>CM048744.1:331962167-336962167 GCA_026315105.1 Locusta migratoria | reverse complement strand
GACTCTATTAGCAGCGTGTAACAAACAGCAAAAATATTAACGTCGTTTATCAAATAGTCTTTTCAGTAATGGGTCAAATACTTGCCGAAATTAACAAGGGTTTGATAAGCAGGGTGTGGCCCCCTTCAGTCAACATAGTCTATACGTTATGTAGATGGTACAACAAAAGGAATGAAAGTTACTCTTGAAAACTAGCGACTGCACAGGAGCATGATAATTGAAACACACTTTTTGAAACTGAAACATACCTTTCTACAGACCCAAAGAAAAAAAGTGTTTCAATGAATTACTCAGAATAACATGAAATTTGCGATCTAGTAGATATGCCAAGTGCTTGGTATCTCAGGATATAAGATGTTCAGTAACCAATTACAATGTATGTCCACAGTTTACGAATTATTCACTCTCTTATGATTTAAAGAAAATAAATTCATGGGACAATAAGTGCGTGCAGAACCTACCAAAACATTGTCATATGACCGACATAAAACGTGCACAAAAACGATACATTGTGCAATCACTATAATGTTACAGCTAGGTCAATAAAAGTATTTGAATGAAATACACATCTGTATCTGCTATCCAGCAACAAGAATAATATAGTACAATGAAGCTCATTAATGAAGTTCATTAATGTCAAATAATAAAATATGTACACAATTGTGATACATTGTTCAAAAACTACAATACTATGCCTTGTTCAGCATAAGTAACTGAATAACATACAAGAGTTTTGAGATACAGGAGTAACACGGCACAATGGTGTGAAGCAAGCTCACTATAATGTCGTATGATTAAAAATAATTGTAGATTGCAAACAAGCTGTATGTTACATATCCAATAAAATATACTCGTAACTGTGATACATTGCCCTAAGTCTACTATACTGCAGCTGGTTCAGTGTAAGTGAATGAATGCCATACAGTATGCACATAAGTTCTCTAGACAAACATGTGGGTATATAATAAAGCCTACTGTGGGAGTCGTAAAGGCTTTATTTAAGAAAAATGTTCCTCTAAATTACCAAAAGTCAAATTTGTTCAGTTTTCCAAGTTGCACGGATTTAAGAATTGATTAGCACTTAATAGATAACATTAGGCAGAATATGGATTTATTACACCAAGTAACAAAAGGTCATCAATTCGAAAACTATACATCCACCATCAGAAAGAGACTCAAAAATTATGAATGAACAGGTGGTATCTAAGTATAAAATAATTTTCAGTTGTTGTTGTTGTGGTCTTCAGTCCGGAGACTGGTTTGATGCAACTCCCCACAATACCCTATTCTGAGCAAGCCTCTTCAACTCTACATAAGAACGGCAACATACATCTGTTTCAGTCTGCTTACTATATTCATCTCTTGGTCTTCCTCTGCGGGTTTTACCTCACACACTTCCCTCCTATGCTAAATTCACAATTCCTTGATGTCTAAGAATATTTCCTACCAATCGATCCATTCTTTTAGTTAAGGTATGCCAGAAATTCCTTTTCTCCCCAATTCTGTTCAGTACCTCCTCATTAGTAACGCGATCCACCCACCTAATCTTCAGCATTCTTTTGTAGCTCCACATTTCTATCCTCTTCCTGTCCACACTGCTTATCGTCCATGTTTCACTCCCATGCAACACTCCACACAATGGCTTTCAGAAAAGACTTCCTTAGGCTTAAATCAATATTCGATGTTAACAAATTTCTCTTTTTCAAGAACGCTTTTCTACCCATTGCCGTTCTGCATTTTATATCCTCTGTACAGCGCCAATCATTTGTTATTTTACTGCCCAAGTAACAAAACTCATCTATCTCCTTTATTGTTTCGTTACCTAATCTAATTTCTTCAGCATCGCCTGATTTTCTTAGACTGCACTCCATTACCCTAGTTCTGCTCTTGTTAATGTTCATCTTATTTGCACCTTTCAGCACACTGTCCATTCCGTTCAACTGCTCTTCCAGATCCTTTGCTGTCTGTGAAGGAATTACTACGTCGTCGGAAAAACGCAATGATTTTAATTCTTCACCCTGAACTTTAATTCCTTCTCCAAATTTCTCCTTGCTTTCCTTTATAGCTTGCTCAATGTACAAATTGAATAACATTGGAGAAAGGCTACAACCCTGTCTTACTCCCTTCGCAACCACTGCATCCCTTTCATGCCCTTCAACTCTGACAACCGCTGTCTGGTTTTTGTACAAGTTGTAAATAACCTTACGCTCCCTATATTTTACTTTTGCTTGCTTCAGAACTTGAAAGAGTTTATTCCAATCAAAATTGTCAAAAGCCTTTTATAAATCTACAAAAGCTAAGTGAGTGTCGCTTTCCGAGTTCCTACATTTCTTCTGAACCCAAACTGATCTTCCCCGAGATCGGCTTCTACCAGCTTCTCCACCCTTCTGTAATTAATTCGTGTTAATATTTTGCAACCATGACTTATTAAACTGATGGTTCTGTAGTTTTCACACTTGTTTGCACCTGATTTCTTTGGAATGGGGATTATAACATTTTTCTTAAAGTCTGAGGGTACTTCGCCTGTCTCATACATCTTACACACCAGGTGAAACAGTTTTGTCATGGCTGGTTCTCCCAGAGATTTCAGTTGCTCTGACGGAATGTCCACGGGCCTAGTTTCGACTTAGGTCTTTCAGTGCTGTGTCGAATTCATCTCTCAGTGTAGTATATCCTATTTCATCCTTATCTACTTCTTCTCCCCTTCCTAAAATATTGCCTCTAATTTCATTTCCTTTGCAGAGCCTCTCCATATACTCTTTCCACCTTTCAGCTTTCCCTTCTTTGCTGAGAACTGGTTTTCCATCTGTTTCCTTGATACTCATAGTGCTGTTTTTCTTATCTCCAAATATCTATTTTATTTACTTGTAGGCTGTATCTATTTTTCTCCTATTTATAGATTCTTCTACATCCTTGCATTTGCCTTCTAGCCACTCCTGCTTAGCCATTTTGCACTTTCTGTCAATTTCATTTTTTAGTCGTCTGTATTCCATTTTGCCTGTTTCATTTACTGCATTTTTATATTTTCTCCTTTCATCGATTAAATTTAGTATGTCCTGTGATATCCAAGGATTTTTTGTAGGTCTTGCCTTTCTACCTATTTTGTCCTCTGCTGCCTTCACTATTTCATCTCTCAATTCTACCAATTCCTCCTCTACTGTCTTATTTTCCCCCGTTTCTGTCAATGGTTGCCTAAAGCTCCCTCTGAAATTCTTAAGAACTTCAGGTTCCTTCAATTTATCCAGGTCCCATCTCCTTATTTTCCTACCTTTCTGCAGTTGTTTCAGTTTCTGCCTACAATTCATGACCAATACGTTATGGTCAGAGTTTATATATGCCCCTCGGTATGTCTTACAGTTTAATACCTGGTTCCGAAATCTATGTCTTACCATTATAAAATCAATCCCGGTGTCTCCTGGTCTTTTCCACTAAACAATCTTCTTTCGTGATTATTAAACCAGGTTTTCGTTATAACTAAATTATGTTACGTGCAAAATTCTACCAGGGGCTTCCTCTTTCAATCCTTTTGCCCAGACCATATTCGCCTACTATCTTCCTTTTCCGTCCTTGTCCTATTACCGAACAATTAAGTTTTCCTCTCCCTTAATTGTCAGAAAAATTTCGTTTAACTCCTCATACATTTCTTCGATCTCCTCATCATCGGCAGAGCTAGTTGGCATACAAACCTCTACTACTGTGGTCGATGTTGGCTTTGTATCTGTTTTGACTACGATGATGCTATCACTACTTTGCTCATAGTAGTTTACCCGCATTCCTATTTTCTTATACATTATCAGACCTACTCCTGTAATACCCCCAACTGATTTTTTATTTATAATCCTGTACCCACCTGACCAGAAATCCTGTTCCTCTTTCCACCGAACTTCACTAATCCCCACTATATCTAACTTCAACCTATCCATTTCTCTTTTTAAATTTTCTAGCTTCCCTACACGATTAAGGCATCTAACATTCCACGCTCCGATCCGCAGAATGCCAGTGTTGTCTTTCCTGATGATCACATCCTCCTGAGTAGTCCTCGCCCGGATGGGGGACTATTTTACCTGCGGAATATTTTACCCGAGATGATTCCATTCTCATATGTTCATTCACTAGAGCTGCATGTCCTTGGGAAAAGTAAGCGCTGTAGTTTCGCCTTGCTTTGAGCCGTTCGCAGTAACTGTGTGGTAAAGCCACATTAGCTGATGTTACAAGGCCAGCTCAGTCAATCATCCAGACTGTTGCCCCTGTAACTACTGTATAGGCTGCTGCCACTCTTCAAGAACCACACGTTTGTCTGGCCTCTCCACAGATACCTCTCCGCTGTGGTTGCACCTACGGTACGGCTATCTGTATCGTTGAGGCACGCAAGCCACCCCACCTCGGCAATGTCTATGGTTTGTGGGAGTGGCATTTTCAGTATCTTTGATGAAGTAATATAGTCATTTTTGTTTAACATGTATAATTTTTAATTACTAATTTATACCTAAGAAAATATCTACAGTGTAGAAGTTGCTATTCAAAAATTTTAATTTATTTTTAAATGGTAGTTGGCAGTCTGAAAGACTTTGATGATATTTGAAAAGTGAGTAAAGTCGTTTGTGACCTAATAATTTACCCCTTTCTGTGCCGAAGTTATACATGACTAGTGAAGATTATCCATTCTCCTATTGTTGTAGTTATGCGCAGTGTAATTACATTTGAATTAGGTTGGGTTATTAATATCGAATATTGAAAGTGAAAATGTATATTGTAAGAGTAGTGGGAAGATCCCTAGTTCAATATAAATGTGTGCAAGAAAATCTTGGGTGAACACAAGCAACTATTCTGATTACACGCTTTTCTGCAATGAATACTTATTTACTCACAGATCAGATACTCCAAAACAAAAAGTATTTGGCAAAGTGAATGAAAATAGGCATAGTATGCTAATTTATTGAATGTTTATCACCAAAATTTGGAATGACTCTTAAAGCATAGCTAGTTGAACTCAAAGGTTTCAGCAGTTCATCAATGTGTTTCCTACGATGCAATCTCTCATTACTGCACACACCTAAGAATTTTGAATATTCTACCTTAGCTACAAACTTCTCTCCAAAGTCTTTGCTTCTTAATGGTGTGATGTAATTTACTGTACAGAAATGTATAAAGTGTGTCTTATAGAAATGTAAAGATAGACATTTTCAGAAAAACTCTTAATGATTCTCTGAGAGACAATTTCATCAGCTAATTTTTATCTGTCGGTGTGACTAGCTTTGCATATTCGTGAGTATACAACGGCCAGTCATTTATATGCATTAAGAACAGCACAGGACACAAGACCAAGCCCTGTAGGACCCCATTCTTGATAGATTCCCAGTTTGAGGATACAGTTGCATTTGCACATTATGTAAAACACGTATTTCAACCTTGTGAACTCTATGAGGAAAATAATGATTGAAGCGTTGGTGCAGTATTCCATTCATACGACAATATTGGGGTTTATCTAGAAGAATTCCATAATTGACAGAATCATAGCATTTAAGGGATCACAAAAAAAAAAAAAAAAAAAAAAATAAATAAATAAATAAATAAATAAATAAAATAAATAAATTCGAATGCGTGATGTCAGATCGTCCAAAGCATTTAATATTTCCTTCCACAGCCAATCTGCATGTTATGTCCTCTTTACTTCGTTCATCACAAGCTACCCAAATGACTTCATTACATTACCATTATTTTCCTCTTTTTAATGTACATCTCTTATTTCCTTTCAAGACACCGTCCATTCCGATCACATGTCTTCTGGGTCCTTTGCTGTCTCTGACAAAATAACAAAACCATGTTTTTATTATTTCTTGCCGAACTTCAATTACTTCTCCAAATTTCTCCTAGTGCTCTCTCACAGCTTCCCTAATATAGACGATTTAATACCAATTCCCTTCTTTAACACTGCGTCCTTTTCATGCCCCTCACCTCTTAAAACTGTTTTCTTACAAATTGAATATAACTTGTTATTCCCGATTTTAGGAACTCTTTATCAAACTGAACTTTATCCTCCAAATATTAGATAGTAAGATCAGTTTTATCAATACACGATATAGGTTTAAAACCCCATGTTATGAGTCATGAGTTTCAATTGTAACTTCCGTTAACTTTAGATCTTGTGCCTTAACTAGGAACATTGTCATGTTCCCTATCCTGAAATTAACCTAGTGAAGTAACTCTTGTGGTGAACACTTTCCATTCAAAAACTGCAAATATACAATTTTAATGGAGAAGGATTTAATGTTCCGCAATCCACTGTATGGTGCGTGCAACAGGGTGCCTTGCAGTAGATTTCGTTGCTATTTGACCGATCAGTAGATTTCATCACTGTTTTACCGACCAAAATTAAATTTGGCACATTCGTGAATGTTATATGGGAGATGTTTTCAATGCCAACAAGCCGCTTATGGTTCATGGATGAGAGTATCTTGCAATAGGCTTCTCAATCCATTGACAGGTATATGTAATTTTTCATAATTATCAAGGAGGAAAGATGGTGAGGATGAGACTACAGAGCCACAGGCAGGAGGAGGTAGGCAGAGTAGTGAAGGGACAGTATGTAAGCGTAGGAGGATGGAGGGCATGGACTAATAGGAGAGTCGAATAAATAAATAAGGTGTGAATTGTTACAGTAAATTACTGTAAATTTGCTCCTATTCCAAGTCTAGATTCCCTTTACAATAACAATGGATAAGTTAAGTGAGACAGAGGGGAAAAGAGGAGATAGAGAAAAGGGTATGAGTTGGATGTAAACACGCAGAGAAGGGAGGAGGTGATGGATTGAATGTGGGATAAGAAATTGCACAAAGTGTGATGTATGTGCTGGTCAGAGATGCGAGGACGAAGAGATGTGCAAAAGGGGGGGGGGGGGGAGATGGACAACTATACGTGAGGAGAGGAATGTAAAGGGGGCGGTAGATGGAGATTAGTATGTGTACCCAACTTGATGATCTAGAAACAGTCGTGAAGCATTGTCAGGATTTCCTAGGATGAGATAAAGCAGATCAAGAAAGGAAGGCTGATAAGGAATAGTCTGTTGTTTGAGCTATTGTGATTTTGGAAACGATGAACATTTTGAGTGTGACAGTGAATGCTTATGTTGGAGGAAACAAGCTACAACGTGTGAAGAGTCAACTATCTGGCAGTTTTAATGCACGTATACTCCTCTCCACAAAAAAATTATGTATGTATATATATATATATATATATATATATATATATATATATATATATATATATATATATATATATATATCCAACAGAAAGTGTTAATTCTTGTATACGTACATATAATCATTGTATTTTACTTTTCGATTTAACTTATTCCTCTCTGAACATTCATTGCGAAATAATTAGGTGCAAGGGACAGATAATTATCTCAGAGTTGTGTGTTATCCGTAAAGTAAAACCATCAGCATTTTAGTTTAAATATATATGTTATATTTAACATAATATGTTGGCGTTGATCTAAACAACAGTCACTTTTTTAAGTACTATTATCCACTACAAGCTGTGAAATAACTACAATATTTCGATGTAACTTCATTTTCTGCATATCGTTTCCTCGAGTGCAAGATTTACGTCAATTCGTTCTCTAATTTTCACTAACTGAATTAATATTTAATCGGTTACTGTTATATGCCCATATTTTAAACGTGTTCAGAAAATATTAATTACGTGCATATCATTGTAATTTCACTTTAAAGTTTTAATTACGGTATAGTTACATAATATGCAGTGAAAGAAACGAATTTTGAAACGGTTACAACGCGATCTGCGAACAGATCGTAGGTAAATATTATTGATGTACGTTCGTGATGTAAATGTCTGTTTGTATTACCAGCATCAGACTGTGTTTTCGGAGTATAACAAGGACCGTATTCAGTATCACGAACTGTGAGAGTAAAACATACAAAAATGCTTGCTGTCGTGGACCAGCTTTCCACGAAGTGAATTTAAAAATGATGGTGACGGACAGTGAAATAACGCGTTTGCTGGGTAAACTGTTTTTGGCCGGTGGCACGGACTGCGAAGATAAAGTACAAATATTCATCTTGTCATGTGTAAATATGTCACAGAAGAGTTAGCTAATTGCTACGATGTTTTGCTAGCAGAGTACCGTGTTCACAAATGAACAGTTTTCGAAGCAAAGCCTTGACTGTAAAACGTAAATGAACTAAACTGATTCTCCGCCGTATGTAAATATCTAAGACAGAAGTGTTAAGACTACAACGGCCTAAACCAGAGCTCAGAATGAGTAAAGTAACGTTCGTCAGCATCACAGTTCTGCTGGCTGAATCGCGTTTGATGTACTTTAGTAAATGACCAGTCTGTAAATAACTCACTTTCCGCTATATTGACTTACACGTGGAAAATTTCAAAAGAAAATATACAGCGTGGAAAGAATTACACCTATAAGTTACGGTTTACAGAATGGTAGTTTTAGATGATTAATTATCTAGTGTTCTTAGATTATCTCAAAGAGTCGATCGAAACCATCTTGTCGGATAATTTGATCAACAGAGACAAAGGTTTTCCGTTTACCATGAAGTGGGACCGAGTTTTATCCTACATAAAAAAACATCGTTCTTTTACGCAACCTGCCAGAGTGTTTGAAGACAACCTGTGAGTGCGATGCACCGCTGCTCCGCTACCCGTCGCGCCTCAAGACCTGTCTTGTGGGCAGAACCTAGGGCGGCGGCATTCACCACACATTTTACCACGAAAGACGCTGATTTCTGCGTTCGGCATCAGTCGTCAGCGAGATTCTGCAGCAGCAGTTCCTCCTGAAGCTGAAAACAGATGTACCGCCCAAATACTGGTCAGCTTGATTTCAAGATCCGGCAGCAGATCCGAAGTAATTGGTCTCGAGATCTTCCCTACCTGTTGTAGAGAATAAAGGTAATTACTTTCATCTTAACAAGTGTGCTCTTCTGTGAATTTCAGGAGCAGAGTAGATTTTTCTGTTTTAATTGTTCCAACTTAATACAGGCAGCGAGAGGGTATTTAAAATTTGTACAGAGAATCAAAGGCCGTTACAATAGTCGAAAGTATGCAAGTGACAGAATTATCTAGAAGGATTTAAGGCACAGTTTAGGTGTGCCTCCAATGTTTTTCAGTTACGAAGAAAAGCAAGGAGAATTTTCGAAAGGAAATAGCATTTCAGGCAGAAAAACGAAAACGAAAGCGATAGACCGTAATTGTGTTACTGTCAGCACGGAACGTAAGGAGAGGAATGGTTTAGTCAATGTCTTCAGAGGAGGATGTGAGATGAACTCTAGTTGAAATAAATCAGGAGTTGCTAAGTTAATTAGCCAATTAAATTAGACTCTAAATGAACCAGGTGGGTTTTCCTCTTTGGGCAATTAAATAACTTATTATGTAGAAATATCGTACAGAATGTCAACGAAAAGGGCACTATTTCTCACGAAGGTAACAATGTATACATGGTTATTAAAGAGAAAGAACACATTTCAAACACTTTATCTACATTACTCGCCGCAAACAATGCGTTCACATATAATTCAGATTAATAAAACACAGACAGAAATAAATTAACACTTTCTTGGAGCATTCCAACTCACTTAAGATGACACAGTGCATATCAAGTACATGAAATTATTACATTTACCGATCAGCAGGTCAAGCGGTATTGACGTACCAGGTGTATATCCACGGAAAAAGCCCCATATTACAAGAATGCAGATGCTGATTCCGGCATCCATTCGACCATAGAGATTACAAATACTTCTTATCCCACATCTGATCGACGTTTTCGTGTATTTCCAGAAGACTTGGGGTTTTCAAATCTGATGTTTCAGTTGTCGTCCCACCATACTCTACACGTTCTCGACTGGAGACACGTGAGGCGAGTTTGCTGGCGAGAAATTCCTGCACGTTTTGCAGAGCAGGTTCTTTCACGCGTAGTGTGTGGGCGAGTGTGTTAGAATAACACATCACCTATCGTTTACAAGACCGTCAATAGAGCATGTCTTACAATGGTTTGCAAGTACCGAACGTCGGTCAACGCTTCTTCCACAAATAACAATATCCACAACAGTTGTATTTTTCCACATCCAGAACATATGGCGTGGGGTGGAGCCAATGCGCAAAAAAGCACATGCGTGCAGGCAGGATGTGATTTAATCGCTAAATACCACTGCCCGCCATTCCAAGTGGTCTTATGGTGGCCTCAGCAGTCGAGTCGTTCATGTTGACGGGAGCTTATATCCCAAGAAAATAAATCTTCCCCAGAGATTGTGACAAGTCTGATTTTATATCTTTATCAGTTTAATGATAGTATTCAGAGTTTTCATATTTTAGTTTGGAGTTGTAAATTTTATAGAAGCCAAGTAGCTGGAAGACAGTAGGCAAAGTAGCATGATGTAATCGATGGAAGGCGTGGGAAAAGATTAACAGATGGCACAGATCATGTATGGACCGTGCGAAAGCGCGGCAGTACAGCGTAGACGTGATCTGATTTGGTACTATAACTTACTGTGAAGTGACTATCGTTTAATGTACCGCTTAGATTTGTGAATTTCGCTGAGCGTGTGTAAACGTTGTAAGAATTTATTAAACATCCACTGGCATCCAGTGTTTTATGAAGACTATAGTAGTTAGAGCCTTTAAACCATTTTCACAGCATTTTAGCTTCAGACATCAAGAATCTGCGACATGTGTGCCGAAACTGCGAGGGACATTATCTACTTCGAGATCTAAGGTCAGTAATAAAGAACTTTGTATACTACCACCTCCCATACTATTTACAGTCCCTCCTGAATCATCCTATATGACAGCATTGCCAGTGTGAAGGGGGACGGTGATGACACTATCCAAAAATGTCAATTTTGGATTAATTTTTTTATTAGTACAACTCATGGACTATTAGTTGCCAAAGTTTGAATGTAGAAATCGGACCGGAAGTGCCTGAAAATAAAAGTGTGACGCGGTGTCCCTGTTGCGCTCACGTTTTGAAGCAGATCTTCAATACCGGCTCAGTGAACAACGATTCTGTGTATTACTTTCAACCAAACATGTGCTAGATCTAGGAGGCCGTGATACATATCATTTGGTTTCATAGATCATCTTTGACTCGGTTCCGTATCTTGTAAACAATAACAAACTAGTTAGCTGCATCGTTTATAACGAAGATTTTTTTATACTAACGGAGATTTATACAAGTGTTCGATTCTTCCTTCATTTAGTTATGCCACGGACACAAAAAGTGTATAAAGAACTGGATAAACTGCGTTTGAATAAGTCATGGAATAGAAGACGTGAGAAACAACGACGATGAGGGTACGTCCGAAGTAAGAACATCTGCTGGAAGTCTGAAATCGTCTCTATCAGCTTTCAGCGAAACATTATTGTGGTGAATAGTGCATACTACTGTGATGAATCTCGGTTTCTGGCCAATCTTGCACTTCTCAAAAAGAGTGTTCATGGCAAAACTCAGAATACAAATGAGTCTCTAAATTCACTCATGTAGAAACGACGCGGTAAAACCACATTTGCATTTGCTACAGTTGTCAGAATTGCAGTTCTTGTATTTAATGATTGTGTGTCTGACATAATAAGAAAATACATGTAGAATCAAAAATTACGCTTTACAAGTCATATTATCTGCCAATTCTGACGCACAGATCGGAATGCTGGATTTGGACAAAGAAAGATCTGAGCAGGTTACAAGCAACAGAAATGCGATTTCTACGAGTAATCCCTAGCAAGACAAGAAGGGACAAGATAAGAAACGAATCAGTACGAAGCACTCTACGCGTCAAGTCCCTGAAAGAAATTATAGAGTGTAATAGACTTAAGTGGTTTGGCTACATTAAGAGAATGGGAGCTGAAAGACTTCCAAGAATAGCCCTAGACTGGACGGAATCCGGATGAATACCAGTTGGAAGACCGCGAACAAGATGGAGAGACCAAGTGAAAGATGATGTAAACCGAAGAGAATTGCAGTGGGAGGCTGTGTTAAATAACGGACGGCACAAATATCCATGCCCGAGGGGGGATTCGAACCCCCGACCGTAGTGGCCGTGCAGATCGTGACTGGAGCGCCTCAGTCCCCTCGGCCACCACGGCCGGCATATCGGATTGTGAGAGAACAGAGAAGAATGGAAGAGGCCTTGTCAACGACCTGCATAAAGCGGAAACTTTGCCGGAAGAAGAAGAAACGTCGGTGGGATGAAGGACTTTAAGATAGGAAATTATACTCAAGATATCCTGAGAAAAGTAGTATTACAGCGCGTCTCTGAAGCTGAAAAGTCAGTTGAAGATCTGGTAAACGAAAGAAGACAGACAACAAGAAACAAAAACAAAACAAAAAATAAAACAAAACAAAAAAAAACAAAAAAAAGCAAAAAAACAAAAAAAGACTTGAAAGGAAAGACGATCCACAGTAGAATGTGGTGTCTTCTGAAGAAGTGACACAAGGAAAAAAAGTAGGGGGACTTTAAATTGCGTTTCCTAAATGGTTTTAACTATTTTTTTAATTTATGTATCTATTCTTCAGATTCTATGAATGCTAGAATTATAAAATTTTGTACACATATTTCTGTAGATCTAATAAACGTTTTCTCAAGATGAAATTTTGAAATTCTGATTGCAAGCTGAGATATGGGGCAAAGTGCTTGAAAATTTCCATGAATTTAAATTTGTAATTGTGAAATTTTAATTAAAAACTAACATACTCTGAAAACCTCATGAGAGAAGCTTACGACATATAAAGAGATTAAACAGACAACTTGTAGAAATCTGTTGAATGCTTTCCGAGAAAAAGGAACATCGTTTTATTTTGAAAATAAAACTTCAAATTTCATTAAAAAAGATGAATATCTATCATAAAAGAATTTTATAAGGAAATGCGCTACTTCCATGTAAAGCGTGGTAAAAAATTTCATTGCCATCTCTCCAAAACTGAAGATTTTTTGGGTTTTTGAAACAGTGTGTGTTTTACATCGACATATGGAGTTGAGCGCGTCGTGTGAGAGGCGTTATGGCGGTGTGTGGGAAGGGGCGCGGCCCGCGGCAGCCACAGCCTGCCATCCACCCCGCGGAGTGACAAGCGCCGCTAGCGAGCTTCACACCAGGTCGCCCCAGACACAGAAATGCACTCGGCGCTCCGTCGCAAAGAGGCGCGGCGTATGGCGGCCAACAGCGCCGAGACGCGTGTCCCAGCTGGCTGCCGGCTGCCAACAGCTGGCGGCGGAGCCACGCGAGTACACGGCGGAAACATGCAAATTATAGGCGCCACCTGCCCCGACACCTTCCTCCCGCTACAAGGGTGCCACCTTACACCACACAAAGTAGAACACATCCACCGTATGACATATTTACACATACAGTTGCTTGTTACATGAACTGTATCTTTTTGATGTTGTTGCTCTTCCGTGCTCTTCTTCCGTGCTTGCTTAAATAAATGGTGAGCCTTCCCGCCGAATGCAAGACAATTTTAATTATTTTACCCAAACATGTGTCAGCACATTTTGTACTGTCATCAGTGCGTTGATTTATATTTTGTTCTGAAAATTTGTACTTTACTGTAGAATTGTCTTTCACATACAGGGTGTCCAGAAAAGGGCTTCCTGATTTCCAAATTAAATATCTCGAAAACAAAGATCGATATATGAATGCAGTAAACGGTATGTTTATTGTGAAAGCTGTAACAAGTTTATGTATCACTTTGAAATAATAGTTACAAAAGTTGCTAACAGATGGCGCTGTACCCTGTACAGCTCATATCACGATACATAAGTGAAATAATCGTATGAAAACACTCTTTGCAAAGAATCACATCACAATGTTTTCAAAAAGTTCACCATTGGCACTACAGAGGTGGCGCAAACGAAGAATGAAATTCGCCATCACATTTCGTAGTGGCTCAACCGAAATGGCTTCCGTTGCCATTGAGATCACCGATTCAAGCTCGCCCAGCGTGGCGGGATGCTTCGGTTAGACTATGTCTTTCACTGTGCCCCACAAAAAAAAAGTCACAGGGAGTCAAATCCGGCGAGTATGGAGGCCAATCCATGCCTGCACCAGTAAATTTGGGATATTCCAAAGCAATGACTCGATTCCCGAAGTATTCCTCAAGAAAGCGAAACACTTGTTCGGTCCGATGTAGTCGGGCTCCATCTTGCATACACCATTCAGTACCTGGTCGATCCTCTAACGCTTGCTGTGTGGCGACTGATGGTTCCAAAATTGCAACGTAACGTGCACCAGTGACCGTTTCTCGAATGAAAATAGGGCCAATAATGCCTCTGCTGCATACGGCAGCCCACACAGTAACTTTAGGAGAATACAGGGGTTTCGCTTCACACCAATATGCTTTTCGGAACCTCAAAATCGCCATTTCTGCTTATTCACGTATGCATTAAGGTGGAAGTGTGCTTCATCTGTAAACCAGTTGCAGCCAACATCAAATCCTTCACTATCAGTCATTGTGAGCATCTGATTAGCAAAGGCAACTCTTTGTTGTTCAGCTCGTACTGGTATGACCTGGTGCGGTTGAAGTTTGAATAGAAACATGTGCAGGCTCTTTCTCGGTATTTTCTGCGTGCTGGAAGGCTTCAAACCAGTCTCAGATGCAATTCTACGGACGGATGACATTGGATTTCGCTGAATAATTCCAGAAACTGTGGCGATATTTTCAGGCGTAACAGCGGTTTGCTTGCGGCCAACATGCCCACTAGATCATCAGTTACGCTGCCTATTCGTTGAAATTTTGCAAAGAGCGTACGAATGGTTTTCGCATCGGGTCCTTTTGGAACATTAAATCGTGCTTGAAAACTTCGCCTTGTTGCCACAGGACTTTCTTCTAACCTGTGGTACTCTAGCACCAGAGAAACACCCTTTCACATTTCAATTGTGGAACTGATTTCTCTGGGCTTCGGATCACTATTTATACTAGGAATTACGTATGGCGATTACAGCGCCATCTGTTAGCAGCTTTTGTAACTATTATTTCAAACTGCTGTATAAACTTCTTATAGCTTTCACAATAAACATACCGTTTACCGCATTCCTCTATCGATCTTTCTTTTCGAGATATAACTGCTGAGAATCTTTTAGTTACCTTTGCGTGAGTTTCCGCCACTGCATAATTGTCAGCAGAAATATCAAGGCAAGAAGTCCATTTAAACCGCATGCAGACCTAAGACTACATAGAATAATCTACATAGAATAATCTACACTTGTGCTACCTACTTTTTAGTATCGTTGCGCCTTGTAGGATTCTCACCAAGTGGACCTGACAGACGATTTAGTGAAACTTTAGAGAAGGGCAGCTCGTTTTGTATTATCGCGATATTGGAGGAGAGAGTGTCACGAAAATGATGCACGATTTGGGGTGGAAATAATTAGAAGAAAGGCGTCATTCCTTGCGGCGAGATTTATTTCCAAAATTTCTTTCATAAACTTCCTCCTCCGAAAGCAAACATTTTTTAATTGCACCCACGTACATAGGGAGATATGATCATCATGATAAAATAATAGACACCAGATCGAAAACGCAAAGATTTAGATTTCCCTTTTTAACGCGCATAGTCAAGACAGTAGAACAGTAGTGAAATATCAAAAAGGCCATTCGATGAACCCCCTGGCATGCACTTAAATGCGATTTGTAAAGTTTTATGTGAATGTAGTGTATGTAACTATGGACAACTTTGAGCGATTTCAACATGTGTACTATATTAAATTTCGCATAATATATTGCATAAAAAATTATACTTTCATTATTGATTGAATGTCTTTAATTTTTATATCTTTTGTTATATATATTTCTTCTTTAGTTATTTATTATAGAAATTATTATATACATAGTGAAAAGAATATTAATCGTTTTATTATGATCGTTTTAATATTCATTTTGTCCATAGAATTTTTAATTATTAGTCCAAATTTAATTAGAATACTTCACATGAGAAAAGCTCTTCGATTGAACTGATATTGTTGTTCTTCTTGTTGTGTTGGTAACTGCCAGGGCAAAGAGGGAAGAGAAGATGGATAGAGTGTGGATAAGTGGTGTAAAGGAGTGGGGTGAAGATGATGGAATAGGAGGGGGAGGAGGAGATGAATAAAACAGCGGAAAGGAAGAAACAGACATATAGAATGAGTGGGTAAAGAGAGGCGGGAGAAGCAGATGAGAGTGTGCATCAAATTGCAATACGTATTAGAAAACGCGAAACATTGCCGGTCCGCTAGTAACTTATATATGACGTATCTGTTCTCACAGAAATCTCCCGTACAACATATGTGAATAATTAAAGCGATGACGACTATGTCCCTCCTGCAGTGCGCATGCTCACCAGGGCCTAAGGTCGATATGCCGCGAGTACTGAGAGTAGCCAGGGCCCCCATCAGTAGTGTGTGTATGAGGTGAGATTTGGCTCCTGACGGGTGACTAAGGTCTTGGCTGTTCCCGAAACTAGAAGGAGAATCACGTCAATTCATATTACAGCAGGTTTGAGCACCAACCCAATGGTATCTATCTGTGCGTGTATGAACGAAAAGTATACGCAAATCGTGACAAAGCGCTTCATACTGGGACTCCAAGAAGCCCTGACCTCACACCCCGGGATTTATTTGCATATGGGTACGTTAAAGATGTGCTTTATCGAACGCAACTTGGGCTTGACATTCAGTAACTAAAAGAGAAAATAACTGCTGTTATCCAAACTGTTACTGTGGTGTCGCACAAGTCCAAAGTGCGCGCCACCTACTTTCGCCGCGCGCCGCCATGCACGCACGGCGCGGCGTTCTTACGACGACAGTCACGAGCGCCCTCTGCTACAACTCCACTCGTGGCCACGACTGAACGACATCGTCCACTGGGGACTGAGATAGGAACCAGCGAACACTTCGGAATCTGCAGTGAATAGCAGTGAAGACTTGGCTATCGTACAGGCTCTAGGCAGACCTCTAGCTCAACTATGTATCAGCATTCTGCAGTACTGAGCTATGTAAAAGTTAAGTATTGTATAAATTCTGTGCAATATATATCTCGTTCTAATTTACTCTAGTGTTTCTAGATTCTGGCTGCTCCCCTCCGTACCTGCACCAGCGTGCTATCTTTATTCCTGTGTCTGTCTCATTCCACTCGGCCACCGACACCTACGACGGAAACGAAACACAAAAAGCGGCGACGAGGCTGGGACGCAAAAGTTACGTCCAAGATGCTGGAGATAATCATAAATCAAAGTTTCTTCTTCTTCTTTAGCAAGAGCCCTTGGCTTCCTGAAGAATTTTCCTCAATATATCTGTTCTCAGCTTTTCTCTTCCAACCTCGGATCCCCATCTTAGTAAGGTCAGCCAGCACGTTCTGCATCCATCTAGCTTTTGATCTGCCATTCCTTCTGGTGGAATACAATCCAGCATTAATAATCCGTTTGGGCATCCAGTCCTCCTTCATCGTTTCCACATGTCGTAACCAACGTATTCTCAGATATTTAATAAATTTAACCACGTCTTTCCCTTATGTATGTTCATTTATTTCCTGGTTGTATCTCACTCTCCAACCTTCTGTCTGGTTGTTCTTGTAATTAGAGAATTCTTGGCTGCCTGTAACTTCGCATAGTAAGCTCGGTTTCCAGCTTGTATCCTTTCTGTAATACATCGTTTGATGTTATTATCGTTAGTTAGGAGGACACCAAGCTAATGGAAGCAGTTGAAAGCTTTGAAACATTTATTAGATGCCCTCAGGTCATAAGATGTTCAAGCTTCGCAATATGACATCACCATATATTTTGCCTTACTTTCATTTACAGTAAGTCGTAGTTTTGTTCCTTCTGCTTCCATTAGTTCATATAGTCCTTTAAGAAGGTTTACTTCACTTGCCACAATGACAATGCAATCCGCATACGCACATCTCTGACCTGATTTAATCACTATTGTTCCTCTCTTGTGTACGTTTCGTGTGACACAGTGCACAGTCCACAGAGAACACGACTGCAGAGAGACCATCACCCTGTTTCACTCCACCCTTAAAGCCAAATTGCCTTGTTATTCCAATGATCACTTTCACTTTGGCGTTTGTGTCTGGAGGGACTGTATTGAATATCTTTGAACTTAGTGAAGTGACCAGAAGATCAAAACCAACTGCATAAAATTTAGATATCTGCATGGTGCAAAAATTGGCATTTGACCATTAATAATGATAAATTTGAGGTCTTCCATATGACCACTAAAAGAAATCCGTTAAACTTCAGTTACATGATAAATCAGTCTCGCCTACAGGCTGCCAATTCTACCAAATACCTAAGAGTAACAATTACGAGCAACTTAACTTGGGAGGAACACACAGAAAAGCAGGGAAGACGAACCAAAGACTACGTGGGCGGTGAGGCGCGAACGCGGTGCGTTGTGGGACCGCACGAATTGGCGAGCGATGCGATGGGATTCAAAGCGCTGCGATTCGGTAGCCCTGTTCTACGCGCGCAGCCAAACAACGCGGCGGAAGATCCATATACATGACCAAAATTATTTTTTTCGATTTTCTTGCTGTAAAAAATACTGTATGTGTATATGTGTATGAAACAAAGCTACAACGCACTCTCGCACTCTGGTATAAGTTTTTCGATAAATATTCTCCTTCACACATAAAAAAAAAAAAAAAAAAAAAAAAAAAAAAAAAAAAAAAAAAAAAAGCATCTTCCTATTTTTGTGCGGTTTCCTTCAGGTATAACACTTCTCACTCGGTACAGAGGAAACTAATAGTCGTACGTCAATGACTTTTGCAAGTCTTACAGGATAACACAACAGCAAAAGGGGGTGCCTGTTTTTTTCGATATTCGCCATAGTTATTACGATACTTAATTTCATACAACCTATCGCATAACATTTGAAGCTTTTGCGGTGAAAAATTTAGTCGCTGAATAGCTTATACATTATTGCGTATGAAATGTAGCCAACATTGTGTAATAGTTTTTAAAGCTGAAAAGAAAGGGATACATCGCTCCAGTATAGCGAACAGGATGTTGTAATTGGAGGGCGCTAGTGACGCGCGCTCTCCTTTGGCGCGCCATGTACACAACTACTGAGCCTCTAGCCCGCAGCTCAGACAACCTTGGTAATGACCTTAAAAGTAGCACAATTCATCTGGAACAGATGGCAATTCTTAAAGACGTTTTAAAATATTGATGGTAAACAAGTTCGTATGTGAAAAAAAAGACAGTAAATCTCGTACAATGTATTATTGTTACAAATGATGGATTGCTAGCTGTCACTGATGGAAATTACAAGTCCATAATGATGACTGTAGGGTTCTATAGAAAAGAGAATGATGCCAGGGTTTTTCTTGTATGCCCATCCCGACATGCAATAGAAGTGGGAAGACTAAATTACCAGAAGAAGTTTTGACAGGATACAATATCAAGTGTCCATATGGTTTCGTAGGCGATGCAGCATTTTTCCTCTGAAGCATTTTTCCTCCTCTTTCTCGAGAAAGAACAACAGTAGAGGACACAACAGATGTTTACAACTTTTGGTTATCTTGTGCGCCGGCCGCGGTGGTCGAGGAGACTAAGGCGCTCCAGTTACGGTCTGCACGGCCACTACGGTCGGGGGCTCGAATCTCCCCTGGGACATGGATATTTGTGCCGTCCTTAAGATTAGCTAGTTCATAAGTACTTTGTAAGTTTAGGGACTGATGACCCCGTAGTTAAGTACCGTAAGCTATACAAACATTCGAACATTGTCATCTTATGCAAGAAAGGCGGTAGAATGTTCATCTCGTTCTATAACATCTGAATTTAGATTTTATATAACTTTATGCAAACAGTGTGAAACTTATATTTGTATTATACAACATCATCCCTGATCTTCAAAAATTACTGACGAAGGGACTGCATTTTTCCAAGATGTATACCGAAATGAACCAAAAGCAGAACAAGGCCGTTTTCAAAAGAGATAAAATGCTTCTTCGGGAGCAGCCATGGAAGTGTGAGAAAATTTTAATTCGTATTTTGAACTAAATTCCACACGAAGAATGTAAACGTTGCTGTTTAATAAATGTGTCATACGGGTATTTTCTTAATTGTAGTAGCAGTTATTTTGAAAAGTGATGAAAATCGTAAACGAGTACCGTAAATTCCGCTTAGTAATAATATATGTAAAAAGGAGGTGCTTTAGTATCCGTTTTTTAACGAGAGAGAAAAAAATTAATTTTTATTTTGAATAAATTTTTCACAAAACGCGTGAAAACATTACTTTAATATATATGTGATATGTGAACATACTGGTAGACAAGTTTTCAGCATTCACGGTAAGAGAATAAAAGGTTTTCTAATTCTTTTGCAGCCCCACAACACAGAACGTTCAAAAAAGGCATCCATCAAATTTTCAGACGTTGTAACTTCAAATAGAAGGCGCAAATCCCACCCTTTCGCGCGAAAATATCAAAACGGTTGATCGCGTCCGCTTTGCGGGCGCACTCACGTGAGACAAGTTAACTGTTGCCCGTGTGTTTGAAATTTTCGCGCGGTTGCAACAGTTGGCTCACGTAGGACGCTGCGCAACGGTTCTACACCTGTGCATGTTAGAGAAAGTGTCACGGATATGTTGCATGAGTGGAGTGGAAATCGTTAAAAGAAAGACGTTACATGTTACGGCGAGATCTAGTTGCGAAATTTCTTATACCAACTTTCTCTTCAAAATGAGAACATATATTGTTATCACCCACCTTCGTAGGGAAACATGATCATCATAATAAAATAGTGTATATCCGACTGAAAACAGAAAGACTAAGGTGTTTTTTTCCCACCATTAGAGACTGGAACTACAGAGATAATAAAAGTGGATCTATAACCCCTCTGTCATGAACTTCATTGTGTCCAAAATGAAACTTTCACTCTGCAGCGGAGTGTGCGCTGATATGAAACTTCCTGGCAGATTAAAATTGTGTGCCGGAACCGGGTCTCAAACCTGGGACCTTTGCCTTTTGCGGGCAAGCGCTCTCGGCGCTAGTTGGAGGTGAGTTACTGGCGGAAGTAATGTTGTGTCGAGATAGCTCAGTCGGTAGAGCGCTTGCCCGCGAAAGGCAAAGGTCCCAGGTTCGATTCCCATTTCCGGCACACAATTCTAATCTGCTCAAATGTTCAAATGTTTGTAAAGCTTATGGGACTTAAGTACGGAGTCATCAGTCCCTAAAATAACAAGCTACTTACGAACTAGGACGGCACAAATATCCATGCCCGAGGTGGGATTCGAACCCCCAACCGTAGTGGCCGTGCTGACCGTTACTGGAGCGCCTCGGCCACCGCGGCCGGCTTTTAATCTGCCAGGAAGTTTCAACTTCAGTGTGATTTGCAGAGTATCCATGAAGATGTAGATGTCTTCCACTGAAAAAAACTTTTTAAGTACTCTTGACACTGACTCAATTACGCAATGTTCCATCATGTTTTACTGATTAAATTCACATCCTCATACTTGTGGTATTCTTTCTGGTGAACCAATGCCTTTTGCGCTTGGAACAATCAGAGGACTGGGGTGTACTCAGAATTTGCAAGATGGTAGCAAATTCTGTTTTGCGCTGAAACGTTTCTTGTGTTCGGACTGCCGTTCCGGATCAGGCCGGCGTTCGCAGTCAATATTTCCCTTTGACTTACCCCCACCGAGTGAGACGCCCGCGCGCTCGCCTGCTAGACGAGCACCCAGCCGCCCCCGTCTTATGAATAAAACACCCCGCGCCGTCCCTCATGTAAATAAAATGGAAACCCCTGTACGGAGACAGCGCGAGGCACGGCGCGGCCTCCGCGTCCAGCATTCCGAGGCGGGCTCTCACCCAATCCGTATTGCCAACTTCCCCGCGAGGGCGCAAACTTTATTCGTTACACAGGTTCTCTGCACGGGGCCCAGCGTTTATCCAAGCTCCTTTGGTATTTTCTTCGTAGTCTTACTCTGCTGCTAGATTACTTGGATTTACCAAACGTGATTTAAAGTATTAAAATTCCAAGGTTGTAATTAATAAATTTATTTTTCGACGAGAGGTTTCGGCACACCCAGTACCATCACCTGGTCGCCGAATAAGGGAGGTACATTCAATTACAGTTATGTGAAATACAATGCTACCAAATACAGCAGTGATGCAACAACTCATGTGTCCTATGCTATTATTTCAAACGTTGACAAACACTGGAATTTTGCAGAATGTACCAATAATTATATATTTTCATTGTTATTGAGTCATTATATACTAATGATGTGAATGTTGAATGTTTGTATAGTCTATGGGAGTTAACTACGGGGTCATCAGTCCCTAAACTTACAAACTACCTATGAACTACTTACGAACTAGGACGTCACAAATATCCATGCCCGTGGGGGGAATCGAACCCCCGACAGTAGTGGCCGTGCAGACCGTGACTGGAGCGCCTTAGTCTCCTCTGCCACCATGGCCGGCCCTAATGATGTAATTTCTAATTTCATTAAATGTGTAACCCCCGATACTTGGTTTGTTCGTGTTATATGCCAAGAGATATCTATGTGTATCTATTTTAAGGTTATAGCTCTGGATTATAAAGACAATCTATTAAAAAGAAATAAAAAACATACGACATAGTCAAATCTTAGGTAGCAAGTCGTCATCCGTAGGTAACCTAGACACTGAGTGACACACCATTGTATTTGCGGTCATAGGATACGTTATGTAAAATGTCTTTGGAATAACACAAATTTATTTGTATACCTTTTCGCATTATTAGTGGTTAAATACTTCATCGCCATGTACATAAATTACTCACAAGAGTGGTATACCTACACCCCTAGACCCTGAGTTACTGAAATAAACACGATTTAAGTAGTTTATCAAATATTTAAATATTTTATATACTGTTATTCCCTAATGTAATGATTTAGTATAATGTATGTTGTTGAGGTATCCAGTCTGCAGACTTGTTTGATGCAAGTCTCCATGCATCCCTGTCCTTTGCAACTTATTCATCTGAGAATGAGGGTGCCAACCTATATCCTTTTGAATCTGCATACTGTATTCGTCCCTCGATCTCCCTATACGATTTTCACCGCCACACTTCCTTCTAATCCTGACGACTCCTTGATGTCCCACAATGTGTCCCACCAACCCACCCCTTCTCTTAGTCAGCATATGCCAAATACTACTTTTCGCCCAATTATGTTGAGGATCTCCTCATTAGTTACGTGAACTACCCATCTAATCTTCATCATTCGTCTGTATCATAACATTTCGAAAGCTTCTATCATCTTTTTGTCTGAACTTATTGTCCAAGATTCACTCCGATACAATTGTACACTCCAGACATATGCTTTCAGAAAATACTTCCTAACATTTAAACTAATATTGGATGTCAACAAATTTCGCTTCTTCCCAAAGCCATCCTATTCAAAATGTTCAAATGTTTGTAAATCTATCGGACCACATTACGTGGTCGTCAGTCCGTGTCTTACGAACTACTTAAACTAAGATAAACTAACATAAGGACAAACACACACACCCATGCCCCAGAGAGGACTCGAACCTCCGAGGGCGATCAACCACGCGCTCCGCAGCGAGGCGCCTTAGACCGCTCGGTTACTTCACCACGGCCAATTCTGCATTTTACTTCTTCCTTACTTCGGCTATCATAAGTTGTCTTGCTACCTAAATAACAAAACTCATCTACTACTTTTATCTCCTCATTGCCTAATCTATTTCATTCAGCCTAATTGTTTGACACTACATTCCATTATTTTGTTTATCTCTTGTTAATGTTCCCCTTATACCTTCCTTTCAATACACTGTCCACTCCGTTTTATTGCTCTTCCAGATCATTTGCCGTCTCTGACTGAATTACTATGCCCTCAGCAGACTACAAGGTCTTTATTCCCTCTAACTGGACTTTTAATTTCTTCTCCACATTTCCCCTCGCATTCCTTCACAGCTTGCTCAATGTATAGATTGAACAGCATTGGGGAAAGGCTACAACTATCTTACTCCCTTCACAACCAGTGCAATTCTTTCATGACCTTCTACTGCAATAAATGCTGTCTGGTTTTTGTACAAGTTGAATATAACTCTTCGCTCAATATATAAGTGTATTCCACTCAACATTCACAAAAGCTTTCTCCAGATCCACAAATGCTAAAAACTTAGGTTTCCCTTTCCTTAATCTATCTTCTAAGATAAGTCGTAAATGAGTATCGCCTCGCGTATTCCTACATTTCCCCTAAATCCAAATTGATGTTCCCCAAGATCGGGTACCACCAGTTTTTCAATTCGTCTGTAAATAATTTGTCTTAGTATTTTGCAACCATGACTTATTAAACAGATAGTCTTGTAAGTTTCCAATTTTTTCTGCATTTGCTTTATTACGAATTGGAATCACTATATTCATCTTGAAGCCTGAGCGTATTTGCCCCGTCTCATACATACCAGTTAGAACAATATCTTCATGACTGGCTCTCCTGCCGATAATAACAGTTCAGACAGAACATCATCCAATCCATCGGCCTAGTTTCTACTCAAACCTTTATTGCTGCTCAGCTCAGCTCGTACAGCGTCATCATGGATAAAAAAAACCTCGTCAACTTGTTTGTAATTACATTACCAACTTTTCGAAATGCCCCCCACTGGCCGCAATACGGAGGTGGCACAAATAAATAACAAAACGTTTGTTAAGCTTAATGGACTTAACTGCGGGGTCATCAGTCCCTAAACTTACGAACTACTTATGAACTACCTTATACTAAAGAACACACTAACATCCATGTCCGAGGGGGATACGAACCCCCGACGGAGAACGGCCTCGCACATCGCAGCATAGCGCCTCAATGCGCTTGGCCATTCTGCCGCAACCAAACAACAAAACTTAACATCACACCCTGATTTCTCTCAATGGAAATGGATACGTCGCAGTTTGCTCATTTCGAGGTCACCCAGCGTCGTGGGTAGGCAGTGTCTTGTCCCACCACAAGTGTACACATCGAGTAACACCGGACCAATCGACATCTGCGCCGGTAAATTTGCAATTATCCAACGTCATAATTGCCGAAATATTCATCAAGAAAGCCAAACATCTTTTTGGTGCGATATGGTTTGCCACCATCCTGTATGTACCACTCTATGGCTAATCGATTCTCCAGTGCTGCCTGTGTGGCGACAAATTGTTCAAAAATTGCAACGTATCGTTCACTAGCGATCGCTTCTCTCATGAAAAAGCGCGAATAATTCCTCTGCTGCGCCCAATGCACACACATCAATTTTTAAAGAATATAGTGGTTTTCCTTCACACAAATTATGTTATGAATCATAACACAACTGATAACCATCTTAAATTGATTAGTACAGTACCGTTTACATACAACACAAAGTCCACTCAGGTCCAAAAACAGGCGTAGTCACCATAAACAGAGCAATTTTAGTCTATAAAGTCCAAATTTCCAGAGCAGGCAATTCCAGTACTCCAGAAACGTCACCATATACACAAGCGGAGTTAAGGGCGCGCACTTTTAGGTCTTCCCGCTGAGTGCAGAACTTCACAGGTGAAGGCACGTGTACAAGTGGCTACTAGGTTCCTTGCGGCAGCCTGTTTACTAGGGAGCCTGTATAGAGACAGAGTGGCCATGCGTGAGACCGCTCCTGACTGGCTGAGAGCCCAGGACGCCATGTTTTTACCAGGTTTGGCGGGCTTTACATGTGAGTTAATTTCTATAGCATGCATTTCTGTACTGTGTAAGAAAAGCTTCTGAGAGCGAATTCAGTGTGCAGTTACGTACATGTTGTATTACTGTAGGCACTGCTCCAGTTTTGCACGTCTTTTGTTGGTTCTATATACGTAAATTAACTTGTTGTTCGTTGGTCGTTGACGATAACCTTAGAACTTCGCGGAAATTGTTAATATTATATTTTGGTTTGAAGTGATTTACTGGGCGTAATTAATATTGTGTATTACATTATCATTCAAGGCTGTCAAGAGAAATGCCTCGTTGTTCCTCTGATGGCTGCAAAAACCGAAATAAATCCTTAAGCTTACAAACTACTTATGAACTACTTTATACTAAAGACGACACAAGCATCCATGCCCAAGGGGGGATTCGAACCCCCTGCAGAGAACGGCCTCGCTCATTGCAGCATAGCGCCTTAATGTTCCGTACTGAATTCATAATGTGAAGGTTGCGAGTTCGAATATGGTAAGCGATAATAACAGTATTTTCTAGCTTCTTGTTAGTTGATGGTTTTGGTTTTTGACATGTAGTGCTACAAGGTATGTTTTAACATGGCTAACGTACCTCTCCCTTGGCTGTGTATTATTGGCTATTTAGAATCCTATAATTGGTTACAGGATGTGACGTGAGAAAGGGAGGGGGCGGGACTATTGACTCAGTTACCTATTTTGAGTCTGTTTCTGCTGTTTCACTAGCGATAGCATTGGTATTTTTCCTATTTTCTGTGATACATTGTCCATAAATCTACGTTTTTGGTACTTCCCAGTACAGGAAAATAATGTTACAAGATCGACAACACACTTAAAATGCATTATATAGTGGCGGAAAGCAATAATACTGTACTTTCATTGATGGATATGCAGACAGAAAATTCTGTAATAGCGTTAATTTCTTTGAGATACATAACATGAAATATCTCATTCGTATTAATAGTCACCTGTCGAAATTTGCCAGAACATCGTAAAACATGTTATAACGAGGCTTATTTGCTTACAAATTTATTAGGCCTGTATGGACGTAGATGAATGGCATTTCTTTAACCACGTGCTGATTAGTAAGCTAGAAGATGTGCTTCGGTTTCATGGGTGCAACTGATGTCTTATTTCAATCGTCAAGTTGCTGCACGTCTGCCAGTGGCGCTATGTAAACGTCCGTTCCGCGCGCAGTCTGGTAAAAACATGGCGGCCACCGGTCGGTTGGCCACTTTTTCCTTTATAGGCTGTCTACCTGTATACAGTCCTTGTAGGCCCTCCTGAGGTCTAGTCGCATTTCGTAGAGCGGCCGGCCGGCGAGCTACGCTCCGTGCACGACTACAGTATTTCCTATAGTGGCTTACGCTGTAGGCCGCCGGCTGCGCGTGTTGACGGCCGCTGAGCTGTCGGCGTAGTGACGGATACAGCAAATGAGTATTTTCCGATCGTGAAAATCGTAACATTTCGTTATTCACGACCCCAATCATGAAAAAGTGAGGTTCACACGTAAACTATATGCTGCCAGCACTAAATCCCTCGTCATCAACCATTGCAAGAATCTCATTCCAAAAGTCAACACTCTGTCACAGTGCGCGTGGTGGCATTGGATATTGACTGGTAACATGTGAAGACTATGTCTCAGTATTTTCTGCGTACTGTGACGTTGCATACCAGCCCCTGGATAAAACTCTTCAGACGGATTTCTTTGGACATTTGCAGGACTACGAGCAGTTTACCTGTGGCCAACATTCAGATCATCAGCAAAGCTGTCTGTCGTCTCTCTTTGACACATTAAACCGTGTTATAAAATTTTACCGCGTCTTATAGAACTGAGATGTAATATGTGGTATTCCAGTACAAGAAAAACACTTATTAGCTGGAACACATGACTACAAACTGCTCCTTTGGTTGTCCTTTCACGTCCACCGATGGAACTGATCGCTCGGAGCTGCGGTGTATCACGTCATGATGCGACTAAAGGGCAGCTATTCGAATTACTTCGACCTAATTTTAACGTCGATAGACAAATCTTACAGCGTCAAAAATACAAATACTACTAGAGTATATCAGTCATCGTATTCCGAGATATTTAACGTTGAAATCAGAGATTAAGGGATTTCTTCTCTGGACACACTGTAGGTACTGCATACGCTACAGTTCTCACTATACAATAAGACAACACTGTTTTATTGTTCGTTATGTGGCAAGTGGTATTTTTTTTATTTTTTATTTTTATTTTTTTTTATTTTTTTTTAAGCGTGAAAATGGTATACAATGTGTACCTGTGACACAGATCGAGGAAGTTATTTTTGCAGGTAACAGTTATGTATTTGATTTCTTCATTTGAGTTCTTGCAAAACTGTTTTTTTAACTGCAATATGAAGCATTAATTTACACTGCAGTGTAGATCTTGGAAAATGTACAATATTTTGATGCACGCTTCAGTATTTTGCAAATGAAGCGCTCGTATCATGCGGCAGCTCTTCAATACCTGTCATTGTGAAGTTCTATGTTAACTGGCACCGTCAATATATTTTCGTCAGCCGGCCGCGATGGCCGAGGGGACTGAGGTGCTCCAGTCACGGTCTGCGCGGCCACAACGGTCGGGGGTTCGAATCCCCCCTCGGGCATGGATATTTGTGATGTCCTTAGTATTAAGTAGTTCATAGGTAGTTTGTAAGTTTAGGGACTGATGGTCCCGTAGTCGAGTCCCATAAACTATACAAACATTTGAACATTTTTTTATTTTCGTCATTTACAGGGGCCACATCCTGTGTATCTAACACATGTTAATTTAGGCAAGCATTTGACCCAATTCTGAAAAAAAGTATTTCATAGGACCTTTTTGCTGTATGTTACATGACGCTAATAGAGTCAACTGTTCTAAAATCTACATTATCCATTGTATAGTTTTTCATAAATACTTTTTTATATGTATTAACAAAAAATATGAAGTTTTTTCTGCAGAAAATATTTTTATCTTAACATCCTTAATGAGGAATATTAATGAATGTAGTACCAGATGTGGCTTTTTATGTTATGCAGAGTCTCTAAAAATTTCATTAATTTAACTATTATAGTTTCTGATATAATGGAGCCTAAGTACTAAAAATTTTAGTTTCCGAGAAATTGACCTTAAAAAAACTTTTGAAATATGTTACTTATAGTTAATTAAAACTGTCCTGCTGCATATGATGACCCTTCTTTGGCCTCTAGCAGGTTTTCAGTCTTCTTTTTCACATTCCTGGATATTTTTCTTGCTTTCTTGGCCATATTAGATGCAGGCCTGTCTACATTGGCTATCCTAATTTTATCGCAATGTTGCAGCCCAGTGATCATAGTTTCACCAGGATTAATTCCCAGCTTTTTCAGTACCCAACATTTTCCAACATTACTACAGTTGAATGTAATAACTGCATCATGAACTCCTAGTTTCATTGTATGCATGGCTACAAATACAGTTTTAGGAAGGCGGTTCCAGATCATGCTGTTGAAACATTCATTTGGGTTTTGTGTCTTCCCTTGCAGACATTTCCCTAGGTCAGGATGATCCAAGTCTCTGAAAATAGGTTTCATTGTTCTAATAACAGCAGCAGGAAGAGAATGCTGGTGACAATATGATTCTCCAGTTGCCTGACTCCCATTGTATTTGCACCACGATTTTTTTCCTAATGGACAAAATGCATGACATGGCATATCTTCAATAGAGGGCTTATGGAAGAATATGGCCCAAACACCTCTCTTCATTACCACCTGCACGTTTTCTATTCCAGTTTCAGTTAACCGACCCTGTTCAGTCAACAATATACCTCCTTCTAATTTTTTTCCTCTCATATGAACACTTAGTTTTCACAGTCTTGTTCCCAAACTTTTTGAAACATGACCTACACATTCTAATTTGCTAATAATGGCATCTCCACATGGCTTAGAGTTCACCACATTGTTGTATATCATACTGTCCTCAATAGAGGACTTATGGAAGAATGTGGCCCAAACATCTCTTTTCATTACCTCCAGATTTTCTTTATTTCTCCCAGTTGCCTGTCCACAGAATACTTGCGAGTTTTCTATTTCAGTTTTAGTTAACCGACCATGTATGGTCAACAATTTTCCATCTTCTAATTTTTTTCCTCTTATATGAAGTTAGTTTTCTCAGCCTTTTTCCCAAAATTTTTGAACATGGCCTAAACATTCTAATTTGCTAATAATGGCATCTCCATATGGCTTAGAGTTGACCACATTGTTGTATGCCTTACTGTCACCATCGCCCAAACATCTGATGTACCGTACGTCTCTTGTTTCTACGGAACGATGAAATATTTGTTGTACTCCAGGACCATCCGTACCACCAGTTGTTCCTCTCAAATTAGCCACACATTTGTGATCTTTATGTTCATTGACTTCACAACATTTGCAATATTTAGACATCACATGTAACACATTACCGGTGTCTACACTTGTGGCAGTCACTACTCCATTCAGAGAAGTAGGTCCTCTGTTCTGCCAAGTTCCATCACGTTCAACTGCGATATCCGAACATCCATCATTTTCTTTCACTGCTTCCTCGTAGCCAGTTTCATGATTTCCTTAGTGACCTCACTTACACCTGTCTCTAATATTGCAGTCAGTTTCTCAAATTTGTTTGCTGGTTGATGCAAGTTCATCACTGAACGAAATGTTCTCCCTGTAGTCATGCTCTTGTCAATGGGTCGTGAGGTATAAACTAATCCAGTATTGATTTCATAGGGATCACTTGCATCTGGTTTTGAAGAACTAATAAGTGTAATCACAGCTGAGTATTTAGTGGAAATTTAATCCTAAGCAATTCCTAGGCCTTTTCCCCCACTGGCTCTCACACAAATTTTTACACTCTGTGACTCACCGCACTATCTACATAGTAAAAATTTATAAATTACATCTGATAATATTCAAAAATTTATAATAATGTTACTGCACACCTTGCATAGTAAATTCGTTGTAATTCTGTCGAAATAGTGAGAGCTTCTTTGACTATGCACTAGTTGTGGGATTACAATTAGAAACATCGATGCCAGGCGACCTAACCTCTTGTACAGAAAACTTTCTTAACTTGTTTTCTCTACGTTGTAGTTTTTTGAAAACGCCTTTACTTCTCGTTATCTTCAATAAACACAACAAAATACAGATAAAAAAGCACTGCAAACGTAAGTATAACAACTACTCGCAATCACACTTGAAAAAATAAAGTAACCGTGTGTTTGAAAGCATGTTGTTTATAAACAGCAGAAACAAAATAATACCGACCGTTGCATTCCAAGGTTAATAAACACTGGAATAAAAAAATCCCTAACGTGCAATGTAGGGGATATAAAGATCTAAATTAGATTCAGAAAAATGGATGACAGAAAAGTTGGCGTGACACATAAACACACGTGGTAGGAAAATGCTCTTTAAATGCTCGATTTTTTTTTTTTTTTTTTTTTTTTTTTTTTTTTTTTTTTTTTTGCATAATCCTTTTCGTACCACTTAGATAAACCTTAATCTATAGGAATATGATGAAAACAGAAAATTGGTTTCTTTTACCTGAACCACGGTGTGGTTCCCTTAAAGCTTTACTTGTCGGTAAGAAATTTTCTATCACGCTATTAAGCGTTTGAAAATTGGAAGAACTTTTCTCTTTACCCTCTTTTAACTCCTTGCTCCTTGTTTACAAGCTTCCTTAGTTTATTTATGTTTCGTACAAGCCTTCAGCCATAGCTCGCGAGATGTCATGAGAAAAAAGGGCAAGCTTTGTTGGCGCCGTCGATCCTTCCTAAGGCCGTGTTGGTGCATGGTCACAAGCTTTACAGTTCCAAGGAAATTGATTGTATTAGAACTGAAATTATGTTCAAGAAATTTTTAGTGAACTGATGTTAATGAAAATGGACTTTAATTATGCGAGACCGTACTTTTCCCTTTTTTATCCACAGTAGCTACCTGCGCCTTTCTCCAGTCGCTTGGAACATTCTGCTGTATCAAAGATTGGCGACAAATGCAAGCTAAGTAAGTGAGCAATTCCGCAGAGTACTCTTTGTAAAAGCGAATTTTGCACCCCATCTGGTCCCAGAGACTTCTTTTTTCTCACTCAGCTCTTGTCTCTACACCAACTACGCCTTTTACTATGTCCTCCACTTGGGAGTTAGCGCAATCATCAAAGAAATATATGTTTGCATGGTCCTTCCGGTTCGGAAGACCAGCAATGTTTTTCACATTTGTAAGAGAGAGAAAAAAAAGAATGTTACGAATAGAGGAGTTTTGAAACTACTGTTAAGTACTCCACGTACAATAAAATAATTTCCCATGCTCGAATAAAATAATAATATAAATATAAAAAAGCTACAGTAAAAATGCAGTTAAGTGCTATGGAAGACAAGACAGAAAAGAGTGAGGTGTGTTAGCTTTACAGCATTGCAGTCATATAATTTTAAAACAGAACACAAACGAAATTCCTTATATCTGCGTTTAGTTCTGATGTTAAAAATTAGCATATTACGCAACGCTGTACATCAAATATAATAGCTGACATTTTCGTAGAGTGATAGCGCTCTTTGTCGGCTACCATCGAAAATTAAGCCGCCATTTTAACAGTGGTCAGATCACTGGATTTACGGGTGTTATGGTTTGTCACTATGGAAACTGTCTTACTTATTTACTGAAATACTATTTTCTCCCCGGTTTGTTAACCAAATAACAAGTTAAACACGCATAAAATGCGTTAAGATTTCAATTGGATATATTGAAGTGAAGAAACATATTACGATTTAGACACCTGATGTGAGGAAGTCTACTAAGGGGTATACGGCCAACTTGGAAGTTTATTCATGAAATAAGTGATAGCTATTAGCTTAGAAATAATTAGAACTTTCCTTTAAAACAAAAGAAGCCAACTAAGATATAAATACCAAATACGGAACAGGAAAATTTCTTTACAACCAAGTCCACTCAAATTAAATATAAATGGAGAATGACCATTATTCAACTGTACTAAACAAATCGCAAATTAGTTACATATAACGGTGTGCACACACTTTATTCTACATGTAATCTTCACAACAGTTATACGGATTTGTGTGAAGACCTGTTAGATGTGCCAGCCTACCTTTGTGCAGAGCAATAATGAAAATCTGCATGACTCGTTGAAGTGTCGGAACATAGATGCTATCGATCACCTCACGAATGGTGTTGGGGTTACTGCTGCAGGCCCTGCCTTTAATACAGCTCCACCAAAAGCAGTCGCGTAAGTTGAGATACGAGGAATATTGTGGTCAATCGAGTCCCATGACAGTGGCTTCCCAGAAACAGAATGTCGATTATACATTCGAATATTTGGAAATTATACCTTATATGTAACATTATTATGGTTCATCCATAGAGTTAATGTTTTACGTCAAAATATCCGCTTTGGCTTTGTAGGAGTCAACCACGTGTACCGTACTTGAGTATTTGTATGAAAGTAGGTGCTGTACATTGTAGAACATCGAATTTTTATCAGAATCGATTTCTCTATTAGTCTTCAGTTACTCGGGTGCTTTTTGAACTGTTCCTTGACAAATTTTACCCATCAAAGCTTTGTGAAAGTGGAAGTAACTTGGATGAAACAAATTATGCATTGCATACGTTTCTTTAATCTACGAGATTTGTTCATAGAATGTCAGATCAATGTGAATCTAGCGTAAAGTAACTCTTTTTTTCCCTTACGAAAGAAAGAATGATAAATTTTAAAACCATTATTATAGTTCTTTACTGAACGTCCTAGATATCATGATTTCGTCTAGGCAACAATTACATTGTGTGACCTGTGAATCAAATAGAGAATTCTTTCTTTGAAAATCAGATAAAATATCTCGTACGGTTATTGCATATCGATGGTGTTAAACAGTAACCACGTAAGTAAAAAAAAATTATCACTATAAATTATTTCATTAATAAAAGTTCCATAAAACATACTGGAAAATAAATTTCAAGCCATAAATTAACTAAAAAGTTTCAACGATGTTATTACATGAACAAACTGCCATACGAGGTTGCAGTTCAACACCATCGACAGATATATTAAAACATGAGCAACGATTTTCTTAGAAGTTCCCCTTAAGTGTTCCAGTCAATGGATAATGTTTTTTATTTTAAAATCTTAGTCCATATTTTCAAGACGGTCTTGGCTGGAGCTATCTCACAGTAATGTGCAACACGGAAAGACGGGAGTGGTCCTCACGAGGAAAGTACCCCAGTCACGGCAGGTTAGGTCCCTTACAAGTGGCTACGGTGTACGGTAGCTTACGAGTTTAAATGACCGTCCCATTTGTCACAGAAGCCCTAAAAGTTTTGCCCACAGATGAAATGTGTCGTGAAGTGTGTGAGTCCAGATATCGGCTACATGGATGTGGGCCCTCAGTACACATACGAGAGAAGCTCAAAACACGGCGTTTCGTGGGTATTTATTTTGTCTCCAATTTCTGGAACCTTACACGACGCACCATGAAAAATTACACATACCTGCCAATATTCACGGTGTTCTGGTAAAAGTTTCGAAATCCGTTATCACACACTTTATCTATATACATATAAAGGTGCATATTTAGTACAGGGTGTCCAGAAAAGGACTCCCTGTTTCAAAATTAAATATCTTGAAAACAAAGATCGATAGGGGAATGCAGTAAACGGTATGTATATTGTGAAAGCTGTAAGACGTTTATACAGCAGTTTGAAATAATAGTTACAAAAGCTGCTAACAGACGGCGCTGTAATCGCCATACATAATGGCTAGTATAAATAGTGATCCGAAGCCCAGAGCGACTAGTTCCACTACTGAAACGTGAAAGGAGGTTAGCGTACCGAAGGAAGAGATTACAACCATGTACTCCATTTAACAACGCGTCTTTCTGGTGCTAGAGTACCACAGGTGAGAAGAGAGTCCTATGGCAACAAGGCGAAGTTTTCAAGCACAATATAATGTTCCAAAAGGACCCGATGCGAAAACCATTCCTTCGCTCTTCGCAAAATTTCAACGAACAGGCAGCGTCATTGATGATCTAGTGGGGTATGTTGGCTGCAAGCAAACCGCAGTTACGCCTGACAATATCGCCACAGTTTCTGGAATTATTTAGCGAAATCCAATGTCATCCGTCCGTAGAATTGCATCTGAGACTGGTTTGAAGCGTTCCAGCACGCAGAAAATACTGAGAAAGAGCCTACAAATGTTTCCATTTAAAATTCAAACACACCAAGCCATACCCGTAGGAGCTGTGCAAGACATGGTTGTCTCTGCTAATCAGATGCTCACAATGATTGATGGTGAAGGATTTGATGTTGGCTGCCTCTGGTTCACAGATGAACCACACTTCCACCTGAATGGATACGTGAATAAGCAGAACTGGCGATTTTGGGGTTCCGAAAAGCCATATTGGTGTGAAGCGAAACCCTTGTATTCTCCTAAGGTTACTGTGTGGGCCGCAGTATGCAGCAGAGTCATTATTGGCCCTTTTTTCATTCCAGAAACGGTCACTGGTGCACGTTATGTTGCAATTTTGGAACAACTTGTCGCCACACAGCAAGCGTTAGAGGCTCGACCAGGTACTGAATGGTTTATACAAGATGGAGCCCGACCACATCGGACCGAACAATTGTTTTGCTTTCTTGAGGAATACTTCGGGAATCGAGTCACTGCATCCCGCCACGCTGGACGAGCTTGAATCGGCGATCTCTGTTGCATGTGAATCCATTTCGGTTGAATCACTATGAAATATGATGGCGAATTTCATTCTTCATTTGCGCCACCTCTGTAGTGCCAATGGTAAACATTTTGAAAACATTGTGATGTGACTGTTTACAAAGAGTGTTTTCATAAGATTATTTCACTTATGTATGCTGACATAAGCTGTACAGCGTACAGCGCCATCTGTTAGCAGCTTTTGTAACTATTATTTGAAATTGCTGTATAAACTTGTTACAGCTTTCACAATAAACATACCGTTGACTGCATTCCTCTATCGATCTTTGTTTTCGAGATATTTAATTTTGAAATCAGGGAGTCCTTTTCTGGACACCCTGTATGTTTAGTATACGATCATATAGAGATCTAAGACAAACGGGTCAAGAGCATTACTAGTCGAAATTTTTAGTAGCAGTGTTTAACGACATGTTGTTATACACTGCCATAAAAATGTTTCATGAGCGACCTACGCGCACACGTCCACCAGAAAGTGTATTTGAATATCATATAAACAACTGTAGCACATTGGACAAGAGTTTTTCTTGATATTTTAATAATGTATGTGTGTGAATTAATGTTTGTGTAAAAAACAGGATGTCATAGGTGAAGAAAGTTTCAAGATATTTGGTTTTATATGGTGGTGTAGATAAGCGAGTACCTAGTAGACATTATGGTTATTATCACACAGTTCTATATGGAGATTTCTTGAAGTGCTGTTATATTGTCGCGTTTAATTCATCGTCCGTAGAGACATCGTCTGAGTCGATGTAGCAGGAGTTGTGGAATACATTAAAACTACTTTTTTTAAATATAAAAAGCAGATCCACCTGGAATTGGCGTGTAAACACAATATTAAAGTCACAGACACAAGCACGTTGTAGTAGATTTGTCAACAGGCAGTCCAAGTTCGTTTCGGGTATGTACTTCCACAAGTAAGAGATTAATACCATGTATTGCTTGCATGTGGGTAGCAGGATGATGTAAACTTTCCTATCAGCCTTTTTCTGTACTTGGATACCCTGGTTCGTTTATCCGAATCTAAGTTCGAGAAAAAGCGAGAAGAGTATACTAAATATAGTATGTCCCAATATACAGCCTTAAAAAACTCGACTTTTGACAGAAACAAACAACAACTTTTCGAAGCTCCTCCATTGAAAGCACGGAGACGAAACTATATCTAGTTTTCTGAGAAATTTCATCGGTAGGTTGATGTTAATCATACGGTACGCTGGCTGTAGGTAATATATAAATATTGTCTCGTCCATCAATTGTGAACTTTGTGTTACATATCACTACGAAAATGGATGATAATCTAATGTCTAAATAACGTAAATCATTTTTAGAGTCAGTTTACAATCACGAAGTGAGCAGAAAGTCTTTCTTGTACTCCTCTAACCGGCTAATGAATTAGGATTTTAATTATATGATTATGAGATTCGGTAAGTGGAGATATTTTAACTGTAAATCATATAACTGATTGAACTTGGGTATCTACCATCATACGCACCTAATAATACCTAATAATGCATGACATTGCTGTTCCCCGAATTGCCTTTGGACACAATTAGCAGCAGCTGTATGCAAACCAGTGCATTACCGTGCAATATTGACCTGCAAGCGTCAGCATGGAGATCTGATCAATAGAATCTGATGTTTTGGCTTAAACCAAGATAACCAAACATTAATAGTGGGAAAAGGGAAGAGTGTCTCACAAGGCATCAGTTTAGTAGCGCAAAAATTTGTTCTTAGACAGTATTTCCTATAAGATTTTTTCGTTGCATTCTTATCAGTTATTAGCATATAGCTCGTATATATAGCAATGCTGCAATCATACCATGCTTGACAGGGTTCGGCACGTATTTTTGAGACATTTTTTGGTTGTATTGAATACAAAGATAAGGGATAAAACGTTTCGGATATTTTGTCATCTAGTGATAGTTTGTATATCTGTAAAAGTAATTGGAACGCTGTATGTATCTCACAAGGTCATAATTTAATCATTCTGCTTATCCTGAAACACATCCAAATTGAGAGAACCGGTTGTGCAGTATATATAGTGTAGGGTGGGCTTTACATCGAAGACACCACTTTTTTCTTCGGTGGCTCCTGAGTAAGCAATCGAAAACCATAATTTTTGGGAACAAAAACAAGGAATAGTAGGGATGACCATTTGTATACTTTTCAATCTTTGTGGTTATTGTTGTTTTCTTATGCCGGCAGACTGGTTTGATGCAGCTCTCCACGCTACCTTGCCCTGTGGAAGTCTCTTCATCTGAGAATAAGAACAACAAATTACATCCTTTTGAACCTGCCTACTGTACTCGTCCCTTGGTCTCGCTCTACGACTTTTACCCCCAGAAACTTCCTTCTAATGCTAAGTTGATGTCGCAAATGTGTCCCATCGATCTATCCTTCTCCAAGTCAGGATATTCCAGAAACTCCATTTCTCCCCAATTCTATTAAGCACCTTCTCATTAATTATGTGCTCTACCCATATAACTTCCATCATTCGTCTGTAGCACCACATTTCGAAAACTTCTATCATCTTTTTGCTTGAACTCCTTATCGTCCACGTTTCACTCCATATAACGCTACAATCCAGACAAATGCTAGGACTTCCTAACATTTAAATTAATACTGGTTGTTAACAAGTTTCGCTTCTCGACAAACACTTTTCTTCCAATAGCCGTTCTACATTTTATATCTTCTTTACTTCGGTCATCAGAAGTTATTTTGCTACCCAAATAACATAACTCATCTCCTAATTTTACTGCCAAATGAGTGTTTGTGTTGTCCTTAGCGTAAGTTACTTTAAGTTAATTTAAGTAGTCTGTAAGCCTAGGGACTAAAGACTAACATAGTTCAGTCCCTTAGATTTACAAACTTGTAAACAGAATTACTATGTCATCGGCAAACCGACAAGTTTTTATTTCTTCTCCCTGAACTTTAATTCCTTTTCTAAATTTTTTCTTGCATTACTTCACAGCTTCCTGTATGTACAGACTGAACAACACTGAGGAAAGGCTACAACCTTTCTTCGTTCTCAACCTTTGCTTTCCTTTCATGCCCTTCGACTCTAATAACTGCTGTCAGGTTTTTGTATAAGTTGAATATAACTCTTCGCTTCCTATATTTTAGCCCTGCTGCCGTCAGGATTTGAAAGAGTGAATTCCAGCTGACATTGTTGAAAGCTTCCTCCAAATCTACAAATGCTAAAAACGTAGGTTTGCCTTTTCTTAGCCTACCTTCTAAGATAAGTCGTAATGTGAGTATTGCTTCGTGTGTTCCTACATTTGTCCAAAATCCAAACTGATCTTCCAGAAGGTCGGATTCCACACGTTTTTCCCTTCGTCTCTAAATAATTAGTGTTATTATTTTGCAACCAAAGTTATTAAACTGATATTTCTGTCTGCCCTACCCTTCTTTGGAATTGTAATTCCCCTGTCACATATATCTTGCATACCAGGTGGAACAATTTTCTCATGACTGTCTCTCAGACGGAATATCATCTACTCAGGGGTTTTGTTTCGACTCAGATCTTTCAGCACTTTGTCCAATTCTTCTCCCATCTCATCTTCCTCCAGATCGTCTTCCATTTCTTGAATACTGCAGCCTTCATTTCTTTTGTGTAGGCCCTCTATATGTCCCTTTCACATTTCAGTGTTTCCCTCTTTGCTTAGTACTGGTTTTCCGTTTGAGTTCTTGATGTTCATACAGCTACTTCTCTTGTTTCCAAATATTGCTATTATTTTCCTGTAGGCGGTATCTATCTTTCCCCTAGTTATACATTTTTCAACGGTTCTGCATATGCATCTTAGCCACTTCTGCTTAGCCAGTCTGCACTTTCTGTTTTTTTCAGGTCTTTTTTTTTTCTTTTTTTGCCTTGCTTCATTGTTATTTTTTTTCCCTCTCATCAATTAAGTTCAGTATATCCTGCTGAATCCAGTGATTTCTATCATCTCATATATTCTTGATATTCTTGAATGGGTTTCCAAATTTTGTCGATACATTTATGCATTACTGATGTCCAGAGGTTTAAAATTACGGTTTTTATGCTCAAAAACACAAGAAATGATTTAAGCCACTTTTACACATTGGACGTGAAATGTCTAAATTAATGAGCATAGAAAGTAACTCAAAATGTAACTTTATATGCTTTGGACATGTATCTATAACTTTCATTCACCGGCTTCATGAATATTTATAGTCATTATGTTTACATAACAAAAGTCCCATCTGTAATTGGATAGGACGTTCCTATATCTGTGAAAGGTACCTTCCAATTCTTAAAAAATTCTACTAGGCAAAAAATATTCAGATTTTCAAGAAAGGAACAGAAACAACGGGGCACAAATAAAGCAAATTTGTGCTTTTTAAAAGACCCTGACCGAAAATTTAGGCAAACAACTGCATCAGTTTAACTTTTAAATTTTGAGACCGGTTTCTGCCTATTAATGGGCAATCTTCAGGTACATTGTGACTTCGGCTGGAACTCTACACAGCAGATGGACGGATCGTTCTCTGAAACCAGTCTTAAATGTACTAATGTAAACGCGATCAATTACTGGTTCACAATTAAGTAACAAGATCGCTGTCGAAAGGTTTCAATTACCGCAGTTACTTACCGTACGTAATGTGGCTTGTCGACCCGCAAATAAAACATATGTTGATTTCGCTACCGTAGGTCTTATTCGTTGATTTGAAAATGGACAAACATTTTTAGAAATAAGGATAATAATTTAAAAAATATGTCTGAAATATATACAGTTATTTATACAAAAAAATTGAATGATGTGGTGTAGTTTTTCTTGCTAACTTTGTTGTAGAATATGCAAATGTAGGGATTTCAACCTGCCGTCCAAAATAGCAGATCAATATATTAAGGACGAATTGCATAAATTCCGTGGAGGAAGTCTTTTGGAACGCTGGTCAGCATTGAACTAACTTCTGTGTTGGTATTGCTCCCTCGATATGCACATTAAGCTATCCCATGACAACTTAAAATTTAAGAAGTTGGTTTTTATATAACGTCAGTGGTCAGTTACGAATATGTATATTTTGTAGTGAATGTGGTAAGTAACTGTTTAATTTTCAGCAACAGTGTTCTTTTCTTCATAATTTCTCTTCTACTACGACGTAAACTGAGGTAGAAAATCTTGTTCCGCCCAGTACAGTATTTGGACAGGATGAATCTGCATCTGGTATTTATCGAAAAGCTGCTTTCATTAAGATAGAGACATTAAAACAATATTCTCATATGCCACATACGCTACTTGACATTAACGGTTTGTCTTCATTAGGTACAACATATTTCGGCGAAACTATGAAACTATGAATCGATTAAAACAATTTTATAATAAAACACACTGAATTTCTAAATTTCTATTACTTCACGAAAACAAATTTAATTAATGACTCTGTTTGCCAAAATAATTACAAAAAAATCCATATTCAATGTTCTAAGGTTGTTATATCCTTCCTACGGTATAGAAACAGGTCGGGCTGACCCAATGTTTCATTAGTCTAGGAATGCTGTAACAACCTTGGTTCATGGAATATGGACTTTTATAATTATCTTGAATTATCTTGGCAATAGGAGTCATTAATTAAATTTGTTTTCGTGAAGCAATATATATATATATATATATATATATATATATATATATATATGTGTGTGTGTGTGTGTGTGTGTGTGTGTGTGTATTAGTTGATGCATAAGTACTTATGCGTGCCAACATAGTTTCACCGAAACTAGTTGTACAAACCATAAAAGTAAAATAGCGACTATGGTATGTGATTACATTGATTAAATGTCTCTATCTTAAACTATTCTATCAGTTACACTCCTTAAAGACAATATGACTCATTTTACAAAGCTGGTTTGAGTCTTTCCTTAGGAGATTCTCCCTCATAGCTATTGAAGGTGTCTTCTCTGCCATGGAAGATCTGTGTTGGTGCTGCAACATAATCGTCGTTTACCCTAGATGAATATGTTTCTGATGTGACACCTCCTTGCCATAGAATTCGTTTTCCCCCGTATACTGTAGTTCTCCTACAGACACCGTGATAGCGGCGGATGTACTTGTTCTTTTGATATCTAGCGTGAACGTTGAGGAGTTGCGTCGCCTTTGTGATGTGCCTGGCACATCCACATCGCCTCCTCCTCAACTGTTGCAAGCTGAAGAACAGCGACCCCTCCTCAAGTATGGGTTAACTGCTGCCAAAGTCTTTCCCCTTCCGCCACCTTCAGAGTCTCTACTGTCGAAGTATGTGGGGTAGGTTTACCACTAGCTGTATCACCTTTTTCGTCTGCTGAGCCCGTTATTTTTCCCTGTCCGGTATCTCAGGTGATTAGTCTGCGGATAAATTTACTCTCTCTGATCTGATACACGCTGAGGCATTCTTTCTGTGTGATCCCCTCCCGCTCTTCCATCTCCACAGCTGCTGAGGGAAAATGCCCTCATCCTCGTGTACAGCTTGATTATATTGTTTCACGTAAAAAAAAAAAAAAAAAAAAAAAAAAAAAAAAAAAAAAAAAAAAAAAAAAAAAAAAAAAAAAAAAAAACTTAAATTAGCATGTATAAACTTTACTTTGTTGTTTAGATATGGACTACTTGACTATAGGTGTTTTTCATTTTTTTTTTCATTTTTGTGTGGGTTTGAAGACGGCACTCTACATTGGATAAAGCCTCCTCTATCATGTGGACGCACAATAGTGTCCCACATAATCATTTACAACACACCTCCACCCCAGCACAACTTTAGGAACCTATGCTGACTCTTAAAATTTTGAACGGACGTTTGTGTATCTGTATGTATGTGTATGTATGTGTGTGTGTGTGTGCGTAGATATCGTACTATTGCAAGTACCTATCACGTCGCATCATTATAGTTTTTTCCCCACTGTATAATGTATAATTGTACCACGAATGCTTTTCCCCCCTTCCCTACGCCGTCTTTTATGACATGATATGGTAACGTCTTTATGGTTTCATCAGAACGTTGATTGGTTTCAGTCATTTACACTGTCACACTCAACTGCTTCTCATTTGTCGAACTTTGTGTCTATCTTCGTTACCATGTGGTTCTTGATGATGTATCGTATATATTTGTTTACATTACTTTAGGGTTTATAGTTTTGACCTCAAAATTATGTAATGAAGGTACTTTATCTTTACTGGACGTGGAGCCCTAGTAAACCTATGAGTGCTATGTTACTGTGTTCTTATTTTTGCACTTCTGGTTTGATGCATTTCCAATATTGCATAAATTTTTCACACACATTCTTGCTATCACATTTTGTTCACTTTTCATGTACTTATCCCGACAAGCATTCTTAGACAGCATTACATGTAGGCTTAGATAGATGTTTGTAGGTTGACAACCAATTTGTTAGCATGTGATCATTATTTCACACTCATTGTGTAAAATGTGGCTCTTAAAGTACAATTTCTTCTACCCTTCTTCTATTTCACTATTTTAAAACACTTGACGCTCTTCTTTGATGGTTTCACTATTACCACTCACATTGCAGAACCTTACTGCATTTTTTTTGAAAAAAAGATAAGATGTTTTATTTTAATATTACTATTCCAGGTTATAGCAAAGATGGACCATATTAACAATAGTGCCTTTATGTAATTTGTATATGGATTGTATTATGGTATCACTTTAAGAGCAGATAGTACTTTATTCAATCCATTTACTGCCATTTGTTTCTCTTAACGATCGTATATAATATATATATATATATATATATATATATATATATATAAAATCGAAAGGACACTCATTCACTCACTCACTGACTAAACACGAAATCTCAAACACTACTTCACCTCTGAAGCTGAAATTTGGCACGAATATAGTTTATAGGTAACAGACGTCAGGTAAGAAAGTATTTTACTATAGGGCCAATAATTCACGAGATATGACGTCATAAACATTGAAAACTTCCCTGTTTTGCGGCACATGATAGTGTGACATAAATATTCCACTATTTGACAATGAGAGTACTTAGCGATTTGCAACAAACTTTAAACATAATTTCAAACCTTTAGAGAACTTTTTCTCGTTGACAACCCCAGAAAATTTATGAAAGGAAAAGAGTTTGTCACTTGCTACGTTTTCGGCGTTCATGCAGAAAAATTACGGCATTTGGCTTGACGTTACAATTTATTACTCATACACTGTTAATTGTATTCGCGAGAAATGTCACAAACAGAAAGTACACATATCACAGAAAGTAAGTTCGAAATTTTATAATTATACGACTCACATTTCATGAGATAAGAACTCTTAAACAATTAGGTTCAAGAAAAACCGAGTCATCACGCATGACGTTTTAATTTATTACGTATTTCCTACTAACTCTATTCGCAACGTATTTTGCAGACATTTTACATATACATCACTGGATGTACCTTCCAAATAATATCGTATTGCGACATACAGTTCAGGTGCTATGACGTCAAAGACAATGAAATACATGAAAATTCGCCCTAAGAAGCGCGTCGTTGCAATTTACTACGTCTTTACCACCAACTCCATTTACACCACATATCGCAGGCAGTTTCCTAGTAATCTATGTTACAAACCCGGTAAATAATGCTTTTGTAGGACATATAATTCAGGTGATACCTCCATATATGAAATGTTCGTAAATCTATCGGACCAAACTGCGTAGTCATCAGTCCGTAGCTTATAAACTACTTAGGTAAACTAACCTAAGGAGAACACACACACACCCATGCCGCAGGGAGGACTCGAACCTCCGACGGCGAGTAACCGCGCGCTCCGCAGCGAGATGCCTTAGACCGCTCGGCTACTCCACCGCGGCTACCTGTATATAAGTAAAAGCGAAAGGTCACTTACGAACTCACTTACAGACTAAACACGAAATTTCCAAAACTAATGCACCTATGAAGCAGAAATTTTGCCGGTATGTAGTTTATAGGTAGAAGACGTCAGCTGAGATAGTATTTTGCGATAGGACAGAATGAAGGTGCAAGGCGGAGGATACTTTTCCTACAGACTGATGAAATCTACAGTTTCTTTCCGATCTACACGAAATTTTGCACGCTTGACATTCAAAACAGGAGGATCGTCACAGTGCACGTGAAGTTTCATACAGTGCATGGTGGAGGGTACCTTGAAGCATAAAAATGGATCTCTAAATACCTCGGTCACGCAATAACTTGAGAACATCTTTTTATTTTTATTTTTGATAGTTGTTATTTAATTCTTTTTATTTATTTATTTATTTTTTAATTTTCAGAACAAGAGTCGAATGAAATAATACTGGATAATTTGACTACAACAAATTGCTTTCCTTAATGTGACCCTGTCTGTCTATTCCATACAAATCTGTAGTATTGTTCCGATATTGAGAAAATTTTGCACAATTGACCTTATAAACAAGAGGAATGTCACCGTCCGTACATAATTTCTTCCGGTGCATTTTCCAGGGTACTTAACTTTCGGACTTTGACAAAATGCATAGTATTGCTTCGATCTTGATGAATTTTTGGCACACATATCCTTTAGACCAAGAGGAGCATCTCTAATTACATAAATGTTTATTTGGTACATGGCAGAGGGTACTATGCCGAGAGAGGGAAAGGTGAAAACGAACAGAGAGATGGAAGAGACAGACATGGATGCAGAGAGAGGAGGGCCGGGGCGGTGGATTAGGAGATAGTAGAATAAATAAATACCCGGGCATCGCCAGGTTTACAGCTAGTAATTTCAATACAGCTGCTGGTACTTCCTTCCACCTTTAACTGTTCCTGTTGTCTGAAATTACACTTTGGGACACTCCAAAAGCTGCAGCCACCTCCCTTTGTGTCTGTCCCGCTTCCAAACTTGCTATACCTCTCCATGCCATTGCTTCGGTTTTTATGTTACCGTTGCATTGCACTACGTGGTTACTGCACTATCTGAATACAACTGATTGTGTAATTCGTTTGGTAAGCACAAGTCAACACAAACCCCCTATGCAGCGATTGAAAGACGTCGAACCATTTTAGTTCATTCGGCCGACGATAATACTTCACACCTTAGATATCTCTACTGATCCCATAATTGCTTTGACCAATGACTTACGTAGCAGCTCCTGCCACGAAAACCTACACCACGGCTGCTAGTATGGGACACTTCCAGTATACCGTTGATGCCTATGGGCGGAACATGACACGGCTATTTTTTTTTTTTTTTTTTTTTTTTTTTTTTTTTTTTTTTTTAGAAAGAGTGGAGCCCCTCCACGCTCGCACTAGCATGATGACCAACTCAATAGTTCTACTGTCACCTCCGCATGTGTTAGTATGTTTAATGTGGGAGTCACAAGAGCGGGTACTGTGATGTGTGCCGTACGTGTGGGTAAGATTACCCATTAACACGGTCCATCAGGATGATAGAAGTGGTCGAGAGCTTTTGAAACAAGAGCGGCTTTAAGGACAGAGGGAAAAAAAGTGCCAAGGCAAGTGCCAAGGGAAAAAACCTCTGCGATAGTCAGGAGCGGGTAGTAAGAGCAGTAGCGGATTCTTGCTATCTGCGACAGATCATGCAAGGGTGTGGTTATGCTAGTTTTGGGTATCGTGCAATCTCGGTACCATTTTCATTGCGTGTTTGTCATAAGTTTGTCAATCCTGTTTGATGAGTCGTCCCTCTGCAGCTGGCACTGGCGGTGTCTCCTGGTTCATCATCATCGGCGGCTGGCTGCAACAATCAAGATTGACAGGCAAGTGGTCGATTTTTGAGATCGGCCTCTAAGTGTATAGGTTTAGTGTGGGATTTGTTTGTGTGTTGTGTTTGTTCATGTTCCCTGCGACTGCCGGTTTGTCGGCGGTAATTGCTCATCTGGCATTGCCAGTCAGTTGTGCTGCGGTGCAGGGGTTCAATGAGCATTGATTTTCTTTGGGTCTATAAGGCTTACCATAGGTGTTTATCTATTCCTGACAAAGAGTGTTTTGGTCGGTTGTGCTTCCACCTATGGTTGTGGTCGTAGTTACCCAGATTGAGGATGAAGGGGTTGTTCGAATGTCTAGCATTTTTGTACAGTCGTGCGGAGTGTTTCTTGAATACCTCCGTGAGAGTGTCAAGGCGGTATTCCCGGTGAAGGTCCGCTGTGCGCGTGTAGCGTGGAGCATTGATTATGATGCGTAGTACCTTGTTCTGAATGAGCTGCAAGCAGCGCAGCCGTGTCGGTGCTGCGTAAGCCCAGCACGGAGCACCGTACGTCTTCATATGACACGGCGACCGGTCGGTACATTTATATCTACATCTTCATACATACTCCACAATCTACCCAAAGGTGCATGGGGTACTCAGTACCACTACTAGTTACTTGCTTTTCTGTTCCACTCTCTTATAGAATGAGGGAGAAACGAATACGTATGAGTCACAATCTCTCTCATCTTATAATATGGTCTTTAAGCCCGTTTTACATGACAAACTTTGTGGTGCATATTGACTTCTCAAAGTGCGTGCGCCTTTCGTGCCATCAGCGAACCCTATCGCGAGTGCGTTCAAAAATGTTCAAATGTTTGTAAATCTTATGGGACTTAACTACGGAGTTATCAGTCCCTAAACTTACAAACTACTTATGAACTATTTACGAACTAGGAGGCACAAATATCTATGCCCGAGGGGGATTCGAACCCCCGACCATAGTGGCCGTGCAGACCGTGACTGAAGCGCCTCAGTCCCCTCGGCCACCGCGGCCGGCGCGAGTGCGTCATTGACGTCAATGATGTATAGATTGTGCCGAGTATGGAAAATTTCCGGGTGTGCTGCAGAATTCGAATGCGAAGAAACAAATAACAGTAGTGGTGTCCGCTAACATCGCAAGCTAACCTATGCTCGTCTATCGAATTCATATTACAGAAATGCTTTCGTATCTTCCTTAATTTTATTCTGTTGTTTGCTTTGTGTTTTCATCACACCGTAAAGTTACACCAGAGCCTAATATTGTTTTCCTACTACTTTTCTGCTACAAAAGAGACATAATATCTTGAAGCAAAAAAATATTTTCATTTCACGGAGAGAAAGCGTACGCTATGTATATATACTACCGTAAATACATAAACGTATTTTGCCACAAATTATATTAACAGGAGGGTCAGAACTGTTAGGTGAGGAAACTACTGTCGATGTTATTTTGACCGTTAACAAGACAACAAGATATAAAAACTAAAGTAAGTGGTCACCTCTATTGAACATTCGATATTGTTACATATGTGCCGGCTGCGGTGGCCGAAGGGACTGAGACGCACCAGCCACGGTCTGCACGGCCACTACGGGCGGGAGTTCGAATCCCCCCTCGGGCATGGATATTTGTGCCGTCCTTAGTTGTAAGTAGTTCACAAGTAGTTTGTAAGTTTAGGGACTGATGACCCCGTAGTTAAGTCCCATAGACTCTGCAAACATTTGAACATTTTGTTACATGTGTTTACAGTATAAATTCTCTTCAGCAAACAAACGCTTAAGTTTTCAACATTGAATGTAACGTTTCCTATTGTTTAAGTTGTCAATAGTGTACGAAATTTTCTACATGACATTTGAGGAGAATTACTCTTTCGTCATTGATGAACTCAATTATCCTTTTCCTGGTCCTAAATAAAAAGTTCCCTAATAAACCACACTTCTTCATTCAATTGCGAAACTACACAGAAGACGACTCTACAGTTTTGGTGTTTACGTCTAAACGAAAACCACTGCTAGGGACAGGCGAGAGGCAGCACGGTAATTACACGCCAGGAAAGCTGTAGTAGACACATTCGTTTCGAGTAGTCAATTGAGACAAGAAAGTTCGTCGTGTAAAAGGGGCTTTACGCGAAATGAAGGAAGGAGGCAGTAGAATATTTCTGCAGTCTGCTTCAAAGTCCAGCCCTCTAAATTTCTTCAACGGTGCTTCTCGAAAAGATAGTCGTCCCCGCTCCATTGACTCCCAGTTGAGTTCCCGCAGCATTTCGGTAACACTCACGCATTTATCGAATGTACTGATTACAAACCTCGACGTCCGCCTCTGAACTGCACCAATACTCAGTACTCAAGACGGGGTCGTAGAAGGTTTTGTGCGGTCTCCTTTTCAGACGAATCACACCTTCCCAAAATTCTCCCAACAAAGCGAAGTCGACCACTTGCCTTTCCCACGAACGTCCTTATATGATCGTTCCATTTCATATCGCTGTGAAACTTTACGGGTAGATATTTAATTGACGCTGCTCTGTCAAGCAGCACAGTACTAATGCTGTATTCGAAAATTCCGGGATTGTTTCTCCCAGCCGCGGAGGAGTGGCAGAGCCCATTGAGGCGCTATGCTCCGATGCGCGAGACCGTTCCCCGTCTGGTATGCGAATACTCCCTAGGGCATTGATGTTTGTGTTGTAGTTTGTGTTTGTAATTTTAGAGTTTGATGAACCCGCAGTTCCATAAGCTTAACCTGTAAGGTCCTTATGGTCCCTACATAGTTGGATTTCTGTAATATTTAGTTTTGTAAACTAGCCACAGATATATATTGTGAGTGGCGCAGTAATGATTGGAAGTTCGATAGTAGAGTAAGCGCTCTGGCTGCGAGAGAGCAGTCAGTTGCGAGCTGTGTTGGGAGAGAGTTGCCAAGAGTTCACTGTTGGGTGAGGTAGCGTGAGGTCGGTGTTAGAGAAGGCAGTTGTCAAATGTATGCTGCAGCACGCTATTATTGTAATGCATGATGTTAATTTAATTTTCTGTAATAATTTCTACTTCACTTTTTTTAAGAATACATAATTTCTAATATTGAATTTGTTTTCTTTTATTGGTGGTTGACCATTAACAACCAAATAATTTGATGACTACGACCACCGAGGTAAGCCTTAGAAAACATTAATATGCCCAATGGACACGCTTGAGAAATGGGGGAAAACACAAACATTAAAATTTATAGCCCTGTCGAAAGAACTCCGAAAGAGTACAACGAAACAAATTAACTTGAATAATGAAAATGGGGAAACAATCTGACAACGACACAGATAAATGAAACTTTTGACTTACCTCGTATCTTCTTATTAGAAAACTGGAAACAGGAAACAGCAAGCAGCTCGCGTCATGCAGTATTTCAGTGTTAATATTTTCAGAAGAGATATGTGAGTAGTAATTAAGTTCAACAATAATCACAAATAAAGAAAATAAAAGTAAGGGGAAACTATTTACGAAAAGAGGACGGAGAACGAAAATTGAATATTAGAAATTATGTATTTAAAAAATGAAGTAGAAAAACATTACATAACATTAAATTAACAACATGCATTACAATAATTGCGTGCTGCCCCATAAACTCAACAACTGCATTCTCCAACAGCGTTCTCGCGGTACCTCACCCAACAGGCAACTCTTGGCAACTCTCTCCCAACACAGCTCGCAACTGACTGCCTACTGAGTGCTCTCTCGCAGCCAGAGCACTTACTCTAATATGGAACTTCCAAATATTACTTCGACACTTACGACGACGCTGAGGATACCGTGCTCACGGGTGCTGTTCCTCTAGGGAAAAGCTTATCCACTGTTGGTCTAGCTGATCTCTACGAGTTGACGACAGTAACTCGGGCGTCCGATCCTTGATTGTCGTGAGTGCACTCGTGCTCTACCGATAATCCATTTGTAGTCTGGGGCAACTTCCCAGAAATAAATTGAATTGGTCCCAATCCCCCGGTTCCGACCAAGGTTCTCGGGAGCTTTTCCTTGGTTGTAAGGCGTATGCCGAAACTGGTAAGCCCCTCCCACTTTTTCCCAATGGGGATCCCCCTTTGCCCCACTATCAGCTTGTCTGATAGTTGGCTGAATAGAACCGCGACTTTTTAAGGACCGGATCTCAAACAGCCCGCTCCACTTCTCGGAGTGGAGAATGAAAAGAATAATAAGGAAGGGGCGCCACTTACAATATAAATCTGTGGTCAGTTTAGAAAACTAAATATTACAGAAATCCAACTACGCCGGGACCATAGTGACCTTGCAAACCAAGATTAGAAATTTTTCTTTATCCTACTCATCTGCATCACCTTACACTTTTCTACATTTAGCGCTGGTTGCCATTGTTCAAACCACCTAGAAATTTTGTCCAAGTCATCCTGCATTCAGTGACGACATCCTTCTGTACACCACAGCATCATCAGCTGGCTTGTTGAGCCTCTCCGAGCCTGTTGGTCGGAGTGTACGGCTTACAATTTCATTGGACACAGGACGGAGAAACAGTGGTTCGTTCCTTTAAGGCTAGTTTACACGACGAAACTAAGTTTCATAAAACTGCGCTACTGGCCAGTGCGCATGCGCGGCAGGCGTTCGCGCAACTCGTTGGCGAAACTAAACAGTTTCGGTACATCCCAACTTTGGCGAAACTAATTACGCGTGTTTTAGGCTAGGTTATAACCAATACAGAACAAAATACATTAAAATGAGGGGGGGTACGGAAGAAATAATTCTGCTTTTGAACATATTTGCAATGCATAGGTGTGCGATTTTGATGATGAAAATTTCAGGAATAAGCAGCGGCGTGTTCGGTGCTCTTGAAGCAGTTATTCGTGAATTAAATATTGATGGGTTGACGATTAGTGAATTTCAAACTAAAATACATTCAATTCGAAACACCTATAGAAACTAACTATGGCAATTGTGGATTTCGGAACACGGTAAAGATACTGTAGAGACGAATATATACTTCACAAGAAAGGTAATGCAATTTGTAATTTCAGTTCTGGTAACAATGATTCACGCATAACAAAATCTTGTTTAATTGCTGTTGAATCTTTCGGGTTATGTGGTCGTGGTTGAAGAAACGTATCTGCTCCTAACGTTTCGTCCAGAGCTGCGCTGGACATGTTCAGAGGTGTTACTGGTAACGGTGAGTCGGCAAGAGTCACCGCTAGTACTGGTAGCGGTGAGTCGGCAAGTAGTTCACAAGTAGTTTGTAAGTTTAGGGACTGATAACCCCGTAGTTAAGACCCATAAGCTGTACAAACATTTGAACATTTGAATTTAGCCACCGTGGCAATGTCTTGTTTCAACAACCATGTATGTTCTGGCCGCTGTCATGTTGTCTTTTAACAGTCTCCCATATTTTCATCTTTGTAATTATAAAAGCACCATTTTATCACCTTTAATTTTATATTCTGTTTGTCCATTGTTTCCATTCGCTCTGCTGTAGAGCAGCATCATCGGCTGCTGCCAGCCTGCCTGTATTGGGGCTTTAAAATTCTATAAAGGAAAAAAAATAGCTGGAGCGTCAGTCTTCGACTCTCTCTGAAGATGGCTGAACGTTTCTCAGCCGAAATATTAGAAGAAGTAAACTTTATTCGGCTGCACGCCCGAAACTTCTTTGAACATACACGAAACCAGTTGCGTGCAATTCATTTCGTGCGAGTGTGTCGTCGGGTAGACTAGCCTTTAGTTTCAGGTACCAGTCAGTGTATTCTACCGCTAAAAACGACGGTTACGGGAGATACGTGGTCCGACCGGAGCGCTCGGGCGTCGGGCGGCGCCTACCTGCTGTTGGTGCCTGGGCTATTAGCGGGGCGCGTGCGGCCCGTCCTTCAGCGTTCCGTGCCGGTAAGTACGTGATTGTAGCCGGGACCGCCCCCTGTTGCGATCAGCCGCAGCAACGATAACTTGCGCAACAGGCTCGTCCCGGCCCTAACTCCACCGCTAACAGCATCACGCGGCCGCCGCCACGCCAGTTACCGCAGCCGGCCGAGTGGGGGGGCCGGCCGGCTGGGCGGCGCGCCGTGGGCTAATTATACTGCTCACTGGGCCAGTTAGCGGCACCGTATATCTGCAAGTGCAGGCGAGAGGCGCCCCACAATCTGCACTACAGCTGCAGGTTACTGACTAAACTCTTGTCAGTACCAGAATAATGGGGAAAATTGTCGGATTTTTGTTATTGTCTTCAGTGCAAAGAATTGTTTGATACAACTCTCCACGCCAGCCCATCCTGTGCGATCGTCTTTATCAATGAAGCTGCTCACTGCATTCGTCTCTTGGCAACGGCGTATCAACTGGGAGTTTCCGTGCAGATACAGAAGCAGATATTCAATTATACCCTGCGATTCCATCCTTTAATCTACCACCCGATACCTAGCCTCTATATTACTACGCGGTACCAATTGTTCCATCCTCTGATAATTCCATTTTTCACACATATTTGTAGGTCTATCGGACCAAACTGCGTGGTCATCAGTCCGTAGCTTACAAACTACTTAAACCTAGGTAAACTAACCTACGGACAAACACACACACCCATGCCCCGGGTAGGACTCGAACCTCCACGCCGAGCAACTGCGCGGTCCGCAGCGAGACGCTTTAGACCGCTCGGCTACTCCACCGCGGCAATTCCATTTTTTTTATTTTTTTTTTTTTTACCATTATATTTATACCATGATCTAACTTATTTCATATTTATGATTTACTAGCTAAAAACACGGCGTAGCTCGGGTATTTATTTATTTATTCCTGCCATTCTTCAGATATATAATTATTTGTGTAAGGGCGGTAAGTCTGCAAAATCTCTTGGGTATACAATTCGTAGTAAATGAGTAATAGATTAAAACTTGGCGCATGATGGGACATTTTTCCATGAACATTACTGTTTATGTGCTCATATCACATGAACCATCTGTCGTACTGGGATACATTGTAGAAGGTACATTCAACTATATGCATGTATGCCGTCTGTAAAATTTCCTGCGGTTACAATTTGCAGTGTAGAAACTAAAAATTGTAACATCATACTCAATGCCGTAGTTTTAGTCCATGAACAGCGTAACATTACTGTTTATGTGCTCATATCGTATGAACTACGTGTCGTACTGTGATACAATTTAGAAGGTACACTCTTTGACAAAAAACCTGGCCGCCGGCCGGCCGCCGCCGAGGCTAAGTCCGAGACAATCGCGACATGGGACAATAAACGTGGCCGCGCTGATTCGCTCTAAGTCCAGCTATCTGCATAATGTGGCAACACTGTAGACTGCGGGAGTTCGTACAGTAGTTCTTGTGATCAGTTAGAAGACAACTAGGTCAGTTAACTCAGTGGTCTTGCGGTAAAGTGCCTGACTTACGTGCTAGTGTTTGAGATCGAAACCGACTGTTGACAAAAAAATTTTAATTCTCGTCACTCGTGCATGCTAATGCCACATGTGTAAGGGGAGCATATACCGAACGAATATCATTTTTTGATACACTGGTAATAACATTTCGGCCCAATAACATCGCCGCCTCAGACCGCAGCACTTGGCAGAGCTCTCCGCGGCCCACTCGCCGGCAGCAGCGGTGGCGGCGCTACACAGCGCTGCCTCGCCCTCTGCCCACAACGCCTGCTGCCGCTCTTCGCACTGGATATCCAAAATGCTGTAGTGTTGCTGAGTGGTGATCCACAAAAAGGTGGCGATGTGTATTTTAGACACGATATGAACGGAGCAGACAACCCATTTTGAATGATGAGCATATTATTACACTAATACGTAATACACTAGAGCCGGCCGCGGTGGCCGAGGTGACTGAGGCGCTCCAGTCACGATCAGCACGGCCACTATGGTCGGGGGTTCGAATCCCCCCTCGGGCATGGATATTTGTGCCGTCCTAGTTCGTAAGTAGTTCATAAGTAGTTTGTAAGTTTAGGGACTGATGACCCCGTAGTTAAGTCCCATAAGCTTAACAAACATTTGATTTTTTGAATACACTAGAGAGGCAACATGTTGTCATAGTCGTTGATTCAATCCAATGGCACTCTACGATGGTTAACACTTATTTGTGATTTAAATCTCAATCCTTTTCCTTTCATAAAAGCCCTTCATGTAATTTGTTATTGTCATCAGTTCATATGTTTTCATCAAGACCCAATGCGTAACTTACTAAAATGTTTAGTGTCGTTGATTCATTCCTTACGGTAAACGTATGAGCTAAATTATGTGAACACGTTTCAGCGCACGTTATAAAGCAACACAGGCACACAACGAAGTTCGCGTCTTCATGTCTCATTTCTACAGCAGATATTTCGGATCAATGGAGGTCAATTCGAATTTCTTCAAAGGCGTTTGAATGGTGAAGCAAAGAAGACATCTAATACCATTTCCATAATTTGGAGTCGATCTTTCTGAATGACTTATTGTATAAAGCTTTCTTCTGATTCTGTTAAAGAGTTTCTTCTTGCAATCTGCAGCGTATAAAGTAAAATAAAACAAAGAAAGTAAAATGAAATTCCAACCCCAAACGCACTTTCTCCGACCAGGACATAACTGCCGACTCACACGAGGGTTGCATCACAATACACAAGCAGAACCACACAGCCAACCACATGGTGTGGCATCGGGCCCTCAGTCTCTCACATATTCAATGCTAAGTCTCTAATGCATCGCGAAAGATAACCTGAATGTCACCAACACGAATAACTGCATTCCTTGGGTGCAAAAGTTAAACTTTTGTCTCTCATATCACGTGGGCATTATACAGCATGAGTCATGAAAGTAGAAGAGGAATGTCAAGTGAACTTAGCTAGACAATTCAGTACCACTTGTGGAAGTAACTGCACTGTCACAGTGTTGCCAAATATCAGCAACGATGTTGCCAGTTCTCAGCTGTACCAGGAAGACCTTTGTAGAGATAAGCGACGCGAAATCGCGCTCGTCTCATGGGATTCTAGAGGGGAGTCGCGCATTTCGGTTAATATGCGGCGCTATCTCCTGATAGATTTAGATTACATCGTCACATTTAGGATGCAGATATTTAATTCGTACAATGAGGGCGAAACCAGCCATTAAATTTTTGAAGCTTTACATCATAATGATATATTTTCAGCAAATGACTAGAGAAGTTAAAAATACTGATATACTGCTCGCAACATATGGAAGGTCAGAGACTGAGATACCTAAAAATCCATCACTATTACAGTTTCACCCCCCCCCCCCCAAAAAAAAAGACAATACCATTTGTTTTGTTACATTTCTACAAAAGCTATTTTTTTTCATGAAAAGTTACTGGAAATCAATGATGCCCCATCCGTCACGAAAAACTCCGCAACTTGAAAGCGACTGCCTTTCAAACTGCAGCCTTTCGACTGTAAAAGTAATATTTCAAGTCTTCTACGTGAATACATAAATGTGTTGGTTTGCTTGAAAGCCAGAAGGAACATAGTTAACTGATTATTCGTGCAACACACTAATTATTTGATTTGAGTATTCAGGAGACAGGATACTTATAATTACGGCCATGAACACAGAAACAAAACTTTATATGTGGGAAATGTGCAAGTCCGAGGTTTTCCTCTGCAAACATATGAATATAATCTATAGACTACTAAGTAGCTTATTGATTTCGCAGTGTTACAGCCTTGTTGGGCCAACAAATGATTATGAGAATCCGAACCCATGTGTCTGATGGCTTCTTCGAACGTTTCAAACGACTACTTGCATGTGTTGTTGCTTGGTATCTGTCGTCACGCTGATAAATCAACAGAAATTGTTACAAACGTATTACCTATTTTCTCCTATTGTCCTATTTTTCGTCAAACCACACATTCTTTCTGTTCTCTTGGCCACAAGGGAAAGAACGCTTTTGCAACTGAATTAATAATAATAATGATAGTAATAATGATAGTAATCAATACAGCAGAATGATAACGATTACAATAACAACAGAAAATGCCGATCTCTTGGTTGGCACACTACAATGAGTTATGATATTTCGTTGCTAAGTACCATTTAGTACATTTTTCAGAGTAGAAAAATAGACCTGAAGCCACACACATCACTAGTACAACGATATATCACTAATCAACTATGCTTGCTGTAGATCGTGATACGAGAATGGCGGCACCGAGCTAAAATAAGATTAGTCGTTCAGTTGTCTGACATATGTTGGCAGTTAATACAGACAGTCCCGACATAAAACACAAAATTCTTTGCAATTTAAACAGGGGTCGACCTTTCTGCGGTCGCAAAATTAATTCAGGACAACAGAGTCATATAAATGCAATGACTAATCTCATATCTTCATGAATATTGGAAAATAATCCGAATTATGGAACTGAGGAAACGCGTAAGCAATACTGCTAAGCTATAGGAAGAACTTCTTGGCCATCCCACAATATCCTCATTCCTACAAACAGCATGCTTCAACTGGCTTTTAGCCATGATGCGCTGCCAAAGTCCATGCTAAGTAAGGCTTCAGTCCGGAAGCAGACAACAGCATTGAAAAATGGGGAGAATTTCTTTTAACAAAACGAAGAAGTCTGAAACGACTACTTTCTCCAAAGTTCCTACGGACTTATGTCCCAAATTGGACGTATATACGTTCAGTCTTGTCATACGCGGCTCACATTCCAGGAATATCACCAAAATGAGCATTTGGCGGGTACCGTCCTAGAGCAGCTATTACGCAAGTTTTTACCAATAATCATAAAATTGACCAGACGGCTTTTGCTGCAGAATATAGCGACTTCTATTACATCCGCGTAACCTTTCCCGAAAAGAAACTGTTTTCTTCGTATAGTGATGTCCCTGTTTAGGTGAATTATAATGTTAGTGTTTAATGTTGCTTCAGAGGAACGTTTTGCCTCAAAGTACTGCATCCATTTAATCTATTATTTGTAAAGTAATTGCAACCGCCAAAAGTGAAATTGTCCTATAAACCAAACCGTTTGATTATTTTAGGTCTATCGTGCATGGGCAGAACGCTTTCATCTGAAATCTGAAATATCTCCACGAAAAGCAGAGAAGCGGACGGTTCTCTGTCATAGTATAGAGTAAGGTTCGCGTAGCTGGTCCTCTGTGGAGAAGAGATGGAATTATATGTTGAAGAAAGTAGTCATACCTAAGAAACTTTCATATTAACTTTTTTTCTCATGTATTTAAATTTTTTCAGGCCTATATTCGCCTTCTCACAAAATAATGAGATATATTTTTCTCTGTTAGTAGCTTTGGTCGTTTCCGACCTCATTACATTTTTCTTTGTCTCCAGATGGATCATACTTTGTCCCTGCCGGTCCCAGATTTCATGTCGAAAGAAAACATGTGCACCACATCATTCATTTCACAGGAGCCGGTTGTATTTTAACCGTTGGTATATTTACTTGTACGAATATTGTCCGTAACCGTAAACAGTTTGCTCGTGCTGTTCGTCTCCTTAATATTGTTAAACACATATTTTCCCTATAATTCTCCTCGTGAAGTGGTTGAACTGCTGTGCTTTGTTATTGTTAGTACCATTAGTTTTTATTTCAAGTCGACTTATGAATTTGTATTTTTTATTACCGTTACATTTGTTTGTTCAATATGTTTCAAAAAATGTTCAAATGTTTGTATAGTCTATGGGACTGAACTACGGGGTCATCAGTGAACTAACTAAGACTAAGGACGTCACAAATATCCATGCCCGAGGGGGGATTCGAACCCCCGACCGTGGTGGCCTTGCAGACCGTGACTGGAGCGCCTCAGTTTCCTCGGCCACCGCGGCCGGCATGTTTCACAATATTGAAGATCAACAAGTTCTCATATCCATTAACATAAGCGAGTTGAAGCTGATGTATAACGATCATTTTTGTCTTGTTTCATCCGTAAAAGTTCCTCTGAAAATGTGGAACACTTATTTTAACACCCTTCATTTGAAACCAATATGTAGGCAGAGGACATTCACGGATTACTCATTTATTAACTTCATTCATAATGATAATTTGGATCAAATTTATTTACAAATTTTGTACTCTGTCCATTTAATTTTTATAATAGCGGCAAAATTGCAGCCTTGCGCATTCTACGGCATTTGTTCAAAATCAATGAATAAGAGATACGTCAATACGTTTATTTACGATCTTTTAACAAGCAACAGTGCAATTGCTTTCCTTAATTCTGCTTTAAACCATGTCATAATTCATCGATCAATTTTAATAGTTGTAACACGTGTTTATTAGGTTGCTTTATTGACTACTGTGTGTTTGTTACAAATTTTACAATTGATTTTATACTAACGATAGGCCAGAAACTTAATTAAGGTAACTCAGAACCGCGTGACAATGCAATATTTACTCGCATTCGTTTTTGCTACGGAGCGAGTTGGTGTAGTAGTAACACATTGGACTCATATTCGGCTGCACGGTGCATCGAACTGGCCTTTGGCCATTTGGGTTTGAGTTTTCCATGATTTTCCTAAATCAGTCTAGGCAAATGCCGGAATGGTCCCTGCGGCAGGGCACGGCCGTATTCCTTCCACATCCTTATCATGACAATCCGAACTTCTGCTTCGCTCTAATGACCCCCTTGTCGAGGGGACGTTAAATCGTAACCTTCCTTTTTTCTTTCGTGTCTCGTGTGCATCAGAGCTTACTTCGTTTATGTTTCCACATGTTGGTACAAATTTTGCAAAAATGTTTGTTGAGCTTATGGGACTTAACTACGGGATCATCAATCCCTAAACTTACAAACTACTTATGAACTAGCTAATACTAAGGACGGCACAAATATCCATGCCAGAGGGGGGATTCGAACCCCTTACTGAAGTGGCCAAATTTTGCAGTTCACTTCAAATCAACTTCCCTATGAACAAGAGACCTTAAACTTTCAAAAATGTTCAAATGTTTGTTAAGCTTATGGGACTTGACTACGGGGTCATCAGTCCCTAAACTTACAAACTACTTATGAACTATCTCATACTAAAGACGGCAGAAATATCCATGCCCGAGGGGGGATTCGAACCCCGACCGTAGTGGCCTTGCAAACTGTGACTGAAGCGCCTTAGTCTCCTCGGCCTCCGCGGCCGGCCCTTAAACTTTCAACAACTTAGAACTGGATGACACTGCTTCATTAGCGCCATTTCTTAATTGGTGTGTGGTGGAGGGCACTTTTTATACAACTGCTGTTTCCGCCTGTTTCTCCTCCAGTCGTGAATGGTTCGCCGTTAAATCTATTTCTGTTAAGACTTAGTGTGAGTTCATATCGCCCTATCTTTTACCTTCGCGATCTTTCCGTGACTAATAAGTAAGAGGTGTCAGGTGAAAAAGAAATGTATCGAATATCTCTGTTGTATTCTCATGAAAACGATTGAAATTGAATGAAAAATTTCACACATACAAAAATTGAAAAGTGTAAAATAGTCATTCAAATGGAAAATGCATATAAACGTGTTCTTAAAATGGACTAAGACGTATAAAGTAACTTTTGTCCACTCGAAAATTGCTATCGTGTTAAAGAAAGTACCAAAAAATTTTCGAATTGTTAATAGCTATGCCAGGCATCATAGTAACACTGGAACATAAAGTGTTCTTGCTTCATGAGTAATGCTAGCAGCAGCGTTTAGTTGCCACCGAATTGAAGTGTAATTTATTTCATTAACTTTCTGATGTCGTTAAGAGGAATGACGCGGCGGTGGCAGCTACAACGAAAGGAGGGAAAGGATGGTTGTCGCTCCGAATAGACGGACCCATCAAACAGAGTCTAACAGATGTTCCGTAGACCTCCCCGAACTTACGCGTTTCGACTGTAACATAAGAAATAAATGAAATTCACGAATTACATTGAACATTGCAATGGTTAGTAAATTAATGTCGTCCGCTATCTGCGACGATACCGATCGAATTATTATCTATCGACGTGAGATACCTGGCACCTAAAAGTCGCCTTTAAATTTGTACCCTGAAACCTATCACCGCGCTGTAATAAGCAATTAAAAGTATATCTGCAACGCATCCGGCCATGAGACTACGAAACATTTTATGAAATCAACGAGGCAGCCAACAGTAAGATAGGTTCGGAATCTATTGAGCACGTCATCAAGGAACGTGTACAAAATTAGTGTCGGATTCAAATGGAACGCTATTTAACGTAACAAGGTGTTCTGCCAATAACATGTCGCTTGTAATTTCCATACTGACCTGCGGACATATAATTTTATCAGGAAGCAAACTGGAAGGAAACTGAGTATTTAGGAAGACTTTTCTGCGACAAATTGTATTTTTATTAGTTAATGTAATAAAGAAAACATAACGATAAGGCCTACCTAGGAATCAACCATAAACCGAGAAACAAAACTGGTAATACGCTTAATGAGGTATTCATTGATATTTTTCTCTCTCTTTAAAATAGCTGGCCACGTGGCATATGTGCAATTTGGAGAGCACAGTATCTGGAGCCTGAGTGGAATTACGGATTCTAACATGCAGGACGCCAGCTACAAAAACTCGTTCATCAGGCCACCAGTGTAATCAAGATTTTCCAACGTCGTAGTAGGGCCTATTGTTTCGCAACTTCGGCATCATGTGCATCATGTAGATGTGAGTCTGATACGTAATTCTGCAGTCAGTTGAGTTTTTCTTGTCACCAACATTAAATATTTTGAAAAATTAACATCATAATATGCACATTGTAGTAGTTAACTGAATTTGTGTTCAAGAAGGTCGTTTCATACATTAACTACTCCTACTCTCTTTCACGTTGCGAGCAATCTGCCTCAGCTGTGAGTAAATCAATGCAGTAGTGTCTAGCTGTATAATAGTCACTTTCTAAAAACCTAGCTCATTTTGAAATCGGATCACTTCTGTTGTAAAACTGGATCTCATCATTTCGTCCCGTTACGTCTTTAATTTATCCACATACTGTCAAACAAATCCGTCCGTGCCAACTGTCTCGTGGAAAACTCATAGCAGATGCCATAACCACCTACTTCAAGAATATCAAGTGCCATCACAAACAAAACGAAAGAACATTTTCTTAAATGAAATTATCAATTGTTATAAAATGATGGTAAAATTTTAAATATAGATAGAACAACTTATTTGTAAATTACTTCAAATGTTGTCATCCCATAAAGCATGTAATAAATTCTGATGCCGCATCAGATGGTTTTTTTATATATCTATTATTATTATTATTATTATTATTATTATTATTATTATTAAGATCGTTGCTTTACAGGTCCACGACCGTTTTCACATTTTTAAAGACCCATCTTCAGGTGTTAATTTTTTCATATGAAAATTCATTATAGTGACCCAAGGTTCTAATTGCTTTCATCTGTCATGGGAATAAAATTTCATTAATTAGGCCTGGATATATGGAAGCAGTCAAACAGAAATTATCACTGTCATTCAGAATAAAAACCAACGACGTTAAAATGTGGGACAAATAGTCGCATAAATTTGATTACTCTATTGTCCATGAAACCAGTAGATCGCCGACAAAGTGAAGGAGTAAAAACCAAAGAAGACTGTACAAAGAATCGAAGAAACCGATAGATGATGGATTTGTATTTTGTTCATCTTTGCATAAAGTATTACAGCTACGTAAAAAAAAAAAAAAAAAAAAAAAAAAAAAAAAAAAAAAAAAAAAAAAAAAAGCTTTCGAATATGCACAACCACCCAAAATCTCGGTTTTGTTTCAGCTTCACGAGGACTAAATTCAAAACATGCTTATGTAAACATGATTTGATTATAATACTCAACTGCTTCGATGCTTTGGGTATATTTCCATATTAGCTGCTCATTTAGGTAATATTACTTCAATGTGAGACGCGTATGACAAGACTCAACGTAGATACAGTACGTCTTTCGACAACAGTGCCTAGTATCATTGCAGAATATGATCGTTCGCATTACTTTTTAGTTTTGTTACAGAAAGCTCTCACTGAATGTTGGTGAGGGTAAGTTATCAATTCATCAGTATTTCTCAATCCTGTTTTCTGCTTGCTTTCGGACTGAAGCCTTTCCTTATGATGGCATTTGCTAGCAGGGCATTTCTAATAGCCAGTTGAGGCAAGATGCGTGTAGGATTGAGGATGTTGTGAGCTGTCGCTTTCAAGATGCGAAGTGTTTGATACCTTACTGTTTAGTGACGGATGAGGCAACGTTCATTTCCAGTAACTTTTGATGGGAAAAAAATTAAAAAAATTGTCACAACCTAACAAAGTAATTGTATAGTCTTTTCTTTTTTTTTGGGGGGGGGGGGGGTGAAACTGTAATCGTTGCTGATATTTGGCAACACTGTGACAGTGCAGTTACTTCCACAAGTGGTACCGAATTGTCTAGCTAAGTTCACTTGACATTCCTCTTCTACTTTCATGACTCATGCTGTATAATGCCCACGTGATATAAGAGACAGAAATTTAACTTTTGCACTCAAAGAATGCAGTTATTCGTGTTGGTGACTTTCAGGTTATCTTTCACGATGCATTAGAGGCTTAGCATTGAATATGTGAGAGACTGAGGGCCCGATGCCACAGCATGTGGTTGGCTGTGTGGTTCTGCTTGTATATTATGATGCAACCCTCGTGTGAGTCGGCAGTTCTAATCCTGGTCGGAGAAAGTGCGTTTGGGGATGGAATTTCATTTTACTTTCTTTGTTTTATTTTACTTTATACGCTGCAGATTGCAAGAAGAAACTCTTTAACGGAATCAGAAGAAAGCTTTATACAAAACGTCACTCAGAAAGATCGACTGCAAATTATGGAAATGGTATTACATGTCTTCTTTGCTTCACCATGCAAACGCCTTTGAAGAAATTCGAATTGACCTTCATTGATGCGAAATATCTGCTGTAGAAATGTGACATGAAGACGCGAACTTCGTTGTGTGCCTGTGTTGCTTTATAACGTGCGCTGAAACGTATTCACATAATTTAGCTCATACGTTTACCGTAAGGAATGAATCAACGACACTAAAACATTTTAGTGAGTTACGCATTGGGTCTTGATGAAAACATATGAACTGATGACAATAACAAATTACATGAAGGGCTTTTCTGAAAGGAAAAGGATCGAGATTTAAACCACAAATAAGTGTTAACCATCGTAGAGTGCCATTGGATTGAATCAACGACTATGACAACATGTTGCCTCTCTAGTGTATTACGTATTACTCAGCAAAACTACAGCATTTTGCATATCCAGTGCGAAGAGCGGCATCAGGCGTTGTGGGCAGAGAGCGAGGCAGCGCTGTGTAGCGCCGCCACCGCTGCTGCCGGCGAGTGGGCCGCGGAGAGCTCTGACAAGCGCTGCGGCCAGAGGCAGCGATGTTATTGGGCCGAAATGTTATTACCAGTGTATAAAAAAATGATATTCGTTCGGCATATGCTCCACGTAAGTCAGGCACTCTACCGCAAGACCACTGAGTTAACTGACCTAGTTGTCTTCTATCTGATCACAAGAAGTACTGTACGAACTCCCGCAGTCTACAGTGTTGCCACATTATGCAGATAGCTGGACTTAGAGCGAATCAGCGCGGCCACGTTTATTGTCCCATGTCGCGATCGGCTCGGACTTAGGCTCAGCGGCGGCCGGCCGGCGGCCAGGTTTTTTGTCAAAGAGTGTACATTCCACTATATGCGTGTATACTGTCTGTATCATTTCCTGTCGGTACAATTTCTAGTTTAGAAATTATAAATTTTAACGTCATACCGAGAGCCGTAGTTTTACTCCGTAAATAGCGGATAAGTAGTAAGCGAGAAACTTTTTTCCTTTCATCTTTTTACTATGGTTGCCAGAGAGAAAAAATTTAATAAAGGTTAGATATTATGTTTAAAGTTTGTTGCTAGTCGCTAAGTACTGTCATTCTCATAGAGTGTATTTCGAAAGTCTCGCCGCATTATATGCCATATTTTTGCGATTTCTATTGGTTATGACGTAATATCTTTTGAATCGTGTGCCGTCTGTGATTCTTAACCATGCTGCAATTGTTACCTCACGGTACGGAATGTGTGTACCAAATTTGATTGAAATCGGTCCAATGGTTTAGGAGAAAATGAGCAGCATTGTCGCTTGATGCAGCAGTTTTTCGCACATCTCATTGTTTATGACGGCATATCTCGTGAACTACATATCTGATTCTTACACTTACGACCGTCTCATGGATTGAAGCTTACGTGTACAAAATTTCATAATGATTGGAACAAAACTGTAGATTTGTATGCAACACGTGCAAACATATGGACACTCTGCTTTATATATTCGATTACCAACATTGTTATTAACAGCATGTCCTATTTGATTTTAAAAAAGTATAGCGCTCATTAACTTACAAAATTCAGGATCAGTATTATTGTTTAATTAAGAAATCAACAGTCAACAATATAGAAGGATGTACAAACTGTATTAATACCGCATTGCTATAATTAATATTTTTTACAATTAAGCAAATAATAGAAAATTAATTCAAATCCAAACTGTAAGTAGAAAAGGTCACAGTGTAACTTTCTATCATTTCGGTACACTTTCGTACTGATACTAAACATTTTTGATTGTATATCAAGACAGCTCCGGTAGATTAGCCGAGTGGTCTAAGGCGCCTCGTGCGGAGCGCGCTGTTGCTCGCCTCGGAGGTTCTACTCGTCCCTGGGGCATATATATATATATATATATATATATATATATATATATATATATATATATATGTGTGTGTGTGTGTGTGTGTGTGTGTGTGTGTGTGTGTGTGTGTGTGTGTTCTCGTTAGGTTAGTTTAACTTAGTTTAAGTAGTTTGTGAGCCAAGGGACTAACAACCAACGCAGTTATGTCCTATACATTTACAAACAACATTAGTTTACATCAAGATAATTACTGATTGATAATTACAAACGAACAGTTTGAGTACCAATTTCTGGTGTATGCAGTTAATAACTCAAGACGAAATAATGTATATGTTGTACAAAAAATATGAAATATATGAAAAATTGATCTGTAAACATCAATGTAATTAAAAATTACTAATTTTAATGTACCAATTACATAATGTATTAACTCATCGCATTGTCAAGGATGTATACATAGAACCTAGCGACTGATGTGCAGTTAGTTGCAGTTGCTTGAAGTTAGTCAGTTAGTTGAAGCTAAATGGTGTACAAGGTGAAAGCTAAATAAAAGAAGACATTGTAATGTCTGGAGTTACATTTGTATACTGCTCCTATAAAAGTTACGTTAGAAACATGGTGCATGATTTGCGTATTGTAGAGAAATTATTTTTAATTATAAAATTATACAGCTGTACTGTTACCAATAATAGTTAATCAACATACCAGGACGCTAGAAGGGGCAAGAGACATTTCCTTGGCTTTATTTGATCCGTAGGCAGAGCCAGTGGATAAACTACGTTGCCGTCAACAATTATGGGACAGTACTTTTGATGGCAGCCATTGCTGATTTTCACTGAAGCATCTTGTAACACCTACTTCATTCTGACCTCTCCTTTCAACCCAATTACCTGTCTGTGGGTGTTAACAGGGAGCAACATGTAACAAATTCTGCACAGCATTTATAATTGTAGTTGACCTCAAGGGCGCCATGCCCGGCGGCCACTGAGAGCCGTGGCGCCCTAGCTCTCTGGCAGTGACCTGCTTTTGTGTCAAGAAAATGATTTAAAAACACTATTATATATATGTGGCTCAACGCTAAAATACCATCATATAATGATGTCTTACTTTATCTCGTGCGATCTCAAAGCGTCGAGTACAGCGAAAATGAAAATGCATGCGTAACGTCCTTTATTCTTGACTAAATCAAACTTATATGACCTCGCCAGCCTCCCACAACCAAAAGTCCTGGATTTGCCACAGTCAAAGACGCAGTCAGTAAAGAGGTTTCCTTGCCCCAATGTAAAGAAATTCTTGGTACGCCACTGTCTCTTGCTCAACCTATATGATTTTTACTCCAAGCAATTGCTTTCAATGATAGACTGACGATTCATTGATGTCTCAAAGTTTGTCTCACCAGTCGAATCCTTCTTTTAGCCAAGTTGCGTCATCAATTTCTATGTTTTCCAATCCTTCTCTTTAGTTACACGATCTACTCATCTGGTCCTCAAATGTTCAAACGCCTGTTAATCTATAGGACATAAATAGTGTGGTTATCAGTCCCTAGGATTACAAACGACTTAAACTAAGGACAAAACACACACACACACACACACAAACACACACACACACAAGCCCGAAGTAAGACGTGAACTTACGACGTAGAGCAACCGCGTGCTCTGCAGGAAGGAGTCCTAGAGCGCTTGGCCACTCTACTACGGTAATTCAACGGCTACCCCAAATTCTACACCACATCATAAAACAAAAACAAATTTTTGTAATCATAAAGGACCAAACGTCTGTGGTCATTAGTATCTAGACTTACAAACAACTTAAAACAGAATGAAACTTTTAACTTTGCAGCGGAGTGTTCGCTGATATGAAACTTCCTGGCAGATTAAAATTGTGTGCCGGAACCGGGACTCGAACCTGGGACTTTTGCCTTTCGCGGGCAAGCGTTCTACCGACTGAGATATCCCGACACGGCTCACGATGCCGCCTCACAACTTTACTCCCGCCAGTAGAACGCTTGCCCGCGAAAGGCAAAGGTCCCAGGTTCGAGTCCCGGTTCCGGCACACAATTTTAATCTGCCAGGGAGTCTCAACTTAAAACACCTTATACTAACGATAACACACACACACACACACACACACACACACTCACACACACACACAACAAAGGCAGGACAGAAACTTTTGAAGGGAGCGGCCGCACGTTTCGTAACGTGGATCTCCGCACCACACGGCTACTCACGCACAGCATATCCTCCGCCTTATGTCACTAACTACTTTCAGATTTCCATACAATACGGAATATGTATGCTCCCGTATCTTTGGTTGTGATGTTTGATTTCCCCAGTGACATAAAATTTTGCGTCATATCTGAACAAGATACCTTGTGCAAATAAGAGGAATCTTCTTACATTTCAACGATAACGAATCCGCTTACAGTACTGAACCTGTCAGAATATATTGATGTTAATTTATATTTAGCAAACCACCGTCCCGTTTGCAAAATAATAACAAAAAAACCATTAAATATAAGGTGGCGCCAATATTCGAAACGTATCATTAAAAATAGACACTCTCGCCTATACTGCGCTGGATTACTCAGGTTACTCAAGCCCTTCAGAGGTTTTGAAATAAAAGGGTGTACTGAGAATTTTAATGTACCCTGTTTGTTACTAACGAAGTGCCAACCAACTCCTGAACTATTACGTACTAAACCGGTAAATGATATTGAAAAACACGCTGCAGTTGCTACGAATAAACAAGATTTGATATATTTTTTGTTCCAATTGGAAAAATGCTTTTATATAATTAATGGACTTTTACGTCGGTACTGGAGACAACACGATAGAAATAATGAACAAGAAAATAACTTCCGAACGTTATGTAAATAATACTTATTTACTATGACACTAACCGTTTTTTTTTTTTTTTTTTTTTTTTTTTTTTTTTTTTTTTTTTTTTTTTTTTTCGCCCAGCAACCAAAACTAAGGCTTTGCTTGACACGATTAAGGATGACCTGGGTCTAGGTAAATCCGGAGTTTATGAGTCCCATGCCAATGTGGTGAGATTTACAAATGGTCAGACATTGCGTACTGTCGAAGATAGCTGTCGTGAGCATCAGCGACTTACAAGATTACATCAGCCAAACAAATCGGCAGTGCCTGAACACTGTCTTTCTGAATTGCATGTCATGTACTACGAGAGTACGACAGTCCTGACCCAGACGTCCAGCTTCTGGGACTATACAATTAATCGCGACAGCTGCTACACACTTAGTGAAGCATGGAAACCTGCATTCAGCATAATTGGGAAACAAAATGTCGCATTCTGAACTGACGTCGGTCGGGGGCGGGGCTACAGAGCAGACACCGCTGGGAGCGAACGTCATAGGGAGCGACTTACCACGAAGACGCCGCCTGCAGACGTCACTGTGCGCGGACGGCGTATGGAACACCGGAGTGAGGGAGGAGCTGAAAGCGTCACTACCGCTCCCAGCCTTTCAGTTCATCAGAGCACCAGATGATGGCAGCAGGTTTGGTTGCCGAAATATTGCACCAGTTTGACACAGAGATCCGGCCGCACACCCGTGAACTTTTTCATCTAAACAAAACTTGTTTTGTCAGTGGAATTTATTACATTAAATGTGAACCAAAGTATTTTAATTCACTAATGAATATTTTTATGTCGATGTGCATAAACATATGATGAAATATATTAATTTATTATTTTTCAGTGGAAGAAATTAAGAGAGGGGAAAGTTAATTCAGTCTAATAATTTAATACGAAACTGCCATGATCGGCGAGAAAATGTAGATAAGAGAAGATATACGAAAATGGTACACAATCCGAGATTACCGAATTTTACATTTGAATGTGGGCCACATACTCAACACGAATGTCACAAATCTGTGCGATTTCCACAGTTAGAGATGTTATAGAAGACGCAAATGTCCATTAAAAAAATAGTTTTACTTGGAAAGTAAAGCCCAATCGTCACAATTTAAACATACCGGAGAGCCAAGACAGAAAAAAGAACGTCAAGTTCGCCCCAATGTCAAAGTTTTGCAGACTGTTTTATTTTTATTTATTTATTTATTTATTTATTGCAATTCCCGTGAAGTAGTACATCATGAGGTTTTGCTTTAAGATCGTACGATCAATAAGGAGTATTACCTTGACGTTATCCGTCGTTTGTGACGAGCAATTCGCAAAAAACGTCCGGAATTGTGTAAAAGAATTCACGGATTTCCCATTATGACAATGCACCTGTTCACACATTGTTACTTGTGAGAGATTTTCTGACCGAAACCAACACGACAATCGTGCCTCAGCCCGAATATTCACCGTATTTGGATCTCTGCCACTCTTTCGTCTTCCCAAAACCAAAGAAACCTATGAAGAGATGAAGATTTACAACGATTAATGAAATAAAAACTGCAACGCTGGAAGTACCCAAGGCCGTATGAAAAAGTGCTTATGAGAAGTGCCTTCGAGGATTGGAAGAAACTTCGACACAAGTGTATTGTGTCTGAGGGGAACTACTTTGAAAGGGACAACTGGAGTATTAATGAAAAAACTAATGTTTTTCATAAAAATATAAAGTCACCTTACCTTTTGAAGTCACCTTGTACACCATACTTGAGGATTTTACTAACGGTAGACGCAGTTTTAACAAGTAGTGTGCCATGGAACAAGGCTGCCAGTGCTGTGGAGTGGTTAGAAAAACACAGTGGCGAGTTTTTATTCATGTGCTGGCCACAAAGTAGTTAGGTCTGAGCCTGATGAAACACATCTGGCATGTGCTCGAGCTTAGCGTCCGAGTTCACCGCCCTCATAACCGTAGGTTTCGGAAATTACGCGACTTGTGTGTGAAAATGTGTTGAAACTCTTTCCAGCGACTGAACACGGCATCACCTCTTCGATGCCGTGTCGCCCTGTTATCCTTGCCTAAGGTGCCACATCGGCTGTCAGGTAGCAAGCCAAAATATTCTGGCTTATCGGTGTCTGTCAGCGGATTTTATTGATTAAGAGATTTCAGTTCGTGCCTTTAGTAACCCGTGCTTTGCTCGGTGGCCGTTGCGACACACCAGCTGCTGTTATGTTTATACTATCAGCAGAAGCCAGTTTTCCAAAGCGGTTAATTGCCCGTGAAACGAGACAGTTACCGTTACTTTTAATGAGCAGCGTCTCTAAGCGTTACAATGTCCGAGTTGCAACATGCTCGTATGAACAAATGGCAACGGTTGTCGACGTACATCGTGTTGTTCCGCTCCGTAGATAGCGGTAACAGCAGACGGTGGACATAACACGACGAGAACTTCTGTAGCGAGCAGTATCTTCTCATGCTAGTAACACAGTAAGGTTTAATAATTTTTCTACGGTTTATGATAATTGGCACAATTTACAGAGATATACACTACTGCTCGATATATATTTTAAACGAAGAAAGGCAGTTAATAACAGCCAGGGTTAGTAAAGGTCAGGGTTAAAATACAACGAAGTTTATAAAATTGCAATATATTATACAATAGTACCAGCAACTTCCTCATCGGCTCTTTATTTCTCTCGATTCCCGTCAGAGTTTCTATTGTAATCAGCTCCTGTCGTGACTACTTTTGGACAGTTCACTTATAAGCCTTGGCCCTGAAAAGATAAAACGCATAGTTACACTGTATCATTATGATTATACATACGAGATAAAATTACGTAATACTGAACATACGTATTACATCTGTGATATATGAACATTAATGCAATGAGAAACAAACGTATTAATGGCTTCATCCTTGATACTTGTACAGATACTTCATGCAGTGACGGAAATTTTAAATAAGTTTAGGGACTGACGACCTCGCAGTTAAGTCCCCTAAGCTTAACAAACATTTGAACATTTCTGAAATTTTAAAGACAATAATGATTTCCAGAGAAAGTAAAATTTATACCAAGAAAATAAGCATATGCTACTAATTGTCATCGTTAAAATGTTCAGTGATGCGTACGGACTTAATACGTTCCTTCGTCTATAAGTATTTTCTCTTTCGTTAGTCCCCTCACTTCTCCATTTTTCCGTCGTGTATTAAGACAGTTTACATAACCCTGTTATTAACGTTATTAACTACGAGACTGTGATCCTACATTACTTCTGTTATTACCATCTGTCGTTAGCTCCTCCACAGCGTTTTGAGCTACAAGTGGTAATTCATACCTCCGATTACACGTGTGATCAAGTCTAACGCTGCTTACTGCTGGCAGAACAAGCTCTGAATTAATTACAGGCAGGTTACGTTCACAATACAATCAATTTACAAAATGGGACCGAATATTTTCTGTTAAACTTTTTCTCAGTGTCTAATTATTATAATTATTATTTTACATAATATCATATTTGTTCCTTTTATTCACTTTATCGTCATTTCTCTCACCACGCCATGGCGGAATGGCCAACCGGACTGAGGCGCTAATCTTCCGATGCGTGAGGCCGCTCCCCGTCGGGGGTTCGAATACCTCCTCGGACAGGGAAGTTTGTGTTGTCTTTAGTATAAGGTAGCTTGCAAGTAGTTTGTAAGTTTAGGGACTGGTGACCCCGCAGTTAAGTCCCGTAATCTTAACAAACATTTGAACAATTTTTGAATCTCTTACCACTTGTTTTATTTTTCTACTAACTACAAGTATCCGGCTTTGCCCAGGTTTAAACTGTGGATTTCTGCGAAATCCATAAGTACCCTCCACCATGCACTGAATGAAATTTTATTTAGACAGTGCCCCTCCTCTCGTTTTGAAGGCCAATTGTGCAAAATTTCAATATCAGTGCGAAAATATAGATTTACACGGACACATTGAAAACGCACTTTCACTTCTTTTCAAATTTTCCGGTTGGTTTTACAAAAAATATAACGAAACCTGTTGAAGAACCTTCCCTCATGTAATTTTGTGTATGTGTACCAAATTTCACGGTATTTGGTTTTCTGGATCCTGAGTTATAAGAGAACAGATAGACAGACAGAAAAGGCGTCTTTATAAGTATATAGATACCTCACTGACCATATAAGCTTGTTTACTGTAATGCAGTTAATTTTGCAGTGGAAGTTAATGGAACAATACCATGACACTGTTATATCATTACATATTCCCTTTATTTAATAATACGGACGAGATTGCGCTTGACTTCCGAATTTGAAATATTGATATAAATGCTCGTAACTGCGTAATTGCCCATTTACGTAGCTTATTGACCTAGAGTTGATACATGTAAGCGAAATGAATTCGTTGTGCTTCTTTAGGCTAGAGATGACAGAATGAAAGAACGTTGTTTGCCCATGCCTCCTCTTGTAACGAAATTATAGGCTTTCAAGAACGTTTTTGATCAATCTATAGAGGGATACTATCAATGTAAAATGTTATCTCAGTAGAACACATGTTAATTTTCAAAGCATGTCTTCAATAGAACGTCTTGCTGAAGTAGGGGGAAGTGTGCCAACCATTATAGTAATCATTCTGATACTTGCGCTGGGCAGCACTACACTTCTATACTAGTTTGTAAATCTAGTTTTCGTTATGTGGCAGTACTGGTTTTAACGTCGGCTCCACAAAGAAAGCAAAATCGGAAGGGAAGAAATGATGCGTCTGTGCTTAGTTCTGCCCTTATAAATGGAGGCACAATTCACATTGTGTCTACGGGTGCATACATAAATACCTTGAACTCAGAGTTGAATGTTATGAGAGTAAAGTTTGACTGTATCCATTTGTCTCAATTTAAAATCTTCTCCTTATATTTGTTCGAGTTACTTTATGACTGTAAAGAAAATAGCTATATGTCACATGATGTATTTCATAAGATTTAATCAAAAGTCCGAAAAATTGGTTTGTCCTCTTAACATGTGGTAACTAATGTCCTTCTATTCGGTGTTCAGCCTTTTGTTGAGAAAAGAATAAGCTACTGATACACTAATGACACTGATAGTGTTAAGCAGACGGCAGCTTCCTCTCTTCTGAATTTGTAATTACACTAGACGAATCGGCTACTCAGAGAAGGGTTTATCAACGAAGCCGAGTTCATTTAATACGCACTCACGTAGCTCTTACCTAAGATAAACATTTCAAAATGATTCTTCAACAGCATATAGAGTTTCAGAAATGAATCTGCAATTTGGACACCGCACCGGTGCATTATTTTTTTCCAAGGCAATGATAAAATGTAGCGTTTGTAAAAATGTACTTCTGTAGAAAGATCGTTACTATTGCTACGACCTTGCTTTAATTTTCCTTTAACGTTAAGCAACTACTAGTTCCTCATAGCCAATAAGAGGATTGATGCGCCAGGTTTCGAACGTTTTAATGACTACTTACGTATCTACATCTACATCTACATTGGATACTCTAAAAGTAGCATTAAGTGCTTGGCAGAGGGTTTATCGAATTCCCTTTATACTATTTATCTCCCATTCCTTTCTCGAATAGCTCGCGGGAAGAAAGACCACCTGAATCTCTCTGTTTTAGCTCTGATTTCCCGTATTTCATTCTGATGATCATTTCTACCTATGTAAGTGGGAGCCAATAATATATTTACGTATTCGGAGGAGAATGTTGGAAATTGGAGTTTCGTAAGCAGCCCACGCCGCAGCGATAAGCCCCGTTGTTGTAATGATTCCCATTCCAGATCCTGTCATTTCCGTAACGCCGTCTCCCCCTGATCGTTACAGTACAAAACGAGCTGCCCTTCTTTGGACTCTTTCGATGTCCTCCGTCAAACCCACCTGATAAGGAGGCAGCAGTACTCCAAAAAAGCACAGATAAGCGTAGTATATGCAGTTTCTTTAGTAGTTCTGTTGCATCTTTTAAGGGTTCTACCAATGAAACGCAGTCTCTGGTTAACCTTTCCCATGATATTATCTACGTGTCCTTTCCGGTTTAAGTCTGAAGTAATAGTATTTCCTAGGTATTTTGTGAAGTTTACGACCTTCACTTTTGATTGATTTATCTTATAAACAAAGTTTAACGGATTTCTTTTCTTACTCATGTCGACGATTTCACACTGCTCATTATTTAGAGTCAATTGCCAATTTTTACACCATAGTGATATCTTATTCAAATCGACCTGCAGTTGGATTTGATCTTCAGATGATTTTATTAGACGGTAAATGACGGCGTCTTCTGCAAACAACCTAAAAGAGATACTTAGATTTTCTCCCAAATCGTTTAAGTAAATAAGGAACAGCAGAGGACCAATAACACTACCCTGTGGAACGCCAGATATAATCTCTGTTTTAGTCGATACTTTACCATCGATTATTACAAACTGTGTCCTATCTGACAGTAAATCCTCTATCCAGTCGCAAATTTGGGGCGATATACCATATCCAGGCAATTTGATTAAAGGCCGTTTGTGAGGTATTGTTATAACCGTTTATAACCGGTTAGTATACAAAAATTAAGCCGATGATGTAGCGGAGGCTACAACCGGAACGTTGCTGTGTCTCTTTGGTAGACAACAACGATCGATAGGAATGAAGAAAGTGGAAAGTAAAATTTGGAATAATTATGATTAATGTTTAAATGAAAAAAAGAATTGCGGCACAAAGGGGACACAGGGATTAATTTGGAAAAAGTGAATAACTTATTGATTTACGGTCGCCAGCTCGTTGTACGAGCAAATAATTTAGTGGGATCTCAATAATGGAAAATTTAATTAACAACGTGAAAAATTACGTAAAAGTTGGGTGGGCAGTGAATCACAGTATGTGCATCAAATCCGGTACAAAAGACAGTGACAATATACCAATTAGAGAGAAATAGTTCATTAACACAGGGGTTGAATATAAGACTGTGAAATGTAAGCAATAGCCACGCAAATGCAACATGCAGCAGATTACGCAAAACTCTCACCTTAATACTTACTATGTACAGCTTCAAATTATTAATTGTTTAGATAAGTCTCAGAAATTATTCAACAGCGAGTATGCCGTGTGCTTTAGCAATTATCAAGTTGCAATTGAACTATTAACTGTACTAAGAGCAAGGTCAAAAAATTAATTAATGAATTGACTTGATAACACTGAATATTTAGAAATGAACTATTTAACCGTCTGATTAACTTTTTCTCACTCTCTCTTTAACTATGAATTATTAGCATTTCAAACACTTGCAAAATATCACTATTTTCACTAATCAGTACTTGCAAGTAAAACTTTACCTCAAAGTAATATGCAATGGATAACAATTAATCTTCTGCACATCTATTGAAATATCTCTTGAATTTGAAAGATAGTCTAGCAGTTTCATTCCACTTAGCAACCTATTGATCACTAACAATGACATTTAGCAATACGTTTCTGAACAAATTGTAATTAATCACTGTCACACTGTCTTTAATGACTTTGATTTTTGTTTTCTATTACTTGGTGAATATCCTCGGTAAAACAATGGATGAGGAAGGAACCTATCTGTACAATGACTATGGGTAATGATTTTTAAACACAAGTTCACAAATATCGGTGTTCACAATTGAACAATTATCACTAATACGCTGGTTCGCTGTACATGCTAAGACAAACTCGACAGATGTTACTGATTTTGGTGTGCGACGTGGTACTGCTGATTGGAGACTGCTGGCACTTAACAATTGGCAAACACAGCCTCTTTTTGGCGACGAATGTTAATTACAATTTTGGGCCCACAGCATTCCTCTTGATGTATTTATTAATTATTTGAGCTGTGCCCGTATGAATAATATTGCCTGTTAGCCGTCTCCTCCAATAGTGCCAATCCAACACGCCTTCTCCTTCACGTTCTTTTGCCGTACACCATTGCGCACACCGTCTCACAAATACGTCTGTCTGCTACTACCTCAGAACCACGACTCTCTCTCTCGCTGTGCGCCTCTGCGCTACCAGCGATAAAACTCCCTACTCAAAGATGATTCTATACAATAGCAAAGCCCTTGCTAACCCAGCGTGTCTACTACATTTACAGTACTATTTTTTGACATATACGGAAATTAGCAGGACAATGCAAATATGTTACGAAAACAAAATCTACAAATACATAATAAATTACAAAAAATACAAATAATGAGGAAAAATACATGAATTATCGTTTTACATTACACACTGTACGCACACATGAATGGAAAACGCCATTGGTCATTGTGTTGTTGTGTCACATATGCCCAACGTTTCATTGGTCTATATTGCCATAGAGATCCAAGGAAACGTCCAGACTCAAACAAACCGCAATCAACGACATGTAAGAAAAACACAAAACAAATCATTTAGTCAACATTACTCAAGAGATTGTCACACAGGATCATATTCAACTGTGTTCATTATTATCATCTACTCATTAAATGCAGCTCTTGGTCAATTTACTCACAAAGGATGAAATCGCTATGTCCTCACATAATAACTGATCAATACAAGATCAGAAACCTTTCTCACACAGCAAAATGATCTGTGTCCTTCCTCACTAATTATTAATTAACTGAAATACTTCATTAACCAACTCACATAGGGTAGATCACTATGTTCTGCACAATATTCAATTAACACCCAATTAAAATCTTATTAACACAGCATTAAATTATCTGTGTCTTTAAATGATAACAACAATAATTTTCCTTTCAGGCACTGATTTGCATCTCAGTACTAAATATCTCGCACATTCTCATTACCATCGAAATAATTGGCATCAGCATTGTGTTGTGCCGCACTTTCATTTTATTTCTGTGGCGCATGTGCACCATCCAAAGGCACACAACTTCAAATTCAGCCTAGCTTGGTTCATTACATTGATGAACAACTTTGATTAAAATTTTGTAATTTTTATCAGTCACCTGCAAATTAAATAACCAGTCTAAGTACATCTGAAGTCACAAACACTTCATACAGTTGAAATCAGAGAATAAAACAATTATTTGCAGAAGCATTTAGTATGCACACTCCAATTAAGGGCTTAAATTTGCTAATTACCATAATGACGGGTCACTGAACAGTTTGCTGCAATCATTTTAAGCAGTCCATACTTCATTTCAGTGCACCTAGGGAACGCTCAGTCTTTAATCAGGTTACATCATTTCACTACTGATCCTTCACAAATTACATTTCTTTATTAACTGGTTAATTATCCCTACTCTTGCATGATTGTAAATCAGTGATGTTCCGCACACCGAATTTTTATTTTATTGCGGATACATCAGATAGTAAGCATTAGAGTGAGGAATACTTTCAATTTCAAACGGTCCATTATAAATAAATTTAAATTTTGCAATCTCATTGTCTATTTTACTAGATTTCTCGTGCTTTTCCAGGAGAACCTTGTCATGAATTTTGAATTTTACTGGTTTCAAATTCTCGTCGTGCCTTTTGATCCGTGCTTGAGCTCTCTTATTCATTTCCTCTCTCAACATCTTCTTCCGCGTGAGATCTAATTCTTGCCGCGGTGGAAAATTAATAAGTTCCTCCACTACACTTTTCGGTCTCATTCCCATCATAATCTCATAAGGAGTGAACCCAGTACTCTCGTGGGACAGAGAGTTCTTAATTAGCTCAATGTCAGACACATATTTGCCCAACGCTTTATGATTGTTGTGGCAGTATGTTCTGAAATATCTGCGCAGCACACATATATAGCGTTCTGCAGGGTTACTTGAAGTGTGACAGACTAATATGAGGATAACTTCCACCCCTTCATCTTTCATACCTTCCGTCAAAATTTTAAAAATGAATTGGGGTCCATTGTCGGATAATATTGATTTTGGCTTTCATATTTCTTGAAAATAGCCCATCAGCTTACTGTAAACTGCTCTATCAGTAGCTTTACGTAATGTGTACAGCTTAAGAAATTTAGAAAACGTAATACAACCAAAATGTACGCGAAATTACCAGTTGTTTTTGGAAGAGGACCATATAAATCTGTAGCTAATATCTCCAGATTCTTGGGCTGAATACTCTGCATCGGTCCTCGGTTTGTCATATTAGCTACTTTTACTTTCTGGCATCTGTCACAAATCCTCACGCGTTCTGTTACCCTCCTCATCACACTGTCGAAAACCACAGACTCAGTTATCTTGTCTGCGCACTTTTTCGCTCCGCAGTGACCGTATGCTAAATTAAAATAGTCAGTGAGCTCTGTCACGTATTTATTCGGCCAACAGACGCGCCACTCTTCCGTATCTACGTTCTTACGCCGGTACAGTATGCCGTCGTAAATCTTGTAATACCTGCATAGTATTTCGCCTCTCTCATTTTTCGCGTCGAATTCGATTTTAAATAATTTCCCAATTTCGTCATCATTTTGATGTCTGCGCATGGTCTTACAAATGTTCTCAATTTTCTTTCTGTCTTCAACCTCCTTCAAATACATCATTTTAAATAAGCCGTCTGATTGTTCTTCATTAACGACACCGTCCGGGTCGTACGGCATCCTCGACAGTGCATCGGCCACGCTATTGTCTACGCCCTTAATAGGGCAGATTTCATAATCAAATTGTTGCTTGAATAGCGCCCACCTCCTTAATCGGTCGTGCAACAATCGACAGGTTTTCAAATACGTCAAAGCCTTGTGGGCAGTGTACACAATAACCTTGTGCCCCCACAAGAAACCTTTGAATTTTTTAAAGCCCCAAACAATAGCTACGGCTTCCTTTTCAGACACGCTATAATTTCTTTCATATTTTGTCAAAATCCTACTCGCGAAAGCTATCGAGCAAATCTCTTTATTTTCGCCTTCTCCTACTTCTTGTAAAACATGTACTGCAACCCCATAATCTGATGAATCAGTTCCCATATGAAAAGGTATTGCCAAATTTGGATGGTGCAAAATTTGATTTTCTAGTAATTCTGTCTTTAATCTTTGAAAAGCTACCTGGCACTTTTCCGTCCAAATAAATGCACTGTTGTTCTTCAACAAATTACACAAGTCCGGATCATTAAAAACTTGCCCCTTTGCGTATTTTCGATAGAAACTACAGAGACCGAAAAACGACTTCAATTGTTTCTTCGTTCTCTGTGGTGGGCTGTCCCTAGGGGCTTCCAATTTTCGCGGATCCTTAGTTATTCCAGAAGTTGTTATAATATGTCCCAGAAACTCTACTTCTTTCTTTACAAATTCAAACTTATTTATTTTCAAAGTCGTCCCGCCGCGTATCAGCGCGTGCAATATTTTATTCAACAATTCGCAGTGCTCCTCCCACAAGGAAGTTATAATTAACATGTCATCGGCATAGATTGTAATCCTAGAACCAAGTTCTTTACATAATACACCATCTAATGCACGGATGAACACCGATACTGACGTGTTCAATCCGAATGGAATGACTTTATAGTCATAACACTTTCCTGCAAATAGGAAGGCTGTCAGTTTCCTCGATCGTCTTCCATGGCAATTTGCCAATATCCTGCCGTTATATCAAGGATAGTCATATACTTCACGTTGTGAAACTTTTGCAACACATCGTCTATACATTCTGGACGATCAGTTTCACGTTTGACTACCTTGTTCAATTCTCTAGCGTCTAATACTATTCTAACAGTGCCATCTTTCTTAAAAACCAAAACCATTGGGTTGTTGTACGGACTTTTATATCTTTCGATAATTCCCCATTCTTCTATTCTGTTTATTTCGTTTTGTACCGCTTCCTTCCGAGCTAACGGCACCTGATATACTGGTCCAAAAACAGCTCATGCGGTACAGTTTCAATTTTATATTCAAATCACCGTACTTTACCAGGTTTGTCTAAAAACACCTTCCTATTGTTGACCAAAATCTGTTCACTTGAAATATCCCAAATATTTTCTACTATGGTTTTAAAATCATCGTCGGTCGGTGGCAGTGCGTTTAAATTTTTGATATGATAACGTTCTGAACCGTCATTTAATCCTCCATACATCGGCAACGTAATTAAACGCAACCGCAAATCTTCATTCTTTATTACCCTGTCCATCTCTTAAAAACCTATTTCCATTTTACTGTTTTCCACAGAAAACGATAAAACTTTTCTGCCACAATCAATTACGACTTTATATTTAACCATCCAATCAATTCCTACCATCATATCAGTACTCAATTGAGGTACTACCAAAATCTCCTGTTCAAATATGCAATTTTTAGTAGAAAACTGTGACAGCACTTGTGATTTAATTGGTTTGCTGCAGGCTCCGGTAGCACCTATCACTTTTACGCCTCTTACAGGCATCTCTACTATTTCTGTTAATTTCTTTAATTGCTTATAATATGACTGAGACATTGCACTAATTTGGCTTCCAGTATCGACTAAAACTTGTATGTTCGTTCCATGAACTTTAACCGGAACCATGATTTGATCGTACCTTTTAAGTTCGTCACCTTTGTCTTCCCACAAGAAATCCTTTTCCATGTCTAAATTATCCCACAATAAACCGTACTGTCCGAACTTTGCTACCTGCTTTTTCCTCCCACCATCTTTTCCCTCAGACTGACATAACACACATTTTGTCAGGCACCTCTGATAATTCAGCGAGTTCATCTTCACTTTCACTTTCGTCCGGTCGTATCACGTCTGCTTTGACCACGTACACATTGTAAGCATCTGTTTCGCTCGTTAATGTCGTTCGGTCATAAAGCGAGCAAAGACTCCCGACACATCACCTCCGGCAGCCCGTCCAACTTGGTCACTTTCGCCGTAATCGAGAATGGCATCAATACTAGCTTTGTTTGTCGACACTTCCCGGCCCGTTTTTCTTTCCTATACTCAATAACCTCATTATTATCCCCCATCTCACTAGTTCGTCCTTTACTTTTCTCTCCCCCTCCATTATATCTAGGCCGATTTTCGTCTTTTATCGAAAGATACTTCCATCAAAAAAAAAAAAAAAAAAAAATAAAAAAAAATAAAATAAATAAATAAATAAATAAATAAATAAATAAATAAAATTGCTTTACTAATTTCTACGCTATTGCAATTTTTTCATTTAGCCCCATATTTGGGGGCACCGTTTCACCCCTTAGATACGTTTCACAGCCGCTAGGAAATATGTGTCTCTCAGTTTTTCATGTATTATAACTCATCCAAATTTCAGACAAATAGGAAAGAGACACATATGTAGGTTTTATTTGTTAGAACCTGATCATCAGATGTTACCAGCTGAAAGAGGAAATTATCCGCCCATGGGACGGATGTCCAGTCACCTAGGGTGCCACCAATATGGTCATGAGCCAAGGACAAGCGCTGTAGGAGACGGCATGCTGGTATCAAAGGCATCCCAGTCTGTTGTCGCCCAAAATAGCACCCTAGCACCGCATTACGACGCACTGTCCCCACAGATACATTCATCGTACGTTCTTCTTTCATATCTGTGGTAACCTCACAAAGTGTTGAAGTCTGTTCACTGACAATTGCATGTAAACTCTCAGGTATGCAGTAAGGTCTGAAGACAGCCGTCCACTGCGATGTCATGAGAGTTACAACATTACGATGTCCGTAAGAGTTGACTAAAACATGCTTTATTGGCGAAACACACGATACACGCATTGGGCTATGAACGTCTCGATCTACTCTCATGGTGGAGCCGTACACGTCTGCTTTCATGTCCAGCAGCTACATCAGGTTTAAGTTGTATCTTCTACCTACGACCCAATAATCAAACTCTCTGCACATAGGATAACTGTTGCAAAACAACAATGAAATGTAGATAAATATAATTGATTAATTAGCAAAAGAGGTCTTATATTGATTTTTTATCTATGGAAAGTGACCCTACAAAAACAATAGTAGCTAATAAAAACAAATGAATGTTCTGAAGTTAGCGGAACAGTTACGTTGAGTACGTCATGAGAAAATTAACCTAATCCCCAAATAAGTAATCATAGACGATGTTCAGACATTAATGGTAAGTCCATTTCGCGATCACAAAACACGAAATAATAATCAGTTCAAAGAAGTTCAAATCTTAGTCTGACGCATAAAATAATAATTTCGTACACTGTTCAGTTACAATTCCAGATTGGAATCAAATAAAGTGGCATTCATTAGCCCTTGCCAATGTCTCGACAATGCGCCCGTTGTCCGTGCAGATTCTGCCACTGCCGCTAAAGTCTTGAGCTAAACTGGAAGGTCTCCATCCTTCCGATACGAGACATAAAGTCTTCCTTATAGTGCAAAAGAACTCTCCAATGAACGGTCTTTTTATTTGACCACATTAGTCTTCTGACTTCATTAGCAGAGCACCATCTCCTTCAAACGCAGCAGAGTTCCTAACATGAAAGACGTGTTTTTACTTAACTTTTACTACCCCATACCCATTCATAATTTTCACAATATTAAATATTTATAATCATTTACTCACCATCGGGCTACTTATCAGCAGTACAAATAATGTATGAAATAAATAAATAAAGGTTGACCGCTATTACTACAGAAATTTTATGTAAAGGTACTGCGAAAATATTCATTAAATAGTTACACGAACTGGGGGCACAGCGATCACCACACCTTCACGGAATTACTCAAACACGCCTTCCGTGAGATACAAATTCTCAACTTTATCCTGGCCACTACAACGCAAACTCGTAGTTTTTCTAAACTGATTCCGGTAAGAGTAAGAGGTAGGGCCTAATTCCTCTCATTCGTGCAGGTTATATATATGTAGTGTCTTTCCTTACGGGCACGTCCGAAAGCATGTACAAGTGTGTCGCTTTCAAGATGATAACTCGACGTAATAAGCTGAGACATAGTTTGTTGAAATCGTGTGGCACATTCAAAATATTTAATTTTAGAATTAATTTCACTATTTTGAGAACTGTGTTAATTAACTTCTGTAGTTTTATGGATATGATTTTCTGACATTGTAAATGCCTTAAAATTGATGGAAACATAACAATGTGATTAATTTCTATTGAGAACCTAACTTTAATCGCCCGTTATGACATCCTCCTGTCGCCTCAGCTATCACACTGTGAGCAGAATTTACCCATTTTCGACAGCCCTCCATTGTCTGCTAGAGGTTTAGGCGGTCTTCATCAGTTACTGAGTCCAAACTCAGGCTTCTCAAATCGCTGGACTCTCCTGTTAAATCGAGATCTGCACGCATTGGACCACCTGCTCGTGTGCAGGGCTCGTCTGCCTCCCACATAACTCCACCTATTCAAACAATGACATAAGGAGTATTGCAGAGGTAGGGCCTAATTCCTCTCATTCGGAATTATCAGCACAATTTTTGCTCTCTCGTTAGACTGAATATTAATGTGTCCATCTGGCACTACTATTCCACCTTTGTAGTCTGTTCATTCTCCTTATGCAGGAGTAGAATCAATGGAAACCAGAAAAAGTAGAGAATATATGAATGATGTGTGAATGCATAGTATATATAAAGCAGTCAACATTCCGAAGAATATTTTGGTCCCATAGTGCTTTACTAGGCAGAGTCCTGTTTGGAGGTGGTGTCCTGTTGCCTTTCTCCAACGTTTGAGTTACCCAGTAAATTACAGTGGGACCTACAGTTTAACGTGGTATTCCCAACAACGGAGCTACTCGACATTTTTCATAACTTTGCCGGAGGTGAAAGAAGTGAAAAGTGATGGATGAATGTCCTAGAAGTTAGTGGGGATTTAGACTATGACCGTTGGATTCAAAATCTGTCACTCTAAGCACTGTGATACCCAGTCACATGTGCAAACCTTTCATAACTTGTGTCCACGATACTACAGTCAACTGTTTCTGTGCATATCACTATACCAGCACTTACGTTACTTTAGTGCAATGAAATCAGAATCACTTTTGTATGCAGTTGATTAACAATAAATTTTCCAAGTTGGATCCTTTCACGGTCGCCAGTTACGCAGTGGTCTGTATTTTCGCTGTTGATGAGGAATTGGACATAATTATAGTAAAATGTATACACAATTATCCGGGCTGTTATGCCATGGTCGGTTGAATTTGTTATCAAACCCCGTCTGATTCCTTCTTCATTGGGAACAAATTACATTTTATCGGTGTGCTCGTTTTCAGAAAAGAAAATGATAGTTTGGGCCACACAGTATACCGCAAGCCCACACTCTCGGATCGTTATTAGCACCGGGAACAGCACAGCACCCAAAAAAGAAGCGGGGTGTTATCAAGACGTAAGCCGATAGAGCTAGAAACATTTGTGAACATAAGTTGCTCGATGTTGATATGGAATAGCTCCACAGCGCGATAATGAAGAACGTATACACTTCAGCAGAAATAAAACGTGTGTTGAAACAGCCAAGCAGAAACCATTATAATGAACAGGCCACTGCAAAATCAAAGGTGTTTCTGCCGTTCGTTAAGAATGGAACGGAAAGAATTTTGACGAAGCTGAATATTTCCGTAATTTTCAAACCAACCTGTAAGATAGAGGAACACGTTAAGCCTGCCAAGAACGCTCGCAAATTATTCGAAAAATCTGGAGTGTGCGGAGAGGTTTATGTGGGTACCACCAAAAGAACTGTCGCAAACGGTTTGGATGAGCACGAGGGCAATTGTAGAGCAGCTGAAATGAAACTATCAGCTGTTGCGGAGCATGCTTTCGAGCTAGGTAACCACCACATTCGCTTCAACGAGACGCAAGTACTAGCAGTCACAAACGCACACTATGAAATGCCCTACAGGGAGGCAATTGAAATCGACAAACATCCAAATAATATCATTCGTCAGGAACAGGGCTTGAAACTATACGGTATATGGATGCCGGTGCTGAAGAAGAGATGTACAAACGCACCCGTCCACTACAGTGTGATGGGAACGGCGATCGGCGACAGCGGACGACGGCCAATTACACTGACGTCTTCAAAACACGTGACAACACGCGTCGGCGCGGCAACGCGCGTACCCCGAACTTAGCGGCAGTACCTGTGTGCTGGACCTGCAGTGTTACAGACCTCCTGAAGATTACTCCGCAAACGGGAACGAACCATTAGGTTTTGACAACAACCGACCAGGGCATAACAAGCCCTGTATGCGCGTGTTGGACCTGCAATGCTACAGACCCCCCTGAAGATTTACTGTGCAGATGGGAAAGAAACTTTGGGTTTTGACAACAGCTGCCCAGGGGATAACAACCCGGGTAATTTTAATGAACATGTACATAATTTACTATATTCCACATATATAGTGGTTAAGGCACGTCACACAAATTAAATTGTAATTCAGAAAACGTAACTAGTTTCAATGAACTCTGTCATCATTATCAAACGTAAGCAATAATTGCTTTAAGCACAAACTGAGAAAATAATTAAATTACGAAAAGGTGTAGTAAATGTAGCCAGGCCATCCAGGGGTGTGAGAGTGACTCCCAACTGTCTGCCATAGTCACACATGGTATCGCACCATTTCCAGCTATATATAATTCCATACCATGCCACAACAGCTGTATTTGCAATGTACCGATATCTTGGTTATTTCTGATCATACTGGTTACTAAATGTGGCTATCTGTATGAATAATAGTTCACTTTACAGTTCTTACTCTTTTCCTAAAGCATCAAAGACCTTGTATCAGTGATATTTGTCAGGATGGGCAGTTACTCTTAGTTAAACACAAGAAATATTCATATTATTATTTATTTGTTATTAATCACATTCGTGGGACGTGAATTCTCTTGGCTCAGAGGTGGAAGGATGTTGAAATGAGACAGCATCGAAACAGATAGCTTTTTATTCACAAATATACATAATACTTGTGGTAATTTCCTTACATTCAGTTATTCTCATACTCGAAGGCAGCAGGCGGCAGGCCGGCGCGCTGACAGCGGATGCGGCGGTCCGGTTACGCGTAGGAAGCAGCAGCGGCGAGGCCGGGCGCAGTCTTCGTTACAGTCCGTAGCGGCGACGCAACGCGGCGCGTGGCTTTATTCAATTGTTCGCGTTCCCCGTTGTGATTACTGCCAGTACCTCATGTAGGCGTCCGTAACTCTTCAGGCTTCGTGGTCCGTGTGAGTGAGTGCGTCGTCCATCGAAGGGGCAGCGTGGGGCGCTGGCGGCGTCGAACCGACGACCCCTGGGCTCCTCTCCCGCAGCTGTCGATTATTGACTAAATCTCACAGGTCAGCTATCGACCGCAGTCCCATCGTCCTCTCAGCTGCCTGGGTGCCCGATAAGTCTTCTTTAATTCTTCTTCCGTTCTCGCGACTGCTTGCCTAGTCCATCCTTCTCCGATGTCGGTTGCGTGATCGGCCGGAATGGTGCCGAACTTCACTCGTGCTGAAGCAACGAAAGAATCACCCTCTGCTCCAATTGTCCAGGTATTTATTGGTTCAAGTAGGTCTCTGTCACGTGGAGAAATTTCCAAAATTTTCGGTCACGTGGAGAGTCGCTATTCGGTCACTGGCTTCTAGTCACGTTCTTCCAAAACTGCCAAAACGTGTAACCTTGTCACGTGTGGGAGCCTTAAACTCGTGCGGCGATGGATTGCTGACATGTTAGTGACGTTTCCCTGGAGAGGTAACTGTACTGGCCTTGTGACGGTTTCAAACTGTTGACGTTATGCATTCTTCTTGGTCACGTTTCGCTATTCTTACTGCTCGCGAGATGGCTGGCCGATGACCGCTTGAGCTGATTCGTCAACTTCACGATTTCTCAAACACGTGAGCCGTGGCCGCGCGACGCCGTCGGAATGTGCTGCGGGGTTATCTACTGTTCCAGCGATTCGAGACTCCACGTGCCTGCTGCTGGCCGATTCCCTGCTTTACACTTTGCGATAGACTTTACATTTCCACTTTAATAGGTTATTCCGTCTTCATTACGAAAACACTTATAATCACTAATTACCGTTACAGCAATATGAATGGATTCGGTTGTTGAGTAGCAATAACCATGTGATATGGCAGGCACAACCAAGATTTTAGGAACAAACCGTATCATATGGTTATTGCAGCTCAACAGCCGAATACCATTCATATTGCAAATACAGCTGTTGTGGCATGGTATGGAATTATATTAAGCTGGAAATGGTGCGACACCATGTGTGACTATGGCAGACAGTTGGGAGTCACTGTAACACCCCTGGATATCCTGTCTACATTTACTACACTTTTTCATAATTTAATTATTTTCTCAGTTTGTGTTTAAAGCAAGAATTGCGTACGTTTGATAATGACGACAGAGTTCATTGAAACTAGTTACGTTTTGTAAATTAAAATACAATTTGTGTGACGTGGCTTAACCACTATATATGTGGAATATAATAAATAATTAATCAGTCACACACTCCTTACTATAGTGTCATATGTACATAATTATTTGTTGAATATGTTAATTGTATCAGTACATTCGAGCACCCAAGAAACGTGTAGCTCAATAAAATGTTATAAAAAGGGATAATTTGGTGACCACTTAACAATATTTGCGCGAAACTTAAGGCTGGAATGGAAAAAATTCTCATCACGAGGAAACTGGAGAAAAACTGATATTATTGATAGGAAGACATCCGGAATCACTGAGAGGTTGCTGGATGGACACAGGAGATCCGGGACCCTGTGCGGAGTACAAATTGGCTGGTCCATCCCAGACTACGGCTAGTGAAAACAGGCAGCTGGTTAACAATCGAGTTTCCGCGGCGGCCGCCTGCCGCGGTCGCCAGTGCACAGTGGCAGAGAGGCAGGTCTTCCTGCGCGCGCCAGATAGCGCTGCAGCGGCAGCCAGCTGCATGAGCAGATAGCGATTACCGATACCGCGCAGGTATTACCGGCGCTTCCAGTCCGCGGCGTGGAATAACAGGAGTTGCAGCGCCCTAATCCCGCGGCTACAGCGACACCTCCCAGTTAATTAGTCGCGCCCGTCTGCCAGACACGGCACCTGTTATTTCGTACGGCAGCTGTTGTTGTTCTATTATCCACTCAATACAACTGTTGTAATTAGCATATCGTACCTCGGCGTGTCGGCGCTTTCGTCATGCAAGGTTGGGTTGTTTGGTTGGTATAGGGGAACTAAACTACTGAGGTTATCAGTCCCGCAGTGTGGAGGAGAAGGAGTGCGGATAGGAGAGGAGGGGGAACGGTAATGTAGTCCGGGAAGTAAAGCAATAAGGAAGCACTAATAATCTTCCAGAATGAAACTTTCACTCTGCAGTGGAGTGTGCGCTGATATTTAACTTCCTGGCAGATTAAAATTGTGCGCCGGAACCGGGACTCGAACTTGGGACCTTTACCTTTCGCGGGCAAGCGCACTATCGACTGTGCTATCCCGACACGACTCACGATGCCGCCTCACAACATTACTTCCACCAGTACCTCGCCTCCTACTTTCCAAACTTCACAGAAGCTCTCCTGCGAACCATGGAAGACTAGCACTCCTGGATTTTAATCTGCCAGGAAGTTTCACATCAGCGCACACTGCGCTGCAGAGTGAAAGTTTCATTCTGGAAACATCCCTTAGGCTGTGGCTAAGCCATGTCTCCACCATATCCTTTCTTCCAGGAGTGCTAGTCTTGCACGGTTCGCAGGGAGCTTCTGTAAAGTTTGCAAAGTAGGAGGGGAGGTACTGGCGGGAGTAAAGTTGTGAGGCGGCATCGTGAGTCGTGTCGGGATAGCACAGTCGGTAGTGCGCTAGCACGCGAAAGTTCGAGTTCCCAAGTTCGAGTCCCCATTCCAGCACACAATTTTAATCTGCCAGGAAGTTACTAATAATGTTATCACGAAAGGAACGTTGCAAGGGTGGGTAATATTGTTAGTAACTCCGTAGGTCCATCGTTATTGCCATATGCACGCTAAGTGTTCAAATGAAAAGCTACGAAACACAACTACAGTACTGTTTAACGAACCGAACAATTCCCTGCTCGCAGAATTTTTGTTGCAGTGACAAGAGCCAGTACTCTACTGTGCCCTGCAGTTCGTCGTCCCAGTTGCCTTTGAGATAATTTATTTATTTATATCCTAGCGCACAATCCAGATGAAAGTCACAGGGCGACATTTTCGGGCTGTAGGGCGCAGAAGAATCATTTATTCCGTGATCAGCCCAGGCCGTTTGGTCTTGATGGACCACCATAGCTACGGAGTGTCTCACAGTACACAGTACACGTACTTGAGGAATCTGATTGTCCGAAATCGCGAAGTTTTAATAAGGGTGATGGAGAAAAATGTTTTGGATGCGTCGTCTCTCAAAACTAACCCTTAACCCTTTAATTCTCACATTATGTATTCAGCTTTGGAAAATTAAATTTCAGCGTTTTCTCTATAAATGCAAAAAATGTTTGTAGAGTCTATGGGACTTAACTACGGGATCATCAGTCCCTAAACTAACAAACTACTTATGAACTACTTACAACTAAGGACGGCACAAATATCCATGCCCGAGGGGGGATTCGAACCCCCGACCGTAGTGGCCGTGCAGACCGTGACTGGAGAGCCTCAGTCCCCTCGGCCACCGCGGCCGGCTGTATAAATGAAGTCCACTAAATATAATAACATGTGTTGTCAAATTTTTGATCTAACTTATGATTTTTTATGTCATTTATTTCATGCACAACACAGACGTTTGTATCGAGGTATTTTATAACTTTGAACATTATTTTGTTGATGGTTAACACTGTCAAGTGAATAATGCTAGCCTAAACTTCGCCACAGCACAAAAAAAAAGACCATTCACAGCTGAAATAAAATAACATGAAAAATACTCAAGCTCACACACACATCAACGTACAGACGGCAACAGGCCGCGGTGGCCGAGGGGACTGCGGCGCTCCAGTCACGGTCTGCACGGCCACTACGGTCGGGGGTTCGAATCACTCCACGGCCATAGATATTTGTGCCGTTCTTAGTTGTAAGTAGTTTGTAAGTTTAGGGACTGATGATCCCGTAGTTAAGTCCCATAAGCTCTACAAACATTTGAACATTTTGAACAGACGGCAACACAACCTTCAAGACGGACAGATTAATGGCTCAGAAGTAGTTACACACCATACCAAACGACAAAATTTCATACCAGAAGCATGCTGTTCATCAACAACAACGTGACTTTAAGATGTTCAAATGTTCAAATTTTAGTAAATCTATCAGATTCAACTGCTCGGTCATCAGTCCGAGCTTACGAACTACTTAAACTAAGGTACACTAACCTAAGGACAACACAAACACCTTTGCCCGGAGGGGGGGGGGGGGGGGCGTGGCGGGGGTACTCGAACTCCCGACGGTGAACAGCCATGCGCACCGCAGCACGGCGACCCAGTGCACACGGCTAATCTACCGCGGCTCGACTTTAAGGATTGATTCTTAAAATATGGTATAAATCACCGTTTAATATATTGGGCATGAGAGGATTAACGTGAAATACAGCGCGTTATATAACCACCCTTTCTTTGTGGCATTAATTTACACGCATTTTAAAGGAGAAGAGCATAGTTCCCAGTCCATTATGAAACAAAATGAGATTTTTCACCACTCACATCACTGCAGCCCCATATTATGTAATTCGACCTCAGTGGAGTGTTAGGCGACCACGACGAATTATTAACATACAATAAATGTTTTCACAACTGCGAATGTGAGTCTTTATCAGCAGCACAATTTACTGGTGACGTGTGTACATTTGTGTCAGATCAGTATTCGGATTATCCGTTTTTCGCTATCCGCGCACGTCGACCGAAGCTATCCAGACTTACAATGCCACACATTTACTAAACATCATTCTATTTCGTAATTACTGCACACGTTTTTCCAAGCGCCTCAAGACTTCCTTTGGGAGTGTCCTCGTTGCTAGCATGTCTGAAGCACATCTAAATGTTAAAATGTTTGTTAAATTATTGGACCAAACTGCTTTGGTACTAAGTCACTACAGTTACAAACTACTTAAACTAACAATAAGGACAGCCGTGCGGAAGTAACCGAGCGGTCTGGAGCGCCACGTTGCGGATCGCGCGCCTCCCGCGTCGGAGGTTCGAATCCTCCCTCGGGCATGGATGTTTGTGTTGTCTTTAATATAAGTTAGTTCATAAGTAGTTTGTAAGTTTAGGGACTGATGAACCCGCAGTTAAGTCAGATAAGCTTTCAAACATTTGAACATTTGAATTTTTTACTCGGACCTCCGGCGGGATCGGCCACACAATCCGTAGCATTATGCCTAAGACCACGCGGCCATTCCACGCGTCGAAGAACATAATCTTTTACTAGTTAAAGACGGACGTAGTTTACCTTTTTCTAGCGCTCCGAGAACGCCTATGGCATGATCACAAGGTGTCCAATATCAATACCTTTCGTGAATGAAATAGCGGAGGGTACCTCTAAAAACCTCTGGCGTAAGAGCAATTTTGTTGCCATTGTCGCGCATTCACATTTGCCATATCCTCGATTTGTAGCCCTACCCAATTCAGGAATGTCAAAAGCGTTGTCTGCCACAGATTCGCCTAGGAATCCACACCTGAATTTCCCTGGATTTCTAAAGTTTCCAACAATGGTGTATGGTTATAAGTGTTGTAACCAGTGTTTTTCTAAGCAGCGTGAATGGGAGGTCTTTTAGGTACCCTTGCTTTTCATTCATTCGTGTTAATGTCTCACACCATCATCATCCCAAGGGGGTGGTGACGGCATATTTGTACCAGTGTTACTTCCTTATTTTCCAGTTCACGTAGCTTATAATTAGCGGGAGAGAGACCGCCAGTAAGCTTTTGCTTACACTCTAATATTATCCTCATGACCTTTTCCGGAGATATTGTAGGGAAAGCAATTTATTCCATGACTTTAGAAGAAATGTACCATGCAGTCATAGGCGACTCGTCTGCTGCATCGTCCGAAACTGCAATTCGCCAATCATCACTGTGATAATTTCGAGCTTCCAAAATAAATCTATAACGGATGTTGCTGCTCTTCGGCTACACTTCGTGACACTTGTAGAAATGGCGAGCAGTATTCAGGTATTGTTAGAACGATTGTTTTGTAAGCTGACACCTATGATGATAGACGATTTCTGAGTACTGTTCAAGTGAATAATAGTCTTGCCAATGCTTTGCAATTAATTTTATGTGAACGTTACATTCGCTGTTTTACTCATACACTAGAAAAGCCTCAAGGCTGTTCAGAGATTATCTTAGAACCTTCAAATGTTTGTAAATGCTAACTGCTGCTCTTATCAATCCCTAGGGTTACAAATTACTTTACCTAAGTTATGCCAAGGACAACAGACACATACATGCCAGAGGGAGAACTCGAATCTGCGACGGCGAGCAACCGCGTACTCTATCCGAAAGCGCCTAAGAGCGCTCGGCCACTCCACCGCGAACAACGTTGTGGTTAGAAGAGTTTATAGCGAAGATAGCACAGCGTTTGAATTTCGATCAAATGAAAATTGTAAACTTGTTAATATAGTGCCCGCCGCGGTGGCCGAGCGATCTGCGGAGCGCCAGTCACGTTCTGCACGATTATATATATATATAATCATAAACTAAATTAACAAGAATGTTCAAATGTTTGTAGAGCTTATGAGACTTAACTACGGGGTCATCAGTCCCTAAACTTACGAACTTCTTATGAACTACCGAATACTAAGGTAGGCACAATTATCCGTTCCCGAGGAGTGGATTCGAACCCCCGACCGTAGTGGTCGTGCAGAACGTGACTGGCGCGTCGCAGATCGCTCGGCCACCGCGGCGGGCACTACATTAATAAACATTAACTAGTTTACAATTTTCATTTTATCGAAATTCAGACGCTGTGCTAACTTCCCTACAAACACTTCTAACGACAACGTTGTTAGATATTTCGTAAGCTCGTATTCTATTATTTCTGAAAATGCATTAGCAATCTTTACTCAATTGGATAACGTTCACATATCGCCAAGTGTTATGAACGATGCGTAGTGGGTCCGCAGGTCAGCAATTCTTACTAGATGGTGGTAAAAACAAGTTGTAATAATATAGCTACGTGTTGTCTAATGTATTTGATTATAAATATGAGATATGTCTACGAAGTAAGTTGCGTTTGGTTATATAAAACAAAGGTGAACAAATATAGAAAAAATGTTTACTGTACAAAAGTATGCAACTGTTAAACTAATTTTCTACATACCTTCTGAAATTTTGAACGCACTTGTCATAGCGTGACACAAGTTTTTGTATGCGTTCTTCATAGAAGGTTACCGCCTTTGTGTTCAACTTTGTGGCAATCTGTTCTTTCAGCTCGGCATCATCATTGAAGTGATGACCACCAAGGACAGATTTTAGATGTAACAAGGGATGAAAGTCGCTAGGAGCAAAGTCCTGGCTGTACGGACGATGATCAAACACGTCCCACTGAAATTCCTGTAAAAGTTGTTTGGTCACACTCGCCGTGTGTGTTCGAATCAAACACCAAAATGCATTTCTGTCCCACAAAACGGTGCAAATGGCTTTATCTGGTGTCAGGATTTGCTTAAGCTTCGTTGGGGATGAAGTCTGCTTCTATTCCACTGATTGCCGTTTTGTTTCAGGGGTGTCGATTTATCCTCCGTGATTATCCGAGACAGAAAACCATCGCCAACTTCATTGTAGTGTGTCGAAAACTGAAGTGCACTGCCCATTTTTTTTTTTACGTTGTTCAGTAAGAATTCTGGGTACCCAACGTCAGCAAAGTTTTCGATATTTCAGTTTTCGGTACAAATTTCAGGAATTACTCATCATGAGAATTGCGGATGTTCAAAATGTTCAAATGTTTGTTAAGATTATGGGACTTAACTACGGGGTCATCAGTCCCTAAACTTACAAACTACTTATGAACTACTTACGAACTAAGACGGCACAAATATCCATGCCCGAGGGGGGATTCGAACCCCCGACCGTAGTGGCCGTGCTGACCGTGACTGGAGCGCCTCAGTCACCTCGGCCACCGCGGCCGGCGATCTTCCATAGTAAGGAACTAAGTGTAAACGTACGATTGTGCTTAATCATCTCTTCAATCGTGTTAACTAAATCATCATTAACTACAGACGGGTGTCGAATTCGTTCTTCATTGTACCCTTGATCACGTCCTTCATTGAATAGTCTGACCCATATTCTAGCCATTGAAGCTCTAATAGCATTTTGTCCGTTTATTTCGCAGATTTGCCGATGAATTTCCTTCGGTTTAACTTTCTTTGCACCTTGAATACGATCCACAGATCTGATTTCAAACGCGGCGACATTTTAATTACGGCTGACATTATAAAGAAGCACTACAAAACACACGTCGGCAGCAGAGACCTGAAAATGGCGTACATCTCTTCTCCTTGAGTCCGGAACTGCGATCGTAACTTTGTAGCTGATAGAAATAAAAATTAATTTGTGGACGACAATCGTGTGTTGCATATGCAATCTTGAACATGGCTTTACTGAGCTCAAACTCTTGTATGAAACTCTCTTACCTATCCAGAGACTTAAGAATGATATTATTGATTCTATTGAAACTGATCGTAAGCTATTACATCGTCTCCGTGTGGGTATTGTGAGCAAAAATTGAGCATCAATATCTGCACACCTCTATGTGATTCACTTTCTTTGTGAACAACACTATGCACTGCAATGACACTATTTTATAAACCTTGTATGGTATTATAGACAGGGAATCTTTTTGCGTGATCGTCGTTGTACTCTCGTAACTGGGACACGTCTGACTCATCTTTTGTAGAGTGCAGAAAATTATGATCCAATGACTTCCGTAATGTTTTTCGTGTTTAATTTACTTTTGTAAATTTTATTACTAAAAGTATCACTGCTTTTTTAACACCACAAAAAGAACTTTTCTTACTTTTCGGAACTAGTGGTCTCGCTCTGGTTCACCATGAAAAATGAAGTGAAACAAATGTGTCTGATAAAACGATCTGACGTAAACAGCATGAAATGAGAATCTATGCAAAGCACGATGGTGCCAACAAACTAAAGTATTCAGTTTCACCCTGTTCAGGACTAATTATCTATCTTTCCTTTTCTGCCTCATTTATATTTCTCAAAATACTGGTCAAATATCCTACTCTATCAGGAAGATCAACAATGTGCAGATACGCGTTTCTCCGTTAAACTTCTCATAGTACCTCTATTCTCAGATCGAGTTGAAATAATACCATTAACTTTCTCAAAAGTAATCAAAAATCTTTAAAATATTTCTGTGATTAATTCTCTCCACTAATATGACTAATATATTTTTGTTAACACTTTTTCGTAGCAAATGTGTAAAACTTAACTTTTCACAGGATAACACAGTTTATTTATTTCCATATAGTATCAATTTTAACTACAGAGGAATAGGTACAAACTACTAAAGAAGATAAAGATGAACTTTTAGTAATACATTCATTCAGGAAAACTGAACAATACTGGAATTACAAGTTATCCAATTATTTTTACTAAATTTACTAAACATGAAGTAATTTTCTTTCTTTACCTCGGCAGTTAATTCTCTTCTGAGGGGTGTTAGTCAAAATTTCACAACATTGAGCCTCTCTCAGCCAGTCTCCCGCCAACTACGGACAGACAACGAAGTGAACCAACGTCCAACCACTTCGAAGAACAGACGAGAAGTATGGCGCCTTCGTACTAACACTGCACTCCGTGGGCCAACGATAATATTGTTGCAATTTTCGAGTATCGTTGGCGTCTAATGCCAACCTAAGGTGACGTACCAACTTAATTTCTAATCCGTGGCTTATAGCACCAACGTCTAGTGCCACGCGATTACAAATTATTTTCGCTAAGAAATAAAATACCTTTTTTCTATCACGAAAATTTAAGAAAAAGGAGAGTCATTGAATTAAAATTTTTGCTTAACGTTGAAAACAAACTGTTTCTGTTGTACTAATTTCTTTTTGTTAATTTACTAACTAGTTTTCGGCTTATTAAGCCATTAGGTACTAGATGATGGCCTAATAAGCCGACAACTAGTTAGTAAATAAACAAAAAAAATGTATAACAGAAACAGTATTTTTGTTTTCAACCTTATATATCAAAGCGTTCTACCAAGAAGCGACGGAATGATCCATTTATAAAATTTAAGATGTGACCGGGAATCGATCCCGGGAACTCCTGATTCTTTATTTTATTTTATTTTCTATTTATCTTTATGTATATGCTTCCTTTAATGTCGTTTTCTTCATATTCGTACTTGGTTATTAGTTGAGTATTTTGCTCAACTTTTTTTTATTATATACGGTGTGCTGCCGGTCAGACGACTGAACGTCCTCTGTAATAAAGAAAGCTCAGCGAAGAACACATCGAACTACACATAGAGCGAAAACAAAGCGGACTAAAGCACCTGCCTACCAGACAGTAGCTCCTGGCCACATCACAAATGCCCCTCCTTATATTTAATACCTCTGGTATAACGGAACGAAGTTTGTTACAAGGAACTAAATTATCGTTGATATTTAAAACACAAAATAAATCCGTTGCAGGCAATGTTATTATTGACCTTAACGAAGGTTTTAACACCACCATTGGTTTCTTCTTCAAATGGAAATATTTTTTTCTGCGTTACATCACATATATATTCGAAGAATATATTACATCAACTGCGAATGGGCAAAGCAGAAAATACGTACCCAGCCGGGACGGGAACCCAGATCTCTTGCTGTCTAGGCAGTTGCGCTGACCACTGCACCACTGGGAGCACAGTGATCACCGCACCTGCAAGGACTACCGCCTCCCGCCAGACCCAAATTTCCAGCTTTACCCTGCCCACAGTACTCAAACTCGTACTGAGTGTCTGACGGGAGGCGTTCTTATGTAGTCCTTGCAGGTGCGGCGGTCTCTGTACCCCCCAGTGGTGTAGTGGTCGGCGCAAATGCCTAGAAAGCACATGCGCGCTCGAATCCGGGCCGTGTACACATTTTCAGCTCTGCCCATTCGCATTTGATGTCATATATTCTGTGAATATGAGAGAATAACAACTGCAGGATCAGAAGTAACGTCTGTTCTTTCGGAACATATATAATATGCTGGTGACGGGCAAAGATCCTTTCGTGAGTGGGATGGGTGGGCAAGTTTATGGCCCTTACTCTTACAGGAATTAGTTTTAAAACTACGATTACTGTGGGCAGGCTGAAGCTGTGAATTTGTGTCTGATGGTAGACGTGATTAGGCAGTCCTTGCAAGTGTGGTGATCACTGCCCCTCAGTGGTGTAGCGTTCAGCGGAACTGCCTAGAAAGCAGGAGACCCGCGTTCCAGTCCGGGCTGGGTACACATTTTCAGGTACACCCATTCGCAGTTGATGCCATATATTCTATGAATGTGAGAGAATAACAACAATAGCAACTGTTCTTTCGGAACAGACGCCACATGTATATTTACATCACAGACTCAAATCTCGTGGAATAAAATATTAAAACAGTTCATAGGTGTACTGCCAGTTCATAGTGTCCAATTGGCACAATATTTCGACGATGAGATTTGTCGCCATTGTTAGGTGCGCCGACGAACTGAGGACCTGTGGGCGGGCGGCCGTCTCACTCCGCGGTCCGCGGTCCGCGCCTACGGACACGTGTCGGCTGTCATTGAGACGCTGGTGACGGCGTTTGTGGCCGCCTCGAAGTACTTGTCGCGTTATCTCTAGTCCTAGTCGCCAGTTCATTTTCTTTGCTGATTTCCTTCCAAGCGTTGCTCAGACTGTAGCCGCAGTCTCGTTTGATGAGCATATCCCTGGTGCAGATTTCGATGGCCTCCTTGCTACCGTAAAACGGGGTGACTTTTGACAGTGGTGTGACTCGGGATATTTTTACAGTGTTTCATTTCTTATTATCTTGGAAGCAGTGGGAGGCCAGAACTGTGTTTTGCTGCTTATTATTGTTTATGTGCTTGTGTGCTGATGTCCTCAGCTTGAAGGGAACAACTTGTTATCAATTTAAGTACTACTTTTTATTGTTTGAAAAGTGTCACAGTATTAACAAAAAAGTAATAGTGAAATAGGAAGGCCTGCTGGTTGTTATGAATTAATCGTAGAAATACGGTTATGCTTAACTGCGAGTCCCACTTCTATCTTTAATAATAACCATATAAACAAAAATTTAGACCGTTACTTTGGATAGAAACATCGATTTTCAAAATGATAGCAAGCTTGGGGTGACTTTGGACATGTTGTTCATTATCATTAATCTCTCATTGGACTTAACTAAAGAGACTTATGTGCACAAAAAACGTATTAAAATGAAATTGTTGTTTCACAGTTAGGTTAAGAGGGTCTCAAAACATTCATAGGGAAAAATGGGCGATTAGAGATCCAGAGTGAGGATTTCATTTATGAGAGAGTCTCAGTCATTAAGGCCTCTACCATAGAGGCACGTCACAGGCCCAGGGCCCCCTGCCTTATGGGGCCCCGAGAAACTCGCGACTTTCTCCTAGGCAATGACTTTTTTATGTGAATTTTTGTCACACTTATTCATTACCTCGAAACGTGTCATTCGTTGTGTGGCAAATGACTAGGTTTGCAGTCTGCAGACAAAATCGTTGTTATTATTGCGGGCCTTAGCTACAGAACACACGGCGACATTGTGTACTAGAACTTGTGTCAGTCTGTTTCAGATCTAACTTGGCAAAACATTGTATCCAATAGCGGCCTTCACAAACGCCATACGAGTGTACTGTGACCGCCAAGCAGCGGGCAGGCAGGCGCTTACGTCACGAGACGCCAGCGCAGACAGCCCCAGTAGCGGTGGCATCAAAGCTGCCCACAACAACAGCTGCGCCGTTCTCATGTGGTGCCGCGGAGTGTAATGGGGGGCAAGTCCAGCAATCACACAGTGCTGTACACTAGAGACGGGCAAACCTATTCATTTTTGGAACCTAGTTCACTGGTAAGCGTTTCTTTTTGGAACGGTTCCTTTCGACTCGTTCACCGTTCCTTTTTTATCCAGTTGTCAATGTCTACAGTTTTCATAATAGTCGGAATTGCAAACAAGTAGCATTGGCTCTGTACTCACCAACTGCGTTTTACGCATTTTTCAAAAGTTAATTCGCTACAGTCGATAGAGCACCGGTATAAATCGCTCTTCCTTCCATAACAAAGAGCACGCTGCTTCACCGTGGTCAAAAGAAAAAAAAATATGCAGCTCGATACTGAGTTGGAACTGCCATAAACGACCAAAAAGGGAACGGCCGCGCGGCCACCCTAGAACTGGAACGGGAACGGCCATGCGACCGGGAACGCTGAAGTGAATGTTCCTTGTAACCAGTTCTTCGGTCCTTCCGTTCAATCTTGTGAACGGTTCCTTTGGACTCGTTAGTTCGTAAACGACCCATCTCTACAGTGTACAGAGCAATAGCATTTGATGGTAGAGCCCGGTATTGGAACTATAATTTTTTTTTTTTTTGTAACGGGTGAACTCAATATTTTATAGTACAGTAGTTTCCAATATTCAAACACGCAAAAATGAAGTTCATAAAAAAATGAAAGATGATTCTGTCCATGCAATGTAATTGATGAAGTGCAAAATAAATCCTAGTGAACAAATCAAAGGGCCTCACAATCTCATACTGTACCGTTACTACTATCCTTGCCTTTGAAACACACACAAGGTTCAATGTTTAGAAAACCGAGCCAAACGGTGAGAAAGGAAGGATTTCAGATGTGGAATAATGCCTACAGACTTGATTTCGACAAAATCATGCAGCTAACAAATCTATTTCGAGCGCAGTACTAAAATTTTCATTTTAGCATTAATCTCACTTGTGCATTTATTTTAGCATCCCCTACAAAAAAGAATAAACGAGATTTCACTGCATATCATTGTGATTTCCTGGTCACGTTAAAAATTATGAGAATTTAGCCAAAATGGCATTTTATATTTCTCTTTATGTATTATTACTGTTTTTCACACCGAATGTAAACAACGGAGTCCCTAGTATATATATATATATATATATATATATATATATATATATATATATATATATATATATATATATATATATATTTGTTACGTCGATGTGTAACAGTTATGAGTGTACCTCAATCAGGCAGTAAAAGATAAAACAATTGACTAAAAATTTGCAGCGTTCGTCTCGTCATGGTAATCTTCCCTTTTATGCCGCGCTATGTATGACAGTTTCTAATTTTTATTATTTGGCTTCAGGCAGAGCCCATTTAATCAGATACAAATCCTTAACATATGGAAGGAGCAACACATGAACTTCGAAAATTAGAAGGGTCTGAAGCAGACTGATGCAGCCTCCTCTTAGAACAAAGTAATGACTTGCCCGGCGCTTAGGACGACAACGCACAACGGCCTCCCCTATTAAGAAACCAATGGACTCGCCCGGTGCTTAGCACAGCACTGCGCATCGGCCAATGCAACCAGTCCTGGTTAATGGTTAGCATTGTTGGGGTTTCTTCCTTACGAAGCGATAGTTCGTTATCATGGTGCTTCGAAGCGCCATTTGATTGTACGTGATTTACTCGATTCTCTCTAATTACTTGGCAGTAGTGTCTTTCTGCAATGTCAAAAAGAACATTCTTAAATAGTTCAGATAAAAGAAAAAATTTCCATTTGAAAAAGAAACCATCAGCAGACTATCTACACTTACTTCATTTTTTCACTGTTGAAGAAACTAACAGGCAGAGTGATTCATCTATCTCATCATCTCAAGATATCTCTAAATCTCAGAGCTTAGAAACTTAAAACTTTTAACATAGAGAATAACATTTGTGTTTCGAGTTCATCAGTTCCAGTTATGAAGACAGCTACACACACAAATCACAACATGCTTCTTCCATCTCAAACCACTTGGATTCACCAGAGAGAAGTATGTTAGAAAACATATCTCACGACCCTGGTAAGTACTGTGATGAAATTTTCACGGAATAAGTCCGTGATATTTGGATTCACAGGGGCCCAGAGTTTTTCCAAAACAAAAATAGCGACTTCTCAGAATCCACTACACATTTTGCTGCTGTAAGTGGTAAAACATAAACTAGAAAATTAACAAGGACTATTTTCATTCGCAAATTGACGAATGGTGAGTGTTTAGAAGGAAAGTGACTTCTGTATTCACCATCCATGAAATCTGTGTACTGTTGTTGCCGTCCTTTCAATTACACTGTCGGTAGTAATTTGAGTTCTTCAAGGGGATACAAAGATTGGAATCATATAAACAATTTATTAAAGCAGCATGAGAACAGTTACAGCACAGGGAATCAACGATAAATTATATATTTATTTTTATTTTTTTATTTATTTATTTAGCCTGATAAGATTAGGGACATCAGGCCCTCTCTTACATCGGACCAGGGTTTTACACATACAGTATTTCTTTACATGTGAGTTACCTATAACATAATAATGATTTTTACAGATGAAGAGTTAATAACATTATTTATACAGGTTGATTATATGTAAAAGGATGTAAATAAAAGGTAATAACTCTACATATGTAATAACTCTAAATAGGATTAATACTAACAGTACCACTGAGACACCTTCTGCTGCTGCTGGTGTAATAATAGAAGTAACAACATTGATATTAGCAGATACAATATTTACTTTTGAATATATCGAGACTGGTTAACGCATGGCGAATTCTGACAGAAGCTGTACCTGGCGGTGCAATGGCAGTCGGAGAATATCTGGGAGGAGGAATGGATGTGACGTACCTGGACCGTAGGGTAATAAAGACTGGCGTCATTATTGCTTTAGTAGATAATCCATTAACTGTCGTTTGAAGCTGGCAGTATTATTCAGTTCTCTGATATACTGAGGTAGATTGTTCCAGAGCCTGGTTACTGCTACTGAAAAGGATTTTGAGAAACCGGCTGAGTGGTGGATAGGGACAGAAAGGGTTTTGTTCTGACAGGAACGAGTAGTTCTTTTATGTTGATCAGATGAGAGTGTTAAGGTCGAGGAAAGATATGAGGGACAGTGTACGTTGATAAGAGAGTAGAGGAAACAGAGTGTATGAAAATCTCTGCGCTTGTCAGCACGGAGCCAGGATAGTTGCTTATAAGATGGTGAAATGTGATCAAAGAGACGGATGTTACATATATATCGAACGCAGGCATTCATGATTAGTTCCAGACGTCGCGTCGTGAGCTTTCCCAAGAGAGACCTTGCAAGATAACATCACTGTAATCAATAATTGGAATTACAAGCGTTTGTATAAGTTTCTTTTTAAGATCGAGAGGAAAAGACTTCTTATATCTCTGTAGGGCATGAAGAGATGCTGATGCCTTCCTACACACGGCGGCTGTGTTCTCAGTCCAATTTAGTTTGTCGTCTATTATCACTCCCAGACTTTTTGCCGAGGGCGAAAAATAGATAGGTTTGTCATTTAATATCAATGATGCTTGATATTCGCGGTATTTGTGGTTAATGAGCCTGGGATGACCTACCAGAATCGCTTGTGTTTTACTAGGATTGAGCTTTAATCCTATATTCTGTGTCCACTTTGATAGTGCACATAGGTCAGAATTAAAATTCTCGATCGCTGACTTCAGGTTTTTTGGTTTTGCACTTAAATACAACTGGAGGTCATCGGCATACATGTGGTATTTACAAAAGGACAAGACCGATGATACATAATTTACGTACAATGAAAAGAGAAGTGGACCTAGCACCGAGCCCTGTGGTACGCCTGATAGTACTTTTCTCCACTGTGACTTTTCGGTGCCGGACATAACGCACTGAAGACGCGATGTCAAGTATAAGCGAAACCATTGCACCACGCCTTGAGAGAAATTTAGACTGCTAAGTTTAGCAAGTAAAATATCAAAGTCCACATTGTCGAAAGCTTTGCTAAAGTCTAAGAAGCACATAATAGTCGCCTCTTGTCTATCCATTGCCTGCTTAAGATCGTGTGTTACTTTTATCAAAGCAGATGTTGTGCTGCGATATTTGCGAAAACCTGATTGTTTATTAGAAGTCAAGTAGCTGGTTAGCTGATCATGTACTATATATTCTAGGGCTTTGGACAGTGCCGGAAGAATGCTGATATGTCGGTAATCAGAGGGTGCTGTGGCAGTGTCCTTTTTTGGCAGTGGCTTAACTAGTCCACGTTTCCATGCATCAGGAAAAACACTTGTGGGTAAGGACTGATTAAATATATCTGTTGTGATGGGCAGCAGTGGATCAATAATCAGCTTTATCATTTGGATAGTGATACCATCATCCCCGGTAGATGTTGATGTAATACGCATAATGGCTTTTTGACTGTATTTCCAGTAACATGCTTAAAACAAAACTTATCATGGTTAGCGTTGTTGATCCTCGTGATATGGTCAATAAGTGTTTGTTTCGTTTGGTGATCGATTGTAGTGTTAGGCGTTGTGAAAAAATTATTTAGTTCCTCAATGGAGACAGTGGGTTCGGCTGTAGTTTTTATTTTCCCAATACCAAGACCGCGCAGGTTTTCCAAGGGGACAGCCGGTCTATTTATGTTGTCGGTTAATGAATGGGCGTATCTGAGTTTAGCATTTCTCACAGCCTGGCTGACTCTGTTACGTTCTTGCTTGTACGAGGTGTGATTTTCAGGTGTAGGGTGCAGTTTATATGTCCAATGTGCAGTGTCTCTGAGATTCATGAGCTGTTTTAGTTCATCAGTTAGCCATGGTGCGGGTTTCCTTCTCACTTTTTTGGTTTTGATGGGCGCATATTTATCATACAGCTGGTTAAGTTTATTTGTAATTTTGTGAAGTTTCTCGTTTACATCCGGAAGGGTGTCGGAGGTTGGCTCGAAAATTATTTCTAGTGCATCAGCTGTCAGTTCAGGTAAGTTGACGCGTCTTAAGTCACGGTATGCAGTTAACAGTGGTTTCTTCCTAGGGCATTCTAGCGAGTACGTCATGAAAATTACATCATGGGCAGACATACCAGGCGCAGATGTTTGTGACGTTCGAATTACTCTGTCTGGAAACCTTGTTGCAAATATATCTATTAAAGTGTGACTATCAGCTGTATGATGGGTGGGTGCAAGCTGAAGTAAGGTTAGATTCGAAGATGTAAGCATACGCTTGAACTTCATGCAGGACGGACTGTTGAACAGAAAATTTATGTTAGTGTCACCTGCTATAATTATGTTGCAGGAAACAAAATTGTTGGACCAGTTGATACTGGATTGCTTTTCAGTTTAATGCTGCGGTCAACTATTGGAGAAGCATATTGAAAGGAATTGCTGCAATTCAAAAATTTTTGCGTCAAGGGGATTAGGGTTTAATGAAGAAAACGGTATTTTGGGGTCTGAAAACAATGGTAATTATTTGGGATGCTTGGAATTAATAAGCGAATTTGACCCTCTTCTTGCTGATCATGTACGAAAGTATGGCAATCGTGGCAAAGGAAGCATATCATATTTGTCTGCAGATATTTGCAATGAATTTATTAATGTAAAGGGACAGAAGGTATTTACACGAATGTCAACGAATTAAAAGCAGCCAAGTACTATTAAATTCCTCGCCCATCTGTCCCATGTTGACCAGCGAACTTTCATCGTTCGGTACGTAAAACATGGCCAGCCTGTTGAGAGAATTTTGCAATTTTTGCCTATAGAGGAGCTTTTGACTCAAAGTACTGTTACGAAGTTTTTGTATAGCTTTGACACTTCAATAAAAGATTACCGCGAACAGAGCTAGGATAAAGCAGCAAATATGACTGGAAAATATTCATGTCTTCAGGCAAGAATAAAAGACAAATGTGAATTTGATATTTTTGTACCATGTGCCACAATGTGCCACACATTCAATAAATTTAGGTGTTCAGGTGGCTGCATGTGTTTCTGAAGCAGTAGCATACTTCCAGTTTGTCCAAAAATTGTTCACCTTTTTTTTCTGCTTCGAACAATCGATGGAAAGTTTTGAAAGAATGTGTAGGTGCAAATAAAGTTCTGAACTCCCTCTCTGAAACCAAATGATCTGCTCGTGCTGACGCTCGCTCTTAACGCTTTGCATAATAGCTACAATGACATTTTTGAAGCTTTAAATTCAATTAGTAGCCAGTAGAAATAAAACATGAAGCTTTGCAAGAAAATGAAAGAACTCGACAATTCTTTTAACGAAGATATGGAATGATCTTTTGAGAACTATCAACAATACAAATGTAACTTTACAAAGTAGTACCGTCATAATAGACGTTGCAACAAAAGTTTCTGAATCTATTTTCCGTTTCATCAGTTCTGCACGCAGTAGATTTGATCAGTATGAATCTTCAACCAAAGAGAAAAATCCAAGTGTTGACTATAAGGGTAATTCCCAAAGGACGAGGATTTGCAGATAGCATATCACTTTTTTCTAAGATTCGACAGAGACTGTCCAGCTGAGTGCCAAAGAAAAATTTCGTTTATAAGTTTTTCTACCCTATAATTGACACATTGGATTCTAATTTGAAGCGACGTTCAGAATCATACGAGAAAGTTAGCAAACATTTTAGTTTCCTTTCTCGGTTAAAACAAGGCGCTCCAGTCACGGTCTGCACGGCCACTACGGTCGGGGGTTCGAATCCCCCCCCTCGGGCATGGATATTTGTGCCGTCCTTAGTCATAGTTAGTTCATAAGTAGTTTGTAAGTTTAGGAACTGATAACCCCGTAGTTAAGTCCCATAGACTATATAAACATTTGAACTTTTTTTTTCTGAGCAGTTGAGAAACAGGTGCAAAGAATTTGCAGAATTTTATCATGCAGACTTTAATGCTGATGAGCTCATATCAGAATGTTTTCATTTAAAACAATGTTTGAAAAACATTCCAAATGAATCTCCAGAGCTATGAATATTATCATTACATTCTTTAATAAAAGCATTTAAAATAAAAGAAACCTTTCCCAATGTAGAAGTTGCTACACGGATATTTCTTTGTCTAATGGTAACCAATTGCAGTGGAGAGCGTTCATTTTCCCAGTTAAAGAGAATCAAAAATGAATTACGAATGACTGTGCTACAAGAACGACTTACTAATTTGTCAGTCATGTGCATCGAAAGTCACGTACTTCAGCAGGTGGCATGTGAAGACATAATAGAAGATTTTGCATTTCCGAAATCCCGAAAGCAACGTAGGCGTAAGTCCAATTTGCAAAACAGTAATCACTAGTATTTTATTTGCGTATTTCTAACCATAACAACTAATAAATTTGCTAAACAAATGTACAACATTCTGATGAGTTCATTCAAATGAAAATTGTTTTGTTGTAGGGTCCCCTAATCTGTGTGCCAGTTATTTGCAGAGAAACAGACATATTTCAAAAATTGTGCATATTGTATTCTGGAAATCTTCAAAGAAATCATTAATTTTAACGAAAGACTAATTTGTGGAACTAATCATTAGTATTTGGTTTGAAATATTGTGACCAATTAGTCACTAAATAAATGTACACCAGTCTGATGCATTCATAAGGATTTTTTAAGGGCCCCAAAACACTGAGTGCCAGGGGCCCCTGCATGGCTTAAGACGGCCCTGGTCTCAGTAGCAATCACACATTTATCTTTTTCTAAATGAAGAAGACATTAAAGAAGTTTCTATTTCACAAATTATGTGCAAACGTGTTCTCCTCTTTGTTCGTCGTCGTCATTACGAGATCCCGTATGAATCTGCAGAGTAATGTGAAAAAACTGTTATTAAAAACGAAACCAAAACAATTAATTTTGGTTCTTTTACATGTGAAACACTATTTAAGACAATAATATCATTAAAATTACTTTTGATTCTTTTTAATTTTTCAACATATGTTTTAATATTAATATATCGTAATGTTGATTATTTCACTTTAAAATACAATTAAATTGGTAAGACACATTTAAAATGAAAAAAAATCAGTGTCCCCATTCACCTCTCTGGTGAGGTGAATGTAGTTTTGTAGAAAAAAATTGTTTGTGTCCCAAGACAGCCCACATGTCCTATGGGATACAAACAAAAAATTAAATGACCAAATTTAAGAGAATTTTTGATACATAAATGTAATATAGTGACCCAAATTTAGATTTTGATACACATATTCTTTTCGTAAGTTTCATGGCCTCTGAGAAAAAGCTAAGGAAACACAGAAAGTGCCCCAAGTCATCCCGTTTTACGGTAACGCTGTCCCAGTATCTTGAAGTCTTTGTGAAGATGCTGGTACGTTCGTAATCAATCTCATGAATTTCGGAAACACAATAATTGCCGAGTTGTTATGATAATTAAGTCTAGTGTGCCTCTGATGTTCACGGCAACGATGCTCGACGGTGCGCATTGTCTGTCTGATATAAGTCTTCCAAAACTGGCACGGCCTCTAGTATATTAAGGGCTTCCGCTAACCGAGACCATCATTGACACTTTCCAATAAGGTTCGTGTTTTTTGGGGCCGACGTAAGACAGCGCACATGGCGACATGTCTTATCGCCGCCGCAGCGGAGCGGCCGAGCGCCTTGAGGCGCTACGCTCCAGAGCGCGAGGCCGTTCCCCATCGGGGGTTCGAATCCCCCCTCGGGCATGGATGTTTGTGTCGCCTATAGTATAAGTTTGTTCATAAGTAGCTTGAAATTTGAGGAACTGATGACCCCGCAGTTAAGTCCCTTACGCTTAAAAAACATTTGTGTATTTTGTCTTATCGCCAAATACTGTGCCCATTGGACACTATGAATCGGCATAACACCCGTGGACTTTTAGAAAAACTCCGGGAGAAACTGAAGAATCAAACGCTTTACATTATCGAAAATCCTACTAACGAATGTTGTTGCGGGTATTCATTTATTCCGTTTTATTACCACTCTCTTAGCCTGATCTATGAATATGATATAACTGAGTAAAAAATTATTTCCTTCTGAAGAGAACCGCCGTAGCGGTGACAAATAGTTTAAGGTCATTAAAGTATTACTTGCAATTGATTTGTTGTGTAATTTTAATAATGATTTTAAAAATGCTGGAGACTGCTTGAATAATCAAAAGATTTTATCAGTAGATTTTGTTTTTTAACAATTTACATCATGTTTCGGGTGTAGTCCATCACCTGGTGATTGTTAATAAGATATATATATATATATATATATATATATATATATATAGCCAATTAAGTATATACACAAAAATTATTTGCAATTTATAAGTAACACGTGAAAATTTTTTTGTAGTTTTACATAATTTGGAATTACATACCGATATTATATAAATTTAGATTTGATGTATTCAATATTCAAAATACCGTTGTAACGTATTGACAAATAAGAATAAACATCAGTGGTTACTAAGATAATATATATATATATATATATATATATATATATATATATATATATATATTAGAAAATAAAGATTCTATGGCGAATTATTATGTGAGTAACATGGAAGTTGGGGTAGAGGCTGAACAGTTGCCTTAGTTATTCAAGATACAAGGTCAAATTAAAGTGATCAATTTTAAACAAGTATCAAAAATAAATACCATATTTGAAAAAAAAGTGAAATCCCGAAAATTAATTACTGAAAAATGTTGCTTCGATAATTTGGAAAAACCAGTCTCTTGTGATGGTAACTTGTTCATTAAGCAGTTGATCCTTCAAGGTGTATCTACGCACAAAACTTTGTTGACCTTCCAAAATTCTTAAACATGTGCTTTTATTCCCATAATGAAGAATTTGCAAATTGTTTACTCCCGAAACATGTTGTGAACTGAAAATAAATAATCTACTGATAACATCTTTTGATTATTCAAGCAATCTCCAGCATTTTTAAAATCATTATAAAAAAAGTTTTCAATGAAGTTTGCATACCAATAGCAAGACTTTCAGTCTAAAATAAGATTTGTTGTTTGCCTGTTAACGAGAAACATTGCACATAATTGTGCTGAACAAATTCTATATCGAATATGGCACTGTTATATATCTTCCTTAGCGTGCAATAAACACTTGTAAAGAAAAGTTACGCAGTACATGTGTCAATATTTTTAGTAAATAACGGGACCACATAGCTGGCAGTAACTACAGGCATCGGCTAAAAGGAGAGTACAGAGCGAAGATACAGTCTGTGCCTCTCTAAGGTGTGTCAAAACAGTGATTCGTACTGGCGAGGCGGCACCGCCCCCGCTCCGTCGGCAATGATATTCCGGCTGCGTAGGCCGTGGGCGCTCCCGGTGGGAGGGAAGAAGAAAAGGGAGCGGCGGCCAGGCCGAGTCTATTTTCCTGGCGCCGGCACCGTAAACTGAAAGCATAAAAATCTCCAAAGCGCGCCGCTACAGACAAAAAATATCTGATTCCATATCTGAGTCACGTCTGACACGTTTGACCGAGGAGCGCCTTCCCCAATCACATAAAGCGGCGAACAATCTGTATTGGCTCAGCGGTCCCGCCACAGCGGTTTTTATTCTCGGACCTACGCTACTGCTTCCTTTTTCACTCTAACCGGTAGGAGTCGGTGAGACTACACAACAACAAAGTACAGAGAAATGCTTTTATCTAGGATAAGAGTGCTGGGACGTATGTTTGAAAACAGGACATCCACTGTCTTCTACACGTCAATTTATTGATGTCTACCCACGCAAGGGACGATGAAGCAGCCAGATACCTACCGTATTTTTATAGTGTGTTTCCAAATAACTACTACATACATGAAAACGCTGAATGCGCAAAACTTTTAATGGTAAAGCTTTACTGTGAACATTTCAGGCAAATCAGAGACTGCGTTCAACTGGCAGAACGCTTAAAAGATGCAACAGAGCTACTAAAGACACTGCATACACTACACTTGTCCGTCCTCATTTGGAATATTGCTGCCCTGTTTGGGATTCTTATCGGGTGGGTTTGACGGAGGATATCGTCAGAGTCTAAAGAAGGGCAGCTCGTTTTGTATTCTCACGATACAGGGGAGACAGCGTCACGGAAATGATACAAGACCTGAGATGGGAATCATTACAACAACGGCGGTTATCGCTGTGGCGTGGCCTACTTACGAAACTCCAAACATTCTCCTCCGAATGCGAAAATATATTGTTGACTCCCACAAAATAGGTAGAAATGATCATCAGAATAAAATATGAGAAATAAGAGCTCGAACTGAGAGATTCAGATGCTCTTTCCTCCCGCGCGGTAAAGGATATGAACAGTGTAAAGATGGTTTTATGAAACCTCTGCCAGGCACTTAAATGTGATTTGCAGACTATCCCACGTAGATGTAGATTTAACAGGAAAGCAACTTGTAAAATAATACACACGCAATTGAGAGCAATGCAGCGGAATAAACGTTCTCATAAAATCTCGCGTCGAACCTCGCGTCGAACACTACAATCTGCACATTAGATTCCACTGATATAACAATCTTTTTATATAAATCTCGACAAGCGAAAGAATTACGACTAGTTCTTCAAAGTTTTCTTAACTCTAATCGTAGTCAGCAGCGCGCCTGCTTCATAAGACAAGTAGACACACTACCAAGGGAGAGAGGATTCCAACCTGGACTAGCCTTGGGTGGGATGGAATCTAACCATGAGACCATATAGGTACCATTTATTTATATTCAAGTTACATCAAGTGCCGAACCCTAAGTGCCCAGGGCGAAATCTATTCTATGTAGGGTAAACCTACCTAACTTCTTGACATTATTCCGTGATAAAATGACACAATCTATGTCCTGAAGTTAGGTAGACCTTCTACACGGAGTTCCAACCGTCCTCAACAGACGGCAGGAATGCCTTCACACAGGAAAGGCGTTGTTTACGGGAAAGACTGCTTGGTGTGGAGCAGGTAGTTCATTGTATGTTGTGTGGAGCGAAACACGTCGTCTGCTGTGCTGAGCCTGTATTTCAAGGGTATTACGGTAAGTTATTCAACTAATTATTTACTCATTTCTGTGTAGTTGTATTACCTATGGAACATAGTTATAATCTTACTCGTCATAGTTGTATTTAAATGCCTTATTACTGAATCATTTGCTTAGGAAAATGGCTACAACTCTTACGTTTTGTGTCCATTTCAGAAGCAATGGCTCCGTCTCTGAGCAAATGTGTGAAGAAGTAAAAGCAAAAAATGACTATTGTGAGCAAGACAATCATATTCATCTGACGACCTTCGAGGAGCACTTCAAAAGGTTTTGGAAGAAAAGTGGTCTATATACAAAGCTGCTAAACATTTCTCTATTCCATGGAGTACTTAAATCTCTCGTGAACTGACGGTCAACTGGGAGAGTTTATAAGGGTGTTTGTAGAAAGATGCTTTATGGAATAGGAATTGAGCAACGTGATAAAAAGACTGTTTGCTTCTCTGTAATGTATGAAATGACTTGAAATGAGTTTTGTCTAGCCTCGATAACTAAGCTGTTTTTGTCAACATCTCAATAGACGACATTCTCACTTTTATATTCCGTGTGCACGATATACAAATTATTAACATTCGAAAATTAACAATTGGGTTGCACATAATTCTGAAGGCAGTCCGACATACTTTGTACTACCAATTCCTCAATTCAGTAATGTTTCTTTTATTTCCCAATAAACTATAATTTCAATTGTAATGACCAAAACAAGTATTTAAGAAAATAATTATATTAAATATCAAACCACGGATAGTGGTGGAAGGATATGCATCAAGTGAAGTATAAATCGTGTTTTCAACCAGAGATTTACATAAAATTAGCAAACACAACTGCACATCATCTACACTTTTTTACGTGATAAAACTAATTTTAAAATCTGAAATAAATTAACTGAGCTCTTCGTATTATCCAACCCAGTAGTAGTGGGACGCATGGCGTCGAAGCAAGGGGGAGCGTGTGCGTGTTCAGATATACTAGTAGGCAGTCGAGCTCCTGCATGTTAAAAAGCAATATGTACAACTTTTACATATGAGACCAACTGCAAAGTTCGTAGCTCTATATCTGTGAAAGTGCAGGGAAGAAAATTAGAGGACATTTTAAAACATATTTCTTTCTTCATCGTTCTATTTCATTAGCCTGTAAAAAAGAGTTTTTATTTCATTCTAGCGCAACGCGACATTGCGAGCTAGATATACAGTCATATAACAGCTAAGTAGTATATTTAACCCTGTATTAATGAGTGAATTAGAGAAGAGCCCATAAATTAAACATACGCTGAAGTATGTGATTGAGCAGCACTGCGGTACTCAACAAGAATAGGGAGCTTGTGTTGGCACTAAAAAAATGAGAATCACAAGCACGTCGGAGTGTGCCCATAATTCCAAAAATTACCTTTCAACACTGTCAACAAATTGGGTGACAGTACGGCGGGGTCGCCGATAGAAGAAGGGTAGAGAGTTTGATTGATTGGGAAGTTTCTGAGGGTTATCGGTCTCTCTAATACTTTCCCTCGGAGGTGTTACCAGCGCACTTGAGCCAATATCGCAAGATTCAATTACTTAGCACTGCACGTGAGGGCCGTAGAACTACATGCACCGTCAGTGGGTACAGTTAAATTTTCTGATCTCTAACCTGGCTTCTTCTTTCCTGTTGTTGTCTAATGGCCTCGTGGGATCTTCACCACACTCGAAACCTACTACCGTGACCTATAATCAACTACGGTCGGGCCTCATCTGAAAAAGCCACAGTTCTCTAGCTGTCTAGCGTCCTACCGATATGGTCGTGAGCCTAGGAGAGGAGCCATACTGTTAGCCTCTGCCATGCTGTTACAAAGGGACTCGAGTTTGTAGTCTGCCGTGATAAAATATCTGCAGAAGCAGCGCACAGATCGTCGATCGTTACAGCTTGAAGTGAAGTGCTATGGAACTTATAAAACTGGTGGTTAGGCTCATACGTATTTTTCAAATAAGAAGGATTCCCAGTTGTTCCAGAATGTTTATTTATATCTCATGAAACAACAAGTGACATATGTATCACTATCAAATGATTTTCGTAACTTGAATCCTAATCTAGTACTTAATAACACAAACCTTTAATTGCCTAACATGCTATTTTACGAGTAATACTGCTATAGGTCTTAACGCGAGAGCTGTCTGTGTTAGAATGCCTGCAACTAGTCAGTGCCGTCCCGCGCAACAGCAATTTCAACGCGCAGCGCACTTTCTAGAGCATGTACATTCAATTATTTCTTAAAACTAGAGCATAATTACTTACAGTTTCAAGTAAATACATTACATACACATAATCACGTTAAGTTCTATACAACAGTTTGCCTAATATTTATAATCAATTAGCTGAAAACCCAGTGTTGCCCGGGTATTTATTTATTTATTCCTGCCATTTTTCAGGTATGTATTCATTTGTATAAGGGCTGTATGTCTGTAAAATCTCCTGGGAATACAATTAGTAGTAAAGAAATAATAGATTAAACCTTGGTGTGTGATAGGCCTGTTTTCTATGAACGTTATTGTTTAGGTGCTCATATCTCATGAACTACGTGTCATACTGTGACACAATTCAGAAGTTAGATTCAACTATTTTTGTGTATAATGTCTGTAGAATTGCCCGCGGCCACAAATTTTAGTGGAGATATTATAAATTGTAACGTCATACCGAATGCCGAAGTTTTACTCCACAAACAGTGGAAATGTATTAAGCGAGAAACATTTTTTCCTTTCATCATTTTGCTATCGTTGTCAGCGAGAAAAAGTTTAACGAAGGTTTGAAATTATGTTTAAAGTTTGTTGCAAGTCGCTAAGTACTGTCATTCTCATACAGTGTATTTCGAAAGTCTCGCCGCATTATATGGCATTTTTCTGCGATTTCTATTGGTTATGACGTAATATCTTTTGAACCATGTACCGTATGTGATTCTTAACCATGCAGCAATTGTTACCCCATGGTGAGGAATGTGTGTGCCAAATTTGGTTGAATTCGGTCCAATGGTTTAGGAGAAAATGAGCAGCATTGTCGCAAAATGCAGCAGTTTTTCGCGCATCTCAATGTTTATGACGTTTTGGTATTACCCCACATTGTTCCCTATTTTATTTCGGAATTTATTTAATTACATTTTCGTTTCTTTTCATCTGGCCTGCCGTCTACCGTCCAGACAGTTTTGTGTTCGGATAGCTGGCCGCACACGGAAGCGAGCCGAGCTGGTTCATACCGGCCGTGACATACTGTATGGTGCAGCACCGTGGGAAGCATTCGTCCTCTGCGGCAGTCATGGCGGTTCTTCCCGGCCGCTGTCGAGGCGGGAACCGCGTGCTTTTCATTTCATTATTTTACCGATAATATTTTCTGAGACATAACTCCAACCTACCGTAGGATTACGATTATGTCTTATTAGATTAATTACAATTTCAGATTCATTTAAAAGTGCAGCTTTACCATAAACTAAAAATTATAGAAAGTGATTTGTTATTGGCTGATACAAATCAGCCAATCGGTGAAAGCTTGTAACATCTAGGCGCCAAGTCAGAGCGTGGGCTCTGTACCGCCAGATAAAGTGATATTAATGAGAATTATCCGCTCTACAGTGACGAGCAGTGCGTGTGAAGTTTTGGTGCTGATATTGTGTGAATTAGACGAGCTACGGCTCCGAGGATATTCTGCAAAGGAAAAGAATATTGTCATTGCGACACAGTTGATAAATTTAAGAATTAACAGATTCAATATTGAGAAGGTGCTCAACAGATTTAATTACCGGGATATTTCAGAAGTTTGTAAATTTGGTTCCAACGTAGCTAGCCAAACTAAAGTTAGTAAACAAAATTTTTCAGAAAGGCCGCTTTCATTTCAAGTAGGCAGAAACATTTTCTCTTGTGATATTAATTTCCAGCTACACACGACGAGATTTACATTCCGTCAGAGTCCACGGCCGGCGGAGGCATCCAATGGGACTTAATCGAGTCTGTATAATCAGGTAAGCAAGCCTGAACGGTGTTTGAACGAGGTAGGAGCAGAGGGCGCACACCACAGAGAGTTGAAAACTGTCCTTGATATTGACATTTATTCAGAGTCTGTGTGTGTGTGTGTGTGTGTGTGTGTGTGTCCGCGTGTAACCCCACTCGGAAAATTAATTCCGAGCTACGGCGGCACTTTCCCGTTGCTGGCATCCCGCAAAAAAACTGTACTGAAATTTCATAATTGTCCAGTGAGTAAACGTTACAGCGTCATATCTCGTGAACTATATATCGCATGTGATTCTTACACTTACGGCGACCGTCCTCATGGATTGAAGCTTACGTGTTCAAAATTTCATAAAGATTGGAACAAAACTGTAGATTTGTATGCAACACGTACAAACATACAGACACTCTGCTATATATATATTAGAAGAATCATAGAGGGGATCTTACACAAAGGTGAGGGCAGCCTATCATAATACGTCCTGGCGGTATTGGCACAATTTCTCACACCATAGGTTATATTTTCCCACCCATTCCCATACTAGCCATCCCACAACAGCCTCTTCATAATGACGTAGAGTAGCGGCGTTAGCATAGACTTTTCAGTGCTAACACACAAGCAACACTGTCTGAAATAACCGCAGAAATCAATGTGGGACGTACGACGGACGTATCCATTAGGTCCGCGCATTGTAAAATGTGGTTAATATGTTATCACGGCAGACTACAAACTCGAGTCCCTTTGCTAACAGCATGGCAGAGGCTAACAGTATGGCTCCTCTCGTAGGCTCACGACCACATCGGTGGGACGCTAGACAACTAGATAACTGTGGCTTCTTCAGATGAGGCCCGACCGTAGTTGATAATAAGTCACGGTAGTGTGGTGAAGATCCCACGAGGCCATTAGAAGACATCGCATAAGTTTCGTCACCGAGCAAATCTCAACAAATGGGTGAAGGCATCATCACGCATGAATGCTGCTTTGTTTTCATACGTTAACATGCTTGTGAAACAAAAGCGTTTTCGTGAAATATCACAGAGACTTGGTGTGAGCGAACTACTCTGGTGTGTGAGGTTCAGTATCCTTGCTTGTCGTCAGGGTTCGTCTGTAGATCCCAGTGGTAAGGAGAGGTGATTTAGTAAATTATATTGTATCGTGGCGGGTTATTATCGAAGCACGCCGTCACATGTGAGTGTCGTTCCAAAACTAATGCCCCGCAATTTTGGTCTGAATACATACTTCTTCTGAAGATTCAAAATATGGTGACAATATAATCAACATGCACATTTTCTACGTTTCTAAATTCCGTCACGTTCTTGGCCATACGCTATCATTGTGGGAGAGCATGTGGTCCCTACTGGTAAAAGCCTTTGTCCTGTAGGCGTAGCCATAGTTTCACTGTGAAACTGTCGTCATCTTCGAAGTGTGCTTCCCATAAAGAATCTTTAAGTAGCCTAAAGAGATGAAAATCGGAGGGTGCCACGTGTGGAGAGGGTTTGCCAAGTTCGCGATATGTTCCCTGGTTCTCATTCTTGTCTGCCCATACGTTATGACATTGCAGCAAGATTTCTGTCGGATTCATGTCGGATGGAACAGGTCGCTTTCATATGTTTATTCAGAGTCTTCACGTATGTCTCTGAAATGGTGGTTGACTCTCTTGGCATCACATCCACGAGAATCACGTTATCACAATCCCAGAAGGCTGTCACCATACATTTTCCTGGAGAGACGGTTGTGTTTATTTTCTTCATTTGGTGTGAATAGGGTGATGCCACAATATGCACAGCCCTTTTCGATTCCGGCGCAAGGCGGTGCACTCAGCTTTCGTCTCTGGTAACTATCCGTCACAGAGACGCCTCGCCATCGGTCTCAAAACGCTCCAACAATTCAAATGAAATGGCCTTCTTTGAATCTTGTGGTCCACTGTGAGTATTCGTGAATATGAGCACCTCATTGGATATTCGAGTGTCCCGATCATTGTAGGCCCAATTCCAATGTTAACTGACAAATGTAGGACCAATTGTAGAGTTTAAAAGTGGTGTGTGGTTGGAAGGTGTGTTAATTGACAGTGCCCGATAAATGTTAAAATGTTTGTTAAGCTTAAGGGACTTAACTACGAGGTCATCAGTCCCTAAACTTACAAACTACTTATGAACTAGTTACAACTAACGACGGCACAAATATCCATGCCCGAGAGGTGATTCGAACCCCCGACCGTAGTGGCCGTGCAGACCGTGACTGAAGCGCCTCAGTCCCCTCGGCCACCGCGGCCGGCCCCGATGAAATTCACAAATAAATTTTCTGTTATGACTTCGGCTACGAAGTAACTTGACTAAGCAAAGAGATTTAGTACCTCCATTTGCCCTGTTAAAATAAATTACAACTGAGACGAAATGCTGTAATCTTACGTGTATGTGGTTTTGTTTTATGCGCAACAGATAACACTTGAAATTATACAGTAGAATAATTAAACTCGTAAATTGTCTACACATTAAGCCCGTGTGTGAGAAACAATGTGAGCAAATAAAATGTTCAGATTTGTTTGTGCCCCCTTATCTCTTTTCATTCTCCACTCCGAGGAGTGGAGCGGGCTGTTTGAGATCCGGCCCATAAAGAGTCGCGGTTCTATTCAGCCAATATCAGACAAGCTGATAGTGGGGCAAAGGGGGATCCCAATTGGGAATAAGTGGGAGGGGCTTACCAGCTCCGGCATACGCCTTACAACCAAGGAAAACCTCCCGAAAACCTTGGTCGGAGCCGGGGGATTGGGACCAATTTAATTTAGCTCCGGGACTTGCCCCGGACAAAAATGGATTATCGAGAGAACACGAATGCACTCACGACAATCAAGGATCGGACGCACGAGTTACTCTCGTAATCTCGTAGAGATCAGCTCGACCAACAGTGGACAAGCATCTCCCTACAGGAACCGCACCCGTGGGCACGGTATCCTGCGCGTCGTTTTGTTTGTGTGCACCATATACTAGTTGCCAGAGTGTAAGCACAATTCGACTGTGAGAACCGACAGACCAACGAGCTATTACTGTAATATTTTTTGTCACTTGAATAAATATGATTTCAAATATTGAAAGTTAGGATTACTGGGATACCAAAATCATTGCACTTGATTATGTGCATATCTGTACAACAATTATTATACTGATTCAATGATATAAAAAACGAACTTTCAATCTGGTAATATTTTCTAAATATAACACATTGTATACTTATTGCGTAATCTGTTTCTCTTCTCATCAGACAAATCGCTTTACTTACAAACATTAAGTGATGTAACAATGTGAACACTGAGGAAATCTCTACGAATTTCGCTGAATGTACGAGGAAACTACTTCTTGCTCTCGTTAATAGACCAACTGATCATGTCAAAATGCCTACACTGAACTGTTCTAATTAACACTTGTAAATTTAATAACTGTTCTCATGAAAAACTATCACAAGAAACAATTATCTCAATGATCAGATCGAATTGCGAATTTGCTTTCAAATTGGTGAAAAGAAAGAGGAAGTGGAAAATGACTCACGGTTAAATGATAAAAGCAAGCTGCATTAGCAAAATAGGAACACCAACTACAATATTTCAAGTACAAGCTACCATTCATAACAATAGAAATGTACAAGTTTTACCTTTTTAGTGATAGTATTCATTAACAGCAGCTGCCTTACAAAAACTTACAATCTGCAGACTTGACTGCGACTCTTCAAAACAGCTAGAGCCTAAACTTTCCGATTTTTACTCCTCGAGTCTTACACACCAACTGACTTACTCGATAGTTCCTCAACGAGTTCTACTCATCTACTGTACTCTACGACAGTCATACAACGACTGCTCTCTCCAACAGTCACACAACGACTCTTTTAACGCAACAACTGCGAGTGCAAGACACACTCCAAAGATACAAAATAATCTTTGGTTTACAGCAGAGATATGCAAGTGATTTCAGCATATTATATCGATTAATAAAATGATACAAAATATTACATAAATTTGTTTTCTACAGAATTATAGCTTAGGCTTATATAACAAAATATGCTCAAGGCTGAATGAGAAGTAAAATTAAGTGAAAATTATATCAGGAACTCCATTCAACTTGTGATGTGCCTGTAGGCATCCATGGGATCCACACGATTCATCATGTCTGCAGTAGTAGCCGTGACAGTATGGCGTTATTCCATGTTTTTACATTATTACCGGTTTTCTAAATGGTATTTTATTGCTGTATGTGCGGGCAGTCGTCGACCGCCCTAACCAAGATACGAGAGGCTGTGGTTACACGTACGAAATTTTTAAATAAGTGTTTTTGAAGTTCAAGGGACTTAACTGCGGGGTCATCAGTCTCTAAACTTACAAACTAATTATGAACTACCTTATACTAAAGACGACACAAACATCTATGCCCTTGGGGATATTCGAACCCCCTACGGGGAACGGCCTCGAGCATCGGACGTAGCGTCTCAATGCGCTCAGACACTCCGCCGCGACATTTACACGAACGGACTGGATCGCTGCTGCAGCGACAGATGGTCAGATAACCGTGGGAAGACTGCCGATAGCCGGGAATTGCAAGCTGAGTGGGGCTTCACCGTGCTTCTATATGGTGGAAGCTGCCACGGTTTTACTATTTAAAAAGTCTTTCCAATAACTTCAACATTACCACCGATTACACTCACACTTAGAGGTGTCATAATTGATTACATAATTATTAAAAACTTTATGCTAATGAAAATCATCAGTTGTACTTAAAAGTCACTTTCATTTGAGGCTAATACGAGGCGCGGCCAGAAAGTAAGTTTCGCTGGTAATAAAATGAAATTGTACACAGATACAGAAGAAAATTTTATTGGTCAAAATTCTACAACTCTTAAACTACTTTTCCACATAACTGCAGAAATTTTGTAGGCACTGGTCATAGCGTGCCACAAGTTTTTGCATGCATCCTTCACAGAAAGTTGCCGCCTGTGTATTCAACCATGTGGTAACAGCTCTTTATCATCGTTGAAGTGTAAGAAGAGATAAAAGTCGCTAGGAGACAGGTCCGAGCAGTATGGAGGTTGATCAAACATGACCCATTGAAATTTCCGTAAGAATTGTTTGGTCACTTTCGGTGTGTGAAGTCGGGCATTATCGTGAAAAAAAAAAAATCTTTTGACAGTAATCCTCTTATTACACCTAAAATCTTTCCTTGGTGGACAACACTTCAACGATGATGACGAGCTGAAAGAACATGTTACCACATGGTTGAATACACAGGCGGCAACATTCTATGAAAAAGGCACACAAAATTTTGTGCCATGCTATGACAATTGCCTACAAAATTTCGGAAGCTATGTAGGAAAGTAGTTTAAAAGTTGTAGATTTTTGTTCATTCATTCTTTTTTCTGTATCTGTACCTGTTCGTTTTATATAACCAAACGGAACTTACTCTCTGGACGCGACTCGTATATAGCGAATAGTGTACTAGTTTGTTGAAATCAGGCGCCAAGGCGCGAGCGTGTTCACAGTCCCAACTGCTAGTGGGCTGTGAGTGTAGGCACCTCGTAGCGCTGTGTCGTTGCTCTCGAGTGTAAAGGAAATTAATATTCAGTGCAGATTAATATTGAGCCACTGACGCTCTGTGAATATGTACAAGTGCAAGTGAAATCTATGTACGAATTTTCGGTGAATTGTGCGAACTAAGCCAAATTAATATTCGGAAGATCACGACTGCAAGAGTTGAGAGTAAATTTCAAATTAATATTTTGATTTTATATTTAGAAATTTGATTAGAAAACATAATTATTCATTACCGCATAATTGTTGTGACATGTGTGAATCGGGTTTCAAAAGAAAAAAAAAATCGCCTCGTACCCGAGTACTTAAAACCGTTCTTTCATTGACTTATGTTCCAGCAACTGTTACCGGGATCTGAACATCGTTGGATCTCACGACCTGAGTAGAGGAGTATCCAATTGGGCATGTAAAACTGAGATAAGCAGCACTGAACTGTATATAGCGTGCTGAGTGAGAATTGACAAACGACGCTGAGAGATGGAAAGAAGTATTGCATGAAATCGTCCTTTGTGTGTGTGTGTGTGTGTGTGTGTGTGTGTGTGTGTTTCCGCACTGCAACGAATTCCAGCGAGTATTTAGGTCACATACATTGCAGGTATAGGTGGCATCCCTCAACGAACTGACATTTATAATTAACTGGTCTACATGTGGTACTCAGAATTTAATTAATGCATCAAACCCCACGTGAAGTTCACTTTAGGAATGTTATACATGGCATCCCTATGCCAGGGAAAACGGCGGATTGCGATATATGTTGCTTATTAAAATGGCGACGTTCATATATGTCATGATCTCTGAGAATAGAAATTTGTATGTGTTAAGCATTTATTAACTGAGAGCAGCGTGTGAACAGCGGGCACAAATGGACAGAAACTGTGTCACGGAAACGTGGTAATTGAAGCCGAGGAATTTGTGATATTAACATAATCTGTGATGTGGTGAACAGACCTGTAATTTCGCGGGCTCTGACGCGTATATGAACGGTGGGCACTAACAGTGTGAAATTGTAGAGATATTAATAATTTCAAAAAACAGCCATAGTTGCACCAGCTGGTTCTTTTCATTGACGACTAGTTTCGGCCTTTCCTTATCAAGTCAAACCAACTGAATGTCATCACTAATATACAAACGATACATCATCAGTTGGTGCTTGGCGTTCAAAGAGGAATAATATGACACGTTTAAAAAAAGAATATATAAAATTTTTTGTACATGTTACAATGTATCGTTTATATATTGGTGATGACACTGAGTTCGTTTGACTTGATAATGGGCTCAGGCAAGCCCGAAACTAGTCGTCAATAAAAAGGACCAGCTTCGGATGTTTTCTTTAAATTATTAATAAAAATAGTAAGTTACTGTCCTGAAAGCATCCAACATGTTGGAATTTCATAAATTGTATCAATAGTTGTCGGCGAATTGCCAGAAACGAAGATGGCAGACAGCAACCCAGCTAATAGTAGGGACAGCGCGGCGCCTGGTTCGGCGAACAAAACAGCGACGGCGACAGGGGCGGGAGCCGCAGCGACTACAGTTGTGGCGATTCGTGAATGAGTCGTTCATTTGAAAGAAATAAAGAACCGTGAGAATCGAATCCATTTCAGGACGAATCGTTGTTCAAAACAATCTTCTGTCTCGTGAGGTTTCCAAGATACAACGATTTATGATTCGTAGGCGACTTGCGAATCGTACAGTATGATTACGAAAACCAGAAAGCAGTCAAGGAGAAGGAGGCATATGAAGAAAGGTAGCACAGAACGAAGCCGTTAATATTATTATTCACGATTTACAGGTGACAGAAATGAAACGTAGCGAAATACATTAACATCAACATCAACAAATCAAAGCGATACATCGTCGACGTATCCATCTCTCTTGCGGCGGTGAGGCGCGCGATCTCTGGCAAGGGAAAGAGTGGTGAGTCGGCGCATAGCGAGGGGTGTGTCGTGTACGGTGGAAGCGAGGTACAACGGGCAAGGCGGAGAGTGAAGCCTGGCCGAGGGCTGGCAGTTTGGTGGACAACATATTGGATGGTAGAAAGTTTCCACTCGGGCATTGTCACGTCCGGTGAAGTTGGATAAAACTCTGGAAGCGCCGAGAGTGCTGAGGTGCCTAAGTTTCATCGGGAACCATGCCTTCGATTAACGGTGAAAACTGTCTTTGTGTGCTGCATTAGCAGCGGTTGTACGGAGAGAAAGTTTCAGTACATACGTACTCGGTGTACGCGGTCTGAACTTGTTGGGTTGCCTCGCTCAATCCCGATTGCACGGTATTTGTTTTTGTGATTTTGATATGTGGTGATCTGTACTGTAGTAATAATTTCGGCGTCCTGCTATTGAAGAGCAGGTTCAATTATGAATACTTCTCAGTTTGAATCTCCCAGAAGTTCTCCGTGCAAGTATTTGTTGTGGAGCCCATGCATGACGGTCGGGGATTGGTGAGATACATTAAGGCGTGTGATAATGTGTACCGATTGTTTCAGAGAATGAGAAGTTGTGTTTACCATGATTCTTTTCCTTCTTATGCTTGTAAAGTCCACATAAGTTAACCTTAGAGTAGAACCTTTAATGGCTAGTAATACGATTACTGCTCCAATGAAGGGAATTAGGAGTTGCCTCTCGTTGTCGGACATTACTTTGAAATTCGCGAAAGGTGTAATAATAAAACTGTTTGGTGTTAATTTGGTTAGTGACGGTTTCTTGATACTGTTGAATTGACTGAGGCTGTGACCCTAATGTTGAAAGACCGTAGATTACCCTTGTTGTTTAAAGCAAAGGTCTCCAGGGATATAAGCATCCATTTATTAGGAGTTAAGTGTTGTTATTGAAGTATTCTAGTTTGATTTTAAAAAATATCTATCATTCACTTGTGTTGTTAAAGGTGTGAGCGCTAGAAGTTTATCTACGGCGCAGCTGTGCTTTGTGATTAGTCATAACTGGCTGGTTGTCCAGCGACCCAAAAAGTTTTCTTTAACCTTGATGGAGCAGGAAAGAAACCAAAAGTGGTTGTTTATGTAAAAGTATTTTGGGTGTATGTCTTTTTATGTGCATACGTTGTGGCTCTAATACAGATGAACTACGCTTTTTTCCTCTTTGTTTACTTGTTGTATAATGAATGTTAAACTAATGTTGATCTGTTTGATCGCCCAGTAGGTTACCATTTTCGGATCCTTGTAATCCCGCTATCACGCGCCTATGTGAAACTTATGCGTTTCACAAAGTATGCTGAAAAATTACGTACTTCTTATGCGAGGCAGATGCATTGCAACACACACACGTAGTTTATACAGTTTGCATATAATATATTTAAACGAGCAATTCTTAGACTTTTATATTTCGCGTATCCCAGAAACGGCACTAACGATTTTGATTATACTTCGCAATTAGAGAGGTTTTCTCTTTTTGAGTTCATCTACGTGTTTTTTGAAAAAACTCTATTTTACAAAACTATTCGCACCTTGGCGCCTGAATTTCTTGTATTTTGAATGAAATTTAGTATTTAGAGACAGAATTTGATTTTTGAAGTTTATTTATATAGACGAATTTCCAGAAACTTCATGATTTTACTTAATAAGTATTTTATGACGATAATTTTTGTGTTAATTACCATGAATTTAATGAAATTTATATTTAAATGGCTGAAGTATTCGAACAGAACGAAAAAAATGATAATAATAACGTTGCTGCAAGATTTGGACTACGTGACTTACATTCAGTGTTTCGACAAACTACATCGCTATTTTCTCGAGAGATTTTTAAAGTTGAATAGAATGGTTCTAGCTGGTTATTATTCTAATTCTGAACTTTACGCACCATAATTATTAAAAATTGCGACACCCATAATGTGTCCTTTATGCCAATCTGTAATAGTCGTGCCATCGCAGACCAGAAAGAATCGGGAACGAATCGTAGGAAAAGATTCACAAGGTTAGATTCCAATGCCATCTATAAGCAGGACGTAGAACGTTTTGGCATTTTTATAAGAATAGTGCCATTGCAAACTATAAATAATCGTGACGGCGGAGCAGCCCGGTGTCTTCGGTGACGCGCCCGGAAGCAGTGCCGACTACGGCCAGAGCAGGACGGCTCTCAGGTGATTTCGGCGCGTTTGTAACGCTGTGACGGCGTCCAAATGTCGGCAGACGTCGAGTTGCATAAGTGAGTGGCACTTCCTGTAATGAGTTTACAGGTGTTGTAAGAGGATTACATAATAATGTTTATTATTATTATTATTGATTATCATTATTATTTGTATTAGGAATGTAATATTTAAGTTTCAAAATGAAATGAACGCTTCCATTGCATAGGATGCTATGATTAACAGTGACATCACGATAAAGTTAATGATAGTAACAGAATCGTAGTTCAAACAGAAGTCACGCGTGCCGATGACAATGACCATTAGGTAATTGGTAATGACCATTTATCCTCATTGAGAGTTTCACACTATATTACGGTTAGACTTGCGAGGTAGATGCAGAACAGGAGATTTATGATGATGTAGATAATGATTCTGAGTGAGTGGCATAAAATTCAAGTCAGGATAGTGAGGTCCAGTGTAAGTACTGAAACAAATTGTGATATTTATCCAGATAGTGCTGACGTCCTTCCAGAAGGACGATATTGGTGGCTTAGTTTTTCACACTTGTTGTTATGAATTAGTGCAGAGTGTCATATTACTTTTCTGTGAATCTGCTCCTTCCATTTCAGATTATTTTTTGTTTGTATTGTTGATTGCAAAGTGGTAGGATACGGCTGCAAAGTTGAGGTTCATTCATAAGTTATTAAAGCCTTCCTCGTAAGTAGGTTTACATTTCTTGTACATTTTGTAACTTTTACGACATTTAAATGTATATATTTCATCTTCAACAGTGTTTCAATGATAATTATTGAGCAGAATGAAAATTCTAGAACATTCATTTTCACATCCTTCCACAAAGTTGGGAAATATTCCAAAACTAAATATGTTTTTTGTGAAAAAAGTCACCTGTACCTTTTTTGAAGAGTCATATGAGGGTAATTTATACCTTTTGAAATAAAATTAAAACCAAAAATAATTCCGCGTTATCTGGGTTAAGGACGTAATACTGTTATTGAGGGCGTTGGCAAAGGATAATCACAGGAATCTAAGCCATTTAAATGTGATCTGACAGGGGAAATCAAAAGGAAACTCAATCCATCAAACGCCTAATTTCTTATTTTTTATTATATCATGATTTGGTATTTTCTCGTTTGTTAACCACAATTTGGTCTAAGCTTTTTAACACAATAAAGAGGATGCTAGTGCCGCCTGTTACAGCGGGCAGCTGCAGAGAGCTTGTAACCAGCTGTCTCAGTTTAATGTACACCTGACACCTAAAACGATTATCCTCCACTAACTTGGCACTATAATATGGAATACGGTTGATCTGTTACTAACGTTATAAATTCGTGTAACATTTCCTGTAAATTTCTGGTATCTAGAAACCACTTATAACGTCTCTCCTCATTCGAAAATGTACATACTTTGATTTTGTATAGTTCTTTATTTTGTTGTAACTTCTGCGCTGAAATCTATTTGCGACAATTTTTACGGCCAATGCTGCTTCGTTTAACAGCTGTAATAATTATTGTGTGGGCGTTGAGCACATCCTTCCTTGTAATGGATCGAATCCTAATTAAATCACTTCTTATTATCTTTCTTCTTATATTTAATTTTTCGTAGTTGTAGACAATATTTTGTGTAATTTTTTATATTACGTGATGGCTTTAGTATATATTCACGCTAGTTGTCTTAATTTATATACCACCTTTCTGTGGTTTCTATTGTTAGCTTGATGGTAAAGCCACATGAAGAATTATATCTTATACGGATGTACCAACTCTCACAGTCAAAATAACCAACGAAAATATCTATGAGATTATTATCCCAAATTTTATCCTTGAAATTTGAACAACTAATGCTATAAAAAAATAATAATCTTCAGCAGTGTAATGCCAATGACCACTTTTCAAGGTACGCAAATATAAGTTTCAGTGCTGTTACTTGGAAGAGAAACCCAAAGACTGGGTTGGTTTCCAATTTTGCAGTGAATATTTCTACTTTGTAAGCTGCAGCAGTGCTTAATGACTGGAATTTAACAAGACTTCACACTCTGATGAAGTTGGTCTTCTTGCACAATTTTGCCTTTGAGCCTGGAAATATAGCTTTAGATGGCTGTGATTTTCATATACAGCACAACACTGTTGTAATGTAGGCTGAGAAGCCATTTTGAGGTCCAAGGAGTGTGGTATAGAAAGCTGTGGAATCTTCACTGAGAAGATACTGCAGATCATCGTTGAGCGACGAATCGGAAAGGCAGACTTCACTACAGAATATAGAAAAAAATTGCTAGGGAATGTGGCAGAGGATGATGAGGAAGAACTGGAGTATGGATATGGGCAGTTCTAGCTTAGATGTGGCAGTTTTTTAATATAATTTGGCAAACCTACTCTTTTACATGGAAGTAATATTTAAGTGGAACACATTTTTAATGTAGACATAAAAATTCTTCCACAGCATTAAAATGTTATTCAAAGTGTTGATTTTTTTTAAAAAATCAGCATATTGGATCCCTATATATAAATGTGTAAGATTTCTGTCAGATTGAATAGAAAAGGACAGAGATGTGAATTTACAAATATATGTGCAAGACCGCCACCTTCTCCCCCTAAGTTTTATTCTACAGTTCATTATTAATAAGATACGGTCTGAGCCTCTGTCTTACAGACTGAAACCTGGTTTCGAAATCTATGTCTCAAAACTATAAAGTAAATTTGGTACGTTCTGATGCATCATGGTCTCTTCCACATGTACAACCTTCTTTCATAATTCTTAAAGAAAGTGTTTGTGATGCTCTGCGCAAAATTACTCTTTCATTGCTTTTCCCCAGTCCATATTGACACTGTTTTTCCTTTCCTTCCTTTTCTACAACCACTGCCCCATGACAATCAAGTTTTCAACTCCATTAACTGTCTGAACAACTTCTTTTGTTTCATCGCACATGTTTTTCAATCACCTCATCATCGGCAGAGACACAAAGTCAGTGAGAGATCGCCGTTATTTTTGTAAATGTCTCTGAAACTTTGTTAGATATGGAAGAAACGTTACAGAGCCAAGTTATAGAGATTTATCTCCTCTACTAGTGCGTTTATTCAATTCCGTCTGAAACGAGTATTTTTTCCGTTTATGTTACATTCTTGCCAACCGCATACATGGAGCCCACAACTAAATTTTAGCACTGCACTGCACTGCACAATAACAGATTTTATTACGTCCAATTCCCGATCACGACGGTGTGTACCTTTAATTATATAATATTTGGTTACAAATCCCTGACGTACCAGCATTGCACATCGAGATGGTACTTACTGAAGGTAACATAATCATCATATCATCATCATCATCATCATCATCATTAGAGACTATGCCTTTCAGCGTTCAGTCTGGAGCATAGTACTTGTAATAAAATTCCTCCATGATCCCCTATTCAATGCTAACATTGATGCCTCGTCTGATGTTATGCCTTTTACTTCAAAATCATTCTGCGCCGAATCTACGTACTTTTTCTTGGTCTACCTCGACTCAAATGTTCAAAATGTTCAAATGTTGTAAATCTATCAGACCAAACTGCGTGGTCATCAGTCCGTAGCTTACAAACTACTTAAACCTAGGTAAACTAACCTAAGGACAAACATACACACACCCATGCCCCAGGGAGGACTCGAACCTCCACAGCGAGCAACCGCGCGCTCCGTAGCGAGGCGCTTTAGACCGCTCGGCTACTCCACCGCGGCTACCTCGACTCCTCTTACCCTCCGCTGACGAGCTCATGAGTCCCTTAGGTAACCTTGCTTCTCCCATGCGTGTAACATGACCCCATCATCTCTGTCTGTACGCACTAACTGCTTCATCTATGGTATTCGTTCCCAGCTTTTCTTCGATTTCCTCATTATGGACATCCTCCCGCCATTGTTCCCATCTGTTGGTACCTGCAATCATTCTTGCTACATTCATATCTGCTACTTTCATTCGTCTTCTTTTTATAATGTAGAAGCCGCCCATCTTTACCCTTACAGTCGTTCTGATTCTTTTTGTTTCAATTTAATTTTTATTCCCTTTTTATCATAATCCGCCATTTCCACTTATTTCCAGTTCAGTACATAATATTTCAGCTAACGACTCCCACCAAACACCATACAGGCGTTACATTATACTTATTATTTTGGCGTGGTGTCTGTTCTTTCTGACATGTCCGAAAGAACAGACACCACACCTGCTTCGCAGCCAATTGCATTTGCAAATTAATGATAAAGGAGAGGAAGGAAGAAGGATTAGGAAGGAAAGGATTTACAGTGGCTGCTTTAGGGCACTGAAATGAAACGTTGGCTTTGGGCCAACGGTCGCCTTAACCACTTGGCCACTCGTGCTCGCCTCCTGGCCGTCTCAAATTCCCACATGTCGCACGCTATGGCTGTAGCGCCCCTATCGTTCATGCCCTCTTACACTCGCCTGGCCCAAAGCGGGTGACCCGGATTCGATTCCCGGTCCGGCTCACATTTTCACTTGTCCCCATTGTTTCATTTAAATGCCCTAAAGCAGCCACTGTCAATCCTTTCCTTCCTAATCCTTCTTCCTTCCTCTCCTTTATCGTTAATTTGCAAAAATTACATCATACGTCTCAGATAAACGGTCATTTTGTTATTTACAATTAAATTTGTGTCAGCCGAAATGCCATCGAGAACGGTCTACGCCGGCCGCGGTGGCCGCGAGGACTGAGGCGCTCCAGTGACGGTCTGCACGGCCACTACGGTCGGGGGTTCGAATCCCCCCTCGAGCATGGATATTTGTGCCGACCTTAGTATAAGGTAGTTCGTAAGTAGTTTGTAAGTTTAGGGACTGATGACCCCGTAGTTGAGTCCCATAAGCTTAACAAACATTTGAACATTTTTTTGAATGGCCCACTTTCAGTGTTACTCAACTGCAGATGTAAATGCAGGTGCCCGGATGGTGTGAGTTGTTGAGTCTAGACGGCTCATGACTCACACACGTACAGTAGAGCGTCGGTTTCCACAATCCAAACAAATGAACCGCACTCCCACTGTGCCGGCAGAATATGCGGTGAGAGAGCAGCGCTGCGGCGAGAAGTCCACGGGCAGGTGTGGGGGGCTCCCACGTAGCCAGACGGGCGAGGAGGCGCCGCTCATATTTCTCGCCTCCGCGCCGAGCGCCGAGTGGAAGGCAGCGCCGGCGCTCGCTTCCTGCCCGCGGGGTAATTTTTCACGGGCCGCTATCACGGCGCGTCTGAATGGGGCCGGTGAATACTGCTCAGCCGCGGGACGGCTATTAATCAGGGCTGCTAATCACCGTAACAGCAGCGCTCCGCTCTCCGCCTGGCCTGCCTAAGTGACGCGATAGCGACCCGCCCAGCGGCCCTGTGTTTCCACGCCGCCTGCCGGCAGTGATTTACGGCTATTCTTCCGCATTATCCTCCAAAAGGTGGTTTCTGCTAATTTTTCACTAAACACAGAAGTTGCTCGCCCTCTAGTGATTCGGACACCTTTCTCTGCGCGCAGGCCTAATGTACCCATTAATCTCGGAAGGAACAGATGAACCCAAATTACTTTACCAAACTTGGTGTTGTCGTGTTGAGATGTTGTACGCCTAAGCCGCTTCGAGATTCACATTTCATTTCTGTTTACTACAGTCCCAGGAGAAACCAGTACTGTTCTAATTTAATAATCTTTCTTGCGTACTGTCACACAACGCCGGCTGTTTTAACGTCGCCGCGGTGGAGTAGCCGAGCGGTCTAAAGCGTCTCGCTGCGGAGCACGCGGTTACTCGCCGTGGAGGTTCGAGTCCTCCCTGGGGCATGGGTGTGTGTGTTTGTCCTTAGGGTAGTTTACCTAGGTTTAAGTTCAAAAATGTTCAAATGTTTGTAAAGCTTATGGGACTTAACTACGGGGTCATCAGTCCCTAAACTTACAAACTACTTATGAACTACTTACGAACTAAGACGGCACAAATATCCATGCCCGAGGGGGGATTCGAACCCCCGACCGTAGTGGCCGTGCTGACCGTGACTGGAGCGCCTCAGTCACCTCGGCCACCGCGGCCGGCTAGGTTTAAGTAGTTTGTAAGCTACGGACTGATAACCAGGCAGTTTGGTCCGATAGATTTTCAAACATTTGAACATTTGAATTTGTTTTAACGTCAGGCAATTATCTATCGATAACATCTTGCGATAATATTTCTCCAGAGCCCGGAAACATTAACGTTTCGAGGCGTCACGAAGAATCAAAGCAGCACGGCCACTACGGTTGGGAGTTCGATTCCCCCCTCGGGCATGGATATTTGTTCCGTCCTTAGTCTTAGTTTGTTCATAAGTAGTTTGTAAATTTAGGGACTGATGACCCCGTAGTAGTCCCACAAGATATACAAGCAAGCAAGAATCAAAATTTTCTGAAAATGAACTTCATAAAATCTTTTATTTCCAAGGCATATTAAGCTAAAAAGTTTCTGTGAAAGCATTAATAAATAATACCGGTAGCAGCTGCAGATAACGTTATTTATTGGTCAATTAATACCGTCCCACGGTCCATTATCAGCTTAAAATAAATAAAAAAATACGTCAACAAAATATGCGAAGAAACTTTTGACGTCAATATTAAGCTAAAATTCGATCTCGTCCCGCCTCAGTTACACGATTCTCAAACGTTTGGTAATGCTATACACTTTCACACATAGAACACTATAAGTAAACATCTGCGATACACATTTCCTCCGGGAGGGTATGTAGTGACGACAGGAAGGGCAAGTAAATATTCACACGCCAAATCCGGATTAACAAGGCCATTCTGCATGTGCGGGAACATGACTAAAGAGAAAGAAGAAGAGGAGAAATAAGAAGAAGAGGAATAATATTTTACTGCCTAATACGTTGTAAATATTTTTGTTTCAATTCTGTGAGCGCCAGCCAAGATTGCGTTTTTTAAGAATGGCGGCCCCAAGATGGCTATCAGCACAAAAAACGCTGCTACATTTCTGTTCTTATTATCTCCTCTGGATAAGAAAAAAAGTAAGTAAGGAATGGAACACGGAATACCACTGTAAAGCGAGTATATCCTCTCAATAATCGTCACCTTCCCAGTGTTGCGAGCTATTGCGAATCGCAAAAATTCGCAAATATTATTTTCTTTGTATGCCTGTTCATCTCTCATCATACGAAGAAAAATCTTGTTTGGTGATCCAGTACCTTCAGTTGTTAGTGTTTTTCTTCCTATAGGCTAACAATGAAGCGCTTCATCCAGGGATGTTTCAATCTCGAAAATTAGATTACTCAAGTCATACGAAATGCTCGCGAACTTTGACTGTCACTTGCAGATTGAAGAGAAACTCAGTCGTAAAAGGAGAATTTCTAACTGAGAGGGTAGATGTTTTGCAGCCACATTAGGCGATAAAGGAGGAAGTGGAAAGAACGTCAGTTCATACATTTCTTCCATTGAATGGCACTAGTGTCAAGTCATACACTGTCTTGATCTCTTTCTCCCTTTCCTGGACCTATTTTGTTTCTTTTGCTCTATTTCTTTCAATGAGTTAGTGTATTGTTGTAATATCTTGAGAAACTCGAACATCGTCTGTCGATATAATCTTTATCGCATCCAATAGTAATTACAGCGTAATCTGCGACTTTTTCACTTTCATGTGTGGTAGTGAATCCATAATTTTCAGCATTATGGAGTCCCTGGGTGTAATAATAAACCTGAGAGTCATCTGCCCTCTCCAATAGGCACAAAAATTGGTTAATGTGATCATAGGATGGATATTTCACGTTTATGCATTTCTTCGATACAATAATTCTGCTGTTAAAAATGATCCACCCTGCAGATGGGATTTCTATAGCTTCAGCAATTTCTCTCACTCGCAATGTGATGGCCTTCATTATCATTTGTTTCTTTTGGAATAATATTTTGAGGATATCTCATCATACGTCACGGGACAGCGATGTCGACTTCAGATCTAGGAAGCAGGCAATAACGAGATGTAATAAGAAACGGATCTCAACCAACCATGTAGATGAATTTACAAAAGAAAAAATTTGGGGAGGTAGAAACTAGGTTTTCATGCGTAACCTATGCTGAATTTACAACCTGTTAGAACCGACCAGTCCAATAGGTATTTGTATGCTTCGAATTCTTTAAAATTTCTGTAATATTTATCCCCCCCTGACATCAAAATAACATAAGTACTTACACTAGGAAATGGACAGCGATCTCATCTCGGTTGTTGCCTGCACTGTCATTTCCTCGTTCATGCATAAGGGTGAAGTTTTGCACCATGGACAATCTCTAGGGATTGATGGAGGAAATAATAGAAAGGATATGGAACAAAAAAATCGCACCGACGTGTTTTCCGGACGACTTTAGGCTTCCCTGTAGTTTTATAACTTTTGCAAACATTGTGGACAAAAATAATAGAATTATAAATTTACAACTTGATGGACGATACGATTACGACTGTACTATTGTGATAATATCCATGAACTCATCACGTAATATTCTCTCTGATCGAATTTTAACAAACAGCCAAAGCATTGACTTTAAGTGTTTTTATACCCCCACCTAAGACTAGGGCCTTCCATGGGTCAATCAAAGATGATTTAGGACTGAGGAAACCCGGTGTTTGTAGTATATCATGTTATTGTGGTAAAACTTACATCGGCCAAACGATCCGCACAGTTCAGGATCGGTGTGTGGAACACCACCATCATACTCGTTTGCTTCAACCTGAAAAATCAGCTGTTGCTGAACATTGTCTGAATGAGGGACACAAGATGTTATATGATGAAACTAAACTCATTGCTCCTGCTTCCCGCTACTGGGAATGTGTTCTTAAAGACTCCATAGAAATTCCTATGGCCGATATGGCTTTCTTCTAAGTAAAACTTGGTATCCGATCTTATCTGATATTAAGCAACAACGGTCATCATTTCGACCTGCTGTTTCTTTTAACATGCTTTGTTTCGACCCATAGCTTAGCCGATTTTCTCCACCGGCGCGCTACTAGTTCTATTGCGCCTAGAGGGCATCTGCTTTGGTTTCGCGCACGCGCGGTGGGTCGTCAGCGGTGTAAATAGGGGCTGCTGTTTCTGTTCTGCCTCAGTTTCCGGCGAGTAAGTGAATCAGCGCACTCGCCTGAAGATGGCAGCCAGTTGGTCTGCCGAAATATCGTGTCTAGTTGACGACGGTATCCGGCTGCACACCAGAGATGAATCTTATCATCTGAATTTAGCTTTAAAAATACTCTTTTATTGAACTTTTACCTCTTTACACCATTATTTTAATATCTCCTCCATATTTTCATTATCCTTTTCCCTCCTATTTATCAAGTTTATTCTCTTTACGTGTACTGGTTTACGTAAAATCAGATGACAGTTTCCAATCACCGTTATTTTGAAAACATCTCTTAACCTGTAAGAGTTATGGAAACAACAAATTATAGAGAATTTACTGCGGCGGCGGAGCGGCCATGAGCATTGAGGCGCTATGCTACGATGCGCGAGGCCGTTCCCCGTCGGGGGTTCGTATCCCCATCGGGCATGGATGTTTGTGCCATCTTTAGTTTAAGCTAGTTCAAAAAAATGTTCAAATGTTTGTAGAACTTATGGGACTTAACTACGGGGTCATCAGTCCCTAAGCTTACAAACTACTTATGAACTAGCTAAGACTAAGGACGGCACAAATATCCATGCCTGAGGGGTGACTCGAACCCCCGACCGTAGTGGCCGTGCAGACCGTGACTGGAGCGCCTGAGTCCCCTCGGCCACCGTGGCCGGCTAAGCTAGTTCGTAAGTAGTTTGTAAGTTTAGGGGCTGATGACCCTGCAGTTAAGTCCCATTTGAACATTTGAAGAGAATTTACTCATCTACAAAAAGTTTATTCAATTTTCGTCCCAGATGAACGCTCAAGGCGATATTTGCGATCACAAACGGCCTATTTTTTGTCGAAATATTTGAAAAACGGAGGATCTGGTCGTTGGTAGGTAAATAGGTCTGTAAATATGCTACTGCTCGATTGACAAACGCGACTTGAACAATTTGCAGGTACTGTCAAATCGTCATTATTTTAGCAAATATCTCTGAAGCGAGGCGAGATAGAAAATACGTTGTAGAGAATATTTTCCATTACCAGTTTATTGTGTCAGTTGAACCGTTATGTCGTTATTTCCATTTAAATTTCAAGCTGCGAAGAGATGACCGCAATGGCCCACTTTTAGTGTTACTACCGTAAGGTAAAGTGGCCTAATGTTCAAATCTCTATAATTCAATGGGACCATCCTACTTTGTTCATAAGTCCCTAGCCTTGCAAACTACTTGGTGGTGGCCGCGCGATGGGGGAGCCACAGACTGCTCGGCTACTCCCGCGCATGCCGGCCGCGGTGGCCGATGAGACTGAGGCGCTTCAGTCACGGTCTACACGGCCATTACGGTCGGAGGTTCGAATCCCCCCTCGGGCATGGATATTTGTGCCGTCCTAGTTCGTAAGTAGTAAGTTGTAAGTTTAGGGACTGATGACCCCGTAGTTAAGTCCCATAAGCTTTACAAACATTTGAACATTTTTACTCCCGCGCGTAGTTGCCTAATGAACTAACGTTCGGAAAAGCAGGTTATCCGTGGTAGAGGCCACTAATTCGATCGTAATTTGGTACAGACATTGCTGTGTAATACGCGCTATAACATGAATGAAGCCACAGTTATTGTTTGTTGTAAATCGGTTTCCACGAGCCTCAATACATGCGTGTGCATACTGCATTTGAAACACTAACGCTACATTCGCAGTGGTGACAAGCTAGATGAATAGGTAATGTCTCTACATCTGGAATGAGCTCTCCATATACGATACTTTTGTTCAAATGTTCAAATGTTTGTAGAACTTATGGGACTTAACTACGGGGTCATCAGTCCCTAAGCTTACAAACTACTTATTACATGGCTAAGACTAAGGACGGCACAAATATCCATGCCCGAGGGGGGATTCGAACCCCCGACCGTAATGGCCGTGTAGACCGTGACTGGAGCGCCTCAGTCTCCTCGGCCGGCCGGCGATACTTTTGAGGTAGCCCCGTAAGCAGAAATTGCATGGGTTGACTTCAGGTTAACGAGCAGGCCATGAAACTGGACTTAATAGTCCGATAAATCGACCACGGAAGATTCGATTCGGATGCATCTGGACGTTAACGATGATGTGGGCTGCAGCACCTTAACGTTGCAACCTAACGAATCGAACCGTCAGTGGGGCAGTATGACGAAGAATATCGTCCTACAGGAGGAAATTATGCGGAAACTGTTGCTAGAAGGTATAGCACGTATTATACTCCAGTCTCCGTATAAATTGTCTAGTATGGAAACAATGAACTTACGGTCACGAGATAATCTCACCATTTTTCTTAATCTTCCTTTTCTAGATGAATCCCTGGAGTTTGTACACGACGGAAAATAATCACGCGGCGTATTTAGGAAACAGTGAGTTTATAAGTGTTAGTCGATGGCTACTCTCATGAACCACAGACATTGCCGAGTTGGGGTGGCTTGCGTGCCTCAACGATAGAGGTAGCCGTACCGTAGGTGCAACCACAGTGGAGGAATATTTGCAGAGCGGCCAGGCAAAAGTGTGTATTCCTAAAGAAAGGTAGCAGCTTTTTCAGTAGTTACTGGGGCGACAGTCCGGTTATTGACTGAGCTGGACTTGTAACATCAGCTATTGTGGCTCTACCACACAGTTACTGTGGACGGCTGAGAGCAAGGTAAAACTACAGTCGTTAATTTTTCCGACTGCACTTGGCATGGAGAGCTGCATCAAACCAGTCTGCCTACTGATGACAACAACCAGAAGCTTATAAGTGCTACTCGATGGCAGCACGGGACACTATATTTTGTGGAAATGACGATTATGAGAGACAGCGTTATCTCGATTCGTGCAGAAATTTACGGTAGATGTTCGGTCGACTGGTCACACCTTCTCCATCCTCTACAGTGGTATCGCTCGATGGTTAATTTCACACGTATATAATTATAACAAAGGCCCTGGAATAATTCATCTCCTTTGAGCGAGTTGTTTAATTTGTGAGTCGCGGTGGCGCACAAAGAAGCGGAAAGCTGCGTTCTGCGGCGAGGTTTTATTATTCACAAACGGAGCCGGTCGCATTATGTGGACGCGGCCCGATGTGTGTCAGCATTGCCTGCTTTTATTTGCGGAGCCGGTGGAACGCTCAACCGCGGTACATAATTAACGCCGCAGATCCCTGCTGGCGAATACTTCATTACTGCACACAAAGAGCGGCGCCGCGCTAACAGCCGACACGCCAGGTGCCGGAGAGCGGAGGTTACTGCGTCTCACTCCGCGGCCTAATGTGTTAGGAAACTTGTTCAGATGCGAGGTGAAGAAGTAATGTATCACCATTTCTCACTTAATTTGTCTTAATTCCCAGTGACGTTAACACTAATATGTGTTTCCATCGTTACAATATGTTTGTTGTTGTTGTGGTCTTCAGTCCAGAGACTGGTTTGATGCAGCTCTCCACCCTACTCTATCCTGAACAAGCCTCTTCATCTCCTCATGAGAACGGCAACCTACATCCTTTTGAATCTGCTTACTATATGCGTCTCGTGGTTTCCCTGTGCGATTTTTACCCCACACACCCTTTCCTACAATGCTAAATTTACGATTCGCCGATGTCTAAGAATGTGTCCTACCAAGCGATTCCTTCTTTTAGTCAAGGTATGCCAAAAATTCCTCTTCTCGCCAATTCTGTTCAGTATCTCTTCATTAGTTATGCGATATACCCACCTAATCTTCAGCATTCTTCTGTAGCACCACATTTCAAAAGACTCTATTGTCTTCCTGTCCGCACTGTTTATCGTCCATGTTTCTCTCCCGTACAAGGCAACATCCACACAAATGCCTTCAGAAAAGACTTCCTTCCACTTAAATTAATATTCGATGCTAGCAAATTTCTTTTTCAAAAATGCTTTTCTTCCCATTGCCATTCTGCATTTTATATCCTCTGTACTGCGACCGTCATATGTTATTTTACTACCCAAGCAACAAAACTCATTGTTTCGTTACCTAATCTTTCAGCATCGCCTGATTTTCTGAGACTGCATTCCATTATCTTTTGCTCTTGTTAATATTCATTTTATACGCTCTCTTCAGCAAACTGTCCAGTCCATTCAACTGCTCTTCCACGTCCTTTGCTGTCTCTGACAGAATTACAATGTCATCAGCAAAACTCAATGTTTTTATTTCTTCACCCTGAACTTCAATTCCTATTCCAAATTTTTCCTTGCTTTTCTTCACCGCCTGCTCCTTGTACAAATTTAATAACATGGGAGAAAGGCTAAGACCCTGTCTTACTCCCTTCCCAACTGATGCTTTCCTTTCATGTCTTGCGAGTCTAATAACTGCGGTCTGGCTTCTGTACAAATTGTAAATAATTCTCCGTTCTCTGTATTTTACCCCTGCTGAATTCAGAATTTGAAAGAGTGTATTCCAATCAACATTGTCAAAAGCTTTCTCTAAATCTACAAAAGTTAAAAATGTAGGTTTGCCTTTCCTTCATCTATATTCTAAGATAAGACGTAAAGTGAGTATTGCCTCCCGGGTTCCTACGTTCCTCCTGAACCCAAACTGATCTTCCCCGAGGTCAGCTTCTACCAGCTTTTCCATTCTCCTCTAGATAATTCGTGTTAAAATTTTGCAACCATGACTTATCAAACCGATGGTTCTATAATTTTCACATCTATCTGCTCCTGATTTCTTTGTAATGGGGATTATTACATTTTTCTTATAGTCTGAGGATATTTCGCTTGTCTCATACATCTTACACACTAGGTGAAATAGTTTTGTCATGGCTGGCTCTCCCATAGACGTTAGTAGCTCTGAGGGAATGTCATCTAATCCCGGGGTCTTGTTCCGACCTAGGTCTTTCAGGGCACTTTCAAATACATATCTCAGTATAGTATCTCCTATTTCATCTTGATCTACTTCCCTTCCTACAACATTGTCTCTAAGTTCATTTCCTTTGTTGAATATACCGGATGTAAACATTACACTATGTGTCCCTCTGCGTTAGCTGTTGCTGAATAGGTTGTCACTCGCCGCGGCGGAATGGTCGAGCGCTTTGAGACGCTATGTTCCGATGCGCGAGGCCATTCCCCGTCGGGGATTCGAATCCATCGTCGGGCATGAATGTTTATCTTTAGTAAAAGGTAAAGCAGTGAACAATCCGAAGACTGGTTTGAACACCAAAGTGCTTTACTAGGCTTGGTCCAATTTGGAGGTGGTATGCCGTTGCCTTCCTCCGGCCTTCCTCACCCTGCCAGTTATAGGGGGACCTGCAGTATAACTTGGGTTCTGAACAACGGTGCTCCTCGATATTTTTCACATGAACAACACTCCCAGAGGTGAAAAAATTGAAAGTGAGAGATAAAAATCCTAGGACCTGGCTGGGACCGAACCCGCGACCTTTGAATTTGTAGTCTGGCCGTCTACCACTATAGTATAAGTTAGTTTATAAGCACCGGTAGTTTGTAATTTGAGAGACTGTTGACCCTACAGTTAAGTCTCGTAAGCTCAACAAAAATCAACATAGGTTGTCGCTCACGTATTGCTTAAGACGCGTTATCGCGGGTGCAGACAAGAAATGAAATCGCACTCGCGTGTTCTACGGCCCACTTTACGTTTTCGTGGTTATTTATATTTATATTTTTTTATTTTTATTTTTTTATTTTTTTTACCAAATCAGATGTTCAAATGTTTGTTAAGCTTATGGGACTTAACTACGGGGTCATCAGTCCCTAAACTTACAAACTACTTACTGACTACCTTATACTAAGGACGGCACAAATATCCATGCCCGAGGGGGGATTCGAACCCTCGACCGTAGTGGCCGTGCAGATCGTGACTGGAACGCCTTAGTCCCCGCGGGCACCGCGGCCGGCATTTTTTTACCAAAAATTTCGGACTACTGTAATAAAAATATAAATAATATAAAATGCCATAATAAATTTTGCGCGATACTGTTACGGCTCTAGTACTGAGACAATATCTATGCACTAGACACATGATATTCTCTCTGAATGTATTTTAACAAAAAACTAAAATTATTTGATGTTTGATTTTATCTTTGAGAAGCAGACTCTTGTTTTTAACTGTTACCTGTTTATACAACTTTTTTTAACAGCTCTCGCATAGTCTCATTAATTTTTCCGGTAAAATATTATTACTTCTTTTAGCGAGGTAGTTTGTTTTCCTTTTCGAGTATATTTTCTTTGTCTGTAGTTGTATACATAAAATGAAGTGCTAGGGTAAAATTGCTGTTATTTTTGCAAATATCTCTGAAACGGTGCGAGCTATGGCAATAACATACTGTTAAGAATTTTCTCCTCTACAAATAAGCTCATTCGATTTTCATTTCAGATGAACGGTGAAGGCGTTACTTGTAATTAATTTCGTGCTGTGAAAGTGCCTTCACAAATAGTTCATTTATAGTATTACTAAACTGTCTTATCTGCGAAACATTTGAAAAAAAGGAGGCTTTAGTCGTTGCAGACTGATAATTCCGTCTGTAAAATTTGGCGCCAATCGGTTGAATGACACGACGAAAAACGTGGGAACACTTTACAGACAGACGTCAAATCGCCGTTTTAACTGCAATTACATCTGAAAGGATGCGAGCAAGAGAGCAAAGTTGTGGACAGTTTTCAACTCTAAAGATTCATTTATTAATTTTCGTCTCAGATGGATGTTTAAGTCGTCATTTTCATTTAAATTACGAGGTGTCAAAAAGGCGATCTCAAATTCCCATTTTAGTGTTGATGCCGTAACCTAAAGTGGACCAATAATGAGAACGTATGTTCTTCTGAATCATAACTAATGCGACAGAACAATAGTTTAAAAAAAAATATTCACCGGCACACGGTAACTTACAATGATGGTACAGTTATAGCCAATTTTTAGAAGTGCCGATGGGTAGGGGTGCAATAACACTTGTAAAGAAATTCAATTTTTAAGATAGTTAAAATATGATAAAAGGATAAAAATGCGATTACAGTGTTTTTAAGAATAGGATGATTGAGATTATTTATCGGTCTGCGTTATACAATAGAACTTAAGAAGCACCACTCAGTTGCTCAATATCGAAGACAGGCAAGACATTGTCCAGAGTTAATGAAATAAAACGAAATTCGCGATCACTTATGGCTACATTGTACTAGGTTTAGAAGTAATACCAATGTGCGACGAATGAAAATTTGGGCCCGGCCGGGATTCAAACAAGGGATCTGCTGCTTACTAGGCAGACGCGTTGAACACTCCGTCACCGAGGTCACAGTGACCAGCCCGACTGCAGAGGTTCTCCTCTGCACGTCTCCCGCCACACCCAAATCTCCATTCGCCACACTGTCTCTTTCCTATTGCCACAGCCTCTTATTTCTGTAATGCTCGTAGCCACAATACTATATTCCCGCATCAGGGAGAACAGATCATGAGGTATCGAGACACAATTTATTGTCGTCAGGAGCCCAGCCCAGCGTTCATTTTTAATGAAATAAATCGTAATTTTTCGATCACTTATGGCTTCACTGTACTAGGTTTAGATGTAATACCAGTGTGTGGCGAATGAAAATTTGTAATAGGAAGAGTCCTCCGAAGTGGGGTTCGTCACTGTGTCCTCGGTGGCGGAGTGGTCAACGCGTCTGCCTAGTAAGCACATTCGAGTGACAGCTGCGGTACTGGACGGACGTGTGGCGGCCTCGGACGAACGCCTCGCTGTCAACAGTGTTGTCAGCCTTTCTTCTGCCTCAGGCTGCTTCACTATCCCTCCCGGTTTATGCCTTCGCCTGGAGACGGGCATATTTCGTGAGCTACGGTGGTCCTTTTTGTCGTTTTTCTTCCTTCGTTCCTTCCTTTCTTACCCTTTGTTTCTGTCTTTCTCTCCTTGTACTCTCCTAGCCTTCTTCTCCTCCTCATTAGTCTCCGCCTCGGCGTTTGAGACACTTCTTTTCTTCTTTCTCTTCACTTCCTCTATTCTTCTTCTATCCTCCCTGTGCGTGTCTGAAGGCCGACCCACGCATTATCATGCGTAGCAGGTGATGGGGGTAACGCGTAATTCCCCGCCCTGGGTAGACAAGTAGGGCACGTACGTACCCCCTGGTAAAGGCCAGACCCAGGGAGGGGTGATTACCCGAGCTGGTACCTTCCGAACGTGCTGATTGGTCCCTCCGTCAGTTCTCGGGAGGTGTGACCTGAGGTGTGAACAATCACCTAAGGCGGGTAAGCCCTCGGAGAGAGCCCCCACTAGGAAGGACCGCGCCATCGGAGACGCCGGTAATCACGGGGGACACTTCCGCGATGACTTCCTTCTCTTCTTTAGTGACGTTGGCCCAGAAACGTAAGTTAGACTCGCCTCAGCAAAATAAGACTCTGCCTAATGTACCTAAATTTCTTGTCGTCTCTCGCACCGACGGAAAAGATTTCAATTCTGTCAATCCTTTCGTTATACAGAAAGGTGTAGATGCAATTGTAGTTGCAATTGCTGGCCCTGTTAAAACCTGTTCACGTCAGCGCAATGGCACATTCTTGCTGGAAGTGGAAAGTGCCTTCCAAGCTCAGAAACTACTCCGGACTACACTGTTACACACGTTTCCTGTCAAGGCGGAAGCACATCACACACTCAACTCGTCACGGGGGGTAGTCTTCACGAGATCCCTTGACGGGTTGTCTGATGAAGACATCCAATCGTATATGTCCGACCAGGGTGTGACAGCCGTCCATAGGGTAATGAAAAAGGTCGATAACCAACTGACACCGACTCGTACTGTGTTTTTGACGTTCGACAGAGTTGACCTCCCGTCGAAGGTCAAAGCAGGGTATGAAGTCATCTCCGTCCGCCCTTATGTGCCTAACCCAACGCACTGTTTTCAATGCCACAGGTACAACCATACCCGTGAACATTGCCCAAATGCAGCAAAGTGTGTCACTTGTGGTAGGGACGCCCATGAGGGGGATTGCCCACCTCCGTCCTCTCACTGCCTAAACTGCAACGACTGCCCTGTATACAAGGATGAGAAGGTAATCCAGCAAATTCGGGTTACGGAGAAGGTATCGACATCTGCCGCTCGAAAGTTGTTGGCGAGTCGAAAGCCCACTGTCCTCCCAGCGGGTACATACAGCAAGGTCCTCACCTCAACTCGACCTACCAAGGATTCCAGTACCCAGACTTGTGACTTCACTTTCGCTGACACAGTTGTGCGATCCGCCAGCCCGAAGATTGCCCGTTCCACGTCCCCACTTCCTCCTGCTGCTTCTAAGGTACAGTCTTCGTCAACCTCTAGTAAACCGCGGGCACCTAAACAAGATGCCCGGACCTTGGAACCCGTCCGTGAGGATTTTCTGCGTTCTCAGGCTTCGCAACCGTCAACTGCCTCTTCCCGCCGTCACTCTTCCAGAAGAGCTGACAAGGAAAAGAGTTCCTCTCCTTCCCCGCTGAGGCGTGACCCATCCGTCACGCCGTCCAACAGTTGCCGGTCTCGGCCGTCTTCTGTTCCACCGGGTCGCTCCGTCTGCCGGGCACCCGGCCCTCTACCGGCGGTGGAAACTGCCCCTCCTGATCAACTCATGGAGGTGGCAGGCGCGTCGGTCGAACCTATGGACCACGACCCTTTGCCCCTGGACAGCGATAGCAGTGCTCCCTCGAAATCCGGTCCTCAGCGGCCGTCGAGGTGACCCCGCTTGCTAGTTGGTTTTTATCCTTATTTCCTCTCTCATTTTTATCATGGCGCTCCTTCAATGGAATATTCGCGGCATTCGTTCTAATCGGGGGGAGTTAAAACTACTGCTTCGTTTGCACTGCCCGCTTCTAGTCTGCCTCCAGGAAACTAAGTTGCGTCCACGTGATCGTGCAGACTTTCCACACTACACCTCAGTGCGGTTCGACCTGCCACCCGTGGAAGGTGTCCCAGCCCATGGTGGGGTTCTGATGCTCCTTCGAGACGATGTCTATTTCCATCCCATTTCCTTGCACACTCACCTACAGGCAGTTGCCGTCCGCATCACTTTATCCACATTTACCTTTTCCCTCTGTAATATCTATTCTCCATCGTCATCTGCCCTTACTAGGGCAGATGTGCTACGCCTTGTTGACCAGCTCCCTTCACCTTTCGTGTTGGTAGGCGACTTTAATGCCCACCACCTCCGGCACCTTGTCTGAGAGGCTCCCTTTTGGTGGACCTTCTCCAACACCTCGATCTTGTCTGCCTCAACACCGGTGCACCGACCTTCCTTTCAGACACAACACACACTTATTCCCATAGAGACCTCGCAATATGCACTCCTCAGCTTGCCGATCGGTTTGAGTGGTATGCACTTTCTAACACGTACTCAAGTGACCATTTCCCTTGTATCATCCACTTCCTGCATCATTCCCCATCTCCTCGTCCCACTAGTTAGAACATTTCTAAAGCCGACCGGGGGATTTATTCTTCCGTGGCTGTTTTTCACGATCAGAATTTTCCCAACTGTGACAGTCAGGTCGACTACCTCACAGAGGTTATTCTCACCGCTGCTGAACGTTCCATACCTCGTACATCCTCTTCTCCACGTCGTGTCCCGGTCCCTTGGTGGACTGCAGCCTGCCGCGCCGCGCTTAGAGCCCGGCGCCGTGCTTTACGCACCTTCCGCCGCCACCCAACTTTGGAGAATTGCATCAATTACAAACGTATGAGAGCGCAGTGCCGTCGTATCATAATCGACAGCAAGAAAGCTTGCTGGACTGCTTTTACTAGTTCTTTTAACCGTTTTACTCCCTCAACGATTGTTTGGGGTGGCCTACGCCGTTTATCCGGCATCAAGGCCCACTCCCCGATTCCTGGCCTAACCATGGAGAACGCAGTCCTCGTGGACCCCGCTGATGTTTCAAACGCATTGGGCCGTTTCTTTGCGGAGGTTTCGAGCTCTGCCCATTATTACCCTGCCTTTCTCCCTCGCAAACAGGTAGAGGAGGCACGGCCGCCTTCCTTCCACTCTTTTAATCGTGAAAATTTCAACGTCGCCTTCACCATGCAGGAGCTAGACCGTGCTCTCGCCCTGTCCCGGTCTTCTGCTCCCGGGCCCGATTCCATTCATATTGAGATGCTGAAGAAACTCTCTCCTGCGGGCAAGTGCTTTCTTCTTAGTACCTACAATCGCATATGGACTGAAGGTCATGTTCCCACAAGTTGGCGTGAAGCCATTGTTGTCCCCATCCCCAAACCAGGGAAGGACAAACACCTTCCAGTTATCGCCCCATTTCTCTGACAAGCTGCGTCTGTAAGGTGATGGAACGCATGGTTAACGCTCGGTTGGTCTGGCTCCTCGAATCTCGCCGCCTCCTGACTAATATCCAATGCGGTTTTCGTCAACACCGCTCTGCTGCTGATCACCTCGTTACGTTGTCGACCTTCATTATGAACAACTTTCTAAGGAAGCGACAAACAGTAGCAGTGTTCTTCGACTTGGAGAAGGCATACGATACCTGTTGGAGAGCGGGCATTCTACGCACATTGCACACATGGGGCCTCGGGGCCGCCTTCCTCGTTTCATTCAAGCGTTTTTGGCGGATCGCAAGTTCCGGGTACGGGTGGGCTCTGTTTTGTCAGATACCTTTTGCCAGGAGAATGGGGTACCACAGGGCTCCGTCTTGAGTGTGGCGCTCTTTGCCATTGCAATCAATCCGATCGTAGATTGCCTTTCAGCCGACGTCTCCGGATCTCTCTTTGTTGACGATTTCGCAATTTATTGCAGCGCCCAGCAGACTTGTCTCTTGGAGCGTTCTCTCCAACGCTGTCTTGACCGTCTATATTCCTGGCGCATCGCAAAAGGCTTCCGATTCTCCACTGAGAAAACCGTGTGTATCAATTTCTGGAGATACGAGGAATTTCTTCCACCTTCTCTACGTCTCGGCCCTGTTGCTCTCCCTTTCGTGGAGACTACGAAATTCTTGGGCCTCATGTTGGATCGGAAACTTTGCTGGTCCACACACGTGTCCTACCTGGCGTTTTTGGCGGATCGCAAGTTCCGGGTACGGGTGGGCTCTGTTTTGTCAGATACCTTTTGCCAGGAGAATGGGGTACCACAGGGCTCTGTCTTGAGTGTGGCGCTCTTTGCCATTGCAATCAATCCGATCGTAGATTGCCTTTCAGCCGACGTCTCCGGATCTCTCTTTGCTGACGATTTCGCAATTTATTGCAGCGCCCAGCAGACGTGTCTCTTGGAGCGTTCTCTCCAACGCTGTCTTGACCGTCTATATTCCTGGAGCATCGCAAACGGCTTCCGATTTTCCACTGAGAAAACCATGTGTATCAATTTCTGGAGATACGAGGAATTTTATACCAGCCCTGTTGAAAGTCTGTATGCCGAGGCTGCTGTATTACCCTTGACCACTCGGCGTGACATACTCTTGTGTCGGTGCGCATGCCGCCTACGGTCGATGCCCAACCATCCATCTTACAGATTATTTTTTGACGACTCACTCGATCGCCAATATCAGTTGTCTGCGATTGCCTTTCTTCCACCTGGAGTTCCATTTCGCCGCCTGCTACAGCGGCTCGATTTTACCCTTCCTTCCACACTTCGGTTGAGCGAAAGCCCATTGCCACCGTGGCATCAGGCCCAGATTCACACACACGTTGAACTTAGTTCGCTCCCCAAGGAGAGCATTCCGGATTTGGTATACCGCTCGAGGCTTGTCGAACTCCGTTCGCGGTTCGATAATGCCATATTTATTTACACTGATGGTTCCAAGAGCACTGCCGGTGTCGGATCTGCCTTCGTCGTCGGGGACAACCGTTTCCAATACAAGCTCCCTGACCGGTGCTCGAACTTCACGGCTGAGCTTTTCGCCCTCCACCAGGCCATTTTGTATACCTGCCGCCACCGCCAACCTTTCTATGCCATATGTTCTGACTCCCTTAGTGCCCTGCAGAGTCTTAAGGACCCTTTCTCGAACCATCCTCTCGTGCATCGGATCCAACGCTCACTCCAGTTGCTAGCAGAAGACAGCTGTCACGTTTCTTTCCTCTGGGTCCCTGGCCATGTGGGTGTGCCTGGGAATGAGGCCGACGACATAGCAGCCAAGGCAGCAGCTCTTTTGCCTCGCATGGCTACCTTTTGCGACCCATCGGACGATGTTCAACGGGCTCTTCGCCGGAGTATCGTGTCGCAATGGCACAGTGCGTGGCTTTCACTGTACAACAATAAATTGCGAACTGTCAGACCGATCCCGACCGCTTGGGGGACCTCCTCACGCTCCTTTCGGCGGGAGGAGGTCATCCTGGCCCGGTTGCGGATCGGTCACTGCCGTTTCAGCCACCGTCACTTGCTATCCGCCGAACCTGCACCGCTATGCTCCTGCGGTGAACTGCTGACAGTGCGACATGTTTTACTGACTTGTGTTAATTTTAATCATCTCCGTGTAGCCATTTTCCGTCTACTCTGGAGGAAATTTTAGCTGATGACACACGAGCAGCTGCTCGAGTTTTGCGTTTTATCAACTTGGCCAACCTATCCAAGGATATTTAACCCTTTTAATTGTTTCTTCGTTTTTAGCCTCTTCTTGATGTTCTGACAGTCACCATTTTTTTGAGATCATAGCGAATCTATGTTCTTGGCTGGGCGCTAATGACCATAGAAGTTGTGCGCCCTAAAACCACAAAAAAACAGTGTTGTTTACGTGCGCTCCAGGTTACTCGCTGCGGCAGGCGCGTTAACTAAATGTTTGTTCAAATGTTTGTGTAGTCTATGGGACTTAACTACGGGGTCATCAGTCCCTAAACATACAAACTCCTTATGATCTACTTACGAACTAGGACGGCACAAATATCCATGCCCGAGAGGGGATTCGAACCCCCGACCGTAGTGGCCGTGCAGACCGTGTCTGAAGCGCCTCAGTCCCCTCGGCCACCGCGGCCGGCGCGCGCTAACTGCTATCCTATTTACTGTCTGAGTAAGAAGAACAACATGAGTGTAACACATTATCAGAGTAAAGACACGTTTGATCTAAATGTCACCCGTCCAAAAGCTATAGATGTTAGGTCATGGTTTTCGGAAAAAGTTCAGATATCTCAAGACGATATTGTCGGTGTTCGCTTGTCCATAGTGAGTCCTGTAGTCTATGTCAAACTTTCAAGTTGTGATTTATGTGCTTCAATTGTAGAAAAACGTGTAGGCACACTGAAGTTTCACCATTCTAATGGTACAATTATTGACTTGTTGGTTTCATTTGCTGAGATGGGAATAAGGAAGTTTGGGTGTGTGAACTTCCCTTCGCGATATCTGCAGAAGAAATAAAGTGTCCTTAGGACGTATGGCAAAATCTTATCTAATGTCGCGGAAAAATGGTCCAAACCCCACATGTTCCCCGTTGTAAACGGCGTACACCTGGTTAAAATAGAGCTTCAGAGGTATATTCCATATTTTGTTAACATATGTGTGAATCGAGCTCTAATTATTTATGATGGTCAGCCTAGGACATGCGCTCTGTGCAACTCAACAGAGCATATCCGTGCTGAATGCTGTAGAACAAGGATCGCACAGCTTTCAACTGGTGACGGTACCACTGCAGGACCTGTGGTACAAATGAAACTAACTTACGCTGCAGTCACCTCACCGCGAAGGTCGGTAGAGCAGGAACGAGCGTAGCAGGTAGCACCATCCACAAGCCCGGAAAATGCTGCAAATCACCAAACAGTTATTCTAAAGCACGAAACCGATGTTGTGAAAGAAAAACTTCACAGTCAGGACAACTTTCCCGGTGCAGGTACCTCTACACTTATGGGAGACAACCCGAATACATCCGTTGAGTTATCTGTACAGACAAAACTCGTGAGTGATCGGTCAGCAGAAACTCACATTCCACTGACCGGAAATGACAATAACTGAGGAGGAGGATCAGGTACTAAAGAAAACATTGAAGTTACGCAGTACCACTTAAATATAGAAGTAGATGAAAACGAAACTGTGAATGGAAGAACCGTTGACAGAATGACAGAGGAAGGCAGTTCAAGAGATCAGAAAGTATTTTGAACGAGGTGAAACAAGAGAAAACAGCTTTTTCCCTGAACGAGAGGAAGGTTCTCAGTTAATAACTTCTTCGCCGGATTCGTTTGAGAAGTCCCCAGATACATCTCCTGAGAGGTCAAGATGGCCCAGAAAGTCTAAGAAACGTAATAAAAAGAGGATAGCGCATCAGAATGCAGAAACTTTAGCTCCTCCCTTAAGAGAGAGGCTGTCAACAATAAGGGAAGAGGCCAAAGCGGACGGCGGACAACCGATGGAACGAAGTAATGACTGGACGCACCTGATTATAGATATGAATGAAGATGCCAACACGGCCGGCAAAGAAGCACCAGTTGTATACGATGTACCAAGGATTGCTGAAGACAGATTCCGCACAAGCACGCCAGAAGATCAACAGGAAGAAGATATACATATGGAGGAAACAAATGAAATTCAAATTTGAATCAGTGTAAAATGACGGTACACAAAAATCTCCAATAAGATGAGGGAACCCAGACTGGAGTTACACATCGCGAAATATGGACCTGTAGAATAGCCCATTAAAGTGGACCAAACATATAACGTCACGACTTTAAACGTTAACATGATACAGAGCGACACCAAAATTGCTGCACATAAAGACCTTATCTATCAGTCAGATACGGACATCGCGCTATTGCAAGAAGTTCTTTTTACCAACTTAAATATCACAGGATACAAAGAAATTTTAAACGTGGCCGTCGAAAGAGCATGTGGCACTGCCATACTGGCTAAAGAAGGAATAGAGGTCACTGATATGTCTTTTTTAGACTAAGGGAATGGCATTAGATGTAAGATTTTAAATGTCATGGTTATAAATGTATACTTACCCTCCGGAAGTACTGCTCGGCAGAACAGGGCAATTTTTTTAAGAAATGATTTAGTAGCGTTATTAAAGGACAATTGAAGAATTTACAATGGAAGGATGTATGGGATATAAAATACCCGACATCTATGAAATTCACTTACGTGAGCAAAAAGGCGCAAAGCAGGATCGACCGTGTATACGTAACTTCAAGTCTGGGTACTAAAATTAACGGAGTCGAGCTAATACCTACCACCTTTTCGAACCACCTTGCACTAAGGTGTAGCATACAACTTCCCAAGCAGAAGACGTGTTGGGGCCGACCTTTATGGAAGCTGAATATCGATATCCTTCAAGACACTGCTTTAGCGGAGCAGTGTGCAGAATCTTGGGAGATTGCCCTAAGACAGAGTCACAAATATCGGTCCACTATTGATTGGTGGGCTTTTTGTGCACACAACACTGTCTCATGGCAGAGAATGATCGAGGTGGTTTAGAGACACAGTGGAATTCCATTATTCTCGTTTAAGGGAAGTCTATGAGATTCCAATGTCCGAGAAAGTAAGGTTAAACATAGATAAGGTAAAAAAAAAATAAAAAAAATAAAATAAAAAAAGATGACGAACATTTATACAGAAACTCTGCACCGAAGATAACAGGATTTTAGCTCAACAAAGAGAAATTTTAAATGAGGCAGTGGGATATAAAAGCCGTTTCTGGGACCAAAATAATCAAATTGATATCAAATTAATTACATTAATTGCGTAATTAGAGCACTGCATAATTGCAATTGCATGTACTTACGGTAATTATGGTAATTTTTTGTTTATTTATTGTAATTGTTTATTGTTATTGCACGTGTTCACTCCTCTGGCGTGGAACTGAGATCACCCCAAGGCATCACGTGACTATCTATGTCACCCCACACCTACACCCTACCACATGACCACCACCGGCCAATGAGAGCACAGCATGTGACCACCCCCTCCACCATCCCCAACCGATATTCTGCAGTCATTCAGACACAGAGTGTCGGAGGGACAGCGGCAACATGGAAAGGATGCAATTATGGTAATTACATTTGACTCACGTAGTTGGGAGGTTCCTGGTACAACCACAAATGGGCGGTAAAACAAATTTCTGGTTGCGCTGGAAGACTTTCGCCCCTCCGATCCGGTGGAGCACCCTCAGACCTTTTTTTTTTTTTTTATTGTATTTCCACACCAGTGATTACACCAGTAGGCTGGCAGCAGCTCCAGAGGCTGCTCTTCAGCCGAGAGGATAAAAGACATTGATGAGATGAAAATTTAAAATACATGACAGGCGAAAAATCAATGGAGAAACAATGACACATACATGGCGACAATTGGAGGTACAAACAGTTGACAGGTGAACAAAAACCGGATGTAGTCAGTTAAAAACGAGGAGCCACGGTGACGTAAAAAGCACATGTAGGACGACAAGAACACAGGACGGCGAGTACACGGAGACACTAAGTAAAATACACGGTGCGACACTTGTCTGGTTGCGGTGGACGCAGTTAAAAAACACACACTTCACTGTAGCACAACACATAACACTTGACGTAGCACTTGTAAAACTGTCGGTCCAGGACCCCGATAAAAAGGGGGGCGGAGCAAAGCGTGGGGGAGAGGGGAAAAAAACGGCGGTGAAGAAAATGGGGGCGGCAGGGACTCCAGGGCAGGGAGGGGGGTAGCCAAGCGGGGGAGCGGAAGGGGAGGGAGGAGAAGGGGCACTTTATCTATGGGTGGGGGATCAGAGCTGGTAGGACGGGTAGATGTCGGAACGGAGGACGTCATCAGGAAGGGGGAGGCGGCGGAAATTACCCTGGGAGAGGACATGTAGGGTGTGGAGATGAAGGGAAGGGGGTATAACGCGGTAGAGGCGTGGCAGAGGCCCAGGGTTGTAAGGATGGGGTGGACCAGGGGGTTGCGGGAGTCAATTTTACGGGTGGTATAGAGGATACGGATACGCTGGAGATATTCGAGGAGGTGGGGAAACGGGATCAGGTCATACAGGATCCGCGTGGGAGACGGGAGCCGGATGCGGTAGGCGAGGCGGAGGGGGTGGCGCTCGAGGAATTGGAGGGTTTTATAGTAGGATGTGGGAGCGGAGATCCAGGCAGGATGGAAGCTGCAAAGGACAGGACGCATGAGGGACCGGTAGGTGTAGAGAATGGTGGAGGGGCTGAGACCCCACGTCCGGCCGGTGAGGAGTTTGAGGAGGTTAAGATGGGAGAGGGCTTTCTGTCGGACAGTGTGGAGGTAGGGGGTCCAGGAGAGGTTACAGTCGAGGGTTAGGCCAAGGTACTTCAGGGTGGGGGTGTGGCGGATAGGGCGGTTGTGGAGGGTGAGGTAGAAATCATGGAGACGGAAGGAGGGGGAGGTACGACCTATGATAATTGCCTGGGATTTGTCAGGATTGACGGAGAGGAGCCACCGGTTGCACAATGAGGCGAACTCGGTGAGGTGGGACTGGAGCAAAAACTGGGAGAGGGCAAGGGAGGGGGCGAGGGCTAGGAAGGCGGTGTCGTCAGCATATTGTAGAAGGTAAACGGGAGGCTCGGGTTGGGGCATGTCGGCGGAGTAGATGAGATAAAGGAGAGGAGAGAGGACGGAGCCTTGGGGCACCCCGGCAGAGGGGTAGAACAAACGGGAGTCGGAGTTGCAGACAGTGACATAGAAGGGGCGGCGGGTGAGAAAGGAAGCAATGAGGCGGACGTAATTAATAGGAAGGGCGTAGAACTGGAGCTTGAAGAGGAGACCGGAATGCCATACACGGTCGTAGGCTTTTTGGATATCAAGGGAGACAAAAATTGCGGAGCGACGGCACCCTCAGACTGCACCTGTTTCTATATATAACAACAAATCAGAGCATTCTGTTGGGTAACATGATAAGAAAGAGCCTTAATTAGAGCTCATATCGCATCCAAAATTAGATGTGCATATAAATGAATCATATATATGATCATCTGTAATGCCATATGTATGTATTATTCTAATAATTATATCGAATTTTCAATCCATAGCCATTGAAATCGACTGAAAGCAGCAGTTCCAACCGCTGACAACAGATGGCTCTGATCCCACCTCTCCCCCTACCCAGCGCCTACACAAAGAAGCCATGTGTGCAGACGCTGGCCACCTGCATCCTCCTCTGGAGCTGCTGTGTGCCTCAGTCTGCCGGCCGTGGCCGCTGCGACCGCGGAGACGCGTCGTGCAGGACGACTGCCCACTCACCCAGCTTCAGTCCTCCTGACGATCATTAACTTACGCACATACGCGAAAAGTCTACCATAGTGCATTTACGGAGCCCCGCCGCGGCATGCGCGCAATTTTTCCGATCGACCCCAGCGCGCCGACCGGGCCACGCCCCGCACCAAGCGAAAGAATTGCTGCGGAGCCCACGCCGAAAATTATTATTATTAATTAACAGGACCACCGCCCATCCACCCCCGACCACCAGCTGTAGAACGCGGAAGAGCGATCTGCCGCGACCTGCATGTGAAGTCTGCACCGAAAAAAAATTATTATTATTTAACCGCCCCACCGCCTGTCCTCGGCGACATGGACACAGCGATCCGACCGCCCCGATTATTATTTTTTTTTTCCTACGAACGTTATAGCTCCTTGTACTGCATCCACACCAACGTCCGCGAAGTTCTAATTTGCAGTGGAACAGTCCGTCCACAAGAAAACTATTTGCTGTGTCTCTCCTGGCGAGAAAAGCAGAACTCAGACGGACAATAGCGGCCGTCCGCTCCATTCAACAACCCCTTGCCGATACCAGCTTCGCCTCAGCCTTTCAAAACAGCGCGCGCGGCCGACAGACGGCGGTGAATCACACACGTGCTCTGGCCGAGCGTTACCTGTAAAGGCTAAGCAAATAGTTCCACTCCACACACGCTCGTCACTGCACTCTGCGGACAAACCTTAAAAATTATCAAACGTATATTACTTCTCAAAAAAACAGTGACAGCAAAGACCGAATCATGCTGTTTTTTCTTTTACGAACCTTTCTCTCTCTTACATATTCCCCACGAGTAAAAACAATCAAGCAGAGAATGCGAGAAATATATATTTTTAATGTAATTTATATCGCCCTTTCTCGAACCAGTGTTATGTAGAGGAAAAAAACGCGCTAGGCTTATTGCATACGTCATATTCCAATACACACACGTGATTACATTTTTTTATTACGCAATGCATCCAGGTTGCAAAACAATTCTAACCTGAGCCAACTAACGAAAAGAAAAGAAATGGTCCGTTTCGGAACTCGACCGCAACCTTAGATCTATAAATGTATCTCTTCGTTTAGACGATGCAAGCAACAGCCATCGAACGCAATGTAACTTATATGCCAACCACTCTTTCGACAACATAACAGCAGCTGTAAGAAAATTGCCGGTTTGAGGTCGTCAGAATGATCGCAAAATTTTTGAATTCGTAATAATATACTCTAATAATAATGCATTATATTATTTACAAAATTTGATATGTCGGGATGCGTCGGTGTGTGACGTAATCGGCGTATAAACCTGCAAAAAATAGCACTGCACTGACCTTCATGCCCGAGCTTTATAGCTCCACCTTATTGCATATCACTTCACACGTTACATTTCGTAGTCCCGTTGGATGAAGCGGTGTGTGTTCCTTTAAAGTCGCTACCGCCTATGGCTGTCGGCTGCTTTCAAGTCACTCGTGCAGGCGGCTGACCATGCGACGCAATTTTTGCCTCTGGTAGCGGCTGCCGCTGGCTGCACATCTAATGTCCGAGAGAGCATTGTCGCCGCTCCGCAGGCCCGCATACCAATGTCTCATCCACTTGTTTTGTTTATTGTGTGCTAACCTGCAAACGGGGCTTAGCTTCAGTCTTTCATCTCGCATTCACATACACAGTAATTAAAATAAATGATAAATTATACAATACATTAATATTTACAAGTCATGTTTATCACATCAGTCTTTCAGTTGTAGTGTAGTTCCCCTTACAATATTATGATTACAACTTACATACTAGTGATAAAATTTTTTAATGTCACAAACGTGTCTGAGTCCTACATTTTTGTTGTTCTTTATGGACACCAGTTCCATAGTATTAGCATGTTTGATTCTGTTTACACGGTAGGGTCCCAAATACCACCGGTAAAACTTCTCGCATCCGTTATCATGTGGTTTACCCAGCTTTTTGTTTCGTAGTAAGACAAGGTCTCCTTCTTCAAATTTTCTTTCTGGATATCTATTATTATGGGTTCCGTTCCTGGCCTCAGCAATTTTCTTTAAATTCTGCACAGCTAAAGATCGTATTCTTCTTCCGTTTATACGGACGTTATTCACTGGCAGCTCAATCATACTTCGGATGGGGTTCTTTGCTGGTACACCCTGCTGTATCTAGATTGGTTCGTATCCAGTTGAGGTGTGTACAAGGTTGTTGGTAACATCTTCAAATTAGTTCAGGTATACGCCCAGGATTTTTGATTCTTGTAGGCATACGTGCGTAAAAATCGGCCCAATTCTCGCATCACCCTCTCGCAAATATTACTCTGAGGTCTGTACCGTGAAATGTAAATCGGCTTGATTTTATTTCTCCTCAACATCTGCTTCCGAGTCTCGGACACATACTGCGGTCCATTATCGCTTAACATTTTCTTAACATTACGGTACTTCGGCAGTATATATTTCTCAAATTCTTTGCTGACGGTCTTCGCTGTTGCTTTTTTAACGGCCGTATGATCACGTATTTCGATAGTATATCTATCGCCACTAAAACATATCGATAACCACATCTAGATTAGATAATTGGTCCGTACAAATCGGTCGCTATAATTTCATTCACCTGTGCTGGCAAAATGGCGTTCCACTTGGTTTGCATTGTGGTTGTACTGGGCTTCATGGTTTGGCAAATTTTACAAATTCTTAGAACTTTTCTGACCCTTCGCAACATATCTGGAAAATAAGTAACTTCCTCCAATTTTGCTTTGCATCTAACAGGTCCGCAGTGTCCGAATTTCAGATGTATGAACCAAATAAGCTTGTTTATAATTTCTTCTGGTACGTATATCTTCCAGCCTTGATCATCGTTACCTTTCCTGAAGTATAATGCTCCTCTAAAAATTTTGTGGTATTGGCGCAAATGCACATTCTCTGGATTGGAGATCTTTTGCACTATTGTTCTGATTCGCTAGTCTTTCTTCTGCAAATCCACAAGTAATTATCCCAATTTTGCGCTCCAATAACCACATCATCCACGTAGACAATTATTTTGTTCAGCAACTCCTCTCCCAAAACGTGGTCCATTGCTCGAATAAATGCGGCCGTACTAATTTTTAGTCCAAAAGGTAAGCGACAGAATTGGTATGATTTGCCATTTACCAGAAAGGCTGTATATTTCCGACATTCTCTACTCAAATTCAAAATGTTCAAATGTTTGTATAGTCTATGGGACTTAACTACGGGGTCATCAGTCCCTAAACTTACAAACTACTTATGAACTACTTACAAACTAGGACGCCACAAATATCCATGCCCGAGGGAGGATTCGAACCCCCGACCGTAGTGGCTGTGCAGACCGTGACTGGAGCGCCTCAGTCTCCTCGGCCACCGCGGCCGGCCATTCTCTACTCAATTCTATTTGCCAAAAGGCACTGATCAGATCTAATCCTGCTAAAATTTTCTTATCATGAAATCTTGATAAATCGTCTATGCTCAGGGGTCGGTCATTTTCTGCTTCAATAATTTCGTTTAATTTCCTGGCGTCCAGTACTAGACTTATCTCGCCGTTCCTCTTCACCACTGGTATGATAGGATTGTTAAAGTTAGAGGTACTCCTTTCAATACTGTTATTCTTAAACATTCTTTGGATTTCCTTGTCTACTTTCTCTTTCATCGCGAAAGGAATAATATATGGTTTTTTGTAGAACTTCTGTTGGCTGTTCACCTTGAAACAGTACTTGTAATCTTTAATACATCCCACCTTTTCTTTAAAGAGTACGTGATATTGATACAGAAGCTGCTCTAGCTCGACTAGCCTCTCCTCAGGAATGTTTTCAATATTAACCACTTCCTGACAAATCCTTTGTCTTATCTCTTCCTCTTCAACAGTAGAATGATTTACGTCATAATAATTAGTCTCCTCTTCTTCGTTAAGGTACACAGAGTCAACGTAATGTTGCATCTCTGCGTGTGTTTTCTCTTTCTCTTCGTATAAGTTCCATTTCGTCTTTATTCCACCCATATTCCATTCTATATATATTTTTATAATAATTAATCTTCATTTCTAACTTCCGCATCGTGTCCGCACCAATCACGTCGTCGGTCTTTAATCCACTGACAACTAAAAATTCTGCCACTATGGCCTGTTCACACACAATAATCTCTAGCATTACTCGTTTCCGTATTTGCACGCTTTGCTTTGGTATAATAGATGAAGTGTTTATATCACAATAGTCTTCTTTGATAATTAGCTTCTGCTTGCGGCTAATTAAGTACAAATCCTCTTCGATTGCATTGTACTGGCTTCCGGTGTCACTGTAACAATCCGTTCTCCTACAAATCCGGTAAACATCAAGTTCATTTCGGTGTCCTCTTGGGTGTCGTCTTCTTCGAGTAAAAAATGTGTCCTTTCTTTGTGTGTCAATCCAAATAAGGTTTCATTTTCCTGTACCCCACTTCTTCGTCTGCTGCAATGCTCTTGATTCACATAACTACAGTCAGACGGTTCATTTACAGTTGAGTGTTTCATTTTCACGCGTCGTCTTCTCCAGTACTATGTGGCGGCTCGCGGCGCGTCACGCCTCATTGTTGTCGGCACGTTGCTAATACCGTTAAGATCTTCAAATCGTTCGTCCTTCTCTTTTAACCTCCTCTTTGCCTTTGTTTGTCATGAATTGTTTTTATGTTTTCCTGGCTGCATCTGATATTAAATGTCTTTACTGGATGTTCCACTTGCTGTAATAATTCGGTGGTGTACTGGTTTCCTTCGTCTTCAACAGTCAAAATATTTAAGCTTTAACTTTCTGTAGCCAATCAGCTCCAATTATCAACGGAATATTTATTTCTTCCACTACTACAAACTCATGGTAAAATAGTTGGTTAAGCTGATTGATTTTAAACGGCAAGAAAATCTTCTTCTTTGATTCCACAAATTTAGAACTGAAAGTTCCATATATTTTTGATCTAGTTGCTGGAAGTTCCTCTAAGCTTTTATTAACATCCTCATAAATCGATCGTGTCAAAATTGAAATCATCGACCCAGTATCAATTAATGCTTCATAATCCTTGCTTCCGATTACCAGTTTTAGTTTCGGACATGTATTGCTTTCGCTCTGTTTGGCGTCTCTCAATACTCGTATTTCAGTTCTAAGCACATCTTCTTCTTCCGTTGATAACCTTTGTTGTTCATCTGACGTTCGGATGGCTTTGCATTGTCTCATCTGCGGTGCTGTCGTTGCAACGTCGTGGTGGCTCCAAATTTCGATATGTTCGATGATGTCAGGAAACTCATTCTGCAATGAATCATAATTTTTTGCTACTTCTTCCGTACAGGTGGTTACGGTATCTGCTGCTTTGTTGTCTGGTTCTCCCTGCTCATCTTCTGTCGTATCCGATTCGTCACTGTCTTCCGTCTCTTCAACGTCAGTATCTTCTTCCAGTTGAACACAACAAGTTTTCTTATCTTGATCATTGTTGTCCAGTAACGCATCTATTGCTTCAACGTACACTCTTTCATGGTATTCTTGTTCCGTTTCTGGCCCAACTGTTGCTTTATTTATTTGCGCTGATGCGTCAATAACTTTATTTGCGCGCCCTCAAGCTTCTTTGCTTCGACAGTTGTTGTTCGTTCATTCTTGCCATGTTCAATTACGTTCGTAGTCTTGTATATAACGTCAGATTCGTCTTCATCATCTGTCGGTATCCATTCATTATCGGAGTCTTCTTTCTTTGCATTTTCGTCTGAGCTCGTCGGTCCTTCAGTCCCCTTTAAATGCTTTGCGGCCTCGCCGCGGGGGAAAGCAGGCCGTTTAATTAGTTTAAATAACGTGTGTTTTCTTCATGATTGTTCGTACTTTGATTGCGTGTTTCGTGTCTCCATTATCTACTGTGCGTGCTTCTAACGCATAAACCTGTTTGTCGCGAGGTCCCGGTTTCTCGTAGACTGTTCTTCCGTCTCCTCTACTTCTGTCTACATTACGTGACTGATTGTATTCTTTGGGCCTAGCTCTGGTGTTTTGCCAATCATTTCGATTATTCCTCTCTCTATTACGATTTTCCTGTCGGTCTTGTCTCGGTTCTTCTTCTCTCTGATGACGTTGCCGTCGATCATCTTGTCGGCCGTTATTGGTATCACCTCCTCGTGACCTGTCTTCCCGTGTATCTGCTTGTCGGTGCCCGTATCCGTTATCTTCACGGCGAGTACCTTCGTCCCTCCGATAATGTCGATCATCTGTTCCGTTCCTATTCCCTCTGTCCTGTCGGTTGGATCGGTCTACATGTCCCCAGCTACGATCACATCTTTCCAAGACTTCCATAAATTTTTCTATAGATAAAACTGGTTGTACAATGAAAAGATCTCGCACACGTCTGGGCAATTTTGCCAACATTACTGAAATGAAAGCTCGCACCGGTATTGGATAGCTAAGATACCTATTCTTAATGCGGTAATGTTTCACATATTTCTCCATCGTACTGAATTTATTTGCGTTAAAGATCGGTGCTGTGTGAATATCTTCATAAACTTCATCCTGCTTTGCTGATGACTAATATTTGCGTATTAGTTGATCCTTAAATTCGCGTTAGCTTCTGCTCTCGCTACTCATGTCCATAACGTCATTATGAATACTTTCATGCACGTTGGACAGAATGTAATTTATACACATGCGATCCGACCAATCTCGCGGTAAAGTTTCTACGATGTGATTCAAAAATTTCATTATGTGGATGTCACCATCTGGTTTGAATGTGGCGGTCTGATACTACGCAAATACTTTTCCACTCGTCTATCATTTTCGGTTCGCCTTGCCTCCTCATTGTTGTCATCACAAGGCAATGGCGCATCATTTATTTGCTCCGGTACAGTGCCATTCAAATTTATTTCGTAATGCGAATTCCCGTTACTGATTTCGGTGACAGATTTTGTCGTTTCAAAGCTGACGTTTCCTGCAGCTGGCTGCTTCATGAGACTGTGGTGTCGCACAAGTACAAAGTGCGCGCCACCTACTTTCGCCGCGCGCCGCCATGCATGCACGGCGCGGCGTTCTTACGACGACAGCCACGAGCGCCCTCTGCTGCAACCCCGCTCGTGGCCACCACGGAAAGACATCGTTCACTTGGGACTGAGACAGGAATCCAGTGAAGACTTGGCTATCAGTTAGGCACTAGGCAGGACTCTAGCTCAACTATGTATCAACATTCTGCAGTACTATGTAAAAGTTAAGTATTGTATAAATTCTGTGCAATATATATCTCGTTCTAATTTACTCTAGCGTTTCTAGTTTCTGGCTGCTCCTCTCCGTACCTGCACCAGCGTGCTATCTTTATTTCTTTGTCGATCTCATTCCACTCGGCCACCGACACCTACAACGGAACGAGACACAAAAGCGGCGACGAGGCTGGGACACAAAAGAGACGATAACAATTATCTGTTGCGTCATCATTGTGACTGCCAACGTGCGCTTCTGTACTAGGCGGGGTCCACGTATTGTTTTCATGTTCCACAATATGCTGGATTTCTCTTTGCATCTGAACAATTCTTTCCTCAGTGTGTTTTAGTCCCTGTTCGAGTCCCGCGACTTTGTCTTAGGTTCTGTTTAATGATTTTTTAACCAAAGTGACTTCGTTACTGCACTCGGTGTGACGCTCCTCACAAATTTTTTGCGCCTGCGTAATCTGTTGTTCCGTTTGCGTGGCTAAATCATCTATCCCTTTGTCCTGTTTACTTATTTGCTTGCTGACGTGTTCATTTTCCTTTTTTATTTCTTCGATTTTTTTATCTATTTTCTTTATGTCCTGTCCAAGTTCCCGTCTTAGTCCTAACTGTGATTTTTCGATTTTTGATCTATTTTCTTTTTTTCTAACTGTGATTTTTCGATTTTTTGACCAAGATTCCGGCTCATTTCTAACTGTGACTTTTCAAGATTCCGGCTCATATCTAACTGTGACTTTTCAAAATTCTGGCTCAAATTTTGCATGAATTGCATTAACGTACTTATGTCTGCATTTCCTTGAGGCACAGCATCCCTCATTTTTGTCCTTCGCCTATACTTTTTAGTTCTGTCGATTTTTCGTTCCTCCTTACTTGATGACAGATCATCTGATGAACATTTAGCCTCCGATTCGTTCTGATGTTGGTCAATTACCTTTTGCTGATCACTAACATTGCCCGCGACCTCATCCACGTTAGTTTTCTCTCCGTTAATTACGTGACCCACGTTTATCGCTAACCTGCGATCGTTTGAGTGTCTCAAATCTGTACTACTTCTTCGAACCTCATTTTGATCTCGCGTAATTTCTTGTCGATCGACGTTCAAATTTGAATTTTCCATTTCCGGTGCGTTTTCCATTTCAGTTACCTTTTCTAATCTTGAATCCATTGTTGGTACCTGGCTTTCACGCGTTGTCGCGTTCCTAGTAAGGACCCTACTTTTCTCTATTGTTGCGCCACGTTGACGCTGCCCTACTGGTGCCATGTTTAAACTTTTCAACAATGTTTCAAAATCAACAAACGATATACAAATTTCAAAGCCGATAAACAGTCAATCAATATACAGAATAAAATAATAAATCAAAATTTGATGATAATTACTATTACTTAATTAAGCAAATTTCTTGCCAAACCAGTTACAAACGTAGGCGCCCAAACTATCCTGGCAGTAGTGTCGCCAATTGTAAGAAAATTGCCGGTTGGAGGTCGTCAGAATGATCTCAAAATTTTTGAATGCGTAATAATATACTCTAGTAATAATAATTTCGTTATTGAATGTTGTAGCAAATCACAGCTAATGGGTCGCAACAACACTTTCGAAGTGTAAATTAGAATTTTGAATACATAAAAATATTGATATTAATTAACTTAAAACAGTCACTGTAATAATTAAGCTTGGCCCTATCTGACTTAGCATTGACTACAGCCTCCAACTAGCACCTCTTACGATTCACGAACAGCACAACTTCACTAATAACTGTGTCAGAATTCGTGTAGTGGTGATGGCGTGTTCGTGTTATAATTAAAATCTTAATAGCTGATAGACTCTGATTGCAATGATAATAGCTGAGCACTGTGAAACTGCGTGGTGCAATGAGCTTCACAAATACTACAGTTAAAGATCCCAATTATTTTAATAATATTGTTTAAAGCATTCAACTTCCTTATAAAACTTTGCATGAACTATTTTTTGGTAAATTGGTTCCAGGCCCTGGGTAGCGTACGCGTGTAACTGGCTAATACTTTGACTACTGTTAGCCTGGATAATTTCTACATAAATGTAACCAACTTTACTTTACTTGCAAACTCTCTTGCACTCTCTTGCACTTTAATTACTAGTCACTGTAACACGTTTAGCAATTCTTTAACTCGTCTAGCAATTTCTTTAAAACTGATCGTAATTACTTTGAAAATGATTGAACTTGTTAGTCAATGTACAGGCTTGCATAATCAACATAATCTAATAATGGGGTGACTACAACTACTTACAAAATTAAGACTGGTTCTAAAATAAGTCATGTATAATTGAACAAAGTTCTGATTGGGTTGACACTACATTTACATGCATACAAAATAAAATGTTACAATAGTACTCATCTGTTTTCGTCGTCTTCGTCGTGAAGTCCAAACAAGACAGATATGATTACAATAGGTATTCTTACTACAACAACGATCACACTCGGTGACAATAGACTTGATACCAAACAATTACTTTTCTTGCACACATGAAAAAAGATTACACTGATCACTTTCGAGTATAAATAAACTTGTTTCACACTTCCTTCAATACATTAAACAGTACGTCTCTCAGGCTTATTGCAATTGCATTAAACTCGCGCCACACTGCGCTTACCGTGCCTCTGCACCATCAACAAAACATTTGTGTTTACTATAGCGAGTCCGCTCCGCGACTGCTTCAGCAGCGCGACACTCACAGCTACTACTTCTGTACCAAAGACAGTCTTTACAACAGGTTCAACATTTTCTGACGCATTGCTAACTTACAGCATAAGAATGTCCGTGCATTCATGCGGGCTTACACATACAGTACATATTTACACTAAATGATTCAATATTGAAAATGACGTTACATAAGAAATATATCTAGCATACAAGAAATGATAAATACATGAAATAAACAAATTTAAGACAATATATACATTACGTTAAATCAAACTAATATACAGCGACAGGTGCACTGTTACACAGCAGAAGCGGAAGACGGTATATTGTTTATACAAAAATTCCAAATAACGAAAATCGGCAATGACATCTAGCACAACGTCTCTATATATACATTTGCAAGCACCGTTACATTCGTATGCAAAATTTTCAAGTAAGAATTTATCGATGCGCAATCGCTCCCATCTCTCTCCATGCTCTTCGCTTAGACTACAGCCGACAGGCGTGTTTAATAATAATAATAATAATAGCGCAGGTTAGATAATAAACGCCACAAACTTACATATCCATCTTAAAATATACTCTTTCGATATACAAAAGCAGTTCTAACCAGAGCCAACTGATCAAAAGGAAAAAATGGGCCGTTCCGGAACTCGACCACAACCTTAGATCTATAAATGTATCTCTTCGTTTACACGATGCAAGCAACAGCCATCGAACGGAATGTAACTTGTATGCCAACCACTCTTTCGATAAAACAGCAACAGCAGCAGCAGCAGCAGAAGACGACATATTATTTATACAAAAAATCAAAATAACGAAAATCGGCAATGACATCTAACACAACGTCTCTAAATATACATCTGCAAGCACCGTTAACAATCGTCCAGAACGCAGAGCGCTCTTTCGACAGGTTACATAAAAGAAACATATGCTAAGTGTTTAAAAGCACCTAAGTTACATCTCCAAATGAGCAAAACCTTCTACGCAGACGCACCACTCTGACAAGGATAGCTCGCAATGCATTTATTTAATGGAGCTGAGCCATGCCGAAAGTTCCTAAATTTAACACTCTCTCTCTTTTTAGCGATCTTGCCCTGTTAAGTTTCCTTCTTAGATCGAGATATAGATGCGCTTTCCGAAAATTCGTATACTTTAATTTTAACTCTTATTTCCTTGCTACAGCAGTACACATCCGATCTAAGGAATCTCTATGTCCTGTTACGATGCAAACTACATTTATCTGACACCGATATTCCAGCGCCCCAGAAGACATATAAACGCTTTTGTACAACGGAGAGTCGAAATAAAAGAAAAATACGTGAAATAATTTACCTATTTCCGACTTCTACACTAAAACTTTTCGAAATTATTGGCCTAACAACACCCTTATTCGACAATACAGCAACCACAGAACCGAAGTTACCTGCCCAATGCAACACAGATTTCCAGCTCGACCCGACCTTTACCCACAAAATTCCTTCTCGAAGTTCCTTTCTTATGCATTCCACTAATCCGAACAAAGATTTATTATTTTAATTACAAGTAGATGTCTACCGCAAACGAAGACGCTAACCTACACATGATTCTATATAGGGCATGGAGTGTTTACATTTTTTTTTCAGTACAACGGAGTGCATGCAACGTAATGTTCGCAAACATATCGCAACCAACTCCCGCACACATCGATCATAACCTGCTCTCTCAGGAATGGATGGGAGTCAGACACAGTATAAACACGGTTGTTGTGTGTTCCGCTAATGTCGGTCAATACAACGATTCCAGACCAATCCCCTCGGCTGTTTAGTATAAAAGCAAATATTTCTCCCCACACTATCTGTTTAAACCGGGCTTACACATATGCAATAGCCTCCTTTTAAAAGCCTATCTCTTAGCCATATAACCCAGTTTTCGTTTACCCTTCTTCTTAGGACATGTGGAATAACGTAGACGATATCTACATCTGTGGATAATAAAGTCCTGGAATGCTAAAAAAATCGCTCCTTGCTCGACTCTACAAGTAATTTACAGTTGAAACTAAAAAAGATAATGTCCGAGAGAGCGGTCAATTTTCGGGTACTCTTAATACCCAAGTAATCAAATCTAAAAGAGTATATTAACCGGGAGCGACGCACAGTACAACGGCGCACTTGTCTCATCCTCGCCCGCAACCACAATGATGATACTCCTTCCATCCGAAAGTCATGCTAAGTTAAAAAAAAGTCCCTTCTAAATCTTGTGTGTTGTCCAAAAATCCAGGAGATAGAAGCCATCTACACGGAGATGCTACTGTAGTATAGATGGGAGCGCCTCCATTAAAAAAAACATCGATTAGTTGCAGTTTATAAGATATATACCCATAGGACGTACATATTTCCCCCATGTATTCCAGAAATAGTAACTTCGTCTTATCTCCAGCGTTTGTAGTATCGAACTTGCTGAATTTACTACACACACACGCGCTCCATTGGCTACAACTAGCGCACTTTAAGTTACTAAACTGCAGGAGTTTTATAAACACGTTGATTTTCGACGAAAGAATTATGATTTACCGCAGCAGACACATCCGCTGCGTAACGTAATGCACACCAGCCGTAAAGTAGACAACACTAGCATACGATTAAACAGGCGATGATTCGACGAAAGATCACTGCACCACCATAGTCGGTTTTCTTTAGAGCTTTACCGTGACGTATATTTAGGCCATATCAACACTTTTTACTTAAATTCCATCCCATCTAACCTAAAACACTCTCTGTAAGTACCAAACATTTCCAACACAGTAACAGAAGTACACCTGCAGTCGACACGAACCTACAACAACAAACGAATCCAACTCGTTTTTTGTCCCAACTAGCATGCTGCAAGCTATGTATACGTTCGTAACAACCCAGACAGAGCTATCCTTACATTCGTCACTAGCCCAGCACCAACTCTAAACAAGTTACCACAGATGGTGTTATAACCGCGATCAGTAACAAGATCTCCCAGACTCACAGCGTTTTAATAAAGTTTCGATCTCTCTCTCTCTCTCTCTCTCTCTCTCTCTCTCTCTCTCTCTCTCTCTCTCTCTCTCTCTCTCTCTCCACCCAGTAACTACGTTGGTTGCTTGACCCGTCCCTAACATCCAACCACAACTTTGTTTCCAATACATACCCGGCAGACATTATTTCTGGAACGCTTTCTATCAGCCATTAGGCTATATACCTCGAGCATTCGCGTACAAACCACAATCGTATTCCATTCCTTCTAACAAATTATTACTCTCGATAAACATCTGTAACACAGTGTAAAAAATTATCGACGTACACACACAGAACAGCTAACAAGAAAAGATCTAGATCAAAGCCAAGTTCTTATAATCCTTACAAGCAGCAACGCATAATAGTCTACACCATTTCGAACTAATGCAACACCAGATTTTTTCTTAACGATCTCCAAGAGCAATCCTTAAGAGACTAAACATACGATTAAATGCACCTCCAACGTTGGTAACTAATCATCTTTGAGTTATCTAACTCGATGCTTATCGACCAAGGAACATTAATTTACCACTGAAAATCATCTCCAATACGCTACCGAGAGACGTCCATTCGCAAACACAGCTAAAAGAAGACATAAATGCCCCACATCCATGCTACTATGTATCTATATGTATTTCCAAAATTGTGGTTCACATCTGCGTTGCATTGTATCGCACGACTAGACAGTTCGAAATAGGTACTTCGCTCAAGCTAGCATGCATACTCACATTCCATGTTATTTCTGGCTGCACGCGACTGCGGACCTGTTGACTCATCGTAGACTCCGGTTTGGAGCGTGTGTACGTAAACATACCTGTCCACGCTCGCACCTGGCCTGGAAAAGTTATCGGTTTAATTTTTCCCGGCCGCACCAGATTTCGAATACACGAGAGCTATTTTTATGAAGATTGAATTACATTGATTGTAACAACAGACATAAAAATAAAAAACGATCGAAATGCTGCAGCTATACCATAGCTCTTAATACACTATCATCATCCCAATAAAGACAGCCTTTACAAGCCATAAAGAGACAACCGCACACATGCATATTACTGACAAATACTGTAAATACGTAACCCTAACCACTTGTTCTTGTACTCGGTGGATGCCCAAATGAGGCTCATACTAAGCAAAAACTGGGAGATTCGTACATCCTACACTAATCCTCACGCACAACAGAGCTAGTACCTTTAATCTCATGCTGCCGTAGATAGTAAATAAGAACACAAATTGTACAGCACATTACTTTTACTACATTTAGCACATATGTCTACATACAGGAAATAAGGTTATTTACATCTAGACACAGAATACAACTCGTTCTTTATTATTCTTGTTATGTGTAACTTTAATTTTCTCCGCTGTAACTCGTAGTTTTATATCCATATCGGCGTCTCCTATTTCCGCTCCAGCCAGAAGTTCGAAAGGTACAGTTAAGGTATATTCTGGAACTCCATTACGTATCTTTGTTTCTTCCTGCATTCCAAGTCCTTTATAGCTCTGCACCTTCTGACAATGCTTCTAGACGAGAACAATCTGGCATTTTAACTTTTCCCATTATTTCCTTGTTATAGCACTAGGCGTCGCTATGTGCGTACGTTACCAACTCATGTGGTAATTTCCGTATGAGACACTACGTTTTACGATTATTGCAAACTATTGTTTGTTATTCCACCCGTTTTTAACTCTGCAAATGACTGCCCCCAGTCCTCCACATTTGGATACAATGTAGTCCCTTCCCCAAACGAGAATACTACACGTTTTTCATGTGTTCCGCTACTTTCGGTCAGTACACCGACGCGTAACCATTTTCCCTGGCTGTTTACTGAAAAAAGCAAATATTTTATAAGCCGCAGTCGTAGCCAGATTTCTCCACACACTATGTTTAAGCACATACGCCATGGCTTCGTCTATCTCCAGCATTAATTTGTACTCGTCCTTTATGGCAGTTGCTTTAGCCATGTATTCTAGCTTCCTTGCCTTGGTCTCAATATCCGCCATTTCTAGTTTTCTTTTCACGCACATAAGACATTAACTGCAAGTAGGGATGTAATTTCTTTAATGGGGAATGGCTTAAACAGTCTTGCACAAGATAAAAAACACTATCCATCCGGTAATCGTATATTGTAATACCATTGCTGTCTACCCAACGACGAAGTAAGTGCTCAAATGCAGCAAATAGACCTCTGCCTCTCTTTTTAGGGTAAATCAGGTCACGGATCACAAAATTCACACCACAACCAGCGGATTATCCCCTACCATGACTCCAGGACGTTCTCCAAATTATGGTTTTGACTGATATTTCCAGGCGAAGCACTAAATAACGTCCATATAGGCGAGATTCTAGATGCGTTCCTCGGGACTTGTGGTATAGAGACAGGAGCTTGGATTCGAATCCTGCATACGACAAAACATTCGGCTGAAACGCGACGGTGACGAGTCCCAAAGCGCAACAGCTGGGAGGACCTCCCAGCTATAGCGAAGACACACACATCCGCGGCAACTCCCACCTGGTGTTGTGTTGTAATATATAGGTGATGGTCGGAGAAGCATCCAGGTCACATCCTCGAAACGCAAAGCATGCTCCAGGACAGTTAAAATGCCCTCTGATACGCTACAGGTAGTGGAAAGGTGATGGGTAGTAGAAAGTTGATGGGTAGTGGAAGGGTAGTGGAAAGGTAGCGGAAAGGTAGCAGAAAGGTAATGGGTAGCGGGAAGGTAGCAGAAAGGTAGCAGGAAGGTAGCGGAAAGGTAGCGGAAAGGTAATGGTAGTGGTAAGATAGGAGAAGGGTAGCAGAAAGGTAGCGGAAAGGTAACGGAAAAGTATGGGTAGCGGAAAGATAATGTGTAGCGGAAAGGTAATAGGTAGCGGAAAGGTAACGGAAAGGTAATGGGAGGAAGGTACTGGAAGGGTAGCGGAAAGGTAGCGGAGAGGTAACTGGATGATTGATAGCATAGCATTGGTGATTAAATGGTAGTTTAAAGTATCTCATTGGGGGGAGTTGTGTAAGAAACACTTCATCTTAGTAGAAAACATATAGTAAACATATTTCTCGCATTCTCTGCTTGATTGTTTTTACTTGTGGGGAATATGAAAGAGAGAGAGAGGTTCGTAAAAGAAAAAACAGCATGATTCGGTCGTTGCTGTCACTGGTTTTTTTTTTTTTTTTTTTTTTTTTTTTAAGTAATATACGTTTCATAATTTTTAAGGTTTGTCCGCAGAGTGCAGTGACAAGCGCTTCTTCCTCGCGCATGTGGAGTGTAACTATTTGCGAAGCCTTTACAGGTAATGCTCGGCCAGAGCACGTGTGTGATTCACCGCCGCCTGTCGGCCGCACGCGCTGTTTTGAAAGGCTGAGGCGAAGCTGGTATCGGCAAGGGGTTGTTGAATGGAGCGGACGGCCGCTATTGTCCGTCTGAGTTCTGCTTTTCTCGCCAGGAGAGACACAGCAAATAGTTTTCTTGTGGGCGGACTGTTCCACTGCAAATTAGAACTTCGCGGACGTTGGTATGGATGCAGTACAAGGAGCTATAACGTTCGTAGGAAAAAAAAAATAATAATCGGGGCGGTCGGATCGCTGTGTCCATGTCGCCGAGGACAGGCGGTGGGGCGGTTAAATAATAATAATTTTTTTTCGGTGCAGACTTCACATGCAGGTCGCGGCAGATCGCTCTTCCGCGTTCTACAGCTGGTGGTCGGGGGTGGATGGGCGGTGGTCCTGTTAATTAATAATAATAATTTTCGGCGCGGGCTCCGCAGCAATTCTTTCGCTTGGTACGGGGCGCGGCCCGGTTGGCGCGCTGGGGTCGATCGGAAAAATTGCGCGCATGCCGCGGCGGGGCTCCGTAAATGCACTATGGTAGACTTTTCGCGTATGTGCGTAAGTTAATGATCGTCAGGAGGACTGAAGCTGGGTGAGTGGGCAGTCGGCCTGCATGACGCGTCTCCGCGGTCGCAGCGGCCACGGCCGGCAGACTGAGGCACACAGTAGAGACTGGTCAGCTCCAGAGGAGGATGCAGGTGGCCAGCGTCTGCACACATGGCTTCATTGTGTAGGCGCTGGGTAGGGGGAGAGGTGGGATCAGAGCCATCTGTTGTCAGCGGTTGGAACTGCTGCTTTCAGTCGATTTCAATGGCTATGGATTGAAAATTCGATATAATTTTTAGAGTAATGGGAGTACATACATATGGCATTACAGATGATCATATATATGATTCATTTATATGCACATCTAATTTTGGATGCGATATGAGCTTTAATTAAGGCTCTTTCTTATCATGTTACCCAACAGAATGCTCTGATTTGTTGTTATATATAGAAACAGGTGCAGTCTGAGGGTACTCCACCGGATCGAAGGGGCGAAAGCCTTCCAGCGCAACCAGAAATCGGTTTTACCGCCCATTTGTGGTTGTACCAGGAACCTCCCAACTACGTGAGTCAAATGTAATTACCATAATTGCATCCTTTCCATGTTGCCGCTGTCCCTCCGACACTCTGTGTCTGAATGACTGCAGAATATCGGTTGGGGATGGTGGAGGGGGTGGTCACATGCTGTGCTCTCATTGGCCGGTGGTGGTCATGTGGTAGGGTGTAGGTGTGGGGTGACATAGATAGTCACGTGATGCCTTGGGGTGAGCTAAGGTGCAGTCTGAGGGTTAATCATTCCCGCCTGGTAGCAGGCACCACCGTTTCTTAACGTTCGTTCGATCTGATTCCAGGTCTGCCGTCGTCACTGCTGCTAGTCGTGCTACTCATCGCAGTTCCGGTGTCACGAGGCGCTGCCGTCTGCCGCCGGCCGCTGTCGCCGTCGCCGCCCAGCCCTACCTTGAGGCGTCGCCGCCAGGAGGCCCTGCCGGACCTGGTCTCCGCCCCGGTCCAGCCCGGGGGATCGGTTCGCCGCAGCCGCCACCGCCGCCGCTCCGTGCCCGTCTCCAGCAGCCCTCGCCGCCGCCCTCGCCGCCGCCTTGCCGCCGTCCTCGCCGCCGCCCTCGCCGTAGCAGCCGCCGCCGCCGCACCGTGCCCAGCTCCAGCCGCCGTTATCGCCGCCGCCACCGTCGCCGCCGCCTTCACCGTCGCCTACACCGCTTGGACTGCTCCTTGGAGCAGCGGTAATCATGGCGTCGCCACCACCTCCACCATCATCGTCGTCGACCTCCTCATCCTCCACGCCCCCACCACCACTTCCACAACCGGCGTCTTCACATCCGACTTTCATCCCCACTATGACTTTGCCCCCCGTCACCACCACGTCCGTTGTTCTCACCACCACCCCCTCTCTTCACTCCACCACGATCACGTGGAATCCCTCATCCTTCCTTGCACCACCATCCCCTTAAATGTCCTTCTCTCCGCCACTTCCACCGCCCCTGATGCTCCACTACCTCCCCCAGTTACCATCGTCACCGCCCCTCATGAGTTCCCTGTTTTGTCTGCCCCCCCCCCGCCCCCATTGTTCAACCCCCGTGCCACGGTGGCGGAGTCCTCAGCTCCGCCCGGCCCTGAACTTTGCGTGTCTGGCCCTTCCGTTCCCCGCCATGTTCCAATCCAACCCATTCCCCAGTATATCCCCACCTCAACAAGCAAATCAAACGTACCAACGCAGATCCCCTTCCCAGCACTTCCAAAAAAGCCCCCTCCACCACGGCCTTTTCTCCACTCCCCCCCCCCCCCGCCTGACAATGGACACCTTCCCCATTCCCCCAATCTCAACCTTCTGTCACCTCGGCCCCTCAGCTTTTTACCTACATCCTTTCTCGCCCTGCCCCTCAGTTTTTAGACAACCGCCATCTGTCCCGCGAAATATATAAATACTTCCCCTCAGCATCTCCATTTCAACTCATCCCTCGGAAGGACTCCGTCCTCATAAAAACACCCTCTCCCTCCTTCCACACAGATCTTCTCCGGCACGCTCCCCGGATTACGTTCGGGGATCATGCTCACCTCACACCACATATCACCTCCAATGCTCCATCCCAGTCTCAACCACAAACACCTCGCCACCAACCCACCCTCACCGCCGTGATCACCAAGCTTAGCCCGTCCTGCCTCTCAGTTTTTAGACAACCGCCATCTGTCCCGCGAAATATATAAATACTTCCCCTCAGCACCTCCATTTCAACTCATCCCTCGGAAGGACTCCGTCCTCATAAAAACACCCTCTCCCTCCTTCCACACAGATCTTCTCTGGCACGCTCCCCGGATTACGTTCGGGGAGCATGCTCACCTCACACCACATATCACCTCCAACGCTCCATCCCAGTCTCAACCACAAACACCTCGCCGCCAACCCACCTTCACCGCCGTGATCACCAAGCTTAGCTCGGTGATCACGGAGGGTGAGGTGTTGGCCCATCTCCAATCCATCCCAGACCTCCACATCCAATCCGCCAAGCGGATCAACAATGACCACGGCCCCACCTACCTCATGGGGGTCTTCTCCGAACACGCCACCTCCATCGACCGCCTCCTCACTGAGGGGGCGGTAATCTAATCCTTCCCGCTCCGCCCTCCCCCACCAGTCTTATAGGTGTGGCAAATGCCTCACCTATAACGACCACCTCACCGAAAAATGTCGTAATCTGCCCACCTGTCCCACTTCCTTAAGCAATGCCCTAATTTGTCCTCTCCCCCCACCTGCAACACCTGTGGTGGCCCCCACCCCACCTACTCCTATAAATGTCAGGCTCGCCCTCAACCCACCTCCCCAGAGCTGACAGTTCCCGTCCATCCCATTGACCCTCCGATGCACCGCAACCATTCCCTGCTTCCCCCTCACACCGTCATTCAAAATTTCCACCCATTCCAGCGTCCACACTCCCTCCAACAGATCGTCCTCGCCACCCGCTTCGTGTGGCAATTGGAAACAATTGCCACACTCTCCCGCAACGACTCCCACTTCACCTTCTCCCATGGCGACACCCTCATTTAACTTCCCTTAACCTCTTTCCCGTCGCCCCCTACCCACCCCACCCCCACAGTAGTACCTATTATAGCAAGCTCGCCCCATCGTATCCTTTACCACAATATCCGCTCCCTCCCCACCAACAAACCCCTTTTTATGCATACCCTCTCCCAACACCGCGTCGATGCCTTCCTCCTCAATGAAACCTTCCTCCAACCCCGTCACTCCGTCTCTACCATTCCTTACACCCTTCACCGCACGGATGGTCCTGCCCCCCTGGCTCGAGGCGGAGTGGCGATTGGCCACCTCCGCCATCACCCTGTCTGGCCACAACCTCCTGTCAATAATCCTGCTGAACACCTCATCCTGACGCTCTTCCTCTCTTCCCTCACCGTTATCCTGGCCACCATTTACATTCGCGCCCGTGTTCCCATCCCATACGATATCATTTCCCACATAGCCAACTCCTTCACGACCTATGTGATTGCCGCCGACCTAAACCTTCATTCCCGCTCTGCAGCCGAACTCCAGTGGTGGCATCAGTTCCTACCCACGCTTCGGGGAGACCTTGTTCCCCTCCCAAGTCCTACACGCCCTGAAAGCAATACCACTCCTGATGCTGTCCTTGTCTCTCCTAACCTCCTGGGACGCCTGCAGGCGGACGTCCTTGACCTCATTGGCAGTGACCACACCCCCATACTCCTCACCTTCAACCCACGCGGCCGTCCCGCGCCACCTGCCCCGTACCCCCTCCTCGGCTAGTCCATGATTACTCCCGCGCTGACTGTGATGCCTACCGTCGTTCCATTAAAACCTTGGTCGCTAGCCACCCCCTCACCGTCCATATCCCTGATGATATCGTCCGTGCCTCCTCTTTCCTGCACCAGACTGTTGCTGACCCCATTGCAACCCATATCCCCACCAACGCCATCCATCCTCACCGCCCCCCCTCCTCCCACAAGCCGTCCTCCTTCTCCGAGAATCCCGTCGTCTGTACCGTTCCTTCCTGCGGACCCGTGATCGAGAGACACTCCTCCGCCACTGGCAACTCAAACGACACATCAGGAACCTCTTGAACGTGAAGAAACGCCGGGATTGGCGACAGACATGCACCCGTCTTAATACTACACTCCCCATCAACTCCTCCAAATATTGGAAAGCCTTCCACCGCCTTACTGGCAGTCACTCAGTCCCCGCTTACCCTCTCCTCCATAATAACCTTCCTCTTCCTGACAATGCCAGTAAGGCACAGCTTTTTGCTGACCACCTTTCCACGATCTTCATACTGCCCGACAATCCCAGGTTCGACTACTCCCGTTTCCCTGACGTCCATGAGTACACCGATATCTCAGTCCCTCCGCTCGCCCCTGGCTTTCAATATTTGGACCCCCTCAGACCTCAACACACCTATCACAGCACAAGACATCGTACACACGCTCCGCACAAAACGTAACACTGCTCCCGGTCACGACCTCATTACCTACAGGCACCTCCGTGCCTGTTCCCCCATCCTTCCATTCCGCCCTCGCTTCACTGTACAATGTCATCCTCTTCACCGGTTTCTACCCAGACCTCTGGAAAACCTCCCGTATTCTAATGTTCATTAAACCTGACAAACCGCCCTCCGAAGCCTCCTCCTACCGTCCCATCTGTCTCACCTCGGTGTTCAGCAAAGTCCTTGAATCCATCCTCTCACGCCGTATCCACAAACACCTCCGTCTACACCAACTCCTTCCCCTTTCCCAATGTGGCTTCCGGCCGTCCGTCCTCTGTTGATGACCAGCTCCTTCGCCTTGTTCACCTTCTCTCCGTCCAGGTAAATTCCCGTCGCGCCGCCATCATCGTCTCCCTTGACACTGAGAAGGCCTACGACCGTGTCTGGCATTCCGGTCTCCTTTTCAAGCTCCAAACCTACGCCCTTCCTATTAATTACGTCCGTCTCATTACTTCCTTCCTCTCCAAACGTCCATCCTATGTCACTGTCAATAACCAAAATTCCCATTTGTTCTACCCCTCTGCCGGGGTGCCCCAGGGCTCCGTCCTTTCACCCCTCCTCTATCTGTTATATTCAGCAGATATGCCCCGATCTCAGCCTCCTGTCCATCTTCTTCAGTATGCTGATGACACCGCCTTCCTTGCCCTTGCCCCGTCCCTTCAGTCCAATCTCTCCGAATTTTCCTCCTGGTTTAACCAGTGGCTCCTTACTGTAAAGACTACAAAATCGCAAGCAATCATCGTAGGTCGCACCACCCCTCCCTTTCGCCACCGAGACCTGTACCTCACCCTCCATGGTCGCCCCATCCCGCAAACCAAGGCCCTCCGTTACCTCCGATTAACCCTCGACAGAGACCTTTCCTGGACCCAAAACCGTCCTACAGAAAGCCCTTTCCCGCCTAACCCTCTTAAAACGCCTCTCTGGCTGGACATGGGGACTAAATCCCTCCACCATCCTGTATATCTACCGTTCCCTCATGCGTCCCGTCCTTTGCTGCTTCCATCCCACCTGGATATCCGCTCCCCCCTCCTATTATGAATCCCTCAAAATCCTCGAACGCCACGCCCTTCGCCTCGCCTACCGCATCCGCCTCCCCTCCCCCACGCGGATTCTCTACGACCTCATCCCCTTCCCACACCTGGTCCAATTCCTTCAACACATCTGCCTCAAGTACATCCACCGCAAGATAGAGTCCCATAACCCACTGGAATCTCCTCTCCTCCTGGATCCCGGGTCCCTGCCACATGCCTCCCTCCCTTCACCTCCACACCCTCTACATCCTCTCCGAGGGTGGCTTCCGCCACCTACCTCTTCCTGACGACGTTCTCCAAAACCGTCCCGACATCTATCCCTCCTTCCAACTTTGACCCCTCTCTGTGGATTGCCGCCGCCTCCTCCCTCCCTCTCCCCTCCCACTCCCATCCCCCGCTTGGCTCACCCCCTCCTTTCTCCACCTCCCCAGGAGCTCCTTCCGGTTTCTCCCACTCTCCCTTCCCCCACCTCCTTCCTCTTCCCCCACGCCTTCTCCATCCTCCCCCCGCTTCCCCTGCAGGGCCAGTACAGTGCTTCTTGTGTATAGCGTGTCATCGCCCAGTGTTTTTTTAACTTTGCGTACACCAGTGTTCAGTGTTTTTTTTTTACCTCAGTGTCGCCGTCTTTGTCTCGTCACCTGCAGTGAGTGTTTTTTAGCCACCGTGGCAATGTCTTGTTTTAACAATCATGTATGTTTCTGCCCGCTGTCTTAGTCTTTTAACTTTCTCCCAATTATTCTTCTTGATATTGAAAAAGCTCCTTTTATCACCTTTCATTTTATTTTCTGTTATGTCCATTGTTTACATTCGCTCGGCTGTAGAGCAGTATCATTGGCTGCTACCAGCCTGCCTTCGGGCATTAAAAATTCAATAAAGGAAAAAAAATCTGAGGGTGCTCCACAGTGTGTCAAATGTAATTACCGTAATTGCATTCTTTCCATGTTCCCGCTGTTCCTCCGACACTCTGTGTCTGAATGACTGCAGAATATAGGTTGCGGATGGTGGTGGGGGTGGGTGACATAGATAGTCACGTGATGCCTTGGGGTGAGCTCAGTTCTACGTCAGACGTGGAGGAGTAAACATGTCCAATAACAATAACAATAAACAATTAATTACCCTAAGTACAAGTAATTACTCTATGTACACATAATTGCAATTATGCAATTACTCTAAGTACATGTAATTGCAATTATGCAATTACTCGAATTATGCAATTAATCTGATTAATTTGATCAATTTGATTATTTTGGTCCCAGAAACGGCTTTTATATCGTACTTGAGGCCCATAGATTTTACAACTCACTGTACAGTGAAGCCCACTACACACCATCCACGGCCATGGAATTACTTCGAAACAGTGAAATTGAGGATAATATCACAGCATAAAAGAATAGGAGTCTAAAGAGCGAAATAAACTCCGAGGACATTTGATATATAATTAAACATTCCCCTGTAAAAAAATCGCCAGGTCCAGATGGATTACCCGTCGAGTTTTATCAAACTTATTGGCACAGACCTCATTAATGAAACATTAAATGCTGTACACATCCCTGACGAAATGAAAGAGTGCGTAACTGTGCTGTTGCCTAAAGGAAGCAACAAAGAAGTAAAACAACTCGCACAAATGAAGCCAATATCTTTAATGAATTCCGATTATAAAATCATCGCTCGAGTAATGAAAGACAGGCTAAGATCTGTCTTAGATGAAGTAATAGACCCTCATCAAGCGTGTCTACCTGGTAGGAGTATGTTTAACGCTTTGAGTGAATACAAGGACATAATTGACCAGGGCAGGATTAGCTTTTTTGGACTTTGCAAAAGCCTTTGAAAGGGTAAACCATGAGTATTTGTTCCATGCAATGTCATATAAGGGTTTTCATGAACATTTTCTGCTTGTTTTAAGAAATCTCTTAAAGGGAATAAAAACAAAAATTTTACTGAATGGACACTATACTCGACTCATAGTAATAAAAAAAATGGCGTCCCTCAAGGCAGTCCACTGTTGATGTTATTATACATCATAGCTCTAGAACCCTTATTGCGAAGAATTAATAGTGAGCTAGAGGGCATAAAGATACTGGACAACAGTCGAGCAACCAACGCTTATGCCGATGATGTAGGCGTGCTCGTGAGGAGTTCTGACGATGTAGACAAACTGACAGCACTTGTTCGGCTCTACTGCAGTGTAACAGGACTAATAATAAATGAGACAAAAAGTTCGTTTTTGAATCTTAATGGATTTAGAAATGTAAGTTTAGATTGGTCGCAATCCGTGGAATATCACACAGCTTTATGTGTGACGTTCTACAAAGATATGTCAAGAACGATGGCCTTCAACTGGAGGAAGGTGTCTACAAACATTAGAGGTGCCATAATACTAAACCGTATCAGAAATTTAAATCTGATCCAGAAAATTAAAATTATAAACTGTTCTGTCCTATCAAAGGCAATATTTGTGGGACAAATATTCCCAATACCCATCGAAATATCGAAAACTATCATGACCACAATCTGCCAATACATCTGGCAAGGCGAGATTTTCAGGGTGGCTGCTAGCAGTATAAACTTGAAACCAAAAAGACGGGGCCACAGGACTCACCGATATCCGACGCAAAGTCACGGCACTTTTTATTAAAAGAACGCTTCAGATTATAGACAACACTCGAGATAGTGTCACATCCAGACTGTTCAAGATATTACAACCTGAAACCTTGCAACCACCTGCAAATATCAGACACATCAATTATAAGCTGAAGTATGTGGGACACTTCTCCTTAGAGATACGATATCTGGACAGAATTATGGAGGACAAACAAATAAGAACCTGCAACTACATCATGGACCGCCTTATAACCAGAGATAACCGAAATAAAATGGAACAAACGTAACCAAACCAAAACTGGAAATCTATTTGGAAAAATATACACAGTAAACTATTGCTTACGGATGCCAAGGCAGCGTGGTACAAAGTCGTAAATAATATCGTATGCACAAATGACAGGCTATGCCATATTGGTTTAAGTAATACCAATGTCTGCCAGAAATGTTTTGCTGTAGATACCATAAGTCACCGGTTTGTCTGTAAAGGCCACAAAATTATTTGGGATAATGTTAGGAAAGAGATAGACTTCATAAAGGGAAGTGATGGCAGAGACATTACTGTTAATAACATAATACTACCACAACTTTTGTCGTCCCGTGAAAAGAAAAATAATGCAATTGTTTGGATACTTGGACATTATGTCAAGCCGGCCGCGGTGGCCGCGGGACTGAGGCGCTCCAGTCACGGTCTGCACGGCCACTACGGTCGGGGGTTCGAATCCCCCCTCGGGCATGGATATTTGTGCCGTCCTTAGTATAAGGTAGTTCGTAAGTAGTTTGTAAGTTTAGGGTCTGATGACCCCGTAGTTAAGTCCCATAAGCTTAACAAATATTTGAACATTTTGAACATTATGTCAATTATGTCATTAATAACAAAGGTGCAGATAACTTAATGGAATATAATCAATATATAGACACCGAATACTGAAATAAAATGTTCAAATGTAAGTAAGTCTATCGGACCAAACTGCGTGGTCACCAGTCCGTAGCTTACAAACTACTTAAACCTAGTAAACTAACCTAAGGAAAACACACACACCCATGCCGCAGGGAGGACTCGAACCTCCACGGCTAGCAACCGCGCGCTCCGCGCTCGGCTACTCCACCACGTCACACCGAATACTACAGATTGCGAAGAGAGAAGAGTTATCGAAAGTACTTTGGAAACAGACAAAATATGCTTTTCGAGAGAGGGGGAATCGGATAACGACGTCTGGGAAAAGTACGTAGCAGGCCAAAGTAGGGGAATGCTGTTGAGGGTGAAGTACGGTGGGGACTTCGTGAGCCCCGTGGCGGCTACGGTAGCCGTGCAGGCCTCAGTAGAACCCTGAAAGAGTGATGCACTGTACCTAAAGGGGGTAAACAGCAACACAAATAAGACGTTATCAAAATATTAGCAAGTCGTTTACTCATGGAAAGTGAAAAAGTTATCAGAGTGATAAGCAGAAGACAACGATGGAAAACCTGTGGGAAATTTTGATATATTTACTTTGTAGGAAATTATCTTTTCTTTTATTATGAATTGAAATAAATATTATTTTAGCATTATAAATGTACAGTAAGTACGAAAAGCCACAGAAGAGGCTCTTATTCATTTCTTTATCTTATTTACACACTTACATTATATGGTGCAACCTTTGCCCCAAATAACGGGACAAGATATATGGAAAAACCTAGAAGACCACAAAGTTATGAGCAGACTCAAAAGGAAAAGAGTTATGTGGAGTCCACTGCGTAAGCAGTACATCATATATGAGAAGACGAACATTGAGGACGTCAGTTAGCAGTTAAATAATGTGCGTGAAAAGAAAAAATACAAGGAGAAGAAAATAAAATAAAATAGAAATAACAAAATTTTACAAAAGCATAGCGGAGAAAGCTAGCCGAGGAAGGGAAATAAGATGAGAGGCCTAAAAAAATAAAACAAATAGTAGTAAGCAGGAGATACCCGGTTCGAATACCGGCCGGGAACAAATTTTCATCCGCCGCACATTGGTATTACATCTAAACCTAGTACAGTGAAGCCATAAGTGATCGCAAATTGCGATTTATTTAATTAAAAATAAACGATCTAAAGTCGTCAAAAAGATATAATTGTCCAGAGTTAGTCATTCGGTGATCATTCACCTTCTGTATCTGAAAACGATGAAACCAGTTGACTACTGGAACTGTTGTTTGTTACATTGATACCATCCGATCTACAACAATTTCCAGAATGCCATCCCAGCTCAATATTTTAAGTTTTTCCTTCATTACAGGTTAAACTGCTTTCAATAACCGTTCAGCAGTACCATCAGACAGATCAGCGTGCAGAATTTTCGATACTTTAGGTATTTTAAAGTCTTGATACATCTTGCGACATATTCCTTAGCACGGAACCAAACAAGTTGACTTGATTGCAGTGGTACGGCAGTAACCAGACAACAATTAGACCCGAGCCTTTCATTTTCGTAAACAATAAAATGCTCTTTCCAGCTTGTTAGAGTTATTGTACTTTAATTGCTGTGGAATTGACATTAGATCCTTTTCATGTAAGTAATTTTCAAACGTTTTTTTTCTCCACGACTATTGTGGCTTACGTTCAATTTTAACGCTATGACAGAATGTGTTGTCCATAAATATGACTATTTGGGTAAAACTTCTTTAAATCAATTTAAAAACACTCCACCATTCATGACTGCGTGATACCCACGCGTTTCAATACAAACTGAAATTCGACACGATCTCGGTTGTTTCCGACTGTGTAAGCGCAATAAATTAATTTAAGCCTTGTGAAAGTCCTGCGAGAGAAAGCTTGCGTCATACGGTCATTATTTTATCATTCCACACTTCTTACGTAACATGTTCTGCATCAACCCAAATATTGTCACGGTAATGAATGTTTCTGGAGTCTGTAATCTTGACGAAAGCATTGTGTGCTCAGAATGTTGCCCCACTATGTTTCATGTTTTCTAAATGGAAACCAATATCGTTTATTATCTTGTAGAGTGTGGTACTATTAAAAGAAGGTAACTCTTAATCATCACGTACAACGCGTACTACCTTGTTTATTGCAGGAGCTTCGTTTCGAAACAAAACATTCACCTTTGAATCAACAGCATTTTTACGAATAGTCGTCACATTTTCGTATCTCATACACTATTTACGTCTTAGATTCTTTTCTGGAATTGACCACAGTTTTGCTGCATATTTTCCCTTCCGCGCACAGAATTATCAGTTAACTACGACGTTATTCTTTTCTGCAGTCTGACTTATCGATAAAAACTTAAATTCTTAAAAACATTGATACTTGTTGGTTTCTCACCGTCTTTTTGTAGGATTTCCACGCGTGTATTTCACAACAGAAGATCAAGCAGCTTCAGCTATTGTCACAGAACGTTCCAACACACTGGTGTGAGCACAACTGAAGCGTGAACAGCTGGTATGGAACGCGAGTGTACACTATATTCAAGAAGTACATGGCTTGAACAATCAACGTGGATCTTAGAAGAGAATTTACATTTAATGGCATAGAAAAACCAGGGAACATATGCTACGGCCATTGACCAATCACAGAGTATTTCCTGTCTGTTTACATCGTGTTTATTCTAACGCTGAATCAACTATGGTAATAAAAAGAGTGATTGCATGACACTTCTTCACGCAAGCTTTTGGAACAGATATGTAAGACAAATGATAGCCTATCTGTAATCTTTCATTTCCTACAATATCCGCCACCACAGGTCTTTTTTCTACACTGTGCTGTTCAAGGCTATATACATCCTTTTGAACCTGATTACCGTAAGCGTCTCTCGATCTGCCTGTGAGACGTCTACCCACATACTTCCCTCCAATGATAAAATGACGATTCCGTGACGTCTTACAATCCATCTCACCGGCCATCAGAAATTAATTTGCTATCCAAATAACAAAACACGTCCACTACATTTGCTGTCTCGTTACCTAATGTGATTCCTTCGGCATCCTCATATTTTTTTTATACTACGCTACATTCCAATACCATTGTGTTAGTCTTGCTAATATATCATTATTAAAGCCTCCTTTAAAGTCGCTATCCATTCGACTCGAATACTCTTCCACGTCCATTACTGTTTCTAATTACAATGTCATGCTTTTCTTCACAGCACGTTCAGTTAACAGACTGAATAGCATTGAGGAAAGGCTACGTCTTACTACCTTCCCATCCATCGGTTCCTTTTGACGCCCTCCGACTAATAACATCTGACTGGATTTTCCAGCAGTTGACTATAACTTTTAAGATCTCCATATTTTATCCCTGCTACCTTCAGAATTCGTATGTCTAACAACATTGTTAGAATCTTGCTACAAACCTGCAGTTTTTAATAACGTAGGTTTGCCTTTCCTTATTCAATGTGCAATTTGTTCAATGTTGAAATATTTACAAAGCTACGTGACCTAACTGCAGAAGTAATCGGTCCCTAAACTTAGAAACTACTTAAAGTAGCTTATGCTAAGAACAAAAACCACTCATTCCCAATGGAGTACTCGAACCTCCGACAGGAACCGGCTGCGCACTCCGCAGCAAGGCGCCTTAAGAGCTCATGTCTACTCCCACGCGGATTTTCCTTAACCTATCGTCTAAGATAACAGTTGAAAGGTGAGTATTGCTTCAGGTGTTGATTCATTTCTCCAGCATCCAAACTCATCATTCTGGATGTCGGGTTGTACCAGTTTATCCATTCGTATGTAAATAATTAGTTCAAAAAAATGTTCAAATGTTTGTTAAGCTTATGGGACTTAACTACGGGGTCATCAGTCCCTAAACTTACAAACTACTTAAGAACTACTTACGAACTAGGGCGGCACAAATATCCATGCCCGAGGGGGGATTCGAACCCCCGACCGTAGTGGCCGTGCTGACCGTCACTGGAGCGCGTCAGTCACCTCGGCCACCGCGGCCGGCTAAATAATTAGTGATAGTACTCCGCAACAATGGTTTATTTTTCTTGTTTTCCTTATTGTACTTCTCAAGCCCTACGTTGCTCTTCGGTCGATAGATTTTTACAATGAGCAAGTAGATATGAAACAAACATCAGGGTCTGCTCAAGGCAGGCGCGGAGCGTGTGGCTTCACTGTGTGGCACCAGACAGCAGCAGTGGCGGGTCAAACAGTGCGCGATGGACAAGGCGAGGATGAGGAGCGCCGGCCGCGGTGGCCGAAGGGACTAAGGCGCTCCAGTCACGGTCCGCACGGCCACTACGGTCGGGGGTTCGAATCCCCCCTCGGGCATGGATATTTGTGCTGTCCTAGTTCGTAAGTAGTTCATAAGTAGCTTGTAAGTTTAGGGACTGATGACCCCGTAGTGAAGTCCCATAGGCTATACAAACATTTGAACATTTTGATGAGGAGCCGAGGGGAATTCTCTGGCAGCCCGTTTAGTCTCTCTGTTATGAAAGTAGCCATTGTGCTATTTGTGTGATTGCTGACTACGAAAGCTGTTTTCAGATCACTGCCTTTAAATTTAGATGATCGTTCTAGCCACTGTTGCTTTCTATACGAATGAAAAATACAGAGATGGTAATTGTAGTTGGCCAATGGAGTAAAGGCAGATCAGACACAATTTCATTGCCTAACCAAATCTTGGAGAAAGAGGCGCGACACAGTTTGTTGTAACTCGCCATTATACGCTATAACTGATATAATAGCAAAGTGTTCCCTAATTCAGTTAGATTTGCCAGATGGGAAGACAAAAGTAGCTTGAAAAAAGTCAGAACTACGCGATTTTGGAATTATTCTCGTGATATATATATATATATATATATATATATATATATATATATATATATATATATATATATATTTAAATTAAACTGTTAATTTTTACTTTTCAAATCACCTTTCTACATAAAATGGTAACAGTACTTTCAATAATTAATTAGCATTTCATTTCTACATTCCCACTCGTGTGGTTTACAGAGCCAGCTATTGTGGAGCCTATAGTAGTCTTCAGAAAAGTTTTAAAATTCAAACAAATTTCAATATTATTGCCAAGTCGGCCTGTATTGAACCAAGACACGAAGGTATCCTCGACTTCAGCTACCACTGTGCTATGTATTAAATAAATAGGGAGACACTAACATTTGTGCTAAGCCGTGTTTCGAACCCAAGTTCCCTGCTTACTAGGCAGTCTCGCTGCCCAATACACCATCCACACACAGTGGCCACATATGCATCGACTACCCTATAACGTTCCTGCGAGACCCGATTTCCAACTTATGCACACACTTTAGTCGTGCAACACAAAATAATAATATAATTTCTTCTGCAGAATTTTACCAGAAGAGTTTTGTCAAGAGATTCTGTATTTTGCTTGGAGTCTGGACATTATATGAAATATCGAGATAATCAATACGAATTTCGACCATATGAGAAGCCTAAGAACAATTAGAATAGATCATTTTTCTTCAAGGGTGAAGACAGGAAAATTTTCTTCTATAATTGGAAAAACTGGTTGGTTACCAAAATAGCACGCGTCTTCCCAATAGCCATAAATGAAAATAAAGGGAAGAAAACTAAAGTGATACGGTGATGGAGACTGTTTGCACTTACTGAATAATCCGGCACGAAAGAGATGCATGATATAGCTCATATTCGTCTAAGTATCCGTTCTAATGAACGAGAGCGGTGCAGTTCGTTTGTATTTTTCTGTTTACCTTTCACTACGTTCTTAATTTCAGCATTATAATGCGAAAAGTTATGAAAATGAAAAAGATTAGCATCCCTTTTGGTTTCAGTCACGAGAAATCTGGATTGTAGATAGACCCTCTCATCGGGATGCACTTTTATGTAACGCTTTCTTCGTCGGTGTTTTAAAAGCTTAAAATCGTATCTGTGTCTAAAATGAAAACATGTGCAACTAGAAAAACAGTTGTAAGATGATTTTAACATATAAACAGTAGACATTTAGTTCTGAAAATTTTATTTCATGTACAAGAAATTTAGAATGTAGCTGGTTGAAGTGACGAGCACAAGCGAAAGCAAAGTTACCGCCCATTTTCTCAATCCCACCTCCATCTTCACCTCCCCTCACGTCTCTGTGTATTACTTCCTCTCTGCTCTCTATTTCTGACGGAATGTTCAGTAGAATATCATGTAAAACTTCGAGCCGATCAAGTACTTAACCGGCTTTGTGGTGAGTATTCTTACCTTATACACTCTTCTGTAAGAGTCCCCGAAATTAAAAATGGGAATTTCCGATAACCGTATATATTTTAAAAATATACAGCTCACATTCTTCCGAATGTTCTTCATTGAGTGGTTTTAAAATTTGTAATAACTTTGTCAAGAACTTTCGAGATTTCCGATAAAAGCGTTTCCAATTTTGTGTATTAGACCTACATATTTACTCTTATGTGTAACAATTTCAAACGTACATTTTTTTATCAAAACATGTAAAGTCAGAACTGATTTGGGGTGGCGATTTTGCGTCTCGCAAGAAGCGGTAGTTCTGCTTGCGCCGCCCCTGATAGATGAAATGAGCGAATGTAAAACGAAACATGGAGACAAATGAAAAATTTAAAAAACAACAAGAATCGAGTTTTAAAATAATATTCAGAAATTAAAAATGCCACGGTGGCAGTAAAACACACGTAGACAGAAAAACGCGTGACAGTGAGTAACAACAGAGAAGTCAAAACACGCTGTGAAAGGAGTACACATATTCTGCCAAGGGCGTATTTTTATTAGAATTTTAACTGTTATTCTGCCTTTTTGTTTTTGAGCTGTACGTTACCACATTCAATTTCTGTGTGTCATTATGATTTCATTTTTGATTAACATGAACAAAATGATAATCTGTGCCAGAAGCCAGAGAGTATGCATTATCTCTGACCTGAGTTGTAGCGAGCAAGGCAGTCTGCAAGTGGCGAGCAGTGTCTGTAGGTAGACTCGGAGAGTGAAGCTTGTGTGGAACAGACGCAGTCTTCCAGTTAGTTTGGTATCTTAGGCACCCGCATTGCATTAATATTTCTACTCAATTATTTTCGGTAGGACAAAAGTCTGCCCTGGAGACCATTGTATCGCTAGCTGAGAATACGCATTTGCTATTTGTATGAAAAAGGTAAATTTTTTGTATTTATTATTGTAATTGTAGTATTGTATGACTATTGTTGTAGTAGGTGCTTATCGTTTCTTATTAACACATTCAACACTATGCCCGTAAGAGCGCGCAAGTTTCGGCCGTGTGGACGGCGACCGTGTCCCGTACGGGCGCCGCTTTTACGGTCACTGAAAGGAGTTTTTCACGTCACCACATGGCTGGCGGCTGTAAGATAACTGCGGCAACGATGTGTTCTGTGTATCAGTTGTATAAAATACATTAGCTTTCTGAACTGTTGTGAAAAACAGAAAAGGCTTACCAACAAGCTTCAAACCAAAGACACAGAAGCAAAATGAAATGATGTTTTGAGGAATGGGTCCATTCTAGCGCTGTACTGGAAAAATAAGCGTGATGTATACTGCCTTTCTACAAAACATCAGGCTACCACAAAAGACGTCCCAGTACGTTCAAAAGATGGGATTACAACAGTAATGAAACCAATAATCGTAATTGACTACAATAAGAACAAGACTGGTGAATATCGTGTGGATCAGCTCTACAGTTACTACCCATTCGCACGAAAACAATGAAGTGGTGGAAGAAACTGTTCTTTCATGTTTTCCTAATGTCTGTCGTGAGCAGTTTTATTTTGTACAAAGACGTCAGTAATCAGAAAATCTCTCTTGTGGACTACATGAAAAACATTAGCTTGACGTTGGTAGAAAAAGGCGGAGGCTTTAGATCTGTAGAGCCAACACCAAGCACTAGCCTGGACAGAAATGTTTGTCGTAACTTTCCAGAAAAAGTACCTCACACTGCCAACAAAGTAAATACTACACGGTATTGCAAAGTTAGCTTCGACAAAGGGAAGAAAGAGACTGGCAAGCGGGTAAGAAAGGAAAAGCAGATGGTGGTGCAAAGACTGCAACGTAGGACTCTGCGTACCTCAGCGCTTTCAGGATTACCAACTACAAGTGACTTATGTGTAATATATACGTAATCTTTTTATATCATAAAATATTGAATAAAAGACCTATTGTGAACCATATTCGTTTTATTATAAACATCAGAAATCGTGTTATGAAATGTAAAAGTGTTTTCCATGTAAAGGTTTCTCATGTTTTTTGGAATGCTGGTACACCTCTACCGATGCAAGCATACACATAAGCTTATATTTTTCCTAATCTAAAAAGGATGGAGTTTCAAATGATGCTAGAAGTTGGCCTTTCTGGCTCTTAGTTACTGAACAGTTATTCATTAACGTTACATAAAAATCGCCAGTTCATCTGCACAGTCGAGGTACATACATAGAAGTGTGGAATGTGTTAATGAAGTCAAAAACTTGATTGTCTTGATTTAACCTGAATTTACTTACCAGTACCCATTTCTTTCATCATTCTGGAGATTAATTTTGTCTTGTATTATCGCCCTCTAATAAGTAAGTCATTGACTTAGATTTTGATAAGAATATTAGTGAAAGAACCGTTATTAATGAGAACAATCTGCATAACTAGTGAGAGTAAAAGTAACACGCAGATAGTCAAAGTGAAATCCATAAATAGAGAGCTTTGAGGTATTGATGAAAGATCACATTGTTAGGCTAATTAATAGGCTTAATAGTTACAGGAAAACGTAGTTGTCTTGATAGAAGAAACTATTTACATTCAGTTGTGTTTCTCTAAGAATAATCGAATTTGAAAATTACGAAAATGCAATTGAGACAGTATAGTGATTTTTGTGTGATGCGCATCAAAAGATTAACTGACACTGATGACTAATTGATTTTTTTAATATTCTAATTGAAGTATCAATTCATACAAAGCTGAGAAAATATTACAGTAAGCAGACACTTATTTTTCTTGGCTCTCGCAGCTGAATTATTTGTGTATAACCTACTGCCTAGTATACTTTTTACGCTTAAATAATCTTGAAATAACCTTAGCTGACACTTTTCACATACACGGGATTAGAATTCAAGGAGATTACGATTTTAATTACAATTTTCTCAAATGTTCAAATGTTTGTATAGCTTATGGGACTTAAGTACGGGGTCATCAGTCCCTAAACTTACAAACTACTTACGAACTAGCTAATACTAAGGACGGCACTAATATCCATGCCCTAAGGGGGATTCGAACCCCTTACCGTAGTGTCCGTGCTGGCCGTAACTGGAGCGCCTCAGTCCCCTCGACCACCGCGGCGGGCTACAATTGTCTCATTAACAGAATGAAACTTTCACTCTGCAGCGGAGTGTGCGCTGTTATGAAACTTCCTGGCAGATTAAAATTGTGTGCCGGAACCGGGACTCGAAGCTGGGACCTTTGCCTTTCGCGGGCAAGCGCACTACCGACTGAGCTACCCCGACACGTCTCACGATGCCGCCTCACAACTTTACTTCCGCCAGTACCTCGCCTCCTACTTTCCAAACTTCACAGAAGCTCTCTTGCAAACACGCAAGACTAGCACTCCTGGAAGAAATGATATGGTGGAGACATGGCTTAGCCACAGCCTAAGGGATGTTTCCAGAATGAAACTTTCACTCTGCAGCGGAGTGTGCGCTGATATGAAACTTCCTGGCAGATTAAAATTGTGTGCCGGAACCGGGACTCGAACCTGGGACCTTTGCCTTTCGCGGGCAAGCGCTCTACCGGGGTAGCTCAGTCGGTAGAGCGCTTGCCCGCGAAAGGCAAAGGTCCCAGGTTCGAGTCCCGGTTCCGGCACACAATTTTAATCTGCCAGGAAGTTTCGTCTCATTAACAGTTTGCCTTCATTTACTATGTTATCTGATGTGCTCCAAACAATCACACGTAATTTTACTAGGTTCATTGTCAGATGCGTTTAATAGATTTAAAGGCCAGAATCACACTGAAATTCAGATTTTTAATCAGTTTATTTAATAGACAGGGTCATCACTTTGAGTTGTTGATAAATTTTCTCTATAACAGCCATACCACACACGACCAGTGACACTTTCTTCTTTGAATGGAGACCAGGTTTCACACGTTTTAACCAAACAAATCACACACGTATACAGACACACACACACACATACACACACACACACACACACACACACACACACTAGTTTTAACTGGCAACATTTGTTCTGTCGACACGGCGGTTGCAAGACTTGACAAACACGTACCGATGAAGCACTGCACAACACACGTTGTTGCTGACGATGATAAAACACTGAGCTGGAGGCGGGGGGGGGGGGGCACAGAAGAGTGGAGAGTGGAGAGGGGGAGGAAAGAGGGGGAGGACACCAAGTGCGGGTAGGGAGTTGGAGAGGCGGGGGAGAGGAGGCGTTGTATCTACTGGGAAAAGAGCGGGAGAGGTTTGGGGCTGGCAGGAGGGATAGACTTCGGGACGGAGGGCGTCATACGGGAATGGTTTATTACACTGATAGTTGCATAAATTTCACACTTTCCTACAGTCAATGTTGGGGGACTGGACAACGTTCACGGCGTTGATTAATTGATGCAGGGAGATTTTACCACGATGCAGGGCGGACGCAACATCGCAGAACCTGCTACTCAAGGTGCTCGATGAAGAAGTTGGCGGCGTTCGCCCACAGAGGCGACACGTTCGCCGAACCATTCGTTATCTCATGATGTTCGTTGCTTTACGGACAGTACATTGTCAATGCAGTGATGGTAGATATATATTTCTGGGAACCAGTTACCACTTTATAATTGTATCGTAATTGCAAGCTGTTCACTTCGAAACAAGATCCACAGGTTGCTTGAGGAACGGGACAACAGTTTCAAATATGGCAAAGCCAATTCCGTGCTGTGGCCAGTGCACAGACCGTGAGCGCAGATTAACAAACAGTATGTACTCCAATCGACGCCCTCAAACAACTCGTAGTGTGTAGTAGTTGATGCCGGCATCGATATCCCGCAAACAGTGGCGTTTGATAAACTGCCTGACTGGTTTCAGCGACGTTGATGCTTGACTGGACGGTGGTCGCAGTGGGGTGAGACTGACTGACGACGTCAAAGAAGACGATATGGAGCAGGAGAGACACCACAGGACAATTTAATTTCCACTCTCTATACTTTTAAATCCTGCACCAAGTCTGCCAGTTTGACGCGCGACTCCCTTTGAAGCAAGAAAGGCTGAACGCCGAAGGTCGATTGCAGGTACGTTCACTGACTTCAGTACTGAATTGCGTCCAGCATAAGACAGAAACAGGCCTTTTAGTATGGTCATACATAATATAAGAAAACATAAAGTTTACGTTTGATACGCTAGACACGCTAAAAATATGAGAACACAGTTGTGTATAAGGATACCATCACTAATTGACTGCCTGGGTCACTGACATGGGGGATACCTATAGCAGAATAAAACAGGAATTATAACAAAATGTTAGAGAAGTCACAATAAAGCTGCTGCAGCCAATTACAGAGAGTATTGTAAGGATGTAAGAACTGTCATTAAGGGGATGAAAAGTACGTTTTATGCAAAAGGAAGAGAGAATTCGCAGGATAAAATTAAAACCATTTGGCCAGTAGAGAAGGAAATACCAGGTCAATAGCAGGAAATTTACGATATTAAGTCAGTGCGTAGTAAAAATCTGTCTGTTACTGAGCGGTCATATATGTATACATTACTTAATAATAACTTTCTGATTATATAAGGTGACTTAAACATAACTTTAGCTCCTACGAGTAATGATATGACTCCCTTAGAAAATAGCATTCTAAGACTGCTGCATGAAATATTCCTGTGATAATAACAAATGGGCGATTGATCCAGTATTTAAAGCAATAAAGGCTAATTACTGTTATGGATAATAAAAGGTATCTAGCACAGTAGTAAAGTACTGTTCTGCATCTGATACACCAGTGCCTTTTACTTGTAATTTTTCCTTTGGGAATTTCGATTTTTTGATAGATTGAAGTACTCAGTCCTGAAACCACTATGCAAGAAAGAACAAAGGGATAATGTAGATGACTTGAGACCTATGTCTATGCCGCCAGTATTTGCTTATGTTATTCAAAATGCGAAGTATTTAAGGTTAATTGATTATTCCGCATGACTTCCTACATGATGTACAGTTTAATGTTATGCCGCCAGTATTCGCTTACGTTATTCAAAATGCGAAGATTCAAGGTTAACTGATGAATTCGTTTCGCATGACTTCATATGTGATGTAAAGATATGAATGTCTTAACAACCCAATATGCTGCATTCTTTTTTTCTCTGTGAGGCACTGTATGGATGATATAAAAGACTGCAAACCGGTGACTTATTTCATTTAACAAAACCTTTTGCTTGTGTTGGACACAGAATATTGTTTTTGATATTGGAACGTTGTTGAATAATGGGTGTAATTGACAATTGGTTCACCTCTTATTTTAGTAATGTTTAGTACAAGGTAATCTTCGCAGCGATAAAGATGGCTATAATACGCACTCATAACGGAGCACAGTAGGTCTGGGGGTGTTAAAAATGTTTACTCTGGCGCAGCTGTTGTTTCATATTTATATTAATAATATGCCCCCCCCCCCCTCCGCAGTATAACTGAAATTCTGTCATTCCTGTTTGCTGCTTACAGCAGCTTAGTAGTAAAGAATGTTGTGGCTAATATTGATGCAGATCAAATAATGCAGTCAAAGATATAGTTCATAGCTCGTAAAAAATAGGTTAATGTTAAATCAAAATGGCTCCTTAATTCGTGTGCAAAAAGACATACTGAATTCTGTTGCATTAGTAAGCTGCCACAACAATAGTAGTAAAACACGCACCACCAAGTGTAAATTGAAGTGTTTCCTCAAGACTCGCTCCTTCTATTCTCTCGTTGAACTCTGGGAAAAATGTTAAAAATTAAGCCAATTATTGGTCATTGTGTTACTTACTTGTGTACATAGTATTCCTAGAAGATTCAATTTTAACTTTTCCTATTATTCTGTTGCAATTTCATGTACTCACTTACTCGTCAACTTGGTCCTGCGAACCTTAAAACATATAAAAAATAAATCTGTTGCTAAATTAGTTGGAAACATGTTTTGTAAACAGTAAATTATTGTCCCCTACAGTAGTGAAGTTGAATACATTAACACGAAGAAACCTGGATGGGGCAATATGATACGAAACTGCTCTTTCAGTGGCCTAGTTGTCTATCAGCATAGCACAGAAAGGAATGATATTTAAAACATCATTGAAAAAGTGTGGTCTCCACGCTGACAGATTTAGCAGTAAGACATTGATTCACATTCGGGAGCATATTGGTTCAAGTCCGCCTCCAGCTATCCACATTTAGTTTTTCTGTAATTTCTCTAAATCACTTCAGGGGAATGCCGGAATGGTACTTTTGAAATTGCATGCCTGATTTCGTTCGCAAGCCTAACCAAAAGTCAAAGAGTGAGTTCCGTCTCTAAGTACCACGGTCGACGTGTCATTAAACTCTACCTACCCACTAGAAAATTTATGAGAATCGAAAAAAAACCTCGTCTTCGAGGATTGGTCGTTATAGTATCTTAATTGTGTATCTGTTTTAGTGAAACTGCCAACGATTGGGAATTTCTATGTACAAAGACTGGACCAACAATTGGAGGAAGGAAAACAAATGAATGAGCGGAGCAACAGCCCTCTTGTATGTGCGAAAAAATATCTGTGGCCGCGGTGGAGTAGCCGAGCACTCTAAAGCGTCTCGCTGCGGAGCGCGTGGTTGCTCGCCGTGGAGGTTCGAGTCCTCCCTGGGGCATGGGTGTGTGTGTTTGTCCGTAGTCTAGTTTACCTAGGTTACGTAGTTTGTAAGCTACGGACTGATGACCACGCAGTTTGGTCCGATAGATTTACAGACATTTGAACATTTTGAAATATCTGTGTTTACATTGCGATGTAGCATCTCCGCTAAAGTATAAATTTCCTATGCATTAGCAGTGCTTAGCGTTGTGCGCATGTGGAAAAGATAATCTGAAACAGTCATGTCTGTACTGTAAAATATAGTTACATTACGCGACAATACTGGATAAATAATTTGTAACAAGAAAACAGAGATCAGTCCCTAAATAAATTGTTTATACGGATCGATGTCGACTACTTGCTAGCCACCATCAGTGTTATACAGTATGTCAACAGTTGTGACTATAAGAGACGCTTAAATATACCTACGTCAGTTGTAAATACAGCTGCTGGCATACTGTAACATCGAGGATGGGTATAAAGTAGCTGAAATCAATCTCTATGCAACAATTTATTTTGCGAGTTTCGAAAACATTGTTTCCATTTGGACGAAGCGAACTGATGTAATGTGTAAATTTGAAACTAGAGATTCTCATATTAAAAATTATTTTGCAATTGTTTCCGTTTTCATCTTACAGCTTATTAACAGCTGCCGTTGCACATTGATCCAAATTTGGAATAAAAAATAAACGAAACGCTAATATTACATATACTGAATACTTTTTCTCATATTTCTTCATTAATGAGTATTTTTATTAGCCACTTTTGAATTCTTTCACATCTAGAAGTGTTTGCGATGTTAAATATGGTGAGTTCCACCATGGTTCGAGATCAACAACAAACTTTATGTCCCCCTATAAGTGGCTGGGTCCGTTTTGACAGTTGGGTCAGAGATGCAATATGTTTAGTCTTTTATGTTTGGAAGTGAGGCCTTATATATCTGTTGCACGATATTTTATTCACGAAAACGAAGGAATGTATAAAATCACAGATATACGTACAAAAAAAAAAAAAAAAAAAAAAAAAAAAAAAAAAAAATCACAACATACTATCTACGCAACGTATTGCAGTAACATTCCTGAATCCACCAGAGAAACTATTGTGACCAGATTCCCCTCTAGGAAGCAACTGTCAAAATGAGGAGACAGAATTATTTTTCTAAACTTTTAGTTTGAATAAAAAATTAATAAATAATGCTAATATTATAACTGCTGACTGTTGGCCTTTCGACGCCATATGAACGTCAGAGATATGAAGACGCACACTAGACAAGGTAAAGAGGAATAATGGGCGAATCCCAACGTTAACTGACAGTGACCAACGAGCATTAAAAACGATTCGGCCCGGACAACATAAAACTACCGTGGCAAAAGTGACTGCAGAAGTCAGTAATGACTTGAGTAATACTTTTTCGATGAAAACTCTACCGCTGAATATTAGCATTCTTGGAAGAGCAGCGTTTACGTAACCCTTAGTAAAGTAAGACAACGCAAATTTGAAAAGGTAGTTATGCCATTATCGTCCAACTTGAACACTTGATAATTGGAAGTATGTGAAGGGGTCAGATAAATCATCGTGTATATTATTTCGTAAAAATAACCGCATTTATGTGTCGAGAACCCCAAATGAATCCTATGATACGACATTCCTGCTTTTTACCGTCAGGCACGGCGGAAGTTCCACCCTGATTTGTGCAGGCATCTCGTAATATTTAACTCTTTGTATAATTATTCTCACTGTGTGACTGTGAATGGATATCGCACCAACCTCGACAATAAACTCCTTACTATGGCTAACCAACACAGCCATATTTCAAAATTATAATGTGCTTACACACACAGCCAAAATTGAGGTGTGGTTTGTACAGCATCACAAAATTATCGCAAATATCTCTGAATGCACAGTCACTACGCCTCAGCATAACAACCATTGTGGCGCGATTCGGAGCAGAGATTCAGGATAAAATTTGCAGCTCCATCTTTGTTGAAATATTTGGTGTATACTTTTGTACAAGAATGTATAATACATTTTGAAAACTGTAAGGAACGTTTAAGAATCTGTTCCTGAAAGAGCTGCATCTGTTCTCAAAGCTAGTGGAGGACCAAAATATTTCTAAATTAATATTGTGTCTGTGTGTAGGTGTTCATATTATTTTGTGGTAATAGAGATGCGAACGTACGACTGGTAATTCATACCACGAAATGAAACTGTTGTCGCAGCTTCTAGGCTATTTAACAGCTCTCTCCTTCCACTGCGGAATAGTCGTGCGCACTGAGGTGCCTTGCTGTGGTGCGCGAGCCATTCGCCGTCGGAGGTTCGATTCCTCCCTGTGTGTGTGGTATTCTTGGGATAAGTTAGTTTTAGTAGTTCGTAAGTTTCTGGACCGATGAGTACTGCTGTTAAGTCCTATTACTTTACAAACATTTGATCATTTTATTGTCCATTGCGGTAACTGTTGATTGAGCATATCATTTTTTTTTATTGTTTCATATTAACTGCGATCTTAGCGATAGAACTAAGGAGTTAGAACGACATAAATCTTATCTTAATATATACAAAAAATTCAGTTGTTTGTGCCAAAAATTCACTCTGCAGGGAAAACCACACATCGCAAACGAATAGTGTTTATTTGTTGTAGTAGGTATCAGTCCCCCATTGTCCACTATGGTGGTAGAGGGTTGATAACGATAACAGGATGGAAGCTATGGGAGTTGAAAGATACCGACTTATATAAAATTCTACGTGTGGGTGTCAATATGTTGCTCTTCAGCAAAAACTACACAATGGAGACGTATGATCTCTCTATTTTGCTGTAGTACATAGTCTCCCGTTATACACCATAGCAGTTCCATGTTGACAGCTATAAGAGGGTGGAAGACATACTGGTTCAAACGTCAGCTTATATAAGATTCGGACTGAAGATCAGCGATGACTTTTGACACTATAATAGCAAAGAGGTTATATACAGCGAAACGTGATGCACATTCTTCAGTTGTTTTTCTGCATCAAAGTACGAATAAAGAAAAATATGAGCATTTTGCAGTTTGAACAGTGAAATGACCAAGAAAGATGCCGAAGCGTAAGAAAGAAATTTCGCGTTCTCGATCCGTTTCTAGAAGACAGAAACGGCGCTGAAAAGGGACTCTACAGATGTTAGAAACTTGAAATTTGTAACTGTCGTCACAGCTTCTATAGCTCTCTCCCTCTCCTTCCACTGCACTGCGGGGGAATGGCCGTGCGCAAGGGGGTAGCAAGGTGTATCAAAATAAGTCATTAGTGAAGCATTTTTAAAGCTAAATCTATGAAAATGTTTATTTGGAAGTAGAAACAACCAATGCAGATCATCCAGTCTACGCGTGCGAAGCAGTGGGAATTAAGCCAGTGTGAAAATAAAAAGATGGCCGTGTTGGGATTGGTTGCGGGAGAGACGGGTTTGTGAGGGTAAATCTGCTACTGTAGAAGCTAGAAACAGTAGTAATCCATGCCTTATTAACTGCAACGAACTTCTCTTTTTATTATTTCATACCAAACTTTCGGATATCCACAACGCTACGTATCGTGAATGATTTCGTTACGCGAATTAGTTCCTTGGTAATCCATAACAATCTATATCTATAAATGTGAATGTCTCTTCGGTGTACGCTTATCACGTCCGAACGACAAGACGCAGTTACTAATTTATATCTGAGGAAGATTTTTGGCACGGTTTTATAGCGATCTGATAGATATTTAGTAATTTGAAGAATATAACGCGAAATGCGGAAGAATAATTACTATTTTAAAATGGTTTTATTGGTTGCATTGTTGCTTGAGGGTTGATAATGATAAAAGGGTGGAGTATATTGCGAACTCTCCCGTTGTACACCATAGCAGTTCCATGCAGAGAGCTATAACGGGGTAGAAGATATTGTGGTTGAAAGTCGTCAAATTATTAAAACAAATTCGGACTGAAGGCCAGCAATGACGTTTGCGACTCTACATTGTGTCCCAGCTATCTTGTCCACCCAAAATATCTCTGTAACAATAACAGCTATTGGAAAACGATTTTCACCGATATCAATGTACGGCTGGGGCCCACGAATGTACATATTTGGAAACATTCTAAAACTAAAGCAAATGTGTTTTTAACACAAACTCATGTTTTTTTTAAATGGACACCCTATAGTTTTTCTTCAACAATCCATAGCATGACAAATCACATAAACAATGGCGTTGATTGCATCGCAATATTCCAATTACATCGCGAGATATTGGGCCGCGAAGTTGACGCCTGAAATACGCGAAACGCGTGGCTAGCGCACGTTCTGAGACTTCATCTACATCTACATCTACATCTACATCTACATCTACATAGATACTCTGCAAATCACATTTAAGTGCCTGGCAGAGGGTTGATTAACCACTTTCATAACTTTTCTCTACCGTTCCATTCTCTAATAGCGCGCGGGAAGAAAGAACACCTAAATCGTTCCGTTTCCGATCTGATTTCTCTTATTTTATTGGGATGGTCATGTCTCCCTAAGTAGGTGGGTGCTAGCAAAATATTTTCACATTCAGAACTAAAAGTCGGTGATTGAAACTTCGCAAACAGATCACGCCGCAATGAATAACGTCTTTCTTTTAATGATTACCACCCCAATTCGAGCAACATGCCCTTCTCTGAATCTTCTCAATATCTTCCGTCAGTCCCACCTGGTGAGGGTCCCACAAGGGGCAACAGTACTCCAAGAGAGGACGCACAAGTGTGATGTAGGCAGTCTCTTTGGTGGAGCTGGTGCATCGTCTAAGCGTTCTGCCTATGAAACGTAACCTTTGGTTCGCCTTCCCCACAATATTTTCTTTGTGTTCTGTCCAGTCAAAGTTGTTCGTAATTGTAACTCCTAGGTATTTGGTAGAATTTACGACCTTAAGGTTTGACTGATTTATCGCGTAATTGAAGTTCAGCGGATTTCTTTTAGTGGTCATGTGTATTACTTCACACTTTTCTTTATTTAGTGTCAATTGCCAATTTTCGCACCAAGTAGAAATTTTGTCTAAATCGCTTTGCAATTGCTTTTGATCCTCTGTTGACTTCACTAAACGATAAACGACAGCATCATCCGCGAACAGTCTAAGGGAGCTATTCAGATTATCTCCTAAATCGTTTGTAAACACGAGGAAGAGTAGGGGACCAATAACGCTTCCCTGTGGAACGCCAGATATCACTTCCGTTTTACTCGATGACTTACCGTCAATTACAACGAACTGTGTCCTTTCTGATAGGAAATCGTGAATCCAATCGCACAATTGGGGAGATATTCCATAAGCACGCAATTTCATTAGAAGCCGCTTGTGGCGTACAGTATCAAAAGCCTTTCGGAAATCCAGAAATATGGAATCGATTTGAGATCCCTTGTCGATGGCACTTAACACTTCATGTGAATAAAGGGCAAGCTGTGTTTCGCAAGAGCGATACTTTCTGAATCTGTGCTGACTATTGGTTAATAGGTCGTTCTCTTCGAGGTAGTACATAATATTCGAACAAAGTATATGTTCCAAAATCCTACTGCAAATCGACGTCAATGAGATAGGCCTGTAATTTTGGGGATCACTCCTATTGCCTTTCTTGAATATTGGAGTAATTTGGGCAACTTTCCAGTCTTTGGGTACGGATCTTTCGCTGAGTGATCGGTTGTAAATTATAGCTAAGTACGGAGCTATTGCATCAGCATACTCTGAGAGGAATCTAGTTGGTATACAATCTGGCCCGGAAGATTTATTTTTGTTTAGTGACTTAAGTTGTTTTACTACTCCAGGAACATCAACTTCTAAGTTTCGCATGCTGGCAGCTGTTCTTGGATTGAATACTGGAGTGTTCACTTCGTCTTCTTTGGTGAAAGAATTTCGGAAAGCTGTGTTTAGTAATTCTGTCTTAGCAGTACTGTCGTCGGTAGTATTACCATTGCTATCGCGTAGTGAAGGTATTGTTTGTGTTTTGCCGCTAGTGTACTTCACATATGACCAGAATTTCTTTGGATTTTCTGCAAGATTACGAGACAGGATTTCGTTGTGGAAACAACTATAAGATTCTCGCATTGAAGTCCGCGCTAGGTTGCGAGTTTCGGTAAAAGATTGCTAGTCTTGCGGATTCTGTGTCTTTTTAAGTTTTGCATGCGTTTTTCTTTGTTTCTGCAACAGTTTTGTGTACCACGGGGGGTCAGCCCCCTCTTTTATTAATTTATTTGGTATAAATCTCTCGATTGCTACTGATATTATGTCTTTGAAAGTAAGCCACAACTGATCTACACTCGCATTTTTAGTTTTGAAGGACTGGAGACTATCACTCAGGAAAGCGTGAAGCGAATTTTTATCTGCTTTATTGAATAGATATATTTTTCGTTTATTTTTGGTGCATTTGGGAATTTCGATATTCAGTCTCGCTACTACAACTCGATGTTCGCTAATCCCTGTATCTGTTTTGATGCTCTTTACTATCTCGGGATTATTTGTTGCTAGGAGATCAAGAGTATTTTCGCAACCACGTACTATTCTAGTGGGTTCATGAACTAACTGTTCGAAGTAGTTCTCAGAAAAAGCATTCAGAACTAGTTCGGACGATGTTTTATATTTGCCCCCGGTTTTGAATACGTAATTATGCCAACATATCGAGGGTAAATTAAAGTCGCCACCGATTATAACAGTATGCTTCGGATACCTATTTGAAATATGATTCAAGCTTTCTTTGAACATTTCTGCAACCGCATCGTCTGAGTCAGGGGGCCGATAAAAAGATCCAGTTATTAATTTATTTCGGTGGTCAGGTATAACCTCTACCCAGACCAATTCACAGGAAGTATCTGCCTCAGGATAAACCGTTTGTAACAGCAATAAACACGACACCCCCTGTTTTATTTATTCTATCCTTTCTGAAGACCATTTGGCCCTTTGAAAAAATTTCGGCCGAATTTATCTCAGGCGTCAGCCAGCTTTCAGAACCTATAACGATTTGTGCCTCAGTAGTTTCTATCAGCGCTTGGAGCTCTGGAATTTTCCCAACACAGCTACGACAATTTACAATTGTTACACCAATGGTTTTGATGTCTACTTTCTTCCCGTGTCTGACCTACCCCCTTTGAGACTGAAACCCATTTTGTGTATTCCCGAGGCCATCTAACCTAAAAAACCGCCCAGTCCACGCCACACAGCCCCCGCTACCCGTGTAGCCGCTTCCTGAGTGTAGTGGACTCCTGACCTATTTAGCGGAACCCGAAAACCCACCACCCTTTGGCGCAAGTCGAGGAACCTGCAGCCGACACGGTCGCAGAACCGTCTGAGCCTCTGATTCAGACCCTCCACTCGGCTCTGAACCAAAGGTCCGTAGTCAGTCCTGTCGACAATGCTGCAGATGGTGAGCTCCGCTTTCATCTTGCAAGCAAGACTGGCAGTCTTAACCACTTCTGATAGCCGCTCAAAACCAGAGAGGATCTCTTCCGATCCAAAGCGACACACATCATTGGTCCCGACATGAGTCACCACCTGCAGTTGGCTGCACCCTGTGCTCTTCATGGCATCCGGAAGGAGCCGTTCCACATCCAGAAAGACTCCCCCCAGTATGCACACGGAGTGCACATTGGAATTCGTCCCCTCCCTAGTAGCCATTTTCCTAAGGGGCTCCATTACCCGCCTAACGTTGGAGCTCCCAGCTACCAACAAACCCACCCTTTGTGAGTGCCCGGATCTTGAAGGCAGAGGGGCAAGTACAGGACAAGCGACACCATCCGCATCAGGAACATCCCCAGACTCAGGCGAGAACCCCAAGATGCTCAGGACGTGCGCTAGCCGCGCGTTACGCGTATTTCAGGCGTTAACTTAGCGTCGCAATATCTCGCGATGTAATTGGAATATTGCGATGCAATCAACGCCATTGTTTATTTGATTTGTCATGCTATGGATTGCTGAAGAATATATATAGGGTGTCCATTAAAAAACATAATTCTGTGTTAAAAAATTTCTTTCGTTTTTGAATGTTACCAAATATGGGCCCCAGTCGTACATTGATACCGGTGAAAGTCGTTTTCCAATAGCTGTTATTGTTCCAGAGATATTTTTGGTGGACAAGATAGCTGGGACACCCCGTATAGCAAGGAGGTTACATACAGCGAAACGTGATGCCACAGACCATATCTTTGGTCTATGCGTGCTACAATGTCTTCAGCTCTTTCTCTGTAAGGATAAGCGAACGAATAAGGAAATGTAAGAATAAATAAATGGCACACTACTGAAAGATAGCTTCTCTACGAGGCGCGTCGATAAAGTAAGTTCCGTTTGGTTATAGAAAACGAACGGGTACAGATACATAAAAATTATTGATTGTACAAAAATCTACAACTGTTAAACTACTTTTCTACATAGCTTCCGAAATTTTGTAGGCAATTGTCATAGCATGGCGTGACGTTTTGTTTGCCTTTTTCATAGAATGTTGCCGCCTGTGTATTCAACCACGTAGTAACATATTCTTTCAGCTCGTCATCATCGTGTAAGTGTTGTCCACCAAGGACAGATTTTAGGTGTAAGAAGAGGATTACTGTCAAAATATTTTTTTTTCACGATAATGCCTGACCTCACACACAGAATGTGACCAAACAATTCTTATGGAAATTTCAATGCCGCGGTGGCCGAGGGGACTGAGGCGCTTCAGTCACGGTCTGCACGGCCACTACGGTCGGGGGTTCGAATCCCCCCTCAGGCATGGATATTTGTGCCGTCCTAGTTCGTAAGTAGTTCATAAGTAGTTTGTAAGTTTAGGGACTGATGACCCCGTAGTCAAGTCCCATTAGCTCTACAAACATTTGAACATTTTTTTGAAATTTCAATGGGACCTGTTTGATCATCCTCCATACAGCTCGGACCTCTGTCCTAGCCACTTCCATCTCTTCTTACACCAAAATCTGTCTTTGGTTGTCAACACTTCAACGATGGTAAAGAGCTTTTACCACATGGTTGAGTACACAGACGGCAACCTTCTGCGAAGGATGCATACAAAAACTTGTGACACGCTATGACAGGTGACTACAAAATTTCGGCAGTTATGTGGAAAAGTAGTTTAAGAACTGTAGAATTTTGTGCAATAAAAATTTCTACTGTTTTTCATTTTATTACCAAACGGAACTTACTTTCTGGACGAGCCTGGTATCATAATCAAACACGTGAGCGGAGCCGCGGGTTTAAGCTAGTATTGAGTAAAAATTTGAGTTCACTTGCTCGTCTGCTTCCAGCTCCCGTAACAGATGACATTTTTGTACGTGACGTTGCAGTTCAGAACTGTTTACAACCCCAAAGCGTATCCCAAGACGACCCATAAAAGTAAAAATTCCGTCGTACTGTGTCACGCGGCCACATCTCATACTGGTTCCCGGAGAGATATGACGGCGGCGGACGGAGGCTGCGAAGAATAGCGGGAAGTACTAAATTTGGGACCTGGAGAGGTATTCTCGGGCAAGACTGGTGTTTGTGGGGGGAACGGCAGGGCTCGGGTCCCGCCGTTCTAATGAAAGCAAGGCTCCTCCCGAACCGCGTCACGTACTGAAATATTCCTGTGTGCTCCGGCGGCAAAATTGCCGGGCCCGGAGCAATTTTCACGCGTATATCAGACCGCCAGTTTTGTCCAAGTGGGTCACGTCCGGCGCTAAAGTTTAACGTCCCCACCGCAGCGTGCGCAGGCTCGTATCGCACCCAGCATCGGCAGACAGCCTTACAGCCGTATGAAATGCCAGCCGCGCTGTTACCCGAGGCCGACTGGAACGACATCACTCGTGACAAGGCGTTTAGCTATCGCGAGGCTTTCCCTGACATAATATACGCACTTCAAATCTCTCTTTATGAGAAGAATACTTCATCCGCTATCTACATCTACATAGATACTCTGCAAATCACATTTAAGTGCCTGGCAGAGGGTTCAAATATTTTCAAATGTTTGTATAGCTTATGGGACTTAACTACGGGGTCAACAGTCCAGACGGCCACTATTAGAATTTAACCGACGGCTACAGGGCTAAGAATCCAGCTGCGCCTTCTCTATTTTCGCGCGTCAATCGTTTTCAAAGAAAGATTATTTTGATAACATTGTTTGAGTTGTTCATGATCTGAATAGACGTTTCTTACAATCAGTACTGATTTGGACTTGTACTATTTCATACGACAATAAATGTCTACTGCATTGAAAGGTATTTGAAGTGTGTTACAAAGATTCATTTAATGTGTGAACTATATTTCTGGAACACTGATCTGGTATATGGAGAACTTTAACTTTATTTGAGAAAAGATTTAATATAATTGTGGAGTCAAACATTTACTTATATTCGACTGTGAGAGGATCTTATATTGGGTGGTAATGTGGAATACGTGGGATACGTGGGATACTCTGCAAATCACATTTAAGTGCCTGGCAAAGGGTTCATCGAAACACCGTTATACTATTTATCTCCCATTCCATTCTCGAATAGCGCACGGGAAGAAAGAACACCTGAATCTCTCTGTTCGAGCTCTGATTTCTCGTATTTGATTCTAATGATCATTTCTGCCTATGTAAGTGGGAGTCAACAATATATTTTCGCATTCGGAGGAGAATGTTGACGATCGTAGTTTCGTAAGTAGCCCACGCCGCAGCGATAAACGCCGTTGTTGTAATGATTCCCATCCCAGATCCTGTATCATTTCCGTAACGCTCTCCCCCCTGTATCGTGACAATACGAAACGAGCTGCCCTTCTTTGGACTCTTTCCATGTCCTCCGTCATACCCACCTGATAAGGATCCCACTCTGGTCTACAATACTCCAAAAATGGACGGACAAGCGTAGTGTATGCTGTAGCATGTTTTAAGGGTTCTGCCAATAAAACGCAGTCTCCGGTTCGCCTATCCCACGATATTATCTACGGCTTCGTGAGTCGTGTCGGGATAGCACAGTCGGTAGTGCGCTTGCCCACGAAAGGCAAAGGTCCCAGGTTCGAGTCCCGGTTCCGGCACACAATATTAATCTGCCAGGAAGTTTCAAGTTATGCACTACCGATACAAAACAGTTACATCATTGCACCAGTTACTGTCCTTCAAATTAGTCACCAGCGTTGTGCAGACCCCATTGCCAGCGACGTGGAAGCCGTAGTATACCGTAGGAGAGCCTGTTCTGTAGATGGTGCCAATGGATCAGTCTACTGCCTGTCAAGTCTCTGGAACAGTTCAGAAATGATTGTCACGATGTGGTTTCTTCATCTTCGGAATCAAATCAAAGTCATAAGAGCTTATGTCCAGGTTGTATGTTGTATGGTACAGTACTTCCTAGTTACATCGACTGACCAGAGCAGCGACGGTTTGCGCTGTATGCGCCCTTGCATCGTCGTGCTAAATCGTGAGTGGTTTGCACAGAAAGAGTAGGCGCTTCTTTCGCAAATCTGGTCGCAGGTGATGCTCCAAAAAGGAACAGTAATATTGTGCACTGACGGTCTATCTTGGAGGAACGTAATACGTTAGGTTAACACCATCACAGTCGTACACCAGAAAGAACATAACACTCATCATACTGGGCCTCTGACGCGCTTTCGACTTTCGCGGCGACCCATAATGACGCAATTCGTTGAATAGCCGTTTCTGTTTTGGCTCGTACGATGTGGCCCATGTATCAGCCAGTGTTACGATACGGTGTAAGACAGCCTCTCCTTCGCGCTCATAGTGCTCCAAGTGAACAGCGTTGTTACACATCCATTTCTGCATTTCCATCAATTTATGCGGTACCCAAAATTATGCAATTTTCCGCATTACCAAGCGTCCTTCAGGATGCGAAGCACAGTCGTATGCGCTAATCCGGTTTCGTGGGCGATCTCACGAATCGTCTGGCGTCGATCACTGTCCGCTAACACGGCAATAAGAAGCACTTCTTCTTCATAGACGCTAGGACAACCTGTCCGATGCAAGTATGCCACACTTTGACGACCTCTGTTCCAGGCTTTTACCCAACGCGCCACTGTTCTGTACGGCAATGCCGATTCCCCGCATGCCTCTTGAAGACCTTGATGATACTTTCGTGCTGTACGACCTCTGGCAGATTCAATCTTCATCTACCTCTGCTGTTCCCGTTTCGAAAACATGGTGACACCTTTACGTTAGACTGTGCACACTCCAGTGACGTGGGACGTGCTAGTCCATTTGCTCGGTAGTGAGATAAGTGTGTTAATAACGTGTGCTATAAGCGACAGAAGTAGATTGCATTGCATAGTGTTGCCTTTATTTAAGTTCCAATCCTCATAATAAGTGCTATGCAGCACAAGTCTGAGGTACATTCTATTGACATTTTTACAAAGAACATGATAGCTATAATACAGTTGATGGTGGCGTCTTTTTTGTTAGAATCGTGTTTGTTGCTGCTAGTAGTGAAATTCCACTACACAGTTCCTGTGATTTACATTGTTAGAATAATTAACAAACACAATATAGTAATGACTTATTTCGCCCAATATCAATACTTACTTGTTACACACTTTGCTAGTTACAAAGAGACTTGGGTCTCTTTTCTGATAGGTAATAAACCTTTCAATTCATTCTAGTTAGTGACTTATATCTCGCTTCGATATGTAGCGGCAAATACACTGCCTTTCATAAATTTGGAAACACCATGATGCGTATTACAACGGATCATGTTGGACGTGATCTATAACGGTTAATGAAGTATACATAATTATTGTACATATACATACATATTGCAAAATACTAGTATTGCTCAGTTTTATGTAAACCGGCGTTACCTGTCTAAGCAATTCTATTAAACACGCCAGGTGGCTATGTAGAGGTACGTTCTTTACAGTGCTGTTCATTTGAAGTTGCTATTGAATAAAGGTACAACTCGCCGCGAAAGTAATTAAAAATTGCCCCAAATTGCCAGATTCCTTATGAATCATGGGTAATGATAATCACTTTGCACCAAGAAGGCAAAAGTGTCCGACAAATAGCAAAGAAACTGAAGATGCCGCGGTGGAGTAGCCGAGCGGTCTAAAGCATCTCGCTGCGGAGCGCGCGGTTGCTCGCCGTGGAGGTTCGAGTCCTCCCTGGGGCATGGGTGTGTGTGTTGTCCTTAGTTTAGTTTACCTAGGTTTAAGTAGTTTGTAAGCTACGGACTGATGACCACGCAGTTTGGTGTGATAGATTTACAAACATTTGAAACTAAAGATTTCCATCAGCGGAGTTGGCAAAACTATAAACCGGCATCGAAGAACAGGCTCCTCCGAAGATCCTCATCGCCCAGGAGCACCCAGGAAAATATCAGAACGCCAGGAAAGTGACCAGTACACGTAACAGACTAAAAACTGTCCTTGAATTATTGATGGCTGAACTAAATACAACGGTGAGTGAGTCAACAGTGAGACGTCTCCTGGCAGACAACAACCTCTGCGGTCATGTAGAAACAAAGAAACCACTGTTGCACCCTATGAACAAAAAAAAAAAAAAAAAAAAAAAAAAGGCTTCGGTCGTCTAAGACACAGCAACATTGGATACTGGGGGTTGGGAAAGAGTCTTATACACTGATGAGTCCAAGTTCGAACTATTTGGAAGTAAACGCCGTTAATTTGTACGCCGATTATCCATGAATGCTTGAATCGTCAGTGCGTAATTCCAAATGCAAAGAGTGGAGGGTGTTCTATAATTGTATGGGCTTGCTTTGGAGGGTATAAAGTTGGAGATTTAGTGAAAATAGATGGAAAAATAAATCAAAAGTATTATCATGCCATTCTCCAGCGATATGGTAAGACATCTGGTTTGCGTCTGATGGGGAAAGGGTTTGTCTTGCAGCTAGACAACGATGCGAAACATACGTCTCGCTTGTGTCAGAACTATATGAACGAGCTAGGAGAGTAAAATATTGAGAAATGTGAAATGGTCGCCCAATCCCCTGACTGTAAACCAATCGAGTTGCTATGGGATGAATTCGACAGGAGGATCCGAAAACGAGAAGTCACGATTGGATCACAATTGTGGGAGGTCTTGCAGCAAGAATGGAGATTAATTCCAACTGAAACTTTGGCAAAACTGATGCAGTGCATTCCGAGAATGTGGAAGGCAGTGACGAAGGCAAAGGGTGGCTATTTTTAGGAATCGAAAATTTAATTGTTGCATCTTCCTGTGTTTTATTTGAGCTTAATAAACATTTGGGAAAGAACAAAATGCTTATTTACAGTATTTCCTTTCCATTGTATATAATTACTAGGTGTTTCCAAACATGTGCAGACTAGTGTTGATGTTCTATCTCGTTGTTATGTGTAAAAAAGGCATCCTAAATTGCACTTAAAGCTTTCTCTAAAAGTTATTTCGAACAGTTAGTTCAAAAGTCATTTCGAAATGAAAATAGTTGTAAAATAATACTTTATTTCTTAGCAGACATAATTCCGATGGAATACGAGCTGCCACCATGACAGATACAGGGCTTAGTTACGAAACGGCCATGAAGCGAGAGCCGGCCGCGGTGGCCGAGGGGACTGAGGTGCTACAGTCACGGTCTGCACGGCCACTACGGTCGGGGGTTCGAATCCCCCCACGGGTATGGATATTTGTGCCATCCTTAGTCTTATTTAGTTCATAAGTAGTTTGTAGGTTTAGGGACTGATGACCCCGTAGTTAAGTCCCATAAGCTATACAAACATTTGAACATTTGATGAAGCGAGAATAAAATCAGAAGGCCCAGCTTTACCGACCGTGTCGTCCTGAGCTATCAGGCATCGGCAGCTGCGGTGCGGAGCGTCATGTGATCACTACACTGTTTCGCGGCAGGTGAGTATTCGTGACCAGAAGCAATTAGCTCGATTGGGCTGCGTGTTTCCGACAACTCACGGTTATGGTAGTAGGCAGTATCATTAGGTTATGATAAGCAAACATAAACCTCATCATATATTCTTTTAACCCTCATAACATAGAACAACATAAAAGTAATACCTATGAAAAGCGAATTCTTGCGAAGTACAAAAATTAAACACCAAATTGTGAGTTTATGACAAAAGAATAATCTGTGTCCTGTAGTCCCTATATTGTTATTAGTAAAGAACCTTTTCTTTCTCTCCATTTTCCCTTCTTCTTCTAGTACTACTACCACTAATTTATGTTCTGTATGGGTATTTATTTTCTAAATAACATATGGTTTCTGGTAAATGTTTTCACACATATTTTCTATCAACGAACTACTTTTATCACCAATGGATTTAAATAAATTAATGACACAGTTTTCTCTGGCTGTACTCGAATAAATACCACAGTTTATTGTCTTATGTTTCGTCTGAATAACGTATGTAAACCTCGTATATTTGTGAGCGTAATAATAAACTATTTGATTTGTATTTCTGTATCGTAGGCACATTTCTTGTGATGATATATTTCTTGGACACATATTTGTGAAGGCCTTTTTTTCATTGCTGCCATGACTTCTAGCAATGACGTAATGTAACAATAGTCTAATAGCCCAATGGTTAATTTCCGAGATATTCAGATTGACCCATGTACCCTACATTTGGAAAATTCGTTAAATGTACTGGAGGAAAGTTAAAATAACCGTTTTTCACCCTAGAAAAAACGCCTGACCTCATATGAGTACGATGCGATTAACATAAGAAGAAGTTAATGAACAGTTATTTAAAAAGCTATTAATAAATAGGGAAAACAATTGCATGTACTTTCTTGAGTTTGTAACAGAAAATGAAATTTTAGTGAAACTTCGGCTCCTTCAAAAAATACGAGTAATAGGATTAAAAAATGTTAGTTTCTTGTCAATTAAACCTCAGTAAATACTGCAGTAATTTGAAAATGCACTTAAGGTTACGATTACACTAAATAAACCTGTTTGATTCCTACGACACCTAACTTTACTTACAAATGTAAACTGATAACGACAGTCTCATTGGCTCATGGTTTTCTCCCGACAGACCATTTTCCTGTTCAATGATTCATCAAGCCGTTACCTATGTCTACACGTCACATATAAACTTATAAATCAGTAAATGCATTTAAAGCAATAGTATTTAGTGATACAGCAACCATCACCCGTTATGATAACAACAATGATAACCCCTATCAAGTGTGCAGATGATATGACTATTTGTAGAATCTGACATTGAGGAAGATTTGTTTGGTTTTCGGAGAAATTTTGGAACACACGAGGCAATATTCACAATAAAGCTTACGTTAGAAGATAGTGTAAGGAATGACAAACTCAAGTTTTTAGCTTTTGTAAATTAGGCATTATTGACTGGAATACACTCTTTGAAATTCTGAACGTAGCAGGAGTAAAATGTAGGGAACGAAGATCTATACAACTTGTACAATGACCGCACAGCAATTATATGTGTCGGACGGCATCACAGCGACCCGGTAGTAGGGAAGGGAATAAGACAAGGTTGTATACTTTCCCTAACGTAATTCAAGTTGTATATGGAGCAAGCTGTGAAAGAGTTCAAGGAAATACTTGTATTAGACGTTAAAGAAGAAATGAAACATTGCGATTTGCTGATGACATTGTAATTCTATCAGAGAAAGAAAAGAACGTGTCGGAGCAGTTGAACGCAATGGATAGCGTCTTAAAAGTAAGTTATAAGATAAAAATTAACAAGGGCAAAACAAAAGTAATGAGACGGGGTCGAAGAAATTCTGGTGATGTTGACGAAATTACATTAGGTAATGAGACAATGAAAATAAGTATAAGATACAGGATAAGAAATTTGTCATTTGGATAGCAAAATAACTTATGACGATCGAAATAAAGATTTAAAATGAGAAGGAAATCATTTCTAAATATTTGAAATTTGTTGACACATAATATTAATTGAAACTTTAGGAACTCCTTTCTGAAAGCATTTGCCAGTAGTGTGTGAACGTAAGTGAAACGTGGTCGATAAAGATGCAGAAAAAAAATCATTTGAGCTTTTGAAATGTGGAGCTACAGATGAATTGTTTATAAAAGATGGTCGCTTGCAATAGTGGCCGAAACGTCTGTGAAGTATTTGATATATTGACGATGCGGTCCAACACCCAGAAGAGTTTTATAAACAATGACAAACGGCCGCGGTAGCCTTCGTTTACACTACAGATGAATGTTGAAGATTTTGAGGATACATCGCGTAACTAATGAGGGGGTGATGGACGGAATTGTGGAGAAAAGGAATTTCTTGTATATCTCAACTGTCGCTCAGTGGGACATGTTATGAGATATCAGGGACTCGTCAATTTAGTATTGTAGCGACGTGTGTGGGATAAAAATGGGGAGAGAGAGAGAGAGAGAGACCGAATGTTCAAATGGTTGTTAAGCTTATGGGACTTAACTACGGGGTCATCAGTCCCTGAGAGAGACCGAGAAACAGGTTTCACGTAATAAATGAGAATGCTGTATGCGTAAATAAATAGGTTGCAATGAAATGGAATAATTATGAAAAGACCAAATTGATGCAAATCGAAAAAGAAATTGATAGGCTCAACATATCACACTATGAAGAGTATTACATGTCCTGAGTTTGCGATATTTGGGTAGCTTGATAATTTCCCGCGGTAATTGTACAGATGACGTGAGTCAAAGAATACTACAGGAAAGAAAGTGTACAAGAGAGTGAAAGATTAGCTAAGAGCAAAGATCATCCATATTAATAACAGGGAGAGGTTAATCGTCAAGTGTAGAGCTTAGTGTCTTATTGTACGGAAACTTGAAGTAAGAGAGTTTTTAAATGTAGCTATAGAGAAACAGAGAAAATGAAATGGACCGACTGAATGAAGAATGATGTGTCAGAAATGTAGGAGAGGAAAGGAAATTAATAAAGACAATTCGGAAGAGGTAGCCGTTTTTGATGGCACATTTATTAGGCAATAACTTTCAAATTAAGAGGAAAATGAAAGGAAAAGCAGATGTAAAAGTGGCTGAGGTAGACTATGCTTTGGAGTACTAACAGAGAAGAACAAAGGAATAAGCTACAAGTGTGCATAGTGTCCTATCTCTCCTCACGGCATTTTGTTCTAATGTTGTCTCTTCATATTACTTCTCAACACCGTCTGCAACACACAACTTCCAATAGCCTTAAATTATTCCCATTGACTGGGAAGTCTTCCCACAATTCAGCACCATACAGAGCAATCCCTCAATTCTATTTATATAGCTTTCTTTTCAATTTGTTTCATTCTTAGTGCTGAAACCGGGATATAGCTAGAGTGCCACCTTTACGTTCCTATTACAAGCTTTATTTCTATATTGCTTCCACCATGGCAATGGCTCTCCATAATTATTTACCATATATCGTCCGCTATAATATCGCTTCCTGTAATACCAAGAAGTATCTGCATCCTCGTGATGGAGTGACAGGCGAACGTAAATTTCAGTAGGTGAAAAACACTTCTACTGGAATATTGTCGAAGACCATTGATCATTTTGCTCCACATAACTTCTTAACATTGACTAAAGATGTCCTTATTCACCGAAAAATCATCTTTCGACTGTGAATTTTAGAAAGACCAGAGTGCCATCGCCCATGTTAATTAGCAAGTTCTTGCTCTTTCTCCTCCGAACTTTCAGTTCTGCATACAAAACTATTATGAAAGGAAGAGTTACTGATCTTGTGCATATTACGTTAACGTAAAATTCCTATAGACTGTCACGCACAACAGGCTCTCTTTCGACTTGTACCTAACATTTATTAATGTTCTTCGTATTCGTTGTTCCGCACATCTAGAGATAGGTATAATGTCTTAGACCTGATGCAAGTGTATAAAAATCATTTAACTGCAGAATTTCGAGAACACCTCTTTGGGAAGTTATGGTATGATACAGTAGAGGATTCGTGTTTTCTGGCCTTTTCTGCTACCTCATCGTCCTACAAGGAACTATTATCTATATAACAAGAGGTGTAATTTTTTCTTTTTCATTTTAGAACTGGTATTCTCTATTACAGTATGTTTTAACGTTTTGTAATACGCGACCTCCCCTTTCAAGTAAAATTTCTCGTATTCTGGTGACCATGCCCCCCCCCCCCTTTCTCACGAACCCTAACAAAACTATGTTATCTCAAAGGAAAGAAATTTGATCTTCTTCCGTTTTCTTCAGCTTTCATTTAAATTGTTGGGTTAATATTTTTCTGTATTTCTCGGAATTGAAGACATTATACTACTTTTACGTGATTTTCGACAGAAAAATATATTTTGATTAACGACTTTTTCGCATTTCAAGCAAGACTCAGAAGCGAATTATGCTCGTTAATAAAGGTTCCACTGTATATAGACAATTAGTAAAGAAGTTTTTTTCTTTATTTTTTTCAGAATTATTTGTTTTATATGTTCTTTTACCTATCGATTGGTCCCTGACTACAGTTTTCAGACTCTGCAGGTATTCATTATTTACACGCAATATTATGAAACAAAATATGATCGTTAACATTGAAAAATACAGCTCATCGATTGAAAACCTACAGGTTGATTACTTAACCATGGTTTCGGCTTCAATTAAGAAAGACTTCATCAGAACTAAAAAATTTTGGTTGGTGAAATTGAAAATGGTTCCTGGTAAACAAAGCTCTCAAAGCTACAAATGTAAAGTTACATGCGTCACGATTAAAAAGCAGAACATATTTCATATAGCTTACTTAGATGCCACCCACAGTCCTGGCCACACAGGCGATCCATAGCAGTGCGTTTTAGTTGCATGGAATAAGTTCTGCTTTTGAATCCTGACGTACGATACTTCCTGTTTGTAACTTGAACGTGAGCTCTGTTCCTCAAAAACCATTGTCTATTTTATGTAAATAAAATTTTATACTTCTGATGAAGGCTTCCTTATTGAAGCTGAAACTGAGTCCACAGTTAAGTAATCAACCTGATGAGCTGTTTTTTTAATGTTAATCTTTCACAAACGGTTGATCTTTCAACAGCCATGTTCAATATTGTAATATATGATCTCTTCAGTTCATAATGAATGTTAGGCAAATGTAGTGGGACGAACATTGACGATCTTTACTTCTCTATATCAGCTCTGTTTTGTGTGATATAAAGGAAAATCAGGGAATTGTCAACTTAGCTTTAGAAGGAACCTGTGGGGTAAAAATCGTAGAGGGAGACCGAGGGACGAATATAATAAGCAGATTCAAAAGGATGTAGGTTGCCGAACGTATTCTCAGATGAAGAGACTTGCACAGGACAGAGTAGCGTGGAGAGCTGCATCAAACCGGTCTTCGGACTGAAGACCACAACAACAACAGAGGGAAGTCTGTTTACACTTAAATATTATGAAATTGTATATATTTCTTTTGCGTATAAATATTGTAATGTGATTCTTAAAATGCTTTTGTTTGTTTTCTGTATGTTTCAGCCGGCCGCGGTGGCCGAGGTGACTGAGACGCTTCAGTCACGGTCATCACGGCCACTACGGTCGGGGGTTCGAATCCCCCCTCGGGCATGGATATTTGTGCCGTCCTAGTTCGTAAGTAGTTCATAAGTAGTTTGTAAGTTTTGGGACTGATGACCCCGTAGTTAAGTCCCATAAGCTTAACAAACATTTGAACATTTTCTTTTGTATGTTTCATGCACGATCGAGGCGCCGCAATGAACAAGGGTAACATCGTCGCCGCCGCAGCCAACATTACAGCAGACGGCCACTATTAGAATTTAACCGACGGCTACAGGGCTAAGAATCCAGCTGCGCCTTCTCTATTTTCGCGCGTCAATCGTTTTCAAAGAAAGATTATTTTGATAACATTGTTTGAGTTGTTCATGATCTGAATAGACGTTTCTTACAATCAGTACTGATTTGGACTTGTACTATTTCATACGACAATAAATGTCTACTGCATTGAAAGGTATTTGAAGTGTGTTACAAAGATTCATTTAATGTGTGAACTATATTTCTGGAACACTGATCTGGTATATGGAGAACTTTAACTTTATTTGAGAAAAGATTTAATATAATTGTGGAGTCAAACATTTACTTATATTCGACTGTGAGAGGATCTTATATTGGGTGGTAATGTGGAATACGTGGGATACGTGGGATACTCTGCAAATCACATTTAAGTGCCTGGCAAAGGGTTCATCGAAACACCGTTATACTATTTATCTCCCATTCCATTCTCGAATAGCGCACGGGAAGAAAGAACACCTGAATCTCTCTGTTCGAGCTCTGATTTCTCGTATTTGATTCTAATGATCATTTCTGCCTATGTAAGTGGGAGTCAACAATATATTTTCGCATTCGGAGGAGAATGTTGACGATCGTAGTTTCGTAAGTAGCCCACGCCGCAGCGATAAACGCCGTTGTTGTAATGATTCCCATCCCAGATCCTGTATCATTTCCGTAACGCTCTCCCCCCTGTATCGTGACAATACGAAACGAGCTGCCCTTCTTTGGACTCTTTCCATGTCCTCCGTCATACCCACCTGATAAGGATCCCACTCTGGTCTACAATACTCCAAAAATGGACGGACAAGCGTAGTGTATGCTGTAGCATGTTTTAAGGGTTCTGCCAATAAAACGCAGTCTCCGGTTCGCCTATCCCACGATATTATCTACGGCTTCGTGAGTCGTGTCGGGATAGCACAGTCGGTAGTGCGCTTGCCCACGAAAGGCAAAGGTCCCAGGTTCGAGTCCCGGTTCCGGCACACAATATTAATCTGCCAGGAAGTTTCAAGTTATGCACTACCGATACAAAACAGTTACATCATTGCACCAGTTACTGTCCTTCAAATTAGTCACCAGCGTTGTGCAGACCCCATTGCCAGCGACGTGGAAGCCGTAGTATACCGTAGGAGAGCCTGTTCTGTAGATGGTGCCAATGGATCAGTCTACTGCCTGTCAAGTCTCTGGAACAGTTCAGAAATGATTGTCACGATGTGGTTTCTTCATCTTCGGAATCAAATCAAAGTCATAAGAGCTTATGTCCAGGTTGTATGTTGTATGGTACAGTACTTCCTAGTTACATCGACTGACCAGAGCAGCGACGGTTTGCGCTGTATGCGCCCTTGCATCGTCGTGCTAAATCGTGAGTGGTTTGCACAGAAAGAGTAGGCGCTTCTTTCGCAAATCTGGTCGCAGGTGATGCTCCAAAAAGGAACAGTAATATTGTGCACTGACGGTCTATCTTGGAGGAACGTAATACGTTAGGTTAACACCATCACAGTCGTACACCAGAAAGAACATAACACTCATCATACTGGGCCTCTGACGCGCTTTCGACTTTCGCGGCGACCCATAATGACGCAATTCGTTGAATAGCCGTTTCTGTTTTGGCTCGTACGATGTGGCCCATGTATCAGCCAGTGTTACGATACGGTGTAAGACAGCCTCTCCTTCGCGCTCATAGTGCTCCAAGTGAACAGCGTTGTTACACATCCATTTCTGCATTTCCATCAATTTATGCGGTACCCAAAATGATGCAATTTTCCGCATTACCAAGCGTCCTTCAGGATGCGAAGCACAGTCGTATGCGCTAATCCGGTTTCGTGGGCGATCTCACGAATCGTCTGGCGTCGATCACTGTCCGCTAACACGGCAATAAGAAGCACTTCTTCTTCATAGACGCTAGGACAACCTGTCCGATGCAAGTATGCCACACTTTGACGACCTCTGTTCCAGGCTTTTACCCAACGCGCCACTGTTCTGTACGGCAATGCCGATTCCCCGCATGCCTCTTGAAGACCTTGATGATACTTTCGTGCTGTACGACCTCTGGCAGATTCAATCTTCATCTACCTCTGCTGTTCCCGTTTCGAAAACATGGTGACACCTTTACGTTAGACTGTGCACACTCCAGTGACGTGGGACGTGCTAGTCCATTTGCTCGGTAGTGAGATAAGTGTGTTAATAACGTGTGCTATAAGCGACAGAAGTAGATTGCATTGCATAGTGTTGCCTTTATTTAAGTTCCAATCCTCATAATAAGTGCTATGCAGCACAAGTCTGAGGTACATTCTATTGACATTTTTACAAAGAACATGATAGCTATAATACAGTTGATGGTGGCGTCTTTTTTGTTAGAATCGTGTTTGTTGCTGCTAGTAGTGAAATTCCACTACACAGTTCCTGTGATTTACATTGTTAGAATAATTAACAAACACAATATAGTAATGACTTATTTCGCCCAATATCAATACTTACTTGTTACACACTTTGCTAGTTACAAAGAGACTTGGGTCTCTTTTCTGATAGGTAATAAACCTTTCAATTCATTCTAGTTAGTGACTTATATCTCGCTTCGATATGTAGCGGCAAATACACTGCCTTTCATAAATTTGGAAACACCATGATGCGTATTACAACGGATCATGTTGGACGTGATCTATAACGGTTAATGAAGTATACATAATTATTGTACATATACATACATATTGCAAAATACTAGTATTGCTCAGTTTTATGTAAACCGGCGTTACCTGTCTAAGCAATTCTATTAAACACGCCAGGTGGCTATGTAGAGGTACGTTCTTTACAGTGCTGTTCATTTGAAGTTGCTATTGAATAAAGGTACAACTCGCCGCGAAAGTAATTAAAAATTGCCCCAAATTGCCAGATTCCTTATGAATCATGGGTAATGATAATCACTTTGCACCAAGAAGGCAAAAGTGTCCGACAAATAGCAAAGAAACTGAAGATGCCGCGGTGGAGTAGCCGAGCGGTCTAAAGCATCTCGCTGCGGAGCGCGCGGTTGCTCGCCGTGGAGGTTCGAGTCCTCCCTGGGGCATGGGTGTGTGTGTTGTCCTTAGTTTAGTTTACCTAGGTTTAAGTAGTTTGTAAGCTACGGACTGATGACCACGCAGTTTGGTGTGATAGATTTACAAACATTTGAAACTAAAGATTTCCATCAGCGGAGTTGGCAAAACTATAAACCGGCATCGAAGAACAGGCTCCTCCGAAGATCCTCATCGCCCAGGAGCACCCAGGAAAATATCAGAACGCCAGGAAAGTGACCAGTACACGTAACAGACTAAAAACTGTCCTTGAATTATTGATGGCTGAACTAAATACAACGGTGAGTGAGTCAACAGTGAGACGTCTCCTGGCAGACAACAACCTCTGCGGTCATGTAGAAACAAAGAAACCACTGTTGCACCCTATGAACAAAAAAAAAAAAAAAAAAAAAAAAAGGCTTCGGTCGTCTAAGACACAGCAACATTGGATACTGGGGGTTGGGAAAGAGTCTTATACACTGATGAGTCCAAGTTCGAACTATTTGGAAGTAAACGCCGTTAATTTGTACGCCGATTATCCATGAATGCTTGAATCGTCAGTGCGTAATTCCAAATGCAAAGAGTGGAGGGTGTTCTATAATTGTATGGGCTTGCTTTGGAGGGTATAAAGTTGGAGATTTAGTGAAAATAGATGGAAAAATAAATCAAAAGTATTATCATGCCATTCTCCAGCGATATGGTAAGACATCTGGTTTGCGTCTGATGGGGAAAGGGTTTGTCTTGCAGCTAGACAACGATGCGAAACATACGTCTCGCTTGTGTCAGAACTATATGAACGAGCTAGGAGAGTAAAATATTGAGAAATGTGAAATGGTCGCCCAATCCCCTGACTGTAAACCAATCGAGTTGCTATGGGATGAATTCGACAGGAGGATCCGAAAACGAGAAGTCACGATTGGATCACAATTGTGGGAGGTCTTGCAGCAAGAATGGAGATTAATTCCAACTGAAACTTTGGCAAAACTGATGCAGTGCATTCCGAGAATGTGGAAGGCAGTGACGAAGGCAAAGGGTGGCTATTTTTAGGAATCGAAAATTTAATTGTTGCATCTTCCTGTGTTTTATTTGAGCTTAATAAACATTTGGGAAAGAACAAAATGCTTATTTACAGTATTTCCTTTCCATTGTATATAATTACTAGGTGTTTCCAAACATGTGCAGACTAGTGTTGATGTTCTATCTCGTTGTTATGTGTAAAAAAGGCATCCTAAATTGCACTTAAAGCTTTCTCTAAAAGTTATTTCGAACAGTTAGTTCAAAAGTCATTTCGAAATGAAAATAGTTGTAAAATAATACTTTATTTCTTAGCAGACATAATTCCGATGGAATACGAGCTGCCACCATGACAGATACAGGGCTTAGTTACGAAACGGCCATGAAGCGAGAGCCGGCCGCGGTGGCCGAGGGGACTGAGGTGCTACAGTCACGGTCTGCACGGCCACTACGGTCGGGGGTTCGAATCCCCCCACGGGTATGGATATTTGTGCCATCCTTAGTCTTATTTAGTTCATAAGTAGTTTGTAGGTTTAGGGACTGATGACCCCGTAGTTAAGTCCCATAAGCTATACAAACATTTGAACATTTGATGAAGCGAGAATAAAATCAGAAGGCCCAGCTTTACCGACCGTGTCGTCCTGAGCTATCAGGCATCGGCAGCTGCGGTGCGGAGCGTCATGTGATCACTACACTGTTTCGCGGCAGGTGAGTATTCGTGACCAGAAGCAATTAGCTCGATTGGGCTGCGTGTTTCCGACAACTCACGGTTATGGTAGTAGGCAGTATCATTAGGTTATGATAAGCAAACATAAACCTCATCATATATTCTTTTAACCCTCATAACATAGAACAACATAAAAGTAATACCTATGAAAAGCGAATTCTTGCGAAGTACAAAAATTAAACACCAAATTGTGAGTTTATGACAAAAGAATAATCTGTGTCCTGTAGTCCCTATATTGTTATTAGTAAAGAACCTTTTCTTTCTCTCCATTTTCCCTTCTTCTTCTAGTACTACTACCACTAATTTATGTTCTGTATGGGTATTTATTTTCTAAATAACATATGGTTTCTGGTAAATGTTTTCACACATATTTTCTATCAACGAACTACTTTTATCACCAATGGATTTAAATAAATTAATGACACAGTTTTCTCTGGCTGTACTCGAATAAATACCACAGTTTATTGTCTTATGTTTCGTCTGAATAACGTATGTAAACCTCGTATATTTGTGAGCGTAATAATAAACTATTTGATTTGTATTTCTGTATCGTAGGCACATTTCTTGTGATGATATATTTCTTGGACACATATTTGTGAAGGCCTTTTTTTCATTGCTGCCATGACTTCTAGCAATGACGTAATGTAACAATAGTCTAATAGCCCAATGGTTAATTTCCGAGATATTCAGATTGACCCATGTACCCTACATTTGGAAAATTCGTTAAATGTACTGGAGGAAAGTTAAAATAACCGTTTTTCACCCTAGAAAAAACGCCTGACCTCATATGAGTACGATGCGATTAACATAAGAAGAAGTTAATGAACAGTTATTTAAAAAGCTATTAATAAATAGGGAAAACAATTGCATGTACTTTCTTGAGTTTGTAACAGAAAATGAAATTTTAGTGAAACTTCGGCTCCTTCAAAAAATACGAGTAATAGGATTAAAAAATGTTAGTTTCTTGTCAATTAAACCTCAGTAAATACTGCAGTAATTTGAAAATGCACTTAAGGTTACGATTACACTAAATAAACCTGTTTGATTCCTACGACACCTAACTTTACTTACAAATGTAAACTGATAACGACAGTCTCATTGGCTCATGGTTTTCTCCCGACAGACCATTTTCCTGTTCAATGATTCATCAAGCCGTTACCTATGTCTACACGTCACATATAAACTTATAAATCAGTAAATGCATTTAAAGCAATAGTATTTAGTGATACAGCAACCATCACCCGTTATGATAACAACAATGATAACCCCTATCAAGTGTGCAGATGATATGACTATTTGTAGAATCTGACATTGAGGAAGATTTGTTTGGTTTTCGGAGAAATTTTGGAACACACGAGGCAATATTCACAATAAAGCTTACGTTAGAAGATAGTGTAAGGAATGACAAACTCAAGTTTTTAGCTTTTGTAAATTAGGCATTATTGACTGGAATACACTCTTTGAAATTCTGAACGTAGCAGGAGTAAAATGTAGGGAACGAAGATCTATACAACTTGTACAATGACCGCACAGCAATTATATGTGTCGGACGGCATCACAGCGACCCGGTAGTAGGGAAGGGAATAAGACAAGGTTGTATACTTTCCCTAACGTAATTCAAGTTGTATATGGAGCAAGCTGTGAAAGAGTTCAAGGAAATACTTGTATTAGACGTTAAAGAAGAAATGAAACATTGCGATTTGCTGATGACATTGTAATTCTATCAGAGAAAGAAAAGAACGTGTCGGAGCAGTTGAACGCAATGGATAGCGTCTTAAAAGTAAGTTATAAGATAAAAATTAACAAGGGCAAAACAAAAGTAATGAGACGGGGTCGAAGAAATTCTGGTGATGTTGACGAAATTACATTAGGTAATGAGACAATGAAAATAAGTATAAGATACAGGATAAGAAATTTGTCATTTGGATAGCAAAATAACTTATGACGATCGAAATAAAGATTTAAAATGAGAAGGAAATCATTTCTAAATATTTGAAATTTGTTGACACATAATATTAATTGAAACTTTAGGAACTCCTTTCTGAAAGCATTTGCCAGTAGTGTGTGAACGTAAGTGAAACGTGGTCGATAAAGATGCAGAAAAAAAATCATTTGAGCTTTTGAAATGTGGAGCTACAGATGAATTGTTTATAAAAGATGGTCGCTTGCAATAGTGGCCGAAACGTCTGTGAAGTATTTGATATATTGACGATGCGGTCCAACACCCAGAAGAGTTTTATAAACAATGACAAACGGCCGCGGTAGCCTTCGTTTACACTACAGATGAATGTTGAAGATTTTGAGGATACATCGCGTAACTAATGAGGGGGTGATGGACGGAATTGTGGAGAAAAGGAATTTCTTGTATATCTCAACTGTCGCTCAGTGGGACATGTTATGAGATATCAGGGACTCGTCAATTTAGTATTGTAGCGACGTGTGTGGGATAAAAATGGGGAGAGAGAGAGAGAGAGAGACCGAATGTTCAAATGGTTGTTAAGCTTATGGGACTTAACTACGGGGTCATCAGTCCCTGAGAGAGACCGAGAAACAGGTTTCACGTAATAAATGAGAATGCTGTATGCGTAAATAAATAGGTTGCAATGAAATGGAATAATTATGAAAAGACCAAATTGATGCAAATCGAAAAAGAAATTGATAGGCTCAACATATCACACTATGAAGAGTATTACATGTCCTGAGTTTGCGATATTTGGGTAGCTTGATAATTTCCCGCGGTAATTGTACAGATGACGTGAGTCAAAGAATACTACAGGAAAGAAAGTGTACAAGAGAGTGAAAGATTAGCTAAGAGCAAAGATCATCCATATTAATAACAGGGAGAGGTTAATCGTCAAGTGTAGAGCTTAGTGTCTTATTGTACGGAAACTTGAAGTAAGAGAGTTTTTAAATGTAGCTATAGAGAAACAGAGAAAATGAAATGGACCGACTGAATGAAGAATGATGTGTCAGAAATGTAGGAGAGGAAAGGAAATTAATAAAGACAATTCGGAAGAGGTAGCCGTTTTTGATGGCACATTTATTAGGCAATAACTTTCAAATTAAGAGGAAAATGAAAGGAAAAGCAGATGTAAAAGTGGCTGAGGTAGACTATGCTTTGGAGTACTAACAGAGAAGAACAAAGGAATAAGCTACAAGTGTGCATAGTGTCCTATCTCTCCTCACGGCATTTTGTTCTAATGTTGTCTCTTCATATTACTTCTCAACACCGTCTGCAACACACAACTTCCAATAGCCTTAAATTATTCCCATTGACTGGGAAGTCTTCCCACAATTCAGCACCATACAGAGCAATCCCTCAATTCTATTTATATAGCTTTCTTTTCAATTTGTTTCATTCTTAGTGCTGAAACCGGGATATAGCTAGAGTGCCACCTTTACGTTCCTATTACAAGCTTTATTTCTATATTGCTTCCACCATGGCAATGGCTCTCCATAATTATTTACCATATATCGTCCGCTATAATATCGCTTCCTGTAATACCAAGAAGTATCTGCATCCTCGTGATGGAGTGACAGGCGAACGTAAATTTCAGTAGGTGAAAAACACTTCTACTGGAATATTGTCGAAGACCATTGATCATTTTGCTCCACATAACTTCTTAACATTGACTAAAGATGTCCTTATTCACCGAAAAATCATCTTTCGACTGTGAATTTTAGAAAGACCAGAGTGCCATCGCCCATGTTAATTAGCAAGTTCTTGCTCTTTCTCCTCCGAACTTTCAGTTCTGCATACAAAACTATTATGAAAGGAAGAGTTACTGATCTTGTGCATATTACGTTAACGTAAAATTCCTATAGACTGTCACGCACAACAGGCTCTCTTTCGACTTGTACCTAACATTTATTAATGTTCTTCGTATTCGTTGTTCCGCACATCTAGAGATAGGTATAATGTCTTAAACCTGATGCAAGTGTATAAAAATCATTTAACTGCAGAATTTCGAGAACACCTCTTTGGGAAGTTATGGTATGATACAGTAGAGGATTCGTGTTTTCTGGCCTTTTCTGCTACCTCATCGTCCTACAAGGAACTATTATCTATATAACAAGAGGTGTAATTTTTTCTTTTTCATTTTAGAACTGGTATTCTCTATTACAGTATGTTTTAACGTTTTGTAATACGCGACCTCCCCTTTCAAGTAAAATTTCTCGTATTCTGGTGACCATGCCCCCCCCCCCTTTCTCACGAACCCTAACAAAACTATGTTATCTCAAAGGAAAGAAATTTGATCTTCTTCCGTTTTCTTCAGCTTTCATTTAAATTGTTGGGTTAATATTTTTCTGTATTTCTCGGAATTGAAGACATTATACTACTTTTACGTGATTTTCGACAGAAAAATATATTTTGATTAACGACTTTTTCGCATTTCAAGCAAGACTCAGAAGCGAATTATGCTCGTTAATAAAGGTTCCACTGTATATAGACAATTAGTAAAGAAGTTTTTTTCTTTATTTTTTTCAGAATTATTTGTTTTATATGTTCTTTTACCTATCGATTGGTCCCTGACTACAGTTTTCAGACTCTGCAGGTATTCATTATTTACACGCAATATTATGAAACAAAATATGATCGTTAACATTGAAAAATACAGCTCATCGATTGAAAACCTACAGGTTGATTACTTAACCATGGTTTCGGCTTCAATTAAGAAAGACTTCATCAGAACTAAAAAATTTTGGTTGGTGAAATTGAAAATGGTTCCTGGTAAACAAAGCTCTCAAAGCTACAAATGTAAAGTTACATGCGTCACGATTAAAAAGCAGAACATATTTCATATAGCTTACTTAGATGCCACCCACAGTCCTGGCCACACAGGCGATCCATAGCAGTGCGTTTTAGTTGCATGGAATAAGTTCTGCTTTTGAATCCTGACGTACGATACTTCCTGTTTGTAACTTGAACGTGAGCTCTGTTCCTCAAAAACCATTGTCTATTTTATGTAAATAAAATTTTATACTTCTGATGAAGGCTTCCTTATTGAAGCTGAAACTGAGTCCACAGTTAAGTAATCAACCTGATGAGCTGTTTTTTTAATGTTAATCTTTCACAAACGGTTGATCTTTCAACAGCCATGTTCAATATTGTAATATATGATCTCTTCAGTTCATAATGAATGTTAGGCAAATGTAGTGGGACGAACATTGACGATCTTTACTTCTCTATATCAGCTCTGTTTTGTGTGATATAAAGGAAAATCAGGGAATTGTCAACTTAGCTTTAGAAGGAACCTGTGGGGTAAAAATCGTAGAGGGAGACCGAGGGACGAATATAATAAGCAGATTCAAAAGGATGTAGGTTGCCGAACGTATTCTCAGATGAAGAGACTTGCACAGGACAGAGTAGCGTGGAGAGCTGCATCAAACCGGTCTTCGGACTGAAGACCACAACAACAACAGAGGGAAGTCTGTTTACACTTAAATATTATGAAATTGTATATATTTCTTTTGCGTATAAATATTGTAATGTGATTCTTAAAATGCTTTTGTTTGTTTTCTGTATGTTTCAGCCGGCCGCGGTGGCCGAGGTGACTGAGACGCTTCAGTCACGGTCATCACGGCCACTACGGTCGGGGGTTCGAATCCCCCCTCGGGCATGGATATTTGTGCCGTCCTAGTTCGTAAGTAGTTCATAAGTAGTTTGTAAGTTTTGGGACTGATGACCCCGTAGTTAAGTCCCATAAGCTTAACAAACATTTGAACATTTTCTTTTGTATGTTTCATGCACGATCGAGGCGCCGCAATGAACAAGGGTAACATCGTCGCCGCCGCAGCCAACATTACAGCAGACGGCCACTATTAGAATTTAACCGACGGCTACAGGGCTAAGAATCCAGCTGCGCCTTCTCTATTTTCGCGCGTCAATCGTTTTCAAAGAAAGATTATTTTGATAACATTGTTTGAGTTGTTCATGATCTGAATAGACGTTTCTTACAATCAGTACTGATTTGGACTTGTACTATTTCATACGACAATAAATGTCTACTGCATTGAAAGGTATTTGAAGTGTGTTACAAAGATTCATTTAATGTGTGAACTATATTTCTGGAACACTGATCTGGTATATGGAGAACTTTAACTTTATTTGAGAAAAGATTTAATATAATTGTGGAGTCAAACATTTACTTATATTCGACTGTGAGAGGATCTTATATTGGGTGGTAATGTGGAATGTCGAGTTTAGCAGGTGGTGATTTCAATTTTTGAGCTAAAGCTATCAACAGTGAATCGTAGTGACTGTGTTAGACTTTGAGTAACGGTTATAGAACCTGATATTTTATTCAAGAACTGTTTAAAAGTTTGTTTTTTCTGATTCTTGCTGTGGTACGGCAGCTTCGAACGAAGTCAATAAGAATTTCACGTTGGTGTTGCTAAGGAACAATAAACTACATACAACAACAACAAAGCAACTAACTGAAACTTAACGAAAGTGAATTAATTTTCGGAAATAATATTCATGCACTGACTTTACCATTCCAGTATGGAATTAAATTACAGAATTACCATCACCCTTACCCCGTCCCAGCGAACAAGGAACTCAGTAATTGTAAGTGTCACGTAGGCATGCGCTTTTGTATTACAGAACGCCTAGTTATTATAAGCTGCAGGTATTCCCTTCTATGATGGGACGCCCTGAGCTAGAGCTCCTAAATACCCAGGCTGAATAGTCCGCCATGTTATCCCCAACATGGTTGGAATCGCGCTGCACTAACAGCGTAGAGGCGCATGTCCTGCCATCATTCACAAACGATTTCGTAAAAAGTAATTGGTAGAAATATTTAACTTTTCCGCCACTTAAATCTTCATATGTTTGTGACGAAATGCTCGTCATTTCGTTAACAGTCATAGTTAATTAGATATTGGCTTCGAAATAAGAGACTGCGCTACATTAGGGAAAGCTTCTAGTAGAAAATAGAGGCTGCTATGATATTCCGTTTGGTGCTTGTTGCACCGTATGTTGCTGTGGATGAAACTTTCCTAATGGATTGAATTTTATTTTAGACTTAGGAGGAGATCTTTACCTTTCACTCATACCGCTAAACTTTACTTTATTTAGCGCACTCATTTCCGATGGCTGTCAGGCCAGAATGAATCATTGCGTATCTCATACATGGTTAGAGGTATCAAAATTATATTTTGACAAATGATAACATGCAATGAGGGTAGTAATTTGCCACATGGTTACTACACAAAACTTCATTAACTGTCGCGTTATTCAAGGAAATACATAGTTGTAGAATGAAAAAGAGTAAAGTTAGCGATTTATTATTCGATTTGCAGCTATTTCTTCGTCACTCACAAATGTTTATTTTTTGCTTCTTGTCCATTGCATTTCAGAGCTACTACTCAGTGTTCAAAACCTAATAGGAGTTACATTTCCTTCAGTTTAAAGCCTAACGGGAAAAGAACGGAAGTTACCAGATCTAATGAGGATTTTATGTGAGAATACTTGAAAATGACAGATAGCAAGGATCTCTTCACTACCTAACGAACTGAGTTGTTCTCATTTCCTCACGTAATAAACCACTCTGTATTGAGATATTTAGAATGTCCTTTTTATATAACTGAAAAATTTGAATTGCATATTACATAGAGGTAGCACTTTCGTAGTGTGCAACCATTAAATTTATTGGGTTAAAAGAAGTAAGTATCAGTATCTTTAAGTATGGGTGTTATGCAGTAACAACATGTTCCTAATTATTAGGAGCTCTAATATGGAAGACGTGTTACTACTATACGGGTGGGCGGATCCCAGTGTGTCATATTTAACTGACATTATCTCAACTTATACATTTCTCACAGAGTTTCTGTTTGGAGAGGATGAAAATTTGATGTATTTTGCACAATTCATTCCCTTAATGTGTTAACCTAACTTCAACAGAAAAAAAAGTTCCTCCCATGTCGAAAATTCCTTAAATCGTCAGAAAGTGCATGTACGTGAACTAACAATATATTCTGTCTATAAATTATTGCAATAAGTAAGATTAAAATGCAAATGTAGTGTACTTCTTAACGGAGACATTGATGAAAAATCTACGTTAAAACAGTGAGTAGATTGCGAGTATGAGGAGTTTAATGAAAGGCGAGGCAGAGCGTAAGCTCGTCCGGAACGTGGCAACTCCTGCAGCTTGGGGAAAAAATGGCGGATAGTTCAGCTCGAGTTTATAGGAGCCTTACCCTGAGCAAGACATAGCGACGCCCTCCCCCCTCGCCACACGCCCCAGGGGTTGCGATCAACTAGTTGAAAAACACTCCTCTATTATAATGACAGAATCACGAAACATTCATGCCGTCAGGTGACACAACTTGCGAGCCTGTCAGTATCTATCTACCTCTACATGGGATACTCTGCAAATCACATTTAAGTGCCTGGCATAGGGTTCATCGAACCACCACCATTATACTGTGATTCTTCAGTTTCTCTCGGCGTATTTGATAATCAAAATATCCACGGATGTACTGCCGGTCTAACGGGCAGCCGTTGGACGCTATAGACCGGCAGTACACCCCTGGATATTTTGATCACCATTATACTATTTATCTCCCATTCCATTCTCGAATAGCGCGAGGGAAGTAAGAACATTTGAATCTCTCTGTTAGAACTCTGATTTCCCATATTTTATTCTGATGATCATTTCTACCTATGTAGGTGGGAGTAAACAATATATTTTCGCATTCGGAGAAGAATGTTGACGATTTTAGTTTCGTACGTAGCCCACGCCGCAGCGATAAGCGCCGTTGTTGTAATGATTCCCATCCCAGATCCTGTATCATTTCCGTAACGTTGTCTCCCTGTATCGTGACAATACCAAACGAGCTGCCCTTCTTTGGACTCTTTCGATGTCCTCCGTCAAACCCACCTGATAAGCATCCCACGCTGGGCTGCAATACTCAAAAAATGGACGGACAAGCGTAGTGTATGCTGTTTCTTTTGTAGTTCTGTTGCATGTTTTAAGAGTTCTGCCAATAAAACGCAGTCTCTGGTTCGCCTTTCCCACGATATTATCTACGTGTGCTTTCCAATTTAAGTCTGAAGTAATAGTAATTGCTAGGTATTTTGTGGAGTTTGCGATCTTCACTTTTGATTGATTTATCTTGTAAACAAAGTCTAACGAATTTCTGTTTGTACTCATCTCGATGACTTCAAACTTCTCATTATTTAGAGTCAATTGCCAATTTTTACACCATACTGATATCTTATTCAGATCGATCTGCAGTTGGTTTTGATCTTCAGATGATTTTACTAGACGGTAAATGACGGCGTCATCTGCAAACAACCTAAGAGAGCTACTTAGATTTTCCCCTAAATCGTTTATGTAAATAAGGAACAGCAGAGGACCAATAACACTACCCTGTGGAACGTCCGATATCACCTTTGTTTTAGTCGATGCCTTACCGTTGATTACTACGAACTGTGTCCTCTCTGACAAGAAATTCCCTTTCCAATCGCAAATTTGGGGCGATACACCATAACCACGCAATTTGATTAAAAGCCGTTTGTGAGGTACGTTGTCAAAAGCCTTCTGGAAATCAAGAAATACGGAATCAATTTGCGAACCCTTGTCGATAGCACACATCACTTCGTGTGAGTAAAGAGCTAGTTGTTTTTTGCATGAACGATATTTTCTAAATCTATGTTGACCTTGGGCCAGTAGATCATTCTGTTCGAGATAATTCACAATACTTGAATACAGGATATGTTCCAAAACCCTGCAGCAAGTTGAAGTCAATGAAATAGGCCTGTAGTTTAGTGGATTACTCCTGCTGCCTTTCTTGAATATACGTGTGACCTGTGCAGTGGCGTAACTATGGAGGGGGGGGATGATGGGGATAGAACCCCCCCCCCCCCAGAGCACCCTCAAGAAAAAAAATAAATAGCAGCAATCTGGTAAAGGTAAAGATTGGAAACTTGGGGTGTTTTACCATAAGCTTTCATTGGATGGGAGTGAATTGGTTTCTTAAACGGAAGTGGTAGATCGTATTCTGCCTGGACACTGACTAAAATTTTGCTCGTCAAGCAGATCTATTCCCCCCCACCCCCCACCCCAAAGACAAGTCGTAGTTACGCCACTGGACCTGTGCAACTTTCCAATCTCTTGGTACAGCTCCTTCTTTGAGAGAGCGGTTGTCTATGGCTGTTAAGAAAGGAGCTATCGCTTCAGTATAATCAGATAGAAATCTAATGGGTTTAATACAATCCGGACCAGAATACTTGTTCTTGTTAAGTGATTTTAGTTGCTATTCTACTCCGATGATATCTACTTCTACGTTACTCATTACGGCCTCTGTTCGTAATTCGAAATCTGGATGTCAAAAGCCTTCTGGAAATCAAGAAATACGGAATAACAAGGAAAGTTTTATTCCGTTTTTCCACAACCCCGTCGTACGCCAGCTTCTCACCCTCTCCCACACACAACCACAAACACATTCACCACGTCGCCAGACAAATGTCGCGAAATGCCGCGCCCAGCCCACAGCGCGCACCGCAACCCAAACAGCCACAGTCAAAAAACCTGCACCCACACCCCACGCTACGTCAAGCGTTCACCACCCGCTACTTTCCCACCGCACGCCGGCACAAAACGGACAAACACAACAATTAACACGACACGCAAAACCAACCCCCTCGTACGAGGTGCGCGGCGCTTCAAAAGGCGGCGCGTTTCAAAAATGTTTCAAATGTTTGTATAGTCTATGGGACTGAACTACGGGGTCATCAGTCAAAAATATTCAAATGTTCAAATGTTTGTTAAGCTTATGGGACTTAACTACGGGGTCATCAGTCCCTAAACTTACAAACTACTTATGAACTACTTACGAACTAGGACGGCACAAATATCCATGCCCGAGGGGGGATTCGAACCCCCGACCGTAGTGGCCGTGCAGACCGTGACTGAAGCGCCTCAGTCACCTCGGCCACCGCGGCCGGCCGGCGCGCTTCCCTCACCTTGACAGGACACAGCCCACAGCCCCGCACACGCAACGGTAAGTTACGCTTTTTTTTATTTTATTTTTTTTTTTTTTTTTTACTCACACACGACTTGACGCTAGCGTCTCAGCAACAGCTCGCACGTCTCGTAAACACAAACCGGCAGTCTCCCCCACCACCAGCTCCACGTTCCAGCAGATCCGCGCGACCCGAGTGCGCCGTGCAGACCGCTGTGTGTGGAGGAATCGCCCACTGCAGAGGTCAATATCCGCTGTCGGGCGCGGGTTAATTGCCAGGTGGGGGAGGCCGCCCCTAACTAATTTCCCCTTTATCGCGGGCGGCTGTTTGCCCGCAGCCGCTCTTCCTGCCGCTAATGCCGGAAGGCTCTCTCGGACTCCACTAATGGTTTCCGACGGCACAACGCCAGCCGGCTCTCGCCACGTCTGACTCCAATAGCCCGTCGCGTCGCCTTTGCCACATTCAAAGGCGGCGGCTGGTGACGCAGCGCCTGCGTATTCGGTAGCTGACGCTTCGGCGCCCGCGTTCCAAGCCCCAGTCGAAGTCATGTAGATAGCATTAAGCGAAGTGCGAGGAAGATATATGTTGCTTGTATATTATTTTTACATAATCACTAGCAAACCCGACAACGCTTCGCAGTAGCTAATGTGTATGGGATATACGAGGCGCGTAGAGAAAGAAAGTTCCCTTTGATTATTTAAAACGAACGGGTACAGATACAGAAAAAAAAATATTGACTGTACAAAAATCTACAACTGCTAAGCTACGTTTCTACAAAAAACAAAAGTTCAATAAAATCTGATCAGAAAAAAATAATTAGTGTAAGTAATTAACACATTATGTTCACCATCATTCCTCAACAATAGCTGTAGTCGAGGAATAATGTTGTGAACAGCACTGTAAACCATGTCCGGAGTTATGGTGAGGCATTGACGCGGGATGTTGTCTTTCTGCATCCCTAGAGATGTCGGTCGATCGCGATACACTTGTGACTTCAGGTAACCCCAAAGCCAATAATCGCACGGACTGAGGTCTGGGGACCTGGGAGACCAGACGAAAGTGGCGGCTGAGCTCACGATCATCACCAAATGACGCGCGCAAGTGATCTTTCACGCGTCTAGCAATATGGGATGGAACGCCATCCTGTATAAAAATTGTACGTTCCAGCAGGTATTTATCAGCCAGCCAAGGGATGATCAGATTCTGTAACATATCGGCGTACCTCTCACCCGTCACGCTAGCGGTCACTGACGTTTTGCTGTCCAGCACCACGTGTCAGGCTTTTTTTTTTTTTTTTTTTTTTTTTTTTTTTTTTTTTTTTTTTTTTTGTTCTACTAAAACCCGTGTCATTCCAAACATATGTCAATTTTTACTTCTCTATCCACATTATTCCGTGATTTATTAGTTTTCAAATTTATATTTACTTTCTGATCACCCGGTAAAATAGGACGGTAACCCTTCAATTCCACAAATAGTTTAGGCACTATTGGGTCGGTCAAACGAAAATAGTCTAAAGAACATGTTGCAAAGCATCACGATACGTTAAAAAAAGTTCAGGTCTGAAGAACGTGGCGGCCAGTGGAGAACTTAGAAGAGTGTTCCTAGAGCGACTCCGAACCAATTCTGCACGTATGGGAGGTCGCGCTGTCTTGTTGTAATACCCAAGGGAGTCGGAATGCAAAGTAAATAACAATGGATGCTAGAGATCAGCCAGGATGCGAACGTACGTTCCGTCAGTCGTATCTAGACGTATCAGGGTTTCCTTATAACGCGTCTCACACCAGTACAGAGACTATACCACCTTGAACAGTCTTCTACTGACGTACAGTGACCGTTGATTCAGGATTTTGTCTCCATTCTCGTACACGTCTATCCGCTCGATACAATTGGGAATGAGACTTGTCAGACCAGAAACCTCAGTATGTCAGAAAATAAGAAGCACGCAGCAGTGGCCAGAAGACCGGAAAAGATCAGTATTCATGAAGATTACAAAGAAGATTTTCTAAAGAATTATCATATCACCGAGCAATTGCTCTTATCTCGCATGCTAGCAAGTTTATGTGAAAATCTTACAAAACGGACTTAGCCAATACTACATCGAGAGCTACCGGAAGAATCCTTTTTTTTTTTTTTTTTTTTTTTTTTGGAAGGTCCCCGCTTGGTCAGTTATTGTTGACATTTCACTATGGGCTTGACCGAAATTGTTTACTCCTTGCTCAAAATCAATTTCCATTGTATGCACAGCTCTGTCGCATAGTGAGTTTGTCTGGTAACGTAGTCTGCGTTATGTACACATACGAGGTAATTAAAAAAATAAACATTTTTTTCCTTTTTAGTACTGCAGACTGAAGTATTAAGAAAGAGAACATCAATAGAATTTTTTGGCACTGGGAGTTTTTTGTTGATATGTATATCGTTTCCTTTTTTGTTGGAGTTTCCCTTGTCAGTGTTATTACTAAATGTAGGGGTCTGCTTTAAGTTACGTTCTTTTGTAGAGATGTCGTATTATATAAGGATTATAACTGTTCTTGTATATAACACGTTTTGGTGTAGTTACTGGTTTATGAATGGACTCTTCTCGTAGTTGCAAAATGTAACTCAGTTAATGATGAAATAAATCTTCAAATAAAAAGAAACTCGGTGGGACGGGGTGCGAGCTATGATAAAATTGTCATTCAAGTTCATATTAGTTTAGTAAAAGTTCCAAATATACACCATTCCTGAAAAAAAAAAGTTTTGGTTGTTAGCTGTTGACTCGAAGTTTTCTGTTACGTAGCTGCACTAACTGTCAAATTTTGGCCATGAAAATTATCAACTTCAATCCGAAGTTCCCGCAACACTAACACGATTAAAGTAAAGAAAGCTAAATATTCTCTTGAATTAAATAAATATATTAGGCCCTTGTACGAGCGGGGCAGGAGAACTAAGTTTTAACTCTTACTGTTACTTCACTTTAAGTATCAGTCTCAGGCACCGTAAACAGCTATCGATCTTTTTTAATTTACACATCCAAGTTCATTGCTGTTAAACTTCATTTTTTACTGCGGTCGGGGGTTCGAATCCCCCCTCGGGCATGGATATTTCTGACGTCCTTAGTATTAAGTAGTTCATAGGTAGTTTGTAAGTTTAGGGACTGATGGCCCCGTAGTCGAGTCCCATAAGGTATACAAACATTTGAACTTCATTTTTCGTAACAACAGTTCACGTACTTGATCTTGCCACAACTGAAGATACGTCAATGTTAACTGAATAAAAAATTCAATTGTCTTCTTGGTGGAATTAAATACTTTCAATATATCAGACTCATCTTCTTCCAATATTAATACACACGGTAAATAAACTTCATAATAAACTCAAAATGACTTTCAGAATACCACATTTACATTTATTGCCGTCTGATGCAATACATTTCTGATAGAGCAATGCTCGTATTAGACGTTAGCTCATACCGGCAGACAATAATGAAGTAACAATATTTTATTCTTTTTCCTTAAAAACGATGAACGCACTGGAATAGAGAAGACGCGGCAGGATTCGGAGCCCCGTAGCCGTGGGTTAAATGTCGGTAGTGCCTACATACAGCAATGTCGGCTGTGGCGGTGACGACGCTGCCCTTGTTCATTGCGGTACCTCGATCGTACATGAAACAGAAAGAAGACAAAGAGAAAACATTTTAAGACTTTAACTGCCAATCCCGTCAACTGACGGAATTCGATTTTTCATGTTTGTAAATACGAAATCCCGTACATTGACTGTTTCAGCATCTCTTCATTGTGCCGCAAGGGGTAAGAAGAATGTTAGAAGAGGGGAAGACAGGTCTTGTTCGAACTGTAATGAAAAACAGGAATGGAATGCTTTAGGCTTTGAAATCACCCAACATAAAAAGAAGGGAACAGATATTCCGGAGGAGTGGAAATCTTTTGGCTGTGTGCTGCAAAGACAAAAGATATGTACATATGCTAAGTACAAGACACAGGGCAGAAATGATGTAATTATGAAGACAGAAGATGTAAACAAAAACAAAAACCAGCTTGTGCTGTCGAGTACAACAAAAAGAAAGTTGGGGTTGATCTGTCCGATCAAAGGATGTCATAGAGGGCTTTCGAAGATAGAACAGTGAAATGGTGGAAGAAACTTGCATTTCACTGTCTTCTTATGGTGCCTGGTATATGCATGTATTCTCCATAACAAAATAAAAACTGAGTAGATGCCTCTATCCAAGTTCATAAAGGTGTTGTGTGCAGAATTGCCAATGTGTGAAGACGGTACTCCCAAACCAACTTCCGATAGAGGCCACCTGAGCAGGTTATCTGCAGGAAAGCATTTTCTAGAAAAAAATCCATCTCCCACAGGTAAAAGTAGAATTCAAAGGATGTGCAAAGTATGGCCAACCAGAGGAAAAAAGCAAACTAGAAAGGCAGTAAGAAAAGACACATCATACAAGTGCAGTGAGTGCAAAATCGCAATTTGCAAAGAACCATGTTTTACATTGTATCATACGAAATAAAAAAATAAAAAAAAGTACACTGTGTGAAAATAATGTGTGTATATATGTAATAAGTGTTTTTATCGGTGTTTTATTATTGAAAGTGGAATAAAAGCTTTTCTACTACGTCAAGCATGATGTAAAAACTTTATGATTTCCGTAAACTTTCTTCTTTTTCCCAAAAAATTACATTGTTTGAAAATATGTGGAAAAGGAAGTAAACATTCAAAGAAACTGAAAGTAGGTAATCAGGAAGAAGAAGTCCAAGGCTTTCAGAAAAGGTTATTACCACATTTAAATGTTGTCTAGTTTGTCTAATACAAAATACTAAATATTGCTAAGAACACCTGGCATTCCTAGAAATGGGGAAGTTTACAGTGCCGGCAGTCAAAGTGTTAAGTATCACATCATGGCATTACAACAAATAAATATATACAAAGTCATAGTATTTACATACAACCATGTACTTTTTATTTTATTCGTATCCTGCAAAACAGGGCTGATGTAGAAAAGTGGGGCTTATCAATGTTCTTCGTCCCACTAAGAAGAGAAACTGTAACGAAATATGAAATTTTCTACATACCTAAAAATTACATAGGAAAATTATTCTATAAAATAAACGATCTAGTAAAAAAACAAACGTAAAAATTGCCCTCAGAGCAACAAATAATATCATTACAAAACTTCACTTAGAAAGGTTGCACTGACAAAAATGAATAAATTCCCACAACAACCGTCCAAACGTTTATAAAGGTGGTGAGGGAGAAACGTCGACGTCCGATTCCGTGAACACCCGAGAAAATGACAAAACAATCAGTCCACCAGCTCCAACTCCTCGAAAATGAATCTGAAGTTGCCAACATCGGAAACGCATTACAAATCCTACAGGCCCAATCATGAATATATTTACGGAATTAGAACAACACGCTGACACAAAGGACTACTTTGACAATATACTAAAGGAACAAACTGAAGAACAAAGTATTTAAAAAGATTTATTGAAATTTTATATACAGATAACGGATAACTAATACAGCAGAGATGAAAAATATCAGTTCCATAAATAGACGGCCCACAAAAGCATAAATATCTCTGACGAAGCATGTAGTGATCGAATTTTAAATTTAATTGCTCGTAGCGTGCGGCCTTTTCAATTAACCTTCGTGGCTAATTATACTGAACCAACGAATAATCTGACATTTACGCTCTGCTAGTGTAATCATTTATTAAATTGTGGTGTACACTAGTAACCTTTACCCTCTTTTAAGACTGCAGCTACAGCAGAATATTTAACCTCCATCAGAGCTTCGGCCATACGACAGAGAAGCTACCTCTGGTGCAATTAAAATAATACTGATAATAACAAGAAAACTGCCCCTTTGAGGGACTGATTATTTCCTACATTGCCCTGCCTCCGCTTCGGCCTCTGCCGTTTTGCTGAAAGAATTCTACCAACACAATCTATACTGAAGAACCATTTAACCGGTACACCTGTGCATTCGACAACAAATTATGTGAACTAAAATTATCAATTAATCTTGAATATGCAGAACTTTACAAAAACCGAAGGCGTAGGAGTAGGTCTATAGTTGTTTACATTATACTTTTCTCCTTTTATATGATTTCACTACTGAGTACCTTAATCTGTCAGGGAACTGACCATTCTGTTGGGACAAATTAAAAGTATGGCTAAGTACTGGACTAAAATATGGAGATCAGTACTGCAGAATTCTGCTAGATACCTCGTCATATCCCCAAGACTCCTTAGTGTTAAGTGATTTAATTATTGACTGGGTGTCTCCTTTTTTAATATCTTGGAGGACTACTTCAGGTAAGAGCCATGGAAAGGTATTTTCTAACAATGTTATATGACTACTTGTAGAAATAAGGTTTCCGTTGAGTTCGCCTGTTATATTCAAAAACTGATTACTAAATACTGTACATATATCTGACTTATCAGTAACAGAACAGAAACATTTCTGCTATGCACTGACCTTATATCTTGGTGCTGACGAGCAGACACTTCCTTCACAACTAACAAGATGGTTTCAATTTTATCTGGAGGGGTTTGCTATTCTCTTTGCATACCACATACCTTTGCGTTCTTAATGACGTTTCTCATATCTTTACAGTACTATTTGTAATAAGCTACTGCAGCTTCATTCTGACTGTTTCTAACATTTTCGTACAATTTCCGCTTTGTTCTACACGATACTCTTAGGCCATTCGTCAGCCACCCAGGATGCCTGTTATTGGAAATGCCCTGTTTTAAGCGTTCGATCGGAGAGAAACTTTCAAATAGCGTGAGGAAATAAATGAACGTCTGAATCTTTTAGTTTTTCGATCTGATTTCTCTTAGTTTATTACGATGTTCATGCCTCCTTATGTACGTGAAGGCTTTCGAAATATGTTCGCATTCGCAAAATAAATTTTTGTGAAAGAAACTTCGAAAATAAGTAACGAATAGCGCCTTTCTTCTAATGATTTCCATCCCAACTCGTACATTATTTCAGTGACGCTCTCTCCACTAAATCATAATATAACAAAACGAGCTGCCCATTTCGAAACATCTATACCTATAAATGTGAATGTCTCTTCAGTGTACGTTTATCACGTCTGAACCACAAGACATAAAGAGCTAACAATTTGTACAGTTACTAATGTCTACCCGGGGAAGGTCTTAGGCACGGTTTTATGGCGATCGGATAGCTATTCATCTATATATATTAATGTGAATGTCTGTTCGGTATACGCTTATCACGTCCGAACGACAAGACGCAGATACTTAAAGAATTGTACAGTTTCTAATTTACATCTGATGAAAGTTTTAGGCACGGTTTTACAGCGATCTGATAGATATTTAGTAATTTGAAGAATATAACGAAAATGCGGAACAATAATTACTCTTTGAAAATTAAATTTACTCTTTGCATATGGTTTGATTGGTTGCATTGTTGATTGAGGGTTGACAATAATAAAAGGGTAGAGTATATTGGGATGTATTGGGATGAAGAGTTATCGGTGTATACAAAATTCTACATGTGTGTATGTGTGTGTGTGTGTGTGTGTGTGTGTGTGTGTTACATTTCGCTCTGCAGCGACAGCTACACATCGCAAACGAATGGTCTGTGTGTAATTGTTATCCCAAGTCTCCTGTTGTACACCAAAGCAGTTTCATGGCGTTAGCTATAACGGGGTGGAAGATATGGTGATGGAAAGTCGTCAACAAAATTTTTAATGAAGGCCAGCGATGACGTTTGTGACTGTATAGCAGGGAGATTACATACAGCGAAACGTGATACCACAGATCATACCTTTGGTCTATGCGTGCTACAATGTCTTTAACCCTTTCTCTGTAAGGATAAGCATCGGAATAAGGAAATATAAGAATAAATAAAGCAGTAAAAAAGAAATTTCTTTTAATACATCTCTTAAAAAATCGATTTATCGTTTCCCGCATTACATCAAGTGATCGATCTGTGATATTATTACAATCATTATTGATGAATTCGTGATTGGATTCTTCGAAAGGAGTGCATTTTTGCGTGTGATTTGATCTCATAGCACACTACTGAAAGATAACTTATCTATCATAATTAACCAACACGCGAGCGGAGCAGTGGGTTTAAGACAGTTCTCTATAAACGCCGTCAGTCCCACTCCTTGTGGATCACAGATTGTGCAGTAATACTACGAAATAGGACGCAGAATTGTAATGTCCACAGTTTTTCGGTAGAACTGTTGCATTTTCGAAGTTTTCGGCCAATGAAATGTAGCCTTCGCTTCGCTTTCGCTATAATATTTTCTAATTTAAAATGGTCGTAACTATAATGTCTAGGTATCTATTTGAGTTGGCGGGCTACAGCTTTGACTGATTTAACGTGTAAATGAAGTTCAGCGGATTTCATTTACAGCTCACACGAATGACTTCACAATCATCATTATTTTGGCTCAAATCCTTATATTTACACAATGCAGATATATTATTTACTTTGAGCTACTTTCGGTTTTCTGATGAATATAAATCCTTTGGCTGCTTGTAGGCAGCCCCTGCCACGAAGGAAACACGCATAAAACGCTTGCGTGCCTGACAGCATCTAATATATAAAAGCAGTGTCCGTATGTTTGTACGTGTTGCATACAAATCTACAGTTTTGTTCCAATCTTTATGAAAATTTGTACACGTAAGCTTCAATCAATGAGGACGGTCGCCGTAACTATAAGATATATAGTTCACAAGATATGACGTCATAAACAATGAGATGCGCGGGAAACTGCTGCATTTTGCGATCATGCTGCTCATTTTCTCCTAAACCATTGGACCGATTTTAAGCAAATTTGGTACACACATTCCTTACCGTGAGGTTACAATTGCTGCATGGTTCAAAAGATATTACGTCATAACCAATAGAAATCGCAAAAAATGCCATAAAATGCGGCGAGATTTTCGAAATACACTGTATGAGAATGACAGTACTTAGCGACTTGCAACAAACTTTAAACATAATTTCAAACCTTTATTAAAAATTTTCTCGCAGACTACCATACCAAAATGATGAAAGGAAAAAAGTTTCTTGCTTACTACTTTTCCGCTGTTCACGGACTAAAACTACGGCATTCGGTATGACGTTACAATTTATAATTTGTGCACTACGAATTGTACCCGCAGGAAATTTTACAGACAGTATTCACACATATAGTTGAATGTAATTTCTAAATTGTATCACAGTACGACACGTAGTTCATGCGATATGAGCATATAAACAGTAACGTTCCGCTGTTCATGAGCTAAGACGGCTTTCGGAATAACGTTAAATTATATAATTTCTACACTAGAAAACTGAACCGCTGAAAAATTTACAGACAGTATACAAGAATATTGTTGAGTGTACCTTCTAATTTGCATCACATTATGACACGTAGTTCATGAGATATGAGCACATAAACAGTAACGTTCATGGAAAACGGTCCCATCATGCACCAAGTTTAAATCTATTACTTCTTTACTACTAATTATATTCCCAAGAGTTTTTACAGACATACAGCCCTTATACAAATGGCAGGAATAAATAAATTAATACCCGGGCAGCGCCGGGTTTTCAGCTAGTAGGTCGTTATCTTCAGGCTTCACTCATTGAAAAAAAATCTTCATGAGACTAATGTGAAACTTTTCATGCAGAAGTCGCCTTTCCGGACTAAATAGGATGTGCTCGATGAGTACAACAGCATTTACTTCCGAGTGAAGAAAGCCGCCGTTCTCTGAATATCGCCATATCACTGGACAACGAAGAATGCCGAAAGAAGATTGTCGTCAGCCGCCTGTCGAAGGCTGATTCTCGCCTTACTCCTCGAGGGTTTACTTCAAATTTTACGTCCAATCTATACATAGTACATTATCTTTATATGTGTTAGTTACAATAAACTATTCACTGAGCTTACTTGAGGGGCGACGAGAAGGAACGTACTGGAGGTGATGATGACTGGAGAAGAACGACTCAGTATACTCAAGTTTTGAATGAGCTTTTCCATCACTATGCGTAACTCAGTCACTCAGTCACTTAATGGCCGAAGAATGGGAGACCTACGATAATCGTATTCAACAGCATTTCGAGATCCATCCTGTAATTCCTGAAGACGAGCAGTGTGCCTTCTTCCTGTCCTGGAACCACTCGAAGATTTATGACTTCCTAATCCATCTGCAGCCACGGGACCGAGATATCCGCAAGTTTACTTAAATTGTGTGACGCTGCATTGTATTGTGGATGCCTGCCCTTGTCGAGTTTTATCAGTGCCGCAAGATGCCAGATCATTCTGACATTCTATGGGCAGCCGAATGTCCTCAGCACGAAATTAGTTCCATATACATATTCCACAGAATCCTACAGTGATGATAGGGTGCGGGATCACTTTATATAGGCTGCACCCGATGCTCTCAGGCTCAAAGATCCAACTCGGGAACAGGTAATCGAACTTGCATACAAATTTATATACGGACGCCGACCGCCTCCTAGCGTCCTGTGCAAATTTGGCAGCAGTCCGCGCCGCCACTGCTGAGGACGCCTGGGGCGTCGCTGCAATCCAAGGCTCTCCATTGCACTCTGCCCGCTGCCACGAAGTGCCACCACCGAAAGACGCCCAACTAACCCTTTCAGGCCAAGGTCAGAAGTCCCAGCAACATCAGCGGCCCCAGCAGAGACGGCGCCTTGCGTCCATCTGCCGCACCACCACCACCACCACCGCCGCCTGATGTTGAACCAAGAAGACTTGGACACCGCACCAGTGGACGTAAATCATTTGGACACCTAGGCAGCTTCCTTAGACGAAACCATCAACGACCAATCTCTGTGCCTCAATGTTGATACTGGTATCACAGGATAGTTCATCAATTATGCATCCTAAGTAGAAACTTGCTGTGCTCCAACTCTCGCAAGCCCACGAGCACATCCTCCCGGAAAAAAAAGAGAGAGAGAGAGAGATAGAGAGAGAGAGAGAGAGGAAATAGCACAACTTGGAGAATCCGTGGTCGACGTCTGGCACACATCAGTGGAACTTTCAGTAACTGTCTTGTTTGTAAATAATTCACTCACAGTGGACTTTTGGGCTGGACATCTTCTACGCATTCAGTTTTTCCATTGAGGAAAATGTACACCTGGTGTCCCAGCAAGTTCCTTTTCCTGACGTAGATGCACTCTGGTCTCAGTTCAAGGACCTATTCTCGTGGGGTTTTTAGCTGTGGCAAGGTCTTCAAAGCTTCACGTCAACACCATTTCCCCCATCCGTCTCCCCCTACATCCGGACACACCAGGTGCCCATGTTGCTGCAGCAGCCTCTCAAAGAAGCTCTAATGTTCAAATGTGTGAGGTCTTATGCGACCAAACTTCTTGATTATCAGTCGCTAGACTTACACACTAATTACTTGACTAACTTAAACCAACTTACGCAAGAACAACACAAACACCCATACCCGAGGGAGGATTCGAACCTCCGACCATAGCGACTGTGCAGACCGTGACTGGCGCATCGCAGACTGCTCAGCCACTGCGGCCGGCTAAGAAGCACTAAATGCCTTCAACTTAAAAAGGTCTTCCAGCTGGTGTAGTTAAGCTCATGGGCAACCTATTAGTAGTCTTGCAGAAGCCTGGTCACCACCTTCGCCTGTTTGCTAACTTTAAGGACACATTTAACCTTTAACTCCTTGTTGATTACTGCCATCTTCCTAGAGCTGATGACTTTTTTTTGTAAATTATCTGGAGGCACTTAATTGACCAAAATAAATCTGGCAGAAGTATATCTGGTGTTACCCTTGTGTTCCCACTCCTGACAGTACACCATCATCAGTACTCACTTCATCCTCTTGCAACTCAACAGACACATGCCTGACTTGGCCAGTGCTTCCGCAATTTTCTAAAGATATCTGGAACAACTTCTGACTTTCTGGGACGCATAAACTACCTCGACAACATAGTCCTTAAGGGGTCGTCCCCTCCCGAACACGTAACCAAACACTGCCTCCTCTTTCTCCGCCATTGAATGGATTGCTTGCAATCTAGCCAAATGCTTTTTTCGACAGTACATTTGTTACCAGGTTCACATTATCTCTCAAGACAGTATTTCCGCGTCTTTCTCCAATGTTGATGCGCTGACTAATCTACTGTGCCCTAAAGACCTCCACCAGCTGTAATTCTATTTTGGGCTAGGTTTCGTACTACAGAAAATTTGTACCATTGGCGGCACTGTTGACAGCATCGCTGTACCACGTCTGGCGCACGAATGTTCTGTTCTGTTGAACCCCAGGCTGTGAGACCACTTTCCACATCCTCAAACAATAGATCCAATCCATGACATGCCTCATGCCATACACCACATATCTTCCCTTGATATTTGTCGTGAACATCACAAACTACAGAGTGGATGCAGTCTTGTCCCATAAATTGCCACAACTTTCAGAACAACCCGTAGCGTACATCTCGAAAGCTCTCTCCGCCGCCCAACGTACCTACTCTCAAATCAAGATAGAAGTCTTGCCATTGTGTTTGCTTGCCCCAAATTGTGTCCTCGAGCGTAGGGTCTGTTCCTTTCGCAATTTTGCTATACCATGCACTTCTGCACCACTGGCCGCCACTCAATGCCGACTCTTGTAATGACTGCCGCAAGGACCAGTCCCCAGCTCTGATTATTACGACCACCGAGTCTTTCAGATTGCTGAAGATGTACAGGACGCTCTGAAGGTTTTTTTTATCATGGCCGCCAAGGTCACTGTAGCTACCACGAAGTACCAACTCCTCCAGGTCGTCCGGCACTGTATCCTGCATAGCTGGCCAAACAGTCTCGGGATCAACCCCAACTCTGGTTCTACCGCTCTGTCTGGCCACAATGGTAGATGGGTTGCTCCTTTGTTTGGAACTGTCCGTTACCCAACGGTCGTTGTTTTGCGATCCCTGCAGCCAACGTTCCTTAGTATTATTTATCATGTGTATTGGGGGATTGTCTGAATCAAATCTCTCGTCAGGTGCCATGTTCTTTAGATCAGCCTCACATCAGATGTTATGGTGTGGTGCAGCAACTACCCCACCCCCACAAAACATTACTTCCCTGGCTTGTGCCAACTGGTCACTGGGAGCACACACACCTCAACTATGCAGGCCTATTCCTACGTCAGGTGCCGAATCGACCACGAGAACTACAGTTCCGACACGAAGGGACTTACACTAAGAGGAACCTAGCGCCAAATTACAACCGTGCGTTGGCGATGCCTCAAGGAGGGAAATGGTCTGCAAGCAGAAGATAAAAGAAATGGAAAAATAAAGCTATACAACTATCGCCCGTGTAGATGCGAGCTATCACAGGGGCTCAAACCCGACAAATTCCCAAGTGGCGTTAACCAAGTTAGTGAAAATAGTATAATTGCTACACGGAGCAAAAGAGGGAATAATTCAATTGAGCCAAACTAGAAGTGCGGCACAACACAGAAGTAAACATCAATAGACGTAGACATAGTCAACGACGGCCCCCGGGCAACGACCACCGATCCTGAGAAATACACACATACAGAAATTTGCGGAGCAGGAATGTGCAGGTCACTTAATTTGCTCACCCGAAGATAAATGCAGCCACCCTCGTGATAGTGTAGGACTGATATCAACAACCGCTCTGAAAGCATGTCATGGATCCCAGATGGAAATAACCTGAAACGACGCGAGGGGCAGTTACGGACTGTCTTCCGAGTACAAGTTGTTGACTGCTCCGGTGCTTGGTAAGGAACTAACGTGGGATCGCACGGCCGCTAGGAACACGACCGCATTGCCGGGGAGACGAGGTAAAAAGCCCGCGCCGAGCTAATGCTGGAACTTGACACAATTCCCTCTCCGTGTCCAGAAATCTTCAGATGTTCATATCGTCGCATATACGGCTCCAACAGACTGACAGGATTCCACTGCGAAACAACTTTGGCGCACGCGCCGGGCCCGCCCACAGACGGCCAATTAATGTAAATAACTTGACCCTAGCGACGCCATGCAGTGTATCAAATTGACAATGCACGATACTGACACTCAGATGTTCCCTGCAGCGACTCTTACTGACTGACCCAATAACCGACCTCTCCGGAACTGCCTCGACTCGAAGCTCTAATAACGCCACTAGGGGCAAGGATCACTCGAGTAAGGTAACAAGTGACTCGCGATAGATGTAATAGCGCCGCGAGCGGTGGGAGCTTGATCGATTAGTACTTGCGCCAGTAATTTAATAAAGGACAGGTTGATCGAAGAAACACGAGCCGGGACGGTTCAGTGGTCAACATGACATTCTACAAAAATAAATAAATAAAATAAAATAAAACTAGACTTTTCGTCATTTACTGCATACTGCATCCTTTCTGACAGATATTCGATAATTCAATCGTCAGTTTTTTTCCATAAGCAGACAATTTGATTAGAATACGTTTCTGTAGTGTCAAAAGCCTTCCCGATATCTAGAAATATGGAATTCATTGGAGATCCCTTGCCGACAACATTCATCAGTTGACATCAGTAATGAACGCAATACCGATACTTTTCTAATCATTATTGACTATGTGTCAACAGTATATGTTCCAAAATCCTGCTGCACATCGGCATCAATGATATACGACATTAATTTTGCGGATCAGTCACATTACGTTTCTTGAATATTGGAGTAACTTGCGCAACTTTCCAGTATTTGGATACGAAGTTTTCTCTGAGCGAGCGGTTGTAGCTGTGAATCTATTTCATCAGCATATTTCGAAAGGAAGGTAATTAGTATGCAATCTTGACCAGGAGTCTTGCTTTTGTTAAGTGATTTTAGTTGCTTTAGTACTCCTGCGATATTTACTTCTAAATTACGCATGCTGGAAGCTGTTTTTGATTAGAAATCTGCAGTGTTTGCTTCGTGTTCTTTACGGATGGAATTTCCGATAATGGTTGATGATTTCGCGTGGCAATTTTGGCCATTAGACCCTGGCTGGTATCGTGTTTGGCCTGCTTGGTACTAGTATTTACAAGAAGACAGTGAAGTAACTTGCACATCGATAATGAAATAATGATGAGGAGAAAACAACACTGAGAGTCCCTTAGTGGAGAAAATCTCCAACCCGACCGGAAATCGAACCGAGTCCCCTATGGGGCAATCTTGATGCTGTCCACTAGACTACGGAAACGGACGGAATTTCGGAAAGCTGTGTTTAGCAACTCTTCTTTAGCACTACCATTTTGGAGCTCTGGACTTAGCATCTCTGCTTTAGCATTACCATTTTGCTGACCTTGGTTTAGCATTTCTGCTGTAGCATTACCATTTCTATAGCGTAGTGAAGGTATTGACCTATTTTTTTGCTAGTACACTTTGCATATCCCCAGAATACGTATGCATTTTCCATCATATTACATGACAGGATTTCGTTGCGGAAACTAAGTGTGCCGGCCACGGTGGCCGAGCGGTCTGCGGCGCGTCAGTCACGTTCTGAACGGCCACTACGGGAGTTCGAATCCCCCCTGGGGCATGGATATTTGAGCCGTCCTTAGTATTAGCTAGTTCATAAGTAGTTTATAAGTTTAGGGACTGATGACCCTGTAGTTAAGTCCCATAAGCTCTACTAACATTGGAAGGAGTCAAGTCATTTAGACCCATTGTCTTACATATTCGGACCTGTAACACAGTATTTGTTGCTATACCTGATATGTTAATTACTTTGTTTATTGCTTGGAAAGAAATTATTATTCGAAGTACAGAATTAAATCGCGGGTGCAATAACTAGCTTTTCTCGAGGCTGAAGCAAGTAAAAGTTCATACATATGCACTGAGGGAATATAGTTGGTTCCAATTTATCAGCGAAGTAACCATTGCAGACAGTACTTGGCAGCAATTTCAGATGCTTACAAATTATGGTGCAATACTTCGTTATGCGCGAGCGCGCGTCTCTGCATTAGTGTCAGGTGACCTTCGAAGTGTGGGCGAGCCAAAACGCGATGTTAGCGTGTGCCTTATTGGCCGGTTCGTGGCAGCGCCTAAGGCCCAGATAAAAGCAAATCCCCGGTAGGCGAAAGTTCGCTGACCTGGCGAGAGTGAGGGGGGGGGGACATTTGTTGCGGCCAGTGACAGTGGCAGTGATCACTCTGGCGCTTGTCGAATGCGAGCGAGCCCTCTGTGGGTGCGATTTGCGCATTTACGAGTGTGGACCAAGTGAGAGAGAGGGAGAGAGAGAGAGAGAGAGAGAGAAGACTCTTTTTCAGTGCTTTACTGAAAAGAGCAGCTCTGTGGGAAGCAAATCTGAAATTACCTCTTATTAAGAGTAATCAGATTTTGCGATATTCGCTGTGTTGGTCAGCCACTACTTGTCTGACGTGAATACACACAGAGTGAAGCAGTTAACGCCTGTGGGCGAATTGAAGTGGCATCGCGGTGGGTTGATTGATGCAATTAGCGTACCACGCCAGTAGCGAGACTAGTAATTGTTAGGGTTCCAACATCATTGAGACGTAGGAAAAATTTCAATCAACAACAGTTGATCCAACGAGACAAGTTAGGTTTGTTTCCTGCAACGGCGCACCAGCTTGCAGCCAGTTCTGCAAACGGTACTGTGTGCATTGCTCCTGCTTAGATCACGCACTTAGTGCGACAGCCTCGAGCGTATCTGCAGCTTTGTTTGTTCATCTAGAATAAAGTTAGGCGAGTTGCTTCAGGCGTTTTGGCCGAGTGCAGTTTACTTTACCTTAAAATTTAGTTAAAAATTCTGTTTATTCTTCCAAAATCATTTGCTTTCTATATATATAAAAATTAATTAATTAATTAATTAATTAATTAATAAAATAAAAAAATAAAAAACGGGAGATCTTTTGAAATTTAATTAATACGCAATATTTTGGTTAAATAAGTCAAGTACTTACACAGAAAACGTGTTTACTTACAGTAGCTAGTAACGTCCAATTTGTACCCCGTTTGTCCTTACTAGCAATGTTTAGATATAGATTACAGGTGATGTATCTGTGCTGGGTTGAGTAATGTTGCAGAAACATATCTTAATCCGGCGAAGGATATCTCTCTGACTTCTTCGCGACTTGCTGTTACGTTCTTCCACGCAGGCGCCACGAGTACACTGTCAGATAGCTAACGCAACAAAATCAGTTGGACGTTTGTACAAGATTACACCACAGCAAAGTTACGCACGTTAGAATATTTGAAACTAAGTGTGGTCTAACCTGTTTTGTGTACCAAGACTGGTTACACCCCTCTTTCGTTAATTTTGTTGTAGACATTGCTTCTATGAATGTAAGCCACATCTGAGCTACACCCACATTGTTAGTTTCGGTTGATTGGAGATTCTCATTAAGGAAAGCATTATTCGAAATTATATCAGCTTCTTTAAATAATTTTTTTTTTGTTTGCCTGTGGAGGATTTAGGAAATTTGGTGTTTAGTCGCGCTACGAAAACTCTGTCACTAGTAATCTCTGTGTCTGTTTTGATGCTGTTTATTAGTTCCGTATTGTTTGTTGCTAGTAGTTCTAGCATGTTTTCACAACCATTTACCATTCTAGTGGGTACAGTACAATATCCTAACATGTTTGATGCTTGCCTCCTGTTCGGCTACAAGTATTTTTGTCAACATATCGGGGGTATGTAAAGTTCCCACCAGCTAAAATTGTGTACTTTGTGTATGTTTTTGAAATTTGATCCAGGTTTCCTTTAAACATTTCTACAGTTGAATTTTCTGAGGCAAGGGGTCGGTGAAAACAACCAATTGTTAATTTATTCTGGTTGTTTGGTGTTTCTTTACCCATACCAACTCACAGGAAGATATTATTTTAACTTCCCTACAGGAAAAACAGCTTGCGAGAGCAGTAAATACTCCCCACCTATTTTATTGAATCTACCCTAATTGAATACCATTTGTCCCATTGTAAAAATGTCTGCTGAAATCTATGGCTTCAGCAAGCTTGAGCTACCTGTAATGATTTGAACTTCAGTACTTTCTATTGCTTGGAACTCTGGTACATCCCACACAACAGCTAAGACAATTTACAACAGTTAGAACAGTATGTTTTTGGATCCGTGTTTATCCTGTCTTCGACCTGTACCCTTTGAGATTGAATTCATTCTTTACGTTCCCGATGCCCTTTAACCTACGGGAAAAAATACCTTCCAGTCTACGCCGCGCAGCTCCCGCTACCTGTGTAACCACATCCTGTGTGTAGTGGACAGCTGACCTATTCATCGGAACCCGGAACTCAAACACCCGATGGCGCAAGTCGTGGAATCTGCAGCGTACTCGGTCCCAGAACCGTCTGAGCCTATGATTCAGACCCTCCACTCGACCCTGTACCAGTGATCCAAAGTCAGTCCTATCAACTATGCTGCAGATGGTGAGCTCTGCCTTCATTTTGCAAGCATGACTAGCAGTCTTTACCACTTCAGTTAGCAGCTCAAAACAAAAAAGAATCTCTACCGATCCAAGGCAAAACACATTAGTAGCGAGGTGAACCACCACTTGCAGGTAGCTGTAACCCGTACTATTCACGGCACCCGTTCCATAACTCCGCCCGCTAAGCATACGGAGTGAACATTGGCCTTCTTCTCCTCCCTAGCAGCCATGTCCTTAAGGGGCTCGATTACCCGAATTTTTGTATTACTTACAGCTAATCGCCTAAGGAACGAAATGCTATATAGTTTGTATTATTTGAAAGTTTAATGTAACGTTAAAAATTAGGGTCCGCCAGAAACAAGATTTGCGGCAGAAACCGAATATTCGGCTCGTCTCTTATTTTCGACTGGATAACACACAAAATCCCGGCCGTGGCACAAGTTTGAATTCAAAAGCCTCTCCTTCAGAATTGAATTATCTACTTAATAATGAAAAGAATGATACTCTGTCATTCAATAAATGAAAGTTTGCCATCGACCTAAGTCAAAATAAACATCGTAACTACCGCATATCTTAAAATTCATTTGCAACACATCCAATCAGAAGCAAGAAATGTTTACTTACAAAAATACCTGAAAAGAACAGGTAGGTAATGTCGTGGGAAAGGCGAACCAGAGACTGCGTTTTATTGGCAGAACCCTTAAAAGATGCAACAGAACTACTAAAGAGAGTGCCTAAACTATGCTTGTCCGTCCTTCTTTGGAGTGTTGCTGCCCACTGTGGGATCCTTATCAAGTTGATTTGACGGAGGACATCGAAAAAGTACAAAGAAGGGCAACTCGTTTTGCCGGCTGCGGTGGCCGAGGCGACTGAGGCGCTTCAGTCACGGTCTTCACGGCCACTACGGTCGGGGGTTCGAATCCCCCCTCGGGCATGGATATTTCTGCCGTCCTTAGGATAAGCTAGTTGATAAGTAGTTTGTAAGTTTAGGGACTGATAACCCCGTAGTTAAGTCCCATAAGCTAAACAAACATTTGAACATTTGGCAACTCGTTTTGTATTGTCACAGTACAGAGGAGACAGCGTCACGGATATGATACAGGACATGGGATGGGAATCATTACAACAATGGCGCTTATCTCTGCGGCGTGGTCTACTTATGAAACTCCAATCGCCAACATTCTCCTTCGAATGCGAAAATATGTTGTTGACTCCCACCAACAAAGGTAGAAATCATAAGAATGAAATACGCGACATCAGAGCTCGAACGGAGTGATTCAGATGTTCTTTCTTCCTGCGCGCTATTGGAGAGTGGAATGGGAGATGAATAGTATAAAGGTGGTTCGATGAACCCTCTGCCAGGCACTTAAATGTGATTTGCAGAGTATGCCATGTAGATGTAGATGCCTAATAAATTTACATGTAACATTAGCTTTATTTTGAAATGAGCCTTTAGACATTTTAAAAAAAGTGTCTCACGAAAAGCTACGACCATAATAGAAGATGGTAAAGGTGTACGGTTCCTGTTTTTATGTATTATAAAAAATTATACATAAGATGCCCTTTGTAAACATTGTTTTTCATTTGACATTTCACTGAAAAAGTCGATATTTATTACACATGGATGTGACAAATACGCAGCAAGATCTGTGAGCAGCTATGCTGCGTGTAATGGTATCTCTGGCGCTGCGACGCCAGTGCTAATACCGGCAGTAGTGGTAGGAGGGAGAGTTGTTAAGCTGCCGCCACAGGGGAAGGATCTCCCGGAGGTAATGTTACTGCTTGCCCAAATTCTTATTTGTAAATTTTTTTTTTTTTTTTTTTTTTTTTTTTTTTTTTTTTTTTTTTTTTTGTAAAGTGGATGGTAGGAAAGATGGTAGGAAGTCATGCATAGTACAGTTTTATAGTATGTTTTGTGAAATAGGAAGGCCGTTTGTAAAGAAATGTTCTAACTTATTTCTGTAAGTTATGTCCAACAATGAATCAATACAGAAATTTAAATCTCATGCCACTTGTTATGCCTTTATTTTATTGAGATTTATTCCCATAGAAGTTTCCTCCCTGAATGTCAGGGGCAATACTAGTTATTGTAGGGTTTTGGCAATTGTCAGAGTAAATGAAGTTCAATCAGAATATTCACTGGTATGAAATGTCATGTGTTTCTTTTCTCATAATGAATATTAATTTTAAGTACGCGCGGCGCTGCAACGGCAAATTGAATCATTTTCGAGAAAGGCGTTATCCACGAGGAAAGTGCTAAAGATTACAGGGCCAATGCAATAATTATTCGTCGACAATAAATGTTTCTCTGTGACACCAAAGTTCGTTTGTTGCAAATTGGTAAGAGGCGGGATTCACTTTTGGTATTAGGAAAGTGTATTATTCAAAAAGCCACAGAGTAAAGTTTTAACTACAATTTTATTTTATTTTAATTTATTTTATTTTATTTTATTTATTTATTTATTGTTTGCGTGTAAGCCTTACCTCTATACAGTGTGTGTGAAGTCAGGTGTTACAACCGTGAGCATTCTAATTTTCATGATGTAAAGGTATGAAGACAACGAGTAAGCATAGGATTGGTTTATTCACATATATAGTCTAGTTGTGTCTTCAGACGGGAACCTTTCAAGGGGTTCTCCTGGCAGAGGAGCAACCAAGAGGAACGTCAAATGACAATCAACAATACACTTTCAGTACAATATAGAATTAATTTGAGAACAGGACTGGCTACTCGGTAACTGAACACACACTCTAGCATATAAAACAGATGAGCCGACTCGAGACAGAAAGGAGAGGGGTAGGGTGCCCAACCGTCCACGAGAACTACAGCTCTGACACGAGGGGACTTATACTAACGCCGGCCGTGGTGGCTGCGGGGACTGAGGCGCTCCAGTCACGGTCTGACGGCCACTACGGTCGGGGGTTCGAATCCCCCCTCGGGCATGGATATTTGTGCCGTTCTTAGTCTTAGCTAGTTCATAAGTAGTTTGTAAGCTTAGGGACTGATGACCCCGTAGTTAAGTCCCACAAGTTCTACAGACATTTAATTTGAACTTATACTCAAAGGAACTAAGCACCAAATTATAACTACGCGTTGGCGATGCCTCAAGGAGGGAAATGGTCTGCAAGCAGAAGCTATAAGAAAGGGAAAAATAAAGCTATACAACTACCGCCCGTGTAGATGCGAGCTAGCACAGGGGCACAAACCCCATAAATTCCCCAGTGGCGTTAACCAAGTTAGTGAAAATATAATAATTGCTACACAGAGCAAAAGAGGGAACAACTGAATTGAGCTGAACTAGAAGTGTGGCACAACACAGAAGTAAACATCAATAGACGTAGACATAGGCAACGGCCACCGATCCTGATAAATACACACAGACACAAATGATTTTCAGAGTATGTCATGTAGATGTAGATGCCTTTTTTTCAGTTGATAAGCCCTCAATGTTGAAATGATGCCATTTCATCATTCAGATTCTGGATACAATGTCGGTTTAGACGTAGCTCAATATGTGGAACGATTCACCGGTATTTACCGTTGTCCAGGGGACGCCCAACTGTACGTGTTCGGTACAATGTTCTAGGAGGCTCCTAGAAGATTTTCAAAATTTTCAAAATGACAGGAAATTACCATCTTACTGAAGTAGTGAGATCTCTGATCTCCAACAGAAGATACTATGTGGAATTTGAAGAGCAAAGAAGCCGCTGGAGGAACCAGAAGAATGGGCTCCCACAAGGTAGTGTTTTGTCCCCTCTACTTTTCAACCTGTACACAAATGACCAACGAGTTGGACCAGATGCAAGAAGTTTTATCTATGCGGAAGACGTAGCAATTGCCTGCCAAGTTCTTCTTGAATATTACAACAGGAACCAGCTTCGACCAAATCCAGCAAAGACGCAGACTTGTGCCGCGGTGGAGTAGCCGAGCGGTCTAAAGCGTCTCGCTGCGGAGCGCGCGGTTGCTCGCCGAGGAGGTTCCAGTCCTCCCTGGGGCATGGGTGTGTGTGTTTGTCCGTAGTCTAGTTCACCTAGGTTACGTAGTTTGTAAGCTACGGACTTATGACCACGCAGTTTGGTCCGATAGAATTACAATCATTTGAACAATTTTGAGCAGACTTGTGTATTTCACCTGAACAACCAGGAAGCAAAAAGGAAATTGGAATGGAACTCAGTTAAACGTGAACATTTCCCAAACCCAGTTTATCTCGGAGTCACGTTAGATCGAACACTGTCCTACAAGAGACATGTAGAAAAAACTAGAGCGAAAATCAACGCACGGAACGGTATAATCCGCAAACTTACCAACTAACACTGGGGAGCAAATACTGAAATTCTGCGTTCATGAGCCCTGGCTTTATGTTTTGCTCCAGCTGAATATGCTTGCCACGTATGGAGAAGATCGACGCACTCCCACAAGCTAGATACAGCACTGAATGATTCATGTCGATTAATTACAGGATGCCTGAATCCTACAAACCGTGATCACCTTTATATGTGTTCTGGAATAGCTCCCCCACAGATCAGACGGCAAACGTTGGCGATGGCTGAAAGAAGCAGACAGTGCGAGGAGAGAAGACATCCCCGGTTCGGACATCAGCCACGAGTAACCAGATTAAAATCGAGGAAAGATTTAATTCAATTCGAACATCCACTAAATGAAAGTCAATCTATAACCAGGGAGTCAATGTGGACACAGAAATTGGAAAACAAAACTTGTTCTAACATCAAAGAAAAACTCCCGGCTAGATCACAAGTGGAATGGAGAGTCTGGAAGAGACTAAATAGACTCGTCGAATGGGAAGATCAAAGGATAACCTGTTCCAGTGGGGATACGCAGAAGTCGACCTCTTCCAATGTGGAGAAAAACAAACAATGACACACCTGCTGAGCTGCCCATCCTTGCCGGCGCCATGCACTTTCAATGACCTGTGGCTGGCCGACGACGTTGCAGTAAAGTGTGCTGAACACTGGAGGGAGATGTGAGTCTGCTATGGACAATAATGACGAATGATGTGAGAAAATCATCACTTTGCTTGTAATCAGGAATATGTAGCCTGTTAATTAATTACAGATGTAGCTCAGTCACGATTAAATCAATGTAGATGCCTAATAAATTTACATGTAACATTAGCTTTATTTTGAAATGAGCATTTAGTCATTTTTCAAAAAGTGTCTCACGAAAAGCTATGACCATAATAGAAGATGGTAAGGGGTTCTCCTGGCAGAAAAGCAACCAAGAGGAACGCCAAATGACGAATTCAGCGAGGTAGCGTTCGCAGGAGCCTACGGCTGCTGTGTTCATTTTGCAGCCCGTGCCGCCGCTGCTGCCTGCGGCTAACCAGCCACCAGTCCACGTTGCAGGGGCCGTGCACCCTGCCGCACACCTCTCGGACTGTCGCTTTATTCGCGCGCCTGCCGCCGGTTGCAACATCCCCCATTTCGCCGCCACGCCACCCCCTCCCTCCCTCCCACACCCCCAGGTAATTAAACTGCGCGGCGCGTGAAACGGACCGCTTGTCCCATGAATACTGCGCGATCACGCCTCCGCGGCCGCAGTCGCCTGTTTCCAAATTAACCCGCGGTCCGCTACACGTGTCCTGCCTCGCACGTCCGCCGAAATACATCAAGTGCACAGTTGTCGTCTGGACAGACACCCACAACACCAGAGGGAACTAAATACGTCAGCTGCCAACTGATATTGAAATACATCAGTGCAGGAAGCTGAAAGCTGCCGGGACGGTATTCGACCCCGTTTCTCCTGTTTACTAGGCTACTGTGCTCTCCACTACGCTACCGGGACACAGTGGTCACCATAACTGCACGGAATCTCCTAGTCAAGGAGGGTAAAATACAGGGAGACACCCTTACGCTGAAAACGTGATGCCTGCCTCCGCCATATTGCTAAGTTTTGGAGAAGTGTTCGTATTGTAGAGCTAATGTTTCATGTCGCTTAAAACAGGAATAAAACTTCCGACGGTTTTGCCGTGATGTACAACGTGTTAAAAGAGTGCAAATTAGCCGTTATAAAGTATGTTTTGACATATATTATGATGTGTATTTATTACTACTTATTCAAGAAAGTAAATTGTTTGAAAGTACATACCTTGCCGTGACTGTCAGTTCAATGCATTGACAGCAAGAGGGCCGACTTAACGCGTAGTTTTAACAGATAAATAGCATCGACAAACTGACCAAGATGGCGGGCAGGCTTCGACTGACGTATGTGCTCGGTATAGATAATGCCACCTCCATTTATTCTAAACTCCTTGCTCCTAGCACACCACCCGTCCTACGCTAGCTTTCAACTTGTCCACGCATTGCCAACTCGGTGCCCCAACTGATTTTCCTCATTGCTCACAGCCTTCCGTTGATTACCGTAAGAGTTCCTGCAGAGGGCAGTAACTAAGCCGTTAGGATACTCCAAAAAATCCTGGGAATAAAGCTGTAGTCCATTCAAAGGCCACTGTCAAAAAACGATGCTGAAAGTATCTGCTCAGAACACTATCATACGCAAACTTACTGGCAATGAACGAGACCGGACGCATTGTGACTGGCTGCCTACATCTACATCTATATCTACATCCATACTCCGCAAGCTACCCGTCGGTGTATGGCGGAGGGTATCTTGAGTACCACTGTCGGTTCTCTCTCCTATTCAAGTCTCGTATTGTTCGCGGAAAGAAAGATTGGACTCTAATCTCTCTGATTTTATCCTCATGATCTCTTCGCAAGATATACGTAGGAGCAAGTAATACACTGCTTGACTCTTCGGTAAAGGTATGTAGTCGAAACTTCGACAAAAGTCTGTACCGAGCAAAAGAGCGTCCCTCCTGCAGAATCTTCCACTGGAGATTATCGATCATCTCCGTAACGCTTTCACGATTACTAAATGATCCTGTAACGAAGCGCGCTGCTTTCCGTTGGAAGCAGAGATACTTCTTCTGTCTACCCCACCTGGTACAAATCTCACACCAGTGTGCAGTATTCAAGCAGTGGGCGAGCGAGTCTACTGTAACCTACTTCCTTTGTTTTCGGACTGCATTTCCTTAAGATTCTCCCAATGAATCTAAGTCTGGCATCTGCTTTACCGACGATTGATTTTATATGGTCGTTCCATTTTAAATCACTCCTAATGCCTACGCCCAGATAATTTATGGCATTAATTGCTTCCAGTTGCTGACCTGCTATAGTGTAGCTAAATGATACAGGATCTTGCTTTCTATGTATTCGCAGCCTAAGGCCAGCAAATGTCACTAAAATCTGAGAAACAGCTGCAGAAACAAATAGAAGAAAGAAATCGACCTTAGATAACCTCTTTTCGGACATGAACCGAGAAAACTTTATATTGTTAATTGTTTCATAGAACATGAATATGCCGCGATGTAGTAGCCGAGCGGTCTAAAGCGTCTCGCTGCGGAGTGCGCGGTTGCTTGCAGTGGAGGTTCGAGTCTTCCCTGGGGCATGGGTGTGCGTGTGTGTTTGTCGTTAGGTTACGTAGTTTGTAAGCTACGGACTGACAACCACGCTGTTTGGTTCGATAGATTTAAGATTTAAGAAAAAAAGATGTGGAATGTGTCAAATTAATAAAATGTGTCTTTAAAAGGTATTACATTATACACAATATTAAATGACACAATTTTGTTGGAGCAAAATTCACTCTTTCTTTGCTAAAGCTAGATTTAATCATGAATAGTGAAGATTATTCTTTCTCCTAATGTTGTAGCTATGCACACTGCTATTGCTTTTGAATTCGGTCGGATTGGGAACGACAAAATTCATAAGTGTCACAACTGAGATTGTGCGGTAGTTGTTGACATCAGACGTATTCCCTTTTGTGCAGTGGTTTAAAAATAGAACATTTTAATTTGTCAGAGAAAGTTTCCTACTTGAGAGAACTACTACAATTGCGGCTAAGAATCCTACTTATTTCTTGAGAACAAGTTTTCAATAACCTGTAGGAAATGCCATCAATTCCTAGATTGAGGTCAAGTAAGAGCTTCATGCACACAACACCATCAACTTCATCAGTTGGTGCAGCTCGGATAACAAAGACGTGGGAAAATTTACGAGGTACGTCCAGAAAGTAAGTTCCGTTTGGTTATATAAAACAGATACAGAAAAAATATTTATTGTACAAAACTCTACAACGGTTAAACTACTTTTCTACATAGCTGCCGAAATTTTTTAGGCACTTGTCATAGCGTGGCACCAATTTCTGTATGCCTTCTTCATTGAAGGTTTCCGCCTGTGTATTCAGCCATGTGGTAGCATGTTCTTTCAGCTCGTCATCATCGTTGAAATGTTGACCACCAAGGACAGATTTTTAGGTTTAAGAAGAGGTGAAAGTGGCTAGGAGCCAGGCCCGGACTGTACGGAGGATGATCAAACACGTCTCAGTGAAATTCCCGTAAGAGTTGTTTGGTCACATTCGCCACATGAGGTCGGGCACTATTGTCGAAACAAACACTACCTTTTGATGGAAATCCTCTTCTAACACCTAAAATTTGTCGTGTCAACACTTCAACGATGACGAGGTGAAAGACCATGCTACCACATGGCTGAATACACGGGCGGCAACCTTCTATGAAGAAGGCAGACAGAAGCTTGTGATACGCTATGACAAGTGCCTACAAAATTTCGGCAGCTATGTAGAAAAGTAGTTTAACAGTTGTAGATTTTTATACAATAAATATTTTTCTGTATCTGTACACGTTTGTTTTATACAACCAAATGGAACTTACTTTCTGGACGTACCTCGTATTAGCGAAAACGACTCGGGAACCCATCAGGGAGGAACCTGCTGAAGGATGACGTCAGCTCTCTGTGTCACGGGAAAAACTAAACCGACTTAGGACAGGAATGTCACGGTGCAAGGCGATCCTCAGAAGGTGGTGTGTCACATTTAAAGACGAGTCCTGTGATTGTGGCGACCTTTAGAATCCACAATGTCTCCTGGTCTACAGAAATCTGTCCAGTCCCTGCAATACAGAAAACCTTTATGCAGCAACTATTAACGAAGTAGAATTCTGGAGCGAGCGGTCCATTTAGCGGAATTTGACATTACAATAATTTCTATTGTATCTCTATATTGTAATTTACCTATTGTAAATGTATTTTATTGTATTTTAGGCACTGTCTAAATCCTGGGCCCATAGAACAAATAAATAAATCCAGCTTTGTGTATGTCTGCATCGAATGGATCACTGGTCCACTTTGCCCTATTAACAGGGTGTTTCCGAACTGGTGGCCAATATTTCACACATGGAAAGTATAGGGCAAAAGTAGCTAGGACCCTCCAGCGAATATAGGTCCACAAATCAATCATTGCTGTGTTATCCCATCAATTCTATTTGGGAACTAACTGTAAACATTCCCGGATAGAAGGTTTCTGATCGCAACACTTTTTTTTATGTATTGGGAGAAGCATACTACAGGACTTCTGAAATGGTTAAACAGGTCCCTGCTTGCGACGCGAATGTTGTCATAGGAGACACAAGAACAGAAACGATAGCGTATTTTCTGGGGTTTTCAGAGCCGATAAAAGGGCGATACGAATCATGTGCGGTGTCGTGAACATCCTGCCGCGGGAATACTAACTACTGTTTCTATATACATTTATTTAAATCAGGAAGCATATCAATTCCAACATCGTATGAAATTCAATTATCGCCCTGTAGTAAACTATCACTGTAAACTCATTATCTACTATGCTACAGTTTTGCACAACGATTAATCACTCTATGCTTTTCAGCAACTCCTTGCTGGCATTTAATATATTTGTAGTTGTCCTATCAGATATATTACTGAATTTGCACGACAGTTGGATTAAGGATGGTTATATAATTATCAACTGTGACTCGTATACGTGGTCTCCGCGACGTAAAACATTTCTCGGGCGATAAAAATACATTGAAGGAACATACATAAAGATTTGACAGAAGAACGAGACGAATAATGATTAAAAACTCTTTTTTATTTACTTATTTACTTTTTTTCACGACGAGCTTTTTTCCGGGGGTTCGCTGAACCGGTGAACGCATAGAAAGCGCTGCTACTGACAACACAACTGCTGAGCGAGATGATCCAATATGGAGTGAAGTTTGACAGCATAACACACCGCTTAGTGCTTAAAAATGAGTTATTCCTAAAAGACACACGATCGTGTCCTTTCTCGGAGTGTTGGTCGCTATCCACCTGGACGCGCAGTCGCCGCCATTAAGCCCGGCTAGTGCAGTGCAGTGCAGTGGGGTTTGGAGCAGGCAGTGGCTGGCCGCCGTGGTGCGGTGTGACGCGGCGCGGCGGGCTATTGGGGCTAATCTGTCAGAGTCAGATAGCGGAGCCGGCGTGTACACGCCGCCTAATCCCCGCATAATGAGCGACGCCGCGCAGCTGTTGCCGCCGCCCGGGGGCCCTGCCGCCCACGCCGCCCGCACCGGCCACGGCGACACTACACTCTCGCTACTCTCACCGGGCCGTTCCTGTCACCAGCGCCCAAACTCTTCAAATACTAGCTAACAAACACGCTGTCAGGTGAGCGTCTTCCACTAATATTGCAGTCACATCCTGTAGGAAGAGAACAATCCAAATGTTAATACTTGTAACTGAATTACCGATTTTTTGTGATTGGTTATTAACAGAGGCTAATGAAAGTAATAGAATTCGATACGTACATTGTCTCAGGTAAAAGTAGGTAGATGCTTTCACTTTATAATGGAACAGGACAGACGAAGTCCCTTTTATGACTTCAATAATCGCCTTCATAAATTGAAGAAAGGACTTTTCAAATTACTCTTTGAGATTAAATATTTTATAAACAGCTTCTATACTTCATCTCATCAACTCATTTGGAATATTTAACAAAGAGATAAAAACCATATCGTTTGAATCACAACTTGCGGTTCTTGATCTTTCCATAAGATTCGATATTGTTGTAAACTGTGATGTAATATTTCTGCTACGTTTTAAAAACATCTACCCATCATAGATTACAATTACTACGAGGCGCGTCCAGAAAGTAAGTGGTTATATAAAACATACGTATACAGATATAGAAAAAAATATTTATTGTACAAACATCTACAACAGTTAGACTACTTTTCTACATAGCTCCGAAATTTTGCAGGCACTTGTCACAGCGTGGCACAAGTTTCTGTATGCCTTCTTCATAAAAGGTTGCCGCCTGTGTATTCAGCAATATTGTAACATGTTATTTCAGCTCGTCATCATCGTTGAAATGTTGACCACCGAGGACAGATTTTTTAGGTGTAAGAGGAGTTGAAAGTGGCTAGGAGCGAAGCTCAGTGAAATTCAACGATGACGAGCCGAAAGAACATGCTACCACATGGCTGAATACACAGGCGGAAACCCTGTATGAAGAAGGCATACAGAAACTTGTGCCACGCTATGCCAAGTGCCTACAACATTTCGGCAGCTATGTAGAAAAGTAGTTTAACAGTTAAAGATTTTTGTACAATAAATATTTTTTCTGTATCTGTACACGTTTGTTTTATATAACCAAACGAAACTTACTTACTGGACGTGCCTCGTACTAGCTAACAAACGCGCTGTCAGCTGAGCGTCTTCCTCTAATATGCCAGGCACTTTCCTACGAGAGTTCTTCTCGATACATACCAGTCACTTTTTTCAGAGAGTAATCGAAATTTTAATACGTGTAACTGAAGTACCGATGTTTTGGATTAGTTATTCACAGACGCTAATGAAAATAACAGAATTCGATTGGTACTTTGTCCTAGATGTGCAAATAACAAAATCATGCGTGAATGTAACCGATAAGAGTGATAAAAGGAGGTAGATGCTTTTACTTTATAATGGAACATCACAGACGAAGTCCCCTTTAGGACCTCGAAAATCGCCTTCATCAATTGCAGAAAGGACTTTTCAAATTTCTCTTTGAAATTAAATATTTTCTATACGATTCTAATAGTAACAGGACTTTTATCTTCATCTCATAAACTCATTTTTAAAATTTAAAATCCGGTTAATCATCCTATTGTAAATAGAAAAATTCATCCTAATGCTCATAATATGGGTGGATTAGAATTTGGTCCCATAGAGCGTTGCTTTTCATCTGAATACTTTTTGGTGAAGTGAAATAAGCTCGTATATCAAGGTCTAAACCTCAAGTAAATATGTGATGTACTCATTCAATAAATCCTATTAATGCAATTAGACATAAAATCTATATGGTTTGAATGACGACTTGCGGTTCTTGTTCTTTCTAAAGATTCGATATTGTTGTAAATTATGAAAAATATGTCTGCTACGTTTTAAAAACAGCTACTCACCATAGATTACAATTACTATAATGGAACGTTTGACACGAGTACATATTAGAATGTTAAATAATTGATACCAAAATATTAAATATAACATGATAAAGAAGCACATAGTATTTTCCCATTAAGATAAACATGTTACTTCATGAAACCTCATGTTCACTAGAGGAGAGCTATCTTTATTAGAATTCTCTTCTAATGTTAGCATATCGTGACTGTTATTCATTACAACCTCCAATTAAAATCATACAGAATTACTGTTAGCGAATCGTATTTTCACATGCTAACAATTTTGTGTTGTAAATTTGAACATTGTGTTTATATGTAACTTACGTGCAGTTAGTGATGTTCAAGATTTCATTTGTAAAACTATTTATCTCGTCAATCTTTTATTGTACACCTGCAATACGAGACACTTATGTAATTATTACCAAAGAAGGTTACTGTTATCTTTAGCAGCGAGGGTGTGAGTTACTTATTGTTGATCTATGATAGTATGAAACCTGTTGTCAGCCAGTGTATTGGAACTTTGTATCGAGAGCTACGGTTCAATATATGTCATACCCACTCTGAAACTACGTCTATTAATTTTTACGTCTTTCAGTTACTTATTTAAAAATACTGTCAAATTTCTTGCAGAAACGTTAAGATAGTAGTTACCCTTACAAATGGAAATATGCATCATATAAAAACAATATCAGTGTTTATAAGCTGACGATACCCACTAGAAACTAGGAAACGTAAGTTCTAAAATTATAACAGAGAATCTGGCATAAGGCCAGTCATTGAATATATGTCGTAAATTTCACATATAATTGCTACTAAGTATGTTATAACATCTAGAACTCTGATGTTGCATTCCTTACTACTCCTTTTTATACATGAAGTAGATTCTTCTAACCTAATTGACATAATCTACCTCTCTAAACATCATGTGACCACTGTCATAGATATGTTAAATATTACAGCATTTCATTTACTTTCATACTTTTGTAGAGTAGATATGAAGGGAGGAGAAGTTGCCAGATTTATTAAAAACTGCTATAAATTCAAGAATATGATATAAATAAATTCTGTCGGGAGCATAATTTAGAAACGTATGTAGCAGACGTAGAATTCCATAAAAGATGCCATACAATTACTATTTACCGAGCATGTGCAGGCAATTATAATCTATTCCTAAATCATCTAGAAGCTCTATTGGGTCATTTAACAGAGAGAAACAAACAAGTCTTGAATACATACTTCCTTATGCAGTCTTCCAGTAGGCATTTGTTGCAGTCAATAATCTGTGTCTTTCAATCTAGCTCATACTGTAAACTTTCCAACATGGATACTCTACACAGCCATAGATAATATTTTATAGACAAATCAGTGGAGAAAATAATATCATGAAAACAATAATCAATGGCTTATCAGGTCATAATGTGCAACTCCTTGTTTTAGATACAGATTCTAAGCAGATTATAAGGATTACTAAATCTTTCATACAGGAGAGTAATCAGTCCACCAATATAGAGTATTTTACAAAACTGTTTAAAAATATGAGCTGTAAAAATGTTTATAGTACTCATAACATGAATTAAAAATGAAATATATTCATTAAAATGTCAGTATCATATTTTAAAACTGTTTTCCTCTAAACGTAACTCAAATTAAATAGAACTCTACAATAAAACTGTGGATTAAGCAAGTACTAAATATTTCATGCAATAAAAAACGGAAAATGTATTCATTGAAATGTCAGTACCATGTTCTACAACTGTTTTCCTCTAAACGTAACTCAAATTAAACATAGCTCTACAATAAACTGTGGATTACGCAAGTAATAAAGATTTCATGCAATAAAAAACGGAAAATGTATCAATCACCCAAGAGTAGCTCCAACAACGACGATTTAAAAAAAAATGTTCAAATGTTTGTGTATCTTATGGGACTTAATTACTTATGAACTAGCTAATCCTAAGGACGGCACAAATATCCATGCCCGAGGGGGGATTCGAACCCCCGACCTTAGTCACCGTGCAGACCGTGACTGGAGCACCTCAGTCCCCTCGGCACCAAGGCCGGCAAAGACGATTTAGGTAAATATAAGGAATACTGTACAATATTGAAAAATGTAGTTCAGACATCTAAACAATTGCTATGAGAAGAAGGTAGCAAAGTCACGCAAAAAAAGAGCAGAAAGCATTGACCCATGGCGTCTCGAGTTTCTTGTACTGGCACCAGCTACTGGTCATATCTTCGCCACTTCACCACGAGTGGCGTGGCAAGTTTCTTTAGTCTGTTGTCTCGCGGCCGCCGAAGTGTGGCGTTCCGGGCATATATCTCGAGGCGACTGCGCACAGCAGGCGAGTGCGGAGTTGACAGTTGTTGCCGGCGAAGAAACAGCGATTGGGTCTGCAGCCGCGAGGAGACGGCGGCTTCTAATGGAGTCACCACCGGCACGTAGTTTCCGGCGGCCGCATTGACAACCCTTCTACGTTGGCCGATGTAAATTATCTTGGGGAACTAGCTTTGAAAACAGTGGCGTCAGGTAGCGGTGCGCCCGTTCTCGTGCTATTCCAAGCGTGCTCTGTTTCTTCATCTTGTCCTTTGAAGTACATCATGGTGACATCCAACAAGTGTTTCATCATTGGAAGACACAGTTGGTTATTTGAGTTGCGTCGATGACTTACAATTGAGTATTTTTACGATGTTGGTGTGTGCATTCCCAAAAATGTTCAAATGTTTGTTAAGCTTATGGGACTTAACTAGTGTGGCAAATCTATTTAACAAGTACTTTATATCTGTTCTGGTAATATGGGATTGTCGGGGCTAGTAAATAAGGCCCTTGAATATCAGAAACTAAGCATTTACAAATAACTTCAGATACATTACTATGTCAGTCCACCACAAGAAATAACTTCCCTAATTAATTCTTCAAAACCAAAGAATTCTAGTGGTTACAATGAAATCTCAACAAAGTTAATTAATGTGTGTTTTGTGACTTCAGCACAATTTTAATTTCCTTGTGTAACCAGTCCATTATTACTGGAACATTTTCTGATTGATGATAGTCCAACATAACGAAGGTAATGCGACTAGCAACTCTTTACAAACTTTTTGTTCTTCACAATTTCCGTCGAAATTGCATTAACCGTTTATTTGGTGACTAGTTCCAGATCATCCTTTCCACTTTCAAACTATATTTCTCATCAGAATTGTTACAATCAATGGACCATTTCTATGTAGCAAACGTAATACATCATTGTCACTTTAACTTGTCAATGGTGTATTAGGTTTGCTGCATAGAAATGATCCATTGTATGTAACAATTCTGATGAGGCATATGGTTTGAAAATGAACAGGATGATACGAATTAAGTCACCAAATAAATGGTTAATGAAAGTTCGACGGAAATTGTAAGGAATAATAAATTTCCTTATAGGCAAAAATATGCAAATATTAACGTCAATTCAAGAAAGGGTATAAAGAGATACCATTAAACTACAAATTGATTTAACTTTTGGCAGCACTCTTGAATATTCAAGACAAGGTAGTACAAGCAGCTTCTCAACCACCTCCCCACATATGAGATATTTCCAGAACGCAGATTTCTAATTGGTTCCGATTTGCACAGACAGTCATTAAATAACAAATTACAAACAGAAGGAATTGCCTGTGGATTCTCAAATGCATTTCATTGTATGAATCATCACATCATTTTAAGTAAATTAGAATTCTATAGTTGTTTAAAGTCAACTCACTGACATTGAACTATAAGAAAATGGCTACATGCAGTTACGAACATGCAAGAGGTTTCCATTCAGCATCTTCATAAATTATGAAGAAAAGCAGACAGAAGAGTTTGGCAGTATTAAAGTCCTGAGATTACAGCTTGATAATAATTTCAGTTGGCAAAAACGACTTAACAAATTTGTATTTGCAGTACGAGTGTTATCAGACCTAGGAGACTTAAAAATAAAAAAAAGCTTGCATACTTCACTTACTTTAATTCAATACTTTCATGTTGTTGTTGTGGTCTTCAGTCCGGACACTGGTTTGATGCAGCTCTCCACAATACCCTATCCTGAGCAAGCCTCTTCATATCCACATAAGAACGGCAACCTACATCTGTCTGAATCTGCTTACTGTATCACTCTCTTGGTCTTCTTCTGCGATTATTACCCCACACACTTCCCTCCAACGCTAAATTCACAATTCCTTCATGTCTAAGAATGTGTCCTACCAATCTATATCTTCTTTTTCTCAAGGTATGCCAGAGATTTCTGTTCTCCCCAATTCTGTTCAGTACCTCATTAGTTATGTGATCCACCGACCTAATCTTCAGCATTCGTCTGTAGCACCATATTTCAACCCTCAATCCTCTTCCTGTCTGCACTGTTTATCGTCCATACAAGGCAACACTCCATACAAATGCCTTCAGAAAGGACTTCCTTAGGCTTAAATCAATATTCGATGTTAACAAATTTCTCCTTTTCAAGAACGCTTTTCTACCCATTGCCATTCTGCATTTTATATCCTCTGTACTGCGACCATCATTTGTTATTTTACTGCCCAAGTAACAAAACTCATCTATCTCCTTTATTGCTTCGTTTCCCAACCTAATTCCTTCAGCATCACCTGATTTTCTTACACTGCACTCCATTGCCATAGTTTTGGTCTTGTTAATGTTCATCTTATATGCACCTTTCAGCACACTGTCCATTCCGTTCAATTGCTCTTCCAGGTCCTTTGCTGTATCTGACAGGATTACTACGTCGTCGGCAAAACGCAATGTTTTTAATTCTTCCCCCTGAACTTTAATTCCTTCTCCAAATTTCTCCTTGCTTTCCTTTATAGCTTGCTCAATTTACAAATTGAATAACAATGGAGAAAGACTACACCCCTGTCTTACTCCCTTTCCAACCACTGCATCCCTTCCATCCTTCTGTATATAATTCGTGTTAATATTTTGCAACCAATACTTATTAAACTGATGGTTCTGTAGTTTTCACACCTGTCTGCAGCTGCTTTCTTTGGAATGGGGATTATAACATTTTCCTTTAAGTCTGAGGGTACTTCGCCTGTCTCATACATCTTACACACCAGGCGAAACAGGTTTGTCATGGCTGGTTCTCCCAGAGACTTCAGTAGCTCGAAGGGAATAGCATCTACTCCAGGGGCCTTGTTTCGACTTAGGTCTTTCAGGGCTCTGTCAAATTCTTCTCTCAGTACAGTATCTTCTATTTCATCTTCATCTACATCCTCTTCCCTTCCTAGAATATTGTCTCGAAGTTCATTTCCTTTCTAGAGGCCCTCTATATACTCTTTCCACCTTTCAGCTTTCCCTTCTTTGCTGAGAACTGGTTTTCCATCAGTGTCCTTGATATTCATAGAGCTGTTTTTCTTGTCTCCAAATATTTATTTTATTTTCCTGTAGGCTGTATCTATTTTTCCCCTATTTATACATTCTCCTACATCCTTGCATTTGCCTTCCAGCCACTCCTGCTTAGCCATTTTGCACTTCCTGTCAATCTCATTTCTTAGTCGCCTGTACTCCATTTTGCCTGTTTCGTTTACTGCATTTTTATATTTTCTCCTTTCATCGATTAAATTTAGTATCTCCTGTGATATCCAAGGATATTTTGTAGGTCTTGCCTTCCTACCTAGTTTTTCCTCTGCTACCTTCACTTTTTCATCTCTCAATGCTACCCATTCCTCCTCTACTGTTTTATTTTCCCCTGTTTCTGTCAATTTTTGCCTAAAGCTACGTCTGAAATTCTTAAAAACTTCAGGTTCCTTCAATTTATCCAGGTCCCATCTTATTTTCCTACCTTTTTGTAGTTTCTTCACTTTCAGCCTACAGTTCATAAACAACAAGTTATGGTCAGAGTCTATATCTGCCCCTAGGTATGTGTTACACTGTAAAACCTGGTTCCGAAATCTATGTCTTACCATTGTAAAATCTATCTGGTATCTCCCGGTGTCTCCTGTTCTCTTCCACGTAAACAACCTTCTTTTGTGATTCTTAAACCAGGTGTTTGTTATAACTAAATTATGTTCTGTGCAAAATTCTACCAGGCGGCTTCCTCTTTCATTCCTTTTACCCAGACCATATTCACCTACTATCTTCCCTTCCCTTCCTTGTCCTACTACCGAATTCCAGTCTCCCATCACAATTAAGTTTTCCTCTCCCTTAATTGTCTGAATAATTTTCTTTAGCTCCTCACATATTTCTTCGATTTCCTCATCATCGGCAGAGTTAGTTGGCATACAAACCAGTAGTACTGTTGTCGGTGTTGGCTTCGTATCTATCTTGACAATGATAATACGATCACTGTGCTGGTCATAGTAGTTTACCCGCATTCCTTTTTTTATTCATTATCAATCCTTCTCCTGTGATACCCCCAACTGATTTTGTATTTATAATCCTGTACTCACCTGACCAGAAATCCTGTTCATCCTGCCACCGTACTTCACTAATCCCCACTATATCTAACTTCAACCTATCCATTTCCTTTTCAAATTTTCTAATTTTCCTACTCTATTAAGGGATCTAACATTCCACGCTCCGACCCGTAGAATGCCAGTATTGTCTCATATGGTATAATATTGTGGGATAACTCTTCAAATCTAGCAAACGTTTTGGAGAACAAAACCGTGTAATAGGTATTATTTGTGAAGTAAATTCACGGAATTCTTGTAGAAGCCTCTTCAAAAACTGGTTATACTAATTGTTGCCTCTCAGTATATTTATTCATTAATGAAATTAGTCATAAATAATATATCCTTTTTCTCAACAAACAGCTCAGTTCAGCCGGCCGCGGTGGCCGAGGGGACTGAGGCACTTCAGTCACGGTCTGCACGGCCACTACGGTCGGGGTTCGAATCCCCCCTCGGGCATGGATATTTGTGCCGCCCTTAGTCTTAGCCCTGTTCATGAGTAGTTTGTTAGTTAAGTCCCATACGTTCTACAAACCACTCACTGCATTACAATTGAGTCTATGTGCTAAACACTGAAATTAATTCACGCGTGGAGGAAATAAGAAATGGTGAAACTGTGTTTAACGTCTTTTGGAAGTCACTCAATACTGCAATTATGAAAACACTGAATGAATATAGGGTCATTTATTTTCCATTTTTAAAGAAAATGCATCCTAAATTTTTGCCAGAACTATTGCCGTACTATAATATAATTTTGTACATATATTGTTGTTGTTGGTTTGTGAGGGGACTAAACAGCTAGGTCATCAGTCCCGTACATATATTCAGTGATGTACTTGAGTTATATCTGCAAAATATGAAGAAGTAATAAACTGAAACGGAATTCTTGCTGCAGAATATTTACAGCACGTCGATATAACCAGAAGATAATTTTTGCTACGTCTACGTGTTTTTCACGTAATCTCTCCTGAAGTATATCCAGTAAACCGATATAATTGTGTAGTATGAAATCAGAGATAAATATCTGGAAAATTATTGAAAAAGTAATAGTTCTAGGTCCGGGAGGTAGTTAGATAGGTGATGCTGAATGTTGTCAGTGTACATGTCAATGCACGCTGTCACATCGCTGGTGCTGTCCAGCACGTCTAGCGCCGCTGGCCGTGGCACACACTGTGGTATTGACCGAACTCACCGCACAAGAGTTCCCGTGCTGGCTCAGATAAGATGCGACGCCTTCCGTACTTTTGGAGAAAGATCATACATAACGGGTGAAACCATACTGCAGAACAAGTACAGCTGTAAGAAAAATTTCGCTACGAGCTGTACCGGCTTTAGCGGACCACGAAGCCTTTTTCATGTTATCCATTTTTGGTCTGAGAACATCGCAGCTGTTTTCGCAGAACTACCGTAGTAAATAAATACTGCAACCAGCCACAAGATTATTTTTACACTACTGAGCATTAAAACTGTTACTCTTTTTAGATAATCAGATGATAAACGGTTATTCATTGGACAAATATTTTATACTAGTACTGAAATGTGTTTACATTGTCACACAACTTGGGTGCATAGATACTGAGAAATCAGTACCCAGAACAACCACCTTTGGCTGTAATAACCTCTTTGATACGCCTGGACATTGCGTCAAACAAAGCTTGGATGGCGTGTACATGAACAGATGCCCATGCACCTTCAACACGCTATCACAATCCATCAAGAAGAGTGACTGGAAGCCACTGGGATAAGATGCCTGTCATACGAGACCGTTGGGATCCAGCACGGCGTTCTGTATTCCTCTCCTGAACCCACCGATTCCATATATTGCTAACAGTCATTGGATCGCGACCAACGCGAGCAGCAATGTCGCGTTACGATAAACCGCATCCCGATAGGCTACAATCCGACCTTTATCAAAGTCGGAAACGTGATGGTACGCATTTCTCTTCCTTACACGAGGCATCACAACAATGTTTCACCAGGCAACGCCGGTCAACTGCTGTTTGTGAATGATAATTTGGTTGTATGTGTTGGCACCGGCGACAATCTTGTGTGAATATTCTTAAAAGATAATCATTTGCATATCACAGCATCTTCTTCCTGTCGGTTAAATTTCGCGTCTGTAGCACGTCATCTTCGTTGTGTAGCAACTTTAATGGCCAGGAGCGTAAATAAATTTATTTCACCGTTATTAGTTTCAGGCTTGCCATCATCAGATGGTAGTGTTGATTTCAGATCTATATTGGTGTCCTAAGTACAACAAAGTTTTCTTGCTTGTATTGTTCACACATGAATTAGGATTACAATTGTGCCTATATAATGAACTTACTGTTTCTTCATACATCATAGGAGAAAGATAGCACAGCTGGCTGCCTAGTGAGGACGCAGTCCCTTTGTCCTCGCCAGCCACCTGGGTCTTATCTTCCTCCTAGCTTTCATCAAATGTTAGTAGACTTATTAGACCAAACTGCTATGGTCATCGGTCCGTAGGCTTACAAAATATATAAACTCTTGAAATCTCTTAAGAAATTGTAAAATTAATTAAGAAATTCCTTTTACAAATTTTCTTTCCCTAAACAAAAGAATTACTTGAAATCTTTTATTAATCGTGTCATATATGACTTGTAACTCTATAAATTGCACTTAAGTTCCTAGAAGGCATATTCCCGTAATACGCAATGTACAAAGGTATTTCTTAGATAAATATCGAACGAAAATTAAATCAATAAAACACTAAATGTGTATACACTAAATGTGTATATTTACACAATCATAAGTGATCCAGAATGAAACTTTCACTCTGCAGCGGAGTGTGCGCTGATATGAAACTTCCTGGCAGATTAAAATTGTGTGCCGGAACCGGGACTCGAACCTGGGACCTTCGGTAGAGCGCTTGCCCGCGAAAGGCAAAGGTCCCAGGTTCGAGTCCCGGTTCCGGCACACAATTTTAATCTGCCAGGAAGTTTCATATCAGCGCACACTCCGCTGCAGAGTGAAAGTTTCATTCTGGAAACATCCCTTAGGCTGTGGCTAAGCCATGTCTCCACCATATCCTTTCTTCCAGGAGTGCTAGTCTTGCGTGTTTGCAAGAGAGCTTCTGTGAAGTTTGGAAAGTAGGAGGCGAGGTACTGGCGGAAGTAAAGTTGTGAGGCGGCATCGTGAGTCGTGTCGGGGTAGCTCAGTCGATAGAGCGCTTGCCCGCGAAAGGCAAAGGTCCCAGGTTCGAGTCCCGGTTCCGGCACACAATTTTAATCTGCCAGGAAGTTTCATAAGTGATCCAGTAAGTCTATTAAGGGGTGGGGGGATTGGGAAGAGGGATGAGGAAGGAGAGAAGGGATGTTTGGAAGCTCTTAATAGTAAATTCTGTAAGAGTTAACAGTTTGCCATTCCGTAGAATATATATCTAACCAAACTTACAAATCTATGAAAGTATTTGATACTTAATTGTAGTGCCATATAAATTTTGTTACTTACGTAAAATTTATGGATCAGGATGGTGGAATTTAGGTTCTTGGGAGAGGACGGGGTCATGAGGAGTCACTAGAAATGGTTAATCATGTTCCCAGCTATTTTATTGTTACCTCTTCATGTCCAAATAAAAAAAAAAAATCTTTGTAGTTGTAGGTGAAGATAGACGAAGTTTAAGGGTCTCATATCACCATTCATGTGTGTACTCTGTATAATTACTGATATATCATAATTTTATCGAACCATGCTATGCAAATATTTTCATCTTCATCCTGTTTTATATAATATACAGGGTGTTTCACTAAATGTGGTTGTCTCAGTAACTTATAAAATAATAGGTGACGCGAAATTTTAATGCGGTAGGTCAACACAAGAACAAAGTTTATTGTATCATTTTCCAGAGAGTTACAGCACAAAGATATAATTTTTTAAATGGAACAATAGTTTTTCTATCGTGCATTGGATTCGTTGAAACCAGCTGCGTCCAAATCAATTTAAACTACATTCCTATCACTGTTAGTTTGGGAGCTACAACCCTTCAAAGTTTAGTGGACGGAGGCTACGACAGCGTAGCTAACTGGTTGGTTGTCATGGGACAGTGGGCCGTGCCCCAAGGGTAGCCACTCGGCCAGTCAGCTACGCTATCGCAGCCTCCGCCCACTAAACTTTGAAGGGTTGTAGCTCCCAAACTAACAGTGATAGGAATGTAGTTTAAATTGATTTGGACGCAGCTGGTTTTAAACGAATCCAAAACACGATATAAAAAACTATTGTTCCATTTAAAAAATTATATCTTTCTGGTGTAACTCTTTGGAAAGTGATACAATAAACTATGTTCATAGCTCCGCAGAAAGTGCAACATTTCTTGTGTTGACCTACGTCATTAAAATTTCCCATCACCTATTATTTTATAAGTTACAGAGACAAACACAGTGAAACACCCTGTATATTGTTGAAACAACCTTCAGTTTTGGGGGTAATTTGGAAGAAATACCTTTCGTGTGAACCTGACTTGGTATGTACGTATTGTACTAAATTATGAAAATACTGTTCGTATTCTAAAGAGGTGGACACATTAAGATCTACTTTCATAACCTTTGTAAAAAGTGACCTTCCTGTCTAATAAAAGGAACTGTGAATGGTTTCCAGCCATCTCAAAAAAGTCGTCAATCAAAAAACAGCATTTTATGCAACTTTGGCTGTTTAAAATATTTAATATGAGCCCTCAGTTGCTAACCTTTTATTTTTATTACCTTTTGACCTAAGCTTCATCGCTTATGTATAATTTTATTATGATGACTCGTAAGTACTGCTTCCATGTTATGTAGCAAACTAACACATTTTATTCTTAAAAAACTGTGTCTTTTTTAAAATTGTACATTTCGTTACAGGCATTTTTAAAAATTACTGATGAAGGCAAATTATTAACTGCTGAAACCGGGTAAGATAAATTTTATCTCCGCGACCGAGGGCTGAATCACTATCCATTGGCTTTGTAAACGGTGGCTGAAAAAATCGCAGCTATGGTATATACAGGGTATTTCTAAATGTTACCGACAGTTTCGTGGGGTGGTAAAGGATGGCTTGGGGAACAAAATGAGGTACATAGGAAACCCGTGCCCGGAAACGTCACCAAACGGCGCTACCGAGCGTTAAATGTATAGGTGTCGGCGCCTGCCGCTAGGTCACCCCTCGGGCGGCGAACTCGTCGTTCTGTGAACACACAGACCACGGGCAGGTCTGTAATATGTGTCTTTTTATATTCGGGGTTTCGAGCGATTGCAACGATCGCCGGAGGAGAAGAAGGAGCAAGCAGTGTATGGGCAGGCCCTGTTTCCAGTGCTCTCTTGCCGTGAAGGCTGGTGGTGACTGACTTGGATTTCTCCCCATGGTTTATTGCCTCTCAAAACCTCCAACACAATCTCCGATGCTGAACACTACAGCATAGTATAAAGGATGTAACTGACAGAGTATGACGACGGTACTATGTTGAGTTTTGTAGATTAACGTCGTCATGTGAAGCAACCGTCACCATTTAACCTGCAGGAGTGTACAGAGATGGACCACATGATATGAATAACGGTAGATATTTCGTTATGTCGACGCCTTTATTGTATTTCACGGATGGGTACCACAAAAGCAAGGAAATTAAAGGGAGCAGCACCAGCTCCAGAGCCAGCACCAATAATTTTGATGCTCGGTAACGTCGTTGGGTGACGTTTCCGGACACCGATTCCCGACCTCATTTTGTTCCTCAAACCATCATCCATCATCTAACACCCCACTACGTTTGTCGGTATCATTTATAAACACCCAGTATATATATACGAGGCGCGTCCAGAAAGTAAGTTCCGTTTGGTAATAAAATGAAATTGTACACAGATGCAGAAATGTTTATTGCACAAAATTCTACAACTCTTAAACTACTTTCCCACATAACTGCCGAAATTTTGTAGACAGTTGACATAGCGTGCCACAAGTTTTTGCATGCATTCTTCACAGAAGATTGCCGCCTGTGTATTTAACCATGTGGTAACAGCTCTTTATCATCGTTGAAGTATTGACCACTAAGGACAGATTTTAGGTGTAAGAAGAAAGTGGCTAGGAGAGAGGTCCGAGCAGTATGGAGGATGATCAAACAGGTTCCATTGAAATTTCCGTAAGAATTGTTTGGTCACATTCGGTGTGTGAGGTCAGGCATTATCGTGAAAAAACATCTTTTGACAGTAAAGCTGTTCTTACACCTAAAATCTGTCCTTGGCTGGACAACAGTTCAACGATGACGAGCTGAAAGAACATGTTACACAGGCGGCAACATTCTATGAAAAAGTCACACAAAACCATGTGCCATGCTATGACAATTGCCTACAAAATTTCGGAAGCTATGTAGAAAAGTAGTTTAACAGTTGTAGATTTTTGTACAATCAATACTTTTTCTGTGGCTGTACCCGTTCGTTTTATATAAACAAACGTAACTTACTTTCTGGACGCCCCTCGTGAATCACCTAACACTTGCACCTCAAATATTGCGGAAACAGAAAGTGCGATTGATGTGCAGTTTTCTCAAAATGGATTGGTAATAAAGGACTCGTATTGTTAGCCAACAAAGAGATTGTAAAAATACCTAGAAAGTGTATTTATAATGTAAACATACAATTTTTCAAATAGAACATTGGTTGTTTCTATCATGCACTGGAGATTTCGACACCAGCTGTGTACAAAGAATTTTGAATAACATTTTTATCACGTTCAGTTTGGAAGCTACAATGTTCAAAGTTTCGGAGGCGTAGGCTCCTATAGCTTAGCTGACTGGCCGAGTCGCTTGCCCCTGGGGCACGGCCCACTGTTTCATGACCGCCAGCCCGTAAGATACGCTTTCGTATCTTGAATCGTTGTAGCTGCCAAACTAAACGCGATAAAAATGATATTCAAAATTCTTTGTACGAAGCTGTCAAAAATTTCAGTGTATGGTAGAAACAATCGTTGTTCCATTAAAAAAACTGTATACTGCACTCTGTTTGTTGGCTAAAATGCGAGCCCCTATCTACCAGTCCATTCTATGAAAACCGCACATCAATCGCACTTTGTTTCCGCGATATTTGCGATTCAAGAGTAAGGTGACAAGTATTTTGACACAACTTGCCACCTCCTATTGCACCATTCATGGCAGAATTCAAAACATCCCGAAACTCATTTTTTTTAATTCTAACCATGGTTCGAAATCTAAATTTTAGTATTTCTAGCATCAAAATAGTCTTAGTGGCACCGGTAAAAGATTTTCACTAATTTCAACCGCTTAATGGTTGAATTTACAAAGATATCGAAACATGTGATTTTAAAATTGTAAACAAAAATCTAATTCCGAAGTTTTCCATTTCTCGCTTCAAAATTTCCTGAATAGCAAGTTATTTTCAAGAAACCGTCCATCCCCTATTTCTCCCTTTTAGGGATGGGAATATCGAAAAATCGCTGATACCTACAGTGTAAGATAAACAACGTTTACAAGTTTCTGTCGTCTGAAAGATTCACTTTACACTGCTGTTTTCTGTCTTTTAGAAACGGGCCGAGAAAAGGAAATTTCTTTCGTACTTTTTGGCATCTTTCTGGGTAGTTCTACTTTTCAAACTGCAATATGCACTTATTTTTCTTTATTCCAACGCTTGTTTCAGGGAAACAGCTGAAGAATATGCTTCACGTTTCACTCTATATAACCTCTTTGCTATTATAGTGTGAAAAGTCAAATAAGCTGACGACTTTGAAGCACTATTTCTTCCACCCTCTTATAACTATCGACATGGAACTGTTATGATATACAACGGGAGGCATTGTACTACAACAACACTGAGAGATTGTTCGTCGCCATTGTGTAGTTTTTGCTGAAGAGCAATACATTGACAGCCACATATAGAATTTTATATAAGTCGGCAACTTTCAACTTCCATATATTCCACCCCGTTATCGTTATCAACCCTCTACCCCCGTGATGCACAATGGAAGAGTGATACCTACTACTACATACAAACACTATTCGTTTGCGATGTGCAGTTTTGGCTGCAGAGTGAAATATAGGCACAGACACCTCTCTCTACATATACCGGGTGATCAAAAAGTCAGTATGAATTTGAAAACTTAATAAATTACGGAATAATGTAGATAGATAGGTAAAAATTGACACACATGGTTAGAATGACATGGGGTTTATCAGAAAATGTTAAAAATGTCCGACCGATGGCGATTCATCTGATCAGAAATCTTATAACTAGCATAACAAATTAAGACAAAGCAAAGATGATGTTCTTTACAGGAAACAATCAATATGTTCACCATCATTCCTCAAAAATAGCTGTAGCCGAGGAATAATGTTGCGAACAGCACTATAAAGCATGTCCGGAGTTATGTTGAGGCATTGGCGTCGGATGTTGTCTTTAGCAAACCTAGAGACGTCGGTTGATCACGATACACTTGCGTCTTCAGGTAACCCCAAAGCCAATAATCGCACGGACTGAGGTCTGGGGACCTGGGAGGCAAGCATGACGAAAGTGGCGGCTGAGCATACGTTCATCACCAAACGACGCTCGCAAGAGATCTTTCACGCGTGTAGCAATAATTTTTTTTATTTTTTCATTTCGAGCATGTGTGTAAATTTTTACCTCTCTTTCTACATTATACCCTGATTTATTAAGTTTTCAAATTTGTACTGAATTTTTGATCACCCTGTATATGAGGATTAGGCAAAACTGAAAGATGGGAAAACTATCATGCACTATAAGTAATGAGTCATTATAGCCTTCAAAGTTTATCGCTTTGTTATCTCGCTGTGTACTGCCACTATGTACTCATTCGGAATTCGCACTCCCCCACCAAGTGTTGGACCCAGCTGAATTGCCGCTAGTGCTGCGGCCGGCACTGTGGGGTCCGCGCGGTTTTTGCAGTACACGCGATTAAAGCTGAAATCGTTAGCGGAGCGCCGCCGGTCTAGCACTCGTGTGGCAATCCGCTTTTCGGCCATTCATTATTATCGAGCGGCAGCTTCGATAGTGGCGGCGGCAGCGCGTCGAGAATATTTAATGCCGCCCCTACTCCGTGTCGGTCTGTGAGAGCTGACGGCCTGGACATTGCGGGACCGTCCGATTTGCGTTACCAGCGGCGCGGCTGTTGCAGGCAGGTGATGACCGCTCTGGCTTTCACGCTCTAGCAGTCGTTAGAAAACCATGTTCTTTTTTGCTTTTAGACTTTCCTTCTCACCCACTGACTCGGCGTCAAATCAAAGAATTCTGTAGTGAGGTATCCAAATAAATTACTTTATTCAGTATTCACTACATTGCTATTAGGGTTATTGCTATTTTTGCCGGTTGACATCTCAATAAATTAGCTTGCTATGCCTATTTTTATTCACTTGTTCAATTTCGTATCATTTTTTGGACTGTATCATCACTGACAAGGAAAGTACTTGGGCTCGAACAACCAAATATAAACCAAAATCGTATGAGAGATAATGTAAAGGTCCCTTATTGCACTAGTGATACTCCCGCATCTGCAAAACTCTGCAGTCGTCCGTTAGAGGGCTCTGCGTGTACCATGCCGCATTGCACGTTGACCAGCTGGTACCTGAGTCGGGACCAGTAGGGACGGTGCAGTGTGCATCTGAAGTTACGTTTTGTGACGTTACTTGGCTAGTAAAGCGTTAGATGGGTCGGCGACTGGTAATCAGGTGTTGCGATTGCTTGACATAACGACGAACCCTTCCTCGTGAAGATGGTATTGGTGTAGAAGATGAATCATTCCCATATTTTCTGGTATCTATTATAGTGCAGAAACATTAGCATATGTTAGAAGCACTGTTATTACACTAACTCACAATGATGATAATAGGGATGATAATGACGAACAACCCATTGCTACGGCAAGTGCGGGAAAAGGCAGTGGAAGCAGTGACGATGAATACCAACCGTCTTCCAAGGTTAAAGTCGCAAATTTCGTTACGACTTTTGGAAAAAAAAAAAAAAAAAAAAAAAAAAAAAAAAAAAAAAAAAAAAAAAAAATCAAATGTTTGTATAGTCTATGGGACTTAACTAAGGGGTCATCAGTCCCTAAACTTACAAGCTACTTATGAACTACTTACAAACTAGGACGGCACAAATATCCATGCCCGAGGGGGGATTCGAACCCCCGACCGTAGTGGCCGTGCAGACCGTGACTGGAGCGCCTCAGTCTCCTCGGCAACCGCGGCCGGCGTTTGTAATTCTATCGGACCAAACTGCGTGGTTATCAGTCCGTAGCTTACAAACTACTTAAACCTAGCTAAACTAACCTAAGGACAAACACACACACCCATGCCCCAGGGAGGACTCGAACCACCGGCGAGCAACCGTGCGCTCCGCAGCGAGACGCTTTAGACCGCACGGCTACTCCACCGAGGCACCGATACGTCGCTGTCTGTCGTGGGTATCAACTGCGTTGGACACCGGCTAAGAGAAAAGCTTGTAGCTACAGCAGTAATATAGCACAATACAGTATCAGTTTCAAGACTAATTCACGCAAAGACCACGCGTTTCAGCTCCTGTATACCTAACACCATGATATCTGGCGAATTTTACGTAGGTCTGAGATTAATGAAACATAGAACACACAAATTTGTTTTAATTTATCATAGTTAATGCACTTATGAGTGACAGGACTATACTGCACATTTCCGAAACAATTCCCAAACAACTGAACAGTTAATACATTACTTAGTCGCTATCAAAGCAAAGCAGCGTACATTCTAGCTGCATCCTTGGACACTTCATTACACATCCCTACAATTCGTAGTACGGATTCTCGTCAGAAAGATACTGTATATTACAATAACAATAATTAAACAGGGTGCTTGTACTAGTCAACACTAACACCACTTACCCGTTACCAAAATCATGTCTGTTACTTCTGAAGTTGTGTACAGTTATTGTGGTGTCGCACAAGTACAAAGTGCTCGCCACCTACTTTCGCCGCGCGCCGTCATGCATGCACGCGGACTTCAAATCAACTGTCAACAGTCAAACAATTGTAGACACTTACCCCCTGCCCAGACCTGACGAACTAATGGACAAATTAGGACAGTCTCGCTTCTTTTCTAAGATTGATTTAGCAGAGGCATACTTACAAATTCCGCTTGATGACGAGTCAAAAAATTTTTTCGTCATTAATACTCACATGGGCCTTTTTCAATTTCAACGCCTACCCTTTGGCAGTTCTTCCGCTCCCGCTATTTTTCAGCGCTTTTTGGAACAGCTGACAGTTTCTGTACCGTGTTGTTCGAACTATTTAGATGAAATTGTGGTATCCGGACGTACAGTTGAAGAACATTTAGCAAACCTGGAGTGCCTTTTCAAAATTTGAATGCAGCAGGTCTACGTTGTAATAAAGCAAAGTGTTCATTTTTCCAAACTGAAATAGAGTACCTAGGCCATGTGATTAATGCCCAAGGAATCCATCCATTACAGTCACATCTTCGAGCAATCAAAGACTTGCCTCCTCCTAAGAATGTGCATGAATTGCAAGCAGTAATGGGAAAGCTTAACTACTATTTCAGGTTTATTCCCAATGCCTCTCAGATTGCAGCTCCACTGCATCACTTACGTAGGAAGAATGTTCCTTTTGTATGGTCTAAAGATTGTCAGGTTGCTTTTGACAAATTAAAGTCTGCACTACTCAGTGATGCATGTTTGATTCCCTTTGACCCACAGAAGCCTGTAGTGCTAGCAGTCGATGCCTCGTCGTACGGTCTGGGTGCAGTGATCTCACATCGTATTGGTTCTTACGATCGTCCTATTGCCTTTGCATCCAAGCTACTGACGCCGACGCAACAGAATTACAGTCAGATGGAAAAGGAGGCCTTAGCAATCATTTACGGCGTCACAAAGTTTCATCATTATCTCTATGGCAGAAAATTCTATTTGTTGACAGACCACAAGCCTCTCACGTCGTTGTTCTCACCCAAAAAGCCAATTCCGCCACGAACGGCACAAAAGCTTCAGAGATGGTCCTTGATATTGTCAAATTATCAGTATGAGATTTTGTACCGACCTACCACTAAACATGCCAACGCGGACACACTTTCCCGACTCCCGGTGGGCCAGGATGTGTCATTTGATTCTTCAGAAATGGCATGTTGTCAGATAGACTCCAGAGATGCTTCCGCTGTCGCAGACTTTCCTTTGAACTCTCGTCGGGTTGCACAGGAAACAGCTGCGGATGCAGACCTAAGTATGGTAGCACGTTTTGTTTGCTTTCGTTGGCCTGCCAGAGCCAAAGACATTGATCGGCCTCTGGTTCGACGTTATTTTGCACAACGTCATGCATTATCTTTAAGTCAGGGTGTACTGTTGTTGCATACCGACAACGACCAAGCAAGAGTGATTGTTCCTCGATCCCTGCAACGTGAAGTGTTACGCCTCCTGCATCAAGGACATTGGGGTATTGTTAGGACAAAGCAACTGGCCAGACGTCATTGTACCTGGGTTGTTATGGACGCTCAGATAGAGAAAATGACGGCACAGTGTACTGTTTGTGCGGAGCATCAGGCGGCTCCTCCGCAAAGTTTCTCAGACTGGCCACGCCCCAAGGGACCATGGCAACGTTTACGTATTGACTTTGCCGGACCTTTCTGGAATACGCGCTGGTTAATCGTTGTAGACGCTTTCAGCAAGTTTCCTTTCGTGATTGCCATGAACTCAACGACGGCGTCTAGTATAATCAGTGCCTTAACATCAGTGTTTTGCATCGAAGGTTTGCCTGAAACTATCGTCAGTGACAATGGACCTCAGTTTGTTAGTGCGGAATTTCAACAGTTTTGTCATGTGAATGGCATTCAGCATATCACCACCGCACCTTTTCACCCTCAGTCCAATAGTGAAGCAGAACGTTTCGTTCGAACATTCAAGTCTCACATGAAAAAGATGAAAGGTCAGCACTCCAGGCAGCAAGCTCTTCAAATTTTCCTGTCTACGTATCGGTGCATGCCACGTGACGGCCCGTCTCCTGCCGAGCTGCTACACGGCCGCCGTCACCGCACTCTCCTTCACCTGCTGCAGCCTCCCACGCACCGAGTCGGTTCGTATGGCGCTACGCGTTTTCAGGTTTCTACGCCGGTGCTGTACAGGGTGTTTGCTGGTATGAAGAAGACATGGTTGCCAGGCACCATTCAGCGCGTGCTCGGTCGCAATATGTATATTGTACGTTCTTCCACAGGGTCGGAGCTGCGGCGCCACGCAAACCAATTGCGCCTGCATAGGCCGCGCGATCCTGTCTCCGGTTTCTTGATTCCAGACCCAGTTCACCGCCAGGGAGCACAACCACATCGTTCGTCCCCGGACTACGAGATCGTCCCGATGGAGATCGACGCGACGCCGCCGCTGTCGCCGCCGCAGAAGACAGCGTCACCGAGAGGGACTCCGGGACCGTGCGTGCCGCCGCCGCCTGGGCCACGCAAATCAGAATATGACCTGCTCCCTCTGGGCGGGGGCGGGCGCCCTTCCGCTGGTTTTCGCGGGTTTTCCAGCGGATCGCAAGGTGTATACCGGGGGGCGGACGGCGTCTCGGTCCCAGCCTCAGCTACGACGCCCGTCCCACCAGTAACGCCCCCGCCCAGGTCCTCCTCCCAGTGCCGTCGCCGTGGCCCTCAGCCCTACGCCACGACGGCGCGGCGGTTTGGGGGGGAGGGGTGTGGTGTCGCACAAGTACAAAGTGCGCGCCACCTACTTTCGCCGCGCGCCGTCATGCACGCACGGCGCGGCGTTCTTACGACGACAGCCACGAGCGCCCTCTGCGGCAACTCCGCTCGTGGCCACCAGTGAACGACATCGTCCACTTCGGACTGAGATAGCAACCAGTTAGGACCTTCGTAATCAGATAGGCACGACTGAAGACTTTGCTATCGTACAGGCACTAGGCAGGCCTCTAACAACTATGTATCAACATTCTGCAGTACTATGTAAAAGTTAAGTATTGTTACATTCTGTGCAATATATGTATCTTTCTAATTCACTCTAGTGTTTATAGTTTCTGGCTGCTCCCCTCTATCTTATTCCTGTGTCGGTCTCATCCACTCGGCCACCGACACCTACGACGAGGCTGGGACACAAAATCGGCGACGAAGTTGGGACACAAAAGTGGCGACGAGGATGGGATACAAAAGTTATATTGTGCAGTGCTGCGTCACCGAAAAAAAAGATTCGTACGCTGGCAGCTACACTGCCGAACAGCAGTTGTCGTATCGATAAACATGTGTTGGAAACGTCTTTCTTGCCCAAGTTGCCCAGTCGCGTCTGCCGCCTCGCCGCGAAGCGTCTGCTATTGCGTTAGTTATGGAAGCGCAACATAGCCGCTTCCGGAGTACTGGTCAATTGTCGTGTCTTACTGTCTCTGTTAATACATTTCGACAAACCGAATATCACAATACACTAATCAGGGACTGATCTATCGACTGACAACAAAAAATTTCGCTTTAAATATCTTTTTGTTCATAGCGGGAAACAAACCGGCGCTTGACACCTACACCGGGCGTCGCAGGAATGGCGTGAGCAGCAGAATTTGTTTGGCCTGAGTCCAGTTACTCTTTGCAAAGAAGAAATTGCATATAGCTGCTCAAACAACAGAGAAAATGCGCCTATATATATATATATATATATATATATATATATATATATATATATATATATTGATTTTCGGTATTCAAGGTTACATCAAACCATGCCCAGATTGGGATGAATTATGTCGCCACAAAACTCTTCGATATCTTACCAAGAACATGAAAAGTCTGATATCCAAATATCATAAAGATGGAAAGTAAAACAGTTTTTCTATGACAATTTCAACTCAGGAGATGAATTTTCATATATAAATTAATGATATTACAAAATAATAATAGTAATAGTAAAACGATGGGTGGCTTCGAATGTTCAAATGTGTGGTCATCAGTTTCTAAACTTACAAACTACGTGTGAACTACCTTGTACTAAAGACGACACAATCATCCATGCCCAAGGGGGGATTCGAATCCCCGACGGGGAAAGGCCTCGCGCAACGGAGCATAGCGCCTCAATGCGCTTGGCCACTCCGCAGCGGCGACGAATGACTCCCAGTATCAATTAAATATACATTTTATTAAACTGTCACACTCCACATGATTACAAATGTCGAATTCATTATCAATAGATAAAAACTTAATTTAATTTAACGTAATCTAATGTACATATTACGAGTTAGCTGCCGGTAAATTCGAGATGTTAAGCTGTTACTAATTTTGTAGATTTATTTCGCCAATCCTCTCAACACCAATGCCTTTTTCCGGGTGTGGCTAAGCCTGCGGGAAGGATGGAGTGGGGATTAGGAACTGCCCACAGGTAGGAGAAGGTAAAAGAGGGGGTAGCTTGTGAACATCCTGAAATAATTGAAACATACAAAATTTGTCACTAATTAAAGTTAATTTAAAACGAATTAACTTAAAAATTAACAAAAAACAAAAGTAAAATAATAAATGTGGCTGCTTCACTACCGAGCCATCTGGATCCTCCCTCCACCTCCAGCTCTCCTGAACTGCGCAGAAGGAAGTTGTCCATTCAACACATTCTACGGTCCTGTAACCATCCTGGCCTCAAAGTAAGATAACTTTCCATTCGTACACCCATTGCGTGCATTTCCGCTGCGCCCTCCTTCCCACGCATTATCTTGTATCTCAGCAATTCATGTTTTCCTTGCAACTGCGTGTTGCTACTTACAATATCCACGATATTAATTACTTTACAATTTTAAGTTTCATTTACCCTTTTTTTTAAATATAGGACATATATTTCCTTTTTTTCCTTTTCTTGTCGTATTGTATTATTACTTTTTTTCCTTATTTTTTTTTATCGTTTCAAATCACCCCACACCCTCTCTAAACTGCTCCAAACCTCCCACTCATCTTTTGCCGCCCCCTTCCCTTCACTGTATTCAATGCCGCAATTAAAATTCCCGCGTATCAGAGCCTCTACAGTCCGCCAGGCAAAGCGGAACTTTGCAGCTGACTGAGGCGCTCCAGTCACGGTCAGCACGGCCACTATGGTCGGGGGTTCGAATCCCCCCTCGGGCATGGATATTTGTGCCGTTCTAGTTCGTAAGTAGTTGATAAGTAGTTTGTAAGTTTAGGGACTGATGACCCCATAGTTAAGTCCCATAAGCTTAACAAACATTTGAACATTTTTTGAACTTTGCAGCCCCACCCTTACAGTCGGAATCCTTCCCCCTCCACTCCCCACCTCACTCACAGTCTAGATGCTTCTGGCGCTGGAGTGGCCGGACATTTTGATTATGTTTGTATAGTTGTCTGTGTGAATGCTTCTTTTTCTGATGAAGGCCATGGTCGAATATTTCAGTAAGATGTACAATGTTGGAGTATGAAACTCCGGAAATGCGATGGTCAACTGTTGAAAACACGAAGAAACTTGATTTTTAACTAGAGTGTAATCCACCTACTGCTATGGGCATATCATCATAAGCCAATGAGGTAAGTTATAAGTCAGACGAAGTAAGTATAACAAGACATATTTGACAGAAAACAGAAGGTCATAGTTGCGTAAAATAATTGCCTAGAAGGTTGGAATCAGCTTGTTACTACAGTTATTATCGAAAAAAGTTATTAATCACCTAGAATACAATGCAAACAATCATCGTATTTTACATACATTCACATGTAGGGTCAGAGTGCAAAAACTGTTTACTTCTATGGAAGTGAATGTTGCTATTCAGAAAATAGTTAACTTCACAAAAAATGTATTACTTATTTTTTATTTATCGTAATACACATAGCTTTTCTTGATGTACTGTGTAGCAAAACCAAAAACTTTTAATAACACACGTCATTAATAGCATGACTCAAAGAAATATTAACATGTTGTTGATGGCTTTTTCCCACAGTACACATTATCAGGGGATGATGATGCGTAAATCAGGTTCTTATCCTGTAAGTACTGAATATGATATTCATTGTGAAGGCCATCTGAATACTGAAACTTTTATTTTGATTTAAATTCAAAGCATAAATGTAAATCATTTATGGAATCTGGTGGAAGACTACGTCCAAAGAACACATAATTCTTGAAGATAGTTTTAAATATAAAGCAACTGACTTTATTTAACCCTGAAACGGAAACACTGGTCTGACAGACCGTTAGGGGTTTTTAAATGTGGACTGTGGCAAAACTGTTCTGCTTGCGACCTTCCCCTCCACAGTACCTTCACATTGTTAAGTAATATACGTGGCAGAAGCATTGTACTCCAGTTTGTGACTTCTGGCTGTCAGGTAAGCATTGATTTTATAAATCTTGCAGGTCCGTCGGACCGGATGTTTCGGATTACGTTTGCAATGGCTCTGTCTATTAGACCAGATGTTTCGTATTACGTCGATTTTATTTTTTTCTATTACTTCTTTCCTTGTGAGATGTGCTCTTTTTTGTATGTTTAGAAGACGCCATGATGGATAATGCCTCAGAAGTCACTCTTAAATCTACGAGAGGCCCAAGAAATGAGAGAATGCGGCGTAGTGATGCCAATTTTGCAGGAGAGCAGTGATGAGTCCAAGATGGAAAATGATTACTCAGATTCTGACTTTACAATTACCGACGTAAGAGAAGACGATGCGAGAAGAAACAGTGACAGCAGTGATGAAGATGATGATGACGACGATTGTTACAAAGTATTGGAAGATGAACAAGAAATAATTGGTGGCTATACATGTGGAGAACAAGACGGCATGCCAGATATTTTTGTTGGGAAAAAGAACAAAAAAGATTTAGTATGGAAATCAGTGGAACCAACATTAACCTCGTTAATTTTGAACAAATAAAACTTGTTAATACTCAATTTGATGTTTCATTTGAAAACCACAAAATATTATCCTAAACACGTTAATAAATTATATAAAATGATAAATATATGAAAAAATATTGATTAGGAAAAATCCGGTCTGTCAGACCGGATGTTTCTAATAATGTACTATCGACCTATATTTCCTATTAAAGGGTTATTGTTTCCAGAAGGTGGACACTAAAAAGGTTAAGAGAAACTATTTTAATTTGTGCTCCTATCGAAATTGTTCAAATGGGTTAAAATATTTGTAACTCTGTTTAACTGTGGTATTTAGTTCCTAGGCTTGAAACTACTTAAAGTTACTTAAACTGATCTAAGGATAAAACACACACACACACACACACACACACACACACACACACACACACACACCTATGCCGAGGGAGGACTCCAGTTATCGTTGGGGAGCAATAACGCTCACCGCAGCAAGACGACTTAGAGCACTCGGCCAATGCACGGCGCCTATTTAAATTGTATTTGACAGCTTTGTTACCAGTTGATGAACTTATTTAATTCATAATAACTTCAACGGGGTGAATAGTGGGAACAGTTCTTTTAATGACACCAATCTTCTGCACCGGCATTCGTTATTTGTGTTGGAATATCCGAATCTCTTTGTTGCAGCTGTCTATCCCCTTCCAGTTGCATGTTTATCACGTAAAAGTTACTTGTGGGGGTTATAATTATCATGAAGGTAGGACAAATTCCGCCTTTCGCAAGTAAATCCCATTATTTGTTTAAGGCAATGTGTTAAAGCATTTATTTTGTCACAGAAATGATGCATGATTTAGGGTGGAAATCAATTAAAGACAGGCAACATAGAGAACGTCCCCACGGAAAGGCAGATAGGAAACCACGGCTCTTTTCAAGGAAACGGGAAGGCCTGGGGAAGTTGCCAATGAGCTGAAACATAAGGTACGACAACAAGTAAGTCTACTGTAAGTATTACACGACCTCCACAAAGAGGGTGTACCGCTTCGTCCGATCGTAAGCAAGAAAGACGCAGTCACCTACCCAAATACTCAACATTAGCCCCTTGCCCATTGATTTATCCTGCTCGCAGTCTATACTGGACTCCCGAAAGGAATCGAGGGACATGTCAGAAAAGAACAGACACCATAACAGTAACTGTGAATATGGCCACAATAGGCAACGACAGTTTCACTGAGGACGCATTCAAACGGTCGATCTTTTGTGGGAATCCAGTATAGGCTGCCAGCAAGGGGAATTAATAGGCAGGGGGCTAGAAGTTGAGAATTTGGGTTGGACGGCAAGCGTACCTGGAGAAATTAATTGCTTGAGGAGACCGCTGGCCTAAAGCGGGACATACGGGTTCGAATTCAGGTTCAGCAAAATTTTCAAATTTTTAGTTGAATTTATTTCAAGTCCCAGAAATGGTCGAAATGTTTCACTATTTCGATTTCGTAAATTTACGGCCGTTACTGTCAATTAATGGTGTCTTTTCTTTCGGACTTGTCCGAAAAGAACAAACACCATATCAATAACCAGAATGTCTTTATTGCCCATATGAGGAGTTTCGGAATTTATCCTTCGTAAGATATCCAGGAATGATTGCTGTAAGTTCAAATCGTATTTCTGTCTCCTCCAATAATCCAACTCAGTAAGAATCTCAGAAGGGCAACTAAATATTCAGGTATGGTCAAACGACCGTTTTGTAAGGCTTCTCCTAACAGTTTCCTATTAACGCTTCATTATAGCTCTTCAAAAGACCCACTGATTTGATAATATCCCAGTCTCATACGTTTTTATAATGTTTGTATTTAAAACTATTTGTTGTCTTCATATGCGCTCTTGACAACCTATGTAGTAGTGTAATAGCTAACATGTTTCCTCTGCAGGAAGATACATAAATTTGTAGACATGGATAATCACATGGATAGTCGACGAGAAATAATTTTCGTATCAATACGTCAGTTTTGATGATTTCAACTACAAGCATATATGGGTAATTTAGTTAGAGAAGTAAAACACCGAACTGTTTGTTACCGAAACTACACACATTTGAGGATGAGATCGACGATTGTTATTGACGAAAATGTTATGTAACCGAGGTAAGAACTACCATTTAGGTTTCGTCCAACAGTTAATAATTTTGTTCCATGTAATAAATTATTTCCCTCCCTCCATTTCTATTCCTCGTCCTCTCACTCCTCTTCGTGTGTGTGTGTGTGTGTGCGTGTGTGTGTGTGTGTGTGTGTGTGTGTGTGTTCGAGTACGGCAAAGAGAGAGAGAGGCAGAGAAAGTTTCTTTCAATACATTTCTATTTTTCTCCCTTCCCCTCCATCTCTCTCTGTCTCTTTTCTTTCGTCCTCTATCCAGATAATTGATGAATGAATTTTGAGGTTTTCAAGGAACTGGGAATTGATGCAGTCATTATCGTCTCCTAGCAACGTGCAATTAAGGTGACTTCTGAAACACTGTACATCTATGTGTCAAATTGCCATTGAATTTCCCAACGGTACCTGTGTATGAAGTGTGAGAATCGAAACATCCGTAGTCAAGAGCGAGAACCATGTAACCTAGAGCCACTGCTCCTTGCGCCGTATTTTGCGCTGATACTTCAGCAGGAAAATTACCACTGGCCGCTGGAGGAGAGCAGCACAAAGGCGATGGCAGGAAATTGGCTTTTGGCCCGCGGGATTTCGACAACGATTGGTTGCGTTAAGGTACTTCTCCTGGGACCAACAGGAAATTCCACACAATATGGTAATATGTCTCCTGCGAGCTATTCTGCAGTTACAAATAATATGAAATGCATCGGAAAGATAGCCGACCAAAGCTTTAGATCTTGCTTTTATTTATTGGCACTGCTATCGAGTACGGCTCATTTTTAAAGCAGTATATACTTGTAATCAAACTTTTATCTTTACGCATAAATCACAGTGTGTACACATAAATAAAATTGCAATATTTTGATGGTATTATAATTATAACTCAATAATGTCGTAAGAGCTTCTTTTCAAATACTACTACAAATTCTACTTTTTTTTTTTTTTTTTTTTTTTTTTTTTTTTTTTTTTTTTTTGTGTGTGTGTGTGTGTGTGTGTGTGTGTGTGTGTGTGTGTGTGTGTGTTTGAGAATTATAGTATGGATTTGAGTGTCAGACAGAGTGATCTTTTTACAGAGGCTACAGACTTGGGTCTAGCTATACCCAACTTTCATTTTGCGCTGTTTCCGCATTTTTGCTTGTGATGACAGAACGTTATTTCCCAGGCGATAGCGCGTTCAAGATTCTTCATACATGAATCACTGTAAGTTTAATATCTTGTAATAAAATTTTTGTTAAAATATACAGCTATACAGGGTGTACAAAAAGGTACGGCCAAAATTTCAGGAAACATTCCTTACACACAAAGAAAGAAAATATTGTATGTGGACATGTGTCCGGAAACGCTTACTTTCCATGCTAGAGCTTATTTTCGTATGTAAATGTAAATTGAAATAATTCGCGCAGACAATTGTCAAAATACCCAAGTATTTCGTTAGTATGTACTGTACTTCTTCGATTCATCGCCAGTTGGCCCAATTGAAGGTAGGTAATGTTGTCTTCAGTGCTTGTGTTGACATACGACTTATTGTTTTACAGTACTAGCATCAAGCACATCAGTACGTAGCATCAACTGGTTGGTTAGTGTTCATCACGAACGTGGTTTTGCAGGCAGTACAATGTTTTCAAATGCGGAGTTGGCAGATGCCCATTTGATGTATGGATTAGCACGGGGCAATAGCCGTGACGCGGTACACTTGTATCGAATCAGATATTCTGAACGAAAGTGTCCCGACAGGATGACGTTTTTGGGGACATTTGAAAGCTCTTGTCTACGCAACCCCGGTACCAAATGTAGAGACTCTTCGTGGTCGTATTGTGGGCGGATGTGATACAATACGCCATTCTCCAGGGCTGCATCAGCGCATCAGGGATTCCATGCGACGGAGGGTGGTGCATGTATCCTCGCTAATGGAGGACATTTTGAACATTTCCTGAAACAAAGTGTTTGAAGACACGCTGGTACGTTCTGCTGCTGTGTGTTTCCATTCCATGATTAATGTGATTTGAAGAGAAGTAATAAAATGAGCTCTAACATGGAAATTAAGCGTTTTCCATGTTCGCTTTGAATAGGTTTGGTATTGTAATTAATGTAAGGGAATTGTATTTTGTAATATTGGTTCAAAAATGTTGAAATGATTATAAAATTATGGAATCTAACTACAGTGGTCATCGTTTCCGAAACTTACAAACTATTTAAACTAACTCTTTCGAAGAACACCACACCTATGCTCTAAGGGCGGACTTGAAGCTTCAACGGGGAATTCTAATAATGGCTGAATATTTAAAGAACTGCAATTTTACACAGATGATTCCTGTGAAAAGGCTTACCGAAATATAAAGTATCAGAAATGTGCCGGGAATTACAAATATATAGGTATTACATCTCACTACGGGCACCGATTTGGCAGAAGTTCAAATGTTTGAAAAGCTTATGGGACTTAACTGCGGGGCCATTTGTCCCTAAACATACAAACTACTTACTATCTAGCTAAGACTAAAGACAGCAGAAACATCCATGCTCGAGGGGAGATTCGAACTCCCGACGGGGAACGATCTCGCGCATGGGAACATAGCGCCTCAATGCACTCGGCCGGTCCGCTGCGGCTTGGCCGAAGTCTTGCATTTCATAACCGAGAGGAAAGGCGTTTGCGTAGAGTTTCCGAAGCTAACAGACAAGCAACACTACTTGTCGTAACCGCAAAAGTCATAGTGGGACGTACACTACTTACTTATAACTTATCAAGGCGTAACGTTTCTGAGCGATATGAAACGGAACGGAAGTCTGGAGATAATGTGTTCGTTTTTTGGACGAACTTTTGGTAACGGAGGACACCATTTCGATCCATTCTTGACTACAGCTCAAGTTTTCGGGATCTCCAAATCGGTTAAAAGAAAGTCATGGAAGCATTTCAGAAAAGGAAAAAAAGGATTAAATATTAGTGTTTGACGTCGCGGCGACTAGGTGGTCTTTAGAGACCACAACTTGTGACTGTTGTGTTAAGGATAGGGAAGGAAATCGCCCAAGACCTCTCAAAGGAACCGTCCAGGCATTGGCGTGGCATAACTGAAGCACATAACGTCTCTGCGCGTAGAATTTTTGTGATCGCAAATATGTGGAAAAGACAACTGCGGATGAATCAAAGCAATGAATGAAATTGACCAAATAAGAGGCAAAGAATTTCAATAGACGTTTCGAAAGGAAATATTGCGGCAGGTAAGGTCTTATGGTGGCGAAGTTGTACCTAATGTCCCAATCCGGTGAAAATGCATACTGGTGGCTGTAATACAAGGTGGTACAGTACATTTCGCCGTAATAAAAGATTCTGACTTAGTAATTAATTAATTGTGCCACCGTGTAGCAGAACGTAAGAATATCATGTTAATAAATTAATGACCCGAAAGTTAAAATAAGTTCTTTTATGAAATCGGGCTTAGTTAGATCAAAATGTTTACTGTATTTACCAGTTACACATATAATTAAAAGTTTCAGAAACATTCATACATTTATCTTCGTTGTTAATGACATCAAAATATCTCACCAAAAATCAAGCTATAGAAGTACTGAAAGTCCAAAATTTTGATTGATAAATTACATAAAATGAGATCACTTACATCTATGTATGTGTATTAAATCCATAAGTAAACTCACATAAATTGATGTATGTGTCGACAAGATCTCGTGAACGCTTCTGATCTGAACGAATTCTAAGGAGGGAGAGAGAGTCGTGTTGCATTCTCCTTTTTATTGCAATGGGAAAAAAAGTCGAAACTCTAGTCCGAAATCGTAACAGGAAGAGAACTGAGGCGGAGCGTCAAAGAAACATAGACGGAGTCGGAAAAGATGCTACGTTATATTTCTACTACAATCATTCCAAATGCGAGTGCAACTTCACTTGGTAGCATTTCTGTCGTGGGAAGTTGGATTAGTTACTGCTAGGATAGATAAAAATGCGGATATTACGGATAAAGTTCAGGATCTGAAGTGTAAATTAGTGGAGGAAGACGACGTTCTTTCCGACGAAAATTATTCAGGAATTTTAGAGGATCTCCATATGAAGTTGAATGCAGAATTATTCTAATGCCGGCAACTTACATTTCTCCTGTGGGTCACATAAATAACAGAAAAAAATAGCCAGACTTATTTCTCTCTGTATGGGAGTTGCAAAGAATGGGGAAAGATCAGTAGTGTTACGAGTCATCCTTTGCTATACAGGTGATTGCCTTCTCAATTTCTGTCAGAAAGAACACAGCACGCTGTAGTTGAAGGAAAGTCATCGATTAAAACATAAGTGATATCTTGCGTTTCGAAGGGAAGTGTTATAGAGACTATTCGCGGATGATGCTGTCATTTATCGATTACTAAAGTTACCAAAATATAACAAAACTGCAGAATTACTTAAAATACATGCATGTTGCAAAAATTGGCAATTTACTGTATATAATGATAAGTGAGAAGTCATCGGTATGATTACTAAAACAAATACGTTTATCTTCTTTTACACGATTTATCAGTCAACTCTGATGGCGCTAAATTCACCTAAATACTTGGCAATAACAATTACGAACAATTTAAATTGGGAAGAACACGTATAAAACAAAGTGAACCAAAGGTTACGTTTCATTGACAGAACGATCGAAAGACGCAACAGCTCGTTTTGTACTGGGCTAAGGTACTGATATGATACACGAGTTGCGTTGGAAGTCATTAGAACAAAAGCTTTATTCGTTACGGCGAGATTTATTGTAAAATTTATTTCACGAACTTTCTCTTACGAATGCCAAGGTATTTTGATAACACCCACCTACATAGGCAGACATGATCATCATAGTAGAGTAAGAGGAATCATATCGACAACAGAAAAATGTTGATTTATCGATTCGAGAATAGAACGGTAGAGTAGTATCATACAAGCGGTTCCATGAACCCTCTGTCACGCCATTGAATTTATGTAGATGTAAGTGTAGAAACATCTGCAATGTCTTTGCAAACGGCGAAGGCTTTTCTAGGGTCGTGATTTTATCTTTGGGACTCTATAAAATTGCTATTAATAGCTTGTTACGACGTGTCTTAACCTTTAATGGTAAGAGCTGATGGTTGGAGTATGATGCAACAAACCCCAGTAAGCTATGAATGCTAGTTTGGCAACAAAGCAATCTTGGTGGCTCTTTAATGGCGTAGACTGTTTTAATATGGAACGCATTGGATAGTCTGGCGTAACGGCGATTTTAATTGACTGAAAATTGTTATGTTCAAGTACTTGGAAAACATTTACCTCCATTAATGGACTTTATATTCACAATTAACATTATATATTTTGTAGATGACAGTGTGTCTTTCACCGGACAACACTAATCGCGGTTCGTTTGAACAACATTCTGGACAACTCTTGTGAATGATTTTTCCACTAAGTTCGACCGAAATTAATACCATGGAACACTTTCGAATACACCAGGAAGGCCATTTCGTTCAACCGTAATACAATATCCATAATAGATTGCTGTGCGGCAACTACCTCCCGTGCGGATGCGAGTTAGCACAGGGGCACAAACCAGTTAAAGTCCCCATTGGCGTTAACTAAATTGGTGGAAATTGAATAATTGCTACAAAAGAGAGAATAATTCAACCGAACTAAAAGTGCGGCACAACAAATAAGTAAACATTAATAGATGTGGACATAGTCAACGACGGTCCCTCGGGCACAGCCAGCCATCCTGATAGATACACACACAGAAACACACAGACACACACACACACACACACACACACACACACAGAGAGAGAGAGACGCACACACACACAGCCGCGCGCGCGCACACACACACACACACACACAGACAGACGCGCGCACACACACTCGCGCACACACTCGCACACGTACACAAATTTCCGACTGTTATAGGTCACTCAATTTCCTCACTCCAAGTGCAATCACCCTCGCGATGGTGTAGGAAGATGATATCAACAAACGCCCTGAAAGCATTCCATGCATCCCAGGTGGAGAGCAGCTGTAACGACGCAAGATGCAGCCAGGGACTGACTGCAGAGTACAAGTTGTTGACTACTCCGGTGCTTGGCGAGGTACCAACGTGGGATTGCACGGCCGCTACGATCACGACCGCATAGCGGGGGAGATGAGGTAAACTGCCCCCGCAGAGCTGATGCTGGAACTTGACACAATTCCCTTTCCGTGTCCAGACGTCTTCAGCTGTTCGTATCGTGGTATATATGGCTCCAACAGACTGACAGGATTGCACTGCGGAACTACTTCGGTGCACGCGACGGGCACGGCCAGAGATGGCCAATTAATGTAAATAACTTGACCCTAGCGACGCTATGCAGTGTATCAAATTGACACTGCACGATACTGACATTCTGATGATCCCCGCAGCGACTCTCACTGACTGACCCGGTAACCGATCTCTCCCGAACTGCCTCGGCGCCAAGATCAAAAGCGCCACCTGCAACAAGGATCACACGACCAGTAACGCGCGATTGATCTAACAGCGCCGCGAGCGGAGAGAGCACGGAAGGATCGATTAATACTTGCACCAGTAATTTAATGAAGTCCAGGGTGAATCGAAGAAACACCAGCCGGGACAGGCAGTGCATTCGTTCAGTGCCCTCAGCTTCTGTCATATCGTCTACTAGCGCAGCTTTGTGTGGTCGAACATTATTGTTCACGAGAACGAAATCATCTCCTACGGCACCAGTGAAGAACACAACTAAAAGTCGAAGTATCTCGTCTCTATACCTCTGTCAAACCACCTTTCTGATCGAAATAGAGGTTAGTGCGTCCGGCAATACTGATTCCTGCTTACACCATTCGTCCACCACCATGATATGGTGATGTTTCTTGCACATAATCAGGGTTTTTCGATGTTCTCTGCAGATGAGGGAGTGGAGATTGTCGTCTAAACACAAAATTTTGACTCGTCTGTGAACATAGAGAAATTTGTTACGACTCCAATCCTCATGTTCCTCTGCTCAGATTCTAATCGGTGTTGTGGTTGTGGTTTTAATGGGGCCGACATCATGGACCTCCGTGCGTAGAGGCAACATTCACAATGGTGATTGCAGAGTTTTTACTTTGATATTGTGCGTCCTGTTGCTGCCTGGAGAGTGCGCTGTAGCGAGTTGAATTCAGCGTCGTGGACGCTGCCATCTCTTGCTGATGTTACATATGAACGACTTGCCTTTGTTTTAACGGTTCAGGTCCAGGTCCTGGAAATGACATTTGGGTACACTTCAATACAAGCAGCTACCTCCCTGTTTGTCCGTCGCGCTTCCAACTTTCCTACGGCTCTCCATGCCATAACTTCTAGTAAAATTAGAAAAAGAAGGAAGCTTGGAGTTTAACGTTGCGTCGACAGTATGGTCGTTAGAGACGGAGCTTCGGGTAAGTGATGTTATTGTTGCTACATTGCACCACCTGCTCACCACACTATCTGAACCTAGTTGCTTGTGTAATTCGTTTGGTAGAATAAACGCCAGTTAACACCTAGCCCCTATACAGCAACCTTCTGTTATCATCACTATCTCGGTTGTCGTATGTTGCTGTCTTCATTCCGTAGAACAGGCAGAAACACGACATACCGTTCTAGTTCATTCTGCCGATTACAGTACTTCAGAACTTAGATATTTCAACTGATCCCCTATTTTGACCAGTGTGTAAAATTCATCAATCCACTATACACTGTTAGTTGCAGCTTATAATATGTCTACGGGGGTAATGTATTTTATATTTTGACCATTCTTGTCTTAATTTTATACAAGAGCACTTATCTATCGATTGGCACACCTTTTGTATAAAATTTGTTTACATATTTCTTCTAATGGACACAAGCTTACTTGCTGTTGAAACATGGTACAGTGTTTTACAAATTTACTATGGAACTTTTGGTGTTTAAATTTATTGGAATAATAACTATTAAGGTTGCTTCTTCTTTGGTTCCATGTTGAAACTGTAATAAAAACAAAAGAGGATAAATATTTTACTCAGTTATTATGATATGACGATCAGCATATCCAAAACGAAAGTAATGTCTGTGGGATGGAGATTTAAACAGATTGAGTGCCAAATAGGAGGAACAAAGTTAGTACAGTTAGACGGATCGAAGTACCTGGGTGTATTTTCTCACAGGATGGCAACATAGTGAAAGAACTGGAATCGAGGTACAGCAGAGCTAATGGAGTGAGTGCTCAGCGAAGATCTACTCTCTGCTGCAAGAAGGAAGGAAGTACCAAGACTAAGCTATCAGTCCACCGCTCTATCTTTCGACGAACTCTGTTGTATGGAAGTGAATGTTGGGTGGATACAGGTTACCTTATTCATAAGGTAAAGGTTACAGATATGAAAGTAGCAAGAATGATTGCAAGTATTAATAGTTGGGAACAATGGCAGGAAGGTGTCCATAATGATGAAATCAAAGGAAAACTGGGAATGAACACCATAGATGGAGCAGTACAAGCGAACGGAGATTGTGGGGTCATATTACACGCATGGGAGAAGCAAGGTTACCTAAGAGACTCATGAGCTCGGCAGCGAAGGGTAAGAGGAGTTGAAGTAGACAAAGAAGAAAGTACTTAGATTCGGTGCAGAACGATTTTGAAGTAAAAGGCATAACATCAATGTTAGCATTGAATAGGGGATCATGGAGGAATTTTATTAGTGCCTCAGACTGAACGCTGAAAGGCATAATCGGTCTCTAATGATGATGATGAAGATGAGTGATTAGATGCCCTCGATCGAAATGTGATTCCTTGCAGAAAGTCTTCCAAATACCGATTTACGGCATGTTGAGGGCTAAGCCGGTACGCTGTGTAGCGGGCTCAGCTAAGCTGTTGGCGGAGGCGCAGCTGCGCCGTCGGTCTGAGTGCAGAGCCTGCAGCAACGGCCGTCGTGTGCACGGCGCGGTGGCAGGGGGCCGGAGTCAACATACGGCGCGGCGCTCTTACACCCGCCGACACACGCCGGCGCCGCCAGCAAACAGCGGCCGCCGGCGTGTCCGGCCTCAGATGCGCCTCTCCACTGCAGCGCTCTGTCACAGCAGCCCCGTTTGTCGAGCACTCTACACCGCACACCGTGCACCGTGCACACGGGCGGGGAGCAATTTGTGTGCCGCGTGAGTTTACTACCAGTTAAGTCTGTGAGAGAGTTCGCCTTAGGGTGGCAGTGATTAAAATAACAACACCGCTTAGATGGAAAGTTAGGATGCATCACATATTCGTATCGTGTTGGTTTGTCAACAATTTTTATTGTGTTGAAAGGCAGATGTACTGGAAATAGACGTTGAAATTTCATTAGGTCACGGTATCTCTACGAAAAATTTGGTAGCCAATGTTTTAAGTACTGTTCTTTTAATAAAAGTGTAAATAAATTTTGTCTCAAGTGTTCTTGGGCTTAGCACCTTACCACATACTTTAAAAATCCTTCCACGTTTCAGTTATTAGTCCCTAGACTTACAAACTACTTAAACCAACTAAGGTAAAGATAACATACACACCAATGCCCGAGGTCAGACTCGAACCTCCGACGGGTAACAGCAGCGCTGTCCATAGCTAGACTATGACTTCTCTGGATGTCATTCTCTTCTTATATTAGGTTAATCTATCAAATTTATGTGTGTGTGTGTGTGTGTGTGTGTGTGTGTGTGTGTGTGTGTGTGTGTGTCTGTCTGTCCGCGTGTGTTTGACACACACATTGCCGCGGTGGAGTAGCGGAGCGGTCTAAAGCGTCTCGCTGCGGAGCGCGTGGTTGATCGCCGTGGAGGTTCGAGTCCTCCCTGGGGCATCGGTGTGTGTGTTTGTCCTCAGGTTAGTTTATCAGTTTACCTAGGTTTAAGTAGTTTGTAAGCTACGGGCTGATGACCACGCAGTTTGGTCCGATAGATTTACAAACATTTGAACATTTTGACACACACAAATACACACACACACACACACACCACACACACACACACAATAGATTAACCTAGTTCAAGAAGACAATGACATCCATTGGTGTGACACACACACACACACACACACACACACACACACACACACACATATTCACACGTAGTCAAATCGATAGATTAACCTAATATAAGAAGAGAATGACATTCAGTGATGTCATCGTCTAACTGCGGACAGCGCTGCTGCTACCCCTTGTAGGTTCGAGTCTGACCTTGGGCATTTTTGTGTTTATTGTCCTTAGCATCAGTTGGTTTAAGTAGTTTGTAAGTCCAGGGACTGATAAATGAAACATGAAAGGATTTTTAAGTTTGTCGTGAGGTGCTAAGCTCAAAAACTCAGCACTTAAGTCAAATTTTATTTACACCTCTATTAAAAGAACATCAGTTGCCAATTGCGAGATTACACACAGATTGAAAGAAACTGTTTCTAATGAACAAAAAAGACACTGTTCTGTGCAGGGTGATAAAATTATTCACAGAAATACTCAGTTACTTCCTTCAGTTGGCATGAGCCCCCCAGTGCTACAGCACGAGATAATTATATGTATAATTCACCCATTCACAGCTTGTGATTGCTTGGGGCTCCGTGAAGTGCGGCTGTAAACACTATTTGCTATATACACTGTGTGCATAGTGTTTAGGGGTACCCTCCACACGTGCTGCAATGTCCCCAAAATGCTTTATTCTAGATAAGTGAAGGCAGAAATGAATAACATTCAAACGACACATTTACTTTAACTAAACAGAAGTTTATATCATCTACTAACCATCAGTCCTGACTTTAGAGTAAACCCTGAGTACTTTAAGGCTGCGATACATATAAATGGAAACATAACTGAATCGTTTCAGTCCCAAAGTCGCTGAATAAAATTAAAAGTCCAGCAACAATCCTGAAATATTCTAAGTTCCACAGTCACAGAATAAAACTAGAGTCTACGAAGCATCACAGAAGATTTTTCTGTCCCACAGACGAAAAATATATTTAAAGAACACATTTTATAAGTTCCACACTCTAACACTTCGCTGAAAATTTATATGTCTTCAAGTGACTCCCCAGTCGCCAATCGTAATGCACATGTCTATCGGATCAACAGTTACATACTGCCCCCCTAATCAAAATGACCACCTGAAATACCCTTGCTGGCTTACTCTAAATTCAAATCAGTGTCTTATCTCCACAAAAATACCACTTTTTACATATAGAATGAATGAAACAAATACATGTGATGATAGTACTTGCCGAAAATGTTTCGCTGAAACAGGAAATGGCATAAAAATACTGTACGTATCATAGTTTTCGCATGCTTAACAAATTACATTTTCGTTTTGATTTTTTTATATTTTAAACACAAATCATTCGCTAAACTATTGATATTATTTCATTAGCTTATTACTTAGGTCTACCACTAATAATGCAGTTATTGTTGTTTATTTACGTAAAATCAAACTTTTTTAACTAGGAACCACGTTTTTGCCTATTATTAAAATTTACTGAATATGCATAAAAAACCAAAAATATATCTTAATAGTACAATTTTGAACATGGCTGATTTACAGCAACCGTAATCCAATTTTTAACAACTTTTTATATCAGCCAAACTGTTGCCTGATATAAAAAATTGTTAACAAAACTATCTTAATAGTACTCAATTAGATCTATCAATTGACACGTTGTATCTAACATCTGGTTAAGTCGTTTTAAAGATATATCGTTTACAATGATATATTTGATTCACTATAACTCAAAAACTGTTAAAGAAGGTGCGATTATATGAGCGCAACCTAGGCTCTCCTCAGTGCCATATATGGATCAATAGTTATTAATTTTTAGTAGTTATTCCATATTTCTCCAAGGCCAAACGGGATCTCTCCCGCCGACCGCCATTGAGTCCATAACCTCCTGGATTTTCCAGTCTCTACACACAAGACGAACTGCCAGACGATCATTTAACAGATGAAAGGTGCCGCTATCTATTGATTAACTCCTAAACTACGACCACTCAGTAGCTGTCAAAACACATCACGATTCCCGAGGTTTCCGCGTTTTATCAACAAATTGCAGACTTCAAGTGTCCTAACAAAGCTGTCCCCTTACACAACAGGGCAAAATATTTTAAGACTGAACGTATATAATATAGGCACTGCGTATAGGCAATTAAATTCCTTACTGACACCTTCTAAAGTGATAGCACAATGTTTCCAAGTACTCATAAATTAAGAATGAACACTTGGAAAGAAAACACTGAGTACAGGCAACAAATTAAAATGAAATCTCCCAAGGACAATTAATTTTGATGCAAGAAACCAAATTTACAATCCCTTCATACCAACTTCAATGCACACATAAAAATCGTTAAACACCAGTAGCCGAACACATTAAATGAGGTCACTATAGCAGTACAGAATAAATGTCCCCAAAAGCTGCATATCACATACTACACTTTTCTTATATTTCCAAAACATCTTTTGAATAAGCCAAAACGCCTGAATGGCGAGGATAAATACAATCATATGTAAGATATAAGAATGAATCAGTTCAGTAGAAAACCGTTAGGCAGGCCGCAGCCTGGTTACACAAGAAATGGAACATCTACTTAACTGAAAGACACGTTCCACAAAAGATCTTCAGTGACACAAGTCCTTAACGTCAAGCCCCGCCAACTTCTGACAATTAGTTCGAAGCTATATCTCGATTAATTTGGCTTGAATGGCTTACGAGCTCCAACAAAGGCCACAATTAATTTCTTGAGAACAACTCATGAGCTCAGCAACGTTCGTCCGAGTAATACCAACATCTGTAACATAAACACATTTCACACACAATTTCTGACTATAGGTCCTTATATGGAACCTGAAACACCTTTTGATTAGCACCAGGAAGTACAACACATGAGATAATTCAACAATATTTCATACTTCCAGAAGCAAGACTGTATAACCATACAGTCTTATATACACAACTTTACTCAAAGCTGCGTCCAAAACTTACTAAGGAACTTTTAATAACCAACATGCAATTTAACCATCTCGAGTGTCGTCCCACAAAGACTGGCCATGATCAAGATGGAAAGATTCGCCGCGGCCCGTGCCAACACGAACGGCCCTCGTCAACATACCATGATGAAGGTACAGACCACCCACCAGAATGTAACACATCCACTCACATTAGAAATTCGGAGTCGTTCTACGTAACTCCTCCAGAGAGTTGCAGACGCTCCATGTGGTAACCCTAAACTCTGTGTGTAATAACGACAGCAATACCCAGCGCAGCGCCAGACTTGTGCGAACCAAATCCACGGCCGCAGCACAGACAAATATATACAGACGGAAAACCTCCGTAAGGGTCCGGTCCAACGCTCATGGGTGCGGGGCGGGGGGTGCTGAAGCGGTTCCGTAAGATGTCCCATGAAGTCGTAGCGGTCAGAAGCAGCCCTTTAAACTGGCCACAGCAGACGGCAGGTAGCGGCTGTCCCCACCACCACCTCACCTCAAACGCCAGCAAGCCGGACACAGCCGTGGCCTCGTGGAAGACGGCACAAGCTCTCCCATCAACCTCCCCTCCACGCTACCCTCTGACATGTGAGAGGCACCCTCAGAAGTGCCTCTAGTGTGGTCTACCGGTACTAAGCCAGGGGACCGCGTGACACCTGCTAGCATCTTAGGGAACTACGAGGGGAGTGTAGGACAGTGGTTTGGGGGGGCGGGCTGTCAACACCACGCTTTTTCTCTCTCTCGTCTCCCACGTGACCCTTCCAGCTCGGCCGCCAGAGAGCGGTCCAACGAATCGATAGCGTTTCGATTTCACGAGCGAGCCAAACGCAAGCTCTCTTTATGGAAACTGATCCCCTGCGCCATGTGTGGCACAATGGCCATTGCAGATTGGTCCCATACCTTTACAAATATTTGTGGTCATCGTAACCAAAGCTAACGAATGAAATAGTTTAGTGCTTTTCAACGATAAACCAGAGGGAACTAGTTCATAGATGTAAATATCAAACAATGATTCAGTATCCAAAGACATATTTTGTCTCGATATATATATATCAAAGTTATAAATTGAAGGATAGGCTTTTAATTAAAATTTGTGCGACAGCTGGACTTCGAACCCGGGACCTCCTGCTTACTAGGTAGGTGCTATGCTATAAACCACCATAACTTAATAACTTAATGGAATCCCTGCCGTGTCACAAATTTTAATTTAAAGCCTCTCTTTCAAATTTATACCTTTGATATATATCAAGAAAAATATGTCTCTGCTGATTGATTTATTGTTTGATATTTTTATCATCTGTGCCTGAGATACAAAGGCAGGATCATTTTAATTAACATCCATTACTGGGGTGCTATTCCTTGTCTGGAGAGCCTTGGTAACATTGATCATATTTATATGGGAGAACATGAGGCAGAATTAAACTTTGTTTTGGGGTGGGAGACGTGCCTTAAGAGAATCTGTGCAATCGCTGTATCCATTAGGACATGGTGGCTTAGTGGTATAGAACATGCCTAGTATGCAGGAAGTCCCGGGTTCGAATACCTGCTGTGACACATTTTAATTCAAAACCTCTCTTTCGGTTCATTGAGAGTTCAGACTTTCAACAACTAAGAAACGCATACAGACGACTCTATCAGGAGCCATGTGCAGAGCGACACACGAAAAACTCATGATTGCAAAGAACAGCTTTAGTCGCATGAAATCTTTATTGCTTTTATTTCTGCAAATCGATTTCGGTCACTGACTGGCCATCTTCAGTGCCGGAACACATAACTAACAACATTCATAATGTGGGCCTACATAACTAGCAACATTCATCAATAACAAAATTCATAACAGTTTTCTTTCATGGTCCAAGCATGAATATTGCTAGTTATGTGGGCCCACAAGGCATAATATTGTAGCACTGAAGTTGGCCACTCAGTGACCGAAATTTTTTTGCAAGGATAATAGCAAAAACGATTTCATGCGACAAAGAGGTTCCCTGCATTCCTCATGAACTACGAAAGGTATAACACATTGTTTGGGGCGATCTGGTATGACTTCTTATGTGGACGATTGTCAGTCTTCCAATGTCTTCGTTGACACTATATGTACGAGAATGAGACCGTCTGTGCTTCTGTTTTTATTTTTAACGTAATAATATTTTTATTTCAGTTTTTATCATTACGATAACCCAATATGGCAATATATTTTATAACTTGAGCACAGTTCCATCTCTATGGTGATGATTTGCAAGCTTTTGACTAAAGCATGTAGCTCTGCTGAACCAGGGAATGAATTCAAATAAAATAGTTTCAACAAAGGAGTTTTGGCACTACAAGTAAGAAAACTACAAAAGTATTCGACTGCAGCTTTCAATGAGCAAATAAAAACCAGTAGCAAACCATGTGAAAACAGAATTTACGTAAACAGCATTCGGATGTTTTCTAACACATACACATTTGATTGTTGATTGTATGCCTCACCAAAATTACATAAAAATGTTTTGTTCTGCAACGCCCAGTAATACGGGCCTGTTATCCTATTCTACTTTTTGTTATCTACTAGCAAAAGAGCTAGATCACACACTTAAAATGGAAAACAATTGTAAACCTAAATCCTGCATCAAAAATTCATAAAAGATACACACATCTCATCCAGTTCTAAACTAGTATCATTTCACGACAGCAGCATGTTTACAAAAGTTCCTACCTATGATTGTATAAACGCACTGACAGACTTTTCATACATATCCAAAATAAACCCCTTTCAAGTGTATGATATAATATTTTGTACCAAAATATTAACCAAAAGATTTTCCAATTTCACAGTAAATGTTAGAGTCAGTCTGTTGGCCTAGTTATGCGGTTTTCCCTCAGATCTATACTATGAAGTTTTAATGGACAAATTTTAGCAAAATTTTCTACTTAAAGATTCGCTGAAATGAAAAAGAAAATATTAGCTCCGGTACATGGATGATGTACTGTGGTTATGAACTGGTACTACTTGACAGTCTGCTAAATTACCAAATGAAATAGACTCACAAAAAAATCCAATTGAAAGTAAACCTAGCAAGGCCATCTACAAAATGTATGGTACCTTAATACAGATATAAGCATGTATGTGTATTTGACATTTAATGAAAACCATTGCCACAATTAGGGTGAGCCTAGCAATTTCCAAACACCAATACTGCAACAAATATGCGGCCTTCCATTCTATGTTGCAATGCAGTATACCTGTACCATTAGCTGCCTTTGAGAAAGAAATTAATATTATTAAACACATCGCTTCAAGAAACAGTTACGGCCAACTTTTAGGTGAAATTTATTTAGCAGCCATTTGAGCCTCGTGTACATGATGACTTCCAAGTTAACAGTTCAATACTTGTAAAAAGAATGTGATGAAATTAATCTATCCTTTTTATAGTTTAAGTGCTATGACTTGGAGTCCCTCATATTAAAAATGTAAATACATCAATGAATCTGCGAATAATATTAGTTGCTCTTTTCGCGAATTATTTCGTGGAGTAAATGCTGAACAACTCTTCAATGTTTTTCTTATATTGAAACTAGTACATAGTATAGCCATGACAAATAAGTATTTCAGGTGAGCAGCCACAATACACTTTCACTTGCCAGATTCTTAGGAAAAAAATGGCATCCTGCCTAGGGTTCAAATTCTCCCTCGCCTGATGCTTACAAATGGTGAACGTGTGTGTAGGTACATTATATGTAATGGCCCGGACTTATTTGCAAATTCTTGGAAGAAGGGAAGGCTATTTCTGTGCTATTTAGGATGAACGATGATAAAAATATTTTTAACGCGGAGGTGGACGGAAGGTACAGGCGTTTTTGATAATTGCACACTGTATTAGATGATTAAATAGGCTTTTCATGATATTGGCTATTTACATTTCTTAGTGCAATGTCGCCAGTAAATCCATCAACGTGCGATCGCTTAAAGGGTCTTATACCTATGTATGAAATAGCTTCCAGCTTCTTCACAATTCAGTACTGAAAATACGAAGCTAACGCAAAAATTAAAAAAAAAAAAAGAAAAAAAAGATTAGGTAATGATTGAAATTAAGGTAAAAATTTGTGGGAAGTTGCTGAATGCGAAACTCAGTACAGCAGAGTCAATTTCCAATCGGGTACCAGCAAAATCAAGACTTAATGGCACTAACCTAATAATTAAAACGTTTTGCATGATGTTGAAGTCATACAAAATGTTCGCGAAAGTATGTCATTTGATAAACTGTTTCACTTTCATTGTTGCATTGAGATGTTAAGAAGAAAAAAAAAAACATCAAAACCTTTGAAATGATGTGTAAAACATGTCGAAAGTCGCTGAGTGCCTAGTTTTTAAATATTGAATAAACCTAGTCTGGGTTATATGCACTCGACAGTTAGTGTAATTCACGACATTTAGGGTAATTCCGTGATGCTTTACAAACTTGCAGGTTGGAAGAAGTGGCTCTCTTTATGGTGTGCGGGTCGTGTGCCAAGGATTGACTAAAATGAGGATATTTTGGTATTATTGTAAATAAGTGTAAAGTACAATATGTATGTGGTGTTGCTTGATGAAGCCTCATATGACGTGAGAAGTGTGCTCCTGGGATAATGCTTCAACTGACCTATCTACCGCCACCAGACTACCCCTGGCAATATGCAAACGCGTTGCGTTGAGTTAGCAGCAGTTACCCATATGAATAGCGCCTCACTGTGCATGCACTAGACCTGGCCACTCAGTGTTCGCTCTGCCGAGCAGAAGGGCGTTGTTTAACTTTCAAACGCCTCAGCTCACTGCTGCCTGCAGTGTTTCTTAAATACGTGAAGATTGCCTTAGTTCTGAAAACGGTAGTGAAAGCACTGTGCAGAAACTATTACACACTAGTTTGTCAAGAATTTATTAATAGAGAAGGAACATTAATTGGTCGCAGCAGACCATATCATACCTCAACAAAATCAACATATAAAAAGCAAAAACGTGTTTTTTTTTTCGAAAGGGATCTGGGAGAGATTTTGGTATGAAATTGTTTGAGTGATCAGAATGGCATTGCGGCTGTAACATGGCAAACAGATTTTGTTGTTACACCAGACTGTTATCAAGCACAAAGAAAATTATTTGGAACAAGAAACCGCGATACTACTGTAGTGAAAAAACATATTAAGTCTTAAATGCATCTTTCTATATTTTTAGTAAAACATATCATCATTACGCGGCAAATACCTCATAAGAATTTCAGTTTTAACAATAATGACCGCGAAAGCCAACCTTCTTACATACAACTGATTTATCGCATGCACTGCCAGAGTAGACACCCTTATGAGTTTCTCAAAGAAGGGCAGAAGCAGAATTGCACTATGACAAATTAAAAGAGAATAACGAAGTAATTAACAGATTACACATGATGAAGTTTGCTTTGTATCGAAACACGTACTACACTTTGGAGATTACCAGAAAATTTGAAAGGGACGAACGCCACAGTAATCCCTACCTTATATGTCGGCGCTTCTTTATCCACACCGGAGTCACGCTGCACTGCCTATACGCTGCAGCAACGTCATCTAACAAAATTTGTTTATTGCTCTTATACTATAGGTTTTATATCAGAAACATCGCATCACAACATTTACGGGTAAAATGCGTTTTAGGCTAATTTGCGCAAAGGTCAGAGGTAGGTGAAACTTGCGTTACATAGAAGTCACTTGAAACCAAAGAAGACGAACCCAACTTGAGGTTTTAAGGATTCTTGCAAGACGTAAATATTTGTGCCGGCAATCACTCAATATTACAGAAACTACAGGGAAGTAACGAAAGAGGAAGTGATGATACTGCTGGGTCTGTTATACATGATTGTTGTCCACTTTCGGAATAATGCAATTTATTTTCTAATTCATATATTAACAAATTTGATATTTCTACCTATGCATTACACCATTTTTGTTATTTCGATCACTTAGTAGCTATATACTAAGCTTGTAAGGCAGAATACACAGTGGTAGCAAATCTGTACCGCGCTGCTGCTGAAGTTATGATAATTGGCGCTCCCGTCCGAGGGTTAAACAATAGGTACATTAAAATATGCTGAGTAGGTGCACGTTCAGGAGGACGCTAGTAAAAACAACGGCATTCCAGATTTAGCTTTTCCGTGGCTTCTGCGAATGTGTACAGTCCTTTTCCTTCCATATCCTTACCAAACTTTCCTAGCGCGAGCTCCGTCAACGGGACATTAAACCATAAGCTTCTTTCCGTTCTTCAAAGATAAAATTTATGACTTGTATATGGCAGTTATAAAGTACTGTTAACGTTATAGATTACGTAGGTAATTTCTCCAATAGCGTCCGTCTAGCTTTGGTGAAGTACCAGTTATCGCATTTAAGTGAGTAACCTTACGGAAGTAGAAAATTAATGCGGGAAGTGCCAGTCGAATCATGGGGGCAGATAAATACAACTAAACATTAGTATTTTTAACCCCAGCAAAATTTCAGAAATGTTTTGTTAGTATGAAACAAACAATTTGGCTTTAATTCCGACTGTTGGCTTCAGGTTGTACACCTTATGTGTCAGTACGTGCCACAGTACTTAAATCGTACCTCGCAGCTGAAGCTACGTCGAGTGTAATATAACACAGTATCTTCCTTTACAGGAAGAAAAATAATGTTTCGCTCCGATTCCTGACACATTTTAACTTGTTGTGAGGAAGATGTTTTATGGCGAACGAGAGGAGGAGGAAAGAGTCTGTGGCACGGAACAGTGGAAATTAGCAGGATGACCAACCTACGCGGGAGGGTATCAAGCGAAAGAAGAAACTTTTTTCCAACTGAACGGAAAAATATAACTACGTGTTATTACACTCCTAGAGGGGAATAAAACTAAGTTGCCTTCTAGAAAAGATGAAGCATCGGAGAAGTATTGTCGGATGTCAAAATAGCTGCGTAGATATTAGCAGTTCTATCTTTATAAACGTAAGACTGGAACAGTGGCCTAAGAAATAATTAAATGTGCAAGTACTATTCAAAGGTAAGGAGGATGGCGCAGTAAAGGAGTTCGTGCTGGGTCGCATAAAAGCAATCGGAAATCTACCAAAGAAATAAAAAATAAAATAAAATAAATAAAAAATAAAATAAAATAAAACACGTCGCTGATGATACCATTAAAGAAACGGAAGATACAGTCTGTTCGTATAGTCACAGACGTAACAGAGCGACTCTCTGTCTTATTTGTATTACCAACTTGGAGAACAACGTGCCAAGCGGGCTATAAGTTAAACCGTAGATTCCGGCAAGACATTGTTAAAGCTAAAGGTAATAGTAGTTTTAATTACGTAGTAGTTTGTTATGTTGGTTTCTAGTATGATATTTATATTTTGAGCAACGGAAAGGAGATGCTGTTTCCTTCTTCTTTTGAGCTGGTTGTCCATTTTATAGTGCTCTGCCTGTACTCCTGTCCCGAGTAATCGTAAATCCATTTGCAATGTCCTAGATAAAAATCCAGTTACACCTTTCCACAGTAACTCACCTTCCAGGCCTTCTCGTTTCGTTTGTAAGCAGATTTGTTTCTAAATGAACAGAATAATGTCAAAAAATCGACACTAACTAGTAAACGAGTATCATAAGCCAGTAGTTAACTATTTACACTATTGCGAGGTTTTTTTTCTTTTTTTATAAGAAAGTGGAACATAGATGTATTTGAGAGCTTCATTGGTGGTGATAAATACTTGTGCCCATCCAAGGACGAATTGTGAAGCATGGGAGAAAAGCGTGTTCATTTTTTATTTTGACTGAAGTTACTAATTGCCAAATAAAAGGCTAATACATTTTTTTTTGTGTCTTGCAAAATCATGTGATGAGCAGATATGTAGAAACCACTAGCCTTCGTACAGACCGTTACGGGATAAAGAAACTAGTTATCGAAGTAACAACGTACGTTTACGGCACATGTATCAGAACGACGAAGAAGGACACACAAATTTTTAAAACTGTTGGAAGCAGGAGGTAATGAAAATAATAGTGTTAGCACTGCTATCTGTGAGGTGAAAGCTTTCCGGTAATTGAAGCATAAATAACTTCTAATATGATACTGAAATCTTCTTGTTAACACATAGCGTAATCGTAAATTATAACCAGCGTTTGCACGAATGAGTATGGACATAATGGTACAAGAATTCCCATAGATTTAAGAATATTGCGTTATTCTCAAACTATTTACGACGAAACAGAGTTTCGTTTACATAAAGGAAACGCCGGACTTTGATAATGAGGCGCTTTAGTTACTGCGAGTATTGTGTGTGTTTCTGGAAGCTTCGTCCGGCAACTACTGGAAAACTAATCTCATGTCCGGTAATATCCAGGTAATGGACTCCCCTTTTGTAAGCAGACTTGATGATTTCAACAGGTAACAGAATACGCGGAACAGATACATAGCGGAACAGACCCTTGATGCTGCAGTTATATTGAGTTTCACAAGTATTAACGGCTCTGTGAAACAAGAGCCTAACCCATAGAGTACATCAGAGGCATAGACATATCCACGTAGAAGCGACAGTTTGATAGCTTAATAAGACATAAACGTTGTTAGGTGGTGAATTCCTCCTGCAATAGGAAGAAAAAAAATCATACGTAATTGTCACTTATATATTGATTAATTACTTCTACCATCTTTCCTTTGATTTTCATGATGAAATACTCATAATTATTTGAAAGAAAGGGAAGTAAGCACCGATTATACCGTAATTAGTTGGATTACCTCTGATTTTTGTGTGTGTACCAGAATTGTCTATGTAGCAAATGTGTTCACAGAATGAAACGAACATATATTCCTTAAAAGTTTAATATTTACATAAAGTATTTTTTATATTTTTTTAATTTAATTTATTTTTTATTTTTTATTTTTTTTTTCTATTTACTTAACTAATTGTCAGATTTCTTCATTTGTCTCAAGAGTCCGTACAGATTCTACTGTTGCCTTGCCATTAATAATAAGCAAAATATATGGTTAGAAATCAGACAATAGATTATTGTATTTAATAAGTTGACACATTTGCCACTCCCGTGCTTGAGAATGGTCAAACTAAATTACTAAAAGGAACTAAAATGTGACCACAATTACAGATATATTTTGAGAGGAAAGGGTGTTGAGAAATGAAAATCTGATGTGTTTATGCATGTTCACATTAGAAAAGATAAACAATTGTAAAGTATGAGAGTACTCAAATGAGGAAAACTGTAAACATAGGTACTGAGAATGGTCAAACTAAATTACTAAAAGGAACTAAAATGTGACCACAATTACAGATATATTTTGAGAGGAAAGGGTGTTGAGAAATGAAAATCTGATGTGTTTATGCATGTTCACATTAGAAAAGATAAACAATTGTAAAGTATGAGAGTACTCAAATGAGGAAAACTGTAAACATAGGTACTGAGAATGGTCAAACTAAATTACTAAAAGGAACTAAAATGTGACCACAATTACAGATATATTTTGAGAGGAAAGGGTGTTGAGAAATGAAAATCTGATGTGTTTATGCATGTTCACATTAGAAAAGATAAACAATTGTAAAGTATGAGAGTACTCAAATGAGGAAAACTGTAAACATAGGTACTGAGAATGGTCAAACTAAATTACTAAAAGGAACTAAAATGTGACCACAATTACAGATATATTTTGAGAGGAAAGGGTGTTGAGAAATGAAAATCTGATGTGTTTATGCATGTCCACATTAGAAAAGATAAACAATTGTAAAGTATGAGAGTACTCAAATGAGGAAAACTGTAAACATAGGTACTGAGAATGGTCAAACTAAATTACTAAAAGGAACTAAAATGTGACCACAATTACAGATATATTTTGAGAGGAAAGGGTGTTGAGAAATGAAAATCTGATGTGTTTATGCATGTCCACATTAGAAAAGATAAACAATTGTAAAGTATGAGAGTACTCAAATGAGGAAAACTGTAAACATAGGTACTGAGAATGGTCAAACTAAATTACTAAAAGGAACTAAAATGTGAGCACAATTACAGATATATTTTGAGAGGAAAGGGTGTTGAGAAATGAAAATCTGATGTGTTTATGCATGTTCACATTAGAAAAGATAAACAATTGTAAAGTATGAGAGTACTGAAATGAGGAAAACTGTAAACATAGGTACTGAGAATGGTCAAACTAAATTACTAAAAGGAACTAAAATGTGACCACATTTACAGATATATTTTGAGAGGAAAGGGTGTTGAGAAATGAAAATCTGATGTGTTTATGCATGTTCACATTAGAAAAGATAAACAATTGTAAAGTATGAGAGTACTCAAATGAGGAAAACTGTAAACATAGGTACTGAGAATGGTCAAACTAAATTACTAAAAGGAACTAAAATGTGACCACAATTACAGATATATTTTGAGAGGAAAGGGTGTTGAGAAATGAAAATCTGATGTGTTTATGCATGTTCACATTAGAAAAGATAAACAATTGTAAAGTATGAGAATACTCAAATGAGAAAAACTGTAAACATAGGTACTGATAACCATAATAATTAAGTACCATGCATTTACAAACGTTAGAAAAATTTGAAAAATTGGACAGGTTCAATGGGACGACTCATGCGCCTTTACATGGCGCACTGTAGAGCCCACTAGCGGCATGCAACCTAGCCTGCCCATAACGAAAATAAGTGAAAATTTAAATTTCGGAAAAATTGTTGTTGTTGTTGTCGTCGTCTGTAAGCCGCAGACTGGTTTGATTCAGCTCTCCACGTTACCCTGTCCTACGAAGTTCCTTCATCTGAGAATAAGTACGGCAACCTACATCCTTTTGAATCTGCTTAATGTATTTATCCCACACATTTCCTTCTAATGTTAAGTTGACGATTCCTTGGTGTCTCAGAATGTGGCCCAACAACCTATCCCTTCTCTTTGTCATGATATGCCAGAAATTCATTTTCTCCCCAATTCTGTTGATTTTCTCCTCATTAGTTACGTGATGTACCCATCTAATCTTCATCATTTGTCTGTAGCGCCACATTTCGAAAGCTTCCATCATCTTTTTGTCCGAAGTTCTTATCATGCACATTTACCTCAAGACACATGCTTTCAGAAAAGACTTCCTAACATTTAAAATAATGTCAACTAATGACTTCAGAAACGCATTTCTTCCCATAGCCATTCTGCATTTTATATCTTCTTTACTTCCGCCATCAGACGTTATCTTGCTACCCAAATAACAAAACTCATAACAAAACTCATCTACTACTTTTATCGTCTAATTACGTAATCTAATTCCATCAGAATCGCCTGATTTTCTGACACTACATTCCATTACTGTTGTTTTACTCTTGCTAATGTTCATCTTATAACATCCTTTCAAGACACTGTCATTCAGTTTAATTGCTCTTCCAGGTTTTTTGCTGTCTCTGATATAATTACTATTTTTTTCAGCAAATCGCAAGGCTTTCATTCCGTCTTTCCGGACTTTAATTCCCTCACCAAATTTCTCCAAGCGTTCCTTCACCGGCAAGAAATACGCTATTTAAATGCAGTTCCCATCAAAACATTGCGCAAGGGGCCACTTAAACCAGACTGTATGATGTTGCTTAATTTTGAACTAAAGTTTTATTTAACTTATGCCACAATAATAACCAAAACAATTTCAATGAATACAGGGAACAGATTTACTTATGAGCCGCCATTGAGTTGTATCAGCATATACAGAAAAGTCAATATCGAGTTCAAATTACTTTCACTTGTTAGTCTATAATCAATCATTAAAGTTAAAATTCCAAGTGCACATAGATGAAGTGTGAAGTGCCATTTTACATCAATCACAGTAAAAAGAAATCATCCAAAGCGTAACTACTCTTTCGCTAGTTTAACACAAAAATTGCTACTTACGGACTTGCAAATGTTAATCCAAAACTAGTCAGTTACATGTGTACTGTCACAGGCAGACATCATTACACAAGGCAATTTTAAATAATGAACAATTACTCTCCAAATTAATAGACAAGTGACCATGAGCCCCCACAGAAAAGTAATTACTTGAAAAGATACATCCTAACGGACCACAATTCAAACTGAAATTCCTCTTACATATTGACGGACAAATACAAACCGACCCAAGTGCATCAGCGCAGATAACCAGCACGTCCTTAAAACGACTTGCATCTGGGTTGCTCACCATGGAATCCAGTCTGACGTACAATCATGGAAACATTTCTTAATAGTTGGGCGTACAACTTCAAACGACTGACCCTGGGTGGCAGGTACGGTGCCATGCCTGTTCCCACTAACAGCCACCGCAAGTTTCGCTCGGCCGATGTAAACAGAGTCACATTACAGCCCAGCACACTCCACGGATTGATGCGCAGTATCTAGGCGTACACTCACGCGTCCATTTTTTTCTTTATTGTCATTTTAATGCCTACATGACATAGACAGACTGGCAGCAGCTTGTTACACTGCTCTTCAGCTGAGATAATTAAACCATCGGACATGAAGCTATTAAAAAGTTGACAATGGAGTTAAAAGTCAGAGAAGTAAAATTTGACAAGTCGACAAGTTTGGAGAAATACAAATGTCACAGATGATAAAAACATGCAGTACGTTAAAATGGTGCCATGGGGGCGTTAGAAAAACTCTGGACTCGCGGAGACGAACGGAGATACAGATTAAAAGAAGCTGTGACTCCTCTCTTCGGTCGATGGAACTGGGAAGTACTATACCATACATCATACTTTCCTGACTGAAGTACTTTTTTATTTGATTCAGAATATGAAGGAACCACTTCGTAGCATAAGCCTCAGAACTGTCCCAGAGATTCGACAGGCAGTAGACCGCTCCATTCGGACCATGAACAGAACAGGCTCTGCTAACGGTATACTATGCTTTCCACATAGCTTGCAACGGGTTCCACACAACTCAGATGACTACTCTGAACGACAGCAACAGGTGCAAACATGTAAAGCTTTCGCATCGTTTGTGAGTAAATGGTATCTTTGCACTACTGACTCAGCTTGGTCAATTTCTATGAGAAAGAGCGATTCCCTTCTCAGAAGGCCACACATTGACGCCATTACAGCTCACTGTGTTGGCTGTTAGGAAGTACGAGTGCGTCGCCGCTGTATGGCACCAGTTTCCTCCATACGTCGATATAAGACTGATTCTTATGGCTGTAAACATCCTTAGAAAAGGGTATACACTGAAGCTATGGCAGCTGTGTCAATATTCTATCTGATGGCAGATGAGGTTGAACCTATTATACGTTATTCTCCAGGTATATTTTTTTTCTGCAGTGTACTCCTATATCATCATATACTACTGATTTTGTCATTACCATCATGGGACGGATAGCTTTGAATGATTATCGCAGCACACCTTCAACAAACTGCTTACTATGATTAATATATTGCTATCAAAAACTGCCATATTCCAAAATGATAAAACCATCCGCCTCACATACACATACACACACAAACACATACACTCATACAGTTAGCCGGCCGCGGTGGCCGAGGTGACTGAGGCGCTCCAGTCACGGTCAGCACGGCCACTACGGTCGGGGGTTCGAATCCCCCCTCGGGCATGGATATTTGTGCCGTCCTAGTTCGTAAGTAGTTCATAAGTAGTTTGTAAGTTTAGGGACTGATGACCCCGTAGTTAAGTCCCATAAGCTTAACAAACATTTGAACATTTCATACAGTTAGAAAGCGTCAGTTACGCTTTGTATAACTTAAGAAATTTATCAAACATCCCCCCCCCCCCAAACAGGAAAAGAGTAGTGACTCAAAATAATCGAGCCGATATGGAGGGGTTTTGAAAACAAAGTGTGGACCAAATAACCAGCCCCACATTGCTGAAGTAATTGGTGGATTATTTGGCTCTTTCAAGAGCTGCATCTCTACTAAAGTCAATTCTGGGACAACTCCTTGCACATTCATAAATATTGAATCCAGAGCGGCGATGGTAATGACAGGGAGATTTGTAGGTAGAAAGAAGAGTAGAAGATGGAGGATGCTTAAGGAGGTGAAGGAGGAGGAGGAAGCGGATGCGGCGAATGGGGTGAAGGAGTAGGAGGCGGAAGCCAAAACGGAAGACGGAGAGGCAGTAGTAGGGAAAGAGAGAGAGAGATTAGGGAGGACTGGAAATGATAGCGGAGGGAAAAGTTCGTTGACTACCTGAATATTGGAATAGATAAATACAGGAACAGTGGTTTCTCAGCTAGATAATACATAGAATCCTAAGAGAACAAAGAGTAAGGGAAAAAAGTAGACACATAGATGGGGAATATGGTGTACAGGGGAATTAAAGGAAGGAGCATTGAATGTATTTACAAGGCACATGAATACTTAGCAATGTCGGAGTACTGGCGGCTTCGCTAGTGCAACTTTACGTTGTATGTATGTGACAACCAAACTCTGATTTATTGACCAAACAAAACTTACACGGGTTGTATACAGCACTGTTCAATATGTATGGCACTATGTAGAATCAGGGTCTAACCGGTTGCCTTCATGCCCACCAACTAAAATAGCCGCAAAGAGTTTCTTATACCTGTCATCTTACTTTCAAACACTCTATACATAAAGCTATCACTTGCGAATCAATAATGAAATATAAAAGAAATGTAAATTGTTTATAAATAAAAGAAATATTATTCTAACGTTTACAAAATATGAAGGCAACGTTATATAACTCTGGCGAATAACTTTTGAAACAAAAAATGTTTTGATCTACAGGAATTGATTATACTCAAACATCAGTAATAAAAAGAAACAAATCTTATAAAGGTAGAGTAACAGATGCGTTAACTGCGTCATGAAAGTGGTAGTAAAATCCCCATGAAGCAATCATCGACGATGCTCGAAATCCATTTCGCAAAGACATAAAATAAAATAAATGTCATCTAAAGTAGTTCCAATCTTAGTCCGACAAATAACATATCAACAATCATAAAATCTAGTGTAGAATTACATACACTGTTCAGTTACAATTCTGTAATAAAACCGTAATAAGTAAAAATTCCTAAAGTAGCATGCATTAGCCCTTGTCAAACTGAAGTGCCAACAAAACGTCCGTTTGCCGCAAAGCTTCAAACACTGTTACAAATGAATCACTTCATCTACCCTCGTAAGTCCTTAGAGAAAAGATATAAAGTGTTCTTATAACCGCAAGAGGCTGGCAACACGAACTATTTTTTGACCACACAAATTTTTCTGTCCTAACCACTTCCTGTTTGGCAGCTTCAATAAGGAAGAAGTCAGACTTCTTTAGCTTGATCGCTCATACTGTGCAATATTTACAACATATACTTGTGAAAGAGACAAATATTCTTTAAATAGTTACTCGATTACAAGGACACCGGAGGCATATTATGGAGCTTATAATTGCTGAGTCACTGTTGAGAATACGATGATCTGACTTTATTTCCGTAATAAATCGTACAACAAGCGTAATAAATTCTGAAATAAATAGATTAGAGTGTGCTGCTTCCACGATGATAACTTGGACTAATAAGCTATAATTTAAGAAATAGTTTGTTGAAATCTCTTTAAGCATTGAAAAATGTTAGTTTTAAATTTAATTTTGCTATATTCAGATACTGTATAGGTTAATGCTTAAAGTTATGAATATATTAAAATTACTGTGGGTTAATGAGATGAAGCAGATTTTTCTAACCTCTTCGATCCCTTAGAAGTAAATGAGAACACAACACTGTTATTCTATATTTATTTTTAACTTAGGAAACTGTCCATCAGTGTCCACCAGAGCGTCCATTAAGACATATCTCTACTGCCTCACCTCTAAGCACGGATTTATACATTCTCGTCCGTTCACCATTGTCCACCAGGATCTTTCCCGGTCTGAAGCGGTTGCCAGGGCCAAATCCAGACCGTTCGTCTCCTATACTGAAGTTTCATCCCTTGCCATCTTGCATAAGTGTCATCCTCCCTTCCACACAACTACTGAAATTTGAATAAATATATGACATATGGATTATGTCATACTAGTAAATAAGTAAATAAACCAGACTCGTATACGCTATAAGTTTAAAGTTTATTACATGTATCAAACCGCAGACGTGTTCGTATACGTAAGTAGTGAAAGTAATTGGAAATCATTGTAAAACAAGTGTAAAGTAAAACACAAATTGTTTCATCGAAACATCGAAAAATTGTTTCATACGACCGGAAGCCCTGTAGGCCATGGCTTGTCTTTCCATGTACCGGAGTGGTGTGGTGGAGAAATTAGAAGTCAGAGAAAGCAGAATCCTTAGGAAGGTCCTAGGCCCAGTAAAGGAGAATTCACAAGTCGGCATAATTCGGAGCTCTATGAACATATCGAGAAGCTCTCGCATTGTGCAAGAAGGGTATCTTTCTATAGCCATGTTGCAAGATTGCCTCCAAACAGATTGACCAATCGTCTATTCACCTTCTGGCAAAACAAGAAGAATCGTACCACTTGGCTGACAGAAACCGAGAAGAATATTAAAGAACTGGGAATCACTGACCTCCAGAACAGACTATCTGTAAGACGTGCTCTAAAGTCCGAGGATTTCAGGGAAAGCCCCAAAGGAAAGGTACCCCATGGACAGAAGAAAGGAAGGAATTACACCTCGCAGAGGATGCGACAGTACTGGGCAAAGGTCAAAAGCCCAGCAGCTGAACAAGCGTGGTCCAAAGTATGCCTATTCGAAACAATAAGAAGAAGAAGAAGAGCTAACGCATTTCATATTAGAGTTGCAATACTTTGCTCTAATGAAAATAATTGATTTCATTGAAGAGGAAGAGAAATATGCATATTATATAATTAGGGATTTTGTCCACGGCAAGAAATATCAGCGAAATGCAAGCTAATGGAAATGTATAACTGAATTGGAATTCCTGGCTATTCGTCCAGTTCTGAGCTGCTTGTTACTGTAATCATTTGGGAGTCTGTGCGACAGTCAAATGACGGTATGCTTGTACGATCTTCCTGCATGAACGATTTACTGAACGAGAAATTTGAAGCTTTAGTTTTCCTTTCGCTGTCCTCTGCTGACACCAAACAGTCATCAAGGAGTGACCGGACAGGGCGTCGGTTGTGCTCCTCCGTTTTATAAGAGGATCCGAATATATAGGGCTCTCGGCAATACCATTTGGTAGTATAACATTGAAATTTGTTGTATACTTCGTGTATCGACCACGTTACGGACGTGCACATCTCTGTACCTTTTTACCTGCCTTCATTTGCTTGTTGATATTTAAACGGCGAGTGCAACAGCTTTGCTACCTCAATATTTTGCTAACATTATTTAAAGTTAATTAATAATAATTAATAACCGACGTGTGATTTAGAATGGATTCAAACATTGCCCATAATTTTTCTACGTCCGTAGTAACGGAACTCAGTAACGTCGTTTGATTGTGCAACAACTGTGTATCAGCTTTTACTAGAAAAACTGTTTTCCTAGCCGTTGGTAACCATCGTAGATATGACATTATGAACTAATCCTAATAAAATAAATGTCTGGCTTGTTTGTTGCTACAAGGTGTAACATACTTACAATGTGTGAACATTGACGTTGTAGCTGCCGGAGACATTTCATGGAAGACGTGTCCTAGAGCAGTTCATAAGACTCCTTATTCCTACCAACTACAACGAAATGAATTTCGTCCCAGTTGCCACTGGAACAGCATCTGTTAGATGGATTGCTAGTAATTGTGAATGACAGTTATTGATCATGCGCGACTTCATTATCAAGCCGTCCGTACGCAAACGGAATATTAATTTGTTCAATATATGTGCAAGCTATAAAGGAAAGCAAGCAGAAATTTGGAGAAGGAATTAAAGTTCAGGGCGAAGAAATAAAAACATTGCGTTTTGCCGATGACATTGTAATTTTGTCAGAGACAGCAAAAGACCTGGAAGAGCAGTTGAACTGAATGGAAAGTGTGTTGAAAGGTGCGTATAAAATGAACATTGACAACAGGAAAACAAGGGTAATGGAGTGCAGTCTAAGAAAATCGGGCGATGCTGAAGAAATTAGATTAGGTAACGAAACAGTAAAGGTCGTAGATGAGTTTGTTACTTGGTCAGTAAAATAACATCTGATGGTCACAGTACGGAGGATATGAAAGGCAGAAAAAAGTTTTTGAAAAAGAGAAGTTTGTTAACACTGTATATTAATTTAAATGTAAAGAAGTCCTTTGTGAAGGCATTTGTATGGAGTGTGGCCTTGTATGGGAGGATGATAAACAGCGTGGACAGGAAAAGGATAGAATCTTTTGAAATGTTGTGCCACTCAAGGTTAGGTGGGTGGATCACGTTACTAATGAAAAGGTGCTGAACAGAATTGGGGAGAAAAGTAATTTCTGGTATACATTGACTAAAAGGATAGTCCGATATGACACATTCTTACATACAAGGAATCGTGAATTTTGCGTTGGAAGGAAGTATTTAGGGTAAAAGGAGACCAAGCTATGAATACAGTAAGCAGATTCAAATGGATGTAGGTCGTAGGTGTTATGATGTGATGAAGAGGGTTGCTTAGGATAGAGTAGCGTGCAGAGCTGCATCAAACCAGTCTTCCGACTGAAGAAAACAACAACAACATAGTATATGAATCAACTATAAAATAAAATATCGATTCACACAGTGTCCACATTATATAAACTGATGATGAGTCTCTAAAACTGTATAAAGGCTTGAATAAACCCTAACATAATCTTAAAAAAAAATAATAATAATTAAATAAAAATAAAAATAAAATCGGGTGTAGTGAAATTACTCTCTTCAACACACTGACACTAAGCAATATATGCAAGATACACCAAAACAGTCTTGTAGATACTAAGGATAGTAACAAACTACAATCGGGTGTAGTGAAATTACTCTCTTCAACACACTGACACTAAGCAATATATGCAAGATACACCAAAACAGTCTTGTAGATACTAAGGATAGTAACAAACTATTTTTGATATACATAACTAGGGAAACAAGATCTTCTCTTGCTCCGTAGCTGTCGCCCAGCGCCGTTTGATGGCACCGACAGAGAAGGTGTAGTTCTCATGCGTTCCACCGTTGTCACCTTACATGAAACATAAAAAACCACACGTATTGTTTTAAGAATTATGTAATAAGAATCATTAACATTAAAACCATTAACACCAACACAAATAGACATAAATATTTGTCATGTTTGGGGGGCGATCTTTTAATCAATTTATTGAAGACAACAGCCAAGATTGCTTCAATTAAAAAAAAAAAAATAGACACGATTTTATCCGCAAAACTGAGCTGATATGAGGCACTAGCAGGGATAATAACCTATTTCGTCCCACTATACTGTTTAAAGTCAGCGAGCGAGGTGGCACAGTGTAAACACACTGGACTGAATTCAGGAGGCAAGTGCTTAAATTCACCTCCGTCCATCCATATTTAGGTTTTCCTTGATTTCTTTAAATCACTCCAGGTGAATCCCAGGATGGTTCCTTTCAAAGGACAAGGCCGATTTCCGCCACAATACTGCCATACTTACCCATAAATCTAAGCGAGAGCTGCGTCTCTGTTGACAATTTGGTCGACGGGACGGTAAACGTTACAACTCCTTTTACAGGATCGACTTCGAGTCTCAGTTGACTATTCGTGACGAGTGAATCTATTGCAGCGCGCCTGGCGTATTACTTCCGTACATCGTCTCGACTGAGTTTATAAAAAAAAAAAATGTTCAAATGTTTGTAGAGCTTATGGGACCTAACTACGGGGTCATCAGTCCCTAAACTTACAAACTACTTATGAACTAGCTTATACTAAGGACGGCACAAATATCCATGCCCGAGGGGGTATTCGAACCCCATACCGTAGTGACCGTGCAGACCGTGACTAGCGCGCCTCAGTCCCCTCAGCCACCGCGGCCGGCTTGAGTTTATCAGTGACGATGATTAATACATAGTTGATATTCTCTTCAAACGTGATAAATTCTGTACACTATTAAAGTAATAGGAAAAGTGCTATCCATTCATTTCAAAACTTATACATTTATTGGCGGAAGAATATCGTAAACACATCGAACAATGTCTTCTTTTCTTCCTAACGGTCAAGTAACGTCGAAACTCATTGTGTCTTCTAATAATTCTGACTGTTTCACTGTTGAAATTAATTTCATTAAAATACTTTTACATCAATTCGTATTTATGCGTAGTGTAAACGTAAATTAAGTTCTTTACCGAAAGTTGCCGGATACGTGGCTGTAAATGTCTTAGAATTTCATGAGTTCGCCGATGGAATGCTGGAATTCAGTATGGTTTGGCCCAACGTTAGCCTTGAAGACAGCTTCCACAATCACAGGCATACGTCCCATCACGTGCTGGAAAGTTTTTTAGGAAATGGCACTGAGGAGAGGAATCGTGGCAGGTCGGCGACACCTGGCGCGAAGTCAGCATTCTAAAACATCCCAATAGTATTCTAAAGGATTCAACACACGACTCTGTGCAGGCCAGTTCATTACATGATATTATTGTCGTGTAATCACTCCGCCACAAGCCTTGCATTATGAACTAGTGCTAGATCATATTGATAGATGTAGCTGTCATCCCCGAATTGCTCTTCAAACAATGGGAAGTAAGATGTGTTTATAACATCAATGTAGACCTTTGCTGTGATAGTGCCACGCAAAATAACAAGGGGTGCAAGCCCCCTGCACTAAAACCTCAAATCATAACGCCACCGCCCCCAAATTTTACTGTTGGCTTTACATACGCCTACAGATGATGTTCATCAAGTATTCGCCATACCCATGCCCCTGGCATCGGATCGCCACATTGTGTACCGTGAGTCCTCAGTCCACACTACGCTTTTCGACTGTTCAATCATTCAATGTTTTCGGTCCTTACGTCTTACAGCACTGTGCTGCGTGATGGCTTATTGGCAGCCGTTCGACCATTAAATCCACATTTTTCACACCTCCTGCCTTACACAGTATTTGGAGTGAATCCTGATGCAGTTCGGAATTCCTTACTGACGGTCTGCATAGATGCCTGCCTATTACACTGTACCACCCTCTTCAACTGTCTGCGCTCTCTGTCAGTCAACAGATGAGGTCGGCCTGTACGGTGTCGTGTTGTACGTATCCTTTCACGATTCCACTTAACTGTCACATCAGAAACAGTGGACCTAGAGGTATTTAGGAGTGTGGAAATGTCGCGTACAGACTTCTGACACAAGTGACACCCAATTACCTGACCACGTTCGAAATCCGTGAGTTCCGTGGAGCGAACATTCTGCTCTCTCACGAGTCTAATTACTACAGATGTCGATGATATGGAGTACCTGGCAATGCACCTGACATGAAACACGTATGTTTTTTGGGAGTGTCCTGATATTTTCGATCATATAGCCTACTATCTTTCTTGCTAAACATGTTTGCCGGGTTGGTGTCCAGCCTTTCTTCTACAATAGTCACAAGATCCAGGATGTACTTGGTTCCACAAAGGACAAGATAGAGGCAGTACACTGCAAGGTGGAATGTGAGTGTGGGGAAGTATACATAGGTGAGACAGGGAGGGCAGTGGCAACGCGCATACATTGTAATTCTGCCAGAACTGAAAGAACTGCGTTAACTAGTATACCAATTTAGTGACTGGTTCTCACATTATGTTTGTAAAGATGCTCTTCTTTTCCCTTCCTTTGATTTCTTCTCCGACGAAACATGAACTTTTAATTTTTATTTAGTTATACCTTTCTAACAGTCTTTCGTCGTCGCACTTGTCGACATACAGAGAGTCAAGTGTTATAAATATGTGGCGTGCAAGGTGACGCAGTAGCTAGAAAAATGGTCTCTCATTCGGGAGGATGACAGTTCAAATCCGCCTCTGGCCATACACATTTAGGTTTTCATGATTTCCCTAAATCTTTCCAGGAAGGTAACCCAGAAAATTAAGCCAGGCTTGCTTTCAATGAATTTTCATATACCGCCTGAACTGTCGTTTATACCTTTATTAGGTCACGACCGGTTTCTCACCGTTGAAGGTGCATCTTCAAATAGCTTCATGTAGTGGGAAGTGGGAAGTCTACGATATCCCAATATTAAAATTTGGTGCCGAGTTTCGTAGGACCCCTCCTTAAATCTCTTAACAGATTCGTTTGTGACATCATTAAGTGGACCTATATAGGGTTTGAGTCACTAATGCTTCGTCAAACACTTTATTCGATAGAAAGTTTAGAGCGTCTTGTATCACCCCTGAATCTGTAGTAAAAATGGTTGTACCATCAAGTTCACATCATGTCCAGTTAAAACACTTAATAGAAACCAGAAGCGGTTTCTAGACGAGAGTCTGAATTTTGAAATATAAAAGTACTTCGATTTTAGGGACCATTAGATGCGCGTTGGGCATAAAAGTGTTATTGTCGTTGAAAACGAAAAAAGGTGTTCTATTGAACATGTAGTATCATTCAATAAATTCGTAAGTCCTACAGTCCCCAATAAGAATTGCCGTCCTTCGTCTCACCCTGTAAAATCTCTCATACTGATCGCCATATCACTGTGCTGCGGCAATGGAGTAAACCTGATGCTCTTCAAGTATGTGCTAACGTTACACTCATAATTCGCCATCGCGGCTTCGCTGATTATAGTTAAACTGTGATAGGAGTCGTCACATACTCGGTTGCTGGGCGAACATGGACGCTACATTCGATTAGGCCAACACAATAAATCTGCAGTAGCCGAACACCAGCAAGATTGCAGCAAAAAGATAAAATTTAACGATGCCAGAATACTCGCCAAACAACCAGGGATGATTAAACGCAAGATAAGGGAAGCCATCGAAAAAGTAAAATACGCTAATAACATGAACAGGAAGATGGACTCAGGCTTCCCCCTCTTGGCTACCAGCCATCACAGCGAAATAGGCCGCACTGCCAGCACAACACGCGAGCATCACTAGTAAGCAACTGCCGCCGCGCGGCCCACGGCCAGCAGGAGAGAAACGGAAGCCGATGACCACCAACCATGTCTCGCTATGCAAGAAGCAATAGGCAACGGCTAACCCCCACTCACTCCACCTCAGCATCCTATCATAATAAAGTTTCCATTCTTCCGCCAAAAATTGACGAATAACATCGCTTACTAAAAAAAAAAAAAGTATGACGTAATGTATAATTGAAAGTAAATATAAAGTGTAGTAACAACCAGCTCACATCAGTATACCCAGATGAAGGCCACTGTAACGTTGGCCGAAACGTCGGTTATTTTAGTAATAGCCTTCTTACATCATGTCTGGGTACAACACCCAGAAAACTTTTATGTCATCTGACTCTGGCCGCGGAAGCCTATCTTTCTGTTTGTAAATATTTCGTCACTTTTGTAAGAGAAAGATTATATATATATATATATATATATATATATATATATATATATATATAGGGTGTTTCACTACGTGTGTTTGCCTCTGTAACTTATAAAATAATAGGTGACGGGAAATTTTAATGCGGTAGGTCAACACAAGAAATGTTACACTTTCTGCGGAGCTATGAACGTAGTTTATTGTATCATTTTCCAAAGAGTTACACCACAAAGATATAATTTTTAAATGGAACAATAGTTTTTTCTATCGTGTATTGGATTCGTTTAAACCAGCTGCGTCCAACTCAATTTAAAGTACATTCCTATCACTGTTAGTTTGGGAGCTACAACCCTTCAAAGTTTTCGGGGGCGGAGGCTGCGATAGCGTAGCTGACTGGCCGAGTGTGTATCCCCTGGGGCACGGCCCACAGTCTCATGACCACCAGCCAGTGAGCTACGCTGTCGTAGCCTCCGCCCCCTGAACTTTGAAGGGTTGTAGCTCCCAAACTAACAGTGATAGGAATGTATTTTAAATTGATTTGGACGCAGCTGGTTGCAACAAATCCAATTCACGATAGAAAAAACTATTGTTCCATTTAAAAAATTATATCTTTGTGCTGTAACTCTTTAGAAAATGATACAATAAACTATGTTCATAGCTCCGCAGAAAGTGTAACATTTCTTGAGTTGACCTGCCACATTAAAATTTCCCGTCACATATTATTTTATAAGTTACAGAGGCAAACACACTTACTGAAACACCCTGTATATAGGCTCTGGTGCAACCTTTTGGTTGTGCCGTGAAGACATTATAAGCACCAGTACAAAGTTGAAGAAGATGCGAAATTATTTCTATTACGTGAATGAGATCGACCAGAATAAGTTAAGTCCCGATGTCAGCAGAGACCACTACAGTTCCTCCCTTTCATCGCATACGAATTCTGCAGAACACTCGGAACTTTAGAACTCCACGTTTGGCATAATCTATAAATCGAGAAAATTGACGCACTGACGATGCTGTTCGCAGCTGATTTACACACAGGCAGTAAAAGGTCACACACGTCCTGCAGTTGATTTTCAGCAGAAAATCGCTCGTGTGAAACGAGCTTAACCCACCCTTCTTGTTTCAATCTATACCCGGTAGGTTGCGCAGTACGGAGACAACCTCGAACAGCACCAGGTCCAGAGTACTGCTTTTGTTTATGGAAGAGCATTCCTATATGTCAACCGAAACTATTGTCTCGGGTCGGAGTTTTGTGCCAATAGGCGGCCGGAGTGTTTGGCTGTGTGTCGGCTGGATTTATGCGTGCGATCGATGTGTGCGCCTCGCATGGGTTATGGGCGCGTGCCGGCGACGCCTCGCCGCCGTATCTCTGCCGCAGCCGCAGCCGGCGCTTCCTACATCCTGCCTGCCTCCACCTGCGAAGGCACTCTGCTGTGATTTAAGCGAACCGCCTCTGGCATCGATAAGCAGCCAGGGAGGTGCGCTTTATATTGCGACATCGATCTGCATTCTAGCAGTCGCTGCGTCTGATAACAGTCTCGGGTGCGGCTGCAGTTTCTAGCCGAAACCTCTCCTGACGGGTTGTTTCATTAACGTTAGAAACACACTGTGACACTTTAATATCACATATCACACTGTAGGGTCACAATTGAAGGGGTGAAAATCACAACGGTATAAGTAGCATACAGGTCATTCTGAGGAAAATGACCTTAAACATTTAAATGTTTATTTAAAGTCACAGTTTATACAAAATGAAACAAAACTTTTATATAATATTTTGCACTTGAGGTACATATATCTGGTAAGTATCTGAAGGTTCTGAGTGTAAGGCACCATTGTGTAAAATATTCATAAAGTTTACTTGTACCACTATGCTTTCAAAACGTCTTCATAAAATGCCACTTGTACCACTATGCTTTTAAAGAATGAGCAAGTTTTTGCTTCCTCGCTTTCATTCACTGCACCACTATCACAGTCATCAGGGTTGGATTCACCACCACTTGTCTATGCAGTCTTATGAGGACAGTGTTAAAGATGATGCTGACCTCTACCATGACCACGAGGGCGACCACGACGTCCTGGTTGATTTTCGGCTAAACTCTCAATCAGTGATAGACTCCTATAAAAGTTGTGGTACACTGGTAAGAATAAACTGTAACGACGACATCAAGCCATCTATTTTGGCTTGCTTTAAACATACTGGTTCATGTCGAAGTAGTGGGTAGTGGAATATGTGCAGGTAATGTTGGATTCACCACCACTTGTCTATGCAGTCTTATGAGGACAGTGTTAAAGATGATGCTGACCTCTACCATGATCACGAGGGCGACCACGACGTCCTGGTTGATTTTCGGCTAAACTCTCAATCAGTGATAGACTCCTATAAAAGTTGTGGTACACTGGTAAGAATAAACTGTAACGACGACATCAAGCCATCTATTTTGGCTTGCTTTAAACATACTGGTTCATGTCGAAGTAGTGGGTAGTGGAATATGTGCAGGTAATGTTGCAGACCTACATGAACGTGCAAGATTAACTTTTTGAACTTCTATGTGTTCATTATGTGTCTTCTTGAAGAAGAAAGCTCTGGATCAGTTTTTCTGTATTGCATCCATCTCATTCTCATCCAGTTAATCTTTGGCTTCTCAGTGTCTATTTTTCTGTCGTGGATAGGATATCCTCTTGCTTCATTTCATTCACTTGAAACGTCGCCCTGGCATTTTCAACAAGCTTCATCCAATCCTGTGGCACAAATATAAATTGGATTTGCTTGTTCTTTTTCTCAATGTGAGAAAAATGAGCATCATTTTCAAGGTAACTGTGTCAAGGCACGAGGAACTTATGATCAACAATTTCGATAGATGCATGGGCAACAATATAGAGCCAAGCATTTGTGTGGCATACCGGTACAAGTGAAAATATTTTCATGACTGTATTTTTCTTGAGGAACGTAATTTTTATTGACAATAAGGAGACGTTATTATGGTAGTTTTAAGTGTGTTTTTGTACTAAAAAATACTTTAAGAAGTTTTTATCAGCCACAACATTCATTGAAAATTACTTTACGTAAGCACTAAAATGTCGCACAAAATGCCTCAACTCTAGTTACCTTGAACAGAGACATAGTCTTCATCTGCGACTGAATCATCATCTGATTAATCTTCGTCAGTCGATTCTGAGAAACACTGAATACTTTCAAAGACAGAGCTACTCAATTTTCATTGAGATTTCGTCAGTAATTGAGCAGCTAAATCGCAAATCTTTGGACCGTCCGCCATGTTGTTGCTTGTACCGTCCTGATACTGCAAATTGCTTGTAATTCGATAAATGTAGATATACCATATACCGCTATAGGGCAGACGTTAACAGTAGCCACCTGGATCTTTGTGCCACTAACAAGCATCCCTTGTTTCTCGGTCGAATGTATTCAATTTTGCAAAAAAATGTCTCTTATACCGTTATGGTTTTCAGCCCTTCCATTAAAGTGACTGAAATTTTTAAATTATTTCTTTTCCTTTTTTTCATTGATATAGGAAGTCTTAGAAATTCTTTTCTGTATAATGTATGATCTCGCAGTCATCATCAGATCTATAAAAAAGGAGAAGACCACTCAACGTACCTGCCACGAACTACCCATGAGAGCTTATACATCTCATAAAATACATCTACGAGGCGCGTCCAGAAAGTAAGTTCCGCTTAGTAATAAAATGAAATTGTACACAGATACAGACGAAATTTTTAATGCACAAAATTCTACAACTCTTAAACTACTGTTCCACATACCTGCCGAAATTTTGCAGGCATTTGTCATAGCGTGGCACGAGGTTTTGTATACCACCTTCATAGAAATCTGCCGCCTGTGTCTTCAACCAGTTGGAAACTGTCTTTCAGCTCTTCGTTACTGGTGAAGTGATGAACGCCAAGGAAAGACTTGAGATGTAAGAACAGATGAACGTTCTTCTGTAACCAAAGGTGGACGCCCACTTCGTTCATCATCGTGCACATCACTAAGCCCGCCATTGAACTGTCCTGACTCATCTACTCACCATCGAATCAACTCATCGCATTTGGTCCGTAAACTTCGCAAATTTGCCGATAAATTTCACTTAGTTTCACTTTCCTCGGATTCAGAAACCGAATCACCGACCTCGTTTCACAGGCGGCGGGATTTTCAATCAACGCCGACATTTCAAACAAGCACAATAAAGCCTAGGTAACTGACAGCGATTTCCAAATGGCGCACGTTCTTCTCCTTGATACACATCGTCTACAGAGCATGTGCGGAACTGCAATCGCAGCGCTGCAGCGGAGATATATTGAAACGGAACTTACTTTCTGGACGCGCCTCGTATAAAACCATCGGTTGTATATTAGAAACCTTATACGGTCAATACATCATCTTCACAGATAAAAAGCTGTTAAAAAAGAATGGTAAAATGCATCAAAATTTAAGATAACCACCGTATTTTTAATATTTCTAGTTATACTAACTCCTGTTTGTCTCAACTAGGTGTATTTTATTTAATGCATTTTACCATTCTGTTTTAACACATCTATGAAGATGGTCTATTGACCGAAACTGGTTAATTTATAAGGTCTTTAATAAACAGCCGATTGTTTTAAAGATGCATTTTATGAAATATATGGCGGCTGTTGACACTCGTATTACTAAAGCATTCAAACTGCTTATACATTTTATTTTTGATATATACATATCCGTCGAACTGTGGTGTATCTAATCATACCAAATGTGTGGATTTGTCTATCCAATGTTCTGTGGGGATGTCAAATTGAAGAGTCAGAAAAAAACCGGTCATGTGATAAATAAATAAGCGATCTGAGCAAAACAGTAAAAACGGTTACACTCGCGGTTCTGTTCAGCCAATCGTCAGAGATGCCGACAGTGGGGTAAAGGGAGATCCCAATTGGTAATAAGGAGAACGGGCATAACAGTTCCGGCATAAGCCTTACAACCAAGCAAAACCTTCTGAAAACATTGGTCAGAACCGGGGGATTGCGACCAATTTCACTTATTTCTTGGACGTCATCAAGAAAGATGAAGCTAAGAGAATGCTTTTTTAGACGATCAACAAATGACAATACGTTTTCCCGCTCTCTGCTACAGAACTGTACGGTATGTTACCGTTAATAGGCAGAACTGTCGGAGGAAATACAGAGACTGAAAGCTCCTTTCATAGTATAGGAAATAAAGTCTGACAGATATGATATGAGAGTGACAGAGGTTATTCGCTGCGCTCCGAACGCTGAAGGATATTGTTGGAATCAGTCTACATAGAAATAAATGCTTGCAATATAATAACAGGAATGGCAGCTCTAAAAAAAAAGATTTAATTTTTTCCTCTTCGAGAGTGGGGTGGTAGATAAATAATGTGAAACGTGTTCGATGCACCCACGGCTAATACGTAAGCGTTAATTGTGGAGTAGTGATGTAGATGTAGGCATATATGTAAATTAGTGCGTGAATATTAACGTAACTATATATCATGAACAGCGTGCTTACTGGGGAGTTGATATCCTTCTACAACCTCCAATTAACATATCGTGTGCCATGACAGTGACTGTTTGATGTATGATATTCACGTTAACATCTGTTGAAGACATCAAGGTACGCTGGCAGTGTAACTGTGCGGCTTTCAGTCGTTGTTGGTCATCCCAAAATGAACTGACAAATAGACAAATAGCTGACAAATAGTTGCCTAACGAGAAACCTAGAAACACTCCTAACACGCGTCTTTTCGACAAACCGGAATATGGGTAAATACATCTCTCGGTAATGAAAATTGCACGCTGTAGACAGGGGTGGTCTGTGCTTGTCTGTTTCCATAGACATAACAACTACCCGCAACTAGCAAATAACAGAGTGTAGGCCTTCATTACGGTATGTGTATACCGGAAGCGACTAAACGGGTAACGGGGGCAGTGCGACAGATCAGACACAGGAAGAAAGCAGATCCAGGAACAACTGATGTAGCTGTCGTAGCTGTATTGGGAAAATTCCAGAGATCCAAGCGCTGATAGAAAGTACTGAGGCACAAGTACTGAGGTTCTGAATGCTGGCTGAGCGCCTGAGATAAGTTCGAAATTTTTCCAAAGGGCCAAATGGTCTTCAGAAAGGATGGAATATAATAAAAAGGGGGTGGCGTGTTTATTGCTGTTACAAACGGTTTATCCTGCAGCGAAATTGAGGCAGATACTTCCTGTGAGTTGGTCGGGGTAGAGGTTATTACCTGACAACCGGAACAAATTAATAATTGGATCATTTTATCGGACCCCTGACTAACGATGCAGTAGCGACATGTTCAAAGAAAGCTTGAATCACATTTCAAGTAGGTATCCGAAGCTTACTGTTATAATCGGTTGCGACTTTAATTTACCCTCGATATGCTGGTATAATTACGTATTCAAAACCGGCGGCAAATATAAAACATCATCTGAACTAGATCTGAATGCTTTGTCTGAAAACTGCTTGGAACAGTTAGTTTATGAAACCACAAGAATAATAGATGGTTGCGAAAATACCCTTGATCTCCTAGGAAAAAATAATGCTGAGCTAGTAAAGAGCATCAAAACAGATACAGGGATTAGCGAACATCGAATTGTAGTAGCGAGATTGAATGTCGAAATTCCCGAATGCACCAAAAATAAACGAAAAATATATCTATTCAATAAATCAGATAAACATTCACTTTACGCTTTCCTGGGTGATTGTCTCAAGTCTTTCAAAACTAAAAATGCGAGTGTAGATCAGTTGTGGCTTACTTTCAAAGACATAATATCAGTAGCAATCGAGAGCTTTATAGCAAATAAATTAATAAAGGATGGGTTGCCCCCCCCCCCCCCCCCGTGGTACACAAAACAGGTCACATCACTGTTGCAGAAGCAAAGATAAACGCATTCAAAATTTAAAAAGACACAGATTCCACAAGACCGGCTATCTTTTACTGAAACTCGCAACCCAGCGTGGACTCAATGCGAGAAGCCTATAGTACTTACCACAACGAAATCCTGCCTCGTAATCTTACAGAATATCCAAATAAATTCTGGTCATATGTGAAGTACACTAGCGGCAAAACACAAACTATACTTTCACTACGCGATAGCAATGGTAATACTACCGATGGTAGTGTTGCTAAGGCAGAATTACGAGACACAGTTTTCCGAAATTCGTTCACCAAAGAAAACGAAGTGAACACTCCAGAATTAAATCCAAGAACAGCTGACAGCATGCGAAACTTAGAAGTAGATGTTCCTGGAGTAGTAAAACAACTTGCGTCACTAAACAAAAACAAATCTTCCGGGCCAGATTGTATACCAACTAGATTCCTCGCAGAGTATACTGATGCAATAGCTCCGTACTTAGATATCATTTACAACCGATCACTCAGCGAAAGATCTGCACCCAAAGACTGGAAAGTTGCCCAAGTTACTCCAATATTCAAGAAAGGAAATACGATTGATCCCCAAAATTACAGGCCAATCTCATTGACGTTGATTGGCAGTAGGATTTTGGAACATATCCTTTGTTCGAACATTATGAATTACCTAGAAGAGAACGACCTATTCACCAATAGTCAACACCGACTCAGAAATTATCGATCTTGCGAAACACAGCTTGCCTTTTATTCACATGAAGTGATGATTGCCTTCGACAAGGTATCTCAAATCGATTCCATATTTCTGGAAGGCTTTTGACACTATACCCCACAAGCGGCTTCTAATTAAATTGCGTGCTTATGGAATATCTCCCAGATTGTGCGATTGGATTCACGATTTCCTATCAGAAATGACACAGTTTGTTGTAATTGACGGTAAGTCATCAAGTAAAAAGAAGTGATATCTGGCGTTTCCCAGGTAAGAGTTATAGGTCCCCTACTCTTCCTCGTGTTTATAAATGATTTAGGAGATAATCTTAAAAGCTCCCTTAGACTATTCGCGGACTTTGCTGTCGTTTATCGGTTAGTGAAGTCGACTGAGGATTAAAAGCAAGTGCAAAGCGATTTAGACAAAATTTCTACAAGGTTCGAAAATTGGCAATTGACAATCAATAAAAAAAAGTGTGAAGTAATACACATGACCACTAAAAGAAATCCACTGAACTTTAATTACGCAATGAATCAGTCAAACCTTAAGGTCGTAAACTACCAAATACCTAGGAGTTACAATTACAAACAACTTAGACTGGAGAGAACATATAGAAAATATTGCGGGGAGGACAAACCATAGACTACGCTTCATTGTCAGAACGCTTCAAAGATGCACCAGCTCCACCAAAGAGACTGCCTACATCACAATTGTGCCTTTTCTCCTGGAATACTGTTGCCCATTGTGGGACACTCACCAGGTAGGTCTGACGGAGGATATTGAGAAGGTTCAGAGAAGGGCAGCTCGTTTTGTTTTATCACGTTACCGTGGGAAAAGCGTCACGGAAATGTTGCACGAATTGGGATGGAAATCATTAAAAGAAAGACGTTATTCATTGTGACGTGATCTGTTTGCGAAGTTTCAATCACCGACGTTTACTTCTGAATGTGAAAATATTTTGCTAGCACCCACCTACTTAGCGAAACATTGCCATCCCAATAAAATAAGAGAAATCAGATCGGAAACGGAACTATTTAGGTGTTATTTTTTTGCCGCACGCTGTTGAAAATGGAACGGTAGAGAAAAGTTATGAAAGTGGTTAATGAACCCTCTGCCGGGCACTAATATATTTTTGCAGAGTATCTATGTAGATGTAAATGTAGATGCTTCGCGTCCCAAGATGTCGCGCTATGCTCTCCCGCAGTTGCATGTTCAAATTTCAACCGATTAGGCTGTTAAGATGTTTGGTATCTTTCATTTTAATATCCCCCGTATTTTTTCTAGAGAAAAGGGACATATTGCGTTCGAATACCTTACTTGGTTAACGCTCGCATGGGTAATCGGAAACGTTAGAGCGTAATGTTGGAAAAATATTCTTCTGTCGTGTGTCTTTAAGACGTTCTCTGCAGTGTTCTAAACTGTCGAACGGGCCTTTTTATAAAAGTTCATTAACAGCCGTGCAAATGCTCACCCGATGTTGCATATTCCAATCTTAACCGTTTTGGTTGTTACGATATTTGGTACCTTTCATTTTAACATCCCTACTTCGCTTTCCTTTGAAGTTTCATAGGTGTTTCTCTGTATCGTCTTACATTACTGGGAAACAACATTGAATTCCTTGTCAGATAGTGAGCGTATGCGTAAATGAAACGCTGTGAAAATAGCCACCGACGGCGAATCATTTTCCACTGTCAATATAAGCAAAGTTCATGTCGTTATCAGTAACGTTTTCACGAACGTCTGAGATTAATCTCGTCGTATCTCGATTCAGTACTGCAAAGTAATCTTTAAATTGTCGAAATAATGGAGGAAATCGTTATTTTTACACAGGTTTCGCCTGCAGAATGATTCCAGCATAACGACAAAACATTGGCTTATTCTTGAGAGAATATTGTACATCATGGAATACGTAACTAATAGAAAATAAATATAATAGAATGTCTGTAATTACAGAAGTCAACCCACAGCAGCTAGCTTTCGTATTTTACATCTTTGACTGCATTCAGCATATATTTGTCTTTTTTTGTCCTGTAAAAGGAGGATTTTTCATTTTGGTTAAATGAAATATTTCAAACAGTGGGTTTCCAAATGAGCAGTCAGAAGTATGTACTGTACAGCAGCTGAGGAAGAGAAAAACTAAAACAGAAAATTAATGAAGAACCGATGACTTACTAGACGCATAGTCAGAATTAGATAATATATAACAGTTTAGGAGAAGGGAAAAATTACATTTGATGATAAATGTAGAACTGCATAATTAAAAGGGCAAAATTATAGAGCAGTCCTTGTTTACTTAATTCACAATGACAAGTACTATCATTTATTTGCTCCACAGCTAGAGGACTTCGTTTCTCGAATTACCTAAATGAATTGCATTACACAGAAAGCTATGATAAGTACAAGATAAGAATAAAATCACTGCATTGAATGAATGTAAATCACTTCCATTATTAGCAGTATAGTGATCGAGATAAGTGCTTGTTTTAATCACTTTCACCTTATAGCACGTTTTCTATCCTGAATCGGAAAATAAAATCTTGATTGATATGTAGATGATTGGTTTTGTGGAGTCGTTATCTGTAATGGATCAGCTGTCTGATTGTTCAGTTGAGTGAACAATGTTACTTCGTTTCTGATTACCAGCCTAACTCTGGTTATTAAAGTCCCGTTCTAATCTAAAGAGCAGTGACCTTTTGCCGATAATTGAGAATCGAGAAAGGAGAAATTTAATTTAAGAGAGGGAAGGCAAAAGATGCGAGAGAACTAATATGACATCATATATAGCACATTTCGATTAATATGAATGGAGTACTATCATCTGGGTGAAAGCAGAAGGATGGCCTTCGGGCGGAATCCTTCCCTGAATACGATTTCGCCAGCTACAGTGCTTCATCCGTTATTACTTTTGTGTTTAATAAAATGTGCTAAGTAGAATATAGTCCGAGTGCTATTCAAACAGCGAACCAACGGGAAAATAATTCTCTTTGAAGCTTTCAGAACCTTCCATAATGAAATATACTTCGCGTTATAATAACCGCACGGTAAGAACTTCTGCAATTCTCATCGCATTATAGAGAACATATGAAATATTGTTGTCTTCGTCGTATCGTACATATATTCCTTTCATAGCGTCTAGCTATCGTCAGCTCCATCAAATCTTTCTTTATGTTTGCCGCATTTATTACACGTTTCCATGGGAGATAAAGCTTCGCTTAGTCATATTCAGTAACTTTCTCGAACAACGAGCCCTAGTTTATCACTAGACAAACTCACGCAAACACATCAGAACGGAGTTAGAAGCAATACGGAGATTTACACAAAGTATCTTTGATATCTATATGAAATAGGATTCTGGAGTTGTGCCAAGACAGGGCGAGGTAACTCTTGAACGTAGATTGTGAATGATCACAAAATATATCTGTAAATTGTCCAAAACAATAAAAAGTATGACGTCCATGAGGCGTGACAATAATCCTTTACGTTCCGTAACACGAAAAATGACAATACTTTGAAGGTCTTCATTTCAGTTAAGTACGTAGCGATTACAATAACGAAAAACACTAATCGGAAACGTTGGATTTTTGGGAGAAGTAGAAAATGCAAGCTTAATATTAAAGAGAACACCTACATTACAATTAATGCAGGAGGAGGAGGAAGGAATCTTAGGGTTTAACATCCCGTCGACGACGTTGTCAGAAGAGACGAAGTTCACGCTCGGATTTTTGGGTACAGATGGGAAAGGAAATTCATCCTTTCAAAGGAACCATCCCGGAGTTTTCCTGGAGTGATTTAGGGAACTCACGAAAAGTTTGAATGTAGGTCGCCGGAGATGGATTTGAACCACTGTCCTTCCGAATGCTGTGTACCCTTGTTGGAGTAGTTCTGTGTTTTAAGGGATCCTTACAACATAAGGTTCAGGCAGGACATAAAAAATGTTGAAGGGAAAGAATGTCATTTTCTGTTTTCAACAACTTAATTATTGCCACGTTTAAAGTAAGAGAATTGAGATAGCAATCGTTAAAATGAAGTCGATTTATGCTGAGGCAAAATTTTTTCCACGGAATTACAACCGCCAGATTTCTTCTCAAGATGCAAAAATATTTAGCTAGCGGGACGATATTTAAAACAACCAACACTATACCAATACGGATTATTCAAAATACAAAAAAGAATTGTCACAGAACTCATAATAAAAATAGCAATAAGACGGAGTTTGCTGAATAGCTTCAAATGAAACAGATTTTAATTGAAACTGAATTCGTGATAAGTACTGTGTAAAAGAAAATGAAACTCTTTCTTAGGACATTTGATGAGGACAACAGGAAATGAATTAAACTGGAGAATAATTGCTAAGTTATAGAATAGTGGCATTAGTTGGATTGCATGGATCAAGGGACACGTGAAGGAATTGTAAATTATGATGGGGAAGTTGTAAGGTAAGACAAATGCGTTAAGATACTTCAAAACAAACATCACACTAATAATAAAAATTAACAGAGACTGGGAAAGGTGATTTCGGATGAGGAGAGGACACGATCTCAAAGAAAGGTAATAACCTCATTCATAATGGTGACTAAAGTGGTGTTATGTTAAGCCATAAACGGAAAACAAGAAAAATGGGTTAACATTTTGGTGCATAAGATGGTCTAATTATTCTATTAATTCCTTAAGAGTTTGGTGAAGTAATCATCTGCGTCATATGTGACAAAAATCAGAGAAGAAAATTTACCCCTTGGTTTACTTTAACAACGCAGGCAAAAGAATAAATATCAAATAACACTTGTAAAAAAAGACAAAAAAGCTTTCTCGATATCCTCTTCACCAAAAATAGCTATATATTCCTTTTAAAACCGTTATGAAAATATCTAGCCTTCTTTGTCATGTTTCTCCTACTTACGTTACTCTCCAGTGTTTCAGTTTACCTCAAACAAACTTTCCACTCTGCTCTTCGCTGTTAGCCAAACTTCTTTCACAGTTCTCAGCTCGCTGCTCAACTACTACTGCTGCTCCCAGTTATGTACAGATTACAATACCGAAGCAGTGCAGCTCCTCTGGCAGAGTGCGCGCACTTATCAAAGCAATGCAAATGTTCCAAAGAGCTTAAATTTCATAGAGTGGATAACTCATGCCGCTACCACGCCACAGTGGAGAGTTAGCTATTGCCGAACTGAATGCTGTCATTTGCAGGGACGAATACTGCCCGCACAAACTAAGTTGACATTCGACGAGGTGACATGTGATTGACCTCATATGAATGCATTTATGGGCTCTCTCTGTTACCGCTGGCAGTGTGAACTTAGTTTGCGCCGACAGTATGAATACAGATCAAATATGCGTATGGTATGATGGTTAAAGGAAGACCAATAACTAAATACATTCACTTATCCTTCAAAGGTTGTACTCCAATTAATTAAGTGTTCTACGTATCTGTATTAGGTCTCCATCAAAATATTCCGGACCATAAATACCGTATTTGTTCACCTACTTGTAGAAGCGAAGGTCCATCAAGTTAACTATTCAATATAGTTCTGAATGTAGCAAATAGTATGACTATTCTATCAAACAGTTATTTCCTGTTTTCATTTCCTTTTTCACGTACTTACATGTGTCCTATGTGCTTATTTTCCAATCTTTATTGTTCTTTGAGCTAATTTATCTGCCTTTATTTCCCTATTGTAATTTTGTTTTACTTCTTCTTCATCTAGCTTGAACAATTGTATTCTCCAACGTACCGTGATCTAGACACTCTTTTTTCGAAGAGCAGGAATACATAGTTCTTATTTGCATCACTTAATGATTCTATACGTCACGTTTAATCTTATACTAGGTTAAACCCGCAGCTGCGCTCGCGTGTAAGTTGATTATGATAGATTAGCTATCTTTCAGTAGTGTGCTATGAGACTGGTTTTGAAGGATGAAATTAAATATAATGTCTTTTTTAATCAACATTCGATTAAAAATTAAAATTAAGTGAAGTGCTTAATGATTTACAATAAATAATACATACATTATTCCTTATAGCCTGTGTTGCAATATCTCAACACGTATGGTGAGAGTAATGTCCAATGTTATTATAATTTCATTTTAGGGCCTTCTAGTAAACTACGTTATTTGTTGTATTGTTTGGAGCGTAAATGTAGAGACTTTTTTTGGGTTGCCCACCCTTAAGCAAGCGACGTATAATTGACCATGTGAAAAACATGAGGGCTGTAAATGGATTCCTGCGATGTTTAATGATGGTCCTTGAGCTTTGTTAATTGTCATAGAAAAAGCTAGACTAACTGAACTGAAATGGCATATCTGAAGGGATTAAAGGAAATTCAACAATAATGTCTGTAATAATATCACAGATCGATCACTTCATGTAATGCGCGAAATGTCAAATCGATCTTTTTTAAAGAGATGTATTAAAAGAAATTTCTTTTTTACTGCTTTATTTATTTATTCTTATATTTCCTTACAGAAAAAGAGCTGAAGACATTGTAGCACGCATAGACCAAATATCGCGTGTCGCTGTACGTAACCTCCTTGCTACAGAGTCGCAAACGTCATCGTTGGCCTTCAGTCAGATTTTTTTTTATAATTTGATGACTTTCAACCACCATGTCGTCCACCCCCTTATAGCTGTCGGCATGGAACTGCTACGGTGTACAACAGGAGACATAGGACAACAATTACACACAGACCATTCGTTTGCGTTCTGTAGTTTTCGCTGCAGAGCGAAATATCAACACACACGCACACACACAAGCGTAGAATTTTATATACACCGATAACTTTCCATCCCAATATACTCCATCCTTTTATCATTATCAACTCTCAAGCAACAATGCAACAAATAGAACCATTTTCAAAGAGTAAATATAATTTTCAGAGAGTAATTATTGATCCGCTTTTTGCGTTATATTCTTCAAATTACTAAATATCTAACAGATCGCTATAAAACCATGCCTAAAACCTTCCTCAGGTATAAATTAGTTCCGCCGTGATAACCGTACACCGAACAGACATTCACATTAATATATATATACGATCGTCATAAAACCATGCTTAAAGTCTTCCCCGGGTAGACATTAGTAACTGTACAAATTTTTAGCACTTTCACATTTATACATATAGATTAGACAATTACTAAGTGGAAACACACCGTTTTCCTGCAACTGGCAGCCTTCAATATTGGATTGGTACACTTACTCCAACGTGAGTTATAGCTATTTTCATTAAGGGTATGGCGTAACTCAAACTTACGGAAGTGTTCTAAGTGAGCGACGTCCGTCGTGCCGCATGTCGCCCGCTACAAGTGGCGAAGTTTCAATTAGAATCCTTATGAATTCCGCTATTGAGATATTTTGGTGAAGAGCTGGATCGCACGCACCGGACGTTATGTAATGCAAAACAACCGAATTCAGAAAAATATATGGTGATAAATTTCATTTTTTTCATATCTTAAAGCTACTTCTATAGCTCCGAAAGGGTTGAACGTATTTCAGTTATTCCTCATATAATCCTGGCCATTAAAATTGCTACACCACGAAAATGACGTGCTACAGACGCGAAATTTAACCGACGGGAAGAAGATGCTGTGATATGCAAATGATTAGCTTTTCAGAGCATTCACAGAAGATTGGCGCCGGTCGCGACACCTACAACGTGCTGACATGAGTAAAGTTTCCAACCGATTCCTCATACACAAACAGCAGTAACCGGCGTTGCCTGGAGAAACGTTGTTGTGATTCCTTGTGTAAGGAGGAGAAATGCGAACCATCACGTTGCGGTAACCTATCGCGATTGCGGTTTATCGTATGGTGACATTCCTGCTCGCGTTCGTCGCGATCCAATGACGGTTAGCAGAATATGGAATCGGTGGGTTCAGGAGGGCAATACGGAACGCCGTGCAGGATCCCAACGCCCTCGTATCACTATCAGTCGAGATTACAGGCATCTTATCCGAATGGCTGTAACGGATCATGTAGCCACATCTCGATCCCTGAGTCAACAGATGGGGACGTTTGCAAGACAACAAGCATCTGCACGAACAGTTCGACGACGTTTGCAGCAGCATGGACTGACTGCCATTATACTGTAATTTTTTTATTTTATCTTATTTATTTATTTATTTTATTTTTTATTTTTTTTTTTTTTTATTCTCACAACCTGGTTTCGCCCTTAGGCTATTTACAAGTGCTGTGATAAAAGTTGTCAGAGAAGTTTTCTTTTGCCCACGACATAAGGAAATCTGTTTGACAACTTTTATCACAGCACTTGAAAATGGCCTAAGGCCAAAACCAGGTTGTGACAAAAAAAGATAAAACTTTCATTCAAATGGCGGTCAGTTCTTTTTAAAAAAATCAGGTTCTGTTTACAACATCATGATGGTTTGAATCCGTGTTTGACGACATCGCGTTGAACGCACATTGGAAGCGTATATTCGTCATCGCAATACTGGCGTATAAGCCGGGGTGATGGTATGAGATGCCATTGATTAAACATCACGGTCACCTCTTGTTCGCATCGACGGCACTTTGAACAGTGGCCGTTACATCTCAGATGTGATTCGTGGCTCTACCCTTCACTCAATCCCTGCGAAACCCTACATATCAACAGGATAATGCACGACCGCATGTTGCAGGTCCTGTAGGGGCCATTCTGGATGCAAAAAATGTTCGACTGCTGCCCTGGCCAGCACATTCTCCGGATCTCTCACCAACTGAAAAAGTCTGGTCAATGGTGGCCGAGGAACTGGCTCGTCACAATACGCCAGTCACTACTCTTGATGAACTGTGGTATCGTGTTGAAGCTGCATGGGCATCAGTACCTGTACACGATATGCACGCTCTGTTTATGCCCAGGCGTTTCAAGGCCGTTATTACGGCCAGAGGTAGTTGTTCTGGGTACTGATTTCTAAGGATCTACGCATCCAAATTGTGTGAAAATGTAATCACATGTCAGTTCTAGTATAATATATTTGTTCAATGAATACCCGTTTGTCATCTGCATTTCTTATTGGTGCAGCAATTTTAATGGCCCGTAGTGAATGTAGTCTGCTGCTACTAGCTACGTAAACAAAGGGCCAGCAAGTTAACCCCTTCAAGGCCTAATTATTAAAAAATTATGTAATATGAGAGCATAAATATTAGAAATGCAAATGAGATACGTGTAAAATTACGTTTCTGAGTAAAATATCAATTGGAATTTAAAGTACACTGGGATACGTGAGTACGCAATTATATTTACTTTGGCAAGACATTAAAAGAATTTTTTGTGATGCTGAGTAAAAGGCATAATAAAATTTTGTACAAGTAATAGGTGAAATGGTTGTAGGTACATGAGTTAAAATATAAGAAGCAATTGGAACCGAACCAGCGATAGTCGGCCACAATGGTACCACTACACTACGCCGATAGTTTGAACACTTATGTGAAGTGTTGGAATTACCGAGTCCCATTAAGAATCATTTCCTTCTTATTCTGTTGTTCGTGTTTGGTAATCTGAAAATTAGTATTTTGACAGTTGAAAGTATAAATCGCCATGACTTTATTTTCAAAGAACTTGGACGGTGATCTTCGTATTCCATTTACTTTGTTGAGACTATAAATGAAACCATGAACATTTATTACTTTGCTAATTTAATGTACAAGAATCATGTATCACCTTATTTCCTAAAGTAAATAAATCTGTATTACCTGATTCCTGGAGCTATCGATATTGTACGATTTATTGGCCTCAAATTTTAGACGTCTCCGTCTGCCCTACCTGGCAAGGATTCCTCACAGCGCAGCATTATTCTACAGGGTAATCAGTCCTCAGCGCAACCGCCTTTGTAGCGCGCGACTTGCTGGCGATGGCAGCTGCTTTGCCCGCTTAGTACGCCGCCCAGCGTCCACACTATATTTAAAATGGGTTGGCCCGCATGCTATTTCTGACACACGTAACACAAACACTTAGAAAGAAAAGTTTACTACTCACCTGCATTACTGAAGGAGGTGCTGGACCAGTTTCCCTTCATTGTTCGAGCATTTCTGACACCTGATGAGGAAGTTCCTCGCTACACTCTGAAATTTCCTCACAGAAGTTGCTGTGATTTCATGACGAATGCTTACTTTTACCTCATCTAAATTGTGGGGATTTGAGTAGCACACTAAGGGGGGGGGGGGGGGTAAAAATTCAAAAAATGTTCAGATGTTTGTAAATCTTATGGGACTTAACTATGGGGTCCTCAGTCCCTAAACATACAAACTACTTATGAACTACTTACGAACTAGGACGGCACAAATATCCATGCCCGAGGGAGGATTCGAACCCAGGACCGTAGTGGCCGTGCAGACCGTGACTGAAGCGCCTCAGTTCCCTCGGCCACAGCGGCCGGCCGGGGTAAAAATTGCCCACGGTTTTTGTTTCATTTGTTTAATATATTTAGTTGTTGAGGTAAAGAAGCAAGAATTGAGGTAGTTTTAGAAAAATATCTAGAGTATACGCTGTCACGGTTTCATAATTTTTGTGAGTTATTTGAACCTGCCAATTATGTTTTTCCCCTCCTTCCCCCCCCCCTCCCCCCCACCCTTACACATCGGTGAGACTACTTTTCTCATTAAAGTATTTCTCAGTACGACAGAAAGAAATGCAGATTATGACAGTTGGTACCACTGTATTATGTTCCCATTGTTTTGAAATAAATCTCCATTGCTGTTAGAGCAGTTCTACATTACTCGCAGTTCTAATAAAATGTCTCGTCAGTATCAGAATTACTGCAACTGTTCAAGCTGTTGACTTTTATTCAAGAGGAAGATGCACATCTGTTTGCAGACTAAAAACTCTAAAGGGGAAAAGGACAAAATGACTAAAATGTCTATTGTTTGTTGCAGGTGTTCCAAGTATGTGTATTCCACTCATTCTACAAAAACAATCATATGCACAAATTGTGAAATTGGAAGTGAAAGTGAGTAGGAAGGAAAATCTCAGTTGTAATTTTTAATTTGATTTTCTGTTTTAGTATTTGTGGTTTGGAATTATACGTTTTTTTTATTTCTTAATACTAGTCTGATGTATATCAAAGTGTTAGTTTCATAATAAAAATATAATAACATTTCTCATATTCATTACATTATTTGTTGAGTTTGCATCTGTTAAAATTTTCCTGATACCTATGGAAACGGTGTTGCAACCTAATAAAGAAATTCCTAGTTCATTAAATAATAAATAAACAAACAAAAATAAGCTGTTAAAAAGTGAAAAGAACGCGAGGGCAATTTTTTCGCCCCTTAGACATCCATGTGACATCCGATCTCAGTGGTGTTAGGGTTAATGCTTCCCACAGATAAAAATCCCACGTGGTTAAATCGGGAGAACGAGGGGCCAAATGTACTTAGAGATACATCTTTCACTGAACACATTATCAATTTCCCGTAATGATGATTTGGCTGTATGTGCCGTCCCAGAGACTAGCTGAAATGTCGCGAGGGCACGTTCTCTTTCAGTTAATAGGGCAAATAAAGGCCACAATATGTTTTCAACATACCTGTCACTATTAATTGTTTCCTGTAAAATTTTAGGGCCTATTATTCTCTCGCCGCTAACAGCACACCACACTCCTATTGTTTGATCGTGCAGGGGCTGTTCGTGAATTAAGTTATGCTTTTCCTAACTCCAGTAACGATTATTTTGCGAATTAAAATACCCACATAGGTGGAACTATGATTCGCCCGGAAAGAAAGTTCTCCGTCGTGTACCTTTTTCAGAATCAATGAGTGTAATGAGCAACTTCCTCGGCTGGTGTCAGAAATGCTTGAACAACGAAGAGAGGCAGTTCCTGCTCCTCCTTGCGTAATACATGTGAATAATAAACTTGTCTTTCTAAGTGTTAGCGTTATGTATGTCAGAAATAACTTGCACGCCAACTCGTATTAAATTTAGTTAGAACGCCGACAGGCCCGCTAACCGACCATTGCAGCTGCCATCGCCGGCGTGTGCGGAAAAAAGCAGCATCCGTATCTTATACAGTTTTTATTCTGAGATCTTAGTTCTAGGTCTAGCGGTGTTATTCTTAGGTAACGGTTCTTGTACGTTACCCGTAAATTCCTATAATTCACCCACAGTTTTCTCAGATCTTCGAACATCTTGCGCCATTTCACAGTGGCGAACAATCTTCTAGTTCGACAAAAGCTATGAGCATGGCGTGATTTTATATCACTCTTGCTTTTATCCTCTAATGCCTTTACTTTCAAATGTTCAAATGTTTGTAGAGTCTATGGGACTTAACTACGGGGTCATCAGTCCCTAAACTTACAAACTACTTATGAACTACTTACAACAAAGGACGGCACAAATATCCATGCCCGAGGGGGGATTCGAACCCCCGACCGCAGTGGCCGTGCAGACCGTGACTGGAGCGCCTCAGTCCCCTCGGCCACCGCGGCCGGCGCCTTTACTTTTCTCAAAGCCAAATGATCATCATCAAGCATTCTCCATTCTTCTGCACATTAGTTTCGGCAACAGCCTACACTGACTTCGGAAATGTGTGGGTAGTTTAGTGGTATCTCCCCAGCCTCGTTCATTGTGATCATCAACTTTAGTATCTCTCTGGTTTCAATTTCCTTCAAAGTCTTTCGCTCTGCATTATTTGATTTCATGTATTCCAGAGCTCTTTCAAAGTCCAATACTGGATATCTCATATCTTCAAACGCAGTCACAATTTCAGTTTACATCGTAAACGGACAATTCTTTTCCGTCATAGTTGGCACAATGCATGCTTTCCACCTACCAACTCTCTTATCTGTGTGTAACTGTGAAATTTCCACTGCTACAAATTTCTCCAAAGGTTCTTTTGACTTCCCTGTATCTTTATTCAGCTGCGTTATTCATTTCCTTATTTCTTCATTGTTTTCTGCAGTAACAACCCCTTTCCTTATCTGCAAGTCCTATATATTTCATACCGAAATATTTGCATTTCTTCGTTTATATCACCGAATTTCCCTCAAACCTTTTGTACTTACTTCTTTCTTCTATCAGCTAAGTTATTTCTTCAGTTTGTTTGCTCGCGTTAACCTTTCTTTTGCCTCTGGTTATCACTTCTAAATCTATGATATTGATGTTTGAAACCTTGCTTGGAATAACAGGCACTCATAAATTATTAAATATCAATACCAGATATTTTCTAACAATGTCATACGATTATCTGTGGAAACTGGATATATTTTGATGAAAAAGCGATGTGATCAAGATATTTATTGATTTTAAGAACACAGCAGTACCACACACCTCACAGTGCAGATACGGGATTCGCATCAAGTCTTAACCACGGTGATATCGAGTTGCTAAAAAAATGAAGGCAATGAAAATATACGGGAGCAGTATATGTGAGAAAATGAAAAATATGAAATAGCATTCTACTTTATTAACATAAATTGTTTGTGAGCAACTTGAGTACATAGTCCCCTGCTAACAATAGTAGTCAGGAGGGTAACGATTACTAGCGCTGGTACTTAGATTTAACGAATTACGTGTTCTAAAGCTTGCGTATTGTTTCCGTTTCAACAAGAAACGCTCTGTCTCTATAATGGGCGGTGGTTTATACTCCAAAGTCTAACTGCGTTCAGTACCACACACCACTAGCTGCTTTTGTACTGTTGTGCGCCGGCGGTCGTATTCATGTGTAGCATATAATGCCTTACAAGGCCTGCACAGTATTTGCATATCCTCGAGTGCTTGGCTTCTTTATTTAGACACAATTCAGACTTCGCCTCGGTATTAGCAAGCTCCGTTGGCTGGAGCGAAACCGGCCTCCTGTAAGCTGTTGCTGCGGCAACGCAGACCAATTCGCTACAACAAGTTGTCGTATCTATTTATAATTAACTGAAAACCCGGCCTTACCCGAGCATTTATTTATTCATTCGAGTCTTTAGGCAGTACTTCTCCTATTGCTTCTCTCTCTTTCCGTATCCTTATTTACAAAAATATGCTTTATTTTTGGGAGAATATATAAGAAATAAAGCTGTCTTGCATAATGTACAAAATTATAATTGCAGTATCCAAATGAAATTGGTAATATCAAAATACAAATGATATGTATCATTCACAGATTCATTTCAATTGAAAACGTGACAGTAAACAATATTTCTTGTTACTGGTCAACGATCTAATATGCATACATTCATTGGTGAGCCCACCCCTGAGCAAGCGAATTAAAGTTGTTCGTGTGAGTAATATGCAGATGTCAGATCCACTGCGCATTATTTAATAGATTGACTTGTGCTTTATTACTCGTAATGGAAGATGCAAGCCTTTTTGAAAACTGCTGTGTCTTGAAGTTAAAAGAAATATCTAATTAATTGATACTTGTCGGATGTAGCCTTTGCTTGTAGCTCTGTAGAAATCTATTGCTTTCGCTTGTAGCCGTGTGCGCTTCACAGTTCAAAGTAGGTTCAAATTTGTCAGCAAAAATGTCAGCTTTTAGGAATTTCCTTAAGCTGACTGGAATACAATTGCGTCTTAGTAGAAAATTCGTACGTGTATTAAAACGTGGTGGATGATGTGACAGCTTTTACCCACCGCAGTATATTATCTCATATTTATTTAATTATTTTACAGGTATATATTCACCTGTATAACTGCTGTACGTATATAAAATATGTTGCAAAAACAGTTGATAATAAAGAACTACTAGATTGAAACATAATGCTTGTTGAGGCGGTTTTCCATGAACGTTACTGTATATGTCCTCGTAAGTATGAACTACGTGTCGTAATGTGATACAATTTTGAAGATAAATTCAGCTGTGTGTGTGTATACTGTCTGTTAAACGTCCTGCGGATACAGTATGCAGTGTAGAAATTATAAATTGCAATGTCATAACAAATTCTGTAGTCTTACTCCATAAACAGGTGAAAAGTAGTAGTAAGGGAAAACTTTTCTTCTTTCATAAATTTGCCGGCCGCGGTGGCCGCGGGGACTGAGGCGCAGTGACGGTCTGCAAGGCCACTACGGTCGGGGGTTCGAATCCCCCCTCGGGCATGGATATTTGTGCCGTCCTTAGTATAAGGTAGTTCCTAAGTAGTTTGTAAGTTTAGGGACTGATGACCCCGTAGTTAAGTCCCATAAGCTTAAAAAACATTTGAACATTTTTCATAAATTTGCTATGGTTGTCAGGAGAAAAAGTTCAATAAAGGTTTGAAATTATCTTATTATATTTAAAGTTAGTTGTAAGTCTATAAGTACTCCATATACTATATTTATATAATGTTACATTATGTGGCAGTTTCATGCAACTCCTATTGTATATGACGTTATATCTCCTGAACCGTTTATCGTATATGGTTTTCACCTTACAACAATTGGTACCTCGCGGTAATCAAATTGTATACCAACTTTTGTTGACATCGGTTCATTGGTTTAGGAGAAAATGTGCGACATTGTGGCGTGATGCAGCAGTTTATAATTATGTTTATGACGTCATATCTCGTGAACTATATGCTACACGTTACTGTTACGGCAATCGGCCTCTTGGTTTGGAGGTCATGTGTGAAAACTTTCAAAAAGATTGCAACAAAACTGTAGATTTGTATTCAATATGTTCACACAAATATGCACACTCACACTTCTTTATATATAAGGGCTAGTTCCTTTCATCTCACTCTGGGAGAAGAGAAATACATATCGCGATACAGGGCAGTTATTGGAGAATACGAAGAATGAAATCTGTGAGAAAAGTAATAAGACAAGTGTATTTAATGAGACTGGATGATCGAAATGACAATATTGCTACCATCATCAGATATACACCTGCCGAATAGTTGCTCCAGTCTTGTTGGATGTTTTGGCTGGTAGAACATGTGATAAGTAGGTCACATTCGTTTCATTGTTCTACAGAGTCAAAAAAGACTTACTTTTAAGAAATTTTTAAATCCGTAAACAGGAAAAGTCACAAGTGCTCATATCAAATGAATGGGGCGAAGGGCTTGTGGCACAACGAGAATGCGTTTTCAGGTAAAATATTCGCTGATCGTAGTAGCCTAGTGAAATGCGGCATTGTTATAAGGCAGATTCCATTAGTCTGGTATGTTTAAATCTTTGGCCAAAATTTGAACTGCATCTCAAATATAACACGTCGTCTGTCATCCCTATTGTTAAACTATACTCTGATATTAGGTGATCCGTCATACTTTCGTCGTTTTCGTCACATTTGAAGATAGCTCTGGGCAATTTCACCTGGAACGTGTTTGTAGACGTTCGAATATTATATAAGCCGGCGATAAGGACAGTTCCAATAAACAATATTTAGCTTTCCCCAAGCTTACCACCTAACTGGTTGACCTAACGTTTTCTGTTTTGCCCTGTTCCATTTGGAATCAGAAACAAAATGTTTCTTCACGAACGTACTGTCAAAATTTCTCTGATATCAATACAGAACTGAACCTTTTTTTAAAAAAAATCGCCATCTCCAGCAGTCATTTCGGGGAAATACTTAGCCTGGTTGTGGGCGACGTGGACACCAGATTCTGTGAACAAAACCTACACACTACATGTGTGCACGCCTCGTGCTGCATATTGCGTAATGGATATTGAAATTTAGTTTAAAGAACCTGTTTGTGGAAGAGACAGAACATGAAAATTTCGTGAAAAATACCGCGAATTGGAGTATTGTGGTGAAATAACATTAAATCGCCTAGTTTTACGAATTATCTGAATATTTGTTATTTTCTCCTACAAAATAATTTCTAGGACAAATGTAGGACAAAAGATGGCAAATATTGTTAAATGATATATACTGAATATTGAAAAAGAAATTGACCTCCTTTTTTCCTCAATGCTGAGTATCATGTGCAATCTTATGGCAGTCCATTTATCATGTAGTGAACTGTTATGTGAACTCAAAAACTGCACCAGCCTGGCATATGACCAACGAAACTGAGAGTAAAATAGAATTTGACAATAAAGATACCTACATCAGCTAAAATCGGTGAATATGACAAAAACAAAGAATATCACAAAAATACTACATAAAACTGGACAGAAAAAATACCGAATTTGCATAAATCGGCAAACTGAATGATAGCCAAGTGAAAAATAACAAGGCAAAACATATTAACAATAAAATTGAAAAAAGAAAAAAGAGTAAATTTGAAAAAGCGCGACAACATAAAAAAATCTATATTAAGAAAAAAGGGGGAAATGCTAATAAAAAAACCAGAAAGCTTAGGAAAAGTACTTACTTTGGTTAAAAGTAGCACAAAAAATCGATTTTCCAAAAACTAACAACTTCATTGGCGAAAGAACGAAATCAGGCAAACGTAACAGTTAAATTAGCACTTAACACGACAACTGAAAAATAGACAAGCTATTGGCCAAAAATGACAGTGAAAGGAAACATCGTATTTGAGGAACCGTAATACGTAAATAGCCAAGCAATGGAACAGCAAACGAAAAAAATGTAATAATGAAAAATGGATAAATAATTACATAGAAACGAAAGAAAACACGAAATTTGGCCCCACACAACAGTGACATTGGGAAGACACCAAACTACCAACAAAATACCTCTCAAGTAGTGCAGTAATTGGACTCCTCAAACACAGTTTGATAGACAGTCATGGTCAATCCCGCCCCCCCTCCTTCCTCACTTCTCCTGACCACTCAGCAGTCTCTCAGTAATAGCTACCTCAACAAAGGCCCTGTTAAGAATGATTGGCAAGTGCATTTTAGTACCCATGTACACCGCCCCCTGCTTGCACACCTGAAGAACTGGCATTTGGTTGATAACAGATTAACTGCCTCTGTACCTCTGTATCCTGTTGCCCATCACCGCCATCCTCCCCCCCTCCGCCATCTGACCCACCTGAAGTACTACGTCTTTTTAATTAATTAAGTTAACCAATTAATCTTGAACACGCCTGCACATAAATAGAGCAAAACTTACAAACTACTTATGAGCTAGCTAACACTAAGGACGGCACAAATATCCATGCCCGAGGGGGGATTCGAACCCCCGACCGTAGTGGCCGTGCAGACCGTGACTAGCGCGCCTCAGTCTACTCGGCCACCGCCACTGCCAACCTCCCTCTTTTCCTCACCTAAGCCAAAGATTTTGAAACTACTACACCACCTCGAAACTATCTTTGGTTAGTAATTACGGAAAATAATAAACTCAAAAAACCGAACATATCACTTCATTGAAACTCACTTAAACCGTCACAGCCTGCCATTGTAGAAATAGTATCCGATCTAAGTTCAGCGCCCGACTCAAATAACATTCACACACGCTCCTTTTCATGGTGGGGGACCAGAGGAAATAGGAAGTTTGACAAAAAAATAATCAATAAAACAAATAACGTAGTTCCAGATCTAACTGGCCAGAGAAGTTAATCAGCGTTACAGTTCGTAATTATTCTCTATGAGACTGTCATTATCATTTGATTTACTATGGAGTTAGCCCACAGGGCTTAAATGGAGCGTACTGCAGTACCGCTTCAATAGGATCGCCATTTGACTGTAGGGTTGTATTATTTATTATCACAATCCGGATTTCGGCTTTTAGGCCATTATTAAGTGCACAAATAGTCCATTTAGTCGGTATATGTAGATGACCGAAATGTACCCCGCTGTGAGCGCACATAAACCTTTCCGATTTTCCGACCTCCTGGGGCGCCCTGCTGAGATGCCGCTGTTTTACCATCGTGCATTGTCTGCCATCCGTTTGCACGTCCGACGGATGGCCGTAGGGTAGAAGGCGGGCGCCTTCGCCATTTCCGCCTGTCTGGACTTCCTCACCTCACGCCATTTCTGCACGCAAACGCCGGCCGTGGCCCTGGCCTTAGAAGTCTCCGTCGTAGAAGCGGCCCATTTTCAAAGCGGCTGGCCTGCTCCACATAATGAGCGTCTTCTCGCCTGTCGGGCGACTCTTTTAAACCGCCGCAGCCGGAAATAAACGCTCCATGCACTACCCTCACATCAATTAAATACTCCCCTTGAAATCAACTATTTGAATATAGAATATTGAAATATTCAGATCGGTGCAGTTGTCAATGCTTTTCTACTTACTTGAAATCTCTCGAAACGAACATAAGAAAAAGGCCACTGACAACGAAAGTACTTGGGCTCGAACAAAGATATCTGTATGAACGTTTGGTTACAGTATCTCTACGTACACCTCAATGTGCTGGTGGTGTCGTTTTTATGCAAAACTTTGCAATCATGCTCTGGACAGCACTGTAGATGTAATTGTAGACGCCATACGTAATGCAGATCTCTGAACTATAACTTATGTAATAAGCGTCGTACATGTTCTCTAGCGTATTGTCATCAAAACCCGTGATGATAGTTGCAACTTCAACCTTCTTCTCGGAAGACTGTTGGTATTCACTGCCACTGCTTCCATCGCATCTTCAAAATTCAAATGTTTATGGAGCTTATGGGGCTTAACTACAGGGTCATCAGTCCCTAAACTTGCAAACTACTTATCAACTACCCTATACTAAGGACGGCACAAATATCCATGCCCGAGGGGGGATTCGAACCCCTGACGGTAGTGGCCGTGCAGACCGTGACTGGCGCGGCGCAGTCAGCTCGGCCACCGCGGCCGGCTCATCGCCTCTTCCCGCACTTACCGTATCTAACTTATGCTCATATTTCTGTACCATAACAGATACGAGAAAGCATGCGAATGATTCATCTTCTACACTAATACCATCTTCACGAGGAATGGTTCTTCATAACTTCATTTCAACCAACTTTGGCAGGATGGATTATCAATCGCCGCTCCATCTGACGCTTCACCACACAAATAACGTCACAAAACGCAACTTCGGAGGCACACTGCACCGTGTGGCAAGGCACACGCAGAGGCCTCTAACGGACGACAGCAGAGTTTTGCAGATGCGGGAGTGTCACGAGTGCAATAAGGGGTCTTTATCTCGCATACGATTTTGGTGTACATGTGTTTGTTCGAGCCCAAGTACTTTCCTTGTTAGTGTTAGGAGATATTCATTTCAGGGGAAATATGGTGTTGAACCATGCGTTAAAGCCATGACAAAACTATTTAACCTGGCGTGTAAGATGTATGAGACAAGCGAAATACCCTCAGACATTAAGAAAAATGTAATAATCCCCATTTCAAAGAAATGAGGCGCATACAGGTGTGAAAATTACAGAACCATTAGTTTTAAAAGTCATGGTTGCAAAATTTTAACACGAATTACCTACAGGAGAATAAAAAGCTGGTAGAAGCTGACCTCGGGGAGATGAGTTTGGATTCAGGAGGAACGTAGGAACACGGGAGGCAACACTCACTTGACGACATATCTTAGATTAAGGCAAGGGAAACCTACATTTTTAGCTTTTATAGATTTGGAGCAGCTTTTCACAATGTTCGACTGGAATACACTCTTTCAAATTCTGAAGTCAGCTGGGGTGAAACACAGGGAAAGCAGAGATATTTACAACTTGTAAAAAAGCCAGACCGCAGTTATTAGACTCGAAGGGCGTGGAAGGGAAGTATTAATTGGGAAGGGAGTAAGACAGGGTTGTAGTCTTTCTCCGATGTTATTCAATTTGTACATCGAGCAGGCGGTGCAGATGAATGGAATAGACAGTGTATTGAAGAGGGCGTATAAAATGAACATTAACAAGAGCGAAACAAAAATAATGGAATGCAGTCTTAGAAAATTAGGCGATGCCAGATTAGGTAACGAAACAATGAAGGTGGAGTTTTGTTACTTGGGTAGTAAAATAACATATGACGGTCGCAGTACAGAGGATATAAAATGCAGAATGGCTATGGGAAGAAATGCATTTTTGGAAAAGAGAAATTTGCTAACATCGAATATTAATTTAAGTGTAAGGAAGTCTCTTCTGAAGGCATTTGTGTGGATGTTGCCTTGTACGGGAGTGAAACATGGACGATAAACAGTGCGGACAGGAAGAGAATAGAGGCTTCTGAAATGTGGTGCTACAGAAGAATGCTGAAGATTAGATGGGTACATCGCATAGGCAATGAAGAGGTACTGAACAGAATTGGTGAGAAAAGGAATTTTTGTCATACTTTGACTAAAAGAAGGGATCGCTTGGTAGGACACATTCTTAGACATCGAGAAATCGTAAATTTAGCATTGGAGGGAACTATGTGGGATAAAAATCATAGAGGGAAACAAATAGAATCTTATTGTAAGCAGGTTCAGATGGATGTTTGTTGCCGTTCTTGCTCAGGATAGAGTAGGGTGGAGAGCTGCATCAAACCAGTCTGCTGACTGAAAACCATAACAGCAACATAGTAATAACTGGGAAGTATAAATAAAACGGATTTTTATAACAAGTTGGAAGTAGATATAGAGGTGAATTTTCAGTTTTTATTTGCAAAATATATTATTTTAAAACAATTTCACTTAGAAAGTAATACTTTAGACGATAAGTATAAAATGCACTTCATTTCTTCAAATGTCCTATTTGTTAAAATAATTCAACCACTTATGATTACCGCGACCATTAGCATCGCTTGCTAGTGCAGGCTACGTAGCGGTGCTATTTGGGTCTGGAAATAGGTTTTAAGAAAACTTTCGTAATCCGGATAATAATGTGCTTTATGTGTGTCGTGCTCTTGTGATTGAAGTAGAGCGCTACGAACAAACTGTTAAGATTGTACACCTACAAACATACTCCGCAACCTACGAATAGGTGCGCGGCGGAGGGTAACGAGGTGGAGAGAGAAACGAATTCTTGTATGCATCTGTAGGAGCTTAAATTTCTCTGATCTTATTTTTCCATGTTGTAAGTTGGCGGCAGGAGAGTCGTTCCGCGGTCCGCATCAAATTACAGCCCTACATTCGTGTTTCCTCGAAAAGTATATCGCCTCTCCTCCAGTGACTCCCAATTGAATTCACGAGCTTTCAGGAATTCAGTAACGCGAATTCATCGAACCTACGAGTAACAAACTTAGCCGCCTGCCCAGGGCCGTCTTAAGCCACGCAGGGGCCCCTGGGCACTCAGTGTTTTGGGGCCCTTAAACAAAAACTAAATGAAATCATTAGAATGGTGTACATTTATTTAGTGACTTAATTGGTTAAAATATTACAAACCAAATACTAATGATTAGTTCCACAAATTAGTCATTCTTTAAAATTAATGATTTCTTTAAAGATTTGCAGAGTACAAAATATCCAATTTTTGGAGTATGTCTATTTCTATGCAAATGACTGGCACACAGGTTAGGGGACCCTACAACAAAACAGAAATTTCCTTTGAATGAAGTCATCAGAATATTGCACATTTGTTTAGTGAATTTATTGGTTCTTATGGTTAGAAATACACAAATAGAGTACTGGTAATAACTGTTTTGCAAATTGAACTTGCGTTGCTGTTAAAGGTTTCTTTCGGGATTTCAGAATAGACAAAGAAATATCCGGGTAGCAACTTCTACATTCAGAAAGGTTTCTTCTATTTTACTGTTTTTATTAAATAATGTAAGGAGATTCATTTGGAATGTTTTTCAAATATTGTTTTAAATGAAAACGTTCTGGCTTCTCAGCATTAACGTTTGCATGATAAAATTCTGCAAATTCTTTCCACCTGTTTCTCAACGGTTCCAAATCGATTTGTTTTAACTGAGAAAGGAAACTAAAATGTTTGCTAACTTTCTCGTATGCTTCTGAACGTCGTTTAAAACTAGAATCCAATGTGTCGATCATAGGCAGAAGCCGGCCGCGGTGGCCGAGGAGACTGAGACGCTTCAGTCACGGTCTGCACGTCCACTACGGTCGGGGGTTCGAATCCCCCCTCGGGCATGGATATTTGTGCCGTCCTTAGGATTAGCTAGTTCATAAGTAGTTTGTAAGTTTAGGGACTGATGACCCCGTAGTCCAATAAGCTTAACAAACATTTGAACATAGGCAGAAAAACTTCTACACGAAATTTCTTTGGCACTCAGCTGGACAATCTCCGACGAATCTTCGGAAAAAGTGACACGCTAGCTGCAAATTCTCTTCCTTACGCTTAGCTTTATAGTCAGCACATGGATTTTTCTCTCTGGCTGAAGATTCTTACCGATCGAATCTACTGCGTGCAGAACTGATGAAATCGGAAATATATGCAAAAAGTTTTGTTACAACATCTATTGTGGCGGCATTACCTTGCAAAGTTACATTTGTGTTGTTGATAATTCTCGAAAGGTCGTCCCAGATCTACGTTAGGAGAATGGTCTCGAACTTCTTTCATTTTTTTTTTTTTTTGCAATTGCTTTGAGCTTAATTTCTTGTTTTCACTGACTGATCAGTGCTGCTACTAATTGACCTTAAAGCTTCAGAAAATAACATTGTAGCCTTTATGCAAAGCAGGCCATCTGGTTTCAGAGAGGAACTTCAGAGCTTTATTTGCACCTAAACATTATTTCAAAATTTTCCATCGATTGTTCGAATCAGAAAAAAGGTGAACAATTTTTGTATAAACTGGAAGTATGCAACTGCTTCAGAAACACATGCAGCCGCCTGAACACCTACTAAATTTAGTGAATGTGTGGCACATGGTACAAAAATATCAAATTCACATTTCACTTTTATTCTTGTCTGAAGACCTGAATATTTTCCAGCCATATTTTCTGCATTTTCATACCTCTGTCCGTGGCAATGTTTTATTGAAACGTCAAAGCTATCCATAAACTTCATATCAGTATCTTCTACACATTGAGCCCTATGTTCCTCCAGAGGCATAAATTGCAAAAATCTCTCAACAGGCTGGTCATCCTTTACATACCGAACGATGAAAGTTATCTCGTCAACATGGGAGAGATCTGGCGAGGAATCCACGCTTAAGGAATAGTACTTCGCTGCTTTTAATTCGTTGACAGTCGTTGTTAAAACTTTCTGTTCCGTTACATTAATAAATTCATTGCAAATATTTGCAGACAAATATGCTGAATTTCCTTTGCCACGGTTGCCATACTTTCGTATATGATCAGCAATAAAAGGGTCAAATTCGCTTATTAATTTTATTGTTTTCAGACCCCAAAATATCATTTTCTCCACGAAACCCTAGTCCCCTTGACGCCAAGACTTTCACAACTGCTAAAATTCTTTTCAATATGCTCTTCCAATAGTTGACCTTAGCACTAAACTGGGAAAGCAATCCAGTATCAACTTGTCCAACAATTTGACTTCTTCCAACATTATTCATCATTGATTCCTTGAGCTGTAAACTGTTCTCATGCTCCTTTAATAAGTTGTTTATATGCCTCTAATCTTTGTATCCCCTGGAAGAACGCAAATTATTGCCGACGTGATGCGTGTGAAGCTGTCTTCACAACTGGAACTGATGAACTCGAAATACTAAAGTCATCCTCTATGTTAAACATGGGCACCGTTTCTAAGCTTTGAGATTTAAAGATATTTTGAGATAATGATGTAGATGAATCACTCTTCCTGTTAGTTCCTTCAACAGTGAAAATTGAAGTAAGTTTATGTAGTCTGCTGATGGTTTCTTTTTGAACTGCAAGTTTTTTTTCTTTTTTCTGAACCACTTAAGTATGTTCTTTTAGACATTGCTGAAAGACACTACAAAAGTATTGAGTAGACACTGCCAAGAAAACAGAGTGAATCGCGTTCAATCAGATGGCGCTTCGAAGCACTCCGACAACGAACTACCGCTTCGTAAGGTAGGAACTCCAACAATGCCGAATTCACCAGGACTGGATGCATTGGCCGATGCGCAGGGTCATCCTAAGCACCGGGCGAATCCATTATTTTGTTCTAAGGGGAGTCCGCATCAGTATGCTTAAGACCCTCACTCCAGGAAAAAACGGAATAAAAATACGAGTTGTTTCATTTGAGGAGAGACTGACAATCAACTTCCACATGACAAGCAGCGTCCCACAATAAATTCACTTCTTCTGGAATAAGAAGGAATACGTCTTTTAAGTCAAGTACCTTATCCAAAAATTAGACTTCAGGTATGTCAGATTTTTTTAATGTCCATCTATTTATTACACGTTGAAATCTTAGAAACACTTCAGTTATTTCCCAGATGTCCTCAAAGCTACAAAAAATTATACTGTGCTTGTGAGACGTTTGCATGTATGTAGTAAATGCACTAAGTAAAATAAAAATATACGGTGAACAGGGTAGGTGTATCGTATGTCTCAATGACACATGTTTGGGCAGTTCACATACTACACCCTGTCTACACAGCGTCTAATTAGAGGACACGCAGGTAACAAAACCTAATTTTCTTCCAATGGCCACAAACATATTATAAATGCGTTAATAAAAATTGATGGGAAAGGTGAAATATCATATGAACTAAATGCTCATAATTTTCAATGTGACCAGGAAATCACAATGATATGCAGTGACATCTAGTTTATACGTTTTTGTAGGAGCATGCTAAAACAAACATACAAGTGAGATTAATGCTAAAATGAAACTTGCAGTACTGCGCTTTAAATAGGTTTTTTAGCTGCATGCTTTTGTCTAAAGCAAGTCTGTAGGCATTATTCCACAACTGAAATCCTTTCTCGGTTTTTAAAGCATTGGATCTTAATCTTTTATGGACTGTTCAATTTCGTGTGTTTGAATATTGAAAACTACTGGACTCTAAAATATTGAGTCCATCCTTTACAAAAAGACTCTTAGTTCCACTAACTGAATCTACGATCAAACGACATTGCTCTGTACTCTGTAAATACGGGTCGTTCGCAAACCAAGGGTTCCAAATGAACGGTTCACAAGAGTGAACGGAAGAACCGAGGAACTGGTTGCAAGGAACTTTCACGTCGGCGGTCCCGGTCGCGTGGCCGTTCTCGTTCCAGGTCCAGAGTGGCCGCGCGTTGCAGTTGCAGTTCCAACTCAGTATCCATAAGTCGATATTGTTTTTCTTTGACCACGGTGAAGCAGCGTGCTCATTGTTACGGAAGGAACAGCGCTTTAAACCGGTGCTACATCGATTGTAGGGAATTAACTTTTGTAAAATCGCTGACGTCTCGTGACGTAAGCGCCTACCTGCTGCTTGGCCGGTCAACAGCAGTCCCGTGTGGCGTCGTGTGAAGGCCGCTATTGGATACAATGTTCCGCCAAGTTATATCTGAAACAGACTGCCACAAGGTCTACAAAAACAGTGTCGCCGTGTGTTCTGTAGCTATAGCCTGCAATAATAACTACGATTTTGCATGCAGGCAGCAAACCAAGTCACTTGCCACACCATATATGACACGTTTCGAGACAATTTCTGGGTCTTTATAACGAATAAGCACGAAAAAAATTCACTTAAAAAGGTCATTGCCTAGGAGAAAGGAACGAGTCTCTCGGGCCCCCCTCAGACTGGGGGCCCTGGGCCTGTGCCCCTTGTGCCCCTATGGTAGAGACGGTACTGCGCCTGCCTCTGCATTGCTTCTACAAGGTGCGTCTGAATAGTTCGGCGAATTGCGCCATATTTTTCAAACTGCGCTCGCGATTGTGAGATGCGCGCGTACACATGTTACCGGACATGTCGACAAGCGCCCCCTATCACGCAAAGCACTGCAATGAATGCGGAGGTACACGTTGCGACCCAGCGAACAGGGTCAGTGTAGGAACTCGTGTCATTGCAACATGGAGCTACGTGTTAACATCAAAACGACGACGGAGACTATTTTTAGTAACAGTGTATGGTGTTGAAGCAGAGAGTAAAAAGTGTGCGTTTAAGTGGTTTAAACGCTTTATAGTCGGAAAAGAAGGTGTCGAGGGTGCAACAACGGATGAACTCAGTGATCTGATCGATTCCAGAAGATGCGTTTTCTGACAGCTGTACAACCGAGAAGTGTATTGTAGCCATTGGAAATTACATTGAAAGCCAATAAAGGCATTTTGTTTGTAACTCTTTCATGTATTTCCTGTGACCATTAAACGAATTTTTCATACGCATATAAAATATACTATTGTTAAACATAACTCCAAAACTGAGTGAATGTAAAGAAGTACAAATACACACACACACACACACACACACACACACACACACACATATATATATATATATATATATATATATATATATATATATATATAGGGTGTTACAAAAAGGTACGTCCAAACTTTCAGGAAACATTCCTCACACACACGGAAAGAAAATTTGTTGTGTGGGCATGTGTCCGAAAACGCTTAATTTCCATTTTAGAGCTCATTTTATTACTTCTCTTCAAATCACATTAATCATGGAATGGAAACACAGCCTCAGAACGTACCAGCGTGACTACAAACACTTTGTTACAGGAAATGTTCAAAATGCCTTCCGTCAGCAAGGATATATGCTTCCACCCTCCGTCGCATGGAATCCATGATGCGCTGATGCGGCCCTTGAGAATGGCGTATTGTACCACAGCCGTCCACAATACGAGCACGAAGAGTCTATACATTTGGTACCGGGGTTGCGTAGAGAAGAGCTTTCAAATGCCTCCATAAATGAAAGTCAAGAGGGTAGAGAACAGGAGAACGTTGAGGCCATGGAATTGGTCCGCATCTACCAATCCATCGGTCGCCGAATCTGTTGTTGAGAAGCGTACGAACACGTCGACTGACATGTGCAGGAGCTCCATCGTGCATGAACCACATGTTGTGTCGTACTTGTAAAGGCACATGTTCTAGCAGCACCGGTAGAGTATCCCGTATGAAATCATGATAACTTGCTCCAATGAGCGTAGGTGGAAAAATATGAGGCCCAATCATCACCAACAATTCCTGCCCAAAATTTGTGTTGATGACGTGAATCGAGGATGTACAGTACATACTAACGAAACAGTTGGGTATTTTGACAATTGTAAGCACGAATTATTTCCATTTACATCTAAAGAAAAATACTAAAATGAGCTCTAACATGGAAATTAAGCGTTTCCGGACACATCTCCACACAACATATTTTCTTTCTTTGTATGTGAGTAAGGTTTGCTGACAGTCTGGCCGTACTTTTTTGTAACACCTGTATACATAAATTGTGTGTGTGTGTGTGAGAGAGAGTGTGTGTGTGTAAATCAGGCAGGTTGTCCGTATATTCGTGTGTACGTATTGTGTATAAATCTACTGTTTCCTTCCATTTATGAAATTTTGCACGCGTAAGCTTAAATCCATGAGGACCGTCGCTGTAAGTGTTAGTATCACGTACAACACATTGTTCACGAGATACGACGTCATAAACAATGAGATGCACGGAAAACAGCAGCATCAAACGACAGTGTTGCACATTTCCTCCTAAACCACTGGGTCGATTTCAACCTAATTTGGTGCACATACTTCTTAACGTGAGGTAAGAATGCAAACGGAATAGCTGAATGTACTTTCGAAATTGTATCACAGCACGACACATAGTTTATGAGATACGAGCATATAAACATTAACATTTAAAACTGGTTTGTTGGTTGTTGGAATAAAGGTAGGCTGGTCTACTGATAGGAGAAACAAGACCGCTACAGGGATTTGGCAATTGAGAGCCTACTAAAGGTGGTCTACTTTAAAGCTACTCTTTCAAAGCTGATCCGATGTTAAATGCAGCACTAATTGTTGTTGTTGTTTTGCAAATATCTCTCAAACAATACGAGATATGAAAAAAAAACACAAGGGAACAAAGTTGCAGACAATTTTCACCTCTACAAATTCATTTATTCAATTTTCGCGTCAGATGAACGGTTTATTTGCAATTAAAATTACATTACAAACGGCTTTTTTTTGTATTACTGACGTAATTCTTGTCCGAAATATTTCAAAAAGCGAGGTTCTGGTCTCTGGTAACCAACAATTGTGTCTGTAAAATTTGGTGCCGATCGGTCGAACGGTTCGACCTAAAAAGTGGGAACACGTTACAGCCAGACAGACATCGTCAAATCGCCCTTATTTTTGCAAATATCTCTGCAACGATGCAAGATATGAAATAGAACAAAGTTGTAGAGACTTTTCCCCTCTACCAATTAGGTTGTTGAATTTTCGTGTCAGATGAATGGTTCGTTTGCAATTACAATTATGTTACAAACGGCTTACGTTTTGGTATTACTGCCGTATTTTTTGTCCGAAAAATTTCAAAAAGGGAGGTTGTGGTCTCTGGCGGCCTACAATTATGTCGGTAAAATTCGGTGCTGATCGGTTGAACGGTTCGTCTTAAAAACAGGGAACACGTTACGGACAGACATCCCAAAATCGTCCTTTTTTTAAATTTATTATTATTTATTTTTTGCAAATATCTATGAAACCATACGAGATATGAAAAAACATAACAGAGCAAATTTGTAGAGAATTTTCTTCTTCAAAATCTCGGTTATTCACTTTCGTGTTAGATGAATGGTTAAGCCGTTACTTTCATTTACATTTCGATCTGCCGAAAGACGATCGCAAAGGCCGACTTTTAGTGTTACTACCGTAACCTACAGTGGGCCAAAAGCGGGTAATAAATATTTTTTAATATTGACCTCTGAATCATGTCCTATATGGTGACAAAATAAATAAATGACCCTAATATCGTGCAATAATACAAATCATGGGTGGGTCAGAATAGTTGGTCACAAAAACAGATCGCCAGAAAGATGTACTATTACAACACATTAATGACTATTGTTTACATTATTATAGTGATAATTATACAAAACTGAAGTTACTATAATTGAAAAGATCCGGGATACAAATAAGGTGGTATGGAATAAAATAAATTGCTGTTGATAATAAGAGAGTGGCAGAGTTATAACATTATAAATATTACAACAATATACATACAAGCTCACAGAAAATAAAAGTTGTAATAATGTAAATACATATCATAACCACTGAGAAAATTACACTAACATTATCTTGGCTGAAAACCTCTTATTAAACAATTCTAGATCTCCCCAACAATGTGTTCCTTATAAAATATAACAACATTTAATACTAAAGGGGATGGACGCAAAGAGAATGAATAGGAGAGGTAGTAACTCAAGGAAGAAATAAATAAATAAATACCCGGGCAACGCTTGGTTTTCAGCTAGTATTTGATATAACTGACAAAGAATCATGAAGTATCAAGTCGGTTCAGTTTATGGTGCGCTCAAAAACAAAATGTTCTAAACGGGCCTGGTTTGGCACTCGATCCCTCTAGTATTAACCCTTAACGTACCAAGTGCGGTCTCAGAGACCTCAAACGCTTATTGTTAGTCAATTAATTTTTAATGGACAGGGGTGGGGAGGGATAACATAGCGTTGTGTAATCGTTGCTTCCAACACCTGCACTTTTTCCATTGTCAGAAGCGACATTAACGCGAGTCGGAGCAATATCATCACATCTTCTTTTGTAGCAGCGGTCTCTGAGACCTCACCGGGGCCTTTGCATCGTTATGGATTCCGCACCGAGCTCTTCATCTACTGTGCGTGCTACAATCCCTCACTTTGAGGACACTGTTTTCAAATGGTATGAAGACCATTCAGTAACTGATGTGGAATCATACAGTGACTATGAGATTCAAAGCGAACATCATTCAGACCCAGAATAGTGTGAAAGTGAAGAAGAAATTGTATTGGCACTGTGAAACGTAGAACATGCTCCACCTGTGACCCAAAAAAAGAATAGAAAGACGCGTTATGTTTGCCATTGTTGCAAGAAGCCCATCTACCTTATGGGAGCTTATGGGACTTAACTACGGGGTCATCAGTCCCTAAGCTTACAGACTACTTATGAACTACCTAAGACTAAGGACGGCACAAATATCCATGCCCGAGGGGGGATTCAAACCCCCGACCGTAGTGGCCGTGCAGACCGTGACTGGAGCGCCTCAGTACCCTCGGCCACCGCGACCGGCCTACCTTGAGTCTTCTATCGAAATTTACATCGAGTGCAGAGAAAATATTTGAAAAGACAAAAGTTAGCAACGAAGTAGTAGTGAAATTCTTATTTTTATGTGAAGCTTTTGGAGAGCTTCTTTTTTTAAACATTAAATACACAGTAAACAATAAAAATAGGGCACAAAGTAAAATTTAAAAGACAGAGTATTTGACGTTTTAAAGTGATAATAAAGTAATGTAATGTTAAATCCATTTTCTGCAGTTTTAAGTTAATTTTAAAATACATTCCTTTTGCAGCATTTATGCTGATAAAAGTAGCCTTTTGCATAATAAACTGAATTAGTTCACTTAGATAACAATCAGGACTATTTATGATTATTTAAAAATTGCGGTCTGTCAGACCGCACCTGGGACAGAGTGTGACAGAAAAATGACCTGGGAAGCTAAGTGTTAAGGAGATGCAGTGTTTGTTTAGTTTCAAAAGTTCAACTTTCGCAGTAAGTACCGACGCCACACGCGGTCCCGTCTGGTCTACTGGGAACATGGTATCGTAATTATCCGCGGAGGTCGGGCGTGGGCCACTTAGCGGCGAGTGTCAACAGCAGCGCCGGGCCGCCGGCTGCGGTGGGCCGCAAACTGGCTTCGTTCTGCGTGCGGTGGCGGCCCTCCGGTCTAAGTGGCCCGCAGCGCCGGGGCTAGTGCCGTAGCTCTCCGCTACTGTAGTGCCGGCGCCACCTACACTCGCCGCGGCTGCCCCAATTAAAACGCGTCCGCAGAGCGGAAACGAGCCGCCCGTCGCCATGAACATTAACGAGATTACTGCCCCACCACCGCAGGTCCCAAATTAGAACCGCGCGGGCCGCAAATAAATCATCGTTAATGAATGAAGGATTAGCTGCATATGTTTGCGTTATTTCGCGAAAGTAAACGGCAGCTGCCAAACGAATGTGGCAAAGAGCGGCGCCACCGCAGATATGTGAGCGGTCGCGTGAGGGTAAATATTTATTAGCGACGCTCTGTTTTCAGAGCTGATGCCACAGCGTGAACACTCGCGTCGTATACGCAACAGGCCATTCCAGGCACCGCCCGATGCAGGGCCAATTATAACAGTATTATCGATTTTCTGTCCTATCCCATTCACGCGCTGAGCGACAGAAAAATTGCTGTTTTTTATGCCGGTGAGTACTGCCGAATATTTCACGTTGTCACTCCCTACCGGAGATACAGAAGGTGGCCAAAATGGTATGAACATCCCAACGCAGACACATTGGATTTGAGAAAAGCTGCAACACAGCTGGTGGGACTGACGGAAGACATTGAGAAGGTTCAGAGAAGGGCAGCTCGTTTTGTTTCATCACGTTACGGGGGGCAAAGGTGTCACGGAAATGTTGCACGAATTGGGGTGGGAATCATTAAAAGAAAGACGTTATTCATTGCGGCGTGATCTGTTTGCGAAGTTTCAATCACCGACCTTTACTTCTGAATGTGAAAATATTTTGCGAGCACCCACCTACTTAAGGAGACATGATCATCCCAATAAAATAAGAGGAATCAGATCGAAAACGGAACGATTTAGGTGTTCTTCCTTCTCGCGCGCTATTAGAGAATGGAACGGTAGAGAAAAGATATGAAGGTGGTTAATGAACCCTCTGCCAGGCACTTTAATGTGATTTGCAGAGTATCCATGTAGATGTAGATGTAGACATCGGGCAACAGATTCGTAAAATGTTCTTACACTTTCCATCAGGTGTTATCCCTCATGTAATCAGTGTTTTCCCATGTCATATGGGGTCGACGTTGCTATGCTGGACCATTCTCCTATGTAATTAATAACTGAAGCCTGCAATAAGCTGCATAGGTCCCTATATTGATGAAAGTCATTAAGTGGTTACAATATGACTTTATTTGACGCATTTCGGCCTGGACCATCATCAGAAACCAATATACATTAATTACAAGATGGTAAAAGTCGACCACTGTACGCAACAAGGGCTTTGATTTAACACTAAAATTAGCAAATCAGGTCTGTGTGAACTACTGGTTACTCCTTGCTATAAAGCCTTGTTCCCTGGCCCAAACTGAGAACTGACTCGTTTCAAATTACTTCAATAACAGGAAGTTTATACTACAGTGGTCAATATACATAGCAGCTCACACGTTATTACACACAGACATTAATAAGCAAGCCACCACAATTAAAATTATCTTAGAAAGGTGACTAAGAAAATATTTATGGGGCAACGAAATTTAGGTATAAGAAACATTGCATCTGAGAATGTTCTCAGCGCTTGTGAAGAACAATATTAGATAAAAGAGGGAAGGTGCTCTAAAACTACAATTTATAGGCAACTTACGGATTATGCTGAACTTAGACTTGTTTATTCAGACAGAAAAATGCAAAATGGGGAACCAATTATTTAATATAATAAAAATGCATCTCTTACATGGATTAATGCGGACGGTGGACAGCCTCATTTATACATGATTTAACGCTACTTGGGGGAAGAATTCACAAACAAAACTCACTCTCTCACAAACACGCAATGCCACAGCGAAACTCACCAAAATCAGCGTGCTGAGACGAGGCGGAAGCAGGCGCCGCTATCGTAGGCGAAATTCAGCAAGTTGGAGGTAGCACAAAACGCAATATACAAAACACTTTGAAACTGTCTCGAGTCTGTCGTGCGTATTTTGAGATGGTGCGTGTGTATAGCCAAGTTAAATTACATCTGAAATGGACCGCGAGCAAACACGCTAACGGCGACACACGGCTCCGTTACATGAATACACTCCACTGAAGGTGAAGTGGTTGAAAGTCGGATTCATTATACTAAATTACGGTGGAATCTTAAATTGCAGTCTGCCAGCAATCGATCTAGGTACTGGTTTTATATGAGAAGCAGCGAGATCTCAGGCGACTAGCTGCAAACCCCGGAAGTCGAAACTCGGACCCACGTGGTTCCGAAAACCGATAAGATTGAATAAATTCAGATTAGGAAAAATAATGAAAATTAACTACAGCATACAACAAATAGAAATGATTAGAATTATATGAAGAAGCGAAAGAAATGCAGCTACACGCGATAGGGGGAGATTACAGAGACGGATGAACTCCAGTCTCAAAAAACTCGTAAAAGTGAAATAATTACAAAGTCGGAAAAATAAAATTGAGAATTAAAGCATGCAACCCATAGATATGTTTAGAATTACATAAGGAAGCTATTGAAGGAGGTTGTAGAATGCTCAGAGAGAATTACTGTCTAATCAGAGTGCGAGCTACAAGTCGGAGAAGAAACAGCGAAATTAAAATGGGCGGAGAGAGAAGATTGCGAAATATTAGTGGAAATCAGAAGGATACCCGCAAAGTTACTTGACTGATGGGCATGGAACAAACAAAAGCGGAAGCTAAAGGCTTTGTTCTATGAACCAACCACGTGGAACACATATCACTCATGGAAGAAAACAATGAGAAGAATTTTACATGCACTGTATAAAAAGAACATATCACCTAATAGAAATCGGGCCCCACCAAGCTAGAAAGTATTTACACATAGTTCATACACCGCCACATGATCACATGACCGCAGTGGAGTAGCCTAACGGTCTAAAGCACCTCGCTGCGGAGCACGCGATTGCTCGCCGTGGAGGTTCGAGTCCTCCCTGGGGCATGGGTGTGTGTGTTTGTCCGTAGGTTAGTTTACCTAGGTTGAAGTAGTTTGTAAGCTAAGGACTGATGACCACGTAGTTTGGTCCGATAGATTTACAGACATTTGATCACAAAAGTTTTTAACATCGCAAGCCGTTATCAAACTACAACTAGAATCACACACACTGCGTTTATCTATTAGAAATCACTGAATTGCAAAACGAGAACACATTTCCGCACACAATCGGAGAAAACATTAAAAAAACATTCTAAGTTCACGAATCTAAGTTAAACGTGCCAGTCAATGGAATGCTACCATCTTGCGGATACCAGAGAAGAACCAACCTTACCTCACCAGACGCTCAGCATTGATCAGCCGCACGGCCACCAGGGCGCGGGAAGACGCGTGAAGCCACCAGAAGCTGGAAAATCCACGAAAACAGCGGTGGTGGGGGACCAACAGACTCGCCAACCAGCTCGCAACCAAAGGGTGTCTGATGATTTAGGAAAGGATAAAGCACCTTTGGACACTTGAACAATAACCACATCCTCACATTCCACGCCATAAGTTTCGGGTCGTTATCTTGATAAAACTTAAATTGTTCACCAATCCCCATTTTTGCGACACCTTTTTGATTGTCCTTCAGTTTTCTAAGTAACTGAAATTGATCCATTTGTATCTGGGAGCACCTGTTTTTATGTTTTAATCGTATTTGACCCGATGATGCGATTTGAAGTCACGGAACCGGTCTTTTTTTAAAAAAACGTAAACAGCTACAGCGGACACATGCCCTTTTGCAAACAGCATTCTCTGATTTTCATTTACTTTACTTATGAAGGCCTTCCGTCTTGAAATAGAGCCGTGTAAGTTACCTCTTCTGAGAACTTTCCGTAATGTTTCGGGATGCACTTCCTTTCCAAGGTCTTTGGCGATCTCAGTAGTGAGTTTGGCCCACTTGTTTTTTTCGGATTATGTAACTCTCTTCTCTCACATAAAACGTTCTTGGACGTCCGGTATGCGGTCATTCTTATCTTCCTCTTGAAATCTTCTGATTATATCCAAAACAGTACTTCTCTTCATTTTTAACATATCAGCAATCTTTCGACAACTTTCTCTTCCTCTGCGGTCCATCGTTACATTAGGTTTACACAGCACATTGACTAGCTCAATGATGTGTTCACAACGTCCGTAGCTTCCCTATACTCGGTCTCTGGTTTTCTCCAGCTTTCTAAAGTAAGCAATTTACCGTGGTGCTGAATCTGCCAGACTGGATATTAAGAACTAGTTTTCGTGTACAACATTTCCTATGAATCATGGTACCAGGGTGCCACAAAGGCTAGTTATTTGTAAGTGTCCGAATAATTATGTGAGTCACTATAATAGGACACTCCTAAGGACGATTGTTAATCTCTATCTATATAAAAGCGAAAGGATTCACTTACTCACTATCCGGAAATTAGTGTTCAAAAATGTTTGTTAAGCTTATGGGAACATAACCACGGGGTCATCAGTCCCTAAACTTATAAACTACCTTATACTAAAAACAACACAAACATCCATATCCGAGGGAGGGATCGATCCCCCAACGGGGAACGACCTCACTCATCGCAGCGTAACGCATCAATGCGCTCGACCACTCCGTTGCGGCAGAAATTGGTGGAGAGCATGCAGAGTCCTCTCACAGAAGTAATTAAGATGAATGCCTACCAGATAATGAACTTTTTAGACAATCAGTAGAAGGATGAGTGTCCGAATAATTTTGTGCAATGCTGTTTCTTTTTGAATTTGTTTATTAATTATTTCGTTGGTGTGTTCACTGTTGTTTATAAGTAAATGAACACTTGGTTTTTACATTCCATACAGAAACGTGTATTTAATTTATATACGTGCTTTACTATTACTGAAATCACTAATACAAAGGGAACTATAATACACCATGTCCGTCCTAATAATTATGCGAGTGACTGTAGGTGGTAAATATGAAGCTTACTACCTAGTTCGACCAGGGGAACATTTTAGAGATTACTGCCCCTCGTGATATTTAGTATTCAAAATTATACAAATTTTGTTTCTTAAATTAGATTTTATAATGGGAATTCAAAATTAACAGTTCTATGAATATTAAAATTAGCGGTAGGATAAAATAAAAGCGGTGTTATACTAGCAGTGGGTGCAAATAACCTAAGTTATCGTTCACGTACAGAATCGTCTCTAATGACGATGCCGTGGACAGGTTGTCAAAAACTAATATGCCTCGCCGCCTTGTACCAAAACATCTGACAATAATAATTTCGACGATGTTGGAACTGTAAGTCGGACCATCACTTTCTGTTCAAAAACTCTCAAGAACGGTTCAACAGTTCCACATAAATACTCTGCAGCCGGCCGCGGTGGCCGAGGGGACTGAGGCGCTTCAGTCACGGTCTGCACGGCCACTACGGTCGGAGGTTCGAATCCCCTTTCGGGCACGGATATTTGTGCCGTCCTAGTTCGTAAGTAGTTCATAAGTAGTTTGTAAGTTTAGGGACTGATGACCCCGTAGTTAAGTCCCATAAGCTTTGCAAACATTTGTTTTAAAAACAACACTGAACTCCTTGGCAGAGCTATGATCAAGCGGCCTTTACGATATTAATTCTCTATCGTTCCATTCTCTAATAGTGCGCGAGAAAAACGAACACCTAAAACGGTATGTTTTGGATCTGATTTACCTTATTGTATTGTGATCATCACGTTTCCCTATGTATGAGGATGCTAACAATATATGTTCGCATTCGGAAAAGCAAACTTGTGAAAGAAATTTATTTATAAAAAGAAAAAAAATCCTCCCAGTAACGAATAAGGCCTTTCCTTTCATGATTTGCATCCTAAATCGTGTATCATATCCATGACACTCTCACACCTATATCGCAATAATACAAAACGAGTTGCTCTTCTCTGAACTTTCTCTAAATCGTGTTTCAGCCCCACTTGGTGGGATCCCACAATGCATAGCAATATTCCAAAATTGGACGAGAGAGTATAGTGTAGGCAGTTTCTTTAGCAGAACTGCTGCATCATCTAAGTGTTCTTCGAATGAAACGTACCCTTTGGTTCGCCTTCTCTACAAAATTTTCCTTGTGTTCTTTCCAATTTAATTTGTTCGTAATTGTTACTCCTAGGAATTTATTTGAATTTACGGCCTGCAATTTTGACTGATTTATAGTGTAAATGAAGTTTAGTGGACTTTGTTTCTTGCTCATATAAATGACTTCACACTTTTCATTATTCAGGGTCAGCTGCCAATTTTTGAGCCATGGGGATATCTTATTTAAATCATCCTGCAGTTGCAGTTGATCTTCGGGTGACTTAAGAGATGAACTACAGCATCATCCGCGAACATTGTCTTCTAAATCGTTTATGAATATAACACTTTTCTGGGTAATGAGAGATATTACTTCTCTTTTACTCGATGACTTTCCGTAACACTTCAGTTACGTTCAGACATGTTGATTTCTTTCTGCTGCAGGAATTTTTTAGGCTGTATTTGTCTGTGGGGCGGGGTGGGGGTATTAGCACTTGGAATGCGGTAGTGTCTGTTACCAATGTGTTAGTCATGGTAGACAGCTTGCTATCGAACATGGGACACTTTGGGTGATTATAATGGTTTTTCAGTATTTCTGTATGGATGGAAATGCAGCAGTTGGAAGCACCTCCACCATGAAAGAACTACGTATGCCACGTCATTGGCTTCTTCTTCATTTTGCTATGGCTAAACCCGATTATTTACAGGGTGCAACGTAATTGACGATCCATTGGACCATACCACATACCTCCACACATCAACTTCGTAGCCCTGCACAAGTTGAAAAACGATAAGTAATTAATAAGTAACTGTCAGAATTGCGCCCGCTCAAACGTCTATGAAAATATTTACTCACATTCATAGACAAAAGTAGGATCGTCCCAATAATTGTCCTCAAAAAGAATAACAAAACATTAAATACCGTAATCCAATACGAAAGTGCACTGAAACACTGGTATGTCCTTTACACCGTTACAACTCTGTAGTGCCTCCATATCCATTTTCCCTTTATATCCAGTAATTTGCTTCAAAATACGTAATTTTGTATTTATTATGAATTTGAGCTCTAATTTGATCTCTAATGTACACCGCAGAGGCGGCATAGATGTAATAATGTCAGGTCTAAAGCGCCTCGCTGCGGAGCGCGCGGTTGCTCGCCGTGGAGGTTCGAGTCCTCCCTGGGGCATGGGTGTGTGTGTCGTCCTTAGGTTATTTTACCTAGGTTTAAGTAGTTTGTAACTTACGGACTGATGACCACGCAGTTTGGTCCGATAGATTTACAGACATTTGAACATTTTGAAAATCTACCAGCAAATTTGAGATAATCTGACAGTGTGTTCTTGAATGATTTCAATACCACAACTGAAGATCCGGACAAATTATATCTTTGCTTCTTCTTTACAGTCATACAAAAACTTCAGAAAGAAAATAAAAAATAAAAATGGAAAAAATTAAAAATTAAGGGAAAAAATCGTGACAGCTGCATAGGAAAATCAGAAAATATGAAGTGCTGAAACCGTATTCTTTATAAACTCTTTATCATAGCTTTCGACAAATTTGGTTTAACCGATTATCACTACATTTCGCACATTTCTGCACTTTTTCATCAAGAACGCTTTCATGCACCGCTACCCAAAGTATGGAGCATGGCGGGGATAAATTTGACGCCAGACGACCTTTAAAATTGTAGAAGAAAATCTGCGTAATTTTATAAAAGACATTACCGATGAAGAAATTACTGACTTCTTAAATCCGATCACCATAGCAGTTAAATATAACTATTTTATGGCCATTTATTCACACAAGATGAAGGTGTGGCGTGGATAATTCGTTAGTCGGAATTCTGGCTGAGATCTTCATTAATTCACTAGAAGTAAATATGTTTCAATCATTTTCAGCCACTGTTTTGGTTGTCATGTCATATTGCAGATATAATGACCCTCTTGAGGGAACTGAGAGTATTTACAGTCTGTTTAACGATCTCCATGAAAATGTCACTTTCACCTGTGAACGAGAAAACGATATTCGTCAGTTGAATGTTCTGGATTTGACACAGCCTATAATCGATGCTCCGTATAGTGACTCAGACAGACCAGGCATCCAACCTCTCACGAAAATGCTTTCTGTTACTCTCTGATCCTCAGAGCACTACCTATTCCTGTTTCTAAAGTAATCTTCAACAGATAAATTAATCTCATAAAAATTTTTGCTTTCTATAATGGATATGAAGCTCGATTGGTAGATGAAGTTCTTAAAAAAATAACAAAACAGGCACTACTCTGGACTCTTTCACGAGTCCACTAGAATAAAAAAAAATCTGTTTCATTACGTTTCTAGGTCCTGCGTCATTTCGGATCCAGAAATTGCTTCGGAACAAATAAAAATGCAATATCGCATATTCCACAAATAGTGATTTGAAAAAATGAAATCCATAATTTGAAGCCAGTTACTGACCCTTTGAAATAATCTGGTGTTTATAAGCTTTCCTGTGGTACATCTAGTGCCTATTACATTGGACAAACAGGATGAGGTTTTTCAGTTCTTTGTAAGGAACACTTCTTGAGGCAGAATGGTTTCTGTCCCCGTAATTCTTCTTTTGCGGACCATTTTTTAATCTCAGGTCAGTTCCTGTTAGTATTGAAAACCTACAAAATTTTGCTCATAGAGAAAAAGGGACGGAAGCTCGATATTTGCAAGGAATTATAAATTTTTAAACATTCATCCTCAAATGACGGGTTTGTCTTAATCAACAATTGAAGCTATACGTTAAAAGTTCTTTAAATGCCTTAAGCCGTTGCCTTAGAAAATCAAAAGCACCCTGGGCGGTCTAATTTTTGCATAATCTGAGATTCGTTTTCTTCTTTGATTCATGTGTGATGTTTTGTTTGTCTGACGTATCTACAAAGGTTGTTTCATGGACCTGCTCAATATTTATGTTTTGTATTTTATCAATTTTACTGTATATGTCGTGCCTTCAGCACTCGTCCAGTTTTATGTAAAATATTAGGTGGGGGCTTCAGACGTCTATCTTGGTTATTAATTTGGCCACTAAATGGCGACAAGCGTGCATAACCGTTTAGTACACTAGAACATTCAGTTGATTTTTAACCATCGCAGCGACTACGTGCAGCCCTTACTGTTTCTCCTATTTTATGGTATGACTATCTGTCCACGGCAGATATGTTACTGTAGCTTTAATATCTTTTCGATTTGACAAGTAATTTTTAACACTTAATCTCATATTGTCTGAAGAAGGGGTCCTTTGTGACACTGAAATCTAACATATTCAATTATAATTTGCGACTGAGGGCTGTAGTTTAAAAAAGAATCTAATATAGTACAGGTGATGATCAACAGCCATGCATAAAGTATTGAAGTAATTTCTGTTTCCACATAAAGGTTAGGTTTCTTACATATGTACAAAACATTTCGTTTCTGATTTAAAACAGTTCGTTGTTTGTTATAAAATGGTGTACTTACAGCACTTGCTACTCCACATCTGTATCTTTCCGGCAACCAGGTCGAAACGTTCCACTGTTTTCTAAAATACTTTGCATTTTTCTGGTTGCACTGTCATCTGCTGCCATACTGTGTCCACTGTAGTTTGTTTTGTAGTGTTGCCAACTTTCTGAGCTTATTTGAAAGTCAACTGTTTCATTGAGAGTGTGTTGAGGGTATCTATGTGTGTGTGTGTGTGTGTGTGTGTGTGTGTGTGTGTGTGTGTGTGTGTGTGTGTGTGTCTGTGTGTGTGTGAGTATGTTATGTGTGAGTTTTTGTAACTTTTTTTTTTTTTGATCAAATAAACCTGACCAATCAATCATTGTTGTCACTGATTGACCATATGATAGACACAAATTCCAACCTATAATCACAAACCCAACCCCCCCCCTCCACACACACACACCCACAAACACAAAAAAGCTTACAAACACTCACACACACTCACACATGACATACACACACAGACACAAATACATACACGCCCAAAAATACCTTAAACACACTCTCAATGAAATAGAGGACAGAGCCTTTTGAAATGTTATGTTACGGAAGAGCACTGAAGATTAGGTGGGTAGATCGCGTAATGAGCAGAAAGTGGACATAATTGGGAAGAACAGGAATTTCTGTTATACCTTTAATTAAAGATTGGATCGATTTGTGGGACACATTCTGAAATATAGGGGATTCGTGAATTTAGTACTGAAGGGAAATGTATGGGGTAAAAATCACAGAAGGGAACCAAGAGACGAATACAGTACGCAGATTCAAATCGATGTGGGTTGCCGTCATTATGAGGAGATGAAGAGGCTTGCTCAGGACTGAGTAGGATGAAGAGCTGTATCAAACCAGTCTCCGAACTGAAGATCACAACAGTACTACAAGAGAAATCTACATTTATTAAGCTTACGTTAACCGAAAGTTTTGAAGAGACGGATGTCAGTTAAAAGTTAATCAATAAAAGGTATATATGTATATTACATTACATTATCTGCCTTTCTTCCATGCAGACAAAAATGATGCTCTGAACCGTATAAGCCGCCAAAATTATACAGATGGTACATCTCTGTGTGCTTGATCACAATATTTAATGAAATATTAATGTATCGTGTACTTTATTTTTGTGTTAGTAAAATCCCGTGTTTGTAGGACCGATGATAAGCGTATTTCTGTTTAAATTATTGACTGACGATATACGAGGGACCCTGTAACAACTTTTTTCTTACAAAACCTTGCTGCTCATTATGTAATAAAAACACTCTGAGAACTCACGTCGTGCAGAGAAATCTTGTTCTTCCAATGCTTGTAGGCGCTGAATGTGCAGACGCTCCTCTTTCAAAGTGCGGTGAACGAAAGTGTGTGATACACCCACTTGGTGGGCGATGCTTCTAGTACTCTGAGGAGGGTTCTCCAGGATGTGGTCCACAATTCTTTCCTCAGCTTCCAGTGAACGATCGGCGCGTTGTGGGCCTCCGCCTTCTTCGTGGGGTAGTAAAGATCCAGTATCTCTCAACGGAAATTAAATACGTACTCGTCAAGTTATATTCTGTCGTGATGTAACAAAAAAAGGAAAGCATGTCAGAACAGAAGATACGTTTTGCGTACAGTCGAATATTTAAAAAAGATACTGAAAAGTACTGTTATTTATTAAGAAGTAAATGCATAATAATCAAGCACAAATAGAGAATTACAATTACACAAACCTTTGGCGAACAGCAGCAAATATCTCTCAAGCAGGAAGTCATCGTTGTGGGAAGCAATGTCGGCAAAATCTTACAGCTGCCCACGCAACACTTTTTGTCTCGCCACAAATTATATTAATGTCACAGAGATGAGCGGGGGACTGATGACCACCGCAGTTTTGTCCCCCTGAAACAAAGTTCCATCCTATCAGCTAAGAGAGTTTGTACAGGCTACTCAGTGACTGTCGTCGCTTGGGGTATTACAATGACGCAGCCACTCCGGCCACAGTTGCCTACAAGATTTTTTTTTTTTTTTTTTTTTTGACCGCTGTATATAATACGTAAACATGGATAATTAAACATTCAATTCGATAGTAATTTTGCACATATGTGCGAAAATCGAACAATCATGTGCACAGCCATTTCACGTGTTACGCGATAACAGACGACGTTCTGCCGCTACGGTACAAGTCTACCGCGAGATCCATCTAGCAACAGATCGTGTAATAAGCGGGTCGACCATCTTCTAAGCAGTGAAAATTATAATAAATTATTTTTAGGAGTTACATAAATCTATGAATACAAGAATTGAAGTAGCTTTTTTGATGTAATTATACAATGAGGCTAATAAACATAAATCGACAGGGATTTTGTATGGATATGCACAAAACAAAAGTTATGTGTGTGGAGCTGTTGAGAAAAGTGAATGCTTTCATAACACTATTATATCGTTAGCTTATTGAATAAAGAAATTATTTCCCTTATTTCTCTTTCATACTCCCATGTTTCCTCTTGTCTCTTTCTCACTCCTTTTGTCATTGCGTTCAGGTAAAACTTATTAATTTACATGTTTAAGGTTCGAACTACGAATCTGTGTACCAAGAAATGCCAAGTACATTAAATCATTTTGAGATTCGTTACTCTGTGAACATATTACAATTTCGACCACAGGTAAAATGCTAGTTTTAGTTTAATTACGTAGGCTTCCGCGGCCAGAGTCAGATGACATAAAAGTTTTCTGGGTTTTGTACCGCGTCATGATGTAAGAAGGCTATTACTTAAATAACTGACGTTTCGGCCAACGTTACAGTAGCCTTCATCTGGGTATACTGATGTGAGCTGGTTGTTACTACACTTTATATTACTTTCAATTAGACATTACGGCATAATTTTTTTTTTAAAATAAGCGATGTTATTGGTGAATTTTTGCGGAAGAATGGAACTTTATTATGATAGGATGCTGAGATGGAGGGAGTGGGGGTTAGCCGTTGCTTCTTGCATAGCGAGACATGATTGGTGTTCATCGGCGAATGGGGTGAGGGCTTCCGTTTCTCTCCTGTTGGCCGTGGTCCGCGCGGCATTCCACCTTCTATACAACACAACACGCGAGCGTCACTAGTAAGCAACTGCCGCCGCGCGGCCCACGGCCAACAGGAGAGAAACGGAAGCCCTCACCCCATTCGCCGATGAACACCAATCATATCTCGCTATGCAAGAAGCAACGGCTAACCCCCACTGCCTCCACCTCAGCATCCTAATAAAGTTCCATTCTTCCGCCAAAAATTCACCAATAACATCGCTAATTTTTTAAAAAGTATAACGTAATGTCTAATTGAAAGTAATATAAAGTGTACTAACAACCAGCTCACATCAGTATACCCAGATGAAGGCTACTGTAACGTTGGCCGAAACGTCGGTTATTAAAGTAATAGCCTTCTTACATCCTGACGCGGTACAACACCAATAAAACTTTTATGTCACTAGATTTAGTTGTTCTTCTTTCCCGAACGCTTTCCGAGAATGGTGCGACAGAGATATTGACAGTGATTCGATAAATCCTCTGCTGGGCGCTTTAACCCATGTAGATGAAAATATGGACCATCTACTGCAATTATGTCTGCAAGTTTCTTCATGGCTGAAACTGTATTTGGTTAGGGTTGATAGTCGATGGTCGCTTGGGTTCCCTTGTATCTTGGTGCCCTTATGTTTCCACTGATTCCAAGGTTGTGACATTGTGGCATCCAAATGGCACACATGCATGTTACGACAACCCCCTTCACGTAGTCCTTCTCTGAAAGAACAGACACCATTTTCATCCTACAAGATATGACGTAATTATTATATGAATGGGTATTGATTTTCATGATTGGTCAAAGTTAAAAAAATTGTGGGATACCAAAATTCGAACAAGAGTCTCCCACTCCGTGCATGCGCTGAGCACTGTGCCATTCGGACACACTAACATGCCTGTCCCACACTGAAATTTTCCACTATCGACGGGGTTCTCCCCCCCCCTCTCATTATCTCGATTACTTGAGGTACTACGCCTATTCTCGTACAAGTACGGCCGTTGTGCTATATTACAACAAGTTTATTAGTACGTATGATCTAGCAAGTTGTATCTTGTAATAATGTGGGTAGCAATGACAATACCAGGCCGTATTTTTTAAATTATCTGGCTGTATCGCAGTTTTTATGAACATGGAATTGTCATCAATGCGTTTTACACAAAACTCAGACATAAATATTTAATTATGAAGAACACGTTAACGTGAATTGTTGCTGATATTACTGATTTATCTCGAGCTACTCGAAAAAATGAGTTAGGTTTGTAACTAACATTATCGCAGTTTGAGGTGATCTTCTAACCACAAATGGGTACGTAAATAAAAGAGTAAGATGGTGCAAACATCGAGTCTGCATTACTTTATGAAACATTATCAGTTTTTTTTTTCTTAATGTAGTGAATCATTGAAGATAAATGGAACTGTGTCGTAGATAACGTTATTAACTCTCGTGTTTCAGTGGTCGAGCTAAAAGCAGTCCTTGTCTCCTCAGCAGTCCCGGAACGGGATAGAAGTTTTTGTGAGGAAACTCAATTAAAACTTGGAATCAGTTTTCAGTTACTCTTGTTTTGAGGGTAGGTCTTCCGCTACTGTCGTCTGAACTCGTTGCAGAAAGAAAACTTGGCTTCCAGTACGTGACACCTATGCTCTTCAACATCGTAACTGCAGAGCTCAAATTTATACACATGTATCAAGTAACAAATAATGTCTATGCATTACACTGTTGACTTAACAGAACGTTGCTCCATTATTTGGAAATCAATGATGCAATGATTTTACTTGACACGGCTTCAACAAGTTCTCGGAAATTTCCAAATAATTTGTTTTACAACTTCTGTACCAAGATCCAAATGATAGTAACAAGTTTCTTACAAGTTTATTTATTAAGGACAAATGAGCCACTCAGATGATCGTACAGCCCGTATATTGCTGCCTTCTATGTATATATCACGAAGATACATGAGGATGCACTGGATTACAGCACACACAGAAAGTCACTTGTCGTTATTTATGCAAACAGTTCGCGAGTGAAAGAGGAAGATGAGGGTGTGCAATACAAAATAGCCTCAGGGTCGAGTGTATTTTGGATACATAACTGAATCCCGATAGAAACACAAATGTATTAATCAGCCAAAACATTTTTATGTGAGGATTTATTTGGCAAACTTACGATTCGACATATGAACCTGGTATTTCACTTATTTGTTGATACTACAAGAATTTATGTGAAATAAGCAGTACATAACATTGTTATCTCTCGAAGCGTACCAATCCGCAATTGCGGCAGAGTGGCCGAGCGCATTGAGGTGCTATGCTCCGATGCGCGAGGCCGTTCCCCGTCGGAGTTTCGAATCCTACATCGGGCGTGGATATTTGCGTTGTCTTTAGTATAGGTTTGTTTATAAGTAAAGTTTATGGGTTGATAACCCCGCACTTAAGTCCCATAAGCTTAACAAAAATTTGAACATTTGAATCTGAAGTGTAAAGCGCATGTCGAATGGTAGATTGTGTACCGTATCGTCTCCCTTCCTCGTCCTCGTCCGTTGTCGTTGTCGTCGATCCTTGAGTATGAATTACATGAGGCATACGATCAGGATTACGAGACCTCACTACTTCACTACCTGTCGCATGAAAACAGGTAACTGGGCCTTAGCAGGTTTCATAATTACCTGGCGCTCAGGAGAGACAGGCATAGTAGAACAGTCCCGTCGTAGGATACTGTACAAAAAGTACATCGTGCGTTTCCACCATTTTGCAAAATTTTGGCATATTGACTCAGTGTTTTGGGGAGAGCAGGTTGTGGGTACTGGAACCACCAAGATATGATTGACGGATACGTTTTTAGGCGACGTTAATATGTGATCCACATGTCTTCTGTTATCCCGCGACAGTCTGGTGAAGCGAGAAGTGCTACGTACCGTGCCACACAGCCTGCTGAGTGAGAATTACATCACAAAAATTAGCCTTACGATCGGAGAAAGCAACTGGTCCTATGTCCATTTGTCGAGTGCCCCCTAGTAGGGGTCGCAAGATTTAAATGCGTTCCAGACGGCTCAAGGAATATGCGTCGTGTCAGGTAAAATCGAGACGAGCACAGTAGACAAGGCGTCATGTGTCGACAAGTGACAGGCGATTGAGCTTCAAGAGCCGCCCACTGCGAGTGGTGTGGTAATTGGTCGTGAGGTCGCTGCGTATAATTAAAGTCACCACCCAGTACCATATTATCATGCGGTATTAAAAGGAGAGGCGCAACTTTTTCCGAAAAACGTATTATGTTCCTGGCGGTGGCTGGTACCTGATGGTGGGGCATACCTCTGGCGTTGGGTAGGTACAGAACAACCTTAGTCGGGAGACCGTCTCGAAGCCACACCACTACAGGTGTCCGAGGCATGAGAGGTATAAGACGTGAACCCGTACGGTGGGGAGAAATCGGCGACTTACACATTCTGAAGAAGTGCTATATCAATATTTGCACCAAAAATCATATCGTGGAGTAACTATAGTTTGTGTTGGGCACGTGTGGTGGCGACGCTAATCGTGGCAATACGATAATGTTCACGAGGAGATACGTTCGCCTTCTTCAGACACATGCCGTCGGACGTTCGGAGTTTCTGAAGCGGTGGCCGTTCTAGGGAGTGGTCGGGGGCAAGTGCAACCGACGGGGACGCCCCATCAGCTGCACTATCCACTCGCATGGTCTTTACCTCTGCTTCTTTTGACCAGGATGCAGTGACGGTAGAAGGACAACTGCCATGTGCACCGGCTCTCCCATCGGTGCTCGTCCTCAGCAACCCATGCTGGAGTGACCGGCGATACAGACGAGGGAGAGGTCATCTGCATCAGACACCTTTCTATCGGATAACTGATTTCGTCAGCATTCCTGGTATCGATTCCAAGCGGCGAATCGTCAGAAGAATTATGGCTACGTTTACTCCTCTTCCTTGGCGACCGTTGGCGGCTATCATCAGTCACCGGACTAGTCCGTAGGAAGGTAGTCACGACTTTCGGATCAATTTGCATCGGTGCCATACGAGTGTCCCCTATGTGCGGAAGATTTGACTGTAGAAGTTCTTGCAAAAAATTTGTCCAACAGCCATCCATGTTATAATTTTTTTAGGCGACTGGTTTCGGTACATCAGAAGTACTATCTTCAGCCTCCTACATAGATACAAAACATTAAACAGACTAAGCCATACCATTGCATTGAAATTTAACAAACAAGTTAATAATTGGTCTATAAGAGAAACATATCTTAAGTAAAAATAGATAAATCATATAAAAGACACAATTGCGTTGTACAATGGTGTCACTGTAATAGAATGTGTCCACTGGTAATGAAAATAATGTCCTGTATATTAATACCGAAACGAGAGTTTAATATTAAAAAAATTATAATATGATTAAATAAAATTATAACATGAACGGCTGTTGGACATTTTTTTGCAAGAACTGAACTGACCTGCCGACGTCCCACTTCTATCCACAAGAAAGGATACACATAAAATGGACTGTGGAAGGTCTGCCATTGGCTGCGCCGAGGTATTTAGGTATCTGTTGTATCCCTTATGGATGGCTGGGAAAGATCAGAAATAACTTGAGAAGTGACACCATGGATGACCTTGGAGGTGACAGATTGGTTTAGTTATAGCTGAGGTTACTCCTCCTCCTATCGGCGTCTGTACTAATGCATCGTTGTGGCATTCAGATCTGATGTGATCCTCCCTGCCACAGCCTGCACAGGTTTGGGGGTGACCATCGTACATAATTGTACGATAAGTTTGACGGCAAGTTTGTCCTTAATTTAAATTTGATCTGTCGCACACAACTAAGCACCCGGTATGTGCTGAGGGCTTTTTCCTTCTTGGTAACCGATAACTTACTGTACGGTTCAAAAGCCGAGACGACAACTTTGGCACTTCAAAAGGAAGTACAGACACTCGAATCATACGAAAACTGTACTTTGAAAGTTCGAGTGACACCGCTCTAAGTGTCCATCAGAATATTTGAACTTAAGACCACTGGCATATTTGCGAATAACAACCTGACACACATCGGAATTCGTTATTTGAATATGAACGACACTTATCGTAAATACCAATAATATCCAGAGGATCCAAACGAATTTCTTCGCTGATGAACAACTTCATGAACACGGGTCTCGCGTGGTCGGCAAGAAAAGAACGGATTGCTCGACGGTATGGATGCGCCATGTACGAGGCGTGTTTCTTTAAGTAAGTACCGTTTTGAAATAAAAAAGACGTGATGAGATATCTCAATAATTTTATTTTTACCTGAAAGCCTGTACCTTAATCAATATTTCTACATAATTTCCGTCAATATTGAGGCACTTGTCATAACGTTGTACCAGTTTTTTAATACCCTCCTCATAGAAGTTTGCCGCCTGAAATGTTAACCACTTCATCACAACTGTTTTGACTTCGCCATCGTCTTGAAGACTCTGACCGCTCAGATGTTTCTTCAAGTGTAGGAATAAATGGTAGTAACTGGATGCCAGATCAGGGCTGTACGGAGTATGATCTAGAGTTTCCCATCGAAAAGATGTCATGAGAGCTATGGTCTGATTAGTAACATGCGGACGGGCATTGTCTTATTGAAAAACGACTCCCTTGCTCAACTTGCCACGTCTTTTGCTCTGAACTGAACTGACCAGATATGCAATGTCTTACAGTAAGCTGCTACATTGATTGTCTCATTACGAGGCAGAAATCCTACAAGCAATACTCCTTTTCTGTCCCATAAAACTGTGCACATGATTTTCCGGGCAGACATTGTTGTCGAAACTTCACTTTTCTGGCTCAATCTGAATGCCGCCATTGCATGGACTGTTGCTTTGAATCTAGTGTGACGTAGGGCATCCATGTTACATCGCCCGTAACAATTTGGCTTAAGAAATCATCACCGTCGTTGTGGTACCGCTCAAGGAAAGTCAATGCACTGCCTAAACGTTAGGTTTTGTGGACATCCGTTAACATTTTCGGTACCCAACGTGCGCACAATTTTCGGTAATTCAAGTGATCGGTCACAATGCCATAAAAAACACTGCGAGAAACATTAGCAAAGTCATCCCGCAAGGAAGAAATCATAAGCTTCTATTTTCTCACACTTTATTGTCCAATTCCTGCACCAAACTTTCATTAACGCCCGAAGGACGCTCTCTCCGTTGTTCGTCATACATATTTCTGCAGTCATCTTTAAATACTCTCACCCACTTTCTTACCGTTCCATTACTCATAGTGTTTCCTCCGTAAACTGCAAAGATCTGACGATGAATATTGAACGCTTTTAGGCCTTTAGCAGTAAGAAATCTTATAACAGCCGTACTTCACAGTCGATGGGACGATTATCGGATGCATCTTAAACACTTAGTACAGATTATAAACAAGATAGAATAAGACTGTAATGGCGTCAGTGCGTAGACAAAAGATGTAGGTACCCAGTGCGCATGCGCAGAACGCCGGCCAAAGCACTGCGGCCGCGGTGTGGCAAAACAATAATAAAAAAAAAAAAAGCCTCGTAGATCACGGAAGATGGAAACAAGACAATACGCAACGCAACGCGGAAGTAAAACAGACACGCTAGTGGAGCAACTTGGCAAGCCTACTGAACTTATCAAATTTCCTTTTATTTCCTAAACGTTTGGCCATCTGAAGTTATTTGGGCACTTCTCATCATATCCTACATCTACAAAATAAATAAATAAACTTAGACGAATTCGGCGATGACGAGTAGACGTCCTCTTATTGTAAGTCCTGCTAGTACTGTGGTACACTATCACTAACCAGAAGGAGAAATAGAGGTTGCTGAGGTAGTGTCAAAGTCCCACATATCTAAATAACGGCTCCCCAAGACAGGCCGCAAGTAGGCTGAAGCACTGCAATGTTTACCTCGTGTGAATTGAATGCAGCCAACAGCATATGCTCAACAACAGGTTTTTAAAGGCTAAGTGTGAACTGTCCTTAGATGCCCACAGTACAGCCTGAGGCGTCAGTCCCCACCAGGCGGTTTTCTCGCCGGCGCGACTTAATTTGCTGGAGGAGGCTTTCAACGACGGCAGTTTAACCAACGTGTAGTGGTGCGCTTTCTCTTGGTGTTGCAGAATCGGAGAACACTGCAAGTAGTCTACAGCAGTTGCACATGTTATTTTGTGCACCCACTGAATGTCACATTACAATTCTTGAAGCATTAAGTGACGAAGTTGTATTAGGAAGGTGAGTCAAACCTTTCCCCGAGCACACAGGTTTATATTTTCTGTGATCTCCCTAAACTGGCTCAAGCAAATACCGAGTTGGTGTCTTTCAAATGGCACCGCCGGTTTCGTTCCCCTTCCTTACTCAAAACAGTCAGATATTATGCTCTAATGATCACATCGTAGATGGATGGGGCAGTCCTATTTAAAAGCATTGTAAACAAAGCTTTGACGGTCACAATTAATTTGACTCCATAATGGAGATAGCCGCGGCGGGGTGGCCGTACGCATTGAGGCGCTTTGCTCAGATAAGCCAGACCGCTCCCAGTCGGGGATTCGAATCCCCCTCGGGCATGCTGTCTTTAGTTTAAATTAGTTTATAAGTAGTTTGTAAGTATAACGAGTGATGACCCCGCAGTTAAACCGCGTAACCTTAACCAACATTTCGAACATAATGGAGATTGTTCCTGCACACCTCAATATTGTAATAAAATATATTTACAGTTTGGTGGGCGACATGAAGTACTTCGATTTCGTTCCCACGATGGAACATCATGCAGAATGCAAATCATGATGATTCACGTATTCCGCACAAAACAATAATTAGTTCCATAAAATAACTAAACAAGTCGTCTTCGTACATGTCACAAGCTTAAAGAAGAAAAATTCTTGTAACATGTACTAGAAAGACATTTTGAGTTATTTTATGAACCTGACTGTTAAATGTTTTATGCGGAGTATATGAGCCATCATGATTTGCAGTCTGCACGGATGATGTTTCATCATAGGAACGAAATCAATATGTATTTTTTTAATAAATATTTCATATCGCCACCAAGTTCAAAATTTATTGATTTTGGCTCTAATTGAATTTATGCACACTGTAAAGTGCTTCATAAACCCGTTTGGAGCCTTGGGAGGCATTGTATACACATACTCTGGTTGAAGGCGGTGTTGGTAGGTTGATGTTTATGTTGTTTGTTGTGCAAACGAGGAATTTTCCTTTCGGTAAGGCAAATTGATGTTTGTCGCCTTTATCTAGGAAAAGAAAGGGCCCTGTGCTCACGGTCTACGTATTTCATTGAGTGTCGTATTATTTGCTATTTCAGCTACTTCAGATCTCTTATATGAATTTCTGTTACCCTGTTATTTCAGCTACTGCAAAAGGTAAATATGATAAATTACTGGACAGAAATTCCTGAGTGCCTTACCACGACTGGTTTTAATGGTACAGTTTGATTGTTTGCCATTGAAAGAGAATGTGATAGTTTAATACGTTTATAGAAAAGGTGTTTAAAAGCTAGATTTATACACAGCTTTAGTGCCGATGCAATTTCAGTACTTTATATAAACTATTGCCTGAAACTAGAAACGTTCTCTTCCCATTACAGAAGTTGTTCAATACAGCCAAGGCACATGTTTGTCGCACATGTAGTTCGCACCATATATGTGTACGTTTTTAAAGTGATAGCGCGTATAGGGTTGGAGACTCGACAGTTGCCTTTTGCCTCATTTACATTTTATACATTCGAAGTCAGTGCAGCTAACTGTAAAAATGTTTATGCGAAAGCCATGTATTAATGTCTACAAATGTTTGTTTTCGTAACAAGTCCTGCTGTGCAATATTAATTCAAATATTATAGTTAAATGTGAAGTAACGGGTAAGTACAATAAGATTTTAGTTTTGTTATCGATGTGTTACAAAAGGAAATGTAATCGCTATTACAAAAGAAGACCAATAATGTTTGTCGAAACCTTGTTCAAGCGTAGTAAATAAATCCTCACATGCAAATGGTTTTGCTGATTAAATTTCAAACTGTACACAAAGAATAAAATTATACAGGTCGTGTCGGTTACAAGAAGTGGTAAAGAGTTGCTACTGATGCACACGTTCGTATTTGCTATTCACCACCTTGGGAGAAGTCGAGTATCCGGTTATTCGTGCTACCAAGATATACACGCGGAAATGCGGGAAAGAAAAGCGTTTAAACTTTTATCAGAAACAAGACGACGATGGGTTTCATAAATAATTCATGAGCAAACGCCGGAGTTACGGATACTTAAACGCTCTGCGCAGCCCAGCAGCTCAGACTGGAGGAAACACGCAGGGAAAAAAAAAAAAAAAAAAAAAAAAAAAAAAAAAAAAAAAAAAAAAAAAAAACGAAAGCACACAGGCCAGGAGTGTAATATCGCTGCGTAATGCATTCGCGTGGTAAAGTGTGGTATGCATCATCTCTCCTCTATTGTCAGCACTCGCGAGCTTTTTCCTCTTGAGGAGTATTTTGTTATTCAAATATTACTGACTTGCAGGCCACAAGAAAATTCGTCGTTTGTTCAGTAGATGTTTTGGGTGTAGTAACGCTGGCCCTGAGGCAGAAAGTGAAGGTAAAGGAAGACCTGTGTCTTCCGACGTGAATCCAGTACGACTACAGTATTACAAATGACAATGAATTTACCTCAACATTCGTTCGAGATATATAGTCGTGGCTCTCTCGAGTTTGTTGCACCGCGTTGCGAAAAAAAAGTTGCCTCCGTCCGAAAGACAAATTTCTCCCGTTCCCATTAATGTATGCTATATTTAAACAGTTATTATAAACTTAAACGCTCTTCGAATAAATGTCTGCACAATGACCACGCTGATACTTCAAGAAAAGAATATCACCATAAAAATTCCAAGTCAGCCACAGTCATGGAAACAATATAGCCAATACACAGGCACTTTTCAGATAAAAAATTATTTAGAAAATGTCTACATGGTCGAACACAAAATCCAAATGACAGTTTCAGCAGCTGCGTGTGGCAACGAGTACCGAAAACGGTGTTTGTTGGATGGACAGTTCTCAAATTAGGTGTGATGGACGCTGCTATCTGTTTCAGTGAGGTGTCATTAGCAAGACAAAAGTAACGGACATATTGGGCATCCAGCCAGGAAATAATATGATAGTGCTCTGACTGCCATAGATCGTCAGCGAATAGTTGAAGCGGAAAGAGTCCAGAGTAAGGAAAAGACTCCTGAAAAAGTCTGCAGAGGGTAAAGAAGCCGCTACATTATGCCCCTGGAATGTTCTGAAAGAGTCGTATGGTGAGTCAAAACTACTGTGAATATTCTCTTCTCATTTTCTCGTGAGTACATTTTCAGAACATTAGGTACATATATCTTTACAATGGTTTTAGCTGTGTTTATCAAATTTCTACTAAGTAAAAATTGGGACAGTGTCTTTAGATTGCGCCTAATACATTGCAAAAATGATCTGTGTTTGTCATTCTGTGTATAATTTTGACGATAATTCTTAGAGAAAACAGTAATGAAATCTGTTGAGGGTCCCCTTAAGAAAGTGACTCTTTTAGTAAACCATCTTTCCAACATGCATGTAATACGTATACGATGCGATCACCATTTATTCCAGACTGGCTATCTACGGGAGGTTTGTAAAATGATCAGTGCGTAACACTCGATTCTTAAAGATGCATATCATCACTATCAGCTGTGTCGGAGAACCTCTTTGCATCTCAAATACTTTAATTAATTACAGTCATCGGTGTCAGGCAAGGCAAATGAATCTCCACATCACCATGACAGCTGAGGTAACTCGTCTGTGAAACGTTTTATTGCCAGAAGAGGAATTAGAATATACAAAAGGTGTCTGCTGAATTTATATCAAGTGGAAAAATATCAAAAAGTTAACGTTTGATAACATTTGTAGCAGTTGATATTCTGAATATCCGCCTTGAATCATAAAATGATCAAATGTTTGTTAAGCTTAAGGGACTTCACTGCTGGGTCATCAGTCCCTAAACTTACAAAGTACTTATGAACTACCTTATATTAGACAACACAAATATCCATACCCGAGGGGGAATTCGAACCCCCGATCGTAGCGGCCGTTCAGACTGTGACAGGCATGTCGCGGTCCGCTCGGCCGGTGCGGCCGGCTTTGAATCATAATTAATGTTATTCCGCACTCAACAGTATTTCAACGTTAAGTTGAAAGCAGTGATCTGATTTGCCTCACAAATTACGTATCTAGGGTGTCCTTCCTATGTAACATAATTCCTTTCAAACAACAAGAGATTTGAGACGCACAGGTTTTTCATGTGCACTTGGTAAGCAGAGTGCGGAGAGGCAAACTGAGAGAAATCAGTAACGGCTCCGGTGACGCAAACACTGACGGCGGCCGGGAAAGCAGTATGCTCACTACATCACATGCCCGTCCACCACACCTCATCAGTTGTCGTGTCGTATTATGATATAATTTAGAAGGTAACTTCGAAGCCATGTGTGCATCTCGCGTGTAAAAAAGAAAAAAAATGTAATAGGTAGTAAATAACAATCACGTTAGCAAAATGTTACAATTCATGTGATAATACGGTTACCGGTTTCGATCTACTCGATCGCATGATGATCTCAGAGTAGGTCGAATCCTGTAACTCTATTATCGAATAAATTGTAAAAACATGTTGCGAAAGTGACTATTATTTTCATTCTGAAACATAAACCACTTCGCTGACTTTTAAGTAGGAAACTATATTTTACAAACTCTTTATATATGTATGTACAGACCCCTGGAAGACAGGCATCCACACGACTCTGTTTGTTGCACAAGCTACCCTCTGCAGGTAACTGATTTCCGCTTCATTTGCAGATCGAAAAGCAAACACAGTGTATAGTCTTCAGGTTTTATCCTGTTGAGAAACAAGTCCGTAGGAACAGACACCACACCAATATATTAAGTATTTACACGCGAAGACGGCGTTAGCTTCAATTAAATTACCGCAGATGCGGTCATACCTTCGACCTCGCACTGGAATACGTAATGGCGAGCGTAAGAGGGCATGGAAGGTAGGGGCTCTACAGCTATAGTGTGCGACATGTGGAGGTTTGAGACGGACGGAGGGCGATCGCGGGTAGCAAAGTGGCTAAGGCGACCGCTGGACCGAAGCGAGAGACCCGCGTTCGATTCCCAGCCCGGCTCACATTTTCACTTAGCGCCATGGCTTAATTTCAATACCGAAATGCAGCCACTGTCAGTCCTTCTGTCGTAATTCCCCTTCCTTCCCCTACTCTATCAATGATGCATACAATATGGCTGCGAAGCAGGTATGGTGTCTGTTCTTTTTAACACCAAAATAATAAATTTTCGGATTTATAAACTAAACCACTTTCACTGAATGGATTCACAAATCGTTAATGTGTTTTCCGCGAGTTTGGCTTCGTGTTATTAACCAACTTTTTAATAGATTGCTAATCTCAGATTAGAAGACAAACCCTTACATTATTATAGTTCTCTGTTTTCCGACTTCAGCTCTGGAATGCACCGGTATTACTATTTGATTGTTCTCAGAATGAAACTTTTCAATCTGCAGCGGAGTGTGCGCTGATATGAAACTTCCTGGCAGATTAAAATTGTGTGCCGGAACCGGGACTCGAACCTGGGACCTTCGCCTTTCGCGAGCAAGCGCACTACCGACTGTGCTATCCTGACACGACTCACGATGCCGCCTCACAACTGGCGGAAGTAAAGTTGTTAGGCGGCATCGTGAGTCGTGTCGGGATAGCACAGTCGGTAGTGCGCTTGCTCGCAAAAGGCGAAGGTCCCAGGTTCGAGTCCCGGTTCCGGCACACAATTTTAATCTGCCAGAAAGTTTCTATTTGATTGTTAGTTTACAAACAATTATATTGGCGTTTTACATTTATTGGAACAGCTGTTTTAATTATTGATGTTAATAACAAACTTTTTGTAATTTCCATATTATTCGAGCGGTATTGAAATCAGGTACGACACAACCAAACAGCTGAAATTTGAATAATCCGCTTTCGGATAACTTACTGCATCTCTAGGGACGCGACGCTTGCGTCGTTACCTCCCCCTAAAAGGTTCAACGGTTTGCCCTCAGCAGGTAACTTGATGCTCGCCGTCTTTCTTCGACGTTCGATACTGATCGAAGTCCTCGAGCACGGAGAAACCATTAACAGTGACCTATACAACACGTAGCCTACGCAAGTTCATAAGGCCATGGTTGCTCACGGTGGGAGTGATTCCGCTCCATGACAATGCGTATCCACATGTCTCCAGAGTCACACGAAATGTGCTGGCAAAGTTGAAGTGGGAGTAATTTCAGCATCCGTCGTACAGTCCGGACAAGTCACCCTGTGACCTCCATCTGTTTGATCCTATATATAAAATCTAGAAGGGAAGCACTTGAAATCGGACGACGAAGTGAAGGACACAGCAGAGGACGGAATCCTAGGGGTTATCAAGCAATGGGATTGTTCTCAGGCCACTGGCGATTTCTTTTGAATATACAATTAATTATCCCCACACTTTCGTAGCTTTTAATTTGAACATCACTCATATATTTAATTTAGTACTGATAATTTGCTGAAATGTCTAGTGACAGTTAACTAGTTATTACAACGCGAAAATTTATGTAATTGCTTCTTTTCCGCTGATAGCCTAATGTTTCAATATCGTTATTATCTTCTGTGTGCATGATACTAGTAATCGAAAAGAGGATTAGATTAATTAATGAAGTGGAACGTGTCAACTGCAATATAAACCTTGGTTCTGCAACACAAGTTTATCCTCAAATGTTGATCTTTGCAGATAATTTAAAGGTCGGTCGAAGTTTGCCAGAGTATGATCTCCACTTTGTGGTGTTGGTCATCGGTCTTCAACCCTCAGATAGCGGATGCCTCTTCTTCATACTCATAGACTGATGACTTCATAGCGAACCGAGAACTGCTAGGGTAGCCGTCTGGACAGACCCATATACTGGTCGTAGACCAATCACAGGCAGGCATAAGGATCTGCAGCTGGTCTGGTTCGCACAGCGACCTGTGCAAGAAATAGTGCCTATTAGGATCGCGAACTGAGTCATCATGTTAGCGGTGCTGCCAGCTTAACAGGAATTCCCTATAACTGGCAGTACACACCACCCGTCCCATCCTGGCGGTAGGGGAGGGGGGCGCTTTTCGGCGCGAAGCGACGTCTTGTGTGACGGTCTACTGTGGCAGCTTCTTGGAAGAGGTGGTGGTGTCCCGGTAGAGTAGGGGGCAATGTGGCGGCGCGAAAGTGACTGGGAGACTGGCAGCTGTGGCGTTAGTGGCATGGGTTCATCAACGTCATTGCGGAGAGTTACAGACGATGGGACCGGCAACATTGCTGACTGGAATGCAGGTGTATGGTCCTGCAGTGGTTATGGTGACAGAAGTTGCGCCGATTTCGCAACACCACAACATCACACAGCCAATGGTTAGTAGGAAGTACGCCACTAGTGTCTGGAGAGGAAGGATTAGGACTGGTTCGCAAAGAATTGATGGAGGAGTTGGAAAAGCTGGGCACCAGGGATAGAGTTTGTTCTATGGCGACTGACGACTATGTCATCGATGCAAATGTTAAACAGTTGACAGCCCTTGAGCAATCTAGCCTAAAGGCCGAAAACTTGTGCCAAAACTAAGGATATGGGAAGAAAATGGGTTGGTTCCATTGGGACATAGGGTGCAAAAGGATGTGGGGTTGCTGTGTCAGTGTTCAGTTGGACTGGCTTGGACCAGGGAAGGATCTTCTGGACTGGCTAGGCAACTGCTGGGTACATGTTTAGCAATGTCCTTGACATAACAGAAGCAGAACCATCTAGGTGTACTTGACATAACATATGCAGAACCGGGCCTGCATATTCTATGTAATGACAACGTGCAGTGTGGATAATGGTTCGCAACAGGATGCCATCGACGATAGACAGCTGATGTCTCATACAACAATGAAAGTGAAGCTGCTGTTGGTTGTGGTGGGGGAGGAGGGAGTTGTAGGGAGGAATGGTGGCCCACCCCTGATGAACAGAGCAGCGGATGGTTTACAGAAGTGGATCTTGTAGCAATCACCACAGTGGAGGCTATGATGGCATAACGCTCAAGGAAGTTATGGAGGTCTTCATCAATTTGAGAATTTCAAAGGAATCAGGTGCTGTATTGGAGCCTAAAGTCAGTCCGGCATGGGCATGTACGTTTGCATGCGGTGTGGTACATCTACTCCGAAAGCCACCAGATTGTATGTGGCGGGGGGTGCCTTAAGTACGAGTACCACTATCGGTTCTCCCTCCTATTCCAGTCACATATTGTTCGCGGAAAGAAAGATTGTCGGTATGCCTCTGTGTAGACTCTAATCTCTCTGATTTTATCTTCATGATCTCTTCAGAGATATATGTAGGAGGTAGAAATATACTGCTAGACTCCTCGGTGAAGGTATGTTCTTGAAACTTCGACAAAAGCCCGCACCGAGCGACAGAGCGTCCCTCCTGCAGAGTCTTCCACTGGAGTTCAACAATCATCGTAACTCTTTCTGGATTACCAAATGATCCTGTAACGAAGAGCGCTGCTCTCCGTTAGAGCTTTTCTACTTCCTCTATCAAGCCCACCTGGTACGGATCCCACACCGGTGAGCAGTATTCAAGCTGTGGGCGAACAAGGTTTGAAGTGTAAGATAAAGGAATTGGGACAAAAATAGGGCCCACCTCTTCATCCATTGTAACGTCTTAGTGGTCAGGTTGGTCTCCAGAGAAAGCAGTGAAAGCAGAGGCTTGTGTTCTGTGAAATGCCCTTCCATAAAAAAAACAGGGAGCCGGAGAATAAGATCGCTAACGCCTCCATTTGAATTTGTGGATACTTTAGCTTGGTGTCCGACAGAGCCTTCGGTACAAAAGCCACTGGATGTTCCGTCTCACGTTAGAGATTATGCAGAGTACAGCCCTTACCCCATGCCCACAAACGTCAGTTGCCAGGAGCATTGTCAAGGAAGGATTGTGTGGCCCTGGCCCTTTACTCTTCTCTCCCTTGTAAATGAAGTTACAAACATCCCCCAGGTGTCGTGATTATCGGTCAGTTGGTGTCGAAGCCTGGAGTAAGATACCCTGCAACATGCAGGGACCCACTGAAACACCCAAATTTAATGTAAATTGGTCGAGCGCTTTAGAAGCCGTTCAGTGACATACACACTGTTGTTTCAACACATTTGCATCGTAGCTTTTAGTCCAAACTCGTTGAAGAGGTTGAATTTTTTGAGGGCATTTTACTGAAAACAGTACACAGCACAATTATAATTAAAAATAATACACCAAAATCTTATAAAGTATGAATATGTGGTATGTAAATTTTGTAGACTTGAAATAAGTTTTATCATCAAAGAAAGGTATGAAATCGTAACACTGTTGTATCTACCGATGCTTACCGAGGCAGGTAAAATTTCGCGTGCCGTCCTAAGATGGGTCTTTTCGGCTCAACATGCCGGCACAACATTTCTGTAAAATTTCGCGTTCCGTCCCTAGATGGGTCTTTTCGGCTCAACATGCCGCCACAACATTTCTTTTGCAATAAAAATATACAGATTAATCAGTATAAAAATTACCCTCTATATATGTCTCGATGACATCATATATATATATATATATATATATATATGATTTTTGTTCTAATTAAATTCATCACACTGGTCCCGCTTAAGCGATAGGTTAGGTTATATCTCGACTAATGTTGTCAGTATTTCTATGGCAAATTAAATACTTTTATCTAGGTTGGTTGACCATCCAATGGATATTTACGTTCTTAGATCATGTTTTAACATACATACATTTTTATTCCTATTGGACAATATGATGAATATCACTGCCTACATAAGACATCACAGGGTGGATCGTTGAGGGTAGTTTATAAAGTACATGAACACCAATCAACAGTTTTAGTCTGATGTAAAATAAATTTTGAATTGCTGACCTTCAACACTATTGCAACGTAACTGTCTTCGAAAAACTACGTACGGTACATGGCAGAGAGTAGTTAACAACAGTCTTTGACAACTTTTAACCCATCAACAAAAACGTTGGCACATGTATGTATGTATGTGTGGAGAAGGTTTTTGCACTCCTCAAGCCACCTTATGGCGTACTGGTGAATGGCTGACCGACCATGAAAGCTGGTAGATATAACCTCTGTACGTTTTTGTAGGGAGCAGACATAGGAATAGAAGGTGGAGAAAGAGAGAGATTAACAGGTTGGTGATTGACCAAGAGGTGTGTAGAAGGATATACATAGATACAGGAGAGAGGACGAGATTGACAGAGACATGCTGCGGAAGGACTAATGATGGGTTAGTGAGAGGAGCATGTGAACTATGGTGTTGGCGGTGGGGTGGGGGAGGGGGAGAAGCAGGTGATCAGAAAAAGAGTAAGAAGAGGTGGACTACTGCAGAGTGGAAGAAATACGTAATATAGGAAATGTTATTATGTAATGGGAATCTGCAATAGCAGAGGAGCCAAAATTCAATTGTTGACCGATTTCGCCAATTCCATGTTTCCATCATCAAGTCTGTTGAAATTTCAATATCACACCATTTTTTGATTTGATTTGATTTTCTCAGGGCACCCAAAAGAGTCTTGGTCCAACCCGACACTCCCAGCACCGAAACTAAATTAATTCTGCGGTGTCGCTCCCTGAATATCTAGTAAAGCCAACCAATGCCCTTGAACAGTGCAAGGAGTCCCTTTACCAGTTCTTTGTTAGACACAATTTCTTCGTGTCTGGTTGTCCCAAATGTTCTGTGCCTCTTACTCTCCAATGCAATGCCTTCGAAGATTAGATGTGATGCAGTTTCATCACCGTCATCACAGATCCTACATTTAGGGTCCTCTTATGTTATTCCCACTGTATGTAAGTGTTTTTTGAAATTACTGTGGCCTTTCAACAATCCAACCATGAGTCTAATCTCTCTCCTGTTCAGGCCCAGGATTGCAGAGCTTCTTTTAAAACATGGCTTTGGCATCATTACGTTGCCATGTTTTTGTTGATACACTTTGGTCCAATATTCTACGTGCTGTCTTCTGAGCCAGTTACGTAGCTCCAATTTGATCATTACCTTGGTGATTGTCAGGACAGGTTCCGATCCAATAAATGGAGTCTCTGCCTCCATCCCGGCTAATCTGTCGGCATGTTCGTCGCCACTGATCCCCGAGTGGCCAGGGACCCACAATAGGTTTACTATATTGCTTTCCCCTAGCTCCACCAGAACCCTGTGACATTCTGCAACAATTTTAGACCTTGTTGCAGGAGCTGCCAGTGATCTCAGGGCTGCCTGGCTGTCTGATTAGATATAGATGCTACGGTCTTTGTAGCACCTACGCAAATTCTCCTCGACACAGCCCTGATGGCAGTGATTTCGGCCTGGAATACCGAGGCCAGTTTTCCGAGAGAGATGACACCCTCCAGTCTTGGATGCACCCTCTATACCCATCACACCATAATATTTTGTGATATTTACTTTAAATTTTAAGAGACTTGAAGATTGCAATACAGAATTGCCGAAAACGTTTGTGCAGATGGCACCGCATTCCCGGCTTGAATGATGTGAAGCACATGCAAAATGTTCTTGTGTTTACATGTTCCATCGTTTATATCAGGAGGAGGGGAGGATTAATGACCAGGCGCTCTGGAATGGCCGCCGCACTTACTACGAATTGCGCGAGAACTCCCGCCGAAGGTACGAGTCCTCCCTCGTGCATATATGTATGTGTGTGTGTGTGTGTGTGTGTGTGTGTGTGTATGTTGGTGTGCGTGTGTTGTCTGTGTGTGTGTGTGTGTGTGTGTGTGTGTGTGTGTGTGTGTATGTGAGTATTTTCCTTAGCAAAAGTTATTCTTAGTTTGGAAGTGTAAGGAACAATGACCTAAGCGGTCTGGTCCTTTAGGTTTGCAAAAATTTGAACATTTTGGGTAATCGATATAGAGAGGGTGGAGGAGGATAGAGTGAAGAGGAAATGAAATATAGAGACAGGAAGGAACAAGAGATGACATGGGCACAAAGTGGACGGAATGTAGGAATAAATAAATTGCCGCGCAACTCTAGGTTATCAGCTGTATTGATTACGTTAATTGTCCGTACTGTCCTGAGAATACCTACGTCGTACATCTCACATTGTTTTTGCCTGGTTATTTTACGCAGTGTTTCTTGCCTGTTAGAGCTGGTAATTCTGCACAAATATAGTTGGTCTCCATGATCTTTCAAATCCCTGTAAATGGGGATTTGTTCTTCTGACTAATTTAATTTTTTATTTAGTATGGCAATCACCTCTTGAAGATAGTCGTACTTTTTCGGGTCATTGTGACATGTGTAACTACAAAGGATTATAAACTACCTACTAAATAGTTTAACTAATTTCTTAAGACGTATTGTTTGAATGTGAATGTTGAAAACGATAGACTGTCAGAATGAGATTAATATATGTGACTCGATGCAAAAGTTGCAGTCTAATATTACAGGGACAGATCTGATATCTAAAGACTATGGCAGTCTTTTCCTACTTGGGGGTTGCGAACCTCAGACGGGGTCCCAAGGTCTTCATTGGGTGGGGGGAGAGGGGTCGCCATCGTAGGAGGACGTTTTTGAACCATAAAGTAACTAGAGGTTCAATAATATAAAAAGTGTGCCAAATTGGCAGCTATTTAATGCTGAGTTATCAAGTTCCTTGTGTAACATTCAGTTTTATTTGAATAGATCATAGACAGTTCAGTACATTGATGTTAAAAAAGCACTGTATGTAACTGTTTTCAGGAACCAGTTGTAAATGATTAAGTTTTTCTAAAGATGATGAATCTAGAAGGGTTGCTGCCTATCACTTTCCTCTCAGGCAGGAAGTTACACCTACCTGTTGATCTGCTGTCCTTTAACCGTAAAGGCGTCGGACTTCTTATCTTGGCAGGTGTTTCGTCGCCTGATTGAAGATTCATTAATTGAAATGAGGACAGTAGGAAAGTTACAGAACAAACAGGCAGAAGTGTGGTGAAATCTGTATTCATAAAGATATGACGAAATTCAGGTAGCCCTATTGCATGTTTAATATTGTATCACAAGTAAGACTATTTGTCACGAAACCACCTTTCTGTAAGACAAGGAATTACTAATATATTTTATATACAAATATATTTGCAGTCCCTAGAAAGAGCGGAGAGTGTTTGATTCAGGGAGAATATTGGTAGCCATGAAATCGTAAACTATAACCAGAGCAGGGGCCAAACGGCCAAGCTTACCTAACTATAAACTGTATGGTAAGTGTAGCGGATGCTTCCACTCGGCCATCTTTGTAACAGACGCGGACGGTCCTCGAAGTCACACGTTACTAATACGGTAGTAACTTCCGCCCTAGACTGTCCGCAAGGAGGATATCTTTAAGCTCTGCAACCGAAAGGCGGTGCGTGGCTGTTCGGCGGGCACGGCACCGCAGTGTGCTTCCGCTGTTCTAAAGTAGTCTCTGGAAGCAACCTTACAGGTAGGGAGGAGAAACAGTTGGGAAACTTTAGCCCTTGCGGTCGGTGCTGTATCTCGGACACTCAGGTTCGAACACCTGCTTGGAGCGCGGGACAAGGCTGGTATGCCTCCGCCACGGCATGTCTTCCGCTTGCTTTCGAATTCAAAGGCTACAGTAAATTCTCCATTTTGAGCAATTTTTTCATTAAACAAACGGGTATAAGTAAACGGGTAAAATTGTATAAATTACTCTGCCCTTCCATTCGATTGTCCTCTAAGTAAGAAATCAATATCAGATGCTCCTTGGGTGATGAAAATTACTAAAACGTCCTAAATTAATTGATTTCATTTTGCTACTTTTTAATCAAGTATCCGTCCGGTCTGTTATTGGTATCCAGGAGTTCGTAAGTTTACTGGCAACTCGTATCTATTGGTCGTAATAACACGATTAATTTGCCGCGGTGGAATAGCCGAGTAGTCTAAAGCGTGTCGCTGCGGAGCGCGCGGTTGCTCGCCGTGGAGATTCGAGTCCTCCCTGGGGCATGGGTGTGTGTGTTGTCCTTAGGTTTAAGTAGTTTGTAAGCTACGGACTGATGACCACGTAGTTTGGTGCGATAGATTTACAAACTTTTGAACGATTAATTTTATTTTGCTCTGATTTCTTGGTTATGGCAGAGCTGTTGCAGCCGCACATTATGTGTTCTCAATAAGTCTGTGCGTTACACAGTCGACGGGTAAAATAACATCATACTATAAGTTACTCTGAAAAATTAAAAAAAAAAAAAAGTATACTTCTTTACAGATTTTCCATACTGTAAGACCTTTCTTAATGAGCTTAATTATCTTTCGTGGCCGGCCGCGGTGGCCGAGGGGACTGAGGCGCTCCAGTCACGGTCTGCATGGCCACTACGGTCGGGGGTTCGAATCCCCCCTCGGGCATGCATATTTGTGCCGTCCTAGTTCGTAAGTAGTTCATAAGTAGTTTGTAAGTTTAGGGACTGATGACCCCGTAGTTAAGTCCCATAAGCTTAACAAACGTTTGAACATTTTTTTATCTTTCGTGTCTTGAGTAAAATGCGAAACACTCGTAATGCAAAATATATGTTTCTGTCGAAAATCACGTAAATACAGGATAAAGTGTACCAATCTGAAATATTCTCAAAAAATCTTTTTCCTACAGTTTTAAAGAAAGCTGAAACAAAAGAAAAAAATAGTTTCCCTTGAGATAACGCAGTGTTGTTCGTGAGTAGGAGTGAGAGTGGCGTCGCAAAATTTATTTATTTTTATTTATTTATTTATTTTTATTGTATTTTATTTTTATTTATTTATTTTGAATGGTGTTGCCAGCATATTTTTTCATAGAAGGGGCGCACATTCGAAAAGGTTGGAAAGAACTGGCCCACTGTATGATCAGCATCTCTAAGACGAAAGTAATGCCTGAAGAGATTAGACAGATCGGGTGCCAAATTTGAGGGACGATGAACAAATGGACCGTATCAAGTACATAGAATGTATTTTCTGAAAGGATGGTAAAATAGTGAAAGAATGGAATGAAGGTGAAGCAAAGCTAACGTAATGAGTGCTCAGCACCAGTCTGCTCCTTTATGTAAGCATGAAGACTAGGTTAGCAGTGCACTTCCAATCTTTCGATTAACTTTATTGTATGGGAGTGTAAGCTAGGTGAATACAGTTTAGCTTGTCAATAATGTTGAGGTTACTGGCAATGAAGTAGCAAGCATGATTGGAGGCATTAAAGCAAGGGAACAACGGCAGGAAAAAAATAAAAAGAAATGAAAAAATAAAAGAAAAACAGGGGTATGAGGACCATAGATGAAGCAGTTATAACGAACTGTCTTAGACTATAAGGAATGGGAGAAGCAAGATTTCCTAAGAGACTCATGGGCTAAGCAGTATAGGGTAGGAGTCGAGGTAGGCCAAGAGGGAAGTATTTAGACTTTTTGAAGAATAATTATGATGTAACAGTATGAACAGGAATCGAGGCATGAGCTTTAGCATTGAATTTGGGGTGATTGAGTAATTTTTTGAGGGGAACTATGCTCCAGATTGACCATCTGAAACCCATAATCAGTGAAAATTACGATTGTATAGATGAATATTAATTATGAAGTGTCAGATTAAGTAGGGGCGTAACTATTGGGGGGGAGGCAAACGGTCTCTTCTGCAAACGATATAAACAAGCAGCATGGCTCGCAACATGCAACAACTTTTCCTTCTCAGGCATCAGTTTACGATAAGCTACAACAAAATTGTTTATGGGTTTGATTATAAGAAATTAGGGTTTAGAAACTGGAATTTTTTATGAAATTTAATTAAGAACATAATTTTCAACAACAATAATTTTTTTATCCCTTTCACTGTTGGCGGGAGGGGCGGGTGGGGGGCGGTAGGTTGAAGGGACCCGTTCCAGCACCTAACATTTTAAAAATTAAGCACTGTTAGGTAGAACGTCCAAATATAAGTAACGCCTGGACACTATATTCCTCGAGATGAGGGTAAATGACGCGCAGGAGTATCCGAGTGGTCTGGAGCGCCACGTTACGGATCGCGCTGCCTCCCGCGTCGGAGGTTCGAATACTCCCTCGGTCATGGATGTGTGTGATGTCCGTTAAGTAGTTTGTAAGACTAGGCACTAATGACCAACGTAGTTCGGGCCCATAGGATTGCAAGATTACAAACATTATATTTGAGGGTGAATATGTGCGCTGCGCCTTGCGATAGTGACACTGGAGGTCACTCTCAGGTAATGGAAGTACCCCTGGTACAACAAAATAAAAATACGGGCTTCATTGTTTCTTTTTTATGTGCGAGACGACTGTTTCATGCAAAGAAAAAATATATAGTGGTATCTGTACATATTAAGAACCAAAAATTAAAATATTTACATTTATACCCTTACCACAATATTTCACTTTTGCCCCCCCCCCCACTTCGAAACTGTATTGGACACTGACAAGGGGAACACCAAGTATGGCACCAACGGATTTCGATGGGTCGCAGGTGTGTTGTGAGGGAATTCCTCCAGACCGTTTGCCTAAAAGGATTTTTCCCAATGTGCCTTGATTTCTAAGAAAAATCGAGATCAAATTCGCAGCAAATAACCACGCGTAACGTGTCTACTTACACACGGCGGCTACCGCTCAGCAAGACAGCGTAGTGTAATCGGTGAGGTGCTAGGCACCCATGCAGGAGACCCGGTTCGATACCTAGCGACAGAACAATTTTAAAAAAATTTAATTGCTACTTTTTTATTTCAAACAAAAAAAAAATAATTAAGCAAAGAAAAATAAAGAAACAAAAATAAAAATAATGAAAAGTCAAACGATTAAAAAAATAACCAAGAAAATTAAAAAAAAATAAAAATAAAAAATCTTCTCCTTCGAGTCATTTATTTTTCACTTTTCTCCATTTCTCTTCTTTTGTTGTGCATAATTATATGCCTTTATACCCACCCCTACGTTACAGCTTGAGTAAACAGTCAGGATAATAGCAAATAACACAGTAGCAACTTCTTATTTTACTTATTGCGCAGTGTTGTTTATCCAGTGTCGGCATCGTCACTATCTTTAACTCCTGTACAAAATTTTGGGTGATAATGACGAATGACTAACCGACTAGCCATAGCATAATAGTCCACTGGGACGCGTCACGTGGGTACACACGTCATAGGAGGAGATAAAATCAGCACTCTCAGGAAATATATAGAAATTAAATGTTGCCCAAATATTATTAGTATTAACAAAAAAACTGTTTACTGATTTCGCACTATGCCTTAAAAGTGTGTTTCGAAAATAATAATAATAATAATCGTCGCGCAATGCATAACACATTCAGCGAATGTTACATGTTTTTTATCCTGACCATTTACTGCAAACGTATATGTAAGAATGGTTATCAAAATACATAATTATGCACAAGCATCGGACAGGTGTGAAAAGTAATTGACCCATGTCGGACTTGAATCCAGGTTCCCTGCATAGGATACCACGCAGTCTCGCTGAGCGGTAACCGCCATGTATAAGTAGACACGTTATGCGTGATTATTTGCTACGAATTTGATTTCGATTTCCTTAGAAATCAAGGCGCATTGGACCAAATCCTTTTAGCTTGATGGTCTGGAGGAATTCCCTCACAATACCTACGACCTATTAAATTCCGTTGGTACCATACTTGGTGTTCCCCTTGTGAGATGAAGATATTTTACAAAACTTAGTACTTAAATAAGGAGAAAGTAAACTGATAACTACCTAGGCTCTTATAGTTCCGAACAGAAGTGAAAGGTTAAACGTTTCGCTTAATGAAGGAATAGGCGATGTTACAACGGGATGGAACTAATGGACGTCGCGCTTAAGGTCAACCCAAGGCAGAGCGATCCCCTTCCAAGTACAGAGGACGGTGAGGCCGCCTGAGCGGCCACATTAGCCGGCCACGGCCGGCGGATCTTCGGGCGGCCAGAATGCGGTGCTTAATTATCTGTCGGTGCTGCGAGGGCGGCCGACAAACAGCGGCGTGTCCGGGCAGAGGCGCGGCTTGGCCTTTGGTGCGGTCTCTTTGATGCCGCCTGTGGAGGGCCAGCGAGGCAGGCGCCCGCCGGTTTGTCGGCTCGCAGCGCCGGCCAATGAGCTTACCGAGCCGCTCTCGCCGAGCTCAAAGGAGCTGTCCAAACACCCGCTGCCGCCGCGGTCGTCGACACCGCTCTGGAGTGACGGGGCAGCATATCGTCACACACCAACGGGGTGCTCCATATTCGTCGCTGCAGGTATTTCGCGCTTGCCAATTGTCGCTGTTGTCATTAACTCTAGAACCGTGGGGCTGGGTCTGTGAGACCCATTATACTCCGCTCACTGAGAGCTGGGACGAAATGTAAACAGTGTCGCGTGAGCGACTACGCTCGTTTCCAGAGAAAGCATTCGGTGTTCACGTGATACGAAAGGGTGAACAAAATCCTTGGCGCACGCTTTGCAGCTGGTTGGAGTGACGGCGCCGCATATCGTTACACACCGCCGGGATGCGCCATATCCGTCGCTGCAGGTATTTCGCGCCTGCCAGTTGTCGCTGTTGTCATTAACTCTAGAACGGTTTGGCTGGGTCTGTGAGACTCACTATAGTCCGTTCACCGAGAGCTGGGACGAAATGTAAACAGTGTCACGTGAGCGACTACGCTCGTTTCCAGAGAAAGCATTCGGTGTTCACGTGATACGAAAGGGTGAACAAAATCCTTGGCGCACGCTTTGAAGCGGGTGGCGTCGGCTGGCTGCCGAGTTGCCATCATAGCTGACCCTGAGAAATCTGGACAACAATGTAACGAAATGAAGCACGAAATGGAAGCTCAAAGGAGCTGTCAAAACACCCGCTGCCACCGCGGTCAACGACACCACTCTGGAGTGACGGGGCCGCATATCGTCACACACCTTCAGGGTGCTCCATATTCGTCGCGGCAGGTATTTCGCGCCTGCCAGCTCTCGCTATTGCCATTAATCTTAGAACGCTCGGGCTGGGTCTGTGACACCCACTATAGTCCGTTCACCGAGAGCTGGGACGAAACGTAAACAGTGTCACGTGATCGACTACGATCGGGCCGAGGGGACTGAGGCGCTCGAGTCACGGTCTGCACGGCCACTACGGTCGGGGGTTCGAATTCCCCCCTCTGGCATGGATATTTGTGCCGTCCTTAGTCTTAGCTAGTTCATAAGTAGTTTATAATCTTAGGGACTGATGACCCCGTAGTTAAGTCCTATACGTTCTACAAACATTTGAACATTTTGATTTGACTACGCTCGTTTCCTTAAAAGCATTCGGTGTTCACGTGATACGAAAGGGTGTACAAAATCTTTGGTGCACGCTTTGCAGCTGGTTGCGTCGGCTGGCTGCCGAGCTGACGTCCATAGCGGACCCTGAGAAATCTGGAACGCTTTAGGTGGTCTTTCTTCCCGTGCGCTATTAGAGAACTTATGAAGTTATGAAAGTGGTTAATGAACCCTCTGCCAGGCTCTTAAATGTGACTTGCAGAGTATCTATGTAGATGTGGATTTATAAATACAAAGAAGTATTGTGATTTTCAGAAAGTTGATAGTCTTAAGCTTAGTAGGACCTGAACAAAATAAAAACTCGTCATTTGATGTACATACACTGTTTGACTCTTGGTATAAGTGTTTTAATTATTGGGTAACACAGACTCAGCCCGACGATCCAGACGTTCCATTTTCCGACCGACCGTTCTAGGGTTAAATGTATATAATGACACAGAAAAGAAACTGTACAGGGTGTAACAGTATAAGTATAAATATTTCTATTTTTGTTACCTTAAGGGGAGATGATGGCAGAAATAATGATAAAAATAACATTTTTTATTTTCTTATTTGATAGTAAATGTAATTTACATTATTATACCACATTTTCCCTTGAACTTCAAACAACAAATAATTTAAAAAAATTAAAACCTTAAACAGTGTAATGTGCCATGTCTTCTCTTCAAGGTACCCAAATGAGAGATTCAGTGTTCTTATTTGGAAGAGATGCCCAAGGACTGTGGTTCTTTCCAACTTGGTAGTGAAGATTTCTGATTTGGAAGCTGCAGCAGTGTTTAATGACGGAAATATAACGAGACTTCATACTCCCGGGAAATTGGGCTTGCACAATTTTGAATTTCTGCCTTTGGACTTATACATATAACTTAAGAAGGCTGTGATTTTCATATACAACACAGCATAGTTGTAAATAACGCTGTGGAGCTTTTTTTGTCGTCTAAGCAGTGTGGTATAAAAGACTGTGCAGTCTTCAGTAAGCAGATACTGGAAATCATCGATGAGCAACGAATCGCGGAGGCTGAGACTTCAGTACAAAATATAGGAAAAAATTGCAGGCAAAGGAGCTAAATGGAAACAATTTGTAAGTGGAACATAATTTTAATTTGGACATTACAAACATTTTTATGGTTGATAATATATTGGAAAAAAAAAAAAAAAAAAAAAAAAAAAAAAAAAAAAAAAAAAAAAAAAAGAGAGAGAGAGAGAGAGAAAACAACGCGTAAAATGGTCGAATCCAAAAATCACAGGAAATAATACCATTAATTTATTAAAAAGATACTGAACTTAGTAATACAGTCATTAGTGTAGATTACGATACCATAAAAGAAAATTGCCAAATTTCTATGGGGATAAAAAAAAGTGTATCTTAAAATATTAATGAAACGAAAAATTCAAAATTCTCTCACAACATAAAAATGATATTAAAATTTCTGATCTTTTTTCTTGAAGCATATTGGATCGCTATAAATAAGTGTGCAAAATTCAGTGATATTGAACAAAAATTTACAGACAAGATTTAAAATCTCAGTTTAAGACTGCCACCGTCTCCCCTTAACATGTACAGACACAACAATATTAGGTTTTTTTCTGCTAGGAACAGTCGTCCCAAACAACAAATACAAACAATGAAACCGGAAGTTTCTATTTGTCTTATACCTGGGTCGCAATAGTTCGACGTCTGGACGTGTAGACTTCCATTACGTGAGAGTGACCTCCAGTGCATAGCGTAGCGCACCTTTCCACCGTGATCTCGGGAAGGTACTATCTACCAATTCTTAATTTGTAAAATATTTGGTGCCGGAATGCGCCCCTTCAACCTATCCTACACCACAGCCTCAGTGAAAGTGATAAAAAAATGAGATTTTTTGTTATTGAAACTATTGTTCCGATATTCAAGTGTTTTAAGTCATTAAAACGTTCGGGTCTTTAAACCACAAATTCTAACAGTCAAAAACATAAAACTACAAGGTCCACTGCAAACAACAGCTGGTATCGCCTGCCGCTGTGCCTCGTCACTGTGCTCCCCAGCTGTGCTTAATACGTATTGCCAGAAGTGGTTTTTGTGACTGATTTTACATCATACTGTCAACAGCTGAAACGTTCGAACAGTTGGTTCGTAGCTACTCTGTGCAAATATATTCAAAAATGTTTCAAATGTTTGTATAGTCTATGGGACTTAACTACGGGGTCATCAGTCCCTAAACTTACAAACTACTTATGAACTACTTACAAACTAGGACGGCACAAATATCGATGCCCGAGGGGGGATTCGAACCCCCGACCGTAGTGGCCGTCCAGACCGTGACTGAGGCGCCTCAGTCCCCGCGGCCACCGCGGCCGGCGCAAATATGTTCATTATTAATCAAAACGGCATTTAGAAGTTAATGACTATGAAGATATTAACCCTCCATCTGGCCCCGTGCAATTACCTCTCCCCACGCCCTCGCTCCCCGAACCCCCCCCCCCCCCACACACACACACAGAAGGAACACAGCACCTTGCTCCATGGCCCTGCCCAGCGCCCTGCCCAGCGCATCACGTTGGCGAAACATTTTCACGTTACCTCCTCCAGGGGCAACGACAAATTATAGTTAGGTCGTGATTTAATACATGAGTAGTATATTAAATCTACGGTGCAGACCTGTTAATAAAGTAACAAAAAATATCTGCTAGGTCCTGGAAGGGTTACGACCGAAATTTAGCTCTGCTATATCTATCCTGAAAACAAGCGACTTTTAATATCTATGTTTAAAATCTCGAAATGAGTATGTATCCTTAAGTAATTTTGTTTCCTAGAGTATACATATATAGCAACACGTTGTAATAAATTTGCAGTCAGTGTTTCATGGTAATGGTTTTTTCACATTGTAGAGGCTCCCCCGAAAATTTTATATATTTAGTGTAAGTAGTTACGAGGACCACACCAGGAATCAATGATTCAGACGCTAAACATAAACAATAATTTGATAATTCTGTCTGTGTTATTGTGCCACGTGTGTCTTGGAACTAACTTCACGACGAGGGGATACATACTGATATAGAGTTTGATATTCTTTTCTGCTGGCGAAGTACAGAAACTTCTCGCGAATTTTAATCTGAAAGTCATAAGTGCCCAAGCTGCTTCCATAACCGTCCACACATGGCAACGTGTGTTCATTGCAGTATTTTTGTATGACTCAGACTTTCGGTTATAATCCATAAATGTTGAATGTGATTGACGTTGGGATAACTGGGAGACCAACATTTTTCCTTGAATTATTCCTGAAACTATTCAAAGCAGTCAAAATGACTGTGGCACAATGACATTGCGCATTATTACAACAATAACTCCATCATTATTTGGCAAGATAAATTCCATCAATTGCTCTAAATGGTGACCAGTAGGGGGATTTTCCATATGGATATCATCTTAAGGAACGACAATACGTATTCAGACCTATGGCACTTATGAATTTATTAAAAACTATCAATGAAATTCTTCCGGGTATAAGACCGCGTCGTCATTTTATAAACTCTACCGACGTTTTGGCCACTGTTGCAGGCGGTCTTCATCAGGGTCTGTGTCTGACTGCTGAATGTACGATAGTTTGGGGTTTATATAACAGTGGACGAGGGAGAGGAAGGGGGAAGTTGTCTTTCCTTCGTTGGTGGTTACATTATTGCACGCCATTGGTGGAAAGTGGCAATGATGATTGGTGTTTTAATAGCTTGTTTTTCATATGATTGCATTCTTCCACCTTATTGGTAAAAATTGATGTTTTCGATTGTCTATTGCATTACAAGTTGCTATTGGCGGAATGGACTTGAGAGAACGGACCGCGGTTGTGGCGTGCCGCTGTTGACTTGTCGCCTGGCGCAGACGGCGGCGGGCCGGTGCTCTGCGTGTTCGCGGCCGCTGCGGTCTCCGGGGCAGTCTGCGCGAGTCCTTCCGCGCGCGGTGCCGTCACGTAGCGTTGCAACAGCTGGCAGCCAAGACGCCGGCAGGCCTGTAGCCATCCTCCCTATTCATATTGGCAAGACGATTGGCTAATTCTATAGCATCTATAATCTTCATCCTCCTTGAGAATGGTTGTTTCGCCACCACGCGGGCATCGCTGAAAGAGATTGTGGTGCTCAGAAGCCGCTGTCTTTGTGTGTTGTCCAAGCCGTTTGTATCTTTCATGTTCAGAAAGCCTTGTGCAGATTACTCGTTCGGTCTCTCCTATATAAACGCCGGCATTACTCAATTTGTCAACTGCGTCCTTAGTTGAACCTAGTACTTCCTTAGTCTTATTGGTGATGGGAAAACTGGCTTTATGCCTGCCCGACGAATAACCTTGTCCACAGGCTCAGTGACGCCCTGCACGTAAGGTAATACGGCGATGCTTTGTGCTTCCTCCTGCTCCCCTCTATTGCTTTCATTGCATCTGGACATTGTTTTATTTATATCGCACAGTCCATAGCCATTAACCGCAAAGGTGGATGTGAGGTCGTAGTTCCGCCTGTAAGTGATCGGCATCGCAGATCCTGTGGGCCCTCCATGTTAAAGTTTGCAGAGCGGATTTCTTCAGCATGGGGTGGTGGTGGGAAGAGGTGTGGAGGTACCTTACCGTGCTGGTAGCCTTTCTGTACACCCTGTGGCCGATTTTACCGCCAGACTTTCGGTACACTTCGACGTCGCCGAAAGGCAGCACCCCATTCTTTTCTACTTCAATAGTGAAATGTATTTTGCTATGCTGCCGTTTGAGATGTTCGTGGAAGTTCTGTAGTTCCTCTTATCCATGTGAGCGGATGACGAAAGTGTCATCAACGTATCGCAGCCAGCATGCTGGGCTTAGTGGCGCTGACAGGAGAGCCGTTTCTTCAAATGCTTGCATGAAGCTATACCGTCTGTTCGTTCGTAAAATTCTCCTTTCCACTTGAAATAGGTGGTCGCCAGGCAGTGGCGTACTAGGTCACAGGTGTCAGGTGCTAAGCGTTCTTCTAATATGTTCATTGTGTGTGACACTGGTACGTTAGTGAATAGCGATTTTACATCAAAGCTAACCATCAGATCCAAAGCTGATACACTCTTCTCTTTTAAAAGTGCCACGAAGTGGATCGAATCCTTGACATATGACTCTGTGTGGCTTACTAGATGTCGGAGCTTTGGTACCAGCTCTTCTGCAAGCTTATACGTGGGTGAATTAATGCTGGCGACTATAGGTCGTAAAGGATAATCCTCTTTATGGATCTTCGGTACCCCATACATCTTCGGTGCCTGCGGAACTTGTGGAATGAGTCTTCTGGCTGTACAGTGAAGTAACCACCAATAAAGGAAAACCAATGTTCCCTTTCCTCTCCCTCATCCGCTGCTACATAAACCCCAAGCTATCATACATTCAGCAGTCAGACATAGACCCTGATGAAGGCTGCCTGCAACAGTGGCCGAAACGTCGGTAGAGTTTATAAAATGACGACGCGTTCTCATACCCGGAAGAATTTCATTGATAGTGACAACGGCCGCGGAAGCCTACGTTTGCATTTATTAAATACTATTTGTGCATTAGAAATCTTTCTTTAGTTTTTATTGAGAGTAGCAATTTTATGGCAAAACGCGCACCTAATGGTTCTTAAAATCGTATTACTTTTCAGACATCAAACACAGACGTAAAACTACAAAACACTTTTGGTTTTGTCAAGTCTTTTAACGGCATATGACGCCAACCAATTCTTACAACCCATTTTACTTCAGATACAACACGCTCACGACGTTCAATTTAATAGAACATTATAGGCAGTAGATTTGGGTTAACGAACTGTTCGCTCCAACCATATAGATATCCACTTAATTGTGTCACATATAAACCTATCTAAGAACTTTGAGGTAAGCTCCCAGAAAACCTGTCACCAAAAATGAATATTGCGACGTCGCAACAAGTCATTCCACCTCATGTAAATCAAGATACGTGAAGGTGCACCTTTAATGGTACGAAACCGATCGTAACCTAATAAAGGCATAAAAGACAGATAAGGCGGATAACGATAATTCATGGAAAGGAATCCTGGCTTAATTGTTTGTATTGCCTTCTCGAATTTCTAACAAAGCTCTAATGGTTTTCAGTCAGTCAAAAGTAACATTTCTAGTCCGTAATCTTCCAGATGGATTAGGAGACACAACACATTCCATGAAAAACAAACCACATGATCCTGAAGCGACATAAAGCTTGCACAGTTCGTTGCAGACAGGTTGGGTCCATGCATTCATGGAACCATGAGACCGAAATCTTACCAAATTAACGCAAATCTCGTTTCTCGAAGCCGCGGTATTCCAGTAGTGTAGCGTTCAACCGATTTGTTTACACACCCAAGAGAGAAAATCCTAGAAAAGATAAACAATTAAGCTAATTCATTTTTTCTTCTTTATTGATTCTTTTCACTTTGTCTTAAGATTACCGTGTGCATAGGACTACTTAAAAATTTTCTGTTACCATGATTGTGTAACAATTAATGTATTGACTAGTTGCATGACCATGGAGTCTCATTCCTCAATTGGGTCCTATGGAACATAAAGAAGCACTAAAACTAAACACTAGATGATTGAGTGGGTGTCGTGCTATTATTAATTACGTTTGTTGAAACTAAAATAGTGGCAACGCTTCTGTGGGGACACTATTCAAGAGGTCATATAGCACAATAGTGTCACCAGGAGCTTCCAGAGGCGTGTGGGGAATCGGCATTGCCGTACCGAGCAATGGCACGTTGGCACCTTCAACGAAAGTTGTCAAACTGTGGCAGACGTACATCAAATGTACATATGTTAGTAAATCTATCGGAACAAACTTCGTGGTCATCAGACCGTAGCTTACAAACTACTTACACTAAGGTAAACTAATCTAAGGACAACACACACACCCATGCCCCAGGAAGGACTCGAGCCTCCGACGGCGAGCAACCGCGCGCTCCGCAGCGAGGCGCCTTGAGACCGCTCGGCTACTCCACCGCGGCAGACGTACATCAGACAGAGCGTCCTAGCGCCTCTGAAGAAGAAGAAGAAGTGCAAACTGTTGCGTGTTAGTGGACATTGATCGACGCCAGACGATTCGCGAGCTCGCCCACAAAACGGGTTTAGGACATATGACTGTGCATCGCATCCTGAAGGAGCGCCTGGGCATGCGAAAAACTGCATCACGATGTATTCCTCATGAATTGACGGTGATGACATAATGGATCCGCTTCGACGCTGCTCAGACGCATTTGGAGCGCTATGAGCGCAAAGGAGAGGCTTTCAAACGCCGTATCGTTACACTGGATGAGACATGGGGCACATCGTAAAAGCAAATATTGAAATGCCAATCGAACAAATGGCGTCATTATGAGTCGTCGCGAAAGTCAAAAGTGCGTCAGACATCCAGTAATGAGATTCTTGTGTAGGACTGTGATGGTATTATCCTAACGCCAGTGGCGACTTGTGTTTCAGATGACTGGGGGTTCAGTCCCCCCCCCCCCCCACTACTACCCCACCGAGTCCAAAGAGCCGGGAGAAAGCTCCCGCAGTGGCCCCATACCCAATTAAAAAACATTTTCATTAACAGATCGACGCTTGCTTCAACTCGAGCTGACTACCAAGCTTATTTATTTAACGCATATGTTCCAATCTTAAAGCTGAGTAATTTGTTTCTAAATGATGCTGAAAGTTATTTTTATTTGCTAATAAACAGCAAGCACACTAAAACACAATCAGTAAGGAGGAGAAATCTTGAGGTTTAACGTCCCTTCGTCAGCGAGATCATTAGAGACGGAGCTTACGTTCGGGTTTTTGGGTAAGGATGGAGGAAAGAAATCGGCCGTGCCCTTTGAAAGGAACTATCCCGACATTTACCTGGATTTATTTTAGGTAAATCACGGAAAACCTAAATCTGGATGGCCGGAGGTGGATTTCAACCACCATCCTTCCGAATACGAGTCCAGTGTGTTACCACTGCTCCACCTCGCTCGGTCACAATAAGTAACTGATTACAATGTTAAGTAATTGTAACAAAATGAATCTGTTGCGATGAAGAGACAAGCCAATTTCGTGTTACATGACACATTAAGCAGCATCCCCTCCAAACGTTATCCATGCGCAAAGGCTACTGTCCCCCACATCTTTTTAAAAAGGCAAAAGTCCCAGGTTCGGTTCCCGGTTCCGGCACGAAATTTTCATGTGTAAGAAAGTTTCTCATCAGTGCACACTTAGCTGCAGAGTGAAAGTTTCGTTCTACTTTACCATCCACCATACTCCCTGGACATGTGACTTTGATTTCATTCTAAAGATGAAGGAAATACTTCGTGGCATTGCCTTCAGAAGCTCCACAGATTCGGCATGTAGTAGACCGCTCCTTTCGAACCATCAACATAACAGGCTCTGCTAACGGTGTAAGACGCCTTCCACATCGCTGGCAATGGGTTCTAGACAACGTTGATAACTATTTTCAAGGGTAATTACAGGTGCAAACAGGTAACAGCTTTGCATCAGTTGTGAATAAATTAGAGACGGAGCTTACGTTCGGGTTTTTGGGTAAGGATGGAGGAAAGAAATCGGCCGTGCCCTTTGAAAGGAACTATCCCGACATTTACCTGGATTTATTTTAGGTAAATCACGGAAAACCTAAATCTGGATGACCGGAGGTGGATTTCAACCACCATCCTTCCGAATACGAGTCCAGTGTGTTACCACTGCTCCACCTCGCTCGGTCACAATAAGTAACTGATTACAATGTTAAGTAATTGTAACAAAATGAATCTGTTGCGATGAAGAGACAAGCCATTATTTATGTCCCAATCCTCGTACATTCGGGGCGATCGTCTATTGCTACAGCCTATCATCACCGAATAGCACCAGAAATAATACGCCGTGGATACCAGATTGATTTCTATATGTCCCGCAGTGTTTATTGTCTGTTACCAAGGATAGCGCTAAGCAAACGCCGCTATTTTGTGTCATTAATGGTGAGAGGAAATGCCTGAATTGTTGAATCTCCTCACACTCTTCATAGCTTGAATTCAGTAATATTGAAGTCCTTATTTCCGTAATGGAATATCCTATGCGTCTAGTTCCAACAAAATTTCTGAGTTTGTTAACCACAGTCGTGCGGCCAGAAACACGTCAGACACTTTTTGAATTCTATTACCAGAGAACAAATGTCATATCTGCCAATGCACCATATATCTTGAGTACGCGACATTACCGCTATATCTAGCTGTGCATATATATTGGTCGAAACAATTAGGGGTTCGGTTCAGATTTCTTGAATAAGTAATGACATCGGCAGGAGGACCTACAATGGTTCGACATCTATCTGTCGGTTCTGTGGACTGGAGACAACATTACGGCAACCTATATATTAGTAATACCGAAAGTTAGTACGGGATGGGTTGGTGTTGACTTGGGTTTACTCTACGAAACGAATTAAACAAGCACTTGGGTTCATATAGTGTAGTAAGCAGGTAGTGCATTGCAACATGATTTACCCGAAGCTATGGCATGGAAAGCCATAGGAACATTGGAAGCTGTAAAGACATGTGTAAACTAGTCGATAAACCTTTGGCAGGAGTTGCTAAGTGTAAAGTATGTTGTTAGTTATGAATTAATATATTCATATATATTTAGGACAGCAATTAATTATCTTGGGTCGCCACCATATTTCTCCAAAATATGGAAAATGGAAATGTTACTGATCAGCTATGATTTGATCATATTTTCAAACGTATAATAAATATTCCTACTCTATTGCAATGTATCAGTTGTACCAAACAAACAAAAAAGTACTTGAATCATTATTGGTAAACAGTGGAATTTAACTATTCTGTTTCCCCTCCAAAATAGTGAAAAAAGGAATGTTCTTAAATGAGAAACGATCTGCTCAAAATCAATTTATTATAATTAAACATAAAAAATAAATTAGATGGCATTTCCTATCATGAAAAGCAGATAATGGTATTCAAACAATCTTTTACAAATGTTAAAATATTGAGACACAAAAATGACTGGCTGAGTCAACGGTCCTAGGTTTTGCAAAACAGATTGCTATTACATTGGCTACACAGGGGGTTGAAATTATCGTTAGCCCTAAGCTCCCCAGAGTAAGTAGGCAGATCTCAGAAGAATAAAATAAGGTACAGAATCCAACAAGTCTGATTCATATAACCCTCCAGCAAGTGAGTCACCTTACCCACACAGATGGTCATTGACGGCTGCGTCTCAGGCTCGCAGGCAGCAGGCGGTGGGAGCGGATGAGCTGAAATTTTTATCCGACCGTAATTGCTGCGACCTGTTAAGCAGGGTCGACCTGTAACTTAATACAGCGTCACTGGCATAGGCGTCGCTAGGCAGTTGCTGTGCGATTCTATCACGCTAGTAGACTAATCAATATTTTGCATAGGTGACATAAAGGCCACTTGGCACAAATCGATCAATCACTTGCGTAATAATATTTGTAAAAACAATGCCAGATCCGCAAAGACGCGAATGCTCAAAAAAGACTTCTAGCAAAACGAAAACTAAACTGTGGTCGCTCACAGCGTAACCACAGGACAATGTAACGTCCGTGAAGTAAACCACTGCCAATTTCTATAAGGTCCGAATCTTCGGAATCAAACACAAGTCTAACCAGAGGACCGTTTAAGACGATTTCCTCCCCGCGAATCTAGTATTGCTTGTCTCCCGAGGTCCGTACACTTCGGACGCTCAGACAGGAGTCTTCCGAGGTCCTTACCCCTCGGACGCACAAACAGGAGTCCTTTAGAGCTCCGTACACTTCGGAGTCGCTCGAGGTCGGTACACTTCGTACGCTCAGACCGGAGATTTCGTGCCCCCTCGCGCTCTGCCGCAGCTCACGGCAAGTGCCGGGCGACAAAACCCACGCGCGAAAAGACGCACCAATATCTGCTAACGGCTAATAGTCAAACCAATCGGATGGCGTAATGCCGTTGACAAATTGTTTAGCTGTCATTCTAAAATAATCTGCCGAATCAGGACGCGTTGTCTGCGGCTGCCAAGAGGCTCCGCCCACGCCACCAAAGCTTCCCGCGGATTTCACCGTTCCCAGGGTGAATGCCCGGCAAGGAATTTCTGCGTGCTCCTAGTTACGGTCACACGACCTAAAAATATATACCTTGTGTTATATATACAGCCCCTGAAGCCAAGCCCCTGGGGTGCCAGACGGGCAGAAAGCTTTCCTCTCACACTGTGTTACATATTTCAATAATTAGCGTATAGAGAAAGGTACAGTAACACATGGTTAGTATGAAAAATAGACTAATTACAGCCCCCGTCTCACACATGGAGGTGCCTACAACTATTGCAGTGTGCCAAAGTGTTACTTAAAGGACCTGGACTTATTTATGATAAAACACCGAAAACCTAAATCTCGGATGGCCGGACTTGGATTTGAACCAATGTCCTCCCGAAATCGAGTATTTTTATACTTAAAAGTCGTACTTTCCGGATACAATACAGCAAAGGAAATGTAAAACCGAAAACCACCAAATATGACTAGCTTTGGGTTGTGAGTGGGAGGTAAAAATGCTTTGCTTCTTTCTGTACTGTGTGCATTAATTCGTGTGTTTATGTCTGTCTTAATGAGTGAATCGAAGGCAATGAACTTTTATTTGCTTTAAGGTATAACAGCCATGTTGATGACGCCGCAGGGAAAGCTAACATTTGATTTCATGTATCAACATGCATCAACCCAATGAGATGGAGTTTATACGGTCCTCTTTCAAGCACCTGGATAAACACCACGGCGCTCGGACGTTGTGGAGTAGCAAGGAGTGGTTAGTCGTACTGGCTGGATCGAGAGACGACTATTCTAACAAAACAACCAGCGACATCGACAGAGAAGAAGTCACTGTATGGTGTGGGTGTTCGTGTGAACATGGCCTTTAACAAACCAGTAACTGAAACTGACTATAAAAGTTTTTAAATAAAATAATTAATAATTATTAATCTGAAGCATAGAATTAAAATTTGTGATGCAGCCGGGAATCGAACCCGGATCCGCATACTTACTAGGCAGACGTATTAACTTTATTTATTTATTTTGACAATGCAGGCTAATTTACTCTCATAATCAACAGTAAATCTGTTGAAGAACAACTGCATTTAGACAATACGTATAAATAAAAGCTATTTTACAATACTGCCAGAAGATTGCAGTTATTAAAAGTGCACACTATTAAACGTATTGACACTGAGATCAGTGACAACTGACAAAAAGCACTTCATGTGTCCATGTACAAATGTATATCATCACAGAAATTCACAGGTGCATCAGTGATAGATGTTATGGATGGAAATGAACTGTTTACGGAACATCTAAAATATTCCGATACACTTAAGGCACCCACACGACAGTGTTCAACTACTTATAAATTGACGAGTAATAGTCCTCTTCAAGATCGCATAGATCTGCGGCCATGTCATCTCGAAGACTCATCGATTTCTGATCACATTCTGCTTGTTTCGTTCGGAACAGTTTAGAGTTTTGTGTAATAGCCTCATTAACTGATGGAAAGTCGTTTAGTATTAAATATTGTTTTATATCAGACAACAGCTTCATCAAAGATTCACCTGCGTGATCAATATTACTAGCACGAACATGCATTTCGAATGTGTCTTGTTCGCTCTGTGTCATATTGGATAGTTGTGTATCGCTCTTCGCCTTCGACAATCCGATTATTTTATCAAAATTTTCCAGTATGGACTTAACGTCACCTCGCAGCCTTGTTGTGTAAGATTTCAACAGGGTCTCTTTACTTTGTGGCAACGACTGTACATATGCCATTTTGGACGAAACCACTTTACTTTTACAGTAAACTGAAGCAAAAAATGTAATCCACACAGTACACTACGATTCGAACTCACAGCAATCGTTTCAAACAACCAAAACACAAATATTTTCATTCTGACTGTTCTGTTTTCTGTGGTGCAGGGTAACCAACTGCAGCAAGTATCCGTTAGACCACCTCATCACTAACGTTTAAGTCACCTCGGAATGGTCTAAATACCATTTCCCTCCATGTCACAAACTTTACTTCAGCTTCTGTGTTCCAAAGATAATTGCAACTACTGCCAAGCCTCTCCATGCAGCGGAATAGCACCTTAGCAATGTACATATTGGAACAATCCTGTTATGGTGATATAAGTATCAATTAATACAAATAAACAATCCCTGAAACAGATTTTCGTCTCTAATATGTCAAAGACAATAATTATAAATCTGAAGCATAGAATTAAAATTTGTGATGCGGCCGGGTATCGAACCCGGACCTCCATGCTTACTAGGCAGACGCCTTAACCGTAATTGCGAGGCGACTTAAACGATAGTGATGTGGTGGTCTAACGGTCGCCGGGCGCCATGGCGGAGCGTGTTGAGTTTTGTTTTATATTATGTTTAGTTTTTACATTTAAGTGATACAGCCTTAGATATATAATTTATTGAACGACTATCAAATATTTGCGTCCTTGAAAAAAAAAATCTTGATCGCCAAAATTTGTAAATATAGTGGATCTTACATCTGTAGACGCTAAGAGAGAGACTACTTAAATGTATGTACTGTGTCTGCACATATTAGTATTTATGTTGAGAAGTATTTAATTTGAATAATTTTTGTACATATTAACGGAGAAGAGACCATTTCTGTTTCATTCTGAAATGTATACTTACCAAACGCAAGAAGCGTAATCATTTTTGACAAAATCATGTAATTTACAAGAGGTGAATCTTTTTGTTTACAGTTCTATGGAATGAACTTTTTATTTAACTACTCTCGACTGTCAGCAAGTCATGTAAGAAATGTAAAAATATATATATTTTATTTTATGTTATTTTGTTTCCTATGCTGACGCAACATTTTGTTTTGATAACATTACACCTTTCATCAGTAAAATGTTTTTTTTTTCTAGCCTTGTTTCTAAATAAACTATCTGATGAACTTCCTAAAAAAAAAAAAAAAAAAAAAAAAGCTCAGCGCGCCCGGTCAGAGGGCTCAACGCCTACTGTAATAAAAAAAGCTGAGCCAAGAACACACCGCACCAGAAAGAACAAAAACGAGCAGCGTCCGCAACGAAGAAACCTACCCATAAAAAAAGAAAAAGAAAAATTAAAATTATGGTTAAGACGTTTGCCTAGTAAGCATGGAGGTCCGGGTTCTGTTTCCGGCCGCATCACGAATTCTAATTCTATACTTCAGATTTACAATTATTGTCTTTGACATATTAGAGACGAAAATCCGTCTGACGGATTGTTTATTTGTATTAAAATAATTAATATTAAAACTTGATACCTTCACAACGCTTAACCATATTTTGATGAGTTATTTGTCAACTGATGGAGCTGAGCGATCACTGTCAGGAGAAACCAATGATTTTTTGTAATGTTGTATAGATGAGAGTATCTACTGGCCATTAGAGAGCTACCCGCCATCAGAGTAGTTCGCGACACCGCCGCTGCAGGTCGCGGGTGCAGCCGCCGCCGCCGCCGGCCGCATTTCTCCGTAATTGCGTAAAGCTGCTTATTAGCGGCGCGATCAATCCCAATTACGCGGCCGCCGCGACAGATACTTCATCTCTCTGATTACGCCAAACTCCCCCATTTGGGGCCGGTCCTTAACATTAATTAATACGCAAGCGATAGCTAATTAGGAACTGCGGCTAATGTCTACAGGGAGGCGCTGCGTGTGAAATTGATATACCGAAATACTTTCTTTAGTACAACGGCTTCTTGTATTATTTTATCGTTATCACTGAAGCCACAACTCACGTATTGGAAATATGTAAAACATATCGCATACTGGATTAAACCAGCGGTTCCGCTCGCGTGTTGGTTGATTATGATAGATAATCTATTTTTTCAGTTAATTTACTTAGGTTTAAGTAGTTTGTAAGCTGCGGACTGATGACCACGCAGTTTGGTCCGATAGAATTACAAACAACATTTTTGTGATATAGTTTTCCCTTTCTATACTGCTGACCTGTTGTTGTTGCATTTTGGCTTGTGTAAATTGTGATAAACGTAACCCTGTCACTGAAATATTCACTGAAATATTCTGCGGCTATACGCAGACAAATGATGTCATTGTGAGATAAGTCCGCTTTGACTGGAACAAGTTTTTATTTAAAAAGCACAACCGGCTTCGCGTCTTATAGAAGCATCATCAGGTGTTATTTTTTTTTAAATCATGTCTGTCGTTTAGCTACTTCCTAGCGTTCACGCCGGATGTTTAAAATTTTTTAATACTACCTGTTGTTGAGGTCTTCGGTCTGCAGACTACTTTGAAGCAGATCTCCACGCTACCCTGTCCTGTGCAAGTCTCTTCATCAGAGAATACGAACGGCAACCTACATTCTTTGTAATCTGCTTGCTATATTGTCCCTCGGCTTTCCTCTACGATTTTTACCCCACACGTCCTTATAATGCTGTCTTCTAACTTGACGATTCCTCTATGTCTCAGAATGTGTCACAGAAACCTAATTTTTCTCTTAGAATAAGCCAGAAACTCCCTTTCTCCCCAATGATTTGCAGTACCTCCATCTAAGCTTCATCATTCGTCTGTAGCACCTCATTTAGAAAGTTTCTATCATCTTTTCGTCTGAACCCCTTATCGTCCACGTTTCACTTCCATACAAGGCTACATTCCAGAAAAATTTCAGAAACGACTTTGTAACATTTAAACTAATATTGCATGTCAACAAATTTCGCTTCTTCAAAAAAAAAAAAAAAAAATGTTTGTAGAGTCTATGGGACTTAACTACGGGGTCATCAATCCCTAAACTTACAAACTACTTATGAACTACTTACGAACTAGGACGGCACAAATATCCATGCCCGAGGGGGGATTCGAACCCCCGACCGTAGTGGCCGTGCAGACCGTGACTGGAGCGCCTTAGTCTCCTCGGCCACCGCGGCCGGCTTCGCTTCTTCAGAAACGCTTTTCTTCGCATAGCCATTTTATATCTTCTTTACTTCGGCCATCAGAAGTTATCTGCCGTGGCAGAGTGGCCAAGCGCACTGAGGCGCTATGCTCCGATGCGCTAAACCGCTCCTCGTCCGGGATGTTTGTGCTGTCTTCAATATAAGCTAGTTCATAAGTAGTTTGTACGTTTAGGGACTGATGACCTCGCAGTTTAGTCCCATAAACTTTACAAACATTTGAACATTTTTAGAATTTATCTTACCACCCAAATAACAAAACCCATTCACTATCGTTATTGCTGCATTGCCTAGTTTAATTTCTTAAGCATTGCCTGATTTTCTGATTCTGCATTCCATTACCCTCGTTTTACTCTTGTTAATGTTCATCTTACATCTTCCTTTCAAGACACTATCCATTACATTCATTTGTTCTTACAGGTCCCTTTATATCTTTGACAGAATTACTATGGCATCAGAAAACCGCAACGTTTTTATTCCCTCTGGACATTAATGCCCTCTCCAAATTTCTCCTTGCATTCCTTCACAGTTTGCTTAATGTACGGATTGGACAATATTAGAGCAAGGCTACATCCTTGTCTTACTCCCTTCACCACCACTGCGATCGTTTCATGCCCTTCGACACTAATAATTGATGTACCGGTTTTGTATAAGTTGAATATAACTCTTCACTTCCTATATTTTAGCCCTTCTATTTTCAGAATTTGAAAGAGTGTATTCCAGTCAACAATGTCAAAAACCTTTCTCCAGATCCACAAATGCTTAAAACGTTGGGTTTCCCTTCCTTAACCTATATTCTAAGATAAGTCGTAATGTGATTATTATTTCGCGTGTTCTTTCATTTTTCCTAAATCCAAACTGATTTTCCTCAAGGTCGAATTCCACCAGTTTTTCCATTCGTCTGTAAATAATTCGTGTTTGTATTTTGGAACCATGACTTGTTAAAGTGATAGTTCTGTAATTTTCGCATTTGTCTGCACTTGCTTTCTTATGAATTGGAAACACTGTAAGTTATCCTTTTTGAAGTCTGAGGGTATTTCTTCTGCCCCATACATCTTTCGAAATAGGTGGATCAATTTCTTCATGACTGGCTCCTAATCATAATAGCATTTCAGAAGGAACATCATCTACTCCAGGGGCCTTGTTTCTACTCACGTACACGTTAAAACGATAAAACAACGATTTCTCCTGGCTGTAACGTGTTCCCACTTTTTAGGTCGAACCGTTCAACCGGTCGGCACCACATTTTATAGACATAATTGTTGGCTACCAGAGACCAGAACCTCGCTTTTTCAAATATTTCGTGCAAGAAATACGTTAGTAATACAAAAAAGCCGGCTGTAATGTAATTTTAATTGCATATAAACCGTTCATCTGACGCTAAAATTGAATAGCCGAATTTGTAGAGGAGACGATTCTCTACAGCTTTGTTCCCTTAGGTTTTCTTTTCATATCTCGTATCTTTTGAGAGATATTTGCAAAAATAACGAAGTTTTGACACCTCCACTGAATTAACGAAAACCAGCCGTTCGCAGATGTCACATGACATTCCTCGCTCAGAACTTTCTCTGGCATACGCCATCTTGCGTTGCGTATTTGATGATTTTCTTATTTTAACTTATACGTTGTCATTTCAAAGCAATGGCGCACTGAAGAATTAGCAAAAAAAAAAAAAAAAAAAAAAAAAAAAGGTCGTTCTTCGTGCGATGAATGATAATCTAGTGTCTACAAATGCCATATTAGCATCAGTTAACAACGCCCACCAATAGTATGAGATTATAGAACGCAACAAGTGTTGGCCAAGTGTTGGGCAATGCGCTGGACTGTGGCGCAGATTTTTTTCCTTAAAGGGTTTCAGACACTCTTAGTAATTAATTTTTTTATCGTTCACATTATTATTTTGGTCAAAAATGTTTCCAAAAACTTATAAAACTACAATTCTAAAGTGGGCTGCAAAACACGTAAGTCCGATTTATTTTATGATCATCAGCATGGCGATGAATTAAAAATTCATTTTTCCCACAGATGGTTCTGTTGCTTGCGATGAGGCCTGTTTTTCTAAAGACATTCACAAGATGCTTCCACTGTTGTTGCTGGGTTGTAAGCTGCCCCAAATAACTTGGCCTATAATACTGGGTGATAACACGACCTAGGTTACTTAGCAATCAAGTTTATTTCTCTTGGGTACAGTACGTTTCCAAAGGCTCCATCAATCCGACGTCGCTGCTGTAGAGTGGCTGAGCGCATTGAGGCGCTATGCTCCGATGCGCGAGACCGTTCCCCGTCGGCTATTCGAATCATCCCTCGGGCCTGGATGTTTGTGCTGTATTTAGTATAAGGTAGTTCATAACTAGTTTGTAAGTTTAGGGACTGATGACCCTGAAGCCCCATAACAAATATTTGATTCCGACCTCAAGTGGCTACTTTTAATACGTTGACTGACGTGGCAGACCAGCCGAATGCAGAATCAGAAAACGAGTTTCCCGCAATATGCAATATGTATCGTAATATGGGACAATGTCACATATACCCCGTCGGGGGTTCTAAACGTCCCTCGGGCATGGATGTTAGTGTTGTGTCTAGTATAAGCTAGTTCATAAGTAGCTTGTAAGTTAATGATTGATGACCCCGCAGTTAAGTCCCATAAGCTTAACAAATATTTGAATTGTCTCTTATGTAGATCCCTATACTCTCGCGTATTAGGAATCTCACCATCTTATACGTACAATCACGCACATGCTAAAAACTTATGTAGGAAAGTGAAATTAATAGTAGATAATTATAGATAAGGCGAGTGGCGGCTGTTGCTCCAGATGACTGGGGATTCACGTTTTTGAGTGTCTGATGTGGCCCAGTGCCCCTCCCACCGTCCCACCGCTCGACGCGTCGATGTAAAAACGACCAGGTTTGCCACCTTCCCCCCCCCTCCCGATAGATGTATTTTCGTTAAAAGATCTGCAGAATGTCTTACCTCGGCTTGTTTGCGCTATTGGGCGACCTCGCTACGACTCGTATTCTTGTTGTCTCCGCGACGTAAAACGTTTCTCATGCGATAAAAATACTTTGGGTGTGCATATAAATGATCTGATAGAAAAATATAACGAATAATGGTAAAAACACATTTTATATTTAATTTAAATATAAATTGAAAGATATTAAAGAAGCTGAATTAAAGTTTATGACGTGGAGGAAAGTCGTACTTAGACTATTGCGAGGTGCCTTAGTCGTTAGCGGTGCGGTGGTCTAACGGTTGCCAGTCGGCCTCGGGCGGTACGGACGCGCCGCCGCTCCGTGCCGTGGGCCGCTGTAGTGTTTGTTTACTCGCGCGGCGCTCGCATAGCGATACTCATGGAACGACCCAGCAACACGACCGCCCTTTCCTACAGGAAAGATACGATCAAGATAACGTTCTCAGCACAATACGCAAGACCAAAGGCCCACGAGATTGAACGTTTTCTCTGCGAAGTGATGCGTATCAATCCACAAGAACTAATAGGTATTCATTTGTCTATCGTTTCCAGCACTATGTACCTCAAACTCGTCGACGAAGCGGCCTGTCAGAGACTTCTCCATAGATCTAAGGAAGAATTCTGTTTTTGCCACTCCGATGGGAATGTGGGTGAGGTGACAGTAAAACATGTAGGAATCGGTGTTCGGACAGTGCGAGTTTTCGAACTCCCCTTCGAAGTGCCCGCCCAGTTAGTAATGAATGCTCTACGCCCGTATGGCAAAGTTATAAGCCATGTGGCCGAAAAATGGAACACTCAACGGCGTACGACAGGTCAGCATCGAACTCTGCAAGCACATACCGTCGTACCTAACTATCGGCGGATGTCGTGCGATCATCATTTATGACGGTCAGCCGAGGACATGTTCTGGATGCGGCCAAGAAGGACACGTTCGGTCTGAATGCCTACAAAGACGTATTGTACAGATACCACGAACGGAAAAACCACAGGAACCGGAACCAACATCTTTGCCACTCTAATATGCGGCGGCAGTAAGTACCGGATTACAAGACAGCCATGAGCAACTCCCAACACAGTCTCCTATGCACATCGATCAGGATTCTGCAACGACTCATTCACAGGAATCCCAACAACACCAAGACCCTGAAGCATATTCACGGGACCACAGTACGATACCTGAGACGACGCAACAGACCCCTCTCGCCGTGGCAGATGGGGAGAAGAACGAAGATCGTCCCGCACCCCGTCCTCTATCAGAAGCGGAAGGGCGACAGAGAAAACAAAAATCTCCGAAAAGCCATAAAAAGCGACGGCTGAACCATCAGAGGAAGACACGAAGCAAGAGGATGCGAACGAACCTGCCACGCGGTTGTCACCTGCATCCGGCTCCACCACTTCCGACACCCAACTTCTTCCGGCTGTCCTGACGCAACAGCATAACCGAAGAGAAGGCAACGCACCACGACTAGAAGAACCCATGAATGCAGAGACTAGCGGCCCTCCACAGTTAACCCCAGCGCCAACCTTTTTACTAGGAGATTGGGGCCATGAAATGGAGATGAATGACTTGCAGCAGGAGACAGGTGACCAACCGATGACCATAGCTGACGGTGTGTCGGATGGGCCTCGTGAGTAAGACAACCACGCCTTATGTGTAGTTTGTCCCTATGCTGAGCCACCGAACAGACGCAATACTGTGTTGACTATTTCTGACTACATATCACCATGGAACAAATCTATCGCATAGGGACTATCAACATTAACGGAATCAGTACATTCATTAAGACCCAAATGCTACGAGACACGTTACGAGCAGCGGATTTAGGACATCGTCTTTCTTCAGGAAGTTATGCCGGGAATAAATCTACATTTTTACGGATATGTTGTTTATGACTTTCCGACTAATGAAAGTGGAGGCGGTACGGCCATTCTTCTTAGAGAAGGCATCACGACGACGGACGTGACTTATCTACCCTCGAGCCGCAGAGTTGCCCTCACAGTTGGGGCGGTTCGTATGGTGAACATATATGCCCCTTCAGGATCATCAAAACGACGGGAACGAAACATCTTTTACTTAGAAGTGGTAGCTCCACTATTCCAAGGCAACACGGAACACTACATCGTCGGCGGCGATTTCAATTGTGTTCTGCGACCTGAGGACCAAATTCCCCACTTTCTACCGTGCCCGGCACTTCAAGCACTGACACGAGACCTGGCGCTTCATGATACGTGGATCGTACAACACGGAGACCGACGAGGATACACCCACTTCACCAGCCATTCGGCAAGTCGGCTGGATAGATTGTACGTTTCACGTAATCTTCACACGACGATTTATGGGGCGGAAATATGGCCGACAGCCTTCACCAACCATGAAGCATACATCTGCGCTCTCACCTTACTTCGACAACGAACCAGACGCAGTAGGGGTCTGTGGCGACATAATGTTGCCATTCTCAAAGACGCTGCTTGTCGCCGCGAGGTTGAAGAAACATGGCACCGATGTCAACGGAGAAGGCATACATACTACTCAACCCTGACGTGGTGGATTCGGTGTGCAAAACCAACATTACGCCGGAGTTTCATGAACTATAGTCGTGAAAAGACAAGCTGGCAAAGGACGACCTCGGAGTTCTATTACACGGCTTTAAGAGAACTTGCCTCACAACCACCATCGCCAGACCGCCACAACACATTAAAGCGCGTTTGCTACGCCTGACCACAGAAGCGTTCGATGGTGTACGTGTCCGAGCGTGGACCTTTGACGAAATTTACGGCGAACGCCCTTCAATGCATTACATCATACACGAAAGGCGGCACCGCAAACGTACACTCATTACAGAACTAGTGACAGAGGATGGCAGACGAGCCGAGACCCAAATGGATATCGTCCGAGCTTTCACTCACTCTTACCGGACCGTTTACGCCGAAGCCCCTAGAATGCGGCAATGCAGGATGTAATACACCCTATGCTTCTCAGCGCACACAGGATGACGACGAATTCCTGGCAGACATAACACAGGACGAACTACGCACGGTCCTGCTGAGGGGTGCTTCCAATAAATCGCCTGGCCCTGACGGACTACCACATGAATTTTACGGATCCTTCACTGATCTCATGGGCGCAACGTGGATTCGGATGTTCCAAGAACTTATGAACCCACTATTCAAGTCCCTCACAAATTTACCGAAGGCATTATGATTCCCGTACCGAAACCAAGTGGTGGACACCGACCGCAAGACTATCGACCACTGACATTATTAAACGCAGACTACAAGCTCTTCGCCCGTATACTTCGTGCGCGACTCCACACAACGGTCAAGGCCGCAATACACGCTGATCAAACTTGCCTCGGCGGCGACAACAATGTCCACACCACGTTGGGATCTTACAGAGCCATCATAGCGCTGGCGTCGACCTGTCGTCTAAAGGGCGTCCTGGTGGCAGTGGATTTCGATCATGCATTTGACCGCGTCAACCACTACTTTTTACGCGCTGTCATGGAGCACATAGGCATTCCCCAGGTGACAACGACGGTGGTCCTCCGGTTAATCCATGATGCACAATCGAGGGTAATGGTGAATAGCTATCGCTCAGAACCCATCACTATCGGACGCTCAGTACGCCAAGTTTGCCCCTTGTCCGCCATGTTGTTCTCAGTCGCCCTCGAACCAGCTCTACATGGTCTCCGACATCGTTTGGAAGGCATCTTCCTACGGTCAGCCCAATTCAAATGCTCCGCCTATGCTGTCGTCTTCTTGGCCCAATCAAGAGATGAAATAGAGTCGGCACTTTCATGGCTCCACTATTATGGCGAGATGTCTGGAAGTCTCCTCAACCTACGGAATAAATACATGGACATAGGCCGAGGATTACCTACAGCATCAGCAGTACCAATTACGAAGGTCCCTCAGATCAAGTGCTTAGGGATAACATTTCACGGCAATGTTCAAAAAACTGCAGCGACGACATATCGACGGCTGTTACAACAAATGCGTGCACAGATACGACTCCACAAACTTCGACGGTTAGACATGCTGCAACGCGCACATTATGTCTACATGTACTTGGCATCAAAGCTGAATCACTTCACGCACGTACTACCATTGCCAGACACGATCGCAACCAGGTTTCAAGCAGCGTTTGGACACTTTGTGACTGCAGACTACATTTTTAAAATACGTTACAACACCCTATCTCTGGCCCGACAAGAAGGTGGCGTCGGTTTAACTAACGTCAAGAATAGAGCTCGAGCGCTACTCCTCCGTACGACGTGACGACTATGGCATTCAGCGCACAGGAACATCACAGGCACCCTTATTGATGAAGTCGCGCCACGATCTCTGCAGCCGCCGGCTCCGGTTGGCCATTTATAGCCAGCGCTTGCTCACTTCAAGATCTACTTTGTAGAACACAGTTACATGCTGACTGAACTACCGACAACGCGAGAGGCCATAGCTAAGGACTACTACAACGTTTTACAAAGAAGGAATCCAAGTAACATGATAGAACGGCGACACCCGAACATCTGCTGGAAAAGAGTGTGGCGGGCGATTCATTCACCTTTCCTGCCGACAGAAGTACGGACATCGTGGTACATATTAGTGAACGAAAAATTCCATAATCGTCAGCGGTTACATTCCATTCGCCTCCTTAGCGATCCCTTATGTCCACAGTGTGCAGACGTAGACACCGACGTGCATCGACTGAATTATAGCTCTGCGAGTGCTTGTTGGAAGCTCACAAGGCAAATGCTGGCCCTCCTTCTACGTCGTCCTTTCACGTCGATGCTATCTACCGAAGTTTTCTACCCTAATGGTGTCTATTTTCCACCAGCGAAGACGAATGCAATCAACTGGATTAAAGGCATTACGCTACATTACCTTTACCGAGATAGCGACAAAAACATCCTGTATTTCTCGCAATATTTGCTTGAAACACACACGACTGTCCAACGTGGAGCATCCTACCGAACCACTTTTGCGAACATTTGAGGGTCACTGTTCACGAACCCTCCGCCCAGTTGGGGTGTCCCAGGTATGAGAAGAGAATAATGATGCAGCCCATAGAACCAAATTGATCCCAATGGCTACAGCCCTTGAATGCGTAAGGCGACTGGGATACTCATGTGCAGGATTGTCGACGGGTTACGTTCTTCGAACAGTTGGCCCCCTGCAATAATCATAAAATGAAATAAAGCAAAATATTACAACTGACTAAAGAGGCATTTCTTTTGTTTCATTCATTTACCATGTAGAAGCGTTTCCTTTGCACAGTGTTGCTCATTGTTCACATATTAATTATAACATATAAGATGTTTAATTTGCTTTTTCACGTGCGTTTTCATTACAAAAGGTTTGGTTAAAAACGAAAACATTTTTTTAAATTGTAAGCAACTTTTGAATAATAAAAAAATAAGAAGAAAAAAAAGAACCAGTAAGGTGTCTGCCTAGTAGGCATAAAGGTCCGGGTTCGATTCCCGGCAGCATCAATAATTTTAATTCATTGCTTCCCGTTTATCTTTCTTGTTTTTGGACATTTTATATTATTTACTTACTTACTCTTTTCACGACACAGGACGCGCCGCCACTGAATAAGACCGTCACAAATAACTACGATAAGTGAACTAAGTAATGTCCACCCACCTATAAGCTGATACATTGTCGTACCACCTATGTCACAAAACCCCCTAACACCAGCCATTTTATCACAACCTCTATGTATTCTGTCTGACTCAACAATAGCGTCCTACTCGCTGTCTCGTTATTTAATGATGAGCTATACACGTTTTTGAGGAACTCTCCACCAGAGTACAGCACCTACCATGCACAAAGTTGTCGTGTCTCATATTAGTTTGATTTTTTTTTTAAATCTTTGGAACTCAACTGCTTGGCTATTAGTCCCTAGCTTACAAACTATTTGAAACAAGTTAAACTAAAGGACCACACATACACCGATGCTCGAGGGAGGACTCGAACCCCCGACGGCAAATAGCCGCGCGCACCGCAGCTTCGGCGCCGCTATCCGCGCGGCCATTCCACCGCGGCATTAGGGAACTATCCCGTAATGGACACCTTTCCTGTACTACGACATCTCAAAATACTAGGCACTTTTCAACACATGTTAGTAGTAGAGAATCAGCAGATTATATGTTGCTTCGTAGAGAGAAGCGACGTCAGTCGAAATGTCGATTTTAATTGTAGAGTACTCAAAAAATACAGTGAGGTGACAATAGTGGGGGCTAGATAGGTACAAATACTTGTGGTGGTAGTGTCGCACACACAATGTAGGCACGCTAGTGGAAACAAGGCGTATGAGACATTCCATTTCGGAAAAGTCGTGAAATTCAGTATTCCAAGATTCACAGTGTGATCGATGACCTGTATTTGATGTTTGCGTAGAGTAGTCATGCTAACAGACAGGCAACACAGTACTAAGTGACAGCAAAAACCGATGTAGGCCGAGAATAATCGATCAGTTGTAATAGTGCAGTGCAACTTGGCGCTAATTTGTCGTAATAGCAAACGATTTGTATCTCCGCTAACAGCACATCATCGCCGAAATTGCTGTTCTGGGCTCGGGACAATGTTATTTCGAATCTAGACTACTGGAAAATTGTGGTTTACTCTGAAGAATGTAGCGCATACTGCATTTAGCAATGGACCCACGTATTCTACAAGGCTCTGCCGCTGCTCTATTATGGCATGGGTATATTTTACACGTAATTGACTGGATATTCTTGTGCAACTGAGCCAACATTGACTCCAAGTCATTATGTTCATCATTCATGACGTTGCACATACATTAATGGTAAGTTTATTTCTGACAGTTGAGACTTTACGTGTGTTGACCAAACAATGTTGTACTGCCCAAATATAACTTACACGTGTTGCGTTACGTATGGCTCATTAAAATAATATGGCTCGATGTAGCCTCACAATCGAACTATACACATCTGCATACACAGCAACTATATTGGCTGCAAAGATCACCGTGCACCTGGGGTCCTATAGTCAAACACTAAGCATAGGCTATTATTTGCGAAGCAATAATGAGATGTACATTAATGATTAATTAGTAATTAATGAAAGAGGTTTTATTCTAACGTTTGCAAATGACATACGCATGCCAGATCACTCAGATGAATAATGTTTATTCAAACTCATGTTTCGATGTATAGGAAGTGATTCCACACAAATAATTGTAATCAATGGAAATGAAAGTTATAAATTTAGCAGAACATGAGTGTGATAGCAAAATGCCCAAATCTGTAATCGTCGACTATGATCAGACATGTAGTCTACATCCCGATCACGCAACACAAAGAAATCATCAGCTTAAAATATTTCAAATCTTGCTCTCACGAATAAGAGATCAACACGCGTAAAGTCTCATGTTCGGTCACTGAACACTGCTCAATCAAGTGAGAAAATCTCAAAAATTACTTTTCCATCTGCTATCAACAATTTTAAATCCAAGATATTTAATTCACGTCTTTCATTTTGAAGCTCACATGTGAAACTAATTTTTTCATGGAGGTTGTTAAATTTGTTGAACGGCTGATCAATTCCTTCATTAGTGACATTGTAAATAATTAAGATATCATCTACGTATCTTGAATATGATAAGATGGCCAATTCCGCAGAGTTTTATCTACTGAAACATCTAAGTGAATTAATGAAAATGTCTGCTAACAGTCCTGCTAACGGGTTATCCATTGCAAGGCCTTCGTGTTGTCTATAAAGTTTCCCATTGAGTTATTCATTAAATAGTTATTCGAACATTAGAATAAGAGTCACATATCATGCTGCTTGCAACTATTGAATTACTCTGGAGGACACGCTGTTCTGACTAAATTTCCATAATAAAATGATAAAGCCTGTTTTAAAATCCTTAAATGAATAGAAACATTTGTGTTGGTTTCAAGATGATAGGCGTTTCCAATAACCACGTTGTAGATGGGACATTAAGCTCAATGCTTTCTTAAAGATGAAAACTTGATACTATAAGGTATCGTGTATGACATAGTGTGTTGAACTCGCTTGACGCATTAAAAAGTTGGTAATTTTAATTTTTGTATATTGAAATATTGTTAACATCATCTTTCGTAGTTTTGAAAGAAAAGAAAAAATTCAAATGTTTGTAAATCTAAAGGACTCAACTACTGGGTTATTAGTCCGTAGCTTACAAAATACTTAAACTAACGTAAACTAACCTAAGGACAACACAAACACCGATGCCCGAGGGCGGATTCGAACACCCGACTGCGAACGGCCGCGCGCACCGCAGCACGGCGCTCCAGCACGCTCGGCGTACTTTTGAAGAAGCGAACAAAAAGGCATGTGCCTAGTTCTGATCAGGTTAAATTAAACTCCATTGGAATAAAAAAAAAAGGCAGAAACACAAGAAACGGAACCACCAAGTAGCTCATATAAACCAGCATCTACCAAAAAATTTTAGTAATAGCATCAAAATATACTTAGATGACCAGCCAGAACTGTTTATAACCTAAAAGGATAAAGACGCAAAAATACAAAATATTGTTAAATATTTCAGGGCTTTGATTATTGTCATCATGCCCTGAACTGAGAGACATCCTACCCATCATCCTTGTGAGCCCTCCTAAGGTCGTGTTCTGTCGCCCACCCAACCTCCACAATATCCTAGTCCATCCCTATGCCACTCGTAACCCCCATCCCTTACCACAGGGATCATATCCCTCTGGAAGACCCCGATGCAAAATCTACCCAATCCAGCCAACCAGAACTTCCTATTCCAATACTGTCACAGGCTTATCCTACCACTTTGTAAAGTGTGGAGGGTGTGTGGGGTTTTGGAAAAAAAAGGGGGAGGAACGGAAACTGGCAGGGGACGGTAAATATATAATGTGGGGATGTGAATTACATTGGAATGAGAGACAGGAACGACTGACTCTGAATTGATAACTGTGATATTAAAATTATTTGATTGATAGAATATGGCCCTGATTCATTACTAATTCACAATCTCTCTTCCACTTCCTGCAAGCGGAATAAAAAATTAATTAATAATTTCTCCCCCCAAAACTCTAATAAGCTAGCTAGGAACTGACAACTAGTAATGTTCATCAAGAATAGTGACTGGCCTATTGTGACGAGCCAGTGCTCGGCCACCATTGACAAGACGTTTTCAGTTGGTGAGAGATCTGGAGAATGTGCTGGCCATTGCGGCAGTCCAACATTTTCCTTATCCAGAAAGGCCCGTACAGGACCTGCAACACACGGTCGTGCATTATCCTGCTGAAATGTAGGGTTTCGTAAGGATCGAATAAAGGGTAGAGCCACGGGTCGTAACACATCTGAAATGCAATTGCTACTGTTCAGAGTGCGGTCGATGCGAACAAGAATGAAAGAGACGTGTAACCAATGGCACCCCACCAACACGCTGGGTGATACGCCAGTATTGCGACTACGAATACACGCTTCCGATGTGCGTTCACCGCGATGTCACCAACACGGATGCGACCATATGATGCTGTAAACAGAACCTGGATTTATCCGAAAACATGCCGTTTTGCCAATCGTGCACCCAGGTTCGTCGTTCAGTACACCATCGCAAGCGCTCCTGTCTGTGATGCAGCGTCAAGGGTAACCGCAGCCATAGTAACCGAGCTGATTGTCCATGCTGCTGCAAACATCGTAGAACTGTTCGTGCAGCTACTGTTGTCCTGCAAACGCCCCCATCTTTTCACTCAGGGATCGAGACGTACTGCACGATCCGCTACAGCCATGCGGATGCCTGTAATCTTGACTGCTACTGATACGAGGCCGTTGGGAACCAGCACGGCATTGCGTATTGCGCTCCTGAATCCACCGATTCCATGTTCTGCTAACAGCCTTTGAATCGCGACCAACGCGAGCAGCAATGTCGTGATACGATAAACCGAATCGCGATAGGCTACAATCCGACCTTTAACCAAAATCGGAAACGTGATGGTACGCATTTCTTCTCGTTACACGAGGCACGACAACAACGTTTCACCAGGCAACGTCGGTCAACTGCTGTTTGTGTTTGAGAAATCGCTTGGAAACTTTCCTCATGTCAGTACATTGTAGGTGTCGCCACCGGCGCCACACTTGTGCGAATGCTCTGAAAAGCTAATCATTTGTATATCACACCATCTTCCTCCCGTGGGTTAAATTTCGCATATGTGGGACGTTATCTTCGTGAAGTAGCAATTTTAATGACCAGGAGTAATATATTCCTGGTCTATCCGGCCAGTACAGCAACGCACCTGTGATGGCAATGTGGTCCATTGTCGAAATATTGTGTGCTAAGCGCACACATATAAGGCTGTCACCCGATATTTCTTACGTCATAAAAACGCCTGGAGAAATTGAATATTCTTATCAGTATAAGAACTGCTCCGAATTCATGTACATGAAGTGCGCATAGCACTCGAAGGAAGTAAATCAGAGGATTCAGTGTAAAGCTGAGTAGTGTTTTTTTTACACACACAGAACGTTGATAGAAAGGTTACCAGCTATACATTTGGCCTGTTCAACGTGTGTAGAACAGGAAAATAATTATCACCGTCCTATAGCAAATGACACCAACTCTGTTTTCTTTACGTGTAACACAATGTACTGTATTATATCGTTTTCTCCGTTGTAGAATAACATAAAAGCACGTAACTATCATTACACTGTAAGACAATAATAAAATAGCCTATGTTCAGGAATGGGCGAAATGAGTGTATCTGGTTTATGTCGTATGCTATAATTTACCTGATCTGCGCGATCGATAGACCTAACGGACGGCGACACAACGATTTTCTTTCCAGCTGTTTCGTGTAGTTCCATTTGGTTGAATAACGTTTCATGTCGGCTCACTCATATTCTGCAAAGCACGTACCGCCTTATCTCTACACGCGACATCGTAAAATTTGAATTTTCCCCTTGCTCGTTGGATAATCTTTATTTTGCTTACGCCGCGCCGGAAGATCTGCTGTACATCCAGCAATAAATTCGTGGGATTAAACGAGAGTTATAAATCGTGTTGATCGCACGGTATTACAGGCTAAAGGATATAGCAGAACTCTCCAGTGGCGCTAAACCTTAATCTTGTGACGTTTATTACTTTAAATTACGTACTATGAGAATTGCGATATCTCAGAACGACGACAAAAAACAGCTTTGGCTCTATCGATTCGATTCCATAAAGTCGCTTATTGAAATCTGGCAATAAATTAAGTACGTTATTGAATGTACGGTAAATTACGGAGTAAGAAAAAAATTGTTGGCTGTCATTTTCACACATTAACCCAGTGGCCACAAAATACTGTTAACACTGTAATGAATTATGAAATGTCTGCCATTCTAAGTACGTTCATTCCTGTATTAAATATACCACATTTTATTATACTTAACGAAAAAAATTTATATTTTGCGAACCTCTAATTGTTTTATTTTAGTTTCTGGATAGACTCCGAAAGTTTGAGAGATGTTGAACTTTGGAAAAATAAAAACACACACACAAAAAAATAAAAAAATATAAAAATAAAAGAACAGATGAAATTTTATACATGTCATGGTAATAAAGTGCATGTTTGACTCAAAACTTGTTTCTTAGAAGTATATAATATATTTATGATATTAATGGGCTTTGCTTCGCAATGATGTACGGAAAACTTTACTTGCCACTCATCAGCTGCTCGCAGGTGCTGACGTAATTATCCACAAAAGTATGGTATATGGTTGTAAAGTATATCGAACAAACTAAATACATGCCCATTATTCTGCATGTAAGCAAACCATACAAAAACTTTCTAAAATATTTCCAGCACAGGAAAATGTTCCTACAAATAGATAAAACTGACTCGTAAAACCTATTACCAAATTTTTGATAGTAACAAAATACTTCATCCGGTAACAGCTACTTTCATAATGTAATTTGTGTGATATTCAAATCACAACATCAGAGACAGAATATAATAGCGGAAGAAGAAAATATCCGTAAAAGAAATATTTCTGCAATTTTATACATTATCGGGTGGATAAAAATGATCACTTTTGTCGATAAATTAAAATTCTGTTCGTAGTCAGTGACAATTATCCAAATACCTTGAAAATGAGGTATATTATCGTTTTAAATACTATCTTCGTGAAATGATATATTTTAGACCGTAAATTGAAGATTACTGTGTATACATTCACTGAAGTATCGCATGTAAGGAACTTGTGTGAAATATTAAAATAAATATGTAATTGTTTAAGTGTCTTAACCAGTATTATCTGCGTAAACCACATCCTATTACTGACACTCATAGAATTTTAGGATGAAACAAAAGTAACTATCCATAGTAAAATGAAATGGTAAAGATGGGTATCGAACTGCGTTTTTTACTTAGAATGAACAACAAAGAATTGTACATGGAGCAAATACCAAGCCAGAATGAATCAAGTTATCTAAAAATGTCAAACTGTGAAGAGAGTTAGTACTGGCTCTATGTACGCATACGAAGGCAATTCAGAAAACACAGTGACATAAAATGTTTTGCCTATGCGTGTAATACTCATGGAATACTAAATTCACCTATAACAAATGGGATACATCTCTACTCAGATCAAACATTCAAAAAAGTAAAGGTTACAGTGAAATAAAAGTCGGTAGTGGCCGTTGTTTGCCTATAAACAATCTAAGGATGTGGAGGCCACTAAAACTGAAATTTGAGTCACACAAATCAGGGTAAATAACTAGATCCAGAACCTATATACCTAAAAGTGAGTAGGAGCGAAACGTCTGTGTATTGTGGGTGGGGAGGGGGGAGGGAGGAGGGTACAGCATACACCAACATCAGCCAATACTATTCGGCCAAACTATGTTTCAAACTTACGTGAACAAACAAAAGACTATTGTTTAACACTACTGAACACTTGGACACATGTATGGTACAAACGTGAATAATTGACTACATGGTAAAAGCCCAAAAAGTAAAATGCTTTAGAAGACGTGACCAATGAAGGTACGTAAAAGAAACGAAAATCGTATAAATCGAGGTACATATAGGTTTGTTCTACACCTCTCAAAGATCTTGTGACATATTATATTCATTAGTAATCTACGTACTGGAAATATACGTTTCTAACCCTAGCACCGCTAATGAGGAGGGTGGTAAAAAATTGCCCGCGGTATTTTTGTTTGATATGTCTAGTTGTTGGAGTAAACAAGCAAATATTTAGGTAGTTGTAGAAAAATATCTAGAGTATATGCTGTCACGGTTTTATAATTTTTGTGAATTATTTCAAATTGCCAATTACATTGAATTTAAGTGCGGGCAGTTTTTGTCCCCCTCCCCCTACTTAGACATCGGTGAGACAACTTTTCTCATTAAAATATTTCTCAGTATGACAGAAAGAAATGCAGTTTATGACTGTTGGTACCGCTGTATTATGTTGCCATTGTTGTTTTGAAATAAATCTCCAATGTTGTTAGAAAAGTTTTACATTACTCGCAGTTCTAATAAAATATCTCGTCAGTATCAGAGGAGTCTGACAGATGAAGAGGTGTCAGCTATAATAAATGAAGCAAGTGAAGGTGATGAAAGTGATCCAGAAGAAGATGATACAGTTGTGACATACGATAGTGACACAGCAAATGAAAAGAGTCAAGTTCACGGAGTTCATCCCCTGACGAACAGCAAGCAACTGCTTCCAGCATCATTGTTACAGCAATAAGCGGTAGGGACTATATTACTACGCCTCCAAGGCAAGTACGCAGGTCAGTACAAAATATAGTGAATTTTGTGAAGGTTTGACTAATGAAGGTTTGACCTCTAGTGTGTCAGAATGTTTCAAAAAGTTTATGACTCCGGAAATAATGAAGATTGTTGTGGACTATACAAACCAAGAAACTCGTAATAAGAAGACTTACAACCATAGAATAAATGTACGCCTTCATTGGCATTTTGCTACTCATGGGCGCCAATAATGACACTAGACTGCCTCTTGAGGACTTATGGGGGAAAGTACTGGGAAAGAATATCTACATAGCTACAGTGAGTCGTATTCGATGTGGTGAACTTTTCTCCATGATTATCTTTGATGATAAAGAAACAAGAACCAATGGTCGAAAGCGGGATAAGTTTTGCCCCCTTCGTAAAGTTTTCGACAAAATTGACGAAATGTTTGTGAAGTACTACGTACCAAGTGCAGATCTAAAGATCGATGAAATTCTCTCACTATTTCGAGGAAGATGTCCCTTTAAAGTCTTTATGAAAGACAAGCCTGGAAAGTATAAACATATTGATTAAGATGTTATCAGATGCACACACCCAGTATGTTCTAAAAATGGAGGTCTCTGCACGGAAGGGTGAACGACCTGCTGATGAACGGAGTTCAAAGGCAGTTGTTAAAAGACTTGTGAAGCCGCTGGCAGGAAGTGGAAGAAATATAAAGATCGTTATTAGACTTCAATAGAAATAACTGAGGAGCTTTACAATGATGACAGGTTAACTTTGGTAGGAACATTGAAGAGTAACAGAAAACACATACCAGAACAGCTGAAGAAGACACAGCTTCTTATTCACAGATTCTAAAACAGGCAACGCACAAGTTACATTGGTTTCTTTTTCATGATAAACAACTCAAACTGGAATAAGAAGAAGCATAACGTAAGAAGGCTGTATCTGCTGGAATTAGGTCAGCAGCTCGTTAGACCAGGTGTGTAAGAGAAAGCAAAGACTATTATGGGTTTACCAAAGCCTATCATCTCTGCAATGGAAAGCGTTCTAGGGAAAACGATGCCCAGGATTACTGCAACTGATCAAGAGGAAGATGTCACATCTGTTTGAAGACTAAAATTTCTGAAAGGGAAAAGGACAAGATGACAGAAGTGTCTATTGTTTGTTGCAGGTGTTCCAAGTATGTGTGTTCCACTCATTCTACAAAAACGATCACATGCAAAATTGTGAAATTGAAAGTGAATGTCAGTAGGAAGGAAAACCTCAACTGTAATTTTGAATTTGAGTTTGTTTTCGTATTCGTGGTTTGCTTTTGTACGTTCTTTATGATTTCTTAATACAAGTCTGATGTATATCTGTTAGTTTCATGATAAAAATATAATAACATTTCTCATATTCATTGTGTAACTATGGAATGGGTGATGCAACCTAATAAAGAAATTCCTAGTTCATTAAATAATAAAAAATAAATAAACAAACAAAAATAAATTGTTAAATAGTGAAAAGAACGTGAGGGCAATTTTTGCTGCCCCTTAGACATCCATGTAACAGATCCGTGCATGTTGGTGCTAGGCTTAATAGTGGAAACCACACAGTTGTGCATGACATAACACAATGCTCCTCATCGTTAATAAAATCATTACTGTCACGGCTGTTGGTTAATTATCAATTTTAATATATTTCTGATCATAATTTCAACCGGCCTAATCCCATTCTCCACATCTGGAGTTTCCATCACGTTCTTTCTTGGTGTACCGAAAGTCACTCGTTTGTTGAAACGACGGACGCAGAGCTGTGATCAAATTCCAACTACCACAGATGTTCTTTGAAACCAGGTGATTGCATCACGGAGAGCTATAACATGCGGTACGAGCTCACGCCATCATGCATGGAATAAGTTATCATGGCACGAGCTGGACACTGTTTCCATTAGGCGACAGGACACAAGCTGAACACAGGTAACCGAAATGCTAATCATTTCTTTAAAGAAAAAAACATGCCAATTAAAACCAAACATGGCATTAAAAACGAACTTCCTGTCTCTAGTCTATCAAGCGGTTTCCATTTTCAGCACATCGGTGTATAAAGGGAGTGTAATCTAATTTTTATTTCTGCAGTATTTTATAAATGACAAGCGATTCACGCCTGTGGTGTTATTAAGTGTCTTTGTGCACGTAACAACGTTGGACATCTTTCCGGACGGTACTTGTAAAATTTCGCACCTGTTTGTTTATGTGGGGATAACGCGCGCATATACGACTTGATCCAACAGCGATCGTTGCAGCAAATTATGTATTTATACAGAGTGGATAAATGCTGAGACACCTGTTATCGTTTTAATGAGCTGCTCCGATCTTGCATATAAATGAAGAACACCGCTGTCTCATTATGCACAATGAATATGTAAACAACATTGACACGGTTTTCTCCTGAAGGAAAGTACAAGTACTGACAATTCGTAGACAGAAGAGCATTCATCCTTTAAGATTGTCTTTACGAAATTTATTTCGTTGCAACCGTAATAGCTAACATTTCCGGTTGTGTTAGTGAGTGTATGTGCTTCAAACCACTGCCTGCGTAATTCTTGCATTTTTTTTTTATAGGAGCAGTTGAGTTAGGTATGAGTATCGTGATACAGAAACATTTCCAGTCTTTTGTATTTACATTCGTATGACAATTCATTTTTTTATTATTTGTAAAATACACATCCCAGAGAAACATCGCTATTAATAATAAACACGACATCCACGAATTGTTTGTAAACCTAGGGTCATAATATGAATAGATACTACCATTCATGGGCCACAACGAGACAACGTGAACAAATTTTTTCAAACCACAAATACAATCCAATGCTTGCTGTAGGAATATTGTACATCTTTATCATCTTCAAAAGTTATGTCATTAGAAATCTTTGTTCCGAAAGCAAGCAGTTTGGTCGATTAAAGTCCAATCGAGAGTGAGATGATTTCAAACAGTTTTCCATTGGGTCTCTCGCTTTACTTCATAGGTAATAATTGGTCATTCAAACAGCACGTTGGTGTTCTTACATAAAAATTCCAACTTTTAGTCTCGTTTTTTTTTTTTTTTTTTTTTTTTTTTTTTTTTTTTTTTTTTTTTTTTTTTTTTTTTTTTCAAACCGTCCACGCTAAATTCGTGATCACGTTCATCACACCTTCCGATTACATGTATGTTAAATGACGTCGGGTGTAGGACCTTCTCTACTAGAGCACGTCATATTCAACAGCTCTGTGAAATTCAGTTTGACTGCCCTATAAGTTTCATTCCGCCGACCACTCGTAAAATTTCCTCAGTCATGTAAGCGTACTCCAAACAGTGAAATCACGAAGACTCTGTTTCTATGGCCGTGGAGTCCATAGGAAACAGCATTCTGTGCTCCAGTAACCGCTTTGGGTGGCCAGTGGCACTATCCTGCTCAAACCACAACGCCTGAATGTCGATTTCATAGATATGACATGCACAAGAATTCTCTTATCATCGCATAGTATCTGTTTCCATCAACTGTCACAGCTAGTCCAGTCACATCTTCAAAAATGTAAGGACCGATGATGGCGTCTACCCAGTGGTGTCGCTAGACGAAAACTGTTAAGTCAGCGACAAAAATTTTTGCGATGCCTCTTTCATTTTTCAGTCAGGAAAGAAATGTTAAATTAAATGAGCTGAATTTTACATCAAAAACTTTATACCCAAATTTAATTAGTAAAGGGTTATTACACAAGTATTATTGCAATGAAAAAGTTTACAACAAATAAACACAAATTAAAATAGACACACTTTTCGGACAGTATGTATTTAAAGATTACGTTGTAAGTAATATAAATCGTTATTTCCTCTTCAACAGTACTGACGACGCAGTCAGTCGTCCCTGACTCATCGAGTTTCTCAAGTAGACTTAATTCACTCATAACTTTCAGAACTTACTCTGGGGTAAATCTTTAATGACTGGAGCTGTGAGCATGATTCTGTAAATAGTCGGATATACTTCTTCAAAGCTATGTTTTGAAAAATTCGTCTTTCACTGAGTCTAGTGGAATGGTTTTTAAAAGGTGGTTTTCCACATATAATTCGAAAAGGTGTATATCATTATTTTCAAAATATGTTCAAATGTTTGTAAATCTATCGGACCAAACTGCGTGGTCATCAGTCCGTAGCTTACAAAATACTTAAACTACGGCAAACTAACCTAATGACAACACACACACACGCGCACACACACACACACACACATGCCCCCGGGGAGGACTCGAACCTCCGTCGGCGAGCAACCGCGCGCTCCGCAGCGAGACGCCTTACACCGCTCGGCTACTACACCGCGGCATTTTCTTCGCATTTGCCAAGTATTATACCTAAATAATTACCATGCTTGACAACGCCCTCCTTGTACACAGTTTTCAAGTAACTCATATCGTAAATAACACCAAATCGTTGAAAATCTTTTTTTTTCTCTTTGAATCGACATTCAGGTTAATGCAGTCACGAAATGAATTAAACAATCGACAGCGATTTTCACCTTCAGTTGAAGCGACTGCTTTAGTTTGCTTGTATTGTTCACTCACACAAAGGCCTATAAAATCTCTTACCACGCGCATATTGAAATAATACATTCGAAAATTAACATTAAGTTCAAACCTGCTTCAATGTCGCTAAGAGATTCAGATTTACTTCTCAGGAAACTGACGCTTTCGATGATATCCTCTAACAGCGGAAAATATCCTACTGGAGGCATAAATAGGCAGTGATTGATAGACCTGCCTGCAACTGTGGACACAACAAACAGACACTACAGCACATCGCCACCGAATGTCCTTTAAGAAAAATTCAAGGCACCCTCCAAGGCCTTCATACGCTTAAGGAAGAAGCTGTCACTTAGCTGAAAGGATTGGACATAAACATACCTGAGCAGTGAAGTGATGCCAACTACAGGGACACCTTATCAAATCACAGCAATTATTATTTTGCTCCATTTGACTTAAATTATATATAATATCAGCTTTTTATCTGCATGCATTGTACGTAAATATTGTATCTTAAATGTTTAGCAGATGTAACCTTATGGTGTATTTAAAGCCATACGAAATAAATAAATAGAAAACTGTTCCTATTTGCTTTGCCATCATGTTTCAAAGTCAGTTTTAAACGGGAATTCAATGTAATTTTTATAAGTTCTTAACGTTTGATTGACTTAAAAAAATAAAGAAAGAAAAAAACACGTTATTGATGAAGCCTAAATTGGTTTTATCTGTCGTGAAAGAGTTAGCTGCATCTATCGAAACAAATCCCAAGAAGGGCATTCTTGTTGCGTGAAGCTTGTTCGAGGATTAATGTTATTGTTGTTCTGAAAGCTTTGATATTGTCAACTATATTTGCGCCTTGACAGATCCCTTTCTTTCACAGTTTTGTATGTCAAGTTCATTACGGTCTATTTCCTTTAAAATGTCAATAAATAGTCTTCGATGTTTCTGCGACGACAATAAACACAAAAAAATGTTGCTCTGTCTCCTTAGTTGAGGAATTGCAAGATTCATACTACCTTAGATAACTACTACCTCACTCACACGGACAAATAAATACGGTTAACTAAATAGCTAAAAGTTTAAGAACATGATGAACTGTTGCGAGCCCTTCACAGACGCGAGACCAACGTCGCCGACGCCCATCGCCGCCTCTGCGCTCTCTTAAAGGACACACCACTTGTCACTCGATGTGAATTCATTTCCTTTCCTTGAATTATGAGAAGATTTTCTGACCTACATCTTATTCAGAAATCTATTTGCGATGCACCTCGTAAATGAAGATGATTTTGTTCGCTTAACTGTTCGTAACCAGAAACACTAGGTCCATTCCGTTTACAGAACGAGAGCGCTTCCGCACACCATTAAATGACGAGTTCAGCAGAAGAGAAATGATACCAAAAGTTCATTGTGTGTTTCCAGTCAAGTATGGTAGAAGGTCATACGTCAATCGTTGTTCTACGCAATTCACAGAGAAAGAGTGTTTGTGCAAAGGGAAAGGCCGCGCACGAGGGAAGATTATGTTGACCGCACTTTGGAAGTTGAAGCATCGTAAGGACTCGAGTTCTCTGAAATTTTCCTTCAGCACATGGGAAAAAAAGACTTGATTTCGAATTTACCAGTGTTTAGCGATGAAACTATTCACATATTGAATCGTCAATCGGCACAATGTCCATTTGGTGGAAATCAAATGTTCAAATGTTTGTATAGTCTATGGGACTACGGGGTTATCAGTCCCTAAACTTACAAACTACTTATGAACTAACTAAGACTAAGGACGACACAAATATCCATGCCCGGGTGGAAATGAGAATAAACTAGAGGAACCTTGCAAATACTTCGCAGCTGTAGTGGAATGACAAAAAATTTGGGGTAAAATGGAAGTAAAGATGAATGTTCACGCATAGATTTCTTCAGAATCAAGTAAACCAATTGTTTAAAAGCGCAAATAAAAGAGCTAGATACGCTGACTGTTGTTACGTGAAAAAGAACTGCGTACCTTTATTAGAACCGAAGATATCGTGAAACAAACCGATTAAAATAATTCTATGCAAGGATACTGCCTTTCAATAACAATAAAGATGGGAGAGACTTAGATTAATTCTGATACTTTATGACAAATCTGCGAATGAATACCTTTCGTTTAAAGCCAAAATAAAGAAAAATGGTCGGATAGAACGGCCTGACCGACTGACTTTAGAGCAAGGACATCTCCATATGAAATATACGGAACTAAATGGCGTTTGAGTATAAAAAAAGGAAGGCGACAGTTATGTAAATTCTGATACTTGATGACAGATCTGTGGATGAATACCTTTCGTTTAAAACAAAAATGAAGGATTTAGGATGGCTAGTTTGGTCTGGCTGACTGACTTTAGTTTTCGTAGAATCTTTTAATATATAAGATGTAATTTACCTAAGAAGGACGTGTTAAACACCATTTCAGCCAATAGTTTAGGTCTATTTTACTTCGAAGTTGCATCTGTATCTGAGAAAATTTACCTAGGAATGTTTCAGAATTGGCTGATCCCTCAACTCGAAGAAGAGGCATGTCAATATACGTCAGCGGAATGAAGTACCACAACATTTGCACTTATCCTTCAGGGCTAATTTGAGACAAAGCAATGTATCGGCTAGCAGGCAGCTCGTAACTTCGTCAAATAATATGATTCAGCTTCTTCGGCGATATGAAATATTTATTTTAGAAAACTTGTGACAAGTACTGGGAACACTTTCTAGCTTTTTTATGGATCTGATCATTAAATGTTTTATGCAGAGTACATGAGTCATCATTACTTACAGTCTGCACTGATGTTCCATCAAAGGAACGAAATTGATGTTTAAATGTTTGTAAAATAAATATTTCATGTCGCACATCAATGTGAAACGTGTTATTTTATTGCTCTATTGTGGTGGGCTGGCAAAACATCTATTATGGAATAAAATTACAGGAGCAATTCCTCATTCCTCAAGGAAGCTCTGACCTAAGGCACTACGACTTTTTTTCTCTTTAAGTGTAATAAAACATGTGTTGTTTCGACAACCTCTACCGGCTAACATTTAGGAGCGAAAGAAAGCAGTAACTGCAGCTATCAAAACTGCTACACCTGATAAGCTACTTAGAGTGCAGTACAGAATGGGTGGAATGACTGCATTGTTTCATAGAATTGTTTTCCCATCTCATTAGAAAATATTTTCACCACCCAATATATATAATCGGGATCATACATAACGATATATAAAATTCTAAACTCCACAGCATTTAATATAAATCAAAAATTTTATGCAGTGTGGAAGTGATTATAATATTCTATTACTTTGCTGTGGATAGATCGGTTCCCACTGAATCACTGCTGTAGTGCTTGATTAACACTTCGATTGGTCACCGTCCGGATCTGACGAGAACTGTTGGTGAGTTGGACTCAAACCTTGTGAGGCTAATTCAGTAGGTACTTGGTTGAGAAGTAGCGAAAAAAAGGCGCAGTAACTATGAGTGGATGGCGCTCTACACGTCTCCTGTTAGACCACAACCGTTGCCGTCTTCGGTTGAAGGGTGACACGGCAGTCGGTCGGTTCCTGTTGGGCATATCGAGGCGTTTAGGACGGAGTTTACTGTTTACAAAGTAAGTGGTAAACTCAGTGAGAGTTGTGGTAGTGTTTGCTATTGATGTTAATGCTACCCGTTTGTATCTGGATTGAAACTTCTTCATCTGATACGTAATTCATTTACTACACAATATATATACAGGAAAGAGGGAGAGAGAGAGAGAGAGAGAGTACAAAAAATTGGAAAATATTTGTACTCAATTCCTTCAAAGCTCTATTTGCAAACACTCGATACCCTTTCTGCTCACTCGATATGGGTGATGTGGTTTTAAATATCGTTCCCATAGTGAAATAAATCAAAGGTAGAAACATAGTATAAAATTAGACGTAGTTCCAATTTACACAAAAGTGTAAACAGTAAGCTACAAGCCTTTAAAGTACGTCATCGCAAACGGGAAATGAACAAATCACTGGAAGGTATCGGTTACCGCCAGATCACTGAAGTTAAGCACCGTTGGGCACCGCCGGTATTTGGATGGGTAACAGTTCGGGTTCTCTGTGCGCTCTTGAAAATTTTCTCTTTGCAGAGGGTACAGGAGGGATGGTGGTGTAAAGTCTTCGATCGCCAGTCTTTGCACCAATGTCCTGGATTAAATTCCATACCTACCTGTAGTGCCTCATAGAGTGAAAGCATGATGGTGATCTGTCCGACGGATAGGGACGTTAAGCTCCGCGGCAACCTTGGTGCTTTTCGAGAGGAGTAGACTATCTGCCGGCTCTGGATTTCACCCACTCCCATCATCCAGCACACATCCATTACAGTCACCTACACACAACAGACACTTCAACATACAGTTATCCAACTTCTCGAATGAAAGGTGCCTGCGGACGCGGGGTATAGGGAAAACATTTCCAATCAGGTGGATGAACCTGCCCTTCGAGGTCTCCCAGCCATTCATGCCGTAGGACGTTACTTTACTGGAAGGTCACTCGTATGACAAGTGCTGCTAATTGAAGAGGAAGCGGCGCAGCCATATTGCAATTACGAAAGTACATCACGCCTCGGTTGTTATTGGCCACAGTGGTTTCTTTTTTGGAACGTGTATTTTACTTCAGCTTTCAGATATTAAAACTTTCCTGGTGTAATGAGCTAAAATATATTTTCAGTCGGTAACATATTTTACTTGGATATTTTAAAGACCTCCGGGAACCCACTTGAAGAGACCCCCGCCGCACTAGTGGGACTCAACCCGTAGTTTGGGAACCACTGAGTTAGTTCGTTCGGTTGTTGTCATTTGTATGTTTGCAGGGGTTTATATTAACACATTGGCTGCCATGGTAGTTAAATATAACTCATAGGGAGTTTTCGGGCCACATGAAGTAAATACAACTCACGGGCATTTTTCCATTTAAAGCCCTGTGGTGCAGTTGTAACTCACAGTAGCGGTCTGTGACTCGGTGTTACAGTAGATTATGGCCCCAGTAACAAATCATGTTCGTGGCCTCCAGTTTTCCATAGCTCAAGAGTAGTTATTGACATATATATTGAAACGAGCCCACGCATTAGGAGTAAGGAACTTGGTTTTAATTTCTTGACTGTGTGTAAACTTTATCCCTCTCCTTCGTCTGCCGATTGAGTCTGCAAAGCTGTTAGGATGAATTGCATACAGCAGGCTGGCCTGGATAGTTCAGGCACCTAATCACAAAGTACGGCTCCCTACAGTATAACAATGATTTTGAGCCCTGAATCGTGATTTTTAGTCAACAGATTCAAAAACGGATAACGCGTTAATATTTGTAAGGAGTAGCACCAAGACAAGGGGTGGGAATCGGATGATCCCGTAGACAATAGCAGCAAATTAAGCCTAGAGGTATTTCAAGGGAGCAATCCGTTCATAGAAATTTAACAAACTTGAAATGGAAACATTTAGGTAGCCTTTTAACCATATTTGTTGGTTCAGATAGTCACGAAACAGTGCATCAGTTAAACAACATCTAACTAAGAAAATTTTACAATTTGTCTTGGCTCTCAGATTCTGCCTGCAAGATCTCTTACGCATAAGGTAGTACTTGCACCCGTACTATGAAGGGGAAGGAAGGATATTTCAATAATTTGTAGCCTAGAAAACAATCGCATGCAAAGTACGCGCTACAATATTGGTTAAATTAGCATCCCTTCCAAAAAAGTTTGCCAAAACAGTCTTTTAATGAGACATAATCTGAACTACTTACAACGTCAGTGAAAATTCCAAAATCGCGAACAGAAATATAAACACAATCAACAGGGTTTCTGGCCACAAAGTAATTATCTATTGTTAACCCTCCGTCGGGCGCAGTCGGCCTCACAGGCCAGCAAAACACTTTTTTGATTCCCGTGCTTAACAGTGGCGGCCCAGCGGCCCGCCTCTCCGTTTACTCGCGTAACTTTGGCAACCTCACACAGTGCTGATTCGCAGGCTGCCATCGATTTCCACGCGGATCACGGGGAACTCCTTGGGCCTCACAGGCCGACTGCGTCCGATTACGTTATAGATTTCAAGGTGAGATTTTTCAAGATATTTTTATTTTATTACTTCGTTTCAGTCAAAATAAGTCTGTCCTCTGTGATTTTCACCGTTACCTTCGGAAAAAAGAAGACTTTGACGACCGTGGCCCTTCAGACTGAGTGCGCCTGATCGAGTTCTAATTTCAGTTTTCCTTTCTTTTCCTACGTTATCACATCCATATTTTCTGCTGAAATGTCCAGAAAAGTATATTATGCCTCTAAGCCAATGATATTGTGGAAATAATGCGCCTCCTCGAGGACGAAACTGCTGAAGATCCAGCCGCACTCGAAGATTTAGTCGATGAGAGAGACACCCACTCTCAGGATGAGGTAGGAGAAGGCAAGGAGGACTCAGCAACTGAACAGGAAGTTTAGGGAAAAGAGAAGAAAATATGTGAGGAGTTTTTATTTTGGAAACGATAAGACGACGAAGTAGTCTAAGTAGATACCTTCTACTATTCATAGTGTGAAGAGTCACATCATTATTACACAACATCCAGTGTAAAAGATATTGCTACAAATGACGCCACCAATTGTAAAACCTTGTGTCATCAACTTCTAACTGGACAATTTAGCCTGTGTATGCTATGAATATATGTGGAATGTCGATTCGGCTGCAAACTCGACTGAAAAAATTTTTACCCCACAAGGAACGGGAAAGTTCGCCCACATTACCTCCTAAATGGCTAAAACGTCGACCATGCGTGGCTGAAACAATAGTTAGGAGGATGAAGAATTAGGAATGTTCAGCTTGTCATCAACCAATCTGCTTGAGTGACGTATACGTTCTGTGCCATACCTGTGTTTCAGCTGTTGATTTAGGAGTTAAAGCATCGGTTTCTGGCTGCAAATGTGGCGAGAAAAGATGATTCCATGACAGAATAGACTGCTTAATGTCCTTTAAAAATAACTTCATTACTTTTATGGATGTCTGTTTGACCAATTTTTAATGCTCTTTGTGGGAAATCGGTAATTTTGGTCACTTTAGTTTAAGGTGTATTGTGTTCAATAAATCCATTAATAATGGATTTATTGAACACAATCTGTAATTCCTTCCTTTAGATCCTCTTCAAGACTAGCCAACACGCATTTTGAATTTGATTTAACATGGCGGAGCTAGTCCACAAAATATGTGGGTGGCCTCTCAGGCCGGGTGCGCCTGTATTTGTTTCATCTCGAGATGCGCCCGACGGAGGGTTAAATTAGCATCCCTTCCAAAATAGTTCGCCAAGGTAGTCTTGTAATGGCACACTATCTGAACTGGTCACAACGTACCTAGAAATTTCTAAGTGGTGAGACGCGAACAGAAACACGAATTTGGATAGAATTCCCGTACGAATAACACAGAATGACACTAAAGGCATAAAATAGTCGCAAAATGGAAGTCGAAACATTGCTTGATAAATATGCACAAGCCTACCTCGTGTGCACATTTCTTTACACGGAAGAAGTACAGCAAATTTCCGATAAATAAGTTCCTACCACCGGTCAATTTGGTTGAACCACTAACACAAAGCAGAAATAGCGAACAATAATGCACTGTAGAGACTCATTCGCGATCAAACGAATACTAGTCTCCAAGAAAACTGTTACACTTTGTTCGGTAACAAGAATCTTAAGCTAATTAATTTCGTCAACCAAAATACTGATAAATTTGCAGGAACAAGAATTTCTTAAACCGTTACAACAGATTTCGAACTGAAGGGGCTTGGATTAAAACATCCGCACTTTACCACAGTGGAACCAGCATCTGCCACACTATCCCGTCACGTCCGAGTCCTCCAAGGTCCCAGCATGGCCTCTTCCAGCACCCTTGTCCGCACGCAAAACCGAATCTGGTTTTCACGCCCAGTGTTCCTATTGCCTAAAGGCCTTCCTGCTAAAATTCAGCGCCCAAGGCGCACCCAACAAATTAGCTATCATGTGCAAGAGGCATTAGCTGTTTTTCTCAAACTAACCTATCTCTCAGCTCCCCAATACTAGTTCTTTGACACTTACCACCACCACCACCACCACAGTACAATCCAGCATGCCCTCTTTTTGTCCTAGGATACGTCGGGAAGGATAAGGAAAGCACGATGTAAGTCACAAAATATGATGGAGAAATAAATAAAGCAAATTCTATTCTCATATCCTTGGGTGAAAGGAACAAAGCCGCGGTGGAGTAGCCGAGCGGTCTAAAGCGTCTGGCTGCGGAGCGCGCCGTTGCTCGCCGTGGAGGTTCGAGTCCTCTCTGGGGCATGGGTGTGTGTGTTGTCCTAAGGTTAGTTTACCTAGGTTTAAGTAGTTTGTAAGCTACGGACGGATGACCACGCAGTTTGGTGCGATAAAATTACAAACATTGGAACGTTTTTTTGAAAGAAACAAGTTAAAGTAAGGGCCCCATAGCCGACTGATCACCTAAATAGGCGCCACTTGCAATGGCAATTGAACAACTATTTAACATAGTGAAGCGCAACGACAGTGCCGTTTCAATATATAGCTCACATGGCCCAGACATATTGGACTTTTCTTGTTTTATAATTTATTTTTTAGTGTTACATATTAATTATACAGTAGATTGTAAATCACATGCAGTTTTAATTACAAACTTTGTAACTTTAACACCTATATGCACTGTGCTTTATCAAGAAACACTCTACGCAAAAATATGAGTCATATTTCCTACATTTCCATGCAGTTTGTTTGCATTTCTTGACAGCTTGATCACCTAAGTCTGGCTGCTCCCAAGTTCACAAGAAAAAAATGTTCAAATGTTTGTTAAGCTTAAGGGACTGAACTACGGGGTCATCAGTCCCTAAACTTACAAACTACTTATGAACTAGCTACAACTAAGGACGGCACAAATATCCATGCCCGAGGGGGGATTCGAACCCCCGACCGTAGTGGCCGTGCAGACCGTGACTGAAGCGCCTCAGTCCCCTCGGCCACCGCGGCCGGCCAAGTTCACAAGAGCACATCCTGCAGGCAACTCGGAGGCTTCGGCATCGGCCTATTCTGTAGTCTCAAACTCACTTCGTCTTTGAATTCTGTGATTGAAATCTTCCTGTTGTTGACGGATCGGCAAATCAACAATTCAATTGCAAGCTTTCTGCAACATTTCACAATCCACCTTAGACACTGTGAGTACGACTTCATTTGCTCAGAAAGATCTATCCATGACTTTGATTATAGTCAATTAGAATTTTTGGCTTTTTCTTTGTGCTCCTCTTGGTTTGAACTTCAGCTTCTTCCTCTGCATGAACAGTACTCAGCATCAACATATCCCTCTTATCTTTACGTTTCAGTGCTACTACACCTGCGTTACTACGCCTCTCTTCGTCTTCATAACATCTATTCTCTCCTTCACATTATCACTGGATTACGGATCAAACAACTCTGAGTACAGACTGTAGCAGGGCCGGCGCAAACCCACCTGCCGTCCAGTGCGAGTTATAGAATTGTCGGCCTCTCGTTAAAAACATCGTTTTGTATGACAGTTCTGTTATCACACGATTTCTTAACTACAAGAATACGTTTGACAGTTATATTAGACATATAAGTATGTATGTACGCGTAATACATAAAGGGGCAACGTTTTTCCAGGAAATCTAAAAAAAGTTAATGACCTATAAAGTAAAAAAATTTACGCGACACTTTGATGATCATTCAGAGGTTTTTTGTGGTTTTAGGGTGCAAAACTACTAACGTCATAAGCGTCCTGCATTTGGAAGGACATAGGCTGTGTATTTTTAAAATATAAAGGGTTTTCGCAATTCCTATTTTAAATTTCGAGGACACGTAGAGGAGAGTGAGTGGTAAAATTTCGATCATTTCGGACAAATGTTATTATAACTGGAAATAAATTGAGAAAAGAATAATTTTAACTATGGCACTTGTCCTTGGATGTTTAATGAATATGTAACACAAATATTATGCAGTTAAAAATGTTGGTATAAACACAAGAAAAGGTTACGGAATTGAGAAAAATCGATCGAAAATGTACCACACTAGGTACAATTGGTATCACTTCCTCGTACAATTTTGATTACGGGCATCTTTCACTAAAAAAGCATTTTTTCTGTCACGCACCAACGCATACTTCGTGGTACCAAACATTGCATTTTTGGCAGCGAATCCAGTCACCCTTAACTAGATGATTTATAAGAGCGCGTTAGATTAAGTAGCTTCACTTACCTCTTTAAAGGAAAAAAAGTTATATCTCTTTACCGCAAAGCGGTGTATTCTTGGAAAAGACAGGAGGAGCTGTAGAAACCTGCTACTCTACAACGAGACACTATGAGACAGACAAATGGCGCGAAAACTTATGTTGATCGGAATTGTACCTATATCGAATTTGTACCACCTTACCCTATTCTGATAAGGACTTCCTGTCCGAATGCCACCCAGAGATATATATATATATATATATATATATATATATATATATATATATATATATATATATATATATATTACTGTGAAACAAATCTGTTCCATTCTAAGCTCTTTGTTTTCCATATTTTGGGAAGAGGTAGTATGGGCCAAGACAAAGAAAAAAATCAACTAAATATGGACTATATAGTGAAATCAAAGTTCAGAGCCAGCTAAAGCCGAAGATTCCTTTGCGTCTTGCTTTAATAAAGGTTGAGTTGATAATTGGGTTGAAACGTGATGTAAATTGTTCCAAATTGAAATATTTTCTGAATACGATTAAAGGATCCAAATTGGCTGATTCTGTAAGATACAATATCAATTACGATTGGGAACGTAGAAAGTAAATGCAAATTAATTATATACAGTAGTGTTAAGCCTTTGTGTATAAGTTGATTTCAAAAGCCATCAAACACATTTATTCAACTGCAATAATAGTGAGTTACATCACCAACAATTTTTATATTTGAACAACAAACATGTCCTTTATACCATACCATCTCATTGATTCTCCGTGGATTCCTCGTCCTTGTAACAAATGGCATGTTAGACGTCAAAAATGATTTTGCATGACGCTTATTAACATTTTCAACAACATTAAACGTACGATACTCAATAACATTTCGACTATTTGCACTCTCCAGTCCAGACAACACTTTAACTGTTGACACTTATTTTTATTTATATAATTTATCTCTCTACAGAACAATTCCAAACCTTTTTACATCAATGTAATTTACAGCCCTATAATTGCGACTTGCAACAAATTGTGACGCGCCTATTTTTCGAAGAATAGGAAAAGCAATAAAATTGCATCTGATCGGCCTTGACTACATCAGCCACCCGCCAATACGAATTTTGAAGTTTTCATTTGTAAACAACGCAACATCGGATAGACAGGTCCTTCTAAAACGAAAGGCAACAACCGAAAATCAACTTTCGTAGTCAGCGACCACAAAAACACCAATATGGCTACTGCCAAAACAAAGAAATGAGATCAGAAAATTCCACTCGGCTTCTCTCCAACTTTTCGAATAGTGGCGGCCTGCCTGCCTTTGCGTCGCCGTCCTATTGGTGTGACGCCCCCTGCGGCCACACGTTTCTACGTCTACATCTACATGCGATACTCTCCAAATCTTATTTAAGAGTCTGGCAGAGGGTTCATCGAAACACCGTTATACTATTCATCTCCCATTCCATTCTCGAATAGCGCGCGGCAAGAAACACCTGAATCTCTCTGATCGAGTTCTGATTTCTCGTATTTTATTCTGATGATCATTTCTACCTACGTAAGTGGGAGTCAACAATATATTTTCGAATTCCGAGGAGAATGTTGGCGATTGGAGTTTCGCAAGTAGCCCACGCCGCAGCGAAAAACGCCGTTATTGTAATGATTCCCATCCCAGATCCTGTATCATTTCCGTAACGCTGTCTCCCCTGTATCATGACAATACGAAACGAGCTGCCCTTCTTTGGACTCTTTCGATGTCCTCCGTCAAACCCACCTGATAAGGATCCCACACTGGGCTGCAATACTCCAAAAATGGACGGACAATCGTAGTGTATGCAGTTTCTTTAGTAGTTCTGTTGCATCTTTTAAGGGTTCTACCAATAAAACGCTCTGGTGCGCCTTTCCCACGACATTATCCACGTGTTCTTTCCAGTTTAGCCCTAAAGTAACACTAATTCCTAGGTATTTTGTGAAGTTTACGGCCTTCACTTTTGATTGATTTATCTTGTAAACAAAGTTTAACGGATTTCTTTTCGCACTCATATGGACGACTTCACACTTCTCATTATTTAGGGTCAATTGCCAATGTTTACACCATACTGATATCTTATTCAGATCGTTCTGCAGTTGATTTTGATCTTCGGATGATTTTACTGGATGGTAAATAACGGTGTCGTCTGCAAACAACCTAAGAGAGCTACTTAGATTTTCCCCTAAATCGTTTATGTAAATAAGGAACAGCAGAGGACGAATAACACTACCTCGTGGAACGACCGATATCACCTCTGTAGATGTAGACTCTTGCGCCATGTCAGTCATATGTAACTCACACGGAGAAAAACTTAAAATAAGATAGTAAATTGCAATATTTTCAACGTATTTGCAGTTAAATAGTTTAAATCGAACAAACTAAAGCAGAATATTGAAAAAAAAAGTAAATGGCCCCAGGGGGTCTCTAACCCAAGTATACCTTGGCAGCCAATGTGTTAATCATCTAAGAACTTGTGTTGAAATCTTCAAATGTTTGTAAAGCTTAAGGGACTTAACTACGGGGCCATCAGTACCTAAACTTATGAACTAGATTACACTAAGAACGACACAAATATCCATGCCCGAGGGGGGATTCGAACCCGCGACCGTAGTGGCCGTGTAGACCGTGACTGGAGCGCCTCAGTCCCCTCGGCCACCACGGCCGGCGAACTTGTGTTGTTCTGATAAAAAAGAAAATAAAGTTTGTTGTAAACTGTGGACAATGATTAATTGACCAAGGTACCATAATGCTTCTCTGTTTTTTAAATCACCGTATTATGTTTCAAAATAATAGGAACGACCTGTGACATACAAATTCCTTTCAAAGTACCTTTTCTGAAAAAACTGTGTAGCATAAAGTGCTGACTTCATTCTTCTATATCTACCCGTATACTGGTTTTCACTGGTATACGTATCTTCCAAGACGTAGTTTCAAATGCCAAACTCACTGTTCAGCGGCAGCGAGGGAGAAATGTATTGGAAGTAATTGGGGCAGAGCAGCAGGCGAACGAACATAGGAAGTGGAGATAAGGGGAAATGGTGTTTATCGACGTGCGTCAATAGTATCGAGCGGGGGTCGTCGGACACGCCCTACTGCCGCCGCAATCGGCGCCATCACGGCCAGCACTGGCCGCGCTGGTGCTGCCTGTGCCTGCAGGTGATGCATAATGTATGGCCGCGCGAGGGGGCGGCCGCACGCAGATTGCATTTAATTGCCTCCTTTTGCCGCCTCCCAGCGCCGCCACAACCGGACAACTCGCCGCGCTCACCACGTGCCGGCGCTTGGGTATAGTCGGGCGTGCACAGCCGCCATTTTCGTTCCTTCGCGTGGACGCGAGACGACAACATAGGGCAAGCAGAATGCTTTCACATGGTGGCTGCACAATGAGGAACTGTTCATTTCAGATAATTTTTTTCTATGTGGCCCCTGAAATCCAGTGGCGTAACTAGACATTGGCTTTGGGAGGGTGGGGAGGAATAGATCTGCTTGACGAGCAAAATTTTAGTCAGTTTCCAGACTCTACTACTCCTGTTGAAGAAACTAATTCACTCCCATCCAATGAAAGATTATGGTAAATCACCCCAAGTTTCCAATCTTTACCTTTACCAAATTGCTATTATACCATTTCTTTTCTCTCTCTCTTTCTCTCTCACACACTCTCTTTTTCTCTTTTTTTTTCTTCTTTTTTTCGGGTTCTGGGGGTGGGTTCTATCCCCCTCATCCTCCCCCCCCCCCATAGTTAAGCCACTGCTGAAATCCGTAAAGTATTGATAATAGTTAATTGATTTTTCTGTCGGTACTTGACAGAACATGATAATAATATCAAAAAGGAACAACTTCCCGATGTTCTGCAAAACTTATTTATAGGTCACAAACCGGCTTTCGGCTTCTTAGGCCAGCATCAGGCGACAACTGACTGTAGTACACATGTTTTCAAAGATGTTAAGATTTACATAGATGTTATCACAGGCCGGCCGCGGTGGCCGAGGGGACTGAGGAGCTCCAGTCACGGTCTGCACGGCCACTACGGTCGGGGGTTCGAATCCCCCCTCGGGCATGGATATTTGTGCCGTCCTTAGTATTAGCTAGATCATAAGTAGTTTGTAAGCTTACGGACTGATGACCCCGTAGTTAAGTCCCATAAGTTCTACAAACATTTGAACATTTGTTATCACAGACAATCGATACTTAACTGTACAGAAGACTATTGAAGCAGTAGCTAACAGCTACACAGCGTATATAAATGTAAACAACTCTCATAAATAAGTACTTGCGATGAACTGTCCTGTGAATTATCGATTGTCTGTGATAACATCTTTGTTAATCTTAACATCTTTGAAAACATATGTACTACAGTCAGTTGTCACCTGATGATGGCCTAAGAAGCCGAAAGACGGTCTGTGACCTATAAAAAAGTTTTGCAGAACATCAGGAAGTTGTTCCTTTTTTATAGTATTGATAATACACTGTCATCATGAGAAAGAGACCCAAATGAGGACTTCAGAACTATTCGAAATGGATTTAATAATTTGCAAATACGCATGACTTGTCACATTGTAATCGGCAGGTTTTAACACTTTTTTAAATGAAGGGTCAGACGCAAAACTTTTTTTTTTCCTTTATTGCTTTTTAAAAACCCCAGAAGAGGCAGGCTGGCAGCAGCGAACATGCTGCTATTCAGTCGAGAGCATACAGAAGATGTAAAATAATAAAAACAGGTGACAATATATGAAGAATTTCAAAACAGACACGGTGTAATAAACGGGTGGAATGAAGATGAGTGTGGAAAGGATGACAAAATGTACATATTTGTAACTTAAAAAGCATGGTGGATAAAACGTTCATGTTGAAGAAACGGAGCGATGGCGACGAGACGAAGAGACACAGTTAAAACACATGGCAAAACTATGTTCTGCCTGTGCGGCGGTTGCTGTTGTTTTTAAAAAACACACATACACTCGAATCACTAAGTCGCTGCACAATTAAAATCACTGACACGAAATTAAAGTCCCTGAGCAGGCCCCGCAGTGCAGAGGGGAGGAGAAGGAAAGTGCGGTAGGTAGAAATGGAGGGGAAGTGGGCGGAGTAAGGAAGGCTAAGGTTGATAGGAGGGGTATATATCAGGACGGAGGGCGTCATCCGGGAAAGAAAGTTGATGGAAGTTACCCTCGGATAGAATGTGGGGAGTATGGAGGTGGTGAGAGGGAGGAACATGCTGGTAAAGGCGTGGCAGTGGCCCGGGATTCAGGAGAATAATAGAGACCACTGAGTGACGAGATTCAATTTTGCGGGAGGTGTATAGGATGCGGAGATGTTCAAGGAATTTTAGAAGGTGAGGGAAAGGGATAAGTTCATATAGAATCCGCGTGGGGGAAGGGAGGCGGATACGGTAAGCGAGGCATTCTAGGATCTGGAGGGATTTGTAGTAGGAGGGCAGGGCGGATATCCAGGCGGGATGAAAGCTACACAAAACGGGATGGTAGGTGTAGAGGTTGGTGGAGGGGTTCAATCCCCATGTCTGACCGGAAAGGAGCTTGAGAAGGATAAGGTGGGATAGGGCCTTTTGTCGGACAGTTTTAAGGTGAGGATTCCAGGAAAGGAAACGATCAAGGGTGAGGCCTAGGTATCTAAGGGTGGTGGTTTAAGGGATGGGGCGGTTATGGAAAGTGAGGTAGAGGTCGTGGTGGCGGAAGGAGCGGGTGGTACGACCTATGATGATTTCCTGGAATATTGTAGGGTTGACAGGAGCCACTGGTTACACCAGGAGGAAAATTCGGATAGGTGAGTCTGGAGGAGGTGTTAGAAGCGAGCGAGGGAGGGGGAGAGGGCTAGGAAGGCGGTGTCGTCAGCGTACTGGAGGAGATGGACGGGAGGCTTGGGTAGAGGACGGACCCCTAGGTCAACCCAGCAGAGGGGTAGAACAAACGAGAGTTGGAGTTGTTGACAATGACATAGAAAGGGCGGTTGGAGAGAAAGGACGCAATGAGGAGGACATAATTAATGGGAAGAGCGTAGGTCTGGAGGTTGAATAAGAGACCGGAATAACTTTTGTTACGCCTACTTTTATTTATACATGTACTAGCTGAAAACCCGGCGTTACCTGGGTATCTACTTATTTAGTCAAGGCATTTCCTATTTTCTGAAAACATGTTACATTTATCGGGCGATATACAAGGTGGTCCATTGATAGTGACCGGGCCAAATATATCTCACAAAATAAGCATCAAACGAAAAAACTATGAAGAACAAAACTTTTCTAGCCTCAAGGGGCAAAACAGATGGCGCTGTGGTTGACCTGGTAGATGGCGCTGCCATAGGTCAAACGGATATCAACTGAATTTTTTTTAAAGATACCCCCATTTTTATTACACATTCGTCTAGTACGTAAATAAATATGAATGTTTTATTTGGAACACTTTTTTAGCTTTGTGATAGATGGCTCTGTTATATTCAAGAACATATTGCTCACAATTTTAGACGAACAGCCGCGTCGGAGCAGTCGAGCGCTTTGAGGCGCTATGCTACGATGCGCAATGCCGTTCCTCGTCGAGGGGTTGGAATCCCCACCTCGGGCATGGATATTTGTACCGTCTTTAGTGTAAGCTAGTTTATAAATAGTTTGTAGGTTTAGGAACTGATTACCCCGTAGTTAAGTCCCATAAGTCTTACAAACATTTCAACATTTTGAATTTAGACGAACAGTGTGTAACAGGTAGTACTTTATTTATTTATTTATTTATTTTTAATTAAAACTCAGAACGTAAGGACGTTTGACTTTATTTCGGTTGTTTTGGAATGTAATACGTGTACTTTTGAGAAATTATCATATATTATGATTACCTGTAATTACTTCACGATTTCAATAAATGCTCAAAATGATGTCCTTCATCTTCAGTGCATGTGGCAATACGCGTAACGAAATTCCTCTCAACAGCGAGCAGTTCACTTTCAGTAATGTTATCGCATGCATTGACACTGCGCAGACGCAGGTTTTCAGGCGTTGTCGGTGAATCACGATAGCAAATATCCTTCAATTATCCCCACAGAAAGAAATACGGGTATGTAAGATCCGGTGAACATGCGGGCCATGGTATGGTGCCTCTACGACCAATCCACCTGTCGCGAGCCATGATGTGCCGGACATTCATCAAGTTGAAAGTACATCGCCATTCTGTCATGGAGTGAAGATCTTGTAGACAATTGGTAGAACATCACGTAAGAAATCAGCATACATTGCACCATTTAGATGGCCATCGGCAAAATAGAGACCAATTATCCTCCCTTCCATAATGTCGCACCATACACTAACCCGCCTAGGTCGCGATGTTCCATTTGTCACAGCCGTCGTGGATTTCCGTCCGTTGCCCAGTAGTGCATATTATGCCGGCTTACGTTACCTCTGTTTGTGAATGACGCTTCGACCAAAACAGAACGCTTGAAAAAAATTTGTTATCGTCCCGTAATTTATTTTGTGCCCAGTGGCAGAACTGTACTCGACGTTCAAAGTCTTCGCCTTGCAAATCCTGGTGCATAGGCATACGGTACGGGAGAAATTAATGTTGATGTAGAATTATCAACACCGACGTTTTTGAGATTCCCGATTCTCGCCCAATTTGTTTGCTAATGATCTTCGAGTTAACCACAACTGCAGCTAAAACACTTACTTGGACATCATCGTTTGTTGCAGGTCGTTGTTGACGTTTCACTTGTGGCTGAACACTTCCTGTCTCTTTAAATAACGTAACTATCCGACGAAAGGTCCGGACACTTGGGTAATGTCTTCCTGGATAACGATCAACATACATAGCACAGACACGTTGGGCATTTTGATCACAATAGCCATACATAAATTCCATATCGACCATTTCTGCAATTGGTAAACGGTCCATTTTAACATGAGTAATGTATCACGAAGCAAATACCGACCGCACTGGCGAAATGTTACGCGATACCACGTACTTATACGTTTGTGACTATTACAGCGCCATTTATCACAAAGCGAAAATAATGTTCCAATTAAACATTCATTTTTATTTATGTACTACACGAATATGTATTAAAATGGGGGTACCTATAAAAAAAAAAAAAAAAAAAAAAAAACTGCAGTTGATATCCGTTTGACCTATGGCAGCGCTATCTAGGGGGCAAACCATATCGCCATCTGTTTTTCCCCTTAAAGGTAGAAAAGTTTTGTTCTTCGTAGTTTTTTAGTTTCATGGTTATTTCGTAAGATACTTGACCCGGTCAGTATCAATGGACCACCCTGTATAAGAAAGAAAGCTCTTTTGCATAATGTACAAAATTTTATCTACGGTATCCAAACAAATATAGAAATCACAATACAAATGATATGTAACATTCATACATACATTTAATTCACAACTTCACTATAAACAACACCGAGTAAGGTGGCTGTAGCCGTGGCAACACACTGGACACGCATTCGGGAGGACAGACCAACCTCCAGACATCCAGATTTAGGTTTTCTGTGTTTTCCTTAAATCTCTCCAGGCAAATGCCGGTGTCGTTCCTTTCCAAAGGTTTCGGCCATTTTCCTTCCCCATTCTTGCCAAAACAATTCGAGCGTACACTCTGCCTCTAATGACCACGCTGTCGACGTGGCTTTAAACACTAATCTTCCTTCCTTCCTGAGTATAAACCGTATTTCCTGTGACTAGTCCCTGATCTAATATGAATATTTTCTGTGGTGAGCCAATACCTGAGCAAGCGACATACAGCTGTTCGTGTGACAAACATGGAGATTTCCGATGAAATAAAAGGTTTCAGCTTTGTAGGCGATGTTTATTTTATCAAAATTCACAAAATATCGATTTCGTCCCTATGATGGAACATCATCAGTTCGTGCTGTTAAAAACAAGGTACCTTAGTCCGACATTAAAATCAAGATAAATTTACGTACACCAAGATTGTTACAATTATATAATGGAATTACGTACCAGAATTGCAAGTCATGATGACCTATGTGCCTTGCTTGAAACATTTTTTCGTCATATCATAAAATACATTTAAAAGGTCTTGCTGGTACAAGTCACAAGTATAAAATGAGGTAGCTGCTTACGTACACCTACGCATCTTAGCCTGTAGACAGCTGGTGCGTGGCGCCCTCTTTGTTTAAAAATCGATTACATTGTAACATTTTTCAAAAGTTATATTAAACGCATAAGAAGGCAAAAATGGTGATTCCAGGTGAATTAGAGTTTAACAAATAACATACAAAGATTAAGCAATATAACATAAAAATATAAAATTGAAATTGCCATTTATCAGCGCCCTCAGGCGGGAAGGTATTAAAACATATCATAAAAAATCAAAATTTGTCTACTTCAATGGCTAAAATTTAAGGTGCATTGTATCACGTACAAAAATCTTTCTGTTTAAAAAATATATTTTTATTAAGACTAGCATAAAAGGTAAAATCATTAAGAAGCACCATTGTATGTGTGTGTGTGTGTGTGTGTGTGTGTGTGTATGTGTGTGTGTGTGTGTGTGTGTGTGTCTGTGTATGTGTGTGTATGTGACAGAGAGAGAGAGAGAGAGAGAGAGAGAGAGAGAGAGAGAGAGAGAGAGACATACACAGCAGTGCACGCAATCTAGTGTTTCAGAATAATACTATGCTGGCCGTCATTGTTTACTTAGTTCAGTGCGTCTAAACAAAAATACACATATATACTTGAAGGTTCAAACATGATTACAGTGCGTCTAAACATAAAATATGAAACAAACCTTCATATATATTTAAACAATATGGAATCTAATTACATGAGATTTTTAATACATTCTACAGCATTGAGTAGCTTGCCTTGCGATTTTATTAGTCTCACTGCAAACTGCAGTCTCTTTAAAATTAAAAGCCCGATCTGTCAGAAATTATTCATCGGATGTATACCGTTTGATTCTCTTCCTTTCCTTGTACCTCTATAAAAGTCTATTGCATCTTCCTAAAGCGGTCATAGTTGAAAGTTCTCAACAGCACTGTTTCCTTAAGCTCACTGGAATGCAGGCGTGTCTTCGCAGTAAATCAGAAATGTAATAAAACGTGCGGCCTAATGTGAAAAGTTTTTACCCATCGCATTATGTATGATCTCATATTTATTGAGTTATATGTTGTACAATTGTATAATTTTTCAGGTATACATCCATTTGTGTGAGTGCTGTATGTCTGTATAATCTGTTTCGAATACAGTTAGTAGTAAAGAAGTAGTAGATTAAAACTTGGTGCTGGGACGGTTTTCCATTACGTTACTGTTTACATTCAATTTCGAAGGTATATTAAGCTGTACGTGTGTATACTGTCTGTAAAATTTACTGTGGGTCGAAAATGTAGTGTAGAATTTATAAACTGCAACGTTACACCGAATGCCGTAGTTTTATTTCGTGAAGAGCGGAAAAGTAATAGGCGATAAACTTTCTTTCACCATTTTGTTATGGCTGTCAGAGAGAAAAAGTTTCATAAGGTTTGAAATTATGTTTAAAGTTTGTTGCTAGTCGCTAAGTGCTCTCTTTCTCAAACAGTGGACTGATAAAGTCACACTACCACGTGCCGCAAGACGGCAAAGTTTTCATTGTTCAAGACGTCATGTTTCCTGAACTATTAGTCCTAACGCAAAATTCTTTCCTAGCTGACGTCTTCTACGTACAACCTACATTCATGCCAAATGTCAGCTTCATAGGTGAAGCAGTTTTTGAGACTTCTTGTTTAGTCAGTGAGTGAGTGAGTGAGCGAGTGAGTCAATGAGTATCCTTTTGCTTTTATAGAGATTGGCGATAACAAACAGTATCAACATATAGAATAAAACAATATTAATGAGTTTAAAGATGCATACTCTTGTTCCTAATTACAATGGCTCATATGGCTCATACTTGTAAACCATGTTGTAAACTACTGCGATGTTAAACCACACGAACGGTTGTGAGCCTTTGTCATAGGTATGTTATAGTTTCCTGCAAAGTGTCTTACCTCCAAATTAGGCACTTCTTATTCGGATATTGGAGGCAATCCGTTTTTAAATACACAATTAGGTGCTTTTTGTCATAAGCTGTAACTGAAAATCCTTTCTAAACATCTACGTCGTTTCGTATAAACTTATTAAAAACATTAATTTTTAGTTTCATTTGGAAGACAGTCAATTTGAAACAATAAAGGGAGAGATTGGAAAAGTCTGAATTTGACAGCAGTACCAATTACTTTCATTAATCCATTCCTCTTATTCGCTAATTTATTTTTTATTTACTTATTAATTTATGCATCCTTGTTTATCATTGTAATGTATTTTCACACCATGTGCATTTAAATAGCATTTATATGAATTTTGCAAAATATTTCGTAAAAAAAAAAATCGCTGACGTGGGATTGTATTCTGATCAAATTTATCACGTCACATTAGAAAACATAGAGTTATCGCCAAGCTACAGAAGTGCATCTGGCATCCAATAGAACTCAGTTTTCCAAGGCGAAAAATTGCTCTCTATACACAACCAGGGCGACAAATTAAAAATATATATATATATATATATATATATATATATATATATAAATATTTAACGATTTTTCAGGCTATATTGAAATAATTTATTATGAGCAGATTAATTTTTAATAAAAATCTTTATTTACTTCTTGATATATGTATTACAGCTGAAGGAAGCGACATTTCAAAGCAATAACGTCAACGAACTCCACCTTTGAGAAACTCACGCTGTCACCGCCTGGAACAAAATTGGCGGTGGTGGCTGCTGCTACAGCAGTAGTTGATGCGCATGCTGTACTTTGTACAAGTACCCTACGTGTACATCATAGGTCACAGCAGACACTGCCTGTGCTGCTGATCAGCGTATCTGCTTTAATGTGGAGTAACGTTAATGAACAACATTTCACACTGAAATTGAAAGTAGACTGTTATTAAAATAAGCAAGATCTCGAACAGTTGAGATCCGCAAATGAATGTTGAAACGCTCACTGCTGCTCTAAATTATTTTATGAGTGGCCACAGTACATGCACAACGTAAATTTATCTAACTGCTCACCCCTTAAGTGAGCAGCCAACGTTTTAACAAACACAAAATCAACATTAAAAAATAAATGAAGAGATAATTAAACATGGGACGTGGAGCATGAAATCATGAAACAAAGGTTTGATACTTTAAAAACATAATCTATTTAGTAAAATAACAAGCAAATACATGTGGGGAGACCAAATTAAGCACACACCTTGTACAAAAGTGAATTAAATCATATAATTACTGCCCATATTAAAATTGTTCCTGCCCTTTATGAATATGGAGGTAACATGGGAGGAAATTTTCAAATGCACAATGGGTAGATGAAAGCACATTCATTCATTCATTCATTCACAGACACACGCATAATGCTTGGAGGTAAATTAAAATGCTGGAACACATGAAAGCAATGGTGAAACGAAGCGTTGGTAGTGTCTTGACGAGATGGTGGGTGTCCTGATTGATCACAAATTTATTTATACTGTGCACTAAACAAACTTATGTGTCGGAAGGCAGTGGCTCACTACTCATAAGTACCATGTGGTGTGCAACCACATAGAATTTCATAAGATTTACAAACAGAAATTAATCTTGAATAAGTGAGTAAAGCACACGCAAGAATTCATACAGAAGAAAGCCAGTATTAACAAAACCATGGCTGTAGGCTGAAGTAATGACCATTACTAAAGCACGTGGTGCAATCGGTCATACAAGACAGGAAAGACAGAATCAAATCAGAAAATCAGGAAAATATTAGCATACTCGCAGACAGAGAAACGACACTAAAACGTTAGTTAAAAACACGAAGGAAATTCAAAAATACTAGCTTTGCACAAGGGCTGAAAGCCACACATGTGTAATCTAACTTGAGCAAAATCGGACACACAGTCAACATTGGAATGAAAATGCAAATAATAAATTTACGCTAAATTTACTCGACTTCTGTAAATTAAGAAACACTTCGCCTCACATAGCAAAAGAATTACTCAAGAGATCTATCACGGAAAACCCAAGACTGCCTAATCACAAAAAAGTAAAGTCCTAACAGCATGCCTTTCCCTCAACACGATTCGTCGGAGTACTTACTTCGACAGTCGTCGGAGCCAGAATGAAGAGTGAAGACTCAAGATCTAAGGCCTCGGTAAAACCTTCCCCCGCCATACACCGGATGTACCACACGCTAAAAGCGACGCTAGTGTATACCAACCCTTGCTACCGGGCCAAGACAACTACAACCACTCCCAGAGAGGTCTGCTATCACTTCTTTCGTCCAAGATTAGGTTGCTACGACACTAAGAACACGGTCACCTCGCCATCTTATCAAGTAAGCTTGTCTCTGGCCACACAGCTGACGCTAGCGCAGACGACAAACGAAGCCATGCGTTCTTAACTACAACAAAACGAGACCTAGAGTGGGAGGCGGCGACTGTAAACCATTGTTCAGCAGTCAGTCAATATTAAAAACAACCTTCCACATTCACATGAACACACAAGTTCAATCACACAGGTGGAAACATATATAAGTATGGGGCAAACATATATAAATATGGGGAATTAATCATTGATAGAAATAATAAAATAATTAACACACAGATAGATAATATTAATGGTGCAGAAACACTTTAGGTTAAAGAATAATTCAAAGTGGAACACGACGACACAATCAGTGGACGTGTTTCAAAATGTCTCACTGTGGTTGAACACTCCGTGCAAATAGAACTCCAAACACTCACAAAAAGTCAATTGTTAAAGGAAATGTATATATCGGTATAAAACTACTAGGTTATTCTATCTACACTGCACTCATAAATGTTCTTCACAAGACAAACAAAAATAGTACAAATCAAATTATCTTCTCTGTTTGGTTCAAATTACAATTTTATATTGACATAAAGATTTTACTTCCGTTACAAAGTCCAAAATAGTCTTCATATTGAATATTGACATCAGGTAACCGATCACAGCATTGGCGCGTCACCAATTTGACTAACAACGTAAAATATTCCTGGCTAGTTTAGATCACGTAGCGTCTGGATGTAGACATCCCTCCACATAGCAATATTCTTACCCGCTGAGTCCTTTTAAATACACTTCATATCATGTTACTGACGAAATACATCTGCCACTAATTTACTGGTTCTATAAGTTCAACATATAAACGCTGTAACAACACATACAGAAGGTGTTGGCAATAGCGGTGTACCTATAGATAATACAATTTACATATTAGTGAAAATTACGTCACGTCATGTGACACACAAATCTCAGGGATATAGCATATTACGCTTCATATAATACCTGTATATAATTATGTGTGGTAATTTCGGTAATTTCAAGTATTTTGTGAATAGGCCCCACAATTACTCTTGATCATAAAAGAATTGTAAGTTGACGTTCGGCAAACATATGATCGTCAATAGCCATTTTTTTAAGAATATATACACTGTAATAGTAAACAAAATACAACATGGGTCGATTGCGAACTTAAGAGGAATTTTATACTAAATTTTATGGCAAAAGCAACCTGAAATATACATCAATAACAGTAATAATGTGAGTTGGAGTATATTCCTTTCTTTAACTACATAACAAATGAATAGTTAAAAATGACTAAACAATTATGTAGCGTCACAACACCAGTATACAGCTATTCATTTTATTGATGAGTTATTATAAATCCTGTAAGAACGTCTTGCTTCACGGACGAATTCTCAGTTACAATCGAAAATTTATGGTTCTTCCAGAATCAGGCTTACGTCCTTATAATGGAAAAAGACTATTACATATGAATCAATTATTGATAAATTGCAGAAATTTCCCATAAAATTTATCAGCAGTATATGAATGTAAGCAACTATTGGTATACTGTACTATATAATTGTATCTAATAATAATTGATTTAGGAGAAACGTATCTGCGGCGAGCAAATCAGGTACGGGGTCCCAAACTGCTCTGCCCTGCGTGGAATTACACCAACGCACACTGCCTTTCCTTAGGTAACGCGTAGCCACCAACTTACCAAGGCCAAAAGGAATAATGTCCGGGATGTATGAAACTCTTCTGTTCCCTACGCAGTCTTGGACGACACGTGAAGAATAGAAAATTTTCATACACCTTGGCCATAGAACCCAGATGGTTAACAAGGATCAATGTCTGGCGGTCATGAAAGCCTTCATTCTACGATCAAAAGGAGGAAGACAAGCATTTTTGGGTGACATAAAATATAACTCTAACCTGGGTTGCAAGAAAAAAGGAATACGAGTAGATTGCCATGGATTCGCGGGTGATATTGTTTTACTCAAATGTTTGTAAATCTATCGGACCAAACTGCGTGGTCAACAGTCCGTAGCTAACAAACTACTTAAACCTAGGTAAACTAACCTAAGGACAACACACACACCCATGCCCCAGGGAGGACTCGAACCTCCACGGCGAACAACAGCGCGCTCCGCAGCGAGACGCTTTTGACCGCTTGGCTACTCCACCGAGGCTATTGTTTTACTGTCAGAATCATTAGAAGAGGCAGTGAACCAAACCAAAGAACTACAGAGACAAGCAGCTAAAACAGGCCTATAGATCTCTATTGAGAAGACAAAATATATGACAAACATCACGGAAGCTCCTGGATGGATGGCAAAAGACAGAGGGAAAATACAGAAGGTGGAAAAATTGAAATACCTAAGAGAATGGATAAACACTGGACTGACAAAAAAGGATGCAATGGAAGCACGAATAAACAAAATTAATTTAGCATATAAACTGACAATGAAAATCTATTATAAGAAGAATATTTCTATCAATGCAAAACTGAAACATTACCAGACAGTGATCCGACCTGAAGCTTTGTATGCAGCAGAAACACTCAACCTAATAAGAACCGGAGTGATTAACAGACTAGAACTGGTGGAACGGAAGATTCTCAGGAGAATATTAGGACCTCGAAGAACAGAAGACGGTCAGTTTAGAAATCGATCCAATCAGGAACTCTATCCCAAAATAGAAAAAAATATCCAAAATCATTAAGAAAAGAAGTTGCGAGTTCTTTGGACACATTTGCAGAATGGACAAGGGGAGGTTAACAACATATTTCACAATTCTTGTTGTACAAGAAAAGCAAAATAAGATGGATCCAAGAAGTACAAAGGGATCTGGAAGAAATGGGAATACGGGATCGGGTGATTTTTAAATAAAACATTCAGGCATTTGCAGGATTTGAGGACAGAAGTAGAATGAGATCGAAATCTTCGTGGGCAGAAGAGCGAAGACGCATAGTATGAGAATGAAAGAATACTCGAAGAGGAGGAATAACGGAAGAAAGGAAGCTGATGTGATTTAACGTGGTCCAAAGATGGCCGAAACGAAAGAAGAAGAAGAAGAACTCTAACCTGAGCAGAAAAACTTGCGTTGCATAACCTAATGATTAACACTTCTAATAAATTAATTGTTTTTCCGCCTATCAATTGACAGCGCTTCATATCTCGTTACTCCAACCGGCTTCTGGATGGAAGTGACATACAGTAATTTCATTTCTCCCTGTGGTCGCGTGTATGTTACATTGAGATTGACATTAACTATTTGGTTCCGTACTCTTCTGAAGCGTGATTAGTGATAGTCGCCTTTGTTTATCTTAGTTAGAGTTACTGTTACTGTGCGCCTTTTTTATTCACTCGTTTTTCTGGGTCGGATATCATTGTCATGGACCTCAATCTGAACTGAACGTCCGGCGTGTGCACCGATTGATCCGTGGCTGCGGTGAGCCCTGATACTGCACGCAACGAGCAGACTCCAGATGTGATCACGGGGAAGGTCGCACCAGGACGTCGCAGGCAGCGAAAAACGTCCTGGGGGATGTCGAGTGGCCTTCCCCATTCGTCATACCAACAGCTTTGAGGTGCTATATGTGCCGGACAATGACCCTAAGGTAAGACTTAAAAATACACTAATGGCCATTAAAATTGCAACACCAAGAAGGAATGCAGATCATAATCTAGTATTAATTGGACAAATATATCAACTAGAACTGATACGTGATTACATTTCCTCGCAATTTGGGTGCATAGATCCTGAGAAATCAGTACCCAGAACACCCACTCTGGCCGTAATAACGGCCTTGATACTCCTGGGCATTGAGTAAAAGAGAGCTTGGATAGCGTGTAAAGGTACAGATGCCCACGCAACTTCAACACGACACCACAGTTCATCAAGAGTAGTGACTGGCGTATTGTGACGAGCCACTTGCTCGGCCACCATTGACCAGACGTTTCCAATATGTGAGACGTCTTGAGGAATGTGCTTGTCAGGGCATCAGTCGAACATTTTCCGCATCAGAAAGGCCCGTACAGGACCTGCAACATGCGTTTGTGCATTATCCTGCTGAAATGGTGTCGCAGGGATCGAATGAAGGATAAAGCCATGGCTCGTAATGAAACGGACACTGTTCAAAGTCGATGCAAGCAAGAGGTGACCGCGACGCTTAACCAGTGGCACCCCATACCACCACGCCGGGTGATATGCCAATATTGCGATGACGAATACACGCTTCCAATGTGCGTTCACGGCGATGTCACCAACCACGGATGAGACCATCATGATGCTGTAAACAGAACCTGCATTCATCCGAAAACAATGACTTTTGCCATCCGTGCACCCAGGTTCGTCGTTGCGTACACCATTGCAGGCGCTCCTGTGATGCAACGTCAAGGGTAACCGCAGCCATGCTCTCCGCGCTGATAGTCCATGCTGCTGCAAACGTCGTCGAACTGTTCATGCAAACGTCCCTATTCGTTGACACAGGGATCGAGACGTGGCTGTACGATCCGTTACAGCCATGCGGATATGATGCCTGTCACCTCGACTGCTAGTGATACCAGGCTGTTGTGGATCCAGCGTGGCGTTCCATATTGCCGTCCTGAACCCACCGATTTCATATTCTGCTGACAGTCATTGGATCCCGAACAACGCGAGCAGCAGTGTCGCGATACGATAAACCGCAATTGCGATCGGCTGCAATCCGACCTTTATCAAAGTCGGAAACGTGATGGTACGCATTTCTCCTCCTTACACGGGGCTTTACGACAACTTTTCACCAGGCAACGCCGGTCGACTGCTGTTTGTGTATGATACATCGGTTTGAAACCTTCCTCATGTTAGCTACCAGCGCCAACCTTGGGTGATTGCGCTGAAAAACTTATCATTTGCATATCACAGCATCTTCTTCCTGTAGGACGTCATCTTCGTGGTGAAGCAATTTTAATGGCCAGAAGTGTATTATGAAGAAGACATGTTTTTGATAAACAAGTGGATATTAATATTGCCTAGTTCCTTACAATAAATTAACAAAAAAGAAATCGCTAATTTTATCATTATTTCAAAAAACTTATAAGTTAAATTATTAGTATACAAACTGAAATAAATATTAAATCTAAACAACAACTAATGAACTAAAATGTAAAAATAATACCGGTGTTTTTAAACATCTTCAAGGTTGAAAGATCCAGGCTATCACAGATGGTGGGTTTTACTTGTATTTGGGAGCGCAAACTTTACGTGGGTAATGAAACCCCTTAAGAATATGACTGCGAGGAAGGGGAAGAACGGCAATGTACACTCCGTGCGCATACCGGGTGGAGACATTTCATTTGATACTTGATAGCACTGACTATGGACCTAAGGTACAGATCACAGTGAAGGGTTTGTATGAGGGTCTCAGACGGTTCTGAGACCGTATAGACTGAAAATTCCAAAACTCGCGCCATCGGATTTTGGGGTTACAAGAACCAATGAACAGGATACACGCAGAAACGGCGACACTTGTAACGTCGACTGTGTGAAGTGGTTTTTTTTTTTTTTTTTTTTTTTTTTTTTTTTTTTTTTTTTTTTTTTTTTTTTTAGATTAGGGTTTTATTCTCAAACGGTGCAGGTTACAGACAGGATGAACACGGACCTAAGAATGATGGGTCGAGGCAAACTGTACGTGATCCTGCAAATGTTGCCGAGTTTCTGGGGTTGTTTAGGAAAATGTTAGGAAATTTGTACGAAGAATTTCGGTAGAGACTGGTTTGAGGAGCTCTATCGTGCAGATAATGCTGATACAGAGCCTACACCTGTTCCAATTCGAAATCCAATGCCAAGAGATACGAGCACTGTACGCCCCCGTAGCTCAGACAATAGCTTTGCCGTGAAACGATACAATTAAAAAAAATTACCTAAGAATTATCCCCAAGCGTTTCTCTCTCTCTCGTGTATCTCTGATCAGTATTCCCTTGTTTCTCTGGACACGAGAGAAAGAACAGCGTTCCACTTCATCTGTCTGTTCTACATATACATCTACATGGAATACTCTGCATATCACATTTAAGTGCGTGGCAGAGGGTTCATCGAACCACCGTTATACTATTTATCTCCCATTCTATTCTCGAATAGCACGCGGGAAGAAATCACACCTGAATCTCTCCGTTCGCGCTCTGATTTCTCGTATTTTATTCTGATGATAATTTCTACCTATGTAAGTGCGAGTCAACAATATGCTTTCGCATTCGGAGGAGAATGTTGGCGATTGTAATTTCGTAAGTAGCCCACGCTTCATCGATAAGCGCCGTTGGTGTAATGATTCCCATCCCAGATCCTGTATCATTTCCGTAATGCTGTCTCTGCTGTATCGTGACAATACGAAACTAGTTGCTCTTTTTTGGACTCTTTCGATGTCCTCCGTCAAAACCACCTGAAAAGGATCCCACACTGTGCAGCAATACTCCAAAAAAGGACGGACAAGCGTAGCGTATGCAATCTGTTTAGTAGTTCTGTTGCATTTTTTAAGGGTTCTGCCAATAAAATGCAGTCTTTGCTTCGCCTTTCCCACGATATTATCTACGTGTTCTTTCCAATTTAAGTGTGTTTAGACGTTTCTGTGTCGGCTCCTGTAATCTAAATTATATCCATGTGATTATAGTGTAATCATTTGTTAAAACAAACGGTAAGAAATGTTGCCAAAATTTAATATAATGAGCATTTCTTTCATTTCTGTCCGTGGAACTGATATCTAGTTAAGAAATTCAGTTCGGCTGTTTCGCAATTGGTTTGGACGCCATTAAGGCTGACGAACATTCCTGTGGTAATTGGTGTCAAATTTATTAACTTTCAAATAAAATCACAGCCACTGAAAATTAATACGCGTTTCAGAACCTGCAACAGCGTTTTCTCTTGTTATGTTAAATATCCGAAGTCCGATAAGTCTCAGTTTGAGATTTTCACCATATCTTACGACAGGATACTGAAAGAGAATTTAACGCACCGTCAGCTGCACGAAACAGATCGCGTAACCAGTCCAAAACCATTTCATGACGGTGATTTACCTTTACAAATATGCATTTTATGACAGCTACAACACCAGAATGAGCTAATCTGATAAATGAAGTAGGTAAACTCCGTCTCTTTTTATAGCGTAACTGCCGCCAGCAACTACTCAAAATAGCTTTCAAAATACTTTAAAATATCCTTACTAACTCCAACTTTTATTTAGCAGTTCCTATCAGTGATATATATATATATATATTTCGAAATTTTAACTATTTTTGAGTGGAATTCAGACTTAGAAAAGTTGTATCAGAATAAAAAGATAAAGATGAACCGAAGACCAATCCCGATCTTTATGGCTCTTACATTCTAGCTGATAACCATGCAGTGGGCTTGCTTCGATCTGCGGCATGGGACTGGGTGTTGTGAACATTTCATCATAATCGGCAGTCGGCAGGCAAGTCGGTCAAGAGGTGTCAAATGAAAAGACATGCACTACTGCGGCCGAGCATCCCATATAGGATGTCCCAGCCATACGATCTATTTATTTATTTAGTTATTTTTTTACGAGCATTGCGGCAAAGGGCTGACTTTGCGAACCAGATTAACCTGAATGGAGTAGTGTATAAGCAAAAGAGGCGATTTTGGATTTCTAAAAATGCCCGTATGTGTGAAGCAAAACCGCTGCGTTCGCCAAAAGTAACTTTGTCGGATACCGGTATGCAGCAGACATATTAATGGTCTTATTTCAGGTGAGAAACGATCGCTAGTGAACGTCTCATTTTAAATTTTGGAAAAATTTGTCGCCACACGTGTAGCAGATGAGGATCAACCAGCAATCGAGTGGTTCATGCTGAGACGGCGACAGACCACATCACACCGAAAAGATGCTTCGATTTCTCTATGATTACTTCAGCATAGGTTCATTGAGTGTGATAACTGCAAATTTCTAGTTCAGTGACGGCCTCATATTCGCCCGATCTCACTCCACCATCCTACGATGCCGGAATGGGCAATCTGCGATTGCATCCGGCTCTACGTTGACACCACTGGAAGTGATGGCAAATTTTATTATTTTTTGCGCGACCTCAGTTCTACAGGGAATGACCATTCCGAAGAGATTGCAATGTGATTGCAAAGAAGGCTTGCGACGGGCGAGTTTCATTGTGTTTGCTGATACTGTACGAGCAGCACTTCTCACACCACCATCTGTTACAAGCATTTCGAACAATATAGAACATTTTTTGTTCAGTATAACATTCTTAAAGATCTCAGAATAAAAATGCCCTTTGATGGCAACGTCTACATCTACACGAATACTTTGCAAGTCACATTGGAGTGCATGGCCGAGGGTTCGTCGAACTACGTTTACGATATATGTCTGTAATAGCTCGTCAGAAAAGGGAACATTTAAATATTTCTGTAATCGATCTGATTTCTCTTATTTTATTACAATGATTATGACTCCATATGTAAGTGGGTGCTAAAATATATGTTCGTATTCCGAAGAGAAAGTTGGTGAAAGACATTTCGCAAATAGATCTCGCCGCAACAAATAACGCTTTCCTTCTAATGATTTCCAACCGAACTCTTGCATCATTTCCTTGACACTCTCTCCCCTATATTGCGATGATACAAAACGAGCTGCCCTTCTCTGAATTTTATCTACATCGCCCGTCAATCGCACCTGTTGTGGATCCCACACAGCGAAGCAATACCCATAAATACGACGCACAAGTGTAGTGTGGGCAGTTTCTTTAGCAGAACTGTTGCATCTTCTAAGTGTTCTGCCAATGAAATGTACTCATTCCTTCGCCTTCCCTACAAAATTTTCTATGCGTTCTTTCCAATTTAAGTTATTCGTAATTGTTACTGAGTGGTATATGGTACAAATGACTACACTGAAGTAATAGGATTTCTCTTAGTGGTCGTGTGGATGACCTTACACTTATTATTATTCAGGTTAAATTGCCAACTTTTGTACCATGAAGATATTTTATCTAAATCATTTTTCAGTTGCTGTTGACCTTCTCGTTACTCTAATAACCAACAAATTATAGCAAAATCCGCGGTGTAAGATAAGTATTCACATTGTCTCCTAAATCGGTTATAAAAATAAGGAACAGTAAGGGGCCCTGTAACACTTTCCTGGGGTACGCCAGATAACACTTCTCTTCTACTCTATGACTTACGGTCAATTGCAACGTACTGTATCCTTTCTGACGGGAAATCACGAAACCAATGCCGGCCGCGGTGGCCGAGGAGACTGCGGCGTGCCAGTCACGGTCTGCAAGGCCACTGCGGTCGGGGGTTCGAATCCCCCCTCGGGAATTGATATTTGTGCCGTCCTTAGTATTAGCTAGTTCATAAGTAGTTTGTAAGTTTAGGTACTGATGACCCCGTAGTTAAGTCCCATAAGTTCTACAAACATTTGAACATTTTTTGAACGAAACCAATCGCACAACCATGGCGGTACTCCATAAGCAAGCAATTTGATTAGAAGACGCTTGTGGGGTACACCGTCAAAAGCCGTCCGTAAATATATAAATACGAAATCTGTTTGACATCCCTTATCGGTAGCATTCATCACATCTTGTTAGTAAAGAGCTAGCTGTGGTTCACAAGAAGGATACTTTCTGAATCCGTGTTGAGTATGGGACCAACGGAGGTAGTTCTCTTGGAGGTAGTTCATAATATTTGAGGAACGTATATGTTCTAAAATCCTGCTGCAAACGGACGTCAGAGATATAAGCCTGTATCAGGCTTGATGCCATGTTGGAATGGGTGCTCCACGACTTTATTTGATTTGTGGCAATTATTCAGCAATCAGTTGTAAAAAATATAAATTTTTTATTTGTTTGCAAATCCAGATTTCCTCCACTGTGTGGTCATTATCAATGCTTAAAATCAATTAAAATACTTAAAATATCTCGACCTCCATGTAGGAGGTTGCGTTTTAATTGATAATGACCACACAGTGGTCGAAATCTGAATTTGCAAACAAATAAAAAATTTATATTTTTTACGTTTGATTGCTGAATAATTACCACATAAAAGCCTGTAATTTTGCGGAACACACCTATTGCCATTCATTCTCGTTTTGGAGATATTTAACTTTGAAATCAGAGTCTCCATAGCTTGAATTATTGTCGTTTTTATAGGCAGTGGCTGCAGTTATAGAAATGTGTTCACAAAGCGGCTGCTGTTTCAGACTGTCAAGTTAATCCGAATCTAAGAATCTCCGTATCGTGCCGCCTCTGATGATGGGCCCGGAAGAAGAAACTGCGAACACACGTTAAAAAATCATCGTGGGACGGCAGAAAGAGAGGGCGCTGCGATTCTCAGCAGCCGCTGTGCTGCAGGCGGCCATTACCATTTTACGAGCGGCCATAACGGCGCTACGGCATCCAGAGGGCTGCAGCCCCCTCCCCCCCCCCCCTCCGCTTCCAAAGCCGCCAATCACCGCCCACCTCCTCTTTCTCGTTGTCCCGCAGGCGAAACTTCTCCGCAGCACTGCCCGTAGCTGTAGTCTCTCATATGGGGCGTTTCACCACTACGGGATCAACAAGAAAGTTCTCAGTACAATAGCCATTAACATTACGCTAATAATTACAGCTAAATCGACACATAACTTCGCATCTTATATTTTCGGGTAAAATACAAGAGTCAAGTGTAATTACAATCTTCCTTGAAATGAAACGTTAAGTTTTGGCAGACGAATAGTATAAATAACATGCACTATACTACACTGGTCAAAGTGTATGCCTGCTGCATCTATTTCAGTACGCGGATCCCTTCTTCTTTTTTTTTTTTTTACTTTTTTTTTTTTTTTTTTTTTTTTTTTTTTTTCGCCAAATTTACCATCTCATGCGTCGCTTCCTCAAATGTGGACACTTATATTTTGTCTCATTTCTGTCATCTTTTACATCTGAGATGACCGTAAAAGCACAGGTACCTCATATCAGGACTAATAACGAATGCTAGAATGTATCCTAGACGGCAGTGATAGTCGTTGGGCTAGCAAGGAGCCGCGGTGGAGTAGCCGAGCGGTCTAAAGCGTTCCGCTGCGGAGCGCGCGGTTGCTCGCCGTGGAGGTTCGAGTCCACCCTGGGGCATGTGTGTGTGTGTTTGGCCTTAGGTTAGTTTACCTAGGTTTAAGTAGTTTGTAAGCTATGGACTGATGACCACGCAGTTTGGTCCGATAGAATTACAAACATATGAACATTTGGCTAGCAAGGATATGGAAAGCAGAGATTATAAGAGTAGAGTGGAAAAAAGCCTGTTATTCGGTACCCAACGAATTACGCTTCGATGGGGTATAATGCTGGCCAGCCAAGTCATGTGATCCCAATGCCGAGAGGTGTCATGATAGGGACTGCCGACAGATAACACGTCACATTTGAGTAAAGTGTCTACTTGCTGTGTGTCCTGAGTGCCTGAAACAATTTCATTGTATGAAAAATATAAAATAGTATACATTCTCCATGTAGTTTTTCATATTATTAATAGATGCTCCATGTAAAATGTAGCAGTTTTCGTATTCACTGTTTCATTGGAGGACACCTCCCTATTAGTCTATGAAACTATTTTTAGATACATTATGATGAATTCTGCACAAGATAGGTTCTTAAGTCACCAAGTAATGTATCAGAAATTTTGTTCGTTGTCGGGTTGATGATTCGTGCATGAGACGGTTAATATAACTACAGTCGGGCCAAGACAAGATTTTTCATAGCACCGCCTACTAGGCTGGGAGATCGCCCCGCTGGCCGAAACGGAATGCAGGTACGTTGTCAAATACTTCGCTGCCGGGCAGTATAGCTAACTGTCACTGTTGTCTGACAGAACCGGCAAAAGTGCACGATACAGGCTGGCGTGCGCATGCGCAGAGCAACGTTCACGTTCGACTTACTTCCTTGGTCTGCTGCTGCAGCCAGCGTTGAAAGCTGATTGGCGCAAGCCCCAGGGATCATCGTATTTCGGTTCGACTTACAGGTTTCCTTACCATCTCGGACCAAAAAGTCGCATTAAACCAGTTAGCTATGGCTCGCGACCAACTACTATAAAACTATTCACACTTAGTATATGTGACACGTAATTTCTTTCCGTGCAAGGTGATGCAGCATACAATCCTGGCCATTAAAGTTGCTACACCACGTAGATGACGTGCTATAGACGCGAAATTTAACCGACAGGAAGAAGATGCTGTGATATGCAAATGATTAGCTTTTCAGAGCATTCACACAAGGTTGGCGCCGGTGGCGACAGCTACAACATGCTGACATGAGGATAGTTTCCAACGGTTTTTTCATTCACAAACAGCAGTTGACCAGCGTTCCCCGGTGAAACGTTGTTGTGATGCCTCGTGTAAGGAAGAGAAATGCGTACCATCATGTATACGACTTTGATAGGTCGAATTGTAACCCATCGCGATTGCGGTTTATCGTATCGCGACATTACTGCTCGAGTTGGTCGCGATCCAATAACAGTTATCAGAATATGGAATCGGTGGGTTCGGGAGGGCAATACGGAACTCCGTGCTGGTTCCCAACGGCCTCGTATCACTAGCAGTCGAGATGACAGGTATCTTATCCGCATGGATAGTGCAGCCGCGTCTCGATCCCTGAGTCAACAGGTGAGGACGTTTGCAAGCCAACAACCTTCTGCACGAACAGTTCGACGACTTTTGCAGCAGCATGGACTATCGTCTCGGAGACCATGGCTGCGTTTACCCTTGACGCTGCATTGCAGACAGGAGCGCCTGCGATGGTGTACGCAACTACGAACCTGGGTGCACGAATGGCAAAACGTCATATTTTCGGATGAATCCAGATTCTTTTTATAGCTTCATATGGTCGCATCCGTGATTGGCGACATCGTGGTGAACGCAGATTGTAAGCGTGTATTCGTCACCTTTTGTTTGCGTCGACGGTACTTTGAACAGTGGCCGTTACATTTCATATGTTTTACGACCCGTGGCTCTACCCTTCATTCGATCTCTACGAAACCATACATTTCAGCAGGATAATGAACGACGGCATGTTGCAGGTCCTAAACCCACAATGACGTTCATCTAACTTGTCCTCAATTAATACTCGCACTCTCCTATCAACAACACCCTAGAATATTTTGACTAGGACGCTAATTAAACAGATACCTTGATAGTTGTTGCAATCTTTCCTGTTTCCATGTTTGAAAATTGGCGTGATTACCGCTTTCGTCCAGTCAGACGGAACCTGTCCCGATTACCACGCCTTTTCAATTATTCTGTGTAACCATTTGAGACCTGATATTCCACTGTATTTGACGAGTTCCGGCTTAATGTCATCCACCGCAGCCGCTTTATTGCACTGTAATCTACTGACCATTTTCTCCACTTCCACAAATGAGATCCTATTTCCATCGTCATTCCTATCCCATTCTACCTGAAAATCTAACACATCATTGAACGTTTCACCTAGATTGAGCAATTCTTTAAAATATTCCCTCCATCTGTTCAAGGCATACACAGGATTGACTAGAAGCTTTCCTGACTGCCCAAAACACTTGTTAATTCATACTTCCCTCAATTTCGAAGATTGCTAATTACGCTCCCAAATGGTTTTCCGGCGGCTTGACCAAGAGTTTCTAGCTTGTTTCCAAAGTCTTCCGATGATTTCTCCTTGAAGTCAGTGATTATCCGTTTGGCTTTGTTTCTTTCTTCAACATAACTTTCTCTGTCTTCCTGATTTCTAGTATGGATCCATTTTTGAAATGCCTATTTGTTTTTGTTTTTACAGGCTGCCTTGACTGTTTCATTCCACCAAGCTGTCCGCTTGTTCCTGCCTTTAGACACTTCTGTTCCAAGACATTCTCTAGCTGCTTCCAGTAGTGTGTCCCTGTACCTTGACCATTCCTCTTCCAGTTACTGTAACTCATTACATTCAACTAACTTGTAGATTTCTGAGATCATTGTTATGTATTTGTGCCCAATTCCCTGGTCTTGAAGCTTCTCCACTCTTATGCTTCTACACATGGACCTGACTTTCTGCTCTTTTGGCCCCACAAAACCAATTTCACTGCAGATTATATAATGATCAGATGAATGAAAAATTAAACGACGGGAAAATCTTATACGGGTACGTATAGGAGCTTTTGAAGTTAAATAATTAGTACTTGTTAATCATGTATTTAAGAAAGGAGATATTTAAGAGAACTGGAGAGAAAAGCAAATTGTGACCTATCTGGAGTGTAAGAAGTTATCGATCGGTAGGACACATTCTGAGACATCGGTAGGAATTGATGAATATGGAGGGTAAAAGTCGCAGGGGGGACCTGAAGCAGTAGTATATAGAGACGTTCAAAATTCAGAGGATTTGCAGCTTTCTCACGCATTGTGGAGGTATTGGCAGTTGATCCTAGACATAAAAAAAAAATGAAGTCAAACGTTTACATAGAAACAACAATTTTATTATGTAATTAATAGTTAAACAACCACTGTAAATAGTTACTTCCATAAATATCTGGGACTGATTTGAAACTTAACGATCACATAAAATTAATTATGGGTGAGGCACATGGAAAAAATGTTCAAATGTTTGTTAAGCTTATGGGACTTAACTACGAGGTCATCAGTCAATAAACTTACAAACTACTTATCAACTACCTTATTCTAAGGACGGCACAAATATCCATGCCCGAGGGGGCAGTGGCCGTGCAGACTGTGACTGGAGCGCCTCAGTCCCCTCGGCCACCGCGGCCGGCCGAAGCACATGCAGAAGTGAGATTCATTGAAAGAATGTTTATGATGTGTAGAAGTGGACGACGTAGATTACGAAACACTCGTTGGGCCAACGCCTGAAAACTGTACATCTGTGTGGTGTGGGATCCATACCACATAGAGTTTATAGAAGGCATGGAGAAGATCCAACGGAGCATCGCAGCCTGCGCTTTACTCATTTGGTAAGCCGAAAAGCGTCACAGAGAGTATCAAGAAACTCTGTAGCAGACGCTACGAAAGAGAAGTCCCGTACCGCGGTAAGCCCTTCTGCTATATGTTTCTTGAAGACACCACGAACTTCATGCGGCAGGAATAAGGCAATAAGAATGGTACACAATGTGCCCTCCTCCATTCAACGTGATGTGGTTCGCGAATTATGGGTATGTGGGCAGTGTAGATGATATACGTGTGGACACGATGTGTGCCGTGGCGGAGTGACCGAGCGAATTGTGGCGCTATGCTCTGATGCTCCTGGCCGTTCCCCGTCGGGGAATCGAATCCTCCCTCGGGCATGGATGTTTAGGGACTGATGAACCCCCCCCCCCCCTCCAGTCAAGTCCCATAAGCCTAATAATCATGTGAAATTTTTTTGACAAAATTTGAGAAATATGCATAAACATTTACCTTTATCGAAAATTTCATTGAGGCGTGTGATTGTTCGATTCAAGACAACGATGAACAAGAATTGAAAGAAACCTGTTTTTGTCTTGAAAGAAACTGCTGACTATAATATGCATAAACATTTACCTTTATCGAAAATTTCACTGAGGCGTGTCATTGTTCGATTCAAGACAACGATGAATAAGAATTTAAAGAAACCTGTTTTTGTCTTGAAAGAAACTGCTGACTGTAAGTGAGAAACGGAGTTTAAGTATTGACACGGACGTTTCCAAGTGATGTTCAGTGTATCAAATAGAAAACCCTCAATCAACTTTCTAAGTGAGAGCATTCTCCTCCTTGCTAAACGCGAAATACTAATTAAGAATATTTTTTACCTCTTTGTACGTCGACACAGGTGAAACTAAACTGGTGAATGTCAACAGGCACTGACAGAGCACGATAGCGATTAATAAAACGTTTGTAAAGAAATGAAATTCCTTACTGAGTCCGCTGCCATCCGTGTGTGAAAACGGTCTCTTCCGGGCCTTTTGAGGTAGTGGCGTAGCTGGTTCCTGTGGCGCGGACGCAGCCGAAATAAAATATTCCTGGTAACCCGAGCCACGTCGGCGGCGCGCATGCGACCCAGAAGGGCAATACTCGTAAAAACGGGATAATAAATCTGACATTAGAATTTTAAATGCCCCGAGGGGTCGATGCTCGTTCCGCTGGCCGCCGAAGAGCAGGGGGAGCCGGTGGCGCCAGGTGACGTGGCGTGACGTCACACAACCTGCCTGCCTCCCAGGCCACGACGAGCTGGGCTAACCTCTGAAGATGAGACTCACTAATGGAAAACATACTGAATTCCACGTGGGCTAACTGGACCAGAATTTTCACTTAAATGATACAATTCCGTTTGCTGTGGAATGGCAATGATCAAAAGAAAGAGAAGGGTAACAGTTCATGCAGGGAAAATTTTCCCTCTGATGCATCCTCAACGCCAGGTAAGGTATTTGAAATTAAGAATTTGAGAGGCAAAAAGAGGTATGCCAATGTTACGAAACTGGCATTATATGTCTTTTCTTTGCTATAATTAACTGAAATCTTTTTAACACATTGCAGTCTAGCTGCGAGCTATGCTCGCAGTGCTTGCACTAAGCGTTGCCGACGAGCGACGAGCAATGCACGCAGTGACGTATAAAAATGCACAGAAAACCAACTACGGGCTATACTCGCAGTTCGTGGGTTCTGTTATAGAGCTTTATGGCTTAGTTATGCGAAAACGACAAAAAGACCCAGTCTAATGTGCTAGAACCCCGTACGAGGTCCCAGGACTTAATGTGTTAAGGTTGTTTTCTAGGAGACGATCTTTTAAAGTAATAGTTATGAATCCCTTTATAAGGTCCGTATTGCCATAAATCGCTTAATGATTTCATATGATGACTAGTTTCGACTCACTAAAGAGTCAATATCAAATCTTACTTGTCCAGTCATGGTAAGAAATATACTTCAGATATGTGCATACCATTTATAATTTGCCACTATGATGTTGGTTCATCCGAAGTGTATTTCTCGACATGCCTGGACAATCAAGATTTGATAATGACTCTTTAATGATTCGAAACTAGTCACCATATGAAATCGTTAAGCAATCTACGGCAATCAAGATCTTATAACGGGCTTCATAACTCTATCTTTTCTTTGTCTTTTTGGAAAATTTGAACTGAAATATTTCATCGCACAGTACAAAGCTTTCAAAACATTCCAGAATTACAGAACATTGTGAATAACCGATTTCAGGAACTGAAAAATTACAACAAAAGTGTAACATCGTCTTTTATTTTTTTAATATGTTTCAAAAATTCCTGTGGATTTTTCTGCAAGGTTTCAGTCTTGCTTATCTCAAGTTCAACAAAAAAGGTACGGTACAATATTAAATTTTTATGATTTATTGTGTGGTGTCTGATAAATATTGCTTTGTTGAGATTTTGGATTTTTCACAGTGCTAAAATGTATTTCAATATTTATTTTATTTACAGATAATGATATTCACCTATTTTGTTTAAATATTACTTTACAGTCTATTTCCACCTCCAGTATCATATGCATGAAATACTATCATCGTACGTGAGGCAATGGAAATCATTATATCTATTTTTTAGAATTTGCGAATTTGGGTAGGTGTTGAAATCGTCTTGGGGTAGCCTAGTAGTTCAGGTGACCGCTCGTGAAAAGCGGGAAATCGGGTTCGAGTCCCAGCCTGGCGAAAATTTTCATATGTCACCATTTGGAAGAATATCTGTGCCTTATACAGTGACAGAGAAATGTGCTTTTGTGAAAAAAATATATATAAAATACATCAGCACTGTAATAATCATCATACAGTAAGAAATCATTATTGTTTGCAACATAACTTTTGATTTTCTATTTCCTCATTAGTTATCACTTTTTTCTTCCTCTGTAAAAGTATGTATACATAAATCCTCTATAAAAACCAATTATTAACCCTGAATTATATGCATTTGAACTGGACGGGAAAAGATGAGGAAAATTCGGTTTCTGGTCGAGAGGGAAAGAGGATAATTCTATAGACACTTGGCGCGAAATAGAAAATATACACAAATAACTAAAATAATGAAAAATAAATTAATAGAATCACGGAACGAATCTCAAAATTTCTCTTCATAAATTTACTTTACCCACTTTTCCACGCGTTTCTCCGTCAACTGTCTCAGTAGACCTAGAAAAAAAAGTTCCGACAAAGATACGTGAAGAAAGCAATTCCTGTTCGAATATAAGGCAATATGTTCTCTTGTTCGTACCTGTTTCCATACTTTGGCAACTATAGGTGCCAACTAGTAACCTGCGTGCCACATGGTCATGCGTTCGACAGTTGCGAGTGCACCTATACCGAATATCATCTACCTAAAGGGCTGATAACGCCTTTATTTGTAGTGTGGAGGGCCGTGATGGGGGCAACTGCTATGTAGCCCTGAAAAGGCGTAAGAAAGCGCAATCACACAGTACAGTCCAATATCAGCCATAAGACGAGCATTCTAGCACAGACATGTCAAACCGTAGCAAATTATCTACGTTCAATGGAGGAAAGGGGTGCAAACAACGTAAGTTTTGATAATACACAATTCTGCTAAAGGATGCACGGCTATTACGAGTTCTCTACATCTGAATCACTTCTAATATCGTCTGTGTTAGTATTTAATGAAGTTCAAAGGTTGTCAAATATTTTTAATCCTCCAAGGCTTTCCTTATTAAGTTCCTAGTGTCTTTTGTAACAATACGCCAACGTAACGTATAATTAGTAGCGGTCTCTTTCTGTCTTCACAGGTTTTGGTAGAGCACTTAGCTGTTCCTTGCCACTTGAGCCCTTGTGAGTTTAATGCAGTTGATTCAAATGTTCAAATGTTTGTATAGTCTATTGGACTTAACTACGGGGTCATCAGTCCCTAAACTTACAAACTACTTATGAACTACTTACGAACTAGGACGGCACAAATATCCATGCCCGAGGGGGGATTCAAACCCCCGACCGTAGTGGCCGTGCAGACCGTGACTGGAGCGTCTCAGTCTCCTCGGCCACCGCGGCCGGCAATGCAGTTGAAATGGCTGTCTGATGATCCTGTCGCCGTACATTCATCTGTGACGTAGAGTGGTGCAGCTGTTGAGCAACTTAAATGAAGAAATAATTGCTTATATAAATTTTCTGATTTCTGTTTTGATACACGTAGTAACACTTAGTAATTATATTTCGAACGTCTATTAAAAAAGAAAAAAGAAAGTCACCAAACTAGTCCTACATGGTGGTATAAAATGTTCGGTGAATGCTATCACACAAGAAACAATTCAAATAACAAAGAAAGCTTCTTTATTGCCTTTTAAAACAGTCACCACCCGCTTCAACTCACTTTTGACAACGTTCGTACATCTTCTGGAAACTATTAGCAAAGGCCTTCTGTGAAACACATCGCAGAACTGCGCTCATAGGATCTTTGATGGCATTCATGTTCACGTCTTATGGACGTGTTCAAATGGGGAAACACGAAGAAATCCGCAGGAGCCAGATCTGCGAAGTACATGTGCAAGAACAGTTACCGTCTTCTCAGCCAGGAATTGGCACACACGGATCGCGCAGTGTACACGGGCATTGTCTTGGAACAGCATCATTTTCCAGTCCTGTGTAACGCTTTCCCAACCCGCCGGATACCCTGTATCACGCACTAGGGCGCCGTGCGGCGGTGTTTGAGTTGTCCTTAGGTTAGTTTACCTTAGTTTGTTTGTAAGATACGGGCTAATAACCAAGCATTTGAGTCTGATACACTTACAAACATTTGAACATACGCTATAGCAATCGATTCAAAACGGACTGGTAAAATGCAGCATTAATGGTTTGTATTTAAAGAACAGTCTAGAGTGCAATTTTTTTTTACTATTTTCGGTCTTCTTTTAGATCATCTTCAGGAAATTTAGCTCCATTGATGTTGGGGAGTTGGCAGGAAACTTGGAGCCTTCTTGTGCGTCACTAGTGAGAAACTAGTCAAAAAAATTTATTTTTTTTTTTTTTTTTTTTTTTTTTTTTTTTTTTTGCACTCTAGACTGTTCTTTATATATAAAATAGCTGAAAACCCGGCGTTTTCCGGGTATTTATTTATTTATTGCTGCCATTTTTAAGGTATATATTCATTTGTATAAGGGCTGTTTGTCTGTAAAATCTCTTGGGAATGCTATTAGTGCCAAAGAAGTAATAGATTAAAACTTTGTGCGTGACGGGCGGTTTTAGATGAACATTACTGGTTATGTGCTCATATCTCACGAACTACGTGTCCTACTGTGATACAGTTTAGAAGGAACACTCAGCTGTATGCATGATAGCGTCTGTAAAATTTTCTCCGGCTACAATTTGTAGTGTAGAAATTATAAATTGTAACGTCATACCGAATGCAGTAGTTTTACCCCATACAGCAGAAAAGTAGTAAGCAAGAAACTATTTTGCTTTCATCATTTTGCTATGGTTGTCAGCGAGAAAAAGTTTAATAAAGGTTTGAAATTTTGTTTAAAGTCTGTTGCAAGTAGCTAAGTACTACATTCTTATACAGCGTATTTATAAACACTCGCCGCATTATGTGCAGTCTTTTTTCGATTCCTATTGTTTATGACGTCATATCTTCTGAACCATGTGTCGTATGTGATTCTTAACCCTGCAGCAATTGTTACTTCACGGTAAGGAATGTGTGTACCAAATGTGGTTGAAATCGAACCAGGGGTTTAGGAGAAAATGAGCAGCATTGTCACTAAATGCAGCAGTTCTTCGCGCATCTCATTGTTTATGACGTCATATCTCGTGAACTATATATCGTATGCGATTATTACACTTACGGCAACCGTCCTCATGGAGTGAAGCTAACGTGTACAAAATGTCATAAAGATTGTAACAAAACTGTAGATTTGTATGCAACACGTACAAACATACGGACACTCTGCTTTATATATCAGATTTAAATAAGAGTTCTGTTGCCCATAGGGACTGATGACCCCGTAGTTAAGTGCCATAAGCTACACAAACATATGTTGCCCAAAAAGTGAAACAAAAATAAGTGATTAATGGTTTGACCTGCAGCTACAAATTCCTCGTGGAAAATGCCATTGTTGTCGAAGAAGGCGATCAACAGCGTGTTCACGTTTTATATTAGTAGACGGCATTTATTTGATCGCTGGGAAGACAGTGAATAACATGACCTCGATTGCCTTTTTGATTTCGGATCGAACTAGTGGCGCCAGGTTTCAACTCCCGTAACAGTGGTGTTCAGAAGCAATGGATACTGGTCACACATTGAAATGAAAACACGAGAGCTATCCATTTGTTTTGCTTTTTACTCGTGTGTGAATTTGGTTGGCACAAGTGAGTAGCATATCTACCGCTTCCCGAAATCCTCGCGGACGATGGTGTGCACCTAAACCTTGTTAATGGGTAACTGTCCGCAATGAATCTGAGAACCCGTCGCTGACTTTGTTCCAGTATTTGTCGCACTTGCTCGATCATTTATGGGGTTATGCTTGTCGATTGCCGACCTGAACGAGGCTCTTCCTCAGCTTTTCCCTTCACGGTCGCATTTAAACAATTTGTAAACACACTTTCTGATCACGGCTCTCCTCCCGTACACCTGGACAAACATCCCATCCGTTGTATTCTTTCTCAATTTGTAGCAAATATCTTTGTAACGGTAGTATAGAAAATGGGGAAATCGCTGTGCATTTGGCGCTCCTTCCTTTCCAGGCCTCACCTTCTCCATCCGCCCCTATGGCCAACACTGTCTCTCGCCCCTCCCACCATTTTTCAAGCAGTGTTACCCGCAAAGACTTCTGCACACGCAAAACAGCAAAAACGCGGAGCCCGAGAAACGGTAGTGGTTGGCCGACACTACCACTCTGCTGGCCTGTAATGAAAGGTGATTCCGAAACTAATTTTGATCGGAGTAACCGCACTGAATGGCCGCGTGATCTAAGGCACCATCGTAATGACTGGTCGGCCGTTCCCGTCGGAGTTCCAGTCCTCCGTCGAGCATGGGTTTGCATGTTTTCCTTGGTGTAACGTAGTTTTTCAAGTTTAGGGACTTATGACCATTCCAGTTTGATACCTTGGGTTTACAAACACTTGAACATTTTTCATCGGAGTATTAACACTCAACGATACTAACAGCAGTGGATTTGTCATTCCAATCAAAATTCGGCATCTGCTGCTACCTTCAAATGGTTATACAATTTGTGAGAATGGTAGACCACGAATACAGATGAGGTTTATGGAGCATTCACATAAAGTTTAATCGACTTTTTTTGTATTAATTCCTATCGATTATTGCTTCAAGGTCGAGAAATAAAATGGAATAGGGTGAAACGTATGTGACAAACAAGACAAATAAATTACTATATATGACCATCTAACGTAGAAGAACAAAGTAATTCGTATTAAACAGGATGAAAATGAATGAGAATGATGGGGAATGATGCCACGAATCATTACTCGTCTAAACGTAGCTTATTCATAATGTCTGCGCTCAGAAGGCTGTGACGTATTATACGCATTACCGCTTCTGTATTTTTTATATGTTGAGATGAGGTATGGTAGTAATAGAGTTGGTAAAAATGACGGTAGCAAGCTTCAGTACTTTAAAAGACGCACCATAGGTGAAAATTTTCGACACTTCATATATCATCCGTTCCACAGGATCGTAGATCATTTACAGACATTAGATTATATGAATGGCTTTCTTTCCGACTCATCCTATTTCTTTCCTCTTGTATGTAGGATCACCTGCAGTTTTGACGCACGACAATGGCCGTGTGGTTATAAACTCCATGTCAGGAACTGTGCGGACGCTACAACCGGAGGAATTAATCATCCCTCGGCCATATGTGTGTGTGTATGTTTTATCATTAGGATACATGTAATTTAGTTTAGGTACCTTGTACGTCTACGGACTGATAACCGCAGTTTTATATACTTTTGAATATTTTTAATATGGTTTGTTTCTTTTTTATTCTTCAGCTAACTGTAGGTATCATTACTAGTCTTTTTCTTCTTCCTTCAAGATGCCTATCTTCTTTAACTCTCTTCGCGACACGAAGTTAACCATTCTGTCAATATAATTCTCCCAAAATTAGTAATGCCGTAAATGTGGCATTTATTCCTAATTCCTGTATTATTTACCTTCCCTATTCAGAACTGATCTTTGCATATTTCTATTCGGAAATGAAACAGCCGTTTTCTTGCTAGAATTCTTTTATTTACTCAATACACGTTCGCCATATATTTAAAGCATCATCAGTGGATTCTATATCTGAAAATTACATTTTTGCTTAGTGATGTAGCCTCAACAGACTATAATCAGCACTTTATTTTGATCGAAATACTGTAGTTTAATCACATTTTATAGTCTCGCCAGTTTCATGGTGTTCTTGCCATCGGGTCAAATAGGCTAAATTCACACAGCTTCGCCACAATTATCACTCACTATTTCTTCGTTTACTAACTCACAGGCAGTATCTTGTTTAGGAATCTTGACACGTTCAAGGATGTGAAATAGTGATAACACGACGATGGAAATATAAAAAAACTGTGATGAATCTGAATGAATGCAGCAAGCGACCTGCTGGGAAGTACATCATGACAATAACGGCACTCCAAAAAGTGAGTAACGTGTATTATTTCGATTAACACAAAGTCATCTGTTTGTAATCTGTTTAGGCTACGCAATAAAAAGTAATTTGTAGACGTAGAATTAACAGACAATCTACTAAAATTATTAACTGGTCTGATTTCTCCTGAATAGGTTAAGATTGACATTAAAATTCAAATGTTCAAATGTTTGTTATACTATGGGACAAAACTACGTTGGTCATCAGTCCATAGCCTTACAAACTACTTAAACTAAGTTAAACTAACCTAAGGACAACACACACATCCATGCTCGAGGAAGGATTCGAACATTCGAGGCGGGAGGCAGCGCGATCCGTAACGTGGCGCTCCAGACCGCTCGGCTACTTCCGCGCGGCGATTGACATTACCTGACTCGTAGGTTGTGAAGGCGATCGGATAGATTAATTATCTTCACAGCCAGAAAGTCAAGATGACAATATCATTATTTATTTTATGTCGCCCGGTTTCAGTGGGCTATGCCACCATCATCTGGTCTTACAAAAGCATACAATGTGATCATTCAAGAAATGGAGGTTAAATAGTAAGTGAAACATAGCACTTATTGTAATATATACAGGGTGTAAATTTTAAGTTGACAAACCAGAGTAACTCTAAAAATAAGCTTCACACGAAAAAATGTGTAGAATCCAGATTATTTTCGGAGATGACGATTGTTTGTTAAGGTTATGGGACTTAACTACGGGGTCATTAGTCCCTAAACTTACAAACTACTTATGAACTACTTACGAACTAGGACGGCACAAATATCCATGCCCGAGGGAGGATTCGAACCCCCGACCGTAGTGGCCGTGCAGACCGACTGAAGCGCCTCAGTCCCCGCGGCCACCGCGGCCGGCTCGGAGATGACGTCTGCTGGATTAGAATGGTATAAGATTCACTTAAAAACTAAAATATAGTAATTAAATGAATAAAAGTAAATAAATTAATGTCTAGCGAGACTTTTATTGCCTTCTTGATTAATCCTTTTTGAGCCTATTGAAACTTGAAAGTTTGAGATCTTCATTCGCCACCGTAGTCATCGTAGTTTACTGCTATTCGGAGGACTCAGGTTCCCTTCCCGGCACTACCAAGAGTTTATCATTGGTGGGAGAAATGGGTGATACTGCATGCAATGACACCATTGGGAAATGTTGACATGGCGGTCTGGGTCCTTAAGCTCACTTAGGACCAAGTCAGAGAAGGTTACGGTTGTGCTCTATCAGGCGCCTTGAGCGGTAGCACGTTGACAACCCCCCCACCCTTATTACCAGTGGTGGTTAGTGCTTCATATGACTGAGTTCCACCTTCTTTGAGTTTCGGATCTTGATAGTGGCACCACCGCCTCCCCACTCCACCGCTCGACGTGCAAAAAGACAGTTTGGCGCACTTGTACATTGGCGCCGGGGTAAAGCGCCCCAGGTTGCTCCCCCCTCCCCGCCCCTTTTAGATATATTTTCGTTAGAATATCAAAAGAATATCATGCCTCGGCTTGTTTGCGCTTCCTTCAATTGGAACTTAAGCGTCAGCGTACCAAGCTCCTTCATTTCACACTTGAAGTAATTTGTCTGTAAAAAGTACTGAAAGTTGTTCATTTTTCTTCGACAACAAACACCAAGAAGATACGAGCATTCACATGGAAACGAACACACAGTAAGTAACTGATTACACTGTTAAGTGACTATAACAAAATGAATCTCTTACGACGACGAGGAATGCTACCTTCGGGGCATGTGACGCTATAAGAAGCACCCCGTTCTAACCTCACGCATGCGCAAAGGCTGCTCTCATCCACATATTTTCAAACACTAAAATATTCGTTACAACAAAGAGTGCAATGCATTTTACCCTGTGAAACATTTGCTAAATCGTCCAAAGAGATGTGACAAGTAAGAATAAAATATCATTGATGTTCCCGTAAATGTTAAAAGGAAACAGGGTTTAAAAAACATTGCTTGCAGGCGGTGTCGACCTTCGACAGCGCAGCACGATGTTCCTAATCACCGTGCTATTATTGCTAGGTGGAGAGTAGCCACTTCATTACTATTCAATATTGGCTCTTCTGAAAGCTTTTACAGTTTATGAGTCTTGAATTGATAGTTATAACATATTTTACCAAATATGACAAGTTTTTGATGACGACTCTTCAATGCTCTAAAAACGAATATGAACGGCATATATTGCCTTCATTCAGGATTTGCATATGCGCAAGGCGCGCAATAGCTCCATTGACTTGCTTCCGGGCCATTCGTGCGTAACCGTCAGAGCTCGAGTAACAAGGTGCTGATGCCTCTAACAGCTCCAAAGGCAAGTTTAAAACCGGCGTTTCTCCTCGCCCTTCCTGCCACGGAATCGCCCATATGCTGCGCATTGCCACTCTGCGGTGACTGCCGCCTGTATTACGCGGCCGCGCTAGTTCTCTTATACATGCTGTCTCCGCGACGTAAAACGTTTTTCATGCTACAAAAATATTTTAAATGTGAATACAAAATGATCTGATAGAAGAACGAAACGAAGAAGGATAGTATCAAAACACATTATTTGCCATCAAATTAATAATCGAGTAACCAGTTGCTATTATAGTAGTTTCATAAACTTAACCATAGATTCGACGGATATAAACCCGCCTTCTTCAGAAATACAAGTTATACCTAGAAGCAATGCGACATCATAAATTACAAATTAATAACCACTATGCCACTATGCCTGGGTAGATCGCATAACCAATGAAGAAGTACTGAACAGAATTGGTGAGAAAAGGAATTTTTGGCATACCCTGGCTAAAAGAAGGGATCGCTTGGTAGGACACATTCTTAGACATCGAGGAATCGTAAATTTAGCATTGGAGGGAAGTGTGTGGGGGAAAAATCTCAGAGGGAGACCAAGAGACGCGTATAGTAAGCAGATTCAAGTGGATGTGGGTTGCCTTTCTTATGAGGAGATGAAAAGGCTTGCTCAGGATAGAGTAGGGTGGAGAGCTGCATCAAACCAGTCTCCGGACTGAAGACCATAACAACAACATGCCTGAAGTATGAGTTATACTTAGCCTATTGTCAAACACATTGTAAACTGCAGAATCAGAATATAACTGTTTGCAGAACACTCACTGATTGCCAATCACACTCCGAAAATGTTAGAAGACACAATCATTTTACATAGAGAAGTTAAAGGGAGAAAAATTTATCTTTGGGTAGAACTTGAGATCTTTAAACATCTAGAACTGAAGGATGGCAATTTACTAAATGATCAGTTAAATCTTGCCCGTAGCCAATATTTTGAAAGCTTCAAACCCATACAGCTCACGAAATCTTCTCACAGCTGCCGGTAGCCTTTGCGATTTGTTAATTTCTTAAAAAGTCTAAAACCTGCTTACATTTGTAATTGTCCATTGTAATTTACATGGCATCCATTTTATCTCATTTTCGTCACCATACCAAAAGCCACGTACTCATCCAGTTTATTTTTATACATCTGAAAGGTACGCTTTTCTTATTATTATTGTCGAGTACGCGATGTATTTGAATAGTATCTGTTACTATGTTTTTACAATTTACCATTGTAATATTTGTTTCCATAACTTCCCTCAACCTTCTCACACTCTTTTTGTCCAAATATTCTATTTATTGACATCGTTATAGATTCAACGTACGTTCTGCCACCGGCTACTTAAGCACTCTCCGTGCTTCAAATCAATAAGCGTGAATGATTCAAAATTCGCTGACGTACCTTTTAGTCTAAATCATTCCCGAGATCATAGGGACGTCCAGTTACTCTGATGTGCAAGTAAGTATAGCAAGTTAAAGTTTTTCTCTGATTCTGTATTTTACAATGTTTTAGACAATAACCTAAGTATAATGCATTTTTCAGACATAGTGATTATGAATTTGTAATTTATGATGTCACTTTCCTATAGGTATAACATGTATTTCTGAGGAAGACGGGTTTATATCCGTCGAACCTGTGGTCAAATTTATGAAACTACTATTATTGCAACTGGTGGGCTGGTTATTAATCTGCTATACAGTAACCGTTGCTGAAACGCTGTCATGTTTAAAATATTGAAAAATATATATTTATTTTATTGAGATTTTATTCCATTTCCAGGATGGTTGCGCTTGATGACCACACAATGATGATCAAACCAAATGTAATTTGCATCATTGGTCGTTAATACTTTATTGTTAAAGCAGCAGATCGATTTCGATCTCATTGTGAATGAGACGGGTATAGATAGGAAAATCATATGCAACTCTGTTTCAGAAACATAAGTTTATTTTGAATGAATACTTTCGTGACGAGATATGCTGATAAAGTTCTTTCGGGTTTCCAGCCGCGTCAAGGGGTTTGATATGCACGAGCTTTCGCTCGAAGTCTCCTCGGCCATTGTCAAGTAGTGACTGTCTTATCATTGCTTCCGCCGTTCTTATTTACCTGTGCAGCCTCCTTTAACGTCACTGGTGCTCAGCCATATATGACATTGTTAGGCCGCGTGCCTGCCGCGCCCGCTTCAACCGTCCGATGGCTGGTTCCCAAGCTGTGCTCAGCTGCAAGCCGCCGTCTTCATAAAGAGATTTTTCAGATACTTTGATTTCGATACTCTCTTTTATTACGCTATCTCAGAAAGTATTTGTTCTGGTAATGACTGATGTATCCTCTAACGCAATGCGATGTTTGTTTTCTAGAGCATGCTCCGCAATTGCTGATTTCTCGGGATAACGTAGGCGGAAACGTCTTTCGCGTTCAATACAGCACTGTTCAATATTGCGCACTGTCTGTCGGATGTGGAAATGTTCACACCCAGACGGTATCTTGTACACACAGAAGATACCGTGTGGGCGTGGACAGTTATACCGCGTGATCAAAAAGTCAGTATAAATCTGAAAACTTAAGAAATCACGGAATAATGTAGATATAGCGGTACAAATTGACGCACATGCTTGGAATGACATGGTGTTTTATTTGAAAAAGAAAAACGAATTTCATCTACCTTTATCGGACCCACTTTCTTCGAGGAACTGCGTGATCCTGGTTTTGTAACTGCTACCGAGACGGGTGAGAGGCACGTCGATATGTTACAGAATCGCATCTTCCCCAGCCTGGCTGATAAACACCTGCTGGAACGTACGTTTCTTATGCAGGATGGTGCTCCACCCCATATTGCTAGACGCATGAAAGATGTCTTGCGCGCGTCGTTTGGTGATGATCTTGTGCCGCGGCGGTGTGGCCAAGCGCATTGAGGCACTATGCTACGATACACGAGGCCGATCCCCGTCGGAGGGTTCGATTCCCCCCTCGGGCATTGATGTTTGTGTCTTATTTAGTATAAGGTAGTTGAAAAGTAGTTTGTAATTTTAGGGACTGATGATCCAGCAGTCAAGTCCCTTAAGCTTAACAAACATTTGAACATTTTTTTATGGTCGTGTGCTCAGCCGCCACTTTCGTCATGCTTGGCCTCCCCGGTCCCCAGACCTCAGTCCGTGTGATTATTGGCTTTGGGATTACCTGAAGTCGCAAGTGTATCGTGATCAACCGACATCTCTAGGGATGCTGAAAGACAACATCCGACGCCAATTCCTCACCATAACTCGGGACATGCTTTACAGTGCTGTTCACAACATTACTCCTCGACTACAGCTATTCTAGAGGAATGATGATGAACATGTTGAGCATTTCCTGTCAAAAATGTTCAAATGTTTGTAGAGTCTATGAGACTCAACTACGGGGTCATCAGTCCCTAAACTTACAAACTACTTATCAACTAGCTAATCCTGAGGACGGCACAAATATCCATGCCCGAGGAGGGATTCGAACCCCGACCGTAGTAGCCGTGCAGACCGTGACTGGAGTGCCTCAGTCCCCTCGGTCACCACGGCAGGCTTTACTGTAAACAACATCATCTTTGCTTTCTCTTAATTTGTTATGCTAATTATTGCTTTTCTCATCAGATGAAGCGCCATCTGTCGGACATTTTCATACTTTTTTTTGTTCTAATAAAGTCCATGTCATTCCAAGCATGTGCGTAATTTTTTAACTCTCTATTTACATTATTCCATGATTTATTAAGTTTTCAAATTTATACTGACTTTTTGATCACCCGATACATCGGACAAACAGTGTGCAATATTGAACAGCGCTGTATTGAACATGTTATCCCGAGAAATCAGCAATTACGGAGTACGCTCTAGGACACATCGAGGATACATCAATTATTGCCAGAACAAATACTTTCTGGGATAGCGAAATAAAAGAGGCTATCAAAATATCCGAAAAAACTGTCAATAAAGACGGCTGCTTGTACCTGAGCACAGCTTGGGACACGGCCATTAGACGGTTGAAGCGGGCGCGGCAGGCACGCGATCCTAACAGTGTCATATGTGGCAATACGGCTGAGCACCAGTGACGTCACAGGAGGCGGCGGCAGCAACGATAAGTCACCACTTGACAATGGCCCAGTAGATTTTGGCTGAAAGCTCGTGGATTTCAAACCACTTGACGAGGCTAGAAGCCCGAGAGAATTTTATCAGCATAACATTATTTTATATATTCAATCTATTTTCACGATGAGCTTTTTCGGGGGGTTCACTGAACCAGTGAACACATCCCCTTCCCGTGGAGCCTGCGCTGCTGTGTCGCCCCTGCAGTGCTGCAACAGGGTGAGGCACACACTTCGGCAGCTGCTCGTCTTCCGGCGTGTGGCGGGCAGCGGCCCTCCCCAGGGGCGGCCCGACGTATCGGCAGCGGCGTGGCGTGGCGTCCCACTTGGCGGAACTCCAGCGTCGCCGGCCAGCGGCTGGCCGCCTATCGACCAGCGCGGCCTGCCGAACGCACAGTGGCCTCCTCGCCTCGCCTATCGGCTGGGACCGCACAGCGGCCGCCCACACACTCGCCGCCAGCTGCCTGCCCCACCCTCAGCCCACCCACTCGGCTACCGCACCATTCCGCGCTGTTACGTCGTGTCACCACCAGGCCAGCCACTCAGAGTGCGGCCGGCGTTTACACAGAAAATACCAGGCCGTGCGAGTGTAGCAGCAGTGACTAACTCACACCAGCGCTTACAAGCAGATACTGGCCCCATAACACTGTGCTCCTGTCGGGTTGGGTGCTTCCGAAGAGACCAGTGAATAATTCTGCAAAATGCGCACGGGATATGTCCTCGTGGCCAGAGTTATCCGTGGCTTTTTCGGGAGAAATTGAAAATACAAGGCGCGTTCAGAAAGAAAGTTCCGTTTGGTTAAATAAAACGAACGGGTACAGAAACAGAAAAAAATATTGAATGTACAAAAAATCTACTATTGTTAAACTACTTTTCTACATAGCTTCCGAAATTTTGTAGGCAATTGTCATAGAATGGCACAAGTTTTTGTGTGCCTTTTTCATAGAATGTTGCCGCCTGTGTATTCAACCATGTGGTAACATGTTCTTTCAGCTCGTTATCATCGTTGAAGTGTTGTCCACCAAGGGCAGATTTTAGGTCTAAGAAGAGGATTACTGTAAAAAGATTTTTTCTTCACCATAATGCCTGACCTCACACACCGAATATGACCAAACAATTCTTACGGAAAATTCAGTGAGACCCGTTTGATCATCCTCCATACAGCTCGGACCTCTCTCCTAGCGACTTTCATCTCTTCTTACACCTAAACTCTGTCCCTGGTGGTCAACACTTCAACGATGATAAAGAGCTGTTAGCACATGGTTGAATATACATGCGGCAACCTTCTGTGAAGGATGCATGTAAAAACTTGTGGCACGCTATGACAAGTGAATACAAAATTTCGGCAGTTATGTGGAAAAGTAGTTTAAGAGTTTTAGAATTTTGTGCAATAATAATTACTTCTGTATCTGTCTACAATTTCATTTTATTACCAAACGGAACTTACTTTCCGGACGCGCCTCGCATCTTAGAAGATATTGTAGAAACCAATTGCAATAAAAATTCCAAATAATATGTGTGCAGTTTTATTGTGTATCGAGAAACAGCTGTCTGTGCTTAACCCAAACAACCTTACAGCAAAGATTTTAAAGTCTGATGGCCAAGTAAGCCGAAAACGGGGTAACTAAAAGAAATATTGTAGTATAACAATAAAAATTTACTTTTGGAACAGACATAGTTCTGCTTTTAAATCAATATGATGCTGTTCTGCAAAGAACAGAGGGAGTAATCGACGGAAATGTCCTCAATTTGCCTTTTATTTACGTTTTCTCGAGTTATATACTTTGTGACAAGTCTGATTTTATACCTTAATTACTTTAATAATGGTATTCAGAGTTTTAATATCTTAGTTGGGACTTGTAAATTTTATAGAAGCCAAGTAGCTGGATGGTAGTAGGCAAAGTAGCATGATGTAATCTATAGAAGGGGTGGTAAAAGCATAACAAATGGCACAGATCATGTATGGACCGTGAGAAACTGTGGCAGTGTAGCGTAGACGTGATCTGATTGGCTGCCACCTCCCCTCCCGGTGCTACCATTCCTACATTTCATTTATTAATATTTAGGACAGTAAACATTAGATAATAGCGTAATTGCAATGTAACATTTTTCTGTCAGTAAGCTTTAATCTGAACCCATTTGGTACTTTGTCCATTGTAATTTATATGAACAAAATACGAGCGACGAATCAAGAAGGTTCGTTTGGCGCCAAAAACACAGCAGTAGCAACTAGCAGCCACTCCTGCCCGAGCACAGCCCAGTGCCTACCTTCAAAAGTTCAAATGTTTGTGAAGCTTAAGGGACTAAATTGCGGGGTCATAACTACCTTATACTAAACACAGCACAAAATCCATGCCCGAGGGGGGGATTCGAACCCCCTACGGGGAACGACCTCACGCATCGTAGCATAGAGTCTCAATGCGCTCGGCCGCTCCGCCGCGGCTGCCGACCTTCGAAATGTTAACACGTAGCACCTTGTCTCATTACGGAACTTGTACATTTATCGTCATGGCAGTAGTATTTATTGTAAAGTGAATATCGTATAATGTAGCGCTTAGATTTTTGGATATCGCTGAGAGGGTGTAGACATTGGAAGAATAAATTTAAAATCCACTGGCATCCCGTTTTTCATGAGGAAAATCATAGTTTAGAGCCCTTAAATTATTTTCACAGCATGTTAGTCTCAGACATCAATAATCTGCGACCTGTGTGCTGAAACTGCCTGGGACATTATTTACTTCGAGATCTAAGGTCAGTAAGAGACAAAAGAACTTTTCCCCTCATACAATATGCGTTAACTAGTGCAAAAAGGACCATAAGTGCATACATCCCTAATAATATGACTGAGAGTTAAGCAGGGGAAATTTAGAAGAGGGTGGAAGATTTTGCGGAGAGACTGTTAGGCACTTTCCAACTAGATAGTGTTAACATTACTTAAAGCTTCCGGGCTGAGATGCCGTGGTCCATACATAAACCTTTCCTCTGACGTTTCGCCCTCGTCTGCGGAGGGCATCCTCGGAGGTAAAGCGGCGTTCTGCAACGAGAGCGCGAGTAAGCGTCGTGTATATAGGCAAAACAGAGGGCGCTGCTGTCAGTCACGTGGTGTCGGCTGTGCTGTGGTCTCTGCTATTGCCAACCTCCTCGATTGAAATTAATCGATTGTCAAGCTGTTCCTGCAGTGTTGACATCCATATCTTATCGAGTTTGAGACCTTCTTCTTTTTTGTTAAAATTATTTCGATGTTTAAAAATCTCAATGGCCTATCTGTACAAACGCGCATAATAACGCGACGTCTTTGCTATGACGGACGTCTCGTTAAATTTTACTTCGTGGTCACCTTCTTGATACACGTGTTCCGCTACAGCCGATTTATCAGTATATCCGAGGCGGCAGTTCCTTTTGTGTTCGCCCAGACGATAGTGTTAACATCGTATATAAAGACTTGCTCTAGGCCAGAGACTATTTTCTCCCATGTTAATGAAATTAAATTTACAGGCATGTTCTAACTAACATCTCTACTTCGATACTCAATAAAAAATTTTACTCAGGTTATACGGCATATTACTACAATTCGTCTTTACTACGACCTCCTAAATGTTTAGTATTCCTTGTGAAGCACTCTGTACATGTAAGACGACAGTCTAGCTTCCCGACGTATCTGGTAGCTGCAATAAAATTTAAATAAAAATGCCACATCTCAGGCTTTCGCCTAGTTGAGCGGCAACGCATCACACTCCGCTGGCGCTGGGCAAGTGTGCTGGGTGCTAAGCGCTTGCATTAAACGCGTGACTGCGCCGTTAAAAGTAGCCACCAGACTGTGGACGCTGCCCCCACTGGACCTATAATCATACGCACGACAGCGCCAAGCGTCTCTTTCCGACGCTAGCTGTATACCCAAGCGCTTCGGCAGAATAAGCCAGATCCAGTCCCATCAGCCACTCATTGCCTCTGTAAGGCTGCCACTCACCACATTTAAACGAGATCTCTCAGTCCATCAGTAAGGACTGTCACCTCTACCACACATCAATATTGCTCAGCAGCCTAGAACTTTCATTTCTGACTGTATTAGAATCTTTATGTTTGTTCTGTCTGTCCCGTGTAAGTAACAGTTTCATTGTATATTTTTCTTCTATTTGCAGTCGAGAAAGACGAGTTTAATTTGGTTAAATAAACCATTTCTTACTTAAAATGGGTTTCCTTGTATCTCGGACACGATATATCTACAGCTACATGTATACTCCGCAATACACCGTAAGGTGAGTGGCGGAGGATTGGGCATTTATTATCTATTACACTACCATACAGAACGAGGGAATAAAGAATGCCTATATACATCTGTACGAGCCCTAATTTCTCTTGTCTTGTCTTCATGATCTTTACGCCTTTACGTAGGCGGCAGGAAGATCATTCTGCAGTCCAAATTCCGGCCCTCTAAATTTCCTCAACAAATAATAACGTCGTCTTTTCTACAGCGATTCCCATTTGGGTTCCCGGAACATTTCTGGGACACACGAGCATTGGTCGACGCTATTACTAACGAACCTCTGAACTGTTTCCATATCTTCCCTTAAAATGGTTTGCTGCGGGTTCCAAACACTTCAGCAATACTCAATACGTGGACGTACAAGTATTTTATACGCCGTCTCCTTTACATAAATTCTCCCAATAAACGAAGTCAGCTCTCCGCCTTACTCACGACTGTCCTTACGTATTCCTTCCATTTAATATCGCTCTGCAATGTTACACCTAGATATTTGAACGACGCGACTGTATCGAGAAACTCACTGCTAACGCTGTATTCGAACATAATTGGATTATGGGATCGTCATATGTCTGAAAAGAGGAACAAATATGTGCTCTACAACTATAAAACAATGATAAGGCTAGCTACTGTAAAATTGTTTGCGTTGCCATCTTCCACAGCAAGCACCAATATTCTTAGTTTTTTAAAGTGAAAAACTTTTGTTTACTGCGATTGATTTTATTTCTCCCAGACGCGTTTCGCCTTTTATTTTAAAGGCAACTTCAGTGTTATTTACAAGTGCAATTTTTGTGAGATTTATTGTTTCGAGATAATAAACAGATCAGGTATTTGATTACATAAGGGAGGAAGATTTAACATACGTTTTCGTTGTCTTTTCAACTATCTTCTGCTGTATCCTCCATTTGGTCAAGGCCATATGTTGTACATTGTGTAACTAACACATTTTTCGCACAGTTGTACACATTTTGAAGGTGTTTAGTAGCCATGATTTACATTCTGTATTTTCGTGTTTCATTTGGTTTGTTGCCAACATAACGAACAAAATACGGGAAATCAGAGCTCGAACGGAGAGATTCACGTGTTCTTTCTTTCCGCGCGCTATTTGAGGATGGAATGGGACATAAATAGTATAATCGTGGTTCGATGAAGCCTCTGCCAGGCACTTAAATGTGATTTGCAGAGTATCCCATGTAGATGTAGATGTATTTTGTTTGCTAAACTTTCTGTGATCCCATTGAAGATGCTATTAAAATAAAAGGCGAAACGCGTCTGAGAGAAATAAAATCAATTGCAGCAACCGAAAGGAGTTTTTTGACCTTTAAAAACGAAGAACATTAAAGCTGGTATACCCCTGGTGAGGAACTGGCCCATCTCTTGTGAAGAAACAATGCTGGCTGTAGCTTGGTGGATTGGACTTTTATAGCACAGGCCACGCCCATCGTCTTTAGGCTGCCGCCGATTGCAATCATTAGGTGTGAATGCCTTACATTGATTAAAAACATGTGTTCACTGTTTGATATTGGGAACATTAGATTAGATATTGTCAATAGAAACATTATAGAATGAAATAATGTTGTAAAATGAATACCGTATATAACAGTAGATCGCGTATTTCACTCAGCTCATTGCAGCAATGGACTGCCTTGTTTGGGGGATTTACGTAGCGATTAAGGACGCAAATTATCCATGATGACGCTGTGTAACTGTCGCAAAGATGGTCGATGAGACGCCAGACTTTTGTTTCGATGAAGACAAAGTATATTCTATTTGTGGGTCTAAGATGTTATGTCGTCCCCTTCGCTACGTGTACGCTAACTAGTAACCATGGTGACGGTTTATCATAGTTTTGAAGCGTCGCTGACAACTCGATCATTTAAATTATGGTTCTTTTAATGCGTATTTTTCATGAAGTGTCATCTTATTGTGTTGCAACTTTTATTAATTACGTTCAAATGGCGGCGTCATTTTTTACAGAGCAGGTACACGCTAAAGAGCAGGTACATTAAATTTCTTTGAAACGGAAGATGTTGCAAATATCAAAACGGAACTTTATATGCAGTCGTTGGAAGTCGAATATAAAGATATTTAATTTAAACAACATTGTCAAAGGAGAGAACTGCAAAAGTTACCTGCTGGCAGTAGAACAGCCAGGACAGCCCAGCCCAGCCGAGTCCAGCACTGGCCACATGGGCTACATTTTGATCCGAAGATGATCTATATCAGGCCGAAACTGGTCAGTAAAAACTGTTAATTTTTTGCGATCAAGACTGTTTTTTGTAATATTATAAACATATTTGTCCTTTCCTCCACAAGAGGGGGCCAGCTCCTCACTAAACTCACTAAAATTGGACACAGGTTAAGTGGTATTTTTATTGCCATTCGTCTATACCTCCCTAATTGTTTACTATTGATTCTAAAGAACGGGGCTCTAGCTTATCTATTGACCCGGTAGCTAAAAAAGCCTTTAATTTAAAAAAGAAAAGTTCCACATCGAAGACTTTCGCCTTTTTGAGTGGCAACCCTTCACACTATGTGGTCAAGTGTGCTGATTGCTAAGCGCCTGCATCAACGAGTTACTGCACCGTTAGAAGGCGCCACCAAGCTGCGGCCACTGCCACCACTGGACCTTTTATCATCCGCACATCATGTGCCAACTGAATGCTGTACACCCCGGCGCCTGAGCAGAATTCCGAAAGCCACTCATTGCTCGGTTCTGCTGCTACTCGCCCCATCTCATTGAGCTCCCTCTCTAAGAATCCATCAGTAGAGACTGTTACCACTGCCAGGCCTCAAATTTGCTCAGTATCAGATTATTTTCATTTTCGACTGTATGTAAATCTGTATCTTCGTTCTGTCAGTCCCGTACAAGTGACATTTTCGTTCTTTTTTCCTGTTTTTAGTAGAATAAAATTAGTATAGTTTGGTGAAATGCATTATTTTCTGCTGGAAATGTGTTTTCTTGTGTCTCGGACACGATATATACAAAAGATCATCAAATATTCCCGCACCTGTAAAATAACACGATTCATAATGTTATGTCTTTTAACGTTATAGATACATAATATAATCAAACAAGGCACTACTCATGTCGTGAATTTTTTTTATATAAAAACTGTTTAGAATGCAGATGTTTTATTTCAAGTAGTATGATGGGCCATATTCGAGATGTTGCTCAGAGATAGTACGGAAGAATTCAAGACAAAACAACACATTTGTGCACTAGACTGTTTTATAAAGAAAAATTACCAAACAGTCGCTGATTTCCCAAAATAAAAATATCTCCACAAATTTATGACTTTAAGTGCCATTGAAGTTTGCAATCATGCTATTACGAATGGATACTTGGTATTACTATTTTATAACCCTCGTGAGATGACTGTACTGGGAAACTAGAGAGGGACATGAAGACACGGATAGAGAGACAGGGCGAACAATGAAATTGTTACAACGGAGTTGGTGGGGAGGTAATAGGGTAAAAAGGAGGATTGTGAGATTGACAGAGGTATAGGGCCGGAGGAGATGCGAAGGAAGAGATGAAAGGAGAGAGGGTGAAGAATATGGTCGACGGGAGGGGCAGATACGTAGATGGGAAGAGGTAGTTGAACAGAGAGAGCGAAAGGAGGAGATGGACAAAAGGAAGTTGGCAATAACTTGTAAATATTAGTATTGGTAATTCGCAATAATATTACGTACTTCAGTATTTATTGCATCCTTCCTTTATTCCATCTCATCCTCAGGTGGGCATATGGACAATGAGAGGAGGGAAGAGGACTTACATGTCTTTGACGCTTCTAGACAAATGGAGTACCATGTTCTCCTCTATCATAAGTTCGACTACTCTCTTTTGTGCTATGATAAGAGCATTTTATGTTCAGTTTTCCTACTTTCATTCTACCATAGTTGTTTAGCTGTCATAATATCCAAGGGTTGTGAAGTAACAGATATTATTTCCAAACAAAAATTTATACTAACGACAGCTTGTATGACAAAGACATACAGTAATCGTGCGTCCGAAAAGTGAAACCGGCCGACGACACATGACAGCCAATGAGATTCATCGCCATTGGTTGGATGAACTCACCAGAGAAAATCTTGGTACCGACAGGTAATTTGGTATACCATGGGATCGTGTACTGCCCGTCGCTGTGGAACTGCTGTAAAGAAAACAATGCACAAGGTGAGTGTCCGGATTAGGCCTAACATAAACCAGATTCTTCGCGTTCGTTCACTACGGAATCTGACACACTTGTTTTAGGTTAGCACCACCAGTCCTGGTATTATGACTATGAATAATATAAAAAGCGGATGATACTGCGGGGACGGCCGCGGTGGCCGAGGGGACTGAGGCGCTTCAGTCACGGTCTGCACGGCCACTACGGTTGGGTGTTCGAATCCCCCCTAGGGCATGGATATTTGTGTCGTCCTTAGGATAAGCTAGTTGATAAGTAGTTTGTAAGTTTAGGGACTGATGACCCCGTAGTTGAGTCCCATAAGCTTAACAAACATTTGAACATTTTTGATACTGCCGGTTGGAAACGTATCAAAAAGAGGACGGCAAATCCGCCGCGGCCATTCTGGAAACATCCCTTAGGTTGTGGCTCCACCATATCCTTTGTTCCAGGAGTGCTAGTTCTGGAAGGTTTGCAGGAGAACTTCTGTGAAATTTGGAAAGTAGGAGGCGAGATACTGGTAGATGTCAATTCATGAGGACGGAAACCTACCATGATACATCAGACAGTTCAACGCTACCCCGCGAAAGGCAGAGGGCCCAGGTTCGAATTCCCGTTCCGACAAACAGTTTTGATCTGTCCAGCGCACCCTCCAGTACAAAGTGGAAGCTTCATTCAGGGCGTGCATTTTACGAATATTAAGTAGAGCGCAAGAGACATTATGCAATGGATGAATTTACCTCTTTCTGTCACCAGATCATCTACAGCAGAATGGGACTATTCAGGCCATAACCAAGAAGATAATACAAAATAAAACACGCACATAAATTTAGATATACGAGGGTTGTAACTCAAATAATGGCATAATTGATGTGGATACACTAAGCAATTCCACGGTAGAATTGCCGTACTCACCAATGCGCCCATCTGCGCAGCGCGCGGCTGTCCCTCGTCGGGTGTTCGAGTCCTCCCTCGGGCATGGGTGCTTGTGTTATCATAAGTTACTTTAAGTTAGTGTAAGTAGTTTGTAAGCTAAGGGGCTGATGATCAACGTAGTTAAGTCCCTGAGATTTTTGTAAGCTGAACAGAGCCGTTACTGGAAACACGAATCTAAAATAGAGCGTCTTAATGGGCATTCAAATTATTTGCATTTAATTTCGTTAGATACAGCGTGTAACAAAAGGCATGGTGCAAACTAACTCTGTTGAAAGTACACGATAATGGAAGCAAAAATGTGCCAATAAGTGTGAGTCCACCAATGAGCCATTTGTGAGAAAATTACGAATGTATGTCTCTAAGTCATCCCTGAGGTCTAGTTAGTACTCACTAATTTCAGATTTAGGCTTTACTATTAAGGTGTATAACGCATTCAGTTCACTTTCCACTGACTTTATTGTAAATATCGTCCTATATATATATTCGCGAGAATATTATGTGCTTTAGTTCACGTAATTAACGATTTAAGACGATTTCTAGAAAACAGTGAAATACGTTGTTGCAAAACAGTTGTCAGTTTCGCTGTTTATATAGTAAAGGGCCCCAAAAGGGCGACTCGCCCGGGGCTACTGGATGGTTAAAACCGGCTCTGCGTTCAAGGATCTGGAGGGACTGGTAGGAAACCCGGGTGGGGTGGAAACTGCTCAAGACGGGATGCATTATGGATCGGTAGGTGTAAAGGACGGTGGAAAGGTTGAATCATCAAGTCCGGCCGGAGAGAAGCTTTAGCAGGTTGAAGCGGGAGAGAGCTAGTTCATAAAATGTGTTTTTTAAAACCATCGGCTGTTTATTAAAAACCTTATATATCAACCTGTTTCGGTCAATAGACCATCTTCATGGTTAAAAAGGTGTTAAAACTGAATGATAAAATGCATTTTACCATGCAGTTTTAACACCTTTTTATCCATGAAGATGGTCTATTGACCGAAAATAAACAGCCGATGGTTTCAAAAATGCTTTTTATGAAATATATTACGGCTGGTGACACTCGCCTCACCAAAGTATTCAGAGGGCTGTTTGACTGACAATTCAAAGGTGAGGTTTCCAGGAAAGGGAGCACTCAAGAATGAGGCCAAGGTACTCAAGTGTTTTCGTTTGCCGTAAGGAAGGGTCATGTAGTGTTAAGTAAATGTCTCCGTGGCGGAAGTAGCGGGTAATATGACGTATGATGATTGCCTGGGATTTGGTAGGGTTGACAGTAAGGAGTCACTGGTTACACCAACTGCAGAATTAGGAGAGGTGAGACTGTATCAGGAGGAACGAGAGGGAAAGGGGGCGAGTGCTACGACATGAACGACGCTGTTGACTTTCGGAATTTGGAGAAGAACTTGCGAATTGCTTTTGCAGCTGCATATCTAACACGCGAAAACTGCACATTCTTGCATATGACTGTGCTACATACATTCTGTTCCAGTAAAATTAAAATACATTGTTTTATGGTATACATGGCTACAATATCTTCCATCGACACGCCTACCACCTTTTACGCTGATCGCTCGGAGCTACGGTGCACTGTTCGTAGGCACGCCATAACGCGGTTACAACGCCATCAGGTGGTAGCTTTTCGAACTATTTCGATAAGATTAGATTAATACTTGTTCAATAGATTATAAATACATTTCGCAATCATGTGGAACGTGTAAGTTTAATAAATGGTGCCTATAAATGACACTCAATATTTTAAGGAATTTTTTACTTTATATATTTTAACTTGAGCGAAATTTCTAAGAATTATCTAAAAATTCATCTAAAGTGTAGAAGGAGTTTCCGTTCAGAAATTCTTTTATTTCCTTTTTAAATACCAGTTATCCATTTTTATGGCATTACATACGTAAAGGAGTATGTTAAAGCCAATGAGCCGTGTCAACTTCTTTTGACATAAACCAGTGTGTCTTCTTCTGTTATAGGCTTGTCATTTCTTGTTTTTGATCTTACTATTGGCGACACTTTTGGCTTTATGTCTTGATTCATTTTACTTGGGGTGGTTTTAGCCATTGAATACCGTGGGTTGTTGACAATATAGGATCGAATGAAATAAATAACAGGCTTTTATAATACCGGTAGCTCTTAAAAATGAGCTACTTTAGGCAGTACTGGTGGATAAGAAGTTCAAAAAGATTCACTGCATGATTGTGTAAAATAACTATTGGGGTCACGAAATTAGTTGCTTCACTGCAGTTCGAATTTTTGTTTATGAAATGAATATTAGCAACTTGTAACGCAGAATTTAATGGTAATCTGCTTTACATATAGGTATAACAAATGAAAGGGGTTTGCAGACATGTGTATAGTTCCAAATATGATCAGCACATACCCATAGTCGAGGCACATTGTGAAGTTCAACACTGTGATGATAATTGCTGACATTTGAGCAGTTCACTCTGCTATAAGGTATTTGGCTTGCAGCATTAAAAATTCTAATTCTCTTGCTAGATACCCTAATGCTAATGTTAGATGCCTTAGTTAAGAAAACGTTATAGCATACTTCATTTAAAACTTCCGGGCTCATAAGGCGTGGTCTTTTTATGAAACTTTCCCCTAATGTTTCATCTTCAGAGGTAGAGTGGCGAACGTCGCTTTCTTAAAAGAATTTGGTAGTGGCTGATTGCTGTATTCACAACGTAAGAGGCTATTTTTCAGTTATGTATCTGACGGCATATTTCACATTCACAATCGATTTTTAATATTAGCTGTTTCAGTCAACCCTGTTTGATTTTTTGATGCTATGAAATATCTAAATATTGGAGAATACAGCGTTGAAGCAAAGACGTAAACTGTGAAACTCTTTCGAAATTAATGTTTGTACAAAATTTTCACAATCGTAGAATATACTGAGAAAGTGCCAAAAAATCGTGTCTGACGATAAACTCCGTTCATATGCTGCACTTATAATGCAAAAAAGCTACATGTTATAGTTCAGTTTCGTTAGGAAGAGGTAACGCTGTTGGCCAATTTCTACACTGTATTTGTATAGTTGCTGTATATTGAATGAGTCTGAAGCTGTTTTGTAGTTATACATTTCAATTAGACATAGTTTTCGCGACTTAACTCAAATGAATTCTCTGTGTAATCAAAAGAATCTTACGTACATTTAAAGTCCGCGTGGAAGTTTGTCACTACAATGGCCGTTGTTCGCAGTCGGCCGCTTACGCGATTGTGGGGGCTTCTTGGAGAGAGGTGATAGTGTCACGCAGTTTTGATACGAGACATGGCGTCGCCATGGTTCAAGTTATTTTGATTAAGGGGCCGTTTGTGGCCGAGCCCGGCGTGTGCATCGAAGTTGTTCTGGGTGGGAGTCTGTCGGTAGGAGCAGTGCATAAAAAGGTTGGTCCGGAGAGGCCTTTCTGTCAAGTTATAACAGCATCTCGGCACGGGCTGTTTACCTTGTCTCCCGGGTGTGTAGTCGCGTTCTTAGTGGCCGTGCGACACCGCGTCCGTCCCTCGCCAAGCGTCGCAGCTATCAGCAACTCAGCAACTGGTAGAGTACTCCGCACTCAGCCCCGGCTGCGCCTCGCGTCGATCCAGCCGCTTTTCATCTGGGATCAGTGAAATGCTTCCGGGCGTTGGTTGACACCCTCCTTCTACACCATCGCGAGGATGCCTGCACTTGTCGTGAAGTAAGAAATAAATGATACAGTCCTGCTACGCAAATTTGTGAGTGTAAATTTGTTAGGATCAGTGGTCGTTCCCCAGGGGCCGTCGTAGGCTGTGTCTCCGTAGTTAGTTGTTTGTTCATGTAATATGCCGCACTTTTAGTTCGGTTCAATTGAACTTATTTTTCTTTGCTTTGCTTAAAGAGTACTCTATGTTCATTAACTTGGTTAACTGACTTGGGAATTTATCTGGTTTGTGCTCCTCTGCTGGCTCGCATCTGCACGGCGGTAGTGGTGTAGTTGTTGTTTTTATCTTCTCCTTGCAGAAATTCCCCCCACCCCCATAAGGCATCGACACCCGCAGTTATAATTTCACGTTCTATCCGTTTGTGTAAACCCCTCCGTGTCAGAGCTGTAGTTCTTGTTGACCGTTTGGCACCTTTTTCCTCTCCTTCCTGTTTTGAGTCAGCTCACCTGATTTACCTCTGTGGTGCGAGGGTGAAGGTCGGGGTGAGAGTTTAAAATAGGGAAAGATTAATTTTTATAACTCACAACCACCAGCTGCGAACAAAATTCCTAAACATGCAAAAAACACTGGAACTCTTATTGCGACTGTTTGACTCGTTTTCTAGGGGATATCACACGTTCGCAGCTTTCCTTCCCTGTATATGATTAACAAAACAAATTCATAATAAAATCAAGTTCATGAGAGAAAAGGGTGTACTAACTACTATTTTTGAAAACACGTGAAAGTTCACTTTATGTTGTTTATTTCACAATATTTGAACCCTGTGGCTGATACGTCTGTACGTCGACACATTTACCAAATAAAGTTATAGCTAGTGAGCCCCCAGACAAAATGAATATTTGTCGGGGATTGTTTTCACACCACGTGGCTGTCTCGAACACCGTTTATGTTCATGCCTATGCGACGACACGTTTTACATTAACAAATCATAGTCACTTTAATTCAATGCGATGCACACCTTGTTCCAACGGCTAAATATTCACAAACACACAGTAGCACTCGAATTAACTTGATACAGTCTACGACGAGCAACCACACGTGGCGATTGCCACAGACAAATCTCAAGTCACCACCTCGAGATCCACATGCTGACTGATGCCGCGCGACGCCGCCCGGCCAGTTCTCCACGTGCTCTCGACCTCGTCACTTCCTGCCCTCGCGCGCGCGCGCCAAAAGCTCAACTGCTGGGGTTTTTTCCCCTACGTCATCAACTTCCGCATGTGAGCTGTTCTAACCGATTTGCCAACGTACAGCGCTCAGCCAATACATTTCTAAAACTTTACTTAAAATCAAAATAATTACACTACACATTAAATAAATTGTCTTCTTAGGTTTTTATATTGGTATTAACATACTTTGTACTATTTATCATAATCGTGCAATTTCTTATGTCACAGATAAGTGATTTAACTGAACACTTCAAGATAAAATACAAAAGATTAATTGAAAATAAAATGAGAAAGAGTTAATATATTATTTTTATAAACAAACATTGCCATGCTAGTTGTGTAACTGTCTTGTCTTTATTGGTAATTTATTACTTTTCATTGTCAATTAAACATATTACGTCAGATGTGACTATATCAGCTAATGTATTGTTTATTTGTCAACAGGCTATTTTGTAATGAGGGTCTTAAAGGTTCCTAACTGCATCATATTACTTCAGATGCTAGTAGTATTAGAATATTTTATTTCACGCTGTGCACTGCACTGTGCCTGGCACTCGCCATTGTCCCTCTCTCCCCTCACCGGAAACGAACTGTAAAAACCTAAGCTGGAACAAGCCACCGGAAGCGAACTGGAAAATCCTAAGTTGGAACAAGCCACCAACGTCGGCCTGCTCGCTGGCCTCCCGTCAGCTACAAGCACACAGCAAATCTCAACGTGGAGAATTTCTATCTATGGCCTCACTATAAATGTTGTCACCCAACTGTGTACATACATTGCTACCATAATTAATAAGATTAAAATTGTGTATCTTTTAGTGCATTGGCATGGTCAATGTTTGCAGTGAACTTCATACTGTTTAATTATCAAATGCTATTGATTACCGGCATTTCTATTAGGCGGTAATCTCACAGTAGGACACATTCTTAGACATCAAGGAATTGTGAATTTAGCATTGGAGGAAAGTATGTGGGGTAAAAATCTCAGAGTAAGACCAAGAGATGGATACAGTAAGCAGATTCAGACAGATGTAGGGTGCCGTCTTAAGTGGAGATGAAGAGGCTTGCTCAGGACAGGGTATTGTGGAGAGCTGCATCAAACTTGTCTCCGCTCAGTCAAAATACAAACAATATTGAATGCTTGGATGAGGCGATTGTCAACAGTCGTAATATATTTCATAAAATGCATTTTTAAAACCATCGGCTGTTTATTAAAAACCTTATATACCAATATCGGTCAATAGACCATCAACATGGATAAAAAGGTGTTAAAACTGAATGCTACAATACATCAAATAAAATACAGATAGTTGAGACAAACAGGAGTCAGTATAACTAAAAATGTTAAAGTCCTCATCTTAGATAAAACCTATAAGTCAACACAACATAAGAGGTAAGAACAGACAGTTTGTCCCAACTAGATGTAATTTATTTGATGCATTTCACCATTCATTTTTTAAAACTTTTTTATCCATGAAGATTATTGACTGAGGCTTGGAGATAAGGATTTTAATAAACAGCGGATGGTTTTAAAAATGATTTTTTTGTAACAAACGATATTATTTGCTCTCATAAATATGGTACTAAGAAATGTAGCTTGTCGGCCGCTTGGAGCGCTACTGTCGCAGTACATAACAAAGGTCTTGCGGGTGTGTCGTGACTGTGTTTGTTAGACTATGATTATACGATAAAGTGAGTAGACAGCGCTGCAGTCACAAAGCTGCAGAAATTGTATGGTAGTATGACGACTGTTACGTTTGGTGCTACTGTGTTCCTGGCGCAGCTGATGCAGTGCGGCGACCAAGCCCCCACAATCGCGTAAGCGGCCGACTGCGAACAGCGGGCCATTGTGGTGGCAAACTTCCGCGCGAACTTTAAATGTGCGTAAGATTATTTTGATTAGAGAGACTATTCATTTGAGTTAAGTCGCGAAAACTATGCCTAATTGAAATATATAACTACAAAACAGCTTCAAACTCCTTGAATATACAGCAACTATTGGTTGTGTGTAAATTTATTACACATACGGCGTGGAAATTAGCCAACAGCCATTCTTTTCCTAACGAAACCGAACTGTAACATGTAGTTTTTAGCGTTCTAATTGCAGCATATGAACGGAATTTATCGTCAGACACAATTTTAGCACTTTCTCAGTATATTCTACGATTGCGAAACTTTTGTACAAACAATAATTTCGGAAGAGTTTTATACTGTACGTCTTTGCTTTAATGCTGTATTCTCCAGGATTTAGATATTTCATAGCATCAAAAAATCAAACAGGGCTGACTGAAACAGCTAATATTAAAAATCGATTGTGAATGTGAAATATGCCATCAGATACATAACTGAAAAATAGCTTCTTACGTTTGTGAATACAGCAACCAGCCACTACCAAACTCTTTTAAGAACACGAAGTACGCCATAACGTTTTCTTAACTAAGGCATTTAACATTAGCATGAGGTTATCTAAATATTTTTAATGTTGTAAGCCAAATACCTTATAGCAGAGTGAACTGCTCAAAGTCGACATCTATCGTCCCAGCGTTGAACTTCACAAAGTGCATCCAGTGTTGCTATGTGTCGTTCATATATGGAACTATACACAGTTCTGCAAACTCTTTTCAGTTGTTATACCTATATGTAAAGCAGATTACCTTTAAATTCTGCGTTACAATTTGATAATATTAATTTAATAAACAAAAATTCGAACTGCAGTGAGGCAACTAATTTCGTGACTGCAATAGTTATTTTACACAATCATAAAATGAAACTTTTTCATCTTCATGTCCACCAGTACTGCCTAAAGTAGCCCGTTTGCAAGAGCTATCAGTATTGTAAAAGCCTGTTATTTATTTCATTCAATCATATATTGTCATGACTAACAGTCTGTTAAGCAATAGTAACTACCTCTGAACACAAGTAGAAGGGCTACTTGCATTCCTGAGAAATATAAATGGGAATACAGTATTAGGTCTTTTTATTCCTTTCTGAAATTGATTTATGTATTTAAACACTGAGCAGCTCTACACCATCGTGCTTCATGTACACTGCAATAGTCGAACAATAAAGACGTGACTATCAATTGTGTATATATAACGCAGTAGCTATTTAATACACGATTTACCTGCTAACGACACTGGTATTTAATTGACGCTTGCCACTACCATGGCGGCCGTGCGAAGGTTCAGATTATCCCGCGACAGCAGCGCCGTCAGAGAGTATTACAAGGTCTTTGGCGGCGACAGCCCGCCATTGCTGTGCCTGGTGGCAGCGGTAGTTGCGCGCGTGGCCGCCGCGGCGCTGGCGCCGCCACTGGCGCAGCTGGCGGCCGGTGCTGCCGCCACGGCCGGGCGTATTTCAGGTGGTCCGGCGCATTCTTCAGCCGGCGCGACGGGGGCTCAACTGGCCTCCTGGGGCATCTCCACTGCGGAGCTCACAAATATTGCAGCGGTCGTCCCAGCGCGCCGACTGCGCAAACTCGTGCCGCCACTGAGCGCGGGACTGCCGCTGCTCTGCTGGGTTTGTACAATTTCTTCCGCCTTGATTCTTTTTGACCCACTTTAGGTTACGGTGCTACCACTGAAAGTGGGCCTTTGCGATCGTCTTATGACAGCTCGAAATTTAAATGAAAATAATGGCTTCGATACTCATCTGACACGAAATTTGAATAACCGAATATGTAGATTATCTACAACTTTGCTCTCTTATGGTTTTTTTTCCCAAAATCTCGTATCTTTTCAGAGATATTTGCAAAAATAACGGCGATTTTTTTATGTATATGTGTCTGTCTGTCTGTCCGTAACGTGTTCCCTGTTTTTAAGACGAACCGTTCAACCGATCAGCACCAAATATTACAGACATAATTGTAGGCCGCCAAAGACTAGAACCTCGATTTTTAAAATTTTTCGGACAAAAAATACGATAGTAATACAAAAAAAACCGTTTGTAATATAATTGTAATTCAAAAACGAACCGTTCATCTGAAACGAAAATTGAATAACCTAATTGGTAGAGGGGAAAATTCTCTACAACTTCGCTCTATTACGTTTTTTTATATCTTGTATCGTTGCAGAGATATTTGCAAAAATAAAGGCGATTTGATTATGTCTGTCTGTCTGTCTGCAACGTGTTCCCACTTTTTAGGGCGAACCGTTCAACGGATCGGCACCAAATTTTGCAGGCATAGATGTTGCAGACCAGAACCTCGCTTTTTCAAATATTTCGGACGAGAAATACGTTAGTAATAAAAAAGCCGTTTGTAATGTAATTTTAATTGCAAATAAATCGTTCATCTAACGCCAAAATTGAATAAGCGAATTTTTAAAGGAGAAAATTCTCTACAACTTTATTCCCTTAGGTTTTTTTCATGTTGTTATGGTCTTCAGTCCGGAGACTGGTTTGATGCAGCTCTCCACCCTACTCTATCCTGAGCAAGCCTTTTCATCTCCTCATAAGAACGGCAACCCACATCCACTTGAATCTGCTTACTATACGAATCTCTTGGTCTCCCTCTGCGATTTTTACCCCACACACTTCCCTCCAATGCTAAATTTACGATTCCTCGATGTCTAAGAATGTGTCCTACCAAGCGATCCCTTCTTTTGGTAAGGGTATGCCAAAAATTCCTTTTCTCACCAATTCTGATAAGTACCTCTTCATTAGTTATGCGATCTACCCACCTAATCTTCAGCATTCTTCTGTAACACCACATTTCAAAAGCCTCTATTCTCTTCCTGTCCGCACTGTTTATCGTCCATGTTTCACTCCCGTACAAGGCAACACTCCACACAAATGTCTTCAGAAAAGACTTCCTTACACTTAAATTAATATTCGATGTTAGCAAATTTCTCTTTCTCAAAAATGCATTTCTTCCCATTGCCATTCTGCATTTTATATCCTCTGTACTGCGACCATCGCATGTTATTTTACTACCCAAGTAACAAAACCCATCTACTACCTTCATTGTTTCATTACCTAATCTAATTCCTTCAGCATCGCCTGATTTTCTAAGACCGCATTCCATTATTTTTGTTTTTCTCTTGTTAATGTTCATTTTATACGCTCTCTTCAATACACTGTCCATTCCATTCAACTGCTCTTCCAGGTCCTCTGCTGTCTCTGACAGAATTACAATGTCATCAGCAAAACGCAATGTTTTTATTTCTTCCCCCTGAACTTTAATCCCTATTCCAAATTTTTCCTTGCTTTCCTTCACCGCCTGCTCGATGTACAAATTGAATAATAGCGGACAAAGGCTACAAGCCTGTCTTACTCCCTTCCCAACTGATGCTTCCCTTTCATGCCCTTCGAGTCTAATAACTGCGGTCTGGCTTTTGTACAAGTTGTAAATAACTCTCCTTTCCCTGTATTTTACCCCTGCTGACTTCAGAATTTGAAAGAGTGTATTCCAGTCAACATTGTCAAACGCTTTCTCCAAATCTACAAAAGCTAAAAATGTAGGTTTGCCTTTCTTAATCTATCTTCTAAGATAAGACGTAAAGTGAGTATTGCCTCTCGGGTTCCTACGTTCCTCCTGAATCCAAACTGGTCTTCCCCGAGGTCAGATTCTACCAGCTTTTCCATTCTCCTGTAGATAATTCGTGTTAAAATTTTGCAACCATGACTTATCAAACTGATGGTTCTGTAATTTTCACACTTGTCTGCACCCGATTTCTTTGGAATGGGGATTATTACATTTTTCTTAAAATCTGAGGGTATTTCGCCTGTCTCATATATCCTACACACCAGTTCAAATAGTTTTGTCATGGCTGGATCTCCCAGAGACTTTAGTAGCTCTGAGGGTATGTCATCTATTCCTGGGGCCTTGTTCCGACCTAGGTCTTTCAGGGCTCTGTCAAATTCATCTCTCAGTATAGTATCTCCTATTTCATCTTGATCTACTTCCTCTTCCCTTCCTACAACATCGTCTCTAAGTTCATTTCCTTTGTAGAGCTGCTCTATGTACTCTTTCCACCTTTCAGCTTTCCCTTCTTTGCTGAGAACTGGTTTCCCATCTGAGTTCTTGATATTGGTAGAGTTGCTTTTCTTGTCCCCAAATGTCTCTCTTATTTTCCTGTAGGCGGTATCTACTTTTCCCCTTCTTATACATTCTTCTACAGATTTGCATTTGGCTTCTAGCCACTTCTGCTTAGCCATTTTGCACTTCCTGTCAATCTCATTTCTTAGTCGTCTGTACTTCATTTTGCCTGTTTCATTTACTGCATTTTTATATTTTCTCCTTTCATCAATTAAATTTAGTATTTCCTGTGATATCCAAGGTGTTTTTGTAGGTCTTGCCTTTCTACCTATTTTGTCCTCTGCTGCCTTCACTATTTCATCTCTCAATGCTACCCATTCCTCTTCTACTGTTTTATTTCCCCCTGTTTCTGTCAATTGTTGCATAAATCTCCCTCTGAAATTCTCCAGAACTTCATGTTCCTTCAATTTATCTAGGTCCCATCTCCTTATTTTCCTACCTTTCTGCAGTTTTTTCAGTTTCAGCCTACAGTTCATGACTAACAAGTTATGGTCAGAGTCTATATCTGCCCCTGGGTATGTCTTACAGTTTATAACTTGGTTTCGGAATCTATGTTTTACCATTATAAAATGTATCTGATACCTTCCGGTGTCTCCTGGTCTCTTCCAAGTATACAACCTTCTTTTGTGATTCTTAAACCATGTGTTTGTTACGATTAAATCATGTTCCGTGCAAAATTCTACCAGGCGGCTTCCTCTTTAATTCCTTTTGCCCAGTCCATATTCACCTACTATTTTTCCTTCTCTTCCTTTTCCTACTACTGAATTCCAGTCTCCCATCACAATTAAATTTTCCTCTCCCTTAACTGTCTGAATAATTTCCTTTAGCTCCTCATATATTTCTTCTACCTCCTCATCATCGGCAGAGCTAGTTGGCATTTAAACCTGTAGTACCGTTGTTGGTGTTGGCTTCGTATCTATCTTGACAATAATAATGCGATCACTGTGCTGCTCATAGTAGTTTACCCGCATTCCTATTTTCTTATTCATTATCAGTCCTACTCCTGTGATACCCCCAACTGATTTTGTACTTATAATCCTGTACTCACCTGACCAGAAATCCTGTTCATCCTGCCACCGAACTTCACTAATCCCCACTATATCTAACTTCAACCCATCCATTTCCCTTTTTAAATTTTCTAATTTTCCTACCCGATTAAGGGATCTAACATTCCACGCTCCGATCCGTAGAATGCCAGTATTATCTTTCCTGATGACAACATCCTCCTGAGTAGTCCCCGCCCGGAGATCCGAATGGGGGACTATTTTACCTCCGGAATATTTTACCCCAGAGGATGCCATCATCATATTTTCATACAGTAGAGCTGCATGTCCTCGGGAAATGTAACGGCTGTAGTTTCCCCTTGCTTTCAGCCGTTCGCAGTAACTGTGTGGCAAAGCCACATTAGCTGATGTTACAAGGCCAGCTCAGTCAATCATCCAGACTGTTGCCCCTGTAACTACTGAAAAGGCTGCTGCCCCTCTTCAGGACTCACACGTTTGTCTGGCCTCTCCACAGATACCCCTCCGCTGTGGTTGCACCTACGGTACGGCTATCTGCATCTTTGAGGCACGCAAGCCACACCACCTCGGCAATTTCTGTGGTTCATGGGGGCTTTTTTCATATCTCGTAACATTTCAGAGACATTTGCAAAATAATGGAGATATGACACCCTCCATTGAATTAACGAAAACCAGCCGTTCGGAGACGTCACGTGACATTCCTCGCCCAGAACACTCTCTGGCATACGCCATCTAGCGTTGCGTATTTGATGATTTCCTTATTTTAACTTACACTTTGTCATTTCAAAGCAATCGCGCACTGTAGAATGAACAAACAAACAAAAAATACTTCTTTCTTCGTACGATAAATGATAATCTAGTGTCTACAAATGCCAGTTAACAACGGCCATCAATAGTATGAGATTAAAGAGCCCAATTTTTTATTGTTAGCCGTAGCGGCCGGGCGCCGTGGCTCAGCGCGCCCGGTGAGGGGGCAGAACGCCCTCTGTAATAAAAAAAGCTGAGCCAACTATCCAACGAACAACCTGGAACGAAATTAACGAACGGCCGCGAACCATAGGTGTACCAAAAGAAAAGGTGGAAAAATAGCGTAGTGGGCAGGGCGTTGGACTGTGATGCTGAAGGTCAGTGGTTCGGAACCAGCCACTACTTAAATTTTTCTTTCCTAAAAGGGTTTTAGACACTATTATTAATTAATTTTTTATTTTTTACATTATTATTTTGGTCCAAAATGTTGGCAAAAACTTGTAAAACTATAGATCTAAAGTGGGCCGTAAAACACGTCAGTGCTATTTTTTGAAGGCAACTATACAGTCAGCAGGCTGGCAGCTGTATTAGCGCTGCTCAATAGGCAAGAGACTTTAAAATCAATGAATATGATGAACTTAAAACATTGATACGAAGATAAAACACTGGAAAATTGAAACATTGGCAAGCTGAAGTTGTTAGTGCAATAATAGTACACAGATAATAAAAACACGTAGTCAGTTTGATAACAATATACCACGGTGGTTTGAAAATCACATTTAGAAATTATGACACTTGTCACAACGAAAAACTCAATGACACTGGATAATACTGACTGGATGCGACACTTGTTTTTGATTGGCGGACGCAGTGATTAACATCACACTGATGCGCCAGATACACAGCACCTGACGAAGCACTTGTTTAAGAATGACATTGCTGATGATACCACAGGGGGAGGGAGGGGGGAGGTTAGGAACCGTGAGAGGACGAGATAGGAGAAGGGTGGGGAGGGACTTTAGGGGCTCTAGGGTTCGGAGGGGGATAGCCAAGCGGTGGGAAAGGAAAGGAGAGGGGGCGCTGCATCCACGGGAGGGGATCAGGATTGGTAGGGGGGCTATCGACAAAGGGTTCTCAAATTGATTCCGTATTTCTTGCTTTACAGAAGGCTTTTGACACCGTACCTCACAAACTGCTTTTAACCAAATTACGTGGTTATGGTATATCACCAAATGTTCAAATGTTTGTATAGATTATGGGACTTAACTACGGCGTCATCAGTCCCTAAACTTACAAACTACTTATGAACTACTTACGAACTAGGACGGCACAAATATTCATGCCCGAGGGGGGGATTCGAACCCCCGACCGTAGTGGCCGTGCAGACCGTGACTGGAGCGCCTCAGTCTTCTCGGCCACCGCGGCCGGCAGCCGATTGCGCTACGCAGGCGCTATATATCACCCCAGATTTGCGACTGCTTAGGGAATTTCCTGTCAGATAAGACACAGTGTGTAGTAATCGATGGTAAAGCATCGACTAAAACAGAGGTGATATCGGGTGTTCCTCAGGGTATTGTCATTGATTCTCTGCTGTTCCTTACTTACATAAACGATTTGGAAAAAGATTTAAGCAGCTCTCTTAGGTTGTTTGCAGATGACTCCGACATTTACCATCTAGTAAAATCATCTGAAGATCAAAACCAACTGCAGAATGATCTAAATAAGATATCACTATGCTGTAAAAATTGGCAATTGAATCTAAATAATGAGAAGTATGAAATCGTCCACACGAGTACAAAAAGAAATCCGTTCAACTTACAAGATAAATTAATCAAACGTGAAGGCCCAAAACTACCCCGGAATTACTATTACTTCAGACGAACCAGAGACTGCATTTTATTGGCAGAACCCTTAAAAGTTGCAACAGAACTACTAGAGAGACTGCGTACACTACGTTTGTCCGTCCTTTTTTGGAGTATTGCTGCCCAGTGTGGGATCCTTATCAGCTGGGTTTGACAGAGGACATCGAAAGAGTCCAAAGAAAGGCAGCTCGTTTTGTAATGTCACGGTACCGGGAAGACAGCGTTACGGAAATGATACAGGATCTCGGATGGGAATCGTTACCACAACGGCGCTTATCGCTGCGGCGTGGTCTATTTACGAAACTCCAGTCGCTCCTCCGAATGCGAAAATATATTGGTGACTCCCACCTACATACGTAGAAGAGATCAACTAACTACGAGAAATCAGAGCTGGAACGGGAGATTCAGGTGTTCCTTCTTCCCGCGCGCTATTCGATAATGCAATGGGAGATAAACAATATAAAGTTGGTTTGGTGAACCCTCTGCTGGGCACTTAAATGTGATTATAGAGGGGCAGATTTTAGGACGGAGGGCGTCGTCCGCGGGAGCAAGTGGTGGAATTTAGCCTTCTTTAAAATCCAACATCTAAAGCCATTAGGTACGTAATTCCCGAGGAAGCGGAAGCAGCAAACATTTTTCGTCTTGTAAATGATGCGTTTAACCCACTGAACGCCAAAAGAGTCAACAAGAACGCGTTATCGTGTGGTTATGGGATGCACAGGGAGGTTCAAGAAAGAATTTAATGGCTCTGTACTCATGTGTGGAAAAAAATTCGCGTAGGCAGTAAAATACTTCGCTTTCATTTCAGAAAGGAATAGTGACCACAATTCATAACTTATTCGGACTGTTTACAGACCTGCAACACCTACAGATCAAGTCTTTTTTAACAGAACGAGTAAACCAGAACGCATTGGAGATTTTCTCTCTCAGATAAGTCAAACGAAACTTCAGTGGAGGCAGATGTGACGGATTGTTGAAGTAACATCTGTTCAAAGGAATTTTGCCTGACATGAATGAGGCACTAGAACTGATCAACGGTGAAAGAGAGCTGCAAAGAATTAACTTCCCTGTCCAAACGGCAGCACAAGAAACTACTGTCAAAGAGGGATCTGACTGTGCATCTACATGTTTTCGCGGCGCAATGACGGTTGAAAAAAGTTTCGGGCGTGCAGTCACATAAAGTTCTTCTAATATTTCGGCCGAGAAACGTCTAACCATCTTCAGAGAGAGTCGAAGACTGACGCTCCAGCATGTGCTTCGTGCTTATAAACGCGCGGGCCGCGCTACTGCGCATGCGGCAACAGACACAAGGCGCCAAAGACGTTACTCTGCGGCGAGGATGTACACGTGTGTGACAATTATGTCTGCGGCTGCATGGTCGATTATCGCGGCGAAATCGATGTGTTGCGATCTGTGTTGTGGCGGTGTCTTTGTAAATTTATTAAAGAAATTGCCGGATTCCAAGATTTATCTAAGCTGATGTCGCTGTCTGTGTTAATCAAATTCGTCCCCAAGCGTAATTCAATTGCTTCTTTAACCCCTGAGTCCAAGAAGATGAAGTGGAAGCTAAACTTTTTACGTTTTCGTACGTCATGGAGTGTCCAGTATCAATACAGTGCTCTGCTACTGCAGATTTCTAAGGTTGTGAGAGACGCGTACACCTTTGGTGTTACGTGCATCTTTCCTGGACTATAGGTGTCGTTTGTGAAACAGTTTTATCATAAAAAAAGCTCGGACAAAAATTGTAGAACATGCAATTATCTACAAAAATTTCCCTCAGACGTTTTGTCATAAGATTCACCATTTATGAGAAAAATCGATTCTAACACTTTCCCAAAGTTTTTTTCTTCATAATATGAACAAGACTCCATGCTCCTATAAGGTAATGTACTTTGCTCGTTCTTTCTAACGTGGTTTCCCCCGTACGCCTACTCCAGTCTTCTTCTTCTTTTTTATCTTCCTGGGTAGTTCTGGTATCACTTCTTTAATAATTTGTGAATAAGCAGAACGGACTGTCCGATGATTTGCTGCCTGCCGCTCCGCGTGTCTCGGTAAAGGGCTCGCGCGTAGTCGGTGAAGCCCCTTTGAGGAATGTGTGCTAGACCCAAAATTCCGCTGACCGCCGCGCGCAGTCGGTAGTCACCCTATTTGCTATCTTTAGCTGAAATTTGTAATTATTTATAGTAAAAATTGATTGTAAAAGGAAGGAACGCTTTAAAACATATGGAAAGAAATTCAAGTATAGCACTAATAATGTTATTGAAAAATGACGCAATGAATTTCATTAAAAACGCAATAATACTCACACTACTAATACCAAACAATAAAAAAACACAAAATACACAAAATCTAGAGAAATTATTTAATAAATTTGTACAAAAATGGGAATCTGGGGTGCAAATTTCTCGACCTTCGCTATCGGTTGGAGAAATGGACGGTTCCCCTGAATAGGTCAGGCGTGTACTACACGCAGGAAGCGGCTACAAGGGTAACGGAGTACGTGTCGAGTGCACATGGGAAATTTTGAGGTTATTCTCTCCCTAGGCCCGACAAGACGTCTCCTGAGCCGCGACAAGGTAGCAGTAGGCAGAACACAATAGTAAATTAAAAGATCAATGTAGTAGTAGTTAACTGCAGGAGCGTCTATAGAAAGGTTCCAGAACTGCTCCCATTAATAAACGTTCACAATGCCCACATAGTACTAGGGACGTAAAGTTGGCATAAAATGTTCAAATGTTTGTTAAGCTTATGGGACTTAACTACGGGGTCATCAGTCCCTAAACGTACAAACTACTTATGAACTACTTACGAACTACGACGGCACAAATATCCATGCCCGAGGGGGGATTCGAACCCCCTACCGTAGTGGCCGAGCTGACCGTGACTGGAGCGCCTCAGTCACCTCGGCCACCGCGGCCGGCTAAAGTTGGCATAAGTCAGATGTAAACAGTAACGAGATTCTAAACTCAGATTGGAATGTATACCGCAGAGATAAGCTGGACAGTGAAAGGGGAGGCGTGTTTGTAGCGATAAAAAGTGCACTAGTATTGAAGGAAATTGACGGAGATCCGAAATTTGAGTTTGTGTGAAGGTCACGGTTAAAGCAGGCTCGAACAGGGTAATTGGATGTTTTTATAGGCCACCTGGCTCAGCAGCAGTTGCGACAGAACACCAGCAGGAATATTTGGAAAATATTTCGAGTAGATTTCCCGGATATAGACTGGGCGACTCAAACGTTTATGACGGGTGGCAGAGACAAAGAATCCATTGAAATTGTTTTAAGTGCATTATCTTAAAACTACCTTGAGTAATTAAACAGAGAACCGTCTCGTGGCGACAACCTATTAGACGTTCTGGTGACAAACAGACCCGAACTATTCGAAACAGTTAACGCAGAACAGGGAATCAGCGATCATAAAGCGGTTACTGCATCGACAAAGTGATTCGTAAATAGAAATATTAAGAAATTGTAGGAAGATTTTTCTGTTCGGAAAAAGTGACAAAAAGCAGATTTCAGAGTACTTGACGACTCAACACAAAATTTTTGTCTCAAGTACAGATAGTGTTAGGAATAGTGGACAAAGTTCAAAGCCATCGTAATATATGCATTAGATGAGAATGTACGAAGCAAGATCGTAATAGATGGAAAGGAGCCACCATGGTTCTACAACCAAATTAGAAAACTGCTACGGAAGCAAAGGGAACTGCACTGCAAACGTAGGCAAAGCCTTGTAGACAAACAAAAATTACACGTAGCGAAATGTAGCGTGACGTGGGCTATGCAAAAGGCGTTCAACGAATTCGAAAGTAAAGTTCTATGTACTGACTTGGCTGAAAATCCTAAGAAATTTTGGTCTTATGTCAAAGGAGTAGGTGGATCAAAACAAAAAGTCTAGAGACTCAGTGACGAAAGTGGTATTGAACCAGAGGATGAGACGCTAAAGTCTGAATTACTAAATGTCTTTTTCAAAAGCTGTTTCACAGAGGAAGATCCTTCTCTAAATTGTCGCACAGATGACAAAATGGCAGATACCGAAATAATTGACGGATAGAAAAACAAAATCGTTCAAAAGAGGAAAGGCTGCTGGGCCTGATGGGATACCAGGTCGATTTTACACAGAGTACGCGAAGGAACTTGACCCCCTTCTTGCAGTGATGTACCGTAAGTCTCTAGAAGAGCGTAGCGTTCCAAAAATGGCGCAGGTCATCCCCATTTTCAAGAAGGGACGTCGAATTGATGGTCAGAACTATAGGCCTATATCTCCAACGTCGTTCAGAACTTTGGAGCACTTATTATTCTCGAGTATAATGACTTTTCTGGAGACTAGAAATCTGCTCTGTAGGAATCAGCATGGGTTTGGAAAAAGGCGATCCTGTGAAACTCAGCTCGCGTTATACGTCCACAAGACTCAGAGGGCCATAGACACGGGTTATCAGGTAGATGCCGTGTTACTTGACTTCCGAAAGGCGTTTGATACAGTTCCCAACAGTCGTTTAATGAACAAAGTAAGATCATATGCTCTATCAGACCAATTGTGTGATTGGATTGAGGAGTTCCTATATAACAGAATGCGGCATGTCATTCTCAATGCAGAGAAGTCTTCCAATGTTAGAGTGACGTCAGATGTGTCACAGGGGAGTGTCGTGGGTCCGTTGCTGTTAACAATATATATATATATATATATATATATATATATATATATATATATATATATATATATAAATGACGTTGTGGATAACATCGGAAGTCCACTGAGGCTTTTTGCGGACGATGCTGTATTATATAGAGAGGTTGTAATAATGGAAAATTATATTTAAATGCAGGCGGATCTGCACCGAATTGACCCATGGTGCAGGGAATGGCAATTGAATCTCAATGTAGACAAGTGTAATGTGCTACGAATACATAGAAAGGAACGTCCTTTATCATTTAGCTTAGGTAATGGGCCAATAAAATTAGTAGATGAATTGCGTTATTTGGGTAGCAAGATAGCTTCTGATGGCCGTAGTAAAGAAGATATAAAATACAGAATGGCTATGGGAAGAAAAGAGTTTCTGAATAAGCGAAATTAGTTGACATAAAATATTAGTTTAAATGTTAAGAAGTTCTTTCTGAAAGCATATTGTTCTCAACGGCGAGTGTTCTTCTGAGACGAGTGTATGTCAGGCTTGCCCCAGGGGAGTGTGATAGGAACGCTACTATTTTCTAGCTATATTAATGATATTATGGACAGTGTAAATTGTAATTTACGGCTGTTTGCTGATGCTGCTGTGGTTCTGGAAGGGTGTCGACTTTAATTGACTGTAATAGCATACAGGGTGGCAAAATTTGTATTTGGTGCTAACAATAGCAGCTAGCTCTAAATGTAGAAAAATGTAAGGTGATTCGCATGTAAAGTGATTTCAATGTTCGAATACGGCATTAGTAGCGAGCCTCTTGATGCAGTCGTGTCGTTCAAATACCTTGGCGTAAAATTGCAGAGCGGTATAAAGTGGAACGAACATGTAAGGACATTTTGACTAAAGCGGACAGCCGACTTGTGTTTGTTGGGAGAATTTTGGGAGGTGTACTGCATATGTGAAGGAGACCGTGTATAAAACCCTTGTACGTCAACGTCTTCAGTATAGTTCGTTTGGGACCCACAGCAGATTAGGTTTTCATTATATATCACATATTATTTAAAATGTAATGATTTCAATACGAAGACAGAGCGTGTATAATTATTCATTTACTCATTAATAATTTCGGTAAGCTATGTTTCTATTATCAAATGATCAAATGTTACTTTGTCAAATTAATGTTCAAAAAATGTTCAAATGTTCGTAATTCTAAGGGACAACACTACTTTGGTCATAAGTCTCTAGACTTAAAAAATAAACTAAGTTAAGCAATGGACAACACACACATCCATGCCCGAGGGAGGACTCGAACCTCCGATGCGGGAGGCCGCGCGATCCGTAACGTGGTACTCCAGACACCCCGGGTACTGTCAAAGTAATAAAAAACAAAATAAAACATATCAATTAAAAACTGATACCTCACTGTACATGTAACTTGTGGTTTAGTACACAAAGGCCGTCCGCGGTGGCCGAGGACACTCCGGCGCTCCAGTCACGGTCTGCATGGCCACTACGGTCGGGGGTTCGAATCCCCCTTCGGGCATGGATATTTTTGCCGTCCTTAGTCTTAGCTAGTTGATAAGTAGTTTGTAAGCTTAGGGACTGATGACCCCGCAGTTAAGTCCGATAAGTTCTACAAACATTTGAACATTTTAGTACACAAAAGAACATAATACCTTTGACATCTGATGCTTGCACATTTGAAGTTAGAATTGATATAGCAATTTAGGATCATATGTTTGAAACACCATTGTGGTAATACCTTGGCCATCTGATGCTTGCATACTTGAAGTTGAAATTAGACATGTCCTTGCGTCCACGATTAAGCATTTCTACTCCTGCATGCGGTGTCTTGTTCCACAGCAATTGATCATTACAAGCATTATTCACTGATCGATATTTGTAGCTACTAAACTTCGTCTGCAAGAGAAACCACATCACCTATATATCTTTAACTATATCCCAGGAGTACATTATTTCGTGACCACTTCAATTACCTGTATAGGTAATGTGTGTGATCGTTAAAGAATAGATATATATGTGGTACACAGTCTAACAATATAATACTGTGTTGTCCACAGGTAACTATGTTGATTAAATGCTTCACTAAAGGTAGCCAGAACGCGACTGGCACAGCATACATTCTTAAAAGTTGTTATTGAAGTAATTCATTCTGTTACCAGAGGAGGGCGCAGCCATCACATAAGATGAAATTTAACAGTCAACTCTGATAACCAATTATAATCTATAGATGGCGCTATAGTAAAAAAAAATTACAAATGTTTTCATCAATTTGTACATCATTATACTAGATTATATTACATAAGCGCCTCTACGCTCAGCTTATAACAATTAAGTCCAATGTAACATACGTAAAATACGCCAACCGGCACACAGTACCAACGACCAAGTAGTCAGATGATATTTAATTCGTACAAACCTTTATTTAAAAATTGTAAAGTGCTACATCTTCTCTTTAAAAGAAACCAAACATCGACAATGAATGTGCAGGTCTCAAGCTGATGAACATCACAAAAATGACAAGCTAAGGTATTACAAGTGTTAATATTACAATGAAGTTCAAGATTGTCATTTATCTTCTGGACTGAAGTGGAATATACGGTAAATGTTTTATAATAACAAAAGGGTATTTTACAAGGTCTAATTGAACACAAGTCTTATACGAATATTTGGATTACGTAAGAGACAGATTTTTTTGTAACATGCAACAGAAAAAACCGCACTGACGAGTGTTACGGCCCATTTGAGATTTGTAGTTCTGTAAGTTTTTGCAAACATTTTGGACCAAAATAATAATCTAGATAATAAGTAATTAATTAACAATAGTGTCTGAAACCCATTTAGGAAAAAAATTAGGTAGTGGGAGGGTTCCGAGCCACTGCCCACTACGCTACGGCTAACAGGTAGGAGTTGCGTTCTTTAATTTCATACTATGGATGGCCGTTGTTAAATGATGCTAATATGGCATTTGTAGACACTACATTATCGTACGAAGAACGACGTGTTTTTCTTAATTCTTCAGTGCGCCATTGCTTTGAAATGACAACGTGTAAGTTACAATAAGAAAATCATCAAATACGCAACGCAAGATGGCGTAGGCCAGAGAGAGTTCTGCGCGAGGAATGTCACGTGACATCTGCGAACGGCTGGTTTTCGTTAATTCATTGGAGGGTGTCAAAACTCTGTTATTTTTGCAAATATCTCTCAAACGATACAAGATATGAAAAAAAAAAAAAAACATAAGAGAGCAAAATTGTTGAGAATTTTCTCCTCTACAAATTCGGTTATTCAATTTTCGTGTCAGATGAATGGTTAAGCCGTTATTTTCATTTAAATTTCGAGCTGTCAAAAGACAATCCCAAAGCCCCACTTTTAGTGTTACTACCGTAACCTAAAGTGGGCCAAAATGAACAGGTTTCAGTGCATGTGCTCGTAGCTCAAGATATAGTCTGTACACGACCCATTATTTCTTTGTATAGGTTATACCCCACCCATTATATCTATGTGTTAATCGATGTGTATGGAGCTCAAAGTCTATGTTCTACAGTGCCTAAAGTTTTCGTTTGGGCGTAACCCAACGCCTATATGTTCAGTGTTTGTGTACATATCCCAAGAAATGTGTTACGCAACGCTCAAGGTTTCCGCTTTAAGCGTAACCCGATGAATACGCTGAAATTTTATAATTTGATAATGGCAAAATAGCTTGTCGAAATTACTAATGACTAAATGAAAGATTTATACATGCGATCTTGGCTTTGTCTTCGTATTGAAGTCTTGTTGTTTTAAATAATATCTTAGGATCACTCTCCATACCAACAATGTCAGCTAATACCACATATAGGCTTTTTTAATCAATTTTATGAAGGTGATAACACCTAACTACCACTTTGGAAAAGCCTTCTCAATTTTCTTGGCGCCACCCATATTGCTATCCCGCTCCTGCGAAATGCAGCAGCGCTTAGAGAGATACGCGGCGGAATTATTCTGACTTCTTTGTGTGTAAGCAAGAAACAAATTTGCCTCCCAAAGCTGGGGGCATTAGCCGCAGAATTTTCCGCGTGCGGAGAAATTGCATTGCCGGCGGCTGATGAAAAAAGTGAGATCTGGGCGGCCGGCCCGTGCAGCCCACTTTATCAGCCGCTCCTAATGCGACAAAATGAGCGCGCGTCTGGCCGGCGCATTCATGGCTGCCGAGCCGCTAAACGCCAACCCCCACCCGCGACAATCCGCCGGCCGGCCGGCTATCGCACCCCCTCCAACCCTCCAAAATTCTCCCCTCTCCTCCACCCCTCCACAACCACTTCCCGTCTCCCTACAAACACCTCTCTGCCCCCTCTCCTCAATACACACGCTCGCAGCAAATAGGCCTCCCCCGTTACCACACTGACAACAAAAGCCCCTTTGGGGCACAGGCAGAACACGGTTTATGGATTCACCACAACGATGTCAAGTATTAGCAAAATTCCAACCTTGTCGAAATTTTGTTTTAGGCTTCGGTGCAGACATCACCGAACGCGACGGCTCTTTTTCTTTGATCTTGCGTGCACAGTTACTGCGAGTATTTTTAATTATTGAGTTACAATATATGAAAGTAGCTGAAAACCCGGCGTTGCCCGGATACTTATTAATTTATTCCTGGTACATATTCATTTTTATAAGGGCTTTATGTCTGTAAAATCTATTTGGAGTACAATTAGTAGTAAAGAAGTAATAGATTGCAACTTGGTGTGTGATGTGGTGGTTTTCCATGAACATTGCTGTTTATGTGCTCATATAGTCGCGTTGAAATTGGAGCAGGCCTGACTTGGAAGGCAACTAAACACAGCACTTATACTCAAAGCACGCTTATTACGAACTCAACATACACGCAGCACTGACTGCCTCTCAGGCAGAGTGCTCTGCTATTGATACACAGACAGAATTTACCAGAAATTAGAAGAACAGTTAACATAAGAAACAAGTAGAATTTACAAGTGAACATAAGAATGATGTAGAACCTTCTGGAATTGTTAATTACAAACAAATAAATTTTTGCCGGTGGGCGGGATTGAACCGGCGACCTTCTGCACCGCAGTCTTTTGTTTTTATTTATTTATTTTTTTTTTTTTCAGCTATATCTACCTTTTGCGGTCGTGGGTTCAGTTTGTTCTTGATCGTTCTTTGATCATTTGGCACAGATTATTTATTACAGGGGGCGTTGAGCCCCCTGACCGGGCGCGCTGAGCCACGGCGCCCGGCTTAGTCCATGACGCTATCCCCTGCGCCACGCCGGCAGTTGGTGTTCGTCGTCTCTCGAGGCAATATCTCATGAGCTACCTGTCGTACTGTAATACAGTTTAGAAGGTACACTAAACTATATGCTTGTATAGTGCTTGTAAAATTTACTTTGGCCACAATTTGTAGTGTAGAAATTATAAAATGAAAAGCCATACCGAATGCCGTAGTTTTAGTACATGAACAACAGAACGTGACTGTTTACGTGACCATATCTCATGAACTAGGTGTCGGAATGTGATATAATTTAGAAGCTACATTCAACTATATATGTGTATACTGTCTGTAAAATTTCCTGTTGCTACAATATGTAGTGTTCAAACTATAAATTTTAACGTCATACCGAGAGCCGTAGTTTTATTCCATAAACAGCGGAAAAGTAGTAAGGGAGAAACTTTTTTCCTTTCATCATTTTACTATGGTTGCCAGCGAGGAAAAGTTTAATAAAGGTTCAAAATTATGTTTAAAGTTTGTTGCAAGTCGCTAAGTACTGTCATTCTCATACAGTGTATTTCGAAAATCTCGCCGCATTTTATGGCATTTTTTGCGATTTCTATTGGTCATGACATAATATCTTTTGAACCATTGTCGTATGTGATTCTTAACCATTCAGCAATTGTTACCTGACGGTAAGGAATGTGTGTACAAAATTTGGTTGAAATCGGTCCAATGGTTTAGCAGAAAATGAGCAGCATTGTCGTAAAATGCAGCAGTTTTTTCGAGCATCTCATTGTTGATGACGTCATATCTCGTGGTATCGTATGTGATTCTTATACCTACGGCGACCGTCCTCATGGATTGAAGCTCACGTGTACAAAATAAAGATTGGAACAAAACTGTAGCTTTGTATGCAACACGTACAAACAGACGGACACTCTGCTTTTTATATTAGAAGATGTATCGGTCTTACGATGAATTTCCTACAGCACTTTCTAGTATGGCAGTGCTATAATTGTGTTGTAACATCATTCACAGACACAGTACACTTGCAAGCTACCTATGACGGTGTAAGGCAGCGTTATATATGAAAATATTTGTTGATTCCCATACTCCACTTCTGCTGTGATGTCTGCTGTCACTGAAAATAAAATTCTTTTCCACCTGAATTTGTTTTTCTCGAAACTATATTTGGCATAAGGATAATCCTAATGACACAGTTTTTTTACTAAAATCTCATTTTTTACTCTAATGAAACGGATGTGATCGTCACAGATTTACAGGTAAATGACACGTAAGTGACTAATTAATATTATGCCAAGATCTCAATTTATTTCCATTTATTTCATGACCGGCTTCGGTACACTGAGGTCCCATCTTCTGGTTGTCACCGTAGATGTCGAGCACTTATATACCGGCATGAATGCTCCAAGAAACCTGATCAGAAGATGGTATAATAACAGTGTACCGAAACCGGTTCTCAAAAAAAAAAAAAAAAAAAAAAAAAAAAAAAAAAAAAAAAAAAACACCTTTGCATAATATTAATTTTATGAAGAAAAGATCGCTAATCCCAAACATGAGCAAGTTACACATAACTGACTAAGCTAGCCCAAAATAGGTCGTATTAGTGTTGTCAGTTGTTCGTTTAGTATTCACCGTACGACCACGAAGGTTTCTGAGCCAAAAACAAAAGATCACGTCACATAGCTCAGGAGATATTGCGTCATAAATAAGAGAGACCGACGCATGAGAGTACCCAGATTTATGCGTCAATTATTGGAAAATGGGAATATCTAGGGGCCTGCAAGAAAGTTTGCATGTAATTGCGGACCTATATGAAGTAAAACGCCGCTGTTCGTGCCGCCTGGCTCTGTCTGGTGGTTTGATCGACGAGGGCGGTTGTCGCCCTGATGTTTGTGTGCTCTGACAGCCGAGGTTGTTGTTGATTGTGTGGTGTCGCACAAGTCTAAAGTGCGCGCCACCTACTTGCGCCGCGCGCCGCCATGCACGCACGGCGCGGCGTTCTTACGACGACAGCCACGAGCGCCCTCTATTACAACTCCGCTCGTGGCCATCACTGGACTGCATCGTCCACTTGGGACTGAGATAGGAACCAGTTAACACTTCGGAATCAGATGGGCACCAGTGAAGACTTGGCTATCGGATAGGCACTAGGCAGGCCTCTAGCTCAACTATGTATCAGCATTCTGCAGTACTGAGTTATGTTAAATATTACTAAGTCTCTAAGAAATGTATATCTCGTTCTAATTTACTCTAGTGTTTCTAGTTTCTGCTGTCCCACTGGCTGGTCACCTCCTACCTGCACAAGCGTGCATTCTTTATTCCTGTGTCGGTCTTTCTACTCGGCCACCGACACCTACGACGGAAACGAGACACAAAAGCGGCGACAAGGCTGGGACACAAAAGCGGCGACGAGGCTGGGACACAAAATATTGTATTGGCGAGCCCCCGTTTTATGTTTTAACTGTATGTGACCCGAAGATGCGACTTTAAGTCGCGAAACCGGTCGTCTTTTTTTTTTTTTTTTTTTTTTTTTTTTTTTTTTTTTTTTTTTTTTTAAGTAAAACAGCTGAAGTGGACCCTTTTATTAGACATGTATCATCTTAGCTGTGGATGTCCGTCAACAAAGGTTTTATGTACCTTCCAACGGGTTAATAGGTTTGTTACTTTTCAAGCTGAAACGGCTGGATAGAATTGAATGAAATGTGGCATGAAGATGGCTGGTACAGTGATTTAATACACGGGCCACATTTCGTAAGTCTCCCTAGGTCCATGGCGGATGGTACGATACATCAACGTCCAAATCGTTTTACTAATCACTATGAATGGCGGCACTTAAATGTATATTTTCATAAAGAAGATGCAAGCCAGTGCATTTATTATGTCGGTCTGTACCTTGAGATTTTGACACCGTTTGACCAGTCACCATCAAACATGGCTCATATATGTATGTTTTCATGTATAGGAGGGAGAGCACTAGGTGGAGTAATACACGCACGGAAAGGGTATAGAGAAGACGAAGACATAGATGGTAGAGGAGGAGACAGAAATAGAGAGGGCAAAGGAGGAGAATGAAAGGGTGACAGACAGTGGAAAGAAGATGAACAGAGGGAGGTGAGGAGGAAATGGACAGAGAAAGGACAGGAGGAGACATGGGGAGGAGAAGGTGCACACAGAGAAGGGAAAGGAGGAGATGGACTAATATGTGTAGTTAAATTTCACTAAATGTATTCATTACCTACTATAAAAGCCATATTTGTTTCTATAATTCGTAAGTAAACAAGCTAACACTTCCAAATTTCAGACGTTATTTTCACAATTATTTATTCTGTGGCAGCAACGCACCGGGTACCAGCGAATTTGATATAAATCCCTCAATACTTTGCAATATATATATATAGTGTGTTTCACTAAGTGTGTTTGGCTGTGTAACTTATAAAATAATAGGTGACGGGAAATTTTAATGCGGTAGGTCAACATAAGAAATGTTAAACTTTCAGCGGAGCTATGAACATAGTTTATTGTATCATTTTCCAAAGAGTTACAGCACAAACATACAATTTTTTAAATGGAACAATAGTTTTTTCTATCGTGCATTGGATTCGTTGAAACCAGCTGCGTCCAAATCAATTTAAACTACATTCCTATCACTGTTAGTTTGGGAGCTACAACCCTTCAAAATTTCAGTGGCAGATACCATACGCTGTACTTAACACATGGCTGTGTGGTGGTTGATGGATGTTATGGCAGTGGGAAGTTGATTTACATGGGGTGTTCAAATGTGTCCATGTTCCTCAATGCATAATGCAATGCGCCGTCGAAAGGATCTGCGGACGAGATGTAACATCGCCGGTGTGACGGAGCGACATGCGTCCTCGATGGGCCGCTTTAGATCATCTGGGGATGTGGGCTCAGTGAAATAAACACGATCCTTTAGATATCCCCACAAAATCGGGCGACCTTGCGGGCCATGAATGAGGACCATGACGCCCCAAACATCTTCCTGCAAACCTGTTGTTTAGTTCTTCCGCAACAGCACGCGCAGAATGGGGTGGGTGACCATCGTGCTGCATCCACATACAGTCGACATTCCAACAGCGCATCGAGGAAGCTTCTCGCTCCGTGACGCCGGCGACATTACAACTCTGCCGCACCACATTGAGAAGGCGCATTGCTTTATGCGCAGCCTTTGTGGTATCTGCTCCTGAATGTAATGTGAGCCACATCTGATCTACACTTACCTATCCTTATTTAACAAAGACTGATTATAACAGACATGCAAGTCGCCTAAGAGGCGTCAAGTAGAAATATTTGAACTAGACGGCCGAACATTCCCACACGGGATCTCCCTGCCAAACATACCATCGTTTCACTTCATTACATTTGCACAAACTGGCGGAATCCCCATGTTACCGACGTTACTGGCCCATGTGTTTATGAAATACTTCTAGGAGAGGGCAATGGAATCTGCTTATTTGAAAGCAATGGTATTATGAAGGTATGAAAACGAAACCTTTTTAGTACGGCCCCAGGGTGAAGAAAAATTACATGACTTTATAATACATCTGAACTGTATGTATGATCAACACAAGTATACAATCAAAATAAAATAGGAATCGATATTTTCCTTCCATTCTTAGATGTTTTGGTTCGGTGCAAAGATGATGGCACTTTGAAATATGAAGATATGATGTTTATCGGTAGCCAACGCACACGCTTTAGTTTTCACATGCAAATTACTGCCGCCATCCAAAGACGACGAGTGTTCAAATGTCTGTGAAGCTTAAGGGACTTATCTGCGGTGTCATCAGTCCCTAAACTTACAAACTACTTACGAACTGCCGGCCGCGGTGGCCGAGGGGACTGTGGCACGCCGTCACGGTCTGCACGGCCACTACGGTCGGGGGTTCGAATCCCCCCTCGGGCATGGATATTTGTGCCGTCCTAGTTCGTAAGTAGTTCATAAGTAGTTTGTAAGTTTAGGGACTGATGACCCCGTAGTTAAGTCCCATAAGCTATACAAACATTTGAATATTTTGAACTTACGAACCATATTATACTAAGGACGTGACAAACATCCATGCCCGAGGGGCGTTTCGAAGCACCGACGGGAAACGGCCGCGCTCACCGCAGTCTGGTACGGTACACCAGATGTTCACACGGTTTATACAACCCAGTGGCTACACTATGTTGTACGACAACATTATCCTTTTGGTAGAGGAGGCAATGGAAGTTCAGCTAACGACCTTAATTAACAGAGAAATTCGTTTCATCCTAGTTAAATCATGGATACTGGCACTTTCTGCAATGAACTTACAAAGATGTCGACAAGTTGCAAATCACAAAATAAAATAAAGTAAATAAATAAACAAATAATAGGCGGAAGATTTATTCCTTTTTAAGGGAAACCAGAGTGATGCAGCTCACAGTGGATATTGACATCTCAATGTAGATCGATCGCGGAGCCACAGACTTCTCTCATGCACTATGTACTTCTTTGCTGCCGACTAACGTCTGCGGTGCATGAGTATTATCTATGGCCCCATATGCAGTTGCGCGGTCAGCGAGTTTAAATGTACGAAGCGAGCGATGGAGTTTATATTCAGGATGGCTGAATATTAAAGAATTCAAATATTAGAAGAAAAAGGAGAACTCTTGTGGCTGCATGCCCGAAATTTAATGGGGCGTTAGGTGTATATATCGCGGAAGTAATGAGGAGGTACTAATGAGTAATAATAATAATAATTCTGGTATATCTTAAAAAAGTGTTGAGCGATTGGTAGGATACATTCTGAGACATCAAGGATAGTCAATTTACTATTGTGGAGGGGGGGAGTGGGGAGTGTGTGTATCGTAGAAGGAATAAAGTAAGGAGGACAATTTCCGAAATGAAAGCAACAATGTTTTTTCTCCCCTTCTGCCTTCAGACGGACGATCCTTACGAAAGGTAAAGTCAACAGACGTCCAGCGTGTGTGTTAGTGCTTTAAAAAGATTACTGATGCTGTTGACAAATACATGCTTCTTTGGAAACCTCTCAGTCGCTGTGCTTGCAATGTATGATCTCTCATTTTGAGATTTCGAAGAAGTCAGCCATGATCAAATGTGTTTCCTGTCGGGGATTCGAAATCTCCGTCGAGCATGGATGATTGTGTTGTCTTTAGTATAACTTACTTTAAAAGTAGTTTGTAAGTTTAGTGACTGATGACCCCGCAATTGAGTGCCGTAAGCTTAAACATTTGAACATTTTGATGAAATGTATTTGAACGAGTTATACTATATGGTGAGTATAAAACTGTTTTAAAGGAGTAGAGAAATTATCTTGTTGAAGAAGGACGTCGATTTGTGATGAACAAATGTGACAAGACGGGAATTACTGTGGGAAAAGAAAATAGGTCAATTAGGGACAATAGCATGTAGCTGGTGAGGGAACGCTCGCTCTTAAGCGCGACCTAACAAAGCCAGTGTAAAAATGCATCGACGGTTTTCTACAAGATATCGATACACGTTGTCACTCCGTTGAAGGTGTATAAGATATTTTGCTGTTCGAGAGCCAATTAAGTGGATTAGAACTTCTGAACTTACAACAGTTGTAAAAGTTTTAGTTGATAACTATGGTGAGATTTACGAAGATGGTGTGTTTGCAGATATTCAATAGTTTAGAATGTGTCTACAAGACAATGTCTCTTTGGTGGACATATTTAATTTCGTACATTTCCTCGAAACCGTTACAATTAATATTTTGGCATTTTCTTTTTCTCCTCTGCAACATAATATATCTCTCCGTCCGGGAGGCCTCAGGTGGCCCACTGAGTACTGACCGGCCCAATGGCGTCAACGGAAGCGGTACGGAGGGGGCGTGGTCAGCGCCCCGCACTCCCGGCCGTTATGTCTGTCTCCGTGAACGGAGCCGCTACTTCTCCATCTCAGTTGGCCTCACAAGGGCTGAGTGCACCCCGCTTGCCAACAGCAATCGGCAGACCCGGACGGTAACCCCTCCACTGTGGCACGGCCGTTGGCAAATAATATATGTAATCAACACATAATTCCAAAGAATTACATCCTTATACAATTAAGACTTATCTAAATCTTACTGCCAATCAGAGACGCGTGTGTAGTTTTTCACTTTTGTCAGTTGAAAACAACGTAGCAGAAGAATCGATTTTGATGAAACAATGTCATATTTTGCTGTTGAAAAAGGGAGAAGGAAGATACCGAGGCACATGCTGAAATCACCCATAACTAAGAAGATCGTCGGTTACTTGTACTGTTTCAGAAACTGTGGTGTCGCACAAGTGTGAAGTGCGCGCCACGTACTTGCGCCGAGCGCCGCCATGCAAGCACGGCACGGCGTTCTTACGGCGTCAGCCACGAGCGTCCTCTGCTGCAACTCCGCTCGTGATCACTACTGAACTGCATGGGCCACTTGGGATTAGGACAGGCACTAGGAAAGTCTCTCATCAGTAGGCAGGCCTCTATCTACTTAAACTATGTATCTGCATTCCACTAGACTTCAGTTAACAAAGCTAAGTATTATACTCTCTCTCTCTTCGAAATATATCTTGTTCTAATCTAGCTCAGTGTTTCCAGTTTCTGCTGTCCCACTGGCTGGTCACCTCAGACTCTGTACCCGCACATGCGTGCATCTCCCTGTGTCAGTCTCTCTCTACTCGGCCACCGCCACCTAGGACAACCGGCGGCAACGACACACAAAAGAAACAGTCAAATTAAGTGAGTTATTCATAAAAGTGCGTTTTATTTACTGGTTTCCATGCGTAAAAGCTGATCACAAAATGGCTCACAGTACACTTTCTCTTCGTAATAATCTGTATACAATATTCTTCTTAAATGTATTTCTCTTCTCCTTATCCATCGTCCTAATACGCTTATAAGATGCACGTTTTTCCGTCTATTGCAACTGTATTAATGGCATCATTTGTGCCATACCGCTTTTGCTTCTTTATTTTTGAGGCTTCATCAGTGGCCTGTAATGGAAATTTGTTTTTGTGTATAAAATTTCATTGCAGAACATTTATAAAAATTGTGCCATGTTTTACAGTAAGCCATTGCTAAGTTATAATTTTTTGGTAAGTGATAAGAAAAAAGAAATGAAATTAACTTCGCAAAAAGACTTCTACCACATAAGTTGTTTCTAACACAGTCAGTTAAAAATTTCTTATAGTACAGATTTATAGCTGTTAAACCGTGAAACAAAGGAAAATATTTTAACTGTTCTGCAATGAACTATTGTACATAGCAAAATACATTTATCACAGGCCACTGACGATGCTTCACAGATAAAGAAGCGAAAGGCGTATGGCACAAAAAAAAGCCTTTCATTCAGTTGGAATAGACGGAAACCTCACGAAAAATCTGGTGTTATTGCGAATTTGCTGATGGAAATGATGGTGGAAACGACAGGGCGGGGATGGTTGACGAATTAAATTCCGCACCTGGGGACAAACTACCTGGCTACGACACCGCCCACAGAATCGCAATTGTTCTTTTCATAGCTACTTATTGCAGCACTATCACACACTAACTGTATCAACCATTTTAGCTACTATAGTTTTCTAAAGCAAATATAATAGCTGTTGTTGTTGTGGTCTTCAGTCCGCTAACTGGTTTGATGAATCTCTCCAAGCTATCCTAAACTGTGCAACTCTCTTCATTGGAGAATATGTTCGGCAACCTACATCCTTTTGTATCTGCTTACTGTATTCGTCCTTCGGTCGCCCTCTACGATTTTTCCCTCACACACTTCCTTCTAATGCTACGTTAACAATTGTTTGATGTCTTATAATGTGTGCCACCAATCTATCCCTTCTCTTAGTCAGAATATGCCAGAAACTGCTTTTCTCCCTGATTCGGTTAAGCACCTCCTCATTAGTTACGTGATCTACCTATCTAATTTTCATCCTTCGTCTGTAGCACCGTATTTTAAAAGCTTCTATAATCTTTTTGTCTGAACTTCTTATCGTCCACGTTTCACTGCCATACAATGCTGCACTCCAGACAAATGCTTTCAGAAAGGACTTCCTAACATTTCAATTAATACTGGATGTTAACAAGTTTCGTTTCTTTAGAAACGCTTTTCTCCCCATAGCCATTCTGCATTTTATATATTCTTTACTTCGGCCATAAGAAGTTATCATGCTACCCAAATAACAGAATTCATCTACTACTTTTATTGTCTCATTACCTAATCTAATTCATTCAGCAGATTTTCTGATATTGCATTCCATTACCTTCGTTTTACTCTTGTTAATGTTCATCTTATATCTTCCTTTCAAGACACTGTCCATCCCATTCAATTACTCTTAGAGATCTTTTGCAGTCTCTGACAGAATTACTATGTCATCAACAAACCGCAATGTTTTTATTTCTTTTTCCTGCACTTTAATGTCCTTTCTAAATTTCTCTTTCCATTCCTTCACTGCCTGCTCAATGTACAGATTGAACAACACTGGGGAAAGGCTACAACCCGGTCTTACTCCCTTTCCAACCTCTGCGTCCCTTTCTTACCCTTCTACTCTATTAACCGCTGTCTGGTTTTTGTATAGGTTGAATATAACTCTTCGCTCCCTATATTTTACCCTTGCTACCTTCAGAGTTTGGAAGAGTGTATTCCAGTCAACATCGTCAAAAGCTTTCTCCAAATCTACAAATGCCAAAAACGTAGGTTTGCCCTTCCTTAGCCTATCTTCTACGATAAGTCGTAATGTGAGTATTGCTTTCCGTGTTCCTACGTTTTTCCTAAATCCAGATTGATCTTCCCCGAGGTCAGATCCCACAAGTAAATAATTCGTGTTAGTATTTTGCACCCATGAATTATTAAAGTGATAGTTCTGTTATTTTCACACTTGTCTGCACTTACTTTCATTGGGATTGGAATTACGATATTCGTCTTGAAGTCGGAGGGTATTTCCCCTGTCTCATACATCTTGCATACAAGGTTGAAATTTTTTTTCATCACTGGCTCTCCTAACGAAATCAGCAGTTCAGACGGAACATCATTTACTCCAGGGACCTTGTTTCGACTCAAGTCCGTCAGCGCTCTGTCAAATTCTTCTCGCAGTATCATATCTCCTATCCCGTCTACCTCTACTTCGTCTTCCCTTTCTAGAATATTGCTTTCAAGTTTATTCCCTTTGTATAGGCCCTCTATATATTTCTTCCATAGTGCAGCTTTACCCTCTTTGCTTAGTACTGGTTTTCCGTCTGAGTTCTTGATATTCATATAGCTGTGGTTTGGTATTTGTGTCATTTTAATTTACATCTCATTTGACGAGCAACTGAGGAACGAATGTGGGGTGCTACTGCGATGTTTTAACTACGCTTTCCGAAAGTGTTAATTTGAGAACAATCGGCTACAGCGCTAACTGCCTTCCACTCTTACTGCTGAGCACCGCACACGCAAATACCACCGTTGACCGTAAAAAAACGCGCCGCCCAGCGATCGTAGTTACGGTAATGCCCTCTAGTAGCGCTGCTTTCGCATTAGCGTCAGATAATAACATTCGTGGCTTGTAATCACATCAGATTTGCGTATTCATCGCACGCAGATGTATATCTGTCGCGCGATCGATATCAACAACATAATCCGCCGGATTTACAAGTCCGCGGTGTTTATTGGTCAATAAATCTGTCACGGCCAGTGCTAATCAGCCCGGCGGCGATCAAATAAATCGCGAACGCCGCTATCGCCGCGGCACTGCTTAGGCCGGGCAGTCGGAGTGCGTGCGCGGTTGCGTGCGTGCGTGCGAGCGTGCGTGCACGTACGTGCGTTTGCTGTGCCGCACTGCGCTGCGCCGGAATGCCAAACGTGTTTGCTGGCGGTCTCGCCTCTGGTTATTTCTGCCGTTTGCTGTGCAGCGAAAAGTGAGAGAGAGGGGATCAGTATCCACACCTACTGTTCTGCCGCATGTTTACTGTACCTGTGAAATGTAGCCTTTTCGTATGTGTGTATGTGAATATACAGAGCATAAAAGGAAAGTGACGAAAGTGTTGACAGGTATAATGTAGCCCCTATATGGTGTTTGGTGGGAGTCGTTAGCTGAAATATTATGTACTTAACTGGGAAAAATAGAAAAGCCGCATTATGATAAAAAGGGAATAAACATTAAATTAAAAGAAAAAGAATTAGAACGAGTGTAAGGGTAAAGATGGGCGGCTTCTACATTATAAAAAGAAGACGATGTTATCTTTAGTAAGTACCATCTCGATGTGCAATGATGGTAGGTCAGGGATCTGAAATCAAATATTTTACAATGAAAGGTACACACCGTCTTGATCGGGAATTGAACGTATTAAAAATCATTTATTGTGCTATGGGCCGTTTGCTAAATTTTAGTTGTGGGCTCTGCGTATGCGGTTGGCAAGAATGTAACATGAAATGGAAAAAAAAAAACTATTCGGACTTCGATTTAATAAATAGCTATACTAATTCGACTGCAGGTCCTGTAATCATCCCTATCTTTGATGGTGGAAATATTGCAATAGAAAAAAGCAATGTAATCGACTTAACAATTACTACACTGATCATTATTAGCCGTAATGGCGTCCAATTCCTTCACGCCACTCGAGTGAAAAAGGGCAATTAAAAGAAAGATGACTGCCATTTAAAATTTGATATTAATGTATTTCAAGTTAAAAATCATAATTTACAGGAGCGGCACTATACTTACACAAAATTGAGTATGACCAGGGGAGAGCTGCATCGAGTACTTCTTATCTCCATCAAGGCGATACGACGACAAAAAGACGAAATTTCTCTGATTCATGAAATTAAGTTTTATTTATTTATTTATCTACGATTTATATTGTGTCGTTTCACAGGTAGTAGGACAGACCGAAATGAGAAATGAGCTGTGGTACACACTGGACTTGTTAAATAGGAGAAATACGTTTTACAGTTGTAAACAAGGAAGAAAGGAAGGTTTACATATCCCAGACTTGCAGGTGATCTTCTTCCTCGATTTTGTTCCATATTACCTCTTCGCAAAACATGTAAAGCAGTAGAATAAAAGTGTTTTACGCTATTTTCTCAAAAACTGACTTGTCGGAACTGTGGCTGTGGTATTACAAAGTTTATAATCGAAACAGGAACCAGTCACAAGTAGGGTATATATGTTTAATTTATTAAACCATGACCGGTTTCCGATTTACACAAATCCATCTACAGATGGTTTTTCATGCTTTCGAACTTGGGCCTTGCCCATAAACATACGTATGATGATGCCCAGAAGAGGCGAAACGCGTCATATTGCCGCGAGAGAGCATGTAAACCGACTGCCGGCTTGGCGCAGGGGGTAGCGTCACCGACTGCGGTGCTGAAGGTCGTCGGTTCAATCCCGCCCACCGGAAAAATCTAATTCTTTGTAATTAACAACTTCAGAATGTTCTACATCTTTCTTATGTTCACTTGTAAATTCTACTTGCTTCTTATGTTAACTGTTCTTCTAATTTCTGGTAAATTCTGTCTGTGTATAAATAGCAGAGCACTCTGCCCGAGGGGCAGTTAGTGCTGCGTGTATGTTAAGTTCGTAATAAACCTGCTTTCAATATAAGTGCTGTGTTAAGTTGCCTTCGAAGTCAAGCCTGCTTCCATGTCAACGCGACAATATATCAATAAATGAAACATCAGATTTACTTTTCTATAAAATTTGTTACGGGAACGGGAGGATGTTCTTTTTCATGTCGTCGGCAGTAAAGCCCGGCCGGAATTCACTGCTAATTATTTTGCAGGTCTCCATTCTTCGAAATTTCCAATAGAGTAACAGAAAAGGATTACGTAAACAGTGTATAAGATTAAGATTGTATGTTCATAAAGCAAGTTTCGTTAAATAACGTCTTAAATGGAATATATCAGCACTAACAAAGAGAAAAATCTGAATGAAATAGGCTCTATTTGTGACATTACAAAAATTGTCCGACCTATTCATATGTATATATTTTCCCTTGGAAACAGATCACGATGCTTTGAATTTTGCTTCACTTCCAAGCAGTTAGCAACCAAGTTGACCAAAATCATACATTGTATCAATTTTGTTGTTGCTGGAAAACACAACTCAATCTTGCCACTAGTAGCCATGTTTACCAATACGCACACTATGTCAATTATTAGACTCCAAATAAAACAGCTGCAGTGGCAAGGAGGCTGTAATACTACTACACTCGCTACAGGAAAAAGAAAACGAGCGATTTCTTTGATCATTTGATATTCACATTACACTACGTCCAATATTTCCTTTCCAATTCTTTGTCCAATAATTCGATAAAGTAGTTCCGGCTTTAGGGCGTGAAACCCTCCGTGATGCCGTGTTGTCGGAAGATGACGAGTTGTCGGAAAATGGTCCGATTCACCATCGGTGAGCAACAAAGGGCTGCAACTTCTACCCTCTGAACTAGAGAACAGTTACTTCGAAGACTCGGCCGATTTGACTACCCTGTGCTGAATCATCTAGGAACAGATGTTCATATGTTTGTAGAACTTATAGGACTTAACTACGGGGTTATCAGTCCCTAAGCTTACAAACTACCTATGAACTAGCTAAGACTAAGGACGGCACAAATATCCATGCCCGAGGGGGGATTCGAACCCCCGACCGTAGTGGCCGTGCGGACAGTGACTGGAGCGTCTCAGTCCCCTCGGCCACCGCGGCCGGCATCTAGGAACAGGCCCAAACTATCCTAATCATAGAGTGCGGTGCATGGGCCTGCCACAGATCCCTAGGACCAAGAAATCTCAAGCAGCAAGATCCGGAGTACTTAAAGAAACTAAAAGAAACTAGCAAGAAGGCTCTGACATGAAGCCCAGGTTGTAATGACCCTACCTGTAAAAGTTATTTTTGTTTGACAGACGTTTTACTGATGACTTCAGTCTCCATTACCTGTTATTGTGTAAGATTTACGTGAAGTTAGAAAAGTGCGGTATTCTGTCGCACTCTGCTGGGTTTGGCTTCTCTCGGCCGCGTATGGTTTCGCAAAGCGGCACTGGCCCGTCTTCCTTGCAACTCATGAGAATGCTCTTCCCTGGACACGACAGGACTGGGTTTCTAATAAAAGTTTATATTTAGTTACCCTTTATTGTTATGTTATTTGACAAGTTGTCTGGAAGGCGATCTAACTATTTTTCGATTGACAGCATACTTTATATACTATTCTGTAGCGTAACACCTATTTCCTTCCTGTTTGGTCATAAAGATGTAACGGATTTAAGACTGGAAAATATGATGCACTTGGAAATAATTTAACTAACTTGACTACATTTAAATTTTGTTAAAGCCTCACGCGTTTAGACATACGTCCAAAAACAAAAATGGTGACAATAACTGTACACTCACGAAAACTGCGTTAAAATATTCCCCCTTAAAGCAATTTGTGTCTTAGACATGTCATACATAAAATGTTTGAAATTCATCTCGGAAGATCTCTATAGAAAGATCAAGTGCTTACCGATGTCTGCTTGAACGCACAGTGACTTATGTGGCGATGGCGATACTTTCTTCCTTTCTCTCTCTCTCTCTCTCTCTCTCTCTCTCTCTCTCTCTCTCTCACACACACACACACACACACACACACATACACATTTATATAATAACTGCTGAACAATTTTTTTGTTCAATTATACAATTTGAAATGAGTGCTATACAAAAATTTTAAAATTGTACAAGATATTGCGGATTCTCCACTGTCACTGGACGTTCAAGCGCACCTCACTGTGCAATTGACTTCGTATAGGGATATTCTGGGGTGAATTTTAAATATTGTTTAATGTATGACATATGTCTACTTCAAAAATTGTTTTAAGGGGTTATTTTTAACACAACTGTGGTGAGTGTACAGTAGTTGCTACTTATTTGTTATGTTTTAGCAAAATTTTGGATAGTATATTAACATCAATGTCTTTTTATAGCCTATGATAAAGACGTATGGCGAAATGCGTGAGGCCTTAATAAAGTTCAGTCGTTGTCAACACAGTTAAATTATTTCCTAGCGCATCAAAAAGACCACCACATCTCACAAAAGTGTCTTGCAGAGAGCAGTGGACATTTTGAGGCAGTGTACGTCAGCTCGGGGAAGATAACTAAATGAAAAAAAAATGTAAATACACTCACATTACTGCATACTTTTCTATTTCCATTAGTTGCAGTAAACTGCAAATAACATCATTGCCGCATTGATCGTACTATTTCCCGTACATTAAAAATGTGTGCTGAAACTATCATCAACCTCAGTGGAAACATGACATCAGCGACATGAGTCTTTCGAACCCTTACAAATATCCCTGATGCGTTTCGAATCAGCTCACAAGCAGTTCTGGCAAAATTCTATTTTCGTATGCACTGGACTCTCATATACAAATGACATATTCGTCTCCATAGCAAGTAATCGAGGAAAGTCATTGTAGGTGACTTCGCAGGTCAAGGGATAGTGCTTGTCAGTGAGATCTGACCAGCAGGTCCATGGATTCATGAAGTTGTCTCGATACCTGTAGGCGCCTAAGAGCTCGATACAATTGGAAACAACAGACCAGGAAATGTAAGTCCAGTCATCAACTGTTTATTGTTGGTGGTGACAGGTCCAGGCGAAGCGTAAGCATTGCTGTCGTGCAGGAACCAAGGCTACAGGAGAGAGCCTTCGGCACGCGGGGACTGTGTGGCGTGGACAGGGCGGTTTTTAGGGTAGAGGGCTGTGCGAAAACACTAAATGGGCTTCCTCAAAGCGTGTAGGTCGATCACAGGAGAAATATAGTTCTAGGAACTATCGGTATAACAGTAGTGAATTGTCGTAGCTGCGTCAGGAAAATATCAGAAATGCAAACGTTAATAGAAAGCACCGAAACTCATATCATTATAGGTACCGAAAGTTGGCTTAAGCCGGAAATAAGATCATCAGAAGTATTTTCAAAATATCTAACTGTGTTAAGAAAGGATAGATTAAACAAAACAGGTGGAGGCCTGTTTGTAGCCGTCTAAAGTAGTCTTTCGTGTGGCGAAGTTGAAGTTGATAGTTCCTGTGAGCTATTGTGGGTAGAAGTTGTACCTGAAAATCGTAAACTCCACAAAATATCCAGGAATTACTATTACCTCAGACTTAAACTGGAAAGAACACTTAGATAAAGTCATGGGAAAAGCGAACTAGAGACTTAATTTTATTGGCAAAACCCTTAAACGGTGCAACAGAATTACTAAAGGGACTGAATAAACTACGCTTGTCCGTCCTTTTTTGGAGTATTGCTGCCCAGTGTGGGATCCTTATCAGGTAGGTATGACGGAGGACATCGAAAGAATTCAAAGAAGGGTAGCTGCTGTCTTATATATGAGTAGCTGACCATAGCAGCGACATCCTCTGAGTACTTATATACCTCTGTATACGAATGCGTATACCAATTTTGTTCTTATTTACCAATTTAAATGAATTTCATAAGTTTAAAAATTTTGCGTCTTGGCATTGTCTAAATTTTGCCGCATAAGTGTGTTCGAATCGCAGTTAAACTCAATGCTTTCTTTGAATTTCTCCTCGACCAACTCTCATATTCAAATATATAGGTCAATTTTGATACGTTGCGACAGACCAGTGGAATGTGTTCCCTTTGTCTGTATTTAAGTTAGTATTTTTCTTTTTCCTTGTCTCATGTTAGGATTGTTGTAATGAATCTGTCTGTTCCGACCTATTAAGCTACTCACTTTGCCTTTTACATTTCGGTAATTTTCGATTCTCTCAATTGGAGTTCTGAGTTGTCTATTACATTAAGCAACGGTAACATTTATTTGTTTGAGATAAATGACAGTATATCATAATAAATCTTAAATGACTTCAAAATGAAACCTTTGAATTAATTTTTAGGCACAATACCTATTTTACTACGTAGTGAAAATCCTTTTGCTTCCGCTGCTGTAAGTTTTACGCTGCATCCATTTACGTAATAAATTTAATGTTTCATTCATGTGATATGTTTCATGTTAGAACAAGTAATAAATGTTCAAATGTTTGTAGATCTATCGCACCCAACTGCGTGGTCATCAGTCCGTAGCTTACACACACACACACACACCCGTGCCCCAGGGAGGACTCGAACCTCCACGGCGAGCAACCGTGCGCTCCGCAGCGAAACGCTTTAGACCGCTCGGCTACTCCACCGCGGCGAACAAGTAATAATTTCAAGTAATTTTTATATTGTTTGATTGAAAGAACATGCCACAGATAAAATCCAGATATAGGTCCCATTTCTTCATATGATTATCCCAAATAAGGGATCGCAAGGGATACCCTTCACAATATTTATTTCCTTGCTGAAGAGACTTGAATAATATTTCTGAAAGAAGTTATTTAGGGCACCTGTAGGAACTTCTAATGTCATTATAAATAGCGGAAAATGATTTTATTTCATCTGCTCTGAAGCTATTGAATGAACTGTGTTACAGAAATTTAATTTAGGGGGTGCGACGCAGTTGCGATTCTCGTTTGTCAGAGTAAACTCACAGACTAGTAATTAAATTTGTTGGCTGGAAAAAATAATTAAGAAGATGGGAAAAATAACTGGGATTGTGGTGTCGCACAAGTACAAAGTGCGCGCCACCTACTTTCGCCGCGCGCCGCCATGCACGCACGGCGCGGCGTTCTTACGACGACAGCCACGAGCACCCTCTGCTGCAACTCCGCTCGTGGCCACCACTGAACGAGATCGTTCACTTGGGACTGAGATCGGAACCAGTTAAGACCTTCGGAATCAGATAGGCACCAGTGAAGACTTGGCTATCGGATAGGCACTAGGCAGGCCTCTAGCTCAACTATGTATCAGCCTTCTGCAGTACTATGTAAAAGTTAAGTATTGTATAAATTCTGTGCAATATATATCTCGTTCTAATTTACTCTAGTGTTTCTAGTTTCTGGCTGCGCCCCTCCGTACCTGCACCAGCGTGCTATCTTTATTCCTGTGTCGGTCTCATTCCACTCGGCCACCGACACCTACGACGGAAACGAGACACAAAAGCGGCGACGAGGCTGGGACACAAAAGTTGCGACGAGGATGGGATAGACGAACCTTGGACCAGCCCGCTTGCAGCAGCCAGACAGCAGCAGTTGGAGCACGCAGAAATTGCTCCCGCCCACCCACCCTTATTATAAGATTTTTGGGGGAACGTTTTCAATTACGTGTTTTGTGGAATTTTTTGTTGCAGAGCGTCCTCTTTCATATTGCATTTGTGTTTTGTTATAAGTTACTTGTATGCGCGGCGCCTAATCGGTCAGCATGGCCGCTAACCCGAACCCAAACTTAATGGAAATTATTCAGTTACAGACGGCGCAAATCACACAACTCCTGCAAGCAGTGGCCCAGCTGACAGCGCAAGCAGCTAACCAACAACAGCCGCCGCTTCAGCAGCCCACACCTGCGCCGCAACGGACGCTTTCCTAGCCGTAGTTCTCAGTCTAGCCCTAGTGATTCTTATTTCTCTAGCGGCCGTACTGAACAGACAGTTAACAATAGCCAGTGTAAAAGTGCGACACCAAGGTCGCCCCGTCGTGTTAGAAACAGTAATTTGAATAACGGGCGCCAACGCCCATTTCAGAAAAATGTTCGTAAGTCTTGCCATCAGTGTTTATCTCGCCACAAGCGTGCTCATTGCCCTAGTCGCAACGCAACCTGTTATCAATGTGGCAAATCGGGACATGTGCAGTCTGTGTGTATGCTAATTAAAAACTCAAAGAACAGTAACGTTAGAAACGGTGCTTCGCAAAGTGCGAGAGCAGTGCATACAGTCAATGTCATGGACGCTGTGGCGTTGAACGGTGCTTTGCTTGGTTCTCAATTGCAAGAAAATTCTTCTGCACCTATTGCAAAACTATGTATTGAGCCACGCCTCAAGCGCCAACGAGCGCGTAAAACTGTGCAACGGAGACGGGTTCGGGACAAGCAAAGTGACAATGTACAGTGCAATCCTGTAGTGAACCTAGTGCCTTCTGCAACTTCTTATTGTAAATGTGCCCAGTACTGTGTAGCTCGTAACAGTAGACTTGATGTAGCTACTCAAAAGTTTAGTGCAGTAGTTAGTGAATCTGTAGTAGCCTCGCATTGCGCGGACGCCGATTCGGCGGTAGTGCCATCTAGTGACAGTGTTGTTAATCCGCTGTGTGCCGATGCTACGCCGCTTCCTTCAATTCGCGGCCCGCTCAAGTGTAGTACACAAGTTCTGTCAGATGTTGCCGACACTCGCGCACCTGTCGAGCGCCACAAGCAAAAACTTTTTGTGACTCTTTGTATAGAAAATAAGACTGTGAAATTTCAGCTTGATACTGGTTCCGCTGTTACTTTAATGAATAAATGTGCTAACGGCATATACAAGGCAAAATATTCCCGTGCTAGGAACGTGTAGTCTGCCCGCCTCTTTTCAAGGTGTAACAAAAACAGTTGCTTTTGTAGTTCTTCAGGCCAAATCTACGCAGAACATATTTGGACTAGATGCATTTGATTTGTTTGGTTTATCAATTCAAAGAGATGTGCTTCAAATTTCGTCAGTAGTGCCTCAGGACAAAATCAATGCATTGTGTGAAAAATATAGTGACTTGTTTTCGCCGGAACTAGGTTGTGCAAAAGACTTCGTGGCACATGTAACTTTAAAAGAATCTGCAGTTCCAAAGTTTCGTAAAGCTAGACCACAGCCTATCGCAATTCGTGATAAAGTTGCAGACGAACTTAAACGTTGGCAAGATAGTGGGGTGATTTCTCCTGTTTCTGCGAGTCAGTGGGCCTCGCCTATAGTAGTTATACCCAAGCCGTCAGGAAAACTTCGTCTCTGTGCGGACTTCAGATCAACAGTGAACAGTCAAACAATTGTAGACCCTTATTCCCTGCCCAGACCTGACGAACTGATGGACAAATTAGGACAGTCTCGCTTCTTTTCTAAGATTGATTTAGCAGAGGAATACTTGCAAATTCCACTTGATGACGAGTCAAAAAAGTTTTTCGTCATTAATACTCACATGGGACTTTTTCAATTTCAACGCCTACCCTTTGACAGTTCTTCCGCCCCCGCTATTTTTCAGCGCTTTTTGGAACAGCTGACAGTTTCTGTACCGTGTTGCACGAACTATTTAGATGATATTGTGGTATCCGGACGTACAGTTGAAGAACATTTAGCAAACCTGGAGTGCCTTTTCAAAGTGTTGACTGCAGCAGGTCTCCGTTGCAATAAAGCAAAGTGTTCGTCTTTTCAAACTGAAATAGAGTACCAAGGCCATGTGATTAATGCCCAAGGAATTCATCCCTTACAGTCACATCTTAGAGCAATCAAAGACTTGCTTCCTCCTAAGAATGTGCAGGAATTGCAAGCAGTAATGGGAAAGCTTAACTATTATTTCAGGTTTATTCCCAATGCCTCACAGATTGCAGCTCCACTGCATCACTTACGTAGGAAGAATGTTCCTTTTGTATGGTCTAAAGATTGCCAAGTTGCCTTTGACAAATTAAAGTCTGGACTACTCAGTGATGCATGTTTGATTCCCTTTGACCCACAGAAGCCTGTAGTGTTAGCAGTTGATGCCTCGTCGTACGGTCTGGGTGCAGTTTTGTCACATCGCATTGGATCTCACGATCGACCTATTGCCTTTGCGTCCAAGCTACTGACGCCAACGCAACAGAATTACAGTCCGATAGAAAAGGAGGCCTTAGCAATCATTTACGGCGTCACAAAGTTTCATCATTATCTCTATGGCAGAAAATTCTATTTGTTGACTGACCACAAGCCTTTCACGTCGTTGTTCTCACCCACAAAGCCAATTCCGACACGAACGGCACAGAAGCTTCAGAGATGGTCCTTGATATTTTCTAATTATCAGTATGAGATTTTGTACCGACCTACCACTAAACACGCCAACGCGGACACACTTTCCCGACTTTCGGTTGGCCAGGACGTGTCGTTTGATTCTTCGGAAATGGCATGTTGTCAGATAGACTCCAGAGAGGCTTCCGCTGTCGCAGATTTCCCTTTGAACTCTCGTCGGGTTGCACAGGAAACAGCTGCGGATGCAGACCTAAGTGTGGTAGCAAGTTTTGTTCGCTCAGGGTGGCCTGCCAGAGCCAAAGACATTGAACGGCCTCTGGTTCGACGTTATTTTGCACAACGTCATGCATTGTCTTTAAGTCAGGGTGTTCTATTGTTACATACCGACAACGACCAAACGAGAGTGATTGTTCCTCGTTCCCTGCAACGAGAATTGTTACGCCTCCTGCATCAAAGACATTGGGGTATTGTTAGGACAAAGCAATTGGCCAGACGTCATTGTACCTGGGTTGGTATGGACGCTCAGATAGAGAGCATGACGTCACAGTGTACAGTTTGTGCGGAGCATCAGGCGGCTCCTCCGCAACGTTTCTCAGACTGGTCACGCCCCAAAGGACCATGGCAACGTTTACACATTGACTTTGCCGGACCTTTCTGGAATACGCGCTGGTTAATCGTTGTAGACGCTTTCAGCAAGTTTCCTTTTGTGATTGCCATGAACTCAACAACGGCGTCTAGTACAATCAGTGCCTTAACATCAGTGTTTTGCATCGAAGGGTTGCCTGAAACTATTGTCAGTGACAATGAACTTCAGTTTGCCAGTGCGGAATTTCAAGAGTTCTGTAGTGTGAATGGCATTCAGCATATCACCACCGCACCTTTTCACCCTCAGTCCAATGGTGAAGCAGAACGTTTCGTTCGAACATTCAAGTCTCACATGGAAAAGATGAAAGGTCAGCACTCCAGGCAGCAAGCTCTTCAAATTTTCCTGTCTACGTATCGGTGCATGCCACGTGATGGCCCGTCTCCTGCCGAACTGCTACACGGCCGCCGTCACCGCACTCTCCTTTACCTGCTGCAGCCTCCCACGCACCGAGTCGGTTCGTATGGCGCTTCGCGTTTTCAGGTTTCGACGCCGGTGCTGTACAGGGTGTTTGCTGGCAACAAGAAGACATGGTTGCCGGGCACCATTCAGCGCGTGCTCGGTCGCAATATGTATGTTGTACGTTCTTCCACAGGGTCGGAGCTGCGGCGCCACACAAACCAATTGCGCTTGCACACGCCGCGCGATCCTGTCTCCAGTTTCTTGATTCCAGACCCAGTTCACCACCAGGGAGCACAGCCACATCGCTCGCCGCCGGGCCCAGCTTCCCCGGGCTACGAGATCCCGATGGATGTCGACGCGCCTCCTACGCAGTCGGCCCCTCCGCCTCTGTCGCCGCCTCAGCTGACAGCGTCACCGAGAGGGATTCCGGGACCGTGCGGGCCCCTCCAGCTTGGGCAACGCACCTCAGAAGAAGATGACCTGCTCCCTCTGGGCGGGGGTGTGCGCCCTTCCCCAGGTTTCGGCGGGTTTTCTGGAGGATCGCAAGGCGGATGCCGGGGCGCGGACGGCGTCTCGATCCCAGCCTCTGCTACGTCGCCCACCAGTAACGCCCCCGCCCAGGCCCTCCTCCCAGTGCCGTCGCCATGGCCCTCAGCCCTACGCCACCCGCCTCTCAGTGCCGTCGCCATGGCCCTCAGCCCTACGCCACGACGGCGCGGCGGTTTGGCGGGGGGGGGGGGGGGGGGGGAGTGGTGTGGTGTCGCACATGTACAAAGTGCGCGCCACCTACTTTCGCTGCGCGCCGCCATGCACGCACGGCGCGGCGTTCTTACGACGACAGCCACGAGCGCCCTCTGCTGCAACTCCGCTCGTGGCCACCACTGAACGAGATCGTTCACTTGGGACTGAGATCTGAACCAGTTAAGACCTTCGGAATCAGATAGGCACCAGTGAAGACTTGGCTATCGGACAGGCACTAGGCAGGCCTCTAGCTCAACTATGTATCAGCCTTCTGCAGTACTATGTAAAAGTTAAGTATTGTATAAATTCTGTGCAATATATATCTCGTTCTAATTTACTCTAGTGTTTCTAGTTTCTGGCTGCTCCCCTCCGTACCTGCACCAGCGTGCTATCTTTATTCCTGTGTCGGTCTCATTCCACTCGGCCACCGACACCTACGACGGAAACGAGACACAAAAGCGGCGACGAGGCTGGGACACAAAAGAGGTAACTGTTTGGGCCTTCAATCAGAGACTAAATTAGAATTCTTTATCTAATACTTCCCGAAGTTATTTGATAGAGTCGAAGTGTTACATTCCGTGTGCTGTAAAGCCTACGTAGATATACCTTCTTGCGCATAACTGAATTACTTGAACAGTGCAGGAAATAATTAGTGACCTTAAACCTGTGGTGGTTGAGTCCTCCGGCTATACCGTAGATACCAGAGTACTATAGAAACTTTAAGCAACGTTCGGTGATGATTCTGTGGTGTGCAAATAAACTTCTGTGACAGAAGATAATTATTCCCGTCTCTGAGTTTCTGATTTTTATGTATGATAACTTTAAGACATTCAGATAAACTTTCTCCAACTATTCATCACAACGTTGAGTCTATTTTTCATCTATTGTATCAATACATAGTAATTAGTCTAAGGCTGGGTAACGTTTTCGCTCTTACTTTTCAATAAAATCTTTTCATTCGTTGTTTTCAGCTGGTTCGTTTAATGTAGTAATGTATTTTCATGTTGTCTACGTTTTCGTGTAGCCAGGTTAGTTCTGTTTTTGGTACTCTATAAGCATTATCAGAAATTCTGCTTACATTTCTACCTGTTGCAGTCTCTTGGAATTTTTAAGCACTCTTACATTCATACTCTACTCACGAATCTAGGCATTGTGTATGGTTTCATATTCTACATATTTACTTGCGCTTACAGCCTTGACGATATTCACTGTCTTACATATGTCCTCAATTCTGTCATTGTTTAGTTAGTGTTGTTGTTGTTGTCTTCAGACCGGTTTGATGCAGCTCTCCACGCTACCTTGTCCTGTGCATGTCTCTTCATTTGAGAATACGTTCAGTAACCCACATCCTTTTGAATCTGCTTACTATATTCATGTCTCGGTCTGTCTCTAAGATTTTTAGCCGGCCTCGGTGGCCGAGGGGACTGAGGCGCTCCAGTCACGGTCTACACGGCCACTACGGTCGGGGGTTCGAATCCCCCCTCGGGCATGGATATTTGTGCCGTCCTAGTTCGTAAGTAGTTCATAAGTAGTTTGTAAGTTTAGGGACTGATGACCCCGTAGTTAAGTCCCATAACTATACAAACATTTGAACATTTGAACATTTAAGATTTTTACACCACACACTTCCTTCTAACGCTAAGTTGACAATGTGTCCTACCAATTCATCCCTTCTCTTAGTCAGAATATGCCAGAAATTCCTTTTCTCCCCAATTTGGTTAAGTACCTCCTCATTAGTTACGTGATCCACCCATCTGTTTTTCATCATTCGTCTGTAGCAACACATTGAGTAACTGTAGAAGGCTTTTCTGTTTTGTTTTAGAAAATGTATTAATAGACATTCAGTATTCGGCTACGGTATGCTGTTATCACAGTTAGATGGCTAGGTGCAGCATTGATGTTCCTAAAGCTTCCAACATCCATCAGTTTTATATGTATTATTCGATGGTTGATTTACTTACAAAATATTCCGATTTGGAGGTTTATACGTTAATTGTCCATTACTTTATTTCTTGAGATGGAAAGTGTATTTGAGTTCTTACGTAAGATATATTTAGCAAAACAAAAGTCATATTCTGTTTTCTATATTACTATTTATATGTCTATATCCACACATTCATTCCATAAACAAACAAAACTACAAAAATAAACATATCTTATTTTAAAACTGGTAGTTGGCAGCCATCAGTGGTCGTTTATTTTCAATTTTTATTTATCCAGATATAGATTCGGTTAGTAACTGGACATTGTCAATCTGAGTGTTTCATAAAAGAAGTTAGTAATTCTTTGTGGGGCAAGGAGGTGTCTATACAGTTTTCACAGTTGGTTACTAGAAACGATGCAGTGGCTTCATACAAACAACAAATCTCATTATAGCGTATTTTATATTTAACGGCAGATTATGGGATTCACTGTGAACCTTTCCAAGTAGCTGAGAAATGAATGAATCTTACAACAAAAACCCACATATGATATATAGGTGCTTCTGTGCCAAGCTCTATAATAGCCGATGCGTCACTGGACTTCAGTCGTGTCACTGAAAACTGGTACTCTGTTTTTATGCTGCTTTACCAAATGTTGAAATCGAGACCTCAAATCTAACAATTGGAGGAGTCGACGGGAGATGTGAAAAGCCTGAGGGAAACCTATAAAACTAATTGCTACTTAAGTAACAGTTTATTAAAATGAGTAGTCTTTATGATTCTATTATCAAATTCGCCAGGAACTGAAACGTTGATTTTACTGAACAGTCAAAATAGTCTAAAGGAATCTTAAAACACCAGAGCCCTGCTAAGTTAGTCTCATTGGAGACCAGCAAAGCTCTTCTAATTATCTTGAAGAGCCAGCTTCAAGTTCAGGTTTACAGTTTCAAAATACCAATAATGAATAGATACTTGAAACGACCCAGAAAGTCTTTACAGAATACTGTCCGACAGGCCCCCGACTGGGTACTGACCTGCTGCCGTATCGTCCCCACCCGAGGGCGTCAACGGATGCGGTATGGAGGGGGACGTGGTCAACGCTCCATATTCCCGGCCATTAAGTCAGTTTTCGTGACCAGAGCCGCTACGTTTCACACAAGAAGCTCCTCGATTGGCCTTTCAAGGCCTGAGTGCACTTCGCTTGGCAACAGTGCTCTGCAGACCCGGAAGGTTACCCATCCAAGTGCTATCCAAGCGCGACAGTGCTTCACATCGGTGAACTAATGGGAACCCGTATATCAACTGGGGCACGGCCGTTGGCACAGAATACTAAAAACAGTGAAAAATCATATGTTTAACGTAGAAATGCCCTGTTACGTTAGCTACAATTTTAAAACCGGCAACAATTCTAATATTCTGAAGGGCGTGAACTTAGAACTTAGATTAATAACGTAATGCACTTTAAGAACAATGACAGTCAATACATTCTTAAAAATCCAAAAAAAAAAATTACGTAAAGAGAAAAAAAAAGAAAAGAAAAAAAGCAAGACCCTAGATAATAATAAATAAAATGCCTTTCCGAATTTTAGTCAGCTGAACTGCGTAAGTACCTCATAGACCGTAACACAACGGTGAAGCACCAAACAACGCTCTGCGACGATGTTCTGAGAACACCTGCCGTAAAGATACAATATTTAATGCAATTAAGGTAGTAAACTAAAGAGTCTTGGCAGATTAATTGTGTGCCGGAAATTGCATATGAAATTAATACTTTTGCCTTTCGCGGGCAAGCTTCACGATACATCCTCACAACTTTAGTTCTGCCAGTACCTCGCCTGCTACTTTTCAACCATCACAGAAGTTCTTCTGCGATACTTGCAGGACTGTCACTCCTGGAAGAAGGTATATGCTGGAGACATGGCTTAGCCACAGCTTAAGGGATGTTTCCACACTGCCACTTTCAATCTGCAGCGGAATGTGCGCTGATTAACTTCCCGGTAGATTAAAATTCTCAGAAGATAAAAATCTCCAGCAAGTTTCGCAGGGGTACTTCTGTGAAGTTTGGATTGAAGGAGGCGAGGTACTGGAAGACGTACACTTGTGAGGACGGAACGTAAAACGTGCCGGGATAGCTCAGAAGATAGAGCGCTTGCCCGTGAGAAGCAAAGGTCCCATGTTCGAATAGCGGTTCCGTCACACAATTATAGTCTGCCAGGAAGTTTCATATCAGCGAACACTTCGCTGCAGAGTGAATGTTTTATTCTGAAAGGTAGTAAACTGCTGCAGCGACAACCATTAAACACAGACAGGTAACAGGCCTTTAGGGCAAAACATATTTTGGATTGTAGCTAGATTCTACAACGGAAGACTGACTATACCCAACTAAACCCGACACACGAAAGAGCCAAAGAAATACATGGGTTATGATGGGCAAATTTCAAAACACGACAGTATACGAAAACAACGAAGACAAACAAGACTAGACTCTGGAAAATAAACACTCTCACTGGGCAGTTTCAGACAAAGGGAGGATAATTACGCTGCCAAAATATACGCTGGTGCCCAGGGCAGGTAAATACCACACGAGCCGCTACTATGTAGAAGGGACCCTGTTTACGCTTAGCAAAGCAAAATAAGACAAAAGATAAAAAAAATAAACACGAGACTGATAAAACGGCAGATATCACGACACGCAGCTGCAACAACAACAACTCCCAGAACAATGATAACGTGGAAGTTGCTATCACTGGAAGAAATTCTGCAGAGGAATATGCCCCGAAAGGTGTGAAAATAAGGCAACCTTTATCCGCTATGGTGAAGATGCTACTACTGCTGAACTGCACATGTTAAACGGCCGGCTCTACAACGATTCCCGCCCCAGTGCGCCAGCATGTCGTTACAAAGAGTAAGATCCGACACTCACCTCTCTCCACATGATCACTAGCCTTGGCCATAGGTGGACTCCAACAGATTACAGCTATCAGCCGCGGTGGAGTAGCCGAGCGGTCTAAAGCGCCTCGCTGCGGAGCGCGCGGTTGTTCGCCGAGGAGGTTCCAGTCCGCCCTGGGGCATGGGTGTGTGGGTGTTGTCCTTAGGTTAGTTTACCTAGGTTTAAGTAGGTTGTAAGCTACGGACTGATGACCACGCAGTTTCGTCCGACATATTTACAGACATTTGAACATTTTTACAGCTATCAAACTGCCACTGGCGGTGGACGCCCAATGCTGCCACAAACACTATCGAATCACAGGGTCCGCAGCGTGAGGTGGCCTACAGACACTTCAGTGCTGCACTTGCCACAACTGCCTTCCAGCACCGAAAGAATCGGGGCCTTAGCAGTGTGCACATGTGAACTGCCGAGAGCCGGCCGCGGTGGCCGAGGGGACTGAGGCGCTACAGTCACGGTCTGCACGGCCACTACGTTCGGGGGTTCGAATCCCCCCTCGGGCATGGATATTTGTGCCGTCCTAGTTCGTAAGTAGTTCATAAGTAGTTTGTAAGTTTAGGGACTGATGACCCCGTAGTTAAGTCCCATAACCTTTACAAACATACACACATATGAACTGCCGAGCATCGATAACAACAAGGACGCCATTGGTAGTAGCAGGCGAAACCGTAATCGATGTTAACAAGTCATGAAACTTTACCCACGCACACGGTAACCATACAAGGCAATGCAAAATAGATCGTCGTACAAAGAACAATGCGACACGCGCAGTGAAGAATGCGACTTAAACAGAAGTCACACTGTAGCTGTAGTAACATGGTAAGGTAAAAAGGGGATGGAGAGATACTATAAAACGAAAGTTACATTAACAAAATAAACAAGGGAGACTACCCAGCGCTAGGAACAGGGCGACATCGAACAGGAAGGACGCCGTGTGTCAGAACCAGGGGCCACCATGACTCAACCTCCCCGTCTCAGACCTGATTTAGTGGGTACAAACCTACTCGATGTTTCTATTAAAGATCACATTATGCACTAGAACGAGCCGAAACGACTCACCAAAAAAAAATAGCCCAATTGGAAATTTAACCCTTCAATGCATAGTGTAGCTGATCACCTACATACCAAATTTTTTCAATTATCTCTCAAACTGATCAACATTTTATCATGAATTCATTTGTAGCTGCTTCTATACATAGTGTTACATATCCAAGAAACACGTCCTTGAAATAATTAGTCGCAAAGTGCTACTGAATCACTTCGACAATTAGCTGCTTTGAGTTACTTGTAACATGTTCGTTTGTTTACTTTAATATTCCTCCTTTGCCATGTAAAGTAGTCACTCACCTACTATCGTTGCATTATGAGTTACTTCATGAAAATATCAGCGGCACAATAGTGACATTTACTGCATAGGGTACATTATGAAACTACCATATAGTGTACAGCACTTGATCTATACCTCACGGATAATAGGAAAATTATACAACCCCTCCCAGTGCTGCATAAATAAAATGGGTTGAAAGCGTTGTCAGGATGGAAGGCGGAGCGGTGAAGGCTTGTGGGCGCCCTAGGAAACGTTGGCTGAATGGCAAATAAAAGATAGAATGCAAGTTAATATTTGATATATTATGAAATACGGGATACATGGCGGGACTCGCCCTGAGGTAGGATGCAATGAATGAATGCCAGTCTAAGTTGCGGATTAGAAAACGGAAAAGTTAATGGTTCACACAGTTGGTGGCTGATACCGAACAGCCGCTAGGCGGGAGCGGACGGCATACGGCCGTTCGCCCCGCACCGAGGTTAGACCTCTGGAGTGCGTCTGTTCTGTACGAGAGCTAAAACTGAAGAGAGCGAAGGAACTGATTCCCGCACCTCACAGACGCCCGAAGGGTGGCGTGATTTTAGCATTCAATGCTGGTTCTAGCCGACTCTGTCCTGTAAGGTGGACAGGATTGATCACGTTTTCAAGGCGTATGTTACAGTGGAAGAACACTTGTAAAAACTTTGGCGAATTTTTGAAATACATTTTTTGAATTTTTTCCAAACCTGTTTTAGACTGGCTGGTAATCCTGTACAACAGCTGACCAGCTAAGAGCATTTAGTTGCTAGTAGTGCATAATAATTTCAAGGTTTTGTAAAATATTTTTCTAAGTATATACTCACTATATATTAATCGAGGTAGTTTTTATAGCGTCAAATAAAAAGTCATAGATTAAAGGGTTAAAAACACAAAACCGAGCCTGTAGGGCTCAGAAAAGTTGGTAAACCTACTGGAGCCATTATCTCATCATTTACTAGATTTAGAAACTAAGGCCAACACACACAAGTCCATGTCCCAGGAGGGACTCGAATGTCTGGCGGGAACGGCTCCCCAGTCCTTAGCATGACGCCTTAGACCACGCGACCATTCCTCGCGGTGCTGTTTTACCAGCCTCATTTTCTCGTTGCAGACTTTGGTTTGGCTTTACTTGCTACCGTCAAGCCCATTTTAAAACCCACAAGAGCACACTATCGTCACGATTTATAATTGTTTTTTTGAAATGGGCCTCTCAGATACTAGAAGAATTAACAGTGAACATATGTTTGCACACGCTGTATGCATCTAAAGAGGATGGTGTCAGTTCAGTGGTTATGGGACTAAAATTTTATTTTTATCCAGAAGCAGTAGGCTGTGACAAATTCATTTTGATAAGTAAACAGTAATCCAGATATTATTTAACAGGTCAAGATAACGTAAAATTAAAATTAACAATTTACTTTTAACTTTGCAAAAAAATAGAATGTCACCAGGTAAACGTGTTATGTCTCTGAGGTGGGTCAGTGGAACAGAATTTTTCTATTGATCTAGACATAATTAAACTCTTGACATGAATGTATTCTCTTAATTAACAACTTTCAGGTCAGCAGAGTGTTTCCTCTATTATTCTAATGTTGCTGTTGTAACTGGAGTGCTCCAGCTTCCGCTACGTAAACAACTAAAATGTTAAAATGTAAAGCGGAGCACTAATTACAGTCTGCTAAGGTAATTGTTAATCTGTGCTGTTCGCAATACGCCGCCGGAAGAAAAGATTTCATATACACCTTATCTTTCGGTCAGTGCGTACCCATATTCCCGTATTACTTATCTGAAATTAATGATCGAAGTATCATTTTCATGGTTTTGTTCTCCACTAATCACAAAAAGTACACAAATACTTTAAAGTTATTGTTTTCACAAAGAATAATTAATTTGAAAAAAAAAACCGTACTGTTCCTACAATCTAAGTTGCTACCCGGCGAACGATCGTAACTGGGATATGTATTTACGGTCGTTCCCTTCAGCCACCGGTCCGAGTATCAACTTAGTTGGTGCGGCCGACACAATAGCAACGTAGAAGGTGCCATCTATTGACAATCTGTTTAACTAACATGAACGACAGCTCTTGCAGTTGTTTAGATTCTTTATAGAAGCTAAAGATCTTCTTTGTTGGAAGCATAGTTTATCACACGATTTCGGTTATGTAAGTCGATGAAACAAAGAAAAGTACACAATTTTATGTATTATGTTACACAAGGAACACATTACTCGGACGATCTAGAATTGTTTCATAAGTTCAATACTGAACTTGATTCTGAAGTGCCTCTGACTTAGACCTTGAGAAAGATGGATTCAGTCGTTTTATTATTGACGTGTAAATTTTATGTGGATAATACAGCAATGTGGATGTATACCAATTTGCTATGATAAAAATTGTTGCAATAGCAGAGAAGTCATGTAAAAAATTACTACAGGTCTGAAGATGGCCTCTAGCACGCCGAAACAGGTCATGTAATTAAAAGAAGAAAGCTGTCTTGGCCGAAAACCTCGTATTATATATTACGTTTGTACAAAAGATACATACAGTCAAAAAGTAAACTATGATCACGTTATAACTACTAATATTGTTTTAAAAGTAGGTTTTCAAAACATAAGCCGGCCGCGGTGGCCGAGAGGACTGAGGCGCGCCAGTCACGGTCTGCACGGCTACCACGGTCGGGGGTTCAAATCCCCCCTCGGGCATGGATATTTGTGCCGTCCTTAGTATTAGCTAGTTGATAAGTAGTTTGTAAGTTTAGGGACTGATGACCCCGAAGTTAAGTCCCATAAGCTGTACAAACATTTGAAACAGTTGCAAAACATAAAATAAACATGACAAAAGTCAGTATTCTATTTTTTATTTCTGCATCTACATAGATACTCTGAAAATCACATTTAAGTGCCTGGCAGAGGGTTCATTAACCACTTTTCTGTTCCGTTCCATTCTCTAATAGCGTGCGGGAAGATAGAACACCTAAATCGTTCCGTTTTTGATCTGGTTTCTCTTAGTTTTTTCGGTTGGTCATGTCTCCCGAAGTAGGTGGGTGCTAGAAAAATATTTTCACATTCAGAAGTAAAATTCAGTGATTGAAACTGCCGCAATGAATAACGTCTTTCTTTTAATGATTTCTACCCCAATTCGTGCAACATTTCCCTGACGCTTTCTCCCCCCCCCCCCCTCGTAACGTGATAAAACAAAACGAGCTGCCCTTCTCTGAACCCTCTCAATGTCTTCCGTCAGTCCCACCTGGTGAGGGTCCCACAAGGGGCAGTCCCCTAGGCCACCGCGGCCGGCGCCTACAGTTTAACGTGGATTCTAAACCCCTGTGCTACTCAATATTTTTCAGGTTAGCAACTTGCCAGAGGTGAAGGAAGTGGAAAGCGGTAGATAAAATACTATAACCTGGCCGTGGTGTAATACTGAGAACCAATCCTAACGGTTAAAGTGCGATGCCGTACCGGACCGCAGACGGCACACGGCAATGACCCATCGAAGACGTCACCACCGGTTTCCGTTGCCTGCAGTGCGAGTCAAGCGGAACGCGGCGACGGCGCCGCATGCCGCCGTGTACCTGCTCATGTAGTGGCGACAGGTGGCATACCCGGTAGGGTCGCTGCGAGTTTGTGACACTTGCGGGGAAAGGGAGTGTGTAGACACTTGCGGGGAGACCCGGACGCTGCAGGTAGTGAACAGTGTGTTCCAGAAGTAAGGATACACCACCCCTATTCCACGACCTCCAGCCACTACCTGTGCCATATTCAGGGAAAGGCCCACCGCGCGAGGTGGATCAATTTTCCCTTCCTGAGTTTAAGCACCACAGTAGCCTTTTTCTTGAATGTTCTGAATATAAATCTTCACACAGACTTGTGGAGGATGAGGGTGATACGGATATCTGATTGTAAACCACTGCCTATTACCTTACACCTTTTAGACTGTACTAGACAGGAGTTCGGTGTATTCCGTAATTTATATTTATACAGTTAACAGGCAATGTAATTTTTAACCAACTATTGGCTGCCAATTTCGCTTCATTTTTTCTGGAAGTCTTGCAAATTGTTTCTCTCTGTCGGTTTATGCCAAGTTCGGAGTAAAAATGGTTCTATAGGACATCGATAGAAAATGGAACATATCTTTAGCATTTTTCGGTGTTTGACATTCCCTTACACATTCCGTATTTCATACATTTCTTAGATGTGTTAGTAAATCTAATACAGCCAAATCGTTTTGGGGTCTACGAATAAACGCTTCAAGTATGTAAAATGCTCATTGACTTATTAATAACGTTTTTTAATTGAAGGTTTAAGGTTGCGTCTCCTATTAAAAAGCATAGTAGCCATTTTTAAAGAGATGGAAGTTGCGTGATAGTGGGGTTATCTATATAGCGGTCAATTACATCAACGTATCTGTGCAGGATGCCTAATATATTTATTGCTTGCGCAGGTGTCTTGATATGTTTAGTGTTCTGAATAATATGCTTTTAGGAGGTATGACTGTGGAAGGTCATCGTCTTGTAGTAGCAGAGAATGTCTTAATAACTCTCCAAACATTATCACTATTAAAATACCTTTCTGTTTTCAGGAGGAACACTCAACGAATTAATATGTAGTTAGAACAAGTTACTATATTGCTCTTCAGCTTGCAAAGGGTTGTGAAATTTCACTGAGTTTCGTGTTATGTTGACAGTGTGGAAACATGACAACAGCAATGCTATACTTCTTGGTGTGCCTGTATCCAGTAAAAGCCATTAGCCGCCCCAAGGGCCCCGGGTTCCCCGCAAGTGTCACTCCCCGCAAGTGTCACTCCCCGCAAGTGTTCCAACCCCGTCGCTGCCGCCGACCCGTAACTCCACTGAAGACCGGTTTGGTGTCGAGACCCCAGTAAGGTAAGTTTTTCAGATACCGATAAAGAATTGTTCATGAATACAGCAGCAGCATAATTTGTTCATCAGAAGTCAAGAAAATAATGAAACTATTTAATAATGACTACGGATGTATGCCTGAAAATTTGTGTGGTGGCATACCAATGAATTATATTGAAAGGAAGCTATACTTATTCATATTTTGTAACACTTTTTCTTCATTTTTGTAGTAACTTAGTGCAGTTTTTCTCAACAATTAACTGTCAAAGTTAAAATACAACAACAATACTTGTGGTTTAGGTTCAAAAGAATTGAGAAAGAGTTAATTATCGGTAATTCCATAAATGTTGTCCTCAAAATGACGATGTACAGTGAAAACGCATTTTTGTGTAAAAATTGGTTCAGTACAGGTTGATTTACTATATGTTACATGTGAGGTGACAATCGATGAACATTTTGTAGCTCCCGCGGTGGCCGAGGGGACTGAGGCGCTCCAGTCACGGTCTGCACGGCCACTACGGTCGGGAGTTCGAATCCCCCCTCGGGCATGGATATTTGTGCCGTCCTTAGTATAAGGTTGTTGATAAGTAGTTTGTAAGTTTAGGGACTGATGACCCCGTAGTTAAGTCCCATAAGCTTAACGAACATTTTTTGAACATTTTGTAACAACACGGAAAAGAAAACTGAATAAAACTAAAGACGATGCAATATTAAAAATTTTAAAGGAAGAGGATGAAATGAGACCAAAAAAAATGTTCAAGTGTTTGTGAAACTATCGGGCCAAACTGCGTGGTCATCAGTAGTCAGTAGCTTACAAACTATTTAGACTAAGGTAATGTGTCCTAAGGACAAAAAAAAAAAAAAAAAAAAAAAAAAAAAAAAAAAAAAAAAAAAAAAACCCACCCACACACCCACCGATGCCCAGGGATGACTCGAACCTGCGACGGCGACCAGCCGCTCCCTCCGCAGCGAGACGCGTTAGACCGCTCGGCTACCCCACCGCGGCTAGTAAAATAGTAAAATGCCGTATGGAATGCAAAGATGATGACAGTGATTAATTTTATGGACATATCAGTGCAGTTTCATGGAGTTTTTCTCCAGTATGTAAAACAGAAGCTAAACAAGAACTCTCACATTGTTTATAATTACGAAATAATGGCTGTTCAGTGCAAAAAATGTTCAAATGTTTGTTAAGCTTATGGGACTTAACTACGGGGTCATCAGTCCCTAAACTTACAAACTACTTATCAACTACTTACGAACTAGGATGGCACAAATATCCATTCCCGAGGGGGGATTCGAACCCCCGACCGTAGTGGCCGTGCTGACCGTGACTGAAGCGCCTCAGTCACCTCGGCCACCGCGACCGGCTGTGCAGTGCAACACGAATCAGCAATCAACTGCTAGTAAAACTCTTTCAACATCCACAAAGCTGCCACTGATTTCCGTACCAACTGTTAAGTAGTAGAATGTAAATAATGAATGTATTTTTGTCTGCTTATCTTAGTGTCAATGTAATTTTTCTTCTTCAGTTATTGCATTTCGTTTAGGCACTGTGGTTATATGTCATCCTTAATAAAACTCAGTACGAAATTAAACTGTCTTTTATTGAATCAAAATATCCACGGGTGTACGGCCGGTCTATAGTGTCCAGTGGGCACAATATTTCGCGGATCATACATGTCGCCATCATCAGGTGAGGTGACGGACTGAGCTCCTGGAAACGCGCCGGCACGGAGATCCGCACGCTACGGCTGCTCGAAGGGAACTGGGATCTAGCCCGGTAGCGGGCCATTTAAATACCCTCGGCCCGCGGAGCGACCCCTCCGCGGTCTGCGCCCCATGCCGCGGCCGCGCAGTGGAACCGATTGCGACGGCGTCTGAGATGACATCGGTGCGAGGGCTTTATCCGCCGTTATCGTCACAGCGTTACGTTTGCTAGATTTACTCTTAATTAACCGAATTAATGGTTCCCAAACTTTGCTAAGATTATAGCCACAGTCTTGGTTTATATTGTCGTCACTAGTGTGAATTTCAATGGCCTCTCAAACGACGCAGTCCCAGTATCTCGACGTCTGTACCAGAATCCTAGTACGTTCATACTCCATCGCCTGATTCTCCGACAAACAATGTTCAGCTGACGCCGACTTGCTCGGATACATCAATCGTGTGTGCCTCTGGTGTTCAAGGCATCGGTACTCAACGGTATGCATCTTCTGTCCAATATATGACTTGCCACACTGACACGAAATCCCATTTTTTTGGAATACAGTTCTCAGGGGTTCCAATTCCTGAGGTAGAATCTCTGCGTCGGAGATAGTGCGCGTCCTACGTACTAGAGTTTTAAGTACCCCATTCCTCTGTGAAGGGTGGTAACAGCCGTCTGCGTGCGTTGTCTTCCGATACACCCAGGGTGCCATCAGCTCTTCTCTTGACCAAGACGTCAAGGAATGGCAATTTACCCTCCGTTTCAGTCTCCATAGGAATTTGATGTTGGGGTGTATGAAGTTCAGATGTGTAAGGAAGTTTATCCATACCATGTGGCCCGATAACGAAAGTGTCGTCCATATAACGGAAAAAGCAAGGTGGTTTGTAGAAAATGTTTGTAATCCTATCGGACCACACTGCGTGGTCATCAGTCCGTAGCTTACAAACTACTTAAACCTAGCTAAACTAACCTAAGGATAACACACACACACCCATGCCCCAGGGAGGATTCGAACCTCCACGGCGAGCAACCGCGCGCTCCTCAGCGAGACGCTTTAGACCGCTCGGTTACTTCACCGCGGCTTTCATCCGTTTCCACGGGTTGTTCTGTAGTGGTTTGGCGGAAAGCCCGCTGAATCTGCTGCTCTGTGTACCCATTTCTTCGGAATACAGTTCTCAGGTGTTCCAATTCCTGGGTAAACTCTCTGCGTCGGAGATAGTGCGCGCCCTATGTACTAGAGTTTGAAGTACCCCATTCCTCTGTGAATGGTGGTGTCAGCTGTCTGCGGGTAAAGAAAGATCAGTTTGCGTTGTCTTCCGATTTACACTATGACCCAGGGTGCCATCAGCTCTTCTCTTGACCTAGACGTCAAGGAACGTAAATTTACCCCCCCCCCCCGATACAGTCTCCATACTGAATTTGATGTTGGGGTGTATGGAGCTCAGATGTGTAAGGAAGTCATGGAGTTTATCCATACCATGTGGTCCGATGACGAAAGAGCCGTCCACATAACGGAAATTCTCAAAAAATGTTCAAATGTTTGTATAGTCTATGGGACTTAACTACGGGGTCATCAGTCCCTAAACTTACAAACTACTTATGAACTACTTACGAACTAGGACGGCACAAATATCCATGCCCGAGGGGGGTTTCGAACCCCCGACCGTAGTGGCCGTGCAGACCTTGACTGGAGCGCCTTAGGCCCCTCGGCCACCGCGGTCGGCTCGAAATTCTCCATGTAGAAATTTGTGAACACAGGGGAGAGTGGGCTACCCATGGCGATTCACCCCATTTGTTCGTGGTGTTCGCCATTGAAAAGAAAATAGTCTTTTATTTAACAATAATAGCTCCTGAATATCACTAAACAGTTTGTTTTTAATCAACGCTATGTAACTGTGACGGCGCCGGAGTCACCAGACACCCCGCCTCTCACCAGCGACCGCACCGCTTGCCTGATGTTGGTGTTCCGCAACGCGTCGACTGCAAGCAGCAGCGTTGCTGTTAGTGTCGACCGTTGCGGTCGGTCGCTGCTTCCGTGATCGGAATTGCACCTTTAGGTTTACAAACTCTGTGGCTTTTCCTGAATCACACGGTTAGGTACGTCTGTGTTGTGTCCGTGTGTGAGTGTGTTTGTGTGTGTGTTTGTGTGTGTGTGAGAGAGAGAGAGGGGGGAGGGAGAGAGACAGCAAGTGTGTGTGCGTGTGTGTGTGTGTGTGTGTGTGTGTGTGTGTGAGAGAGAGAGAGAGAGAGAGAGAGAGAGAGAGAGAGAGAGAGAGAAAGAGAGAGAGAGGGGGGGGGGAGAGAGACAGCAAGTAGGAGAGTGTCTGTGTGTGCCCCATTCTACAATTAGTACCCTCCATCAAGGGCTTTTCGCCATTACTGTCAGAACAGTGGCCGCGTTCGCTTTTCGCTTTTCGCTCTCTAATGCTGCATATTTATGTCGGGTGTGGCCGAGGCACCTGCTGTCAAGGGCGGCTGGGTCCGCGGGTTAGCCCCGGCACGCGACGAATGCCTGTGCGGCTAGGCGCGGGGCGGCGGCTGGCAGGTGCTTTGACGTCGCGACGCGCTGTGACGGAGCGCGAGCGCAAAGGCCCACCGCAGCGGCGGAGCAGCCGGCATCGATTCCCGATGCGGCCGGCTCAGCCGCGCGCCTATTACAGGTGACAAAAGGCTCGCGGCTTGCGTGCCATCCCAGCCAGAAAATCCTTTGCGCCACAAACGCTGACTGCTCGCCGCGAACTTTACGAACGCTCGCTCTCTCTTTAAAAAGTATTTCTGTGGGATGCGCACTGTTAACAGTTGCAGCACTTTAGTAATCCATTGTTTCATTGTCACCGGCATCTATTCCTTAAATAGCGGTGATATTAGGTACCGTTACACAAGGTGATAGCGGATGGTTATCAAATCATATTCGCCGTAATGTCCACAGGTTTCGTGAGATTGCATTGTTTTTTCGTACACTACCTGCCATTAAAATTGCTAGACAACGAAGCCGACGTGCTACAGACGTGAAATTTAACCGACATGAGGAAGGTGCTGTGATATGCAAATGATTAGCTTTTCAGGGCATTCACACGAGATTGGCGCCGGTGGCGACACCTACAACATGCTAACATGAGGAAAGTTTCCAACCGATTTCTCATACACAAACAGCAGGTGACCAGCGTTGCCTGATGAAACGTTGTTTTGATGCCTCGTGTATGGCGGAGAAATTCGTACCGTCACATTTCCGACTTTGATGAAGGTTGGATTGTAGCCTATCGCGATTGCGGTTTATCGTATCGCGACATTGCCTGTCGCGTTGGTCGCGATACAATGACTGTTAGCAGTGGAATCGGTGGGTTCAGAAGGGCAATACGGAACGCCGTGCTGGATCCCAACGGCCTCATATCACTAGCAGTCGAGATGAAAGGCATCTTATCGGCATGTCTGTAACGGATCGTGCAGCCACGACTCGATCCCTGAGTCAACTGATGCAGACGTTTGCTAGACAACAACCATCTGCACGAACAGTTAGACGACGTTTTCAGCAGCATGGACTATCAGCTCTGAGACCATGGCTGCGGTTACCCTTGACACTGCATCACAGATTGGAGCGCCTGCGATGATGTACGCAACGACGAAGCTGTGTGCACGAATGGCAAAACGTCATTCTTTCGGATGTTTCCAGGTTCTGTTTACAACATCATCATCGTCGCACCTGTGTTTCTCGACATCGTGGTGAAGGCACATTGAAAGCATGTATTCGCCAACGCCATTGTGGCGTAGCACCCGGCGTGATAGTATCGGGTGCCATTGTTTACACCCTCGGTCACCTCTTTTTCGCATCGACGGCATTTTGAACAGTGGCCATTACATTTGAGATGTGTGGCTCTACCCTTCATTCGATCTCTGCGAAATCGGACATTTGCAGGATAATGCACGACCGCATGTTGCAGGTCCTGTAAGCTCCTTCCTTTCCAGCATATTCTCCAGATCTCTCACCAACATCTGGTCAATGGTGGCCAAACAACTGGCTCGTCACAATACGTCTGTCACTACTCTTGATGAACTATGGTATCGTATTGAAACTACATGGGCATCTGTACCTGTACACGTCATCCAAGATCTGTTTGACTCAATGCCCAAGCGTATAAAAGCCGTTATTACAGCCAGAGGTGGTTGGTCTGGGTACTGATTTCTCAGGATCTATGCACCCAAATTACGTGAAAATGTAATCACATGTCCTACGATAATATAATTGCCCAATGAATACCCATATATCATCTGCATTTCTCCTTGGTGTATCAATATTAATGGCCAATAGTGTAAAATTAGGGATTACGTGGTGTTGTTAAGTAAATTCTAACATTACAATGGAGATCTTTCTTTTTATTTCTTGCGTGGAAGAAAAAAAGTTTTTGAACCTGCCTATGGAGTGGAGGAATGTGTGCAAAATTATATTTCATTTAATTCCTTTAAGTCAATTTACTCCATGTTTCAGTTTTGTGACTTTTAAAACTTCTTACCGATGATATCGTAAGGATTAAGTAATAGGGAAAAATAAATTTTAACTTGACTATGGCGACCTCTGTGCGAGCAACTGAAAGGCGCTTCTACATGGCGCTTCTATAGGCAAAGCTTCGTCTTGAAACGAGACAACCACAGCAAGAATGACGCCCAATGTAATGGGTCTGGTACAAGGACGTCAGTTGAAACATCCCTCTAAATTTTCTTGCATTAATTCATCTCGCCACCCTCATGAGCCACATACATTGCCAAGGTGGGGGTGCTTGCGTGCCGGAACGATACATATTGCCGTAACGTAGGTGCAACCACTGTGGAGGGGTATCTGTGGAGAGGCCAGACCAACGTGAGGTTCCTGAAGACGTGCTGCACCTTTGTCAGTAGTTACAGGGGATTGACTGAACTGGCCTTGTAAAACCAGCTAATGTGGCTTTCTATATAGTTTACTGCGAATGACTGAAAGCAAGGGAAAACTGAAACGGCCATATCGATTGTGGCCTAGAACACACCTTTGAATTAAGGATTTTGCCTTCATTATATTTTGGTAGGTATTTGAATGTCAAGAGGCGAGATTTCCTTTAGGGCACGTTTCAGGAAGTGTTAGTAGGGGTCTTCCAACCCACTCTCGTCCTCGTGCTCCCCATTTCCCACAAATCTGTACTTCTCAAACCATCCAACCCGACCGACAACGCTCTAAACTTTACAAGTTCCTTGGCCAACTCTCATATTGGTATTAGTGCGAGCGTCTGTGTAAAAGTTGAGTAGGGTGAGAGGTTTGATTGCACCAGGAAATGCCTCATAGCTGAGACAGTTGATGCCGGCAACTGTTGTAATACTAAAATTATGTTGTAGTGTAAAGTCAATGCACAGCTTGGTGCTTAGGTTCTAGGTGACCCCAACCTCTTCCCCTTGCTCACACCCAGGGTTACTTGTGTATTTGCCATTGTTGTACGATAATATTTCCAGAGAGTGTACCATCCTTAAGAAAATTGCTTGTCATTATGCAGTGTTGTTTTCATGCTTGTTATAAATACTTTTTTGTCTTAGAAAATCCAAAATGTGGGTTTGCTAAAGGTTGTATAATTGTTTAGTCTGATTAAGGTGGTTCATTTAGTTGATAGACAGTAACAGGCGCTGTTCTTTATAGTGGATTTTGATACGTCGCATAATATCGCGAGGAACTGTTAAACTGAATTTGTGTCTTGAAAGAGAACAATTCCATAATTGAAACTGTTATGTGACAATTAAAACTGTTAAAATTGTTGCCGGTGCACATGCATCTGAGGTGGACCTTTTACATTCTAAACTGTAATTGGGATTTTAAAGATTTAGTTTACTTAAGATTTGCTGTGATTTCTTCAAGCACCTCCTAAAAAGTTTTGAAAACCTAGATTACTTAGAACTTCTTGTGAATTCATACAATGTAGGCTTTCACCGACAGCGTCAAGTTCACTTAAAATTTCAGGGCTGGTAGGCCGTGGTCGATGGATAAAACTCTCCCCTAACGTTTCATCTTCAGCTGCGGAAGACATCTTCGGAGGCTAAGTGGCAACTGAGATGGGGCCTCGAGGGAACGTCGCATATATAGGTAGTGTAGGGGGCGCCACAGTATATCACGTGACGTCGGCTGAGCAACTATTTCTGGTAACGCCATACGAGAAGAAGATCGATTGTTCACGTGCTTGTGCAACGTTGAATTCCAAATCTTGTCTAATTTAACAGCTTCCTCCTGTTTATTGAAATTATTGCGATGTTTATGAATTTCAATGGCTTCTATGTACGAGCATAATAGTGAGAAGTTTTTGATAAAACGCTGGTCCCGTTAAATTTAATTTGATGGTCGCCCTCGGGGTAAGCATGCTCCGCTACGGCCGATTTCTGTGTATGTCCCAGGCGGCACAAAACATACCAACGTCCACAAAGTACCCGTTTAAACCGACGAAACAGTCAAAACAGAGAAAAAGAAAGACGGTTCAACTAACACCATCTGAAGCGTAGGCCTGTGCACTGATGTACCACGTCACATCACACAGAGCAGGTCGCGATCGCGTAGCTGGCCTCTGGGAGGCCAGTAAGCTACGCGATCGCGAGCCACTCTGATGTGACGTGGAACTGAGTAAAATTCTCAACGAACAACCCAGAACAAATATAAACAAACGACCGCAAATAATGGATTTCACTGAATATATATATATATATATATATATATATATATATATATATATATATATATATATCCACCACTGACAATTTTTTGTCCTACTTTATTTTTCGTCTTGCTTCCTAAAAGGTTTTCGCACACTCTTGTTAACGAAACGCAATTGTATTCTGCAAGATTCTGAGTTGTTCAAAGGTAACAGCACTTACTCTGAAAAGCGTATTTCTTCCGTTTCCAGGACATGTCGTGAAATACATAGCAAAGAATTGTAAACGTGGACTTCTTTAACAGATGTAATTAAGCTGGGGAGACACTGTTACAATAACTGTTGTAAATTACGTAATTATATATATATATATATATATATATATATATATATATATATATATAGTGCTAGATTTATGTGGAAATCAGTACTACCAAACTTACTCCGTTTGCGATTTTAGCTGTAAAAAAACGTAATCACGTCTTGAAATAGAATATTTGTTCTTTATTTTTGCGCAGAACAAAGAACGAAGTCATATCGGAACTACATGAAATGTAATACCATCTACGTTAAAAGCGTCCATAGCAACCGTGTCGAAGACAAACATTTTATTAGATGCATTGATTCTAATTAATGACTTGAGTATCTTCCACAAATAGTGAATAAACGCTTAGAAAAAAGAAAAAAAACAATGTAACTTCCCTTCTGTTTGATTAAGGAACTACACATTCTACAGATATCTCGAACTTCCTTTATATACAATTATATTACAAACGGCTTTTTTGTATTACTAGCGTATTTTGTGTCCGAAAAATTTGAAAGAGGGAGGTTCTGGTCTCTGGCGGTCTATAATTACGTCTGTGAAATTTGGTGCTTATCGGTTGAACGGTTCGTCTTAAAAAGTGGGAACACGTTACGGAGAGACAGACATTCCAAAATCGCCGTTATTTTTGCAAATATCTCTGAAACGATACATGAAAAAATCATAACAGAGCAAATTTGTGGAAAATTTCCTCCTCTATATACTCGGTTATTCAAATGTCGTGTCAAATGAATAGTTAAGCCGTTATTTTTATTTAAGTGTCGAGCTGCGAAAAGACGATCGCATAGGCCCACTTTTAGTGTTACTGCCGTAACCTAAAGTGGGCCAAGAAGCTGGCGCAGAGAGGATTTAGTGAGGAGCATATATTTCCATTTTTACATCTCCTGTTATATAATTTATCAAGTATTGACCTCTCAAATGTTAAATTTTGAGACACTCTTGATAGGATATCTTCACCTGTAAGTGTAGCTTGCTTCTCACCAGAAGCGACATATTTTGACTTTTCTGTGCTGTTCTTCTCTCAGTTCCTTAAAGTTATCGTGTGCTTGCGTGGATATTTTCAGGCTCGTGTTAAGTATCTGGTTAATGTATTCTTCCTAGGTGTGAGTCACGACCGTCGTCGGTTTTTGTTTTGAACTGAGTTACAGTTCATTTAGTAGCTACTGTCAGCTATGAACTGGCAGCTCCGAGCGCGCACAAAAGTCAATTTCCAGCGAGCTACATTCATTTACTTGTCTGCTCAGCAGTTTTAGTTCTTACGTTGATTTATTGTTTTGGTATTAGCAGGCATATCCTTCGGTTTAGGAAATCGTGTAGTTTGATAGCTTTGTGTTGCGTCTCATTTATCGCGACTGCCCGAGTCTTGCTCAGGCGGTGGAGGGGGGGGGAGGGGGTTGGGAGGTTTTGGGAGGCAATAAACCTTGGGGAGAAGCCCACCTACGTCACCATTAGCCATCACGACAAGAGAGCATTGCACTCATTGGAAACAGGGCCTGCCCATACAGCTACAAGCTCCATCTTCTCCACCGGCGTTCGTTCTTTTCGAGAAACACTGTTGAGAAATTTAGGAGGGCGGAATTTGAACTGGACTGCCGCCAACTTACATTTGGAGAGAAATGACACAATGATAAGATCAGATTAGGGCTCGTACACAGGCTTACAAGCATTCGTCTGTCTCTCGTTCTGTATGGAAGAGTAACAGGAAATCAAGTAACTTGTAGTGGTACTAGGTACCCTCCGCCACGCAGCATCGGATGAATTGCGGAGTATGTATGCAGATGCAGTAAAGAAGTAATAATATAAAACGTCCCCACTGATGCTGAGTTTTACCTGCACACCATTGTAATCTGAAGGCTGTTTTGACGAATTTAAGTCACTCTTTGGTCATTCTGCGGTGGTGGCAGACGATAGAGAAATAAAAATCGAACTTTTTAAAATTTAACATTTAAGAAATCATATCACTCGCAAACCCCGAATATAAGAAACCGCATATTACAGATCTGCAGGAGGTCTGTGTGTGCATAGAAGCCGGCCGCGGTGGCCGAGGTGACTGAGGCGCTCCAGTCACGGTCAGCACGGCCACTACGGTCGGGGGTTCGAATCCCCCCTCGGGCATGGATATTTGTGCCGTCCTAGTTTGTAAGTAGTTCATTAGTAGTTTGTAAGTTTAGGACTGATGACCCCGTAGTTAAGTCCCATACGCTTAACAAACATTTGAACATTTTGTGCACAGAACGACGCGTATGACGCCCGAAGGGTGGCCTAGCGGCAGACGCAAGCACCCATAACTTTGACGATCGATAGCGCCGTTGGCGTTTTCGGAGACGGTACCTCATTTTGATCCTCAAGCCATCCTCTAAACCCCACGAAATTTATCGGTATGATGTAGAAACAAGCTGTATGTACAACAAGAGGGGACTCACCTGCTGTGGTACAGACAACAGGTTGTATCACTCTGAAAAAGGAAAGAGCATGTCAAATTTAAACATACACAAAATCCCCAAAACTGGCAATCTTTTACATAAATGAGAAATTTTGTCCAGGCTTCAATGTGAGAAGCTTATAATGGTTTCACATAACTTTGTAGAAAATCCTAAGAAATTCTGGTCGTTTGTAAAATACACTGACAGCAAAATATAGTCAATACCTGCACCATATGACAGCATTTGTGATGCTACTAATGAGAGGTCTTGTAAAGCAGAATTTCTAAACAGAGCTTTCCGAAATTCATTAATCAATGCACACGAAAAAATATTCCATAACTCTAATCAAGAACAGCTACCATCGTGCATAAAATAGAAGAAGTTGTCCCTTCATTAATAAATCTTAAATCAGTTAACTTAGGTTCCTTTCACAGTATGCTTATGCAGATTCCGATTTGTAGCTATCATATACAACCTCTCCCGCAGCGAAAGATCCGTTTGCAAAGATCGTATAGCTGCACAGCTCACTCGAATATTCAAGAAATGCAATAGGAGTGATCCGTATTAGTTACAGGCTTATATAATTGACATCGTTATGCAACAAGATTTTAAAAGATATAGTTTCCTGAAACATTACAAACTACCTAGAAGAGAAGGACCTACTGATCGATAGTCGAAAATGCTTCAGAAAGTATCGTTCTTGTGAATCACAGGTAGCTCTTTACTCACATGATGTAACGAGTGCTATCTGCAACGGATCTGTAGTCAATTTCATATTTACAGGTGTATGGAAAGCTTTTGATACTGCACCTCACAAGCGTCGACTAATTACACTGTGTGCTTATTGAATCTCGCCACAGCTGTGCAATTAGAATCGTGATTTACTGTCAGAAAGGTTGCAGTATATTAAAACGGACGGAAAGTTAACGAGTAAAACAGAAGTGATACCTTGCGTTCCCCAGGGAACCTATTTAGGAAACAATTAGAGCACTCTTTCGCGGATGATGCTACATTTTTTCTTTTTTAAATATCGCTAGGCAGAGTCACCAGAAGGTCAAAAGAACACATAGAAAATATTGTAGCGAAGGCGAAATAAGGCTACGTTTCATTGGCAGAACAGTTAGGAGATGCAACAGTTCTACTAATGAAACTGCTGACACTACAGTTCTACGTCCTGTTTTGGACTATTGATGTGCATTGTGGGTCCTACTAAATGGGACTGAGTAACTATTTAGAGAAAGTTCAGAGAAGAGTGGCTCGTTTTGTATCATCAATATAAACGATGCACGATTTGAAGTTATTAAAAGAAATGCGTTATTTATTGCCACGATATTTATTTGCTGAAATATTTTGTTTTCACCCACCTACATAGGAATGTACGATAATCCTAATAATATAAGCGACAATTTATCGAAAACGAAAAGAGTTTGATGTTCATGTATCCCTCGCACTAATATGGAATGAAACGGAAGAGAAATATCATAAAAGCCGTTGGAAGAAATCTTTGTCAAACATGTAATGTGATTTGCAGAGCAGTTATGTAGATGTAGGTGTACAATATAAAATTGTATTTCTCGTGTCTTGGAATATTCTAATTTATAACATTCATTATTGGGATATGATAATAGTGACGTCCAACAACTTCCCATATCATTTCAAAATTTTACGAATCATATCTTTGCATACACGCACCCCCTCAAACAAATACTGATAAAATGGAAAAGTTTTATCGTTTTCAAAATTTTCGTTTCTCATCCGGTAATACTTGGGCATATGCCATGATTATTTAATATATTATACGACTGCAGTAACTATGTATAGCACTGAATGCACCAGCATTTTGCCTTTCTTTTAAATGGGTGTTACATTTCCACTCGTTAGGACCTTTGGTTTGGATCAAGTTTCGCGACAAATGCAAGACAAGTAATGGGCGAATGCCGTACAGCAATCTTTGTAAAACCGAATTGGTACACCATCTGGACCTGGCGACTTGTTTGAAGAACCAGAGAACTGCAGAAACGACTTAACAAATCTGTATTTGCAATAAGAGTGGTATCAGACACAGTACACGAAAATAATAAGGCTTGGCTACTTTGCTGACTTTCATTCCATAATGTCATATGGTATAATATTTTGGGGTTACTCTTCAAGTCAAACAAAAGTTTTCAGAGTCCAAAAACGTGTAATACGTATTATTTGTAGTGTAAATTCACGAACATCCTGCAGAAGCCTCTTCAAGGAACTGGGTATATTAACTACTGCCTCTCAGTATATTTATTCCATAATGAAATTTGTCATAAATAATATATCCCTTTTCCCAACAAACAACTCAGTTCATACCTACTATACTAGGAACAAAAATGATCTATTTAATGACTTAGAAGCACTTACTTTAGTTCAAAAAGGGTCCGCTAATCAGGAACACACATTTTCAATAATTTACCAACAACCATACAAAATTTAGCTATAAATAAATTTAAGTTTAAGAGGAGCCTAAAAGATTTTGTAGTGGCCAACTCCTTCTACTCCACAGACGAATTCTTAAATAGAACCAAATAACGCATGTATCTGTATTCATACTATTAGTATTATAATATTCATCTTGTAAAAAGTGTATATACCTGTTGTTGTTGTGGTCTTCAGTCCGGAGACTGGTTTGATGCAGCTCTCCACAATACCCTATCCTGAGCAAGCATCATTATTTCCACATAAGAATGGCAACCGACATCTATCTGAATCTGCTTACTGTATCCATCTCTTGGTCTTCCTCTGCGGTTTTTACCCCACACACTTCCCTCCAACGCTAAATACACAATTCCTTGATGTCTAAGAATATGTCCTACCAATCTATCCCTTCTTTTAGTCAAGGTATACCAGAAATTTCTTTCCTCCACAATTCTGTTCAGTACCTCCTCATTAGTTACGCGACCCACCAACCTAATCTTCAGCATTTTTCTGTAGCACCACATTTCAAAAGCCTCTATCCTCTTCGTGTCCGCACTGTTTATCGTCCATGTCTCACCCCATACAAGGCAACACTCCATAAAAATGCCTTCGATGTTAACAAATTTCTCTTTTTCAAGAACGATTTTCTACCCATTGCCATTCTGCATTTTATATCCTCTGTACTGCGACCATCATTTATTATTTTACTGCCCAAGTAACAAAACGCAGCTACCTCCTTTATTGCTTCGTTACCTAATCTACTTCCTTCAGCATCACCTGATTTTCTTAGACTGCACTCCATTACCGTAGTTTTGCTCTTGTTAATGTTCATCTTATATGCACCTTTCAGCACAATGTCCATTCCGTTCGATTGCAGTTCCAGGTCCTTTGCTGTTTTTGTGTCCCAGCCTCGTCGCCGCTTTTGTGTCTCGTTCCGTCGTAGGTGTCGGTGGCCGAGTGGAATGAGACGCTGGTGCAAGTACGGAGGGGAGCAGCCAGAAACTAGAAACACTAGAGTAAATTAGAACGAGATATATATTGCACAGAATTTATGCAATACTTAACTTTTACATAAATCAGTACTGCAGAATGCTGATACATAGTTGAGCTAAAGTCCTTCCTAGTGCCTGTCCGATAGCCAAGTCTTCACTGGTGCCTATCTGATTCCGAAGGTCCTAACTGGTTGCTATCTCAGTCCCAAGTGAACGATGTCGTTCAGTGGTGGCCATGAGCGGAGTTGTAACAGAGGGCGCTCGTGGCTGACGTCGTAAGAACGCCGCGCCGTGCGTGCATGGCGGCGCGCGGCGAAAGTAGGTGGCGCGCACTTTGGACTTGTGTGACACCACACCCCTCCCCACCAAACCGCCGCGTAGTCGTGGCGTAGGGCTGAGGGCCACGGCGACGGCACTGGGAGGAGGGCCTGGGCGGGGGCGTTACTGGTGGGACGGGCGTCGTAGCTGAGGCTGGGATCGAGACGCCGTCCGTGCCCCGGCATCCGCCTTGCGATCCTCCAGGAAACCCACCGAAACCTGGGGAAGGGCGCACACCCCCGCCCAGAGGGAGCAGGTCATCTTCTACTGAGGTGCGTGGCCCAAGCTGGGGGGGCCCGCACGGTCCCGGAGTCCCTCTCGGTGACGCTGTCATCTGAGGCGGCGACAGCGGCGGCGACGACTGCGTCGGAGGTGCGTCGACGTCCATAGGGATCTCGTAGTCCGGGGACGAACGATGTGGCTGTGCTCCCTGGCGGTGAACTGGGTCTGGAGTCAAGAAACCGGAGACAGGACCGCGCGGCCTGTGCAAGCGCAATTGGTTTGCGTGGCGCCGCAGCTCCGACCCTGTGGAAGAACGTACAACATACATATTGCGACCGAGCACGCGCTGAATGGTGCCCGGCAACCATGTCTTCTTGTTGCCAGCAAACAACCTGTACAGCACCGGCGTCGAAATCTGAAAACCCGAAGCGCCATACGAACCGATTCGGTGCGTGGGAGGCTGCAGCAGGTGAAGGAGAGTGCGGTGACGGCGGCCGTGTAGCAGCTCGGCAGGAGACGGGCCGCCACGTGGCATACACCGATACGTAGACAGGAAAATTTGAAGAGCTTGCTGCCTGGAGTGCTGACCTTTCATCTTTTCCATGTGAGACTTGAATTTTCGAACGAAACGTTCTGCTTCACTATTGGACTGAGGGTGAAAAGGTGCGGTGGTGATATGCTGAATGCCATTCACATGACAAAACTGTTGAAATTCCGCACTAACAAACTGAGGTCCATTGTCACTGACGATAGTTTCAGGCAAACCTTCGATGCAAAACACTGATGTTAAGGCACTGATTATACTAGACGCCGTCGTTGAGTTCATGGCAATCACGAAAGGAAACTTGCTGAAAGCGTCTACAACGATTAACCAGCGCGTATTCCAGAAAGGTCCGGCAAAGTCAATATGTAAACGTTGCCATGGTCCCTTGGGGCGTGGCCAGTCTGAGAAACGTTGCGGAGGAGCCGCCTGATGCTCCGCACAAACAGTACACTGTGCCGTCATGTTCTCTATCTGAGCGTCCATACCAACCCAGGTACAATGACGTCTGGCCAGTTGCTTTGTCCTAACAATACCCCAATGTCCTTGATGCAGGAGGCGTAACACTTCACGTTGCAGGGAACGAGGAACAATCACTCTTGTTTGGTCGTTGTCCGTATGTAACAACAGAACACCCTGACTTAAAGACAATACATGACGTTGTGCAAAATAACGTCGAACCAGAGACCGATCAATGTCTTTGGCTCTGGCAGGCCACCCAGAGCGAACAAAACGTGCTACCACACTTAAGTCTGCATCCGCAGCTGTTTCCTGTGCAACCCGACGAGAGTTCAAAGGGAAATCTGCGACACCGGTAAAATCTCTGGAGTCTATCTGACAACATGCCATTTCTGAAGAATCAAACGACACATCCTGGCCAACCGGAAGTCGGGAAAGTGTGTCCGCGTTGGCGTGTTTAGTGGTATGTCGGTACAAAATCTCATACTGATAATTAGACAGTATTAAGGACCATCTCTGAAGCTTTTGTGACGTTCGTGGCGGAAATGGCTTTGTGGGTGAGAACAACGACGTGAGAGGCTTGTGGTCTGTCAACAAATAGAATTTTCTGCCATAGAGATAATGATGAAACTTTGTGACGCCGTAAATGATTGCTAAGGCCTCCTTTTCTATCTGACTGTAATTCTGTTGCGTCGGCGTCAGTAGCTTGGATGCAAAGGCAATAGGACGATCATGACATCCAATACGTTGTGACAAAACTGCACCCAGACCGTACGACGAGGCATCGACTGCTAGCACTACAGGCTTCTTTGGGTCAAAGGGAATCAAACATGCATCACTTAGTAGTGCAGACTTTAATTTGTCAAAGGCAACCTGGCAATCTTTGGACCATACAAAAGGAACATTCTTCCTACGTAAGTGATGCAGTGGAGCTGCAATCTGAGAGGCATTGGGAATAAATCTGAAATAATAGTTAAGTTTTCCCATTACTGCTTGCAATTCATGCACATTCCTAGGAGGAGGCAAGTCTTTGATTGCTCGAAGATGTGACTGTAAGGGATGGATTTCTTGCGCATTAGTCACATGGCCTAAGTACTCTACTTCAGTCTGAAAAAACCTACACTTTGCTTTATTGCAACGTAGACCTGCTGCAGTCAACACTTTGAAAAGGCACTCCAGGTTTGCTAAATGTTCCTCAACTGTACGTCCGGATACCACAATATCATCTAAATAGTTTGAACAACAAGGTACAGAAACTGTCAGCTGTTCCAAAAAGCGGTGAAAAATAGCGGGGGCGGAAGAACTGCCAAAGGGTAGGCGTTGAAATTGAAAAAGACTCATGTGAGTATTAATGACGAAAAATTTTTTTGACTCGTCATCAAGTGGAATCTGCAAGTATGCCTCTGCTAAATCAATCTTGGAAAAGAAGCGAGACTGTCCTAATTTGTCCATCAGTTCCTCAGGTCTGGGCAGGGGATAAGTGTCTACAATTGTTTGACTGTTCACTGTTGATTTGAAGTCCGCACAGAGACGAAGTTTTCCAGACGGCTTTGGTATAATTACTATAGGCGAGGCCCACTGACTCGCAGAAACAGGAGAAATCACCTCACTATCTTGCCAACGTTTAAGTTCATCGGCAACTGTATCACGCATTGCGATAGGCACTGGTCTAGCTTTACGAAATTTTGGAACTGCAGATTCTTTTAAAGTTACATGTGCCACGAAGTCTTTTGCACAACCTAGATCCGGCGAAAACAAATCACTATATGTGTCACACAACGCATTGATTTTATCCTGAGGCACTACTGACGAAATTTGAAGCACATCTCTTTGAATTGATAAGCCAAACAAGTCAAAAGCATCTAATCTAAAAATGCTCTGTGTAGATTTGGCCTGAAGAACAACAAAAGCAACTGTTTTTGTAACACCTTGAAAAGAGGCAGGCAGGCTACACGTTCCTAGCACGGGAATAGTTTGACCTGTGTACGCTGTTAACAATTGCTGTGACGGCGACAATTTTGGCGAACCCAGAAGTTCATACGTATCTTTATTAATTAATGTAACAGCGGAACCAGTGTCGAGCTGAAATTTCACAGTCTTATTTTCTATGCAAAGAGTCACAAAAATTTTTTGCTTGTGGCGCTCGACAGGTGCGCGAATGTGGGCAACGTCTGCTACGCCTTGTTTGATGCGCTTGCGCGGCCTGCGTAGTGAAGGAAGCTGCGCAGACTCGGCACGCAGCGGATTAACAACACTGTCACTAGATGGCATTACCGCCGGCTCGGCGTCCGCGCAAGCATGCGAAGCTACTCCAGATTTACTAACTACTGCACTACACTTTTGAGTAGCTACTCCAAGTCTACTGTCACTAGCTACACAGTACTGGGCCCTATTACAAGGAGAAGTTGCAGAAGGCACTAGTTTCACTACAGGATTGCACTGTACATTGTCCCTTTCTTGTCCCGAACCCTTTTCCGCTCCACAGATGTACGCGCTCGTTGGGGCTTGCGGCGTGGCTCAATACATAGTTTTGCAAGAGGTGCAGAAGAATTTCCTTGCAATTGAGAACCAAGTAAAGCACTGTTCAATTCCACAGCGTCTATGACATTGACTGTATGCACTGCTCTAGCACTTTGCGAAGCACTGTTTCTAACGTTACTTTTCTTTGCATTTTTAATTTGCATACACACAGACTGCACATGTCCCGATTTGCCACATTGATAACAGGTTGCGTTGCGACTAGGGCAATGAGCATGCTTGTGGCGAGACACACACTGGGGGCAAGATTTACGTACATTTTTCTGAAATGTTATTCAAATCACTGTTTCTAACACAACGGAACGACCTTTGTGTCACACTTTTACACTGGCTACTGTTCACTGTGCTATTGTAAGAATCACTAGTGCTACACTGAGAATTACGGCTAGGAAAGCGTCCGTTATGGCGCACTGAATTTACACTGTGGCTTTGCACATCTACATCTGCTAAGTCAAAAGTATCATGCGCACGCTACAGTACTTCCCAGTCCCGTCGACAGAACAGAGCAGGCAGAGCTTGCGCCCTATACGCCCGCCCATTGTCGTGCAAAATGATGGGTGGGCTGTGCAGAAAGTGCTGCCGCTTCTTTCGTGACAAAGCTGGTCGCAGGTGATGCTGCAAAAACGAACATAATACTGTGCACTGACGGTTTCATTTGTTCCTATTTCGAAAATATAGTGACACAGTTACGTTAGACCGGTCGCTCAGAAGTGACTGTTATCCCTCGATGGTGAGCGCGCCGGTGACGTGAACTGGCGAGTCCATTTGCTCGGAGGTAGGTAAGATAGGTACGTCAACACGTATGCAATGAGCGACAATAGTAGATTCCATTGCATGGTATTTGCACAACAGTGTTACCACTCCAACTCCCGTACAACGATTATTTGGATTAAAGTCACCGTTAAATTATCAAAAGGAATATTTACATGGTGCGACTTATATACGACCTGAATCACTGCAAATATTGCGAAAACGGAGACTGCGATTAATGTGCGGTTGTCACAGAATGCATTGGTAGTCAGGTGCTCGTATTTTTAGCCAACAGACAGAGTGTAATATTACTTAAAAAGTGTATTTTTTATGCAAACATACAGTTTTTTAAATGGAAACATAGTTGTTTCTATCATGCACTGGAATGTTTGACACCAACTGTGTAGAAAGAACTTTGAATGACAATTTTATGGCGTTTAGTTTGGCAGTTACAAACGTTCGAAATTTCGGGGGCGGAGGCTGCGATAGCGTAGCTAACTGGCCGAGTGGCTAGCCCCAGGGGCACGGCCCACTGTCTCATGACAGCTAAGCTGCCATAGCCTCCGCCCCCATAATTTTTGAATGGCTGTAGCTGCCAAACTAAACGTGATAAAAGTGTCATTTTAAGTTATTTGTACATAGCTGGTGTCAAATATTCCAGTGCATGATAGAAACAACCATTGCTACATTTGAAAAATTGTATATTAGCACAAGAAATACACCTTCTAGGTATTTTTACAATCTCTTTATTGGCTAACAATACGAGTCCTTGACTACCAATCCATTCTGTGAATACCGAACTTCAATCGCACTTTCCGTTTCCGCAATATTTGCATTGCAAGTGTTAGGTGATTCACAAGATACTTTATTCCAGATACATTTTAAAATGTAAAAAAATATTCAAATGTTTGTAGAGCTTATGGGACTTGACTACGGGGCCATCAGTCCCTAAACTTACAAACTACTTATGAACTAGCTAATACTAAGGACGGCACAAATATCCACGCCCGAGGGGGGATTCGAACCCCCGACCGTAGTGGCCGTGCAGACCGTGACTGAAGCGCGTCAGTCCCCTCGGCCACTGCGGCCGGCTTTAAAATGTAGAGTTGCAGATCTGAAGATGACAAAGTTTTGTCGAAACTGGTACTCCATGTCCTGTGACACTCTGACTTCTACTAGCTACCTTGGTTTATAGTAAATGACTTGTTTTTCGTGGTACGTTGTTGGATTTGGCGTCTACGATGTTCGTGAAAATTTCTTTAAGGGATTTTATGACGACGATGGGTTTAGTGAGAATGAGAATGGGGTGTTAATTCATTACCAAAATTGGCGATGTAATGTGGTGGTGGGCGTTCTGTGATCAGGATGTTCGTCTGGCCCGAGTGAGCTGATGAGGTCTTAAGATGAATTGTGGCATGTTTGGATGAATGTGGTCGGTTTTTTATTTAATGATATGGCTAAGTGGAGGATGTCCGAGAGCAGTTCTAATTTCCTCATTACTGACGAACCGAGGCGCATCTGCAGATTCGTGGAGTTTTATTTTGAATGATTTGTACTTTCTTCATGTTCGTGTCAACGGTAATATTCCAGCTTACACATTCGCTGCTATGTCTTTTGAGATAGCCCCGTACTTTTTAATAATAGATACATTTTTTATCATTCTGTCCATTCCTTTGTTGGAGTTTCTGTGATGTGTTATTGGAACGTTAGTTATTTATCTAGCTTCAGTACTAGATATGTATGTACATTTTTCCATTGAAGCTCTTGTTCATTAATTAGAATTCTCTGAATGGCGGTGTGCTGTTATTTTGGTGTGGTGACTGCTCTTTCGGACATGTCCGAAAGAACAGATACCACACAAAAATAATAAGTATTTAGACGCGACGACGGCGTCGGCTTCAATTACGTCACCGCAGATGCGGTCATACGTTCGACGTCGCACGGGAATCCGCAATGGCGAGTGTAAGAGGGCACGAAAACGGTAGGGACGCTACAGCCATAGCGTGCGACTTGTGGAAATTTGACACGGTCAGGAGGCGAGCACGGGTAGCCAAGTGGTAAAGGCGACCGCTGACCCAAAGCGGGATAGCCGGGTTCGATTTCCGGCCCGGCTCACATTTTCACTTGTTGCCATTGTCTCATTTCATTGCCGTAAAGCAGCCACTGTGTTCCTTTCCTTCCTACTCCTTCATCCTTCCTCTCCTTTATCATTAATTTGCAGATGTCCTTTTGTTGGTGAAGATCATGGACTGGCACTTACAGGGTAAGGTGGTACAATTCCGATCATATCGGACAAATGTTGTTTGTACTGGAAATATGTTGAGAAAAGAGATAATTTTAACTATGGCACTTGTTCTTGTATGTTTAACGAACATGTAACACAAATACTAGATCATTACAAATGTTGGTATGAACACACAAAAATGTTACAGAAGTGTGAAAAATCGATCGAAAATGTACCACACTAGGTACAATTATGATCACTTCCTCGTAAAATTTTGATCACTGGCTTCTTCCACATAAATAGCACGTTTTCCCTTGGGCACCAACGCATACTTCTTAGGTAACAAACATTGCATAATATAGAATTTGCAATCACGTGGAAACTAGATAATTTACAAGAGCGCGTTCGACGACGTTGCTCCACGTACTTCTTAACATGAAAAAAATTGTATCTCCATAGCGCAAAGTGGTGTATTCTTGGAAAAGACAGGAGGAGCTATAGAAATCTGCTACACTACAACGCCACACAAAGGCATGTGCTACCAACACTACGAGACTGACAAATTATGTTGATCGGAATTGTACCTATATCGAATTTGTACCATCTTTATTTTCCATTTCCTGCACCATTTGGCAATGCTGTCCATGTGGCGCATATACCCTCCTGGTTCTATCGGCACATTATTGGTATTCCACATCAAGCAACAATTTAGATCTCCCATCTCCCCCTTCCCTTCAATAATGTCAAGGATATACAAAGGAATATTTCGATGAACACAAACTGCGAGAGTCATGTTTCACCAGCGCACCAGAACCTTGTCCAGAGATATTTTGTCAGGGACAAAGACCACCGCTGCCTTCGCCCCCCTCTCCCTGCCTCCACATTAGTGACTGTAAATGTGAGAAAACATCCACATCAGAGAGATGGGTCTTGAAGTTTTACTTGGGCACCAAGCCCAGCAGGTGTAGTTATGCCTATATCATCAGCTGCCTTATACACAGTAAGACATGAACGCCTGTACCTCTTCCTACAACGTGGCCAATGCTCTTGTTCGCTCGGTAGAACGACGACTGAAGCCGCCTTAGCAGAATTAACACTGGGAGTCACATATTTGATTACATCTATGCATGCTTGGATGCGTACCGTGTTATATAGGTTCACTACAACTAAATAAATATTTGCATTATACTCATGAATCTCTTATGAGATCTTGCCTTCAATAATACCAAGGATGTTGTTGTTGTTGTGGTCTTCAGTCCGGAGACCGGTTTGATGCAGCTCTCCACAATACCATATCCTGAGCAAGCCTCTTCATCTCCACATAAGACCGACCACCTACTGTCTGAATCAGCTTACTGTATCCATCTCTTGGTCTTCCCCTGCGATTTTTTCCCATACACTTCCCTCCAACGCTAAATTCACAATTCCTTGATGTCTAAGAATGTGTCCTACCAATCTATCCCTTCTTTTTGTCAAGGTATGCCAGAAATTCTCTTTCTCCCCAATTCTGTTCAGTACCTCCTCATTAGTTACGCGATCCACCCACCTAATCTTCAGCATTCTTCTGTAGCACCATATTTCAAAAGCCCAATCCTCTTCCTGTCCGCACTGTTTATCGTCCATGTATCACTCCCATACAAGGCAACACTCCATACAAATGCCTTTAGAAAGGACGTCCTTAGGTTTAAATCAACATTCGATGTTAACAAATTTCTCTTTTTCAAGAACGCTTTTCTACCCATTGCCATTCTGCATTTTATATCCTCTGTATTGCGACCATCATTTGTTATTTTACTGCCCAAGTAACAAAACTCATCTACCTCCTTTATTGCTTCGTTTCCCAATCTAATTCCTTCAGCATCACCTGATTTTCTTACACTGCACTCCATTACCCAAGTTTTGCTCTTGTTAATGTTCATCTTATATGTACCTTTCAGCACACTGTCGATTCCGTTCAATTGCTCTTCCAGGTTCTTTGCTGTATCTGACAGAATTACTATGTCGTCGGCAAAACGCAATGTTTTAAATCTTCCCCCTGAACTTTCATTCAGCAAATTTCTCGCCAAGGATGTACAAATGAATATTTCGCTAAACACAAACTGTGAGAGTCATGTTTCACCGACGCAGCAAAACCTTGTCCAGAGATATTTTGTCACGGACAAAGACCACCGCTGCCTTCGCCCTCCTCCCCCTGCCTCCACCGCCGCCTTGATTGTGAGCCCGTATTACGCAGTGCGCGACGTTTATGGAGCCATCACCTGAGCGGCGGTGCACGGGCCGGACCGGACCGGCTCAATATCGCCGGCCAGGTCCACAGTGCCCGCGCGGCGTGGCGTAATATCCCCGCCTGGCGGGAATTTAATTTCGCGTTTACACGGTAGGAATCCCCTACCCCGTCTCCTCTGTCCCAACCCGCCTGGCGGCGCTGTACGACAGGGCTTTCGCGCGTTCACTGCAGCCGGCGTTCCCACGTGCAGAACGCCGCCGTCGGACGCATCCGACTCCCAACTGCGCGGCCATTATTTGCGCACAGTCTGGGAGTTTCGGCGCCTCAAGTTGATAAAACTGTTCACGAAATTTCTCTGCTTCGTTACAGAGAGTTTCTGTCGACTGCGATTCGGGGATAGTTAAGTGCTTGCAGTAATTGAAAATTCCAACTGTTCCTCCGTTGCTTTCGGGTCCTAGAAGCCGAGAATAAAGTCTCTGTACAAATAAACTAAGGGTAAGCTTTATTCAATTACGATAAAAGTATACAACTTCACTAGCAACCTTAATCTTATAACAGTTACCAGAACCTTTAAACCAATGTAAACATGGGCTCTGCCTTCTTAAATATGGAAGGTTCCTGGCATTACCAACAGGTTTTACAGGAACATTAGACTTGTGAATTTCTGAATGGGCTCATTATTTTTGTTGACAATGTTAACGTGGTACCTGGTACGTGAAGATTGAACAGAAATGTACAAGCAGTAATAAGTTAAGGTGGTAATGAAATGATTGGGACAAAACTAATTAATAATCAAACAACAGTAGCAACAGAAAAAAAAACAAGAGCATTAGCAGTGAAAACAGTCAAAGTGTTCACAATACTGACCTTAGAAATGAATTTAACAAAAAATGAATAACAAAATATAAAACGGAAGAAAAAATACACGGCACTTCTTTCAGGAAAATCTGAATACGTGAACTTGCAAAGAACAAAAGAACAAAAATAAACCATCCCACTGATGATAGCACAAAATGTGCTGAAGCATGTTTGGGAACAATTAAAAATCAGGTGTCTTGCATACGGCGGAAAATCCAAACCATTTATCTATAATATGTTTGTATCGAATTGGTTAAGCAGCTTTAGAAAGAATCTATGCCTTCTGCTAGCTGGTATGCACACAGCCTAACCTAGTTTCTTTAACATACCACTAACTGGCATTCTGGGAAGAGAGTGACCGAGGAATTTGGTATCGTTTTAGCCAGTCAGTCGAAGAAAGAGCTTAGTTGAGGAGGCACACGTGTCAGTCAGGTGCTGATCGATTCACGTGGGTGGTAACCGAGGACTCTTGAACTGACAAGAACTTGAAGTGCAGCATATTGATTTTAGGTCTATGGGATGTTACAAGTTTTACACTAATCTCTGTTCTGGGATAAATATTATTTGATCCTCCTGTTGTGGCAAACATTTTACAAGTATCCTGATATCGGTCATGATCTTGATAATTTCTTTATGTCTTCTCAGGACTTCAGATAAAATGATGTGTGCGCGACTGACGGGTACGCCTTATATCATTTTGGTAGTATTACAGAAGTGGGTAAGCTTATGTAGGACGAAATACTGACAAAATAAAAGTACACAAATGTGTGGTACTTGCCCTGTTGTGACCTCGTACGCTCTGCAACGTTAATAATGTGTAGCAGTGATGTAACTAGGACTTGGCTTTGGGAGGGGGGGGGGATAGATCTGCTTTACGAGCAAAATTATAGACAGTATCCAGACAGAATACCTTCTACCGCTCCTGTTGAAGAAACCAATTCACTCCCAACCAATGATAAAAACCCCAAGTTTCCAATCTTTACCTTTACTAGATGGCTGTTATACAATTTTTATGGTTCTGGGGGGGGGGGGGTCCATCCCCCTCATCCCCCCCCCCCCCACTGATGTGTAGTGCTTAATTCTACGTTTCCTACGATAGTATCATATGTGAGGAGAACGGTATTAATTGTGAGTAGGGTGCTGGTCATGAAAGGAATTGCTGTGTTTGAATTCCTGAACCAGGTGTGTGATCCATTTTGGATATCACGGAGATCTGGAACTTCGGATTAAATTTTTGACTAAGTTGAGAGTAGTGTATTGTCAAACAAATGTACGCGGTTATGTCGTGACTGGCTATCATTGTAATTTGGTTGTATGGTGAATTAACTGGGTGTAAGTTACTAAATTGTATCTTTGGCAGAATGGCACCCTATTTCCTTTCCGTTTTAGAATTAAATTTGTTTCTTAAAACATAGTTTACGCTGTTTAAATTACGTAACTGCTGATGTAATAGGGATTTCTGAGAAGGTTTAACCTTCAAATATTTTCTTTAATTTTGACTAATTATTTCTTGGATCAGGATTAATAGTGTTTGTCTACACAGGGCTGTTAAGGTTGACGTATTTTGAAACTGAACTGTTATTTTAACAATAGAGTTTCTTACGAAGGGCAATTTCTCAATATTTAGGTTAGATTATAATTAATTATGTTGGTCTAAATGAGATCTTTGCTTTTCTGTATTCCTTAACCTTCTCACCTAATTACCTAAGTTTACTGTGACATTAAATGTTTAAAGTATTCCTAAATTGTTATTACTTTCAATACTTACGTTGTTTATTGGAGGTGAGCCAGTGCCCTGTCTCTAGGTTGGATATAGTTGCTCTAGACGGACTACAGCCGTTGAACTGCTTATATCTCTGTTTAACCGTTGATAACTCAAACTCATGGCTGACATAACAGATGTTGACGTGTTTTTGTACTGAGAGTTTTGTTGTAATCTGTTGGCTAAAATGGGAACGTGCATGTGCTATATTTACAACTGTAATGATTTCAGTAATAGGGCTTAGTGCTATTAATGATTTATTTATTTTGAACATGTTATTATTGTAATATCGTACCTCTACTATGAAAAAGAAGCACTAAAAGGGCTCAGTGACCTTTTTATCTCCGACCCTTAAATCATGTAGACAACATAGGAAATTCAGTAAGGCTTTTCGAGGTTGATTCTTTAGTATATCGATAACTAGGAACGTAGGAAATTTGTGACGAAACTGAGTGGTATCTGCAACGTATTGACCGAAGGTGTGTGGAGAGTCAATTCAGTCGCAAAATAAACAAATGTAACGCACTGAAAATACCTACTACCTCCTACTAAATAATTGGCAATTGTAAAAAAAAAGAAAGAAAGTCATTGGATGTTGTTAACTCCATAAGATATCGTGAAGTACGCATAAAGAGTGATCTGAAATGCAACGACCGCATCGTGGGTAAGGCAGACGTCAGACTACACCATTGGAAAATTTCTCAGGAACTGTAGCTCATCAAGGAGTATGTTAGTATGTTAACGGTTCGTCAATTTAGGATCCGTATCAGATAGAGTTCCCATAAGAGCCAGACAGCATCCAACAGAGAGCAGGACACATTGTTACATGTTAGTTTACTAAGTGCGAAACCGTTGTGGAGGTAATTGGCGAACTTTTTTGGCAGCCCCTACATTAGAGAGATTATATACCGGGATAGCGCTACCGACTTCAGTCAAAGTTCCTGGAGCAGTAGATTCTTGCTGAGTCAACTTCCTACGAATTTCTTACGAAAAAACCAAGACCTTAGAAGGAGACGATCTCTTTTTGCTCCAACCATACGGGATTGCAGTAAAGGAGGAAGTTTGATGATCAGGAAGGAACCTCAGCCGTACACCGCGATGGGCTTGCCGAATATGGATGCGGAAATGCATAAAACTTACTGTTCCAAAAGATAATGCCTACCCCCATACCGTTCTACGAGTTAACCCAGATCTGGACGTAACAGTCTCGCCCACTTTTCTGTGAACCTCTTATTAACGGTCCATCTGATAACTGAAACACAAGCTACAGCCAGTATGATGCTCCTGATGAATGCGTAACTGTGTGTGCCTCTGTTACAACTGCTCGGCCTTCACATTTTGTTGTCTCTCTCTAAATAGATCCCTTCCTTCTTGACGCCGTGTTCAGACTTATATCCTGTTACTATTTCTATTAAATTGTGCCATCTCTCCGATGCAAACGTCTAACGACTCGCCGATTAAACGTCTCTCTGTTAAATGCTGAAATCTGCATACATTCTGCGCACTTGAGATGCATAGTTACGGTTTGAGTACAAGAAATGGGAATCTCAAATAATTTATTTCCTAGTTATGACATGTCCCTATGCTAGCAGGCTTTGCGTGAAATAGCTCAGCACCATCACTTATTAATTCATCCAAGATTATAATTATCCATTAACATATGTGTGAATATAAATTCATACGAATTTGACTTTTCAGTCAGCCATCTCATCAGTTGTCTCCTCAAAGCTTATTAGACCATGGTCCAGTACTCATTTCACGGAAATTCCTTCGCAATACCAGAAATCGAACTCAGGCCACTCTCATGATAATCTGTTGCGTTGACAACTCCGCTGCGAAAGTGGACTGTGTAACATTTTACATATGCTACTCGTAAATTCAGTAAGCCTTTCTAACCTATTTTCCAAGTGGGTATCGTACGTTCCGGTGGAAATGACTCAGTTCTATCGTGTAAAATTGGAAATGACTCAAGAAAACGTATATAATATATCATGTTGTTAACACAAATTACACATTTATATGTAGTTAACAGAAACAATCACCCAAGCTCTACCGATTGAATGATACATAATACGTTTATCCAGCCCCACAAAAATTTACCATGCGAATGTAATTCTTAGCTGCAATACTAGGTAAACTAACCTAAGGACAACACATATACACACACACCCATGCCCCAGGGAGGACTCAAACCTCCACGGTGACCAACCGCGCGCTCCGCAGCGAGACGCTTCAGACCGCTCGGCTACTCCACCGCGGCAGTTAAATGTCTAAATGTTTGTAGAGCTTATGGGACTTAACTACGGGGTCATCAGTCCCTAAACTTACAAACTACTTAAGAACTAACTAATACTAAGGACGGCACAAATATCCATGCCTCAGGGGGGGCTCGAACCCCCGACCGTAGTAACCGTACAGACCGTGAGCGCCTCAATCCCCTCGGCCACTGCGGCCGGTACCGCGGCAGTTACGTACGCTTTGTTGTGCTTGTTTGAAATTTTGGCGTTGATTGAAAATCCCATCGCCTGTGAAATCAGGTCGGTGATTCGGTTTCTGAATGCGAGGAAAGTGAAACCAAGTGAAATTTATCGGTAAATTTGCGATGTTTACAGGCCAGATGCGATGAGTGATTCGATGGTGAGAAGATGGGTCCGACAGTTCAATGGCGGGCGTACTGATGCGCACGATGAGAAACAAAGTGGGCGTCCACCTTTGGTTACAGAAGAACTGGTGCAAGCGATTGATGACAAGATTCAGAAAAACCGTAGGTTTACAATTCCTTGGCGGTCATCACTTCACCAATGACGACCAGCTGAAAGAAACTGTTTCCAACTGGTTGAAGACACAGGCGGCAGATTACTATGAAGAAGGTATACAAAACCTACTGCCACGCTATGAAACATGCCTACAAAATTTTGGAAGTTATGTGGAAAAGTAGTTTAAGAGTTGTAGAATTTTGTGCAATAAAAATTTCTTTTGTATCTGTGTACAATTTAATTTTACTACCAAACGGAAGTACTTTCTGGACGCGCCTCGAAATATTGCGCCTTTCAGTGTACTGGCTAAACAATTTCTAATAAATTTTTGCTAATAAAAATATTGTCTTACAGAAATAGACCTTTCCTCGATTGACGTCATTTTTCACGCATTGAACCTTGTACGAGACCTAACAGGAACACATTCTATTAAAAGGACAACAGCTAATTTCATAAAACGTAAGGAGATACACTGTATGAAAGAAGTGATCATTACATTTGTAAACAACTTTGTTTAGAAAAATATGTTCGCCATTACCTATCCTATATGTTATAAATACTTGTATTGAGTTGTAATAATTGATTTTTATTCAATTTGTTAATGAAGGTACGAAATTGGCAAGCAGAAGGCAGAAAATAGTCGATGCTTCAAATTTATCGCATCACTACAAACGATACTTAGACAGGAAGCGAAAAATACAAAGCCCTTTTGTAGCGCAAAGATAGTTAAAACGCCAATCATTAAGTGGCAGCACAATGCAAAGAACCTTTCAAGTTATTTTTTCGTAGTTACCAACAGAGGGCAGACTGCTAAAAATGTTTTGCGTTGCACGAGTCAGACTCAACGAGTCTGGCTCCCGTACTGCAGGGTAATGTCGAAAACGCGAGATGGATACGCACCAGATCTTGCAGGTATTAAAATTTTTATTTCTTCTCTGTGCCGTTTAATTCTTACTTGCAATACATATTTCCTAAGTAATTTAAATTTTAGGTTTACGTAGATATGAATGTTAGTGTACATGTTGCAAGGTATCCCGAATAAATTAAATAAAGTTTAATGGAAATTGACCAATACTGCCTACTACTACCTACTTGCAAAACTGAACATTTAAAAACCGAACAATGTAGCGTCTACGACCACTTGAGGTAAGTCTTAGAGAACATTAATATTAGCAACGGACACGTCCGGAAAATCGGGGAAAACAGAAACACAAAAATTTATGGCCCCGTCGAAAGTACTCCCAAAGGTTATAACGAAACTCATTTACTTGAATAATGAAAGGGGAGACATTCTGACTGCGACATAGATAAAGAAAAAAATAGACTTACCTCGTATATTCTTATTACGAAACAGGAAACAGCAAGCAGCTCACAGCATGCAGGTTCATAACTTGATTGATTACAATATTGGAATATGCAGAAATGATTGGTGAGTTGTAATTAATTTAAGCAATAATCACAGATGAATAAAATGAAATTAAGGCTAAACTAATTACAAAAGTGAGAACGCAGAAAGCGAATTTAAGATAAGAAATTATGTATTCTTAAGAATATATGAAGTAGAAAAATATCAAAAAGTGTAAATGTCATGCATTACAATGGCGTGCTCCAACATATACTTGACGACTACCTTCCCCAACAGCTTCCTTACCGCTACAGAGTTCCTCACGCTACGCCTCGCAACAGGCAAATAGCTGCTCTCTCGCAGTAGTTAGAGCACTTACTCTACGATCCAAGGAGGTTAGAATAAAGGGAGATGGAATTATCTATGCCAAGCACAGACGTCAGTTGAAGACTGTCGCCATCTTGGTCAGTATTTCTCCGTTAAAACAAAGTATGTACTTTCAAACAATATATTTTCTTGAATAATTACTAACAAATACTCATCGTAATGTATTCGAAAAGTTAATTTTTAACGGCTAATTTACACTCTCTTATCACGGCAAAACTATCTAACGTTTTATTCCTTTTTTAAGTGACATAAAACATTAGCTCTAGAATAGGAACACTTCTCCAAAACTTAGCAATATGGTAGAGGCAGGATTCACTTTTTCAGCGTAAGGGCGTCTCCATTTATTCTAACCTCCTTGCTACGATTGAACTTCCAAAGACGACCGCGCCACTTACAGTATATATGTGGCCAGTTCACAAAATTCACTACATTGTCTATATTTACTATAAAATATGTACAAAATGACTTATGTACAATGCAGAATTACAGTTTTAATAATCAATAAGAATATAACTTAATAAGTATTGTGTGAACACTATTGTGGCCTAAAGATTACAGAAAATTAATTTTGTCGGGACCATAGGGACATTACAATGTCTTAGACAAATGCAGAAACCAATACTGCAAAAGTTGGGCGTGTAAAAGTAGAGGTATGGCCAGGAGAACTGAGAATACGTGGTTCGCTAATTCGTTACAAATGCGGTGACACTCGAAGAGATTGTACTACCACTGAGAGGAAATAAATGTTCCCCAATAAAGCCGACATATAAATTTCCTTTCTGTGTTATCAGATCTAGGAAAGTCGTTTGCCTTTCGGCTTTAATGGGTATCGATTTCAGTTTGTAGAAGCCACCCGCCTTGCTATTGGACTTAATTAACTTCTCCCACTTGCCCTTTTTGTGACTTTTCGACAGAAAGAAAAAGCGGTTAATTAAGGAACATAAATTCTTGAAGCTTCCTCCATTGAGATAGGACCGGCGACCTTCAATAAAGCATCTTTTAAGTTAGTGCTTCTCTGGTAGCCGTAAAGATGGTTGAGTTTTTACAGGTTTCGCTAAGATGATATCAATCGTTAACATATGAATACATAATTTGTAAAAAATATTTAATTTTACAGAGGACTGCTTTCAAGATGCAGAAATTTTAATAATCAAGACAAATAAAAAGATTTAAATAACTTTCGAGCAACTGACTACCCGCTGCGTTTGTCAAACTCCAAGGTTGCGTGCACACTTATGATGTATCATTTTTCACAATTATTCAATGAGAGGTATATTTTAGTTTAATATCTCATTAACGAAACTCTGGGTGGATCTAGTTGAAGAACAGAGAAGCCAGTTTGCTTTTATCAGTTGAAGAGTCACTTAGTTGACATTATGCTAATGTAGAACAAAGGAAAAACTACATCATCCAATGAAATTTTGTTAATTTGAATGACGACTATCTAGAAACTGAACTAGATGATCTCCCAAAATTTCTAAAATTTTGTAGTTTATTTTGTATTAGAAACGAATTTTTGAATAGACAGACAACCATAGCTTATATAACTGAAGAAATAAAAATAGGGATATGGTGAGGGTCACCCATTAAGTAATACTCGAGACAAAACGCGTTGAATCATTAAATACTTTGGCCTTATAATTTTGAAATGTAATTTAGTAACTTGTAGATACGTAGAATAGCCCTAAAATGTTAAAATACGTATAAAGGGAAAACATTGTAGCGTTGCAAAACAAAGTTTCAATTGCTTCGAAATAAGACGACGAAAAAAAAGGCTTTTCAGAGATATTAAATAGGAGAGCGTTGAATTAAAATTAGTTCTGCGATCGAGATTCGAAACCGGGACCTCCTGCTTACTAAGCAGACGTTTTAAACAGTCATCAATTGCGACCTCATGGAATGCGGCGGAACGGACTATCATAAACTACGTTTCCTTCTACAACACAAACATTAATTTTGCTTTGATGTTCCTTACTGTAATATGTATCAATGTTGCCAAAGCTCTCCAATATCGGAATAGCACACCAACAACGATAATTTATAGTAACAATTCTGCCTTGTACCTCTTGCATATCTATGTGATATAAATATTCAACTATTATCAATTTTCCTAGATATTAATTGTCTTATTATATCAACGATATTAAATAAAGGAGGTGTGTTGAATTGAAATTTGTGCCGCGGCTTACATTCGAACACATGACTCCCTACTTACTATGAAGTGGCTTTAACCACTTGTTAACAACATCTGTCAACATCTTGTCTACAACATCTGTCGATATCATATTTCAGTATGTACAAAGATGCAATGAAATCCCTTAATCTTCCGGCCCTTTTCTCAGTCTTCTGCAGTACTTTTAGAATTTGGATCAATTACCTCTATTTCATATTCATATATTCAACAGCCAGTTTAGATGTTACGAGTACTCGTTTAGCTTGCTAACTGCACCATCTTTATATATGTTATCTCCAACATAGGATCTCCATTACAGGACGTAATTTACCCGGTTTCTTGTATGCCCAGATCTTGGGGTTTACTTTGTTTCCAGTTCGGAACAGGATATGGTGCTCAAGAGATACAACTGGAAGTCTTCTTTATTGCTTGAGTTCTTAGTTAGAATTTTATGGTTTGGCCTTTCAGCCAGTGGACGGCATTTCCTTTTCTTCTTGGATATGGCATAAAAAGTCAGCAGGGCAAAGGATATTGGATATTGTTCTGCTATTGATTGCTAGTACTTTTCTGATGTAAAACCATATGTTATTTACCTTGTTAAACTGCAGTATATGTTCTATATTATCCAGTGCAATACACATTGTATACATCGGGGAATCTGACAATCGAATTTGCGTTTGTTACAACCATATTGTTCACAGCGAAATACCAAGTCGCTTTAGAATCTGATGGCAGGTTTGGACTGTGAATATTTTCCTAGGTTACTTTCCAGATGTAGAGTTGACATTTTTGCTGACTGTTGTTTCTAATCTTACCATTCATAAGAATATAATAGGCATCCTTCACTTTCATTATTTTCTTTTCAGAGACCATCCCTTCTAAGTAACTGAATTCCAGTAAAAATGTATTTCAGATGGTTAAATTCATTAGGATAGTGTAGGATATCTATAGGTGGGTTAAGGTCAACAGGAGCTACTTCGTTTAACAGATGTGCAATAAGGCTGCCGTTCGGTATTTTTGATTGTAAGTACAAGCCTTGCGCTCTTGGCCGATATCTGTAGGTTTTTATGCGGTATAGTTGACTTTAAAGATGCGTCCGAGACCAACGAAGTATCATAGTGCATATGTTAGACTTTCCGACATGATTGCAGGTAGTGGTGATAACCTTGGAAGTAATGTAGGCAATTGCATAGCTACTTTCCTTGTAATATGTACTTTCACACAGACACGTATGTTCTAGAATAGTTTCCTACAGTTCGCTGAAACAATGTGATGTATATTATTTTAAGATCAATGCCTAAACATTTAGCATAATGGTTCTTGTGATTGCGCATCGATTCCACGGTCTATGTTAAATATGCCAGATTTTGTTCTACTAATTTCAGCTCCAGTTACCCGTTCATGAACGGCCTTTGAAATTATTTTCTCTGTATTCGAAGACTGCCTGCAGGATTGTCCTATCTTTACCCACACATGTTTGATATGGAGCAGTGACACCAGTCACTGCAGTTTTCAGCCAGTGAGCATGGATATATCCAGAGATTTTGCAGTCGCTGTCCAACAGCATAATTGGCCTCTGATTTCCTAATTTCAGTTTCGGTATATTTTTGCACAAACACCATTATCACCTTTCAAAATTCTCTTAGGATTTCCTATTCCGAGTTTAGGAGCTCATTAGAGATTAGTGTCAACCTGGATTCCAATATCTTCCCTACATAGACTCTTCGACGTCTTCTTCAGTCACCCGAAATAAGTGCTGGCGCTTACGCGTGGTTTATACTGCCTTGAAGGTTCCCAACGAATTCATTCTGAAGCTGTTCATCGATTGGTACGATTAGACAGTAGGGACGTAAAATGCTGTACCATTATCTCTTGAATCTCAGTAAACTCCGCCCTTCCTTCATTATTTTTAATTTCGGGCAATATTTTGCGGGATGCTCTTTTACTCTCAAGGATGACGTGGTATACTGAAAAGACCTCGTTCTGTACTGTGTTCTGGACTCGTGACGTGATCTCGTAGTCTTTGAGTTGCTTGCGTGGAAGCGTCAAAATGTTTGCTTTCGTCTTTTTAATTCTTTCATAGCTGTCCATTACAGTTGCATCTGACAAATCCTTCAAAGATTGGAAGTAGAATTCTACGGTAGATTTGTATGAAATGCTTTTCTCTCGCGAGTAGTTTAACATGAGTCGTTGTATTTCTTGGGTTAATCATATCTGAGCCAGCAATTGATTCTAGAGTTTAACTAGGTAAATTTGCTTTCACAATCTCTCCATACTCTTTGGAATGCCTTTTGACAAATTGGATCTTCCAAGTGTGACACGTTAAGCATTCATGTAACAGCCTCTGTAGGTCCCATGTTGTGCCACATTTACTGTGCAAATGTATGCAGCTTGATCTGAAAAATTGTAGGCCGTACTTCATATGCAAAGCACTCTATTTTAAATTGTGCGAAACATGTAATTTATTCAAGCGACTTGCCGAATGGTTGGTAACGTGCGTAAAGCAAGGGGCTGCTCCGTACATGTACTCCTACGAGTGTATTAGTCCTAATTCTGCAACTATGTGTTCTAGTTCACTGGACTTGTGAAAATAAGTATTCTGATCTTTGCCATGGAGCACGCAGTAAAAATCTCCCGCGAGATAAGACCTTGATTTGGTGTTCCAAATGGAGAGACAATTTCGCCCTTAAGAAAACTCTGCCCAGTGGCGCATATTGCTGGATCCCGACAAAGCATTTACATTTATTAATTGTGCCTGCTGTGCCTTTGCTGTTTGTACGTTTAACATCAATTTGGATAATTATGCACCCTTAAGTGAGAAGAGCTTTTCCCATTTCTGTCCCATCCCCTGCGTTTTCTATGGAGTTGAAGCTGGTTGTCTGGTCATAGTGAATATTTGTCTCTTCTTCCGATAAGATGATGTCAGAAGCATATATAATGTCTGTTAACTTTTGTAAGCTTTATACCTTGTTAAAGTTAAACGGAGCGATGTTATATGCTTGTATTTTAGGGATAATTCGTTCTATTTAATCGACTGTTGTAAGTATCCTTCAGTTCATCACAAAAGCATCAAATCCATAGGACCTTTTAATAACAGTAGCCACTATGAAACAGGTCAAACGAATTTCATTGTTATTTGGAAGAATATCACAGAGGCTGTTTCTTGACGAGTATCGTCTTCTTTTGATGCTTTTGAGGTGGTTGGAATGGCTATCTGTGATGGATTTTTAGAAGCGTGGCGTAAATGGCTTCCTAACCGCACCTTATGGATAACGCGGATGTACTGACTCTCTCGCTTCACAACAGAAACTTTAACTCTGCTTCGATACTCCCTTATGTAATGTTGCCGAGTCTCTCCTATATCAGAACAGCACCAGAGCAACGAACATTAATGGAAACAATCCTGCCTTTTACCTCATCCGTGGATGCGCGTTGATATGCCGATATTGGAGATCCTCAGCAACATTGACACGTACTACATAGAGGAACATCGACGAAGAATTGTAGAGGGAGACGTTCCCTAAGTCAGTGCAACAAGCAGTATCCATAAAGCAGCGATAGGTGTTTGGAATTTAAGTCAAAGTCGCGCTGTGAGACGGACGTATGGCGGCAGCATGGCGGCCCGATAAAGAAAAGTTTTGTACGTCAGGATATTTTACCAAATGATAAAATGAGATTCTAAATTTGTGAGAGAAAAATATACCACTAAATTTTCCATTGACTGAAGCTATCTTAGACCGAAGGCTTTCGAGTTAAAGAGATGGTTTCTTAGAAAATGTCGGAATCACTGTAGATGTTATTGGAGTTAAACTTTCTTCGGGCCCTAACGATGTTCATGTAAAATTAAGCTCTTCAGACTTATGTCGTCGAAATATCGGTAACTGTGGTGGAAAAATGAAATATCGTCATTCAGATGGAAGGGTTAGTGAAGTGCTTGTCTCATACGATGGTGTTCGAACTGTTAGAATATTCGAAATACCTTTCGAAATTATAGTTGATTAGATGCTTAGTACTGATGTAGAACGTGTAAGGTTAATAAAAGGTTTTTTTACAAGATATTACAATATACAAAATTTTACATGACACCAATTTTATTATTGCTTATTAATTTTATTTTTTATTTTATTATTCTTTATTTTTTGGCCGATTTATTAATGTATATCTAAAAATTCATCTAATGAGTAGAAGGAAATGGCATTCACCAATTCTTTTAATTTTTTAGACGCTATTTGGCTATCTTTAAGACTTTTGATCCTATTTGGTAAGGGACCAAACACTTTTGTGGCAGCATATTTCAACCTTTTTTCTGTTGAAAAGCTAGATTTAACCTTGAACAGTGTAGATCTGGCGGCATGGCCTTGCCCCAGCCAAGTCGAGCGCACGGTCGTACCAACCCTTTCTCGAAGCAGTAGACGGCATTTTCTACCCCCCTTTATCTCAGTTTTGGATAAAGATAGAAGCCTGCATTTTCGGTTACCAAGGATATGTACTATAAATACCTATATTTTCAAATTACACTATTTTACAGTTTACGAAATAATAGCAGTCGAAAATCGTTAATTCTGTCAATCACATACTCACCGATCATCAAAATTCTAAGGTACTTCTAGCAGACACACAGACGTCAAAGTTTGTAATTATATAGTGTTTAGCCTATAATAGAAGTAAAAATTCAAACATCTGTGAATATAAATTTTCGCTTGACGGAATAGTATCTATATCTTCGAGGTATAAGCATTGTATTGTTAGTGGTCTTGTGGTAACGTACTGTATTCTCATAAAGGAGGTCGCCGGTTTTTACTTTACATTTTAACGTAGCTGTTACCTCTCTACTAAGTGTAGAATAGTCAGAAATGACGTGTGGCACCTAATTAGAGATCAAGAATAAATTTTAAGATATAGATTAAATTGCTGCAAATGGAGACAGTTCCGATGACACCAACATCCTAGCTTGATTTCAGATATAAATGAGAGAACGGTTGCTCGTAATGTCAAAAATTGCGCCACATGACGCGGAGCAAAAACGATAGACGATGATTTCAAACTACAACACCACAGAGATGTGGTTATGCCGTTGTAGCGAACTTGAAAATTGAAATGCCGATTTTTTTACGATAATTTATCAAGAGCCCAAGAAACTTACATAATTCAAAAGATGGTTTGCTGTGGACGTGCACAATACAATAATCATGAATGTACATAGTCGATAAGAGTGGTAAAACGAAATAGATATTTGACGATTTAAATTCCCCATCTCTAATAAAAAGTGAACGTCAAAATCTGAAGTGCTACCAACTACTGCCCTAGGGATGATCGACATTAGAAAAAAATCGATGTGAACATCAATGTTCACATAAATTCAAAGATACCGATGTACGATGAACGTGACACCCATTATTGCACTGACACTACCAAATACATTATTATTGGCCTCCCTGTCAATTTAAACAATGTATCTACAATTATTTGTATACGGATAAAACAGTCATAAGAAATAGGGATAAACTGATATAATTAGCCACATTTAGAGTTTTGACGTAGAGGCAAAATTTTACTTACGGTGTTGGCGTAGTGTGCAAATGTTGGCAACGAAATGTTCGCTTGATGTGGGATACATAGAAGAACCTGTCAACTGCAGAGCAGGAACAAAATTAATGATATACTTCATGGTCAACACGAAAGACCATGCCTCTTATTCTACGTGACTGGTTTTCCGAAGTGTCTCATTCGTCGGCGCTTTCAACTTCAGCACACTACGCCACCACTGCCCTAAGTAAAATTATATCATGTACTAAACAGAACGTACATTTATATTCACCTATCTCGTTAGTAGCTTGGCATCATAGGCTATAATTTTGATTTATTTATTATTATTATAGATCATCGAGTTCAATCTTCAGTAGGGAAATATCGATATTCCGAAGTTTTCACCATCGATCTGCGACAGACATATATTAACTATAAGTCTCAGCTGGGTTTACACTCTGCTTCGCGACACTTCCGGCTTACGCTATCGTAACACTTCGCTGTTCGACCGCCGAAGTCCACTCACCACTTGTTTGATTTATTACATTACATTAAATGTCAAAACTTTTTCTTTGTCCCGTACACTACTCCACATTCCTCCACCACAGGTGAAAATTCGTCCCGAATTTTAAGACGTAATCATTACACAAATAACATCGTTTACAAAACACATACAAAACCATTTGAAACAATTCTACTGGGATTTGATGTGTAGGAATATTGTTATTCTCGTTTTTCTTACGCTTACAGAGAAGAAAACTCACAGCAAGGAGTACCAACAGTAAAAAGGAACCAGAAATACCGGTCCTTAACACTACAAATTTCGTCTTTTTCTCTTGTTTAAGGTGCAATATCTGTTGGATAACGGCATTGGCACTAATTTTGATTTGCTGGGTAGTTATGAAGTGGTGTAAGGATTTGAGGATTTCTGGGTCGCCGGCCGCGGTGGCCGAGGGGACTGAGGCGCTCCAGTTACGGTCTGCACGGCCACTGCGCTCGGGGGTTCGAATCCCCTCTCGGGCATGGATATTTGTGCCGTCCTTAGGATTAGCTAGTTCATAAGTAGTTTCTAAGTTTAGGGACTGATGGCCCCGTATTTAAGTCCCATAAGCTATACAAACATTTGAACATTTTTTTTTTAAATCTGGATCGACGGAATCGTTAAGGAAAGTTAGGTTTTTTTCTGGTAATACCTGTAAGGTAGTGTCAGGCCAGTAAACCAGAGGGTATGATATGTTCATTGTAATATAACCAGTTGTGGCTGCGGGTAAATGAAAATTATTTCCTGTGATTGTACATGAAGTATCGTTAATGATTAATCCACTATTCTGAAGTTCTACAAGTTGTACAGACGATACCATTCTGTTTTTAAAGCATTGTGCGTAAACGTTTGTCGACTCTCGTACCGCGTATAACCAATTGTTTCCCATCCGTTCGAAAAAATAGTCTGTTGACGGTAGAATTTCTCAAAAGAATAGTTGCTTGTTATGAACACAGGGCCTTGATTCGAAAATAAGATTCCACTCCTTTACTCTAGTATTCTTAAATCATTACTAAGTCGAATCCTCTGACATATTACTATTGCTACCTTGTACAGCTCCATTACGGTAGACGGTGCTCCCCGAAAAAAAATTACATTACATCTAAGCTGAATGTTAACCAAAGGAAGGAAAACAAAGAAGAGAAGAAAACGACATACATTAAATCATTTATCATTCCTAGATGTCTGAACTACTCCCTCGTAAATTATACAGACCTTTTGTTTTGTTTTTGGCATGCTACTTGCGGAGGTACTACATCAATATTGTTCCTTTAAAAGGTCGCAACCGATTCACATGCACGACCGACGTTCGTGTGGGCCACTGCACTCTTACGTTTACCAGTGACGTTATTCCCATAATTTGATATGGCCCTCTATAATTAGAAACGAAATTTTTCGTCTTACCTTTTGCTACATAAGGGGTGGATAACATACCCATTGTCCGACTTATAGTCCGGTTGTTTATCTCCTCTGTTCGCTAGCCTTTCCTGCTGTTCCAGTGCCTTCGTGTTTGCTTTTTGCACTCTGGACCACACCTTGTTCTTCATCTTCGAGAAGTCCTCTACCGTTTCATCGACTCTCCCTCATTTTCCCCTTAACACGTCGAAAGGCGATGGCGTCTTTCTGCAATAAACTACTTCGTAGGGCGACAAACCCGTTGCTTCGTGTGTTTCCGCATTATGACACAATCATGGGCAAATACATGTCCCAGTTATTGTTCTGCTCATTAATGTAATAACTCAGCATTTTCCCATTGTTCGGTTTACCCTTTCCGTTCCCCCGTTAGCTTGTGTATGCAGAGATATCGTGCGCAGCTTTTTTATTTTCAATAGTTGACAGAGCTGTCCGAGAACAGCTGCCAGGAAGTTCCACCCTTGAACTGAATAACGGCCTCGGGTACTCCAAATTTGAGTATCCAATTATTTACAAGTGCTTGTGCGATTGTGACGTCTTGTTTAGGTATTTTCAGGATGTTTAGTTGAGGCATCTGCTGTTTTGCCTATTTCTTATCATTTGGTTATTTTGTCAGGAAAAGTGATGCATCTGTGGGCTGTGAGCTCTACCCAACCTGGGAGAAGGGCGACAGTAAAACAGCGGTTTAATCGACAATAACATTTATCGAAATATTCTTAAAACCAGAACGCTAGTGGAGAGTGTGCCCGTATTGTCACGCACCGCGCCGGCGGATCGCTGACGAAGCCGCTGACTCCGCTCTGCCCCGCTGGAGGCGGGTGCTGCCGCCTGAGCTTGCTGGACGCAGCTTACGTAAGCCCACCGGAGAGACGTCGCTTCTGCCGCGCCGCGCCTGGCCTCGCCGACCTCGTGGCCGGCCGACGATCATAGAACGGGGGTGGGGCCCGGGTGTTGAACCCTGATCGCCTTTCACCTCCAGGTGTTGCTCCGCCCTTGGACAGGTCACGAGAACGCTCCTAGTACAGCTGCGTCTATTCGTACGTACTGCGCTCTCGGGTCAGTGCTGTGTTGCTTGCTACCGCCTTGATGTGGCCGGTACTGATTCGATGCCCGGCAGCACCCCGTTGAGGTCGAGGTCCCGTGCTCGACATTCTCGTAGACCCTAGCCTCTACTTCCCGCCAGGGAGGCCGTATAGACCACAGCGACCCAGCTGCCGCATTGCAGAACTCGCAACCTGCGCCCAACTCAAATAAAGATTAACATTAGCAGCGACGAGTGCTAATGTGCGACATTAGCAATTCGGGTGGCAGATATCTCCCCAGCCGTGGTTGACACTCTCTCTCTAGCCGTGGCCTACTCTCTGACTCCGCCTACCCTTCCTTTTCCTCCAATAATTATATGCTGGGGTTTACCCCATTGGTTTTCGTTTCATCGATGTAGGCTAACTGACTTGCTACACGTGATGGAGTCCTATTTTTCGGTCACATAGACCGTGGCTGCTTGTTACTTAAGCAACACCGCTGCTCGGAGTCGTTGCGTAGCACGCGCGGCTGCCGACACACTTGAAGTTTGCTTTGAGCTACTTAAGTTTGCTGAGCGCCCGACCGACTCTGCTTCGTGACACTGCCAGCTTACGCCATCGTTACACTTCCCTGTTTGGCCGCCGAAGTCCACTCACCACTTGTTCGATTTATTGCATTACATCAAATGTCTAAACTTTACCTTGTCCCGTACACTCCTCCACACAAAGAAGAAAATTAGTGTAATATCTGTGTTTGTGCGAGCGCTAACGTGCTGTCAATAAGTATGCTGAAAACCGTTGCATCAAAGCCTCTGACAAAAATTTAAAGGAAAAAAAATTAGGGAGTGGCTTTTAAGAAAACCCGTTGCTGACGTACAACAAATGGTACCAGAGAAGAAATTGAGGACATCATCTCCAAAAATAAATAGACCTTCATGAAATAAAAATTAATAAGTTGTATCTCAGGAAAACATGGAATATGAAATATGCAACTAGATTAGATTAGATTATTACTTGTTCCATAGATCATATGTACGAGATTTCGTAATGATGTGGAACGTCCATTATAATGCAGGTTCACTAAATATTTATGCCAAATCGCGCTTGTTTTCCATAAGCGTTCGCCTCTGCAGTCCAGCGGACAGCTTAGTAGATAGCCATTTAGTGTGCCGAGGTTCGATTTCCGGTTTGGTCGCAGAGTTTCTCCACTCGGGGACTGGGTGTTGTCCTCATCATCATGTCATCAACATCGATGCGCAAGTAGCCTAAGTGGCGTCACCAAAAGACGTGCACCAGGCAGGCTGAAAACAATCTCAGATGGGTCTAACGACCAAATATTTAACACAAGATTATCAACATCAAGTCCAAAAGCACTTCCAGCTGGAGCCCACAATTATCAAAGTTATAGAAATTCCTCTTTCATTCATAGTTATTATTAACGTTCTCAGGCTTGATTTTTTTCTCAAGAAAGAAATTACTTTTATTCTTTAACTCTCATAAATTTTAATTGTACCGATTTTACGAGAACCATTTATGAAATTATATGTAATCATTTTCATACCATACAATCGTTTGCACTAAAATAACTAACTATGAATTAAACTGATCGTTCAATAAATACGACACAAAATAAAAAGTACTACTTTCACTTGTACAGGAAAAATGTACCTTATCATCAACATTCGTGTATTATGAAGTTCACAAACTAATGGCGAATACAACACTAACTTGTTTGTATTTCTATAGTTGTCCACCCGTGGTTGCAGTACTGTACATGATGAAAGGATTTAACAATAACAATAAAATCGACTTTCCAGACTTCCCAAATACTGTCACATTAAACCAAACGAAACCACACCAAACCAAAGAAACAGGAAACGGGTTTTAAGAAAATCCATGCCTGATATACAAAAAACTTTACTGGAAAGGTTTACCTACAAAATGAAGTGATATCCCACCAAAAACATAAAATGTACAAAAATGCAAGTCTCGTGATGAATTATTTCCACCATAAAAAGAAGTGAGATCTCATGCAAAACTAAGTCGGTTATTTTACCTAGTGTTCATGGAACCAACTATACAATATCTCGTCATATTTTTTTAACTAATTAGTTATCTACCAACATAAATGTATGACTCAGAAATTGCACCATAATATGACATCAGAATAAATACAATGAACTGGAAATTCCACATTGTCATAATGACATAACATTTACATTCAATTATACAACCAAACGTAACAATGTAGTAACTCAAAAGTGCATAAAGTTTTTTTAAATATTTCTTTATGTTGCTATGGGAAACCAAGTAGGTTATTTTAGTTAGTGTTCATAGAAGCACTTATTTGTTATCTAATTAGGAATCTACCAACATTTATAGTGACTATGCCAGTATTATACATCTTTAATTCTATAACACATATGATGATTTGCTATCGCACCATAATAGAATAACATCAGAATACACATAATGATGGGGAAATTACATATCTTTATATAATATGGTTATAATTTGTAACCAAACATAATCATGTGGGAATGAAATACCTCACATTAGCATAAGGTATTTTAAATATTAGTTCACGTTGTCATGTGCTGGTCAAGTCATTATATTTAGTATTGAAATAAAGATGTATAATTTTCATATAGTCACCACAGATATTGATAGATAACTAATTTGATAAAAAAATATGAAGAGGTGTGGAATAGTTGGTTCCATGAACATTAACTAAAATAACCGACTTGGTTTCCAACGACATCTCACTACTTTTTATGGTGGAAGGAATTCGTCGTGAGTCTTGCATTTTTGTACATTTTATGTTTTTGATAGGATCATCCTTTCTTCTAGTGTTGTAGCTATGCACACTGCTATTGCTTTTCAGTTCTGTTGGATTGTTTATAACAAATTTCTTAAGTGAGTGTATATGCTGTGAAGTTTCTGTGAAGATCCCTGGCTCTATAAATAGGTGTCTGCAGGATTGTCTTGGATGGACTCCAGTAGTCATTCAGAATACACGCTTTTGTGCAATGAATAATTTTTTACTCAAAGATGAATTACCCCAGAATATGATACCATACAAAAGCATAGTAAGTTAATTTACTGATATGTATATCACCAAAATTTGCAATGAACCTAATAGTTTAATTAGCTGAACTCAAAGGTTTCAACAGATCTTCAGTGTGCTTTTTTCCATATCAACCCCTCATCAATGATCACACCTAAAAATTTTGAATATTGTACATTAGCTACTGATTTCTGATCGAAGACTATACTTATTAATGGTGTCATTCCATTTACTGTATGAAACTTTATGTATTGTGTTTTATCAAACTTTAATGATAGTCCATTTGCAGGGAACCACTTAATGATTTTCTGAAAGACGTCGTCTGCAATTTCATCAGTTACTTCTTGTCAGTCAGGGGTGAAAACTATACTCGTATAAAAAAATTATAAAAAAGAATAACTTTCTATCTTTGTGAATATGGAATGGCAAGTCATTAACCTTGTGGCAGCCTGACAGCCCATTCTTGATTGTTCTCCAGTTTGAGGAATCAGCTTTTTTGCATAGTACTTGAACTACTTACTTCAACTTTCTGCACTCTTCGTATTAGGTATGATTTAAAACATTTGTGCACTGTCTTATTTATAGCACAATACTTATGTAGAAGAACTCCATGATTTACACAATTAAAAGCCTTTGAGAGATCATAAAAATCAAATGGGTCATATTATTCAGAGCATTTAATATCATATTAGTGATAGTATATATAGTATTTTTTGCTGAAAAACTTTTCTGGAAACCAAACTGGCATTTTGTTAGAACTTTATTTTTACATAAGAGTGAAGCTACCCTAGAATACATTACTTTTTCAAGAAATTTGGATAAGGCTGTTGGAAGTGAGATTGGGCGGTAGTTGTTGACATCAGACGTATCCCGTTTTTGTGCAGTGGCTTAACAATAGCATATTTCAATAGATCAGGGAAATACCCTGCTTTAGAGAACTATTACGTATGTAGCTAAGAATCCTACTTATTTCTTCAGAACAGGCTGTTATTACCCTGCTGAAAATGCCATCAATTCCAGGTGAGCTTTTGCTCTTGAGAGGTTTTATTGTTATTAATTTCAAAAGGAGAGGTGGGTGGAATTACAATTATGAAAATTAATACTGACCTTCAGTTGTATGGTTGGGTGATTAAAATGTTGCAGTGAAAGTGTCCGTATAACAGATGTTCCCTGTCTTGAACGATGTTACACAAATTGACACTAGAAACACCTGATTCTACTGTAAACCTAATAGTACCATTGGGGTAATTTTTTAACCATAACTGGAAATATCTCTTTTTGTTACATGAATGGTGTTTAGGGTTTCACCAGTAGAGATTACATTCATAAAGCCTCTGAAGACCACGAAAATGACAGTTTCTTATCTAAAATGAATAGTACATAGTTGAAAATAAATTTGCAACGAATTCTTTTTCTTAATTTCCCGAAGAAACTTCACAGTCTGAGGCTCAAACATAATTAAAACAAATAAGTAAAATATCTATATTTTCAAAACGTTTTTCTTCCTTGTTGCAATCAAGAGACAGAAAAATTAGAACAAACAAGTTCGGTATTTAATTTTAAGTGTCTGGAAACGTTTTGTAAAAAATAGTTGTCAGCAGCATTGTGGAAGCTGCAGCGAGCTCAGAGTTCAGTCATGGGACATTTGCCAAGTACTTTTCACACTTGAAATATATGTTTGATGCTTGATTCCCCCTTTGTTGCTTGTAGAAGACCAACCGCTAAAGAATATATCAAAGAAAGCCTTACATGTGTTTGCCAGCTTATTGGTTCAGAAATGTAGTTCGGACAGTACATGTTTACATTGTGCAAGCCGTAATTCATCATCAGATGTTTCAGATTGTGTCTGCGTCCATTTGATGTGTCTGAATCACAGGCCTCAGCAGTTTCCACTGGACTAAAATCGCCGTCGTCCTCTGAACTCGCTGCACTACCAGGATTTTAGTAAAGACTCTCAACATCCATGATATTGCGTTGTCTTTCCATGGTAGCTTTTTTGGTGGGAAAAGAAAAAGAACAAGCTCACGTCACGGTCACTAGGAGTGCCTCAGCCTAGTGGACTCACAGTTTAGTTCCCTCAAAATTCCAACAACAAACAAAGACTGAGATACACACATGGAACGTTTCTACAAGGGGTTCCGCCTCCTTAGTCAAGTGGACAGCGTCGAAGGTGGCCACGCATTGGGCCCGGGTTCGATTTTTAGGAGGTCGGAGATGTTCTACTCTTGGGGACTAGTTGTTGTCTCTTCCTCATCATCGTTCCATCCGCATCATCGTGATCACCCAACTGGCGTCACTTAAGACGACTTGCACCAGGCAAGCAGAGATGATCCCAACTATTGACTAACGACCACAAATGTCAAGTGAACACCATCTGTAAAGAAGACACTCGTGTCGTCTATTGTCGTGTAATAGAGCTTTAGCAGTGGCTGAAACAGACTTTGATTATTCTTCCCAGTGTCACTTCCCAGGTCTGCACATTGGCAGGCCACAGGAAACCGAAAGCCATTCCTATCTAACCCAACCTCTAAATTGTTCATATTTCACTTTCTTTTGACCTAAAGCGTCGTAATGATCTCGTGAATAACATCGAGACAAGGCCACAAATTACTTTGTCTCAAAAAATTGTCGTTACTTATGTTAAATTGAGCTAAAGACTGTAAGGTTCAAAATGTTTCTCGCGCTACTAATGGTAAAACAGATAAATTTTTAGTACTTCTGGATGACCTAAGGGGATGAAATTCTGGTCTGTTATACAATTCCACAAATGAGTAAAAGTCATGAGCGAGTTTGATCTTAGGAAAAATATGGAGGGGTTTAGGGAACTCGAAACACACCGACAGGTCAAAACTGGCCCACATGGTACTTCTAGTATTAAGATTCAACTTCAGAAGACATACAATATAATATTTCATAAATATCGGCGGATATAGTGCTCTCGTAATTTACGACGGGTAGCCGAAGAACAGTGCACTGATTAATTCCACTGAACACGTGAAAAGCGAGTGTCGTAGACGACGCGTCACACAGATACCGCCCAACGAGGCGGGTTTCCCGGGGCCAGTAGCGAACTTTGAGGTTGACATAAGCCGCTGCTGCAAGCTCTCACACAGCGGTCCACCAACAACAGTGGAGCAGCGAGAGGGAACACAATGTAACCAACAGGGTGTGTGCTACTGACGACTTAACTGAGGACACTATGTAGATATCTGACGTGGCTGTAAACCTGTGACAAGTACCAAACACAAAACACAATGCCGAACGTCTATTGCGCTCTTTGGTTGTTGTACATGAAGAAGGCAACAATCAATTAGTCTCTCCAACGCTAGATCACATCAGGCACGAACAGAAACAAGTGACAAATTTGCCACTGGAACAACAATAATGTGACAAGGAGAATACCAATGGAAAGGAAAACTACCTTATATAACACAAGAAGATCGTGAAGAACCAACGTGACCACAGGATCAAGAGTTGGTAACTAATTCTGAATTTTAAAGTAAGAAGTGGAATGGACATAAGTAAATCCCTTACAGTGAAGAATGGATTACCTCAAGACTCAATATTAGCATCATTACTATTCAACCTCTATACAAGCGGTATGCCTTACACAGTGAGCCAAAAATTCGTATACGCAGATAATCTAGCGAAGCAAATCTTTCGAAAACGTTGCAAAGACCCTAACGGATGACCCTGAAGCCCTTAACAAATACTACAGAAGGTGGTGTTTGTGCCCATCTAAGACTAAATGTTGTGCTTTTCACCTGAACAATAATATAGCCAATCAACAACTGACTATGTTATTTAACCAACATTGAGTGAAGCGCAACTTCCATCCTTGCATCTGGTTGTTACACTTGATTGGTCCCTCACCTATGAAGAACAACTTAAAACTGTTGGTCAGAAACTAAAAACTTGAAATAATATTATTATAATAGCTGTGGGAGCTTTTTGGGGTGCACATGCTTCCACACCACGAACAGCAGCAACATCAATAGACTACACCACTGCTGAATACTGTCCTCCTGTCTGGGAGAGAAGCTACCACACTAACATGCAGCTCCAAGAAATTATGTGGCTAATCACCGGCACATTTAAGTCAACTCCAACGCTGTGGCTCTCTGTCATCGCTAATATAGCTATATCCAGAAATAATAAGACAACAATCATGGGAAGGCATGGGAAAACCTAGTAAAAACAAATAGCGGAAAATGCTTACATATGCAGGATATCATAAAAATTTTTCCAAATTAACGTTGGAACTCACGAAAACCGATATGTAATAACTGCTATATAAGAGGAGAGGTCACCTTCAACCTAAAAGGGAAATGGAAAAAGGAGTGGGAGATTTAAGTCAGTAATCATCACCTCATAAGTGATCCCTCAAAATAGCTAAAATGGTTAAACTTAAAAGTTGACCACTGTCGAAGTAAAAGCGTAATTCAGGTAGGAGGCACCCAGATAAGAATTTACTGTTATAAAAACGTTTAATTTTAGCAATAAAAGTAGCAAAAGATCCGTGTGAGCTACCGTCTACTCCCTGCGACAAAACCTTGTTCCCTGACCCACGTTGAGAACTGACCTGGTTCAAATTACTCTAATAACAGTGAGTTAACGATACAGTGGCCAATATACATAGCAGCTCAGACGAAATTTCACACAGACATTAATGAACAAACCACCACAATTAAGTTATTTCATAAAGGTGGCTAAAGTAAAACATTTATGGCGCAATGGAACTGAAACATAGAAAATTGCATCTGAGCATGTTCTCAGCACTGGTGGAAAACTTAAATAAAAAGGGGGAAAGTGCTCGAAAACTACTATTTATATTCAAGTCAAAATTATACTCATCTTGTTTATTCAGGTCGAACACATGCAAGATGGGGAAACAATTTTGTTAATACAATAAAAATGCATCCCACTGAAATAATGTACTTAAGTTAGCCTATCGTACACAGACGATGTCCAGCCTTGAATTTAATATTAATTACACAGAACTTAATGCTACTGGGGGAAGATTTACAAACAACAATCACTCGCTCATACACATGCACTGCAATAGCGAAACTCGCCCAAAATCAGTATGCTGAAACGAGAAAGAAGCAGGCGCCGCTATCGTAGGCGAAATTCTGGAAAGCCGGAGGTACCACACAACACAATATACAATGAAACTGCGAAGAAGGGCCGGCCGCGGTGGCCGAGGGGACTGAGGCGCACCAGTCACGTTCTGCACGGCCACTACGGTCGGGGGTTCGAATCCCCCCTCGGGCATGGATATTTGTGCCGTCCTTAGTATTAGTTAGTTCATAAGTAGTTTGTAAGTTTAGGTACTGATGACCCCGTAGTTAACTCCCATAAGCTATACAAACATTTGAACATTTGCGAAGAAGGCTCTGGTCTGTCATGCCTGATTTCAAATTGTGCGTAACTACAGCAAAGTTAAGTTGTATTTACATTAGACACGCTAACGGCGACACACGGCTACGTTACCTGATCGCACTCCACCGAAGGTGAAGTGGTTAAAAATCGGATTCATTACACAAAATCGCGGCGTATTCTTAAGTTGCAATCAGAGAATAAACTATCCAGGCACTGGTTTCATGAGAAGTGGCATGAAATCAGGTGACTAGCTGCAAACACCTGTAGTCAGACATCAGACCCGTGTGGTTCCGAAAACCGTTAAAAATGTATAAATTCAATTTCTAGAAAAATAAAGAAAATGACCTACAGCATGCAACCCATAATAATGTTTAGAATTCCTTAAGCAAGCTACTGAAGGAGGTTGTACAAGGCTCGGAGAGAACTACTGACAAAGACTGAGTGCACACTACAAGTTCGGAGAAGAAACAGCAAAATTAAAAAACAGGCAGGGAGAGAAGATTGCCAAATGTTAGTGGAAATCAGAAGGATACATTCATGGTTACTTTCCAGATGGGCATAATACAAACAATAGTGGAAACTGAAGGCAGTGTTCTAAGAACCAAACATATGGAATACACATTACTCATGGAAGGAAACGATAAGAAAATTTTACGTGCACTGTACAAAAATGAACATATTGTCTGTTAGAAATGGGGCCCTACAAAGCTAGAAATAATTTTCACAGAGTTCGTACACCACCACATAATCACAGAAGGTTTGATTATACGAGGCCATTGCCAACTGCAACTAGTACAACATATACCGCTATTATCTCTTGGAAATCACTGGATTGAAAAACTAGAACAAATTTAGGCGCACGATCAGAAGGAATATTCAAAAAAATTAATCTACATTCAAGAGTCTAAGTTAAACATGCTAGATAAAGAATCGCTAACATCTCCACGAGCACAAAAACAGAACCAATCTTACCTCACCACAGTCCCAGCACAAAGTGATGTCCGATCGACTACTAGGTGGGAAAGCTACCGGAAACTGGGAAACACACTGGTGGTGGGGAGATAAGATTGTGAGACTCACCCTGCGGATGGCTCGTCGACTAGCTTTTAACCAACGGGTGTAGGAACCTCTTTGGTCACATCAGCAGCAGGAGTTGGTAATGACTAACTATCGACTCTGAGCCAGAGAGAACCATGCAAAGTGAGCAGTTACCACCCACATTAAGACAGTCATTACATTCTCGCACATCCACTTAAAAGTGTAAAATGTACACAATCTCAGGGGACAATAATAGATTATTAAAATAACAACATCCTAGCAATATTAACTAACATTTCAGATATTAATGTTTTAAAACATGAAATTTAAAAAACATTTCCCTCATGCCTTGGAAAGAGTGGGTTCCTAGTTTGAACAAAATGCTAATCTAGCGACATCAAATAAATTACAATTTCTTAAAAAATATGTGGAAAACGACATACAGTCATCTTTCAGACTTTGCAGGTAAAGAGTGGAGTCAGCTCAATTGCGTCCGAAGTGGCCATACAAGATACACAAACCGTGCTTTATAAGTGGGGATTCGTGGACAGCCCAAGTTTTGGTTGTCGAACACCTGAGCAGACGCTGGACCACATCATAAGAGTGTGTCCAATAAGAAAATATAGTGGCTCTGCTGAGGACTTTATAGAAGCCACACCTCAGGCTCTTCAATGAATTAAATATCTGGACATTGATGTATAGTTAACAGCTTGTAGCGCATGAAACGTCTCCTGATTCCAAGTGTTTTGTCATAAATATACCATTGTTCACTCACATGTACTGAAAAATGTGCTGTTGTGAATCTTTAACTTATATTTGTATATACATTATTGCTCTTTGTGTAATTATATTTGTAATTATGCTGCTGTCATATGCTATACGATAAAAAAGAAATTAATTAATACTCATTGCCAAACCGGAGATGATACGAAACCCTTCTCGAAATGAATAAACAAATCCCACATCAGAAATCACGTACGGAATCTCCTGAAACATCACCAACTAGATCGCCAAAATCTTCCCAGAGAAAAAAAAAGCGAATTGCATAGAAAGGGGCCTTTAAGGGAAGGGCTGAGAAAAATCCAAAAAAGAGCAAATGATAAATATGTGCAACACTTGGAAAGAGTCTGACGTTTCGTCTTTAGAACTGTATGAGACACAGAGCAATAGTTATAACTACGCAAATAACATTGCAAACATTTCATGGATCCACTATGAATGTCAATGATAGCATTGCTTCCATTCGAAATGGAAGTAAGCATAACTAACTGTACATCACCACAGGCCTACGGTACTAACCCAGTGAATTTAAAAATAGCGAAATGTGAAAGGTATCTGTTATTATTCGAATTCATTTTCTATGTCAAAGTATGTATTGAAACCATCGATGTCGTCGCCCACAATGGTGTCACTTTGCAAGGACAGGTACACTTGTCTTCCATCTTTCGCGATCAGCGTCAGAAGGGATTTCAGATTTGCAGATTTTTCTTTATAAACCACTTTTCCTCCTGGCTGCAGTCGAATTAATAAGTTTTCTGGTCAATTTTTTCATAAATATGATTCGAGTTTTGGTCTTTTTCATTGCAGTTCCTGTAGTCTTCAGCCAATTTACATTACGTTATTCTCTGACACATTTGCAGTTTCTTATTTTTTTCCCAACATCTGCCTTTCCACACTTTCTCTCCGTTTGACTCTAAAGAGTCGTACGGAGAGAAGCGAAATTGTTCCTTTCACAACTCACTTTCATGACGTCGTCGACACTGTACAATCGTTGGTGCAGCTTCAGTGTACACTATATGTCTCCAAAAATCACTGCCATTTCACAAAAAGCTGTGCTCTGGGAGAACATAGACCATAGTAATCTTTTCCAATGTGGGGCGATGTTACGATTTTAGCTCCACACGAGTCTTACCGAAGAATAACTGACATTCTCTTCAATAGCTTTGAGGCAGCTGCTAACTTCCTGGACTCATGGCCAGCTTCACCCTAAATCCACACATGGCAGTGGTCTTTGGCATCCTTGCTATTGTGAATACCTATACAAACACAACTGCCTTTTATAAATTACAATGTTGGTAGGTATCTTAGGCAGAGGTGGTACTTTGTCTATTGTTTGCTTATCTATTGTTTGAATTCTGGCTTATGGTTTTGTGATACAAAATCTCTAAATCAAACTTAGCGGAAGTGTTACTTCGTCTTTTACAGTACTTCATGGAAACTGTTGCTATGGCGACAGCAGTGATTTTTCCAAATAGGCCATGTTCGTTCCCATCGGAATCCATTCAGATCAGAAAATTTGCAGAAATGGTTCTTGGTTTAGTGATGCATAACGCGGTACTGCGTTTATAAAGGCGAAAATAATAATAATAATAACTCTGGAATACGGAACGTCTTGACAGAAGAAGAAAATTAGTCCCAGATGGCCTATCCACAGAAATTCATACAATACTTTGGCATATGTAGGCGACTGATTTACCGTTTAAAGAGAGAAAGTCCCTGCATTACTACTAATATGAAGAACCACAAACGCAAAACGGCTTAGTAAAATTAAACCTCTCTGTTTAATGAACTCAGATAAAAGATAATCTCATGGGTACCCAAAGAAAGTCTGCAATCTATTTGAGAGAATGTAAACGGGTGCTACCAGACTTGTCATCCTGTATGATGGTTATTTTGCCAATTCAGATACATATTGAAAAATATATTCATCGCCAGAAAAAGAAGGTCTAGTTTTCATAAATTTTGCTAAGGCATTTGACAGAATAATGCATGAATATCTTTTCCATACCTTTGAATATATTGGTTTCAATGAGAACAACCTGATCATTGCAATGAAATTCACAAAAGAAAAAAAAATATTGTATTTCTATTAATTGACGATTTCCCAATGACATCAGGATTTTAAATGGAGTCTTATAAGGAAGTCCGTTACCAATGATATTGTACACAGTTTCTTTAGAACGCCTCTTAGCAATTTGTGGTCTACTTTAGAAACCATAACAATATTTGGACCAAAGCAACAAAAGCATTTGATGACAATATTGGTGTAATAGTAAGGAAGGAGTGATGAAGACGATGTTCAACTGAAAATAAAATAAATATTTACTAAAATGCAATAGGTGAGAAAATAAACAAGAAGAAATATCGTTGTTAAATCTGAAGTGTCCCAACGATACGCAACTGCCAAGGGCAAGGTGGTTGGACCATCATAGCGCATTAGGTGTAAACGTCCACAGTTGCCTTCTAAGGACTACAGTTTCTAACTGGAAACATGTATTGGACAAAATGAGAGGCATCTTGAAATCAAAGTACACAAGAGAACTGAATCTGAAGAATAAAAGTCATCAATTGTGCAGTTAACATAAAAGCTACATATGTTGGTTACATTGTACTGGTACCAAAGAAAATAGTGAAGGCTATTGTAAGTATAATTTGCAAATATATTTGGAAAATTGATATTTTCAGAGTTGCAAGGCAGTAATAAATTCTAAAACTGAGAGAGGAAGGCTCAGATTGACTGACCTTAAGAAAAGTAATGTTCTCTTCATCAAACGAACACGTAAATTCATTCACGGTTATTCAAATAGTATAACTGATGTTTCAGTTGATATCCTTAAACTCAGGTGCATGTTATCATCAGTAAATGTCATCAGAATAAACTACAAACTGAAGCACGTATAATTTTTCTACCTAGAAATATGCAACATGACAGGTATAGTAGGGGATAAAAATACAAAGCCCTGGCAATACTTAATGGACAGATTACAATTAATTACAACACATAACAAAATCTAATTAAAATATCTCAGTATAAAATTGCAAAACGATATCGAAAAACATGAATAATATTTTACTATCAATGAGAGTACCTTCTGCATCGTACAAACTAAACAAGAATGTCATCAGTACTTATGAGACACTGTATGTAGCCAGACTTAGTGAAACCTATGTAAGTACGAAAGTCATCAACATCTATCAGTTATATCATTGATTTCTAAGTATAGGGTACAAAGGTATATGGAAGGACCTCCAACGGCGAACAACCGCGCGCTCCACAGAAAGGCGCCTTAGACCACTCGGCGGGCTTCTCCCCATGGTTTATTTCCTCCCAAAACCTCCAACACAATCTACGATGTCGTATCCTATAGCATAGTACAGGGTGTCCAGAAAAGGGCTCCCTGATTTCAAAATTCTTATTGGGCGAGCTTATTGGGCATGTACTGAACAAAACCACAATGTCCGCGAAATGGGAAAAGCATTTAGTCTATGGTTGTGAACTCCCCTGGACTGTAGTTATTTCTGCAGTCGTTCAGAAATGCTGAGTGGAGATTGCGGATGGCAGCAAGTTTATCAGTTGCTAGTCGTTCTTTTGTTGTAGATGTATCATCAAACCTGAGTCACCGGAGCAAAAACAGAACTCGCTTGTAGCTAAATTTTGTCCTTAGAATAATCATTCCTGTTCCATCTGATGTCCACAGTTCTAATACATTCGTGCGTCCTTCTTTTTGTACAGCAATGAGAAACAGTGCTCCTAAAAGAGACGTTATTTCAGAAGCAGAAGTAGTTTTGCAATCTCTAGTCCTTGAGTAATTCAGAGATGATCTCTTGTTATTTATGTACTTGCTTGTGTTTTCAACAACATAATCAATTATCTCAGGATCAAAAATTTTGAGAAAACTTTCAATTTCAGTTTTAGCTTCTCTACCATTCAGTTTCAGGCCAGGTAGGACTTTGATTATATTCAAAAGTTTTGTTTTCCAAGGTAGTGCTAACAGATTAATTATCCACAAAGTATCTTGGTCCTTACCAATATAAAAATGTCAGTTATCATGTGGCATTCCTATCACTTTATTCTCATCAACGCATGACTGCTCAGATTCGCTAGAATGATCTGCAGTTTCAACTATTTCTGCTTCCTCATCGCTGTTAGAGAAATCAGCGTAATCTTCTTCTTCAGATGATTACAGAAGAAGACACTCAATTTCTTCTGGTGTTAGTCCTTTCCCTTGTGGGGACCTGGGAGACAAGAAAATAATTCTAATACCAAAGCAATGTTAATAACTAAATCATCATACACCCACATAGTTGTAAAACAAAGCTTCTAATCATCAAAAGATACTACAGTGGTACCGTACGGTTACATGTACTTACATTACTGGGCGCGTGTGGTATGCAGTGCCGTCTCGGTACAGTCGTCCATTCCACAGGTCAGTCACAGCTGTTATGGTGAGTATGTTGGTGGCGCAGTATTGTAGTTTGGAGCGTGACTAAACAATCGAAGCATATCCGGCACCATTGTTGCGTGCTCGGCGAGCTGACGTAATTATTGAAAGAAAATAAAATTTGCGGCACTGTATGCAGCCACGCGCCCGCCGCAGGGATAAGTTAGTTTGTAAGTAGTTTAGGGACTGATGACCTCTAGTTAAGTCCCATAAAGTCTTCAGAGATTTTAACCCTTGAATTTGAACTATTGAATTATTTACCTTTTATTCGTCTTTCATCTGGTCTTCATAAAAAAAATTCTCATTAGACGAGATTGCTTCTAACTTCTTTTCAGTGTTTGAAATTTGTCAGTGTTAATTTTGACATCTATATTTGGTTGTTATTTTTCTGTAAGTACTTGTATGGAGTTCAATATCATGTTTCTAATCCCAGATTAGAGAATTCCATACTTTTCAGTTCTACGTTAATTACTTTCAAGTTTTAGCCTTTTTGGCATTTTTTCACTGGTTTTACTCACATGTATTCAGGTATTATATAATTTGTTCTTCATTTCATACCTTAAAACTTCCATTGTATCACAAAATTAAAGAAAATTATAATTTCCTTAGTAGTAATATTTATTAATACTATGAGGAAATTCAGCAATGTGTCTCAGATTTTTTATGCTAGTTTGATTACTGTACATCTCAAACTCTTTCTGTTGTATCTGATGATATGTGTAAAATATTTCTTCGTGAAATTTGGTGAGAAGAGGCTTTTGCTCCACCCACTGCCTCCAACAGGTGTCAACCAAATGAGGCAGAATACTAAGACAATGTTAATCTTTTGAGGAATCTGACTACCTTAAGAGAAAGAATATCGAATGTATATTAGAGTTTGAAGACCTGTCAACAAAATAGGCAAGTGTGTGCTTCTTGCTACCACAAGATGATGAGTACGATGAGACATATTTCTGTATTAAAAGGCGATTCAAAGTATGTCACGATCAGTAAACATTTTCTTCTGTTTAGGGACATTCAAATGAGATATTCTCTTTTGTGGCCAAAATGACATTAAATTTTGTTATCTAAGGGGAAATTCAAGAATGTGATTTAACTGACTCACTCAGAAGTCATTTACTGTAATTATATAAAGTGTTGGGAAGTTAGGATATCTTAAGAGAGTATGAGACTGACAAGGCATTTCGCTTCATTAAGGTAAGAAGTATGAAAAAGTACTACTAGAGTGGAAAAAGTTATAAATTTTGAAATTAGTCAATGAAATTTGACTGACTCACAAATAAATGGAGTCGTTTTCTGCTAAATAATTTTGAAATGTCTCCCTCTTATAGTTCCTTCAACTGTAGAATATAAATTTTACTACCACACCTGCATCTTACATATTTGTGTGTTGTCAAAAACAGCACAACCTAAAATGTCTAATTGTAAACATATAGTCTCCACAGTGATTTAAAAATAAGTGTGGGACAGGTATGTATTTTCGTTCAATTTTAATAACTTTTCAAATCTAACAAACTTTTTGGTAAGTTATTTCAAAATTCAAAGTTCAAAGAAAACATATTTATAAAATATGCCTCCACAAAATGCTTTAGAGTAACAGTTTTTATCCACCCTGCAGGCAGCATGTTAGAAGAAGTTGGTTTTAGAATGTAAGTATTTCAGCTTTTAAACAACATCACATGCAAATAAATAAGCAGTCGATTCAAATAACCTGGAAGGTAAAACGATCTAGTAGTTTCAACATCTTCTACAATATATATGTTGAAGAACAGTGCATCTATGAGTGACACAAATACCTAAGACAAAATTTGTGGTGATTGAAAGAGGCTTGGTAGGATACGAGCCTCAGGAAAAAATTATTTCATTTTTTAGAGACTGTAATGGCTTGGAATATTTTACTGATATAATTACGATACATTAACCTAAGTTAGTAGCCTTTAGAATATTTCACGTCTTACACAAAATTTTGCTTACATTTCACTAGAGTTACTTTCAAGCAGATAATGCACTTAACCACCTGAATAGTCACCAATCATTTGCTAACTTATGTGAGGACAAATGTGACATGTCATTCAGACAATTACAGGAGTTTCAAACACATTGTATGGGAATAAGCTAATTTAAGAATTTATCCCAACTTATAGAAATCCAGCGAAGCATTGGTTACTTTGAGAGATTGTAAGAGCGATGTGATATTTGCCTACCTATTACCATAAACGCTATTTGGAAATTAATGGGAGTGCTTGTCCTAAATATTTAGATGTGCAATTAACTGAGATTATAACTTCCTGATTAAGATGAGGGCATATATTTTCTCTCTTATCAGTAAATAATTGTAAAGTATCTATCTCACTTATATACTTGAAACTTTAAGATTGTTGTTGATGTAATAGTCTTCAGTATAGAGAATAGTTTGATACAGCTCTCCACCTTACTCTATCCTGAGTAAGCCTCTTCATCTCCTCATAGGAATTGCAACCCACATCCAATTGGATCTGCTAATGTATTCGTCTCTTGGTCTCTCTCTGCCTTACTTATCACATACATTTCTCTCCATTTCCCAATTCAGGATTCTTTTATGTATAAGAATGTGTCCTACCAATCGATCCATTCTTTTAATCAAGCTACGCCATAAATTCCATTTATCTAAAACTCTTTTCAGTTCCTCCTAATTAGTTATGTGATCTTTCCTCCAAATCTTCACATATTTCTGTAGCACCACATTTCAAAATCCTCTATCCTTTTCCTGTCCGCACTGTTTATTGTCCACGTTTCACTCGCATACAAGCCCACACTCCTTACAAATGTCTTCCAAAAAGACATTCTTTCACTTAAATTAATACTGGACGTTTCAAATTTAACTTTTACAAAAAATTTTATTGTCTCGTTATCATTCTGCATTACATAACCTCTGGATTGCTAAAATAACTAAAATTATCAGTCGCCTTTATAGTTTAGTTATCCAGTCTATATCTTTCAGCATTGTCTGATATTCTTAGGCTGCATTCAATTACCCTTGTATTGCTTTTGTTAACCTGTCAGAACTCATGTCCTTAAAAGTTACACGATCAGTCACATGTATAGCATTTTGCTGACAGGCAAAGAACAGCTTGGAATGTACTTAATATGTGTAAAGTAGTAGCCCTAATTGCATTTACATGAAAACATGCATATTTGATTAGGTATTTAAAATTGGTAAAATACCAATTGTTTTAAAATTACTGTGAGCAAACAACTCACAGTGCAAGTTCTTGTGGGTTAATGTTCATCTTCCACATTCCTTTCAACACAGTTAATGTTCATCTTCCACATTCCTTTCAACACCGTACCCATTCCTTTCAGTTTCTCCTACAGTTTCTTTGCAGTTTACGACAAAATACAATGTCATCAGCAAAACTGAATGTTTCCGTTTCTTGACCCTGAATTTTTATTCCTTCTCCAAATTTCTCCTGGTTTCCCTCACAGCTTGCTCAATGTACAAATTGAATAATATTGGAGGAGGCAACAAACATGCCTTACTCTCTAGTGCCTCCTCTTTATGTCCTTCTACTCCTAAAACTGCTTTGTTGTTTTTGGACAGGTTGTAAATAACCTTCGTACCCTGAAGTTCATTAATAGTAGTTATATACAGTAACGAGCAAACAATGAAATAATTTCAGTTATATATTTTGTTTATTTAACACGTTTTATCTCAGTGTGCAAATTAAGACTCATGTATATAATTTATCTACATGTATTTATCTTTCCATTTCTTGTGATTTGGTGTTTGTTTTCTACTTCACACATTCAATCAGATGCATAATTAAATCCAATTTCATCATTCACATGGCTGAAACGTCCTTATTAATCCAACAAATGCCATTTGAAGCTGGTATTTGATTACAAAACTATGAAAATATTACTTCAAGTTTGGTGCTTGCCTACTAAATCACTGTGACAAAAGATAACATTCTATTAAATTCTGCATGTGGACTAAATTACTTCTAAGAGTTCTGAACTGCCTAATAGTAATTGTATTTTGTATTCTCCCTTTGTCAGGAATGTTACTGAAAAGTTTATTTTTGAACAGAAAATTGCCCCTACACAAGAATGACCCAAGTTGCTACTGAAGCAGTTCCGTTAACTATCTGTACACAGTTTACCGTACTTATCAACTTAGGAGCAAGCAGGGAAAATTTCAACTACAATTCTTGTACTGTCACATGTCACAGCCCATTGGTTGTATGCGATATCTTGATGAATGTTTTCTATCGGCCTCCTTTTCAATTTAGGAAACGAGTAAATATGGCAAGACGAGAGGTTGGGCGATTATGGGTGATGTAAGATGGCAACAGTTCAGTGTCTTTCCAGATACTTGGTAACAGATAAAGTAGTATAAGGTCTACCATTGTCATTAAGAACTAGACCTAACACTGTCACAAATCAGGACGATGAAGTCTGAATGCTTGTCCCAAACGTTTAAACAAACGTAAACAGTTTGTTTCCCTTTTAACATGGAGAAAGATACTCATTCTCAATTAATCCTTACTATCAATGAAAGCAATCTACACTGTCTCTTTTTCTCCAAGTTACTCTTTTCTTTTAACAAGGTTCTTGAATATAATAATAATCTTTGACAGAAATGTGACATTATCTCTACGACTATCCAGCAATTCTGAAGAATTCCCTTGAGTTTCCGCTTTATGTTCATCTCTTGGTATATCAGGAACAAGTAATTAAATATGCTTCCTTTGCCTTACACCTTTGCTAAAAAAAACTCATGTAACCCATCACAACATAAATTATGTTCTTACGTTATTGTAAACACAATAACATAATGGCCTTCTTGCAATTACCGACCTTAACGATCTATCTTTACATAGGGACATTCTTTGTTTACAATCAGCATCTATTGTGCCATTGTAACTAGTGCGCTAATATCTCTTACAGTAAGATGGTAAGCACAATGCTGCCACCCAGTAAGTTTGATTGCAAATATGGGCAAGGGCATTAAAGTATTCACAACTACCAGGTAAGGGAAAAATGTTGCGCCTTTTTAGTATCATAAATTCAGAAATAAATAATTCCTTGCTTAGACCAGGGGACTGACATTACAATATTGAAAACAATGGAAACAAGTGTGTGCTCACCAACAGAATAAACATAAAGTTTTTTGAATATATTTTTGCTGTCCATTTCCATTCCTTTTCCCAATATATTCTTAAGTTATTTCTCCAATAATTATGAGGGTAAGGAAGTGGTAAGGCAACTGCCTGCAGTAAGAGAGTATGAACGAGATAGGCATTTGAACATGTTGAGATTATCTAGCTATGGAGGCATGGTAGAGGATGGTTCCCATCATACAACATACAAGAGTCTGTTCTCATTTCATTCACAGATCAAGCGAGGGAACGAAATGCGAATATTAGATGGCAAAACTACATTGGTGTAACTCTTGGTTTCTTACCAGGCAATAGCAGTAGATAATAATTAAAAAAAACAACAACAACATACATGATTCTGTCATAGGTTCATCTCCACGAATATTGGCACAAAAAATAGAAACTGTGTGAAAGAAGAAAAGTTTCAAACTTTTACAATAAAACATTTTCCCCCAACAGTCCAAGCTATTAAATGAATGCTATACCAAACGTGGGCACAGAATTTTTAAAATCACATCTGGCAAATTTTCATCTTATTCAGCTACTGATTTCATTTTTTATGCAGTTCAGATTTTAAAGTGATAGCTTACCATTAATAAATGTTTTATTTCAATGTTTATAGTTTATTACAATGTTTTCATAATCATTTCAACATTTCATACTGATTATCGTATTTTTTGCTACAAAAATACTCTCATTAATTTAAAAATATATATTGTACTATTATCTCTCACTGATGAATTGTCTCTTTTATCAATGTGTGTCACCTTCATATGCAGTACACATATCTTTAATGTCTGTAGTCATATAGGGAACTATTACACCGTTATTGGCAGTTAGGCAAATAGTAGAGACAGTTGTCATTGTAGCAAACTGAGGGTTACTGCCATCCATAACCAAAATATCCCTAACACTGATCGTTGTGTTCCACTGTCGAGCATGGCGGCTGGTAGCTCACCTGGAAATGAAAAAAATATAGATTAAATTTAACTGTTATTTTCTCTCCTTTCGATCTTTCTAATCAGACAATGTGAATCGTATTAAATGTCAACAGAGATTTTCTCATTTTGAGTATATAGTGTGAGAAGTGTCGTTTCACAGTACATAATATTAATAAGAACACCTAAACAAATTTTTTTATCTAGTTCCATTTTTTAGACATTTATACTCTTCTAAGAGTATAATTTAGAGTGCATAATGTAAAATAACAATGGTTTAATCTACAGGTATCTCCAAGATATTTTAATTGTGGTTCAAACCAAACTACATAATACTAATTTTATTCCAACAGAGATTTATAACACATCTTTTGTGGTTTCACTTCTTACTCTTTCTACTGCTGGACTGAGATACCACTGTTTTTTATGAAATTTATCTGCAATGTTCTAGAAAATGGAGCTAAGAATTATTTACAAATAACCCTCTAATTCTATGTATCATTAATTTCGCAGGAACATTTTAAATTTTTCTAGTAATATTATTTAATATTACGATTTTCTTATTCATAAAAACGTTTCTTACAAAAATTCATAGTATTATTAGTGTTGTTGTTGTTGTGGTCTTCAATCCGGAGACCGGTTTGATGCAGCTCTCCACAATACCCTATCCTGAACAAGTCTCTTCATCTCCACATAAGAAGGGCAACCTACATCTGTCTGACTCTGCTTACTGTATCCATCTCTTGGTCTTCCTCTGCGGTTTTTACCCCACACACTTCCCTCCAACGCTAAATTCACAATTCCTTGATGTCTAAGAATGTGTCCTACCAATCTGTCCCTTCTTTTAGTCAAGGTATGCCAGAAATTTCTTTCTACCCAATTCTGTTCAGTACTTCCTCATTAGTTAACCGATCCACCCACCTAATCTTCAGCATTCTTCTGTAGCACCATATTTCAAAAGCCTCAATCCTCTTCCTGTCCACACTGTTTATCGTCCATGTCTCACTCCCATACAAGGCAACACACCATACAAAGCCTTCAAAAAGGACCTCCTTAGGCTTAAATAAATATTCGATGTTAACAAATTTCTGTTTTTCAAGAACGCTTTTCTACCCATTGCCTTAGTTTTGCTCTTGTTAATGTTCATCTTATATGCACCTTTCAGCACACGGTTCATTCCGTTCAATTGTTCTTCCAGGTCCTTTGCTGTATCTGACAGAATTACTATGTCGTCGGAAAAACGCAATATTTTTAATTCTTCACCCTGAACATTAATTCCTTCCCCAAATTTCTCCTTGCTTTCCTTTATAGCTTGTTCAATGTACAAATTGAATAACAATGGAGAAAGACTACAACCCTGTCTTACTCCCTTTCCAACTACTGCATCCCTTTCATGCCCTTCGAGTCTAATAACTGCGGTCTGGCTTTTGTACAAGTTGTAAATAACCCTCCTTTCCCTGTATTTTACCCCTGCTGACTTCAGAATTTGAATGAGTGTATTCCAGTGAACATTGTCAAACGCTTTCTCCAAATCTACAAAAGCTAGAAATGTAGGTTTGCCTTTCCTTAATGTATCTTCTAAGACAAGTCGTAAAGTGAGTATTGCCTCCCGGGTTCCTACGTTCCTCCTGAATCCAAACTGATCTTCCCCGAGATCAGCTTCTACCAGCTTTTCCATTCTCCTGTAGATAATTCGTGTTAAAACTTTGCAGACATGACTTATTAAACTGATGGTTCTGTAGCTCTCACACCTGTCTGCACCTGCTTTCTTTGGAATGGGGATTATAACATTTTTCTTAAATTCTGAGGGTACTTCATCTGTCTCATACATCTTACCCATCAGGTGAAACAATTTTGTCATGGCTGGTTCTCCCAGAGACTTCAGTAGCTCTGAGGGAATATCGTCTACTCCAGGGGCCTTGTTTCGACTTAGGTCTTTCAGATCTGTCTGTCAAATTCTTCTCTCAGTATAGTATCTCATATTTCCTCTTCATCTAAATCCACTTCCCTTCCTAAAATATTGTCTTGAAGTTCATTTTCTTTGTAGAGCCCCTTTATATACTCTTTCCACCTTTCAGCTTTCCCTTCTTTGCTGAGAACTGGTTTTCCATCAGTGTCCTTGATATTCACAGAGCAGTTTTTCTTATCTCCAAATGTTTCTTTTATTTTCCTGTAGGCTGTATCTATTTCTCCCCTATTTATACATTCTTCTACATCCTTGCATTTGCTTTATAGCCACTCCTGCGTAGCCATTTTGCATTTTCTGTCAATCTCATTTCTTAGTCCTCTGTACTCCATTTTGCCTGTTTCATTTACTGCATTTTTTATATTTTCTCCTTTCATCGATTAAATTTAGTATCTACTGTGATATCCAAGGATTTTTTATAGGTCTTGCCTTCCTACCTATTTTGTCCTCTGCTGCCTTCACTATTTCATCTCTCGATTTTACCCATCCCTCCTCTACTGTTTTATTTTCCCCTGTTTCTGTTAATTGTTGCCTAATGCTCCCTCTGAAATTCTTAAGAACTCCAGGTTCCTTAAATTTATCCAGGTTCCATCTCCTTATTTTCCTACCTTTTTGTAGTTTCTTCAGTTTCAGCCTACAGTTCATAACCAACAAGTTATGGTCAGAGTCTACATCTGCCCCTGGGTATGTCTTACACAGTATTATTAGTATGTACGCATATGTCCATGCTCTGCAGTAGATGTTAAAGAATGGCCTCTGCATTACTTTACTTTATGAGTAATGGACTTCAGTCATTAAAATTGTAATCCTTGTTGGATCCCTTTTCAGTGACGTCAGTTGCCCTAGCCAAGAGACAACTCAATCCTGAACAGTGTAGGCAGTCTTTTGTGTTGTGAAATACTCGACAAATTCCTATGCATGGTTATCGCTGAACAGAATGGAGTCATGAATATGTTAAGCACGCAATGAAATCATGAAGTAAACGATGTAAATTCAACGGTCCCTGAATTAAGTTCCTGTGTAAATGATATCTATCATTGTAATTGAAGGAATAGCGCTACATTTTTCATACCAAAGAAACCTGTCAAATGAAGCAAAGAAATGTCATAAATTTAAAACATAAAAAAGGTAGCTTTGTACCAAGCTGTTCATTGTTAATTTTTGTTAGATATTGCAGAGTTTAATTACTGTCCTCCCCTTACCAAACTCTTCTGTTACCAAGTCAGTACTAAACAGGGCCATCATTTGTGTCCTTGGTGTATTGCAAACCCAACAGCTCCTCTGTTGGTTTTTGCTGTACTTATATGCACAGATAAATAATGCGCAGTGCCAATTAGTTCTTTGGGATCCTACATAACTAACAGCCTCTCTACTGATTTTTTGCTTTATTACGTATATTGTAGGAATACCATATGCCTAAAACTTCAAATTATCGTAACGTATCTTTTCCTGATGATGTTATGATAAAAGGAAGACTACACCTTGCCCCAATCTAGTCTCAACACAGCTATGAAATCAAATGAATGTTCATACCATACTTTCGGTGATTAACTAGTATGGATAGACCTTTGGTTTCTATTATTAGAATTTCAGGAAATGAGCAGATTTCCAAGTGCAGGAGACCTTGAAGGTAACTGTGAAAATACTTTTAAAATTATTCGAATACTTTTGTTGATAAAAATTTTAAACTACTATTTTGTCCTACATCACATTTTGATGAAATGAAGCCTACATATTGCCTGATAATACTGTCATGTTATCTGTAAAACATCCATGCATATTTGTAAGGTTATTTTGGAGAGAATATGTATCTACAGCATGAACAGACAGACATGACGATTACTGAAAAAATCCTGAAATTACGTTACACATTATTATGTTATCAGATTTTCATGAATTGAATATGTTGACCCAGGGTTCGCTCATTTATACTGGGGAGACCACATGGAAATAAATGTAGTGGTCGGAATGTGTACAATTACAGACACACGTTTACCGATTTATTATTAACGTAGGTATTACTATGGGTCAATGCTATGTAATATGTCATATCTGAAAATTCAAGACGCAATAATATGAAAATTGCAAAGCTTTTTATTCGGCAAAAGGAAAGATGGTGTGAAATGGTTTAGTGTGCATGTTGTTAACATTTCGATTTTCGGCAGATTTTGAAACACTAACCTTTTCAGTGAGAACAAATACTCTGGAGCTAAGAAAATATGTAATGAAATTATCATTTCGAAAAAAATCAAGTAATATTTACTGGATAAATTCCATCCAACAACCATTTAGTCATCTATCCACATTTAACGGTCATCTGAGCCCAAAACTAATGTTTTCCCTTCCATTTCTGAGGAATGTTATGCATTTGATGATAAAGGAAAGTCAGTTGGAGGAAAGGTTATTCAGAAAATCCGATACAGTAGTGAATCTATTTGTAGTCTTAGAGAAGTATTCTGTAACCATCTATAAGGAATTATATTGTTCAGTGTATGGTGAAATACTGAAGTCAATATAAACGATGTTTAAAAGGTACATTTTGAGAAACTAAGCCGACATTTGTTGTGGACGAAATTAAAGTGTCAGTATTGAAATGGTCCTGAGTTTATATGTTGGTAATCATGAACAGACATGTCAGTCGAAAAATAACTGAAATGATGTTGGTACATCTACAGGAAGAGGGGAGAATGATGAGAGTGGAGGAGAGTAAGATCCAACTGAACTAATGGAGTTGTTAGTAACTCACATAGTGGTCAATAAATTATCCGGAAGAGTCAATTGTAACATTTATATAATAAAATTTTTATAGATTCCCATATTTTACGAGTATACACTGATTATTACTCCACCCCATAGAGTTCTGGGCTGTGGTCTTAGTTTTATAACTCCATCACGCTATTTTGTGATTATGTTGACAGGGAACTTCTCAATGAATATTTTATATTAATATGAACCCTCATAAAGAACGAGGCTTAGATGCCAAAACAATATAAGACCATTACTTTAAATCATAGAAATGCACCAGAATGAAGTAGTATTAATTTTGTATGCACAGAAAAGAAATCAGGTATATTATTCAATGTAACTTCAGGATCTTGTCTTCCAAAAAGCATAATGAATCGGCAGTGAAACTGTATTATAACAAACCCCAAGGACCAGTTGACACAACGGATAATTTCTTCAGTAGTTATTCCTCCGAAGGGTGCTCCAAATTCTGGCATGTTGCTTATTTTATAATATGCTAGCTATTATTGCAATGAATGCTCCTCTCCTATATGTACATATCAATCGACAGTACAAAGAAATAAATGTTGCTGAAGGTTCTAAGAGAACATGGACATGCACAAAGAAAACCAGTGCAACAGGAAAGAATGACCAAATCCCACCCTAATAAGATAGTTTGTAGAATACAGCAGGAACAAATTGAGGAACAAAGCAACGGAAGTTGTAAACATATACATAAAATAATTCCTTGCTATAGGAGCGAGAACCCGCTTGGTTAGACGTATGGTCTAATGTACCACTTACCGAGAATGGAAGGCGTACCAGACCAAGCTGGTCTCCAAGTCCCACCTCAGTCACTCGATTCACAAACTTTTAATAACTCTTTCATACATATAACACTATACGCAGACATTTGGGGTACACGTTTCCTCCCAGGGGGAGAGAGGCAGGGCATCCGGCCACCCCGGCCATCCCATCAATACTAACATGCCACATCGAACTAACCAAAGCTGACCATGCATGTACGGGAAAAGGGCTAAGGAGAAAGAAGAAAAAGATAGCTATGGGAATGAGAGACATAGACTGTCAAAATCGAAGAAGGACACAGCAGGAGCGAGGTAGAAGGCGACAAGGATCTGAAGGAGAGGTGAGGAGACAGGGGAACATGAAAAGGGTGGGAGAGAAAGAGAGAGTTCTTAAAGGAGGAGAAGTGGTAAGACAGAGACGTGCTGGGATAGAGGAGTAAGTCATGTGAGAGAAAGACGAGATACAGTTATTGTAACACAAAATTGTAATAGATAAGTACTGTAAGAGGTATTGCTGTGAATAAAAAAATTCGGTATGTATATCAGAGGAAGAGAGGAAGAGGAGACAGACAGGGATGATGAGTAGATGGAGGCATAGAGGAAGAGGCGACGGTGGGAATGGGAGAGGTAATGAGGATATCAAAAGAGAAGGTGGGCAAGTAGATGACTGGGAGACAAGGGAAGACGATCTGGACAGCCAGATTTTAGAATAGTAAATGCCTGTAGAATGCCAGGGTTCAAGTAGTAATGTATTTCGCTCAAAAATGATAAAATGGACAATATTTACGCAGAAGAGTTGAACAAATTGTAACAAAAGGAACTATAAGTGAATTAATGCCACTGATGTTGAAAACGTGATCTTTGTACGTACACATATTTCTTATATCTCATTTAATGTAAGAAACGATTACTTAGTATGATCCCCAAAGTCTAATATTGTCTGTATTTGAAAGTAAACATCTTATTGAAAATCATTTATCTCATTTCAGTTAATAATTCAAATAAGATTTACTTTTTTAATTATGACATTACTATCAAAATTATTGTTATTTACTTGCAATTTCCAAACATAAATGTTCTGTCAACTTTACATTAATTTCCACAATATTTCTTTAATTTTTTAAATATTTTTATGCAACTGTTTAACTAATTTCTGTGATTTACTTTATTTATACATGAAACGGAATTACAGCAATCAATGTTGGTACATTTCCATCTACATCGTTTGCAAATCACAATGCAGTGCAAGCCAGATGTTTCATTAAACCATGTTCAAACTGTTTATCTACTATTCTGTTGTCAAACAGCATACTGTAAAGTAGAACAACTTAATCTCTCCATTCGAGTAATAGTGCTTTTTATGTTTATTTCTCCCATTTTAGTTGGGAATCGACATGTTTTCGCAATAGACAGAGAAAATTGGCTATCAACATATGGTAAGTAGATCTTGCTACAACAAAGAATGCCATTTACACACCTACTCTTGTGTCATGTTTGTAACACTCTCACCCCTGTATCATGATAATAAAAGATGAGCCGCCCTTCTTTGCGCTATTTCAAGGTTCTATGTTTCTCACACCTGGTTAGGATCCCACATTGCATAGCAATATCCCATGGTTTTGATTCAGCACCAAGGAAAACGTACTTCTACCATAAAATTTAGTAATGCATTAATTATGATGCAAAGTTCGAAGCTTATAAGAACACTTCAGGGAAAGTAAATATTCAACATTCTCAGACCTAATTAAAAAAGGATACCATACAGTATACCATAAGAAAATGTTATCATGCAAAAATTTGGTTCCGCATCTCTTTCCAAGAAAACGTTTGTAGAACTAAAGCATTAAGCTTAAAAAAACATTTAGTCAAAGACTAATGCTCAGGCACAGCGTAAAACAAATGGAAAAGTCACATTATGAAAAAGGAAAATTTATTTCCTCATCAACTGCCTTCCACCCTCATTTCAATTCTTGTTACTCAGCGTTTTGCTTCAATCCAAATGGCATTCCACTTCTTTCCACACAATGATTACACATATCAACTGCCCCACACTAGCCCATAGCAAACCTCTTTTCCTCAAGACATTAAATATAATACATATTAACATAATTAAATGGAAGAATACACTTATAAGAATGCATAGAAATATAGAACAATTCCTATCTGATAAAAACTAGTGATGCATCTGGTGACAATACACAAACTATAAGATCCTTTAGTGAGAAACCAAGAAATAAACAGGACCCTCACAATGTGTGGTGTTTATCATAAGACATCCACAGACGTGTGAAGTGGTGTGGTCTTGATTATTATTTTACAGTGTGAAAAAAAAAACCTGACAAGTAGATGGCATTTTGTATTAACAGGAAAATAATATGCTTCAAACATGGAAAGAATATTTCCTAAGTCCTTCAATTCTTTTTTGATCTCATGGGCTAGTTAAATCATATCTTTCATTATGAACACCAAAAATGTTTAATTTCAATTAAACAGGAAGTGGTACACAAGCATTGCCTTGTATCTTCAAAGATGGATTTATAATACCCTTGACTAACTGTATGTTATTAACCCTATAGGAAATTTCAAATCTTATATTAAATAAATGGTTCAGTTCATATAAAGGTCTGCACCCTAAGCGAAATTCTGTATGTAATTATATAAAAACGAATTTGAACTTGACAGAAATTTCATGTCACAGATTATTACACCAAGAAGACGAAAGTTCAAGAATACATCACTTAAATGTGAGCTACTGCTGCAATATTTAAAGAAACATTACAGTTCAATTATCTAAATCTGATGTACTTCACTAAATTGTGCAAAACAGGAATATAAAAATCATACAATGAAATATAATAAATGTCGACTGTGTTTCATTCGTGAATTTTGCCCAGTGACCGTATCTATAGCACAGATGTGTAAATTGTCACTTTACTTGATATTAATTAACGAGATCTACATATGTACAATGTTACAAATAGAGGAGGTACGTATTACGGTCAGATACAGTCAATATAAATGATTGAAGTCATATAGCACAATGAATATTTGCACTTCATCACAGATTCTTCGCATATTAATCTATGCACACTGAAACATGAAACAAAAGGGATGTTGTTGATTGAGGATTCTTCATTACAAAAATTCTAAAAGTTCTTCAATTAAGAAACATAGACCTATATCAAAAGCAGTCTGTAATACAATGATGTGATTCAAGCTTAATACAGGGACACATCGAAAATTGTTCCTCCCCATTCCATTTTTAAACAAAATGGGAAAATGTATGTAGTTCATCATATGTGTTCCACAGCTGACTGAATGTCTGCTTTGAAGTAAGAGATCCAGTAATAGTGGAATGTGCCATTAACAACTTGTTACTGTAAGTCTTTTTCATTTCATCTTTTCTGAATATCCCTTTTACCAACTGTCAAATTTTGTTGTCAAAGATTTAAAGAAATACTCTCAAATGAAGAAGTTAAAAATAATTTAAAAAATCATCATGATAAGCTAGTATGAAGCTTTATTAACATTGCCACTCAGATGATCACTTATTTTCAGAAAAAAATACCGAATCCTGAAAGAAATAATGTAATGGAATTTGCATCAGTAGAGGTGCCCAGATCATTAGTTTCAAATAGCTTTAGTCTGACTGTTTCCAGCAATTGAAAGTCACCATCTTCAAGTCTCTTCACATTTAAATACTACATGTAACATTGTTATTCTGTTCATGGATTAATATCATTTATTATTATTCATTTATAATTTATAGTATAAAATTTTAATGACTCATGTTTAAAGGTGTTGAAATGATTGTAGAGCTTATGGAACTTAATTACAGGCTAAACGGTCCCTAAACTTACAAACTACTTATTAACTAGCTAAAACTAAGAATGGCACAAATATCCACACCCGAGGGAGTGATTCGAACCCCTGAGCGTAGTGGCAGTGCAGACTGTGAGTGGAGCACCACAGGCAGCTCAGCCACTGCGGCCAGCTATTAATGTTAGTCATCAACCATTCATTGTGCAAGAAATGACATATCAGGTTCATACACTTATTATGCACACATTTATTCATGAATTATTTATGATTTAATCAGAGCATTATTCTTTTCACATTATTTATTATTTGTTTTAATCAATTTTGTAAATCTATTATCAACGTAGGGAACAAAATATTCGTAATAAAACTGAATAAAAAGGTTTCTAGATAAAAGCTTTCGGAATGGAATATGGGTATTGGTTAATCAACGAATTGAACTAAAATATTTTAGGGGAAGCATGAGGCCTTTCAAGAGCAGATTAGTCCACCTCAAGATACTTTTCATATGTTGAAAAGCATTTTGAAAAGATATATGCTGAAAAGGAATGATAATGGTAAGCTCATAAAACACTCTATATGAATATGTAAAGACGAATATTTCTTTTTCAAAATCTCGAAACGTTCTTGACAAATATCCTCCATATTTTTCCATGAAACTGTGATATATCTTTAGGCATTTGTATCCTGTGTATTTAACTACTAAACAATGTATAAAAGGAATAATTTATAAAAAGAACTTTGGAAAGTTCGTTACTTATTTACTTCCAGTTTTAATGCAATCCTGATTATAGCAAGAGTGTATTTAAAAACATTACAAAGCGTTCTCTCACATCATGCATTGCTTTTCACATATGATTTTTCTTCCATGGCTTGGATATTAACATAAAAGGAGAACCGTATTTATTACAAATTTCGAAATTATCGCCAGCCGCGGTGGCCGAGGAGACTGAGGCGCTTCAGTCATGGTCTGCGTGGCCACTACGGTCGGGGGGTCGAATCCCCCCTCGGGCATGGATATTTGTGCCATCCTAGTTCGTAAGTAGTTTATAAGTAGTTTGTAAGTTTAGGAACTGATGACCCCGTAGTTAAGTCCCATAAGCTTAACAAACATTTGAACATTTTTTTCGAAATTATCCAATCATATAGTAAATATTATCACTAATTCTTCTAATGACACTTCACAAAAGACAAAGGTCCCAGGTTCGAGTCCCGGTTCCGGCACACAATTTTAATCTGCCAGGAAGTTTCATATCAGCGCACTCTCCGCTGCAGAGTGAAGTTTCTTTCTGGAAACATCCCTTAGGCTGTGGCTAAGCCATGTCTCCACCATATCCTTTCTTCCAGGAGTGCTAGTCTTGCGTGTTTGCAGGAGAGCTTCTGTGAAGTTTGGAAAGTAGGAGGTGAGGTACTGGCGGAAGTAAAGTTGTGAGGCGACATCGTGAGTCTTGTCGGGATAGCACAGTCGGTAATGCGCTTGCCCGCGAAAGGGAAAGGTCCCAGGTTCGAGTCTCGGTTCTGGCACACAATTTTAATCTGCCAGGAAGTTTCTATTTGAAATAGTTTTTAAGCCTAGGAATTGATGAGCTAAGTAGTTAAGTCCCATAGATTTAAAAACATTTGAAGATTTGAACAAAATACATTAGAGTCATGAAGAATTTTTTTATGTATCAATTAGTATCTGATATTTTTAATACAGTTGATGAAAGTACAGTCAAAAGTGGGTTATAAAATGCTGCTTACATGGACATTTGAACGTTTTCATAGTTAATACCTCTACTAAATCTTTATGATACAAGGTGTTGCAGATATGTTTAATGCTCTTAAGATGCTGATGAAACTGCAAACTGACAAATAAAAAATGTTTGTATAGCTTATGGGACTTAACTACTGGGTCATCAGTCCATAAACGTACAAACTACTTATGAACTAGCTAATCCTAAGGACAGCACAAATATCATGGCCAAGGAGGGATTCGAACCCACGACCATAGTGGCAGTGCAGACTGTGACTGGAGCACCTCACTGACAAATAATTAATTAATGTGATTTTGCTACACCTGTCCACTGAAGAAAAATTATGTGACCTAGGTGCAGAGAACCATTGAAACTTACAATCAAAATAAGTGACCAGGGTCCCAAATGTTAAGAAATTTTAGGAAATAAAGCTAAATGTTTGTTTTATGCTCAAAAAGTATTACATATACCAAATTTGAAAATCAGTTTGTGTCTGCAATGAGACGACCATTAATACGATCACTTCACTCTTTGATTAAATCATTGAGGTGATTATATCTCAACAGTCATTGATTTAAAACCAGATGTTGCTTATTACAAATCCTAACCTGAAAGCAAAACAGCCTAATATGTCCTCACTGAACCGGTTCATAGTTAGCTTGTGATGAGTCTTGTTATCCAGTTGTTCAGTTTATTTTGAGATAAAATTAAACAAACTTTTTTTGCGTCAGAGTCATCTGAACATCCCATACAGCTACTACTTATGTTAGTAAAGTTTGGATGTATAGAGAGGCCTCTCACCTAAGAAATATCTGGGATGATATTAATCAGCTTTTAGGTCTCCAAATGTATAATATCCAGCAGCATAATGATGTGGAAACAACATAGAAAAACACGAATTTATGGAGACGGGAATAATAATGTGAACTTAAGGTTTTATCATGGACTGCGGAAATGGCTTTGAAATGATTTAATAAAATACAGGAAGTATAATTCTCAAATAAATAACAGTTTGCCTGAAAATTAATGTTATTAGTTCACAAATCTCGTGTAAAGTTACAGGTACAGAGGAAAATTGAAAAACAGGTGTCACAAACAATATCAATAGTAAAATTTGTTAAATGCCCAGTGGAAAGTGCAAAAAAGGTAGCAGCTGTTCAGAAGAAAATATAATGTGGTTCTTATGTTAATGAGAATCACAGAGCTTGGCCTGAATGTATTTGCGCATGAACTATTCAACTTCACGCTTTATTTTCTGCATGAGTGGCATATATCGGACCAGACTACAAAATGAAATTTTTCCTTAATTCATGGTTCACGGTATACAATATTTAGGAGATCACAGACAGTTGAAGCCACAAAAAGAACTGTTTTCTTATTTCATCTGTGTCTGTATGTAAACAATATTGGCAACACTGTCTTGCAGTATTAGGGTCAAAGAGCGTCTTCCTTCCTGCAATGAAACGGCTGGCAATTTGTTTCAAGAATAAAATGTCAATAACAAAACATTCTCAAATAACGTTGTTTTTCACAATATAACTGGTAGGATAATTTAAGCGAAAACTCTGCTTCCAACTGTTGTCAGTATGAAGTGTCCTCCAGCTGTGTACGACACAAAACTGGTGAAATAATGGCAATTTTCTTAGTAAAATTTGTAGCATAATGACACTGATAAAAACAAAAGTTCATATCTATATCTGAGCTGGTAACTGGTTACTGTAAATGTGAGTGTAGTTTGTAGGCGTTACCCTTCAGGACGTGCACCCTAACACTTTCGGGTGCCACATTGGATGGTGCACATGTGTACAGTCCAGTGTCCTCAGCAGACGCCTTCTGGATGAGCAGCAGGCTGGTGGTGGCGGCACCCTTCTCAGTCACCAGACTCACCCCTCCACGAGGCGAGTCGAAGTTGATCACCTGACGAAATAAGCAACCACTGCAATTAATTCATTGCTACTTTTGGAGTGCAGGATATTGTTATTCTATGTGTGAAGTAAGAGTAGAAATACACTAAGGGGACATAAATAATGAGCATTTGTTTCTAAACTAGGGCTGAATGTATGTTTAATATTTCTAGAATCCAATATTTCTTTCAATGTTAAAAAAATCATGTATAGACCAATGACAAATCGAAAAACAGTCGACAAGTTTAAAAAATGTCGCTATATCAGCTAATAAATATATAGGCTGCTATTTGTAAAAATATATTACTGGTTATACAGGTGAATAGTTTTGATTTACTATTACATAATTTGATTACTGACAAGCTAGCAGCCTTCTTAATTTCCTTACAGTGAATTTAATGGAAGACGTTTAATGAGAGTTTCTGCAGAAGAAGAGTTTATGTCCTATTGACCGTTTATCTGAAAATGTACCATATTAAGAAAATTAGGGCATTAGTATTCGATGAGTTATAAATCTAAAGCTAAGTAAAATGAAAACTCGCAATTATTACAAGATAAACTTCGCAAGTCCAGCTGCTTGGAATACATCGATACAGTGGAAGAATGTACTGCCTTCGACGTGATTACCACTTCGCTAACATTGGCACAAAAAAAGAAAGAAGACTATACCTCACATCAACTGTACTCTTTTTTTTTTTTTTTTTTTTTTTTTTTTTTTGCTGACAACGCCAGTGACATTGCACTTTGTGTCGGCAGCATTATGAGCCGATTACTTTATTTCCCATTATACAGTTATCCTATTCCTTCTTCACGAGAAACCTTGAGGTGACGTGATGTGATGGTCCGGTAATGGACAGCTCACTTTCACACAGTGAACAATTTCAAAAGAAAAATTTCAAATACCTACCGAAAATTTGCGAAAAACATGTAATATAAAATACTTTGCTATCAATATATATGAATATAATATCGCTGATAAATATAGATTTCTTTGAGGGTAATATCCAAACATTGATATCCATACATGATATTTTATAGACATCTGTATTCTCTACCCACAAATCAGTAATTTATTTCAAGAGAATTTTCTGATGAAACTATAAATGCTTTCTTTCAGAAAATTATTGAGTGGTTCTCTGCAGATGGTGTCTCAGAAAATTTTTATTAAACACAGTATACACAGTTGTGTATAGCTAACAGAGCAACACCATTAATAAATATAACTAAGGCAAAATATTCAGAAACATGTAGATGTATGTAATGATGAGAGATAAAATCAGAAGGAAAACAATGATAATGTGGTGTAATGTCCGAGTTCAAATATTATGCTATTTCCAGATTTTGATGATAAACATCTTGACAAATTAACTTATTAACTTCTTTTCATTTAATGTTACACATAACATCATGTTTTAGAGTAATTTAGCATTTAAGGAAACAGTATTCATTGCACAGAAGTGTGTAATTAAAATAATAGCTGGAATATACCCCAAGTCTCTGAAGGCGTTAATTTACAGATCTAGGGCACTTCAGATTATCTTCATAATCAATAACCAATTCCTAATCGAAGTAAATGCATTGTCCATAGGATTAGCACTAGGAGAAAAGATCATTTTTGACTGTTCACCTGTAATAATTTAGCACAAGAAATGGGTCTTTAGTCACTTACCCAGTATAATGTGAATTATCGCAAATAGAAGATACTGAATTGCAACTCATTACAAAGACGATTGTAGGCCTCCAAGAGGCATAAAAAAAAAGAAAATACAGGCACAAACTTAATAGCCTTCGCACACAACCTTCTTCAGAGTTCATTCACACAAGCATAATTAATAGACACCTAACAATCAACCCCGGGGGCTGCATTCTGATTCACGCTCGGCACTGAGCGGATAGGAAGAGCGACAGGAAGGTTGGAACTATGTGGTGGGGACAGATACAGTATGATATGGGTTGTAGGTGCAGCTAAGGAATGTTATGGTGAGGCAAGAGTGGGAAATGTTCAAATGTTTGTAATTTTATGGCACCAAACTGCGTGGTCAACAGTCCCTAGTCTTACAAACTATTTAAACTAAGTTAAACTAACCTAAGGACAACACACACATCCATGCCCGAGTGAGGATTTGAACCTCCTATGCTGGTGACTGCGCGATCCATAATGTGGCGCTCCAGATCTCTCGGCTACTCCCACGCGGCATAAATATTCAATCAATCGTCCATAATCAGCGAGAGTGGGTAGAGGATAGAAACACACAAAGAAACACACACTAATACAGGATTGTACAGGAAGAGATTATTGGGTGTGGGGAGAAAGAGTGTATCGTGGGCTGAGTCCTGTATAATTTCGGAACCGAAAAATGTACTGGAAGGATAAATAACTCCCAAGTGCGTTCAGAAAAGCTGGTAGTGAGATGGGGAGGAAATTCTATTGAAATCAAGCACATTCTCTTTGTTGTGCCACAGTGACAGGCACTATGAAAACACTTACTGACAGGAAATATGAAGTGAAGCTAACAGTATAAGTCGAATACATCTAGAAAGTCATAAGCTTAGTGCCGTAAATAGCTGATAAGCGGAATTAAATTGTACTGAATAGAAAAGGAGACTATAAATTATGACAAGGAGCTCAGATAGGCTGTCGAATGAAATGTTATAAACGGTTTTTGAAATAAAAGGTGTTAATTTAGATTAAATCATTTTGAAGCGAATTTTAATTCTGCTGTGTCCATGGTCATCATATAAATACAGGATGTACTCGTTTCCTATTTCATTTCATTTGCAGGAAATGTGATACTGAGTAAAATTTACAGTATTGAATGACATTCGTTCCTTTGCTTGGAAACACGCGCAATGTATATTATCTGATCCACTATGCCTTTTCCGCAAGTACAGTTGCATTAAATTGTATAGGGATTATACAACAATTGATAAACGTGATTTGTTACTCGAGTAACGGCATAATGAGTGGGTGCTGACAGGGCATTGTACCAGAGGATACGCACCTGGCCATTGTGCCTCCAGAGTACGGTAGAAGGCGGCTCTGGCGCGTAGGTGACAAGGCACGTCAGGTTGATGGTGCTGCCCGCGTTGATGAACAGGTCCGGCCCGCCCAGGATCTCTGTCAGAGGTTCTGTGGCAGAAAAGGGGCACACTCCAGTTTCCCGCTGCAACTACACCAGAATATCAGTTAGTAATGTGAAGGACTTATCGAAAGTCTGCGCAGAAACGTAAAGATAATGTAGTTTTAACATATACATGCATTGGGAATGATCTGTAGATTTCAAGAAAATCATTTTCATCTGACACCATGAATAGTAAATCATAATATTAATAGGTGAACAAGGAATCTCAAGTACAACATTTTATCATTAGTCACGCAAGTAAGCCTCTGAAACATGCCGTGCAAAGGATTACATTCAGATTACATTACATTCACTTTAATTGTCTTTGCTATAAGCTACGATGGGTTCCTGTTTAATCCTGCATTTAATAATAGGATATCGATCACAAAATTCTACGCACAGTTCATACACACCCACACCTTTAGGTTCGTGAAATTTGTTGCGACATACTTTGTGGTGAAACCTATGGTTTGCCAGTCTCGTCGTCACGTGTCGCATTTCATGATTAGTTTCCATCCAGGTCCTGTCTTGCAAAGCAGACGTTGCATAGAAGTCCACCGGTATACTGTTTTTCTTCTCATTCAGATTTGTAGAAGCTGAAGTCGGCTCTATCTGGCAGTATGAACTCTGATCTTAGATCCTCTATCAGGAAGGTCTCTCTGGTGAGCTCACACACTAGCTCAATCTTCAAATGTTGAAATGTTTGTAATCCTATGGCACCAAACTACGTTGGTCATCAGTCCCTAGTCTTACAACCTACTTAAACTAAGTTAAACTAACCTAAGGACAACACACACAACCATGCCTTAGGGGGGGATTCGAACCTCCGATGGGGCAGGCCGCGCGATCCGGAACGTGGTGCTCCAGACGTATTCTCCCACTGGTTCAAGGCCATATGTCAGAAAGGGTACTATATTTAGCTTGAAGAGGTCCATAGAGGTGCTGATCGATAGTTGTGTGATGTTTCTTATTTCACTCACAGCTCTAGTTGCCGTCACTGCTCTAGATGTTACATGTGGTTGGAAACTTTTCCCCGGTGTTTGGATGATTATGCCTAGATATTTGAAACTGACAACCCCTTGAGTAGTTTCCCATTGCAATTGACGTTATCTGCTTCAGTGAGTCTTCCTCCTTTCCTGAATACTAGAAGCTCCATCTTCTCTTCTTAATGTCGTTTCTCTCTGCCCATTCGCTTAGTTTGTTTAGAGCAACTTGTAGTTGGTCTATACATTTCGCCGCAATGGCCATGCCGTCGGCGTATATGTATGTACTTGTTCCTGTAATATCTTTCGTCGCATCGTGCGTAAGGACATAAAACAGGATGGAACTGACTGGATCGCCTTGGAAAACACCTTTCGTCTGTGGCAGCCAGACGGATATACCTATTTCATCATATATCTGTATGCCGTTTTCTGCTAGTATATTCGATATTAGGGTCGCTGTACTCGTCCTTTCAATTAGTTCCTCCAGTTTGTCTATTAAAACCTTTCTGTCGAACAGGTCGAAAGCTTTTGTGTAGTCGACAAAAACCACATATAGGTTTCCTTTCGGTCTTCCTATTGTCTGTTTTATTTGTTCCAGCAGGTAATTCTGAATAAATATGCACAAAATCAAAACCATGTTTATACGTAGCCACTTAGAGTGGAAAAACGAAGCAGATATCTATAAATATAGTATTATCTTCTCTATTGTGCGAGAAAATCTCCAATAATAATACGTGAGATCGTAAATGGAACTACTATCAGATTCTATGGTAGAATTTAAAGACGAATGTAACAACGTTTCATGAAATTAAAATCTAGGTACGTTCGTATTTAAACGATTCATTTGCGGTAATACAGGTGTACCGGGCAGCTGCAATGCCACAAATGCTTGGTCACCTACCTTTTCAGCAGTGTAAATTGAGATCCGAAGGAAGATATGGCGTGTAACGTCCACTCGAGAGCGTGGCAATTATAGAGGAAGCTCACGTTCGAATTTAGAGTAATGAAATTGGCCTTGCCTTTCCAAAGAAACCAACCCGGGATTTGCATTGACTGATTTTGAGAAATCGCACAAAACCTAATTCTGGATAGCCGGAGGTGCATTTAAACGACAGTTCTCCAGAACCAAATCAGTACCGCCTCACTCGGTTGTAGAAATTTGAAGTCTCTAAACAATTATGTTGATCATGGATGTTACTTGATTTCTTTTTTGTTATAGTAACTTTCTGAGCACTTAACAGCATGAAAATTATTTTTTTAATAGTTGCGTAATTTTTAAATTCTGTGTCAAGGTAAAGAAATGTAGGATGAGTAGGAAGAGAAACGAAGGAGGTGGTGGTAGAGAGAAAGAAGAGAAGATGGGGGTGCACAGACGAGGGATGGGTAGAGGGAGGAGGAAAGTGAGAAAGGTGGAGAGGGGAATATGGAGTATGTAAGTAGAAGGAAGTCGTGGACGAAACGAAGAGAGATAGGTGATGCAGAGAATGCAGAGAATGTAGAAAAAGATTGTTTTGTAAGGGAAATTAATAATACGCACGCTTAACAGTTGGGAAGCTACCTGATCTATTTATTTATGCAGAAAAGGACAAACAAAAACCATAGTAAATCCATTGGCTTCAAAATGAATGTATACTTCCGAAAACATATCCAAATTTCCTCTCACTCTGCATAGCTGTAGTAATAAAAAGCAAATTAGAAATTTGACTGATGTATTCTTTCGAGCGTGTAAGACTTCCAGAATTGTTGTACATTTCATGTCAAAGTGGGTCAGACTGGTCCCATTAACTATTATTATCTATTCTTCATGACTATTTAAACAGAAGCTTTCTATCCACCAGATGATTGAAGTGGTCCTTGCTTGTGAAAAAGTATATTCCAATTGAATGTCTGTAGTAAGGCAAAACTGGTTACTGATGAGGTTGTGATATGATCACTGCAGCTTTCTGCATAAGTTCCGAATTTCCTAATACGGTAGTTAACAGCAGACAACGTAATATGTTGAGGTAACTGGAAACAAAAGAATTATAAGACGTTTCTGGCAACGGCGACTGTGATACGGTACCGACATCATAAGAGGAACTTAATTCAAATCCAAATGTTTCTAAATATATGGGACTTAACTCTTTTGGTTGTTAGTCCCCGCCTCGTGGGTGGTCATATTTCTCTGGCTGGAGAGTGTGTCACAATAGTTGTCACATTAAGTCACGGATGAGGCAGGCGACTATCTTCAAAATTATGCCAAATTCTGACTTTATTTTCCACTACCTACGCTTTTCGGGTTTTGTATGTTCAAACGACAGCATGAAACAGTAACATCCACTTGTGTTCTTAAAACATTCGGGATTTCTGATGTTGGCCATCGGTGAAACGCATACGCTGTGGAAAAATAATACCGGCCGCGGTGGCCGAGGAGACTGAGGCGCTTCAGTCACGGTCTGTACGGCCACTACGGTCGGGGGTTCGAATCCCCCTTCGGGCATGGATATTTTTGCCGTCTTTAGTATAAGGTAGTTCATAAGTAGTTTGTAAGTTTAGGGACTGATGACCCCGTAGTTAAGTGCCATAAGCTTAACAAACATTTGATCATTTGAAAAATAATAGCGACCTATTCAACACTTTGTAGAACTTACATGATCGGTACGTGTGTTTTTAAGGTAAAACCTTTACGTACCCACAACGTTCAGGAAGAACTGGTGTCCGATGGGCGGCGTGGTGCTGATCTGGCACTCGTAGACGCCGGAGTCCTTCTTCTGCGGGTAGCGGATGCGCAGCACCCAGTCCTCGGAGTGTGGCGAGTGCACGGCCTCGAAGCGCTGGTCGCTGGTGTACGTGTAACGGCCCACCGTCAGCAGGTGGATGTCGCGGTGACGAACCCACGACACCTGCAAGCCAGCACCTCAACATGACGGCGACAGGAAATCCATAGCGACATAAGCAGGACCAATCTCCCAATACCGTTGTAATTCGTGATGAACCCGTTCCTCGCCCAACAAAAGCTATTAATATTCACAGAATATATGACATCAACTGCGATTGGTCAAAGCTGACGCTACGGTCGGGGGTTCGAATCCCCCCTCGGGCATGGATATTTGTGCCGTCCTTAGTAGTAGCTAGTACATAAGTAGTTTGTAAGTTTAGGGACTGACGACCCCGTAGTTAAGTCCCATAAGCTCTACAAACAGTTGAACAGTCAAAGCTGAAAATGTGTACCCAGCAGGGATTCGAACCCGGGTCTCCTGCTTTATACGCAGTTGCGCTGACCCATACACCACTGGGGACACAGTGATCACCGCACCTGCAAGGACTACCTAAGCACGCCTCCCGTCAGATACAAATTCCCAACTTCACCCTGCCCACAGTACTCAAACTCGTAGTTATGAAACTAATTCCCGTAAGAGTAAGGGCTTCAAACTTGCCCACCCCTGCTGGGAATTTGTATCTGACGGGAGGCGTGCTAAGGTGGTCCTTCCATGTGCGCTGATCACTGTGTCCCCAGTGGTGTAGGGGTCAGCGCAACTGCCTAGAAAGCAGGAGACCTGGGTTCGAATCCCGGCTGGGTACAAATTTTCAGGTTTGCCCAATCGCAGTTGATGTCATATATTCTGTGAACATTAAAGAATAGTAACTGCAGGATCAGAAGTGACGTCTGATTTTTCGGTACAGACGCCACATGTATATATAACAACTATTAAACTGTCGTTTCTGTTGCTTAAGGAACAAACTGAACTTTAGTTGCCTTACTGCGTATCACTGAAGGAACCTGCTGTAGATTGAGAACAATAAATTACTGTAAAATCTGCATAAAACTAAGTAAAAATTAATAAATATCACTCCACTCCATATATTTGTGGCGCTGTCACAGAACCCGTAATAGATATTTTGCTAAAATACAGTCTTGGTTGCACAAAACCGATGTTTCATTTATTTTTATATGACAGCGTTACAGTCCATCGTAATTAACCCACTTGCATAACGAAACGAAAAATGCTGTAATGTCTGCAATTGGTCCATCAGTTGCTTCCACTGAAGATCTACACAGTAGGGTTGCCATCCCATTCCTTGGACCGTTTTGGTACAATATCGCAAAACATTTTAGTCACACTAATGTTCACCTAGTGTTTTTTATTTTTTATTTTTTTTTATTTATTTATTTTTTGTTTTGTTTTCAAAACTGACCCTTATAGAATACTAGCCGAAAATCCGACACGGTAGTTGCACGGATAGTTACTCATGTACTTGTACACTCGTTTCACTTGAATCTACCGCAAAATTGCCCTTCAGTTTCGTTTTCAAACAGCTCAGTGGTTTAGACGTCGTATCTGCTGATCAATGTGTCGTTCAGTGATATAATATTGTAGCTCCTTTCAGTGGTATACTGGTAGCGGAATGTGCTGCGAAAGGAGTAATAAAGAATTAACAATATGTCAAACATACTGCAGTACATATTTACTGATGTCACGTTTATGATGTAATAACTCCTGAGTTAGGTGTCTTACAAAATCATTGTTTACTAGGTTCGTAGGTTGGAGTATTAGGGAAACTGCCTGAGAAATGTCTTATAAATGGAATTGGTAGTAAAGACGTAATAAAGTAGAACCTTATGCTTATTACCGCGAATTTTCATACATTTCATTGTCTTTGACGTAATACCACCTGAAATATATGTCGTAAAACAATATTATTTCGAAGGTACATCTCGTGGTGTATATGTAAAATGGCTGCAAAATACGTCGCGAATATAGTTAGTAGGAAATACGTAATGAATCAAGACGTCATGCGTGATAAGGCGGTTTTACATGAACCTAATTGTTTATGATTCCATATCTCATGAACTGTGTGTCGTATTATGATAAAATTTCTAACGGTATATGTGTATACTGTCTGTAACATTTATCGTGAATATAATTAATAGTGAACGAGTAATAAATTGTAACGTCATGCCAAATGCCGCAATTTTATTGTATGAATGCCGAAAAAGTAGTAAGCGACATACTATTTTCCTTTCCTCATTTTGCTATAGTTGTCAGCAAGGAAAAGTTTCCTAATGGTTTGAAATTATGTTTAAAGTAGATGGAAAGTCGCTAAGTGCTCTCCTTCTCAGATAGTGGACTGATAAAGTCACACTATCACGTGCGACAGGACGCGGAAGTTTTCATTGTTTATGACATCATATCTCCTGAACTATCGGCCCTATCCCAAAATACTTTCTTAGCCGACATCTTCTAGCTGTAAACTACATTCCTGCAAACTTCCAGCTTCATAGGTGAAATAGTTTTTGAGATTTCGTGTTTAGTCAGTGATTGAGTGAATGAATGAGTGAGCGAGTGAATGAGTGTCCTTTAGCTTTTATATAAATACAGATTCAGTCCGGCACGATGAGTAGCCCAATAACCGACCTTATTTAGTCAGTAGACTTAAAAGGCCAGAAATTAAATCTGTTGTAGGAATAAGAAATATCAAAACAATTTTTTTTAATCTCTGAAACTTTTAAACGACCAAATTACGTCGAAAACCAAAACTTTTTCGACAAAATTATGGGCATCTTCCGGTAATGGCTGCCACCCATGCTAAAACTGTTTACATCACACATGCGAATCTGTAGCTGTTGTACGCACACAATAGCGCCATCTACGCAAAGTTGAACAGTTAGTAGCATGATACGAGCGTGGAAGCTGTTCGCACTTGTGGCAGAAAGCGGCTCCTTCGTAAGTAAACAAAGCTTCACGCGGATTTTACCATTGACTTCGTGCCCCCCCCCCCCCAATTCTTGATCAGCAGTTATCACATTTGTTGTAAAGGTTCTAATTTATTGAATTTAATAATTTGACGCTCTGCTATCTCAGTGATAAGTAATTTTATTCGTTAAACTATGCTCTTTAGCGGTATTTATTAGTTCAATCTTCATTTCCCCCCTCGCCGTAACGTGAATGTGGTCGTGTGACTGCAGTTTTATCAGTTTACACCTTGTGTGACTTTTCAAGCTTTCACAGCGGATCAGTTGTACATACACTTCGCGGGTTTGCCGCCGGATGACATTGTGAATCTCCCACAATATTTCGTCGACCCAACTGTTCGACATATTCAGGTGGTGGTAGCTGTCAGTACTTCAAGGCGCCACTGAAGTACTGACAGCTACCACCACCTGAAGATGTCGAACAGTTGGGTCGACGAAATATTGTGGGAGATTCAAAATGTCATCCGGCGGCAAACCCGCGAAGTGTATTTACAGTTTACACCTTCCCAATTTCTATTATTTCTTTCAGGAAAGATTTTACATAATTTTAGTAAACTCCTGTTTTCTTGAACAAGTTTGTAAATTTGCCCCCTTTCAACGTCCGATGATGCCCAGAAGAGGCAAAACGCGTCATGTATAAATAAATAAAACACCGGTTTCGTGCAACCAAGACTATTTTTACCAAAACACGTAAAAATGAATGGAACATTATTGATAAGGAAGATTACATATATTATGCGAAGTTTTAGAAACTTATTTCTTTATGTTGGTTCTCAACACCCGTAATCTATAGCTATGCCCTACATTTGGCAATCTTTGTAAGACACAAAAGACGCACCGGCATCCTGGCCAAAATTATTTTCGATAAATATTTAAAGCGTTCCTGTTCACTTTTAACGTAATTGTACATGTACCATTACACACGTGAACTAATTGTGCTTCTCACTGAGTTCCCTTAGTATTGCTAATGGTTAACCATATTATACAGTTAAACGAACCCCTTGATTAAAATTCATTACCAACTGTAGATGGATGCTTGTGACCATTCAGTATGCAATTGTTAATTTACCTACCCGTCTTTTAATTTGGTGTACACAAATTTTCAAACTTTCAACTGTATTAATGACTTATTATTAACTTTCTGTGTAGATTTTGTTAATGTTAATGATGTTGGAATGCTTCTACTGGGGTAGCTATATAACTCATTACATACTGAAGTTTTTCGTTAGCAATAATTTTTCGCAATACTTTTTTATTTCTAATGCAGTAATACTTGCAAAATGTACAATGATACTTCATTTACTTATATAGACTATTGAAATTAATTGTTGTTGTTGTTGTGGTCTTCAGTCTGTAGACAGGTTTGATGCAGCTTTCACGCTACCCTGTCCTGTGCAAGTCTCTTCATCTGAGAACACGTTCGGCAACCTACATCCTTCTGAATCTGCTTTCTATATTCATCCCTCGGTATCCCTTTATGATTTTTACCCCACACGCTTCCTTCTAATGCTAAGTTGACAATTGCTTGATGTCTCAGAATGTGTACAACCAGTCTATCCGTTCTCTTAGTCAGGATATGCCAGAAACTACTTTTTCCCCGATTCAGTTAAGCACCTCCTCGTTAGTTACGCGATCTACCCATCTAATCATCATTCGTCTGTAGCACCACATTTCAAAAGCTTCTATCATCTTTTTATCTGAACTCTTTACCGTCCACGTTTCACTCCCATACAGTGCTACACTCCAGACAAATGCCCTCAGAAAGGATTTCCTAACATTTAAATTAATATTGGATGACAGCAAATTTCACTTCTTCAGAAACGCTTTTCTTCCCATAGCCATTCTGCATTTTATATCTTCTTCACCTCGACCATCAGAAGTTATCTTGATACCCAAATAACAAAATTCATCTACTACTTTTATCGTCTCATTACCTAATTTAATTACTTCAACATCGCCTGATTTTTTGACATTGCATTCCATTACCTTCGTTTTACTCTTGTTAATGTTCATCTTATATTTTCCTTTCAAGACACTGGCCATTCCATTCAAATGGTCTTCCAGATCTTTTGTAGTCTCTGACAGATACCACTAGATATTCGAAAGTGACTGCAACACGACGGATTTACAGTCCACCCGTCCCATACTGCAACTCAAATACTGGAGGAAAAGTTCCATGGACGTTGGATAGGTCGAATTTCTGTTGAAAAATGACTTTCGAGGTTCCCGGTCTCAATCCCCTTCATGTCTTTCGTTGGGGGCCACTGAAAGATGCAGTCTATGAAGAATCCTCAACTACGCCAGACGTTATGCATAGCCGAATCGTCTGCTCTAACATATCATCCACTGTAATTACATCTGTTCTTCGTTCTTTCGAACTGCGGTTGAAAATATACCTTTCAGTCCAAGGTTAACATGTTTGAAATAAAGAATAAAGTTGTTTTCTATAAGATTTATATAATACGTGCTTTTGATGGTTACTAAAGCATTGTTAGTAAATTGTTTATTACAGTTACTCGTGAACGAAATGGCATTGCAACGTCAAATGAAACAGTAATTCTTCTTTTTTAGCTCCCGTGCATCCCAGAAGATAAAAAAAAGTGGTAAGTGGCCTTCCTAAGTCCTTTGTGACTCGACAGATTCTAACCTATCTCATATGTACATATACAACATTCGTAGGTGAACCTGGATCTAACGTAGGACTAGTTGGTTCAATCGGAAACAAATCGCTACTATAGTCGCGCAGGACTACTGGTTCGGGGCACTTGCGTGGTAGTGTTTACAAGGCTAACGCCGATTCCGGCCACCGAGCTTTCAAATTCTACATTTCTTGAATTATTTTATGATTGGTTTCATCCTTAACGTTGAAAAACTCTTTATTACTTTAATTTTCTACACAAGATCTAATGAATGCAGTAATAAAAATTAATCGGTGGCATAAAAAAACCGAAAAAAACATTGCTTCAGTATCCCATTTTATACAGGTGCTAAAACTGTTCACAAAATAAAAATATATACGCCCCTCGACGCTCTAGCATATACCAAACACCAGTTTCGATATATGTGACTGTTAACGAAGTGAGTTACATCTTATGTGATTCACCCTGTGCATATATTCTAGCTGATAAACCTGGTATAGCCCGGGTATATAAGCATTTCTATTTGTATATGCGTTTCTGATATAAGACTACGAAAATAAAAATTCCGAAATAATTTCATTTTTATGTATTCCCTAAAAGAATCCAGAAATTATGAAGCAGTAAAACAAAAGAAATAGGCAGCTCAATACTTATGACAACATATATCCTTGACTATGTGTTCTAAAATAAAATAATTTTCTAGATTTGTGGAGTGTAACATTAGGAAACTGTCTGAAATGAATAAATAGTGGATCAATGAAGCCTCGTAAATTGTGATGTGGGTCGGGAAACTGGGAAGGAACTTATAAAATGGGAATATTACCGGGAATATTTCTTTGGCCCGGGAAGATTGAAAAAAATTGGGAATTTATGAAAATTTTTAGATTTTAAAAGATTTAAAACTTATTAACAGTTAATGAACCTTATAACTAGGTAAACAAAGTGAATTCATACATTTTAATCCAAGATTTACCATTCCCTGGATTAATTTCCTTGCAAATTCCATGCAGAACATCATTTACTTTAAGTCTGGTTGAAAAAATAATGTAAAATATTCCCTAGGGCAACAATTTTTTGGCAAGATGGAACCCACATTTCTGTTAATGAAACCTAAGCTTACAAAATATTGCTCTGGAGGCGTAATGCTCAACCAGCCGTCATATGTAGTATTCTTTAATTTTCCCTAACAAACGACTCGATGTTTCACTTTCAGAATTTAAAGAGTCCTCAATTCCTGCAATGAATTATGATTTTTTTTTAAAAAATTATTTTATAACATATTGTTATCAATTGCAGTTTTGAAATCTTTAATTAAGGTGTTACAATGCTCTATGTTAATAAAATCTCGCCGGTTTACTTGCAAAATGTTTCCCCAAAATGCCATTATCATTGACTCATTTTTTAAAATTTCACACCAGTTTATTTTCATCTTTATAGCCTAAAATATCACTAATATCGACAGCAAACTTAACAAATGAAATAAACAGACCTCCTTGAGTATTTTAGTATTTATTAGCTACTCACTAGATAGCATATCAATATTATAAATTAGGTTTATCTAAAGGTCCACTCCCATGAAGCATGAACATTGCCGAGGTGGGTGGCTTGCATGCCTCAACGATACAGATAGCCGTACCATAGGTGCAACCACAGCGGAGGGGTATCTGTGGAGAGGCCAGACAAACGTGTGGTTCCTGAAGAGGGGCAACAGCCTTTTCTGCAGTTACAGGGGCAACAGTCTGGATGATTGACTGACCTGTCCTTGTAACATCAGCTAATGTGGCTTTGCCAAACAGTTACCGCGAATGGCTGAAAACAAGGGGACACTAAAACCGTTATCTTTCCCGAGGACATGCAGCTCTACTGTATGAATATATGATGATGGCATCCTCTCGGGTAAAATATTCCGGTGGTAAAATAGACCCCATTATGATCTCCGGGCAGGGAATAATCAGGAGGATGTGATCATCAGAAAAGACAACACTGGCATTCTACGGATCGGAGCGTGGAATGTTAGATCCCTTCTCTGGTATGGAAGCTAGAAAATTTAAAATGGTAAATGAATAGGTTGAAGATAGATATAGTGGCGATAAGTGAAGTTTGGTGGAAAGAGGAGCAGGATTTCTGGTCAGATGAGTACAGGATTATAAGTACAAAATCAGTTCGGGGTATTACAGGATTAGGTCTGATAATGAATAAGAAAATAGGAATGTGGGTAAACTACTATGAGCAACACAGTGATCGCATTATCATAATCAAGACAGATACGAAGCCAACACCGACCACAGTAGTACAGGTTCATTAGCCAACTAGCTCTGCCGATGATGACGAAATCGAAGAAATATATGAGGAGATAAAGAAAATTATTCAGAAAATTAAAGGAGAGGAAAATTTAATTTTTATTGTTGACTGGAATTCGGTAGTAGCACTAGGAAATGAAGGGAAAATAGTAGGTTAATATGGTCTGATCAAAAGGAATGAAAGAGGAAGCCGCCTGGTAGAATTTTGCACGGAACATAATTTAGTTACAACAAACACTTCGATTAAGAATCACGAAAGAAGGTTGTATGCGCGGAAGAGACCAGGAGACACAGGGAGATACCAAATAGACTTTATCATGGTAAGATGTAGATTTCGGAACCAGGTTTTAAAGTGTAAGACATACCCAGGGGCGGATACAAACTCTGACTATAACTTATTAGTCATGAATTGTAGGATGAAACTGAAAAAACTGCAGAAAGGTAAGAAAATAAGGAGATAGGACCTGGATAAATTGAAGGAACCTTAAGTATTTGAGAATTTCAGAGGGAGCTTTAGGCAACAATTGTCAGAAACGGGGGAATATAAAACAGTAAAGGAGGAATGGGTAGCATTGAGAGATTAAATAGTGAAGGCAGCAGAGGACAAAATAGGTAGAAAGGCAAGACCTACAAATGTTCTTGGATATTACCGGACATACTACATTTAATCGATGGAAGGAGAAAATATAAAAATTCAGTAAATAAAACAAGCAAAATGGAGTACAGACGACTAAGAAATGAAATTGACAGGATGTGCAAAATGACTAAGCATGAGTGGCTAGAAGGAAAATGCAAGGATGTAAAAGAAATATAAATAGGGGAAAAATGGATACAGCCTACAGAAAAATAAAAGTGATATTTGGAGATAAGAGAAGCAACTCTATGAATATCAAGAACACAATTGGAAAATCGGTTCTCAGCCATGAAATGAAAGCTGAAATGTGGAAAGAGTATACAGAGAGGCTCTACGAAGGAAATGAACTTAGAGACAATATCGTAGGAAGGGGAGAGGTATTAGATGAGGATGAAATAGAAGATACTATACTGAGAGATGAATTTGACAGAGCACTGAAGCACGTAAGTAGAAAGAAGGCCCTTGGAGTAGATGACATTCCTCAGAGTTACTAAAATCTCTGGGAGAACCAGCCATGACAAACCTGTTTCACCTGGTGTGTAACATGTATGAGACAGGCGAAGTACCCTCAGACTTTAAGAAAAATGTTATAATCCCCATTCCAAAGAAAGCAGGTGCAGACAGGTGTGAAAACTACAGAACCATCAGTTTAATACGTCATGATTGCAAAATATTAACACGAATTATTTACAGAAGGCTGGAAAATGTGGTAGAAGCCGACCTCGGGGAAGATCAGTTTGTTGATTGGAATAAAGTCTTTCAAGTTCTGAAGCAAGCAGGAGTAAACTATAGGGATCGTAAGGTTATTTACAACTTGTACAAAAACCAGACAGCGGTTGTCAGAGTTGAAGGGCATGAAAGGGATGCAGTGGTTGGGAAGGGAGTAAGACAGGGTTGTAGCCTTTCTACAATGTTATTCAATTTGTACATTCAACAAGCTATATAGGAGAGCAAGGAGAAATTGGTCTTGAAAATTACACCCGCTTTCGTGGAACATGATTCAGTATCTAATTGTTAGTTCGGTCACTTACCCCTATCTTTATCTTTCACCTCTGTACATTTTCCACGGGAACTCTTAGGACTTTTCGTACTCTTCCCTTAAATGCGAATGTGTGCTTCATTTATCGACTCGCGCTACGTTTCTGTTTCGTGATAAAGACAAACCGTTATCAACCACCTGATAACCAGTGAAGCCTCAGCACGATCTCCAGCGAGTCAGTCATACATTGTTGCCAATGGCGCCCCACAATCGGTTATTTTTAAGCTTCCCTCTAATGACCCTTGACTGTCTGCGGTGAACAAATAGTGGAACTGACCGTCCGGTTGCCGAGGTTCTTGACGCGGCAGTTGAGCTCCGCCGTCTTGCCCACCAGGCCGGTCAGGTTGTTGGGCACGCTGGTGTCGAACTGCGGACCCGTGGCGGGCGTCGGCAGCTCCTGCAGGAAGTCCGTCAGGAACCGACGGCTGCCTGTCGGCCCTGCGGAAAAGTCACACGTGTCAAGTGGCATTAACAATAACAGTGTCATAATAAAAAATAAATCTGTTGTTATATTTTTAGAAACACGCTGTCGATGGAAAGAGAATGTTTTATTGTAGTTAGGCAACCGTTGTCTGTCTCCTTGCGAGACCATCTCCAGGCTGACCATGGCAACAAATTGTGGGCTGGTCAGGGACCGTAGTCCGAGGAAATCAACTGCGGAATCCAAACAGTCGTCAGTCGGCCTGAAGACGGTCTCACAAGCAGACTGAAACCGATTGTCTAAAAACAATTAAAATTTTTTTTTCTTGTGATCAAGAATGTGTTTTTGAAAATATAATTTTATTAACAATAGCTTTTTCTCCAGAAATATTTTCCAAAATTGTAAACCGTTGTTTGTAACGGTTTCAATTGAGAACTGCTGAACCGATTGGGCTAATTTTTTATTCAAATATTCGAAATAGTCTGCGAAAGACTGTTAGTTTAACAAAAATGGGAAAAGATCCCCAGGAAGTGTGAAAAATGGGAAAAGGTGGCCAGAAAGTGTAAAGAATTCGACCTTTGTATCTCACTATTAAAACCATGAATATGCGTATTTCATTTTTTCCCTGTTCTTCGTTTTGTACGAGGTATTGTTTTCGGGTATAAAACAGGAAGAAAAATTAGTAAATTGATTAAAACACAAGGTATTTATGTCACCGACCACTTTGTTTATGGAACCCACAATGCGTTTCAAGGGATTCAATCACCATCACAAAGTGAAATAAAATATTCTGTGTACATGTAGCTTTTATGATAGATTGACCTGTTGCTCTGTTTACAAGAGATAATACAAAACACTACATCAGTAAGATATCTTGTGCAACAGTTCACCGAAATTAAATGCAAACAAAATATCGTACCTCCAGTGGTCACAGATCCCTTGCATTGTCGTATGACATTTTAATTGTTTACATTTAACTGCAGTGAAAAGATCTACAATATCACATTCTGATGTAGTGTTTCATATATTCCCTTGTAGACAGTGCAACAGGTCAACCTATCATAAAACCTACGTGTACACAGCATAATGTTATTCCTCCTGATGATGGGACCCTCGAAACGCGTTATGGATACAATAAAGAAAGTGACTGGTAAACGAAATTTATTGTGTTTTAATCAATAATAATAAAAAAAAAATAGTCACGGTAAAGCCTAAACCAAATATTTTCATTTCAAATAAAATATAGTGAAATCGAAAAATTGTGATAATTTGTAAACATCACAATTTGGGAAAAAAATAATCTCTCGCCCCAACAGATGGCAGGAACGACATACTTAGTTTGAACAATCACTATCAAATTTTGCATACATACGTGCGTTTCATGCCGTGCAAACCACCGTGTGGTGTATCGTGAAGGCTAACTTACAAGACTTTGGCCAAACATAGTTTCCATCAGACAGATCACCATGAAATGTTTGTAAGTTTCCAATGACAAAATTTTTATTTGTTTAAATAATGTAGTATTTCAACAAATTAAAAACCGCGGCTCAGAGAAAGTTACAGTACATTTCGTATCGGTTTGAGGGATCTCCATGGTAATAGACAGTCATATGTAATTTTTGAAACATAGATTTGTACTGAGATGGACAGATAGTGGACGAGGACGAATAAGATGGATGACAGGGGCTGTTAATCTTCAAACATGCCAGAAGAAAATGAAGAAAAGAGGAGAAATTTAAATGATTTGGTATTAGTGGAAGATTAAATATGTAGTGTAGGAATTTTTAATGTGACAGATACGGATTTGTTGGAGGGGGCATAGGAGGAGTCTGCGGATGAGGAGAAGGAGCAGACGAGTTGGAGCAGGCCGAGGTGTTTATGGAGAGGACCGATGGGCGAGGGAAGTAAGAGAGTGACTGAGAGAAATCGAATGCATGAGTACTGGAATGACGCCGGGACTACGGCTGATGTAACAACTCATTAAAAAAGTGGCATACAGAGGATATCTACTATATTGCATCTCTAGACTTCAGCAAAGCTTTTGATACTGTTGATTTTGACATACTGCCGAAGAAAATGCGACAAATGAAGTTCCACTGATGCACTGAAGTGTTTTGAAAGCTACTTAAAAATCGACAGCTAAGTCATCGGTTGTGACTTGCTACAAAAATAACTTTTATGCAGACGATTTCGAGCTGGACCAAAATACCAGATGTAAAGATTTAAACATAATGATTGCCCAGAATGAGGATCTGTCTTCAGTTGTAAAATGAGCCAAAAACCTGGGATTAAAATTAAGTGCCAAAAAGTCTCAAGTAATCTTAGTCGCCCATCAGAAATTAATAAGTTCCCAATTACTCGGCCCGTTACCTCCCATTCAACATAACAGTATCCCAATACCAGATTAGAAAACAGTTAAAGATCAGGGTGTCATTATCGATGAGCTTTTAAATTTGGCAGATAATAACCTCACTGTATGCAAGAAGACCTCCGCCTGTCTTTACGCCCTTAAAATGTTTCGTAACATCTTTTACAAGATTTAAAATGCAAACTAGTGCAATTATTCGTTCTACCAAACCTTAACTATTGTGATATGATTCAGCACGGAACAAGTAGCGAAAATAGAAGACTTTTAGAATAAACTATGAATGCAACATTCGTCGATATGACCATATCAGTGCTTCATACACAGAGTTACGGTGACTACAGAAAGAAAAACTAAGGGGCTAGCATACGCTGTGCCTTCTCCATCGACTGCTCAGTGAACAACACCCACGTACCTCAGAATTTAACAATCTTTAGTGCCATTATAATATTAACACAAGATCCCAGCCTAGCTGTGACCGTTCATAAAACGAAAACATTTCCAAACTCCTTCTCCGTCGCTGCTGTTCGCCTCTGGAACCAGCCGCCCCGCCCTCATCGTACGATTCACTCTTTTGCTATGTTTAAGAAATAGTTGAAACACTTCCTTATGTCACCCTCTTAAAAATCTCGGCAAAACGTATATATACATTCAACTTCCTCTCTGTGTGATAGTAAAATCGATGCTCCTCTCTCGGTTATTTCGTTTCCTATTCTTTCTTTCGCCATAATCTGCTATTCCGTTATATCTCCTCATGTGAGTATATTACACTCATTTTTCGCCCCATTTCCCGCCACTTCCTGCAATTCCTAAAGCTGCTTGTCATGCTTTTTTATCAAGTACGATTATGTCGTTGTTGTTGTTGTTGTTCTTGTGGTTTTCAGTCTACAGACTGGTTTGATGCAGCTCTCCATACTACTCTGTCCTGTGCAAGCCTCTCCTCTTCAATTGAGAATACGAATGGCACCCAAAATCGTTTTGAATCTGTTTACCCTATTCGTCCCTGGGTATCCCTCTACGGCTTTACCCCCACACACTTCCTTCTAATGCTAAGCTAACGATTCCTTGATGACTCAGAATGCGTCAAGCAACCTATCGCTTCTCTTAGTGACGATATGCCACAAACACCTTTTCTATCCAATTCTTTTGAGCAGCTCCTCATTAGTTACGTGATCTACCCATCTGATCATCATTCGTCTGCAACACCACATTTCGAAAGCTTGTTTTATCTTTTTGTCTGAACTCCTTATCGTCCACGTTTCACTCCCATACAATGCTACGCTCCAGACAAATGCTTTAAGAAAGGACTTCCTAACATTTAAACTAATATTGGATGTTAACAAATTTCTCTTCTTTAGAAACGCTTTTCGTCCCATAATCGTTTTGCGTTCAGTATCTTCTTTACTTCGGCCATCATAAGTTATCTTGCTAAGCTAGTAACAAAACTCATCTATTATTTTCAGCGTCTCATTACCTAATCTAATTCCTTTAGCATCACCTGATTTTCTGACATTACATTCCATTACCCTCGTTTTATTGTTAATGTTCATCTTATACCTTTCTTTCAAGCCACCTTCCATTCCATTCAATCGCTCTTCCAGATTTTTTGCAGTGTCTAACTAAATTACTATGTCATTGGCAAACCGCAAAGGTTTTATTTCTTCTCCTTGAATTTTAATTCCCTCTCCAAATTTATCCTTGCATTATTTCACTGATTGTTCAAGCAAGAGCAAGTACAATACGAATGTAAACTTTGTATCTCATTTTGCTACTTGTACTGACAGAATTTTGTATTTATTTATTTATTTTTAGATTTAGATTTACTATAACTTCTTTAATATTGGAAGTATAAAATACATAGAACGCCTAGTTAGATGTAAGAGAGGGCCTGAAGGCTAATTGCGCCGACGGTTGCTAGCTGCGTCTTCGCTGAAATCAAGACTTAACTTTTTCTGCCTTGATCGACTGCTGATCACACTTTCGCTGCGTCTTCATGAAGTCAGGAGTGGCCTGTCTCACTCTATGTTCACACCGGATATTAGGTATCTCAGTCAACACTATGAACAGCTCGTAATCCTTAGAAGTCTCCACTTTAGATTTACTAAGATCCATACTATGACAACCTAATCTTGCAAGGTTAAATAAATAAAATAAATAAATACAACCAAATTTTTATGATAAACTATTCTTTGCATAGGAAATAACAACAATATGAGCTGCGTGGCTTGCTTACAGGAGTACTAGTTTCATCTACTCATGGGACTTCGTACTCACAACAATAGGTTCTATTGCACTGGTACTTAAGGCTGGAAACAGTACAGCCGTGCGGTTACAGTCGCATGGTCTAAGCCGCCATGCTACGAATTGCGCGTCCACTCTACGGCGGAGGTTCTAGAACTGTCAAAGTGATGGTTATGTGTTTATGTTTCCCTTAGTACAAGTTGATGTAAGTAGTTTGTATATCTAGAAACCGATAATCTGAACAGTTTTATTCCTTAGGGTGCAGGCATTTGAATATTTGAGCTCAACATTATTTAGATATTGGTCACTAGGTCCTTCGATCAATTAAAGTGATGTGAAAATTATAACGCTCATCTCTTAATTTTGGAATTCAATCTTCAACGAAGCAGTAGAAGTTAGATTGCCAGTCAGTTTAATAGACACAGGTTGTAATTTTGCAAAGGCTTTGAATTGCAGAGAAATCATCAAGATGTTGCCCCCATTGATTTCGGTAAGAGACTCGAATACCTGATTCCTTTGGCCACAAGGGAGTGGGAGGGTTAAAACACCCCAACAAGCATCTGTGAACCACATGAGAACTATCACCGCACCTTGTCGGCAGCGTTTTGACTCGCTGTGAAGATAGTTAGACGATAGGTAGCCGAAATATTAGTCGAAATTGACTATGCATGCCTTCACGCTCGAAATTTAATGGATTGGACATTATTGTCGTACATACTCTCTAATAAGTGTACGTCGATAATGAATTTTTATTCTTACTTTTTACTTCATGTCTGGATTTCTATAACAGACAAGTCGATCAACTTTGTAGATGTTTAAATTGGTTTTGAAAACGTTGGCCTTGTCCCCAGAGCGGTATAATACTGCAGCGAGTCTTGGGACGGAACGCGTGGTGTAGTGGTTAGCATCTCACTCCACTGTGTTTGCGGTCCCCAGTTCAAATACTGCCACGGACAGAAGAAAGGTGTTTAAGTTACTGTATGGTGACGATGTACAGTGATGAGATATTTCATCACTATTTATTCTCAATAGCGAATTTCTTTTAGCGTCACTGTATAAGGTATGGATGTTCTACCAAATGGTGATATATGAAAATTTGTTCCGGGTCGGGACTCGAACCCGGGTTTCCCGCTTTTCGAGAGCGTTCGCCTTAACCACTAGGCTACCGGAACATGACTCCAGGATCGACCCAGTTTCCATATGCCACACTGATTGCACATATGAGTCTACTACATTCATCCTTAGCACTTGCTGATTAATCTGTATTGCCGCACGAGGAAAAGTGAAAACAACTTGGCATTAACCTACTCTGTTATAGTCATTGCCTCGCTTAGGCATCTGTTAAATTACTGTGTGGTGACGATGTACAGTGATAATATATTTTGTCAATATTTTTCGCAATAGGAAATTTCCTTTACCGTCGATGTATAAGGTTCTACCAAATAGTGACATAAGAAAATTTGTGCCGGATCGGGACAATAGCTTGCTTTCGATCTGATTTCTCTTATTTTATTATGATGAATATAACTCCCTATGTTGGTGGGTGCTAACAATACATGCTCGTATTCGGCAGGTCCAGTCAAATAGTAGCTGATCCTGCAAAAGATAGGGTAGAAGATTTTAGTTTTTTAACTCATTCATATGTTTGGAAACATTAGAAAACCAAGTTCTGCCAAAGAAATTTCTCTTGTGAAAACTATCTGCAGTCAAAAAACTTTGAAAACTTTGTACATTTTTCAGTATTTTTTCAAAATATCTCCGTTTTTGTGTTCGTACCGCTTTTACGTCTACGATCTTGTTTATAGAACACAAAATTCTCTACACATTAGATTCCTACCTTTTTACCTCTTCCCAACCACTAAGGCGCTACAATGCAACGATAATTTAGCAAAATACCTAATTTTTGAACACTGCTATTTCAGGTTTTAGTGTAATATAAATATATTATATTTACTAACTCATTTTCAGGTATTCAATTTATCTGTATGCAGCATGGTGATTTCTGGGCACCCACTTACCGTGATTCCTACATCACTATCCGAAGCTTACTATAGGCCACCTCAGCCCAGGTATTTGTGAAACTATAAATATAAAAATACGTAATTAAGAGACACAGGCACAAATACACACACACACACACACACACACACACACACACATACACATACAAAGTGTGACATGAAACAGAACGATTATTAGGTACAACAGACAACCTAATTAGGTAGCTAATTTTCGAGTATATTGAAAAAAGCACGCATTGAGCATTAAAATAAGTAGCATTATTAAAATTGAATGCATAATGAGTTACTAGCAAATATTGGCACTTCTGGATGTGTAATACTCATAACACTGTACTTCAACTTTAGTGTACCTGAGAAGGATATGAGCATCACTTCCGGCGTCTTGATGTGACGAGTTCCTCGTTGTCACCAGAAATACCTTAGGTTACAGATTCAGGTTATGTACAAAGTTATTGTCCCAGGTTGACCTCTTAACATCGAGTCAACCTCTTCAAGTTCGAAGGTTTCGTAATCAGTATTTCAACATCCTCTATAATGTCTTCACTGTCTTCAAATAAAAATTGTGACACGTTTTCATAGTTAACCCCAATGAATTTCTTTTAAATTGAAACTTCCTGACCGATTAAAATTGTGTGTCGGAACCGGGACTCGAACCTGGGACCTTTGCCTTTCGCGGGCAAGCGCACTACCGACTGTGCTACCCCGACACTGCTCACGATGCCGCCTCACACCTTTACTTCCGCCAGTACCTCGCCTCCTACTTTCCAAACTTCACAGAAGCTCTCCTGCGAACCATGCAAGACTAGCACTCCTGGAAGAAAGGATATAGTGGAGACATGGCTTAGCCACAGCCTAAGGGATGTTTCCAGAATGAAACTTTCACTCTGCAGCGGAGTGTGCGCTGATATGAAACTTCCTGGCAGATTGAAATTGTGTGTCGGAACCGGGACTCGAACCTGGGACCTTAGCCTTTCGCAGGCAAGCGCACTACCGACTGTACTATCCCGACACGACTCACGATGCCGCCTCACAACTTTACTGTATCACATTCGCTAAAAGCGTGAGTGAACAGAACATACTGCAAACTTGTAAGATGCAGTGTTAAACCACTTGTCTTCTGTACTTCCTCTTTCCGGCTTAAAAACACATAAGGTTTTTATACCTTGTCCTAAACTGGTCATGAGCATAAGCAGGTCAACAGCTTCTCCCACAGTGACAACAGTTGCAAAATATTTAGTTCTTGGAATAGCAGATGTTACAATCATAATGTTAGCATCTTCTTGTGCCTGGTGCTCTTCAATGCTACCCTCCCAAAATTTCTTGTTAAGAAGTGTGATCAAACGAATCTTGTTGAAGTACAATATTACGAGTATTACACACACATAAGTGTCAATATTGGTCAGTAACTCATTATGCATTTTAAAATTAATAAAGGTACTTATTTGTAATGTTAACTGCCTTGTTTGTTAATATACAAGAAACTTAGCTACCTACTTAGGTTTTCTGTTGCAGCTAATAATAGTTCGGTTCCCTGTCACACTTTGTGTGTGTGTGTGTGTGTGTGTGTGTGTGTGTGTGTGTGTGTGTGTGGTGTCTGTATCTCTTAATTATGAATTTTTATATTTATAGTTTCACAAATACCAGGTCTGAGGTGGCCTATAGTAAATTTGGATAATGATGTACGAATCCCGGTAAGTGGGTCCCCTTTAATCACCAGGCTGTACACATATAAATTGAATGCCTAAAAATGATGTGGTCAATTTCAACATATAACACGATGTATAATATATCTATATTACACAAACAGAAACTGAAATAACAATGTTCAAATATTAGGTATTTTACCACTTTCCACGAATTTATAAAACTTGAAGTTTTTATGCTCTATAGCGGCTTAGGTGTTGGGAATAGAAAAAAATAGTGAGAATCTAAGTGGTAGAGAATTTTATGCTCTCTAACAATAAGAATATAGGCCTAAAAGCGCTAGGAGCCCAGAAAACGGAGATACTTTGAAAGAAAAAGTACTGAAAAATGTTTTTTTGACTACGGAAGGTTTTCCCAAGAGAAATTATCTTGGCAAAACTTGGTTTTCTAATCATTCCTAATCAACCTGTCTTAGAGGTTCAATCGGAATGTACGTGTTGCGTCGAGTGTTCCTGCGTTTCTCCTAAATCGAGTCTGATCTTCCCTGAAGTCTCATTCTATCATTCTTCCCATTTGTCTGTTAATAACTTGAATTTGTATTTTGCAGCTATGACTTATTAAACAGATAGTTTTGCAATTTTCACCCTTGTCTGTACTGTCGAGTAAACTTTTTTTTTCTTATTTTTATTTGTTCCCTCAAATATGACTTATTAAATTGGTAGTTCTGTAATTATCATACTTATCAGACTAGAATGTTGAATACATTTCCTTATTGGTAGTAGGCATGGAAGCGTTATCCCTGCAGTACACTACAGCAAAGTACTGCACGCAGAGAACGTAGAGTGAAGAAGAATGGACTGCTGAGGCCACCACGAACTTTGACCTTATGCACCCTCGCTCGGATTTCATCTCCCGCAGTGAGTATGGGTACCGCTGAACTGGGTGCGCAATGGGCGTGCAAGAAATGGCTTTGTTATGCACTCCAGGGGACTTATTTTCTATGTCGTGACTGTGCTGCAAGTTTCCAGGAAATATTTTAACTTTTCGTAAATTTATCTACATTCTTCCATTTTACATCATTTTTGTACTGTCGTATTTTGATTCATTTCTATTTTGTTGTATGGCAACATCCCTCTTGATTTCTCCCTTACGATTTATCTTGACATTTTACATTTCTTCTGTCGTAGAATTCACTTTCTACTTTTCATAATCGTACATAATTTGTGTGTGGTTTAAATTGTACCATAAACTAAACAGAACATTTAGAATAAGCTAATGTCTTACCATGCAGAACAGCACTTTTAGGCAACGTCCGGACGTTTCTGCATACTGAGCAACGTCTGCCCTGTTACCTCATACAAGCGGCCACCATTAAGGATGCAAATCATTCCAGACTACACAATAAAGTCTGATGGCGTGTACAGTCTGGCCGCATTATCACTGCGCCGTCCCCTACATCATGCATGAGGCGACGTCAATATTCAACAAACAACTGCATGTTGCCGTTTACCGCGGAAGGCTACAAAGGATTCGTGCTACAGTGGACATCATGCATCGATGACACGATCCGCATCCATTTTCATGAACACAATCTGGCTGCCGCAGCGGATGAAACGTGGAGAAAAATGTGTGGGACAAAAAGAGAGATATTGTATTGTTGTGCAGAGAGAAATCACGTCACTGGTTTCCAGTCGTCTGTACAATTAGCGTGTTCTGCATATTTTAAAGTTACTGCCACATGTCGCGTGTACAATGTGCTCGTATGTCCAACAGCTCCAAAATAAAAGTGAACTGCAATAGACTGAGATGTTTTTCCGTAAGTATCACTGGTTCGGAAAGAAAATTATCTTCAACGAGTGAAAAATGTAGGTGCTTTAGTCAGGTGTGTTCTTCTTTTGTATAAAGGAAACGAATTTTCTGATCGAGTCCGGGATCATTATTTTTTCAGTACGAGGAAAAACCGTCTAGATTGCTAAAATGATATTTATTGATTACATCGTTTCAGCTTATGCCATCATCAGAGGTAAAAGATGAAAATCCCACAAGATGGCGCAGCCTACGAAAATATTTAAATTTAAATAAAGAGTGATTTTGTCTTAAATATTATTTAATACAGGATACCACATTTTAATGCAGTCATTTCAGAATTTACAATATACTATGTTTTATCATTATTTGAGCGTAATTAGAATGCCAAGTACTTCTTTTTATAACCATTATGTTTTACCAAATCGGTAAATGTTTAATACAAAAGTATCTGTAGGTTTCTATAATGATTTTATTAATAACTTCAATGAAATATAGACGAAATTAAAACAATTTTTATACTCCCACTTTTAAACTTAATGAAAGTTGCAAATAATTTTAATTAGTTTAACAAGAGTTGAAAAAATCAAACTATTTGGCTGCGTAGAATTTAAAATTTATCTTCTTTTCTTCGTTATACTTGACAGTAAAGGTAGAATAATAAATGTAAAAATTGATGGCGCCATCTGTCAGCTAAACAAGTTCTTATATGCGGTATATTCATAATTTTTACTCAAGAGTGCAGTTGACGTACGTACAAGGTAGATATTTTATTACTGACGGTGAACTTTACTGTACAAGTTCGGATGTGAGTAGAAAATTACATTCTTCCAAAAAAAGTTTTATATTTTTGTATTTAAAAAGTGCTATGTAACTCGATTGTTCAACGAGCACTTGTTCCTTCACCTTGCAGATTTGATGATGACAGATACCGAAGTGTCGTAATGAATAAATAAAATTTTAGCGATTTAGACTGGTTTTACTCTTATTTCGCTGATTTTTTTCTGTTTTATATTCTCAGTTACTGGACGTTTCAGTCCTTCTTTCCTTGTGTTATTACTCGCTATAATGTTGGCAAACAGCTTCGATGAATAAATTACTTTTACTGTATAATTTGTTTCTGTAATTGCTCCAATCAAGTGTTTAATGGATTTACGTATTCCAATTTACCACAAAAACGTCTTACATTAACGTGAATCTTAAGTTTCTCCCGGCGTATTTGGTAATCAAAATATTCACGGGTGTACTGCCGGTCTATAGTGTCCAGCGAGCACAATATTTCTGCGGTCATACATGTCGCCATCATCAGGTGAACTGACGGACTGAGCTCCTGGAAACGCGCCGGCACGGAGATCCGCACGCTACGGCGGCTCGGAGGGAACTGGGTTCTATCCCGGTAGCGGGCGATTTAAATACCCTCGGCCCGCGGAGCGACCCCTCTGCGTTCCGCGCCCCGCGCCGCAGTCGCGCAATGGAACAGATTGCGACGGCGTCTGACGCCGGTGTGAGGGCTCTGTCCGCTGTGGTCGTCACTTCGTTACGTTTGCTAGATTTACTCTTAATTAACCCAATCGCTGGTTCCCAAGCTTTGCTAAGATTATAGCCACAGTCAAGGTTTATGAGGTCGTCACTTGTGCGAATTTCAACGGCCTCTCTAACGACGCAGTCCCAGTATCTCGACGTCTGTACCAGAATTCTAGTGCGTTCATAATCCATCGCATGATTCTCTACAAACAACGTTCAGCGACCGCCGGTTTGCTCGGATACATCAATCGTGTGTGCCTCTGGTGTTCAACGCATCGATCCTCGACGGTACGCATAGGCCTTCCTCAAACCGTGATCATCTTTGGCGCTCTCCACCAGTGCAAGAATTTTATTCGGCGGACAAATAGTCCAGCCAATGAATGCATTGTAGAGTGCATGAAATATGCGATAATTTTTGACTTCAGGACGTTGTTAGGAATAGTTAGGAGGTGAACATACTAAAAGTCCCCGCCCCTGGGGGGTGAGCTAAGGCGGGGGTGGGGGTGGAAAGGTACAATTTTTTGGTTTTTCGCTTATATCTCGAAAGCGGTCCGCTTTAGGAAGAAAATGTTCCAATTAAAAACGAAAGATATTCCATGTGTTGTATGCTATTACTAACATTTAGCACTCTTACAAGATATAGAGGGTGTCGGCGAAGTAAGGTAGAATTTAAATTCTCAACTATTTTTCCATAATGCGTTTTCTAGCCGTGGTTTTTGATCTTTGTTATTTGCGATCCTTCACATTAGTAGCCTGTTAGCATATGTGGTGTGAGCGTTGGTTTTGTAGTCTTATTTTCGTCATGGAGGAAATGACAACTGAGCATCGTACCCAAGTGATTAAATGTTAACAGAAAACGGAAATTTCCATGAATTGTGTGTAAGATTTGGGCATAATGGTGCTTCAAGCGAATCATCATTTCAAAAGCTTTTTCGGATGTTTGAGACAATGGGTTCGTTTCGAACGTTAAGAACGAAGATGACCACGACCTGTTGGAATACAACAAAACATTGCTGCACGAAAGTGAAACCTTAAGATGCAGAAAATAGGTTCGCCTGTAAGGAAATGAATTTATCAACAAGTTCACCGTATGAATATTTGCAAAATATTTGGAAATGCATTACAGAAGAGTTGAAAACTGCATATCATACAAAGAGATATCAATTTGCTCAATGATCTTGGCTCGACAAATGGAGGAAAAAATTTAACGCATCTTCACCTCACTGGGGTACGTAAGCTATCAGAACTGCAGGATTTGGGGTAACGGAAATCCATGAGTAGCTGTGGAAGACGAGATGCAATCACAACTAACGTCTGTGTTGTGTGGCTACTGGGCATGAGGAGTGATCACTCTTCGTTTCTTTTGAAAATGATGGAGGAGATACTGTAACTGTGAACGACTACCGATACCGACACATGCTTCCTGATTGGTTCTTCTCCTTTATTGATTAAAATGAATTCAGAAAGATGATCCGGGGTGTAACACATCCCTTTAAATCATTGCCCTGCTGTAAGGAAAGTTTATTAATAAATTATTTATTTATTTGGCAACCAGAAATGGCCTCTCAGATCGTACAATCTTATGCCTTGTGACACTATCGTGGGGATTTGAAAATCAAATGTGTATGTGAACAAACTACAAACAATACACCAATTGAAGTGTGAGATTAAAAGGGCTAGTAAACGGCATCACATGTTTTTGAAAGCGTAATGGCCGCTGGGACCTGGATGGAGAAAGTTACCTTTCAAAAATTTCATTAAATTTTCTACACATTTTGTATGTTCTATAGCAGTTCACTATTCGTTCCGACTTACTATACACCCTCTACATGAAACAAAGTTGAATCGCAAATGTTAAACAGAAAAGAGGCTTACTAAAATACATAATATTTTAAAGTTCATCATTTTGGGTTAATACTTCAGTATCTCACTGATTTCATAAATCAATACAAAACGTCAAACAAATATAATAGCATCGCTGTATTGATTTCTTATAAACCATGACATTTGCGACAGAAGAGTTGCTTATTATATCTGGTTGTTTTTTCATGTATGCTACTCTCTCTCTCTCTCTCTCTCTCTCTCTCTCTCTCTCTCTCTCCCTTTTTGTTTTGCTTTATTGAAATTCTGCACTCAAGTTGCAGAACCCTTTATGTGAGAACTGGACTGTTAGCAGTAGTTGGGAAATGGATTTCTTTCATGTGTGTAATTCTATGTTGTGTGCATTATTCGTATCACTAGGTAGCTCCACGACAAATTGTCTAATGTCAGCTCTATGAATAATTTAAGATTGTCGTTAATGGGTACGTACAATGTGAGAAAGCAAGTGCTAAAACCATAGTTATTGCTTCTTGTGGATGTTCTGTACAATTATTAGGAAGATAACAGTAGCTACAACTATGTACGACTGAGATGCTGTATAGGTATCTCCTGAATGTAACTCACTGGATTCGAATTCAGGAGGACGATGGTTGAAATCCACTACTGACCATCCAGAATTAGCATTTCCATGAATTTCCTTCCTCAGTACGAGCGTCATCTCCGACTACAGTGACCACGGTATCACGTCGTTCAACCATAATCATCCTTCCTTTTTTCCTCCTGAATGCTTCCAAAGATTTGCGCAATTAGGTAAAGCAAGTACCACTGCTTAGGTAAAGCTACGTTACAGTATGATGGCAGCAATGTTCATTGCTAACGTCAAAATTTTGTTCAATCATAGTTTTATGTTTGAGGATGTCATAGTTCACGATTAAAAACTTGGAAATCCAAATCGTGGTTTGATAAACAGAAACAATGTAATCTTCATTCAATGTTTAGTAACCTATGTCATATAAAAAAAAATTTAAAAAAAATTGCATATAATTTCTGATTATAAACACTCCTCAGTTAAATGAAAGCAGTATCTTATCTTAATAAGAGGTCACAAACTATGCACTTATAATTTATGGCCGACCGCGGTGGCCGAGGGGACTGAGGCGCTCTAGTCACGGTCTGCACGGCCACTACGTTCGGGGGTTCGAATGCCCCCCTGGCATGGATATTTGTACCGTCCTTAGTGTAAGCTAGTTGATAAGTAGTTAGTAAGTTTAGGGACTGATGACCCCGTAGTTAAGTCCCATAAGCTATACAAACATTTGATTTTGTTGTATAATTTATGAGAGATATTAGAAATATGTCTGTAATATTCCTCAAAAGCAAAAAACTTCCCATAACTACTGTTTACAGTCGAGATTATTGTAGTTTTCTTGGCAATTTTTTCCTTAACAAACATGTAAAATAAACAAGGTACATTGTGAGAATAAGAGATTTTTACGCTATTTTAATACTTACAACTGTTGCTTTAAGTCGGACTAACTTAACACCTGCTGCTTTAATATAAATTTTCATAGATGTAGCTTATGTAATGTAACAATGATATAATTTGTACTACTTGTAGCTGCGGCAGAATTGCCGTGCGTAGTATGGCGCCATGCTGCAGTGGACGCTGCTGTTCGCCGTTAGGGGTTCGATTCGCCCCTTAGGCATGCATGTTTGTATTGTCCTTAGCATGTGTAAGTTTAAGTTATTTTAATTAGTTTGTAAGCCTTAGGGACTGATGACCCCATAGTTCTTATAAGATTTACAAATATTTGAAAATTTGATTTAATTACTTGTAACCCCCACGGCACCCCTTAATAGTTGAATTTCGAAAAATACCCCAATATGTGTCTTTCAAATTCCAACCAAGTATGAAAATATCATTTCTTGTAATTATGAGTTTAAAGTTGGCTTAGTAGCAATGTATTACCAAAAAATGTTTCATCCCCTTTTTCAAATGTAAATGATTAATTTTCTGAAAATACCGATACACATCTCTTTTCTGAACAAGAAAACATACCAATTTATGTGTTTGTCGCTTAAAAATTATCTGAGTTCGAAAAAACACCCCTCTCCAAATTAATACCCTTGAAGGTTGAATTTCCAAACATACCGAAACATCTATTTTTTAAATTCTAACCAACAATAATAATACCAATGTTTGCAGCTCTAGCTTCAAATTTGTCGTGACAACAATGTGTTTTCAAATAGATTTTTTGGACGCTCTATTTTACCCCCTTAGTGGTTCAATTTCCAAAAACACCCAAACTCGCGTCTTTTTAATCCTGATCAAGAGTCTATATCCTAAGTTTCGTAGTTATAGCTTGGAATTTGAGTTAACAGGAATATATTTTCGAAAATAAATTTCTTGCTTCATCTATTTTACCCATTTATTGGTTGAATTAAAAAAAAATGAAATGAAAAATAAAAAAAAAAGACGAAATACGTGTCATTTAAATTCTAACCCTGAATTAAAATCCGAAATTTTGTAATTCTATCTTCAAAATTTCCTAAATACCAACGTATTTTCAAAAACAAGTTTCATCACATATTCCACCACCTTACGGACGAAATATAGAAAAATCGCTTCTTAAATGATGCCTACAGAGTATAGTCAACACCCTCTACAAATTTCAAGCTTCTATCTTAAGTGGTTTGTGCTGGGCGATGATGAGTCAGTCAGTCAGTCGGGACATTGCCTTTAATATGTAGAAATTAGTGTTGAGATGTGAGACTGAGCACAATTCTTTGTCTAATAACCCATGCCGCTACAATGCAGGAGTACATCCATTTGGTTCATATCCAACGATGGGCGTTAACAGACAGCTACAAATGCACTATAGATACAACTGTAGCACATTTTCAGACTGTATATGCTCTACATTAATAATAACTCCGTTCGATATTTCTCTCTAGAATCGGTGCAAGTTAAATGTCATGAACAGTTCAAAGATGGTAATCTCAGGTTGTAGATTGCTTTATCATTATTGTCATATGAGTTCCACTATTCACTAGTTTTAGTAGTTGACGACAACCGATTTATTACCTTCTTGTGTCCTTTTAGTTTTGTGTCAGATACTTTTTATCGTTCCTCAGACGAAGTAACACTATTCTTTGTACCTTGAGATTTCTCCAATCTAAAATTTTGCTTTAGAATATAGTTCTTTCTGCGGCTTCTTCATTTATATTCCGTAGTTCTATACGTTTTGTAGCTTTTTACCAACATGATGTTGTACTTTCTCAGACATATTTGAATATTTTATTATACTTATTGTATCAGTATTTTGCACTTATTTTTGTAATGAGGCCAATTTTGCATACAAATATGGAAAAGCCTGTATTTCATTATCTTGAGGTTATTCTCTGATATTACATATTTCATCGTTAGTTCTTAATCGATTGGCTTTTATAATTTCCATATTCACGGAATGCATGATATTAACTGTGTACGCAACCACTACTCGAATCTGTGTCTCCTACTTTCTGGGAACACGCCGATCACTACACCTGCACGGAATTACTCAAATATGCCTCCTGTCGGACACGAATTGTTAACTTAACCACTGGCCACCTGAACTCAAACTCGTAGTCTTAATTTATACTTTATTTTCGACCTAAGATGTCATCTTTAGGTCGTTCATCTATCAACAGCTCGTAGACATATTTTATACTTTATTTTCTACCTGTCACTTGTTGGTTTCATACAGAAAAAGATGGGGGTAAAGAACCAAGTCGGTTTGGACAGAAATATCGTAAAAAATCCTTGCTAATCCTTATTTTACATTTAAGGATACAATTACAATCGCAATAATGAGATATATATGTATGCCTAATTAACCCATACATTGTCGGCAATCCAGACAACTTTGTACCTGCAAATTGTTTCTATTTTTCATCATATTATATATATATATTTAAATTAGTCAGGAAATTTGTAAATAACATTGTTGTAGATTCTATTGTTTGGCGTCTAAAGTATTTGATTGCTCATTCTCTGTGTCTGTGTTTTTATTGCTTTATATTTCAGACATAATAGAACGTGTCGATTTTAACAGGTTACAGAATCCTTTTGAGCTCAATTGCATACTAGCTTTGTAGTGCAACTACTGTACTGTAAATTACAACTATGATATTCATTGAAAGTTTTTGTCGTTAAAATATCCCTTTCATCCTTTCATTTTTAAGAACGAATGCAACCATTCGTCTGTCGGTAATTTCAGCGAAAATTCCGAAGTGATAATACTACAGTCTTTGCAGTAACACCGTCATGTGTTAAGAAAAGCATACAATATTTTTTTATGATGGTCTACTGACGCCCGCTTGTCCTTTTAAAAGAGAAATATGTTACCTCCCTTCACTTGGCAAAATAAGAGACGACAACTAATTTGGAATACGTTTCTGGAGAAACAGCAATCGTTAATGAAATTATATTTAAAAAAATCCATTCTCGGACGCAAGGGTTTATATTGTTTTTAGTTAGCTAACAAAACTAATAAAAACAAGTGTTTTAATCTTTATTCAAAACTATTTTCTCTAAATTGTTACCAGTCACGACGAATGTAATAATCGGTATGTTCTTGTATATTTATCCCCCGTTTACAATACCATAACTGTAACCTCTAAGACAACAACAACAACAAAATTATTAATAAGTACATGATTGTCTCCCAATAATGTAATGCCGCATGTAGGGAGGGGGGAGGGGCTGAGCTAGCCATTTATAAACTCGACTGTTACTGCAGTATTCCGCAGTTGACTTACACAGCCAGCGGTTCCCGACCCGCTCACAATCGGCTGCCGTGGGTAAAACTTTTCACATTGTTATTATTTTACTGTTTATAGCCATAATATCGTATTCTGTACATCCTTCTTAATATTTGTAATATTACTGTATTGCAGTCGGCCTGAAGATCGTCTCATAAGCAGACTGAAACCGGTTGCCTAACAACAATAAAAATTTTCTTGCGATGGAGACTGTGTTTTTAAACTATAAGATGACAAGTAGATGGCTGTTTCCATTAGATGAGAGGTGTTAGATGGATAGGAACCTGTGCTTCAGTCCTACGTCGTTCCTATTGCGCTTTCCCGTGTCCTAGTCCTGTGGCTTGCGTCAGCTCGCCGGCCCTTTCCCATGCTGATGTATGCTACCCGCGACACAGGAAGCGGCTCATTGGCGCTGCTCTGGGTGCGACGCACTCCACCGAGCTTTCCCAGTCTGCCGGCGGGGCTCTGCTCTACTGACGCGCTAGAGAAAGGCGCGGCGTTTCACGTGTTCCCGTTCTTATTTATAAAAATGATTGCGTGGATCTACGTGTGTTCCCTATATAAACCACTAGCTGTAAACCCGGCGATGCCCGGGTATTTATTTACTTATTCCTACCATTTTTCAGTTATATATTCATTAGTATAAGGGCTGTATGCCTGTAAAATCTCTTGTGAATACAATTATTAGTAAAGAAGTAATAGATTAAAACTTGGTGCGTGATGGGGCGGTTTGCCATGAACGTTACTGTTTATGTGGTCATATGCACTACGTGTCGTACTGTGATACAATTTAGAAGGTACACTCAACTATCACTACGGTCGGGGGTTCGAATCCCCCCTCGGGCATGGATATCTGTGCCGTCCTAGTTCGTAAGTAGTTCATAAGTAGTTTGTAAGTTTAGGGACTGATGACCCCGTAGTTAAGTCCCATAAGCTTGACAAACATTTGAACATTTGAACACTCAACTATATGCGTGTATATTGTCTATAAAATTTCCCGCGGCTACAGTTTGTAGTGTATGAATTATAAATTATAACGTCATCCGAATGTCGTAAATTTAGTCCGTGAACAGCGGAACGTTACTATTTATGCGCTCATATCTCATGAATTATGTGTCGTACTGTGATGCAATTTAGATCGTAAATTTAACTATATGTGTGTATACTGTCTGTAAAATTTCCTGCGGCTACAATTGGTAGTATACAAATTACAAATTGTAACGTCATACCGAATGCCGTAGTTTACTCCATAAACAGCGGAAAAGTAGTAATCGAGAAACTTTTTTCCTTTCATAATTTTGCTATGGGTGTCAGCGAGAAAAAGTTTAATAAAGGTTTGAAATTATGTTTAAAGTTTGTTGCAAGTCGTTAAGTACTCTTATTCTCATACAGCGTATTTATAAAGTCACGCCGCATTAAGTGGCAGTTTTCTGCTATTACTATTGTTTACGACGTTATATCTCCTGAACCATGTGTCGTATGTGGTTCATACTCGTACAGCAATTGTTATCATACGTAAGGAATATGTGTACCATATGTGGTTGAAATCGGTCCAGAGGTTTAGGAGAAATTGAGCAGCGTTGTCGCTAAATGGAGCAGTTTCAGATATATTTCATTGTTTATAATGTCATATCTCCTCAACTAAGTATCGCATGTTATTCTTACACTTACGGCGACCGTCCTCATGGATTGAAGCTTACGTGTACGAAATTTCATAAAGATTGGAACAAAACTGTAGATTTGTATGCAACACGTACAAATATACGGACACTCTGCTTTATATATTACAAGACGGCTGGAGGAATATTGTGCAGTTTGGCAGCGATCGAAGCGAGACATTTAGTAACATACACGTAAAACTCTACGAGTAGTAAAGGCTCCAGGCCTAACGTAGCAACCGAGCTCAAGGACTGAATACATGATTTGGTGGTAAGGCTAAGGCCCAAAAAAAAAAAAAAAAAAAAAAAATAAAAAATAAAAACCGTATACCACGCAAATAACGAATGGAAACATTGTTTGATATGACCCAAAAGATATACGGACATCGCAAGCAACTTCTCTGAAGTAGGATCAGTGATTGCCCAGAACCATTTTCATTACTTTTTCCAATACGATCTTAAGTACTTGATGTGCAAAGGCATCCAGAGTGATAATGAACTGCTACTAGAGCTACTTTGCGAGTTTAGTACCACATGCAGTTCATTTGCCAAAGATACATTTTACGTTTTTAATGCGGCGCTGCACTTTATTCCTTTCTTTCCAGGAAAATGTAATGCAGATAATTTCATCCATGTGTTCCGAAAATAGAAATTATCCAACACTTCAACATACATATAACATTTTTCACTGACAAAAAGAAAGTAACTATCCAAATCAGATGAAAATATAAAAATACTTCGGGAATCTGAGTAGGAACAAGCTAAAATAATTGTAAATCGAACGTATCAATGACACAAATTTTAAACTTTCCTAATAGTTTTTGATCCTTCATAATATGGTTTTGCAGTTAGAAATCAGAGTTTCTATTAGAAACTTATGGGTATAAAGTCTGGTAAGGGGATCAACAACTCCCCACCCGGGTCCATTCCACTCTGGTCAAACTCAAGTGCGATGACCAGTTGCACTGGTCGAGTAATACTCCTTTCTTCTGGTTTATGAAGAATTAAGGACCGCACTATTCCATCTCTCCCTGGTCTTCTTTCCATAATGCGGGCTTTCTTCCACATATTCCTCGGCTGTCTGTCTTCCTGCAAGAGTACAATATCTCCCACACGGTATTTATCAGGTTTTCCCTTTAGGCCGTTGGATTTTATGAAAGTTTCTTAATTCCAGGAGACATTCCTTCTTCCATCTTTTCAGGAAATCAATTTACAGTTTTTCCCTTCGTTTTGCCAATTTTGTCAGATTCTTCTCCATACGCGAACAATACTTGACTGAAATAGGAGGGATAAACGATAGTGGTACTGAAGGTACCCTCCGCCACACACTTATCGGGTGGCTTGCGGGGTATGAATGTAGAATTAGATATAGATTTGGTTCAGGAACGGTCGGTATTGTAGTTAATCGTTCTCCTGTTAAAAATGGCTTGGTTTCAGTACATCTGATTCTCCCTTTACATCTACATCTACATACATACTCCGCAATTCACCGTAAGGTGCGTAGCGGAGGGTACACTGTACCACTACTAGGCATTTCCTTTCCTATTCCACTCCCAGATTGAACGAGGAAAAAAAAGAATGTCTATATGCCTCCGTACGAGCCCTGATTTCTCTTATCTTGTCTTTGTGATCTTTACGCGAAATGTAAGTAGGCGGCAGCAAGATCGTACTACACTCAGCTTCAAATTCCGGCCCTCTAAATTTACTTAACAGAAATTCACGAAAAGAACGTCGTCTTTCTTCCAGCGATCCCCAATTGAGTTGCCGGAGCATTTCCGAGACACTCGCGCATTGGTCGAACCTACCGGTAACAAATCTAGCTGCTCGCCTCTGAACCGCCTCTATGTCTTCCTTCAAACCGATCTGCTGCGGGTCCCAAATACTTGAGCAATACTCAAGACGTGGTCGTACAAGCGTTTTATACGCGGTCTCCTTTACAGGTGAAGTACATCTTCCCAAAATTCTCCCAATAAACCGAAGTCGGCTGTCTGCCTTACTCACAACTGTCCTTACATGCTCGTTCCATTTCATATCGCTCTGCAATGTTACGCCTAGATATTTGAACGACGCGACAGCATCAAGAAGCTCACTACTAATGCTGTATTCGAACATTATAGGATTGTTTTTTCTACTCATGCGCATCACCTTACATTTTTCTACATTGAGAGCTAGATGCCATTCTTCGCACCAACTAGAAATTTTGTCTAAGTCAACATGTATGCTATTACAGTCAGTTACAGATGACACCCTCCCATACACCACAGCATCATCAGCAAACAGCCGCAAATTACAAACTACTCTGTCCATCAGATCATTTATACAGATAGAAAATAATAGCGGTCCTATCACACTACCATGGGGCACGCCTGACGATACACTCGCCGTCGAGAACAACCTACTGCGGCTTCTGTTTCTACAAGTAAGGTTCTCAGAGTCTCTTCATCTACTAGCGATCTTCCCAGTTCCCTTTCTGGGGCAATGTTTCGTTGTTCCTGCAATGCGTTCCCGCCCTCCGCTTCACAGAGTCCCGGCTTTCTGCACAATTTTGCATTTCACACGCTCTTTAAACAGGATATTCATGTGTGTACTTCCCACACTTTTTTTACATTAGTCAAAGATATTCATGTCCAAATACACAGACGAAAAAGAAAGACTTTATTAATTGGTAATACCGTACAGTGTAAGACATCATACAATTTAGCACATAAAATGGCAAATAGCTGTAAAAATAAACCAATTATACAGTTCGAACATTAGAATTTATTTATATTCCAAAAATGTTGCGCGCGATAGTAGCCCCGTGGTCTAAGGCATCACGCTACGAACTAGGCGGCTGCTCTCGGCGAATGTTCGAGTCCTCTCGCGAGCGCGGGATTTAATTTAGATGTACCAAGAAGCTACGAGATATAGTTGTAAAATAAGTTTCCTCTGTCGACTCAGAGTTGTGTGTGAAAAGGGCAAAAACAGAAAGAAACGTTAATGATAAGACATATCTTTGACATAATTCCCAAGTACATTAGGACATTTGTCATACTGGTTTATAACAACAGCCCTCCAGGAAAAAATCTTGGCGTTGCATACGGAAGAAGCGTTCAACGGCATGTTGACGTCACCCTTCCGCTGAGAGTCTTCTTCAAAGCTGAAAATACATGGAAGTCACTTGGTGTGAGATCAGGGGTGTATGCCGGATGGTGTAGACGCTCCCAAACAGGAGTTGCAAAATGATATTGCGTTGCCGTCACCGAGTTTGGTCTCGCATTGTCATCCAACAGCAGAAAGCAAGAACTGAGAAGGCCCGGCGGCGTTTTTCGAATCACCTCTTTCAAATTCGACGGAGTGGCACAGTACCGCGCAGCATTGATTGTTGCATCCTCCAAAACGTCCAGCAACAAAACTCCTTGGGCGTCTCAGAGAACAGTGGGTAGCACTTTATCCGCACACGGAGTGTTTTTAAACTTCTTCCACTCCACGGATGCGGCCTTCGATTCGGGCCTGTAATGGTGGACCCACGTTTCATCCCTCATCAAAATTCGAAACATTGCCATATTCAAGGTCGACATCTACCCAATGGTGTATCGATGTCTTGCACGTGCGCTTTCTTCTGCTGTGTTGTCTTTCGCCCATAGCGTTAAACACTTCTTCCGTATGTAACGTCCTGATTTTTTCCTGGACGACTTTTTGAAGCATATAAAGCGGAATGACAAATGTCTCAGTGTACTTTAAAATTACGCAGGAAAATAAAGATATGTCTTATGTTTGATGTCTCATTCTATTTGTTTCCTTTCATACACAGCTCTGCCCACAATCGACAGTCCTGTCATGAGGACAAATAGATTTTCAGTCAAGAGGACTAACAAGTGTTCATAGGTAGCTTGTAGTAATTCAGCCCAGACCTGTTCTCCTATTACAAGAATAATGTAACAACCTGATGTAGGAATCCATTATTTTAGACAGGATGTTTCAATTTTATTATTTTTACAGGCATTTGTATTAGTACAGAGTCAGACTTTAATTTTGTGAAGAGGTTTTTTGTGAAGGACCTGTACAGGAATGATATAACACCCTGATGTAGGAATCCAGTATTTTAGACTGGCTCTTTCATTATCATCATTATTGTATTAGTGCAGAATAAGTACTTTATTTTTGGGTAGAGGTTTTTATTTATTTATTTATTTATTTATTATTAATTTTTTTAGTACATGATTAATCTCTCGGGAAATACAGGAGAAATTGAAAATGTTGACATAGCTTCACTGAAACTAGTTGTACTAAATAAAACAATATTATAATATAGCGACTGTAGCACATAAGTACATTGTATATATATATATATATATATATATATATATATATATATATATATATATATATATATATAATTTCGTATGTAAATGAAATGTGTATATCACACAGAAAAGAAAGAAGACAGCTGAGGACTGTCGAAAGTTATAGGGAAGTATTTGGCTGACGGTTTCAACAGAATCTACGAGACACATCCGTTTCCCGAGTCTTGGCTGGCTGTGCTGCGCCGGGCCGCGCGCTCCTCCTCGACACTTTGGAGTATTGCCCTCCCCTCCCCCTCCCCCCAGTAACAGCCGCATTTCGCCCGCAGAGTGCGCGCCGCCTTGCCGCCGTAATAAAAATTTGTTTGGCCGCTTTCCGTTCCGCGGGCCGGCGTTTATTTAGGCGCCTCCGACCGAAACAAAGGCGCGCGCCGGCAGCCACTGCCGCACGTGGGCTGGCGGGAAAAGCCGCGCATAATATTCGCGTTCCTGCATCTGCATGAGAAAGAGGGCGCCGCCGTGAACGCAACACCGCGTGGAAAGATTTACGGCCAGAGAAGTCAGCCTGCGAAAGTGTCACATCACGGCACTGTCGTCTGTTGCAACGTAACAGGGTCACAAGACGGCAGGGAGATTGGAATTTAACGTCTCTACGACAACGCAACTAGATCATAATGTGGAGTAGTTAGCAATAAATTCGAAATAGTAATTTGTTTAATTAGGTACCTGTGGTGTCGCCCAAGTATAAAGTGCGCGCCACCTACTTTCGTCGCGCGCCGCCATGCACGCACGGCGCGGCGTTCTTACGACGTCAGCCACGAGCGCCCTCTGCTGCAACTCCGCTCGTGGCCACCACTGACCTGCATCGTTGACTTGGGACTGAGATAGCAACCAGTTAACACTTGGGATTCAGATAGGCACCAGTTGACTATCGGATAGGCACCATCAGTAGGCAGGCCTCTATCTAGGAATCATCAGTAGGCAGGCCTCTATCTACTGCGTTCCTGCATCTGCATGAGAAAGAGGGCGCCGCCGTGAACGCAACACCGCGTGGAAAGATTTATGGCCAGAGAAGTCAGCCAGCGAAAGTGTCACATCACGGCACTGTCGTCTGTTGCAACGTAACAGGGTCACAAGACAAAAACTATGTATCAGCATTCTGCAGTAATAAACTTTGTAAAATTTAACTATTAGAACGTTTCTATATATTGTTCTAATTTAGTTCAAATGTTTGTAAAGCTTATGGGACTTAACTACGGGGTCATCAGTCCCTAAACTTACAAACTACTTACGAACTAGCTAATACTAAGGACGGCACAAATAACCATGCCCGAGGGGGGATTCGAACCCCCGACCGTAGTGGCCGTGCAGGCCGTGACTGGAGCGCCTCAGTCCTCTCGGCCACCGCGCCCGGCTCTAATTTAGTCTAGAGTTTCTAGTTTCTGGCGGGTCACCTCCGCACCTGCACGAGCGTGCATCCTTTATTCCTGTGTCGGTCTCTTCTACTCGGCCACCGACACCTACGACGGAAGCGAGACACAAAAGTGGCGACGAGGCTGGGACACAAAAGTACCAACGGAGGAAAGACTCACAATAGGAGGTTAAAATAAGGGGAGATGGCTACTGCCGGCCGCAGTGGCCGAGGGGACTGAGGCACTCCAGTCACGATCTGCACGGCCACTACGGTCGGGGGTTCGAATCCCCTCTCGGGCATGGATATTTGTGCCGTCCTAGTTCGTAAGTAGTTCATAAGTAGTTTGTAAGTTTAGGGACTGATGACCCCGTAGTTAAGTCCCATAAGCTATACAAACATTTGAACATTTTGAGATGGCTACTATAATAGCTTATCTGTCGATTGAAGCCAGTCCGCCATCTTTCGGTGTCAACGAAATAGGATTCAGATTAGTTCTTGTTAACTTCAAAACACTTAAATAACTATCAATTTAATACAAATAAACAATCCCTGAGTCGGATTTTCGTCTCGAATATGTCAAAGACATTACTGGTAAATCTGAAGCATTGAATTAAAATTTGTGATGCGGCCGGGATTCGAACTCGGACCTCCATGCTTGCTAGGCAGACGTCTTACCGTTAGACCACCACACCACTAACGATTAATATAAATTGATTTTTATATCACCTTAAAAGGATTGTTCCAATTTGTCCATTGCCGAGGTGCTATTCCGCTGCATGGAGAACATTGGCAGTAGTGACAATTATCTTTGCAAGATAAAGAATGTGTAGACAATGGGTATAGATAAGAAAAGAGAACGATAGCGAAAACATGATATTTGCCCAAGGAGGTTAGAATCGACGGAGGTGGCGTTACTATGCTTAAAATAGGCATTGGTTGAAGCCACGGGGACCATGTTTTTGTACCCAAAACAAGGATATCTCGCTCAAAATCCTGTGTGAATATTGCTATTCCGCTGCATGGAGAACATTGGCAGTACTGGCAATTATCTTTGGATCACAGAAGCTGAATTAAAGTTTGTGACATGGAGGGAAATCGTACTTACAATATTCCAAGGCGTATTAATCGTTATTGGTGTGGTGGTCTAAAGCTAAGACGTCTGCCTAGTAAGCATAGAAGTCCGGGTTGGATTCCCGGCCGCATCACAAATTTTAATTCAATGCTTCAGATTTATCAATAAACTTAACTAACTGTTATTTCTGGTACATGTTTGATATAAGTACACTTCTGTGAAGAAATAGATAGATGAACTGTGGTTTATTAATACAAAATTATTGGATCTGCAGTATGGCGAGAACAGTTTCACTTCTGTAGCGTTAAGTGCATCTCCCCCTATTCTAACCTCCTAGGACACACAGTACACTATTGTTTCGAGATAAACAGAACACCTGCAATGACTGCAGATAGTGAAATATTACGCCAAAGATTACATCAAATAAACCACGGATAATGGCAAATTCAAGGAGGTTGGACTCTCTGGAGATGCCCTTACGCCAAAATAGTGAAGCCAGCAAAATGCGCATTCCGGCATTCCAAAACATAGGTCGTACTGTGTGGTAAAGTAGTTCTCGTCGTTGAAATATATGTCATAAGTAAATACTTCGATATGACTACCAATTTCGTGGCTTTCCATAAAGAGAGCTATATTCATAGTGCATTTTAAGCGAGAAATCCTTGTTTTGTAGACAAAAGCATGGCACCCGTGGCTTTAACGAATGCCTATTTTAAGCACAGTGAACACCAACTCCCTAGATTCTAACCTACGTCGACAAATTTCATGTCTTCGGTATCGTTCTCTTTTCTTATCCATGCCCATTGTCTACACCTTATATAAACGGTGTTTCACTAAGTGTGTTTGCCTCTGTAACTTATAAAATAATAAGCGACGGGAAATTTTAATGCGGTAGGTCAACACAAATATATATATATATATATATATATATATATATATATATATATCCCTGATAATGAAGGAGAACGAACGGCAGCGATAGTCTCTGTTCTTTCTTGTCTGGACTTTATTGAAGTCGGTAGCTTGCGACACCTACACTTCACTTCTGTAAGCGCAGAATTTTATTTTGTAATAAAAATTCAAAATTCAAAGATTAAAATTTGATTCAAGATTATTTGCTCCCAATGATTAATGATTCATTTTAATATGTGCATTTTCGGTAATTCTTGGTGATTGTCACAGCCATTACGTGAGGTGATGAAGAAGTATGAATATAAGTAATAATTTACTAAATTCTAAGGATTATTTTTCTTACAACCATGTCGGTAAATGGATTTGAAAATACCTTTATTTAAATCATTCATTTTATTTAAACTTAACATAAACTTGTCACGTAACGTAATTAAAAAGCATTTCACGGTAGCCGAAGTTTACCCCCTAATAATTTCAAATGCTTTAATTAATTCTAAACTATGAAAAGAAACGAATAGGTAGATTTTCGCCTATGATAGTGTTGCTCGGCCCCCCTCCCCTGCCCATCATTTGTAATAAATTTATACAAGTTTCTTTGCCAATTTCGACGAATATTAATGCAACACGCTACATTATTTTCCGTATTTGAGAATATGATGAGGAGTAAAATTATATACAACTTTATATCATGCTGGTTCAGTTGCAAATGTTAAGAGATAAACCTTACTCCGCGAAGGCGTATTTGTGTTGCCAGCTGCTTATGCTACGGTGCGGCGTGTGGTGCGCCAATAATAAAAATTTATCTCCCTATTGATACAAGCCGAACGCGTCCGCGCTGTCCGTTGGAGGCCACTAATGAAATTCAGCCCGTCTAGCGGTATCCTTTAAACCACCCAAATTCTAATAAAAATCTATTGGGCATCGCTATAATAGGATATATTCTCAGTGGAAGGTCATTATGTCATAGCGTACCTTGATAAGAGCTTATAGGATGAACATTAACAAGACTAAAAGAAGGGTAATGGAATGTGGCCTAAGAAAATCAAGCAATGCTGAAGGAATTAGATTAGGTAACGAAACAGAACAGATGATGTATAAAGTTTCTTACTTGTGCAGTAAATTAACGTGCGATGGTTGTAGTACAGATGATATAATACACAGAGTTTCTGAAAAGGGGAAATTTGTTAACACAAAATACTAATATGTTAGGAATCTTTTAATGATAGCTTTTGTGTGGAGTGTTGCGTTGTATGGTACTGAAACATGGACGATAAATAGTTCAGACAGGAAGAGGATAGAAGCTTTTATAATTATATAAGGAACTCATACTTCGATGGGGCGATCTATAATTGTTTAATAATGATTTTGCAGCCAAGATCGCATTTTTCATTTATTATGTAACCGGTTTCGGCGTGCTCGACGCCATCTTCAGACCTGTCGTAATTTACATAACTTCACGACAATTTTTATATACTAAAAGAGTACATCCCGGTTGAGGCATCACCCAACATAAAATTACTAGTCACAAATAAAATATATACATCCATCTTCTAATGGTTCTGAAGCGAGGTACTTCAAAGATGTATATATTTTATTTGTGACTAGTAATTTTATGTTTGGTGATGCCTCAACCTCGATGTACTCTTTTAGTATATAAAAAATATCGTGAAGTTATGTAAATTATGACAGGTCTGAAGATGGCGTCGAGCACACCGAAACCGGTAACATAATAAATGAAAAATGCTATCTTGGCTGCAAAATCATTATTAAAAAAGCTTTTATAATGTTGTGCTACAGATGGATGCTGATTTTTTTTTAATTTTTTTACCCTACAGTGTATGTTTTATTGGTATCTGGATCTATATGTACACTGCATGCAAATCCCTTCGCATTGCACCAAACTAAAAGTGTGACTAATTTATTGACCTAATGCGCTGACACGGGTAAACGTGGAGTTTTATTGGTCGAGAAAGCATATAAAATTTTCAAATGTGTGTAAACTTAATAGACCAAACTGCTATGGTCGTCAGTCAATAGACTTACAAACTTACGCATTAGCAGTGAGAAGTCACTATTAAGGTTTTTGGATCTACGTTTCTGTGGTATTTCTGGCAGTGAGATTCCAACTCCTTACATCAGTTCCAACCTACCGTACGCTTTCAAGTTATTAAAATATTATACAGCAGAAGTGTTATCATTTGAAAAGAGTTTCTTGGCTTATCTGACTTCCAAATTACTGTAACTCGCTCTCGTTCGTTATAATCGACATTTAAATGTATTAAATGGAACAGACTTAAAATACCTTTCGAAAAGGAGCCGATAACCACAATTTGATAATGCGTAGGTCGTGTAGAATGGTTAATTGCTGTAAAATTCTCTGGAGAAATTATAACCGAAGGTAATGGTGTGTAACATTGACCTTCGATAATCGATTCTCTCTTGGAAGCCAACGAAGTAGAGCAGTTTTTTTTTTTTTTTTTTTTTTTTTTTTTCTGGAAGCTGTTTCACTTACAGGAAGCTTGACTGAGTGTGTCGTACCGGTGTTTAGAATAATAATGACATGATTGACGTACTCTGAACTATAGGACAGAGCATTTACTATTTTCTGGTAAAACAACCGTTTACCGGTTATTACTAATTAATTAAACTCGTTCTATATGAAAAACGAACTCCTAATTACACAGTGAATTTATGCAAATTATTGTTCAAAAAATGTTCAAATGTTTGTAAAGTCTATGGGACTTAACTACGGGGTCATCAGTCCCTAAACTTACAAACTACTTATGAACTACTTACGAACTAGGACGGCACAAATATCCATGCCCGAGGGGGGATTCGAACCCCCGACCGTAGTGGCCGTGCAGACCGTGACTGGGCAAATTATTGTATCACTAGTACCTTGAGGGCTGTATTCTTCTCCTCCATTCAACACTTAGAATGCCAAGCACTTAGTCGTTTCTCATATAATCAATTTTTATCGCTCTACATACAACCTTGAAATGTTATAAGCACACAGCGTGTAATAAAATGTGGTGTCAATTATATTCTCCGGATTGTCAGGTCCAGTTGTGCATATGTTTCTTCATGAAGCTGCTAATTCTTTAGAAATTTACACACGGAGCGAAAATTGTAGAGAAAAATACAAGAACACACAACATTGCAGTATTGTCAGTGAGAGGAAGATAACAATTTACAGCCTAGGACGTTTAGCAGAAATAAGATTTTGGTGTAAGAAGTTCAATACAGATGATAATAATAAGTAAAGACGTATTAGATTGCTTAACACAATCCACAACACAGTCGCAAAACCTGAAGAATTTTTTTTGGCAATGACAACGGATGCGGAAATGTACATTTACAATTAACAATGTGTTGCATATTAAAAAGACTGACTTCTACAGTAAATTTGCTCCTTATATAATTTATTACACATTTCGAAGTGCGGTAGCCGGAGGTGATGGTTGTGTGACTGTGTTGTGTGCCTGTGTGACTGCGTGAATGTTCTATTTTCTGAAGAAGGCCATGGCAGATAATTCAAAGTGTTGTATGTTTGGGACTTTTGCATGTGCCTGTCCTAGCTCGTCACCACGTCTTTGTAGTAAGCTGTAAACTGTCCTTATTACTATATTATTAATTCCAACCTGGACTTTCAATTATTAGAATCTTTACTTTACTTATTTTTTATTTCATTATAGCTTTTTGTTTTGTATTGTAGAGGGAGTTCAATGTATCTGATTACTACACATCGCGAAACAGTAATTTTCATTTTAAATGTGTTCATCAAGGTGATGAACATGGAATTATACCAAACTCATCCCCTCCCCATCAACCTAATAGTCTGGGCGGGTTGGCAAATAAAAATAAAAAATAGTTAAAGGTCGTTGGATGTTTATTTATTTTATTTTATTTTTTTATTTTATATTTTGTAAATCCGGATTCTCCAGAAGAAAACACGGAACTTCTATTCGTGGCAGATATCTCTGTAACCGACAATGAACAAAATGGGTAACAAATCTGGAGATGTGTATATCTAATCAGAGATATAACGACACATTCAGTATTAACATTATTAACCACCTACCCCATGTACAAACGAGGAAAAGGCGACAAATTCAAAAGTTTGAATGTTGTATTCCTCACACTGTTTGACACGCAATATGTAAAATACTGTGACTGCATATCCATGGCTGGTCACTTTTAGACTTAAAAGTGAAAGCATATAAAATAATTTCTTCTTATGTGAGTAGCCTTTCCCTCCCTCAGTCCATGGGGTGGTAGACGGATGGGAGAGAATTGGTACAAGATATCAGTAATTTACTCTCTTTTACATATTTTAATGTCTATTTTTCCAGATATCTCCAATTTACAACAATTGGATTCATATTTTTGTTGATTATAACTCCTTATTCAAAACTAAAAATATATATTGAATCATGTAATATATATAACACCTGTTGTTGGGGCTATGGGTTGATCATTGGTATATATATCAACAACAGGAGTCTCTTGTATGCTGATGATCTCGCTACCAAATCCTTGCGAGACTCAAGTATGTGCTTTTCATCTGACGAACAGGGCAGCCACTAGTAGGTTACAGGTGGTGTGGTCAGGGATCGAACTAAAACACTGTGATAATCAGAAATACCTAGGAATGACGCTCTACAGATCTCTTAAATACAAGGAGCATTGCATGAACACCAAGTCAAAAGTTTTCAGAAGCAATAATCTCTTTAAAAAACTGGCTAATTCACAATGGGGTAGCTAATCTGAAACCAAACGAACCCCCAATGGCATTTTGTTGTTCTACTGCAGAATACGCCTGACACATCTGGTGTAACTCATCTCATGCCAAACAGGTAGATGTAACTCTTAATGACACATGCAGAATTATAACGGGATGTTTAAAATCCACTCCAATCTACCTTGCAGGAGTAGCACCACCTTCTGTTCGAAGAGAAATAATATCGAGCAAGGAGGGAAAGAAAGTGGAACGGGAATTTACTCATCCCTTATATGGACTAATTTTTGTAGTGTTTTTAATATCCCTGACGCAGTTAATTTATTGACAGGTACCGTAAATATGTGGTTGAATGCTTGCCGTTCACGTGGTTAGGGAGTGGGGTGGCTGGGTTCAATTGTTGGATGATAACACACATTGTCAATCTCAGCCGTTACCAGTCGTTCAGGGAAATACAGTCGAAACAACTTGGCGAAGCTCCCGGAAGCGCGCTACATCATACTTTGTTTGCATGTCGTATGAAAAGACACCGTATGTGGCACAGTCCACAATTGAAGAACAGCAGGAAGCTAGAGGTTTAACGTCCCGTCGACAGCACGGTCATTAGAGACGGAGCATAAGCTTCGATTTTTAGGGAAGGATATACGAGGAAATCGGCCCTTTGAATCGAACCATCCCGGCATTTGCCTGGAGTAATTTAGGGAAATCACGCGAAACCTAAATCTGAATGGCCGGAGGTGGATTTGAAGCACCATCTTCCCGAATGCGAGTTCAGTCTTTTACCAATGTGTCACCTCGCAGCGTATAATTGCACCCACCTCAGCTTCTCCTTGCATATTGAATATTCGAAATACTGACTGATATTTCAAATGAAGTACTCCCAACCACATTCAAGACAACTGTAGACTGGAAGTACTGTCCTTGGAAATTCAATACTTCGGCTTTCAATGAAACGAGGAGAAATACCACAAAAAAAAAAAAAAAAAAAAAAAAAAAAAAAAAAAAAAAAAAAAAAAAAAAAAGTTCAAATGTTTGTTAAGCTTATGAGACTTAACTGCGGGGTTATCAGTCCCTAAACTTACAAACTACTTATCAACTACCTTATACTAAGGACAGCACAAATATCCATGCCCGAGGGGGGATTCGAACCCCCGACCGTAGGGGGCAATACCACACAATGAAGGTTGTTGTAAACATGTCTCATGCTTACGTTCAGCACACCGATCCCACACAGTCCTGTTAGTATGACTAATATATAACACACCACAACTGAATGCAGTACGATAGATATCTGTCGTACGCAAACAAAGGTCATGCTTTATTGACTCTCTGTACGGCCACTACGGTTGGGAGTTCGAATCCCCCCTCGGGCATGGATATTTGTACCGTCCTAGTTCGTAAGTAGTTCATAAGTAGTTTGTAAGTTTAGGGACTGATGAGCCCGTAGTTAAGTCCCATATACTATACAAACATTTGAACATTTTTCTTTATTTACTCTAACAGTACCTTCGACGATAAACCAAAAATAAACATCATTTTTCCACTAAATTCTACTGCAGACGATTCCAGCTTACGGAGAAAGGCCGTTAACTTGGGTGCTATATAAATTAAATGATTAAATGATTCAAGTCCGAGCAGTAACAGTGAACTGATTACGATGCGAATTATAATACAGCAAACGCTCACAGAGTGAGTATGATTCTTACAGTGCCAGTAATGGTTCTAATGTACCGAGTCAATGTCACTTCAAGCGTGAAGAAGACGGTCAAACCGTGGTTCCACGACACACTGGAGCCGCGAGTGAATGGCCGAGCGCTTTAAGGCGTCTTTCCGCGGAGTGCGCGGCTGCACCCCGTTATAAGTTCGTGTGTGTTGTCCTTAAGTTAGTGTAATTAGTTTGTAAGGCGGGGAACTGATGAACCATGCAGTTTGGTCCCATAACTTTACAACAACTTCAAAATTTTGTCAGACTGGAACTGTGTTACTCCGTCGAAAGCTGCTTGCGGCCGCCCCTGTAAATCAGCCCTGTTCTCTTAGAGAGAGTTCACACTGGAGACTACGGAATTACCCTCAACACGTCAGCACAAACATGTCTTACAAGTGTGCTACTTCACGTACCGTGCGGTAAATACTGAGTTATCGTCAGTCGCTGCTGTTGATAGTAATTTCAAGAAAGCTGATGGGGCCAGTGGTGTGTTCCCAGCTTTAGGTCACGATAAAGCGTGGAACCTGGTGGAGCACCAAGGGACGCTAGTGAAGCAGAACTATAGTTGACACATTTTATTCCGTATAAGTTTGATGTAGGCGCTAGCTCGACAGGAACTAGAGCAGTAGGTGGCGTCGCCTTCGAGCTGCAGCCTTGATGTTTCGTGTGATGGTAGTGCCCGTGACGCGCCGCGATGCCGGGGAGCGATGCAGAGACTGTTCTTGTGAAGTGCTCTATCATCTTCACCAGGCTATGCAGCGGCCAGTGGATCCACGCAGGGACCCCTTGATGTCGTGCTGGTTCTCGACTCGGGGCACCGGCTGGCCGGATTAGCACCAGAGTGCTAACTCGACGACAGGAACATTGGCCTTTAGTAACCAACCACTGAAGACTGCACTGGCTTCAAGCAGCCACCATAGAGGTGTGAAGTCGTCAGCACAGCGGATCACCATCTTCGCAGATGATGTTTAGTGTGAAGTATGGCTTCGACCAGACTCCATCTCTTAGCTGCCTCTAGCAGCTACCCGTATGTACTGCTATCTGTGACAAAGACTGAGAACAACGATTAGGCCAGTGAATTGACGACTACCTCCTGGGCATCGTCGATTCAGAAGACCAAGTGACTGCTACTTCTAAATATGGGCGTATTTATACATAAAATTGGCTGAAGCTATGACTTATGAAACGGTTTGAATGTGTTCCCTTTGAAAATGCGGTGTTCGCCCAATATCTCTTTACCGCTGACGCATCCGTCGTCTTACTCACTCTTGTGACAGAGTTACGTGTAGTTATGAAATGTTTATTAGCTGCGTCTATGTCTGGCAGCAATTTCCCTCACACACAGTTCGCTGACGGTAGGCTTTCCAACTTGCCGACGCAGCGGCTGCCGTCATCACGCAAGGCTGGTGAGCATTTCAGCTACCGGCTGCTGACCTTATTCCGTCTTGCTAAAGTGAGCAAACCAAGATCTTAACACATTTCCCCGTCACAATGTTTGCGGCGTAACAAAGAGATACTCGCAGTCCTGCTAAGCACACCGTTGCGTCATCGTCGGCCTAACTTACTCCGCTACCTCCTGTTGCACAAACACTATCAATAAACCGGCACCTGACTTGCGTGTACGGTTGCAATCCACTGGCACAAATTTACACAAGTACTGCGCTCTCAGCGCCACAGCTTATTTCCCATTAAATGTCAGCTGTCAGTTCGCACGTGTTCCTGCGTCCAAATAAATGTAGTCTATCGACTGCCGTACCACCATCCGTGCTTCGTCTGCGCCTTAATATCCGGTTTATGTCGCCCGACGTCACCGGTTTTTCTTCTTCTTTTTTTTTTTTTCATCTGTTCCATCTCTGTGTCGGTATTCAAATGTTCCAATGTTTGTTAAGCTTAAGGGACTTAACTACGGGATCGTCAGTCCATAAACTTGACAAAGTACTTATGAACTACCTACAACTAAGGACGGCACAAATATGCATGCTCGAGGGGGCAATTCGAACCCCCGACCGTAGTGGCCGTGCAGACCGTGACTGAAGCGCCTCAGTCCCCTCGGCCACCGCGGCCGGCTGTGACGGTATTCTCTTTTGAAGATGGAGGCATTTATACAATCACATGCCTTTTATTTTTTGTCATTTATTATGCACAACTAGTTTCGGTGAAACCATGTCACCATTCTCAAGTATCAACTACTTGTGTATCAACTAAAATATTTTTATAGTAAAACGATGAATTTGTACATCATTACAAAAAATCCACCTAAATACTGACTCTGTACTGCCAAAAAATTACAAAAAAGCCATATTCCATATGCTGAGATTGTAACATCCTTCCTAGAGAATAGAAAAAGGTCTGGCCAGTACCACTATTACCTTTTGTTGAAATTGAATACTTTTGTCTTGAGTGGAAATTTTTCTGTTCTCTTGATTGGACAGTCAAATTGAATTGCATTTGTACAGGTTTCTCTGCGTAAGGTTCTCCGTGTACCTGTGTGAACATGTGGAAACAACGTCAAAATCGTCAAATAGACTACTAATTGAGCACAATTTGCCCCCTATGTGCAGCTGTTTTAAATATAATATCCTATTCTGCAACATATATATATATATATATATATATATATATATATATATATATATATATATATATATATATATATCGGGTAAAGATAGTTGTATTTAAGGAGTGCACCTGCTTGCATTTTTTAAGTTGAAGACACTTAAATAATGCACTCACATGCCAAAGTTGGAGTTTGACTTCTACGTTTTTCAATTATCATGTACAATAGGATATTACATTTATAACAGCTGCACATAGACTCCATCAATATATATATTTTAGAATAGTGACATAGTTTCAACAAAAGTAGTTGTACATCGTAATTGAGAAAACATAGAAGTCAAATACCAACTTGAAAAATTGAAGCAGTTGCACTCCTTATATACATCTAGCTGTACACGAGATGCTTCACAATGTCATGGAAATAAAAATGTGTTTGGTTGGGTGACAGGTTCTTTCGTATATCCCTGTCCGGTCAGTAAAATAATTATCCGGGGAAAGCGAATATTTCGTTGCGAACATAGCACATTACGCCACCGGAGACTTCACTCCTGAATTATACACAACCCGCACGATCCGTATGTGGCACATGCTGCCGCATTATGTCTGTAATCGGTATCTGTATCAAATCACTAAAACTATTGATACACGGTACATCACAGGTACACCCTCTGGGATAATCTAAATATTGTGTATTGATATCATCAAAATCGCTCGAGCCGTTTTCGAGTTAATAGAGGACATAAAGACATATGTGTGTGAGTGTGTGTGTGTGTGTGTGTCGTATTTTGCAAAGTAACTGTATTCCACAGGAACAGTACGAATGTGGTTAAGTGTCTGAGAAATGCGCTACAGCGCTACTGGTACTGTTTGAGAGGTAGGTAGGCAGTTCTTCTATTAAGATTCGAGTCAGATTCTTCTGACGTCGTCTCCACAAATTGTATGTCATGCAAATGTAGCAGTGTAAGACCCATAGTACCCCTACGAAGAGAGAACACCCCTTTCAAGAGGGAGCGTGATGGTTCCATACCTGACGTTCGACGTTAGCGAAGGAGACGATGCACCGTAATACCACCACGGGCATCGGGAGTTGTGCAACATAATTCCATACAGTTCATAACCTATGTGACCCGTTGTATCACGTCTAAGGTTCGAATGATGTTACCTCTTACTCCTTTCTGGACTGACCGTGGTAGTCTCTTGTAATTGTTAGTTTCTCCGTTCGTAAAGACAATCACCAAGCATTTCAATCTATTTGTTTTCTTCTGTTACCCAGAAAGCAGCGATCATGTGAAACACAGTTCGCGCTATTCGTACATGAAATCCAGAGGGCAGTAGACACAGAATTCCAGATCAGATGACGTGTTTCTTGACTTCCTCACCGTCGCCTTATGAGCAATGTTCAACCATATGAAATGCCAGACCAACTGTGTGAATGGAGTGAGGCGTTCCTACCTAACAGAGAGTAGTATGTCATTCTCATCGGAGAAGTCTTCAGACGTTAAAATCATAGAATGATAGTTTTCAAAGCTCGTTTTACATTATTTTATAATAGAAAAAATTAAAATTTCTTTTTAGAATTACTCTTTCACACTGCAGTGGAGTGTGCGCTGATATGATATTTCGTGGAAGATTATGTGCTGGAACTAGGACTAGAACTTGGGACCTTTGCCTTTCGCGGGCAAGCGCTCTATCAACTAAGCTATCGCGACACGCTTCACGATCCGTTCTCACCAGTTTACTTCTGCCAGTACTTCGCCTCCTACTTTCAAAATTTCATAGAATTTCTCCTGCGAGACTTGAAGGAATTGCAAAAATTAAATGTTACTAAATGTATGGAGCTTTATTGCTTGGTTATTAGTCCCTAGCTTATAAACTAAGTTAAACTAACCCAAGGACAACACATACACCCATGACCGAGGGAGGATTTGAATCACCGACGCCGAACGACCGTGCACATCGCAATATGGCGCCTCAGTGCACACGGATATTCTACCGTGACGCAGGAATAGCACTCCAGGAAGAAAGGATATGGAGGAGACATGGCTTAGCCACAGCCTAAGCGAAGTCTCCAGAATGCAACTTTCAATCTGCAGCGGAGTGTGCACGGATATGAAACTACCTGTCAGATTAAAATTCTGTGCCACAACCGGGACTCGAACCTGGGACCTTTGCCTTTCGCGGGTAAGCGCTCTACCGACTAAGCTATTCCGGCACGCTTCACGGTCCGTCAACTTTGCTTCTGCCAATACCGTCCTTTAAACACCCCTTAGACTGTGGCTAAGCCATGTCTATACTACATCCTTTCTTCCAAGAGTGCTACTCCTGCGCTACGGTAGAATAGACGTGCGCACTGAGTCGCCGAGCTGCGGTGCGCGGGGACGTTCGGCGTCGAGGATTCGTGTCCTGCCTCAGGCATCTGTTTATGTGTTATCTTTAGGTTAGTTTAAATTAGTTTAAGTAGTTTGTTATACAGCAACTAATAACCGATCAGTTAAGTCCCATACATTTACCAACATTTGATTTTTGCTATTACTGCAAGTTTCGCAGGAGAACTGTGAAATTTGGAAAGTAGGAGGCGAGGTACTGGCAGAAGTAAATTGGTGAGAACGGACCGCGAAGCATGCCGAGAATGCTCAGTCGGTGAAGCGCATGCCCGCGAAAGGGAAAGGTCCCAGGTTCGAGTCCCAGTTGCGGGACACAGTTTTAATCTTCTAGGAAGTTTCAACTGTATTATGTGAGACATATCAATATAGTTGCATCATTATTGGAAGTGACCCACGTTTTTAGTTAATTGGTATAATCAGGTTCGTTATACGTCGAAAGAGCTCATTACGATCACATGAGGTCAAGGAATGAAAAACGTCTCTGTTGCTTTTATAAAATTTATGTACAAATAAAGCGATTCACACTCGTTGCGCATCATCAGATAACGGTGTTTTCAACTGAGAAAGCTGCATTCTAAAGATTATAATCCTCTAAGCTAATGGAATTGAACCTGGTGATCGGGATAGCCCTTACACTGCAAAAGATACATGGGTCATAATTAGAAATATTTGAAATGACTCCAGTTATAATCTCTGATGCTTTTGACATAAGCGATCAGCCGCTTCACTGCCATTATCTTACATGATATTTCTTTATGACTGCATCTTCAGCAGTTTAAGATATGGTAAACTGAAGATGTTTTCTATTACTTGGATTGTAAGAAGAAAAAAAAGAGAGAGAGAACAGTTTATGTACCCTATGCCAGGCACTTGAATGTGATTTGCACGCTAAATAAGTAGATGTAGCAGGCCACGGTTTGCAGGAACATCTACTAGATTACGTATTTTTGCGAGTAGCCCCAATTTTTCTCAATACTCCCTCCGATGCCTCCCTCAGCACAGCCTTCGGCCACCGCAAAGCCTGGGCTTTGCCCAGTCCCCGGCTTATTCAATACCTGCTGCTGCTGCTTCCCCTTCAGAGGGCTACTGCCTCCGCGTCCTTCGCCTCAGCAAGCAACTTCTCACAAGCTCAACACTGAATAAATATTTACCTTGTATCGGTTATGTTACTGGCTTGTTTTTGGTTGAAAGACAATGTGCATGGTCACTGTTTAACGAAATAACCAATGTATGCATGCGTTTGTCAATGGCGTTGCAGTGATTAAACCGTTAAACACGGGCCCTGCATCTTATATTCCAAAGACAAAGCATAGCCTGGCACAATAAATGAGCAGTTAAATGTAGTAGATTTTTCCATACCAAGTAGGGCATGAAATCAAGTTCCTAAGTAAATATCCTGACTGGGTAGTCTTCTTCTTTGGGTAGGTCGGTCCTCAGAGAGGTTTCAACTGGACGTCCTCCACTTAGCTCTTTTCTGGGCATCCACCTTCATTTGTCGGTAGTTCCTTCCTTTCTTCAGGTCAGTCAGTATTCCTAATCTTCTCCTTCCTGTCCCTCTTCGTCCTTCTACTTTTTATTCCATTATTCTTAGCAGCAGACAATTCCTACATCAAATGTGCCTCAACCAAGATGTTTTCCTCTTCTGGATAGTCCTAATGAAGGTCGTTTCCTGTCCTACCCTGCTCAACACCTCCTCATATTTCATTCTATTGGTCCACTTCACTTTTTCCATTCTTCTCCATAGCCACATTTCAAAACTTTCTAAACATTTTTGATCTTTCTGTCTGATTGCCCACTTTCAGATCCATATGACACCACGCTCCACACAAAACATTTGGCGAACCTCTTCCTTAGAGTAAAGGGAATACTTTTGGTTGTTAGCAAATCTTTTACTTTCCCGAAAGCTTTCTACCCCAAAGAGATTCTTCGCCTTACTACCTCTGTGCAACTTCCATTGGATATTATCATGCTTCCCAAATATTGCAACGATTGCACCAGTTCCAATACTTTCCCTCTAATAATATTTTGATTGTATCGTCTTCTTTTCCAATTTTCATGACTTTGGTCTTATCAATGTTTAATCGCATTCCAAAATCTTTACCCTCCCTTTCAATATTTTCCATCCTTTCCTGGAGCCATTCTACTGTTTCTGCTAATACTATCATATCTTCTGCATATTTTATAGTTTTTAACTTTTTATCCTCCAACTACAAGACTGGGTAGTAAGTACCCGAATATAAGCAATGCAATGATGATAACTCAGTAATGTAATTTTGTAATCGTTTTCGGAGAGTCAGTGATCTTTAAGAATAGTTAAATTACAATGCAAGAGATGGCATTTGTATTTCTTACCAGTTTCATACTTTTATAAAATAATCCTTACAACATTCCTCAACAGGCAGCGCTGGTAAGCTGATGATGAACCGCAGTTTCTGTGTTTCATTACATTTAAAACATGAAATGTTTCTTAGTACAACTCTAAGAAATAATTTGGGGGTATCCATTTGAAGAAACATAAATTTGTGTTGAAATTAATATTTGTTTACATGTTAATATGTTTCATAATACTTACTTTCATAATCTCCCGCCCTACCTTCAGTACCGAGAAAGCAGATTTTCAGTATACATTGTAGTTCCAGAGATGTTCTCTATGTACGGTTGCGTTGGATATCTCGTACATTTACAAAAGTAAAAAAAATTGAGAAGATTGTGTGTTGAATAAGGTGGATTAATGTCACAATAACTGCTCAGTTCACCACTATTATCCCTAAACATGCCCTGGACGTGTTGCAGGGTGGGAATACAGCTACATCCTCTTTACTCACAACTCAACCCTCCTCTTCTCTGAGAACGAAAGAAGAATGGTCTTCATGTGGGTGATGATTGGTTGGTTGAATTTTTAAAGTGACCATACTACGACGGTCATGAGTCCTTGTTTATATTCACAGAAAGTATCTTAAAAGATTATCAGTATAAATGACGCTTCCAACATTTCCTTCTTCAGGAGTTACATAATCGAATACGTTATCACTCGTCGGTTTTAGACAGTGATATGCGATATATGTTCGAGGGGTGTTTGACAAGTCCCTGCAAAGTCTGAGAGATGGCACAACCGGCGCATATAAAGGTCATGTTTACTTAGTAGCATCTTTGGAATGAACGCACACCAAGTGTCAACCATATTGTCTATTTCTTTGTGTGTGGCATTCGTGTGAATCAAGGAAGTCGAGTGATTGTCAAAGAATGGACGTAAAAGAATTTCGTGTGATGGTTAAACATTACTTTATGAAGGGCGAAACTGCTCAGGAGACTAAAGAAAAGCTTCATAAACATTACGGTGACTCTACACTTTCCATTAGAACAGTTCATAAGTGATTTCAAAATTTTCGGCGTGGCCATATGGGCACAGTGACGCTGAGCATTCTGGGCGTCCTGTGGAGGTTACGACTCCATAGATCAGTGATCAAATCCATGATTCCACGATGGATGACAGAAGAGTTAAGGTGCGTAAGATTGCTAGTACTGTGGGCAAATCGAATGAAGGGGTTCGTAATATTTTGCATAAACAATTACACATGAGACAGCTATCCACAAGATGGCGATTACTCATACTTGACCAAAAACAGAATCGTGTGTGCAAGGAAGGTTTGCAGCTGTTCAGGACGAATCCGCAAGACTTTCAGCGTCGTTGTGTCATTGTGGATGAAACGTGGATATTAATTCACTCCTGTGACCAAAAATTAATCTAAACAATGGTTTACTAAGGCCGACTCTGCATCAAAAAGAGGCGAAGACCTGTCTTTCGGCCGGAAAGGTAATGGTGACGATCTTTTGGAATTCGCAAGGGATAATCCTCATTGACTATCTGGAGGAAGGTAAAACTATTACAGGTGCAGATTATTCATCTTTATTGGACCGTTTTCATATCGACCTGCAAGGAAAACGCCTGGGATGGGGCCACAGAAATGTCCTTTTAAATCACGAACATTCACCAGCACGCTCCTCAGCAGTTGTAGTCGCAAAATTATTGGAAATAGGAACAGTTGCACCCCCCTCCCCCTATTCTCCAGACTGGGCTCCCTTGGACTACTATTTGTTTCCCAAATTGAAGAAATGATTGGCGGGACGAAGATTACATTCAGACGAGCAGGTGAATGGAGAAACTAATAGCTATTTTGCAGGCTTGAACAGTTCCTATTATTCGGAAGGGATCAATAAATTAGAACACCGTTTGACGAAGTGTATAACACTACAAGGAGACTACGTCGAAAAATAAAAATGGATTTCCCCAAACTCGTTAGTAGATTTTCTTTCTGCACGGACTTTTCAAACGACCACGTTTGTTAGTGTCGTTCTGGTAATCGTCTAAAGGATAGTATATTGCTTAAGGTAACAATAGTAAAACGCTCGAAATCTGGTAGCGAGTCCTAGTACGATACAACTTTTTCTACAACACCAACAGATTCTACATATGATGCGTAATCCCAATCGAGCCTACGAATATGTTTCATGTGTCCCGTCAAAGCTTCCGTAAAGTACCATTAAGCAGAGTCAATCTCAGATTAAGTGACGATTTAAATGGAATGGTGTCCAAATATACAGGATGTTCCATTCATTTTTTTTTCACCCCAGAAATATGTAGAACTTCAATAAATATTAACAATAAAAATATAAACTTTTGACATCCTTAACTTACTTTTTTTAATCATTATTATTTTGAAAACGGTTACCTCATATAATTGCTAGCACAATCAAAATCACAAAACGAACGGAGTTGGTTGCATCGCAGTCGCTCAGTTACATGCCGAGTAATTGCAAAATCCAGCTTTCGCGTTTCAAGATTCAAGCGAGACTAACGGTTTGTGATTTTTCATAAAGTTGTTCACGTTAGAAATAATTTGGGGGTATCCATTTAAAGAAACATAAGTTTGTGTTGAAAATAATATTTGTTTACTTGTTAATATGTTTCATAATACTTACTTTCATAATCTCCCGCCGTACGTTCAGGACCGAGACAGTAGATTTTCAGTATACATTGTAATTCCAGAGATGTTCTCGGTGTACGTTTGCGTTGGATATCTCGTACATTAAAAGAAGTAAAAAAATTGAGAAGATTGTGTGTTGAGTAAGGTGGATTAATGTCACAATAACTGCTCAGTTCACCACTATTGTTTAAATGTTCAAATGTTTGTTAAACTTATGGGACTTAACTACGGGGTCATCAGTCCCTAAACTTACAAACTACTTATGAACTACCTTATAGTAAAGACGGCACAAATATCCGTGCCGGAGGGGGGATTCGAACCCCCGACTGTAGTGGCCGTGCAGACCGTGACTGAAGCGCCTCAGTCTCCTCGGCCACCGCGGCCGGCTTCACCACTATTATCGCTAAACATGCCGTGAGCGTGTTGCAGGATGGGAATACAGCTACATCCTCTCTACACACAACTCAACGCTCCTCTTAGAACGAAAGAAGAATGGTCTTCGTGTGGGTGATGATTGGTTGATTGAATTCTTAAAGTGACCAAACTACGACGGTCATGAGTCCCTGTTTATATTCACAGAAAGTATCTTAAAAGAGTGTCAGTATAAATGACGTAAAACAATGTATGAAACTACTTTGAAGCTGAGAATGTAAGTAACATGTCAAAAAAATATAGATAAAAGGAGTTAAAATAAAGTAGCAGAAGGGTTTTGGATGGTTGATAAGAATAATGAAAATGGATGATCCAGTCATTCTATATGACATTAAAATCTCGTGGTTAGAAATATTAAAAGGAAACCCGGTAAAGTTCACATTAAAAGTGAGGTAACAAAAACAGGTTTCACGAATAAAAATTTGTATCTGCCTCTGGGACATGGTCAGGTAAAGGGAGATTTAATATGCTGCCTCTAGGACATTGTCAGCTAAAGGGAGATTTAATATGCTGGAGAAATTAAAAGTCCCCCTCAGGGCGGTTAAAAAGGGACAGTCCAATAAAATGTGGGCGTCTGTCAGTCTGAAAACAGTCCTACCCTGGGAGCTTCTTCGCAACGAAGGAAATGGCTATGAGACTGCCACGTATTTCCGATACGGAGCCGGAAGAGTACAACGAAAACGTTGAGAGTGGCCAGCATGGACGACTTCTACCCATTCGTAATCTTCTTCGTGGTTCGTATATTATTCTGCACAGTTAGGGTCCGCTATTTAGCATTCCACAACCTCAGAATTGTGTAATACCGTCATAGATTAGTTGTTGTAAGGCAGATTGCATAGTCGGTTTACGGGTAGCCTCTGTGACCAGCCTGTCGTTGAGTTCATATCCTGCTATACCGAATAGTTCAGGTTTTCACTTCATGACTACTTATTGTCCACGTTATTTGATGGCGTAAATGTTTTCGATGGCTCGTACCAAAGAATGGCGAGGGTAGAATTCTACATGATTTGTAAGACGCTCGGGGAGTTTCTGAGATGTGGAAGGACTCCCAGTGCAGGAAGAGATGACTACCAGCTCTGCAGTAAAGAAACTGAGGCCATCCGGCCAGAAACGAAAGTTGGTATGTTCTCCATCGGCGCATATGGAGCTAATACACCTGTCAACCATAGAGCTGCCTTTGCAGACAACGTCTGAGTCCAATGTCGCATTGAGAGTGGACAGGAATTGGCTACGGTGAACTGAGGTCCAGTCGACGTTTAGTAGAATTACAAGCACGGCGGTATATGTGACTGGAACCAGAAGAGAAATGGTGGTTGAAAACAACTGAGAAGAGACCAGGCACCGACTACTGTTGTAGCGTAGTATTGAGTGCCATGTTTCAGAAAAGGACCAGTGGTTCTGGTGTTTAGGCAAACAGAGAACGTGATCAATGAATTTAGCTATTGATTGCTGGCGTCTATTTCGTAGTGGAGGACCCCCTACCTCCACGAGTAGGCCACAGGGGTCATTCTAAATGCTCCCACCACAATCATAATTCCATACTGATGGATAGGGTGCATCAGTCTCAACGATAAGAGGGCTGCTGAATCATATGACAGTCTCCCATAGTCAAGAAGGTCTGAATAAGTGTTTTAATGGGCCGTAAAAGTATGGCGCCGTTAGCTCTACAAACGCTGTTTCTGATAAACATCAGCTCTGACTCCAAGGCTCAGGACTACTATGAAACCAAATCTTCCCTTGCGCAGTTCATTCGTACAATTGTAGAAGTTGAAAATTGTTTCCAGTGAGATGTGCGATACAAAGACGTCCTTGATAATTTTCAACTCTTCATACATCCCTCCTGTCCGTGGGGGGTTTCATCCCCACTCAGCGTGGTCCAGCACTTCTGTAATGTTTTGAGCTACCGGAATTTCGTTCTCTGGCATACAGCGTAGAAGAGCGATGATCATTGAAAACCAGCCGAGAATGCAAAAATGAAATCGTCAAAACTCAAACGCCAAGATCGCAAAACACTTATTTATTACATGACGACTGGTTTCAGTGAGATCTGGTCATATCAAATTTCACAGATTGTTTATCTTACCTTATTTCAAACACGGAGATCAAATTTATGTATTAACTCATGTATTTATACATTTAGACTAAGTGCTATGTTACACGTATTAACTTCCATTAAAAAAACGTAAGATCAACTTGAAAAATATGATATGACCATATGACGGTGACATAGCCCACTGATATCTTGTAGTCATATAGTATATATGTATTTTGCGAACTTAGCTTTTCACTTTTGAAGATTATTAATCTATCAGACCACCCCCACAACTTGCGTTGTCCCCAACCTACAGTGTGTGTTTTCTCAGTAGACTTCTGTTGATCAGAAATAGCGTATACACTGTCGTTAGTATGATTTCCATGTCGGTTTGCTTCGTCTGTCGAGTGTTATTACAGTTCCAAGGTACCAGAAATTCATTAATTTGTCTACTTCGTTATCACTACTAAGTTTCTCACCGTTGAAATTTCAGCTACATTTCATTACTTTCAATTACTACTGGTTTATTCTTATCCCATTACTGTGCGTTATCCAGTGGCAAGATTATTAGCCTTTTGACATCAAGTCAGCGTATAAGAAGACAACGATAACATCCATACTCCTCTGTTTGTGGAAGAGAAAATTTCCTTTACACTCTTGTGATCTCTACACAATTCGCAACGTTTCAGAGATGTTTATACACACACACACACACACACACACACACACAGAGAGAGAGAGAGAGAAAAAGAAACGGTGGTTTTACTCTGTTGCTAGATTACACGTAAACCAGTAGAGGCAATAAATAAATAAATAAGAAATAAAAAAATAATAATAAAAAATAAAAAAAGCAGGACAAAGTACCACGGGGAGTCAGTTGATAATATTTGAACATAAAGCGATAATAAAAATATGGGAGAGATATTAAAATAATATTAAAGAAATAGAAAAAAGAGTTTGTTTATCAAAGCTAAAATCAAATATGAAATATGTTAAAACACAGCCAGAGAGAATATTTAATCTTGAGTGCATAGATATTATCACAATAGTAAGGTCGTAATCGTATTATTTTTGTCCGAAATTTTTACAAAAAGTCAAAATCTGCGTGAAAGCTTAAGTGGGTCGTAAAAGGCGCCAGTACAATTTTTTTCCCGGAAAATATTTATTTTAAGCTTTCATTTACGTAATGATCTTCTTCGTGTTGTTTTCCTTCTGACACTGAATTTCATGTAATTTATAAATAGCCCGGCTCGTAGTTTCGAAGAATAATAGCCGGGAATTACTGTCACGGCACGGTTGTTTACCGAAGTAATCATTGCCCTTCAGTGGACGCCCCCAAATTGCTAACGGGTTTAATCAATCAATAACATCAAAACACGGAACGCAGTTATGTAAAAATAATGGCACTGTACTAATCTACAGGCTTGTTACTCGCTTTCGTGCAGCACGCATCATCTTTCAACTATGGCGAGAGTGAAGGGAGAAAAAAAAATCCCTAATAGTCCCATTAACTTTACGACAGCTACACACGCCGTGCAGCAAGGCAGAAACCGGGCTTAACTTTCAGCACCATAAGGGACGTATGAAACACCGCGAAGTGTAATAGCGCTGTGAGGGCGTAAGAGGCGGACGAAACTGCGTTAGCCGTCTGCGGCCGCTGGCGAGGGTAACGAATTCAGAACGCAATTGTGAGCCCGCGCTGGCCAGCCACGGCTGCGGCGGCTCAGGTAATTTTCCACTCGGGGCTCTGTTAGGCCGCCGCTCTAATTACAGCCGTAATTAAATTTAATTTTGATTAACGTGCTGCTCCCGGTATCTGGTCGGCCCGCCAAGTCTTCCCTGTGGAGTGACTTTTGAACGTATACAGAGCACTCTTCTGCTAGCAGTGTAACCAACGACGAACGTTAATAACATATCTCACGCCGTAGAATCGCAAACAAAGGACGTACCTAATGTAAACGACCACAAATATGAAGTTTCCACTGTTTTTCTCCGAAATTTGATCTTTTGCAAGAAGTCAAAGTAAACGAACAAGAAGTTCTTCTAGGTAATTAGTTTTATTGAGCACGATGCCAACGTAAACAACGAGAAACGAGAAGATACTATTGTTTTTGTTGCAAATTTTGTACTGATCAAGAAGGTTGATAAAAGGACCGTTATGACGTTACGACTGACAGCAGATCGTCCGAGGAGGACCATACAAACATACTTTCGTTTTAATATAATTTGACATAATGTCAGGAGTCCGATTGCAATATTTCATATATTAGGGAATACAAGTGTATTCAAAGCCACAGTTGCTTGTTCAAAAACGAAAATGTTATAAAATACTTCATATGTAATGCACAACCAGTTTCGATGCACTATGGCATCGTTTTCAAGTGCCCCACAAGAAATATTTTTTTTTAAAATAAAAGTACAAAGTAAAGGCAAATAAAAGATACATTACAATTTTGGAAATGCTTAGAAAGCTGTTATATGATTCGATATGTATCTTTTGGCCAGCAGTTGTTTTAGGACTAAGTTGTATTCAAGCCTGTGCTTGAGTGATTGTTCCAATCTAGGAAAATAGTCAAGCAACTTTCGTTACTTTGACAGTGCTACTTTGTAAGGAGCTCCATATGTCTATCTGAGTAGTCTGAGCATAAATTGAACATTAATTGTAACACAGTGATGGCTGAACATAAATTCAGCATTAATTGTAACTCAGTGTTAAACCACACTGTGGTTTCACACTGTGTTACAATTAATGGTGAATTTATGTTCAGCCTGCTCAGATAGACATTTGGAGCTCCTTACACAGTAGCACTATCAAAGTAACGAAAGTTGCTTGACTTTTTTCCTAGATTGGAACAATATGACTTCTAGGTTGAATAGGACTGACCATCTCTCTCAAGCTCAGGTTTCGGTGTCGCTTGGTACAGCGTTTTCTTTTCGTTGATCCACTATTGTTTCCTCACTTTATTTTTCTACTACCAACATGTATAATGGCCTTTGGGATATCAATGCGAATGTCATTGACCGTTTCTTTATAGGCGTTAATATATGACCCTTTAATCCCATTACATAATAGAAATTGATAGGTACTTGTTGTATGCTGTTTTGATTCTATGTTTCAATCCTTCACTGTGAGACAAAAAAATGTCAAAATGTTTGTAATTCTATCGGACCAAACTGCGTGGTCATCAGTCCGTAGCTTACAAACTGCTTAAACTAAGATAAGCTATCCTAAGGACAAACATACACTCACACACACCCATGCCCCAGGGAGGACTCGAACCTCCACGGCGAGCAACCGCGCGCTCCGCAGCGAGACGCTTTAGACCGCTCGACTACTCCACCGCGGCCTTCACTGCGAGACTTTTAAATTGTATTGAACAGCCATTTGTATCAATTACTATGCATATTATAAACGAGGCGTTCTGATGATGGCGTGTACCGAAATATGTAAGCACAACAATAAAAAAATTTCAAATATTTAAGTAGTGCTAATAAGTAAGCTGTTGCCAGGACTGGGGTGAAACTTCATAGATAAATGTATAAGTCATCTGAATTATATTACTATCACTGCTTAAATATTTATGTTTATCACAATGGTCGCATACTTGCTGCAGGGCTTGATGTCATGTCTGAAATAAAAAAAATTACAAAATTTTTTTGTCATTTCTGCAGCCTCTCACCTTTTTGAAACTAATTTTTCCTTATACGTTACTTGGGACATGAAGAGAATTCTGGATAGCAGTACAGAGATATACCGTTTGGAATGAACATAGGAAAAGGACATTTCATTCTCCACCATAAAAGGCAATAATTATTACTATTTACTTTCCAGGTATGTATTTATTATATGATAATGTAGGAACATATACTTCGTATTCTTCTTTCCTAAGCCTCTTGCCCAACTTTGTGCGCGGTATGTGCCCTGCCTTAAGCCCCAGACTCAGTACATTTGACCCGTATCTGTAGCAAATACAGAGTTGTAGTTTAATTTTCTGGCTGTGGCGTCATATCAGTTTATTATAAAATAATATAATTTTTAAGTACATGGAATGAAATATTAGGAAACTGTCTGCGAAATATTTTGTGAATAGTATATGTAATAAAGTTGTAAGAAATGAAAATCATAGACATGCTGGGACAATTTTTAAGGCATCTACTTTTTTATGAAAGCATATATTTTGAACTATTTGTCGAGGTACGATATATTTTTGGAGGTACTTCCAGTAGTGTATATTCATGCCTTCTTTAAACTGTGACGCGAATTGAATTTAGCACAACACACGCAAAAAAATAAATACCTGATACGGTTTTCCATTAATAGTATTGTGTGTCACTTCATATCCCATTAAACATTACTGTTATATAATTTCGGATATATTAATTAGGCCAATTATATGTACATACTGATTTTAAAATATCGGGTTAATACAGTTGATAGTGTAGAAATAATAAACTGTGATGCTGGATGCCATAGTATGGTACAACAATGGCTGTACAGTAGTAAGCTATATACTTCTCACATTTCTTCATTTTTCTTATTTTCTCAGCGAAAAAAAAAATTCGTTGAGGTTTGAAAATAAGTACACAATTTATTGCAAGCAGCTCAGTGCACTCAGTGTCAAACAGTGAATGCATAATATGTTTTTGTTCACGTATCACATGATTCAGCGGTTCTTCGCCCGTGTGATGGTTTGTGACGTAATGTTCTTGAAACTGCAGCCAACAAACAAGAAAGACTGCAGTGTGTACGTCACACGATGAAGGTAGAGCTGTCAACGCAATCACTACCTAACTGGCTGACTCCCGGTGGATGGCTCACTCATAGCGGCCAGCCAGTCAGCTGTGCGATCGCGTTGGCTCACCACTTCGTTAATCGTCGTCGTGGCCTGGCCCGTCACTTGGTCAGAGTTGTCCTGAGCCAACGTTAACGCTAGTTGACTGGTTGACCAATGAGAGACAGTGGGCTGTGCCCCAGCGCTCAGCCAGTCAGTCAGCGATAAGTCAGCTCAACCTTGATCATGTGTCGTGACGTACGCAATGCAGCCTGTCTTTCTTGTTGGCTCCGGATCATCGTGTCGTACGCGCCGCAGCCTACCTTTCTCGTTGGCCAAATCGGAAACAGTGACCTACTTGGTTCTTAACCTCATAGCTATGGTTTCGTAATGGTAAGGAATATGTATACTACGTTTGGGCGAATCGGTGCGGTTGTTTAAGAGAAGAAGTTACACACACACAAACACACACATCCGAACATACATTTTTGTTACGTGTAGGCCAACAGTTTTATTTGTTTTATCTTTGCAGCGTCACGCTTTGTGTAAAAAAAGGTTACAAGAAAATACGTACTCCAGCCATGAACTGATCCTAGTATGATGTTCATCGTAACTGCATATCATCCTGGCCAATTTTTTTAAGATAATTACATGTAGAGTTATTTGGAGGTCGTTGCTCGAGAAAAACTGCAGATTTGTTCGTGGTTTATTGGAGAGAGGAAAACCTAAAAAGCTATTGAATACCAATGGAAAGTAGATTTTATGCAGTCTGCCAACATGGAAATGAAGACGGCAAGGGGATGGAATACATCTATGTTATTTACCCTGGTTTTAGATGAAGTAGTGGAGACAACGAAATAGTGACATGACGATCGAAAGTGTGCAAACTGGGAACAGTAGTGGATTGTCTGACATTTTTATATGATTTGGCAGACGAAGAAGTGAAGAAAGCGCTAACATAGTCAGGATAGCAGAAGCAGGTAAAATAAGACCAAGACATGGAATGCCTAACATGGCATGTAATAATACATGGGCATTGAACACTACGCTCAACTGGTTACGAAGATCAATAATATCCGTTAATTGAGGGAGGACTAAAGATTCAGTACGGACCGAAGCGACAACAGTTATGTCCCACGCTAAATACTGTCGAATTTGATGTACTTACCCGGAGGATTTCATCATATTCGACAGAAAAATTATTTAAAAATTACTTGGTTAGGTCAGCCAGTTAAAAGTTTTTCTTAGGGTATGAACTAAACATGGTATTTCCTTACATCTGTTAACACGTTAGAATATTGACAACGTGAAAACTACCTTATTAGTAATTGCTAAAAACGTACTCCCAAGTATATTCTGGTAACCTGATCGTTAAGATAAAAAGAAATTTGAGATGAAGATTGGAAAAAAGGAAGTGTTTGCGGAATGTGTAAATTATCACGAGAAATTGATTTAGGCCCAGAAATGGTAATAGCTACACGGCATTAACATCAGTGCATGCAACTACACTTTTTATTCCATGGAATCTCCACTATTCACACAGCAGTGCTTCAGTATGCGTATACTTTTCGCTTTGCAACACGGAAGTTTGTGCTGTCTTTAGTATAAGCTAGTTCGTAAGTAGTTTATAAGTTTAGGGACTGATGATCCCGCAGTTAAGTCCCATAAGCTTTACAAATATTTGAACATTTTTGATAAGCCGCTCCTAGTACTTCGGCCCCCGGGGTCGGTCTCTGTACCTCTTTGCCTGCTTCGCGTGTCGGCCAATAAGAAGAAGGCGGCTCGCCTATGTAGACCATAGCACCGCAGCAACGACAGTCAGTACGAAGCGGAGCCACGAGTTCGACAATTCCGGGAAGTTCATCAGAGAATAGCCTACTTAGGACAAGCCAGAACATTTCTTTTGCCTTGCAGTACAGTTTATTATTCCATTGCCAAACTGTGCAATCGTTATGAACACTTTTCACATTCACAATCACAGAAAATTTAAGTATTTCTTTCTTCTCTAATAAAAAATTATGTGGACTAATCAGTTCTCTTAGTTACAGACCCATGTCCAAATCCTTGCTCTTCACGGTCCACCTCCTTCTACTGCCGCATCGTGGTGATATAAAATCAATAATATTTACACTTGGGGCGTTTGGTGGCCAAAAGAGGTGTTTGTAGTCAGAAGAACTCCTGGGGATACCCTGTAACAATTCTGGACTGGTGGGTTGTTGAATTTTCCTGCTGGAATTGCCCACATTGAAATGAACAACAGGAATGGATACAAGTGATCGTCCACTATGTGTACATATGTGTCACTTGTCAGTTTCTACACTACTGCCGGCCGCGGTGGCCGAAGGGACTGAGGCGCTCCAGTCACGGTCTGCACGGCCACTACGGTCGGGGGTTCGAACCCCCCCTCGGGCATGGATATTTGTGCCATCCTTAAGGTAAGCTAGTTGATAAGTAGTTTGTAAGTTTAGGGACTTATGACCCCGTAGTTGGGTCCTATAGGCTGTACAAACATTTGAATTTGAATTTTCTACACTAGTGGCCATTAAATTGCTACACTTAGAAGAAATGAAGATGATAAACGGTTGTCAGTTTCTAATCTAATAGCCATATGTAGGGCCCACGGATTCATCGGGCCTTCTCTGGTTGCATAGGATATTTGGTATTTTACAAGATTCCCAATATTCACGGTTCACTTGTCTAATGATGGCATAGGAAAGTCCCAAGACTATCGTTGGAGAGATAGTGTCCCAATTCTCCTGCGCTGACTTTAACACCACCTCACTTAAATTGTGAAACCTGTCATTGTAGCAGCCGTGACCGAACTAACCCCTGCTACAGTCATCTGTTGTATAAATAGACGGGTCCGACCGCAGCACCGTCCTCAGTTCTACATACAGTGTGAATCACCTAACACTTGCACCGCAAACAATGCGGAAATTGAAAGTGCGATTGATGTGCGGTTTTCACAGAATGGATTGGTAGTCAAGGACCCGTATTGTTAGCCAATAAAGAGATTGTAATAATACATAGAAAGTGAATTTTTTATGCAAACATAAATTTTTCAAATAAAACAATGGTTGTTTCTATCAAGCACTGGAATTTTTGACACCAGCTGTGTACAAAGAATGTTGATTGACATTTTTATCACGTTTAGTTTGGCAGCTATAACCAGTCAAAGTTTTGGGGGCGGAGGCTACGACAGCGTAGGTGACTGACTGGTGGTGATGAGACAGTGGGCCGGGCCCCTGGGGCTAGCCACTCGGCCAGTCCGCCACGATATCGCAGCCTCCGCCCTCGAAACTTTGAACGGTTGTAGCTGCCAAACTAAACGTGATAAAAGTGTCATTCAAAACTCTTTGTACACGGCTGGTGTCAAAAATGCCAATGCATGGTAGAATCAACCATTGCTCCATTTGAAAAATTGAATGTTCGCATAAAAAGTACACTTTCTAAGTTATATTACAATATGTTTGTTGTTTAAAAATACCAGCCCCTGACTACCAATCCATTCTGTAAAAACCCCACATCAATCGCACTTTCCGTTTCCGCAATATTTGCGGTGCACGTGTTAGGTGATTCACCCTGCGTTCTCCGCAAACCACCGCAAGGTGCGTGGCGGTACACTGTACCACTACTAGGCATTTCCTTTACACTCCAATCCCAGATACAACGAGGGAAAAAAGAATGTCTATATGCCTCTGTACGAGCCCTAATTTCTCTTATCTTGGCTTTGTAATCTTTACGCGAAATGTAAGTAGGCGGCAGCAAGATCGTTCTGCAGTCAGCTTCAAATTCCGGTCCTCTAAATTTCCTCAACAGAATTTCTGGAACACAACGTCGTCCTTCCTCCAACGATTTTCATTTGTGTTCCCGGAGCATTACTGTGTACTCGCGCATTGGTCGAAACCATTGGTCGAAACTACCAGTAACGAACCAAGCTCCTCGCTTCTATACTGTTTCTATGTCTTCCTTTTAAATGATCTGCTGCTTGTCCAAAACACCTGAACAAAGACTTGGTCGTACAAAAGTCTTATTCGCGGTCTCTTTGAAAGGTGAAGTACATCTCCCCAAAATTCTCCCAATAAACAGAAGTCGCCTGTCCACCTTACTCACAACTGTCCTTACATGTTCGTTCCTTTTCACATCGCTCTGCATTGTTACACCTAGGAATTGGAACGATGTGACTGTAACAAGAAGCTGACTATGAAAGCTGTATTCGAACATTGCAACTTACAATTTTCTACAGTTTTTAGTTAGCTGCCGTTCTTCGCACCAACGAGAAATTTTGTCTAAGTCACCCTGTATGCTATTACAGTCAGTTAATGATGGAATCCTCCCATACACCACAGGATCATCAGTAAACAGCAGAAAATTACAAGTTACCTTGTCCATCAGATCATTTATATATATACAGAAAATAGGTGTCCTACCACACTCCCCTGGTGCACGCCCGACGATACACAATGATGAACACTCGCCGTCGATAACAATATGTTTCCATATGTTTGTACCTTCGTTAGCAGGCTGCAGTGCGGCACCAAGTCAAATACCTTTTTGAAATCGAGGAAATGACAATTTGTCTGTTGGCCTTCATCCATGGCTCGCAACACGTCGTGTGAGAAAACGGCAAGCTGGGTTTCACACGAGTTATGTTTCCTCAACCCGTGCTGATCCATACACTCCTGGCCATTAAAATTGTTATAGACGCGAAATTTACCGACAGGAAGAAGATGCTGTGATATGCAAATGATTAGATTTTCGTAGCATTCACTCAAGGATGACGGCGGTGGCGACATCTACGATGTGGTGACATGAGGAAAGTTTCCAACCGATTTCTCATAAACAAAAAGCAGTTGACTGGCGTTACCTGCTGAAACGTTGTTCTGATGCCTCGTGTAAGGAGGAGAAATGCGTACCATCACGTTTCCGACTTTGATAAAGGTTGGGTTGCAGCCTATCGCGATTGCGGTTGATCGTATCACGACATCGTTGCTCAAGTTCGTCGCGATCCAATGACTGTTAGCTGAATATGGAATCGGTGGGTTCAGGAGGGCAATATGGAATGCCGTGCTGGATCCCAACGGCCTCGTATCACTAACAGTCGAGATGACAGTCATCTGCATGATTGTAACGAATCGTGCAGCCACGTCTCAGATGGACAACAGATGGAGACGTTTGCAAGACAACTTTCATCTACACGAACAGTTCAACAACATTTGCAGCAGCATGGACTAAAGGTAAAGCAGTCAACAATCCGAAGATTAGTTTGAACACCACAGTGCTTTACTAGGCATGGTCCTGTTAGGAGGTGGTATGCCGTTGCCTTCCTCCGACCTTCGAACTGACTTACCCAGCCAGTTATACGTGGACCTACAGTTTAACGTGGATTCCGAACCACGGTGCTACTCGGTATTTTTCACATGAGCAATAGTGCCAGAGGTGAAAGAAGTGGAAAGTCACAGATGAAAATCCTAGGGCCTGGTGGGGATCGAACCCGCGACCTTTCGATTTGTAGTCTGACACTCTACCACTGTGCAACCATGGACTATCAGCTCGGAAACCTTGGCTGCGGTTACCCTTGACGCTGCATCGCAGACAGGAGCGCATACGATAGTATACACAACCGCGAACCTGGGTGCACGAATGGCAATACGTCATTTTTTTCGGATGAATCCAGGTTCTATTTACAGCATCATGATGGTCGCATCCATGATTGGCGACATCGCGGTGAACGCACACTGGAAGCGTGTAATCGTCATCGCCATACTGGCGTATCACCTGCCGTGATGCTATGGGGTGCCATTGGTTACACGTCTCGGTCACCTCTTGTTCGCATCGACGGGACTTTGAACAGTGGCCGCTAAATTTCAGATGTGTTACGACCCGTGGCCCTACCCTTCATTCGATCCCTGCGAAACACCACATTTCAGCAGGATAATTCACGACCGCATGTTGCAGGTCCTGTACGGGCCTTTCTGGATACGGAAAATGTTCGACTGCTGCCGTGGCCAGCTCATTCTTCAGATCTCTCATCAACTGAAATCGTACGGTCAATGGTGGCCGAGCAACTAGCTCATCACGCCACTCACTACTCTTGATGAACTCTAGTATCGTGTTGAAGCTGCATGGACATCGGTACCTGTAAACATAATCAAAGCTCTGACTGCATGCCCAGGCGTATCAGGGCCATTATTACGACCAGAGGTGGTTGTTCAATGAATACCCCATTATCATCAGCATTTCTTCTTGGTGTAGCAATTTTAATGGCCAGTAGTGTAGAAAGTCAGTTGTATTGTCATGTATTTGTATGGGTAAATTCTCTTACCTTTCTTATACACGGGAGTCACCTGCGCTTTTTTCCCATTCACTAGCAACATTGAGCTGAATTAAAGATTTGTGATAAATGCAAGGCAAATGTCGCAGAATACCCTTTGTAACACGATACTGGGATTCCATCCAGTTTTTCATTCAGTTCTCTCAGCTGCTGCTCTACACCGGAAATATCTACTAATATGTCCTCTATTTGGGAATTAATGAGTTGATAAAATGATGGTACATGAGTGAGGCTACGTTGAAAGGGCTGTTTGTGGTCGACTGGAGGCCCCAACCAATCAGTGAGATTTACTACAAATGGTCTTTGAGGAGTGTGACATTGTGGCCCAGAAGTCCATTAATGCCACTTGAATGTAGACACGCATCCGTCCACACAACATATTACCAGGTTTTATAGGTAGTGCTGTATAATCTGGAACACAAATTCAGAATGTCTATGCTATTTTCGTATATATTGTCAATTTCCATTATCATGGGCAATAAAGTCAACTGTCATGTTGATTTCTAAAGCCTTATTCCACTTTTATGTAATGGATATCGAACCCCTATAATCGAGTTAACGCAACGCTTTTTTATGTGTGTAGACCAGTTGGTGAACATTCGGAATGGGGAGACGGTTGAAATTTCTTTCGAAATGACGGGGAAGGTATGCAAGTGAACGGTTGGTGGAACCTGTAGACAGATTCATTATAGCAGGCTGGCATTGCAACGGAGAGAGTAAGATTTCTGACGTCAATATTCAATGAAGTATAGGAAACATGGACGTGTTCACCTTGTGTATCAAGATATGTGAATTTTATGACTTGGTAAGGGATCCTTGTGGTGGAAGGTACGCGAGGCGAATTTGAGAGAAAATCTAGGTTGCTTGCAGACGACATTTACCGTCTAGTAAAATCATCTTAAGATCAAACTGCAGAACAATATAAATACGATATCAATATGGTGTGAAAATTGGCAACTGACCCTAAATAATGAGAAGTGTGAACATGAGTACGAAAAGAAATAAGTTGAACTTTGTTTACAGGATAAATTAATCAAAAGTGAAGGCTGTTAACTCCACAAAATACGTAAGAATTACTGTTACTTAAGACTTAAACCGGAAAGAACACGTAGATAATGTCGAGGGAAAGGCGAACCAGAGACTGCGTTTTATTGGCAGAACCCTTAAAAGAAGCAACAGAACTATATACACTACGCTTGTCCGTCCTTTTTTGGAGCATTTATGCTCAGTGTGGGATCCTTGTCAGGTGGGGTTGACGGAGGACATCGAAAGAGTCCAGAGAAAGGCAGCTCATTTCGTATTGTCGCGATACAGGGGAGACAGCATTACGGAAATGATACAGAATCTGGGATGGGAATCATTACAACAACGGTGCTTATCGCTGTGGCGTGGGCTACTTACGAAGCTCCAATCGCCATGATTCTCCTCCGAATGCGAAAATATATCGTTGACGTCCACTTACATAGGTATAAATCATCAACAGAATAAAATACGAAACATCACAGATAGAACGGACAGATTAAGGTGTTCTTTCTTCCCGCACGCTGTTCGAAAATGGGAGATAAATTGTATGAAGGTGGTTCGATGAACCCTCTGCCAGGCACTTAAATGTTATTTGAAGAGTAGATGTAAAGGTGGTTAGATGATCTGGAGGAATTACATTACTTGTACCTCGAAAATTGAGACTGTTATATCTTGATAACCGTAACTGACAAATTCCGAGAACCACTTCAAAGGTGCGTATAAACTTTGCTCAGAGATTCCTGATACATCAACCTGACTTAGGTTTCCCGATGATGTTTATCTTCTCTAGGTTCATGGAAACAACAGAGAGTTTCTTTTCCATGATGGTGCCAATACGTTTGTTTGTAGAGCTTATGGGATTTAACTACGGGGTCATCAGTCCCTCAACTTACAAACTACTTTGAACTTGCTTATACTATGTGCTCCATTGGTGCCAATAAAGAAATACATTTACAGTACAATAAATCATTATTAACAAGAGCCCATGGCATTCTTGAATTGAGACCTTTGAAATCGATCTGCCTTGTTCTCTAGCGTGATATATACAGGGTTAATCTAAATTCGCTCACTCGGGCTTCGCAGCGCAATTCCTCACCTGCCCACAATGAAAAACGTCTCTCGCGAAATTGCATCCTGCGCATATTTCCGCCAGTAAATGGATATCAAAGACTGAGATGGCTGTGTGTTCCATACGCCAGTTTGTTTCATAATTACACCAAAAAACTTGTAAGGGATGTATTAAACGTCATTCGAAAAAAACTGAGCATAGAAACCCATGCCCGGAAACGCCACTGCCGCGGTCGAGTAGCCGAGCGGTCTAAAGCGTCTCGCTGCGGAGCGCTCATTTGCTCGCCGTGGAGGTTCGAGTCCTCCCTGGGACATGGGTGTGTGTTGTCCTTAGGTTAGTTTACCTAGGTTTAAGTAGTTTGTGAGCTACGGACTGATGACCACGCAGTTTGGTCCGATAGAATTACAAACATATGAAACATTTTTGGAAACGCCATTCAATGACGCTTCGGAGAGTCCAAGTTGCAGGCACCAGCTCTTGCCGCTAGACATCCCCTCCAGCAACTTCGACGCTCTGTAGCGTCATTTGGCGACGTTTCCGGGCATGGGTCTCTATGCTCACTTTGTTCCTTAAGACACCTCCTACATCCCATAGAAGAGTTTGTTGGTGTACAGTGTAATTCTGTATTTTTTTATTTTTTTTCCTAGCTTGTGAGGCATAGTGCTGCGAAGCCCGAATGCGCGAAATCCATCCTGTTGATATGTAATCGTAGGTTTCAGGGGTGCAATGCTGCAATGCCTAAAGTTCTGAAGCAGGAGACTAACTGGCGGGTTGCAGTGTTAACCGGACATATGAAAGGACAGAACTCGGGCCTAGGATAGATGAAGTGTGGTCTACCTCTTCCACGAGCTTTTGTTGGCGAAAGCCATCCTGTTTTCAGTAACTATTTTTGCTTTAGAATTGTCGCAGTCGACTGGATTTTGTGGCTGTCAGACGTGGTGTACGGTGTGTGATTTGCTTTTAGTTGGATTAAAAAAATGAATATATTTTGGCCTCATTCTAAAAATTTGGAGGAGAAGAGACATTGCTCCACCATTGCAAAGGCCGAGCGTAACTTCAGTTCAGCACCTGGCTTGAGACCGTAAATAGATTCGTCTGAAGTCCATCTGGTATATTTTTAGTTTCATTGATCTTCTGAACGGAAAATTAGGACTGAGACTGGTTAGTGATTTGTAGAAAGAAATTCCAACAGCCGTGTTTATAAGAGTTCATTTAATCACGCAAATTCGGTGCGTCATCGGCATTATCCTCAGCGACCGATAAAACCTTATCGATTGTTTACTAGTTTACCTAACTACACTGTAGAAGAAACAATTAGTAGATGGTCTTTTAGTTTTCCCATTCATTCAATGTTACTGCCACGAAATGATTTCATTTACACATCAGTAGCTCCAGCGTTTCTGAAGTATTGTACCGCGTGTCGATCAATACTGAAAGACACATATGAATACATAGTGTAGCCTCCACGGACGGAAATGCAGACGAACATATTCTCTTGGGATAAATTACTCGCGACTCCTCGCCATGTTCTCGTAGTTCTGAAAGATTTGCTGGTTGAAGAGTCTCATGTGTCAGGTGTTATCTCACTATATCACACACGTGCTAGATTGGATACAAGGCCGAAGACCATTCTGGTATGGGAAATATTTCCACATCTTGCAGAGCACACCGAGTGTCAGCGCAGTGTGTGGGCGAGCATTATTCAGTCTGAACAAGACATCGCCTTCCTGTCGCAAGAATGACAAAAAAACGAATCTCACAACATTCTGCACGTACCAAGCGTTGGTCAACATTCTGTACACGAACACCGAAGGTGAGAATAGTGGCTTATAGCATTTCGGACAATAAGATCTGGGGTGGGGCTCTTGTGTCCTGGACGAATGCATTCTACGAGACTGCGCTTGCCAGGTCTACGGCGTACGCGCAAGCATCACTTGCCGAATTTCATTTCGTCGCTGAAGAACCCTGGCCACAATTCCACCTTCCAAATGAATTTCTGACGGCACCAGCCCGGCCGATGCTGTGGACCGAGTGGACGACACGAATACAGGTGTGCGCACCCGTCGCCCAATGCCTTGTAATCGGATAGTAACAGTTCGCGTGCTTCTCACGTGTTATTTGGGACCTGTACAATGTTCCACTGCTCCCCTTCTCATGTTGACAAAAGTCTGTGCAGCGTAACGCCCAGAAACACGTCTACGAGTGTCAGGACATTCACGTTTTGAATGCAACTAGTGCAAGAATGGTTATTCGAATCAGGATGGCTTTTGTCAACGAAAGCTTATGGAAGAGGTGGATAACACTTCATATTTCCCAGGCTAGACTGCTGTCCATCACTGTTATTCTTACTCTCCGACCAAAGCACCGAGATTCGTCAAGAAACCAATCATTCACACGTTAAACACTGGACTCCCCTTACCGCCAGTTGATCTTTCACTTCAAAAGTTTCGGCGTTGCACCCCTGCAACCTACAAAACTTATGTATCCCGCCAGAGAACAAGACTCATCGATTTCATAGTTCTCAATTCAAGGATGCCATGGGACAAATGATTATATTGATTTATTAAATACGTTTATTTATTGAGGCGATCAGAGAATAGAAACTCTCTGAGTAAAGTTTAGACCTTCACCACTGAGGTGTTTGTCAGTTAGGGTTATGAAGACAGTGTCCGTCTTCGAGCTACACTTTTAATCCATCCTATATCTACAGTCTCTGCAGATTAACTACCCCGTGTAATCCGTTTCTCGTTACACATCCGCTTACCTTGCACCACAAGGACCATTTACCAACTCATCAAATTCCAACCTCCTGTCATCCACTTTAAACACCCCCATGAATGCTATACCGCACTGACTATTGACACTAAAAATCCTACTCTGTCTATTGCACTTCCAGCCTGCTTCCGCGATTCTATCTACAAATTCCACCAACCCTTCCTGCACCTGCACACCCGCCTCGTCATCTCCAAAAGAACTTTCAAACGTCTCTCCATTCCGAATCTTCAATTTCAGTCACACGCCTCCATTCACAAATAAGCGTTGCGTAAACATGATTACCCTTTACATTAAAGTGGAATAAGGATTCAGTAAGCCGGCCGCGGTGGCCGAGGGGACTGAGGCGCTCCAGTCACGGTCTGCACGGTCACTTCAGTCGGGGGTTCGAATTCCCCCTCGGGCATGGATGTTTGTGCCGTCCTTAGTGTTAGCTACTTCATAAGTAGTTTGTAAGTTTAGGGACTGATGACTCCGTAGTTAAGTCCCATAAGCTATACAACATTTGAAACATATGGCTTCAGTAAGGAAAATTTCATTTGACTTTATTGCTCATGAAAACAGAAACTGTCAAGGTATACGAAAATAACATAAGAGAGTTCCAGACTGCAGCACACAACAGTATCTATAATACCTCATAATGGGTCGTCTTGCATTCATGTATGTCTATATTCGCGTGGCGTCAATGGACCTTTGGTCAACACCGTCACACTCCTCAAAAGCGATTCGTGGTAGATCTCACTAATTTGTTGGTGCCTCGACTGGCCCACAAACAACTTTCCATTGTGTCGCAGGCATATTCGATAAGTTTCATGTCTGAAACAAATTCTGAACATTCTAGTTTTGCGATGCCATTAACAAAAAATGTTCAGATGTTTGTTAAGCTTGACGGACTTAATGCGAGGTCATCAGTCCCTGAATTTACAAACTACTTATGAACTACCTTATTCTAAAGACGACACAAACGTCCATGGCTGAGGGGGGATTCAATCCCCCGACCGTAGCGGCCGTGCAGACTGTGACTGGCGCGCCGCAGACAGCTCGGCCACTGCGGCCGGCTGCCGTTAACATGAAGGAAGTAATTCACAACATGAGCACCATGAGCGCGAGCACGAGAATAGTTCAGTTGTCTCAGTACGTGCAACTTTGACGTTATTTCCCCGAAATGACCCCCAAGGCCGCAATTCGCCACCATACAAACTCGCTCAGTTGCCTGACGGAAGCACTGCTGTGTCTCCGACGCATGGCGCCAGTTTCCTTCACAGGCTGATATCACACTGAGCCTTATGGATGACAACATTCCGTGTTAACGAGTGCACACAGATGATGCTCTGACAGCAATTTCTCTACGCTATCTGTAGTCGGAAGACTTTGAAACATTTAGTAGTAAATTTGATACCCTCAGATTGCATCTTCCGTCATCGGATAAAAATGACACAGTTTCAGGCATACTTTTCTTTCGGCATTGTAGCTTCACTACACATGTGGAACCTCACACATCAAACAATTGCGGAAGATGGGGGTCTGATTTATCAACAAGGCAATGGCATTTAGCTTACACCACATATATTAACTAATCTGTTAAGTCTCTGAAGATGAGAAAAGGGAAAATTTGGAAGTTTTTCCGGGGTAGTGATTGGTCCATCATATTTCGGTCTTGCAGCCGGATCACGTTGACGTCTTCCCACGATATTTCAGCTGACAAACATCTTCGGGACTGAAGATACTGGAGCGCGTCGTTCTGCATGACCTGAACACGGCTGCATGTTTGTCAGCTGAAATTTCGTGGCAAGACATTAACGTGACCCGGCTGCAAGCCCGAAACAGGATGGAGCAAACGAAAAAGGGTGTAAGTTACTGGTATCCTTATACACTAAGGTCTGTTCTTCAAACACGGTAAGCGACAACTATCAGCCTACAGGCTAGCGGTCTTAAATGTACGTACTACTGTACGGTTACCGCTAGTGGTCCTTATAAATCTCTATATGTAACAGGCAAAGTCCCGAGAGACTGACTGATTGACGACTCATCATCCCCCAGCCCAAACCACTGAAGACAGAAGCTTGAAATTTGTAAAAGGTGTTGACCTTATTCTGTACGCGTCAATTAAGAAACGATTTTTCAATATTCCGTCCGTAAGGGGATGAAATAAGAATGAAACTTTTTTTGAATATACGTTGCCATTTAAGGCAATCTTCTAAAAGCCACGTGTTTCGGTATTTTTTGAAACTCAACCAACAAGGGGGTAAAATAGGGGACACAAGAAATTGATTTTCAAAAATATGTTGCTGTTCACTCAAATTTTAAGCTACAACTACGAAACTTCGGATATGGAATCTTGGTCAGGATTAAAAGAACACGAGTATCAGTATTTTTGGAAATCCAACAAGTAAGAGGGTAAATTAGGGGATGAAAAATTCCTATTGAAAACACATTGCTATTCAGACAATTTTGAAGCTACACCCGCAAAAAATGATATTTTTATTGATGGCTAGAATTTAAGAAATGCGTGTTTCGTTATTTTTGTAAATTTAACCATAAAGGGGGTTAAATTAGAGAGGGGATGCTTTTTGAAAATCTGTTGCTGTTTAGGCAATTTTGAAGTTAGAACTACATGTTTTCGGATTTGTATTGGGGGTTCTTATTTAAAACACACGTTTTCGGTATTTTTGTAAATTCGAACAATAAGGGGGTAAAATACGGGTTGCTAAAATTGATTTTCAAAGATAGGTTGCTGTTAACTCAAGTTTCAAGCTATAACTACGAAACTTAGGATATTGATCCTTGATCAGGATTAAAGAGACACGAGTTTCGGTATTTTTATAAATTCAACAACTAAGGGGGAAAATAGGGGATCAAAACTTCTTTTTGAAAACACATTACTATTAAGACAATTTTGGAACTAGAGCTGCCAAAATAGGTATTTGTATTGTTGGTTAGAATTAAAAGAATACGTCCTTCGATATTTTTGGAAATTCAACCATCAAGGGGGTTAATTGCGGAGATGTTTTTTTCGAAAATCTTTTGCTATTAAGGTAATTTTGAAGCTACAACGACATAAACTGCTCTATGTTTTCTTGGTCATTATAAAAAGACACTTGTTGGGATATTTTCAGAAAATCAATCATTTAGGGGGTGAAATAGGGGATGAAACATTTATTTAAAATATGTTGCTACTAAGCCAATTTTGAAACCACAATTACAAACAATGTTATTTTTCGAAATTCAACCATTTAGGGGTGCCACAGGGGGTAAATCAGTCAGTAGTTAAATCAAATGTCTGTAAATCTTAGGACTTCACTACTGGATCATCAGTCATTAAGGCTTACAAACAAATTAAACTACCTGAAACTAACTTAGACTAACTTATGCTAAGGACGAGGGGTGAATCGAACCCTCGACGGCGAACAGCAGCGAGCCTCAATACGCATGGCCTTTCTGCCGCGGGTACAATTAGTATCACAATTTTCGTTGCCATAGTACTTAAGCTATATCTATGAAAATTTATATTAAGAGGGACAAACAACTGGTGCAGACCAACCAGCCTATGCATGCGAAGCAGCGTGCGTTAAGCTAGTGGGACATAGAAACCAGTAAGCCACATTTTCTTTTTTAATTTAATTCCTTTTCTAAGAAATGCAAAGAGCCCTTGCTCAACTTCCGATAGCTCCTCTTTACAACCGTTAAAGCTGAACGTATTGTAAATTTCGAGCTATTGGTTGTTTAAAAAATTGCGTGTTTTAGCACACATAGGTTGGGCATAATAATACGAACACCAAGCATTAAATCCAGTTGCTATATACGTTTTAACAATGAGATGCGAGCCCTGTGAACTATTGAAATACAAACTCTAGGTTGTTAGTTCTACCTCTCTATCTCCATCTATATAAAGACTCTGAAAGTCACACACAAGTGCGTGACGGAGGATACATCGAACCGATTTTATGAAATTCACTACAGTTCCATTCTCTAATAGCTTGCGGGAAAAAAGGAATACCTAAATATTTCTGTTTACGATCTGAATTTTCTTATTTTATTGTGATGATAATGTGTCCTTGTGTTCGTGGGTATTAATAGAGTACGTTCGCATTCCGAAGAGAATTTTGAGAAAAGAAATTTCGTAAATAGATGTCGCCGCAAAGAGTTATGCCTTTCCGTTAATAATTTCCACTAAAATCATGCATCATTTCCGTGACGCTCTCTCCCCTATAACGCAATAATGCAAAACGATCTGCCCTTATCTAAAGTGTCTCTAAATCGTCCTTCAACCAAACCTTGTAGGGATCCCACAATGCGCGGCAATAGTCCAAAGTAGGACGCACAAGTAAAGTGCTCGTAGTTTCTGTAGTTGAACTGTTGAATCTGCTACGTGTTCTGCCAACGAAAATTAATCTTCATTTTGCCTTCCCTATTATATTTTCTGTGTGCTCCATCCAGATTAAGTTCGTAATTGTTATTCCTAGGTATTTAGTTGGATTGACAGGATGTAGATTACTGATTACGGATTTGTTTTAGTGATCATATTGATGACTTCACACGTATTATTATTAAAGGGCCGGCCACGGTGGCCGAGGAGACTGAGGCGCTCCAGTCACGGTGTGCACGGCCACTACGGTCGGGGGTTCGAATCCCCCCACGCGCATGGATATTTGTGCCGTCTTTAGTATAAGGTACTTCATAAGTAGTTTGTAAGTTTAGGGACTGATGACCCCGTAGTTAAGTCCCATAAGCTTAACAAACATTTGAACCATTTACAGTGTAAAAATAATAGCTTGTAATGTTATGCCAAATCCCACAGATATACATCATGTAGTAGCGATAAACTTCTTTCCTTTCATTTTGTTGGGGTTGTCAACGAGAAAAGTAAAGATTTGAAATTATCTTCAAAGTTTATTGCAAGTCACTAAGTGCTCTCTGTCATTGTCAAACAGGTAACGAATAAAATCACGCTTTCAGAGGGCTGACGGTTCTTTCAAAATACTGTTCAAATGTTTGTAAAGCGTATGGGACTTAACTGCGGTATCATCAGTCCATAAACTTACAAACTACTTATGAACTAACTTATACTAAAGACAACACAAACATCCAAGCCCGAGTGAGGATTCATACCTCCGACGCGGGAGGCCGCGCGATTCGTAACATCGCGCTCCAGACCGCTCGGCTACTCCCACCCGGCTAATAAATGTCAATTTCGAATTTTTGCTCCATGTAGATATCGTATCTATTTCATGTATCAGTTGCTTTTGATCTTCTGGTGACTTTACTAACAGATGAATGAAGTATAAGAGAGCTACTCAGATTGTATCCTAAATCGTTTATAAAAATAAAGAATTGTAGGGCCCTATAACGCGAAATTTCAATTGTGTGCGTTTACTTACCGTCAGTTACAACTTACAGAACCGTGTCCTTTCTGACAGAAAATCACGATTCCAATCGTATAGCTGTATCAATATTCCATAAGCACGCAATTTGATTAGAAGACGCGTCTGAGGTACAGTGCCAAAAGCCTTCCGGATATCTAGGAATACGGAATCTATTTGACATACCTTGTCGATAGCACTCATCATATCATGTAAGTAACCAGCTGTATCACAAGAACGATATTTCCTGTAGGTCAATAGGTCAATCTCTTCAAGGTAGTTCACACCATTTGAGGGAATTATATACTAAAATCGTTTTGCATACCGACGTCATTGGTGTAGGCCTGTAATTTTGAGGATCATTCATATTGCCTTTCTTGAATACTGGATGGTCCTGTGCAACTTTACAGTCATTAGGGACGGAGTTTTCGGTGAGGCAGCGCTTGTGTATGTTAGCTACATATGGAGCTATCGCATCAGCATACACTGAAAGGAATCAAATTGATATTCAATCTAGACCGGGAGAGTTACAATTGTTAAGTGATTTAAGTTGATACCTCTTGGTATATTAAAATTCTGTGCGTTACCAGGATTAGAACCTGGGACGTTTCACTTTCCTGGCAAATGCTCTTCCTTCTGAGCTACCCGTAAAAATTCACGGTCTGTCCTCACAACTTCTGCCAGTACTTCGCCTCCTTCCAAAATTAACAGAAGTTCTACTGCGAACATTTTAGGAATAGCATTCCTGGAAGAAAGTATTTGATGGAGACATGGCTTAACCAATGCCCAAGTCAAGTATCCAGAACTAAACTCTCGCTCTGCAGCGGAATGTGCGTTGACATTAAACTTCCTGACATATTAAAATTGTGAGCCGGAATCGGGATTCGGTTAGCAGGAGAAATTCTGTGAAGTTTGGAGAGTACGAGGCGAAATACTGAAAGAAGTATAGTTCCGGAATAGCTCAGAAGATAGAGCACTTGCCCGCGAAAGGGAAAGATCCCACGTTCTGATGACGGTTCCGGCACTCAAAATGAATCTGCCAGGAAGTTTCATATCAGCGCACACTCCTTTGCAGACTAAAATTTCATTCTGAATTTAGTTGTTTTAATATTCAAAGGGTATCTACTTCTAAATTATTCCTGGTGGCAGCTGTTCTTGATAGTAATTCATTTACTTCGTCTTCTTTGGTAAATGAATTTTGAAAAGCTGTGTTAAGGAATTCTGCTTCTGCGGAACTGTCATCTGTAGCATCACCATTGCTATCAGGTATTGAAGGTATTGATTGTGTTTTACCGCTTGTATACTTTACATACGACCATAACACTCTGGATTCTCTGGAAAATTACGTGAAGTTTGAGCTAAATTTCTAGTTTATGTAGAAAATTGCCAGTTTTGAGGATTCGCTTTTGCAATAGTGATCTAAGCTGATTTGTATATCATGGAGGGGTCAGCCCACTTTTTGTTGTTTGGTATAAATCTGTCATTGCTTGTCGATATTATTTCTTGGAATGTAAGCCACACTTAGACGCACATTGCTAGTTTCGAAAGACTGAAAATGGAAAAAGTAAACCGGATTTTTACTGCTTTTTTGAAGAAATAAACCTTTAATTTCGTTGGATTTGGAAGTCTCATATTCAGTCTCGCTACGACAACTGGCCTTCAGTTTTCAACAGACATTTGTACCAGTACACCGAGGGTAAATTAAAGTCTCGGGGTCGGTAAACAAATAAATAAATAAATAAATAAAATAAAAATATAAAAAATAAAAAATAAAAAATTAGTAATTTGTTTTGGTTGTCAGGGACAACCTCTATCCATATCATTCTATATGAAGAATCTACTTCAATTTCGCAAGAGCTTAAAACGCTTGTGACAGCAATAAGTACGCCACCACCTATTTCATTGAATATGTCCTTTCTGAAGACGATTGGTCCGTTTGCAAAAAATTTCAGCTGAAATCTCTTGCTTTAGCCAGCTTTCGTTACCTATAATATTCAAATGTTTGTATAGTCTATGGGACTTAACTACGGGGTCATCAGTCCCTGAACTTACAAACTACTTATGAACTAACTATGACTACGGACGGCACAAATATCCATGCCCGAGGGGGGATTCGAACCCCCGACCGTAGTGGCCGTGCAGACCGTGACTGAAGCGCCTCAGTCCCCGCGGCCACCGCGGCTGGCACCTGTAATGATTTGAGCTTCAGTACCTTTTATTAGTGCTTGGAGCACTGTTACTTTCCCCACACAGCTACGACAGTTTACAACGGTTAATCCAGCCGTTTTTAGATTTGTTCTACATTTGACCTGTACGCTTTGAGATTGAAACCCTTTCTCTGCGTTCCTTAGGACCACTTCCACATCTCTGTATTCAAATGCTTCTATTGTTAGCTTCACTGGACGGATGACAGTGCATGAATATATCATAATCTTCGATAGGCAACTTCTTACTATGACTAACGTACAAATGATATCATGACCTCCCACCCATCCATTCAACCACCCAGGCCCGAAACACACGCACGCAGTGAGAAAGATTTGGACGTGATTTGTACAGCATCAAATAACTCTCAGACATCTCCCATCAATAGCAAAAGTGTCCACGTTGCAAATCAATAAGCAGGTATGGAAAGTTTTTGAGCTGAGAGTAAGGGCCAAAGTTATAGTCCTATCGTCGCCAAAGAAACTAGCGGATGTTTTGGACGAGAACGGATAACATTCTGTTGGAATCTACAAAGACACATTTTCCCCCTTGATGAGGTGAATGTGTTCTAAAAACGAAAGGTAACATCTTACTAATCAATAAATATTGTCTTTAATAATTCAATCCGCAACATTTCTATTACTACGCACTACCGAGTTTCGAGACTTATGTCCCACCATCAGGTGCATCTGCAAATTACAGTCCAATAAAATAGTGACGGCTGTCATGTAATAAAGTGGCTACCCTACATCTTTACTACCTCTTTACTAAAATGATTCAGAGAAAAGGGAGCATACGTATTTAATATAAAGATGGGCGGTTGTGGATGTACCGAAGGAAGTAAATTGTTAACAAATAATGTGATTAGTGTTCATATTATTTTGCGAAGCTCTTCAATAGTGATGCAGTTGTTTTATGTGTATATTTTTTGTTTTGTATGCCACCTGTACTAATCTATAATCAGGCTACTTCGGTTGCTACAGGGGACATAAGTCGGTGTAATGTAGATCCTGCAGATGTGCCATGCTCGACTCTCGTAACAATTTTGTAATTAAAATTCCAGTTGTAGACATTTGGTTAAAATAAATATTGTAATAAAGTGTTCTAAATTAAGCAAGAGAATTTTGGAACTCAATTTTTCTTGCCACTTAGTATTATGAAGTGTTATTGATAAAAATGTACGCTATAGTCTCGGTGAAAGCTAATAATGTATTGTTTACTAAAAGGTAATATAGCTCATAAAGCTTACAAAGCAATAGATGTAACACACGGGTAGGTGTGCATACAGTATTGTGTCATATTGTCATATTAAGTCCTTGGCGGATGATATAAATAATGTGTGGTGACTATCAAAAGTCACCAATGTTTTGCTACAACCGGATACAATGAAAAATGTTTTTGTCCCCATGACACAAAAGCTACCAACAATCACCATTACGACATACAATGAAAGAACGTCTTTTTTCATTATGGAAATATGTATACTCTGTGTAATACGATATAATGATTTGTAGAGTACAAATATACATGTGATTTTGGTACTCAAATAGAGCTCAGATAATGAAGCTACATTAGTGACAAAAATGAACTGTGGTGTTTCTTAGACGATAGTAGGCAGCTGAAATTAATGGTTTTACATCCACCATCAATAATCACTTTGTGATTCCATGTACTGTTAGTTTGATATAGAAATACAATAGTTATTTCATATAAACATTCGGATATACTAATATACGGAAGATCCGTTAAATACATGGATTAAGTTGCTTGGAAGATAAACTATCCTTCAGATCTAAGAGCCCTTCTGTTAATTGACTGATGCTTTGCGAATCGTAAATTGTCGCAAAGAGGTGAGCCTGAAAAATAGTAGCATCCTTGAAGGACCAGGACCATTTCTCTTGAAAGTATTGCAGCACTCGCTCCTCTTTACATCTGGGGGGATCACAGTATAGATAGCAGGCCTTTATTAGTTTCGGTTTGTTGAACAATATCACATCAGTTTGTTCTTATTTCTACGACAGATGTTTTATTTCTTAATTTCTAGTACTATATGATATAATAATCCAAGGAAACAATTATATAACATACTAATCAAGTACATACAGTACAACCCATTGTATCTACTTGTTCATTCGTATTAAAGCAGTAATGCAATCGACACCTCGTACTAAAAGCCTGTGCGGAGGTATAAATTTTATTCACCTTCCAGTCGGTACTAGACAAAACACTAAATACTTTTAAAAATAGGAAACCCAAATGTTCTCCTAATTGCCGTGCATCAAGTACAATTATTTTACATACGCCCCCTGAGGTTACCTTTCGATTTCATTAAGATTTATGCAATAAAAAAAACTAGCAACGAAGGGATTTGATTTTCATCCAGACAATACAGTCCAAAGAATTCTTCTGCCCTCTTCTCTTCATCGGCTTCTGCCCGCTCGCCCCTGCTCCCTCCACCTACTAAATTTTTTCTATTCCCGATTACCCAAAACTTCCCCATCTCTCTACCCCTTCTCCCTAATCCTGTTATCCGAAGATTCGTGTTAGATGAAGCAACATCCATATCTTTATCCCTTTATTGCATCCTTTATCAGACAACCAGTTCTGTGTCGAAGTTATGCAGAACTGTAAAGAAACCATTAAAATCTATTATTTACCAAAATGCGTTGAAGTTAGTGAGAAATTTCGTAATACTTTTACATGAAGTGCACTGATGATTGCACTATGGCAGAAAGATGATAGGCCAGGTTAGATACATTATCTTGAGTACAACATGAACCCCTATAGAAACAACGGTAGCACCATGCTCTTCATGTGAACGACATTGTGGAATAGATGTAAGTGCGCCATAATACAACTATATCTAGGGATTGCTTAAATACACACACTATTCATTCTTATTGGTATTAAACGATTTCTCTTGTATAGTGTAAATTTATTTTGAAATTGTTTTATGTATAAAAATACAAAGGCTTGGCAGATGAGTTTTGCCCACATTTACTCACTGGACGTTAATTATATAATCCTGTATCAGCGCAAATAATTAGGTACTTATAAATTTTTCTCTATAATTTTTAATTTTGACGAATTCCTTGCTCCTGCTTTAATGCGTAATCATCCATCATTGTGCCATGAACGTCACATGTGAAGTAAAATGATAATCTTGCTAACACGTTCTTGTATGCGTACATTTCCCTTCTAAAGTCTGAAATATAGACGTTAATGTGCGCGTAAATTTTCCGTATATAGCTTGGAATTCACATTCGTAACATATATTAGACTCTAAACTAGTTATGACGAAACAAATCATTCATTCTGAACGTTTATTTTCATGAACAAACATAAGTATGTAGTCTGACGTTCGTACATGAATGATAGGATAACAGGCCTCCTGTTTCATGCGAGTATAGAAAATTAGTACTCTTAGAGGCAACTATTATTTTTATAAGAGGAGCGGAATAGTTATGATTTAACATTAAGTGACAACCGTACATATTGCAGACGAAGTATGGCATAAAATTTGACGAGGAACAGGAGGGCAATGTTAGCATACTTCGAGAGTTGTTAGCCTTTCCTTGAATCGAATTACGGAATCCCTGGAATAAGTAAGTCTCAATATCGTAACACCGAGTTTAAATCATGTCATTGATAAAATTTCAGTATTCTACTGTAATGTAAATTCAGCACTAATAAAATGAGAAACATGAAGGAATAATAGGTATGCATCACAATATTACTATTGTCAATGTTGCTTTTATTGTTGGAAAATAATAAATAGAACAAAGCGCATTAAGCTGATTTCCTGTAAAGGATAATACATGTAAGTTACTTACTTGAGAAACATCCATTTAAATATAAGATAAGAAAATTTATAATGTTACGTGCTGTGAACGTTTCATTACGAAGATATCGTCTGTTGAGAACTGATGCTTTTATTGGCCACTTCTTTAGAAACCCCACTGATCAATAAAAAAAGAAAAGAAAAAAATAGTTTCGTCAGGGAAACACGATATATTGCGATAAATAGTAGGGTCGCTCTATTGACCTTCATGGGTTACTTTTAATGTAAACGTAATCGTAAGCTAGTTTTAGTTGCAGCATCATTTCATTCTTTTACAACTCAGAAGTAAATTACAAGAGCCCTCATAAGAGCGAAGAAATTAATGCTTCCAATCAAGTCATAGGAAGATAGAACAACTGAAACACCTTTGACATTTACGCTATCCACTATCTGTCAGTACTTTACTTCGATTTAAATTCTTATGGTTCTGCGTCAAGAAATGGTAAGTTTCTATTGATCCGATACAACATTACTTTTAGTAGGACCTAATTCCAATAAGTGATTTCCAGCAGACTTGCTTTACATAGGTTGTAACATCATATGATAATATGTTATATGTAAATCTTATTTGTGGACAACCTATATAAAGGAAACTGCAGTTGTTGCGACAAAAGATTTTTGAGTTACTACTGCGTTTGACCAGTCATTCATTGAAACTGTCTGTTATTAAATGTGTTGTATGTAGTATGTAGTAATGACAATTTACAGATAATCGCTTTTCCTTCGTACACTAGTTAAGTTGTGTTCTTAATAGATTTGTACCGTGTCATCATTGTATAGTACAGCATCAAGAATGATATGTACACAGAAAACTAATATCATATACTCCACATACTTGTAATACCATTTTTTAGAAATTATATCCCGTGACAGTAGAAGAGATAAAACTAGGAGGAAATAAATAATTTCAAAAAAATCAGCTGTAGAAATTTAACTTTTCTCCGGTACCGGTTTGTATTTGTAAAATCATCATCACAGGAACGAAAGTCAGACAGGTCATGATTCAGAGAATAAGAAAAATGGCATCTTTCTCTAAATAATAATCTTAGTGCTCACAAAATGGTAGCAATATCAGTCACCTGCGCTTATCTCAGCTCCTAGTGTGAGAATGTCATTGAGACGCGAGACCTGATGAAGTGACTGTAATAGTAGTAATATTTGGTGAGTACTAAGATCATTGTATGTAGTCACCTGCTATTCATATGATTATGTCTGAACCAAGAAATGTTCAGCTTTAGGTACTGTGATGATTTAAAAAAAAATCAAAACCGGTAGAGAAGTATATGTGCAGGTGATGGTTTAAATGCATAGCTTCAGGTATTTGACGGCTGTAAACAGCTGCCACATGAAATTAAAATGTAAATATGGTTGTTCATATGCATCATTGCCATGAAATGCACATCTAGCAGATGCCTGACTCTGAAGATATCAGTGACGTACACTGTCCAGTATATCAGGGCTACAGGTACAGCAAGTATTTCAAATTGTCTTAAAAAAAAAAAAAAAAATATATATATATATATATATATATATATATATATATATATATATATATATATATGTTGACTTCGAATGATATATCTATTGACGCGTTTCACATTTTTTGGGTCTTGATAAGAAATCTTACAATTCGACGCTAGCTGGCTATGACAGTGAGTCTTTTTAATGTAAAAAATTTTTATGGTTGCTGATAATGCCCCAAAATGACGAAACACGTCAATAAAATGTTGCCAAGAAATATGGTCTCTTATAATCACATATAAATTAAGTCTGCGAGTCGTGGAGATCTATCCTGAAGGTGACGTTAGTCTTCTAGACGCATAGGATATTTTCCTTTCATACAAATATAATCACAGCTGTGTTACTCACTCGACTGTGCGATGACGAGGAGCAACGTCATAAGCTGCAGAGGCGCCCTGTGTTCTGCTCTGAGGCCACGAAACATCACGTCTTGTGCCACATCACCCCGATGTTCCGTGGCGACAGGATAACGTCAATATACACACTCGAACGAACTTTCTCGTCAGTCAACGCCCGCTGAGAGTCCATGTGTTTGATAAAATCATCACACGTTCAGCACATTGCCATAACAACAATACAGTCAAATCACATTCAAAGGGCATATAAAATGCTACGAATCATGTCTACCATTTATTCACATGTAAATGTAACCACTCCAGTCCGTCGTTTACTTTATTGTCATGGACTTCTCTGATGTCCTGATTGTTTTGATATCCGATAGACAGCGATTCATGTGCTAGTAAATCGCGGCCGGTGCCTTCTATTTACACACTACTGAACTGTTTGTCTAGGTGCCACGTCACGTCATGGACGCACGGAGTCGTCAGCTTGGTGAAGACACGCCCTGGCAGACACACGCCTCGCATGCGTGACCTCGGCCGCCGCGCAGAGCTATCGGAAGGCACGCCCCGCTGCCCGCGTTTGCCGCCGGCGACTGCCACGCTGCTGCGGATCCTGGCAGCCAGTCCCTTCAACTCGGGGCCGCAGACGCGTGCGCATGCGCAGAAGTGCCGCCCCCACCGCGAGATGGGCCCCCAGTTCGCGGCCGGGCGGCGCGTTTAGAATGAGCACTTGGCGAGAGCTTGCCGTTAAGTATCGGACGCATTTTCGTCGTGCTTGAAAGTCGTCGCTTCTCAAAATATTTTCAGTACAGCGCATTGTTGTCGTGTCCTCTGAAATCTATGGTGTCCAATGCTTAGCTCCTGGTACTTGTTAAGTAATATGCTTCTACATATGGATCTACGGTGAGGTGACAGTGTCGCTAATAGCGGTACGTGCACAGTACACTTTTGTATAGTACACAAACAGTGGCCGTGGTGGAGTAGCCGAGCGGTCTAAAGGGCCTAGCTGCGGAGCGCGCAGTTGCTCGTCGTGGAGGTTCGAGTCCTCCCTGGGGCATGGGTTTGTGTGTTGTTTACCTAGGTTTAAGTAATTTCTAAGCTACGGACTAATGACCACGCAGTTTGGTCCGATAGATTTACAAACATTTGAACACAAACAGTGGCGGCGCTAGAGGAAAATTCGTCGTCCGCGACAAAAGTCTTTATACAATTATATATTTTTGACGACGTTACAGCGTTCAATGACTGAAATTAATAGCAATTTGCGATCAGTATTGGCTTCACTGTACCAGGTTTATAAGGAATACAAAAGTGCGGCGAATGAAAATTTGTGCACGGCCGGGATTCGAAACCGGGATCTCCCGCTTACTAGGCAGACGCGTTGACCACTCCGCCACCGACGACACAGTGACCTGCCCCAATGCAGAGGACACTTCCCTGCACGTCTCATACCACACCCAAATCTCCATTCGCCACGCTGTCTCTTTCCTATACCACAGCCTATGTGTTCTGTAATGCTCGTAGCCACAATAGGCTGTGGTATAGGAAACAGACAGTGTGGCGAATGGAGATTTGGGTGTGGCGGGAGACGTGCAGGGAAGAGTCCTCTGCAGTCGGGTTGGTCACTGTGTACTCGGTCGGGGAGTGGTCAACGCGTCTGCCTAGTAAGCAGGAGATAGCGGGTTCGAATCCCGGCCCGGCACAAAATATCATTCCCGCACTTTGGTATTCCATCTAAACCTAGTACAGTAAAGCCATAACTGATCGCAAATTGCGATTTATTTCAAAAATCTTCATGTGGACTCTTTCATTTTTCAGGCAGGAGGAGAATGTTGAATTAAATCATCTGAATTTTACATCAACAATTATTAATTTCAAAATTTTATTAGTGTGGGCCCAGTACAAAAGAACAAATATATCTAAATACATACATAGCAAAAGGTGCGTGGCGGATGGAACTCAGGGCCACTACTAGTTACTTGCTTTTGAAAACTGGTTCCCCAAGAAATTAGTTAAATATAATCGAAAGAAATCATGGAAGAGACCATGGCTTATTAAAGGAATAAAAATATCTTTCAACCAAAATAGAGAACCATACCTATCGGAAAGAAAGAGTAATAACCCTGAAACAATCAAATATTATAAAAACTACTATGCTACAGCAAGAAAAATTTTTAAAAAATCCAGAAGCATGTGCATCACGCCAGAGATTAATTCCTATGATAATAAAATTTAAACAATTTGGCATATCATAAAAAGCGAGACAGGATAACCGAGAGCACAGGAACAGGGTTTTATCATCAAAACAAATGGAAAAATTACTAACAATAAATCAGAAGTTGAAGACATGTTCAAATCTTACTTTTTAAATGTTGTGGAGGAAATATGATTGAAATATTCATTAGGAGTAGCAAGGCACTTAATTGAAGAGGCCATACCTAAACAGTTTAGTGCTATTTAAATTACACCCACCTTTTCTTCAGAAATTAGGAAAGTTATAAACTCTCTAAAGATTAAATGTCACATGGGATCGATGGCTTTTCCAGCAGGATATTAAAAGCTTGTTCCCAAGCGATAAGTACGATACTTAGTGTAGCCCTTTAATTTATGGTATTTTCCCTGATAAACTAAAATATGCTATCTTTAAACAAAAAGTGGGTACGTCTGATATCAACAACTACCGCCCAACCTCACTTCTGAGAGCTTTATCTAAAATTTATGAAAAAGTAGCTTCACAAATTGGTAAAATGGAGTTCTATCAGAATGACAATTTGGTTTTCAAAAAAGCTTTGCAACAGATATCTGCACTGATGAAATATTGAATGCGTTGAGTAACTGGACATCATTTTTGTGATTTCTCAAAGGCTATTTATTGTGGGATTTTTCTAGGTAAGCTTAAGTATTTTGGTATAAGTGGACAGGTCACAAACGGTTTAAATCGATCTTATCAGGTGGAGTGCAGAATGTTGAAATAAGCGGTTCGCATGACATGGAAGAAACAATTAATTCCTCTGAGGAATTATCAAAAATGGGGTCCCACGAGATCCAGCCTTGCGTCCTTTGCTGTTCGTAATATATTAATGATTTGCCATACTTTATCCACAAACATACTAAGCGAGTACTAGAATGAAACTTCACTCTGCAGCGGAGTGTGCGCTGATATGAAACTTCCTGGCAGATTAAAATTGCGTGCCGGAACCGGGACTCGAACCTGGGACCTTTGCCTTTCGCGGGCAAGCGCACTACCGTCTGTGCTATCCCGACACGACTCACGATGCCGCCTCACAACTTTACTTCCGCCAGTACCTCGCCTCCCACTTTCCAAACTTCACAGGAGCTCTCCTGCAAACACGCAAGACTAGCACTCCTGGAAGAAAGGATATGGTGGAAACATGGCTTAGCCACAGCCTAAGGGATGTTTCCAGAATGAAACTTCACTCTGCAGCGGAGTGTGCGCTGATATGAAACTTCCTGGCAGATTAAAATTGCGTGCCGGAACCGGGACTCGAACCTGGGACCTTTGCCTTTCGCGGGCAAGCGCACTACCGACTGTGCTATCCCGACACGACTCACGATGCCGCCTCACAACTTTACTTCCGCCAGTACCTCGCCTCCCACTTTCCAAACTTCACAGGAGCTCTCCTGCAAACACGCAAGACTAGCACTCCTGGAAGAAAGGATATGGTGGAGACATGGCTTAGCCACAGCCTAAGGGATGTTTCCAGAATGAAACTTCACTCTGCAGCGGAGTGTGCGCCGATATGAAACTTCCTGGCAGATTAAAATTGCGTGCCGGAACCGGGACTCGAACCTGGGATCTTTGCCTTTCGCGGGCAAGCGCACTACCGACTGTGCTATCCCGACACGACTCACGATGCCGCCTCACAACTTTACTTCCGCCAGTACCTCGCCTCCCACTTTCCAAACTTCACAGGAGCTCTCCTGCAAACACGCAAGACTAGCACTCCTGGAAGAAAGGATATGGTGGAGACATGGCTTAGCCACAGCCTAAGGGATGTTTCCAGAATGAAACTTCACTCTGCAGCGGAGTGTGCGCTGATATGAAACTTCCTGGCAGATTAAAATTGCGTGCCGGAACCGGGACTCGAACCTGGGACCTTTGCCTTTCGCGGGCAAGCGCACTACCGACTGTGCTATCCCGACACGACTCACGATGCCGCCTCACAACTTTACTTCCGCCAGTACCTCGCCTCCCACTTTCCAAACTTTGGAAAGTGGGTGGCGAGGTACTGGCGGAAGTAAAGTTGTGAGGCGGCATCGTGAGTCGTGTCGGGATAGGCAAAGGTCCCAGGTTCGAGTCCCGGTTCCGGCACGCAATTTTAATCTGCCAGGAAGTTTCATATAAGCGAGTACTTTTTGCTGATGCATTGATGAGGGATTGAACTGGAAGAAACGAAGATCTGCTGAAACATTTGAGTCAGCTACGTATGCTATCAGTCTTATTGCAAAATTTGGTGATATACATCTCAGAAAATTAGCTTACTATGTCTATTTTCATCCATTGATTTCATAATTATGCAATCGTGTTCAGGGGCAATTAAACATTGAATAGAAAAGTATTCATTGCACAAAAGCGTGTAATCTGAATACTTGCTTAAGCCCAACTAAGATCATCCTGCAGACATTTATATAAGGATCTAGGTATTTGACTGTAGCAAAGTAATATATTTATTCACACATGAAATTTGTTATTCACAATAGAACCCAATTAAAAAGTACTAGCAGTGTGCATAGCTACAACACTAGGAGAAAGGGTGAATTTAACAATTCAAGGTTAAATCAAACTTTGCCACAGAAATAGGTGGCTCAAACTGCCACAAACGTCTTCAGTCACTTACCGAGTATCAACAAATGTCTGACAGATAGACAAATAGTATTTAAAAATAAAATACTTTCTGAATGGCAACTTCTTACACGATGTAGATGAATTCTTACATAAAACACAGAAATTTCACAAAATATAACAGTAAGAAACAAAACAAAAATCATTAAAATATAAAGTTATTAAACTGGCGTGTACCACATCATTGCGAAAAGTCTTATTTATGATCTATGGAACAAGTATTAATCTAATCTCATACAGAAACACATAAGACATCACTGCTTTACAATGATGTTCTTAATATAAAAACATCCGAGTCAATAAAAGGCAATCACGTTCATTCAACAAGATAATTTCATTTATCAACAAATGTACAAGGGGCAGTGTCCATTTAAAAGAAAATAAATATATTTTAAAAGCAAGGGGACCATAAACACAAGTAAACGACCAGAACACTGTAAAAAGATTATCTGTCCACACACTAACATTTAAATGCCTAAAGGTTAAGTTACCAGATTCTGCAAAAAATCAACAGTTCAATTACATTTTAGAACGCAAATAAGTTATTTGCTGGCCAATTTTGAATAACATCCAGAAACACTATCAGCCCCCCCCCTCGGGCGTGGATGTGTGTCTTGTATCTTAGGTTAGTTTAAGTAGTGTGTAAGTCTAGGGACTTATGGCCAAAGTAGTTCGGTCCCATAAGAATTACATAATTTTAACATTTGAATAGCAAAGTTCCTGGGTTTTTGTTGACGACACCGCTGTCCGACACGCACCCAAAAACTTCAAACAGTTGCTGCAAGGAACAGTGGTGTGATATGAACATCCACCACACTCGTCGGATTTCAATCCTCCAGACTTCTTCCTATTTCTGGACTCAAACTCTTTTTGAAAGGATAGAGATCTGACGTTTTCCGGGCATCAAACGAAACATGACTATACTTGTGAAAACCACAGTATAGGGATGGGTAAAATTTTAAAAATATCGATATATATTGTATCGATATTTATAAAAAATATCGATTTTATCGGAATAAAAATATCGATATTTCGATATATCGGTGAAATCTTTACATATAATACATTGATCTATATACACTCTGGATGTTGAAATTCAGCTGTCTTAGCGTGCCAGCCATTTATATTCATATTTAATTTCTTGCCAAATTCAATGATCTTTTAAAATGAAAAACAAAACAAGAATAATTACGATAAGAGTGAAATTTCTCTCTGAAATTGTTCACTTTTCTTCGCTGAAGATTACGTATGATACACTAATATATGCCAAAACTAGAAGCCACAAGGCGTTGTGTCACGAGCATAATCGAGACTTTGATCGTAAGATGCAAAATTTGTATTGGCTCTGCACTTTTACATCCTCTTCGCCAACTCCTGGTGTCCGGCCTACTACCCAGACAATCTAAATGGACGCTTCTTTATCTCATTAGTTGACTAGCTTGTCTTAGCCTTCCCTTCTTTCAGTTGCCTTACTGTGAAAATGTTCTTGGTCATCATAGAACCAACATCAGAAATTAAAGGAAAGTTGTCTCAGGAATGAGATATTTGTGATATGCAGACCTATTCTAAACAATAAATAGCATGCTTATCGTAAATGAACAGACAGCATTTTCGATAAAAAGTTTTCAGTTGTCTGTCACGTCGAGAGCAGGGGGCGCTCTACATTCTGACCCATAATAAGGAACAGAGATTCGTAACTTAAACCAGTGTAATGCTTTGCTGAAACAACATTTTCTATCTGGTGTCCTTTTTTACTAAAGAATATTTTACTTCTATGTATTATGTAAGTAATCTATCTTAAAAATATTTATGTAATATTCACACTGACGAAGCCAAAAGTATGGAAAACATTCCAAAAGGCCATTAAAGAATCTAATGTAATTTTTAAAAAAGGGTGGCTTTTAAAAATATCGCCTTCGATATTCAAAATTTAATATTGATATATCGATATATCGGTAAATAAAATATCGTCGATAAATATCGTTAAATTTCCAAAAAAATATCGATATTTCGATATTTTTTGCCCATCCCTAGTACTGACAGTACTGCTTCATCACTGTACATACGGTTCATGCATCTGAACAAACTCTTACGCATTACAATCAGCAGCCCAAGGCACTGCAAAGCTACTTTTAACTTTAAATTATTATTTATGAATTCTGCAAGCTTGCCTTGTGTAGTTATTAAGGTTACCAACTATTGAACACGGAAAGTGGCACCTGTGTTTCATTTCGTTATCACTTCATTGTAATTTTACGGCTGTGTCACGCTACCTTTTCCCCTTACCCTTTTCTATCCTTGGGAGAGAGGGTGCATGTAGTGTGGTTGTGCTGTGGTTTCTTCATACTGGGAGATCAAAAAGTCAGTATAAATTTCAAAACTTAATAAATCACGGAATAATGTAGATAGAGAGGTAAAAATTGACACTCATGCTTGGAATGACATGTGGTTTTATTAGAACAGAAAAAAGTTGATAAATGTCCGTCAGATGGCGCTTCATCTGATCAAAAACAGTTCAAATGTTTGTAAATCTATCGGACCAAACTGCGTGGTCATCAGTCTGTAGCTTACAAACTACTTCAACTAAGGTAAACTAACATAAAGACAACACACACACACACACACACACACACACACACACACACACACACACACCCATGCCCCAGGGAGGACTCGAACCTCCAACGGCGAACAACCGTGCAGTCCGCAGATAGGTGCCTTATCCCGCTCGGGTACTCCACTGCGGCAGCATCTGAGCAGAAAAGCAATAATTAGCATAACAAATTAAGACAAAGCAAAGATGATGTTCCTTACAGGAAATGCTCAATGTGGTCACCATCATTCCTCAACAATAACTGAGGTCGAGGAATAATATTGTGAACAGCACTGTAAAGCATGCCCTAAGTTATGGTGAGACATTGGCGTCAGATATTGTGTTTCAGCATCCGTAGATATGTCTGTCGATCACGGTATACTTGCGACTTCAGGTAACCGCAAAGCAAATAATCGCACGGACTGATGTCTGGGGACCTGGGAGGCCAAGCATGACGAAAGTGGCGGCTGAGCACACGATCATCACAAAACGACGCGCGCAAGAGATATTTCACGCGTCTAGCAATATGGGGTGGAGCGCCATCCTGCATAAAAATCGTACGTTCCAGCAGGTGTTTATCAGTCAGGCTGGGGATGATGTGATTCTGTAACATATCGGCGTACCTCTCACCCGTCACGGTAGAAGCTACAAAACCATAATCACGCGCCATCTGTCGGACATTTTCTGAATTTTTCTTTTGTTCTTATAAAACCCCATGTCATTCCAAGCACGTGTGTCAATTTTTACCTCTCTGCCTACATTATTCCTTGATTTATTAAGTTTTCAAATTTATAATGACTTTTTGATCACTCTGAATATTGGTGGGATAGAAAAGAGATGGGTAGTAGATGGCACGGTGGTTCTAAGATGCTTATATAGTGAATTCCCAAGGTAAAGCGATTCAAGTTAGAGCCTTCAGTATCAACGGAAAGAAAGTTGCGGTGACGTTTGGCAGGGCGATCAAGGCGACAGGATGTGGACCAAGGAGCTGCGAGGTGATGGTAACAGCGAACTTACAGTGTTGTCCGCTTTGGCATATTTCGTTATGCGATCATTTCATTTGCAGTTCAGTCGGTAGTAACGCGATATTTTGTTAAATTGCTTGATTTTAAAATTTTTCTTTGTACTTTTCAATTGGAGCACTTGCTCTTGTTCAGCATAAGTACCGCTGATGAGGTCGTTTACTTATCAATCTGAACTGTTTGCTTTAAGTCGTGGTAAAGCACTAGGATTAATTTGTTGGCGCAAAGTTGTTTCATGCTGTTTCTTTGTGTTTAGTACTTGTGTACGTGGTTGCGTCTTTGTTGCTGTATGATATAAGGGTATGTAATAAAACTAATGCTGACTGAATTTAACCCGTGTGTCCACATTGGGTTACCAGGTAACCTTTCTAGCTATAACAGCTCATATTTCAGGCGTAGGGAAACTAGTGCACACAAGCCTCAGATTATTCCTCATTTGCATCTATATAAACGTCATAATAACAGAAAAACTTTACATACTTTCATAGAAGAGAATTTAAATGGAAAGTAACAGAACGCATCCTCTAATCTATATTTGTGTTATCAACGTAACCATATATCTCCATTATAACAAGTGTGAAGTTCATAAACGAAATACATTATTTTATATAATATAGTAACTGTTTTATTGTTTGTTAGACAGCCATGTAATAGTACAACAGATATTAACATACATAAATGAAAAATATATCAGATTTTTACTTCATGTAACGAATTACATAAAATTATTAGCTACTAAATTTTGCTGCTCGTTATACTGGAGAGATATACTAGGAATTATTATTTACTCACAAAGTCCACACACCGTTGTAATGCAATGCTCATCACGTATTGGTTTTTTACGTGTCTTGCAACTTTCTCTTGTTATCCTCTTCGTTTTGTTTGGTTGATATTTGCATACAAAACAGTCACCAATGATTTTCACCCGTGATGAAGCATCTTGTTTAGGCTGCGCCTGCACTTGTTCAGGAACTGGAATTAGAGGTCCTCCAACATGCACTCAGTACCAGATTTCACGGAAAATTTTCCCACACATTTAGGATATGATAATCTAGAGATAATGGAAGGTATTGCCAATTCTTTCCGCAGATCCAATAGAAACAGTCTGCGCCTAAGAATAGTTTTTTTTTTTTTTTTTTTTTTTTTTTGCTGGAGGATTTTTTTCTTTGTATATAATGTATGCTGCTAAGGAAGCAATATACAGAATGTTAAAAAAAAAAAAATGCTGACGGCCGTCTCTGTGTCGTCGTTTTCACTCTGTAATGAGAACACAACTTATCAGTATTATCAACGCCCACTTTTGTGCTGTTATAATAATGTTTAACATCTGGCTTAGAAAGAGGACCAGAAGTGGATGCATCGTAAAGCATTGTTGATAATATTAGAACTGCTTTCTTCTTCTTTGGAGCATATGAACACAAAGAAACGTTTTCGTTACTGAATCCAAATGCAGACGACAGTTCTTGACGTGAAGAGGAAGGTTGCATATCTGGCGGTTATATAGGGCTTGTTTCTTTTCACAGTACCGACTATGCACAAATCCCAAGTCATCAACAGCCTTACTAATGGTAGAGATGTGAAAAAATTGTGAGTTATATTCCTGCCAGTAACCTTGAAGTTATAACATTAATTTTTTACTACCCTCTCTACTTGATTGCTTTCTCTCCCAGAAGCAGATTAATCTGTATAAATTTGGCCAGTTATTGGATAAGAATGTGAAATTCAATATTACTACATCTGCATCTTCAATGTCTGAAGAAGCAGCATCCTCCTTACTCGGAATCCATTCGTCTGTATAATCTTCGTCGCCGAAATCTGAAGCAATATACTCTTCTTAATCAATAGTCTATAACTTTCTAATATACACTTTTTTCGCTTCATAGCTTAATCTGCTGTATTCAAATTTGGAGAATTCCAGTTTATCATCCATGAGAATCTAGAGCTGTTGTTCACAGTAACAAAGCTTACACAACAATTATTGCTTTTTTTCCAATATTTGTAACGGAATTTGCGTTACGGCCACGTGGTGGACCATAATTGTCCAGTTAGGTTTGGAGGTGTTATTTCGCATATTTCATTATTTATCAGCTGCGTCAGAGCAATATTTCGCGTTATTTGCATGGTGAGCATCATTATCCGCTTTTTACGGACTTTCGAGTTTCGCTGCACGAGCGATAACGTTTTATGTTTTATTCATGGATTCCTATGGCTAGCTTTCTTAGCTCTACGTGTTTTCAGCTGAGCTGCTATAAGCATACAACAGTTCATCTTCCTAAGTTGCTTACATTTACGAATTTATCGCGTGGTTCTGCATGATAATGCTGAGTAAGGTAGCAGGCCACGGTGGCCGAGGGGACTGAGGCACTCCAGTCACGGTCTGCACGGCCACTACGGTAGGGGGTTCGAATCCCCCCCTCGGGCATGGATATTTGTGGGGTCCTTAGTATTAGTTTGTAAGTAGTTTGTAAGTTTAGGGACTTATGACCCCGTAGTTAAGTCCCATAAGCTATACAAACATTTGAACATTTAGCTGAGTAAGATCCAAGCATAATCTTACCCTTGTTAACTAAGCATTATTTTGAAGGGGATCAGGAGGATCACCATTTTTGTTTTCTTTTACTGTAATAATCGTTAAATTCCAATTGTTTCAACTATTTGTAAAAAATGAAACTTTTTTCTTTGCTTCTACTACTATAATCGTGAAATTCATGATGTTTCAACGAATTGTAATAACTGAGTTTGTCATCCGCACGTTTGGGTGTAATTATGCCAGGCTACCCTTGTACCGAAATAAAATAGGCTATATGTGTGTATGTGAGTAAGTGTGTATGTGTGAGTTCCATATATCCTCTTAAACTACTGGAACGATTGTAATGATACTTTCCTTTTCTTTTTCCATTTTGGTTGGTGTTGTCATCAAGATTGAAGTTAAGTACCGTTATTGAAATTTAACAAACTGTGAAATATTGCAATAAATATTCATTTTGAACAGAGAGAGAGAAACTGAGAGAAACAGGAAAGATTCCGTCATCAGGATTTAGCGAGAGTTGTGGTTAACTTAAAGACAACACCAGAAAGCATCATTACAAAAGAAAGTGGCGGAATCCGTTCTTTACCTGCCGTAAGAATTCAAATTGTATTGGAAACATCCCACTGGAGTCGAACCTGTATTAGATAGTTAATTTCCTTTCTACTGTAAAATGATGCCGGTTTGTGTAAGCTTCGTGTGTTGAGTTTCATGATCGTGTTTATTTCCAGTGATTAAAATTGCAAAATCATCGGACTTCGTTTAACAAAAAACAAAATTAGTGCAGGCTTAGTAGCCATATCATCAAAAAATGTACATAGGCGATCTACAACAATGGTCAAGTACAATTATACTAATAATGCTAGAAACAAAGATTACAAAAATTAATGAAAAATGGGGAAAGAACTCCTTTTAAATAAAGTATTAATTTCATACGAATTACTGAATTTATTGTCATTAATCTCTTCGACAGTAAGAAGCCGAAAGACTACGAACGATTCCGTTTCCTCTAGAGCACGTTAAAAAAAAAAAAAAAAAAAAAAAAAAAAAAAAAAAAAAAAAAAAAAAAAAACGTAGGGATGTATGACGTCATAAACAATGACAATAGCGGAAAACGGCCACATCATGTGACAATATTCTACATCTAAACAAATGGAGCGATTTCACCCAAATTTGTTAAAAAATATTCGTTAAGATCATGAATCATTTGCTATAGGGCAAAAAACACCTATGATATATAGTTCATACGATATCACGTCACAAGCAAAGTAAATTGCCTCATCTTGCGGCGCGTGATAGCGTGATGGGTTAGGTTGTTTGGTTTGGATAGGGGAACTGAACTGCTAAAGTTATCAGTCCCCCAGTGGGGAGGGGAAGGAGTGAGGATGGGAAAGGAGTGGAGGGGCAAAGGAAATGCAGTCCGGGAAGTAGAGATGGACTCTGGGCCCCGAGTTCGCCACACGTGAATTCACGAAAGAACCCTGCCGCGCAATAGCCGAGCGGTCTGGAGTGCCACGTTGCAGATCGCGACAGCCTCCCCCGTCAGACGTTCGAATCCTCACTGGGGCATGGACGTTTGTGCTGTCTTTAGTATAAACTAGTTCATAAGTAGTTTGTAAGTTAAAACCCATAACCTTTACAAACATTTGAACATTTTTTTGAAATAACCTTCAGCTCTCTGAAAGCTTGATTTTATTCGTTACCTGTTTGACAATGAGAGAGAGCAATAAACTTTGTAGATAATTTCAAATCTTTACTTAACTTTTCTCGTTGACAACCCCAACAAAATGAAAGGAAAGAAGTTTATTGCTACTACATGATGTATATCTATGGAATTTGGCATAACATTACAAGTTACCATTTCTACACTGTAAATGGTATTCGCGAGACAATTCACAGACAGTAAACACACACATCACTGAATGTTCCTTCGATACTATGTCACAGTTCGACATATAGTTCATGATATATGAAGTCGTAATTTGGTTCATGAAAAACCGCATCACGCATGAGGTTTCAATTTATTACGTCTTTACTGCTGACACCATTCAGAACATTTTTGCAGACATTCGGCACTTACACCACTGAATGTACCTTCGAATGTACGACACATAGTTCAGGAGATATGACAACAATGAGATTTCCGAATAACTGCTACATCATACGCTATTTTATACATCTTCTCCAAAATCAATGGACAGATTTCAACTAAACTTGGTAGACATATTGCTTACTATCAGACAACAGGCGCTTTGGGGTAAAACTACCTACGACGTATAGTTCAGGAGCTATGACGTCGTCAACAATGAGTCACAAAAACTTTCTCATCACAGGTGTATATAGTCAAGTTTTGAAGTAATGTTATATATCATTTGTATTTTATTACTAGTTTTCTTTCTTTGGTACTGCACTTAATATTTTGCACAGAGTGCATATTTCATTGTTTTACTGTATCAAAATTTCTAAGATGTTTTCATAAATACATGAGGATGACATATTATTCGAATTTTTATATTCGTTTCAGATATAAGGTCAGGTCAGGTCAGGTCATGACATTTCAAACATGGAAGCACCAATACATTTGACGTTCTCACCCACTTCCATCGTCTGCGACCGCTAAAAACTCTATAAAAACTGAGTTACGCGGAGCGAAGCGATAGTTGTGTGTCGTCGGCTGCTGCTCCGGGGGGCGCGGTGGGTGGAGCAAATGGAGCAGGGTGCGGTGGCGGCGGCCGTGAAGTTCGGCCGGTGATGATCATTGTCGTGGATGCGAGTGGTAGGAGGCGAGAAACAAAGCTGCCTCCCGCGAGTGCGCTAAACGGAGTTTGCACATCTGTTGCTTAAATGTCCGGACGAAGCATTCCGCAGCGCCGTATGACTGCGGGTGAAACGGTGCGCTGGTGAGATGCTTAATTCCATTGCGTGCACAAAAGGAGAAAAATTCGTGCGATGTGAACTCAGGGCCGTTGTCAGAGACTATCAGTTCAGGGAGACCCTAATCGTGCTACTAGAAGTCATAGAAAACATTGGCACTGCAAATGGGTGACCACTAAATGCATCAACCACAATAAGCCACAAAGTAGTGGCTTCGATAGGCATAGTCAATACACATTCGTTGCCATGGTGAATCGTCTTCGGGTCATGAAAAGAATGTCTGAGGTGGGGCGGATTGGTTGGTAGCGCAGACTGAACACTGTGACGTCAACTGTTCTGTATGGGAGTCCATACCCTACCAAGTACAGTGTCGCCGTGCCAGTTGCTTAGTGCGAACCATTCCCCAATGTTCTTGGTGAAGTAAGTTGAATACTTCTTTCTGCAAACATCGCCGGATCAACACACGCGATTGTCCACTGTCATTTGTAACTAGACTGAGACCTCTATGTACGGAAAGTTCATTTCTTCTAGCAAATTAACGACACACCGCAGAATTTTTAATGTCACGTTGTGAACGAGGCCATTCTGTGCGAATGTAGCGTAGCAAAATTCGTAAATCGGGGTCTGTTTCCGTGGCTCTAGCAATTTTTCTATAGTCCAACGGGAAGGATTGCAGCTAACTACCTTCCTATACATCTATCTGACAACACGACGTCTCAGAAGCGTCAAAGTCTTCATCAGTGCTAATCAGAAAGCCGAGAAAGTGCTTCAGCATTTACATGGCGAGTTGTGGGTTTGTACACAATCTCGTACTGATACAATGATAATAGCAGTGCCCAGCGTTGCAATTTATGTGCCGTGCGAGTAAGAATCGGCTTAGCTGGATGAAACAATGGCTGCAAAGGTTTGTGGTCAGTTACTAAACAAAATGTTCTCCCACACAAATAGTGATGGAATTTCATGACACCATAAACTATCGCTAAAGCTTCCTTCTCAACTTGAGAATAACGGCACTGTGTGTCTGTCAAAAGTTTGGACGCAAACGCTTTCGGACGGTCTGTACCTCCATGTCTATGTGACAGCACTGCACCTAGACCAAACGATAACGAGTAAATTTCTGAATCGAAGTGCACCAAACATCAATCACTGAGCAATGCATCCTGTAACTGTTGAAACGCGCGTTGGCATTCTTCTGTCCAAACAAAACTAACATTTTACGGCATAGCCGATGCAAAGGGGCTGCAATTTGTGCGGCGTTAGGAATAAACCTAATATAGTAAGTTAACTTCCCCGACACAGACTGTAATGCTTTCACATCTTTTGGTGCTGGCAGGTCGCAAATTTGATTGCATGGGGTGCACACCTTGACTGTTTATCACGTGTCCTAGATACTGCAGTTCAGGTTTGAAAAAGTCACATTCATCTAAGCGACACTTGAAACTTGCATCTCACAAAACTTGAAATAATTTCCTCAAATTTCCAATGTGTTCTTCTGAGGTACGGCATGGCAAAACTATGTCGTCTAAGTAGTTTGAACAACGAGGCACCCGAGCTGTAAGTTGTAAATATATAGCGGGCGCGGATGCACTGCCAAACGGTAGACGCAAATATTTAAACAAACCCAGATGAGTTTTGACAACACAAATTTTCTGTGATTATTCGTCGAGTGGCAACTGAAGGTAGGCGTGCAAATCTATTTTTCCTACACCCAATCTGTCCATTAAACCTTCTGGTTTCGGTAAAGGATAACTGTCTATAACTGTTTGTGGATTTACCACAGTAAATCAACCCAAATGTGGAGGCTAGCCGGCCGCGGTGGCCGAGGTGACTGAGGCGCTCCAGTCACGGTCAGCACGGCCACTACGGTCGGGGTTCGAATCCCCCCCTCGGGCATGGATATTTGTGCCGTCCTAGTTCGTAAGTAGTTCATAAGTAGTTTGTAAGTTTAGGGACTGATGACCCCGTAGTTAAGTCCCATAAGCCTAACAATCATTTGAACATTTGTGGAGGCTACCTGACGGCTTCGGAAAAATAACAAGTGGACTTGCCCACTGGCTAGTTTTTATTGGTTCAGTTGCAAGTTCTTGTGCTACTTCGTCACGTAAAGCGAGCAATACATCACGAGCTTTAAAAAATTTTGGTATTCGATTTTCCTTGAGAGTAATGTGCACAGCAAAATCCTTAGCTTTTCCCAGTCCTGCAGAAAATAAATCTGGAAAGTCTTTCAGCAACTTGTCTACACTGTCTTTAACATCAAAAGTGTTCACAACTAAGACATTGTCTTGCACAGTAAAACCAAAAAGATCATAAGAATCTAGAGCAAATGCATTCTCTCCTTCGTAAGACTGAAGCATTTGAAATGTGACTGTGCGCATTTGCAAGTAGTGAACAATGTCCTAGTACAGGAATTTCGTTGCCATTGTACGATGTTAACCTTGTACTAGTGTGAGAAAGACATGGCGATCCTAACTGTTAATAAGTTTTGCGATTGAGCAATGTGACCGATGCACCTGTGTCGATTTGAAATTTCACAGAAATGTCATTCACACGCAAATTGATACACATTTTTCTGCCCTGGCGAACAACTTGTGCTACTTCCATGCCCGTGATATTATGAGGGGCAGACACAGGGTTTGAAAATACTACATTTGTTGAATACGTTTTGTTGCTGGTTGTGCCATGAAGCAAATTCCGTTTCTTTTGCTGTAAGCAGATTGCTTCTATATGACCTTTCTTGCCACATGCATATCATTTCACTGACCGGGATGGACAATTATGCCCTTTGTGCCGCGAGAAACATTTTGGGCAAGACTTCACTTCCTTAGCAGGCAAGGCTGTGTCTCTATCAACTTTTTTTACGCTTAACGCAGGCAGGCGGAAGAGTATGTCGTTCAACCTCATGGTAGCTGGAACGTGACGTCTCTACAGTACGTAGTGGAATTGAATCAAAGTTTTCCACTGTCACAGTACTTGAATCGTATTGTTCCAAAATGTGTTCTTCGTGATGGAAAGACGGATCTGACATTTATAGAATCTGCTCTCTACGTCTGACGTCAGATATATTACAGACGATAGTGTCATATAAAATCACATCCGAATACAAAGCTCCACATGAAAACATAAATTTGCATTTTCTAGTAAGACCTGGAATATAGATTATCAATTGCCACAACATAAGCCGTATTTTCTGTTGACTGATTCGTGGAAGGCACCTTTGAAAACGGAAAAAGAAGGAGCTAACAGGAATCTGTTTCCCTCCAGGGCACCGGACAACCAACAGATAAATTGAGCTCTCAGCCATGGCACCTTTGCCCACAATAGCACTGAGGAGACAACTGAGTCCTGCGTTCCTCAGGTCCCGAAGCACGCAACAGAATTTCCAGAAACGTGAAATTCAATGCCTATATGGCTTTATGTTGTACGTCACAGAATTTAGGACGATTGGGGAAGCAGAGAATATTAATAGTATTCACATTGGGGGAAGGGGGACGTGATCAAGGGATCAGTACTCTCAACACTCGCCTGAAATGGCCAGAGAACATAAAAACGTGCGCTATTTACAAACAGGTTTACGAAACTTTCCCAGACTTCAACATTACCTATGCTATCTGACATTTTGCATCGATGTTCTATAATGAATATAAAGAGACACTTAGTACTTTCTGAAAAAAATCAGGGTTAAAGTTGATGATGGAAAACAGAGCTTTCAATGCTATACATCAAAGGATCGTCTACATTAGAGAATTTTTTTTACTATTATACATCGAATCAAAAGTTAATGACGGATTAACTAAATTTTTGTATTGTCACACTATAGTATGGGTACTCGTAAACGTTAGCGCTGTCATATCCACGCCAAAAGCCAAATCTTAATTGATTAACAAAAAGAGGAAGAACCAAGTATTGGGAAGTAGAAAAGTTCTGTAGCGTGGCAAGAGACGTTTCGATACGGCTAGCAGACCTAGGCAAAGGCCGGCCGCAGCCAGCTGTAGGACAAACAAGATTAGGGGGCACAAAGGCTTCTCGGTGTGCACTGGATAACAGGGTCAGCCAAGTCAGCGATTACGATAGCAAGCATTTCTGGTCAGACAGAGACAGTGGGATGAGAAGAAAAAAGAGAGAGGGCTTCTGCTGGGGGCAGCACTCCGTCCTAAGGAGCCAACGAGAGGCTCAGGGCGCAGTGTGTGACCATATTAGGAGAGGCGCCTCTGCTCTTCCATCCAGCCTCTGAAGATCCACTGAATGATGGTGCACTAACGCAGCCAATGAGAAGGCGCGTAGTCTTCGACGCCGCTCCCACGAGGCGCGTGAGAGGTCGAAGGGGAAAACGTGTACAAAACTTAGGAGCAAGCCGCTCGTCGTGCGGTTGTTGGGTGTACTTGGAAGCAGAATGTAGGAGCTGCAGGCAGGCAGCCAGGAGAGACAGGCAGCGGTAACTGCTGGACCTGATGGGCTTTGGAAAGTAGCCAAAGTAGCCAGGAGCCTCTGTTCTTTAGTCGTGTGGATGATACTGACGGGTTCTTGTTAAAACAGACGGAACAGTGTTAGACAGACCTCGGCTCTGTATAAGACTTAGTGGAAGATACCTCATCCAAACAGTTTGCTTGTTATCTTCTTATCTTAATAAACAAGACAACGTTAAACTTTAAAAAAGACGTTTATTTCAGCAGTACTCTCAATCCTTTATTGTCAATCCCAGGGATAATAACATTTTAGTCACACAAGGTCTCCCTCTCAATTCGGTCAATGGCTAAAATCCCTTATAACGAACCGTATCGCTCAATCCCTTGCAATAAACATGTTTGGGACGCGATAGCGCTGTTTGAGCCGTCGTGGGCATGGTGGCTCAGCGCACTGGGTCAGAGAGCTCAACGATTTCTGTAGTATAAAATTGAACCAAAACTACGAAGTAAGAGTGATGTCCGGTGTGCCACAGGAGCGTGTCGTGGGTCCGTTGCTAATCACACTATACCGGGTGATCGAAAAGCTAGTATAAATTTGAAAACTTAATAAATCACTGAATAATGTAGATAGCTAGGTAAATATTGACACAAATGTTTGAAACGACAAGGGGTTTTATTAGAACCGAAAATAAACAAAAGTTCAAGAAAGTCCGACAGTTGGCGCAACATCTGATCAGAAAAGCAATAATTAGCACAACAAATTAAGACAAATCAAAGATGATATTCTTTACAGGAAATGCTTAATATGTTCACTATCATTCCTCAACAATAGCCCTAGTCGAGGAATAATGTGAACAGCACTGTAAAGCATGTCCGGAGTCATGGTGAGGCAATGGCGTTGGATGTTGTCTTTCAGAATCTGTAGAGATGTCGGTCGATCACGGTACACTTTCGACTTCAGGTAACCTCAAAGCCAATAATCGCAAGGCCTGAGGTCTGGGGACCTGTGAGGCCAAGCATGACGAAAGTGGCGGATGAGCACACGATCATCACCAAACGATGCGCGCAAGAGATATTTCACGCGACTTACAATACTTTTTTTTAATAAAACCCCAAGTCATTCCAAGCATGTGTGTCATTATTCCATGATTTATTAAACTTCAAATTTATACTGACTTTTTGATCACCCAGTATATAAATGACCTTGAGGTCTAAAGTTCACTGAGGCTTTTTGCGGATGATGCTGTAGCATATAAGGAGGTTGTAACAATGTACTGAAATGCAGGAGGATCTGCTTCGAAGTGACGCATGGTGCAGGGAATGGAAATTGAATCTCAATATAGACAGGTGTAATGTGCTACGAATACTTAGAAAGAAATATCGATTATCAGTTAGCTACACTATACCAGGTCAGCAATTGGAAGTAGGTAATTGCATACATTATCTTGGAGTAATCATTCGGAGTGATTTAAAATGGAACGTCCATATAAAATTAACGTTGATAAAACAGATGTCATACTGAGATTCATTGGAAGAATCCCGAGGAAATGCAGTCCGAAAATAATGGAAGTAGGCATGCCCCACTGCTTGAATATTGCTCATCCTTATGGAATCCGTACCAGGTGGGGTTGATAGAGGAGGTAGAGAACATCCAACAGAGAACAGCGCGCTTCATTACACGGTCATTTAGTAATCGTGAAAGCGTTAGGGAGATTATTGATGAACTCCAGTGGAAGACTTTGCAAGAGAGCCTCTCTGTAGCTCGGTACGAGTTTTTGTAGAAGTTTGGAGAACATACCTTTACCGATGAGTTTAGCAGTACATCGTTTCCTCCTACGTATATCTCGCGAAGATACCATGAGGACCATGAGGATAAAATTAAAGCCCACACAGAGGCATACCAATAATCTTTATTTCCATGAACAATATGATTGGAATGGGGGGGGGGGGACCGATAGTAGTACTCCGCCACACACCATCAAGTGGCTTGCAGAGTATGGATGTAGGATGAACAACCCACAACGAACACAACCACGGCGACCATACAATCTACCTAAAACCAAATATAAAACAGTTCAGCACCTTAACTGTCAAATCGTGGATCCAGGTTCGAACCTCCATCACGGAATGTTTATTAGACTTTATAGGATGTATTTATTAATATTCTCGTACGTGTAATACGTATTCTTACCTTATTTTGAAATAGAGCTTTAAGAAACTCGATTAATATTCAATTAAGCCTATTATCTGTTAACAGCTGTTTTATTTGTGATACGTACCGCCAAAACAATAAAATAATAAGCAAACAAAATTAAATTAAATATACTTGTAGAGTATATTATTACATGAGAGCAGAGAAAATCAAGATAGAGCAGCTGCTATTAACATTCATGCCTTGGTTCATGATCAGTTGTCCGTACCTGTCTTTCAGTGTATTGTCGGTAAACATTGAGTTTAATATATGACACACCTTTCTTCAAAGAACAAATAATTATCAGAGATATTTTGTGTCTCAATATACAGGGTGTTTCACTAAGTGTGTTTGCCTCTGTAACTTATAAAATAATAGGTGACGGAAAATTTTAATGCGGTAGTTCAACACAAGAAATGTTACACATTCTGGGGAGCTATGAACATAGTTTATTTTATCATTTTCCAAAAAGTTACAGCACAAAGTTATAATTTTTTAAATGGAACAATTGTTTTTTCTATAGTGCATTGGATTCGTTCAAACCAGCTGCTTCCAAATCAATTTAAACTACATACCTATCACTGTTAGTTTGGGAGCTGCAACCCTTCAAAATTTAGGGAGCGGAGGCTACGACAGCGTAGCTGACTGGCTGGTGGTCATGAGACAGTGGGCCGTGCCCCAGGGGATAGCCACTTGGCCACTCAGCTACGCTATCGCAGCCTCCAGCCCAGGAACATTGAAGGGTTGTAGCTCCCAAACTAACAGTCATAGGAATGTAGTTTACATTGATTTGGACGCAGCTGGTTTAAACAAATCCAATACACGACAGAAAAAAACATTTGTTCCATTTAAAAATTATACCTTTTTAGTGTAACTCTTTGGAAAATGATACAATAAACTATTTTCATAGCTCCGCAGAAAGTGTAACATTTCTTGTGTTGACCTACCGCAATAAAATTTCCCGTCACCTATTAATTTATAAGTTACAGAGGCAAACACACTTAGTGAAACACCCTATATATGTCTGAGATATTAAACTGAAGGAGAGGCATGTGATGCCGCGGGTCCATGTCGTAATAGAAATCAGATATTTTTATTGAGTTATGGTCCCGTATAAAAGGGGGAGTCAATCATTTACACAAACAGCTATGGCTCTATGTAATATAAAATATTCAGAACACGCGCACTGTGGAGGATTCCGAGGTCGGAGCTCGCGGGTTCGATTTCCGGAACCTGGAATTGAGCTCAGTGGGCCACAACCGGCCCTTGTAATGTCGGTTACGTTGACCTTGAGGAGGAGGGGGAGGAGACTTCCCAAAGTGAGCCATAACCGGCATAGCCTGTTATTCTCCTCCCAAAGGGAGACAGGTCTCTCTCTTTATACCTACTTCGAACCAGGCAGGACCCATGGCTTGACAAAGCTCTGCACCACTCCAATGGGGATGAGGCTCGCAAAATCGCTATTGCTTACGAGAACCCAAGCTACAGCATGAAAACACGTAAACGTTACTTTCTCGAAACTCATTAACTTTTGACCACATATATTTGAATAAGAAATGCTCATCCTTAGAAAATATTCCGATGTATGGCATTGAAAACGCAATTTTTCATCATCAAATTGGACCTTGAATTTCTCAAAAACTGCTGTCTAGCAAAAATCCGAAACACATATCTCTTTACATTCAATGTAGATCGCCCATGGAAAATTAGATTGATATCGGTGAACCACATGTCAGACCACGTCCTTTCAATTATGAAACATCCTTACAGATGGAAACTATACGGCGGGTCACAGCTTGATTAAAAGTTTTTTGTTGTTATTTTGTTATTATAATAGTATTTATACTTGACCTGGACACATTAACAAGCTTGCACTCTTGAAGGAAAGAGAAGGAAATTTGGTGTGGTCTTTAAAAGGGAATACTATTTTATTCGCCTACAGTTATGTGAGGAGAAGTCATGGAAAATTAACATTATAGTCAGGAAAATTATTAGTAGGCTTGTGGTTATACTTTCGACAGACAGGTGTCAATATTTGATTGAGAGGACAAAGAAGACCTACTCACCTTATCTCACCACAGGAGTCTAACACCAGATTTATATCTGCATGAAAAACAATAAGGCGCCACGTTTGATCCACGGTATTTTTCAGGTTAGTGATTGAGATTATTGCTGCTATTTTCGGCGAAATTACAGAACCCACAGTGGCAATCTTTTCATATAACTAAACATAAGTCTTCATGATCGTTATTTTTTTATGTCTTAGCTGTGTATCTGCCATCCATATAACCTCATCCTTGTTTAACTGATGGAATCTCAATTCCAACCAGTTCACACGACTGTACTCTGCGCCACAGCTTGTAGAACACATTGTGACGTGAACGATGCTGTCGTAATTTTATGGTTACTAGTTGAAAAAGTGACATATAGATGTTTATTAAGGATGACTTTTGTCTAAAAAGATGAAGCTAAGATTTAATATAATTAGTTACAAGTAATTCGATGTTGCAGGATGAGAATTACTATGAACAATTTAAAAGGAAGAAAATAGGCAGAATGGCTGAAGTGCCGCGTCAACTTGACTTTAAATTAATTCAATTCACAAGCTATGGTCGAGGCTGTCGCGTCTTAAGAAATGAAAAACACAATTTCCGATGCTGGCAGAAATTTAGTATATTTAATTTCAGTTTTACAATAAAAACAGCAATAGTTTTCAGTATACTGCCAACGTAGTACCTCTTTTAGTGGAGTTCTGAAGACCATTTTCTGATGGAACTGATATATTATTAGTGTAATTTTCATTTGTAAAACAAATTATAGTACGTTAAAATTGTTAATGTTTTATACGAAGAATTTCCCTTGTGAATAGTTACAGAAGTCATAATGAGTTTGCAGACGTTATATTTACGTTTATCTTAAGTTTGTAAACGAATCTTTTCGATTACGAAATCGAGTAAGTCGTGATTACTTGGCAGCTTAGTGATGACAATCTACGAGTAATAAATAGCCCCCGCATGTCAGTGTGTGGCGTTTCCACATCTTCAGCAAATCAAAAAAGTAGATAATTTTTCTTTTGTTGTTGTGATATAATTTATGAACAAATGTAGACATGAAGCTGTCTGTACAGAAGTGCTGGTCAATTCTTCTCTCTCTGTCTCGAGTAGTTGAGATCCGTAATTTCATTCCATAGAGACAGCAGTTTGTTTTTGCTTCTCTTTCTACACATCAAATGAAATATAAGTATCCTACATGGAACGACATGCTTGCGTAATGCAGTTTCAAAGCAAACTTAAGTCCATTTAATGGACATCTGCATGGAAACAGAAACCAAGATGGCTAGTTTCAAATTGCTTTATTGTGACTAGTTTCGGTAATTCTATGTTGCCACATTCAAGTCTTTATATACCGTTATGTCCCATAGATTTACAAACATTTTGAACTAATATTGTGTTACCTGTTTTATGTGTACTGATACTGTCTCTTCATACATTGGCTAGACTGAGGGTAACGTCCTCAGTGGTCGCAGCACCGGATGACCTTGACACAGTGTGGGGTATTATGTCACCTATGGGGAACATGGAATCGCTGGAGAAGTAATACTACACTCCAGCGATTATACATTTCGCTAGATAGGTGGATGATACTGCCTCGTCGAAATCTTGTCACATTTTTTTACTATCTAGAGGGGAATTTGTATTTCATCCATCTTGGAAAACTGAGCTTCTTCCATGGGCGGTATAGAAAAGGGGCAGCGTTTTTTGATCTGTCATCTGCCTTCCAAGAGGCCAGTCTGCATCCATGTAACACAACATCTTGAGGTAAGGATCAGCGAAGTCGTCCTCATACGCAGTCACCGAACGACACTTATATGGGCGACTCGCATGCATGAACATCAACGAGGACATCGTGCAAAATTGCGTAAATAAATATTACATACTTCCAGTGTTTAATGGAAGCGCATACATTCTGTTAGCGCCATTTTTCTCCAGGATGGAGATTTTTCATAGAAAATTGAGCTCATTCCCTAGGAGGTGGGGGATGGGTGAGGGGGAAGTGGTATGTTATTGCATCATTCTTGAATAAACTGCCTCCGGCCAATGGGTGGGGAGATGGGTAAGAATTATTTATGACATGTCAAGCAAAAGTGGGACAATAGCCCCACTAGATAATTTCTGACGTCCATGTGAATGTGATAAGAAATGCAGCACCAAGAGAAGAAAGACCTATGACCGCGTGCTGCGGTCTGGACGGTCCTCCCTGCGGAGGTTCGAATCCTCCTTAGTTTATCTCAGTTTAATAGTTTCTAAGTCTATAGGTTGATTACCTTAGCAGTTTGGACCAATAGGTATGCAAACATTTGAAGAAAGACCTATGCTGAAACATGGTTACTGAAACATTCTCTCAGAACTGCTAAGACCCTAGGGAGAGTCAGCCATGATCAAACCGTATCACCTATGCCCGGTTTCTGGAACAGTAGAGTGGCCGTCCCGTTAATCGCCGTCACGCTGCAATTTAACATGCCAGATAACTTTCTTGCGTCCCAGTAGCTGATTTCAACAATCGTTATGTAACAATTACGTAACTACTCTTTCTAATAGTAAGCCTTAAAACATCACAAATGACAAAACTAACGAAACTCACCGATACTCTAAGTTTATCAAATATTTAGGGAATAGACACTCGGGTCATATTTTGTATAGCTGTCACTTCTGTTTGAAGTGCAATGAGCAACATGCAAGGAAAGAAAGAAACTCTGTGTAAAATCTATTTGATCCACGCACTTTTGGAAAGGAGAGGAGTAACGGAATGTAAATGTAAGAAAGAAAAGAAACAGAGGGATTGACTATTTCAGAGACGTAACGATTCCACAAATCAAACAGGACAAAGAACACAGGAAGACAAATAAACAGGAAGTGTGAAGAATATACAGGAACTGTTCTTTCGTGTGTTTGTTTCATGTAGGGAGCTTCACTATCCGCACTAAATTTAAACATTTATTTAACCTGATCAGATTACGGCCACCAGGCTATCTCTAATATAGTTTTTACAATAAGCTACTTTTTATATTTGAGTTACCTAAAACAACATTAAATTTAATAGAATAAACGATTAATGAGGTACAAATAACGTGGTTTAAATTCTAATATAGTTGAACGAGAAAACTATGCGTCACAGTAACATCAATTTACAGTAAAAAAAATGTTCAAATGTTTGTTAAGCTTAAGGGACTTAACTACAGGGTCATCAGTCCCTAAACTTACAAACTACTTATCAACTACCTACAATTAAGGGCGGCACAAATATCCATCCCCAAGGGGGGATTCGAACCCCCGACCGTAGTGGCCGTGCAGACCGTGGCTGAAGCGCCCCAGTCCCCTCGGCCACCGCGGCCGGCAATTTAGAGTAAAAACCAATTGCAGAAACCTTGAGGCGTGACAGAGTAAGTAATGATATTGGACGGCAAACACAAAATTCTGAAAACAAGCTTAAGAGTCATTACAGCCGATATCGCCATTGTACAGAAGAATCATATAAGAATTATATATTATAGCAGCCATCTGACGGAAATATATTTAATATAGCTTAAAAACTTTCATAAAGTTTGAGGTAACGAAATTCAAGACAATTACTTTTAAAGTTTCTGTCCGTAACTATGTATAGTATTAAAAGTCAGAGATGTTGCCTAGAGATATTTAACAGCCACTTGACAGTCCAATGTAATTATAGCGCCTTTTAGAGCACACGTATGCTGTAAAGTATACACTGTCTTTATTTATATAGACTCACAGGACTTGTATTGACAGTTCTAAACATGCATTTGTATGTATTAGAACAAAACTGTTTATCACCTATGTACAGACATTAATTTGGCAGTCGAAAGATAAAATTCCGTTTAAAATATGCCACTCGTAAATTGCCTTTAAATATGGAAGTACTGTATAAGCAAGTATCAGTTTAAACGAAATGATGTAAGTGATGGCGTGTCGTAATTCGTCTGGATGAAATTTCTATGCCCCAGTCAATAATAGTTCCCTATTTTATTGATATTGTACTTTTCTTATTTACCCCGGAAACTAGCCACGGAGTTTAGCAACATCGACTATCAATTTATGGATTATAACTGATTAAAGACTACTTACGTCTATTAAACTTCAAAATATTGATTGGCCAGAACAACTAGCACACACTTCCTATCGATAGGATTCAACCGGGTGAAACGTGCTAGCACTATTTGTAAATTGCTTATGTATAAGTCTGTCAGCTGTCAACAAGATTGTATTCAACACCACAGTGCTTTCAAATGTTCAAATGTTTGAAGAGCTTATGGGACTTAACTAAGGGGTCATCAGTCCCTAAACTTACAAAGTACTTATGAACTAGCTAATACTAAGGACGGCACAAATATCCGTGCCCGAGGGGGAATTCGAACCCGCGACCGTAGTGGCCGTGCAGACCGTGACTGGCGCGCCTCAGTCCCCTCGGCCACCGCGGCCAGCACACAGTGCTTTACTAGGCATGGTCCTGTTTGGAGGTGGTATACCTTCCTCCGACATTCGAACTGACTTACCCACTTTAACGTGGTTTTGAACCACGGTGCTTCTCGGTATTTTTCACATGAGCAATACTGGCAGAGGTTTAATAAGTGGAAAGTGACAGATAAAAATCATAGGACCTGGCGGGATCAACTCCGCGACCTTCGGTGTTGTAGTCTGGCACTCTACCAATGTGCAACCGAGGCGCACCCGATACAAAACCAATCGATATTATATGCAATCCGTGCTACTAAATGTGCTTCTAGTTTTCTCTATCTGTAGTTGTAGTATTGATAGAACTGTTAATTTTCAATACCCAACTTAAAAATTAATTTATGATTCCAAAATATTAAAAAAGTTTGAATGCCATATTTTACCGAGAGGTTATATTTGTATTGTTACGTTGAGTTCCATGTTCTCCCAATACCGTACCTCAGTTACCGAAAACCAAAGGTCGATGACTACCTAGTTGCACCACCTTCTGGTACACAGTCTTTACTTTGGCAATATCTGGATGCAGTGCTTTGCAATACAACATATTCAGAGAGAGCTTTGAATCAAAGCCAGGGCCGGCTGCCGTGGCCGAGGGGACTGCGGCGCTCCAGTCACGGTCTGCACGGCCACTACGGTCGGGGGTTCGAATCCCCCCCTCGGGCATGGATATTTCTGCCGGCCTTCGTGTTAGCTAGTTCATAGGTAATTTGTAAGTTTAGGAACTGGTGATCCCGTAGTTATGTCCCATAAGCTTAACAAACATTTGAATTTTTTATTTTTTATTTTTTATTTATTTTATTATTATTTATTATTATTATTATTACTTTTTTTTGTGAACGAAGCCAAGGTGTGTTGCAGCCAAGTAATGTTGGCAGTGACATCTCCAGTTCTTAGTGCTGCAATTTGGATGGCTAGCTGTTCAGGTGCGTGAAGAAATTCGATAGAACCACTTATCGATATTGCTAAAAATAATAACGTTTCATCGAGATCTTTCTAATGGTCTCATTCCATTAACCCATTCGCGAGGGTGGTGTAGCGCTGCCTCGTTCACTATTGGGCGGACGGTTCCTCTGCGTTGTGAATGAGAGCAGGAGCAGGGCGCGCTATTACCACCCACACACACACACATACACACACACACACACACACACAGAGTCGCCGCTTGCCGGCAGGTGTTGCGTTCTCCCTCCGCCCTCCAATTACGCCCGTGGCGGGCTGCAATCCGCAGCTCTGGCCGCACCACAGGCAGGTAACTGCTGCAGGCTGGCCGTGGCCAGCGCTCCTTTGTTCGCGCCTGTGGCGCCTCTGGCGGCCGCTACATGAAACGCCGCACACTGCTGCCCGCACTCCTGTATCTCGGACTCAATTTCTCGCCCGCCCGTGTGCACAGGTGTACCGAACGGCTTTAATGAAAAAGTTCGTTGCATGGTGGACACCAGTCGAAATGCGGACTTAAATTGTCCTGATATGGGGGTTGGAGAAAAATACGGGGACACCGCCAAAATGCATGCTTGAACAAACACGCAGATGGTGACCGAGCGTCCAGTAGCGCTACAGATTTGACCACGAGCAGTAATTGAACAATCAGAGGCAAAGAGAATGCCCGGAGCGAATAATTTGAGTTCAAGAACAAAGCAGTGCGCATGCATGTTTTTCCAAATGTAGCCATATGCAGACGTCCAAAATTGTGCATACAACGTCAAATAGAAGCAATATACGAGCAATGTCGACAAAGTAAGTTCCGTTTGGTTTTTTACAACAAACGTGTACAGATACAGAAAAAATATTTATTGTACAAAAATATAAAACTAATACATTTCTACATGGCTTCCGGAATTTTGTGGTTATTTGTCATAGCGTGGCAGAAGTCTTTGTATGCCTTCTTCGTGGAAGGTTGCCGCCTGTGTATTCAACCATGTGGTAACATATTCTTTCAGCTCGTCATCACCGTTGAAGTGTTGACCACCATGCACAGGTTTTAGGTGTAAGAAGAAAGTCCCTCGGAGTGAGGCTGTATGGAGGATGATCAAACACGTCCCACTGAAATTCCCGAAGAGTTGTTTGGTCACATTCAGTGGCGTAGCTATCATAGGACTAGGCGGGGCAGTGCCCCGGGGCCCCCGAGATCAAGGAGTTTTACCTTCCCACCCTACCGTCCATCAATCTCCCCTCCCGTCAAACTAAGCTTCCCACAGTAGCCGCACCCGGCCACAGGGTAACGGAACATTGCTTCTAGTGGGGCCTGCTGACAGGCCGAGCCGACAGTCGATGAGTACAACAATTGGCAAACTCCAGTCGGCTGAAGTAGCGGCAGCATCAATGCTGTTCACAGCAACAGCTGCGCCTTCCAAGTGTTGCGGCGTGCCGCTCGGCGCAATGTGAAGGATCGCGCGCCTCCAAATACTGTATAAATACATTTACTGTACAGTCCTTCTTATTGCCAAGTAGTAGTGTACAGTTGAATTATACGATTAAGCGGATTTCCGAACATACATATCCCCCAATTACACTTCGGATAATCGACGTTCTACTGTATATAATATTTTAGCTGAATGAAGGATTTTCGACTTTTAACGTTTTGAACACTGCCAACAAACTTCAAACGCACGAAGTGTAATCCAAAAATTATTCCCATCTCAGAATATAAACATAAAAAGCTATTGCTTGTCCGCTAAGAGGTGCACCCTGCCATCTGCTGAATTACTAGCAGTGTGTGACAATACAGTTCATGGTTTGATTCGCGGCAGGGGGCCATATTTTCGTGGTTGAGTAAAACTACATTGTTCATTTTTACTAGCTTCTGCCTGCGACTTCATTCACCTAGTATGGAGCAACTTCTAAAACTATTCCATGGTAGTTTTATCTGTATGTCCTACCCAGGTCCAACTCTATCCCTCTCCAAAATTTCACCCAAATCCACCAAGTAGTTTCTGCTTGAAAGCATAATTAACTTTCACAGTTATAATTATATTAGAGAGTACGATTAAATATTATCTGCTGCGTGACAGTAATTTACTTAAGAGTATTTAGGTTTGCCTTATTATGTCTTACAGTAAGCGGTAAGGACCTGACGAAGTAATATTGCATCTGTATAGTTCGCTCTAGCATACCCCAAAATTTGAGTGGGTATGCTCGGCTTACCCCACTGAAAATTTTGGTATTATTTTTTTCTTTACATTATATTGCTTATTTGTAATTAAATTCGACTGTCTCATTTCGTTGATGGGTGGCTGGCTTCTGTAATACACCGCTGTAAAAAGATTATCTAAAACAAACAGGTAATTGAATTCATAGGCATTAAAATTCATGTTGACATGTGAAAGAAGTGATCATTTTCTAAACAGTCCGAATGTTAATGGAATGCTGCTTGTTAGTTCAATATCGTAAACTGAAGGCGGTAACCTTTAATTGTTGTATTAAATAACTAGAAATGAAGTGGGTTTGAAAATGTGTATACTACTAATTTATCGTTTATGTATTCTCTTAGAAGTCAATTGCCTTCAAGGAATCGTGTTAATGTAAGTTGTATCATTTTTAATACTGCTTACTGAACTGTTGTGTGAAGTAACAATGTGTTGTGAACCTATTACTAACGACAGACATGGTATTACAGCAGAAGTGTTTATGGACTATTTTGATAATGCTGAATAGAAAATAAATTTGCAGAAAAATGGAGCCAAGAAGACGATCCGATTTAAGTGTTTGCGTTAGTGAACACAGTATTCATAATACAGGCCCAAAATTGTCTGATACGCATGTCTCAGAAGACGAAAACTCTGAAAATGATTTTAGTAGTTACTACTACGGGAAAACAGGTTCAAATGGTCGCAAAACCCGTCCCCAGTAGTTCTGAAACTTGAACTTGAAATCTGTTAATTTTTTTCCTGTGTATTAAAAAATTACTTTTCTCCTTTGAGAGATTAAAATGGTCCTAAATTAACACCAGATAAAGCAAAAAAGAAGAAATGCTACTAAAATAAAACAAAATTATCACTTTACCTTTTTACATGGAATTGGGAAAATATAATAAAGGTTTTTTTTTTTTTTTTTTTTTTTTTTTTTTTTTTTTTTTTTTTTTTTTTTTTTTTTAGAAATATCTGTCGGGGGGGGGGCTGCAGACCGGCAACAACCTCTGTCCTATTGGAAACGCTACTGAGCGCCTGTGGTATAGTTTTAGTTTAGAGAGAGCCCCATCGTCATTTTTGCCCCGGGGCCCTTGGTGTAGTAGCTACGCCACTGGTCACATTCGCCTTTTGAGATCGGGCGGTAACGTGAAGGGAATAAAAAACTCCTTTTATCTCTTCTTACACCTAAAATCTATCCTTGGTTAACACATCAACGATGATGAGCTAAAAGAACATGTTACCACAAGGTTGAATACACAGGCGGCAACCTTCTATGAAGAAGGCACACAAAATTTTTTGCCACGCAATGACAAGTGGCTACAAAATTTTGGAAGTTATGTAGAAAAGTAGTTGAACAGTTGTAGATTTTTATACAATAAATATTTTTTCTGTATCTGTTCACGTTTGGTTTATATAACCAAATGGAACTTACTTAGTGGACATACCTCGTAACAGGATTCGGTATATGTCGAAATTGGTTGCAATTTAACTCACTGTATAATTTCCTTTGGAAAATCATCATTCGAGATAGTAGATATGGTTGAAATATGAAAGTTCCACACTGGTAGAACTGCTACACCGACAGGCGTTTCACATATATGCCTACGGCTATCTGCATGGATTGACGATTTAAGTACGTAAAGGACGTGCGTTCTAATCTATCTGTAGTCAATTGTCCTTATTTATTTATTTAGCCCTTGTGATGGAGCTGATATGGAGCCGTTTATTTCGCATATCAATATATTAGGTGTTAAAGAAGTTTTCTTGGTTGGAGGACTGTGTTACGTAAAACAAAGTGTGTGAGAGAGAGACAGTAGATGAGCTTGTATCTAAAAAAATCGAAATGTTTGTAAATCTTATGGGACTTAACTACGGGGTCATCAGTCCCTAAACTTACAAACTTCTTATGAACTACTTACGAACTAGGACGGCACAAATATCCATGCCCGAGGGGGGATTCGAACCCCCGACCGTAGTGGCCGTGCAGACCTCGACTGAAGCGCCTCAGTCCCCTCGACCACCGCGGCCGGCGAGCTTGTATCCCGTGGGATACCCCTCCACCCTATTGCAAGTTGAGAACTGATTGGCTCCCGCCTATACTAGTTGTCCGCCAAAACTTAATGCTTCTTTTATTAATATTTAACTTTCCTATGTCTATTAAAAATATCTGTATACTTTCTGTAATGCTTTTGTGCTAAGATATATTTCGGTTAATTCAAAGATGTAATTATTTGTATATTTTGTAATAAGTTGAACAATGTTAGTCTAGAAGTTTCGCTTGGCACCAAAACGGTGGCTTGTGGCGCGCAGCGAGAGGCGGCGGCAGTCAGTCGAGCGCCGACCGCTCATGTTAGTTCAGTGCGGGCCAGGGACAGTTTATACGTTATGCATCGTTTATATATTTAATATTACGCAGTCTGTATATTTGTGCTTGGATATACACTGGCATTTCTTCACTAAAAACAAGCACTGGCATCCTACAAAAGCTAAAGTTAATCGTAGTGCAGTACTTCCTAGCCACATTTCAACACCTCTTTAAGCATCACTTCAAGTACAACGGATGCGCGACCTGTGTGCTTCACTTGTGCAATGAGACATCAACTACGACAGAAGACTCAAGGTTAGTAAAAGAGTGATTTTAGACGTGCACTGAAGTTGCATATCGACACGGCACCTCGCGTGCAGTACTGCCCTGTTTACAAACCAGGGCACTGGCACGAAGTGCGTTGGTAACATCGCCGACGGAAGGCATGAAACAGGGGAGGTGTTTTAGGAACTTTGTCAACTAAGCAATGTCCCTTCCCGTTATATTTTTAACTAGAAGCACCGCCGTACCCAGTGAAGAAAATTTCTTAAAACAGAATTCGCTACAAATTGTGCTGTTGTAGGCTTCTCAATATCCCAAAGATTCCATTTTCTTATAGTCTAATCCTTAAATATTGTAACTAAATTAATGAACTAAATTAAATGAATTTATTTGTAATTACTTTTACTTTACAAGCAGATGTCCATGCCAGTCAGCTGATATGGAACACTTTTTTGTTTAGAGAAAATACTGAATTCAAAATCTGAGTGATCCATAAAAAAATGTCATTGTTAGATTATATATCTGTGACAAAGGATCACTACTAATTTCGATGAAAAATTAACTTGTTAAATAATTAAAATTGGTGTTTTAACTTGCTGGAAATTAAGAGCATTTTGAAATGGGGTGGTAAGAAGGAGTAAGGGGGGTGGGGGCGGGGCGGAGGGGGCGGGCCGGCCAAGGCCTCCCGTCTTCGGGGGGGGGGGGGGGGGTTCGAAGTGCCTCGAAATCAAAATTTATTTATTTATTTTTATTTTTTTAGCGCTTTTGACCTCTCGTTCTGGGGCCACCTGATCTCGTCAACAATTTTTTTATTTTATTTTTTATTTTTTTTAGACTGTCCCGTGCCTCTCGTCCTAGGGGCCCTCAAAATCTCAGAAGTTACTTTTTTATAGCATTACAAGTGGACGGGGGACCTCATTTTATTCGGTCGCCGCCCTGGGCCTCCGACAGCCTGAGTCCGCCACTGTTCCTTTCAAGCCACCATTCCAAAGAGTGCAGCTTTCGGCATGCTGATACATATATTCAGGGCGCCATTTCTGATTCTCCTTTTTCAAGCATTAAACCGCTTCTTCCCATGGCGATACCTACAAAACAAAAAAGGGGTCATAGTCCGGAACAGCCTGTTTCAAATTTCCATCCAGCGCCAGTTTCAAAACTAACCAAAGAGACTACACATTCGATAAACCATTTCGAGTATCTAAAATTATTATTTGTACGTTTAATTCCATTACACAGTCGTAAAGTAGAAAAAGTAGACTAAGTTCTAAATAAAGGTAGCAGATAAAATTATATGAATCTTACGTTGCAAAAACTTCGGGAACCTGGAAAACAATGGGTGTCTACTCACAGCCGTAAACAATGAGATATTGATCTCAGCTGCCTCTAGTGTCAGGAGCATAAAATGTTCAAATGTGTGTATAGCTTATGGGACTTAACTACGGGGTCATCAGTCCCTATGCTTACAAACTACTTATGAACTAGCTAACACTAAGGACGGCACAAATATCCATGCCCGAGGGGGGATTCGAAACCCCGACCGTAGTGGCCGTGCGGACCGTGACTGGAACGCCTCAGTCCCCTCGGCCACTGCGGCCGGCTGTCAGGAGCAGAACATTACGATTGTGATAACTGAAACTGTCGCCTGAGGAGATTACTATTCTCCAACTACTACGTTGTTTCATATTATAACCCGGTTTCATATGACCACCACCTCGCCGCGGCGGATTAGCCGCCCGTACTGGAGCGCCGCGTTGCGATGCACGCGGCTTTCCGTCGTCGGGGGTTCGAATCCCCCCTCGGGCATGGATGATTGTGACGTCATTAGTATAAGGTAGTTCATAAGAATTTTGTAAGTTTAGGGACTGATGACCCCGCAGTTAGGTCCCTTAAGCTTTACAAACATTTCAACATTATTGAACCACTACCTCACCTACGTTTATTTTGACTGTATGAAAATAAGCATGTTATAGTTCCGAATCTTGGAAGTGGAACAACTAGGCAGTTTATAGCCATCCAAGGTTTAAGAATTTATGTGCACACTTTTAAGTAAATAAATAAAAGTTTTTTGATTCTGTCTACAGTCGAACGATCGAGGTTTACGTTCGTGAACCGTCAGCCTTGAAAGAGATGTGAAACTCTCGCCGTTGAAGTAATTCAACCGTCGTTGACTCCCTACATTTCTAACGTTTTTACGTGCCTTGTAACATCTTACCTCTGGGTACAACTACCAATCACCCCAAACACGATAAAATCACGTCCAAAGCGAATGTAAGGGCACAACCAATGGTGGGATTTTTTTATTTGGCCGTGTGTGTACCTAAGAATAAGACGCTATTGAATTGTATCGGACTTTGGACAGACTATTTGCTAAATGGTGACAAAATGCTGTGCACAAGAATTGATCAGTTTACTGAATTTTATTTATACGGTCGCCAGCCTGATTATGCAATAAATGTTCAAACTGTTATTCATGACCTGATTCGAATCTGTTGTAAATATTACTTTAAAACAACTTGGTGCAAATAAATAGAGAGCGTTACGTTGAAGGTCCAATAACAGCGACTATAATCTTTATGGAAAGCAGTAAGTAAGACAAGGCAAACCAACCCACCTATTTACTACTTAAATATACATCTGACTATGAATGAGATATTTGTACTTGATCAAACAATGAAAGATTGTTGGACGTAGGTGACCTTAGTTCTGTTACTTCTGGATTGCACACATAAATTGCACAAATTTACCAACCACAAACCCATATTTAATTACTTTTTGATTAAGCATTGTATAAATAGCTAGCTGTAATCCCGCCATTGTAGGGTTGTTTATTTATACTACACTATCGCAGTCCACATCCCCTTACCCCCCTCCCCCCACTCTGCATCCACCTCTTTCTCTCCCATGTCTCTCTGTTCGTTCCCACCTTTCCCTCTCTAGGCAATGTTTTCTGGTAGGTACCATACAAACATTTACGTATGCAGTGATCTTCCTCTTGGTTTAAAGGTCATGTGAGCAAAAATTCATAAAAATTCGAGCAAAACTATACATTTTGTAAAATTTCGTAAGTGCACTCCGCCCTGCACCGAACGAAATTTTATACAAACAGTGACATTACTATAGTTTTTAAGGTAGAGTGTGCCAAATTTCATGAATATCGGAACAAAACTATAGATTTCTACAATAGAAACGCAGGATCACATTGAAAAATGCGCTTTCTTGTTCTCAAATATTCCAGTTTTATTTCATTCCATCCTTTTTCTGAGAATAACGAAAACAACAACAAAAAATAATCTGTGTCCTAGGTCGATCCGTTCTCGAGTTATGGAGCGACTAAGGTATTTAGGGATCCATTTTTATGTTGCAAAGTACCCACTCCTATGCACCGTTTGAAACTTACGGTACACGGTGTCCTTCCTGTTGTTTTGTAGGTCAATCGTGCGAAATTTCATGAAGGTCGGAATGAAACTGTAGATTTCGTGGGTCTGTAGAAGAAGTATGCTCCGCCATGCCCCTATCACAAAATACTTTCTTAGCTGACGTTTTCTGCCTATAAACTACATTCTTGCCAAATTTCAGCTTCATACGTGGAGTAGTTTTTGAGATTTCGCGTTTAGTTAGTGAGTGGGTGAGTGACCTTTCGCTTTTATATAGATAGAGATTGACAAAACAGATAGTTTGATTTTAGTAACATGCAAATCTGTAATGCTATCTTTATTTGACACAAGGTCATACCTGATACGGCAGTTTTACGGCATCTACACCGAAATTGCTGTGAGCGGTAGACTTCTATTCGTTCCATCATTTTGTGGGGGAGGGGGGGAGGGGAGAGGAGGTGTTCAGTTACAAAACACTTCATAAACGTCAAACATTACATGTAAACTTTGTTGCAGGTCACTAACTACTCCCATTTTCCAATAATAGACGCATTAATCTGGGTATTCTGACGCAGTGGCCTCTCATTATTTATGATGTCATATCTATGTGTCATGCTCTTTTGTGTTTTGTCAGAAACCTTCGTGGGCGTACGGCGAAGAGTTTACAAAAGTTTAATTCCAATCGAATCAATGGTTTATGAACACATAGAGGACATACAATTACGGAAATTTTACTGATAGATTTTCTAAAAATGTAGCCCTGAAACTGGTATAGTGCACTTTCCACTGTTTTCATTAATTTTGAGCAGCATTAACTATATCTGCAGTTCCTTTATTCTATGTCTATCACTTTTAACAAATATCGTTGAAATTAATTTAGTGTTTATGAAATTGGAGAGAAAATATGTACTGTACCTCTTTTTTACGCAATACATTAGTTTGTGACTACCAACTGATCGGTACTATCACTTTAAATTATTTACTGTTATTTTAATCATTTTAATAGTTTTTCATTAAGTTTGATATATGAAGTGCAATCCTTAATCAGTAAGTAAACAAACTGCAAGGGATTCTTATTACTTATCAATTATCTACTGCAGAAATGGAACTAAGCACTTCAGATTGTTAATTAATTCAATAAAATTATTTAATTTTTTTATCTGACATTCAGACTAGGACAGGACCCTGACTAGGTAAGTGATAGGGATGAAAAAAGGTTAATACAAATTTTTAGTGCAAGTCAATAATTATTGACACAAATCGCTACTTTCTGTCTGATCCATTCGTGCTACAGTTCTAAAAGTAGATAAACTTATCAAATGTCCCGTGCTGTGGACGAGCAGTTGCGTCATTGCACAACTTGAGGCGAATCGGCTCTTGCTCTATGGCAGTGTATTCTCTTCTTGGCGATGAATAAATTTATATTGTGCCCATAATTCCATGCCTCGATATAACAGTCAACCAGCATCTGAGGCTAATTTTGGAAAAAAATACTCTTGACACAATTCCAATTTCTGAATTTTGGAGTGTTTTATACAAATAATTATTATAGATAATTCAAATGTCAGGAATAATTTTCTTCAGCTCTTATTTTTGTTGATATTAAAGTTCACAAATCTGATTGAAAGGCAAGATTGTACAAAGTTCCACGTATGGTAAGATTTTTGGAAACTGTCTATCTTCCAAACGAAAACTTCTTAGATGGACATCTGAAACTTCTTACAATTCATCGTTATGTATAAGGTTTTCGCATATGTTCCCAATATTTGGATGACAGTATTCTTTGGAACTCTTTTTCTATGTTTCTCAAAACTGTAAGTTATTAAAGATTTGACTAGTCAGATTCTTCTTTTCAGTTTGGTTATTATGTCTGTCGAAAATATTGTTGCTAAGGGTAACAATTTTCACTATGCAATTTCAGAAGCTGTAGCAGAAAAAACATGAAAGAAGAAATAGCTAGCTACGTGTTTGACGTGCCTGCCTTTTCCGCGTGAGCTCTCATACTTTGCCAACTGCTTTCTGTTGTGTTCCTGAAGTAATTAGACTCTGATAGTCATTTCTGGACGGCAATTTCTCCAGGGAATCCTTTATAAGGGAATATTTGCTCGGCTCGGCTGTGAGCGTGCAGCGAGAGACACCTGCGAGTTCTAGGTGGATGCCAGTGCTGACACGTTCTGCGAATCCGCGGACTTCAAAGGGCTGTAGCCGTCTTTTCACTAACTGTACCAGGAGATCGCCGTCATTCGTATACTATGGTGTTCCACGCCGTCGCTTCAGTGGTGCGAAAGGAAAATTTATTACGGGCGTCTCGCTAAACCGTCAGCGAAACAGGTGAACGACCTGACACAGAGCATTGCCCTAACGGGAAGTTGTAGGAAGCCATTTTCTTGTAGCCGTCCGTGTAAGACGTGGAGAGGGCGCCTTCCGTCCCCAATTGGCTCCTTTTTGAAATGACAGTGATTGCCGCGCAGTCAGTTTTGGAGGTATTAATTATATTTAGAGCTAGCTAGAGCTGTCGAATCCAGTCGTTTGACTAACCTCTCCCCGAGCACTCGCTAGTAGGCAACTCTGAAGATCTGTTTTTATTTATTTATTTATTTATTTTTGAAGTGATCGTTTTTGTTTTCCTTTTTTGTGCTTTTCGTTTTTGGTAGTAAATTCACGCAGAGTTCAGAAGCTCTCTGTTCACTTCTAATTTATAACCAGATCAGCCGACACCCAGGCGAAGCTGAATATTTTATGTTATTTCGCAACTTCACTACTGGCCCTTAAAATTGCTACACCAAGAAGAAATAAGATGATAAATGGGTACTCATTGGACAAATATATTATACTAGAAGTGACATGCGATTACATTTTCAAGCAATTTGGACGTATAGATCCTGAGAAATTAGTACCCAGAAGAACCACCTCTGGCCGTAATAACGGCCTTGATACGCCCGAGCATAAACAGAGCTTGGATGGCGTGTACAGGTACAGATGCACATGCAGCACACGATACCACAGTTCATCAAGAGTACTGACTGGCGTATTGTGACGAGCCAGTTGCTCGGCCACCATTGATCAGGCGTTTTCAGTTGGTGAGAGATCTGGAGAATGTGCTGGCTGCTGAAATGTAGGGGTTCGCAGGGATCGAATAAAGGGTAGAGCCACGGGGCGTAACACATCTGAAATGTAACGGCCACTGTTCAAAGTGCCGTCGATGCGAACAAGAGGTGACCGAGACGTGTAACCAGTGGCACCCCATAGCATCGCGCAGGTTGATACGCCAATATGGCAATGGCGAATAAACGCTCCCAATGTGCGTTCACCGCAGTGTTACCATTATGCTGTACACAGAACCTTGATTCATCCGAAAAAATGACGTTTTGCCAGTCGTGCACCCAGGTTCGTCGATGATTACACGATCACAGGCGCTCCTGTCTGTGATGTAGCGTCAAGGGTAACCGCAGCCATCGTCTCCGAGCTGATAGTCCATCGGCTGCAAACGTCGTCGCACTGTTCGTGCAGATGGTTGCTGTCTTCAAAACGGCCCCATCTGTTGACTCAGGGATCGGGACGTCGCTACATTATCCGTTACACCCACCGATTCTATATTGTTCTAACTCATTGGATAGAGAACCAACGCAAACAGCAATGTCGCGATACGACAAACCACAATCGCGGTAGGCTGCAATCTGACCTTTATCAAAGTCGTTAACATGATGGTGCGCATTTCCCCTCTTTACATGAGGCATCACAACAACGTTTCACCAGGCAACGCGGAGCAACTGCTGGTTGTGTATGAGAAATCGGTTGGAAACTTTCCTAGTGACAGCACGTTGTAGGCGTCACAACCGGCGCCAACCTTGTGTGAATTCTCTGAAAAGCAAATTATTTGCATATCAGTGCATCTTCTTACTGTCGGTTAAATTTCGCATATGTAGCACGTCATCCTCGTGGTGTAGTAATAGTAATGGCCAGGTGTGTAAAAAAATAGATGTCAGCACATGTTTATGGATGACATTATCCCATACTCTAGTTCAAAAAACGTATCTGCCGCTGGGAAACATCATTAAACATAGGAATAGCTGATTACGTAGTTCGTCAAAAACAGTTCGTTGAGCTGACGCGAATATTCATCGGATGGCACAAAGTTGTCCACGAACGGACAACAGTTCTCAGCTTCAAGAAGTTGAAATTTGTTTTTGACGAAGAGCATAAGTAGCTATGTTTCTATTTAATGATGTTGCCCAGTGGGAGATAAGTTATCTGAACTAGATAATGGGATAATATCGTGGTGGCAAGAAATGTTATCATTGAAAACTGATGCGTGAATTGCATTAATAATTGTGGTGTTATATGACGCTTCTGAGTGGCGTGAAGAGTCGCTCCTGCGTCACACGTCAGTCTGCAAGTGACAGGCGGGCGTCGACCCGCGGCCCTCGAGATCAATGTAGCCGGTGGCCGTCAGGAGCAGGCGCCGTCACTCCGTCACAGGCGAAAGGCCGGCAATAGCCGTCACTCACACGCGCCAGCTGACACTTCACAGTACTGTCCGGTACTGCTAAAATGATCACACCATTATCTCAGTTCATCACACACAGAAGCGATAAGAAAGTGCTGTCTTTAAATATCTCACGCAAATAAATTCTTGCTCAAATGTTCAAATGTTTGTAGAACTTATGGGACTTAACTACGGGGTCATCAGTCCCTAAGCTTACAAACTACCTATGAACCAGCTAAGACTAAGAACGACACAAATATCCATGTCCGAGGGGGGATTCGAACCCCCGACCGTAGTGGTTGTGCAGACCGTGACTGGAGCGCCTCAGTCCCCTCGGCCACCGCGGCCGGCGATTCTTGCTGTTGTGCTGGTGTTCTTTATTTGCATTTAGTTTAGCGCCACAACTCTCGAAAAAAATTTTTTTTGAATAAGCAAATAATGGGAAGTTTCCTTTGAAAATGCACAGCCGATTTCATTTCCTATCCTTAACCAAAAATTGGAGCGTGAGCTCCGTCTCTAATGACTACGCTGTGCACGGAACGTTAAACCCTAGGCTCTCTGCCCTTCCTACTGTGCACTGACATAGTGACACCGTCCCGTTTGACCGCTCGTTCACAGGTGACTGTATTTCCCTCGATTGTGCGCACGCCGGTTACATGGGTCCATAAGCTCGGAGGTAAGGTAGGTATGTCAACAACGTGTGCTGGCAACGACAAAAGTAGATTCCATTGCATACAGCAGTGTCAACACTATTTAAGTTCCAACCCTCGGATATATACACACTTTTCGTAACTCCCATGTCTCTAGGCAGCGGAATTTTTGTATTGGCACTAGAATGAACGTACGGGACAATTATGCACTATTATTTATATGACTAGTGATTCAATGCACAACCAAGAAGTAAGTTGTGCTAATATTTAGGCACAAGAAGGTGTCGCAAGAATAACCATCAACAACAGGACCCAGCCGTTTCAATTTGTCGTTTTAACAAAATGTAGTCATAATGCCTTCCTCGGATGGGACTTCCTTCACGTATCAAATTTTAAAATGTTTGTAGAACTTATGGGACTTAACTACGGGGTCATCAGTTCCTAAGCTTACAAACTACTTATGAACTACCTAAGACTAAGGACGGCACAAATATCCATGACCGAGAGGGGATTCGAACCCTTGACCGTACCTTCAAGTATCCCAAGCTATCATTGACTGTGGAATATTTGAGCTGCAAATTGGAGAAGTCGCTCCGATGAATATACGCAGTATTTTATGGCAAGTTATTTGTCGTTGACAATGTGACGATCCCGCCGTTGACAATGAGAAGGGTTCCAGTCACCAAAATAGATGACCGGTTAAACTGTGAAGTGCTTGTCGATGTAAAACGTTTATTAGGCTTAATAAAGCAATTTACGTGCCAGCGGTTATCATTAGCATTACCGGTGGTAGAAGAGAGATTAGGATCACTAATTTTCACGAGCAGTCACAACTTATCCCCAAGGGAATGTGTATCGGGACAGGTGAACCAATCCAAGAACATTGTATTTATACCTAGGAATTACTATTTCTTCAGACTTAAACTGGAAAGAACACGTAGGTAATGTAGTGAGAAAGGCGAACCAGAGACTGCGTTTTATTGGCAGAACCCTTAAAAGATGCAACAGAACTATTAAAGAGAGTGCATACAGTATGCTTGTCCGTCCTTTTTTGGAGTATTTCTGCCCACTGTAGAATCCTTATCATGTTGGGTTTGACAGAGGACGTCGAAAGAGTCCAAAGAAGGGCAGCTCGTTTTGCATTCTCAAGACACATGGTAGATAGCGTTACGGAATTGATACAGGATCTGGGATGGGAAACATTATAACAACGGCGCTTATCGCTGCAGCGCCAACGTTCTCCCCCGAATACGAAAATATGTAGTTGACTGCCACTTACATAGGTAGAAATGATTATCAGAATAAAATACGAGAAATCAGAGCTCGAACGGAGAGGTTCAGGCGTTCTTTCTTCCCGCGCGCTATTCGAGAACTGAATGGCAGCTGAATGGTATAAAGGTGGTTCGATGAATCCTCTGCCAGGCAGTAAAACGTGATTTGCTGAGTATCCCATGTAGATGTTGATGCAGAAGCTTCGCTCAGATAGAAGTTCGGGGTTTTGAAAAAATCATTCTTGAGTTGAGCTGTACAATACGAGGGTTGGAACTTAAATAGTGGCAACTATTTATTCACAACCGATACAAAAGCGTTACAAGTTTGCAGGGTAGTCACCAGCGTTGTGTAGAACGCGTTTCCAGCGATGTGTAGGCGTAGTATACCGTTAGAAGAGCCTGTTCTGTTAATGATGCGATTGAAGCAGTGTACGCCTGTCGAATCTTTGGAACATTCTGAAGCGAATGGCACCAAGTGTTTCTTTCATCTTCGGAATCAAGTCTAGATCACAAGGACTAAATTCCGGGGAGTACGGTGGATGGTGCGCCGGGACGACACTGCGACTACTCGTTCGTTCGACGAAATGACAGTTTCAGATGTACCGTGTCGGGCTTAAGGATCCGAACGTCGTCCAAGGGACAACTAAAAATAAAAAAAATAAAAAAATATTTCCTTAAATTTTCTTTTGCTCTATTATTGAAATTTCTGAGTCGTTCTTGCATACAGAGAAGAAGCGTTCGATAAAATATGTCAAAGTTCTATTGCCAACATAAATCTTTCAAATTTAAAATTCCGTAACTATGTATGATGTTGTCAACGAAGATATTATAAGCTGCTTTCATTCGTAAACGATCTATATAAACAATAGATTTTCTGAAACTTTATAAATTCTGAAGTGTTTTCTTCCATTGTTGGAAGGTTAATTTTCACTAATATAAATATCTTCTCTCAAAATTGCAAAAAAACCTCGACGATGTATAATATTTCAAATAATATCACTGTGAATATATCTTACAAATTTTGTAAAAGGTAGAAACACACTAAAGGGTGACGTGATAACATTTTTATTACTCTCACAATATACAGGTCATCACTCGGCAAGAGCGAAACAAAGATTAATTTTTGATTCATTTCAATTTTACATATTATCTCGGTTAATAATGTATACAGTAATAAACATTTTCGGCGGCAACCGCAGAGACCAGCATCTTCCTGTCTCGTGGCAGTCGACCCGCGACTTGAAGTGGCCTGATGTTTTCTCGAGCTCGGCGGTGAAGATGTTGCTCTCGTACGTTGAATCACCGTCACAGCACATGAAACATAAGAAACACCCAAAACTTTCCGCACAATCACCTAACATAAGGTATTAACATTTGACATCATTAATCAACATAAAATATAATAACCTGCGAAACTGAGCTAACATAAAGTAGTAGAGGAGACAGTAAGTAATACGTCCCACTACAATGGTACAGTACTTCCTAGTCCCATCGAGTCAACAGAGCAGCCACAACTTGCACTCTATGTGTTAATCCGGTTTCGTGGAGGAACTCGCGAATCGTCTGGCGTCGATCACTATCCATTAAGACGACACCAGTGTGCACCTCTTCAGAACCGCTAGAACGACCTGCCCGATGCATGTCTGCCGCTGTTTGTCGACCTTCGTTGAAGCCTTTTACCCAACGTGATACCGTTCTCTGCGGCAATACTGTTTCCCTGCAGGCCTCTTGAAGACCTTGATGATACAGTCGTGCTGTACGACCTCTAAAACATTCGCTCTTGATCCAACCGCGATGTTCTTGTTTCGAAAACTTAGTGACAGCGTTACGCTAGACCGCTCGTTCGCAAGTGACTGTGTTTCTTTCGATTGGGCGCATGTCGGTGACGTGAGATGGGCGAGTCCATTTGCTCCGAAGTAAGGTAGGTGTGTCAACAACGTGTGCTGCCAGCGACAATAGTATATTGCATTGCATAGTGTTTCCACAGCAGTGTTGCCACTGTTTAAGAAGTTCCGACCCTCGTATTTTTATTCGATACACTTTTTCGGTTACGGCAATTATTGCTATAAAAGGGAGATTAATGAAATGGTGCCATATTTGGAATATGTTATCTTTTTGTTATTGATATACAATGTTTGGCAATGTTTTGGCAGCAACTGCCGAAACCGGTCGAGTTGAAACGAATAGAAATATTATACACTATGGACACAAGAATGACATTTTTCATAATACATATCGGCTGTAGTTTGCACGTGCAAAAAATATTAGTAGAAGATTGAAGATGTTGATTTTTTGGCTCCCATTTGAGGATGATGCAGTGGAAAGTGGTTTTGGGCCCATTTCTAACGCCGTTTGAACATTTGTCTTACTGTTGCTAGGATCCAATGTATAAACAAGATTTGAAAGTAAAACCGCAAACGGCACTCAAGCAAATTGTGTGAAGTGATTAATTGCCTTTACAAAAGACATCAATCGAGCTGAAATTAAAGCTGAGGTAAGCCCGCGGTGGAGTGTCCGAGCATTCTACGGTGCCTTGGTGCGGTTGCACTCCGACAGAGGTTCGAAACATTCCTTGGCTAAGGGTGTTTGTATTGTCTTTACCATAAGTTACTTTATGTTAGTTTAAGGGACTGATGAACAACGTAGTTGAGTGCCTTAGATTTATGATTATTCGAACATTTAGAATGGTGACATTGGTATGCGCTCCGTTCGGATCTTGCATTATATAAATTACGAGTTTTTTGAAGCGCTTAAAAACCAACACATAAAAACAGTGATACTCGGTTCACACGCTGCAGGAAAGTAGGGTAGATGATGGCGGTGTTGATTAGGGGTGAGGACGCACGATGTCGAGGTCCTTAGCGCCCGGGTAGGTTAGAGTATGGCTAATTGAATAGAGGAGCTATATGAATAATATAAGCCTTTGGGCGTACGCGGCAACAAGGTAAAAGTGGAGACGCCATTTATGTTCGTGTTTCTTGTTAGAGATTCTGCCTACCAGTGAACAAGTCTAGTTCCTTTTTCTGACTTCAGAAATTTTTGCAAGATTTATTTAAAGTGTAGAAGGTTAGTGGTACACAACTAGTCACTGCACGACTTGTGAAACTCACGTGGTGTTCGCTATGGATTTCCTGCAGTTTGTACGAAATGAAAGCCTTGAAATAAGTTGAGGCACGATACCGGGTCCTCCCTTCGCCACATTGGCGACTTGTGGTGCCATTTGTTAGTGCATTGGGGAACTACTTCGCAACAGCGTTGAAGTATGCAATAAATGTGCTACGAATGACTTACTATGTCTCTTAGATTAGATTAGTTGGTTCATTCCATAGATCTGTGTTGAAGAGATCCTCGTGGACGTGGAACATGGCAATTTTTTACATGTCAATAATATAATAATACAAATACAGTTACGTACATTTTTCAAGCAGTTAATATTACTAATAGTATGATCAATTGGTAGTATTTAAGAATTCGTCAGTGGAGTAGAAAGAGTTGGCCACTAGAAAGGCTTTTATGCTCCTCTTAAACTGATCCTTATTTGTAGCTAAATTTTTTGAGGTTGTTGATAAATTATGGATTCCTCAGTAGTAAACCCCCTTTTTGAACTAAAGTAAGTGCTTTTAAATCCTTGTGTACATCATTTTTGTACCTAATATTGTAGGTATGAACTAGGCTGTTTGTTGGGTAAAGGGATATATTATTTACGACAAATTTAATTAAGGAGTAAACATACTGAGAGGCAGTTCTTTGAAGAGACTTCTGCAGGATGTCCGTGAATTTACAGCACAAACTATACGTACTACACGCTTTTGGACTCTGAAAACTTTCGCTTGACTTGAAGAGTTACCCAGAAATATTATACCGTATGACATTATGGAATGAAAGTAAGCAAAGTATGCAAACTTTTTTTATTTTTATGTCTCCCATGTCTGACACGACACGTATTGGAAATACAGATATTTTGTTGTCTCCAGTTCTGTGGTGTGATTCTCCCAACTGAGTATATCATCAAGCGGTAATCCCAGTAATTTTATACTGTCAGCCTCTTCTATCTGCTCTTCTTCATACTTGATGCATATACTTGATAGGAATGTCTTACATGTTCTGAACTACAAATAGTGAGTCTTTTCAAAGTTTAATGCCAATGAGTTGGCTTTAAACCATTTATTAATGTTAATGAAAATATCGTTAGCAGACCTTTCCAGATCTATGCTCCACATGCTATTTGTTGTAATACTTGTATCATCTGAAAACAAAACGAACTCTGTTTCTGGCAGTGTTACTGATGAAAGGTCATTAAAATCGATGGCCCTAAGATGGATACTTGTGGGACACCACATGTAATTTCTTCCCAATCTGATGATGACTTGACTTAATTCACTAGTTCCTTGCACTGGCACCCTTTGTTTCCTGTTACTGAGGTAGGACCTGAACCACACTGCAGCAGTTCCCGTGACACCATAGAATTCTAATTTACGTAAAAGGATGCCATGGTTCACACAATCAAATGCCTTTGATAAATCACAGAAAATACCTGATACTTGTAATTTATTATCTAATTAATTAAGTACATTCTCACTGCAGGTGTAAATAGCCTTCTCGATGTCGGAACCTTTCAGAAATCCAAACTGTCTTCTAGGCAATGTCATTTGTGGTTACGTGGTTGAGAAGTTGATTGTACATTAACTTTTCTAGAATTTTTGAGAATTCCGGTAAAAGTAAAATTGGTCTGTAGTTTGATGGTATCTCTTTATCGATAAACACTTTCACGACCTCCTCTAGTTTGATCTACAGAAATATTTTTCTTTAAACTCTGAACAACTTGAGTACTAAAACCACCCGAAAATTGAAGAGTATCAAAGTTACAATGAAGTGAATGACAGAGAGGATATCGAACAACTTTTATGATATTTCTTTATAGTTACATTTTCTAGTAGCTCACGGGTTAAAATGAACATCTAAACTTTTCTGTTTTCGATCTCATTTCTCTTATTTTATTCTGATGGTCATGTTTCCCAATCTAGGTGGGTGCTAACAAAATATGATGCCATTCGGAAGATCAAGTTTGTGACAATATTTTCACATATAGATCTCGCCGCAACAAATACCACCTTTCTTTTAATGATTTCCATCCCAACTTGTGCATTATTTCCATGAGACTCTCTCCCCTATATCGCGATAATATAAAACGAGTTGCCCTTCTCCGAACTCATCTAAATTGTCAGTCAGTTCCACCTGGTGTGGATCAGAGAATGCGCAACTTTACTTCAAAATAGGAAGCACAAGTGTTGTGTAGGCAGTTTGTTTAGTAGAATTGTTGCATCTCCTTAGCGTTCTGCCAATGAAACGTAGACGTTGGTTCGCCTTCCCTACAATAATTACTATGTCTTTTTCCAATTTCAGTTGTTCGTAATTGTTACTCTTAGTTATTAAGTAGAATTGTTTTCTTTGCCACCCCCATGAACCACAAACATTGCTGAGGTAGGGTTGCTTGCGTGCTTCAACGATGCAGATAGCTGTACCATAGGAGCAATCACAGCAGAGGGGTGTCTATGGAGAGGCCAGACAAATGTGTGGTTTCTGAAGAGGGGCAGCAGCCTTTTCAGTAGTTACAGGGGCAACAGTCTGGATAATTTCCTGGGCTGGCCTTGTAACATCGGCTAACATGGCTGGGAACAGCTGAAAGCAAGGGGAAACTACAGTCTTTACTTTTCCCGAGGATATGCAGCTCTACTGTGTGAATATATGATGGCATCGTGCCGAATAAAATATTCCGGAAGTAAAATAGTCCCCCATTCGAATCTCCGGGTGGGGACTACTCAAGATGTCGTCATCAAGAAAAACAAAACAGGTATTCTACGGGTCGGAGCGTTGAATCTCCTAACCCATTATCGCGAAGGTAAGTTGGAAAATTTGAAAACAGAAATTGATAGGTTAAAGTAATATATGGTAGGGATTAGTGAAGATCGGTGGTAAGTTGGAAAATTTGAAAACAGAAATTGATAGGTTAAAGTTATATATGGTAGGGATTAGTGAAGATCGGTGGCAGGATGAACAGGATTTTTGGTCATATGAGTACAGGGTTATAAATGCAAAATCAGTTGGTGGTGACGCAGGAGTATGTCTGATAATGAATAAGAAAATAGGAATGCGGCTAAGTTACTACGAACAGCACTGTGAACTCATTATCGTAGCAAAGATAGACACAAAACCAACACTGGTCAAAGTAGTGGAAGTTTATGTGCCAACTAGCACAGCCGATGAGGATATCGAAGAAATGTATTGGGAGATAAAAGGGATAATTCTGAATGTTAAGGGAGACAAGAACTTGATTGTGATGGGGGACTCGAGGAAAGGGAAGAGAAGGAAAAATGTTGAATATGGACTGGGAAAAGGAATGAAACAGGAGATCGCTTGGTAGAATTTTGTGCAGAGCACAATTAATGATCACCAACACTTGGTTTAAACATAATGAAAAAAGGCTGCATACGTGGAAGAGACCAGGAGAGAGTGGAAGATACCAGATTGACATTATATCGGTTTGGAACAGATTTAGAATCCGGGTTTTAAACTGTAAGACATATCGAGGGGCAGAATTAGACTCTGAACATAACTTATTTGTTTAAGTAGTGCAGATTAAAGAGACTGCAGAAAGGTAGAAAAGTGAGGTGATGGAACCTAGACAAATTGAAGGAAGCAGAGGTTGTTGACAGTTTCCGAGGGAGCATTACGCAAGGATTGGCTGAAACTGGGGAAAGTAATACTAAATAAGAGGAATGGGTAACTCTGAGAGATAAGATAGTAAATCCCGAATAGTATCATATAGGCAGAAGGACAAGGCCTACTAGAAATCCCTGGATAACACAGGATGTTGTTGTTGTGGTCTTCAGTCCGGAGACTGCTTTGATACAGCTCTCCACAACCCTATATTAACTCCACATCAGAACGGCAACCTACATCTGTCTTAATCTGCTTATTGTATCCATCTCTTGGTCTTCCTCTGCCATTTTACCCCAAACACTTCCCTCCAATGCTAAATTCACGATTCCTTGATGTCTAAGAATGTGTCCTACCAATCTATCCCTTCTTTTGGTCAAGGTATGCCAGAAATTCCTTTTCTCCACAATTCTGATCAGTATCTCCTCATTAGTTACGCGATCCACCCACCTAATCTTCAGCATTCTTTTGTAGCACCACATTCCAAAAGCCTCTACCCTCTTCCTGTCCGCACTGTTTATCGTCCATGTTTAACTCCCATACAAGGCAACACTGCAACAATGCCTTCAGAAAGGACTTCCTTACGCTTAATCAATATGCGATGCTAACAAATTTCCATTTTTCATGAACGCTTTTCTACCAATTGCCATTTTGCATCGTATATCCTATGTACTGCGAAATCAATTATTTTACTGCCCTAGTAACAAAACTAATCTACCTCCTTTATTGTTTCGTTACCTAATCTAACTCCTTCAGCATCACCTGATTTTCTTAGACCGCAATCCATTACCCTAGTTTGCTGTTGTTAATGTTCATCTTATGTGCACCTTTCAGCACACTGTCCATTCTGTTCAGCGGACCTTCCAGGTCCTTTGCTGTCTCTGACAGAATTACTATGTCGTCGGCAAAACGTGAAGTTTTTAATTCTTCACCCTGAACTTTAATTCCTTCCCCAAATTCCTCCTTGCTTTGCTTTATAGCTTGCTCAATGTACAAAATGAATAACACTCGAGAAAGATACAACCCTGTCTTACTCCCTTTCCAACCACTGTATCCCTTTCATGTCCTTTAATTGTGACAACTGCTGTCTGATTGTACATAACTTTAAGCTCCCTATATTTTATTCCTGCTTGCTTCAGAACTTGAAGGAATTAATTCCAAACAACATTGTCAAAAGCCTTCTCCAAATCTACAAAAGCGAGATACGTAGGTTTCCAGTTTTTTAATCTATCTTCTAGGATAAGTATTGCCTACCGTGTTCCTACATTTCTTCTGAACCCGAACTGATCTTCCCCGAGATCAGCTTCTATCAACTTTTCCATCCTTCTGTAAATAATTCGTGTTAATATTTTGCAAACATGAATTATTATCTGATTATTCTGTAGTTTTCACACCTGTCTGCGCCTGCTTTCTTTGGAATGGGGATTATAAATTTTCTTCTTAAAGTCCGAGGGTACTTCGCCTGTCTCATACATCTTACACACCAGGTGAAACAGTTTTGACATGGCTGGTTCTCCCATAGATTTCAGTAGTTCTGAGGGAATGTCATCTACTCCAGGGGCCATGTTTCGATTTAGGTCTTTCAGTGCTCTGTCAAATTCATCTCTCAGTATAGTATCTCCTATTTCATCCTCATCTACTTCTTCAACCCTTCCTGCAATATTGCCTCTATTTACTTCGTAGAGCCTCTCTATATACTCTTGCCACCTTTCAGCTTTTCCTTCTTTGCTGAAAACTGGTTCTCCATCTGTGTCCTTGATATTCATATAGCTGTTTTTCTTATCTCTCAATAACTCTTATTTTCCTGTAGACTGAATCTATTTTTCCCATATTTATACATTCTTTTACATCCTTGGCATTTGTCTTCTAGCAACTCCTGCTTAGCCATTTTGCACTTCCTGTCAATCTCATTTCTTAGTCGTCTGTACTCCAAATTGCCTGTTTCATTTACTTCACTTTTATTATTTTCTCCTGAGATATCCAAGGTCTAGCCTTCCTACCTAATTTGTCCTCTGCTACCTTCACTATTTCATCTCTCATTGCTACCCATTCCTCTATGTTTTAGTTTCCCCCGTTTCTGGCAATTGTTGACTAAAGCTCTCTCTGAAAATCGCAAGGACTTCAGGTTCCTTCAGTTTATCAAAGTCCCATGTCCGATTTTTTCATATCTTCAGCCTACAATTTATGACCAATAAGTTATGGTCAGAGTTTATGGATATACTGAACTTGATGAGAGGAGAAAATATTTGTCCTCTAGCCATTTCTGCACTTACTGTCAATCTCATTTTTCAGACTTTGTACTCCCTTTTTTCTGCTTCACTTGCTGAATTTGCAAGTGAAGCAGAAAAAAGGGAGTACAAAGTCTGAAAAATAAGATTGACAGTAAGTGCAGAAATGGCTAGAGGACAAATGTAGAACCGTAGAACAATGTGTAATTAGGGGAAAGATCTATAGCGCCTACAGGAAAATAAAAGAGATGTCTGTAAACAAGAAAAGCAGCTGTATGAATATCATGAATCCTGACGGAAAACTAGTACTAAGCAAAGAGGGGAAAGCTGAACTGTGGAAGGAGTATATAGAGGGCCTATACAAAGGAAATATACTTGAATGCAGTATTCTAGATATGGAAGACGGAGGAAGATGAGATAGGAGATATGATACTGCGTGAAGAATCGGACAGGATTTGAGTCAAAACAAGGCCCTTGGTGTAGATGATATTCCGTCTTAACTGCTGATATCGTTAGGAGAGCCAGTGATGTAAAAATTCTTCCAGCTGGTTTGCAAGATGTATGAGACAGGGAAAATACCCTCAGAGTTCAAGAAGAATATTATAATTCCTAAGGAAGCAAATGCAGATAAATGTGAAAAATACATAACTATCAGTTTAATATGTCATGGTTGCAAAATACTAACACGAATTATTTACAAACGAATGGACAAACTTGTGGAATCCGACCTCGGGGATGATCAGTTTGGATTTAGAAGAAATATAGGAACACGGGAGGCAATACACACATTACGATTTATCTTAGGAGATAGGCTAAGGAAAGTCAAACTTAATTTATAGATATTCATAGAATATATGACATCAACTGCGATTGGGCAAAGCTGAAAATGTGTACCCAGCCGGGATTCGAACTCGGGTCTTCTGCTTTCTAGGCAGTTGCGCTGACCCCTACACCACTTTTTTTTTTTTTTTTTTTTTTTTTTATTTTTTTTTTTTTTTTATTGGGCCTCCCATCTCCCCTTCTAGCCCATCCTTGCGCTCTCCAGATATGCCTTCAAAACGGCGAGCTTCGTTTGCTGTAAGCTTGTTTTTGTTTTAAGTGAAGTTTCTGGAAAGGAAATGAAACTTGTGTTCAGATTAACTCAGACGTTCTCCTAACGATCGTTGTAACAAAATTAAATTTCTTCTCCAAAACTTAAGAACTTGTTGTTAAAATTATTCTTTGATGAACCGATTCCTATGTAAGTAATGTCGACAAAAATAATATTCTCTTTCTGTAAATTCATGAGTAATGAACTGATTGGCCGTTTAGTTCTTTAATGTGAAATTATTTCCACATTTAAACTAAAATGTCTTCATGTATACATTATAAGTATATTCTTTCAAAGTAAGAAACTAAAGCGTAAGTACAAGTGATTGAATATATAGACATAAAATGACGTTGATATGTGTCTCATTTGCACCCAAATGATGGTATGTGAGCAGCCGACGAGCAAAGGTCGCAGAATTGCGTCATCTTTCAGAGCAGAAGTTCTAGCCTATCCCTGTCTTTTTAAAGATTATCTTAAGTGCGTTCTCAAACTTTTTCTTATGGTCCCCGTAATTCCATGTTCTCGCATACTCCGTTTCCATATATGTCAAAAACTCTATAAGGTTGTCACTACCGATTTTATTAACGACGTAACTGGTATAATGCCCAAGTAGCCACATCACAGTATTGTTTTTCCATTGAGGATAGTATTTTTTGTCTGGTCTATACAATAGTTTTGTTTCTATACAATCCGGTGAGGTCCTGGTTACAAGCGCTATCTGTCGCCTAATCCACTTCCAGTGATGGTCGCGGTTTCCGCACGTGAATCTGTGTGGAATAGTGTCCACTAGATTACAGGTGAGGCATCATTCTGTGTCACTCGGTCCAATTGCATAAAGCCTCTCATTGGTGCTTCCGATGTTGTTTATCGTTTTGTATAGCGCTGACTTAACGTTCGAAGGAAGTGCGCAGCTGTTAATATTCTGCCACACTGCTTCCCAGTTGACTCCAATGTACTTCGATTCTATTTTATTCCTTCCTTCGTGTTTTCTTCTGTATTCCAAAATGTCTCTTGCAGTTAAGTTCTTGTAATTTTTTAGTCGTTCGCTCAGATAACTTCTCTCAAGATAGTACTCCCGGATATGTTTTAACTGAAAACTTATTGTTTGGACATTTATCGGTGAATCTGTACTTTCTGGTTTGACTGCTTCGAACAGCTTCGTAGTAAGGCTGTCAGGGTTGCTGTGTATGTGGTTGGTCATTCGTTTAATATATAGCGCAGTTGCTATATTTCTTATATTAGTCAAACCCAGTCCGCCGTGTGTGGGGTCTAGCGTTACAGTTGTAGAGTCTACTCTGAATAGTTCACCCTTCCATATAAATGATGTCGTCTTTGACGTTATTGTCTTCGCTACCAGTTTAGGGATTGGAAATAACTACGCTATGTAATATACTTTTGACAGGATGTACGTATTTACATACTTAACCCTCTGGTACTGATCCAAACTTCGGTAGTTATTTTCAAGCAGTGCTCCCTTGATTTTTTGCGCTACATCCCTCCAATTTTTTGCCATCATCTGTAAGGGGACGGTTGTCAGAATAGTTCCAAGAGCTTTATGTTCCACGACGTTTTTAACCCAGTCGAGCCTGATGTCTTGCAATCCTCGTATACTTAAAAATTTACTTTTATTTTCGTTCATTTTTGCTCCTGATGCTAGACAATATTTATTTAGTTGTCTCTCTAGAGCCATCACGTCTTCTCTGTTCCTTACTATTATCCCTACATCATCAGCGTAGGCGCCAACCACTATTTTCCTTTCATAGATTGTAAGACCTGTCAGTTTAGCTTGCAGTTGCCTTAATAATGGTTCCAGTGATATTACAAAAAGTAACATCGATAGAGGACTTCCCTGAGGTACTCCTCGTTTAATTTGTATCTGTTTCGTCAGTTGACCGTTAACAGAAACTTTAGCCGAGATCCCCAGTGCGGCATTTTTGACGATGTTTATAGTTCCTGGAAGAAATCCCATTCGTTTCATGGTTTCTAGAAGATACTTGTGTTCGACCTGGTCGAAAGCTTTATAAAAATCGACGAAGAGGAGACCGCAGTGAATATTGCTAACAGATGTTAAAGCAATAATGTCCCTATATTGCGCAGCAGTTTGGAGTATCGTCCTTCCATAGGCACAAGTCTGATAATGACAGATAATTTTCTCAGTTAGTGGTACGATACGTTTATTTACTGCCCTTGCAATAATCTTGTAGTCAGAATTCAGTAGGGAAATTGGTCGAAGATTGTTGATTTTCTTGCATCCTTTGTTTTTTGGGATCAGAACAATTTTACATTCTTTCAATTCTGAGGGGACACGTTTACCCTGAAACACTTCATTCACAATTTCTGTCATCTTATCTCCTATCAAATCCCAGTACCTTTTATAAAACTCGATGGGTAAACCATCGGGTCCTGGTGACTTCTTAGTGGGAGAACTGCGTATAATTTCCAGTACTTCTTGATTAGTAAAGGCTGAAGACATCTGTTCATTGTCTTCTCTAGTTATTTTAGAAGTCACGTTTTCAAACAGTTCATCATAATAGTCTTCATTAGAGTCACATGATTCATATATATCTCTGTTGTACCGATGTATTTCACGAATTATTTCATTTTGTTTGGTGAGGACAGTACCATCTACCAGCTTGAGCTCATCCATGAAAGTCCTTCGGCGGTTTTTGTTGTGTTTTATTAAGTGATACAAAGCCGCAGATTCGTCCTCACTGACTGATTTTGCTTTAGATTTAAGCTTAAGTCCTTCTAATTGTTGTCTCTTCAATGCTATTAACTTTGCTTTTATCTTTTTAATATCTTGCAGTCGAGTCGTAATTCCGTCTACCTGATCATATAACCCTCTTAATACACTGTAATAGAATTCCATTGACTGTTTGATTTCCCGAGAGCGCTCTATGCTATAACAAATAATTACTTTACGTAACTTTGGCTTCGCTCTAGTGGTCCACCACTCTGAAACACTATTATAGCTGTTAACTGAGCATAGACACAGTTCCCATGCACGATTAAGTTCTTCTTCTAATTCCTTGTCCATTAAAACAGCAGCGTTCAAACACCATTGGCCCCTGTACCAACGTGTTGGTTGTTGATCTAAATTGATACAGGTAGAGATGCTGCTGTGATCTGAAAAGCTTGCAGGAATTGTTTCCGCTTTAAGTACATTGGTCGCTAGGTTGTCCGACACAAAGATCCTATCAATTCTACTGGAGGATGTACTGGTAATATAGGTGAACTGGACCAGTGTCGGATACTTAATTTCCCAAACGTCCCTCAGTTTCAGTTCTCTGACAAGACGGTTCAGCTCGTTTGAATAATTAAAATTGGGAAACTGGTCTTTTCGGTTCAGAACACAATTAAAATCACCCGATAGTATAAGTTTTTGAGGGTCCTTCCGAAGTAGATAAATTATATATTCTTTAAAAAACTTTGCTCTTTCGGAACTATGCGTATTGCCAGAGGGTGCGTAAAGGTTAATAATTGTGACACCCATTATGCTCACCCCTATTCCTCTTCCAGATTCAAGCATTTCTACATCATTTACAGGAATACCGTCTTTTATTAAAATTGCCGTGCCAACATTCATTTCAGGTACAGAATTAATTAGAACAATATATCCTGGTATTGTAAAATCTGTCATTAGCACCTCTTGCAAGAGAGCAATGTCTGTTGCTGATTCTTACAAAAATTGTTTTAAAGCTTCGGTTTTAACTTTAGACGTAATCTTATTTATATTTATTGACGTTATTGTATAGGCCTATAGAATTTTTTGAGACTATATAATGTATTAATTGACAAAGTTGGGAGGTTATCCGAATAAAGCATGCCATGGCCAACAGCAGCAATAAAATACTTACGAAAATATAAAAAGAAAAAAAAAACATCATATTGCTATGATACTTCATGAACGTCTTTTAGATGCAGCAAATATTTGTTAAAAAACTGATTTAATCCCTCTTTTTTTCCGCTAAGTGTTGCCTTCAGATGTCAAACCCTGGGTTATATCTGTACCTTCATTACAGGGGGAAGTTCCTTGTAAGACATTTTTGGAATTTCCCTTCAAGGAACCTTCAGTGACTATTTCATATTTGATATTTGGCGGCTTTTTATTGCCCCTGGCGGGCTGTTGCCTGCTTTGCTTCCGATTAACTCTCAGATTTTGTTGCGGTTTGACTCGGCGGCGCAGCAAGTCCTGAGTCGCCGTGGTTTCCTGTTCACTTTCCTTGTTTTCGTCTGCCGTGTTACAACTTCGATCAGGCGAAGTCTGTTGTCCACTTCCGCGTTGCTGTTGACGGTCTTGCGCGACCTGCATCGGTGTGTCTGACGCGGCGTGTTGCTCGTCGACTGCTGCCTCGGTCTGCTTGTGTTGAGACACGTCCGGCTCCTCAGAGAGCAGCAACTTGTTCGCCGACGTGTCAGGCACTATTTTATCAGATTCCGTCTCTTGCATTACTTCTTGTTCTTTGTCTGACTGAGATTGTAGCGTGGTTTCGTCCTCCGAAGGCAGTTCTTTCATGTCTACGTTCCCTGTTCCCTCTAGCTCTTCCGCTTCGCACGGCTTCTGCTTGCGGGCGGAATGTACAGGAGAGGAATCTTCATCAGATTGATCTTCCGTTTTTTCTAGGGGTCTTTTCTTGGGTTGCTGCTCACTTTCACGCACAGCAGAACCGCTATTTGTAACTGGATTCAAGGGTGGGAACTCCTTTTCGGGTATGGTGACCACATCAGAAGTACCTTCCATGGCGACCTTAACAGGAGGGGGTTGCTCAGTAGAGGCCATAATGTTACTGAGTGTGAGTCGTTTCCGCTGTATTAAATTGGTTCTCAAAACAACGGCACGACGTGGGCAGTCCTGTCGGAAGTGTCCAGATTCGTTACAAATTTGACAAGTTTGTTCTTGTCCAGAATACACAATGTGAGCTTTATAACCTTCTACGGTAATATAAGAGGGAATATTAGTTTATTTATTTTATTTATTTTATTTGTTTTTTCTGTTCCATAGGACCCACTTGAGGAGTAAGACTCCATGGTCATGGAACAAGTCAATACATTGTTACACAAGAATGGTAATAGAAAAATTTTAAATAGTCCTTTGCACACGACAATCTTAAGACAAAGTGAAAAGAATCAATAAAGAAAAAATGAATTAGCTTAATTGTTTAACTTTTCTAGGAGCTCCTCGACAGAATAAAAGGAGTGAGCCACGAGGTAACTCTTCAATTTAGATTTGAAAGCATGTGGATTAGTGCTAAGATTCTTTAGTTCTTGTGGCAGCTTATTGAAAATGGATGCCGCAGAATACTGCACCCCTTTCTGCACAAGTGTTAAGGTGGTGTGGTGCAAATGTAGATTAGACATCTGTCTAGTATTCACCGAGTGAAAGCTACTAACTCGTGGGAATAAGCTGATATTATTAACAACAAAAGACATTAAAGAAAAAACGTATTGTGACGCCAGAGTCAAAATTCCCAGACTACTGAAAAGGGGTCGACATGACGTTCGCGAACTTACACCAGATATTGCTCGAACCGCCCGTTTTTGAGCCAGAAATATCCTTTTTGCATCAGGCGAGTTACCCCAAAAAACAATGCCGTACGTCATAAGTGAGTGAAAGTAAGCGAAATAGACTACTTTTCGTGTTGAAAAATCACTTATCTCAGATATTGTTGTAATGGTAAATATAGCAGAATTTAGTTTAGGAACAAGATCCTGAACATGGGCTTTCCATGACAGCTTACTGTCTATATGAACACCTAGAAATTTGAACTGTTCAGTCTCACTTATCACATGACCATTATGTGTAATCATAATGTCAGATTTCGTCAAATTATGGGTTAGAAATTGTAAAAACTGAGTTTTACTGTGATTTAACATCAACTTGTTTTCTATTAGCCATGAACTTATCTCTTGAACTGCATTATTTGATACTGTGTCAATATTACGAGCAACATCCTTCACTACCAAACTGGTATCATCAGCAAACAAAAATATTTTACAATCACCTGTTATACTCGAAGGCATATCATTTATATAAATAAGAAACAGCAATGGTCCCAAAACAGACCCCTGGGGCACCCCATACTTAATTGTGCCCCATTGGGATTGCACGTCATAGCCATTTTCTACATTGCGGAGAATTACCTTCTGTTGTCTATTATTAAAGTAAGAGGTGAACCAGTTGTGGGCTACTCCCCGTATTCCATAATGTTCCAACTTCTGCAACAATATTTTGTGATCAACACAATCAAACGCTTTTGTTAAATCAAAGAAGACGCCTAATGTCCGTAGCCTCTTATTTAACCCATCAAGTGCCTCACAGAGAAACGAAAATATAGCGTTTTCAGTCGTTAAACCACTTCTAAAACCAAACTGTACGTTTGACAGGAAATTATGTGAACTGAAATGATCAATTAATCTTGAATATACAGCCTTTTCAATAACTTTGGAAAAAACCGATGGCATAGAAATAGGTCTATAGTTGTCTACATTATCCCTTTGTCCTTTTTTATAAAGCGGTTTCACTACTGAGTACTTTAATCTGTTAGGAAACTGACCATTCTGAAAGGAAAAATTACAAATATGGCTTAGTACTGGGCTAACATATGGAGAACAGTACTTTAGAATTCTGCTAGATACCCCATCATATCCACAAGAGTCCTTAGTCTTTAGTGATTTAATTATTGACTCAATCTCACCTATGGAAGTATCATGAAGGATCATTTCAGGTAACAGCCTCGGAAACGCATTTTCTAAAAACGTTATATGATTACCTGTAGAAACTAGAGTTTTGTTTAGTTCCTCTACTATATTCAGAAAGTGATTATTGAATATTGCACATATATCTAACTTGTCAGTAACAGAAACATTCCTACTACGCACTGACGTTATATCTTCTACCTGCTGCTCCTGACCAGACACTTCCTTCACGACTGACCAGATAGTTTTAATTTTATCCCGAGAGTTTGCTATTCTTTTTGCATACCACATACTTTTTGCATTCTTAATGACTTTTTTCAGAACCTTACAGTACTGTTTGTAATGAGCTACTGCATCTTCATTCTGACTGCTTCTAACATTTTGATACAACTCCCGCTTAGTTCTACATGATACTCTTATCCCCTTTGTCAGCCACCCTGGCTGTCTGTTACTGAAAGTACCCTGTTTTGAGCGTTCTAGCGGAAAGCAACTTTCAAACAGCATAATAAATGTGTTCAGAAAAGCATTATATTTATCATCTGCATTATCAGCACTATAAACATCCTGCCATTCTTGTTCCTTAATTAGGCTTAAAAAGGTCTCAATTGCAACTGGATTAACTTTTCTGAGTAGTTGATATTTATGTTTAACATTTGTTTGAGAACAAATACTTTTTAGAATTAAAAGTTGGGCATCGTGGTCTGATAGGCCATTTACTATTCTGCTGACAGAGTGCCCCTCTAATAATGAAGAATGAACAAAAATATTGTCAATGGTAGAACTGCTATTTCCTTGCACTCTCGTTGGAAAAAATACTGTTTGCATCATGTTATAGGAATTAAATGGATCTAACAGCTGACTTTTCCTTGAGCTATCACCTACACAATTAATGTTGAAATCTCCACACACAATTAAATTTTTATACTTCCTATACAGTGAACCCAGAACCAATTCCAGCTTGGGCAGAAACATTTTAAAATCTGAGTCAGGGGATCTATAAATAACAACTATTACTAGTTTAGTTCCATTAACATTAACAACTCCTGCACAACATTCAAATATCTGTTCTGTGCAGTGTTTAGAAAAATCGATTGACTCCGATGAAAAATCGTTTTTTACATACATGGCCACTCCCCCACACTGCAAGGAACTCCTAGAGTAGAAGGCAGCTAACCTGTATCCTGGCAAAGGAAGTCTCTTAATTGTCACACCACTTAAAAAGTGCTCTGAAATTCCAATGTCAGAATCAGTATCAATAAGCATTTCATTAACTTTATCTCTGATACCCTGTATATTTTGATGAAAAACAGTAATTCCCTTATTACTTATATTCTTAGACTTTGTCAAAGGTGGTTCATTTCTTAGAGGGACTTCCTTTAAGCAGGAATATCTATCAGCTGTCTTCAGTCTAAAAAAGGTGCAGCCCTAACACCAACTACTACAGGAATTTTTCCATGAGTGAAACCCCCACCCCCTACTACACTGTCACCTATAAGCTTTGCCAACCTCCCCTTCCCATACCTATTGAGGTGCAGACCGTGCCTAGTAAAATCCGACCTTTGGATAGTCTCAACTGGCACCACTGCAATGTGATCCATGCCCTCCGTCATCAGCGCCTTCTCAAGCCCCATGTTAACACGGCTGACAGCCGTATTAAGACAAGGCCTATCATGACGCTGAAACAGCTGCACGAAATGCACATTTGTGCCACCAGTTTCAGTTGCTATCCTTTCCAGATCACCACCTATATCATATTCCCCGTCCCTATCAAGACTATTCCCGGCCCCACCCACTATAACTACCTGATCCTCTTTTGAAAAATTCCTACATAAGTCCCCTATGTTACAAGTGACCTGAGCTAACCCTGCACTAGGCTTCACTATGCTGGTGACCTGGTACTCACTCCCAAGTACTTCCTGCAACTGTTGGCCAACACCTCTGCCATGAGAACTACCTAGCAGCAGAACCTTCTTCTTCCTAAGAGACCTCTCTACAGATTTCGGCTTACCAAAAGCTGAGGTCTGCTGCGTACTTCCTACACCTACAGCTACAGGAGGTTCATCTCCACTCAACTCTGACAGTTGGTCAAACCTATTTGCAACTTGCAATGTAAAGCTATCTGAATACCTTCTCCTAGCTACCTTCTTGCCAACTGCCAGTTCCCATTCCCCAGCCCCCCTTCCCCTCCTCAACCTACCTAGTTCCTCTTCAGCGTTTTTCAACTGCACCTGAAGGGCGCAGATCAAACGCTCCTGCTCCTCTATCAACTTATTCCTGCTGCAAATCCTACAGTACCAGGAGAGAACCTCACCACAATGCCCACTGTCTTCCCCACTGCACTCCCCCCCATGAAAATACTTACTGCAACTCCCACACTGCAGCCCACTACGCACGACCCTACGACAGAGCCTACACTTTTCACTCATGGTAAAATTTTACAATAATTTGTTAAGAAAAACTAGACGTCTACGTTATGAATTTAAGTTTCTACAAAATAAGTAGGAAGTACCTTTTAACTACAGCAATCAACAAACTTCAGTCTCTACAAGTCAAGTAACAACAACTAATAGTATCAGAAAAGAGCAAATAACACTACCACAGAAACTTTACACTGTTTCTTGTATAAACAAGTTCAAATTCAAGCATAACTAATAAAATAACTAAACACTGTGAGAGTACAAGAGTTATCAAATACCGTAACTTAAAGTTTCCCAACCTCAACTACGTTAAAAACAGCAAGTCACCTGTTGAAAAGTACTAAAGTTAATAAACAACTAGCGCGATAACACCTCCTGAAATCTAAAACTTTAATAATTTAACTACAATACACAAACACTTATTGGAACTTAGCTTTCGGAGACCGCTACGGCTGGAACCACTCGCCACCAGATGTAAACAAAGCAGTAAGACGTCGATGCCGGCGCACACGCGAACACAAATAACACCACTTAAAGCAATTACGGCACAACAAACGCTAAAATAACTGACGAACCTTTACTAGAACACCTCTATATTGAATATTGTCACGTAATAACAATTAAAATAATTATATTAATCCTAAAATTATATAAAAATCGAGAGCGATGTGCACAGCAGTCCAGCACTCGTCTTCCATTTCTACAGATCGTATTCCATTATAACATTGCAGTTTGTACTGCTTGGACCAACGTTCATTCACAATTGAAATAACGTCCCCATATTTTTAAAGTGCTTCCTTAATCAACAGATTATCAATTTCAATAGGGATATTTAAAACCCTCACAGTTTTATACGTGATATCAGCTTTCCGTACTGAGACTATACTTTTAGATCCATCTCTATGTTCAAATTCTACAGCATTACCCCACTTTGTCAGAAATTTGTCGACCGTCACCGGACTAAAAAACTTTACAAACACACAGTATTGATCAGCGTCTAATTGAGTGGTATGTACAGAATCAGAATTAATGCCCATTACCTCAAACAGCCAGTCGTGTACTTCCAGAGCAGACGGTTGAACAGGACGAGTTTCCCTCTTGAAAGAGAAAACCAGATTATTTTTTCGTGCAGAATCAGCCATTTTCTTCAGCGGCGTAGAAATCCCGGTGAACACCGAAATCCCGCCAAATGACGAGACGTTCACAAACGAAACACGTAAACACCACTATACAGCACTTCAAGTACGTGTACGAACACAGAAAGGACAGGAACACTGAACGTAAACAAATACACCGGCGCGAGCGCTAACGTATACGGAGCAGCAGCGGGCAAGTCCGTTCGCGTTGGCAGCTGAAGCCGAACTGCCACACCACTGGGGACACACTGATCACCGCACCTGCAAGGACTACCTAAGCACGACTCCCGTCAGATACCAATTCCCAGCTTCGCCCTATTCTATGAATATTAATAATAACAACTGCAGGATCAGAAGTGTCGTCTGTTCTCTCGCAACGGATACCACATGTATATATTTAATTTATAGAGTTTGTAGATTTGTAGAAAGCTTTTCACAATGTCGACTGGAATACACTTTTTCAAATTCTGAAGGTAAGAGGGGTAAAATATAGGGAGCGAAGAGTTATATTCAACCTATACAGAAACCAGCGGTTATTATTGTCGAGGGTCATGAAAGGGCCGCAGTCGTTGCGAAAGGAGTAAGACGGGGTTGTAGCCTTTCCCCAATATTCAATCTGCACATTGAGCAAGCAGTGCAGGAATACAAGGAGAAATTTGGAGAGGGAACTAAAGTTCAGGGAGAAGAAATAAATACTTTACGGTTTTCCGATGACGTATTAATTTTGTCAGAGAATGCAAGGGATGGAAGTGCAATTGAATGGAATGACATTATCCTAAAAGTAAGACTTAAGATGAACATTAACAAGAGTAAAACGAGAGTAATGGAATGTAATGTCAGAAAATCAGGAGATGCTGAAGGAATTATATTAGGTAATGAGACAATAAAAGTAGTAAATGAGTTTTGTTATTTGGCCGAAGTAAAGAAGTCATAAAATGCAGAATGGCTGTGGGAAGAGAAGCGAAACTTGTTAACATCCAATATTTATTTCAATGTTAGGAAGTGCTTTCTAAAAGCATTAGTCTGGAGTGTAGCATTCTGCTGGAGTGAAACGTGGACGATTAGGAGTTCAGACAAAAAAATGATAAGTATTTAAATGTGGTGCTACAGACGAATAATGAATATGAGATGGGTCGATCACGTAACTAATGAGGAGATGCTTAACCAAATTGGGGAGAAAAGGAGATTCTGGTATATCTAAGAGATAAGTTGGTAGGACACATTCTGAGACATGAAGGAATTGTCAAATTAGCATTAGAACGAAGTGTGTGGGGTAAAATTCCTAGAGGGAGACCGAGGGACGAATATAACATGCAGATTCAAAAGATGTAGGTTGCCGAACGTATTCTCAGATGAAGAGACTTGCACAGGACAGGTAGCGTCTGCAGACTGAAAACGACGACGACGACAACAACAACGTACTGCGTCCTTTCTGATAGAAAACTACGAATTCAGTTCCACAGCTGTGGCGATTTTCCATAAACACGCAATTTTATTAGAATACGCTTGTCAAGTACAGTGTAAAAAGACTTTCAAAAATCTAGAAATACGGAATCTATTTGACGTCCCTTGTCGACAGCACACTTCCCAGAATGTGACTGAGGAGCTAGCTGTCTTTCGCAAAAACGATACTCTTTGAATCCACGTTGATTTTCGTTCAATAAGTCGTTTTCTCTCGAGGTAGTTCATAATAATTGAGGAAAGTATATGTTACAAAATCCTGCTGTAAACGACAGCACTCGTCCCATAATGAGACCATACTTCTTGAATCCATGTTGACTTTGGGTCAATAGGTCCTTCTCTTCGAGGTAGTTCATAATAATTGACGAAAGTATACGTTACAAAATCCTGCTGTAAACAACGGAACGACAAAATAAGTCTCTTTTTCGTAACCATATTTGATACTGCAATAAATTACATACCAAATAAGAAGTATAAAATATATTTTATGGAAATTTTCGATCGAATTAGACTAGTATGATACTCAAATCGCTACGATACTATCATTATATCACCAGTAGCTTTACCCGCTTTACTTGGTTTTCAAGGTAAATATAAGACGATTATATTATTTTCCTTGTTTAGTACTTGCTGCCTTATAGGGTATAGCTGTTCGGATTAATAATGTGGGCTGTTAAGTTTTTACCTGCAATTCCTGTGGACGTATTGCGCATTACAATCGATTTCAATCTCTCTCCAGTTTCTAGCGTTGCACTCCGATGGCCCATCCAACACTGACGCATGGCCTAATGGGTGTGCGAGACGTGCAAATGGATGGAACGCATAAAACGGCTACATGTCAGCTCCAGTCGCAGATTTACATTTACCTAGTGCAATCACAATTTATTACGCCGCGATATGACGGAGCGATGGCGGCGGACTAGACGTGTGCTGCTCACAGCCAGTAACACTTTGTGGTGCCATTTGTAATCGAACCGAAACACAAACGGCAGCCCCCGGCGAAAATAGGCATCCGCGATCTGTAATGATTGTGCTATAGGAGAACACCGTCTCTTACATATCATTAACTAGCTGAAAACCCGGCTTTACCCGGGTATTTATTTATTCCTGCTTTGAGTTAGTACTTTTCCTATCCTTTCTCTCTCTGTCCATCTCCTTATTTCTAAAAACGTGCTATATTTATTGGAGAATAAATAAGAAACAAGGCTGTCTCGCATAATGTACAAAATTATAAATATCCAAACAAAGAAAGATAGTAATCAAAACACAAATGACATATAAAATGCGTACGATCTCAATTTTATTGAGTTATATGTTGTGCTGTCGTATATTTTTTCAGGTATGTATTCATTTGTAAAAGTGCTGTATGTCTGTATTAAAAGAAATTACTTTTTTACTGCTTTATTTATTTTCTTATATTTCCCTATTCGCATGCTAATCCTTAGAGAGAAAGAGCTGGAGACATTGTAGCACGCATATACCAAAGAAGTGGTCTATGGCATCACGTTTCGTTGTATGTAACCTTTTTTGCTATAGAGTTCGACGACTTTCAACCACCATATCTTCCACCCCCTTATTGCTATCGGCATGGAACTGCTATGGTGTACAATGGGAGACTTCGGACAACAATTACTCACAGACTATTCGTTTGCGTTCTGTAGTTTTCGCTGCAGAGAGAAATATTAACACACACACATGTAGAAATTCCATCCCAACATATTCCACCCTTTTATTATTATCAACCCTCAAGCAACAATGCAACCAATAAAACCAGTTTCAAAAAGTAAATATAATTTTGAAAGAGTAATTATTGTTCCACATTTCGCGTTATATTCTTCAAATTACTAAATATCTATCAGATTGCTATAAAGCAGTGCCTAAAACCTTCCTGAGGTATAAATTAGTAACTGTACAAATATTTGAGTCTCTGCGTCTTGTCATTCGGACGCGATAAGCGTACACCGAACAGACATTCACATTAATATACATAGATAAATAGCTATCCGATCGCTATAAAACCGTGCCTAAAGCCTTCCCCGCGTAGACATTAGTAACAGTACAAATTTTTAGATCTTTATGTCTTGTGGTTCAGACGTGATAAACATACACTGAACAGACATCCACATTTATAGATATAGATTACTCCATTTGTATAGGTTAGGTAACCGTCTTATGCAACTGTAAATTAGTCTCATTTAGACCAGACGCGTTTTTATTCTAAAATATCTTCAGTGGTCAACAGTACACGAAATATTTTATTTTACATTATTTCTTGATTAAATGCTATCGATAACAGTTCTCATGCAATAGGATTATTTTGATTCGTTTGTTTTGTTTATCCTCTTTGTGTGTGTTTTTCTTTAGCTAAGTGCAAGTGTGCTTCATACAATTTTTGTTTGAGTTGACAACTGAACATGCTTTAGAATAAATCGAAACGCGCCTGGTCGCAGTTGTACTAATTTACATTTGCATAAGACGGTTACCTAACCTATACAAATTAAGTAACTGCAACTGCAGAGAAAGGAAGCCAAAAACAAAATGAAGAATTATATTAATTACTGTTTGAAAAATTACTTTCGAGTAGGAAATTTCAGTATATAAGTCATGAAGCTGATCGGTTTAAATTGGCACAGATCAGTGGGAAGGCAGGAGGATAAATGAGTAACATCACATCTAATCTTCGAATGCATTGCATTGGAGAGTAAAAGGCACAGAACATTTGGGACAACCAGATCCGAAGAAATTGTGTCTAATAAAGAACTGGTAAAGGGACTCCTTGCACTGTTCAAGGGCATTGGTTGGCTTTACTAGATATACAGGGAGCGATACCGCACAATAAACTTAGTTTCGGTGCTGGCAGTGGCGGGTTAGACCAAGACTGTTTTGGCTTCCCTGGAAAAATCAAATCAACATCCCGTCGCATTTATTGTAACAGCAATTGCAAGGGTAGCTCAGTCCAGTGGGTGTAGTTGTTCAGCGCGTTCTGTAGAGAACTGAATGTTCTCTCTAATAAAAAGACTGGCCCAAGAATTCTGATCAACGAAATAAAACGAACCCACGTTCGCAACGGACTGAACTACCTATGGAACATATAAATGATAAAATAAAATAAACACAATAAAATGAAATAAATATAAGGTCTATAAACCTAATGCCCGCGAATAGAAAAGTCCCGCATTTGTATCCAGGTACGGCAAAAGTTTCAATCAGCCAGAAATTTACATTTTGGAGTTTTTTTCTCTACTCAACTGAATCACCCAACATTTTAGTCTCAATGGACCTCCCTTGCATTTCCATGATGTGATATAGGAATTCCGCACAAACAAAATGTTGGATGGCAGGTCGCGGATTAGAACTGACGCGCCGCGGTGGAGTAGCCGAGCGCGCCGTTCGCCGTCTTCGGAGGTTCGACTCCTCCCTCGGGCGTTGGAGTGTTTGTTGTCTTTTGTGTAAGTCTGTAAGCATAGGGACGATTCCAAAGTAGTTATGTCCCTTAGATTTACAAACATTTGAACATTTGAGAACTGAAGTCTGTCCTACTGCTTAACAGAAACTGGAATAGTTGTTCTTTTATTGATGTGATATTCACTCTCAAGATATGTTTGACATAGCTGTAGATGACAGTCTAAGAATCATGTAATCCATATATATTTATCATAAAATATACCTACATAAACCCGTGTAGTATGGTCCGGCGTTTATCTCTTTCTACTTATTTACCCTTGATACTTTCAAACAAAACGAATTGGTCCGAAAGGGCACACATCTTTGATTAACGCAAGAGTATATGAAATTAAAATTCATGACCTCTTTCTGCTCCATGGCGTTGAGACACATTCAACGGTCGACAGATAAGCAATCGGCCTTAACCCCTAGTAATAAGACTGATTTTTATACATTAAAGAGAAATATGTGTCTGACAGACACAGTAATGAAAGAAAATATGATGCATTTCTCGTAAATTGAACTATAATCTGTCAGTACTATGAAATAAATTTAACAGTCACTTACTAAACACCCCTGTCAAGAAAAAAATCCAATATTTATTGGTATCATAAATACTAATACAATGCAACTCTACGAAAATAAGAAAGAGAAATGTCAGCGATATGACCCAACTTCTCAATGACTATTGTCTAATTAACGGATTAAACACTTAACACACATTTTTTCTGAAACATTCAGGCGTTTTTTCTCTATCATAATTATATTCAGTGTTCGTGTTTTGCGGTTAGTCGTAAGACTGCGCTTCCTCTCTACTGCCAGTTCTTCACTCGTCACCCTCTGTTGTTATTTTTTTCTGGACATATATCTCACATGGAATAATAGGAGGAAGTCCACAATGTTGATTGGGTACAGGTTCCTCCTTAACCTGGTGGTGCCTGTGCACAGCGGAAATTTTGATTTGTGCTGGCTCTCCACCCTTGAAAAGCAGGGGTCTCCCTCTCCCCCACCCCTCCCCAAGTCTGCTGCAAATTATTCGTGCCTCTGGTTTTCAATCTGAAAGGTCAATATAAAAAAAAGTATATTTTTAGCCATTAAAATTATCTAGTCATAATGATATTTACTTTTATTATTAATCTTATGTATTATACATTGTAACATTTTAAACGTGTTATAATTGAAAGGTCAGATAATGCACTCGTAACATTTATATGAGATCGTGAAAAAAATCGGTTGTTCCTTAAAACAAGGTAGGTAGAGTTACTAATATCAGGAGCTAAAAATTGGATAATTGCATTAATATAGTAATTGTATTTCGTTTATTTTTTTTTGTGAGGCACGCATAATTAATTTCTAAACTAAGAAACCTTGAATCTGATTGACCAGCAAAGAAACTGACTGCATTTTCTTGCCCGCTAAACCCAGAGTTTTGTTGCTGAAAAGATTCGCATCGACGGATTGACTAAACCTCAGCTGAATGTAATTGAATTGTGACTACTTACAAATCACTGAAAATGTATGATGAAGATAAGGAAAAGAAATTATCAGATTATCAAATCAAAAATCACCCCCATGAACCACAGACATTGCCGAGGTGGTGTGCCATGCGACGCTCAACGATACAAACAGCCGTACCGTAGGTGTAACCACAGTGGAGGGGTATTTGTTCAAAAAAATGTTCAAATGTTTGTATAGCTTATAGGACTTAGCAACGGGGTTATCAGTTCCTAATCTGACGAACTACTTATGAACTAATACTAAGGACGGCACAAATATCCATGCCAGAGAGGGGATTCGAACCCCCGACCGTAGTGGCCGTGCAGACCGAGACTGGAGCGCCTCAGCCTCCTCGGCCACCGCGACCAGACAAACGAGTGGTTCCTGAAGAGGGGCAGCAGCCTTTTCAATAGTTACAGAGGCAACGGTCTGAATAATTGACTGAGCTGCTCTTGTAACGCTAGCTAATGAGGCTTTGCCACAGCTACTGCAAGCAAGGGAAAACTACAGCCGTTACCTTTCCGTAGGAGAAAAAAAAATTAATTCTAGCTGAAAGGATGAAGGGTTGCAATGGGGAGGTTCCCTTTGTTAGTTTCATTTTGCTAATTACATATTGAAACCACCCCCATGAACTACAGACATTGCTGAGGTGGGGTGGCTTGCGTGCCTCAACAATACAAATAGCCGTACCGTAGGTACAAACATAATAAAGGGGTACCGGTGGAGAGACCAGACAAACGTGTGGTTCCTGAAGAGGGGCAGCAGCCTTTTCAGTAGTTACATGGCCAACGGTCTGAATAATTGACTGAGCTGTATTTGTAACATCAGCTAATGTGGCTTTGCCACACAGCTACTGCGAACGGCTTAAAACGAGGGGAAACGACAGCTGTTAAATTTCCGCGGACATGCAGCTGTAGTGTATGAATATATGCTGATGATGGCATCCTCTCGAGTAAAATATTCCGGAGGTGAAATAGTCCCCCATTCGGATCTCCGGGCGGGGACTACTGAGGAGGATTTGGTCATCGGGAAAGACAACACGCCGGCCGCGGTGGCCGAGGGGACTGAGGGGCTCCAGTCACGGTCTGCACGGCCACTACGGTCGGGGGTTCGAATCCCCCCTCGGGCATGGATATTTGTGCCGTCCTTAGGATTAGCTAGTTGATAAGTAGTTTGTAAGTTTAGGGACTGATGACTGTAGTTAAGTCCCATAAGCTCTACAAACATTTGAACATTTTTAAACTGAAAGACATACCCAGGGGCAGATATAGACTTTGACCATAACTTCTTGGTCATGAACTGTAGGCTGAAACTGAAATAACTGCAAAAAGGTAGGAAAGTAAGGAGATAGGACCTGGATAAATTGAAAGAACCTGAAGTTCTTGAGAATTTCAGGTGGAGCTTTAGGCAATAATTGCCAGAAACGGTGGGAGATAAAAGAGTGGAAGAAGAATGGGTATCATTATGAGATGAAATAGTGAATGCAGCAGAGGGCAAAGTAGGTAGAAAGGCAAGACGTACAAAAAGACCTTGGATATCATAGGAAATACTACATTTACTTGATGAAAGGAGAAAATATAAAAGTGTAGTAAATGAAACAGGCAAAATTGAGAGAAGACGGCTAAGAAATAAGATTGACAGGAAGTATACAATAGCTAAGCAGGAGTGGCTAGAAGGGAAATGCAAGTCTGTTGAAGAATGTATAAATAGGAGAAAAATAGATGCCACCTACAGGAAAATTAAAAATAAATTTGGATACAAGAAAAGCAGCTCTATGTATATCAAGAATTCATATGGAAAACCAAAAGACGGGAAAGCTGAAATGTGCAAAGAGTATATTGCGGGGGTCTACAAAGGAAATGGACCTACAGACAATATTGTAGGAAGGGAAGAGGATGTATATGTGGATGAAATAGAAGATACTATAATGAGAGAAGAATTTGACAGATACCTAAGTGGAAACAAGGCCCCTGGAGTGGACGACAGAGGAAATACCCTCTGACTTTAAGAAAAATGTAACAATCCCCATTCCAAAGAAAGCAGGTGCATACAGGTGTGAAAGTTACAGAACCATCATTTTAATATGTCATGGCTGCAAAATTTTAACACGAATTATTTACCGACGGATGGAAAATCTGTTAGAAGCCGGCCTTAGGGAAGACCAGTTTGGATTCAGGAGAAATGTAGGAACACGGGAGGCAGTTCTCACTTTACGGCTTGTCTTAGAAGATAGATAAAGGAAAGGCAAACCTACAATTATAGCTTTCTTACACCTGGAGAAAGCTTTTGACAATATTGATTGGAATACACTCTTTCAAAATTTGGAATCACCAGGAGTAAAATATAGCTCTCCTGCGAACCATGCAAGACTAGCACTCCTGGAAGAAAGGATACGGTGAAGACATGGCTTAGCCACAGCCTAAGGGATGTTTCCAGAATGAAACTTTCACTCTGTAGTGGAGTGTGCGCTGATATGAAACTTCATGACAGATTCGAGTCCCGGTTCCTAGACACAATTTTTGTTCTTGGTCATCTTTTTCTAAATAGTAGTAAAATGGTTCACCCATTAACAAAACTAAAATTTAGAGGGGCACCTTCTTGGCTTTGAACACAGGCACTGACCATGATCGGCGGGCCACTGCCTACCACCGCCGCCGACACTAGCCAAGTCCTTCCATCAGAGTAAGAATAATGTTTGTTTTATTTGTTTAATAAATGTTTTTGTGAAAATGCCTTTTCATTTACGCCTCATACACGAGCCAAGTAAAATATCCCACATGTCTTTAAGATTCCTTGCAAAAATGCTATCCTGACAATAAAATGTTAATTTGTATTTAGTGCCTGCCATCCTGACATTAGGGCAATGCATTATCAGTTGTTGTTAATTGTTCATTCATTAGAAAAGCGGTAACACTACTTCTTCAAGTGGTGGTATCATTTGATGTCAGAAGTGTCTTCACACTGGTTACTTCAAAATCGACTTGCGCTTCTCTAAACTTTCTCTATATCTTCCGTCAGTCCCACTTGATGGAGATTGAACAATACGAAGCAACATTCCAAAAGCCACACACAACTGTCGGTATGACCGATCCATCGTTTATATGCCCTCACAACTATTAACCACCATTCTATCATCTTTAGTGAGCCACCTCTCCTCTTCTCTAAAATAAAAAATAAATAAATAAAAAGTAAAAATATTCGTTGCTGCTCCATTTTGTTTACATGAAAAATCAATAGGCCATATCATAATTTAATATAACGCATCAAAAACCAAAAATTACAATTGCGATGTTGGCAGTACTACAACTACTCTCTGTGATATTGCAGACTCAATCACATTCAAAACAATTACTTATGATCTATGAAAAACATAAATATGGACAGTGCGTCATTGCAACAATAAAGTTGAAGAAAGAAGAATCTGCGGTACTGCATGATATAACCTGGCACTCAATGATGTAAGGCGAGGCCAAGACTAAAATGGTATTTCACGTATTTTGCTAACGAACTGTATTCTGTCTAAGAAACAAAACAAACTGTAGCTATCTATGATTACAGACCACTGAAGATGTTTTATTGTCATTAAAACTAAAGCCGTGTGGTAAGAAAATTCCAATTTTATTCGTAGTTGTACTGACGAACAAACATTACCCATTATAATTTACGGTTTTTTAATTGCTGATATGGATGGCATCATAATTTCCCTTATTTAGATGCCAATCACTAATTTTTACACCATGCAGGTAACAAATCTAAATCATTTTGCAGTTGCTTTTGATCCTCTGGTGGCTTTACTACTGATAAATGACAGAATCATCTGTGAACCCTCTAAGAGAGCTTTCACATTTTCTCCTAAATCTTAATATATATAAAAATTGAGGTGTTTCTGCCAATATTTCACTCTGCAGTCAGAACTGCATATCGAAAACGAATAATATTTCTGTTTGGTAATACGTATCCCATTGTGCACTATGGTGATAGAGGGTTGATAACGATAAGGGGGTGGAAGATATGGGAATTGAAAGTTAATGACTTATATAAAACTCTACGTGTGCTCTTCAGCAAAATATTATACAATGGAGCCGAACGATCTCTATGTCTTGTCGTAATACGAAGTCCATGTTGTACACAATAGCAGTTCCGTGTCGATAGCTATAACAGGACGGAAGCTGCAGTGGTTGAAAGTTGTCAGCTTATAGGAAATTCGGACTGAAGACTAGCAATAAATTTTGACACTATAATAGTAAAGAGGTTATATTCAGCAAAATGTGATGCCCATTCTTCAGTTGTTTTTATACACCAAGCGTACTAATAAAGAAAAATAAATGCATATTGCAGTTTGAAAAATAAAATTAGCAAGAAAAAATACCAAAACGTAAGAAAGAAATTACTCGTTCTCAATCCGTTTCTAAAAAAACAGAAAAGTAAATGTACAGACGATAGGAACTTGAAATTTGTAGTAGTTGTTTATCTGTAAGCATCAGCGATTTTTCGACATTCCCATCCATCAGCTAGTGAAATAGGGGATGAACGGTTTTTTGAATATACGTTACTTTTCAGGCAATTTTGAAGCAAGAAATACACAACTGCGTATTTAGATTTCTGATTGGAATTTTTTTAAAAGGTGTTTCGCTATTTTTGGAATTTCAAGAATTAAGACAGTGCTACTACCACTATTTTGATGCTTGTAATGCGAAAATTTCGGTTTGGTATAATCGTTAGCATTAAAAAAATTGTGTTTAAGGATGTTTAGAATTCTACCATTAATGGTGCAGTAGGGGGTGGCAAGTTGTATCAAAATACTTAATTAGGAAAGTATTTTTAAAGCTAAATCTATCACTATTGGTTTTTAGAATTAGAAACAACCAGTGCTAACCATACAGTCTACGTGTACGAACCAGCGGGAATGATGCTAGTCGAATGTATAAAGCAGAGTGTCCGTATATTTGTACGTGTTCCATACAAATCTACAGTTTTGTTCCAATCTTTATGAAATTTTGTACACGTATGCTTCAATCCATGAGGGCGGTCGCCGTAAGTGTAAGAATCACATATGACATATAGTTCACGAGATATGACGTCATGAACAATGAGATGCGTGAAAAACCGCTGCATTTAGCGACAATGCTGCTCATTTTCTCCTAAACCATTGGACCGATTTCAACCAAATTTGGTACACACATTCCTTACCGTGAGGTGACATGGTTAAGAATCACATCGGCATATCGTTCAGAAGATATTACGTCATAATCAATAGAAATCGCAAAAAATGCCATATAATAGGGCGAGACTTTCGAAATACACTGTATGAGAATGACAGTACTTAGCGACTTGCAACAAACTTTAAACATAATTTCAAATCTTTATTAAACTTTTTCTCGCTGGTAACCATAGTAAAGTGATGAAAGGAAAAAGTTTCTCGCTTACTACTTTTCCGCTGTTTATGGAGTAAAACTACCGCTCTCGGTACGACGTTACAATTTATAATTTGAACACTACAAATTGTAGCGACAGAAAATTTTACAGACAGTATACACGTATATAGTTGGGTGTAACTTCTAAATTGTATCACAGTACGACACGTAGTTCATGAGATATGAGCACGTAAACAGTAACTTTCATGGAAAACCGCCCCATGACGCACAAAGTTTTAATCTATTACTTCTTTACTACTTAATGTATTCCAAATAGATTTTGCAGACCTACAGCCCTTATACAAATGAATATGTACCTAAAAATGGCAGGAAAAAATAAATAAATACCCGAGCAATGTCGGGTTTTCAGCTAGTCTGTTATAAAGATGGGGAATAGTAGGGCCTCTAGAACGCTTCCAGACGTTGAGGGTTAACGAATAACTTCCGACAGAGGAGAGCCGCGAGGTGTGACGAGGCAGGGGAATTCTCTCCGCTATGCAAATGACTCGCACAGTGCTGCACAAATCAAGAGAAGCAGCGGAATCGGAAAGTATGTCGCGGACTGTAATTGGCCCCCTCGCCGCTGTGTCGCTGGCGCTGTGTGCGCCGCGGGCTGTGACAAAACAGCGCTAGCAGCAAGTGTGCAAGTGCCGGCTGCAGCACAGCACACCGCGACCGCACAATAAAAGCAGCCCGGCTGCTGCTGCTGCTGTTGCTGCTGCCGCTGTAATTGGACGCCGCGGGCACGGCTGTGGGGCGGCCAGGCCAGGCCACCCGCTAAACGCGCCTCTGTGCGTACGTGACCGGGCACAGCCGCAGGTAGCGGCCTAACGGGCTCCATTTGCATAGATACCCATCGCAATCCGCCCTCTTGTTAGGGGGCGACAGTTCCGTTCTCAGGCCCGTTGATGTGTCAACACTCGCACCGCGAAACCAGCCACTCAGAATCTGGCACGTAATATATACACTACCGCACCGTCTGGCAAAAACTGCCTAGCGGCGAATGAACGTTGTTTTTTGAGAAAGTAGGAGTCGGCTAGCACGCCACCCACAACTATCAATGTAGAGTAACTTTTGTTAAAGTTAAACAGCAGTAGAGTCTGTGCGTACTGATTCAGATACTTCACGGCGGTAGTTCCGTTTCCACGAAGGTATGTTATGTTTTGTAAGTTTTAAATGGTTATTGCTATTTTACCTGGTTTCTTTAGTTCAAAGTCTTAATTTCATGAAGAAAAAACACAGTGTATACAGTAACTGTGCATTGTGGGTGACTTTGTGTTAACCCAGGGCGCTGCAAGTGACATATATATGTATATGAAAACTATAGGAGTTTTTGCTTCGTTCAACTGTAGCAGTGTTGTCTGCGCTGCTTAACCGCCGTCATTTTCATTTTAAAGAAGAACGTTTTGTTTCTGTATTGCAGTGGATTTGCCGCTTTTTCCTCGTGTTTTTTTTTTTAAGAAAAGTTGTTTTTAACTAGAAATATAAAGACAGTCTACTGTAAATAGTAACGGTGGGATGCTCCCACGGCTCCCAGCAACCGCGGCACTCGCGCTGCTCCTCCGTCTATAAGAGTTTTGTTTTGTTCAACTGGTAGTGTTGTCCGCACTGCTTAAACGCTGTCAGGCGTTAGTTTCATTTTAAAGAAGAAACATTTTGTTTCTGTAAAAAAAAAAAAAAAAAAAAAAAAAAAAAAAAAAGCAAGTGGGGGGGGGGGTTCTTGGTACACACATTACTATGGAAGTATAGATTAGATTAGATTAGTTATTCGTTCCGTAGATCCATGTTGAGGGGATCCTCGTGGATGTGGAACATGTCAAGAAACAAAATTTACAAGTTGAATAATAAATAATACTAATAATATAAATACAGACACATACCCTTATAAATACAGATACATAAATTTTTAAGTTTTCTTTTCTAATAATATAATAATACTAATATAGTATGAGTGCACGCATCATTCGGTACAATTTAGAAATTCACTAATGGAGTAGAAGGAGTTGGCCACTAAAAAGTCTTTCAGGTTCCTCTTAAACTGATCTTTATTTGTAGCTAAATTTTTTATAATTTATGGTAAATTATTGAAAATGTGTCTTCCTGGGTAGTGGACCCCTTTTTGAACTAAAGTAAGTGCTTTTAAGTCCTTGTGTAGATCATTTTTATTCCTAGTATTATATGTATGAACTGAGCTGTTTGTTGGGAAAAGGGATGTATTATTTATGACAAATTTCATTAAGGAATAAATATACTGAGTGGTAGTAGTTAATATACCCAGTTCTTTGAAGAGGCTTCTACAAGACGTCCGTGAATTTACTCCACAAATAATACGTATTACACGTTTTTGGACTCTGAAGACTTTTGACTAACTTGAAGAGTTACCCCAAAATATTATACCATATGACATTAGGGAATGAAAGTAACCAAAGTATGAGTATGCAAGCTTTGTTATTTTTATGTCTCCTATGTCTGGTAACACTCGTACAGAAAATACAGATTTGTTGAGTCGTTTCTGCAGCTCTGTGGTGTGCTCTTCCCAACTAAATTTTTTATCAAGCCGTAATCCCAGGAGTTTAATACTGTCAACCTCATCTATCTGCTTTTCTTCGTACTTAATGCATATGCTGTCAGGAAATCTCTTACATGTTATGAACTGCATGTAGTGAGTCTTTTCAAAGTTTGATGACAAGGAGTTGGCTTTAAAACATTTATTAATGTTCGTGAAAATATCATTAGCAGACCATTCTATCACTATGCTTGACGTACTTTTTATTGCAATACTTCTATCATCTGCAAACAAAACGATCTCTGCTTCTGGTAGTGTAGCTGATGAGAGATCATTAATGTACACAAGAAAAAGCAATGGCCCTAAGATGGATCCTTGTGGGACAATCCGATGGTGCCTGTTCGCTTACTTCACTAGTCACTGGCACTGACACCCTTTGTTTCCTGTTAGTGAGGTACGACTTGACCATTTTGCAGCATTTCCTTGAACCCATAGAATTCTAATTTACTTAAAAGGATGCTATGGTTCACACAAACAAATGCCTTTGACAAATCACAGAAAATACCTGCTGCTTGCAATTTTTTATCTAATGAATTAAGTAAATTCTCACTGTAAGTGTAAATAGCCTTCTCGATATCGGAACCTTTCAGAAATCCAAACTGTATTCTAGACAATATGCCATTTGTGGTTAAGTGGTTGAGAAGCTGCTTGTACATTAACTTTTCTATAATTTTTGAGAATCCTGGCAAAAGTGAAATGGGTCTGTAGTTTGATGGTATCTCTTTATCCCCCTTCTTGAAGAGAGGTTTAATATCCGCATATTTTAGCCAATCAGGAAATTTTTCCCGTTATAATAGACTGGTTACACAAATAACTTAAGATTGTGCTAAGTTCACAAGAACATGCTTTAATTAACTTTGTTGATATTTCATCGTAACCACTGGTATTCTTTGTTTTTAAAGATTTTATTATGGAATTTATTTCATGTGGTGAAGTGACTGACATATTCATGTGTGTGAAGTTATTTGTAAATGCTAGTTTCAAATATTCAAGGGCATTATTTACTGACCCAGACAATCCCATATTATCAGTAACGGATATAAAGTACTTGTTAAATAGATTTGCCACACTATGTCCATCAGTTACTAATGTCTCAGCTACTCCATATGCCTCTATATGAGGCGGACTTTAGCCAGAATAGAAATTTTCTTTATTTGCAGAAGTACTTCATTTGTCTCTACCGCGGACTGTTATTGGTATCGATGAAACAAGTTTACTCTTACATGACTGTCAAAGAGCGTAATTTCTGTAATGTTCAACTACTACAGTGACCGTTGGAAGGCTCATGCAGTGCTCGGGGGTTTCGACGCTGCCTTGTGAGTGGCTGTGTCAAGCCCAAGTTACCATCAGTGCCTCCTGGCTTGTTCCATATACCAGGGACTCACTATTTTAATTTGATGGTCCTTGTAACAGTTCCACGGACTCACTCAATGCATCTGATGCTGGAGCAAACTCGTGTAGTGCATATAAATAAAAAAGTTCAAAATTAAAAAATATTGCGGATATAACTACCTATTAAAGTTTCTGTAATAAAAACACAAAACTATTTGCCCTCACCTACTCCCGCATCAGCCACAACTCGGTGCTCTTCGTGAACAGACGCTGACTTCGCGTGTTAAGTAGAAATACACTGAAAAATGTAATCTTCAGACATGAAACAGTGCACTAGTTCAGTGAAAACTGAATGCTTCCCCTGTTGTTGTGGTCTTCAGTCTGCAGGCTGGTTTGATGCAGCTCTCCACGCTACCCTGTCCAATGTCACAAAATAATAGGTCAATGCACAGTTACTAAACAATCTTTGTAACGGTTCATGTTGAATTGTAAAAGAATAATAGCATACGATTTATTCTACATACATCATGTTAATTATCTTTTTCTTTTCTAAAGTTATACTTTCTCTTAGTAGTGGTTTTCGTTTTTTTTTCTACATTGTTTATATAAACTATATCTTTCATTAGTTTTTTTCTTATTTTTTATGTCAATGGTAACTATAGTTATGTGAAACTCAAGAGTTTCTATTTAAGATAACTGGATCATCGATTTCATGATTTTGCTTCTTACTTTAATTAAATAATGTTTTCGTTTATGATTTTTATTTCATGCCTACTAGGTAATCCAACTTTTTGTGAAATTAGACGTAAATGTAGATCACAATTAATGTTCAGGTTTTTCATTTCAGTAGTATCAACAATCATGATTGCTTTGATTCGTTATTGAGATTACATATTCTGATAAATGCATATTACTAATAGTTTTATGTATCTTAATGTTGCTGGGGTGGTTCTACTTACATTTTCATCGTTATATATTTTAAGATATCGCTGATATAAACGTTAGTGACAGACTTGCTATTTGCATTGCGGTAGCGGATTCAAAAGTACGTTCAATACTACATTTGCAGACAGTCGGAGATCTGACCCTGATGTGTAACTTTCCTCTGGAGCCTGGGCAGTTTGCTATTCCTTTCTGACTGTCGAAAAAGAATTCATAGTTATCGTTCGCGAAGAGCCGAAAAGTAAATTATGTTCAATGTGTATTGGTCTAGACTAGTGTTTTTCATCCAACCTAGGGGTCGTTAAATTTTTCTTGGGGGAGGTGGGGGGGCGGCTGCAGGATGATGCAATAGCAGCATGATCTGTAACATGATACCATATCTGAGTTCTACCACAATCATCTACTATGCCAGACAAACCACAGAAACTGGTTTCGTTAAATGTCTCTGTAAAATAGTCATGATTAAATGTGTAACTTGTTTATCACAATGAATATCAGTTTAATATGAACCTATTGAACACTTCCAATAGACAAATCTGTACCGTGGTGAGAACTGACACGACGGCTAAGGAACTCCTTCAAGATCTGTGAAACGGAGCTACGGTAGCTAGAATGCCTGTACATTCTCGAAATCACACCTCTGCTGTGTGTGCAGGCGAAGGCCAACATTCACATTCTGATGGCAGGGGCAGCGTTTTGTTCAGTACTGACACAACGTTTTCATGACACTCTGGTACTTTTTTAAAAAGATACCACACAAAATTAGAATAAGTCATATCAGACGAATAAATCTTTATAAGAAGTGCTTGCTCATCGAGGTTTGGCTGTATGTTGTTCATCTTAAAATTATGGTGAGGTAAACAATATACTATTTATTCTTCCGCGTTATTTGTTATATCATACTCATTTGTCTACTAAGCTTACAGTGAGTAATTATATGGTCCATAGATTACAAGCAAATCCTTATCGCATTATGCATAGCTGAAATTTGATGACTGATGACTATCATTTGTTTAATTTAAAATTATGACACTTATCTGGAGTCTATCGTTTCTAGCCGCAGTCGAGTAGCCGAGTGGTGTAAAGCGCCTCGCTGTGGAGCGCGCGGTAGCTCGCCGTGGAGGTTCGAGTCCTCCCTGGGGCATGGGTGTGTCTGTTGTCCTTAGGTTACTTTACCTAGGTTTAAGTAGTTTGTAAGCTACGGACTGATGACCACGCAGTTTGGTCCGATAGATTTACAAACATTTGAACATTTTCTATCGTTTCTATCAGTTGTAACTCATAGGATGACGCAAAATTTGCCTGTTATAGATTCCACTTAGCCAAATAAAAATAAGAAAGAACTGGAAGCCCTACATTACAATCCAGAAACACTTTTAATGGGGGGGCTCTTCAGATTTATTAATAATTTTGATGTTGGCAGTCCACCTTTGAGACACAGATAACAAAATAATTTTGAAATTAAAGCAAAGTTTTCTGTTTGCTGTTCATGTTCATCATTCACATAGGTGTTACGTGCACTATTAATTACAAAGCTTCTCTTTTCAGCTGTGTATATTCTTCTTTTTCATTCAGAAGACGTTTACCTTTTGTATATTAAGTTTAATTTTAAGATTTTCGTTAGCATGAAAACTTGTAAAAATTTCCTTCATCCACGTGATCATATTATTGTGTTTGCATCTGTAACTTATAAAATAATAGGTGACGGGAAGAGAAAACACCTATATCGTTCCGTTTTCGATCTGATTTCTCTTATTTTATTGGGATGGTCATGTCTCCCTATGGACGGGGGTGCTAGAAAAATATTTTCACATTCAGAAGCAAAACTCGGTGATTGAAATTTCGTAAATAGATCTCACCGTGACGAATAACGTCTTTCTTTTAATGATTTCTACTTCAAATCGTGCAACATTTCAGCAACGCTCCCCCCCCCCCCCCCCCCCTGTAACGCGATAAAACAAAAGGAGCTGCACTTCTCTGTTCTCAATGTCTTCCGTCAGTGCCAACTGGTGAGGGTCCCACACTGGGCAACAGTACTCCAGGAGAGGACGCACAAGTGTGATGTAGGCAGTCTCTTTGGTGGAGCTTGTTGCATCTTGGATGCGTTCTGCCAATGAAATGCAACCTTTGGTTTGCCTTCGCCACAATATTTTCTGTGTTCTCTCCAGGCTAAGTTGTTCGTAACTCCTAGGTATTTGGTAGAATTTACGACCGTAACGGTTGACTGATTTATCGTGTATTTGAAGTTCAGCGGTTTTCTTTTAGTGGTCATGTGTATTACTTCATACCTTTCATTATTTAGTGTTAATTGCTAATTTTCGCACCATGTAGAAATTTTGTCTAAATCAATTTTTGATCCTCTGTTGACTTCAGGAACCTATAAACGAGAGCATCATCCTCGAACAGTGTAAGGAAGCTATTCAGATTGTCTCCTAAATCGTTTATAAACACGAGGAAGAGTAGGGGACCTATGACGCTTCCCTGGGGAACGTCAGATATCACTTCTGTTTTACTCGATGACTTACCGTCAATTACAACGAACTTTGTCCTTTCTGATAGGAAAGCGTTAAAAGAAGGCAAGGCCAAGGCCGCCCACGGGTAGCATCAGCGAGGGATGACCATTATCTTTCGGTGACAGCTCGTTGAGATGGGAGGTTGATTGAAACTCAGCTACAACAAACTTTTCAGGCAATAACAAGACGTGCAATGTCAACACAAACAGTCCTAAATCGCCTTGAATGTGGCCTCTACGCTCCGGGCACGAGTCAATATTGGAGGTCTTACAGTTTTGTATGTTGTTTAGAATGGCCGTTTGAATGCTCAGAGATATAGAGACGGAAAACCGCCATTTTGTTGTAACCTACGCTGTTGCCATAGAATATGGGTTTATTCTGATGGACGATTACTCTCGTTCCCACAGAGCTGCACACTGGACAACATGCTTGAAGCGATAGAAATTGTAGGAATGGAGGGCCAGCTTGTTCAACGGTCTTAAGCCCAATTTATTATGTCTGGCATGCACTTGGCTGACTCATTGCAGCCAGACAAACACTCTCACAGCGGGTGCAGGTCTGGATATTGCGCTGATGGAGGAATGGCCAAATATCTCTCAAACTGTCTATGCCACGCAATTGTGCATATGAACTGGCCGTCCGAGGTTATCACATACCATATTGCATGGAGCATGATGTTTTTCTTTATAATTGTAGCCATGATTGCTTGCTCTAAATAAATTAAAGAGGCAGCGAAAAACTTTACTGTTTCACATACAAATTACAGTTGTAACCAATATCTGAATAAAATAAGTTACCATGTATATATTGTACATGATATCTCATTATCCCCTAATTGATATGAGAAGTGTATAATTTCACTTTGGAAAAATCCTTAATAATATATAATCCAAAAATTGAACGTCAAAGTGTTTGGGATCGTGTCTTGCTTAGTCCAAATTTCAACATAGCCACCATGACTGTGTATTTGTATATTTTTCAAAAGCTTCTCTCGCCGCGGTGGAGTAGCCGAGCGGTCTAAAGCGCCTCGCTGCGGAGTGCGCGGTTGCTCGCTGTCGGAGGTTCGAGTCCTCCCTGGGGCATGATGTGTGTGTGTGTGTGTGTGTGTGTGTGTGTGTGTGTATGTCTGTGTGCGTTGTCGTTAGGTTAATTTACTTCAGTTTAAGTAGTTTGTAAGCTACGGACTGATGATCACGCAGTTTGGTCCGATAGATTTACAGACATTTGAACATTTGAATACATGAAAATTGAGTAACAATCAGTATCGCAATCATTATGAGGAAATTATTATTCCGTAACCATGAAAATATATTGATAATACGAAATGAAACATGTGCAACAGAGAATTGTGTTCGATCAAATGAATTTCTTTAAACTATCGTATCCAACACATAATTGTATTTTTATTCCGTTTCTTTCAATAACGACGCAAAAGCTACGTTTTTTGAGCAAGCAAGATTAGGAATATTAAATCGCTGTGACATTCAAATCCGTAGTCATTTAATATAATACTGTTTCAATCTAGACAGTAGTACGACAACAAGAAATTCGAATACTGGCGAGCTCGGTGTTCGCCACTTCGCTTCCCCAGAGGTTAAAGAGATCTTTTGGTGTGAGTTGGTCACTATCCAGTATCGAAGACCATATGTTTCGCATACTTATCAAAAATAGAAACCCGCCAAACCACCCGCACCTAGTAATACATCATGCAGGAAGTAGACGTCTGAACAATCACCTTAGAATGAAGTCGGTCGTCTATTCAAAGAAGCAGGCATTAATTTGATAATGTAAACGGCAAAAACAAGTAGTTTGAATAATTTGTAAAGTCTCAAACCTAAGAGTCGACTTTTGGTGATTCTTCATCGTAGCAGTTAGAGGAGTGTAAAATTCTAAAGCCAATTCCTTGGTTTTAGAATCCGCAGCCGTTTATTCTGTAGTAGGACAGTATTACACACCGGTGGGTTTCAGTAACTGTGCAGAATACAAAACCACGGTTTTTCGTCAAAAGCGTGCGTAGCTTCCTGCCACCTATGAATAGGTAGTAGACCTATGTTCCTGCAGAGATTCGATAAACGGCTATGCTATGCTATGCTATGCTATGCTATGCTATGCTATGCTATGCTATGTGTGGGTGGCGCCTGCATAAATGCGCAGATGCGTAACACGAGGTCCTAGGATCGATCTGACATCCGAAGCACTTTTATTTTTAATTATTCACTCATTTTCACGAGTTTCAATCCGTATTTTTCACATACGTAACTTTTCTGCTCAGTAACAAATTTGGTAGCGAATATAGTACCAAAAAGTTTTAACTCTTCATTCAGCCAGTTGATATGATAACAAAGAGAAGTTTTGAATGAATGAACGAAATAGACAGTCTATTTGCGTCAGATGTTCTGAGCAGATTGACACTGCCACCAGAAAAAATGCAACAGATCGTGTGAGTCATAGCGTAAGTTTTTCCACAGACAGACAATAAACGTTGGTTGTAATGTAATGTTCGTAAAGCTTATGGGACTTGATTATGGGGTCATCAGTCCCTAAACTTACAAACTACTTACAAACTAGCTTATACTAAGGACGGCACAAATATCCGTGCCTGAGGGAGGATTCGAACCCCCGACCGTAGTGGCCGTGCAGACCGTGACTGGAGCGCCTCAGTCCCCTCGGCCACCGCGGCCGGCAAACGTTGGTTTCAGCGCACATATCGTATGGTTTTATAAATATCAAACAATATAGTAGTCACAATTTATTAGCTGAAATAAGTGCATACTGGAAAACGTTGCCTTTATGTGGGTTCAAAACTTGACAAGCACATACCAAGAGTGTAATAGCTACAACGACAATCTCCGAATGCGATTCTCTCAACAGAGGCTGATAATTGCCCCTCATGCGTTTGCGTGTTGAAAGTCTCAACACTAGGGATCGCTGGATGGGTCTCACCTACTTGGCCCAATCTGTGCTAGAAGAAACACGAATATGAACCTTTTAAATTCCTACAATATCTCTCCTGTGTAGGCCATAGGAAAAGAGAAAACTCACGCCAAATGATCCAACTACAGATAGGAGCAATATCAGCTAATATTGAGACTCACCATTTCTGATGACGGTGTTTTCGGTGATGCGTAGTAGCTAAACGATTACCTTTTGAATGAAACAGCACGGGTTTGAATCCCGTCGCTTCCAAAATACTTTTCTTATATTAACCCTTGTAGTTTTAATTATCAATTATAAAAATTTCAATGCATAGTATATATATTTGGTTTCGTTATAACTAATTTAATTAATTAATATATCTTGTTTGATCATTTAATTTTCATAATTCGATGAAGTATTAAATGAAAATAATATTTCAAAAATTGTAGCACGTATTTATATGCCGAAGTTGTATTACATTCCTTAGGGTGTTCATCGTCAAGGAAAATCTCCACACTATGCAGATTTTACCAAAGTATTTTAAGCGAGAAATTTTATCCGAAATATGCTTCGATGCAAAGCATACTTGATTCAAGTTTTTAAGTAAATAACTTTTCACTGTTTATTTTTTTGCATACCATGTTCTTGGCACTCTGAAACGTTTAAGTAAATTTAAATTTCATAAATAAAAGGTTTACATTGCGAGGGGTAATATGACATGAACAAAAATGTAAGGAGTACCGGGGAATCGAACCCTGACCTCTATCTTGGCACTCCAAGCACTTGTCCACTACGCTAGGAACAGTCCACAGAGACTGTAGATTAATAAGCAGCTTATATAGCACCTGTTTTTCTGTGAGAAATTTTCGCCACCGTATTCGCTTTTCCTTTAGCCAACTCGGACGGGATATTTTGGGAATTTGAAAGGTCTGTCAACTTCCTCCTCACAGGGTTCGAACAAAATCTTTGCACCCTCCCGCAATCTACTCTGTCAGTCATAAACATTCTACAGTATAAACTGAAAGACAGAATCGTTGAGAAAATGTCTGCCGCCCCTCCCCAATACATGAGGGTTAAAATTCTAGGAGTAGGAACATCTTCATCCTTGATCCACGGACTGAGACGCGATATTTTTGTGAAATTCAGTGTCCTGTTGCAGCGACAGTCGTAAAAGGTGTGGGAATAAAGTTTATGAAGTAGTTTCTGTTAATATTTATAAAGAAACTTTACGCTGTAGCTACGAATGCTTGATCTACGAAACAGCAACAAATCTAAATCATTAATACGAACGTGTTTCTGGCGGCATTTTGACTCGTGAGTGTTGTATAGTTTAAAGGCACATGCGGTAACATGAGAGTAATTTTGCGCAAAATTTGTAACAAAAAGTGAGGGATACGTATGTCTACCACGCTACTAAACACCCACATGCAAGGTCTTGCTATTCTGTGGTGTTCATTCTACTATCAATCGCTGTTATATGTCCTCTGACTTTATTGGAAGCAGTACGGTTTTGTCAAGTTACCAAACAAAGATGGTCTTATTTTTGTCACCCTGATTTCTTTAATGAACAATTTCATAATAACAACATACCTAAGGCAAGAGTCATTTATGAAACGTCTGAGACCAACTGAATAACAGTTGGTAAGATTTAACTGTAGTAGATTGTCGTGTAAGGAAGTTTGTTTACGCGCGCTAGCCGTGCTGTGAAGTGCCCCGTTTAATTTCGTTCAAACCTCTGGCCGGCCACAAGCACTGACTGGAGGACGAGCGATTGAGCAGAGTAGAGTCATGCCTCGCCTCATTTCGACTGCCAACTGATGCGTCTGAACCTGTCTTTTCTTAAAGGGACTGTTTGCCTTATGATGCCTGGTTATCCTGATACCGATCTCCTAATGGATTCTCGTCGTAAGTTACATTAGTGTGCACTGAATTAAAAAATTTTATTATTCGATGGTGTCAGATAGCCCTCCTGTTAGTTGCCATATTTAGCGGAAATTCTTACGTTATTAAACAATAAGTCCATAATAACTTCTTTATATTTGATTATTAACATGTCGTAACGCTGAAGAAAGCGTGTATAGTCTATTAAAATTGTATTTTGGTGAATGTGTAACACATTAACCCCGAAGCAACTATCAAATTATAGCTTAATAATGACACAGCCGCTAAATACTAAAAATGATTGCATTTCTTAGGTGAATATTTTTTTCTATTCCATTGAACCGCCGGCCGCGGTGGCCGAGGAGACTGAGGCGCTCCAGTCATGGTCTGCAAGGCCACTACGTTCGAGGGTTCGAATCCCCCCTCGGTCATGGATATTTGTGCGGTCCTTAGTCTTAGTTAGTTCATAAGTAGTTTGTAAGTTTGGGGACTGATGACCCCTTAGTAAATTCCAATAGACTTTCCATTGAACCTCGGTTTTTTCTCAAACAGTTTGACTCGTTTCTTTTCTAGCCAATGGTAGCCAAACAGTTGGTCCTATGAGTAGCACCCTTATACTGCTACATACTAAACCATCATAAATAAATGAACGTCTTCTGCTAATACTGCTTCCGCAACGATTCGAAGCCTATTGGGTATTCTCGTTTTTTATTATATTGGTGTGGTGTCTGTTATTTCGGGCATATCCGAAGTAACAGACACCATACCAATATATTTAATTACGACTAACGAAGACGGCGTTTCTTCAATCACTTCACCGCATTTGCGGTCATACGTTCGACCTTTGTAGAGCTTATGGGACATACGTACGGGATCATCAGTCCTTAAACTTACAACCTATTTATGAACTAGCTAATACTAAGGACGGCACAAATATCCATGCTCAAGGGGGAATTCCAACCCCCGACCGTAGTGGCAGTGCAGACCCTGACTGACGTGCCGCAGACTTCTCGGCCACTGCGACCGGCCAAGAAACTCTACTAATACTGTTCAACATTCCGTATATCCTCCTTCAGCCTCAAATACGGCTCGAAGACCGTCGGGCAGTGAACCCACAACTCTAATCACGTAACATGGACATTCAAGTAACGGGTTCCAAGAGTATTGCCTCGATCGGTTTCGCGCCAACACCGCTTCCACATAGCACGGTTTCATCTGCCCTCCACCCCCAGTATATTTTAAAAACTAGGACTAACGCAACAGCGTTCATGTTTTACACGTGATGTTAAGCTTTCGATTGTTTTAAATTTAACGTGAACGCTGGGGAAGGCTAAATGGCAGATATGTTTTTCTAAGGAATTTTAGCACCTGATGATGTGCCTACAGGACGCGAAACCGGTAGTGCTTTTTTAAATAAAGTTAATTGCAGTCGAAGCGGATTTTGTTTCAAAATGTTCCAAGAGTCCTGAATCAAATGAGAAACCTGGTGGCGACTCGACAGTGAATGTCGTGCTTCGCAAGTCAGCGTTACGTCTGCAGCCGTGGAGCGATGCCTACGAGAAAGACAGGCCCCGGCGCGTACGTCATCCGACGTAAGCATAGCAGTCGTGACCGGCCGCTGTGAGGCGGTGGGCCGTGCTCCAGGAATCTGTGAGATTAAACTGGACGCACAGACTAATTTTCATCAGGAATCGTAATATTTATTTTTCCGAGATAAGAAGTACTCATTTTCTAAATTTAATCAATCTCTAAAACAAATATGGTTGTGCAGAATTGTATTTAAAACATCTGCGAAAAGTTTAAATATAGAAGATCGCCTACGCAGGCGTAATTTGAGAGAGAAGTTCAGCCTAGAAGGGAAGATAGAGAGGCCCAAACAAAAAGAAACAAGAATTTTCAAATAGTTATGAAGGAATATCAATGTAAAAGCAAATACACGAAACCTGAGACGGTTTTTCTTCTCAAAAATGTCAATGACATTAAAGATAAAGGTGAAGCACTGAATTAAAATTTGTGATGCGGTCGGGGATCGTACACAGACCTCCATGCTTACTAGTCTATTTCGATGCGTGGAGAGCCTTGGCAGTTGTTCCAACAGTCTTTGGAACCCAGAAGTAAAGTTTGTGACGTGGAGGCGCCTTAATTGCTAGTGGTGCGATGGTCTAGTGGAGAGTGGTCTGCCTAGTAAGCAATTGTGAAGTAGGTGACGGAATAAGGATTAGGAAGAAAAGGATCGATAGTGCTTCATTAGGACCTTGAAATTAAACAATGGCGACAAGTGAAAATGTGAAGCAGGCCGGTAATCGAACCTGGGTCTCCAACTTCGGGCCAGCGGTGAACTTAACCACGTGGATCCCGGTGCTCGCCCCGTGTCCATCTCCAATTTATACAAGTTGCACGCTATGGCTGTAGCGCCCCTATCGTGCGAGGTCGAACGTATGACTACATATGTTGTGAAGTGATTGAAGAAACGCCGTCTTCGCGTGTCGTAATTAATTATATTGGTATGGTGTCTGTTACTTCGGATAGCCCGAAATAACAGACACCACACCAATATAGTAAGAAACGAGAATACCCAATAATCTTCGAATCGTTGCGGAAGCAGAAGGCGGTTATAAGTGATACAGAGCAACATTAGCAGGAGAAGTTTATTTATTTAGAATGGTTAAGTATGCAACAGTGTAAGAGTGCTACTCATAAGATCCACCTTTTGTATACCTTAGGCAAAAAAGCAAAGGTTTCAAACAGTTTGAGAAACACTGAGGTTCACTAGAACAGAATCAAGATCTCACCAACGAAATGGAACGATTTTAAGTTTTTTGTTTAAGGCACTTGCAGTAAGTTTCAACGTTGTAATTTATGATTTCATTTTATTATTGTGTATTTTTTCAACGAGAAAGAACTGTATAATGTTTCAAGATTAATTTAGGGAATAAATAAATTAACAAATTGTGAACAATTATAGTACAGGACACGAAACAAGTATAAAAAAGCATTGTGGATGAAGCAGGAAGGCCGATGAAAGCAAAATTAAACAGAAATTAAACTCTTTAACACAACTATTTTTGATGGTGAGATGCCATAAACAACAAAAAAATGTTCAAATGTTTGTTAAGCTTATGGGACTTAACTACGGGGTTATCAGTCCCTAAACTTACAAACTACTTATGAACTACCTACGAACTAGGACGGCACAAATATCCATGCCCGAGGGGGGATTCGAACCCCCGACCGTAGTGACCGTGCTGACCGTGACTGGAGCGCCTCATGACTTGTCACAGAAACAGCAAACGTTTTTACACCATCAGATTTCCGGCAAGTTAGTTCTTTGCTTGCAGCGAAACCTATCGAAATTATTAAAATAAAATTTTAAAACCAACAAACAACCTCAATGTTCAAATCAATCTGTAACTGCCATGTCATCATCAGATATAATTTGAAAGCTACTTCGAGCTTACTATGTTGCACATTCAACAGAATACTTTTTTAGTAGAACACATACTCCTTTTTTAAAACATCATAACTTGTTACTATTCCAAGTTCAAACAAAGTTATTATACACTTGTTGTTTAGCAATGTAAGAATTACCACTAAATACAGTAACTAACAGGACGTCTATCCGACACCAACCAATAATATAGTTTTTAATTCAGTGCACAAGCATATAGACTAGGACGACAATCAATTAGTAGTTCGGTATGAGGCAAACCAGGCCTCATAAGGCACTGTCTGTATAAGAAAAGAGAGGTCCGGCCACATCCGTGAGCACTCGAGGAAAGGCGAGGCATTGCTCTACTCTGCTAAATCGCAGCGAATGTCTCGTGCTTGGGGCCGCAAGAGGTTTACGCGGAAGTAAACGGGGCACTCACAGCACGGCGAGCGCGTATAAACAAAGTTTCTTACTCGACAACCAACTCCAGCTAAACCTTCCCAATGGTATTCAGTTTGCCTCAGACGTTTCAAAACTGATTCTTGTATTAGGTGTGGCGGTAATACGAAACTGCTAAATAACAATTCAACATACGTATTAATGATTCTTTGCTGTTTCGCAGATCTGGCATTCTGTGCTACAGCGGAAAGCTTCTTTATAAAGAGACAAAACGACTCCATTTACTTTATTCACCCAATTTTTACGACTGTAGCTGTAAGAGGACCCTGCGTTACGCATTCATATAGCAACTCCGTCCGTGGACCATAGGCGAGGATGTTCTCAGTCCTGGAATTTCATTCACAAGGAGGGGTGCGAACTTTCCCTCGAGGACTCCAACGTCATTCATTTTATACTGCATACTTTTTATGAATGACCAAAGTAGTTTGCGGGATGGGTTTCACCGATTTCGTTCAAACTCTGCGAGAAGAAGAAAGCAGACGAAACATTTCAAATTCCCAAAAATATCTCGCGCGATTTGGCCAAAGGGAAATCGAATACGGTCGCAAAAATTTCCCACATTGAAATAGGTGTGCTTGTCAAGTTTTGAACCCACATAAAGGCAGCGTGTTTCAGTATACACTCATTTCAGCTAATAAATTGTGGTTACTATAATGTTTTATATTTATAAATGCATATGATATGCGCCCGATACCTACGTTTAAGGAAATTATTTATGTAGAAACATGATCAAAAAATTATCTGTCTGTGGAAAAAATTTACGCTGTGACTCATAGGATTCGTAGCCTATTGGGTATTCTTGTTTCTTATTGTATTGGTGTGGTGTCTGTTATTTCTAATATGTTCGAATTATCGGACGCCACACGAATATAATACGTATTTACATGCGAAGATGCCGTTTGCTTATTTCACTTCACCGCAGATGCGGTCACACGTTCGACCTCACACTGAAATCCTTAGCGGCGCGTGTGAAAGAGCATGGGCGATATGGGCGCTACAACCATAGCGTGCGACTTGTAGAAGTTTGACACGGACGGGGGAGGGTGGGAGGCGACCGCGTGTAGGAAAGTGTTTATGGAGACGTCTGCTCGAAGGAGGAGGACACACGCATTCGATTCCCGGCCCGGCACGCGTTGTTTATTTTCAACGCCCTAATGCAGCCACTGCCAATTCTTTCCTTCCTAATCCTTCTTCCTTCACCTACTTCATAAATATTTGCAAATACATGTTGCTTTTTCTGTGGGCCTATTTATCTCCCCTTGTAGCCTGAACTTTGCTCTCAAATTACACCTTCGTCGGCGAGCTTCTACTGTGCTTTAAAATTTTTTGCAGATGTTTTAAAAACTATTCTGCACAACCATGTGTTTTTAGATATTGATTGAATTTAGAAAATGAGTACTGCATCTCTCAGTAAAATAAATATTACGAATCCTGATAAAAATTAGTTTGTGCGTCCTGATAAACTTACACCTTTTCCTTAAAATAAAAGTAAATAACTCTTCCTTACAGGAAATAAATTATTTGACTGGTTAAAAAACGAATGCCGCAGCGGAGTGACTGAGCATATTGAGGTGCTATGCTCCGATGTGGAAAGCCGTTCCCTGTCGGCGGTTCGAATCCCCCTCGGGCATTGATATTAGTGCTGTCGTTAGTATAAGTTAGTTTATAAGTAGTTTGTAAGTTTAGGGACTGACGATCCCGCAGTTAAGTAGTGGTCCAATAAGCTTAAAAATCTGTACCCTCAGTTTCGTATTAGTGTATTAATACAATGATACGAACGCTGATGTAGTAGGACAGCATTACACATCGGTGGGTTTCATTACTACGCAGAATACAAAACCACGGTTTTTCGTCAAAAGGGTGCTTGTTTTTCAGATAAGGTCTGACGCTTCTGAATTAGTAGTAGGCATGTTTTTCCACAAAAGTTCGAAAAACGACTATGTGTTGGTGGCGCCGGCGTAAATGAACAGATGCGTAAGACGAGGTCCTACGATAGAGCCGATACTCGCAGCAGGTTTGCTTTTTTAATATTCACTCATTTGCACGAGTGCACGACAAGACAAGCTGCAAGTCGTATATTTCACATATGTAACATTTCTGCCCAGCAAGAATTTTTAAAGCGAGTATAGTATCGAAGAGTGTAACTCTACACTCAGCCAGTTCATATGATGACTTATAATAACAAAGAGAACTTTTGGATGACTGAACGAAATAGACAGTCTATTTGCGTGCAGATGTTCTGAGCAGATTATTACTGCCACAGAAAATGCATCAGAAATCCTATGAGTCACAGCGTAAATTTTTTCCACAGACAGATAATTTTTTGTGATTCTTCAGTTTCTCCCGGCGTATTTGACAATCAAAATATCCACGGGTGTACTGCCGGTCTATAGTATCCAACGGCTTTTGGATGAAACAGCACGGGTTCGAAACCCGCCCTTTCCAAAATATTTTTCTTATATTAGCTTTTGCAGTTTTAACTATTAATTATGAATTTTCAGTGCATAATTAATATATATGGTTTCATTACAGCTAATTAAATTAATTAATACACCTTTTTTAATCATTTAATTTGCATAATTCTATGAAGTTTCAAATGAAAGTAATATTGCCAAATGTTGTAGCAGGTATTTATATATCGAAGTTATATTACATTCCTTAGGGTGTTCATCGACAAAGAAACATAAGCTTCACACTATACAAACTTTATTAAAGTATTTTAAGGAAGTAGTTTTATCCGAAATATGCTTCGGCACAAAACACACTTGATTCAAGGTTTAAAGTAAATGACTTTTCACTATTGCTTTTGGTACATACAAAATATATCGAATCATTGCGGTGGAAACAGGAGCACTGACCTGATGCCATGCGATTGAATGTGTTTTAATTGAGTCTCCTTTCGACGTCAACTTTTGTGGAACACTGAAATGTTTATGTAAATTTAAAATTCATAAATAAAAGGTTAACATTGGGAGTGGTAATAAAAATGAACACGATTCTACAAAGTACCGAGAATCGAAACTGGGCCTCAAATTTTGCAATACAAGCCCTTGTCCACCACGCTACCCACATTTGACGTAGACTGGGACTCAAAAAGCAGCTTAGATAACACCTATTTGTATGTGGGAAACTTTTGCGACCGTATTCGCTTTCCCTTTGGCCAAATCGCGCGAGATATTTTTTGCGAATTTGAAATGTTTCGTCTGCTTTCTTCTTCTCGCAGAGTTTGAACGAAATCGGTGAAACCCATCGCGCGATCTCCTTTGGTCATATATAAAAAGTATGCAGTATAAAATGAATGACGTTGGAGTCCTTGAGGGAAAGTTCGCACCCTTTCTTGTGAATGAACATCCTCGCCTATGGTCCACGGACGGAGTTGCATTATTAATGCTAAAAGCAAGGTCCTCTTACAGCTACAGTCGAAAAAATTGTGTGAATGGAGTCGTTTGTCTCTTTATAAAGAAGCTTTCCGCTGTAGCAACGAATGCCAGATCTGCGAAACAGCAACGTATCATTAATACGAACGTGTTTCTGTCGGTATTTTGAGTCGTGGGTGTTCTGTAGTTGAAAGGCACATGCGGTAACAGGAGAGAAATTTTGCGAAAAATTTAGGACAAAAAGTGTAGGATACGTATGTTGATCACTCAGGATTCTTAATAAATCAAGCGTGTCAAGTTACCACAAAAAGGTGGCCAGATGTTATGACACCCTGAGTTGTTATTTAGCAGTTTCGTATTACTGGCACACCTAAGACAACAATCATTTTTGAAACGTCTGAGGCAAACTGAATACCATTGGGAAGGTTTAGCTGGAGTTGGTTGTCGAGTAAGAAACTTTGTTTATACGCGCTCGCCGTGCTGTGAGTGCCCCGTTTACTTCCGCGTAAACCTCTTGCGGCCCCAAGCACGAGACATTCGCTGCGATTTAGCAGAGTAGAGCAATGCCTCGCCTTTCCTCGAGTGCTCACGGATGTGGCCGGACCTCTCTTTTCTTATACAGACAGTGCCTTATGAGGCCTGGTTTGCCTCATACCGAACTACTAATTGATTGTCGTCCTAGTCTATATGCTTGTGCACTGAATTAAAAACTATATTATTGGTTGGTGTCGGATAGACGTCCTGTTAGTTACTGTATTTAGTGGTAATTCTTACATTGCTAAACAACAAGTGTATAATAACTTTGTTTGAACTTGGAATAGTAACAAGTTATGATGTTTTAAAAAAGGAGTATGTGTTCTACTAAAAAAGTATTCTGTTGAATGTGCAACATAGTAAGCTCGAAGTAGCTTTCAAATTATATCTGATGATGACATGGCAGTTACAGATTGATTTGAACATTGAGGTTGTTTGTTGGTTTTAAAATTTTATTTTAATAATTTCGATAGGTTTCGCTGCAAGCAAAGAACTAACTTGCCGGAAATCTGATGGTGTAAAAACGTTTGCTGTTTCTGTGACAAGTCATGAGGCGCTCCAGTCACGGTCAGCACGGTCACTACGGTCGGGGGTTCGAATCCCCCCTCGGGCATGGATATTTGTGCCGTCCTAGTTCGTAGGTAGTTCATAAGTAGTTTGTAAGTTTAGGGACTGATAACCCCGTAGTTAAGTCCCATAAGCTTAACAAACATTTGAACATTTTTTTGTTGTTTATGGCATCTCACCATCAAAAATAGTTGTGTTAAAGAGTTTAATTTCTGTTTAATTTTGCTTTCATCGCCCTTCCTGCTTCATCCACAATGCTTTTTTATACTTGTTTCGTGTCCTGTACTATAATTGTTCACAATTTGTTAATTTATTTATTCCCTAAATTAATCTTGAAACATTATACAGTTCTTTCTCGTTGAAAAAATACACAATAATAAAATGAAATCATAAATTACAACGTTGAAACTTACTGCAAGTGCCTTAAACAAAAAACTTAAAATCGTTCCATTTCGTTGGTGAGATCTTGATTCTGTTCTAGTGAACCTCAGTGTTTCTCAAACTGTTTGAAACCTTTGCTTTTTTGCCTAAGGTATACAAAAGGTGGATCTTATGAGTAGCACTCTTACACTGTTGCATACTTAACCATTCTAAATAAATAAACTTCTCCTGCTAATGTTGCTCTGTATCACTTATAACCGCCTTCTGCTTCCGCAACGATTCGAAGATTATTGGGCATTCTCGTTTCTTACTATATTGATGTGGTGTCTGTTATTTCGGGCTATCCGAAAACGCAGTCTTCGCGAGTCGTAATTAATTATATTGGTATGGCTTCTATTACTTCGGATATGCCCGAAATAACAGACAACACACCAATATAATAAGAAACGAGAATACGCAATAGGCTTCGAATCTTTGCGGAAGCAGTATTAGCAGAAGACGTCCATTTATTTATAATGGTTTAGTATGTAGCAGTATAAGGGTGCTACTCATAGGACCAACTGTTTGGCTACCATTGGCAAGAAAAGAAACGAGTCAAACTGTTTGAGAAAAAACCGAGGTTCAATGGAAAGTCTATTGGGATTTACTACGGGGTCATCAGTCCCCAAACTTACAAACTATTTACGAACTAACTAAGACTAAGGACGGCACAAATATCCATGACCGAGGGGGGATACGAACCCTCGAACGTAGTGGCCTTGCAGACCGTGACTGGAGCGCCTCTCTCTCCTCGGCCACCGCGGCCGGCGGTTCAATAGAATAGAAAATAAAAAATTCACCTAAGAAATGCAATCATTTTTAGTATTTATCGGCAATGTAATTATTAAGATATAATTTGATAGTTGCTTCGAGGTTAATTTGTTACACATTCAACAGAATACAATTTTAATACACCATACACTCCTTTTTTCAGCGTCACGACATGTTAATGATCAAATATAAAGAAGTTATTATGGACTTATTGTTTAATAATGTATGAATTGCCGCTAAATATGGCAACTAACAGGCGGGCTATCTGAAACCATCGTATAATAAAAAATTTTAATTCAGTGCACACTAATATAACCTAGGACGAGAATCCATTAGGAGATCGGTATCAGGATAACCAGGCATCATAAGGCAAACAGTCCCTTTAAGAAAAGACAGGTTCAGACGCATCAGTTGGCAGTCGAGAAGAGGTGAGGCATGACTCTACTCTGCTCAATCGCTCGTCCTCCAGTCAGTGCTTGTGGCCGGCCAGAGGTTTGAACGAAATTAAACGGGGCACTTCACAGCACGGCTAGCGCGCGTAAACAAACTTCCTTACACGACAATATACTACAGTTAAATCTTACCAACTGTTATTCAGTTGGTCTCAGACGTTTCATAAATGACTCTTGCCTTAGGTATGTTGTTAATATGAAATTGTTCATTAAAGAAATCAGGGTGACAAAAATAAGACCATCTTTGTTTGGTAACTTGACAAAACCGTACTGCTTTCAATAAAGTCAGAGGACATATAACAGCGATTGATAGTAGAATGAACGCCACAGAATAGCAAGACCTTGCATGTGGGTGTTTAGTAGCGTGATCGACATACGTCTCCCTCACTTTTTGTTACAAATTTTGCGCAAAATTACTCTCATGATACCGCATGTGCCTTTGAACTATACAACACTCACGAGTCAAAATGCCGCCAAAACACGTTCGTATTAATGATTTAGATTTGTTGCTGTTTCGTAGATAAGGCATTCGTAGCTACAGCGTAAAGTTTCTTTATAAATATTAATAGAAACTACTTCATAAACTTTATTCCCACAACTTTTACGACTGTCGCTGCAACAGGACACTGAATTTCACAAAAATATCGCGTCTCAGTCCGTGGATCAAGGATGAAGATGTTCCTACTCCTAGAATTTTAACCCTCATGTATTGGGGAGGGGCGGCAGACATTTTCTCAACGATTCTGTCTTTCAGTTTATACTGTAGAATGTTTATGACTGACAGAGTAGATTGCGGGAGGGTGCAAAGGTTTTGTTCGAACCCTGTGAGGAGGAAGTTGACAAACCTTTCAAATTCTCAAAATATCCCGTCCGAGTTGGCTGAAGGAAAAGCGAATACGGTGGCGAAAATTTCTCACAGACAAATAGGTGTTATATAAGCTGCTTATTAATCTCCAGTCTCTCAAGACTGTTCCTAGCGTAGTGGACAAGTGCTCGGAGTGCCAAGTTAGAAGTCAAGGTTCGATTCTACGGTACTCCTTACATTTTTGTTCATGTCATATTACCCCTCGCAATGTAAACCTTTTATTTATGAAATTTAAATTTACTTAAACGTTTCAGTGTGCCACGAACGTTGATGTCAAGAGGTGTCTCAATTAAAACACATTCAATACTACAGCATCAGTTCAGAGCCACAATTCCCATCCATACACTTGGTATGCACAAAAATAATCACTGAAAAGTTATTTACTTAAAAACGTGAATCAAGTATGCTTTGCACCGAAGCATATTTAGGATAAAATTTCTCGCTTAAAATACTTTGGTGAAATCTGCATATTGTGGAGATTTTCTTTGACGATGAACACCCTAAGGAATGTAATACAACTTCGGCATATAAATACGTGCTACAATTTTTGAAATATTATTTTCATTTAATACTTCATCGAATTATGAAAATTAAATGATCAAACAAGATATATTAATTAATTAAATTAGTTATAACGAAACCAAATATATATACTATGCATTGAAATTTTTATAATTGATAATTAAAACTACAAGGGTTAATATAAGAAAAGTATTTTGGAAGCGACGGGATTCAAACCCGTGCTGTTTCATTCAAAAGGTAATCGTTTAGCTACTTCGCATCACCGAAAACACCGTCATCAGAAATGGTGAGCCTCAATATTAGCTGATATTGCTCCTATCTGTAGTTGGATCATTTGGCGTGAGTTTTCTCTTTTCCTATGGCCTACTCAAGGGAGATATTGTAGGAATTTAAAAGGTTCATATTCGTGTTTCTTCTAGCACAGATTGGGCCAAGTAGGTGAGACCCATCCAGCGATCCCTAGTGTTGAGACTTTCAACACGCAAACGCATGAGGGGCAATTATCAGCCTCTGTCGAGACAATCGCATTCGGAGATTGTCGTTGTAGTTATTACACTCTTGGTATGTGCTTGTCAAGTTTTGAACCCACATAAAGGCAACGTTTTCCAGTATGCACTTATTTCAGCTAATAAATTGTGACTACTATATTGTTTGATATTTATAAATCCATACGATATGTGCGCTGAAACCAACGTTTGCCGGCCGCGGTGGCCGAGGGGACTGAGGCGCTCCAGTCATGGTCTGCACGGCCACTACGGTCGGGGGTTCGAATCCCCCCTCAGGCACGGATATTTGTGCCGTCCTTAGTATAAGCTAGTTTGTAAGTAGTTTGTAAGTTTAGGGACTGATGACCCCATAATCAAGTCCCATAAGCTTTACGAACATTACATTACAACCAACGTTTATTGTCTGTCTGTGGAAAAACTTACGCTATGACTCACACGATCTGTTGCATTTTTTCTGGTGGCAGTGTCAATCTGCTCAAAACATCTGACGCAAATAGACTGTCTATTTCGTTCATTCATTCAAAACTTCTCTTTGTTATCATATCAACTGGCTGAATGAAGAGTTAAAACTTTTTGATACTATATTCGCTACCAAAGTTGGTACTGAGCAGAAAAGTTACGTATGTGAAAATTACGGATTGAAACTCGTGAAAATGATTGAATAATTTAAAATAAAAGTGCTGTGGATGTCAGATCGATCCTAGGACCTCGTGTTACGCATCTGCGCATTTATGCAGGCGCCACCCACACATACTATAGCATAGCCGTTTATCGAATCTCTGCAGGAACATAGGTCTACTACATATTCATAAGTGGCAGGAAGCTACGCACGCTTTTGACGAAAAACCGTGGTTTTGTATACTGCACAGTAACTGAAACCCACCGGTGTGGAATACTGTCCTACTACAGAATAAACGGCCGCGGCTTCTGAAAACAATGAATTAGCTTTAGAATCTTTCACTCCTCTAATTGCTACGATGGAGAATCACCAAAAGTCGACTCTTAGGTTTGAGACTTTACAAATTATTCAATCTACTTGTTTTTGCTGTTTGCATTATCAAATTAATACCTGCTTCTTTGAATAGATTACCGACTTCATTCTAAGGTGATTGTTCAGACGTCTACTTCCTGCATGATGTATTACTAGGTGCGGGTGGTTTGGCAGGTTTAATTTTTTGATTAGTATGCGAAACATATGGTCTTCGATACTCGCCAAAGACCAACTAACATCAAAAGATCTCTTTAACCTCTGGGGAAGCCAAGTGGCGAACACCGAGCTCGCCAGTATTCGAAATTCTTGTTGTCGTACTACTGTCTGTATTGAAACAGGATTATATTAAACGACTACGGATTCGAAGTCAAAGCGATTTAATATTCCTAATGTTGCTTGCCCAAAAAACGTAGCTTTTGCGTCGTTATTGAAAGAAACGGAATAAAAATACAATTATGTGTTGGATACGATAGTTTAAAGAAATTCATTTGATCGAACACAATTCTCTGTTGCACATATTTCATTTCGTATTATCAACATATTTTCATGGTTACGGAATAATAATTTCCTCATAATGATTGCGATACAGATTGTTACTCAATTATCATGTGTTCAAATGTTCAAATGTCTGTAAATCTATCGGACCAAACTGCGTGGTCATCAGTCCGTAGCTTACAAACTGCTTAAACCTAGGTAAACTAACCCAAGGACAAACACACACACTTATGCCCCAGGGAGGACTCGAACCTCCACGGCGAGCAACCGCGTGCTCCGCAGCGAGGCGCTTTAGATCTCTCGGCTACTCCACCGCGGCAATTATCATGGCTAATACGCAAAGCAGTTTCTAAAATCAGTTTTAGAAGTCGCCTTCACGTCGCATGGAAAGCACGCGTGTTGTTACAACTGGCTGCGATACTGGAAGATAACATTTTTCCTCCCAGATTTCGTGTCAGATGGGTAATCTATAGTATGTACGATCGTGTTGCCTAGCTGTATATACTTCCCACCAAGCAGCAGAACTTTGCGGTTGTGTATAGCGATCAGGCGAGAGGTCTCGCGAATTCTGTTACCGACTGTACAGTGAAGAAATCACGCAACTCCAAATGGGTTTATGCAATATTATAAGCAACTACGGATTGATAACGAACGTCAAGATTTACCTGCAAAGTTAACTTATATAATGTATTTACCTTGCATTTTCGATATTTGTTATTTCGGACATACTTTGCTCACGCTGTCTATCTATCTACTAAATGACTTCTACCTAAAACCTTTTTAATATACCTAAAGAGCTAAAAGTTACGTAAGTGAATAGGCAACGCTATCGTAGTTCCATATGGCTAGATGTCGTTTCATTAATGGAACGTCCGCCGCCAGATATATAGCGCAATTACCAACGAGAATTAACGGAACTACTCTCACTGCTATGCATCATATTCCTAACAAAGCACCATCGTTGTTCTATAACAAAACATTTAGAATCAAGGCATTAAACACATTCGTTTCATGTACAAATTTTCGGCACTCTCCTGATTAGTAAAGCACCTTCAAAATACTTACTTGAAGCGGGCTTTCTATATAAAGCCGAATATTCGAAACATAATTCGTCGCTTGTATTAATGCCGTATGTAACGTAACTGTTAGTTCTATAGGTGAATTAAAAAGTGCGTATTTCACAAACATAAACACTACTCTATGACACTCTGCTTTCGATTAGTAGTTTTGAAACCACCCACATCAGTGAGAGGTAATATAAACGACAAGGGTGGACTGTGGTGTTTTTGCTGTCGGAGTCTTTCGCAAATAAAGAGGAATGAAGGAATCAGAATACTTGATATCTTGCAGCAAATAATGATAACAAAACTGAACTGTTTAAGTGAAAACTATTTCAAGCGTTACCAGTCATATCAGTTGAACCTGGCGTGAGGGATCAAAGTAGTTGGCAGAAACGTATCATACCTGATTGCTGCTCCATAGATGGATTTATAAACGAAAACTTCTGTTACACAAAGATCCTGAAAAGTTCTAGGGAAACAAAACAAGGAGCCTTAACTGACGCACAAACAAAATTTTAGATTTCAAAAAGTTATCTCTGTAATTTCGAACGTAGGCGCTCAGAAAACGAATATTTTGGAGAGCTATTTGGCTTAATTAAAATGTCTGTTGCTAATATTTATTTCCGGGGATAATGACTACGCAAAACGAAAGGAAGATCACGGTTACAAATCTGGACAAAGAAAGCCCTTGGAGCGCAAGCTCTGATTATTGACAAATGGGGATGGATATCGGCTACATTTCGAATGAACTATCGACATATTTCCTTAAAGTGGTTTCGGCCAATAAATGTTCCCAGTAGCTCTTATCCAACAATGATACATTTCAGTCATTTAGATAATTTATACTCGTCAATATAAATGTCAGTTACAATATTGAAAATTATTTATGAGCAACATCTCTGAACAGAAAAAACTTGAAATGACTAATAACCAAACTAACAGTTAAAATTACCTGGAAAACTGTTTATTATTTTGTGAAAGAAGTGTCTCTCCGTTAGATAAGTGAAGATGTATGTTTCCTAAGTATGAATCCGGAACCGTGGAAGAGTATTCCATTATGTTGTAGAACACAACACTTAAAACAAGACCAACTAACTATGTCGACGTTTATGAGTATGTTAAGTCATCGGTTCTATGACTACATGACAGCAGATTGACGGAGTTTTCGATTAATATACGTGGGTGAGAATCGTAATTATTAAAGTTGCTGTTGCTGTTGCTAAATTACGACTTTTTTACATCGGTATTTCTTGAAGTGAGGCCATTATGATATTCAGTTTACATATATTCTTCACGCTATATTAATCAGAGGCGAATGGATGGCGGCAGTCGTATTATGATACAACGTCGGTTCCCTACCTGAAGATGTCTGTTCACTTTTAGTACTCAGCATGTATAGACCAACATTACATTCTACCTATCTCTCTCGCACAGCGAATGGTACTATAACAGACCGTGTGCATATTTCTCGCAGCTAATAAATTCATAAAATTTTATGAAACTCCAATGAACTAATGAGAATTAAATTAGACCATCTACGTTATTTCTTCGTTATTGTCGTCCTCTAATTAATGTAATAGGAGACCATGTCAAGGTTATTAATAGGAAGATTGGACTCCGAAGCAAGGAGCTGACTGCTATACACTGCTATACGTTATTCCAAAATGATTTTAAATAGTTAATTTACCCGTTTAGATGTTTATAGCTGATGAAGAGTGCCATTGCCGTGATTTCCGCATTTGTTCTACTGCTGCTTTTTGCAGTTTTAGTTTCGTAGTGAGAAACTTCATGCGAATGAACTGTCTAGTTCTGACAAAATTTTTATAATGTCCAGGGAGAAGTCTGTATATTTAGCTTTGATAGAGGCACAGATTGGTTTTACAGATTTTTTTTCCTTGTAAATAGTGTCCAAACGGTTAAATTAATTGAAAATCAGTTCAAACTGAGACACTTCGTGAGGTCATTCATCTTTCGGTACTGTAAGCCCACCGCGAGAGAGAACTTCAATGCAACTAAGATGTCCAGGATCTGTTGGTGGACTCAGAAGAGAATATCATTAGAAGATGTTCCCATAGCGTTGTGCATATTATTTGCACGATATGCGATGTAGCCAGCCAGATACCGAAATCCTTCTGCAGAGCAGTCAGATCCCTCTTTGGCAGCAGATTCTTGTGGTACAGTTTGAACAGGGAAGTTTTTTGCAGCTCTCCTTTTACCTCATAAAATGCATTTTTAAAAACCATCAGCTGTTTATTCAAAACTTTATATATCTACCACTTTCGGTCAATAGACCATATTCATGAATAAAAAGGTGTTAAAACTGAATGGTAAAATGCATCAAATAAGATACATCTAGCTGAGACAAACAGGAGTCAATATAACTAAAAGTGTTAAAAATACAGTGGTCATCTTAGATAAGACCTATCAGTCAAACACAACATAAAAATAAGTACATAGTCTGTCTCAGCTAGATGTATCTTACTTGATGCATTTTACCATTCAGTTTTAACACCTTTTTATCCATGAAGATGGTCTATTGACCGAAACTGGTAGATATATAAGGTCTTGAATACACAGCTGATGGTTTTTAAAAATGCATTTTATGAAAAATATTACGGCTGTTGACACTGACCTCACTAAAACATTCTCTTTTTACCATCGATGATTTCTAGTGCCTCATTCATGTCAGGCAAAAATCCTTTGAACAGATATGAGTAAAAAATCCCTCACATTCATGTGCCTCCACTGAAGTTTCATTTGACAGAGGAATATTGTTTGCTTTGTGACCCAAGAGTAGCAGCCACCAACGATGTTTCACCTCCGTTGGATTCAAATGCATACAGCCGATGCCTCTTATCTGTGAGATAAAATTCTCCAATGCATCCTGGTTTAGTCGTGCTGTTAAAATATACTTGATCTGCAGGTGCTGCTGGTCTGTGAACAGTCCGAGTAAGGATCGAATTGTGGTCATTATTCCTTTCTGAAAAGGAAGCTACCTATTTTTACTCCCTACACACATTTTTTCCGCACACGAGTACAGATCCCTTAAAATTCTTTCCTGTATATCCTTGTGCATTCCATAACCACACGATAATGCGTTCTTGATGACTCTTCTGGCGTTCAGGATGTCAAAAGCATCATTTACAAACTGAAAAAAGTTTGCTGCTTCCACTTCCTCGGGCATTAAGTACCTAATGGCTTTAGTTGCTGTATCTGAAAAAGCTACATAGATAAATAAACAATTTGTCGTTCTTAGTCCTTGACACTAAGATGAATTTGTGATAATTTAGGACATAATTTCATCTCACTGCTAATACGAGCAATCTTTCAATAATGGATTTATCAACAAACTTTCACTGGGAAGCCTGATTCCTTCGTCCAGAATCTGGTTCCTCATAAAATGAAATAAATATGGAACATCATTCCTGTGACTGTAATCCACAGTTTCTGAAGCTGGATGTCTTTCGAAAACAAATGATAGCTTACATACGTTCCATTTGTTTTCCTGCTGTAAGACAAGCACCCTGTTACAACAAAGCCGGTTATTGTAACAGAAAAAAATCTGCCGAAAACCGCAAGTAACACCACAAAATTAAACGAACAACACAACTCTGCGACGCGCCGAGATACATAAATGTAACCGCACGCCCCCACATGATTCTACGTTGACGTCTTGCGCAGAACGGCGAAATGTTCACCGATCTGTGCAGGCAGTTTACCACCCTCCCCTCCGCGAATCATGTAATGGACATTTGAGTAAAACTGTATACAGGTTGAATAACCTAATACTTGCACCGCAAATATTGTGGAAACGGAAAGTACGATTGATGTGCGGTTTTCACAGATTGGATTGGTACTCAGTGCCTCATATTTTTAGCCAACAAACAGACTGGAAACGCGTCGACGTATGTGGTATCAGCATGATGATGCACCTGCACATTCCGCAATTAACACTAGGCTGACCCTTGACAGGATATTCTGTGGGCGTTTCATAGGACGTGGAGGACGCGTAAATTGGTCAGGCCGTTCTCCTGATTTTATACCTCTGGACTTCTTTCTGTGGTGTACGTTAAAGGAGAATGTGTACCGTGATGTGCCTACAACCCCAGAGGATATGAAACAAAGTATTGTGGCGGCCTGCGGCGACATTACACCAGATGTACTGCGGAGTGTACGACATTCATTACGCCATAGATTGCAATTGTGTGCAGCAAATGATGGCCACCACTTTGAACATGTATTGGCCTGACATGTCGAGGCATACTCTATTCCATTCCGTAATTGAAAACGGAAACCACGTGTGTACGTGTACATCACCCCTCATGCTAATGTACATGTGCTTCAGTGAAAAAGACCAGGTGTTAGCATGTGGACGTAATGTGCTGTTCTAGTCTCTTCTGTACCGAAGGTACATCACTGTTCCCTTTGTATCCCTATTTAATTCGGTGCTCTCCGATACACACGATCTAACAGCGGAGGATTTGTACTCAAGAGTCAACTTTAGGTTACAATATATCCTGATGTAATTAACATTTTACAATGCAACAAACGGCACTCATTACGTATTTGTTTATATGTTCAGATGTGCTAACAAAACTAACGGGGTTCCATTAAAAACGTAGGTTTGTGTTAAAAAAACATACTTCCGTGCATTTTTATATGGTTTTTATTAACCAATTACACTAGCCCCTCTCCTCACGTTCGGTCTGTGGAATCGGTTCGTCAGTATTTGCTGTGGTTTGCGAAATATATCCAGCGGTAATGTTAGGTGATTGACTCCGTATAATAAATAAGTATACTCAGTACAGTCAGAAGTTGTTTCTACCCTGCTGTGACTGTTATAGGTCATATCGTGAGATCGTAATAACGTGAATGAAGTTTCATTTTACCAAGAGGGTGTCCTGTGTTGTGGCCATAGCTTATGTTGTGTGCCTGTTGTGTGTTGTAGGCTTTTATGTGTTCTGTATACTGGGGTTGAAATCTCGGCCTGTTTGTCCTATATATATAAATAAATAATAAAAACGTGACTGGTAGCAGAAAAAAGGTTTTTTTTTTTTTTTTTTTTTTTTAAACAAAACCCATTACAAGTTTTCATTTACAGAGATTTTATTTAGAATAAATACTTTATACTAAAAGAAAATTTTATAATCTTCATCTCGGTACAAAGTGTGTTCCGCATCTCCTCTCTTAAACCAAACAGAATCAGACTTTCCGTCTTACACCTAACAACTCCTTACTACTACTCACTACTCTAACATGCGACTACTGATCACTGACGACGTCTGAAGACTCAGGTCACTATAGTCTGTCAATTTGTGGCAACTAATATCGATGACCAAAGTCAGAGACGTTGCCAACTTTCGACGTACATCGCATACAGATGCCATTATGAAATGGTCATAAAGTCTCGTTTTCTGTCACAAGATTAAGACATTTTACACGCACACTTACGAAACTTCAAATCATTCATACGTAACCCTTCAGACTCGTGATGTAGCTTTCGCCGTAGAAAATAAATAAATAAATACAATAAAATAAAATAAATGAGAACTTAATTTAATGTCTGCGATAAATTACTAATCAGTAATTACTATTTTAATAATTTTGCATAATATATTCAATTAGTTTGACAAATGTAGATGAGAAGTATATAAAACAATACCGCCTGCATTGTAACTACCAATCCTAGCCGCTCCGCTACAGTCAGCAACCCAAAATATGACAAACATAATGAGTGCAGGATAATAAACAGGATACGTAAGACTAATCAACAGGTAGCCTAACGACTTTAATACATATGGTAAATCAGTGCTATTGACGTTAATGAATGTTTTAGATAATTTATAAAGCTACAAATAATGTGATTATTATTGTCATAGAATACAACGGACAGCAATTTCCTCAGTGTAAACTTACGGCTCGAAAAGCTGTGATTGATGTACACAAATTACTATTATATATAAGTTTGCCGTACTTGGAAGGGGATATTTTCAATTAATTTATTATGGAAAACAGCGAAGCTCGACTGTAATCTTCATTCAGATGACCATTTTCGACAGAGTAAAGTTCTTCTGATTTTTCATTTCACTCACCACATCACAAATGTTAAGTTTTCTCTGTGATGTGGTGAATGAAATAAAAGATCGCAAGAAGTTCACTCTGTCGAAACCGGTCATCTGAATAAATATTATAATCGATCTTCGCTGTTTTCCATAATAAATTATTATTATTTCCAGCAACTCTGTACCTGAGTTTTAGGAACAAACTGACGGTGTTCCTGTTAGACCCGGAAGAAGGAAGTTTAGGGTTTAATGTTCTGTCGACGGCATGGTCATTAGAGACGGAGTTTGCGTTCTATATTTTTGTTTAAAGATAGGGAAGGAGATCGACCGTGCCCTATCAAAGGAACCATCCCGGTATTTGCCCAAATCTGTATGGTCGGAGGTGGATTTGAACCACCGACCTCCTGAATGCGAGTCCAGTGCATTACCAATACGCCTCCTCGCATAGTGCTCTTAGTCCAGCTGTTGCCAATTTCTTTGTGGATTATTTCTAACAACTGGCATTGCAGGCAGCCAGAAAGAAGTCATCTAAGTAGCATCGCTAAGTGGATGATAGCTATGTAATATGGACTCCTGGTGAAGAAAACATGGAAGTCGTCTTGATGCTCGTTATGGGTATCAATTCAAAGATACATCTTGCGATAGAGAAAGAGAGCAATGGACGAATAAATTTTCAGGATGGATTGATAATTAAACGGGGAAACTGGACTCACCCAGGGCCATGAGCTATACACACACACAGAGGCAGAGACAAACAGACGCACATACACAGTGATCAAAAACTTCACAAGCAGTCTATTCCTAAAAAATAATAGAGATGTAATGATAACCTTGGCGGAGAGACGCAACAAAATCTGCGAGCCAGCTTACTTGCAGGATACGTCTACAAGAAAAATGCATATGCCAACGAGGACATTGATTGAACATTCCATCACAGAAGACAAGAATTTGGAACTGCTGAGCAACAACGGCAGCTGTCTGCCTCCTGATTATTAGTCAAGTAACAGGTCAGATAAGTTTTGGCGAAGCATGAGGTCGAAACGTATTCAGAAAAACTTAGATGATAAAAGAATTTTTTAGGTTGCCGAAAGGTGTACGTCACCCGCTAGCATCACCTGGGCTGTGTAAAATTACATGCATTTGTGGTTAAGTCTATACTGTAATAACAAAAAAGGAGTGTGAACGCCCGGGTAGCAGAAAACAAAAGGGATTGTCGTCTGAGACACACCGAAAAGTCGGCCACAGCAGAAAATATTTTTGGAATGACAGCCATGAAACAAAATTTAGCGAGACGAGTGTTTTAGCAAAGACATCGCTTTGTGAAGCATTAGATATTAATAAAGATCAGAATTATTTAAATGTAAAAGAAGAATGTTTAGATAAAATATGAATGTCGAGGTGACGACGCCATCTACGCCATCTACAGCAGCTTATAAAGGATGTAGTGCCCTCTATACGCTCTATTAATGCGAGAATCCCTCAAGCCAAGTGGCAGTAGGCGAATGACCTCGGAAGATGTCTTCCGCTGCTGGAAACGAAACAGTACAAAGGTTTAATACATAGATCATGACCTCTCCCATTTGCGTGAAAATGTAATCGCATGTCAGTTCTAGTATATTTGTCCAATGAATACCCGCTTATCTTCTGCATTTCTTCTTGGTGTAGAAACTTTAATGGCCAGTGGTGTACAAACATTTAAACGTCATCCACTCACACCACAGCGTCGACATGCACAGACGGGACTGGTGCCGTCAGGGTCTAACGTCCATCACCTCTTTTCGGAATGACTCAAACTGAGCCCTAATATATTCCTGAATCACGGAAATGTTTATTAGTTCTCAGTCTATAACGAAATCATTCCACTGTAGGTGAAGTTGAACTTATCTTATATGCTGGCTGAAGTCCATTGCGTTGTGATTTGTCTTCGGCATTCACTAAAGAAATTGGTTCTACAGGATATTTTATATAAGTAAAACCATCTTAGTTGATAATGGAAACGATTTTATTTCCACTTAAACATTGCACAATCAAGAAATGCAGCAGCAAGCCAACACAGCTGCTTACAGGCTTCTGGCCACTCGGATACTGAATAAAACATGGTTTCTCTCCAACATCTTTCTGCTTAACCACGTAATAAAAATGATGACAAAGTTTTGTAATTCACAATTAAACAATATTCTTTTACATCAAATATGCCAAAATACAGGAATTAAAACATTAGATTTAAGCTTTGACTATTTATGTCAATATATGTACTAGTTTCATGAATTTTGTATTTAAATGTAGTACACAAATTTAACGTCATCCTTTTGACTAGTGTTTACAGTCGTCAAATTATTTACATTATGTGTGTTTTCGAAATGCACACATATTTGTTTTGCCAATAGTGTGTAGGCGTATTATTATTGTAACATATAATTTTAATGAGTTTCGGTTTGCGGTCAAATTATTTATTAATACGGATTTGTTTATGGTTGTCGTAGTTTTGTTAATTTCGGAGATAGTTTCTTAGTACAAAACGGATTATTAATTTTAGTGCATGAAAAATTATCAGTATTTAATTTAGGATCTAGTGATATATAAAACATGGTTTGCCCTAATTTATTTAAACAAAAGGTATATATGAAATCATGTTGTGCAATAGTTTATAACATGTTGCATTATTGTTTCTATACAAATTAGTATCTATATAGGTTCAGCAATATCCAAAACGGAGTGTAAGGCATTTTTAGTGTTTTCAGCTATTTTTTACGAAAGTATTAAAAACTGAAATTTACGTAAAAGGTCTGCCAAAGTTATATTTAAATGAACGTACTATTTCTTAAAAGTGTTTTACTAATAGTGTAAATAGAATTCCAAACAGAAGGCGAAAATGTGAGATATCACATGTCCGGTAATGAAGTTTTACTTTAGGTGTCAGCTATTTCGTGTTTCAATGTTGGCAACAGATTTTTAGGAGTGCACAACATAGCAGAAACGTTACACACCCCCCTACATAGTGTACCTGAAATATAATGTAAGGTTCACTGTGTACTATCGTTTCAATATGTTGTGATTTAAGTGTTCATAGTGAGTCTGTATTAGTTTAGGCTAAAATAAAAAAAATGTATGTTGATTGTAGTCTTGCGAATGCTGGTGGTGGTTGATGTTGCATGATGCGCCGACATTGGTGTATCTGCAAACTGCTGTTGGTGATGTAGTGTCTCGCAGCTTCAGCTGACTGTAGATACAGGCATTCCTATAACATGGTTGTATCTTTCTCAGAACCACATACTATTTTTCCCTAACTACATACATAAATAAGCATACTGTTATCAGGCTATTGGAAAGAGCAATCAATTTTCGCAATATGGTATTTTAAACAAATTCAAATTATGGGTTCAAATTAACCCTTAAATGTTACTGAAAATTAATGAGAAATCTCTCTAATTTACTTTAGTTTGAATAATGAAATAGCAAGCTTTTACAACTTTTTTTTTTTTTTTTTCCAAAGAGCATTGATATTCGTATTGTCAACAGTTATGTTTGGTATTCATTCATATAAAAAAATATTTTGTCTCAATTTTCTTCTATGTGTACATGTATGTAAATGCCATTATGTGAGAACTAAGCTCCTAATTCCTCTAGAAAGGGTGTTGTACATTGTAATAACTTCACAATTTATAGTCAATTTACTATGTGGAATGAATGACATAAATAGTAAAACAATGGATAGAAACAAGCTCTCAGTGAGCACATCAAACATTTATCATTCAAAATTATGGTATAGTTCAAATGGTTATATAGACAGAAAATGTAATCATGGTTTTTATACTTTTTCAAGTATTGTAGGTATTGAATATTTCTCACACAGTTAGAGGTTAGTATGAGTAGTAGTAAAGAGTATAAACAATTATTGAAAAAACATATGCATTAATAAAAAATCAAAAATTAACCCCCCTGCGAGTAGTTAGCAGTGGCAATGGTTAATCACATAGCTCAAATCAAGCACGGAAATTAAAGTAATAAGTGTCAGTTCTCAACTGATCCACCAAAGTGTCAAATTTTTCCCATCTTGGAAAAATTTAAAGAAAAATGAAAAAGTTTTTGTTTTAACTGCCAAAATACACCCACTCTCAAGGCAGTAAACAAGATAGGGCGGAAAAATACGCTGCCATTAAATTACGTCCACGGCCAGGGCAGGTAACTGACTCGCAAACGGCTACATATGACCTTACATCATGAGTATGTGCAAGTATGCATGATAAACATTCTGAGTATGTAACTTGTAAAACATCAGTAGTTTCATCATGTAAACTTTAAGAATAAAAATGAAAATTAAACTTTGCATCAGCCAAAACTGAGTCATATGTACAATATACTATAATATGGTCATCTTAAACCAGTATTAAATATTTTCCTACTAAGCTGTAAGCTCAAGGATAGAAATTGAATTTTACATTGGTCAACATTTGTGTGGTCTATGTGTCCTCCCATGCTTATAGTCACTTTTGTACTAATTGTTAGCAAGTCCCTCTTGACACATCAAAGTACAACACAAAATTCAACCAAGAACACAAAAATACTAATGAATGACTAACAAGAGTGAAAAGAATTAAAGAGTTTGAATTGTAATGCACTGTGGACGTGATTAATAGAAAAATCACAGTACATAACTGAGGTAAGCATTTGCATATATACAATGACATTTCAAGCCATAAACAAATAATGAACACTTCAACATACCTTTGACTATGCATATGAGGTTAATAAATTAATTATTGTGTATCATATTCATAAATGGTATCAACACTATCGACAAATATCTTCCTTGTAGGTTTCAGAGTAAGAGCAAGGTAAACTATTCACAAGACATTAATTAACTTTTCTGTAGGTAGGATTTAAACGCATTATTCTATCTGAGACCGATCAACTTTATGGATCGTGGATAAACAAAACTATAAGCATACAGCTAAGGGTTTCAGTTAACATCAAGTGGCTCAATTTATACCTATAGATAAACTTCAACTCAAGATCTTAACAAATGGACTACTAACATAGTGAAATAGTACTTGGTTTTCAGGTTCAGTTACTAGATTTTTTTTAAACTTCATTAGAATTATTCATGTTACTAGAATCACAACTTAGTTGACATACAGAAGGTATACTTTCACTTAACATTTCGGTAGATGACTTAACATTTATATCAGGGTTTGGAGCTAACATTTTCAGTACACTTAACACTATCATTTTGAGATTTCCTCAGCAGTATCAAGCAATTCAACATCTTAGACTTCAAGTAAAGCATCTGTTCAGAGACTACACTAATCTTAAATACTACATCAACATTTTTCGTTGAAATATTCATATTTTCATAGTCATTTTCTTTATGACATATCAATTCTTTCTTTTCAATATACGAAGCATTTTTCACTTCCATTTCAGTAACTTAATAACTATTTGTTCAGTACTTTCACTGACAATTCTTAACCTAATTTCTCATGAACAGCACTTCCCCTTTTTCTAACTCTGTTAACATCTTTTGATGACTACTCAAAGACTTCCACATTAGCTAGTGGTTCATAAACATCATAACATAAGTCTCCAAAATTCCTATCAAACACATTAAATAAACCCCCATCTACCTATTTTCTTTTTCTGTAAATCCTTCAACATTTATTATTCATTGTAACTGTATTAACTGTAAACATGAATGCACTATTCGGTTCAAACTGTATTTCAGTATATTTACTTCTTAGCTCTTAAGTCCATTGGCCTATACACTGGCATAAGTAAAAAATCTCACATTGAAAACCCCCAACTAATATCTCAGATTAGGTACAGTATTAGTATTTGGTATAAAGTTCTTTTGAACTGATGGTTAACATCCACCTACATAAATTTTTATTCATATTTTCTCAAAAATTCCAACTGGTAATAAAGTTTAGGCATCACCTATTTTAAGTTTCAATAAGCATAGAGCAAAAATGTATATATCAAAAGGTATGTCTCAGCTGTTTTCATTTGTCAGTGGTAATTAAAACGTTTTTCAAATAATCATAAATATTTACACTGAAGGAAACTTATAGACTACAATTTTTTCTGTACTGTGAAAATGATTCAATAGAAGTACACAGCACACGACTGGGGACCTGAACTGTTGTCAGCAGTTTCATAACTAAAGAGTAGTTATGCCCCTAAGGTATTACATCAGTACATAGCCTGATGCATCTCATTTTGTCTGTCATCAGGTAGAATAGGTAATAGTAGATTAGGATTAGGTCCAAAATTAAATGCAAACAGTTGGGTCTGGTTTGCCCAAGAACATACTTTACACCTTAGACTTTGTTTAAGTAACATAATTTCTGAAGTGTCATCCAAATCAGATGAAAAACAATCATTGTCCTGTGGCATAAAATAAATAGGACGAAATTTCTTTTTAGGCCTACCAGGTAACCTCACTACTGGTAAACTAATTACGCTATTACATCTAGGAATAAACAAAGTTTCAGTGTGTGACTTTTCTTGCATTTCGTCTACACACTGTGGTAATTCTGTGACTGTACAATTACTTTCGACTTCTTGCTCAAGGTTATCTATAACACAGTTACATTCAGTTTCTACTTTCAAATCAGAAATATCAAGTTTGCTATTACATTGTTCAACATCGCGAATCTTTCCAGTTAACTCTGTTTTAGTATCCTGGCTCTGAGAATTCACATAACTTGAACTGTCATCTATTTCTTCAACATTGTCACTCGTCTGAGAAACTACTGAAGTAGTAGCTACCACAACAGTTTTTTCTACACTATTGAATCCAGTACTAAAATTTGTCACTAGACTTCCAATGTATTGTTTTAAATCGGTCATTGAGTCATTTGTTTTACTAATTTCCAATTTAATTGAATTTGTTTGAGATTTCATGTCAGATAGTTCGGTTTTCACGGTTTTCATAGTTTCCGTTTGTAATGAAAGTTCGGTTTTCATAGCTTCCATTTGTAACGAATGTTCGGTTTTCATTTGTAATAAAAATTCCAAGATTGATTTTGTTTCTATTTCCGTGTTTGCTGCCATATTACTAGTCTGTTGTCCAGTCTCTTGTAAATCACTAGAAAATGGGACCTGCTGCTTTCTTGTAATCGGTGTAGAACTCGCGATACCAGAACCTTCTACCCCACTGTCAAAGTCCGAAACTTGAGTACTATCATCTCCCTCCTTTCTTACTGTATCCATTTTAAGATAAGTTTTCAGTCCACATAAAACCCCTATCACACAAACAGTCACTAAAAAAAAAGAGAAGAAAAAAAAAAAAATGAGTACTTAACTTCACACAAGGATGCGGCGATACAGGAATCTAGTAGTCCAAATTATTGCCATCTTCCTCCATTAAATTTCGACATCGTAGGTGTGGATAGTATTGTAGTCGAATTCTGCACTTTTATGATGGTTTTACTGCACATCCATCATATACATTATTTTCCTTGTATTCTGAAACACATTCTTATATTAGCGAATACTCATTAAAATCGTTTGATCACGTCACCACTTTAAACACTTTACATTAGTGAATACGCTTTTAATATCCTGGTCACGGCACCACATCTAACGTCCATCACCTCTTTTCGGAATGACTCAAACTGAGCCCTAATATATTCCTGAATCACGGAAATGTTTATTAGTTCTCAGTCTATAACGAAATCATTCCACTGTAGGTGAAGTTGAACTTATCTTATATGCTGGCTGAAGTCCATTGCGTTGTGATTTGTCTTCGGCATTCACTAAAGAAATTGGTTCTACAGGATATTTTATATAAGTAAAACCATCTTAGTTGATAATGGAAACGATTTTATTTCCACTTAAACATTGCACAATCAAGAAATGCAGCAGCAAGCCAACACAGCTGCTTACAGGCTTCTGGCCACTCGGATACTGAATAAAACATGGTTTCTCTCCAACATCTTTCTGCTTAACCACGTAATAAAAATGATGACAAAGTTTTGTAATTCACAATTAAACAATATTCTTTTACATCAAATATGCCAAAATACAGGAATTAAAACATTAGATTTAAGCTTTGACTATTTATGTCAATATATGTACTAGTTTCATGAATTTTGTATTTAAATGTAGTACACAAATTTAACGTCATCCTTTTGACTAGTGTTTACAGTCGTCAAATTATTTACATTATGTGTGTTTTCGAAATGCACACATATTTGTTTTGCCAATAGTGTGTAGGCGTATTATTATTGTAACATATAATTTTAATGAGTTTCGGTTTGCGGTCAAATTATTTATTAATACGGATTTGTTTATGGTTGTCGTAGTTTTGTTAATTTCGGAGATAGTTTCTTAGTACAAAACGGATTATTAATTTTAGTGCATGAAAAATTATCAGTATTTAATTTAGGATCTAGTGATATATAAAACATGGTTTGCCCTAATTTATTTAAACAAAAGGTATATATGAAATCATGTTGTGCAATAGTTTATAACATGTTGCATTATTGTTTCTATACAAATTAGTATCTATATAGGTTCAGCAATATCCAAAACGGAGTGTAAGGCATTTTTAGTGTTTTCAGCTATTTTTTACGAAAGTATTAAAAACTGAAATTTACGTAAAAGGTCTGCCAAAGTTATATTTAAATGAACGTACTATTTCTTAAAAGTGTTTTACTAATAGTGTAAATAGAATTCCAAACAGAAGGCGAAAATGTGAGATATCACATGTCCGGTAATGAAGTTTTACTTTAGGTGTCAGCTATTTCGTGTTTCAATGTTGGCAACAGATTTTTAGGAGTGCACAACATAGCAGAAACGTTACAAGGGGATCACTTGGAAGATGTGATAGCGGCTCGTATACTTTGGCGATGAAATAAATTCTTGTAGACCTGGCGTGCGCTGTCTCACGTAGGTCATTCGTCCAAGACAGACTCGCCCCACCCAAGGTTTTAAAGTCAGCTGTATTGCAAACTACATTTCTCGTTCAACTTTGCAGATTGCGGAGGGCCGACCAGCACGCGATACGTGCTGAACGATGCAGAATCCACTCTTGCGGCATGATGATGAGGTTCAAACTGTAATGTTCATCCACACACTGCACGTAAAACGCAACGTGCTTTGCAACACGTGCAGCAACTTTCCTAGCCAGCAGACAGCACGGTTGCCTGAGCGGTCTCTATTCAAAATGTTTCAAATGTTTGTATAGCTTATGGGACTTAACTACGGGGTCATCAGTCCCTAAACTTACAAACTACTTATTAACTACTTACGAACTAGGACGGCACAAATATCCATGCCCGAGGGGGGATTCGAACCCCCGACCGTAGAGGCCGTGCAGACCGTGACTGAAGCGCCTCAGTCCCCTCGGCCACCGCGGCCGGCGGGTCTCTATTCGAGCATAAGTGTGTGATGATGATGCAACAGAAACTTACGCGTGTGACTCGTCAAGCCACAACTTTTGCAGAACAACGTGTGTTACTGCAAATCAATCGACCCTCGAGTTCCATCGCAAGAAATGTTGTTACATGTGGAATTTTTTACCATAAAACCCCATTCCTCCGGAGTGCAGTTTGTTATGTTCCTTTTGTGACCTCGGGAAGCTGTAAATTCGAAAGGTGGTGGGCTGTGGACAAGATCTGCAAGAAAAAGAAGTGATAATTTCACAAGGATTTATTAATACAGTGAGATAAATACTCAACTTTGGTGTGCTTCATTAATTAAAACTTCCAGGCTAAGATTGCGTGTCCGTCAATAAAACTTTTTACTCCCGACGTTTCGTTGCCGACTGCGGGCAACATCTTCAAAGATGATCGAGTCACCTTTGAAAATATTGCTCGCAGTCGGCAACGAAACGTCGGGAGTAAGAAGTTTTATTGAAGGACCACGGCACATTAGCCCGGAAGTTTTAATTAATGAAGACGCCGGTCATCAAAATGTTCAAATGTTAGCTTATGGAACTTAACTACGGGGTCATCAGTCCCTAAACTTACAAACTACTTATGAACTAGCTAATACTAACGACGGCGCAAATATCCATACCTGAGGGGGGATTCGAGCCCCCGACCGTAGTGGCCGTGCAGACCGTGAGGGGCGCCGCAGTCCCCTCGGCCACCGCGGCCGGCGCCGGTCATCAAAGTCTACATACTATGATTTAGTGCACTTGTTCGTTCAACCTCCTCTCTTATATACAGTTCTGCTGTGGCTCACTTAGAGTCCTTTTAGTAGCAAATGTTGCCGCTTGTATTAAGACCTCTGGTTCGCGTGGATGGCACTCATTGAACTTCCTGGTACTGACTGGAACTGCCGTACTCCTGTACTGACTGTCGTCACTGTATTGCACCGACATATCTAGGCGAGCCCTTTTCTTCCCATTGGCTGGTAGGAGAAGCGGGCGAAAAGGAAATGAGACTGCTGGCACCCCCGTTGGCCGAAGTAGTGTGGGGCGGCGTATCGCCTCTTCTTAAAGTGGAGCGGCAACGTGGGTAGATCGCCGACATTGTGGCGAATAGTGACGCCACAACAATTCCTAATTATGGCAGTAGTAGATTTGCATTCAAAATTTAATAACACACCTATAGGTCTGAAGACATATCCATTCTTTTATCCCTCTTAACGATTGTATACACACGTTATTTTTGTTTTCCCCACATCTGTCATCTTCACGAATTATTGCCATGCTTTCCTTAACTTTACTACAGCCCTTCAACAAAAACATAGGCCTACTACCTGAGGTTTCCAAGGGTTACTTACTTTCTTCAATCCCTGTGACTTCACATGGATGAACTGAGTCCTGAATAAAGCCAAGACTTCACCAGGCTAAGCCCCGCCACTATCCCAGAAGGTCCAGCTTTTTAATGCATGCTTTGATGAAGCCGATACTAAATTGGTTTAACACCCGCCCCAACCTTAGCAAAAGATCTTTCCGAGAACCCGAAAAAATTCTGGTCCTATGTAAAATCGATAAGCGGGTCAAAGCCCACTGTCCAGTCACTAGTTGATCATTCCGGGGCAGTAATAGAAGAAAGCAAACGGAAAGCTGAAGTTCTAAATTTAACCTTTAAGAAATCTTTCACGCAGGAGGACCGCACAAATATACCATCATTTGATCAACGTACCAATTCCGAAATGGGGGACATAGCAATAGGTATTTCCGGTGTAGAGAAGCAGCTGAGAGAGCTAAATACGAAAAAGTCTGCTGGTCCGGATGGAATACCAGTTCGGTTTTACAAAGACTATTCTGCGGCATTGGCCCCCTACTTAGCTTGCATTAATAGCGAGTCTTTAATTCAGCGCAAAGTTCCTAGTGATTGGAAAAAAGCGCAGGTGACTCCCGTGTATAAGAAAGGAAAGAGAACTGACCCATACAATTACAGGCCAATATCGTTGACATCAGTTTCATGTAGAATTTTGGAGCATATTCTCAGTTCGAACATAGTAAATTTCCTTGAAACGGTAAAGCTTCTTTCCATGAATCAGCACGGGTTTAGGAAACATCGTTCATGTGAAACTCAGCTTGCCCTTTTCTCACATGACATCTTGCGAACCATGGACGAAGGGCAACAGGCGGATTGTGTTTTTCTCGACTTCAAAAAGGCGTTCGACACGGTGCCACACTGCAGACTGCTAACGAAGATACGAGCTTATGGAATAGGTTCACAGATTTGTGACTGGCTGGAAGACTTCCTAAGTAATAGAACGCAGTACGTTGTTCTCGACGGCGAGTGTTCATCAGAGGCGAGTGTATCGTCAGGCGTGCCCCAGGGGAGTGTGATAGGACCGCTATTATTTTCTATCTATATAGATGATCTGATGGACAGAGTAAGTTGTAATTTGCGGCTGTTTGCTGATGATGCTGTGGTGTATGGGAGGGTGTCGTCTGTAACTGACTGTAATAGCATACAGGTTGACTTAGACAAAATTTCTAGTTGGTGCGAAGAATGGCAGCTAGCTCTCAATGTAGAAAAATGTAAGGTGATGCGCATGAGAAGAAAAAACAATCCTATAATGTTCGAATACAGCATCAGCAGTGAGCTTCTTGATGCGGTCGCGTCGTTCAAATATCTAGGCGTAACATTGCAGAGCGATATGAAATGGAACGAGCATGTAAGGACAGTTGTGAGTACGGCGGACAGCAGACTTCGGTTTATTGGGAGAATTTTGGGAAGATGTACTTCACCTGTAAAGGAGACCGCGTATAAAACGCTTGTACGACCACGTCTTGAGTATTGCTCAAGTATTTGGGACCCGCAGCAGATCGGTTTGAAGGAAGACATAGAGGCGGTTCAGAGGCGAGCAGCTAGATTTGTTACCGGTAGGTTCGACCAATGCGCGAGTGTCACGGAAATGCTCCGGCAACTCAATTGGGGATCGCTGGAAGAAAGACGACGTTCTTTTCGTGAATTTCTGTTAAGTAAATTTAGAGGGCCGGAATTTGAAGCTGAGTGTAGTACGATCTTGCTGCCGCCTACTTACATTTCGCGTAAAGATCACAAAGACAAGATAAGAGAAATTAGGGCTCGTACGGAGGCATATAGGCATTCTTTTTTTCCTCGTTCAATTTCGGAGTGGAATAGGAAAGGAAATGCCTAGTAGTGGTACAGTGTACCCTCCGCCACGCACCTTACGGTGAATTGCGGAGTATGTATGTAGATGTAGATGTAGAAATGGTCTGTCCGCAAGGGTCGAATAAGTAGACATTAAAGTTCAAACAACTTACGGGTATGCTGCCGGCTGACGTCGTTGACAACCGCCATTCTCAAGGCACAACTGAAGGAAACAATGTGCAAGCGTATTTAATATCTTGCTTTGCAAAGTGTAAACAAGGAAGATAACACACACAGTAGGAGTCTCTGCAAACTCAACACAACCAAAGATGACCAAATATTAAAAACATCGATGGTGACTTTTAATCAACAGGTGAGGCAGCATTAATTTTGTGTCTCTGTTTTTTTGACGAGAGACAGTGTCGGATTCCAAGCAGAATTCAAACAAAAACCACCATCTCTGTTTATAAGGTCGCTTGCTAGTTTAATTTTAACAGCTTCCTTAATATCACTATCCCAATAGGTGGAAGTGCATGCCAGGATCTCCGTGTTGTTGTATTCCATAGGAAGACCGGTTCCAAGACAGTTTTCTGCAACAACGGTTTTGTTTGTCTGTTGTAAGCGCGTGTAACGTTTATGTTCAATACACCGGTCTTCCACAGTCCTGATCGTCTGACCAATATATGACATTCTACAACTGCCAGGAATATGATATACACCTTCCTTACGCAAACCAAGATCATCCTTTATGGACTCCAACAGGGCCTTTATCTTAGTAGGTGGTCGAAAAACACATTTCACATCATATTTCCGCAAAATACAACCAATATTGTTGGAAATACTTCCTTTGTAAGGCAAAAAGGCCATAGATTTAGGTGCCACTTCATTACTACCGTCACTCACACCTTGTACAGAAAGCTGATAGAGCAATGGACGTTTTATCTGTCGCTCACTATAACCATTCTGACGAAAGGTCACCTCGAGATGGGACAACTCAGCTGACAAACTTTCAGGGTCTGAAATGACATGTGCCCTGTGCACCAAGGTAGGAAGTACTCCTTCAAGCTGAGCTGGATGGTGACAACTATCAGCTCGCAGACACAAATCAGTGTGAGTAGGCTTCCTATAAGCCGGCCGCGGTGGCCGAGGGGACTAAGGCGCTCCAGTCACGGTCTGCACGGCCACTACGGTCGGGGGTTCGAATCCTCCCTTGGGCATGGATATTTGTGCCGTCCTAGTTCGTAAGTAGTTCATAAGTAGTTTGTAAGTTTAGGGACTGATGACCCCGTAGTTAAGTCCCATAGACAATACAAACATTTTATAGCTTCCTATAAACAGAAAGTCCCAATGTACCATCAACCTTCCTTCTGACCAAAACATCAAGGAAAGGAAGACAGCCATTCTTTTCCACCTCCATTGTGAACTGAATATTCGGGTGGAATGAATTTAGGTGTTCCAAAAAAAAAAAACATTTAAATTCACACTACCATGAGGCCAAACGACATAGGTATCGTCTACGTATCTGAGAAAACACGCAGGTTTCAGAGTCGCTGACGCTAAAGCATGTTCCTCGAAATCCTCCATAAACAAATTGGCCACAATAGGTGACAACGGGCTTCCCATTGCAACTCCATCAGTTTGTTCATACTACTGACCATTGAATAAAAAGTAAGTGGAAGTCAGCACATATCGAAAAAGATTTGTTAACTCGACACCAAACTTAACCACAATTAGCTGCAACGAATCTCACAGAGGAACACAACGTCAAAACTCACTAAAATATCAGTCATTCAATCGCAATCCCTGCAATCGACGTAAGAAATCCGCCGAGTTCTTAATGTGGAGTTTGTAACGCTTCTACTATGTTGCAAACTCCTAAAAATCAGTTGCCAACCTAGAAACATGAAATATCTGACACCTAAAGTAAAACTTCATTACCGGGCATGTAAAATATCACATTTTCGCTTTCTGTTTGAAATTCTGTTAACACGATTAGTAAAACGCTTTTAAGAAATAGTACATTGATTTAAATATAACTTTGGCTGACCTTTTACGTAATTTTCATTTTTTAATACTTTCGTAAATATAGCTGCAAACACTAAAAATGCATTACACTTTGTTTCGGAAATTGCTGAACCTATATAGATACTAATTTGTATAAAAACAACAATACTACATGTTATAAACTATTGCACAACATGATTTCATATATACCTTTTATTTAAATAAATTAGGGCAGACCATGTTTTATATATCACTAGATCCTAAATTAAATACTGATAATTTTTCATGCACTAAAATTAATAATGGGTTTGGTACTAAGAAACTATCTTCGAAATTAACAAAACTACGACAACCATATACAAATCCTGTATTAATAAATAATTTGACCGCAAACTGAAACTCATTAAAATTCCATGTCACAATAATATTACACCTATACAATATTGGCAAAACAAATATGTGTGCACTTCGAAAACACACATAATGTAAATAATTTGAACACAGTAAACACTAGTCAAAAGGATGACTTTAAATTTGTGTACCACATTAAATACAAATTTCATGAAACAAGTACATACATTGACATAAATAGTCAAAGCTTAATGTAATGTTTTAATTTCTGTATTTTGGCATATTTAATGTAAAAGAATATTGTTTAAGTGTGAATTACAAAACTTTGTCATCATTCTTATTACGCCGTTACGTAGAAGGATGTTTGAGAGAAACCATTGTTTACTTAGTCTTGGATAGAGTATTCTAGCGACCAGAAACCTGTAAGCAGCTCTGTTGGCTTGCTACTGCATTTCTTGATTGTACAATGTGATTGATTTAAATGTTGTTTAAGTGGAAATAAAATCGTTTCCATATCAACTGACATGGTTTTAATTTACGAAAAGATCCTGTAAAATCAAATTCTTTGGTGAATGCCGAAGAAAGCTCACAACGCAATGGACTTCAGCCAGCATATATAAGTTCAACTTCACCTACAGTGGAATGACTTCGTTATAGACTGTGAACTAATAAAAGTTTCCGTGGTTCAGGAAAATATTAGGGCTCAGTTTGAGTCATTCCGAAAAGGGGTGATGGACGTTAGAAGTTCACACCTGCCCATCATTGGACTCAACAAACTAGCAAGATGTTTAGCTACACTACATATCGGAGCACCAATGTTAGACACCATAGGCCTCAGAGGAATGTTCTGTTTGTGAACCTATTGCCTTTTTGCCTTACGCAGGAAGTATTTCCAACAAAATTAGTCGTATTTTGCGGAAATATGATGTGAAATGTGTTTTTCGACCACCTTCTAAGATAAAGGCCCTGTTGGGGTCCGTAAAGGATGATCTAGGTGGGCGTAAGGCAGGTCTATATCTTATTCCTTGCAGTTGTGACATGTCATATATTGGTCAATCAGGACTGTGGAAGACCGGTGTATTGAACATAAACGTTACACGCGCTTACAATAGCAAAACAAATCCGCTGTTGCAGAACACTGTCTTGGAACCGGTCTTCCTATGGAATACAGCAACACGGAGATCCTGGCATGCACTTCCACCTATTGGGATAGTGTTATTAAGGAAGCTGTTGAAATTAAACTAGCAAGCGACCTTATAAACAGAGATGGTGGTTTTTGTTTAAATTCTGCTTGGAATCCGGCACTGTCTCTCGTCAAAAACAGAGGGACAAAATTAATGCTGCCTCACCTGTTGATTAACAGTCACCATCGATATTTTTTATGTTTGGCCATCTTTGATTGTGCTGACTCTGCTGTGATTTATACTGTGTGTTTTATCTTCCTTGTTTACCTTTCGCAAACCGAGGTAATAAATACCCTTGCACATTGCTTCGTTAAGTGCAGTTGAGAATGGCAGGGTGTTCTCCTGCCGAAATATCGGCGGTTGTCGTGACCCGGCAGCATACCCGTAAGTTGTTTGAACTGTTTCGCTGTTTATTATTATTATCGTATTTAATGTTTTTCTTTCAGCACAAAAAATCGTGAATTTGCATGCCAAGATATTTCATAAGTAAGCGGAATCAAGAGTGTAGCAGGTTGTTTCCCCTCTGTTGTCAAAGTCGTTTAAAGAGGAACGTCTCTTCCTTTTTATGTTACGAGAGGAACATATTTCAGCTGGTTTACTTCTTATTCTTTCTACAGAAATTTGTGCATCTTACGCAAAAAATGTCTGTTGCTCAGTAATTAATTCGCAACGCTCTTTTTCCTTTCAACACATTTACTTGTGGGGTATCAGGGATAACATAGTTATCGAGACGAGATTTCCGACTGTAAGCTGTGGAAAATCAGTTTCTTCACAGAATAACTTCTAATGCATGATTATTACATTTATTTGGCTGCCAACTTTGCTTGGAAAAAAGTTTGTGAACCATGCGTGTTCAACTGCAAGGTATGAAACCAATGTCTCGAGAATGCAATTAGATATATATGTACTCTAAATTTTAATGAAATTTCCGTATCACTAAATTTCATACCCTGTCATGTATGAGATAAATCCAACCATGCTCAATGTGTTGTTGTTTTTTATTATTTATTTATTTATTTTTATTCATTTTTATTTATTTATTTCTGCAAACTCCTTCAAATATATTGAAATACTTTACATAATTTGATGCTGCACGAAAACTGTAACGAATAGCGAAAATAAAATCAACATTTCATCAAATTTAAATATCTAACTGCCATATGTGGAAGAAATCATATTATTCCGTCAAGTGCTTTTCTTAAAACCACATAGCGTCAGAGCTACTGAAAAGCTTATTTTCAGAGAGATCGCCACTTTTGGTAGCCAAATATCGAAGTTCTTTGGGTGTATTGTGATAACAGATAAAAATTTTCGAAAAGTAGAGAATGGCATTTCTAGATAAATGTCAATAGACTAGTTTATATTATTCAAAATTTCATCCATTTGCTCTGGCTAGTTATTTAGGTATTGCGGACAACAGTGATAATCTGTTAATAAAAGATTTTACTCTACAACAAGGAGATCACACGGGTATGGGACTTTTCCAATTTATTTATATTGATGATATGTGAAGTTCAGGCCTGGAATAGTTATCAGCGAAAGCCATTCTATTTTGAAGTTTTGCAAATAAATATCTGTTATGAAGCAAAATATTATAAATGCCGGCATATCTTATTTGTTGGCGTTGTAGATTAGCGATCAATTAAACATAGGTTAGGTGGTTCGAAGCCACCAGTAATTTTATTTTTCATTGTTTTCTAATGCCTCAGTAAGTACAATATAAAAATCATAAAATATATAGCCAATACGTTTTACTAGACTCAGTTGCGGGCAAGGGACATATGTAATCGTTATTTTTATGAAAAATGCAGGAATTTTTGTTTAATTTTCTATTTTAATACAAGGTCGCAAATTACATTTTGGGGCAGTACTGTAAGATCAGAAACACTTTATTTGGATATTTTTCAATGTTTTACATCACACATGCCAAAGTGAAGAGCATTAGCCGTGCGCATTGGGGCACCGTGCTGCGGTTCGCGCGGCCGTTCGCCGCCGGAGCTTCGAGCCCCTCTCGTGTATGGGTGTTTGTGTTGTCCTTAGGTTAGTTTACCTTAGTTTAAGTAGTTTGTAAGCTGCAGAATTATAAACCGGCAATTGAGTCCGATAGATTTAGAAACATGTGAATTTTGAAAAGCATCGTAAAAACAGAGGAAACAATAATGTTTACCGGTGTCGCAATTTTTCTTCCATATTTCAACTGGAAAGCGATCTTCATCTAGATTCAGGTAGTTTTCTCTGGCTTCAAGAAGTTTTAAAGGTGAACCAAGCATACCGAAACATTTCACCGAAAAATGGAGCGGACGGCTCGTGATGAATAACTGTATACGCTTTCAGACAATCCTCTCTAGTACTACTTTAACGTCCTTGTTCAATCAGAATAATAATAATAACACTATTATGGTAAGATTCGAACGGCCGAGCCCATTCATCTTTGATCGACCATTTACAACGCTACCAAGTAAGCTTCGCCATTAACTAGAATAATTGTCACCATGACATGTATTTAAATATATTTCAAGGTCGATTGTCTCCAGAATTTTTGAGTGGTGGATCGAATGGCATTTCCTGATTACGGTTGAAACTTCACGTACCACAAAAATACGATACCCATGTGGCCTTTTTGCAAGAAAAGGTGATGTACCGTTGCTGATGAGAGCGGGGAATGGGGTGGAGGGGGCGGGAGGACAGTCTACGTATGTGCCGCGCTGTTTGGCGAATGTTGTAGATCCTGCGTGTCTTTCTCGTACTCATTTCTCGAACTTCCTTAGCCCCCCCCCTGACCCCTTTAATTTCCACTCGTAACTTACCTTGTTAACATCCCATTGTTTTTTTCTCAAAGTGTCAGTGTCGCTTTGTTTCTCACATTCTTTTCACTCAACTTTGTTTCTTCTGTACACACGTCCTTGCGAATAGATCGGTCAGGCTTGTAAAACATTGAAAGATAATCTTTGGGAATGGACGGAGGAGGAATTTTTCTGCATAAAATTCGTTCATCTGGCTAATCCAGATCTCCAGATCGTGTATAGGCCTATGGTTGCCACCCATTGCTGTTTCCCATTATATTGCCTCCTCTCTCTATTGCTCTCATCTATCGATTTATCCTTTATGACTCTGTCCGCTCTCATTGTCTCGCGCTCATAATTCTGTTCCACTGTTTGTTTATTATTATTATTATTATTATTATTATTAACTTATTTAATGTTTTTCCTTTCAGCACAAAAAATCGTGAATTCGCATGCCAAGATATTTCATAAGTAAGTTGTATCAGGAGTGAAGCAGGTTGTTCCCCCTCTTTTGTCCGAGTCATGTAAAGAGGAACGCCTCTTCCTTTTGTGACGAGAGGAACGTATTTCAGCTACTTTACGTCTTTTTCTTGCTACACAAATTTGTGCATCTTACGCAAGAAAAGTCTGTTGCTCAGTAAGTAATTGACAATACCCTTTATCCTTTCAACACATTTACTTGTAGGGTATCGGGGGTAACATAGTTATCGAGACGAGATTTCCGACTGAAAGATGTGCAAAATCGGTTTCTTCACAGAATAACTTCTAATGCATGATTATTACATTTCTTTGGCTGCCAACTTCGCTTGGAATGAAGTTTGTGAATCGTGCGTATTCAAATGCATGGTATGAAACCAATGTCTCGAACATGCAATTAGATATATATGTACTCTAAATTTTAATGAAACTTCCGTATCAGTAAATTTCAAACCCAGCCATGTATGAGATAAATCCAACCATTCGCAAAGTCTGCTCAATGTGTTTTTTTTTTTTTTTTATTTCTGAAAACTCCTTAATATATGTTGAAATACGTTACATAATTTGATGCTGCACGAATAGCCAAAATAAAATCAACACTTTATCATACTTAAATTTCTCCCATATGTGGAAAAAATCATATTATTCCATCAAGTACTTTTCTTAAAACCACATTGTCTCAAAGCGACTGGAAAGCTTATTTTCAGAGAAATCGCCACTTTTTGTACCCAAGTATCTGTTTTTCGGGTGTATCACGATAACAGACAAAAATTTTCGAATAGTAGAGAATGGCCATTCCGGATAAATGTCTACAGGCTAGGTTATATTATTCAACATTCCATTCATTTGCTTTGGCTAGTTATTTAGGTATTGCGGACAACGGTGATAATCTGTTAATAAAAGATTTTCCAAATGTGTGCGGTGACATGAACTCTGCATTTCGGTAACGAATAAAGATATCGAAAAAAAACGTAAAATGGAAGAAAAAAGGACGTATGGTCAAACTTTTGACGATATATTTAAATGTTTGTCAAATTTAAGGGAGTTAACTGCGAGGTCATCAGTCTATTAACTTACAAACTACTCATGAACTACCTTATACTAAAGACAGCACAAACATCCATGCCGCAGTGGGGAATTCGAACACCCTACGCGGAACGGCCTCGCGCATCGGAGCATAGCGCCTCATTGCGCTTGGCCACTCCGCCGCGGCTGACGATTTATAATGAATAAAAAGTGCAAAAGAACCACCCTCACTATAAGAAGTTTTGTTGCCCTAAAATAATGTGTTTTCGTGACATATAATGGATCAAATGGTATTTTATCATTTAATGCTGACATTAGAACACATGTAATGTACAAAAACCAGCTGATTTACTCTATTTGTCAGGTCTTAATCCTGCACTGCAAGATAGGCATAGCATGCCAGTTCTTCGAACACTAGGCGAAGATATATCAAAAATACTTTAGTAAGTTTAGAGTACATAATGGAGAAAAATAAATTTCTTGATATGGTGTTTGTAATGGAAATCGAAGCAATTTAGATCGACAAGTTTCTGTTTTTATTACATGACTGGTTTCACTCTATATGGACCATCTTCAGGGGAATACCACCGTGATGGTAAGCGGTGGCGATGGACATAGGACACACAATCATTTTTGCGGCCTACTAACTACTACTGAAATTGATCGTGAAATAAAAACAACAACTTCGTGATCAAATGTTCAAATGTTTGTAGAACTTATGGGACTTAACTACGGAGTCATCAGTCCCTAAACTTACAAACTACTTATGAACTAACTACTAGTAAGGACGGCACAAATATCCATGCCCGAGGGGAGATTCGAACCCCCGACCGTAGTGGCCGTGCAGACCGCGACTGGCGCGCTGCAGTCCCCTCGGCCACCGCGGCCGGCTGAATTTCTGTGGTACGTTCGTACTCCGCACGAAACTTCTAACGCTTCTAAGAAATACTTCTGCCAGTTTACCACTTTCTGTAATCTCCTTGTTATTTCTTCCATGTTCCTCAATTACACTTCCCCGGTACTTGAAGCTTTCCACCTTCTTCAGCTCTTCACCTCCAAATGTTATTCTCCTCACTGGTCTATTCCTTTTCCTGGTGGTTAACATGAACCCAGATTTACGGATGTTGAAATTCAACCCGTATTGTTCCCAATCGTCCGGCTTCTACTGGATTTTCTCCTCCTTTTTTCCCCAGACCATCACATAGTCTGAAAACACCATTGCATTCTTTTCAGCCCCAATTTTTCCTTATCTTCGTCAGTATGTTATCCAGGACCACAATGAAGAGAAGGGGTGACAGTGCCGTGCTTCAGCCACCTACTTGTTCCGGCTGGTGTGGCGCTAGAAACCACCTTTTAAGCTTATTACAGGAGATATGATATTATGGACAAGGAGAGTGAAATAAGTCTCATATCGTCATTAACATGATTTTCTTCATCCACTATTTCAGAAGTATAGCAGTTATCGACTTGCAGTAAACTTTACACATAACTGTAAGTTATACATGAAGCTTTACTTTATGGCAATCCAAGGAGACTAATGTCAGGGAAGGAGTTTATCGCTTACGAGTTTTACACTTTTCATGCTGTAAAACTGTGCCATTCGGCGTGACGTTACAATTCATTAGCCGCGATGGAATGGCCGAGAGTTCCTAGGCACCTAGCCGTCGGAGATTCGAATCCTCCATAGGGCATGGGTGTATTTTTTGTTCTTAGTTAGACTAAGTAGTTTGTAAACCTAGGGACTGATGACCAGGGTAGTCAAGTCCCCGGATTTACAAACATTTGAATTTGAACTATTTATTACTTTCGCGCTACTAATTGTATTCGTAAGATATTTTAGACAAAGTATACAAGTATACTACTGCAAATATTGTTCAAACTATAACAAAGGACGGTATACAGTAAATTTTGAGGTCATAAGCAATAAGTTTAATGAAAAACCCCATGTTTCAATTTAACCCTGCATTACTACTAAATCTGTTCGTTATATGTTTGCACATATACCATTCAACGTACTTTTGAACGTAATCTTCAAGATGAAAAGTTATATATATTTTAAGCTACCCTTTCTTGAAGCAGTGAGAATGGTAGCACAGCGACCGAAGTCTAGAGATGCAGTAACAAATAAATATTCCTTCATGCCCTTCACAGCATACTGCTGTAACTTGTATTTTATTTTTATGGCCAGAATGCTAATTTTCATTGTAATCGACTTGAGCAATCCTGCTAGTAATATTCGTGTGTTTTAAGTACTTATGATTTTACTGGTTTGCCTGTGTAAAACTTTTGCCTTATGTACGATACTTATTTTGTTATCAATCTTAGGCAACTATTTTATTGTTATGATGAAGTTGTCCTTAGTGGCAACGACACCTATGTCAATAACCTAAAAATTACGCAACCGGTTAGCTGATATACAAAATTGTTAAAAAATAAATATTTGATTATCATTCACATACTACAGCATACTCGCTGAGCACGGTGATCGAATATGAATTAAACTTGACAATATGAAATACATTTCACGAGAAGAGTATTAAAAGCCGCGCTGTCATATTACATAACTTTTTGTGTCTTTATTGAAACTATTAGCAATGTATTTCGCAGACAGCTTCCTAATATACCACTCTACGTATGTGGAAAATTACATTAAATGCAAATACTTAATACTACATTACTACTGAATCTGTTCAGCGTATGTTTCCACATGTACCATTCAACACACTTTTGAACGTAATCTTCAAGATTAAAAGTTATACATGTTTTTATCTTCGTTTTCTTAAATCAGTGAGAATGGTAGCACAGCGACCGAAATCCAGATATGCAATGACAAATAAATATTCCTTCATGCCCTTATGGTGTAATTTGTATTTTATTTTTATGGCCAGAATGATAATTTTCATTGTAATCGAATTGAGCAATTCATGTGTTTTATGTAAGTACTGGTGATTTTACTGGTTCGCCTGTGTAAAACTTTTTCCTTATGTAAGAAATTTATTTTGTTATCATTCTTAGGCAACTATTTTATCCTTCCGATGAAATTGTCCTTAGTGGCAACGACACCTATGCCAAGAACCCAAAAATTACGCAATGGGTTAGCTGATATACAAAATTATTAGAAAATAAATATTTTCTTATTATTCAGCTATTACAACACACTCACTGAGCACGATGATCGAATATGAATTAAACTTAATAATATCAAATACATTTCAGGAGAAAAGCATTAAAAGCCGCACTGTCATATACATAAATTTTTGTGTCTTTATTACAAGTATTAGCAATACATTTCGCAGTTTCCTAATATACCACTCTACGTCTGTGGAAAATTACATTATTTGCAAATGATTGGTAAAGGAAGGGAAGAAAGAAGGATAGGAAGAATTGACAGTGGCCGCATTTGGGCACTGATATTAAGGAATGGCGAAAATGTGATCCGGACCATAAATCGAACCCGGGTCTCCCGCTTCGGGCCATCGGTCGCCTCCACCCGTCCGTCTCAAATTCTACATCTGCATCTTCATGGGATACTCTGCAAATCACATTTAAGTGACTGGCAGAGGGTTCAACGAACCACAATTATACTATTCAACTCCCATTCCATTCTCGAATAGCACGCGGGAAGAAAGAACACCGAATTTCTCTGTTCGAGCTCCGATTTCTCGTATTTTATTCTGATGATCATTTCTACCTATGTGAGTGGGAGTCAACAATATATTTTCACATTCGGAGGAGAATGTTGGCGATTGGTGTTTCGTAAGCAGCCCACGCCGCAGGGATAAGCGCACGCTCTTTTTGTAGCGCCTCTATCGTCCATGCCCTCATACACTCGCCATTACTGATTCCCGTGCGAGGTTGAACGTATGACCACATCTGCGGTGAAATGACAAGCTAACGCTATCGTCGCGTTTATATACTTACAAAAATTACATTATTGTAAGACACATTGTCCACGAGATATGAGGTGATAAGGATTGAGCTGCATGAAAAGCGGGATTATGAATGTCGTTCACTTCTTGATCGTTTAGTAGAATAAAAGGAGTGAGATTATTTTCTTGTGCTTTTGTGTGAATATCAGCTGTCGTGAGATGGATACCATTTTACCCGTACTGGTACTGTAGAATTTAGCCTGAGGACTCAAAAAGAAACGTATGTGAGTAATGGAGTGTAAGACCCTTGGCAAATATTGTGTGGGTCTCCTGGAATCAGTGCAAAAGGCCGCTGATTGGGGCGGAAATGGCGCCTCCGGCACACAATCAGCACCTCTTGTGCGTCGCGCCCTCTCCACGCCCCACTTGCTGCATCCCCACAGCAGATTCGAAATCCACACGAATTTCTTTTTCTCTGCGTCACAGCTTACTCAGGAGAGTGCGTTCTATGCTATCGTCAGCGACGACAGGTTCGAACCATTTACGTCCGAAATGTTGGTGCCCCAGGGGTCTGTTTTGAGACCGTTGCTGTTTCTTATTTATATAAATGATATGCCTTTTTGTTATAACAGGTGACTGTAAAGTATTTTTGTTAGCTGATGATACCAGCTTGGTAGTGACGGATGTTGCTCGTAATATTAACACAGTATCAAATAATGCAGTTCAAGAGATAAGTTCATGTTTGTAGAAAACAAGTTGATGTTAAATCACAGTAAAACGCAGTTTTTACAGTTTCTAACACATAATTTGACGAAAGCTGACATTTTGACTACACATAATGGGCATATGATAAGTGAGAGTGAACAGTTCAAATTTCTAGGTATTCAGATAGCTTTAAGCTGGCGTGGAAAACCCATGTTCAGGATCTTGTTCCAATACTAAATTCTACTATATTTACCATTAGAACAATATGTGAAATAAGTGATATTTCAACACGAAAAGTAGTTTACTACGCTTACTTTTACTCACTTATGACGTACGGCATTATCTTCTGGGGTAACTCGCCTGATGCAAAAAGGATATTTCTGGCTCAGAAACTGGCGATTCGAGCAACATGTGGTGTGTTCACGAACGTCATGTCGACCCCTTGTCAGAATTCTGGGAATATTGACACTGGCGTCACAGTACGTTTTTTCTTTAATGTCGTTTGTTGTTAATATCAGTTTATTCCCACTAGTTAGTAGCTTTCACTCGGTGAATACTAGACAGAAGTAGAATCTACATTTGCATCACACCACCTTGACACTTGTACAGAAAGGTGTACAGTATTCTGCAGCATCCATTTTCAATAAGCTGCCACATAAATAAAGAAACTTTACACTAACCCACACGCTTTCAAATATAAACTGAAGAGTTACCTCATGGCTCACTCCGTTTATTCTGTCGAGGAACTCCTAGAAATGTTAAACAATTAAGCTAATTCATTTTTTTCTTTATTGATTCTTTTCACATTCTCTTAAGATTATCGTGTGCAAAGGACTAATTAAAAATTTTCTATTGCCATTCTTGTGCAAAAATTCATGTATTGACTTGTTCCATGACCATAGAGTCTCACTCCTCAATTGGGTCCTATGGAACAGAAAACAATAATGAAAATAAATAAATAATAATAAATACGAATCTTGTAATGGTACTGGCCCTTCATTCAACTCCCTTGTCTCAGGGGATGACGTGCTATTCGAGCTACTTTTTGGCTCGTTGCTGACTGTACACGTATACATTTACATTTAAAACTACTTTCAGTTTGAAAGTCAGAGAATTTTTAACTAGTGCGCCATCTACTAAGTAGTTGACTACAACATGAGGGTTGCGTTTTTGCTAAAATTATTGACTGGCCATAGTATGATTATGTCTAGTGAGAACCACCAAATATCTTAGACTCCGTCAGATATGATTACCTCGAGACCCCAATTTTGCCAATAATCTTTTGGATAATATTCCTAAAATGATAGCTATTGGAGTTCGTAGTGCTATCAGAAAATAAATAAATAAAACAACAAGTCAGAAAGCGATGACAAATTTTGGATTTCCAACGACTGTTTAAAATCGAAGTCCACATAAATCCAAAAATATTACAGAGTTCCGTGCGACGGATTTTACGGCTAACACCTATCGTCTCGTTTCCGATGCACATCCGAACCACGTCCGCTGGCAAAACCGCTCCAAAAATCCAGCGCCACCCAGATTCAGCTGCCGTCATCTGCCCCTCGGTCGCTTCAGGCTGCTGCTTATATATAACCTGTGACGTCATTCCTGTAATACGTCACGTAACGGGCTTTGGTGATTACCACAGTTGGGTACAAATCTCTTTAAATAGTGATTGAAATGTTGATATGACGGCATCGGTAGATGCGCGCTAAAATTCTAATATAAATACATACTTTGATTTCTAACTTGAATAATACCCCCAAAATATCAAGTTTAAACAATTGAATATTTTTATCAAGACCGATAAATAAGTCATTCGGTCATCGCACAATGAATGTTAAAGCAATCATTTAAGTAAAGTATTTTTCACGTAGTTTTTCCAGTCGTCTTTCTAATGCACTTTTCGGAATTACTGTGGCCAAAAATTTAAACAAATTACGGTAGAAAAAAAACAAACTAGTTTACCCACAGACAAGATAAACAATATCATCATATTCGAAACAGGTCATTAAGTTTCTTTACGACATCTGCAACTTATCACTGACTCGCTGTTTATGTGTCTACCTTGAATTAACCGTTAATAACAAATCATTATTGTTTTTCCTTAAAAGTATGTTATTATTGAAGATTATATGGTTATGCCCATGAGACCTTTCATTTCAACTCTCGCTAGTTACTGTACTTCAATTACACTCCTGGCCATTTAAATTGCTACACCACGATGATGAAATTTAACCGACAAGAATATGTTGTGATATGCAAATGGTTGTCTTTTCAGAGCATTCACCCAAGGTTGGCGCCGGTGGCGACACCTACAACATGCTGATATGTGGAAAGTTTCCAACCGATTATTCACACACAAACAGCCGTTGACCGGCGTTACTTGGTGAAACGTTGTTGTGATACTTCGTGTAAGGAGGAGAAATGAGTACTATCACGTTTTCGACTTTTATAAAGGGCGGTTTGTAGCCTATCAAGAATGCGGTTCATCGTATCTCGACATTACTGGTTGCATTTGTCGCGATCCAATGACTGTTAGCAGAATATGGAATCGGTGGGTTCAGTAGGGCAATACGGAACGCCATGTGGGATCCCAACGGCCTAGTATCACTGTCAGTCGAGATGACAGGCATCTTATCCGCATGGCTGTAAAGGATCGTGCAGCCACGTCTCGATTCCTGAGTCAGCAGATAGGGAAGTTTGGAAGCGTGTATTCGTCATTGCTATACTGGTGTATCACCGAGTATGATGGTATGGGATGGCATTGGTTACACGTTTCGGACACATCTTGTTCGCATCGACGGTACTTTGAACAGTGGCAGTTACATTTCAGATGTGTTACGACCCGTGGCTGTACCCTTCATTCGATTCCTGCAAAACGCTGCATTTCAGCAGGAAAATGCACGACCGCATGTTGCATGTTCGGTACGGGCCTTTCTGGATACGGAAAATGCTCGACTGCTGCCCTGGCCAGCACATTCTCCAATTGATAACGTCTGGTCAATGGTGAATGGTGGCCGAGCAGCTGGCTCGTCACAATACGCCAGTCACTGCTCCTGATGAACTGTGGTATCGTGCTGAAGCTGCATGGGCATCTGTACCTGTACACGCCATCCAAGCGTATCAAGGCCATTATTAAGGCCAGATGTGGTTGTTCTGGGCGCAGATTTCTATCTACTAACCCAAATTGCGTGAAAATGTAATCACATGACAGTTCTAGTATAATATATTTGTCCAATGAATAGCCGTTTATTATCTGCATTTCTTCTTGATGTAGCAATTTTAATGGCCAGTAGTCAAGTGAATTAATATTGGTTTTCTCAATAACTTTTGATATGAAATTAATATAAATTATGTGAATACTCCATCTGAAATCGCTGTTCTCCTCTTTCATTTGCTTCTGCATGCTTGTTTGTAACTATAGTAGTGTCAGCGTAGTATCTAAAAATAAAGACAATGTTCTTTCTGCGGGAAAAATTGCAATTGAACATGATGTAGGCTCCATTATGGCTCCACTCTCCGCCCTCCGCCCACCGATGCCAAAATGGAGTCTTTCCTCCTCGCAACTTTCGGCGATCTCCACTGTCAAACTAGCAATTTTTGCACTCCAAATGGTTGTTGTACGTTGTTGTAACGTGGCAGCAGTGAATTGTCAATTAAGCAATATTTCGGTTTATATGTCATTTGTAACTCTATAACTCATTATTTGAAATAGATACAGGGTGTAGTCTTTATTTGACAAATGTGGAGTGAAAAGTGAGACACTTATCTTGCCAACGAATTAACTCGTGCATCGGACGCGTTTTAATCGTTAAATGAGGCTGACTGACCGCATCTCACAAGAAAACAACAAAATTGAATTGTTTGTCAATTTATCGGACCAAACTGGGTGGTCATCAGTCCGTATACCAACTAATTAAACTAAGGAAAACTAACCTAAGGACATCACACACACACACACACACACACACACACACACACACATCCATGGCACTGGGAGGACTCGAACCTCCGACGGCGAGCAAACGCGAGCTCCGCAGCGATGCGCCTTAGACAGCACGGCTATTCCACCGCGGCGAGAAAATAACACTAACTACACCTGTCATCAGTAGCGGCTACTGATTAATATGTATGGGGATTGTATACACAATCCAATACATTCTCATTCCCTCTCTTAATTCGCCTCCTCACTTTCTCAATCCACTCCTCCTACCAATACTCTTTGTCACCCCTCCGTGTACATCTCTTCCCCAACACTATACCCATCTTCTCCTATCACACCTCTTTCCTTTCTTCTTATTTATTCATTTGTTCCTCCTTCTCTCACTGTCCCTCCTCATTATCTATCTTTGCCTCCTCGTCCTCTGCCTCGTCCCCTTTTACATCCATCCGCCCCCCTGTATCTGTCATTACCTTTTCTCTTCCAATCTTCAGCAGAATACGACTGTTGCCTTCTGCGACTGAAATTAAGGTTCTAGAAATTTCCCTTCCTTTTTCTTTATGTATTCCTTTAGCCATTTTGAATTTGTTCCCTTGTGATTCTGTTTTATTTCATGCCCACGAAATATATATTACTGTACATCGGTTTTATCCTGATTACTTTACAAATTAATAACGTGATGAATATTTGAAGCTAAGTATATAAGTCTTCAAAAGATTAAACTGGAGTTTAAAGCTTTTTTAAATTAGCTAAGTTTTTATATAGCGCTGGACGCAGATATTCCAGATAATATGTGCTAAGCTTTAGGAACTAACTGTTTTTCATGCATATGGTTCACTTCCTGATCATTTAGTGGAATAATAGGAGGGAGATTGTGTGCTTTGGTCCTTTTATGTGAATATCAGGTGTCGTGACATGGCTACCATTTTTGCCCTTAGTGGTATTGTAGAATTTAGCCTGAGGACTCAAAAAGAAACGTACGTCAGTAATGGGGTGTAAGACACTTCGCTAATTTTGTTTGGGTCCTCTGGAGGCAGCGCATGTCTTTGTTAATGGCATACGCGGACAAATTAAAGCAATCCTAATCATGACCTTATGTAAGTTATGTTTGCATTCCAAGAAGAAATTTGGTAACAAAGTTCGCAAATATCGTCGCTATGAATAACGCCTTTCCATTAATGATTTCTAACCCAACTCTTGCATCATTTCTGTGAAACTCTCTACCACGTACCGCCATGTAAAAGTGCTTCTTTGAACCTTTCCTATGTCTTCTTTCAGTCCCACCCGGTGAGGAACATATAATGCGAATCAATACTCCAAATAGGACACAAAAATTTCGTGCAGAACGGTTGCATCTTCTTATTTTTCTGCAAATGAAAGGTAGCCGTTGTTTTGCCTTACCTAAAACATTTTCTACGTGTTCTTCTCGATTTAAGTCGTTCATAATTGTAATTACTAGGTACTGAATTACGGTGTTTATATTTAATTTATTTACCGTGTACATGCAGTTTAATGGACTCATTTGAGAGCTGAAACGGATGACCTCATACTCTTCATTATACAAAATCAATCTGATTATATATCACTTATGAAATACAGTGTCTAGAAACGTGGAATCGGCCTAAGATTCCATGGCAATATCACTTATCGCGTCTTGTGAATTAAGAGCTCGCTGTGTTTCGCAAAAACGATACTTTCTGAATCCGTGTTGACTATGAGTCCATAGGTCGTTCCTTTCGAAGTAGTTCATAATGTTCCAGAAAATTGTATGTTTCCATACCCTCCAGCAAACCGACATCGATGATAGGGTCCTATGATGTTGCGGGTCAGTCATATTTCTTGAATACTGGAGCTACATCGGAAGGTTCCCAGCCTTTGGGTACTGAACTTTCGCTGAGTGAGCGGTTGTATATGATAGCTAGATATGGATCTATTGCGTCAACCCACCCTGAAACGAATCCAGTTTGTACACAGTGTGGACCGGGAGACTTGCTTTTGTTATTAAAATTGCTTTACTGCTCCAAGTATATGTACTTACAATTACCCTAATTGCAGTCCCCGTTTTGGCAATTGAGTGTCTGTTTAAATTTGGCATGCTTTCTTTCGTCGTCTCTTCTCTAAGACTGATCTAAGCTGCTTTGTTTACTACGAGTGGCTCAGTACTTTCAATGTTAATTTGTTTCCTTATAATATAGTGTTAAAGAAAATGGACTCATACCTTATGTACGACTTTAAGTAGCTTTGATATGGCTGTCGATTCTGTTTATTTGAACGTAAGCTACATCTGATCCACGTTGTTAATTTCGGAAGACAGCAGACTTCATTCAAGAAAGGTTAAAGCGAATCATTCTGCATTAGGGAATTTCGGCATCCAGTCTCGGTACGAAAAGTCTGTATACACTAATCTCTGTGTCTGCTTTGATGCTATAGTTAAGTGACTTATTATGGATAAGGAGAGTGATTAAAATTTATATAAAATACACTTATTTCAGCGAAGATCGATAGTTTATTTGTTGGTTTTTTTACCGGATTCGATGAAATATTTCATCATCTTCAGAAAAAAAAATTCAATTTTCTCATATTTTCAATGCAAAAAGTTATAAAGATTTTTAAAATCTGTAAAGTCCTTGTTTGTATACAAATAAGATTGGAGTTAAGTTTTCAACTTTTATCTTATTTGTATACAAACAAGGACTTCATAAATTTTAAAAGCCTTTATAACTTTCTGCAGTGAAAATATGAGAAGATTGTAAAAAAAAAGAAAAAAAAAATTCTGAAGATGATGACATACTTTATCGAAACCGGTATAAAAAAACACACAAATAAACTAGCGATCTTGGCTGAAGTATGTCTGTTTTATATATTTTGATGCTCTTTATTAGCGCCGAATTATTTGCTGCTAGAAGGTCAGGTATGTTTTCACAAACATTTACTATTGTAGTAGGTTCATGAACTTACTGCTCGATACAGATACGGGAGAATGCACGCGGCACGGGAGTAGCCGAGCGATGTGGAGCGTCACATTACGGATTGCGCGGTCTCTCGCGTCGGAGGTTCGAATCCTACCTCGGGCATAGATGTGTGTGTTGTCCTTACGTTATTTAAACTTCGTTTAAGTAGTTCGTAAGACAAGGGTCTGATGACCAACGTAGTTTGGTCCCATAGAATTACAAAGATTTGAACATTTTTGGAGAATGCACTCAGTACAATTTCGGACGTTTTCTTATGCTTGCTTCCGGCTTTCAACAAGTAAATTTGCAAATATACCGAAGGGAAATTTAACTCACCACAAATTCCAGTTGTAAGGTTAGATTACGTTTTTTGAAATTTCATTCAAGCTAACTTTGAACAATTCTGCAATCGAATCGTCTGTGTCTTGTGATCCGTAAAAACAGCCAATTATTAATTTATCCATTTGAAAAGTTTAACCTGTATTTACACCAACTCACAGGAACTCTCTACTCTACAGTATAAACCGCTTGGTTCGGCAATAAATACGTAAATAATACGTTATCTTTCCTGTCCTGTCATTACTTAATGGTAAGTATTAGCGAGAAGAACTTTCGAATTGGCTTCTAATTATGTGCAACTATCAACCTTCACGCGTAACAGAGCATATAAGCCTTATTCCACGGACGAATTTCGAACTGTTTGTAAAGCAGATTTGTAACGACCCAACGACAAATGGAACTCCCTCTCGTTAACATTTTCGTTACTTCGACTTAAAAGACGTCTTTTGGCATACGGTAACGTATGGATTTGGTGTCAATGTTATGTCGTCATGTACTGATCGTTATTAAAGTATGATTTATCAAGCAGCGCAAACCTCCTATTACAAAAGGATAATCGTATTTATACATGTACGGTGGCCTACGTTTTGTAATCACAGAATATATAATTGTCCAAAAAGTACTTATTGCTTTATTTCTTGGATCTTTACACACACCTACTGCCACCTACTACCACACCCAAATCTTCCTCATGAATCACAACGTCCAATGGCGAAAACCGTAGGAAAAGTCCTTTAGTGTTTTTTGAGTTTATCGGCGTCAGGCGGCAGGATGAATTTGTTTCACAATATGTGTTGACGGGTGTAAATCTGAAATACTCGACTTATAAACCGTGGGAATCAGTGCGGCATCAGTCGCACTGCCTCAAGGAGAGCACACATTTTCTAACTCCGATACATGACATTCTGCGTTAGACTTCTCGCGAAAGACTTGTGGAAATTTTGAAAATTAAAATAAAGTTTCCCTTCGAAGTCATTTAACGGACAAAGTAAAACTAGGAATTGATTCCACGCTAATTACTTGATACAGTGGTACCATGGCTTTAACTTAAGGTACAATTCTGTAAATTGAAAATTTAATTTTCTTATCAGTTTTTGAAATTACAGTCGTAAGAACAGTGTTACGTTTCCACATCTGTAAATGTAGCTATTATTAAAAAGTTATTTGCTTTAAAGAAGTAGATATGTATTTCACACGACGTCGTATTTCTTAACACAAGACAGAAAAATAGTTTAACAGACGTAAGTACTTGTTGCAAGAACAAGATTATCCGGACATGCATGAAGTACAGAAATGGCTTTGTATATCGTTTAAAATAAATTAGTTTATTGCATTGCTGAATCTTTTATACAAGCTGATTCACCGGAATTATTAAAGTAATGGTTGTTTCCGACTTATTGGATAGGTTAGAAGACGAAGTAAATTTGCAGTGAACAACAGATAACTTCATTTATACCAAATAAAATAATTCACTTAATGGTATAGTAGCTCTCAGTATATACATATAGTATGCATGTAACAGTTTCAGTGGTCTGAATCTGTGGTAGCACTGAGCGACTATTTTCCTCTTTCACGGCTATTTCGTTTAATGGCGAAGATAGCTAAAAAAATCGCTTCCACGGTATAATTACGGACTCTTGTAATTAATCCGCATATCGCTAGTAAAATACATATTAACTTTGGAATTAAATTACCAATTATTGAAATTGTTATGGTAATTTGTTGCAGATGGATATTCATGAATGTCAGATCGCTTAATGACCTTACGAACGTTTCCCAATTCAAATACAGTATACCCATTTGAAACTTCCTATTTCAGAGAGATAAATAACATTCACCTCCAGTGTTATGATAGTGATGTTAACTGTCAAATTTCTGCCTTTCCTGAACAGATTAAGTATGAACTACACTTACCACAGACGAGTCACGGATAGGTGACTGGAGAGAAATAGCTAGGGCTCTATTTGTAATGGACGGTAGTCTTCGCAGTTTAGACGGGTAATGGCGTGAAGTGCTCATTGCTTTAAACATATTATTGCTGATAATGGAACTTGGTAAGATATTTTTAAAGACGGATGACTTTCGGTGACATACTGAGAAAGCGGATTATTTGTCATCAAGACAGGACGAGACCCATTCACCGGTATGGAGAGTCGTTATTGATAATAATGGGAATCGAACCCGGACCTCCATGCTTACTAGGCAGACGTCTTAACCGTTAGACCACCACACCACTAACCTTAATCGTTATATAATATTCGAGGCGAAAATCCGTCTCAGGGATTGCTTATTTGTATTAAATTGATATGGAGAGTGTTTTGATCCGAGTAGCAGTTTAATTGATATTCACCTCCTTTGCAATTTCTGATAAATAGTCATTGAAGACGTACGTTTTGCAAAATGATTTCTAATTTCAGTCAACGGCCACCATATTCATACCTTTGAGAACTGTATATTCCATAATTTGTGTCGTTTGTGTATAGATGGTGCAGTTGTATTAAAGAGTTATTCATTCTTAGATATAATTATTAATATTGTTTGTTACGGATATCATTATCCTTTCTATACTGATACGTTTAGAGCACGTGTTACACTAATTTGTACAAAAACTGCTTTTATAATAAATAATAATTCCAGGACCACTGAAGAAACTTTATGTAACTATGTCGCCACTCGCGTTCCTCCTGATCTGCGATTTTAGACGTAATAGCAGGGATTCTTCATCACAACAACGGAAGCGGAGGGCACTCACTGCGTGACGGCAGTATGTGATTTGTAAGTTGACCGGTAGAGCATTGTGTGAGGTATCATAGGCTTATTTTATTAGGAGGTTTATTCTTGCAGATATATACACTCAGTTATCGTGATACCGGCATAATTAAATACATCACAAAGACATTACACATCAAAAGCAACGAAAAATATATGCAAATTTATCCGGATTATAAGGGAAAGCTACATAAAGCACAAATCAGATTCCTCTAGGGTTTGCAGCCGGCTCATATTGACATCTGCACACAATATTTCTGCGGTCTACCCGGCCGCCATCATCAGGTGAGGAAGCTAAGCTGCTCTCGCCATGACTGAGTAAAACTGTGGAACGGCTGGCTCTATATACGCAACGAAAGTAGAAAGGTGCATGCGCTAAGTACAGAAAGTCTAAATAGCTACAAATGCACAGCTGGACATTTAAAGTTCCAAACGTCCATCTTGTATAGAACACATACGGAAACGAAAGACAATTTTACAAAAACGAAGGTGCAGAAATACATGGTTACTTTTGGAGACTTTATAGAGACTTGTGACTCAATAGATAAGTAACCATACTTCCTTATTTTATAAGAGTTCAAGACTGATAGTGAATCAAGGCCGTTTATCCAACAGACATTAACAGATACAACAGTCAAAATTAAATTCATGCGAGGAAAGTCAGAAATATTTCATATCCATAGCAGTGTTCGACAAGGATATGGAAACTGTACCCTTTTTTTTAACTTGTTTCTGTACAAAATTGTGAAGACATGTGAAAAATAAATGAAATGAATTCAATTATAGATTGAAAATAGCAGTGAATCAACGTGAATTGTCTGGCTTTCGCAGATACTCTTGCCGTTCTAACCAACAATAGAAGAGAAGCCAAACGTACACTGGAGAAGGTTTACGAAAATTCGTCGAAAGCTGTTCTATAAACAAAAATCAGTACGTCTAAAGTACACTAATACTTCCAAAAATGGAAGCTTCTCATGCCTCTCCACTTCCATCGTAAATTTGATGTTGGAGTGGAGGCCATTAAAATGATTCGGAAACCGATTAAGAGCATCCGGTCCGTGAGGCCACACCATGAACGTGTCATCCACGTATCTCCAGAAACAGGTAGGTTTCAGACGAGCTGTCCTCAGTGCCCTGTCTTCAAAGTCCTCCATAAATAAATTGGCGACTATGGGAGATAATGGACTTCCCATAGCCACTCAGTCATTCTCCTCAAAGTACTGGTCATGTCCTCAGTGCCCTATCTTCAAAGTCCTCAATAAATAAATAGTCTCTAATTTATTTATGGAGGACTTTGAAGGCAGGACACTGAGGTCAGCTCGTCTATAACCGACCTGTTTCTGGAGATACGTGGATGACACGTTAATGGTGTGGCCTCACGGACCGGATGCTCTCAATCGGTTCCCGGATCATTTTAATTGCCTCCACTCCAGCATCAAATTTACGATGGAAGTGGAGGGGAATGGGAAGCTTCCATTTTTGGAAGTATTAGCGTATAGGAAGGACGGTGGAACCGTAGGACATAGTCTGTACAGAAAACCCTCGCACACAGACCGATATCTACGACGCACAGGCGTCCTGAAAACTTTGGTTAGAAGAGCTTATGCCATGTCGGATGCAGATACCTTCACACAGGAACTAGAACATCTGAAGTTGGTGTTTAAGGAGAACGGGTACACAGGCAGATCCGCCATTCCATGCAAATTGGGCCATCGTCAGAAACAGAAGAGGACCAATCCAGATCAGTTGCTTTCCTTCTAAGACTAGGGCTCTTCTTGGTTCAGTTAAAGACTATTTGGGGATGAGAAAACCCGGTGTTTATAAGATTCCTTGCCACTCTGGGAAAGCATATATAGGACAAACGATTCGCACCGTTAATGATCGGAGCACCGAGCACCACAGACATAAACGTTTGTTACAACCTGACAAGTCTGCAGTAGCGGAGCATTGTCTAACCGAAGGACACAGAATGAAGTATGACGAAACGCGTGTACTTGCTTCTGCGTCTCGCTACTGGGAATGCGTCTTAAAGGAATCTATTGAGATTAGGTTGGCGGACGATTTAATAAATAGAGATAGGGGGTTCCCTCTAAGCAACAAGTGGAATCCGGTTTTGTCTAATCTTAAAAAAGAGCGCACTCTTTTCTGCACATTTGACAACAAGCGCATGTAAGCGATAATCGATCCTGCCAGTTTTCTGCACTGAGGCGCTGCACCGGCTGCTTGCGGCAGAGGACGCAGCCACGACTCTCTGGCGCACGCGCCGTTAGTCCTTCGCGGCGTATATAAGGCCGCCGATCACGGCAAGACTTCAGTTTCCTACGAGACTAACCAGCATGCATATCACCTGAAGATGGCGGCCAGCTGATCCGCAGAAATATTGTGTCAAGATGACTCTACGATCCGGCTGTGAAACCCGCCATGAGTATCAGCAATTAATACGCCGGGAAACTCTACGTAATCACAATGTTTTGTGTATTTTGCGATCTCTCTCCATGTGGCAAAAATACCAGACAGTCACATGATTAATGACTATAGAAGTTGCCATTCAGGCTGTGCTTGTCATACTACAGAATAAAATCGGTAACTCGTTGTCCTCTACTTCCCGTTGAAGGTATACTATCTGATGACTTCGAGGGAGGAAAAAAAAATAGCTTATTTCCAATTTGAAGCATTAAAATGCCAAGATCGCAAATATTGATTTATTTTTCTTACGACCAGTTTCGATACACTTAGAGTATCATCATCTGGTAACTTATGTTCTATGTTTTCGTTTTACGATGGCGCATGACATTAAAATGGTATGTCAATCATAAATCATTTGACTTATCATTTTAATGTCATGCGCCTTCACAAAACGAAAACATAGAACACAAGTTACTAGATGATGATACCCTAAGTGTATCGAAACTGGTCGTCAGAAAAATAAATCAATATTTGCGATCTTGGCATTTTAATACTGCAAAGTAAAGAGATCGCCATCCTACCATGGAAAAATTAAAAAGCTTATTTTCAACAACAAATGTTCAAATGTTCAAATGTTTGTAGAGTTATGGGACTTAACTACGGGGTCATCAGTCCCTAAACTTAGAAACTCCTTATGAACTAGCTAATACTAAGGACGGCACAAATATCCATTCGAACCCCCGACCGTAGTGACCGTGCAGAGCGTGACTGGAGCGCCTCAGTCCCCTCGGCCACCGCGGCGGGCTTATTTCCTACATTTCGCTTAATTACTGACACAGTTAAAAATCTAAAATTACGTCATACTCTATATTCATTCAGAGGTAACAATATAAGGCTACTACTAAGATTAAGAACTGAGTGTCTTGAAGCGGATGACCCTCACACATTCCAAATATGCACATCCATTATTCAAATTGACATTTAGCGACTTCCAAGAATCTCATGAATTCAAACGCTTAGGATGCAAAACTTTACTCCCTACCTGAGCCCATCAACACCTACATTGGCCTACTGACTGCAAACATGTGTATGGTCTTACCACTCAGGTTCACAATTGTATCGAATGGATACGTGTCGGCTTTGGAGAGAACCTTATAAATCCAAGAATCTAGACGTCAGCAAGGGACTATTCAAGCAGGTAGAGGCTCCGCCATGGTGTGGGGCGCGTCAAGGTGGTGTGTGGCCTCTGGTACGAATTTGACTGGAAGATCGACTGCGTCCACTCATGTCCATTGTGTATTCTGAATGGCTTGGGCACTTCTAGTAGGATACTGGAGCACCGCACAGGTCCATGATTGCTACGTAGTGGCTCCAGATACAGAGTTTTAACAGCTTGGCTGGAAATGAGCATTATTACAATTAAGCTTATCTATCATGCCTTTCAACGTCCTGTTCAGTAGAGATCTCAACCCCGACCCCCTCCTCCTCCCCACGACTCCCGACCAGTCGTACAATTTATAGTCAGCCATGCAGGATGCATGATGTCAATTTCCTAATTCCCTCCAGCCTTACTTCAGAAATCAGTCGAGTCCGTAGCACTTCTGCGTGATCACTGATGCCCTACACGATATTAGGTGGGTGTAAAATTGATTTGGCTGTTTAACGTAGTAGTGCTATACAATTAAGTGAATTCACTAAATTATGTTACTGTACAGCAAGTACTTTTGCATAAAGTTCGTTAAAGACATGATTCTGATGAATATGGAGAGAAAATTACAAACCTGTACTGCGAGAGCACGCAGTTGCTTCAAAAAACCTTAAGCATAAATTCAAACTTCCCATTTATATTCTAATTGTCTTTTGTAATGGAATTACGATTGTTGCATTCTACTGTGTAATGCATGTACCAAGCTGCGTTACCGTAACTTCATTTTTCCATGTATTTGTTTGTGAAGACCACGTCGCCGCCGCGGCATCTACATAACGTCCGTTGAAAGAATTTCTCTCTTCTGGGTTCCATCTACATGTTACGGTGACTTGAAACTTCTGTGTAATAGCATAGACACGTTAGTCGCCACAAGGCAGTTTCGCTGATAAGCGCCCCAAACGTTATGGCATAAACAACCGCATCAAAGTTACGTCATACCGTAGCAACGAAGGCAAAATGGTCTGTGTTGGCGCCCTACGCGCAACCGGTTAGTGTCGTCGTTGGACATTCCCTTTGATGTACGCTTGCTAATCAAGCTGGAGAGAGAGAGAGAGACAGAGAAGAGAGAGAGAGAGAGAGAGAGAGAGAGAGAGAGAGAGAGAGATACAGAGATAGTATCATCGTGTGTGTGGTGTGTGTGTGTGTGTATGTGTGTGTGTGTACACTGTCGCCGCCAGTGCAGCCTGACGCGTGTATACGGAAGCCATTTGCGCTCTGTTTGTACCATCCGGCTGTTGGCGATAACCCCCCTCACCGTACCTCAGTGTTATCCACGCAGAGTCGGAGTTTCATGTGATGTACCATTATATTGATGTATTAAAAATTCTGATGACCTTGTCGACACAGAGTAGCTGAAAGACTGTCGCACCATTCCAAGTTTTTCACAGATTCATCAGGAGCAGTCGTTCCATTCTTATATTATTTTGGAAAGAAAATGACGTGTAATAAAGCATTAAAATATTTAAAGTACTAGACACTACAATAGTTCATCTATGTCCGTTTTTATATGAAAGACCGTGACAACATACCCGCACGTCTAACTACTGAAGTTTTTGTCTCGTTTCCGTCGTAGGTGTCGGTGGCCGAGCAGAAAGAGACCGACACAGGAATAAAGGATGCACGCTTGTGAGGTATGGAGGTGACCAGCCAGTGGGACAGCAGCAACTAGAAACACTATATTAGAAGAGATATATATTTCATAAAGACTTAGTAATACTTAACTTTTACATAGCTCAGTACTGCAGAATGCTGATACATAGTTGAGCTAGAGGCCTGCCTAGTGCCACTCCGATAGCCAAGTCTTCACTGGTGCCTATCTGATTCCCAAGTGTTAACTGGTTCCTATCTCAGTCCCAAGTGAACGATGTCGTTCAGTCGTGGCCACGAGCGGAGTTGTAGTAGAGGGCGCTCGTGGCTGACGTCGTAAGAACGCCGCGCCGTACGTGCATGGCGGCGCGCGGCGAAAGTAGGTGGCGCGCACTTTAGACTTGTGCGACACCACAGAATTATTTAGTGAAACAATTTCATATCTGACGATCAGCCAAAAGTCGCCACTGTTGACACAGTTGCAACTGTTCGCTGATGATCAGTTATTAGTGTAGTTGCTGATTATGTCGTCTACAGTAAGAATTATTGATTGACATCCACTCCCATTGACACCCTTGAAAGCTGGACATAATGGGCGCATATGTAAATTTATTAGGTAATTTACATCATGCATCCTAGAGGGCTGTCCATGTGAGACCCACAACTGACGCCCCGCGCGTTTGAAAGCAGCGCTTTTAGGAAGGGGAGGTACTCTATGTGATAAAAAGTATTCAGACAACTAGCTAAAAATCACTTACAACTTAGTGGCGCTATCCATCGAAAATGCTGGAAAGCGATACGCTGTTGGCGCGCCCTTAGCCATGACGACAACAAGCATACGTTAAATCATGTGTTGGATCGTTTCAAGGGGAAAGAAGTCCTCTCATCACGGAGTGCAATGGGGAAATGTACCGATGTAGATCACTGAGACCTAGCAAGTAGTCGTCAGCCCAAAACATCCCAAAGGTTTTCTATGGGAATCAAGTCAGGACTCTGTGCAAGCCACTTCTTCATAGGGATGCCAGCCGCAGTGGCCGAGCGGTCTGCGGCGCGCCAGTCACAGTCTGCACGGCCTCTACGGTCGGTGGCTCCAATCACCCCTCGGGCATGGATGTTTGTGTCCTCTTTAGTATAAAGTAGTTTATAAGTAGTTTGTAAGTTTAGGGACTGATGACCCCGCAGGTAAGTCCCTTAAGCTTTACAAACATTTCAATATTTTATAGGGATGTTATTGTAAACGCTCCACCAGGGCCGTGTATTATGAACAGGTGCTCGATCCTGTTGAAAGATGCAGTCGCCATCCTAGAATTGCTCTTCTATAATAGGAAGCAAGAAAGTACTTTGAACATCATTGTACGCCTGTGCTGTGATAGGCTCACGCGAGATAACAAGAGGTGCCATGAAAAAAAAAAATGAAATAAAGTAAGTAAATAAAAAAAATAAAAAAGTAAATAACAAAATAAGTAACATCACCGCCTCCGAATTGTACTGTTGGCACTACACACGCTGGCAGATGACTTGCACCGAGCATTCGCCGTACCCACACCACGCCATCGTATAGCCACATTGCTTTCCGTGATTCGTCACTCCACACGTTTTCCCACTGTTCAGTCGTCCATCGTTTACGCTCCCTACACCAATCGAGACATTGTATGGCATGGACATGAGTGGTTTGTAGCTTAAGGGCAGCCGCTCGACCTTCAGATCCAAGTTTTATCACCTCCTGCCTGTCATTGTAGTAGGAGAGGATACTGATGCAGTACGTGTCCCTTCACGTTTCCACTTCATTACCACATTAGAAACAGTGGACCCTGGGATGTATAGGATTCTTTAGGATTCATTTCAAACAGAGGAGTGAGTGAGTGTGTTGTAATTTTTATAGCTTTGTGAATAATTACCAGAATGAATTAAGTCTGTTTCACTCACGCTGTTAAAGAATCCTAATCTTTAAAAATCTTGAATTTTGCAATGTATATCTTTCGTTCGTGTCTTAATATTTCGCATTGATGTGGCACACGAAACGATTTTTAACCTTCACTAATAAATCGTAAGTTCAATTTTAATTACAGTATCCATTTATTGAGAACCTGCAATTTAGTTGCAGTACCAGTTAGAATTGATCGATATATTTCATTTCAATATGAAATTCATTTTTCAAAGCCATTAATCTTGAATAATACTAAGAATTGCTACCGACGTTCTGCCATAGCGATTCGAAATACTCTTCCAGTTTTTACTTGAGTTATTTCAGGTCAAGTATTTAATAAAATTAACAGCCTATTCGTTTTACCTTCAATTAAGAAAATATATTTAGATAATGAGATATTTGCAATCGAAACTTTTACGGAATACCTGTAACTTTAAATATACAATGAGTTCAGATATCATAATCTCTGGTGATAGTAACGAAATTCAAATTAAGTTTCCACACAGTAGTAAAGAGACGTATACATTTCATGCTAAATTTAAACTAATTGATTATAATAAAAAGAACTAATATATCAGAAACGATGTGGTTTTTAGGCAGTTTTCCACATCGCATTCGTTTTATACCTAAGTACCTGACAACTACTCTAGTTCCGCCTTTGTCACGTGACTCGCTAACATCCAGAAACTTTCGAACACTTTTACACATTTATACCAGTGTTTCAAAACGTGGTTTAGACCACAGACCATATTGATGCCTTTTTTTTTTTTTTTTTTTTTTTTTTTTTTTTTTTTTTTTTTTTTTTTTTTTTTTTTTCCTTGTGATGAGTGACCACGAGGTTAAAATGTTCAAATGTCTGTAAATCTATCGGACCAAACTGCGTAGCTTACAAACTACTTAAACCTAGGTAAACTAACCTGCCGGCCGCGGTGGCCGAGGGGACTAAGGCGCTTCAGTCACGGTCTACACGGCTACTACGATCGGGGGTTCGAATCCCCCCTCGGGCATGGATATTTGTGCCGTCCTAGTTCGTATGTAGTTCATAAGTAGTTTGTAAGTTTAGGGACTGATGACCCCGTAGTTAAGTCCCATAGACTATACAAACAATTTAAACATTTAAACTAACCTATGGACAAATACACACACCAATGCCCCAGGGAGGACTCGAAGCTCCACGGCGAGCAACCGCGCGCTCCGCAGCGAGGTGCTTTAGACCGCTCGGCTACTCCACCGCAGCAAATGATGCCTTAAACCGCGCAGCTACTCTGCGCGGCGCTCAAGAATGTAACATAGCTCTACCATAATAATGAAATATTACGCATCTTAAAAGTAGCAAGGAGCGTCGTTTACGCATTAGAAAACGGTTTCTAAAACGGGAAATATATACCATGTGTAACGATATAGTCTGTTGGGATGAAAACAGAGGAGGTCAATCGAAACACCAGAGCTCTATATTTCACAGAACGAAGAATTTATTATAGGTAAGGCGGTATGAAAGGACACAGTCTCATAGAGAGGACTGATATACAGTAACGAAAGCATAAAATAAAATAGAGTGCATGCTGTCAACGGAAACCAATAGATTTTATCACTGTATTGTGAGAGAACCGACCAGAAGTGTAACTGAGGTTATGATGCAAGAGCGGCGACAGCGAGAGAGAGAGAGAGAACAGAAGACAAATTAACTATTAATAAATGCAAGACCGTTTGCGTATTTTGTGAAGGACAGAGGGTGTATTAATGCATGGAGGCGAGGAGAGAGACGTATCTGTAATAACAAAGATAACTTTGACAGCGTCCATCTAAACGGGTTACTCTGTTTGCATGGAGGCTGGGTATAAATGTAATAAAAAATTGGATATTGAGTGAAAGGAGAAGCACTGAATTAAAATTTGTACCACAGGGAGGAATCGAACCCAGAACTGCATACTTACTTTAATTCAATGCTTCTCCCTTCACTCAATGTCTTTAACATATTGATACGGAAAACTGTTGAAATAAAAATCGTGCCATGGGCGGGAATCAAACCCAGACTTCCATACTTACTTTAATTCAATACCATTCCCTTCACTCAATGTCTTTGACATATTGACATGGAAAACTGTCACTAGGTATATAGGTATATAGGTTATAACAACAATAGGATAATGAAGGAACCGTATATTAAAAAAAAAAAAAAGAAAAAAAACAGAAACTTCAATTTAAAGGTAGCTCAAAGGAAAAAGAAACACAAATTTTATTTCTGTTGCCAAGAGATCTACCACAGTCTCTCACTTACGAAATATGAAAATAGAGATGAGATTAAAAAAAACATTTGAAGACTAATAATTTTTCACAATCCCTCATTATTTGTTTCTTTCGTTATGTATCTCAGCATATAATCTACAGCGCTATCGGACCAGCTTCTCTTCAGTAAATGCGACAACTGTATCTCGAGTTGATTGCTCACAGTGAGATGGCCTGATCTGTATTTCTGCTTTCCGCTCTCACCATCATGCCAGGAAGTAAACATTATGTACTTATGTCAGAGTCGTGCTTGGGGCTGTTGCCCGCCACCGCGACCGCCAGCTGGCTGGCCTTGAAGTATGAAAAGTTTCTGCAAACCTACCCTAACGTGTATTATAAACTACCACACCTAGAGCTATTTTGCTATAAACTGAGCAGCCACGTTATCTTTTGACCCTTCATTCAAACATTTAACGAACTGAAAGAATAGAATCATGATAAACGCAGTACCATATAATGTTTCACATAGATATCAATCATATAACACAGAAAATTATTCTCTCTTTTCAGCGCTCTGCATTAGATCTAGACGTAATGAAATTTGTAGTTATCTTAGAAATGCAAGCATGTTGTAAAATTAAACAGTTCTGGTGGCAACAACACAAATGTATGCATGTAGTATATCATTCACGTTTTGTGTATTTATAAAGCGTTTTCAATGTGTGTGTAAACCATCTAAACAACGGAAATGACCTTCTGTTGGGGCTCTTCATTTAAAAGATTGTTCTGTTATTCACAAAAAAATATTCAAATGTTTGTAAAGCTTCTGGGACTTAACTACGGGGTTATCAGTCCCTAAACTTACAAACTACTTATGAACTACTTACAAACTAGGACGGCACAAATATCCATGCCCGAGGGGGTGATTTGAACCCCAGACAGTAGTGGCCGTGCAGACTGTGACTGAAGCGCCTCAGTCCCCTCGGCCACCGCGGCCGGCTGTTATTCACAGTGAAGTGTTTCGTAATGGGTTCATGTAATCGCTTCAGTTTCTCGACTGTTCCAAGCTTATACTAAGCTCGAAATACTACTACTAATAATAATAATAATAATAATAGTGCCAAATAGCGTATGTGCGAGTTATAATCTGGTATATTCCTTTAACTTTCTTGACGTCCTCCCTCTATTCCATCAGGTAATAATCGCACACTACTCAGCAGTACTTCATAAGAGGGGGAACAATTGTAGGGGTGGCAGTCTCCTTAGGAGACGTGTAAATCTCCTATGTTAGTGTCAATAACAGACCGTTTGTTTCACCTTCGCCAAAACATGTGTTATTCACAGTTAACATTGTTTTTAATTGCACCACCAGGAATTTCGTTATATGTATAACAACCTTCAAATTTGTTTTGCTTATCGATATCTAGAATGCTGACGATACTCTGAGTACTTATGTTCAGAGCCAAATGTATATTGATCTTTAAGGTCAATTGTCGCCATTTGCGCCGTGAAGATACAAATTCAAATTCATTTCGCAATAGACTTTGCTTTTCTGAGTTTAGTAGTAGGCAGCATTAACTGCCTCAAATCTAAGAGCAATATTCTGATTGCTCATTAAATATTTCGAATATATATTCGAAGCAGGAGAAGTCTACTTCACTTTGCTGGAAGAATTACACTCACCACGTCCCTTTCACTAGATGACGCCTCGTCTGTTACTGCAAACTATTACCTTGCAGATAGGACACAACTTAGGATTAGGAAAGCGATATGGTTCGAAGTTGATTATGGCTGAAGATATTAAGCTTAAGGGACTTAGCTGCGGGGTCATCAGTCCCTAAACTTACAAACTAATTATGAACTACCTTATACTAAAGACGACACAAACATCCATGCCCGAGGGGTATTTCCCCAACTAGGAGCGGCCTCGCGCATCGGAGCATAGCACCTCAATGCGCTTGTCCACTCCACTGCGGTGTTGAAGATACCAAAAGTCGTTTTGGCACCCTATAAATATGAAATTCGTTTGAGAGTACTCAGTAGATCATGAAAATATAATATCGCCAAAGTGTCACAACAGTAAAGATTTAGAAACCTTTGCCAGTTTGATGTTAATTCTTCTAGATATTTTATAACGCTGGAAAAAGTATTTGTTCGAACGTCCTGCTATATGGATCTGTAACTCAGTGGATTCCTTTTATTTTGTTTATATATCTGTGCAACATTCCATTCGTCTCCCTCACTATAAATACGTCAATGCTCGACCTCACATCGTAGGGGAAGTAATTAAGCCAAGCATAATGTGTGGACAAGATGTTCTCCTAAGGTGTTGGATCAGTCGAGAAAGACATTGCCTGTAGACAAATGATCTTCCTGGTACGACTATGGTAGTGAAATCACAACATGGTGGATCATGTCTGGTGATAGTTGTACTGCTTCCTGGAATGACAGAGAAGAATCTAGATTAAAAGAAATAATCCGACACAAGCTGCTTGTGGCCACTGAGTGCACGCATTGGGGAAGTCGAACAGTTATGCCCAGCCGGAATTCGGGTCCATTTCCTACCGTTCATTGAGCAAGCGGCAAACAATGATCAATCGCAGGTGTGCGGGCTACCACTCCTCTCCCCCCTCGTCACCCACAAGACTCAAACTTCCTCACACTGCTCACGTAGTTGCCATTTCCAATTTGCACTCACTGCTCATGGCACTTTGCCGATTACCTCGAGAGTTCAAGCGTAGTGTGCATTTGCGCTGAAGGCTGGAGTTGTTCTCGTCTTCACCTTAATTATGTATATTTATGTGGTGTCTGTTCTTTCGAAAGAACAGTCAAGACACATATATGTATATAGAAGAACCTTTCAAGATTCACTTATTGTTGGTATTCCAATTAAAATGTCTGAAAATTGAACTTCGGTGTGTCATTTACTTATCACATATATAATTATAGACAAGGGTGATGAATTTCACGTAGCAACTACAACTATTCCCGATCCCTACTTTCTGAATTATCTGCATCGGCCTTCACAAGGGCAATGAGGAGGCGATTCACGCTACAGCTGTTCGCTTCCTACATGAAAATGTCAAAGCTCTCTAAATATTAAAGAGACAGCATCTCTCAGTTACAAATTGGAGTCAGAGTAACATTTAACCCACTCTCTGACAGAGCTACAAACTACTATATCGAATTGAGAAATATTTGGGACAGATTATGCTGCTGTCTAGTAAGCACCTCAGGAAAGCAGAGCCAATTTTAAAATGATATTGCAGTTATATCTTCACGATGCAAATTCGACAATTGACCCTAAACATAAATATGCGTATAGTTCACCACATGATTACCCGAAAATTTTCGTCAGTCCTTGAGAAATCGATAAACAAAACGAAGTTAAGGATTATACACCTAACAAAACTTCTTGTTGATACAATTGAAAACAACGTTAACTACGAAATATACATGTTTTGGTGAAGATAAAACCACCGCCTGTTATTGACACAACCATTAGAAGATTAAAACGTATTCCTAGGAGGCTATAAACCCTAGAATTGCTCCACCTCTTCCGCAGTAATGCTGAGCAATTTTTATTTTTTTTTTATTTTTTTTTTACTGCTTAGGTTGGGGAGGGGGCGGAGACGGCAGTGGGACGAGGTGGGGAAGCAAAATATTAAAACAAAAGAGTTTTCAGTGTAGCACGCTTCTTCTATGAGATTTCAATCGCCAACCTTCTCCTACAAATGCAAAGATCTTTTGAACTCAATACCGTACAAAGAGTTACAATTGTAAGAAGGCCGCGCAGAGTACCCGCGCGGTCTAAGGTGCCATGTCATGGACAGGGCTGCTGCTCACTTAGGAGGTTCGAGTCCTCCCTCAGGCATGGGTATGTGTGTGTTGTCCTTAGAATAAGTTAGTTTAAGTTGACTGTTGAACTTAGCATACCACACACATTCGAACATTTGATTTGAATTTTAAGAATAATATAATGGAAATTATAACTCTCATATATCCTTTCGGGCACTTGTTTTTCTCGATCTTCCTAAAAGCGTGGAACAGTCGAGAAACTAAAGCGATCCTATGAACCCATTACGAAACACTTCACTATGAATAACAGAACAATCGTGTAATTGAAGGGCCTCAGCACAAGGTATTTCTGTTTCGAAGCACTTATTGTTTCAGAGACAATGAGAACACTTTATAAGTGCACAAAACGTGAATGATATACTACATATCTATATATGTGAGCTGTTCCCACCAGAATTGTTTAATTTTAAAACATACGTAGTTTTCTAGGTTGAATACATATTTTCTTGTGTCTAAATCTAATGCAGAGCGCTAAAAAGATAGTTTCCTGAGTCATATGATTGCTATTTAGGTGAAACATTATGTGGTAGCTGCGTTTATCTTGATTCTATTCTTTAACTTCGTTAAATATTTGAATGACATGTCAAAAGATAAAGTGGCTGCTCATTTTATAGCAAAATAGCTCTAGCTGTGGTAGTTAATACTACACACTTGGGTAGGTTGGCAGAAACGTTTGAGCCTGGTTTTGCGGCCTGTGCCTGTATTAGCCGTCGCTCGAGAGCTATGGGCTGGCCGGTCAACCACAGCTCGTGCCAAGGCGAGGCTTGGTGGAAGCCAGCAAGCTGGCGGTCGCGGTGATGCCCAACAGCCCCCAGCACAGCGCAGAGTGGGGCTCTGACGTAAATACGGAATGTTTACTTCCTGGCATCATAGTAAAAGCAGACAGCCGAAATAGAAATCAGACCGTCTCACTGCGAGCAATCAACTCGAGATAGTCATCGCTCTTACTGAAGAGAAGCTGGTCTGACGGCATTATAGATTCTACACTGAGATGTATGATGAAAGAAACAATTAATCAATTAATGAGGGATTCTGAATAAATTATTAGTACTCCTTTTTTTTTTTTTTTTTTTTTTTTTTTTTTTTTTTTTTTTTTTTTTGAAATATCCTGAGTGAGACTATAGAAGAAATAAAATATGAGTTTCTTCTTCATTTAAGCTGCCTGTAAATTGAATTTTTTTAAATATACAGTTCCTTTATTATCTTATTTTATTATAAATTTATATACCTAGAGACAGTTTTCCGTGTCAGTATGTTAAAGAAATTAAGTGGAAGAAAAAGCATTGAATTAAAGAAATTATGGAGGTCTGGGTTCGATTCTCGCCCGTGGCACAAATATTAATTCAATGCTTCCCATTTCACTCAATATCCTATTTTTATTCATTTATACCTAGACTTCATGCATACAGAGTAATCAGTTTAGATGGACGCTGTTAAAGTAATTTCTGTTATTTGAAATATGTCTCTCTCCTCCCCTCCATCCATTAATACACCCTCCGCCCTTAACAAAATATGCAAACGATTTGTCTTGTATTTATTCGTTGTTAATTTTTCCTCCTTTCTCTGTTTCTCTCTGTCACCTCTCTTACATTATAACCTCAGTTGCCCTTTTGCTCTATTCCCCCAAAAAGCTGTAAAAGTTGTGGTTTCCGTTAAAACAATACTGTCTCTTTTAATGTCTGCTTTCTTTACTGTCCATGGGTCTTCTCTATGAAGCAGTGTTCTTTTATATCTCCGATAATCCATCCTTCGTTCTGTAAAACATTCGTTCCTTTTCTCTCGGCCCTAAAACAAACTGTGATATATAAGTAAGGAGTACTTTGCAAGCACTTCACTCTTTTATTTTCCAGTTCTGCACTCCTGTTCATTCCTAGAACCCGCCCTCCCTCCTGCTACCCCTACCTTGAAATATTTATCTGCATCTTCGTGCTTCTATTCACAATTTCGTGCTTGGAAGATTTTTTTAAAATCACTTTCATTATTTCTCTGTCGTTGAATCTCGAAAAGCATGTGGATATAATGGACAACTGAACCTTACCGTTCAAGCACTATTGTCGCCATAAAATGGACATCTATTCCGACAAATACCAGTATCCAAGCTTTGAAATGGCAGAGACTGAAGTTCTCCCCCATCCTTCCCAGTTGGATATTATGCTTCGCATGTAATCGCATTTTCGATGCGACATTGTATCAGAATCAACATTGCTCTTTTGTAACCTCAGTATGATTATTGAAAGCAACCACACCGTGAAGAATAATTGCTCGACACACTTGCCAGTTATCGGATACCTTGTCACTGACCATACTAGTAAATCACAGAAACCTCCTTCATCGAAGTCTGTTTGTATTCCTGAACGTGGTGAATAAATGTCAAAACGAAGTTACTTTCCGAATTTCAATTTTTAACGCATAATCCACATTCCTCATAACTATAAAAATGCCTAATATTCAAGTTATCGTGGCAACAGCTACCCAACAATCTTTATTATAATGACCTCAAAGTTAAATAGGCTTATTACAGAATGCCATACCAAATCGTAATGTAGCATACTAAAACGTAGTATAATATCAGGCAAAATCCGCGATAAGGCGTCTCACACTACGTGGCCATCCCATGCGACCAAGAATGTATTACCTAGCCAGACACCTCTGAGCTCTTTGACTGGTTGTACTGTCTAATGAGTACTCCATTATGAAAAAACATTATACCATCGCATCTCTAATTCGCTGGAGGCAGGGATGAGGTTAACTTGTAATAGCCAAGTTATGGGTCCGATTCCCGCAGGGGGTAACAGTTTTTAACGGCCACAAAAATACCATTTGCACCTCCAGTAACTCCAATAAAGAACGCAGGACTCTGCCTTGTTTCAAATCAAAATTCCACATGTCCATGAGCTACTAAATTAAACAAAGTTTTCGGAAAATACCAAACCCCTTCCACGTCTCTACGAACGGTGTGATCCTAACTACTGGTGAACGACAATGTGATATTATTGATAGATCTGAAGCATTAAATTAAAATTTGTGGTGCGGCCGGGAATCGAACCCGAACCTCCATGCTCACTAGGCAGACGTCTTAACCGTTTTTTTTTTTTTTTTTTTTTTTTTTTTTTTTTTTTTTTTTTTTTTTTTTCTTATCTTGGTTTGTTTCTATGCTGTTTCTGTGTGGTCCCTCCGTATGTAGTAAGAAAACGATGGCTTCTAGAAATAAATTTTCCCTTGCTGTGAACGAACAATGAAAATAAAAACGAAGATAAATATGAGGATGTGATGAGATCTTCTTCGATCTATCTTCTGGGAACCACATTAATAGTTTCTTATTAAAAAACAAACAAACGTAACATTATTCTTGCAGGACGAACCTCGGCAGTTGGGAAGAGTATCAACTGCGTGGCAGCATCGGAGTTCGTCTTCTCGTGGTTACTTTAGCATTTTAGCGTTTCCGTTTCGTGTTTCCCTAATGGTTCGTTTCATATACTTTATTGTCTAAATCTTTGACTTCTTGTAACTCCGTTGCACCATTCGTCGAAAACTCCACATCGCCGTGAGTGTCACTGCGGATCTCGTTTTCTCTTTATGTTAATCTTTCTTCATAAGTACACTTTGTGGATATCGTATCTTCTTCCTTATGATGAGTAAGTTCTTGTTGGCGAATGTCCTGGGGTCGATCATGATAGAATACCTCCGACAATATCTATTATATTTCTGTTAACAAAGTTTTTCGTTTCTACTTAGCAGTCCGTGTATCGGATGAATGTCTTCGGAAACTGATTCCGTTCCTAGGGTGACGTGAGTATCACTTGACGGTAATTTTGATTTTTTTTTTTTTTTTTTTTTTTTTTGTATTGGGAGCCAAATCGGTTCTTAGTCCGCCAGTGTTGAGTAGATAAATACACACGGAAGTCTTGGACATCGGGAGTCTTGGTGGAGAGCGTATAGTTTATAAAATGACCCATCAGCCATACGTAGCTGTTGTGTTTGACTTCCGGGAAAAGTCGAAATTCTGGTCGTAGGAGGTCTGTGATTTGAATGGTCTGGGGTGCTGTTCTGTTGAGGATAGCCAGTTTTTTACGCGTCCAGTTCCAGACTTGCACTTGATCTTTGCAGACAAAGATGTGTGCAGTCGTTGCCACAACATGGCAGAATTCACAGTACGGACTCTGTGCAAGACTGATTCTGTGCAGCCTTTCTTGGGTGGGTACAGTTTCAGTGACTACGTCATACCATTTCGATCGAACATCTGTAGGTAATGTCCTGTTGTGAATATTAGTCCAAACCATCTTCCAATTGGAAGCCGGGTATTTTTTCTCTATGGGACAAGATGATGACTTCAGTAATAGGCAGCGGTACAACTGTCCAGTCGTCTTCTTAAAAAATTCACTGTCAATGTAGCTGCATTCCAAATAATAAAGAGCTATGTGCTGAAGGTGTGGACTGATGTGGGCAATATCTATCGGAGGAGACATGTTGTGGGGGCGTGATAGCTGATAAAGCCGTTTCGTGATTGTGTCCTCAGTGGCCAATAGTACTTTACATGTGCGTTTCAGGTATATGGCCAAAGCATGCATTCCTGAGTTGTTCAAGCCAAGGCCTCCCATGTCGCAAGGCAGAGCTGTTATGTGGAAAGAAACTTTAAAAATATTTAGCTTCCAAACGAACCAGGCGGTCGCTGCTAAAAGTGATCATGCCACAATTGTTGGCATTGGCAGAACGGCGGCGACGTATTGCAGTTTGGACAGGACATAAGAGTTCACGAAAAAGGCTCTCTGTAGACGATCCAGGTTTCTCGTTTCCTGTTCGCGCAAGGTTGCTCTTACAGTCTGTATTTTGGGCTGCCAGTTTTTATTGTACATATCCTGAGGTCGCGCCGTAATGTACATACCAAGTTGTTTCCTTGTGTGTACACAAGGTAACCAACCGTCACCAGTAATAGACTCAACTTGACCTATTATTAAGATTGCAGATTTATTGTTGTTTAGGAGTGCGCCACTATCTTTTTGGAAATATTCTAGGATACGCTTCGCATTATCAATATCCGTAACATTATTTAAGAGTAGACTGACATCGTCGGCATATGCTTGAACTACAGATTTTATTCCGAAAAACTGGAAGCCAGGCAGGCTGTGATATATTTTACGCAACAGTGGTTCCGTAAGCAAGGGTTAGAGTGTCATTGAGAGGGGGTAACCTTGTTTTATTCCTCTGGAGAGTGGCACATACTCTGTCAGCGTGCCATTTACCACGAACCGTGTGCGAGTTCCTCTGACGCAGTTGTTAACAAGAAGCACAAAGGCGGGACTGAAACCCATCGTTGTCATTACTTTGCTGAGATATGGGTACTCGACTCTGTCGTAAGCCTTATCAAAATCCAGGAAGGCTATAGCCATTGCTGTGTTTGTCGTCCAGGTGAGTGTGACGAGATCTCTGTACAGCGTCAAAATGTTTGTTATGGAGCGGCCGCGAACAGCACTTGCTTGTTATGGTCCTAAGATGTCAGGTAAAAGCGGCCGTAACCGTGCATTGAGGGTACGTGTCAGAAGTTTAAAGTCTGCGTTTAGCAGCGTTATAGGCCGGAGATCCTTTATAGTTTTGTCTGTGGCTTTTTAGGTATTAAGACGGTCACCCCTTAGGTAAAAGCAGTAGGGAGAGAACTCCCACGAAGTATCTCATTATATATCTCTGTGAGTCTGTCCCCAATTATGTGCCAGTATTTGGTGTAAAATTCGACGGGCAACCCATCTGTGCCAGGAGATTTATTTCGTGGCGCGGCCTTGAGTGAATCTCTAAGTTCCTCATTAGTGAAAGGAGCAAGTAAACCTTGATTGTCATCTGCCGTAATTGTTTAGGGGGTGGCCTGAACATGAAACCATTCCTCCACCTTTTCGTGCGGTACACCTGCGCTGCTATAACGAGCTGCAAAATGATTGAAAACATAGGTTTTGATATCTCTTTGTTGGGTATAAGAGGTGCCGTCATCGTCTTGTAAGTTTTTAATAAGTTTCCTGCGTGCCATACGTAACTGTCGCAGTAAATGATATACAGACGTCTTTTGCTGCGGTAAGTTGGCGAAGTCGCGCGCACGAACCTGGTGTCCGGTGGTGGATTGTCCCATCAGGGTGGTTATTTTGGCCTGTATGCGCCGTATCTGGGTCATGTTGGTCGGCAGCTGGTTATGATCCTTGTATAACTCTCGTAGAGCGAGGAAGTAAAACTCCTTAGTCTCTCTCTCGTAGCGCGCTCTGACTCTGGCGTGTTGTTTGATACAATTAATGATTTTTCCCTTAGTATATAGCGTCCACCATTCCACTCCAGTCCGGTATTTAGGTCTTTGTGAGGCGGCGGTTTGCCAGACTTTCGAGATCTCATGTTCTAAACTTTCATCCTGTAAGAGACTCCAGTTGAGTTGCCATCGACCAGTGCCTCTGTGGAGTATGATTAATGACCATATGGTAGGCTATATGGTCAGCGAAGTTCACAGGCCAGTATTCACAACTCTCCACAGTTGCTAAGAGATCTTGGTGTACATATATTCGGTCTAACCTACTCGCCGACGTCGAAGTAAAATGGGTGTAAGCGACGCCGCTCGGGTGGGAATGAATCCATGTGTCCACTAACTGAAGTTCTGTTGTTAAGGTTTGCAGCTCCTGACTGAAGTTAAAATTCGGCGTCTGATCCATGGGTCTCAAAATACAATTGAAGTCTCCTCCTAAAACGATACGTCGGCGCAAGTCGGTGATTAAATTGGCTGTCTCTCCAGTATAAAACTCCTGCCGCGCTGCTCGCGCAGTAGAACCGGAAGGTGCGTATACATTAAGGAGGAGTAGATCATTAAAGTCGGCCGCAATACCTCGTCCCGTTGGTAAGATGGAGAGGGGGGAACAAGGGATACCTTCTTTGTACAGGATCATGTGCCAGCCTCGGTTCCTATGTTAACTATGGCATCGTAGCCAGGTACATCTGCGATTAACGGTGTCATGGCTTCCCGTAAAAAGATAATGTCAGCATCTGCTGCCCGAAAATACTGTCTGAGGCTGTAGATTTTAACTTGCGAAGTGATCCTGTTAATATTCAAGGTACAAATCTTATAAGCTTGCATCAAATGTGAGGTAGTGTGTGTGAGAGTCTTCCATAAGGCAACTGGTTCGGGTGGCTAACCTAGCGTTAGTCTTTAGTTCCAGGTGGTTGAGAAGTTAGTACGTTGGCTGGCCGAGATTCCAATAGCGGTCCTCTCGTTACCGTCGTTTCTTCGACCATCTCTTGGTCGACAGGTACATCTTCAATGTCGTCTGCCCAGTTGGAGGTTGAGGCGGCTATTGACGTGTCTGTTATGGCCTTATCGGGGTCAGATTGCTGCTCATGGATGGCTTTATTTGGTAGGTTGGTCGTCTTCGTCCGTTCACAAGCCTCTTGTTCTCTCGTCTGAAAGCTGGCCGCAATGTTGTCCGTGGGCACTGAATTTTGTGGTAGAAGGCTACTGCCAACAGAACGTAGAGCTTTTTCAACCGGGGGACGAAGCATCTGTTTGGTTTTCTCGCGTAACGTAGATGCAGATTTCTCTGCATCGAGATGGGCAATCCTCCGTTTCTTCCTGTTCGTCGGTGACGAACCTCTCTTAGGAGATCCCTCGTTCTCGGGAGACAGAGAACCAATTTCTTCCGTACAATGTCGTTCATCTTCTTTATCACCCATTTTGTCTACGTTAGTACTGTTGCTCCCTTGATGTGAGGCCTCGAGCACCTTAGCAGGCTGGCCGTTCCCTGTAGCAGTTTCTTCATTACCACTCATCTCCATAGGCACATTGTCATCGTTGGGGATGTTATCACTGTATACTTCCATTTCAGAATTTGAAGTTGTGGCGACGTTGGCACGGACGGGCGCTACATATGTAGTTGGTAGTAAAGTCATCTTCGGGGGGCATTATGGTTCACCGGTAGGTAACTGGGTTACTCTTCTCTGGATGCATTGGGCTCTGACGTGCCCTGTGGAGTTGCATCCTGAGCATGTCCTTGGTTGCCCGTCATACATTATAATCGCCCTGTACCCACATATCGTAAGGTACGATGGGATATGGCGACGCAATTCGATTTTAATTCGTCGAACCCCATTGAGCACTGGATACTTGTGAAAGGAAGCCCATTTTTCTGCTACGTTGCTGATAACAGTGCCATAACACTTCAGAGTGGCGTTGATTTCTTCTGCAGTTATTTTGAACGGCAGTTCGAAAATACGCACGGTCCTAACAGCAAAACCAGCGCGAGAGACAGTGACCCTGCCAACATTTCCGTCATTATGGAGAAACTTGAGGGAATCACCACATGATTCTATGATTTTGTCACACAGTTCAGGGGTACGTAACTTGATGTAAACCGTGCTACTGACAATCGAAAGGTGAATTCCAATTACGTCGGCAGGAGGTATTTTTACATCTTCGTCTATAAATCGTTCCACTTCATATATTTTAGGTCGGGAGAAGTTACCATCGAATGAAAGTCTCAATGTATCTATTCTTTCTGGTTGCTCCATATTAATGTCCATATTGGTGTCCGCACATTATAAACAGCTAGAACGGGTTGCTACGAGCGCCGCAACAGCGTGTAATTCACCACAAGCCGCGCCGCCGGCCGCCGCTGACACGCAAACACGCCCCGGACGGTCCGACCGCCACGACGGTCAGGCCGGGAATAATCTGCGTGCTCATCAGTCCGTAGCTTACAAACTACTTAAACCTAGGTAAACTAACCTAAGGACAACACACACACCCATGCCCCAGGGATGACTCGAACCTCCATGGCGAGCAACCGCGCGCTCCGCAGCGAGACGCCTTAGACTGCTCGGCTACTCCATCGCGGCAACCGTTAGACTACCACACCACACCACTAAGGCTGCATGGAGAGCCTTGGCAGTAGTGGCAATTATCTTTGGAACAAAGAAGCTGAATTATAGTTTGTGTTGAGGACGGAAATCGTACATAGACTATTTCAAGGCGCCTTAACCGTTAGTGGTGTGGTAGTCTAACGGTTAAGACGTCTGCCTAGTAAGCATGGAGCTCCTGGTTCGATTCCCAGCCGCACCCCAAATTTTAATTTAATGCTTCAGATCTATCAATAGTGTCTTTGACATATTTGAGACGTAAATCAGTCTCTGGGATTGTTTATTTGTATTAACTGACAATGTGATAGTTGACGCCTCATGGTGTCAGGTCAAGAGTGACGGTATGTGCAGGGATGGAGTACCCGGAAGAAATGATAAATATATCAGAAGTATTCCTTCCTATTATAAAATAGCAAATAGTGCTGGGTTCGAGTCCCTGCCGGGGAAAAATTAATTGAAAATTAATTGTATCGTCGTTTCAGGTACCAGTATAACGCTATTTGAGAACATATTTGATATGTGACATCTGATAGTGCTTTGTTAACAAATCATCAATAGACTGTATTCTATTCCAGAATTTTATGATGTATGACATCTGTGAATTGCACTATATTACGTATCTTCAGTGGTTACCTCTCAGCAACAATAGGAGCTTCATGAAACTCCTGGTGCAGTGCTAAGATTATCATTTATTTCTGAGTTCAGACATCGGTCTAAGAAACTAATGAGAACTTTTGTGTCCCAACTTCGTCGCCGCTTTTGTGTCCCAGCCTCGTCGTAGGTGTCGGTGGCCGAGTGGAATGAGACCGACACGCTAGTGCAGGTACGGAGGGGAGCAGCCAGAAACTATAAACACTCGAGTAAATTAGAAAGAGATATATATTGCACAGAATGTAACAATACTTAACTTTTACATAGTACTGCAGAATGTTGATACATAGTTGTTAGAAGCCTGCCTAGTGCCTGTACGATAGCAAAGTCTTCACTGGTGCCTATCTGATTACGAAGGTCCTAACTGGTTGCTATCTCAGTCCGAAGTGACCGATGTCCTTCAGTGGTGGCCACGAGCGGAGCTGCAGCAGAGGGCGCTCGTGGCTGTCGTCGTAAGAACGCCGTGCCGTGTGTGCATGGCGGCGCGCGGCGAAAGTAGGTGGCGCGCACTTTGTACTTGTGCGACACCACACCCCTACCCCCCAAACCGCCGCGCCGTCGTGGCGTAGGGCTGAGGGCCACGGCGACGGCACTGGGAGGAGGGCCTGGGCGGGGGCGTTACTGGTGGGACGGGCGTCGTAGCTGAGGCTGGGATCGAGACGCCGTCCGCGCCCCGGCATCCGCCTTGCGATCCTCCTGGGAACCCACCGAAACCTGGGGAAGGGCGCACCCCCCGCCCAGAGGGAGCAGGTCATCTTCTTCTGAGGTGCGTGGCCCAGGCGCCGGCGGTACGCACGGTCCCAGAGTCCCTCTCGGTGACGCTGTCATCTGCGGCGGCGACAGCGGCGGCGTCGCGTCGATCTCCATCGGGACGATCTCGTAGTCCGGGGACAAACGATGTGGTTGTGCTCCCTGGCGGTGAACTGGGTCTGGAATCAAGAAACCGGAGACAGGATCGCGCGGCCTATGCAAGCGCAATTGGTTTGCGTGGCGCCGCAGCTCCGACTCTGTGGAAGAACGTACAACATACATATTGCGACCGAGCACGCGCTGAATGGTGCCTGGCAACCATGTCTTCTCCATACCAGCAAACACCCTGTACAGCACCGGCGTAGAAACCTGAAAACGCGTAGCGCCATACGAACCGACTCGGTGCGTGGGAGGCTGCAGCAGGTGAAGGAGAGCGCAGTGACGGCGGCCGTGTAGCAGCTCGGCAGGAGACGGGCCGTCACGTGGCATGCACCGATACGTAGACAGGAAAATTTGAAGAGCTTGCTGCCTGGAGTGCTGACCTTTCATCTTTTCCATGTGAGACTTGAATGTTCGAACGAAACGTTCTGCTTCACCATTGGACTGAGGGTGAAAAGGTGCGGTGGTGATATGCTGAATGCCATTCACACGACAAAACTGTTGAAATTCCGCACTAACAAACTGAGGTCCATTGTCACTGACGATAGTTTCAGGCAAACCTTCGATGCAAAACACTGATGTTAAGGCACTGATTGTACTAGAAGTTGTCGTTGAGTTCATGGCAATCACAAAAGGAAACTTGTTGAAAGCGTCTACAACAATTAACCAGCGCGTATTCCAGAAAGGTCCGGCAAAGTCACTATGTAAACGTTGCCATGGTCCCTTGGGGCTTGGCCAGTCTGAGAAACGTTGCGGGGGAGCCGCCTGATGCTCCGCACAAACTGTACACTGTGACGTCATAATCTCTATCTGAGCGTCCATACCAACCCAGGTACAATGACGTCTGGCCAGTTGCTTTGACCTAACAATACCCCAATGTCCTTGATGCAGGAGGCGTAACACTTCTCGTTGCAGGGAACGAGGAACAATCACTCTTGTTTGGTCGTTGTCCGTATGTAACAACAGAACACCCTGACTTAAAGACAATGCATGACGTTGTGCAAAATAACGTCGAACCAGAGGCCGATCAATGTCTTTGGCTCTGGCAGGCCACCCAGAGCGAACAAAACGTGCTACCACACTTAGGTCTGCATCCGCAGCTGTTTCCTGTGCAACCCGACGAGAGTTCAAAGGGAATTCTGCGACAGCGGAAGCATCTCTGGAGTCTATCTGACAACATGCCATTTCTGAAGAATCAAACGACACATCCTGGCCAACCGGAAGTCGGGAAAGTGTGTCCGCGTTAGCATGTTTAGTGGTAGGTCGGTACAAAATCTCATACTGATAATTAGACAATATCAAGGACCATCTCTGAAGCTTTTGTGCCGTACGTGGCGGAATCGGCTTTGTGGGTGAGAACAACGACGTGAGAGGCTTGTGGTCTGTCAACAAATAGAATTTTCTGCCATAGAGATAATGATGAAACTGTGACGCCGTAAATGATTGCTAAGGCCTCCTTTTCTATCTGACTGTAAGGGATGGATTCCTTGGGCATTAATCACATGGCCTAGGTACTCTATTTCAGTTTGAAAAAACGAACACTTTGCTTTATTACAACGAAGACCTGCTGCAGTCTACACTTTGAAAAGGCACTCCAGCTTTGCTAAATGTTCTTCAACTGTACGTCCGGATACCACAATATCATCTAAATAGTTCGAACAACACGGTACAGAAACTGTCAGCTGTTCCAAAAAACGCTGAAAAATAGCGGGGGCGGAAGAACTGCCAAAGGGTAGGCGTTGAAATTGAAAAAGGCCCATGTGAGTATTAATGACGAAAAACTTTTTTGACTCGTCATCAAGTGGAATCTGTAAGTATGCCTCTGCTAAATCAATCTTAGAAAAGAAACGAGACTGTCCTAATTTGTCCATTAGTTCGTCAGGTCTGGGCAGGGGGTAAGTGTCAACAATTGTTTGACTGTTCACTGTTGATTTGAAGTCCGCACAGAGACGAAGTTTTCCTGACGGCTTGGGTATAATTACTATAGGCGAGGCCCACTGACTCGCAGAAACAGGAGAAATCACCCCACTATCTTGCCAACGTTTAAGTTCTTCGGCAACTGTATCACGCAAGGTGATAGGCACTGGTCTAGCTTTACGAAATTTTGGAACTGCAGATTCTTTTAAAGTTACATGTGCCACGAAGTCTTTTGCACAACCTAGTTCCAGCGAAAACAAGTCACTATATTTGTCACACAATGCATTTATTTTTTCCTGAGGCACTACTGACGAAATTTGAAGCACGTCGCTTTGAATTGATAAGCCAAATAAGTCAAAAGCATCTAGTCCAAAAATGTTCTGTGTCGATTTGGCCTGAAGAACTACAAAAGCAACTGTTTTTGTAACACCTTGAAAAGAGGCAGGCAGGCTACACGTTCCTAGCACGGGAATATTTTGACCTGTATAAGCTGTTAACACTTGCTGTGACGGCGACAATTTTGGCGAACCCAGAAGTTCATAAGTATCTTTATTTATTAATGTGACAGCGGAACCAGTATCTAGCTGAAATTGCACCGTCTTATTTTCTATGAAGAGAGTCACAAACAGCTTGTGCTTCTGGCGCACGACCGGTGCGCGAATGTGGGCAACGTCTAAGACATATTGTTTTCTGCGCTTGCGCGGGTGGCGTGCTGTAGGAAGCGGCGCATACTCGGCACACAGCGGATTAACAACACTATCACTAGATGGCACTACCGCCGGATCGGCGTCCGCGCATTGCGAGGCTACTGCACTAAAATTACTTTGAGTAGCTACACCCAGACTACTGTTACTAGCTACACAGTACTGGGCACTTTTACAATAAGAAGTTGCAGAAGGCACTAGGTTCAGTACAGTATTGCACTGTACAGAGTCATTTTGCTTGTCCCGAACCCTTTTCCGTTGCACTGTTTTACGCGCTCGTCGGCGCTTGCTACGTGGTGCACTATATAATTTTTCCGTAGGCACAGAAATATTGTCTTGCATTTTAGAATCAAGAGAAGCACTGTTCAAGTCCACAGCGTGTATAATATTGACTGTATGCAATGCTCTCGCATTTTGCGAAGCACCGTTTCTAACGTTACTGTTCTTTGAGTTTTTAATTTGCATACACACAGACTGCACATGTCCCGATTTGCCACATTGATAACAGGTTGCGTTGCGACTAGGGCAATGAGCACGCTTGTGGCGAGACACACACTGGGGGCAAGACTTACGAACATTTTTCTGAAATGAGCGTTGGCGCCCGTTATGCAAATTACTGTGTCTAACACTACGGGGCGACCTTTGCGCCGCACTTTTACTCTGGCTACTGTTCACTGTCTGTTCAGCACGGCCGGTAGAAAAATAAGAATCACTAGTGCTATACTGAGAACTACGGCTAGGAAAGCGTCCGTAGCGGCGCACTGAATTTACACTGTGGCTTTGCATTTCTACATCTGCTAAGTCAAAAGTATCATGCGCTTCTATAAGCTGCAGTACACTGTCTAATGAAGGGTCTGACTGTTTTAGAATTGCTGCCCTAATTCTGAGGTCCTGAATATTCTGCGTAGTCGCATCCCTCAACATCACGTCACTATACGAAAGTCCACAAGAGCAAGTAAATTTACATTGGCGGGTTAAGCCCTTCAATTCCGTAATCCACTCTTGGTGTGACTGCTGCGGTAATTTTTTAAGTCTGAAAAATCGGTACCGCGCAGTGGCTACGAGAACTTTCCTCTCGTAATGAGCATTCAGTGCATCTACAATTTGTTCAAAGTCTACATCACGAGGAGAGGCGTGAGGGAAAAGTTTTTGCAATAATACGAAGGTCCGGGGGCCCACAATCGATAAGAAAAGGTTCTGCACTCTCTGACCTGTAATTTGATGAGCCGCGACGAGTTCTTGAAACTGTGCGAAGTAGTTGCTCCATTCTTCCTCACGTTCGTTGTACTGGCGGATCGTAGCGAGCGGTACAGCGGCAGGTGTGGGCTGCTGATGTGACGGCTGTTGTTGTTGGTGAGCAGCCTGTGCCGTCAACTGCGACACGGCCTGCAGTAGTTGAGTGATTTGCGCCGTCTGTAACTGAATAATTTCCATTAAGTTTGGGTTCGGGGTAGTGGCCATGCTGACCGATTAGGCGCCGCGTATACAAGTAAATTAGTACAAAACACAAATGCAATATGAAAGAGGACGCTCTGCAACAAACAAGTCCACAAACACGTAACTGAAAATGTTCCCCCAAAAATCTTATAATAAGGGTGGGTGGGCGGGAGCAATTTCTGCGTGCTCCGACTGCTGCTGTCTGGCTGCTGCAAGCGGGCTGGTCCAAGGTTCTATCCCACCCTCGTCGCCACTTTTGTGTCCCAACTTCGTCGCCGCTTTTGTGTCCCAGCCTCGTCGTAGGTGTCGGTGGCCGAGTGGAATGAGACCGACACGCTGGTGCAGGTACGGAGGGGAGCAGCCAGAAACTATAAACACTCGGGTAAATTAGAAAGAGATATATATTGCACAGAATGTAACAATACTTAACTTTTACATAGTACTGCAGAATGTTGATACATAGTTGTTAGAGGCCTGCCTAGTGCCTGTACGATAGCAAAGTCTTCACTGGTGCCTATCTGATTACGAAGGTCCTAACTGGTTGCTATCTCAGTCCGAAGTGACCGATGTCCTTCAGTGGTGGCCACGAGCGGAGCTGCAGCAGAGGGCGCTCGTGGCTGTCGTCGTAAGAACGCCGCGCCGTGTGTGCATGGCGGCGCGCGGCGAAAGTAGGTGGCACGCACTTTGTACTTGTGCGACACCACAAGAACGTCAGTGTTTTACGTCTATTTATGTCTAGAGATCACGCACACTTAAACGTGGCCCCTGAGCAGAGAATGTTGGGAGCTGAAGCTTGCATTCAGCTAATAACGGATTGGCAGTTAGAACAAGCCCCGCCTCTTTCCCCAGTGCCGGCAGTTTACGGCGTATAGATTACAGGTTTTAAAAGAAACAACTTGTAAGGGGTTAAGGCGTTACAGATGGTACACGAAATTATCACTTTAATGTTTGAGTAATAGAAAAGTGGAATGCATATCTACGAAATGCAAATATTTGAAAGGGACTTATTAAGCGGGTGTAACAACGTTCTCTGCCTCTTTATATTGTCGTAACAGAATAAAAATCAGAATTGACACTCTTCACAACACTTTCAAGGTCAGCCTGCTTTCTTATAAAAAAAGTTGTCGGGGTATGTGGACTTATTTTAGCAAATAACAAAGTGGAAGACAATAATCAATACGAAGCACAAATCAACAATACATTGACGAGGTCTACGGTGTACAATGCTGTTACGAGGTAAGGTTGGTAGAGAGCATAGCATTCCGTTGACACACGAGATTAGCCGACTTCCGCAGATCAGAGAGGGGCCACGAAAAAGTGCGTGACCTGTAATTGCATGTCGATCAGGCATACAACTGTTTTTTGCTTAACAGTGCGTTCAGATTCAGATCATGAACAAAAGCATAGGTCTCTAACGTAACTGACTTTTCACTTATTGCAACTACATTTAATTTACAAGTGTTACTGTCTCATCTCTAATGACTTTTATTCTAATATTTGTTGTACGAAAGTATTGGTTTGTTCAAATGTTTGTAAATCTTATGGGACTTAACTACGGGGTCATCAGTCCCTAAACTTACAAACTACTTATGAACTACTTACGAACTAGGACGGCACAAATATCCATGCCCGAGGGGGAATTCGAACCCCCGACCGTAGCGGCCGTGCAGACCGTGACTGAAGCGCCTCAGTCCTCTCAGCCACCGCGGCCGGCATATTGGTTTGTACCTTGCCTGAATGCCATAAGGAGAAATAGGAGACTTACTTAGTACCTATTGTGGATCGGTAATAACTGTATTGTGCAATGATTTGACGACCTGTGACGCAGCTGTGCAATGGTGGTTGCATAGCGTCAGGTGCGGCCTCCACATAGGAATTCAGGGGTGATCGACTTTTTTTGGTGTCAAGTGTACCATATGTACCTTTGTGTGGCTGCCTTTGTCAAGAAGCGGCGGCAGCCGAGTGGCGCCGGGCGCCGTGGGGTGAACCCCTCTCTGTAATAAAAAAATGCTTTTGTAAAAGTCCCGTTGGTCACCTGTTTCTTTTCTTTTTTTCTTTCTATTTATATTACAATTGCTATAATGGGAAAAATACGTGTAATCATATGTACTTTCATTGCATTAACAGTCTTCAAAATTGTTGTTTAACCGAAAGAGGAAAAGGTTTTTCGTGAAAATGCTACTAAAATACACTCGATACTGCATGACCAATTATCAGCGCCGATATTTAAGGAAATGCTGTGTTATGCATGGATTGCTTCCAAATTATTGGATGAAAGAGAGGTTTTTAAAATTTTTAGCACGGTTTGTTTTTCTATGGAAAGCCTCAAAAGACCTTGCGTATGCGGAAAAATAGCATTTATTCAATGCATCTGGTGCCGTTTAACTTTAAGTTTTCCATGTTTTTGCGAAAAATACCATCCTGCAACTTGTAATATCGAAAGCGACTGCTAACAGTCATTAGATCGCAACGAACGCGAGCAGCAATGTCGCGATAGGCGGAAACGTAATGGTACGCATTTCTCCTCCTTACTCGATGCATAACAACAAGGTTTCACCAAGCAACGCCGGTCAACTGCTGCCTGTGTTTGATAAATCGGTTGGAAACTTTCTCCATGTCAGCACGTTGTAGGTATCGCGTCCGGCAACAACCTTGTGTGAATGCTCTGAAAAGGTAATCAATTGTATATCACGGCGTCTTCTTCCTTTCGGTTAAATTTTGCTTCTGTAACAAGTCATCTTTGTGGTGTGGCAATTTTAATGGCCAGGAGTGTATTTCCTCATACTCATCAGACCTCACTGTCTTGTATGTATGGTACATGAGATGCGCTTCAGCTTGAGAGCCGATTTTTTGCGAATTTTCTGCTCTTTCTATATCGGGCAGACCCGAACTGGGCAACTTTTAGCGGCCATTAGAAGAGTGCTCTGGAAAGGACAGTTAACCCCACACTCGAACTGGGCAACTTCCGCTCGCAGGTAGCAGGACGGTCTGACCCAAGAGGTTCCTGGCCCTCACTGAACTCGTCAGTCCTGCGAATGACACCAACTCGCTGACATCTGTGTAGAATCACGTAGTGTTTCGTGCTGTACTTCACTTTAGTCATGGAAGCGAATAATTCGGCAGAAAGTCACGATTTCCAACCTTTGTTAGTGATCGTGGTAATACACATTTAATCTGTGACAGTTATAAATTCAAAACTTACAGAAGAGTTGTAGTAACGAAAGAACGTAGATGGCAATGCTGCGGTAAACGTTGGCGGTGTGCTGTTAAGTTGTTTACAGTAGGCAGCGAACACATATTTCTGCGTTTGGAAGGCACTCATGACCACGCACGAAAAACACACAGTCACTTGGTTTAGCGTCGATCTACAAAGATAAGGATAATGAAAGCGGCCATTGACTGCATTACATCTTTGGGGACATCTATTTAAATCCTAAAGATATGATGTTTTTGCTGATCTGGTCAGCATACAACCACAAGATGACAATATCACAAAATTTGCGGGTTACATAACTGATAACTACATTGATGAAGAATATGCAGTCTTTCCTCCAAACGTTTGGACAGCAGACTGCGCTTCCTTGTGGCTAACGTTTGCGAAAGCTTTCATTTCCGATTCAATGCCTTATGTGAATCTTCTCACCCAAAAAAAAAGTTTGTGAAAAGTCTGAAGCATCAACAAACTGATACTTATATAAGAATCAACTCAGCAAAAAATAATATTACAATATTACCATCCAACCGGACATTTGTATATAATTTGTGTGTTTTTTTATATATCTTGTTCCTTGGCACAGTATTGACATTATTCCTCAAGGACTATACAAATAGGGGCAGAGGTTGCGCAGTTGATAAGTTTAGATTTGGAAGCATTTTGCGAGATTGTGCAGTCGGTCTGCCAGGAGAAGGCGGGAGTTGCCCAGTTGGTGCGTGCCATTCAGGGGGCACTTTCGGGCAGTTGCCCAGTTCGAGTCTTCCGTTTTTCACCAACAGGTAGAAGTTGCCGTTCGGACGAACCCTTTCAAACTTCTATGAACGGACACATTTCACGTATACTTCTAACATGCGAGGTGTCATTTCAAACTTAATCTCCGAGACCGGTATTACTCCTTGCCAGTCTGAATAAGCACAGACAAATTTCCTCAGAATTACCACATTCTGAAGGGTTCTAGATGTACGGGACAGCAGTTCTCGGCTGACGCTAGTGATCAATATTATCTATAATCGTTCCATTTTCATTACTTGGAGGGGGGTCACGAATAATTAACACATATAAGTCTTCAAACACATTTGTTCCATTGCTATAATATTGTGTTATATCACCAATTATTTTTACAGTTGAACAACAACCAAATCCTTTATACCATATAGCCACAGACTCCATCTCATTGATTCTCCGTGGATTCCTGGTCCTTATAAAACAAATGGGATGTTAGATGACAAATAACTCTTGCCGTAGTCTTTGTTAACATTACTATAGACGTTCCACGTACGATATGCAATTACATCTCGGGTATGATGTTGTGGTGTATGGGAGGGTGTCGGGGTTTAACGAGTTCGTGCGTGCCACTCAGGGCAGGGGACAGTTGCCCAGTTCGAGCCTTTCGTTTTTCACCAACAGGTAGAAGTTGCCCAGTTCGAACGAGCCCTTTAAAACTTGTATGAACAGACGCCCTTCACGTGTAGTACTAACATGCAAGGTGTCATTCCAAACTGCATTTCCGAGACTGGTAGGACCTCTTGCCAGTCTGAATAAGCACAGACAAATTTCCTCGGAATTTCCACATTCTGAAGGGTGGTGACGGAACAAAGCCGCCTGCGATCCACGTCACGAGGTAGCGGCGTCTTTTACGGAAGCCACACACGAGCCGCATTGTGACGTAACGGCGCGCGTCGTGACGCCCCCGTATTGTGAAAGCGTCCTGTAAGTGGAGGATGGGGCCGCAGCGGCGGACTTGAAGGGATGTCTGGGCGCGGACATCAAAGGCCCGGGGCCGCCTGTGTTCGCTCAGAGCGGCAGACAGCCCCCTAAGTGCCGGCTGCGCCCCCCGTCACGCGCCTATTCCTGTCTGCAGCAGCCTGCGCTGGCGCACGCCTCCCACCACCCACCGAACAGAGTTCCGACGACCGTCAGAGAAAAAGAAAGTCGTCTTCAGGAAAGAACTATGATTATGCTCTTTGCGGGGAAGGGAAATGGCAGCCTCGGGTGTTAGGATCTGTCACGAACTTGTGTGTGCAACCAAAGTCATAGCTATACACTCTGCAGAACGCGCAGTACATTATCAGCCCCACGTGAGTTCAGATCCACTTGTTAGCAGAGACGGGCAGGAGGGCATCATACGAAGTAATGATGGTGTGCCATCCTGTAAGTCAGTGGTTCCCAAACTGTGGTACGCGCACAAGTAAACAAAACAATTACTGATATAATTATTCTGCTACTCTATATTTAAAGTGATAGTGAGAAAAATAACTGACAAAATTACCGGTAACGTCTGCATATTGTTAAACAAACTGGATTTTTCACAAATGTTTGATTCTTAATGTACGCAGGAAACTGGAATATCGGATTGTAACACGCCTCCCAATACCTCCCTCATTAGTCGACGTAGCCTTTGTTGGAAATGATTCATCTTGTTTTAATGGAAACAGAAACAAGATACCCTTATCTTTTCAAAGAATCAGTCCTCTTTTTGATGCCGTTTGTTACAACCGATATGTGTAAAAGTAGTTTTTCTCAGTTATTGTACATAAGAAATAAATAAAGAAACAGATTTATTGTTGAAAATTTGAGGGTTAAGTGAAGTCAATCTCACGGACTGTGAAGCTCTGATTGAAGATAAAACACGCTTCTAACTATGTATACTCTAAATAACTATGTTCAGTTCATTACTGTCTTGCGCAACTGGTTTAATCTGTGATGTAAAAATATAATAAATGTTTGAAAGTTATTCCTCTTTTACTCACTGAATATTCAATATTGGTATCATAACCGGTGTAATTTAATTTCGTATTATTTCCTACAAATATGTACCTCATATTGACATAAGGAATCCGTAAAAAAGTGTTTCTACGAAATCTTATTAGTTGTGTGGGTCAACATTTCTGATATACATGGTAGTTGATCTGCTTGACGTTGCACTGAGCAACATTGTGAAATCCTCATCTACAACATTCGTCATTTGTTGTTCAACCTTACGCACTGCCCCCCCCCCCCCACCACCACCACCATGTCAACCATCTCACGGTTAGGTAACCCTATAACGATTGACTTTTTATTTGAAGCTGTAAAAACTACCACGATTAAAGTGCCTATATACTGAGAAAAAATACTGAAAAAAATATCTTTAAAATTATTATGAACTACTAGCAACAAAAAGTTAACAGCTGGTCAGCTATATACTGCTTCCATGATGTGCCCAATCCAGTAAATGTTAATATTATTCCTCTCATCTTTCCAGACAGTAACTCGTAGTAAGTGATTGACTACTTTTACATGGCAAAGAAGGCATACTAAAGTAAACAAACGCACATGTTAGGCGTAACTCAATGCAGCTAGCTGTCGAACTGATTCAGTAACACTCTGCAATTTATAAGTTCTAGAACGAGCTACTAGCATAAGTTACACTATGTATTGAAGCAGTTACAAAAGAATTTATGGTAAAACGTTGACCAGTTTCAGAGATGAGTGAAAAAATATGGCACGTAGCTAATCAGCTACATTCTGCATAGAAAGTACGCCGCATTATGTAAACATTGTAAATGGCACGTAGAGACGAAAAGTCTGGGAACCCCTGCTGTAAGTGGTTCGCACCAACCATAGTCAGCAGATGTTTCTCAAACCCAACACAGCTAACTGGAGGAAGTTGCTGACTATTTTCAAGAAAGACATCACTTAACCCTTTAATGCATAACATTTTATTTGAAGGTATGAAAAATATCACTATTAATGGTATAGTGCGAATATACTGAGAAAAATATTGAAAAAATGCCTTAAAATTATTATGCACTACTAGCAACAAAACGTTCATAGACCGTCAGCTATATAGTGCTACCATGATGCACCTGATGCAGTAAATGTTACTGTTATGCCTCTCATCTTTCCAGAAAGTAACTCATAATGCTATAGTAGTATGTGATTGACTAATTCCACATGACAAAGGAGGAATACTATTGTAAACAAACGCTCATGTTAGGAGTAACACAAAGCAGATAACTGTCGACATGATTCAATAGCACTTCACAACTTATAATTTCTAAGACGAGCTAATAGCATATGTAACACTATGTATAAAAGTAGCTACAAAAAATTTATGGAAAAAATTTTATCAGTTTGAGAGATAATGGGAAAAAGAAGGTGTGAGCTGATCAGCTACACTATGCATTAAAGGGTTAAAAAGTCTAGAAATAGCCTTTTATAATATCTGTCATGTAGTACAAATGGTGATTCCTTCGTGTGTTGAACCGCAAAAAAATCTCAACTTCTTCGAATTCTGGTAGCAGCCGCCATTTATCGTCAAAGTAAAATAGCATTGAATTGTCACTTTACCCAACGAATGATGTTCATTCTTGAGATGCGTCGTGGGAAAATGTTATTAGTTCTAGGAACTATTTTATGTTTGACAAGGCAGGTTCAAAATGTTCAACGGTTTGTAAATGGATGGGACACTTAACTACTGAACATGCACACCCATTCGCGAGGGAGGACTCGAACCACCGTCGGAGAGCAACCGCGCTCCACAGCAAAGCGCCTGAGAGCGCTCGGCCATTCCATCTCGGCGACAATCACGTGTACTACCTGATTTTTGTATAGTGCTTAATGTCATACACGTGTTTTAAGTATTTATTGCTAGTGGATGATTCATATTGGTCAGTTATTGATCAGTGTTCGTCTTGCTGTAGTTTATGATGATCTCATTTGGTTTGCTTGCTGTACAGTAATTGATACTAGGTACACGTAGATCTGAAACAAGTTGCAACACGTATCAGACTTTTGACAACTGGTGCATAACAATACCAATCAAAGATGTTATTTGACGACATTGTCGATACGGAGCACGACTGGAAAATGATATAGAAAAACAAAAAAATCACCCCAAGATAAGAGCGGCAGTCGCTATGAAGCCTACATTCCTTACGCTGGGGGCGTTTCTTTTAAAATTGGAAGACTTTTGAAAAATTTTAACATAAAGACTGTTTTCCGTCCGCCGTCCAAGATTAGGGCATTGCTTGGCTCCGTCAAAGATGACCTCGGACTCAAGAAACCCGGTGTTTATAAAATACCGTGTGAGTGTGGCAAGGCATATATTGGCCGTACACTTCGAACTGTACATCATAGATGCGTGGAACATTGCCGCCACACGAGACTATTGCAGCCGGATAAATCGGCGGTAGCAGAACACTGTTTAACGCAAGGACACAAGATGGTATATGATAAAACCCGCATAGTAACCAATACCTCCGGTTTCTGGAACAGTGTTTACAGAGAAGCCATTGAAATCAGGGTGACGGACAATCTAATAAATAGAGACATGGGGTTTCCTCTTAGTGGAACATGGAATCCATTATTAAATAATATCAAATTGCAATGTTCGACCCGGATTCCAGCACCTGGGACTGATTAATGTTAGGTGCGATATATCCTTGTGCCCTGTTCCACTAGGGGCGACGCCACCAGCTCTGTCTAGGAGCTAGTAACTGTGACGGCCGGCGCATGCGCTGTGCACGCGACCGACGCCTATATAGGACGCCGTACTTCGCTCTTGCACCAGTAATCATCGGGACTCAGCAGCAGCAGTTTCCTGAAGATGGCGGACAGCTGTACCGTCGAAATATTGAATCAGTTTGATTTTATTATCCGGCAGAAAACCCGCAGAGACTTCGAAGATTTGTCACGCCGGGAAAGCCTACGAAGTTACAGCAATGTATAACTCATAGTACATCGAAACAAGTCACGTTGGAGAAAAAAATACATTTTCTTCGTGGCGACTGTGGCTGTGACTGTTTTGTTCTTCTGTACTTGTCGAATGCACAGTTCTTTGATAGCGTCAGAACAGATAACAAAGTGATAACGTTCCCTGCGGTAGTTAATATTTCATGAATGAAATTTCTTTTATTATGAAATAGAGCCTCTGCTCTGAATTGTGACAACAGTTTATGTAATTTAATTCACGCAGCGCTGACATTTCTGTACCGCTACGCTATTGTTGTGCTTTTCGGAAAAGAAGCTAGACATACTTTTCTACTAAGCAATTAGAAGCTAGCCACTCGCTACGACAGTGCATTCCGTCAAACGTACAAGCACCAGTAGTGGAGTCGCCCCGCGGCAGGAAAGCTGAATCGGTAGACTCCCGTTGTCTAAAGATTTATAGTGACATCCGATTTGCAACTGCGTCCCAAGATAGTTCCCATGTAAGGCCGGGAAATAAAAAAGGGAACGACAGTTACTTGGCATCCAGCCAAGATCGCTCTACAGCGCTACTCTCTCTACAAATAACTGGGATATTTATGGAGCGGATTTGAATGTAATAACGGTTGGCTCCAGTCACGACCACATCTTTCTTACCAGCCAGGAGGCATGTAATTCACTGAACTCACATCTGCGAATGCCATGCAGAAGTTAATTTTACTTCCGCAAATTATTATCAGACTGTGAAAGAGGCAACAGATTATCTGGTTGTAGCTAGCTACACTGCATTGCCTCTAACTACTTTCTAACAAAGTCAATTAGGAAAAGAGAAACTACAAAAATTATGGTCCTATGGCATTGTTGGCTGAAATAACGGGTCGGTTCACGCGTCTGTTGGGAACCGTTCTTTTTCCTCCGCGCGTACTCTTTCCTCTCCTTTCCTTGTTAACATGTCAGACATATAGTCCACGTATGTGTGTAATTTATATGTGTCTAATGGATGTTTGTTGTCTGATGATGATGTAGATGATGACGATGACGATGGCAGTAGTTGACGATGAAACTCGATACCGTCACAGTAAAAGTGTGAAACAGGAACTAAGTAAATACAGAAATGAACAAACTGGAAGGATTGTATCAATGTGTTTAGAAAATCGTGGCTTCTGTGCAGTGGTGTTGCGTGATAATAAATATTGTATTTAAGAAATTACAGTGAAATCAAATTCTAATTATCTTTCAAACAGACTAGTGTATTCTAATCGAGCTATACAAGTACTTCGAAAGTAAAGGGAGAATACATTAACAAGGAGGTGTGCTGTATCGTTATCGTGGAATTAAAGTAATTACTTTTTCAAGACCGTGTGTAGCGGAAAAATTATAAGATGAAACTCGTATGTGAATCAGAAGACAACCGACGCAAATAAATTATTTCACTCGCCTTTTATTGCAGGAAAGGAGTAGTTTACCTTCAAGATTATTATTTTTGTTGTGCAAGCGATGTATCTAAGTGCTATCTGCCTTTGTATTAATAGCTGTTGTATTAATAGCTGTTCGTACTGGCAAATGGTATACTGAATTAGCAAAGAATATGTCTGTAGATATAGGTGCTGCATATATTTTGTTTGAAAATAACAGTATTTAAACCTACGGCTATGAATGTTATTTTGATTCCGAAATGAATATATGTACAAAGGTAACACATAAAATGACTTCCCACATTAACTATTAATATTAGTCACTTTCATGTTGTAAATTATATGCCTTTTGTGCACCATAAAACTGAATGTTTATCTAAAAGTCGAACTTTCGTTTAATATGTAGGAGTTTTAGCCCTAACAAGGGGAACACCAAGTATGGTACAAACGGATCTTGATGGGTCGAAGGTATGTTGTGACGAAATTACTCCTGACCACCAATGTAAACGGATTTTTTCCAAATCGCCTTGGTTTCCACGATAATCGTGATAATCCCGTGCATAAATCTTATACACTGTGGCCGTCGGTGAGTCAGCGTAATATAGTGCGACTGACAAGGCTCTCGACTGCCACGTAAACAGGTTGTGTTCAAATTCTGCTCCGAACTATTTTTTCCCACCGTGGTGCGACGATTGATTATACATAATTAAAAGTAAGTCAACAATCCGAAGATTGGTTTGAACACCACAGAGCTTTACTAGGCATGGTCCTGTTTGGAGGTGGTATGCCGTTGTCTTCCTCCGACCTTCGAACTGACTTACCCAGCCAGTTATAGGGGGACCTACAGTTTAACGCGGGTTCCGAACCACGGTGCTACTCGGTATTTTTCACATCAGCATCACTGCCAGAGTTGAAAGAAGGGTAAAGTGACAGATAAAAATCCTAGTACCTAGCGGGGATCGAACCCAGGACCTTTGGATTTGTAGTCTGGCACTCTAGCACTGTGCTACGGAGCCGCACTATACATAAGTATATGTTATAATTGCCATTCTTATGTTAATTCTGGAGTAATTGTTCACGATAACGTTTATTAATTTCCCAATATTGCGACGGAATAGAAGCGTGCACTTGCACTACGAAAGTTATTCCACCCAAGTGTACCCCGCTGTGCCGACCGTGATACGTGTAATTTGACCGTCAGGTAAAACTCTTCATTAAAATTACAAAATGCTTTCGAACTGTTAACAACTAATCGCGAAATCGCTTCATGAGAACACTCGATATGAATACATTCGTTACATTTGCATCAGTTCAGTTCACCAGTCTGCCTTACAATGATTAAATATGCCTGGTTTACGTAGCAATTACTTGACGAAGAAACAATTTTTTTTTTTTCGAAAGTGAACAACCAGATCCAGAATTTTGTGTCGATTGCGACAGTGAATAAATAAAATTGCGCAGTAAATGAAATAATGAGAGACTGCTATGTTATTTGTTACTATCCTAATCATTTATTCAATAGTTAACATAAGAATAGCTATGGAAGCATATAATTTTATATATCCTGAACAATTAAAACAAAGAGTATATTGCCTAGTAAGAAATGCAGGAATATGTGCGCTTTTATTATAGCAGTGTAATTTTGATATAAATATGTTGTTTAATTGTACAAGAACTTTATGTAACTGTGCTTACCAGATGTAAGTTTGATTTTATCGTTGGAGTAAGTATTGATATAATGGAAAAGAATCATTGTGTACAATCAATCGTCGGACAACTGAGAAAAAATGTTCGGAGCAGGATTTGAACTCGGGCCGCCTGCGTGGCAGTTCAGCCCCACCACCTTGACCCTCTCACCGACAGCTACCGTTGTGCAGATATACAACTTACGCCCGGGACTTTGATTTAGATTTTCGTGGAAAGCGAGGCGCATTTGAACAAATCCTTTTATATATACTTTTGACGTCGTTTCCAGCGTTCATTTAAAAAAAAAAAAAAAAAAAAAAAAAAAAAAAAAAAAAAAAAACGAACGCTGTAATGTCGTCGAAAATATATAATTGTATACAACCCGAGGCTGGGCTCCTGACGACAATTAATTGTGTCTCGATACCTCATGGTCTGTTCTCCCTGATACGGGAATACCCCCTCAGGGGCTCAGCATTAATTTGCTGGGTACGGGCTTGGCGAACACGGGGTCCTGAGCTGTGGGCTGTGTCGCGCCAACAGTCCGCTACACCGTAAGCTCTGTGCGTGCTTCAACGACCATCGTTCGGCGCGACGGTGGAACGTTGTACGTTTCAGAGCCCGGGGATCTTGGCTTAATCGCCTGGGTCGCGAGGACGGTACAAACCTCTCTAAAAAAACCCTCAATCTCAAGGTGTGCTACGTGCCGAGGAGATGCATGGCTGTTCAGGTTGAACAGCCGCTAGCGAGCAACCTCTGAGGAACCTGCCGCACCTCAGTTGTACAAGGCTTACCCAGGCAAGCGGGGCTCTGCCTGGGTGGACCTTTAGTTCCCTAGCTGCTCGTGGGACGAACATGAAACGAGCAAACAAAAGCGTGGCCGGCCGCGAAAACGGCGTCTCAAAGCGTGGAAGAGTTGCTTATAATGCAGCGACATATGATCCCCGAACGTTCCCTTCCCTGGCCAACCCATGGGAGGAACGGCGGGCTAAAGAAAGGGATGAGGCATACTCACCTAAATATCTTGTTTGTAGTCGAACAGATGGGGAAACTTTCATGTCGACGAAGCCACTTTTCTTCGTTGAACACCTCGAGGATAAGTTTGGTGAAGTCTCAGGCATGTCAAAGATGAGAAGCGGTTCGGTACTGATCGAAACAGCGTCATCCGCCCAATCAAAAGCATTACTTGCTTGCGATAAGCTGGGTGACGTTCCGGTCAGTATAACACCTCATAAATCGCTTAACATGATCCAGGGTCTGATCTATCACAGGGATCTTCTCTACAGTCGGATGACGAGCTACGCGCCAACCTAGAGCGACGGGGTGTCCACTTCGTCCGGCGCGTGCATAGGGGTTCGAAGGATAATAGGGTAGCCACCGGTGCTTTCATCTTGGCCTTTGACGGCGATACATTGCCCGAAAAGGTCAAGGTCATGGTCTACCGGTGTGACGTAAAGCCTTACATTCCTCCCCCTATGCGCTGTTTCAAATGCTGGAAATTTGGACATATGTCCTCCAGATGTAGTTCCAGCCCCACATGTAGGGAATACGGGCGTCCATCACACCCGGACGCTCCGTGTACCCCTCCACCTATCTGTGTCAACTGTGGGCAGCAACATCCACCCTGTTCTACAGACTGTACCATGCTCCGTAAAGAGCGAAAGATAATGGAATACAAGACCCTGGATCGCCTGACATATACAGAAGCACGTAAAAAATATGAACGGCTTCACCCAGTTTCCATGACTACATCTTTCGCTGCAGTTACTTCATCACCACCACTTCTGATCAGACCTACCGTGCAATTACCTTCTGTGGGCCCAAAGGGCCGTCAAAGCTCGTCAGCCTCCATCAAGGTCGGGGGCACTCCTCACACTGCCCCCCCACCACCACCAGCGGGGGCACCTCCACCCCCACCACCGGGGACACAAGTCCCCACCTCCCAGCCGGAGGAGGAGCAGCAGCCTCCTCTGGCTCCCCTCGCTCGGAAGGGGTCCCTCGGGGCACTCCCTTCTGAGGCTTCTCCTAGTGCTCCAGCAGATCCCAGCCAATGGCTGAAGGATCCAAAACCTGTGGGTGGAAGGGCTTCCCGCTCTTCTTCTACCCCTGGTGTCACTACAGAGAAGCCCTCCCGGCCCTGCAAACCTAAGGGCCAGCGAGAGGGACGGAAAAAGAAGACAAAAGAGTCTTCGGTGGCTCTCAGGCCACCCGCTACCTCATCTTCTGCATCAGACGATGAGGTGCAGATCCTCGCGTCACGTGAGGATCTGTCTCTCACTGAATCCCCAGAACGTCTTGTCCTGGACTCCGTAGGTTCTCAATCGGCTGCAGCAGATGAACCTATGGAATAACGTTTTTTTAATATTTTATATTTTATATTTTTCCTTTTCATCATGGCTTTTAACGTCACTAACCACCACATCCTCCAATGGAATTGCGGCGGTTTCTTCCACCATCTGGCTGAGCTGCAACAGCTATTGAGCAACTTCCATGTTATCTGCATAGCGATACAGGAAACGTGGTTTCCTGTGCAGAGGACCCCAGCCCTGCGTGGCTACCGGGGCTATTTCAAAAATCGCCCCTTTTGCGACAGGGTCTCTGGAGGTGTGTACCTCTATGTCCTTGCCACTGTCCCCTGTGCAGCTGTGCCGCTCACCACGTATCTCGAGGCAGTGGCTGTAAGGATCAGAGTCAGGCAGGAACTAACAATCTGTTCCCTCTACCTTCCTCCAGATGAGATTATTTCTCTTGCTGACCTTGATGCCTTGATCGCTCAACTGCCCCCGCCGTTTCTCCTAATGGGGGATTTTAACGCCCACCACCCTCTGTGGGGTGGGACACAGACCTCGGCTCGAGGTAGGGATGTGGAGCTGCTCTTCACTCGGCGAAACCTTTGCCTTCTTAATACGGGCGCTCCGACGCACTTCAGCGTAGCTCACGGGACGTATTCGGCCATAGACCTTTCTATCTGTAGCCCGAGTCTCCTCCCTCGTCTGAACTGGAGCGTCCATGATGATCTCTGTGGGAGCGACCATTTTCCCATCTTTCTGTCGCTCCCAGAGACTCAGGCCGCAAACCGGCTACCTCATTGGTCGCTCCATAGGGCTGACTGGCCGGCATATGCTTCAGCTGCAGTGGTACCGACTACGCTTCCAGCTGGCTTTGATGTGGCTGTCCAGCTAGTCACGAAGGCCATAGTTTCTGCTGCTGAGAACACTGTCCCGACCGCGTCTACGTCACTTCGACGTAAGTCGGTCCCTTGGTGGACGCAGGAAATCGCTGAGGCCATCCGGGAACGTCGGCGCGCACTTCAGCGGCACCGGCGACACCCTTCTCTAGACCATCTAGTTGCCTTTAAGCGGCTCCGCGCACGAACTCGGCGATTGATTCGCCAGAGTAAAAAGGATTCCTGGGAGAGGTTTGTAGCATCTATCGGCTCTCGCGCCTCCCCTTCTCGGGTCTGGACCCAAGTGCGTCGCCTCTTTGGATATCGCCCACCGGCAGGAATTCCATCGCTCACTATTCAGGGTGCACTCTGCACTGACCCGCAAGCCATAGCTGAGTACATGGCGGATTACTATGCACGTTGCTCAGCAACTGAAACGTACAGTGCAGACTTCCGCACCTTCAAAGAGAGGGTCGAGCGGAAGCAGTTATCATTCCGCACACGCCGCCAGGAACCTTACAATGCCCCATTTAGCGAGTGGGAGTTTGAAACTGCTCTGGCTGCATGCCCCGATACTTCTCCGGGACCTGATCGGATACATAGCCAGTTCATCCGTCACCTTTCGGCTGAGTTTCAACACCGACTCCTCTCCCTGTTTAACCGTATCTGGGCAGATGGGGTCTTTCCATCACAGTGGCGGGAAAGCACCGTCATCCCGGTGTTGAAACCTGGAGCAGATCCATTGGCGGCTGACAGTTACCGCCCAATCAGCCTTACCAATGTGCTCTGCAAGCTGCTTGAACGAATGGTGAGTCGGCGGCTGATGTGGCTCCTTGAAGACCGCGAACTTCTTGCCCCACAACAAGGGGGATTCCGTCAAGGCCGTTCCGCCATTGACAACCTTGTCTCGCTGGAATCGGCTATTCGCACTGCCTTCACCAGGCGCGAACATCTCGTTGCGGTCTTTTTTGATTTCCGTAAGGCATACGATACAACCTGGCGCCACGATATTCTGGCTACACTGCATGGTTGGGGTCTGAGGGGCTCCCTTCCAATTTTTATACGGAACTTTTTATCGATCCGCTCTTTTCAAGTTCGTGTAGGCACCTGTCTCAGCTCTCCCCATGTCCAGGAGAATGGTGTCCCACAGGGCTCTGTTCTCAGTGTTCCCCTCTTCCTGATTGCCATCAATGGTCTCGCAGCAGCGGTGGGGTCCTCAGTTTCGTCCTCCCTGTTTGCAGACGATTTTTGTATTTACTTCAGCTCCGCCACCATTGGTGTCGCCGAACGGCGGCTGCAGGGAGCCATTAGGAAGGCACAATCATGGGCCTCGGCCCACGGTTTCCACTTCTCGGGTTCTAAGACCCGAGTAATGCACTTTTGTCGTCGTCGGGCACTTCACCTGGATCCAGAGCTGTACCTAGATAACGAACTCCTTCGAGTTGAAGAAACACACCGCTTCCTCGGTATGGTTTTCGATGCCCGGCTGACTTGGCAGCCACATCTCCGTCAGCTGCGACAGAAATGCTGGAAACACCTTAATATCCTTCGCTGTCTCGGCCACACGGCTTGGGGAGCATCACGCCCAACGCTTCTGCAGCTCTATAAGGCTCTGATACAATCGCGCCTGGACTACGGAAGTATCGTATATGACTCTGCAGCACCGTCAGCACTACAGGTATTGGACCCGGTCCTCCATAGTGGTGTCCATTTGGCGACAGGGTCTTTCCGCACAAGTCCAGTGACAAGTCTGCTAGCTGAAGCAGGGGTTCCGCCCCTGCGCTTCCGCCGGCAGCGCTTACTCTCTGCCTATGCTGCCCATGTACATGCCTTACCCCACCATCCAAACTACAGGCTTCTATTTCCGGATGTTGTCCTTCCTTCCCCACGACGGCGGCCAAGGTCGGGTCTCCCGATCGCGGTCCGTGTTCGTTCCCTTCTCTCTTCACTTGAATCCCTTCCTATTCCTCCTGCTTTCCACTACCCTTCCCGTGTTCCTCCTTGGTCTATACCGCGTCCGCAGTTTCGGCTGGACTTGTCACGTGACTCTAAAGCCTCTGTTGCACCGATGACTCTCCGCCGCCAGTTCCAGGCGGTACTTCGTTCGTTCCATGGCCGGAAATTGTCTATACCGACGGGTCCCTAGTTGATGGCCGTTGTGGGTATGCCTACACCCACAATGAGCATACTGAACTACACGCCTTACCCTGTGGGAGTACTATCTTCTCTGCAGAGCTGATAGCTATCCATCGATCACTGGAGCACCTTATAGCCTGTCCCGGGGAGTCGTATGTTATCTGCAGCGACTCCCTGAGTGGCTTGCAAGCCCTTGACCAGTGCTTTCCAAAACACCCACTGGTGCGGTCAATTCAGGAATCTCTTGACCTTCTCGTTCAGTCTGGCCGCACTGTGGTTTTCGTTTGGACCCCGGCACACATAGGAATTCCGGGGAACGAACGCGTGGATCGGCTGGCTAGGCAGGCGATTACTGCAAGCCCCTTAGAAATTGGTATTCAGGAGAGGGACCACCGATTAGAGTTACAACAGAAGGTGGTAGGGCTTTGGAACACTGAGTGGGTTGACTCACCTACCCCAAACAAGCTCCGTACAGTGAAGCTTTCTACAGCTCCGTGGAAGTCCTCTCTGAGGGCCTCTCGGAAGGAGTCAGTTGTCCTTTGTCGTCTGCGTATTGGCCACACGTGGATGACACATGGCCATCTACTTCGACGGGAGGATCCTCCACAGTGTCGCTGCGGCACTTCATTTACAGTGGTCCACATCCTTGTGGACTGCCCCCTTTTAGCTGCCTTACGACAGTCATTTGACCTGCCAGCTGCACTTCCTTTTATTCTCGGTGACGACGCTGCTACAGCTGATTGTGTTTTACGTTTTATCCGTGCAGCTGGGTTTTATCATTTGATCTAAAGGTGGGTATTTTAGCCTGATATCTCAGGCACCCATCTTTCATAAATTTTTACTCTTCTTCTTTTGTGCTGTCTCCCTGCTTTTACCCGTATGTTTTAGAATGTGCGGAGTGGCTGGCTCATCCTTTATTATTCTCGCGATCAGCCAGCCACACTTTTCTGCTGAAACCTTTTAGTACAGTTTTTTTTTTCCCTCTTTCAGTTTTCTTCTTTCTACGTTTCTTTCCTCTTTAGGATTTCTTCTTTGAGTGTCCTGAACTCATTTCCCCTCATTACGTGCCCATTATGAGTTTATCTTCTGTGTGAGTCACGCATTGTTTTGCAGGATGCATTACGCTGTATCGACTTAGCTCGCAACAGGGGACTGATGACCACGTAGTCTAGTCCCCTCTAAACAACAACAACAACAACAACAACAATACGGGAATACAGTATTGTGGCTGTGAGCATTACAGAACAAATAGGCTGTGGTAATACGCAAGAGACAGCGTGGCGAATGGAGATTTGGGTGTGGCGGGAGACGTGCAGGGAAGAGTCCTCTGCAGTCGGGTTGGTCACTGTGTACTCGGTGGCGGAGGAGATCCGGGATTCGAATCCCAGCCGAGCACAAATTTTCATTCGCCGCATATTGGTATTACATCTAAACCTAGTACAGTGAAGCCATAGGTGATCGCAAATTGCGATTTATTTCATTAAAAATCCTTTTAGTTTGGTGGCCTGGAGGAATTCCAATTGTAAGCTTATTTGGTTTGATATGAGAGAACACACAAATATTATGGAACCCTGCCGTCGGACACGGACAGTAGAGACCATTCAAACTCTCTGAACAATACAAATCGATATTTTCACCCATATTCAGACACGTTCATTGTAAGTGGAGGTAGTTTATTCATACCGTTCAGGTTCGTCACAGGTTCGTACATACTCCCTTCCCCTTCCAAATTATACTTGTTGTTTATGCACTGAAAAGAACTGCTACTTAGAGTTTTAATTCTTTCCTCCCTGCTGTGACGTAGTTTGAATGTTGAGCAGTCTCAAATGTGGCGCGTAATGCAGAACGGTGGCTGCTCATCGACGGCAATGGCGGTACAATTGTCCATGCTATAGTAGCCGAAAGTGACTAACAACTGGAGTCGAAATCTACTATACTTAATGAAAAATCTTACATGCTTCTGTATTCATATGTACAATTTTGAACTTATATTAAAAAAATAATAATTACTAATTATACAGCGACATTCACTTACCGTTCAACATCTTTTGGGAAGGTGAAGAAGGTTATATCCTTATTTTTATTGGAATTATTCCGGCAAATTGGTGCTGACACAATCGGCCGCCTTTCCTTTTATTGCTGCTTGACATAGAGATGGAACACCTCCACCTGTTGTCAGATATTTTTTATCTTTCCACTGCACTGCACGAAATACTTGTTAAAGTACACAATTAACAAAACAAAGGAAACTTATCTAATCCAGTTTAGCTTCAAAGACGGCACACTACCACGCCACAGAATAGGAAGTAACCAAGTGTTTACTATCTTTCAAGATGGCCGACTCCCCGCAAGCGCACTAAATTTTGGAAGACAGACTGCAGCGGGAATTTTCTTTCTGTATACTCCCTACTCTGTGACTACGCCTAATACACAGATATTCGCATCCGAACGTTGGTGGGTTCGAATCCCGGTGAGAAACACAGTTTTAAGTGACTAAGTTTCATATCAGTGCACACTCTGCTGCAGAGAAAAAATATTATGGAAACATCCTCTCGGCTGTGGCTAAGCCATGTCTTCGCAATATTGAAGGACTGCTGGATCCGGGCCGGCCGCGGTGGCCGAGGGGACTGAGGCGCACCAGTCACGGTCTGCACGGCCACTACGGTCGGGCATTCGAATCCACCCTCAGGCATGGATATTTGTGCCGTCCTTAGTGTTATCTAGTTCATAAGTAGCTTGTAAGTTTAGGGACTTTTGACCCCGTAGTAAAGTCCCATAAGCTATACAAACATTTGAACATTTGCTGGATCCGGTAACGTTTGCAATAGTCCTTATGTCAGTTTCGGAGGTAGAAAGCGAGTATTGGGCGGCAGTAAAGATGTGACGACGGGGCGTGATGCGCACAAGGGTTGCTTAGTCGGTAGAATGCTTGCCCGCGAAAGGCAAAAGTCTCGGATTCGAAATTCGGTGCAGTTCACAGTTTTAATCTGCCAGGAAGTTTTCCACATGGTAAAGGTTGTGAAAGTCAATTACATTGCCACCTACACCCACAACGAAATGGTAATCTTCCCTGAAACCTAGGCTTAAGTGATTTTATACGAGTAAAACAAAATAATTGAGTGACTTTGAAAGGTTTCTTACCCTCGTCTATATAATAGCATTCATTTCACCCAACACACATGTCACCATTTGAGTATAGAAATCGAACAAGTACTCCAGCGTATAAACTATCGGGGAGAGATTTTGTGCAGGACGGCCTGGCAGTCCTCGACGAGAACAACGAGGCCTGGGGAAACAGAATCAGCAGGGCGTACCTTCTCTGAAGCAGGCATTGAAGCCACGGCGTCTCTCGCCTTTGGCTAACGCAGCTTCCGAGAACGCTCCAGGGGCGGAAGTGAAACGCGAGAATGGCAACTCCTGTCGAAGGCTATGATATTGCAGCACGCGCGAAAACGCAGGTCAACTCTGGGTATTACTCCGCACTCCACGTGGAGTACAGCATCGTCTTGACAATTGGCTCCCGCCGGAAGGAAGGGGCCCATATTGGCTCTTGCTCCGGCAGAGAAGGGGATTCCTATTTTCCTTCTGGTGGACGGAGGACCTGCCATCGCTATTTTAGAGAGAAGAACGTCCCGTATAGGCTTGGACGAGTTTGGTACTTAGACTTCGGTCTGACCCCAGTTAGTTCTTGTGAATAGTTCGGTAGCAACTGTACTGGCTGTTAAGTCGTCAACCACTTGTGCCATTCCGTATTGGCGCAAGGGCATACTTGTTTTCCGTCAGTCTGGTAATACCCTGGACCTTGCTTCCCTTGTCTTGACAAGACGAGAAGTGCGAGTTGTCTATAGGCAAAGGACGGCAAACAAGTGCGCCATTTAGAATTCTGCCTACCGAGCCGCGCAACTGCTCTCGTTACGGTAAACAGCAGCCTGCCGCTGCAGCCCCACACCAGTACGACGCCGTCGACGCCGCCGCACGCCCGTAGCCGCACGAGGTAACGTAACCGGAGTTTGGCGTGATATTAATGATCATAGCCAGTTTCTCCCGTCAAGTGGTATGAATATCACTTGCTTGTAAAGATCTGCACGGTTCATGCGATAGGAATCATTCCACGATCATTACGACTTAGACATTTTGCACTCCCCATTCCCAACTTTGCCAAGTGAGGAAATAAGACCCTGTTTTATGATTGTTTTACATTTTATATATTTGTGATTTGATTCAGTGCGCAATTTATTAAAAAAATTAATCAAACTTAATCATTTTATCAGCCCCTTCTGCCATTATGTGTAGTAAGTGTATTTTATCCCGAAGAGCAGCAAATTGCCGCTCAGGTGCAACCCTCTTCCTTAAAAATTTAGCTTTAAGTCATCCCCCTAGTTTAAGCTTTCAACTTAATCATGTCCATATTCAGATTGAAATACCTTGTAAAACACACCAAGGCTGAGATTCGTAACGGGGGAGTCGTGCTTACTATGTGCTTAGCAGTAGACCACTAACGTGCATTGGTGAGTTAAAATCTTAGTACACATGAGGATCCTCTCATATTCGGCCAACACTCCAAAGGCTCTCACGTAGTATGTGATTCAGACTCTACCTGAAACACTGATGTGCTCTTCTACTGATCGGTGCATACCTTTTGTTTGGTTCGGTACCGACCGTATCAATGATTGTGCTCTGTTGAATGTTTACTCATCCAGGAGTAGGTGTGTTGACTTCGTCACCCGGTGTTACTGACGACTATAACCTAGGGAAGTTTACCGTCCCTTCCTTGCCATTGACTATTCTGCAGCATATCTATACAAATTAAGTGGAAGATATGTAGACTTCTTAAAGTCAAAAACGTCGACAATATGCAGGGTGGTTTTTTTATTTTTTATTTTTTTTAATTTTGTTTATTTTTTTTAACCGTTTAAAAACTCTATGGATTGACTGAGGATACGAAGCAGAAAAGGTGTAATGAACTTACCTCTGGAAATGCACGGTTTCCATGCAAGAGACCATTTATTCAATGATACGTTGCATCCAAAACTGTGGGTTATACGCGCTGTACCATACAACCACAGTTACGGTGTTCATTGTAAATATAACTCAATGCATCCGTATACGTCTCATAGCATGCGGGTTTTTTCTTTCTTGCGCGAGGAATTGTCGCCATTGAAACGATGTGGTGTGTCCTCAAGCTAGAATGCGGTTCAAGAATTTCGCACTCATTCTCTACTGGAGCCACCTTGCAAATTCCATTAATGTTTGGTTAATAGATTTTAATGGAAAGGGCTGCATTTGCAAATACCTGGTCGTCTTCTTTCTGCATCAGAAAGAAACGTCTATTGCCGTGGAGCAGAATTCAGCCAAAGGCCCCAAAACAAGTTGCGAGTTCCAGATTTTAAAAACAACCGTTTCAAACGTCCCGGGCAAACTTTTGCATATGGTATGGTATGGATGCGAGTTTCACAGGACTCATAATAAAAACACATAACACATTAAATTTGCCTTGATCACAAGTTGTATACATCTGACTACTTAGTTTTGCTGCTCAATCCTTCATGGATACAACTCTGTATTACTCCCGTTCCTTATATTTTACCCACGCTACCTTTAGTATTGGGGGAGGTGTATTTCAGTCACCATTATGAAAAGCTTTGTCTAAATTTGCAGAAGCTTACACTGTAGATTTGCCGTCCCTCTTGACCACAATGACAACCTTATATTGATGACATATACAGTGAAAATTATTAAGTGGCTTTTGCGTAATTGACACATAAATATTAAAAATGTTTAAGTACAATTCGTTTAACTGCTACTTTAATGTCCTTCGATCCCCATAATTACTTTGTGGTTTTGTACAAATCGTATATAACTTTTCGTTCCACATATTTTACCCATTCTACCTTCATAATTTACATTCAGCATTATCAGAAGCTTTCTCTAAATTTTCAGAAGCTTAAAATGTAGGTCTGATGTCCCTCTTGATCAAAGGGTAAATCTTATATAGATGACATATACGCGAATATTTTAAAATGGCTTTTGCATAATTGAGGGGTCTAGTGAGAGAGACGTGGCCATGCCACTTTACGATGTATCGAGCTTTTTTCCATTTTCAGTATTCTCGTGATATGTTGCGTCTATCGGGGTATGGCTCCCGCTCTTTCTGGAGCAGTTGTTGTAATTTCTTGGGTGCGCTCTTGCGTTCATTTTGAATGAGAGAGGAGCTATGCCACTTACTTTTAGACTTCCCTAAGTGTTAAGTGTGAATGAGTACCTAACCAGCGGGGATGTGGGGCAGCGATGGCTGCCTATCCTCTGAGACTGTTTATAATCAGGGCATGATAGGATTAAATTATGGTACTTACATCGCCATCTATTGCTACTATTTATTTTTCTTCTGCCATACGTTTTCCCCACTCTCCAATAATATTCTGTTGCAATTTGACAGCATTCTAAAGGATGGTGTTAGATTCACAGCGTTTTGAAATAAGTGTAAAATATAGTTAGTTAAAGACTACAACGTCATAATCAGTGATATTTACATAAAAATTTATAGTTTTCCTTTTGCATAATTTGCATAGCAACAAGTTAAGTCGAAAAAAGTGAACCCTTTATTGTATAAATAATGCCTTACTACAGCACTTTAGAAAACTCAGTTTATCTATTTATCTCCATTTCTCCTCTGAGTGGCACACCCCGCAATTGACATGTTAATATTAAGAATGTTTAATTGTATAATTACTCTAAAGATTTTACGGAATTGATAGAATGAAGTCTGAGGTAATTTTGAATGTACGAAAGGCAAAATATGTATCAAGCATAGCCCCCACATTCGATTGTGGGCCCTGGACACAGAATCAGAGACGGGCTTTAACCCCCCCCCCCGTCTGTTTGTACGGTTTCTAATGGTAAGTTTATATCTTAATCATGCTCTTTTTAGAATATACTTGGTATAGTAAGGTATAAATTTGTTACGGTAAAGTTCATTTATAAAGTTATTTTACTTAAAATTGAGGCCTTACTTACAATAGCCGCAGTAGGTCCGTAGTAAGAATTTTTTTCCTTTTCATGCTTTTTATTTATTTTATTTATTTATTTATTTGAGGGGGGGTAATGTATTTCAAGAGAGACCATATTCAATTTTATTCAAAACAAATCTCAAAGGAGGAACATCAGCATACTTTTCAATTACTTTATCAGGATTTATGTGGATAGTTAGACTTTTCGGGGAGGGGGGGGGGCTGGTCCCCTTCGTCCACCCCCTCCCCCGGCTACAGCCCTGGGCAACAGTAGGCCCTAGTTTAGCTTAACAGAACATTTGTGCGTACTTCTGACAGACGCTGCGCCAGGTTAAGGCGGAATTGCTGTACACATTTGAAAATCTCATCTTCGCAGGAAGCTGTCGTAAAGTGAAAACTCTATCACTACAATACACCAAAAGCTGATCCATCAGTTCCATTTCAAGTTATGCCAAAAGTAATGTCAAACTGCTGCACTAACGGCATGCGTTGAGAACGAATCCCTAAGCGGCATGACAACCAGAGTAAAATGAGCAGAGGAACTAATTATATCATGTTTTTATAGCTGCTATCTAGTGCACTTGGCATTTAATACTAGAAGGATTGCATGCAAGCTACTAATTAGAAGAACCTCTGGGGCCAGTTTTATTGCTTATACGGCCAGACTGTGAAAGACAATTGATTTTTATCAATGGAAGGTCCAGACCGGAATGTTGATAATATGAGTACAGCCAGTAACTCATCATAAAGATGATCGCTGAGCTCATATTGACGTTCATACAACTTGCAAATTTTCGGCCATGACCTTCGTTAGAAAAGATCACACTCACTATATTGAAACCACAAGGAGGCAACAGTTGGTTTTATTTCATACACAGTATTACAAGAAAACGTGTCGAAAATACAGAAAAAGCTACGAGGGGCCAAATTGGCCCTGCGGTCCTTCTAGGTAGTTATCTTAATATTTCGGAATCTATTTAAAGTAGAACATTCTAAAAGAGGGTGCACAATACTTTGGTCACGTTAGTTAATACAAACCAATGGCAATAACTAAGAGCATCAATTGAAGTTATCGTTTAAGATAAGCGGTTTATCATAAATATTTTGCCAGTAGTGCTTTCTAAAATATCCGGCCGCGGGAGCCAAGCGGTCTGCGGCACGCCATTCACGGTCTGCATGGCCACTACGGTCGGGGGTTCGAATCCCCCCTCGGGCATGGATATTTGTGCCGTCGTTAGTAATAGCTAGTTATAAGTAGTTTGTAAGTTTAGGAACTGATGATTACGTAGTTAAGTCCCGTAAGCTCTACAAACATATGAACATTTTTCTCATAAAATTTCGTTAGATGAAAAATATTCAATACGTTTTTTCTAGTTTGTATTTACAGTCAGTAAACAAATAATTGAATCATTTAGGGCTGGGCTCGGGCCCCCTTCAGCACCGGGTCCAGGACCCATTGGCTCACCCAGACCCACCCTTGTGGGAGCTATGATACCAAGTCCTTGCTACTTTTAAACATACAAATGATGAATTGGTATTGAATAAACCAGGTACGTTTGAGACGAATTAAGTATTCGAAATTACACGAGGTGATAGATAATGCTTGTGCTTGATTACATCACAAGATGCGCTCAAAGTGAACATGTGGTCTGTAGTAGTTCAGCACTAATATAAAAGGAATAGTCTATTTGGCTTTCTACGTAAAGTACATATAATAAATTCTGAACTTAGAAAACACGGAGCAGTATTTCTGAAGAACGTTTTACAGCTATGACTGGTGAGACAGAGGGCTTTGGCGTCACGTGCGCGCCCCGCGTGTCGGTAGCACGTGCTGCATGAACTACGAGGCTGCGCGTGCCACGTGTGCGTGTGTTAGTGTGTGTTCTGGAGGCGGCATCGATCGCAGCCGCAGCCGCAGCGCGCGGCATCTGTCGCCAGAGGCGCGACGTCGCTGCCCGCGCGCCTCTGACGTATGTCGCCACCTGTCGCTCAACCCTCAGACGACGTGACGTGGCACGCCTCCCGCTAACCGCGCCGCCTTCGCAACTCACACAACATTCCTATAGCCCTGCACCTCAGGAAACAGTTCACCGGACACCAGTGAAAAATATCAGTGTAGTAAGCTAATCTATACAGATACATAGAACGTTGTTATGTGTATGGTACAAGCTTCTAGGGTTTTTATTTGTGCACGGAGAAGTTAGTACTGCTTCCTCCAATAAGTCCCCTAAAAACCTCCACATCCTTGCGGATGCTGTTGCGTAGCAGTGTGCGTTTGTACCGCCCTACAGTACGCACGATGTGCCGTAGTTGCTGTCCAAGTCTTTATGGAAAGCATAGAGTTCTGACTAACCTGTTGTGGCCGAGGGGACTGAGGCGCTCCAGTCACGGTCTGCACGGCCACTTCTATAGTTGTGTCCTCAGCGCAAAAGGCAGCACACAGGTCGTTGGTTCTTCTACAGCATACAAGTGAGACTAAAATAAGTTCTGTAGGATGGAAGCATAAGAAGCGACTCGCTGAGATTTTTTTTTTATTGTCAGGGATGCCATTTATTAAATAAATAATAAAATATGATCAAATATTGTTAATACGACACGGCCTATGCAGCCCGTAGTTCATGTTGAGACCTCGACTGTTATCACAACTTTATACATTACCGGCGCGGTCCGGCGCGTATAGTGGTCAACTCGAGACTGAAACTGTGGCGCGTTGCGAGAGGGCACCTGACGCTCTATTTAACGCCAAAACATGGGCGTCGCGCGCCTTCTGCAAAATCGCTCTTCTCTTGTTACAATAAGAGAAGGCACCTGAAACTTTTTAAACTGTCAGCAACTACCCTGTCCTTGAGAGATATTTATCACAAATTGTCAGCTCTGAAAAAAAAAATATTCAAATGTTTGTTAAGCTTATGGGACTTAACTATGGGGTCATCAGTCCCTAAACTTACAAACTACTTATCTACTACCTTATACTAAGGACGACACAAATATCCATGCCCGAGGGGGGATTCGAACCCCCGACCGTAGTGGCCGTGCAGACCGTGACTGGAGCGCCTCAGTCCCCTCGGCCACCGCGGCCGGCGTCAGCTCTGAATAATTAATATTTAGTATATAATAAACAAAACAAATTTCAAAAGAAATCACGTGACGTGAAATGCAGCAGCCAATGCGAGGAGAGTACCAGTAACATAGGCGGGCTTTCCCATGGGAACCAGCACCTACTTTGCCATATGCTACTGCTCCCCACCCCACATTTCAACATATGCTGCTGCACTTCTCTCTTTCTTCCGCGTTTAAGACACGTACGATGTTAGCAAAGAAACGGCCAGCAGCCAGAAATATGAAGTGGCCATAGGCCAGGAATATCACAATGGGAAGCGTGAATAATTATATAGTTTACTACCATTCAGTGTCGCCGCTTCCTATATGTTCACTGGTTGAGTAACCCCCGGAAAAAAGTTCCTTGTGAAAAATGTAAATAAATATAGTACTCAAAATTAAAAGCCAAGATTGCACACTAATAATTTATTAAATGACGGCCGGTTTCGGTGCACTGTGTCGCCATCATCTGGTCATATGTATGTTACAAGCTGGTCATCTTGTTAAAAAAATTGGGTATGAAATAACAAGTGCAACATTGCACTTAGTCACTATTTTTGATATAGTGACTAAGTGCATTCTTGCACTTGTTATTTTATTCCAATTTTTTTAACAAGATGACCAGCTTGTAACTTACATATGACCAGATGATGGTGACACTGTGCACCGAAACCGGTCGTCATTTAATAAATTATTAATGTGAGATCTTGGCTTTTCATTTTGAAAGCTATAGCACGATCAGATCGCCTCCAAACCCGACTATGTCGGGTCACACGTGTAAAGCGTAAGACCCTTTGTGTTTATAACCTACAACTAATTTAATTTGTTTTAAGTACTGAGTATGCCAAGTGCTTAAACACAAAGTTTGAATTCTCATTTCTCAAGCAAATATTTCGTAACATTGTACACTTCCGCACACTTATGAGACGCAAACATTTGGGATACACATTTCCTTCTGGGGGCATGGGGTGGCGGCAGGAAGGGCATCCGGCCACCCTGTAAATATTAACCATTACCAAATCCGCGTTTAACACAGTGCCGACTCTGCATGTGCGGGAAAAGGGCCAAAGAGATAGATGGATAGATTTGATGAATCTTCAATGTGATAGAAACAAATGTTGCCTTAATGGAGGATTTGCCAATGCATAAGAGCTCGAATAGCCAGGAGCTGGTTCTCTTTCAGCTCTAACGACATTGTTAAATTTGAAAGATAGCTACGTTACTTTTTATAATTAAAATTACAGTAGTTGTCATACGTATTACGATTCATTTGTAGCTAATTATTTTCCAAACGTCCACAGAGGTCTATTGTAGTAACTGTTTTGATATATTAGTCAGTGACGATACAATTCTTTTGAAAGTGACCAAGGTGTCTAACAGCTGGAAGAGCCCCGAGCAAGCTTCGGCCTGCCCGAGATGGGGGGGGGGGGGAGGATGGAGGGAGAGGGGTAACTGGACAGAAATTTTCTTAACAATCGAGAAGCTTCAGAAGTCGTGCGGGTTGGGGGAGCACTAACTTCCTCGGTATTGTTTCAGTGACGCTCAATATTCTCGAAACTTGCTGATTTAAACCTCGATTAACCCAGTTGCGGTGGCGTGGATTACATATGTAATCCACCTGCGGAAATTCCAATAAATCTCTAAGTCCAGAAGCGACAATGCTTCAAGCATCTTTGTACTTTAAGAAGGATTCCTGGCGGACCCTCTCGGTGTTGTCCTAGTGTCGGTCACGTGTGCTCTACCACTGTAATCCACGCGATCTGTTACGTAAGTACACTACTTGCCATTAAAATTGCTACACCAACAAGAAATGCACATGATAAACGGACATTCATTGAACAAATATGTTATACGAGAACTTACATGTGGTTATATTTTCACGCAATTTGGGTGCATAAATCATAAGAAATCAGTACCCAGAAAAACCACCTCTGGCCGTAATAACGGCCTTGATACGCCTGGGTATTGAGTCAAACAGAGCTTGGATGACGTGTACAGGTACATATGCCATTGGAGCTTCAACTAGATACCACAGTTCATCAAGATGAGTGACTGTTGTATTGTGACGAGGCAGTTGCTCAGCCACTATTGGCCAGAAGTTTTCAATTGGTGAGAGATCTGGAGAATGTGCTGGCCAGGGCAGCTGTCGAACATTTTCCGTATCCAGAAACGCCCGTACTGGACCTGCAACATGCGGTCGTGTATTATACTGCTAAAATGTAAGGTTTCGCAGGGATCGAATGCAGGGTAGAGCCACGGGTCGTAAAATATCTGAAATGTAACGGCCACTGTTCAAAGTGCCGTCGATGAGAACAAGAGGTGACCGAAATGTGTAACCAGTGGCACCCCATACCATCACGGCGGGTGATACGCCAGTATGGCGATGACGAATACACACTTCCAATGTGCGTTCACTGCGATGTCGCCAAACACGGATCCGATCATCATGATGTAAACAGAACCTGCATTCATCCAAAACATGACGTTTTGCCATTCGTGCACCCAGATTCGTTCGTTGCGTTCACCATACCAAGCGCTACAATCCGACCTTCATCATAGTCGGAAACGTGATGGTACACGAGACATCACAACAACGTTTCACCAGTAAACGCCGGACAACTGCTGGTTATCATTGAGAAATCGGTTGGAAACTTTCGTCATGTCAGCACGTTGTTGGTGTCGCCACCGCCGCCATCATTGTGTCAATGCTCTGTAAAGCTAATCATTTGCATATCACAGTGTCTTCCTCCTGTCGGTTCAATTTCGCGTCTGTAGCACGTCATCTTCGTGTTGTAGCAATTTCATTGGCCAGGAGTGTATTACCGTAAAAGAGTTTTTTTCTTTCTAGTCAGTTTTTGTTTCACTTATTTGTTGGAAAACGTGTTACATAGTTTCATTATTATTTACAATGTACAAATATTTGAAATAATGGTAAAATTTAATTTAATTTAAAAAAAATGTGGATTAGATGCAAGAATGTCAAATTCCGGCTCATAAACCTCTTGCTCAGTGCTGTTCAAATAAATGTTTGTAGAACTTATGGGACTTAACTACGGGGTCATCAGTCCCTAAGCTTACAAACTACTTATGAACTAGCTAAGGACGGCACAAATATCCATGCCCGAGGGGGGATTCGAACCCCCGACCGTAGTCGCCGTGCAGACCGTGACTGGAGCGCCTCAGTCTCCTCGGCCACCGCGGCCGGTCTCAGTGCTGTTTCCAAGAAGTCTGCCCTTCAAAATAAAGGACATTCTTGGTATTCCTCTGCCATCAACTTCTGAACTGACAAGGAGGAGTTCTGTGAGTCAGTGCTATGACTTCGGAAGATCAAGAAATAGAGCTACAATAAGAGTGTGGAATGCGTGTAAAAATTTGTTTGCCCCAATCATCCCAAGATCATCTACATTTCGTTCAGGAAATCGTGATTATATTCGTTTTTAGAGAAATGTGTTTCAAGTAAATCTAGGTCAACTTTATAATTCATTGACAATTGTGACATGCTGTAAAACATTTGTAGTGATTAGGTGAAGTGTTAACATTTTGTTGACAGGTAATAGTAAATATTACTGCGGTATACATAAAACACCAAATAAAAATATTTTAAAATTGAGTGGCATCTTATTTTTCTTGTGAAAATAGCATATATATGTACTTCTTGCGACAACTTATGTTTCATTTTAGAGCGTGACCACTGCAGGTTCAAACGTACTATGTCGTTATACCTTGCATAACATTTACATTTTTACTCTATGGAATGGCCGAGCGCTCCAAGGCTCCTTACTGCTGTGTGCACGGTTGCTACCCGTCGGAAGTTCGAGTCCTCCGTCAGGCGTGTTTGCGTGCATGCGCGCGTGTTTGTTTGTTTGTGTGTTTTGTGCATAGGTTAGTTTCAGTTAGTTCAAGTAGTTTGTAAGCCTAGAGACTGATAACCAGAGTATTTAATCACATAGATTTACAAACATTTGAATTTGATTAATATTTATGTACTGTTTTACTATGATTGTTACTTGTTATTGAAAACAACTGAGAACTGTTTCAAACTGCATAGGTTTCCGAACTAAGCTTGATTTTTAATGAAAATGTAAGTAAATTGCGTGTTAGTGACATATTTTATTTTTAAGACAATTTTATATTAGAAAAAACATACGAATAGGAATAAAAGAGTAAGTGTGAAGAAACACTGTAAAACGCTTGAGCTGAGATACTTTTCCGAAGTTCATCCCACAGTTATCCAAACCCAATTCTTGTGATGTCAAAATTGCATGTAAATATTGCAGCAATAATTCTCTAGACTGTCTCATCCAACAGTTACTTGCGCACATTGAAAACTGCGTTGTCTTTGCGACTCTGCTATGTCGCTGTCGAACGCAGATACAGTAATTCTTCCTTCAACATAGAGAACTATAATACGTGCGGTGGGCTTCACAGGTTGATGCTGGGCACTCAACCAAAACGTCTTTCCAACGTTTCAACATTACCCAATAATTCACAAACATTTGTGTCTTTCAGGTATTTGACGTAGCGTCGTAGATGAAAATGTTCAGTTTCTGTTTTGAAAGGTCTGAGTGAAAAGTAAATGAAAGACCGATGTACACTAAAGATATAGGTGAAATAGAATGGTTAGAAGGCAATGGGCAGCGAGAAGAAGATGGATGCAAAAGAAAGGAAAGAATACATACCCAAGCAACGCTAGTTTTGTAATAAATATTTATTTGCCATCATTATTTTGTCTTGTAAAGAAAAAAGACATCATTGAAAAATTGCCTTTTGCTTTCATAGCCAGTCCTCTTACGTGCAGTGACTGTTGCATTACACCAACACTTGACAAATAAACTGACTACAACTTCATTAGCAAGCGACGTCCAAACGTCCTGATTTAGTGAGACGATCGGGTCGGCTTGGCTAAGCGAGGCGCATTGTTTGCCAATGAGCAGCCATTTCGTCCGAAAAGCTCTCTTTACGATCGCTTGACAAATGTCCGCACCACACGACCTGATGTTCAGATATTTATAAATGTGTGGCACTTAACTTCTTTGTTATTACAAAGTACCTAAAATTAGTTAAACTAACCTAAGGACAACACACACACCTATCCCAGTGGGGGACTCGAACCTCAGACGACGAGCAACCGCGCGGTCCGCAGTATGGCGCATTAGACCAACGCCACCTAGAGAGAAGGCCTCGGCGTTCTCGTGTGACGACAGGTAGAGTAGTTTGCGCGCGCATAGCTGACTGGCTCGCTGCTTCGGCATAGTGGGCCGCGCCCCAGCGGCTACCCAGTCAGCGATGCACGCGCAACCTGCTCTGCCTGACGTCACACGAGAAGGCCGAGGCCTTTTCTCTAGGTGGCGTTGATTACACCACTCGGTCATTCCATCACGGCCCTGACGACCACTTAACCAATTACTCTGTCTTTAGCATTGTCATGTGACAATGCTCTATTGTACGTCGTAATTTTCACTGTTTCTGTTAGTAAATATACTGATAAGAACTTTATATCTGTGATTAGTTGACATCTGACATTTTCTTCGAATGGAGTCATTGTTGTAAACTAAGACAATATTGAAAATACCTTTCAAAAAATATTGGGGGGGGGACTTCATCCCTGTCCCCCCTTCCCCTCCCCTAGGTAGTGACGCCTGTCCATGAGTAATACAGGGTATTCATAAGATTAACAAACTGTTATATGTAAGTAATATTTTTTATTTGTAATGTTTACGTTTCTCACATTAGACAGTGTTAGGCTACTTCCTTGTCGAAATTTGGGAATGATGTGATTACTGTCGCGTATTATGACGTCAACGATGTCGATGCGAACACAGAATCATAGAGACCTGACAATAATACTCCGTTTTTTTTCCCATCAGAAGCCGCATATTACGACACTATCGCATGCCACAAACATTATTCGCGGAATCCCGGCTGAATATCGGCACAGGCGGCTTGTAGGAGAGTGTGATTTGATACAGCAGCGTTCAGCGACCCAGCAGAGCGTTCGTCCAGTGCGCTACGATTCAGAACGGAGAGCATCGTTTTATCCGACCGTGCTGCGCTAAGCAGAACACTACCCTCACAATAACAGAATGCTTCGCAGTGCCTCAAGACTGGATTCCGATTTTTAGAAGTTATCGCGCACAGTCAAGGAAACTTTGAATTATTCATACAGATGTCTTGACTTTATCGCATAAAAGAAATGAATTCTTAATTGGAAATTAGAATCAACATAACCTATACGATTTAATAGAGGTATATGAAGATTTGTGTCAATCTTGGAGTCGAACCCGGATTTCCAGCTTTTTCCAAACGAAAGCGAGAACTGTCTCGCTATCCGCATAATAGTTAAATCGTACTGCTGATACTGATTCATATTCGTAATGGGAATTCATTTCTTGTATTTCATTTGACCACTGTAGTCGCCATAGTGTCTGTTCCTTCCGACACGCATGAAGGTCCGAAAGACGGTTCCATCGTTTCTAACGGTAAACACGAAAACTAGTCATCGTATTTAAACTTACCAGACGTATTACACTTCTCCAACACCCATACTTCATTATTGGAATGTCCCACTGCTATACGTTTGAGACACACTTCAATTGCCGATACTTTCTGCCAGTAAAAAGTACTTCATCAAAAGATAATAATTTATCGGATAAAATTGGCAGTTCCAGTCAATCAGAAATAAATGTTTTAATTCTTTTAAAACTTAAAATTAATTTGATTCATTGATATATATAAAGAAATGGACGGTATCGGACGACTGAATAAAGATGTCGTGTGGGATTATAGAATAGAGGCTGGAATCGGATAATGCAGTAGTCGCCTGCTCTAACCGTAACATTCCACAATTCCTCTGTTTCTAATATATTTTTGGTTTGTTACACATTTCACATGCTACTAAATTTGTGACAACTTTTGTTACCGTGTACCGCCGCTAGTCTTACCCGTAACAACCCTCCCTCCCAACATATGACAATGTACTTACATTTATGGTGGTATAAAGAGTCGCAGGGACTGTACAACTACCAGTAATTTGTCATATCTATAGCGCAGTAATGGTCAAATTATTGCTAAGGAATATTTTGTTTGTGGACATGAAGTGCAGTGTACAGATGAGGCAATGGAAGGAAGTTTAACAAAAACGAAGGGAGACCGCTTGCACAATTCAAGACTTCGGCAGGCAGGGCCACCTGGATCCAGCGCTTTTTAAACAAGGTTTTTACATTTGTATAACAAAATATCATTAGGGTCCTGTGCAAATACTCTTCAAATACGTGCTAGAAAGCAAGAGAGAAATAATTTAATTTTGTATGAAACACTAAAAATATCCTCATAAATAAAATTTAAGAACATTTTTATGAATCATAATTAGGGAAACATTGAAAATATACAAAACATACTTATAGGAAGGCAGTGAAAATATTGTTATAAGTATTGATTTGAAAATTACTGATAAAGACAGTTTTCAGTGAACCAAGACAACCGCAGGTAAGGAACTAGATGAGAGTATGAATGAGATGTGCAAAATTAGAGGGAAATCATACATGGGTGATAAACTTAAAAACTAGATTTGAGATGCTGATCAGTAATGATTTACTGTATAATGTTTCCAGGCTTCATTTTTATTTTTTCTCTGCTCGTTTAATTTATTTGCGTTTCACTTTTACACGAAGGGCAAAGTATTGCACTGCTCTGACTGGTGCCAGTAATTTCGTGATATGATATGTTCTGCTCCCACTGATTCCGTCATGAGCTACACATTGCAAAACCAAGCTATCAGTGCACTGTTATACAAGGCGCAATGAGTTGAACAATTTGTAATGCACTGTCAGTCGTGCTTTGAGATCCTTTCGTTAAGCTGATATTTGAAGAGAATTATCATAGTCTTTTAGCCTTACCAAAGTATAGTCCCCAAATCAGACATTGTTGATGCGTGGTTGAACTGACAAGAGTTTTTGATACGAGCCAGAGTGGTGAATGACCTCTTTCCTTGACCTAAAGTCACTGGAAATGTGCAAACCTTGCCCACATCTGAAAATAAACTTTATACTTTCAGCACGTGCATCTTACTCAAGATGCATGATGGTTACACTGTAGCCGGCCGCAGTGACCGAGCGGTCTGTTGTGTCCCAGTCACGGTCTGCATGGCCGCTACGGTCGGAGGGTTCGAATCTACATCTACATGGGATACTCTGCAAATCACATTCAAGTGCCTGGTAGAAGGGACATCGAAGAACCTTTATCCTGTTTACCTCACATTGCATTCTCGAATAGCGCGCTGGAAGAAAGAACACCTGAATCTATCCGTTAGAGCTATGACTTCTCATATTTTATTTTGATGATCGTTTCTACCTATATCAGTGGAGTCAACAATATATTTTCGCATTATAAGGAGAATATTGGCGATTGGAGTTTCGTAAGTAGCCCACGCCGCAGCGATGAGCGCCGTTATTCTGATAATTCCCATCCAAGATCCTGTATCATTTCCGTAATGCAGTCTTCCCTGTATCTTGACATTACAAAAAGGATTCCACACTGGGCAGTAATACTCCAAAAAAGTACGGACAAGCGTAGTGTATGCAGTTTCTTTATTAGTTCTGTTGCATCTTTTAAGGGTTCTGGTTCGGCTTTCCCATGACATAATCTACATGTTCTTTCCAGTTTAAGAATGTTTCAAATGTTTGTACAGCTTATGGGACTTAACAACGAGGTCATCAGTCCCTAAACTTACAAACTACTTATGAACTAACTAATAATGACGGCTGAACTATCCATGCCCGAGGGGGGATTCGAACACCCGACCGTAGTGGCCGTGCAGACCATGGCTGGAGCGCCTCAGTCCCCTCGGCCACCGCGGCCGGCTCCAATTTAAGTCTGAAGTAATAGTAATTACTAGGTATTTTGTGGAGTTTACGGCCTTCACTTTTGATTGATTTATCTTGTAAACAATGTTTATCGGATTTCTTATCTTACTCATGTGGACTACTTCACACATCTCATTATTTAGAGTCAATTGCCAATATTTACATCATAGTGATATCTTATTCAGATAGTTCTGCAGGTTGTTTTGATCTTCAGATAATTTTACTACACGGTAAATGACGGCGTCATCTGCAGACAACCTAAGAGAGCTGCTTAGATTTTTCCCCCAAATTGTTTGTGTAACTAAGGAACAGCAGAGGACCAATAACACTACCCTGTTTAACGCCCGATATAATCTCTGTTTTAGTCGATGCATTACCATCGATTACTACGAACTGTGTCCTCTCTGACAGGAAATCCCCTATCCAGTCGCAAATTTGGGGCGATATACCATAACCACGCAATTTGATTAAAAAACCATTTGTGAGGTACGGTGTAAAAAGCCTTGTGGAAATCAAGAACTACGGATCGATTTGCGAATTCTTGTCGACAGCACTCATCACTTCGTGTGAGTAAAGAGCTAGTTTCCAATCTTTTCTTTTAGAGAGCGTTTATATATGGCTGGTAATCGCTTCAGCATAATGAGATAGAAATATAATGGGTATACTGTCCGGACCAGAAGTCTTGTTCTCGATAAGTGATTTTAGTTGCTTCACTACTCCGAGGATATCTACTTCTACGTTACTCTCTGGCCTCTGTTTTTAATTCGGTATCTGGAATATTGGTTTCGTCTTCTTTGGTGAATGAGTTTCTAAAAGCTATGTTAGTAACACTGCTTTAGTAGCGCTGTCATCGGCAGCATAGCCATTACTATCCCGTACTGAGTGTATTGTGTTTTGATCATAGTATATTTAACTTATGACCAAAATCTCTTTGGGTTTTCAGTCAAATTTCGAGAAAGAGTTTCGTTGTGGTAAGCATTGTAGGCGTCTCGCATTTTAGTTCTCGTTAAATTTCTCCTCTTCAAATACTTTTATCAAATTCTCGTGTCCGACGAACGGTTCAGCCGTTATTTTCGTTTAAATTTCGAGCCATCACAAGGCTATTGCAAAGTCTCATTTTTAATGTTGCCACCGAAAACTAAAGTTGAGTGACATTGAGAATGAACAGTCACACGTAATTTATGTGTTCAGCTCCTCCCTCTTTTTCCAAAGACGAAAATCCTCGATTAGTAACTCAGTTTAAGTAGTAGTTTCTATGTATACGATCTTTACCTTTCTATAATTAGCTCTCTCTTAAGCTATTTTCTGTCGTTGTATGTCCTGTGTTTAGTGACAAAAATTGCGCTTTGTAATGTCACTATAATCAATTATCAGAGATCACTAACTTGGTATGATATACGCTTCGTCACTGCCTGCTCCATTTATGGACCGGATAGATCCTGTTCGCTGATTTATGTGCTAATATTGTAGAGCATGACTTGCCTGCATACAGGGATTAAAATGCTAACCAGTCGGAAAGTCAGATTCATTGTTCTTAACTAGAATATATACGAGAAACGGAAAAAAATACGCTTGGAACAGTCTTTAAAGGTCTTTTATAGTTACGGAATGATAAAGTTATTTTCACAGCTTCTGCTTCTCTGACGCAGTTAATAAGGTGAAATATTTGCCATCATTCTGAATAAATAGCAGTCCCTCATCCAGTAAAATAACCGTTCGTCACTTGCTCCCTCCAGTAAATTGAGATTTACTGTACTCACCGCAGAAAATTTTTTAACGAATATAAATTACAATTTCTCCCTTTATATAGTATCAAAAGCTCGCACATTCGTTGAAAATTTTTGTTTATGTAATTGACATGATACGTCACATTATTTATGGTGTTCTTATCTCTAAAAAAATTTGTATTTACGACCAACTTTATCGACAACTGCGGTTTTGTTAAGGTTAAATATAAATTGATTTACTCATAATGACTTTATTGTGCTGATCAATTTTGGTGACTTTTCATAGACATTTGATGATTTTTTATGCATCTATACTCTGCTAGTAACGTTGTCATACGTAGCAAATGACCCCTTACGTTACCACTGTTTAAACATTCTCAGAAACTAAGAAGAGCAGCACGGTGATGCAGAAGTGATTCAGCTTCTGGCAGTACCATTTCTTCGAGTCGTTGTTTTCTGTGTAAAAAGGACAGCTTGTGTCGTTTTTCTAATCATCATGATTGTAATCTTCATCTAAAAGAAATCACGTTTCGTTGCTGAGTAGATACTGACAAATAGCCATGCTTCTTTCTTGATTCCACGTACTAATGGGCTACCAAAGAAAACATTGGTAACTTTTTTGCAAACATAAACACTATGCGAATGAAATGAAAGTTGAATATGTAAATAATAATAATAATAATAATAATTACTAGTAAGCGTAGAAGAAATACATAGTATTTCCTCCTTCATCAGCTATCAACACAGATTCAGTTAAAAAGAAATTTAAAGAATTAGGAAGCATCCATCACACATACACATACTCGAAAACTGTCTTATCAATTAGGCTAAATGTGTCGCATTACTGGATCAAATACGAATTCAAGGTCAGGTGACCGATTGAAATTGTTTTTCCGGCACTATATTATTCATGTTAGCACGCTATTAGTATTTAAACATGTTGTTGCAAGCACATGTAAGAAATTAAGATGTATTTTATGGCGGCAATATTACTGTATCGTGCACAGCAGTTATTCATATAATTCTATGTTTGCTGTGATTTTACAGATATGATGCTGTATAGGTCGTTTCATGATCTGTGGGTGGATTCTGACGGATGTCTCCACTCTGGAAAATAATTTAAGTGATTTGTAAATTAACCCTTTTTAAGGTACCATTTTCTTATACTGATGACTAGTTTCGGCTCATTACTAAGTGTAACAAATGGTCTCAAATTTTTGTAACTATTTTATGATCTGAAGATGGCTCAAAAATGAGCCAACAAGTCGGTATTAATTAAATCAGAGTTTTAAACTCCTGCATTTTATAGGATATAAGGTCTTCTCATTGAAGAATCAACGTTCTCGTAACCAAAATGACTTGCTGATGATGTTGACGTTATGTTAGCATGACCCTCTACGTAATCTGGCCATGGACTGCGCTGATGTGCATCCACTTCCAAAACCCTGCAACGGGTTGGATAATGCACCAATTCTGCTACCTACGGTATTCCTATATACATGAAAGTACAGTTTGGATGTGTATCGCACAGTTATAACAGTTGTAAGAGGTAGAGTGTATGTTGCAAACGTGTGAGATATGGTTGTGGTTATACATCAATCAAATATGTACATGCGATACATTTGAAATGACACAGCCAGTCTTTCCCTGCGTACATAATCCTTCTCTCACATCACCCACCAGCATCTCAATCTCCCACTATATGCTAAGCCATTTCCATCTGCACATGTAACTCACGGTTATATTATTTGTACCAGGCATGGCCAAACACAGTCCCGCGGGCGCAGGCGCCTTTTCCGAGGCCCTGACCCGCGCGCTGTGCACAGTGCCGTATGGGGCACAGTTGATATTAATTAATGACACATTAAATATTTATTTCTTTTGTTTGGCTACGCAGTTACTTTAATTAAGATGTTAATTTCGCCACTTCCAAGTCACTTGCAGTGCATATAACGTTTTGTACAGATTATATAATTATTTGTGAAGTTTTAATAAGTCTGTATATTTACGCTTTTGACACAGTTTGTGTCTTGTAGTGGTATTTTTTTTCGACGTTTTTACATTGTTTTATGCATTTTAATACTTTCAAATGTTATGATTTGTGCACTTATTACATTTTGATAGCACAGTACACACTATATATATATAGTTTCTAAATGACAAGCCAAGATCGCAAACTAAGAATTTATTAAGTGACGACCGGTTTCAGTGCACTGTGTCACCATAATCTGGTCATATATATGTTATAATCTGGTCATCTGTAAAAAATATATAAAAGACATGCATTGTTAGTTTGCGATCTTGGCTTGCCATTTGGAAACTATAAAACGAATTGATCGCCTCCACACCAGACGATGTCAGATATATATAATGTGTTTAAAAAGAATTTGCATTTCTTTTTTGTGTGTATTAGCTGTAAACAAAATGATCATGTATTTCTGCATTTTAATTTTTTTTCGCAATGATATAAGTTGCGTAATATCTCTTTTGTTTTGAGCTTGAAATGTCGAAAACTCTTTAAGGAATTTACTGCAGGTTTCTAAATATGTTCAACAGCTTAATGCAAATGGTTTTGTTGTTCAAGAGAGATATGTTTTTCTGCTAAACGCATGAATGCTAGGTAATGTGCTTATTAGATTAAAGAATAAAGTTATTGCTTTGTCAAATGAAAAAAAGGTAGCAAATATATAAGTGCTAAAATCCCAATCATACAAGTACTCTACGACATTGCCATCTCCACTTAGTAGTCTCACTGTGTTGCAAAAACTGCCTTCCTTCGTTTTCCATCTTGTAGCGTTTGTCATATCGCCGTCTCACTCCCACGCATGCTGCAGGCGTTGCAGTGATGGGGAAGTAATGCGCCCGTCAAAACGGCTCGCGCCCGAAGTACGCTGGCATCTTTTCAGACTAACTGGGGGAAATGCACCTACAACCAATCTTCTCTGTTAGTTTTTTATTCGTGTTTTAACAAAAGATTTATTTTTAAGAATGAGACTAAGGCCTTACATCAAATTATTTTGATAATAGTATATTTATGATACTAGTTAATTTAAGAAACATATATATTTCAGAAGGAGCCTACTGTATATATGACGAGTGTGCATGTACAATACTAATAGAATCAAATTTGGGTCACAATATTACCTTTTCTTCGATTCGTGTTTCGGATATTTTCCAAAGCTTCGCGTAGTGATTTTGCTATAAAAACACTAATTGTTACCTGAAGAGTAAACGGTTTGTTTGATGTACTGTTCTTAGACGACATTACAAAGCTGCGCTTCCTCTGTTACATCGTTTACGTTGGATTTGACCGGACGACAGTCCAGCGCACGAGGAGACTGAGGCGCTTCAGTCACGGTCTGCACGGCCACTACGGTCGGGGGTTCGAATCCTCCCTCGGGCATGGATATTTTTGGCGTCCTAGTTCATAAGTAGTTTGTAAGTTTAGGGACTGATGACCCCGTAGTTAAGTCCCATATGCTTAACAAACATTTGAACACCTGAGTCCAGCGCAGAGCAGTGCTGTGCAGTCTCACTCTTTCCGCAGCTATCTCTCTCGCTCCGTTGCCGATACTAGCGACACACGGTCGCGGCCGGGGCGGTGAACTGCAGTGTACTCCGGCCGCCGTGCAGGAATGTTGTCATGCCTGGTGTATACAATTCTGGTACACATTTCCTCTTTCCCATCTCAACTTCATCATCTTTTAATCTATTACCATCTCAATCTTACCCTTACGATACACTAACTGTCTCTATTTACAACCCTCCCTTCCCACCTCTCTCCCTTTTCTCTCTCTCTCTCTCTCTCTCTCTCTCTCTCTCTCTCTCTCTCTCTTTCCAGACATCTACTCTAAATTCAAATGCTGAAATATTTGTAAAGATATGGAAACAAACTGTATTCGTTATTAGTCACTACACTTACAAAGTACTTAAATTATGCTAAGGACAAATACACCCACACCTTGCCCGAGAGAGGTTTCTAACCACCAACGGAGAGCAAACATGCGCTCTACAGGAAGCTGCTTCAGAACGCCTCCTGCTCACTCTGTCAGTCTTCTCAGACGTCTGATGTCAACACCCCCACCACTCACGGCCGATCTCTTCCTCTCCTTCACCCTAATCTCTCAGACCAATTCCTCTCGCCTGTCTCTGGCCATTTCGTCATACCCCTCCTCCTACCTCCTTCGCATTCATCTCCTGCTATCCCTTCTCTGATTGTGAAACTACTCCTGCCCTTTCCACCTCATCTCCTCATTGTCTTTGTCCATCTCGCTCTCCACTTCTCTCTCGTTGTTTCTTGCCGCCGACATGTAAACAATCCTGGAGAGCAGGTCGATAAGGAAGACTGATAATATTCCCACCCAACACTCTAGTTGTGCAGGGCATTCTATATGACACGTATATCCGCTAGAAGATTATAATTCCCATGGTACAGATTCTCTTGCTGCAAGTAGTACGAGTCCCACACTCTGTTGCAATCGCCCTGCCTTTCCTGCGTAGGTGACTGGGATGAAACAGCTACAAATCTCAGAAAACACTTCTTCATCCGTAAGTCCTCTCTTGACTAACGTCCTAACTTCAGTTTAAACATCCTAAAAGTGACACTTTCTCCTTCTATCTTTAGGCATTTTCGCAAGTTATTATAAACTGTAGACAATATCACTTTAGAAATCGAAGTACATGTCACTATAGACTTCATGAATAATATACCCGGCAGTGCTCCTTTCAGACATTATTAAAGTTCGCCTGTTGTTTCGTAATTAGACTAATCAAACAGCTGTTCAAATTAGGTCAGCCGATTCTTTCTTGTGGTGTTGTTTAAATAGTTCCAGGCCAGTACTATTGGAGAAATTCTTCTCGAATGATGGCGCTAGATCTAAAGGATGCTTCTATCGTCGATAAAGGGTAAGAAAAAGGAATTGCCATGTGGGTACCGATCTTGTTAAAATGAAATTCTTGACATTAATAACTGAGGCTACATTTATATGATAAGTTACGATGTGGCGTTGCATCAGTAGCTCAGCCAAGCTCGTAAAGGTATTTTGCAAAATTTCAGCAAAACCGAGTTTTATAGTTTCGTTGGGGCAAGAAGGTCCATAATAATAAGGCTCGCGATATGTCAGAAAGTATGAAAACCCTCACGCGTTTCGTTCATACTTGTATTATCCTTCCTATACTGATTTCCAGCACGAGGTTGATGTTACCGCATAAGAAACGGACCGTACGATCGGGATATATGTAAAAGGAATTATCGTTTGTCTGCAATGATTTATGGTAGTCCCGAAAAATCAAAATATATTTGGCAGGAGGCGGATGTGAACTACCCTCCACTGCGTTACATAATGTGCCACCTCGCTGTATCGATATATCGAAAGATGGGCACCACGAGAATATGTACGTATTGTAACTGCCTCTCCTGCGATAGGTTTTGTGGTCTTTACAAGTTAAATCGTAACAGTTCTAAGAGAGGAAATCATAAGAAAGTGTTCGTATCACTCCACCAAATGACCATCCTTGTTAGTTCATATTGTAACTCCCGGTTGGTGATGAGTGATGTTCAAAATTTCTGTACCTTTCCGGAACGGTAACGTCGTAAATAATACTACGCGTGCTTCTGCAAATCGCTAATCGCTCCTTACACAGCCTGAACTGGCTCGGGGTGGCTTTTGAAAATGAGGATGGGTGGCCTGGATTATGCATTTTTGTACGAGCAACAGTTTTTAAAGGTAAACAGACACATTTCAAATTTTCTAACTCGCAAAGAATTTCTCTCCTTATATATGATCCTTTACTCAGAGCGATTGCCACACGTACAACATGAAACTTCGCAGGGGCACTGAGTTATTAGGGTATGGAAAAGACGAATATTTACATATTCATGGTCATTAGTGTATCCCAGTGGCGTACTTGTCACCGAACTTACTTAGTAACGAAGGATCCCGGTTCGAATCTCTGCTAGGCAATAAGTTTCGACTTTCCACAGTGATTTAATGCCCACTCGCAGTTAATATTAATTTATTACATCATTATGACCGTGATCCTACAAACGGTGGAGTGACGCTTACAAACTGTCGTGTGAAGCTATAAAGAGTGTTGAAAATTTTTAAATACCGTTTGCAAAACGGAAAGGTCTCGAAATCTTCTTTTTCAGAAGATAAGAGCAATTTATTTGTTAATCCCTCAATCTCAAAAATATTTGAAGATCGCAGACAATGAAATAATCTTTGGTAATTTGGCGTTTCGAGCATCTGAAAAGAAAAAAATTTTCAGGAACTTTTTGTGCGCAAAAAGGGATGAAATTAGCGGGTAGAGGCGGAAACTGCATAACGAAGAAGATCAAGAACTCTATTCAAGTCTTAACATAATCAGAGTTATGAAATCACGTTAGCTGCAATGAGCGGGTCACGTAGCTCGAATGCATGAAGGCAGGACAGCGCGCACAGTGTTTTAAAACTTCCTGTGGGGAGACCAAAGCGTAGATAGGGGGACAACGTGAAGGTCGATTTAAGGAGCCTAGGTCTTGAAGGCGACTGGAATGAAATCGCAAGACAGGGACAGATGGCGAAAACATGTTGCTGTGGTAATGGACTTTCAAGTCCGGTACGACCAGTGAGCAAGAAAGTCAAAAATTCTCAAATGTTTGTAAATCTATGGGACTTAACTGATTAGGTTAATAGTACCTATGCTTACAAACGACTTAAACTAAGTTAAACTAACCTACGGACAACACACACCGTCCCCCTTCCCCCATGTCATTCGGGGGAGTGGAACCTCCGACGGCGAGCAACCGCGCGCTCCGCAGCGAGACTCCATAGACCGCTTGGCTACTCCACCGCGGCGGTAGAAAGTAAATTGCATCTCCGACAAACGGATAATTTCAATGAAAGCTCTGATTTGGCCGTTGATGTCACCTATAATATGTTCTTTGTTCTTTATAATATCCAATTTAGGATGTGAACGTGGATAGTTATTTTAGCTGTGAATACCTGGTATGATACACAGTTTTTTTCAGCCAGTGTACTTTTTCAACTCTTTCATTTTGAGAAAAAGAGATGTTGTCTCACGAGCGGCCCAGGCAACACCTAACTAAGGCAGTAAATTGTGTATACCATTCATGAATCCATTGAACTGGCAGTTATTTATACTGTGAGATTGTACACAAAATGCCTTTCCAAAATTCAAGTTTATCTGTGTACGTGTGTGATTATTAATCCTCGCTATTAGCTATATACTGGTCTCCTACCTACCGTTCACATCTTGTTTGAAGTCTTATGTAATAAATCTGTAAGCTGTACTTCTTAACAGAATTTAAATACTTTGTAATAAGGTAAAGTATCCAAATGTCCGTCCATCTCAATAAAAGGACGTGTTGTACATGCTTGAAATTATTAGGAGCAAGGGAATGATCTAATTTGCTATTGATTCTAAATATGTATGCCAAGAACGATGCTCAGTTTTTTTTCTTTTTCTAGTTTATCGATTTCGACAAAACTTTTTTCTCATCTTTTTCAACATTTTAAAAAGTAGCACCTCTTCACTCATCTTTTACAACTGCAAAGTATGTATGTGAATAATGAGTATAATTTTCATGCTCTCACATACAAGAGCGAACAAACTACTAAACTGTACTGTGATAGATTTTAAAAGTGACGAGCTGTGGCACATTATTTTAAATAATGACAAAAGTATATGACATCATAAAACGTATAAATTCGTGTAGATCAAGACACAACACGATTGAACTGCACAGTTGTAAATTGTGTATGGAGAGGTGCTCCTTTTTTAAAATATAGTGTTGCAGGTCTGAAGATACCAAAAAATTTTTGTCGATACCGGAGATCTGAAATAACATGTTTATCAATGATCTTGGCACACAAATACACACCTCGCCATTAAAATTGCTACACCACAAAGATGACGTGCTACAGACGTGAAATTTAAGTGACAGGAATAAGATGCTGTGATATGCAAATAATTAGCTTCTCAGAGCATTCACACAAGGTTGGCGCCGGTGGCGACACCTACAACGTGCTGACACGAGGAAAGTTTTCAACCGATTTCGCATACACAGACAGCAGTTGACTGGCGTTTCCTGGTGAAACGTTGTTGTAATGCCTCCTGTAAAAAGGAAAAATGCGTACCATGACGTTTCCGACTTTGATAAATGTATTATAGCCTATCGCGAATGCGGTTTATCGTATCGCGACATTTTTTTTTTTTTTTTCGGATGAATCCACGTTCTGTTTATAGCATCATGATGGCGACACCGCGGTGAACGCACATTGGAAGCGTGTATTCATCGCCATACTGGCGTATCATCCGGAGAGGTGGTATGGGATGCCATTGGTTACACGCCTCGCTCACCTCTTGTTCGCATCGACGACACATTGGACAGTGGCCATTATGTTTCAGATGTGTTACGACCCGTGATCTACCCGTCATTCGACCCGGCGAAAACCGACATTTCAGCAGGATAATGCACTACCGCATGTTACAGCTCCTGTAAGGGCCTTTCTGGATACAGAAAATGTTGGACTGCTGCCCTGGCCAGCAAATTCTCCACATCTCTCAGCAATCGAAAACGTCTGGTGAATGGTAGACGAGCAACTGGCTCGTTACAATACGCCAGACACTACTCTTGATCAACTATGATATAGCGTTGAAGCTGGCATCTGTACCTGTACACGCCATCCAAGCTCTGTTTCACTCAATGCCCAGGCGTATCTACATCTACATGGGACAATCTGCAAATCACATTTAAGTGCCTGGCAGAAGGTTCATCAAACCACCGTTATACTATTTTATCTCCCATTCCATTCTCGAATAGCGCGCGGGAAGACTGAACACCTGCATCTCTCCGTTCCGGCTCTGATTTCTCGTATTTCATTCTGATGATAATTTCTACCTATGTAAGTGGGAGTCAACAATATATTTTCGCTTTCAGAGGAGAATGTTGATGATTGTAGATTAGTAAGCAGCCCACGCCGCAGCGGTAAGCGCTATTGTTGTAATGATTCCCATCCCAGATCCTGTATCACTTCCATAACGCTGTCTCCCATGTACCGTGACAATACGAAACGAGCTGCCCTTCTTTGGACTCTTTCGATGTCCCCCTTCAAATCCACCTGATAAGGATCCCACACTGGGCAGCAATACTCCATAAAAGGACGGACAAGCACCAGTGTATGCTGTTTCTTTAGTAGTTCTGTTTCATCTTTTAAGGGTTCTGCCAAGGATTCTGTTTCGCCTTTCCCACGACATTATCTACGTGTTCTTTCCTATTTAAGACAGAAGTAATTGTAATTCCTAGGTATTTTGTGGAGTTTACAGCCTTCACATTTGATTGATTTATCATGTAAACAAAGTTTAACGGATTTCTTTTCATACTCATGTGGACGACTTCACACTTCTCATTATTTAGAGTCAACTGCCAATTTTTACACCTTACTGACATCTTATTCAAATCGTTCTGCAGTTGGTTTTCATCTCAGATAATTTTACTAGACGTAAATGATGGCGTCATCTGCAAACAAGCTAAGAGAGCTACTTAGATTTTCCCCTAAATCGTTTATGTAAATAAGAAACAGCAGAGGACCAATAACACTACCCTGTGGAACGCCGGATAGCACCTCTGTTTTAGTCGATGCCTTACCATCGATTTCTACGACCTGTGTCCTCTCTGAGAGGCAATCACCTATCCAGTCCCAAATTTTTGGCGATATACCGTAAGCACGCAATTTGATTAAAAGCCGTTTGTGAGGTATAGTGTCAAAAGCCTTCTGGAAATCAAGGAATGCGGAATCAATTTGCGAACCCTTGTCGATAGCACATCACTTATTGTGAGTAAAGAGCAAGTTGTGTGTCGCATGAACGATATTTTCTAAATCCATATTGACCTGTGCCAATAGATCATTCTGTTCGAGATTATTAATAATATTTGAATATAGGATATGTTCCAAAACCCTGCTGAAAATTGAAGTCAATGAAATAGGCGTGCAGTTTAATGGGTAACTCATACTGCCTATCTTGAATATAGGTGTGACCTGTGCAACTTCCCAATCTTTTGGTACAGATCCTTCTTTGAGAGAGCGGTTATATATGGCTGTTAAGTAAGTAGCTATCGCTTCAGCATAATAAGATAGGAGTCTAACGAGTATACAATTAGGAGCTGAAGACTTGTTCTTGTTAAGTGATTTTAGTGGCTTCACTACTCCGATGATATCTACTTCTACGTTACTCATTACGGCCTCTGTTCGTAATTCGAAGTCTGGGATATTACGGTCATAGGTGGTGGTTCTGGGTAGTGATTTCTCAGGATCTAAGCAACCCAACTGCGGGAAAATGAAATCCCATGTCAGTTCTAGTATAATTTTTTTGTCCAATGAATACCCGTTTATCATCTGAATTTCTTGTTGGTGTAGTAATTTTAATGGCCAGTAGCGTATTCCACGAGAAAAACAGAAATGTATCTACCACGATTGACCAAGGCGTCAAAATCAACAATGATACTAATAATAATAGTAGTAATTGAAGAAAATTACCATAGCTTTCAATGAACACAGATTGTTAGTGGCGCCACGAAGCTGTAGTGATCTCTGTGAGGGGCACTGATGGAACGTTGTGCGGTTTGCGAGTTTTATAGTTTTTCTCAAAAAAAAAAAAAAAAAAAAAAAAAAAAAAAAAAAAAAAAAAAAAAGTTCAAATGTTTGTTAAGCTTATGGGACTTAACTACGGGGTCTACAGTTGCTAAACTTACAAACTACTTATGAACTACTTACGAACTAGGATGACACAAATATCCCCGACCGTAGTGGAATTTTTCTCATTTACTATATATTCTATATAAGGAACTCATAGTTCGATGGGACGATCTATAATTGTTTGATAATGATTTCGCAGCCAAGATCGCATTTTTCATTTATTATGTCACCGGTTTCGGCGTGCTCGACGCCATCTTCAGACCTGTCATAATTTACATAACTTCACGATATTTTTTATATAATGATATACATCCACCTGGATGGAAACCGGTAACATAATAAATGAAATATGCGATCTTGGTTGCAAAATCATTATCAAACAATTATATATCGCCTCATCGAACGATGAGCACCGGAACTCCCACTGAGTTGTCACCCCTGCTTGACTGCAACCCGCGACGCCCGGAACACGAGTCATTCTATTCTGCAGTAATTATTCGGCCGGTTATGTCAAGGTAGTTATCAGCGTCGCTGGCCGAGCACCGTTGTGCGTTTGCCGTTCAGTTAATAGGCTGCAGCTGTTACAGAATGGGGCCCGACTGCCGTTCGCAGTTCCCTCGCAGTCCATTAAAGTGGGAGGCCTGATGAGATTAGGAGCACTTTGCGGCAGGTAGTTGGGGGAGAGGGAGGTGGCACGGTCATGGCCAGCTCGTCAGGGAATCAAAGGTGGCCGACCAGCTGCAGGCCACGGGGTTGCCTTAATTGCAACTGCCTGCTGCTGCAAAGGACGCGCAAGTTGTCCCTGCGGTGGAGATTTCATCTCATTGTGATATCATCGAATCGTGTCTCGCTTCTACGTACCTCGGCAAAGTACAGGGGAGTGGACAAAATTGTATAAACGTCATTAGTATACTACATCTTCTTGTCAGCTGGCATCACAGCCTCCGAGTTACCGCTGAGATGCGACTACAGTGCAAAACTGATGTACGACGTCTTCGACCTGCATCATATAATACGTTTTCTCTGCGATGATCAACACAAATGTTTGATCTGTCAAGGGGTTTGTGACATTACTGATACATACTCCCTACGTTCCATAATTATTCTAATCATGGAATTGTATGGAAACCATGGCGACAATGTAACCTTCCTTTTAGCAGGTGGAGTCGGGTACTTGGGTTTGGCTCCACAAACCACTTAAACACTGGTTGGCAAAGGCGAACCACCGGAAATGGATAAACCAGTGCAAAAGGAGCTGAAGCGAAGGACATGCATTTTCTTAATAGTGAAACAGATATGATTAAATAAAGTATATTTAAACTGAATTAGTTAATTGCAACTGATATCTTTAAATAAAATAGTATATAAATTCAGTTAAAATTACGTTTAGAAACTATAGGGTGTGTGTATGGTATGGCCTTCTGTTTGTTTGTAGATGCAACAGTCTCTGTCTGAACTGGTACAGCTCTGTGAATATAATAATTGATCTGAATGTCTGAATGTCTGTAATTAAAGTAAGAACAAGTATTACGATTTATCAGACTGGCATCGACTGATTGCAATATGTGTGGACCTGTTAGTGCGCTTAACTATCCAGAATATCAGGCTTGTTGAATAACAGTCTCACTGAATGACAAGTCCGGTTGTAGGTCAGAGTAGGGTTCGTTAATTAGACAAACAAATAGTTCATTATTTAAACAGAGTACAGTCTGATACTTAACACGATGTGATACCGAGTATAAATGTGATCATGGGTGAAATGACAGACAATTTCTAACAGTAACTGTGAAACACGTCCACTGAATGTGTGGACCTGTTCCATTTTTGAGTTATTCATTAATCTAAAATGTTTCTGCACCATTAATATTGGCTATTATATTGTTAATAATTATTGTTATTCTGTTTATTAATGATCAATTCCCCATGATTATATATGTTTCCACCAGTGTGATTGAACTTGTGTGTTCATGTGGATGTGAAAGGTTGTTTTTAATATAGACTGACTGCCGCGCAATGGCTTACAGTCGCCGACTCGCGCTTTAGGGCCTCGATTATTTTAATTAAGAACGCATGGCTTCGTTTGTCGTCTGCACTGGCGTCTTCTTGATGGCCAGAGACAGCCTTACTTGGCAAGATGGGTAGGTGGCCGTGTTGTTAGTGTGGTGCCAACCTAATCTCGGACGAAAGAGGTGACATCAGACCTCTCTGGGAACCGTTAAAGAGTTTATTATCTTCCTCAGGTAGAGAGGGTTGGTAGAGACTATGCCCTGAACGCGCTCTGTATGTGTTTTTAGCGCTCTCTACAACCAGTGTGTGGAAGGCTTTCGCGTGGCCTTAGTCTCCACTCTTGCTGCGACCGTGGAAGTTAGTACTTCGTCGAATCATGCTGAGGTGAAAGCTCTTAGAACTTTGCTTTCTTTGTGATCAGGCTGTCTTCGTTTACCAGTGATAGTTTTCTTGAGTAATTCTTTCGCTATGCGAGGCGAAGTTAATTTACAGAACTCGAGTAATTCGGTGTAAATTTAGTATTTTCATATTCATTCTGGTGACGATTTTGTGTACGGTTTTTCTCGAGTTAGAATACTCGTATGTGGCCTTCAGCCTTTGTTGGTTTTTAACTTCGGCCTTCAGCCATGCTATTACTGATACTAGCGTTCTGCTAAATGAATTCTCGTGTGTGCTTTACTTGCTTATTCTAAATTAATTTCTTTTGTAAATTCTCTGTATTTCCTCGAGGTCGCACACCACGTGGTACGTAAGAATAGTATGCCACTGCCTCCGAGAACATGAGTTGGTTTAGTGCCTTCTGATTCTAAATTTGTGCTTCAAGACAGCCGCCATCTCTTAAAACGCCGCCGCCGTTTCGTTTGTCGCTGCTACCAAGTTATCCCACATGGTAAAGTGTCGCAAGCGTTATGCGAATGTCTGTGAACGAATGAGTGTGCTTTCCTCTTCCCATTGTGTATTTGCAAATTTCCTCCCACGTTACCTATATATTGATATAGGGCAGAAACAATTTTATTATGGGCAGTAAATTTATGATTTAACTCACTATTGTACAATGTGTGTGGTTAATTTGGTCTTCCCACATTTATTTGCTTGTTGTTTTATTGATTGGATGATGATTTAAAGCATCAAACCTCTGCTTATAATTTCATGCTCCCCATCCCATGTGTAAGTATCTATTCATTTAAATTATAACATTGATTTTATGTTTGTTAAAACGTTGGCTGCTCCCTTAAGGAGTCAGCAGTTAGATAAATTTTCGTTGCGCAAATACTGTGGCCACTCGCAAGTAATTTAGAGCAGCAGGGAGCGTCTTAACTTCCATTTGCAGATCTCAACTGCCCCAGATCATATTACTTAAGTAATTTAACAGGAAACTTTCAACTGATGGCAACAGAACCTTATGTACAGATATAGCACAGAGTGGAAACGCGTAAGCTGTCAATTATGAAATTCGTTAACTATTTAGAGAAAAGATCAAGTTTAGTGTACAAATGCAAAAAGGACTAAGTAAGGGTTGTGTTGCGAACTTAGCAAGAATTGTTGAGTGTGACGACACTTACTGAGAACAAGACTTACTTTCATTAGCAAATAAACTGTTGTGTTTCCAAAATACTTCATTAATTAAGTAGATTCTCTACCAATGTTTCACACGAAAATAATGCCGAGTATAAATATGATCATGGCTAGAATGACAGAAAACCTTCTAGAGTAACTGATAGTAACAGAACAGCGTGTACACATATAGAACAAACTGGAAACGCGTAGGCTGATAATTACAAAATCGTTAATTACTCAAAGTAAAGATCAAATTTAAGCTTAAAAATGCAAAATAGAATAATTATGGATTATGAATTGATATTAGCAATAGTTGTTGCTTGTGACGACAAGTGCCGAGAATACGTTGCACCACAGTCGTAGTTTTCGATAAGCTGATAAATTCGGTAGACGGCATATGTTCATGGTTAACCTAACTGACTAAACCCATCTCTTGCCCTAAGCGGGAAATATGTTTAAAACGCCAGTCCAACAAATAACTATTTCGTCACTGAATTTAGTTCAGTGCCCTACAAAAGTGAACATATTGGAATATTTTGAATTCGTTAATTTACGGCTGTTAATGTTAACCAACGGTCTATAATGACTCCAAGTTTAATCAAGTGTAGAAATCGGTCATTGCAGATCATAAGCTCTTTTGAGAGAGAACAAGACTTACTTTCATTAACAAATACGTTGTATGATCATCAAGTGGTTAGCGAAAAATGTTCAAATGTTTGTATAGCTTACGGGACTTAACTACGGGGTCATCATTCCCTAAGATTACAAACTACTTATGAACTAACTAATACTAAAGGCGGCACAAATATCCATGCTCCTCGGCCACCGCGGCCGGCAAGTGGTTAGCATATGAAGCACATTCCACGATTGGCAGCAAATACTGGCAGCTACCTGACAAACTTGTTGATCACGATTTTTCTAACCGAATCTAAGACCATAACAAATGGGATACTAAGTGCGTAGAAAATGTTTAACTTACTCGAAATACCAAGCATGAATAGAAAATTATTTTCGCTCATCTTTTTTGTGCTGCCAATAGTCAATTTTCATTAGCAAATTGAATTTTGTATGTAATCAATAATTGTGTCTAGTTGAAACGCGTATGTTGCCTGTGTGCATACGTGCAGATTGATTTTAATATCTAGCTAGTTATTTATATGCAAATTTATCTTAATCATGGGCCGCCACTGTGCTATATAGAAAAACATAGAAAAATTAACTGAGCCCATCCTATCCCTCGAATGGTGACAAGATATAAAAATGATTTTTTTTTTTTTTTTTTTTTTTTTTAATTCTGTGAATCAGCATCAATACAATAAAACTCAAGTTACTCAATCTGAGCCAACAATTTCCCATTATTTAAACACACGAAAATATAATCCACCAAAATAAGTGAAAGGGTTTTAATGATGTAAAAGAATTGCAAAATAAATCATTATACTTAACTATAAAGATAATACAGCGAAACGGAAAAATCTAAGTTTCCGTCTAGTTGTCTCTGTAAACATGTATAAAGTTCGAACACTAATCACGTTAAAAGCACAAAACATGAATTAATTCTACACTTAATACAAACTTACACAAGCAAGACTTAAATGTCTAGCTATATCTATAGATAGTGATGATGCATGCAACGAGTTTGCAACTGAAACAACTCACGGATTATAAAACAAGACGATTACTGACGAGAATAATCAGTGCCCTATCAGGAGTCAGGGTTGCTCATACAGTATACTATACCCAAATAGGAGTCATGCAGAACTTGCAGCAGCAGCAGCAGCAGCGTTGTTGGCAGTCACCATGGTCAGCGGCGTGTGGCGCTGAACATGAAGTATAAACTGCGCCGAGGCCGCGGAGTGGCAATATTTACCTCTATTGTATGCGTTTGCGGAAGCGACACACGATAAGCAAATAACCGTGTCTACAGTAAGCTACACTGACTGTGGTCGCAGGTGGCGATGCCACAGAAAATGAAAGTTCAAAGTGTGGTACTAACAGACCAACACACTGAAAAATAAATAAAGTTCCCGACCGACCAAAGCGGTGGAAAATACAAGTCCAAAATCAAAACTTCGAAAAATTTCGTGACACGACGGAGGGTTAGCACCACGCCGTAAGACCTTCCCAATCGCCAGTACTCATGAGTGCCTCTTTGTCTCTCCTCTCTCTCTCCGCTCCACGCCAAAACTCGGTAGCTGCGGGTACAGCCACCCTGTGCTCAACCCTCAGGCCAATCGGGATCGTCCTCGAAACATCTGCGCCAATTAAACCGACGGCTGGGAAGCTACCAACTGCCTTCCAAAAGGAAAATATGTAACTAGCCAATGGCACACTTACCACCAACTGAAGGCACATTCCTCCCCCAACCTGCCAGAGTACCCACGCTTGGTCACATAGTGCAGCTCTCAGAAAATCAGCAAAAATAATCAGCTGCCGCCATCAGGGCACCGCTGTATAGCTGTATACAGCTCTCTGCAGCACGTCCCCCCTCCCCCCCAACCACACTGTGTGAGACGACAGAGAAACATAACATAAACAGAGAAGAAGTCCCCCCCCCCCCGCCATAAACCTCTGTCTTACTCTCCCCTCATAGTTCTGTAAGACGCCAGCAGATGTCAGGTGGTTCCCTGGTTTAGTACCGGTAGATCACACTAGAGGCGCTTCTTAGGGTGCCTCTCGCACATCAGAGGGTAGCGTGGAGGGGAGACTGAGGGGGGAGCTCGTGCCGCCTGCCACGAGGCCACGGCTGTGTCAGGTATGTCGGCGTTTGAGGGGAAGCTGTGGTGGGGACAGCCGCTACCTGCCGCCTGCTCTGGCCAGTTTTATACGGCTGCTTCTGACCGCGGCCACATCATGGGACATCTTACGGAACTGCTGGTAACCCTCCCTCCCCGCACCCCTGAGCGTAAGACCGGACCCTTACGAAGGTTTCCCGTCTGTATATTTTTGTCTGTGGTGAGACGCACCCTGTATTTTTTTTTCTCACCCAACCTGGTGGTCCAGGCAATATAATAAAATGTCAAAATTCTAGGCATTCCGGCAAGTTAACAGACGGGAGATACCGAGTTCCCGCGAAGATCAAACTGCATGACCGCCTCCGCGCCCGAAGGCGCCACACCCGTAGTAGGCGGACAGACACAAACGCCCATGGTAAGGCTTCCGCTGACGGGCCAGGCAGGTAACAAGCACACCGCGGCATACGGCCACTGGCCCGACCGGTCGCCGAAGAGGAGCTCCCGAAACCCTCCTTTGAAGAAAACCGCGGACTCGAGGCTGACCGCTCGTACGGTAACGTGCAACGGCGTCTCTTCCGCTCAAGCCAAGTTTCGGCAGCAAGCCAGGCAGCAGAGTAAATGAAATGCAGTTTCTACAAGAAATGTATTTAATACAATAAAGCTATTCTAATACACCCATTCCCCCCTATCAGCGGTCAAAGGACCGTCAATAAGAAGATATAACAGCAATAAAATTAAATACAGGTCGAATTATATACAATTAGTATAAAACATGATAGTAGAGATACGTCAGACACAGGAAGTCAGAAAAATAACCAACACCTGTCATAGTGCAGTCAAACCTGTATCAGCTCTACCGCTACTGTTAAGGAAAGCCTCCTTTAATTAACACTAACATTAATCTAAGAACAACAGTTACACAAATTATTGACTTTCAATTCTAAAAAAGGAAATGAAGTCATCATCATATGAAATAGTGATTAAAAATAATGATCATGGCTGAAAATAATGAAAGAACAAAAACTGTAAATTTATTTCGGTTATTATTATTATTGTTTTACAAACACCACCGCTATAAAAATGAAAAATAAGACCGAAGTTGCCAACAGCTAACAAACAACTGCAATACTTGCTGACCACCCATACACTCACTGCCTACTGACGGCCACCGATGTCTCACATTCCGTGGCCATAGACTTCTCTGGAGAGTCAGAGTGTTAATAACAAAATTTTCAATAGACCCACTGGCATATTCTTAAACTTGGACCATATGTTAACTTGGAAATCAATATACATATATAAAAATTGAACGTGGGACGTGTATCCATATGTTTCACTTGGTAGCCAAAATTATTCTCTGCCGACCAATGGCGGTGTGCACTTTGGTGTTTTGGTCGCGGTGTGTGGCGGTGGGTGAGTGTGGCGAACAAAAATACGTAAATTGTGGAGCAATACGACGATCAACAGATGCTCAAAGATTAAAGACTCAAAGATAAAACACTGGGAAACACAGAGATACATTAAATGAGCATTAACTACACTGGAAATACACCAATGATCTCAATATAATCACTGGAAAGACCACTGTATTGCTTAGGATCAAAATACTGACAACTGGATTAGAGTGACAAATATACATCGAGCGTCACGGTTTCATAATACATACTACCATCTCCATATTATCTTTGAGCTCAGTGCAATACACAGATTGTAGACATATGTTAATGTACGTCTGTGATGGAAAGTTCGTAAGTCATATATATGCTGCTCAAGTGCTAAAACTGCATTGCCGGTTCCAAAATTACCTCTATGGGAATTCTTTGAATATATTTACATAAGAATTCTTTGCAAGGAAAGTTGAAATCATGTAGTTTCCTTTCTGATTTCGGTGCGTGCTTATTAGATCTTGAGTCCCTTCTCTTTAGAAATGCCTAGAAAAGGGTTTAGTACAGAACAAATAGAGGCCCTGTTAGTTACGTAGTACACCAAGTAACTAATAGAAGGCAATGCTGCTTTTGTTATGCTCATAACTATGGTGTAGTTCTCTACAAGTGATTGTATCCTTTCTTTAATATCCGTTGCGAAACCCGGGTGTACAGCTATCTACTACTAATCTCTACTCTCCTAAAGTACTTCACGGAATAGGCCCTACTTACATGGGGCACTTCGTTTCATAAAAGGGGGATCACAGGGAAAAAAGATAGCCTATCGTAATGTAAAGTTTTGTATCTACGATCGTTATGTCTGTCTCTTAGAACACGTTTATCTCCAAAAGTAGGCTACTTGACGAATTTTCGTAAGATTTTCAGCCGTAGCTTGAACACATCGTGTTCAGGTCTGAAATGACATGTGCCCTGTGAACCAAGGTACGAAGTACTCCTTCACGCTGAGCTGGATGGTGACAACTATCAGCTCGCAGATACAAATCAGTGTGAGTAGGCTTATTATAAACAGAATGTCCCAACGTACCATCAACCTTCCTTCTGACCAACACATCAAGGAAGACAGACATTCTTTTCCACCTCCATAGTGAACTGAATATTCGGGTGGATTGAATTTAGGTGTTCCAAAAACCATTTAAATTCTCACTACCATGAGGCCAAACGACTAAAGTGTCGTCTACATATCTGAAAACAAAAAAACAAAAAAACAAAAAACAAAAAAGAAAAAACAAAAAAAAATAATCACGCAGGTTTCAGAGTCGGTGACGTTAAAACACGTTCCTCGAAATCCTCCATAAACAAATTGGCCACAATTGTGAATCAAATGATTTTGGCATTTATGGCAACTTGTTTGTAACTGTCTTGATTGAATTGAATTATAATTTAATGTTAATAAAATGTGTATGACAACGAGACTTGCACTCATTACAATGGGCTACACCTGCCGTAACTGCTCCCTCCCTACCAGTAGACCATGCCGCATAGACAGGTAAACCAACAGCAAACAAAACCAACAGTTGGCAACGACAAAGAGGAAAACTGCCATTCAAGTATCCTGATGATGAGCTCACACTGCAAGTGCTCCGTCTTGAGCAGCTCGACTCCAGGGCATTCTCTCGACTTACGATCAGTCATCTTCAATACACTAACTTCAAAACCTGAAAAACTAATAGCCGCAAAAGAATCTAAAACCAACTACTCTCTTTGCTCAGTTCAACGTGCATGCGCTTTTCGTCCGTTGTTCATTTAGAAGGTGTGAGGAACTTCTTCGAAATACAGTGAAAGTTCCCTTACCGGACACTTCCTAATAGCGGACTCCTCTCAATAACGGACATTTTGAAATTCCCTTGGAAAACGACATTAACCCTTACGCTAAAATTATTCCGAATAGCGAGCATTCTCAGTAACGGACGCGGACACTGCAATATGTCCCCCAACAAAAAAACAAAACTTCCAAATAACGGACAGCGTGAAAGAAACAGTGCATTCCTGCATAGCCGGCCGCGGTGGCCGAGGGGACTAAGACGCTCCAGTCACGGTCTTCATGGCCACTACGGTCGGGGGTTCGAATCCCCCCTCGGTCATGGATATTTGTGCCGTCCTAGTTCTAAGTAGTTCATAAGTAGTTTGTAAGTTTAGGGACTGATGACCCCGTAGTTAAGTCCCATAGACTATACAAACATTTGAACAATTTTTTTATTCCTGCATACCAAAAGACTGAGTGTCATCAATTCGATCGTGTGTTCGTTGAAGTTTTAGCATGTTTCTGGTTCGTACTGCGTGGTTTCACGGCATTGCCATATATTGGAATTTCTTGGAAGTACAGTACGTAACACGTGTGCTCCATGCAGCGCAGACTTAGGCTCGTCGAAACCGAAAATTAAAGTGCGGCGCCAAAAAATTTCCGCCTGTGTCGGTACATAAGACGAAACCAAGCGTTTAACAGTAAAAGCACTTTTTTTTTTTTTTTTGCCGCGTGGGCTTTGGTAGGACAGGGGATAGGCGGCAGATGTATCGAATGTTTTCATTCGATGGCTGCCACAACCATCAGAAAGTCAAAAGCTGTGTCTACTGCGTCTTCAGTGTTGTATAGCCTTTTGTGTGTTTTCGATTTGAAGTTTCGTGCTCGGTAAAAAAAAAAAAAAAAAAAAAAAAAAAAAAAAAAAAAAAAAAAAAAAAAAAAAAAAAAAAGAGGTGAAAGTTACTACGGGTGCGAATGTGATCGCGTTGTAACAAAAGCTTCGCGCTTTGCAGAAATTAATGATGGTGAGCCACCCGCGAAAATTTCTGAGATTTTAAGAAAGGTACGAGTGCGATTACTGATTGGAAACAAATTGATCAGAAATTGAAATTTATTGTCCCATTCAAGAGTCAAGCAGTGCAATGAAATCTCGAAAATCAATGAGAAGAGACTTTATATTTTTAGGCATGAACAAATAAGAGCCAAAAACGTACTAGGTCAAAAAGCGATGACTTTTTTGAGCTGCATTAAGAAAAGGAGCAAAAATTCATCGGAAATTATGGGATGCTGGAGCGGTTCAAGAAGCGGCGTGGAAATCGCACGTTTTACGATCTTAGTTCGCGATATTACCGCCATTCGGTGTGTTTCACGCGTGAAAACAGGGGACTTCGGTTTATCCGAGATTTACGTTATCCGAACCGGCCGACGTACCGATCATTTCGGATAAATAATAGTTTACTGTTTTGTACTTTTTTCATTTCAACAGCGGGTACTTCTTAAATACAATTTTATTTTCCCCATTGGTGTCCATTATTTAGATGTTTTACTGTACTTCTAGTTTACAGCAGGAGCGGTGGACATATATATTTGCGTCAATTCAGTATCGTTTCGCGAGCAGGGCTTTCTCAATTGATAGCAGTCTCCGCTGAGTTGGAACTTAACCACTTTGTAAAGTCACAGTCTTGTATCACGTTCACCTGAGCCCGAAATTCTTTCCGTTACTTGGAATTTTTTTTTTTTTTTTTGGTTGCGTGGAGTACAAATTGGAGAGTAACTGTAGCGACAGTTTTCAATTAACTTGACAGGCACCTGTAGTCTGCAGGTGCTCTTTGGTCTGTGCTTTTCAACCGCCTTCCATTTATCTGCTTGTCGAACCCTTGCGGAGTACTGAGACAGGCTGTTAACACTGACAACTGACTACAGTTTATCACTTGGTTCATAAAACCATCCATTTTTGTTGGACACGCGACCTTACGTTGGCATGTATGAAAAAATTGTTGAAATGTCTTGGTCGCAGTTAGCTTTATTTCATGACGCGTTTCGAGACATCATCATCAGAAAAAGATTTTAAAAAAACGATGGGAATTACGATGTAAGTCTGGTTGAACACCTTCACCAGACATCCATGATGGTATTTTAAATTTGTATTCATGAATCTATACCAAGATGGTGTAATTCCCATCGTTTTTTAAAATCTTTTTCTGATGATGATGTCTCGAAATGCGTCATGAAATAAAGCTAACTGCGACCAAGACATTTCAACAATTTTTTCATACATAACTGACTACAGTATCACACTACATTAGACATACGCCAACAGCGGCGTCCGCAGTTACTCCACCCTTTTCGCGTTATTACAGCTCGCCTTCACCCATCCTAGACGACGGCCCAGCACCTGGCGCAGTGTGTGGTGAAGTATTCCGCAGCCTATCCCAATAGCTTGACCGGTGGTTGTTCCACAGTCCCGTTTCGGCATACTTTTCCCTGCTTTAACGCACCTCTAATCCTCCCTAGCACCGCGCGGGCCCCTTGTGGACAATTTAACGCATTATTCTGAGATGACCCACCTTACTTACGATTGCCAAGGGATCTCACGTAGCAATCTTTTAAGTAATTTGTGTGTACAGGGTGTTACAAAAAGGTACGGCGAAACTTTCAGGAAACATTCCTCACACACAAAGAAATAAAATACGTTATGTGGACATGTGTCCGGAAAAGCTTAATATTAGTATTTCTCTTTAAATGGCTTCATTCCAACGTGATTAAATTGTAAATTTTCATAATCAACATGTGCGGGCTGAGGATAATCCCCACTCAATTGTGCAATCACGTCATCAACACAGATTTTCTTTGAACGTTTGGGCAGGAATTGTTGGTGATGTCTTGATTGGGACTCATGTTCTTCCACCTACGCTCACTGGAGCACGTTATCATTATTTCATACGGAATACTCTACATGTGCTGCTTGAACATGTGCCTTTACAAGTACGACACAACATGTGGTTCATGCACGATGGAGCTCCTGCACATTTCAGTCGACGTGTTCGTACGCTTCTCAACAACAGATTCGGTGACCGATGGATTGGTAGAGGCGGACCAATTCCATGACCTCCATGCTCTCCTGACCTCAACCCTCTTGACTTTCATTTATGGGGGCATTTGAAAGTTCTTGTCTACGCAACCCCGGTACCAAGTGTAGAGACTCTTCGTGCTCGTATTGTGGACGGCTGTGATACAATACGCCATTCTCCAGGGCTGCATCAGCGCATCAGGGATTCCATGCGACGGAGGGTGGATGCATGTATCCTCGCTAACGGAGGACATTTTGAACATTTCTTGTAACGAAGTGTTTGAAGTCACGCTGGTACGTTCTGTTGCTGTGTGTTTCCATTCGATGATTAATGTGATTTGAAGAGAAGTAATAAAATGTGCTCTAACATGGAAATTAAGCGTTTCCGGACACATGTTCACTTAACATATTTTCTTTCTTTGTGTGCGAGGAATGTTTCCTGAAAGTTTGGCCGTACCTTTTTGTAACACCCTGTATACTTATTGTATAGTTACAATTTTTCATTTTATGACCACTGATCAGAAGGTTGGCCTAGCCTGACAGTCATTAATTATCTTTACTAGTTCAATTATTCATTATTCCTCTTTGTTAAATTTCATGTGTCTCCCTATTTTGTAATAAAATGTTAAAAGTCGATTCAACTCGTTTTGATTTTCAATTTTGAAACCGTAACTAATGTTTTTGGAGGGGCATATTTATTAATTTAATCAGTTTTATTAATTGAGAGTGGAATAACATGTCCTTTAGACCTAGATGGCTCTCACTCGGCGACATTCCATTTTATAAATTCAGAAAAAAATACTACAAAGGTGATTGGTGTATGTTAATGAGGTAGAGCAAAAGTATTTCTTGTCTTCTTACCGATGATGATCTCAACTGAAATTCACTTAAGCGGAGGTTCATTAAGAGATCACTGCCTTATACTCCACTAAGCTGTAACGTTCATAGGAGAATATATCAAATAATTAAGTACCGATTTGTAACATTTATAATGCTAGGGTACTCGTCTGAATGGGACTATAGGGCTTATATGCAAATGGGATCCACAGTATCCCATGAAAGATACTGACGAGCTGGTTGCTTTGCATATAAGAAGAAAATTTGGCTGTCAGGTCACGAAGAGACCTCGAACACGACAGCTCAATTTATGAATTAAACCCACGAGTCGTAATTCGGCAACAGAGCAGCTATCTATATGAACTATGAAATACGTTCACTATTCTCTTATTGGCAGTCACTAAAAAATTAAGAATGCCACCAGATTCACAAAATAAGAAATAATGCATACCTTCTTTCAAAGCTGTAATTAACTTACGTTTATAAAGCCGAGTGCTTGAATACACACATACATAAAAATGTTACTGTCAAATGAAATTGTTGCTTTCTGTGAATAATCGGATACATTGATGCTTCATTGGAAAGAATGAAAATTTATTGCCAATTACAGGTGATGGCTGAATTCAGAGAATGAAATAACTGAGATTTAACACCCCTACCTACTTCTTGGATTTCATTTGGTGAACAGAAAATTTAGCAGAGCCCGCATACGTCCTATGGCAGAGGCGTAAGGCGAACGCTTGAAGATTGCGACTTCAATTGGATTTTTATTCCCTTCTCGGAAGCCCTTAATCTGATACGAAATGGACGAGAAATTTAAATAGGCGGCAGAGGAGCTTTGGCAATGGGAGAAGCAATTCCACCTTCCGATGCAACTGGAGTGTCTTCTTTCAAAAGCGTTCTCGTATTGCTCTTTAATATGGGACGAGAGAAACCGTGAAAAATAATTTCGCTATAACAACCTCCATCTGATCTGTGGCGTGGTGTCCTCGTTTAACCTGGAGGCTTTGCATACTGTCTCTCAACTGTAGCATAATGTGGATGAGAACTCGTAGAAGATTCGAATCTTGACGATGTACATAACATAATTCTTTTGTTACTGGGCACACTTTGGGTACTTTTCTCAGCTGGGTACTTTTCAGGTGCAGAAAATGGTATATTATTTCTCCGTCTGATATCCTTAGAATGAAATAAACGTTTACTCACCTTAAGAACCAATCTAAAAAAGATTTTGGTAACTTGTCAGCTCTTTTTTGTCGTTTAAATAGTAATTACTCTTTTACGTATTGTATACGATGTGCTCAGACCAGTGACTTCCAGCTGAGCGCTTAATAAACGACAACAGATTTAATTACTGCGTTAAGGAACAGATAATTTAACACAGAGAATCGAATAAGACTTCGTGAAAATGTTAAAAATACACTACTGGCCATTAAAATTGCAACACAAAAACTAGAAATGCAGATGATAAACGGGTATTGAATGGAAAAATGTACTAGAACTGACATGTGATTACATTTTCACTCAATTTGGGTGCATAGATTCTGAGAAGTCAGTACCCAGAACAACCGCCTCTGGCCGTAATAATGCCCTTGATAGGCTTGCGCAGTCAGTCAAACAGAGGTTGGATGGCGTGTACAGGTACAGATGCCCATGCAGTTTCAACACGATAACACAGTTCATCAAGAGTAGTGACTGGCTTATTGTGACGAGCCAGTTACTCGGCCACCATCGACCTGACGTTTTCAATTGGTGAGAGATCTGGAAAATGTGCTGATCAGACCAGCAGTCGAACATTTTCCGTATCCAGAAAGGCCCGAACAGGACCAACAGTATCAGGTCGTGCATTATTCTGCTGAAATGTAGGTTTTCGTAGGGATCGTATGAAGGGTAGAGCCACTGGTCGTAACACATCTGAAATGTAACGGCCACTGTTCAAAGTGTCGTCAATGGGAGCAAGAGGTGACCGATACTTCTAACCAATGGCACCCCATACCATCACGCTGGTTGATACGCCAGTATGGCGATGACGAATACATGCTTCCAATGTGCGTTCACCATGATGTTGCCAAACACGGATGCGACCATCATGATGCTGTAAGCAGAACCTGGATTCATCCGAAACATGACGTGTTGCCATTAGTGCACTCAGTTTCGTTGTTGCGTAGATCATCACAGGCGCTCCTGTCTGTGATGCAGCGTCAAGGGTAACCATGGTCCCCGAACTGGTCATGATGCTGCAAATGTCGTCGAACTGTTTATGCACACAATTGTTGTCTTGCAAAAGTCCCCATCTGTTGACTCAGGGATCGAGACGTGGCTGCACGATCCATTACAACCTTGTGGACAAGATGCCTGTCATCTCGACTGCTAGTGATACGAGGCCGTTGGGATCCAGCACGGCGCTCCGTATTGCCCTCCGGAACCCACCGATTCCATATTCTGCTAACAGTCATTGGATCGTGATCAACTCGAGCAGCAATGTCGCTATACGATAATGCGCAATCGCGATAGGCTGCAATCCGACCTTTATTAAAGTCGGAAACGTGATGGTACCCATTCCTTCTCCTTTCACGAGGTATCACAACAACGTTTCACCAGGCAACGCCGGTGAACTGCTGTTTGTATATGAGACATCGGTTGGAAACTTTTGTCATGTCAGCACCTTGTAGGTCTCGCCACCGGCGCCAACCTTGTGTGAATGTTGTGGAAAGCTAATCGTTTGCATATCACAGCATATTCTTCTTGTCGGTTAAATTTTGCGTCTGTAACACCTTATATTCATGGTGTAACAATTTTAATGACCTGGAGTGTAAATAAAATAAATATAAATAAACTTTCAGATTAGCATGCCTACAGCAGAAAAGTCAATTTCAACAAATGAAAGTGCGATTATATATTGCCTAGTATTTTTATAAATTATTTTTCACATGTCAATAGCTCTGGAAATTGCTTACAGCGCGTCATGAATAGGTGTGCTGAGAAATCTGAAGTACTGTTATTATACTGTAATGATACCGTCACTGCTGCACTCTGTGCATTTTTTTTACCGTTGATTGCCAAATTGCTATGAGCAAAAAAATAAGTGGAATAAGGAGCAGCGCGAAGTGTTCGCGTGGTGTCAGGCGTCATAATAAGCACTGGATGGCGGCATTTAAGTGTGTGTGTGTTTCTTAGTGTGAGATTGTTTGAAAATATAGGGACTGATAAAACAGGGTACCAAGTATTTGAATATTTCAAGCATGAGGGAAGTGCATCCAGGTTAACTATGAACAACTTCACATAAACGACTTTTTAATAGCATTTATAAGTAGAATGTCTCTATAAGATTCACAAAGAGAACATTAAAAAAAAGTCATTCCTTTAAATAAAATATTGTGTTGTGAAGTTCAAACTACTTCTCTGAAAATATTTTGGCAAAAACGGAAATTTGCAGTCTCTGATGCAGTCAATGGTAACCTTGCAAATAATCTTCGAAGTCAAAATCTAGAAAAAAAAATCCTCTCATGATACACGGTGTCCAGCAAAAAAGTCCCTAAATTCCAATTAGGGAAGGAAACTGAGTCCACCAAAAAGCATTTATATTGTCAAAGCTATAAGAATGTTACACAGAACACAAAAGGTTCTAAATAGTTTGGAAAGCTGATGAAATATGTTGCTGTACGCAGAGCAGCTTGTGGAGTATCAGCTTGCATCATGAAGATCGTTCATTGCAAACCGTCTTCGCAATCACAATGTTTTGCCCACGGCCTGCAGTACAGAAGTAACACAAACGATCAACAAAATTTGCCATCACATCCTGTAGTGCCTCAATGGAAACTGATGCAGCGGAGAAGGCTGATTCCAGTACGTCCGGCATCGCGGGACGGTTCCGGTAGACATTTTATTTCCTTGACCCCCATAAAAAGAAGTAAGACTGGTAGAATATTGAAGAGAATCCATCCTTGCGTCAGTAAATTTGCAGTAATCCAACTCATTGACGGAAGTGCCGAAGTATATTTCAGGTACGTGAAACGCTCTTTCTGTACAATATGGTCCTGCAGCATCTTGCATGAACCATTCACTGGCTGACCGATCATCCAACGCTACCTGTGTGGCGAGAAATTATTCCCAATTCCAGTACAGTGTTGACTGGTGATCGTTTGTCGCATGGAAAAATGATCAATGCTTCTGCTGCATTCCGCAACCCACAAAGATGGAATACAGTGGGTTTCCTTCACACGAATGGGGAATTAAAAAAAAAAAAAATAAGTTTCGCTTATTCAAGACTCCATTCAGTTGGAAGTGTGTTTCATCTATTAACCAGATGAAGTCAAAATCAAAGTCTTCATGGTCAAGCATTGTGAGAATCTGGTTCACAAAGTTAGCGCTTTGACCAGCTGCTCGACTAGGTATGCCCTGGTGACATTGGATTTTGAATGGAAACACGTGTAGGTTTTGTCTCAGCTGGTACGCTTCAAACCAGCCTCTGAGTCAGCTCTTCGGATGGATTTCCTTAGATTTAGCTGGATAATTTCATTAACCACAGGAGTAACAAGAGTTTCCCTGTGTCCAACATTCCCTGGCAAATGTGCAACTCAGTCTGTCCGTTAAAATTCGCCGAAGGACTTGAGAATAGTTTTCGAAACGGATCGTTTTGACACAATAAACTGTTTGCAGAATGTCATGTTGACCATAGCTGCTTAATATATTAGCCCAAAACTATCGTTGTCGGTCAATACACCATTATCAATATTGTAACACGTCACATTAATCAAATGGCTAAGCTCTGCTGGCGCTTGATAATGATGTAATAACCGAAACCGGTAGCTTTGGGCTGATAACTTAAGCAGTTGGGGTCAACATGACACTATGCAAATATTTACAAACTGTTAACCCTCACCTTTTCTAAACAATAAACCATGTTTGAAAGTTACGCCTTGTCGTCGATGGCTTTGTAACCTGTCGTATACCGGTACCAGAAAACACGTGTTTCGATGGAATACCTGCTCCTTCTTACGCTGACCACCATTCATGTTGCCGCACGGCAATGGTCGTGCGCTCCAAGGCGCCTTGATGCAGAAACGGCGCCCGTCCCCAACCCTCCCTTCCCCGTCTGAGATTCCAGTCCTCCCTCGGGCATGGGAGTGAGTGCGTTGTCCTGAACATCGTCTAAGGAATTTTTAAGTCTAGGGACTAATGACCACTGCAGTTTGGTCCCACAGATTAACTAGCATTTGGTCACATGTACCTTTCCTGTGTCAGCGATGGAACTGATCGCTCAGATCTGCGGCACACTGTATGGAGGAATGACATAATGCGATTACAGCGTCTTCTGGAATATTTTTAGCTTCCTTTTTTGAAACTTATGTAGAAAACTCATACATCTTTCAAAATACAAATGTGTATTTTAGATTAACTCTATCCATCTTCTCTAGACACATTGTATCATTCATTCATCGCAAAAAAATTTCTCATGTAATTATAATTTAAATTAATTAGAACTCTCACTGTAGCATTGTAATCCATTTACTTCCGCACTTACTCTCTGATCATCTCCACACCAGCCTACCAAATGTCTGCGTATAGTGTTACGTGTGTGAAAGTGTGAAGTGTTAGGAAATGTTTGCCAATCCTGTAACTGAGGCGGAACTTGGGTACCAGCCGGGTATTCGCCTAGGGGGATATGGAAAACCGCCTAAAGACCACATCCAAGATGGTCGGCACTCCCACCCCTTCGTTAATCCACCGGGACAGGTCTCGGAAAGCGGTGCGTTAGACCACACGGCTAACCGAGCGGGTCTACATCTACATCTACATGGGATAGTCTGCAAATCACATTTAAGTGACTGGCAGAGGGTTCAGCGAACCACAATTATACTATTTATCTCCCATTCCACTCTCGAATAGCGCCCGGGAAGAAAGAACACCTGAATCTCTCTGTTCGACCTCTGATTTATCGTATTTTATTCTGATGATCATTTCTACCTATGTAAGTGGGGATCACCAATATATTTCCGCATTCGGAGGAGAATGGTGGCGATTGGAGTTTTGCAAGTAGCCCACGCCGCAGCGATAAGCGCCGTTGTTGTAATAATTCCCATCCCAGAACCTGTATCATTTCCGTAACGCTGTCTCCCCTGTATCGTGACAATACGAAACGAGCTGCCCTTCTTTGGACTCTTTCGATGTCCTCCGTCAAACCCACCTGATAAGCATCCCACACTGGGCTGCAATACTCCAAAAATGGACGGACAAGCGTAGTGTATGAAATTTCTTTTGTAGTTCTGTTGCATATTTTAAGGGTTCTGCCAATAAAACGTAGTCTCTGGTTCGCCTTTCCCACGATATTATCTACGTGTTCTTTCCAATTTAAGTCTGAAGTAATAGTAATTCCTAGGTATTTTGTGGAGTTTACAGCCTTCACATTTGATTGATTTATCTTGTAAACAAAGTTTAACGGATTTCTTTTCGTACTCATGGGGACGATTTCACACTTCTCATTATTTACAGTTAATTGCCAATTTTTACACCATACTGATATTCAGATCGTTCTGCAGTTGGTTTTGATCTTCAGAAGATTTTACTAGACGGTAAATGACGGTGTCATCTGCAAACAACTACTAGATTTTCCCCTAAATCGTTTATGTAAATAAGGAACAGCAGAGGACAAATAACACTACCTTGTGGAACGCCCAATATCACCTCTGTTTTAGTCGGTGCCTTACCATCGATTACTACGAACTGTGTCCTCTCTGACAAGAAATCCTCTAACCGATCGCAAATTTGGGGCGATATACCATAACCACGCAATTTGTCATTAGTAGAACTTATGTTGTGAAACTAAAATAGGAGGATACGACTATCATTCGCTGTGGGTATGACGCTACGCTATGTGCTACATCGCTGAGGCAGTAACTGTCGGCATAAAGCGCGAGCATTTCGTAGTCGACTTACTTCTGATTACAACCGCTTGTTTTAAACTACGGAGCAAACGTAGTTCTCTTTCTGTGCAGTGATGCTTTGGCACAACTAAAACGTACCTTTTCTGCGACATGTAAATAAACAGCGCACTCATCATATTCACTCACCCATTTTCCTTGGATAAAAATAAATTTATATGTGGCGTCTGTTCCGAAAGACCGGACGTCACTTATGATCATGCAGTTGTTATTATTTAATATTCATAGAATATATGACATCAACTGCGATTGGGCAAAGCTGAAAATGAGTATCCAGCCAGGATTCGAACCCGGGTCTCCTGCTTTCTAGGCAGTTGCGCTGACGCCTACACCACTGGGGACACAGTGATCACCGCACCTGCACGGACTACCTAAGCACGCCTCCCGTCAGGTACACATTTTCAGCTTTGTCCAATCGCAGTTGATGTCATATATTCTATGAATATTGAATAATAAATTTATATAGCAGTCGTCATTGCCAACGAAGAACTGCCTCAGTGTCATCTCAGATTGAGAAATTCAAAACGTTGTGTATACTCCACATCATTCAAACCGGGGGTGCAATCTAATATCTTGTAATGGAATCTGCATAGCAATCTGGGCTCCTCTGGTTATGCACCTTCCATTAAAGGTTTAAAACGGTATCTTATTTACCTTACTTGGTGAGTATGGAGGTCTTCATCACGGATGACAACTCACCTCCCACATACTTGGTTTCCGCTGCACGTCACTTCCTCTACGCAACAGAAATGTGCGTCACATAACCTGATAATACACGTAACATAATCAATGAAGGAAGAACGACGAGTGATCAATAAAAAAAATATCAGTGGAAGAAAAAGCCCGTTGTTACGTAAAGCACTGCTGCCTCCTTTCTTTCAAAGTTACGTAACTTGGCGAGGATGGCAGCGTACTGTTCGCGCAGGACCTACGTAACAGGGAGCTGAGTCTGAAGTTCGCCGCAAGTTGGGGCACTTGAGAGTGTCTTGTGCAGCTGACTTGATGTAAACAGCCAACCTTGGGCCTAACGCCCTCGGGCGCTGTTCCAGGACGACGGAAGCCCACTCGTAGCTTCTTGCTTGTCCGCACTGCCCGGGGCTTTGCTCGTCACTTGGCGCTGGCAAGCGTTACTTGCAGTGGCGGCTGGTCAGAATATATCTTAAAACTTCACAAAATTTTGCGATTCAGATAAACTTAAATGTATAAAATACCACGTGCTTCATAACATGTTAACGGAGAAAAATCAGGTGAGTAACTGCGGAGTTTGACTAACTGTGCCACGGTGGAGTAGCTGATCGGTCTAGGGGCCAATTGTATAACCATTGCTAACTGTTGATCAGTTTTGATCTTAGTCAAGTAAATGAAACAATTTTATTAATGCACTGTGTTGTTCATAGAATGAAGGCTTTCACGGCAGGTGTCGTCATTACTTCAAGCTTTCGGGCTGAGATGCTGTGGTCCATACATAAAACTTTCCCCTGACGTTTCGCCCTCGTCTGCGGAAGGCATCCTCGAAGGTAAAGCCGCTTTATCTTCGAGGATGCCTTCCGCTGACGAGGGCGAAACGTCAGGGGAATGTTTTATGTATGGACCACGGCGTCTCAGCCCGGAAGCTTTAAGTACTGCACTGTGTTGTGTAACGCTATCCGTGGATCAACAGATCAAGTTCACAGTTGATCTGTGTTAGCGCGAAACATACTTGGCAACACAGCAAACTATTCAGCTATCGACGCGTTTGTCAAGCTTCGATCACAGATAATGATCATAATTTATCGACACCAAATATAAACACGTATAAACAAATAGCATGTGCGGATCTTTGTACACTACTTGGTAATTTTTATTGAAAGTGTAGAATTGTGGAAATGGAGGAAAGCCAACAGGAAAAAGACGCGTTCTTTAAACTTTTCAAAAACGGAAAAAGATTCTCTTGTAGATATCGTCTTGGGTCCACAGAAGCACATAATATCTTTGTTCAGGTGAAACCTGAAATGGTTTGTCATTCAGTTCCACGGATGGGTTCGACCTTTCACGAAATATGCGGGGAGCACGTTGGATCTCAATGTCATCCTCACTAGACTCATCGGAATAGTCAGATATCTGTAGGCAAAAAGAAATAAAAAGATTCACAGCTTTATATAAGGCATTTACACATGACACACATATTCTTAATACTATTTTTACTGATCAACGCACATGAGATTTTAAAAGCAATTTAAACAAACGTTTGGTACTTAAATTTTTATTGCGAATTGTATAGTTACTGCTACTCTTTGCCTAGACAGCATGTTTGTAAAAGATGTTTTCGTGTTATCTGCTACTTTCATTTTCACAATGGTAACTCTCAAGAAATGAGTGCTGTGGAGCAAAGCTCCTTATGTGAGCGGGGCTCACCTATTATGCCCGTAAATACAATATCAATAATAATCATCATGCATTATTGCCTTCACTGCTTCTAGCACTAGCCCTGAAATGAATGATTAAGGTGGCACGAAAAGTCAAACACAAAAATAAAATTATAAAGTAATGTGCACACAACACTGTGACTTGCATCAAACTCTTATCAATTCAAGTAAGTTTAAGGGAATGATACTACAGTATCGTTTAATTGTCATGCACTGGAATCTTTGACACCAGCTGTGAACAAAGAATTTTAAATGACATCTTTATCACGTTTAGTTTGGCAGCTACAACCGTTCAAAGTTTCGGGAGCGGAGGCTGCGATAGCGTAGCTGACTGGTCTAAAGGCTAACCCCTGGGGCACGGCCCACTGTCTCATGACCATCAGCCAGTCAGATACGCTGTCATATCCTCCACCCCAAAATTTGAATGGTTGTAGTTGCCAAACTAAACGTGTTAAAAATGCCATTCAAATTTCTTTGTACACAGCTGGTGTCACAAATTCCAGTGTACGATAGAAACAACCATTGTTCCATTTAAAAACGTGTGTGTTCAGTGGCGACGCTAGACGAAAACTGGGCATCGGCGAACACGTCTTTGCGAGGCCCCTTTCATTTTTTCAGTAAGGAAAAAAATGTTAAATAAAATGAGCTCAATTGTACATCAATAATCATTATACTAAACTTTTATTAGTATAATATACAAGTATTATTGCAGTAACAAAAATTACAATAAACAAAAATAAATTAACATAAAAATACTTTTCGGCTTTTAGCCTCACAGATTTTTTTAACAATCACAGCATAATTAATACTAATCGCTGTTTCGGCTTTAATTAATAGTATTGACAACACAGATTTTATTTTTATTTATTTATTTATTTATTTTTTTTTGGGGGGGGGGGGGTTGTGGGTCATTGTGATTTTCAAGTATGTCTTAATCAATTTTAACTTTGAGAAACTTTTTTCGGCCGAAACTGTACTGACTAACTGTGAGCTTGATTCTGATTGTTATATAAGCATTTGTATATATTGTACTACTTTCAAATTGTTTTCTAAAATGTACTGAAGTAGTTCTTTTTCAAGTATTTAACTAAAAATTTCATCACTGCTGCACTCATTCGCAAATAAATAGGGAAACTAAATATCCGAGCGCACTAAGGCGTCATACCATGGTGAGCGAGGTCGCTCTTGTTGAGGTCGAATCCCACTCTTGGGTACGAATGTTGTGTTCGTCCACTGGTTAAGCTAGTGTAGGTTAGATGTAGGTCGTCGCTACATATCCAAGCAGTTGAAAAGCGCCGTTAAACTTCAAATATATATATAAAAAGAAAAAAAAAAACTAAAATTTTTAACAATGTTTTGCGAGGCCCCTGCAGGCGCGAGGCCGTCGGCGGTTGCCGACGTCGCCGACGCCTAGCGCCGCCACTGTGTGTGTTTGCATAATAAATACACTTTCTAAGTAATATTCCAATCTGTTTATTAGCTAACAATACGAGTACTTGACTACCAATCCATTCTGTGAAAACCGCACATCAATCGCAGTTTTCGTTTCCGTGTGTGTGTGTGTGTGTGTGTGTGTGTGTGTGTGTGTGTGTGTATGTATGTGTGTGTCTTTATTCGCGACACATGACTTCGTGTCTCTGCTCGAGATGTAGCAAAATGCGCAATACCCTCAATGTTGGTCATTAACCTGTGACGTTTCTGCAGATTTTTCTATCTTGAATACATAAAATAATTGTTCACGACAACATGTTGAACCAAACATATGTGTCAACTCCATTCTCGTATAACTTGGGAAAATTTTCTACATTTAGATGGCGAAGCCATCTTTCTCAATTTCTTAAATATTGGAATAAAACTGTGTCGACTTCCGTTACGAGGTACGCTCCGCCGTGCACCGGTACGTATTATGGTGACAGTGCTGTTCCTCTTCATTTGGAAGTTTTTTTTTTTTTTTTTTTTTTTTTTAATGGCTGGTAATCGAAGCAGAAGTGGTGATATCTGTACTAGATTACTAATTTCGATTGCTTCATAGTTCCAGCGGTGCCTTCACCTGTGTGTTAAATCTAACAAAACAGAAGTCAAAGCAGTTATGCCATTTCTGAATTTTAGCGAGACTGACGCACATTACGTCAGTACTGTTGAAGATCTTGGCGCTTAAGCGTGAAAATGTGTTTCTTCCGTACGTTGCTTTCCAGCTCTTCGCACTGCGCCGTCTGAAGAAACGCATAGGGACGCTGTGTATTACACTGTTTCGTCCTATTCATAACTTTATTACAAACAATACTTTGAGGCAACTCATCTTCACCATGAATGAAATAAAACTGTTCATTCAACTTGGCGACGACATTGTTTCTACACAGGTGTTCTTTCAACATGCGACAGACAGTTTCTATACAGCTTATCACTGTAGCCACTAAGAAACACAAGACGTAACGTATGCTCTATAAATCAACTAACCGACAGGCATGTATTCAAGAAAGACAATAGGAGTGATACGCAAAATTATAAAGCTATAACTTTGACGTCTGTTTGCAGCAGAATTTTAAAACTTTTACCTTCGTTAAGCATTATTAACTATCTCGAAGAGAACGAGGTATTGACCCATAGTCTACACAGATTCATAAAGTATTGTGATTGTGAAACGCTGCTAGGTCTTTAAGCACATGATGTAATGAGTGTATCGGCAAGCCATCTCAAATTATTTCTGTATTTCTAGACTTCCTGAAGGCCGTTCACACTATACCTTACACGCGTCAAATTGCGAGATTATAGAGTATCGCTACAGTTGAGCTACTGGATTCGTGATTTCATGTCAGAAAGGACACTGTAAGTTGTGATATCTGGTGTTCCTCAAGGAAGTGCCCTAGTGCCCCTACTGTTCCTTAACTTAATAAAAGACTTAGGAGACAATATGAGCGTCTCTGTTATACTGTTTACGGCTGATTCTGTCATTTATCGGTTAAGATCAAATGCAATAACAAAATGTTTTCATAAGATATGTGCTTGATGCAAAAATTACCAGTTGACCGTAAATAGTGTTGTGAAGTCGTTTGCTTCAAACTTCACTTTCGAAATAAGTCAAATCTACAGACCGTAAATTCAACTAAATACAATGGAATAAGACGAACAGCTTATATTGGAAAGAACAGACAGAAAAATACTGTAAGAAATTGAGGATCCCCACCAAGTGGGACTGACGGACGGTTTGATGAAAATTCAGAGAAGGGCATCTCGTTTTGTATTATCACGATACAGGGACAAGAATGTCACAAGTTGAGGTTGGAAACCATTGAAAGAAATCAGTTACTCCTACCCACAACCTTTATTTGCGAAATTTATTTCACCAATTTTCTCTCCCGAATTCGAACCTGCACTCCTGGAAAATGAAAACTGAACACCATCAATTCGTCGACCAAGATGAGGGAAATTTTATTGACACTTTCTTGAGGTTGTACACGGATGCATGTGAGTACGGTCACCAGAGCGTCCATAATGTTGGCGTTAATACCGTCCATACCCTCCTGTTGCAGCAATGCAAGCTGTAATTCCTTCATGGAAACGATCGTAGAGGTTCCGAATGTGGTTGTGAGGAATGGCCTGCCATGCAGTTTCCATCTGGTGTCTCAGTTGGGCCATATTTCGTGCCGTTCATACAGACCACCCAAAATGACGTTTGACGTGGTCCCAAACTTGCTCAATTGGGGAGAGACCTGGGGATCGTGCTGGCCAGAGTAGTTGACGTACGCCTTGAAGAGTACGTTCGGTTGTACGGTATACAGGTAGATCTGTATTGTCCTGTTAGAAAAGCATATCACTTTGTTGGTGCTTGAGTGGTAGCAAGACGGGATAAACGATAGTTTAAGTGTATCGTGGACTGTTCAATGTTCTCTAGACGATCACTAGAGGAGAATGGCGAGTGTAAAATATCGATCATGTGTGCTGTTAGAGCGTCCTCTACTCACGCCCCAACATCGTTCAGCTCGCCTCCAATGGTGTCATGGTCGACGCTTATGAAGTGACGAATGGAGTCGTCGCTGTCTCGGTGCCAATGATGGTCGTACGCGTGTGTGGCGTCTTGCAGGGGAGTGCGAAAATCTGGAGTGTACGTGACAGAGGTAGATGGGGCTGGCACCTAGCATCATGGTGGGGAGAGCCATATTCTACAATAGCCGTTCTCCTGTGGTCTTTGTTGTGGTAACATTGAACAGTACACGGTAAATCATCATTCAAACCGCTTTGCCACGGTTCATTCACCAACAAGGCGATGTGCTTTCCCAACAGGAAACATATCTCGTAAATCCAATGTGCTCTTCTAAGTGTGTCAATTACCCTGCCGATCATTATCCCCAGATCTGTCCCTCATTGACCATGTCTGGGCGCGAATCGTCACCTAGTCGAACCGAGGAATCAGATGGAAATAGCCTGGCAGGCCATACCGTAAGAGTTCATTCGGCACCGCTACAATCGTCTCCATGAGATAGTAGCACCTTACATTGCTGCAGAAGGATGGCATACTAGCGTCGCACGCTCTGGTGACTAAAGACATGCGTATTGTTCTGACTGCATGATCGTGTGTTCTGTACATCCTCAAGAATAAGTCAGTAAAATTTCCCTCTGCTGGGTTAACGAATTCATTTTCCAGGAGTGTATTTTGTTAGCACTCATCTACATCGGGAGAGACGGTCATCATAATAACATAAGTGAAATCAGATCGAAAATGGAAATGTGTTCCTTTTTGACCCGCGGTATTGAGAATGAAACAGAAGAGAAAAATCTTAAAAGCGGTTCGATGAATATTGTGCCATTCACTTCAAAGTCATTTTTATGTAGGAGTAGAAAAGAGTGGGGCCGGCAGCGGTGGCCGAGCGTTTTGCGGCGCGTCAGTCACAGTCTGCACGGCCACTACGGTCGGAGGTTCGAATCTCCCTCGGGCTTGGATATTTGTGCCGTCCTTAGTGTTAGCTAGTTCATAAGCAGTTTGTAAGTTTAGGGAATGATGACTCCGTAGTTAAGTCCCATAAGCTCTACAAACAACTTTTTTTTTTTTTTTTTTTTTTTTTTTTTTTTTTTTTTTTTTTTTTTTTTTGAAAGGAGCAGCGTCCAAGCGCGGTGAAATGAAGCGAACTGTGTAGCCTACGTAGTGCGCCTGCTCGCAGGGTGATCCAGTGCCTGCGTTTGTGGTCCGTGGGGCAGAATTGGCACAGCCTGTCCTGACCTGTAGGTACGAGTTGCATTCAAATTTGAAGGCCTCCGACTTTTTTTTTCTAATTAACTACCCACCAGAAATCGATGAAACTGGCGTTACTTCTCGACGTAATGGACCTGCAGACGTACACATTTTTCACAACGCTGACACCATGATTCCATGGCAGCGGCGAAGGCTTCTTTAGGAGTCTGTTTTGACCACTGGAAAATCGCTGAGGCAATAGCAACAGGGCTGGTGAATGTGCGGCCACCGAGAGTGTCTTTCATTGTTGGAAAAAGCCAACTGTTCTAGGAGCCAGGTCAAGTGAGTAGGGACCATGAGGAATCACTTCAAAGTTGTTATCACGAAGAAATGTTGCGTAACGTTAGCTCGATGTGCGGGTGCGTTGTCTTGGTGAAACAGCACACGCGCAACCCTTCCCGGACGGTTTTTTGCAGTGCAGGAATGAATTTGTTCTTCAAAACATTTTCGTAGGAAGCACCTGCTACCGTAGTGCCCTTTGGAACGCAATGGGTACGGATTACGCCCTCGCTGTCCCAGAACATGGACACCATCATTTTTTTCAGCACTGTCGGTAACCCGAAAATTTTATGGTGGCGGTGAATCTGTGTGCTTCCATTGAGCTGACTGGCGCTTTGTTTCTGGATTGAAAAATGGCATCAACGTCTCATCCATTGTCACAACTGACGAAAAGAAAGTCCCATTCATGCTGACTTTGCACATCAACATTGCTTGGCAACATGTCACACGGGCAGCCTTGCGGTCGTCCTTCAGCATTCGTGGCACCCACCTGGATGACACTTTTCGCATTTTCAGGTCGTCATGCAGGATTTTGTGCACAGAACCCATAGAAATGCCAAGTCTGGAGGCGATCTGTTCAACAGTCATTCGGCGATCCCCCAAAACAATTCTCTCCACTTTCTCGATCATGTTGTCAGACCGGCTTGTGCGAGCCGGCTTGTGTTCTGCCTTCATTAAACTGTCGCACCCACGAACGCACTTTCGACACATCCATAACTCCATCACCACATGTCTCCTTCAACTGTCGATGTATTTCAATTGGTGTCACACCACGAAAATTCAGAAAACGAATGATAGCACGCTGTTCAAGTAAGGAAAACGTCGCCATTTTAAGTATCTAAATCAGTTCTCATTCTCGCCGCTGGCGGTAAAATTCCATCTGCCGTACGGTGCTGCCATCTCTGAGGCGTATTGACAATGAACGCGGCCTCATTTTAAAACAATGCGCATGTTTCTATCTCGTTCCAGTCCGGAGAAAAAAAATCGGAGGCCTTAGAACTTGAATGCACGTTGTATACAGTGGCGTATCTATCATAGGGCTAGGCGGGGCAGTGCCCCGGGGCCCCCAAGCTCAAGGGGCCCTCGGCCTAGGTGAGCGACGTTCGAAAAAAGTTACAGTAGATTCTTGAACACTTTCATGTCCCCCAATTACTTCAGATAATTGAAGTTCTACTGTATATAATAATTTAGTTGAATGAAGGTTTTCCGACTTTGAACTGTTTGAATCCTGACCAACAAACCTCAAACGCACAAAGTGAAATCCAAAAATTATTCGTAGCCCAGAATATAAACACAACAACGTCCTTTGATTGTCCGCTAAGACGTGGACCCTGCCATCGTCAGCGCATTGTCGGCTGAAGTCGGAGTTGCTGTGCCTGTGAATCTTTGCGAAATAACCATGAATGGTGCTGAATTACTAGCTCAGTGTTTGACAGTACACAGTGTGACCACATTTGAATATGAAGTCTCTACAATGTATTATTACAAAACAGTATTATTATGGTAACTCAACTGTTTGTGCAGTGAATTCCTCAAGGATGTGCTCCATAATAATAGATCCCAAAGAAATGATGTAAGCAATTGCACTCTGAAATTCGTGCTAGAAGAAGAGAAAATATGGTTACTCTGTCACCATAGTAAATTGTGCATTCAAGACACTACCCTGCACCCCACTGCCACTATAATAAGCGAAGATGTCAACTTAGTTATTTTACTGATTACTTTTTCCTGGTAGGACATTAATATATACTTCATGAAGCCAGGTAGGGGAACGGCTCAAACCAAAGTATTCCATCAAACAAAATCCGGCAACTTTCTTTTCTGAAACCATCCTACACGAATATTTCCCCATGTTTTTCTTATTTGGGCTATCAACGAAATTAGGCTGATCGGTACGGAGCAGTGAGCTAACAGCGAGGAGTTTAGCGACAGTGAGATGTCGCCACTGACAACAGTCTGCCTGCAGTCACCGCCGACTTGACTGTTTCCGGTTTGCTTCGCGGCAGAGGGTCATGTTTTCATGGTTTAGTAATACTTCTTCATTGTTTATTTTTTACTAGCTTATGCCTGCGACTTCATTCACCTAGTATGGAGCAACTTCGGAAACTATCCCAAGAGGTCGTTTATCTTTATGTCCTACCCAAGTCCAAATCTATCCCTCTGCAAAATTTCATTCAAATCCGCCCAGTAACTTTTGCGTGAAAGCATAACAAACAAACCAACTTTCACAGTTATAATTATAGTTGAGAGTACAATTAAATATTATCTGCTGCGTGACACATAACTTACTTCATAATATTCAGATTTGCCTTATTATGTCTTCCAGTGGGCGGTAAGGAGCTGATGATGAAGTAATTTTGCACAGTTTTCGTTTAAAGAGGGCCCAAATGTCATTTTTGCCCCGGGGCCCTTGGTGACACAGCTACGCCACTGCTTGTATAACACTTTTTACAGCCAGTCATACGTCATTTAATGCCAAAGGCTGTTCAGTATATTGCCTTGTGTCACCTATAGAAATTTTTGCAGCTATACCTGTTCCACCCCGTTATGCCATAGACAACGTTTGCTCCTTTCACAGCAGACCTGACAGCTGTCGCCGATGATGACGCTGGCTGACGCTCGGAAGCTTGCCACCCGGACGCGGTCCCTGCTGCACTTTTATCCGTTTTCCGGTGGCGAGTGGGCAGCCCGTCGCGGGTCCCCGGCGTTCGCACGCTGCCGCCGCCAGTTCCTTTGTTCTGCGTTCTTTGTCAGCACACTGCGGCACGTCGCCGTCTCTGATTTACGGCGTGTTTTTTTTTCCTCTCTCTATGTGCGCTCACAGCGGCGAAACAAGCGTTCCTACTGTTATTGCTCCCTTTATCACACCCCGCCTCCCGCCCTCCTTTTTTTTCTTTTTTTTTTTTCTTTTTTTTTTTGTTTGCGTCCAAATTAGAAAAAAGCTCCCGCCATTTCGGAAAAGGCCGCACCGCGAACAACCTCATTAGTAGCTGCATTAGCACGCGTAAGGGCGTATGTCTCCCTTTGCCCTTGCCGCTCTCTGCCCGAGCTGTGGTTACGGCCAGCGAAAATTCGCAGGGGTGACGCGTGGTGAAAGGGCTGTTTGCGAATCAGAAATAACGAGGGAGGAGACAGATTTGGCGTTGACGACGAGGAGGCTCGACCGTATATGTGGTGGGAGAGTGACACACTGTGTTTTTTCGAGGTAATAAACCAGCTCTGACAGTAACGAACGTAGCCAATAGATAGATGGGGAGGGGTAAGATTATTTTAAAGGCAAGTAATTTTATAGTTACTTTACTTACTTGGCTAGTTACGCCTTTGGAGAGCGATATGCTTATCTATATCTATAAATATGAATGTCTGTTCGGTGTACGTTTACCACGTCTGAACCATAAGACATAAAGAGCTAAACATTTGTGCAGTTACTAATGTCTACCCGGGCAAGGCTTTAGGTGCGGTTTTATGGCGATCGGATAGCTATTTATCTACATATATTAATGTGAATGTCTGTTCGGTGTACGCTATATCACGTCCGAACGACAAGACGCAGAGACTTAAATATTTGTTCAGTTACTAACTTATACCTTAGGAAGGTTTTAGACACGGTTTTATAGCAATAAGATAGATATTTAGTAATTTGAAGAATATAACGCGAAAAATCGGAACAATAATTACTCTTTGAAAATTATATTTACTCTTTGAAAATGGTTTTATTGGTTGCATTGTTGCTTGATGGTTGATAATGATAAAATGATGGAGTATATTGGGTTGGAAAGTTATCGGTGTATATAAAACGCTACGTGTGTGTTAATATTTCTCTCTGCAGTGAAAAGTACAGAACGTAAACTAATGGTCTGTGTGTAATTGTTGGCCGAAGACTCCCGTTGTACACCATAGTAGTTCCATGCCGATAGCTATAAGAAGGTGGAAGATATGGAGGTTGAAAGTCGTCAAATTATAAAAAACATCGGACTGAAGGCTAGCAATGATGTTTGCGACTCTATAGCAAGGAGGTTACACACAGCGAAACTTGATGTCACAGACAATATCTTCGGTCTATGTGTGCTACAATGTCTTCAGCTCTTTCTCTGTAGGATATGCATACGAATAAAGAAAAATAAGAATAAATAAATAAAGCAGGAAAAACCACCAAGAGAACAGGCGATGCTAACAGTATACTACGCATTACACATCGCTTCAACGGGTTCTGCACAAATCTATAGTTTTGTTCTGATATTGATGAAATTTTGCATTTTTATAGAATCTACCGACGTTTCGGCCACTGAGGCAAGTGGCCTTCTTAAGGGTCAGACACGGATTGTGATGAAGACCGCCTGCAACAGTGGCCGAAACGTAGGTAGATTTTATAAAAATGTCGACGCGATCTCATACTCAAGAGTATTTTATTGACGATCTTCAGTTGAAACACCTTCACTTTCATGTTAAGATGTTTAAACCGTTTAAACCGTTCCGAATATGATGCAATAGATAATTGAAACCGGAGAAGAGAAATATTTTATTGGCGATCTTGGCTTAACAACCTGAAGATGATGTACTTTTATTAATGAGGAATTTTAACATTTTTTCTGCTCATATTTCAGGTGAAACCGCTTTTGCTTTACAGACATCACGCTTTTATAGTGCTGGCATTAAATCATAAAAATGTATCTTGCTTTCAGTCCTCACTTTTATTCATTTCTATTTTTTTTTTTTTTTATCACTTCGGGAAGCTCCCGTATAGTTGTTACTTTTGTAAAGTAACAGAAATAATGACTCCATGTGTACGGTTCAATTACATTCTTTTCATATTCATCATCATCGTCTTCTTCTTCCTCATCCAGTTCTATCACCTTGCGATGTGGCCTCTTTCAGTCGACTTGTAACATGGAATCCCAGTAGGTTTTTCCATTTCTTTCGATACTGAGCTTCCTATTGCCAACCGAGAACGCTGTTTTCCTTAGATCCTTTCTCATCTGGCTGGTGCTCTTCCTTTTGACCTTTCCATGGTAAAAGTCGTCTACAACTTGTTTTGATTGTCTACTATTTATTGTTCTAGAATCTTGACCGGACTGCTGCCATGTCACTGTATTCACATTTTCCATTTATCTATGATCTTAGTCATACGGTTGATCCCTTGTGTAACCCAAAACTAATCCCATTCCTCTTTGGGGCACTATTACTTTCCTGACATTCAACTCATTTAAGATCCATGTTTCACAGCTATATTAAGGATTCATTGGTAAAAAATGTTTTCTACAGCTCAACTGACATCGTAGACTGAAAACTGTAGAGTGCCTCATGTCAGCTTGCCAGTCCAGTTTAATACGTTGTAATATTTATTATTGTACCTATGTTTATTTCCTACCGTACTTCAGAGAATTCTAATGCAAGATCGTTAACTAAAATTTGAAGTTCTTCTATATCAGTTGCTAAGAAAACAATGTTATCTGCAAACCTCAAATTGTTCAATGTTCTTTCAATTACTTGAATTCTCTTTTTCCCCCAATTCAATTTAGACGTAGCATTTTGCATGACTGCCGGAAATATTTGATGGATATAGAATTACCTGATTGTACACGCTTTTCTTCAGCAACACTCACAAAGGACTGGAGATTTTGTATTTGTTAGAGACGATTTTAATACAGCTCTCTTCTATTGTTTGTTCTCTTAGGGCCTCAAGCACAACAGGGTGATTAATCGAATCAAATGCTTCCTTGGAAGACATTTAAAGGGAAGGCAAACAAGTTGACGGCACTCATTTCGTCTTTTAATTGTTTCGCTCAGAATGAAGACGTGATCAGTTGTACTAAATTCTGTCCCGAACTCAGTTTGTCCCATAGGTTCCGCCAGGTGAAGTGTACTGCGTAATCTGGTAGTAAACATTCCAGGACAGATGGCTGATTGGTTGATAATTCCTTACATCTTTGGTACTGCCTTTCTTATGAATTAAGATCGCTTTGGCCTTGTTCCAGTCTCTTGACAAACAACCTTCGGTCTGATGACCTTAGCACTTTCGTCCAACAGGTTTACAAACATTTGCTTCGAACAAAAACCTTTCGCACCGTTAATAAAATTATTCAGGGATTACGACCGCAATGATGTTTGTAAAACAACCCGACGTTTCGGCGTCTAATGCCACTGGCATTCCTCAGGGTGTTTTTCTGGTTCTTTCCTGCGAGAAATTAGAATGTTGGCTTCGAGGAACCCAACATTCATACATGTTTCTCTACAAAGATGTACATGTCTCGTGAGAGCTTAGTGGTTTTCTCTGGTGATTTTATCCACTTCATTTCCATCAGCGTCTTCAGTGTCGTTCACCTTCAACCAGACTGAGCTTAGTTACACCACCTTAAGGGTAACATCACTACTTCCTACATTACGATTACTAAAAACCAAATATCGCACGTATCATAAGTTTCTATGGCCTTCAATTGGAGACATGAATTCTGCAAACTGATGGTCAATTACATCACGCGGTTTCTCACTCACCGACATTCAGACTCTTAAACCCAAGGTCAGGATACCAACATGTTTTCCCCAAAGTGTCGCAGTAGCCAGGATCGACACAGAGCTCGTGCGTAGTCTTTTACTTAATTTAACACGCTCACGGGATATTCAATTTGAAATCGGACTAAAAATGAGGTACCTAGAATTTTGTAAATAAATAATTATTTCTACATGTGCCTTAATGTAAAGGAATGTAACTGTCATGAATTTATCCCTTAAATTATTACTATTTTTTCTAGTTAAAATTCGATTAAGTAGGATTATTTTCCGAGCGTGACTATTTGTGTGCTGTGTAACTCAGTGAAGTATAGTGTATTTTGAAGCAGAATTCCTGAAAGTGATGTAGGTCTATAACAATAACATGACGACAATTAATTCGTTGTCGTAAAACTTTTTTTTTTCATTTATTAAAATAAATGCATTTTCATAAGGTTTAAAGTTACATAGGCTTTAACTTCTTTTTATTACACGTTGATTTCCGTTTTAAGTATTATGGAGTCCCTTATCTTCAACGTGTAGAATATAATTAATAATTACATAAGCTCATGCTGTACTTACAAGTTATATTGCGGCCAGATGCCGATCGCCACTCAACATGTAAAATGGAAATGAGCGTATGGCTGTCTTGGCCGGGAGATCCCTTGCGGGATTATTCGGCCGTCTTAGTGAAAGCGACTTACGTGCCAATGATGATGAGATGATGATGATTAGGACAACACACAACACCCAGTCCCCTGCCGGGAATCGAGCGCGGGCATCCTGCGTGGTAGTCAGCGACGCTACCGCTTTATGGGTAGTTCTTGTCCTTGCGGACGCTGATCGTGTTTGTTCGTTTTGGTTCTACGTGTTCTTTGGCTCAGCTTTTTTATTACAGATAGCGTTCAGCCCTCTGACCGGGCGCGCTGAGCCACGGCGCCCGGCTCCGCTGAGCTACGGAGGCGGACTCAACATGTGAAGACGCCTCGCTTCACAGCTAGACACAGCTGGTGAAAGGCGGCCGTAAGGATTGACGGGTTGCATACAACACGGGGTAGCCCGGCCGACGAAACGCTGTACAGCGCAGCCGGGAAATTTGACACAGTTTCTAGATACAGCTTATATTTTCGACAGCACTCTAATCAATAACCATAAAACAATAACCATAAAACTGTTTTTACAGGAAATGCTGAACAATATGGCATACGTTTTATTTCATTTAAAAATGTCTTTTTTAGACAAATGAGGAAAAGTCCTCGGAATTTAAATTCTAAAAATACCGCATAAATACTATATCAATACAAGGTCGCCTTCAAATTGTAATGTATTCGAAAATTTTACTTCGTATAGTTTTCGAGATATTAGTGTCATAATCGCGTTTGCCTGTCACAGCTGCGAGTTTGTCAAAGATAGAATTTTCATTCGCCACAGTTTGGTATTCCATCTAAACCTAATACAGTGATGTCATAACATCGTAAATTGCGATTTATTTCATTCATTTGAACGCTGTAATTCATCAAAAAATTATATAATTGTATACAAGTCGAGGCTGGGCTCCTGACGATAATTAATTGTGTCTCGATACCTCATGGTCTGTTCTCCTGATGCCGGTATACAGTATGGGTGGCTGTGGTATAGGAAAGAGACAGCATGGCGAATGGAGATTTGTGTGTGGCGGGAGACGTGAAAAATGCTCAAATGTTTGTAGAACTTATGGGACTTAACTACAGGGTCATCAGTCCCTAAGCTTACAAACTACTTATGAACTATCTAAGACTAAGGACGGCACAAATATCCATGCCCGAGGGGGGATTCGAACCCCCGACCGTAGTGGCCGTGCAGACCGTGACGGAGCGCCTCAGTCTCCTCGGCCACCGCGGCAGGCGGAGACGTGCAGGGAAGAGTCCTCTGCAGTGAGTCTGGTGACTGTGTCCTCGGTGGCGGAGTGGTCAACGCGTCTGCCTAGTAAGCAGGAAATCGCGGGTTCGAATCCCGGCCGGGCACAAATTTTCATTCGCCACAGTTTGGTATTCCATCTAAACCTAATACAGTGATGCCATAACATCGCAAATTGCGATTTATTTCATACAGAAAAATGTACCCAACAAAAAATGAAAGGTTTTCTACCGTTTGATTTGAAACGGAATGGCCCTACCACTAACTAACTATTCACTTCATATACGTGAAATGTGCATCAATGTGTTCTTGAAAAACTACTATATATTTTCATTTTAGTTTATTTATGGCAATGATTTATCAAGACTATATGATAACAGGTTAAAAGCATTTTATGGCGACGTTACGGAGTTTTCTACATGCAAAGAAACTTGATGTTACAGAAGTCACTTGAACACAATGGCCTAATGAAACCTTAAAAATAGATGTAACTATCCTCCACTACACAGTGTAACTAAGTCAAACACTTATGACAGAATTTCCGTTAGGTGTGACAAACTCCGAATCGCTGGCCCGTCAAGTAAATAGAGTTAGCGTGATTTATACCTCCAAGTAAATAGGCACTGGATGTTACTGAATAACATTCATACTTGAAGACTTTAGTGCCATACCACATTGAAAAATTTCCAGCAGCTGTGTTTTTATGTTTTTATTAATACAGCAAGTGGTTTCGGTACTCCACTGGCACCATCCTCAGGGCCCCATTACTTATGTTGGAAGACATAGTCCCTTACCATACAAACTATAGCGAATTTAACATTGGTACTAAATTTTAATTCATTATGTTCAATAGTTTTTACGTTACCACGGACATATTTACAGCTACAGATTATGAAATTAAATGTTTTCTGTAATATGGAAAGTACATTCTCATTGTCTTTCATTACTGGTAAATTCTGAAAATCATATACGTGTACCATATAAAAATTTTCGTTTTGTCGCAATACATCGTAGTTTACACGGAGTCATGACATTAATACGGCAGTGTAGGTGCAGTTGCGACAGAAATCTGAAGCATTGTTTCATTTGTTGGGGAACGGGGCCAGTCTGTTTAATAACATGTCCCAAATCTCATCCTCGTATCGCTAATTTATAGTCCTGCCTGATATATATAAAGTCATCTCTTTAAATATAGTACCTTTCCTGTCAGGAAAATGAAATGATGAACTAAAATAAATATAAAGCCTTTTGAAACTTCCTGGCAGATTAAAATTGTGTGCCGGAACCGGGACTCGAACCTGGGACCTTTGCCTTTCGCTGGCAAGCTGCACTACCGACTGTGCTATCCCGACACGACTCACGATGCAGCCTCACAACTTTACTTCCGCCAGTACCTCGCCTCCTACTTTCCAAACTTCACAGAAGCTCTCCTGCAAACACGCAAGACTAGCACTCCTGGAAGAAAGGATATGGTGGAGACATGGCTTAGCCACAGCCTAAGGGATGTTTCCAGAATGAAACTTCTGGCGGAAGTAAAGTTGTGAGGCGGCATCGTGAGTCGTGTCGGGATAGCACAGTCGGTAGTGCGCTTGCCCGCGAAAGGCAAAGGTCCCAGGTTCGAGTCCCGGTTCCGGCACACAATTTTAATCTGCCAGGAAGTTTCATATCAGCGCACATTCCGCTGCAGAGTGAAAGTTTCATTCTCATAAAGCCTTGTAGTCCTTGAAAACGTAGTTGTGACTCGGAAACGCTTAGGTCAACGCGTAGTTGTTATTCCGTATTACTACAAAACTGCAGGTGGTCTCTATATTCGAAAACACTTGGTCCGTTTACAAACAATGCTAAGCTGTAGGCAGAATATTGTTAAAATGAAGGGTGCGTCCGATTTCTAAAATAGGTCTTTAAAAAGGATAAGATTATCATTTCTTGATTTTGGAAATCATTGTTTCGTATTTGGAAAGCAGCGAACTGGTATATAATTCTAAATTAAAATGTGACGGCACGAAAAGACTTTACATTTATAATAAGGTGACCGGTTTCGATCTACGCAGAGATCATCAGTCCGAATTCGTCTCAACGTTGGTGCAAAAACGATAAGTGTGCAATAGCTGCACGCTTATCGCCTCGGAACCAACATTGAGACGAATTTGGTCTGATGGGACCTACGTAGATCGAGACCGGTCACCTTATTATAAGTAAATTGTAAAATCTTCTTGCGAACTTGACTCAAATTTCATGCCGCGGTGGAGTAGCCGAGCGGTCTAAAGCGTCTCGCTGCGGAGCGCTCGGTTGCTCGCCGTGGAGGTTCGAGTCCTCCCTGGGGCATGGGTGTGTGTGTTGTCCTTAGGTTACTTTAGTTTAAGTAGTTTGTAAGCTACGGACTGATGACCACGCAGTTTGGTCCGATAGAATTACAAACATTTTTTCAAATTTCATTCCGAAGACCTGGAGTCGCAGCCACGTGATGGCTACCAGGGTGACGGGACGATATAAGCGCGCCACTAACTGAACTCCAGCAACGCCTGAAGAAGGTAAGAAGTATCCTTGTCGAAATGTCGTGACGCTCCAACGACTCATACCGACAGATTTTACGAGAAATTTAGAAAATATTCATGTAAAGGAAAAACCTAAACTCGCAACTATACACCCCGATTTGAGAACTATTGTTACCGCACGGTAAGGAATACGTGTATGATGTTTCGTTTACGTCGGTCCATTGGTTTAGGAAGAGGTATCATACACTGTCGAGGATACAGCAAATTTTGACGCATTTTTTGTTTCGGCCTCATTATCTCCTAAACTGTATTTTTACGTGGTTCTCGTCCCACAGTAACCTTCCACTTGTTCGAAGGTCAAGTGCATTAAATTTCAGGAAGAGCGGTAAAAACTGTAAACTAGTATGAAATACAAACGTAGAAATAATCACCTTACTAAACATAATTCAGGAGAAATATTATAAACAATAAGATCAATGAGAAACTGTCGCATTATGAGATTAATAAAAAACAAGAATTTATTGTGGTATATATTAGGCGTGAATGACTCCAAATCACATTCCCTAGATCATATGGATGTTCAACCACTGTGATGTGCAACAATAGTGAGTAACAGTTTTACTCTGATTCTATATTCCGCGATGTTTTAAACAATAGGTATGACGCAGATATCGGACATAATGATTATTAATTTAAAATTAATGATGTCACTTCGTCTTTAGTTATCACAAGTATTTTGAAGCAGACGTGTTTACATCCGTCGAAACCGTGATCAAGATTATTAAAGTACTATTATTGCAACTGGTTGGTTGATAATTAATTTGCTATCCTGTAACCGTTGCTGATACACAGTCATATTCAAAATACTGAAAAATTTATTCATTCGCCGTTTCAGAAGAGGAGCACGGAACAAACTTTATCAACGACTAGCTTAAATCCCGCTGCTTCGCAAGCATAGACTGGATGGTCTGCAGTGGTTGTTTCTGCTTATAAGTATAAAATTTCATAGATTTAGCTTTAAAAGGGCTTTCCTAATCAGGTATCCTGATACAACCACTTGGCAGAATTCAAAACATCTCAAAACACATTTTATTTTAATTCTAACCATGGTTCAAAATCCAAATTTACTCGTTTCCAGTATCAAAATAGTCTTAGTAGCATCCTTAAAATATTTTTTTTATTTCCCCCACTTAGTGATTGAATTTCAAAAAATATCGAAACAAATGTTTTTAAAATCCCAATGAAATATCTAAATCCAAAGTTTTCTATTTCTTGCTTCAAAATTGCCTTAATAGCAAAGTATTAAAAAAAAACTCCATCCACCATTTCACCCCTTTAGGGATGGAAATATCGAAAAATCGCTGATGCCTACAGTGTAAGATAAACAACGTCTACAAATTTCAAGATCGTCTGTAGATTCACTTTTCAGTGCCGTTTTCTGTATTTTACAAATGGATCGAGAACCCGAAATTTCTTTCTTATGCTTTGGCATTTTTCTTTGAAGTTCTACTTTTCAAACTGCAATATGCACTTATTTTTCTTTATTAGTACGCTTGTTGTATGAAAACAACTGAAGAATGTGCATCACATTTCGCTGTATATAACCTCTTTACTATTATAATGTGAAAATTTATTGCTAGTCTTCAGTCCGAATTTTCTAAAAGCTGACAACTTTCAACCACTATGTCTCCCATCCTGTTATAGCTATCGACAGGGAACTACTATGGTGTACAACAGGAAACTTTGTACTACAACAACCAGAGGTCGTTCGTCTCCATTGCGTAGTTTTTGCTGAAGAGCAAAATATTGACTCCCACGCGTATAATTTTATAGAAATCAATAACTTTCATCTCCCATATCTTCCACCCCCTTATAGTTATCAATCCACAATCACCATAGTGAACGAAGGGAGACTGATACCTACTACCACATACAAACACTATTCGTTTGCGATGTGTAGTTTTGGCTGCAGAGTGAAATATAAGTACCAACACCTCAATTTTTATACGTATTAAGATTAAAAGTCTTGAAGAAACTTTTTGTTGGTAATAACACCAGTAAAATTATGGCCGGAAAGAAGTCTTTCGCTTATAATTTTCTGCTTTTCATGAAGCACAAACGCAGAATTTTGCATCAAATTACAATTTACTACTTCTATACTGAAAACTGCACTCGTGAAACATTTCAAAGGCAGCGTTTACAAATATCGCTGATTGTACAAACAAATATGCATGATATTATGCAGGGGCGTAGACAAATTCTTCCTCTGGGGAGGGGGGGGGGTTCAAAGCCAGAGCTATATTGAGGTGCCCTCGCACAGTTGACAAGTGCCAAAGCTGTGACATCCCCCCCCCCCCCTCATAAAACAAACTTGCGATTTTTTCTATTAATATGCATAATTTTGCGAATAGTTGATAAAAGAATGAATCGTTATTTAAAAAAGATTGTAGACATGAAGAGCAGTCTTTTCTGGTATAGTGATATGCCTTGAAAATGACGGGCGTTCACCTGCCGAAAGACTGGCTATTGTCGAAGTCGTTGCCCAACTATATGGCCATAAATTATTTTAACGTTATATACAGAATAAGCACAATTTTCTCAGTAAAAGTCTTCCCCGTAGGGTTTAGTAAATTAGAAATACCTGCCGCATTACCACGTCTGGCTCAAGTCGACATTTGCCAGCAATCGTAAAAAAAAAAAAAAATACAAAGCCTACAGACAAATGACATATGGGGAGACTAGGGAAATGAGGGTATGAGTAGTAGTAAATAAGTGTTACAACCTTTGTAATTTATACTTATCACTCTTCTGTATTAGGCATTTAGAAGGCTTCAAGTACCTGTCAATGTAAAATTGGAATAAAAATACATTTTATAATGTAGGATTGTTTAAGACACCGCAAAAGTCAGAAATACCGGTATTGTTTCTGGCACTTGAAACCTACTACATTATCCAAAAGTCAACAAAATATCAGCCAACCAGTTGCATAAAAATGGTTTACATGCCTAAACCTCGACCTAGGTTTCGGCAACAGTAATTTTGCCGTCTTCAGAAGTATTACCTAATAGCATGTAGTACACAACTCATATAAATAATAATAAAATACATTTTTTTTCTTTATTGTGATTTCAATTCCCCTAAAACGGGACGGGCTGGCAGCGCTCATTGGCGCTCTTAAGCCTACAGAAATAAAATGTGACATAGGAGAAACATATGAACATAAAGGAGATAAAATGTTGGAGATAACATAAACATAAAACGGAGATATAAAATGGAGATAAAACAAAGTATATAAAATAGAGGGAAACGGTGGAGTCATAAAAGATTTGGAACGGTGATAGTGGAGAATAAAAACAGCTGTACGACGGTCAGTGGCACACACACAATTAAAATGAGCGTAGGGCGGCGGCTATGGTTAGACCGTCCGCTATTGTGGAACTGAAACGAAAAACACATCACACACACGGAGAAACACAGAAGTTAAAACCGATGATGTCGGCTGCGGGTTGGCCGTTCACTGTTGTAAAAATAGAACAATGTGACTAAAAGGCACCACACTTGTCGAAGCACTCACATGAAAGCATAAAGAAGGTCCCACAGACTGCGGAGCACCTGCAGCATTGAATATGTTTGTGTGAGGGGGGAGGGGATGAGAGGAGAGGGACAGGGTGGGCAGGAGCCATAGGGCCGGTGGGGAAGGGATGGGTAAAATACAAAAATGTTTCTAAAATAAGTATAAAAAGGTAATCCGAAGATTGGTTCGAACATCACAGTGCTTTATTAGGCTTGGTCCTGTTTGTAGGTGGTATGCCGTTGCCTTCCTGAAATTAAAATTACAGCATTAGATGAGAATGTACTTACATTTAGCTCACATTAAAGTAGTTGTTAAATAAAATGTGGCTGACTCCATGTCATAGAGTAAAAAGTAAAATTTAAAACATGTAAAATTGTGGAACACGGCCACACACAAGTCGAGTGAGCGCTGCATACTGGCAGAGGCGTAGGAGCACTAGTGACGTGCACCCGCACTAGGTGCCGCCAAGAGGGCTGATGGGCGTGCGCGCAGTCGCGGACACTAAAGAATTTGAAGAGAAGAAAACTATGTGTATTTAACACTGACAGATAACAGATAAGTTAAAGAATGATGGGAAATCAGATGAGAACTAACGTGCACAGAAATCTGGAACAGAGTCATGTGCATTGCGAGGGTGGAGGTCGGGGTGAGAGTTTAAAATAGGCAAAATGTAATTTTTAAAACTCACAACCGCCAGCTGCGAACCAAATTCCTAAACATGCAAAAACACTGGAACCGTGATTGCGACTGTTTGACTCGTTTTCTAGGGGATGATATCACACGTTCGCAGCTTTCCTTCCCTGCATATGATTAACAAAACTAATTCATGATAAAATCAAGTTCATGAGAGAAAAGGGTGTACTAACTACTATTTTTGAAAACACGTGAAAGTTTACTTTGTGTTGTTTATTTCACAATACTTGAACCCTGTGGCTGATACGTATGTATGTCAGCACATTTATCAAATAAAGTTATAGCTCGTGAGCCTCAGACAAAAATGAATATTTGTCGCAAATTGTTTTATCATCATGTGGCTGTCTCAAACACCGTTTATGTTCATGCCTATGCGACGACACGTGTTACATTAACAAATCATAGTTACTTTAATTGAATGCGATGCACACCTTGTTCCGCCGGCTAAATATTCACAAACACACAGTAGCACTCGATTCAACTTGGTGGAGTCTACGACGAGCACCCACATGTGGCGATTGCCACACACAAATCTATAACCTCCACCTCGAGGTCCACATGCCGACTGATTGCAGAGCGACGCCGCCCGGTCAGCTACCTCACGTGCTCTAGGGTCGTCCCTTCCTGCCCTCGCGCGCGCGCGCTCCAAAAGCTCAACTGCCGGGGTTTTTCCCCTACGTCATCAACTTCCCCATGTGAGCTGTTCTAACTGATTTGCCAACGTACAGCGCTCAGCCAATACATTTCTAAAACTTTACTTAAAATCAAAATAATTACACTACATATTAAACAAATATTTGCTTACGTTTTTATATTAGTATAAACATCCTTTGTACTATTTATCATAATCGTGCAATTTCTTATGTCACAGATAAGTGATTTAACTGAATACTTCAAGATAAAATACACAAGATTAATTGAAAATAAAATGAGAAATAGTTAATATATTATTTTTATAAACAAACATTGCCAAGCTAGTTGTGTAACTGTCTTGTCTTCGTTGGTAATTTATTACTTTTCATTGTCAATTATACATATTACGCCATATGTGACTATATCAGCTAATGTATTGTTTATTTGTCAACAGGCTATTTTGTAATGAGGGCCTTAAAGGATCCTAACTGCATCGTATTACTTCAAATGCCAGTAGTATTAGAATATTTTATTTCACGCTGTGCACTGCACTGTGCCTGGCACTCGCCATTGTCCCTCTCTCCCCTCACCGGTAACGAACTGGAAAATCCTAAGCTGGAACAAGCCACCAACGTCGGCCTGCTCGCTGGCCTCCCATCAGCTACAAGCACACAGCAAATCTCAACGTGGAGAATTTCTACCTATGGCCTAACTATAAATGTTGTCACCCAACTGTGTACATACATTGCTACCATAAGTAATAAGATAAAAATTGTGTAACATTTAGTGCATTGGCATGGTCAATGTTTGCAGTGAACGTCATACTGTTTAATTATCAAATGCTATTAATTACCAATATCTATTAGGCGGTAATCTTACAGCATGGCACAATATATATACGTCCATACACGCAAAAATACAAGAAATAAAAGTTAGAATATATTCAGCGGCCAGACATATGGTGCATGAAACACAAACTAAGAATAAACAGCACGTAGCCGGTGGGAGGGAAGGGGATAAACATCATGCATCACACATTAGAAGACTATAAACAAGTGCACCACCAGAATTTTGAGGACAATAAACACCGTGCAGGAACAAGTACTCCATTAACACTTGTCTACAAACAGTATTGGCTTGAAGCCTTCTAGATATTGTCTACTTGCAAGTTGCAGTTGGTCATTAAGCATATTGACATTCTCTACATTCTGCAAGTGCCCATTTCACAAAATGTCTGCATCTGTATTACACTTCATGTTGCCTAAATTCTCCACTATGGCGTCATTGCCCCAGTTGAAGTATATAGCTAAGAATGTCAATTTAAAGCCAAAGCTTTTGCGAGACACGAAATCGAAGCTAAATATTTATAGATTACGTTAATACGAGTATTTATTTCAATAAAATACAGGTTCGAAAATTAGATCCAAAATGTCGAAACTAACAATTTCTTTCACACTATTAATACCTGTAAACAATCATGGACGGCGTCCACAGGAATTAGTTCCACGGTAGGTAACGGAGATAGAACACTGGCAAGCGTACTCGTACTGCCAACCGTTCGTCATAAAATTGCGGTGGCGCGATTACCCAGGGTGGCGCCGTTACCCTGGTCTCCCCTACGTTTCAGCACCTGCACATCGGCCTGTGGAAACCCAAATTACCGTAGTGAATTTGTGGTGCTGACGGATATGAGCAAGCTGACAGGCGACAGTTATCAACAAAGTCCATTGTCGCCTCCAATGATAGACATCCGTCGCTTCTTTGTAATACTACTTTGGCGATATGACACATTAAAGATTACAACGTGATATTAGTGTACATTTACAGTAGTGGGACCAAGGTAAAGTTGCTTCTTGTAAGCAGAGGATGGGAACTTGACTCGTTAAAAAACATAAGACGGTGGCCCCTAGATACACGCTAGGCTAGCTCAAATGGTTTTTTTAATGAGATATGATCAAAACAATTAATTAGAATGAAATGGACTAAATTCTCCCAGAAGCATTCAGATTATCCTGCTTAATTGCTACCATTCTTGCAACAAGTGAATCGGTTAAATTAAGTTTTTCTTGCCTCAAACGTACTTGAAGAATAGGAAGGCCCAGGATCGCTTATCAGCTCTTGCCCGTGATCAAATGTTCGTAAAGCTTATGGCACTTAGCTGCAGGTTCATCAGTCCCTAAACTTACAAACTGCTTATGAACTAGCTTATACTAAAGACAGCACAAACATCCATGCTCGAGGGGGAATTCCAACCCCCGACGGGGAACGAACTAGCGCATCGCAGCATAGCGCCTCAATGCGCTCGGCCGCTCCGCCGCGGCAACTAGGCAAGCCTCGCGCGGCACTTTAAACAGTCTGTGGAGCGTGTTTATGGTTGGAATTCGAGAATACTTGTTCATTGTTACTGATGGTTAACTAGTGGTTACCTGATCAATTATTATTTTCTTAATTGGCCTGATTTACTGTGGTGAAAGTTGTGCACGACGCTTGTCTAGGCCTCACGACAAGACAAAGTGTCTCGGTAACAAGTAAGAAGTCAAAGAACCACTATGAATGGATTATAAGTTACTGTCACCCTGGTACTTCTCTTTGTTGGTAAAGTTTTCAGTTTAACTCTCATATTCATTACACAAATTACTTTCATGTACTTTTATTTTTAATATGAATGACAAAAAAAAGTATTGGGGGAGTGGGTGGGAGTTTTGAACCTCCTATTCCTCCCCCCCCCCCATTATCTACGCCCCTGATATTATGATATATAAGTTCAGTAGGTATCACGTCGTAAACAACGAGATGCGTAATAAACCGCCAACTCGCCATTGGTACGTATTCTCTAGCAACTCTATTCATAAAACTTTCGCATGCAGTATCCTAATATTGCATTCTACGCCACTGGAAAATTACATTGTTGTGTCACACACTGTCGTCATTAAGATTGAATAATGAGAGAACGAATCTTCAGGCAGAAATAAACTACATACATATGTGAAAGAGAAAGAGAACTGTACAGGATGAGATGAACAAAGGAGTAACATGGAAATGTACTAACAAATGAATGGAGTAAATACATACCCGGGTGAAGACGAATACTAAGCCTACCACTATGTGAAAAGATGCCGTTGTTCAACTTTTTAACAAAAACGTTTGAGAAGTTCTTTACCCATTCCATGCATATTTATACTTGATCCTGTAACATATATTCTTATATATAAAGGCTATATTTTTTTTTAATGAATTGAGTGTACTTCAGTCTTCTTTCGAATAAACACATCATATACTAACAGATATCTGAGGAAGAGCACTAAGGACCCGAAATCGGTACAATACAAAGGAAGACGAGTCGAACGGGTTGCTGCCGTATTCTAAAACAAAACAAGAAAGAAATAATATATATTTAATTTTCTGTAAAAGGATACACACAGCCCAAAATGTTACTTTGATATTTAGTTTACCTAGAGTTCAACACCATCTCTGGGTATTTCATCACAAGAAAAAAAATGACGTTAGACGTTAAATCTTAGAGCAAATTATACTCATGACGTATAAAGTGACGTTAATGTATTTCATTAAAATAAGTGCTAGATAAATACTAACGGTAATTGGCTGGCGGCTATGGGCTGCCGCATTACTTTTAATATCTTTAAACTGCTTGTATTTACCTGACACGTATGTTACCAGCAAACTTAATGTTATTTTATCCGACATGAACATAATCTGCTCTAATATTAAAGTTTTAACGTATCATATAATAATTCTATTCTTACGATGAAGACACCCAGAGATGATGTTGAAATGTAGGTAAAGTGTAATTATTTTAAGGTAAGGTTTCAAGGAAATTAAACTGTTGCGGTTTACGTTACTCCAACGTTCGTTGGCCTGATGTAGTAACAGTGAATTGAAAAGAAGTATCTGTTGCGAATTATAATGTTTATTATTTTTAATGCGTTTCGCGCTTTTGGTACATCATTAGAAAACTGTAACAGGGAAAATATACAAAATATGTCAGTTTCATGCCGCGGACCTTTCCACTACAATAAGAAGCGGAAACATTGGGGGCGTGAACATACCTCAAAAGTACCTGTTGCGGTATTTCAAAATCATTTTACATACAATGGAAATTTTCCCTCTTGGTATTTTTAATTTATTTATTGTAATTCAGAAAATGTACTTTTTTCCAATCTTAGGGAAATGTTACACACTTGACCTTCAAAAGAAGGTTGTCTATCTAACTAAAATTTCGTACGATGCGTGGCAGTGTGTATTGTACGAGAGAGGTAGACACCTATCTAGTGATTAATTTGATTTTTGATGACGATTTGTGCACTTTATTCTCGAGACAAGAGTAAAATCCCCGTCTACATAAGATTTTATACGATGCAAGCCTGGGGGTACCATACGCGGACTTCGAAAACGACGATCACCATAAACATTAGTAGATATTTTTTATTGTTCATGGACAGGGGGTTGAGGAGACCTACATAGAGATGGACAGAAAATGTGAGGGAGTAGATGGACAGGGAATGGGAGAGAAGATGGACAGAATTTGGGAGTAAAATTAGATGGTGTAATAGAATGTAGGAATAAATAAAAACATGGCCAATACTGGTTCTTCAATTAGTAGCATCATAAAGGCTGGCACAATAAAGCAGAGGCTATGTGAGGAACTCACATAGCAACGATCTCAGAGGAAGTCTATTTGTGATAAAGTAATGCAGTATACCAGAAAGAACATCAGAGTACAGTCGAGGACGGTTTTTAGCGGTTTTACAGCCAGATGGACGGCACTAATTAATCGTGACAGCGGCGGCGACTCAGAACACTGTCATTTGTTACTGGCCTGCCCGCCGACCACTGTGATTCGTCAGTGGTCGAGCGGACGACGCGCAGAATGGGGGCAGCGGGCGGCCTTCTAGTCCTGACGGATGAGCGCTCCGAGTAAAGAAATTCGCGCGTGACACAGTTTCTGGGATAAACGAGCCACCAGCCGCCAAGGGTAACTCGCCATCGTTCTCAGCCCAAACTGTGTGTACTATGACGTAGGAATAATAGCGTAAATGAGTAAATGTCACTTGAAATTTTTAGCCCATCGTTGTCTGTTCTCTCATTTAGCTCACATTTTGGACACTGGCTATCCACAAGAAACGGATCTATCAAGAACAAAATATCGCAGTGTATTAGGCAACTATCACGTGGGTTGTTATCAGTTCGAGTGGTGCACAATTAAGATAAGTTTGTGGGTATCTAAAACCAGATCGTTTTTAGCCAACGAGTCCTGGGATATGTCGTGTTCCATGAATACCGGAAGTCGTTTGATATGGTCACGTTCTGTCTCCAAATGAGCGGAATACCTACGTTCTGTCAATGTGGGGCCAATTTCATCAGTTGAAGACGATATACACTACTGGTCATTGAAATTTCTACACCAAGAAGATATGCAGATGATAAACGGGTAAGCATTGAACAAATACACTAAAACTGACATGTGGTTAAATTTTTGTGCCGGGTGATACGCCAGTATGGCGATGACGAATACACGATGGTTGTTGTCTTGCAAACTTCCGCATCTGTTGACTCAGGAATCGAGACGTGGTTGCACGATCCGTTACAGCCATGGTGATAAGATGCCTGTCATCTCGACTGCTAGTGATACGAGGCCGTTGTGATCCAGGAGGGCGTTCCGTATTTCCCTCCTGAACCCAACGATTCCATATTCTGCTAACAGTCATTGGATCGCGATACGATAAACCTCAATCGCGATAGGCTACAATCCGACCTTTATCACTTCCGGAAACGTGATGGTAGGCATTTCTCCTCCTTACACGAGGCATCACTACAACGTTTCACCAGGCGATGCCGGTCAACTGCCGTTTGTGTATGAGAAATTGCTTGGAAACTTTCCTCGTGTCAGTACGCCACCGGCGCCAACCTTGTGTGAATGCTCTGGAAAGCTAATCATTTGTATATCACAGCATCTTCTTCCTGTCGGTTAAATTTCGCGTCTGTAGCACGTCATATTAATAGTGTAGCTAGTTTAATGGCCAGGAGTGTACTACCTACTCATTCCATCTAATTTCACATATTCCAAACTGCATGCTAGCTGTGTGCTACATATTCTATCCTGCTCCCTTTTATCCTCTGGTTTGCATTTTCTAGCTTCTTTCCTGTAACAGAGTGTGGGCATCCCGTGTTCCTATCCTCTACGTTCATTCACCCTTCTTCCTTTCAGGTAACATGTTTCCTATCGTCGTGTTTCCTACGTACCCCCTCGGAAACCTGCTACGCCGCCCCCAGATCCGACTTTCGGAATATTTCACATGGTCTAGACATACTTTGTACTCGATGTAGCCGGCCGCGGTGGCCGAGGTGACTGAGGCGCTCCAGTCATGGTCAGCACGGTCACTACAGTCGGGGGTTCGAATCCCCCCTCGGGCATGGATATTTGTGCCGTCCTAGTTCGTAAGTAGTTCATAAGTAGTTTGTAAGTTTAGGGACTGATGACCCCGTAGTTAAGTCCCATAAGCTTCACAAACATTTGAACATTTTACTCGATGTAGTGGGTGAATATAGATTCTGCTGTCTTGTGCTTGATGCATTGTTACTTACTTATACTTTTATATCCTTAACACACCCTTGCAACCTGCAGAATGACCCCAAAACCATAGCTAACAACGTTGCTATGAAGTAGATCAAAGTACCCTTTTATAAGATACTGACGAGTTAACAAATCACATCGAAAGTGTTGGGAGCACATACTCACATACGTTCATGTACTGATATTTTGTCGCCTGTTGTGAAGCCCAGCTGTTAGACCCGATATTGTCATGGCATCCAACGTGCTGAGACTGCATAACAAATGTTTTTTTCTCCGTCGTTTTGATTTTGATATGTCATTCTTTGATGTTCTCAAAGAAGACGTGAATTCCTTACAAAGATGTTGCAGCAGTATTTGCTGGAAATCGTGTTATCAGTAGACATGTGGTTGAGGACATCTCAGTAGTAGTTTTTAACGCTGACGCCATCCTATTGTGGGGGAAAAATGTAGTCAATAGAAACTGTATGCTACGATTATTCAAAGCAATGCTATCAGTATAAGGTAAATGTGACTTTGTAAAGGGAGGGATAAGAAATGGAACGTCAATATATTAGCGGGATAGTTTCAAATGTTGGAAATTTAAAAAGAAGAGAACAGATTGATTGAATCTATCGTTCTGAGAGACATTTAGTATGGATGGTAATAATTAGAAAAGAAGGCGAGACAGTTGAATTAAAATTTGAGCGAAAGGATTTGAACCTTATTACCAGTTATTATTCGCTGCCTCACCGTATATTCTGATAAGACTAGATCAAGAAAGATATAACAGTGAACTGCCAAGGTATGTGAAACGAGATTTCGTCTAATGTTGGTACGACACTATATGGTATATGGGTAATGGTGGAGGAAGTGCAATAATAAAATAGAAAAAGTTATGTGTAAATTGAGTGGCATCGTAACAGTGTTACAGGAAGAAATCCAACTACGAACAATGCAAGACATGTTCGTATTCTTACCCTGTTGCGGGCATGATACAGTAATTAATCTGATTAAGGGATGGTATACAAATTGAAAGACAGTGTGATGGTGAAGGACCGGTTATGAGAGCTTAATTATTTATGGGGGACGCGAATTCGTTGATACGAAAAGGAAATAAAGTAACTATTTAGGGACTGTGGCATAGGAGTGAAAATTACAGACACCCGCAGAATCTAACTAGTCTGACCTTCCAAGTGAATTGAAAACTTTAACTAACTACGTCGTGCGAGTCGCAGAATTTCTGTTTTAGATCAAAGCTTGCGTAATGTAGGATTTGATACGCAAATGGGGCGGGAATAATGACTGCTAATGTCTGCAATTCAACATTCCACAGTTGAGTTCGCATTTGCAAGGCGTAGCAGCTAAGGCAGAGACCAGGACGGAACAGTTTCGATGCAGAATTAGGCCCACCACTGAGCATGGAAGGCAATTGACGGCCTTTCCCCTTGCGAAGGACAGGAGGCTGTGTGTTCAGACCAATCACCGCTTGGGTACCAGCACTACACTCGCGCATGTTTTCCCTCAGTCTGGCTTTCTACTCGCGGTTTCAACAGATTACCTTTTATTTGGTTTCAGGCTAAATACATAAATGGTGAGATAAATCCATAAAAATATGTGTGTGTTCCACATGTCTTAAAAGACTGGATCAGTGTCAACCAAACTTACTACACATAGTTATTGAAGCAAGAGAACAATCGCAGTGCTAGTTAATAACGCCAACCTAAGACGGATTGTGGTTGGAGGTGAAGAAAGACACTTAGGACTTAACACGTAACCAGACATTATTCGTAAACTATTTCTGAATGAGAGCACTTTCAAAATTGTTACAAAACTTAGAAACTATTTGAAACCCTTAAGAAATATTTTCTCGCTGCCATTTCGTACAAAATGATGAAACGAATATAGTTATAATAATAATATGGTTTTCTGTTTCTCAGGATCTAATTGAGGAGTAAGACTCCAAGGTCAAGGAACAAGTCAATACATGAAGTTCAACACAAGAATGGTGACAGAAAATTTTTAAATAGTCCTATGCACACGACAATCTTAAGACTAGGTGAAAAGAATCAATAAAGAAAAAAAAAGGAATTGGCTTAATTATTTAACTTTTCTAGCATTTACTCGACAGAATAAAAGGAGTGAGCCACGAGGCAACTCTCCAATTTAGTTTTGAAAGCTCGTGGGTTAGTGCTGTGATTCTTTAGTTCTAGTGGCACAAGTTTCAGGGTGGTTTGATGCAAATGTAGATTCGACTTCTGTCTAGTATTCTCCTAGTGAAAGCTACTAACTCGTGGGAATAAGCTGATATTATTAACAACAATCGATATTAAAGGAAAATCGTATTGTGAAGCCAGTGTCAGAATTCCCAGAATACTGAAAAGGAGTCGACATGACTTTCGTGAACACTAACACCACATATTGCTCGAACCGCCCGTTTCTGAGCCAAAAAATCCTTTTTGTTTCAGTCGAGGTACCCCAAAAAATAATGCCGTACGTGATAAGTGGGTGAAAGTAAGCATAGTAGACAACCTTTCGTGTTGAAAAATCATTAATTTCAAATATTATTCTAATGGTAAATAAAGGAGAAATAAGTTTTGGAACAAGATCCTTAACATGGGTTTTCCACAACAGCTTACTGTCTATCTGAACACCTAGAAATTTGAACTGTTCAATCTCACTTATCATATGCCGGTTATGTGTAATAAAAATGTCAGATTTCTTCAAATTATGTGTTATAAATTGTAAAAAACTGAGTTTTACTATGATTTAAGATCAACTTGTTTTCTACAAGCCATGAACTTATCTCTTTAGCTTCATTTTTTGATACTATGTCAGTATTACGAACAAGATCCTTCACTACCAAGCTGGTATCATAAACAAACATAAATATTTTACAATCATCTGTTATACTCGAAGGCATATCATTCATGTAAATAAGAAACAGCATTGGTTCCAAGTTCATATTTCGTGTGTTTTGATCACCTAGATGTCTATATTATTTAACAATCCTCAGTAGCTTGAATTTCCCACTTACATATTTACTCTATGAGCATGTTAGTGCATCTCCTTCTTCCGTCCGTCGCTTTCTGAGTCACTGACTGTCCATTTTATCTTTACCTATAGAGAATTTCCGCCTGTTGTATTGTATTCACGAATTGAGATGTAATTTGGAAGTTACAGTCAGTGGCATATGCAGTTACTGCTTGCAAAATGTCAAACAGGCACTCGTGCGGACGTAATAATTGTAATGTCAAAGCCAAAAGCCGTATTTTTAATTCATGAACAGTGGAAGAATAGTAGTCAATAAATATTGTTGTTTTCATCCATATGCAAATGTTGTGAGCGGGAGAATGTGGACTGCAGAACGATTTGAATAAGATATCTGTATAATGTAAGAAGTGGCAATTGACTCTAAATAATGAGAAGTGTGGAGTCGTCCACATGAGTACGAGAAGAAATCCGTTAAACTTTGTTTACATGATAAATCATTCAAATGTAAAGGCCGTAAACTCCACAAAACACCTAGGAACTACTATTACTTCTGACGTAAATTGGAAAGAACACGTAGATAGTGTCGTGGGAAAGGCGAACCAGAGACTGCGTTTTATTGGCAGAACCCTTAAACGATGCGACAGAACTACTAAATACACTGCGTACACTTTGCTTGCCCGTCCTTTTATGGAATATTGCTGCCCAGTGTGGGATTCTTATCAGGTGGGTTTGACGGAGGACATCGAAAGAGTCCAAAGAATGGCAGCTCGTTTCGTATTGCCACAAAACACGGGAGACAGCGTTACGGAAATGATACAGGATCTGGGATGGGAATCATTACAACAACGGCTCTTATCGCTGCGGCGTGGGCTGCTTATGAAACTACAATCGCCAACATTCTCCTCCGAATGCGAAAATATATCGTTGACTCCCACTTGCATAGCTAGAAATGATCAACAGAATAAAATACGAGAAATCAGAGCCCGAACGGAGAGATTCAGGTGTTCATTCTTCGAGAACGGAATGGGAGGTAAAATAGTAAAACGGTGGTTCGATGAACCTTCTGCCAGGCATTGAATTGTTATTTGCAGAGTATCCCATGTAGATGTGGACGTAGAGGTTAGGAAACTTGTGCAATATTCGGAACACGTAGTTAACTGATGTCATTCTAAAACAATGGATTAAGGAAATCTGATTACTCCTGATTCACACAATGCGGAAATTTTCACGCCTCTCGTTTCTAAGAGGTAATATTTCCTGACATAATTACTGAGCAGGGTAGCATACTGGATTCGCATTGTGTAGAACGGTGGTTTATTTCCACTTCCAACCATCCAGATTTAGGTTTTCCCCGATTTTTCGAAATCATCCCAGAAAAATGCCGGGACGGTTCTTTTGAAAAGGCATGGCTGATTTACTTCCCCAGCCGTTTTCATAACGCCGAGCGTTTGCTTTATCTCTAATAGCGAAGCTGTCGACAGGACGTTAAACCCTAAGCTTTCTTCCTATTACATAATTTCGGAGATACTCCGACAGTATCCTAATTAGTACATAAAGGTCAACCTCATACTGTAGGATCGCAGTAATATTCTAATTCTGATAAGTGCACAAATGATCAGAAACTCAAGGTCTGTGTAAAACAACCTTATCCCGTAACTTTGTGATCAGCTCCCTAACGAATCATACCCGACGCTTTCTACTGCCTTATGATTACTTTGTTACTAAATATTTAAAAATACTATTTAATATGGCTGGACTGAGAATCGTGTTGTTTTAAACCGTTTAAAAACCTGTGTGATTCCTAAGATTGTCTTTTCAGCCTGGTAGTCAGGCAACCTGCAATACCAAACAGCAGTATGAACTGCATAGGCATCGGGAGCACCCAGACGCAAATGAACTGAATGAACCACGAAAATACTAGAAGAGAATTTGGATCATGAGCCACAGGAAAGTACAGAATAAGACAGTGCTGAGAATCTTCCGTTACCGTCTTGAGGGGGGAGTTCTTAGAAGGACGAAACACTACATCGTTACATTGACGTTTTGGGTTATGACTTGGGCGTTATTACCGCTTCTTTGTGGCGTCATTGCAGACGGCAGAAAGTTTTTCCCGACAGAATGAGTTGATGTTTGCACCAAAACGTATACCTCCTTCTGCATCGTACGTACCCCTGATTTCACTTGCTTCCAGAATTTAGTTTTACCACCTTTTCCGGCAGCAAGTGAGCGTAACAGGTCAGCTCACGAACGAATTCGCACAATATTCTGTAACAAACTGACTACTGATACAAGCGAAAAACTGATGTACAGGTCGATGGGTGATACACAAGAACGTTGGATTAAACGTTGGATTAATTGTTTGAGGAGGAAACTGATTTATATTACGATAAGAGAGCATGTGCATGTGTTTGATTCAGAGAGTTGCGTGTTTAATGAAATTTGTTTCTTTATATTTATCTAACATGAAGTAGACGTCTGATAATGTTTTCTTGTGTATCTTTCTGTTCGTAATATTTCAGCTGTACTTTACACACACTTTGGAGTTACATATCGAAATACGCTATACCGAATTTCTATATTTTACTCAAGAATTGTCAATGTAACATTTTTGAGGTACATTTTTATCATTTTTCACCTTGGAATTGCATATCTTTCTAATTATACCAATACTACCGTGTATTACAAGATTAAAAGACAAGGTAGCCGTATTGTACCTAACATACCTAACTGGTTTTAAATAGAGTTGGAACACTGTTACATTAACGTATGGAGGTGTAAATGAGAAGGAATGTCATGACTTCACAAAATTGAAGGAAACGTCAGCCATCTTAGTCCACCCAAAGCAATAGCAGACTACAGTTTACGACAGCCTTTGGTACTTAATTTAGGAAGTGTGTGCATAAAAGCTTTTTTCAGAACTGATTATTACAGTTTTTATGTAACATGTGCTCAGAAACGAAACTTCAAATTTATTTTGGTCTCCATGGTGTAACTAATCCACTTTACGTCAAGTTGGCTTACGTAAAATTACTTTTTTGTTTATACATTTGAATAAACTAACAAGTACGGAATGTGATGTGAAAAGCTCTTTATTTGTTCAGATTCGTAGTTCTTTGAATAAAAATGATAATTTGTGCCGTTTGTATTGTACTCATCGCTGTGATCATTGTGTGGACTGGAAAGTAATCACGTTTCATACGTAAGTGCCGCGTGGTTAAAGCGTCATGCTAAGGATGGGCGGCCTTTCGAATCTGAGGTTCGAGTCCTCCCTCTAATTCAAATGTTCAAATTTTTGTTAAGCTTGTGGGACTTAACTGTGGGGTCATCAGTCCGTAAAATTTCAAATTACTTATATACTAATTTTTTTAAAGATAGCACAATCATCCATGCCCGAGGGAGAATTCGAACTGCCGACGGGGAACGGCCTCGCGCATCGGATCATAGCGCCTCAATGCGCACGGTCACTCCTTTGGGCATGTGTGTGTGTGTGTGTGTGTGTGTGTGTGTTGTGTGTGTGTGTGTGTCTTGTCCTTAGTGTATGTTAGTTTAAACGATTTTTATGCATACGGACTGATGATCATAGCAGTTTGGTACAATATGTTTACAAACATTTGAACATTTGATTCATAAGTTGTGTATACTTTCACAAAACACGAAAGCATATCTTGCTTCTTTCCCCATTACACATACATACGGGCTAGCAAAGAGGTGGACACTAACAGTTTTTTTTTTTTTTTTTTTTTTTTTTTTTTTTTTTTTTTTTTTTTTTTTTTTTTTCAAATGAACTTTAAGTTGAAAATGTAACAAATGACAATCATTACCATTAAGCAAACAAGCATTACTTTTGTACTTACATCTTGATCAGCTATCAGCAGATACTCATTAAATCAGAAATTTAGAGAACTGCCATGCTTCCTTTACGTATATCACATTACTTTGTAATTCGAATATAATTACATTCGAAAATAATCACATTAGTGAGGTCAAACTTGTTGGAGCAATGGATCAAATACCTCCTCAAGACCAGAATAACGATTGAAATGAGTTTACTGACACTCTATTATTAATGCAGTAACTGTTGAAAAAAGTACATATATTCTGCCTTGTCCACATTTTCACTGGAATTCTGAGGTTCTGCCTTCGGCATAAATGTGTTGAAATTTTAGCTGTAATTTCTTTTTGATAATGTACGTTACATTCCGACCTCAATTTGTTAATAGGGTTAAGTTGATAATCTGCTGAGAGTGTTGCACTGGTAATAGTAAAGAGCAAGTGGTCGGCAGGTACCGTGTGTGTGAGGAGCTTGTTACAAGTAGACGGTGTCTGCCAGTGAGATTCTTAGGCAGCCTTACTGCTCTAACTTCTGGATAGACAAAAGCTTGCGCAGTGGTGGAGGCAAACATTTACATTTATTCCATAGCGACATGGCAGTGGAGAATCAGGTAAATCCACGTGTATTATTTTTTGCAATTATAGTGTTGTACTATCATTGTTGTAGTTTGTTGTTTTCTTACTGATGAAGTTAATTGTCAATAATTTCAAATTTTGATTTCACCTAAAGGCACATACCAGTTCCGTATTCCTTTCATTATTTAACAGATTAATTTTTGTATTGAAGCTATACTTCGTGTTACGTGTAAATGCCGTCTCGCAAAGCAAGTCACTGAATTACAGATTGAAAAGAACTTTGATGAAGGTGTAATTTTTATGAGATCTGTTTGCGAAACTAATGGAAAATACAAATCCCGCACAGGATGCTACAGTAAAAATTCATGAATAGAGGGTTCTATTTCATTGATGCAAGATAGTATTGTTTGTTAATTATTAAGCTTAATGATTACAAGCTAAATCAATTATCTTCTGAGAGACGCGGTGGAGCGGCCGAGCGCATTGAGGTGCTATTCTCCGACGCGCGAGGCCGCTCCCCGTCGGGGGTTTGAATCCCCCCTCAGGCATGGATGTTTGTGCTGTGTTTAGTATAAGGGAGTTCAGAAGAAGTTTGTAAGTTTTTGGGACTGATGACCCCGCAATTAACTCCCTTAAGATTAACAAACATTTGAACATTTTTTAATTATCTTCTTAGATAGAAATTATTTGCATTCTGTTGTATTCATTTTAAGCTTATAAGATTTAAAGATTATTCAACAAGAAATGACAGTGTGTAGCATTTTTTGTGTAAGGCACGTTAGCATTTTCAGTGACATTGATGATTAACTGATCATGAGTACTCGAAACGAAGTATTATTTCATCTAAACTGGTAAAATGTTCCAGTAACGGATAATCACTTTTCTTGGCTCACGCAGTTGAATTATTTGAGCATAGCCTAACCATCACTATACCGCGCACGCTCTAAATTTTTAAAGAATTTTTATAAACATACTTGGTCAACATACAGATTTTTGATTACAGATTAGTCATGAACAGTGTTGCTTTCATTCAAAATGTTATCCGTTGCGTCCAAATAATCACAAACGCATAATTTTACATGGTTCAACAGAAACACACTATTATTCACACCGTAATCAGTTTATTCAATATTCAGCGGCATCACTTCATTCTGTGGGAAAGTTTAATCAGTAACAGTCACAGTTTCACGTTTCACCAGCCAGCATCCGAGATTTGCTATAGAACCTACTAATTAAAACGGTAGTCACTACATGAGGGAATTTAGAAGAAGAAGCCATTGTAAACAATACTCCAATGAAATAAATGCAATACCTGCTTTAGCAATGAAATTTTTAATAAGCATTGAAATGAAAAATGACTAATGTTCAAATTGATTTCCATTTCATTATAAGGCATTCTGATAAACTACGCTGTTTGTTGTCTTGTTTGCAGTGTAAATGTATAGGTTATTTGGGTTGCCGATTCTTGAGTAAGTGACGTATAATTCATGATGAGAAAAATATGAGGATTGTAAATGTATTCCTGCGACGTTTCACTTTTTAGATTTTTGTCGTGATCATTTATATCTCTTGACAATCTACTCAGGTTTGGAATACAAAATCTCCGGTACGGACGCAATTGTCGCTCCAAATGTCCTACCGTGATATTAGTATATATAAAAGGAAGTGTTCCGATTGACTGACTGACTGATTGATTGATTGACTGACTGAATCATCATCGCCCAGCCCAAACCACTGAAGATAGAAACTTGAAATTTGTGGAGGGTGTTTATCTTACTCTGTAGGCGTCATATAAGAAGCGATTTTTCGATATTCCGTCCGTAAGGGGGTGAAATAGGAGATGAAACGTTTTTTGAAAATACGTAGCTGTTTAGGCAATTTTGAAGGTAGAACTACAAAATCTCGGATTTTAATTCAGGGTTTGAATTTTAAAAGACACGTGTTTCGGCATATTTTGAAATTCGACAAATAAGGGGGTAAAATAGGTGGCGCAAAAAATTGATTTTCAAAAATATGTTGCTGTTAACTCAAATTTTAAGCTACATCTACGAAATTTCGGATATGGAATCTTGGTCAGGTTTAAAAACCCATGATTTTTAGTATTTTTGGAAATTCAACAAGGAAGAGTGTTAAATAGACGATCAAAAATTCTTTTTGAAAACACGTTGCTATTGATACAATTTTGAAGCTAGAGGTGCAAAAATTGATATTTGTATAGATGGTTAGACGTTAAAAAATACGGGTTTCGGTATTTCTGGAAATTCAACCATCAACGGGGTTAAATAGGAGAGCGGGTGTTTTTGGAAAAAATGTTGCTATTTAGGCAATTTTGAAATTAGAACTACAAATTTTCGGATTTATGTTCGGGGTTCGAATTTAAAAGACACGTGATTCGGCATTTTTTCAAAATTCAACCAATATGGGGGTAAAATAGGAGACGCAAAAAATTGATTTTCAAAAATATGTTGCTGTTAACTCAAATTTCAAGCTATAAATACGAAAATTGGGATATGAACTCTTGATTAGAATTAAAAAGACACGAGTTTCGGTATTTTTGGAAATTCAAAAACTAAGGGCTAAAAGAGGGGATCAAAAATTCTTTTCGAAAACACATTGTTGTCAAGACAGTTTTGAGCTATAGCTACAAAAATTGGCATTTGTATTGTTCATTATGATTTAGAAAATACGTGTTTCGGTATTTTTGGAAATTAGACTAATAAGGGGGTGAAATACGGAATACAAAAATTGATTTTCAAAGATATGTTGCTGTTAACTCAAATTTCGAGGTATAACTACGAAACTAAGGATATGGATTCTTCATCAGGATTAAAAAGAAACAACTGGTGCAGACCAAACAGCCTACGCATGCGAAGCAGCGGGGGTTCAGCTAGTTAGTATATAAATATGGATAAAAAACACAAAGGATTGTATAAGCATTATCCTCATTGCGTTGCATCACATTTCGTACAACGATGATACCAATAACCAGTTGGAAAGTCAAAGAGTAAATATAACTTCCGTAGAGTAATTTTTGTTCCGTATTTCGCGTTATATACTTCAAATTACTATACAGCTACCCGATTTATATAAAATTGTGGATAAACCTTCTTTGGGTTTAAATTAGTAACTGGACAAATTTCTAAGTCTGTGCGTCTTGTGCTTCGGACGTGATAAGCATATACCCGACTTACATTCACAATTATATTTATAGGTACTTAAAAAGTTGTTTGGTTTCGTTTGTTTCCAGTACGACTGACGAGCTGTAGCTCGGGGGAGAAACGTCTTCGCAGCCGAAGCCTAGACTGAGTTGTCGGCCGATATTTATTCAGTACCGAAGACCACGAGGCGACAAGGAGTGCTGCGCAGGGCCGGATCTAGGGAGGGGCAAAGAGGGCAGAATCTAGAGGGCGGCAAATTTTGAACGACTCTTTCTTTCTTTTTTTTAATTTCCAGAATGTATCTTTCTGGTATAATTAATAAAATTAACTGACAGAATTATTATAAGTAACATGACTGCAAGAAATACGGAAATCATGTAATAAAACTAAAATTCATGGTTACTGACTTCAGTGTTGCCCTGTCACAGGTAGCCGGAATGAGGGAGGTGTTTGCGTTATTGCATAAGTAAATGCACAATGTTTATTAATTTGCATAGATTTAATTTTCCAGATAAATGAATATTCATATTTCATATCAAGGTAATATTTGTAGAACACGTGAATTTGAATAGCTTTCCAGTCCTTATATATATAATAATTTATATATATATATATATATATATATATATATATATATATATATATATATATATATATATATATATATAATAAAAAATTATTTCAGGTGCGCACATTTCTTATTGAAAGTCAAAAGCATTAAGGATCTAGTGTCCTCTCTCGGAAGCGGTGGAATTGATAGACATCTACACAGGATGCTCTGTAAATCACATTTAACTGCCTGACAGAGGGTTCATCAGACCACTTTTATACTATTTATCGCCGGCCGCGGTGGCCGAGGGGACTGAGGCGCTCCACTCACGGTCTGCACGGCCACTACGGTTGGGGGTTCGAATCCCCCCTCGGTCATGGATATTTGTGCCGTCCTTAGTCTTAGCTAGTTCATAAGTATTTTGTAAGCTTAGGGACATGATCCCGTAGTTAAGTCCCATAAGTTCTACAAAGATTTGAACATTTATACTATTTATCTCCCATTTCATTCTCAAATAGCGCGCGGGAAGAAAGAACATTGTAATCTCTCTGTTTGAGCTCTGATTTCACGTATTTATTCAGATGATCTTTTCTACTTATGAAAGTGGGAGGCAACAATATATTTTCGCATTCGGAGGAGAATGCTGACGATTGTAGTTTCGCAAGTAGCCCACGTCACAGCGATAAACGCCTATGTTCTAATGATTCCCATTCCAGATCCTCTATCATTTCCGTGTCTCCCCTGTATCACGACAATACATAACAAGCTGCCCTTCTTTCGACTCTTTCGAAGTCCTCCGACAAATCCACCTGATAAGTATCGCACTCTGGGTAGCAAGACCAAATAAAACAGAAGGAATCTCACTGTTTTATTGATGCTGTCCTTTTTCTAGCTAAGCAAGGAAGTCCTTTTAGAGGAACAAAAGAAGATGAAGATTTTGGTGATCCACATAGCGGCAAATTTCTAAATACCATTGATCTCATACCATACTATAGTATCCTCCTTCGTCTGCTTATTGAACGCCACAAGAGAGACCAGATTATCTTTTTTTACAAAAATATACAAGATGAGTTTCGTGACTTGATTGCTGACAAAATAAAACAATGTATAATTAAAGACATTTTAGCTGCTAAATACTTTTCACTGATGTTTGACTGCACTCCAGATATCAGCCACAATGCGCAGATGACACAAGGACTTCTATATGTCAAATCGAATGACTCAGAGGTTGTGGAAAGTTTTACTGACTTTTTTTACAGTTACAGACGAAACTGGAGAAGGCCTTAGTCAAGAGATAAAGCAAAACTTGGAACAAGATGGGTTGAACATTAAGTACTGAAGGGGGCAATCTCATGACAATGGGGCAAACATGGCTGGAAAGTACAAAAATGTCCAGTCAAGAATACTTCAGAAGAATGAACTGGCCTATTTCGTACCATGTGCTGAGCACTCTTTAAATTTAGTAGGAGCAAATTCAGCAGACATTCAGAAAGACTAGGTGATCTGCAAGTATAGCTGCGGTTGAAGCTGTTTACAAACATTTTCATAAAGTTTTGAAGGCCCTGGAAGAAACTAAAACTTATAAATTGTCAAAACCAGAAATAAAATCAGAGACAAGATCTATTTTAAAATATATGAGAAAACTGAAATTCAATACTTTAACTTGTTTCTGGTATGCAATATTAAAATAAATTGCTCATGTTAATCAGTTTCTGCGAAGTTAATACTTTACAATTGATAAAGCTGTACGAAACATTCAAGGACTTTTCGGCTTTCTCAAAACTTTCCGAGATTCTTGTACCTCTAAAGCTATTTCTGAGGCCAAAGTGCTAGCAGAAGATAATGAGGTATCAACGGTATTCTCCAAAAAAAGGATTCGAAGAAAGAAGAAAATGGCCGATGAGCTTTGTCAAGATGAAGTATCTAACATTCACAGAAAAAATAAAGATTAACTGACAGAGCTTCGTACCAGGTTTACCACACTTGAGAAAATTGGTGTAAAAATTAGTTTTCTGTGTGGTGTGCAAATTCGAGAAATGGAAGTGGAGGACTTGAAGGCCAAAGCAGCGGAATTGGCCGAAGATCTTATCAAGGAAGAACTTGAAGTTGAAAGTTTCAGACAACATGCGCTGGCAGTAGACAGAGCCTTGCAAGACTCCACTGCATCGTCAACATTAAGTTTAATTTATAAAAATAAATTGGTAGAGGGGTATCCCAACCTTGCTACAGCGTTAAGATATATCTTACGATTCTAGTTTCGTCTGGAGAAAGAAGTTTAAGTAAGCTGAAACTAATTAAATACACTTGAGGAGCACGACTGCTTAACAAATCTGAGTATAGTATCCATAGAGCACAAACCAGCTGTTTCTCTAAACTATGATGATATCAAAAACAGTTTTGCAGCAAAAAAGCTCGAAAGCGAAATTTTGAATTGATTTTTGTACGATGAGTAAGCTTGTAATATTTTTGTATGTATTAAAATTGTTCTGTTTTCCTTTGATTTTAATTCAGTCAAGTTAATATATAAGTTAATACTGTGAGACTGTGACATTTATTTACAAATATGTAACCCAATTAGCATCAAAAAGTCGATTCTAACACGGGGGGGGGGGAGAGTGAAAGAAGGGATGGCAAATTTAAGCTTGCCCCCCTTGGCAAGTGTCCTAGATCCGGTCCTGGTGCTGCGCATTGCTGATTGCAACGCTTCATCGTCCCAGAGAGATAAAAATAATAAAGGCTTTAATTTGTATGTCTGTTAATTTTTTGTCTTGAAGTAAGACGCGTGATCATGTAATTTTGTGATAAGAATAAGTCGACGTCTTAAAACGTTTATCAGTCTGCGACGAACTTATTATGTCACTTAAAAGGGACGCACTGTACATTGTAAACCCTTCTGGATGTATCACTAGGCAACATAAAAACACTCAATGTTTGTGTAACCGATATTTTACAAAAACTAATTGTGTTTCCCGCAGTGAATGAAATATTGTTATTTGAAATGCGATAACGAATGTCCTACCTCACCATGTTCAATGTTCTAATTTTATGTACCTTTTCCTCTGGAACTGTTATACTTAGAATTTTGAAATTATGGTAGCTATTTTCAGCAGAGCTCACTGAACTAGAACCAACGTTTTCTTTCTATTACTATAATATTTATGAATTTTTTACAGTTAAGCCATTTTTATTGGAAAAATTTGACATACATTTCCCTCGTACAAAGAATAAGCCAGATTTTGTCTTGATTGTAGTTCAGTGGCCTCTTTTACCTCTTATAAAGCATTTCTGAAACTTTTAATGTTATTGGTTGAGTGGTTTGTGAGATAAAGGAAAAGTAACACGAAAAATGTCAAATGGAAAAAAAAATTGCGATTAACGTAATTTATTATGAAAATTCGCAAATACCTCTTATTCTTATGGTTTTGTATGCATCTTGGGCATCAATTATTTCAACAAACATGCGGGTACAAATGTGGTACCTAGTTTATATTAATAACATGGACTTATCAACGTCTCCTAACTTAGAAAATACCAGTCTGAAGAGTTTCATCACTTGTTGTGAAGTTGTGGAAATGAACTATATTTCAGTCAAATGGCGGTGAATTTAAAGAAACCTCTTATTCTATTATCTAAAGTATCCAGCAGTGTAATGAGGGTCATCTTCTAGTTTTTCGTCTTCACCTAGAAGCTTTCTTCACCTTACTGCCCTTGCTTCTTTTATAATTTTTTATGATTATTATTGAAATCATCTGCATACTGAGCCTTTCTTACTGGCATGTGGTCCAGAAGCCGAGGACCTCTGATGGTGATGATACCAAGAACAGTGCCAAGGTTTCCTATGATTTAGCCTACCCATATTACCATCACTGAATGAAATAACAGAATCACTGACTCGCCATTTCAATTTTTTTCAGAAAATACATACAAAGGTACATGAGCCCATATGAGGTTGTTGAGCCACGCGGGAGTAGCCGAGCGATCTGGAGCGCCACGTTACGGATCGCGCGGCCTTCCGCGTGGGAGTTTCGAATCTTCCCTCGGGCATGGACGTGTGTGTTGTCCGTAAGTTAGTTTAACTTATTTTAAGTAGAATGAAACTTTCACTTTGCAGCGGAGTGTGCGCTGATATGAAACTTCCTGGCAAATTAAAATTGTGTGCCGGAACCGGGATTCGAACCTGGGACCTTTGCCTTTCGCGGCCAAGCGCTCGGGATAGCTCAGTAGTAGAGCGCTTTCCCACGAAAGGCAAAGGTCCCACTTTCGAGTCCCGGTTCCGCCACACTATTTTAATCTGACAGGAAGTTTCTTAAAGTAATTTATAAGACTAGGAATGATAACCAACGTAGTCCCATAGAATTACAAACATTTGAACATTTGAGATTTACATCGATCATCGACTTGTATTTGAACGACAATAGTACCAACGGAAGATTCAAAGATTCTACAATACCACAGCCTTCTATGTCTAATATTTTTGGAAATGTGAAGAATTAAATGTGTTGAGATCGTAAGTTGGGTAATTTTTCTTACTGCATATTTAATTTTGAACAATGAAATAAAAATATTTCCTATTATAATTTCTTAACAAATTTTACGCCGTTTTAAGCAGAAAACTTCGAATTACTTTATAAGCTTAAAACGGAAAATATGATTATTTACCATTTTGCGGCATTCCGGCTCCCCTTAATTCATGCATTCTAAATAAAGGGCTAGATAAATATTTGCCTATAAAGTCGATTAAGGATGGAAAAGATCCACAGTGATATAATAATAATATTATAAAGCTACTGAGTAAGCAAAGGCTGTTGCATTCTCGGTTCAAAAAAGGAAAACCCAAATGTAGACGGGCAAAAGTCTATAAAAAGATCGATGCTCGAAGCATACAATAATTACCTTAGCGAAAGATCTTTCCGAGAACCAAAAAATTTCTGGTCCTCTGTAAAATCGAAAATTGGGTCAAAAGCCACTATCCAGTCACTCGTTGATCATTGCGGAGCAGTAATAGAAGAAAGCAAACTGAAAGCTGCATTTCTAAATTAAAAAAAAAAAATATTTCAAGCATAAGGACCGTGCAAACGTTCCATAATTTGATCAACGCACTAACTACCAAATAGAGGACATGGTAATAGGCATTTCCGGTGTAGAGAAGCAGCTGAGTGAACTGAATACAAAAAAGTCTGCTGGTCCGGATACAATACCAGTTGGGTTTTACAAAATTCTGCGGCATGTGCTCCTTACTTAGATTACACTTACCTCGAATCTTTCATTCAGCGCAAATTTCCTAGTGATTGGAAAAAGTGCAGGTGATTCCCGTTTATAAGAAAGCTAAAGGAACAGACCCACATAATAACAGGCCAATATCGTTGACATCAGTTTCCTGTAGAATTTTGGAGCATACTATTAGTTCGAATGTAGTGAATTTCCTTGAGTCGGAAAAGCTACTTTCTATGAATCAGCACGGGTTTGGGAAACATCGTTCATGTGAAATTCAGCTTTCCCTTTTCTTACATGACATCTTGCGAGCCATGGATGATGGACAACCGGCAGATTGTGTCTTTCTCGATTTCAAACAGGCATTTGACACGGTGCCACACTGCAGATTGCTAACGAAGATACGACCATATGGAATAGGTTCTCATTTTTGTGACTGGCTTGAGAACTTCGTAAGTGATAGAACGCAGTACGTTGATCTCGACGGCGAGTGTTCATCAGAGACGAGTGAATCGTCAGGCGTGCCCCACGGGAGTGTGATAGGACCGCAATTCTATCTATATAAATGACAGTGTAGCTTGTAATTTGGGGCTGTTTGCTGATGATGCTGTGGTGTATGGGACTGTAATAGTATGACTGAGACAAAATTTCTAGTTTGTTTGAAGAATGGCAGCTAGTTCAAAATGTAGAAAAAATGTAAAGTGATGTACATGAGTAGGACAAACAATCTCATAATAGTAGTGAGCTTCATGATTCATTAGCGTCGTTCATATATCTAGGCGTAACAATACACAGAAATAACATGTAAGGACAGTTGTGAATAACGCGGAATGCCAGCTTCGGCTTATTTGGAAAATTTAGGAAGATATACTTGATCTGTAAAGGAAACCGCGTATAGCTTGTACGACCACGTCTTGAGTATTGCTCAACTGTTTGGGACCCGCAGCAGATTAGTTTAAAAGAAGACATAACAGTAGTTCAGAGGCGAGCACCTAGTTTCGTTACTAGTAGGTTCGACCATTGCGCGAGTGTCACGGAAATGCTCCGGCAACTCAATAGGGGATCCCAGGGGGAAAGACGTTGTTCTTTTCGATAAATTCTGATGAAGAAATTAAGAGGGCCGGAGTTTGAAGCCGAGTGTAGAACGATCTTCCTGCCCCTACTTACATGTCGCGTAATGATCACAAAGACAAGAGAAATTAGGACTCGGAAAGAGGTATAGCCGGCCGCGGTGGCCGAGGTGACTGAGGCGCTTCAGTCACGGTCAGCACGGCCACTACGGTCGGGGGTTCGAATCCCCCCTCGGGCATGGATATTTGTGCCGTCCTAGTTCGTAAGTAGTTCATAAGTAGTTTGTAAGTTTAGGGACTGATGACCCCGTAGTTAAGTCCCATAAGCTTAACAAACATTTGAACATTTTTTTTGAAAGAGGTATACGGACATCTTTTTTCCCTACATCTATATCTACATGGGATATTCCGCAAATCACATTTAAGTGCCTGGCAGAGGGTTCATCGAACCACCATTATATTATTTATCTCCCAATCCATTCTAGAATAGCGCGTGGGAAAAAAGAACACCTGAATCTCTCCGTTCGAGCTCTGATTTCTCGAATTTTATTCTGATGGTCATTTCTACCTATATAAGTGGGAGTCAACAATATGTTTTTGCATTCGGAGGAGAATGTTGGCGATTTGAGTTTCGTAAGTAGCCTACTCTGCAGCGATAAGCGCCGTTGTTCTAATGATTCCCATCCCAGATCCTGTATCATTTCCGTAACGCTGTCTCCCCTATATCGTGACAAAACGAAACGAAATGCCCTTCACTGGACTCTTTCGATGTCCTCCGTCAAACCCACCTGATAAGGATCCCACACTGGGCAGCAATACTCCAAATGTGGACGGACAAGCGTAGTGTATGCTGTTTCGTTTGTAGTTCTGTTGCATCTTTTAAGGATTCTGCCAATAAAAAGCAGTCTCTGGTTCGCCTTTCGCACGACATTATCTACGTGTTCTTTCCAGTTTAAGTCTGAAGTAACAGTAATTCCTAGGTATTTTGTGAAGTTTACAGCCTTCACTTTTGATTGATTTATCTTGTAAACAAAGTTTAACGGATTTCTTTTCGTACTCACGTGGACGACTTCACACTTCTCATTATTTAGAGTTAACTGCCAATTTTTACACCATAGTGATATCTTATTCAGATCGTTCTGCCGTTGGTTTTGATCTTTAGATGATTTTACTAGACGGTAAATGACTACGTCATCTGCAAACAACCTATGAGAGCTACTTAGATTTTCCTCTAAATCGTTTATATAAATAAGAAGCAGCAGAGGAACAATAACACTACCCTGTGGAATGCCCGATATCACTTCTGTTTTAGTCGATGCCTTACCATCGATTCCTACGAAATGTGTCCTCTCTGACACGAAATTCCCTATCCAATCGCAAATTTGGGGCGATATACCATAACCACATAAATTGATTGAAAGCCGTTTGTGAGGTACGGTGTGAAAAGCTTTCTGGAAAACAAGAAATACGGAATCGATTTGCGAACCCTTGTCGATAGCGCCCATCACTTCGTATGAATAAAGAGCTAGTTGTGTTTCGCATGAACGATATTTTTAAATCCGTGTTGACCTTGGGTCAATAGATCATTCTGTTCGAGGTAATTCATAATATTTGAATACAGGATATGTTCCAAAACCCTGCTGCAAATTGACGTCATTGAAATAGTCCTGTTGTTTAGTGAGTTATTCCTATTGAATATAGGTGTGACCTGTGTAACTTTCCAATCTTTTGGTACAGATCCTTCTTTGAGAGAGCGGTTGTATATGGCTGTTAAGCAAGGAGCTATCGCTTCAGCATAAGAATAAATCTAATGGATACACAATCCGGATTAGAAGACTTGTTATTGTTAAGTGATTTTAGTTGCTGCACTACTCCAATGATATCTATTCTATGTTACCCATTACGGCCTCTGTTCGTAATTCGAATTCTGGAATATTGGTTTCGTCTTCTTTGGTGAATAAGTTTAACGCTATGTTTACTAACTCTGCTTTAGTAGCGCTGTCATCGGCAGGGTCGCCTTTACTATCACGTAGTGAAGGTATCGTTTGTGCTTTGCCCCTCGTTTTATTTTGGAGTGGAATTGGAAAGAAAATGCCCAGTAGTGGTATAGTGTACCTTTCGCCACGCACCTTACGGTGGATTGAAAAGTATATATGTAGACGTAGATTTCCCATTTGCAGTCGCCCATATCCACCGCTTTCAGCGTCAACTTAGTTTGCGCAGGGTGATCAGAGTTGTTGACAGGCGCGCTCACTGGCTTCAGTGGTGCTACCTCCCTTTCTGACAGCTCACTGACATTAATTCCACCCTGTAGAGCCACGGATACGCCGCCTCCTGTTTCGCCTCACGGCGTTCCTCGCCGCTGCCGGCTCCCGTTGCCGCCTCGCCTACCCGCGCTCCCCTGCTGGCACCCGTTCGCACTATACACGCCACCCCAGCTCAGCACCGGCACGTCGTCGCCTCGCACTCGGCACTCACACACAGCACAGCATAGCAGCTAATTACACGCCCAGGTCGCTCTGCGACTCTCCGACGACCCCGCATTCCATTAGCGGCCCACTGCGGAACTCTCAAGAGCTCGTTAACAGCACGCGCACCTCAAAGCCGGTAATCTTCTACGACTCCTCCTTTACGTCTTCCGTGTAGGCCGACGACACAGCGCACCTTACAAGTGTCTACAAGCGGTTGAAACGCCCAGTACCAAATCAATTCCCTACAGTGTCACATTTTATGAGGATTTAACTCTCATTGATACTCGTCTTGTGTGGAATGTTTCCTTCTACGGAAGTGAAAGTTGGACGATAAATAGTTTAGACTGGAAGGGGATAGATGCTTTTGAAATGTGCCGCTACGAAAGAATGTTGAAGATTAGGCGGGTGGATCACGTAACTAATGAAGAAGTACTGAACACAGTTCGGGAGAAAAGGAATTTTTGGCATACATTCGCTAAAAGAAGTGATCGAATGGTAGGACAGATTCTTAAGGGGATAGTTGCTTTTCAAATATGCCGCTACAGAAGAATGCTGAAGTTTAGGCGGGTGGATCACGTAACTAATGAAGAGGTACAGAACACAGTTGGGGAAAAAAAAGGAACTTTTGGCATACCTTGACTAAAAGAAGGGATCGAATGGTAGGACAGATTCTTAAGGGGATAGTTGCTTTTCAAATGTTGTGCAACAGAAGAATGCTGAAGATTATGCGGGTAGTTCGCGTACCTAATGAAAAAGGACGAAACACAATTGGGAAGAAAAGGAATTTTTGGCACATCTTGACTAGAAGAACGGATCGATTGCTAGGACACATTCTTAGACATCATGGAAACGTAATTTTAGCATTGGATGGAAGTGTGTGTGTGTGTTTGTGGGAGAGGGGAGGGAGGGGAGGAACATCAGAGAGTGACCAAGAGACGAATATAGTACGCACATTCAGATGTTGCCCTTCCTGTGAGGAGAAGAAGAGGCTTGCTCAGGACATGGTAAGGTGGAGAGCTGGACCAACCCAGTCTCTGGACTGACGATTACAACAACTTGTGCTGACTGCATTATTAGAAAAAAATATTGTTCTAAATGCCATCACATTAAAACGGTCAACCAATATAATAATTAGTTTTAACAACTCCTGTAGAAGGTGGCCACTCACACATACAAGCCGTAGCGGGGTAGCTTGAACTAAATGGAACTTTTCTCGACAGAACTATTTCACTTGGTGTGTGAGATCTATGAAATACGTGCAATTCTCTCAGACTTCAAGAAAAATGTTATAATCCCCATTCAAAGAATAAATAAATAAATAAGGAAATAAAATAAAACAACAACAACAACAATAAATCGCAGACAGTTGTGAAAATTACGGAACCATCACTTTGATGACTTATGGTTGCAAAAGAAAGCTCAAATGTTTGTGAAGCTTATGACACTTAGCTGGGGGGTTAACAGTCCATAAACATACAAACTACTTATGAAGTAACCTACAATAAAGATATCACAAACATCCATGCCCCAAGGGGCATTCGAACCCCCGACTTGGAACGACCCCGCGCATCGGAGCGTAGCGCCACAATGAGCTCGGTCACTTCGACGTGGCTGCAAAAAATTTACACCAGTTATTTACAGAAGGATGGAAAGATGGTAGAAGCTTAACTTTGGGATGATCAGTTGGAATTCAGGAGAAATGTAGGAACAAGGGAGGCAATACCACTTTAGGACTTATCTTCGAAGATAGAGAATGGAAAGGCAAACCTACATTTCTGGCTATTGTAGATTTGGAGAAAGCTTTTGTAAGATTATTTACAACTTGTAAAAAAGCCAGACTACATCCATTAGAGTCGAAAGGCATGAAAGGGATTTGTTGGAAACGGAGTAAGACAGCGTTGTAGTCTTTCTCCAATGATATTCCATTTGTACATCGAGAAAGCTGTGAAGGAAAGCGAGGAAAAATTGTAGAACGAATTAATGTTCAGGGTATAGAAATACAAACATCGCTTTTGGTGTTGACGTTTTAATTCTGTAAGAGACAGGGAAGAACTTGGAAGAGCAATGTAATGGAATGGATAGTGTGTTACAGGGAGCGTATAAGATGAACATTAACAAGAGTAAAACGATGGTAATGGAATGCAGTGTAAGAAAATCGGGCGACGCTGAAGGAATTAGATTACGTAACAAAACAATAAAGGTGGTAGATGGAAATTGTTACTTGGTACTAAAAGAATACAAACTAACATCTCTGAACTTATTTTGTTTATTATTTAGATCCTCTCTTATACACAAAACTAACAATGTCTCTACAACTATAAGACATTAATATTACATTTATCTCTTGATATTTCCCATCTGTAAGTTCCAAACGTAATAGATTTAGCCCTAGGGTTCCCATTTATCTTGATATAGGAAGTAATCCATACATTATTGCTATGTTTGTAAAAGTGGAAGGTCCACTAATGTAGAGTTATTTTCTATATCCGTAGGTTTCAGATATCAAGATACTATAATTTTGTGTTTACCATAATTACCGAGACAATCGTTTGTCCATCATTGCTTTTCCATTCGAAATTTGCCGCAAATATAGATAACAGTACAGTAACTAAACAGTTTAAGTTTCCAAAATTAATGGAGTATGCATTTAGAAACGCATTGTTGAGATCTAAAAGTCTTTTGGCATTGCATAATTATATAGAAATGCAAATAATTAATAAAAGAAACTTTGTCACATCTTAACTTTACTGTCTTGACTATTCTCTGTCAAATTACTTTCGTTTAATAACTGTTTATAAAACTCTTGTAATAATAATAACGTTGTTGTCTTGTAATTTGATGCAGTTGTTGTACCTCCAGAATATAATTTCTACCATATTTTTGGTAATGTCATTTATCCTCAACAATTTATCATAATTACATAGCTGTTTCATTATTTAACAATTTCAATTATGTAAACAAACCAACACTGCACTATTGATATTTTGCATGTAAGTCTTGGATATAATTCTATCCGGTCTAAAAATATTTGGAAAATTAACTGCTCTTTGTGCTGATTAATTTGATGCGTATCTTATTTCTAAAAAACGCCTAATGGAAACATTGGAAATTTTATTTTACCAACTTTATTCTGGAACAAACTATAACATGGCGTTATCTATGCGACGGATCACTGTTTTTTTCTTTCTCTTTTAATTTTTTTTTTTTTTTTTTTTTTTTTTTTTTTTTTTTTTTTTTTTTTTTTTTTTTTTTTTTTTTTTACTCAGTCTCTTAGTCTCATTTTGGATTCGAATAGCATGACATAGTGTATGCTTTTTATATACTGATGTATATAATACACATAATGAAAACATACATTTATGTGCTGACTTTCAAGGTGACGAGTCAAACAATTTGGATGTTTGTTGTAACGCACCCTCCGCCTTGCATCTAAGAACACTTACGAGAGGTACCCCATTTATTAATTCGGGGTATAAGCTTTCTTCTTCCCACATTTCGTTCAATTCCGTCCAGCCGTTTCAGCGTGAACAGTAATGAAAGTGTTAACACAATGTTACCCTCCGCCCTGCACCTACGGACACTTACGAAAAGTAGCCCGTGTATTAATTAGGGTATAAGGTACCTCTGTTCCAAATTTCATTCATATCCGTCTATACATTTGATCATGAAAACGTATAAAACTAAGTAATAGTAAAGGAAACTCCGTCATGCACCTTACGAAGTTAATTTCAGTATGTCTGTAATCTTCACGTGAGAGTAGAAACCGATATGACAAAGTTTTGTGGCTATAGGCTATTTAGGAAAATCAAGTACAAGCCGAGGTAATAAGCAGAGATTAGGGAGTAGAGATTGTGTATGAGAACATAGAAAGTGTTCTTTGCTTTGCAAAGGAGAATGAAAATCTAATAATTAATAGAGACAAGTGCGCGGTTTTCGGACAACATGTATGTGAAACTTCCTGGGAGATTAAAACTGTTTGCCGGAACCGGGACTCGAACCTGGTTCCGGCACACAATTTTAATCTACCAGGAAGTTTCATATCAGCGCAGAGTCCACTGCAGAGTGAAAGTTTAATTCTGAATATGTATGTGATTAAGGACTGGAGAGGAAACAGACTAACTGAGTAGAGTAATAGAAGTCAAAGGCTGACAGTGAATACTATGATCAAGCATTACAAGAGGAGAAGGTATACTTGGAACATATCTGGAGACACGACAATATTTCTGCTAAACTCATGGCCATTAAAATTGCTACACCACGATGATGACGTGCTACAGACGCGAAATATAATAACCAGGAAGACGATGCTGTGATATGCAAATAATTAGCTTTCCATAGCATTCACACAAGGTTGGCGCCGGTGGCGCAACCTACTACGTTCTGACTTAAGGAAAGTTTCCAACCGATTTCTCATACACAAACAGCAGTTGACCGGCGTTGGCTGGTGAAACGTTGTTGTGAGGCCTCGGATAATACGTACCTTCACGTTTCCGACTTTGATAAATGTCGGATTATAGCCTATCGCTATTGCGGGTTATCGTATCGCGACATTGCTGCTCGCGTTGGTCGCGATCCAATGACTGTCAGCAGAATATGGAATCGGTGGGTTCAGGACGACACTACGGAACGCGGTGCTGGAACCCAACGGCCTCGTAACACTAGCAGTCGAGATGACAGGCATCTCATGCGCATGGTTGTAACGGATCGTGCAGCCACGTCTCGACCCCTGAGTCAACAGATGGGGAAGTTTGCAAGACAACAACCATCTGCACGACGTTCGCAGCAGCATGGGCTATCAGCTCGGAGACCATGGCTGCTGTTATCCTTGACGCTGCATCACAGGAGTGCCTGCGATGGTGTACGCAACCACGAACCTGGGTGCACAATGGCAAAACGTCATTTTTTGGATGAATCCAGGTTATGTTTACAGCTTCATTATTGTCGCATCCGTATATGGCACCATTGCGGTGAACGCACATTGAAAGCGTGTGTTCGTCATAGCAATAATGGCGTATCACCCGCCGTGATGGTATGGGGGAGCCATTAGTTACACGTCTCGGTCACGTCTTGTTCGCATCGACGGAATTTTGAACAGAGGCTGATACATTTCAGATATATTACGACCGGTGGCTCTACCCTTCATTCGATCCATGCGCATGTTGCAGGTCCTGTACGAGTCTTTCTAGATACGGAAAATGTTCGACTGCTGTCATGGCCAGCACATTCTCCAGATCTCTCACCAATTGAAAACGTCTGGTCAATGGTGGCCGATCAGCTGGCTCGTCACAATACACCAGTCACTACTCCTGATGAACTGTGGTATCGTGTTGAAGCTGCATGGGCATCTGTACCTGTACACGCCATACAAGCTCTCTTTGCCTGAATGCCGAGGCGTATCAAATTCGTTATTGCGGCCAGAGGTAATTGTTTTAGGTACTTATGTCTCAGGATCTATGCACCCAAATGGCGTGAAAATGTAATCAAACTTTAGTTTTAGTGTAATATATTTGTCCAGTCAATACCCTTTTATCACCTGCATTTCTTCTTGGTGTAGCTATTTTATTGGCCACTATTCACATTTTAATCAGAGAGAGTACTTGATATTTAGTAGTATCCAAGTAGGGAGATGAACTCAGTTATACTGTGGTAATGCTGAGGATCACTCTAAAGTTTACGAAAATACGTCTGAAACCCTCTAGATTGCCTTTGTAAAAATATGAGGTGACTTTTGAGGTAACAAATACTGTAACAGAGTATAGAGGACCGCACACAGCAACTTGGTGGAACGGTATGCAGTATTCCTCGTGCACGTTTGCGAGTTGTCGAACAGTGGGCACAAAAAAGGGAAGATGTTTGCAAGTGCGGGAGCGGGAGTCGGCCTCTGCCTTGTTACAACCGCTCGCTGATTACGCGCGCCCCTGATTTGCAATGTGTGCGTGACCCGCATACCAAGGTAGGCCCTGGTCCGACGGAGGTCACGGCGTGCCGGATTCTGCAGCCGCGTTTACGTGCAATGCAAGGCTGCATATTTCGCACCTCACGTGGAATTTTTTATATGCATCTGACTCTTCCTAAACACAATACTGACTAATAAAGTGCAGCAACGTCGAGCTTACCACTTAAACAAATTGTACACGCTCTAGGAAGAATTTCGAGTTTACGCGTGTTTTATGACTAAACGGTGAACAATATATACAGGGTGAATCACTTAACAGTTGCGCCGCAAATATAGCGAAAAAGGGAAGTGCGATGGATATGCGGTTTTGCACATATTGGATTGGTAGTCAGGAGCTCCTATTTTTAGCCAACAAACCGATTGTAATATTACTTAGAAAGTGTATTTTTCATGCAAACATAAAAACTTTTAAATGGAGCAATGGTTGTTTCTACCACGCACTGGAATTTTGGACACCAGCTGTGTACTAAGAATTTTGAATGACATGTTTATTACATTCAGTGTGACAGCTAAAACCGTTAAAAGTTTCGGGGGTGGATGCTGCGATAGCGTAGCTGACTAGTCGAGTGGCTAGCTCCTGAGGCACGGCCGACTGTCTCATGCCCACCGCCAGTCAGCTACGCTGTCGTAGCCCCCGCCCCCAAAACTGTGAATGGTTGTAGCTGCCAAACTAAAAGTGATAAAAATGTCATTCAGTTGTTCTATTTCAAAAATTGTATGTTTGCATAAAAATACACTTTCTCGATATTTTTACAATCTGTTTATTGGCTAACAATACGACTCCTTGACTACCAGTCCATTCTGTGAAAACCATTTCAGCAATTTTTTCGGTTCAAGTTTCAGGTGATTCACCCAATATATATATATATATATATATATATATATATATATATATATATATACTTCAATGTAGCTAGGACGACATTTCGTCAGTCAAAGTGACTTGCAAGCGGTAGTGTTGCAACATACCTATCTACCTTCTTAGGGCTGTAAACTAACTGAAACAAGGTTGCTATTACTTCAGTACTGATACATGGTCCAAGCCACTTGACTGTTTCCCCAAATCAATTTTTCCCAATCGTTTGATTTGTCCGATTACAAAAAATTCGTAATGTTACTGCCTTACGCGTGTGCAATGACGGGCGATCGGAATTCAGTTTCAAGATACCATGTCATATTAATATAGCAGTAGAAGTACCAGCAAAGCTCGGTCGTAAGACATTTCGAAATGGCTATCAGTACATAAGGTTAAGGGGAGTTCTCGGTGAAATTTAAAATCTGCCGTATTTAAATGCAGTGCATGTTTAAAAAGAAGTGCATGTACAACTAAATGTTGCGGCCGAAAAATGTTAGATGTTGACAAAGAAGTAGCATTTTTGTTACGAAGCGTTTTCTGATTTTTGCAAATATTCTGACAATTATATTGTAACGAGTTGTGTTTTCATAATTCTTAATGGATGGGTCGCCACCAATTTTTTAACACCCAACATGGAAAAGTATATAATTTGATTAATTAAGTGAAATTAATTAACTGATGTGATTTTAATAATTAATTAAATATGGTCTGATATTATTCTGGGATCTAATACCACGTAAAGGTCAGGTGCTTGTGATACTGTCAAAGAATTATCATTACCATATTCAAACCTTTTCATTATCAACCATTCAGTCCAAGCAAAATTGCATTTCAATTTCAAAGTTATCAGCTGAGTCAGCAGTTTGTCACTTTTAATGAATGGTATGACATAAGATGCAGTTTCTTTGAAAATAAATAAATAAATACAGAAACAGAAAACTACTAAATGATGTAGACGAGACAGAATCTATCCTTTCATAATTTAATTTAGAACCAATTTGACATCCTAACTGAATTAGAAAACTGATTACGCAGCAAACAGACTATGCAAATATTATTTAATATCCTAAGCAAAGTCGAATTACCTTCACAAACTGGTTAAGCGTTCAAATTTTTGTTAAGCTTAAGGGACTTAACTTCGAATCCATCAGTCCCTAAACTTACGAACTACTTATGAACTACCGTATACTAAAGACGACACAAACATCCATGCCCGAAGGGAGATTCGAACCCCCCACTGTAGTGGCCGTGCAGATTGTGACTGGCGCGCAGCAAACCGCTCGGCCACAGCGGCCGGCAACTGGTTGAGTCCCTAACATTCGATTACAATATTAACCTGCCCACAAATGAAATTTTCAACGTAATAACAACAGTGAGCAGCTCCGAAGGATTCCTACCAATTTATAAGTACATTTGCGTCAATGTTAGCAATGTTAGATTTCCTATGGTTAGCAATGAGCGAGCATCACATTACCCGAGTTGACAGGCTCTCGGCAGGTCTGGAAGTGCAGCATTCGGTGGGCAGCGATCTGCTGGCAAGCTGAAAATGCGCGCCACGAAAATTGCAATGAACAGTATAACCTATTAATGTGTTTTCGTTGTTTCTTTTCTCCAGCTTTAGGAAAAGGTCTGATATCTTTTGGAGAAACAGCAGTAGGTCTGCAAGAAGACTGGAGTTTTACTGCGTCATTAATTTGGTTCATGGAGCCCCCAATGTTTGAATTTGACCATCTCCTTCTATCATACTGACACTTAGAGCAATAGACCCGTCAGGATTTGTCCGCTGTGTTACGAAACCAGGGGCAAATTCGTGGCAACCAAAAACGTATCTATTGAAGGGACAATTGCCACAAGTCTTGAATCCTGCTTGGATATTTGATGGTGAAAACGCAAGAGGATGTGCAGAAGTCGCTATTCCTGAAATGTCATATATTGTCATTCATGACTCACTTGTAGTATTCATGTAATTCTTGAATGGCTAGTAAACTGTCCGATCTAATGGTTGCAGTCAATGGGAAAAGTGAGGAGGAAATGTCATTAAGAGAATCGTGTTACCTTTTGCATAGTTGAGCCCATCAATCGATGAAAACTATGGTTATCAAGAAGAATAAGACATGGACTATAAATTTGTGTTAGGAACCCTTCATTCGATCCTTGCGAAACTCTACATTTCAGCAGGATAGTGCACGAACGCATGTTGCAGGTCCTGTACGAGCCCTTCTGGATAGGGAAAATGTTCGACTGCTGCGCCAACTTTTGTTTTATTGACGCTAGAAGCTCTGGCTAAGGTGGTAGCTTCAGGAGTCCTAATTCACATTTTTTTTCCTGAACCCAGAAAATCATCAGCTCCAGCTTGTCGAGTTTCAGTCCATTTTGCAGGTATTAGTAGCCCATTAGAAATAGCTAACTCAAAACAAAATTTTCGAACTTTTTTGGTTTGAGAGCAAATTATATATCAGACACTGCTTTGACATATCCTGCCAATTGATTTTCGAAAGCGACTGTCAGAATAAGTCTCTTAGGGGAGTAACCTACATACAGTGAACGGCGGCGAACACAGCTTCCTTTTCCCTCATGAGATAACTTTTTGCAGTAACGATCTGATGACTGGTAATTTATATAGTAATCTTTAGTTACGCTGCATATGGATTTATTTTCGAATTTTACTATTCAAGATGCTTTTAGCATAATGTATGAGGTTTTTACGCCTTCAGCTGTTTCCCTTTCGAATTCTCTAAGCATCTTCATTATGGAAAAAATAAAAATAGGATTTTCTCAGATTTGAAACGCAAATACTTTCTTGGAGATGGTTGTCCAACGTGACAATCATCCCTCTTAGTTTTGTGACGAGCAACTCAAAACGCAATATTGAAAACTTAAGCTAGATCCAGCATTCTGTGTTTCATAAAGATTTAAAGACACCTACACACGTTGCGATTTGCCAGGAATAATTTATCGGCGGTCTGATAAATTGGAAGTACGGAGGCGCTCCCCAGCCAATTTCGCTTGTCGGGTAGTTGGACAGGCCTGGTAGTCCGACATCCGACCCCACCCTCCGTTCCAACCAACAAATTATGCGTGTGTAGCGCTACCCGACCAACTTCCTGCCTGCGATCGTCTGCTGTCTGCACAGCGAACACGCGAAAACAATAACATTTCGACAAACGGACACCACAGAACAGGGAGGTGCTGCAATCGCTGCGTGCAGTTGACTGGAACGTACGTAGGCTGCTACAATTTGCATGGTTCGTTGGTCGGTTAATAAGTCGGACCGTGTGTAGGGGCAATTATAAAGACCACACATAATACATTGAATTATACACCCCAAGACTTTAGAACCCAATTTTCAATACAGCAAAAAGTTCTGTAGTTAATTCTAACGATAACAATGCTTCAAAATTTACTCACCAGCACTAGGAACTAGAAAACGTCGACAACTGCTCACTCACTCGACGAAAACAATTGAAAGCTCACACAACAACTGCGCGCCAGTCTTAACAAATGCATTCCTGTGCAGTGAGCCATCTGGCGGCCGAGTTATTTAGAGACAACCAACCCATGCGACTACGATGTCCGGTCTCCCCTACATAAGAAAAGTATAGGTAAATTTTAAAATTTCTGGGTTTATAATTCGTGACTACAATATACAGTAAAATAAAACAATGACATTATCAACATTCGGCCGAGTATGAAAGCAGAATGAATAAATGAATCCTTGATGAATTTGAAAATTGTATTTTTTCGACTCATTCATGCACACCATACCCCGCCCACTGTCGAGGGCTTGTTCTGATTAGTCTAAACGGTCCTGGACATGCACCGATTCCAGTGCCCACACACCCTTGCCGTCCGAAGCACCTTACAACTGGAAACGTACGTTACCTTTTCCCAGAACCACACCCACTTCACCTTATCCCAGCTAGTTATACTCATCTATGTACATGCTTAACTTAAAAAAAAAAAATCCCATCCACTCCTCTCCCCCACAGCATCCTGTTTCACAGTCGACCTACATCATTCACTCACTGATACTGAATGAAAATTTTCTTTAACCCTATCGTGCCATCATCACCAATCCTTACCTTCTCCACGCATTGATGGCTCACCACTTCTTCCACGAGGCAGAATCCCAGTTAGCCACCTCCGACACCACCCTTCCCTTCACAACTAACATCTCATCCTCGTCCTATTTTTACCCTCCCTGACTTTCACTCTCACCCTCTCCACCATCTGTCTGCACAGCCCCCCTTCTACTCCCTCTCTGACGTTGATGGTACTTATATAACCTCTGTTGTTAATGCTGCCCACGGCAGGATAGACGTGCGTACTGAGGCGCTGTGCTGCGGTGCGCCTGCCGTTTGTCGTCGGAGGTTCGAGTCCTCCCTTGGGCATCTGTGTGCGTGCGTGTGTGTGTGTGTGTGTGTGTGTGTGTGTGTGTGTGTGTGTGTGTGTGTGTATTTTGTCCTTAGGTTAATTTACTTTAGTATAAGCAGTTTGTAAGACTAGTGACTAATAACCAAGCAGATAAATCCCATAGATTTACAAACATTTGAACATTTGTTACTGCTGTCCTCAAAATTCCTCCCAGTATCCTGTTGAACTCTGGGGGTGGCGTCAGTTCCTCACCACATTTCGGAGCGACGTTCCCCCTGTCCCCCTCCCCTGCTGCAACCCACCACTCTGAGAGCAACACAACCTCAGTTGTCCACAACCTCAACGAGGCCTCATCCACCAACTCTTCCAGCTGTCCTATCAGCCTCACGCCAGTGCTCAGAAGGGTCCTAGAAACCATCCTGTCACACAGTGTTAACGTTCTCTGGCAACCCCTTCTCCTTCCCTAATGTGGCTTCTGACTCTCCTTCTCTGCCACTGATCAGTTCCTTTGCTACACCAACCTCGTCTGTCCAGCTCAACTCTTATTGCTCCGCCATCTCCCTCAACACTGAGAAAACATACGACCATGTATAACATTCCGGTCTCCCTTTCAAACTCCAAAGCCCTTCAATTATATATGTGTCATCGCTTCCTGTCTCTCCAACCGCCCTATGTCACTGTCTACAACATCTGTTCTTATACCCCTCTTCTGAGATACCACAGCGCTATTTCCTCTCTCCCATTTTCGCTGATATGGGCCAGTCCCACCCTCCCGTCTATCTCCTACAAAAATAAGGATGACACCGCCTTCCTATCCGTTGCCCCTCCCTTCTCCGATCGTAGCACTTCCTCGAATTCCACCTTTGCTACTTCTCCACTTGATGTAACCAATCCAGACAAATCCCAGGCAATATCATAGTTCGCTATTATTAATAACTCCAAATCCCTGACCGCCACGAGCTTTGCGTCGCCTTCTGTATCCTCCTCCTTTGCCCCATGCACTTTTCTCACCTTCTGCAGTTCATTAAACATATCTGTCCCCTTTACGTCTCCCAAAACCTCACTGATCCCTGGCCTCTGACACGCCTACACCACTGTATTCTTTTCATCCTTCACCTCCATAAGCTCCATATTCTTTCTGAGGGTAACATTTCCCAAATGGCTGTCCTGATATCTGTCATACCGACTACAACCCTCTCTAATCGTCTCCCCTCCCTTTGAGATGCAGTGTCCTCTTCAAAACTACCCTTCCCCTTCTTTTTCTTATTGCACACTTGGCTTCCCCTCCCATCCACTTAGAGTCCTTCAATCCCAGTCTAACCCCACTTCACCTCTTTCTTCCGTACTTACCACCACCCCCGTGCTTGTGGGCTCACCTCAGTGCTGTAATTTCTTTTAAAAAAAAGTGCTTCGTTAGTACTTAGATTACATTAGCTGTTCGTTCCATAGATTCGTATTGAGTAGATCCTCGTGGACATGGAAAATGTCAATTTTTCTTAAAATTTTACAATCTGATGTGATAATACTAATAGCATGGATGCATATATCATTTTATTTTGTGGAGTAGAAGGAGTTGTCAACTAGAAAATGTTTCAGGCACCTCGTAAACTGATCTTCATTTGTAGCTAAATGTTTTATGGTTCTAGGAAAATTATTGAAAATATGTGTTCCTGAGTAGTGAACCGCTTTTTCAACTATAGTAGGCGCTTTGAAGTCTTTGTCTAGATCATCATTTTTGTTGCTAGTAATGTATATATGAAGTGAGCTGTTTCTTAGGAAAAGGGATATATAATTTATAGCAAATTTCATTAAGAAATAAATATACTGAGAGTCAGTAGTTAGTATACCCAGTTCTTTGAAGTAGCAGCTACAGGATACCCGTGAATTTACTCGACAAATAATATGTATTACACGCTTTTGGACTCTGAAAACTTGTCCTTGAAGAGTTTCCCCAAAATATTATACCATACGACAATATGGAATGAAAATAAGCAATGTATGTAAGCTTTTTCCCCGTAATTTAATTAATCAACCCTAAGCTATCTGCTCCTTTGTATTTTTTCAAGCAAACACCTACAGATGAAATTTATTTTAAAAGTGCTGTGTGTTTGGGTGGTTGGTTTATTGCAAACTAATCTGTGGTGTGTGTGTGTGTGTGTGTGTGTCGGAACAATCGTGTCACTGTTTGTATTAAATTACAGTGCCCGAAAAATTCATAAATAAAGTTTCTGTTGTAGCTTTGACTATGAAATGACTAAGCAGTGAGACTTAGTACATTTCTTTTGTCCTGTTAGAATAAATTACAACTGACATGGAATGCAGTCATATTACGTGTACGTGGTTTTGTTTTATGCGCAACGAATAACACTTTAAATTGTACAGTAGTTAATAAATCAATTGTAATTAAACTCGTACTTCATCTACATGTAAATTTCGTGCGTGAGAAACAATGAGCAAACGAAACGTTCAGATTTGCTAGCGTGCACCATATACAAGTTGACAGACTGTACAAGCACAATTAGCACAATTATACTGCTAGAGCCAACAACCTAACGTGCTACTGTTGCAATACGTTTGTCACTATATATATATATATATATATATATATATATATATATATATGTGTGTGTGATTTCAAAAACGACATTTATGATTAATGGAATACCATTATCACTGTACTCATAATGCGCCTATCTGTACGACAATTACCATACTGATTCAGTGATATAAAAATTTCCTTCAAATCTGGTAATGGTTTCAAAATATCACATACTGCAAATATTTCTTTTCTCATTTCGTGATCTAACTGTTTTTCTTCTCAGCAGATAAATCACTTTAACTGTTAAGCAGAGATATGCAAATGAATTCAGCATATTATATCGATCAATAAACAGTACAGAAATTAGTTTTCTGTAGAAATGTTCAAATGTTTGTAGAGTCTATGGGACTTAATTACCGGGTCATCAGTCCCTAAACTTACAAACTACTTATGAACTACTTACAAGCAAGAACGGCACAAATATCCATGCCCGAGGGGGGATTCTAACCCCCGACCGTAGTGGCCGTGCAGACCGTGACTGGAGCGCCTCAGTCCCCTCGGCCACTGCGGCCGGCAGTTTTCTGTAGAATTATAGCTTAAGTTTCTATAACAAAATATGCTCAAGGCTGAATGACAAGTAAAATTAAGTGAAAATTTGTGAAATATCAAGGCATTAAGCGCACGATATCACTCTGGCAAAATATTCATTACTGTTGCCGTGCCAGTGACACGTAAGTGTACAGTGATTTCAGAAGTTACTTCTGTAGTTGGAAGGGAAGGGGGGCGGAGGAGGGGACAGTAACTTTTGCCACTGTCAGCATTTACAGTAATGTTACGGAAAGAACTTACAAGAGAGCAGAAGCGGTTCCACTCTTTATGGGTCTAGGGTTCAGGCGGGACTTGGCAGCCAGAAGTGGCTGCGTCTCCGACGCCATGTAAGTGCACGGCCGTGACGTACAACGCATGCGTGTGTTCCGCTTCGCTCTGCGTAAAGGCGCAGGGTCCGCCTGCAAAGACGTGTCTGTAGGATTTCCTTCTCGTAGCTGCTGCTGTACGTAGGGCCGGCCTAAACTCTCGAGCGGCGGCGCTGGTGCAAATATGTTACCTCTTCTCTTTAAATGCTCACTGTCGTCGCAATAATGGAGATGCCGTTTTTCCGCGTTAGATATTCCTCACTTAAGCCTCAAAAATGAGGTCAGTGAAGGTTCTGAGTTTCTAGTGCACGGTTGTGTCCGCCCAAAAAATGTTTTGTTTGGGAGTGCATCACTGGTAGCAAATTTGCATCTCGCTGCCTGTCATTTATGTAGATTTGGTTTTGTGATATGTCTAGTTTTCCTTGCAAATGGATTTGTGGCAGTTTCTAATAAATCTTTATTGTATACATTTTGCCCTACATAACACAATGCTCATTTAAATTTAGTCGTAAACAGAAGTTTAACTCTCGATAAATTGTCCTCTAGTTTCTCCTGATTAGCCATGCTGCACTTTCCGTTTATCTCATTTTAACCCTTTCTAAACATTACACAATGTGAAAATGAGTGTATTCTACTACATAATGTAATCTCCAGAGCTTGTAGACGTGGTATGGTTCTAACAGATGAAGAAATAGACTTCTTTCGACAAGTAATGAGGATCTTAGTGATTTTTGTCTACATTCCTCATCAGATAATGACCAGGATACTATTATTCTAATGTAAATCCTAGTTCCGATCCCAAACAAGTATCAGATGCAATGGATCTGATACTGAAGACGGTGCCACTCTGTGGAGTAGAGCGCCGTACAAGCAGACCTCCAGAACGCTGAAAAAGAATATCATAAAAATCTTTCCTGGTTCAAAGGGGAACGCAAGGGGTGTGAGGTCAGATGACAGATGATAATATGACTGATGAGGTAATTATGTGTGCTAAGTTCCACTTAAGACAGAAAGTAGCTGCCACTAATTACTCAAGAGACAGGAACTACAGGCAAGTAACGAAAGAGGAAATAATAGTATTGCTGGGTCTAATACACATGATTATTGGCCACATAATGTTACATTTGTTATATACTAATTCAGATATTAACAAATGTGATATTTCTACCTGTACATTAAACTATTACGATCACATAGTAGCTGTATACTGGGATTGTAACACGGAATATACATTGGTAGCAAATCTGTACCGCGCTGCCGCCTGAGGGTTAACGGTCCAGGCGCCTTGGTCGAGTCCACCCTCAGGCGCCCATTTCCATATAAATGGCGCACCTCGCAGTGCTTTGCAACAGGGTAAGTGATTGTTTTCTAGAGATCGTCTTAAATAGTTAATTCCGTCATCTTATGCTTATGGTATTTTAGAGAAAGAAAACTCGTATGTGAAATCCGAATTACTTAAAATGTCGCAAAGAGGCGTGCATTTGAGTCTTGTGTTGCCTGTCACGTCACTATCTAGCATACTGCTGTCGCAGCAGTGATACATTGTTTCGACACTGACGTTTTGGAAAATAGTCTAAATTATTGCGTTGTAGGCCTACCGCACTGTACCAATACATCTACAAGAAATCCAGAAAAAAATTGCATGTTCTAAAGAACGAGGATATGCATAAAATGTGGTACAAATACACTCAAAGATTGCGAGGATCATTTTGATGTTGGATTAGTTCACTCGAAGATTGTGAGGATCGTTTTGATGTTGTATTAGTTCACTCGAAGATCGTGAGGATCATTTTGATGTTGTATTAGTTCACTGCAACTGCAAACGTTTAAAGTTAGGTGTATATTAGTAAGCTTGTGTTTATATTTGCAAAACAATTATTGGCGATATTAAAATCACCTACCAATATACATAACTGACAGAAAACCAAAGTAAGAGATAAAAAAGGTTTTTCGAACGGCTTATCCTAGAAGATAGATTAAGAAAAGGCAAACCTACTTATCTAGCTTTTGTAGATTTGGAGAAGGCTTTTAACAATGTTGATTGGAATAAACTCTTTTAAGTTCTGAAGCAAGCAGGAATAAAATATAGGATCGTAAGGTTATTTACAACTTGTACAAAAACCAGACAGCGGTTGTCAGAGTTGAAGGACATGAAAGGGATGCAGTGGTTGGGAAGGGAGTAAGACAAGGCTGTAGCTTTCTCCAGTGTCATTCAATTTGTACTTTGAGTAAGCTATAAAGGAAACCAAGGGGAAATTAGGAGAAGGAATTATAGTTCACGGTGAAGACTTAAATACATTGCGTTTTACCGACGACATAGTAATTCTGTCAGAGACAGCGAAGGACCTGGAAGAGCAGTTGAACGGAATGGACAGTGTGCTGAAAGGTGCATATAAGATGAACATTAACAAGAGCACAACAAGGGTAATGGAGTGCAGTCTAAGAAAATCAGGTGAGGCTGAAGGAATTGGATTAGGTAACGAAACAATAAAGGAGGTTGATTAGTTTTGTTACTTGGGCAGTAAAATAACAAATGATGGTCGCAGTAAAGAGGATATAAAATGCAGAATGGCAATAGGTAGAAAAGCGTTCTTGAATCAGGCAAACTTGTTACTATCGAATATAGATTTAAGCCTAAGGAAGTATTTTCTGAAGGCATTTGTGTGGAGTGTTGCCTTGTATGGGTGTGAAACATGGACGATAAACATTGCGGTCAGGAAGAGGATAGAGGCTTTTGAAATATGGTGCTACAGGAGAATGCTGAAGATTAGGTGGGTGGATCGCGTAACTGATGAGGAGGTACTGAACAGAATTGGAGAGAAAAGGAATTTTTGGCATACCTTGACTAAAAGAAGGGATCGATCGGTAGGACACATTCTTAGACATCAAGGAATTGTCAATTTAGCGTTGGAGGGTTGTGTATGGGGTAAAAACCGCAGAGGAAGACCAAGAGATGGATACAGTGAGCAGATTCAGACAGATGTAGGTTGCCGTTCTTATGTGGAGTTGAAGACGCTTGCTCAGGATAGGGTATTGTGGAGAGCTGCATCAAACCAGTCTCCGGACTGAAGACCACAACAACAACAACAACAACGAACGTACCACAAAATTGAAGTGTAGTTGACAGACATAGGTACAATTATTCAGCCACAAAAACATGAGCCCAGAATCCGACTCTTACTGACAATTACTGACGTACGACTGTAAATTATTGAACTGCCATCATTTGCAATATAACAAACAATGTGTGGCGTTGTATAATTTCAGTGGCTTAGTGATGTATTCTCTATGAATGTAGTACATGCATTGCATACACTATTAATTGCCATATATGTGTTTGGAGTAAGGTCAGCGCCACACGCCAGACGCACGAGAACGATCGTGAGCAAGGCAGCGGATGACCAGCAGCCAATCACACGCCGGCAGCGCGCCTCCTAGAGGGAGAAACCGAGCAGCGCGCCCTTTATAAGCAGCTTTATCTAGGCCGTCATGCGTCTGGAAGAGTCTATCTGAACTAGGCAGTCTCTAGGACTCAGCGCAGCTAGCATGGTTCGAGAAGACGCCGCCGCTGGAAGAGACACACAATGTTAAAAGTTAAGTAATTGTAAATAATAGTAAATAAAACTTGTATTGGTAATCCGTACTGTCCACGCATACCACGCGTCCTGATAGAACCTTTCCTGAAAGAGGCCGGAAAGGAAAAAAACACATGGCGACGAGGACGACTACACAATACGAGTCAAAATATTCGATATAAATCCATTCGTACTAACTGAATCACGATGTAATGCCTATTTCACAGTCCGTATTTTCTTTCATTTCTGACTGACAGTATCCGTGGTGAACGACAAACGGTGCAATTGCTTGGGCGCTTCCTTCTTGAAGTTCTTCGAACGAATAAGAAAGGCGCTATGGTAGGTAGTCTCAAGTGTGAATCATGGTTCGATGCCAGCAGTAGGAAGAGTGCATTCAGAACGTTTTCTCTTCAGTACCCTGATTTCAGCTCGCATTCACGATATTACCGACGGATGTTAAACTGGATGGAATAATATTTTAATTCCGTAAAGTGGGTGATTGTCAATTGTAATAGTTCTGTTACAGTGATGGTGATATATATATATATATATATTAGACATGCGTTGGTGCCACTGGGCCCAAGGCAAACGCCTGGGTTGCCCTACCCTAAAGCCGGCGCTGGCTGTATGCCCCGGTGATGGCTTGGTGGAGAGTGTTCCGCCCGGGTGCGAGGAGTGAAGGTCGGGGTGAGAGTTTAAAATAGGGAAAGATTAATTTTTGAAACTCACAACCACCAGCTGCGAACCAAATTCCTAAACATGCAAAAACATTGGAACTGTTATTGCGACTGTTTGACTCGTTTTCTAGGGGATGATATCACACGTTCGCAGCTTTCCTTCCCTGCATATGATTAACAAAACAAATTCATAATAAATTCAAGTTCATGAGAGAAAAGGGTGTACTAACTACTATTTTTGAAAACACGTGAAAGTTCACTTTATGTTGTTTATTTCACAATACTTGAACCCTGTGGCTGATACGTCTGTACGTCGGCACATTTATCAAATAAAGTTATAGCTCGAGAGCCCCAAGACAAAATGAATATTTGTCGCGAATTGTTTTCACACCACGTGGCTGTCTCAAACACCGTTTATGTTCATGCCTATGCGACGACACGTGTTACATTAACAAATCACAGTCACTTTAATTCATTGCGATGCACACCTTGTTCCACTGGCTAAATATTCACAAACACACAGTAGCACTCGATTTAACTTGGTGCAGTCTACGACGAGCAACCACACGTGGCGATTGCCACAGACAAATCTCAAGTCACCATCTCGAGATCCACATGCCGACTGAGGCAGAGCGACGCCGCCAGGCCAGCCACACCACGTGCTCTCTGGAGTCCTCACTTCCTGCCCTCGCGCGCGCGCGCGCGCCAAAACTCAACTGCCGGGGTTTTTTCCCTTACGTCATCAACTTCCCCATGTGAACTGTTCTAACCGATTTGCCAACGTACAGCGCTCAGCCAATACATTTCTAAAACTTTACTTAAAATCAAAATAATTACACTACACATTAAACAAATATTTTCTTACGTTTCTATATTAGTATAAACATCCTTTGTGCTGTTTATCATAATCGTGCAATTTCTTATATCACAGATAACTGATTTAACTGAATATTTCAAGGTAAAATACAAAAGATTGATTGAAAATAAAATGAAAAATAGTTAATATATTATTTTTATAAACAAACATTGCCATGCTAGTTGTGTAACTGTCTTGTCTTCGTTGGTAATTTATTACTTTTCATTGTCAATTAAACATATTACGTTAGATGTGACTATATCAGCTAATGTATTGTTTATTTATCAACAGGCTATTTTGTAATGAGGGCCTTAAAGGTTCCTAACTGCATCGTATTACTTCAAATGCCAGTAGTATTACAATATTTGTGCACTGCACTGTGCCTGGCACTCGCCATTGTCCCTCTCTCCCCTCACCGGAAACGAACTGTAAAATCCTAAGTTGGAACAAGCCACCAACATCGGCCTGCTCGCTGGCCTCCCGTCAGCTACAAGCACACAGCAAATCTCAACGTGGAGAATTTCTACCTATGGCCTAACTATAAATGTTGTCACCCAACTGTGTACATACATTGCTACCATAATTAATAAGATTAAAGTTGTGTAACATTTAGTGCATTGGCATGGTCAATGTTTGCAGTGAACTTCATACTGTTTAATTATCAAATGCTATTAATTACCGGTATTTCTATTAGGCGGTAATCTCACACGGGATTCCAACCCACGTCCTTGCTGTCCGGGGCGACTGCCACCTCTTGGATACGCTCCTGCATGCGTTTGTAAGATATGTTACGTTTCGACTTCCGTGAAGCAGCACACGAACCGTACAAGTTGACTCTGGCTTTCGCGTGTATACTATATAGTTTTTCACTTGTGCTCCAAAGCACGTAGCACACAATGTGAAATGAGTAACACAAGGAAAATTTGGAAACATCAGTGGTCATCGATCTCTATACCTTCTTTCCAACTTACGCCAAGGACAGCGCAGAGACGCATGCTGGAGGGAGGACTCGACCCTCCGACGGGGAAGAGCCGTGAACTCTGCAGCAAGGCGTCTTAGAGGCACGGGCATTCATGCGTGTCTATCACAAGACTTTTCAAATTTAGAATCACTTACTATTTATATGTCACACTTTACCAGTTTGTCGGTATTTCGACATCTTCACTTTCCTAGTCGTGCACTAATCCTAAACTTTATAACGTTTCATGGGCCGCATGGACTATATTTCAATATTCATTCATTTATTTATTCCTTTAAATTAATCCCTTGTATTTGTTACGATTGTTCTATATTTATTTCATGCAAATTATTATAAATCGATAAGACAAATACAAAGAGAGTTTAACGTTCACAACCACATTATTATCTGTACATTTACGCTTATCATATGTTTTACTTAATAAGAAGGAGCAGCAGTCTCCATTCCTCCCTCTTCTTCGTCTGGTATTGGTAGGTTGCGGACGCAATAGCGTATTGCTCTATGTTTAATTTATCACAATCATAAATTCTTTTCGTTCACAGAATGTATCTAAGAAATAATTGTAAGTGTATGTTCAGCAATTTGAAAATATAATCCGTTCATTTCATTTAAAGAAAATTTGCAAATCTCTATATTTTTTTATTTAAAAGCCACCTCATTATTCGTTATCGTACAAAATATTAATAGTGTGTGAACTTTTCTTACAGATTACCATCGGTCGCCATTTTCTTGCGGTGTGTGAAATTAAGTGTTGGAACGATGCCCAATACTTCATGATAATCTTAGAATCTTCTGTTCCGCACCAAACGTCCCTGAGATATATGCCAGTTTATCATAATTTAACTATTTTAATTTTTAGCCATCTGTGGACTTAAGATAAATTGGTGTTTTACGAGTGCGTTCAATTTATGTGCAGTGTATACGTGGTGAGCAAGTCATCTATTTATTCAGACAGGATTTTAGGCAGGTTGCTAAAAATTAAACATTTCTGTGCCATTTACCATATTTATTAAGTCACAGGAAATTTTTACAGGCAAAATTTTGTTTATAACAGTGATTTGCATCCCGGCCATAACTTGAAATATTTCTACCTCCGTAATTTTAGCGCCCTAGATTTCGTATCAATATTTAAAAATCAATTTCAAACTTCATTTGCTTTGTTTCTAAGCTTTCTTTTCGTGGAACATTATTTCGTCAGGTGCTACCTTTTATCATTTTTAAATAATAATATTATTATTATTATTAACATTATTATTATTATTATTATTATTATTATTGCAATTATTTAGCAACCCCAATTAAATTAGTGAATTTCTCCTAATACTGTTATAAAAATATCTTTATTTTTCAACTGTTACACAGGAATAAGAAAAGTATCAAGTCTCATAGCAGCCGACAGAAATGATTTTTCCTGCATCTGAGGTCGACAGAGATCTGTCGATAATTGGTTGTAACAGGAAACAGAAGCGACGACACACGCCAAGGTGAAGTCAGTCATGGATATTCCCACAGTTAATGGAGATTATTCGATCAGACGAAATTGAGATGAAGTATCGTGCCTCACAGTACCAGACGTGACGAGTGTGACCGCCCAGAACGAAGAAGTGTGTCTGGAACAGACGCGATCCTCTAGCAGGAAGACGAAAGTACCTCTCCAAAGAGTATTTTCACGACAAAGCTGCCACCAAACATGTTTCTTAACACATTATAAATGGTATTATACATGATATTATTTGCAAAGTGGACTGAATTTAGTACACCTCTGACGTAATAGCCAGATAAAGAAACACACACCTCTTTTACTGAAACTTTGGGCCCACACTTACCTTACAACGCGAGAAAACTTTAGCTGTCCGTTACAGAAGAGAGTGAGAAGGAAAGCGAGTCTCTCTGACACACTTTTTCCCCCTGTTACCTCAATCTATGGTGCCCTGCTCTTCTCGGAAGTATTAAACCGAAGGAGAAAGTCGTGTTGAGTTTTCTGTGAAGGAGCGCTGCCGCCCTCGCTTTCCCTATACGTCCTAGTGGTCCACACGGCATTACCAAATAGATCTCTTACCTCAAACTTCGGAAGATCCATCGGTCATGATTAACGTCATTTTACATTATTTTCATCATGATGAATTCAGCTTCCACAGTTTGAGGAGATTCGTTTTACTCCTTTTGATCTAGATACTTTGCTACATGTGGTACTATGCGAGTATATGAACATTGTGTCTTCATAAGAGCAGAGTTGTGTTATTTGCAGATATGGTAATCAGAAGATGCACCCAAAGAGTGAACGCTCCATTGATTAATAAACTTGAAAAACTGCAGCAGATTTATCATTCCTCCAATTGAAGAAAAACTGTTGCTGAAGCAATGCATGGTGTGGAGGAACGCGTATTTTTTGTACAAAATGATCAACAATTTAATAACTAATATTGAACGTCTAAACCAATTTGTCCTAATATGTGCGGATGATGCAGTTTTATGAACACACTCCTACTAACATTTATCAGCGATTGTCATCTGGCGAAATGGCTGTGACTTATGCATGTAAGTCGCGGAATTAGTATAAGTAATTGTATTGTTTGGATAGATACACAGTGCACGCAGCAAGCAGTTGAAGCATCTACCAAACAACCAGGTAGCACCGGGTTAAGCCGAGTATCCCGTCGGGGGTTTGTCCAAATCGGGGGAAATCAAGGAAAGGCCCGTGATTTGTACTCAAAACTAATGAGGGCTGTTAGTGGAGCGTGTTTGGAGGACATCTGTGAATTACACACTCCAGTAATTCAGAATAAAATAAAATTATTTACAAAATTGAAATGAAGACTCCATTAGAAGCAATGTGTACCACGACCATAAAATGTTTAATATCCAAAGAAAATGCAGCATTGGTCGTAAATGTGTTTATTTATTATTACAGATCGATTTCGGCTACTGAATAGCCATCTTCAGTGCATCTTGCACCATCGACTAGAAGCATTACTGATCTTCCTAATCGAGCCACAAGGCATAGCTACATGCCAATACAAATGATGTTATCAGAGTCAAAAACTTTGGATATTTGCAAAATTATTTACAGTCAACATTTAAGACATCCATGATATCGATAATTTCGCACATCTAATGATTCTAAAAATAATTTCAGTATCTAAAAAATTACGAACTTTTATGACTATTAAATAAAAAAATATATAAAATATAAAGATTACAATAAGCAACTTATGAACGCTTCATGCAATTTCATGAAACCCTGGAGTACAATATAGTTTATGGTCTGTAGCTGTCATCTTCAAAGCGTCCTACTTGTATATATTGATTTTATGACTGATTCTAACTGTTGAAAGCTATAATACACATATATAAATATCATCGAATATCATCGAATGCCCCACACCAACACTGAAAATGCAAGCAGTATGATTTACTTCTCATATATTTAGTGTATCGATTTATTGTACAATTATCCAGTAATTTATGAAAACATTGTGTAGCATGAACGGTCAAGTTTGTCTATTCATTTATTTCAGACTGTATGTAATACTAATTAACAGTAAATTTTTGTATTCATATAATATTAAATTAGCAACGTTGTGGTTTCAAATGATCAGCTCTTACTTAAAGGAATATCTCCTGTTTAGATGTATAGGGATTAGATACGATGGCGATCGACCAATGAGAAAGAGGCCAAGGTACAGAACTGGTGGAGCGTTTGTTTCAGAGGGAGGAGAATAGCGAAGGTCATGCACGAACAAAGAAACTCCATGTCTAGTTTTGGCACAAGAAGGACCTTTCTGGATAATAAGAGTGATTTGATCAAGCAGAGTATTAAGATCTGCATAGTGAACGGTCGCTTCTCAGGACTCTACATTTGGCGTCAACAAGAGTACGACAATGCAGCTGATATGTGTTTATGTTTTTAAAGAAGAAGTTGCTCTAGTAGAAATTGTGTTCGGGAAACTTTTTTGAACTGTTGACCATTTTATGTCGATTGCTGGCGAAATAAACAGAATTTACGTGTTAAAATTATGACTACTTACGTGTGGCAAAGTGCTACCAATTTCTTATCCCATACAACACAATTGTTTAGCCATTTTATTCTACTTGTGATTAATGATTCGTCTGACCACTTCCCATAAAGAATCAATTTGAACTAAATCTCTCATTAAGGTACTTCTTGTGGCATGAAATCAGACATGTACAGTTCGACTCTAAGATAGTATCGAGCCAAACTTCTAAATTAGAACTGTAGGTAGCCAATTTTCAGGTTCTTAAAGCGTGTAATCACACTTGCTTTAAATAGCTGCGATAAATGCGGTGAAGGATAAGCCGTAAAGTGGCATGGTCTTGCCTGTGAAATCAAATGCCTTCCTTACCAGATTTTCTGCCGCTTCTTGTTCCATCGAAAACCTGTTGCGGCTCGATTCCTCATTCTTTCCACAGTCAAAGAATAGTCCTGTGATGTGTATGGATGCTCATTCTGTGCACTAATTTTTTGCTGTTGTGGAGAGATGTGATTTTTTTGTCGTTTATGTATAAGATAATGTTTATTGAGATGCCTCTCACTTCCGTCATATAGGGATGTGCTCACCTTCACGTTCACTAGATAGGGTGGCGGTTAAGAGAGTCAATATATGTGGTCTTTCATTACAACAAAATGATGAGTCACGTTTTAAATTTGAGAAATGTAAACGCACTATTCTTGATTTCTCTATTTATTTTATTTATTTATTTATTATTTATTATTTTATTTTATTTATTTATATATACATATATATATATATATATATATATATATATATATATATATATTTATTTATTTATTTATTTATTTATTTTGCTATCTTGATGCCTCGCAGTCACCCAAATACGTTTAAAAAAGTAACAGAAAAATGTAAATTAAGAAAGGAGCGTGAGAAATGTCAGGGAGCAGTTGAGTGAAAGGATAGGGTAGGTATCTTGGTCAGACATCGGGGTTCGACCCCTAGACACGTTGTCTTCACCAGTCTCGTTGGAAAAGAAGAACAAAAGCACAAGATTTCGTGGTGGGGGAAGGGTGGTGGCACCGTTTTCTGTTCGAGTAACATGGATTAACGGCCACCCTGCATTTGGGTTTCAGGCAGTTTCCCACATCCCAGTAAATTAACTTGGGCTGGTCTACAAGCGTTGTCACAGTTGCACGACTTGTAACATTGCCAAATGTATACACACACTTCAACATGTACAAAATTATACGCCGACAATTGGGGTACATGTTTTCTTCTGGGGGAGGGGGGGGGGAGGTTTATAATAGGATGGTGGAATCCGATCATCGCTTAAACTAAACCTTTCCGATCCCACGTGTATGTGCGACTAAGACAAGACAAAGATGAAGCTGGAGAAGTCATTGATACAGAGAGCAAATAAATGCAACAACTTGAAGGTTGGAACTGTTGCTAGATTTATTTTATAAGAAAGTACTGATTTCGTCGAGTTTACGTTCTTAGCCGGTAAGGCAACAACGGCTCTTGCCTTAATGGCGCTATAAAGTAACGTTAAGTAGTAGGCAGAAAGCATTCAGTGAAGTGTTATTTCCTGCTGAGTAATAAAAAAAGGTAAAACCTTTTTCTTTGCGTTGCCGCGTGCCCCGTCTTCACCACTTTCTCCCTCATAAGTACCGCACGAAAAATGGAAGGGGAGGAACAGAAGGAAAACTGAAAGAAAAAGAAAATCAGTGTCAGGGCGAGAATAATTACAGCAGGAAGTCCACTAAACGACGGAACCGCAGGCCTTTAGAATAAAAGCAAGAAGAACGGGCTGGAGAGGCCGTAATGGCGGGGCAGGGCCTGTACATCACTGCGACCACCGTCCTTTTTTCGGTCGCCAGCTATTAAACTGGCTCGATGGCGGTTTTCTGCGCTCGGCATCGCTGCTACGCTTTTCAGTCACTCTGCCACGACGGCGACCCAAAGACACTCGAGAGAGTAGACACTTCCAAAAGTAGGCTGAAGATATCGATTTCTAGTTCAACTAACATGATTACGTTTTATTTTTATAACATCCATCGGAGTGAATGAAGTAGTAGGGGAGAGTTGCCTAATTTCAACCACGTATGTATTTCACTGTGTGTAGGTAACTTAGAAGTTCGCTTAACTGGTGAGAAACATTGTCCAAGTCACGTGGCTCAGTCGCCAGTCGACAATAGTCATTGGAGTGAGAACAGTTCCCATTATTGCGTTTTCTTCGATGTCGCTGTATGTTTTCTGCTACATATCATAAGCTTTCCTCTGCTCAAAAAGTAAGTAAAAATATCATCAGTTCAAAGTGCCATTCATTAGATAATAATTTAATATCGTAAAACTAGAGTTTAGCGTTTTTTGTTCCAACAACGTTATCTTTACTTATATGGCGTCGAGTTGCCGAAGTTGGACCAAAGGCTATTTCCTAAGTTGGATCAGCACCAATTTAGGGATCACTCCTAACAATAATACTTAATGTCATTTAACAATAGGTAATAGTTAGAGGTTACGCTTTTACGTTTATTTTTCTAGGTTGCAAAACAATTCAAAAAATAAGGAGTAAGTATGGTAACCTTTCTGGATTTGGAAGATTCAATAAGGGGAATGTATGGGAAATGGACAGAAGATGAAGGTAGCTGTGGAAACATACAGAAACGGTAACCATGAAATTAATGAGTATGCTCGTATATACCGAGTACAGAAAGCTACAATTAAAGAGAGATGCTGATGGTAAAAGCATACTCTGAAATGTAGTTCAGTTATTTGGAAGATAATCAACCTTTAAAATTGAGATGGAAAAAAATGTCGCAGATCACCTTCTTCTTTTTGAAGAGAGCATTTTTGTATTCACAATCAAAGATGTTCATAAACATGCATCGACATAGCACAGAAATATTAACTGCCTCATTCTTTAAACATAGAAAAGAAAATGGCTGGTAAAAGGTGGTTTTCTTCATTTAGGAGACGAAATACACAGCTTTCCCTCCGTCAGCCAGAAGGAATATCAATGGCGAGATATTGAAATGAAGCTTTTCTTAATATTGCGGGTCTTATTTCCTTTTTAGTCATTGTTTTACCGTGTGGTTCAATTTAAGCAACTGAAGGTCCAAATTAGGAAACCGGTTTCCTAATTTGGACCGTTTATACATTTTTAAATTCTAAATAATACCCATTTATGCTTTATTTTTATTCACAGTATAAAACAGTTTACAACACATAGCTTTTTTTAAAGTATATTTTGTTTAGATTAGATAAATAATGTAGATTTTGGATCCCAAAATAAAAAATGTGGTCCAATATCGGCAACCTTCCCCTATTATAAAATCCATAAGAAGACTTTAAATGAGTAGCAAACGTTTAGTAAAGGAGAACAAAATTATTAGTTATATAACAGAATTCATTATTAATTTCCATGCGATTTATTGTCATATGTTCCTGTCCTCTATGAACCTTTACAGCTCTACAAAAGCCTTCATTCCATATGCTCAGTTTTCAAATATGCTAAATTTTGTACGATACAGTTATTCGATTCTTAGTTGCGCCCATGTTGTTGCCTTACTTAAGCCTGGGAAAGAACCCAGTGACCCAAACAACTTCCGGCGAATGTCGCTCTTGTGCCACACCTTTACGTTGTTGTAGCGAATGGTTCTTAATATAATCGATCACCCTGTGGATGATAAGCTCATTCCAGAGCTAGCCGGATTCAGACCACGAAGATCTTCTTAACACTGTACATAGAAGATGGGTACGAAAACTACCAGATCACTAGTGTCGCTTTCATAGACATTTCATCAGTATATAACACTGTTAATCACAGGAAATTAAGGTGAAGGATTTCCGGCTAACGTTATTAATTTGTGCACTGCTACAGAACAAGTCATATTGCAGAATAAAGGCAGGAGATGGAGACGACAAAAAATACACTGCCACAGGGAAGCGTCCTGGCTCCTATCTTTATATAACATCTACTCCAACGACAAACCTATATCTCCCCAAACGAAACGTTTCTCCTATGCTAATGATACTGGAGTGCCAGCAGAATGTTCCACTTTATATGAAGTGGACAGAAACATCTCCAGAGCTTTGGAAGATCTATCTGTTTACTACGAGGAAAATCACCTTAAACCTAATACTTGCAAAACACAAATATGTGCATTTCACCTTCGAAATAGTGGAAGCAAGGAAAGCTTTAAACACAACCTGGCAAGGACAAAAACTGTCCTGAGCCCAAATATCTTGGTACCACTTTAGAGCGCTCCCTGACATTTAAAAAACACTGCCCAATGGTGAAAGGTAGAGTCCATGCACAAAACATCATCAGGAAGCTAAAAAACACAAGACATGGAGTACAACATTCTACACTCAGAACGTCTGCGCTTGGCCTATGCTTCTCAGCGGCAGAATACGCAGCACCGGTTTGGTCCTCGTCTGCACATACATGGAAGGCGATAAAGCTCTCAATGAGATTGCCCTCATTGTTACAGGATGCCTCAAGCGTCACCCTGCCCGACAAAGGTTAAAGTCCAGTCACAGTTTCATAAGAACGGCAACAGACCTAACAAGCTCCCCAGAAACTTTTCGTATCAGAAAATGGGAAGCAGAAGTGTCTGAACCACTATTAGCACTGAAAGAAGAGCCAACCTCTGGAAAACATCTTCCATACAGTCTTTGAAAAACATTAAACAGCCTAAGGGTGAGCTTAACGAGATGTAGGGCTAACTTACAGAATTGGCGAATGCTTTACGTCATCTGTTTGCCGCTTGTGTCTGCGATACATTTCAAGATTCAGCACATCTTTTGCAATGCCCTAAGGTTGGCGAAACGTCCTCCCAGGCAGATCTAATACTGACCAATGACAAGGCGATAACACTGTCGCTGATTATTGGAAGTTTGCTTTTTCATCTGGACACGGAAAGTAAGTAAGTCGTTCTTTGGTTCAGCAGGTAGTCACATTTGTGAGTCATTAAGTCCCGTCATGTATTTTATTTCATAATTTTGTCCATACTGCAGTAGCAAAGGAATGGCGTAAGACGTGGGGTGATAACTAATCCCGTGAGAAATTTCGACGGATCAATAACAGGATAATCATTCGGTGACAGCTAGTGATCAAACCCCTGTAATTTCATGTATTACGAGGGTCGCTCAAAAACTAATGCCTCCACATTATTTCTCAGAACATATACACCAAAATGTCTTGCCCATATCCTAATTTTCAACGTAGTCTCCATCACGTTCTATGGCCACAGGCCAACGCTGTGAGAGATAAAAGCTCTTTTCCTGCAGGTCACCAGGTGTAGCCATGATTTCACTGCATGTTACTATCGTCATCTTCAAAGTGTCTTCTGCGTAACGATCCGTGGCAGTAATGTCTGTCAGTCGGTCTCAAAACGCTCCAACAAATCGGATGAAATGGCCTTTCTTCTACTCTTACGCAGACAGCAGTCGCAGAAGAAATCGTGAGCACCTCTTTTAATAACCGAGAGTCTCTATCATTGCAGACGCACTTCCAATGCTGACCAACAACTGTAGAGACAGTTGTCGAGTTGTGATGCGCCGTCGGCACGAATAACGGCATCGCAGTGGTTGTGACAGGACATCTCGAGCATGGCTGATCATGAAGCTCTCTTTCTGCATTTCCTGAGCGTGACTCCCATCAACTGCAGCATCGTCATACGCAGCAAACAAATGTTATGGATGTTCATCACGGCTTCTTTTTCTGCTCTGAAGAATTCGATAACAGCACGTTGCTTCTCAGGTGAGCGCAATGAAGACGTCAATTTGACGCTGTACTACAGCCGGAACGCTTCGAAACTTCACCAGTGCACAGAACAAACATCATATGTGAAGCACTGACAACGTCCTTTGCCTTTTTTTTTTTCAGTGTGGGGAATTACTTATTGAACGACCCTCGAAATATTCATTAAGGTAGTTGCAGATTTTCCATCAGTCTAAATGAAATAAAAAGCTGTCATCCGGTGTTTTTCAATATGAATCTAATTACTACACGAAAAATAAAGAAATCGATCATGTTCGTTTGGCGCCAAAATAGGCGGCAGACACAAGCTGACGGAGCTATTCTAGCTGGGGTATTGGCGCCAATATTATCACATGTGGATTCAACGCAACGGCAGCGAGAACGGTAACTTCGGCATCTTCGTCTGTTCGATAGCTACAACGATTGTGTTGGTGTGGGTTGCATCTTCCCGTTTCCTGAGCGTCGCATCAAGGCAAGAAAACATCCGTTGGGATGGTGGATTCTTGTCAGGATATCGCTCTCAGTACAGTTCCTCTGCAGGCGTACTATTTTGCCTACCTACAACAACAACGGAAGAAACGTTATGTCGATGCAGTTTGTAGGACGGACAGCCTTTACTGTGTACTGTTGTACACAAAAGTATTTAAAAGGACTAAACTACTGTACTAAATGCACCGGTATTGTACATAATAAAACAGTATTGCAATAACTATTCCGCTGACTTACCTTTCCCACAGACCAGCAGCATTTCTCCACTACTGACCCCGAGCCCAGCTGCTTGGCTACAAATAACATGATTCCTACCTCTATCGAACTCAGTAACATGCTTAAAAGTTGATCACTATTGTTTTTAAGACATACTAAAGCTGCTCTCTCTCTCTCTCTCTCTCTCTCTCTCTCTCTCTCTCTCTCTCTCTCTCTCACACACACACACACACACACACAAAACTACACAAAAGAACAATTACAACACATCCATATGGACACCTCTTTCCATTATATACAGCGCTTACAGGTGGAGCGACATGTGACCATGTTATGTAACTGCACTGCAGTAGGAATTATGTACACCTCATATTGCTATTAACGTCCTGCCGACAGCCTAGTACTAGTCAAAGTCGAAGCCTGACCGTAATAGCTTGACTATGAACCGAAACTGAAATTGAAGGTATATCTTACAGGAATAAAGTGTATGATACAAATGACGATGTTTTATTTGATACCTGTCATCGCCGTAAAATTCTGGTACAAATGTCACCTGATTTGGATTTTTGCTTGACGTTCTTTGATTTTGGGTGGCCACCAATGAGTGTGACACACATCATGCAACAATTTCAACAGAGTTGTGGCAAAGCCGTCCAGGTAGTCTCTCTTTGACTTTTGGTACTTGAATGTGGAAGTAGTTTACAATTAATGTACATTCTCATATGATAGAACATTAAAATCCTTATCTGTTATTAGTACTGTACTTGTCTACAAATCGTCTTGCCGTGGTACACGTTGGCAAGCTGACATACGTAGCTGGGGGACATTTCCGGGAAGCAGTGAACTAGGGACCTCAGGTAGGAGTCCAATGGATGTCAAACTTCGCATTCTCTACAGGCGAATATGGTGACAATGGGTACCTAACAACTGATAACGCCTACAACCAGTAGATGATTTGGCATATTGGCGGCACAGAGCAATTTTTCGTACACAATATAGCGTTGCCCGTCTCAATTGTTTGTCAAGATTTGGTGCTTTTAAGATTTGCCGCAGTCGGGTTAAATTTCACTATACGCGACCAGGATGGTGAAAGAACTGGAATCGATGTCAGTATATCTAATACAGTGAGTGCTCAGCTAAGATCTACTCTCTTCTGCAAGAAGGAAGTAAGTACCAAGACTAAGTTAGCAATGCACCGCTCTATATTTCGAACAAATTTGTTGTATGGGAGTGAAAGTTGGGTGAATATAGGTTACCTTATTCATAAGATAGAGGTTACAGATATGAAAGTAGCAAAAATGATTACAGGTACTAATAGATGGGGCAGGAGGGTATCCATAATGAGGAAATCAAAGAAAAACTGGGAATGAACACCAAAGATGCAGTTAGAGCGAACAGACTGAGATGGTGGGGTCATGTTACACGCATGGGAGAAGCAAGGTTACCTAAGAGACTCATGAGCTCGGCAGCGGAGGTTAAGAGGAGTCGAGGTAGACCATGAAGAAAGTTCTTAGATTCGGTGCAGAATGATTTTGAAGTAAAAGGCCTAACATCAAACGAGACATCAATGTTAGCACTGAATAGGTGATCATGGAAGAAATTTATTAGAGGCACTATGACCCAGACTAAACGCTGAAAGGCATAATCAGTCTCTAATGATGATAAATTACGTAAAAGGGGTGGGCGAGCAACACTATATCAGGCGTAAATCTACCTTCTTATTCTCTGTTAAATACTTTTCATTTAATACTTAAGTAACTATTGTAGTACATTAGTAGATAAATTTCGCCTATAATTATTTTTTGAATTAAACTGTTACTTTTGAGATAAAATTACTTTATATTCATAAACTGTTAAGTTTCAATTATATTATTATTACGGTTTTACCAGAATTCTCGCGAATCTTCATGGCTCGCACAATGGTACCCAAGAATGGTATGAACTTACAATTACTAAAGAATTTCTGAAAATAGTCATTTATAAAAAAAATGAAAAATTGATATTTAGGTATGAAATAATATTAAACACCAGTTTTGGCGAATTCTGAATTTTAGTTTTTTATTAAAAAAATAAAAATAAATTTTGCTCACTACAACACTTACATAATTGAGTGCAGCCAACTAAATGCTTCCGGTCTCATACACGACGAAACAAAAAGAATAAAAGATTTTCAACGCTCATCGTTCTCATTCCGTGCCAGGAAAAGATAATAAAATGGGAAGACAAAGATCAGAGATAAGAAACGAGAACGACAGCGGAACAATAACACCACTGTCTATGGCTTACGTATGTAATCGGCGATGTAATATTATAACAGCTCTGGATTCACAGTATTCTCTGCGGGACACCTGAAGATATCTCAAGACTAAATGGATATGGATATGGATGGGGAGTTATCAAATGGAGCTTACTGAAATAATCATATGATTATTATTATTATTTTCTTATACAAAACGAATACAGTTATATATAACAACTATACAATCAATTATTACAAATATTTATCCATTTATAAACGATTTATTGGCCCAGTATTCAGTAGGCTTGACACCTCAAACACTTGCATGAACCAGGTTATCCATAGTACAGGCTTCGGGCTGTTCTAGGCAAACCAGTTCGTAATGAAAGACTTGCAGTTCTGCACATTCACTGGTTGCATGTCCAGTGATGAGCCCCCACCGTAAGAGGTATTATTTTTTGCGTGTCACTCCGCAGTCTATTCAGGGCCTTCCATGTCTAGTACAGTAGGTGGTATCCAGGAGCAGGTTCTCCTTTAAGGTTTTGCAGTTGTCTTCCGTATGTCTCATTTCGCCATAATTCTATTCGACAAGCACATGGTGCTGAGGCGATCTTTTCCTCTTGTTCTAAGGAAACTCTGTCTTGATTTCAGCCTGTGAGTAGGTGTTCCACTTCCAAACATGGGATGTATGTGGTCGTTATCTTGTTTCTTCTTCTCGACTTCTGCCGCTATTCTTCTTCAAATGCCTGTGAGTGGTATACGTGCAAGTTTATCCACCGCAGTTGGCCGCAGGCAACATCTTATAATGCACACTATCTCGTTGAGGGAGACGTCAGACTGACGTGTGTGCGGAATTCTACCAGAGGGTGCTGCATATTCTACTGTAGAGATACAAAGAGCTAGAACAGATATTAGTAGGGATGTGCACTCCAATGGCGCCGGAAGAGTTTTAGCTTCGTGTTCCCACAGTGATATTTAAAGGTGAGTGTGCAGTCCAGATTTATTCAGAGGTACTTGGGGATGTGACAGTGTGATAGTTGTTTACATTTCCAGTTTACATTCAGCTTTCTTCTTGCTTGTCCGTCTCTCAGGTGTAAAGCAGAGAATTCTGTCTGGATTAGATTTAAAGTGACTGTTGTCGTAGTAGACTGCCAAATCTTCAACGGTTGCTGTGAGTTTCATCAACAAATCATACGATGTATCTCATTTCTCTGCGAGCGGCTGCTACCACAGCCGTAGAAGTAGAAAGAAGTTATGTCCCAGTGGTGAGAGGAATGGAATCTTCATCCAGCCACACTAATGCCAACTGCTAAGTAACCCCTTTGGCATGATCAAAACAACTGTAGACGCGTTTCCCCCTAAAACAGTGAATTTATTTAGCTGGAAGAACTAATATTTGGATTAAGTCGAAATGCTTTCTCGCTTTCATGGGAAATGCCCTGACTGGGAAAGTGATGAAAGTGACAGTGCTCACAAAATAGAGCAGTTTTGGTTCGTGATAACATACACGAAAGTTTTCTGATTTTCCAGAGAATTTTTGAAAGTGCTCAAAGTGTACTCAAATTAAATAAAATATTTTTCATCTATTTACTTTTAATAATTGGAGGACCTGATATTGAAGTATGACTACGAGTGTGTGACCGATTAAATCTGATTGGAGGTGTTGTTGATCAGTTTTAATTCCATAGCAGGCCGCCAACGAGGAAGTTGCGTGGAAGATCCAATCCTGTTGACGTTGTGAAAGGAATCTTGCAGAACGTTACACTGAGTCTATAGTGAGATTTCAGAGCATATTTTACCTCTTCCAGCCGTTTCAGTCGTACAGGCGAACAATTTTGTGTTCGCAATTGTTGTCAATTATCAGAAGATGTAGGTCAAGTTATGTACATTAATTTTTCCAAGGAAAGTACTCGATATCTTTTTTCCTCTGCCCACTGTAATTCATAACTGTTAATAGGTGTAGGTGATGTTTAATCAGACAACAAAAGTAGTTTATTTTAAAGTTACTCATTAAATACCTGATCTGAGATTAGTTGCAGTCCAAATATTTGTCATATATTGATGTTTAACAGCGAAGATCACTAAGTCATCATATAACTTCATCAAAATTTAACTAAACACATACATTGTTCATTAACACAGTAATTTGATTTAACTTTGGCCCTGATATTGATGTATATACTGTTAAATGAGAAATAGTGCATTAAACTGATTATGTGCGCAACGGATCTTTTAACAAAGCAACTGCGACATGTAACCTGCCTGAAACACACACTGACTATACTCAAAAAAATTGTCTGCTAGGAAGATATTAAAAACACAAACCACTTTCTTAATGGTCTACTACGAGAATTTTATGCAAATCAGTACCTTATCATCAAAACTGATTATCATACTCAGTTAACTGCAGTGTTGCGTAACAATAATGTACTATGTTACCAATAAGGAAATCTGTTCAACAAGATTACCAAAATCAATACTGAACTTTAAATCCACAAATAACTAATTATCAAATATAGGAAGTAGGTTAACCTTCCAACTACATAAAGGAAACAGGAGAGAAAGGTCAAATTTGTTACTTATTATTAACAATTACCATTACATTACCTAAATGATATAACCTTTTCATAATTACATGAAATGCTATTCCCTTAATTCCAGAGGTGGTACAATATTTTTCACAATTATATGAAGTGCAGTATATTCCAAATATAATCAAACCAACTTCTGGCACTGTAGTCCCGGCTCTACATCCGAGCCACATACGCAACACAATGGCTCTCTAAGCGAGCTGAACCACAAGTCTGACTCTCTGTCTCTCCGCACGAGCTACAATGCTATGCGATACATAATCTTTGCCAAAGATGAAATTTTACAACTTCACAGATTCATGTACCCATATCGATACACACAGTAGATGCAATATTATACATTTTCTTGCAAGCAAGTTACTCGACACAAGACAGGAGGCACAATATTAGACTTTTCTTACAAATTCAGCAATGTACATTTTCTATGGACACATTTCACTGTCACTTTTTTAATATTGTCAGATGTTCTTCTATTGTATATTTACATTAACTGTATTTGTTGGTCATATTAGAGACTGGCGAAGTAAAGAGTTTCATTACCAATCTTTATTTTGGGTGAGAAATAACCTTTATATCTTTTTAAAATTTGGAGTAGCTTTACCTTACCCTTTGCATATGAAACTCAGGAGACCTTTAAAGTGTTTTAGTCACTACCGAGGGAAAATTTTGGGACAGGAGATATTAATAAGTAAGCACGGCCTACCTTCGTAGCAGTGCTCTTCGCAAAGAAAAGCTGCCTTTGGCAGCGCCGTTCCATAATGTGGAGGAAAGGACCTGAGCATGTGATGCTTTTGAAGCTGCTGACATGTATGTGAATATGAGAAAAATATGAGATGCTGCATGTAGGAAAAGGAGACTTTAAAAATTAAAAGCCTTTTTATGAATTTCAAGGGCTCAGAAAGAAAGTGTAAATGAAAGGGAGAGATGAAAATTGGAAGGAATCTGTGCACTGCGTAAATGAGAGATCAAAATACTTAAGTACTAAAGGTGAATAGGAAGCAGGTGAATATGACATGTCAGATTTTTTAGTGTGAGAAAATATTTAATATGTCACTGAGACAACGTTCGTGGAATACATGACATTCTGACAATCATGTGAACCCTTGGCTACCTATACTGCAAGAATTCGTCACTGGAGAATATCTTAACTGGTCAAGAAGATTCTGATTATTCTGTGCTAATCAAGGCAATTGCTGATATTTTGAATACTACACAATAATAATAATTTAAATACTGAGACAGGTTAACAGCAGGCGAATGAAGTAGCTGATTGAATCCAATGACAGGAAAATCTATTTCTTTCCGCCACGGAATACTGGCACATTGATGGATTAATAAAACGTAGACCTTTGCACAATTATGTCGTTTGTGTAAGAAGGAAGTAGAAATAAAATGCAGATGTGAAAGGACAGCTTCAACTTGTAAGACGAACATATTATTGCTGTAGGGCTCGGAGGACAGGAAACATAATTAGGAAAGAAGTAACACACGCCTCAATGATTTTCTTGTCCTATTGATATTAATATTTGGCAACCGGTAAAGCGAACAAAACAGAAAAATTACAATGGAATTTCACTAAAGGGATAACATATGAAAATTTTGTGACTTTCCCGATATCTTGACATGAGGTGATTATGAAAAAAACAACAGAAAAGCAAAATAACGGTGATAAAATTTAATAGAGTTAAATCAGGAGGTTCAGACGTTAAAAGATTGGGAAATGATAACAAGCGTTCTGTATACGTATAACGTGTTATGAGGTCTGTTTTTTTGGATGTATGTATGGAGTGAAGCCTCTTATGGAAGTTGACGTTTGCGATTAACAATTCAAATGTAAGAAAAAGTAAAAGATTTTGAAATCTGGTAGAGCAGATATATGTTGAAGAGGAACTAATGTTTGAGTTTCTAACCGAGCAGATAGTTAATAGTTTTCGGGATAATTTTTGATTTGAATAAAGAAAAGGATGGCTTCACAGGTCGTATTATAAAACGTCAAATAATTGTCAGTCTGGAGGGAAAAATGAGGCTCCTACAATTATTGCGTCATATTGGTGATAAGATCTACCGAAGCTGGTTGCAATGAAATATTTGTTTCAGTAATCTTCTTTCGTGTTACATTAAAATGAGACAATCAAGCATATTAAAGGCTTGTTTAGTTTGTGTCGAACGTGACGGCAACTAAAGAATTAAAAGGTTGCTTAAAATATTTATTAGCTGTGCATTGTCATCAGGCTTTTTGCATACAAAATGTATTACTATAGCTATACATTAATATAAAATGACCAACCGGAACATCTCAGGCACTCAAACACCAATCTCACTAGCTTCAAGAGACAGAGTACCCACAAAATTTTTCCAATAGCATTAAATTCCATAAACATTCATTTTAATAACATTGAGGTTGATCTGTTAAAGAATGACCTTAAACATAATTTAAAACGAGAAATGCATCAAAACATCATCAAAGACCTCAGCTGTCCTCTAAAATGGCAACTCACATGGCCAAACTGAACAAAAATTACGAATCAATGATAGGAGACAAAGTCTATAAGTTAATATAGAAAAACCTAAACAATAATCTACATCTACATACATACTCCGCAATTCACCGTAAGTTGAATAAATAGAAATAGAAATAGAACGAGGAAAAAATGCCCTAATTTCTCTTATCTTTTCTTTGTGATCACCACGCGAAATGTGAGTAGGCGGCAGCTTCAAATTGCGTCCTTCTAAATTTCATCAAAAGAAATTCACGAAAAGAACGTCGTCTTTCCTCCAGCGATCCGCAATTGAGTTGCCGGAGCATTTCCTTGACACTCGCGCATTGGTCGAACCTAACAGTAACAAACAAAAGTCAAACAGGGCAAAGCACTGGCAATGAGAGCAGACAAAGGCTCCACAGTAGTGATCATAGACAGGAATGAATATGTAAACAAAACACTTGAATTCTTCCAGAGTAGTCACATACTCCTACAAAGAAGTTTAACATTAAACTAAGAAGCAGTTGAATAAAACAGTAATGAACTCATCAGCCCCAAAGTTACGAGTCCAAACCAAGTTCCATAAAAGCTAATACCGAGGTCAGACCACTCGTTAATGCTACGAACCATCCAACCCTGAAAAAGCTGCATTCAATCTTACAAAACCGCTTTCTCAGTTAAAAACAATCAATTCAAGGCCTCAAAGAAATCCAGAAATGCTGAACTTGTTTCCCTTAATATAGTGAACCTGTACAGAAGCGTTACTGTCAAAGAATCAATGGAAATAATCAAACTTAACCCATCAAAATTTCAAACTACGTCCACAGCCGAAGTAATTGAGCTAATTGAATTATCAGCGCTTGTTCTCTCCCACATCTATTTCACATTTAACAACAAAAGTTATGCACAGGATGTAAGCCTAGCAATGTCAACCATCTCAGTGGAATTATTATAGAAATTTTTGTCAACCACCTTGAAAACCAACTTTTGAAAAGAATGATCACATCACAAAGAAAACTATCCTCTACTGTAGATATGTAGATAACAGACTCATGATATGTGATGGAAATAAGGAAGAATTAGACGTCTTGCTAAGCCCATTCACAAACTTGCACAAAAAACATCTAGTTTAATATAGATCACCGTAAAGAACACAAAAAATTTTTTTGGAGATGGCATCAACAAAAACTAATTATCCATTGAACACCAATGTGCACAGGAAACCAAATAATACAGCCATAGGTATCAATAAACCCCCATACACCGCAATTCACACAAACATGCAGCTTCCAGAGAATTTTTAAATGGAGCTGAGGAATTCCCACTCTGTGCCGACGACTACAAAGCAGAAATAATCAGTACACAACAGTCGCTACATGAACGTGAAATTAATGCACTCTCACAGCAAATAAAAGACACACACTGCTAAAGCCAACGCCGATAATGTGCAAAACCTCATTAACGAAGTGTAGGAAACCAGGTTAATAACCGTAAAAGACATACTAGAAATTTCAGACAAAATAGCCACACCTTTCAAAAACACAGGATTAACTTTGCCACCGACAAAGAATTGAAACAGTTACTGATTCATGCCATCACAGAACCAAATCTGGCGTTTCGTAAGTTACCTGCAGCCTGTACAACAAATACTACATTCATCAAACAGTAAGAAACTACAAAACACCTTTTAAAGAGCACATTGCTAGTTTCAGTCATGACAAAAGCAACAAATCAGTATCAGCTAAACATATAAATGAAACAGGGCCCAGCTTTGCAATAGAAAATGATCTTAAAGTACTGCATACTCTGGAAAAGAGCTGGAAAATGGAAGTCTTAGAAGAAATGGAAATCATTATCGGAATAAAAAACAAGGGTAATGGAATACTTAAAGAAATGACATAGTTCAAGAATTCCCATTGCTTTAGTAACTTCACTCCCTTACTTTAGAAGTCTAGTGCACATGTAATTCTTTATTTGGTAAATCTTTCCTTGGTACACTTTATTAATATAAACAAACCATTTTGAATATTTACAGCAAAATAGCTAAGACTTTTACATAAACCTATCAAGTTTCTTAAATTCAAGCAAGAACAATCACAGTATTTTGATCAGTTTGACCTCTATTGAGTACACAAATTTTCATTAATAAAAAGGAACAGTTAAACATCAACAAACTGACTGGCTTACCTTGCTCAGGCCATTCCAAAACTAAGACAATTATAGTAATAATATTGACGGACAAATGATTGTCAAATAAAGTTTTAAACTCTGTAACTGTAACTTTAAATCATTAACTGAACTATCCAAGTTAAATAATTGCAATAAATTTAGATAATTACACCAACAAATCTTCACTAAGTACCAAAGCTTCAAAACCAATTCTTTAACATGTCTGCCTTAAAACTCGAGAATTAAAGGAACATACAAAGAAACTGGGTGCAAGCTTGAAGAGCCTAAGGTAAACCAAAAAGGTAAACACTGTTTGGAAACCTGACCAAAGAACGGTATCTCCCTATTGCAACGATGACTTAACTGAAGGAAAGGAAGCACTTAGTCCCACGGCGGGCACGTAGACCTAACGTTATGGCGGAGACACTGCCCGTTGCGTCCGGCTCCCCAGGGCCGTGTGCCTCCAGAACATGTAACAGCATAACACCAACCACATTAAAACTAAGTGAAACACAAATAAGGTCAATAAAATAACTGACAGGAAAGGTGCCAAGGACGGGTGGTGCTAAACAAAACTGTAACCACGTGCAAGATAAAATTTTACGGACACAACCGTATGACGGTTTACTAAAAAATATAGCAAATGCACTTAAAATGAATGATGAAAAGTGCCCACAAAATTTTCCCATCAGCCGTTCCTACGGTTAGAACTCGAAGTTTCCAGTGCCGAAGTTGATTCGGGTAAACAACCACTCACAGATTCTAAATCAAACAGACCAATAACTGCTTCTGTATCGCAATAATAGTTTAGCACAAATTTTCATCACATCTTCAACACAATATACGCCACCAAAATGTGCACTGCACAGCAGTGTTTAAACAAGACCGAAGCCCCCACTAGACGGCACTTCATCAATCTGTGCTTGGGCAGCGATAACTGTCGACACCATGAGCTCTAGACCCCAGGCAACAACACGAGTCAGGCATGCCCGGACAAATAGGAACACGCAGCAAAATGGAAATCAAACCACGTGGGCGGTTACTATCGGTGTCGCGCAGCCACTCCATACTTCCAGACCAAGCTGCCGATCTCTTTTCACACCACCCGCCAGGGCGCATGATATCAGTACCCAAATAACTCACAGAACCAAAGATAAAACTACTTCAGAGAAACCGAGATATCGAACCCACGGTTCAAATACATGATGGATCTCGTAAATTATGTGACATCAAGATCATCAGAAGACATTTGAAGCGTGGCTTGGCTAATCGATATAAACTTTGTTTAGACCGCCATCTTGATTAGGGTGTCACCTTTGTGGTGACAGTGAAATCTTGCTGAAAAGTGCTGTGTTGTGGGGCTAGCATGACGCAATGCTTTACGCCTTGCCTGGACACGACAACAACGACATTGGACTGTTGATGACTGGAAACATGTTGCCTGCTCTGGCGAGTCGCGGCGCCCATTATATCGAGCGGATGCACGTGTACGAAAGTACAATCTCATGAGTCCATGGATCTTGCATGTCACCAGGGGACGTTTGAAGTTGGTGGAGGCTATGTAATGTTGTAGAGTGCATGCACTTGGAGTGATTTGGGAACCCCAACACGTCTAGAAGCGACTATGAAAAGCGATACGCGTCCTGGCTGATCATCTTCATATATTCATATCCGTTGTGCATTCCGACGGACTTGGGCTATTCCAGCAAGATCATGTTTCACCCCATATCTCGATAATTGCTGCAAAGTGGGTCCAGATACACTCTTCTGAGACTGAACACCTCTGGCCACTGAAACTACTTTACATTATTGAGTATATCTGGGATGCCTTGTGACGTGCTGTTGAGAAGAGTTCTAAACCCACTTGTGCTCTTACGGTTTTATGGACAGCCATATAGACATTAGTCAAGACCATGCCACTTGGTATCGCGGCACGTTTGCGTGCTCTCGGGGACCCTACACGACATCAGGTGGACCAGTTTCTTTAGACGTTCAGTGTAAAAAGAAACAGACCCTGAATTTCCGTTTGGTATTTGCGGAGCAGTTCTTCGCAAATCGTGTAATATGTGTTTAAAATTCCATTTCATAAAAAAAAACCATGTGTCCACTATGTGCTATTGCATCCTATACGCACACCCCATGAATGAAAACACAGAGGAATGGCCGGGTCAATAACCGATCCGCTCCTTCCCCACACCATTTTCGCTTCAAACTACGCTACTCCAAGTGAACGAGTTATTAGTACATAAGCAGCACTGGTTATTATGCAATAGAACTACCTTGTTATGCATATGATGTTGTGATAGCTCTCTACAAGGCAACTCTAGTCCATAGTTTTTGATGTCCACGAGGAATTTAACAGCTTGTGTGACACTGTTCGTGATATCCTGTCAGATATGTCACATGTCCGAAACAACACACACCACATATACATTGCCACTCAAAAATAGTGTTGCATCCCTGAGTGAGTGCTTCTGTATTATCTCATTTCGTTATATAGTTGATATGTGAGTAAATGGTTAGATTGACGCGCCTCGTTAATGTGTATAACCACAATCAGACTCCGTGATGTGACGACACTGTGAAGTTCGTTACATTCATCTCTCTTGAGGCCGAGCGTGAATCTTTTACAGACAGTACGAAGCACCTGTGATTCCCTGCAGACATGTTCGTCTTTACCAAAGACGAATTTGACAGATGCCGCATCGTTGGAGTTCCTGAATCGGACTGAAAGTGACGTGCAATTGCTATACAAATAGATGTCATTGTGGTCCTGTATCAGAATAATTGAGTACATCATTGGGCAAGCATTCACATTAAACTGGTTCGGGTCGACCAAGGAACATCACCGCGAGGTTAGTAAATGGATAGAAGAGATGCTGGGCGAGAATCTGTGATAGAGAACAAGACGACGAGATAAAAAAAATAAAAATAAAAAATAAAAGTCGTTACGTAAACAAGTACTTCGCGTTAACTCATTACGTCGATAAAAGCTGGTGTTGTGGAAAGAAATTAAGCCTATTATTAGTATGTGACGGATATAAGGCAGGATAAATACCTACAGTACTTAAAATGGGAGTGTAAAGTGGAAGAAACACCTAATATGATCGTAATTTTAAAATTTACATATTTCCATTTTATTTCTAAAAGAATGCGCCGTACAACAAAATTTGTTTGAATTACAGTAACTTCATAAAGCAGTTATTCTATCAGTAAGGTAATAAGTTAAGAGCGTCATTTCAGGTTCATTTATTTAAGGAGTTACTGTTGAAATTGAATATATAATAATGAATGGACTTAGGCCGGACACGGAAACAAAAAAACGTTCGGTTAAAATTTATCAAATTACAAAGCCTGATTAACAAATTAGATGACAGCAACCCAGTTAGATTAATTTATGTGGAAATTTAATATATATAATGAAAAGACTCGAGCTGAGCACGACACGCAAGCAATTAAAATGCCCAGTTACACCTTGTTACAATAAAATAGCTTAGTTAACAAGCAGTAAATGAAATTTGTCAAGAATTTAAATAACAACGACTTGTACTCTTACTAGCAACCCCGACTTTTCAACAGGAAAGTATATTTTTCCAACAGAATTTCAATTACTTGATTAATTACAAAGTTTCCCATAGACAGTCAGCAAGCTATCGTATTACAATGCACAAGTCGTTTGATCAGATAACACCATGTCAGCTACTCTGGTATTCACGTAATTACAAGCAAGAATTAAAAGGAAAGACCAACGTGACCGATGACCAATGCCGGGATGGTGAATCACCTAACACTTGATGTGCGGTTTTCATAGAATGGATTGGTAGTCAGGGGCTCTTAATTTTAGCCAACCATCATATTGTAATATTAGGAAGTGTATTTTATGCACACATACAGTTTTTAAAATGGGAAAACGCCTGTAGACATTAAGAAACTGAAAATAGGCTGCACTAGAATATCAGTAGTGTTTGTTGCAGGATTCCAGTGCAAGTCGTTTACGAGATATCGTCTTTTGAAAAGTTCCCACACCGACATTTGCATGTGTCAGTCAACGCTTATAGTTGCAAGGTACGATGATGTTATGTTTGCTTACAGCGTGCTTGTGTGTTCCTTGAGTGCACTGCGGCTCGTTAGTCTGTTAGCGTGTAACAGTCCAAGCGGTAGGTCGCGAGTGTACGATGGGTTTTATCAGTGCAGAAAAAGCCAACATGCGCACGGTGTATGGAGAGTGTAGGAAAAATGCCGTCCGTTCTTGTACTGTGTATGCGGCAAGATTTCCCAATAGACGTCATCCATCTCGGCAATTATTCATCAACCTCTTCAACCAGTTACGTGAAAGTGGTAGTGTAACACCGAGACAAGGTAACAGAAGGAAACAAATGACGATAGACAATGGGGAAATTGATGTTCTTGCTGCTGTTGCAGTTGATCCGCATTTCAGCTCCAACGCAATCGCACTAGGAAGTGGTATGAGTCAGGCATTCTCCATCAATATAGCTTCCAGTCTCTCTCCATCAAGAGCTGCATGGAAACGATTTTGAGAATCGTGTTAGGTTCTGTAAAAAGTCTTTACGACAGGATACTCCAGATGTTGTTTAGTGATGAAACCACGTATACCAATCATGGCCACGTCCATCTTAGCTTCAATACTGAATTTCTTGGTGCTGTCTTAATAAGTTGCTAAATCCTTTATTTGGTTAAGGTGGCGTTAAAGAGTAAGGAATAAACACCTTCGGAAATTAATGAATTCAACTGGCTGAATATCATCCAAGAAGAACTAGTATTTGCAGTAGTACGTGGGCGAGACCAGAAATAAGAGGTGCTGTTGATTATGATACTGAAGATAATATTTTAATTTCCAAATGACAAGACAAGATCGCAAACTAACAATTTATTAAGTGACGACCGGTTTCGGTGCACAGTGTCACCATCAGATGGTCATATATGTTATAATCTGGTCATCTTGTTAAAAAAAAGTGGGTAGTATAAAATAACAAGTGCAACATTGCACTTAGTCACTATATTTTGTAAGCTGTCATGTTTTAACTTATGTATTTTTTTATATAGTGACTAAGTGCAATGTTGCACTTGTAATTATATACCCACATTTTTAACAAGATGATCTGATTATAACATATATGACCAGATGATGGTGACACAGTTCACCGAAAGCGGTCGTCACTTAATAAATTGTTAGTTTGCGATCTTGACTTGTCAGTTCGAAACTATAAAACGAATTGATGGCGATGTCAGGTAAACTTAATAATATTTTAAACAACAAATAGACCAACATTTGATTATTGCTATGATGGCGTTCGTCTCAGTTGCTGATGGCGTGTCACTTCCAGGTTTCCCCAGTTTACTTGAAAGGTAAATGCTCCAGTAGAGTGGAGACACTTTGCTATAAGAGAAATCTGTGAACGTTTCAGTCGAGTGAGTAAACCATCTCTCCGACGACAGAGGGGCTGCCCCTGCGTGCTGGGCGGTGATGGGCGTGCTTGTACGCGCGGCACGTACGTAACGGCCAGCCGGCGAATTTGTAAGGTAATTCCAGCAGCGCTTTGCCGCCGCCCGCAATTTCGCGCCAGTTTACGTTGGCGAAACTGCTTCGCTAAGTCCGCGGGAAGGTGGAGCGCGCCCGCCCTAAAGAACGACACGGCCCTTTGAAGGTAGCGCCGCCACCTGGAATGACGGCGCCAGAGGGCCTTCTGTACGACAACCAGAGAGCACCGCGGGGAACGACACAGCAGGTGGCCGAATTGAGTCCGGATTTCTCAGGGGGAAAAACCTTACTGCTAACAACATTTCATTTTAGTGACATTTGTTCTGTGAACGGTTTATGAAGCAGTACTATCCAGATAACAGTACAGGTAATTAAGGAGAAAAAAAAACCACGACGCGTGATGATTGACTTATGAAAATTCACCAAAATGCAGGTACCCACGGAACATACAAAACTGTTTAACTTTCCGGCTGATGATCGAATGTGAGATGATGCAGGACAATTTTACCGCGTACCTGGGGACGGTACAAAATACTGTATAGATGGATAGCAGGCATTGACCTCTTTACAGCCTGGATGTTGAACAAAATATTTCCTTTTCTTCCCTAATTATAACTACTATGAACTACAGTAGTCTGACACATATGGGAATGTGATGTGTGAGATTATAGGGGGGAAAAAATAAAAAATAAAAGTACAACTTTTAATGTAGTAATGGGTTTTACATTCATCTTTATCAGTCAGATTTTTGTGTGATATGATGTCGCCAGTCTTTCCTTTTTTCGAGAACGAACAGATTTTTCATACTTTTTGCGCTTTCTCTTGCAGCGATCGCACTCTTTCCTGAAGATCAGGCTGAGGAAATCTCTCACCACCTTTGTCGTGCACCACTTCAACGTAGTAACATTTCTTAGAGCGAAAGATAGGCCATTAGTTCTTTAAGGGAAGATAAGGGTCTCGTAATTATACCTGCTGATAAAGGCAGTGCTGCTGTTCTTCTCTCTAGTGAAGATTATTTAGCAAAAATGGCATGTTTATTGGAGGATTCACCTTACTGAAAGTTACGGAGCGATCCTACAGACCGGATAAAGCGGAAAACCATCTCCCTTATTAAGAAGAACTCTCTGTCTGACGATATCACTAAGAAACTTTATCCAAGGGCGGCGGTACCACCCAGGTTGTACGGTTTACCGAAGGTCCATAAACCTGGAAATTCTCTTCGGCCGATCGTTAGTAACTTGGGTGCACCTACTTATAATTTGGCCCAACACCTGGATCTGTTCTCAGTCCTTCTGTCTGGAAGTGTGAGCATCATGTATCTAACTCGACTGATTTTATTCAGCGTTTGAAGTCCTTACATCTTGGAACATCTGACATTCTTGTAAGTTTCGACACTGTTTCACTTTTTACTCAGGTACCTTTGGAGGAGGCCTTGTTGTTAATTAGTCAGCTTTTGGATGACGAAATCACTGAACTGTGTCGCCATGTTTTGATTTCCACGAATTTCTTATTCAATGATGCATTTTTTGAACAAACTGACGGTGTGGCGATTGGGAGTCCTCTGTCCTCAATCGTCGCCAATGTTTTATGGGGGATTTTGAAGACATTGCTCTTCGCACGTCTTTTCTTAAGCCTACATGTTTTTTGAGATATGTGGATGACATTTTTAATGTCTGGCCACACGGAATCGAAGCCCTTCATCGGTTTCTAGATCATAACTGACTTCTTCCACGCTTAAAGTTTCCGAAGGAAATTGAAAAGGATGGTAAATTGCCTTTTTTGGATGTTTTAGTTCATAAAAAAATGGGAGTTTGGGGCACATCGTGTACCGTAAGCCCACACATACGGACCGCTATCTCCACGCTTCTAGCTGTCATCCACCACATCAACGGTTGGGTGTTCTACGTACACCCGTCAAAATAGCTTATGCCATTTCTGATTCTGAATATTTGACGCAAGAATTGGATCATCTTAAGGTTGTTTTTAGGCAGGATGGCTATACCAATTATCAGATCAGTCGAGCTTTCCAATTCTGACCACCACGTGAACCACCAACGGACACTTCAAAATTAATTGCATTTTTACTTTATGCGGGAAGTATTTCTTCAAAAATATCAAGAATCCTTCAAAACTACGACATCAAAAGTATCTTATTGCCTTTGTCTAAAAGTCTTATAGGATCTGTAAAAGATGATTTGGGACTGAGGAAGCCTGGAGTACATAAAATCCCCTGCCACTGTGGAAAGGTACGTATTGGACAGACAATTCGTACGATTCACGAGCGTTGTGTAGAACATCAAAGGCACACACGTTTGTTCCAACCAGAAAAGTCTGCAGGGGCTGAGGATTGTCCTAATGAAGGGCATAACATGTCATTTAAAGAAAGGCAAATTAATGCTCAAGCCTCACGTTATTAGGATTGTGTCCTTACGTAATCGATCGAAATAAAATTATCTGATACCCTTGTTAATAGGAAAAAACGATTTACATTGAGTAAAACGTGGAATCCCATTTTCTCTGATATCAAATAACACTTGTCTAGTTTTCGACCAGCTCCTTCTTAATTTACGATTACTCGCTTTGACTAACTTCTACCGCTATGGCTACAACCATAGAGTGATTCACACCGCCATGGACACAAATAAAAGAAACAGCAGTAGGCAGGAAGTCAATAAAAAGCAGCCAGCAGCACGCTTACCGTATGTAAAAAACGTCACAGATCAGATTGTTAAACATCTTCGTCGTGTTGGAGTCCAGCCTTTCTTCTATAGTAGTCACAAGATCAAGGATGTAATTCGTTCCACAAATGACAACATAGAGGCACTACACACATCAGGAGTATACAAGGTGGAATGCGAGTGTGGGGAAGTATACGTAGGTGAGACAGGGAGGGCAGTGGCAACACGCATACACGAACATGAACGCTACTTTCGATTAGGCCAACACAATAAATCTGCAGTAGCCGAACACCAGCAAGATTGCAGTAAAAAGATAAAATTTAACGATGCCAGAATACTCGCCAAGCAACCAGGGATGGTTAAACACAAGATAAGAGAAGCCATCGAAATTGTAAATAGCTACCAGCCATCACAGCGTAATAGGCCGCACTGACAACACAACACGCGAGCGTCACTAGTAAGCAACTGCCGCCGCGCGGCCCACGGCCAGCAGGAGAGAAACGGAAGCCCTCACCCCATTCGCCGATGAACACCAATCATGTCTCGCTATGCAAGAAGCAACGGCTAACCCCCACCCCTTCCACCTCAACATCCTATCAAAATAAAGTTTCATTCTTCCGCCAAAAATTCACCAATAACATGGCTTATTTTTAAAAATTTTGACGTAATGTCTAAATGAAAGTAATATAAATTGTAGTAACAACCAGCTCACATCAGTATACCCAGATGAAGGCCACTGTAACGTTGGCCGAAAAGTCGGTTATTTAAGTAATAGCCTTACATCATGACGCGGTTCAATACCCAGAAAACTTTTATGTCACACTGTATGGTTATTTATCAACACTACATGCTTCCTTCACGGTATCCACACCTAACGAATACACATTTGTTAGCTTGTTGTAATAGCTTGTTGTTGTAGAGCTGCGCAACTACATTGGAGTGTTTTGCTGCGCATACGGTTCGTCTTGCATATTAAATAACTATATTTGTGTTTCTTCTTAGTGTTGTAGCCACCTCTGCGGCCTCTGAGTCTCTCTCTGGATGCTCTTTCTCACCACGACAGCAAAAAAGAAACCTTAATTGGGTTTCCTAGTCACTGATTGAGCAGAAAAACACGGACATTTTGTGTGGCGTGAGCCACAATAATAACAACGATAGTTACTTAGGTCCTTAAAGCTTTCTATTCAGGTACGATTCTGACTTCTGTATCATCTACTTCCTTTCCTAGGATGTATATATTAGCTTTATATTGATGCATGGTTATGTAGGGCATTCATAATTAATGTCGTAGAAAGAGAACAACTGAAATGGCCACGTAATGACCGTCACTGGACGCTGGTCTAATGAGTCCAGATCTTCATGATGCCAATTGGAGAGCGCGAATCCATCTGCTTCCAGGGCAACAGCTCCTTGACATAATGCAGGACGGAGACAGCTGGCAGCAGCTCATTCAGGTGGGTGGTAATGGATCCATTGGAACTTGTGAACGACACCACGACGCTTAAGAAGTATCGTACACTAATTGCAGACCACGTAGACTCTTTCATGACTATGTGTACCAACACCAGTGACATTTTTCAGCAAGATAATGCACTATGTCACAAGTCCACGAAAAGTGGCAAATTTTAATTGATGTGCGGCCCCTCCCCAGCTCGACAAGGCTAAATCTCATCGAAAACATCTATGTTTAAATGTGGCATAAGAGCTCGCCGCTGATCCCCGTCGATGTTTCGAGTCTTTCGTCAGGCATTTGTGTATGTGTGTGTGTGTGTATGTGTGTGTGCTGTCCTCAGCAAAAGTTAGTTTAAATTGTGTAAAATTGTTTGTAAGACTACGGAGAAGCCGCGGAAGAATGGCCGTGCCCTGCTGCGGTGTATGCCGCCATTCGCCATCTGACGTTCGAGTCCTCCCTCGGGCATGGGTGTTCTTCAGGTAAGTGTAATTAGTTGCAAGTCTAGGGACCGATGACCACTGCAATTAGGTCCCTTAACTTTACAAACAGTATGACACTACGGACCCATTACCTCAATAGTTTAGTCCCTTGAGTTTACAAAAATTTTAACATTTTTTTTTAGACGAGGGTTGGCGAAGTTCACTATCACCATCAACAAGGACAAGTCAATACGCAAATTGGTGAATTTGGCCACCGAATCATCCAATATGCCTCAGTCAGTACCAGTGGAGTGGATTGACGAATCGTTCATTATAAGGAAGTACGTTTAATAAGAACGGTTATATGTCACTGGTAAACTACTTCAGGGTTGTTCCAACCTTTCAACTGTGTACATTTCACTTCAGCATGGCAATCCAGACATCTAATCTTAATCCCTGTGACTTGAGGTTGTTGCGTACCTAGAAGATGTGCATTCAGTGCTCCAATTAAGACCGTAACCGAACTGATGGCACGCATTCATCACCACATTCTGAACGTGAACCCTGAGACTTTTATATGTTGCAGAACATATTTTTTCGATTTCAATTTCTGGCAGCAGCCGATGACAGGATATTAAATAATGTGTCGCACTAGTGTCACGCCAGATTCTTTGCTTTTGATTCCGTTTTTGGTCTCACGACAATGTTTTAAGACACATTTCATTTCCAACTTCGTGCCATATTTGGTCTCAAGAGATTTAGAAACGGATTGTTTTTAGGTGGTGTCTTGCCTGATGATAGTAAATATCTAATTTAATTATTGCTTTGTAAGTGGGGTTCGGCCGATCATTTTCATCCGAATAGGCTTACTTAACAGTACTAGAAGTGTTTATTGTGTAACATTTTCATGCCTGGACAATGAATATTACTGATGTTGTTATTGTGCAACCCAACCATAGCCGATGTGTTATGGTTCATATATTGTTTCTAGATGACCTCATTATGAGCGCTGTGTCACGGTACGTCATAATTCCAGTGGATATTCCTGGTGATTTCCGACAAATGAAAGTCGATGTGTTAGATGAAGTAAACGTTCGTCGATTTCGGTGTTTTCTTTCCTGTATTGCGTAATTATTTAATTCCACTTCCGTGATATTTTCAACGATATAATTTTTTCCCAAATTCCGAAAAGATATTGTTAATTTCTACATCATGGTATACTCTGTAAATTACAATTACATTCATCTCCCATTCCACCCTCGAATAGCGTAAGAGGAGAGAGAACATCTGAATCTCTCCGTTCGAGTTCTGATTTCTCGTATTTTATTCTGATAATCATTTCTAGCTATGTAAGTGGGAGTCAACAATATATTTTCGCATTTCCGCAACAATAACCGCCGTTGTAGTAATGATTCCCATCCCAGGTCCAGTATCATTTCAGTGACGTTGTCCCCCTGTATCGTGACAATGCAAGACGAGCTTCTTTGGACTTTTTCGATGGCTTCCGTCAAACCCACTTGATAGGGATCCCACAACGGGCAGTAATATTCCAAATAAGGACGGACAAGCGTAGTGTATGCAGTCTCTTTAGTAGTTCTGTTGCATCTTATTAAGTGTTCTGTCAATAAAACGCAGTCTCTCGTTCGCCTTTCCTGCGACATTATCTACTCTTTCTTTCCAATTTATGTCTGAAGTAATAGTAATTCCTAGGTATTTAGTGGAGGTTACGGCCTTCCCATTCGATTGATTTACCTTGTAAACAAAGGTTAACTGACTTCTTTTCGTACTGATGTGGACGACTTCACACCTCTCAGTATTTAGAGTCAGTGGCCAATCCTTACACCAAACTAATATCTTCTTTGGATGAACGCTCTCCAGTTAGTTTTGATCTTCAGATGATTTTAGCTCAAGAACAGTGACGGCGTCATCTCCAAAGAACCCAAGAGAACTACTCAGATTTTCTCCCAGATCATTTATATCGATAGGGAACAGTAGAGGACCAATAACACTACCCTGTGGAACGGCGGATATCACGTCTGTATTAGTCGATACCTTACCATCAATTATTACAAACAGTGTCCTTTCTAACAGGAAATACCCTATCCAGTCAGACCAAAATTAGTGCTCCTTATTGTTTGCCAAAATGGTTTGTCGGTCAGAAACTTCGAATTTATAGTACCTATTACGGTGTGTTTATTGCAGAGTTTCTCTGCTGTTTCGACTTCATCTCGTAGTTCATTACAAAGGAAATTAACAGTCATGGATGTGGAAGGAAGAAGCGAAAATGCAACTTCGACTTTCAAGGAGTATAGAAATCGTCGTTGGAAAACTTTCGTTATCACATTTCTAACATCTTACGGTATAAAATGAGATATTTGACGAAATTACTCGAAAATTTCGGAATTCTGGAAATCCTACATATTTAAACGAGCAACCAATGTGCATATATTTCATGTATATAATCATCAATTGTTGTTCGTAGATCTGGATTTTCTGTTTATTTATCCATATAGGAAACGCTGCCGAATGACATTACTGATTTGGGCCTCAAACCAATGTTTGGTTATACAAAGGAGTTCATACAGTTTGCGGGTTTTCAGCCAACTGTAAGTGTGTAATTTACTTTATTTATGTAGTAAGGCAAATTAATGCAAGAGCTGTCAAATACATAAAAATGTTTGTCATAACGTAATAAATTCGACACACCAATTCAATGACTCACGAACCAAATACACAATTCACAAAACCAACAGTCCTTAAAAAACTATTCCGCCATTAGGGAACGCCATCATAACAATACACATAAATCTGCTTTATCATCATAAACACATCATACGAAAGGAAACATACTAATTCTATGGACTAGATGACAGCTGCTCTCACATATCAAAGATACGCCGTATGGAGAGAAACAGTTACACGCGACCTCCGATAATCCTTTTTCTAAGTACCCTTGTACCATCAAGAGCTTCATTTTGTTAACTGAAAATACGTTACTTGAAATCTTCAGCTGCAAGAACGGGATTTGGCAGCTGTTCTGCCGATCTTAGTTCTGTTGTTAGTTTACAGAAGCTGGGATGTATACCCGGCAGAGCAGCACTTCGCTCGCAGTTTATCGTCGCCCCAGCAGAGGGAGATATCTTCGCCCCTGGTGAGCCGCCACCCTGCAGACGCCTCCGCTTCACAAGTTGCCTCCCACGGGGCGCTGGTCCCACGCGGCCAGCAACGCAGACACTTGCTGTGAAGGAGCCGCCGCTCCGTTCCCCGCTGGGTGGCTGTCTCAGTGCCCCAGAGTACCTCTAATTTCCCACAGGGAGTCTCCAGTCTCCGCCTAGCAATGACAGCATCACTCACCGTTTCACGCCACAGTATCTGCTTTCCGTAGGCACTCGCCAGAGTTACCTCCAGGAGACATCCAAACACGGCCTCGAGTCTTCTTCACGGCCTAAGTTGAAACGGTAAGCTGTTTTGCTTTCTGTATACTCTCTTATTCTCCCATTTACACAGTGCCGCCACATAGTTTCTGTCAAGAAGTGGCTGTATGTCCTTCTTCCACCATCCCATTGTGGTCTCATCCTCTCATCAACATCATCAACATCTTCGCTTTCGTCATCATCTACATCTTCGTCATCATCATCATCTTCTTCTTCTTCTGCTACTTGTTCTACTCTTTGGGTATTAGGCAGTAACTGTCTGGTGTCGCGGATTAGCCATTTGCACTGGGGCGCGGTGCTGCATTGCACATAGCCGTTCGCCGTCGGGTATGGGTTTTTGTGTTGTACTTAGGTTAGTTCACCTTAGTTTAAGTAGTTTGTAAGCTACGGACTAATAATCACGCAGCTGAGTCCGATAGATTCACAAATATTTGATACTGAATTTGAATTGTCTGGTACAGTATCAACCTCTAACGGGGTCTTCTTCTACCTATTATTCTATGGAACGTTTTATTCCCTCACTTCCCATTCTTTCTTAATTTTCATTCCCCCCCCCCTTTTTTATTTTTTTTTTTTTATTTTTTATTTTTTTTTAATCTCGAGTTTTATCGTTTAAGATCTGCAGTTCTTCCTTTATATATTGATTTCTTAGCCAGTCTCCACTTGTGAGTCATTGACTCCTCTCAGGAATTTTGTTTCTTGTGTCTCAATACGGCTTTCTAGCTTCTTCGTGATCACCCAGTTTTCATTTGTACACAGTATGGGAACTGCAACTGTTTTGCAGAACATTTGCGTGTATTTCCTGTTTTTGTTTCTTAGCTTTCTGTGAGCTGCTCCACATACGCGGCTACTTTTCACTACACTAAATTTGAACGTCTTTACGGTATCCATTTGTTACCTCACATTTAACGTAATTTAAATCGATAACTTGCTCTAAAAATCTTCCCATCTATCACTAATTCCGTTCTAGTTAGTCACTTCCCCATGAAGACAATAATTGTCTTCGTTTCATTTCTGTTGAGAATCCCATGTCAAATTTTGCACTTTTTCAATAAGTAGGTTCCTTTCTGAAGGTCATCTACTTCAAATGCTGGAATCACTGCATCATCAGCATATAATATGCTGACATAATGTAAATGTTGAACGAAGTTGGAAAGAGAGAGCAGTTCAAGATGTTCAAATGTTTGTATAGCTTATGGGACTACGAGGCCATCAGTCCCTAAACTTACAAACTACTTATGAACTAACTAATACTAAGGACAGCACAAATATCCATGCCCGAGGGAGGGATTCGAACCCCCGACCGTAGTGGCCGTGCAGACCGTGGCGGAAGCGCCTCAGTCCCCTCAGCTACCGCGGCCGGCTAGAGAGCAGTGTTGTCGTACGACTTTGTTAGCTGGTATGTTATTAGTCCTTTTTCCATTTATATTAAGAGTGATATTTTTGTTTCAATATAAACCATTTTACTAGACGCTTCAGTGATCCGCTATTCGTCATTATCTCCCAAAGTTTTTTTCTATTGACATTGTCAAAGATTGATTTCAGATCAATAAAAGCAATATGTTTTCTTTATTATAACGTTCACCATTTTGTATTATTTGCTGTCAAATAAAGCTGCATCAGTTGTGGTGAGTCCTTTCCTAAGACCCATTGAGAACACTCCTTGTCATCCAACATTCGTTAAAGAGATGTAAAAATCAATTGAGGAGCATTATTCGTCGATATTTCAACAATTCAGCATTAATACCATCTTGACCTTTGATATTGTTTTCTTAAGTAACGTTAGTGCACATATTAATTCGATATTACATCTAATCCTTTCTCATCTAGTGCTTCAATTTCAGTATCTTGTGTTGTGTGATCATACCATAATTCATTCAAATGTTCAAATCTTTGTTAAGCTTATGGGACTTAACTACGGGGTCATCAGTCCCTAAACTTACAAACTACTTATCAACCACCTTAAACTAAGGACGGCACAACCCCCGACCGTAGTGGCCGTGCAGACCGTGACTGGAGCGCCTCAGTCCCCTCGGCCACCGCGGCCGGCCCATAATTCATTGTAATGATTTCCAAGTTGTTCTTCTTCAACGCTATTTTTGACGTACTCCCTTTTTTATTTGTTACCTAATTTGATTTAAATGTTTAATACTATAGTGTTGCTTCATTTGCTTCTGTACCACCTACCCAAGCGCTGTCGGTTCGACAGAAAGTGTTCTCACGCGCACTATATGGAATAGGCTTCGTACGTGTGTGGGCTTTATCTCCATTAAGCGGCCACACCAGTACCAGCCACATATAATAGGTAACGTCCAATGCACAGTCCGATGTAAAATTGAATAATGCATCTAATTCTCTTAAAAACAATACAGCCACTCAAAACGAAAGGCTACGTTATAGTTTACCCCATGCTAAATACTATACATTAAATACTGTACAATGATTACCTCGGTACTTTCCCTGAATAAAGAGGGTGCGGGATGTAGAAAATGAACGCGAATCAGTTGGTCGAGATCTGATTATTTCTTTAACTGAAACTGGGTCTTTTATTTCTAAAAGTTAAGTCCTGAATCACGTGGACAATTCGCAAGGAAATAATTTCACAGTTCAAAAATAATAGAAATCTGTGTTCTCCTATTAACAATTTTAATTTGAAACTTCTGTGACACAAATGGAAGGGGAGGACAGGAATTGTGTCCACATACGACATTATTCGTGCAGATATTCTGTTCATCGATAAGCTATACATCACTAAGCACAGCGTTTCAACGTCCAAAACTGTTACAAACCAAACTGTGAATACAAATGCAATGACTCGGCGAGATACCTAGCAAAGAAAAAGAGTAGAACATGACATAATTCGGAAAAGGTTTTCGGGTCAATCAGTTTGGCGGATTACTGGATTAGTCAAACATCGCGGTTAACAAGCGTAACTACTCGTCCTGTTGGGACAAGCACCTCTAAATAAATTAGTTAAGCCTCGGCGTTCCATACGCGTGGTAACTTCTCCGAACACGTTATTTCTGTTCCTGTAACTGCACGAAAACGATTATCCGTTCAATTACTTCTACTAAGCATTCTGCTGTTATAACATTAAAGAAATTAAAAAACTAACTGAGCATGCAAGTGCGTGACCGTTTACGTGAAAGGCCAGAACATACCTATTACAAATGAATATGATAAAATAGTAATAATAATAATAATAATAATAATCCCTAAAGCTATAATAAAACAATGAAATATCATCTTTCATTTTTAAATAATCTGATGATAATACATTTCAAGACAGCACACAAGTCACATACTGTTTCGCCCGTTGCTCCATATAACTGGTCAGTCTATCACACAGCATTATACAAAGAAAGCCACACAAAATTCCGAAACAATTTCGTCAATAATTATATAAACTTCAATTACTTTCGCATACGAAACCATTGCCGTAAACCTTGCAAACCCTGATGATGTTCCAGCTAATGTAAACGGGGCAGCTATTGTTCGGAAATTCTCGCGCCTAACCTAAGTTTCCACTTATATGAGGAAAAATTCTGAATATAAAAAGTATCCTCACAAAACCTACATCAGCAGAGAGGCAAATGAAAACTATTTCCAATAAACCATAAATTACAGTTGTGAGTGATAACCGACTGATCCTACCTTGAACTGTAGCTACATCATTTATAAGGGATTAGAAGTCCATCGCAGCGGCGGAGTGGCGAGCGCATTGAGACGCTATGCTCCGATGTGCGAGGCCGTTGCCCGTCGGGGATTCGAATCCCCTTTCGGGATTGGATGATTTTTTTGTCTTTAGTATAAGATAGTTTATAAGTAGTTTGTAAGTTTAGGGACTGATGACCCTGCACTTAAGTCCCATTAGCTTAACAAACTTTTGAACAAGTCCATCGGCATACGAATATCGTGTTAAAATTTTTAAAAACAACTAATTTCTCTCTTCCTACGACCTTCATCACAACTGCAGTTTCCACACTACTACCAGCAATCAAAATCTGCAGCTTTGCAGCATTTCTTACCAAATATGGAGAAATGGTACAGCACTATGCTACACGCGTCCTATTCGTTGCAAGGGCAGCTTCAGACTCCACGAAACATGGCCACCATCTAGCTAAACGGCCTCCCAGTTAAACTTCCTCAGGGAAGACACACGCTGATGGACAGAACAGATGGTTCCAATCCATTCACACGTTTTCCATTCATCCTCTGATCCTGAACGACGTCTAGCCAGGGCTTTCGAAAATCAATGTACTCTTCCTCTAATAGCATGATCTTTGCGAAGAGAAACCCAGACTCTTGCTAAATATTGTCGGCACTACTCTGTTACCTGCCACCATCACCCGGTGGCTCTGCTGCTAGCGCTTGCAATCTAGGAAAGGAGGCAGAGGAAAGTGATATGAACAAATATTCAATAATAAAATACACACCAGAACACACCGTCTCCACTTGCACGCTTTTGTCACGGAAAATATTCTGAAAAACCACACAAAGCAATCCAGGGGATTCTCATCAACTAAAGCCCAGTAACTTCAAAAGCGGGTGGAGTAATAAGACGGCACTACAGTAACGACTCATATTTATTTCTGCCTTTTTGTTGTGTTTGTTTTATAGAACTTGATTTACCATTCGATGTCTTCCATGGTTATCAAGTTTGGTATTAGGAATTAGCGTAAACCCGTGTTTCTGGTCTGCTTTTCTTACTATCCAATTAACAATTCTTTTTTTTTTTTCTCCCGGGAGGAAATACAGTATAAGTTCGAAATACTCTGCGTGTAGTGTTATACCTGTTGAATATCAACAAAAGTAAATAAAGAATGAATGGGCGTGATTCGTGAAAGCAGATCTAAGTGATTACAGATTTTGTTGACTGCGTGGGGATATCTGTGAGGTTCAACTATGTGAGAGCACAACAATCAGTCGTTACATATTGCAAGGTCACTGGAATTTATTGCAAATTTATAGACTAAATTTAACTGTTTTGTCAGGTCCACAATAACATCTGGAACCATGTCACTTCATTCTGAACTGGGGAGCAGGGCAAGATTAATTGTTCTTAAAATTAATATAAAACAGGTATAGAATGCCTTTATTTTTTTATGTGACTAGTTACCAAAGGAAATGGATGTGATCGAGAGTGATTTTAAATTAATTTCAATTATTCGTCAAATACCATTATTCCAACTAAGTTATTAGAAATAAAAAATAGTCTATAATCTTTAAAATGAAATGCCAATATCGCACATTAATAATTTGTTCAATAATGACCGGTTTCGGTGAATTGTGTCACCATCATCTGGTCACATATATATTTACGAACTGGTCATCTAATTGAAATAATGGGTATAAAATAATAAGTGCAACATAGTACTTTGTCACTATATAAAACACAAGTTAAAAACATGACAGCCTACAAAATACTGACAGGTATTTTTAACTTCTGTATTTTTATATAAGGACAAAGTGCTATGTTGAACTTATTATTTTATACCAATTTTTTTAACAAGTTGACTAGGATGTAAATATATATGTGTCCAGATGATGGTGACACAGTTCACCGTACCGGTCGTCATTAAGTAACTTATTAATGTGCGTTCTAGGCATTTCACTTTGAAGACTATAAAACTATCAGATCGCCTCCAAAACTGAAAATTTCAAGTAATCTTAAAAAATATTCTCTCTGCGAGGTAGTAACTTAAATAGAGTATTAGTTTCAACCAAAGTATATCGTAGCTTAATATGATAATAGAATCGCATGCCCCATCCACAATATCGAATTCTTCACGGATATTAAAATTTGTACATTCCATAGGGCACAATAGCAGTTCATGTAAATATTCACAAAAATTACAGCTCTTAGAAATACTTATTTGTTTCAACATGAGATTATTACTTGTAATTGTTATCTGAATCATTGGGAACTGAAGTGATAGGCGATGTGAAATGATCGTGCTCACATTTCTCTGATTAATAACTTCAACATTGTATTTCCAAACGATGTTTTATAGGATTTTCGACTCACTTTAAAACAAAAGGGTATCAACTTTTAACTGTACAAAATTTCTTTCCCATCAATACCAAAAGTGAGTTTGCATGAATGAGTATTAACACATACGTAAGTACGTATAAGTAACACATACATAAGTTCGTATGTGAAGTATGGATGTATGATAGATGTTTACTTTTGAAAAAAATCATTACAAGAAACAAATCATCACAGTAAATCACTGACTGGTCAAATAGCCCCCTACTGAATGCCAGTTTGCACTTAATGTGCTAATCCTTTGCAGTATCATTGTATTGATTCCATACTAAATTACTAAATTTCATTTCTATACTGCATATTTACAAATAAACATTGATCCACCAAACTGAGCGAACTCGCTATACTGTTCGCACTTACAGATAGAAGTACAGCAACTAGCACAGCATCTTTGAAAGAGTGTGCGCGCTTACCAAAGCAATCAAAATGTTCCCCATGCCGTCACAAACATTCAATACCGAAGCACTTCGACTCGGATCCCTTTCCATGAGGAACGGTTTCCTTTTTGCGAACCGTGTAACGGAATTGGTACTAGGGTACCGGCACTTGTTCACCTAGTGACGTGTGTGAAGCGACCAGAAACTATCATCCAGGTACGCAGGCATCCAGTGCCCCGGTGGACCAGCTACTTGCGGTCGTGTTATCTTGCTTGTTCTATGTTGACACTGAGTTAACGATGCAGATTTTTTCTTACATATGGTATGCTGCTCCCTCACCGAACACACTTTTCCTACGTTAAGCCTTCTCTCTGTCGGCTCCGTCGGCAATTTTGCGTTCATGGGCTATGACAGTAGCCGACCGACTGAAGTGCCTCTGTTAGCAGTACTCCTATTGGGATCATGATAGTATCTTTGAAACAGACGCCTGGAAAAAACGTGGTCTTAGCAGCTGAGTTACGATGTTAGTTTGCAAGAGTTTAGCGCAGACGAAATGAAACTATACAACCGCTACCGAGTCACTGTGTAAATTATGGTGGCTTCATAATCGGAAATGACCGAGTCCTTCAGTCTAACTGAACCAGTACTGAATGGAAATGGTTGTGTTCAGCTATTTATCGCCATTGAGTGAGGTATACCTAAACAACGACGGAATTTTTGTGAATGAAAACTCGTCTTTTTACCGGGACGCAGTTGTTCCCGACTGATTTAAGGAACATCCTACAATGTTTGGTGCAGATTTGGTCACACCAAAAATAAATGTAAAATACAAAAATTAATGTTTTTTTTTTTGTTGTATTTTTTGTCTTTTTGTTCGCATTTTATGCACAGCCATACAGTACATCCGACTACGATAAAGCTTCGCCAACTCATTGCTTGCATTCACGCGAAGGTTATAGGCATACTAATATTAACTTCGTTTGGTGCGAGGCGGATAGTACTTTGCAATTAGTTAATTCGTTTCTACATCTTCTCGCTGAAATGGTGGACGGATATGAATGAAATTTGGAACAGAGGTAGCTTATACCATGCATTAATACATGGGGTATCTTTTGTTAAGCCATCGTATGGTGCGTGACTCAGAGTACCATACTATGGGTCAATATGTTGCTATTCCTTCATACTGAAAGTGATGGACAGATCTGAAAAAATTTGGAAAGGAGATAATTTATACGCTACATTAATAGATGGGCTACCTTTCGTAAGCCACCGTACGGTGCTTGGCGGAGGGTACCTTACGTTTATTTCTCTTCTCGCTGAAACAGATTTACGGATTTGAATGAAATTTGGAATGCAGATAGCTTATACCCTTCATTAATGCATGAGATACATTTAGGAAGCTAACATAGGGCGTGTGGTGGAGAGTACCTCAGAGTATGTAAACAGGTTTGTTACTCTTCACATTGAAACGGCTGGACGGAATTAAATGAAACGAGTAATTAAGATAGCTTATACCCCGAATCAATACATGGGCTACCTTTCTTAAGCCTACATATGTACCTGACGGAGAGTACGTTACAAGAGACATCAAAATTGTTTGACTGGTCACCATGAAAGTGAGCACATAAATGTATGTGTGTATGAAGGACACTTTTATAATCTGAATGCCAGTGAATTTAGCATTCGGAGGGTACCTTGCGACATTAATACTCTTTGAGAAGTCACCAAGAACTTGGCGCATATATACATATGTTTTCATATGTATGGGATGCTACTTTGCCTACGAATTTCGACAAAATGAACGGTTTTATTCCGATGTAATTTTGCACGCTCAGTCTTCAAAACAAGAGGAATATTACCGTCTACTTACGATTTCATACGGTGCATGACGGAGGGTACCTTGCATTAACTTAGGCACTCCTTCAGTGACCCCGGGTTAAAATTATAAAAATTTTCATATATAAAGGAGGCATTGGACTGGGTAGATAAGAAGAAGTTCGGCAGAGAGACGAGGAGGTCATTGTAAGAGAAATGGAAAGGATATGGGCAGAAGAGGGGTAGGAAGAGATGAACAGAGGTAGGGGCGATGAACAGCAGGAGGGGGGAGGAGGTGGACAGAAAGAGAAAACGGAAGGGCAAATGCATTAACGTAAATACGGGAGGGACTCGGAGTTTTCAGCTACTCATAACTAAACCTGCCAATAATTTCAAATATGAAACGTCATTTTCACAATTCTTTCTTCTGCGGCAGCTAGTAAATTTATAAAAATCGGTGTGCGTAAGAATTATAATGACACGGTTTCCATTTCCCCACTATTATCAAAAGAATTTATTTTTTTTATACAACTTTAGTATGTGAAACGATTATCTATGAATGTCAGACTTCACTTTCAATTTTTTAAAGACAGAATATAGTAACTACTCTTGGCTTGTTCTATATAGCGGTAGCATCTTGCAGACAAGAGCTGTACTTTATCATTTTATGTGGCCGCTGTTATGTGGATTTTGTTCAAGGTAAAGATATATGATCTCTCTTTTATCAATAAACCCCTCCTCTCACTTGAATCAGCATTTATGAATTTTTTTATTAATATTCTTTGCTTTTCACTCGCCGGCCGCGGTGGCCGAGGAGACTGAGGCGCTTCAGTCACGGTCCGCACGGCCACTACGGTCGGGGTTCGAATCCCCCCTCGGGCATGGATATTTGTGCCGTTCCAGTTCGTAAGTAGTTCATAAGTAGTTTGTAAGTTTGGAGACTGATGACCCCGTAGTTAAGTCCCATAAACTATACAAACAATTGACAAATTGAATTGCTTTTCCTCACCTCCGATCATAATGTCTTTTTCGGCTTTGTACCATCACCGCAAACATGGATGGTACTGTTTTAGTTAATATTGAATGTGGCCGGCCGCGGTGGCCGAGGGGACTGAGGCGCTCCAGTCACTGTCTGCACAGTCACTACGGCCGGGGGTTCGAATCCCCCTCGGGAATGGATATTTGTGCCGTCCTTAGTATTAGGTAGTTCATAAGTAGTTTGTAAGTTTAGGGACTGATGACCCAGTAGTTAAGTCCCATAAGCTATAAAAACATTTGAACATTTTTGATATTTCGTGTAGCCTGCCACTCATTTTTTTCAAAATTTATTTCTTATTATTATCATTTATCGGCAATAGAATCTGCAGTCCATATTCTTCTAAATTTTTGGAAGTGCGATGTGTTTGACTTACGTAAAGTTCCTATCCGAATTTTATCATGTCACTTATTTTATTTTACGGTCCGCTACACGAGTCGTAGTTTGACAATGACAAACTGCCATCCACCGTTCGGCGAGTGGTTATTATATTATGAAAATTTCATTTACAGCCAAATTTCAACCACCGATGGATCTCTTGTTACAGGTAACCGCTCGTCGATTCTTTTTTGTAATGTTCTGCCTGCACAACAGTTCACCATTAATTAGCTTGCCATTGCATTAAAATGCAGGGACTAATATTCCTAATTTTTTTCCGTAGCTTTCAAATTGTGATCTTTCGTAATTTCAAACTTCAAACCTCTTCCTTCCGTAAATTTGTTAATCTCAAACATTAATAGCCAGGCTGGAACATTATAGTATGTATGTCCTGTATACATTACTAGACGTCTGCAGCAATTTTGATAAAATCTTTTTAAAATCTTCAGATTAGCCCAGCGGATGCTGCTACGAAGTTTGGAAGTCAGTAGCATCAAGATATTTATTGATTTGAAGCGTATAACGCGAAATATGGAACAATAATTACAGTTTAGAAAAGATGTACATAACTTTTGAACATTACTACATTTCTCAAAATGCTTTTATTGGTTACTATGCATTAAATGTAATAAGATTCATCCGTTGCCTTTAGTGGTGCTAAGAACACGGGTTAGTTGTTAAATGACATGTTTAACATGTGGCCCTGCCTTTGGTGGTGTAGTTTCCTCCTGTGGTGGGGCTGCAGTAGGTGGTCGTGGGAAGATGTATGGGACGGATTTGGCAGCGTTCCAACGTTTCTGTTCGTCTTTTTTTGTATGGCTATCGGTGGTATTGAGTTTTGTACTGTCCAGCCACCATATGTCTCTTTTTTTACAGTATCACATATTGCACGATCAGCTTTGTTTTCTGAGGTTTCTTGAACCAATGAACACACAGGATACGCTGACTAGAGGCCTACGTCTAGCGACTATCATCGGTCGAACTGGAAGGAGGATGTCGTTCCGTCAATGTAGTTGATTACCATGCTGCGATACTCCTCATGTTCGTTCGACCACCCATGCTCGAAATGCCCGACGGTAAAGTATGGGGATAAAGCTTCTTCTCCGATTTTTCATATTTAAAAGCACTTGGAGGTATATAAAACTGTTCATCAATTATGAACTTTTGATTAAACAAAATAGTTTCATTCTCCTTACGAGAAACGAAAGATATTATTTTCCATTTTTTTTTTGTTTTCTTGTTATCTGTATTATTTCTAATATTTATAAATTACTGTTAGTTAATTTTTTGGAATGAAAGAGGTTTTTCTTTCTTTTTACAAGTTGTAGAGTGAAATATTGGCTTTGCAATAAGCCATCTACCTTTCAATAATTCGTAACAGACTTTGTAAAATGTTTCAAATTTTTGTAATTCTATCGGACCAAACTGCGTGGTCATCAGTCCGTAACTTAAAAACTACTTAAATCTAGTTAAACTAACCTAACTAAGCACGTCTTCAATATGGCTGCTACACTTGACGTTCGTCAGAAGCAACGTGCTGTAATTGAATTCCTGTGCTGTGAAAACGAGACAGTAAGAAACATTCACTGTCATAAAAAAAAGGTTACATAATGCTTACTTTTAAATATTTTACTGTATGATTATGATTATTACGTACCTTTCAAAACAACTGTCAAGTATTGCAAACTGAAGAGCTTTAAAACGACATTCTGCTTGATTCTGATTGGAAATTTAAGCAAAATAGCCAATTACCAAAATTTTTATTTTTCATCATTAAAATACATTATACAATATATACACAGGAATATAAAAGTAAGTACAAAACAGTCAGAAATGATAGTTAACTACAGTGTCAACAGTATTACGTGAAATACTCATACGAAGTTCCTCCTACACTGATCCAAACGCAATTTTTGTTGTCACAATTAGATGTGAATATTTTTGCAACATTCCTTAAGTCTATTTCATCCAGTAGCAACTTGTGCACATTGCAGACTGCTACGTGATTGAGCATATGATGCGTTCTTGTCGAACGCAGATGGTTCTTCAGTCATCGTACAGCTGAAAATCTGCGTCCCGCTTCACAGGTTGACGCTGGACACACAAGCAAAAGTCTGACCAACGCTTCAACATTAGAAAATAATTCACGAACTTCTTTTTCGTAGAAACCAAAACATCTTTTGCCTCTTTCAGGCGTTTTACATTGTACTGTAGATGAAAGATTTCATGTTCTGTTTTCAAAGACTGATCATCTATTTCCGGGTATGGAGCTACCACATCGTATCGTTTGTTCTCCAACAACACTTTCTCCAAGGAAAGCTGTTTCTTCGTACCAAGCTGGTCAATTATCCTCTGTCTAAGCCCTTGGACAGCCGAATCAGTGATTTCAAAATATTCCTGCCTCTAAAGATCTTCAAGCAACAGAAATTGATGTAGCTAGATCTATGCCCTCAGATAATCGCTTGGGAATTACTTTTCCCTTGGAAGTTGCATCTGTTCTAACCCAAGCTCGGATATCGTAATATTACATTCTTTGTACATAGAAGAAGACTTTTCATTTGTCCTGAGATTTTTAAGCACCTCAGTCATAATTTCAACTGCAGAATAAAGTACAGAAACAATTTTTTTTCTCCTTGGAAACACCTGTTCAAGATTTCAAAAAGCTCTATTACTACTTTTCCCATTAGGAAACCAAGGTACGTTTTTTCCAGACTCAAAACATTAAGTAGGCCAATGACTCCTTCGTACTCCCGTTCTATTAGTTCATTCAATGTCTTGATAACCAAAGAATTTTTTTTTTTTTTTTTTTTTTTTTCAAAATTTCATTGATTTGTGACTGTCGGTACAACTTTCTAGTAGGAGATAAATGATGTATGCAACGTTACTGATAGGTCCTCCAGCCGCATCTTCAGTAATATACATAAACATGTCTTTTACTTTTTTTTTATTTATTTGAACAGTATTCCTGATTGATGAGCTGATTCTGAAATTTTCAGCTTACTTTCATAATAGAGCAGTGCGCACCATAGTGAATAAATATGCCAAAGGCTTTTTGTCAATAATAATTCATTGAATCCCTTTATGCGTTCCACTCATTCGTGCTCTATCATATGCCCACGACGATAGTGATGGGAACAATCGAATGAAAACAATCGATTCATTCGGTTGTTGGAAAAAAACCGATCATTCGGTTGTAGTTTCTCGTATCGGTTGAATTATTCATTCGTTCTTCTGAGTGAAACCAGTCGGTGGGACCAACCGAATGAAACAACCGATTCAGTCGGTTGGACTATTCATTCGTTCTTTTGAGTTAATCCAGTCGGTGGTATCAACCGAATGAAAAAATCGACGCAGTCGGTTGGACCACTCATTCCTTTTCTTTTGAGTTAAATCAGTCGATGGGACCAACCGAATGAAAAAATTGACACAGTATGTTGGCCTTTTCATTAGTTCTTTTGAGTGAAACCAGTCAGTGGGAGCAACCGAATGAAAGAGTCAGTCGGTCGTAGTTTTACTTTATTTTTTTTTTTTTTTTCGAATGAAACTAGTCTGTGGGAACAACCGAATGAAAACATGCGACACTTTTGCAGTTTTGTACATTGACTGAATTATCATTCTTTCTTTTAAAGTGAAAAGCGGCAGTACGTTTTTCGCGGGGAGCGGGGACTCGAGAAGGGGTGCTGCCTCGCTTGCGTTTTCACTGCTGACAGCGCCAGCAGGCGCGCGCCAAACTCCACACAACAGTGACTGGCGGCGTCGCAGGGCGTGCCATCGCCGATTGTTGTCGGTTACTTACTGTCTCTAAAGAAGCGTCGAAACTACAGGGTGTTCCAAAATGATCGCTACAAGTTTAATCTCGCATACTGCATCTCCGAAGTGGGAACAAGTAGAAACGTGCGGTTTGCGGCTTATTGTTCATACATATCTAAGGTACTAGTAGGACAGAGTTAAGTATTTTAACTTTGAGCATATTTGCTAGATCCAAATTCGAAGATCACTAAAACATTAGATACTGTAAAAAAAGTTTATTAAAGTACTTTGTATAAAAATGTTTCTTATAAAAATATTTTTGTTAATTCCATCTAATTTGAAGGAGTACGAGAAGACATACAACATTTATCACTGCTGTAAATTTCCTTCAGCGCGTCTGTATTCGTCAACGGTGTATGAAAACATTCATCTCAAGTTTCATAATTATTCACTCTTGTCACAGATATTTCTGTGGTTATCGGTGAAACGGTGTGGAGGTTTATTCCATCCCTGCGCCATGTACCATACAAAATCTTAGATGCCACTTGTTTTGAAAGTCAAGTGTGCTCAATTTCATCAGTCTATATTGGCGTCGAATTCTGGAATACCTTTTCTCATGCATCGAACTAAAGTAGATGTAGACGGTGACCATTCTCTTTCTTTGAAGGTGAAGAGTGAAATATATCATTAAAATTCGAATACAAACGGAATTTGTTGAAGTTAGTAGGTAAAGTATCCTCCGCCATGCACCTACGAAATTTATTGTACACAGTTACCTTCGCCTTGTTTTAAAGGTCTAGTGTGCAAAATTTCATCAAGATCGCAGCCAAATTGTGGTTTTTGTCGAAGTTAGTATGTAAAGTACCCTCCGCCATGCACCGAATTAAATTTGATGCAGGGAGTGACGTTTCTCTTGCTTTGAAGGTCAAGTGTGCAAAATTTCATCAAGATTGGAACAAAACTGCAGATTTGCATGCAATAGAAACAGACACACGGACACACTGCTATATTCTTAAAATTTGTCTTTAAGAATGTTTAATGCTGAATCACGGTTCATTTATACCCGAAAAGGCTGAAGGAGTATGCAAATAAAGTCACACAAAGTCGATGAATTAATAAAAACATCCATATAACTGCAGAAACCGACGAAGACATTTTCCAGTCGGTTGTATCGCATCAAGTGAAACCACTCAATGCCGAGAACATTCATATAAAGGACAGAGACTTGTTTCATTCGGTGCTCCCGCATCGATTGAAACCACTCAAACCCGCTGAATGAGTGAAAACATTCATATAGCGGCTGCAACCGACAGAGACTGGTTTCATTCGATTGTTTCGCATCGAGTGAAACCACTCAAACCCCACCAGTGAGTGAAAACATTCATACAGCCACAGAGACTATTTTCATTCGGTTGTTTCATTCGACTGAAAAAAACCGACTGAACGAAAAAACAACCGATTGACCAATCAGTTGTTAAAAACAGTCGGTTGTCCCATCACTACACGACGGTAGCTGCAATCTGAGCAGAATATCAGAAATGAGTGCAGCTATATGCTCCGCATACATAACTAGTTTCATAGAACCCCAAAAAACTTTCATGGGGATCTAAATTGGCATCAGATCATCTTCGACAAAAACTAATTTGTTGATCGCCAAAAATGTCCCTTGTACCATCACAGATGACTGAAGTATTAAAATGCCAAGATCGCAAATATTGATTTTTTGGCCCACACTGGTTACGGTAGTAACAGTAAAAGTGGGCCTTTGCGATCGTTGTTTGACAGCTCGAAATTCAAATAACAATAACGGCTTAACCATTCACCTGACTCGAAAATTGAATAACCGAATATGTAGAGGAGATAATTCTTTACAATTTTTCTTACGTTTTTTTTTTTTTTTCTTTTTTTTTTTTCATATCTCGTATCGCTTCACAGATATTTGCAAAAATAACGGCGATTTTAGGATTATGCCTGTCTGTCTGCCCGTCTGTCTGCCCGTCTGTCTGTCTGTCCGTAACGTATTCCCCGTTTTTAAGACGAACAGTTCAACCGATCAACGCCAAATTTTACAGACATAATTGTAGGCCGACAGAGACCAGGACCTCTCTATTTCAAATTTTTCGGACAAAAAATACGGTAGTAACGCCAAAAAAAGCCGTTTGTAACATATTTGTAATTGCAAAAGAACCGATCATCTGACACGAAAATTGAATAACCTAATTGGTGGAGGGTAAAATTCTCTACAAATTCGGTCTGCTATTATTATTTTTTTTTTTCATATATTGGATCGCTGTAACGTGTTCCCACTTTTTAGGTCGAACCGTTCAACCGATCGGCACCAAATTTTACATACATAAAGGCCGATTGTAATGTATTTTAATCGCATATAAACCGTTCATCTGACGCTAAAATTGAAAAAAAAAAAAAAACGAATTTGTAGAGGTGAATATTCTCCACAGCTTTGTTCCCTTATGAGGTTTTTTTTATATAGTATCGTTTGAGAGATATTTGCAAAAATAACAGTGTTTTGACACCCTCCACTGAATTAACGAAAACCAGTCGTTCGCAGATGTCACGTGACATTCATCGCCTAGAACTCTCTCTGGCATAAGCCATCTTGCGTTGCGTATTTGATGATTTTCTTATTTTAACTTACACGTTTTCATTTAAAAGCAATTGCGTACTGAAGAATTACCAAAATCACGTCGTTCTTCGTACGCTACATGATAATCTAGTGTCTACAAATGCTATATTATCATCAGTTAACTACGGCCATGAACAGCGTGAAATTTAAGAACGCAAGTGTTGGCCGTAGCGTAGTGGGCAATACGTTGGACTGTGACGTTGAAAGTCAGTGGTTCAAAACCCGTCACTACCTAAATTCTTTTTTCTTTTTTTCTAAAAGGGTTTCAGACACTCTTGTAATTTAATTTTTTATTTTTTACATTATTATTTTGATCCAAAATGTTTGCAAAAACTTATAAAACTACAAATCTAAAGTGGGCCGTAAAACACGCCAGAGCGATTTTTTTTTTTTTTTTTTTTTTTTTTTTTCTGACGACTGGTTTCGTTACACTAAGGTAAAATCATCTGATCACTTGTGTCCTATATTATCGTTTTGTGAAGGCGTATGACATTAAAATGTTACGAATGAACTGTCTACCGTTACCAAGCAGCGTGCACACTGTATGATTCAGTGAGACGGTCTGGTGGCTGTGGTGAGTCGAGGCGCGTTCCCAGGCCGTGAACAGCCGCGCCGCGCCGGCTGACCGCTCTCTTGACAGGCGGTCGCTTGACCCAGCAGCCATTCTGTAACGCTGTCTTGTGACAATTCTCGTATCTGTGCCTCACAATATTCACTGTTAAATTACTAAATCCTGTACATAATTAAGTCACAGTGCATAAGAACTTTCAGCGCCTATTGTTAGTTAAGCTTGGGTATATTCATTCAACAATGTCATTATTTGTCAACTAAGACAAAAAATTAAACCCGTTTTTCGAAAAATTTTGGTGGGGACACTACTCCCTGTCCCCCCCCACCCCCCGGTCGGTGACGCCCATGGGAGTTACAGCTATAGCGTGCGAATAGAGGGAATTTGAGAGGGACGGGAGCCAAGTGGTTAAGGTGACCTAATCCTTCTTACTTCCTTCTAATATATAAAGCAGAGTGTCCGTATGTGTGTACGTGTTCAATACAAATCTACAGTTTTGTTCCAATCTTTATGAAATTTTGTACACGTAAGCTTAAATCCATGAGGACGGTCACCGTAAGTGTAAGAACCACATACGATATATAGTTCACGAGATATGACGTCATAAACAATGAGATGCGCGAAAAACTGCTGCATTTTGCGACAATGCTGCTCATTTTCTCCTAAACCATTAGACCGATTTCAACCAAATTTGGTACACATATTCCTTACCGTGAGGTAATAATTGCTGCATTGTTAAGAATCACATACGGTACATAATTCAAAAGATATTACGTCATAACCAATAGAAATCGCAAGAAATGACACATAATGCGGCGAGACTTTCGAAATACACTGTATGAAAATGACAGTAGTTAGAGATTTGAAACAAACTTGAAACATAATTTTAAACCTTTATTAAACTTTTCTCGCTGGCAATCCTACTAAAATGATGAAAGGAAAAAAGTTTCTCGCTTACTACTTTCCCGCTGTTTATGGAGTAAAACTACGGCTCTCGGTATGACGTTACAATTTATAATTTGAACACTAAAATATGTAGCCACAGGAAATCTTACAGACAGTATACACACATATGGTCGAATGTACCTACTAAATTGTGTCACAGTACGACACGTAGTTAATGAGATATGAGCTCATAAACTGTAACGGTCGTGGAAAACCTCCTCATCACGCACCAAGTTTTAATCTATTACTGCTTCTCTACTAATTGTATTCCCAAGCGATTTTACAGACATACAGCCCTTATACAAATGATTATATACCTGGAAAACTGCAGGAATAAATAAATTAATACCCGGGCAACGCCGGGTTTCCAGTTAGTCTATATCTATAAATGTGAATGTCTGTTCGGTGTACGTTTATCACGTCTAAACCACAAGACAGAAAGAGCTAACAATTTGTACAGTTGCTAATGTCTACCCGGGGAAGGCTTTAGGCACGTTTTTATGGCGATCGGATAGCTTTTTATCTGTATATATTAATGTGAATGTATGTTCGGTGTACGCTTATCACGTCCGAACAACAAGACGCACAGACTTAAATGTTTGTACAGTTATTAATTTATACCTGATAAAGGTTTTAGGCACGGTTTTATACCGATCTGATAGATATTTAGTAATTTGAAAATATAACTCGAAATGGGGAACAATAATTACTCTTTATAAATTATGTTTACTTTTTGAAAATTATTTTATTGGTAGCATTGTTGTTTGAAGGTTGATAATAATAAAAGGATGACGTATATTGGGATGGAAAGTTATCGGTGTGTGTGTTTTAATATTTCGCTCTGCAGCAAAAACTACAGAACGCAAACGAGTGGTCTTTTTTGTTATTGGTGTCCGACGTCTCCCGTTGTACACCATAGCAGTTCCGTGCCGATAGCTATAAGGGGATGGAAGATATGGTGGTTGAAAGTCGTCAAATTATAAAAACATTCGGACTGAAGCCCAGCGATTACGTTTGCGGCTCTATGGCAAGGAGGTTACATATAGCGAAACGTGATGCCACAGACCATATCTTTGGTGTATGCGTGCTACAATGTCTTCAACTCTATCTCTGTAAGGAAAAGCATACGAACAAGAAAATAAGAATAAATAAATAAAGCAGTAAAAAAGAAATTACATTCAATAAATCTCTTTAAAAATCGATTTGACGTTTCTGTGATATTATTACAATCATTATTGTTGAATTTCGTGATTGGATTCTTCGAAACGAGTGCATTTTATAAGTGTGATTTCATCTACACTACGTACTTTCTTGATAATGTTGATTAAAAACGTTTGTTTCTAAACAAATCCAGTCTCATAGCACACTACTGAATGATAACTTATCTATCATAATCAACCAACACGCGAGCGGAGTCGCGGGTTTAAGCTAGTTATCAATAATTTGCAAACACAAGCATGTGTCGGGCACAACCGCACAGCCGGTTGGCCCCTACTTTTCCCGGCGCTGTCGAGCATTGCTGGTCCTCCCCGAGTATCCATACTCGAGACAGCCAAGATCGAAATCGACGCCTTGGAGCAAGGACGAATGTTGTTGTTGTTGTTGTTGTCTTCAGTCCACAGACTGGTTTGATGCAGCTCTCCACGTACAGTAGAGCTGCTTGTCCTCGGGAAAAGTAACGACTGTAGTTTCCCCTTGCTTTCAGCCGTTCGCAGTAGCTGTGTGGCAAAGCCACATTAGCTGATGTTAAGGTTAGTTTACACGACGACACGTTTCATGAAACTGCGCTACTGGCCAATGCGCATGCGCGGCAGGCGTTCGCGCAACTCGTTGGCGAAACTAAATAGTTTCGGCACCTTCCAACTTTGACGAAAGTGATTGCGCGTGTTTTTAGGTTAGGTTATGACCAATACAGAACAATAAACAATATACAGGGTGGGACGGAAGAAATAATTCGGTTTTTGAACATATATGCGTTGCGTAGGCATTTGTGCGATTTTAACGGCGTGTTAGTGCTCTTCTAGCAATTATTTGTGAAATTAAATATTGATGGGTTGACGATTAGTGAATTGCAACTACCAATACATTCATTCTATGGCGACTACGGCATTCACAAAACAACGAAACTGAAGTGTATAGTATTGGCGCCGTGTCTATAGACGTTCACGAAACCATTTGCGCGCAATTCATTTCATGCAACGAGTTTCGCAACCTAGTGTCGTCGTATAGACTAGCCATCACAAGTCCAGATCAGTCAATGATCCAGTCTGTTGCCCCTGTAACTACTGAAAAGGCTGCTGGCCTCTCCACAGATACCCCTCCGTATCTACGGTTCGGCTATATGTATCGTTAAGGAACGCAAGTCACCTCACCTCACGGGGGTGGAGTACGAAAGAGCAAAATTTATAACATACGGGCCTTTACTGACGACAGTGTGATCTATGTCAGAGATCGTAGGAAACAGAACAGAAGCACGCACAGCGGGGCGCGGTCGCAGCACAGACATGTATTACATGTAGAAAACCCTAAACAAGCTATTGATATTCTTAATAATCCATACAGTGCGAGTTGATTAGTGTTTCGTATAGATAATGAAGTAAACAAATAATACTGTTCGTCCTCTACGGTTGACAGATTTTTGTATGTGCCCTCGTTCACTTAGTAATTGCCCTCTTAAAACAAAGTTGTCATGACAAATCATCGTCTAGCGAATGGCTAATGCCAACGTCACACGACTGACAACATAATCACATGAGGCCGCCAGGACAGTAAGTAAAATTTAAGCGTACTTAACACGTTATTCTCAAAACACGCTTCGACAATGTAGGCCTATCTGTTAAATTCAATTATTGCGGATTATTCAAACCAACTAGTAGGCTAAAGCTTACAACATCATATCGTACCAGAAGATCATAATACAGTAGAACCTCTCAAACTCGACACAATGTGGACTTAAAGGTTGTCGAGTTTTGAGGTTGTCGAGTTTTAGGAAACTTAAGTAAAAATAACTAGGAGTTGAATAAAATCGCTTATTTAGAGTATTAAAATTGTACATATATTTATTTATTATATACAATTATATATTTATATCAACATTTATAACTTATAATCAAAAATAAAAAGTTGAGACAAAAGGCCTTGCAGAACCTGAAAATACAGTGTTCATTACAATTATTACTGAAGTTATTTATGCTGCTTATAAAAAATCCATCACAGTTAGATATGGGAAGTCTTCTGAACACTAGAAGAAAACTGTAAAATAAAACTTACTGAAGTCGTTTGAAAAACCCTGTGATTGAAGACTGCTTTTCTGTCTCCACACGGCGTCTTGCAGCTTGATCACGGAATCGCCTGAGGAACAGAATCTCCACTCTAGTCGCATTTTGTTGCTATAAGTACTGCAATGTCCCTTCAATAAATTTCACAGCCTCACTGTGGCTAACTATTCTTTCTTGTCGATGGTCCTCTTCCTCTTCTTCCGAATCGTCCCCTTCTCCTTCACGCCCTTTGACATCTGCGATGATTTCATCTTCTCCTAATGGTTCTGATGCACCGTCGAGATCCATCCATTCATTGACATCATTGCTTGAAGAATCTTCGCACCGTGGGATTTTTTCATGAGTTCAATCAAGTCGCTATTTTCAGAATTGATTCCATCGTCACGTGACAAATCATTGCCTGCGTGATCTAGAAGTTTCCTCCAAGAACGAATGAGGGTTATGGTCTCAAGCTCGATCCAAGATTGAGAGACCCATCCGATGACATCTAATAAATCGATCTTCTTTAGTTTAGCTGTTAGCTCCTCACCCGATTCCAAGGACAGCACCAAAGATGAGAAAAGCTTACGTCTGTACCTTCTCTTTAACGCTGCCAAAGCTCCTTGGTCCATCGGTTGACAGAGAGACGTGACGTTCGGCGCTAGAAACATTGCTTTAATGTCTTTGTCCTGTAAATATTGCACATCAGGGTGAGTCGTAGCATTATCGAGAATCAGTAGAGCTTTCCTAGGAAGATTTTTTTTCTTCAGAAACTTCTCAACCTCTGGGACGAACTGTTGAAAAAACCACTCTTTAAAAATTGCTTCGCTCATCCATGCATTAGATAGATTTCTATACCAAACTGGGAGTTCAAAGTTGCCATCACTTGTGCATCTGACAGATTTAAATGCTCTTGGGTTTTTTGCTTTTCCAATTAGCGCTAATTTTAGTTTGTGCTCTCCTGTTGCATTACTGCAGGCAAGAATAGTCACACGCTCCTTACTTCTCTTAAAACCTGGTGCAGCTTTTTCATCTCTCAGAGCTAAACTTCTAGTAGGAAGCATTCGAAAGTTTAGTCCTGTCTCATCTGCATTGTAGATTTGATCACCTGACAGTCCTTCTTTTTCAATAAACTCGTGTAGTTTGGTCTTGAAGTCACTCACGTTGTTAGGGTCAGCTGACAGATTTTCCCCGCAGATACTGAGCAGCTTGAAATTGTTCATAAAACTGAAGAGCTTTCTCTTGCAGGATGGGCCCAGATACAAGCGTTCCCTTCTCCCTGTGCACACGGAACCGTTGGTAAAGGGTTTCGCCGACTTATTCGAACTCTGCAGTTCTCATTGTTTTTCGTTCCGCGATGGATTCTGTACACTGTCTTTTCAAACACCACGATTCAATTTCAGATTTCTTTTTCTTCCAACCAAGCACTGTAGACCTACCGATGTTCAAGTCCAACGCTATTTTATTTACGCTTTCACCACGTTCAAGTCGTTTTAGGGCATCAAACTTTGCTTCCATTGACACTGACACTTGTTTCCTCTTCTTCTCCGCCATACTGTCGCTCTATATTCCAGCACAAAACTCGTTTCAACAATTGTCAACCACTCTCGAACAAAAGAAACTGACCACAACTGTGTCTCAACAAACACTAAACTAGACGCCCAGTGACGAGAATGTAGCGAGGGTAGTTAATGACCTGCCCGGGAATCCCAGGTCAACGCTCGGCCTCACGATAATGAAAGTGGCCACAGAAATCCCCGAACGTGTGCAAATAATAGCCCGCCCCAGCTGGGCATGTAAAGGGTGCGTTGAACGACATTGGAAAATCCAGTAACCTAGTCTGAGTCTCTAGCACACTCGGGCGGCCTATGTACTGATGGAAAGATTTACGTTATGGGCGATTAAAAAAAAATAATAAAATAAAATAAAATAAAATAAAAATAAAAAAATAAAATTCACCAGCCCTGTCGAGTTTTACGGAATGTCGAGTTTTCGGGAATCAAGTTTGAGAGGTTCTACTGTATCACCGTTTTGACGTGAGGTGAGGCAAGATGGCGGCATCAGGCTTCAGTCAGAGAGGCAAGTTTGCCAGTCTAGTAATGTATGTCTGTGGGTCACAGTACGGTCCGCCAGCGATATGCCGCCGCCGGCGCTGCGTCACCGGCGACCGAATCGGCTGCTTTGCGCATGCGCGGTGCGGTTTAAAGCGCGGCGTGCTCCGTTCGCGGCGGCGCGGCGGCCGGCCGTTGGCGCGGTACTTGTCGCGCTAAACGTTTATGGCGCGCTACGTCAGCCAGCGCTAACGCCCCTAATGGGCCGCTCGTTAGGCGGGCTCACGCGCCGCCAGCCGCAACCGCAGCGCGCTTCCGGATACCAAATTGGCGGCGCGCACCATCGGTAACCGGCGCCAGCGCCAGCGCACTGGCGCGCCGGCTTTTAGGGCCCGCGGGGAAGCCCCGCAAGTGCCGACCGGTCGCCGGGGGATTCCGCAGTCACGCCCCCTAGCCCCCCTGCAGTGCAATTGCGCACCAGCGGCAGAACGCCGAGAGGGGATCCTTTTAACGGTTATGGCTGAAATCCGTGGGTAACACCCGGCAGGATTAAAGACTTTCACTACTCATTACATCTTTCCGGGTGTAACGCAATTAGCTCAGGATCATTACCAATTTTGTGTAATACGTGGTATTATTGAAGGAATAGCTAACGTGAAAGTTAAGTACCTACATGTCTGTACGGCATAAGCCATCTCGCGTTGTGCATGTGTCCCATTCCTCCTTTTCCTATTCCAATCGCTTACACATGGTTGGAAAATCTGCACTGGTAAGCCCATAATAAAAATCCTTGAAACCGAAAGTGAAGCTCTCATTTTTTGTATTAAGTATACGAGGAGGCCTATGAAAGTCATTTAAGGGACTTTGTCGTTACTGATGACAGCGTTCTTATGGAATATCTCCCCAATAGTGCGATTGGATTTACGATTTCCTATCACAAACGACACAGTTCGTTGTAATTTACGGTAAGTCATCGAGTAAGACAGAAGTGATATCAGGAGTTCCACAAGGAAGCGTTGTAGGTCCCCTACTCTTCCTTGTATTTATATACGATTTAGGAGACAATCTGAATAGCTCCCTTAGACTTTTCGCGGATGATGCTGTCGTTTATCGGTTAGTGAAGTCAACAGAGGATCAAAAGCAACTGCAAAGCGATTTAGACAAAATTTGTACATGGTGCCAAAATTGTTAATTGACACTAAACAAAGAAAAGTGCGAAGTAATACACATGATCACTAAAAGAAATTCGCTGACCTTCAATTACGCGATAAAATCAGTCAAACCTTAAGGTCGTAAATTCTACCAAATACCTAGGAGCTATAATTACGAACAACTTTGACTGGAGAGGACACAGAAAATATTGTGGGGAAGGCGAACCAAAGGTTACGTTTCATTGGCAGAACGCTTCGAAGATGCACCAGCTCCACCAAAGAGACTGCCTACATCACACTTGTGCGTCCTCTCCTGGAGTACTGTTGCCCCTTGTGGGAACCTCACCAGGTGGGTCTGACGGCAGACATTGAGAAGTTTTAGAGAACGGCGGCTCGTTTTGTTTTATCACGTTACGGGGGAAAGCGTCAAGGAAATGTTGCACGCATTGGGGTGGAAATCATTAAAAGAATGTGAAAATATTTTGTTAGCACCCACCTACTTAGGGAGACACGACCATCCCAATAAAAGAAGAGAAATCAGATCGAAAACGGAACGATGTGGGTGTTCTTTCTTCCCGCGCGCTATTAGAGAATGGAACGGTAGATAAAAGTTATGAAACTAGTTAATGAACCCTCTGCCAGGCACTTAAATGTGATTTGGAGATTATCTATGTAGATGTAGTATGTATTCAAACCACAAACCAGTTACCAACCAACAGACACTCCCACATATATCTGCAAGAATGTACTTCTATATCTATAACTCCTATGTCACATGCTCTTGAACATATCCAGTTGTCATCATAATAATGAGTAAACAAATACTGAAGTGCCACTAATATCTCCCCTGCATATCCATCACGTACTACAATACAAAAGAAACACGAAAGGAACAATATTCGTGAAATAGTATTTTCGGAACTTTTACTTTTAAACGCTGCACACGCAGTAACACAATCAGGCAGCTCGACCCATGTCATCAGTAGAAATAAAATCATTGTAGTAATAAAGTCTGTAAACAAATGTTTGTTGGTGTCGTTAATTCGCATACTTTTCTCTAAGAGCGTAGTGATGGAGTTTTTAAATATTTTGTACTATGTATTTTGTACATAGCAGCAATATCATACAAGAGGTTTTTAAAATATCAGCAACCTGTTTCGCATACGTAGTGCCCTTCTTCAGTTCTATATTGATATAATTTTCATTTACATACATTATCCATATGAGCAAAGCTCTATGATCACGAAACGAGTCAGTAAATATATCTTTATAGGTATAAAAATCCCGTAGCTCAAAGTTTCTCCGCGATGAAATCCAAAACTACTCAACTAACCTTAATGAAACTTTGCACAGTATGTATGATTTGGTCTAACTTAAAAAGACATGATACTTCATCTCGAGTAATGACAATATATTACAATTGTAAATTAAACTTTGATGTCTAGGTTTAGTATGATCCCATGTAGGGCCCGGTGGTGTTGGGGTAAAGTGCTCGACTGGAAACCGAAGGGTCGCGGGTTCGAAACCCAGTCGCACCTCGAATTTTTTCAATCTGCATTTTAACCCATCCTTCACCTCTCAACGATGTGAGGAGTCGCCAGAAACGACACGTGGTTCGGATTCCACGTTAAGCTGTAGGTCCCCTATCCCCGGTTGGATAACTGGAGTAGGCTAGGGACACGCAAGTCGCCGAAGTGGCGTCCAATTGAAAGACTTGCACCAGGCCAATGAGCCACACGAAATTATTATTATTGTAGTAAGATCCAATTAGAGAGGTCCTATTCTCTACTTGACTTGGCATAATGCATTCGAACGATATAAAAGTTTACAGGTTCGAAACACGTTTGGATCAGAGGTATTTTCACTCTGTTCTTTAATCTACCCCGTGGTTTGTATTCCACGATAAACTATATGTCCTCTTTCCTCGGTTGAAAGACCTGGGGTAGGATGGGGACATGCATGTCATCAAAGGAGCGTCCAGTTGATAAACTTGCATCCGGTATCTGAACTATGTGAATGAATTAATAATCGATTTCAAACGTTTCCTTGATTCTGCAATTTATATCACATTATATGTATTTACAAATTTACATAAATCATAACTATATTTCTTAAATTTTTCGTGTATTACATTTTATTCTAGTTGTGCTACGTATTGTTGCCAATAAAATGCGGCGTAGAAAACTAAGAAAATGTCAGTTCATTTTTGTCATTGTAATTCATATAAATCTACAGTTTTATTCCTGTTTGGATGATATTTTCCACACTTCACCGTAAAGGAAGAGGTCGGTCACTGTGTACATTAAAGTCCATGTGGAGCAAGGAGGACTGTAATTGGCTAGTCGATTTTGACAATAGTCTACATTTTTATTTCCATCTTGCACACCTTTACCTTCCAAACAAGACGAAAACCCACTGTCTGTGTACATATGTGAGATATGATGCAAGGTGAAGGGTACAACACACCACAATCCGACACCGATAGAATGAGCAACGTGAAAGTTGTTACATGCACGTATGTTTTCGTAAAGAATGTTTTTATAATCCGCAAGACACCGTAGAGAGTTTATAGGAGGGAACCTTGCAATCAACTTCGACATTGTTTCATCGATCACCGTGAATGGTGGCATGTGTATGTAACTGTTCATCGACAGGGGAGGAGGAGGTGGACAAAGAGTAGGAGAAAATAGCTTGAGAGAGGGGAAGGATACGTACAGAAAAAAAGAACGAGAGAGGAGAAGACTGACAGAAATCAGAAGAAGGAAATGATGGATAGGTGATAGCAGCAGGTGAACAGAGAGAGGGTGGATCAAGATGAAACCAGAGCAGGGGAAGTAGGAAGTAGACCCATTAATGATTGCAATAAATTCTTATCGTGGGTAATTTGTTTGTAAATACCCATACCTTCGTTTACAACAGAAGGAGGACAGGGCGAAATTCACAGCGGCAGAGGAATGTATAGAGTGGGAGCAAGGGAGGTAGTGCAGGAGGAGGACAATGGAGTCAGGTAAGGTGGGGAGGAGGATATGGGGAAAAGACATGGGGCTAAGTAGAATATTGTCATAAAGGATGAAATAAAGGGTGAAGAGAAAGTCGTGAGAGAGGAGTGGAGGGGAAAGGAGTGGTGGAGGAGTTGAACGGAGAGAGGAGCGATGAGGAAATGAACAGCGAGGGAGGAGGGGAGATGGAAATATATATATAAGGTAAGGGGAGCCATATTTCGCATAGGTTCCCAATTTCGGATATGGGGATTTCTCATATAGTAGATGCTTTTATCTACTGGAAAGCATGTCAGTTAGTTTCTGTTAGTAGTAGGAATGCATGCTGTGAGTTATTCATTTGTTGTTTGAGATTCGCTGCATTTTGAAGCTTCGAACGTGTCTTATTGAGTTCCGAGTTTTCTTGCTGTGTTTTCTGAGCTAAGTTTTTACACGAAAGGTAAGGCTTTATTACATTTTATTTTGTATGTCTAAGCAATATATTTACTCTAATATTAATGTGTGTAAGTAAAGCTACGATTACACAACCTAAACATTTTTTTTCGAGAATGTGTGTATGATGTCCGTGATATTTCTTTAATAAATACACTTCAAACTAGATTTACTGCGTTAACAATATTTTTTTTTTCATTCACAGCCCTATACGATAGCCCCGGCGCAGCTAACGCAAGCATCTAATCTTGCAGTGATTCGGCGCCATTATGGAGACTTGGATTTCGTGTAGACGAAAATAATTTCTTAAAGTCATTATTTAATCAGTACATTTCCATTTACTTTGTTCCTACTAGAACCTGCAATCATCTTGTCAGTCTTTTGCATATGTGCGAGGTCTGACAATTTATTTTATGTGTGGTTGCATTTGGTAACGATTCATATAACGAAAGTTCTAGAAAATTCGTACATGGTCGTCTGCACGGAATACCAACCTTAATTACTCCGAGTTCACTCTAGGACGAGAGAATCTTGAATTACAATGACAATTTCTTCGAGCAAGGCTTTATTATGTGCCGAATGCAGTTGCAGACGTCGGTAAAGGTGAGCGCGTCCTTTCTTTTACACCTAACTGCTAAGCACTTTCATGGTATCTGTCAGAATTACTCTCAGCTAAATTATTTCTTTCATTCGCTCATTCCGTTCAGAATATTTCAGTGAATTTCTCAGATTTTTTTTTAAATTTTAATCCTATTAGAAATTAATTTTATTTATTTACGAAATAAATGTTGATGATAAACGATCCCCAACATTAATAGGCAGGTAGTGTTATAAGCAACAGCAATAGTGGCAGTAAGAGAAGGATGCTGCGAAGGGGGTTGGTGTTGACTTCTGTTTACCTTACCAAACGAATTACAGAAGCAGTTGAATTCAGATTGTGTAGTGATCAGATGGGGTAATGAAACAACATGGCTTACCCAAATCACACTGGACTCGCATTCGGAAGGATGCTGGTTCAAATCCATCTCCGGCCATCCAGATTTAGGTTCTCCGTGATTTTCCTAAATCACTCCACGCCGGGATGGTTCCTTTGAAAGGGCACGGCCGATTTCCTTTCACATCCTTACCCAAATACTCCGAGCGTAAGCTTCGTCTCTAATGACTACGCTGTCGACGGGACGTTAAAATCCAAGGTTCCTTCCTCCTTCCTTTCAAGGCTTACCCGAATCTATGGCATGGAGAACCATGGAAAAATTGGAAGCAGGGTAGACACCGAGGGAGGTGGTTTCAGCTATTGGAATGTCACAAATTGTAAGACCTGGACGCGATTTCAGGCAACAGGAACCGTTTAAAGAAAGGAAGGCCACAAGAACGTCCACAGGTAATATCAGCAAGAAATGACCGTTGTCGGTTACTAGCCAGTCGAGACAGGATTTTACAACGCACCCCTCATTCAGCAACAGGACGCGCAATATAGGTACAAATAGTCCGAAATCGCCTTCACGAATGTAGCCTCTCCGAATGATGGATTACCCTGTGTGCCCATCGACATCGCGACGCTGTTTAGCCCGCAGAAACTGGGCGGATGAACATCAGCATTATAGCTGTAATGACTGGCGCCGGGTTCTGTTGACAGCTGAGTCAAGGTTTTGTGTTAAGCCGAACAGTCGTCATTCCTCATCTGGAGAGATTGTGGAGCAATTCTGCTTAAATGCAGGAAAAATCACCATACCATGGTGGTGGACAAATGGTGTGGACAGAATTCAGTATTGGCCGACGTACGGATTTCTATGTCGTTCATAATGTCACCTTGACTTCTCACAAGAGAATGATCGCCTTTTTGTTGTGCCCTACGCTGGTGCCATAGGAGATGGGTTACTTCTGGTGGACGATAACGACCCTCTTCACAGAGCTGCAATGCTGGGCAACATCATTGATCTGAGGAAACTGAATGAATGGAGCTGTTCATCGGACTTAAACCCGATTGACCACGTCTGGGATCCACTTGGCAGACGCATTGTTGCCAGACCAGCACATCCCACAACCGTTGAAGAGCTGTGTATTGCAGTCTTGATAATCTAAAACTGCCCATGCCAAGGTGTACAAAAGCGCTGACCGTCCGAGGTGATAAGACGATATTAGCGTGGTACTAATGTGGTAGCCCCATGGTGAATCGCTCTAAGTAAACGCCATGTAAAGAGTTGAGACTGCAAAATATCGATATGTATCATACAGAAATTCTCAACAACATCTGAATAAAATACGTTACCATATGTATGTTGTGTATGATATCTCACCTGAACTCCTAATTGGTTTTAGCAGTGTAAAATAAAGCCTTTGAAAATATCGGAAATCACTTGCACTTAGATTTATCAAACAGATGTTGAGCATTTAGTGCCCTTCTTGAAACGTATATTGGCACGGATTTGCAATACGCTTCATCATATAAACAGTTTTTAATAATTATCAGTCGAAGTTACACAGGAGAAAGAATTATTTTTTAGGTTGATATAAATATAATTCTAAATAGAAATTTACTAACCCAGAGACAGTTTTTCATCTCGAACATGTCAAAGACTTTAAAGGTGAAGCATTGAATTAAAATTTGTGATGCGGCCGGAAATGAAACCCCGACTTCCATACTTACTAGAAAGACGTCTTAACAATTTTTTTTTCAGGTAGATCTATGTTCTTCTATCGTTTCAGTTCGTTCTTGGTTGTTCGTTGAATATTTTGGATCAGCCATTTTATTGTAGAGGGATTTGAGCCCCCTGACCGGGTGCGCTGAGCCACGGCACACGGCATCACTAGACGATCGCACCACTTGCAATTAAGGCGCCTCGGAATAGTCTGAAAAATGTTCAAATGTTTGTATCGTATATGGGACTTAACTACGGGGTCATCAGTCCCTAAACTTACAAACTACTTATGAACTACTTACGAACTAGGACAGCACAAATATCCATGCCCGAGGGGGGATTCGAACCCCCGACCGTAGTGGCCGTGCAGACCGTGACTGGAGCGCCTTAGTCTCCTCGGCCACCGCGGCCGGCTCGGAATAGTATAAGTACAACGTCCCTCCACGTCTCAGAAGCTGAATTAAAGTTTGTGGGATGCAGGGACGTCGTACTTAGAGTATTCCGAGGCACCTTAATCGCAAGTGGTGCGATCGTCTAGTGATGCGCCGTGGCTCAGCGCACCCGGTCAGGGGGCTAAACGCCTCTGTAATAAAGTAAGCTGAGCCAACCGCTGAACGAAGAAACACGAACGAACTGAAAGAACGACCGCGAATCATAGATCTAACAGATGAACCAAAAAAAAAAAAAAAAATAAAAAAAAATAAAAAAAAAAAAGGAAAGAAAAAAAGGAAAATGGTAAGATGTCTGCCTAGTAAGCAGGGAGGTACGGGTTTGATTCCCGGTCGCTTCACATATTTTAATTCAGTGCTTCACCTTTGTCTTTAACTATTTTTTTAATATCAGTTTCAGAAATTATAGTCAGTTTCCAAATCATTCCAGTAAGTGTAATTCCAAAGTCATTGTTCGGCACATGGTTCGTTTTCGTGGGATGACATCCAACCATCCAACTATTTGTTAAAATGAAGTATCCGGTGAATTACGATATTATAGGAATAACTTCTTTGATTTCAAAATGTACTAATATGATAGAAACTGGTAATTTAAAATAAAAGAAAATAATTTCACTTCTGTGCAACGTAGACTGGTAACTGTAGAAAATTTGCCATGTATTGAAACCCTTATATTGTCAGACTGAAGAAGGCCACTCGTTTCCCAACACTGTTCAAACAAAACCGATCTAAGAACAATTGGTTGCTGTTGATTTAAAATCCAAATGAATAACAGTTTTGTCTTGCAAAAAATATTACTCTTATGGTTATCAAATTAAAGCATTTAATCTATTCCAACATCTACATATATTATGGAGGAATACTAGTCGTTTCCCAAACCTATCTCCGGTGAGAGAGCATCAGAGAAGTAGTCCGAGATGAACGACGAAAGGTGGATTTTCGTAACAGAATGATATTTGTAAACCTATTGGACCATTCTACTATGATCATCAGTTCCTAGACTTACAAAATCTTTAAATTAACTTACACTAGTGGAAACACACACCCAAGCCCCAGGGAGGAATCGAGCCTCCGGCGGGAACGGCCGCCAAGTGCATATATGATGCCAAACTGTAGAGTACGAGACGGTTAACAAGGTTCCATTAAGGGTAAAGGAGATATGCCACTCTGTCGAAAATCTTTTGGTACACCGTAGGTGGAATGATCTTGTTAAATACTTCGCCCCGGTGACATGAAAGAGATAACCACTACACCCACAATAGTTCCTGCTTGAATTACGATGACGCTCGTGAGTAGCCCGTGGCGTCTTAATCAGCGATCTCTATACTAAGTGGATGAATAACTTTGGCGTCTGAGCATAGAACTGCAGCGTGCCTGCACATTCATATGTTTCACACACGATTTCGCATTGTCCGCCATGTTTAAATTTGGTAAACGATTTTCCATTAGCTATTACGTGACTTGATTTGGAATTTAATTCAATACTAGCTTATATGCTCGTGCTTCGCAACGGTTGTTAAAGAAGGTCCTGTGTATATCTTGGTTCTTTGGGTTCCGGTCGTAGGTCAGAAAAAACACAATCTTTGTTGGATCTCTCTGTCAATAAACTCAGTTCTCCTAGCCAAGATGCCAAATTTAAGTAGAAGTCATTGTCGCAAATGATAATTGTTCATAAAGTTTTTCATACTAAGAGTGAAATTAATTTAAGTCCGTGCTTCGGAAAAATGTAAATTCAATGGTAGCTTGTGTTCATAAAGTTACACATTGCAACAGCAGCGCCGAAAGCGGCTGGGAAATTACAGTTCTGAAAACGAAATTGCATATGTGCGAATATTGATTTGTAACAGTTTTCAAAGATATCTTCTTGAATAGGAATTTGGAATGAATTGTAAGACTGTGTGAAACATGAGACTTTATACAAAAGATTTTCGCGTGAAAGTGCTGGTCATAATGAGATGTGACAACAACGGATGTATCTGATTCGGTAAAATTTGACTTTCTATCCTGGCGGCCTCGTGGTTTTATGTTGGCAACATCAATAACGGGATATAAAATCCTTGCGAAGATGACCGAACCACATAGAGTGTAGGTAAATACTGCTGTTTCTGCTGAATGCTTGATTTCACGACAAAATATTTGAGTGTCATGCGATTGGCTTATGACGATGTCACATGATTCTTGTTATTCAACATCTGTTGCCAACATTATCACAGGAGGCCGCCGGGATATGAGTAGGACTACGTCGCATAGAAGACCCAGCTGTCAAACGATAACACCTTTCACAGCAGAGAGTGTCGCGGCTATATGTATCAGAGATCACTGATTAGCACAGACCAGTGAGCTTACTGGCACAGGCATATCAATATCTATGGCCTAAGAGACATTCATTAACGTATGTCTGTGTTTCCACCACGCTTCCACGACAGTGATCGATGTTCCACGAGTATTTTTATCTTTGAGTCTATCTGGATTTTTATCTTTGTTTTGTGTCTCTGTTCATAGTCGGTAATGTGTGGTTGACGGAAACATGTGATCTACTTAAAAAAATTGCGTATTTGATATTCCTCGCCGTTATTAAAGTCTGAAAGGACCGCATTGTCTGACGATTGAAAGAATAAACAGATTTTGACTCGTGCCGTAAAGTTCGTAAGTCACAGAGTATATAGCATTTCCTAAGAGTATTTATTGCATATTTTGCGAATTTTTGCTCGTCACACTCACCCACTGCCACGCACCGCGACCAAACTTCCTTACTAACATCATTAGACCAAGGGCTATCTACCACCATTACCACGAGTGGGTGGCAGTATGGGGTCATGGAGAAACGTCTGTCAACACGTACACACACAAGCCTTTTATACATAGATATAGATTCGATGTTGTAGGCTGACATCGGAGCGGAATCGAAACACATTTTCTTCTCTTTTTCTTGAAATGGTACTTAGCAGCCATGTTCGAATTTGGCGAGAAACTAAATATGAATATCTATGGCTGGCATGCTAAGACAGCTGAAGTTCAACATCCAGAGATAAGTGGTCTTAATAGGAGGAGGAACTGTTATGGGTGTAGTGGTTATCTCTTCCATATGACCAGGGCAAAGTCTTTAACAAGATCATTCTACCTACCGTGTACCAAACGATTCGCGACAGAGTAGCATATCTCCTTTACCCTTAATGAAACCTGGTAAAGCGCTTCGTACTCCACATCAGGCGTCCTTCCGGCGGGCCGTGTGCTTCAGCATCTGGAGCCTAATTCGAGCGCGGCATCTGGATGCAAACGACAGGCTCCGGGGCGATAGCGATGACGTGCTTAGCTGGAAGCGCGGAGCTGCGCTATCCGCTCGCGGGGCGGAAGTCGCCCGCGGGGCTGTAACAAAGAGTGATGGGCCGCGCGGCTGGCGTGCCTCACGCTAGCTGGACGGCACACCCATCTAAAGGTGGGTTGTCCAAGACGCGGCTGTTACCTGCGGTTGCGGCTCGGCCCCCCTCCCTTTTTCGGCCGTGGCAGATGGCGGCGAGTCGGGAGCACGACGCCAGCCGCTGCCGTTTACCAAGGCGCGACTCCTGTGGTCGGCGACTCGGGAAATTCATGACGAAAATAAAATTTCCGATTTTTTTGCTGAAAAAATTACTGCATGTTAAGGAAGCAAAGGTACATCAGTGCCCACATTTAGTTTTTCGTTGCAGATTCTCGTTTTTCTTTAAAAAATTAAAAAGGCGCTACTTTCGGTTGTGCGTGTTTTTTCACTTTTTATTACATCTCTGTCGAGTTTGAGGAAACTAACACGCAAAAAAATTTGGTTTTTGCATATCTTGTAGTTTCATACCCCAGCTTGATAACGAAGTGTCTATTTTCTCAAAATTCCTCATCGTTATTCAGATTCTTAATTTTTAAGTAACCCATTGCATTAAACTTGAAGTGTTTACATTGAAAAATGTAGTCGCTGGCTACTTTGCGTATGGTTCATTTTAGGTCATACATCGTTGCGGATGAAATGAAGCCAATAATTCGAAATTATTTTTAAAGTTGAGAGCAGGACGATACCTGTCTCCGTTTTCGAGATTTTGGCTCGTATATCTACGGTACAGGTGCGTCGCCACTAGCGTGTCATTTCTCTCCACATGCAACCTGAATTGTTTGGAGGTAACAATCATCACATCTTATAAACTTTTGAAGATATTGAACCCTTTTCTTAAATGATAGCCTGGGAAGGAATTCGTGTTTTACACAATCATTAATACTTAAAGCTTTTTTATCTACAGGTATACAGAAATAACTACAGTTTTTTACGATGAAACGAGGTATTAAATAAACAGTATTTAATATTTATGGAGCTTTATTTCCGTCTGTTGCAACTAAATGAAAGGCGTTTCGCCTCTTTATTTGTGAACCATCATCAATGGCAGTTTTTTTGTTTTAATTCTGTGTGTGACTTCATGGAGCTGTGTGTGTATTCTCCAGAGGGATGGAAGTTTTGTTTCTTTATTTCATCACATTGCTGTGTACTTCACTGTGTCACTGCAGAATTTAACTGTTAGGGTTTCCTATATATTGATGCTATTTTTGTGACACATGACCATGAAAGCAGTTAAACATTTTTATTAACAGGTACCATTTATATGACGACACGAAATTCATACTTGAGTTTAGATTAAATGTCAGCCAGTTTGCACACGAATTGCAATTTGCAGAGACTGACATACAAAGAAAATCCTATAACCGATTCAACAAATCTATCAGTGCAGCTGAAAAAAAAAATAAAATAAAAATAAAACGCAGTGACGTTAAGGTAATTGTTCTTTTATTTTCTTATTTACGATTGCGGCGCTGTTTATAAGACCAGGAGTGTGTTTATCCAAAACTCCTGTTGCAGCTTGCACCTCTCTCGTCTCAGGCTTTTTTTCATTTTAACTGATTGGATACACCTTCTGTATTGCCTTTTAAATAAGTCCCTGTGTTCGAAAACGTACAGTTGAAATTTTTCCAAGGGAGATCAAAAATAGCAAACACATGCCAAACAAAAGGTTTTTCTGTAGCTTGTTAAATGTATCAACAACAGTTGTAAGACTGTTTGCTGTATTGTTATAATTTATTTCATTCTGACCGGTTTCTGTCATAAACCATCTTCCAGGGAATATGGAAAACAAAAAGATTTTAAAATATCGAAGATGTCATCCATACCGTACATGAGACATTTGAATCTAAATGGTACACCACAACATTTATCTTTGTTCATATAAACTAAGATAATTTTTACGGCGCACCACAAAACGGACTGTATTGGTTAGAATGAAATTAATGGAAATATTACATTAACGTTGTCATGCATTTCCTTACACCTATGGGATCATCTAAGCAAAAAAATTAGTTACCACCGGTCACATTTTCCAAAACCCTAGAGGCCAATACAGCTCCTTTTCCAACCTTCATTTCTCTTTTATTTCTCTGAATATATTCAGTCTACGCTTATATGTCACTAGATGGCCATGAAATCTAAATCTATTCAACGTACAAAGGCAATAGCTTAATGGCGAGACGAGCTCATCTTATGAGTGGTTCATATCTCTTTTTCTTCGGTCGGCTTGGCTCGACATCTTTCTGCCGCTGCCTTGAGTCGTCCGACTCCCATCGCAACACTGCTCACTGGTGCAGTCCTGCGATTGTCGCCGCGTCAGCCGCGCGCCGCACTCCAAATTCGAAGTGCGCATGCGCGAGCCGCCAGCCTCTGACGTCACGAGCCGATCCATCGCAGCCGCAGGCAGCAATCGCGCCTTGGACAACCCACCTTAACTTGGGAGCGGCGGGCGCCGCGTGGAACACGAAGGCCCGCGGCCGCCGGGTAGGGGGCAGGTGGAGACGAGCAGGTCATCACCTGCGCAGGGGCGCTCCTATCTTCCACAGACCACCAATGTACAAGGTGTCCAGAAAAGGACTCCCTGATTTCAAAATTAAATATCTCGAAAACAAAGATCGATAGAGGAATGCAGTAGACGGTACGTTTATTGTGAAATCTGTAAGAAGTTTATACAGCAGTTTGAAATAATAGTTACAAAAGCTGCTAACAGCTGTAATAGCCATACGTAATGCCTAGTATAAACAGTGATCCGAAGCCCAGAGCGATCAGTTCCACTATTGAAACGTGAAAGGAGGTTAGCGTACCTGTGGTGTCGCACAAGTATGAAGTGCGCGCCACGTTCTTTCGCCGCATGGCGCGGCGTTCTTACGACGCCCTCTGCTGCAACTCCGCTCGTGGCCACGACTGCTGCATCGGCCACTTGGGAATCAGATAGGCGCCAGTGAAGACTTGGCTATCGGATAGGCACTAGGAATCATAAGTAGGCAGGCCTCTATCTAAACTATGTATCAGCATTCTGCAGTCAAGAACTTTGTAAAAGTTAAGTATTAGCAAGACTCCACGAAATATATATCTTGTTCTAATTTAGCCTAGTGTTCTAGTTTCTGTTGTCCCACTGGCTGGTCACCTCCATACCTGCACAAGCGTGCATCGTTTATTCCTGTGTCAGTCTCTATCTACTCGACCACCGACACTAAAGACAACCGGCGGAAACGAGACACAAAAGTGGCGACGAGGCTGGGACACAAAAGTGACGACGAAGATGGGATACAAAAGTACCGAAGGAAGAGATTAATACCATGTACAACGCGTTTTTCTGGTGCTAGAGTACCACATGTTAGAAGAGAGTCCTGTGGCAACAAGGCGAAGTTTTCAAGCACTATTTAATGTTCCAAAAGAACCAGATGCTAAAACCATTCGTACGCTCTTCGCATAATTTCAACGAACAGGCAGCGTAACTGATGATGTAGTGCGACATGTTGGCCGCAAGAAAACCACAGTTACGCCTGAAAATATCGCCACAGTTTCTGGAATTATTCCGCGAAATCCAATGTCATCCGTCCGTAGAATTGCATCTGAGACTGTTTTGAAGCGTTCCAAAACGCAGAAAATACTGAGATAGAGCCTACACAAGTTTCCATTCAAAATTCAAACGCACCAGCCCATACCCGTACGAACTGTGCAATAAAGGGTTGCCTTTGCTAATCAGATGCTCACAATGATTCATAGTGAAGGATTTGATGTTGGCTGCATCTGGTTTACAGATGAAGCACACTTCCACCTGAATTGATACGTGAATAAGCGGAACTGGCGATTTTGGGGTTCCGAAAAGCCATATTGGTGTGAAGCGAAACCCCTGCATTCTCCTAAAGTTACTGTGTGGGCTGCAGTATGCAGCAAAGGCGTTATTGGCCCCCTTTTCATTCGAGAAACGGTCACCGGTGGACGTTACGTTGCAATTTTGGAACAATTTGTCGCCACACAGCAAGTGTTAGAGGATGGGCCAGGTACTAAATGGATTATGCAAGATGGAGCCCGACCATATCGGACCGAACAAGTGTTTCGCTTCCTTAAGGAATACTTGTGGAATCGAGTCATTGCTTTGGGATATCCCAAATTTACTGGTGTAGGCATGGATTGGCCTCCATATTCGGGGGATTTCACTCCCTGTGACTTTTTTTTTTTTTTTTGTGAGGCACAGTGAAAGACATGGTCTACCCGAAGCATCCCGCCACGCTGGACGAGCTTGAATCGGCAATCTCTGTGGCATGTGAATTCATTTCGGTTGAGACACTACGAAATGTGATGGCGAATTTCATTCTTCGTTTGCGCCACCTCTGTAGTGCCAATGGTGAACATTTTGAAAACATTGTGATGTGATTGTCTTTAAAGAGTGTTTTCATACGATTATTTCACTTATGTATGCTGATATGAGCTGTACAGCGTAAAGCGCCATCTGTTAGCAGCTTTTGTAACTATTATTTCAAACTACTGTATAAACCTCTCACAGCTTTCACAATAAACATGTCGTTTACTGCATTCCTCTATCGATCTTTGTTTTGGAGATATTTTATTTTGAAATCATGGAGCCCTTTTCTGTACACCCTGTATGTGGAGTGTAAGGCTGGTATTAAATTATTGGACAAAGAATTGGAAAAAAAATTTGATGAAATATTCGTCTTATTCTTTGGCAAAGATATTGGATGAAACGCTAAAGGGCGTATTACACTACCATCCAGTGGCGTTTTCTCAGGGTTTTTAAGTTGTGTGTCAACGCCCTGTTGAAATCGAATGAAAAATATATAATCTTTATCTGTTTAAACATAATGTTCCATTATAGTGGCTTTTCTTTTAATTATAATCTGTTTCTTCTGTTAAATATACTATGTGTTCTGTAGTTTTCACACCTGTCTGCACCTGCTTTCTTTGGTGTGAAGACTACAGAACCATCAGTTTAGTAAGTCATGGTAGCAAAATATTAACACGAATTATTTGCAGAAGAATGGAAAAGCTGGTAGAAGCCGACCTGTGGGAAGATCAGTTTGGCAATACTCACTTTACGCCTTAGCCTAGAAGATAGATTAAGAAAAGGCAAACCAACATATCGAGCTTTTGTAGATCTGGAGGCGGCTTTTGACAATGTTGATTGGAATAAATTCTTTCAAGTTCTGAAGCAAGCAGGAGTAAAATATAGGGAGCGTAAGGTTATTTACAACTTGAACAAAAAGCAGGCAGCGGTTGTCAGAGTTGAAGGGCATGAAAGGGATGCAGTGGTTGGGAAGGGAGTAAGACAGAGTTGTAGCCTTTCTCCAATGTTACTCAGTTTTTACACTGATCAAGCTATAAAGGAAAGAAAGGAGAAATTTGGAGAAGGAATTAAAGTTCAGAGTGAAGAATTAAAAACGTTGCGTTTTGCCGACGACATAGCAATTCTGACAGAGACAGCAAAGGACATGGAAGAACAGTTGAACGGAATGGACAGTATGCTGAAAGGTGCATATAAGATGAACATGAACAAGAGCAAAACTAGGGAAATGGAGTACAGTCTAAGAAAATCAGGTGACGCTGAAGGAATTAGATTAGGTAACGAAACAATACAGGAGGACGAGTTTTGTTACTTGGGCACTAAGATAACAAATGATGGTCGCAGTACAGAGGATATAAAATGCTGAATGGCAATGGGTAGAAAAGCGTTCTTGCAAAAGAGAAATTTGTTAAAATCGAATATTGATTTAAGCCTAAGGAAGTCCTTTCTGAAGGCATTTGTATGGAGTGTTGCCTTGTATTGGAGGATAAACAGTGCGGACAGGAAGAGGATAGAGGCTTTTGAAATGTGGTGCTACAGAAGAATGCTGAAGATTAGGTGGGTGAATCGCGTAACTAATGAGGAGGTACTGAACAGAATTAGGGAAGAAAGGAATTTCTGGCATACCTTAACGAAAAGAAGGGATCGATTTTTAGGACACATTCTTAGACATCAAGGAATTGTGCATTTAGCTTTGGAGGTAAGTGTGTGGGGTAAAACCCGCAGAGAAAGACCAAGAGTTGGATGCAGTAAGCAGATTCAGACAGATGTAGGTTGCCGTTCTTATGTGGAGCCGCGGCGGAGTAGCGAGCGGTCTAAAGCACCTCGCTGCGGAGCGCGCGGTTGCTCACCGTGGAGGTTCGAGTCCTCCCTGGGGCATGGGTGTGTGTGTTTGTCCGTAGGTTAGTTTACCTAGGTTTAAGTAGTTTGTAAGCTACGGACTGATGACCACGCAGTTTGGTCCGATAGATTTACAGACATTTGATTTTGATTCTTATGTGGAGTTGAAGAGGCTTGCTCAGGATAGAGTATTGTGGAGAGCTGCATCAAACCAGTCTCCGGACTGAAGACCACAACAACAACAACAACAACAACACATACTATAATCATTCTCCGCGCTGTCGGTAATCGTCTGTCCCGTCTGCTACTGCCAGCTAGTCGCCAAGGCGTCCAAGGCGTTGAATCTGCTTCCAACGTCCTGGCACCTCCGCACGCTGCAATTGCGCATGCGCGCTACCTGTCTGTCCCCTGGCCTTCCACCTGCCAAGGCGCTGATTCGATTTTCCATAACATGTAGGCTTTCACGGCCGGCGTTGTCATCAATTAAAACTTCCGGGCTAAATTGCCGTGGTCGATCGGTAAAACTTCTTCCCCCTGACGTTTAGTTGTCAACTGCGGACATCTTCTGAGGTGCGTCGACGACTGCCTTCCAGGCGGTTGAGCTGCCGCTTATATAGAGGGGACAAATGGCGCCATCACACGTCAAGTGCTGCCGATTATGCAACTATTTCTGATTATCGTCACTTCTGTCGATTACAGGTAATCGGTTGTCACGTGATTGGTGCAGTAGCTGAACATATATTTCAAAACGGAGATCATGAAATAATACGAGCATGTTACCAAGGACTCTGCACTAATACACACGTATGTACATAGAGGCTATTGAAATCCACAAACATCAAAATAATTTTAATAGAAAAGAAGGTTTAAAATTGAACAAGATATGGCGGTCGACTTTGCACCAATCACGTGACAATCGATTAGCTGTAATCGAGAAAAGTGACGATAATCACAGATAGTTGCATAGTCGGCAGCACGTGACATGTGGTGGCGCCCTCTGTGTCCTCTATATAAGCGGCAGCTTCACCGGCTAGATGCCAGTCGTTGTCTCAACACTTCGCATTTGGCAATGAAACGTCAGGGGGAAGACGTTTCACTGATCGACTACGGCAAGTTAGCCTGGAAGTTTTATTTGACTACGCTTTGCGTTTTATTGTTGTTTCCGAGTTGTGCGTTGATTGTATTATTACTTATGCACCCAAGTCAGGCGCTTAAACATTTAAAGCGGACAGTGAAATTGTGTAAAACACTTATTAAACACCATTATTTCAACACCTTCTTATAGTGAAAATTGATAGTGCCCCTCCATGAAATATTATATGGGCGCCCTTTCTATATCATGTAGAGCAGAGGTGGGCAATGAGCGAGCCGCGCTCTCGGAGCCGCCTGCCTGAGCGCGAGCAGAGCTGCGAGCAGCTGGCGTCCATCACGTAGTTCCTGCTGAAGAGACTAGATGGCGTTATGCGCAACCAACGCGCTAACGTAGCCGCAGAAATGCACCTGGCTGAGTGCGTTATAAAATAACTTATAAAGATAATAGTGCAAACTCTTTGGTATCTAACTCGAATGAACTGATTCCACTGCTAGGGTATCTCTTGAAAAACGCTGCTCTTTCTCCGGCCTGAGCCAGAGCGCTGCTCAAAGAGCCGATTTGAGCCCACCTCTGATTTAGAGGAACTACAGATGGCCAGTTCGCCGAATTTGAAGGAGGAATTCCATACATAATGTTGACTGTGATGTTGTTCCTTTACTTTGTTAACAGATATCCCCTGTACCTGCATAATGATATAGGCCTAACGTTTGAAACAAGTATTTGCACAAGTGGTGCCCTTCGCCTTATGCCGTATTGTTTCTTGCCAGGCAAAGATGTTGATGTACAGAGTAGCCTAGTGAGCAAATAATTTTACACTGATGCCGACGCCACCTGATTAACTGTAGATTGAGTGTTGAAAACACCGATGTCAGTTTCGCTCCCGGGATACTGAAAAATCTACAAAAAAATTTTGACCGGAACATTACCGATAAGTGACGCCCCTTCCCCCTCCCCTACCCTCTCCAACGTCCCTGCCCCAATCTCCGCCGCTCATCGAAAGCCACACGCCCAACGCCCAACAGGTTTGCTTACGAAGCGCCACAGCTATCATCCAATATATTGTCAAAGTTGTTTCAAAATGCTGGTGCTAGGCTCAGCTGTTATTGAATAGTACAGTTGCGTTTTGTCTGGAAAAAGAAACAGAAGTATGCTTGGATGAAACCGTGGGCGTCACGGTGAGATAAACAAGTGTCCAATAAAATTTGTTACTGGAAAGTGAGGATTTTCTTTTTTATGTCATCAGCAATTCAGTCGGTCCGTAATTCACAGCTAATTTTTTGTAGCTCCCCATTCTTCACAATTTGCAATAGAATAGCAGAAAAGCCTGCGGCAACAAGTGTATACGAATGAGATTGTAAGTTGATAAAGCAAGTTTCATTAAATAATTAAAAGGAAAAGGTCAGCCGCGGTAGTGGGGGGAAGGGGTGGTGGGGGGGGGGTAAACATAGCTGATCACGTAAATAGGCCGTATTTATTTCCTTTCAAAAACTGCGTGGCGGGTTTATATATTTTCTTTTTCAAACAGATATCGATGTTTTGAGTGTTGTTTCACTTCCTAGCACTTAGCACAGCTTTCAAACAGATGTCGATGTTTTGAATGTTGTTTCACTTCCCAGCAGTTAACACACCAAGTTGACAAAAACCATACATTATAAAGTCTGCTTTGGCCGTAAATGATATTTATAGGTGTTACTTCTTCAATCCCGAAAGTATGACTTTTTACATCACGTATTGTTACTCATAACTTCACTCTCACCGCAGAGTACTGGGCTAAGTGAATTGACGTGACGAACAATGTGAATTGGGCTTGTCACGTTTTACAGAATGCCTCATCTGATTTATATATTCGTATCAATTTTGATGTTGCTGGAAAACACTACACTAACTTGCCACTAGTAACCATATTTACGAATACGAACGCTATGTCAAACATTAGCCTCCAGTAAAACAGCTGTAGTGGCGAGGAGGCTGCACTACTAGTAGTGCTCCCAGAGGTCACATTTTTCAGTGCAGGAAACAGAAGACGAGCGATTTCTTTGATCAAATCTAAGCCGAGGCCTTAGATTTGATGCAATATTGGACAACATTCCCATTACGTTACGTCCAATATATCTTTGTTCAGTGACTTGATAGTGTAATACCAGTAATACAGTGTTAAGGCACGGAATCAGGGAACGGCAGCAGCGCTCCTAGTGAGGGCTGTCAATGTTTTCATTTATATTTCATGGCCTGGACCAATGGTTTACAAATAGTTTGACTGGAATCACTTGGTAGTTGACTTCTGTCACATGGCGGTAAAGCGTTGCCACATGTGCGTCCGGATACCGCGCGCCTGTAGGCAACGCATAATGACGGCGTGTCGCTTCAGATATGCTCTTAATATAATTTATACGCTGAGCTGTGTTCGAAGCGGTCACCAAGTGTTAATGGTGGCAATGCGAAAAGATCAGTGGAAAACTACTTTTTGCGATCCGTGACTGAATTACAGCAGACGAGGCGTTTTGTTGTCCTCAGTTTAATCCTAACCTAACCCCACGTGATGTACAATGTATCCAACAGAAAGGCGTTCAGATATCTGCAGAAGAACTAAAATCATGATTTCTTAGTTCACGGCGAATAAAGCTTACCTATATGAGCAAACTAACAATCAGACCACTTGGATATCGGATTTTAGAATTTTCTGATATTTAAGACACGTGAAGTTCAGAACTCAAATAACACTGACCCAAGGCCATTCGACGCAACTGTCAAAACTTATCGGGGAAATCGACTTTGAAGTCAGTGTAAGTACCAATCAAAAATGATTTGCAGCATCTGTTAGTGTAGTTCCTGTGGTAGCGTTCTACAACTACAACCATAGGGTCGGTGGTTCCAATTCTGTTGTGAATTATTATTATTATTATTATTTTAATTTTTACCGTCGTGTTCGAATACTTACACAGTTTAATATCTAAAGGTAATTTCTACAAAAAGTTCACGTAATTTTATTTAATTCGTAATTTTCTGTATTTTATAGAAGGTAGTTAATAGTGATCGTTTCAATAAAAAACATAAGTCACATTTTTTACAGTACTGACTTCAATATTAGTTGACGACAATAGTCTTTGATTTTCAGTTTGTGAAGAGCTACGACACTCTTTTTGGAAAGTCATTTCTATAGCTACTAATGGCTTTCCAAGCAGCTAACCTACTCAACCACTGTTTTACGTGACGCCAAGTTTTTCACCTCGTCTACATATACATAATCAAAAACTGACACAACACGTGAAATTAGAGATGCCAAAATGTTTTATATAACTGAATTTGCAAACGAAAGAAAAATATTTTTCACACTGGGATTCGAACCACCGACTATATGGTTGTGGAGCCAGAATACTACCACCACGTTTTACTCCTTGTTTTATGGGTAATTCCTCTCCTCGCGGTCGCTGATCGTATTTTCTCGTTGTTGTTCGATATATTCTTGGCTCAATTTATTATTATTATTATTATTATAAAGGGCGTTAAGCTCTCTGTCCGGGCGCGCTGAGCCACGGCGGCAGGCTGACGACTTGAGCTACACCGACAGATTTTGCAGCTGTTTTACTTATTGGTATTTAGCGTACTTTGCTAATCTTCAAAGTCGATTTTCTCGAGAATTTTTGAGAGGAGCGTCAAATAAATTTGGCGGACTGTTATTTAAGTTCTGAATTCACAGGACATAAATAAATAAAACAGATACCAATGTGGTCACCTTGTAAGACAGAAAATAAAATGTTCAAATGTTTGTGTAGTCTATGGGACTTGACGGGGTCATGAGTCCCTAAACTTACAAACTACTTATGAACTACTTACGAACTAGGACGGCACAAATATCCATGCCCGAGGGGGGATTCGAACCCCCGACCGTAGTGGCCGTGCAGACCGTGACTGGAGTGCCTTAGTCCACTCGGCCACCGAGGCCGGCGCAGAAAATAATTTACTTACAGATCTAAAAACAAACTTTAATTTCTCGCTATCATTGGTTAAACCACCTAGAAATATCCTCACACTGGCTAGAGATTGCACGAATTGCCGTGTTACGAACCAGTCATCAGTCCTGCTTGGCACTTAATTACAGGTTATTAACTTCAAACGCAAATTTTAATCGAAAGAAAGAATAATAAGATGAAAAATAAGAACCAATAAAAAGGCGCGAGTTGGAGTGGCCGAACGTTCTAAGACGCAATGCTGTGGAGCGCGCGGTTGCTCGCCGTCGGAGGTTCGTGTCCTCCCTCGAGCATAGGTGTCTGTGTGTGTGTGTGTATGTGTGTGTGTGTGTGTGTGTGAGAGAGAGAGAGAGAGAGAGAGAGAGAGAGAGAGAGAGAGTTGTCCTTGGCCTAGTTTAAGTAGTTTGTAAGCCTAGGGACTGATAACAGCAATAGTTCAGTCGCTTAGAATTACAAACATAGAACAACTAATTTTAATTGGGAAAATGTTGTATCTTTCTTCTATAAAAGTTCCTTTGCTACGCTGGAAAGTCTCACTCTGCAAATCATTTGTATTCCATAGCAAGTTCTGTTTCATAGGACGTATCTTTTTATTCCACTGTTATTCCACTGTATATAATTGGCGCGGGAACTGTTAGGAGAAGATGATGGGTCCTAATACCGAAGAGATTGGGAACCACTGGTCTGGAGTGTGGTCTAGTAGCGGTGTGTACCTGGGATTGCAAAGGTTTAAGAGACCTTGTAAATGTAAAGCAGTCAACAATCCGAAGATTGGTTTGAACACCACAGTGCTTTACTAGGCATGGTCCTGTTTGGAGGTGGTATGCCGTTGCCTTCCTCTGACCTTTGAACTGACTTACCCAGCCAGTTATAGGGGGACCTACAGTTTAACGTGAGTTCCGAACCACGGTGCTACTCGGTATTTTTCACATGAGCAATACTGCCAGAGGTGAAAGAAGTTAAAAGTGACAGATAAAAATCCCAGGACCTGGCGGGGATCGAACCCGCGACCTTTGGATTTGTAGCCTGGCACTCTACCACTGTGCAACCGACGCGCACTAAGAGACCTTACCAAATAAATATTCCAGAAATCTTAGTTAAAAAACGTCATATATCTCGTATCTTGTGATTTCAAAACTATTCTATCGTGAGAGCAACTACTGCCATTTCGACCTGGTGGCTATTATTAAATACTCAAACAAGGGCCGTTCCGAAAGTAATGTATCGATCGTAGTAGCTTGTTTATGTGCTGACGTATGTTATCTCCAATTTCACATGTTAGCAGAGCGGCTCTTCCTGGATACCCATGTTTCGTAATTTCTTTCTTCGTAATAAATTGACGTGGAATCGAAGCTGAGGCAGCGCGCAAATTCCTTACAAAAGAGGGGTCGGATCTTGCGGAAATCCGCAACAGGCTGAAAAATATATATGGGGAGAGCGCAATTGACAAAACCAATATGCGGAGATGGATGGAGAAGTTTTGGAAAGGAGAACCGAGCACTGAAGACAAACCACCCTTTGGGAGGCACGTAACTGCGACCACTGACCTGAATCGCCAACAAATGGAAGGATTGATTCGTTTGGTAAAACTAACGACAGTTTGTGAGCTTGCTGCCCAACTGAACTGAGGTCACAAAGGCGTGAATGAGACGCTGAGAGACTTGAGGAAATTTGGACTAATGACTGAAAGACGTATTGAGAAAATAAAAATTAAAACAAAACAAAGTGATTCATATTTGTCGCTTAGTGAGTGCGGATAGAAGTATTTAAGCGAAGAATTTAAAGCGAAAGAGGTACATTTCTTCTCTGATCTGGTGACCGGGGTGTAGTACTTGAATACCTGGAAACAAAGAATCAGTGAAGGAGCTGCATCATACATCTTCTCTAAGAACATAAAAGGTTAAAAAAGACAAAAGAAACTGATGGTTAAGATATAGGAGTCATTCTTGTTGACTTTCTGGAATATGCAACAGTAAGAGAGACTCTAGAAGCTTTATCGAAGAAGAGATCAAACAGGAATTTTTAATCGATGAATATACATCATGACAAATTCGAAAGCCCCGCGTCATTAGCAAATTGAGCTCGTCACTGATCCCTCACTAGCCCTGTCCATATTTACAACCTCCTGACCTACTTGTTTGGGCCAATGAAGGACGACACTGTTATTACACAGATTAGATTAAATTGACAGCGAAGCTGCGAGTTCTGCAGTGAAAAGCCTGAGGTTTTAAGTATTCAGTGTTGAACGGTGGTGAAAATGTATCGTTTGTGTTGAAGATTATGATGGACAAAGTCGTTGTTTTGTGGAAGAGTTAATGTAATAAAACCACAGTTTTTAAAGCCTCCAACAACTGTTACTTTTTTTAACCTCCACCGTTGTCTTACTTTCGGAACCACCGTAGTATTACATAAAAAAGTTAAATTCTTTTAGTTTTCGATTATAAAATTAATTATCTGTGAGAGCAAGTATTGCAGATTTTACCTTCTTTCCTTTATTAAGTAGATGTATTTGTGCCAGAGAATATGTCGAATCATCAAAACAGATTACACGGCCTAAAACTGGATTCATAGCATGGTGATACAAATTACGGATTCTTGTGTGTACTGCACTATTTGAATTCTATTGTGAATATGTTGATCATATTATCCTTTATTTTAGCATGAAAACGAGTTAATATGGGGTAAATGATTCCTTTTTTTCATATAAACATATGCTGGTTTCGTTACATCTTTTTTTTTTCTTGCATACGAATCTCGGTAAACTGTTTCAATAACGCTCGCGCTTAATATTAATATCCTTGCAGCTAACAGTGAGGTTCATTCGAAATGTAATTAATGTAAACATGTGTGTGGGAGGTTATAGACATTTTCTGTAATGCCTTTTCATGTTTACAACAATGAATAAAATAGGAAATTTAGAAACGGACATAGTATTACTCATAAAAAAATATTTGAATTTTTAATGTATAGTTTCTATTGGTGAACGGTTTGCCGCAGTGGATACACCGTTTCCCGTTACATTACCGAAGTTAAGCACTGTCGAACTTGGATGGGTAATCGCCCGGGTCTGCCGGGTATTGTTGGCAAGTTGGGTGCACCCAGCCCTTGTGAGGCTAAACGAGGAGCTACGTGCTTGAGAAGTAACGGCTACTGTCGTGAAAACGAACATAACGGCCGGATGTCCGATGTACTGACCGCGTGCCCCTCCGTACCGCATGCGGAGGATGACACTACGGCCTTTAAAGACCTATTTGGGACAGGGTTTAGTACTTTTTCTCTTATATTTGGCGGTATGTTGTGCGAGGTAAGTCGTACTTCACTGCGTTATTATAATGAGCAATACTGATTGTTTACAACTTTCTTAGATGTTACATTTCAACACCATCATTTAAATTTCTTCTTTACGCATGGTAGTACATATTCGTCAGAACGTAAATGAATAAAGAAATATAATATGATGTATTATTTGATTTTTACCGGACGTTTCGGCATGTTTTTTTTTTTTTTTTTTTTTTTTTTTTTTTTTTTTTTTTTTTTTTTTTTTTGCAAAATTGTTTACTATATATCATCAAACAATAAATGGTAAACCGAGGAATATCAGGATGAAGTGATAACTAAAATTCACTATCTGCATCGCCTGTGAACACTTTAGTGGTCTATCTTCATTACAAAAGGACTTTCTCAGGTCTGACAAATCACTTTTTACTGCAAGAAATATGCGATTGATAGAGTTCATAATATACACTGCGTTTTAATAAGCTGTAGCTACCATATTATTTGTAATATACAATAAAAATACACTGGGGTTCCTGGCGGTCCAGTAAGAGGCGTGAGGGTTAAATCAATTGAAGTATTTTGTTCGTGGTTTGCTTTATTTTAGTTTGCTAGCGTTTTTCGTACTTTCTCACATTTACCGAAGAATTTCATGTTAACGACATTGAATATTAATGACAGTTAATGGTGGTTAATGGTGGTTATGATGTACGTTATATATATATATATATATATATATATATATATATATATATATATATATATATATATATTTTCGTTCGTTAAAACAACAAATATCATTTCTTATATTTTTTAATAAAATATTTGTTCAAAAATATAATATATATTTCACATCATAACTACCGAGTAGATATTTCTACTATTTTTATTATTAATTATTTTATGCAGAACGAAGCATCACGAGTGTTTTATGGGTCAAGACTGAGTGAAACTAGGACGAATGTAATTGCCAACTCCCTACTTTAGCAAACTGAAATAATCAGTGGCTAACTACAGTACTATAAGTTATTAACGTATAGTCTCAATGGGTCGACAATTTTTGAATCCGATGTGATAATCCGTGTATGTCTAGCTTCTCATGTATTTGCGTATTTTTCGACATCAAGAAAAATGTTCAGATTTTTGTATAGCTAAAGACCTCAGCTAATGCGATTATACGTCCCTAGGTTTATGACCTACTTAAAATACCTCATGCTAAGGAAAACACACAAACCCATGACCAAGGAAGGACTCAAACCTCCGACAGCAAGCAGCTGCGTGGTTCGCAGCAAGGCGCCATAGAACGCTTGGCCACTCTTCCACGCCTTTCTCAACACCTTTATTTAGCACTAATGTGACTGAAGAAACACCGCCTCAATTCTCGAAAAGCGGTGCTACACTGAAGATCCGAAGTAAGTGCTACGCCTGTTGAAAGTTTCTCGCTTCTCCTTCTCTCTTACAAAATTTCCGTCTGCTGTGTGTTTGAGCCGGCCGCGGTGGCCGAGAGGACTGAGGTGCCCCAGTCTCGGTCTGCACGGCCACTACGGTCGGGGGTTCGAATTCCCCCTCGGGCATGGATATTTGTGCCGTCCTTAGCTAGTTCATAAGCAGTTGGTAAGTTTAGGGACTGATGACCCCGTAGTTAAGTCCCATAAGCTATACAAACATTTGAAACATTTTGTGTGTTTGAACTTGTTCTAGCTGAATGCCTTTGTACAACGTTATGTTAATCTGACTGCGTATTTTAACTGTATTCTATGTGAATGTAAAGGTATTGCAAAACCTATTTGACTGCGTAATATTTATTATAATAAGACACAAACTGCTAATTGTTTCTGTATGAAAATGTAACAAACTTAACTGTCTGAAAATTACCGATAATAAAAATCACTATGTTAATAATTCTCGCCCTACAAACTTGTTTCTGACTGAACTAACAATCTTTACCGGAATGTAACGAACACAATTTTTATCAATGCAATCTGACTCCGTGCAAACACCTGTTAACCTGAACACTGTATGAATTGTCCTACCCTGAAATCTGTAAATCATACTGAACTGTAAGCTTGACAAAAACTGATTCTTTCTCACCTTCACTTACTGCATAAATCTGCGCAACACCAAACTGCTTCCTGCTGTACTAACTACTGGAAAACTAACTACAGAAAACATCTATGGCACTTTTAATAAAAAATGTGAGGAGGGATAAACTGGTAATCTGTTTAAGAAACTCGAACTAAATATTACAAATGAAATACCTGATTTATTTCTAACTGAAGTAACTTCATGAAAATTACTAACAGTTTTAAAATCTTTCAGAGAAAAATATATAACTCAGATATTTAATCTGCCTACAAAATTATTTTTTTTAACAAAGATAAACATTTCTTTACTGTTAATAAATTTAACTCGATTTACCCAAACAATACCATATTTCAAGAACACTACCCATGAAATTCATATTTCATAAAAAACGCAATTTTAAAACTAAATTATTACAATAAATACTTTTCCTAACACAGAAAGGGGTCCCTAGCATGAATCGTAAGACTACAAGCTAACAGCAAGTTCTTTCCCGACCGTTACTGGTACCATCAATTCAGCTTAACAATACGAAGTTGTGCCATAGAACCATGCCAAGTATTTCATGAAAAATTTTGCCTTATAAAAACTTGAAAACATCGTTTCTCCAACGTCATCTATACCTTTCGTCTCCATATCTTAAACAGCTCGGCTCAGCATTCAAGCCTCAAAATTTCATCTCCTTGGTTATCCCTCCGGAACGACAACTGCACAACAACCACGATCCCCACGCTTCTGCAATCTCATCCGAGCGCCTAGCAAAGTCTGCACTCTCAATAATCACAACCTTACTTCCCGGCAACAATACTATCACCGTCTTCAACATCGATAGTACTGCCGTCGAAAAATAAGCCTGCAACCAAAGATAAATGACCCATGCCTGACTAGCTTGACACTGGTCTCAAATTCGCGATACATTTGAATATGAAGTGTATACCTCCCCATAGCAAGTATCTTACACTGTCTAATATCGTGTAGGTCCTCAGCAAGCACGCAAAAGTACAGCAACACGAGGTGGCATGGACTCGACTAATGTATTCTGCAGGACTGTCCGTAAACGACGGGGTGAAGATCACTTCTAAACAGCACGTTGCAAGACACATCCCAGGTATGCTCATTATTGTTCGTGTGTGATTTTACTGGCCAGCGAAAATCTATAAACTGAGAAGATTCTCCCTGAAGACACTCTGTAGCAATTGCTAACGTGTAGGATCCTACATTGTCTTGCTGGATTTGCCCAAGTCGCTCGAAATATACAATGGACATGAAAGGGATGCTGTGATGGGGCAGGTACGTAGGTACGTGTCAGCTGTCAGTCATTTCCAGACTTATTAGGGTCCCACATCACTCCAACTGCACATGTTCCACACCATTTCAGAGCCAGCGCCAACTACAACTGTCCCCTACTGACATGCAAAGTCCATGGATCCATAAAGTTGTCTCCATATCTGTACACCTTCTTCCGCTACACACAATCACAAACGAGACTTGTCACACTATGCACCGTGTTTCCAGTCATCAACAGTCCAATGTTGGTTTGGACCTGCGCAAGGTGGGGCGTAAAGCTTTGTGTCGTGAAGTCAGCGAGGGTAAACATGTGGGCCTTCGAATCCGAAAATCCATATCGATGATGTTATGAAAATAAATCGCATTCAAAACTTTTCGGTAAGGTTGCTCTCCTGTCACGTGTAATTATAGCTTTCAGTTGCCTTTGGTAACGGTCTTTTTGCGGCCGCATTGATGTCGAAGATTTTATGTTTTACCGAAGACCTTATATTCACGGTACACCCGTAAAATGGTCGTACGGGAAAATCCGACCACATTGCTACCTCGCTGATACTGTGTCCCATCTCTCGTGCGCGGACTACAACACCACGTTCACCTGACATAAATTGTAGCAGCAGTAACAGATCTAACGGCTGCGCCAGGCACCTGTTGTCTTAGATATGCGTTTCCGACCGCGTTTCCATAAATCGCAGTACCAACAAATAAAGAACTACATTAATATTTGGCAGTCGTAATGGGAAATGTATAAGGGTGTGATATTACAGATACATGGGGAAGCTGATTGTTTCCATGTGAAAGGCGGGTTCTGCCAGGTTGTTGGGTTCCGCAGTCGGCCAGCTAACAGTTTGAACCTAGTGAATGGACAGGTAGTCAGGGTTTCCCTAATGTGCTGGGAAACAGGAAAGGCTCTTGACTGAGCGAAGACGGCTATTTCAGATTGCAACTGAAATACAATATAGCCACAAACATTATTCTAAAAATCCATATAAATTAAGAGAATGATCGTATGGCAAATATATTTATACGAGTGGATTCAAGAGACTTAGGAGAATCAAACATTGTAATTACAATTTCAACATCCCTTACAGAAAAAAAGCTGAATAATTTCAATACTATAATAATATTGTTATATGACTTATATTTACAATTGTTGATGCGTAATTTATATCAGTAACAGATTAAGAAGCAAACGGGCAGCATTGCACCACGTTACCTATCTTAAAAGACGTACCACGTTATTTACATATTCTATCAATAAACTTTGTTTTACTCTTTTGTTCTCCTTTTCCTTTGGGTAATAATATTATTGTGTCAGAACATAGATTCCACCACAGAAACACAAAACATGAACCCAGCAAGGCGCATTAGATTTATACATGTATTTTGTTAAATTTAATATTTCCCTTGTAACGTTCGTTTTTTATGTTGTAGATGGCCACTTAAATATTTCATGACCGACTAAAATTAGTAGGTATGCAGCAGATAATTCATATATATAAACAATTATATGTATCTGTTGGCAAGAACTGGATATATTTGTATAAAAAGCTGTATAAAAAGCTATGATAAATTAAGTATTAATTGTGTAACTATATTTCGATTGCGGCAGTATATTTGGACAGTGGGACGCCACACTTAATGGCTATCTGAGAAAAGAACTTCAGTCTCATACGAATTTTAGTATTGTTAAATATATATTTGTTTGTTAAATGTCAACAAAATTTGTAGGGAGGTGGTCAAATCATTAATTCTGTGATATTAAAACGTATAATATTTGGCAAGGAAAATTATATTTTAAAGATGAGGCGTTAGGATGCGCGGAAGGATACAAATTTGGGAGCAGGTAGAGCACGCTTTCGAACGCTTGGGAAGGGACTCGTAACTTGGACGTGGTGGTGTAAGGTTGTGACGCTGGGCGGTCTGAAGCCGCGTTAAGAACTTCTGATTTGAAGAGATAGGCATGTGTGGACCTAGAAAATTTACGGGGCTGTGACTGAAGAACTTAGTCTCTGGTGAAAAGTGATAAACTATGCACGTTAGTAGGGTTGTGGAACTGTGATAATTCAGGAATCGTGCACTCTTGGGATGACGAACTGTGTTTTATAACGAATACTTTTATCGCAGGTTAATTTGGAACTGCAATGTTTGATGAACTACTGTAACTTAAGGAGTGATAATTTTGAACTTTTACACTCGAATGCGTGTGATACTTATTGTTCGTCTCATGAACAGTAGTTGGGGAAATATTCAGTTATTTACTGATGTATAAGGTAGGACCACCTCCGCATTTTCATGCCTAAAATGAGTAATAAACTTCATTTATAACCAATTACTTCTTGAGTGAATCATTTATTTATCTTAGAATCAATTTTGTTGGTTATTCAGAACTTTAATTTATGTTTGTTAAATATATTTTCACGTCATAATATGAAGATAGGTAGACTTGCTAAACTACATATTAATTATTGCTGTTGTTTAAACAATTTGGGTAGCTGTTTAGGGCATAGAAGCTGACATACATAACTCACCCCTATGTACAGAGACAACGATCCATATACTTTTATTATCCTGAGTTATGTATTGCCCAATTCTTATTGGTGAATACTGATAGGAAGGTCGCAAGGGCAATAAGACTATAGCTTGCCGTAACATCGACTATTTAAAAGGTAAGATATTGCCTCGGACAAATACATTTCGTGTAATGATCGGAATGACAAGATAAGAGAAATTAAGGCTAGTACAGAGGCATATAGACATTCTGTTTTTTTTTTTTTTTTTTTTTTTTTTTCCTCATTCTATTTCGGAGTGGAATAGGAGAGAAAATGCTTAGTACTGGTACAGTGTACTCTCCGTCACGTACTTTACAGTGGATTGCGGAGCTACACTATAGCACGTCAGAAACTGGAAGCAGTTAATTCCATAAATTATCTGGTAGTAGTCATTAGGAGGGATTTAAAATGGAACGACCATATAAAATCAATCGTCGCTAAAGCAGATGCCAGACTTAGATTCATTGGGAGAATTCTAAGGAAATGCAATCCGAAAACAAAGGAAGTAGGTTACAGTACACTTGTTCGCCCACAGCTTGAATACTGCTCACCGGTGTGGGATGCGTACCAGGTGGGATTGATAGAGGAGGTAGAGAAGATCCAACGGAGAGCAGCGCGCTTCATTACAGGATCATTTGGTAATCGTGAAAGCGTTATGGAAATGATCGCTAAACTGCAGTGGAAGACTCTGCAGGAAAGACGCTCTATCGCTCGGTACCGGTTTTTGTCGAAGTTTCGAGAACGAAAATCGATAGTGGTACTCAAGGTACCATCCGCCAAACACCGTCGGGTGGCTTGCGGAGTATGGTTGTAGATGTAGATGTATGTAGCTGTAGGTGAGTCGTTAAATGGGAAATCCTGTCAAAGCTATTTTGATGTAGTACTATAGGGTATAATTTTAGAAGGCTGGGTAATGTTTATAACCAGTTCAGCCCACGATGTGTATTCCAGAGTATACCTTTTACATCTCATGTGTGGTGTTGAGTTTAGTATTTTATCGAGATCTTGTAGTGTTAATGCTTTGTCTTTGTAAGGTTTACTTGGCAATTAACATGAACATCGGCACTTATAACCCTCGATTACTTTATTACCGATACATAAAATATTTAACCGAGTCAAAGTATAGTCTAAATTCCGTAAAAATTGAGAACAATCTGAACTAGATGAACTATAAGGGAAGGTTCACGTAGGCACGCCGAGGTGGAGTGACCGAGCGTTTCAAGGCGCCTAGCAGGGGAGTACGCAGCTGCCCGCCGTCGGAGTTTCGATTCCTCCCTCGGGCATGGGTATATTTGTTGTCCTTAGCATTAGTTAGTTGAAGTAGTTTGTAAGCCTAGAGATTGATGACCAGCCTATTTAAGTCCCCTTCATTTACAAACATTTAAACATTTCAAGATAAATGCGTAGTGTTACCGCTGCAACAATGTTTTTTTGTTAATGTTGCATTGTACCTACTCTTTCGTTTTGAAGGATTGTGTCTTCTTTAAAACGTTTAATATAATTGGTTTTGAAGAAATCGCTAACTTCTATTAAAGCTGGATTCCTTAAATGTAGTACTGAAGAGAAACTAATAAACGAAAGAGCGCGAAAAACGCTTACGGCATATCTCACATAGATCATCTAAGGATTCAGTAGAAATAGTTTCCAAAACTGAAAGAACTCCATTCAGTAGCCGCATCCTTCCTCCGTACTCTGAAAAGAAAATACGGAAGGAAAAAAGAAAACACGTCGGCTTAAATTTAATAGCGGCTTCGTATTTCATCCTCGGGCATAACAGTCTTTGCATGTTCTTATTAAAGACGCTTTTAGCTCAGAAATATTAGTAAATTACCCTTTTTAATTTCGCTTCTCGGCCTCTCTGAGAATGCAGTGGCGAAATTAAAACTTCCAAGAACAATATATTACGACGCCACGTGAGGCAGGAGAAGGGGTTGAGAGAATTCAGAATTAATGCAGCTCCGGAGTGCTTCTTCGCCTTTTCTTCAGGCGCACATTCTCCCAGAGTACATACGTACGCTGCGCCTGAAACTAGGCGAGCGAAATGTATAGAAACAAAGTAGAAACCGGCGTCGTAGTTACGCGAAGTTAAAAGACAACTACACGTTACAAATCGTCCTGAGTTGCAAGTAAGAGGGACTTCTACATTTTGATATCCATTAAAGTTTTTGAAACGAAATTTTTCTCTGCATGGAAGTGAGCATTGTTTCTGAAGCTCTTCTACCTTCCATTGAGGTATGAAGAGCCGGAAGGATGTAAATTTCTCTCCATCCAAATTGTTACTTACTTACATGTAAGATGTGTAAGGTGTAGATTCGAAGAGAATGAGAAGTGAAAGTTACATGTGGTGGCAATTTTCAGACAACTTGAAAGTGAACATTGCAGATTTAGTAATTTAATATAACACGCAGACTCAATGGGTATTCTGAAATAGTAGCCGAGCGGTCTAAAGCGTCTCGCTGCGGACTGGCGCGCCGCAGACTGCTCGGCCACTGCGGCCGGCTTGTCGTCTTGTTCAACATCAATTGACTGACAATCCGAAGAAAGCACGTTTAGAAGATTCACTATATTTTATCAAAACGGCGGTTGCTTCATTCAGTTTTACGAAGCGTATTGTGTCACAGGATAGGGTAGGATGGAGAGCTGCATCTAACTAACCTGCGGAATGAAGGCAACAACAACAACAAAATTGTCACTGACGAACAGAGCCGGCGCTGTGTCTTTTCGTAGTGTAACCGAACAACATTATGGTGCACCCCCCAAACTCATGAGAGTACCTTTACTATTTTCCAAAATATGTTACTTTGCCACAAAGAAAAACGCAAAGAGATCCACAAAAATACACCAAAACATTTATTTACAGGTCATTACTAGATTAGATTAGATTAATACTTGTTCCATAGATCATATATACGACATTTCGTAATGATGTGGAACGTGTCAGTTTCGTAAATGTTGTCTATACTTGACAATCAATATTTTAAGGATTTTTTCTTTTTTGGTTTTTCTTTTTTTAATTTTGATTTTTTTTTAAGTTTTATCTAAAAATTCATCTACATTGTAGAAGGAGTTGGCATTCAGAAATTCATTTAATTTCTTTTTAAATACTAGGTGGCTATCTGTCAGACTTTTGATGCTACTTGGTAAGTGACCAAAGACTTTTGTGGCAGCATAATTCACGCCTTTCTGAGCCAAAGTTAGATTTAACCTCGAATAGTGAATATCATCCTTTCTCCTTGTGTTGTAGCTATGAACACTGCTATTACTTTTGAATTGGGTCGGATTGTTAATCACAAATTTCATGAGTGAATATATATATATATATATATATATATATATATATATATATATATATATATATATATATATATATATATATATATATATATTGTGAAGCTACAGTGAGTATCCCTAGATCCCTAAATAAATTTCTGCAGGATGCTCTTGGGTGGGCTCCAGCAATTATTCTGATTACACGCTTTTGTGCAATGCTTACTTTTTTACTTAATGTTGAATTGCCCCGGAATATGATCCAATATGAAAGCAGTGAATGAAAATATGCGTAGTAAGCTAATTTACTTAGATGTATATCACCAAATTTTGTAATGACTCTGATAGCATAAGTAGCTGAACTCAGACGTTTCAGGAGATCTTCAAAGTGTTTCTTCCGATTCAGTCCCTCGTCAATGCAAACACCTAAAAATTTTGAATATTCTACATTACCTACCGATTTATGTACAAAGTCTAAATTTATTAATGGTGTCATGCTATTTACTGTATGAAACTGTATATACTGGGTTTTATCAAAGTTTAATGAGAGTCCATTTGTAGAGAACCACTTAATAACTTTCTGGAAGATATCATTTACAATTTAATCAGTTAATTCCTGTTTGTCAGGTGTGATAGCTATACTTGTATCATCAGCAAAAAGTACTAGCTTAGCATTTTCGTGAATGTAGAATGGCAAGTCATTAATATATATAAACAACAGCAAAGGACCCAAGACCGAATCTTGTGGGACCCCATTTTTGATAACTATTACATACAATGACTATTGTTGATTTGTTACGCACTATTTAAATCTTTTAGAATGAAAACGAGATTTTACTATCAATTTAGAAAATCGTTCGGCAGCAAATCTGTTTCCATTTAATTTAACAAATGACATTGCCCAAAAGATGCAACAGAACTACTAAAGAGACTACATACACTACGCTTGTCCTTCCTCATTTGGAGTATTGTAGCCCAGAGTGGGATCCTTATCAGGTGGATTTGACGGAGGAGATCGGAAGAGTCCAAAGGAGGGCAGCTCGTTTGTATTGTCACGATACAGGGGAGACAGCGTCGCGGAAATGATACAGGACGTAGGATGCGAATCATTACAACAACGGCGATTATCGCTGCGGCGTGTGCTACTTACGAAACTCCAATCACGAACATTCTTCTCCGAATGTGAAAATATATTGTTCACTCCCACCTACATAGGTAGAGAAGATCATCAGCGTAAAATACGAAAAATCGGAGCTCGAACGGAGAGATTGAGATGTTCTTTCTTCCCGCGTGATTTTCGAGAATGGAATAGGAGATGAATAGGGTTGTTTGGTTGGGATATGGGGAATAAACTACTCAGGTTATCAGTCCTAGAAGAATAGTATAAAGGTGGTTCGATGAACCCTCTGCCAGGCACTTAAATGTGATTTGTAGAATGTCCCATGTAGATATAGGTGTAGATGTAGGCCGCGCGAACCGTAACGTGGCGCTCCAGACCGCTCGGCCACTCCCGCGTCGTATAGTTTTGGCAAAAATGTTCAAATGTTTGTAAATCTATCAGACTTCTAGGTTATTAGTACGTTGCTTACAAACTACTTAAGCTAAGATGAACTAACCTGAGGACAACACAAACACCCATGCCGTAGGGGGGACTCGAACCCTCGACGGCAAACGGCCGCGCGCACCGCAATACAGCGCTCCAGTACGCACGGCTAATCCGCCGCGGCATGGTTTTGGCTGACTGTTACCTGAGTTCCGAACTTCACGTTCCATAAATACCAAAAAATTCCAAAATTTTATTCCCATGTGGTCTCCTTGTCATTACCTTGCAAGCAAATGTAAATGGGGCTCTGTGCATAAACGTGATGGTAAATATTCACTGAAAATGGAAAGACAAGAAGAAATATCTTGGTAATTAAATCTTGTTAATTAAATCAGTTTCCTGCTCTTAACTTCCCTCCTTCCCTCGCTCTGCAGCTACTCAAGATTAAGGGGAGCAATTTCTGTTCAAAATGTTCAAATGTCTGTAAATCTATCGGACCAAACTGCGTGGTCATCAGTCCGTAGCTTACAAGTTACTTAAACCTAGGTAAACTAACCTACGAACAAATACACACACCCATGCCCCAGGGTGGACTCGAACCTCAACGGCGAGCGACCGCGCGCTCCGCAGCGAGGTGCTTTAGACCGCTCGGCTACTCCACTGCGGCGAGCAATTTCTGACTATGTCAACTTTTACTCCAATGTCGTACGGAAGTCTAAGGTGTATGGAGAAAAAAAAAGGTAATGAAACTTTGATAATAATGCATTATAGAAGGATATCGAAAAAGAAAAAAGCTGATTATAGATTTTTCGCAGAATGAATGCTGTAAGAATTATACGAAAACCTCCGGTTGAAGAAATCAAGAAGTTGGCTCAGGAAATAATGTCCTGGATGGCGACGTCCAGCCATTCTCAAGACTGATGGCCCAAAAACCTAAAGCGTCTCCACTTGACGAGGTAGCAAGAAGACGGACCACCTCAAACATTTATTCTCAAGTTTCTTCTCCCCCGGAGCAGTTTCACGAGCACTCCTGCGTGACAAGTGCGTTGTCGTCTAAAGAAGACGCAGCGCCGAAGGCGGGCACCTGCCTCTCTGGAGTTCCTGGGGCGAACAAATGCAGCACATTATGGAAGCTCAATTAATCCAATTTTTCCCACAAATTACCATCTTAGAGACGGCTACCGGCGTCGCGTCATTACTCAAATAAAAATTCAGGAGAAAATGGAGGGACAGGTGTTAGGACGCGCTTCATTATTGAGATAAGTGGAGCGGCCCATATTAGCGGGCCCAGAGATTGGCTGACGAGGGTGGGGGGGGAGGGGAGTAGGGGAGCGGAGGGGGAAGGAAATTACACCCATCAATTGCGCCCGGCTGCCAGATAAGAGCTCATTTATTTTGACCTATCGAAAAATTTGCTAGCTACGAAGTTGCCAACACAAGGTCGATGTGAAAGTGAGGGCACATTCAAAGACGCACTGCTTGCTACGTGTTTTTATTTACAGTTATCATCAACTGGAATTTTCTGGACAGTGTTCCAGCGTGTGTAATTCAATGAATTATTGAGTGAAATAGAAACAATACTTCAGTTTAAGAAAAGATCAGGAACGATCATAAGATTCGCTACCTTGAAAGAAATCGTTTAGGAATAAGACGTTGAAACGTGTCCATAAAAAATTATTTTTGTAAGAAAATGTCTAATATTGTGCCTCCTGATTTGTATCGAGTAACTTGCTTGCAAGAAAATGTATAATATCGCTTCTAATGTATGTATCGATATGTGTACTTAACTCTGTGAAGTTTCATCTTTGGCAAAGATCATGTATTGCATAGCATTGTAGCTCGCACGGAGAGAGAGTAGCACTTGTGGTTCAGCTCGCTTAGAGAGCGGTTGAGTTGTGGGTATGGCTCCGATGTAGAGCAGAGGCTGCTTTGCCAGCAAGTCAGGAGTTGTATTATGTAGGTAATGTAATGCTGATTATTAATAATAAGTAACAAAGTTGACCTTTCTTTCCTGTTTCATTTACGTAGTTAGAAAATTAACCTACTTCCCTCATTTGATAATTAGTTATTAGTGGATTTAAAGTGCAGTATTGATTTTAATAATATTGTTGAACAGATTTCGTTATTGGTGCCATAGTAAATGATAGTTAATTGACTGTTGTTGTTGTTGTGGTCTTCAGTCCGGATACTGGTTTGATGCAGCTCTCCACAATACCCTATCCTGAGCAAGCCTCTTCATCTCCACATAAGAGCGACAACCTACATCTGTCTGAATCTGCTTACTGTATCCATCTCTTGGTCTTCCCCTGCGATTTTTCCCCATACACTTCCCTCCAACGGTAAATTCACAATTCCTTGATGTCTAAGAATGTGTCCTACCAATCTATCCCTTCTTTTAGTCAAGGTATGCCAGAAATTCCTTTTCTCCCCAATTCTGTTCAGTACCTCCTCATTAGTTACGCGATCCACCCACCTAATCTTCAGCATTCTTCTGTAGCACCATATTTCAAAAACCTCAATCCTCTTCCTGTCCGCACTGTTTATCGTCCATGTCTCACTCCCATACAAGGCAACACTCCATACAAATGCCAACAGAAAGGATTTCCTTAGGCTTAAATCAATATTCGATGTTAACAAATTTCTCTTTTTCAAGAACGCTTTTCTACCCATTGCCATTCTGCATTTTATATCCTCTGTACTGCGACCATCATTTGTTATTTTACTGCCCAAGTAACAAAACTCGTCTACCTCCTTTATTGCTTCGTTTCCCAATCTAATTCCTTCAGCATCACCTGATTTTCTTACACTGCACTCCATTACCCTAGTTTTGCTCTTGTTAATGTTCATCTTATATGCACCTTTCAGCACACTGTCCATTCCGTTCAATTGCTCTTCCAGGTCCTTTGCTGTAGCTGACAGAATTACTATGTCATCGGCAAAACGAAATGTTTTTAATTCTTCCCCCTGAACTTTAATTCCTTCACCAAATTTCTCCTTGCTTTCCTTTATAGCTTGCTCAATGTACAAATTGAACAACATTGGAGAAAGGCTACAGCCCTGCCTTACTCCCTTTCCAACCACTGCATCCCTTTCATGCCCTTCAACTCTGACAACCGCTGTCTGGTTTTTGTACAAGTTGTAAATAACCTTAAGCTCCCTATATTTTACTCCTGCTTGCTTCAGAACTTGAAAGACTTTATTCCAATCAACATTGTCAAAAGCCTTCTCCAAATCTACAAAAGCTAGAAATGTAGGTTGGCCTTTTCTTAATCTATCTTCTAGGATAAACCGTAATGTGAGTATTGCCTCCCGTGTTCCTACATTTCTCCTGAACACAAACTGATCTTCCCCGAGGTCGGCTTCTACCAGCTTTTCCATCCTTCTGTATATAATTCGCGTTAATATTTTGCAACCATGACTTACTAAACTGATGGTTCTGTATTTTTCACACCTGTCTGCACCTGATTTTTTAGGGATGAGGATTATAACATTCTTCTTAAAGTCTGAGGGTACTTCGCCTGTCTCATACATCTTACACACCAGGTGAAACAGTTTTGTCATGGCTGGTTCTCCCAGAGACTTCAGTAGCTCTGAGGGAACATCATCTACTCCAGGGGCATTGTTTGGACTTAGGTCTTTCAGGGCTCTGTCAAATTCTTCTCTCAGTACAGTATCTCCTATTTCACCTTCATCTACATCCTCTTCCATTCCTACAATATTGTCTAGAAGTTCATTTCCTTTGTAGAGCCCCTTTATATACTCTTTCCACCTTTCAACTTTCCCTTCTTTGCTGAGAACTGGTTTTCCATCAGTGTCCTAGATATTCATAGAGCTGTTTTTCTTATCTCCAAATGTTTCTTTTATTTTCCAGTAGGCTGTATCTATTTTTCCCCTATTTATACATTCTTCTACATCCTTACATTTGCCTTCTAGCCACTCCTGCTTAGCCATTTTGCACTTCCTGTCAATCTTATTTTTTAGTCGTCTGTAATCCATTTTGCCTGTTTCATTTACTGCATTTTTATATTTTCTCCTTTCATCGATTAAATTTAGTATGTCCTGTGACATCCAAGGATTTTTTGTACGTCTTTCCTTCCTGCCTATTTTGTCCTCTGCTACCTTGACTATTTCATCTCTCAATTTTACCCATTCCTCCTCTACTGTTTTATTTTCCCCTGTTTCTGTCAATTGTTGCCTAAAGCTCCCTGTGAAATTCTTAAGAACCTCAGGTTCCTTCAATTTATCCAGGTCCCATCTCCTTATTTTCCTACCTTCTTGTAGTTTCTTTAGTTTCAGCCTACAGTTCATAACCAACAAGTTATGGTCAGAGTCTATATCTGCCCCTGGGTATGTCTTACATTGTAGAACCTGGTTCCGAAATCTATGTCTTACCATTATAAAATCTATCTGGCATCTTTCGGTGTCTCCTGGTCTCTTCCACGTATACAACCTTCTTTTGTGATTCTTGAACCAGGTGTTTGTTATAACTAAATTATGTTCCGTGCAAAATTCTACCAGGCGGATTCCTCTTTCATTCCTTTTGCCTAGACCATATTCACCTACTATCTTCCCTTCCCTTCCTTGTCCTACTACCGAATTCCAGTCTCCCATAACAATTAAGTTTCCTCTCCCTTAACTGTCTGAATAATTCCCTTTAGCTCCTCATATATTTCTTCGATTTCCTCATCATCGGCAGAGCTAGTTGGCATATAAACCTGTACTACTGTTGTCGGTGTTGGCTTCGTATCTATCTTGACAACGATAATGCGATCACTGTTCTGGTCATAGTAGTTTACCCTCATTCCTATTTTCTTATTCATTATCAATCCAACTCCTGTGATACCCCCTATTGATTTTGTATTTATAATCCTATACTCACCTGACCAGAAATCCTGTTCATCCTGCCACCGAACTTCACTAATCCCCACTATATCTAACTTCAACCTACCCATTTCCCTTTTTAAATTTTCTAATTTTCCTACCCGATTATGGGATATAACATTCCACGCTCCGACCCGTAGAACGCCAGTGTTGCCTTTCCTGATGACCAAATCCTCCTGAGTAGTCCCCGCCCGGAGATCCGAATGGGGGACTATTTTACCTCCGGAATATTTTACCCGAGAGAATGCCATCATCATATGTTCATACAGTAGAGCTGCATGTCCTCGGGAAAGGTAACGGCTGTAGTTTCCCCTTGCTTTCAGCCGTTCGCAGTAGCTGTGTGGCAAAGCCACATTAGCTGATGTTACAAGGCCAGCTCAGTCAATCACCCAAACTGTTGCCCTTGTAACTACTGAAAAGGCTGCTGCCCCTCTTCAGGAACCATACGTTTGTTAATTGACTATGATACTAAATTTCAATAATCTGCATAAAATTCTCACAGTCAAGCATTAAGAAAGTGGTTTGTGGTTTTTTAATGTCTTTCTCGCAGTCAAAATTTTTGAGTAAAGTCAGTGTCTGTTTCAAATGGTGACTTGTCACAGTTGTTTCGTGTTTAAAATATCCGTTGCGCACATAATCAGTTTAATGCACTATTTCTTATTTAATATTATATACATCAATATCAGGGCCATAATTAAACCAAATTTCTGTGTTAATGAACAATTTGTTGTCTGTTTTAATGATAGGTTCAACATCCATAACACACACACAGCTTTTATCTGGCGCCCTTTCTGCCAGGATAGTTCACAAACAGGATCGTGACGTAGTTAGTTACGTAGCCTTATTTAAGTTAGTTTGTCTTTTCCACTAACCAACTTACCTTTTGGCTCTTAATTTAATTTTTGTAGCACCATCCTCTGTTATAGCAACAGTAGCATAGTAATTGTTTCTGTAGTTTGTTACTTACCGTTCTTGAGATTGTGTAGTATTGTTTATAGTAGATTAACTGAATATACAAATAATTGCATTACTACTGAAGAAGTCTCATTTACATTGTCTGATGTTTGTTGTGTCGAAAGTTCTAGTACCGCAGAACTCGTGTGATAACGGTTCGCGTAATCTCGCTTGTGACTGTATGTTGCACTAGCCCGATTCAGCCTATTGTTCTCTCACAATTACCGTGTGTAAATTTCAGAAATTTGCAGTAGGTGAAAATAAATATTACTGGTCACTTTACTGCAAAATTCTGTTAACAATGTCGAAGAATAGGAGAGCCCGCGCTGATGCTAAAACTGCTTTCGAAAATGAGACGTTGAATGATACAAGGAGAGAAGAAGAATTTTCACAAGAGTCTTCTCACTGCACTGATACAAATACGACAGTAAATACCGTGTCCGAAAACGTGGAACAGATTAGTTCAGGAATAGACAATATGGATAATGATAAAGTACAGGATTCGACAATACAGAATTCCGATTCTTGTAACGTGGTTGTGGAAAATAATGCATCGGTTCCGCCTAGCTCTGCTGCAAAAAATACTTGTGCGACAGCTATGGAAAATGTATTACCAAATGATTTCATGCAAATTTTATTGTCACAGCTCTCTAAGTTAAATGAGGCACAGTCTCAGAAACTAGGTGAAAAACTTGAGAAACAATCTCAGAAACTAAATGAAAAATTTGAGAATAGCCAATTACAATCACAGAAATTAGGTGAAAAACTTGAGAAACAATCTCAGAAATTAAATGAAAAACTTGAGAAAATAGAACAGACGTGTGATTCGAGGTTTGTGAGTATTCAAAGTAGTTTTAATAAAATAAATGAGGACAACAATCGGTTCAGGGAACAACTGCTCACTACTTTCAAACGTGAATCTCAGCAAATAAGACAAGATATTCGCGACGAGATTAACCCGGTTATGGAAAGCCTTGCGTCACGAGTCGAAAATATAGAAACCACCGAACTCGCTCAATTGAAGCAACAGAGTAATCTATTTGATGAAAAGTTGCAGAATTTCCAGTCAGTCACGACGGAACTGATCAACAAAATTAATAAACAGGTTGAGGAGATTACTGTTAAGACGACCCAAATCAGTGATAACACTGACAAAAGTTCTGATGTAACGCATCCTACCCCGTTTAATGAAACTAATGAATATCTCGCCCTTGACCGTTTCAAACAAGGTCAAATGACCATTAATCAGCAATACAAGGCTGAGGTCAGGAAATTAGATGATCGCGTGGCGCGAATAGAGAGGAAATTTGACCACACTTGTGGAAATCCATACGAAGACGTAGAAGAAAATTTGAACGAAAATGACAATGATGATTCGACTCAAGTAGGTCGCTTGGTACGTGAACGACGTGTACCTCATAGTAACAACAATGAAGGCGCGATGCGTAGTTTACGCCCACTTACGCCGCACGGGCGAAGGGAAGCGTTTGACTACAAGCATTTCCTGACTGTACGTAAATTCAAAATATTCAGAAACTCTCCGAACGACTTGCACCCTAAAGAGTGGTTGCAACAATTCGAATATTGTCTTCCCCCGAATTGGCCACTTGAGCACAGACTAGAATTTATATGTGGTTATCTGGAAGGCGAGCCAGCCACCAGAATGAGAGCTATTGCACAAGAGTGCCATAGCGAGAACCAGTTCCGACGCTCATTTTCTATCCGCATACTGGTCGCAAGCGGCACAAGATCGCGTTAAAAACAGTATTGCCACGTTCAAAACTTTTGAACGATCAAATTTCTTGAGCCCGGTGGATTATTTCCAACATTTAGTATATAAAAATCTATTTTTATCGGCACCTTACTGCCCCGCTGAATTAATTGGAATTTGTTTGAACAAATTGCCTCTACACTTGCGTCAAATTGCCATAACGCTGAGAAGCGTAGTCGGGAGGGCACACGCGATAATTCTCGTGATCGCCTTCCACGACACGAAAACACAAGACGCACAAGTCGAAAGGCATACTCCACATTTCCAATATTAAAATTTTCAAGGCATAAAAATGGTGTAGAGAGTCCATTAATCTGTTTTGGACACACCAAGTGGCGATTGGTGCCCCGTTCTCGAGCTGAGTGTCACTATTCTTCCGCTTTCTCTTAGAGCGCTCTATCTACCTCTTTTTCTCACTGTTACTTTTCTCTAACTCTGAATACTTATGCTCTGTGCTACGCTCTGAATAGAACCGCGACTCTCTATGGGCAGGATTTCCAACAGCCCGCTCCACTCCTCGGGGTGGAGAATGAAAAGAATTTTTTTTTTCTTTCCTGGGACATTGTCATACGAAACTATGATCATCTCGCAATTTGCATATAACGAACTCTGTGGTTGTGCAAGGCAATTAAAATTAATGGAAATTTTTGATTGAGTAATCTAATTAAGTTCCTATGTTTCAGAAAATATCAGATTTCTCTTCTGTATTACTAATTGCATAACTTACGAACTTTTGAGCGAGTGAAGAAGATTTTGAGTTGACATAAGCATTTTGTAAGCCAATTAAGCAGTAAAAATGATAAAGGACATTCTGGAGGATTATGAGTAAGGCAATACACAATATGTCATGGTGGTCTTTAAAATGCATTATTGTTTATGGATAAATGATGGTAAGGAAGGTATTGGTAATAGTCAAAGATGTTTGATAAATGTAATTATGTGGACGAGAGTAAACAATGATTATGAAGAAATTATGAGGAGAATCGCTCTGTTGCTAATGATGCTATGCTCTGTTCTTTTCATATGTGCTTACTCGCACTGCCCTTTTGTGTTTTCTCTTTGTGCTTATGTGCACCATTTTGTATGTTGATGCATTGTGCCTTCAATGGCATGTGTGATTGGTGAGAATCATATCCTTCTGATGCTCTGTAATTATTTGTAATTATGTGTAATGAATATTTCTAATTATGCTTGCAGCTATGCTTATTGCTCTTGTAATCAAAGCTTACCGCTATGCTCACTAATTATATACCTAAGCCCTACCATTATGCTAATTAATTTTATAATGAAGCTCAATGACAATGTATGCTTATACGTTGCACACAGCCATCTCTCTTGCAAACTTGCAGTTTTGCCATAAATTACGCCTAGTTAAGTTTAGTTAATACACAGAGATACTTTGCTTTTGCTTATTGCTATCTTCAAAATTTTATTGATGATCTTGTTGACGAAAATCTGCAGCTATGCCTAACAAATAGTTACGTCTGTGTTTATGTTATCGGATGATTTACAGTGATGTACATCTATTACTGTGCCAAAATTTGCCTTAATTGTTTTGTTTGATCCTACTGTTGACTCAGACAGACACAGACATGACCTGATGACTTGAACCTCTTTTGATCTTCTCATGAATTTTCCCTGATGTGTTATACCTTAAGGCAATGAAATGTGTAACTAAATTAACAGCCTGGCCATGGCAACATATGTAATTTCATTGTTATAATTTGGTGGTAATGCAATCCCCACCATAGTGATGGATGTCAATTTAAAGAGATATAAACTAGTGGTAATTGTAATGTTAAGTTATTTGAAGTGGCTTCAAGTTAATCGCTCTAATTATGACAACGAATTTACTTTACATGACCTAATGCCAAATTGATGACAAGCACCCTGAATGTACTTCATACGATTATGTGTTTGTAAAGTAATATGTACATAATATGTAAAGCCTTATGCCTATATGAAATGACACTAATTTTGTAGATACTCTAGTATAAGAATTAAATTACTCATTAGTATTCAAATGTATCCGTCTTCAAGACCCTACTTGTAATGTAAAAATATGGTTTAATACCATGACCCCATCTGTACCACTTGAATTTGGGCCAAAGTTTTCCATAGACATGTACTAATCAATGACTTTTCTTTCAGTGTAAACTGAAATATGACTATGTTACTAATTTGTGTGTAAATGCTTTATTTCATGTACTTTGGACACGCATGGGAACTGGCGATTTCACACACGAGATTCCATAATGCACACAGAACAATGGACGTGCTATTATACACCACTGATTTTGGGCGTTTTAATGAAGATGTTTGTTGGATGATGTTTGGCCACATAGTACTGTCCATTGCAGCCTTGGCCAACCACCACCATTTTGCTCTGATTTTGGCTATGCTGATGCAGTCTGCTAATAGCTCCGTTGGTTGGAGCACACTTGGTTGTCGAATTGCATGGAGGAATACATCAGAACCTTTTCCCCATGACTTCAACTTCAATGCAACCAGCCAGCTCGCCTACAGTGTGGTGTAATCTTACAGTGTTTTGTGTTCGTGTGCAGACCTAAAATGAACGTTATGGGATAATTGTCTAATCGTGTGCAGACCTAAAATGAATGTTAGGAGCTAATGTGTCCATAGGTTCATTACCAGTGTTTAGGTATATTTCATGGTTCTTTTACATTCAGTGACCAAAATAAAATTGTGCTCTTGATAGATACATATGCTTTCAGAACTATAATGAGTCAATACCCTTTAGTCTGAAATGTCATTGTGCCTATTCGATTGACAAACGTTATATTGAAATCCTATTGTGCCGAAGCAGTGACATTATTTTGTACATGATCAGAAACCTATGTAGTCAAAAAATTTTACATATATGTATGTATGTATGAAAGTATGGCATCTTAAATGCATCACAGAATGCAAAACTGACACTTTATCTTATACTAAGTGCACTAAAAATTTACATAGACTACATTGTGCACAAGATACAAATGTCCATTTTATGTTATAAAAAAATTCTGATCTCTGTTACAAAATTTAGACGCATGGGACTTACACTACTGTGTATTACTTGTAGCTAACCTTATTTTCTTAAAAAAAAAAAAAAAAAAAAAAAAAAAAAAAAAAAAAAAAAAAAAAGCAATGATAACATTAGTTAAACTATCTTTTGTAAAACTTTGTATATGTTCATGTTTATTATTGTATTTTTTTTTTCATTTGTGTATTATTTCTAGCTATCTCATTTTCTCCACTATATCATTTGTCAAACTATGTTCTCTGAAATCTATATATACTTATGTTTACCATTATGTATATTTGTCATATATTCCATTTATTGCTGATGTTCTGTAAATTTTGACATTTGCTTATGCCTGTCACATCCTGTACTACTCCATGCATGACTTTTTATGGTACTGTTCTGTAAAATGGCATGTATTTACGACTGTCACATTTTTCAATTTTTCTATGTACTCAATCTGTTCTTTTAATCTTGAATATCTTGTATAAATATGATTATCAGGTTTTCATATTTTTCATGTTATATTTTGGATGTCATTAATGGATTTTTGGACTTGAAATTCAGTAATTTTGCTGGCTAGGCAATGCCATTGGCATCACCCACCCTAAAAAATTTTAATAGGTAGGAGGGGGGTGATGAAACGTGTCCATAAAAAATTATTTTTGTAAGAAAATGTCTAATATTGTGCCTCCTGTTTTGTATCGAGTAACTTGCTTGCAAGAAAATGTATAATATCGCTTCTACTGTATGTATCGATATGTGTACTTAACTCTGTGAAGTTTCATCTTTGGCAAAAATCATGTATTGCATAGTATTGTAGCTCGCACGGAGAGGGAGTAGCACTTGTGGTTCAGCTTGCTTAGAGAGCGGTTGAGTTGTGGGTATGGCTCCGATGTAGAGCAGAGGCTGCTTTGCCAGCAAGTCAGGAGTTGTATTATGTAGGTAATGTAATGCTGATTATTAATAATAAGTAACAAACCTTTCTTTCCTGTTTCATTTACGTAGTTAGAAAATTAACCTACTTCCCTCATTTGATAATTAGTTATTAGTGGATTTAAAGTGCAGTATTGATTTTAATAATATTTTTGAACAGATTTCGTTATTGGTGCCATAGTAAATGATAGTTAATTGACTGTGATACTAAATTTCAATAATCAGAAACTGATCTGCATAAAATTCTCACAGTCAAGCAGTAAGAAAGTGGTTTGTGTTTTTTTAATATCTTTCTCGCAGTCAAAATTTTTGAGTGTAGTCAGTGTCTGTTTCAAATGGTGACTTGTCACAGTTGTTTCGTGTTTAAAATATCCGTTGCGCCCATAATCAGTTTAATGCACTATTTCTTATTTAATAGTATATACATCAGTATCAGGTCCATAATTAAACCAAATTGCTGTGTTAATGAACAATTTGTTGTCTGATTTAACGATAGGTTCAACATCCACAACACACACACACAGCTTTTAACGTGACGCAAGGACAATCGAATCCTAAGGAAGATACCATATATGCTACTGAGAAAGACGGTTTATATACAACAACAACCTCTATTCGTTAAGGGTTCTCATTAAATAGCACTTAAGTGGTAATGGACACATTCCTCTATGCTTTAGTCTCACCTCGATGGATTAATGATGTTAAATAACTTTCTGGAGAGATGTATAAATATTCGCTAACGCCATTGCTGTTCGCTCTGAAAGGAAATATGAAATATTCCGGCAAGCTGAACTTAATGAACTGGTTACGGAGCACAGAAAATGAACCTAAAGGAACAAAACACAGACGAAAGTATGGAAAAATAATATTAGCCTAGGAGACAAAATAAAGGAACGATGTTACTATTCAAGACTTTGGCATACTCACGATGATGGCACTTCGGGGGAGATTCCACAATAAACCTAAATATGTTTTTGTTACTTTATCAGTTATGAAAAGTGTTACTTTTACAGGCCGAAGCAATTATGCTGTGCCAGTCACAGTCTGCACGGCTGTTACGGTCGGGGATTCGAATTCCCCCTCGGGCATGGATGTTTGTTCACTGTCGTTCCTTCAAGAAGAAATTCCTCGTGAATAATGCCTTGACTGTCGAAGAAGGTGAGGCGATCCTTTAGTTGCGTAATTTTCGGCTCTGACCTCTTTACTACGAGATAGAACTCCATTCCATAATTTCGTGGTATGTATCGGATTCGGCAACACAAGTTTTTGGAACTTGTTAGTGTCTCGCTAAGTGGAACTGCGTTGTATAACTTACTCAATCTGTATTGCACACAACAATTTCAGATTGACCGTGGCCGTCAACGTCGAAATCGCTATTCAAAGTTTTGTTATACACGCCGTGTTTTTGCAGAACGTACCCATCATATACGTTGACGTCAGCTTTCAAGTTGCGCCAAAGTAAAGGCCTATTTTTACGTTGTTCGGTGTCGCGAGCCCGAAATGGATTATATCATCTGCGAACATAATCAAATTGCGATACATCCTGATGCAACATCGGATGTAATTTAAAAAATACTGCTTTTGCAGTTAGTCTATTTGACGAGTGGCAAAATAAACGATGAGAGTGATGCAGCTCGTTGATTATTTGTGATATAGCAGTTAAGCCACTCCCATGAACCACAGACATTGCCGAGGTGGGGTGGCTTGCGTGCCTCAACGATACAGATAGCCGTACCGTAGGTGCAACCACAGCGGAGGGGTATCTGTGGAGAGGCCAGACAAACGTGTGGTTCCTGAAGAGGGGCAGCAGCCTTTTCAGTAGTTACAGGGGCAACAGTCTGGATGATTGACTGAGCTGGCCTTGTAACATCAGCTAATGTGGCTTTGCCACACAGCTACTGCGAACGGCTGAAAGCAAGGGGAAACTACAGCCGTTATTTTTCCCGAGGACATGCAGCTCTACTGTATGAACATATGATGATGGCATCCTCTCGGGTAAAATATTCCGGAGGTAAAATAGTCCCCCATTCGGATCTCCGGGCGGGGACTACTCAGGAGGATGTTGTCATCAGGAAAGACAATAGTAGCATTCTACGGGTCGGAGCGTGGAATGTTAGATCCCTTAATCGAGTAGGAAAATTAGAAAATTTAAAAAGGGAGATGGATAGGTTGAGGATAGATATAGTGGGGATTAGTGAAGTTCGGTGGCAGGATGAACAGGATTTCTGGTCAGGTGAATACAGGATTATAAATACAAAATCAATTGGGGGTATCACAGGAGTAGGATTGATAATGAATAAGAAAATAGGAATGCGGGTAAACTACTATGACCAACACAGTGATCGCATTATCGTAGTCAAGATAGATACGAAGTCAACACCGACAACAGTAGTACAGGTTTATATGCCAACTAGCTCTGCCGATGATGAGGAAATCGAAGAAATATATGAGGAGCTAAAGGAAATTATTCAGACAATTAAGGGAGAGGAAAACTTAATTGTTATGGGAGACTGGAATTCGGTAGTAGGGCAAGGAAGGGAAGGGAAGATAGTGGGTGAATATGGTCTGGGAAAAAGGAATGAAAGAGGAAGTCGCCTGGTAGAATTTTGCACGGAACATAATTTAGTTATAACAAACACCTGGTTTAAGAATCACAAAAGAAGGTTGTATACGTGGAAGAGACCAGGAGACACCGGGAGATACCAGATAGATTTTATAATGGTAAGACATAGATTTCGGAACCAGGTTTTGAAGTGTAGGACTTACCCAGGAGCAGACATAAACTCTGACCACAACTTGTTGGTTATGAACTGTAGGCTGAAACTGAAGAAACTACAGAAAGGTAGGAAAATAAGGAGATGGGACCTAGATAAATTGAAGGAACCTGAAGTTCTTAAGAATTTCAGAGGGAGCTTCAGGCAACAATTGACAGAAACAGGGGAAAATAAAACAGTTGAGGAGGAATGGGTAAAATTGAGAGATGAAATAGTGAAGGCAGCAGAGGACAAAATAGGTAGGAAGGCAAGACCTACAAAGAATCCTTGGATATCACAGGAGATACTAAATTTAATCGATGAAAGAAGAAAGTATAAAAATGCAGTAAATGAAGCAGGCAAAATGGAGTACAGACGACTAAGAAATGAAATTGACAGAAAGTGCAAAATGGCTAAGCAGGAATGGCTAGAAGGCAAATGCAAGGATGTAGAAGAATGTATAAATAGGGGAAAAATAGATACAGCCTACCGGAAAATAAAAGAAACATTTGGCGATAAGAAAAACAGCTCTATGAATATCTAGGACACTGATGGAAAACCAGTTCTCAGCAAAGAAGGGAAAGCTGAAAGGTGGAAAGAGTATATAGAGAGGCTCTACAAAGGAAATGAACTTCGAGACAATATTGTAGGAAGGGAAGAGGATGTAGATGATGATGAAATAGGAGATACTATACTGAGAGATGAATTTGACAGAGCACTGAAAGATCTAAGTCGAAACAAGGCCCCTGGAGTAGATGATATCCCGTCAGAGCTACTGAAGTCTCTGGGAGAACCAGCCATGACAAAATTGTTTCACATTGTGCGTAAGATGTATGAGACAGGTGAAGTACCCTCAGACTTTAAGAAAAATGTTATAATCCCCATTCCAAAGAAAGCGGGTGCAAACAGGTGTGAAAACTACAGAACCATCAGTTTAATAAGTCATGGTTGCAAAATATTAACACGAATTATATACAGAAGGATGGAAAAGCTGGTAGAAGCCGACCTCGGGGAAGATCAGTTTGGGTTCAGGAGAAATGTAGGAACACGGGAGGCAATACTCACTTTACGGCTTATCCTAGAAGATAGATTAAGAAAAGGCAAACCAACATTTCTAGCTTTTGTAGATTTGGAGAAGGCTTTTGACAATGTTGATTGGAATAAACTCTTTAGAGTTCTGAAGCAAGCAGGAGTAAAATATAGGGAGCGTAAGGTTATTTACAACTTGTACAAAAACCAGACAGCGGTTGTCAGAGTTGAAGGGCATGAAAGGGATGCAGTGGTTGGAAAGGGAGTAAGACAGGGTTGTAGCCTTTCCCCAATGTTGTTCAATTTGTACATTGAGCAAGCTATAAAGGAAAGCAAGGAGAAATTTGGAGAAGGAATTAAAGTTCAGGGTGAAGAATTAAAAACATTGCGTTTTGCCGACGACATAGTAATTCTGTCAGATACAGCAAAGGACCTGGAAGAGCAATTGTACGGAATGGACAGTGTGCTGAAAGGTGCATATAAGATGAACATTAACAGGAGTAAAACTAGGGTAATGGAGTGCAGTGTAAATAAATCAGGTGATGCTGAAGGAATTAGATTAGGTAACGAAATAATAAAGGAGGTAGATGAGTTTTGTTACTTGGGCAGTAAAATAACAAATGATGGTCGCAGTACAGATGAGATAAAATGCAGAATGGCAATGGGTAGAAAGGCGTTTTTGAAAAAGAGAAATTTGTTAACATCGAATATTGATTTAAGCCTAAGGAAGTCCTTTCTGAAGGCATTTGTATGGAGTGTTGCCTTATATGGGAGTGAAACATGGACGATAAGCAGTGTGGACAGAAAGAGGATAGAGGCTTTTGAAATGTGGTGCTACAGAAGAATGCTGAAGATTAGGTGGGTGGATCGCGTAACTAATGAGGAGGTACTGAACAGAATTGGGGAGAAAAGAAATTTCTGGCATACCTTGACTAAAAGAAGGGATAGATTGGTAGGACACATTCTTAGACATCAAGGAATTGTGAATTTAGCGTTGGAGGGAAGTGTGTGGGGTAAAAATCGCAGAGGGAGACCAAGAGACGCGTATAGTAAGCAGATTCAAATGGAATTGGGTTGTCGTTCTTATGAGGAAATGAAAAGGCTTGCTCAGGATAGAGTAGGGTGGAGAGCTGCATCAAACCAGTCTCTGGACTGAAGACAACAACAACAACAGCAGTTAAGACAACAAATGTAATTTTAAGCAAAAGATACTGCCACACATCTTTGGAAACATTTCTGTCTCACTTTTGGGACAGAGAGCACTCTTATACTTAAGTTTATATGTAAAACCAATTTATAGTGCAATGATTTTTATTTGTATCAACTAGTTTCGATCCTTTTGTTGGACCATCTTCAGGACTGCCACTCCACTGATGTGGAGCTGGCCAGGTGCTTGGGAGCCTTTCAGTGCGTCACTGCTAGTTGATAATCATTCCACTCTAGACTGGCTGTTATATATAACAGGTACTGCAGTTTAGGGATTTGAACTTGAGAAAGGTTGACAATTTCATTCGCAAGAACGGTTTGTAGTTTTATGTGCTAAATGTTTATTGTCTCCCAAGATTTAGTCTTTTAACAATTTATCAGGGCATTAAATTCATTTTCTATATTTCTTCCTGTATATAAGAAGCTCACTATTTTTATCCCATTTTCTTTTTTGGTGCTCAAATTCACTTTTAGCACTTCGCATTTAATAGCCACCTGGCGCGTTAAACTTTGTAAATTATTGTCTATTGCCAACTTTTGGAAACATCCTCTGATAAATGTGAGATTTGTAGTTTTCCACTGAGCTTTTATCAGATAATTCATTTCCGAAAGAGTAAGAAAGCGAGCAAATTAAACCTCATTCAACATGCACAGCGTATATTAAAACCATAATAGTCTCTAACGATTTAAAATTAACGAAATACTTAATTTAAATTTGTATTTTGGAATATTAAAAATTTACAAATATTACCTGTTTATACAAGGTAGAAGAGGGTGTGAATTATTTATATAGTGGCATTGGGTTATCGAAGTTTACGTCATAGTTTTATAACTTTGAAAAAAGTTATCAATCCGCATGATGGCTGTGTGCAGTCTAATACATCGCTGGTCAAATACTTCGCCACTGATGCAACCTTCCTTGCCTACTGCCCTGCATGGCTCGTACTCAGTCAACAAAGAGCAATGGTAATGTCGGAACCTGCACTCGGAAGCACTGTCATTTCTTTTTAAGAGCAGCCATCTGCGAAGTTGGGTCGTATGGAGAGCATTTGTCACGTCCAGGAAGCTTGTAGCTCGCACAGTTATAGCGCTGCTGTAGCTACTGCCAAACAAGTTGCCACGTCCACCAACTACAATTCCTCCGTCCCTTCCTTTCTCTCTCTCTCTCTCTCTCTCTCTCTCTCTCTCTCTCTCTCTCTCTCTCTCTCTCTCTCGCCACATTCATCTACCTCCACGTTCATACATTGTCATTCGTACGCAGTGCTGGGTCAAAATAAACATTATTTCACTGGCTAGATTGTGTTCAATGCAGCGTTCGTCCTTGTACCGCTATAATTGAAACTTTTGTCTTCTGGGGAGAAATATGTAGTACTCAATGTTTTCGAAATGCTTGAATAATCAATTCCTGAATTCGGCAAAATACTTATTTAATAAAAGGTAGCTATTAACTGACGGCAGAGCAATTTAATTTACTCGCCTAAGGGCGCTAAGGGAAGTTGATGTAATGTATTTTTAAAAACGTTGGAGCCATGTATTTTTAATATATATTTATTTTGTATCCTTTTAATGCTTAGCTTTTTTAAAGATTTTTTTTAATATAACTGTTATAACATTTCTCAAACAAAGAGGACGACAGACACCAACTGACTGCAAGGTTAGTTGTATACGTGAATATAAGCAGCTAGGCGGATAGAAAAAGAAATGCAAATAAATAAATAAATAAAAAATAAAATGAAATAAATAACTAAATAATTATGCACCATGAGTCTCCTGGATTTGAAACTGTTATGTAATTTCTTTAACAGTTGCAATAATCTTCTTCTGTCTGACTGAAGGAAAGTGTTTTCCACGTTACTGGGGATGTTATTTTAATGAACGAAATCGATAAGCCGTGTTATTAAATAAATATTTTGTATCATAACCACCTACCGTAACATTTATTATTATTATAATTTTGAGGTGGTTTGGACACACAATTCGCTATGGAGTCTTTAGTCGCGGCGGAGCGGCTGAGCGCATTGAGGCGCTATGCTACGATGCGTGAGGCCGTTCTCCGTCTGGGCTTCGTATCCCCCCTCGGGCATGGATACATGTGTCGTCTTCAGTATAAGGTAGTTCATAAGTAGTTTGTGAGTTTAGAGATTCATGACTCCATAGTTAAGTACCATAAACTCTACAAACATTTGCACATTGGAGTCTTCGTATGATTTATCAAATATAACTTAACTGCTATGTATGTTATGAGTTTTGTCAATTTGTTTATTATTTTTATTACTCATGTTGCGCACGTCTACATCTGTATCCCAACTCCGCATGTAAGATCATGGTTTGTGACTGAGGGTACGTACTTTGGGAAACACTGTCACTTCTGTTTCCGAATGTTCAAATGTTTGTTAACCTAAGAGACCAAATAACTAAGGTCATCGGTCCCTAGACTGACACACTACTTAAACTAACGTATACTAGCTGCGCGGCAGTGGCCGAGCGCTCTAAGTCACTTTACTACGGACTGAGTAGTTGCTAACCGTCGGACGTTCGAGTCCTCCCTCGGGCATGGGTATACGTGTTCTCCTTATCATAAGTTAGTTCGTAAGTCTGATGATTTCCTGCAGTTTTTTTTCAATAGCTTTACTAATATTTGATTTACATATTGTAAGGACAACAAACACACAAATGTCAGCTCCAACTGGGCGCCGCGCAAAGATATCGTGTCTCAGACCGCTCGGGTTTCCTATTCCATTGGCGTATGGATCGCGGAAAGAAACATTGCAGATATGCCTTCGAGCAAGTCCTAATCTCTGTAATTTAGCCTCGCACACATCGAAGTGGGATATTTGGTAACACACTAAACTCGTATTTGTGAAGACGATGGTTCAAATCCACCTCCATCTATCAAGATGTAGGCTTTCCTTGAAGTCCCCCACTCCAAATGTCTGGATGGTTCATTTGGAAGGGCACGATCAACTTTATTCATCCGTCCTTACCCAAAAACGGATCACGATCTCCGTCTATAATGAACACGCTGTCGACGGGCTGTTAAAAACTACTGGAGTCCTTTATTCTTCCTTCGCCTCGCAGAGGAAACAGTGGCAGGAATACTCAGCCGAGATTAACGCAACGTCCATGCTGACTGGGCCGAAGCGGTGGGACGGGGTAAGGGTGATGGTAATACTGTAATTCAATTAATACTGGAATGGTAAAGTCCGTATATGAATATTATTTCCGAAAATTAATTCGCTTTCGTTAAGTTTCAGTTAGTTGCTAGGTAGTTTTTGACTTGTAGTTTATTGTTCCTTAGCAACACCAACTGATGAAATTTAACCGTGAAATTTGTATTGACTTCGTTCCAAAGTTCCCGTACCACAGCAAGAATCAGAAAAAAAAACTTTTAAACAGTTCTTGGATAAAATATCACGTTCTTGTACGAGCAGGGGCAGCAGAATTGTTCTGTAACCGTTACATAAATTTAACTCAAAGTCTAACACAGTAACTACGATTTGCTGTTGATAGCTTCAGCTCAAATATTAAATTCACCGCCTGCTAATCTCGACGTTCCACACATACACCCAATATAAGTTCTTGTCACAGTCTAATATAAGTAAATGTTAGACTCCACATTTATATCAAATCTTTTCTCAAATAAAATTAAAGTTCTCCATAAATGAGATTAGTCTTCCAGAAATATAGATGACACATTAAATAAATGTTCGTAACACACTTCAAATACTGTTCAATGCATTAGACATTTATTGTTGTCTGGAAAGTCCAAATCAGTACTGCTTGTAAGATACGTCTAATCAGTACGACAGATCATGAGCAACTCAAACAATGTTCAAAATTTTTGATAGAGCTGAAGCATTGAATTAAAATTTGTGGTGCGGCCGGGAATCGAACCCGGACCTCCATGCTTACTAGGCAAACGTCTTAACCGTTTTTTTTTTTTTTTTTTTTTGTTTTTTTTTTTTCCTCAATGGGTGGTTCTGTTCATTGCGGACTCTGATCGTTTTTGTTCGTTGATGTTCGAAGTGTCATTGGCTCAGCTTTTTTATTACAGAGGGCGTTGAGCCATCTGACCGGGCGCGCTGAGCCACGGCGCCCGGCTGCTAATCTTCTCTGTATCGTTCCAATTTTAGTATATGTACCGCCGAAGCGAGTACTATTCAGCATTGATCATTTTGACGTATACAGTGCTACTCACAATCGATAAATGGATCCCGACTATCTCGTAAAAATACTTCTACTTCAGATGCTCTTGGCCGAGCAAAGTGTTCATCGAACGAGAACTTCAAAGTATATTTTCTTTTAGTTTGACTCATCTTGGTGATCTACACATTTTGAAACCTAAAGCTACTATTTACGCTACAAGAGCGCGTAACTCACCACACACTGTAAGCGCGCGTCCGGCCGCAGCGAGGAAGTAAACAGACGTCCACACAGCACGCGAGCCGAAAGTAGACTGAACCGTTAGACTACCACACCACTAACGATTAAGGCGCCTCGGAATAGTCTATGTACGATTTCCCTCCACAACACAAACCTTAATTCAGCTCCTTTGTTCCAAAGATAATTGCCACTACTGCCAAGGCTCTCCATGCAGCGGAATAGCACCTCAGCAATGGACATGGTGGAACAATACTGTTATTGTGATTATTGGCAGTAGTGGCAATTATCATTGGAACAAAGAAGCTGAATTAAGGTTTGTGTTGTGGAGGGAAATCGTATATAGACTATTCCGAGGCGCCTTAATCGTTAGTGGTGTGGTGGTCTAACGGTTAAGACGTCTGCCTAGTAAGCATGGAGGTCCGGGTTCGATTCCCGGCCGCACCACAAATTTTAATTCAACGCCTAAGCTCTATCAAAAATGTCTTTGACATATTTGAGACGAAAATCCGTCTCAGGGATTCTTTCATTGTATTTAATTGATATTTATATCACAATAACAGGATTGTTCCACCATGTCCATTGCTGAGGTGCTATTCCGCTGCATGGAGAGCCTTGGCAGTAGTGGCAATTATCTTTGGAACAAAGAAGCTGAATTAAGGTTTGTGTTGTGGAGGGAAATCGTACATAGACTATTCCGAGGCGCCTTAATCGTTAGTGGTGTGGTAGTCTAACGGTTAAGACGTCTGCCTAGTAAGCATGGAGGTCCGGGTTCGATTCCCGGCCGCACCACAAATTTTAATTCAATGCTTAAGCTGTATCAAAAATGTCTTTGACATATTTGAGACGAAAATCCGTCTCAGGGATTCTTTCATTGTATTTAATGTTCAAAATGGTCAAATGTTTGTTAAGCTTATGGGACTTAACCACAGGGTCGTCAGTCCCTAAACTTACAAACTACTTTCGAACTACCTTACACAAAGGACGGCACAAATATCCATGCCCGAGGGGGGGTTCGAACCCCCGACCGTAGTGGCCGTGCAGACCGTGACTGGAGCGCCTCAGTCCCCGCGGCCACCTCGGCCGGCCTCAAACAATGTAATCAACATAATCTTTCTTGGAAAACGATCGATGCGCGGCAATAGAGAAGGTGCAGCTGGATTCGTAGCCCTGTAGCCGTCGGTTAAATTCTAATAGTGGTCGTCTGCTGTAATGTTGGCTGCGGTGGCGACGACGCTACCCTTGTTCATTGCGGCGCCTCGATCGTACATGAAACATACAAAAAACAAACACGAACATTTTAAGAATCGCATTACAATATTTATACACAAAGTAAATATATATTGCCGCACTGCATGGAAGTTATTGCGCTCAGATAGTTTTAGGCACCGAAAGCTGGCTAAATCATGATGTGGCAAGTTCAGAAATATTTAGCGAAGCGTGGAAAGTATATCGGAAAGATAGATCGGATACAACTGGAGGAGGAGTGTTCATTGCTGTGGACAAAGATATTGTTTTTACTGAGATCGAGGTTGAAAGTAACTGTGAAGTTATCTGGGCACGTATAACAGGTCTAAAAGAAGTAAAGTTAATAGTTGGGTGTTTTTACCCCCCCACCCCCCAGTGCTGCTGTAGCAGTTTTAGAATCATTCAGAGAAAGTATACACCAGGTAGTGCATAGGTATCCGGGCCATGTAATATTAGTCGGAGGAGACTTCAACCTTAAGAGTATAGATTGGGACCTCGCTAGTTACATTTCAGGCGGTACGGACAAGCAGTCTTGCGAGCTACTTTTGGATACATTCTCCGAAAACTGTCTTGAGCAGTTAAACCGGCAACCCACGCGCAATGGAAATATTCTAGACATTTTAGCCACAAAAAGGCCTGACCTTATTAACGATGTCTGTGTAGAGACAGGAATTAGTGATCATGATATCGTCATAGCGTCGATGATGACCAAAGTTCATAAACCAATCAAGAAGGCTAGGAGCGTGTTTTTGTTGGGAAGAGCCGATAAGCAAATGTTACGATCGCACTTAGAAAATGAATGGGCATCGTTTAATTCCGGGACTATGGATGTAGAGCAATTGTAGACTACATTTAAGTAAAGGGTTAGAGAAATATGTGCCAGTAAAGACGATTAAGGATGGAAAAGATCCACCTTGGTATAGTAATAATGTTAGAAAGCTGCTGATAAAGCAAAGGCTGTTGCACTCTCGATTCAAAAAAGAACACGCAAATGATGACAGGCAAAAGTTAGTAGAGATTCGTGCGTCTATAAAAAGATCGATGCGCGAAGCGTACAATAATTATCATAGCCATACCTTACCAAAAGATCTTTCCGAGAACCCGAAAAAATTCTGGTCCTATGTAAAATCGATAAGCGGGTCAAAACCCACTGTCCAGTCACTCGTTGATCATTCCGGGGCAGTAATAGAAGAAAGCAAACGGAAAGCTGAAGTTTTAAATTTAGCCTTTAAGAAATCTTCCGCGCAGGAGGACCGCACAAATGTACCATCATTTGATCAACGTACAAATTCCGAAATGGGGGACATAGCAATAGGTATTTCCGGTGTAGAGAAGCAGCTGAGAGAGCTAAATACGAAAAAGTCTGCTTGTCCGGATGGAATACCAGTTCGGTTTTACAAAGACTATTCTGCGGCGTTGGCTCCCTACTTAGCTTGCATTTATCGCGAATCTTTAAAACGTTCAAATGTTTGTATAGTTTATGGAACTTAACTACGGGGTCATCAGTCCCTAAACTTACAAACTACTTATGAACTACTTACGAACTAGGACGGCACAAATATCCATGCCCGAGGGGGGATTCGAACACCCGACCGTAGTGGCCGTGCAGACCGTGACTGAAGCGCCTCAGTCTCCTCGGCCACCGCGGCCAGCCGCGAATCTTTAATTCAGCGCAAAGTTGCTAGTGATTGGAAAAAAGCGCAGGTGACTCCCGTTTATAAGAAAGGAAAGAGAACTGACCCACACAATTACAGGCCAATATCGTTAACATCAGTTTCATGTAGAATTTTGGAGCATATTCTCAATTCGAATATTGTAAATTTCCTTGAAACGGAAAAGCTTCTTTCCATGAATCAGCACGGGTTTAGGGAGCATCGTTCATGTAAAATTCAGCTTGCCATTTTCTCACATGACATCTTGCGAGCCATGGACGAAGGGCGACAGGCGGATTGTGTTTTTCTCGACTTCAAAAAGGCATTCGACGCTGTGCCACACTGCAGACTGCTAACGAAGACACGAGCTTATGGAATAGGTTCACAGATTTGTGACTGGCTGGAAGACTTCCTAAGTAATAGAACGCAGTACGTTGTTCTCGACGGCGAGTGTTCATCAGAGACGAGTGTACCGTCAGGCGTGCCCCAGGGGATAAATGATCTGATGGACAGAGTAAGTTGTAATTTGCGGCTGTTTGCTGATGATGCTGTGGTGTATGGGAGGGTGTCGTCTGTAACTGACTGTAATAGCATACAGGATGACTTAGACAAAATTTCTAGTTGGTGCGAATAATGGCAGATAGTTCCCAATGTGGAAAAATGTAAGGTGATGCGCATTAGTAGAAAAAACAATCCCATAACGTTCGACTACAGCATTACTAGTGAGTTTCTTGATGCTGTCGCGTCGTTCAAATATCTAGGCGTAACATTGCAGAGCGATATGAAATGGAACGAGCATATAAGGACAGTTGTGAGTAAGGCGGACAGCCGACTTCGGTTTATTGGGAGAATTTTGGGAAGATGTACTTCACCTGTAAGGGAGACCGCGTATAAAACGCTTGTACGACCACGTCTTGAGTATTGCTCAAGCGTTTGGAACCCGCAGAAGATTATTTTAAAGGAAGACATAGAGGCGGTTCAGAGACGAGCAGCTAGATTTGTTACCCGGTAGGTTCGACCAATGCGCGAGTATCACGGAAATGCTCCGGCAACTCAATTGGGGATCGCTGGAAGAAAGACGACGTTCTTTTCGTGAATTTCTGTTGAGTAAATTTAGAGGGCTCGAATTTGAAGCTGAGTGTAGTACGATCTTTCTGCCGCCTACTTACATTTCGCGTAAAGATCACAAAGACAAGATAAGAGAATTTATGGCTCGTACGGAGGCATTTAGGTATTTTTTTTCCTCGTTCAATTTGGGAGTGGAATAGGAAAGGAAATGCCTAGTAGTGGTACAGTGTACCCTCCACCACGCACCTTACGGTGAATTGCGAAGTATGTATGTAGATGTATATAGAATTTCATACTATTTAAGTGTAGGCAGATTTTCCTTTACATTCTACAAGCCGCGGTGGAGTAGCCGAGCGGTCTAAAGCGTCTCGCTGCGGAGCGCGCGGTTGCTCGCCGTGGAGATTCGAGTCCTCCCTGGGGCATGTGTGTGTGTGTGTGTGTGTGTTGTCCTTCGGTTAGTTTACCTCAGTTTAAGTAGTCTGTAAGCTACGGACTGATGACCACGCAGTTTCGTCCGATAGATTTACAAACATTTGAACATTTGAACATTCTACAAAACAGGGCTGTTACAGGGAAGTGGAGATGGTCAATGTTCGTCCCACTACACCGACTGAGTGCCGAGAGTGCTGTCGGTATGCGTACACTATGGAGTGGAGCCTCAGCAGCACTGCTACCAATGCGAAGCACCTCGGTATGGGAGGATGATAAGCAATTGTTAGAGACCTACTCAAGGAATGAATGTACTTCGGTTAGTTTCGGTATGGGGCATGTAGAGGTATTATGGACAACATTTAAATGCATTGTAAATAAAGCGCCTGGGAAATATGTACAGACAAAGTAGGTCAAGGATAGAAAAGACCCACCGTGATTCAATAAAAATATTTGAAAATTGCTGAGAATGCAAAGGCAGTACCACTAACGGTTCAAAAAAAAAAATCCAAAAAATCAATTGAGCCGAAGGGTAGTAGATATACGCGGGTCTATAAAAATATCGATGCGCGAACCGTACAATAACTGCCATCGCCATACCTTAATAAAGGATCTTGCCGAGAACAAGAAAAAATTATAGTCGATTGTAAAATAGGTATGCCGATCAAACACCAATATCCAGTCACTCATTCTGTGGTGACAATAGAAAACATCAAAATGAAGGCCGAAGTTTTAAATTCAATCACACAGGAGGACAATGAAATGGTACCATAATATGATGATCGTCATAGTTTCTTCCGATCTGCTGACAGATTTTGAAGTTAAGCTGACTCCGGCAGAAGACACTAAGAAACCATGAATAACTATTACGCCGGAAAAGCTTACGAAACTACAATATGATGATCGCTTTAACTCCCAAAATTGATGTTATATCCGCTGTATAGGCATAGCCCGTGTAGAAAAATATATCGCCAGGGCCAGATAGGAAACCAATTCGTTTATAAGAGTACATAGCGGTATTCGCCCCTTACTTAGCTAGCATTTATCACAGAGTTCCAAGGTACGGGAAAAAGGCGCAGGTGATACCCTTGTATAACAAAGGCGAAAGAACGGAACTACATAATTACAGAGCAATATCATTACCTTAAAAGAATTCTTGAAGATATTCTCAGTTCTAATATAATAAATTTCCTTGAGAGGGAGAAGCTTCTGTCCTTGCATGAGCACGGATTTATGAAGCATCGATCATGCTTTGGATGAAGGGGAACAGGTAGACTACATAATTCTGGAGTATCGAAAGGCGTTCGATACGGATCCGCACTGCAGACTGCTAACTAAGAATAGGTACACTAATATGAGAGTGGCTAGAAGACTACATCAGTAACAGGACGCAATACGTTGTCCTCAATGGCTAGTGTTCAAAAGAAACTAATCGTCAGGAGTGCCCCAGGGAAGTGTGATAATACTGCCATTTTTTTCGTCTATAAAAATGACCTGAGGGGCAGAGTGAGGTGCAGTCTCCGGGTGTATGTAGGAGATGTTGAGGTGTCCTGGAGCGTCTCGTCACTGAATGACTGTTGTAGGATGCAGGGTGACTTGGATCAAATTTGTAGATGGTGTGAGGAATGGCCGGTAGTTCTAAATGTACACTCCTGGCCATTTAATTTGCCACGCCACGAAGATTACGTGCTACAGACGCGAAATTTAACCGACAGGAAGAAAATTCTGTGATATGCAAATGTTAACACAATGTTGGCGCCGGTGGCGACACCTACAACGAAATGACATGAGGGAAGTTCCCAACCGATTTCTCTTACACAAACAGCAGTTGACCGGAGTTGCCTGGTAAAACGTTGTTGTATGCCTCGTGTAAGGAGGAGTAATGCGTACCATCACGTGTCAGACTTTGATAAAGGTCGGATTGTAGCCTATCGCGATTGCGGTTTATCGTATCGCGACATTGCTGCTCCCGTTGGTCGCGATCCAATGACTATTAGCAGAATATGAAATCTGTGGGTTCAGGAGGGCAACATGTATCGCCGTGCTGGATCCCAACTGCCTCGTATCACTAGCAGTCGAGATGACAGGCTTCTTATCGGCATGGCTGTAACGGATCGTGCAACCACGTCTCGATCCCTGAGTCGACAGATAGGGACGTTTGAAAGACAACAACCATCAGCACGAACAGTTCGAACACGTTTGCAGGTCGGTGACCATGGCTGCGGTTACCCTTCACGCTGCATCACAGACAGGAGCGCTTTCGATGGTGTACGCAACGACGAACCTAGGTGCACGAATGGCAAAACGTCATTTTTTCGGATGAATCCAGGTTCTGTTTACAGCATCATGAAGGTCGCATCCCTGTTTGGCTACATCGCGGTGAACGCACATTGGAAGCGTGTATTCGTCATCGCTATACTGGGGTATCACCCGGCGTTATGATACGGGGTGCCATTAGTTACACGTCTCGGTCGGTCACCTCTTGTTCGCATCGACGGCACTTTGAACATTGGCCGTTACATTTCAGAAGTGTTAGACCCGTGGCTCTACCCTTCATTCGATCCCTGCGAAACCCTACATTTCAGCAGGATAATGCACGACCGCATGTTGCAGGTCCTGTACGGACCTTTCTGGATACGGAACATTTTCTATTGCAGCCCTGGCCAGCATATTCTCCAGCTTTCTCACCAATTGAAAACGTCTGGTCAATGGTGGCCGAGCAACTGGCTCGTCACAATACGCCAGTCACTACTCTTCATGGACTGTGGTATAGTGTTGAACATACATGGTTGTTCTGGGTACCGATTTCTCAGGATCTATGCACCCAAATTGTGTGAATATGTAATCACATGTCAGCTCTAGTATAATATATTTATGTAATGAATACCCATTTATCATCTGCTTTTCTGGTTTTAGCAATTTCAATGGCCAGTAGTTTATAAAAATGAAAGGTGAAGCGAATAGGAGAATGACTAGCGCAATGTTCGATTACAGCATTAGTGGTGTGCTTTTTGACAGAGTCACGTCAAATAAATGTCTAGGCGTCGTGGCGAAGGCGCAAGTATGACGTAAACTGTGAGTAAATATCGATACCAATTTTCGATACTTATACTTACTGTGTCACTTTTCTTAATAGTTCTGCGGTGCCACACTTTTATTATTACAAGTGACTGGAAGTCTTGCGGAATGGCGACGATTGAGCTAAAACATTTGTGCAGATTATAGGTCCTACATGCACATACGTATATCATTAGGAAGGAACCGATGACTATAAATAAACAAGAGTTCACGAATTTCATATTCATTATACGTTGATATTGTGAGAATGAAGATTACATTCAACAAAGCAGATGGAGCTGATGCTATATTCATCAAAAAGATACTGCACATGTGATTGAATACATAAGAACTGAGAACTGCACACAAAAATTGGCATTAATCTCAGGAATAAATGTTATGCAAATGGGTAGTTCCAGTCTAGATGAGAATTCAATCACTACGTAATAGTGATGTGGTAATGTAAAAGTAAGCTTCCCTTAAACAAATCTTACATGTTCGTTAAAGTTAGTGTATAGGAAATCAAGCCGGCCGCGGTGGCCGAGGAGACTGAGGCGCTCCAGTCACGGTCTGCACGGCCCCTACGGTCGGGGGTTCGAATCCCCTCTCGGGCATGGACATTTGTTCCGTCCTAGTTCGTAAGTAGTTCATAAGTAGTTTTAGGGACTGATGACCTCGTAGTTATGTCCCATAAACTATACAAACATTTGAACATTTTTTTTAGGAAATCAAAATCGGAAGAAGTGCGGTGTGAAAATCATTATCAAACTATTGCCCTCCACAAGTTCACCATAGAACCTTACATGAGTAGCAGTGTTCTCATCTTGTACGGATTGCTAAAATCTGTACGCCTGTCTGAAGAATTAGCTATTTTGTAATATTATTTACTGTGTAAGAAACTTCAGCTCCGCAAGTCTGATGCCACTTCTGACCGCGACCAGCCACTTCATTTTATTTCTTCGGCCCGCTAGTTCTTAACAAGCTAGTATTTTTAGAAATAACTTTATACGACATGAGCACATATAGCACTAAATGTAGACGTTTCATGTTATAGTTTTATTTTCTGATGAAGCCACTGATGAGGTGCATTTATCTTAAAGCATCTAGTAGGGCTGCATTTTCTAACACACTACATTGTGCTGATACAGTTTCTGTTTCATACAAGCAATATCCAGAATCATAATTTTGTAATTGCCGCTGAAACTAGCAAACCCAATATGGTAAAAATCAGAAATACTGACAGCAGCTACTCGAAACGATAAAATCCAGATTTTAAATGCCGAAGATAGGGTTCTCCAAACGGGTAGTATTAACAAATAGACCGAATAATACGTAAATAAAATGTTAATTCGGGAAAATTGGTTACAACAAAAACTAAAGCTCATAAGGAAGTACGAAGCTAATTTAATAATTATCCGGAAACGTTATATAGTTACAAAACACCGACAAAATTTAAGCACTCTTTTTATTTTTGGTGGTATCCGAGAACTATTGCCAAATACACCTGCCAAAATTGCGTCACAGAGAGGTATATATATTATTAAACTAATACTGGTGACAGGACGTTAGTCCCGGCGTCACGTGAACGCAAAAGAAAAGAAGAAAAAAAGAATGTAAACTTAATTACATGGATATTGTAACAAGCTCGGCAAAGTTTGAGCGATTTTTCAACATAGTCACCAAAATAACAGTTACACTTCTCATATCGTGGGATCTACTTTTGTATGATTCGATGTCTATTGCCTGTGAATGGGACCGTCGTGTGACAGTCGTGATGGTGGTAGTCATCAGCTTTTCATCATCAGAACTCTTGCCAGAGGAATGGAATATAGTGAGGTGCAAGAATTTTGAAACCGCTGGCAGCAAGATAACTGCAGGCTGGATGATGAAACAGTTCCTTGCCGAACTTTTATTGCTGTCGATGAGCATTGTAACAGAGTAGAATAACGTCTCAAGTAACCATTCCATAGTTCCTGTTCTGAATGGTACGTTTCAGATTCCGTATTGTTTCACAGTAAGAGCTTAAAACGGCTGTTACAAGCTGGTTCCATTCGCAGACGGCAAGACTATACGACAAAGGATTATAAAAATTGATGCCACGACATGAGAACTAACTCATTTATTTTGGTGATCATGTCTAAAAAAAAAGGGCTGAAACATGACTGTATCTCTTGACCAGTAAGTTTCTCGTGTAACTATGTAGACTCTGTTAAAAAAAAAAAAAAAAAAAAAAAAAAAATTAAAAATAGTAAGACTAAAAGCTACGCATTTGTGCTATCGCGTAACGGATTTTTTGAAAAATTACTACTTTTATTGAATAAAGTGCCTATAATGATAACCCTGTAACAATTGTAGGACTGAAAATCATGGACGCGAACTCTGAACAATAACAGGCAAATACTGTGGTGTCGCACAAGTACAAAGTGCGCGCCACCTACTTTCGCCGCGCGCCGCCATGCACGCACGGCGCGGCGTTCTGACAACGACAGCCACGAGCGCCCTCTGCGACAACGCCGCTCGTGGCCACCACTGAACGGCATCGTTCACTTGGGACTGAGATAGCAACCAGTTAGGACCTTCGTAATCAGATAGGCACCAGTGAAGACTTTGCTATCGTACAGGCACTAGGCAGGCCTCTAACAACTATGTATCAACATTCTGCAGTACTATGTAAAAGTTAAGTATTGTTACATTCTGTGCAATATATATCTCTTTATAATTTACTCTAGTGTTTATAGTTTCTGGCTGCTCCCCTCCGTACCTGCACCAGCGTGCTACCTTTATTCCTGTGTCGGTCTCATTCCACTCGGCCACCGACACCTACGACGAGGCTGGGACACAAAAGCGGCGACGAAGTTGGGACACAAAAGTGGCGACGAGGTTGGGATACAAAAGATACCTGAGGTGAAAGGCTGAGCCAGGGTACACGCATTGGGATCAACGTTCGCGCCAACAGTGTTCGTCCAACGTATGAAACGGTGAAATAGCACTGGTAGCAATGTTGGCCCCAACGTTGGTACGGCTCCGTTGCTTGTCGGTAGTTTGACCAAACATCAAAGTACGCCATCCACTCATTGGACCAGCGTTTTATCATTCTTTGTCGCCGTCGCGTCTAGAAAGCTGCTTATTTATTCGTTTGTTCTTCGTCACCGTTTATTTTAAAGTTTCAAAATACTTTCGTAAGTGGATCTGTATCAGAACGGTATATATGTGAAAGCAAACACTGAAATATTAAGGCATGATCAGTAACAACCAATAAAAAGGAAATATAAATTTCTCAAGCATAATAGTGCTTTTGAAACACTCGGTTACTGGATCAAATTTTAAAAATTTACGTTAGGTAACACTGAGCCGGCTGTGGTGGCCGAGAGTTCTGCTGCGCGCCAGTCACAGTCTGCACGGCCACAACGGTCGGGGGTTCGAATCCCCCTTGGGCATAGACGTTTGTGCCGTCCTTAGTAGTAGCTAGTTCATAAGTAGTTTGTAAGTTTAGGGACTGATGACCTCGTAGTTAAGTCCCATAAGCTCTACAAACATTTGAACATTTGTAACGTTGCCTGCCAACGTTCAGAAATTGCTTTGCAAACTTCAAGTACTAGCAGTGATCTCACATACATGTGCTGCTGTAGCAAGAAATGGAAGAGTCAATGCCAAACGAACATTAGCAGCAATAGCTTCCCTCCAAAAGTATCATACTTCAATCAAAAATCGTATAACCACTCCTTTGTCATCTGCTAACGAACAAAATGAGCTAAGTGTGATTAAATCTATCGCTGTAAACAACGGGTACGATCATCACATGATATATCACATTCTCAGTAAGAAAGCATCCCAGAAATGGTCTACTTTAGGAAATGTTCCATTTTCTTGCAATAATAAAGACACTAAATTCATTTTCATTCCATTCTTAGGCAACATTTCGTATAGGATCAGACGTCTTCTAATAAAGAATTTCAACTGCAATATCTCATTTTCTACAAATAACAGTTTGAAGATACACCTTGTACATATTGCCCAAAACACTGAAGATAAGTTATTTAATTCCGGCGTTTATAAACTAATCTGTAACGATTGTCCGTGCTATTATATTGGCCAAACACGCAGGGCAGTGAAAGTGAGATACAAGGAACATCTATTAGGAAAGAAACGCCTTTTTATTGCTAACCGTACGTCGGAAAAGCTAAAAGACACCTTGGTTTTACGTAGAGAAGACAAGGGCCGAAATCTCGAACTTTGGGAGGAGTTGGAGATTTTTAAACATTTACATTCAAGAGATGGTAAAATATTAAATAATCAGCTCCATCTCGCATTCATTTCTTGAATGGTTTAAACCAATATTATCAAAAAAATTTAATAGTCAACGGTAACCTCTTCGGTGTCATTTCCTCAAAATTCTATTTTATTTCATTTTAAGCTTCTGTGGGTTTCCTATTTTATAATGTGTTATTAACATGTATTGACTACTGACGCTGTATCATCGTCACTAAGCGCATGCGCGACGTGTCATGTTTATCTGGTGACCACGTCTTGCTCAAACGGTCAGTCGGCGGTTAGCACGCCACACAATATGTTACACAGCATATGTTATCAGTTTACATGTTTGACGTGCTTTTGTCTAAAAGGGTACACTATGCGTACAAAATTCGAAGCATGTAACTTTTCCACAGTAATAATGTAATGTAAGTACTTATTTCCTGTAAAATAAACTTTGTGGTAATTTTATAGGTAAACAATCTATAGTTTTAATACTGGTGTACATAGCTTTATTGTTATTTTCTTATTCACTGTAGATCCATGTATCTTCTGAAGAAGATTGATTTATATCAATTGAAACCGCGGTAAAGTGTATAAAACTTTAATTTACAACTGGTTGGCTGCTATTTTATTGCTCTGAATTATCGTTGCTGTATGCAGTCATGTTCAAAATTTGGAAAAAAAAATTAAAAAATTTGTACTAATACTTTAATCAATGATGGAGCTCCTTTAAATTTTAATGTGTATTGATTACTTGTAACTGATTTCGAAGTGTACAACTTGAAGCCATACAACGCACCTCAACACCTTCAAAATGTTGAAATATTTGCAACGTTGTTCGCCGCGGTGTAGTAGCCGAGTGGTCTAAGTCGCCGTCAGAGGTTAGAGTCTTTCCTGGGGCATGGCTGTGTGTGTTTGTCCTTAGGTTAGTTTACCTTAGTTTAAGTAGTTTGTAAGCTACGGACTGATGACCACGCAGTTTCGTCCGAAAGATTTAAAAACTTTTGAACATTTTTTGCAAAGTCGTTCAAATGTTTCTTTATAAATATATCGAACACAACTGCGTGGTTATCATTCCGTAGCTTACTTAAACTAAGGTAAACTAACCTAAGGACAAAACAAACACCCATGCTCGACAGAGGACTCCAACCCGCGACAGAGAATGGCCGTGCGCACCGCAGCACTGCGCCCCAGAGCGCACGGCTAATCCGGCGCGCTAAACATCTTACTCTACATCATTTTCTTTTTGATTTTGCAATGAAAATATATAATTATTCACACTCATAATTGCTGATACATCGGCCACGATCTATGCTTCAAATATATTTCCGTAGGCTCTTAACGAATTCAACTGAATGTTGCAGCCAATGTGTGGGCACTGACACAAACGTATTGGCCAAGGTTGCAGTCAGCGTCGGTACCAATGTGTGGATGCGGAGTAACACGGACGTCCCTTGTCGTGCTGTCACCTAAGAGGATCGTACTGCTCTCCATCTTTCTCTCTCTCTCTCTCTCTCTCTCTCTCTCTCTCTCTCTCTTTCCGTCTCTCGCTCTGATTCTCCCGCACACAGAGGAATTGCGAGCGTGTCGAGGAAGGTGTGAGAACGGTGCGGTAGAGGATGGGAAGGGGAGAAGGAGTAGTGCAGGAAGACGGTGGGAAGAACCGAAACGGACAGGGGACAAAGAGAGAGAGAGAGAGAGAGAGAGAGAGAGAGAGAGTAGCGTGTGTGTGTGTGTGTGTTTGTGTGTGTGTGTGTGTGTGAGAGAGAGAGAGAGAGAGAGAGAGAGAGAGATTGAGACAGTCAAAAGGAAGTTACAGCGAGGGGACGAAAACAAAAGGGTGGACGCGAGGTGGAAAGCCAGCTGCCGCTCTCGTCGCAGGGATTCAGCCCTGCCGATTTGCAAAATGCGTCTCTCATTCGCTTCAACTTTAACCTTCCGCAGTAGCTCCCATTTCCTTTCCCAGCCCCGGAGTCTCCGTAAAAGCGCTTTTAACGCTGCTGCCGAAAGGGATAACGTTGTGAAACGCGACACAAGAAACCCAAGGAAACCCGTAAGTTATTTTCTAAAGTGGGCACTTTGCGGGGAATTTCTAAGAAAGGCGCTACGCTTTTACAGTTAATACCAGCGGTGACGGTAGCAGGATGTGCTAATTTCTCCGAGGTAAGTGGGAGAGAAGTCCAAGAATGTCTTCCACATGAGCTAAGATGATCTTTCTGATTACAGGTACATTTTTGTAGGTACGCTTTCCTTTTAATCACATGCTCGGCGAATTGCTGTGAAGCGAGCACCTCAAATGATTAGATTTTATTTGCGAGGTGTATAATTAATATGCTTATACGCCAACAGTCAGTTTTGTATTTATTAGACACGAGACTAGTTTCGGAGCACTCCTTCGCCATTTTCAAATGTTTACAACAAATATCACAAACATCAACCTTATGGAATGACCAGCTTTTAAAAGGTAAACATTTCCCGTTTATAAATAACTAGCCGAAAACCCGGCGTTGCCCGGGTATTTATTTATTTATTCCTGCAATTTTTCAGCTTTATATGCATTTTTGTAAGGGCTGTACGATTGTGAAATCTCTTGCGAATACAATTAGTAGTAAAGAAGTAATAGATTAAAACTTGGTGCGTGATGGGACGGTTTTCCATGAACGTTACTGTTTATGCGCTCGTATCTCATGAACTGCGTATCGAACTGTGATACAATTTAGAAGGTACACTCAACTATATGCCTGTATACTATTTGTAAAATTTACTGCGGCTACAATTTGTGTTGTAGAAATTATAAATTTTAACGTCATACCGAATGCCGTAGGTTTAGTCCATGATCAACAGAATGATTCTGTTTATGTGCTCATATCTCATGAACTACATGTCGGAATATGACAGAATTTAGAAGCTACATTCAACTATATATGTGTATACTATCTGTAAAATTTCCTGTCGCTACAATCTTTAGTTTTATAATTATAAATTGTAACATCATACCGAGAGGCGTAATTTTACTCCATAAACAGAGGAAAAGTAGTAAGCGAGAAACTTTTTTCCTTTCATCATTTTACTATTGTTGCCAGCTAGAAAAATAAAGGTTTGAAATTATGTTTAAAGTTTGTTGCAAGTCGCTAAGTACTGTCAATCTCATACAGTGTATTTCGAAAGTCTCGCCGCATTTTATGGCATTTTTTGTGATTTCTATTGGTTATGACGTAATATTTTTTGAACCATGTGCCGTATGTGATTCTTAACCATGCAGCAATTGTTACCTCACGGCAAGGAATGTGTGTACCAAATCTGGTTGAAATCGGTCCAATGGTTTACGTAAATGCAGCAGTTTTTCGCGCATCTCATTGTTTATGACGTCATATCTCGTCATATATCGTACGTGATTCTTACACTTACGGCGACTGTCCTCATGGATTGAAGTTTACGTGTACAAAATTTCATAAAGATTAGAACAAAACTGTAGATTTGTATGTAACACGTACACACATACGGACACTCTGCTTTATATATTAGATAACCATAATTATTTATTGTGAACGAGATGTTGTAAATGTATGTAGCTCAGCTAAACTGAATAATTTAGTTAGTGCATCAGAGTCTGTAAAACATCTGGTGTTGCAGTAGAAAGTGATTTAGAATGAAGTAAACACATAGCACAATTTCCCCGTATGGACTGTAGGAATAGGTTATTCACCTCTTAAGGCTGAAATGAGACTCAATTTTCATTTTAATGATACAAGTTTCCACTAACTCCATCTAAGGTGGAATAACATTGACCATCTAGAAACTAAAATAATCATAATAAATGAAATTATAGTAACCTAGTTCAGCAGTTTGCCTGATCTACATAAATTTACAACAGCTTGGACACATGCAGTAATTCTGGTTATTCTTCATAAACGGGGGGCAGAAATTAGTTTACTTTGAAAAATATTCACGTTCAATGAGATTTATTTTTGTAATATTTGTTTTAAACACTTGAAAGTAGCTACGTAGTACGCCGTAACTAGTCGTGTTCCTAATAAATACAGAACTGAATTTTGTTTTGTGAGCAAATTAAACAAATGTTTCGCAAATAAATTAACCCTAGACAGTTTCACTCCTGGCCGATAATATGTCAGATTATCAAATGAGTAGGATAACGACAGCAATTCATCCATTGCTGTAACATTTTAAAATTGGTTTTAAGAAGCAGAAAACAGGTGCATATCCTGAAAGTAACTTCCGATTGGTTATATAAAACATAAGTGTACAGATACCGAAAAAATACTTGTGGTACAAATATCTACAACTGTTTTACATCTATTTAGCTTCTAAAATTCTGTAGGCACTTGTCATAACTTGGCATGAGTTTACGTATGCCTTCTTGATGAAAGGTTGCCGCCTGTGTATTCGACCATGTGGCAACATGTTCATTTAGCTAGTCATCATCGTTGAAGTGTTGACCAATAAGGACATTTTACGCTAGGAGCGAGGTCTGCGCTGTGCGGAGGATGATCCAACACGTCCAAGGGACTTCCCGTAAGAGTTAATAGTTCACATTCGCCGTGTGAAGTCGGCCATTATTGTGGGAAAAAAATAAAATAAAAAGACGAAACTGCTTTTGACAGTAATCCTCGGCGATTGTTCTGTATTGCGCGGCGAAATTTCTTAATGGTCTCGCAGTAACCATGTGCATTGTCTCTTTGGCTTCGTGGTACGAAATCAATCCCCAAGAAGCCTTTTCTGTCCCAAAAAACGGTGCAATAACTTTTCGATGTGTCAAGATTTTTTAGGCTTAACATTCGTTGGGGATTAAGTGTGCCGCCTTTCCATTGATTGCCGTTTTGTTGAAAGTATCGTACGATACCCAAGTTTCATCCTTCGTGACTATCCTGGAAAGAAAAATTTCGCCCTCATCATTGTAGCGTGTGAAAAATGAAGTGCACAGACCATCCATTGTTTTTTGTGTTGTTCAGTAACAATTTTGGGTACCCAACTTGAGCAAGGATTTCGAAGTTTTAGTATTTCAGCGACAACTTCATGAATTACTGATCGTGAGATTTCCGGAACTTCCATAGCATGGGAACTTAGTGCAATCTTACGGTTGTGGTCAATCATCTTTCAGTTGTGTGAACCAGTTCATCTGTAACCACAGACGGGCGTCTACTCTGTTCTTCATCGAGCACTTGATCGCGTCCTTCTAACCATTGAATCACTCCTAGCATTTTGTCCGTAAACCTCGCAGATTTACCGATTTGACTTAAATTTCTTTGCATTTAGGAAACGTCGACAGCAGCTATCCGTAAACGGCGTACATGTCTTCTACTACAGTCAGTAATTGCCGCGCATTGCTTGGAACTGCGATCGTAGCGCTGCCGCGGATAGAAATGGAAATTGAACCTACTTTGTGGAAGACCCTCGTGTATTCGGACTAATGAAGAGTCACCATCTGAAGAGATGTATAATAACTGATTTCTTAAGATTATAATGACATCTCTACATGTTTTCTCCAAACATGCTGGAAGGTGTCCTATCATGTTCGGACTAAATATATTGTCGCGAGACAGCCAGTACACCGAGTGCCGCAGTGGCGCAGGGGATAGCGTCACCGACTGCGGTGCTGAAGGTTGCCGACTCAATCCCGTCCACCGGCAAAAAGTTATTTGTTATTAACATTTCCAGATTGTTCTACATCTTTCTTATCTTTACTTGTAAACTCTACTATTTTCTTATGTTAACTATTCTTCTAAATTCTGGTAAATTCTGTCTGTGTATAAAGACCAGAGCACTCTGCCCGAGAGGCAGTTAGTGCTGCGTGTATATAAAGTTCGTAATAAACCTGCTTTCAGTACAAGTGCTGTGTTCAGTTGCCTTCGAAGGCTGCTTCCATTTAAACACGACAATAAAATCTGAAGAAGGTCATCACGTGCCCAAACCCTGAAATAAAACGAAACTAAATACGACTGCTGCTTCCTAAAACAAAACAAAAATAAGACACAATTTTTTTATACTTTTCAAAGTAGTGTGTCCTTACATTAACTTTCATAACTGATTCAGCTATCCCAGAAGAGTAAAATGATAATTCATGTAACGTAGCTATGGCGACCTTCATTTGGTATGTGAACACGAAACATCTCTAACAGTAGGTTGGCATCACGTTTCAGAATGCTTGTTAGCACGATATAAAAGTGAGAAAGCATTGTGGCACCAAGATTCAAAAATGTTCTAATGTTTGTAAAAGGTTATGGGACGTAACTGCGGGGTCATCAGTCCATAAACTTAAAAAATATTTATGAACTATCTTATATTAAAGAAAGCAGAAACATCCATGGCCGAGGGAGGATTCGAACCCTCGGCGGGTAGCGACCTCGCGCATCGGAGAATAGCGCCTCAATGCGCTTGGCAACTCCGCCACGGCATGAACATTTATGCAACCACTATAGCTGGTCACAATGTTCTGCCTGATCAGTGTAGATACAAAAGTAAGTGTTTGTGGTGATTGATTGAATGGTACCGAAATTTACTCTGTAGTGCCTTACACCTTTCACCAGACCGGGTGTTGTTGTTGTTTTGTAGTTGCTGACCGCGCGGGAGTGGCCGTTCGCTGTAAGGCGACTTTCTGCAGAGTACGCGTTTCCTCCCCGTCCGAGGGTCGAGTCCTCCATCGGACGTGGGCGTTCGTGTGTGTTGTCTTTAGCATAAGTTACTAGTCTGTAAGTCTAGGGACCGATGACCAGTGCAGTTTGGTCCCATAGATTTAAAAATAATTGAACATTCTCTTGTAGTGGTCTTCAGTCTGGTTTAATGCATGTCTCCACGCCACTCCGACTTGTATAAACTTCTTCATATCTGAATACCAGGAGCAACCAACATACTTTGGAACCTGCGATTCCTACCCCACAGACTTTCCTCCAATTCAAGATTCCGCGATGTATCAGAATTTGTCCTCCTGAGTTCGTAATTATTCTCAGGTTCTTCATTACCACTTCCCCTCCTCTTATTCATCTACATCTACTTCTACATAGATACTCTGCAAATGATATTTAAGTGCCAGGCAGAGTGTTCATTAACCAATTTCATAACTTTTATCTACCGTTACATTCTGTAATAGCGCGCGGGAAGAAAGAACACCTAAATCGTTCCGTTTTCGATCTGATTTCTCTTATTTTATTGGGATGGTCATGTCTCCCTAAGTAGTTGGGTGCTAGCAAAATATTTTCACATTCAGAAGTAAAAGTCGTTGATTGAAACTTCGCAAACAGATCACGCCGCAATGAATAACGTTTTTCTTTTAATGATTTCCACCCCAATTCGTACATTTCCGTGTCGCTTTTCCCCCCGTAACGTGATAAAACGAGCTGCCCTTCTTCGAACCTTCACAATATCTTCCGTCAGTCCCACCTGGTGAGGGTCCTGCAATGGACAACAATACTCCGGGAGACGACGCACAAGTGTGATGTAGGCAGTCTCTTTGGTGGAGCTGTTGCATCTTCGACGTGTTCTGCTAATGAAACGTAATCTTTGGTTCACCTTCCCCACAATATTTTCTATGTTTTCTCTCCAGTCTAAGTTGTTCATAATTGAAACTCCTAGGTATTTGGTAGAATTTACCACCTTAAGGTTTGACTGATTGATCGTGTAAATGCAGTTCAGCTGATTTCCTTTAGTGGTCATGTGAATTACTGCACACGTATTTAGTGTCAATTGCCAATTTTCGCACCTTGTAGAAATTTTGTCTAAATCGCTTTGCAGTTGCTTTTGATCCTCTGTTGACTTAACTAACCGATAAACGACAGCATCATCCGCAAACAGTTTAAGGGAGCTAATCAGATTGTCTCCTAAATCGTTTATAAACACAAGGAAGAGTAGGAGACCTGTAAAGCTTCCCTGGGGAACGCCGATTATCACTTCTGTTTTACTCGATGACTTGCCGTCAATTACAACGAACTGTGTCCTTTATGATAGGAAATCGTGAATCCAATCGCACAATTGGGGAGATATTCCATAAGCACGCAATTTCAATGGAAGCCGCTTGGAGGGTACAGTGTCAAAAGTCTTCCGGAAATCCAGAAATATGAAATCGATTTGAGATCCATTGTCGATGGCATTTATCACTTCATGTGAATAAAGGGCAAGCTGTGTTTCACAAGAACGATACTTTCTGAATCCGTGTTGACTACTGATTAATAGGTCGTTCTCTTCGAGGTAGTTCATAATGTTCGATCACAGTATATGTTCCAAAATCCTACTGCAAATCGACGTCAATGAGATAGGAATGTAATTTTGGGGATCACTTCTGTTGCCTTTCTTGAATAATGGAGTAACGTGGGCAACTATCCATTCTACGGATCTTTTGCTGAGTGAGCGGTTGTAAATTATAGCTAAGTACGGAGTTTCAATTTTGATAATTACCGTTTGATGGTCCGTAATTATTATGTTTTCGTCTTTCTGGATTAAATCCAGTGATCAGATACTGACAAGAACTTACTTACGTCGTGTTCTCGTGTGTACATTAAATGTTTACGCGTCTGAATCGGAAGCTTTGAAACCTATTTCTGTAACCTTTCTTGTACAGCTGTCTATCACAACCTGTCAAAAACCTCTTGTTCCAATTCCTCTAGTGTCGTTCACTGTTCAATTGTTGTGACGTTGCATCGTCTCTAATGTGCGTGAGAATGAATTGCATTTTAGCCCTATCATTCTATACCCGGGCTAAGTATTTTTCAAACTTCGTACTAACAATGAAAGTTTTAAGATTGTAGATGTTTTACAATACTTTTTTCTCCCTTCTAAATCATAGTCAAATGATCATTTCGGTTTTTTTCTGTTTGCAATGTTGTTATTATTTGTAGGAGACATAAGGTAATTTGCGGTCATATGAATTCGGTAACTGTTTTCTATAGAACAACTTCGTCTCATGGTGACAAGAGAAAGGTACTCCACTCATATGTACAGGTTAAGAATGTATATTATTTAATGCTACGGAATTGTGTAGTTCTAACAGATGTTCTTGAACTTTCTTCTCCCATGTTGTAGACTGTACCATATTTCTCAATTCTTTCCTTCATTCATGACTAGATTCGCCGTTACCTAGAATACGTTCTAACTCCATGTTTCCTTAAGATACTTTTACTTCCTGCTGTACAGTTTGTTGCATGTTATCAGATAACTGATCCACATTAGTGGCTAACATCTTCAGCTGATTTTCTAGAGTCCGATGTACAGTTTGCATTGCCTCTACATCTGACTACAGACTTTATTCTGAATTTCATCTTAGTTTCACATCATGGAACTAATATCCCTTCGAACCTCATTTAATTCTTGATTGAGCCGATCGATGATTTTCTTGTGCCATTCTTCCACGTTCTGCCTAATCTACTTTCACAATTCCTGTTTTTGTTTGTCTAATTACTCCTGTTCTTTCTGTTTTTGTAGCTTTAATATTTGATGTTGTTCCAGAATTTGTTTAGTAATTCCTCATCTCTAATTTTTGAAATAACACAGTCGTGAAATTTCACTGCAGATAGGCGATATTATTGTACTTCCCGCTTTTTACCGCTTTTACTGCTTTCGTGTACTTCGTCCGAATCACTAATATTTCGCCCCTCAGTCATGTCATTAGCCCTACCTGGTAGCGAATATTTTGTACGATCGCCTATTCGTTCTATGTTTTCTACTCTTTGAACGTTAACTGCAATATTAACATCTGCCAATATCGTCAATTTCCTGTATTGTTGTCCTTTTTGTTTTACCCATAGCTAAAGGAATATATTCAATTTCACACAAACCCTGAAGATCGGTATGTCTACACACCTAATAGATATCGATAATATCACTTGTAAGACTAATAGATTTCTTACACAGTTTCACGTACAAATATTCGCAGGAAATCAGTTTCACTTCGTATGTTTTTACACACACACACACACACACACACACACACACACACACACATACCCAAAAAATATGAAAAAGTTGAAAATTAAAGCACATACATGAAACTGCTTATCCATTCAAATAAAATCAGAGAACTTTGCAAGTTACGTGTATGCACTTACTTTATAAAAATATTCTTTCGTAATTTGCTGGAAAACATCCTGGGTTAATTCTAATGGTTCGCTGAATCACTGTTTCTATATTTTCTTTGTTCAGTTCGGCTTATTACAAAAGTCTCTTTTCTCGAACACGGATTGTTAAATTCAGTTTATGAAACATTAAACACAACTTAAATCTTCGTTTTTGAAGGTGAAAAAAATACGCCTTGTGTTTGCTGCAATTGATTTTATTTCTTTCAGACGCGTTTCGCTTTTCATTTGAAATGCATCTTTAGTGGGATCAACAAGTACAATTTTGTCTCTCTCTCTCGCTATCTTTGATTGTGTGTGTGTGTGTGTCACTGTGTGTGTGTGTGTGTGTGTGTGTGTGTGTGTGTGTGTGCGTCAGAGAGAGAGAGAGAGAGAGAGAGAGAGAGAGAGAGAGAGAGAATAATTATATTTTGTGTGTATATGATTGGAATATCTGTATAAGGGTGGTAGAAATTTTGCTGTTTGGTTAATTCTTGTTTTGATTTAAATCATCTGTGAAAAGGGGGGGGGTAATAAGATTCTATGTATTGGGCTATGTAAATATTTATCTAGCAGTAAAAACAGTGAATTATTTGATATGTTTACTTGCTCATGCAACATATTGGTCTTTGATTCTGTTGCCTTTATGGTTCGGCGAATGTGGAATGGTTTTTACCATATTTCCAGCCTCTCATGTCTTCTTTATATATGACATCAAATGTTCTGCTTGTTTGTTGTGCATATCTGCCATCACAGGTGCTACACTGTAATTGGTATATACCACATTTTTTGTATATATTTGTCCTCTTTGTTAGTTTTGGAGTGCGTTTTTGGATAGAATTATCTGCTGAGTATGTTATATTTATGCCGTGTTTTTTTGAAAGTATTGGTTATTTCGTGTGTGATTTTGTGTTTATGTCACTGTGTATCATTTTGTGCCTTCTTTTACATTGGTTTGCTTATTATCGGCAGTTGTCATGGCATTTGGCGTTTGTGACTTTGTTTGGTTTTGAGTTTTAGTAGTCTTTGATTTTTTGTTTTGTGCTATTATTTTTAATTTGTTTTTCAGTTTGGTGACTATGACATCCTTGTTTTTGGCTCCTTGCATTATTACGTCCAGTACTTTTTGATACTTTTATTTGATGAGCAGTACTGTGAAATTTACATCAATTATCAGCAAAATAATGTCATGTTTGTACATCGTAAGATAAATGAACAATGCAGCCCCACGTTCCAGGGTGACATTATGACATGCAGTCTGGTGAATATTACGGTTTCGGTAAATTTTTGCTTTTCTCTTTTCTGCGAAATTAAGCATACAAATGATTTTTAATATAATTTACTCACCAATGTTTCGGGCCATCCCTGGGGACGTCTCATACTGCATGCTAAATTCTACATATGCGCACTCAGGCTGCTGCTAGTAAATTTAGAACCTATCCAATAGCGTACTAGTACGAAGTGCGGTCTACGTTTAAGAAAATTAGAATTCTGTGGCGTCACGGGGATTGCTGCAAAATGGTTAAGTCGTGCCTCGCTAAAAGGAAACGGTGTCAGTGCAAGGGACTAGTGAATGAAGCCAACAGTCATCGATTGGGAAGAAATTACATGTGGTGTCCCACAATGATTCATCTTAGAGCCACTGCTTTTTCTTGTGTACGTTAATTACCTCTCATCAGTAACGCTGCGAGAAATAGATGTCGTTTCGTTTGATGATACAAGTATTGCAATAATAGCATGTTGAGCATAGTTCTGGAAAGGTCAGCTAATGATATTTTCATTAACATTAATAAATGGTTTAAAGATAACTCATGGACATTAAAGTTTGAAAGGATTCACTACATGCACTTCAGGATAAGTAAGATATTCCCATCCAGTATATGCATAAAATATGAAGAAGAGAAGATAGAAGAGGTTAACAGTATAAATTTCTGGGATTACAGCTAGATAATAAATTCAGTTGGGAGGAGCACACCACAGAACTGCAGAAACGACTTAACAAATCTGTATTTGCAATACGAGTGGTGTCAGACATAGGAGACATAAAAATAAAAAAAAGCTCCCATACTTTGCTTACTTTCATTCCATTTTGTCATATAGTGTAATATTTTGGGCTAACTCTTGAAGTCAAGCAAAAGTTATATGAATTATTTGTGGTGTAAATTCACGGATATCCTGCAGAAGCCTTTTGAAAGAACTGGGTATATTAACTACTACCTCTCAGTGTATTTATTCCTTAATGAAATTTGTCATAAATTGTATATCCCTTTTCCCAAGAAACAGCTCAGTTCATACCTACAATACTAGGAACAAAAATGATCTACACATGGACTTAAAAGCACTTACTTTAATTCAAAAATGGTTCCACTACTCAGGAACACATATTTTCAATAATTCACCTACAACCATAAAAAATTTAGCTACAAATAAGGATCAGTTTAAGAGGAGCCTAAAAGCCTTTCCACTGGCCAACTGCTTCTACTCTATTGTCGAATTCTTAAAAAGAATCAGATGATGCATGTATCTGTATTCATACTATTAGTATTATCACAGTGTCAACGTGTAAAAAATGTATCTACTTGTATTAGTATTATTATATTATCAGATTGTAAAAAAAATTAAAACAATTATTGAAAAAAAAATAAAAATTACATGTTCCACATCCATGATGATCTCCTCAGCACGGATCTAGGGACGACTCAACTAATATCATCTAATCTTACGAAATGCCGGTATTTCCATGTCACTAGATAGCGCGCAACGTAAAGTCAATATTGCTCATTTGATCATCATGTAAACAGCACTTTACGGTGCACTTTCTAGTTAGGTTGTGAGGAGTGCCGGAAGCAGTCTCCCTTAGCACATCGCACGCTACATTCCTTTGAGATTCATGCTGCAGCCCGCTTCGGTGTTTGCGGTTCCTACGGCGACGCGAGCTGCTCTACCGAAAATCGGCAATCGGCCAGCCCTCCCTGTATAAATCACTGAGCGGCTCCCAGCCGCCAGACAAGCTTTGCCTCGCCTTGTGGCACACACAGATTTTCACGCTCTTCAAATACAATATCTTACAACCTGATAGAAGTTTTTTAACGTTACAGTATTTCTGTCGTCACATACAATCCTGATAATTCTTCCAGTCCGTAGACTCTTGACTAACATGCCTTTGAATATAAAACTACAGAAAAAAGTGTCCTTACCGCTGATTTCTGATGTTACACTGCTTTGCCACAGTGCTTATTTCGTTTCTTTACTGTGGTTTCGTGTTGTTTTTCTGTGACTCGTTGCACCTGTTGCAAGAAAAAATAGATTTTAGCCGAACGAGAGATATTTAAGAACGTACCTGATTATCTACTTGTTTCAGATTTCACTGCCTCCGAGACGTCTCGCCTCAGGACAATCCAAAGCCTGCCGAAGTGCTTTTAATAGTGACAGCTTACACGGGAAGTTGGGATAAAATGACACACCATTTTGTTTTTGATTTGACAAATGAAAAACCTTCAGCCGTTATTTTTAGACTTTTAATTACTAGTTTAGAGAATATATTGTTCTCTTCTTCAAACCCGATTGGTATCCGTGCAGTAATGCAGAACTAGCCTTCCATTTTAATATTGTATAACACCCTCTCGTGCCATGATGTAGCCGGCTACATTTTGGTGTGAGAGTGTGTTATGCAATATTATAATAGAAGGCCAGTTTCGCATTACTGCACGGATACTTACAAGGGTCTGAAGAAGAGAACGATGTATACTCGAAACTAGTAATTAAAAGTCCAAAAATAACGGCTGATGGTTTTTCATTTGTCAAATTCATATATCTCCGTCGTCCCGTCATCAGTCTAACCAAGGTGGATAAACAGAGGTTTTGTTTTTATGTTAATATTGATTCGTAAATCATGATATGTCCTTAAATTGTATCTCTAACATGGACATTTAAATAACTTTTATATTCACGGAGCGCCATATTTCTTTAAATTAGTTGACCCTCATGTAGAAGTGGCAGGAGAGCAGTACAGGTGACTGTGGAATGGGAGAGATGGGCCACGATACCAACACTCGAATCAATGTCAGGGGAAAAAAAATTATAAAATACTGGAAAATATTACTGAAAATGTTGTTCCTTTTTAGAAGTCAATATTTTACTGTTTTAAGAAGCAGTTAAGAACAAAGGTTAAAACACGCCTACGGGTATAGTTTTGAAACTTAAAATAACAGCAAGTAGATGATATTAAACAAAATATTTTATATAATACAAGGACTGATCAACACAAAGTGCAGTGAACAATCACAATTGCGGCTATTGGAGCGACTGTCCCACTGGTCTGAATCTTTTGCTAAATTTCTGTTCCCGAAAGTTTATTTTGTAATTAAGAAAAACAACTTAGAAGTAGTAACAGACCCCAAGGTCTAATACTGAAATCTCTTAAAAGTAAAACATTAAGACACCAGACACTTTACAATTACTCTGCAACATCAGCTCATTTTACCGTATCTTGACACATAGTTCGAAACAATAAAGATATAAGGAATTATTTTTGATAACGAAACTTCAAATTATAGATGATGCTAAGAACATCACATTGTAAGCAGTTTACAGTTTTATCTGTGATGTCTGTACTATCTCAGTGGGAAACATCACCTTATTTTGTTTCTATATTGCGAAAGCTTCATTCTTGACGCTGTAATCTGACATGGTTCATTCATTCGTGCCTATTTCGTTGAACGGTAGTATCACACCAGTTTCTTCTTCCCAAAGAAGAAAGAGTTTGTAGGACAATTTGACAGTTACTCCTACCAGCTTTTTTGAGCCCAGCTATATGTCCTCCCTGAGATGTTAACAACTATGTCTATTGTTATAATAATAATATGGTTTTCTGCTCCATAGGACCCAATTGAGGAGTGAGACTGCGTGCTCATGGAACAAGTCAATACATGAATTTTTACACAAGAATGGTAATAGAAAATTTTTAAGTAGTCCTATGCACACGACAATCTTATGACAAAGTGAAAAGAATCAATACAGGAAAAAATGAATTAGCTTAATTGTTTAACTTTTCTAGGAGTTCCTCGACAGAATAAAAGGATTTAGCCCTTAGGTAATTCTTCAATTTAGATTTGAAAGCGTGTCGGTTAGTGCTAAGACTCTTTAGTTTTTAGGGCAGCTTATTGAAAATGGATGCTGCAGAATACTGTACACCTTTCTACACAAGTGTCAAGGTGGTGTGATGCAAATGTAGATTCGACTTCTTCATAGAGTCCATCAGGTGTAATAAAAGCCGTCTTCTCCCTGTCAGCTTCGTCAACCTCTATTTGCCATTAACCTGTCTCCATGTCCATAGTTGAGAAGTATGTAGTTAATTTCATGCAGTCTAAGCTGTCGTCCAAGCGCTGCATTGGGTAATTGTGATTTTGTTCAGCCGCCGATAATCGACACAGAATCGCCACGTGCCATCCTTCTTCTTTACAAGGACCACCGGAGACGACCAAGGACTCTCCGAAGGTTGGATAATGCCTGCTTCCATTTCAACGTCACAATATAAAGGTCCAAAATACTTTCCAGCTCACCGGAGTGTGCTATCCCTCCTACACATTCATTCATACTCGCAGTTCAGGATTGCTTACCAGCTGTAAATTTAGTGCGTCCCACTGGAAAGTCTTCTCCTAACAATGTGCAGCCCACGGTGCGTTTTGCTAGAATATGGCACAATGAGGAAGCAGTTCTACCTACTCGGATTAAAAGCAGTTTTCTCTAACACTCTTCATTATTTGTACAACGTGAGAGTTGTATATGAAGTCAGATGCAGGTTATGTATGAGGGTGTTTTCCAATGTTTTAAGTACTTTAAACAGAGAGTTTTTGGCGCTGTTTATTGAATATGTAACAAGACACTGACTTCATTGAATTACATATAATTCCATTTAATACAAATAAACAATCCCTGAGACGGATTTTCGTTACCAATATGTTAAAGACATTAAGGATAAATCTGAAGCATTGAATTAAAATTTGTGATGCGGGCGGGAATCGAACCTGAACCTCCATGCTTACTAGGCAGACGTCTTACCGTTGGACCACCATACCACTTGCGATTAAAGCTCCTCGGAATAGTCCATGTACGATTTCCCTCCATGTCACAAAGTTTAATTCAGCTTCTGTGTAGTGTAGTGGCAATTATCTTTGGAACACAGAAGCTGAATTAAAGTTTGTGACGTGGAGGGAAATCGTACTTAGACTACTGCGAGGAGCATTAATCGTCAGTGGTGTGGCGGTCTAAGGATAAGACGTTTGCCTAGAAACAACGGAGGTCCGGGTTCGATTCCCGGCCGCATAAAAAATTTTTAATCAATGCTTCAAATTTAACCTTAATGTCTTTGACATAAAATTCACTTCCTGTGGTATTGAGATATTGTTACTTTGATTTTCTCTGTTAAAATGATACTTGTGGATCAATGCAACGTTTTTCACTGTCCTGTCATTCCAAGAATGGTTTCGTGCAGTTCCGGGCGTTCGAAGTCAGAGGTGTCCCTTGTTAGAAAAGACGTACGGATGCGATTTAAAGTATAATTTAATAGAAGGCATTTTCATGGGGCCCTCACGCTGCCGCCCGGACGCCCGCTCTCCTCAGCTGTCTGGCTGGCGCTTCGGCGCTTGGCGGCACCTGTCGCCGCTCCACGCACGCATTACCTCCAGTCGGAGGCCGCTAGCGCGCAGCCGCGCTCTGTCCCGGCAAGGCGGCGGCTCGCTATTTTTGACGTTGCATTATTCATCGCCGCAAATGGCCGGCCGTAAATATTCATGAGGCGGCCGTCCTCGTCGCAGCCGCTCAAAGCGGAGGATGTTTATCCAGAAGCTTAACGGAGGCGCCCATAAGATTTTCCACCCGTCCGTCTTCTCAGTCGCCGTATTAGCCGGCGGAACACACTGCCCACAAAAGATGCGGAGCAACAGCTCGACTTCCTTATAGGAGCGTCCGCGAGCAAATTACTACAATCTTGGCGTCGTTCTATTATTCTACACACGGCTATTAAAAGGAGGGATGAACCAGAAGCGAGGAATGCTGCGATAGGCTGGCGCTGTCAGCGTAGTAGCAAAGTGAGGCAGCGGAGAGCGAGCAAGCCACTTGCAAACACAAATAAGTAGTTATAACTGATGTAATGGAGGAATCCGTTGTCCTGAAATAGCCTATAAATTGTATCACAGTTAATAAAATGTGAGAACGAAAAAGATAAAGGAAACAGTTTTCTACTAAATGAGAACACATTCGATGTTCGGTTAAATTGCAGAGCGTATAATGGAATAAAAAATTAGCACATCTACATAAAACTTAAAACACACATCTCATACATATCCTGGAAATTTCGTAATAATTGCAGAGCCCAAATCATTTATGACTTTACTGTCTCAAGGAAACGGAGACGCATCTCCTGTCTTTACAATTTGAAAAAAAATTGAGCATGAACATTATCTTTGCATTCTTTGCACAGAGGTTTACATACATTAATCGATTTTGAAAGAATATTAAGTCCATATGACCGTGGGTAATATATTCATATTTAGGAACAATTTCAACAAAAAATGTAAATATGAATATAGAATTATTGTACAATATTGGAAAAACGATCTTTTGATACTTGGAGCAACATATAATATTACACATTCCAATACTTTGGTCATTTAGGCAATGAACGGCAGTCCCAGTAGATATCATAGGGTACAGCAGCATACTGACATATTTTACAAAATCTTAGAGTTTGTTGTTGCCTGCCTAACTTTTGAAACAGTTCCCCATGCTGGAAATCATGATGATCTGTTACCGTGTGCTCCGGTGGAAGGTGCTCCTCATCCTCGTCTGCACTAGGAGAGGGCGTCAGTGGATTCAGCTGATGGCTTGCTCCGATACCATCATTGTTAGCTGCGTTCCGTTTGAAGTGAAGCCGTACGACTCTTTGCTCCTGTGAGAGTACTGATTTCATCGTTATCTTTCCGTTTACTTAATAACTTCTTATTATTAATATTTAACGATTTAAGACATAGATGAAGTCACACAAGATTTTTCACAGTGATTCTCGACCATAGTATTCCACTGGCTGAGTGTTTCCTAGGCATCCTTAATAGAGAACATTTCAATATCTATTAGCTACGAGGCGTGTTTTTAGAAGAAAAGACGTACTAAGATATCTCAATAATTTTATTTTTAAATGAAAACCTGTACCTGAATCTACTTTTCTAGATAATTTCCGTCAATATTGTGGCAGTTGTCGTAATGTTGTACCAGTTTTTGAATACCCTCCTCCTAGACCTCTGCCGCCTGACTTGTTAACCACTGCATCATAAATTTTTCGACTGCGTAATCGTCTTTTTTTGGTCACAATTCCGCACAAAACTGAACGAAAAACATTGGGAAAGTCATCCCGCAAGGAGGAAGTAGTAAAGCGTCTGTTTTCCCTCACCTTATTGTCCACTTACGGCACCAAACTTTCATTAACGTCCGAAGGACGCCCACTCCGTTGTTCATCACGCACATTTGTGCGGCCGTCTTTAAATGCCCTCACCCACTTTCTTACCATTTCATTACTCATAATGTTTTCTCCGTACACTGCTGAGAACTCACGATGTGTATCGATTGCTTTAAGGCCTTTGGTACTAGGAAATCTCATAACAGCTTGTACTTCACAGTCGGCGGAACTGACGATTATCGGAGGCATTTTGAATACTCAGCACAGAACGTAAACAAGGAAAAATCGGACTGTAATGGCGTCAGTGCGTAGACAACAGATGTAGGTACCCAGTGCGCATAAAATTATTGAGATATATTAGCACGTCTTTTTTTAATTTGAAAACGGTACTGACTTGAAAAACACGCCTCGTACAATGAAACATCCAAAGTTTGTATTGTAACAGAATTACACTACGTAAACTAAGGCGCAAGTGCTACGGACGAGACGATATCGTTAAAACAATGTTAGGTTGAAGAGAAGCAAATCTTAGGTGACTGGTTGGACGCGCAAGTGGGTAGTTGGCGTTTCACTACCTGTTCGTGGAGGTGCGACGGTGGGTGTCCAAATAGCGGCCAGATCTCGACGTGAAAGGAAAAATGAATATATTAAACATACCATGGACTGTGTGTTCTCAGATTAATGGAAACAAAAGAAAGACTCTTTGCAGTGAATTGTTACTAGCGAAAGTGATCATTCTATGTGTAGACTCAGAAATGTCACGTTCTACGTATAGACTCTGCTGAAGTAACAGTGTATTAATTGCATCAGCAAAATAATATTTTATATATAAACTTCTTAAGAACTTGTGACTTAGTGAAACCATGTAATGTAGTTTCGAGCAAATGGCTCTAAAATATATGAGTTAAATGAGAACGCCTATTTTGATTTAGTAGAAGAAAGTATGTTGGACTGGTAGCTACCTCTCTCCCTGGGCAATCATGAAGCCGTCTAGCCTGTCCAGAAGCAACAATGAACATGGGAAGTGAGTGGCAGGTACCATACACAACAAAGAAGATCTTACAAACATTTCATTATCGGTGAAATAAGACATTTTAGTGGAATTCCATCAAATACCCAGGTATGGTCACAGGGCAAGTTATTTCCAGGGGAGGATATTCTTACAAAGAATGTCATTATTTGGAGATCTCGAAGATAGATACTTATATCTTGCAACAAACTGTAATCATATTTTACGACAATTCGATATCTATCGTCCGGCACTGTCTTAATTGCATTATAATTTATAGGAGATGTAATAGACGAGTAACGCTCTACGTGAAATAAGAAATTGTTGGTCAGCTGGCGAAATATGACCTAAACAGAGCATTAATAATTCCTTAATCTATGTAACAATCGATTTGTGATAGTAACATCACACAAATACTACACAGAACTGCGATAATATATAAGAATATTATGCGGTGGTTTGTGACTATTATATAGGATAAATCTAAATTCGCGCACTCGGGCTTCGCACCACGATTCCTCACAAGCTAGCAATAAACAAATGTCTCTCACAAAATATCGTCCTGTGCATATTTCCGCCAGTAAATGGCCGTCGAAGATTGAGATGGGTATGTGTCCCATACATTTGTGTGTTTCCGAATTACACTACTACACCAACAAACATCTAGGGGATGTGGTTTTTTTTTTTTTTTTTTTTTTTTTTTTTTTTTTTTTTTTAAATGTTTGTTAAGCTTAAGGGACTTAACTACGGGGTCATCAGTCCCTAAACTTACAAACTACTTATGAACTACCTACAACTAAGGACGGCACAAATATCCATGCCCGAGGGGGGATTCGAACCCCCGACCGTAGTGGGCGTGCAGACCGTGACTGAAGCGCCTCAGTCCCCTCGGCCACCGCGGCCGGCGTGGGGGGTTTCATGAGGAACAAAGTGAGCATAGAAACCCATGCCCGGAAACTTCGTCCAATGGCGCTACAGAGCGTCGAAGTTGCTGGAGGGGATGTCTAGCGACAGGAGCTGGTCCCTGTAACTTGGACTCTCCGTAGCGTCGTTGAATGGCGTTTCCGGGGATGCGTTTCTATTCTCAATTTTTTCCTCAAGACGCCTGATACATCCCTTACAAGTTTGTTGATGTAATTATGAAACACACTGACATATGGAACACAGACCGACTACAATTGCTACAGATATTACTTCTCTGCCTCTGTGAAATCTTTGCAGTTATGGATACTATAAGTTTAAATTATTAACATAATTTTGAAATATACTGCGTGATATTTGGTCGAAAGAGGTCGATAAAACCGAAGGCCGCCAGTGTCAGTGTTTTGGACTCATCTGACCATGCCACAGATTTCCAGTTGGAGAGGGTCCAACCGACGTCACGTGATGCTGTACTGATGGTAAAGGTGTCAGTCAGTCTCTTGTCCCATTGTCCAGCAATTACAAATTGCGCTGTAATGCCCTAAATGTACCTTCGTCTTACGTCCCACATTGATTTCTACGATTATGTTACGCAATGATCCTTTGTCCTTTAGCGAACCAAGTCTCATCAGTATCAGTTAAGCGTAGGCCATCAGCCAGTGTATTTTCTTCAGTGAGAGGTGATGTCTAATACTTGGTATTCCCAAGACACTCTAGACGCTGTTAATCGAGCACTATTTAATTCCATAATGATTTCCGAAATAGAGTTTCCCATGCATCTAGCTCCAACTACTATTCTGCGCAGAAAGTCTGTGATATGCGATCGTGCTGTTATAATCATGTCGGAGGTCCTCTCACACCAATTACTGGAGTACAAAAGTCAACTCTGCCAATACATCGCCCTTTTCCGTGTTGCGTACGTGATTCAACTGCCTTCTACGTATGTGAATATCATTATTCCACGACTTCCGTCATCTCAAAGTATAAACTTCTCCAAGTTACCATAGGGTTCATGGCAGGCGATATCTGATACCATGACGAATCATTCCCTTTGCAAATTGACTGGCCTTTCCGCTTGCAAACTGAGTCAGAAAAAATGGTGGTAGAGTGCCAGACTTTAAATCCAGAGGCCGCGGGTTCAATCCCCGCCGGATCCTAGGATTTTTATCTGTCACTTTCCACTTCTCTCACCTCTAGCAGTATTGCTCAAACGACAAATACCGAGTGGCACAATGATTCGGAACCCACGTTAAAGTGTAAGTCCCCCTAAAACCGGCTTAGTAAGTCAGTTCAAAGGTCGGAGGAAGGCAATCTCCAAACAGGACCATGCCTAGTAAAACACTGTACTGTTCAAACCAAGCTTCGGATTATTGACTGTTTTCTTTTTGTTTATTTTTCACGTAAGTCCTTACGATATCAAATCATTTAGTGCGCAACACCACCACCACCATTCTACGCGATAATATTTTTCCTTAAAGGTGCCAGTACAAGACACCCTTGGACCTGAGATCGTCAATGTGTTCTGCCATACCTTAACGACAATGTACATTCAGTACCGGAACGGATACTATGAGATTATGGTTGGCACAGCAATGGGATCTCCACTATTTCCGGCTGTCGTGAACGTCTTCACGAACGATGTTGAGGAGCAATACTTGACTAACAGATTGCACCCTTCTTCATCCCTCCACTATGTCGATGTTTCGTTTGTGATATGGCCACATGGCAAGAATTCAGTGCAACAGTACGTCGACAGCATTAACGGCGTCCATCCCAACATAAATTTTACCATCGATATCAAGGGGGATAAGCTCAAGTTCTAGGATGTATTAGTTGGGTGGGAAGCAGGAGACCGACTTGATCGTCCAGTGACCAAGAATTATAGGCATCCTGACGAATACTTGAACGGGAATTTATCATCTTTCTGTACACAAGGAAGCTGTCATAATCACAAAAGTACACGGAGCGAAGGTTATTTATGACGACGACCATTTAGTCTGAAAATCAACTTTGGAAGCGCGTGTACAAAGAAATTGGTTACAGCAAGCGAGAAATTCGCAAAGCTGTCAGATCCAACCAACGTACGACAAGTCGTGAACAGCGGTCTGGACCCGTTATTCGGGCCCACCTCCAATATGAGACATCTTATGTCCCGTTAAACTCAACTAGCTGCTATGCACTTCAATGAACCACAGATTGATTCTTCAAATCGGCCAATATTTCATAGAACTTTTGTAGTAAATGTCTAAAGACAATTTATATCATCCAGCTAAATTATCTACACTGCGTAAACACAAAAATTCGGGCAGGACCCAGAATTCTGTACGAGAGATTTCCTAACTCATATACAACCGTATTTCACAGTTTCTGATGCAATTGAGTTGTGGGAACGTGAAGGGACACGTACATCACGAAAGCTAACAGACCAACGTCGTATACAGTGTAATAGGAAGGAATCTACCCAGGCCATAGCAGAGGAACTACATACTGCACCAGGATCTACTTCAAGTACTAAGTTAGGCGGCAGGTGACAAAACTTGGATATTATGCTCATAAAAGACACACCACTCAGATCAATGCTAAACGACGCCGAGCTTGGTGTAAGGATCGTAAACATTGGATGATTTAACATAGGAAAAACAATGTTTATGGTGACGAATCACGGCACACAATGTGGCGATCCGATGCCAGAGTGTGGGTATGGCGAATCCCCGGGTAGCGTCATCTGCCAGCGCGCGTAGTGGATACCTCAACGGTGATGAGGTCGTGTTTTCTTTGGAGGGGGCTTGTACCCCTTGTTGTTTTGCGTGGCACTGTAACAGCCACTGTAGTGGGACGGATTATTGTCTCCGCTACTACCGTACGTTATGTCAGTTTCGCAGGTTATTATACTTATGTTTATGATGATTAATGATTTCAAATGTTAATAATTTATGTTAGGTGACTCTTAAGAAAGTTTTTTGTGTTTCGTATGTTTCATGTGCTGTGACGGCGATTCAACCTACGAGAGCAACATCTTAACCGCTGAGCTCAAGGAGTAAACATCAGGCCACTTCAAGTCGCGCGTCGACCGCCACGAGGCAGGAATATGCTGGTCTCTGCGGTTGCCGCCGATAATGTTTATTTCTGTATACATTATTAACCGAGATAATTTGTGAAATTGAAATGAATCAAAAATTTGACTTTGTATAGCTCTTGTCGAGTGATGATCTGTATATTTTGAGAGTAATAAAAATGTTATAACGTCTTGAACTTTAATAGTGTGTTCAAGATTATTCTTTCAATCTTTTACAAAATTTGCAAGATATATCCACAGTGATATTATCTGAAATATTATACATCGTCGAGGTATATTTTACAATTTAGATAGAAGATATTTATATCAGTGAATGTTATCCTTCCGACAGGGGAAGAAGACACTTGAGAATTTGCATAGTTTCAGAAAATCGATTCTTTATGAAGGGTGCCTGCCATTCACATTCAGCTGTAGAAGTCGTAACCCACTAGTTTATCAAGTAGCTACAAACATTTCTTGCCTTTCGTGTGACGCGCCTTTTCAGACAAATAGTAATTACACCACTTGCTGACAACATAATAATTAGTTTGTTAATAAAGTTATATCAGAAGGTGTCTGTACACATAATACTTATTGCTAAGTTCGCAATCGAATCCATACTTAGTCACTTTTGGCATCTAATAAACTAAACTTTTATCTCTACTTTAAATAATTAGTCAATCACATAATTATTAAGTTAGACTTTTCCACAATAGAATAGATTATACAAGTTCCTTTCATTGCTATCAGCTACTTTTATAGTTTATTTGTCATTCTACGTATGAGTACATTTACATTCAGTATTGCCGCGCGGGAGTAGCCGAGCGGTCTGGAGCGCTACGTTACGGATCGCGAGGCCTCCCGCGCCGGAGGTTCGAATCCTCCCTCGGATATGGATGTGTGTGTTGTCCATCGGTTAGTTTAACTTCGTTTAAGTAGTTTGTATGTCTATCGTCTGATGACCAACGTAGTTTGGTCCCATAGAATTACAAACCTACGAACATTTTTTTTAAATGCAGTATTATTTGGTATGCACCCTACTTAGCAAATGAAATATTTTGACAATTTAAAATTTTTGTTTGTTAATGAGGAAGATCTTGTTCACAGTATGTAACGTTAGATACAACAATCAGTACTAAGTTCGCAATAGATGTCATGCTCAGTCTGTGTCACAGTAGTAATCTAAATTTTAATATTTAATTAATTAACATACGCATAACTGTCAACTTTCGTGTTTTTATTGTGCCATACCGTTACGTCATTCCGCTGCTATTTAGTCACTGTTCGAGATTGTCTATCACTCCAACCATGATTACATTTAATTTTGGATATCAAATTCGTGTCAAAATTGATCACCATTTAATTTAATAAATGAATAATTTGTCTGTCTGATTAACGAATCGGAACTTGAGCTACAATCGGACTTGTCATTTACTGTTTAACCAGACTCGTGTTATGGATAGTTAAACCCTTAACAGGGCCATAGTCATTGCAATCAGTCGATTAATTATAATATTTTCTCTTACTTGATGTTCAGACTACATTCACAGTGCTGTTGCAATCCAGTAATTGGAATCGTAACGGATTTACGTTAAATATAATGTGTAAATCCTGTTAAATTCTACATCATTGGTTTACTTTACTGCGAAATACCACATAAATACATCTGGTTTCGTATTCCCTTGTAATTACGACCTTTTCAAATAAAAATTATTACATTTTTAAGATGCACCTTCTGTACCAGTGATAGGAAGTGCAAATAATACCAGTAATTTGTTATGTGAACTCAGCTGCACTGTTCATCGCCAATGGGGCGTAAATTTTTAATTATCTATGACGGGTCTATTTAGCGATTAAATTCGTGTTTCAGATGTGCTGATAATTCCGACAGTGATGTTTATCCAGTTGCACTACATATAGTACTGCAACAACATTAATAATTATTGATTGAAATTTACCATTTAGTCATCTCACTGATATTCCAGAAATTATTATGTTGACATGTCAATGAAAAATGAAAAAAAAAATCCATTGTATCTGAACAGTAATAATACATAAAAGTATCTTCCACAAAATTAATAATTACTTTCTAACCTTAGATATGAAAAATTAGTGAAATCAATTCCCAACCCCATCATGCTCCTCAGTTAAATTTTACTTACCGCCCTGGTGGCCTCGCGTGATAATGTTTGCCTCGTAACACTGTCATTAGTCATTCACGTGACAACGCAGATGTTTGGTCATAAATTCTTCTGTTACAGTGGCAATTGCTTTTATTAAGCGGACAAGGGTACATCAAAGGAATTCTCAAGCATAGAGCATGGACACTGTTAATTATTTACTTCACGGTCTGTAAGAAACACTAATGATGTCACTCCAAGAGGATTTCTGTGAATATTAACAACATCAGAAAGATTTCCTACTATATTCTTGATGTTGCCAACATAATCACGTGAGGCCGCCAGGACGGTAAATTATTATTAACAAAACCCATTCGTCGCAATTCAAGTTTGTGTTTTACAGCCTAATGTGTGTAACCCCTATGCCCCAAAACTTTATAAGATGCAAAACTGACCAACATGACAACAGAGCCTTCCTCTACATACTCTTCTGTGTATGACACCAAAACGTCACTCATATGATGAGGTACTACCCGGAATATGACATCGTCGCGAAACCAGTCCCGCAACCCCCCCCCCCCCCCCCCCTTAAATTACATCCCCAGAAACGAATATCCTGACCCCTCCTAAATTTACGTTCCGAAATTGTGATTCGTCATCTTCAACTATGGAACATGGCCCTTAAAGAAAAAAAACACCTTGTGGCTCTTCTGAATAATCTCCATACACTACCATTCCCACACCTCCACATGTACTCATCGGTAGTGCGTGAGTTAGAACTTACGCCAACTACATGTTGATACCACACGTACTACACAAACACATGTCCATGATAGGACAATTTTTCCGCATTACACTTTTCCATATTTGCTATTTTCCAACGAATGATAACTTCTTCGACAAACACCAAATTTCCTCGAAATGAAACGAAATACATTTTTCAAGGCAAAAAAAAAAAAAATAAAATAAAATAAATAAATAAATAAATAAATAAATAAAATAAATAAATAAATAAATAAATCTCTAACGAAAATTTGAAACAAATTATACGTTTAATACTTTTCATACTATTAATAATCATTATATTTCATATTTTACATTTGTAGGAAATCTTATATTAACAGTGAATGCTTTTTCTATTAAAAATTACACGAATTGTGGATACATACGTACGTACTCATAAATGTTATCTGTGCAACAGTTACAGTATTATCAGTGACTTGTAATAGGTATAAAGAGAAGCTCTGACAGATAGCACTGTCACTTCCTTCTTTTCCAGTTCAGGTTTGCCTTTAGTTAGCAGAAAAAGTCGGCAGATACGTCTCCGCATAGGCTCTATCATCTGTGGTTTCCTTCCTCATGTTCATTTAGAGAAATACACATAGGTGGGAGCAATGTACCGGTTCAACGTTCGAGAAACTTATGAGAGAAGCCCATACATTGGCGCAAAATGCATCTCTTGTGGTCATCTCGCCGTTTGGGAATGGCCGTGAGGTTCTAGGCTTCAAATCAGTAAGCGTGAATGACTGCAATTGCGCTGACGCATCTTTCAGTCTAAATCACATTCCCTATTCCATAGGTATGTCGAATTTGCCATCCTGTAACCGTTGCTGAGACGCAGTCATGTTTAAAATATTGAAATAACACTAGGTAGTATAGATTTGATATGAGGGCACGTGTTTCAGCAGTAATAGTTGACAGTACATGTGAAAAGCAATGGATTTTAGCATGGGAAGCAAGGAATCATAGAAGATGTTGAATGGTTACTTACTGCGCGTCGAATCGATGTTGAAGCTCTTCTTAGATGTTCGGAAGACTCTTTGCAAGCAATAAACTGCAAATGTGTAGGTTGAAAACGCTCTAATTGAAGTTCGTAGGGCTACGTAGGCACTCGCAACTTAACAGGGCAAGATTCAGAACCGCAGTGTTCCTAAGCAACGACCCGTATCAAAACGAGCGATATTTCATTGTTGTCCAAATCGCCAGGCTGCCGAGCTAATGAGTGACGGCACTCGCTTCTCTGGCTGTGCCACAGTAACTGATAGACCATACGTAATACACTAGCTATCTCTCCGTATAGAAGTTGCAAAAAATAAATGCAACAGAAAAGTACTCGTACGACTTATTGCGTTTAGAAATTCACCCACAGATTTACTAATCTCGCTTTAAAGAAAACTAGCTAACCCCGACACAATCAAATAAATGTTATCACAACAATAAATAAATAAATAAACTCATTACTTTATTTACAGTTTTCTTTGTTTGGCCTAGTTTGGCACAAACGAAGAGATCAGATGGTTTACTGATCCTCGACCATCGTCGTATAATTGCCCGTGAGGAAAGCAATCGATTTCTGCTTTTTGTCCAACTGCTCTCCCTCCCCCTCCTCCCCCACTGTCACCATATTCTTACCCTCCATTTCCCCTATCTCCTTCTTCTTTCCATCCCCCATCTGCTGACAAGATCGACCTAGCAGCAGTTGTGGTGTTTCGGCTGCCCTGTATGTGTGTGATGCTGCAAATGAACTATGTAAACGCAGACCTTCGTACAACTGGATATCAATAATCGTTGTTACATATGTGTGGCACGTCTAGTACAGCACCTGATCGATACGTATTTCACAAGTTGGTAGCAGTTCAGTATCGATGTTCAGTTGTTGTTGAAAATTCTAATACAGTGACGGTAACATAAAAGTTACAGATATAATAGCACCTACATCCTTTTAACGCTCTTAATGGGTACGCACACCAATAAATTTGATTTATTACACCTATAAAAATTACCTTTTGAAACACGGATGCACCAGTAGCCTCTTTGATATATAAAAAAAGACTTTTTTTTCCAATTTTCGGGTTCATGTATTAATATAAAAAGGAAATCGTGTCTCTTTCAAAAGTCTCAAATGCAGGCTGATGTGCTGCAATAATTTATTACATATAAAGGCAGCCACAAGCATATCTCTGATTGCTAATGGCAATAGTACATGTTGTAAAGCTTGTATAACATGTAATATGTGACTAAATGTATCCGGACACCTAGCTAAAAATGAGTTACAAGTTCGACGCGCCGTCCATCGCTAATTCTGGAATTCAGTACGGTGTTGAGCCACCCTTAACCTTGATAATAGCTTTTACTCTCGCAGGTATACGTTCAATCAAGGTCTGGAAGGTTTCGTGCGGAATAGCAACTCATTCTTCACGGAGTGCTGCACTGAGGAGAGGTGTCGATGTAGGTCAGTGAGGCTTGACACGTAGTCGGCGATCCAAAACATCCCAAAGTCGTTCCACAGTATTTGAATCAGGACTCTGAGCAGGCCAGCCCTTTCCACGAGCGTTATTGTCGTGTAACCACTCCGCCACAGACCGTGCGTTATGAACAGGTGATCTATAGTGTTAAAAGATGCAATCGCTGGTCTGTGCTGTTACAGTGCCACGGAAAATAACTGAAGAATGTGCATCAAAATACGCTGTATGTAACTTCCCTGCCGTACACGGCCGAACGTTGTCGCTGGTCTTCCGGAAGAATGTTACATGTCCTGACGATTTACAACCACCACATTTTCCAACAGTTCGACATGGAATTGCTGTGGTATACAAAGTGAGACTTCGACTAAAAGACGAGGCCATTGGTGTGCATTGTGTAGGTTTTGCTGCAAACCAAAATATTGACACACTCACAAACACACACACACACACACACACACACACACACACACACACACACACACACATACGCACAGAATTTTAAACAGATTCATAACTTTCAATCCCCATCTCTTTCACTGCCTTATCGTGATCAACCCTCAACTACCTTAGTGCAAAATATTAGTCTGGTAACTACTACTACATAAAAACACCGTTTACGATGTGCAGTTTTGTTTGCAGGGTGAAATATAGGCGAAAACGTTTACAAGAATTTAGTTATTTGTGCTTATATTTCACTCTGCAGCAAAAATAAACATCACAGACACATAACATTTGTATGAGATGGTATTTAACTATCTCCTTTCTGCACTACAGTTGTTGAGGGTTGATAACGATAGGGAGTGGAAGATACGGGTGTTGGACGTTGTCGACTTATATAAAAGTCTACATGTTTGTGCTATCAACTCGCATATGTTCCAAACTGTTGTAGTTATCAACAACCTCAACCATCTTAGCACACAGTGGGATACTACTAACTGCTACTATACAGGGTGTTACAAAAAGTTACGGCCAAACTTTCAGGAAATATTCCTCACACACAAAGAAAGTATATATGTTATGTGGATATGTGTCCAGAAACGCTTAACATCCATGTTAGAGCTCATTATTTGTCTTCAAATCACATTAATTATGGAATGGAAACACAGCAACAGAACGTACCAGCGTGACTTCAAACACTTTGTTACCGGAAATGTTCAAAATGTCCTCTGTTAGCGAAGATACAAGTATCCACCCTCCGTGGAATGGAATCCCTGATGCAACCCTGGAGAATGGCGTATTGTATCACATCACAGCCGTCAAATATACGAGAACGAAGAGTCTCTACATTTGGTACCGGGGTTGCGTAGAAAAGAGCTTTAAAAGGCCCCCATAAATGTACAGTACATACTAACGAAACAATTGGGTATTTTGACAATTGTCTGCACGAATTATTGCAATTTACATTTAAAGAGAAATGCTACAATGAGCTCCAACATGGAAATTAAGCGTTTCCGGACAGATGTCCACATAACGTATTTCTTTCTTTGTGTCTGAGGAATGTTTCCTGAAAGTTTGCCCGTACCTTTTTGTAACACCCTGTATACAAACACCCTTCGTTGGCGATATGTTATCGGCTACAGACTGAAATATAGGCACAAACACACACACATATATATAGTGGACGTCATATTAACCGTCCTTCTGTTTGGCCCTAGGTCTTCGAGTAAGTCCCCTGTAGAAGGCTTTTTCTTGATGCCAACATCTAGTTTTCCACCAATAGTAAATGCAGTGCCTTTAATTCCTTAGACTGTTAGCACAGACACCTGAAATTGAGACATATGAGATTCCTCCGTGCGTCTTCTGCAAACTGTAAACGAATAATGTTAGTGTTCCGGGAGCACAATAAAACCTGAAACTCGAAGCAGCGGAGAAGAAGCTCGCAAGTTAGATCGCGGTCGCCTGGGAAATCAAGACCTCCAACGAAATTTGTTTGGAGCAGCGGTAAGATGAGATGTGGGGGAGGCGGCGGCGGTGGCTGCCGGCGGGGGTGGCGAGGGTGGAGCCGTCTGCCGCCCTCTGCTCACCGTCAACACCAGCGCTGCATCCCGTCCTAATGCGATATACTACACCCTCTGCCCGGCTTCAGGAGTGGTAAGTAAACTTAAAATGTTTATCCGTTCGATGACCCTGGCTACGAACGACAAGGGGGTGTGATATTAGTTTCAACCAGATAATTTATGACCGTGGTCACATTTTACCAAAATTTACAGCTCTAAATATTCGACCTCCAAGTGTTTATAGCAATTATTCACATATAAAATATAGGGATTTATTTCTTTAAATATTTCTTAAAGTTTTCCTTTCATCGATTGCGAAAGGTTGGAAGATGGATCGTGGTAACAGAGAAATAGGAGACAAACAGTCTGTCAATGTTTTGCATATAATCTTTAGGTTGAGGTTGAAGTCTCGTTATATTTGGATGTTCGTTACTTCTCAGATAATTACCAAACATTTATGGGATCTAAATGTAATATATAAAATTATATAAATGTCACCTTTTTCTATTAATTTCCAATGCCTACCTGGTTGCCATCTGGACAACAATGCTAGTAGTGTTATTGTAAAGTGTTACTGTGCACCTGACTGTAAGTAACTGCGAATTATGACAATGTTTCCTTGCTTTCCTTTATACGTTATTAGGATCATATTCCCGTTTTGTAACGTTACAGTCTTACATAGTTTGTAATGAGCTCTCATCCTTCTCTTTTCAATTTTTACTGACTGTACCAAAGAAGTGTGTTCGATTTCTGTTGAGACTAGTAAAAGTGGAATGAAAAGTTGTCTCACACATTTTACTTTTTCTAGGCATGAGTTGAAAAGTTTATTTACATCCAAGTCACAAGGACATTCATTAACAGGACGTGTATTCTTTGTCAAGGCGTGGGGGAAAATGCAACTGATATTTTGAAATTTTACTGAATCGAGTGTTTCTGCCGATATGTCTTTGTTTTCGAAGATATGGAGTGAGTGAATTGGCATCAAAACGTGGATGAGAGCCAGCGTTCATGGTCACAAATGCATGGTCCAGGAATATAAATGCTTTAATAGTTTCCTGTGACCCTCCCCCATACCTCTGACATAAGCCCAAACTTGTAATTGTAGTTGTATCAAACACAAAGGAAGCAGTGTGCTGCATTTTATTTGGATCAAAGTGAGAATGAATACAAGTATCTTATCACCATCTTCAGTATGGTAAGTAGAATTGCTTAACAGGGCTATCCGAAATTCCTTCACTAGAATAGACGAAGCAAATACTCCAGAATTCGTATCAAGAACGGGTGGCAGCATGCGTAATTTATAAGTAGCTACCCTGGAGTATTAAAACAACTTTAATCACTTATCACAAGTAAGTCTCCCGGACCCGACAGTATACCAATTGCGTTCCTTTCAGAGTATGCTGATGCAATAGCCCCATACGTAACTATTAACTTAGCGAACGTTCCGTTCCCAAAGACTGAAAAGTTGTACAGGTCACTAGAATATTCAAGAAAGGCAATAGGAGTGATACACAGAATTACAGGCCTATATCATTAACATCGGTCTGTAGCAGGATTTCAGAAAATATACTTTCCTCAAATATTACGAACTACTTTGAAGAGAACGACCTATTGACCCATACTATAGTTCTTGTGAAACACATCTCTTTACCCTCATGATATGATGAGTGCTATCGACAGGAGATGTATTTCTAGATTTTAGGAAGACTTTTGAAATTGTACCTCACAAGCGATTTCTAATCAGATTGAGTGCTTGTGCCACAATTGTGCGATTGGATTCGTGATTTCCGATCAGAACGGACACAGCCTGTAATTGACGGAATGTGTTGGAGTAGAACGAAAGTGACATCAGGCGTTCCACACGGAAGAGTTTTAGGACCTATACTCTTCCTTATTATTATAAACGATACAGGTGACAATCAGAGTAGCTCTCTTACACTGCTCGCTAATGATGTTGTCTTTTATCGGTTAGTTAAGTCGCAAGAAGATCGAACCAACTACAAAATGATTTAGATAACATATCAGCATGGTGCGAAAATTAGCAATAGACATTTAATAATGGTAAGGGTAAAGTCAGTCATATGACCACTAAACGAAATCCCTTACATTTCAGTTACACGATAAATCAGTCAAACCTACAGGCCGTCAAAATACCTAAGAATAACAATTACGAACAACTTAAATTGAAATGAATACATAGAAAGTATCGAAGGAAAAGCGAACCAAAGACTACGCTTCATTGGCTGAACTCTTAGAAGATGCAACAGTGCTACTAAAGAAACTGCTTACACTACACTTCTGCGTTCTATTTCGGAATATTGCTTCACATTGTGGAATCCGTACCAGGTGGGACTGACGGAAGATGAGAAGATGCAGAGAAAGGCAACTGGTTTTGTATTATCGCGATATAGGGCAGAGAGTGTAACGTGAATGATGCTGTAGTTGGTGCGGAAATCATTAAATGAAAGGCATTAAGCGTTGAGTCGAGATCTATTTGCGAAATTTCTTACACTATCTTCATATTTTCTTCACAATGCACACATATATTGTTAGTACCCACCTACATAGGGAGACATGGTCGCCATAACAAAATAAGAAAAATCAGATCGAAAACAGAAAGATTTAGGTTTCACCTTTTTCTCGCGAGCTAGTAGAGAATGCGACTACAGAGAAAATATGTCATTAAAGCAGTTCGATGATCCGTCTGCCATGCACTTCAGTGTGACGTGCAGAGTAACCATGTAGATGTAGATCAACGCGTACATTTGCTTGACAGTAGGACGACGACCCTCCAACGAGACTTTTCAGCGCTCTACCACTTATACGAATGAAGCTTTATTCTGTCACAGCCACTGGACTTTATTCCTGCACTGTAGCAACGCACGTAGTGAAGTCTACCAAGAATATGTAGCAATCACGTATCAAACGCAATGAATAAAATATTTAATGGAGACTTCTAGATATTTATTATTCTTTCTCGAAGCCTATGAAATTGACAGAGTTTTATTGGAAAATGAACTAGCCTAAGTAATAATTAATGTTATAAACTCTCATTCTCCTCCTCAATCAATCAAAAGACGAAGAGGTGCAACAATTTTGGTATAGCACAAAAATGTCCCGTCGGCGCATCGAGTTTCAATCCTATTATATCATTCTTGGTCTTCCAGTGACTTTACACCTCTTGATTCTTTTACGTACCTTCTATTACCCATAATGCTCTCTATTTTACTTCCATTTTATTCAGAATTTGTAACATGCTGCAATTTACAATAGCGGATACTTTTTCTAGGTCAACAAATCCTATGAGTCTATTCATGTTTCTTGGTTCGCTTCTTTTAATAAATGCAAAATCAGAACTGCCTCTCTGGCGCCGTTACCTTTCTTACTTCTCCAAATTATTCCGTTTTTTTTTTTTTTTTTTTTTTTTTTTTTTTTTTTTTTTTTTTTTTTTTTCACCATTCCTTTGTAGTTTATTCTTGTCAGGATCTTGGATAAATGACCAGTTAACTAGATTATGTGATAAGTCTCACACGTCGCTCTGTTGGAATAATTTTTTCCGTAGGTCTGATGTTACGTTGACTGTGTCGTAGATCTTATACACCACTAAAATCATAATATTTAATAATCTGTCCCTTCTACTGTCTAAGATTTCATCACTTGGTCCCTTAGTTCTTCAATGTAGCCTGCAGTTTCTTCATCTATTAGAACATCGTAATTATCTACCTCAAAGAGGTCTTCAATGAATTCCCAACCATCGGATTTAATTTCTGCGTTTAACAATGGAGCACCTACAGTCTGTTTAAATAATTACCACCCTCACTTGTGATTTCACTCTGAATAAAAGTTGAGTCCGTCTCTGATTCGATTATTTCTTTCTCGATATCTTCATTTTCTCATGGAAACATTCCTACTCCACTTTTCTGTACTTCCTCTAAACCTTATTGGTGAGACATTTTTATTGTTATATTCCTATCTTCTCCTGAATGTTGTACTTCCGTCTTTTGTCAATCAGCCGGCCGCGGTGGCCGAGGGGACTGAGGCGCTTCAGTCACGGTCTGCACGGTCACTACGGTCGGGGGTTCGAATCCCCCCTCGGGCATGGATATTTCTGACGTCATTCGTTGTAGCTAGTTCATAAGTAGTTTGTACGTTTAGGGACTGATGACCCCGTAGTTAAGTCCCTTAAGCTTAACAAACATTTGAACCTTTCAATCAATTGTAGTATTCCATTTATGATAAGTATGTTAGCAGTTGCATTGCTAGTCATATTTGGTTTGTCCACCACCTGCTATTAACATTTGAGTAGTTGTCAGTTCCTCTTCTACACTATCGCTGTATCAGCTTCAATCGCATCTAATCATTCAAACAGTTTTTCACCTCTCTCTATCCTACTGCCCAATCCATAGTCCATAGTCTTCTTCTACTACATTGTTTCAATCTCATTGAATTATCTGATGCTCGTCTACCATTAAATGCTGAATTACTTGCTTTATAACCTCATAAAAATTTTTGCTTCTTCGGTGTATCTACGCAATATACATGTATTGTTGGCAGTGGTTTTTAAACGTGAAGTTTGCAGTAGTTCACAGTTTATGTTACTACTGTTATACCATGTTCGTATCTGCTGACCTGAAATCCTTTTCTACTTACTATTTCATTTCATATCTCACTTGAGACTTAGAACTTCTTTTTGGTCACATTGAAAGTCAATTACTATACCTACAGTTCTAAGTACGCCTTGATCGTCAATTGATAATGACAGTTTTGGATGAACAAGTAGAATAAAGGTCTCATGACATGTCTATTGGCATAAAAATGCCTAAAGCGTAGGAATAATTTTCGGAATATTAATTTAGAACGCAGAGAATCATGAGCAGTGGCAGAATCGGAGAATAGAATCGAAGCGTGAGAGACATGTTGCTGTAGAAAAAGCAACAAATAATTGAGAATGTAGGGTGAAAGATAAGATGTTGACACAGGAGAGGCATCCGTGTCAGGTTGCATTAACTCAGTCTCAAGACTGAATAACTATAGAAAAATTAAAAATTAACTCTCGAAGTTTGGAAAGTCGAGTGCTGGCTTCAGAATACATTTGTTTCAGTGTCAAAGATTACGTGTAAACAGGCTTTTTTACTAGACATTTCGCTGAGAATTGTCTTTTCTATGCTGTCCGACTGCCGTTGCGTGTTTGGAGGAAGGAAATGAAACTACGTTCCCCTTTATTCTACTTCTGCTTGTCTGTGGTCTGCAAGATCTGTACCTCCTTGGTACACAAGTTTATTACAGAGATATTGTTTGATTTATTCATTTTACAAGGGAGTAAAAATTAGATTCATACCGTTGTAGTGGATCAGATGAAACGCTAAGGCTTTCTCTCACTCTGGCGATTTCAGTGGAAGCGTAAAGAAGTTACTGATGTAGTTACTTTCTTAGAAAGTTAGTATTTTGTTTGTAACACTATCTTCAGAGATAGGGCCAAAATTTCCTTTTGACGGCGTGTATTTTACGTAGCGCCTAGAAATTATGTAGGAACCGATCGTTGGCAAGTATATATTTTATTGCAGTATCAAAATCGGAGAAAATGTCTTTTAATTTCTGTACTGCTAATGATATAGTAAAGTATATTTTCCGTTCGCTTTGTCGCTGGTACGATTTTTTAATTCAAAACCACCAAGATGTGGATTAACTCAACGGTTCCACTTTTATTTTAGTTTGCGTAAATCTGTCTGAGCCATTAGAGGAGAGAGGGAGAAGAGTTAAGACTAGGAAACGTAAGACGGAAGAGAGAGTCGAAATCCTTGTAAATACCAGTTAATCCGACTCTTAGCGATACCGAGTAAAATCGATTAGCCATAGAAATTATCCGTTTAAGACGTTTAATCCGTTAATGGGTTCTAGTAAGTCGCTAACACTTTAACGGGGCATTACTCTACTACGATGGCGTCCTTGTCAAACGATCGATGAAGATCTAGCAAATGTTCGTGTAAACACTGATGTGCAAAATATAAGGACGAAGATATCTTTCATACAGCGTGTCATAGTATTAAGACATTAATTACAACACTTCTAGAGCGATTTATCCTGACCCGTTGGAAATTATAAGAAGTGGGACATGGCTCAGCACAGTGGCACGGACGGCGAAGCACGCTGTAGCTAGTGAATCCGACTTGCATTACATATCCTCATGTGGTGTCGGGTGGGAACTTCTTTCCTGGAAAATTTATTGGTCAGTACATTCATGCAACATTAAGCTCCTCTTACATACTCAACATTCCTCAACGCACCATATCACCTGAACCACCAAAGTTGATGATGTGGTCTTCAATAATGAAACTGGTTTGATGCAGCTCTTCACCCAACCCTATCGTGAGCAAACCTCTTGATCCCCAGCTCATAGAATTGAAGCCACATCTAATACAACCTGCTTACTGTATTCGTCTCTTCGTTTCCTATGCGATTTTTAGCCCTCATTCTTCCGTTCAACGTAAAATTGACGTTTCATTTATGTCTAATAATGTGTAATACCAATCGATCTGTTATTTTAGTAATAGTATGAGATTTTTTTTTTTTTTTTTTTTTTTTTTTTTTTTTTTTTTTTTTTTTTTTTTAATCGCCGATTCTGATAACTACTTGCTCAATAGTCACGCTTTCTACACACCCAGTTTAGAGCATTCGTCGAGAGCGTCTGCCTTCCTGTCTATTTATGGTCCATAATTTACGAATGTTACTGTACAAGGCAACACTCCCCTGACATATCTTGAGAAAAGTCACCCTAACTTTTAAATTACTACTGCAACAGTCCTATATTATTTTTCGTCACAAGTAAGAAAACGCATCCACACACATTTGTTGTTTTTTTATCTAATGTAATTTCTTCATCATCACCTCATTCTCTTCATCTAGATTCCATTACACGTTTTTTGCTCTTGCTAATGTTAATCTTATATGGTCCATTCAAAACACTGTCCATTCTCTTCAATTGCTCTTCAAAGTCCTTCGTTGTCTCTGTTATCGGGAAACCGTAAATTTCTTATATCTTCTCCTTGAACTTTAATTCGTTCCCCAAATTTGTGCTAGCCTTCCTTCACTGTTGCCTTGATATACAGATTGAATAACATTGAGGATATTCTACAACTCTGTCTTACTCCCTTCCCATCCAATGCTTCCCTTTCAAGCCATTCGACTGTTAACACTGCTGTCTGGTTTTTGTACAAACTGTAAATAACCTTGCCTTCCATATATTTTACCCTAGCTGACTTCCGAATTTGAAAGAGTGCATTCCGATCAAAACGTTCGAAGCTTTGTCCAAGCTAGAAACGTAGATTTTCGAATAATTTATGTTTTAAGGTAGGTCATAAGGTAATAACTGCCACTCATGTGTTCACATTTCTTTTAAATCCCAATTGATCTTCCCTTTGGTCGGCTTCTACAAGCTTTTCCACTCTTCTGTAAGTAATTCGAGTTGGAATTTTGTTACCATGACTTATTAATCTCATGGTTCTATAATAATCACACTTGTCTGCGCCTGTGAAGTTCGAAAATGTCCCTCAATGTACTATCACTTTCCACCTTTCACAACGTGAGGGTATTTAATGCAAGACAGCAATTTAGGAAGCAAGTAAAAGTAATCTGACGCGGGATTGATTTTATTTTTCTTGTTACAACCGTCTCGTAAAAAAAGAATATTAAGTAGTATGCTTTATAGGATAATTACAGTGTATTTTTTCGGAAATGAACACATCATCCACTGTGTATAAGACTTTAGACAAAAATGTATTTGGCATCACGATTGTTTCGCATTTCATGTAAGAATTAGAACTGAATTATACTCGTTAAGTAAGGTAACCTTGTAAATACAATTTTATGGAAGTATATTTTTTAGAAATTCTCAAACTAATCATACTGTATCACGTTCATTCAGGTATCGATTCACTCCTGAAAACAATTCCAGGCTTCTCGTTTATTCATCGTTAACACAGTGTTAAATTATATAAGAATCTAAGTCATATTCAGTACAGAATTAATGTAAAGGCAGTGTCAGTATTATAAGAGCAGTGTTTTAGCATTCTGGAATCCCCTAGTATTCAGACATACACTGGGGTTGCTGGTTTATGGTGCAGCTACCTCCTGTTTTGACCAAGTCGCCACCGAGCAAGAGTTTGCGACCTCATGATCTTCGTCGTACATTACGTATAAATCCACCGGTGTTATGTGAAAAATTTAAAATCTTTGTCTCCCTCCTTTTACTTCCAGTATTACGATAAATATCCATTCTATCATTATAGTTGAATTTCATAAATACTTGTTCATTTAGAACGAGAGACAAATCTTTTATCCAAATATTATTTATTTAAGAATTATATCAATTAACATCAAAAGAAATCTCCCTGTTTATGTGGCGGATAATGAGATTGTTTAATATGGAATTGACGAAGGATATTAATCTCAATTTTATACTGACGAAAGTTCCAATTAGCTAATTAGTTATGTTTCTCACATATGATTTCAAAACGACTACGAAATTAGATTGAATCCTATCATGTCTTAGTGCTTTGAACCATCATTCAAGGAAATCCAATATTCAGTCACTTGCCGCGCTAGTCGTCACTGTAGCTGCTGAGTGTACAATATTACTCGTTAGAACAGTGCTATATTTATAAACGTTGTCATTCTGTAAAACTATAGAGATTACCTAACAATTACAATTGTGTTCGTAATCTCCGACGAGGTGGTGCAGTGCTCAAGGCAGGCTATTAAACTGCTATTAAACTGCCCGTCTCCGTATATACTCGAATTTTATTGCACAGAACAAAATCCAATATCTGACAACATTACAAATAAGTTTTTGAGCTAAATATTGGACTACGAGTTTGCAGTCATGAATAAGTTTAAAAATGGTTTTAAATTGTATTTAAACTGTGTTCAAAGTCACTAATTGCTCTCATTATCAGTCATTGGCTAAACATTGGATAATTTGTGGTCTATTTTAGGCATTGTTTGGTCAGTTATATGTCATGAACTGCATGTCGTACGTATACGTTTGCAAGTAGATATTTTGTTTCACGCAAAAGTAAGCAGAACTACGGGCCCTACACTGATATATGATAGTTACAAAACTATATGCTGACTGACGAAAGGAAGACTGATAATGTATTAATCGATAAGTAATTTTTGCTTTCTTACTTTTCTGGGTAGTGTAGACGAAAAATTTTTCTAACAAATTCTGAAATTATATTACGTTAAAATTATCCGATATTACTAACTGTTGCCGGCCGCAGTGGCCAAGCAGTCTGCGGCGCGCCAGTCACAGTCTGCACGGCTGCTACGGTCGGAGGTTCGAATTCCCCCTCAGGCATGGATATTTATGTCGTCTTTAGTATAATGTAGTTCGTAAGTAGTTTGTAGGTTTATGGACTGATGACCCCTCAGTTAAGTCCCTTAAGCTTAAGAAAGATTTGAACATTTGTACTAAGTGTTAATATCTTCGTGTAACGATTAGCGAAGTTGTATATTTGAACGCCCCCACCTTCAAAACACACGACAGTATCTAATTTTAATGATACTTTTTCTTTTTGGCTGGTGTTGTATTTAACAAATTGTGAGATATTGCAATGAATATTAATTTTGAGAAGACAGACACTGAGAAAAATATGAATTTAGCGGTAATGTTGGTAAGAATAAATACAACACCAGAAAACATCATTACAAAAGATAGCGGCGGAATCCGTTCTTTACCTGGGAGGAGAATTCAGTTTGGATCGGAGTCATCACATTGGAATAATAAATTTCTTCTTTACGGTAAACTGACATTTGGTTGAATAAGCTTCGAATACTAAAGTCTCAGGACCGTGTTTAATTCCAATTTCGATTAGTGTTTAAAATTGGAAAATTATCGCACTTATTTTAAAGGAAGGAAGAAATACTGCAGGCATTGAAAGAAAATTCAACAAAAAATGCTCATAAGTGAAATTCGCGTCTGGAATGTTCTTCCGAAATTGCGACGCAATTTACAACAATGGCAACGCATCATTTTACAAACATGCTGGAAACAAAGATTAAAAAATAATGAAAAATGGAGAAAGAAATTTTTTATACTAAATATTCATTTCAATTGAACTGTGGTATTTACTACAATTAACAAATGAGACAAATGAAATGCTCACACTTACATAGTCAATGTGGAGAGCCCAAAAGAGAGACAGCAAGAAGACGATTCCGTTTTCTCTCGAGCCGTTTCAAAAAAATTGGAAGGCTCTTATGAAACAAAATAATCAGAGATTTACTGGTAGAGAGAACGGATGTTAGCGAGAGACGTCTCACATATAAATTTAATAATAATAATTTTATATATATATATATATATATATATATATATATATATATATATATATATATTAAATGTAATGCTACGTAATGAAATATTTACGATTTCACGTTAACAAAAAATGATATCTCTTAATCAGGAGAATATTGCAGCACTTCACTGTTTTAAACAGCGAATGATCAAGTGAATGACTGATAATCATATACTTCTTCGCCCTGGAACCATTTGGATATGACTGCCCATTATTAACAATAGAAATAAATTGGATAAACCAGGAATGTGGCTTTCAATTACAGACCACCATTCATGCTTAAGTTCTGTCAGTGGAGTTCGTTTTCCAATGTTTAGTTTGTTCCATTTAGAATACGACTGTATCGCTGATATCCAACTCGTTAAAAGTTTGAAAAGTTAATTACCTTTCGGTCGTTGTCAGACAACTAATCCATCTTCCAGCACGCACTCATTATTTTTCAACGCAACGTAAACAGGGCATTCGGTGTTTGTTCTTTCGGAGCTGACAAAATTTTTAAAGAAAGAAAGATAAAAAAAAAAAAAAAAAAAAAAAAAAAAAAAACAACGAAGAGAAATAGGTTATTGTACGTAAATGCAAAAACTGCCAAGCTTGCACGTTTGCGTTGTATTTGACAACGAACGCCAGCTGTGGAGTATGATTAAGTCATTTGTAGCCAGTGTTCTATGTAGTGGCGTGAGTGTTGTTTCTGAGCTAAGTAAATTATTAGTTCTCATATGGTGGAAGCAACCGACGGAGTCGAAGGGTTTCGTTTCTCAAGAAGAACTGTATGAATAAAATTATAGTCACAGAAGGAAGGCGAAAAAACAAAATCCAACAAATCAAAACACAGATGAAAATGCGTACTGAATGATCAGCAGGTTAAGCCACACTTCCTTCCCCTCTCCCCTCCTTCCAAGTGGTTAAACAACACTTGCAGCGAGAATTAGAAAAGTATTCACCACTGATGAAAATACGTAGTGATGAAGCCATTTCGTATTTACTATGGCCCAGTGGAAGAAAGTTACTTGGACGGATGAGTCTTGTTGCACACTATCTCAGACCTGAGACGAAGTTTAACACCGAAGAGTGAAACTTTGCGGCAGCTCGATGATGCATCGTGCAATCTTGCAGCCAAATCGTGGTATTTTATGAATCCAATTTGTTCATAACATCTGTGGTCGTACGAAACTAATATAAACTTTAACGTAATGTCCATTGATTCGAATGTTTCAGGATAAGTACAGAGGTCACAACAATAACAAAATTGATACCTATTAAACTAGCAAATAAAATTTCCAACTCTTTTTCACAATAATGTCCTTGCTGAGACATTGAATTTAACATAACATCCCAACAGAACAAAATTTTGTTAGTGACATTAGAAAGTTATTTTAAGTTTAGGACAATTCATGTATCGATCTGTCATACCGGATACTACACATTTGGATTTATTTTATGTGTTAAACTTTTATTAATGCAAAGTAAGTTAAAAGTCTGAAAATGTAATATTCATTACAATTCAAATTACTTCACATCATATATATCACATCAATACCCGATTAATTTTTTACTTCATGGAATGTTATGAAGCTCTAAACTCCTATGAGACAATGGTTCAACAAAACAATTTGTTGTTGACAGAGTATAATTATTTACAATGATTTTAACAGATGTTTGACAGTTCCATGTTGTATTTAAAGAATTACAATCAATACATTCAGTATTGTAGTTACTGCATGGAACCTCTAATACCCATGAAAAAATAAATATGGAAAACTTCTTCTTTCCTACGAATTTTGAGTGATTTGTTCACATCTATATTTTGTAGCCTTTGAAAATGATAGTATTTGTCTTTCAATAGCAGCGAATACCTTATGTTTACATCAAAGTAATAATGAATATCTGTATAATGTATTACATCCTGATCCCTCACACTCTGCGATCTGAGCTTTCTCAAAATTGTCCCTTGTACTTTACTGATATTGTCAATCCTTTTCAACCTATTGAAAAGTTCTACATACCCCTAGGCTCCCAGTCTCTTCCAGTAACCCGAGGTCCCCCAATCTCATGATAATGCTGTTTACATATCTCTTGATTAATAACTTCTGGAATAGGGCGCAGTATTCGTTCAGATACCCGAACAGATGAAATTCACAAAGATTTCTTATACTGAATAGAGAACTTTACAGTACCTAGAACTAAGTATAATGTTAAATTTCATTCTGTTCACATATACATATTTGCAGACTGAAACATTGTGTGAAAATTAGTTTCATCCATGGGATTATTACCCTGGTCTCCTGTTTACTGTTGCAGGGTGGCGTATTGATGAACGCAACTGTCTAGTTGAAAGACCATCGTACAGATCTCCACGCAATTCTTCAGCCTGTGTGTATACAACAATGATGTCTGACTTCAATGACGTAAATGAAAAGGGGGGGGGGTAGGGGCCAGCCACCCATACGAAATACTAAATATAAAGGAAAAAAGTAAGTATGATATGTGAATTATTTTAATGAATTATGCATGGAGGCAATGCCGTGGTAGACGGGCATACTTCTTTGTATGTAATGTCAACAACAGCAAAAAGTTGATTTCAGTGAAGTAAAAGGGGCTTCATCACAAATTGTCCACTGAATATGAGCAGCAGGGCTGATACTACTTAAAATTGGTATGTTGCCCCCCTCAGCGAAGATGTATGCTATATTCATCACTGTCCAATGCGGTCAGTCACTGATTTTCATAAAGATACGTAGGAGATGAGGCAGATAACGTTTCCATTGTTGTTCAAGGAAAATAATATGTAGACTGAGGGACCTATGTGATTTGGAAGAAAGGTTGAAGGTATGCAAGTGTAAATACGTGTAGCTGTGCGAAGCTACCGTGAAGTGGTGAATGCCATGGGAGTAGAAGACCCGGATATGAATTCCGACTCTGGTACAATTTTCACGCGATTCTTTGCATAAGTACGCTGATATTCAAGACTTTTTAAATTCTCTGAGTCATTTCATTTTCATAACACAATATTTTATATGCAAATTTAATGATGTTTCTAGGTTCACTCGTAGGATAGTAAAAATTTAAACAAGCTGCCATGAACAGAAATTATGTATGTGACCAACTTCAATGATTGTACTTTTGGTACTAAAATTTATTCCAGGGTATTCTGAGGAACTGCGCATGAATGGTGCTTTCTACAGTCCTTTTTTACTCCATCCTGTACTAAACTTAATGAGAGCGTACCAACCAATTTGTTTGATCTGGATGAAGTGCATAAAGTTCAAATTTTTAATCGATACCGTAATATAGCTGCGATATGTCCTGTCTTTAGATTTAAAAATATGGCCTCTACACAAACTAATATCCAAATTACCTCTGTCATTCACGGGACCCTATATTACCCCCGAGAAGAAACTATTTCTGCATCTGACTTTCTCAAACATTTTGTTACTGTATACATGAGTATCTATAATATGCATAATTTAAAACAATGTGTTACCTTTATACTCTATTAACATTTGCGAATATTTTTTTATCATTTTCATATTTACATTAATTTGGATCGACTTCATTATGATATAGTTGAGTCAGCCACTCCTGTAGATTGCGTTATGAAAATAGGTGCGGTAATTACGACGCAGTAGAAACGGGTTGCGTATGCAATTAGAAAATTTAAAATATGTTCCAGTCAGAGAGAAACATGTTAATGGAAGAAAAAACATGCACAGCTGTTGACGATTAGTATATTTTAAATATTATTTTAGTTAATGACGCCCTTCAGTCGATTACGTCGACTATAATAAATGTGTATAATGGCTGAATATATAATTATGTGTAGTAAGTAACCTTTCTCAGTCAATGAAAACACACTGCAACACACTCAGTAATATAGCTGCAATACGTCCTGTGCCCTTAACCTTCAGCGTAACAATTATCTGAAATATAAAACGAGGAAAGGCAAATAAAGAAGAAATCAGTATAAAAGAAAAAAAGTATTATTGCCCACAGCCTGAAAAAGCAGTCTATCGATACCTAATTTGACAATATGAAATCAGAAATACAGAACGATTTCAATATTTGTGACAGAGTCCTGAAAACATCAAACACGTTCTTCAAAGACCAGAGAGAATTGGATTTCAAGAAAGAAGCTCTTTATTCACTCGAAGTGATGGGTGCTATCGACAAGAGTACGCAAATCGATACCGTACTTCTTTATTTCCAGAAGGCTTTTGACACCTTGCCTGACAAACGGCTTTTAATCAAATTGCGTGGTTATGGTATATCGCCCCAAATAACAGTTTGTAGTAATCGATGGTAAGGCATCGACTAAAACAGAGGTGATATCGAGCGTTCCACATGGTAGTGTTATTGGTCCTCTGCTGTTCCTTATTTACATCAACGATTTAGGGGAAAATCTAAGTAGCCCTCTTACGTTGTTTGCGGATGACGCCTTCATTTACCGTCTAGTAAAATCATCTGAAGATCAAAACCAACTGCAGAACAATCTGAATAAGATATCAATATAGTATAAAAATTGGCAATTGACTCTAAATAATGAGAAGTGTGAAGTCCTCCACACGAGTACGAAAAGAAATCCGTTAAACTTTGTTTACAAGATAAATCAGTGAAAAGTGAAGGCCGTAAACTCTAAAAAATACATAGGAATTACTATTATTTCAGTCTTAAAATGTAAAGAACACGTATATTATTGTCGTGGGAAAGGCGAACCAGAGACTGCGTTTTATTGGCAGAACTCTTAAAACATGCAACAGAACTAAAAAAGAAACTGCATACACTACGCTTGTCCGTCCATTTTTGGAGTATTGCTGCCCAATATGGTATCCTTATCAGGTGTGTTTGACAGAGGACATCGAAAGAGTCCAAAGAAGGGCAGCTCGTTTCGTATTGCCACTATACAGGGGAGACAGCGTTACGGAAATGATGCAGGTTCTGCGATGGGAATCATTAAACAACGACGCTTATCGCTGCGGTGTGGGCTACTTACGAAACTCCAATCGCCAACATTCTCCTCCGAATGAGAAAATATATTTTTGACTCCCACTTACATAGGTAGAAATGATAATCAGAACAAAATACGAGAAATCATAGCTCGAACGGGGAGATTCAGGTGTTATTTCTTCCCGCGCGCTATTCGAGAATGGAATGGGAAGTAAATAGTATAATGGTAGTTCGATGAACCCACTGCCAGGCACGTAAATGTGATTTGCAGAGTATCCCATGTAATGTAGATGTAGAAATAGGAGAAATTTTTCGTCCTAAAATATTTCATGTACTTCCAGAAAAAAATACGAAATATGGATACAAACATGAATTCTACGTGGGAATAAGTAGAAACTACCAGACATTAAGAAAGAAGAAAAGGACATAAGAAGAACGACATAAGCTTTTTTTATGTGGTCCTTAACAACAACAACAACAACAACAAAAAATAAAAAAATAAAAAAAAATTGAAAAATCGATTGTGTGCAGTGTTATAAATCCTTGATGGCTGGATAAGCAAATTTGTGCAGGGCATTTAAAATAGGAAGTAAAATGCAATTGTTCCGTATATTGGCGAGGGTTGGTTTCCACTGTAATTAGCCAGTGAAAGGAAGTGGAGTTCCGCTGGAAAGTACCGCTGGCGGACCCCGCAGTTGCAGAAAGCGCCGGCCGGAAACGGCAGGGCTGTTCGATTAAGCGGCCCGCATCCCCTCTCTCGGGAAATGAGAGTCCGATGGACTCGGCGACCCCCTCGCAGAGAGGCTACGTGGCGCGCATTACTGCCCCTCCGGGCCTAACGATGTACCAGGAGACGATTGTAAGATAGTGTCGCTACTCGAGGGTAAACCGACAACGATCTTCCGAAACTTTCATCGACGGAGCTCCCCCAGAAAGCTGCGTGCTATTACATAGAAAGGTTTCAAGCCAGTCACAAATCTGTGAACCTATTCCATATGCTCGTATCTTCTTTAGCAACCTGCAGTGTGGCACAGCGTCAAACTCCTTTTTAAAATCGAGAAAAAACACAGTCTGCCTATTGTTCTTCATCCATGGCTCGCATGAAGTCATATGAGAAAAGGGCAGGCTGAATTTCACATGATCGATGTTTCCTAAACACGTGCTGATTCATGGAAAGATTTTCCGTCTTAAGGAAATGTACTATATTCTACAGGAAACCGATGTCAACGATATTGGCCTGTAGTACAAGATTTATCTCAACAGACAGCGCCAAAAAGATATTGAAAGAACCCATCGCCTTGATAGTACATTATATTTATTGATGTGGTCAGAATGGAAACATGCGGACTTCATATTTTTTATATAACGACTTTTCGAGAATAATCAGAGCCATAGAAACAACCGTTACTGATAACGGGTTTCGATGATAATTTTGCATCGTCTTAGGATCATTATTTTCGAAGCAGCCTTTGAAGTACTACATCATCTTTGCGAACACCTGAAATCGATTTCATAGACTACTACCTGAAAAACCCGACTTTACCCGGGTATTTATTTACTTATTCCTGCCTTGACTTACTACTTCTATGCCTTATCTCTCTCTGTACGTCTTCTTTTTTCTAAAAACATGCTATAATTATCGGAGAATGAATAAGAAATAAGGCTGTCTCGCATAATGTACAAAATTAACAATATCTAAACAAAGAAAGATAGTAATCAAAATACAAATGACATATAACATGCGTACGATCTCATATTTATTATATGTTGTACAATTTTATAATTTTCCAGGTATGTATTCATTGGTATAAGTACATTATATGTGTGAAATCTGCTGACAATACAATTAGTGGTAAAGAAGTAATAGGTTAAAAATTGGTGCGTGATGGGGCGGTTTTCCATAAACGTTGCTGTTTATGTCATCATATCTCATGAACTATGTGTCGTACTGTGATACAATTTCGTAGGTACATTCAGCTGTATGTCTGTAAACTGTCTGTGAAATTTCCTGAGTGACAAACTTTTTTCCTTTCGATATTTTGATGTGGTTGTCAGCGAGAAAAGTTTAATAAAGGTTTGAAATTATGTTTAAAGTTTATTGCAAGCCGCTAAGTACTGTCATTCTCATATAGTGTGCTTATAAAGTTTTGTGGCAATATGTGGGAGTTTCTTGCAGCTCTTATTATTTATGACGTTATAACTCCTGAACCATGTGTCGTCTGTGGTTCGTACTCCTATGCCAATTGTTAACTCAGGGCGAAGAATATGTCCATCAAATTTATTTGAAATCGATCCAGTGGTTTAGGAGAAAATGACCCACATTGTCGCTCAATGCAACAGCTTTTGTCGCATCTCATTGTTAATGACAGCATACCTCGTGAAGTATCTGTTGTACGTAATTCTTACACTTACGGGGACCGTCCTCATAGACTGAAGCTTACGTTTACAAAATTTCCAAAAAGTTGGAACAAAAATGTAGATTTGTAAGCAATACGTGCACACAAAAATACGGAGACTCTGTTTCACATACAGAGATATGTCATATCGGACGGCTTATAACATCTTACATATGAGGTTGCTAGGATTATAGTTATGATGTAGAATTATAAAATCTCACATTGTCAGATGATAAGAAAGCGTTCATATTACAATATGTTACAAATTTTACTGTAAAATTCTTAAAATGACGTGCACCGTAAAATGTAGGGGCTAGTTAAGTTTTGAAATCTGTAAATAAGCAATAAAATGACAACATGAGAATAGGATGCATATTGGACGCACTACAAGAGATTTACAGTATAAAACTAAAACAGCTCTTATGAATATGGACTATACCACTCATCAGAAAGAAGCATATAAGTTAGAAGGGCTATATCGACAATATAATCTCTCATGTACTATAAACTAAATGGTAACTGGAATCGTTTGCACTTTAATGATTTCAAATCCGGTACTTACAGGGCTATGTAAGTATTTTAAAACGTAAGAGTCATATAACGTTTTGAATGTGAAGAAAAAACAAAGTATACATCTTATATAAAACTACGTTTTCCAGTCATTCATTTACTGACTTAAATTTTAAAAAATGGGGTAAATCTAAGTGGTAAAATATTAATCTGTAAATTCTATTAGAACAAATATCACCGATGTACCTGTAGAACTGTTCTAGTCGAGTGTATTGCCTGTAGCACATATGAACCAACTTCGTGCAACATCGGAAATGCACAATATGAGGTGTCAATTGTAGTTTTGCTTTTATCTGCATTTTGTGCCAATAATTTTTGTCTTCCTCTACATACCATCCTCTTTCTGCAAATGCATGGGACATATGTAGGAGATTTTATCCTACTATTGTAAAGCAGTCCATATTTTGGCCAATAAATTCGACATTGTATACTATGACTGCCCAATTTTTTAAATGATGCAACTGGCAATACATTTTTACGGTCTACTGGAAGAATGCGGTACGTCGCAATACTACAGTAACCTATTAAAAATAATCTTGATAATTATTTTCGTTTTTACTTTTAGTGTGCTTGCCATCTTAAGAGCAGATCGCCACTTTCTTTTTTATTAAAAACGCTGTATAACACCTCTGACGTATATTTTAAAGTGACATCTGTAACGTCATGTCATAGTTAACTTTATTGATGATCATTTTACCACTTGGTTTACTCCTAACTTTTTAATTTTCATCAATTAGTGAAAGATTGACTGTCGTAAGCAGTGACACATTGGAAGGCTTCCAGTTACCTGCCAGCCCCATCACATCGGTGGAGTCACAATTCTTGAAGATAGTCTAAAAGAAAGAACGAAACTAGTTGTATAAAAATTATTGATGCACTCTGGACTGTTATTTAAATATATTAATTAAAATATTTGATTGTGAGATGTGGATATATGGTTTACACAAAACTATTTACACATGTGTTTGTAATTTGACATTAATAATGCTAGTGACATACTTAAATGGTACGCCTTAAATCAAAATAAGTAAATGTTTAATATGAGTTTCAGCCAAGATGCTACTTATTTATATTGATGAACGGTAGTATACAAAATACATAAACGGAATGCATAAACCACAATATAACGTCTTTACCAGAGTTTCGAAATCTAAAAAATAAGTACGTACCTCCATCACTATTTTTAGAGAAATATATGACAGTATCTCTCATCTAGAACTGCGTTACGTTTGTCTTGTGTGAATAGCAAAAAGTATGCATCACACCAAATAACACAATAGTATTATTCTCCACAGGTGTGGTAAAGTGACCATATAATTTTTCGCATAATAGTTCATGTCAGCTGTAATAAGTGCACTGGATATAAAGTATAAACTAATATGTAACAGCTTGTCAAAAAGAATATCAGAGATTGTTCACATATTAAGTCGAAGACACGATAAAGTGTCATCTTCGTTTGATACTGGAGTGATATATTACTATGTATGTAATAGTTAAATTAATTTATAATAAAATATGAATGTAGAAATTTTACAACGATGTGAACTTTTATGGAAAAAGTTATATGGTTCTTTCAAAACGCCTATGGAGAATACAATATCACTATTTCCTTTTTTGGTGCTATGCATGTGTTTCTTTCTGGTTTTTTTTTTTCTTTTTTTTTTTTTTCTTTTCTCCAATTTATTTATTTTTTCTAGGTATTGGCTCAAGACAAATGTAAATAATGCTGTTCTATACGAAAGACAGTTCTAAATAGCGATCCTGGATAAAAATTATTATAAACTTATTCCAGACTAACCTAACATACCCATGTGTCTCCATATATATGTGAAAGTATTGGCACTAAGTACCATAGCGATTATTAGTATTTAGAATAAAGTTGTATTAACAAGTACATATGCAAATCAGAGTAAATTTTTTAATAATTCCGAAAAGAATATAGTATTTTAATAGTAGTGAATGTTTCTATGTGTAAGATTATATACCAGAAAATGTGCATGTTGCCCTATCATATTACATTTAAAGGTAAATAGATAATATCAGAAGAGGAAAATCACGTTTAATACCTTTCCACTACGTTATGAAGTTATTTTCAGTCAAATAATAATGATTTGGTGTGGCTCATTGGCCTCGTGCAATTCTTTCAGTTGGACGACACTTCGGTGACTTGAGTGTCCCTAGCCTACCCCAGTTATCCAACTGGGGAAAGGGGACCTACAGCTTAACGTGGAATCCGAACCACGTGTCATTTCTGGCGATTCCTCACATCGTTTAGAGGTGAAGGATGGGTTAAAGTGCAGACTGCAAAAATCCGAGGTCCGACCGGGTTCTGAACCCGCGACCCTTCGGTTTCCAGTCGAGCACTTTACCCCAAGACCACCGGGCCCGACTTCAGTCAAATAAAGCTCTGTATCATTACGTGGCATATCTAGGAAATATAAGGTTAATGTGTGACATTTTTATTATAAGTGTTGAAATCTGTAAAACCTGTATGTATATACAGGATCTTGTATCGAGTGATATCAACCTTGATGTGGCTATGTTGACTTTCCCGGCGTTTTAATTGATCAAATTCTTCGCGGGTTTCCAGCCGGATCATTCTGACATCTGTACACAATATTTCTGCGGTCCAACTGGCCGCTGTTATGGCGAGAGCGGCTTAGCTTCCTCACCTGATGATGGCGGCCAGTTGGACCGCAGAAATATTGTGTTCAGGTGACAGAATGATCCGGCTGTAAAACCAAGAAGAATTTAATGATATCAACCTTAGTACTGGAAATACATGTTATCAGTTTTTGTCTCACATCCCTTCCCTCTTATTTTGTAACATCAATTTCAGTTTCTCCATTTATAAACGATCATTATTGCCCTGTTCAACATTAGTATGTTGTTTAGATAATTCGCAGATAAATATTCGTAATCGTAATTCAAACGATTAAGCATGGTATGAAGTGCTGCAATCAATTATATATTCGCTATTAAGATGGGTCGGAGTTTTCAGTCTTAGGGTAAAAGTCTAATTATATTCCTGAAGCAATATGTCTAATGTCTTCATTACCTTTCGCATTTTTCATCTTGAATATTTTATTGATTACCGTACATAAATAGAATTAAATTTAAATAATAATAATTTGATATGCCGCAGAAGTGTATTTATATCACTTTATAGAAATAATACCTGTCAATCGCCATGATGTGTCAATCGTGGTAGGGAGCATGATACTATGACTTACAAAACAATTAAACAGATTAGAAATAATGTACTTCTTGGTACTTAATTTCTATAATAGTTGTGAACAATTTGAAGCCTGTCAGTGTAGTATGTTGAGTATGAGACTACCGCACAGCAGTTTATTATTAATTTCATTGTATTTGAACCTGAAGAAACTAGAAAATTACCTAAATGTATCAAATCTGCTTCCAAGTAGATTATCAATGGATACAGTTTGTTATCGGTTGCTCGTCAGGCCGATTAAAACTGTCGACACAGGAACCAATAACATTCCCCAATTTCCTTGCTACTTAATTTCTCAATATATGACAAATTATTCTCACATGTCCATCACCATTATCTGTCTCACATTGACATGCGACTTAAGGTGAACAGAAATTAAGGATACTATCAAAACTGCGTAGTATCTGTATATATCGTCGGTATTTTCGTAATGACGTACCTAGTAAGGACGTTTATGTGGATTTTTTGTTAGAAAATAACGCAGTTTAATGACCCGAGCTTGAGAAATTCAAATGTGTGTGCATTATAATCAAATGAACGCTAAGTGTAAGGTAGAACACAATGCTAAGGTTTTATAAAGTTACGATAGTTTCCTGTGGATTATAGGGAGGTTGAAACTAGACTGTGAACTTTAAAAAACAGTGAGACTCTAGATAGTAGACTGTAGATAGTAGATATCCATGGTGAGATATTTGAAAGTTCTGGAGAGTAACAAGAAGAAGCATATGACAAAATAAAACTGTCCTAAAGAAGGTGGAAGGCAATATATAAATGATAAGACTGAGGAATACAAAAATTGTAGACAGGAAACATAGAAAAAATGTATATGATGAACGTGTCGACAGAGACTTGTAAAATATATTTCTAAAGAGAGAAGGAACTCTGTACACTAATGAAGATGTGATTTGCTTACTAGATCGCCACAAACTCAGTGGGCTAATGTTAGGCACATAAAAGAAGTTTTTGGCGTCGGAAAAATGACACCGATGTAGATTTTTTTCAAACACTCGAATTTTCATAGAACCAGCAGATAATGGAAGTCACTGCGATTACATGTAGAGCATTAGTATACCTGTATTCATCAGGATTCTCCAAGCTTCCTCGGTGAACTGTTGACATCTGTGATCCGTTGTATCCATTGAGGTGATACCTGAGTCAATCATTTCCAATACGAACAAATCAGAATACGCCTGCAAGGCGTAAACGCCTTTATTGAACAGATTTTCGGACAAGATATAACTACTATTTTTGCCTATGGTTGTTATTTTATCCACATTTGAATCCCACAGCTTGGGTAGTTTACAGTATGTGAAATAACTTGCAGTAAGATGTAGTGTTTGACAGCGTTTCGTTCCTTCTCTGAAAACAGTAACCGTTTATTTGGCACACATAGCAATAACGAGAAGAAAAATTACTATGTAACTTAAATGTGTAGGGCCATGTGAACCGATTTGTACTTTTTTTTAAAAATATAGTTTCTGGTTTGTAAGTAACATTGCCCAAAATCCTCACATGGTGGTACAGTATCAGTATTATAGTGTTGTTCTCGTGACTGTATAAATTATTGTATTTCGACTACTTCATGTGAAACAAGTCGGTTTTGGTGCAAAGTTCTCAACAGTCTCATGATTTCCACATTTTACTGTCAATTCTCCCTTAAGACAAAACTTGTAATCTCCTTTTGGCCCGTCACAAAATTGAAACTAACATGTATATCGGTAAGGTATTCTTGGAGTGTCCGCTAAAAGTTCAGTTTATTGCTAAACTTTTACCAAAATACGACAAAACATCACTTTATTGGAGAGCTTAAATGTTAGTTTCAAGCACTGTTGCCCATCGAAGTATGAAACGTGAACTATGTTTCAGAAACCCACGCGTAATTTTGCTGTTGTTTTTATAACATCACTGCCAAATTAAGGGTTAAAATCAAATAAAAATCTGAATCAATTGAAATGTGATATGGTGTGCAGTGTTCGTATAAATCGATGGAAATAATGCTGAGATCGTTCAGAGACGCATGCATGTTTGTGGCAACTGTAGCTGTCAACAATACGAGAAATTGATACGTAACTTTATTGCTTATATCTATAAACACGGACAATGCATACTGTATTCAAACCGTCAAAATACAAGTGTAATTTGTCATAAACCGTAAATTACAGAATGTAATATACTAACAATCTTGGTTAATGGAAAAAGTGATGAAAGTGGTAGTTTCGTTCGGTTCGAAAGATGTGCACGGATAGCGAATTGGTTAAAGACGCTGCTCGCGGGAATTATTGGTGCAAATCCCGTTCGTAAGCCATGTTTCACCGCACTGCGGGCTAATTGTGGAGCTCTTTAATCACGTAAGTCCGTGGAAATGTGGAACTCGTTATCCCACAAACAAATGAATGTTATCAGCAAAGTCATAACATACAGATTGATGACTTTTGTTTGTGTTTTAGTACGAGTGTTACTTTAAAATACCCGGTTGTCAAATGTATCATGGAATAGCATTTAAAACGTGTGCCGTGGTTTATTTTATTTATTTATTATTTTTTTTCATTTATTCTTCCTTCACCTGCTCTAGCACCTCGTTCGGAAATTTGATACAGTACAGGATAGCCGTCCATATTAATTCACTAAAATATTTACAATTTATTCTGTCGGTGCTTGAAGGAAGTTAGACATAATATGAACTAGAATACGTTGTTTTATATTCCACAGAAATGTATATTTATTAACTCATTATGTACGGGGCTTCCTGCTTTTGAGGACATGGTCTCACTGTTGTTACGTGGACTACCTGTTCAGTGTTATCTGACAATGTCTAAAAATGCCGAAAGCAGAATATCAGTTAAACTAGCTGTTCATCTTGTTCAACTTCTGACTTCTTAGGGAGCAGAAGAAACCAAAACTTTGATTTAAGACTGTCAGTTACGATTCTAAAAGAGGTTTTCACTAAGGGGAGTGTGCTCGTCGGGAATATTGCTTCTTTAATACTGATTATTGCCCGTACCATACATCAACCATGATGATATGGTGATGTTATCTGCACATACGCCAGATAGTTCCGAGTTCCTCGTTCTCTCCAGATGAGGAAAGAACGATTGTCAAGCTAAATTCAAAATCTTGACTCACCTTTGAACATTCGGACTCCAATCCAAATGTACCTCCGTCTAGTTTCTGCGGGCTAAACGGTGTCATGGTTTTAATGGTGGTCACATTCTCGAAAGCGTTTTCGGATTGTTTGAGTTAATACTGAGCGTCTTGTTACTCCTTGGACCAACAAGACGTTGCAGCTGACTTGCATATAGCTTCCTGTCTGGACAGGCCATTAACCGCAGATAACGGCCACCTACTGCTGATGTTATCCGTGAACGACCTAGACCTTGCATTTTTTCAACTGTTCCTGTTGTCTGAAATCGTATACAGGTCCTGGAAATTACACTTTGGGAAACTACCTCTGTGGCTATTCCGCTTCTAAGCTTTCCCCTCTACTGGTTGTGTAATTCGTTTGGTAAACACAAGCAACTGTTATTACCACTACCTCTGTTGCGGTAATGTTGTTGTCTCCACACTGGCAGAACCGACAGAAACACGACGAACCATTTTATATGATTCTGTCGATGACAATACTGCACTAGATATCTCAATTGATTCCCAAATCGTTTTGACCTGTGTATATACTTGACTTAATGGAAATAGTGACGGATTTATGAAGGACACAAAGTATAAATTGTTCCGTAAAGTAATATCTAGCTGCAGCAAAGTGCTCTCTCTCTCTCTCTCTCTCTCTCTCTCTCTCTATATATATATATATATATATATATATATATATATATATATATATGGGTGAATCACTTAACACTTGCACCGCAAATATTGCGGAAACGGAAAATGCGATTTTACCTATAAACTGTATTTCTTATGCAAAAATACTCATTTTGAAATGGAACAATGGCTATACACATTAAGAAACTCTTTTTGTTGCAGGATTCAAGTGCATGTAGTTCACGAGATATCGTCTTTTGAAACGTTCCCACGCCGACATTTGCGTGTGCCAGTCAAACCGCATAGTTGCTAGGTACGATGATGTTATGTTTGCTTGCATCGTGCTTGTGTGTTCCTTGAGTGCACTGTGGCTCGCTAGTCAATTAGCGTGTAACAGTAAAAGCGGTGGGTTGTTAGTGTACGACGGGTTTTACCAATGCAGAAAAAGCTGACATGCTCGTGGTACATGGAGAGTGTAGGAAGAATGCCGTTCTATTTTGAACGGTGTATGCGGCAAGATATTCCATTAGACGTCACCGTCTCGGCAATTATTCATCAACCACTTCAAGCAATTACGTGAAATTGGTAGTGTGACACCGAGACAACGTAACAGAAGGAAACAAGTGACGACCGACGAGGGGGGAAATTGTTCTTCCTTCTGTTTCAGTTGATCCGCATGTCAGCTCCCGCGCAATCGCGCGACCAAGAGACTTGAGGGTCCTGCACATTCTCCATCGACATAGGTTCCGTCTCCCCCCATCAAGAGGTGCATGGGAACGATTTTGAGAATCGTATTAGGTTCTGTAGATAGGCTTTACAGCAGGATACTCTAAGGTGTATCATGTATCTTTAGTGATGCAGCCACATTTACCGATCATGGCCAGGTAAACAGAAACAAGCACTATTGGTCGGCTGACAGTCCGTTGGCTTCAACAGGTGGACCGTCAGCGACCAAGGGGTGTAAAGGTGTGGTGTGGGATAGGTAACCAGCAGCTCATGTGCCCTGACCACACACAGGTATCGCAGTCTTCTAACAGACCATTTCCCACGGATGTTAGAAGACGTTCCTCTGCAGACTAGGAAGAATCTATGATACCAACATGATGGCTGTCCAGCCCATAGTGCACGAATTACTACAGCATGTCTTCATGAGTTGTTCCCAAATCGCTGGATTGGACGCAGAGGACCTGTACCTTGGCCTTCCCGTTTCCTGGATTCGCTGCCTGTAGACTTTTTTCTGTGGGGAAAGCTGAAAGATGCTGTCTAAAAGGACATACCAACCACATATGATGATATGCAACGACGTGTTACTGCAGCCTTCTCGGACATCGCTAAAATGCTACACGTGTGCAGCGGTCGTTACGTACCAGACAGCGTGTATTTCTGCTGCCTGTGGTCATTTTGAACGCAACCTATGATGGTTATTTGTGGCGTTACAGGTTGCAATCCACATAACTAGTGTATGCACTTGTGTTGTTGTGTTGTTCTTAAATGTGAGTTACCAACGGTATTGTACAAGTCTCGGTGTGGGAACCTTTCAAAGGCGATATCTCGTAAATGATTTGCACTACAGTACTGCAACAAATTCTATTGATATTCTAGTGCACCCTGCATTTACTTTCTTAATGTCTACAGGGATTGTTCCATTTAAAAACCTTTATGTTTGCATAAAAATATACTTTTTAAGTAATATTACAATCTGTTTGTTGCCGAAAAACACGAGACTTTGTCTACCAATCCATTCTGTGAAAGCCGCATTTTCCGTTTCCGCAATATTTTCTGTGCAAGTGTTAGGTGATACAACAAATTCTCATGTACTTCCCAATTGTCAGTTCCCTAAATTTGAAACGCTATGACAAAGGAAACGGGATATGCACATAGAATTGAAAGGATGAGGAAGGAAGGAAGGAAGGAAGGAAAGCGAGATAGGCGTGTAGAGGCAGACTATTTCTGTGATTTAGCATGTCTTCTTTCTACAAGGCACGAACTCATTTCTTTCAATGCAATATACGTTATCAATATTACTAACAACATCCTTGACTACCATTAGTTTCATCAGTAGATACAAATATCTTAGAATGATCCCCCACTTAACTGTGCCCCAGTGTGAGTGCGTAACGCAGCAGTTTTCAACATTATAAAGAATCGCCTTCGCTGTATCTTACTTCATAATGACTAAATTCCTACCATGATATCTTTTTACCAACACAAACAAACGGTTTTGTTAAATAAAAGATTACGTCTAGGGTTAACAGTTTTTACTTATTTATTTATTTATTTTTCAAATCAAGTAACTCGCAAAGACAAGAGAATGTATGGTTTTCGTATCTTAAAGAATTTCTGGAACCAAACGGTACATCTGACAGCAGGTTTTCGGAACTGAAACTATCAATCAGCAATGAATAAATAGGCTTCTCAATAACTGTAGCAAAAACTATTACTATAACGAACATTTTAGTGATTACCTACAGATTCTTTATCTTACACATAGTGAATGTTAAAAAGTAGAATGCTGAAAATTGGAATGGTTCTTATTCTGTAAACGTGGTTTTGCCTAAAATTAAATGCATTATGCAGTACGTTTGTACCTTTCATACGTATGCTATTGTTTACAAAATCCTCGGAATGGTTGTGTCTCAGATGAAATTGGTTAATTCTTACTGTTTACATATGTACTTCATCCGTGACCACAGATTTGCCTTTACGAGTTATCGCACCAGCTTCAGTGGTTAACAGTATCCCAAAAAAGTTTAGTGCCACCTAGTGCACAGCGTGTGATGCATTATTCCACGAGTGTCTTGCGTCTGAAGTTTGGAGAGAGATGTATGGCCCACTCCACTGTCACGTCAACGGGCGGTGCTGATCGCTGTACTCTTGTGGATCGTAAAGGATCTGCAGAACCCCGCAGTTTTAGTTCTTTTATGTACTCTCTGCTCTTTTTCTCCTTCTATATAACACATACCAAAGGTGCTACAGATATATTCATCATCAGAAGACATTCCTCTAAGTAGATTACACCAGAAGTACCGTTAATAGTAACATAAATGAATCACAGTCTTTACGTGATAGTACCACATTTGACTTTTCAGAAAGTACAGAAACCAAATGAATGTGATGAAATGAATTAGCTATTATACGTTAGCACGTCCGATGCGGTTTATACCGACTGTATCTTAGGACCCAGAACTATTACTTATCTCACTAAAAATTTTTTAATATGAAACATGTTTCTATCAGCAGCATAATAGACACTGTGGCAAAACATTATTTATAAAATCAATTGCTGTGCGGTAATCTCGCTATAGCTCAGAAATGGTTTGGCCGAGTTCAATAACAGTTTATTTGTTATGCTTGCTTTAATAAAGAGGTGGTTTAAAAGAAAAAAAAAGAAGAGGGGAAAACCCAAAATAGCAGCTGAAAAATTTAAATTGGTCTATTTGGTACAGGGTAGTTTAGAATAGACTACTACATTATTCTTATGTTCAGGAAATTTAGCAAAACTGATCTTCAAGGTCACTATCACTGTGTCTTCCTACGCAAGACTTCGTAATTGTGCATGGTGGAGGATCCATTACACACTTAGACACTGATCTAAAAAAATTTTCCGATCTTCATGCAATATTTCATACATCGCCTTTAGCTAAAACTAAGATATGGCACGACAAATTTCCATATTTTTGTTTCCTCTATAGTATACATTAATACATATATAGAAAAAAAAAAGCGGACATCCAAAGGATCAGCTGAAAAGTCGTAGAATCGAAATGAACTGTCGCGCTTAATACTCGCTCAAACTGAAGAAAGGGGTGACCGAATTGAAATACAAGGGTGATTTAGACACACAAAAAAAAGAAAAAAATGGAAAACCGAAAAGAAATCTAATATATAAAGCAGAGAGTCCGTATATTTGTACGTGTTGCATACAAATCTACAGTTTTGTTCCAATCTTTATGAAAATTTGTACACGTAAGCTTCAATCCATGAGGATGGTCGCCGTAAGTGTATGAATCACATACGATATATAGTTCACGAGATATGACCTCATAAACAATGATATGCGCGAAAAAGTGGTGCATTTTACGACAATGCTGCTCATTTTCTCCTAAACCATTGGACCGATTTCAACCAAATTTTATACACACATTCCTTACCGTGAGGTAACAATTGCTGCATGATTAAGAATCACATACGTTACATGGTTCCAAAAGACATAACCAATAGAAATCGCAAAAAATGCCATATAATGCGGCGAGACTTTCGAAATACACTGTATGAGAATGACAGTACTTGGCGACTTGCAACAAACTTTAACCATAATTACAAACCTTTATTAAACGTTTTCTCGCTGGCAACCATTGTAAAATGAGAAAGGAAAAATTTTCTCGCTTACTACTTATTCGCTGTTTATGGAGTAAATCTATGGCTCTCGGTATGAGGTTACTATTTTTAATTTCTACACTACGAATTGTAGCCACAGGAAATTTTACAGGCCGTATAAACACACATAGTTGCAAGTAACTTCTAAATTGTATCTCAGAACGACACGTAGATCATGAGATATGGGCACATAAACAGTAACGTTCCTCTGTTTGTGGACTAAAACTACAGCATTTACTATGACGTTACTATTTTTAATTTCTACACTACAAATTGCAACCGCAGGAAATTTTACACACAGTATACACGCATATAGTCGAGTGTACCTTATAAATTGTATCACAGTACGACATGTAGTTCATGAAATGTGAGCACATAAACAGTAACGTTCATGGAAAACCGCCCCTTCCCGTACCAAGTTTTAATCTATTACTTCTTTACCACTAATTGTATTCCCAAGAGATTTTACAGACATACTGTCCTTATACAAATGAATACATACCTGAAAATGGCAGGAATAAATAAATACATACCCGGGCAACGTCGGGTTTTCAGCTAGTGTAAAATAAAAAGAAAAATAAAAGAAAATCATAATTCCGTATATCTGATTACTTTTAAGATATCGCATTTGTGGTGGACCTGTAATTCCTTCAGTGAGATTGCATGAAATATATTATTTCTCAATTCTTTTGTGTTGAAGACGGGTAGGAACCAAATAGGGGCTGCGGTGTAGTGGCCAATCGTTCAAAGGCGCCATGGTGCGGAGCAAGTGGTTGCCTGCCATCGGGAGTTATACGAGTGCTCCAGCGGGCGTGAGCCTGTGTTGTTCTTAGCATATGTTAGTTTAAGTAGTTTGTAAAGCTAAGGACTGATAACTTCTTCAACATTTTGAACAAAATAGGGGAAAAGCGAAATGAATAAATGATGTGTCTAATTGGTAATTTTGTAGATTGGGTACAGTGTATGTAACTTTTCGTGTTTATGGGGCGCAGAAGGTGAACAGAGAAAGACAGGGGACGGGATGACATTCATATTCAGCGGGAAGAGATAATGTCAAAGGCGAAGGAATTTCTGACATGAGAGTTGGAGGAGGAGGAGGAGGAGGAGGAGGAGGAGGAGGATAGGAAGAAGAAGAAGATGTAGGAGGGGTCAGAGGCAGGCAGCGATAGAACGGACGAGGTGATGGACAGAGCGAGGAGGAACGAGTTCGCCGTGGCAGCGCGGACGAGCTCATTGAGGCGGTATGCTACGATGCGCGAGGCCGTTCCCAGTCGGGGATGTTTGTGCAGTCTTTGGTATAAGTTAGTTCGTAAGTATTTTGTAAGTTTAGAGACTGATGACCACGGAGTTAAGTCCCTAAAGCTATACAAACATTTGGACATTTTGAGGAACGAGTTCATTGACTAATTAGTAGATAATAGCCGAATAACGCAGGATGGTCAGCTAACCAATGCAGAGAGACACCTAAAAGGACAGAGAGGAAGGAAATAAAGGGACATAGACGTGTGGGAAGTGATGGACAGGCGTGTAGGATATCCAATCCCTTCTATGTTCATAAATTGCGAAACATTGCCGAGTGCACTAATCTGTCGTAAAATTCTGTTACGCCGCAAACATTGTAACAGGGAAATGTGTTAAGATCTTGGTTTGCTCACTTTAGCAAGACGGAATAAGGTCAGCAGCCGGCAGCAGAAAATGCTCACCCGCCTTGTGTGATGACGGCAGCCGCTGCGTCGGCAAGTTGGAAAGCCTACCGTCAGCGAACTGCGTGTGAGTGAAATAGCTTTCAGAGAAAGACGCAGCTAGTAAACATTTGAAAACTACACGTTACTCTGTCACAAGAGTGAATAACACCGCAGATGCGTCAGCGGTAAAGACACATCGGGCGAACACTGCATTTTCAAAGGGAACACATTCAAACCGTTTAATACGTCATAGCTTCAGCCAATTTTATATATAAATACTCCCTCATTTAGAAGTATCAGTCACTTGGACTTCTTAACCGACGATGCCCAGGAGGGCATCACTGACCTAATCATTGGGTTCAGTCTTTGTCACAGATAGCAGTAGATACGGGTAGCTGCTAGAGGCTGCTAAGAGATTGGTCGAGGCCATACTTCACACTAAACATCATATGGGAAGATGGTGATCCGCTGTGCTGACGACTTCACACCTCTTATGGTGGCTGCCTGAGGCCAGCACAGTCTTCAGTGGTTGGTTACTAAGAGCCAATGTTCCTGTCGTCGAGTTAGCACTCTGGTGCTAATCCGGCCAGCCGGTGTACCGAGTCGGGAACCAGCACGACATCCGACTTCAGAGGGGTCCCTGCGTGGATCCACTGGCCGCTGAATAGCCTGGTGAAGGGATAGAGCACTTCACAAGAACGGTCTTTGCATCGCTTCCCGGCATCGCGGCGCGGCACGGACCGGCGCGGGCACTACCATCATACCAAACACCAAGGTTGCAGCTCGAAGGCGACGCCACCTACTGCTCTAGCTTCTGTCGACCTAGCGCCTTTATCAAACTTATGTATGTTACGAGTAAAATGTGTCAACTATAATTATGTCTCACTAGCGTCCCTTGGCGCTCCACCAGGTTCCACGCCTCATCCTGACCTAAAGCTGGAAACATACCGCTCGGCCCCAGCAATTCTATTGCCTAGAACTTTTTCAAAACAAATCCCTCCCAACATTTTTATTTGCTTCTCAATAACAGTTGAGATACTACATTTTAGGCATATTACTCCGTCAAAATTCCAGATTCACTACTGCAAGTTGCATGACTACCGTCAGAAGCACTGCATTGTTTAATACTGCAGAGGTGTGTATTGTGGTACGTCAGAAACAGTGTGCTGTAATATGAGATTGTAAGTGCAGATAAACGCGTGTTATAGGGTTTTGGCCGAAATACCACAGTGAGCGACCATACTTAAGAGTAATGTCTTTGTTTATCGCCTTTTTTATCTAATTATCTATACCGTATGTTCAGACTGATCGAGGAGAAAGACATCTATCGCAATTTATTAGAAACTGAAATGAGTCGCATGTGTTTTTGAACGATTGACGGAGGAAAACAATGTTAACTTTGTGCTAGTGTGCACAGAAAATTATGTGTATCATGTATTCAAAGATTAGCCTACTATAACAATTTTAACAAAATCAAATTTTTGTAAATCTATCGGACTCAGCTGTGTGGTTATTAATTCGTAGCTTACAAACTACTTAAACTAAGGTAAAATAACGTAAGGACAACACAAACATCCATGCCCGTGCGCACGGCGCCCCAGTGCGCACGGCTAATCCATCGCGGTACCAATTTTATCCAAATTTATAGAAATAAATGAGGTAATTACTTACCCAAGCAGAATTACATTGTTGCCACATTTAAAATTAATTGTACAAATAGTTATTTTCTACCCTACTTTTGGCGCAAGGTGCTCGATCACTGTACTAACGACAATAGTCACCCAAAGTTCGTGATCGATTAAAGCTGAAGAACTTTCTGTTTCTACGGGTGAGCCTGTTCACAAGAAGTACATTTTCATGCATTTAGTTTGAAAATTTTGACTACTTTCTAAGTTGGAAACTATGTTGTTCTTTTACTGGGTTTGCAACGTGACTACTATATATTTAGATCCTCAAAGTAAATAACAGTCCTATCAATGATAAATACTCATCCTGTGGGTGGGACGGTCCTACAGGCTACGAACATGTAAAGTATTCATCGGACTAAGACAAATTGTGGATAAATGCACCCAGGGTCATATTTAGGCTGGTGCAACATGTGCAGCTGCAGAGGGCGGCAAAATTTTATGGCGGCATTTTTTTTTTTTTTTTTATTTTAAAGTTATTTGAATATTTTCCTTTTTCCTGTATCGAGTCAGTTTGTTTTCCTTGTTTCATTATTCACGTTCATCAGTTTCGTTTTACCCTTTGGGGATACTTTATACAGGACCATAAATTCTAGTGTTTGTGTTTGTCCTCTTCCCGGGCGTGACCGTTGCGCAAATTAATGTTTTCTGAGTCTTACCTCGGTGGTCGTAGTCACCACATTGTTCGTTTTTTAAATTTTTCTGTCACGTACGTAGTACGCAGCGCTGCTCAATTTCCATTAAACATCAAACTACTCCAGAAACCTTGCAAATTTCTAATAAAAATTTTATTTATTTAAATTATTCGGGATACCTTGCAACATTATATTGTAGCATCCGCCAATAACCGTCATGATACCCAATTTTGGACAGAGTGATTCAACCAGTGGTTTACTGCCTTATGAGAATGGTCAACAGATCTAAGTTTAATCCTGTGCCAATATACACATGCTCATACGAGTGTGGCTGAGGACTTGGACTGTAACCACGCCACGTGTGTATATCAACCTTCCATTATTTCCAGTAAAGGGATGAACTTCTACAAATTTAGTGTAAGACACCACCATTATTTACGTCAAATTGTTCTTCCTCTGTCCACAATAATTACAAAAACATTAAGTGTGAGAAGAAAACAAAACAAAATTCTTAATGTAGGCCATCCCAGTTTTCAGCTTACTCGATATTGTTCCGTTTTTTATTTAATAATTTATTTAGCTATTTTTTGAAAGTAGCAGAAAGGATTGCAAGGGACAGCACAGAAGTACTCCTTCCAGCTGCAAAACGTATCAATTATTGCTTTCATAGCCGTCGCCAGTTCCAGCTGTGGCTGTGGCTGTGGCTGTATTCCAATAATTCCTCCTCGGTGTTTTCACGAACGGCAGTGTACTTTATATAAGGAGTAGCGAGGGGTGGAGATGTACAGTCAGAGAAGCCAGACGATGATGGACTGCCACTCGGTTCTGGCCATATTAGAGTGCGAGGCCGCTCTCGCCGGATGATGGAGCGCTCCCTCGGGCATGGGTTTGTGTCCTTACGTTACTTTAAGTAGTTTGTAAGATATTCACACGAATTTACAAACGTCTCAACATTTTTAACAGGATATACTTACAGAAAGGTGGCTAGTAATAAAGACACAGTCAACATCAGGTTTACAACTATTTATTCACAAAAATGTCATTATTGTTATCAGTAGCGGGTGATGCTTCAGATGACTGGGGGTTCACTTCTTGAGTACCAGATCTTGATAGTGGTGGCCCCCCTCCCCATTCCGGCATCCAAAGAAGAGACAATGTGACGCTCCTCTGCGAATGGCGCTGGAGGAATGCGCCACGGATTTTGCCCCCCCCCCCCCCAAACCTCTCCCCCTCTATAGGTATATTTTCGTTAAATGATCCGCACAATGTCTTACCTTGGCTTGTTTGCTCTTGCTTCAACTCGAGCTGTGTCATCGCGTCGGGCTACTATGCTTATATTTGACACTTCTGTTCCAATCTTAAAGCTGAGTAATTTGTTTCCAAAAGATACTGACCGTTGATCATTTTTCTTTGATAATAAATACCAATAACAGAGGAATATGCACATATACAGTAAGACACTGTTAAGTGACTGTAACAAAATGAATCTTTGACGCTGAAGAGACAAGCTACCTTCGGGTCACGTGACACATTGAGCAACATCCCGTAATAGCCTTACACATGCGCAAAAGCTGCTCTGCCCAACTCCACCGCATCCATTCAAACAGTTAAACATTTGTTACAAAGAAGAGTAAAAATGCCATTTACCCCCAAAATCGCGACACATGTTCTAAAACGTCCAAATACGAGGCGCGTCCAGAAATTAAGTTCAGTTTCAATTTATCTCCGCTCCAGCACTGCGACTGCAGTTCTGCACGTGCGCTGTAGACGATGTGTATCGAGGAGAATAACGTGCGCCATTTGGAGATCGCTGTCAGTTACGTACGCTTTCTTGTGCTTGTTTGAAATGTCGGCGTTGATTGAAAATCCAGCCGCCTGTGAAATCAGGTCGGTGATTCGGTTTCTGAATGCAAGGAAAGTGAAACCAAGTGAAATTTATCGTCAAATTTGCGATGTTTACGGACAAAATTTGATGAGTGATTCGATGGTGGGTGTGAAGATGGGTCCGACAATTCAATGGCGGGCATAGTGATGTGCACGATGAAGAACGAAGTGGGCGTCCAAAGAAACTGTTTCCAACTGGTTGAAGACAGAGGCGGCAGATTTCTATGAAGAAGGTATACAAAACCTGGTGACACGCTAGGACAAATCCCTGCAAAATTTCGGCAGTTATGTGGAAAAGTAGTTTAAGAGTTGTAGAATTTTGTGCAAAAAAATTTCTTCTGTATCTGTGTACAAATTCATTTTATTACCAAACGGAACTTACTTTCTTGACGCGCCTCGTATATGTATTAAGTAACGATTAAAACGTGATTGTTGTTCCTGTGTATCTTAAAGATAAGATCGGGTTTTAAAAACAATGCTTGCAGTCGGTCTAGAACCCACTACCTTAGATAGCGCAGCACTATGCCTTGTCCCACACGGCTGTTGTTGCTTGGCGGATGGATTTGACTTCATTATTACTCATGAAGGCTTTTACTGTTTATGGGTATTTAATTTATAATTATAATACATTTTACAAAATATGACTCGTTTTGATGAATCTTCAGTCCGCTTGATGGAGGATTTGCGGATGCGCTAGGCGAGCTGCGCAATAGTTCCATTATCTTGCTTCAGGATCATTCGTGCGTAACCGCCAGAGCTCGATTAGGCAGGAGCTGGTGTCTCTACCAGCTCCAACGCCTATGTTAAAAGCGGTGTTTCCGCTCGCCCCTCCCTGTCGCGGTGGCGCCGCTATGCTGTTCCCAGGCGGTTCAGAAGTGAATTTGAACTTCAGCCGCGCATGCGCATTGCAACGCTCTGGCCACTACCGCCTATATTAAGCCGCCGCGCTATGACTCGTGTACGTGCTGTCTCCAAGACGTAAAACGTGTCTCATGCGATAAAAATAATTTGAATGTGGATATGATATGATCTGTTAGAAGAACAAAATGAAGAATTATGCTTTAAAATAACTTTTTATTTTATTTTATTTACTTTTTTTTTCACGCCGACCTTTTTTCCGAATGTTCACTGAACCAGTGAACACGTACGACGCGCCGCCGCTGCGAACGTCAGTCTATACAAGGAGAAGGAAGGGTGCGGATGTACAGACAGAGAGCCAAGACAACATGGACTACCACTCTGGAATGGCCGCCTGAGAGACTGCAAGGCCGCTCCCGTCGGAGAATCAAGTGCTCCCTCGGGTATGGATTTGTGTGTGTGTGTTGTCTTTCCGTTCGTTTAATTAGTTTGTAAGTCTATGGACCGTTGAACTCACTACTTTGGTCCGATAGATTTACAAACATTTTTAACAGGATGGACTATCAGAAAGTTGAAAAGTGGTATAGACATTGCCAACGTCGGGTTTACAGCTATTTAATCATGAAAAAGTTATTATAGTTAGTACGTTTATCGTAACCTCCGTGAACGATTACCTCCCAAAACCTTTCATCCACACAGGAACTACAGCTCTTGTGATTGCCTTAGTAGGACGAATATATGGATCTTGCGAGTGTTGAATAACGTCACGGGACCGTGTGCAAACAGTCGCCTGGGCTGCTAATTTCGCTATCAGGTACTGGCGGCGGCGGCGTTCCGGCGCCGCGGCGCTGCGGATTCATCAGGGGCGAGTTGTCGGCCGAGGCGCCATTAATCTGTCCCGGCAGGCTGTGCGGCTAATGCAACGCCGCGCTCGATTAAATGCCGCTGACTCCATTACTTGCAGGATGAGGCATGTCCGCAGCCCGGGACAGCGCAATTCCTCCAGACGGAAGCAGCTTATCTGTTTCCATGAATCACGACTTGCGACCCGCATTAATTCTTCAACGGGGACAAATTGCCTTCCATAACCCATGGAAATACTCTTGGAGATACGACTGCAGAGAAAGAAAGCGTGGTAACTAGGAGCTATTACATGGAAATCTGGGTCGAAAAACGCTTTGTAATATTTGTCGAATACGTTTTATATATATATATATATATATATATATATATATATATATATATATAAGTATAGAGTGCAATGTTTTTTATATCAACTAGTTTCGGTCCTCTTTTGGACCATCATCGGGACTGCAATTCCATTGATGTGGAGCTGAGCAGGTGCTTAGGAACCTTCTTTTGTGTCTCGTTTCCGCCGGTTCTCATGGGTGTCGTTGGCCGAGTAGAGAGAGACCGACACAGGAAAATAGGAAGCACGCGTGTGCGGGTACAGAGTCTGAAGTGACCAGCCAGTGGGACAGCAGAAACTAGAAACACTAAGCTAGATTAGAACAAAATATATATTTCGTAGAGATAGTACAATACTTAACTTTGTTAACTGAAGACTAGTGGAATACAGATACATAGTTTAAGTAGGTAGAGGCCTGCCTACTGAAGAGAGTTCTAGTGCCTGTCTACTGATGAGAGATTTCACCTTGCAGTACGTCAAAACATCATTCGAGCTACAATACTGAAGATGAACCAAAAAAGGACCTAAATTAGTATATACAAATAAAAACCTTTGACTCTATACTGTTTTTATATACAGGGTAAGGTAGCTAAGTCATAACACCCCTTGTATCTCCTGAATCTTAATAGATACAATGATGCCGTATGGACAGTGAATTGCAGGTACAGGGGCTACTTGAATACATCACATTTCATGTTTGTGTTATTTTTATAACTTAGATAAGAGGCCACCTTTGTTCTTTAATGGAACCCTATTATAATATTATCGTAACATGATGGGCTTAAAAAGTTGTTTTCAGATATGTGTATATCATATTATTTAGGCGACTAATTTTTGAGACACAGATCTGGTCTTCTATCGTATTGGGCCTTCGAAGCAGTGTTGTCCAGGGCAACCTTTCCTGTTGTGTAGACTACACGGTAAACGTCGCGACCCCGTCCTTACAAAACAACCCCGCTTCGAATGACGAATACGATATGGGAACATCAAAAACTATTCGCCTAAATATTATGATATCCACATATTTGAAACCGTCTTTTTAAGCCCATCATGTTAAGATAAAATTTAACACGGGGTTCCATAAAAGAACTAAAAAAGGCCTCATATTTCTGTAATAAAAAGTAACACAATCATGAAATGTCATGTCTTCAAGTGGCCGCTGTCCCTGCAATTTACTACAGAAACGGCATCTTTGTATCTATTACGGTTGGGACTACGCAAGGGGTGTTATGACTTAACTGGCTCAGTCTGTATAAATTGAAATATAAGAGTGCTCCTTACCCCAAAAGTGAAACAAAAATGTTTCTAAAAGTATGTTTTCGAATATAACTCATCAGTGGCATGTACAAACAGCTTTCATAGCAAGGAGGTATCTCCCCTGTAGCGACCCTGTAGCGATGTTTACAAAGGAGTGTCATTTACCTTAATGCTCTCAAGAAGGAGATACCAGTTAAATATTTGTAAATATAGGGAACCAAACTACTGAGGTCATCGGTCCCTTGGCTTACAAATACTTAAACTAATTATTGGGTCTTGGACGTTAACGGGCTGCATTTTCATACCTTGCTTTCGGTGCACATTACTCTGTTTCTACAATGTGGAAAAAGTTGCCATTTTGTAACAATACTTAATGACATTAAAGCAACAGGAATAGGAAATTTATTGAAATATCTGTTATAGTTTAGGAATTAGAATATTTTGCCTAATAGATGTTTTTATAATACACGTTCGCATTCTGGAACTATTTTCTGGTGCATCGTCAGTCTAGTAGCATTTAGTCTGCGGCAGGCTGCTGTCTACATTCTTAAGAACACATTATGCCTCTTGTTTTGTAGTTTAGAATATATCTGAGGAAATAGAAAAACCCGTAGTACGCTTAATTACTATTTTGTCTAAAAAAATTACCGTTAAAGTTATATACAGAATGACAAACACAGATTATTTCTGCAAGATATTAAACATAATACAAAGAGATTGTCCCATTCTTCAATTAGGAGGGATTTGGTGAGCATAGCTAAAAACCATTACGAAGATATATGTACTTAATGTTCTGAAAATGAGAAAACAATATTCACGGCGTTTTTAACTCACAGTACGTCTCTTCCAGAAGATTCCAATAGCATAATATTGCTGGCCAGTTGCTTCTTTATCCTGTTCAGGCTGTTGCAGGAGCCTTTTACTGACTCTGGCCTCTTTAGAGGTGGCTTCCGCAGCCCTTTCAGTTTCATCTAGACGCTGACGATCTACGGCAGTCAGAGCAGCTATCATTCTGTTTCCTGGTTGATGTTGAATGCCTACTTTGTCCATCACTTTTGTCCTGTCAATTATACCATCAATGAAACGAATAACAGCATGTATCACATCTCTTTTGAGTACTGTCCATAAAAAAAAATAAAAAAATAAAAAAAAAAATATAATAAATAAAAAAAAAACACTTTTCCGTTACTCCTGGCCACATAGAAACACATACAGTTCCAGTTAGACAAAGTAGGTATGTAACCTAAAGTGCACTTCTTAGTGGTATGGATATTCACCAGGAACGACAGATGGTTCGTACGGATAGCTCGTTAAACTGTGAGTTCCTTTTCCTATGCAAGATAACTTGTGGGAGACATACGCAAGTTCCGTCCAACTGAAAGACCTATAACAGACAGCTAAGTCACAAGAAATTATTATTACTACTAGAGACCACCTCGACTTCACAGCTGTGCAATTTATTAACGCCGAAAGTATTTGTGTGTAATTATTTTAAACATTTCATCTACAGTGTTACTGTGAGTTCATTGTCAGTCATTTCATCGATAAGGGACTAATCGAAACAAATCACTCCTAGAATTCGATTAAAATGAAAGAGAAAAGACTGGACTAAGGTAATTCAACAATTAAAACGAAATTAATAGTTATTATTTGTTTCAACAATGATTTGTCGGTGTGTTTAACGTGTTCATCGTAAACATATTATTTGTCTTTCAACTTCCTGCTACACATCTGTTTCAATTTTCGGTGACTCTATATTTTCATCCTCTCTCTCTCTCTCTCTCGTTCTCCACCTTTGTCTTTCACTCTCTTACACACACACGCGCACACACACACACACACATACATGCACGTACTCTCCACCGCCTCCAGCTTTCCTCGTTACATAAACGTTGTTACGTGTCATTAACTATTTCTGGATCTGACCTTCTCTATTTCCCGCTGGCTTTCTCCCTGTCAACTCCTACCCCTCTGTCATCTCTTTCTCTCATCCTTCCATCACATCCCCTCGCTCTCTTCACCTCCACCTCCTTTCATTACCTATCATATCCCCACCACGTCAATTTCCTGCAGCTCATCTCTCTGTTCTCCTCCCCTATATCTATGAGAAATTTCAAATTTATGCCAACTTTTGGGATGGTAGATGAAACGAGAGCGAAGTGTACTTTAAGGTACTCCCAGGCACTATACGGTGGCTTGCGAAGCAAACAACCTTTTTCCATGAAAATATACATGTGTCAACATTTATAGTCATGGATGAAAACAACTCATACAAAAACAGGCGTGACTCACATTACCAAAGCTGAATCGTGGTCCTTTTCAACGGTCCCAAGCCTACTACTGGGTTTACTGATCAATGGAAATTTTGTGAATACCCCCTCGTTCTTCACTAGAGTAGGTTTATTTTCAATATTGCGTAAAAGATTCTTAGTTAGTTTCTGCTAGCGTCCTGTCCCAGTTTCGGATGTAGCAGAAATGTTACCAGTAACATTCTGCGCTGCAAGTAAGCAATGCCCTTTCCGCTCTGGCTACCGAAATGAAAATGTTACAGTAGAGTCTACTATGACATCATTCTCTTAAAGCGGTTATTAGTAATATAGGCAAGTAACTATTTATTATCATATATATTTATAAAAGATGCTGTATCACTTGTAACTTTCCACTACAAATTCAGTTTAGATCAGTCTAGAAGAAATGGCTACTATCGCTCGTTGCAGGTATCGGAGGGCAGTTTGAAACATTTGCGTCGTCCGGTTGCAAAACCCGCTTAACTTAAAAAAATCAGGATTCGAGATAGACTTGTCAAATGAATGGCCTCAGGGCCCTCTATAACAGTCTGAATATACCACGTCGCAAAACCCGCTATAATTCCTTCAGAACGGTAGTAAAAGTTGTCTACGGATGAAAAACCTGCTAAACGCAAAGAACGTACGGATGCAAAAATGTTAAACGGTTGCAAAACCTGCTGCAAAACACTAGCAACGTAGACGCTGCACAGTACGCGGCTGCAAGACCTGCTACAAGGTGTATCGGTAACCGACGCTGTCTCTGCATGTAAGTAACAAATAATAATAATAATAATTATTATTATTATTATTATATTTTCAACAATCTTAGTCGGAGGTTTTACGCAAAAGGTTTGCGCCACTGCTGTTTACTATCATCTTGAGATTCATGAGAGGCTAGGTTTGTTTATTTTGCTGATTTCTGTTTGTTGAGGATAGTTTGAAAATGGATGTCAGTGAAGATAGCTTGGAAAAGGCCAGTGAAAACAGCGAGACACAAGTTGTGGTTATTCAGACGATCCTTGTCGGCGTTATTGGCCTCTGTGACACGCGAACCTCAAATACTGTTAATGAGTCTGATCGAGGAAGGCCAAGCCTCAGGACTCGAAACGAAACGTTGAAAAAAAGCGAGTGAGTTATACAAAATTTAAAAAAATGTAAAAACCATCGTTCATAAAGTTTATTTTGTGCAACATAACCTATATAAATTCTAAAACATGCGTATTTCAAGTACCTACCAAAAGGGTTTCCGTTTATGCCGACTTGCTCCCATCTAAGAAACGGAAAGGCCTTTAGATGCTCAGAGCTGAATCTTCAAGACGTCAGGCGAGATCACCAGCTTTTCTGTAAGGAGGATCTCTTGGATTACCAGATGAATTTCATTCTTCAACACAAGAAGACATTCTCAAAACGTCAAGTTAAAGGGAACTAAACGAAAAGTTTAAGGTAAGTTCTTTCTTCAAAAAAGAACAGAGAAAAAAGTAGAAAAAAATTCCGTTTACCGTGATACGTTTCTGGGCATCCTACAAGTGTAGTTTCGCCAATCCTCGGGATTTTGTGTTCGTTTAAATTTAGCATGCCTTTTCCTTTGCTTTTGCATCAGTGTCCTGACCTGTTTTGTGTACCAAGGGGAATCACCACCTTCTCTTATTAATTTATTCGGTATAAAACTGTCAATTTCTGTCGATACCATTTCTTTTAATTTGAGCCACATCTTGTCTACACCTACGTTTAGCGTTAGAAACGAGTGGAAGCTGTCTTTCAAGAAGCAATGTATAACACAGTTAGGACAGTTTACAACCGAAGTGCGGCAGCCGGAGGTGATGGTTGTATGACTGTGCTGTGTGCCTGTGTGAATGTGTTCTATTTTCTGAAGAAGGCCATGGCAGATAGCTGAAATTATTGTGTGTGTGTGTCTTTTGTGTGTGCCTGTCGCAGCTCGTCGTCACGTCTTTGCGGTGAGTTATAAACTGTCCTCACTATATTATTAATTCCAACCTGGAGTTTCGATTATTATAAGAAGCAATGTATTTTATTTCTATCTGTTTACCTGAACAAAGATACTATTCCTTCATTTTTGTTAACTTGAGGACTTTCGATATTCAATCTCGCTACCACAGCTCTGTGTTCACTAACACCTGTATCCGTTTTGATGCTCGTTATGAGCTCAGGATTATTTGTTGCTACCAGATCAAATGTGTTTTCACATCCATTTACAATTCTAGTTGGCTCATGAACTAATTGTTCGAAGTAATTCTCAGAGAATGCGTTGAGTACAATTTAGCACGATGTTTTATTGGTACCTCCTCATTTGTAAGTATAATTTCGCCAACAGATTGAGGGTAAATTAAAATCACCGCCAACTATTATCGCGCGAGTCGGGTACGTTTTTGTAATTAGACTCTTTGAACCTTTCTGCTATTGTATCGTCAGAGTCGGAAGGCCAGTAAAAGGAACCAATTATTAACTTCTTACGATTTTTAGGAACAACCTCTACCCATAATAGCTCACAGGGTCTATCATTTTCGACTTCGCTACTAAACACTACTTTTAAGGCTACAAACACGCCTCCACCTAATTTGTTTAATCTATCGTTTCTGAACACAGTTAGATCTTTTGCAAATACTTCTGCTGAACTCATTTCCGTCTTGAGCCAACTTTCACTGCCTACAATGATGTGTGTTTCGGTGCTTTCTATTATCGCTTGAAGTTCTGGTACTTTCCCGACACAGCTACAACAATGTACAACTATTATACCGATAAATCCCAGATCTACATTTCTCTTGTGATCCACCTGCACCCTTGAGATTGCCCATTTTGTTTTTCCCCGAAGCCTCTTATCCTAAAAAACCGCCCAGTCCACGCCACACAGTCCCTGCTACCAGTGTAGCCGCTTCCTGCGTATAGTGGACTCCTGACCTATTCAGCGGAACCCGGAAACCCACCAGTCGATGCAGTGTCAAGGAATCTGCAGCCTACACGGTCGCAGAACCATCTGAGCCTCTGATTCAGACCCTCCACTCAGCTCTGTACCAGAGGTCTACAGTCAGTCCTGTCTGCTTTCATCTTGCAAGCAAGAGTGGCTGTCTTTACCACTTCAGATAGACGCTAAAAACCTGCTAGAATCTCTTCAGATACGAAGCGACACACATCATTGGTACGGACATGAGCCACCTCCTGCAGTTGGCTGCACCCCGACACTTCATGGCATCCGGAAGGACTCGTTCCACATCTGGAATGACTCCACCCGGTATGCACACGGAGTGCACATTGGCCTTCTTTCCCTCCTTGGCAGCTATCTCTCTAAGGGGCTCCATCACCCGCCTAACGTTGGAGCTCCCAACTACAAGCAAACCCACCCTCTGTGAAAGCCCGGATTTTGCAGGCTGGGTGGTGACCTCAGGATGAGAGACTCCATCCGACTCAGGAACGTTGACCTGAACAGATAGCGCCTCAAATCTGTTCGCAAGACAAACCGGGGAGGTCTCACAATCAGTCCCGCGGAATGCCTTGCGCCTCCTGCCACGGACTGGAGCAACCTCCCACCCAACCACGGGTGGGGTGTCTGCCTCACTGCTAGCAGTATCAGGGCATGTCGATGGTGCAGGCGGATCGGTGGAGACGACGGAAGTCCGTTCGGTCCCCACTACCTGGGAACAACAACGACGACGCTCCTCGATCGCAGCCAGCCGGCCGCGGTGGCCGAGGGGACTGAGGCGCTCCAGTCACGGTCTGCACGGCCACTACGGTTGGGGGTTCGAATCCCCCCTCGGGAATGGATATTTGTGCCGTCCTTAGTCTTCATAAGTAGTTTGTAAGCTTAGGGACTGATGACCCCGTAGTTAAGTCCCATAAGTTCTACTAACATTTGAACATTTGATCGCAGCCACCAACTGTGCAACCGAGGTTAACATAGCTTGAAACTGGGAGCGAAGTGTCAGCAGCTCAGACTGCATCCGCACACCGCAGTCCCTATTCATGATTACAGTGCCGAGAAAACAAAAACTACAGTCGCGATGCGTTCAAAGGAAGACTACATTGTTTGTTAAAACGCGGATTTGAATCTAATAAGCAATGAGAAAACACGCGAAGATTGCTACCTTAGTAGACGATTGCGATGTTAGGGACTGGACAACACTCACGGATAATGCGCTTAAAGAAACACAGATATCACTTTTGATTTACTTTCTGTCAATTGCCATGTACAATGTTATTTCCGACAGGAAATCACGAATCAAATCGCACAACAGATAGAATATTCCGTAAACATGGAATTTGATTAGAAGCTGTTTGTGATGTACAGTATCAGAAGCCGTCTAGAAATCGAGAGATAAGAAATCGATCTGTCATCCCTTGTCGCTAGTACTCGTCACGTTGAGTAAACAGGTAGCTAAGTTTCACAAGGATGATACTTTCTCAATCCGTGTTGAGTATAAGTCAACAGATCGTTGCATGGACATAGTTCATAGTGGTAACATAATGTTCGGAAATTCTGCTTGAAAAATGACGTCAGACATATGTGTCTGTACTTTTGCAGATCACTCCTGTTACCTTTCTTGAAATGCGACATCCCAGTCATTGTGTACGAATGTGTCGAGTGATTGTTTATGTTAACGAAGAACGGATCTATTGCGTCAGCGTAGTCTGATAGGAGACTTATTGATATACGATCCAGACCGGAAGACTTGCTTTGCTGCTCCAAGTACATAGAATTCTAAATTATTCATGCTGGTTGCTGTTCTTGATTCGAAATCTGGGACATTTTCAACGTCTTCCTTGGTGCAGGAATTTCTGAAAACTGTGTTTAGCTTTTCTGTCGTCAGTGGCATCACCATTGCTGTCCCTTAGTGAAGTTGTTGATTGTTTTTTGACGCTAGTATACACATGAGAAGAAGTTTTTTGGAGTTCCTACTACATTTCGAGACAGAGTTTCGTTGTCGATACTATTATAAACACCTTACAATGAAGTGCGCGCTAAATTTAAAATTTCCGAAATTATGGCCAGTTTGGTGTTTTTGTATCTATTTGAACTTAGCGCGCTGTATTCTGTGTTTCACCCCAAAAGTGATCTAACCTGTCATGCGTACCATGGGGGAGGGATGTTCACACACTTGTTCTGGTAATTTGTTCGGTATAAATCTCACAATAGCTGCCGGAATGTGATCCGCTCTCATATGTTAGTTTCGCAAAGAGAAAGCGTGAAACGTATGTATATCTGTATTTTATCAATATAATTTTCGTTCAGTTTTGCGGGATTTGGGAATTTCAATATTCCGTCACGCTGCGACAACTCTGCGTTTATTAATCCCTACCAATGTTTTTAGGTCTTTGATAGCTACGGATTATTTGATGTTGCGAAATTAAGGCTTCACACCCGTTAACTATTCTAGCGGGTTTATGAACTAATTGCTCGAGATAGTTTTCGGAGAATGCATTCACTACACATTTGGACCATGGCTTTATGTTTGCCTCCGGTTTCGAAAACATGTTTTTGCTAACATATCGAGGGTAACTAACAGTCACTATCAATCACAACTGCTTGAGTCATATATGTTTGAGAAATTCGATCGACATGTCTTTGAACAATCGTGGCATCGAATCGTCCAAGTCAGAGGGTCAATGAGAAGAGAAATTTACTAATTAATTCCAATTGTCAGGTGGAACCTGTACACATACCAACTCACCACAACTATCTACTTCAATTACGCTGCAGGAAAACCGCATGTGACGGCAATAAATACGCCGTCACCTATTTTATTCAGTATATCCTTCGTTAACACCATCAGTCCCTTTATAAAATATTTAGCTGAATTTACGTGCGGCCATAGACAGCATTCACTGGTTTCGGCAATATTCCGCTTCCCTCAACTCAGCGGTTGCACTTTGGCTAAAATGAATGGACTAGTGGTGGACTTCGTTGCTAAAGTATTCATGTGCAAGAAGGTGACTCGTGTGAAGTTAGCTACTTCCTAAAGTATTCATATGAAAGAAAGAGAGGAGTGTAGAGGGAAGTCAGTTCCTTCGTCTGGATGAAGTCCGTGATGGGCACGTCTGGGTTTGGCTGCTCCCTGGTTTTGGGGTCGCGGTGCCAGATAACTCCACCCACCGCCACACGCTGGTCGATAAACCGACGGCTCCGCGGCCCGGTTCCGGGATGTACGATACTGATGGACGCGGGAGCACGACGAAATAAAAATAAAGCGAGTGTCCGTCCAACTTTCCTCCCTCGGCATTTTATTAGCAACTGTAGCAACAACGAACACTACGATCAGAGAAAAGTGGTTGAGAGGTGTATCAAGCCCAACAGAAAATTCTCGACCTTTTTTTTCTATATGGAAAGTCGTACACATTTAATGCGCATGCGCATGAGTAGAAAAAACAATCCCATAATGTTCGAATACAGCATTATTAGTGAGCTTCTTGAAGCTGTCGCGTCGTTCAAATATCTAGGCGTAACATTGCAGAGCGATATGAAATGGAACGAGCATGTAAGGACAATTGTGAGTAAGGCGGACAGCCGACTTCGGTTTATTGGGAGAATTTTGGGAAGATGTACTTCAACTGTAAAGGAGACCGCGTATAAAACGCTTGTACGACCACGTCTTGAGTATTGCTCAAGTGTTTGGGACCCGCAGGAGATCAGTTTAAAGGAAGACATAGAAGCGGTTCAGAGACGAGTAGCTAGATTTGTTAGCGGTAGGTTCGACCAATGCGCGAGTGTCACGGAAATGCTCCGGCAACTCAATTGGGGATTGCTGGAAGAAAGACGACGTTCTTTTCGTGAAATTCTGTTGCGGAAATTTAGAGGGCCGGAATTTGAAGCTGAGTGTAGTACGACCTTGCTGCCGCCTACTTACATTTAGCGTAAAGATCACAAAGACAAGATAAGAGAAATTAGGGCTCGTAAGGAGGCATATAGGCATTCTTTTGCTCCTCGTTCAATTTGGGAGTGGAATAGGAAAGGAAATGCCTAGTAGTGGTACAATGTACCCTCCGCCACGCACCTTACGGTGAATTACGGAGTATGTATGTAGATGTAGATGTAATGCGAAGTGATACGTGATGGGGAACATGTTGGAAAGGTGCGGACGAATTTGTAAGCGACAAACTGTAGAGAGGCAAGTGTGCTTTTAACGAAACTTTTTCATAGATGAAAAACAAATAAAATACAAAATAAAAATTAATTTTAATGCATACAAATAAACAATCCCTGAGACATATTTTCGCCTCGAATATGCGAAAGACATTATTGATAAATCTGAAGCATTGTATTAAAATTTTTGATGCGGTCGGGAATCAAACTCGGACCTCCATGTTTACTACACAGACGTCTTCCAGTAGAGCACCTCACCACTAACGGTTAAGGCGCCTTGGAATAGTCTAAGTACGATTTCCCTCCACGTCACAAACTTCCTGTGTTCCAAAGATAATTGCCATTACTGCCAAGACTCTCCATGCAGCGTCTCAGGGATTGTTTATTTGTATGAATTGATATTTATATCACCTTAACAGAATTGTTCCATTATGTCCATTGCCGACGTGCTATTCCGCTGCATGGAGAGGCTTGGCCGTAGTGGCAATTATCTTTGGAACTCAGAAGCTGAATTAAAGTTTGTGACGTGGAGGGAAATCGTACTTACACTATTCCAAGGAGCTTTAATCGTTAGTGGTGTGGTAGTCTAACGGTAAGACGTCTGCCTAGTGAGCATGGAAATCCGGGTTCGATTCCTGGCCACATCACAAATTTTAATTCGATGCTTCAGATTTATCAAAATTTAATGCAGTATGATTTCTTCTATTCTCGATATTTGATGGGAATAAAGTCACTTTCCCTGTGGGAAACAAATACTTTATCTACCTTTACGACTGTAATCTGTAGTCAACCGTATTATTCATAGCGCACGCGTCACAGTTCCTACATTTCGGTAACGGAATATCAGGGGAAAGATAGTACAACTCAATTCTAAAAAGTGAATCTCACGGTCAGTACTCCACGATAGGGTGAAAAAATTAAAATTATATTTAACTCCTCCTTGTGTATGAATCTTAACTGTCACCGTTTTCGAGGTAAAAATTTGCCTCTCTCTTCGTGTGATTGGTCTTCCTTCAAGCTTTTCGAGTGCATGTCAGTCCAGTCTCATTCATCGTCACAATTAGAATATTATGCGAGTTGTTGTATGTAGTATATGTATATACCTGGTTCCGAAATCTATGTCTTACAATTATGAAGTCTATATGGTACCTTCCATTGTCTCGTGGTCTGCTCTACGTATGCAAACTTCTTTCGTGTTTCTGAAACCTGGTGTTTGTTGTTATTTAATTCTGTTTCGTGCAAAATTCTACCAGGCCGCTTTCCGTTTCATTCCTTTTGTCCAGTCCATATTCACCTACTATTTTTCCTTCCCTTCCTTTTCCTACTATCGAATTCCAGTATCCCATAAGAATTGAGGCGCTATGCTACGATGCGCGAGACCGTTCCCCGTCGTGGGTTCGAATCCTCTCTCGGGCGTGGATGTTTGTGCCGTTTGTAGTATAAGCTAGTTCATAAGTAGTTTGTTAGTTTAGGGACTGATGACCCCGTAGTTAAGTCCCATAAGCTCTACAAACATTTGAACAGGACACAGTGCATTGTATTATATTTTTCAGAATGAAATATCAAGATCGGACTATAATAATTTATTCAGTGACGACCGGTTTCGGGGAACTGTGTCACAATCTTCTGGTCACATATATATTTTACAAGCTGGTCATCTTGTTAAAATGGGTATAAAATAATAAGTGCAATATTTATATAGTTACTAAGTACAATAATGCACATTACTTTACACCCATTTTTTAACAAGATGATCAGCTTGTAAAATTTATATGTGACCAGATGATGGTGACACAGTTCACCGAAAACGGTCGTCATTGAATACATTATTAATGTGCGATCTTGGCATTTTATTTTGAAAAATATAAAACGATGAAATCGCCTCCAAACCCGACTATGTCAGGTAATCTTATCAGTACGTTGTAATTGACGGAAAATTATCGAATTAGTGACATCTGGCGTTCCCAAGGGAACTGTTATAGGGACCTTACTATTCCTTATTTTTATAAACGATTTAGGAGAAAATCTGAGTAACTCTCTTTGCGGATGATGGCGTCACTTATCGGTTAAACAAGTCACCAGAAGATCAAAAGCAACTGTAAAATAATTTAGTCATGGTATATCCAAGATGCAAAAATTGGCAGTTGACCCTTAATAATGAGGCCTGTTAAACTTCATTTACACGATAAATCAGTTAAAAGTAGATGCCGTAAATTGAACTAAATACCTAGGAGTAACAATTACAAACAAATTGGGAAGGGGACGTAGAAAATATTGTACAGAAAGCGAACCAAGGACTACGTTGCGTTGGCAGATCGCTTAGAAGATACCATAGTTCTACTAAAGAAACTGCCTACATTACTCTTGTGCCTGCTATTTAGGAGTATTGCTGTACATTGTGGGATCCCCACCAATTGGGACTGACAGACGATTTAGAGAACATAGAAGTGCAGCTCATTTTGTACTATCGCGATATAGAGGGGAGAGTGTCACGGAAATAATGCACGCGTTAGGGTGGAAATCATTTAAAAAGAAATGCGTTATTTCTTGCGACGAGATCTGTTTCCGAAATTTCTTTCACCAACTTTCTCATCCGAACGCGAACATATTTTGTAAGTGCCCATCTACATAGGAAGATGTGATCATGTAAATAAAATAAAAGAAATCAGATCGAAAACGGAAAGATTTAGATGTTCCTTTCTCCCGCAAGCTATGAGAGAATGGAACCGTATAGAAACATAATAAAAGCTGTTCGATGAACCTGTGTCATGTACCTCAATGACGCTTGCAGAGTATATATGTAGATATCGAAATCGCGAGGATAACGGCACCACACGTGGTAGAAGCGTAAAATTTCGACTTTCGACAGCATACACAATAGAACTTTTTTGCGTAAGAATGTATAATAATGAGAAGACAGCCGAAATACAAAACGAGCACAAAAAAGCCCGTTAATTTACTTTTAATTTTAAATGAAATAGTTGCAAACAAAGTGAGAAATATGTCTTTTGAAAAGTTAAAATATATATATTTAAAAGTTTACTCGCACCAAACCTAAACCACTGACCATAGAAACTTGATATTTGTAGAGGGTCTTCATTGTCGTTTAAGTTAGGATGCTTTGATGTTCCATCCCTAATTAGGTGTAATAGAGGGTAAAAGGCTTTTTGGAATTATGTTGCACTTAACGCAAAGCTAGACATACAAAAAATCATATTAGAATACTTGATTAGAATTAATATATTTGAATATTTGGAAACCCTAAAAGACTAAAGTGAGAGATGAAAGTTAGGACTAAAATAACTAATTATTCAAAAAATATTGAAACATTTTTCAGGTTAAATCATTGTGAATTTGTATCTGACTTCTAGATTAGCTATAGAGAAATGCCGTTCTGTGTTTTGGACATCCAACCCGTAAGGAAGGATGGATAGGTTTTATCTAATTACTTCATAATGGAAAGCATTTTGATGTTAAATCAATGACATATTGCATTAAATGACTGTTCCATTTGTCCATTATACTTTATTTTGTTCATCTTGATTGACAATTGTGTAATATTTTACAATGTGCTCATTATTTGGCGCATTGGTTTTCGGACGTTACACCGGAATAACTACAAAGATTTAAAGACGTGACTGTGACAGGTTAAGATTCAAATATCCTTAAATAATATATGCAGAGTAGTTCAGTGAAAGATGATATGTGTTTAGTTACAAATTTTTCCCTTATCTTCCAATGAATTGAAGTACTCTGTATACACCATTTTCAGGTCTTTGAACTTTCAACTTCCACAGCTGCTTATTTATATCTCTGTAGCCGTAAACCTGTTCGTCAGATAATAAAAATATGGTAGAATATTACGCACTCCCCAATGAAATATTTTATTTGCTTTACAATTAGAAATTAGAAATTTTACCTCAAATGTGGTCAAATAAAGAATGAAGCGATTTGATTGAAACTATGTCACCATAAATGCAATTTTCAATTAAGAAATGCGATAACTGCTTTCTTTCTGTTGTAATTAAAAACAAAACATAGAAGGTTCTTACTTCGGCTGGTTTAGAAATTCATCCACTAGCATGATTCATTTTATGAAAAATTATACGAAAAACAATATTAAAAAAATAAAAAAATAAAAAATAAAAAGAAAAGCGAGCCAGGCAGCTGGCGTAAGGTCAGTCAACTGGAAATCAAGGCTGACAAGATAAAATAGGCTGACAAGATAAAATAGCTGAAGAATATTGTTCATAAATATTGTTTGACAATACAACATTCTACAATATCAAATATTCTTAAAAACATATAATTCACCTGATATCCTCTCAAGTCTTAGTAATCATAGTTTATACAGTGAGAAAGGAAGTGGAAATGTGATACAATGGTCATACCATTGAAACAAATGTGGAATACTATTTCTCACTGTACCAGACGACGACATATATGTAGTAGGTAAATTTATAGCTTAGAATACAATATAACGTTTGAAGCGGACACTTTATCATGAATCCTAAATAGTGCACCTCCAATATGTACATCTCAACGATACATGAAACATTAACATCTTAACACGTAATACGATATTAACTGCAACAGCCGGCTACAACAGAAAGAAACAAAGTTCAACGTCCATACACTTCTGATTTGTCCGATAACCTGTGACATGGCCAGCGGACGAGATCATTGAACAGATAATCTTTCGTCCTGTCTTTGTCACTCTTCACCTCATATTGATTCATATATCTACAAACAGCTTACACGGGTTATATAAAACGGGTTAAATCAAAAATGTACAAGACTTGATAGAAGCGTAGAACGTTATGTTCAAACTAATAGTTTTACTGGTACCCGATAGTATTATTTACAAAAGGAAAGACTCGATAGATGTGTCCTCTGGTGAAAGGAAGAGATGGAAGTAAAACTGGAACTATTGGAATGTAAAAAGAAAACAACGGGGCAAATATTGTATGTTGATGAAAAACGTTACAAATATACGCACGCAGAAAATACATAATAAGAAAGAAAAAAAATGGAAATGAAAATGTTTAGCAGACGATTGATGTCAGCCACAGAACGGAGTACACATACTAGTTCGTAATGTGTGTTGAGCACAGTACTTGTAAAGAGAGAGACAATGATAAGCATCAGGTAGAAAAATAATGTCTCAAACTATTTAATGGATTATTTAAAGGATGATGAGACCAGTTGTTTCCTATGTATCACATCTTTCATCAGTTAACTAACAGGGCCAACAGTATTTGCCATACTGCTCTCTTACTTCGATTGCCTATCAAGAAGACATGAGTGGTTCGTGAAAATGATTACATACTGGTAGATTATTGTTAACATGATCGCTTGCCTTTTCGAGTGAGTGGTGAAAATGCATTTTCGGGTATACAAAATAAATGCTGTCGTACGAGTAAATCTTTCATTTTGTTCCCCTTCATATCTGTTCCTAGGATGTATCAGGTATTTAACAGTGAGGAAAAGAAGTGAAACCTGCTACTAAGTGAAATATCCGAGACCTTATAAGAACTGTTTTGCAGACGCAAAACGAAACTAAAGTCCATATATATGTAGTTATATTTCCTCGTATCAGGGAGATAATTCGACTTTCGTCGAAGTTATGCTATAAATACCATCCTGGTTTAGTTTCTCAGGTCGATGTTAACTTCACCGTCACTATTCTCTTCACAGGACCTGAAAAATATATTATAGCTACACCTTTGCTCCAGGGACGTTTATTCAAGAGAACGAGCCAATGTGTTACTGTCCAATTACCAAAACTTCCAGCAGACCCTACGGTCGGAAACGAATGTCGGTGATTCTGTATTTTGCGAATGTTCACTTCACACCGGAGTATTTCACGGCAGTACCACCCAGCAGCCTACAGCCACGCAATAAAGTGAGAAACTCGACGCGCTCATCTGTTACTCCGGTAAATGTGCTTGCGACTAAAATGGGAACAACTGGCGACACATTTTACACCTCTGTACACATACATGTACTGTTAAGATTTATTCAGTGTGCTTTTCGTTGAAACAGTTTCAGAAAATTGTTACTTTATGGAGTGGCGGAAATAGACTAACATATTTATTTCGTGTAATGTAGCACAGTACAACAACTAAAAAATCATATCTATGTGAACTGCTGAAAATCCGGCGTTGCCCAGGTATTTATTTATTTCTCCCATGAGCTAGTACTTTTCGTATCCCTTCTCTCTTTGTACTTCTCTTTTTTTCTAAAAACATGTTATATTTATCGGAGAATATATAAGAAATAAGGCTGTCTTACTTATTGTACAAAATTATACGTGCAGTATCCAAACAAAGTAAGATAGCCATCAAAATACAAATAGCATATAAAATTCGTACGATCTCATATTTGTTGAGTTATATGTTGTACAATTGTACATTTTTTTGTATACATTCACTTGTATAACTGCTGTATGCCTGAAAAATCTATTGCGAATACAATGAGTAGTCAACAAGTAAAAGATTAAAACTTGATGTGTAATAGGGAGGTTTTCTTTAAACGTTACAATTTATGTGCACATATCTCATGAACTACGTGTTGTACTGTGATACAATTTCGAAGGTACATTCACCTATATGTGTGTATGTAAAATTTCCTACGGCTACAGTTTGTAGTGAACAAATTATAAATTGTAACGTCATACCTACTGCTGTAGTTTTAGTCCACGAACAGCGGAAAATTAGTAAGTGAAAAACTTTTACCTTTCTTAATTTTTTTATGGTTCTCAGCGGAAAAAAGTTCAATAAAGATATGTAATTACGTTTAAGTTGGTTGCAAGTCGGTAAGTACTGTCATTCTCACATAATGTGTGAATAAAGTCTCGTTGCATTATGTGACAATTTCTTGCAACTATATTGTTTATGACGTTGTATCTCCTGAAGCAAGTGTCGTATGTGGTTCTTATTCCAACAGCATTGTTACCCCACGTTAAGAAATATGTGCACCAAATGTGGATGAAATCGGTCCAATGATATAGAAGGAAATGTGTTTGATGCAGCAGTATTTCGGGCATCTCACTGTTTATGACGTCATATCTTGTGAACAATGTGTTGTATGTGATCGTAACACTTATGACGACCGTCCTCATGGGTTGAAGCTTACGTGTGCAAAATTTCATATAGATTGGAAGAAAACTGTAGTTAGTATGCAATACGTACACATATAAAAAGTCACGGACAGTCTGCTTTATATATAAGCACTAAATTAATTCCCGCTGCTTCACAGACTTAGATATGGTCTGCATTGGTTGTTTCTACTTCTAAATATAAATTTTCATGGATTTAGCTATAAAAATGCTTTCCTAATCAAGTACTTTGATACAACTTGCCACCCCTTATTATACCATTCCTAGCAGAATTCAAAACATCACAAAACACATTTATTTTTAAATTTTGATCATTGTACCAAATCCAAATTCTCGCATTTCTAGTATCAAAACAGTCTTACTAGCACCAATCAAAAATCAAAATCCGAAGTTTGTTATTTCTTGCTTCAAAACTGCCTCAGTAGCAACATTCATCCCGTATTTAACCCACTTAGAGATGGGAATATCCAAAAATCGCTGATGCCTACACTGTGAGATAAACAACTTCCACACATTTGAAATTTCTTGTCGTCTGTATATTCAGTTTTAAGTCCAGTTTCCTTTCTTTTACAAACGGATCTAGAACGCGAAATTTCTTTCTTACGTTTTGGAATCTTGCTTGGTACTTTTCAAGCTGCACAACGAAGTTGTTTTTCTTTATTCGTACGCTCGTTGCAGAAAGACAACTGAAGAATGTGCACCACGTTTCGCTGCATATAACCACTTTGCTATTATAGGGTTAAATGTCGTCGCTGTTTTACAATCAGAATTTTATATACGCTGACGAATTTCAACCACTATATATTCCAACCACTTATGCCTGTCGACACGTAATTGCTATGGTGTTCAACGGGAGACTTTGTACTACAACAACACCAAGAAATCGTTCGTGTCCACTGTGTAGTTTTCGCTGAAGAGCAAAATATTTATAACCGTACGTAGAATTTTATGTAAGTCGGTAATTTTCAACTCCCATATCTTCCACCCCCTTATCGTTATCAAACCTCCATCAACATAGTGCAAAATGGGAGACTGATACCTGCTACCAAATACAAACACTATTCGTTTACGATGTGTAGTTTTGGTTGCAGATTGAAATATAGGTACAGACATCTCAATTTATATTAGAATTAACTGATTTTTCCGTCGGTGCTTGACAGAACATGATAATAATATCAAAAGGGAACAACTTCCTGATATAGATATATATGTGGTTCGATCTCTTTATGGCAATCAGCTAACTTTGCCATGAGAACGATGAACAAAGGACACTACGGCGGTTGTGTTAGTAAATCTGCTGTACAGGGAGTAGAGTCAGCGTATGTCAAGATACATTCCAAGACAGAAATAACAAGGTAGGATTCCTACAGCCTCCTCTTCAAACACCGCACCTGAAAGCTTATGCTAATAATATTTATCCACACGGAATTGCTATGATGTACAACAACAACACAGAGAAATCGTTCGTGTCCATTGCGTAATTTTCGCTGAAGAGCAAAATATTGATAACCGTACATAGAATTTTATACAAGTCGGTAACTTTCAACTCCCACATCTTCCACCCCCTTATCGTTATCAACCGTCTATCACCATAGTGCAAAATGGGTGACCGATACCTACTACCACATACAAACACTATTCGTTTACGATGTGTAGTTTTGGTTGTAGAATGAAAAATAGGCACAGACATCTCTATATTAGAATTAATTGATTTTTCCGTCGGTGCCTGACAGAACATGATAATAATATCAAAAAGGAACAACTTCCTGATATATATGTATATGTGGTTCGATCTTTTTATGGCAATCAGCTAACTTTGCCATGAGAACGATGAACAAAGGACACTACGACGGTTGTGTTAGTATATCTGCTGGACAGGGAGTAGATTCAGCCAATGACAAGATACATTCCAAGACAGATACAACAAGTTAGGATTCTTACAGCCTCCTCTTCAAACACTGCACCTGAAAGCTTATCATGCTAATAATATTTATGCCTAGCAAATGAAGAAAAACAATGTAAGAGCTGTCTCCAGATGAATATGGAAGTTGCAAATGCAACGTAACAGATAAATGATATGTCGCACAAGGCGTATCTGAAGCGATGGCTGAAAGGAACTTGGGACATCTGCAGAACGAGGGACTGATAAACTTCGTAATTTAGTCCCCTACAAAATCAAATCATCCATTCATCCCTGCAGAACGCCGGTTGCACTTGCTGCCGTGAAACAGGCTGCAAGTTCTCTAGAGCGCTGCCGAGAGCAGGCCTAAACTATTGTGCAGTAATTAGGAAACTATGCACCTGGCGTCTGCGCCACGCTAACGGGCCAGCTGGAGGGTCTTCTCTAATTAGGCACCGTGTTTCTCAGACTGTAGCTCATTGACCTCAATGTTGTAAATAGTTTCTTAATTAAATTTACAATCTTCTCATACAGGTATATATTAATGGACATCTAACTAAAGATCCTTCATCCTCTCACATTACGGACGCTTTACCCACAGTTCAGCGAACATTGTTCATTTCCCTAATATTTCTTCCGTCAGAAATTACTTGTTTCAGAACATGACCTCTGTACGTGTAAGTTGTATAACTGAAGGTGAATGTATTAATATTACAAAAAACAGACTTGATCGCAGAAATTAACAGTTCCAATTTCGCCGGTTTCGACCTGATGTAGGTCATCTTCGGAATAACAAGCAGCCCATGGGGCCAGTGCTGGACTCGGCTGGGCTGGGCTGTTCTGCTGCCAGCAGGTAACTGTTACTTGCCAGCAGGTAACTATTACCTGCAGTTAGGTCCGATAGATTACAAACAATTGAACATTTTTTTCGTACCATCAGTGGCAGGCGTTAACTGCTAACATTGCAATTTTAGACATTAGATTGTAATTCATTGTCCTAAGAATGAAGTTTTTTTTTATAATCTTCAGTGCGTCATTTCATCGAAATGACAACGCTTTAGTTATAAGAAAATCATCAAATGCAGAAACCAAGATGACGTATGTGCGCTGTGTTCCATCCAGGCTATAGTCACTCGTCTGAACGTCAAATGTACGCTACGTTCCTTCCAGACTATAGTCAATCGTAACCAGTGCAGGCAAAGAAAATGAATTTTGAACAAACTACCAAGAAAAGACAAATAATTTTCCTGTTTGTTACAATACGGTCAGAATGAATATTACGTGTTGGGTGCATAGATATTATTACAATAGTAGAGTCGTAATCATATCGCCCATATTTTATTATTATTTACAGTTTTATTATTTTTGTCCAAGGTTATAAAACTACAAGCAATTCCAAAGTGGGCCATAAGACACGTCAGTGCGAGTTTTTAAATAGGTCCCCCCATTTTTATTACATATTCGTCTAGTACGTAAATAAATATGAATGTTTTATTTGGAACACGTTTTTCGCTTTGTGATGGATGGTGCAGTACGCAGTGCGGAAGGTATTTGTTTCGTGATACATTACCCATGTTAAAATGGACTGTTTACTAATTGCAGAAAAGTTCGATATGGTATTTGTGTACGGCTGTTGTGATCAAAATGCCCAACTGGTCTGTGCTATGTATGTTGCATGGGAGAACATTAGTAGAACTACTCGCTGTGGAGAGGAATTTTGTTACGCGTATTGCCAAATGCATTGAAGCTGAAGCACATCATTTTAAGCATTTATTGAAGTCATGAGATAATTTCAGGTAATCACGCAGTAACAGCTTGCGTTCTCATAATGTATGATAATTTCACAAAAGTACATGCATCACATTGGAACAACCGAAATAAAGTTCAAACGTATCTACGTTTTTTTTTTTTTCTTTCTTTATTGTATTTTAAAAACCCCAGAAAGGGCAGGTTGGCAGCAGCTAACATGCTGCTCTTCAGCCGAAAGCATACATACATGGTAACAGAAGATTTAAAATAAATCAGGTGACACTATATAAAGAATTTAAAATTGGACACGGTGAAAAGACACGGTGAAAAGACAATCTCTGTGAAACAGAATGATAATATATATCTATATATATATATATATATATATATATATATATATATATATATATATATATATATATATAACTTAAAACAGCCACGGTGGACAAAACTGTCATGTTGATGGAACGGAGCTATGACGATGAGACGAAGATATACAGTTAAAAACGCATGGCAACGCTATGTTCTGCCTGTGCGGCGGTTTCTGATGTTTTAAAAACACACGTACACAAGAAGAACTAAGTCACTGCACCCTTAAAATCACTGATACAGAATTAAAATCACTGAAAGGGCCCCGCAGGAGAGCGGGAAGGGGAAGGAGAGTGAGGCAGGCAGAAAATGAGATGTGGGGGAAGGAGAATTGAAGATGGGATGGAAGGACTCCAAGGGAGTGGGGGGGGGAGGGTGGGGGGGGGGGGGAAATCCAAGCGGAGGAAGGGAAAAGGATGGTGTGCTGTTACCAGGAATGGAGTGTTGGGGTATCAGAACAGTAAGAAGCGAATTTCTATTTTAATTTCATTTAATTTAATTTTCTATTATTATTAAAAAAAGGATAGAGAAAATTATTATTAATAATAACAATAATGGGCAATTATTAATTAATGTTGCGAAAAAAAATCATCTGTGGAACTAAAAGAAAAAAAGTGGAAGAGCAGTATCTTTGCTTTTTAATTAACAGTGTCTTGTCTTGACGTCTCGAGCAGTTAGAAGTGCTGAGCTGTCTCATTTTTTTCTTCTATGTAAATTTTCAGTTGACATGTAAATGTTTTTACAAAAATACAAATCCTTTTCAAGAGTAAAAAGTTTCGTCTTAGTTCATTACTTCGGCCTTAAAGTGAACCACTTAATGACCCTGAGATGTGATGAAGCAATCAACAATAAGAAGACATTTTGAAAACTGTCGGTATTTTTTACATGAGTTTATTCTAAGGTTTCTCTGAAGTTTATTAATATTGACTGCAGTTCTTCTTTGCTAAGTTTCATTAACAACATTTAAAAATATATATATAATGATATTTCACAATATACAGGTGTTCCACAATGGCGCCCAACGTGGGGCCAAGTATGGTATTAATTACTAAGCGATGTAAATTTTTTTACTTTTCCATGTATCGTACTTTATGGAGCCAGAAAAAAAAGGATATAAGGATGAGATCGACTCAGGTAACGGGAAAGGAATGCAAAATAACAACGCAAAGCGGTATTAAGAACACAACAAAAGGTAGGAGAAGATAATCTATTATATATATATATATATACTGGTGCTTCCATGGTGGAAGAGGTGTCCTATCTATACTCCAACTCGAAAGAAATTTTCATTAACAATCTTTCTGGTAGTAAAAAAAAAAAAAAAAAAAAAAAAAACTAACAATATTTTGAAATTTCTCTTTCCACCTAGCTTCAATAGTTACTCAGAATTAACGTAGTTGGATGGTGTAACTTCACGTAGTTGCTGATGTAGCTTGAGTGTCAATCTAAATTTATCCTAAAATTAACTTCTTGTGGGATATAAGGCATGAAATTGGTTTTAAGTGTTCAATTGTGATTGTTGAAGCGTTTTTTTTTTAATAGTGGTTTGAGGAAGGGAATGGTCATTGTTGCCGAGGCCTTAAGTGAAAGTTTGCCAAAATGTCCGATAAACGTGAACAGTGTGAACTATCAGGAAAATCTTCTAGCAGTGATGGCGAAGTTAGTTTTGATAATCAGTTAGTCCAAAATCCCGAACTACAGATCCCAGCCTTAAATTATGAATCCAATGGTGATAACAATACCCCTTTCATATCAAACAATGACCCAATGATGAATCCTCTGTTAGATTCAAATATATCGATAAGTATAGAATCTTCTGGAATATGAGAGCAATTGTGTGGGGCTGATAATGAAGCTTCACAAAACGCCCACACAATTGAATTTAGTAACTGGCAGAACCCCACTTCTTCAAAGGCACAAACCGTGCACCCGGCAGAAATAAAAATTTCAGATAACACCCGAGTAGAGACGGAAAATAAATCTTCGTCAGAAATGTACACTCTTTTTAACCGAATAATGGAACTAATAGACAAACAATCACAAAGTTTGCAAATGATAATGGACAAACAATCGGACAAACAATTAGAACAAATGCAACATTTGCGAACTGAAGTACAGGCTACCAGGGAGTCTGTTAAAAATTTACAAACACACGTCACGCAAATGCGAGCTGACATACAACAGGAAGTAAATGAAATCAATGTTAAATTTGAGGCTTTAAATGTTAGGCAAACCCGTTTGAGCACTCAAGTAGATCACATTGCCAAGGATTGTGAAAGTTTAAAAGCAGCAAAGCAAATGGTCTAAGGATCCATAAGCTCAATTGAGCAAAGAGTAGACGAGCTGAGCGAGGGGTACAATCCGTTAGCCGATAAAATGGAACAGCTAACACGTGAAGTAGGGTCTTTAAAGGTAGAACAAAAGAATTCCAACATAGAATTACAAGAGATAAAAAAGCAAATGCAAAGCGATGAATGCGACAGTAGCACTTCAGGGCATCGGAATTGTAGAGAGGAAGTGGAAAAATGGGTAAGTGAAAAAGGGGAACAAATACTGCAGGAAATGAAAAGGGAAGTTGGCAGTATGACCCGTCAGATTTACGGAGAAAACACACCGGCTCAATCATCCACATTAGCAAGTAATACCGTGCCACCGGGACATAATTTAGTAAACGAGCATAGGGAGTCTGTATCGTTTACAAGGTCGCAAACGACGCCGCCAATTTTCCAAAACATTAATATGCAGCAAAGTCATGGATCACCTCTGGAACATTTAACTATGCCAACACAATCAAATGGGCCGCGTATAAATACGGTACCCGGTTTGTCCACAGTTGTAACCCACACCCAATCAGCAAAAAACGGGGACCAGGTTATCAATATTGTTATTGAAGACGATTTAGGTGGATCGAGAAAATTTCCCACATTTTCGGAAGAAAACAAAAGGAGTCATCCAATCATATTTTTGCAAACATTTCGGAATGTATTGCCACATTCTTGGTCGGATGCTCGGAAAATTCAAGAAATAGTTAGTCACATCGAAGGCAATGCTTCTGCTTGGGCTGCAAGCGCCATAAATAGGTGCCAAACCTATGCTCAATTTGAGCAGGAGTTCATTGCAAGATTTTGGTCACAGTCTGTACAAGAACGTCTACGACGGCAAGTTTTCAGCCCGGAGCCATATAACAGACGCTCGGGCAGCCTACGTAAATATTTCGAAAAATATCTGAATAAAACCTTGTACTGGACGACACCAATGTCCCACGTGGATGTAATTAGGATACTCAAATCAAAATTACCCGCTGATATTGCTGAAAAAATTATGTGGGTGCCTGAGTATAATTTGCCAAAATTTTTGGATGCTTTAGACGATTACGACCTGATCCATGAAGAGGAGAGAAGTTTTGTTCGCAATTCTAACAGGGATAATTATGGTGACAATGTGAACCATGGGAATTCTGATCGGAACTCACCGCCTAGGCAAAATGGAACGAGTTCTAGCCGAAACGGTAATTACAACGGAGGTAGTAACAATAATAATAACAGTTACCGAATGCGGAACGACAATAGGAGGAGGAATGATAATAGGTGTAACCCGGTCTACCAGAATGGGCAACAGCGTAATAATTTTCGGAATGGACAAAACCAGAAAGTATTGAATGAGGAGGCACAGAGAAGAAAGCGTACGTATGGCAACAAGCTAGGTCGTATTCACAATTTTGAAAAGGGAAATCTGGTAGCTAACTGTTAGCATATCCCGGATCTAAAACCATATATCCAATAACACTTAGACAAGATACATTCATCTAATTTGATAAAGATGTTTATATGACGGTGTTAAGTATGCGTACGCCCACCGCTATGCACGCGAAAAATTTGTGCCACTAAGTTGAATTCTACTTTACGTGGCTATCATAAACACTGGCGGATAGCGCTGAGACAGCTGATGATCAACGCCCGCCAACTGTCAAAGTTGATTTATACGGGGGAGTGTCAAACAGATGTAGGGGCGTGCTCAGTTTAAACCGGTTCATATAAACAGGATAAACACCGAGATAGATATAAAGATATATATACACGGAAATAAAACATGCTATGTACATGAGAGAAAACGAACCATGCACACGCGAAATTACATACAAATATATATATATATATATATATATATATATATATATATATATATATATATATATATACAAACGAAATTTAAAACTGTCTAAAAACAACGATACCTTACAGCTAGCCGGATATATACAAATCTAAACTACACTACTAACTACTGTTTAAATACTCCCACTACACTCACGACAGCCTAATTCCTCTAACTAAAATTTAACTAAAGAAAAAAAATCAACTATACTGCTTACTAACAATTAAAACCTCTGCGGAAATTTTCTAAAGATAATAAGGAAAGCTGCGATAAGTATTAAAGTAAATGTAAATGAGAAATTCAATAGGCATAGGTTACATTTTACGCGTTTCATGTCAATAATAATAATAATAATAATAATGAGAATGCATTTGTGGAGGCGTATTGCCTGACAAAAAATTGTGGATACATTGTACTTTGAGATAGGGATTATTGAATTGTTTTGTGCCAAGGCACGTGGCGCTTATTTGCGCTTTCGGTCGGATATTTGCGCGATGGTATCTAAAATGAATAATTGTGGCCTCCGCAACTCCGACTTATCTTTTCTATGCTACGAAGACGAATGTGGAAGAATGAATGTCATGATGAATGAATGCGAAGTGTCTTAAAACGAACTTCATGCCTATTAATTTACATTATGCTGAATTATTAAATATTGATTGAGAAAAACAAGAAATAACTGAGTAACATATTGAAGCAGGGGTTACAATGATACAGATGGCAGGGAATACATTGGCAATTCTGATTCATCAAACTTAATGGTTAACAGGTCAAACCATCCATATATAAATCAGTAGGTAAATGAATTTTGGGTTCCGTTTATACAAGAAAGTGGAGATTAATATTGCTATAAAGTTCTTCCGAACACGGACTTAGCCTCACACGGTTAGTGTTAATAATCAGGATGAATATTTTACGGCAGTTCAGTCAATTGAAGTCTAGAAAGTCTATATACTATATAAACAGGTTCAGTCAATTGCAAGTCTAGAAAGTCTATATACCATATAAAAAGAGAATTCTTTCCCAATTATGATCTATGCATATAGTAATTGCTTATCCATTGAAACACGAGTAGACAAAGTTCTCACAGCTATTCTCTACTACACAACTAACCACATTACACACGATAAATGATGTAGGATTCTTTCCTTCTATCGTGGTTGGAGGATAGTGTGGGCCGATTTCTTGTTTCCTTGGAGGATGTGTATATATATATATATATGTCTTTATACCTTCATGAGACGTTTACGAGTCTGAAAAAAAAGGAAAAAAAATTTCAATAAAAGCGAGACCAGAAACCTGACCTGATCTCATATTTATATCCGAATAAATAGGTCTGAACATAAATAGATTAATTAAATCCATGGATGGCGTATAAGGAAAGATTTTTTACGAGAGGTAAAAAATAAAAAAAGTTAGAATACTATAGGTAGTAAAAGAGTGGAATGTATGTTTTCTTCTGGTTATGTATAATTTCTGATGAAAAAAAAAAAGAAGTAATATTATAGTTGTTTTAAGGATGAAATATATGTAAAATTCATAATTTAACAATTGTGAATATAAAGAAAAACCATGAAGACTATTAAATGTAGGAAGTATAAACCAAGGTCGACAGGACGATATGTATTGTTGAACAAATGTCTTGGTAAAATACTAATTATAACGAAAACTATAGTGCCAAGATGACAAAACGAGCAGACGAGGATTTAAATTCATTAGTGAAAAATGGGTGATTCGTGTGACTGTGAGGGGATAGCAGATCGATGTTGTGCCGCGTGTGGAGTCGAAGAGGTGAAGTGATTCAATATAAAGTACTTACCGCAAATCAGCAGCACGGCGTACACGTGCGGTGGTCGTGATGATATCCCAATAAACGCTTTAGCATAAACGGCGAGAGCGGGATGTAACAACGACGCCGGCAGCATCTGGATCCTCCCTCACACAAGAGCACGAACTACAATATGCTCTCAACAGTGCAAGCTACTGAACTGAGCGCCAAGCTATCGAGCAAGATAACAAAGGTACAGGTATTGTTAACTGCCGAGCAGAGAAGTAACTGATCGCATACTCTTTGCATGACAATGCAATATCGCTGGACACTTGTTGTGCGTAGCGGGACATTTGAGTGGAAAAAATGGACGATCACAAGTGACGATAAATAATTTAAACATACAATGGACCTGAAAAGGAAAAGAAAGAGACTAAAAGGTTACAACGCCGCGTGGCGTGGAAAATTAGTAATTTTTTGCTTGTAAACAATTCTTTGTATAGGTATTGATCTATGTAATTTATGTGTAGATGTATATTTCTGTGTAAACTTCTTATATGTGTGCTTTGATGAATTTTTTCTTACCAGATTCTAAAATATGTCAATGAAAAGGTAGATAAGCCGCCTCTCAATTAGATTAGCAGCTAGTGAGCCAATCCATGGACAAATATTTCTTATTCAAGGTTAATCTTTTGCCAACAAGGAAAGCTATCTTACTGTTCTGATATATAACATACTTCTGCCTCATGTAACGGAGTACATTCGCCAAAAGTATGGGGGCGGATGTGCTGTTACCAGGAATGGAGTGTTGGGGTATCAGAGCAGTAAGAAGCGAATTTCTATTTTAATTTCATTTAATTTAATTTTCTATTATTATTAAAAAAAGGAGAGAGAAAATTATTATTAATAATAACAATAATAGGCAATTATTAATTAATGTTGCGAAAAATAATCATCTGTGGAACTAAAAGAAAAAAAGTGGAAGAGCAGTATCTTTGCTTTTTAATTAACAGTGTCTTGTCTTGACGTCTCGAGCAGTTAGAAGTGCTGAGCTGTCTCATTTTTTTTTTCTTCTATGTAAATTTTCAGTTGACATGTAAATGTTTTTACAAAAATACAAATCCTTTTCAAGAGTGAAAAGTTTCGTCTTAGTTCATTACTTCGGCCTTAAAGTGAACCACTTAATGACCCTGAGATGTGATGAAGCAATCAACAATAAGAAGACATTTTGAAAACTGTCGGTATTTTTTACATGAGTTTATTCTACGGTCTCTCTGAAGTTTATTAATATTGACTGCAGTTCTTCTTTGCTAAGTTTCATTAACAACATTTAAATATATATATATATATATATATATATATATATATATATATATATATATATATATATATAATGATATTTCACAATATACAGGTGTTCCAATGGGTAAAGGGGAACGTGGCACTAATCTACAAGGTAGGGATAAGGTTGATAGGAGGGGTATATGTCAGGACGGAGGGCGTCATCTGGAAGTGGAAGCTGATGGAAGTTACCCACGGATAGTATGTGGACAATATGGAGGTGGAGAGAGGGAGGTACATGCTCGTAAAGGCGTGGCAGAGGTCCGGCATTCAGGAGGAAAGGTGAGACCAATGGGTGACGAGATTCTATTTTGCGGGAGGTGTATAGGATGCGGAGATGTTCAAGGAATTTTAGAAGGTGGGGGAAAGAGAGAAGATCATATAGGATTCACGTAGGGAAAGGGGGGCGGATACGGTAAGTGAGGCGGAGGGGTGTGGCGTTCTAGGATATGGAGGGATTTATAGAAGGAGGTCGTGGCGGATATCCAGGCAGAATGAAAGCTACACAAGACGGGACGCATTAAGGGACGGTAGGTGTGGAGGATAATGGAGGGGTTCAATCCCCATGTCCGGCTGAAAAGGAGCTTGAGAAGATTCAGGCGGGAGAGGACCTTGTGTCGGACAGTTTTAAGGAGACAATTCCAGGAAAGGGATCGGTCAAGGGTGAGGCAGGTGGTGGTTTGCGGGATGGGGCGGTCATGGAATGTAAGGTAGAGGTAGCAGGTGATGCGACCTTTGATGAATGCTTCGGATTTGGTAGGGTTGACAGGAGCCACTGGTTACACCAGGAGGAAAATTATCGGATAGGTGGAGATGGTATTGGGAGTGAGCGAGGGAGGAGGGCGAGGGCTAGGAAGGTGGTGTCGTCGGCGTACTGGAGGAGATGGACGGGAGGCTGGGATTGGGGCAAATCTGCGGAATATAGCAGATAGAAGAGAGGTGAGAGGACGGATCCCTGGGGCATCCCAGTGCAGGGGTAGAACAAATGGGAGTTGGAGATGTTGACACAGACGTAAGATGGGCGATTCGAGAGAAAGGACACAATGAGGCGGACATAATTAATGGGAACGGCACAGGTCTGGAGTTCAATAGGAGACCGGAATCGCATAACGATCGTAGGTCTTCTCGATTTCGAGGGAGACTTTGTGCAAAGTGTAGATTCAATGTCCAGGACCGTGATAGGAGTGCTTAGTTCTGAGGGCGGGAGGGGGGGAGTGATGAGGTCCAAATATTGGAATTCCTGGGTGAGCTGAGGGGCGGAGGTATCTGTGTGCTCAAGGACGTCGGGAAAGCGGGAGTAGTCAAATCTAGGAGTGTCGGGTAGGACAAAAACTTCGCCAAGGTAGTCAGCAAAATGCTGTGCATCACCGGCATCGTTGGGGAATGGGTGTTGTGGAGGAAGTAAGGCGTTGGAAGGCTTTTCAGTATTTGGATGAATTGACGGGGAGCATGGCGTTAAGGTGGGTGTATGTCTGACGGCAGTCCCCGCGTTTCTTCGCGTTCAAAAGGATTCTGGTGTGTCTTTGGAGTTGCCCGTTGCGTAGGAGTCTATCCCGGTCACGGGTCCTCAGCAAGGAGCGGTAGAGACGACGGGATTCTCGGAGCAGGAGAAGGGCCTGTGGAAGGAGGGTGTGGCGGATGGCTTTGGTAGGGATATGGGCTTGGACAGCATCCGTATCTACGTTCTGTGTTTTAATTTTATATATATATATATTTACCCACTGTTCGTCTAAAATAGTGAGCAATATGTCTGTGAATATTACAACGCCATGTATCACAGAGCGACAAAGGTGTTCCAAATAAAACATTCACATTTATTTACGTAATAGACGAATATGTAATAAAAAGTTGGGGTGCCTATTTACAAAATGCAGTTGATATCCATTTGACCTATGGCAGCGCCATCTAGCGGGCCAACCATAGCGCCGTTTTCCCTCTTCATGCCAGAAAACATTTGTTCGTTGTAGTTTTTTCGTTTGATGCTTATTTCGTGACATATTTGGCCCAGTCACTATCAATAGACCATCCTGTATAGTCGAAGAAACCATGAGTGAAGGGATATCAGTAACAAGATTCGCTGATGACATAGCTATTCTCACTGAAATTGAAGAAAAATTACAGGATTTACTGCATAGAATTAATGAACTCATGAGTAAAGAATATGGACTGAGGGTAGACTGCAGAAAAACAAAGGCAATGATAATTAGTGGGGAAAAAAAAAGAGAAACTAAAATGAACATTTCAACATTGGTGACGAAGACGTTAAGTAAATAATGGAATTCTGCTATCTTCGAAGTAAATTAACCTACGACGTACTAGGGAAACATGACATAAAAAGTTGAATGACACATGGTACAATGGGGCATTAATGCCCAAGAGATGTTTCCAACTATGGTCTTAAAGAGAGTAATAAATTTATAAAAAAAATGTATGTTTGGAGAATAGAATTTTATGGCAGTGAAATATGGCCAATGCAGAAACCGTAAAAGATGAGAATTGAAGCATTTGGTATTTAGCGCTACGGTTAAAAGTTCTAAACTAGGAGTGAAAAAGGATGAGAAGGTATCCCTCAGAACTGGGGAAGAAAGGACGATATGGATAATACTGACAAAAAAACGGGCAGTAGGATAGAACATATGATAAGACTTACTATATTGGTGTGGTGTCTGTTCTTTCATGACATGACGTGACATGAAGCGGATCCGCTTGGATCCAAGGAATTCCACAAAAGCCGGCCGCGGTGGCCGAGGGGACTGAGGCGCTCCAGTCACTGTCTGCACGGCCACTATGGTCGGGGGTTCGAATCCCCCCTCGGGCAAGGATATTTGTGCCGTTCTTAGTATTAGTTAGTTCATAAGTAGTTTGTAAGTTTAGGGGCTGATGACCCCGCAGATAAGTCCCATAAGCTTAACAAACATTTGAATTTTGAATTCCACAAAACAAAATATTTGGAGTGCTATTGACAAGGAAGCTGGCTCCTCATGGTACAGCGCTAATATTCTTGTAAATCACTAATGAATATTGGCTGCACGGCTGACTTTACACTGTGATGGCGTATTTCGGTGTCCTAGTTCATCGAAAATAAGGAAGATGATCACATTCAGTAGCAAAGAAGAGTCGTTCGACAAGTGTGATTCACGATAGAGGTATACTGTTTGCGAGTGAAGGTTTCTACGTCTTGGAAAGCAATACAGTATTTTAATGTGTACAATTGTTAGTGTTCGTATCGCGTGGGAGGAGAAAATATTGTTTCAAATTATTTCTATATGAATAAGGAACATTTAGAACGGAAATTTAGGACTTAAAGGTGAATCTTCAGGCAACACTCATTATCTAAACACAAGAAACTGTAACTCAACAATTAACTGCTATTTTATTGAAATCGAACGAACCACTGAGGAGGTTAGAGGAACATTCAATTGAGAAATGGCTTCATATGTATTTACCACGTATACGTTTTTCTATTATATTGTTATAAGTTTTGAGAATAAAGCTTCGCCTATGCTAAAACAAGAATTTCTGTGCGATTTATACTTTGGTACAATCGGAGACCATCCGACAGATAACCAAAATGAAAATAATACGTTTAAAGTTGTGCAAACTAAATACTACCAAGCATATTACAGCCTATAGGAGGGAATTCGGATTTCATATTCTGACGAAACTATCGACTTTTCAGTTCGCTCTGTGTTCGCAGTCTTGTTCAACACGTTAACAGGAAAATATTTGTTCGAGTATGCGTTTCCAGATCCCCGACTAACCGAAAGCGTTTTCACGCTGTCCATCATGCTTTGCAAAGTTTTGAAGTTTACCATGAGAACGTGAAGTATGCAATAACTGATTCTGCCCCGTAACTTCTAAAGGGATTTATGGTGGAATGTTTAATTTACATCACTAGCTGATCTCTGTTCGGCATAGCCTGGAAAAAATTTAAACGCCTTAATTACATAGTAAAGACCTAAAGACCTTCGGCATATGACAAGGAAAATGAAATACTTGTTTATGTCATACCCATAGGAAAATTTCGCATCAAATCAATCTCATTGTATCCCGAGTCTTTGTTAGGTACATGGAGAAGAGGCTGAAAGCAGTTCATTACGTACATATGAAATCAGATATCCAACACTCATTTTTCATATAATTGTCACAAAAATCTTGTGAATTCACCACTCACGTGCGTAATTCAGAACGAGAATAAAGAATCCTCTGATGATGAATTTCCGAATTTCAATAAAGGAAAATTAGAGCGTTACAGCAATAACTGTATCTCGATACAACACAAAAATTAGTATCCTCCTCGCGAACTCACAATGAAATCAGAGCTGAAAAATCAAGCCTCTATGTTAATTTAATCCTAATGATACAATATTTGAAATGTAAGCAGACAGCGATGTTAATCATAAAAGAACTAAAAAAGCACAAAATTTGGGTGACACACACTTATCGACAAGACCTGTTTTTTTCGTCCTACGTTAAGCAGTATTACGAACATTTTTAACTTTGACAAAACTGATCACTGATCGTCTAAAGTGTATATGAAAATGTAAACGAAGGCTTCCGCGGCCGTTGTCATTTTTCATAAAACTCTTCTGGGTATTGGACTGCATCGTCAGTGCTACGTCATTGTTACCACCGCTCCTCATTCATCAGTTTCAACCAATGCCACACCAATCAAGGCCTTACTTTTCCACCAATAGGATGAAATAAACACAAATGAAAATGAGCTGAAACCACCAATCATAACTGGCAAGATTTAATATTTAAGATACCAGCTTTCCCTTATCCAGCAGTAAACGTAACATCTAGAAGTGGCCGTTTGCAATAGTGGACGAAACGTCGGTGAATTATTTGATATATTGACGATGCGGTCCAGTACCCAGAAGAGTTTTATCAACAATGTGTATGAAAAGTAAACAGTGTATGATGGAGTAGCCCAAGCGGAAACATTGTCTTGCATAACAAAGCATTTATTACCTTTTGTTGATAATTATGAATCATTCTGTCACGCAGTAAATATCCAATGATATGCAAATAAAACATATTGAACAGTTTTAATACGTATTTATACACTGAGAAACTAGGATCACCATTCTTTCAACTACGTTTCGATATCACGAAAACGTTGCTGCAGTGCAATGGTAGGGCCGCATCATGCGGCGTCTTCTATTAATATCGCTGGAAGATATCATTTCCCAGTAGGGACTGTGTGACACATTAGCCATCGATTCATATCTACATTATCATGGTAAAGCACAAATGAAAGAAAAATTTAGATAAAATATTATGTGTGTTCAGGAGAATTCCATGTACTGATGTCAAAATTAGTTTTTCTAAGAGGGAGTCATAAATACATGAAAATCATTGTTGTAGAAAAAACTTTTCCTTTTTTCGTATACAGTCACACCATTTATTTTTTATGGTAAACCTATCTCTTGCCTTCTCTAAATAGACGAATGAAACGTGCCAACATTGTATTGGCATTATCCTGCAATAGCAATTGCTGTACAAGTTTGGCTGTGAAAGCGTTATACATCTTCCATGACGTCTTGATCTCTTTCCTATTCCATACTTTCCGAGTCTTTAAGGGAGACGTTGGTAGCGGTCGATTTACATCGGATGAAAAATTGGCACGGCTGAGTATAGTCATATTTCCGTAGACAGTAGCAAAAACTGTACCCTATTGTAAAAATTATTTATTCTAAAGGCGCTTCTTTTAACTGAATTATTTATTGCGACAGGTCTGTCACAGCATGATTTCCATTGTCAGGTTAAGTTGGTAGCTCTTCTTCTTGTAATATCAGGTTTCAATCTATTTTTAGTTGTTATATTATCAGTTGTATTAGAACTGTTGTTTGTGTGATTCTTTATGTAGGTTTTCATTAATCAAATGAATTTGATTATATAGATTTCTATATAAATCATCAGTTAAAATGTCTAAACCTCTTAAGTTTCTTGTTTGATTTCTTGAAAACTTCGCATGAAGTTTATCTACACATTCTGACACATCACACGACTCTGCAATGCACTGATGATTTTGTTTACTTTCAGCACTTCATCTTTGAAGCACGTTTGTGTTGAAGCTTCCGCTGTATCTACTACTGATATAGGGAGGGCTAAGGAACTGGTTGCTTCTGTGCTGCAGAATGGTTCAATTATTTTTGGAGGAATATCACATCTTAGTGGCAGTTTCCCCTTCAATAACAACTGTGGTGGCTTAATCGGCACATCAAATAAAGTTGGTACTGCGTTCTATATGAGTTTATTATTTTTTTGTATTCATAAGTTGGTTTGCTTAAAAGTGAAGCGAACACAACCTCAATTTTTATGTAGATAAAGAACATCATTCTTCATCAGCTCTCCTCTTCTGCTATTCATTACCCATTTTCTACTTCTGAAACGAATTGTTAATCGTTAATACATGTTTGTGAATGACGTGCAAATGTGGACGATAAAATTCAGTAATACGATGTTACATATCACTCAGGGTACTTTGGGAACCTAAAGATGCGACAAATTCGGAGCCTTTTTCTTGTCATTAACACAATTGATTGCGCCACAGAAGTTCCTTGCAGCAAAAACCATTTCGGAAACAAAGATAAACAACTACAGCTAGATATGCACTCAAAGAAAGCGCACCGGACTGAATAGTATACCTGGCTAGCCGCTTGGGGCGCTACTAGCACGGTAGGTAACAAAAATCAGGCGGAGTGTTGCGACTGTACATATCAGACTGCGGATGAACTATGAACTACAGTTACCATACCGTCTTTAAAGTGGTCACGTCCCATAACTATCCACCACTCAGCTCTGAGACACATGTCCTGGAAAACTTTGAAGGAAGTATTCCTCTGGGAGGTGTTGGAAAGCGCCATCAAAATGTTCAAATGGCTGTAAATCTATCGAACCAAACTGCGTGGTCATCAGTCCGTAGCTTACAAACTACTTAAACCTAGGTAAACTAAGAACAACACACACACACACCCACGCTCCAGGGAGGACTCGAACCTCCACGACGGGCAACCGCGCGCTCCGCAGCGAGGAGCTTTAGACCGCTCGGGTACTCCACCGCGGCGAGCGTCATCACGTTTGGTTGGATGCCTGGAATATCGTTAAATCTTTCTCCTTTCAAAGCCAGTTTGAGCCGAGGGAATTGGAAGACGTCTCGTAGATTAGGATCCGGTGGGTACGGTGGATGTTCAAGTTGCATCGCTCCTTTGCAGGGCAGGAACTGTTTGACAATTATAAAATCGTCACATCGAATAACGCTTATGGCACATTTTACTGTTTATGGGAAATCGAAAAAAGCTGTTAATTCCAGAGAATTTTTTGAAATAATAATGTACCAGTAGATATGTATTATTTGTGCATACAGACTCTTAAAAATACTTGGTTATGCTTACCAAAATTTCACGAAGTATAATTTTTTTTTTTAAATTAGTAAGTTTTAAAATGGATAAATGCTGCATAGCACTGGATATACATCTTTATTTATATCACTCTGTACTCTGCTCTAATGGTAAGGTTGTCTAGAATCCAAAAAGTGTAAGTAATAAAATTATTACAAGATACAAAAAATATTTATTGTAAACTGATTACATTGGTCTTGAAAAAGTAGTAGTTGAGAAACAAATCTGGTAGCCAAACTCAGTTCTCACACTGTAGGTTTTCGTAAAAATCCCAGTATTTTGTATCCATATATTTATCATGTCCAACAGATCCTTTTTCTTCTCCTTCTGAAGTGTCAGTGCCCCATTGTAAAGCAACTGAAAACCAGAAGACAACGGTAAATTTTTTATTTGATGTTCACGGAACCCATATAGCATTATTCCACTTACCTGTGTTGGAGTTTGTTACCCAAAAACTACCTTTCCTTTCCGTGATTTATATTCCATACCAGCATCACGAAGCCTTTTCCTCTTAATATCCTGCCAATTAGCGATGTTAATTTTCCTTTTCCGCGTGTTATTAGCGCGTTTCAAACCGCTTTCGGTAAGCGTCACCTTGCTACACTCCGCCAATATTGCAACATACAGCGTTGTTCCAGCAAAGGCGTGAAAACTTCGTGAGTCTCCTAGCTGTTTAGTGCTGCCCTCGGTAGGTAAACCTGTCAACTTTTACAGCAGACGATGCAGACCGCCGCTTACATCATTATTTCACGCGATTCTACGAAATGTCAAAATGTGCCATACAGCGTTATTCGATGGCACGATTTCGCTGCGTGTAGGCGAGCGTCGCTGTGCAACTGAAACTCTCGTAGAATTACCATTCACCAGACCTCTTTCTATTCACCCCACGAAACTCCTTTAGAATGAAAAGAGATTTGAAGATATTCCTCACATATAACGAAACCTGACAAGGCTTTTAAACTCCATAACAACGTTTCCATGACATATAACACAGACGAACGTAGGCTTTCGCGGTCATTATTGTTAACGTTAAAAATCTTCTGAGCTATTTGCCGCGTCATGATAATAAAATATTTCCAACGGATCCGAAAGGTTGGAAAGATTTTTAATATATAAAGCAGAGTGTCCGTATGTGTGTACGTGTTGCATACAAATCTACAGTTTTGTTCCAATCTGTATGAAATTTTGTACACGTAAGCTTCAATCCATGAAGTGTAATAATCACATACGATACATAGTTCACAAGATATGACGTCATAAACAATGAGATGCGCGAAAAACTGCTGCATTTTGCGACAATGCTGCTCATTTTCTCCTAAACCATTGGACCGATTTCAACCAAATTTGGTATACACATTCCTTAGCGTGAGGTATCAATTGCTGCATGGTTACTAATCACATACGGAACATGGTTCAAAAGATATTACATCATAATCAATAGAATCGCAAAAAAGCCATATAATACGACGAGACTTTCTAAATACACTGTATGAGAATGACAGTACTTAGCGACTTGCAACAAACTTGAAACATAATTTCCAACCTTTATTAAACTTTTTCTCGCTGGCAACCATAGTAAAACGATGAAAGGAAAAAAAGTTCCTTGCTTACTACTTTTCCGCTATTTATGGAGTAAATCTACGGCTCTCGGTATGACGTTACAATTTATAACTTGAACACTACAAATTGTAGCGACAGAAAATTTTACAAACAGTATACACATATATTCTATCTATATAAAAGCGAAACGTCACTCACTCACTCACTAAGACTTACTCACTCACTGACTAAACACGAAATCTCGAAAACTACTGCACCTATGAAGATGAAATTTTTCCGCTATGATGAAATCTACAGTTTCATTCCGATGTTCACGAAATTTTGCCCACTTGACCTAAAAAACAAGAGGAATGTCACTGTCTGTATAAAAGTTCGTTCGGTACGTGGTGGAGGGTACTTTCGGACTTTGAAGAAATGCATAATTTGGCTTCGATCTTGATGAAATTTTCCACAGATGACCTTTAAACCACTGGGCAAACAAATGTTAGTATGGTACATGATAGAGGGTACTTTGCCGAGAGAGGGGAAGGTGTAAGCGAGCAGAGAGATGGGAGAGAAAGAGATGGATGCAGAGAGATGAGGGAAGGGGAGGTGGCCTACGAGAGTGTAGAATAAATAAATACCTGGGCAACGCAGAGTTTGCAGCTAGTAGATGATAAAATTATAATAAAATCTTTCCAACGTTTCGGATCCGTCGCAGGAGCCTTCGTCAGGGAATACTGTGGAAGGCTCCTGGATGGGATCAGAAACGTTGGAAAGATTTTATCATCATGACGCGGCAAATACCTCAGAAGAATTTTATCGTTAATATGACACAGAGCTCAGAGAGGTGACTATTTCGAATAACGGTAACGTAACTGTAATTTATAGTTCATATACGTTAATGTTATAGGACTTTTCACCGAATTTTGTTAGTGGTTGTACTAACCGCATGATACCTTTATTATGTAACATCACAATAGTTGGGTACCAGTGGTTGGTCAGGGACAAAAATCTGTCCTTATGTACACACACAAGCCATTCGTATACCGACTGCTGAAAAATAAAATTATTACTCTCTCTTAACTAATGGTTTATTTACGTAATAATGTAAGTGCCTACTATTAATCCTTTCAATACTTGGTTTTATTTTCGTACTCCTCCACTGTAACGTACTGTGTGGAATAAGATGCCTAGAGTGCACGGCCGTCTCCCGCGCAGCTCATGTCATATAATCTACATCCACTGTTTCAACAATAAATCTTGATAGATTACGAAAAATATTTGAGGGTGTAATAGTTTTTAGTTCTGGAATGTATATCGTCAAACATTTCTCGCCACGTTTGGAACATCTGTTTTTACATAATGTCCAACTTGTGACTTTCAGCAGAATTAGTGAAAATGTTTTCGGAACAAAATGTGATTTTTTTTCCTTGCTTGATAGATTTTATTTTTATTTTTTCATTTTTGTCTGTTTCGTTGTGGTGATTTGGAAGTATCAGGGACATTGGGATGCAGTGATGGAAAGTTACTGCTGATAATCATTTCTGTTATCGAGAATTCCTTATGTTTCAGAAATTCTAAAATCAGGCGTTGGATTGCGAACACTAATGGTTACAGGTGAAAATTGTACTAAGTCATTGCGATACAGTGTACACTTTTGTACCATGTTTAACGATTAAGCTGACATTTGTCATATTTATTGTGTTTATGAAAGGAGTTTAACTCCGTGAAAGCAAAGTTTCAGAAAAAAAATAGTAACAAAATAAGTGCGTGATGCCATAAAATTTTATAAATTTTGTTCAACACTTTCCACTCTAATTAGCGCCTAACCTTCACTTGATGGAGAAATCTTTCAATTATCCAGCGTTTTTTTTTTTTTTTTTTTTTTTTTTTTTTTTTTTTTTTTTTTTTTTTTTTTTTACAGGTGTTTATGCGTAGGAGTTCCTGATTTAAAAAAAAATTAATATAAAATGATGCGCCTCAAGAAAGCATTAGTACAATCCAAGCTGTAAAAAAGTGTTTATAGAAATTAAAAAATGGTGGTTCGAAAAATTGCACTGTAACCGCATTATGGCGTCACTACAATAATTGAGATGCAGCTCCGTGAGATCTGTTCCACCGCTGCTAAGTGAAAAGTGATCGGCGTTCCGAAGGAGAAGGTTGCACTAATATATTCAATTGGTATTCAGTTAGCGGAACACACAAGTTACAATGCAGTCCTACGGCCACAAGGCTCTGTCAAACTTGTTTAGCATGTCAAATGACCCTGTGTGAAAACAATTCGCAAGTCCTTCGCCAAATTCCAACGAACAGACAGGGCGGTGAATGATCTGGCAGGGAAAGCTGGTTCCAGGCAAACTGTCCTTACTCCTACGAGCTCTGATTTCTCGTATTTTATTCTGATCATTATTTCTACCTATGTGGTGGGAGTCAACAATATATTTTGGAATTCTGAGTAGAATGTTGGCGATTGTAGTTTCGTAAGTAGCCCACGCCGCAGCGATAAGCGTCGATGTTGTAAAGATTCCCATCCCAGATCCTGCATCATTTCCGTAATGCTCTCTCCCCTGTATCGTGACAATACGAAACGAGCTGCCTTTCTTTGGACTCTTTCGATGTCCTCCGTCAAACCCACCTGATAAGGATCCCACACTGGGCTGCAATACTCCAAAAATGGGCGGAAAAGCGTAGTGTACGCAGTTTCTTTTGTAGTTATGTTGTATGTTTTAAGGGTTCTGCCAATAAAACGCAGTCTCTGGTTCGCGTTTCCCACGACGTTATCTACGTGTTCTTTCCAATTTAATTCTGAAGTATAATAAGTCATAGGTATTTTGTGGAGTTTACGGCCTTCACTTCTAATTGATTTATCTTGAAAACAAAGTTTAACGGATTTCTTTTCGTACTCATATGGACGACTTTACACTTCTCATTATTTAGAGTCAATTACCAATTTTTACACCATACTGATATCTTATTCAGATCTTTCTGCAGTTGGTTTTGATCTTCAGATGATTTTACTAGATGGTAAATGACGGCGTCATCTGCAAACAACCTGAGAGAGCTGCTTAGATTTTTACCCATATCTTTTATGTAAATAAGGAACAACAGTGGACCAACAACACTACCTTTTGGATCGCCGGATATCGCTTCTGTTGTAGTCGGTGCCTTACCTCCGATTACTTCAAACTGTGTCCTCTCTGACTGAAAATCCCATATGTAGTTGCAAATTTGGGGCGATATACCACAACCACGCAATTTGAGTAAAAGTCGTTCGATGAACCCTGAACCAGGCACTTAAATGTGATTTGCGGAGTATCCCATGTAGATGTAGATACCAAATTGTCGAAAATGTGTTTGGGTTCTTATCATCTAATTATCAAGCTGTATGAAAAACTTTTCACCTTCACTCCCATGAAGCAACAATTGTGTTCGGGTATTGCGTTTATCTTCACAACTTCCCAAGAAGAAAACGAGTAGGTCGGTTAATGTATTCACTACGAGGCACTTTAGAAACAGGGAGTGTAGAACCTGGGACATCACTTAATTATCACATTTATCGAAAATGCTTTCATCAGGTTAAACATAACTTATGTCAGCGGTGGCGAAAGCTGCTAAAATTTTGGCAACGAAATGTTCGCTTTATACGGTTTATTAACTTACTGACTCGATGTACACAAATGATTATTTCCTCCATATTATGTGAATTGGTTTCCATTGGTTGTTGCCAACATCAACACACTATGCTTCCGTAAGTAAAAATTTACACTCCTTCATACACTACTGCAAATACATTTACATTCTTCATTGTTACGTAAAAATATTTGCGAGAAAGATCATGAAAAATATGAATTAACTTACATCAACGTGGATAAACTCGTAATTTGTATGCTTATGTCTTTAAGGAAAAGCAGAGAATTATTGGCATGCCATTTTCATATATAAATGCCTTTTCTTCATGGTCTTTATATCTTTGAATTACATTTATTAAATTCTCTGAGAAATTGTGACCTCAGGTTATGAAATGTTCTGTCAATTTCTTTACCGGAAACACCTATTAATAACGGTCATTTGTGGATTTCATCGCGTTTAGCGTTGCAGTTTTTATACTTTTGGGATGTTGAATTCCACAATGAGCGTTATTCACGAAAGTCTTCAGTTAATTTCATCGTATTGTTCTCCCTTTACTACATGTTCACAAAACCGTCTATAATTTCGATTTTCAACTAAATAAGTGTATACAGCCAGTCAATTCTACCTAAGACGCAACACCACGTGCCTCCTTGAGCATGGGCAGTAGAAACTGTAAACGGTATTTGTGTCGTATTTTCGCTCGGCAAACGGATACAGACACATGTCGCAGAATAGAGTTCTTCGCGGAATTGTAACATCGATGTTGCAGGCACATGTCGTAGTCATTTGCAACTTGTGTCACATCTCGTCAGCTACATCTGCTGGGCACAAATGTTCGCTATAAATCCCTTAGTGTGGACATAGCTTTAGACTGTATTATTGAATCAATATGTCGATACATAGGTAGCGTTAGAGGATCGACCAGCCACAGATAGGATCATGTGAGATGGTGGAAACCACATCGAATCAAACAAGTGTTTCATTTCAAACTTCCTGGTCGATTGAAATTGTGTGAACCGGGACTCGAACCTGAGACCTTTGCCTTTCGCGGGCAAGCGCTCTACTAGTGAGGTATCCAGACACGACACACGGCAGCACCCCAAAACTTCAATTCTTCCAGTACCTCGCCTCCTGCTTTCCAAACTTCACAGAATGTCTCCTACGAAACTTGCGGGACTAGGACTCCTAGGGGAAAGGATATAGTGTAGACATGGCTTAGGCGCAGCCTAAGGGATGTTTCCATAATGAAACTTTCACTCTGCATTAGAGTGTGCTCTGATATGCAACTTCCTGGCAGATTAAAACTTTGTGCAGGAACCGGCATTCGAAACTGGGACCCTTGCCTTTCACGGGCAAGCGCTCCACCGACTGAGCTCACGATACGTCCTTACAAAATACAAGTTTGGAAAGCAGGAGGTGAGGTATTGGCAGAAGTAAAGTTGTGAGGACGGACTGTGAGTCGTGACGGAATAACTCAGTCAGTAGAGCGCTTCCCCGCGAAAAGCAAAGTCCCCAGGTTCGATTCCTGGTTTCGGCTCACAATTTTAATCTGCCAGGAAGTTTCATACCAGCGCACACTCCGCTGAAGAGTGAAAGTATCATTCTGGAAGTGTTTCAATTTCTTAATGTATAGTTGGCAGTACTGTCATTGCGTTTGCTTATGGCAAATTTATTGACGCAGCGGTAGATTGCCTTCATTCTCGCCCGATCTGAGTCATTCTTTGGCACATTTTACCGGAACCACTACTCGCCGCTAGACAAGCTTGAAACGGCCTTCTGCGAGGCATACGACTCTAATTTCCATTGAGGCACTGCATGATGGAAAATTTTGTTGCTCGTCTGTGTTACCACAATAATGCGGACGGTGGATAATTCGGAAAGATTGAAATGAGATTGGAAACAGATTGAGCGACAATCGAGTTTCATTGTGCACGCTAATACTGTAAGAGCTTCGCTGCGTACAGTTCCACCTCTTTTCACCTTTTCGAACTACACTATGTGATAAAAAGTATCCGGACACCCCCAAAAATACGTCTTTCATATTAGATGCATGATGTTGGCACCTACTGCTAGGTACTGCATATCAGCGACCTCAGTAGTAATTAGAGATCGCGAGAGAGGAATAGGTGGCGCTCCGTGGAACTCACAGACTTCGAACATTCAAATGTTTGTAATGCTATGGGACCAAACTGCAGTATTAGTCAGTCCCTAGCCTTACCAACTACGTAAACTAACAGTAATTGTAGAAACAGCCCAACATCTTGCACTTTTTAGATGAGTGATCTAGATTTCGGCACGACTTAATGGTGCCTTCGTTAGAAGATTAAAATTATTACATGAGACGTAAACGTATGAGCGATTATTGTAATCTTCTGATGAAGGCACCCTTGGTTGGTGCCGTAATCTAGATCAAGTATCTAAAAAGTGCAACTTTCTGGGCTGTTTCTACAATTATTGTAAATTTAGTACGGTTCCTGCAAGTTTTGGCTAGACATGTTTAAAATCGTACGTTAACTAACTGAAACTAAGGACAACAACCACACACAAGTCCGAAGGAGGACTCGATCCTCAGAAAGGGAACAGACACGCACTCATCAGCAAGGCGCCCAACACCTTCACGACCACTCCCGCGCGGCTGGTCTTCGAACGTTTTCTGGTGATTAGATGCCACTTGAGTCACAAACCTGAACGCGAGGTTTCCACACTCCTAAACATCCCAAGGTCCACTGTTTCTGATGTAAGAGTGCAGTTTGAACGTGAATGAACACTTACAGCACGAAAGCATATAGATTGACAGACAACGCCGACAGCTGAAGGTCTTACATTGTAATAGGCAAACTTCTATCAGTGTCAAAACGTTGTGTGGTTGACACAATTTGGCGATCAGATGGCACGGTGTAGGTATTTCGAATACCCGGTGAACGTTACCTGCCATCGTGTGTTGCAGCAAAAGTAAAATTCGCAGGCGGTGGCGTTATGACGTGGTCGTTTTCCATGGAGTGGGCTCGCACCCCTCCTTGTTGTTTTGCGTGCCAGTATCACAGCACAGGCCTCCATTGATCTTTTAACCACCTTCTTGCTTCCCACCGTTGAATAACAATTGGTAGATATCGACTGCATCTTTCAATACGATCGAGCGAATGTTCGTAATGCATGACTTGTGGCGGAGTGGCTACACGATAATAATGTGCACGTAATGGATTGGCCTGTACAGAGTCCTGACTTGAATCCTGTAGAACACCACTGGGATGTTTTGGAATGGCGACTTCGTCCCAGGCCTCACCTACCTACGGCGATACCTCTCATCAGTGCAGCACTCCGTGAAGAATGGCCTGCCTTTCCCCATTAAACATTCCAGCACCCCATTGAATGTATGCCAGTAAGAGTAGAAGCTGTCGTTACCCATGGAGGGCACCACGAATTTTTAAGCCATTTCCAGGCAGGTGTCCAGATACTTTTGATCACATAGTAAATTTCGTACATATTGTGACCTTCTGTACAAAATCTTTCAGCCTTCACAATAAACATGCTTTTTATTACTTAATACTTTCGAGATATTTATTTCTGTACACCCTGTAGAATATCACTATCATGTTTGAACTTCGCAATTCATTTGTCATTATGAAGTTCTGATCCGTATTAACACTTTTGTAAGTTCCCAGGTGTGTCTTAATAAATACCGACGCTGATTATAAGCAGAGGTGCAAGATTAACACGTCGGTTTCCTGTCTGAAGACTAAAGTAGGACAGCAGGTGCATTCAGGTAGAGGTCAGAGTGTTGGCGGCTGATACGGCGCACGGCCTGGCAGGCGAGATGGCCGCCGGCGCTATCTTCCTCTCAGTCCGCTGGGCGACGCATATCTCATCCCGCCTGGCTGGCTGGACAGCGGCCACGTCTCCACTGTGAGTGCAGAGGTGTCGGCCTGGCTCCGTCCTGACGGAGGTGGCTATGTCTGACTGCTGACCATGTATCACACGTCACACGTAGCTAGTTCTACGTATGTATCAGAGAAACGTCTAGCTACTCTGGAGAAAAAGTGTGTGAAGTCTTCAATCCAAGCTCTCTGACGTCTTCTGTAATCAGGACCTGTACACTATTGCATCAACGTTTTCACACAAACTCAAAGTGATACATATGATTACATTTATCTATAACAGTTAAACAGTTTCATTATTTGGAGTGTTATAATTTTGAGTGGGATGCAGCAAAAGGTATTTAGCAATTGATGAAATTCACACTGTCACTATCTCGACTCAGGTACCGTTAGAATGATAAGCCTCTTGATATATTCATTGAACGCAAAATCGGTTTTACATCAAACTAAGTAACTATTTTACCCTGTGACTCCATATTTTACGGTTACCTCCGATTTACGTAATTTCCTCTCATACTCATTCTTTATTTTAATTCGTTTCCAGCTTAATCCACCTCTCTCTCATAGTCACAATTTTCAGTACTAACTGTCCTAGGATGTGCTACTCACCCTTCTACAAAGTATGTAACCTAGTATTGCACAAATATCTCTCAATTTATTACACGTTTCAACAAAAAGGTTGACCTGCTGTCTTCTTAATTTTAACGATTAGTTGAATATATTATAGTCCATATCACCCCAGAGACACCGAGTGTTTCCTATCAGTAATATTTAGATCACACCCACACAAAGAAACTGAACGAGGTGGCGCAGGAGAAACACATTGTAGGCAAAGGTATTAAATATAAGAATAGGCATAGAATTAAAATTTGTTCTGTGACCGGGATTCGAGCGCGGGATCTCCTACTTACTAGATGGGCGCTTTAGACTGCCTTTTTTTAAAATTGTTATTATTTTTTTATTCAACAGGTAGATCTATGCTCTGCGGTCGTTCGTTTGGTTCGTTCTTAATTTTTCGTTGAATATTTGGCTCAGCCTTTTATTACATAGGGCGTTTAGCTCCCTGTCCGGGCGCGCTGAGCCACGGCGCCCGGCGACTGCTCAGCTAAAACGGCGTTGCAACGAAAGGGACTACACGGACTGTCTTAAAGCACGTCTCTCTCCACACTTCATACTTCAAATTTGACCTCAAAGTCCCTGTGAAATGCGCATCACATTGCCAGGTCTCTCCTATATTGGAATAGAACTCTAGCAAAGAAAGCGAATGAGAACTAAACCGCCTTGTTGCTAAGGGCGAGGTAACATAAATATTACTAATAATAACGGTGATCAAAAAGTCAGTATAAATTTGAAAACTTAATAAATCACGGAATAATGTAGATAGAGAGGTAAAAATTGACACACATGCTTTGAATGATATGGGGTTTTATTAGAACAAACAAACAAAAAAGTTTTTGATCGCCTGGTACATTTCCTTGTGAGAACATTGTCTCGTTATACCAAAGGTAAAGGTATAGCGAGACAATGTTGTCTCAAGTGAATGTATTATTGTTGATATTTATATCACCTCGGCCGGAGGAACAAGGCGGGATTTCTCCCATTCCCGTTCTTTGCTAGGGTGCTATTCCAATATAGGATAGCCCTGTCAATTTGATACGCATTTCACAGGGAACATTGAGGCAGAATAAAGTATGTGGTGTGGCGGGAGACGTTCTTTAAGACTGTCCGGGAAGTCACTTAGGCTTCAAAGCTGTGTTAGCTGAGCGGTGTAATGCGCCTACCTAGAAAGTAAAAGGTCCCGGTTTCGAATCTCGGTGTCAGCGCAAATTTTAGTTCAATGCCTCCCCTTATATATAATACCTTTGGTATAACGAGACAATGTTATCTCAAGGAAATGTATTATCGTTGATACATTGGAGTCACTTTCGGGAGAACGTGGGTTCAAACGCCCATGCGGTGATCCTGATTTAGATTTTCCATAATTTCCCTAAATCACTCCAGTGTAATGCTGGTATGGTATCTTCTTATTCAGAGAGATTATTTCAGAAAAATTTTCATTTTAGATTTCAATTTTATTTTTTATGAATTCATACAAACAGGACGTCATGACACATGTTTTTCCATGTCAGTTTTACACTCCACAATAAGTGCCATATCGTTTCGTGGGGCCGAATATGCCAATCGCACCTCTAATATACTGTGAATGTTACGCCGCACTTGTCAAGAGTGTCATGAAAATCATGCTTCGTCTTCTTTCAGTATATCTGCTCTACGACAGTCATCAAACTTAACGCCCTCAGTAAACTTCTCTCCTGAGTATCCTCCTTCATTTGGTTGTAACCTCTTCCTCTCTTCATATCCGTTACTATTAATAACCTTCCGCTTCCCCTCTTCGCTTACTTTTCGATCCAGGAATGTATGTATTAAAGAATGACACTCGTCTTTCAGAGATAGCTTCTTTGATGGAGAATCTATCCCCTAACTGGCTTCGAACAACGTTGTGAACTATCAATCTGGTTCTGACGACGAGTTCGTAAAACTAGGGGAATAGCGTGCGTCGGCCGCGGTGGCCGAGCACTCTGAGGCGCGCAATTCACGGTTTGCACGGCTACTAGAGTCGGGGGTTCGAATCTACCTTCGGGCATGGCTTTTTGTGTCGTCTTTAGTGTAAGGTAGTTCATAAGTTGTTTGTAAGTTTACAGACTGATGACCCCGTAGTTAAGTCCCATAAGCTCTACAAACATTTGAACTAGCGGGCGGAGGTTCAGGGCCCTCCTTTCACCTTAACGTATCCGATAACTTACTACAGCAATGACATTTCTCTGGGGTGAACTGTAGTTTGTAGTAACACAGCTGACTTATGTTTGTTAAAATTATGCTGATATCTTAGGTGCAACATCAACCGAAAGAGAAACAATGGAAACATATAGAATGATATCTATACTCTCGAAACTACCATCAGCGATCTCCCGCGCCAAACAGTTGTCTTTATATCGCGACCGATGCGGTGGGCGGAAACCGTCATGCGATGGCTCCGAAAACCTTAGTGCACTGTAACCCTTAGTGCTTCGTAACAAAATGTTTAGAGCTGTATCTGTTTTTCTGCTCGCTCAAGGAATAAGTGTTGTAGCATGACTCAAGTCATGACAAGGAAGTGGTCCGGTGTACAACCGACTAGAAATTAATTCTGTGTTATACCTGCACATTTTCTATTCGAATTTGTCAGTACCGTCCGACAATATTCACGAGCTGTAGCATCTGTATTCTTATTGCTGTCTTCTAAGACTGAAACTATAAGGAAATATGGAAAGGTATGTATGGTCCCAAATAGCTGAAAACACTATGGCAAAATCGCAAAGCACTTTCTAAAATCCGTTTGCGAAGTCCCCTTCACGTCTCACAGAAAGCGCGCGTGTTATTACAACTGGTTGCGATACTGGAAGATAACTATTTTCCTCTCAGATTTCGTGTCAGATACACGTGTAATCGACAGTATGCACGATCGTATCCCCTAGCTATTTATTCTTCCAAACAGACAGCGAAACTTTGGAGTTGCCTATAGCGATTAGACGAGGGGTCTCGCGAATTCTGTAAACGACTTTACAATTAAAAGTTAAACTGTAAAAAGTAAGAAAGGGTAATCAAATAAAGTGAACAAATGTTGTTTACATCATGTCCTACTATGGTATTAGAAAGAGAGAACAAATTCTCTTTATATCATGTCCTAATAGGTTATCAGAAAGTGTTATCGACTGCCAGTTATATCATGTCCTAATGAATAAAAATCAGGAATGGGTAAGAATTGTAATCACTGATACTTTGTGTCAGGAGTCCATACAATTACAATATATTACTGACAATAGTTTACAACCTTTGTACTAACAATTACTTAGAAAACTGAGGTTACTATAGTAAGGATCAGGAATGGATATGCAGGGAAATGATTAGAAATTGCTTTCTGTAAGAATAACAAAGCGACAGAGGGCTTTAACATAATAAACAACAGTGACAAATAATGTTGTAACAACCTACAGAAAATAGCAATAATAAACATCATTGCGATGTTCTTACATATACAATGTATTTTGCAGGCGTCATTCACTATTCACCATGGCTGCCTGCCTCCTCCGTGACTTAATGTCACAATTACGTTTATTTCAACATTTTTAGTGTGTGAAAGAGTCTTTCCAATCTAATATCACAGGTCATATGCATTAATGTTATCTTTACTTTACCATAAATTAAAATAACTGATTTTCGTAATACACAGATTGAACAGTATGAGGATAAAGTTCTCTAGTATTTATGATCAACGAATTATTTTGGCCTGATAGTCGGATAGCGCAGGTAAATTTCTCTCAAACTACTTACACTTTCACAGATGATTTGTTTAATGTATTGGCCAGTCTATATTCAACTTCTTGTTGCATGAACTTCAAATATTTCAATTTAATAATAGTATAATATGTTATATAAATCGGACTGCTTCTCTATTGTGTAGTAAGAGCTATGGATTTAAGATACGAAGTACCATACTTTTTAAAAAGAATTGTTTCACCAAAAGTTTGTAAGTATCAGACACGTTTGAAACAGAAACACGACAATATATTCGTTTGACAGCCAGTTGTACACTTTCTCAAGCAATGCCCCGTTCTACTCTGCACGATAATATTATCCATATTATTAGCTATTCAACAGGTTATGTCACATTTAGTTTCATTTTGTATTCTTTTCGTTAACGATGTTTTAGTTAACTTTTATCAAGAACGAGTTCTACGCATAAGCTAGTTCCATAGCGAACAGTAGCTCTTGCAAACACTCAACAACAGGCGCTGCCTCTCCAAACACTGTTGCTCGTAATTTAATTTTGCTTGTATTCCGGTAGCCGAGATTGAGGTTATATCGAGAATGCTACGGCAGCACAGGAATTCAGGGTTTCCAATATCGCTGCTGAGTGATTCCATTAATACATCAGGATGAGAGAAGCGATGCAATATTGACTGTCAATAAGGAAGCGAGGGAAACTTCATTCTGTGCTTTTATAAGCCATTACATTAAACGAAATAAATTCATCTGTGCGCCCAGCAGATTTAAATGAGTTAATTATGCAATGCCAACTTTTTTATCCCGTGCTTGGCTGTTGATTCCAAGTCGATTGTGTGTATGTCGCTGTGACGACAGATAGTCATGGTGCACTATATCAACAGGATTCATAAAAAATAAAAAATAAAATAAAATAAATAAAAAGAGGAAGCTAATACGAGACGTTTGTACTATCCATCAATCAATGTCTTTGAGAAGATGTACAATTCAAGGCAAGAACTCACCACATAAATTTTTCGAAATGTTTATTTCTTTGAGATGCTGGAAGTTGGGAAGGAAGCTTAGGGTTTAACGTCACATCGACAACGTGGTCATTAGAGACGGAGCTTACGCTCGGATTTTCGTGGAAGGATGTGGAAGGAAATCGGCTATGTCCCTTGAAAGGAACCATTCCGGAATTTGCCCTTTTGCCTGTTTAGTGAAATCACGGAAAACCTAAATCTGGATGGCTGGAGTTGGATTTGAACCACCATCCTTCCGAATGCGAGTCCAGTGCCTTACCACTGCGCCACCTCGCTCGGTTTTGAGATTCTGGATTCTACTTCAGACATAGAAACTCTCAACTAACATCAAACCTCTATTTATCTTGAAGAACGTTTAAGATTAATATCGTGATCGCGAAGTTTTTGCCTATTTCTGTATAGACTTCCTGTTCGACACTATTCTACCACCCAATTGGGACATGGAGCAGTAATTAAAATCTGATATCTCTGGAGACGTGAGACCTGCAGAAACAGTTAAACATAAAAGGTCTTAGAAGATCAAACAATTGAAACAAGGAACACAGTCCAATCGATAGGTGCGGCCGAAGAAGAAATGGTAGACAACGAGATACCAAATGTAATACGCGAGTTGTATTTGAGGAGAGATATGAATGATGATCATGGTAGAGTGCATATAAATTACAGATTAGAATTAAAAAGTAAAACTTGTGTAAATAAGGTAAATGTTCACATTATAAGTGAATGTTACGCTCAGCAAGTGTTTTAGGATGTGAGATTGAAAAAATATATTGTTTGGACTGGAAGAGAGTAAACAATTTGCAGTTTCTTCATGACTGGATTTCGCTGTTTTCGCAACTTGTGAGAATACAGGGTTTTAGGTTAGTAACCTCTTTCGTACGTTTTGGTCGAACGATAGTTATCGTTGGTGTGCAGAGAGAGCTGCTGGCAACAGTGCTTGGGTTGGAATGTTCTTTGTTTGTTGGCCGGTGTGCGGCAGTCTCCCGCCGACCGCAGAGCGAGGCCGTAGCATGCTGATAGTGAGTCCGTAATCCGCGTTTAGCGGTGGCTAAAGTTTTGCCCATCAGTCGTCTCGCATATGAGTATCGGTTGTAATAGCGTATTGTTTCAGTGTAGACTTGTAGACATCATCGTAGTGGCACGCGGTTATTTAATGGGTGTATTTAAAGGAAGAGTTTATAACATTTGTCGTTCCATAATAAAGGAGGTTAACAAAGTTTATTGTTAAGGATCAACCTAGTAATTTTCCGCATCCCATACCGTCAAATCATTGGAACAATTATTAAATGATTAAGCGGCAAATATAATATAACGGCACCTTCGCCCGTCGAGGATTAGGTGGACGCAGCGGTGACGTTACAAACTGTGGTACGGTTGACAATCGATTCCATTAATTTCACATGACCGATTTCGGCATCCATGTTAGGTCATTTTGAAATGTGTCTGAATGGTATGGAGTAGAGTTGCAATGTCAAAAGAGAGACGTTTGAAATTACCTACGACAGGATACAGACGATTAATGGATTGCTACATGGAATAAATAAAGAAGAGGCACAGAATCTAACTGAGCACACGTTTATGAAAACGGAAGAACCTGCTGCATCTAAAGGACATCAGTCAGAACATAAATGGAATTGCAAAATAATACATAAAAAACAACATATGAATATAAAATGCAAGTTCAGACAGTAGGCAGAGGCGAAAAGGTTTACATAAAATAGACTAACGTTGACAACAGTATTAAATGGGTCTTCGTGCTGAATACTAAATCAACAAATATATAAATATTCTACTGTCGTTTTAGCTATTTGCAGGTCTTATTTAGTTACACCAATTAAATGTCAACATCAGAAACAAAATAACAATTTAGTAATATCATCAATAAACATAATGTGCTTTAAATTACAAATTAACATGAGATCAAGACTATTAGTAAAACATTTTGTTCTTTGATGCTACAGAACCCGACAATGATCACTATATATCCTCAACTGTTGGTGACTGTCTACATCTACATCTACATGGGATACTCTGAAAATTACATTTAAGAGCCTGGCAGAGGGTTCATCGAACCACCTTTATATTATTTATCACCCATTCCATTCTCGAATAGCGCGCGGGGAGAAAGAACATCTGAATCACTCCGTTCGATCTCCCATTTCTCGTATTTTATTTTGGTGATCATTTTTACCAATGTAGGTGGAAGTCAAAAGCACATTTGGAGGAAAATGTTGTCGATTGGAATTTCGTAAGTAGACCACGCCGCAGCGATATACGCCGTTGTTATAATGATTCCGTGGCCGAGAGGTCCGCGGCGCGCCAGTCACAGTCTGCACGGCCGCTACGGTCGGGGTTTCGTATCCTACCTCCGGCATGGATGTTTGTCTCGTCTTTAGTATAAGGTAGTTCAAAAGTAGCTCGTAGGTTTAGGGACTAATGACCCCGCAGCTAAGTCCCTTAAGCTTAACAACCATTTCAACATATAATGATTCGCATCCCAGACCCTATATCATTTCCGTGACGTTTTCTCCCCTGTATCGTGACAGAACAAAACAAGCTGCCCTTCTTTGGACTCTTTCGATGCCTTCCGACAAACCCACTAGTTTAGGATCCCATACTGTGCAGCAATACTCCAAATGAGGACGGAAAAGCTTAATGTATTAATGTATGCAGTCTCTTTAGTAATTTTGTTGCATCTTTTAAGAGATCTGCCAATAAAATGCCGTCTCTGGTTCGCCTTTCCTACAATATTATATACGTGTTCATTCCAGTTTAAGTCTAATGTAAGTGTGATTGTACTAATGTACTCAGCCATTGTGAAGAATATTAGTAAATCGAGTGCAGAGTATTATTGGTGAACAATGCCAGAGAATGAAGTGCTGCACTTATTAAATTGATTTCTTTGAACTTCCTTATATTTTACGCTGTCTATTTAAAGTTCTATGAAAATTCTGCATGTAAATCAAAATAAGATGAACGTGGTAATTTGAAGGTTTGTAATGTTGTAATGTATGAACCTCCCCAGGGGCTCACCTGTCGTCTGGTGGGTGCCCGCTTGGTGAACTTGGGTTCCCTGAGCTAGGGACTGGAGAGCGCCACCTGTTCTCTCTCATTCTCTGAACGTAACCCATGGGGACAACTTCCAGTGACTACCGTGTTCCACCAGAACCGACAGGTGTTATCATTTCAGGGTCGTTACGTCAACACACTAAACGAAGGCAGCACGAGCATCAAGTATTGGCCCACTTTAGGTTACAGTAGTAACACTAAAGTGGGCCTTTACGATCATTTTTTGAGAGCTCCAAATTTAAATAAAAATAACGGCTTAACCATTCAACTCACACGAAAATTGAATAACTGAAATGTAGAGGAGAAAATTCTCTACAACTTTTCTCTGTTTTATTTTTATTTTTATTTTTTTTTTTCATATTTTGCATCGTTGCAGAGATATTTGCAGAAATAACGCTGTAAAGTGTTCCCACTTTTTAGGTCGAACCGTTCAACCGATCGGCACCATATTTTACAGACATAATTTTTGGCTACCAGAGACCAGAACCTCACTTTTCAAATGTTTCGGACAAGCAATACGATAGTAATAGCGAAAAGGCCGATTGTAATGTAATTTTAATTGCATATAAACCGTTCATCTGACGCTAAAATTAAATAACCGAATTTGTAGAGGAGAAGATTCTCTACAGCTTTGTTCCCTCATGTATTTTTGATATCTCGTATCGTTTGAGAGATTTTGCAAAAATAACAGAGTTTTGACACCCTCCACTGAATAACGAAATCCAGCCGTTAGCACATGTCACGTGACATTCATCGTCCAGAACTCTCTCTGGCATAAGCCATCTTGCGTTGCGTTTTTGATGATTTTCTTATTTTAACTTACACGCTTTCATTTCAAAGCAATGGCACACTGAAGAATTAACAAAACACGTCGTTCTTCGTACGATAAATGATAATGTAGTGTCTACAAATGACATATTAGCATCAGTTAATAACGGCCATGAATAGTATTTAATTTAAGAACGCAACTTCTAAGTCTTGGCCGTAGCTTAGTGGGGTCACATTCGCGGCCGCTCCGCCTCAGCGGTCGGACTTGCGGCTAGAGCGAGCTAGCCGGCGCCGCCGGCTTTGTTTACTTTTGCGCGCGTGTGATTACCGATTTCGTAGCAATGGAATCTCAAATAAGAAAGTGTACGTTAAAATTTAGTTTCAGTTTTGAAATAGACCGTCCGAAAATCTACGAGTTTGATGACTGGTTCTTCGGAACGTTTAATGTACCGGAAGAAGACGTGTTCGGCATGGCGTACGACTTCATCAGTAACGTATACACCGTGAAGCTGAAAGACGATGAATGCTGCCGGAAGATCATGGAGAAGACCAATGGGACAGCTGAGTACAAGACAACCAAAGGCCAGGTGAGCAAAGTGACAATTACATATGCGGGACTGGGTCTTACAACCGTGAAAGTGCACTTCTTGCCTTTTGAATTAGATCTGGGCTATGTAAAAGATGCTCTTTCCACTTACGGTACCGTATACGCTGTCACAGCCGACCGGTGGAGCGGAAATTTGCATTATAAGGTGGACAATGGTGTGAGGTCCGTCAAAATTGACTTAGAAAAACATATACCGTCCTTCATAAATGCATGTGGCTTCCGAGCCCTGAGGGTGTATGAGGGGCAACCTCGCACCTGTTCTGCCTGTAACTTAGCTGGCCATTACAGAGCACAATGTCCGCGCAGGCGTCCCGTGCAATTACCTGTAGAGGTGGACGCGGCAGGCAGACAGCGAGCCCAGTACGCAACAGTCGCGAGCCGCTTGTTTACACGTCCTGATGCCGTCACAGCCCCGCCGGATGACGTAGTGCTCGCCCTGGCAGCGGCAGCGTCTGAGGTACCGCAAGCGAGCGCCAAGCCCGTCAGCTCTGACGTGGAGATGTCTGACGCTCCCTCAGTTAAAGAACCAAACCCCACATCGAATGTCGGTTGTGAAACGATTTCTGCTCCTAGTACACCAGACACACTTCCAAACATGACAGAAATTACTAGACCACAAGAAAGTGCACACGGGGTACCGTCGAAAGCTACTAGCACCAATTCTGAAGTACCTACACCTGCTTCCTTAACACAAGCTCAAAGTACCGAAGACAGTAGTCCGCAAATAAAGCAAAACACAACGGAGAATGTGGCGGAACCTTCGGGGGCGACTGAAGTACAGTCGATGCCCCTGAGCGAGCAGTTCCCGCCTCAAAAAAATCCAAAAAGTCTCCGTCTGGGTCCAACAAACAAGATAAAGGACAAACCTCGCCGGACAAAAAGAAAGTACGCGTAGCTCGTGAAGGTGCTTCAGAAACTGCCGAACACCTCCGACCGGTAGCACAAAAGGTTGCCGCAAAACTAAAAACCAGACCACCTGACGAAACCGATATACCCAGCGCCACTGCCGTGGCGACCACGGAGCCTGACGGCAGTACACGACATACTCTAGTCGATCCATGGTGGCAGGATGTGGAAATGGAATCGAACGAGGGCCAAATAAGTCTCAAATAGTGCGTGCTGCGTGTGTGCGTGTCCTTGATATAGTAGTTATACGTTTGTGACTGCTCCCCCCCCCCTACAAATGAGCGATACCTTCACCTACAATATAACAACTGTCAACATTAATAAGATTCAGAGTGAGATAAAATTCAGAGCGCTCACAGACTTCCTATATAGCAGTAACGTAGATATCGCGCTACTGCAGGAGGTCAACGTAGAACCAAATGTGGTGGGATTTGTCACGATAGCGAATATCAGTGTCGAACATCATACCGGAACGGCAATCCTGCTACGTGACGGCATTTCTTATACCAAAATCGTGCGGCTCACGAACGGCCGAGGCATATCGTGTGAGATTAATGGCGTTCAAATAATAAACCTGTATGCGCCGTCAGGCAACAACCGCTGGCAAGAACGTGCCTCCTTTTATAAAAATGATGTGCCATTCTTAATTAATGACAATGCCGCGAACTGTGTTGTAGGGGGAGATTTTAATTGTGTCGTCTCAGCCAAGGATCAGACGCCACACTTCAATAACTGTCTAGAACTGGACCACCTAATCCAAGGGATGAAACTGATAGATACATGGGAAAAAATACACGGCGACCGCATTGCGTACACCTATATCGCCAACAATTCAGCCAGTCGAATCGACCGCATTTATGTCTCTGAAGACCTAGGGCAACAAGTAGTTAATAGTGACATCGCTCCCGTACGCTTTTCGGACCACAGTGTCCACCAATGCTTCATGAATCTCCACCGCCCCCAGGTATTTCGTGGGAGAGGATACTGGAAGCTGAACACCAGACTATTAAAAGATAAACAGCTGGAAGAAGAAATCCGGCGGGTATTTACACAAGCGAAACGATCCCAACCTCATTATCGATCGGTCATAGACTGGTGGACACAAAAAGCGAAACCTAAACTTAGATCAACAGTTAAAAGTTACGCATACCAGAAATCCTATTGGCATAAAGAGACAATAGAATTTTATTTCTCAGGCCTTCGACAGCTATATCACGCCACCGATTTGCCTCCCAACGCTGCTTATAGGCGCATCAAAAAGTACAAGGCGAAGATTACCAACTTGTATCGCAAACGAATGGAGGGAGCCATAATACGTTCACAGCCGAAGGATATCGCATCAGAGGAATCAGCGTCGTTGTTCCACTCATTACGTACACTTCGGCGGCAAAAATCTAAACTCATTGAAGGGGTTGAAGACGGCGCAGGGACCATAATCACAAGACAGCGGGATATTAAGTCACAGATACGTAGCTACTATACAGACCTTTATGACGGACAAGACATTAACGTCGGACACTGCAATGACGTTATTGCTGGCATAGCACCTGTCATTTCACCAGAAGATAATCAAGCGCTTGAATCTCCATTTAGTGAGGACGACATCAAAGAGGCGGTCTTTAGTGCCGCAAACAGAAAGTCACCCGGACCCGACGGCCTAAGCGCAGAATTCTATCAACAATACTGGCACATCTTGGGCTCTACATTGACTCAATTCGCCAACGAAATGTGGCAGCTGGCCTCTATACCAGACGAACTGAAGGAAGGACTTATTGTCCCTTTACCAAAACAAGGCAACAGCAGAAAAGTTAGTGAACTACGGCCTATAACATTATTAAATGCGGATTTCAAAATCATAACGAGAGCGATTAAGGAACGAGTGCAACCCTTACTGAGCAAAACAGTCGGGAAACACCAATTTGGTGGGGTACCGGGACGCAGCGTCATAACGGCCGCCTGCGAACTTCGGGACGTCATATGCACGTTTGCACACAACAATGAACCCGGCGCTCTGCTCTTCCTTGATTTTGAAAAGGCGTATGACCGCATAAGCCACGACTACCTGTTCCAGGTAATGGAAAAGATGGGGTTTGGACGACGTTTCCTCTGCCTACTGAGACACTGTATTTACAACGCCTCATCTCGCGTGCTCATTAATGGCCACCTGACTGACGCAATACCGATCAGACGATCAATTCGGCAAGGTTGTCCATTATCAATGGCGTTATATGCCATAGCAGTTGAACCTTTGCTCGTGACCATAACACGCACATCAACTGGAATCACCATAGGAACTGAGAAGATCACTTGCGTTGCGTACGCTGACGACGTTTGTTTAGCGGTGACATCTCTGGAAGATCTTTCGAATGTAAGGAATCTCATTAGCAACTTTACTACGGCCACTGGCGCTAAGTTGAACACGAAGAAGACTACGCTGCTTCACATAGGAAGAGGCATTGGCGACACGACCCATCTCGGCTGGTGTGCAACTAGAGTGCACCACAAAACACTCGGCGTCCGCTGGTGTGCAAAACCAGACGACATGGCAACCAAAAACTGGACGGACATATTGCATAAAATTAGAGCAACAATATGCATCTACTCTGATAGAGACTTAGACATTTTGCAAAAGGTGCACACCGTAAGGATATCTATAGCAAGTAGAATGTACTACATGGCTCAAATTTTACCTGTCTCTCATGAACTTGCGGACTCCATACAGAAAGCATTCAGTTGGTACGTCCTACGAGGCCAACTTTTCAAAGTGAGCTTTGACACATTGACATTACCGACTAGCCGAGGGGGACTTGGGCTAATCAGTGCCAAGCATAAATGTCGAACATTATTAATTAACCGGATCACTAAAACCGTCACCAATGGCCATCAAGTTTAATTAAATTTTTAACGTTATATTGGATGCCACGCAGTATAATGCCACCTATCCATGAAGCCGCGATACCAGTATCGTTTCGTCACATCAGGATTTATTGCAGTGAAATCAGCTACCTAAGACATTCCGACAAAATCCAGCCGCCTTACACGAACAAGAAAATTTATGACTTCCTCACAACAGACAATAGAGACAATAGAGTCACTCAAAAATACCCGCATGCAAAGTGGAATACCTTTTGGCGAAACACCCACAGTCCCTTTTTGCCATCACGCATTAGATCCATGTGGTATTTAATCACTAATGACAAGGTACCCACTAACGACAAGCTCAACAACATTCACCTGAGCCCAACACCTGCTTGTGGAATATGTGGTCTCGTGGACACGTTAAAACACAGGTTTACCTGTGGTAATGCGAGACTTATAGTGGCACGTATGCGGGAAAGATTGGCCATTATAGACCGTACAGTGCCGCACACAATCGAGATTACGGAACTCATACGACCAGAGAAATTACGGTATCCCCGAAAGAAGAACAACGCGGCTCTTTGGGTCTTAGGACACACTGCCGCCTACGTCATCCTCAACCGCCAGGCGACACTTATAGATTACTGCTCATACATGGAATATGAGCACGCAAAGATATGTGGACACAGTGACTACAAAGAAAGATATGGTAACATGTTGAGAATCATGGTCCAGGCGTGAATGAAAATTAGTTTACACAAGTTCATTTCATAAATGTTTTAACTTAAGAACACGGATCTTTCAGTGTATGACGCTACCAGAGTTATGAGAAGAAATACTCAAAAAAGGGGGGAAACCCCTCGGGAAACGGAGTACCACAAGAGAAAGAAACTGACAAAATTAACAACAAACTTCGAGAAGACGAACTCTGAGGGGGCGAGTACACTGAAATTGAACTGCAGAGAAAGGAGACTTGTGCATTATTTCCATTTTATTTCTATTTTTATTCTAATTAATTTCTTTTTCCGCTTATGCGCAAGAACGTACATTTAATTTAGTCTGAACAATATTTATGCTAACAGAAGCTACATTTCCCTATATACATATATATGGCAGCAAAGGGAAATAACTGCAATAATTTTCATTCAAGAAGCAGAACATATAAGAAAATTTTAAGTTTCATTATTGCTTGAAGAAGTGTTTTTTTTTTTTTTTTTTTTTTTTTTTTTTTTTTTTTTTTTTTTTTTTTTTTTTTTTACCAAATTCCCATGAAAGGGAAAACAAGAAAGGACTGACCAATAGAAACAAAAGCACGCCGAAGAAGGCGACATTTGGAGAGCGAAAGGAGGGGCTGTGAGGGGAGGTTGGAGGCCCTAAAAAATAAAAAATAAAAATGAAAATAAAATAAAAAAAAGTGGGTAATGCGTTGGACTGTGACGCTGACGGTCAGTGGGTCAAAACCCACCAATACCCAAACTTTTTTTTTTCCCTAAAGGGTTTCAGACACTTTACTGTTTACATTATTATTTTTCTCCAAAATGTTTGCAAAAACTTATAAAACTACAAATCTAAAGTGGGGCGTAAAACACATCAGTGCGATTTTTTATGTGTACCGGAATCTAAATCAAGTACAGATAAGTACTCGCTCTCTTTGAGCTACTAGCCTACATGCAAATAGAAAGGGATTTGAAACATCACTAAATGAAGATACACTACGCTGGACTCAACATGCCTTCAGAATTCATACAGCTCCTCAAATAGGCCGGAACAGTTATAACACTAGCGATTATATCGGCCGCCTACGATTGATATTACTACTCGCCTCAACAAACAATGCTGTGGTAATTTTGCCATATGAGAGGATTAAGTTTTGACCGTGAATGAATTCTAATGAATAACGAATCGTCATGCAACTTCGTCACCTCAGGTTTAGTTACGAGCAAAGTATCTTACAGTAAATATTACATTGAAAACACAATGGTGTGTTTCAGAAACTAATTGGTAATCAATAAAAAGAAACTGGTCACCAGCCTACTTAGACAAATCTGGACCAATATAGTCCCTATTTTAGAGATACACCTCGTGTTAAAGTTTTTATAGTTAACCATACACTGTATCTTAAACCATACATTATAATTAGTTCAGTGTTAATAGACTTGCTTTCACTATTAACAAATAAAGTAACAAAAGTAGAAAAGATGTGTGGCAATCACAAGGATAGATACCCTCTGTCAGTACGTAACTAATTCTGAACTGATTCTGTATGTATGCACCTTATACACTGCTCTTCCCTACTGTGGAATGGCAATATCATAAATGCCAAAATAATGTATGGAATTTACATAAGTGGATACTGTCTGTCAACATGAAAACATAGTTACTTTCGTTAATTATTCTTGACTTAATTCAGGTGGAATAAATACTATAAATGTGAACTACCAATATTGGAAATTTGGCTCACTACATTATTGCTGAGTGAAATGATATAAATTTCTTTTACACAAAGACGAACTACATATAAACAAAAAATCTATTGCTACAATTATAAGTTAAACTCGAACTAAATCCTTGAATTCAACAAAATTTTCATTAAAATGAAATAGGTTATTCTATGGTTTTCGGAAATTATTGTAGCAAAATTAAGCCCCTATACACTGTATATCTGCTTTGGAAGTAGTAATATTTTATACAGATAGACAAATATAACCATATAAAAAATTTAGTCGTTTCTGTTCTCAGTTTACACCAACCTTACCTTTGTTGGAATTGTATCAAATAATAAACATTCAGTTTTATGTACAAATGTGTTCATCAATGTACAGTAACATGCATTCAACACTTATCAAGAAATATAGAAGATAATAAGGACTGATCTCAATTACAATAACACTTTCTTACTAAACATATTCAAATTTTAAATTATATGTAACTGCCCTTAATCTAGATTTTTCGTTACAAAACAACTAACTGCAAACTTAACTGCATTTGTTTTCCAAATTGCAAGAAATAAACCAATATCAATATAGTTTAATTAAAGACTGATAATCTAGCTGTCTTTACTAAATTAATATACTATACTAGGTAATATTTTGCAATGTCATTGAAATTGTGAACAGGAACACAAACTACTTTCTTTAAGTATCTGAATAGCCTGCACATTACAGTAGAGTACTTTTTTTTATAAAACAGGGGAATCGGAATCTTCTTTTATTTTGTAGGAGACCCAGTCTAGGTATAGTGTAATAGGATGAAATCAGTGTGCCAAACGCAAAATTTCAACTATATACATGAATATTTTCATTATTGAAAATACACATTGCTGATTCAAGAATTAATATAAAGCTAAGACGTGTTACTTATTCATCATGTGGTGGTGGCATAGAAATTTTTGTGGGAATAACTATCGGCAGTGATCGTGGCTTAGCTCTTCACTATCATGGGCTCTTAATATTTCATCCAGGCGTCGAAATATTAATACTTAGAGGCCTATAATTAATTGTACTGTAGTAAATAATTACTGCAACCAGCCACAAGATATTTATAAATGAACTTAATGCATCGTTACTATTTTCAAGCCTGAGCCCATCATCAGACAGTAGTGCCAATATCAGGTTTACATTGGTGACCTAAAATAACAAAGTTATGTCAATCCATTATGTTTCAAGGATAAATATTTTTATCCTAAATATAACAAAGTTTTCTTTCTTGTATTATTCACATTTGAATTAAGAGTACATCTATTGCTTATACATTGAACTTACTTCACACAAACGTTTTCTTTAAACAATATTACGGGAGAGAGATATGTATATTTGTCTCTCCCCATGTTGAACACTGAGGTTCACTAAATTCAAGATGGTGACGTTTGTTTCATCATCTGATTTGGTGCACCAAAGAACATGACACATTGACAGACAGAGCTTACTCTAATGCAAGTGCAAAGCTACTTATGCTCATTGTTAGAAATACATTTAATTTTTACAATTGAAACCAGCTTCTAATGGCCAATGAAGAAACTCTCCTGTCAGTTAAATGTCATATTTGTAGGTTGAAACTATAAAAGCTGTATGAAATTTTGAAGATACAATTGCTTTCTTAAATCATGAATGTGACTACACATTTAAATTTTTTCAAGCAAATTCGTTTGTGCTCCTTTTTCTTCAAAATGTAATATTTCTAGGTTTCCATCAATGCTTATCTGTGTGTTTTTGGGCCAAGAGAGCAGGAAAGGTTGATTTATTTAAGTTGTTGATCCTTACAGCATCTATATGTTCTTGTCATCATGTATTAAAACTCCTACATCAGTTGTAATGGGGTTTCTGTATATTTGAAATTTATGTATGCCATTGTGGTTTTCTTTATTGTTTCCAAATGATTTATGTAAAGGCTAGCCAGGTGACTCCCCATTTCAAGGTCATCTTTCTGTTCATAAAATGTATTATTGAGGCAGAAATAGTTGTGGGATAACACTAGTGTAAGTATATCAACAAGTTCATAAATTTCAGGTAGATTATCTTTTTATATTTGAGTAGGTAGTTTTTAGTTGTTGATATTGTTTCTTCTGCTGGTATATTTGTATACAATCCTTACTGCTAGATTCGATATATATGTTTCCAAAAATATAAATGCAATAAAATTAATTGACCTATAGTGCTACACAGTGTAGCTGCATCTTCAGGCAACTCATTTCAACGAATATGGTGCTTCTTTTTTTAATGGCCTTTACCTAACAGATGACCTGAGGCAATAGGGCTAAGCATCTGTCTACAAGGTTCTGGATATTATGCGTCCTGTCTGGTGATGCTGTGTTTTCCTTATCATCTGCTAGGTAAACTTCTAGATGGTGCGGCACTATCCGAGCTGGCAGTCCATCTTGTCTTGCTGTTCCAGCTCTTATGAGATTTAAATACACATAATTCACAAGACGTCTAGTGGTTGAACAGGCATTACGGCATGGCAGTTCATGTCTCCTGAAAACAGCAGCAATTACCCATACTTGAACAGAAATTGCGGCATTCTCCCTCATGGATTTGACAGTTTGTTCTCCTGTACTTGCATAATCTGTAAAATGAGAGGTAGCAGATAAGTTTCACTCTACAGTGGATACTATACAAGATCTTTATAGGCCTCTAGCTCTACTGAGATTCGTTACCGATAAAACTAACACTTCTGCTGATACATCTACACCCAAAATCGTCAAACCATCACAGACAGGCGCAAGTTCCTTAGCATAAAGACCAGTGTCGGTGTATGACACGTTTCACTCAGACACCGCAGTGCATATTCACGCGAACTTAATGCCAGAGAACTTTGGAGTCTTTCGACTTGAGGGAGCAAATACTAGATGGGCAGTAGACTTTTTGGGGTCTGTCATCGTCCACCACTTCTTTACAGACATCGGTCTGGACGATAACTGAGAAAATAGTGTTATGTCTATTAGCTGTCATACAGGATAGTCTAATCCAGAAAGTCTTGCCAATAGCAATGGTGAGAGACTATTGCTCATGACTCAAGCAACGTAACATCGTTCCATGTTTCAGGTTCCTAATTTCTACGCCTTTCGCGAAGGTTGAGGAGACGCCTATATTTGACATCCAAGTATTACGAGACCCACTCTACCTCCAAGTGGAAGTTAGATTCAGTATTAACTGCAGCTCATGGTAAGAGCCGTACTTTATACATTATTAACCAACATTCTAAAGAGATTTTACTTGTCCTTTTCAATAACGTATAATTGGAATTTATCTATAAACCCGCGGCTTCTTCGAAGGGGACTCCGTTAGCCGTAACGTCGCTTCTCCCGTCCATATCTTCAATATTGGTCTTCCTAGTGTGTTTATTATTATTGACTCCGAAATCTATATAAGTACAGTTGTGGATCGGATGAAATGTGGATCTGAATCATTGGCACTCTCTCCTTAGGTTAGTGGTCTGCACACTACCCAGTAAGTGTACCCATCAGAAATAATTGTTCTGGACAAAGGCGTCTTCCTGCAGTTTCAACGACCAGGAAAGGTTAACTCTCAGGATTCTTAGGTATGAGGTTGCAAATAGTGTGGAAAAGGAGGCATGTTCCATTCCGTCCAAACCCAACTGACAAGGAAAGACGGCTAATTAAACACTTGAGGGAGAAGTAAAATGAAATTATAAGGACTTATGGTACTATGTAGTACCGAAAACATACTTATGATATTTTTTAAGTTCTCATAACGAAAATAGATGATTTTTCAATACGATATCAAATAATAACATAAAAAGCACCACAAGCTTCATGCGTGAAGTGTAATAATAGAGGGTGTGTGGAATAATCAATGACATATTCTAACGATCACTAATATCACAGATACATCAACTGGATGTATTTTCACCAATCGTACAGTTTTAGTGGGCTACAAATTACATCTACAACATTTTATCCAATCTTAAGTATTTTAATTGAATATGTTGTTTTGTCGAATCAGTGATACGATTATTTTCCATCTTAAATTGTTTATGTATTTTCTATTTGTTCATTAAGTTTTTTTATTTATATTTAGAACTATATTTTCTATTACGTTTGTGGGATATATTAGGTATGTGGGAGAATCTTCGTACGTTTCATAACAACTTAAGGAAAAAGAAACTCTTTGTGCTTCTATTACCCTTTCTTTTTCCTTATATAATATAAGCTTTCTTTCAGTTATTTCTATCTCGAGATTTTAGAGTATATTTTGGAACAGACAAAATTGCAGCTGCTTTTTCTAGTGAAAGCCTTTTCTTCTGGACACTCTGAATGTTTCTAATATTCATATGGATTTGGTCTTCGTCTTTCTTTGGTAATTTCGTGGCATCAAAAACAGATGTAACTGACCAGCTCGGTTAGCCGTGAGGTCTAACGCACCTCTCTCCGAGACGGGAAAGCGTACCATCCGCGGTTCGAATGCGCCAGGCGGATTAAAGAAGGATGTCGGAGTGCCGGCCAGCCTGGATGTGGTTTTTAGGCGGTTTTGCACAACCCCCTAGGTGAATACTGGGATGGTTCCCAAGTCCCAGCTCAATTACACGACTCGCAAACGTTTCATAAGTCCTTACACTTTCACTCGTATAACACTATACACAGAAATTTAGGTCACACATTTACTGCCGCGGGACATGGGCTGGAGACAGGAAAGGAAACCAGCAACCCCGTAAACATTAACACGCCAATTTGAATTAACAAAGTCGACCCTACGTGTGCGGAGACATGGTTAAAAGAGAAAGAGAGTAACATATGTTCCTGATTGTTTCGTAGTTATCATCCCACTCAAATCATCCGGAATTACTAGAGAAGTACGCGGCGAGTATAAAATGTTTTCTTTTTCAATTTTTTTCTTAAAATATTATATAGCCATTTAAGATTCCTCACAAGATAACGAAATCGTTGAAATACTGTGAAGTTCAGATGTATTGAACAGCGAACACGATATAAATTCACATTTGTCTCCTTGACACGGCATTGATGCTGGTCTCACGATGGCGTCATTGGGTGTACCTTTGAATATAGTCAATGTGCCCGCCATTACTTCACGTCATAGCCCAGTCAAATGGTGGTTTTTCCGTAACAAAATTCTGAAAGTTTTTTCTCAACGGTTCTGTATGTTTTTGGGGGCGCTAAATTCGAATTTCAAGTTTGCTGCCTTTTAGGAGGTGCTGAGCTGCTGCCACGCTATGACAAATGCGTGTAAAATTTCGGCAGTTATGTGGAAAAGTAGTTTAAGAGTTGTAGAATTTTGTGCAATAAAAATTTCTTCAGTATCTGTGTACAATTTCATTTTATTACCAAACGGAAATTACTCTCTGGACGCGCCTCGTATTGTGTCATAATTAACAGTTACTTGAGCTTGATATTCCGTATTATAACCAATAACTCACATACATCACTTACATCTTGCTATGTTGTTATATGCAGCATGGTTTTCCCAAACTCATGGAGGGCAGTGTATTTAGAAGACATTATGACGTTCACACAAGCTAAATTTTCGGCAGTAGCCTTCGCTAAGAAACTGTTCAAAATGTCGGCATTTTTGTTATTTTTTATAATGACGCATTCCAATATTGAAAGTAAGTTTGTAATTACCTGGCATGTCTTGTCTGGTTGAAAGTGATCTTACAGTCTTCTATTGTGTGCATCTTACTTTTAAGGATTTATAGGCAACATGACAAGTTGTTCTGTTTTTGAATAACCGGGTAAAATTCAGATTACAATATTCTATTGCCTAATGCATGAATTTGATAAACGTTACATAATAAAAAATGTTTATTAATAATGTAAAATCGATGGATATATCTTGTCACTCTATAAAGTTTTATTACAAATTACTGTTATCGGTTTTACATTATTACGAGATGTTCTTTGCGTCTACAATTCTCTAATGTTCATACATGAAAGTATTCTAATCTGAAAATGACGAATTATGTCGTGGGAACTTGTCATTGCGATAAATGAAAAAAATTACGATCATGGCTTAAAGGCCTTAAAAATAAGGACTACACAACTTTATTCAGATTTATTTATAATTATGTAATTAAGCAGTACTTCAGATACGCCAGCACATTTATAAGTGTTTTAAAGTCCCTTAAAATACCGACAAATAAAGTTTAGCCTTGTGGTCGTTTGTTACCCGCAGAACCCTGTTGGAAATATGTGCAGTCTGCCGGCATTCATCCGATAGGCGATTGGGCGCGGCCCCTTAGGAGGTGGCGACGTCCCGCCAGAGGGGCGGATTTACGTTAAGTGCTCGCGCCGGCAAGCGCCCTGCGACATGGCGGCCATCGCGCTCTGCATTATGCGACTAATGGGAATGGATGCACTAAACTACGGCGCTAAGCAGGCTGCTTGTTTCAAGCACATAAAGTTATTACTCTCCTGACGGCCTTCTCTAACGGTCATTTTTGCAAAGGTGATATAAACTTCCTCTGTTTACACGTTAGTAAACATCTGCTATATCTGTATAGATCTGCTATATCTGTATTTAATTTATTAGAGCCTATTTTCTTAAAGGCAACAGCTAACATTAGGATAAGATTTTTATGGTGCACTAATGAATTATAAAGAAAACTGTACTTCTTGTTCATTCATTCGTAGAAAGTTTGAAGATGTTTATTGGTCCAACCAGTTTTCACCAAATCAGTATTGTCATAATGCTGTGATTCAAAATTTTGGTCCTAGTTTTGGACCCTGTATCATTATCTTAGTACCCTGAAAATTTCAAAGCATTCAGTCAAGTTACCATTGCCGGAAATGCCATAAGTTTAGGTCTGACCCTATTCATTGTAACACATGAAGTAAGAGCAGCTTCAGCTCTTCTTGTATTAATTTCTCGGACATATTAAATCGGAACATGAGCTCTGTCTCTAATGACCACTTAGTCACCAGATTTTAAACCCTAACTTCCTCGTTCATTTCGCAGATACAAAATGTGCATTTTTATCCATGATCGGTCAGTGCAGCTTGGTTATTTCCAGTTTAATTTTTTGCAGAATCTCCTATTATATTTCTCTAACGTGTCCTTTCATTCTTTGTATTATTTCCTATCACTGCTACTGCACCGACTAAAGATCCCACTGAAAATTACGGTGAGTTTAAAATATCAAAATCATAACCACTGACTCTACGTTTTTCCATTTTACGTAGGTTTAACATAAATTTCATAACCAATAAATTATTGTCAGGGTTCACATCCACTCATGGATAGGCAGTATAAAATCCTGTGTAACATGCTTTTTTAAATTGGACAATCAATGAAACCTGTTAGGGACGCTGGGTTACTTCCACGTATACGCCGTTCTTACTTTATGTTTAATAAAGTGATATCTTAAATTACGCTCTCTCCCAGATTATTTGCTACAGACTGCTAACGAAGGTACGATCTTACGGAATACGTACCTAAATATGTGAGAGGCTCGAAGGTTACAGAAGTAATAGAAACCAGTACGTTGTCCTCGAAGGCGAGGGTATCGTCAGGCATCTGACAGATACAGTGACTTGCAATCTGCGGCTGTTTGCTAATGATGCTTTGCTGTACACGATGGTATCGTCATTGAATGACTGTAGTAGGATACATGATGACTTGGACCAAATTTCTAGGTTCTATGAGTACTGGCACCTGGCACTAAATGTACAAAAATGTAAGGTGAAAGACGAGTGGGAGACACAATCCCGTAGGTTCGAATAAAGCTTTAATAGTGTGCTGCTTGACAGAGTCGCGTCAGTTAAATATCCTGCTCAGCGATATGAAGTGGAACGGTCATTTGTCTGTAAGAGAGATTCCATATAAAACGCTTGTACGACCCCGTATTGAGTACTGCCAAGTGTTTAGGATCCCCACCAGATCGGTTTAAAGGATGGCATAAAGGTAGTTCAGAGGCGGGCGGCTAGGTTCGTAACGTAGATTCTAACAATGTGCGAGTGTTACAGAAATGTTTTGGGAGCGAAGGCGACGTTCTTTGGGAAAAACAGTGTAGAAGAAATTTAAAGGGCCGGGAATTGAGGCTGACTGCAGAACGTTTCTACTACCGCCAATCTACAAAGATAAGATCAGAGAGAATAGTGCACTACAAAGTCCACGTTCTGTATGGAATGGAACGGAAAAGCATGTAACTAGTAATGCTACTGAGTACCCTCCGCCACGCACCCTTGGGTTAATTGCGGAGACAGCTATACAGTCGGAGTTCCGTTTCTGTCCTTTGTCCGAATTTAAGTTTTATTTTTCCTTCCCAACTTTTCCTACTAGTGTATTCCACACAGACATGAAAATAATTTCTTTTCCCTACTCCGTAAGTATATGAAAATTTTCATCCAGTGAACATATCGCCGGCCGCGGTGGCCGAGGGGACTGAGGCGCTCCAGTCACGGTCTGCACGGCCACTACGGTCGGGGGTTCGAATCACCCCTCGGGCATGGATATTTGTGCCGTCCTAGTTCGTAAGTAGTTCATAAGTAGTTTGTAAGTTTAGGGACTTATGACCCCGTAGTTAAGTCCCATAAGCTTAACAAACATTTGAACATTTATTTGAACACATCTTTTCCTGTACAAACAGTGTCACATGTATGTATCTGTTGTTATACCGGCTCCAAGAAAGCCCGTACAGGCCGGCAAATCACATAACCAATAAGTGTTCCTGGCAGTAGAGCGAAAGCGTACCTTAGGTTGAACGCATTCAATTACGAAGCCGAGCAGGCGATAGCAAAAAAAAAAAAAAAAAAAAAAAAAAAAAAAAAAAAAAAAAAAAAAAAAAAAAAAAAAAAAAAAAGTCAAATGTTTGTTAAGCTTATGGGACTTAACTGCGGGGTCATCAGTCCCTAAATTTACAAACTACTTATCTACTACCTTATATTAAGGACGGCACAAATATCCATGCCCAGGGGGGGGGGGGGGGGGATTCGAACCCCGACCGTAGTGGCCGTGCAGACCGTGACTGGAGCGCCTCAGTCCTCTCGGCCACCGAGGCCGGTCAGGCGATAGCCATTTCTAGGTACGCGAAGATTACAACAACAACCACAAAAACAGCAGCATGTGTAACGTGCACTACATCATGCAGGTGGATGTAGGTTCAAACAGAGAGCGATGCAAGACAGCACTGGAGGATGTATGGTTACCCTTGCATTGCACTGTCTGGAGCGAACTGTATTCAGGCATATAGACTGCCTCAGCGTCAGTTCGCCTCCACACACGACGTTAGGAAAGACACGCCTCTGGACTCTCTTGGTGACCTTCGACCATTGTAATGAAACTTCCTGGCGTGTTAAAACCGTGTGCCGCAACCGGAATTCTAACCTGTGACCTTTTCCTTTCGCGGGCTATCGCTCTACCGACTGAGCTATCCCGGCACGCTTCACAGACCATCCTCAATGCTTTACTTCCGCCAGTCACGCGACTCCTACTTACTAAACTTCACAGAAGTTTTCCAGCGATACTTGCAGAAATAGCACCCATGGAAAAAAAAGAAATGTGGCGGAGACATGGCTTAGCCATGGCCTAGGGAATGCTTTCAGGATGATAGTTTCGCTCTGCAGTGGAGTCCATCAGGAAGTTTTGTATCACCACACACTCGGCTGCAGAGTGAAAATATACTCGAAACATCCGCTAGGCTGTAGCCAGTCCAGCGCTGTATTGCAGCGTTCTCCATTTTAATCTACCTCCACCTGCTTGAACTAGTGCACGTTAGATATGTTGCTGTTGTTATTGTTGTAATCTTTGCGTACCTGTAAACGGCTATGGCTGGTGGACTCCGTATTTGAATTCGTTCAGCAGAACTGGATTTTCTTAAGTTTTTTTAGTCTAAGGGCATCCATATGTTCCTTGTAACGGGTTGAATCGGTTGCATCACACATAGCTCACTATGAACACCAAACTGGTGATATTAATGACTATCTTTCAATACTACATGTTGCTGATAAAGGGCTACAAAAGGATCTCCATGAACAATTTGAGATATTCATCCATAAACTAAAATTACCCCACAAAATCCTGAATGAACAGAGTCAACAATAGGAACACCGTAAGTATATTAAATTACAATACGTTTAATTACAGTTATTCTGTTCTCGCTTACTAAAGTTCAGTTATGTTACCAGAACCAACATGACAGCATAACCTACACTAAGCGGAAATGTTCCTGTAAAGTTATCCACTGAAGATGAGCCTGCAGTGGCTCGAAAACTAGTTCTGGATTTAATAAAAAAGATCCAAAAAGGCAGCTGGTTGCAATTCTTTTAACGAAAATAAACCCTCAAAACATTTAAAATTCTATACAGCAATATTGAATTGTAGCGATAGACTATTTATTTGCAGGTATTTATTTGTCACGCAAAATGTTTATAGTTCCTGGGGCTTGTTGTCTAATGGAGAGTATTTAATCAATATACGGCATTAGCTGTTTATTTAATTTTCCCTACCTCGACCGAAGATCAGGGCCAAATGATATCATTCTCAGCATTCCTACACCAACAGAATAATCGTATGAATAATACGTGTGAAAAATCTGAATATGGACGTCATGGTGTAGTTACAACACTTGTCCTACGACCTTTTTGTGAGTTTCATAACATGATGCACTCGGTTAGGAAGTTATATAAAATTATTAAAAGTTGACCTATAAGAACCTTGAGCAGTTTCGAGTTACTTTCTATCTGAATGCTCAAAGAAAGGAAATTTAAACTATTTTGATTGTTGAATTTGCCATACACAATTTCGGAAATATGGTAACATCAAGTGCATCAGTTATTAATTTTCAATTGTGTGTTCAATATTAGCCTCTTCTGTGGATTAAATGAATATTTTTCTTTAAAACAAATCCACTTCTAAATCATCGTACATTTCCAAACTTCGAGCATAATATTATCACCTCCCTATGAAAATAACTTCACAGTTTGATCAGTAGCAGATGCGTATACTGTAAACACATTAAGTAATTTGCAAATTATTGATAAAGATGAGGAAGGAAGAGGGATTAGAAAAGAAAGGTTTGACAGTGGCTGCATTGGGTCATTGAAACTAGACAGTGGCGACAAGTGCAAATGTGAGTCAGGACAGGAATCGAATCCGGGACACCCGCTTCGGTTCAGCGATCGCCGTAACCACTTAGCTAGCCGTGCTCGCCTCCCGTCCGTCTGAAACCTCCACAAGTCGCACGCTGTGGTTGTAGCGCCCCTCTTACAGTTGCTATTACGGAATTAAAGATTCAGTGCGAGGCCGAACGTATGACCGCATCTGTGGTGAAGTACGTGAAGCTAACGCCATCTTCGGGGATGTCCGAAATAACAGACACCAGACCAATACAATAAGTATTTATACGCGAACCTTCATTTACTTCACCGCAGATGCGGTCATTCGTTTGACATCGCACGAGAATCCCTAATGGCGAGTGTAAGAGTGTATGGACAATAGGAGTGCTACAGCCACAGCCTGTGACTTGTAGAAGTTTGACACGGACAGGAGGCGAGTACTAGTAGCCAAGTGGTTAAGGCGACCGCTGCCCGAAGCGGGAGACCCGGGTTCTATTTCCACCCCGGCTCACATTTTCACTTGTCACCATTGTTTAATTTTAATGCCCTAATGCTGCCACTACAATCCTTTCTTTCCTAATCCTTCTTCCTCCCTCTCCTTTATCAAAAGTTTGCAGCCGCGGTGGAGTGGCCGAGCGCATTGGGGGTGCAAAACTCCGAGGTGCGAGGCCGTTCCTCGTCAGGGATTCGAATCTTTCCTCGGGCATGTATATTTGTGTTGTCTTAAATATAAGTTAGTTTATAAGTACACTCCTGGCCATTAAAATTGCCACTCCACCAAAATGACGTGCTACAGACGCGATATTTTACCGACAGGAATAAGATGTTGTCATATGCAAGTGATTAGCTTTTCAGAGCATTCACACAAGGTTGGCACCGGTGGCGACACCTGCAACGTGCTGACATGAGGAAAGTTTCCAACTGATTTCTCATACCCAAACAGCGGTTGAACAGCGTTGCCTCGTGAAACGTTATTGTGATGCCTCGTGTGAGGAGGAGAAATATGTATTATTTCGCGTTGGTCGCGATCCAATGACTGTTAGCAGAATATGGAATCGGTGGGTTCAGGAGGGCAATACGGAACGCCGTGCTGCATCCCAACGGCCTCGTATCACTAGCAGTCGAGATGACGGGCATCCGCATAGCTGTAACGGATCGTGCAGCCACGTCTCGAACCCTGAGACAACAGATGGGGACGTTTGCAAGACAACAACCATCTGCACAAACAGTTCGACGACGTTTGGACCATCAGCTCGGAGACCATTGCTACGGTTTCCCTTGACGCTGCATCAAAGACAGGAGCGCCTGAGATGGTGTGCTCAACGACGAACCTGAGTGCACGAATGGCAAAACGTCATGTTTTCGGATGAATCCAGGTTCTGATTACAGCATCATGATGATCGCATCCGTGTCTGGCGACATAGCGGTGAACACACATTGGCAGCGTGTATTCGTCATCGACATACTGGCGCATCACCCGGCGTGATGGTATGGGGTGCCATTGATAACACGTCTCGGTCACCTCTTGGTCGCATCGACGGCACTTTGAACAGTGGCCGTTACATTTAAGATGTGTTACGATCCGTCGCTCTACTGATTTCTTATGATCGATGGACCCAAGTTGCGTGAAAATGTAATCACATGTCAGTTCTAGTATAATATATTTGTCCAATGAATACCCGTTTATCATCTGCATTTCTTCTTGGTGCAGCAATTTTAATGGACAGTAGTGTAATAAACTTTTCGTTCCATGCGTTTCGTCTTTTGCGTCAGTGCTGAATATAATTACACATTTATCTGTAGCGGCGCTATGCCTGGGCTCCAAATGTAATTACAATGCAGACATCCTTCAACTCATCAGCGAAATGTTTTCGTTAGCAATCAAAATAGGAGAGTCGTCCAGTTTTAAATCCAGCCAGCAAGGCTGTTTATAGTAACTTAATTTGTAATTCGGTAACCTAAAGATCGTTGTTTCATCTTCTCTCTCTAAGAAAACGAATAAATTTTGCTTGTTATGAGAATCTAGCATACCACTGCCTGTAGACATTCTGAATTCCTTCCAGTAAGAAATTAGTACGTATTATCGTTCAACAAACGCCTACTCTTTTCTCATCTGCCATATACACTGTTCAAAACAATTAAGGAATCACGTATATGTGAAACACAGTATTCTTATTATAACTTATTTTATTCAAATATCGATAACAAATGAAGTCTGTGTGCGACACAGTACGATATATTGCTGCCTCACCTAGGATGACCACTGCATTTGCACACTTGCGTGGCATGCACAATATGAGGATGACAATCAGCTCTTGTGGGATATTTGTCCGTTCTTCCACGAGTGCAATATCGAGCTCTGCAACCGTTGAGGTTGTTCCACTTGCTTCTAACAAGCTAGAAACGTAATGTATCGTTTCATTGATTTATTCCTGCTCCGACTGCGAGATCGTGACCTTTTTTTTTTTTTTTTTTTTTTTTTTTTTTTTTTTTTTTTTTTTTTTTTGCGTTTACTCTGTGTAACCGTGTAGATAGTGCCATTTTTTGTTTTATACTGTATTCCACATTTGTTTTTAATTTACTTTAAGCACGTGCACTATGAGTTTATATCCTGGATTGATTGGGAAGGGAGTCGAGTGTTAACAAATTTAGCTTTACAGCAATTAATGGGATACAAAACCACTTAGCTGTATGGTAAATGATTTTTTCCTAAAATATAGAAGTTTCAGTACGGATGTAGAAACTATACTTAACAAGGAAGATTAAACATTACCACAAATGTAATTGAGTTTACCATTTTACGAAACTATTATCTTATGAGAAAATAATTTGTTTTCTTTTTTGTAAAACATCCCTGTATACTTCACTAACTTCAAAAGACTTAGTCAGCAAATAATTATGATATAATAACAACATTAAATTGAAAAACACAATTTTTGTGTGTGTGTTCTACAAGTTAATTTTTGTTTTCGGCTTATTAGGCCATCTTCAGAGTATTTACTGTTGTGTCAAAGAGGTTACAATGTTTAGATACAGTATGGAAAGAGATGACAAATGACTCCACTTAGATCGATATACATAGTATAACTAAGTGGTAACTGTGGTTTAGATACAGTATGGAAAGAGATTACAAATGACTCCACTTAGATCGACATACATAGTATAACTAAGTGGAGTCATACTGTATCTAAACATTGTAACCTCTTTAACACAACAGTAAATACTCTGAAGATAGCCTAATAAGCCGAAAACCGGTTAAGTAAACAGAAATAAACTTGTAGAACACACACGAAATTGTGTTTTTTTTTTTTTTTTTTTTTTTTTTTTTTTTTTTTTTTTTTTTTTTTTTATTTATTTATTTATTTATTTATTTGATTATGTCCTACCAAGAAGTCAAACTGATAACAACATTAATTTCACATAGCATTTATTCTTTATGTTACTACAAATACAATAGTATAAAAATAGATATACAAATATACTAGGTCGCAAAAATTTTATCTGGAAGATTGGGAAACACTGATCTCTATCCTTCGGATTTAATTCCTACCTTGGGCTCCCTGTTCAAAATGATTTTAATCCTTTGTTAAGTGATTTAACCGCCATTTGACTGTATTATTTTAGTATGTCTCGTCGGAATCCGAATTTCGGCTGTATAGCCATTTTCAAGTGTACAGTTATGTCTATTGAAATAGCAGTTTTCAAGTGTATTGTCTATTGAAATAAATGTACATTTTAAAATGGCTATACAGTTGAAATTCGGACTGTGACGAAATATAATCAAATAATACACAATGACAAAATTGTACACTTGAAAATGGCTATACAGCCGAAATAATCAAATAATAAAGTCAAATTGCGGTTAAATAATTTAAAAGATATTGCATAACTGTGGCTCTTGACTGTAACAAAACAGTTTATAGACCTGTTGTACCAAATTGCTGTGGTCATCACTCCATACACGTTCAAACTACTTAAACTAATTTAATAAGGACAACACAAACACCCTTGCCCGAGGGAGGACAAGAACCTCCTGGGGGAACGACCGCCCAATCCTCAGCAAGACGCCTTACACCACGTGGTCTTTCCTATCGGCGGTCCCTTATTCTCCCGACCTGTAGTCTATCAAGTTTGGAAGATGCCTTTGGGATGACCGGGAATACACCACGCCCCTTTACATGAGATTATCTTTCTGGAAGCCTTTTTTAATGTTATGTCACAACAATGTACCCAGAGCCTCTTTGGATGAATCCCGGTGCGGGTCGCAGTGGTTATTAACAGCTATGCTGTGGAAAACACAATCATGATATCATCGTATTTGTCATCAGTCATGTAATCTTTGAACAACGAATTATCTTCCAAACACATTTGGCTCTGACATGTCCGATCGTTCTGTGCGTAAGTTTTTGGATTGCCAACAGCGTTTTTGTGGTGAAAGGAACTCAAGCTGTGGTCCTGGCCACATAGCCGCCCGCTATTTTGAGTGAACACCTGCGGCATTCCTGCTTCTTTGCTGTGCAGCCTTTCAGCTCCGAAATATATTCATTGCCCCGCGCCTCCATTTGAAAGTCTGCTGCTTTGAGCTGCTCGCTGGCTGGAGGAACTCAATCCCGGGTTGCACAAAATCGCAACGGAGTCACTCTAAGAAAGTAGGTATTTGATGGATAATTACTGGCAGTAATATTTACGGCTCCGTTTACGATACGACATATCAGACAGCTTGACGTTCGGGTGTAAGAAGAGTTACTCAGATTGTCTCCTAAATCGGTTATAAAAATTAGAAACAGTAGGGGCCCAATAACACTTTCCTGGGGAACGCCAGATGTCACTTGTACTCGATGACATTCCGTCAATTACTGCGTGGTAATGGTATATCGCCAACTGTGCGATTGAATTCGTGATTTCTTGTCAGAAAGGACACAGTACGTTGAAACTGACTGGAAGTCATCGAGTAGATTCTATGTGACATCTGGCGTTCCTCAGGGAAGTGTTATGAAGCCGCTAATGTTGCTTATTTTTGTAAACGATTTAGCAGACAATCTGAGCTCTTAGGTTGTTCGCAGATGATGCTGTCACTTATCGGTTAGTAAAGACACCATAACATCAAAAGCTACTGCAACACGATTTAGGTATGCTATCTGCACGATGCAAAAAGTGGAAATTAACCCTTAATAATGAGTATTGTGAAGTCGTCCATATGGCCACTAACACGAGCCCGTTAAACTTCATTCACAGGATAAATCAACAGAATACCTAGAAGTAACAATTACAAACAACTTAAATTGGAAAGAACAAATAGAAAATATTGGAGGGTTGCAAACCAAAGACAACGTTTCGGTGGTAGAACACTTGGAAAAGGCAACAGTTGTACTAAAGAAACTGCCTACACACACATCTGCGTGCTATTTTCGTGTATTGCGCATTGTGAGATCCCTACCAAATGGAATTGAGAGCAGACTTAGAGAAAGTTCAGAGAATGGCAGATCGTTTTGTTTTATCGTGATATAGGAGACCGTGTGTCATGGGAATGATGGACGAGATGGGATGGAAGTCATTCAAACAAAGCCGTTACTCGTTTCGATACGATCTGTGTGTGAAATGTCTTTCACCAACTTTCTCTTCCGAATGCGAACATATTTTTTTAGCAACTACATACATAGGAAGACATGATCATCCAAATAAATTACGAGAAATCAAATCGAAAATGTAAATATACATTTGGTCCTTTTTCCCGCGAGCTATTAGAGAATGGAAATGTAGAGAAGCGGGTGTATAAACCCTCTACCGTGCAGTTCCATGTGACTTGCAGAGTATTGTCTAGCGGCGATAACAATAAATAAAAATTTCCGGTTTCTGTCCACGTCAATTGATAAAACCATCACGAGATTTCGCCAAAGCACTCCTTGGCCATTGTCAAGTGGTGTGGCTGCTAAGTGGTTGCTAGTTCGGGCTTGTATACACTAGCTGTTCGATATGCCCTGTTCATGATCGCTGGATCCCACGCCGCGCTGAGCTGCAGGCCGCCGTCTGTGTTAGAGTGTTGTCAGTCCTTTAAATTTTTTGGCTTCTTTAATTATACAGTCCCAGAACTCGTTAGTGCGAAACACGGTGGAGGTTTCAACAATTTGAATTCGTTGACCGTTTACTTAAGTATGCTCAGTTAAAGCAGATTTCTCTGTGTATCGTAAAGTATAAACCTTTTCCTGCTCTTCCATGCGTTGTCCCACAATTCATACTGTTTGTCGACTGGCAACATTCGCAAGGTACCTTGTAAACCCCAGGAGTTTTGAGACCTACTGTGTCTTTAAATTGACTAAAAAGTTGCCGGATTTTCGTCGGAGGCCTGAAGACTGATTTGATCTTGTGTCTCTTTAACAGGAGACTTATTTTGCCCGACACAGAACGGTAAAAAAGAAAAAAAAAGTTTTTTTATCCTCTTCCTCATCATCGGTCTTACTGTGCTTCTTTCCTGGAACGCATCACTTATGTCAAGACTGCTGTAGCCATTATTCCTGAATACATCGCATAGGTGGTTCAACTCATGGTTATCGGCGGCTGATACTATTCTTGCAAAATATGCGAATGTCTTTATTACAGTGCGCTTCTTTTCAGGTTTATGATGGCTGATAGGGTCCAAGTACAGATTAGTGTGGGAAGGTTTTCTGTAGACGCTGTGGCCAAGGCATCCATTCGGGTTGCAACGGTTTATGAAGATGAACTAATAGTGGACACAATGAGGCGAAAGGGTGTCCCACATTTCTGGATATTCGGTAAAGTATATGCTGCAGGTGGTTTATGTGTCCGTGGGGAAGATTCGTAACCACAATGTCTTCTGTCGAAGAGTGCTTAAGAACTACAAATGACTTTCTTATTATTCTTGATGTTGGTTCACTTGGGACCTTCCGGTGCGTGCCTTCGTCCAGTAGCAAGCAGATCTTTCTGTCTTAGTCCTCATATTCCAAAAAGACGGAAGCGTTCCGCTTGTCAGCGGGAAGGACTACAATGACCACAACAATGCTTAGTTCACGTAGTCCATTGCGTTCAGGCGTGGTCATGAAGAGCTACAGTCCATATGTAGAAGAGCAGCAGAGTTCGGAAAATTTCGTATTTGGCATATTCACATAATTTACCATTGCAGTAGACTTCCGTCAACGTCTGTTCTTCTGGAAAAGAGAATTTATAATACGTACGGGTAAGGAGTGACAACCTTTGAATTATACTCTGTTATTCCTGAAGTACTAGCTCACACTCATTGAAGACGTGACCTTGTAGTCTCCACACAATGTTGTGTGGAGCTACTTTTTAAAATGTTGCGAAAAATGTAGAGAGGTCTAGGAAACGTACAGGCCATGGTAAGGGTCCTCCCCCATCACTCCTGCGTTAGATGTTGTCACACATTGTGACTAAAGTGTGCTTGTGCGCCATCATTCGTGAACCAAATCTTGTGATCGTTACTGACATGACGCATGCTCCTTCAAGATTGGCTCTACATAGACAAGAAATACCAGATAATGCTCCCCATTTTACTTTTTTGGTAGCAGGAAAGGCTCTGTTAGTCCATAACATCTGCAATAATACGTCTGTATTATAACATCCACGCAGCTCTTCCTATAAACAATGTCTTCCCTGATTCACGTTTCTAACAGTATTTTTCTTCTTTCCGTGACTACTCTGTAGTATATGACATTATCAGATAATTTACTCGATAGTTTGCGTGTTGGTTTTGAATTATGATTTATATTACATGCCTCCTTGTGGAAACCTGTCAAGTAACAATAATAACTATAACAGAAAATAAGGTAGTCATTAAATGTAATGTGTAAGTTTTTCTTACCTTCTCTGGTTCCGCATAAGAGTCACCGATGACAGTGTGCCTTGTACGATCCGCGGTGTCACAGAACAACAGACCCGCCTTCTGGATAACATAATTCACCTTGTGATGTCAGTAAGGCGTAGTGACACTAGGTCACCCATTCTCATGTCGTATGTTGCGTAACACTGACCAGTACTGTCACATTAAAGGAGGCAACCGTAGGCCTACGGGATCGCCTCCGGTCTGACATTTAAGTCACACTCTGTGGTTTAGCATTTTCACACCTGCTGTTACCTTGCAGACCTTTACTTCAGAGCTCTTTTTTTTATTTTTTATTTTTTTTATTTTTTTATTTTTATTTATTTATTTATTTTTTTTTTCATTTGAATATCTACAACAACTGATTCACAAATCCAGTGATTCTGTGGCATTCTTGGAAACTGAATAATACAAATTTTTAGTAATACTGTTGTTAATGTTTAACCTAGGGTGACAGTCCATCTGGCGTTGACAGAAACACATATATGTCTAAATATCTTTGATAGTTCTTCGCCAGACAGGAGAACTGGGTATGTCTTTACTTGTATATTTAATGAACGAGAAATTTCGAATCAGGTTAGAGATAAAAATTTTACTTCCTTTCTGATCATATGACGATGAAGTCCCATCCTATGGCCAGTTCTGCACGTAACACAGAAGTGAAAATTGCTTTCTTTATAACAAAATAGTCGCTAACTTATAGGTTACTGCTACCTGAACCATTTTCTCTACACCAAATTTTTCAGTGGAATATTCTTTATATTTTCTAATATATATCCTTAGAAAGTCACTAAGGACAGGAAGTCCATTATAATTTCATCAATTTATCTACACATGTTTTCTGTTATTTTAGAAACAAATTCTGTAACTGATAAGAGAAATATTTTTTGAAACTAATGCAAAATCACTTAAAATGGTTGAAGAAGAGTGTTGGTTACAAAATTTTCTTTCATTATTTAACATACGGCCGATTAGTTATACTCCTGATGATGCGACTTAATATGCCCGAAACCGGTCGTATGTAACATATAACTACAATTGTGTAACCTAGACTCACTTTACTCCGTTGTGGATGTTCAGATATCCGAATCCTAGTAATAAATCATTCCCAGTAGTCATGTGTAGTTCGCGAACGAACTAGTTCTGAAGAGCGCTCCCGCAGGAGAACTACGCGAACTAGTTCGCAGATCCCTCGCCTCTTAGTTCGTCAGCTCCTTCCGAAGACTGACGGGGAACAGCGAGAGGACGCGAGAGTGCACAAAATCGAGTGATTCCCTTCTGCCAGTTATCGTCATTTCGAGCTGAGATGCAGATGTAAGTAACTGGTTTATTTGTTTAAGTATGTGATTTCTAATTGCCCGAAAATACGGGTAATAGCACACGCTTTGGCAACACTGATCATTATATAGAAAAGCTGTCATAACAAAAGAAAGAGCTCTTTTAGTAGCGGTAGCAAAAACCAAAAAGAGCGGACGAACTAAACAAAGCGACCTACTTCGCGGCCTTGCTGCGAACTAAAGATGCACGATCGTTCGCGAACTGAAATTGGCGCGATCGGTCGCGAACTAAAATATGCGCGATCGGGCGCGAACTAAAATATGCGCAATCAGTCACGAGCTAAAATATGCACGATCGGTCGCGATCTAAAATTTGCGCGATCGGTCGCGAACTAAAATATGTGTAATCGGTCGCGAACTAAAACATGCATTACCGATCGCGAACTATTATGCCAAACATATCTTAGTTCGTTGGATTCTTTTCCGAAGACCGACGGGCAATAGCGAGAGGGTGCGCAGCACAATTCAAAATCACGTGTTTGCCTTCTGCTGATGAAAGCCATTTCGAGGTGAGCGTCTGCCTGCTAGATTACATAGCTCAGTGCTACAAAATATCTGTTTTGAAGAATTTTGCACTCTGCAATATCTGACTAATAAATTCCATAATGCCAAGATATAGATATAACTCTAAACTTAAACGCGCGAAATTATCCACAAACTGTTTCTTTTGGTTTGCGTGATAACGTTAGCGGCTCAAGCTGCAAGCGCATGAAGTGCTAGGTAGGGAGAACTTCTCCCTCCACCCGCATGCGCAGACCACGCCGCTCAGCCGTCACTGAGAGCGGAAGATCCAAAGGAGCGAACTTAAGTGTTATTGAATCCATTATCAGTGATGGAAACGGGACAGCGGCTGGTCAAGAGTCTGAAGGAACTGAGGTACCAACAGCCGTAAGTATAATGGAATATTTATTCTATTACAACCAGTTTCGGCATTCCACTAAGCCATCTTCAGGTCCCTACATCGGAGCATGATATCCAAAGGTAGGGATACTAAGACTGGATTCGTGTATTTCGTCTCTTAGTTGGAAACAAGGTTGTTTCTAACTAAGAGGCGAAATCCACGAATCCAGTTTTGGTATCCCTACTTTTGGATATCATGCTCCGATGTAAGGACCTTGTGGTGTCGCACAAGTATGAAGTGCGCGCCACGTACTTACGCCGTGCGCCGCCATGCACGCACGGCGCGGCGTTCTTACGACGTCAGCCACGAGCGCCCTCTGCTGCAACTCCACTCGTGGCCACGACTGCTGTATCTGCCACTTGGGACTGAAATAGGCACCAGTTAAGACTTGGCTATCGGATAGGCACTAGGAATCATCAGTAGGCAGGCCTCTATCTAATCTATGTATCAGAATTCTGCAGTCAAGAAATATGTAAATGTTAAGTATTACTAAGTCTCTATGAAACATATATCTTGTTCTAATTTACTCTAGTGTTTCTAGTTTCTGCTCAAAAAAATGTTCAAATGTTTGTACAGTCTATGGGACTTAACTACGTGGTCATCAGTCCCTAAACTTACAAACTACTTATGAACTACTTACGAACTAGGACGGCACAAATATCCATGCCCGAGGGGGGATTCGAATCCCCGACCGTAGTGGCCGTGCAGACCGTGACTGAAGCGCCTCAGTCTCCTCGGCCGCCGCGGCCGGCCTAGTTTCTGCTGTCCCATTGGCTGGTCACCTCCGTGCCTGCACACGCGTGCATCCTTTATTCCTGTGTCGGTCTCTTTCTACTCGGCCACCGACACCTACAACCGGCGGAAACGAGACACAAAAGACCTAAAGATGGCGTAGTGGAATGCCGAAACTGGTTGTAATAGAATAAATATTTCATTATACTTACGGCTGTTGGTAGCTCAGTTCCTTCAGACAAAGGAGCGAACTAGTCCGCGGCAGAACTAAAGTGAGCGTTCCCGGTAGCGAACTATTATGCGCAAGTATAATTGCCAGACATGTTTTGTGTCTCAAAGATATATTATGTTAGTTTCTTGAGGTTCTTATTCATTCGTACAAACACGGTACTTTATTTATTTATTCGTGTCAGAAGCATCTTGTACAAACATAACATGAAATACAAAAAAAATTAAGATCAATGAATGTAAATACAAATTAGCCATTAATAGTACACATATTTACAAGTAACAGTGATAACAGTTCAAAAGTCTTTTCCCCAGGATTAAACATTAAACTATGCTAGCCCAAAATCTGGCTACATCGCATGCATTACGGGTAGCACCAGTCAGGTCCTGCATGGTACAGCAGGCTGGACAAAGCTCACACTGTAGCAGATGCTCCGTGGTTTGTTCTTTTCCACACTCGCACATGACAGATGCATCAGAGAGGCCCCACCTTCTCATGTTGACTTTGGATCTTGTTACGTTGGGACTTCCACGTCATCCAGTCCTCCTCATAGCCAGGTGGGAGTGCTTCCTGTGGGGTCATCCAGCCACCAAGGTCCCCGATCTTTGCTCTCCACATCTCCAGCCTGGTCAGTTGTGGTGATTTGTCGAGCTCCGTCGTTGCACGCAGAAAGCTTTTCCTCGATTTGAGTCTGCTATGGGCTGGGTGATAATCAAAAAGGGGATGGGTTGATAATTTCGATGCCTTTGTTCGTTCCATTCTGGCTGTGACTTCCCTTCTAATCCCAGGTGGCGCTATACCAGCCAGGCAGTATAGTTTTTCAACTGGCGTTGGCCTTAGACGTCCCGTGACGATGCGGCAGGTTTCGTTTAGAGCCACATCCACTTGTTTAGCGTGGCATGAGTTGTACCATACTGGACACGCGTATTCTGCAGCTGAGCAACACAGGGACAGGGCTGTGGTTCTTAATGTATTGGGTTGTGCACCCTAGTTTGAGCCTGCAAGCTTGCGAACAATATTATTCCTAGCAGCTACTTTGCATTTGGTGTTCATGCAATGCTCTTTGTACGTAAGCTTTCGGTCAAGAGTCACACCCAGATATTTAGGGGTACTATGCCACGCTGAAACGTGAAGCGTTCTATGCGGGAGGTTTCAGTTATCGAGGCTGAATGCTCCGCATGCAGAAGCGGCGCCCGCAGGCCACCGCTGTCCAGCGCGGCGCCGTCAACTTCGCAGAGTGCTGAGCGGAGAGGCGAGGCGAGGCGAAAACGCGTCCAGTATTTTAAACGGACCGACTGCCCACGAGTGGCCCCCCAGCATTTTAATTCCGCCCCAGTTCCTCCCAGAGACTGCCAGCCGAGTAAGTTTTAATTAATTCCAGAACTCGCGCCGCGCCTTTTATTTCCCGCTGGTCAGATGCTTTGAACAAATTAATAAATTTCTAAACTTTTTCTTGTAATTTAATTGAGCCGTAATCGCGTCATTTGCGGTGGAATCGAGTGACTATATCTTATCAATACATCGTTCGTGTTATACCAGGGCAGTGTGGACGCCTTATGGGAGCTGTGTGGAGTCACAGTCCCTTACTGTGAAACTCAACGTTAGTTTTTTCAAGGACATCAACCATCCCACGCGTTAAATGATATTATAGCGATGGAGCTTACCAAATTCGTAAACATTCCTTGTGGAGGTCCAACGTCAAACTTGCAAACTTGCACTTTTAGTTGCTTATCAAAGGATATGCCGCTGCTACATACCACAATTATTATTATTATTATTATTATTATTATTATTCTTTATTCTGGCTTTTGGTTACAGTGACCATATAGCCAGCGGTTGTTACAGTGGCAATATTACAATAGAATTGAAATTCTTGCAATGTGGCCGGCCGCGGTGGCCAAGTAGACTGAAGCGCTCCAGTCACGGTCTGCACGGCCACTACGGTCGGGGGTTCGAATCCCCCCTCGGGCATGGATATTTGTGCTGTCCTAGTTCGTAAGTAGTTCATAAGTAGTTTGTATGTTTAGGGACTGATGACCCCGCAGTTAAGTCCCTTAAGCTTAACAAACATTTGAACATTTTAATAATTTGAACTTACAATGTATATCACAATATTAATAGGTATCTCAAATCATACTTCCTTAGAATAAAAGTAGAAAAATCATATGTACAAGACATAAAAAATACATATTTAACAGTACGAGTGACACATGTAATACAACGGAGGTGCAAACAGCATAGGACCAAATGAGACGTGCAAAGACATGTAAAAGTCAAAATATAATATAAAAATACTTATGCAATTTCAAGTTGTGCACGTTCAAGTTAAACACGCCAGCTCTAAAGTAGAGCTGTGTGCCGGTGACTTTGAGGTAGTCCTTCATTAAACTGTACTTAAACTTGTCGAATCCATGAAGGAGGTCAGTGACACTTGTGGGGAGGGGGTAACCCCTCGCAACCAGCGTTCTGTAGAAGACACTTTGTGCGGCCGTGTACTTGGTGCATGCCAGTATAATGTCGTTGAGATCCGCCACTGCCGTTGCATCTTTGTCGCAATGCAGAGAAGCGATGATTTTCAAACGGTGTAGGTGCGCAGGGTAACATCCACTCTCATCCGAATGATAGATGTTACATGACGTCTACTAAGCGTCGTCATCGACTAAAACCATGGTCGAGAGGAGACATTTGGTTGTATAGCTGCCAGGTGTCCTCTCTTAAACGCTTGAGAGAGGTGCCTTGCGTGGTCCCAAGTGCGGTAGGCAGCTTTCCGAATCGTCGATCGGCAGTCTGTATATGGAATCGGCGTTGGGTAGTGTTGGCGATCCGTAATACTTCTCTTGGCGAGGCGGTCTACAGTTTCGTTATAGGGTATTCCTTGATGTCCTTTAATCCAAAGTAAGTGGATGTCGATGCCCACTGTCTGTGCATTTGTTATGGCCTCCAAGACGTCCAATATATATCTATTCGTTTGTTTGTCTAACGTCAGATGTTGTAAGTTTTGCAGCACGCTTTGAGAGTCCCTGAGGATCAATATAGAGTCAAATGTTCGTGTGCCATAATAAATGGCCTCCCTGATGGCCAGTAACTTTGCCGTGTAAATAGATGACGCAGGCGGAAGCGCAAACATTCGGTAGGTGCCGTTGGAGGGGCAAAAGAAGGCGAATCCCCCCTTCCCCTGCTTCAGTTGTAGAGCTGTCAGTATAGATGTGAGCATGCTGTGGCCAGTTGCGGAGAAGAAACAGTTCCACGTCGAGTTTGATGTTGGCCCCTGTTGTGTAGTCGGACGGCAAGTATGTCACCGGGACTGGGTTGAAAAACAGATGATATGAATAACGGAAGTAAGGAAGTCTGGTGTCCAGTATGATGAGTGGGAAGAGGTGTCACCATTTCTCATAGCTGCGAACCAGTAAAGGAACTCGGATCATGCTTCTTCTCTGATGTATTTCTGTAAGTCTCCAAATTTGGTTCACCGTTTTGAGAGAGGCACAATCACATATTGACGTACGGCTGAGGAGGAAAATAACGGACAGCATCTGTCGACGTATAGTTAACGTCATTTCAGACGCTTCCACGAGCAAGGCGTTGGTGGGTGTTGACTTCATAGCTCCGATAACAAGACGAAGCATTCTGTACGGGAGGACATCAAGATACCACAATTAAAACGTATTGGCTGGCCGCCGTGGCCAAGGGTCAGTGGCCAGTAACGGTCTGCACGGCCACTACGGTCGGGGGTTCGAATCCCCCCACGGGCATGGATATTTGTGCCGTCCTTAGTATTCGCTACTTTGTAAGTTTAGAGACTGATGACGCCGCAGTTAAGTCCCATAAGCTCTACAAACGTTTGAACATTTTGGAAAAGTATTTCGCGAGACGTAAGATTCTACCCTACAAATTAGCCGCTCTTAAAAAGTATTGATTTTGTTCTTATTGTGGTCTTCAGTCCACAGAATGGTTTGATGCAGCTCTCCAAGGTATCCTGTCTTGTGCAAGCCTCTTATTCTTAGAATAAGAAGGGCAGCCTATATCCTTTTAAATCTGCTTACTTTATTCGTCTCTAGGTCTCCCTCTACGATTTTTATTCAACGTACTTACTTCTGATGCTCAAGTGACGATTCCCTAAGGTCTCAGAATGTGACCCACGAATCTATCCTTTCTCTCGTTAGGAAACCACATGAGTATCGAATTTTAGATTAAAAAAAAATATTTATAGTACTTTAAATTCAGAACTTAAATAACAATCAGCCAAAGCCACTCGACGCAACTCTAAAAAATTCTCGTGAAAATTGACTTGAAGATTTGCAAGTACACGTAAGTACCAATAGTGAAAACAGTTGTAGGATCTGTAGCTTAGGTTGGGAGCGTTCTGGCCTCAGGACTCTAGAGTTGGTGTTTTTTTAGTAGCTTATCTGCTTCGAAAGCCGTTAGTAGCATCGTAGCTCTTCACAAATCGAACAATCAAAGAATACCGTCGTCAACTAATCGTGAAACCAATAATGTAAAAAATGTAACTTACGTTTTTTTTATTGGAACCATCATTATTAAAAATTACGAAGGAACAAAAATCGAAAAATGGTAACTTTTCGTAAAAATTACCATTACATATGAAATATGAAAAAAAACCTGTCACTGCAGGGTTCGAACCGCCGACCCTACGCTTGTGAGGACGGAAAGCTGCCACCTGAGCTATACCGACAGACGTAACTGCTTTATTATTGGTACTTACGTTTACTTGAAGAACTTCAAACACGAGTTTCTCGAAAATATTTTAGAATTGCATCGGATGTCTTTGGCTGATTTGTATTGGAATTTTGAACTTCGCGTGCCATAACTATAAGAACCATAAATTCCTATACCCATGTGGTCTCCTTGTTAGTGAAGGTATTTCAGAAATTTATTTTCTCCCTCATTCCGCTTAGTGCCTCCTAAATAGTTACGTCAACATTCCACCTTATGTTCAGCGTTCATCTGTAACACCACACTACACAAGCTTCCACCATATTTCTGTCTGAAGTCCCTATCCTCAACGTTTCACTTATGACAATGCAACGCTCCAGACATATGCTTTCAGGAAGGACTTCCTAACTTTTATATTAGTGTTGAATGTAAAAAAGAAATAAATAAATAAATAGAAATTCACTTTTTCAGAAATGCATTACTTCCCATAGCAATTCTGCCTTTTATATCTTCTTTACTTCGGCCATCAGTAGTTATCTTACCGACCGCGGTGGCCGAGCTTTCTGCGGCGCGCCAGTCACAGTCTGCACAGCCACTAAGGTCGGGGGTTCGAATCCCCCCTCCAGCATTGATATTTGTGCCGTCCTTAGTATTACCTAGTTCATAAGTAGTTTGTAAGTTTAGGTACTGATGACCCCGTAGTTAAGTCCCATAAGCTCTACAAACATTTGAACGTTTTTGAGTAGTTACCTTACAAACCAAATAACGAGACTCATATACTACTTTTAGTCCTCATTCTCTAATCTAATTCCTTCAGCATCCCCTGATTTTCTTACACAACATTCCATTGCTCTTAGTTTGTTCTTTTCATTGTTTATTTTATAACCTGCTTTCAAGACACTGCCAGTTCCGTTCAACTGCCCTTCCAGGTCCTTTGCTGTCTCTGACAAAATTACAGTATTATCGGCAAATCGCAGTCTTTTACTTCTTCGCCCTGAACTCTAATTCCTTCTACACATTACTCCTTGCACGTCACCTTGCTTGACGACTGTGGAATTTCCAGTGTTATGTGCTAGCTCTAAGTGGGTTTCATAATCGTATACACGTCTTGCTTTTTCCACTATTTCCCTCTTGATTTCAAAGAGAAGCCAATATCTTTCTGCATACAATTTTTACTTTTGAGTGTTTTCAACCTTTACATTAATGTAATTGGGAATTAAGTTGTCAATCTTGCAGGTTTGGTTGGATTTTATGTGCTGCATCGTTTTGTGGAGTCTGAGATATATTTTCTTAAACCAGTTGACTTGTGGACAGGGAATGCTAGACACGGCTAAAGTAACATTCTTAGCTTTTAGTCCTTTCGCCCCGCAGTTGCTTTTTATATTACAATACAGCTATTTATTTGTATGAGCCGCGTAGCAATATAAAGTCTTATTTCAGGAAATGTCTCAGTCCTCATGACAGTGATAGAAAAAACACAATACATACGCTGCAATGAAACACTTAAGAAATGAACGTGAACAGAAAATAATAATGTTAAAAACCAAGAGGAGACAAGTAGACTTTTATATATGGAATGAGAAGAACAAAACTCAGATTTCACTGGCATTAGTTAATCACACTGACACAGTCTTACATCCCAAAGAAAACCTGGTATTAGAAAAAGTTTGAAACCTTGCACCAATACGAGATTAGATAATAATTACATGGAAAGTCTCATTGTAGAAACAGAATGCATCATCACACGTAAAGAACAACAAAAGAACCGTGAAACAAACATAGGCCTCACTAGATAATTGAAGGAAAAACATAGTAAAACAGAGACAATATGAACAAAATGAGAACCACTAATCAGATATAGGCACCATGAAATCACTGAAACAAAAGTAAACATTAAACAACAATGTAGTAACTAAGTCAGACAAAAAAAATGTAGCACTACTTGGACAAAAGACAATAATCACAAAAACCAAAGAATATATAATAGCCTACAACCTAATAACATTGAAATTAGAGCCCTTCTATATATTCATTCCACCGTTCAGCTTCCCCTTCGTACTGGTTTTCCATATCTACATCTACATAGATACTCTGCAAATCACATTCAAGTGCCTGGCAGCGGGTTCATTAACCACTGTCATAACTTTTCTCTACCGTTCCATTCTCTAATAGCACGCGGGAAGAAAGAACACCTACATCGTTCCGTTTTCGATCTGATATCTCTTATTTTTTTGGGATGGTCATGTCTCCCTAAGTAGGTGGGTGCTAGCAAAATATTTTCACATTCAGAACTAAAACTCGGTGATTGAAACTTCGCAAACAGATCACGCCGCAATGAATAACGTCTTTCTTTTAATGATTTCCACCCCAATTCTTGCAACATTTCCGTGACGCTTTCTGCCCCGTAACGTGATAAAACAAAACGAGCTGCCCTTTTCTGAACCTTCTCAATGTCTTCCGTCAGTCCCACCTGGTGAGGGTCCCACAAGCGGCAACAGTACTAAAAAATGTTTGTTACGCTTATGGTATTTGAATACGGGGTCATCAGCCCCTAATCTTACAAACTACTTACGAACTACCTTATACTAAGGACGGCACAAATATCCATGCCCGAGGGGGGATTCGAACCCCCGACCGTAGTGGCCATGCAGACCGTGACTGGAGCGCCTCAGTCCCCGCGGTCACCGCGGCCGGCGCAACATTACTCTAGGAGAGGACGCACAAGTGTGATGTAGGCAGTCTCTTTGGTGGAGCTGGTGCATCTTCGAAGCGTTCTGCCGATGAAACGTAACCTTTGGTTCGCCTTCCCCACAATATTTTCTGTGTGTTCTCTCCAGTCAAAGTTGTTTGTAATTGTAACTCCTACGTATTTGGTAGAATATACGACCTTAAGGTTTGACTGATTCATCGCGTAATTAAAGTTCAGCGGATTTCTTTTAGTGGTCATGTGTATTACTTCACACTTTTCTTTATTTAGTGTCAATTGCCAATTTTCGCAGCATCCAGAAATTTTGTCTAAATCGCTTTGCAGTTGCTTTTGATCCTCAATTGGCTTCAATAACCGATAAACGACAGCATAATCCGCGAACAGTCGAAGGGAGCTATTCAGATTGTCTCCTAAATCGTTAATAAACACGAGGAAGAGTAGGGGACCTATAACGCTTCCCTGTGGAATGCCAGATATCACTTCTGTTTTACTCGATGACTAACCGTCAATTACAACGAACTGTGTTCTTTCTGATAGGAAATCGTGAATCCAATCGGATAATTGGGGAGTTATTCAATAAGCACGCAATTTCATAAGAAGCCGCTTGTGGGGTACAGTGTCAAAAGCCTTCCTGAAATCCAGAAATATGGAATCGATTTGAGATCCCTTGTCGATGGCACTTAACACTTCATGTGAATAAAGGGCAAGCTGTGTTTCGCTAGAGTGATTCTTTCTGAATCCGTGTTGACTACTGGTTAATAGGTCGTTCTCTTCGAGGTAGTTCATAATATTCGAACAAAGTATATGTTCCAAAATCCTACTGCAAATCGACGTCAATGAGATAGGCCCGTAATTTTGGGGATCACTCCTATTGCCTTTCTTGAATATTGGAGTAACTTGGGCAACTTTCCAGTCTTTGGATACGGATCTTTCGCTGAGTGATCGGTTGTAAATTATAGCTAAGTACGGAGCTATTGCATCAGCATACTCTGAGAGGAATCTAGTTGGTATACAATCTGGCCCGGAAGATTTATTTTTGTTTAGTGACTTAAGTTGTTTCACTGCTCCAGGAACATCTACTTTTATTTTTCGCATGCTGGCAGCTGTTCTTGGATTGAATACTGGAGTGTTCACTTCATCTTCTTTGGTGAAAGAATTTCGGAAAGCTGTTTTTAGTTATTCAGCCTTAGCAATACTGACATCGGTTGTATTACCATTGCTATCGCGTAGTGAAAGTATTGTTTGTGTTTTGCCGCTAGTGTACTTCACATATGACCAGAATTTCTTTGGATTTTCTGCAAGATTACGGGACAAGATTTCGTTGTGGTAACTACTATAGGCTTCTCGCATTGAAGTCCGCGCTAGGTTGCGAGTTTCAGTAAAAGATTGCCAGTCTTGTGGATTCTGTGTCTTTTTAAATTTTGCCTGCGTTTTTCTTTGTTTCTGCAACAGTGATCTGACCTGTTTTGTGTACCACGGGGGGTTAGACCCCCTCTTTTATTAATTAATTTGGTATAAATCTCACGATTGCTACTGATATAATGTCTTTGAAAGTAAGCCACAACTACACTCGCATTTTTAGTTTTGAAAGACTGGAGACTCACTCAGGAAAGCGTGAAGCGAACTTTTATCTGATTTATTGAATAGATATATTTTTCGTTTATTTTTGGTGCATTTGGGCATTTCGACATTCAGTCTCGCTACTACAACTCGATGTTCGCTAATCCCTGTATCTGTTTTGATGCTCTTTACTAGCTCAGGATTGTTAGTTGCTAGGAGATCAAGGGTATTTTCGCAACCATTTACTATTCTAGTGGGTTCATGAACTAACTGTTCGAAGTAGTTTTCAGAAAAAGCATTCAGAACTAGTTCGGACGATGTTTTATATTTGCCGCCGGTTTTGGATACGTAATTATGCCAACATATCGAGGGTAAATTAAAGTCGCCACCGATTATAACAGTATGCTTCGGATTCCTATTTGAAATGTGATTCAAGCATTCGATATTCATGTAACCGCTTTCGTTGTCTCCAAATACTTCCTATATTTTACTGTAGGTAGTATTTACCATACATTCCTGTATGGACTGGCATTTGTCCTCTAGTCACTCCTCTTTCGTGAATATGCACCTCTTATCAACCTAATTTTTCATCAGTCTGCTTCATTATCAGCCTTTTTATATTTTCTTCTTTCATCAGTTTCGTAACTCTTGTGTTACTCAAACATTTCCATTGGACCTTGTTCGTCTACCTATATGATCATCTGTGGCCTTTCCTACTTTAATTCTTATAGCTACCCGTTCTTTTTCTATTGTATTACTATCTTCCGTTTCGGTCAATCCTTGCGTAATGCCCCCCCCCCTGAACCTCCGGTCAGCTTCTAATTCCTTTAGCTTATCAAAGTTCAGTCCGGCCCCCCAGTGCTGCTGTAGCAGTTTTAGAATCATTCAAAGAAACTCTACACTAGGTAGTGCATAGGTATCCTGGCCATGTAATATTAGTCGGAGGAGACCTAGCTAGTTACATTTCAGGCGGTACAGACAAGCAGTCTTGCGAGCTACTTTTGGACATATTCTCCGAAAACTGTCTTGAGCAGTTAAACCGGCAACCCATGCGCAATTGAAATATTCTAGACCTAATAGCCACAAACAGGCCTGACCTTATTAACGATGTCTGTGTAGAGACAGGAATTAGTGATCATGATATCGTCATAGCGTCGATGATGACCAAAGTTCATAAACCAATCAAGAAGGCTAGGAGCGTGTTTTTGTTGGGAAGAGCCGATAAGCAAATGTTACCATCGCACTTAGAAAATGAATGGGCATCGTTTAATTCCGGGACTATGGATGTAGAGGAACTGTGGACTAAATTTAAGTGCATTGTTAATAAAGGGTTAGAAAAATATGTGCCAGTAAAGATGATTAATTACGGAAAAGATCCGCCGTGGTATAATAATAATGTTAGAAAGCTGCTGAGAAAGGAAAGGCTGTTGCACTCTCGATTCAAAAAAAGAACACGCAAATGATGACAGGCAAAAGTTAGTAGAGATTCGTGCGTCTATAAAAAGATTGATGCGCAAAGCATACAATAATTATCACAGCCATACCTTAGCAAAAGATCTTTCCGAGAAACCGAAAAAATTCTGGTCCTATGTAAAATCGATAAACGGGTCAAAGCCCACTGTCCAGTCACTCGTTGATCATTCCGGGGCAGTAATAGAAGAAAGCAAACGGAAAGCTGAAGTTCTAAATTTAACCTTTAAGAAATCTTTCACGCAGGAGGACCGCACAAATGTACCATCATTTGATCAACGTACATATTCCGAAATGGGGGACATAGCAATAGGTATTTCCGGTGTTGAGAAGCAGCTGAGAGAGCTAAATACGAAAAAGTCTGCTGGTCCGGATGGAATACCACTTCTGTTTAACAAAGAATATTCTGCGGCGTTGGCCCCCTACTTAGCTTGCATTTATCGCGAATCTTTAATTCATCGAAAAGTTCCTAGGGATTGGAAAAAAGCGCAGGTGACACCCGTGTATAAGAAAAGAAAGAGAACTGACCCATACAATTACAGGCCAATATCGTTGACATCAGTTTTATGTAGAATTTTGGAGCATATTGTCAGTTCGAATATAGTAAAATTCTTTGAAACGGAAAAAGCTTCATTCTATGAATCAGCACGGGTTTAGGAAACATCGTTCATTTGAAACTCAGCTTGCCCTTTTCTCACATGACATCTTGCGAGCCATGGACGAAGGGCAACAGGCGGATTGTGTTTTTCTCGACTTCGAAAAGGTGTTCGACGCGGTGCCACACTGCAGACTGCTAACAAAGATACGAGCTTATGGAATAGGTTCACAGATTTGTGACTGGCTGGAAGACTTCCTAAGTAGTAGAACGCAGTACGTTGTTCTCGACGGCGAGTGTTCATCAGAGAAGAGTGTATCGTCAGGCGTGCCCCAGGGGAGTGTGACAGGACCGCTATCATTTTCAATCTATCTAAATGATCTGATCGACAGATTAAGTTGTAATTTGCGGCTGTCTGCTGATGATGCTATGTTGTATGGGAGGGTGTCGTCTGTAGCTGACTGTAATAGCATACAGGATGACTTGGACAAAATTTCTAGTTGGTGCGAAGAATAGCAGCTAGCTCTCAATGTGGAAAAATGTAAGGTGATGCGCATGAGTAGGAAAAACAATCCCATAATGTTCGAATACAGCATTGTTATTGAGCTTCTTGATGCTGTCGCGTCGTTCAAATATCTAGGCGTAACATTGCAGAGCGATATGAAATGGAACGAAGATGTAAGGACAGTTGTGAGTAAGGCGGACAGCCGACTTCGGTTTATTGGGAGAATTTTGGGAAGATGTACTTCACCTGTAAAGGAGACCGCGTATAAAACGCTTGTACGACCACGTCTTGAGTATTGCTCAAGTGTTTGGGACCCGCAGCACATCGGTTTAAAGGTAGACATAGAGGCGGTTCAGAGGCGAGCAGCTAGATTTGTTACCGGTAGGTTCGACCAATGCGCGAGTGTCACGGAAATGCTCCGGCAACTCAATTGGGGATCGCTGGAAGAAAGACGAAGTACTTTTCGTGAATTTCTGTTGAGTAAATTTAGAGGGCCGGAATTTGAAGCTGAGTGTAGTACGATCTTGCTGCCCCCTACTTACATTTCGCGTAAAGACCACAAAGACAATGTCTTACAATTATAAAAGCAATTTGGTACTTCCCGGTGTCTTGTGGTCCCTTCCACGATAAAACCTTCTTTCATGATGTTTAAACTAAGTGTTAGTGAGGATTAGATTTTCCTCTGTTGAAAATTCTACAAGCGCCCTCTTTTTCATTCCTTTTTCCCAATCCATATGCACCTACTCTTTCTTATGCCCTTTCCTTTCCTACAATCAATTTCAGTTCCCAATTAGAACGTTTCTCCTCTGCCTTAAAGTCTATACGGCTTCTTTTTCTCATTATACATTTTCAATCTCCTTACCATTGGCACAGATAGTTGGCCTATAAACTTGTACTACTGTGTTCCATGTTGGTTTTGTGTCTATCTTTACTACGATAAGACTATCACCATTCTTTTCATAGCAACTAACCCGAATTTGTTTTCCTATTTGTTGTTAGAACGACTGCTGTGTTCCCCAAACTATGTATTTTCAATTATGTTCTTCCGTGATTATTCTTCCTGCCATCGAACTTCAGTAACCACCAGCATATCTAACATCAACACATTCACTTCTATTTTCACATTTTTTACCTTACCTATCCTTTAAAGTTGTAGAATATTACACGCTCCTATCCGTGGAATGTCTGTCTAGTTTTCTTGTCAACGACATCGTCCTGAGTAGTCCCATCATGGGATCAGAATGGGAGACTACAACTGTAGTTTTCCCATCGTTTCTGAAGTTCGCAATAGCTGCATCACAAAACCACGTTAGCTAATGCTACAACTCTATCATCCAATCTGTTGTCCTTCTGACTACTGAAAACTCTCAGGAGCAACACGTTTCTTTGGCCTCTCCAAAGATACCCCTCCGCTGTAGTTGCATTACGGTATGACTATATGTACCGTTGAGGCAGGCAAGCCACACCACCTCGTCAATGTCTGTAGTTCATTTTAAATAATTAAAAATGTAGAGTTGTCCACATGAGTACTGTAAGTAATCCCTTACACTTCGTGCACAATATAAATCATTCAAATCTCACATAGGTAAATTCAACTAAATACCTATGAATTACGGCAGGCTTAAAACAGAAAGAACACACAGAAAAACCTTTGGCGCGTTACACCATCTGATCACCGAGCAGATGCATCTGCCTATACACTTCTTCGACCTAAAGCGTAGTACTGCTGTGCTACGTGGGATCCTTACTATGTAGGACTAACGGACGATTAGCAAGAGGCAAAGAAGGGCAGATCTTATGTTATTATCGCCAGACAGGAAAGAGTCATGGAAATGATACAGGATTTGGAATGGGAAGTTTGGAAGTGGGAGGGAAGTCTTTCAAATTCAAATTCAAGTGTTTGTAGAGCTTATGGGAATTAACTACGGGGCCATCAGTCCCTAAACTTACAAACTACATATGAACTAGCTAACACTAAGGACGGCACAAATATCCATGCCCGAGGGGGGATTCGAACCCCCGACCATAGCGGCCGTGCAGACCGTGACTGGAGCGCAGTACCCTCGGCCACTGCGGCCGACAGGGAAGTTTTCCTGGGACCTAATCTACATACGCAATTTCGATCATCAACTTTCTCACTCGAGTGCAAAATTATGTTTTTTACTCCGATCTACTTTGTAAGAACCGCTCATCAAACGAAATAAGACAAAACCTGAACGGAGAAATTTCGGTTTTCTCTCCTTCCGCGACGTTTTCAGGAATTGAGTGGTAGATAAGTAATATGATAGTAATGAGATTAATCCTTTGCCAGCAAGGTGTGATTTGCAAACTATCATGTCGATGTGAACATGCCATATTAATATTGAGCACCATATATGGAAGATTTTGCCCACAACATCCATAGCATTACCGACAGGAACTCTAGTACTGTCGCACATGACCAGCTTGTAATACCCTGCTAATTCCCTGCACGTTCTTAGGTAACACGAATTGGGAGCTCTGTCCCATCCTTTCGTACATCGACCGTGTGATCTGCCTTTAAGAAGTTGACGTTTATACGTTAATTTTTGATTCACGGTGCTAATTGAACTTGTCATGCAGAATCCATTAGAGTTTGAGAAGAACAGATATGTACACAGGTTGAGCTCTGCAAGGGAAAGTTATTCTAGTTATCCAGGTGTCTTTGACCCTCTATAAAAAGCACGATAACCATTAGTCACTTTAAATAATCCTTGACTATTTGACTACGTTCACATTATATTCTTCGAAAGACCATGTTTTATTTCATATATTATACTGTATTATAACGTTAGTAGAATTTTTATACCTAATCTCATTTTTCTACATTATTTTTCTTTTAACAAGGGAAACTTCCCATTTCAACCCACACCACTCCTATATTTGGTGGTGTCATTGCGCAATGGTTGAACCATCAAAAAATTTACCGTTCTTGTACCCTTGTTAATAACAAGTACGACTTCTTACTTTGGTGCTTTTCGGTTTTATATCAGCAACGAAAAGGTGACGTAGTCACGGATACAAAACGGATTGCCGCGGTGGAGTCGCCGAGCGGTCTAAGGCGTCTCGCTGCGGAGCGCGCGGTTGCTCGCCGTGGAGGTTTGAGTCCTCCCTGGGGCATGGGTGTGTGTGCTTGTCCGTAGGTTAGTTTACCTAGGTTTAAGTAGTTTGTAAGCTACGCACTGATGACCACGCAGTTTGTTCCGATATATTTACAAACATTTGAACATTTTTTGAACAAAACGGATTAAACATTGCCATTTTAATAGGTAACAAGGATCAGTTCAGCTGTTGTTTAGGATTCAGCAGCGTTACGATCGAATGTATCAATTTACGTTGAGTAGTGAATTGAGAAGAGGAATACGTTATAAATCTTTCCATCCATTCTTTTGTCATCTTTGTCACACTCTACTTGATTAGTGTGAACATCAGTATTGAATATTGATATTGAATTGATATTGTCAACTTCTTGCCGACTTTAGTAAATACATGAAATTGTTAAACTCTAGGGAACTCCTTAGGCTTACCTTGTTTCTGTTTAATCATTCATCATTAGCTTAGGCGTGAATAGATCCCTTGCGCACGGAGTACGGTCGTGGATTAGTCAGACAGGAATTATATAATTAACAGCCTCCTGTTTTACACCCACGAACACCTGCACTATGTTAGAATAAAGGAGCTCAAGAATCAGAATCTGCGGAACAGAACGCAAGTAAATATAAGCAGTACTTACGTAGAACGTGCTGTCGAAAAGTGAAATAACAGTAAGCCACAGATAGAAAATTGGATACAGCAAACAGATGCCTCAATGAGCGGATGCACATTCCAAAATTTTTGGGGAAAAATTGAACACAATGGATTTTGAAGATGAATCTCCCGTTTTACAACCCAGAACCATGAAAGCGATACCAAGAACTCTTCGCTGGATGTTGGACATCATGTTGAGCTGGTTTTTACTTTATTTTATTTTATTGTTATCTTATTACTAATTGTAGGGGGGTATGAAGGTGAGTTGTAAGGACGAACCGAAACAACAGTTTCGTATTATGCTTGGAATAGAATAGATAGGTATTTGTTATTTTGATAAGCAATACCAGGAATTTCAATTACCATTTTTACCCAATTTAGAGCTCTTTAATGTGCGTCAATGACCAAAGTCAAGAATTGCGGACAAATAAATCATATGTATCCGAATTCCTGAATTCTTGTTCTTTAGAATCATCGAAACATGGATTTAATTTTGTCCTCGGAGTCATTCTCCTTGGCATTCTTCTATAAAATGTTCTCGGGTTACGAGCCGCATCATGTCTAATAAAATCCTCGAGTTTTCAATGGCAAACTACGTCATCGTCATCAGGAGCAAAACTTAACCGCCGATATTGGTTGTGTCCTGCTTATATAGTTGTCAAGCTGTGTACGGAACCTTCTGGAGAGCTGCAGAGTGCTTGCGCGGAACGCCAAGGCGGACAGTGCACCAGCCGCGGTGGCCGAGGGGACTGCGGCGCGCAAGTCACGGTCTGCACGGCCACTACGGTCGGGGGTTCGAATCCCCCCTCGGGCATGAATATTTGTGCCGTCATTATTGTTAGCTAGTTCATAAGTAGTTTGTAAGTTTAGGGACTGATGACCCCGTAGTTAAGTCCCATAAGCTATTCAAACATTTGAACATTTTTTTGCGGACAGTGCTAACTCTTCCTAGAAGACACGGCTTCACAACAGGCCGTGCCGACCTCACAACGAGAGGCCGGGAGAGACAGCAAACTGGTTGGCTGCTGGGGCACGCCCACCGTCCCGTAGCGGCCGGCTCTTGGAGGTAAGAATAATGGGAGATGACGCTATGTATTCCAGCCGTGCTATCAACAACACCTAGAAAGAAGGCCGCTGCGCTCTCGTGTGATGTCAGGCAGAGTAGGTTGAACGCGCATAGCTGACTCGGTATCCGCTGGGGCACGGCCCACTATGCCGAAGCAGCGAGCCCGTCAGCTATGCACGCGCAACCTACTCTGCCTGACGTCACACGAGACCGCCACGGCCTTCACTCTAGGTGGTGGTAGTGTATGAAGATTTTCTATTGGAGGTCGTCAAAAAATCTCAAAATTCAGAATGCGTAATAATATACTCTAGTAATAATAATTTCGTTATTGAATGTTGCAGCAATCACAAGTAATGGGTCGTATCAACACTTTCGCAGTGAAAGTTAAAATTTTGAATAAAAAGATGGTATTAATTAACTTGAAACATTCACTGCGGTAATTAATTAAGCTCGGCCCTATCTGACTTGGCATTGACTACAGCCTCCAACTAGCACCTCTTACTATTCACGAACTGCATAACGTCACTAATGAATGTGTCACAATTCATGTAGCGGTGATGGCCTGTTCGTGTTATAATCAAAATCGTAATAGCTGATAGACTCTGATTGCAATAATAATATCTCAGTACTGTGAAACTCCGTGGTGCAATGAGCTTCACAAATACTACAGTCAAAGTTCCCAATAATTTTGATAATATTGTTTAAAGCATTCAACTTCCTTATAAAACTTTACGTGAACTATTTTTGATTAATTGGTTCCAGGGCCTGGGTAGCGTACGCGTGTAACTGGCTGAGCAGAGTCTGGCATTTAATGTATTTCATAAAATTACTTTCGTCAAGTCTGGTAAAACTACTAGAATACTTTGAATACTGTTAGCCTGGTTACTTTCTATATAAATGAAACCAACTCTACGTGCAACCTCTCTAGCAAGTTAAAAGATTTGGCATAATAATTGGTTGCAAAACTTAGAACAGCACTGCACTTTAATTACTAGTCTCTGTGTTGTAACACATTTAGCAATTCTTTAACTCGTCTAGGTATTTCTTTAAAACTTTGAAAAATGATTGAACTTGTTGGTCCATGTACAGGCTTGCATAATCAACATAATCTAATAATGGTGGTAATGCAGTGACTATAACTACTTACACAAGTAAGACTAGTTTCAAAATAAATCATATATAATCGAACCAAAATTCTGATTGGGTTGACACTACATATACATGCATACAAAATAAAATGTTACAGAAGTACTCATCTGTTTTCGTCGTCTTCGTCGTGAATTCCATACAAGACAGATATGATTACAATAGATACTCTTACTGCTGGCTCAAAATATTTTTATCGACAACTCTTTGTTGAGCTCGTCTGGCTGAAATCTCCATGCATTGATATCACCTCGATACACCTTCTAGTCTCCGTAATTACAACAACGATCACACTCGGTGACAATAGACTTGATAACCAAACAATTACTTTTCTTGCAATCATGAATAAACATTACTCAGATCACTTTCGAGCATAAATAAACTTATTTCGCACTTCCTTCAATACATTAAACAGTACGCCTCTCAGGATTACTGCAATTGCATTAAACTCGCGCCACACTGCGCCTAGCGTGCCTCTGCACCATCAACAAAACATTTATGTGTTTACTATAGGGAGTCCGCTCCGCGACTGCTTCAGCAGCGCGACACTCACAGCTACCACTTCTGTACCAAAGACAGTCTTTACAACAGGTTCAACATTTTCTCTGGCACATTGCCAAGTTACAGCATAAGAATGTCCGTGCATTCATGCGGGTTTACACATACAGTCCATGTTTACACTAAATGAATCAATATAGGAAATGTCGTTACATAAGCAATATATCTAGCATACAAGAAATGAAAAATACATGAAATAAACAAATTTAAGGCAATGTATACATTACGTTAAATCAAACTGTAAGATACAGCAACAGGTGTACTCTTACAGTGGTACTACACTTTGAAGCCATGGCCGCCGTGGCACTTCGTCCAAAACACTGACATTGTGTTGTAGCTGTGTCTGTATTTCTGTCGCTAATTGCATCATATAAACAGGATTTCGTTTAAAATAAAATCTCGAAAAACGAAAAACAATCGTGTTTATTCTGTTTAGAAATAGTTGTTGCTACAAAATTACGAATCATAAATGTCAGATAAAATAATTCGATTGAGTGAACTAACGCCAGAGCACAGTGACGATATCTTCTCTTTGTGTAGTAAGTTTCATTAATTCTACTAAAACTAGATTTTGCTTTCGAAATAATTGACTTAGTAAGAGTCAAATTTATATTTTATTCCTTATTCATTAAGTGGGGGAAATAACTTTCATCTTTAAGAGCCGGCCGCGGTAGCCGAGGAGACTGAGGCGCTTGAGTCACGGTCTACACGGCCACTACGGTCGGGTGTTCGAATCCCCCCTCGGGCATGGATATTTGTGCCGTCCGTAGTTGTAGCTAGTTCATAAGTAGGTTGTAAGTGTAGGGACTGATGACCCCGTAGTTAAGTCCCATAAGCTTAACAAACATTTGAACATTTTGAACATCTTTAAGAAATCAAAAAGAGAAAAATACGCTACATTACAAGTAAAGATGTTATATATGTTCGTTCACAATAAAAGTGGTACTATCACACGTTAGCGAGGCCATTTACACATGAAATGGTATTTCCTTCGATTTAGCTTCACAATAAGAACGATTCGTACACATAAACAACACACAAGTCACCATAACAGTGCAAAATCCTTCCAAAAACGAACGACAAGCGTACGCAAACAAGGTAAATACAGCAGTGTTTCGGTCGGCTCAAGATGGCTACCCTTGGCTTCACTGCTGCGGCGTCAGAGCGCCTCCGTTTATTCTTACCTCCATGGGCCGATCAGTCAGCTAGCTTTCGCGGCCTCTCGGTGTGACGTCGGCACGGCCTATTGCGAGGCCATGTGTTCTAGGAGGTGTAGGCAGTGCGCTGCGGTACCGAGTGACGTCACGAAGCGCGTACAGCCAACACCACCTGGAGACAAGGCCTTACTACAGGCCCTGCTACGTCACACTGACCAGGAAGCGGCCACCAGTAAATGGCTGGGCGCTGGGGCACGCCCAGTGCCTCGTAGCGGGCAGCCAGTAAGCACGCAGCACGTCATGTTGTAAGGCCTTGTATCTAGGTGGTGTTGGTATAGCCGGCGTCACATTTGAACCTGGAGCTCCCGCCTCCTTACAAGCACCTCATTTCTGCTTTCGCTCCAAGTCCATAGCTCACCTCCACGCTCTGCTGAGTGTGAATCGTATTGTTATTATTTAATCAAATTTCTGTCGTTTCTTATATAATGATACTCAGTAATATGGTGTTTGGGACATAATTCTCAAATTATCAAACTGAATTTTATGCCAGTTTGTCAGGCAATGTTCTGCTGGCTTACCAAGCTCTACTTCTTTTTATATCGCATGTGCTCTGCACAAAGCTCAGCAACAGTTGGAATAGTCTGACCGATATAAACACTTCCACACTCACAGGGAACACTATAAAAACCCAGAGCACGTACAGCTAAACTTAACAGGGCGTAACATGTATCTGATCTTGGAAACTGGCCGGAAAACTGGTCTCAAGCCATTTTTGCTCAGTATACGCCCTATCTTGCTCGTCGTTGTTGCACAGAATGAAAGGAAAGTCTCCGGATTGACCGTCTCCGCTGATTCACAGGATCCCTTACGTTGGTAACAATGGAAATCTTTGGCAATTTCACCCTAGCTGTAATAGTTTTCCTTTAAAACACACATGAAACGTTGGAGTTCAGACTCCAGATGGTCGTCGTCATAAATAACTTTCGCCATATGTTACTAGCGTGTTGAGGAGAGCTTTCTTAAGCACGGGGTGATGGTCACAATTGCGTTCAGGTAAAGAAGAGTGTGCGTTGATTTCGTGTACACTGAATGACCTAGCCGGCCTCCTGCTTCCCGCTCAACTGAAACGTCCAAGAACGTAAGCTTGCCATCCTTCTTCACCTCGACGGTGAATTTTATGTTTGGATGGACACTGTTCATATCTTCAACGAACTGTTACATTGTATTCTTGCCACGTGGCCGTATCACTAACGTATAGTCTGCGTCCCTGAAGAAGGTTCCGTACGCAACTTTGCAGCTATTTAGGCCTAAGCAGGACATTAACCAAATTGTCAGTTTTACTCCAGATGACGATGGCGGAGCTTGCCATCGAAAGCTCGACGATTTTATTCGACATGACGTGGCGTATACACCGAGAACATTTAATAGCACATACATTCAATGACCTGCCATCATTCTAAATCGGTATTGTCACCACAGAAACCCAGTGACTCGAAAGGGTCTGATTTTTTAAAATTATCGTGAGACTCGTACTCTGACTCTTCGCTGTCAGCAACCATTTGTAACAAGCACTGCAGTGTAATGGGTTTCCGAGGAATGAGTGCTTAGCTTGCACTCATATCTTAAGACATTTGCACGGGGAATATGTACTTGGGACTAGCTCAGTACTGCAGTCTGCGGTGGGATATGACGGTAGTTCCAGTGGCGTGGTCTCGGTGCTAGGCAGTGGATTGAGAACGCTCAATGGGGCGGCGATAATCAGAGAGTTAGCAGCGGACGTCGCTCCTGTACGGGCTATTAACTCTGTAACTCTGCCGCCGTATTTCTAGCTGGCCATCACGAAGTCACTAACTAGTGACGTCAGTGTAACTCACGACCAACCAAATGTTTTACTCATTATTTATGTACCTACGGAAAAAGGTATACTTTGTTAGTTCTTAGCAGACAATTTATGAATTACACATTCATTCGCGTGGAAACATTTTAAAAATCAAATACTGCCAGGTTCTTTTGGTTCATTGTTAACGCTTAGTTATATAATTACTACCTTAATCCCGCGGCTCAGCTCGCGTGTTGGTTGATTATAATAGATAAGCTATCTTTCAGTAGTGTGCTATGAGACTGGTTTTGAAGGATGAAATGAAATACAATACCTTATTTAGAAACAAACATTTTAATCAACATTCAAATAAAAAAAATTATGTGAAGTGCTTAATGATTTACGTTTATCAGGAAAGTAAGTAGTGTAGATCAAATCAAACGTAAAAATGCACTAGTTTCGAAGAATCCAATCACGAAATTCAACAATAATTATTGTAATAATATCAAAATCACTTGATATAATGCGCGAAACGTCAAATCGATTTTTTTAAAGAGACGTATTAAAAGAAATTTCTTTTTTACTGCTTGATTTATTTATTCTTATATTTCCTTATTCGTATGTTTATCCTTACAGAGAAACAGTTGAAGACATTGTAGCACGCGTAGACTAAAGATATGGTCTGTGGCATCACGTTTTGCTGTATGTAGCCTCCTTGCTGTAGAGTCGCAAACGTCATCGCTGGCTTTCGGTCCGAATTTTTTTAATTTTTTTTATTTTTATAATAGCTATCGGCATGGAACTGCTTTGGTGTACAACGGGAGACTTCGGACAACAATTACACACACACCATTCGTTTGCGTTTTGTTGTTTTCGCTGCAGAGCCAAATATTAAAACACACACACACACACACACACACACACACGTAGAATTGTATATACAGCCATAACTTTCCATCAAAATATACTCCACCCTTTTATCATTATCAACGCTCAAGGAACAGTGCAACCAATAAAACTATTTTCAAAGAGTAAATATCATTTTCAAAGAGTAATTATTGTTCCGCATTTCGCGTTATATTCTTCAAATTACTAAATATCAATCAGATAGTTATAAAACCGTGCCTAAAACCTTCCTCAGGTATAAATTAGTAACTGTACAAATATTTAAGTGTCTGCGTCTTGTCATTCGGACGTGATAAGCGTACACCAAACAGACATTCACATTAATTTATATAGATAAGTAACTATTCGATCGCCATAAAACCGCGCCTAAACCCTTCCCCGGATTGACATTAGTAACTGTACAAATTTTTATCTCTTTATGTCTTGTGGTTCAAACGTGAAAAACGTACACCGAACAGACATTCACATTTATAGAAATAGATTATAGATTACTAGCTTAATTCCCGGTGCTTCGCACCTGTATACTGGATGGTATGCATTGGTTGTTTCTACTTCTAAATATACATTTTCATAGAGTTAGCTTTAAAAAAGCTTTCCTAATCAAGTATTTTTGTATAACTTGCCCTATTGCACCATTGATGGCAAAATCCAAAACATCCCTAAATACATTTTTAAAAATTATATTCATGGTTCCAAATCTAAAGTTTCGCATTTCTGGCACCAAAATAGTCTTAGTAGCACCCTTCAAAGATTCTTCCTTAATTCAGTTTCCTTAATTCAGTCGCCTGTTGTTTGAATTTCCAAAACTATTGAAACAAATCTTTCTTTAAAATTCGAATCAAAAATCTAAATCCGAAGTAGTGTATTTCTTTCTTCTTAATTGCCGTAATAGCAGCGTATTTTCAGAACACCGTAAATCCCCTATTTCACTCCCTTAGCCATGGGAGTATCAGAAAATCGCTGATGCCTACAATGTAAGATAAACAACGTTTACAAATTTCAAGTTTCTGTCGTCTCTAGATTCAATTTTGAACGCCGTTTTCTGTCGTTTAGAAACGGATAGAGAACGCAAAATTTCTTTCTTATGCTTTGGCGTCTTCCTTGGTATGTGAATGTAGTCTTTACCGGCGTATACAGCTGATGAAATCTTCTCGGGCTTCCATCTGGGTAGCTGCGATAAAATTCCGCGATGTTGCGATACGTCACTGAATCTTATTGCAGCTACCCGAATGGAAGTCTGAGAAGATATTTTCATCATCTTCCTTGGTAGTTTTCAAAACTGCAACATGCACTTATTTTTCTTTAATGTTCGTTTGTTGCAGAAAAACAACTGAACGATGTGCATAATGTTTCCCTGTATATAAGCTCTTTGCTATTATAGTATCAAAAGTCATCGCTGGTCTTCAGTCCGAATTTTATTTAAGCTAACGACATTCACCCTCCATATCTTCCACCCTCTTAAGCTATCGACACGGAACTGCTATGGTGTACAACGGGAGATTTTGTAATACAACAACACTGAGGGCTCGTTTGCCTCCTCCGTTTTTGCTGGAGGGAAAAATATTGTCACCCCATTTTATATAAGTCAGTAACTAAAAAAAAAAAAAAAAAAAAAAAAAAAGGTAAAGCAGTCATCAATCCGAAGATTGTTTTTTTTTTTTTTTTTTTTTTTTTTTTTTTTTTTTTTTTTTCGGGCCTTCATCCACCCCTTCTAGCCCGTCCTTACGCTCGCCACTTCTCGCCTTCGTCGGCGCAGGCTCTCCTCAGCCTGTGTAGAAACGGAATCTCTTCCTTTTGCTCTATCAAGCACGCAAATCAATCCCAGTAAGTTGAGTGGAAAACAAACTTCTCTAAGTGTAGCTTCTTGTTGGGAATGAGAATAGAGATTTATAGCTGATTCATGAAGATTGTAATGAAAGTATAGCGCCACTTTTCTTTGTGCATGCCATGTCGCTATGTGCTCCAAACTTCTTGATCCCTTGCTAAAGGTGTAATGGCTTTATATAACAGTGTAAAATTATTATTTACTCCACAGTAATGTAAATTGCACAAATAATATAAAGGCCACCCTGGCAGTAGTTTCACCACTTCATAAGGTAAATTAAAAAAAAAAACAAATAATTCAGTTTCTGTTCCATTGATTGGATAGGGACCACATTTAATGTAGAAATTATCATTCCATGATGGATGTGTATTTTTGACACATCTGTTTAAACTGGGATTCAAAAATAAAAATTGAATGAAAACAAAATCTTTTCCCTGAATAAAGAAAAGATAATTTCTGGGATGAGTCTGCAGTTTGTTGCGATCTCTTATGTCCGGTGAAAGAATCTTAGGATGATCTTCTTGTTGTGGGTCTAAGTTAAGGTCGATTGCCGCCAGTGTCGAGTTATTTAATTATTGTGTTTGACTTCCATCATTTAACCATTAATTAGAATATTTAACATATTGCGAAATGTGAGTCTGTAAGTTTTATGCAGGTATATCTTCATATGTTCTCTCGCTATGTATGCGTAGTAGTCATGGAAAGTTGCTCCTCTATTGCGTATGACGAAGGATGCTGTGTGGCCGATGATCCACGTTGCTGCGTTATTTTTTGACCGTGGATATCGCAGTTTCTGTGGTCGAAGAACCTCTTCAAGGTCGACGCAGTTTGGTGCCGTACGGTCTAGTACCGATAATCTTTGACGAAGAAAGTTTGAAATTTCTTCTGCATGTCCACACGTGAATCTATGAAATAGCGTGTCGGTTCGTCCACATACAGTGCAAGATGGTACGTGATGAAGACCTATCTTGTGTAGCTTTTCGTTTGTCGCTATTTTGTCGTTTACGACAAGATACCAGTCAGCTGTTACGTATGACGGTAGTACATCGTGGTGCACATTTCTCCAGACGATATTCCATTGCGTCAATGGGTACTTGGCTTCTATACGATTCCTGTGGTTTGTTACCGTAAGGAGTTCATACAGTTTTTTGTTGTCTAAGTTCCTGGTATTGTCGACACAGTGCCGAATGTAGCTCATGTCCGTGTAGTATCGTCTGACGTGACGGTAAACAAGTGGAATATTGCTTATGTTGATCGGAGCATCGAGGCTGTGTGGTTTCCACCGCGTGGTGAGGTATTTGATTATGCTGGTGTTACGATTGTAGACTTCCTTCCTGATTCGGTTGACAAGCAGCGTTGCGCATTTCTTCGAAACATTTATGAGGTTTAAGCCGCCTTTAGAAGTGGGTAAGGTGAGAGTTTCATATTGCACCTTAAAGATGTGGCCTCTGAGGAGGAACCAGCAGAGCGCTCGTTGTATGCTGCTCGCGAGGTGGTCGGATATTGGTAGTATTTGAGCAAGGTAATTCATCCGGCTTGTAATGGAAATCTGTACAGTTCTGACTTTCTGCATGAGATTCAGGTCACGATCAGAATGTTGTATCAATGTGGCACGTAATTTGTTTAGCATGTCTTTCCAGTTTTTCGTCAGAAACCCGTCTGGTTCAGACTCGAATGAAACACCGAGAGTTTTGTGACACGGTTTTTGTGTACACCATTCAACGGCCGAAATATCTCCTATTCCACGGCCAATTTGTAGGGCTGTGGTTTTAATTTTATTCAGTTTTGCTCCTGAAACGGACGCGAATGCTGCTAACTCATTGCCAACGGCCGTCAATTGTGATATCGAAGAGACAGCAATGCAAATATCGTCAGCATAAGCAATACACGGCACAGTGTGAGAACCTATGTGAATCCCGATGCCAGTTTGTGCCAAGTTGTTCAGTAGAGGCTCAACTGCCAAGGCATATAGCACGACAGAAAGCGGACATCCTTGACGGATAGACTGCTCTATTATTACCTCCTTAGTAAAGTGTCCATTCAGGAGAATTCTGGAGGAAGCGTCGGTGGTGAGTTTCCGGATGAGATCGATGAATTTATTCCCGAACCCCAATTTCGCCATGCTGCGGAAGAGGAAGGTGTGACACACGCGGTCATATGCCTTTTCAAAATCTAAGAATACGAGAGCGCCTTGGGCTTTGTTATCGGCGTACGTGCAGATAATGTCCCTCATGTCACAGGCAGCAGAGATCGCACTGCGCCCCCGGACTGCGCTAAATTGATGACGACATAGTATCTTGTTCATGACGGGTTGCATCCGCTATTTGATTGATCTTGTGATGATTTTGAAATCTGCATTCAGTAGCGTGATGGGCCTCATGTTTTCTACTTTATGGCTGTTGCCTTTCTTCGGCAGGGGTATTATGATGCCTGCCTTAAGTGCCTGGGGTATATCTCCCATCTTCCATACGTCGTTTGTCAACTCTTGAAGCGTCGGTCCGAGGATGTGCCAGTAGCGTTGGTAGAACTCGGCACCTATGCCGTCTGGTCCAGGTGATTTTCCTTTCTTTGCACCGTGAACCACGAGCTTTATTTCATCCTCTGTAAAAGCCGATTCCAAGTTTGTTTTGTCCTCCGGAGACAGACGACAGCTCAGTGCTGCAAGGTAGGTATCGAGGCGAGGTTCATCCACCGGTTGTCTCTGGTAAAGTTTGCGGTAGTAGTCGTGGACGTGAGCGGCTATGTCACGGTGCCGTGTGACAACGTTCCCGGTGTCATCAACCACTGCCTCAATCATCTGAGCTTTGCGCCGTTTGGCTATCCGCAGAATGTGATACAGAGAAGCACGTTCTGCAGCAGCAACGTCCTTTGGGTGGGACCTTGTGATGAGTCCTTCCATGCGACGTCGTTTAATATCGGTTATTTTTGCCTTGTATCGTTTAATCCGTAAATAGGTGTTACCGGTTAGGGTATCAACATTGTTGTATAAGTCTCTCAGACATCTGTAATAATGTTCTATTGTTTCCTTCTGCCAATAACTCTTTTGACGGGCATAGTTCATGAGTACCCGTCGCAGTTTTGGCTTCGCATAATTGATCCACCATTGCAGGACAGTGGGATAACTTACGCGGTGGCGCTGGAGCTGTTGCCCCACCTCTGTCACCTCCTCTTCAAGCTGCGAATCTTGCAAGAGGCTGACGTTCAGTTTCCAGTACCCTTTGCCTCGGTAAATTTGCTGGCGCTGGAGATTGATGTAGCACTGATGTGAGGCGTGATCTGAGATGTTAACCGGAGCAATGTCACAATTCACAGTATGACGCCGAAGCGCGTCTGACACATAAATCCTATCAATCCGGCTGGCAGACTGATGCGTGACAAAGGTGTACGCTACCCGCTCCCCGTGAATTATCTCCCATGTGTCGTGGAGACGCATACCTTCAGTTAGATGTTGCAGCTCAATACACCTGTTCGTGTTCGGAGTCTGGTCCTTGTCATTCAGGACGCAATTGAAGTCTCCACCGAAAATAAGTTGTTCGGGAACAGGGTTCATAAGTAGTGGTACGTCATTTCGAAAAAATTCTGAGCGTTCTTTCCTACGACTAGTACCGGAGGGAGCATATATGTTAACTATCTGCACGCCGTTCACACGAAGGGAAATACCTCGACCACTTGCTAGCCGCTGCACGTGTGTATAGGGTATGCCATCACGCAGTAAGATGGCAGTTCCTACCGAGTCCTCTTTGTTAACGTTGTCGATTGTAATATAGCCAGGCACATCTAATGTAGTAAGTACTTCTTGCAGCAAGGCAATATCAACGCTGGTGTTATATAAAAAGTCAACTAGGGATCGTATCTTAACAGCACTTTCTATTCTAGAGATGTTTAGCGTGGTGACATTGTAGGTTTGTTTAATGTCCATGTTCGTTAGTTTAAGGAGTACAACATCATATATTGTGAAACAATTCGGAAGGACGAAGAAATCTAATCACCAGCAAGTCCAGAATGTTAAAAGTATTCCTCATTGGGGAAAGGCTCGGACGACTGACCTTGTATGGAAATGTCTGTGGGGGGACATTGCTGACGTGACCAACGTCAACCTTAGTGGCACTACCGATGATTGTCGTATTCCTAGATGTATCTATTGTTTCGTCTTCGTCACTGGACCCCATTTCCATTAAATCTGTCCAGGCAGTTGATGGAGGCTTGTTAGTTGTAGGTACCGGATGTTCGGGAGGTTGCACAGTCATCATTGGGTCATCCTTTCCGGGCTGGTTTTGTATAATCTCCTCAGAATTCACGTTAACAGGAACTGAGGTGTTTCGCGATTCAGAAGGCGCATCAGCAGACACATGTTTTACATTCCTGCCGTGATTCTCTGGTGATTTCTGACTGAGTGCACCACCTATTTGCCTGGCCCTTTCGCGTAGAATTGCCGCATTCTCCTTTGCTCCTTGGCGCGCAATCCTCCGCTTCTTGTTTCTCTGAGAGGATGACCTTCGTAGGGGACTGTTTCCATCGCACGCAGGGACATTCGGTTGAGCAACCTCGTCAACAGGAGAAACTGTTGAATTTGTTTCCGACAGTTGGTGTTGGGTATCGAAAATAACTGCAGGCACGGTGTCGGATGTTGGAGGGTCCTGTTTCAGTATCGAAACGGCGTCCACCGTTGCGTCGGCCACAGAAGCGACCGATAGTGCCTCTGCTAGGGCGGGTTGCAGGGTTTGTTCCGCAACAGCTAAGACAGGTTTCACAGTCTCTACAGGTGTGGGAGACATCACTTCCGAGGTGTCAGTACTGTCCATAAGTACCTCTGCCTCCTGAAAGTCACGACTACTTCCGGCTTCGGGGGCCGCGGCGGCAGCAGGCAGGCTTCGCGTCACGGCAGCGTACGTCACGGGCAGTGACGTCATGACAGGCGGCGCGGCGGGCTCGCCGGCCGGCAGCTGCGCCACTCGCCTCTGCATGCACTCTGATCTAACATGCCCGGTCGCACCACAAGCACCGCACGTTTTCGGCTGATCGTCGTACATAACGATAGCACGATATCCGCATACGTTAATGTATGACGGTATATGCCGACGCAACTCCACTTTCAACTGCCGCACTCCGTTTAAAACTGGGAATTTGTGGGCACTAGACCACCTTTCTGCAACATTACTCAAAACGCGGCCGTATGGTTATATCACATCATTAATTTCCTCGCTAGTTATTTCGAAGGGGAGTTCGAATATTCTAACAGTTCGAACACCAAATCCTGCGTGGGTCACATACACATCACCAACATTTCCGTCACGGTGGTTAAATTTCAACATCCCGTTACACGCCTCAACGATCTTCTCGCAAAGGTCGGCACTAACCAGTTTGACAAAAACTACAGTGTTGACGATCGACAAATGAATGCCAACTATGTCTTCAAGACGTATCTTCACTATTGTCTCTAACCAGTCTTCTATTTCAAACGATTTCGGTCGCGCAAAGTTTCGGTCAAACGTAAATTTCAAAGTGTCTTTCCTACTGCGTTGTTCCATCACTAAATCAGATTCATAATCAAAGCAGACAAAGACGCAGCAAAGCGCTAGAGCTCGCGCGGCGACTCACCACGCGGGGAACACCGACGGCGCAGCGAACAGCACGGCACAACCTTCCTCCTCGCCGTCCGCCGGCAGACTGATTTGAACACCACAGTGCTTTAATAGGCATGGTCCTGTTTGGAGGTGGTATGCCATTGCCTTCCTCCGACCTTCGAACTGACTTACCCAGCCAGTTATAGGGGGACCTACAGTTTAACGTGGGTTCCGAACCACGGTGCTACTTGGTATATTTCACATGAGCATTACTGCCAGAGGTGAAAGAAGTGGAAAGTGACAGATAAAAATCCTAGGAACTGGCGGGGATCGAACCCGCGACCTTCGGATTTGTAGTCTGGCACTCTACCACTGTGCAACTGAGGCGCACTAGTTAGTAACTATCAACTCCAATTTTTTCCAACCCCTTATCGATATCAACCCTCATCCACCACACTGCTCAATGGAATACTGACGCCGGCCGCAGTGGTCGAGAGGAATGAGGCGCTTCAGTCACGGTCTGCACGGCCACTACATCGGGGGTTAGAATCCCCCCGTGGGCATGGATATTTGTGCCGTCCTTAGTTCGTAAGTAGTTTGTAAGTTTAGGGACTGATGACCCCGTAGTTAAGTCCCATAAGCTATACAAACATTTGGGATACTGACACCTACTACTACATACAAACACCACTCGTTTGCGATGTGTAGTTTTGGCTGCAAAGTGAAATATAGGCACAAACACCTCAATTTTTATATGTATCAAGATGAAATTTTTAAATTTCACTAAGTAATAAGAAAATGATTGACAACACGCGTTATTAATATATGTAATATATAAGTGTGGCATACTATGAAAACACCTTCCATCCCCTATATCAGCTACGTAGGAATGGAATTTCGAAAAAAAAAGAAAAAAAAAAAAGAAAAGACTTTGAATGATTTCAACAGTATAAGAGCGATACACTCTGCAAAACTCAAATTTTAGTCGTCAGTGGTTTTGGCTGAACGATTATGAGTCAGTGAGTCAATCTCGGCATTGACTTTCTTGCCGTGTACGATTTCAGTTATCAGGTCAATATAACAGGAATACCGGCAAATAGCAGACAATACTTATACAGTAGATTTTCCAGTACCGTACTTCGCTGGATCTCCGGGAATCATAACTTTTAAGATCGTTTAAGTATATCTATATGTGAATTGAGTAAATTTTCAGTGTATATTTTGACGTGACTTTTACTATATCCATAGATTAAATTTATAAGCAGAAAATATCTAAATATATTCTACAAAGCTTCATTAACATCCTACATCAAATACAACTGCAATGCACAGTTGCATCAAATGTTATTAACAATTCAAGCACAGAACTTAATGAGAAATGTTTCTGTGTACCCGTGTCCGCCTCCGCAGCTCCGTGGCAGCGTCTCTGACCAACGATGCAAAGGGACCGGGTTCGATTCCAGGCAGCGGACTGGGTGTTGTTTGTTGTCCTAATCGTCATGATCGACACGCAAGTCGCCCCAGCGGCGTCAACTAAAACGACTTGTACTACAGCGACTGAACAATCCCGTACGGGATCTCCCGGCCAAGAAAGCCATTCGATCGTTTCATTTTGTCTACGTAACGTGCTACCCCGACAACCATAAATTTGAACTATCTTTTGCTCCCTATAACGTCATTTGTAGTGCTGTCCTCTGCCCTCTCTACGTGATTCTGTGAGACTAAATTCATAATTATGAATTTTATTTTTCGACCTCCGACCAGCTTTTCGGGACGTTTCACACCACTGTGCAACGGGCCACGTATCGGGGAGTCAAGAGTGAAATAATCTTCCTGCATTTGCAAGATACTCCAATATATACGTTCTCATTGTTTATTGCACTTTGAAACGTGTCCTTCAAACTTGCAAGATTATTATCTCTCTCTAAGTTGTTTTAAAAATATATAGACAGTAAATATTGTTCATTCATATAATGAATGAACAATATTTACTGTCTGTACTTTGTTTGCCAAAGTGATTGTAATATATACGGATGTTAAAGTGTCTATATCGTATATTCGGATGGTATACTTTATCGCTGGTAAAAGAGAGAGAGAGAGAGAGAACAGTATAGTTGTGAGGGACAGTGGTGTGCAGAGAGTCGCTGTGGTAACATGTGAATGAGGAGGCAGTATTATTCATCAACTTTCTTTGTGATGAAGATATCCTACTATGACATTTTTCTGTTTATGAAAGAAACTTGCAGATCTGGAGATACTAAAAGGTATCTATAACATTAGTTAGTTCTGAAATTTAAGAGACATTGTAGACATTTTTAAACTAATGTGCAAAAGAATACTTAAATAATAATAATAAAAATGTCACAAATCGTAGATTGCATTTTTTTTGTAGCGAGTAGTATTTCATTTCCCATTTCATAGAATTTTGATAAAATGCTTACTGTTACATTGTTTCGTACGTGTGTGATTGTGCTACATTGCACGTGGTAAGCACTATAAATTAATTTACATAGTGTTAATGGGAGTCATATTAGTTGCTGTTTTGAAAGGAATAAATTGCATGACAAAACGAGCGTTTCCATGTGCACATTCAGCCAAATTAAATTACTAATGACTACGTTCAGATCATTGATAGAGATCGGTATTGTTCAGATGCTGTTGCCAAAGTAAAACACTTTTGTGTAACTCAGTAAAAGACTCTGATGCAAAGATTATATGCCCTTTCCGTCATGCTGTTTGATCGGTCACACACGACATTGAGATCATTGTGCAATAAACAAACAAAGTACTGATGAGTAACCGTTTTTATCAAACAAAAGGTTTTAGCACGCAGTCTGACAGGACAGGTATTTAATGAACATTCACAGTTGTATAGCGCAATATTCTGACGCACATTCATGGTCTTTACAAAAGGTTCAAATATAGCGATTTTTGGTGTGTTTGCCTAATCTAAAGTTTTAATCGTACTTGGGGCACACTTTCAACTTTATTGAGTAGCCTGAGAAACGTATTTAAATTGTAATTTATTAGTGCCAGCATAGTGATATATCGGATCAAACGATCTCAAAACCAGACCATCGATGCCAGGCACCCTAGAAGTTTTACTAAGTCGTACTGTCCAAATGTCTCTCGCAATGCTAACTCCGAAATGCTCCCTGTAGGAAATTTTCCTATCAAATAAGAAATGTTGCGGAAAGTACTGTAACTGTATTAATTTTGAGAATAGTTTCAAGCATATTTTCGCAGGTTTTCGTAAATCGATGTCTATATTCAGAACTCATAAACGGACAGACTGTCATCACCTTTGAAGAAGTAAGAAAAACATATGAATCTATATACCACAAATATTATTCAATACTTACGAAGAATTTCAGGTATGCACAAGAACATTAAGTCAAACGTTAACTGTTGCTTGATATTTGCTGGTAGGCTATTTATCTCGGGTTCAGTGAAACCTACTATGAGGTGCACCTATATTCGAATCAAATGCGAAGCGCGACGTTTAATAGAAGGGTTCTTTCTTCTTCTTCTTCTAATGGCGTTACAACCCTGTGTGGGTCTTACCATCTTCAACAAGTTTTCTCGTTTCTGTCCTCTCCGGTGTGGTTCTTCACCATCCCCTGATTCGGATGGTTTTCATATCCTATTCAACACCGTATATCCACCGTTTTCGTGGTCTTCCTCTTTGCCTTCTTCCCGTTGGTCTCCATTCAAAATCTTTCTAGTTGTTTTGCCAGTATCCATCCTGAGGACATGCCTAGGCCAGGCTATTCTCCTACTTTTAACTGTTTGCACGATGTCAACTCCTTGTATGAAATGATCCAGCTTAGCATTTGTCCTAGATTTCCAGATACCATTGTTATCCTGAACTGCCCCATAAGTCTTGCGCAAAACTCTACGTTCAAATATCCTAAGCTGCTGCTCATCAGTGCGTGTTTGCGTCCATGATTCACATCCGTAGGTTACAACTGACCTGATCATAACGTTATATATTTGCAATTTCAGCTACCTATTTATTATCCTAGAAGCCAACAGTTTCTTAAATGTGTGGAGGCATCTATTACCAATTAAAATGCATTATTTTATTTCAGTTGACACGGAATTTGTCCTAATGCCCAAATATTCAAAGTTCTCCACGTGTTTGAAACCTGCTGCTTATTAGCCAAATTGGTATTCTTTGACCTAGAGAAATTCATGTACATGATCCTCTTTTCATTTATACAAAGTCCTCTGACTTCCGTGGCTTCTTTCAGCTTGCCTATTGTCCTCTCTAGTGATATCCTTCTTCGGCTAAATTTGCTGCATCATCAGCATATGCCTATATTTGTGTTGACTTTGTGCCTATGTAACCAAATATTTGGGTGCATCAATGGTCAGATAACTCGCACTGAAGTATTGGAACCAGCCAATGTAGCTTGAATAAGTGAGACATTCTTCGATGATTTACCAATTAGTAGCATTAGTAACATTTATCATTTCAGCTCTATGAAGATGGTCATAGTCCTGTTTGAAGTCACCCAAGAGGGTTGCCCAAGTTTAATTTACAGCCGAAGTTAATATTACGAATGCAAACCGATGGGTATAAATTACTTGAAGTTTCCTGTGTGTGGGCGCAATATTTGTTTCTCTTCGGAAGGATAACGTAGCATCAGGACTGTTTCAAAATTACATTTTTTTATGTTTGTTATAAGCAACGTAACGTTACTATTTTTTTCACTGCACACTGCAGCGAAAGAATTTTGGCGAGTAGTCGACAACTTTGTACAAAAGTCTTTGGGGTACCTGCTGCATATAACAGTATTGTAAGTCCTTTAGGACGAGGGTGAGGTCACTAGAAGACGTTTCGGGAATTGTACGATATTTGTAGGTCTCAAGGAGGCCAACCACGTCTGACATGTTGCAGCGAGCTGATAAGGCCAGTCTTGGCGAAAGACCCATTGTGACTAGGCGATTGGTCCTGAATTTTTCATTCTGCAGCATGTAGTTATTCGCCTCTTGAATACTGAAAATTATGTGGAGGATGAATCCCGAAGTGATTAACTAATCTCACATCTACAGAAATACTCTACAAGTCAAATTAAAGTACATGGAAGACGGTCCATCGAACCGTTTCAATTATATTCCTCTACAGTTCCTTTCCCTAATAGCACGCGGGAAAAAGGAACACTTAAATCTTTCCGTATCTGATCTGATTTCTCTTATTTTATTTTGGTAATCATGTATTCCTGCGTAGATGGGTGCTAACAAGATATGTTCGCATTCGGAAGAAATAGACCTCGTCGCAACGAATAACGCCTTTCTCTTAATGAGTTCCTCCCCAACTCTAGCAACATTTCCGTGACACTCTCCCTCCTACATCGCGATATTACGAAACGACTGCCTTTCTCTGAACTTTATCTAAATCGTCTGTAGGTCCCACTGGGTGGGGATCTCGCAATGCGCACCAATACTCCAAACTAGGACTCACAAGTTAGTGTAGGCAGTTCCTTTAGTAGGACTGTTACACCTTCTAAGTACTCTACAGTAACACATAGTCTTTGTTACGCTTTCCCTACAATATTTTTTGTTTTGAAACATTTCTCCCTTTTTTATATTTTAATTTCAATTTTTAAGTCAGTATAAATTTTTGCAAGTTAATGTGAGCACAAATTAGAGTAACTGAAAAGAGTGGTTGGTGCGAGGGTGAAGGTCGGGGTGAGAGTTTAAAATAGGGAAAGATTAATTTTTGAAACTCACAACCACCAGCTGCGAACCAAATTCCTAAACATGCAAAAACACTGGAACTGTTATTGCGACTGTTTGACTCGTTTTCTAGGGGATGATATCACACGTTCGCAGCTTTCCTTCCCTGCATATGCTTAACAAAACAAATTCATAATAAATTCAAGTTCATGAGAGAAAAGGGTGTACTAACTACTATTTTTGAAAACACGTGAAAGTTCACTTTATGTTGTTTATTTCACAATACTTGAATCCTGTGGCTGATACGTCTGTACGTCGGCACATTTATCAAATAAAGTTATAGCTCAAGAGCCCCCAGACAAAATGAATATTTGTCGCGAATTGTTTTCACACCACGTGGCTGTCTGAAACACCGTTTATGTTCATGCCTATGCGACGACACGTGTTACATTAACAAATCACAGTCACTTTAATTCAATGCGATGCACACCTTGTTCCACCGGCAAAATATTCACAAACACACAGTAGCACTCGATTTAACTTGGTGCAGTCTACGACGAGCAACCACACGTGGCGATTGCCACACACAAAACTCAAGTCACCACCTCGAGATCCACATGCCGACTGAGGCAGAGCGACCCCGCCAGGCCAGCCACACCACGTGTTCTCTGGAGTCCTCACTTCCTGCCCTCGCGCGCGCGTGCGCGCGCGCCAAAACTCAACTGCCGGGGTTTTTTCCCCTACGTCATCAACTTCCCCATGTAAGCTGTTGTAACCGATTTGCCAACGTACAGCGCTCAGCCAATACATTTCTAAAACTTTACTTAAAATCAAAATAATGCACTACACATTAAACAAATATTTTCTTACGTTTTTATATTAATATAAACATCCTTTGTACTGTTTATCATAGTTGTGCAATTTCTTATACCACAGATAACTGATTTAACTGAATATTTCAAGGTAAAATACAAAAGATTGATTGAAAATAAAATGAAAAATAGTTAATATATTATTTTTATAAACAAACATTGCCATGCTACTTGTGTAACTGTCTTGTCTCCGTTGGTAATTTATTACTTTTCATTGTCAATTAAACATATTACGTTAGATGTGACTATATCAGCTAATGTATTGTTTATTTATCAACAGGCTATTTTGTAATGAGGGCCTTAAAGGTTCCTAACTGCATCGTATTACTTCAAATGCCAGTAGCATTACAATATTTGTGCACTGCACTGTGCCTGGCACTCGCCATTGTCCCTCTCTCCCCTCACCGGAAACGAACTGTAAAATCCTAAGTTGGAACAAGCCACCAACGTCGGCCTGCTCGCTGGCCTCCCGTCAGCTACAAGCACACAGCAAATCTCAACGTGGAGAATTTCTACCTATGGCCTAACTATAAATGTTGTTACCCAACTGTGTACATACATTGCTACCATAATTAATAAGATTAAAATTGTGTAACATTTAGTGCATTGGCATGGTCAATGTTTGCAGTGAACTTCATACTGTTTAATTATCAAATGCTATTGATTATCGGTATTTCTATTAGGCGGTAATCTCACAATACCCCCACTTGCGGCATCAAAACCATGTGCAGGATGGCGCAAGTAGCACCAAAATTAAGACTTTCAAATGAGCAAAATTTAAAATTACGAAATTATGGAATCGGATTGACTCAAACACTATACCAATTATGACCTCAACTAATGCAAAATAAATAAACAGGGCAGTGAGATTATTTCCCAATATTTGTACCATTAAGACCACTTATAGTGTGTGCATATTTTTAAGAAAAGAATCCTTATAACTAATTACATCCATGAATTTTAAGTGTGCCTGCTGTTTATACACAGAATTGGCACCAAATTTATAATATTATTAAACTTTAGTGTTTAGAGAACCTTGTCCTACATGGAAAAACTAGAATTCTCACTATAAAAACTTTTGACGGTGTACAATCCACTTGTTTGAAGGAAATCTCTCACCACTTTGACACTGAGAACCCCAGAGTCATTGTTGCAGCAACTCTGGTCCATGGTGTACGGTCCTATGTCTCCCTCATTTCAACCAACATGCTGTTGCAGCTTAGATTCATGGCACTGGATCAAGCGTTCTTGTTCACACACGTCATATGCACCCTACATGGAACTGGAAGAGCAGAACGCACTCATGAGTCAACATAGACAAAAGTTTGTCTGGACACCAGGATTCGGTTGGATTTGTATCCCACCCCCCTGCCATTCAGACTTGGTGCAATTGAAACTAAGCATTGAGACATGTACAGTAACATGTAAATCAACAGAATTAAGAACTGAAAGTGGCTGTTGTTAGTCATTATCAGATTAACCCAAACCACCAAGCCTGCACTCTCATCAGCTATAGCTTCAGTTGAAACAGACAAGAGAATATGTGGCCTACTTGGAGTATTACTCCATCAGATAAAAAAAAAAAAAACCTCCCCATGTCAAAAATATATCTTAAAGCTCAAATATTACTACCAAAAGAATGTTATCATAGAGAATTTTCTCTTCTATCATAATGACACCTACAAACATAAATACAAATCCTACCCCCTCGCACCAAAAGAAATTATTTCTACTGGTGTGAGGTTAAATTTGCATCTCCGTCATCAGCCTCACGTGCTTTCCACAAGTACTCCCCACAATAAAATATCTAAGGTTAAAGTCTAATCTCAAAATTAGTTTATCACAAAACATCTAAATTTTTAAATAAAATATCACCAAACCCTATTGATACTCAGGCTAGACAGAAAAATAGTTCTCGTCAACTTTTGTTGCAGAAATTGCTCAGTCAACAGTTGAGCACCATTAAAGAAAACAAAATGTGTTATCAGAATCAGTTTGATATAACAATACAGAGCATTCCCTATTAGACACGTTACCTACCAAACACTCAAAGAGACAGACATTAAAGAGCATACACTTTCTCTCATTGAAACATTTCTCAATCCAACCCACCTTTAGCCAAAACAGCCACAAACATACATTCCTAACTTCTGACCCATATGGTCAGTCACACCCACATATGCAACACCGTCAGCTGACATCTTCATCACAAATTATCTAAGCCACAGACCCCACTGCCTGCATCAATGTCCACCACTTTCTCATTCTCCGAGTCACCCCACAACTCACACCACATATCCAGCCCTGCTCCCATATACACACACATAAACAGTACACTCCCACTTCCTCTATCCTTTGGTGTTGGCATACATACATACATACATATTTACCTCATGTACCACTGTTGAACTGCAAATCTGATACAAGCACATGTTTTAACACAAACAACAAAAGAAAAACATTTACAAAGATTACTTGTAAACTTGACCCCAATGCTTAAATCTAAACCCACAACTAGATACTAACACAGACCACAGAATAAATATACACAAATTATTAACCTACTATCTACAATGCATTGAATCTATACTTCATGACAGTTACTTGTGTAAACATGCCATTAAATCTTTATCACTTATAAAATTTTTGAATTTCACCCTCTTCATGGATCCCTCCAGACTTAATTCTAGCACTTTATCCTTATAGTCTAGTTGTGCCCCATATTTGCACAAAAATCATTTCCCAACACTAAATTTATGGAAAGTCCCTTTATGACAAGTAAACCTTGACTAAACAATTCATCCTCAATCATCAAGTCTAACACTACTTCCTTATTCACTGGTTTGCTATAACTGCCAGTAGCATTCTTTATCCGTACCCCAGTAACTGGTAACTCTACTGTCCCTGTACTCTTGATTTGATTGTAGCAATCCTCTGAGATACCACTAATTGTACTTCCAGTATCAATCAATGCAGTTTCACAGACCCCTTCTACCTTAACATTTATAACGGGCTGTACATTTTCAATGACATCGTCCTTAAGTTCATTTCTGCCAACAAATTCTCCTCAATTTCTTGCATACAGTTCCTAACCATAGTATTTACTTCCCCTACATAACAATATGGTTGTATGTCCTCATCATTTCCAAATATTTCACTGAATGCTTTCCCAAATTCTGAGTTTATTGCACTCAACTCCCCAAGATTCCTTGCATACCCATATTTCTCTTCTACCCATGTCACTGTCTCCGCTGATTTTAAATGTCTAAGGAGTTGGACCCAATCATCTGGACCATATTCACTTACTTCTTTATCAATCCACCCTGCTCCTACCCCATCACAATCAATTTCCTTACAATTTTCATTGTTGTATACTACGAAAGTTTGTACACTCTCCTTATCATTATCTATTCCCTCCTGTAATACACAAAATCCCTCATCTACTTCATTTTGGTCTACAGCACACATGCCTAATCCCCTTAATTCATTGTATTCATTGTCCCCACTCACTATGTCTTTTACCAGGCTATAGTAAGTTTGATCCCTATTACATTGCTTCCCAAGTTGGTCCAAATACTCATATTTGTGTAATAGCCAATCATCTGGTGCCCACTTCCTAATTAACTTTATCTTCTCAATAATACCTCTGTCCTGTCCCAACACATCATCAGTTACAGGTGGGTGTACATCAGCATTGACAATTTCACCTACTTCAGAAACATTCACATTTCTCTCATTATTCATACTAGACCCAGTGCCATTTAATGTTTTTACTGGATCATATTTAATTTTTTGAAATTCAGAACTCCATTCATTCTCATTCACACACTCAACACCATCTATGCTGGCTCCAGTACCATCAATATTTACATTCATACTTTCACATTCAGTCAACACTTGTACCTCTGACCTATCCAAAACTAAGGCTAACCCAACACTGTTTTTATCTTCTTTAATGTTATTATCAAATAAATTTTGTACATCATATTCCCCTTTACTGTCCTCATTCCTATCCATTCTCCTCCTGTTTGCCTCTCTTTTGTCATGTTGCATAAACCAATCCCCAAAAATTTCCTCACTACCTATAACAGCATCCATCTGACACATGCTTTCCTCATTTTTCTCTCTTTCCTTGTTTACTCTATTTATGTTTTCTTCCCTCTTTTCTTTATCATTGCCCTTGTGAACTCCTACTTCCTCTTTCCTATCATCATCTCTGTCCATGTGACATAGTTTTTCCTCCCTTCTCTCCCCATCTCTATTCCTACTGTAATTATGGTCATTAGATCCCCTGATATCCCATCTTCTGGTCCTGTTATTTGAATAATTCCTTGTCCCAAAGCGGACCTCATTTGGAACAAATCTTAGTTTCCCTGATTCTGTCTCTGATTTTCTCTCCTACTGTTATCCCCATTCCTATTTCCACCTTCCTGCCTTTGATTTCTCCAATCATTTTCCCATGTTTCCCTCTGGCTTCTATTCTCCCAGTTGTCTCCTCTGTTATTGTTACCTCTCGAATTTTCATTTAAATTCCTCTCTCTATTGTGGTTTCCCTGGTTGTGACCCACATTTCTACTGCCTCTGTTTTCATTGTGGTTCACATGCTGTGTTCCCCTGAGCTGTCGTTCCATAACTAAACCCTGGTCTATCTTTTCTACAAATTCAATGAAATTCTCAGCTGAATCTCTGGGATGGTGAATTACCTGCCAATGCAAATCAGCAGGTAACCTCCTACACAAAGTGGAAATTACTGCTAAAAGACTCAAAGGTGTATCTAAATGCACTAGTTTCTCAAGTTCCTCCTGACAAAATTCCTTCATGCTCTGTTTCCCTTTCACATAGTTTGGCCCATTCAAGAAATCATTTTGTATCTTAGCTTGCTTGGCCTCCCCCCAATACTTATTTAAAAACAATTTTTCAAACGCCTCAAAAGTTACAAATTTATCAGCACACTGATTTGCCCAAGTTTGAGCAGAACAGTCAAGCATTCTCTTTGCTAACTTCATTTTACACTGGTCTGACATACCAGGCACAAATTGGTCCTTACATTCAGCCAAAAAATCCACTGATGATAATTACTCACGCCTGAAAACTTTCTGCCATTAGGTGTCTGCACCATGGACCAATTAGTGTTTCCTGATGCAGTACACAATTCTAGACTATTTATTCTAGTGTTCACCTTCTCAATCTCAGTATTGTTTACTGTCACTACTTGTTCTATCTTTTTCCTGAAGTTACATTCTGTATTCTCTAATTTTCCTGACAACAAAGTTTTTGTTTCCTCAATACCTGCCACCATCCTATTGTCAACCACAGCCAACGCCTCCATAGTGCCCTCATTCCTGTGATCACATATTTGTTTCACATCATCTAACATGCCTCCTACCTCAGTCTCAATAGCACCAATTCTGGCATGTATCTCCTTTTCCCTATTTTCAAACCGTTCTGTTAGACTTCCTATCTTTTTGTCAATGTCTGTGATTATTTCTGCCTCTAATGAGAACATTGAATTTCGTTGTGCCCCAATGTCTGCCTTAAAGTCTGCTTTCATTTCTGATTTTACAGTTCCTATTTCTGATCTTATTTTTTATTCTAAATTTGAGTATGAATTTTCTATTTTTGATTCTAAATTTGAGTATGAATTTTCTATTTTTGATTCTAAATTTGAGCTAAAACTCGCTAACATGGCTGCTAACATCTCCGGTGTCAACAACATTCCCCCAGTATTTACCCTCTCTGGACTTTCTGAATCTACGTCGCTTGGCGACTTTTTGAACACGTGCTCCATGATTTAGTACCACAAGAAAGCTTGATTAACACACAAGAATTTATAGCGCCAGCTGCTTTACTTATCTTTTAATCCAGAAGTTGCTGCAACGAGCTGCGACGTCCCCAACGCTCGCTGCCGTCTGTTGTAGAAGCTGTGGCTGGAATATGTCCTCACTGCATCCCTTATCCTTTGTAGAATCGAAGCTGCTGGGCCCCGACGCTCCGTTGGCGACTTGCGAAGTCCCCACGATCACTGCCGTCCGTTGCAGAAGATGAAATTTGAGTGCGTTGAACCCACGCGCCACCGCTCACTGTTGCCGGTCAGATGGGTCGTCGATCGCCGGTTACGGATGCCCGCACCGAAACTCTGCGTCACTAACCGTCGTTAACCGCGCGACGCGATTGCGTATCTGCTTGCAACTGTTCATAACTGTTCACTGTCCTATACACACCCTAATCTCTCCGTCCGAGCAAGTCCAACGTGAACTTATCCCGGCTGAGCCCCCAAATGCGAGCGTGAAGGTCGGGGTGAGAGTTTAAAATAGGGAAAGATTAATTTTTGAAACTCACAACCACCAGCTGCGAACCAAATTCCTAAACATGCAAAAACACTGGAACTGTTATTGCGACTGTTTGACTCGTTTTCTAGGGGATGATATCACACGTTCGCAGCTTTCCTTCCCTGCATATGCTTAACAAAACAAATTCATAATAAATTCAAGTTCATGAGAGAAAAGGGTGTACTAACTACTATTTTTGAAAACACGTGAAAGTTCACTTTATGTTGTTTATTTCACAATACTTGAATCCTGTGGCTGATACGTCTGTACGTCGGCACATTTATCAAATAAAGTTATAGCTCAAGAGCCCCCAGACAAAATGAATATTTGTCGCGAATTGTTTTCACACCACGTGGCTGTCTGAAACACCGTTTATGTTCATGCCTATGCGACGACACGTGTTACATTAACAAATCACAGTCACTTTAATTCAATGCGATGCACACCTTGTTCCACCGGCAAAATATTCACAAACACACAGTAGCACTCGATTTAACTTGGTGCAGTCTACGACGAGCAACCACACGTGGCGATTGCCACACACAAAACTCAAGTCACCACCTCGAGATCCACATGCCGACTGAGGCAGAGCGACCCCACCAGGCCAGCCACACCACGTGTTCTCTGGAGTCCTCACTTCCTGCCCTCGCGCGCGCACGCGCGCGCGCCAAAACTCAACTGCCGGGTTTTTTCCCCTACGTCATCAACTTCCCCATGTAAGCTGTTGTAACCGATTTGCCAACGTACAGCGCTCAGCCAATACATTTCTAAAACTTTACTTAAAATCAAAATAATGCACTACACATTAAACAAATATTTTCTTACGTTTTTATATTAATATAAACATCCTTTGTACTGTTTATCATAGTTGTGCAATTTCTTATACCACAGATAACTGATTTAACTGAATATTTCAAGGTAAAATACAAAAGATTGATTGAAAATAAAATGAAAAATAGTTAATATATTATTTTTATAAACAAACATTGCCATGCTACTTGTGTAACTGTCTTGTCTCCGTTGGTAATTTATTACTTTTCATTGTCAATTAAACATATTACGTTAGATGTGACTATATCAGCTAATGTATTGTTTATTTATCAACAGGCTATTTTGTAATGAGGGCCTTAAAGGTTCCTAACTGCATCGTATTACTTCAAATGCCAGTAGCATTACAATATTTGTGCACTGCACTGTGCCTGGCACTCGCCATTGTCCCTCTCTCCCCTCACCAGAAACGAACTGTAAAATCCTAAGTTGGAACAAGCCACCAACGTCGGCCTGCTCGCTGGCCTCCCGTCAGCTACAAGCACACAGCAAATCTCAACGTGGAGAATTTCTACCTATGGCCTAACTATAAATGTTGTTACCCAACTGTGTACATACATTGCTACCATAATTAATAAGATTAAAATTGTGTAACATTTAGTGCATTGGCATGGTCAATGTTTGCAGTGAACTTCATACTGTTTAATTATCAAATGCTATTGATTATCGGTATTTCTATTAGGCGGTTTTCTCACATTGGGAGAAATATTTCAATACTTGTTACGTAGCAAAGCCATCTATCTATTGAAATGGATCTACTATGCTGTACTTTTAGAGAAATTAATGAGCTACTCACCAAGAAAGTAGTTAAAATCCTTTTCTAACCTGGATGATACTGATAAGCAAGATGAACCTAACTGTTGGAGACATTATCACTATTGCTGATTTTGTAACTAAGTTTGCGGCTAGTTGATCTGTTACTAATCGAAAATGGCAAGTCGCTCGTAATCTCAGGGTCACAGTTAGAATAATTATTTAATAAAAGAACGTGATAAAAATGGGTCCTATGGTACACATCTCCAACAATTAGATTCGTAAATCAGTGTAATTCATTATTCTTTTGTCCTGAAAAATAAATTGCAATATACAGTTAAATGAAAAATGTGAAAGGAAAAAATAAGGTTCCAATCTCAGTACAAATAAGTACTCGGACTAATTTCGGTAAACTCACGAAACAATTATTATTGAAATAAATGAAGCATGTCTACATATACATCACATTCAAAGTTCAGTTACCTTTGTGAAATCTGATTAAATTCATACAGTCAGGATTTGGTCATAAATTCAGTACATCATTTCAATTACAACTTTCTCATTGAGATATATCGTACAGACATTTTCACAATTCATCAGGTCATACAAGCGTAATATGGAAGAGAAGTTTACTAGACGAGAGTATAATGCAGAAGAGAAAAAATGGCGTCACTACTCCTTTCTTTTTTTTTTTTTTTAAAAAAAAGAATAGTTAATTCTATGTATTATTCTAATTGCTCTTTGTTCAGAGTTAGTCTTTGACTTAAGTTTTTCAAAGAATATATTGCGTCTTTAAGAATTTAGTGACACATTGAAAATGATACGAAATTACAGGAAAAATATACAAATATAGGCATAATTAATTTAAATATATATTGTTTTGTATGTGGAGGCGCATGTAACACTACAGTTTGTTGTTTCCAATTTCAGTCGTTCGTGATTGTTACTTCAAGGTATTCAGCTGAATTTACGGCCTGTAGATTTGAATGATTTATCCTATAAATGAATTTAAATGGATTTCTTTTAGTGGTCATAATGGCTGACTTCATAATTCTCCCTATTAGGATCAATTGTAATTGTTTTCACTTTGCTGACATCTTATCAAAAGCATTTTGCAGTTGCTTTTGATCTTCTGGTGACTTTACGAACCGATAATCATCTGCAAACAGTCTAATATGCCTACTTAGATTGTTTCCTAAATCGTTTGTAAAATTAAGACACTTTTGGGGCCCTCTATCACTTCCCTGTGGAACGCCAGATATCACTTTTGTTCTTCTCAATGACTTTCCGTCAATTACAACGTACTGTCTCGTTTATGACAAGACATAACAAATCCTGTCGCACAACTATGGTGATATTCCATAAGCACGTAATTTCATTAGAAGACCCTTGAGAGGTACAGTATCCAAAGCCTTCCGGAAATCCAGAAATACGGAATCAATTTGACATCCCTTGTCGGTAGCACTCATCACTTCATGTGAGAAATGAGCTAGCTATCTTTCGGAAGAAAGATACTTTCTGAATCCGTGTTGACTATGGGTCAATAAGTCGTCCTCTTCGAGGTAGTTCATAATATTTTAGGAAAGTATATGTTCTAAAATCCTGCTACAAACCGACAGCAATATATAGGCCTGTAATTTTGCGAATCACTGGTATTGGAGAAATGATATTGGTTCTGGTGTTTTGCAACATTCTGGAATCTTTTTGGCCAGGGTTTTGACAGGTGACGACATCTGCTTCCACCATTTTGAACCCAAAACAAAGCGAATGTGGATGGTACCGACGGGACATACACACCCTTGTTCCCCGCAGGTTGAAAGCCATAGAACGGGACGCAGATAAGGTGGAAAAATGGCGTATGCAGACGATACATCATCCTTGCGAATGTAGAATTCTTATAAACCGCAATTAATTGTTGTTGAAGTATAGAATTTTGCACAGTATCTTCAGGAAAACCCTCGCAAATATCCCAATCCATGAAAACTGAATCATTGAACGATCGCATCGTCACGTTATTTTGAGTGCGTCTCATCTAAGTGAAGTGGGAGCATAGCATTTGCTGAGCACTCTTTTGCTCTTGCCGCGGTGGTTGTTCTAGTGCTGCGTGCTGCTGTTTTCACAGCAGAAGCAACTCTTTTTGTATTCTGGCACGCTGTATTGGCAAGAAGGGCTGGAGCACTAAAACGAGAGCTGACGCAGTGAAGTGGTCGTCGGAAAGTTTGTCTCGCGGAAGCCACAGACCATTCCATTAAGAAAGAAGAATGTTTACGCATACTGTCCTCGTCCCACATTCATACACGGGAGGACAGACGCCAGCTGAAACGAAAACACGTACATATTTATAAACAAACGCAAGTCAGTTTGAATAACAGACACTCGCCCCCCTCTCTCTCTCTCTCTCTCTTTCTCTCTCTCTCTCTCCCTCCGTCTCTCTCTCTCTCTTTCTCTCTCTCTATCTCACACACACGTACACACACGAACACACACATACAAACACACACACGCACACACACATAAATACAAACACACGGAGTGCAAACAGACACTTCCTTTGTCAGGAAGTTAAAAAAAAGAAGAACGCATGGCGTAATATCGAATCAAACAGCAAAATATGGCAAGTTAGCACCATAGCTGTACTCACAAAAGCGCACACAAGGAGGCCATATAAATGTACATATTTACAAACATTAACACACACACACACACACACACACACACACACACACACACATACGCATACACGCAATAACGTGAGTTGTATAATATGAACGCGCACACACATTGCCTGCATACAGACTCTCCGTTTTCTGTCAAAACAAAGACAAGCACATCAACCAATTTCAAAACGAAATACACGAAATGACGTATTATTAATGGTTTCCAAAACGGGGTATTTTGGACATTAGCTTCCGCTGTAAGTGAAGTTTACAAAAATTTACCAGACAAGATAGAAAAATGAGAATAGTAATAGTAAGCCAAACAGTTAGTAAAATCTTGTGAAGTGTATGGTAATAGTAAGTCCAATAATGAGAAGAAATCGTGATCAAAACCAAAAACAAAGGAACTGCAAGAAAAAGAGTATCGTTACAACGATCACTGAAGATGCTTTAAATTACGCGAATCGCGTTGGAGTTTAATGAGAGGTGTTACAGTCGGAAAATACGAGATTCACAAGGGGGTCTATTATTTCCAGAAGATAGTTCTCACCTTATAACCTAACATCGTGGCTACTGTTGTGGTTTCGATCGAGAGAGTAGTTTGATGCAGCTTTCCACGCTACCTAATGACTTATGAATAAGAACAGCAACCAAATTTTCTTTGTACCTCGATATTTCAGTCGTCTCTCGGACAACGTCTTGAGATTTTCCACCCACACATTCAAGCATTATAAAATTGACGATACCTTGATGCCTCAGGTTCTATCCCAACAATAGCTCCCTTCTTGTAGTCAAGTCATACCAGAAATATCTTTATCTGCAGATAAAATCGTATAATCGAATTTCAGGACATGCTAAAAGTAAGACGTAAAATGGTTTTGAATAAGTAAATTCCGGAACAAGTAACAAATTTTAAGTGAATGGGATGCGTCGTCACTTATGAATGTAGCCATGACGTCGACCAAAAGCTGAATAAATTCGCTTCATGTGTCAAATAATTGCAAAAATTTTGTACGATGAAGCCAGTAAAGATCCTACTGAAATGTTATAAAACGATTGCAGCACCGGCTGTTAGGGATGTGGGTGACTATAATGTGTCGAAGTACTAAAATTCAGGCCAACAAATGAGGGTTTTAAGATGTATGGAGGGGCGTGCAAGATCGAACACAAAATGAGGATGTAAGAAAATCACTAGGAATATTTCATCTGAATAGAAAAATGTGGGAATATGACAGAAGAAACATACAGAGTGGAGAAAGACACGTAGTAAGACTGTCAATAACAAATACAGTGGAAGAAGAAATGTAGGCAAAACATACAAGTGACGAAGTACCGTAACAGACAATCAGCTAAGATGAATTCTGCAACTTCTACCTGCATGTGGACAACCAAATTTCGGATTCGGCAACCCTCCTAAATCAGTTGTCAACGGAACACAAGAATTCGACAACTACTACGTACCGTCAGGATTTGCAGCTTTTTGAAAACATCAAACCAGCGTTACAACATTATACATGCAAACAAAAGGTACGTAAAACAAGGATTACCTGACATAGTCTGTTCTGGAGGCGATCAGTTCGTTTTATAGTTTTCAAAATGACAAGCCAGGATCGCACACAAACAATTCATTTAATGGCGACCGGTTTCGGTGCACTGTTCAAATGTTTGTATAGTCAATGGGACTTAACTACGGGGTCAACAGTCCCTAAACTTACAAACTACTTATGAACTACTTACGAACTAGGACGACACAAATATCCATGCCCGAGGGGGGATTCGAACCCCCGACCGTAGTGGCCGTGCACACCGTGACTGGAGCGCCTCAGTCCCCTCGGCCACCGCGGCCGGCCGGTGCAGTGTGTTACCATCATTTGGTCACATATATTTTGTAAGCTGTCATGTTTTTAACTTGTGAATTTTTTTTATATAGTGACTAAGTGCAATGTTGCACTTGTTATTTTATACCCAATTTTTTAACAAGATGACCAGATTATAACATATATGTTACCAGATGATGGTGACACAGTGTACGGAAACCGGTCGTCATTTAATAAATTGAAACTTCCTGGCAAATTAAAAATTGTGTGCCTGAACCGGGACACGAACCTGCGACCTTTGCCTTTCGCGTGCAAGCGCACTACCTACTGTGCTATCCCGACGCGACTCACGATGCCGCCCCAAAACTTTAATTCCGCCAGTAACTCGCCACCTACTTTCCAAACTTCACAGAAGCTCTCCTGCGAAACATGCAAGACTAACACTCCTGGAAGAAAGGATATGGTTTAGACATGGCTTACCCACAGCCTAGGGATGTTCTGTGAAGTTTGGAAAGTAGGAGGCGAGGTACTGGCGGAATTAAACTTGTGGGGCGGCATCGTGAGTCGTGTCGGGATAGCACAGTCGGTAGTGCGCTTGCCCGCGAAAGGCAACGGTCCCAGGTTCGAGTCCCGGTTCCGGCACACAATTTTAATCTGCCAGGAAGTTTCATATCAGCGCACACTCCGCTGCAGAGTGAAATTGTCATTTATTTAATAAATTTTTCAGTTTCTTCCGGCGTATTTGATGATCAAAATATCCACGGGTGTACTGCCGGTCTATAGTGTCCAACGGGCACAATATTTCGGCGATCACACATGTCGCCATCATCAGGTGAACTGACGGACTGAGCTCCTCAAAACGCGCCGGTACGGAGATCCGCACGTTACGGCTGCTCGAAGGGAACTGGGTTCTAGCCCGGTAGCGGGCGATTTAAATACCCTCGGCCCGCGGAGCGACCCCTCCGCGGTCCGCGCCCCGCGCCGCGGCCGCGGAGTGGAACCGATTGCGACGGCGTCTGAGAAGACGTCGGTGTGAGGGCTCTGTCCGCCGTGGTCGTCACTTCGTTACGTTTGCTAGATTTACTCTTAATTGACCCAATCGCTGGTTCCCAAGCTTTGCTAAGATTATAGCCACAGTCACGTTTTATGACGTCGTCACTTGTGCGAATTTCAATGGCCTCTCTAACGACGCTGTCCCAGTATCTCGACGTCTGTACCAGAATCCTAGTGCGTTCATACTCCATCGCATGATTCTCCGACAAACAACGTTCAGCGACGTCCGACTTGCTCGGATACATCAATCGTGCGTGTCTCTGGTGTTCAACGCATCGATCCTCGACGGTACGCATCATTTGTCCAATATATGACTTTCCACACTGACACGGAATCTGGTACACGCCGGTCTTCCTCAAACCGAGATCATCTTTGGCGCTCCCCACAGTGCACGAATTTTATTCGGCGGACAAAAAACAGTGCAACCTGCTTTTTTTTTTTTTTTTTTTTTTTTTTTTTTTTTTTTTTTTTTTTTTTTTTTTTTTTTTTTCAAAGTGCGGGCGACCTTCCCCGAGAGTGCGCCGATATATGGAACGAACGTGTTTTTATCCGTTTCCACAGGTTGTGATGTAGTGGTTGGGCGGAGAGCCCGCTGAATCTGCCAATCTGAGTACCCATTTTTTTCGAAATACATCGCATACTTGTGAACCTTAGGGAGTCCATAAAGTCTTGGCGGTACCGGACCTTGAGGTAGCAGTTTCTTGGCGACTCCCTCCGGTAATTCCGCATCCTTGAGAAGCGCCCTCGTATTGTTTTCCAACTTCTTTGTGGTGTCAACGCTGATCTTCCGGTAGGAATCGTCATTTAGTAGGCTCTGCATCTTTTCATTGTAGTCCTTATGGGAGACAACAACCGTAGCATTGCCTTTGTCAGCCTGTAAGACAACAATTGCTTGGGAAACAGCGATTGGGTTAATTAAGAGTAAATCTAGCAAACTTAAAGAAGTGATGACCACGGCGGACAGAGCCCTCATACCGCGGGGCGCGGACCGCGGAGGGGTCGCTCCGCGGGCCGAGGATACTTAAATCGCCCGCTACCGGCCTAGAACCCAGTTCCCTTCGAGCAGCCATAGCGTGCGGATCTCCGTACCGGCGCGTTTTGAGGAGCTCAGTCCGTCAGTTCACCTGATGGCCACATGTATGATTGCCGAAATATTGTGCCCGTTGGACACTATAGACCGGCTGTACACCCGTGGATATTTTGATTATTTAATAAATTGTTTGTGTGCGATCTTGGCTTGTCATTTTGAAAACTATAAAACAAAGAGTTTATGTTACATGATGCAAACTGAAATATTTTATGAAAACAGCTGTATATATTAAATGTTCCTGTTCAACTTGCTGTTGTTTACTAACATATTAATAAGAAACGAATTTTATAAACTTTTAGGTGATATGTTCACCACATTAACTCTGTCACCCTTCAGATTAACAGGACGTTGTAAAGAGTTTTTGATAATATTTTGCTGCCCTTCGATGAGTTCCATCCATAAATGTAGTTTCTGGGTGTCACAGAAATTCGGGTTTTGAGTCAGTAGAAAAATACAGTGTCCAGGGTCCAGTTTTTGTCGATACTGACGATAGACTTCAGCGGCACATATTTCCAGTTGCGTTGTAGCTTACTTCTTAAACGAGCGTGAGTAATGAGGACGTGGCCGCGATGGAATGGCAGCGTGGTCTTAGGAGCCTGTCCCGTCATATGTTCTATACCTCCCTCGGGCGTGTGTGTGTGTGAGTGTGTGTGTGTGTGTGTGTGAGCGTGTGTTGACGTCCTTGGGTACCTTAGTTTCAGTAACGTGTAAGTCTAGATCTCGATGTTCTAGGCATTTAGAGCCCTTGGTTTTGTAAACATTTGAATATTTTGTAATGGCTTAGCATACGGGTAAGTACTCCACGTCCTTTCTACTTACATTGTTGACGCTTGATAGATTGTCATCTAGATTTTCACGAGTAAACTTTGATGTTCGTTGATCCAAAGCAACGCCACCTCTTTTAATGGCATTTTATATCATTATTCCCTGTATTAACCCGTTGATACATGACGTTTTATTTGAATCTAAAAAAATGCCACGATTACTGTATGGCGCGTACATACAGAAAGAAATATTGGAAGAAAATCTCTTAAAATTATTATTCACTACTAGCAACAAAAAGTTCATAGCTGGTCAGCCATATAGTGCTTCCATGATTTACCCGATGCAGTAAATATCACTATTATGCCTCTAATCATTCCAGAAGGTAACTCATAATGCAACATTGGTATGTGAATACTTTTACATGGCACAGGAGGAATACTAAAAGAATGCACATGTTATGAGTAAGTCAGTGCAGCAAACTATCGAACTAATTCAGTAGCACTCTGAAATTGATAATTTTTAGGTCGAGTTACTTGCTTGTGTAAGACTCTGTATAGAAGTAGCTAGAAATAAATTTGTGGTAAAATGTGTATCAGTTTGAGAGAAAATGAAAAAAATAAGGTATGTAGCTGATCATCTACACTATACATTAAAGGGTTAAGTGTTCTCGAACTGGTGGTGAGTGGCAATACTGGCCTCTCGCAAGCAACAAGTTTATAGAGCAACACCAATCGTTTCCGCAGCATCGGAATTCACCTTCTTCAGACACTACAATACTTCTATATGGTTCGTTTTACTGACGTCGAAAGTAAACACACGTTACCATCATTACTATCAACAGGTCTCAAATGTATATCTGTATTTTTCTAATTTACAATCTTCACCTGAACAACACAAGAACACACAGTTGCTAGCCTGTTGATGACGAAATGGTGAGATACATTTACAGCCAGAAAGTCAGCCCCTGATGGCTCATTCAGAGGGTCCGGATGTATAGGTATCTGAGTGCAGAGTTGCCGCATCTTAGTAAGGAGTCAACTAACACTTTCCCAGTACCCTTTTATGCCAATTAAATGTTATGTTAGGCAATTTGCTTTACGCACGCAGTTAAGAAGAAAGGCAGTATTAACCTAAAGACCCCTTAGAGAAGAAGACGATGCACCGATTCCTCCAGTCCACATACAATGTAGAAAACTGAATAGCAGGCGGGTATACGGCCGTTTACAAGCCAGTGAAAATCGATGATGCTGCAACATCACAACAGCACGTGAGATGAAAAAAATGACACATAACAACTATAAGACACTATTCCGAGGGTTACACTAGTTGTAACCACGAAAAGGCAGTAGGAAAAGACTGTATCATATCGGTCTGAGTGTGCAACAATTACGCTACATAACTAAAACGACAAGACTAGGCTGCCACTGTTCAACGTAACCATGGAAACCACGCATATCAACGTCTACATTTTGGACCGGCGTAAGCTACTCGACGTTCCAGTAAAGTTAGGAGCATATGTGCATGACAATCTTAAGATCATGCTTCTAAATTTTATTAATCTCTGCAGGAAGAATGGCCATGTTCCGTAAGGCTTCGGTAGTGTGATTATTATGAAAAAAAGCAGACCGTAATGACTGCACTAACTGTAGCGTGTACTAAAATTTGGGTACATAATACTTATAAAAAGGTTAAATACTTGAAAAGAGAATTTTCCATAGAAAAGCAAGATGGTTGTAGACCAAATTTATTTATTTTATTTAGTGTATAGCCTTCCATCACAGGTTTTTTGTACATTCTTGGTCATTAAAATTGCTACACCACAAAGATGACGTGCTACAGATTCGAAATTTAACCGAAAGGAAGAAGATAATGAGATATGAAAACGATTAGCTTTTCAGGGAATTCACACAAGGTTGGCGCCGATGGCGACAGCTACAACGTGCTGACATGAGGAAAGTCTCCAACTGATTTCTCATACACAAACAGCAGTTGAGCGGCGTTGCCTGGTGAAACGTTGTTTTGATGCATCTCGTAAGGTGGAGAAATGCGTACCATCACGTTTCCGGCTTTGATAAAGGTCGGATTGTAGCCGATAGCGATTGCGGTTTATCCTATCGCCACATTGCTGCTCGCGTTGGTCGTAATCCAATGACTGTTAGCAGAATATGGAATCGGCGGTTTCTGGAGAGCAATATGGAACGCCATGGTGGATTCCAATGGCCTCGTATCACTAGCAGTCGAGACGACAGGCATCGTGCAGCCACGCTCGACCTCTGAGACAACAGATTGGGACGTTAGCAAGACAACAACCGTCTGCACTACCAGTTCGACGACGTTTGCCGCAACATGGTCTATCAGCTAGGAGGCCTTGGCAGCGATTATCCTTCACGCTGCATCACAGACAGGAGCGCCTGCGATGGTGTACGCAATGACGAACCTGGGTGCAGAATGGCAAAACGTCATATTTTCGGATTAATCCAGTTTCCCTTTACATCATCATGATTATTGCTTCCATGTTTAGCGAACGCATATTGGAAGCGATTATTCGTCATCGCCTTACTGGCGTATTAACCAGCGTGATGGTATGGGGTGTTTACACGTCTCGATTCAACTATTTGGAAACAACACACTACGTTTCAGCCATATTGGTCTTTGTATTTGGCATTCGTGTGAATCAAGGAAGTCGAGTTGTTTTGTCGCACAAGTACAAAGTGCGCGCCACCTACTTTCGCCGCGCGCCGCCATGCACGCACGGCGCGGCGTTCTCACGACGACAGCCACGAGCGCCCTCTGCTGCAACCCCGCTCGTAGCCACCACGGAAAGAGACCAGACACTTCGGACTGAGATAGCAACCAGTTAGGACCTTCGTAATCAGATAGGCACCAGTGAAGACTTTCCTATTGTACAGGCACTAGGCAGGCCTCTAACAACTATGTATCAACATTCTGCAGTACTATGTAAAAGTTAAGTATTGTTACATTCTGTGCAATATATAGCTTTCTAATTTACTCTAGTGTTTATAGTTTCTGGCTGCTCCCCTCCGTACCTGCACCAGCCTTTATTCCTGTGTCGGTCACATTCCACTCGGCCACCGACACCTACGACGCGCTGGGACACAAAAGCGGCGACGAAGTCGGGACACAAAACGAGTGATTGTCGAAGAACAGACGAAAAAGAATTTCGTGTGGTGATTAAACATTATGAAAGGCAAAACGCCTCAGGAGACTAACGAGACGCTTCATAAGCATTATGGTAACTCTACAGCTTCGATTAGAACTGTTTATAAGTGGTTTCAAAATTTTGGGGGAGTGGCCATATGGGGGCAAGCGACGCTGAACGTTCTAAACACCCTGTGTAGTTTATGAACCCAGAAATTATTGGTAAAATCCATGATATCATGATGGGTGACAGAAGAGTTAAGGTGCACGAGATTGATAGAGCTCTGGGCATCTGGAATGAACGGGTACATAATATTATGCACAAACATTTGGACATGAGAAAGCTATCCGCAATATGGGTGCCGTGACCAAAAATAAAATCGTGTGAACTATTGAGAGGAAGGTTTGCAGCTGTTCAGGAAGAATCCGCAAGACTTGAAGAGTCGTATTTTCACTGTGGATGAATTATGGATACATGACTACACTCCTGAGTTCAAAGAACAATCTTAACAATGAGTTACTAAGGGACAATCTGCACCAAAGAAAAAAAGGCGAAGGGCGATCTTTCAGCCAGAAAGGTTACGGCGATGGTGTTTTGTGATTCGCAAGGGATAATCCTGATCCACTTTCTGAAACAGGGTAACACTATTACAGGTTCATTTTTCATCGTTATTAGATCTTTTGAAAACCGATCTGCAAGAAGAAAACCGGCGATTGGCCCACAAAAAGTACTTTTCCATCACCATCACACACCTCAGCAGTCGTGGTCGCAAGATTAACGGAAATAGGATTCCAACTCGTTTCACATCCCCTCCAATTTTCCAGACTTCGGTCCCTTGGACTACTATTTGTTGCCACGGCGGAGCGGCCGAGCGCATTAAGGCGCTATGCTATGATGAGAGAGGCCGTTCCCTGTCGGGTGCTCAAATCCCCCCTCCAGCATGGATGTTTGGGGCGTCTTTAGTAGAAGGTGGTTGATACGTAGTTTCAAAGTTTGGGGACTGATGAGCCTGCAGTTAAGTCCCATAATCATTACAACCATTTGAACATTTACTATTTGTTCCCCAATTTGAAAAAAAAGGCTGTCGGGATGAAGGAGGTTGTTGTGGGAGATGGTTGCAGAAACTAATAGTTATTTTGTATACTTGGACACTTCCTGTTATTCGGAAGGAATCAACAAATTAGAACAGCGTTGGACGAAGTGTATAAGTCTAAAAAGAGATTTTTGTCGAAAAATAAAAATGGTTTTCCCCAAACACATTAGTAGTTTTGTAAGTAGCCTATTATATTCTGTAAACAAAATCTCGGGCAGTTGAGATCTGCAAATGTAAGTAAAAACTCTCACTGCTGCTAAAATTACTTTATGAGTAGCAACAGTACATGTGTAACGGAAAATTATCTAACATCTCACTCTTTAAGGGATAGCCAACATTTTAACAAACACAAAATTAATGCTAAAAATAAATGAATAGATAACTGAACATGGGATGGGGAACATGAAATTATAAAGCAGTGGTTTGATATTTTGAATCATAATCTATTCAGTAAAATAACAAGCAAATAAATGTAGGGAGACCAAATTCAGCACACACCTTGTACAGAACTGCATTAAATCATGTAATTATCGTCCATATTAAAATTGCGTCTGCCCTTTATGAATATGGAGGTAACGTGGGAGGAAATTTTCAAATACACAATGGTTAGCTGATAGGACATTCATTCATTCACAAACACACACATAATGCTTGGCGATACATTACAATGCTGGAACACATGAAAGCAGCAGCAATACGAAGCATTGGCGGTGTCTTGATGAGATGGCGGATGTCTTGATCAGAAATTTAAGTATACTGCGCACTAAACAGAGTAATGTGTGAGGAGGCAGCGGCTCACCATTCTTAAGTACCACATGGAGTGCGATCACACTGAATTACATAGCATTTACAAACAGAAATTAATTTAGAATAAGCGAGTAAAGCACACATCAGAATTTCTATAGATGAAAACTAGTGTTAACAAAAGCATGGCTGAAGGCTGAAGTAACGACCATAGCAAAAGCACGTGTGCAATCGGTCATACAAGGCAGAAAAGACGGAATGAAATCAGAAAATTTGAGTAATGTTTAACACACTTGCAGGTACAGAAACGATACGAAAATGTTAGTTAAAAACATGAAGGAAATTAAAATGTACTAGGTTTACACAAGGGTTGAAGGCTACACATGTGTATTGTAACTTAAGCAAAATCACTGGATTGAAAATGCAAATAATAAATTTACACAAAATTTACTGGTGTTTTGTAAATTAAGAAACACTTTGCCTCGCATATCGAAACAATTACTCTAGAAATCTATCATTGAAAGAAACAAGACTGCCTTATCACAAAGAAACCAAAGTCCTAAACAGCATGCCTTCCCCTCAAAATGATTCGGTGGAGTACTTACTTCCACGGTCGTCAGAGCCAGAATGAAGAATCAAGAGTGAAGCTCTAAGGCCACCGAAAAAACCTTGCCCTGCCATACATAGGATGTAATGCGCGCTAAGAGCGATGCAAAATGCGTTCACAGCCTGCTGCGTGCCAACCCTTGCTACCTGGCAAAGACAATTCCCTCTACATCAGCTCCCAGAGAGGTGCCCTGTCACCTCTTTTGTCCAGGATTAGTTTGGTACAACACTAAGAACGCGACCACTTCACCATCTTGCCAAGTAAGCTTGTCTCGACCCACCAGAAGCCAGTGTGGACGACAAACGAAACCATGTGGTCTTCAGCAAAACGAGGACTAGAGCGGGGGGCGGCGACCGTAAGCCATTGTGCGGCAATCAGTCAGTATTAAAAGCAACCTTCCACATTCACATAAACACACAAGTTCAATCACACTGGTGGAAACATATATAAATATGGGGCAAACATACATAAATATGGGGCATTGATCATTGATTAAAATAATAGAATAATCAGCACACAGACAGATAACATTGATGGTGCAAAAACACTTTAGGTTAAACAATAAATCAAAATGGAACACGACCACACAGTCAGTGGACGTGTTTCAGTTTTCATTTTTGCATAGACGTTTCAAACGCCCCTCGTACAAACAGCATACTACCGGCTACAGCGTTCCCTGGTGAAGTAACATTGATAGCAAAACTAGCGCCATATAGAGTTATCGTCATAAGCGAGTGTTTCGTTTAGTAATGTCTGATATAAACATTTCAACCTAAGGACAGTAATAATTATAATTAAGAAATTATAATATTATGATAAATGTTGTTTTACCTCTTCGTTTAATAAAAAAAAAGCAGAATATCATCTGGTTTTTTTTTTTTTTTTTTTTTTTTTTTTTTTTTTTTTTTTTTTTTTTTTGGTGTCAGCTATTGTATTGGGAGAACGAGAGGTGAGAACTGATTTTAAATTTCGAAAATCATCGCTAGATTGTTCTTCAAGAATTACTATTTTCAGGTCTCTTACATTCATGTACGTGCTTAATTGTAGTTTCAAATGGAAGTAATAATTGCTATTTCGTCTTCTGAATAGTAGGACAGTACCCAACCGGGCGTTTTAAACATTTTTCAGAAATTTTACTACAGCAGCAGCCTCTCCAACAGAGGCGCTGAAGGTAAAAGCCAACTCTTTCAAACAAATATTTATTTAACAGGGAGGGTAACTGCAACAGTATAGGACATTAAACATTCAATTTTCCGTATGGATTGCGGACCTGAATGGAATCTGAATTACTTTCCATTACATTACTTTCAATGGGAAATAGAACAGTATGTTCATCGTCGAAACTTATTGAAAGTGGCTGATTACGTGTGATTTCAATGACTATTCAAATTCAACAGTTAATACTTGCGAAGATTGTTAGAGGTGTGTTATATTATGGCGTCCAATTTATCTTAGGTATGAAATTGTCAAGGAACTGGTAATATATACTGAATTTCTTAGTGAAAAATTAGTCAATATTCAATTACGAAAGATTTCACCATAAAGGGCAGTATTAAAGGTTTATTGAGATCACTCACTTTACTTATTTTGTTAATATAACAGTTTGAAGTTTATCAGACACTTTCACGATGAGTTAAGCTCAGTAATTACCGAATAGTTCATGACATATTTGACCTTCGATCCAACACTGCAAAAGATTGTGTCAGTAACAAAGGCATTAGAAAATACATTTTTCGCATTGATATAAGCAAACCGATAAAATTAACTTATTGAATATATATTCATCAGTATTTATGAACACGGAAATGTGAATGGGAAGAATGGGGTAGGGTGCTCTGTAAATAGTGGAGGTATTTTATTCTTTAATTATAAATTTTATAAATTAAAAATTGTTGTATATGAAAATACTTTTCGCAGAACATATCTCAATAAGAGCAAAATATAAAAATGCACTACACTGCAAAATTTGCTGAACTGTTACTGGCACGTCCTTGAAACCTTCAATACAGCAATGTTAAACGTTATAATTCTATATTAATTTTACTTTTGAAGGCAGTAATATATTTATGCTGTGATAATTGGTTTCTGCACTCTGTTATGTTTATTCATGAAAATATAAAAGAAAAAGCCGAGAAAAATTAAACTATTGTTACTGTATAGGTACCATAACAGCATTATAAAATCTAAGCATAAAAAACATAACTTCATATATCTATGTGAAAAGCAACTTCATAACACTGATCACATAGTATTACATTATTAGGCGCCAATAAGACCGCTTGAAACAAAAATCATACTTATAACAGAGTTGTAACATTGTTAATACCATTCGTATAGCGGTACAAACATACTAGTTGAGGGAAGCAAATATGGTCATACTTTTAGTTTCATAACATCAAGTAATGCGTGAAATTAATACTAACACATGTAGATTGGCAAATGGTGCAGTCTGACCAGAGTAATTTGGTTAACACCAATTTAGACAGGAAACGTTTCATGGGAAAGTACAGGGAATAGTAGGTAACATAGAACCCATAATGTATAGTACATGATATTGCGGATTATGCACTGCCATGCGCTTGAATGTGGGGTAGTGGTACTATATAAGCATTATAAAAATAGGAATAAAACAAAGCGAAGAATCTGTTTGCTTCAGCATGACGAGCATCCAACTATGAAAACATAATGCATCTAGAATCACATTTAAAACAAAAATAACTAATTTATCCGAACTTCAACAATGTCATAAATTTCATATTATAGTACAAATCATAGCAGATAGAAATTGTCACTTTATGATTACAATCTGAACTTCATAGTAGCATGACAGAGATCATGAGAATAAATCTCATTCATATCGACAGTTGATGGTTAGTGACCGGAGTCGCCTGGTAAAATTTTTATTTCTATATACATTTTATACACATGTCTGACATATACCAGATGTAGACTGATGCGTAAACGACTACGTCAATTTTGAAGGGCAATAACTGTTTACCCAGGAATTTACACATTATTTAAAATCATATTAACCTTCAGATGAATATCAGTGTGGTTTACGAAAAATAGCAGTACAACCGCCGTTCTTCTGAAAGTAACTGATGATCTGAAAAACGCTATTGACAAACAACAGGCAAATATTGTGTGTGCCTTAAACATAAATAAAGCCTTTGACACAGTAGACTTTGCCATTGTACTAGCTAAACTTTTAAATCTAAATTTTTCTTCAAGTGCTGTTCAGTGATTCAACTGATAACTTACATTCCGTCACAGTATCTAATCATTGGTACTAACAGATCACAAAGGGGTTCGTCAAGGATAAGTATTAGGTCGTTTAGTTCTCATTATACGTTGTAACTCGCCCGCTGTCCTCAGCGTTGTCTGTGAACTAGCCGTGTTTGTGAAGTTAACAATAGACTGCTTGCTCAAAAAATCTAATTATGGCGATATTCACACAGCGGCGAAAGTATACAGTTCCCTTAAGGAAAACTCTGATTCTATAAGTTAAGCAATCTTTCGAGGAATTTGCACACAATGAAATAATGATCCGCATTCATGGATCTAAATCAAAAATAAATGTTGGCAACGGAAACGCAACTATTATCTATTCCAGAAGGCAGCAGAGACACAAGATACATGAACAAATTACCCCACATTAATCCAAAATAAATGATAAGGGGAGAATTTAAATTAGCACAAAAGGATTATAGTTTAACAAATTAATGTATTGTTCAAAACAAGAACAACAAGGGGGAGACCATTTCTTTTAAATTACAATAAAGTCATACCTTACAAAATATTCAAAATATCCACAATTACATGGCCCTAAAATTGCCCACCTGCAAAGTTGAGTACAGGTTAATTATGATTACGTTTCACAGGGGAGAATGGAGGAATTGTACCACATTCACACACAGATTCATAAGCCAAGCCATGGAGGTACTTACCAAGCACCTGACACCAATACACCAAGACGACAGCCAAGCAATGTGGAGCATGCAGGTCGAAGGTTCACTCGCACACAATGAAATAGTACTTCGCTTCCATAATGTGTCAATCTAGTGGCTTAGGCTCATGATAAACTATCAGAAACAAACGCACTTGGTTTAAGACCACAAAGTACAGTGTACAGACAGAAGTTAAAGTTTCCCTAGAACTTGTAACTCTACATTAAATCAAGGTTTCATTAAATAATATCTAAAAACGGTCACTCTGGTTTTCGTTTAGCACGGGGAGAAGATAATTACAGAAGGTTAAAGTTGATAGATCAATACAGCACTCTACTAAGTCGGAACACAAAATATGCGTAAAGTTAACAAACTCAATTTCGAAAGGAATAAGATCGCGAAAGCAGTCAGCAGTTTTCAACAGAATATTTGTGGAACAAAGAATAAAATAGATGAGATTTTTGTTTGTTTAGATGATATAGAAGCTGAGAATGTAATAGATATACAATGCCTGTCTGAGCATCACATTATAACTGGTATGAAAAATGTGAGTGTCAGTGAATATAAATTAGCTGCAAATGTAAGTAGAGATAATAAGGTAATAGGAGGAGTTGACATATATATCAAAAGCTATCACAGTGAAAAAAATCTAGGAACAAAAATGTTTTGTGTAGAGCAACATATTAACGCATGTGCCAGACAGATTAAACTCTATGATGACTCTCTTAAAATAAGAAACCTGAGTATTTCTGGATTACAGTCAATATAACTGGTATCCCACATGTGTCCAATATTACATCAACTTGATTCTTGTTGGACAAATGTGTGATACCAGCTATAATGACTGCAATCCAGAGCCTGAAGATGACGGCATTGACCGTCGAAACTGGTTGCTAAATAAATACATTGAACACAGCCGGTGGTATTATTTTTCATTAGGAAATGTCGTATATATCATCTATGAAACAAGTATTAATCTAATCTCATCTAAACAGAGACCTTACCCCGTCAGCAGTGTTTGCCTTCTGGAGAAGTGATGTCCGGCTGTTCGCTGTGGAGACGTGACCCACGCCGGGTCTCTGGTTCACGGCTGGAGTAATGCTAACAAAGGCCCGCGGGGTGCGAGGCGCACGCCGATGATTTGGGGCAGGCGGGCCGCGCTGAATATTCAGCTCCATAACGAGCAGCGCACACTCAGCGCCGCGCCGAGCACACACCGATGGCCTTTGTGGCCCCAACTCCATCGAACAGTATGCAGATGTGAGCTTTGACACAGAACGCCGTCACGCCCTGCCGTAAGCGGCAATGATGTCTCTGCTGCGCTGTTCATACAAGTCTTTATCGCGCTACATCAGAGACTTGCCTACCATTATTGTGTGTGCATTAGTGTCTTCTGAGTTAAAGGGACTTACGGATTATTGTGTGGAAAACAATGCAAGTTAATGCATACGATCTATTGACCCAAGGTCAACACGGATTTAGGAAATATCGTTCATGCGAAACACAACCATCTCTTTATTCTCACGAAGTGATGTCTTGATTTCCAGAAAGGCTTTTGACACCGTACCTAACAAACGGCTTTTAATCAAATAGCGTGGTTATAGTATATCACCTCAAATTTGCAACTGGATAGGGGATTTTCTGTCAGAGAGGACACAGTTCGTAGTTGTCTATGGTAAGGCATCGACTAAAACAGAGGTGATATTGGGCGTTCCACAGGGTGTGCACGCATCTGCAGGTGGTGGCTTCGGATCTGAAGAGATTCTCTCAGGCTTTGAGCGGCTATCTGAAGTGGTAAAGACTGGCAGTCTTGCTGGCAAGATGAAATCAGAGCTCACCATGTGCAGCATAGTTGACAGGACCGACTGTGGACCTCTGGTACAGAGCCCAGTGGCGGGTCTGAATCAGACAGTTCTGCGGCCGTGTAGTTTGCACATTCCTTGACTTGCGCCATCGGGTGGTGAGTTTCAGGCTACCGCTGAATAGGTCAGGAGCCCACTATACATAGTATGCGGCTACACGTGTAGCGAGGGCTGTGTGGCGTGGACTGGGCGGTTTTTTAGGATATAGGTCTTCGGTGAAATCAAAATCGGCATCTCAGAAGGCGCAGGTGGATCACAGGAGAAATATAGATCAAGGAACTATTTGTATAACAGTTGTAAATTGTCTTGGCTGTTTCGGGAAAGTACCAGAACTACAAACGTTAATAGAAAACACCGAAAAACACATCATTGTAGGCAGTGAAAGTTGGCTCAAGCCGGAAATAAGTTCAGCAGAAGTATTTTCAAAAGATCTAACTGGGTTCAGAAAGGATAGATTAAACAAAATAGGTGGAGGCGTGATTGTCGCTGTCAAAAGTAGTCTTTCGTGTAACGAAATTGAAGTTGATAGTTCTTGTGAGCTATAATGGGTATAGATTGTTCCTGAAAATCGTAAGAAGTTAATAATTAGTTCCTTTTACCGGCCTCCCGACTCTGACGATACAATAGCTTTGCTGGGTAGCTATTCCAATATAGGAGAGCCCTGGCAATTCGATACGCATTTCACAGGGAACATGACACAGAATTAAAGTGGTGTGGAGGAAGATGTGCTTTAAGAAAGTCCTTGTAGTGGCTGTGACTGCAACGCTGTGTTAGCTGAGTGGTGCCGGGCGTCGTGGCTCAGCGCGCCCGGTCAGGGGGCTCAACGCCCTCTGTAATAAAAAAGCTGAGCCAAGAACACTTCGAACATCAACGAACAAATACGAACAGCGTCCGCAATGAACAGAACTACCGATAGAGACAAAAAAAAAAAAAAAAAAAAAAAAAAAAAAAAAAAAAAAAAAAAGTGGTCTAAAGCGCCTACTTAATAAGTGGGAGGTCCCGGGTTCGAATACCGGCCACACCACAAATTTTAATCAATGCCTCTTCTTATGTTTAATAGCAGAAATGTTCAAAGGATACCAAAGTCTGATTACAAAAATGAATCCTACTCACACGATAATAGTAGGGGGTGATTTCAATTTACCCTCAATCTGTTGGCGAAATTATTTCAATTTAGGAGGTACGCATAAAACTTCTTGTGAAATTGTACTTAACGCATTCCCTGAGAATTACTTCGAACAATTAGTTCATGAGCCAATTAGAATTATAAATGGATGTAAAAAACACTTGATTTATTAGCAACAAATAATCCTGAGCTCATAACGAGCATCAAAGCGGATACAGGTATTAGTCAACACATAGCTGTCGTAGCGAAATTGAATATCGAAAGTCCCAAAGTTACCAGATATAGCCTTCCCACATCTGGTGCTACAATTATTAATGGAACTAGTCAATTTCCAAATCCTCCAAGTACAATTGGTATAACTATGAACAAGATTATAATAAATGCATGAGATGTAATAATTACATTGTCTATTTGATCACTCCAATTATTGTTCGGGGTTGACCATATTTGTTCACGAAAGCAGAGAGAAATAAAATATATTGCTTCTTGAAAGACAGGTTCCACTCGTTTCTAACACTATACGTAGGTGTAGATCAGATGTGGCTAAAATTCAAAGAAGTGATATCGACAGCAACTGACATTTTATACCAAATAAATTAATAAAAGAAGGAGGTGACCCCCTTGGTTCACAAAACATGTTAGAACACTGTTACAAAAACAACAACAAAAAGCATGCAAAATTTAAACGAACACAAAATCGCCAGGATTGGTTCGAAATTTAACGAGGAATCAAAATCGAAACGCTTTCTCGAAATCTGACTGAGAACCGAAAGAGATTTTGGTCATTTGTCAAATATACTAGAGGCAAAACACTAACTATACTCTCATTACGTGGTACAAATGGCGATCCCACCTATGATAGCGCTTCGAAAGCAGAGTTACTAAACATAGCTTTTAGAATTTCATTCACCAAAGAAAACGAAACCAATATTCCAGAATTCGAATTACGAACAGAGGGCAGTATGAGTCACGCAGAAGAAGATAGCATCGAAGTAGTGAAGCAACTGAAATCACTTAACAAGAACAATTCTTCTGGTCCGGACTGTATACCTATTAGATTTCTATCTGATTATCTGATTATGCTGAAAAGAGAGCTCCTTACTTAACAGCCATATACAACCACTCCCTCAAAGAAGTATCTGTACCAAAAGATTAGAAAGTTGCATAGGTGATACCTATATTCAAAAAAGACAGTATGAGTAACCCCCTAAACTACAGGCCTATTTCATTGACGTCAATTTGCAGCAGGATTTTGGAACATATCCTTTATTCAAATATTATGAATTATCTCGAATAGAATGATCTATTGACCCAAGGTCGACATAGTTTTATAAAATATCGTTCATTCGAAACACAACTAACTCGTTACTCACACGAAGTCATGAGTGCTATCGACAAGGGTTCGCAAATAGTATTTCTTGATTTCCAGAAGGCTTTTGACACCGTACCTCAGAAACGGCTTTTAATTAAATGGCTTTGGTTATGGTATATCGTCCGAAATTTGCGACTTGATTGGGGATTTACTGTCAGAGAGGACACAGTTCGTAGTAATTGATGGTAAGGAATCGACTAAAACAGAGGTAGTGTTATTGGTCCTTTGCTGTTCCTTATTTACATAAACGATTTAGGGGAAAATCAAAGTAGCTTTCTGAGGTTGTTTGTAGAAGACGCCGTCATTTATCGTCTAGTAAAATCATCTGAAGATCAAAACCAGCTGCAAAACGATCTGAATAAGATATCAATATGGTGTAAAAATTGTCAATAGACTCTAAATAATGAGAAGTGTGAGGTCGTCCACATGATTAGGAAAGGAAATCCGTTAAACTTTGTTTACAAGATAAATCAATCAAACGTGAAGGCGATAAGCTCCACAAAATACCTAGGAATTACTAATCACATTTAAAGTGGAAAGAACACGTAGATAATGTCGTGGGAAAGACGAACTAGAGACTGCGTTTTATTGTCATAACCCTTAAACGATGCAACAGAGCTACTAAAGAAACTGCGTACACTTATCCGTCTTTTTTGGAATATTGCTGCCCAGATTGGGTTTGACGGAGGACATCGAAAGAGTCCAAAGAAAGGCACCTCGTTTTCGTATTGGCACGATACAGGGGAGACAGCGTTACGTGAATGATACAGGATCTGGGATGGGAATCATTACAACAACGGGGTTAGCGCTGCGGCGTGGGCTACTTGCGAAACTCCAATCGCCAACATTCTCCTTCGAATGCGAAAATATATTGTTGTCTCCCACTTAAATATGTAGAAAAGATCGTCAGAATAAAATACGAGAAATCGGAGCTCGAACGGAGCGATTCAGGTGTTCTTTCTTCCCGCGCGCTATTCGAGAATATAATGGGAGATAAATAGTATAACGGCGGTTCGATGAACCCTCTACCAGGCACTTAAATGTGATTTTCAGAGTCCCCCTTGTAGGAGTAGATGTAGATGTAGTTATGTGTTGTTATTGTGGTGATCAGTCGGCAGACTCGTTTGGTGCAGCTCTCCACGCTACCCTGTCATGTGCAAGCCTCTACATCTGACAACAATTTCGGCAACCTACATCGTTTTGAATTTGCTTACTGTATTCGTCCCTCGGTCTCCCTCTACGAATTTTACCCCACACACTTCCTTCTAATGCTGACATTTCCTTGATGTCTCAGAATGTGTCCAACCAATCTATCTCTTCTCTTAGTCAGGATATGCCAGAAACTTCTTTTCTCCCCAATTCGGTTAAGCACCTCCTCATTAGTTACGTGATCTACCCATCTAATTTTCATCATTCGTCTGTAGCACCACATTTCAAGAGCTTATAGCAATTCTTTTTATCTGAACTCCTTATCGTTCACGTTTTACTCCCATACAATGCTACACTCCAGACAATTGCCTTCAGAAAGGACATCCTAACATTTAAATTAATATTGGATGTTAACAAGTTTCGCTTCTTTAGAAACGATTTTCCTGCCATAGCTATTCTGCATTTTATATCTTTTTTACGTCGGCGATCAGAAGTTATCTTGCTACCCAAATAACAAAACTCCTCTACTACTTAATTGTCTTATTACCTAATCTAATTCCTTCTGCATCACCTGATTTTCTGACATTACATTCCGTTACCCTCGTATACATACATATGCAAAAATGTATCACCACGACTCCAGGGATTCACAACTCTTTACATAAATATGGAATCGAGATAGGCAAAACAAGGTTTCATATCTCTTCGTTGCTCATGAAAACAAAAATCGAGGAGTTGTATCACCAAAACCTAGCTAGACATTATGAAAATGTGTTCCAGATTTCAGCATAAGCCAGTACCCCTATTACCCATAACAAGTCCTTTCGCTCTAATGCAACCCTGTATTTGTCGTTGCGTACCGTCTACGGGATAATCAAGTGAATCTTCCTCCAGATTGTTCTCAACGGCGATTCGTCGTAGATCTCTCAGATTGGTTGATGCGTCGTCTCACCCAACAACAGGTCTTTTTAATTTACCCTAGGAATGTTCGACATGTTCATGTATGGAGTTTATTCTGGTCACTCTAATCCTGCAGTGATATTATTATGAAGGTTCATGTTCGTAGTACTATCTGTGCTGAGAGGTCGTCGGTTTAGATTTATCCCTCACCGAAATGCTGCCAATACGGTTGCGCAATACGTTGAAGGATGCACCGTATAGCCGTTTAATTAGCTTGTACGATGACCGAACGGTAGAACCACAAAATTTCACTCAAAAATATCCTGGAAGCACCACCTTGCACCACTCTCAGGACGGTATGTGTAAGACCAGCTTGCCTCCAGTAAACATCTCCGACGGTTGTCTGTCTCAAGGCAGATTGTGGATCTCCTTTGCCAATAGCACTTGATGCCAACTACAAGTGCATTCACCATGCTGTCGGCCCATCTGTAATGAGTTACATGGTGTCTAGGTGTCAAAACTTAACGTAGCCATGGCCGTCGGAAGTAAAGCTGCATGTGATGCAACCTATTGCGTACAGTTAGAGCCCGAATACGACCTGCTGTAGCGATACGAACAAAGTCTCAGGCATTCTCTTGTATGGTCCCTACAAGCTGAAATCCGTATATATCGGTCATCGGCTACTGTGATAGCCTTTGTGTGGCCAGAGCGAGGCAAGAATCGACAACTGAAGGGTTTGGTGCAAGAAGGAGTCAGCTCCACGTTTGCAAGTTTGTGGCAAATAGAAAAAAAAAAGTTTTAAAAATTCAGTTTACACTAAAACGAAAAAAATTGTCAGCATTGTTTCGCACTATGGGGTATCTAATACTACTGACGAGAATACAAATAATGCATGCACTCAGATACGGGCAATAGAGTTTGGAATTTTAGAGCAGCCTCCGTTTTGCTCTAAAGTGAATGAAGAACTGTTTGCAGGGCAATTTTCTTCATAATTAACCTACTTCAGTTTAAAAATCATTATTTAATAAAGAAACTACAAACGTTATTGGCATAATACATTAATCCTAAAGTTCTTCTTCAGTTTTCTATGCCCCCTTCAGTCTCCTCAGGATCGTTTAAAGTTTCTGACGTCAAATCGTCATAAAACCACATTTCGATTTGCCCAACACACTTTCTGGCCAGCTCTTTGACATATTTAAACTTTTGGCCTTTAAGCGGGAGGAGACAATCATAAGATTGATGAAAGTGGTCCATTGTTATGAGACTCGCAGTATCTTGGTTGTCAAATTGCGCATTATTGAAGACAGTCATCATTACGGGATCACTGCATTGTATAATCCCTTTAACGATGTATGGCTGTTCATAGATGATTATATTGTACTTCATGATTAAATGTTTTCCTCTTTTCATGTTCGATAATGATACATAAGGGTAATTTTCAGGACATTTCTTCAACATGTCAACAAAATTGGAAATAAATTTCTGGTCCACTTCAGTAACATGAAATTAGGGGCTGGTTCTTCTGATTATGCGAGCATTCTCCACTGGAAGAAAAACTCCTTTCATCTTCCTCAAACACTTTTCTATATTACCGAACACTATGTCGCATGGCATAAAGCTATGGTCCAGTTCTCATTCTTGCACCCAACGAAGGGACTTTCTTTTTTTTTATGTGATAGAATGTTAAATAGAGCCAAAAAGTAGACTTGCCTCCTCCTTGCGCCAAACCCCTCAATTAATGCATCCATGCATGTTTGTATTACATACGTGTATACCAGAAACTTTTCACTTTAGTCAGTGCAGAAATCTGTACCGATCATCATGTGTTAACTTTTGCAGCGAAATCATGGTCATTTTCCAAATTTCATGGTGATCATTGTTAATATTCATTGATCAAACGGCGCATAAGTCCATTGCGAGGAAGTATCCATCATGCACGATACAGTGGATTTCTGTGTACAAAAAGGCCTAACAACAGGAAAATATATATATATATGCAGATTTTATGCTGTTCGATCAAACATACTATATGTAGAATTTCCTATGTAATTGTCATGAGTGTTTTCCTCATAAATTTTACACGACCATTAGGAAGAAAGAAAACGTCATTACCCATCTTCATTGCTAGAATGAAGGTCTCTTTTCACGTAAAAATCGCAGAATTCTCAGCTTTTTCCAACTTTTCCCATTGATGGAAACCATTTTCCAGATTTTCGTTCTTGAAAAATATCACTCCGAACTTAATTAACATGAAAAAATAAAAATCTAGTCCAAATTTCTCAGTTCAATCGGCTACCGGTGAAAATCAATTTGTATGATCACATGGTGGTTACTTAAAAAAAAACGGAGACTCGTTTTCGTCCTTGATTTCCTGTCTCTACAATAAATATTTGAAACGAGTTGAGTTACAAATATTATGTTGATAAGTGACATCTCTATCTTATCGTTAGGTTGTTAGTAATGCTGATTATTGTATACCACACTTACATATTGCATAAGACGTAATGGAAGCAACAATACTGAGCAATAATATTCCTTTTTCTTTTAAACCATGCAGATACTGATATTTACTAAAAGCTGACGCAAATATACAATTGGAGCACTTCATCTTGCAACACTGTCTATATAGTTGAAAAATGTCAATGAAGACATAGTTTGTGTTAACGCATGAATTACCAACTAATTTTAATATACATTTCAATTTGTTTTGGTTGCCACAAATGTTAAATTAGTATCTTATATGGAACTTCGTAGCAGATTAAAACTTTGCCGGAGCGGGGATTCGAACCTGGGATAGTTCAGTTCTGCAACAGCAGACGTATTCACCTCTACCCTCCAATAGTGAAACTGAAGGACATCCATATTCCGGTGCTGAAGACGAGGTGTACCAGTAACAGGCGTCATCACTACATTATACAGTGAACAGTGATTTTTAATTTTTCCAAATCTGATATCATGATGTGGGACTGGAAGGGTTAAAACGGATACTGATGTTTATATACGGATCAAGGCCTAAAAGTATTGAACATTACATTCATTGTGACGGTCGTATTTACTAATACAACTTAAGTTTTTGGTCTAAGTTAATCTAAAAGACATAGAGTAATTATGGAATCTGGTTAAATACTTTACTAAAACCAATGAATAATGATTTCACAGTTTAAATTTTAATGTACCGTATTTGACTGGTGGAAAAAACATAATGGGGGACTAGTCCATCTCACTGTTTTACAACGTTACAAGTTAGTGATTGTTTGAAATGTTAGGAAAAATCTTTTCGGGCATTTCTATTTTCGTCCATAACATGTTAGAGTACTGTCCAAAACAGATTTTTGGCAGAAACTACGGAAAAAAGACCTTAGAAGTCATTGCCAAGAAAGAGAATATTTTAATACAACTTGTAGCAGAAACAGAACCACTAACGTATTGTGGACTGCAAAATATCTGATTAAAGTTTGAAGATGCACATGATACGGATTTTATTGTGGAAACATCAATGTATTTCGAGACAAGAGTGAAATACTACTAGAGGTGTGAAACAATTCCGGTTGTTTAACGAAAAATTTAGTTGCTGATTAAATTCGCATCCTGTTGGACCTCGCAAGAAACTACAACGAGAACGTTTTAAAGAAAGCTGGATATCAATTTTGGTAATATCTTACGCATCATTATTGTATCTTGGTACGCGTGGACACAGTTTATTTCACAGATACTCTGTGCGTGCATGTCAGGAGGTCAGCCGTCTCACAAGCTTTTGTCCGACAGGTCGCAGTAAAAAGATCGAGAGTGCTCCCTACTTCGCATAAATGTTTTAATTGCCTCAGTCGAAGTTCCACTGTCACTGCACCAACAACACAAACTGCCGACATATGCTGAACAAAAGTAACTATGGTTACTTCCAGGCAATTATTCTTATTAAATTATTTAAAATATATTTATTTGATGTGTTTTGGGAAACGCAAGATTCATGTAAGTACACGGCAAGTTATTTCCGTCCACCATTGCAATTCCTGAATCTGAAACAAGGAGAACACGAAGAACGGAGGCTTATGAGACAGAGTAATTCACTTTTTCGTGCAGATCATAGGGTAATATCCTAGCTGTTGCATAACTTCATCTTCCGTAACATACAAGTACATTGGTAAACACAAATCATTAACAAATTAACCTCTCACAGCAACTTATTTCTCTTTGGCCATGTTACCAAACAGGTAGGGTTGGCTTTGTTAAGTCCGGATTTGGCGTGTTAATATTTACAGGATGGGCGAATGCCCTTCCTGTCGCCACCCCATGCCGCCCAGTAGAAAATATGTACCCTATTGATTGCGTATGTTGATATATGTGTGAAAGGGTAAAGTGTTACGAAATGTTGGCGAATCGTATAACTGAAGCGGTATATAAGTACCAGCCCGTTATTCATCTAGTGGGATGTCGAAAACCGCCTAAAAACCATAGCCAGGCTAGCCGCCACTGAAAACCTTCATTAATCCACCGGGTGGGTTCGAACCGTGGCCGGTACGCCTCCCTGGTATGGAAAGCGGTGCGTTACACCACACCACTAACTGAGCGGGTTAATCTCACACAGCAACCGTTTGTATCTCGTGTTTACTTTTAGAGGTTCTGCCATTTCTACTGATTTCTTAAATTGTATACAGTAATATAGGCAGTTATTGCTTTTTCCAATAAATGGTCAAAAGAATTGAAAATTTAACCCTGGAACAAAATGAAATTTAAGATGAACCTAAAGCACTACAGTACAAAGAATAAAAGATTGTCTCTACCATAACACAGCCACTAAATTAGATGAACACACATAGGTAGAACAGTAACACTGAAGAAACGAAGACGGAAATAATACCAGACCAGTGTGTGTACCAACAACGTACAAATAAGTACGCAAAATACTGTATGAAGTGATCTTACATTTATATTTTCGCACTAAGAAATTTTTAAGACACAAACTAAATCAGGCAGGAAGAGAATTTACATTTATTTCAACCAAATCTGGTTTGGTACAATTACTGTTCTTTCATCAAGTATTATTCCTCTGTGTATGGGTATTGCTTTAGGTTTTGTGGGTTATTCGTATTGTTTAATCAGTATATCTCTGTTGAAATTAACAGCTTCTGGTATGTACTGCAGTGTTGTATATTTTATATTGTATTTTTCTTCAAGGGTAGTATCAAGATATTGTTGAGTATTTACTTGAAAAATCATAAATACTTATGTAATATTTTATTTATTTATTTATATATTCAATTAATTTTGCGATTGTTGTTGCTGTAGCATATTTGATGTATTAGATCTTCATCATGTCATACTTTGACCTTGTACGTCCTGCGGGGCCAGGCGAGAAGGAATTTTCTGCAGTTCAATGGAAACGCTTGGAACTGTCCCGTATTCAGTCATCTCTGTCACCTCGTTGTTTGATTTACTGGATCCTTCGTTGGAGGGGAAAGGCCGTTCGCACTGTGCTGATATAGTTACCACAGAATGAATTTTACGGACATGAACGTAATGTTGTGGAAACTATTAGGGGAAGGTTGCCGATATTGGACCACTTTTTATTTTGGGATCAAAGTCTACATTATCTATCTAATCGAAACAAAATATACTTGAAAAGAAGCTATATATTATACACTTTCATCCCCCTAGTTTTATACTGTGAATAAACACAAAACATAAAAGGTTATTATTTAAAATTTAAAAATGTATAAACGGTCCAAATTAGGAAACCGGTTGCCTAATTTGGACCTTCAGTTGCTTAAATTGATCCGCATGATAAAACAATGACTGAAAAGGAAATAAGACCCGAGATATTAAGAAAAGCTTCATTTCAACATCTCGCCATTGATATTTCTTCTGGCTGACGGAAGGAAAGCTGTGTATTTCATTTCAACACCTCGCCATTGATATTTCTTCTGGCTGACGGAAGGAAAGCTGTGTATTTCGTCTCATAAATGAAGAAAACCACCTTTTATCAGCCGTTTTCTTTTCTATGTTGAAAGAATGATGCAGTTCATATTTCTGTGCTATGGCGAATGCAAGTTTACGAACATCTTCGATTGTGAATACAAAAAAACCTCTCTTCAAATTAGAGAAGGTTATCTGCGACAATTTTTTCCATCCATTAAAGGTTGATTGTCTTCCCAATAACTGAACTTCATTTGAGAACATGCTTTTACATCAGTCTCTTTAATGGTAGCTTTTGGTACTCGGTATATACGAACACACTGGTTAAGTTCATGGTTACCGTTTCTGTATGCTTCCACAGCTACCTTCAGTTCATCTTCTGTCCATTTCCCATACATTCCCCTTGTTGAATCTTCCAAATCTAAAAAGGTTACCATAATTACTCCTCATTTTTTAAATTGTTTAGCAGTCTAGAAAAATAAACCTAAAAAGTAACATCTATCTATTACCTATTGTTAAATGACATTAAGTATTATTTGTTACGATTGATTCCTAAATGGGACCGGTCCAAATTAGGAAATAGCGTTTGGTCCAACTTCGGCAACACAACGCCACGTAAGTAAAGACAACTTTGTTGGAACAAAAAACGCTAAACTCTAGTTTCACGATATTAAATTATTAGCTAATGACTGGCACTTTGAACTATAGTGCTGATGATATTTTTACTTATTTTTAAAGCAGAGAAAAGCTTATTATATGTAGCAGAAAACGTACAGCGACATCGAAGAAAACGCAATAATGAAAACTGTTCTCACTTCTCACTCCAATGACTATCGTCGACTGGCGACTGAGCCATGTGACTTTGACAATGTTTCTCACCAGTTGCGCGAACTTAGAACTTTAAGTTGCCAACACACAGTGAAATACGTAGGTGGTCCAACTTAGGCAACGGTCCTTCGGCAACTCTCCCCTATGTAGTGGAAGAAAACGACTTACCTAAGCTGAGCCGTGGTCGAGTGACCGAGCAGTCTAAGCTGTGTTGCTGCGGAGCATGCGGTTGCTCGTCCTCGGATGTTCGAGTCCTCCCTCGCTCTTGGGTGTCTTTGTGTTGTCCTTAGCAACATCTCGTTTAAGTAGTTTGTAATCCTACAGACTGATAACCGCAGCACTTAAGTCCCTTAGATTTTAAATTAATGAAATGCAGCAACCAGTTGCTTGTCGTTATTTATTTTGAACTTTAACAACCAGTTGCGGGCGCTTGAGTGCCCTTCTTCTGGTCTCTATACAGACAAACAAGTGCATTTGTATACAATAAGGCTATAGAACGTATAAAAGTCGATTACAGAAATATGATGCACTTTCGAACCAAATAGAATGTAATAAAGATAAGTTCATACAATGGGATAAAACTAACACTTGCATTTTGTACTGTTGCTTAATAAATAAACATGCTACTAGTGGAATCAACGCTAAGTGCAAAGATTATGGAATGAATAACAGTCAGCTGGTAACAAAGTATCTATGGATGAGGCTTATAGTCAAGGAGTAACGATAAAAAATGGGAATGAAGGCTCTGGGAAAACAATAATACTCAAAGTAGTTGAAGAAAAGCATAAAGAGAGGAGCAGGTGACTGATAAATCAGTCGCTTAGCAGATTAAAATTCAGTAATCTAGAAGTACAATGATAAGTGGCGCCATAGGCGGAATATTTCAGAACTACCAGCTGACACAGTAGTAGGATGCTTAGAATGTCACTGTCAGGGCATCTGTCAATATAAAGAATTTGTCATTGTGTCTATGGCTGTTTTACTGTTTTCCCATAGCCTTCTTTCCCTTTTTTATCGTTACTCCTTGACTATAAGCCTCATCCATAGATACTTTGTTACCAGCTGACTGTTAATCATTCCATAATCTTTGCACTTAGCGTTGATTCCACTAGTAGCATGTTTATTTATTAAGCAACAGTACAAAAATGTAAGTGTTAATTTTATCCCATTATATGAACTGATATTTATTACATTATATTTGATTCGAAAGTGCTTCATATTTCTGTAATCGACTTTTATACGTTCTATAGCCTTATTGTATACAAATGCACTTGTTTGTCTGTATAGAGACCAGAAGAAGGGCACTCAAGTGCCCTAAACCGGTCGTTAAAGTTCAAAATAAATAACGACAAACAACTGGTTGCTGCATTTCATTAATTTATAATCTGAACAGTTGCTGTAATGGATAAAACACTTCCCTTAGATTTACAAACATCTGACCATTTTTAACACAAGCTGAATAAAATAATGTGCAGCCAACTAGGAATGAATTTATGCTAGAAATATCTAATAATGTCCATCATTAGACATTGCAGTGGTTCGTATATGTTTGTGAAGTAAGAGTGTAAGCTTCGCTCCGCCATTCCGCGTCAGTTTTCGCCAGAGCAGCCACGGTAATGGTACTCCAGAGCCCCGCGGTTCCGTTTCGCTCTCCTCCGGCGACGTCTTCAGGAAAGAGCGGGTAATCACGGCTGAAGGTGAGCCTCCCCACTCCTCGGTTCCGGTGCATTTGCGTGCGCGCAGTCGGGTCTGCTGGCTGGCTGGACTGACTCCACTCTCCCCCCCCCCCCCCCGCCTCCCTCTCCCTTCCGCAAATCCGTCCGCCGGCCGCCAGGTCACGTCTGCAAACCGTGAAATTGCCGCCGGGCTACGCCGCTAAAGCCCGAGCACCTAGCCGCTATTATTCTGCCCGTAATGGCGCACCTGACGCAAGAATACCCTGCATGGTGAGAGCTGACAGCAACCATGGCCCTCTGCCAGTAGATTTCTCTTGATTTCATTGGCGGTAACTGTGGACTTACGCGTTATAATAGTACTGTTCTAATTATAATTTTGTGTAATGTGTTGTCGTAATGTATACAGACACATTAATAGAACCAGTTTGTTCTTTGCCAGCAGTCTGCACTTCTGTTATAGGCTAAAAGAAGAAATAAAATTTATAGGATGACTTGTAAACAATTTTTAAAAGATATTCTTCGCCGTGTATAACGCAAGTTCGTGGATCTCTTCGTTCAGCGCCACACAGACACACTGCTGACGAGGTCTTATGTAACTTGCTACAATCTGATTAGTAAATAAGAGTATACATAACACTGGATTATATCTCACCTTCATCAAATACTTGAAGTGGTCGTTTGAAGTTGTTTGTATAAAAATATAAAAAAAAATGATTTCGCAGACTCTCATTAATTTCAGGTTAATATTCTTTTATTGTTGCTTCCTAAATAACAATAATAGTTTTTGCTTAACCAAACGTACCCTCAGTTTTAGAACATGCCACAACATATCATGGTAAACCTCAACAAGAGAACAAACATAAATATCTCTGACAAAGAGTCTTAAGCTCCACAATTCACCGCACTACACGAAATATATTAAGGAATATCTCTGCCACTATGTATTCGAAATATCATTGTCACATGAATTACTAAATGTACTACTACAGCGTTCACCCACATATTGTGGTGGAACGGCGACAGGATAACTGCGATGTTTAATATTGTTATTCATGTTCTTCTTTAGTCTCTAATCATGAAATTATTCTGACACTAGAAAAGTTTTATCATTTGCTAGGACGTTGTTGATTAGTTATTTACAGTTCCCTAGCAACACTAACTGTCATAATAGGCCAGTTGTAGACAAAAAAAATGGCCTTAGGTCCAAAAAAATTGCAGGAAGCTGAATTTTTGGTATGTTGTTAGGACATATTAGAGTAGTATTAAACCAAGTGTGCAGCTTCAAAATCTTTTTGCGTAACTTTTAAGAGCCAAAAAACCTCGAAATTTTCGGACTTTTTTATGGTTTTGGCTTATAACTCGTGAAGGGTGGTTTTTTGACGAAAAGTCACTCACACCTCTATTAATGTAGATAAAATACTCTAAAATTTAAGCCCAACCGCAGCTCTGTAAGTCCAATAGTTCCCGAGATATTGCACTTCAAAAATTGACTTATTTCTCCAAAAAGTTCAAATTTTCGAATTTAGTCATCTTTCGGCTAGAATATTGGCTCTAATGATCATCCCAAGGGGAAAGTCATACAAAAAAGTTATAAAGCAGTTATTTAACTTTAAGTACTGAACGAAGTCCATAGCCCAATAGATTTCTAGTTATCGTTAAAAAACGAAAACTCTGAAAAATCGGAGTAGTCAATAAATTGACCCAGACGAATTGCAGTCCTCTTCTCCTGTGTATGTAAAAGAAAAAGGAAGAATTACTCATTGACGATGATTATTAACGCATCGTATATAAAAAGGATTTTGTAAACACTGTTTTCCGCAAATATTGAACAGAGAAGTTCCTTGAGTCACCTCCTGCCATTATGGCACCGACGGCTCCTATGAATAACATGAGGTGGTGAAAACCTCTAAGTCTCACACCTATGTTGACAAGCTGATAATGCTGGTGGCTCTCCACAATGTCTCGGGCTTTCAAGTACAGTGGTTGATCGTAGGTCACAAAACATGTTTCCTGACTGTAAATGCTTGTTCTTTAACTGGCTTCTAAAAGTGATGTTAAAATAGTGTCGTAGTCGGTTGGGGGAGCATGGATAAAAGGGAGATATACAATCTTTGAACGTTTGCAAGGAAGATCTTCTGTCACTTGTTCCATGAATCCATTCCATCCTGGGATTCCTGGCGTGTTAGTTGCTTTTCCAAACAACCACAGCAGGTCTGGGGATTTTGGCAAAATGACTTCAGCGATTTTCACTTCGTTAATTGAAATGGCTGACAAGCCAAATTTCTTTCTAATAGAAGAATTTTTAAATGTGTGTGGCAGTGTTTGAACCTGATAGACTCGGCACATACAGACTTCAAACGTGGTTTATTTATGTCTGGGTGAACGGATGAGTGAGGGGTCATGATCATTGTACCACCCATTTCATGGAACGTACTTTCTCCATCAATTGTGTTAACGTTCACAACTGCATTGTCGAAGACAAAATGCATAAAAGCTCCTTTGTCGACTGGTTGGGCCACTTCTCCACGGAGGATAGCGGAACTTTCAAAATGCATAGCCTCCGCATATAAACAAGAAATTCCCATACAGTGACAAAAATCAACAAGGTGCTTTGATTCAAATTTTCTATACAAATAGGTTCCAAAGCTTATTTGAATTGAGAATAGGAAAGATTTGGGCCTCGTTTCAGTCATGATTGCATGAGCAAATCTTATGCACTTCTTTTTCCGCTGTTCAAGAGGAGGAAGCCACTACGTCTTTTAAAAAAGCATCTGACGGGGGATATTGAGTAGTGTCAAATGTTTGGGAACGAATGTCTTGCAGGATAGTCTCTGTTGCAGTTTTGACAACTCTATGCCGCTCTTCAGCAGCATCGCTAAGTCTTTGATTGTACGACTTTTCATAACGAATGTTTTGTCCAATGTCTGTGAACATCAAGACTGGCCTGTGAAACGGACCAACCTGCGCAAAAATAATTTTTCCTCCATATCGCTTTTTTAGATTAGCTTGAACACTTGCAACTGCTGGTTTTTAATGACATGTGAAGGTCTCTGCAAACAAGTCACTTATGGAAAATTGGTTTTCCTGTCTTGTTTCTGTGCAGGGTATGCATATATACGCTCCTTACCTTCGATAAGGAAGGGATGTTCAGGATGGCCTTGTTTACCTCCTGCACTAGTAGATCGCGACAAGGAGTGCAATTTTACGTAGCAATGTTTGTGTTACTTACCCTCAGTAGCAACAAGTTCACTTATACATGAAAGACGCCGAAGAATGTGTTGTCCTCATTCACTAGCTTGTCTAGCTTTTTCCACAATCGATTCTTTCACTTCCAGTGTTTCCCTTTGATGGAGTTCATCCTGTAGATATTTGGGCAGTTTTATCTGCTTCTTGGAAACCCTTCACGAGTTATAAGCCAAAACCAGAAAAAAGTCCGAAAATTTCGAGGTTTTTTTGGCTCTTAAAAGTTACGCAAAAGGATTTCGAAGCTGCAAATTTGGTTTAATACTACTCTAATAGGTCCTAACAACATACCAAAAATTCAGCTTCCTGCAATTTTTTTGGACCTAAACATACCTGACGACTGGCCTATAAGCTAACCGTGTAAATTCTCTAGACTTCGTGTCCCGCACCACAACATAAATTAAAATTTGTAGGAATAATTCCTTTAAATCTAATATATAAAACAGTGTGTCCGTATATTTGTACGTGTTGCAAAGAAATCCACAATTTTGTTCCAATCTTTATGAAAGTTTGCACACTTTAGCTTCAATCCATGAAAACGGTTGCCGTAAGTGTAAGAATCACGGACGATGCATATTTCACGAAATATGACATCATAAACAATGAGATGCGTGGAAAACTGCTGCATTTAGCGACAATACTGCTCATTTTCTCCTAAACCACTGGACCGATGTCACCCAAATTTGGTATACACATTCCTTGACGTGAGGTACAATTGCTGCAGGGTTAAGAATCATATACGACACATGGTTCAAAAGATATTACGTCATGACCAATAGAAATTGCAAAAAATGCCATATAATGCGGCGAGACTTTCGAAATACACTGTATGAGAATGAAGTACTTAGCGACATGTAACAAACATAATTTCAAAACATAATTTCAAACCTTTTTTCGTTGGCAACCATAGTAAAATGATCCAAAGAAAAAAGTTTCTCGCTTACTACTTTTCCGCTGTTTATGGAGTAAAACTACGGCTCTCGGTCCGAATTTACAATTTATAATTTGAACACTACAAAATGTAGCCACAGGAAATCTTACAGACAGTATACACACATATAGTCGAATGTACCTACTAAATTATACCACAGTACGACACGTAGTTAATGAGATATCAGCACATAAACAGTAACGTTCCGCTGTTCATGGGCTAAAACTACGGCATTCGGTATGACGTTACCATTTATAATTTCTACACTACAAGTTGTAGCCGCAGGAAATTTTACAAACAATATACACGCATATAGTTGAGTGTATCTTCTAAACTGTATCACAGTACGACATCTAGTTCATGAGATTTGCGCACATAAACAGTAACGTTCATGGAAAACCGCCCCATCACGTACCAAGTTTTAATCTATTACTTCTTTACTACTAATTGTGTTCCTAAGAGATTTTACAGACATACAGCCCTTATACAAATTAATATGTAACTGAAAAATAGCAGGAATAAATAAATAAATATCCGGGCAACGCCGGGTTTTCAGCTAGTAGTTCATAAAAAATAAATAAGATTCTTGTACGAGCGGGGCATGGAAAAATAGTCTGTAGCCGTTACTAAAATTTCATCAAAGTTAAACACAGGCTCTTCTATTTGCTGTCCTTAACTCGTACTGAAAAATATCAATAATCCACTGCCTTGTAAATACTGGTTTTCCACATTCACACTAAATACAATTATAATGTCACATTCGAAGCTACTCAGTAGTGATTCAATCAGAATTAAATTGTTTTCTAAAATAAGTCGAGATTCTTCAGAAGAATCAAATATCTCTTGCTATAAAATATTCTTCATCATAAATAAATCTTCATGAATGCAAGATATCTTTCAACATTAACAAATATTTATTCTTCTTCATATTAATACAGCGTCAGTTTAGCAAGAAACGTGAATATGAAGTACTAGCTTGGACTGACTCTCAAATAATTTAATATTCTTTTCTTTTCTTCTTTGAAACGATTGAAGCGCGGCAATAAAGAAGACGCAGCAGCATTCGTAGCCCCGTAGCTGTCGGTTAAATTATCATAGTGGCCTTCTGCTGTAATGTTGGCTGCGGCGGCGACGACGCTGCCCTTGTTGATTGCGGCGCCTCGACTGTACATGAAACATAGAGAAACAAAACATTTTAAGAATCATATTATAAAAAATAACAATATTTACATAAATATCAAATATGTAAGCATCCTAAATAAAAATTGCGTTGTCTTTCCTTTTTTATTTATAACTTCAAAACAGGGTTGACATAGGAAAATGTAGTGCGACTATATTGTCCCACTACAATATCTCAACAAAGAATGAGTCATTTTCCGTATTTAGTGTAAGTTTCAGAGATGCATCTATCAGCTCTACCCTACAGAAACCATAGTTTGTCAGATAAACCCCCAACGTTTCCATTGTGTGCACAACAACTTTACAGAGCCACTACTAACGATCATTGGTCCCTTTACTCTTCCAAATATATGTCCTATACTGTGTTTTATGTTTCTTATCTGCAATATTTAAGGCTGGATTGAGTAGCTCGTAATCACTTTCCAGCCCAATGGTGGCACATGGCATAGTCGTTTTTACCTTCGTCTCAAGACGCAACCATTTATCCCAGATAATAAACAACACAGACAGACATTTCAAATTTGATTATGATTCACTAGCATTACTTATAGGAAACAGATAGCATTAGTTTATAACGATTGATGAAATATGTCTTGTTTCTTCATGTCTAGGTTATAGTACACACCAAAAAGACATTCAAAGTATTATATCAAGGTAAATAAAAGAAAATAATATGAAGATTTCATTAATAAATCATTCTCAGATGTCTAAATTAGAAGAATACAGTTTGAAAATGATGTTAGTTATGTTAAAGGAAAAACATCCTGCCCAATCCTGTTATTGTACCAAGTGATGTCTTAAACCATTCTATATATTACTTTTGTGTTTGATACTTTTACCCGATTTTCTTACTGAGGTAACGAACCCTCACACATATTTTTTAAATTTACAGCGTATTATGTTACCCATTAGTAAATAATACAATCCTCTCCGAGGGACACCACCTTGACGAAGCACTGTCCGCGTGAGTGGAGAGGCTTGCGCATCTGTGGGAAGCTGAGGGCTGTACCGAAGGTAAAGAACCAACGGCTCATCTGATGGATCAGACTAAGAGTGTCCCACAACTTCCCGTCTTCCTTATCCCAGTCCTTTCCCAATACCTTTCCCAACCCAAGGTGTGATGCGATCAGTGCCGAGGGGTGCGTGGCGCATGGGTGGATATGTCTCGAACCGAGTCTCAGGGATACCGGGTGACCTCCCTATGTAAGTAGCCTTGCACTGCGTGGGGTTATCGTGGTGTGGACCATACAAATCCCCAAATCTCGTGGGACTAAGATGAACACAGAGAAAGATGTAGGAGAACACTCCTACTTCTGAATCAGGGTCTAGACCTGAGCAAGAAGTGGGAACTGTAACAGTGAAGTTGGACCTGATTAGGATTAAGGCCTTGTCTGGGGCTCAGCGGAGGAAACTTCTCAAGAAAGAGAAGCAAAACGAAGGAAAAGCATGGCTTCCTAAGCATAAGAGAAGGAAATCAAAAGGGCTTGAGCCCGAGACCCCCAAAAAGAAACTGCCTCAGGGCAAAGGGGATACACAGACTCCCTCGACATCAAAGACAGGTGGCAAGAGGGTTAGGGAGGAATCTGAGACTTCCGCCTCTCTGGACAAGCGTGATCCTAAAAGGCTGAGGCAGGAAATAGGAAACAGACCTATAGTACTGCAGTCTCGGTCTTTAGAATGGCGGTTGTCTAAGAAGGATACCCACTGGTGAGCATTACCTCGCAGCAGGAGGAGATTGTGCAGATGGCCCTCTTTGAAGAGATTGGGGGGACGATGGTCCAGGACCCAAATTCAGGAGGGTCTATCTAGATCGCGATGCCCTCATTTTTGTCTGTGAGGGGGAGCCCTCAGCAGAATGGCTTAAGGACAAGGTGCCCATGATATCCCTGTGGGAGGATGTGAAGCTGCTGGTCCAGACAGCAGCCGAACTCCTGAAGACCGTAAAGGTATTAATATGGGTGCCAAAGATCCTTAAGGACGTCTCTCCAAAGACTCTGTTCGAGAAAATAAGGGTCCAGAACCGAAAAGTCTCGACAGAGGATTGGAGGGTAATTAACCAAAAGATCGTTCTGGACGGACGAACCCTGGTGGTAGAGCTCGGAGCGAAGTTCCTGAAGGCAATGCGAGAGCAAGGCCTGAAACTGTTTTTAGGGTTCTCGCAGGTCGCCTTGAGGGTAATCAAAGACCTTAAAGGCAATAATGGCAGCAAGATGGAGACTGGAAGTGCTGCAGATAAACCTGCAGCACAGTAAAGGGGCCACTGCTGCCCTGAGCCGTCGCCTGGGGAGACAGGAGGTGGACGTGGCCCTGATACAAGAACGCCTCCACTGCAGATGCACAACACACTCGAACTCTTACACAAATAGGGAGGGAAGGATGATTAGGGTCTAAAGTCCCATTGCCATCGTGGTGATTAGATACGGATTAGAAATTGGGTCTGACGATAGGGGTTGTTTGTTCACTTGTGGGAACCACTGTTCAGGATTGAACAGTTGTTAGCCCACCTACCTAGGAACAGGATACGGGGTTTCGAATCCCGGTTCTACAGATATTTTGGCCCGTCGATATAATTCACTGCCCACCTGCAGATAATTACTTTAGTAATATATCTTCAATATTTCTTGTAAATATTAACCAGCACACTGTCTTGCATACACTGTGAGCAAATGTATTAGCTACACGTTATGGAATTCAACTACTCGACAACTTGTGATTTCCCTCTCACCTGACTCTCTCCTTAGATGCTCAATACACTAGTATTTGAGATGACGACCAGATTCGCCGTTTATGACAAGTACATTTCCAATTGTCGGACTGTAGCAGTCTGTTATTTCTAAAAATCGATGTAGTCAATGGATTTCTCCAGTTTTGAACAGTTTCGTTACTACACTAATTCGTAGATCTGTCAATAAATGACTGGGTCCTGATACATATTTACTGTCTATTATCAACGATAATCATAATGATAACAGAGCAAAATATTGTATCAAAATTGTATAAGGGCTGGGATTAGAACCAGATCTTCTGCTCAGATGGTTATAAACAATGAGAGACAGTTACTTGACACTGATTTCGTTAACATGTAGAGTTTTTCAGTCAGTTGTCAACAGTACGTCGATATTTAATAAATCTAATATTGAATATACTACTGGAACAGATTTTATTTATACACTACCATTTTAGGTACCTATGAAATCAAACAGTGAAATTTTATCCGCAAAAATAAAAATGATAGGTTACGCACGTAACATACAGTCCTACCTCGGAAAATATTATTTGGTTAAACAGTTTGCGTTTAATACATTGATATAAATAACAGGTTGACAGCATGAGGTCACAATGCACAGTCAGATGAAAGATTGAACACATAATTTGAATAATCAAAGTACTCGCTCTCTGTAAAAGTATACATACCTGTGAACATGACCTTGAAGGTTAATTGTGGACGCAAAATAACTTTGGAACAGTCAGAATTGATACATATCTTTAAGATATTTTCAAGTTAAAACATTACTTAGATGACATGAAAAGATTAAGAACACAGACAGGGAATTTACGAATATTCAAAAGTAATTCCTCGATTTCCAAAGGTTTATGGACATCAATTTTACTCTGTTTCTTTGAGGTTCATAATATTAGCGATACTGAATTGGTACGAACTTACACATATGTAGTATGCCAACTTTCTTTGCGTTTTTAACAGGTAAGAGGTACAACTCTAGGCAGTGGTTGTAACTGTTTACTTCGTTTGTTGAACCGCATGATCTCAAACGTTATCGAAGATTGCAGAATGTTGTGACGGACCCGGGTTCGTATTCAGTTGGGACCCGGGTTCGTATTCAGTTGGATTCCTCCTCGAAAACCTGAAACCAATGTCATGAATTAATCATAAATTTAGGGTCCTTTTTCAGCATACATTCTATCACTGATAGCTTTATAAAATCTGGTATGCGCATGTAATATGCGTAAAATCCAACACCAGCATTAACTACATCTTCCAATCATTGTTTAGGGTGATACATTTCTTCTTTTTTCTCTCCATCAGTGCAAAGTCCCTATAGCTGGAAAGGAAGCTATGGCCGCTTACCTGGAACTTGTGATCAATAGTTGTGAAGTATTTTCTTATGAGGTTGTGATAAAGAGCTAAGCACCTCCAATTAGTGTTCTGACCAACACAACGATCAGACCAAAATATAAACCTTCTTTATCCACGCCTTGTGTGAGTGGCTTAAAATGCAGTTTGCTGTATTTTAAAATACATGACGTAACCTCTGCAGAACGTCTTCTTGCTACTGACTTATTATGGATACCCTGATTGATTATAAGTACTGAGCTGTTTCTGATAAAGCACAGACGAGTGATGAAGTGTGGGAAAAAAAGTACTTGTTGCATGTCTGTGCACATCACAACATAGTGAGAGCTTTTCTTTGCTTTTTCAGTGGCAGCACAGAACGCAACGTCTACCTTCATATGATTACCGTTCTTCATTAGTTTAATGTATAGTTCATCATAAACGGAAGAAGAGTCTGCGCGTGGTGCTTAGCAACGTAATTTAAGATCACTCTTGAATTTATCTCTATTTGTACTACGTGAGCACGTAATGTCAGAATGAGTTTCCATAAAATAATCTTATAACTTTTCCACACAAACCTCTGGACTGAAATAAGACTTCTGTGACACAGATCTTGAATACTGAATTTCCTGCGTAGGCAAAGAATTAATATGATTTTTTACAAGTTGCTTAACATTATTGGTAACTGTATGAGGACGACTGAACCGTGTCCCTCTCTTATCAGAAATATCGAGACTCATTTTCATTTTTTTAAATGTTTACTTCCGAAGTGGATATTTGCAATATGTCCAATAATGTTTTACATTATTACATAGGTAATATGTTTTACCATTGATGCATTCTTCATATCTCTTTGATATGTCTTCTGCAACTTTCCTGCGTTTCACCTTCCCAGTGTCATACATCCTACTAGAAACATAGATTATGCATCATAGGATAGCTTCTTTCGTGGCATATGTAACGAAATCTCTTTACGCTGGTTGAGACAGGAACAAACAGTAATCTGGAATAAATAAACAATAACCCTAAATATACAAAACTTTGTTATGTATATAACACAATACAGTATTAGACCTGTACTACATGGAATAGATAGACCATTATGATTATTCATAATAAAGTAATAGATCACTATTACACTCACCTCTTATGACGCACAATTTCCGAATTGCCCCTTCCTAGTGTTATATGTCTCTTAACATTTACCTTTCATTATCACTCCATTCTGCTACATTAATCTTTCTCCTACTGCCTTCATTTGATTTCCAGCAGTACCACTGAGAACAGAGTTAGCTAGATCCGCAAAATTCTCACAAACAGATTCCCACTGTTACCACCTCCTTCCATCATTGTGACACACACACACAAAGAAAAAAATGCATAGGAACGGAAATTTTATACTGTGCACCCACAGGGTTGTGACTTCCTCCGGTTATATCAATATGGCTTTGTAATCTCACTTTTCACAATTTTGATTGTTACATCTATACAATTGTTTTTGGACACCCACCGTACTCCCTTGGTCTGGCTTCTGAGGATCTGTTCCTGCTTCCCTGCTTACAGGCTGTCATGAAAGGTGAACGCTTTGCTGCCATGAATGCTATCCAAAGATCTTGTGACAGTCGTTCTGCAATTCCAAAGGAGTTGTACGAAAGTTGTCAAAAGTGTGTTGTAGTGGGTGGTGACTATTTTGAACACCACTGGAGAACATTATTAGTATTAAATATAAGGAGAGGCAATTCATTAAAATTTGTACTGCGGCCGGGATTCGAACCCGGAGCCTCCTACTTACTAGGTAGGCGCTTTAGACGACTCTGCGAATACAGCGTTGCATCCAAAGCGACTACACGGACTACCTTAAAGCAGGTCTCCCTCCACACGACATACTTTAACTCTTTCTAATGTTCCATGTGAAATGCGTATCAAATTGCCAGGGCTCTCCTACATTGGAATAGCATCCCAGCAAAGAACGCGAATGGGAACAATCCCGCCATGTTCCTCAGGCCAAAGTGAAATAAATATCAACAAATAATACAATTCCTTGAGACAACATTGTCTCGTTATACCAAAGGCAATAAACATAAGGAGAGGCAATGAATTAAAATTTTTGCTGTGGCCAGAATTCGAACCCAGGACCTCCTACTTGTTGAGAAGGCACTTTAGACCTCTCAGATAACAGAGCATTGCAGCCACAGCAACTAGGTGTGCACGTCTCCCCCCACACCACATACTTTAATTCTGGCTCATGTTCCCTGTGGAATGTGTAGCCGCTAGGCTGCAACACTGTGTTAGCTGAGTAGTCTAAAGCGCCTACCTATTATGTCTGAAGTCCCAGGTTCGAACCCTGGCCACAGCATAAATTTTAATTCATTACCTCTCTTTATGTTTATTACCTTTGGTATAACGAGACAATGTCTCAAGGAATTGTATTATTTGTTGATATTTATTAGTATCTTTTGCTTTGTTTGTGTGTCTGATAGCATTAATCAAATGTTTTAGACACACTTATGTACTTCATCGTACATAAAACTTAACCCTTTCAGGCCCTGCAGGCACTGTAGTGCGGTTCTGGTATTGTTCGCCTGCATTACACAATGGCGGATGGACTATTGCTAACGTGCACGACGTGTTTTAGTTCTATGTTTCCACACTGGTCACACCAACAATAGGCAAACTTCCAGTTACACTCAGAATAGCGTCAAGAAAAAGGCTTGTTGACAAGGTGTTGATATTCTTGTTTTGATATATGAAGCTATCATATCTGACAGCCAGTTGATTTTGTATTATCCCATGATGTTATTATTTCACTTCATTCAAAGGCATGTTACTGTAAGAGGGTGCAGATCATAAAAATTTGTAGTGAAGGCCCAAAACAGACAACTGAGTGGGTACAAAATTTTCGAAAATAAATTTCTTTTCTGTTTTGTAATGAATTTCTGTATGTAATTTGTATCTTAAACGACCCTCTGTGTATTAATGTCACATCGCCCTGAAAAGGTTAAAATAAGAGAAATTACTACAGTAAAACTTCCCTTAACGGACACTTCCAAATAGCGGACTCCTCTCAATAGCGGATATTTTAAAATTCCCCTGCTAAACAACATTATCTCTTATGCTAAAATTATTCCGAATAGCGGACATTCTATATAACGGACACGGATACCGTAATATGTCCCACAACAACAATCAAACCTTCCAAATAACGGACAGCGTGAAAGAATCAGTGCACTCTTTTGTGTCAAAACTCTGAGTAACGTCAATTCCAACGTGTGTTGATTGAAGATTTAGCGTGTTTCTTCTTCGTATTGCGTGGTTCCATGGCATTGCCATCTATTGGAACTTCTTGGAAGTACAGTACGTGTAAGCTACTGACTGATGACCACGCAGTTTGGTCTGATAGATTTACGAACATGTGAACATGTGGTACATCAAACGAAGCCAAGCGTTGTGTAGTAGACTCACCGTTGTGTTACAGCGTGGACTTGGGTAAGACAGGGGAGAGGCGATAGGTGTATCGAAAGTTTTCATTCGATGGCTGCCACAACCTGGTTTCAAAAGACAAAAGCTTTGTCTAATGCGTCTTGAGTGTTTTCGATTTGAAGTTTCGTGCTCGCGCTACACGCATTAAAATGCCCAGAGATAAAAGTGGCCAGATACCAAAAAAGAATCATTCTAGTGCCGGTATAAAAAGAAAATAAAATTAAATTAAAAATAAAAAAATAAAAAAGGAGCTGAGTACGGGCGCGAAACGAAAAAAGATGGAATTTCGTTGTGACAAAAGCTTCGCACTTTGCAGAAAATTGATGCTGGTGAGCCACTCGCGAAAGTTGCTGCGGATTTGGACTTCGGTACGAGTGCGTATCGTAATTCAAAAACAAACTGATCAGATATTTAAACATTTTGTTCCATTCAAGCGTCAAGCAGCGCAATGAAGTCTCGAAGAAGACTTTTTATTTTATTTTATTTTTGTGGCAAGGACAAATAAGAGCCAAAGGCGTGGTAGTTGTGGTTCTCTACTTCGTCTGAAAGCTATGACTTTTTATGAGCTCTTTGAAGAAAAGGAGTAAGAATTCCTCGGAAATTATGGCTGGCTGGATAGGTTCAAGAAGCGGCACCGGCCGCGGTGGCCGAGGAGACTGAGGCGCTCCAGTCACGGTCTGCACGGCCACTACGGTCGGGGGTTCGAATCCCCCCTCGGGCATGGATATTTGTGCCGTCCTAGTTCGTAAGTAGTTCATAAGTAGATTGTAAGTTTAGGGACTGATGACCCCGCAGTTAAGTCCCTTAAGCTTAACAAACATTTGAACATTTGAAGAAGCGGCGTGGCATTCGCACGTTTAACGACCGTACTTGGCGCTATTGACGCAATTCGGTGTGTTTCACGCGTGAAAACAGCAGACTTTTGGTTTTATCCAAAATTTTCGTTACCCGAAGCGGCCGCCATTCCGATCATTTCGGATAAACGGTAGTTTACTATTTTGTATTTTATCCTTTTCATAAGAGCGGACACTTCTTAAAAGCGGACAGTTTTATGTTCCCCATCGGGTCATTTATACAGAAGTTTTACTGTATATGACAAATGTGGTTAAGTCAACTGACAAATAGGGGACTCGGCTTCGAATTCATCGCTAGATCCATACATCAATTCATTGCTGCTCTCTATAATCATAATCCGAAATTCATGTATTAAAATGTGAACAGGAAAGAGATTTTACGTCACATTTTAAGAGTAGGAGATCAAGTCTGTTCTGGTAGAGTCGTTCCTTATTCCACTTTGACCGCCGGACGGCTCGGATAACTGGTTGGCGGAGGCAGTCAGGTTGATGGAGCGGCTCGTGGGCGGAAGGCCAATTCATGTTCGTCGGATGGCGGCTGTCTTCGAGGCGCAGCAATGGCGGCATCCATCTGCCGGAGAGGTCGGCCAGACTCGCCCCTCCTCTTCTCCAATTGGGCGGCGTGAGTTACGGTCTCCGCCGAGAGTGTCGCTCGATTCGGGAGGGCAAACGGAGCAGTAGCGCGGGCGCTCTCAATCCACAAGACAGCGGAATTCAAGTCACGCCAGGTCTACAGTCAGCTGCCAACGCGCGTCATTAGTTTTAAAACTACCGAGGTTTTAATTACACAGGAACACATCGACGGAATGGCATTGTTGTTGTCTTCTTTTAAGAAGGCCCCAAACGTGGTAGTCACGATTTATTACCAACCATTTATAAGAAGATAATGAAACTAGAATTCTCATTATAGTCGACATGGTCGATTAGAGAGTGTCCGCAACTGAACTATGTTATTTTAAATGTGTTTATTTCCGTCAACAGTACTCAGTACTCAGCCAGACGAGTTGCGGACGCAACTATAAGATCTGAAGATGATCCAAGTGATCGAAACATGTTATTAAACAATTATATTGCAACTGTTGACGGAAATAATCACATTTAGAACTAGAATTCATTGACTATACGTACCTAATGATATTCTAACGTATCTTTAATTGTGCGTGCATAACTTCCAATTTTGTAACTGGTGATTCGCAAATCAAGCAGCTATTTTACTGACATCGGAGACATTGAAGGTTCTCTTAATAAAATTGAAAAACCGCGCGAAGCTTCGAGAATCGAATGCTTGTGTATATGTGTGTGTGTGTGTTCGTAATTCACTCTTCACGCAACTGTGAACTTCGCTAACCTGACCATAAAAATTTAATGACAGTTACACTAAGTAAGCTAGAGCAAATGCAGTTATAAAATAAATCACCCGATTCTACAACTCTAGTCAGTAAGAGCTAACAGTTTTCGATCTGATCAAAATATTTCTGAAATATTGATGACTGAAAGGGGCTTCTTTGCATTAATTTCTGGCCTAACTCCGCACAGCAAAACTGCAAATGTATCCCTGCATGCAAAATTAGTACCAAAGCTGCAAAATTAAACTAGCTACAGAATACCCAATCAACAAACTACGAAATGAAATCAGAATTCTCGATGCGATTTCTTAATTTTAATTTTTCTTATTTATGATGATTTACGAATGAATGATCAACGCATAAAAGAATGAAGTTTTGGTTTTTTAATTTGTTGGCTTTGAACATGAAAAAATTACTATTGTATTCTTTTTTTCTTTTAGAATATTACTGTTGGTGACCAATTGACCGTATAAATGGTTCACAACATTTCATCGTTCTTTTATTTATTTACTTATTTCGCCTTCATGTGAAATCAATCTTTTCCTTTTGTTGTCGATGAACTAGCTTCTTCTTCAAACGATGTAATCAAAAATAAGAAAATCATCATATTTTATTTCTCCTTTCAATACTCAGACACAGTTGAAAAAATTATTGCAAATAATGTTATATCCCTATAAAACACATGTTCAAATGTTTGTTAAGCTTAAGGATCTTATGGACGGGGTCATCAGTCCCTACAAACTACTTATGCACTACCTTATACTAAAGACGACATAAACATCAATGCCCGAAGGGGCCCTGCAGACTATAACTGGCGCGCCGCAGAGCGCTCGGCTACTGGGGTCGGCCCCTTCAGAACAAATTAGCTTGTTTAAAACACCATAAAACAAAATTTTTGTGCTGATTGCCCATCAGAGATGGGCTACAGCTATGGCAAACGTCAAATAATGATGCTATTACTTTTTTTTACTACATCAGAACATCTTTCTTCATCGTTATTAAACTCTAGAACTTCATTTGTTTGCGCCTCATGGAAAACAAACTGAAAACACGGTGTCGCACAGGTGGTATTTTTTGAGACAATCTTTCTCTCTCTGCCCACCTTCTCTTTCTTCTCACTCTGTCCATATGCTCCCCTCTGGCCATTTTCTACTCTCCTCTCTCTATTTCTCTGCTCATACCACTTCTCTCTGTTCACCTCCTCCTAAGACTCTCTCTGTACCATCTTCACGTTCCCCTTTCTCAGCCAATCACTTCATTTTATCTTCTCCACCTCCTCAGAACATTGTCCCCTGCATCAGTGAAAACTGGTGATCAGTGAAATCGTGCCCCAGTTTATTGTAAGGTACCCTCCGCCATGAAAAGTATGATATCTGAGGAAGACTGTGATGTTTCTCTTGTTCAGAAGGTAACTGTGGAATACTTCTTCAAGGTCGAAATAAAATAATTGATTTTGTCAAAGTACGTAGGCAGAATACCCTCTGCAATAAAACGTACAAAATTTTACGTAAACAGTTAGTTTCATTTTGTTTCGAAGTTCTATTCTGCACGGTTTCATCGCAATCGGATGAACTGCGCGTCAGCACATTAAATGGGAACAAACGTGAGACGACAGTATCCCACGCGTCTCAGTGTTTTTGACGTCATAATAGGTATACTGTAAGTTGGACAGTGAAATAATTTTATAAGTGGATTCATAGTCATAAGCGCATGCTCCTTTCCAAATACGTTGCGAATACATTTACTAGTGAAAAAGTAATAAATTTAAATGTTATTTATTATGAGGCAGTATTTCACACATCTCATGGTCCATGAAGTCGTAACTCCTGAACTGAGTATCGTAAAGAGATGTTATTATGCCTGTAACCTTCGTAAAAATGCAAGCAATATGTTGACAAAGTTTCATTGCAGTCGGATAAACGGTACGACAGCGCAGGAATAAAAAAAAAATAAATAAAAAAAATAAAAAAAAAGACCAACCAATCCAACATTCATTTTGTGTGTGTATATAACTCTTTTACTGCCTACGTAACGCTGCACGCTAGGGTGATTAAAAAATCGAACTACACCATACACCAGAGATTATACTCGCGGTGACAAGGAATTCGTTTACATTCATTAAAATAATAATAATAATGAACTGACATACCCATCCAAAAGTTAGAAACCTACCCCTTGTCATACATGCAAGCAGTGTGAATATCAGTCTAAAGCTGACATGCAAATCCCCACAGGTTCTTAGCATTCGTTTGCTGAATACCGGCTTGGCCAACCCGGGGTCCTGAACTGGGGACTCTATCGCGTCAACAGTCCTCTAAACGTAAGCTCTGTGCGTACTTCAGCGACGACCAGACGGCTCGAAGTTGGAACGTTGTAAGTTTCAGAGCCCGGGGATTGTTGCTTAATCGCCCGGGTCACAAGGACGATATGGTATGCTACGTGTCGAGGTTGAACAGTCGCTAGCGAGCAAACTCGGGGGAACCTATCCGCCGTCTCTAACCGAGGAAGAGGAGACTTTAATACTGCTTAATATGACTCCCGATCTTTCCCTTTCCTGGCCACGCTATGGAAGGAACGTAGGACCAGGAAAAAGGTGATACCTATTCATCAAAATATCTCGTGTGAAGGGACATCGTTCATGGCAACTAAGCCATCATCCTTTGTGGAGAATTTTGGGGACAACTATGGTGAAGTCGCTAGCATGTCTAAGATGAGGAGTGGTTCAGCCCTAATAGAAACCAGTCCCCTGCCCAGTCGAAAGCGCAACTCACTTGCGACAAGCTGGGAGATGTTCCTGTGTCCATCACTTCACATTAGAGCTTAAACATGACCAATGGCATTATCTTCCATCGTGATCTACTCTTGCACTCCAATGACGAATTACACGCCAACAACTCAGGGTGCGGTGTCCTCTTCATGAGGCGAATCTACAGGGGACCTAAGGACAATAAGGCACCCACTGGTGCTTTCATCCTGGTTTTTGACGGCGTTATTCGTTGCGGCGAGATTTAGTTGCGAAATTCTCATCGCCAACTATCACTTCCGAGTGTGAATATACTTTCTTAGCGCCCCCTACAAATGAAGACATGATTATCTTAATAAAATAAGATAAAAAGGATCGAAAACAGAAAGATTTTAAAGTTTTTTCCCCGCGCGCTCTTAGAGAATGTAAATGTAGATAAATATAATAAAATCGGTTCGAAAAATTCTCGCCATGCACTGAAATGTACATAGTGAAATATTTATGTAGATGTAGAGTCTATGTATTACCTTGCATATGTCTTACAGTATAAAACCTGTGTTATAATTACGAAATCAAGTTTGTACTATTCGGTGTCTCCTGGAGTTTTCCGGATATAGTGTTCTTTAATGACATTGGTGGTTCGGAACCCACGTTAAACTGTAGGTCTCCCTGTAACTGGCTGGGTAAGTCAGTTCGAAGGTCGGAGGAAGGCAACGGCATACCACCTCCAAACAGGACCATGCCTAGTAAAGCACCGTGGTGTTCAAACCAATCTACGGATTGTTGACTGCTTTTTAATGACATTTAAATCAAGTGCTTATGATGATTAAATTGTTCTCTCTGCAAATCACTTCCTTGGTGCGTCCACTTTCAATCTTTGTACCCAGACAATATTCACTATTTGCCCTTCTCTTCCGTCTCCATTAACCAAGTTCCAGCCCCCACGACAATCAAGTTTCCTCTCCCTGAACTATCATGTTTTTTCAATCTCCTTATAATCGGCAGAGGTAGTTGGCATTTAAATCTGTACTACTGCTTGTTTGGTGTATCTTCGCTACGTTAATGGGTTCATTATGCTATTCATAGTAATTTACCCGTTCCTATTTCCTTATTCATTATTAATTTTATAACCCTGTTCTCACCTGACCAGAAATCCTGTCCATCCTGTTACCGAAGTTCACTAAATCCTAACATTTCTCTTTTTAAAATGTCTATCTACTCGATTCAGAGATGGAACATTCTACCCTACGATCCTTAGAAATACTTTTTTGCTTTTCCTGATGACAACATACTCCTGAGTGCCCACCGCAAGATCCGGATGGAGGACTATTTCACCTGCGAAATATTTCACTGAAGAAGACGCCATCATACATCATACATCAGAGCTTCATATCCTCCGGAAAGTATCGATGTTAGTTTCGCCTAGCTTTCATCAATTCGCAGCAGCTGCGTGGGAAAGGCACAATAGCTGATGTTACAAGGCCATCTCAGTCAATCATGCATTCTATTGCACCTGCAACTACAGAAAAGTCTTCTGTCCCTCCTGAAGAACCGCGCTTTAGCCTGGCCTCTCTACACAACCCCCTCCGTTGTGGATGCACCTACGGTACGGCTATCTGTATCGTTAAGACACGCAAGACAATCCACCTCGGCAATGCCGTACATATAACAAAGTACAGATAAATACTGCAAGAGGGAAACAGCCACCGGTCACGAAATAGTTTATTACAAATGCATTTCGGGTAGTTTCGAGCCATTATTTTTAACAATTTTGTATAACAGCCAACCGGTTGCGTAGTTTTAAGGTACTTGACCTAGGTTTCGTTGTCGCTAGTGACAACTTCATCAGAAGAATAAAAAACAGTTATTCTTCTGATTAAGTTATCCCTAGTGACAACGAAACCGGTCAAGTACCTTGAAACCACGCATTTATTCTTGTGATGAAGTTGTCCCTAGCGACAATGAAGCATAGGTCAAGTACCTTAAAACTACGCAACCGGTCGGCTGTTAAATAAAATTGTTAAAAATAGATGGATTACGGTTGCTGTTAACCTGCCAAGTTCAAAGTTGTAGTTTCGAGCCGTCATTAATGTCACGGCGTATGTCAGCAGGCATGATTATTACATACCTATTATAACTGTTGTGTCCGTCCTCGAAGAGTGCGCGTTCCCGCTAGAGAGCGCTCACGGGGCAGTGCAGCGACGCGGGTGCAACGGGCACCACTTTATGCTTCCGCGCGAGGCAGCCAATCAAGACGAGGACAATCGGATCCTGCGCATCCAACGATCGATGTGAGATCCCTCCGCCGCCCGCGATATAGGCGGGCGCCAATCCGACGCCAGCAGTCTACGGAGTCTACAGTCGGAAATCGCAGTCACAGCGTGCCCGTAACCCAGACAGTCTTCGCACGTCCTCGATAGTTAGTCCGTGTCCGTTATCCACGTCTGTGTGAAACAGTCAGTATTAATAAGTGACCGTATTCATGTCGGGATATCTTTACGCATGTCACAGTAAACTGCAGACAAGCTAGAGGTATATTGGCGTCGGTTGTGGACTATGGAATGATGACAGTATTGTATTTACAGAAGACTGCTTCGGGGCATTGGATATTGCTTGCTCAGAAACTACGAGCCAAGAAAGTTAAGTTGTATTTATCTTTTGTATTGTGGTGTTAATAAATGTGTTTAAGAGTGGTGCTACTAATTTCTGTTACATGAATCGTGCCCTTGAGTTGACCTGGCCGCCCATCGTCCACCTTGTGTACATAACAATAACTATACCTACTGATACACGCTGTAAACTGAGGATAGGTAAAAATTAACGGATACTGATTCGTGATTATTTATTTCGCAACCTTTCGCTGGTATCTCCTACAAATTATCGTCGAAATTGTACACTTGTCCAAACATTGGTTTACACAAAAGCAGATAAAAGGGCATGAGAGTCCAGAATCGTTTACACGATCTGTTGCCATCAGGGTTCTAACACTGGTTTGCGGGAACCCACACCTATCGCTAGTCTACCAGTTCCGCCACAACATCGACGTGCATGGTTAGAGAAGTGCCATCGTCTTCACTATGAAAGCAGATTCTGACCGCACGCAGGTAATAGTAGTTTGCGCGTGTGGGCAAACTCGCACAGTGGACTTCGATCTATTCCAGAACGCATGTCCTGGATTGCGATAAACTACAAACGTCATTTACCTTCATGGTTTGTGGACTGAAGGCTGACCAGATCTCGATATGTGCAAGATGTTGTTAGACCCTTGATTTTCAGTCCTTGCACCGGAACGGTGATGTGTTGTTTCAAGAGGATACTGTTCGCCCAGATAGAACGCTTCAAACTCAACTTGTTCTGAGTGATGTGGAGCAACTTCCCGGCCAACACGTTCTCCATCCTTCTCTACAGAGCACGTGTGCGGTATTATGAGATGACATCTGACTCGTGCGACAAGTCAATCCACAATTCTTTCAGAACTACGTGAACAGGTAAAGCAGGCGTAGAATAATACATCCCGGGACAGTGTTCGCCACCTGTGCAAGGAGTGTATTCCAGAAACAACAACCTGCACTGCCGACCCTGGAGTAACACTCCGTACAGAGGTGTTTCGGCATGGATCGACACCTGCTACCTCAATACTGTTAGAGATTTTGATCTGCTAATATAGTTGTTTCATTTACTCCATATGCACTATTTCAATAACCCTAGACCTTAGAGACAATTTTGTAAAGTATGCAGTTTTCGTGGTATTTCCAGCCGATGTCAAGTTGTGCACTGTAGGAGACACTGGCTTTATTTTGTGACTGATTATTATTTATTTCTCAGTAAACATAATTCATCTTTCATCCCTACTAAAACCGCACACACTCGAAGCTACTTACGATATGCAACACTTTTGCGGAGCAGGTAATCTTGGTTTCCCCAAAACGTTTCACGTAGTGGAATTCATAAAATGGAAATAAATGAAGTATTGGAATATCTACATACAAGTTCATCCACTACGTCTAAGATAGAAAACTTATCAGGTAGCCAAGTTCGGTGCTTTTTCTACATCAAACTGTTTAATGAGATGTGTGAGAATGCAGTTTGAGCCGAAGTTCCTGTTCTAGATCCACAAGTACGCTCCTTACATGTGATTTGTTAGCGGGTAATAAAACCCTGTGAGTGAAGGGGAAGTTGTAATTGGGAGGTTAGCGGTTGATACAGGCCAATATGGCGCACTGAAATTTTGTAGAAAGCTCAAAGTTCAAAGTTCACTTTTCACAGTTAACATAATGTTGTGAGTCACATAATGTTGTTGTTTGTTGTTGTGGTCTTCAGTCCGGAGACTGGTTTGATGCAGCTCTCCACAATACCCTATCCTGAGCAAGCCTCTTCAACTCCACATAAGAGCGGCAACCTACATCTGACTGAATCTGCTTACTGTATCCATCTTGAACTTCCTCTGCGGATTTTACCCCATACACGTCCCTCCAACGCTAAATTCACAATTCCTTGATGTCTAAGATTGTGTCCTACCAATCGATCCCTTCTTTTAGTCAAGGTATGTCAAAAATTCCTTTTCTCCCCAATTCTGTTCAGTATCTCCTCATTAGTTACGTGAGCCCCCCACCTAATCTTCAGCATTCTTCTGTAGCACCACATTTCAAAAGCCTCTATCCTCTTCCTGTCCGCACTGTTTATCGTCCATGTTACACACCCATACAAGGCAACACTCCACACAAATGCCTTCAGAAAGGACTACCTTAGGCTTAAATCAATATTCGATATTAACAAATTTATCTTTTTAAGAATGCTTTTCTATCCGTTTCCATTCTGCATTTTATATCCTCTGTACTGCGACCATCATTTGTTATTTTACTGCCCAAGTAACAGAACTCATCTACCTCCTTTATTGTTTTGTTAGCTAATCTAATTCCTTCAGCATCACCTGATTTTCTTAGACTGCACTCCATTACCCTAGTTTTACTCTGGTTAATCTTCATCTTATATGCACCTTTCAGCACACTGTCCATTCCATTCAACTGCTCTTCTAGGTTCTTTGCTGTCTCTGACAGAATTACTATGTCGTCGGCAAAACTCAGTGTTTTGAATTCTTCACCCTGAACTTTAATTCCTTCTCCAAATTTCTCCTTGATTTCCTTTATAACTTGCTCAAAGTACAAATTGAATAACATTGGAGAAAGGCTACAAACCTATCTTACTCCCTTCCCATCCCTTTCATGCCCTTCAACTCTAACAACTCCATCCAAAGATCAAATTCACCATGGAGAAAGAGAATAATGGACAACTAAACTTCCTGGATGTTTCAGTTATTAAACGGGCGGATGGGACCTTAGGCCATAAAGTCTATAGGAAAGCCACACATACTGATCGCTACCTCCATAAAAACTCAAACCACCACCCTAGGCAAAAGAGAGGGGTCATAAAAACGCTAGTGGATAGAGCCAATAACATTTGTGAACCAGGCTACTTACAGGAAGAACTAAACCACTTGCGACAGGCCTTTGCGAAAAATGGTTACACAAATAGCGAGATTAACCGAGTACTTCACCCAAGTAGTAAAATGCACAAAAACAGGAGACAGCAACAACCATCAGCTGGAAAAGTATTTCTTCCGTTCATTCATAACATCACGAATCGCATTGGAAAAGTACTGGCCAAGTTTCGGGTGGAGACTATTTTCAGACCGACTAAGAAAATTAGTGAATGCCTTAGATCAACTAAAGATGCTCGTCATCCCCTGGCCACGCCAGGGGTATATAAAATTCCGTGTAGTTGTGGCAAAGTTTACATAGGAACCACAAAAAGAAGCATTAATACACGTTTGACAGAGCATAAAAGAAATTGTCGCTTGGGACAGATCGACAAATCGGCAGTGGCGGAACATGTTTTCACGGAAGGAGATCACGAGATAAAATTTGGTGAGACAAGTGTGCTGGCGAGGACGTCACACTATTATACACGTATGTATAGGGAGGCAATTGAAATCCACAAACATCAATACAATTTTAATCGTAAAGAAGAAGGATTAAAATTAGACAAGATATGGCGATCGACGTTGCATCAATCACATGACAATCGATTGCTCGCAATCGAGAGAACAGGCGATAGCCAGAGACAGCCACACATCGACGCCACGTGACGTGAGGTGGCGCCCTCTACGATCTTATATAAGGAGCGGCCTCAGCCCCCGAAAGCCAGTCGTCGACTCAACCTCGGAAGATGTTCTCCGTAGTCGAGAACGAAACGTCAGGGAGAAGAAGTTTTATAGATCGACCACGGCAACTCAGCCCGGAAGTGTTTACTGATGAAGACGCCGGCCGTGAAAGCCTTCATGGGATGAAAAATGATTATTTCCACTGTCTTCAACTACTTTTATATTAATAATTTCAGACAGCAAGTTTGAAGCAGAGACCATGTAAAAGTTTTTCTCGTTTTTAATACTTGCCAGGACCATTTTCTAAATTTCGGAAGCCTAATAAGTTAATATTGTTTTACCATTCTCAAAAAGAAATGTTTTAATTAAAGTTACTCTTTCTCTGGCGGAGGGCAATTTAAGATTGATATTGCAGAGGTTTATGACTGATACATAATGGTGAGCCGCGGCGGATTAGCCGCGCGTACTGGAGCGCCGTGTTGCGGTGCGCGTGGCCGTCCGCCGTCGGGTATTCGAATCTCCCCTCGGGCATGGATGTTTGTGTCGTCTTTAGTATAAGTTAGTTCATAAGTAGTTTGTAAGTTTAGGGACTAATAACCCCGCAGTTGATTCCCTTAAGCTTTACAAACATTTTTGAACATTTCATAACGGTAGACGTCCATAAGTATCTCGAAAATTGAAAAGTACAACTTATATTGTGATAGAGGAGTTTGGAAAACTAATTGAATGAGTTACAGGGGAAGGTCGATATACATACTGTACTTGTTATAAACGTTAAAAAGACAGGCCTTCACAAAACGCGATTACTAGTTATCGTATAGGGCAACCTACATCTACCAAGAACAGAGAAGTAAATTATTCCTTCTTTGTTATCGGAGATAACAAAAAATATTATTCCGTATTTTATTTCACAGATACGCTTCAATTCTCATTACTATAAATGTATCTGGGAAAGTAGTTACACTTCTGAGGATTTCGAAGTAGAACATATTTTATTTTATGTGAAAATTTCATATCGTTGGTTTCTGTTTTCCCGTAACAATCTTTTCCAAAAGAATTGGACGTCATAATATCAATAAGAAATTTGTGCCAAAATTTATCCTTGCTCGCATCTTGAAACACTTTCAAAGATGCAACTCATCAACGATTGCATTTTATATCGCATTCAGGAGTTTGCAATGTATGGAAACAATTATGCACATATGAACAAAATAGAGTACTGTACGCCCGCATGAGTATGTCAGCTGAGTATCTGCGATTGTGACGTATGCGTGTTTGTGTATGTGAAGAAATTTTTTTGTCATTCGTGTCCTGGCGCGAAGATCACACCTTCCACAATATGCTTAAAAGCGGAAGCCATACTCTTATGACACCTGAATTACGAGATAATACAAAGTATATGTAACTTGATAAACGGCTTAGGGAGAACATAATTTTCCCTTCTGCCTGGTTTAAAATGGACATTCAAAACAAATCGCATATTCGTGTTCCAGTGAAATTAATATGCGGATTTCGGCGTGAGCCAATCAGATACCATGAAACAGTTTACATGTTCCGCACGCTTACCGCATGGATGCATATTATCACGAAGCGCAGCTAATTCAGATTAAACAGTTCACTGCTCCATAAAATGCAGTCAAACCTATTATTGTCATTGGAAACGCAGCGTTCCTGTATAACGGTTGACGGGGAGTAACAAATTACTATGTTATGTCACTTTGTCAACACAAATCTCAATCCAGAATTAATGGAAAGAATGTAAGCGATATTTGATACATTCGAGTACGTATACGAAACAGAAAGTATCATTCGTTGATATTCCAAAACAGATTGTAAAAAGAAAGAAAAGATGCGCAGTACTGCAGAAAATTAGATCTAAAATGTTATGAAAGATTCTATAATTTCTATACAAAGTGTAAAGAATGATACCTGTAATGAAATGTTTTGACTATTGACATTGCTAGAGTTCGGATTAATAGGCCACGGCAGAAAAGCCGTGCGCACTAAGGCGCCCAGCTGCGGTGTGCGCGGCCGTTTTCCGGCGGGGGTTCGAGTCCTCCCTCGGGCATAATTGTTTTTGTTATCCTTGGCATAAGTTACTTCAAGTTAGAGTAAGTAGTTTGTAAGCCTAGGGACTGATGACCGACGTAGTTAAGTCCCTTAGATTTACAAACATTTGAACATTTCGGATTAATGGGCAGTGTAAAGAACGAATATAGACATGCACCTATTTAAAGAAAAAATCTGTTAATCAAGCTCTAAAAACTTTAAAATATGCTGAAAAATAATACAGATAATTTCAAATTTCTCATATTTATAACTTTTTATAAAGTAATCAAATTGAAAATTATTCTTAAACACACAGTTTAGCGTAATATTTATTCGTTTCACTGTGTGCCTGCCTCATGTTCAGTTATTTTAGCATTTCTTGTTTTTACTGCAATGACACTTAAATATTTTTTACACTTTTCTGAAAGAAATATATTCTTTCAGCTATTTAAAACGTTTGTATACGAAGATAAAGGTTTCTCTACCTCGCACGAAGTCACATTACATTTCCTAAGACTTTCCCTGGAGCATCTTATTTATACCCAGCAGAAGCATTAGCCCAGGATTTACTCGTATTTCTTACATTTGCTCAGTTATCTTACGAAGATACTTTAGAATATCTCCTGGTAGGTCTCCAACTACAACTCCAGGGCAAAAACAGTTTCATCCCTTTTTCTTCCAAATGTGTGAATGTAGCTGGCAGATTACTGAAACAGATCTTAATATAAACTAATTTATCTTGGAGATTATTCTCATTGCAAGCAATAACTGAAGCAAGAATTCTTGCTTCTTTATCTTTTTCCATCAGGTGTAGTACCTTTTCCAAATGATCTCTCTAATATAGAGCTACTTTAGTGTATGTTCTTAATGTTGTGAACATTTTCTCTGGAGGTAACCGAATATTTTTCATCAAATCAGTAAGTAATTTTACTCTTGATGGCACCTTCGTAAACTCTTTTACTTTCACAGAGGAAATGAAGGCGTGTATTTCTTGAACAATTTTCTCTGTCACGTGAAGGAAACCATGTGATCATAAAGTTAGATCAACAACTTTAGGATAAAATATCTCCAAGGCTTAAGCTGCTGTAATCTGCAAATTTCAGCAAAAATTATCCTCATTTTCTTTTATGCCACGAATCACATTAAGCATCGTGAACAACCCTAGCAACTGTAGAATGCTTTGTTTCTTCCAGTATCTTGGAGACAATTGGATAGGGTGTTATTCGTAAACATTCCATCATTCTTGCCCGACGATTTGTCTATAAATATCATAAAGGAGTCAGTTGTTCTATCTACAGTTAAGCACTCGTTTGAGTCACAGGCATTTTCTCTTATTTATTTCATTGCCTGCAAAGATTTTGATTGGAAATCAGTGTATTATATTTAGTGGCAAAAATTTATGAGAAATATAAGAAATATATATGTTGATTCTAAACTCAAATTTTATGGCACTACAGGCCTTACGTAATTAATTTTTACATTTTAAAATATTCCGTATCATACTTTTCATAATTTTAAATAACGGGATTACATAACTAATTTTTACATTTTAAAATAATCCGTATCATAATTTCAACAGTTTTAAACAACAGGCAACTTTCAACTCACATCATTAGTTTTATCAATGTATTTATCCCTCGTGACGATGCATTACGAACTTTCTGAATGAAATATTTTTGAACTGACGTTCGAATTTCTGCATTACTTTATTCGAGTTGTTGGTTGAAAATAATGCTCTACAAAAATCTATCAAAAATTATTGTTCAAAATAGTTTCACAATAGCTTGCATAAAATGCTGCTGGTATGGTTGTTTGAAGGTAAGACACAATTTTATTGATAGCATTCCTATCAGCAGCTGTTTCTAAATGTTGTGTAATCTGAAATTGTTTGTCGCAGAGTACTTGAAAGAATATTATAAAAATAATATTAGTATATTCTGATTAAATAGAAAACTTCTCTTTCCAGAATAGAATCCCTGCTCTACCGCTCTTCTCCTTTGGGTTTGTAATGCTCTGTCTCGTCCTCTAAACATTTCCGAAATTATGGGAAACAGCACATTTTTTACTAACGTGTAAATGTAAGAGAGAGAATGGCACATCTTGTGGACAACGTTATTATCGCATCTTACGGCTTCATTTGACACTTATACGAACCGTTTCGTGGTTTTGTTATACGACGGGCACACCGAAAGTTAACCCTGTGAATGGAACATCAGTCTACGATACCGTCATAGTGGACACTAGGTGGGTGTACCAGTTTCTTTGGCCCTTCAAAGTAATTTAATACACGTTGTGCATCAGTGAGTGACGAAAACAATCTGGAGTCGCGAGAGATTAAAAAGGAATGGGAATAAAAGATTTTTACCGCAGTATAAAAGGTGTTTCGGTTAAAGGGTTAGAGATCTGTCGCCTGAATGTTGAACGCTAGTCAACAGCAATGTTACCATTTTCTGATGACCACAACAACAACAGACCGAGATCACGATAACATGGCAACAAAGTCAGACCTTAATTACACAAGACAAATGAATTAATTTTGCGTCGAGGTACTGTAGTGTCTTGTTTTGATCGCACTTCATTGTGACGCGAAGACGAAATATTTTGCATCCCTGCTCTATTTTCATGGCTCGCCGATCGTTCACTCAGAGAGCGGGCAAACAAGCGTACATTCGCAACAGCTGTAGGATCTGTGAAAGGAAGGTCGTGTAGATGGAAACGTCCGTGCCGAGAGAGGTCGAAAGAGAGGAACCGTGTCAGGCTCAGAGGCTGCGGTTTCAGCTGCTGCGGAAAGGCCAAGCGCCAAGCGGGGGAGCTGCTAAGCCGGCCACGAGTCAATACGTCTCTCGCTTCAAACGTTAGACAACCGTATAGGCTCGCGAAGACAGAGGAATGCATTGTTAGAAAAATATAATTCTCTAGTGAGGGAGACAGTCGGTTCATTCGGAAATATGTATATCTGATTATAGTATTCAGGAGAAAAAGGTAATATTAAAGACAAGGAATCTCTAACTATATAAAAGCAAAAGGGCACTCGTTCACTCACGGACTGAACATGAAATCTCGATAACTACTTCACCAATGAAGCTAAAAATTAACACCAATGTAGTTTATTGGTAGAAAACGTCACCTAAGAAACGATTTTGCGATAGGGCCGACAGTTCAGGAGATATGACGTCACAAGCAATGAAAAAAATCCCCGTCTTGCAGAACGTGATACTGTGACTTTATCAGTCCACTATTTGAGAAGGACAGCACTTAGCGACTTGCAACAAACTTTAAACATAATATCAAACCTTTAAGAAACATTTTCTTGCTAACAACCCCAGCAGAATGATGAAAGGAAAAAAGTTTGTCGCTTACTACTTCTTCGGCGTTCATGCAGTAAAATTGCGGCATTTGGCAAAAGTTACATTTTATTACTCGTACACTATCAGTTTTATTCGTGAGAAATGTTACAGACAGTATACACACGTACCACTAAACTTACGTTCGAAATTTTATCATATTACGACATAGTTCATGCGATTGGAGTCATGAACAGTTAGGTTTATGAAAAACCGCCTCATCACTAATGACGTAATTTATTACGTCTTTACTACCAACTCCTTTTGCAACATATTTTCCAAGCAGTTTCCTAACATTCCACTCCACGCACCTGGTAAATAATGATTTTTGTAGGACATATAATTCAGGAGATATTACGTCATAAACGTGAAATCCGTTGATAGGTACTGCATGATGTTTGACATTTTAAGTCTTTATTACTCTGTACGCAGCACATTCCGCAAACAATATCTAAATATACCACAGAAAGTTGCTACAATACTATATCACAGAACGACACCTTGATCATCAGATATGATATCATAACCACTGACCTGTTTGAATACGTAACTACAGGGCGAATTTCGCTAAGTTGGTCATGTCCCTAATCTTACAAACTACTTAATCTAAGTTAAACTTACCTAAGGACAACACACACATCCATTCCTGAGAGAGGATTCGAACTCTCTACGCGGGAGGCCGCACGATCCATAACAGGGCGCTCCAGACCGCTCGGATAATCCCGCGCGGCTATTTCACTGTAGATTCAAACGAAATGTGTGTACAAATACGGCAGATGTCATCATGAGCGGCGGCGGAGCGGCTGAGCGCATTGAGGCGCTATGTTCCGTGCCGCGAGGCCATTCTCCGTCAGGGGTTCGAATCATCCCTCGGACATGGATGTTTGTGGTGTCTTTAATATAAGTTAGTTCATTAGTTTGTAAGTTCAGGGGCTAATGACCCCGCAGTTAAGTCCCATAAGCTTTTCAAACATATGAACTTTACTATTATTATTATTATTTTATTTATTTTTATTTATTTATTTTTTTCATGAAGGCGAACGTCTACTTCCCGTGTGACCTCATTAATTGCAGCGTCGCAGGGGGCTTCATCCTATGTGAGTGTCTACAACTCATTCATTTTCACGGGTTTAATGAACGATGCAGTACAACATAAATAAACAAACACGAAGTATTAATAGTATCCATGAGAAACGTAGGTAGTTTTTTAGAGATAAAAGTACTAACTCAAGGCATGAATAAATAAATAAATACCCGGGCAACGCCGGATTTTCAGCTAGTATGTTATACTAGCAGACAGAGCGCAAGTTAATATTTCCTCGGTATTCTTCACTTCGGCCGTTAATTAGCTGTCATGACGAATGGAAATTGTGACTGAATCTTGTACACCAGAAATAATTTTATATAAGCACATTAGTGCGGTGAAATGAGATACTTCAAATAAGACAGCTGCAAAAATCTCTTTTTATTTCTCTCTTTGTGTTGAATGACTGTTACATTTCGAGGTTCATAAAAGAGACCAGAAAATGGTAACATTGCTGTTGACTAGCGTTCAACATTCAGGCGACAGATCTCTTACCCTTTAACCGAAACATCTTTTAAACTGCGGTAAAAATCTTTTATTTCCATTCCTTTTTAATCTCTCGCGACTCCAGATTGTTTTCGTCACTCACTGATGCACAACGTGTATTAAATTACTCCGAAGGGCCAAAGAAACTGGTACACCCACCTAGTGTCCACTATGACGGTATCGTAGACTGATGTTCCATTCACAGGGTTAACTTTCGGTGTGCCCGTCGTATAACAAAACCACGAAACGGTTCGTATAAGTATCAAATGAAGCCGTAAGATGCGATAATAACGTTGTCCACAATATGTGCCATTCTCTGTCTTACATTTACACGTTAGTAAAAAATGTGCTGTTTCCCATAATTTCGGAAATGTTTAGAGGACGAGACAGAGCATTACAAACCCAAAGGAGAAGAGCGGTAGAGCAGGGATTCTATTCTGGAAAGAGAAGTTTTCTATTTAATCAGAATATACTAATATTATTTTTATAATATTCTTTCAAGTACTCTGCGACAAACAATTTCAGATTACACAACATTTAGAAATGTTTTGATGCAGCTCTCCGTGCTACTCTGTCCTGTGCAAGTCTCTTCATCTGAGAATACGAGCGGCAACCTACATCCTTTTGAATCTGCTTACCGTATTCCTCCCTCGGTCTCCCTCTGATTTTCATCCCACACACTGCCTTATAATGCTAAGTTGATGATTCCGTGATGTCTCAAAATGTGTTCCACCAACCGATCCCTTCTCTCAGTATACGCCAAAAACTCTTTTTGTAAAATGTAAACTTTCACGGCCGGAATGGTCAAAATTACTAAAAATTTCCGGGCTGTTATGCCGTGGTCTAGTGGATTTATTATTAAAACCCAACGTTTCGTCCCCGACTGCGGAGGACATTCTCAAGGGGGATCGTGGCACTTTTGGATGTCCGATTCACACCCTGGCTCCCTACTGACTGAAGCCAAATAACGTTTACAAGGGCTCGCGCGCAGTGGTGTGACGTCAGATGTTTTTAACATGCGCGCGCAATTCGTCGTTGCCGATTGCAGAAGATTGAAGAAGAAATGTAACAGTCTTCCACCATGGGACGATAACAACGGACGGAGGCAATGGTCAACGACGAATTGCGCCCGCATGTCAAAAACATCTGACGTCTCACCACTGCGCGCGAGCCCTTGTAAACATAATTTGGCTTCAGTCAGTAGCGAGCCAGGTTGTGAATCGGACCTCCAAAAGTGCCACGATCCCCCTTGAGAATGTCCTTCGCAGTCGGGGACGAAACGTTGGGTTTTAATAATAAATCCTCCAGACCACGGCATAACAGCCCGGAATTTTTTAGTAATTTTGAGAAACTCGTTTTCTTCCCAGTTTTGTTGAGCTCCTCCTCATTATTTATTTGATCTACCAATCTAATCTTCATCATTCTTCTATAGCACCTCAGTTGAATAGCTCATATCATCTTTTTGTCTCCTTATGGTCCACGTTTCACTCCCATACAATGCTACACTCAGGACAAATGCTTTCGCCGCGGTGGAATACCCGAGCGGTCTAAGGCGCCTCGCTGCGGAGCGCGCGGTTGCTCGCCGTCGTAGGTTCGAATCCTCTCTGGGGCGTGGGTGTGTTTGACCTTAGGTCAGTTTGGGTTGGGTTGTTTGTTTGGGATAGGGCAACTAAACTACTGAGGTTTTCAGTCCCCCGGTTGGGAGGGGAAGGAGTGAGGAAAGGAAAGAAGCGGAGGGGAAGGAAATGCAGTCCGGGAAGTAAGTAAGGAAGAAAGACTGCATTAGCTCGGGGCCCCGTGCCCGCCACGCACGTACTCACGAAAGAACCGTCAGCCCCCTGGGTGCCCTTAGGTTAGTTTGCCTTAGGTTAAGTAGTTTGTAAGCTACGGACTGATGACCGTGCAGTTTGGTCCGATAGATTTACAAACGTTTGAACAGTTTTGAACAAATGATTTCAGAAAGTACTTCCTAACATTTAAACTAATTTTGCATGTCAACAAATTTCGCTCTTTCAGAAACGATTTTCTTCCCACAGCCATTCTGCATTTTATATCTCCTTTACTTTGGCCATCAGAAGTTATCTTGCTAACTAAATAACAAAACTTGTCTACTACTTTTATTGTCTCATTACTTGATCTTATTTCCTAGGCATCACCTGATTTTCTGACGCTATATTCCATTACCTTTGTTTTACTCTTGTTCATTTTTATGTTATACTTTCAAAACATTGTCCGTTCCGTTCAACTGCTCTTCCAGCTCTTTTGATATCTCTTACGGAATTACTATGTCGTCAGCCAACAGCAAAGTTTTAATTCCTTCTCTCTGAACTTTAATTCCCCTTCCAAGTTTCTCCTTGCATTCCTTCACAGCTTGCTCAACGTATACATTGAACAACAATGGAAGAAGGCTACGAACTTGTCTTACTCCCTTGCCAACCACTGCGACCATTTAGGCCCTTCGACTCTAATTATTAATGTTGTGTGTTTTTTGTACAAGTTGAATATAACTCTTCGATTTCTATAATTTACTCCCGCTACCTTCAGAATCTGAAAAAGTGTATTCCAGACTACACTGTCAAAACCTTTCTCCAGATCCACAAATGCTAAAAACGTAGGTTTCCCTTTCCTTTATCTCCTAAGATAAATCGTAATGTGAGTATTGCCTCGCGTGTTCTTACATTTCTCTTAAATCCAAATTGATTGTCCCCAAGGTCGGATTCCTCCAGTTTTCCATTCGTCTGTAAATCCTTCGCGTTACTATTTAGCAACCATGACTTATTAAACTGATAGCTCTGTAATTTTCACATTGCGCTTAGTTTATTAGTAATTGGAATCACAATATTCTTCTTGAAGTCAGACGGTACTTTCCCTGTCTCATACATCTTGCATACAAAGTGCACCAATTTGTTCATCACTGGCTCTCCTAACGGTAATAGCAGTTCAGACGGTGCATCATCTGTTGCAGCAGCCTTGTTTCTACCCAAATATTTTAGTGCTCTGTCAAATTCATCTAGCAGTATAGTATCTCATATCTCATTTTCCTCCACTTCGTCTTCTATTTCTAGAATACTGCTTTCAAGTTTATTTCCTCTGAGCAGCCTTGTTTCTAGCAAATCTTTTAGCTCTCTGTCAAATTCATCTAGCAGTATAGTATCTCATATCTTCCTCTACTTCGTCTTCTATTTCTAGACTATTGCTTTTAAGTTTATTTCCTTTGCACAGGCCTTCTACATATTCCTTCCATCTTTCAGCTTTCCATTCTTTGCTTAGTACTGATTTTCCATCTGAGTTCTTGAATAAAAAGAGTGTCTATTAGAAATTTAACCTGAGAAGTTCTTCACGATGGAATTGCTTTGAAAGGTGAAGAATTGTTTGAGCTGCTTAGATATGCACGCACTCTCGAACGGAGGTACTATGTTGCCGGACGCCGGTAAATCGTAGCAGCACTGCAGATCAAGACGTCAAGCAGTGACTCCAAGCAAATACAATACAACAGAGAAATGATATATTAATTGAAGAGGAAAAAAAACTGACTACAACCGACTGCATATAGTCCCTCATATCGATACGAATGACGCCTGTTGCCTTGGTTTAGAAGCCATCCTCGGTACTTACAGGCGTGGCTTCTTGCTGACTGGATGAAGACAAGCAGGTGGGCTCGCAGATTTACGGCAGAGTAATGGATTTGTTACATCGTTTGCCAAATTTATTGCAATACTTTGCTTTTAAGGCAAGTCGAAGGCTAAAGACGAAGGAATAATTGGCTTCTATGACGATCTTCGATGCGGATTTAACGAGTTCCACTTTCAAGTGGACATTCGGAATATCCATCGGATATCCAGGAAGTGGTTACTAAGGTAATGCCTGTTGCGTCAACATAATTTTTTAAAGGATAGACAAATCACACCACACGCTTCAATAGCGCGCCTAAATCTAAATATGGCAAGGATAAAGAAACTGTTAACATAGTGTTAATTCACTGAAACAAGTATATTCAAAGGATCCACAATTATTCTAGCTTACATACGGGCGTGATTGTCAGATAGTACACAGGGCAGATAGTAAAATAGTAAAAAGGAAAATGAACACAGAATGAAGTGTATATCGCATGGTTAAGCTGTCTACTGTTGGTGAAGGCGTGTTTATAGCGAAAAATATTATAATACTTATTGAGATTACTACAGCTCTGATAATCTAATTCAATAGTGACTGAATACTTGACAGAAAGATTGAAAGCTATTTCATTAAAATCCCTAGTCATATTGTCATGTTACGTGAAGAGTGTAACTTGCCAGAGTTAAGTTGGAATATATCTCTGGTACCGAAAGAGAAACGAAATTTTACTAACTTGTCCGAAAATTACAATGAGTGGTAAAAAAGAGAATAAGCAAATGTTTGTGTTCAAATGTTTGTAAAGCTTATGGGACTTAACTGCGGGTTCATCAGTCCGTAAACTTACAAACTTCCTTTTAATAAAGACGGCACAAACATCCATTCCTGAGGGGGGATTCGAACTCCCGCCGAAGAACAGCCTCGCGCATAGCAGCATAGCGCCTCAATGAGCTTCGCCACTCCGCCCCGGTTGTTTACATTACCTGGACCGGCTTGTGTGGTTATGGTAGTTGCGTGGTTGTGGTATATCGCCCCAAGTATGCGACTGGACACAGTTTCTAGTAATCGAAGGTGAGGCATATACTAAAACAAATGTGATATCCGGCGTTCCACAGGGTAGTGTTATTGTTCCTCTACTGTTCCTTATTTACATAAACGATTTAGGGGAAAATCTAAGTAGCTCTCTTAGGTTGTTTGCAGATGACGCTGTCATTTACCGTCTAGTAAAATCATCGGAAGATCAAAACCAACTGCATAACGATCTGAATAAGTTATCACTATGGTGTAAAAATTGTGAATTGACTCTAAATAATGAGAAGTGTGAAGTCGTCCACATGAGTACGAAAAGAAATCCGTTAAAATTTGTTTACAAGATAAATCAATCAAATGTGAAGGCCGTAAATTCCACAAAATACATAGGAATTACTATTACTTCAGACTTAAACTGGAAAGAACACGTAGATAATATCGTGGGAAAAGCAAACCAGAGACTGCGTTTTATTGGCAGAACCCTTGAAACATGCAACATAACTACTAAAGACACTGCATACACTACGCTTGTCCGTCCATTTTTGGAGTATTTCTGCCCAGTGTGTGATGGTTATCAGGTGGGTTTGACTGAGGACATCGAAACAGTCTAAAGAAGGGCTGCTCGTTTCGTGTTGTCACGATACAGGGGAGATTGCGTTGCGGAAATGAAACAGGATCTGGGATGGGAATCATTACAACAACGGCTTTTATCGCTGCGGCGCTGGCTACTTACGAAACTCCAATCGCCAACATTCTCCTCCGAATGCGAAAACATATTGTTGACTCGCACTTGATCATCAGAATAAAATACGAGAAATCTGAGCTCGAACGGAGAGATTCAGGTGTTCTTTCTTCTCGCGCGCTATTCGAGAATGGAATGGGAGAGCCGGCCGCGGTGGCCGAGGTGACTGAGGCGCTCCAGTCACGGTCAGCACGGCCACTACGGTCGGGGGTTCGAATCCCCCCTCGGGCATGGATATTTGTGCCGTCCTAGTTCGTAAGTAGTTCATAAGTAGTTTGTAAGTTTAGGGACTGATGACCCCGTAGTTAAGTCCCATAAGCTTAACAAACATTTGAACATTTTTTTGGAATGGGAGATAAATAGTTTAATGGTGGTTCGATGAACCCTCTGCCAGGATCTTAAATGTGATTTGCAGAGTACCGCATGTAGATGTGACGAACAGAAATTATCGACTCGGTTAACTAACGACAGGGTAGCAGTAAACTTAGGGACGTTCACTGAATACTGCTTGTAATACTAGTGCCAACTAAGGTAGGAAGATGTTTCTGTTTTCTTAAGTGTGACATGATAGAGAAATTACAAAGATGAACAAATGTTACAGGTATATTTGTGAAGGACGAACATAACTTGGACGTGATAAGCCGAATCCAGACGCAGGCGCAGCAAAGGCGGCGTTCAGTAAAATGCTAACGGCTTCCGAGAAAGTTCCCGAGGGCGAATGTTCCAGGAATAATCAACCAATACACTGTTTCCACCTACGTATATTTCGCGAAAACACCACGAGCATAATCCATTAGAGCCTGCGGTAACTTTTGCTGTGAACTGCATGCGACTAGATCCAGTATTTGACCTTGACTCCGTGAGGTGGCTTGTGTAGTATAAGCGCAGCTGTATAAATTCCATATTTCAACATCAGTTAAGAACTGAGCAATATTATTTCTTAGTTGTATACTTGACGGCAATGGTATTTAAAAAAAATATTCCTTTATAAAGTGAAATAACTGTCACACATTGCACGAAAACAGCAATTGTCTAGAGAAAAAACTTCTCCTCGCTAAAGATATTATCGTCATCTCACGATATGTTATAAAAGAGACAGCAATGACTAGAACTCATTAGCTTCAGAGGGATAAATCCATATATAAGGGGTTGTTTCATATTTAACTGATTTTTCAATGTTTATGGAACTCCGTAAGCCGGCCGCGGTGGCCGAGGTGACTGAGGCGCTCCAGTCACGGTCAGCACGGCCACTACGGTCGGGGGTTCGAATCCCCCCTAGGGCATGGATATTTGTGCCGTCCTAGTTCGTAAGTAGTTCATAAGTAGTTTGTAAGTTTAGGGACTAATGACCCCGTAGTTAAGTCCCATAAGCTTAACAAACATTTGAACTTTTTTTTTTAACTCCGTAATGTTGTGCTACATACTAGGTGTAAAGTGATTGTGTTATTTTTATTGCAGGAGTAAATTTATGCGACTGTTATCATAGACTTTATGTTCCGAAACAGCGATGGAATTTTTTTGAGTGACTATGCGCCGCGTAACCAGCCAACAAAATTTTGTTGTCATTGGTTTCAACAAAACACCGGACAGTTTCAACGAATCATTTCGCACCCAAATCTACCGACATGTATCCCATGGAAGAATTATGGGACTTAATTGAGACGTCAGCTCATGCACAAACTGCCGGAGCGATAAAACTTTGGAATTTAAGGTAATTTTCAACAAAATAAAGTATTTTGCTTAACGAGTGTTTCGCACTTTAGGCAAAAATCAGAAGCGAATTATGCTCTTAAAGGGAGGTTGCACTGTACAGACAGTTTGTACCGAAGTACTTTTTCCGATTTTTTTCAGAATCACTTATTGTATCGTGATTTTTTAAATATCGCACTTATTCATCATTAACACACTATACTGACAAAAAATCTATGATATATTCGATTCATAATGAATGTTGCACGAGGAAGTCCGTAATTTTAACATGAAATAAATTTCACTTAGGCATACGTTTTTTTCTTGTTTTATTACTGAACCCTTGTTTATTTTATGGGGCCAGTACTTCCTCCTGTGATGGTGATCCCCCTACCCCCCAAAGCAAGGATTCACGACCTACTCCCCCCCCCCCCCACTCCCCCCGAGGGGGGGGATTTCGCGACCCACAGGTTGAAAAACACTGATCTACTGGAAATGTTGCTACAGAAATAAGCGGAGTAGATGTTATGGGTTCCTCCAGGTGTTGTGAAAACCCGAGCTGTCATCTGCAGAGAGACCTAGTTGATATATCCAAGTAGGAATAGAAGGGAGAGTGGGCTTCCGAAACTATTGTCGATGTTGAAAATATTTGGGAAAGGGTTGATGGGGAGTTAATCAAATCGGACTCTTTTTATCCTCACATTCCACAGCCCAAAACATCAGTAGACATTGGTCGAAAGGCAAGACGTCACAGACATTCTGCGTCCACGAGTACTTACCTTGACGACACACCACCCTTGGACCATGTTCCAATGAAACACTGCCTACAGTATGTTCAGATTGTCGTGTTGCCAGCAATAGTCCTAAGCTTCCCCATCACGTGCGGGATGACAATGCATGTCTCCTTCGCGGTACCAATCCGCGGGATCAGGACGAATAGATATGTAGAGGTCTCAGGGAAAAACTACAGGCTGCCTGACACTAGTCTGAACCGCGTAAGGTCATGTATTGCGGCCAGACGGAGTGCGACACGTTATTGACCTGGCGCAAACATTTAACTGTACCGGGCCGGCCGCGGTGGCCGAGGGGACTGAGGCGCTCCAGTCACGGTCTGCACGGCCACTACGGTCGGGGTTCGAATCCCCTCTCGGACATGGATATTTGTGCCGTCCTTAGTGTTAGGTAGTTCATAAGTAGTTTGTAAGTTTAGGGACTGATGACCCCGTAGTTAAGTCCCATAAGCTATACAAACATTTGAACATTTTAAATCGCCATCTTTGGATCACATTAGGCCACTGCTTACTGCTTTTCCAGACGTACATTTCTCCATAAGACTTTCTTATGCGATTAGACCATCCATAAGGATGTCACATCTAAAAATGTTGTGTTTCACAAGTGTACGTCTCACTAAGCAGTAGGCTGTGTCCTGATACGAAGATGTCTCTGAAGCTGGTCATAAGATGGCATGTAAATGCGTTATAGGGCGAAAAATCTTTTAATAAAGAGTTGCAAAGAATTAACATGTAGTTTAATTACCCTCCAAGCACTTCTGCATAATGCATCTCTCTCTCTTCTATTTTTTTTTCCTCGCAGTGTAAATCTTTGGTTGCAAATTATTTTGTACTGCCACTGAAAAAAGTACCTCCCTCACATGTTCGTCTCTACGTACGTATTCAGGCTTCTGCCGACCGAAACTGGAGAACTAGGCGTATATTATTTCTATTAATAGGAACAACATTAACACCTGATACAAGGTATTTAACGTAATGGACAGTGCATGTCAAAGTATAGCCTGGAAACAGATCGAGAATGGGAATAGGTGGAAATGAAAACTTGGTATGTCCTACACAGTAGCACTGCCCGCAGACTTCACTGTAACTGTTTATGAACAATAGTAGTGCCATACAGAGGATGCTACAACATTTCTCCTCACAATTATGAAATTCCGTAATAAAAAATTAACTATAAAATCCGCAATAGTTTTCACGTATGATGTAACGTGATTCGAAATATGTACGATTTTAATCCACTGTTGTGTGTTCTTCCTGTTTCTAGGCACATGCCTAGGTTAAATGTTAAAACTGCCTAATGTACAGATACGAAGACATTTTGCATGGTGCTTTTCAACAATTATACTGCATCAAACATAAATAAAAGCGTGTACACGTGCTTCTCTCTGTGTGCGTGTGTGTATGTGTGTGTGTGTGTGTGTGTGTGTGTGTATATATACTGTGCACCTGATTGCGTGACTACGTGCGTGTAAGCATCCCTTCGTGCATGTAAACGAAGGCATGTGCAAATCTATGCCTGTCTGTGTTTACGAGACAGTATGGGTGTTATTGATCGATCGTGAACGTGGCCGTTTGATGGAGGGCAGTATTTCCGACATGTTTCCAGTGATGAAGTTCTCGAACACACTGGCGTGTGAGATAGACCACGTAATTTTTTTCTCGCTTATTCCTTACTCAAGGCTTTTACAACAAAGTATTGAAAATAACAATAATAATAAAAAATAATCCTTTGTAGCATAGTTCCGAACGTCTGGGGGTAGAGGCTACCTTATAACAAACTCCTTATCTGATGCACACTACATTTTGCCAGAGAAGATTGCTTTATTGTAACTTGACTGCATTTTATGTAAGACTATAAGGAGTGCAATGTGTCAATAATAACCAGAAAGGTTCAAGGAAAGCTGTGTATAGACAACATCCATAAGATAAAGACAAAATGCAAAATAATTAATGTTGCAAACTTAGAAGCTAGTCATCCAACACACCATAAAATTAGCTCACGCCTCGTGAGGTATTTGATGATATCAGCATCAACAAACAAATTCTAGATATTCTAAAATGTGTCATGAAGCACTGTCGAATACAATAGTTTTGTGTGCCAATGGTCAAACAGACACAGCTACGAGATAAAGTAATTTGATAAAGGCGTGAGAGGTGTGACAGAAGAAGGAAAGGTAAAATGATTTCAGTTTAATGTCAAATTATACACTAAAATTTCGAATAAGTAAATAATTTTGGGGTAACTTTCTATGAAGTTTGGGAAACGTGGATATTCCCTAAGAAAACACTACCCTCTCTGCTTGACTTTTCTACCATTTGCTTCCATATGGACGATTCACTTTGAATCATGTGGAGGGATGAATTTTTCTTCTATGTATGTGCTAGATTTCCATATGTTGATTCATAGATACGTCGAAAATCGTTTACTATCAGAGCTGATACTTCGTCGTTATTGAATTTACCGACTAAATAATGAATTATGAGAGATACGATTAAAACCGTATTTTATATTATGTCATACATTTTCATAAACGTTGAAGTCTTTCCTTTTCTCTTAATGTCATAGATGCTTTATTCAGCAGTAAACGGGAATTAGCGTATCTGTATTCCTTTAATAGGATATATCATTAACAAATTAATTTTCCCTATCTGGTACAATGGTTCATCATTTGCAAATTAACTATTATTTTGTAGCTTATGTTATCTATTTATTTATTTATCCATTTACATGAAGTAACATAGGTGATGCGTTGTTTTCCGAGGTAATCTCTTCTCATGAGATACACCTGTCATTGTGAGATGTATCGCACATATCATCTGATAATAATAGAACTCGGTGCGTTTCTTAATTGCAAATGAAGGTGTTTCCAACAAAGTCTTTGAAATTAAATACTGGTACATCAACAATGCACGGTATTGTAAGCCTTTCATTGTTATTTAATCTTTTACTTGTGTTTACTTCTGACAACAATTAATTTCATCTACATATCTTGTTTGCTCGTTCTTCAAAATGTTTGACACTGTTGTTGTATTTCAATTGTTTGGTGTTTCCAGTCCCATATTCCGCCTTTAATATATACATCAAGCGTGAGTCACCTAATCATAATATATCTAAATTGATTTCTTGTTAGCTAGTAGATTGTATTTATTTATTTAATTTTAATTGTTAATTTAAATCCCAAGAATAACAATTGTATAATAATTTCTTTTCTAATCATTCTTCACGACATTTATGTTAAATGTAGCTTTGTTTTCGAATATGTGAGTTACTGCAACAAGGTATCTTTATTGCGTACGTAATACTGAACCCAATAATCTGATCCATTGTTTCTTTCGTTGTTCACGGATTGCCACTTTTTCGCAGTACATGTCTAGTCTGCAAACAGTGTAAGTTTAATATGTGACATAACGAAGAAGAATGTTTGGTGGTAGATGCCACACCACTGTAACTTTTCACGTCAACGTGCGGTCTTTATCTTTTTGAGCATTGAATACAACGCTGAAAATATCTCTTAATGCTTTTATTTTATTTTTTTTAAATTCATTTAACGACATTTCCTGTGCATGTTTTGCAGCAAGAAGAAAGGTGTTGAAAGCAATGTTGACCTTCAGTAATCGTGTGTTCAGATAATCTTTACTTACTGTTATTACTATAGCTAATTCACTTATCAGCACTCAATAGTGACAGAATGCACCTACGCGTACAGCACATTACAAAAAGAACCACCGTTTGTACGAAAAAAATTTCTGTTACTGGCAAGACAATCAATAAATATTCGTCATCAGTACTAGATATCAAGTGCCATCTTACGAATATTTACTGACTGACTTGAATGTAAACGTTGATATGATGATAGATAATCTATCCACTTAGTCAGCCTGTCTTACAGGCTTACGGTTTATAATATCCATTTCCTAAAATATATTGCATCGGTCGCCTGTCATCATTATAAAAATTTGAAAAATCCTTAGTGTTATAAGGGATTATTGTTAGATTAACAATTATTTGATCTTGAAATGGTGCCGGTTGACGCTAGTTACGACTTAAATGACATGTGATAAGAATTAGTACACGTGGTTTTTAGCGCGACTTGGGATCTTGATGCAGATAAGCGTTACAAAATGCAGTTGCCGTCTACGAGACGCGGGACGCCAAGGGATGAAGTCCATGTGAATTTTAGATATTTACTGTCTGAAACCAAACCCTGCCACGTTTTGTTATGGCTCAGTCTGATATGAAATAAATGGGAAAGTAAATAAAAGAATTCTTGATAACATAGAATCACTGAGAGAGTACGTTACACTTATATGCTTTTGGATGTTATAACTATGTGGATGAAGGAAAGGGTTTCTTGTAAAACCATTGTTTATTGTAAAGCCAGTGTAGAGTCTAAAACTTTTGTTTGACGTTTTGTGCAGATGCACAAAGATCAGACGGATTACTGAATGCGGAGCATGCGGCGTATAATTGCCCTTGAGAAAAGGAATAATTTTGTGCATTATGTCCATCTACTACTCTTCGTTGTGCCCCTCTATCTACCGTACTTCCTCCTCCATTTCGTCCCTCTATCCATCACCCACCTCTTTCAAAATCACCCCCTTCCCCCCATCTCCTCCTCCTCAATCTCTCTGACACTACACCCCGCATTCTAGCTATTCAAAACTGTTTTACGTGGAGAAATGTGAACTAAATACCATGGTAAAACCGAAAGATGATCACCATGATACAGAAATGTAAACCAAAGGTCGACTCCAGTAAACAACGTTATTTGCAGACTGAATTAGGAAGGTGGTTTGATTTTCACTACCGACACAATTGTGTCACTGTAGTGTGCCTGCAAGCGTATATGATGAAAATGCACCATTAAAATCTGAACGGCTCTAGAAAATGATTTCCCGAAACATGGTTACTTTCCTGTGGCATTTGTACAGTAGCATCTGATCAGTACGCAGCCCAAAACCGTGTAGCATTTCACATTTACTTTACTGCGTAATAGGAAAGGTAGGCAAAGCAAATCAAATGTTCAAATGTTTGTATAGCTTATGGGACTTAACTACAGGGTCGCCAGTCTCTAAACTTTACTTATGAACTAGCTAATCCTAAGGACGGCACAAATATCCATGCCCGAGGGGGGATTCGAACCTCCGTCCGTAGTGGCCGTGCAGACCGTGACTGGAGCGCCTTAGTCCCCTCGCCCACCGCGGCCGGCGGAAAGTTGGGCCCTAATATCAATTACAGATATTATAAATCTACTTCCTTTCAGCACACTTACAGCAACGTGCACACATGAATTTTGTACTGTGAACGTACATGTTCTCTATAAGCTATCTAAAATCTGATTACTTTGCCATTACTTCCACACTGCGTTATTTCCAAGCTCGCGTATTATCAATAAGGTTTCATAAATTATCTATGAAACCTATAAACATCATCTACTACTTTAACTGAAATTATTAACGATGTAACACAATTTCATCAACAGATATGACCAGTCAGTGGCGCCACCAGGATTTATTTCTGGGGGAATCACTTTTTTTTTTAAACTAAAGCCTATTTAATTCATTAATCTATGACTTATTTTTACACATTTATAATTTAATCTGTCATAATACGAAAACAATTGCACAACAAAGAAAATGAGTAGGCCATTAATTTGAAAGTGGAAGAGGTGGAAATTGAGAGTGTATAATCAGCTCGTTTTTTAATTAAGCAGCATCTATGTTACTTGCCAAAGAGAAAGGTCTTTACAGTCTTTACAGTCTATGTGTAAAAATTGAACTAAAGTAACACTATTTTTATTCGTAGTTTTTGGCGGCCTTCATAAGATTCCACCTGGTGGCGCAGCTGACCTGCTAAGCAGTGGGTCGCCCATATGAGCAATCGGCAGATCAGTAACAATAGCGTCAGCATCAAGGCTGGCCACAGCGGCATTAAAATCGCTCTCAGTACCAGCAGCACACGTTTACAGTGGCGGCATCACGGTTGGTTGGTTGAGGAAATAAAGGGACCAGACTGCGGCATCACGCTGGCGACGTTTGTCACCTTCACTTGTGATGGCAAATTATAGTTACGTTGTGATTTATTACATGTGTCCTATTTAAAATTTCTGGTGCCGACCTATTTAAAAATAAATAAATAATGAAAACAATTAAAAAATAACAAAATTAAAAAAAAAATATGGTGGTGCTGGGGAGGGGGGCCTTCAGCCCCATTAGCCTCCCCCCCTCTCAGCCCGTGGCTGCACTACTGTGACCAGTTAACAAACAACACTTAAGATGCCTCACTTAGTTGCTGATATTGTGTTACGTTTTAGCGTAAAGTGGAAAATTTGTTTACGGTTCGCATCAAAGAAGTATCTGCGAAAGTCTGTTGAACTTGGGAACGACTTAGCGTAAAAATAAAATAATCTTAAAATGAAAAGATTTCTATAAAAAGCCTATTACGGATCATGTATTCATTTACGAAATATTTAGAGGCTGTGGTTTCCACCGAAGCGGACTACTGTGGAATTATACAATTTTCATTAGTCTCCTTTTATAACTGACTAGCTGAAAACCCGGCGTTGGCCGGGTATTTATTTATTTATTCCTGCCATTTTTCAAGTATATATTCATTTGTATAAAGGGTGTATGTCTGTAAAATCTGTTGGGAATACAATCAGTAGTAAAGAAGTAATAGATTAAAACTTGGTGCGTAAAGGGGCGGTTTTTCATTAACGTTACTTTTTATGAGCTCATATCTGAAGAACTACCTGTCGTGATGTGATACAATTTAGGAGGTACACTCAAATAATTGCGTGTATACTGTCTATAAAATTTCCTGCAGCTACAATTTATAGTGTAGAAATTAAAAACTGTAACGTCATACCGAAGGCCAGAGTTTTAGTCCACGAACAGCGGAACGTTACTGTTTATTTGCTCATATCTAACGAACTACCTGCCGTACTGTGATACAATTTAGAAGGTGCATTCAACTATAAGTGTGTATACTGTCTGTAAAATTTCCTGCGGCTACAGTTTGTAGTCTACAAATTATAAATTGTAACGTCATACCAAATGCCGTACTTTTACTTCATAAACAGCGGAAAAGTAGTAAGCGAGAAACTTTTTTCCTTTCATCATTTTACTATTGTTGTCAGCGAGAAAAAGTTTAATAAAGGTTTGGAATTATGTTCAAAGTTTGTTGCAAGTCGCTAAGTACTGTCATTCTCATACAGTGTATTTCTAAAGTCTCGCCGCATTATATGGCATTTTTTGCGATTTCTATTGGTTATGACGTAGTATCTTTTGACCCATGTGCCGTATGTGATTCTTAACCATGCAGCAATTGTTACCTATCGGAAAGGAATGTGTGTACCAAATTCGGTTGAAATCGGTCCAGTGGTTTAGGAGAAAATGAGCAGCATTTGTCGCAAAATGCAGCAGTTTTTCTCGCATCTCATTGTTTATGACGTCATATCTCGTGAACTATATATCGTATGTGATTCTCACACTTGCGGCGACCGTCCTCATGGATTGAAGCTTACGTGTACAAAATTTCGTAAAAATTGGAACAAAACTGTAGATTTGTATGCAACACGTACCAATATACGGGCACTCTGCCTTATATATTAGATATTAATTAATAATCGGTTCTTTATATGTCACGTTCAAGCTCGCATATTATAATTAGAGGTCGTGGATATATTGGTATGTTTACTGCAAAGGCTGTCACTAACTTGAGTATTTTTACGGCTATTACTGGTCTTTAAGATGACAGTGGGCGGCTGCGGCGTCGGCATTGGCGGCAGAGATGGCTGCGGCAGATAGCGCGCGCGGTCAGCGGTAGTTGGCAGCGGCGTTCTGTTTCGCAGTCGAGAAGTGAGGCGCGCCGCCGCCAGATGGCGCAGGTGTGCAACGCGGCCGCCACGACGACCAGCGTGCCTCTGCATCGGTCATCACAGCACAGCACGGCAATTACATCGACGCGTTTACTGCTACTTTATCACGTGACTGCTGCAAAGCAATGCAACCAATCCGATCAGGAAAGTCACTATTCAGTTTCAGGGAAGAACAGTTGTAGATTATTATTTCTTTATATACACTTTCTTTCTCTTTCATCTTTCTCTTGAGCCATGTTCCCGCACATGTAGGGTCGGTTTTGTTAATCGGCTTTTGCTAGTTAATAGTTACAGGATGACCGATGCCCTTCCTGCCGCCACCCCATGCCCCCCAAATGTCTGCGTATAGTGTTATATGTATGAAATTGTGAAGTGTTACAAAATGTTTACGAATCGTCTTCTTTATATACACTATATATTATCGTCATCTCACGATATGTGCTCTACCTTCTTACCCGTTGTTATAAAAAAGACAGCAATGACTAGAACTCGGATTTTGCATGTTAGCTTCAGAGGAATAAATCCATATATAATGGGTTGTTTCATATTTAACTAATTTCTGAAAGTTTACGGAACTCCATAATGTTGTGCAAGATAGGAGGTGTAAAGTGATTGTGTTATCGCAAGAGTAAATGTATGCGACTGTTATCATAGACTTCATGTTCCGAAACAGCGATCGAATTTTTATGACTGAATATGCGCCGCGTAACCAGCCAACAAAAGTTGATTGTCGGTGGTTTGAACAACACACTGGACAATTTCATCGAACGATTTACCACCCGGATCTACCGACATACACTAGTAGAAGAGCAGATATTATAACGTACATGAGTGGAAACCATTAAAATGAGTCACATTACTTGTTCTACAGAAGGAGACACATAAAGAAAATAAAGACTACCAAGATTATATACACGAAAAGTGTGGCTGCGCAAGATAAAATCATACTGGCCCGTTATAAAATCCTAGTGGGAAATGACGTAAATGTCTCAAGCTACGAACACAAAGAAGAAACTGCTGGGAAGCGAAAGAAGAGGTGCTGCGAGAAAAATTCAAGGAAACACTATTAAGAGAAGTGAAATTACCATAGTATGTTCAGGAGTGGTGCAGTTACAATAGCAATGTAACTGGGAAAAGACGTGCTGGTCGTAACAATAGGAACGAGACCACCAGAAGATAAGGAGGCATGGTGGTGGAATGAAGAGGCCAGATAGCAGGTGAAGAAAGACGGGAAAAAAAAGAAAAAAAAGCTGCTAAAGCAACAGATCAGTCGACCAAGGACATAATATCAGTGAGGCACATAAAGCATGAATCAAATGTTTTTTGTTAATATGATAGTGGAGATATTTAGGTTATCCGGCTATGCAACTGATTAATAACAGATTTTATCGCCAATGAACATGCATTTCACCTTTATTTGCTGCGTTATTTAAATATAGGTACTGATATTAGGATGTTATTACTTACAATATTTCGTGGATCTTGTTTCATATTTGGTGCTTATTGGTGACTTCCAGTTGTTTTGCTTCATTTATGTTGCTTTTGCGTTTTTCTCTCTCTCTTTTTCCCCACACAAACAAAATGGCATGGGCCTGATGGCGCTAGTTGTGAAGTGCTGGAAAAAAAAAACCGCACAAGCAACATAATCGAAACAAAACAACTGGAATGAACCAATCAGCACCAAATGTAAAGCAGGATCCACGAAATATTACCACTGATGACGCTTTCCAAACAAAGGCAAAATGCATATGGCAATAAAACCTATTATTAATCAGTTCCATAGACGGATAACCTACATATGCCCACTATCATATAATACAGCAACTGTGGGAAAAACTGGACAAAATGGAACTAACAATGTAGTTTATTAAGCGTATGGGACTTACTGCGGGGTCATCAGTCCTTAAACTTACAAACTACTTATAATCTATCTTATTCTAAAGACAGCACAAACATCCATGCCCGAGGGAGGATTAGAACTCCAGACGGGCAACGGCCTCGCGGATCGGAGCATAGCGCGTCAATGCGCGTGGCCACTCCGCCACCGAAAGGATGAGTCAGGTGTAGTATTACACGACCTTGAGAAAACCCTGAATAGGTGGTGGAAGTACTCTGAAAGGAAACTGAATGAGGGAAATTACGAGGAGGAGATATAAATGAAGGAATGATCCAAAGTGGAGCATGCAATAAAGGAAATGGAAAACGGGAAGGCCCTAGGGGCAGACCAATTCCCAATAGAAGTATGAAAAAGTCTGGGACAACAGGGAAATGATATTCTCTGGGATCTAATTGAGCCGCGGTGTTCAAATTATTTTAAAAGAGCTTGGAAGTATTTTGGATACTGATTTGAATGATTTTATTGTACTTGAGAACTGAGTCTTCCACCCCTCCGAATAATGAATTATGCATGCCTCTGACTATGCCACTGCATCTACATAGACAATGATGGTGTTGCTGATGTCGTACTGTTATCGTCGGCACATAAACGGATCGTCGGCTGCGAAGACACATCGTTAGAAGTGTTCGGTACAGCATTAGAGCCTAATGTTAGTTCCACCATAGTTTCCGCCACTCCTACTTCACCAGTATGACCAGCGTACGACATCAGACATCTGTAATGAGGTGCGTCCTCCCAGCTCCATGACGTTTGGACTGGCCTTCACCTTGGGTTCACTACTTCTTGAGGACACGCACCACACATCTCCAAGAATACCCGGTAAGTCAAGTAGTTCCCGATGTGCCGCTGACCCACTTACGTTCCACCATAACCTGCCTCCAGTCACGTTCTACGCACGGGCAGCACGCTCATGTATACTACATGCGCCTGCGTCTAACTAGCTGCCAATCCTCACTACCATTCCTCACCAAGCTCTGGTGATATTGCCATTTTATAGTAGGAAGGTGATTTAATTTCCCGCCTGATCAGTGGGTCTGATTTCATAAGAATTATGGTAATATATTCTTTAAGATAATATGATTGAGAAGAAGCAACTGCAGAAGATATGATTCGTTTACGTCTTTATTATTAAAATGACAATGATTTACTAAACGAATATCTTAGACATTATGCAACAGCTAAAACGGAAACTGTGTTTGCACCACATTTAAAATTTTTGCTAGACTTCTTATCTGCATCCGGTAGATATTGACATTTGGCCGTATGAATAAAACAGTATTTACTTTATACTCTGAATTCCAATGAACATGCTCAGTTTCGTATGAATAAATCGAGTCATAGGATATGTTTCAACCGAGTATGTTCTCAGCGTGAGTAAAAGGGTGGGGGAAGAACTCAAAGTGGAGAAAGTGCTCCGATTTATTATGAATAAAACTAGAGAAGATTCTCAGGAACGGAGAACGTGCTTTGCTTTCTAAAGCGAGCTCTCTAGCATATTGCGAGCTGCGTCATACTGTGACTTATAATAAAAATGACAAAAATCTGTGAATAATTGCTGCAAAAATCTGTGTAGACCTGTATTCATAAAATTCATTACTTGGCTACAAAATGACTATTTTACGCATTTCGGCCAGGGCCATCATCAGAATCCTGTTGTTGAAAGTAACCAGAGTACATTACTTACATGTTAGGTATCATTGGTTACATGCTGTTCAGGTAATATCAAAGCAGACTTTCAAGGGCAGGGTTCTGATGATGGCCCAAGTTGAAACGCGTAAAACAGATACTGTCTAGCCAACTAGTGACTTTTATTACTACAGCAACCTATGTGGCTTTGTGTAGATTTCGTTTATTGTTCATCATGGTCGCCTGTCTCCTCCGTGACTTTATGTCACAGTTATGTGCTAAGACGGGGAAAAAGTTTCATTATATGTAGTCTGAAGAAATACGAGAGGAGCTAAAAATTTTATGCAAATAAAAACATTTTGCCGATGACTCGCTTCCTTGACAAAACTCATGTCTACCAATTTAAGCATTTATATAGTGATTTTAGAGGTGCATTTTGATTACCGACACATTTGGTTCAGCTGCGTGCTTTACCCGTTTGTTTGGAGTGCATATTTACAGTTGGAGACAGCTACATAGCAAAATAATGTTGTATCCCTTTAAATAGGGCGCAGTAATAACGTCAATTCCAAATAAAGTATATCCCAGGACTTCAGTCTGTATCACAAATTAAAAATTGTCGCAATACTGATATATTGTTTTCTGTACTGTTCTTGTTCATTCTTCTCAAAACCGGTTGCCGCACTTTAGATGCGTTTTCTGACCTTATAATCGTAACTTCTCTCATGTTCGCATTAAGTAGACACTACAGGAAAGTTAGTAACTGATTAACTACATACCTAGCAGTCTCTTTCTTGTAACAAAATCGCATTCCTTTCGCTTATGAGCAGACCATTTGATGTCATATTTAAGAAAGGGTAGCTCGTGTTAGTAAACTCTGACAGCGTTCCATGTTGAAGTAGATGAAATTGTGATGAATTCTTAAAATTTCATTCGAAAATTGTGCTAACTCGAATCAGTTGACAGCATCGCTAACAACTACGTAGAGGACCCGGGTTTGATTTCCGGCAGGGAATTGGGTGTTGTGTTGTCCTCATCACCATTTGCATCATATCAACACACAAGTCGCCGAAGTGGCGTCAAGTAAAAATCACCCTGCATTAGCGAAAAATTAATAACACATCCACAAAACACCGAAGGACCTTTCAATATCTCCTGCGCGCCCTTATTATTTACATTTATTTGTAGGTCATCAATTGCCTTATAAAAAGGCAGGCGGGAACGCCGATATCTTCTCCTATAACGAGGCATCTCTGGAGCCGTTCAATGCCGTTGCCTGTGCGGCAGCTACAAGGAAACACGACTGATATAGCGGACCGCAGCGCTGCCTTATCACTTCCGCTCCGGAGCAATAGCGCGGCCGGCGCTTAGTAAAGCTAGTAGTAGGCACCGAATAATTCCAGACGAGATCTCCCAGCGAAAAATGCCATACGATCATTTCACTAACAAAAAAATTGCTCTGAAGATGAAAATTTGGTAGCATCGTCAGAAGAATACATTCTTGTAAAAAGCCAACATTTAGTCATAATAAAACGCTTCTACACAGCAAACCAATATCTAAACACAGTACGGTTCTCCCTGAACATGTACATGCCTACTCCATATTTGTGCACTGAATAATTTGCCTGTTCGAACCAGTTTCAAGAAATACATGATTGAACTGCTGCTTTTTTCCGGATATCACACACGGAGAACTTACTCAAAAAAGATGGGAGCTAGCGAGAATGAACTTCCTGCTCATAGCATATGCTTCGAAGTTTTTATTTGTAAGAAATTGAGAACTTACTCAGAAAACGTTCCTTTGCTCTAAGAATCTCCTCTGGAGAATGTGCTCCTCCTTATTATTTCCTAATTTCAATGATAACTCTTCTTTAACTCTTACCTACGGTACTACAGAAAGTGACGAAATCAGCTTTAAATTTCGCCCCAATCGCTGCATTGAAAGAATTGCTGGTAATAGAGGAAGTGTGTTAAGAAAGTGAAGCAGAATGTGGGATTTCACATCTTTTATTTGTCCATTCAGTGTGTTACTTTTTCTTTGTTAACAGAATTATCCGAAAACATCTGTACAGTGCTAGTCATATCGAATATTTGGTCCATTTCCAGCTGCCTAAAAGGTATTGTCGATACTTATTTTGAGTATAAATAAATGAGGAAAATTTTATTATCTTTAGTTACAAAAAATTAACACGTGACAATAAATCGGCTAATTATTAAGTAATTCTTTCCTGAGAATGAAAGATGGATTTTCATCCCCGTCGTGGGTTCGAATTCCCCCTCGGGCCTGAATGTTTGTGTCTGGATGTTTGTGTCTTTAGTATAAGGTAGTTCAGAAGTAGTTTGTAAGTTTAGGGACTCATGAACACCTATTTAACTCCCATAAGATCTACAAACATTTGAATTTCTGAATTTTTGATGGATTTGCGAATAATAAACCTATTCCTAGAAGGAGGTATAGCCGACGATGACGACTGCCGTGGAAGCTACTGAACATCGATCGCTGAAAACGTGAATGTTATGAACGATTGCCGAATAATAATCATAGACGCTACTGGTGATATCAGCATACTAAGTTGCTTAAGCGTACATTTTGTGTGGGAAATATAGGCCAGTTCTTAAGTTGCAACGTGACAATGAGAAGTTGTCATTCATATATATGTTGAGTAGCTGACTGCACTAGCACAGAAATAATATCTTAAATTAGGCAAGAGATATGTCGATGTAAGTCATGCAACGTGCTGCGTGGAAAGTATTCTCAATATTTACCCAATGAGCTAGCGAAATTGTAGATAAATCTGCGACGTTTCCATCTATGAAAGACATGAAAGAATTAATAGCTCTTGGTCAGAAATATACTGGGTGATCAAAAAGTCAATATTAATTTGAAAACTTAGTAAAACATTTAGCCGGCCGCGGTGGCCCAGGGGACTGCGGCGCGCCAGTCACGGTCTGCACGGCTACTACAGTCGGGGGTTGGAATCCCCCCTCGGGCATGGATATTTGTGGCGTCCTTAGTGTCAGCTAGTTCATAAGTAGTTTGTAAGTTTGGGGACTGATGACCCCGTAGTTAAGTCCCATAAGCTCCACAAACATTTGAACATTCTTAAGATTTGCAAAAATTTATATACATGCTTGTAATGACATGGGGTTTTATTAGAAAAAAATTCAAAAAAAGTTCGACAGATGGCGCTTCATCTGATCAGAAAAGCAATAATTAGCACAACAAATTAAGAGAAAGCAAAGACAATATTCTTTACAGGAAATGCTCAATATGTTCACCATCATTCCTCAATAATAGCTGTAGTCGAGGAATAATGTTGTGAACAGCACTGTAAAGCATGTCCGGAGTTATGGTGAGGCATTGGCGTAGGATGTTGTCTTTCAGCATCCCTAGGGATGTCGATCGACCACGATTCACTTGCGACCTCAGGTAACCACAAAGTCAATAATCGCACGTACTGGGAACCTGGGAAGCAAAGCATGACGAAGTGGCGGCTGAGCACACGGTCATCACCAAACGACGCACGCAACAGATCTTTTTTCCAACTTTTTCTTTTTTGTTTTAATAAAACCCCATGTCATTCCAACCATGTGAGTCAATTCGTACCTCTCTACCTACATTCTTCCGTGATTTATTAAGTTTTCAAATTTATACTGACTTTTTTGATCGCCCGGTTTACTACTATAAATCTTTGTTCCAATCCATTCATTTGGATAGACGATCATGACTAACTGTAATGTGAATGTGTGTTTATTTCCCATTCTCTGTATGACGCCATTGTCACTTCTCGGTAAAATACACTTACACCCCCACCTGTTTCAAACAAGTCACTTCAATTCTCAGCCACTATTGTGTTTCGCAGATGATGGTTCCCCACTGTTTAATTTAGGGTTTCATGAAGGTCGGGGCCGAGTTACTGTCATTAGCATTCAATATTGCCAATTATCATAGTCAGGTAACATGCTTCATTAGAAATCTGAGAGCACGCATTTCAGGTTCGACGAAGATACCTCATACTCATACTCTAACGAGGCTTTGAGCTCGAACGTTCGGAAGCCCACTAAACCATGCTTACAATAACACTCGATCATGAAAACAGTGGTTTGTATCATTTTTGTAGATTACTTCACACTCTACCTCTAGCGAAGCAAAGTACGCAAGTAACAAGGTACAAATACCAAAGGTTGGTAATTAAACGTAATTCAGTAACATCAGTGCATTATTGAGTATTCAGAACAACAGTGTGCCTAAAATAGCATAAACGACATAATTAGTGCAAAGCATAAATTTGTTACATATCTGATAGGGTTTATTTCTGTCCCCAAAGAGAAGATGCGGAATTTCTATGAATTGGTGAAAACAAAGAAGAATATTATTATTTCATCTAAGAATTAACCATTATTTCCTTTCTCAATGTATAAGCACATACTGCAAAATGCTTTGCGAGACGGAGGTTATGACATTGACATACACATATTAGTATTTTAAAATGTAATTAGGGTGGCATTTTATATTAGACTACTTGGATGTGAAAGAGATTTTGTATGCGAAAACGAGGCCTTAGTGAGGCTTTCGCTTTTTTCTGTTCCACTTTGTTTTAATCTCTTCATCGAAATCACGCATCCCCACTTTGAGGATTAATATAAACACAATTTGTTGCGTAGGATATGTGTGTTCCACGCTCTTATAATTATTAAAATAATTAGTGTATTTAGAACTTGATAATATACTGGCCTCATTAAATTACGTGCAGCTTCTCTCCGATATCTTGTTAACCCATTCCTCTCTATTAAAACGTCATTTGATTTGTGGAATGTAATGGCTTGTGTGGAATTAATATAGGCCAGTGTTTTATACATGATCACGTATTATTCTAAGCATGATTTCGGTGGTTCCAAGGCTCGCTTTTCAACGTTGTTTCTTGTTCTTATTTACGTAGTATAAGGTTTTACGTCATAGTGTTAACCTCTGGCTGTGATAGTACCTCCTCCGTTAGTAATGCTGGCTCGTGTTTCCACGGAAGGTTTTCAAAGAAGTCGTAATTTTTCGATCTTAAATTATTTTAGCCTTCTGGATGTCATACTAAAAGTATATCAGTAGTAGCGACTGGGAATCCTGCCAAATTAGTAGTGGAGAAGGGGAGGAAGAAGACGTGATACAATGTGTGTCGGGGGAGTGGGGTCAACACGTGATCTGGTGCGTCAGCAGGTACTAGCATTATTTCAAGTCTGTATGTCCAGCAGGGCGATTGAAAGGTTGTACTGAATACAGAATTTAATAAAGTAAAATAGAACTGAAACTTTTCACTCTGCAGCGGAGTGTGCGCTGATATGAAACTTCCTGGCAGATTAAAGTTTTGTGCCGGAACCGGGACTCGAACCTGGGACTTTTACCATTCGCGGGCAAGCGCACTACCGACTATGCTGTCCCGACACGGAAGTTTCATATCAGCGCACACTCCGCTGCAGAGTGAAAAGTTTCATTCTGAAACATGCCTGAGGCTGTTGCTAAACCATGTCTCCACCATATCCTTTCTTCCAGGAGTGCTAGTCTTGCAAGGTTCGCAGAAGAGCTTCTGTGAAGTTTGGAAAGTAGGAGGCGAGGTACTGGCGGAAGTAAAGTTGTGAGGCGGCATCGTGAGTCGTGTCCGGATAGCTCAGTCGGTAGAGCGCTTGCCCTCGAAAGGCAAAAGTCCCAGATTCGAGTCCCCGTTCCGGCACACAATTTTAATCTGCCAGGAAGTTTCATATCAACGCACACTCCGCTGCAGAGTGAAAAGTTTCATTCTGGAAACATCCCTTAGGCTGTGTCTAAGCCATGTCTCCACCATATCCTTTTTTCCGGAGTGGTAGTCGTGCAAGGTTCGCAGGAGAGCTTCTGTGAAGTTTGGAAAGTAGGAGGCGAGGTACTCGTTTTAAAATAGAATTATCTGAAACCCTTTCCCATAAATATTCCTTTCTTCGGGTCTGGAGATGGCTATGGGTAGCTAGTGGGATGTTTCGGAGGGGGGGGGTAAGGGTAGTTCAATGAACTAAAACTTTCGTAAGTGGCTGGTGGTGGGGTTGGTGGGGGTGGGAGCAGTACAAGGATCTATAACTTTCGTAAATAGTAGTTACACGAATTTCGAAAAAAATGTTAGGGAGGAATTTCTTGTTGTAATATAAACTGTATGTCAATAATTACAGGCAGCTATAGCTTTCATAAAACAAAATACGTAGACAGAGATTTGAAAACCAGTTTCATATATTTATTTAACACTAAGTCCAAGAATTAATTGGTATGTGAATAAAATAATTATAGTCGGAGGTGGTGGCGGTGGCGGGTGGCTAAGGGGCTGGTGGTCTCAAGTACACGACTGATACGGACGGTAGAGTGGCTGGGGGATGTGGTCTCTCAAGTTGTTGTTGTTTACGAGATATCAAATTCTTGTTAAGTGCAGTATCAAGTTTGATGTTATCAGTCAATCTTCTACCATTGTCCTAATTAGTGCAAGTAAGTGTTCAGTGTCAATCATATGCGGCCGGCCCCCAATGCGAAGCCATCTTTAATTTTTGAGTCTGTCCCCAGATGGGTGGGGGTGGGTTTTCATCACCCCCTACCCTCACGAACTACCGCCATCTTGAATCTTGGAACACAACACTCGTTTCCTTACTACTTATATCTTTTAATAACCACAAAAGCGAACACCTTGTTAATGTCACATCAAAGTCAGTCATCTGCTGAAAGTTTCAAACCTGGAATACCAAATGTAAAACAATACATCCAACCAAGAAAAGATATGAGGCATATCCTCTTCCCATCAATGGCAATTTCCTTCTGCTATGATGACACACCAACTGCAATCGTACAATTTAGTTTTGACCCACACCCACCATTGCTCGTCATCCACGTTTCTTCCGAACGTTACCACTATTCCCCAACCTATCACTTCGTTTGACTGACACCATAGCATCTATTCCCCCTAATGGACCTAATGGCACCGACACATTCCTTCGAAACACATTTATGTTTCTCCCCTAATAACTTTGTGTAATTGTACACACTTCACAATCGCCGCTACATCACAACCTCCAACAGTTACTTCTCACTAGTTGCAGCCGTATTCTGGTCCATTACAAGATCCCTAGCATAATGACAAGAAATTTTTCCCTTATCTATAGTCAGGTGTACCCACATAAATATTGAATTCATCCGGTTTCTTTATTCCACAATTCTGTTTCTTAACAATGTTTTAAATATAGAGCTAGTAATCAAGACTCCAAAAGAACTGCTGATGGTGGACTAAATATGAACATCTGACATAGACTAAATATTTATTTATTAGTAATGATTTAGACCATCACTGATTTTGATAACAGTTGCAACTCTTCGGAGAACATATTCGTAAAGTATCTTGACAGTTTATAACTGAATGATGGTCATTCCTTTAGCAAAACATCCGCCGAATATTCCCACGATGTTGCAATTGTGAATTTGGTTCTCACTCTCTGCTCTAAAACTCCGCTTATGGATTGAATTATGTTGATACATGACGATTTTGCTGTAGAGGGAATATATTTTTGTTTTTTATGAATTTTTCCATGGTATGTCGACACTTTATGATTTTTGGATATTACGATGCTTGTTACGAGCAATTTCTTGTCGACGATGGTCAGATGGTCATTCTTTGTTATCCAACTAGTGAGGGTAATAGTAGAAATAATTAAATACCAATATACAAATGCTCAAATCATGATGGAATGTTTCCCGAGCTTGACTGGAGGAAACAGGCATGTCGCATCTTTAGCTTCTTTTGAAGATATCCATATGTGTATCCGGTTGTTTGTAGGAAACAATGAAACGATGATTGACTGGATCTTTACATATACGAATTAAAAATATTTAAACATTTCGACCGTTTCAGGTCATTGAAATATATTCAACTCTTAATTTGAAAATTTGTATTGAGGCGGGATTCGAACCCGGATTTTTCGCTTCGTGCCATCGGACGCCTTAACCAATGATGCTGTTCAGGCACACTTTCCTCCCAACCCAAATTTTAACTTATACTACACAAAGATGGTAGTGCCCCCTGACCATTAGTTCCATCTCGCAACTTATACTTCATTCCCGCAAGGTATCGGGCGTATTAATGCGTGCGCATTAAAATGTCCTGTTGGGAGCATATGTGAAATTACTGATATGGTGTCTTTCTATTCGGGCATCTCCATGTGTCCAACTGTAACGATCGTTGTTTCACGACCTTTGCCGTTTTACATTGGCTTCCTTTATTAAGCAGCTGCAATCCTCCCATGAATGTTGAGATCTGGCAATAATCTTTTTATTGTAACATTATAGCACAAATAGATGTTGAGTTTTCCAGTCACTTTGGTCGTAGTAGTTTTACGTTGACTGGCCACAGTCATTCTTAACGCTCGCCGATCGTTGGGTCAATCAACTTCCGGTTTCGGTCAGGAATAAAATTAAATAGACGACAGATTTAAACACGTGGTAGGCACGGCCATGTTATATAGGAATTTCGATAACACGTGTCCTGTCAAATTGTGGCATCAAGAAAACATTTGAATTTTAATCTCTATATTCACTACTGGCCATTAAATTGCTTCACCAAGAAGAAATGCAGATGATAAACGGGTATTCATCGGACAAATATACTAGAACTGAGATGTGATTACATTTTCACGCAATTTAGTTGCATTGATACGCCTGGGCACTGAACCAAAGAGAGCTTGGATGGCGTGTACAGGTAGAGATGCCCATGCAGCCTCAACACGATACCACAGTTCATCAAGAGTTGTGACTGGCTTATTCTGACGAGCCAGTTGCTCGTTCACCATTGACCAGACGTTTTCAATTGGTGAAAGGTCTGGAGAATGTGTTGGAGAGGGCAGCAATCGTACATTTTCGTATCCAGAAAGGCCCGTACAGGACCTGCAACGTGCTGTCGTGCATTATCCTGCTGAAATGTAGGGTTTCGCAAGGATCGAATGAAGGGTAGAGCCACTGTTTAAAGTGCCGTCGACGTGAACAAGAGGTGACCGAGACGTGTAACTAATGGACCCCATACCATCACGCCGGGGATGGCGATGACGATCCAATGTGCGTTCACCGCGATGTCGCCAAACACGGATGCGACCATCATGAAGCTTTAAACTGAATCTGGATTCATCCGAAAAAATGACGTAAAATATTATTCATCTACAATATGTAGTGTAGAAATTATAAACTGTAACGTTATACCGAATGCCGTTGTTATGCTGTATGAAAATTAGTAAGAGAGAAACTTTTTTTCCTGTCATTTTCATGGCGTTGTCATCGAGAAAAAGTCTATTAAAGGTTAGAAATTATGTGTAAAGTTGGTTGCAAGTCGCTGAGTACTGTACAGTGTGTGAATAAAATCTCGTCGCATTTTGTAGTAGTCTCTTGCAACTTCTATTGTTTATGACGTTATGTCTCCTAAACGATGTGTTGTGTGTACTAAATTTGATGAAAACCGGTCCAGTGATTTAGGAAGAAATGTCATTTGATGCAGCCGTTTTTCGCGTATTTCATTGTTCAAATGTTCAAATGTTTGAAAATCTATCGGACTAAACTGCGTGGTCATCAGTCCGTAGCTTACAAACTACTTAATCCTAGATAAACTAACCTAAGGACAACACACACACACACACACACACACACACACACACACACACACACACACACATGCCCCAGGGAGGACTCGAACCTCCACGGCGAGCAACCACGCGCTCCGCAGCGAGTCGCTTTAGACCGATCGGTTACTAGCAACACTCAGCGGATCAAGGTCTTTCATTTGCGATTTTAAACACTTGCATTGATTGCTTATGAAGAAAGCTAAGCTTGAACATTCAACATCACTTCCATTTTTCCCCAAATCTTGTCATTCCACTCAGTGCACGAAGTATTTGCACTGGTCCTCTAGTATGTATTTTTATTACTACATTTCTTTGTATGGATACTGCACTTAGTGTATTATGCAAGACAGCCTTATTTTTTATGTATTTTCTAGTGAGATGGACAGAGAGAGAGAGAGAGAGAGAGAGAGAGAGAGAGGAGCTAGACGAAGTACTAATTTATTCAAGGCTTGAATAAATAAATAAATAAATACCCTTTCAGACCGAACGTTGTAGGTGATGTGACATACAGTAATTCATTAAAAAATAGAAAATAAATTGACTTAAAAATTGTATCCATACAATTGTCTGTTTGGGGCCTTCACTACAAAATTTTATGGTCTGCACAATCTTACAGTGACATGCCTTTGAAAGAAATGACATGATAGCATCACAGATTCATATAAAAGAAGTGGGTATCAGATATGATAACTTCACATATCAAAACAAGGATGTAGGCACCTTGTCAACAAATTTTCATGCTGCCATTGTAAGTGAACTGGAAGATTGCTGACTGCTGGTACTACATAGTGTAGAAACTAAAGCACGTTGCGCACCTACCACAGTCCATCCTCAATTGTGTGATGCACGCACGAACTTCTTAGCGTGAATCACAAAGAAATAAAGCGAGCAAAACCAGAAACGCACAACCGTGTGTGCAGGACCTGAAAGGGCTAATGATTAAAAGATATAAATAGAATACAATCACATTTTGGGATCGTTTTATGTGCCTTGTGACCTAGTTCTCTCAGTTCCTCTGTGTTTCATTCCGGTATCACAAGAATCTGAGGCAGGCGGCAGGCTGCTGCTTCCACGGAAGCAGATATTGCCGAGTCCATATCGAGTGGGATCGGCGGGAGGCGCCGCTTCCTGCAATTGGTTTGTGCGCCGCCGGATCCTCAGCAGTCGCTGGCGCGTGTAGCGCCGGCAGTCCTCGCAGCAGGGTAAACATTCCGCCGGGAATCCTGCCCACCAATCCACCACCACCCCCACCCCACCGCACAGTTCTCTGCTCTTCACGGCAGACGTCGCACCCGGGAAAACAGAAAACAAACTGGCACGGCGGATGCGCGGCTACTCGCCACAACTTTTTTCCTCTTTCTCTCCCTGACTACTGCTTTACGCAACGTCGATCACATATTTTTTCGTTCACAGTTGATCTCACAATATCTTTTACAATGTTTTTATTTCTCATTTAATTTTTTTCTGTTCATGTGTCCAAATCATCTACCTACTTCACTTTTGTAGTAATGTCAATACCTCCTGGGAAGGTAACGTAATTCAAAATGCGTGAAGGTAGACTACTTAGCCCTTATTCATCTCTTGTCCCCCTAACTACTTAGATCGAATATTCATATGTCACTGAGTCATTCAGGTCTGAATTTTATCAATTACAGTGAACGAAGGCTGAAGCATATAATTAAACTTAATACCAACTCATGAAATAAAGGCGATATGACACTAATTTTGTGCAGTGTTGGGTTATCGTAAGCCTGCCTTAGCACAGACGGCAGCGTCGCTGATTATTACTCTGGGGGTCCGGGTTCGATTGGGTCGGTGTCTTGTCCTCATCATCATCGACACGCAAGTAGTCGAAATAATGCCGTCAAGTAAAAAGACTTGCACTATGCGGCCGAACAATTCCATGCGAGATCTCCCGACCAAGAATGCCATACAATTATTTCATTTCTATTCCGATACTGGAGAGCCATGGTAATTATGAATTAGAAAAGAGGGTATAAAATGGAAAGTGACGTTCAGTATATTAATTTTTAATGGGGGGAGGGGCGGGGATGGGGGCACTGGGGTGTATTCATGTAATCCGTTCGCTTGTGTCTACCGACGAACCACGGTGGGGCAGTCGGTGAGTGCATTTGCCTACTGACACAGAGTAACTATACAGAGAAGAACCACCCCCCCCCCCAACACATAAACCACTGTCCTACGCTCTCCTTGTAGTTCCGTAAGATGCTAGCAGATGTAAGGCGGTTTCCCGGCTTAGTACCGGTAGGCCACACTAGAGGCGATTCTCAGGGTGCCTCTCGCACGTCAGATGGTAGCGTGGAGGGGAGGCTGAGTGGAGAGCTCGTGCCGCAACTGCTGTGTCCGGTGTGCCGGCATTTGAGGGGAAGTGATGGTGGGGGCAGCCGCTACCTGCCGCCTGCTTTGGCCAGCTTTGAAAGGTTGTTTCTGACCTCAGCGCTATCAGGGGACATCTTAGGGAACTGCTGAAAACACCCCGCCCCGCACCCATGTGCGCGTACCGGGCCCTTACGGAGGTTTCTCCTCTGTATATTTTTGTCTGTGCTACTGAGCAAGAGGGCCATGGTTCATTTCTATGCTTCACTTACGCACTGTTTAATGTTAACCACAGCAACAATCTCTTTGGCGAAAGATGAGGTAAACGACAGTTAAAATTGAAGGATCATCAGAGGGTCGAACTCGAGCAGTATGAGCATATAATCTGACAATTTCGCCAGTAGATCTGTTTGGATACCAGATGTCGCTTCTCAAATGTTATCTAACAACAGGTGAGTGGCAAATCTCTGAACATGTTCTGGGCTGAAATAATCAGTGGCGAACTAGATAAAGAAGGCACCATTCCTTACCTATCTTTTAACTACTTTTCTTCTTTTTATTTTTAAAGAAGGTTTTTCACGAGAAGAAAATGTGGTCCTGGTGGGGGTTTAAGCCTCTCTCCCCCCATCATCGCCACTGATGAACACGAAGTTTCATTAATACAGCTAGTGTCCATTAACTGGTGAAACTCGTTGAGGTACCGGTGCACCAATGACTATCACTCATACTATATTTCATTCTCTTCCTAGAATATAATATCAGATTTTTATGGCCCAGACGTTTGTTGCATGAGACCTATCTGACGGCTTGCAGGGGCAAGACATTTTATTTGCAATATTTGGACAAGTTTTTTTATCAGTTTATAAGTTAATACACTGTCTAAATCTACTTCCCACATGTAAACGAAGGCTTCCGCGGCCGTTGTCATTGTATATAAAACTCTTCTGGGTTTTGGACCGCATCGTCAAAATATCAAACACTTCACCGACGTTTCGGCCACTATTGCAAGTGGCCATGTGTAACACCCAGAAGATGGCCACTTGCAATAGTGGCCGAAACGTCGGTGAAGTGTTTGATATTTTGACGATGCGGTCCAAAACCCAGAAGAGTTTTATATACACTACTTCCCACATGTTCGAAAGGGAAAACTCCGCACCAGTTTACAAATATGTGCTTTCTAGCAGATAGCGCCAGGGCCATTTCTTCACTGTAGATGCGGAAATCCGGATGGTGAGAGAATAGGGATTGGACGATAAGGATTTCACTTCTGTATCGTGCACCTATCAAAATTTGGGGCAAATGTGAGGTATGCACATCGAGGCGTTTTGTGACCTTGGCCCAAAACGGGATTCCCGATCTCTAGTATTATTATGGAACAAATTAAACTTGCAGCCAGTGGATTATTTCAATCTATATTGAAGCCCGAGATAATGATCTCCATAGTTCTTCACCCCTTGGCACGTATTTGTAGCAAATCTGAGCTCACCACACCACATGGCGTCAATATACGTATGACTTGCTTTCATCCGCGGCTTCTCTCGTGTTAATATCCTTGCATTGAATGTACAGTAATTTCACAGTTTTTTTTCTCAGTTTATGACCAGGGCCATCACAATAAAAGAATTGTTTTAAATTTTGAGGTTTAAATTTCAAACCTGCGTAGAATGATGGTACTGTTCTTCTTTATCGAGATGAAAATAAGCAAATCGTGAAATACAACAAGAAACTGTGTAAGATACATCATGATAAAAGCACGTACCGAAGAAGCTGTACTTACGCAACGTGTAAATTATGCGAGATTCAAATGTCATCCAGATAGGTTCGGCGGTTTGAAGACGTTGAAGTCTTGTGTAATCTTTTATTCATTATGTTATATTCATTACGTTGTATTACAAAAACATGTCAACCATCAAAGTATTTTAATAAGTGTGATAAATTTCCCAAAGTCAAAGAATAAATAGCTTTCGAAAGCAGTCTCCTAGCATATCAGTTAGTAGAAGTGGTAGCGTAGGTATACCATCTCTGGTAATGGTGTATTTAAAAGAACCCGTTTAGAGCAAGCGAATGATGGATTCCAGTTCGGCCAAACAATACACATTCATTGTGGGTAGTGCTACACTGCCAAGAGGTTCAGATTGTTATCTATACAGCAGTAGGGTGAGCCAGCTCGATACTTTCCTATACCTCTCTAAGAGGGGAGAAAAGACGCATCAGTTGTGCACGGCGCTCCATATGTTTCCACAAACATTTTGTTGTTTTTAAACAACGTATTGTAAAATATGTTCAAAAATTGCGCATGAACTTCTTAAAATCTATAACTAGGATGATCATATGAAATAGCAAGTCTATATGATGCGTAGTTCACGAAAAAATAAGTGATTCCCGAAATCGTTGAAATGTGCGATTTTCAAAACATTTTCAGTTAATTATTTGAGCGTATATAAAAATTAGAAAATAAACTGAGAGAAATAGTTTGGTTTATTGTAGAATTTACTAGCAGAAAAATTTAATTGTTGTGTATTATGATCTACGTATAATTTCGACAGAAGGGGAATAATTTAGCCACTAGAGACATGGAAAATAATAATTTGCATTTGAAATAACGCGGTAAAACGATCATTTGTAAAATTACCAGGCTTAACTATTTCACCGTTTTGTCACTCAAGTGCACCGCCCTCAGTAATTTCCTTATAAGTTCAGAGAGTTTTCACCATCCCTGATCAGCATCGTTTGATAATACTCGAATTTCTTCGAATGGTAATGTTTTCTGAACTGTTTCGATTACTTCATAGTTAGAAGGAACATCATGTTGTTTTTCATACTGTGCGTCTATTTTTCAGGAAGACCACAGCTTCAATGCATTTGTACATGTCATTCATAGTCAAGTTCCCAATCCCTCTGGAATAAATAATGAGTAGAAAATTATTTCAACAGTTTGGGACCTGAGATGTGGACTAGCGTACTGAGGAATATGAGCAGGGCTTTCTCCATGATTCTCTACTTATTCACAACAACAGTAGTGTAGAGCAAATATGTTCAAAACGAGAAGTGTCGAAATATTTCATTGGCTCCATTAGTCCTGTAATGTGCAATTAATATTATTTAGTGATAAACGTAGTAGAATATTGCGTAGAACGTATAGCTTAAATGAGTAAGTTTGAATCAAGTCCGTATAATTTCTGTGTGCATTTATATATGTATCTATTTCAATACAGTGGGTTGTTAATTATGCATCATTTTGAAGCAAGTGATTTCATTTACATTAATATCTTCGACGTGAAAAGATTCGTGCAGGTCTACGTGGTGATTTACATGGTAATCTGCGAAACAATGTCAAAGTCTATCAATCGAACCAAAATAAAGAAATATCAATGTTAATTTACATATTGACATTTATATTTATGTATTACTAGTCGACCCGGCAATGCTTCGCAATTGCTAATATCTATGTTCTCTCGCTTTTAACGTCGAATGTGCAAAATTTTATCGCAATTACCTGAATGAATGGCAATGATATTTCATAACAAAAAACCTCTTTCTATTTTTTCTTAATTTTCCAATTTTACGGGGTACTTTTCCAAATTTTTTATTTCATAAGAACGTTACTCCTGCTTTGAACGTCAAATATACAAAATTTTATCGCAATCAGACGAATGATATCGATATACCATTGAAAATAGGTCTTTCAGTTTCTCGTGAATTTTCAAATTTTCCGGGTAACTTACCCAAATTTTGAGGTCATGAGAACGTTCATCTTTCGTTGAAAGTGAAATGATCAAAATTTTATCGAAATGAACGGTTCTCAACTTAGTGTTGAGTAAATTTAGAAACGCATTGAAAAGGGAACTTGGGACCATTTTTTTTTTTTTTTTTACTGAAAACTTTTCCACGGCCATAGTGAACAAAACAAAAAAAGAATTACCCCTCTTTCGTAGTGCGAATAGTTTGTATAGTGATGTATTCAATCAAAAACACATTAAAAAACGCACTTCCAGTTTTACTCAAAACGTCCAATTTTCCGATAGATTTTCCAAAAATTTATTTCATACAAACCTTGTCCTGTCAAGCCGTACTCAAGTGATATTCTTACAACCATATGGCAATTGAGTTTTATTCATAGAAAAAATATCGCTTTCGGTTTTTTCTTAATTTTCCTTCTTTCCGGGCGACTTTTCCAAATTTTTATTTGATGCAAACCTTCCTCTTGCTTTCAACATGAAATGTAAAAAAATTTATCGTAATTGGACGAACGGAATTGATAACTTACTGCCGGCCGCGGTGGCTGAGGTGATTGAGGCGCACCAGTCACGGTCAGCACGGCCACTACGGTCGGAGGTTCGAATCCCCCCTTGGGCATGGATATTTGTGCCGTCCTAGTTCGTAAGTAGTTCATAAGTAGTTTGTAAGTTTAGGGACTGATGACCCCATAGTTAAGTCCCATAAGCTTAACAAACATTTGAACATTTGATAACTTACTGGTAAAGCTGTTTCAGTTTTCCCCGAGTTTCCTCTTTTTCTGGACAACTTTTCCATATTTTATAACTGTTTAAACCTTCCCTGGAATTACACGAATATTTAAAGACTAAAATTAGCCAAATCGGTTTAGCCGTTCTCGAGTTTTAGCGAGACTAACAAACAGCAATTCATTTTTATTTATATCGATATTCTTCAGAAAACAATAACATACGTCTGTTCGAAAGTTTATGGGAATATAAAATTCGGAGTAAATTGGTCAACAACTTTTCGATATCTACCCATAACACTACAATGATAACGTACGAATTAACTGCTACTCTGCGTAGCGCAACATTAGCATGGGCAGACAAGCAAGCTTTCCGTCGGCTGATTGGGTTACGTTAGCTTGGCTTGGCTGCAGGTAGGGCAGCCTGCCAGTCTGTTTGCAGAGCAGGTATGTCACCACGGGTGGCTCCCAGGCGGGCTCGGGCAGATTAATAGCGCAGTGTGTACACCTCGTCCTCGTGGCCCCCTCGCACAATGCCACGTGGTTGTAGGCATGGTTCCCCGCTGTAACCGCCGTCTATGAGTCGACTTCCACTGCGGTCGGGGGTTCGAATCCCCCCTTGGGCTTGGATATTTGTGCCGTCCTTAGTATTGGCTAGTTCATAAGTAGTTTATAAGTTTAGGGATTAATGACCTCGTAGTTAAGTGCCATAAGCTGTACAAACGTTTGAACACTTTATATTTTGTTTCACGTTCCGTATATGCAATATCTCCTGAGAGAGTTCAACATCGGCGTTGTAGAGGAAAAGAATTTGGAACCAGAAACATTAGAAATATTCTTAAATAAGATTCTGAATAATTCTAACATTGAATTAGCACTTATAAAAACAACTCATCAGTTGCAAAGGTAAAGGTTGATTACTTAACCAACGTTTCGTCTTCAACTGTCTTCACCACAAATACGAAATTGTTAGTTACCTATGAATGAAAGTATAAATTATTAGAAACGATAGCTGTATGTCGAAAGCTTGGTAGGACATATTGGTGAGAAAAGGAATTTTTTTGCATACCTTCACTAAAAGAAGGGATCGCTTAGTAAGAGACATTCTTAGACATCGAGGGATCGTAAATTTAGATTTGGAGAGAAGTTTGTGGGGTGAAAATCGCAGAGGGAGACCAAGAGACGCATATATTAAGCAAATGGATGCGGGTTGTTGTTCTTATGAGGAGATGAAGAGTCTTTCTCAGGATAGAAAATGGTGGAGAGCACTATCAAACCTGTCTCCGAACTGAAGACCATAACAACAACAACATTAAGAACTTACTCAGAGAATGTTCTTTTGCTCTGAGAATCTTTTCCGCAGCATGTACTGTTTCTTATTCAAACAGCCCCACGTTTGTTTCTTTTCGTCGTGTATGTTTATAGTTTTCATGTCTCGATTGTAATATGTTGCACTTGGGCGAAACGTATTATTGTAATATAATATATAGTGTACTTCTGGACGGTACAGCTGTGTAGGTGGACCGTGGCTAGCTGGGATTGTGGACAAGGTCTGCAAGTGAAAGAATTGATTAGTTCTCAGATACGTTTATTACGAATGATATAAATACTCAACATTTATGTGGTGTGCTTGTGAAACACGGCTGGCTAATTCATGGTAGACAGTTCTGCTATACTCCGTAGCTACAGTCAATGGAAGTGTTCTTGCTTATGTTAGCTCGCTGTAGACGGATTCGTAGCTGGTAGACTCCTCCGGTACTGACGGCTACACTCGGTAGACTGGTCTGTCATCCTCCGCTGTTCTCCTTGTCGTGGCTGTGGTGCGCCGGTCTATCTAGCCGAGTCCTCTTCTTCTGATTGGCCGGCGCACGGCACAAGAGAGGTACTGAGAGGTACTGAGACATGAGGCGCCCCTGACGGCTGCAGTACGGTGGAGCACCTTATCGCCTCTTCGCGGAGTGGCGTGGGGACTAGGTCGGATCGCCGGCTTTGTGTCGAATGGCGACAACATATTTCTTTGTTGCAACGTGGACTATTTTGTTTCAAGATATATTCATAAGTATGTAACATTGCCAACATAAAAAAAAGTTTATTCAGTGGATGGTTTACGAAACGTTGCTGGCACGACTTGATATTTGGAAGACTGTGTAATTTCTTTGGGCATGATTCACCACTAAGAAGTCTACATAATATATTCATTACCAACAATTTCGTATATTACAGGTTCCGATAGTTGCTGTTAGAAGCGAAACTAGGTTTCTAGTCAGTAGAATTTCTGAGATGGGTTGGGTTGTTTGTTTGGGATAGGGGGGTAAACTACTGAGGTTGTCTCCAGGTGGGGAAGGGGAAGGAGTGAGGATAGGAAACCATACGCTTCTGGATTATGAGAACTATGATTCTCATAGCAACCTCTGAAACATAACGTCAGGTGGTTTGCGGAGTATGGACATAGTTGTAGAAAACTTGGTGGAAAGAGATTTTAACTATATCTTAGTCCCCAAGAACGTCGCAAATATTTTGAGATTTGTGGGCACCTACAATGCTTTGTTTTTAGACCTCCACAAATTATTGAGTCGTGAAAGGATCGTATTCGGAAAGATAATTGGAATATGTTGGATATTGAATTTCTGTGATCGTATTGGAACGCACGCACACTGTCCTACTGCGCTGCTTGATGTATGAGTGTCTTTGGGATATTGTAGTAATCTGTGAGCGAGAGGCAGTGACTTAGTGTGTAAGATGTTAGGAGAACAGAGATGGGAAACATTTTACTTGATACCAAGTGACTTACTAAATAATGGTAAGCGCAGAAAATGTCCAACTTCATGATTTGTTTCCTTAAAGAATTTTAACTTATAGAAATTCAATTAGTTACAAGAATTACAAGTTTAATTTTTAAATATTATTATTTTACCCTCTTCACGTAGTTTGGTCGATGTTGGTTCCAACTGGTGATAACGAACTGTTTGTAGGAATTCTTTTATTGATGTAAGGAACGTGTCAATTTTCTAGTATGATTATTTTTTCAGTGATATTATTGAAATGCAAATAATTTTCTCGTACAATTTAAGCCAGAGAAAACGTTTAATTTCTAATTTAGTTCGTACCACGGCTGTTCCTTTACTTGTAATTTTTTAAAGATCTCCAAGTAGAACGACCAAAGCCGGCCGCGGTGGCCGCGGGGACTGAGGCGCTTCAGTCACGGTCTACACGGCCACTACGGTCGGGGGTTCGAATCCCTCGGGCATGGATATTTGTGCCGTCCTAGTTCGTAAGTAGTTTATAAGTAGTTCGTAAGTTTAGGGACTGATGACCCCGTAGTTAAGTCCCATAGACTTTACAAACATTTGAAAATTTTGAACGACCGAAGAAATTATCGGATTCCCATTGCAGCACGTTGCAGAGAAAAATATCCAGCATTGTGCCTTTAGTGGTAGTTCGCATATATTTGGCATTAAGTATGTATTGTTAGGGCAGAAATTTTGTAAATGGATTTATCAGTAAAAATAAAGAACACAAACTAAAATCACATTATTTTCATTTCAACAAATTGGAAGCCATTAACTTTTGTTTCATGACCGGGCTGAGTTTCCTTCCACAGTATAACAAATAAACTGCATTCTATTTAATGTAATTCTTGTTTTCACTTATTAGATTAGCAAATTTAATGAAATGGTTTAGTTACCTATCGATTCGCACAGTTTCTTCTTGTAGTTCTACAATCACGCATTACTAATCGAAATTAAGTGGAAACAAAAATATCACACAATTAAGCAACTTTAAGTATATTTAGTAAGACCACTTTCATGCTTGACCAATGACTTCAGGAAAAGGGCTCTGTCAAGGAATCGCTCCACATGTGGAGCTCAGTTAGTCGCGTCGATTCAGTCCACAAGGGTTGTAGCGGGACGAACATCGACGATCTCTATTCCCCGACATCAGTCCTGTTTTGTAGGCCATCAAGGAAAGTCTGTTTACACTTAAATATTATGAAATTGTATGTATGTACTTTGTGTATAAATATTCTAACGTGATTCTTATAAATGTTTTTGTTTCCTGTACCATCGAGGTGCCGCAATGAACAAGGGCAGCGTTGTCGCCGTCGCCGCAGTCGCAGTCGCAAATTGCTGTATCTGGCTGCAATCAGCATTTGATCGAAGAATCCTTCTGCGCCTTCTCTATGGGAGCGCACCGATGGTATCCAAAGAAAACAAATGTTAAATGTTAAGCTTAAGAGACTTAATTGCGGGGTCATCAATTACTAAACTTATAAACTACTTATGAACTAACTTATACTAAAGACAGTACAAACATCCATCCCCGAGTGGGCATTCGAACCCCCAACGGGGAAAGGCCTCGCGCGTTGAGGCGCATCGCAGCATAGCACCTCAATGCACTCGGCCGCTCCGTCGCGGCATTTTCAAAGAAAGACGATTACGTTGATTACATTCTTATTGTCGTTCTTGATCTGTCGTAATGAATAGACGTTTCTTATAATCAGTACTGATGTGGTACTATTTCAGCCGACAATGAATGTTTACTTAATTGAAAAGTATTTCAAGTGTTTTCAAAAATGTTCAAATGTTTGTATAGCTTACGGTACCTAACTACGAGGTCATCAGTTCTAAACTTACAAACTACTTATGAACTAGTTAATTCTAAGGATGGCACAAATATCCATGTCTGAGGGGGTATTCGAAACCCCGACCGTAGTGGCCGTGCAGACTGTGACTGGAGTACCTCAGTCCCCTCGGCCACCGCGGCCGGCATTTCGAGTGTTTTACGAATATTTATATCATGTATGCTTTGTATCTACTGTTGTAGCGTAAAGTCAGCGTCACACACCAGACGTAGAGAACGATCGTAGAGAAGGCAGCGATCGACCGAAAGTCAATCGCAAGCAGACGCCGCGCATCTTGGTGGGAGTAACCGAAGATGCGCGCCCTCTACAAGCGCCTATATCTAGGCCGACATACGTCTGGACGCCCGTCAGATACTATTCGGGAATACGACAGTTACCAGTGAGCTACGAAGGCAGTTACTAGTGAGAACTCAAGCAGTTACGAAGTATGAAAGCGGCTGCGAACTTAACAGTAACAAGGTCGCAGCGCAGCTAGTATCATACAGTAGTCGACGCCGCGAGAAGAGAGATTAAACAGACATATGTTTTAAAGGTGATTATTGTATATTTCAGTCAATAAATATCTTGTAATACTAACTATATCAATGTTTGACATCTGTACCAAAACCTGTATTGACAACTAGACAGGGACGAGTAAACAACAAAAAGGCGACGAGGTCACAACATCTACAGCAATACAAAATCTGATTTACTGAATGGTTTTAATTCAGTCGAGAAGCTTATCTAATGAATCAGTGAAATTTAACGTCAACTTAAAATTCAGCTTTGACGAGACAATTTATATTAATCGTGGATACGAAACAGCGGGTTTAGCAGATAGTGAACTTCGATGTGTGAAGCTAAAATCGATAGCAAATCACATTGCTTATGTTAGACATTGAATAAATTTGTAGCATCGCCCCGCTCGTACTAGAACCTGACATTAAATTTGAGGTAATAATTAAAAGATTTATTTATTTTTTTCTGATTCGTGCTGGTGGTGTGGGAACTTCGGATCGAAGTGTATAATATCACGTCCAAATTTGACAGTTGGTATTGCCAAGGAACAGTAAACTTTGGATCAACAACTATCTAGCACATAACTACAACTTAACTGAAGTGAATTATTTTCAGAAATAATATTCATATTCGGACTTTATCATTCCAGTATGGAATTGAATTACGGATTTACCATCACCCGTACGCCGTCCCACCGCAGGGTGCACAGAAAATAAGATATACAATTTTGAAATATCGGTTGGGAGCCTGTAGGTCTAATTTGCCGCTTCTCTTACGCAATTTGTAACCTTTACCCAATCGGCTGCTCAGATTGCAATTGGAGGCACGTTTTTTGAGACAGGAAGCTCGATAAAAGCAATCTTTTCTGTCACGACGGGGTAAGTCGCCTACAATGTACTATATTACAGGCAACAGTTCAGAGCACATTGCTTTGGAGCATCGTTATGTGCGTCGGCGAAGCGAGTAATACGCTTGACATGTAGTACTACCTCACCCCTTACTGAGAACTCACCCCTTACTGAGAACCGATGAGAATGCTGAGGAAAAACATAATACCGCGTCCTCTATCTCTGTTCTAGGAAAACTGTCACCAGCCATGCGTCGGAACAATTCTTATTTTTTTTTTCCTAAGTAAGGCGTAAAGATAAACAGGCTTAGTTGCGTGAAGACTTCCACGCACTGTTTGTCGGAAAATTACACTTTTATAAGTTTCTTACGTCATGCTTAGTCGTACTGAAATCCCAAAACACTGGCTAATGTTTCCACTGCTAACGCTTTCCTGGAATATTCCCCACATTACCCAGGCGATGTACATGTGTTACATACTACTTTTCCTGGACTTCGATACAGACGTCAGTTTCTGCTAAGGGCCTTTTGAGAAGTATGCGGATTCTCTACTTATATTAATGCTGGAGGAATAAAAACAGAAGCAGAACACGAACCAAAAAAATAATACCGTTTTCAATAAGAACATTACCATTATTATTATAATTTTTATTTTATCTTATTATTTATTTATTTATTTAATGTAATAGAATAATCCTTTTACTTGGGAGAAGCATTTTGTACACAAAATTCAAATTTGTACGAAGATTCTTTAGAAACTGCCCATGAACAAATAATGCTCTATATAAATCGTATGAAGCCCATCCTAGTATATACAGGGTGTCCAGAAAAGGACTCCCTGATTTCAAAATTAAATATCTCGAAAACAAAGATCGATAGAGGAATGCAGTAATCGGTATGTTTATTGTGAAAGCTGTAAGAAGTTTATACAGCAGTTTGAATTAATAGTTACAAAAGCTGCTAATAGATGACGCTGTAATTGCCATATTTAATGCCTAGTATAAGTAGTGATCCGAAGCCCAGAGCGATCGGTTCCACTATTGAAACGTGATAGGAGGTTAGCGAACCGAAGGAAGAGATTAAAACCATGTACTGCATTGAACAACGCGTTTTTCTGGTGCTAGAGTACCACAGGTTAGAAGTTTTCAAGCACGATTTAAAGTTCCAAAAAGACCCGATGCGAAAACCATTCGTACGCTCTTCGCAAAATTTCAACGAACAGGTAGCGTAACTGATGATCTAGAGGGGCATGTTGGCCGCAAGCAAACAGCAGTTACGCCTGAAAATATCGCGACAGTTTCTGGAATTATTCAGCGAAATCCAATTTCAACCGACCGTAGAATTGCATCTGAGACTGGTTTGGAGCGTTCCAGCACGCAGAAAATACTGAGAAAGAGCCTACACATGTTTCCATGCAAAATTCAAACGCACCAGGCCATAGCCGTACGAGCTGTGCAACAAAGGGTTGCCTTTGCTAATCAGATGCTCACAATGATTGAGAGTGGAGGATTTGATGTTGGCTGCATCTGGTTTACATATGAAGCACACTTCCACCTAAATAGATATGTGAATAAGCAGAATTGGCGATTTTGGGGTTCCGAAAAGCCGTATTTGTGTGAAGCGAAACCACTGTATCCTCCTAAAGTTACTGTGTGCGCTGCAGTATGCAGCAGAGGCATTATTGGCCCTTTTTTCATTCGAGAAACGGTCACTGGTGCACGTTACGTTGCTATTTGGGAACAATTTGTCGCCACACAGCAAGCGTTAGAGTATCGACCAGGTACTGAATGGTTTATGCAAGATGGAACCCGACCACATCGGACCGAACAAGTGTTTCGCTTTCTTGAGCAATACTTCGGGAATAGAGTCATTGCTTTGGAATATCCCAAATTTACTGGTGCGGGCATGGATTGGCCTCCATATTTGTCGAATTTTAGTCCCTGTGATTTTTTTTTATTTTTATATTTTTGGGGGGGGGGGGGCACAGTGAAAGACGTGGTCTACCCGAAGCATCCCGCCACGCTGGACGAGCTTGAATCGGCGATCTCTGTGGCATGTGAATCCAGTTCGGTTGAGACACTACGAAATATGATGGCGAATTTCATTCTTCGCTTGCGCCACCTCTGTAGTGGCAATGGTGAACATTTTAGAAATATTGTGATGTGATTGTTTGCAAAGAGTGTTTTCATACGATTATTTCAATTATGTATGTATGCTGATATGAGCTGTACAGCGTACAGCGCCATCTGTTATCAGCTTTTGTAACTATTATTTCAAACTGCTGTATAAACTTTTTACAGCTTTCACAATAAACATACCGTTTACTGCATTCCTCTATCGATCTTTGTTTTCGAGATATGTAATTTTGAAATCAGGAAGACCCTTTTCTGGACACCCTGTATGTAATGAACAAAAACAACTGTTTCGTTGAATTGGCTAGATTGCAGGAAGTAATTAATGTTGAAATTTTAACCCTTCTGCTATTAGACAGCTACCGACCGCCCATTGTTGTTCAACATAAATAAGTTACTATTAGCTTAATTGTTTTGGAGGAATAGCCGTGCGCTCCAAGGCCGCTTGCTTCACACTGCGCGACTGCTCCCCTTTGGAGGTTCGAGTCCTCCCTCGGGCATGAGTGTGTGTGTATGTGTGTGTGTGTGTTTTGTCCTTAGCATAAATCAGTTTAAGTGATTTGTCAGTCTAAGGACTGAAGAACACTGCTGTATGGTCCCATAGCCTTAAAAACATTTGAACAAGCCTAACTGCTGTCCAAAACATTTAACTCCTTATCTCTGTGATCAGTAGAATTAGAAACATGGGCCCCTAAAGAATCGTATTTTCACATTTAGGGTCATTTAACGTGTTAGTGCACGGTATAATAAAAATCCTGTAACTTACTTTCTGTGTATTTAATGAATTTGACGCTTATTCACAGTCACTGCCAAATGGCACGTTCAAGTTTGTGACCAATGTGGATTCACAATGTCTCGCTCTGATCTCGAAAACATCTGGTAGCATTTCTTCTACTATTACATACCTCACATCACTACTTACATTTAGTATCACAATCAACAGCCATCATAAAACCGTCACGTATGAGAGCCTACATCTTTTCAACCCACTTTAGCTGCCTCTGAATGTATAACTCTTATCTAGGAACGATGGAATCCAAAGTGCCTACATGCAATGAATTGAAGGAGCTGAACGAGAATTTCTTCAGCGACTGAATCGGAAAGCTCATTTGTGTATGTGAGTGAGTCCGTCCGTGTTTTTTTGTGTTCCATATTTCGCTCTGTAATAGCGAATTTCAACCAATCTTGGCACACATATTTCTTACTATAAGATAATAACTAATGCTGGGATAAGAACCACTTACAAGACGCAGTTTTGTAGATATGGCTTCTCAGACCATTTCCCGAAAAACTGCTAAATCATGCGATCAAATGTCACACACCCTACTATATTAACGAACTGCTTTTAACACTAGAACGGCCGGACTTCGCCAACTCTTCGGACTTCGCCAGGTGAGTCAGAATGACATTAAATTTGTTTTCTTCGGCAATATTATGGTTGGATTTCCATATTTACGACGTTTTAATATTTTATAAATGCTCAGACGTTTGCCGGCCGCGGGGGCCGAGGAGACTGAGGCGCTTCAATCACGGTCTGCACGGCCACTACGGTCGGGGGTTCGAATCCCCCCTCGGGCATGGATATTTGTGCCGTCCGTAGTTGTAGCTAGTTCATAAGTAGTTTGTAAGTTTAGGGACTGATGACCCCTTAGTTAAGTCCCATAAGCTTAACAAACATTTGAACATTTTGAACCAAAAGTTTAAGATCTTAACATCTCCCCGATCAATGTAAAATTTTGAGATTTCATAAACAAACAGATCCGACCAAGAAATCTCGAATAAAGGCAAAAATATGCAGAAAAAACCGCCTGTGGGTCACTTTGACCGACGTTGGCTATAAGGGATATAGATGCGATTTTTTTTAGGGACATGTTCTTCTCTCAAAGTAAAAAAAAGTCACGGAAGCATTTGCTGCTCTTGTAATTACAGCGCTTTGAGCAAGACGGAAAGACAAGCATGGGTCGAAATGACCCACTCGGCCGTTGTAGTGTTAAAGAAACTGGGTGCACATAATCTCTACCATCAGGAAACAATGATTGTGGGCGTAAAAATCGTAACGTCATGTCACGACATAAATAATGGGCGTAACTAAACACTGCCTCTTCCTGCAACACATAAATACCTGATTCAAGCTATTCTCAACTAAACGGAAATAATATCCGTAGAGTCGTGCAATTAGTATAATAAATGGTATTGTGTGGAAAGATAAAGGGCTTACAGTGGACCGCGGCAAGCGGTATCATCAGCTGCAAGACAGACCAGGTGTCGGGTCAAACCGCGCAGCCGTCGGATGTTTGCCAAAATCGGAGAAAGGCCCATGCTTTGTACTAAAAACTAATGAGAACGCTTAGCCGAACGTTACGCACGGGTGTCTGGAGAACATTTCTGAGTTTTACACTCCAGTAATTCACAATAAAATTAAATAATCTATACATTTTTTACCGTCAACATTTAAGACATCTAAGATGTCGGAATAATTACGGACATCTCACGGTTCTAAAAACAATTGTAATACGTCAAAAATGCAAATGTTTATTAGTACTATATCAAATATATATATTTATTGATTGGCTAATTTTAACTGATATAAAAGGATAATATAACGAGCGAAGAGTTATATTCAAACCATAAAAAAACCAAACAGCGGTTATTAGAGTCGAAGGGCAAGAAATAAACGCAGAGGTTGTGAAGGGAGTAAGACAGGGTTGTAGCCTTTCCCCGATGATGTTTAATCTGTACATTGAGCAGGCAGTGAAGGATTGGAAGGAGACATTTGGAGAGGGCATTAAAGTGCAGGGAGAAGAAATAAAAACATTGCGGTTTGCTGATGACATAGTAATTCTGTCAGAGGCCACAAAAGATTTGGAAGAGCAATTTAATGGGATGGACAGTGTCTTGAAAAGAAGATAAAAGATGAACATTAACAAGAGTAAAACGAAGGTAATGGAATGCAATGTCATAAAATCAGGCGATACTGAAGGAATTAGATTAGGTAATGAGACAATAAAAGTAGAAGATGAATTTTGTTGTTAGGGTAGCAAGACAACTTCTGATGGCCGAAGTAAAGAAGATACTCGTATTAAATGCACAATGCCTATGGAAAGATAAGTGTTTCTAAAGAAGCGAAACTTGCTAACATCCAATATTAATTTAAATGTTAGAAAGTCCTTTCTGGAAGCTTTTGGTGGGAGTGTAGCATTGTATGGGAGTGAAACGTGGACGATAAGGAGTTGCCGGCCGCGGTGGCCGAGGGGACTGAGGCGCTTCAGTCATGGTCTGCACGGCCACTACGGTCGGGGGTTCGAATCCCCCCCTCGGGTATGGATATTTGTGCCGTCCTTACTATAAGGTAGTTGATGAGTAGTTTGTAAGTTTAAGGACTGATGACCCCGTAGTTAAGTCCCATAAGCTTAACAAACATTTGAACTTTTTTTTTTTTTTTTTTTGATAAAAAGATGGTAGAAGCTTTTGAAATGTGGTGCTACAGACGAATAATGAAAATTAGATGGGTAGATCACGTAACTATTGAGGAGGTGCTTAAGCGAATCGGGAAGAAAAGGAGTTTCTGGCATATCCTGACTAAGAGAAGGGATAGAATGTTTGGACACATTCTGAGATATCAAGGAACTGTCAACATAGCATTAGAAGGAAGCGTGTCGGGTAAGAATCGTAGAGGTAGACCGAGGGGCGAATGTAGTGAGCAGATTCAAAAGGATGTAGGTTGCCGTACGTATTCTCAGATGAAGAGACTTGCACAGGACAGGGTAGCGTGGAGAGCTGCATCAAACCAGTCTACTGACTGAAGACCACAACAACAAATTGATAATGGAAATACAAACAGAACATCATATTCTCCTCAGTAACACTGAAAATGCAAGCAGCGTCCTTGTGTATTTAATTTAGTGTGTCGTTTAATTGTACAGTTTGTCAATAACTCACGTAAATATTGTATGGCATGAGAAGTCGAGCTCATTAAAGCTGGTTATTATATTTCTTAATATCAGACCTTATGTAATACTGCTTAACTGTCCTTTTTTGTACTTAAATAATGTTATGTTAGTGAAGAAGGGATTTCAGATGGTCAGATTTTACTTAAATAATATCTCATGTAAAGTCGTATATGTTTTTTGATGGAATAGTTATCGGCCACGAGGGAGCGACAACGCTCAGAACTGGTGGGAAGCGAGTGTTTGCTGAGGGGAAGATGCGAAGGCTGCACGCAAAGGAACTCCATCTCAAGACTGCTTCATGATAGGAGTGATTCAATCGGACACGGTGTTAAGATTTACACAGCGAATGGTCACTTCTCGGGACTCTACATTTAGCGAGAAAAGATGTACGCAAGTATTTGTTTTTTACATAAGAACTTAGGATTGTAGACATGGTGTTCGCGAGACTGAAACTATTTTGAACTGTTGATAATTTTTTGTTGAGTGCTGTGTTTCATAAATTTATGATAACTTAGTTGGGGAAAAGTGCTACCAATTTCTTATTGCAGACAATGGAACTGTTTAAGATGTTAATCAATTGATGGTTAATATTTCATCTGTCCACTTTCAATAACGAATCAATTTGTCTGAATTAACCTTATGCAAATAAATGTTTGACTTCGCATATATCATTTTCAAACGTTAGACTAAAACATTTTAATAATGAACCAGTTATTTATTTCTCAATTGTTTCGGAAACTACAGCTTATGCGTAGTTCTCAACTGTTCTATCACTGATAAAAGATAATATCTGCAACTACGTTAGTAGCCGGGGTATGAAAGTAGACATGTGCGGTTCGACTCAAAGGTAACATCGAGGCAAACGTCTAAATCAGAACCGTACGATCCCAATACGCAGGTTTTTACAGCGTATAGTTACACGTGCTTTAATCTTAGTGTGTTAAATGCTATGTGAGGATTAAGGCGCACTATCCACTACTTGAGAATGAGAACACGTAGCGACTTGAAATAACCTTGACACGAAATTTCCAACTTTCACAAAAATTAATCGCGGTGATGTACAACCAAATGATATAAGGAAATTTGCTGATTGTTGATCTCTTCTCCGCTATGCATGCAGCAAAGTTATGGCATTTCGCATGGTGTTCAGATTATTACTCCTAACCTGCAGTGCGGAGCTGTTAATGCTGCCGTTCCGTAAAAAATTTCAAAGGTTTGTTAAGCTTATGGGACTTAACTGCTGGGTCATCACTCCCTAAACTTACAAAGTACTTATAAACCAACTTATACCAAAGACAGCTCAACCATCTATGCCCAAGGGAGGATACGAACCCCCGACGCATCGGAGCATAGCGCCTCAATGCACTCGGCCACTCCGCCGCGGCAAAAAAACGAATCTACCAGCACTACACGGTCTTTCTTTGCAATAGTCAGTATAGTTCGTAGAGAAAACTTAATCTTTATTCACCCTTTACAGAAATAGTTGCTTTCCAAATGATGACGTCCAGCGTCGCCAAAAATCAACTACATACTGATACCAAACCAGGACACATTACACATTCTGACATCTTACTGCAACATATTTCGCCTGTTGTCAGAAAGTGGAACTATAATTTTTTTATATTACATTACGCGAGCACATCGATTACTGAACGTATCAAGAAGTTTCAGCGATCTGCGATATACGGAACACCGCAGTCGGAGGTTCAGGTCCTCCCTCGGGCATGCGTGTGTTTGTTTTCCTTGGATTAGTTGAAGATGGTTTAAGTAGTTGCCGGGTTGTAAGCCTACGGACTGATAAACATAGAAATTAAGTACCATAGACTTAAAAACATTTGAACATTTGATGTGTGTAGTCCACACTGCAGTACCCGGAACACTTTCACTTTAATATAACACCATCTACCACGGGACGTACTTTAACGTTATGTGGCAGTTTGACATATAGTTCATGAGGCACCACACCTGAAACAATGAAACACATGACAAATACCGTGTCTTCGGCTGGATGAGGTTGTAATTCATTGCGTTTTTTTACAATGAACTCTATTTAAAGTGCATTTCGCAAACTATTTCCTAATAGTACACTCTATGTATCTGGAAATTATGCTGCTGTAGAACACATTATGCAGGAGACTTGTCGTTATAAGCGATATTGTTATTGTTTTGGTATTCAGTCCGAAGACTGATTTGATTCAACCCTGCACGGTGCCCTATCCTGTGTAATCCTCTTCATCTCTGAAGAAGAACGGCAACCTACAACCTATTGAACCTGCGTTCTGCATTCTTCACTCGGTCTCCTTCTGCGATAATTAACCTCCGATATTCTCCAATTCGTAACTGCAAGTCTTCTAATTCTCAGAATGTGTCCCACTAATCGATTCCTTATTTCTCTCAAGCTATGTAATAAATAAGTACTTTCTAATTAGGTACGCGTTGTAGCTATTTAATCTTCAACGTTTTCCTGTAGCGCCAGACCCGAGAAGTTCCATCAGTTTTTTGCCTCAACTGTTTATCGATCACGGTCCTCTCCCGTAAAAGGCTACACTCCCGGCAAATACCTTGCAAATTACTTCTTAAAACTTAAATTAATATTCGATGTCTAAGAAATACCTTCCCTCCCATCATCCTTCTGTATTTTTTTATATCTTATTTACTTCCGCCATCGTATTTTGCTACCCAAGTAATGAAATTCGTCTACTACTTTTATTACTTCGTTTCTTAACCTCACTGCTTCAGCATTGGGTGACTAGAGAGCATTAACAAAGTCTTGTCTTGTAAATGTTCAACTTATTCCATAATGCGTGGGATAAGAGTCCGTAGACAGAGCAGAGGAACTAACATATTATGGAGCACATACATGACCGGCAAACATGTTTCTGATATATAGACTGCTTTGCATATGCTCAGCTGGGAGGCGATATGTCGACAGCTTTGTGAGTAGGTCATGAGCCGGTATCAATGCAAGGTGGCCAAGCAGCGGCAAGATTCCAGACGACGGGACGAGGCCTCCTGTAACCAGCCCCGGAGTGCAGTGGGGGTTGAGAAGTCGCTTTTCTAGAGTATGTGGGCCGTACAGGGAGGAGCCCTAGGTCGTCGTTACACCGTGTGACATTACAGATAAAGGGGCAAGCTGATTGTGAAAGGAGCGTTTTAGCAAGATGTTGGGTTTCCCAGCCGGCCGGCAAACAGATTGGACCTAGTGAATGGAATACCCTAATTTTCTCGGAAAAAGAAACGGCGGTCTTGGGTTAGTGAGGGCGACTATCCCAGATTGCAACTGAAATACAATATAGCCACACACATTATTCTAAAAATAAAGGTAAAATCAAGAAATATCATACGGAAAGTTTAATTATATGAATGGATTCAGTAGACTTGGGAGAATCAAACACCGTAACTACAATTTCAATATCACTTACAGATAAAAACACGATAAATTTCAGTACTATAAATAATAGTAGGCCTATTATAAGACTTATGTTTACAATTATTGATACGTAGTGATTATCAGTAAACAGTTTAGGAAGCAAATGGGCAGCATTGCACCACGCTACCTATCTTAAAAGACGCACGCCGTTATTTTCGTATTCATTCAATAAACTTTTTTTTACTCTCTCATTCTCTTTTTCGTTCAGATAGTAATAGCCTTGTGTCAGAACATAGATTCCACCCCAGTAACACGAAACATTAACCCAGCAAAGTGCATTTCATTTATATATGTATTTTATTATATTTAATATTATTCTGAGTAAGGTTCGTTTTATGTTGTAGACTCTCTTAAATATTTCATGTCCGACTAAAGATAATAAATATGCAGCAGATAATTTATACACAAGCAATTATATGTATTTCTGGACAAGAACTGAATATATTTACATAAAAATCCATGATAAATTAAATATTGTGTAAGTATATTTCGACGGCGGCAGTATATTTGAACAATGAGACGCCACGCACAATAGCTGCCTGAGCAAAGAGTTTCAGTCTCAATCAATTTTAGTATTGTTAAATATATATTTGTTTGTTAAACGTAAATAACAATTGTAGGGAGGTGGTCAGAGCATTTAATCCTGTGATACTCAAATATATAATATTTTGGAAGGGAAATTGTATTTTAAAGATGAGGCGTTAAGATGAGCGGAAGAATACAATTTCGTGAGCAGGTAGAGCACGCTTTCGAACTCTGGGGGAATGGACTCGTATCTTGCACGCAGTGGTGATTTGAAGAGATACGCATGTGTGGACTTACAAAAGTTACGGGGCTGTGACTCCAGAACTTAGTCTCTGGGTGAAAAGTGTTAAACTATGGACGGTAGTAGGGCTGTGAAACCGTAATAATTCCACAGTCGTGTTCTCGGGTGATAACGAACTGCATTTCATAACAAATACCGTAATTAATCGCGGATTAATTTGGAACTGCAATATTCGATGGACTTCATTGATTTACGGGTAATAATTTGGAAATTTTATTCTCGAGTGCGTGTGATGCTTATTGTGCCTCTCATGAACAATAGTTGGGGAAATATTCAGTTACTTACCGACGTATAATGTTGGACCACCTCCGCATTTTCATGTCCAAAAAGAGTAATAAACTCCATTTATAAAAAATACTTCGTGAGTGAATCCTTTGAACATTATCTTAGAATACATTTTGTTGGTTATTCAGAACTTTAATTTACGTTTGTTTAAATATATTTTCACGTCATCATCCGCAGATTAATGGACTGGCTAAATTACAGATTAATTTTATGATCTTATTTAAACAGTTAGGGTAGCGGTTTAGGGTATAGAAGCTGACATACATAACTCACCCCTATGAACAGAGACAACGAGCCATAAACCAGTTATGTATTGCCCAAATATTATTGGTGAACACCGATAGGAAGGTCACATGTGGCGCACGCCAGACTTATTGTCTTACTGATGCAACGTCTTAAAATGATCTGCTACTCATCTTCATTAGCGACGACAACGCCCTCCAGCACCCATTGTGGACTGTATTTGGGGGCCACACCGGTCTGTCTATCGAGATGGATGAGCGTAAAATAGCATGGTATCTCTGTTAGTGATCGTAGAAATGAAACCTAAGTACTGTATTATGCTGTAGCTTTCTTTTGTTTCTTCCAGAAATTGTAACTTTTCAAAGTACCACAAAGGCTGTCCTTTTATTTGAAAGCATTTGATATAGACAAAAAAGTTTGACAAATCACATTTTTTCATAAAAGTCGTAAAAAACTATCAACAGTGAAATACATCTGCTCTAGCTACTCTTACCCTGCTCTCCCTTATTTTCCGCCTTGTAAATATTCCGCATATTAAGAAATTCTGCCTGACACAATTAAATTTTTCATACATGTGAGTCAAAGTTTCACCTTGGTAAATTTTGCTTTTCGCATTATACTAAAATTGTTTCGTCCTGCTTTGTATCCATACGCTAGCCATGTTCTCTTTGTAACGCGATAGTGAACTATTGCAACACTGTACTGAACATTACAAACGATGTGGGGAAAACCAAGTGCCTTAGAGTACAGTCTTGATATTCATTGGCGCACGTACTCTACAACGACAAAACCCAACAAAATCTCTGGTGGACCAAAGCTCATTCCAGTTTGCAATAAATAACGTCGAATACTTAATATTCTAATTGTACTAAATTAATAAAATAGATTCGTGAACCTAATTAAACGAATCGTGAAAAATGTGGAACAGTTTAGACGTAAACCAGTTATTTTCATTTCATTCATAGATCGTGACTTTAATCAGCAGTGTACACTGACACCTTAAATAAAAATGTCAAATACTTATATTCAACTAGCTGAAAACCCGGGTACTTAATTGTTTCAGTTTTCAGTTACACCGGCTCTCCTTACCTTTCAGTGTCCAGCTTGCCTTCTCTCGATCTCTCTCCATATAATATCTCCCCCCCCCACTCCTCCCCCTCCTCTCTCTCTCTCTCTCTCTCTCTCTCTCTCTCTCTCTCTCTCTCTCTCTCTCTCTCTCTCTCTCTCTCATCTACACCATCTGTGCTCCACCCCCTCTGTCCATGTCAGCCATTCACTTTCTTTTCCAATCACTCCTTCGTCTCTCTGTCGAATTCTTCCTCCACTTCCTTAATCCAATGCCTGCTCCACCTGTTTATATAACTCGCTTAACTTTTATGGTGATCACTGGAGTGGTTCCTTATTGCAGTGCACCCTCCACCATGCAGTGTATCAAATCTTAGGCAGACGGTGATGTTACTCTTGTTTTGAACATAAAATGTGCAAAATTTCGCAAAGATCGGAATAAAATCGAAGACAATGCCGCCTGTAGTACTCAAGAGTATCTTCTGTTCTGCATCATACAAGTGTGCAAAATTTCATCGTAATGAGATGAATCGTATGGCAGCGCCTAAAATGTTGCGGCACCCATCTTCAGTGTTCATACGTCACATCTTCTAATCTCTTACCACTAATGAAATAATTTTGTAGGCACATTCTTTGGCATAAATAGATACTGCGTGCTAAATTTGTTGCGGAAATGTTTAGTACAAAAGAATTAATGAAATTTAACATTGATCATGTGACAATTTTTAATGAATCTTAATATTTATGATGTCATATCTCCTGAAGTATGTGTCTTACAGTAACATAATTGTGCGTCTAACTTTCGCAAAAGTGCAAGCAATATTTCACCAAAGTTTCTAGCAATTGGTACGAGAGTGCATAAAATACGAACAAAAATTCATTTTCAAATACTAGATTAATAAAAACACCCAGAATCAGAAAAGGGGGAAAGAATTTGGAAGTAGGGGGAGGCGAACCCGGATTAGATGTGATCTCTGCTCCACATGGTTGACACAACCAGCTACGCTGTATATCCGCAGAACTTATCTAAATGGAATGTTTGCATTTAAAATACTGTTGCAATTATTTATTTAGGTATGACATAGTATCAAAATACGATTCTTTGATAGATCATAGTTGCGCCTTAGCATACTAACGCTGCACTTCCAGCGTAGACAAATCAAAACACTAACAGGCTGTAAAGTTTCCGATAATTTGATTGTAAAATATCGTATCCCAAATGACGCGTTTTCAAATTTGTCAGTATCCTCACGATTTAAAAAGTTGTATTCGTACATAGAAAAACGAAATAAAGCTCGAAATACGAAGCTAATTTTGCAATATGGTCACTCAAAATCTTTGCTTGTCACGTGGAAACTAAATCACATCTCATTCGGAACTTTGCACTACACGACGCAAAAATATACCATGCTATAATATTAATTACACGATTGAGAGGGTAGTGGAACGTGGAACTTACGCAATGACGTCACCAGTTCTTGGCCACGTGCGTTTCAACGTCCCATAAGGGGATAGCAGAAAGTCGAGCTCTAATGGGACGTCAAAACTCGCATGACGGGCCTCCGGTGACGTCACAGTCTTGAATGTTAGGTTCCACTATACTGCGAAACGTAAAATTGTAAATGTGCCATATCAGATTTTTGTCCCGTGTAGCCTTAATGGAACGGGGCCAGTGTGATGCTACTTGAAAACTGCGAGCCGCCAAATTGTGCGGAGTCAGATTCCATATTGCATGTCGTAGTATGAACATAAGGTGTTTCAGAGTATGAGAAAACTGAGAAAATTTTGTTAACGCTTTATTTGAGATAGGCTCACAGTATTACAGGAAACCCTAAAAGTCAAAAGCGTGATTTTATTATTTACGTGATGCACCGTTTCGGACATTTACCAAACCATCATCAGATCACAAAATGTTTTAAGTAGCCACAATTGACGTAAATTAATAAAACATATAATATAACAACAACATTTCCATCATGTATGTCAGAAGTAACTGTTCAAGTATTTCGCTAAGTAGGTACAGGTATAAGAATTTCTTCTGGACTGTATATGAACACTACAGCGATTGCTCACATTCAACCCCTTTTGTCCAGAGCAAGCCACGCTATAGTCACAGGCCGTGTATTCTATTAATTCGGGAGGTTCTCTTCACTCGCACGGTCTCACTAACGAACACTTTGTTTCAGAACTGCACAGAAGTAGCATGAGCGGTAAGTGGTAGGCAGTTGACTTCGTCGTGGGGCGTTGTAATTGTAGCTTACTAGTACAGGGAGGCGATTTTTACAATGGGGTCGCACATATGTTTGTACTGTGGGGTAACGCGGTCGATTTAAATGTAGGGAATACGTGAATTTCCATGACTAATTACTTGACCGGCTTCTCCATAAACTGATGACCTATGTGACGAAGATATATTGCAAGTTCTAGTTGTTCTAAACTGTCGACACCCTTATTGCTTGAATTTTGTAATTATTACCTGATTTAGGATTAAATTATGTGTATTTATTTTGGTTACCTTTGTGATTATAAATATTAAGTTTTGTGACCTGGGATGATAAAAGGGTTCAATAAAGTTGAGGCGAACCATCTACTTTTTAGAGAAGAGTTCGGTACCCTTTACCGTCATCAGCTGATGTTACTTGAAACTGGAAGGAAGATTTGGGTTTAACTTTCCGCCAACAACGTCGTCAACTGAAACGGTTTTAAGCCCCGATGTCCGGTGATTTTGTCTAACGGGTGTGGTCATATGTTTCGTATAGGTCATTTGTTTCCTGGGCAAGGGAAACAAATACCTTCACTGTCTTCTAAATTTATGCCTCAGAAGCGCCACTTACTGCGCTTTTGGCCAGCATCCTGTTTAAAGGTGTACTCCGTGTTATTCATTCACTTAACCCAGAATGTGTTCCTCTGCACTTGGCTTTGATTGTAAAAAAATGTAATTACACATATCTGGGTCTCGATACTACAGTAAAAAAATCCTTATTCGTACACCAATGGGTTATCCAAATAAAAGAGTGATACCTCAGCTCGTAACGTCCTGTGACTCCCCCCCCCCCCCCCCCCCACATATAGCGCACCAACATTTGCAAGAATGTTGTAGCTGGATCCACGTTTGAGACTGAGCAAGATTAATATTGAAATGCAGCAAGTAATTGAGTTGACAGGGTGTCAGTGCTGTTCTTAAATGACGATGTTGGTTCAGGAGCAGGTTTTGGCAGACCGCATCAGCGAGTCATAACAATAAAGACAAAAATCACTGGAACTGTTTATAATTCTCTAGGTCGTGTTCCCTCGAGTGAGTCTGAATTAAGCCAAGAGGTCAAAACGCATGTCAGGAAATATCGTGTATTTCTAAATATACTATTCTCCAGGTGTAACACTTTTCATAATGTTTATTTCTGGATCATCATAGTACCATTTAGCCTGATGTAATGCCCACACAGTAAAAATGTACCTGGGAATGGCCATTGGCTATTGAACTTGTAAGTTTTTTAACACCGCAGAGAGAGAAGGATAGAAATTTTCTTAATAATATTTCGAACCACGGTGATAAAGAAAAAATGCCAAACCTTTCTTAAGTTGTAGACAGGACTTTTATCAGAATGTATTAACATATTTACACGTCAGAATTTAACGAACTTACAAGCCTTACTTTAACGACTCATACTTTTACTCTGTCTTCCGAGTGGAAGCCGCCTTCAGTTTCCATGATACAATTTATCCTCTTATTTACTCCATCTTGACTGTATCCTCGGTCCAGAATTGAAAATTTTCAGGCATGGTATCATTTACTGCACAAGATGGTGATCGTGTGCCCCTTTTGGCCGTCAGACCCCAGCTGGGATCGTGTTCGGCCTACCTGGTGCAAGTATTGGAGTACCACCACTTCCGTGACTCGCGCGTCGATGATGATGGACTGAAGATGAGGACGATACAACGCCCATTCACTTAGTGGCGAAAATCTCAGTTCGGACCGGAATCGAACATGGACCACCTGCGTGGTAATCTGTACACTCGACTACAAAGGCGGACTTCCTCTACGTTATGGAGGTACAACGGTACATGTGATAAGCGGTAAGTCATTTCGTAAGGAAATCTCTTCTGAAAATAAGAAAACACCAAAATAAAATATGACCTTCGAATCACAGTGATTAGAACAATTTTTTCATAACTTGTGTAAATAGGCACAGTTTAATGTCATGCGTTATTGTTTATGAAATTTTGCATTCCTTACTTGTGAACTAATACCGAACGTAATTGTGGTGATAAGAAGTATTTCGTTCTGTTAGCCTACACACAGAGCAAAAGCGCTGTCTCTGTGGCTTCTAAAGGAAACAAGTGGTTGACGCGTCGCGTTGGAGGTGGGAACCGTGTTGGCTCGTGCTTCCTACTGCGCGTGGCCGTGACGTCACACTGCGCCGCAGCAGGGGGCCCCTGAGTGGTAGACAGGCCCGCGACACTCTTGCCTCACAACCTCCGACAGCAGGCAGAGAGACGAACCTAAGCCCCCTGAGAGGGCCGGTCTTCCAGTTATCTCTCAATATTCCTTGTAATCCAAACAGAGTAAACGACGATTCTCACAAATTGAAATTAAAAGTAAACAAAAATGACATCAGAAATCATCTAAAACAAAGTTAACTATATGCGGTGCGTATTTAACTCTACAGCTAAACATATACGCAGCTCACAGTTGATCCTTAGGATAATGGGAATTAAAAGCTAAAATAACGCCTATATAACTCTTTCTGCTACCACAACTATGTGATTGCTTTGCAACCCTAGGAAATTTTCACATTGCCGCTCCTTAAAGAATTCCTAAAGTAGCATTTTTTTTTCCTTTTTTTTTCCTTTTTTTTTCTTTTTTTTGCGTTATAATGATGTTTTCGTGACACAAAAGGGAGACAGTAAACTGAACGCGATTAAAAAAAAGAAAAAATACTACATAAAAGTGGTAAAAAATACAAATCATTCGAAATAATGCACAGTGCCTACACATGTCAAATCTGTATTTCATACATCTTCATCATCATCAGAGACTGATTATGACTTTCAACGTTTAGTCTGGGGCACAGCCCACATAATAAAATTCCTCAATGATCCCAAACATCGTCTGATTTTAAGTTTTTCTTTTTTTTTTTTTTTTTTTTTTTTTTTTTTTTTTTTTTTTTTTGGTTGAAAATCATTTTTCACCGAATCTCAGTAATTTATCTCCACACCTCTTACCCTCCACTGCGGAACCCATCAGCCTCTTAGGTAACATTGATTCTCCAAAACGTGTACACTGAACCCACCATCTCAGCGTATTCGCTCTGACTGCTTCGTCTGTAGTGTTCCTTTCCAGTTTTTTCTTGATTTCCTCATTATGGTCATCCTCCAGCAATTGTTCCCATCTTTTAGTACCTGCAATCACTCTTGCTACATTAGTATCTGTAACCTCAACCTGATGAATAACGTAACCCGTATTCACACAGATTTTATTCTCATAAAAAATAGGTGATCGAAAGGTACAGCGGTGCAGTGCTTAGTTTTGGTACTGTCTTCCTTCTTGCAGATATTAGCTGAGCACTCATTGCATTAGCTTTGCCACACCTTTATTGAAGTTCTTTCACTATGTTGCCATACTATGTGAAAATACATTATAAATGCTAGTCTTCATATCTTAACCACTACACCGTGGTGGAGTAGCCGAGCGGTCTAAGGCGCCTCGCTGCGGAGCGTGCATTTGCTCACCGTCGAAGGTTCGAGTCCTCCTTGGGGCGCGCGCGCGTGTCTGTCTGTCTGTCTGTCTGTCTGTGTGTGTGTGTGTGTGTGTGTGTGTGTGTGTTTTGTCATTAGGTTACTTTACATTACTTTAAGTAAATTACGGACTGATGACCACGTAGTTTGGTCCGATAGATTTAAAGCATTTGAACATTTTTAACCCTTACACCTCTCATCGAGCTCTGAAATATCAAACCTTTGAATCGAATCTCCGCTCACAACTAAGTCGTCAGCATATGCGAGACTGCAATTTTTTTCATCTATTTTAATCCCGTCCTGACAGTCTACTGTTTTCAACATATGATACATAAATAGTATTAACAACAGTGGTGTCAGGCTACAGCTATGAGTCACTCCTGAAACTACCCTTAACCATGAATTCTATTTGCCGTCTACTCCAACTGCTGCCTGATAGAATACGTTAAACATAATTTTATGTATATTGCTAGAAATTTATTACCATATGATAAACTCTGGCCTTAACTGGAATGTATATTAAGACACCCTCTACTTTGGTCAGTCTGGCTGGCCAATATGTGCCCGATAGAAGGATCACCATAAAAATTGGAAACTTAGGAACCGAGATTCTCCTTACTATTACAGACCACCTGCTAAAAGAAGGCCACTGTTACGGTGTCAAACATAAAGTTCACTTCCCAAAACTTCTTACTCTCCAGTATCTACTCATAAACCATTATTCTACATTATTTAACGTAAAAACAGAACTTATAGTACAGTATTCCTGACTGAAGTTGGATTACGGGACATATCATTTGACAAGTCCACTTTTTGCATGAATCTTTCACCTACTTCAATACTGAAATGCTCAGTTGCCGCCATAGAATAATACACAAAAAGAAAAAAGATGGCGGCAGTTACGCGTTTAATATACAGTCAGTTGGAATATTCAAATACTTACGCATTGCGCCGTTGGACACTGCTGCTAACGCGGCAGCGCTCTCAAGACAGACGAGTATTAATATCAGAGAACTACAAAGGGGCTTTGAAATTTCCCTCCTTGCTTTTCGGCAGAATTGTCAGCGCTTTGTGAAGCCCCTCTGTTTCACAGATTTATTTCACCTCTGTAATGGAATCGCATGAAACAAATACTCTGCGAGCCAGAAAGCTTTTTTCGCCAGAGTAAAACTCACTTGCTAGAGCGAAAATTCTGTTATATCTCTACAGGATATCGGGATACATGTAAAGACTTTTTTGTTTTGTTTTTTTAGTTTATTGAGGGGAGGGAACATTTTGTTCGACTAACAATGTGACTGTAACAGACAGTGCAGGTACTCGAACCGGCAAACAACAGTGAAACAGATAACACAGAGGTTCATTGTCACACCACAAAATGCACTTGCCGCGTGAGGATATTATACCTGTTGAATAGCGGTAACTGACACGGTCCTCATTAAGGAGACGAAACGAATATTTTATTTCACAAGCAACGTGACATTAGCGACATAGGAAAACAATGACATCGCAAAGGACACTGAAAATAGCTCCCCTGAATGAGCAAGCTCCATGTGACTGTTCTTTGTTCTTTCTCTTTGTCCATGTTTTACAGCCACGTTCTGTGTACTTCTCGGATATTAATTAAGACTATTACCCGTCCAAGGCATTGGAATACGGCATCGGGTTGAAGAGTCGTATTTAAACTTAACAGTTAATCATTCGGTACACAGACCTGCAAAGATCTATCTACATTATTATGGTTTTGTTCACTTTTTTGTGCATATTTTAGAAATGACAAAGCACTGATATTTTATTACACATTTGGAAATACATATACAACCTTCGTTCGTCATAAATGTACCCTTAATCGTTACGTACATTGATAAAATTGGTCCGCTAATTACTGTCTTTCTAAACCCAATGTGGTTGTCTTGTTCGCATTAATATCATACGTTTGTTACGTTCTACACGTTTATTTTGATTTAGTTACCGTGTTTTCCAATTACAACACCATATCGCTATTTAATCGTATTTTTCAAATAACTTACAGTACTTTGTTAGACGGATAACATCTCTCAAGTCTGTATCAAAATAATATAATTAAATTATGAAACTTGTCTTTTAAACTGAAATCTGGTCAACCAAATAAAAATTAATTTGTAAAACACACACAAAATTGTGCTTTAATTCAATGTGATTATATTCTACCAAGAACCGACGGAAGAATCAGTTACAATGGTAGTCTCGAAATTTGCTGACAGTTTTACCTTCTATTTTACGAAACACACGATACAGTGGTACTAGGTTTGTTGTTACCATGCAGATATTACTACTGTTGTTCTCTCTATCTATGTATTTTTCCTGAAGCGTGAAAATTAAATATTTGTTGTTTATTTTTTCTCCTTCTAATCGGTTTTAGCTTATCCAGATTCACTACGTTCATATATTTTTCCGTATATGCCGACGAAAGGTATCTTTGGACTCAGGTGTCTGGTTACAGAGTAATTACATTTCTTTTCGTTATTGCCACCAGTTAACTTGTTGTGGTCTTCAGTCCGCAGCCTGGTTTGATGCAACTCTCCACGCTATCCTATCTTCTCCCTGCACTTTAATGTCCTCTCCAAATTTCTCCTTCCATTCCTTCACTGCCTGCTCAATGTACAAATTGAACAACATTGGGGAAAGGCTACAACCATGTCTTACTCCCTTCCCAACCTCTGCGTCGCTTTCTTGCCCTTCGACTTTAATAACCGCTGTGTGATTTTTGTATAGGTTGAATATAACTCTTCGCTCCCTATATTTTACCCCTGCTGCCTTCAGAATTTGGAAGAGTGTATTCCAGTCGACATTGTCAAAAGCTTTCTATAAATCGACAAACGTTTAAAACGTAGGTTTGCCTTTCCTTATCCTATCTTCTAAGATAAGTCGTAATGTGAGTATTGCCTCCCGTGTTCCTACATTTCTCCTAAATTCCAAACTGATCTTCCCCGAGGTCGGATTCTACAAGTTTTTCCATTCGTCTGTAAATAATTCGTTTTAGTATTTTGCAACCATGACTTATTAAACTGATAGTTTTGTACTTTTCACGCTTGTCTGCATTTGCTTCCTTTGGAATGTACTGCATCAAATTTGTCTTCACGATATTACCAATATCGCCAGACGGAAACAAATATATCGGATTTACTTGCGGTACTTTTGAATATCACAATTACTCTTATTTTAACGGAAGCAAAATGAAGTGTAGTGTAGTTTTTTTGTACTTTTTACGAAAATTGCTAATTTTTGGTGATGTGGACCGCAGGTTGATAGTGTTCATGGTACACATTCAATTCCGGCCCCTTCATACTGATAGAACTAGGGCTCTCGATTATACTTTCTACACTGTGTCCCTGATTATGCGTGGGATTGAAAATAAACCATAATAGCTAAAGAAGTGTTCTTTTTAGAACAGTTTGTAAGCATAATCCAATATCAGTATGAAGGAAGAATACTGAAGAGAATTTACATTAATTGGACTCTCCAATCAGTTTTTGTCTGTGATGAAACATTTAATTTTCAAGCTAGCTTTCACCAGTGTTCTATTCCCTCATGCTTTTCTTTCGTCTCATGGTCGTTGCAACTCATAGTATTTTGTGGCTGTATAATTTTATATTTCGCACAAACCTAGCAAGTAGAAATCATAGCACTTTTCGTAAAATTTTCTAGGAAGGGTCCCTGAACGACCTGTAACAGCGAGTTCTGTCATTGTGTGTTGTTACTTGCTACAATAGTTGAATTTGAACTTTATAGTTGATTTTGTATTATTTCTTTAAATATTTTAAGACCCCCAAAATTTGCCACTTTTTCACCGGAAAGTCTCTCCTTTGTCAAACACGTCAGCTGTGGGTAACACTGCATGCAACGTGTTCAGCTATTTACTGAAGAAACTACAATCGCTTTCCTCCTCTACAGTTTATATCCTTTAGAGCTAAATCAAATACAACAGAAAGTTTTCTTCGCTTCTATGCTGTATGTTGATGATCCTTCCCCCTTAGTGTGTCTTTTCTTCTACATGTAACACTACACACCGTTTCGCATAAAATCGCCTGGTTTTTTTAATAGCTCCATTTAATCATCTCTTTACCACGTTGCTAATAGTTGCTATTTCCGCATACGCCATGATTTACTTCCGTACAATGCTACACTGTAGACGCGCTGTCGCAAAAACTGTTTTACAATATCAAAGCCGGTATCTGATCCTGGTAGATTTCTTGTAGGTAGTATAGCCCTCTTGACACATGACAGCCTGCTTATCACATCCTTCTTGATTCGTGTACGATATATCAGTTTATATTCAAAGTTATACAATTATCTTACTTCTTGGTGCTCAACTACGTTAACTGGTATTGTTATTGTCATTACTGTTTCACGTCATTACTTTCATCGGTCTTAGGTTTTCTCTCAATGCATACTTTGTGCCTATTTCAGAATTCATTTGATTCAAAAAATTCTGCAGGTCTTCTTCACTGAAGATAATAATGTCAGCGTAATAAATTACAATTGATATGCTTTCTCCGTGAAGTTTAATCTTACATCTGACACTTTATGATATGCAGATCTGTGTTTGTTTAACCAATGTAACGCGCTTGAAACATGCGTGCATGTATGTGCAATTTGTTATGAAAAATTGCTCGTGTGAAACGTATCCAACCGAAGTTTAAAAGGAATGTAAAATTTTGTCTGCTTCGGAGCTCGAACCCGGATTTCACATTTTTAACCAGTGCTCGCCGTAAACTTTGTCTCATCACAGGATACGGACCCACCCAAATCATGAAATGCGACACATGGTCTTCTTTTACGCTATAATTTTCACACATGTGCAGTAGCTGTGTTTAATGATTTGACGAATGCAATGTCGTTGAGACAGGGTAACATAATTTATTCATTCGTGAAGGGGGGGGGGGCGGAAGAGGATCAGATGTTTTCCGGTAGCGTTTTCAGTTCCAAAATATGAAACCGAACTGTCCAATAGTTTTCTGTACTCCATTACGCTCAGTCATGCAATTATGTCGCAAGAGAATGGACTCAGCGTTGACTACAATAGATAATAATACAAAAAATATATTCGCATTTGCGAAAATGGATAGGCATTAGCCATAATATTACCAGATGGACAACACTTTGGTTACATCGTCGAATATGGAGAATTATTCTGTTTCAAGAGGCAGTAAATAACCATTTCTCCATTTGTAGGAGTCACGTTGCCCGACCAATTGTAGGCAACAGTAGACCACGTTTAGCTTATGGAGGTTCCGGTCGGTCGGGATGGCGTAAAAGGACAGCGCAATAGTTTTGCCGAGGAGCCGAGTGGTAGATTCCCGGCTATACGTCAGGATGAGGCCAAGATACCTAGTGGAGCGACAGAGGACGTCAGTAAAACAGTATTAGTGTGCTCGAGATACCCAAATCTATTCAAATTAGTCATTCATTTACATATCTTATTACAATTATGATGGGTTCGATTGCATTCCTGATGTAAAACTCTACACCCCACTGTGCTCTTCCGACTTTGACTCCTGACAGGTAGACGTTGTCACTAACCTCTAAAATATCTAATTCCATCGTACTTTAAGCCTCTGACAGCTCTGTCTTCTTCCCAGTGTAATCCCCATTGATGTTAATAGCTCCCCATCACATTCCAGATAATTTGCCAAGTCTAATCCGAAGAGTCCCTGGTCTATCAATTACATATAGGACTCCGTCACCTCCAAAGGTCCGAGGAATTTTGCTCTGATTGCTACCAGCATCATATTGAATTACCTGGGAAGCAGGTGACTAGTAGTCTTCGTGAACGAACTAGTTCGGAAGAGCGCTCCAACAGGCGAACTACGCGAACTATTCCGCATATCCCTCGCCTCTTAGTTCGTCCGCTCCTTTTCCGAAGACTGACGGGGAACAGCGAGAGGCCACGAGGGCGCTTATAATCGCGTGATTCCCTTCCGCCAGGTACCTTCATTTCGAGGTAAGATGCAGCTCAGCTGTAGTTTCATAGTTCACTGCCACAAAAAAATCTATTTTAAAAATAAAGTACTACGAGTACTCTGTATGCAAAGTAGTAGAATATCATTGTGTCACCCATTCGTGTAAATAACTAGTTTATTTGTCTTAGTATTTGATGTTAAATTGCACAAAAATACGGGTAATAGCACACGCTTTGGCAACACTGAGTCATTATATAAAAAAGCTGTCATAAAAAAAGAACTCTTATAGTAGCGGTAGCAAAAGCCAAAAAGAGCGGACGAACTAGAAGGAGCGGACGAACTAGAAGGAGCGGACGAACTAGGAGCAGCGGACGAACTAGGAGCAGCGGACGAACTAGGAGCAGCGGACGAACTAGGAGCAGCGGACGATTATGCCAAACGTCTCTCGCTTCATAGTTCGTTAGATTATTTTCCGAAGAGCGACGGGCAATAGCGAGAGGGAGCGTAGCAGAATAAAAAATCTCGTTTGCCTTCTTCTTATGAGTCATTTCGAGGTGGACGTCTGCCTGCTAGATTACATAGTTCAGTGCTACAAAATTTCTGTTTTGATGTGTTCTGCACTCTTCAATATCTGACTAATAAATTCCATAATGCCAAGATATATTGATAACCCTGAACTTAAAACGCGAGAAAGTATCCACAAAGAGTTTCGTTTGGTCAGCGGCTCAACCAGCAAGCGCAAGAAGCAGCTAGGTGGGGGAACTTCTCCCTCCACCTGCACGCGCAGACCACGCCGCTCAGCCGTCACTGGGAGCGGACGAACTAAAAGAGCGAACTAGTTCGCGGTTAAAGTGAGCGCACCCGATCGCGAACTATTATGCGCAAGTCTAGTGGCTAGCCTTACTTGACCAGGGCCCTAATGGGTTTTACTCCTAACGGTTGAGGGACTAACCGGTGGATTTGGAAGTCTTTGTCGTCTGAGCACAAAGGTGGCCACAACTCATAAACTGGGACAGAACTACAGGAACACATACTAGGAGCCACTCTGTAATTAATAAATAAGTAAAAACGTAAATGAAAGATAAATGTAGAGAGTAAAGGAGAATGAATATGAATTGTTTTGTGAAGTTGGCTCAACCACAGAGATCGTGTAAAAACACTAAATTATGACGCGTTTCAAGGGTCAAGCCCTCATCATCAGATAAACTATAGAAGAATCTTAAAACCTGAGACAATAAAAATCTAAAACGTGGTTACTTCCCTTGTAACCGTGTCTACGCAGAAAGTTCCTCAGCATACTGTGCTTCGTCAAGATTCGAAACAAACCCCAGCACTGGCGGCGCATGACACTAGCGTAATGCACGGAGTCAACAACAGGAGTGGGGCGCACGTATTCACATGAAAACAAAGACCTCCAAATACCAAAGATCATCCACAAGGTAGTGGGTACATTCAGGTGTGGCGAAATCGTTTGCACAGTAAGACAGAGGTTGAAATTTAAAATAAACGACTTTTGTTATAATAGGTTCACAAAGTTTTTAAAACAGTTGTATGTATTGCCTTGCACTTGTTCATTTAATGAAACGTCGCTTTTAGCGTTATATATTGTAATCTCCAGCTGTTCTAGCAGATCTAACTTTCTCTCCTTATCCTGTTTATGCAAAATCTTAAGGTCATCTTCAATCCGCCGTAATGGGTGGCCAGTTTGGCGGATATGCGTAGCTACAGCGGACTTGTCAAAGTTATTAAGTCGGTAGGCGTCCATATGTTTCTTGTACCTAACTTTAAACGATCTACCTGTCTGACCAATGTAGCTGGCATTGCAACTACTACACTGTATCTTATAAACCCCTGCTTTGTCATATTTATCAATCTCTTGGTTTAAGTTATTACGTAATTGCCGGCCGCGTTGGCCGAGGGGACTGAGGTGCTCCAGTCACGGTCCGCACGGCCACTACGGTCGGGGGTTCGAATCCCCCCTCGGGCATGGATATTTGTGCCGTCCTTAGTGTAAGGTAGTTGATAAGTAGTTTGTAAGTTTATGGACTGATGACCCCGTAGTTAAGTCCCATAAGCTTAACAAATCTTTAATATTTTTATTTCGTAATTTATGAAGTAACGTATTATTAGTTTTAAAAGCAGCTTCTACTTTAAAAGTTTTTAGTATGTTGGCCACTTTCATAGATAGATGTCCAAAATACGGAACCATTACCCTCTTGATATTATTCGTGACACTTATAATTGATTTCGCACGTTGTTTCTTTCGTATTAAGTTATTCACTACGTTTTCTTGGTAACCATTCGCCTTAGCAAGCTGTCTTATAACAATTTCAGTGGTTCTGTCTTTTTCGTTCATTGGCACTTTCAAGGCTCTATCGACTAAACTTCGTAGGGCAGAAAGTTTTTGGCCATTAGGGTGACAAGAGACGTTATGCACTAGAGTGTCGGCTTTTGTAGCTTTCCTATGTACTTTAAGTAAGTGTCTGCCATCCTGATTAAGGTCAATGAACTGAAGTGTTCCATCCTTCTCTTGTTCAACGGTAAATTAGATTTTCTCATGTAGGCTGTTAAATGTATCAACTATTTCAGTAATTTACGTCTGTCCTCCATCTATCAATAGCAACGTGCCGTCAACGTAGCGTTTATAATAAAAGATTTGATCAACTGGGTGCTGCATATTTGTGAAAATCCGGTTTTCTAGGTTATTAATAAAAATGTCTGCTATTGTTCCTGAAATACTTGAACCCATACCCTTGAAACGCGTCATATTTTAGTGTTTTTTTACACGATGTCAGTGGTTGAGTCTACTTGACAAAATAATTAAGTATACAACCGCGACCTCACATCCATTATGGATATAATTAAGAAAGAATATCAGTCAAGAACAACGTGATTGTAATTGAATTATGATAAGAGACCACCTTCTTTTACGCTCGAAATATTGCAGACATAATGTGACACAAAATTTCAATGAATTCAGTCTGCCCTAGAAAAAGATGCAGGATTCGCGCCTGACGTGATTAAAAGATTCCATATCATCAGAGGGCAGAGCCCTGCTACGCACAAATCCTTTTTGGACGGTCCAGAGAGCCCGGCATCTCGCTCGCTCCGGCGCACGCACAGTGCCTGGTTCGCAGTCATGCTTCGGCCGTGGACGTGTCTGGCGCCTGTACGCCGGCAGCCCGCGCAACGGCCTTTTAATACCTGCCTGGTCGCTCGGGCCTGCGCCCCACCGACAGACCGAAGCGACGGGCGCGACCGCTGCGCATAGTGCAGCCCTCCTTTGTCGCGCTTCCTGATGCGCGCCGCCCACACAAAAGCCCCCGCCCGCCATTATCTCGCCGCCGACGCCATCGCGCGTTCCCGTCCAGACCCTTTGTCACTTTGTCTCCGCTTCGGCCAAACCGTATTTAGAGCAGCAAGTTGAGAATTGGAACTTTTTTTTTAATTTTATTTTCAGATAATAGCTATTTTCCGTCACCTCTACATCTCGTCGGCTATTATGAAGCGCTTTTTTATTACATTCAGTGTCAGCCCCGGTGGTCTCGCGGTGTAAGGCGCTCGACTGGAAACTTAAAAGGTTGCGGATTCGATAACCCAGACTCTTTCTGTCTGCGTTTTAACCCAGCCTTCACACTTCGATGATTTGAAGAGACTCCAGAAACGAAACGTGGTTCGCATTCCATGTTAAACTATAGATGCCGTTGTATAACTTTGGTAGGCTAGGGACAAGCGAGTCACGGAAGTGGCGTCCAATTGAAGGTTTTGCATCAGGCCACTAAGCCTCAAGAAATTAATATTATACTTATTACATTCAATACCAAATATTGAATCTACGTCTACATGCGATACTCTGCAAATCATATTTAAGTGCCTGGCAGAGGGTTCATCGAACCATCGTTATACTACTTATCTCCCATTCCATGCTCGAATAATGCGTGGGAAGAAAGAACACCTGAATCTCTTCGTTCGAGTTCTGATTTCTCGTATTTTATTCTGATAAGTAGTACTCAACAATATATTATCGCATTCGGAGAATAACCGCGCGGGAGTAGCCGAAAGTTCTGGAACGTCACGTTGCGGATCACGCGGCCTCCCGCGTCGGAGGTACGAGTCCTCCCTCAGGCCTGGATGTTTGTGTGGTCTTTAGTATAAGTTGCTTTATAAGTAGTTTGTAAGTTTAGGGACTGATGACCCCACAGTTAAGTCGCATAAGATTTATAAACATTTGAACATTTGAATTTTGAGGAGAATGTTGGCGATTGGAGTTTCGTAAGTAGCCCACGTAGCAGCGATAAGCGCCGTTCTTGTATTGATTCCCATCCCAAATCCCATATCCTGTCTCCCCTGTACCGTGACAATACAAAACGAGCTACCCTTCTTTTCACTCTTTCGATATCCTCCGTCAAACCCACCTGATAGAGATCCCACACTGGGCAGCAAAACTCCAAAAAAGACGGCCAAGCGTAGTGTATGCAACCTCTTTAGTAGTTCTGTTGCATCCTTTAAGGGCTCTGCCAATAAAACGTTGTCGTTGGTTCGCCTTTCGCCATTATCTACGCCTTCTTTCCAGTTTAAGTCTGAAGTAATAGTAATTCCTAGGTATTTAGTGGAGTTTACGGCCTTCACTTTTGATTGTTTTATCTTGTAAACAAAGTTTAACGGATTTCCTTGCGTACTAATGTGGACGACTTCACACTTCTCATTATTTAGAGTCAATTGCTAATTTTTGCACCATTGTGATATCTTATTATATCATTATGCAGTTGGCTTTGATCTTCAGATGATTTTAGTAGACGTTAAACGACGACGTCATCTGCAAATAACCTAAGATATCTGCTTAAATTTTCTCCGAAATCGCTTATGTAGATAAGGAACAGCAGAGGACCAATAACAGTACCCTTTGGAACGCCCCATCAACGTGGAATCATAATTTTTTTTCGCTGACAGCTATTACACGTTAAGGACACCCATCTGGGACAGAGGAAATACCTAAGACAATGGAATATTTTTAATATTTAGGTGACCGATCAAGTTTTAAGTAGCCATGGAGAAGTTTCAGTGGTGAAAAAGCAAAGAAAATAGTACAATACCGAAACCTACGGAACATAGCACGCAAGTGTTGAAACATGTTTGGCTGAATAAATGCACATAGGAGACTTGCATAAGGCGAAAATCCACTCCTTAACGCTGTTACGAAAGTCTAACCCTCAGAACGAAAATTTATCGTGAAAGTAGTGGCAGGTGTCAGAAAAATCTAGTTGTTGATTGTTGCTGTTGTGATCTTAAGTCCGCAGACCGGTATGATGCAGCTCTCCACGCTACCCTGTCCTGGGAAAGTCTCTTCATCTGAGAATATGGCTGGCAACCTACATCATTTTGAATCTGCTTACTATATTCGTACCTCGGTCTCCCTCTACGATTTTGATCCCACACGCTTCCTTCTAATGCTAAGTTGACAAATACTTGATGTCTCAAAATGTGTCCATCCAATCTGTCCCTTCTCATGGTCAGGATATACTAGAAACTCGTTTTCTCCCCAATTCGGTTAAGTACCTCCTCATTAGTTACATGATCTACCCATCTAATTTTTATCATTCGTCTGTAGCACACATTTCAAAAGTTTCTATCATCTATTTATCTGAACTTCTTATCGTCCACGTTTCACTCCATACAATGCTACACTCCAGACAAATGCTTTCAGAAAGGACTTCCTAACATTTAAATTAATATTGGATGTCAGCAAATTTCGCTTCTTCAGAAACGCTTTTCTTCCCATATCCATTCTGCCTTTTATATCTTCTGTACTTCGGCCATCAGAAGTTATCTTGCTACCCAAATAACAAAATTCATCTTCTACTTTTATTGTCTCATTACCAATCTAATTCCTTCAGCATCGCCTGATTTTCTGACATTGCATTGCATTACTTTCGTTTTACTCTTGTTTATGTTTATCTTATATCTTCCTTTCAAGACACTGTCTATTCCATTTAATTGCTCTTCCAGATCTTTTGCAGTCTCTGACCGAATTACTATGTCATCGGCAAACGGCAAAGTTTTTATTTCTTCCCCTTCACTTTAATCCGTATTCCAAATTTCTCCTTACATTCCTTCACTGCCTGCTCAATGTACAGATTGAACAACATTGGGGAAAGGCTACAACCCTGTCTCACTCGCTTCCCAACCTCCGCGTCCCTTTCTTGCCCTTCGACTCTAATAACCGCTGTCTGGTTTTTGATTAGGTTGAATATTACTCTTCGCTCCCTATATTTTACCCCTGCTGCCTTCAGAATTTGGAAGAGTGTATTCCAGTCGACATTGACAAAAGCTTTCTCCAAATCGACAAATGCTAAAAAGATAGGTTTCCCTTTCCTGAGCCTAAGATAAGTCGTAATGTGAGTATTGCCTCCCGTGTTCCTACATTTCTCCTTTTTGTTGATTACAGACAGATTTTTCACACATCTGCTGTGTCTCGCAAAAAATTGAGCGCCATCCTCCCCCCCCCCCCTCCACCAACCCTACACACTGCCTCCAGGTGAGTGCCACGCTTGTGTGTCGGTGCCAGCTAAGTCAGTGAGGAGAAATGTCGTGTCGTGAGGCGCGTTAGGGGTGGGGGTGGTTTGTGGGGGCGGAAGCGTCGCTCGCCTGCCATTCGTCTTAATTAAGCCGAGCGCCACAAGGCTACGCCCAGCCCTGCTCTTTCCTGCCGCAGAGTGGGGGCACCAATTGGAGGTAATGGCCCCTACTCTACCTCCAGCTATTAGCTCAGCGTCCAGGTACACCTCATGCGATGAAAGTAAAACACACAGCCTTTCAGTATCTAATAGCAACAAAGCGTGCTACATTACACGCTACCGCGAAAACTTATCCTCATTTCGTTATCATGGAAGAGCTTGTTGCCCTATGATCTACAGGTCACAGATTTGAGACTGGCTGGAAGACTTCCTAAGTAATAGAACGCAGTACGTTGTTCTCGACGGCGAGTGTTCCTCACAGAAGAGTGTATGGTCAGCCGTGCCCCAGGGGAGTATGATAGGACCGCTATTATTTTCTATCTATATAAATGATCTGATGGACACAGTAACTTGTAATTTGCGGCTGTTTGCTGATGATGCTGTGGTGTATGGGAGGGTCTCGTCTTTAACTGACTGTAATAGCATAAAGGATGACTTACAAGGGGAGGCCGCCAATTGTGAAATTCAGATTCGATTCATACTGCGCATAATGAAAGCTCATGGCCAGAGGTGTAATTTGGCAAAGCACCAAGATGCACTTCTCAGCCGTTGTCGAGAAAATCCGCAATTAAGAAAAGACAAGAGAAGACAATTAATAACATTTGTGAAATACAACTTTGTTTCCGGAAAACATAATGATGTTCCTCGAAGTCGCCAGTTGCATATAATAAGTTGTTCGAAAGTTGTTTGTCGTGGAAAAACTGGCGACTTCGAGCATCAAATGTTATTATTTGTCTTCATATGTGTGTGTGTGTGTGTGTGTGTACATTTGCATTACAAAAAACAAATAATAGTAAAAAAATGAATGCCGCGAGATACGATCCGGCGACCTTCGGATTACGAACCCGAGCGCTTACCGCTACGCCACGCCTCTGTACAATATTACTAATCGTAGAGATCGTAAAGAGTGTTTCACCGCAACGGCTTTTTTTAATTGTCGATTTTCTCGACAACGGGTGAGAAGTGCATCTTGGTGCTTTGCGAAATTACATCTCGGGCCATGAGCTTCCATTATGCGCAGTATGAATCGAATCTTGTTAGACAAAATTTGTAGTTGGTGCGAAGAATGGCAGCTAGCTCTCCATGTAGAAAAATATAAGGTGATGCGCATGAGTAGGAAAATGAATCCCATAATGATCTAATACAGTATTACTAGTGAGCTTCTTGATGCTGTTGCGTCGTTAAAATATCTCGGCGGAACATTGCATAGCGATATGAAATGGAACGAACATGTAATGTCAGCTGTGAGTAAAGCGGACAGGAGACTTTGGTTTATTTGGAGAAGTTTGGGAAGCTGTACTTAATCTGTAAAGGAGACCGCGTATAAAACGCTTGTACGACCAAGTCTTGAGTGTTGCTCAAGTGTTTGGGATCCGAAGCAGACCAATTCAAAGGAAGACATAGAAGTAGTTCAGAGACGAGCAGTTAGGTTTGTTGCTGGTAGTGTTACGGAAATGCTCCGGCAACTCAATTCGGGATCGCTGGAGGAAAGACGACGTTCTTTTTCGTGAATTTCTTTTGAGGAAATTTAGAGGGCCGGAATTTGAAGCTGAGTGTAGAACGATCTTGCTGCCTCCTACTTATATTTCGGGTAGTGATCACAAAGACAAGAGAAATGAGGGCTCGTACGGAGGCATATAGGCATTCTTTTTTTCCTCGTTCTATTTGGGAGTGGAATAGGAAAAGAAATTCTTAGTAGTGATACAGTGTACCCTCGACCACGCACGTTACGGTGGATTGCGTAGTATGTATGTAGATGTAGATCTTGACTGCCACCATGTTGGATGTCATCGTCTTTTCACTTTGTATTCACCCGAACTACAGTAGGAACGAAATGTGGATCGTACGATAGGGTGTTAAACTTCGAATATTCTGGCGCTAGAGTGCCCGAGGTCTTCATCTCTTGTTACGTCTCCCCAGTGAAACAATACAGAAATTGGTTCAGGAAAATGTGACGTCATAAATAATGACACGTGACTTACACTTGACATTATTTAAAATTGAGCGCAAATTCCCTTTTACACTGGCCTGGAAAAGCTGGTTAAATCCGACATCGGGTAAGACCATTTTCCAATTATGAGATATGTAGGAAGACCTGAGGCAATACTTACTTCTCGACTTATCTTTGATGATATAATATGAAAAGCGTAAGATTTTCTAGATTTCGAAAAAGCTTTTGAGCATGCTGACTGGAATACAGTCATTTAAGTTTTGAGGATAGCAGGGACAATTTACAGGGAAGGAAAATTACTAAACTACACAAATACCAGTCAGGGATTGAGAGTCGAAGGGCATGAAAAGGACGCAGTGGTTAGGAAAGGAATGAAATCATCATTATTATTATTATTGTTATTATCCTTTTAATTTGTGAAAATTTTTCAGCAATCAGTTGTAAGAACATGGAAGTGGAGATGTTTTAAGTATTTTGTTTTTAAGCACTGATAATGACCACACAGTGGTCGAAATCTAGTTCTGCAAATAAATAAATATTTCTACAACTGAATTCTGAAAAATTTCCACAAGTCAAATACAGTCGTGGAGTACAAATTCCACCGTGGAATCAAGCCTGATATTATTATAATGTTTCGGTACTTATCGTCATTCGCCTTCTTGCTTCCCAATCCAGTGCTGTTAAGATTAAAATACAGTTATATAATTCAAAACACTCCTTTAAATGATCACTGTTCATTATGGTCCACTATTGTAACACAGAAGACTTTCTGGAAACGGCAGAATGGAGATCATGCGCACGTGGGTGGCCAAATAGTGAAGTCCAGTAGTTAGGCGGTATGTTACTACTGCCTGTCTTCTTAGTCCTTCTGGTATTAGTTAGTTATCCAAAACAAGGTCTCCCAGATCACCCCCTCACATAATATTTTATTGATTACTCTCAATTCTTCTTTAAATATGTTGTTAATCATGCGTTTTACTGCAAAATGCGAAATGGTAGTTTTCCCAATTGGTTTAATTTTTGTACGCTTTTTGGCTAGAAAAACAGCTTTCTCATGACCATCAACTGAATTGCGATTTCCTAGTGATTTTCTTGTAGGGACTTAATTATTTCTTGGATATCTTTGACTTGAGCAATTTTTGGATCTCTTAACAATTGCTGATATTGCTGCTTTTTATTTTCCTGATAAATTATGATATCCGAATTAAGGAACATATAAAATGCAGAATGACGATGAAAAGAAAATCATTTCTGGAGACGAGACTTTGTTGACATTGATAACTACTTGAAGCGCGAGAAATTCATATCCGAAAGCATTACTCTGGAGAGCAGCCTTGAACCGGAGTGAAATGTGGACGATGATGAATGAAGACAAAAAGCTCACGGAAGCTTAGTGACGATGTTCCTTTCGAAATAATTTCTTTCATAATTGAGATTAATTCAAAACTAATCTAGATAGCGTTTATTTCTTTTTGGTAACCGATTTAGACCTTTCCACAAAGTCATCTTCAGATCACGCAGGACTAGGCGACGATGGAAGTGCAATGCGTCAGCAGTTGACTATCGCAATTTCAGCGACGCCTGGTCTAGCATTATCTTAAAAAGGTCGAAACCGGTTACCAAAAAGAAGTAAATGCTATCTAGACAGGTTTTGTTTTCATTTTAAGTGACACTAACGAATGAATTTCAAAGTAGCATTTCAGTTTATAAACGGTAAAATAAGTTACCTAAGAAATATCAGAAAATTTCCCTGCGTATTTCTCCTTCCGGTAATTTTTCGGGTATGCAGCCGGATTCAGTTGACATTTTGCTACGATATTTCGGCCCAGAGACGTCTGGCCATCTTCAGGTGAGTAGGCAACTACTTAAGAGCCAAGGTACGGTCGCGGTATTTGTGCCGATTTTTGCGTATGCGAAATACGCTGGTGTCTTTCTGCGCATGTGTTAGGTGCTGACATGCGCGATACGGCCGAGTTGTGTGTGCTGCCCTCGGTGGTGAAGGTGAAAAACTCCTCTAATCATTGACGATCCAATGATCCCGTCGATTCCGCTGTGCCTCGAAAATTTCAATTACAGGTTTCCAATTTTCACCCAGCTGAAACCCGTTGTCACGACTTAGAAGATTCTCAGCAAGGCGTATTTCCACCGCTTCTTTGATAACTGACTCCCAAAAACCGGAAATTGGAGCTAAAATTGTTGTTTTACTGTATTCCACGTAGATTCCCATGGAAATGCAGTGTTCTGCTACTGATGACATAGACGGGTGCAGGAGGCGGGTGTGTCTTTCGTGCTCCGTACAGAGCTCTTGAACTGTCAGAGTCATCCTGCCTATGTAAACAGAACCACACTCGCTGGTAATTTTGTAAACGTCCGATTTTTTCAGTTGCAAGTCGTCTTTAACAGAACCGTCTAGGGCGAAGTTCTTCGCTGATGAACGGAAGTTGACTTGGATTTTGTATTTCCTTAACAATCTGCCAATTTTAGTGGACGCAGTAGGTTTATCGAGTACGACTACCATTTGCTCCTAGCTCAAAATTTGCCTTTACTGTCATTCAGTGTTAGTCGTACGGGAATTATACCCAATGCGTGAATGTTACTGTTCGCTACGTGATGATGTAAGGTGCTTGCCTACTTGGAGTGAGCACCCTCCTCTTCCAACTGCTCCCCGTATATACACCTCGTGTAATTGATTGCCAATAGTCATTGCTGGACGGCAAATTCGCCGTAATATCAGTTAAGGGAATATTCGCTGGACTTGACGGTCGGGGAGCGAGGGTGACCAGCAGGGAGCCCACATGCTGCCCTCAGCCGCAGCCGCCCTTGGCAGAACTCGACGGGAGACCGGCCAGCATTAGCACAATGGCCGCAGTATGTCAACTGTGTCGCTGGCGAGGAGGATTGCTTACGTATATACACGCCGCAGCCCCAACCGTTAGCGACACAGTTGAACGATCTGACACAGAGTATAACCCTATTTGCAGCTGGTGATAGGCCGAATAGCGCCTTCTACTTGTACCACTCCGCGTAAGACGTGGAGTGAGCGTCTCAAACACCCATAGTCTAACCTTTGAAATGACTGTCGGTGATTGGTGCAGACAGTTTTGGAATTTTTCATAGTTTTCGCGCTGGAGAGGCGCTGGCGAAGACGTCTGACGAATCTCTCCTTAGGCAGTCGCTTGGATGACTATTCTGGACATTTCGATTGACAGTGCTTCTTTTTGTTTGTGCGTTCGATACTGATAGTAAATTGAGGTAGTGTCCAAAAACTCTCTGTTCTAATTTATGTCGAGATCTGCCGACGTGCTGGCAAAGCCAAATGCCTCTTACCGTTTCGTGGCTAGTTGGTTTTTTTAGAGCAGTTTTCGGTGTGTGCTCAGCCAGTATAATAAGCTTTTGTGTCTCGTTCACTTGAATGGAGACGTAACTCCGCTTTCGTATATTTGCATATTGTATGGAGGAATATTTAGAGAATCGTCTGTACCGACAGTTGAGGCTCCAAATGAGCTAATTAGTCTTATAGTTAATTATAACAGTTAGTTTGCAACCATAAAGTATTGAAATATCAATTAACCTTAATTAAAAATAAGAAGCGAACTATTGCAACTTGTTCACAATCGAAGTGAACTAGCAGTACGCTCCCTTGTTGCTCAACCGCCTATTCACTGACCTGCATGTCTCTCTCTAGAAGATCACAGACACAGGCTGACCTCTTGGCAAGTGCCATCAGGGACTCGTACATGTTAGATAAACACCGATAGCGGTGTCCACGATACTCTACAATTTAATTCGTGTCCTCTCCAGTCATCGACGGCAGCCCCAAGGCAACGGCCGTCTGTGGCACTCAACACGACATATGCTAACGTACATTTGCGCACCGGCATTGTAACCATTTTGTTGGCTGTTTCCCCTGTATCAAGATAGTCCGATTTAACTATTCGCCACCAGCAGTGATTATCACTATCCATTTTACACGACGTCCAGTTCAGAGTGAGAGTAGTAGTTACGGACTCCATCACTACCGAAGTTTAGCCAATTGCATCGCAGTAGTATCGTTTCTTTTATCAGTATATGCTTTGCCTTTATTATCCTTCGGCTAAAGGCTTGTCTGACAGCAAGTATAGTGATAGGATTATTATAAACTTTGTATCCCTTTATATTATGTGCCACTTGTTAAATCTAATAAATGAATTTGGATTGAGCCTCTGGTTACCTTTCATTATTCCCCGTCACATTTAAGATTTACCTGTCTTCCTGAATTGTTTGTATGCATCTTAATTTCTGAGCAAGAAGCTGTTGGCCATCTGCCACCTTAAAGGCACCCATTTTTTATTATTTATTATTATTTTTTTTATATAGGGAATACACCTCATGTGATTCGAAGCTACGATTCAGGGATCATAATTTTATTTCCGTGCTTCCTCTCATTATTAAAGAGGTCTCAGACATTTGTTTATGAGCGAGGTGTATTTCATTGACTCGTTCAGATAATGTGTCACTTCAAAACATCTTGGTCTACTATTTTGGAAGGGATAATAGTTTAAATAATTACTTTGTGCCACGAAGAATATTTGTCTGTGATATTGGAACTTTTAGATTCGGTTACAAATAGCTTGTCAGCTGACGTAACCACTATGTGTGCATAGTGTTCCATAGTTCAATGAGAATGTTAGTTCCAGAATTAATATGCCTTGCATGGACAGTCATTCAATAATTATGAAATTTAGCCAAAATTGAACTTTGAAAATTAATCCATGTGCCATTCGAGTTTTCTGAGTTATCATATTTGGTTTCTGGCTTCACCAATGGATATATATAGGGATTGCAGTATTTAACGCAGACTTTTCCCCCGTGAAGTGAGATTTTATGAATTTCAGTGTATGTCGTCGTGTTTACTAAATGTCAACCTGTTTCTCAACCTAACATATCTCTATACAGTACCAGTTCTATTGTTGCTTGTACAGTATACTTTGCATGTGACTGGTTTCTAGCTTAATTAATGAAGTATCTCTCCTGCTCCTTTTACAGTGTCAATGCAAGGCCAAATTTATGCGTAAGATATCTTGTAGGCTCAAGGTTTCGAATCTAAATTTTGCTGTTTTTAATTAATTGTTACTACGGAGCCCAATGTCAGGATCTGAAAGCCAAGTCAAGTAGTAAAAATTTCATATTATTGATGTTGTTTAACTGTTGGTTTGTTCCGTGTATATCTGATCATCAAGGCTACCTAACTGTTTACATTTCAACCTTCACAACCGTACTTTAGAGAGTTTGTTAAATTTAACTGATAGCTCCCTGGAAATTACCCTAGCCTTAACTAATTGCCGTTGTCTACCGGATCATCCGATCCCCGCACCTTATCTTGTTGCTATAACTTACAAATATTAACGCGTTATCCGTGGTTGCATCTGTTGACTAGAGATTATGATTCAGGGCTGAAAATCATATCAATGTGTCAAATTATTGTAATACTGTACGGAGGAGTCCTTCGAGATTAGGTGCCAGAATTATCCAGGCAAATCTGCTGTATGCAAATCATCGTAATAGCTTTACAGAATCAATCGGTAGACGAAGGAGAGGGCTGAAGTTTACACACAGTCAACAAATTAAAGTCAGGTTGTTTACTCCTGCAGCGCGGGCTCTGTTCAATGTTGCGACAAAAATTTGGAGGATGTATTTCTTTCAGATAAAAAATTTAATTGCAGGAATAGTTGTAATTGATCTCCACATTTGTGATGTACATCGTTAAGGTATTTAGAAAAATGCACGCAAATTTGAATAGGACACGACCTCTACCCGAAATCAGTCTGACGCCACATCAAAGTCAGATAAAAAGACAAGCAGGAGGAGGTAATGGGCGGTACGAATTTTAATTACCTTTCCGTGGAAACCATATTCGCGTACTGAAGCGCAGGGACAGATTGATTCATGTCTGCAGGTTGCACTGATGTACGAACGCTCTGAGCGGCGACAGACGTCGTTTGCCCGGCAGTAAAAACTTCCCCGCCCTTTTTGTGGAGTTTGGATGAATGTAGCGGGGGCAGCAAGATTAATATCTGCTCTGCCGTATTTTTTAATGTCAAACTCGGAGACAAAGCAATAGCGGGAGCCTACTGCGACCTCTGAATCTGAATTTCCTCTCGCCCTGTGACCCCCCGGAGGTGGTGCAGTATTGTGTGCGAGTATTGGAATCCGATCTAGTGTTCGATTTCCTTCCTAACGAACGGCTTTCACGCGTCAGGCGATGTGCATGTGGTTGGACGGTCGAAATTTCCAAAATAAAAATGGGATTTTCATTGAAAGAAAGTCAGAGAGATTCACCGAAAACACTAATGGCGTAAGAGAAGGGTGTTCTTGAAAGTGGGCGAAAGTACATTCTCAGTACTGCAGAAGCAATGGAAAAATTTGGTAGTAACAGCAGTTACTCTTAACTAGCCACCTGAAATGTTGAAAATGCCAGAAGTTAATCGTTATAACATAAATACTGATATTATAGTTTTCGAAATGAAGTGCCAAGATCGCACATTAATAATTTATTCACTGACGACCGGTTTCGGTGAATTGTGTCACCATCATCATTCGTCAGTGAATAAATTATTAATTTGCGATCTTGGCATTTAATTTTGAAAACTATAAAACGATCAGATGGCCTCCAAACCCGACTATGTCAAGTAATCTTAATAAATTCAGGCCACGTTCGGAACAAAAATTCGAACATACAAATATTAGCCGCGAACTTACAGAGTATTAGAAACAAAGTTCCAGAATTTGCAGCGCTGCATGGAAGTTATTGTGCTCAGATAGTTTTAGGCACCGAAAGCTGGCTAAATGATGATGTGGCAAGTTCAGAAATATTTAGCGAAGCGTGAAATGTATATCGAAAAGATAGATCTGATACGACTGGAGGAGGAATGTTCATCGCTGTGGACAAAGATATTGTTTCTACTGAGATCGAGGTTGAAAGTAACTGTGAAGTTAACTGGGCACGTATAACAGTTCTAAAAGAAGTGAAGTTAATATTTGGGTGTTTTTACCGGCCTCCCAGTGCTGCTGTAGCAGTTTTAGAATCATTCAAGGAAAGTCTACACCAGGTAGTGCATAGGTATCCGGGCCATGTAATATTAGTCGGAGGTGACTTCAACCTTAAGAGTATAGATTGGGACCTCGCTAGTTACATTTCAGGCAGTACAGACAAGCAGTTTTGCGAGCTACTTTTGGACACATTCTCCGAAAACTGTCTTGAGCAGTTAAACCGGCAACCCATGCGCAATGGAAATATTCTACACCTTATAGGCCTGACCTTATTAACGATGTCTGTGTAGAGACAGAAATTAGTGATCATGATATCGTCAAAGCTGAAAGGTGGAAAGAGTACATAGAGCAGATCTACAAAGGAAATGAACTTAGAGACGATGTTGTAGGAAGGGAAGAGGAAGTAGATCAAGATGAAAAAGGAGATACTATACGGAGAGATGAATTTGACAGAGCCCTGACCCAGACCTAGGTCGGAACAAGGCCCCAGGAGTAGATGACATACCCTCAGAGCTACTAAAGTTTCTGGGAGAGTCAACCACGACCAAACTATTTGAACTGGTGTGTAGGATGTATGAGACAGGCGAAATACCCTCAGACTTTAAGAAAAATGTAATAATCCCCATTCCAAAGAAAGCAGGCGCAGACAGGTGTGAAAATTACAGAACCATCAGTTTGATAAGTCATGGTTGCAAAATTTTAACACGAATTATCTACAGGAGAATGGAAAAGCTGGTAGAAGCTGACCTCGGGGAAGATCAGTTTGGATTCAGGATGAACGTAGGAACCCGGGAGGCAATACTCACTTTACGTCTTATCTTAGAAGATCGTTTAAGGAAAGGCAAACCTACATTTTTAGCTTTTGTAGATTTGGAGAAAGCTTTCGACAGTGTTGACTGGAATACAGTCTTTCAAATTCTGAAGTTAGCAGGGGTAAAATACAGGGAAAGGAGAGTTATTTACAACTTGTACAAAAGCCAGACTGCAGTTATTAGACTCGAAGGGCATGAAAGGGAAGCATCAGTTGGGAACGGAGTAAGACAGGGTTGTAGCCTTTCTCCAATGTTGTTCAATTTGTACATTGAGCAAGCTATAAAGGAAAGCAAGGAGAAATTTGGTGAAGGAATTAAAGTTCAGGGGGAAGAATTAAAAACATTGCGTTTTGCCGATGACATAGTAATTCTGTCAGATACAGCAAACGACCTGGAAGAGCAATTGAACGGAATGGACAGTGTGCTGAAAGGTGCTTATAAGATGAACATTAACAAGAGCAAAACTAGGGTAATGGAGTGCAGTGTAAGAAAATCGGGTGATGCTGAAAGAATTAAATTAGGTAACGAAGTGATAAAGGAAGTAGATGAGTTTTGTTACTTGGGCAGTAAAATAACAAATGATGGTCGCAGTACAGAGGATATAAAATGCAGAATGGCAATGGGAAGAAAAGCATTTTTGAAAAAAAGAAATTTGCTAGCATCGAATATTAATTTAAGTATAAAGAAGTCTTTTCTGAAGGCATTTGTGTGGAGTGTTGCCTTGTATGGGAGTGAAACATGGACGATAAGCGGTGCGGACAGGAAGAGGATAGAGGCTTTTGAAATGTGGTGCTACAGAAGAATGCTGAAGATTAGGTGGGTAGATCGCATAACTAATGAATAGGTACTGAACAGAATTGGTGAGAAAAGAATTTTTTGGCATACCCTGACTAAAAGAAGGGATCGCTTCGTAGGACACAGTCTTAGACATCGAGGAATCGTAAATTTGGCATTGGAGGGAAGTGTGTGGGGTAAAAATCGCAGAGGGAGACCAAGAGACGTGTACAGTAAACAGATTCAAGTGGATGTGGGTTGTCGTTCTTATGAGGAGATGAAAAGGCTTGCTCAGGATAGGGTAGGGTGGAGAGCTGCAATAAACCAGTCTCCGGACTGAAGACCATAACAACAACAACGATATCGTCATAGCGTCGATGGTGACCAAAGTTCATAAACCAATCAAGAAGGGTAGTAGCGTGTTTTTGTTGGGAAGAGCCGCCAAGCAAATGTTACGATCGCACTTAGAAAATGAATGGGCATCGTTTAATTCCGGGACTATGGATGTAGAGGAATTGTGGACTAAATTTAAGTGCATTGTTAATAAAGGGTTAGAGAAATATGTGCCAGTAAAGACGATTAAGGGTGGAAAAGATCCGCCGTGGTATAATAATAATGTTAGAAAGCTGCTGGGAAAGCAAAGGCTGTTGTACTCTCGATTCAAAAAAGAACACGCAAATGATGACAGGCAAAAGTTAGCAGAGATTCGTGCGTCTATTAAAAGATCGATGCGTGAAGCATACAATAATTATCACAGTCATACCTTAGCAAAAGATCTTTCCGAGAACCCGAAAAAATTCTGGTCCTATGTAAAATCGATAAGCGGGTCAAAGCCCACTGTCCAGTCACTAGTTGATCATTCCGGGGCAGTAATAGAAGAAAGCAAACGGAAAGCTGAAGTTCTAAATTTAACCTTTAAGAAATCTTTCACGCAGGAGGACCGCACAAATATACCATCATTTGATCAACGTACTAATTCCGAAATTGGGGACATAGCAATAGGTATTTCCGGTGTAGAGAAGCAGCTGAGAGAGCTAAATACGAAAAAGTCTGCTGGTCTGGATGGAATACCAGTTCGGTTTTACAAAGACTATTCTGCGGCGATGGCCCCCTACTTAGCTTCCATTTATAGCGAATCTTTAATTCAGCGCAAAGTTCCTAGTGATAGGAAAAAAGCGCAGGTGACTCCCGTTTATAAGAAAGGAAAGAGAACTGACCTACACAATTACAGACCAATATCGTTGACATCAGTTTCATGTAGAATTTGGAGCATATTCTCAGTTCGAATATACTAAATTTCCTTGAAACGGAAAAGCTTCTTTCCATGAATCAGCACGGGTTTAGGAAACATCGTTCATGTTAAACTCAGCTTGCCCTTTTCTCACATGACATCTTGCGAGCCATGGATGAAGGGCAACAGGCGGATTGTGTTTTTCTCGACTTCAAAAAGGCGTTCGACGCGGTGCCACACTGCAGATTGCTAACGAAGATACGAGCTTATGGAATAGGTTCACAGATTTGTGACTGGCTGCAAGACTTCCTAAGTAATAGAACGCAGTACGTTGTTCTCGATGGCGAGTGTTCATCAGAGACGAGTGTATCGTCAGGCGTGCCCCAGGGGAGTGTGATAGGACCGCTATTATTTTCTATCTATATAAATGATCTGATGGACAGAGTAAGTTGTAATTTGCGGCTGTTTGCTGATGATGCTCTGGTGTATGGGAGGGTGTCGTCTGTAACTGACTGTAATAGCATACAGGTTGACTTAGACAAAATTTCTAGTTGGTGCGAAGAATGGCAGCTAGCTCTCAATGTAGAAAAATGTAAGGTGATGCACATGAGTAGAAAAAACAATCCTATAATGTTCGAATACAGCATTAGTAGTGAGCTTCTTGATGCTGTCGCGTCGTTCGAATAACTAGGCGTAACATTGCAGAGCGATATGAAATGGAACGAGCATGTAGGGACAGTTGTGAGTAAGGCGGACAGCCGACTTCGGTTTATTAGGAGAATTTTGGGAAGATGTACTTCACCTGTAAAGGAGACCGCGTATAAAACGCTTGTACGATCACGTCTTGAGTATTGCTCAAGTGTTTGGGACCCGCAGCAGATCGGTTTGAAGGAAGACATAGAGGCGGTTCAGAGGCGAGCAGCTAGATTTGTTACCGGTAGGTTCGACCAATGCGCGAGTGTCACGGAAATGCTCCGGCAACTCAATTGGCGATCGCTGGAAGAAAGACGACGTTCTTTTCGTGAATTTCTGTTAGGTAAATTTAGAGGGCTGGAATTTTAAGCTGAGTGTAGTACGATCTTGTTGCCGCCTACTTACATTTCGCGTAAAGTTCACAAAGACAAGTTAAGAGAAATTAGGGCTCGTAAGGAGGCATTTAGGTATTATTTTTCCTCGTTCAATTTGGGAGTGGAATAGGAAAGGAAATGCCTAGTAGTGGTACAGTGTACCCTCCGCCACGCATCTTACGGTGAATTGCGGAGTATATATGTAGATGTAGAAATACTGGTGTATGAAAATACGAGTCGAAAGCCTACCAGAGATAATAATTACTATAAAGTCGTTGGCCGACCAACAAATACAGCTCTTGGAGAGACACACACCAAGAAGAAATACAGATGATAACGGGTATTCATTGGGCAAATATATTATACTAGGACTGATATGTGATTACATTTTTACGCAATATGTGTGCATAGATTCTGAGAATCAGTACCCAGAACAACCACCTCTGGCCTTAATAACGGCATTGATACACCTGGGCATTGAGTCAAACAGAGCTTGGATGGCGTGTACAGTTTTAACATGATACCACAGTTCATCAAGAGTAGTCACTGGTGTATTGTGACGAGCCAGTGGCTCGGCCACCATTGACCAGACGTTTTCAATTGGTGAGAAATCTGGAGAATGTGCTGGCAAGGGCAGCAGTCGAACGTTTTCCGTATCCAGAAAGGCCAGTACAGGCACTGCAACATGCGGTCTTGCATTATCCTAAGGAAATGTTGGGTTTCGCAGGGATCGAATAAAGCCACAGGACGTAACGGCCAGTGTTCAAAGTGCCGTCGATGCGAACAAGAGGTGATCTAGCCGTGTAACCAATGGCACCCCATACCATCATGCCGGATGATAGCCGGTATGGTGATGACGAATACACGCTTCAAATGTGCGTTCACCGCATGTCGCCAAACACGGATGCGACCATCATGTTGGTGTAAACAGAACCTGGATTCATCCGAAAAAATGACGTTTTGCCATTCGTGCATCCAGGTTCGTCGTTGCGTACACCATCACACGCGCTCCTGTCTGTGCTGCAGCGTCAAGGATAACCGCAGCCATGGTCTCCGAGCTGATAGTCCATGCTGCTTAAAACGTCGTCGAACTGTTCGTACAGATGTTTGTTGTCTTGCAAACGTCCCCATCTGTTGACTCAGGGATCGAGACGTGGCTGCACGCTCCGTTACAGCCATACGGATAATGTGCCTGTCATCTCGACTGCTAGTGATACGAGGCCGTTGGGATCGAGCACGGCATTCCGTTATGCCCTCCTGAACCCACTGATTCCATATTCTGCTTACAGTCATTGGATCGCGACCAAGGCGAGTAGCAAAGTCGCGATACATAAACCGCAATCGCGATAGGCAACAATTCGACCTTTATCAAAGTCGGAAACGTGGTGGTACGCATTTCTAAATCAAATGTTTGTAGAACTTATGGGACTTAACTACAAGGTCATCAGTCCCTAAGCTTACAAACTACTTATGAACTAGCTAATCCTAAGGACGGCACAAATATCCATGCCCGAGGGGGGATTCGAACCCCCGACCGTAGCGGCCGAGCAGACCGTGACTGGAGCGCCTCAGTCCCCTCGGCCACCGCGGCCGGCTACGCATTTCTCTTCCTCACACGAGGGATCAGAACTTTTCACCTGGTAACGCCGGTCAGCTGCTGTTTGTGTATGAGAAATCGGTTGGAAACTTTCCTCTTGACAGCAAGTTGTAGGTGTCGCCACCAGCGCCAAACTTGTTTGAATGCTCTGAAAATAAGCTAATCATTTGCATATCACAGAATCTTCTTCCTGATGGTTAATTTTCGCGTCTGTAGCACGTCATCTTCGTGGTGTACCAAATTAATGGTCAGGAGTGTAATTTCAAACAGAATGTTTCCATCCCTGTAACAACACATCCGTGAATTATTTCAGCAATAACATACAATGTAAAATTTCACGGCCAGTCTTTTATTGAGATAAAACTTCCGGGCTGAGAGGCCGTGGTCCATGCATGGAACTTCTCCCTCCTGACGTTTCGTCTCCATCTGCAAGCGACATCGTCTCAGCTCTTCCAGTATGGCTGAAGGGGCTCTCTATAGATAGCATAGAGGGCGCCAAAGGAAATCACGTGCTACAGACTGTGTGGTTATCTATGGATGCAGTCGTCATTCTCGAGTTTTTTAATCGATTGCCGTTTCGTTGGCGTATAGTCGACATCCATATTTTGTATGCTTTTAAACATTCCTCTTTTCTATTAAAATTGTTCTGGTTTTTTTTTTTAATATCAATGACTTCCCTATAAAGCTGTGCATAATAGTGCGATGTTCTTGCTAATACGCTCGTCTCATTAAACTTTCATGATTTCCATCCTGGAAAACGTGTTCTGCTACGGCATATATTTCGGTGTGTCCAACGCGACAGTTTCCACCCCATGTGTGGCCAGAACCTTGCCGATTCGATCTGTGATTTTGGAGATGAAAGGGAAGAAAACTCTTCCGGATGGTTGCCGGAGTTCAACAGTATTTGTGGATTCTTGACTTTTTTTGATGTGCTCGATCAATCTTCTTGTTGCCAAATCCGTTCTTCCTGAAGGCCAACCCTAAGAGTATTAATTCCTCCTGCAAGTATGTTGGCTCACAGATCATGTTGGCTCTGTACAAGGTTCCCATGACATCTCTTTCTTTGCTTGGATGGTAGTTTGATTCCTTGTGGAGGTATTTATCAATGTCAGTGTCCATTCTGTACACCTTGTGGCCCAGAGTCCACCTGTATAGTTACTGAAACATGTAGAATGTTACTTTAGCTATTCGTCTCTTTCTCCATAGTGAATTGTACCTTGGGATTAATGCCATTTAGATGTAGTTCAACAATATTGGAATTGTAAATCTGGTTCACAATATATCCTGAAAATCTCACTATCACGTTTATTTTATGTTTATGTATGGCGTATTAGCTGTGCAGGGTTGTTTGAAAGTTTTTCTGATGCGATAAGGTAAAGCATTCAGATATCCGAAAATTGGTTTGTACTCAAAAGTTCATTACTAGGCATTGTCCAGTTTGGGTGTGGTGTGCCGTCGCCTACCTCCGACTTTCTAATTGACTTACCCAGACAGTTAAGGGGGACCTACAGTTTAACCTGGATTCCGAACCACGGTGCTACTCGTAAATTTTCACATCAGCAACATTGTCAGAGGGGAAAGAAGTGAAAAGTGACAAACAGTAATGTTAGGACTTCACTCTGATCGAACCCGCAGCCTTTGGATTGAGAGACTGGCACGTTACCACTTTGCTCCCAAGCCGCACAATGATGGGATGTAGATGCCAAATCATAACGAAATTTTCCTCTTGATTGGATGCCAGAAGCGGTCATACGGTATCGTAAGCTTATTTCATGGCTTTTGATAAATAAAACCGGATGTTTCTAGGATGCTGGTGGCAGCACCTCTCTCGATGCTTTACGTTGGCTTCCGGTATTAAGGGTATAGAATCTGCAGCGCTTCAGTAGTTGCTATGCTCCAGCCGCACTGTTTTTATCGTAACATTATTATTAAAGCGAGTTTTAAGTTTTGCAGTCGGTTTGCCGTGGTTGTTTCGTGTTGTCTGGCCGCAGTTCTTAGTAAGCTCGTCATCGCTCTCTGGTAACTTGAGTAACTATTCCTTTTCGCCAGTGATGACGTACCTTGGTTTGTGAACGCTGTCATTACCGAGAATATTGCCTGTAGTGAAACATTAAACTGTCCAGCCGTTTTCGACTTAGAAGCTCTCACTAAATGGGCACCATACAGCTGGCCTCTTTGAAAGCCCTAAGGATAACGCATTTCAGCGATAATTTGTGTCGAATATCACAGAATAATACTCATAATAAGGATGTCAACGTCCAAGTCTTCTTATGTCAATTGTGCATTGCGTCTCAGTGCTAACAGGTACGTAGTGGTTAAAACTTGTAGTTTACTGCATGATGTTCATTACATTTAGTCCACCCCCTGTAAATCTGTTTAAATCACTTATAGTTCACCTTCAACTTCATACATTGATACACTATGAGAAAACAAAAATTATTAATTGACCGAAGATCTATTTTCATCATGGAGCGTCATTCTCTCTCTGGACCTTAAGCTACATTCCATTTTTTTTTTTTTTTTTTTCTGACGAGAGAAAAAAGTGTCTGTGCTCAGCCTTTGATTGGGTCAGACGTATCTGTAGCGACTCCTTTGATTCATTTATACAAAATGTTAGTGCTCTAATTTGTTAAATACGTCACAAAATATTTTAAACTTAATAGGACGGGCTTCCATTTATTTAACATCCCGTATTTTACGTTGACCATTGAAGTTGTGTGGTGGGTTTGGGTGCCATTACGGCAGTCGAAATGCAGTGCAGTGACGGTAAGTTTTATTAATTTTTCAGTCGTTATCGTTACCTTCCAAAATTACTGCTTTACGGCTCTTAGAGCCTGCAATCGCGTTTCGTTTTGTAAATGATACATTTTGAGGTCCGATAATTCTCCGCATTTTTTAATTTTCTTTTCTTTCTTTCTTTCTTTTAATTATATATATATTTTTATAGCGACTCTATTTCGACACAGAAGTAAAAAAATGTTCAAACGTTTGTATAGTCTATGGGACTTAACTACGGGGTCATCAGTCCCTAAACTTACAAACTACTTATGAACTACTTACGAACTAAGACGGCACAAATATCCATGCCCGAGGGGGGATTCGAACCCCGACTGTAGTGGCCCTGCAGACCGTGACTGGAGCGCCTTAGTCCCCTCGGCCACCGCGGCCGGACAGAAAAAAAGTTTAACGTATGGTCCGTGGCACGAATAAACAACATCACGACGGTATCTTACCTTAATGAACATGAATTTTTATTGCAGCAAAGAACAGAATAAGCCAATGTTGTTTAAAAAGAACCGTCACTTTTTATAATGTAACTGCAGCCAACTTTAAACTCACATACATGAACACACTACGGCCATGTGCAAAAGAGAGAGACACAATGAGAAAAATCAGTTATCAGACGTAATATACCTAATTGGTAAAGTAAGGCACTAATGTAGAAAATATGGTAGGTCTACCTTTTTATCTGCACCCAAAGTGCAAGGTTCAGTTAATGTACCTGATTGGATTTACCTTAAGAGAAACATATGCCGTCTTCATCCAAGAACCATCTTTTTGTGATCAGGATATCGGAGTCAATTTTCAAGTTGATATGCTTTAGGCGACACTGTATTTGTTTTAGTTTGCAATAAAAGAATGAAGGATGGTTACGTTTTAATGTCCTTATGCAAAGTAAAATTGGAGACGATTATCTGGTATAAGTGAATGAAAACAATTGGCGAGAGTAAGTGTTCTGTATTATTACAAGACGAACGTGATTAACACTGACAACCGCAGTCAGTATGCGATCAAACCTGAAAACCAATAAGACATTTGTTGAAGAGCTAGTCAGCAATGCTATCACGAACTATAAATTACGAAGAACTTCTTTATACTAATAAGGCACCCCTTGTATTGTAGGTAGAAATTTGAGGCTCTAGTTATGATCATTTGAAAGTGATATGATGACAATTTCAACAGTAAAAATACTAACTGATAATGACTCACCGTGCGAATGAGGTTAGTGACAGAAAATTAGTGCAGAGATCAACATTTCATATGATGTAGGAATTTACAAGATGGATATCGTTCCCTTCCAAGAAATGTTCATAACAAAACATTAACTTACCATGTGAACAGCGAATGAAAATGTGCGGGCCACAGTGATAACAAATGGTCGCACCGTCAAGATCGAAGGAGACCCAGTGTCGAGTAACAAAGAGTTCAGGACGTTCCGCTAGATATCCTTACATAAAGAGAGCATATACATACTGGTGGAACAGGAAGGTGACAACTGATGGACTGTTGGCATGTAGTCGAATGCGAAGCAACCTGTCTTGCAGCTCACTGTGAAACTAACTAATTCTCTGCTGCTGATAATACTGTAATATCGAAAATGATAAGCTCACTCTGCAGTGGTGTATACGCTGATATGAAACTTCCTGAAAGGTAAAAATCTATTGCCGAAATCGCGGTACTAACGTGGGAGTTTTGCCTTTCTTCGGCAAGTATTTATCCGACCTTTCCTTTTTTTTGTGCTCTCTTCAAGTAGATCGGTTCTTCGTGGTCTTTCGTATTAGGTCTAGGCTGTTTGTTGCTAACTTTCTTCTTAATTTTTTGATTGTTTATTGACAGAAGGCCTTATTGAACCTTCTGAGCGAGCGCACTGAGCTATCACGGCAATTGCAATTCGATTGAGTTATCCCGGGACGCTTCACGCCATCTGCTCACAGCCTTACGTCCGCCAGTACTACGGCTCCTACGTTCCCTAAACCTAACAGACCTCCTGCGGACGTTGGAGAACACATGGAAGAAAGGATATGGTGGGGAGATGTCTTAGCCACAGCCTTAAACGTCACCAGTGAACTAGAGGCGTAGGTCCAGTAGCCTTCAGGTCGAGACCGACGCATTCATGACACAAAAGGAAGACAATCACACGGACACTGCTCCAGAGGTATTGCTGCAAGATTGTCGAGCCTCTGGCAGATATTGCTACTAAATACACCGCGTCCGACGGACCGGCTTCCTCGAAAGTGAAGTTCGAGCCGCCTCCTTCTGTCTGCGCCGTGGCGAGTCTAACATAAAAAGTCGCGGCACTCTCTACTGTAAAAGTTGTCAGAAACTGAAAACTGCAACGACACTAGCGCTCCTAGCGGTGGGCAAGCCACAAAAAATGTTCAAATGTTTGTTAAGCTTATGGGACTTAACTACAGGGTCATCAGTCCCTAAGCTTACAAACTACTTATGAACTTCTTACGAACTAGGACGGCACAAATATCCATGCCCGAGGGGGGATTCGAACCCCCGACCGTAGTGGCCGTGCAGACCGTGACTGGAGCGCCTCAGTCTCCTTGGCCACCGCGGCCGGCGGGCAAGCCACCCAAGGAGTGATGTTTCTTTATAATAATTTTTGTACGTAATTAACAAAGTAGTATAATATTTGCATAATAAACAGTGCTTAAATATCTAGAGACGTACGTAATACGGAAATTAACCCTTAGCTTCCCAGGTCATTTTTCTGTCACGCTCTGTCCCGGGTGCGGTCTGACAGACCGCAATTTTTAAACAATCATAAATAGTTATGATTGTTATTTAAGTGAAATAATTCAATTTATTATGCAAAAGGCTACTTATGTCTACATAAACTCTGTAAAAGGAATACATTTTAAAATTAATTTTATGAAATATATATATATTCAAACGTAACACTGCAGAAAATGGATTTAACCTTACATTATTTTATTAACACTGTAAAAAGTCAAATACTATGGCCTTTACATTTTACTTTGTGCCGTATTTTTATTGTTTACTGTGCATGTAATGGTAAAAACATAAGAAACTCTCCAAAAAAATTCACAAAAATAAAAATTTCACTACTGCTTTTTTGGTAACTTTTTGTCTTTTCAAATGTTTTCTCTGCACTCGATGCAAATTTTGGTAGAACACTAAAGACAGACGGGCTTCTTGCAACAATGGCAAACGTAACACGTCTTTCTCTTCTTTTTTTTTGGGGGGGGGGGGGTCACAGGTGGAGAATGTTCCATGTTTTTCCAATCGCTCTCCAACTAATTCTAGTCTTGTTTCTGCGACTGCCAACACACGGCGAATGGATGCACGAAGTTCACGTGGAATGTGAGGAACTTTCACTCGTTTTTCCATCTGTGGTGTCACCAGTGAATTTGCCAGCCTTTTCAAAAAATTGAAGCGGCTCATTTCAGCACTGTCCTTGTAAGAGCTCTGTGGAGAACAAATGCGTTCACCACCCTTATGTCCAAAATACGGAGAATCAAAGTCATTGGCCATCGCTGGCTACGTCGAGCAGTTGAATACTTGGCACACTTCTCATCTAGGACATGAACACCACCTTTAGTCTGATTATAGTAAGAATTATTTCTGGTTTACCTGTTTCTCCATCGTTGCTTTCATCATGATGCATAGACGAAATAAGAATCACGACTCTGGCCTTTTTTGGCACAAGTGATACAACACATAGATCATGTATAAATGCATAGATTGCTGAACCAATTTCCCTGTTTCTAGCAGGAAAGAAATCTTTTGGGATTTCTCTTTTATTTCTTTCAAAGTTCCACATACGTTAGTCCTCTTTGTTTCATGCATGTTGCTAACTCGATTGAGCTAAACCAAAATTGGCGGTAATATATCGGTTAGCCTGTTCAATTGGTTTAGCAAGTCTAATCACAGCCTGAGTTGGCTTCTAGAATTTCATTTCCTCCTAATTTAGAGTTTGACCGTCTGAATCATTTCCCGTGTAAACATATGCATTGGACAGTGCGAACATGAGTAAGGCATATGACTTTTAGGCCATACTGGCATAGTTTCTTCGGAATATACATTTTGAATCTACATTTTCCACGAAATGATAAAAGCATTTCATCGACACATGCTAGGACCATCAAATGTCAAGCATTTGAGAAGTACACCAAACCGGTTCTTCAGTATAACACATTTAAAAATACCACGTCCAATACCATCCGTAGAATAAAATGATTTACTATCTTCTCCGTTGGATTTGAAAATAGCTGAGTAAAATAGTAAACCAATAAAAGTTTCAGTTCATATAACTCTGTTTCATGCCAGACATATTTCAAAACTGATTTTATAGTCTTTTGCAATGAAGATCCTACCACAATATAAAACGCTGTATGATAATGAAAATTCTGATAGGAATTATAAGTAGGAAACGATCAGTGATACAAAGTATATTCATTACAGGAAGCAATTGAGTACAATGAGACGGCAGGACGATGTTCGCCTCACGGGAGTGACCGTGCTCTCTAAGGCACCTTGCCTTGGAGTGCGCATCTGCTCCCCGTCGGCGGTTCGAATGTGCTATAATTATCATATTTTACGTAGTTTCTAAGTCTATGAACTGCAATTTGGTCCCATAGCTTTACCTTATACAGATACATCGAAAGGAAATGAGCAAATGATGATATTTGATAACGACATTGCTACTGTCGGTGAAAATAAAGAACAGCAACAGATTTTATTTAATGGAATGAAAGTATAAATCTAACAGAATACACTCAATATCAAGATTCGTGATCACCTTGCCACCTTAGGAGTAAAGGAATCTACGATGGAGGAAGCAAAGGAGAAGCGTAGGAGGAGAGTGTTTTCGCGAGGCTGCTCGGCAGCGGTTGCGGTGGGCAGTCAAAGAGGGGGCGGAGAAATGGAAAAACTAGTAGAAAACGAACTCTGTGAGGATCAGTTTGCAATCAGAGGAAATGTAGCTACAAGTGTGGCAATACTCAAAGGAAAGGCAAACCTAAGTTTTTAGCTTTTGTAGATTTAGTGAAAGGTTTTTAAATTGTATACTCAATTCACTCTTTAAAATTGTAAAGGTAACAAGGGAAAATACAGGGAACGAAAATTAATATCCAACTTGCGGAGAAAGAGACAGCACTTAGAAGTGTGGAAGGGCGTAGAAGAGACGCGATAGTTGGGGAGCGAGTAGGACGGAGTTGCAGCCTTTCTGTAAAGCTGTTCATTCTGTACACTAAGGAAGCTGATCCAAAAAACAAGGACAATTTGGAAGTAAAGTTCAGGGAGAAGAATTTCAAACTTTGCAGTTTGCCGATGTCAGTGTCTGTTAGAGACCACAAAGGACCAGGAAGAGCAATTTAACTGAATTGACAATGTCTTGAAAGGAGAATATAAGCTGAACATTAATAAGAGAAAAACAAGAATAATTGAATGTGGTGTAAGAAAATCAGGGATTGCTCAAGGAATTAAATTAGATAAGGGGAAGATAAAATTAGTACATGTGTTTTGTTATTCCAATACAAGAATAACTTATGATGACCGAAATGAAAACGAATAAAATGCAGAATGGCCATGGGAACAAAGTTCCTGAAGAAGAGAAATTTTTTAATAGGGTGAGAAAGTTCAGAAAAATGTGGGTTGTTATTCTTATTCAGATATGAAGAAGCTTGCACAGGAACTGGTATCGTAGAGAGAAGCATAAAAACAGTCTTTCCACTGAAGATCACAACAACAACAATCTTTACAAGAACCAATAGTAAATAAAAAGAAATAAATACCAACGTAGAAGTTTTCGAATTAAAAAGTGACTTGTACGGTTTAACCTGCGCATTTAAGACGTAAAGAAGATACTGAAATTAAATTGAGATTGCGGTTATAAATCACAATGAAAGGCTGTCACTCGAGATCCGATGATGATGATGTGGCTTTATTCGATAAAAATGGTAATAATTGCAAGATTGTAGAATGGAAACAATAAACTGGTGAACATTGACTATAATCAGAGTGTACTATAAAAAAAACGCGATAATTTTAGATGTAGCAGAACAGAAGAAAAGCTTTGATTTGGGACCATAACATGAAGACATTCTGTTATTTTCGAAGTAAAATGTCACCTACGTTGACATGAGAGGCGTAGGGCCTACCTGTTCAGGTACATTGGATATTGATCGCAGAAAGGACACTCGTCATATCAAACATACACCTCAATTTCAAAGTAAAATTTCAGTGACTGTATATCTGAAGCATAATATTAAATGGGAGTGAACGAGGGGAAAACTAGAATAGATAAACACGGAAATGTTTATGTATTGAGTGAGTACCACGCGAAATGACCGCCGTTCTCGCCGTAGGTTCGAGTTCTCCCTTGGGCATGACTGTGTGTGTTGATCGTAGTGTAAATTGTAAGTCTACGGACTGATGACCAAAAGCAGTTTGGTCAAATTTCTTTACAAACACTAAATGAAGAGGCAGGGAATCACTAAAACCGGCCGTCTGAAGAATGAATAAGGAAGGAGTGTGTGTAACATATTGCAAGCTCTCAGGATGACAGAAAATGAAAGACTAATGCTAGTGGTCCTGGAACGACACATGGTAGAGGTACTGGGATTGTGTTACAGACTGGCATAGTAGAGTTATTGACTACATCAAGCCGAATCAAAGGAGAAGAGACACACGCATTCTACAGGGTCCGTCTACTTTATAATCTTGAAACTGTTATCTAAATAAAGTGACCAATTCAGTTTCATTTTATTGTTGCCATGAGCAGTGATCGCAGCGAGTTTAGCCACCCAGTGTAGTAAGTTCTTTTATTCTCAATCAATTGGAAATTAGTATTCTTATACAGTTGTTACCAGACCAGTTTTATGCGCATTGTGATTATGAAGTTAACAGCAAGTTTCGTCGCTTCATTGCCACATCCACGTTTTGCAGTAATACTTTATGGCCTTCCGTTTCTATCTGTGTTGACAAGTGTCAGAACGCAATATCATTAAACAACTAATTAACGTAAGAGGCAACATAATAATTCTGCACAAAATGAGACATGAGGAATTACCGTTTGATGTACTCTGTCGGAGATTTCTCACTTGCAGTTAGTTTTTTCCAACTTCCATTTCACATGTGGCAAAAGTGGAGGCAGTGAGATTTATCACTGTTTCTTGAAAGGCAGGCAGGAAGATGGATGCTACCGATACGGTGATAGATGCGCAGAAACCACTCCCGCCCACAGCTGCAGCAGAAGCAGGCTGAGCAGAAACATTGAAGAAGAGCTGTTGCTCTGGCACCGACAACCGGAACTACACACTGATTTCGTTTCTCCTCTTAACTGACACTTACGTAATGTTTCCAAATTAAAAGATTTGTAATTTAAGTATCGTAAGGAGCAAATAATACAAATAAGACTAAAAATTGAACAACTTCCTACAACTTTTTATCTGAGTAGTACGAAATATCTTAATAAGATAAAAATAGAAACTATTTCCTAAAACGTGCGACAGCGCTCTCGAGCACCTACTATCGGCGTGAGTTATAACTGAAACTGGGAGTAAACAGCCGATCAACATTGAGGCTTGGATGACTTACTTTATACAAGAAGGAAATGTATGGAAGGGATCGTAGGAACGTCACACAGGGTGTTTCACTAAGTGTGTTTGCCTCTGTAACTTATAAAATAATAGGTGACAGGAAATTTTAATTTCGGGAGGTCAACACAAGAAAAGTTACACTTTCTGCGGAGCTATGAACATAGTTTGTTGTATCATTTTCCAAAGAGTTACAGCACAAAGATATAATTTTTAAATGGAACAATAGTTTTTTTCTATCGTGCATTGGAATCTTTGAAACCAGCTGCGTCCAAATCAATTTAAACTACATTCCTATCACTGTTAGTTTGGGAGCTACAACCCTTCAAAGTTTAAGGGGTGGAGACTACGACAGCGTAGCCCACTGGCTGGTGGTCATGAGACAGTGGGCCGTGCCCCAGGGGATAGCCACTCGGCCAGTCAGCAACGCTATCGCAGCCTCCACCCCCGGAACTTTGAAGGGTTGTAGCTCCCAAACTAACAGTAATACGAATGTAGTTTAAATTGATTTGGACGCAGTTTGTTTCAACGATTCCAATGCGCAATAGAAAAAACTATTGTTACATTTAAAAAATTATATCTTTGTGCTGTAACTCTTTGAAAAATGATAAAATAAACTATGTTCATAGCTCCGCAGAAAGTGTAACATTTATTGTGTTGACCTACCGCATTAAAATTTACCAATTATTCTATAAGTTACAGAGACAAACACACTTAGTGAAACACCCTATATATGGCTGTAATAATTACAAACAACAAAAAACTCCGAATTTTTTCTTAGGTTCTGAAATTAAAGTCATGCAAGTGTGATGCATTAAGAAGGCTACCATTGGGACTATTCAGATCATCTTTGTATAGATGAGGCTATAGAGAAACAGTTTATTTTATTTTTATTTACTTATTTATTTATTTTTTGCACCGCAGTGTCCTAATGCTAAGTGAAAGTATAAATCTTCCTCGTATTTTTCTGGCCAGCAGACCTTCCGATATCCTTCCTTTTCTTTCTTTCTAAACAAGCCACTTTTAAAAATTTTGTAACGTTACTAATTTGGAGACTCCTAGGACCACTAAAGTTCGCTCTGACTGTATTTCAAACTCTATGTTCTGTTTGAAGTTGTATCAAGTCTTATAAATTTCTTTTACCTTAATTTTATGTCATAACTGAATATGAAACATTCCTTTGTCCTTTAAAAATTTGATATCATTTTTTACTAACTCGGATCTTTTGAACTTATAAGTCATTCCTCCTTTCTGTAAAGCTTTAAATACTTCGTCCAGTAAACAATAATGTCCATACGAAGTCTGTTTGGGAATCAATATGTGGTCCATGTAATTTTGCACAAATTTCTCGTCCTAGTAGTTCATCAAGAGCTAGGATAAATCCAGAAACAGATGTATTTAAACCGATTGGGATTATCCTGTAATGATAGCATTTACCATCGTAGAAAACACGGTTTATTTTCACTATTCCTTGTTCAGACTGATTTGCCAATAGCCAGCAATCAATTCAAGATTTTCTGTAACAAATCGTATAACTTGTCTGAGCGATTAATTTCGCAACTACTATGTTATTCGACATTCGAGCTTTGATCAATACGACACTACCATCTTTCTTATTTACAATTACCATATGGGCTGTCACTTCTTTCTATAATCTGCCACGTAATCATCCGTTCAATTTCGTCCTAAACGGCTTCTTTCTTTTCACTTGGGATCGAGTAAGTTTAGAGGAAAATAATTTCTGAGTCGTGACTTTCATATTGTTTTCGAAATTCCTTACCCTGCCTGGTTTATTTGAGTTTATTCTTGGGTTTGATACCAAACATTCCACATAATTCTGCAGTTTGTTATTTCAGCTGTCTACTATATCCTAAAGCATGGATTTAAAACATTTTTTTCGTCGTCACTCATTCCTGTCTGATTCCATAACTTGTAGACAATGGTAATCAGCAAAATAAATTTCCAAATTTAAGACGATTGACCTAGTGTTATTTTCTAACCACACTGTCAAAACACTGAAATCATATTCCAGTTTGAACATTTTTTTTTTTTTCATTGTAGTCTATCACTGTTTCTTGTTGAGTTAGCCACTCAACACCAAGAATGAGATACAATCCGAGATGAGGCACAATGAAACAACCGTGGTCGAAACTTCGTCCTCCTACCTTAAATTCCAGTAAAATTTAGTTAGTAATGGAATTGTTACTTTTTCCTGTAGCACCTATAATTATTTTTACGTCAGTAAGTGACGTAACCACTACACCTGGATTGTCACTAATATTTTTACAGAATGCTTTAGACACTGCAATAATTTGTGATCGAATATCTAAAAGAACCGTTAGTTTTATTCCGTAAACGTCTATGGGAATAACTGTTCCCACTATCTTCAGATATAGTACCTGTTGCCCTTCTAGTAAGTAACTATTTTGTGGTAGTCTGTCCCACAACAAACTGTTCTATACAATACTAATTTTCCGAGTGGATCTCTTACCACTCTTAGTGGGATCCCTTTATTTCTGATTTCTTCTTCGCTGAAAGTGAATTGTACTAAATTTATGAATGCATAGTTTCGAGGCGAATTAAGCTGATAACATTCTCTCTGTCTTCCAGCCGCATCAAGTGATTTGATATCCACGAGCTTTTGGCCGAAATCTCCTCGGCCATTAAGTGGTGACTGTCTTATCAATGCTGCCGCCGTCCTTATATACCTGCGCGGTCTCCTGTGACGTCACTGGTGCTTAGCCGCATCGCCATATATGGCAATGTTTTATCCGCGTGCCTACCGCGCCCGCTTCAACCGTCCTATGGCCGCGTCCCAAGCTGTGCTCAGCTGCAAGCCGCTGTCTTCATTAAGAGATTATTTTGAATTCGATAGCCTATTTTATAAAGCTATCCCAGAAAGTATATGTTCTGGTAATGTCTGATGTATCCTCCAATGCAATGCGATGTTTGTTTTCTAGAGCGTGCACCGCAATTTCTGATTTACCCAGATAACGTAGGCGGAAACATCTTGCAGGTTCAACACAGCGCTGTGCAATATTGCGCACTGTCTGTCCTATGTAGAACTGTCCACACTCACACGGTATCTTGTACACACCTGGCGTTCTAAGACCTAGTTAATCTTTCACAGGTCTCATCATCTGTTGCAATTTTGTAGGAGGCCTGAAGACGGTGTCGTTCTCGTGTCTCTTAAGAAGCCGGCTAATCTTTTCCATTACCGAGCCACAAAACGTCAAAAAAGCAAGCTTCTTTGTCTCCTCTTCGACGGTCTCCTGTTTGCGTGTATTCGGATGGAAGGCTTCTGTTATCTGGCGGTTGCTGTAGCCATTTTTCTTAAACACGTGGAATAACTGGGTCAGCAGATCTATGGAATGATTGACGTTAGTGAATAATGACACCACATAAAGATGACTATGATAGCAATGATTTTTATTCTTCTGCTTTACCCTGGTTATTCCTAATATTGTTAGAATATGAATTAACAATTAAGGAGTCACCATCATGATCATCACTCTTATCCTATGAATTGTCTTCTGCAGCACTCTTGTCGAGTACGGACATTGTTTTCAATGTCTTCCTACAATGGTATATCACTTTTATTGTGGCATTCAACTTTTTTTTGCCATCGCCGTTATCTGTTCTTTCCAGTAGGTGACTATTAATACGAATTTTAGGATGTCATGAACGGCCTAGGAGTGTTTTCAGTTGTTATCTCATTACCTATCCATAACTCGTTACTAGTTACAATCTTCTACCGACATTTCGTCGTAGTCATCGTTTCCTGCCCCTCGAACATCTACCTCAACTCTAAGGAGTTAGTGTTATGAGGGGCCGGCCGCAGTGGCCGAGCGGTCTGCGGCGTGCCAGTCACAGTATGCACGGCCGCTATGGTCGGGGGTTCGAATCCTCTCCTCGGCCATGGATATTTGTGTCGTCTTTACTATAAGGTAGTTCATAAGTAGTTCGTAAGTTTAGGGACTGATGGCCCCGCAGTTTAGTCCCTTAAGCTTAACAAACATATGAACATTTTTGTTATGAGGACCTGTGCCGCCGCTTCATTTCATCCCCTAGCAGCCAGGCACCCACACACTTCCTGCTAAAGCTACCCCCAAACGCGGCTCATCCAAAGCCACATATAAGAAAAACAACAGAAATAAATGTTTGTCAATAAACTTGTGCCGAACGGAGATAGTAAATTATCGGGATATTTAAATATTATTTCCCCATATTACCAAGGAAACACTCCTCCAGTGTAAACGGGCTACCTTTCGGTTTCCCATAGCATCCTCAATCTTTCTTTTGCCTACGTTGAGATCTCAAAAATATGTTTCTGCTTTCGTCAGACATGACTATTCTTCAACTGAAATGGCAACTCTGGAATTCGTTGTCGCATTATCAGTATCTCTATTGGCATTCAAATAATTCTCATCATTCTCCAGTATTTTGGCACCCCATTTTCTTTCACAAAGACTTCAATCTGCTCTTCATGATGTCTAAATTGAAGTTTGAGTATTTATCAGTTCAAGAGTGGGTTTAATGTTGAAGTTTTAAAATGCCAAGATCGCAAATATGGATTTACTTTTCCTGACGACCGGTTTCGATACAGTTAAGGTATATCATCTTGTCACTTGTGTCCTATGTTATCGTTTTGTAAAGGCGTATGACATTTCACAAAACGGTAACACAGGACACAAGTGACCAGATAATAATAACCTAAGTGTATTGAAGCCGGTCGTGAGGAAAAATAAATCAATATTTGCGATCTTGGCAGTTTAATACTTCAAAGTAAAGAGATCTCCGTCCTACCATGGAGAAATTAAAAGTGGGATTTATAATCCAATATTGGATATATATCTGTCTGGTCATGAAATCTTCTCATTCTCCGGGTCTTTTCCACGTTAACCCTTGTCAAATTATTCGCTGTTACCGCCTGTAATTTGTTAAACAAGTGAAGTAGGCTTCTCCTCTTCCATTGAAACTACCTCTCAGCTGATTTACAAGACATCCTTTCCTTTTGTCACTTCACCTACAACCGCGTTTCAATTCGTGATTATTGATCATTAGACATTCACATTACTTTTAATAAACAATTAGCATTTTTGTAGCCTAATAAACTTCCTCTATTTCTTTGTCTATTGTTTGTGACAGCGGCATGCATACCTGCACTCGCTGTTGGTTGGCTGTCGAATCTGATACACACGAATTTATAAACAAATCACTACGAAGACAGCTACAAAGCATGTTGGATATCTCTTGAAGTCACACTGATCCATTTCCTTCCGTCTATGGCTACAGCGAGAGCCAGAGACACACTTTATCGGTATGAGGTGTTGCGCCATAATACCATTGTTGACAATGAACCAGTGAGAATGGAACAAATGCCAATCATGTCAGCAGACCATGCTAACGCACATGTTCTGTGAATAAAAAGGTCCTGCTCTAAGTTTTTTAAGTATTATATTCTTTCCCTCAACACGAGAGAATAAACTATGATTGGTTGACGAAGTAGATCCAGTTTTTAATCCACCATTGTATGGACGCCTAAAAAATCCATCATTATTCCTTAAACTAATTGGTTTTCACTTTAACCATTTACCTGCCATCGTGCTCTCTTCTAACCGATTCATACAAATTTGCAGTTAGATGCGCTTCAAAAACCTCGCAGAAAAACCGTTTTGCGCGGAATATCCTAAAGGTAAATGTATAATTGGTGTCATTAGATGAGCACTGATTTAAACCCAATTGATATCTTTGGTTCATATATTAAGCTGTACGTGTCATTAGCCTAATCACTAAGTACGCCTGACGTGCTGTGTACAGTTTGCGTCAAACCATCATACCTGGATATCTTATGATTATTGCATGAAAGAAATATTTGTTTGTACTAGATCTGTGTATCTAACTTCGTGCAAAATTTTAACCAATTCTACTAGTTTAAAGGGTAAAAGCAAATTGCTACAGACGCGTTAAAGGAAATAACTTTTGCACGAAAAGTCGGAATAAGATACGAAGTGCATACGGAACGGCTCCCTTAGCTGCATATACATTTCGGCCAAGGGATTTCTTTTGCGAAAGGTACTGATCGATTCACATATTTGGTTACCAGCTCTCGTTTACATTAGTATAGCTGCAGTAAAAGAGATGTTCTAATGGTCATTCAGTTGTGCGCTAATACGAGGTAATTATAAACTTTTCATCCCATTATCACAACTTCATTTGGGATACTCCTGTTCGCGATTCCCACGTGTGGTTTGTCCGGAACCTACTCACATTATTGGCGTCGAGTAAATACTGTAAATTAAATATCTGAATAAGTAAGATTGTGACTGGTATAGCGGAAAACGTGTAAAAGGCATTCAGTTATTTAAGAAAAACATTTTAAGAAAATTGTATGGACTTGTGTACCTTGTTGTAGATATATCACTGTTAAAAAAAACTGTTGAATTATTTACTGGCACCAGAAACACTTACAAACTTGAGGAAACAATTTGCCTTATTTCTCTATTTATAGAGATATGTAGAAAAGTACAAATCTTCGGCAGAAATTAAGACCTGAGGTACCTTACTCGGAAATTTCCGGACCTCACCCACGCCTTTTCTTCAAACAAGGGTTACTCACCTATTGCATAGTTGTAGTGTTGTCAGTGTCCCAGGAGGAGGCTATACTAGGCGGTCGTAGTTCCAGGCAGCAGTAAAAAATTACAAGAACTATTTGAAACATGGTCTCCTGATGTAGGGGAATATTAAAACTATTACACAGAGTTAAGGTACAAGTAGTATGCAGAGAGATCGCGCAAAATCTATTCTCTATGTTTCTGGTTCTTCTATATTTTTGTGGTTATTCAAACTTATGTTTATAAAATGTATAGTAAACTACTACATAAATATTTTAAAGATTATACGCAGTGTTGCAATATCATCATGTCACTGATTGATAGCAATGTAAGTTGTTTGTATCCATCCAATATTAATCATCCGGTAGCTATTAGCGTTTCGAATATACAGTTTCAAAGAGGTACGCGCTCAATTTCAGAGACGTTACATATTATACATATTAAACTGCTTGTGCCATCTAAATTAGAATTTAGTGTTTAGTGCAGACGTAGTTGAGTGAATATTGAATTGCAGATTTCTGTTGTAATAACAACTAACTTTTAAAGACTTTTGTTGGACACTTCTGGTTTTATGAATGTCCCCACGGACACAAAACGTATTTTAGTAAATACAAACACAAATTTACTTAAAATAATTTCGGGAAATGTTATATCAGTTGGTTAATACAGCTTTCTCAAAATAAACATCTTATGTTACATTAATTGCCGTCTAAGGCCATATTGGATAAGCTAATTGTTTCTACGGAGATGAAAGTTGTCGTCCTAAAAAGGTAGCGTCAGAGTAACTTCCAAAGAGATGGTTGTCAGCATCGATCTATGATATTCGGCAACCTACATTCAATACGTTAGTCGATTGGTATGTCGATGGATGGCGTTATTGCAAAGATGTGGGAACAAGAAGTTTTCTAAAAGTGATGGCTGAGATAGCAGAGGACGCTTGAGAGATGTATGAGGTGGCTAGTTATTGTGGAAATCTTCAGCAGTTGACCGTCGAATTTTCAGCGTTGTCCGCTCCAGCCATGGGTATATCTAGCTTTTATTATTTTACCTTTATTTCAGCTAATTTTAAAACTCTAATTTATGTATGGCTCTAACCTTAATACATATAAAAATCTGTGCCTATATTTTACTCTGCCGCCAAAACCAAAAGGCGGCTTCCTGCCACTCACAGCCGACCACTGCCGACGTCACAATGCTGTTATTGACTGCAGCCAGCGGCATTTCCACACGTGTTCCAATGCACGTGCTTGCTGTACAACCATTCACTGCAGAGCGCCTTCAGTTCTACACACAACCGAAGAGAATTAGTAACATTAGAAAGCGTACTGGAGGCGAGCAGCGATGGTCATATAACAACCCGCGAGGACTCGCGCGTGAGCATTTTTCTCACAGTACTTTTAAAACAATCGGTATTTTATCAATTTTAAATAGTCGATTTTGTGTTTTCTTATAAGCACAACTAGAAATACTTATTTAGACATATTAAGAGCGTTACAGCGTTAATTTACTGTCTGAAAAATACTATACACGCAATCGATCGCGTAACTTTTAAAGGCTCGAGTTCTCACGGGCTAAAAAATAACAATTAAAAATAGTCTAGGTAGCAAAATTGTTGTTTTCGTTTTTTTTTTGTCCCAGCCTTGTCGCCGCTTTTGTGTCTCGTTTCCGTCGTAGGTATCGGTGGCCGAGTTGAATGAGACCGACACAGGAATAAAGGACGCACGCTTGTGCAGGTACGAAGGTGAGCAGCCAGTGGGACAGCAGAAACTAGAAACACTAGAGTAAATTAGAACGAGATATACATTTCTTAGAGACTTAGTAATACTATTTCTTAGAGACTTAGTAATACTTAACTTTTACATAGCTCAGTACTGCAGAATGCTGATACATAGTTGAGTTAGCCTAGTGCTTATCCGATAGCCAAGTCTTCACTGGTGCCTATCTGATTCCGAAGTGTTAACTGGTTCCTATCTCAGTCCCAAGTGAACGATGTCGTTCAGTGGTGGCCACGAGCGGAGTAGTAGCAGATGGCGCTCGTGGCTGATGTCGTAAGAACGCCGCGCCGTGCGTGCATGGCGGCGCGCGGCGAAAGTAGGTGGCGCGCACTTTACACTTGTGCGACACCACACGTTTCATGACCGGTTTCAGTCTATATAGATCATCTTCATATAAAAAAATAAAAAAATGTGCGATCTAGACTGTTTTTAATATTTATTTTTATGAAGGGAATTACATCATTCGTCGCATCATAGTGACTTCCCACCTATGCACCTTTTGTCACTGCAAAAGTCGCCATTAACTTCTTTTTTCTTTTCTTTTTTTATACGCGTATTCTTTTCAAGGTCGGTTTTCATCTTTTCACACGTAAATTTCAATAGTTGTATGTCACCCTTTCACTTCGAATTCTCACAGATGGCATTCCAGTGCGATGGATACAGCCCAGAATAATTCGCATACCCGTGATTAGCCAGACCTGGTTTTATAGGCACGAGCCACACTGACAGCAAGTCGGTTCTCAAGCGAGACCAAGCACCACCATTCTGAAAACAACGGTTCCCTCCACGGCCGCCGAGGATGACTCCGTCTCTTCGAGGAAGATCGACCGCGGAAGACCTTCCGCAACATAGAGGTTTTCTTCGGAGTTGTAAATTCTAACTAACCAGTGTGTGTACTGGTGGAGCATAGAATAAATCCTTGTTTGAAGCTTGATAGCTCGTTCACTGCATAAATAGATGCGTTACACTGTTAAACAAAGTCAAAACCTACGTGTGTAACGAAACGAGGGGTGAATTACTAAAATATGTTTCACAATGTAGAAGAAAATAAAAACTTACATATGTAAAGAAGTAATTAATGACTTAAAACTTACCTGCTACACTTTAAGACAAGATCTAAAAACTACAGTGTAATGAAACAAATACTAAACAAGATAGAACTTGTCACAAAACAGTAGCAAAAGATGCGAGGTAAAAAGATTATGAAATTTATTACAAGGTGCCCATAAAGTAAGCATCTATTTTCATGTTCCACATGTGTTATAACAAAATAAGCATTATATTTAGAGAGAAGCCGGCCGCTGAGGCCGAGGGAACTGAACCGCTCCAGTCACGGTCTGCACGGCCACTACGGTCGGGGGTTCGAATCCCCCCTTGGCCACGGATATTTGTGCCGTCTTTAGGATTAGCTAGTTCATAAGTAGTTTGTAAGCTTAGGGACTGATGACCCCCGTAGTTAAGTCCCATAAGCTGTACAAACATTTGAACATTTTTTTTAGAGAGAAGCCAACACTGTTGAACAAGTCCACCTCTACTGACAACATACTGTTCCATCACACTGTAGATGCGGAACACGCAATGTAATATTTGAGGGGTTATTAGAAAGCATGCCATTCGTATTCACCGCTTCAGTCAAATGCGGCATCCTGGTAGCAAAAATTCGGCTCTTGATGAAACCCTATGCAGAAAAGACGAGGGATGTGAGCAGCCCACATGTGAACTGCGGCTTTTCCTATCCACCTTTTAGGAAAGGTTTCTTTCAGGAAACCCCGGGCACTGTTTGCATTGTGGGTTGGTACCCGATCTTTTGATACATGACACAGGCAAGGATACCATCCTGTTGCATTTGTGGCTCCAAGAGCAACTGCAGCATGTCCAGGTACGTTGCTATTTTTAGTGTTCAAAATGTTCAGTTGTTTGTAAATCAAAGGGACTTAACTACGTTGGTCATGAGTCACTAAGATTAAAAAAACTACTTACACTAACTTAAAGTAATATTCACAAAATATATGACGTCAACTGCGATTGGGCAAAGCTGAAAATGTGTACCCAGCCGGGATTCGAACCCGGGTCTCCTGCTTTCTAGGCAGTTGCGCTGACCCCTACGCCACTGGGGACACAGTGATCACCGCACGCCGGCCGCGGTGGTCGAGGTGACTGAGGCGCTCCAGTCACGGTCAGCACGGCCACTACGGTCGGGGGTTCGAATCCCCCCTCGGGCATGGATATTTGTGCCGTTCTAGTTCGTAAGTAGTTCATAAGTAGTTTGTAAGTTTAGGGACTGATAACCCCGTAGTTAAGTCCCATAAGCTTAACAAACATTTGAACTTTTGAACATTTTTGATCACCGCACCTGCAAGGACTACCTAAGCACGCCTCCCGTCAGATACAAATTCCCAGCTTCGCCCTGCCCACAGTACTCAAACTCGTAGTTATGAAACTAATTCCCGTAAGAGTAAGGGCTTCAAACGTGCTGGGATTTGTATCTGACGGGAGGCGTGCTTATGTAGCCCTTGCAAGTGCGGTGATCACTGTGTCCCCAGTGGTGTAGGGGCCACCGCAACTGGCTAGAAAGCAGGAGTCCCGGGTTCGAATCCCGGCTGGGTACACATTTTCAGCTTTGCCCAATCCCAGTTGATGTCATATATTCTGTGAATATTAAATAAATAACAACTGCAGGATGAGAAGTGATGTCTGTTCTTTCGGAACAGATGCCACATGTATATATATAATATGCCGGAGACGGGCAATGATCCTATCGTTAGTGGGGAGGGGTGGGCAAGTTTGAAGCCCTTCAAATGTTTGTTAAGCTTAAGGGACTTAACTGCGGGGACAAGAGTCCCTAAATTTACAAACTACTTATGAAGTACCTTATACTAAAGACAGTACAAACCTCCATGCCCGAGGGAATTCGAAACCCAGACGGGAAACGGCCTCGCGCAACGTAGCAATGCGCTCGGCCGCTCCGCCACGGCGTGGGATCCTTATCCGGTGGGTTTGACGAAGGACATTGAAAGAGTTCAAAGAAGGGCAGCTCGTTTCACGATACAAGGGAGACAGCGTTACGGAAATGATACAGAAACTTGGATGGGAATCATTACAACAACGGCGCTTATCGCTGCGCCTTGGGCTACTTATGGAACTCCAGTAGCCAACGTTCTCCTCCGAATGCAAAAATATATTGTTGACTGCCACTTACATCGGTAGAAAAAATAATCAAAATAAAATACGAGAAATCAGAGCTCGAACGGAGAGATTCAGATGGTCTTTCTTCCCACGCACTATTCGAGAATGGAATGGGAGCGTCCTAGCGCATTGAGGCGTTATGCTCCGATGCGCAAGGCCGTTACCCGTCGGGGGTTCGAATCCCCCTCGGGCATCGATGTTTGTGCTGTCTGTAGTGTAAGTTAGGTCATAAATAGTTTGTAAAGTTTAGGGACTGATGACCCCGCAGTTAAGTCGCATAAGGTTTACAAACATTTGAATGGGAGATAAATAGTATAAAGGTGGTTCATGAACCCTATGGTAGGCACTTAAATGTGATTTGCAGAGTATCCCATGTAGATGTAGATGAACTCTCTGTCGACGGGACGTTAAACTATTTCTTTCATTCCTTCCTTAGAAATACCGTGCAGCGTAACAGCGTGCTCTAACCGTGGTATTACCACTCGTGCACCAATAGAAGTCACCATTAACGAACCGTCGTGCACGTTTGCGCCAGTGATTTACATGCCGCGTGTACTTACGCACAGTAGTATGCTAAGTCACCAATAACTCAAAGCAACGTAGCACCAATCACCGAATACAGTCTTCCTTCGTGGTGCTATTCCTGTCCACGCGCGGACCCTCCAGGTCACCACGCTGTCACCGAGAAGCCAGCGCCGTCCGTCAGTTAATTTAAAACCGTCCAGTACATCCTAAGTACACTACTTTATCTTTAATTACGGCAGGCTTATTTTAACGTAACCAGGAAACAATCGCGGAAGGACCAGGCGGTAGGAAATTGAATATCATCCGTCATCGAAGGTTATTTTAAACAACAATTACTACCAAAGACAAGAAATTGTTGTTACCGGTTAGTATTAAAAAAAATGAGATATGCATACTTATCAAAATGAATTTGAAATAGACTCGAAATACAAAAAAACAAGATGTTACAATGAAGCAATACAATCATTAGCATGGTTCCATCTCTAGGCCTGGCTATAGTAAGGCTGTTAACCAATTTAAGAATAGCATTCCAAAATTATTTACCCAAGATAGACTAGGCAAGTGACATGAAGTTTTATACCACTATTCAACAAATTACACACTGCAAGTAAAAATTACACAACCCTTAAATCAAACCACAACAAAAATTTATGAAAATTAAATAATGAAAAGTGCGCGCTCGTCCGCTCGTCTTTCGTTGGGCCAATCAACACGCTTGTCAGGTATCGTTTCTCGTAACATAACCAACGGGAACCGCCCAATTCAAGAACAAGCGTCCGACATACACAGATGACTGACTAAAACACACAAAGAACTACTTTAGCGTTGAAATACAAACAAATAAAACTAAGACCCTGAAAGTATTATCCTCTATCTCCCAATGAAAGAGATGGAACTGAAACAAAACACTGTGACAGCAACCAAACGATCATTATGATTAATGAAGTAATTTTTTTGTTTTGTGTAGTGACCACCACGGTTCAAGTTTTCACAATAGAATTTATTAAGTCATTGAAAGTACCCTCTGGGTTCGTTTACCAGTGAAATGAAACTTAATTCTTGTATAGGGATAGAAATCACAAAACCAAACACATAATATAGTCTGATAGATCAAAGACACAGTCACTCTCAATCCACAAGGTAACGTTCCAGCCGCTTCCGTCCGGGAGGCCGTTGGCGAAGTCGATAGGAGTCAGCGATCTTGCGTCGTGGAGACGGTCCTAGGCGGGGAGAGCGAACACACCAACACTAGCTCATCTGCTGGCGAGTCGGGCTTAAGTAGATACCTGGAACCAATCAGGAGGCAGGCAGAAGGATACGCAGTCGGTTCACAGAGCCACCTGTAAGAAATAGTCCCTATTAATTTTGTTTGTTTTGTGGTTACTGCTTGTATATGTTCTGGTTTTGTGTAGGCATGTGGCAGGCGCTGTTTGGTCTCGCGCCGCCTGTCCAGTTGCGTTGCCCGCTTGACAGTCCTATTGTGAGGTATGCCGGCTTGCAGGCATTTGGCCTGCGGCATCAGAGCACCTAGCACCCACTAATCGTCAATAAATCACATCTGACTGTCGTGGTAGATGCAGCAATATAAACTAAAAGCAATTGTAGATTACGAACCACGAATATCGTCTCAGGCATTAAATGAAAGAAATAACATTCCCTTGTGAAAAATGAACGATAATAACTGCGAATCATTCTACCGCGCGCCTGCTCCTGAAAACACCAATGACAAACGGTTACAACAGTCAGTGCCGTATTGACCCCGCCATATCCTACTTAACCAGTAACGTGAAGCTGCAATTACACCGATAACAACAGTGCACAGGCGAACTTCCCACCATACTCAAATTTAGGTAAAAGTTTCGAAAGGTTCTCACCCAGCGAAAGGAGAATCTCAGTACAGTTTACTACCCAGCTAGGCAGAAAGAAGACACGGAAGGAAGCCTTCTCTCTGTAGTAAAGAATGGCTTCGAATTGCTCTCCCATCAGATTGTCCTTTCTCGTTCCTCGAACTTGTTGCGTCCAACGTACTATCAGAACACGCACCGCGTGTCCGACACACCAACACGGCAGCAATATAGCATATCACGGGCAGGGCCGACTACCGAGATAAACGGCAAAGAGCCAATTCCCCGTCCGCCAAGACGTCACGTCGTACAGATACCTGCCCGCGCCCTCTCGCCTTTCCTCGTGCGCACTCTCCCGTTGTCACCACCAAAGTGCTCACACATCCGCCCGCCAGCGCTCGTGTATCACCGGTCAAGCTCTCAGACCAAAGATAGCATGTTCAAGAGCCAGACGCGTGGCATCGATTGCGGAATTGCTTACAATACACGATCAACAATATCCGAACACCCCAAAAATTTAAGTTTGGCACATTATGCTGCCAACCACTACCAGCTGATATATATCAGCAACCTCAGTAGTCAGACATTGTGAGAGAGTAGATTGAGGCTGTCTGCAGAACTCATTCTCATAATATCAGAATTATTATCTTAACTTTTATATATTACATGTTATATAGTTATGTATTTCTACTCTATGTAGACTTTAGGCTACTTGCACAGTGACTTAGTTGTCTTCTCATAATATGGGAAACTTTATCTCTTCATAAATATATATATATATATATATATATATATATATATATATATATATATATAGGATTTCGTAACTTCACAGTACTATGTTTCTTTGAAGTTGAATTTGCTTCCATATTGTTTTGTTTTGACACCACTGCCACCTAGTGGCAACCTGTAGCAAGTGTTCTGCAATCTTTTCCTTTTCAGTCTCCTATTGGCTTGGGCCAAGTCCACATTTTATTCATTATGATGAAAAACTTTAACAAAATGTTTACGTGTGTTAGAAGGTTAGAAGGTTACGCAAAGTAATGTACATGTTTTGTTAACTGTCATCTTATTTGTATACCGCAATAACTTTGTAGGCTGTAGACATTGTATAACTTTTTGCAGTGATTGTACTGGAGTTTCTGAAGATGGTGACTGAGCTCACCGAAACCGGTTAAGGGACGAAAATAAATTTTTAGCGGACTTGGCTGAATGAAGTGTTTTACTGGAACTCATGGACTTCGAATGTGGCAAGTAATTGGGTGTCACTTGTTTCAGAAGTCCGTACACGAGATTTCCACTCTCCCAATAACCCATACGCCCATTGTTTCTGATGTGATACTGCAGTGAAAAAGTGAAAGGACGCGTACAGTACGAAATAATACAAGCCGACGTCTTCAGACGACCGACAGAGATCGCCGACAGGCGTCTGCCTGTATCCAGACCATTACAAAGGATTTCCAAACTGCATCACGATCCACTCCTAGAACTATGACAGGCGGGAGATCAGAAAACTTGGATTTAATGCTAGAGCGGGTGTCTATAAGCCACACATCACGCAGGTCAATGACAAACTGCACTTGGTGTAACGAGCATCAACATTATACGATTGAACAGAGGATGATCGTTGTTTAGAGCTGCGAATCACAATACAGGCTGTGGCGATTCGATGGCAGGGTGGGGGTATGGGAAATGCCCGAAAAACGAAATCTTCAAGCGTGTGTTGTGTGAACAGTATAATTCTTATGCGGTGGTGTCAGTGTGTGGCCGTATTTCTAATGGGGCTTGCATCCCTTGATGATTTGCGCAGCAATGTCACTGTCTACGGTCTACATTGATGTTCTAAGCATCTTGTTTGCTTCCAGTCTTAAAGAGCAATTCGAGGATGACGATTGAATCTTTCAACATGATCTAGCATCTGTTGTGAGATTACCGCCCAATAGAAATATTGGTAATTAACAGCATTTGATAATTAAACAGTATGAAGTTCACTGCAAACATTGACCATGCCAATGCACTAAATGTTACACAATGTTAATCTTATTAATTATGGTAGCAATGTATGTACGCAGTTGGGTGACAACATTTATAGTTAGGCCATAGGTAGAAATTCTCCACGTTGAGATTTTCTGTGTGCTTGTAGCTGACGGGAGGCCAGCGAGCAAGCCGACGTTGGTGGCTTGTCCCAGCTTAGGATTTTTCAGGTTCATTTCCGGTGAGGCGAGAGAGGGACAATGGCGAGTGCCAGGCACAGTGCAGTGCACAGCGTGAAATAAAATATTCTAATACTGCTGGCATTTGAAGTAATACGATGCGGTCAGGAGCCTCTAAGGCCCTCATTACAAAATAGCCTGTTGACAAATAAACAATACATTAGCTGTTATAGTCACATCTGGCGTAATATGTTTAATAGACAATGAAAAGTAACAAATTACCACTGAATACAAGACAGTTACACAACAAGCATGGCAATGTTTTTTTTATAAAAGTAATATATTAACTATTTCTTATTTTATTTTCAATTAATCTTGTGTATTTTATCTTGAAATATTCAGTTAAATCACTTATCTGTGATATAAGAAATTGCACGATTACAATAAATAGTGCAAAGGATGTTCATACCAATATAAAAACCTAATAAGAAGAAATTTGTTTAATGTGTAGTGTAATTATTTTTATTTTTATTAAAGTTTTAGAAAAGTATTGGCTGAGCGATGTACGTTGGCAAGTCGGTTAGAACAGCTCACCGGAAGTTGATGACGTAGGGGAAGAAAAACCAGGCAGTTGGGCTTTTGGCGGCCCGGGAAGTGAGGAGTCGGGAGCGAGTGGTGTAGGTGGTCGGGCGGCGTCGCCTTATGAGAGTCGGCATGTGAATCTCCAGGTGGAGACTATAGATTTTTGTGTGGCAATTGCCAAGTGTGGTTGCTCGTCGTAGACTGCACCAAGCTGTCTCGAGTGCTACTGTGTGTTGTGAATATTTAGCCGGTGGAACAAGGTATGCATCGCACTAAATTAAAGGGACTGATTTGATAATGGAACGTCGTCGCATAGGCATGAACATAAACGGTGTTTGAGACAGGCACATGGTGTGAAAACAATTTGCGACAAATATTCATTTTGTCTGGGGGCTCACGAGCTATAACTTTATTTGATAAATGTGTCGACGTACAGACGTATCAGCCACAGGGTTTTAATATGGTGTAATAAACAACATAAAGTGAACTTTCGCGTGTTTTCAAAAATAGTAGTTAGTACACCCCTTTCTCTCATGAACTTGACTTTATTATGAAATTTTTTGTTAATCATATGCAGGGAAGGAAAGCTGCGAACGTGTGATATCATACCCTAGAAAACGAGTCAGACAGTAACGATCACAGTTCCAGTGTTTTTGCATGTTTAGGAATTTGGTTCGCAGTTGGTGGTTGTGAGTTTTAAAAATTAAACTCTCACCCCGACCTTCACCCTCGCACTGTTCATAATGGACGGCCTGTGACAATAACAACTCTGTAATCGAGTGGACGACATATAGTCGTGACTTCAATCCTGTAAAAGATCTTTGGGATGTTTTGGAACGCATTCGTGCTACGCCTCACGACCTACATCGATAGCTCTCTTCATTGCAGCATACTGTGTAGAATGGGCTGCCATTACCGAACAAATCTTCCAGCACGTGATAGAACGTATTTTCTTCTGATGATCATTTCTACCTATGTAAGTGATGGAGTGGAAGCTGCCATCTAAAATAGGGTTGGGTTAACACCGCATTAGATTGCAACCTTTCAATCGAATTTCGTAACCCCACAAAGTCGTCATCCAATCCGAGACTGCTTATTTTGTTTTCACCTGCTTCAATCTCACCCGATGAGTCTATCGTTTTCAATCCAACATCCATAAATAAAATTAACAATAAGTTACTGCCTGGTCTTTCCCCTGAAACTACCTGGAAATATGAACTAAATATATCGTCAACTGATCCTGCTACCGAACAATCTACGGACAGACCTTAAATTGCCTATTCCATAATCGATGAGAAAGGACAATCTCTATTTTTATTTTTATTTATTGTTTACTTTAGTTATTAAAATGCCCAAATTGGCTTGCCTTGCGAAAAAAAAAGTTTAAATAAACATCCGAAAGTAAATTTTGGTTGATCTTTTACGGGACTTTTGTCATTCTAAGCACGTCTGCACTTTTTCATAACGTCTTTCCAGTTTTGTATAACAGTTTTTGCTGTTCTGTCGAATTTTATTCCGAATGAAAAAAAGAACAATGTAAACTTTCACGGCCGGCATCAACTTCAATTAAAACTTCCGGGCTGATAAGCCGTGGTCGATTTATAAAACTTTCCCCTAACGTTTCATCTTCGGCTGCGGAAGACATCTTCAGAGGTAGAGTTCACCACTCTACCTCTGAAGATGTCTTCCGCAGCCGAAGATGAAACGTTAGGGGAAAGTTTTATAAATCGACCACGGCTTATCAGCCCGGAAGTTTTAATTGAAGAAAGAAAGAACCTTACTACAACGGTATGAAAATCGTGTTAATAATGGATATTTTATCGCGAAATACACTATTTAAAATGATTGAATCTCAGAGACGGTACGAACACGAGTGTGCGAGAACAATTTCATGCGGTGTGGTGGAATAGTGTGTAGATACGAAATAGCAGTTACCCTTTTTACAGTTGGAGAGGTTGTAACACAAGCGCAGACAATGAGGCCTTCAAAGAACATGGTTCAATGGCCAACCGAGCAGAATCCATCCATGGCCGAAAAATCCCGCCACTATGGCAACCACAACACTTACACTCTCGTGACGGACAGCGGTGACTGTAAATATCTTGATGATTTATTCTAAATCTACGCGGCAAACATTCGAAAATGTTTTTACCCAACAATATTCAATTTTCCAGGAACTTTTCTGAAAATTAACTGCAGTAGAAATATTACAAAAGTCTCCGTTAGTGAATCATTAATGTAGAATGACGTGCGGGCTGACTCGTTTCGTGAATTTTTAGTTACGACAAGAGATTCGGATGTATTTGCTTGTTAGTTAATCTTTCTGTAAATTTCTCCGTAATACTGCTAGTTACATTTATAAAAAAGAGATTAATACTTCAATCTCAGAAATGATTCCTAATTCTACGGTGTATGATAGTGTCGAAGGGAAATCAATTTCTTATGACTGAATTGTAATAGATGTTTTTGCTCAAGGAAAGTGTTACTGGACAGGAAACTGTCAATTTAACGCTTCATTGGAGTAATAAGAAGACATACGATTGTATTTGTATTTTTGGCTTTACGATTTCGTCCTATCTACCAATAACTGTCGCTACGGACAGGACAAACCTATTACAACTCCCTTACTAATTAATACGAGATTATCTCTCCCTTCCACTACTTTCTCTGCTGGATTTCCCACCAACGTTACTTCCGCACGGATGCGTAATCGGAACTTGAATCGATATCCGCGAGTTTCCTGCGACGTTCGATTCGCCAAGTCTGCCAGAAAACTTTCCGTGTAGCTGACGAGCAAAAAAAGGGAACCGACAGTTACTTGGCAATTCGCCTGGATTTCACACAGAAATGGATCTCCTTCCTAATAACCCGAATATTTATGGAGCCGTTCTGAATGTAATATCGGTTGGCTGCCTCAGCGATCACATTCCTCTTACAAGTCAGGGAGGCAATAACTTTCGCAATGCACATCTGTGAATCGTAAAATGGGGCAACACCTACTCCGAGTATCTGTGAAGCTATTTGTACAATTTTCAACACAATGTAATGCGGCAATGCAGTTATACAAATTGTACAGTTTCCCATCCTAAGCATATGCTCCTTTAATTAACGGGAAATAGGAATAAGATAATACAGATAATGAAATGTACTTTAATACTACAATATTTGCATGGTTTAGACCCATGCTTGTCATTAATAAATATTATTTTTGGTAGAAAATTAATAACAGACAACCAGTTGCAACAATTGTTGTTTACTAAACTTTTGACCACGGTTTCGACAGATATAAACCCGTGTTATTCAGAAATACATGTATACCTATAGACAATGTGACATCATAAATTAAAATTAATAATGGTTATGTCTGAAATATGTGTCATACGAAGCCTATTGACTAAAACATTGTGATATACAAATCAGATTAAAACTGTTACTTACTATACTTGCATATCACAGGAATTTGAGATCCCTTTTTTCTATGGAATGTGCTTTAGATCAAAGGGATGCCAAATTCCTGTGATATGCAAGTATAGGAAGTAACAGTTTTATTCTGATTTGTATTTCACAATAGGCTTGGTATGATACATATTTCAGGCATAAAGATTATTAATTTTAATTTATGATGTCACACTGTCTATAGGTATACATGTATTTCTGAATAAGACGGGTTTACATCTGGCGAAACGGTGGTCAAAAGTTTATTAAACAGCGACTATTCCAACTGGTTGGTTGTTATTAATTTGCTATCCTACAACCGCTGCTGGGACGCAGTCATGTTTAAAATATTATTTTTTGTTTTATTTTTTTCCTCAAAAGCTATTATTACCTTCAAATGACTCCACAAGATCGTTATAAGTGATTTTTTTTTTCACAATCACGCCATTAGTATTGCAATACTACCCTTCTTTAAGGAATGACGTCAAAATGATTGTTTATTAATTTTAATCTGATGAATCATTATTATCAAAACAACAATTAAGATGAAATATATACATATAAATGTCTCTAAAATTGAAGTAAGTTCAAGAAATAGAAACCCAACTACGAGGAAGTCTTCAGTATCTTCTGTACGTACCTCAACTTTGCAGCTGCATCCAACCACTTTGAAATCTGCAATGCAAGCTAAAATTAATCTGCAATGGGAGCACGCGATTCGAATAAATAAAATATGACACTGTATACGAATTCTTACAGAGAACAATAAACAAGTAAGCAGCCGTTCTCGCCCTTCTGGTAGGACGTCAGCGCTATCTGGGTTAATACTCTTGTACTTCATTTACTGCTAAATTATTTTATTCTTTATTATAAAATGTTCAGAGGAATTACGAACCAGCAGCGCAAGTCTGCAGACTACAGGAATTTTTTTCTCTTATTTGTATACTATCAGTCTTGTGCTTTTACAGCTTTGCGCAGCGTATTGTAGAATCCAATAAAGTTCGAGGTTGCAGCTGCGCGAATGCAGTTTTTTCCAATACGAGGTGCATTCAAGTTCTAAGGCCTCCGATTTTTTTTCTAATTAACTACTCACCCGAAATCGATGAAACTGGCGTTACGTCTCCACGTCTCCACGTCTCTACAGACGTACACATTTTTCACAACGTTGACGCCACGATTCCATGGCAGCGGCGAAGGCTTCTTTAGGAGTCTGTTTTGACCACTGGAAAATCGCTGAGGCAATAGCAGCACAGCTGGTGAATGTGCGGACACGGAGAGTGTCTTTCATTGATGGAAAAATCCAAAAGTCACTAGGAGCCAGGTCAGGTGAGTAGGGAGCGTGAGGAATCACTTCAAAGTTGTTATCACGAAGAAACTGTTGCGTAACGTTAGCTCGATGTGCGGGTGCGTTGTCTCGGTGAAACAGCACACGCGCAGACCTTCCCGGACGTTTTTGTTGCAGTGCAGGAAGGAATTTATTCTCCAAAACATTTTCGTAGGACGCACCTGTTACCGTAGTGCCCTTTGGAACGCAATGGGTAAGGATTACGCCCTCGCTGTCCCAGAACATGGATACCGTCATTTTTTCAGCACTGGCGGTTACCCGAAATTTTTTTGGTGGCGGTGAATCTGTGTGCTTCCATTGAGCTGAATTTCGCTTTGTTTCTGGATTGAAAAATGGCATCCACGTCTCATCCATTGTCACAACCGACGAAAAGAAAGACCCATTCGTGCTGTCGTTGCGCGACAACATTGCTTGGCAACATGCCACACGGGCAGCCTTGTGGTCGTCCGTCAGCATTCGTGGAACCCTCCTGGATGACACTTGTCGCATTTTCAGGTCGTCATGAACGATTGTGTGCACAGAACCCACAGAAATACCAACTCTGAAGGCGATCTGTTCAACAGTCATTCGGCGATCTCCCAAAACAATTCTCTCTACTTTCTCGATCATGTCGTCAGACCGGCTTGTGCGAGCCCGAGGTAGTTTCGGTTTGTTGTCACACGATGTTCTGCCTTCATTAAACTGTCGCACCCACGAACGCACTTTCGACACATCCATAATTCCATCACCACATGTTCTAACGACCTTCACCCCTTTTCGGAATGACTCAAACTGAGCCCTAACATTTTCCTAAATCACGGAAAGTTTTATTAGTTCACAGTCTCTATAACAAAGTCATTCCACTGTAGGTGAAGTTGAATTTATATGCTGGCTGAAGTCCATTGCGTTGTGAGCTGTCTTCGGCATTCAATAGAAGATCTGACGTTACAGGATCCTTTCGTAAATCATAAATATGTCAGTTGATATGGAAACGATTTTATTTCCATTTAAATAAAGTTTAAACACAGTCTGTTTAAATCAATCACATTGTTGCACAATCAAAAAAAAAAAATGTAGCGGCAATCCAACAAGGCTGCATACAGATTTGTGACTGCTAGAAGACTAACTAAACATGGTTTCTCTCAAACATCTTTCTACGTAACCGCGTAATAATATTGATGACAAAGTTTTGTAATTCACAATTAAACAATATTCTTTTACATAAAAAATGGCAAAATACAGAAATTAAAACATTACATTTAAGCTTTGACTATTTATCTCAATGTATGTACATGTTTCATGAAATTTGTATTTAATGTGGTACACAAATTTAAAGTCATCCTTTGACTAGTGTTTACAGTGCTCAAATTATTTACATTATTTGTGTTTTCGAAGTTCACACATATTTGCTTCGCCAATATTGTGTAGGCGTACTATTATTGTGACATGGGATTTTAATGTATTTCAGTTTTCGGTAAATTTTTTTATTAATACGGATTTGTATATGGTTGTCGTAGTTTTGTTAATTTCGAAGATAGTTTCTTAGTACCAAACGGATTATTAATTTTAGTGCATGAAAAATTATCAATATTTAATTTAGGATCCAGTGATATATAAAACATGGTCTGCCCTAATTTATTTAAACAAAAGGTATATATGAAATCATGTTGTGCAATAGTTATAATATGTAGTATTGTTGTTTTTATACAAATTAGTATCTATATAGGTTCACAATTTCCGAAACTAAGTGTAATGCATTTTTAGTGTTTGCAGCTGTTATTTACGAAAGTATTAAAAATGGAAAATTACGTAAAAGGACAGCCAAAGTTATGTTTAAATCAACGTACTATTTCTTAAAGGTGTTTTACTAATAGTGTTAGTAGAATTTCAAACTGAAGGCGAAAATGTGATATTTTACATGTCCGGTAGTGAAGTTTTATTTTAGGTGTCAGATATTTCGTGTTTACATGTTGGCAACGGATTTTTGTATGGAGTGTGCAACATAGCAGAAACGTTACAATGTCTCCTTCAACAGTCGATGAATTTCAATTGGTGTCACACCACGCAAATTCAGACAACGAATGATTGCACGCTGTTCTAGTAAGGAAAACGTCGCGGTAAAATTCCATCTGCCGTACGGTGCTGCCATCTATGGGACGTATTGACAATTAACGCGACCTCATTTTAAAACAGTGCGCATGTTTCTATCTCTTTCCAGTTCGGAGGAAAAAAATCGGAGGCCTTAGAACTTGAATGCACCTCGTATTTCCGCCGAGTAACGTCCGGCCATCTTCAGGGTGCGTCGCAAGACTCCAGACAAAGCGACAGGTGCGGCTTTATGTGCCCCAGCGCGGGGGCACTGCGCATGCGGGTCACAGATGTTGGTCGGCGGCATACAGGTACGTACGCTTACAAGCGAGTGACCCCATTGTGGAAGCAATCAGCTTTCCATTCGCTTATCGATGTACGTTCGGCGGCAGCAGCGCTGTGACGACGTCTTTGGTATTTCGTAATACTTAGAGCCGGGTTCCATGCTTTATTTGTCTCTATTCACTTTTCTACTAATCTAATTTCTTCCTTCTGGGAATGGTTCGTTGCTGCCCTCCGGTATCCCAATTACAAAAGTGCACTACAGTGTGTCCCAAAATAAATAAAGAGTGAGACACAGTTATTACTCTGACAAGAAAAGTACTTGGGCTCGAACACACATATCTGTATAAACGTTTTGGTTACAGTATCTCTACGTACACCTCAATGTGCTGGTGGGTGTCGTTTGTATGCAAAACTTTGCAATCATGTTCTATATAGCACTGTATATATATAATTGTAGACGCCATATGTAATGCAGATATCTGAACTATAACTTATGTAATAATCGTCGTACATGGTCTCTAGCGTATTGTCATCAAAAGCCGTGATGATAGTTGCAACTTTAACCTTCTTCTCTGAAGACTGTTGGTATTCACTGCCACTGCTTCCATAGCCTCTTCTCGCACTTACCGTAGCACTACCGCTAGCAATGAGTTCTCCTTCATTATCATCCCTATTGTCATCATTATGAGTTAGTGCTACAACACTATCTAACTTATGCTCATATTTGTGTATCATAACAGATACGAGAAAGCATGCGAATGATTCATTTTCTATACTAATACCATCTTCACGAAGAATGGTTCTTCGTAACTTAATCTGAGCCAATCGCAATAATTTAGCAGGATTGATTATCAATCGCCGCTCCATCTCACGCTTCACCACACAAATGTCACAAAACGCAACTTCGGAGGCACACTGCACTGTCCAAATGTTCAAATGTTTGTTAAGCTTATGGGACATAACTACGGGGTCATCAGTCCCTAAACGGACAAACTACTTACGAACTAGGACGGCACAAATATCCATGCCCGAGGGGGGATTCGAACCCCCGACCGTAGTGGCCGTGCTGACCGTGACTGGAGCGCCTCAGTCACCTCGACTGCACCGTCCCTACTGGCGAACCGACAGGTCAAAGTGCAATGTGGCAAGGCACATGCAGAGGCCTCTAACGGAGGACTGCAGACTTTTGCAGATGCGGGAGTGTCACTAGTGCAATAAGGGATCTCTACATTGTCTCTCGTACGATTTTGATGTATATGTGTTTGTTCGAGCCCAAGTACTTTCCTTGTGAGAAATAAGAGTTCCGCTTTCGGTTCCTGTTACGTAATATGAAGCCTTCGCTGTTTTATTGGAGTGCACCTGCTGATGCTCACACTCATGGCACTGGTTCGAAGGTTATGATTCTCAGACGGTGCGATGTAAATTTTATTGTTCAGACTGCTAGTCGTAACTAGCAAATGTTTTATAACTAACTTTAGAAAACATGTGCGCATTTAGCTCTTTGTGTAAAGTCTCACGTATTAGTGTTATTTCTAATGAAGACGTCTTCAGTGGTAGTCGAAATCTGGATAAAAGTTCAATTATTCTAAATGAACTGGTGGGCCTGAATTCTCATACAGTAAATTATTTATTTATTTTATTTATTTATGCATTTATTTTACCTGGCAAGCTTAGGACCTTCAGACCCTCTCTTACACGTAACCAGACTTAATGAAGGTGAACAATTTCTTTAGTACACTATAGACAGAAAATGTATAATACAGTATAAAAGTAAAAACTATTACAAATAATTAATAAAATATAATTGTAAGAATAATACTTAGATAATTTATAAGAATCAAAGTTATAATAACCACAATAGTTGTGACAGTAATAATAATTATGACTTTGCCCAGCCCTATTACAATTTACAAATTGCCTCCTTAAATTCTAACAGATTGTTAGTTACTCACATCAAGCAGAGACATAAGACGATATAGAAAGTGGTGAGAGAGATATAAAGGAGGTAGATTAGTTAGAGGAAGAAAAGTAGAATTTTAAGATTTAAAGCTATGATGGAGAGAACTGAGAGCAGGGTAACAACGGAGGCTATGCCGTCGTTAATATGTGAATTTTGAGTTTCCTCTTGAACGCTGAGTGGTTTAGTGTAAGACTTAGATCACATGGCAGTGTGCTCCATAGTCGTATGGCTGAGATGGAGAACGCCGCGAAGAAAGATTTAGTGTTGTGTGAAGGTACAGCCAAGATGCTAGACGTATCCGATCTGGTATTGCGGTTGTGGAATGATGATAGCTGTTTAATGTGAGAAGATAAGTATTGTGGGCACTGGTGGCTGAGAAATCGATGAAGTAAGCACAGCGTTTGAAAATCGCTCCACTTATGTGGGCGCATCCAACCCAGCTGGGTATGTGAAGAAGTGGTATGATCGTACAGCCGTATTTTTGCACATGTACGTAACGTAAGCATAATATTACTGTTCATAAATTTTACTCGCTATTTTATATAATTTTGTTGTGCGTTAACATAAAATTTACTTTCATTTCAAAACTTCCATCTACGTGATACGGACAATTAAGGAGCACAAGTGTATATCGAACAACGTTCAACGCTTTGCTGAAGATCGGAACTTAAATTCATTAGAGATGTCTTACATCAGTAACCTAGGCTACTGTATGTAATGTCGTTTTTTAACTACATATCCAGAAGGCTTTTGACTGTATACCTTATAGGCGTCTTGTAATCAAATTGCGTGCTTATGGAATATCGGCACAGTTTTGCGATTGGATTAGTGATTTACTGTCAGAAAGGAGAGAGTACATTGTAATTGACGGTAAGTCACAGAGGAGAACAGGAGTGATACCTGGTATACCCCAGGAAAGTGTTATAGGGTCACTACTGTTCCTTGCTTTTATAAACAGTTTAGGAGACAATCTTGTGACCTTCCTATCGGTACTCACCAATAAGAATTGGGCAATACATAATTCAGGACAGTAAAAGATTTATGGCTCGTCGTCTCTGTTCATAGCGGTGAGTTATGTATGTCAGCTAATATGCCCTGAACAGCTACCCAAACTATCTAAATAAGATCAATAATTAATCTGTTGTTTAGCTAGTCTATCAATCTGCAGATGATGATGCGAACATATATTTAAACAAACATAAAGTAAAGTTCTGGGTAACCAACAAAATGGATTCAAAGATAATATTCAGAAGAGATTCACTCATGAAGTAATTTTTTTATAAATAGAGTTTATTACTCTTTTTGGACATGAAAATGCGATGGTTGGTACTATTTTATACATCTGTAAATAACTGCAACTGCAACTATTGCTAATGAGAGGCACAGTAAGTAACACACGTACTAGAGAGTAAAAGTTCCAAATTATCACTCGTAAATTAATGAAGTCTGTCGAACATTGCTGTTTCAAATTAATTCACGATTGATTAATCTGTCATCACTCGAGTACACAATTGCTGAATTACCACAGCCCTACTACCATCCATAGTTTGCCACTTTTCAACCAGAGACTAAGTTCTGCAGTCACAGTCCCATACGTTTTCTAAGTCCACACATGCCTATCACTTCACATCACAAGTTCGTAACGTGGCTTCAGACCGCCCAGGGTGACAACCTTTCGCCACCGCGTCTAAGTTACGAGTCCTCTCCCAAGCGTTCATAGCGTGCTCCCAAAACTGTATACTTCCGCGCATCCTAACGCTTGATCTTTAAATCACAATTTCCCTTTCAAAATATTATACATTTGCATATCACAGAATTAAATGCTTTGACCACCTCTCTACAAATGTTGTCTACATTAAAATACTAAAACGGTTGAAACTGAAGCTCTTTGCTCAGATAGCCATTAAGCGTGGCGTCTCACTATTCAAATATACTGCCGCCGTCGAAATACAGTTACACAATTAATATCTAATTTATCAATTGGTTTTTATGTAAATCAGTTCTTGTCAACAAATACATATAATTGTTATACATTTTCTGCTGCATATCTATTAGGCGACCACGAAATACTTAAGAATAATATTAAATATAACAAAATACATAAATAAATGAAATGTGCTTTGCAGGGTTCAAGTTTTGTGTTTCTGTGGTGGAATCTATGTTCTGACACACAAGAGTATTACTACCTCAACGAAAAGCAGAATAAGAGAGTAAAACAAAGTTTATTGAAAGAATATGGAAATAACGTGGTGCGTCTTTTAAGATAGGTAGTGTGCTGCAATGCGGTTCATTTGCATCTTAAACTGTTACTGACAAACACTACGTATCGATAATCGTAAATATAATTCTTATTATCTTTATAGTACTGAAATTTATCAGCTTTTTATCTGTAAGGGATATTGAAATTGCAATTACGTCGTTTGATTCTCCCAAGTCTCTTGAAGCCATTCATATATTAACCATATGATCATTCCCTGATTTTATATGGATTTTAGAATTATATGTCTGTATTGTATTTCAGTTGCAATTTGGGACAGTCGCCCTCGCTAATCCAAGACCGCCGTTTCCTCTTTCCGAGCAAATTGGTGTTTTCCTAGCGACGTGTATTCCATTCACTAGATTCAAACTGTTAGCCGGCCGGCTGGGGAAACAAACAGTTTGCCAAAACTAGCTTTTCACATGGAAACAATCAGTTTACCCCTTTATCTGTAATGTCACAATCTGACTGGTTCATTTAGCCTGTTGGCGGATGATGCTGTCATTTATCGGTTAGTAAAGTCACCAGATCAAGAACAACTGCAAAACGATTGAGATAAGATATCTGCATAGTGGAAAAATTGGAAAGACTCTTCATGATGAGAAATGTGAAGTTATGCGTATTACTTCTAAGAGAAATCCGTTAAAATTCATTTATTCGATAAATCTGTCAAATCTACAGACCGTTAATTCAACTAAATACCTAGATATAAACATTACGAGCAACTTACATTGGAAAGAACATGTAGAAAATATTGTAGGGAAGGCGAACCCAAGACTACGTCTCAATGCCAGATAACTTAGAAGATGTAACAGCTGTGTTAAAGGAACTGCCTACACCACACTTGTGAGTCCAATTTTGGAGTACTGCTGTGCATTTTGGGATCCACAGTAGTTGGCAGTGAGTGATAATTTAGGAAAAGTGCAGAGAAGGGCAGCTCGGTTTGTATTATCGCAATATAGCGGAGAGAGTGTCACGGAAATGATTCGCGAGCTGGGGTGGACAGCCGTTAGTTGTTGCGGCGAGATCTATTTGTGAAATTCACCAACTTTCTCTATCTAATATATATGTTTGTATTGTTAGCACTCACCTACATAGGAAGACGTGGTCATCATAATAAAATAATGGGAATCAGATCAAAATCAAATTTAGGTGTCCCTATTTCCCGCGAGCTATTAGAGAATGTAACTATAGAGAAATATTATAAAAGTGGTTCTGTGAACGCTCTGCTATTTACTTCATTGTCACTTGTAGGTGTAGAACGGTATAAAATACCTTGAAAATTACGATGTTACTTCAAATTCTCACACGTTCATCTAATGAACATTTACACAAACACAAAGAGTCTCAATTGTTGTTGAACGTTGAATGAACATTCGGATACAACCTGAGTAATGTATTATAAAACATGGGTTTTAATATATAGGTTACTGTCATTCCCGGCAAAGACGAGCCGCAGAGCCACACATGAATACATTCACATATCTTTTGTCCGGATATAACGCGACAGCTAAACCTTAAATGTCCTGGACATTGATTGATAATTCTGCTATTTAGTGATCATTCTTATGAGTGGTTTGATGCGCCCCGCGACGGATTCTTCTCCTGCACTCTTCATTTCGGAATATCGCTTGCCCCTTCGTCTTGAATTAAAAATCTGATGAGCTTCAAATATTGTATTTTTCTACACTTGTTAGCCTTTACAGGTATCTCTTGTACCATGTAGGTTTTTCTCAGTGTCGCTATAAGACAGGTATTGTCATCCTGTTTCTTCATCTTGTCAGATTTCTCCATGTGGTCTTTTTTTCTTCGCCGATTAAGTCCACTTTATTTTCCATACGCTTCTGTGGAACCACGTCCAAACCCTCCGATATTCTTCTGCTCTCGTCCTCCCACTGTTTCACTTCCTTACAAACCAACGCTCCAAACTAACATTTTCGGGAATATCTTCTCACATAAAAGCAAACCGCAGATACAAGAGACTCATCTTGGCCGTGAATGCCCCGTGAATACTTTTTATGCGTTCCTTGTTTTGTCCATTAACAAAATGTTTGTAAACCTATTGGACCAATTTGCTATGTTCATGTCTCTAGACTTACAAACTAAAATGGCTTAAAATAGGGACAACGCAAACACCCATGCACAGGGGAGGACCCGAAACCCCGACGGGAGTGACCACCCAGTCGGTAGCTTGGCGACGTAGACTACGCGACCGTTCCCATCCGTCATTTTTACCGTTGTTCGTTATTTTGCCTTTTACTTAGCACAATCCCTTGATTATTACTGCGTAATGATTACCAATTCTGATGTTACTTTCGATAAAAAGAACGGAAGTTTGTGGTCCAAAAATGATTTTATCGTCTGTAACTGCACGCATTTTATTGTTACCACCAGTATTAAGCAAAATGTGAGGACAGTAATTTTGTTAATGCAAGAGGTAATAAAATGTTGAAATGTTTGTGAAGTTATAGAACCTAACTACAGTGGTCATGAATCCCTAAACTTAGAAACTACTTAAACTAATGTGTCTTAAGAACAACACGCACACCCACACACACACACACACACACACACACACACACACACACACACACACACACACACATGCTCGAGGGAAGACTCCAACGCGCACGCATCGCACCAACATGAACCCAGCCAAGCGCATTACATTTAAATATGTATTTTATTGTATTTATTATTACTCGTAGTAACATTCGTTTTATGTTGTAGACTGCCTATTAAACATTTCATGGCTGACGAAAAATAGTACATATGCAGCAGCTAATTTATACGTAAACAAAAATAAAGATATGTCTTATCTTTAATATCTTATTGTTTTATTTTTTTCTCATAAACAACTCTGCACTTAGCCAACAGGGGAAATTTATTTTCCAATTCTCCTCGTAAATTCAGGGTGAAAGGATACGAGATTTAAGATTCGCTGAAGACTCTGCTCAAACGTTGTATACGAGGCGCGCCCAGAAAGTAAGTTCCGTTTGGTAATAAAATGAAATTGTACACAGATAGAGAAGAAATTTTTATTGCACAAAATTCTACAACTCTTACACTACTTTTCCACATAATTGCCGCAATTTTGCAGGCATTTGTCATAGCGTGGCAGCAGGTTTTGTATACTATGTTCATGGAAATCTGCCGCCTGTGTCTTCAACCAGTGGGAAACAGTGAAATTTGTAGGAAGTCCATAGCGAGCGCACTAATTGTAAACCTACGGTTTTCCTGCATGTTGTCATCAATCGCGTGAACCAGTTCTTCTGTAACCAAAGGTGGACGCCCACTTCGTTCTTCATCCTGCACATCACTACTCCCGCCATTGAACTTTCGGTCCCATCTTCTCACCATCGAATCACTCATGACATTTGGACCGTAAACATAGCAAATTTGCCGATAAATTTCACTTGGTTTCACTTTCTTCGCATTCAGAAACCGAATCACCGACCTGATTTCACAGGCGGCGGGATTTTCAATCAACGCCGATATTTCAAACAAGCACGACAAAGCGTACGTAAGTGACAGCGATCTCCAAATGGCGCACGTTCTTCTCGTTGATACACATCGTCTACAACGCATCTTTGGAACTGCAGTCGCAGCGATGCAGCGGAGATAAATTGAAACGGAACTTACTTTCTGAACGCGTCTCGTATATCTCTAAATTAATGCACAAATTTCGAAGTGGGCTGAGTTTTCTACAATCTTTAACAGTCAACAAATTAAAAACTGATACAATATCACTATATAAGATAGATTAAGGAAAGGCAAACCTACATTTTTAGCGTTTGTAGATTTGGAGAAAGCATTTGACAATGTTGACTGGAATACACTTTTTCAAATTATGAAGTCAGCAGGGGTAAAATACAGGGAAGGAGAGTTATTTACAACTTGTACAAAAGCCAGACCGCAGTTATTAGACTCGAAGGGCATGAAGGGGAAGCATCAGTTGGGAAGGGAGTAAGACAGCGTTGTAGCCTTTCTCCGATGTTATTTAATTTGTACAATGAGCAGACGGTGAAGGAAAGCAAGGAAAATTTAATAGGGATTAAAGTTCAGGGGGAAGAAATAAAAACACTGCGCTTTGCTGATGACATTGTAATTCTGTCAGAGACAGCAAAGGACCTGGAAGAGCAGTTGAATGGAATGGACAGTGTATTGAAGAGAGCGTATAAAATGAACATTAACAAGAGCAAAACAAAAATAATGGAATGCGGTCTTAGAAAATCAGGCGATGCTGAAGGAATTAGATTAGGTAACGAAATAATGAAGGTTGTAGATGAGTTTTGTTACTTGGGTAGTAAAATAACATGCGATGGTCGCAGTACAGAGGATATAAAATGCAGAATGGCAATGGGAAGAAAAGCATTTTTGGAAAAGAGAAATTTGCTAACATCGAATATTAATTTAAGTGTAAGGAAGTCTTTTCTGAAGGCGTTTGTGTGAAGTGTTGCCTTGTACGGGAGTGAAACATGGACGATAAGCAGTGTGGACAGGAACAGAATAGAAGCCTTTGAAATGTAGTGCGACAGAAGAATGCTGAAGATTAGGTGGGTAGATCGCATAACTAATGAAAAGGTACTGAACAGAATTGGTGAGAAAAGGAATTTTTGGCATACCCTGACTAAAAGAAGGGACCGCTTGGTAGGACACATTCTTAGACATCGAGGCATCGTAAATTTAGCAATGGAGGGAAGTGTGTGGGGTAAAAATCGCAGAGGGAGACCAAGAGACGCGTATAGTAAGCAGATTCAAGTGGATGTGGGTTGCCGTTCTTATGAGGAGATGAAAAGGCTTGCTCAGGATAGATTAGGGTGGAGAGCTGCATCAAACCAGTCACCGGACTGAAGACCATAACAACAACAACAACAGTATATCACTGGTAAACAGCGTGTGTGTCGATATTTAGTGATAGTTTGTAGCTTGATTAATTATTTAAGAACCGCGCAAGTTCAGAATAGTAGTTATATCCCCAAGTAATCATTGTGTAGTGAAATACATGTTAAAGCGCCTTGTCTAAATCATTAGATCGGAGGGGTTCATATGTCACAAATGCAGAAACACCTGATATCGAGTATGAAAATTACTGTTTTCTAGGTAAAGATGTTTCAAATGAGATAGGCTGGGTCAAAGTTTGACGTCTCAGTAGATAGTGAAGGCATTTGTGACGAACAATACCGCCGCAAGCCCGGGAGCCGCTCAGAGGATCTTGACGGTGAGCCTGGGCAGTCGGCAGTCCGATCGCGGTCGGCTCTCGGCGCGGCCTGGGACGCAGTTACGGTAAGCCCCGGTATCGACTGCGGCCACGTAAGCCTCCCGGAGCCACAGCCGCGATCTCGGCTCAATTACACGGCCACCTCTGCCGCTGCCTGCTGCCTGCTGCCTCTGGGACCCCGCACGTGTAGACCTCGGACATGTGAGAGAGGTTGACTACGGTCACTGCTGGCTGACCTGTCACTGTGGGTGTGTGTTAAAATGTTTTAATATATTTTTAAGTCATTACAGTTCCTTTCTACCACTTTCCAACATAATACTCATCTTTTCAATATTGCAATGTATGGGGGTTCTGCTCGCTGCAACATTATTCTCCTGGGGCGTCGTGGTAGACATGAGTACTATATATGTACAATTTTTCACTTCTTCTTTAATTTAAATCAAACTTCTTCTTCACCAAAACATTACAATAACGTACACAAATTACCACAACAACACTGACTGACATAGATTCCAAAGTACTCGACAAAAGACAAAACTCGAACTCCCCCCACGCAAGGCGGTGAGGGAAATATATAACATCGGCAAAAATGACCTTACGTTATGCATTGTTCATAACAATTGATTATACTAATTTACAATTAACAAACACACAAGTTCAAAATGTTCAAATGTTTGTAAAGCTTATGGGACTTAACCTACGGGGTCATCAGTCCCTAAACTTACAAACTACTTATGAACTACTTACGAACTAGGACGGCACAAATATCCATGCCCGAGGGGGGATTCGAACCCCCGACCGTAGTGGCCGTGCTGACCGTGACTAACACACAAGTAAAACATTTCATGTACACAAAAATAATCGAAATACAAAATGAAGACTATACATGCAATAATTTTAGATTGCACCTATCTTTTTAAGTTTTAATCACGCTACTTTTTGTTTGACAACAAACCAAAATATTAAATGTCAATTAATTAGTTAACGAATACATCATACATGTTCCTAACATATATTGAACTATCAATTATCTTGGCAATTCTCAAAATAAGTTCTAAAGCTCACGTCAGTCAATATACACAGAGAATTATAAAATTCAAATCTCGACTATTAAATTAATTAATATTATTAGCTGGTCTACACAACTTGTTTATCAGCCTAACATACATACAATGCTATTAATTTTCATTTCTTTTTGTTTTTTTACAAAAGATTTTACAATTCTTCTGTTTAAGTCTTGAAATAACATGCAATGACAAAAGTATTGTTTATAGAAGTATCTGGAAACGTCTTATACAAATCTCTTACATTTCATTAATTATCACTTGTTTTAATCACAGTAGCACCGGGACACTGTCCTACACTGATTCCTAGGCTTGCTATATCGTTTTTAACTAACTTCACACGCAACTTTTATCACTATTGAACCACACGATTCCGGATCCGACGCAGACGGTATCGTAGGATGACATTGAGATGAGAGGACAAGGCAGTCGGTATCGTACGGTAACATTGAGACGAGAGGGCCAGCAGTATCGTCACAGTGTGCATCCTAAAATATTCAGAAAGCATCCAAAATTTAGGATTTGCTTTAGTATTTATTTTGTTCCTGTCTTAACCAACCCAATGTAAGGTTCCTACATTTAATTTTATATTTCCGATTCTATGTAATTTTTATGTTTCGAGAGGTCTATATTCAGTTGGATATAATATTTTGTAATATTCTGTTGGAATTATTACTTTGTGAATAAGATTCCTGTAAGTCAAAGGGTATATACTATATAGTTAGCTTCCTTGGTCAGGGAGGTAGCGTTATTGCTCTATCTGGTACTGGTGGCGCAGGTGGCGCGCTGGGTGTCGCAGTGTAACGGTGAGAATGGGCAGTCGTGTCTTGTTGTGATGTAGCGGGCGGAGTAGCAGGTTGAACTGTGAGCTGTGGGCAGAGGATGTCTGTTAGCTCGACTGCTGAATAGGATGAAGATGTTCAGACTACGAATGTGTAAGGTAATATGTCTATGTTTTTGTAATGATGTTGCTTTTTAATTTTCAATATAAGTGTGGTAAGGAAATTTGTCTTCTATTGTTTTGTAGTGGGTAGAAACTTCCATTTTTCCTCCAATAAGTTTTACGACCAGTTAATTGATGTGAGTTGTTTTGAAGTAAAAGTGTTCATCTCAAACGTTCTTGCACGTGGTGGTTCTGTGAGTGTATGTTTTAACAGATAACTTTCACTAAGATAATGGCGGCCCAGGTTAGGATTGTTGAAAACTATGTTGAGAATATGATAATGATGAGGCAGTTACAATGAGTGAAATATCAAGGGTAGAGTGCCTATCTGAGGTTTAATTCAAAATTTCTGTGCTTGTATTAACTGTGGTCAGAGAATTTCAAGAGATCATTTTTTGATAAAGTAATTAGGTGATTAACGACGCTCGATAATGATGTGTTTGACTAAGTGTGATGAGCCAACCACAGTACGTTTCAACTGTTACAAAAATTCAATTTACATCTCAGTAAAGGTATTGGCATCTTTGAAGTGACACAAGGATTCACTTCATTTCACAGTAAAATATTTATGTGCACTCTCAGTTGCTTTTCTGAAACGAGAGCTTAACTTCACCACAGAAAATACCGATGTTAATAATTCACAACACGGCATTAATGTGATGCATTCATTTTGAATAATTTACGGAAGTAATTAACGGATCAGTTACAGCTTCTTTTCGTAGCAATGCACGACTGAGTTATCCGTTGCGCGGGCGTGACGTTAAAAAAAAATAGTCCTTCACATAATTTACTGTCAGGGCTTAGTTTTTGATCCAGTGTGGGAACAGTCACAATGAATTTGATGTGCTTTTCTTATGTGTGGAAAACCTGAATTTTACGTAACCATCGTTTGTTATCAACAGAAATCACTGCTAGTCAGACAAACAAAGTCACACATACACACTTACACGGTCAGATAGCAAATCCCAGTTCCATCTCCAAGATCAATCCAAAAAATAAATTATATTTAATAAATATCATAAAACAGATAACTTTTGATGTATCTTGCTAATGTTAGTATCTGTAATTTTATATTTTTTATTCTATGTAAATTTCTCAGCATACTTTTATACTATCATCGCTGTGGAGTTTGTCTGGAGCAGTCAGTCTGTTGAGTGTCTTGAACAGTCGGTATGTGGAGTCTGCCTGCGGCAAGGTATTCTGTAAGTCAACATTGTTACTAAGCTTTTGGGCAAGAAAGTACATGTAGGTAAATACGCGCCAGCGAAAGGAAATATAAGAAATTGTATAATGGCAAGTTTGATATCAAGTAAAAGCGTACTTTGTCCCTATTTTGTCATTGTTAAAAATCTGTCCAAATATGGAATTGTTAACGTTCTTTGTGAGTTGTTTAAAATAACTCTTAATGTCATCACTTCGTGTAAAAGTATAAAAATTTTGCATAAAAGTCAACAGCACAATTTGTTAAAAGACTAAAGATGAGTCAGTCTACATCATTAAATTCATATACTTAATTTACACTCTCCTCTGTACATTTTTTTAAATGTAAACCCGATTTTGCGTCAGCATACTTTACTCTGGGCCAGAATGCAGTTTCCAGTTATCTATTTATGGTTTTGCCTGCTGCCGCTGCTTTTGCTGCTGTTTTTCGTGTAATTCTTGCGAGGGAATCAGTGGCGAAGCTATGTCAACAAGGGCCCTGGGGCAAAAATGACACTTGGAACGTGTTTAAACTAAGACTATACAGATACAACACTACCTCATCATCAGCTCCTTACCGCTCACTGGAAGACATAATGAGGCAAACCTAAATACTAATACTAACTAACTTATTACGTTTCATACAGCAGATAATATTTAATTTTTATTATTATATTTATTATTTATTTATTTTTATTTATATTATAATATATTATTATATTTATATTTATTATATTTAATATTTAACCGTACTCTGAAATATAATTATAATTGCGAAAGTCTATTTGTTTGTTGTGTTTTCGCGTAAAAACTCCTGGGTGGATTTGGATTAAATTTTGCAGAGGGATAGAATTGGACCTGGGTAGAACATAAAGGTAAAACGATGCCATGGGATAGTACTCGAAGTCAGGAATCGCCCGTCGGCGGTGACAGCAGGCGGACTGTTGTCAGTGCAGAAAACTCACTCTCGCTAAACAACTGCACTGTTATCCTATTGTTCTGTACCTATCATTCTAATTTCGTTAGTAGTCCAGACGAAGAAAGAAAATAGGGGAAATATTCGTATAGGTTTGTTTCAGCAAAAGGAAGTTGCCGGATTTTGTTTGATGAAACACTTTGGATTGAGCCGTGCCCCTACCAGGTTTATGAAGTACACTTTAGTGTCTGGCAAGGAAACAGTAGTAAGTAATATAACTAAATCGACATTTTCGCTTATTGTCGCGACAGTGGGGTAGAGGGCAGCGTCTTGAATGCACAATTCGCTATTGTGACACAGTAATTATTACATGAAACTTCTGATCTGTGAATGTATCTAAACCGTTATATGGCAGAAAAAAAGTAGTGTGAGGGTAGAAACGTACACTTGACAGGAAAAGAAGTGGATCACCACTGAATTCCAAAGTGGAGGCCGCACCTGACGCTATGCAACTAACATACCATAGCTGCGATGCAGATCGTCAAATCATTCCACAATAGATACTAAATAAGTCTCTTATTTCTCCTTATGGCATTCAGGCAAGGTGCTAACCAATACTATAACACAACAAATATTAGAATACTCGTCATTAGAGACGATACGTAAAACTTGTATATTAAATTTCGTTGCAATAAGTGAAAAGTCAAATACGTTATCACACTTCTTTAATGACATGATACGTTTTTGTTCGTGATCTGAATCTGAACGCTTTCTTAACCAAAAAAAAGTTTTGTGCCTGATCGAGATGCAATTAGGCATAGACAGACGTAAAACAGTGACGTTTTCATTAGTACCGGTTTCCAAGACCGATGTCTGAACCCAGAAATAAATGATAATCTTAGCACAGCACCAGGAATTGCACGAAGCTCATATTGTTCCTGAGAGGTAACCGCTGAAGATATGTAATATAGTGCAGTTCACAGATGCCATCCATCGTAAAGTTGTGGAATAGAGTGCAGTATATTGATGATTTATTAACTAAGCACAGTCCAATGTCAGATATTGAATATGTTCAGAAATAGCGTTATACTAGTACCTGAAACAACGATACAACTAATTTATTCCCCTGCAGGGACTCGAACCCAGTACCATTTGTTGTTTTATAATAGGAAGGAATACTGCTAATATATTTATAGTTTTTTCCGGAGGCCGGCCGCAGTGGCCGAATGACTGAGGCGCTCCAGTCACGGTCTGCACGGCCACTGCGGTCGGGGGTTCGAATCCCCCCTTTGGAATGGATATTTGTGCCGGTTCATAAGTAGTTTGTAAGTTTAGGGACTGATGACCCTGTAGTTAAGTCCCATAAGCTATACAAACATTTGAACTGTTTTTCCGGAGACTCCAATGCCGCACATACCGTCACTCTTGATCTGACACCATGAGGCGTCAACTATAACATTGTGGTTCACTAGTAGTTAGAATTACACCGTTCGTAGAGACGTGGGGGGTTTGGTATTTTGCAAAAACTTTATCTTAGTAGCTCCTGGACATGTGCAATGTTGATTTGAAACAAGGCAGATTCCTGCGTTCTTTACTTGGCGTTACTGGAGGTGCCGTGGGTACTCTTCTGGCCGTTAAAAACTGTTATCTCAGGCGGGAATCGGACCCATACCTTAGCCATTACAAGTAAACCTCATCCCGCCCTCCAGCGAATTACAGATGTGTTAGCACAATTTTTTGTCCATAGACGGTACGACGAGTCAAAGAGCTCAAAGGTGTCTGGCTAGGTAAGACATTCTTGGCCGCAGGGAATGGCCACGTAGTCTGAGGCGCCTTATCGCGGATTTTGCATGACATTATACTACGTTTTAGTATGCTACATTACGATTTTGTATGGCATCTTGCTATAAGCTTATTTAACTATGGGCTCATTTTAATCAAGATTGTTGGGTAGCTGTTGCCACGATAACTTGAATATTACGCATACTTAAAGTTATGAGGAGCGTCGATTATGCATTAGAAAAAGGATTCTGAAATTGACATCTATTATTCACCACGTTCAGGAACACAGAGACTACTTGAGTAATTCAATGCCTCAAACTGTTCGCTTGCAAGTGTTGGCAGAGATATGATTTCTCATCGGCAATTGTTGGTAAGAGTCGGGGGCAGGGGCTACATTTTTGTAGCTGTAGCCCATGACAGTAATAATACGGTTACACAATTAAAAAGTACTCAATTTTTGTAACACATTCTCTGTGCTTCGATTCATTTTTCAATTGTTTTTCTATCCTTGGTGTTAGTGAAGATAGCTTGTTAAGTGTTTCGTAATCTTCTGGCACTTCTTCATTTGGAAGGAGACGAAGTCGCAACAGAAGTGGCTCTAAAATGGTACAATGTAGGAACTGCTGTTGGCTTTAAGCTCTTTTTTGGGTGGTCTCAGTAATTCCTAGAGATAGTGTAAAGATCACGTAAATAATCGACTTCTTTAAAATCCAAGTTATTGATACTAGTATTTGTAATACCAAGACAATGACTTCTATAAAGCAGAATACATCAAGTCCATGTTACAGGGTCCTTTGAAATTTTTGAAGGAAGCTTTATTACAGTTTTCACAGACTGCAACAGATAATTCGGTATTATTAATGTCAACCTGAACGAACAACTGCGATAGGACACAAAAATAAACAGAAAGAACAACTTGCTTTAACACCCCGGAGATCGCGCGAACTGTACGGAGCTTGTCGACGGTAACATAATGCGATGAGCAGCGAAAATACTCCGTTTTGCACATCTACTATGGGTTCCTCGTAACTTGGAAGGGGTAGCTGTTGCTGTGAGCAGCTTTGATGCTGCCGCTATTTCTGAAGCTACGCCTACTGAAGTTGCCGATGGTTGTACACAGCGACTGTCGGTCAGCAGCGCCACCAAGAGGCGTCGTGAGGAGTCCTATTCGGTAGGGTAAGAGAGTAAATAAATAAAAAATTCGAACCACTACTGTAATTATTTTCGAACGTTTGAGTTGTAGACGCAGCTTGAGCTTAGAGGGCCTGCCTAGGGTGCACTGCCCCGCCTAGCACTATGACAGCTACGCCACTGGAGATAACTGAATGAGTTATCCAACTTGGAGGTAAGTGCAAGAAAAGTGCCATAAATTCGACAAAACAGAGAAGTCACTTTCACGTTCTACTTCTTCTGCCTATAAAAGCCTAACCTCATTCTCGACTAATTAAATGCAGTTGTTTTACACTTCAAAACAGTTGTCGGGTTAATATAAAAGGTCCAATAAAATACTAAATTTTTATTGAGCCCACTGAAAACTCATACCTTTCATGTAACAATTTCTGTTCAGCCAGGTTAAAACAGATACCAATCACCAGCTCCTCCCATCTCCTTCTCCTATCATTTTCCACAGACTGGTTCCCACCCACCCCTCTCTCCGATGCTTCTGTCCAGTTTCCCACCTTCTATGAACGATGCTACGTGCAGTTAACAGTAACATTTCCTAAATTATATAAGGAACACATTGTTGGGGCGATCTAGAATTGTTTAATAAGAGGTTTTCAGCCAAGATCGCTTTCTTCTTTTAATTATATGACCGGTTTCGGCGTTCTAGACGCCATCTTCAGACCTAATACATCGAGTTTTTCTACAATATGAGCTGCATTATATATAGCAAAAAATATTATATATATCTACAATTATATAATCACATACCTGACGTGGTGCATAACATTGTACTCCAGACAAAATATTTATGTATGACATGCAATGTATATGAAATGGTATTTTAAGTAACCATGGTATTTTATGTTTTTATGTAACCATGGTATTTTATGTAACCATGTAATTTATGTATATACCGTTAAAAAAAAACAATTGCCTCACAGACAAAGACCATAGGTAATAGGTAGTCTATCGTACATGTAACATCTCTGTATATGATTTCCCGCCTCATAGTCAATATTGTTCTTCACTTAAGTCAGTACTGAGCTTGATTCTGAAGTGCCTCTAACGTAAACCTTGAGAAGTACGAATTCTGTCATTTTCTTATAGACATGTAAATTTTATTTGCGTGACGCATCAACATGGATATAAACCAATGTGCTATATTAGAAATTGTTGTTACAGCAGTGATGTAAAAAATTACGACAGGTATGTAGTTATGTAATTGTATATAGATAAAATTTTTTCTGTAGGTAATGCAGCTCATGTTGTAAAAAAACTCGATGTATTAGGTCTGAATATGGCGTCTAGCACGCCGAAACCGGTCATATAATTAAAAGAAGAAAGCGATCTTGGCTCAAAACCTCTTATTTCCTAAATTATAAATTTATTCCAATTTTATATAAATACAACTCAACCTCCCCCCCTCTCACTCTCTCTTTCTCTCTCTCTCTTTCTCTCTCTCTCTCTCTCTCTCTCTCTGTCTCTCTCTCTCTCTCTCTCTCCCTCTCTGTCTCTTTCCTCATCCGCTCTCTCGCCTCCTGACCACTCTCTCTGTTGACATGTTCTTCCCGCCAAAAAACTTCCCCATTAGGGCGTTCCAGCTGACTTCCTAAACACATTTGTTCCTGTTCCTCATTTCCTCCTCCTCCTCTAAATCGTCTCCCCCTCCTGCCTAAGATAAATAACATTTCCTAACTTCGAACATTTTCAGCTTTTCGCGGCGTATAGTATAATCCAATCAATTTCGGGCAAGCAGCCGCGCGAATTCAGTTTCTTCCAATATTTCGGCCGAGTAACATCCGACCATTTTCAAGATGAGTCGCGAGACTGCCGACAAGATGCCAGGCGCGACCTTATATGACCCAGCGCGGTAGCACTGCGCATGTGGGTCATAGATGGTGGTCGCCGGTAGTGGCGGACTAAAGGCTGTCGGAGGCCCGGGGAGACGGCGAAAGAAAATGAGGCCCCCCGTCCACTTGGAAGACATCTACATCTACATGGGGTACTCTGCATATCACATTTAAGTGCCTGGCAGAGGGTTCATCGAACCACAATTATACTATTTATCTCCCATTCCATTCTCGAATAGCGCACGGGAAGAATGAACACCTGAAACTCTCCGTTCGGGCTCTGATTTCTCGTATTTTATTCTGATGATCATTTCTACCTATGTAAGTGGGAGTCAATATATTTTCGCATTCGGAGGAGAATGTTGGCGAATGTAGTTTCGTAAGTAGCCCACGCCGCAGCGATAAGCGCCGTTGTTGTAATGATTCCAATCCCAGATCCTGAATCATTTCCGTAACGCTGTCTCCCCTGTATTGTGACAATACGAAACGAGCTGCCCTTCTTTGGACTCATTCGATGTCCTCCGTCAAACCCACCTGATAAGGATCCCACAATGGGCAGCAATACTCCATAAAAGGACGGACAAGCGTAATGTATGCAGTTTCTTTAGTAGTTCTGTTGCATCTTTTAAGGGTTCTGCCAACAAAACGCAGTCTCTGGTTCGCCTTTCCCGCGACATTATGCACGTGTTCTTTCCTATTTAAGTCAGAAGTAATTGTAATTCAAAGGTATTTTGTGGAATTTACGGCCTTCACAATTAATTGATTTATCAAAGCAAGACATATGGGTCTCCAGGGGGTTTCCGCGATCGTTCTATGAATAAAATTCTTGAATATCAGTCTCCAGATCGCTTTTATTTTCTAAAACATGACCGGTTTCGGGACAGCTGCGCATCTTCAGATCAAATTTTTGAAGTTACGGAGTAAGCTGTCCTGTGATGAACGAAAATGTTCACAGTCGTTACCCACGTAACGTCGTGTTCACAGTCGTTAGTAACGACTGTGAACATTTTCGTTCATCACAGGACAGGTTACTCTGTAACTTAAAAAAATTGATCTGAAGATGCGCAGCTGTCCCGAAACCGGTCATGTTTTAGAAAATAAAAACAATCTGGAGACTGATATTCAAGACTTTTATTGATTGATTTATCATGTAAACAAAGTTTAACGAATCTCTTTTCGTACTCATGTGGACGACTTCACACTTCTCATTATTTAGAGTCAACTGCCAATTCTTATACCATACAGATATTCACATCTTTCTGCTGTTGGGTTTGATCTTCAGATGATTTTACCAGACGGAAAATGACGGCGTCATCTGCAAACAAGCTCAGAGAGCTACTTAGATTTTCCCCTAAATCGTTTATGTAAATAAGGAACAGCAGAGGACCAATAACACTACCCTGTGGAACGCCCGAAATCACCTCCGTTTTAGTCGATGCCTTACCATCGATTACTACGAACTGTGTCCTCTCTGACAGGAAACCCCCTATCCAGTCGCAAATTTGTATTACTATAAAAAGGAATTGATTTGGAGCCCCCAGCAAAACGGGATGCCAAGTAGGCTAAAAAATAAATAAATAAAAAATAAATAAACAAATAAATTAAATAAAAAAACATGCTTTCGAGGTATTTGGAGGCCCCCCAAGATGGGAGGCCCGGGGCGGTCCGCCCCCTCCGCGACCCCTTACTCCGTCACTGGTCGGCGGCACCAACGTATGTACGCTTACATGCGCGCGCCCCCTAAAAGTGATCAGCTTTTTGATTCGCCTATCGATATACGTTTGGTATATCGAGCAACAAATTCACGTGAAACCTAGTATACAAGCTATTTTATACTTCGGGCATCCACAGCTGAAATACATTGTAAATCCATTCTAGAAAGTAATATAAACAATCAGGATGTCTTTCTATGAATTATTGCAATCCGCCTTAGCTGTTTTTATACGCCTTTATTGCGTTACTACTGGTTTCGTACCGTTAAAGGTACATCTTCAGGTATCGTTTTAATTTACATGGGGTGGTTTGACTTGTTGCGTGTCCCAAAGTTCATAATGGTTTGCAAGGGTTTTTATGGAGGTTTTCTTTAAATATGTTAATTGATTTTACAAGGGACTCCCTTCAGTAAACGTCTATATTGGCAACGGTTGCGTATGCCAAGTTTACCGCTTAAAATTAACGTAGGGGTGGGTTCGGTATCCCCTAAGTCTAAAGTAAAACGAATTGTACCAATGGTTTGTGTCATATGCTATTAAAACATTTGACAAAAATATGATTCTCAAAATTACAAAATTCCTAGAAACCATTAGGTGCACGTTATGACTTAAAATTTTTTGTTGTCATTCAAACTATAAAAATTATTTATGTGTACCTCTATAAAACCCAGCAAACCATTATGAACGTTGGGACACGCAATAAATCAAACCACCCCATGTAAATTAAAAAATACCTGAAAATGTACCATAACGGTACGAAACCGGTAGTAACGCAATAAAGGCGTATAAAAACAGCTAAGGCGGACTGCAATAATTCATAGAAAGACATCCTGATTGTTTATATTACTTTCTAGAATTGATTTACTAGTATTCAAGTAAAAGTCGAAGAAAGCAATGTCTTCAAACCACGACCGTTTTTGTATTATGTGGGTACTCCTTTGTTGATTATCGATCGAATACTTGGAAAACATAGTGTTAAAGTTATCTTTCGACTTTCAAAAATTTCAGCCCTATGCGGTTCTCTGAATTATGAGTTGTTACTTCGCAAGGCAGGTGTATATCAGAAACCGCGTGAAAACTGTTAACATTCTTTTATAGTTCAGACGAAATATGCACTGAACATCGAAGATATACTCATTTGTTTCAGAATTAAACACTTCTTAAAGAAGAGTTGCCTGGATCACATTTAAAGCAAAATTACTTTATTTCAGTACTAGTTTCGGCAATTCTTGTTGCTATTATCAAGTGACAGGCCTACAATAAAAACTACAGTGCACATGTGCAGGAAAAGACTTCTCGAATTCGTCGTTTACCAAATGGCCGACCAATAGCAAAGGGGGGGGGGGGGTGAGACAGCTGTTCGCCATGTCGTACAATTGCTGCTAGCAACTTGAAATTAGCTGTTGTTACATGTAACCACTAAACATGTAACAACAGCTGCCGGTCCCGATGGCCGAGGGGACTGAGGCGCTTCAGTCACGGTCTGCACGGCCACTACGGTCGGGGGTACGAATCCCCCCTCGGGCATTAATATTTGTGCCGTCCTTAGGATTAACTAGTTCATAAGTAGTTTGTAAGTTTAGGGACTGATGTCCCCGTAGTTAAGTCCCATAAGCTATACAAACATTTGAACATTTTGAACAACAGCTGATTTGAAGTGGCCAGCAGCAATTGTACGACATGTCCAACAGTTGTCTCACCCCCACCCCTTTTGCTATTAGTCGGCCATTTGGTAAACAACGAATTCGAGAAGTTTTTCCTACACATGTGCACTGTAGTTTTTATTGTAGGCCTGTCACTTGATAATGGCAAAATTATTGGCGAAACTAGTAGTGAAATAAAGTAATTTTGCTTTAAATGTGATCTAGGCTACTCTTCTTTGAGAAGTGTTTCATTATAACCATTTCTGATCACTCTCCTACCGACAAATGTCGGCTGTTATTAATGACATTTGTTTCAACCAGACACGTCAGATGTGGCAGAACATAGTGTCAGTATAGGTCAATCTAAGAACTATAATGACGTAAGAATTTTAACACCAGTCCTTCCTCCTGGGATTCAATTTTCAGGAAAGCAATACAAATTAGATTAGCAGAAAACTTAATAAATAGAGAAAATGGGTTTAATTTAGATAAGGCGTGGTACCAGGATCTCAGTGTAATGAGATTGCAGACATCAGCTGCTGCCGCCGAACGTACATCGATAAGCGGAAGCCACCACGGGGCCGCGCGTATCCTGGCACCTTGTCGGCAGTCTTGCGACTCCCCCTAAAGTTGGCCGGACGTTACTCGGCCGATATATTGGCAGAAGGTATTGCAGCCTTGTGTCAAGTAAACTTTCCCGTGCACTATATGCTCTGGTGCAGAGTATAAAAACCATCTCGTTATACAAATATATACAAAGGCCTAAATAATAGTGAACTCTCAAACTCATCCGTTATGGTCCATAGTGTATTAAAACATTACACTTTTTGTACTTCCACCAAATTTTTGTCGTTTGTAATTGTAGTGATGTTTGTTTTCCGTGAAACCTTTTCCATGAGCATTATGACCAGAAAATGAAAACAGGACTATGCAGATTACTCCTCTTAAAAACGAAAAAGTAATGAAGCGATCTTACAGTACAGCTTCCAACATGACGCCAACTATAGTGTCGAATGGCCGGTGAACGCGGTGAATTTTGTAGTGGTTCTTGCCAGTGGCTCGATAATCATTGCAGCAACACATCGAATGCCGTGTCCGTGTGATTCTCTTTCTTATGTGTCGCGTGTGGCCGGCCGCGGTGGCCGCGGGGACTAAGGCGCTTCAGTCATGGTCTGCATGGCCACTACGGTCGGGGGTTCGAATCCCCCCTCGGGCATGGATGTTTGTGCCGTCCTAGTTCGTAAGTAGTTCGTTGGTAGTTTGTTAGTTTAGGGACTGATGACCCCCTAGTTAAGTCCCATAGACTATACAAACATTTGAACATTTGTCGCGTGTGCGTCAGTGACGTGTCGACCGCCAGAACGGCGCGACGTGAATTAACAGGTGTCCAGAGGTCAAACCGGTGTCCTGTAGGCTTCGCGCCCTCGGCTACTTCTAGTTCAAGAGTCACATTTTTAGGTAATGCCGCATCCCTTCCTTCTTACCAGCTATCTCATTATATGGTACTTGCACTCCGCTCTTATTCCCAAACGATGGCTTTCTTCCTTAAATCGTTTTTCAGCTGCTAGTGCACGACAGCAGCCGTGTGCTGCTTTGTCATGACGAACGTCTTAAACCACGGCGACTGACTGATCATATCGTCACTGACTGGCCATTGACAGAACGACTGAATTAGTAAGTGACTGAATCACAGATTGACAGCAAACTGCCCGACAGCATACTGTATACTGCATATTGAACGACGACACTTCCGTCTTGTCCATATTTATCTTCTCGTCCTGCTCGCGTTGTTAAGCTTCTGGTAAAAATGGCTGACATTACGATCATTGAACCAAATATGTCATCTTGCTCAGGAACATGAAGGTGGATGAAAGTACTTGATAACGTTCAGTGGTTGGCGCAAAACGTATTTGGTCAATATCCAGATGGCTGTGAAGGCAGCTTCTGGCCTATGGTCAAGTTTCTTTGAGATGTAGAACAGGTGAATGTACTTTGGTGGATGGGCTGTGGTCACGTTTGGCAGCGGTGTGACAGCTACTGCAACACCTGCGCAGTCATTCGACGTCCTGGTGACTGTGCTGATATTGCTTGTTGACATGGTCCAAAATGTTGCCCGACGTGCACTACTACCGTTAGTTGATGTTTCTGTCTGAACGTTCTGGAAAATGTATTCTACTGCGCAGAGCTGTTATGCTTTCTGTCACTTCCACTTTAAATAACCAAATGGTTTATTACACATGTGTTCCTCCACCATCTATTCCTTAATTATTCAAATTTTCACGCGTTTGTAATTCTTTGGGACCTAACAACTTAGGTTATCAGTCCCTCGACATACAAACTACTTAAAATAAGGAGCACAAATACACCCATGCTCGTGGGAGGACTCGAACCCCCGACTGGAAACGGCCGCGCGCATCGCAATAAGGCGCTTTGTTGCGATCGGCTATTCCGCCGAGGCAAAGGAAGTATATGTCACTTTGTTTCAAATGTGAAGTAAATATTACATAGTTGTATACTGATCTCAATATCGTGAATATCGATGTCGCTAGGTTTTTATTTTATTTTTATTTTTTAATTTTTTTTTTTTATTTTTTTTTTTTATTTTTTAAATGGGAAATTTTTACCTTCGGATAAATAATTGACGTTCGTGCAAGCTGTCTTTTATGGCAAAAATTATTGTCCGAAGCCCTTACTATTTGTTTAGCGGGTTCAGTGATAGTTCAGAAGATGTAACTTTCTAAAACTCCGTAATCTAATAATTGGAGTGACAGTGCCTGCAGTTTATCGTCAAAGTACAGAAATTTTGTGTCTTATATAGGTCATCTGCTGCAGTATATACACTGGTTCCCTTTAGATCACCGAAGTTAAGTTTGGATGGCCAACTGTCGGAGTTTACCGAGCGTTGTTGGCAAGCGGGCTGCACTCAGCTCTTATGAGGCTAATTGAGGAGCCACTGATTGAGAAGTAGCGGCTCCTTGCACGTGATGTCTTATGCCAGCCCCGTATTTCTGTGCAATTGCATATTTATTCCAATTTCTTCACATATTGTATATTAATAATATGATCGTGCCATATTCTTGATTAATATATGGGATTGACATTTAAAATTCACTGCAGCATTACAGTTAAGTAACGTTATTTTAGATTATGATGAACACAAACTATAGAACGTTTTTCCTCTGGATATACTGGATATATTGGAACAGCAAGAAGTTTTAATTTCATCTTGCTAACATTCCCAGGTGCAATAGGCTACCTGCGTATTGAGGAAGTGAACTCATTACAGCAAGAAGGCTTGGGTGCGACTTAATGGAGGATTTTTTAGCACTCAAGATCGGCATTTCAGTCTCAAGATATTAGTGGCGTATTCATCTCTTAGTAAAATTAGTAACACAAATATTGTATTAATTACTTCAGAAGTTTCCATGTGGAGTTTTGCATCAGATCTGATCACTGGAATAGCTGCACAGGCATACTGAAAGTACTTTGTACCCAAATGGTTCCTGCTACGTCTGCGAAATACCTTGAGCGCTTCTTTAATACCACACGTACCATATATCGTCAGCCGATATAAAAGAATGACAGATTTAGGCCTGACAAAAGTAAAATGTGATACAGATAAAAATACAAATTTTCCAACTGAGCTGCGTATTTGTACACCTACACGTTACGTCATCGATAATTGAAATATAAAAATTAAGCACAAATGCTTCGATTCGTCCAAGAGTCTCTTACGTTTTGTGGGAACCATCGGATTTGAGCACCTCTTGACCGCCTCGTTTCTCTCGCAGCAGCCTGCGCTGGAAAAGAAACTCTCTGCTGCATTGTCATTAATAATTGAATGAAATCTCGGAGGCTTCATCTTTTCCCTGATATCCAATACCGCGGTATCGATCAGCAAGCACATCAAACATTTATCTCCAACATCGGTTAAGGGGTATACACGAGGCGAGTGCGTGAGACCTGTCGAAATTTCGTTTCGAATAAAACGTGGCTGCGAAACCCGTTCATGGGTATTCGAAGAGCTGTGCGTACATTCTGTTCTCGGTAAATGGAGACACAATCATTTCGTAAAGTTTCTAAAACTTCTTAATTTTTGTTTTTGTAATTCCATTAACAGCGAATGTAAAAGAACGAATCGAATATTTAAAGCGTATTTGACTAGTATTGCGCCATATTTCAATTACGGAATGATATATTGAACAAGAGCAAAAGGCGTCCTTGTCATCCACATGACGCCCAACATCAGTTATGTGTTAATGTTAATTTATTGTTGTAGCGGTCTTCCGTGCGGAGATTTCTTTGACGCATCTCTGAGTGCCACTGTATCCTGTGCAAGCCAGTTCATCTTTGAACAAGCTATTCAATCCCTTTCAACCATCTTTCTGTACTCGTCTCTTGCTCTCTTTACCGATTCCCTACATCTACCCCCATCCCCCGTGACATGCACACACAATGACACGCGCGCGCTTAGCCCTGATACTAATTTGAGTAATTTCTGATGTCTTAACCCTATCAGCGCCAAGGTATTTGACGTTACACGGAGCACCAAGCAACGGCAAGTTTTGCCCGTATTACAATAAGCTGTCAATTCTGTAAAATGCATTAATTTTTTTGTTCTTGCCATCAGCTGTTGTCTGCCTAACATTTTCCTTATTGCAGCATTGCCGTCTTGAATTACCTGCAGATATAGGACTGAAAGAGGTACTTTCGCAGTCTTGTGAAATTTTATTTATGTACTATTATGTACAATAATTTCAGCTGTTATTAGGTCCGTCAGGCTCATAAATAGCTGAGATATACTGAAATTATTGGTCATGGACACTTATTTTACAATCTTCTCCATTCTTGGTGGATGTAAGGAAGACACTAAGATTTATGGTCAAACGAAGTACCAACCCAGGGCATAAAATTTCTATATTTCATTTGCAGTATTTAAAATTGTAACAATAGAAATGTGCAGTACAATACTTCATAAGGTGAGAGACCAATAGAAAAGGGCCCATCAACAAAGGAGGATTTTCATTATGATTTTTTAAGTACAAGAAAAATATACGGGCAATATTAGCCCGTGCTTGTTGCTTGTAGGATTAAATGTAACCTATTTTTGTTTTTGTTTTTAGGGGCTGAAACTAGTGTGGTCATAAGCGCCCAACTCAACTGTTGTCAATAACCTGCGCTAAAGAGAGCAAAGGGAAGAGGGAACACGCTAAAACCAATCAACTTTCAAACGAGACCGCTTAAAAAAACGATAACTCCAAGCGTCAGATTTACTCGTGTCAAAGGATACAGCTATAGTCCGCTGAGGGTAGGGAGTGGGGAGGAGGAGTTAAATTTCCATCGCCATATGTGCAACCAATATAAAGTAAGACACCGTCAGCTAAGCGTTTGTCATCTGCTAAAATGTCGGTCAAGTCCGATGGAAAACACAAACTTTGACGGAGACGGTTAAAAGTGGACTTTGCGCCAGAAAGTGGTGAACAGTAAGGGGTTTGTGAACAGTGTCCACAAAGAGGGGCTGGGTTGCCGCACAGTTTTAAATGTGTCCTATCAGTGTAGCTACCTCCTTTCAGACAAGTTATCGTCCAAATTTCTTTCTTCCCGAATTCCCATCAGTTTGTCCACACTACTTACGCATTCTACCCGCCTGTTCTTTAGCATTTTCCCGTATCAGAACATCTGATCATCTTCATCGTTTCATTTCCGCACAAGGATACGCTACAAACATCACTTCAGAAATATCAATTCAGACATACTAACACGAATAATTATTCGATGGTTATATATTCCTCTCCTTCACAATTCCTTTGTTTTAATAGCCACTCAACATTTCATAATCTTAATTTGGACGTCCTATGAAACAAAACTCATATGTTACATTTAATTCTTCTTTCCTGATGTAATTCTTTCAGTGTCTTGTCGTTTAAATGGATATATTTAATTACCTTTTTTTTCTCTTCCGAATGTTCACGTTAAACTCCCATTCAATACAATGTCCACTCTTCTGAGTATTGTAAGGGATCTTCGCTGTTTTCCGTAACAGATTAAATGAAAAGATAACCCCCACCCAAGTATGACAAAGGTTTATCACATTCAAATTGTTTCTCAGTTCATCACAGTCTCATCCCACTAAAAACGGGTGATGTGCAAACTTTATTCAGCTTAGAGAAAGAACAAATGAAATATAAAGAAATAGCCAAAAATAGGGATAATTTGTCCAGTACAAACATAAACGTAAATCACCATCTAAACACAGCCAAAATGGAGGGACGAACAGTGGGATGTAGAGAAGAGGCGTTAACACCATATACAATTAGACACCAACTTAAAAAGAAAGTACGTGCACAAAACGTCAGTAAGTGTTTCTAATTCATATAAACAAACCTCTACAAACCTCCACATCCGCATTTTCAGAATCGCTGAAGAGGCTTTGCATTATGCGAAACGCGTCTGGTGAGTGAAATTGTCCTAATAGTCGTCATCATAAAATGAGAAGCCTGTTATAGTTAACAGTCGGTTGTGGAAGATGGCCACACAACCAACCATTGAAATTGTTACTTATTTGAAGGAAACTAGGTATTGAAATTAGCCCACAGATTAAATTCCTTCTAGATTCTCAGATAATCTAGATCAACGCCATTCTTACATGCTGCAAATAATTCCGATTTCTTAAGAAACTAAAAACTACTGACAATATATATCAAAATGATCATAGTGTCAGGGAACAACGATCTTTCGATTTCGAGCAACACACATAGAGACCAATATCTGCAAGGATTGGAAGTGTCATTTATATGCCACTACACAAAGTAAAATGAAATATCCGCGAAGTGTTTTTAACCTCCACACAAGACTATGGAAAATCATTGGTATAGAAATTAATGGATATTTCAGACCACAGATGATGCCTCTAAACAAAAAATGTGAAACGCGGATGGCAAACATAATATTCATAACACTCAATAAAGTGATAGCCTCTAATAGAAACACGTCAAGCACGTACACCATCCGAAAATATGCAAGCATACAGTAGTTTAAAAATATCTCTTGCGTACAAAAATCATGGACACTAGGAAGTCCATTTGAATGCTTATTTGTACATATATATCAGTCATACATAATAATTGCACTCAGTCTACCTCCAAATAACACAGATAATTCTCATAAAGGTCATTGGCGCTTTTCAATTGTTAGTAAAACAGTAATAATGCTTTTTTAAATTTAATCAAATATAGTTCAATAACATTTAGACCGACCTGGAATGCATAGCACAAAGTAGGGCAATGAGTACTGTATTATGAAAATAATTTATTGGTGTAGATATATTTGTGGCGTGACACCATAATTATTCAGAGATTAGTTTTCCTCCGTCTACTTGCACGAAATATATAACAATCAAAGATTTTACATTGTCGTTATTTTCTGTAGGATGAACCAACTGTTAAAAAGGTTATCATAACAAATTAATTTTATAGGCACGGTTTGTCATCACTCTGAGATTCATAAATTTACTTCGATAAAAAATGTCTGATATCAAACTGACCGAACGATGTTAATAATGTTTAAGATCATTGGGTGATCGCAGTAATAACAGTTCAGTTCCTTCCTGCTCCAAAGCCTGCTGCTCTGGAGCTGACCTCTAATATTAATTATCACACATAACCCATATCTCCGTTGTCAGTTATTAGTGTAAACTACGTATGATAACAGTTTCCACTCTACGGGCTCAAAAAACAGTACTACTCATTTCAGGTGAATCTTGTTGCCAGTGAAGTGGAATGTTAAACTAACAGACAGCTAATCCTTCTCAGCGAGAGGGAGAAAAGTAATTACATTAAGAAACATGGTTAGTACCACGTCACATTAAACTCGCCCGAAATGACGCGGACGTCGGCAGAATGGAGTAATTATGATTCGCTCTTAAAACAGCTTTGAGGGATTGTGTCAGATCACAGCTATCTGTATCGTAGGTATTGCGTGGAACAAAGACCAGCCCTTCCCTTATATGATAATATTAACAGATGAACACAAAAATTGACGTAGCGACTGTTCATATTAATAATACAAGGGCTTCTATGAAAGTACGTGGGCCATTCCGAAAACAATGGAACGGTGAGAGAAAAGTGTTTATTTACTCAAGTACGTATCGCGGATTTTCCATGTTACTGGAGTATCTCTTCGTCCATACCCATATTTCGTAATTTCTTTTTTCTTATGAAATGGATTCGAAACTGAAAAAGAGATTATTAATTGAATTCTTGACGAACGAAGTGTGCGACCTTGCTGATATCCGGAGTAGGCTGAATAATATTTACGGTGACAGTACGGCAGTACGAGAGAAATATGCAGATGTAGACGATGAATATAAACGCGTGCTTACACCTCCAAGAATTCTATTGATAGATGCAGTAGTTTAAAGATGGAGAAACCAGAAAGGAAGACAAACCACTTAGTGGGAGGCTCGTAACTGACACCACTGACCTGTATCACCTACCACTGATTGAACTGGTTCGTACAGACAGACGAATCATAGTTAGTTGATTGCTGCACAACTATACTGTCGTCACAATGTCGTGAGTTAGATGGTAAGAGATTTCCGTTATTGAAAGTGTATGCGAATTGGCACATGACTCGTTATTTTAAAGAGAGAAGGCTTGAAGTCTGGTCTAAGTTGCTGCAAGCACTAACAGGAATTAACTCATGTTAACTGTAAATGATATCTTTCAGAAAATTATTAAGTGGTTCTCTACAAATAGACTACAGTATATACAGTTTCATACAGTAAATCACATGACACCATTAATAAATTTAGACTTTAAGCAGAAATCTGTAGGTAAGGTAGAATCGTCAAAATTGCCAGGTGTTTGCATTGAAGAGGGACTGAATTGGAAGAAAAACATTGAAGATCTACTGAAACGTTTGAGTTCAGCTACGTATGCTATCAGGGTCATTGCTAAATTTGTTCATATATATCTCAGTAAGCCGGCCGCGGTGGCCGCGGGGACTGAGGCGGTTCAGTCACGGTCTGCATGGCCACTACGGTCGGGGGTTCGAATCCCCCCTCGGGCATGGGTATTTGTGCCGTCCTAGTTCGTAAGTAGTTCGTAGGTAGTTTGTTAGTTTAGGGACTGATGACCCCATAGTTAAGTCCCATAGACTATACAAACATGTGAACATTTGTCGCGTGTGCGTCAGTGACGTGTCGACCGCCAGAACGGCGCGACGTGAATTAACAAGTGTCCAGAGGTCAAACCGGTGTCTTGTAGGCTCCGCGCCCTCGGCTACTTCTAGTTCAAGAGTCACATTTTTAGATAATGCCGCATCCCTTCCTTCTTACCAGCTATCTCATTGTATGGTACTTGCACTCCGCTCTTATTCCCAAACGATGGCTTTCTTCCTTAAATCGTTTTTCGGCTGCTAGTGCACGACAGCAGCCGTGTGCTGCTTTGTCATGACGAACGTCTTAAACCACGGCGACTGACTGATCATATCGTCACTGACTGGCCATTGACAGAACGACTGAATTAGTAAGTGACTGAATCACAGATTGACAGCAAACTGCCCGACAGCATACTGTATACTGCATATTGAACGACGACACTTCCGTCTTGTCCATATTTATCTTCTCGTCCTGCTCGCGTTGTTAAGCTTCTGGTAAAAATGGCTGACCTTACGATCATTGAACCAAATATGTCATCTTGCTCAGGAACATGAAGGTGGATGAAAGTACTTGATAACGTTCAGTGGTTGGCGCAAAACGTATTTGGTCAATATCCAGATGGCTGTGAAGGCAGCTTCTGGCCTATGGTCAAGTTTCTTTGAGATGTAGAACAGGTGAATGTACTTTGGTGGATGGGCTGTGGTCACGTTTGGCAGCGGTGTGACAGCTACTGCAACACCTGCGCAGTCATTCGACGTCCTGGTGACTGTGCTGATATTGCTTGTTGACATGGTCCAAAATGTTGCCCGACGTGCACTACTACCGTTAGTTGATGTTTCTGTCTGAACGTTCTGGAAAATGTATTCTACTGCGCAGAGCTGTTATGCTTTCTGTCACTTCCACTTTAAATAACCAAATGGTTTATTACACATGTGTTCCTCCACCATCTATTCCTTAATTATTCCAAATCGATATTCCAATCTGTACTTCAATTTGTTTATTTATTAAGGATTAAATATTCTAATTTTATTGTACTATTTTTTCAGCTAATACCAATCAACTCAAAATTGTCTTATTTTACTACTATGTCGAAACTAGTCATGTAAATGGCAATAAAGGAGGTATTCAAATTTTCACGTGTTTGTAATTCTTTGGGACCTAACAACTTAGGTTATCAGTCCCTCGACATACAAACTACTTAAAATAAGGAGCACAAATACACCCATGCTCGTGGGAGGACTCGAACCCCCGACTGGAAACGGCCCCGCGCACCGCAATAAGGCGCTTTGTTGCGATCGGCTATTCCGCCGAGGCAAAGGAAGTATATGTCACTTTGTTTCAAATGTGAAGTAAATATTACATAGTTGTATACTGATCTCAATATCGTGAATATCGATGTCGCTAGTTTTTATTTTTTATTTTTTATGTGGGAAATTTTTACCTTCGGATAAATAATTGACGTTCGTGCAAGCTGTCTTTTATGGCAAAAATTATTGTCCGAAGCCCTTACTATTTGTTTAGCGGGTTCAGTGATAGTTCAGAAGATGTAACTTTCTAAAACTCCGTAATCTAATAATTGGAGTGACAGTGTCTGCAGTTTATCGTCAAAGTACAGAAATTTTGTGTCTTATATAGGTCATCTGCTGCAGTATATACACTGGTTCCCTTTAGATCACCGAAGTTAAGTTTGGATGGCCAACTGTCGGAGTTTACCGAGCGTTGTTGGCAAGCGGGCTGCACTCAGCTCTTATGAGGCTAATTGAGGAGCCACTGATTGAGAAGTAGCGGCTCCTTGCACGTGATGTCTTATGCCAGCCCCGTATTTCTGTGCAATTGCATATTTATTCCAATTTCTTCACATATTGTATATTAATAATATGATCGTGCCATATTCTTGATTAATATATGGGATTGACATTTAAAATTCACTGCAGCATTACAGTTAAGTAACGTTATTTTAGATTATGATGAACACAAACTATAGAACGTTTTTCCTCTGGATATACTGGATATATTGGAACAGCAAGAAGTTTTAATTTCATCTTGCTAACATTCCCAGGTGCAATAGGCTACCTGCGTATTGAGGAAGTGAACTCATTACAGCAAGAAGGCTTGGGTGCGACTTAATGGAGGATTTTTTAGCACTCAAGATCGGCATTTCAGTCTCAAGATATTAGTGGCGTATTCATCTCTTAGTAAAATTAGTAACACAAATATCGTATTAATTACTTCAGAAGTTTCCATGTGGAGTTTTGCATCAGATCTGATCACTGGAATAGCTGCACAGGCATACTGAAAGTACTTTGTACCCAAATGGTTCCTGCTACGTCTGCGAAATACCTTGAGCGCTTCTTTAATACCACACGTACCATATATCGTCAGCCGATATAAAAGAATGACAGATTTAGGCCTGACAAAAGTAAAATGTGATACAGATAAAAATACAAATTTTCCAACTGAGCTGCGTATTTGTACACCTACACGTTACGTCATCGATAATTGAAATATAAAAATTAAGCACAAATGCTTCGATTCGTCCAAGAGTCTCTTACGTTTTGTGGGAACCATCGGATTTGAGCACCTCTTGACCGCCTCGTTTCTCTCGCAGCAGCCTGCGCTGGAAAAGAAACTCTCTGCTGCATTGTCATTAATAATTGAATGAAATCTCGGAGGCTTCATCTTTTCCCTGATATCCAATACCGCGGTATCGATCAGCAAGCACATCAAACATTTATCTCCAACATCGGTTAAGGGGTATACACGAGGCGAGTGCGTGAGACCTGTCGAAATTTCGTTTCGAATAAAACGTGGCTGCGAAACCCGTTCATGGGTATTCGAAGAGCTGTGCGTACATTCTGTTCTCGGTAAATGGAGACACAATCATTTCGTAAAGTTTTCTAAAACTTCTTAATTTTTGTTTTTGTAATTCCATTAACAGCGAATGTAAAAGAACGAATCGAATATTTAAAGCGTGTTTGACTAGTATTGCGCCATATTTCAATTACGGAATGATATATTGAACAAGAGCAAAAGGCGTCCTTGTCATCCACATGACGCCCAACATCAGTTATGTGTTAATGTTAATTTATTGTTGTAGCGGTCTTCCGTGCGGAGATTTCTTTGACGCATCTCTGAGTGCCACTGTATCCTGTGCAAGCCAGTTCATCTTTGAACAAGCTATTCAATCCCTTTCAACCATCTTTCTGTACTCGTCTCTTGCTCTCTTTACCGATTCCCTACATCTACCCCCATCCCCCGTGACATGCACACACAATGACACGCGCGCGCTTAGCCCTGATACTAATTTGAGTAATTTCTGATGTCTTAACCCTATCAGCGCCAAGGTATTTGACGTTACACGGAGCACCAAGCAACGGCAAGTTTTGCCCGTATTACAATAAGCTGTCAATTCTGTAAAATGCATTAATTTTTTTGTTCTTGCCATCAGCTGTTGTCTGCCTAACATTTTCCTTATTGCAGCATTGCCGTCTTGAATTACCTGCAGATATAGGACTGAAAGAGGTACTTTCGCAGTCTTGTGAAATTTTATTTATGTACTATTATGTACAATAATTTCAGCTGTTATTAGGTCCGTCAGGCTCGTAAATAGCTGAGATATACTGAAATTATTGGTCATGGACACTGATTTTACAATCTTCTCCATTCTTGGTGGATGTAAGGAAGACACTAAGAATTATGGTCAAACGGAGTACCAACCCAGGGCATAAAATTTCTATATTTCATTTGCAGTATTTAAAATTGTAACAATAGAAATGTGCAGTACAATACTTTATAAAGAGAGAGACAAATAGAAAAGGGCCCATCAACAAAGGAGGATTTTCATTATGATTTTTTAAGTACAAGAAAAATATTTGGGCAATATTTGCCCGTGCTTGTTGCTTGTAGGGTTAAATGTAGCCTATTTTTGTTTTTGTTTTTAGGGGCCGAAACTAGTGTGGTCGTAAGCGCCCAACTCAACTTTTGTCAATAACCTGCGCTAAAGAGAGCAAAGGAAAGAGGAAACACGCTAAAACCAATCAACTTTCAAACGAGACCGCTTAAAAAAACGATAACTCCAAGCGTCAGATTTACTCGTGTCAAAGGAGACAGCTATAGTCCGCTGAGGGTAGGGAGTGGGGAGGAGGAGTTAAATTTCCATCGCCATATGTGCAACCAATATAAAGTAAGACACCGTCAGCTAAGCGTTTGTCATCTGCTAAAATGTCGGTCAAGTCCGATGGAAAACACAAACTTTGACGGAGACGGTTAAAAGTGGACTTTGCGCCAGAAAGTGGTGAACAGTAAGGGGTTTGTGAACAGTGTCCACAAAGAGGGGCTGGGTTGCCGCACAGTTTTAAATGTATCCTATCAGTGTAGCTACCTCCTGTCAGACAATTTATCGTCCAAATTTCTTTCTTCCCGAATTCCCATCAGTTTGTCCACACTACTTACGCATTCTACCCGCCTGTTCTTTAGCATTTTCCCGTATCAGAACATCTGATCATCTTCATCGTTTCATTTCCGCACAAGGATACGCTACAAACATCACTTCAGAAATATCAATTCAGACATACTAACACGAATAATTATTCGATGGTTATATATTCCTCTCCTTCACAATTCCTTTGTTTTAATAGCCACTCAACATTTCAGAATCTTAATTTGGACGTCCTAAGAAACAAAACTCATATGTTACATTTAATTCTTCTTTCCTGATGTAATTCTTTCAGTGTCTTGTCGTTTAAATGGATATATTTAATTACCTTTCTTTTTCTCTTCCGAATGTTCACGTTAAACTCCCATTCAATACAATGTCCACTCTTCTGAGTATTGTAAGGGATCTTCGCTGTTTTCCGTAACAGATTAAATGAAAAGATAACCCCCACCCAAGTATGACAAAGGTTTATCACATTCAAATTGTTTCTCAGTTCATCACAGTCTCATCCCACTAAAAACGGGTGATGTGCAAACTTTATTCAGCTTAGAGAAAGAACAAATGAAATATAAAGAAATAGCCAAAAATAGGGATAATTTGTCCAGTACAAACATAAACGTAAATCACCATCTAAACACAGCCAAAATGGAGGGACGAACAGTGGGATGTAGAGAAGAGGCGTTAACACCATATACAATTAGACACCACCTTCAAAAGAAAGTACGTGCACAAAACGTCAGTAAGTGTTTCTAATCCATATAAACAAACCTCTACAAACCTCCACATCCGCATTTTCAGAATCGCTGAAGAGGCTTTGCATTATGCGAAACGCGTCTGGTGAGTGAAATTGTCCTAATAGCCGTCATCATAAAATGAGAAGCCTGTTATAGTTAACAGTCGGTTGTGGAAGATGGCCACACAACCAACCATTGAAATTGTTACTTATTTGAAGGAAACTAGGTATTGAAATTAGCCCACAGATTAAATTCCTTCTAGATTCTCAGATAATCTAGATCAACGCCATTCTTACATGCTGCAAATAATTCCGATTTCTTAAGAAACTAAAAACTACTGACAATATATATCAAAATGATCATAGTGTCAGGGCACAACGATCTTTCTATTTCGAGCAACACACATAGAGACCAATATCTGCAAGGATTGGAAGTGTTATTTATATGCCACTACACAAAGTAAAATGAAATATCCGCGAAGTGTTTGTAACCTCCACACAAGACTATGGAAAATCATTGGTATAGAAATTAATGGATATTTCAGACCACAGATGATGCCTCTAAACAAAAAATGTGAAACGCGGATGGCAAACATAATATTCATAACACTCAATAAAGTGATAGCCTCTAATAGAAACACGTCAAGCACGTACACCATCCGAAAATATGCAAGCATACAGTAGTTTAAAAATATCTCTTGCGTACAAAAATCATGGACACTAGGAAGTCCATTTGAATGCTTATTTGTACATATATATCAGTCATACATAATAATTGCACTCAGTCTACCTCCAAATAACACAGATAATTCTCATACAGGTCATTGGCGCTTTTAAATTGTTAGAAAAACAGTAATAATGCTTTTTAAATTTAATCAAATATAGTTCAATATCATTTAGACCGACCTGGAATGCATAGCACAAAGTAGGGCAATGAGTACTGTATTATGAAAATAATTTATTGGTGTTGATATTTTGTGGCGTAACACCATAATTATTCAGAGAGTAGTTTTCCTCCGTCTACTTGCACGAAATATATAACAATCAAAGATTTTACATTGTCGTTATTTTCTGTAGGATGAACCAACTGTTAAAAAGGTTATCATAACAAATTAATTTTATAGGCACGGTTTGTCATCACTCTGAGATTCATAAATTTACTTCGATAAAAAATGTCTGATATCAAACTGACCGAATGATGTTAATAATGGTTAAGATCATTGGGTGATCGCAGTAATAACAGTTCAGTTCCTTCCTGCTCCAAAGCCTGCTGCTCTGGAGCTGACCTCTAATATTAATTATCACACATAACCCATATCTCCGTTGTCAGTTATTAGTGTAAACTTCGTATAATAACAGTTTCCACTCTACGGGCTCAAAAAACAGTACTACTCATTTCATGTGAATCTTGTTCCCAGTGAAGTGGAATGTTAAACTAACAGACAGCTAATCCTTCTCAGCGAGAGGGAGAAAAGTAATTACATTAAGAAACATGGTTATTACCACGTCACATTAAACTCGCCCGAAATGATGCGGACGTCGGCAGAATGGAGTAATTATGATTCGCTCTTAAAACAGCTTTGAGGGATTGTGTCAGATCACAGCTATCTGTATCGTAGGTATTGCGTGGAACAAAGACCAGCCCTTCCCTTATATGATAATATTAACAGATGAACACAAAAATTGACGTAGCGACTGTTCATATTAATAATACAAGGGCTTCTATGAAAGTACGTGGGCCATTCCGAAAACAATGGAACGGTGAGAGAAAAGTGTTTATTTACTCAAGTACGTATCTCGGATTTTCCATGTTACTGGAGTATCTCTTCGTCCATACCCATATTTCGTAATTTCTTTTTTCTTATGAAATGGATTCGAAACTGAAACAGAGAGTATTAATTGAATTCTTGACGAACGAAGTGTGCGACCTTGCTGATATCCGGAGTAGGCTGAATAATATTTACGGTGACAGTGCGACAGTACGAGAGTAATGTGCAGAGGTAGGCGATGAATATAAACCTGTGCTTACATCCCCAAGAATTCTATTGATAGATGCAAACGATTAAAGACGGAGAAACCAGAAAGGAAGATAAACGACGTAGTGGGAGGCTCGTAACTGACACCACTGACCTGAATCACCTACCACTGAATGAACTGGTTCGTACAGACAGAGGGATCATTGTTAGTTGAATGCTGCACAACCAGACTGTGGTCACAATGTCGTGAATTAGATGGGAACAGATTTCCGTTAATTAAAGTGTATGCGAATTGGCACCTCGTTATTTCAAAGAGAGAAGGGTTGAAGTCTAACAGGAATTAATTCATGAAATTTTAAATGATATCTTTCAGGAAATTATTAAGTGGTTCGCTACAAGTGGACTCCAGTTTATACAGTTTCATACAGTAAATAACATGGCGCCATTAATTAATTTAGACTTTAAACAGAAATCTATAGGTAAGGTAGAATCGTCAAAATTGCTAGGTGTTTGCATTGAAGAGGGATTGAATTGGAAGAAACACATTGAAGATCTACTGAAACGTTTGAGTTCAGCTACTTATGCTAACAGGGTCATTGCTAAATTTGTTGATATACATCACATTCACTGCTTTAATATGGGATCATGTTCTGGGGCATCACGATTGAGTAAAAAAGTATCCACTACACAAAAGCGCGTAATCAGAATAATTGCTGGCTCCCATTCAAGATGATCACACAGACATTTATTTAGAGATCTTCACTGTAGCTTCCCAATATATATATATATATATATATATATATATATATATATATATATATATATTCACTCATGAAATTTGTTATTAACAATCCGATCCATTTCAAAAGTAATAGCAATGTGCATAGTTACAATACTAGGAGAAATTGTGGTATTTTGCAATTTTGTATTCAAGGTTAATCTAACTTTGGCACAGAAAGGAGTGAATTATGCTGCCACAAAATTCTTGTTCTAATGTTCATATTTTTGGACCAAACTGCATGGTCATCAGTCACACACACACACACACACACACACACACACACATACATACATATACATATACACACCCACACACACACCTATGCCCCGGGAGGACTCGAACCTCCGACGGCGAGCAACCGCGCGCTCCTCAGCAAAGTGCCTTAGACCACCCGACTACTCCACCGCGGCTACAAAGTCTTCGGTCACTAACCAAGTAGCATCAGAAGTCTGACAGACAGCCAACTAGTATTTAAAGAAATGCAATTTCTGAATGGCAACTCCTACACTGTAGATGAAATTTTGGATAAATCTTAAAATAAAAAATAAAAAGTAAAAAAAGGACAATAAAAATCAAAATAAAAAGTCCTTAAACTACTAATTGTCCTGTGTCGACAACATTTAATAAACTGACACGTTTCACATCATTACGGAATGTCGCATATATGATCTTTGGAAAATGTATTAATCTAATGTAATCTAATCTTTGAAGTAAGCGATGACACATCACAGGGGATGAAACGCGGATATATGCCTATGATGCAGAAACAAAGAATCAGTGGATGGAGCAGTGTCACATGTCTTTTCAAAGAACTAAAATGTTAAAATGCCAGCCGTCAGCGAAAACAAAGGAGTTATTTTGTTAATTTTCTGGGACATTGTCGTACCGTGAACAACTGCAGCTGCATTACAACTCAGTAACCTTCGGGGAGCCGTAAAGAAGATGTAACTAAACAAGAATTTGAAATCAACCCAAATACGTCACGAGAGCCCCATACCTCATTTCCACTTCCCTTTTCTCGGAAGTCAGGTGACTGGAGAATAGGGCTGGTAAGTCGTATAGTCCAGATTTAGCTCCTTTTGACTTCTGCGTATTTGTCACTGTGTATCGATCTTGGTTAGACGGATGATGGGACCACAGCGATGTATTAATTTGAGAAATGAAAGACCTTCTGCCGCTATTGGATGTTTTAATACTTGTTTCGAGAATACATTATTCTCTTCTTCAGAGCCTTATAAGATCCGGGCAGTATTGCGAAACTAGCCATCTATTGTAATACGGCATTACACCCTCTCACACCAAGATGTAGCCGACAACTAGCATACCAACCATGATGTATGACATGAGTGGTATGTCTAAGCTTTCGCACTAAGCACTCAATAGCCGGCCGCGGCGGCCGAGGGGACTGAGACGCTCCAGTCACGGTCTGCACGGCCACTACGGTCGGGGGTTCGAATGCCCCCTCGGGCATGGATATTTGTGCCGTCCTTAGTCTTAGCTAGTTGATAAGTAGTTTGTAAGTTTAGGGACTGATGACCCTGTTGTTAAGTCCATAAGATTAACAAACATTTGAACATTTAAGCACTCAATACAGATTAGTACAACACAAAAACGATTTAACAGCTTTGCAGTCTGATCGAATTCCACTGTTCAAATACTAATTTTAATCTCACATTTTCTTTATTTTTAATTTTTTAATTTCAGTTTAGGAAAACATTTTTCTGCAAGAGTGTCCTTTTGTCCGTCTGATGATTCTCCAATATTTTCCTCCTACTCCTTTTTACGATCCATGTTAGGCGTCAATTTTTTCTGCTGATCCGTAAGTTACAATTTCGATACTAATACCGTTGCTTCGTTACTGCAAAGGTAGAAAACATCTTCCTTCCTAGCTGGCGCGATGGCGCCACCAACAGCCAGACGAAATTCTCCTGCGAAATGTCCTGCAAACCATTTCCTATGGCAGTCGTTTCGGCCGTAAACAATAAATCTAAAGTGAACGTGTTTTTGTTATGGGCATCCACATGCAAGGTCGCCTTTGTGGCTGACCCGAGGTTGCATTTCAATTTGCGCACACAGTACTACGTTACAATAGCTATAGTGCGTTTCGGAAGAACACCACATCCTCCGTTGCCTGTTTCTTGCAACTTGCAAGGGGGGGGGGGATGTTGAAGGTGATGTTTAACATGTACGAGACCAATGACTGCTTCTGCAACACAGTAATAGTTTAGCACAAATATTCATCACATCTTCAACACAATACAGACTCAAATCTGGCAACAACTGGAACTCTTTGGGATATCCAGAATCACACACTAAAATAGTGAGTGAGGTAAATATAGGAAAGGTTGGGGAAATGCCAGCCGAATATATTATAACCCCATACTGCTTCAACAAGCCTTTCAATATAACAATTGGAAGTAGGGAGCAATGGGAGAAAATAGTTCGACACCGTACGGGGGATATTGTCTGGTTCACTGACGGGTCAAAATCAGACCGAGGTGTTGGGGCCGGGGTATATGGGGTGCAGCCAAGACTGGAGGGCGTCATCTCTCTAGGAAAACTGGCCTCAGTATTCCAGGCCGAAATCACTGCCATCAGGGCGTGTGTGGAGGAGAATTTGCGTAGGTGCTACAAATATCGTAGCATCTATACAGACAGACAGGCAGCCCTGAGATCACTGGCAGCTCCTGCAACAAGGTCTAAAATTGTCGCAGAATGTCACAGGCTTCTGGTGGAGCTAGGGGAAAGCGATAGAGTAAACCTATTGTGGGTCCCTGGCCACTCGGGGATCAGTGGCAACGAACATGCCGACAGATTAGCCAGGATGGGGGCAGACACTCCATTTATTGGACCGCAACCTGTCCTGACAATCACCAAGGCAATGATCAAATTGGAGCTACGTAACTGGCTCAGAAGACTGCATGTAGAATATTGGACCAAAGTCCAACAAAAACATGGCAAGGTAATGATGCCAAAGCCATGTTTTAAAAGAAGCTCTGCAATCCTGGGTCTGAACAGGAGAGAGATTAAACTCATGGTTGGATTGCTGACAGGCCATGGGAATTTCAAAAAACACCTACGTATAATGGGAATAACAGAAGAGGACCCTAAATGTAGGATCTTAGATGACGGTGATGAAACTGCATCACATCTAATCTTCGAATGCATTGCATTGGAGAATAAAAGGCACAAATATTTGGGACAACCAGACCCGAAGAAATTGTGTCTAATAAAGAACTGGTAAAGGGACTCCTTGCACTGTGATTTACTAGTTATACAGGGAGCGATACCGTACAATAAACTTAGTTTCGGTGCGGGCAGTGGAGGGTTGGGCCAAGACTGTTTTGGCTTCCCTGGAAAAATCAATCAATCAATAAATCAATATATTCCACCGAATTGTGCCGTTGCGCAGCAGTGTCTCAACGTAACAGAGGCCGCACTAGACGGCACTTCATCAATATGTATTCAATTTATGTATGGTAATTTAAGCAGTGACGCAATGTATCGTCAACGACCAATAAAAACTAGAAAAAGCGTCTACAGCCACCATAATCTAACGATTAACGACCCTAGTTCGAGGAAGTGGTCGAATGTAATCCAGGAAGATTTTGCTCTCCTTGGTGTAACTGGGTTTACCTTGCTTGCATAGTTTACAGTGCTGTACTGACTGACGAATGTCTCGACTGACCATTAGCCATGTAAGATAGGTCATTATTTTAGCTAAGCTATTATTGAAACCAATGAATTATAAAAATAGTGAAAGACCATGCGGATCAACTCGCCCGGAAGACAAATTCCTTCAATATGCCAACCTGTTGACATAAAATTCTATTTCTTAAACAAAACCCAGGTACAGACTCCCATTTCTTAACTTTATTTTTAACAGGGCTGACCACGAATCGTGAGTTCGTCTCTTTTGGATCAGAAAACAACTGTGGAACTCCAGCAAGAACAGAATTAACCAAAGCCATGTAAGTGGAAGTACTATCATCCTCTTGGTAGTCTTCTTGTAACATCCTACTGAGTGCATCTGCTACCTGATTATCGGAGCTGCGTATGTGCCTTATGTGAAAACGAAAAGCGGAGATTCTAAGAGCCCACGTGCGATTTTTCCCGTTTTACAGGCTCTAGCGCGTGCCCAATAAAGGGCGTGATTAGCTGTCTCGAATTGGAATTCTTTATGTTCTAAATGAAACTTGAACATGTCCAATGCAAATAACACAGCTAAAGCCTTTCACCCGTAGACAGAATATTTCGCTTCAGCCTCTGATAGTTTCCTAGACTCAAAGGCAATGGGCCGCCTATCACCCTTGTGTTACTGAAGGACAGCAGTAATTCCCGTATGAGAAGCAACCGTCTGAAGGACAAACTCTGTACCAAAGTCAGGAACAGGCAACACAGGTGGATTCGCGATAGCGCATTTAATTGCATCAAAAAATGGTTTGTTGAGTGGGACTCCACTCAAATAACGCATTATTCTTGCGCAAATTATTGAGAGGAAACGCTTATTTTGCAAATTTAGAAATGAACTTCCTAAAATAATTTGCCATTCCCATACATCTTGCTACCTGCTTTTTGCTTTTAGGAGTATCAAAGTTCCGCAAACCAACAGTCCTCTGCTGATCAATACGAATTCCGTGAGCGGAAAGAAGGTGGCCGAGGTAGGAGATTTACTATAAATGATATCATTAAGGTAGTTATATACCGAGACGAGTTAAGACAGCGACTCCAGTTGCCAAACCGAAAGGAACCCTATTGAATTCAAATAGATTCCAATCCTTACTTCTGCCATCAGGATCTGAAAGTAGGCTTGATTTAGATCCAGAACGGTAAACCAAATGGCTCCATAAAGCCATGTGAAACAATTATGTGCCTGGTAAATGCACAGATTCCAAGATCACATTATTAAGTCGGCGATTATCAGTGCCTTGAGCCTTAGGTACCAGGAATGCAGGAGATGCGTAAAGAGATGTAGAAGGTCGAATTATACCTTCCTCTAACATAGCCTGGATCTTTTCCCTCATAATCCTCATTTTAGGAGGCGAAAACCTATTCACCGCCAGTTGGCCCAATTGAAGGAAGGTAATGTTGAATTCAGTGCTTGTGTTGACTTGTGACTCATTGCTCTACAGTACTAGCATCAAGCACATCAGTACGTAAAATCAACTGGTTAGTGTTCATCACGAACGTGGTTTTGCAGTCAGTGCAATGTTTACAAATGCGGTGAAAGGAGGAAGTGCAGTACATACTAACGAAACAATTTGGTATTTTGATAATTGTCTGCACGAATTATTTCAGTTTAAATGTCAAGAGAAATACAAAAATTAGCTCTAACTTGGAAATAGAGCGTTTCCGGACACATGTCCACATTCATCCTTTTTTTTTTTTTTTTTTTTTTTTTCTGTGAATGTTTGGCCGTACCTTTTTGTAACACCCTGTATAGGGAAAGGCATACAGAAAGTTCAAGGAACAGAAAATAATAATAGGATCACAAGGATAAGAATAAAGTGATCCAATTAAGCACGATACAGGACAAGAATGCATTTCATCGGCCCGGCTGTCTTTCTATATATCAAATATACAATGAAGATAGAAGGATGGAATGGAATTTCAGAACAGAAGGGTAAAAACATAAATTTCGCTTATGGTATTGTCATCGTCATTGACATTCCAAGAGAATTACGGAAAATGTTGAATGGATGGGTCTAATTTGTACAGGATATGGAATGCAAGTAAAATAAAAAAAATGAGAAGTTGTAGAAATGAAAGTAGTGAGAAACCTAACATATAAATTGCTGATCACGTTAGGGAGTTCTGCTACCTTGAAGCCGGCCGGGACGGCCGCCGTGGCCGAGGGGACTGAGACGCTCCAGTCACGGTCTGCACGGCTACTACGGTCGGGGGTTCGAATCCCCCACTCGGGCATGGATATTTGTGCCGTCATTAGGATTAGCTAGTTCATAAGTAGTTTGTAAGTTTAGGGACTGATGACCCCGTAGTTAATTCCCATAAGCTATACAAACATTTGAACATTTGAAGCCGGCCGGGTTGGTCAAGGGGACTGAGGCGCTCCACGGTCTGCACGGCCACTACAGTCGGGGGTTCGAATCTCCCCCTCGGGCATGGATATTTGTGCCGTCCTTAGTATAAGGTAGTTGATAAGTAAAGTTTAAGGACTGATGACCCCGTTGTTAAGTCCCATAAGCTTAACAAACATTTGAACATTTTTGCTACCTTGAAATTAAAATAACCCTCGACGCACGAATCAAGGAAGACGTAAATAGTGGACTGACACAGGCAGAGAGCAGACATCGCCAGAGGAGTCAACAGGAATCAAACATGGACTTTCATGTGTGGAAGATGTATGTGAGAATGTTCGTTTGGTGCACAGATTTCCGTGGTAGGCATCAGTGACGGTAGAGAAACCGACTGAGGCTGCTTTGGTGCTGTTGAAAAATGTTGAAAATTGGAGAAATTGTCAACGAATTAGGAGGTTCTTCACAAATTCAGCGACGAAAGTTGCTCATGGAATACACGGTACAAAAACAAGAGTCAGGTATGTGATAAGATCAGAGAGTAATTACAGTGCCTCAAGAGTGAGCAGTGGAGGGGAAAATTGTAGTAGAACAAAAGATCTGAATACATCCAGCCAGTAAAAGAGAACAAAGTGTGCAAGGGATACCAGTAACGAAGTGATTCACACTGAAGAGGAATTCGTGGCAGACCGCATGAAACAATAATATTGACGACATGAATAAAATAAGAAGTATGGCAATGTAACCGGTAGATGCAAGCTAGATGCGTCATAGCGGGGCCACTGTTACTGCGGCGTGCACTGCCAGTGGGCGATAAGTGTGGTCCCTCAGGGCTGCTGATACCATAAAGCTGTCAGCAGATTGTAATCTGCACGTAATTTAAACACTACATTAATTAGCGAGGCGGGTAAACGGTCTCCGAACGAAGAAGCACCTACAAGTAAAAGATAGTTACCCCGCAGGTTCAATATGCTCTGCTGGAATCACAAAGGGCCTACGTAATGCCAGATTTTAAGAGTTCCAGAAGAAAACAAAAGAAACTGTTGTTTCCTACCTACATCGTAATTCTGGCAGAGACAGTTGAGGACTTGGACATGCGGCTGAACTGAATGACCAAACTCTTGAAAGAAGGATGTTGTTGTTGTGGGTTTCAGTCCATAAGCTGTTTTGATGCAGCTCTCCTAGCTACCCTATACTATGCAAGTCTCTTTATCTCTGAATAGATCTGCTTACTGCATTCGTCTCGCGGTCTTTCTTGGCAACTGTTCTCCAAACACATCCCAAAACGGTAAACTGACTTTTAGTTTCTGTCTCAGAATGTGTACAGCCACTGGATCCTTTCCTTTTATCAAGATATGTCCGAATTTTTTTACTCCAATAATGTTCAGTAACTCCTCGTTAGTTACACGATCCACCTGTAAAATCTTCAGCACTGTCTGTTGCACAAAATTTGAAAATCTTCTATCATCTCTTTTTTTTTAATGCAATTTTGCATTTTATATCTTCTCTACTCTTACTGAGCAGAAATTATTTCACTGTCCACATAACAAAATTTACCTTCTACTTTGTCTCGTTACCTCGTCCCATTCCTTTAGTATGCTGATTAAATTTGATTGCATACCATTATATTTATTTACTCTTGAAATGTAATATTATGAGAAGACAGTAAACCAAGTACAATGGAGAGTAGTAGATTTATATCAAACTATTTTGAAAGGAATATATTACGATGTGAGACACGAAACGTTATAGATTTCAAATGTTCATATGTTTGTATAGCTTATGGGACGTAACTACGGGGTCATCAGTCCCTAAACTTACAAACTACTTATGAACTAGCTAATCCTAAGGACGGCACAAATGTCCATGCCCGAGGGGGGGATTCGAACCCCCGACCGTAGTGGCCGTGCAGACCGTGACTGGAGCGCCTCAGTCCCCTCGGCCATCGCGGCCGGCGTTATAGATTTGTTTTGCTATTTGCCCATGAAAGTAAATGACCGAAAAGGAAGCAATAGAGCCAGAAAAAGAGGTTCAACATTATAACATTTCTCTATTCATTCACTTCATTGATGTGTGAGTAAAATAATACATCATCACGACCCGAAATTGTGTAAAACGTCCACAAGAGTTCATTGGTGATGTTACCGCCCTGTTTTGCGACGACGTTTTGAGTCAACACTCAATGATTAGGACAGTGGCGCAACACATTTACTGACAGTACGAAGTAATCACGATGCCTCGCAGGCCCATCAGCAGCCCATTCGCCAATTAGACCAAAAGCCCAGACCGCTAGACATCGTTTGTTGTTGTGGTCTTCAGTCTGCAGACTGGTTTCATGCAGCTCTCCACTCTAACCTATTAACCTGTTCATAGAGTAGAGCTGCATGTCCTCGGGGAAAGTAACGACTGTAGTTTCCCCTTGCTTTCAGCCGTTCGCAGTAACTGTGCTGCTGTTAGCTGATGTTACAAGGCCAGCTCAGGCTATCATCCAGACTGTTGCCCCTGTAACTACTGAAAAGGCTGCTGCCCCTCTTCAGGAACCACACGTTTGTCTGGCCTCTCCTCAGATACACCTCCGCTGCGGTTGCACCTACGGTGCAGCTATCTGCATCGTAGAGGCACGCAAGCCACCATACCTCGGCAATGTCTGTGGTTCAGTGGGGTGGCGCCAGACATTAATTTTTCAAAATTATAAAATGTGGCGTACTGTAGTATTAGCTTATACTCTGAAGGTATACATACCACATACCTCGTGCAGAAGGCCAGATTCTAGGTACCTGGTTCCAAAGATAGATAATTACGGCAACTTAAAGTCTGAGTGATGATTTACCAATAATGTACACATGATATGGCTCTATTATATTTGTGTTTTTTGTCGTCTAATGCGATTTCTCAGTAAAAATAATATCATATTTTAATGCTTAATCATAAATTACAGTATGTTAGTAGACTGTTCACGTTTGAGCAGAAGTTTTACACTAATAGTATTTAGAAAATCAATTTACTGTAGAGCTGAAACGTTTTTTTAAAGTTTTCACCGCGGGGCACAAGCCGATTTTTTTTATTTTTATTTTGACGGTACACATCGATCATTCTGTTCTTTTAAAAGACAATTGTGCAAAATTTCATAAGTTGAGGAATGAAACTATAGAATTTTAATAATTATAGACACAGAAATTGACACTTTTCTTTATATACTACATTGCTGCTACAAAATATGGCCGTTTAGTAAGTTCTGAACACTATTGCACTTTAAATATGCTGCTCCATTCCATGAATTACAAAATCGTTTCGAGTCATGTTTATGCAAACCAGCCGACTGACGGCGCTGCAGTAGTGAACTTATATAAAATCTCTGGGAACTTCGTGAATTATAGTATACTCTGGTAATATTCAGTTGTCTCTGGAATTTGTTCAACGCTGTTATTTCGATTCCAACGTTTGTGAGAAAGAGAAAAGTATTTGCGGAGTTTTAAAAAATATCATGGGCAGAGTTATTAAACCGTGTTTTGTAATACTTTCTTTGTGAATTTAACATTGTTTACTGAAGAGATGAGGAAAATGTTGAACAATTTTAAAACAAAATAAGCGAGATCATAATCTAACATTTATGGGTGTTACCATAGTGTTACGAGCTATTTACAGAACGCAAGCAAAAATGTTGCATGCCAAATATCTACATAAAAAACATTAAGAATATTGCCGGCCGCACTGGCCGAGTGGTCTGCGGCGCGACAGTCACGGTACGCACGGCCACTACGGTAGGGGGTTCGAATACCCTCTCGGGCATGGATGTTTTGTGTGGTCTTCAGTATAAGGTAGTTCATAAGTAGTTTGTTGGTTTAGGGACTGATCACCCCGCAGTTAAGCTTAACAAACATGTGAACATTTAAGAATATTCTGAAATACATTATGCAACGTGCACGTATTCCCAAACTCATTATTACGCTACGAAATACAAACAGTTTTCTTGTGTTATGACTGCTACCCGGTGAGAGAGCACAGGCCATATTACTCCAGGTGGCGTTGGCTAAACACTCCCTGCGTACTTTGACGCCACGTTGAGGACGTGGCAGTACTATGCATTCAGCACAACACGGAAGTCGTGGTGCACACCCAAGGGAAATAATTCGTTTCGTGGCAGTCATGGACAATGGTCACTGTAAATGTGCCTTCGCACAATGTTTTAATACTGTCAGAAGACGACGAAAGTTAGTTATCACGTTTTTCCCCAGGATGAGCACGCGCAAAGTGAATTGATAAATCGATGTAAACGCGAGTAAAATATGACCAAGCAGCACGTGCGTGTTTAGATCATTACCGGAATGACGATTATGAACGGGATCTGAGAAATCAATAGAAATCCCCTGCACATACAGTACTAATTATTGGGGTGTAGAAGAAATGAAGAAAACAGCGATGAAAGCGTAGAGTAAAAGGTCTTAAAGAGCATAACGCTCAAAATAAATAAAACTAAAAAATTACCATAATACAACTAAATTCTCATAAATGTACCGCTTTTTGACGCAACGCTATATTGCTCTACAACAGTGAATGTTTCGCCTAAGTGTGTAGGAAATAATGTTGCTCATGTTTTTTAATTTTTACTTTACGATATAACAGATCATTATCGTAGTAATAACCGTCACCTTTTAACTTTCCTAGATATGTTAACTGTTTTAAATCAAGTCATAATTCAAGTTATAAAGTCAACATACATCGCATATATCTCTTGCACATATACCCATTACTATGCAATAGTTGCATAACTGAGGTGTCAAAGCCATGGTAACATAATTGATGCCATCCTAAAGGCTACAGGGGCGAGCCGCGTGGGAGTAGCCGAGCGGTTTGGAGTGCCACGTTACGGATCACGCGGCCTGCCATGTCGGAGGTTCGAATCCTCCCTCGCCGGCCGCGGTGGCCGAGGAGACTGAGGCGCTTCAGTCACGGTCTGCACGGCCACTACGGTCGGGGGTTCGAATCCCCCCTCGGGCATGGATACTTGTGCCGTCTTTAGTATAAGGTAGTTCATAAGTAGTTTGTAAGTTTAGGGACTGATGACCCCGTAGTTAAGTCCCATAAGCTTAACAAACATTTGAACATTTTGAATCCTCCCTCGGGCATGCATGTGTTTGTTGTCCTTAGTTTAACTTGGTTTAAGTAGTTTGTAAGTCTAGGGACTGATGACCAAGTTTGGCCCCAAGCTGGCGCCATAAGAATTACAAACATTTGAACATATTTTTGAAGAATAAACCAAATTGCACACAAGTCTGTTATCGAATTCCTTTTCATTGGCCCGGAAAAGATGCTTATTATAAGAAAATAAAAGAGTAGAGCTGAATTCAGCAAGTCTCTTAGCATGCGTAAGACATCGCAAAAGGGGAACAAAAGTGAGAAACATATTTACGCACTTATTTGTTCTTGTGACACAAGACACTTTTGAAAGACATTCGAGACAGTTGGCGTAACAATAGTCTGTGAGACAAGAGAAAAGGAAAACACCTCGTACCATGTATCATGCAGTCAACCGGAGCACCAAGTCTCCTGTGGTTTTGGGCGCAGTTATTACTCTTTACATACAAATTAGCACCTTTATAAGAAATAGGCATCTTTATCAACAGTAGAAAGCAATGAAGAAATTGCCACAAAGAAGAAGTAGTTACAGATTGCTCCGTCGTCTGGTAAACAGTAGTAGAGAAAGACAACATTAATATTTACTTCATCAAACGTATGTGTCATTTCTCATAGTAACTACCATTTGTTTATGCTTAATGTGGATAAAATCAGTCATGCAACTTGTTTTGTGTTGCACAGATTTTTATCGGACAAGACTAGTGACACGCCACAGATTGTGTGCTGCGGTGTGTTTGCCGCGTAATCACGCGGCTGCGCTATGCTAGGGTCTTCGCTGTGACGTCAGGGGGGCTTCAGCCAATAGCAAGCTTTTTCGCCGGAGTGGTCCCCCAAGTCACACCATTTAACTGAAACGTTCTGAGCTTAAAAACAATAGTTGCACTACGTTTCATCTTTCGTTTCCATCAAGTTTAAGCATAAGTCTTTGAACGTCACAGACATTCTGTGTCCGTAGAGGCTGCCCCTGATGGCACAGTGTTCCCAAAATATAATGCACGTCCACACACAGATTTGAAGGGAACTTTGTGTCGTAAAAATCGCACAGGGAGACCGAGAGACGAATTCAGTAAGCAGATTCAAATACATGTGGGGTGCCATTCTTATGAGTAATGAAGTGGCTTGCTTGGGATGGTGTAAGGTGGAGAGCTACATCAAAACAGTCTCTCGACTGAAGACCACAACAACAGCACACACATCACCTGGGTTTATAGAGTGCGGCACTTTGAGGTCCTCTCGTGGGCAGCGTATCCACGGACCACTATTACGCAGCAAGTATGGAATTGGGAGCTCCTCCACAGGACAAAGCCGCGTATTCTGGAGGAAATGCTGCAACCACACTTGTGAACAAAGATACCTTAGGAGACGATACAAAAGCTATTTGCCACTATTGTGACCCGCATCATGGCATGAATTGAATACCTCCCTGGAATAAGGATGTAACCCACAAATTTTCGAAAAGTGTGATTTCAGTGGAAATAGGCTATAGCTGCATGCCTCTGTGCTGTGGTGCCATCTTGTGTCATATATTTGAACATGAAGCTGGTTTATAACCAGCTGAACATTTCCCTCCGTGGAATAAGGATGGTACATCGGTCAAGATGGCGGATAATGCTTGTGTTGGTTTATCACCATGTGTAATAAATCAATTATATAAAGGGCGTAGGCGAGAAATAAACACAGATGAAAGGAAAGATATGTAAAGGAAGTGTCTAAAGCAGAGTGGAAAAGAATATACAACACGGAAAGGCACTGTAAAAGTTGCAAAGAAGGCAAAGACAGAGAAGGCAATAAGGATGTAACATCTTCAAACTATGTTTTAGAAGCTTTACTTTCATCCCTGTAAGACCCTAATGGAAATAACTATCTCTGCGAAAAGCAATATATATTTTGTGTACAAGTATTAATGTCTCTCGTCCAAAATAATTCAAAATAACTGAGGCTATTTGGCTTAAAATTACGAAAGATGATCTATTTTCTGTTCACATGAAGAAATCACATGGTATTTTACAGCCATGGTGAGTATACACTTTACGCCATAAGAAACAACGACGACAATCTCTATCTGCTTCTATATGAGGATTCATTGCGAGTTACTACACATGTGCAACTACATCCCAGATGCTCAGCACCGTCAGTTCTACTGGAATTTGTAGTCTTACAACTAGCAGCCGACGGAGAGCGTTATATTTTAACAATGTGATTTTTGAATGTGATCTCAGCATATCAATGCCACTTGAAAATCAGTTAGATAATGAGACCTGGAAACCATAATAACATTTTAAATCATGCTTACAATGAAGTTTCAAATCACATCTATATTATGAAATATTTTGTTGTTATAGTATTCTGATGACATCTTCATTCACATTGTTTTTTATTTATTATTGTAATATTACTTTCTTTGAGTAGTAACTGCATGTACAATATGTCTCTTATGTTACATCTAAGAAATACTCAAAAATATATTGCTAATCATACATCATTTTTCCATTATATCACTTACAATTATTATGTTATTTGTAAAACCTTAAGTTACAACAATAAAATTTGCTTTTAATAGCTGAACACATTTGTACAATAGCATATGCAACGAGTACCAATAGTGTATATCACGAAATAGGCTCCACAAATAATTTTCATCTCTCCTGAAAACTTAGTGATTTGTTAGTTACATCCTTATTCCAGGGAGGTATTCAATTACGGACAGATGTGATGTGACATCCTACTGATCAGGCGGCAGTATCTTTAAACAGTTAAATAAAGTCACATGGTCGTACATCATATGGAGTCTCGATTCCTTCCAGCAATTCGTTATGGGTGGACAAACATACTGTGTATAATGGAGAATGTTAACGGCAAGAAAAACGTTTCTGAGAAATACGAATGTGAATATATTTCTTAAGGCGGCCCAAGCACTTGCTTGGAGTACAAATATGTTCGGAAGTGAAAAGTGTACAAACAGTACTAAAACAATAATAACTTTTAAAACAAGGCGCTCCATTCGAATGCTGAAGACGACACTGGTAAACTAACTTAGAAATAATGAACTGGTCACAAGATGAGAAATTTCTGGAGTAACTTGCATAAAAGAATAAACCGGTATACAAAACACAAGCTGACACCACAAGCAATCGTTAATTTAGAATCGGTGGGAAGTGTATGATATAAAAATCGTAGCGCCAGTCCGTGATAAAAGTACGGTGAGAAACCAAATGTGGGTTGCGGTAGGTATTTGAAGATTACCAGGCTTGCAGAGAACGAGGTAGAGCGCAGAGTCACGTGAGCGAAGCCTTAGGCCTGAAGACAAGAAAAACAAAATTTTTATTTACGTCCTCCAGAGCTGTTTACTTACTTAGGAAAAATCAGAACTACTTGTTTTGGAAATCAGTTTTGCGGTTTCAGTTCCTGTGAAACACTAGCAACAGTTTTGGATGAATTTGCAATGGATCGCAGTGTCACTGCGGTCTGTTTCAGAACACTACTAGAACAAATTCTGTTTCACCAACAGTTTCCTCGCAGAACATCGACTACCTGTACCACATCGTAGTGTACGCAGCGGTCAGGTCCTCTGCAAGCTTGAGAGCCTATTACGGTGGGTGTGGACCACGCTGATGACATCAGAGGCCCCTAGTGTGTGGTGCTGTCTGCAGGTGCCACGCCTCAAAGGCAGAGCGACCGCACAGCCTAATGACCCATTTGCTGCGTGGCCACTGGTCACACACTGCTTGCAAGGTGTCGAGGTGGGGGGGGGGGGGGCAGAGCACTTACCTGTGGTACACAGTCGCTCTGAATCGATAATTTCCTAATCAACATAAATTATTCTCTGCAAATAACCAGTGTATTACTGTTCTCACTTACCATAAGACTTCCGCCATTTTATTTAGCAAGGAAAACAAATACACTTGCTCCAACTTGTAACTTTTTCTTTGACAGTAAGGTTGTGACATATGTGTGGCAAAAAGTTAAATTTTCGACTCCCTTCCATCGTCAGATAGCATTGTTGCAGAAACCGTGCTTCTTTCGTGGTGGTTTGACTAATTAGTAAAGAGACGTGCGGCTGCTATTTGAATACTAAGTTTCTCACTGTCATTTCCGTTGCCGTATAAGAAGTAACATAAATTTTCGATGAAAGTGTAAATCTAGCGACAACTTACTCCCTTGTTGTACATTATTTATTAGCACGTGGGTGAAACTTTGGACAATCGTTAAAGAAATTTTTCCGAAGGATGCTGTTGTCGCATAATCAAGCTGCAAAAGGTGATGGCAATATTAGCCTGTCTCATGGAGGTACGCCATAACCTGATATTAGAATGCCACAATGTTGCACTCTCAATAAGAAATACGAGCACTGCATCTGACTCGCAAACTACTTAACCTAACTTATGCTAATGTCAACAGACATAACCATGCCCGAGGGAGGACTCAAACCTCCAACAGGAAGCAACCGTGCACTTCACAGGAAGGCGCCTTAGAGCGCATGGCCATTCCAGAGCGGCTTTCGCTCATTAGGCGATCATCAGCATGCAACTGACTAGCGTCAACAAGAAGCTCCTTGGCTAATCAGACATTAAATATGTAAGAAAGACTTGAACATGGCTTGAATTTCAGAAACAGTATCAATTTGTAGACAAATAACTGGCAACCAGTTACGTTAAATTGGTTTTTATTAAAACATTGACTATATTTGGACAAAAATAAATTTTCGTAAGTAGATGTCGGACCTGAATACAATAATGCAGTGAATAATGCACAGTATAATAAAACACAAACTGGGGATAAAATAAGCATAATCTTATTAAGTTATACATTAAAAATAGAGGAAAATGCAATAGTCAAGCGCAACTATTACATATGTCACTAGTTACATTATAAATTTTTAAAATTGACATGTCAACATTTACAAACTCTGGGGTAATGTTACACAAAGGGCGACTAAGCTCCCATTCGTGACACAGGCTAGGAGCATTAGTAACAGGGAACCCTGCTAGGTAGCGCCAAGAGAGCGAACAAGTGTGCGAGAAGTTGCGTAAGGAAAATGAGCATTCGTCGATAAAAGAAAGGAGAAATATGTAACTATTTGTGGAAAGAATGGGGTAAAGAAAAATGAAGAAGCTGATAAAAGTGTAGCAAAGGGGTGTCTAGAGGTTAGCCATGTGCATAGCACAATGTACACGTGAGTGCATTAAGAGGCGAATTAAGGAATGCTTGTATAACATACACCTACCCCCTTCTTCATGGTGACGTTCCGTTTCCTGACCATGCTAATAAGGCAGAACACCTTTCGCATCAAACGCAACACAGTCCCCCGTAACGATCGGCTGACCTACAGATGCCTCCTGGCATACCCCCCTCCTTTCATGCCACTCTGGCCTCCCTCTACAATGGTAACTTTTACACCGGCGTCTACCCCGGCCTGTAGAAGACCTCCCGCATTCACCAAACACAACAAACGCCCATCTCAGGCGTCATCCTATCGCCCATCAGCCTTACCTCCGTGTTCAGCAAGCTCCTGGAAACCATTATTTCCCGTCGTATTCACTCTCACTTCCGCCAGCACCAGTTCCTTCCTTGTTTGCCGATTACCAGCTACTTTGCCTTACTCACCTCCTCTCCATCCAGTTAAACTCCCACTGCTCCACTATCGTAGTCTCTCTAGGTATCAAGAAACCCACAACCATGTATGCCATTCCGGTCTTCTTTTCAAGCTGAAGCTCTACGCCCTTGATATTAATTATGTCCGCCTCATTGCTTCCTTCCTCGCCCACCGCCCCTTTATTCTACCCCTCCGCCAGGGGACCCTCCTTTACCTAATCTGCTGATATATCCCAACCCCAATCTCCCGTCCATAACCTCCAATACGCTGACGATATCACCTTACTGGCCCTCGCCCCCTACCTCACCCTATCCAAGTATTTGCACTCTATTGCAAATATTTTCACCTCCCTGAGTTCGCTGCATGATGGCTCCTTTCCGCTAATCCCAATAAATCACTTACAATTATCACAAATCGTACCACCCCTTCCTTTTGCCTCCATGATTTCTACCATACACTTGACGGTCATCGTATACACCACAATCCCACTCTCAAATACCTTGGCCTCAACCATGACAGATCCCAGTCCTGGGCACCTCGCCTGAAGGCCCTATCCTGCCTCTCTGGCCAGATGTGGGGCCTTAACCCATCCATTCTCCTATAAATCCATCATGCGTCCTGTCCTATGCTTCCATCGAGAGTGGATTTCCGCACCCTTCAGATCCTCAAATGCCACACCCTTCACCTCGCCTACCACATGTGTCTCCCCTGCCCTATGTGGATCCTATATGACCTCATCCCATTCCCCCATCTCCTCCAGTTTGTTGAACATCTCTGGCGCCTATTCATTACTTGTAAAATAGAATTTCGCAATCCCTGCCTGCTGAACAACTTTTCATGCATAGTCTCTCCCAACACCTCATACATGTCTTTCTCCTAATTGAAACTTTCCTCCATCATTTCTATCAGCACCACGTCCTTCACCCACTCCTCGCTCGAGGCGCCCCCTACCTCACCCTATCCAAGTATTTGCACTCTATTGCAAATATTTTCACCTCCCTGAGTTCGCTGCATGATGCAACCGGTGGCTCCTTTCCGCTAATCCCAATAAATCACTTACAATTATCACAAATCGTACCACCCCTTCCTTTTGCCTCCATGATTTCTACCATACACTTGACGGTCATCGTATACACCACAATCCCACTCTCAAATACCTTGGCCTCAACCATGACAGATCCCAGTCCTGGGCACCTCGCCTGAAGGCCCTATCCTGCCTCTCTGGCCAGATGTGGGGCCTTAACCCATCCATTCTCCTATAAATCCATCATGCGTCCTGTCCTATGCTTCCATCGAGAGTGGATTTCCGCACCCTTCAGATCCTCAAATGCCACACCCTTCACCTCGCCTACCACATGTGTCTCCCCTGCCCTATGTGGATCCTATATGACCTCATCCCATTCCCCCATCTCCTCCAGTTTGTTGAACATCTCTGGCGCCTATTCATTACTTGTAAAATAGAATTTCGCAATCCCTGCGTGCTGAACAACTTTTTATGCATAGTCTCTCCCAACACCTCATACATGTCTTTCTCCTAATTGAAACTTTCCTCCATCATTTCTATCAGCACCACGTCCTTCACCCACTCCTCGCTCGAGGCGCCCCCTACCTCACCCTATCCAAGTATTTGCACTCTATTGCAAATATTTTCACCTCCCTGAGTTCGCTGCATGATGCAACCGGTGGCTCCTTTCCGCTAATCCCAATAAATCACTTACAATTATCACAAATCGTACCACCCCTTCCTTTTGCCTCCATGATTTCTACCATACCCTTGACAGTCATCGTATACACCACAATCCCACTCTCAAATACCTTGGCCTCAACCATGACAGATCCCAGTCCTGGGCACCTCGCCTGAAGGCCCTATCCTGCCTCTCTGGCCAGATGTGGGGCCTTAACCCATCCATTCTCCTATAAATCCATCATGCGTCCTGTCCTATGCTTCCATCGAGAGTGGATTTCCGCACCCTTCAGATCCTCAAATGCCACACCCTTCACCTCGCCTACCACATGTGTCTCCCCTGCCCTATGTGGATCCTATATGACCTCATCCCATTCCCCCATCTCCTCCAGTTTGTTGAACATCTCTGGCGCCTATTCACTACTTGTAAAATAGAATTTCGCAATCCCTGCCTGCTGAACACCTTTTTATGCATAGTCTCTCCCAACACCTCATACATGTCTTTCTCCTAATTGAAACTTTCCTCCATCATTTCTATCAGCACCACTTCCTTCACCCACTCCTCGCTCGAGGCGCAGTGGCGATTGGCTATGTCACCACCCTGTACAGCTACTGCCTTTTCTAAACGATCTCACCCTTAGCCTCTTTCTTCCCTCCCACACCATAACCCTGGCCCCTATCACAACTTCTTCCACTTTACCCTCGCCTATTATTTCCTCTCCCATTTGACTCCCGTCCCGGTGGTGATCTCTGGCGATAGCATCAGTTTTTCGTCTCTCTAAAAATAATGTTCATAATCTCAATATCAATTACTCTTGACAAAATTACTGTTCAAATCCGTCGCATTACCCCGACCTAAAATTAATAGGTATTATTAACATAAAGTGCATTATATTTCGATATCAAACCTGATTTTACCGAAGGTTCCATACAGTACGATAACTAAACTTTGTTTGAGAGATTTCAACGCGATTTTAGAGAGATAAACCGATAGAGAACTAAACTTACAGAGAGCTAAACTTAGAGAGATTGAGAGGGAGAGTAAAGCAGCTACTGGCACTATTTATACTTAACTCTAACAAAAGATGGATGTTATGTAGAGTGTGTTGCCTACCTTACTCAATGGGATTTTTGCTACTCTGATTAACAAAGATGATCATTAATTTCTCTTTTAACTTTCAAAAGTATACGAATTCTGTCTCGTAGAAAGTAATAAAAGTATTTACGAATGACTGAAATGTGACGATCATCATGCTACGACCGCGATGTGATGTTATAGCATCCAATAGCTTGTGCGCTGATAATATACGCCTCGACATAGTCGTAGTCATTGCAGCCGGCCGCGGTGGCCGAGGGGACTGAGGCGCTCCAGTCAGTGTCTGCACGGCCACTACGGTCGGGGGTTCGAATCCCCCTCGGGAATGGATATTTGTGCTGTCCTAGTTCGTAAGTAGATGATAAGTAGTTTGTAAGTTTAGGGACTGATGACCCCGTAGTTGAGTCCCATAAGCTCTACAAACATTTGAACATAGTTATTGCAAAAACGGCAGGAATCAATGAGTCAATACTTAAAGGCTCGATAGTGACACCATTTGGTGATTCAGTAGTGTCATTGTTTACGTATGAATCCGGCTACCGTTCTACACTAGTTTCGAATGTTAACTCATGACCATTGTCCATAGGCTTGAGCAGGAACGCCATGCGAATTTCACTGCAACAGGTCATTGGTGTGAAATTGCTAATAATCCGGAATTTTGTGAGCAGTCGTCGTAGCGTAAGGTGGTACAATTTCGATATAGGTGCAATTCCGATCAACATAAGTTTTCAGCCTCCTAATGTTGGTAGCACTTGCCTTTGTGAGGCGCTGTAGTGTGGCAGGTTTCTACAGCTCCTCATGTCTTTTCCAAGAATACAACACTTTGTGCTATGGAGATATGAATTTTTTTACTGTTAAGATGTACGTGGAGATACTTCGTCAGACGCGCTTCTATAAATGTTCTAGTTTCCACGCGCTTGTAAATTCATTATTGTGCAACGTTTGGAACCACGAAGTACGTGTTTGCGCCTGAAGGAAAATGTGCTTTTTATGTGGAAAAAATCAGTGATCAAAATTGTACGAGGAAGTGATCACAATCGGTCGATGGAGGAAGGAACTGTGTCACTTTTTTGTACTTTTCAGGAGAGACAAAAACTGATTTATTGTTAAACTATTTAACAGATTGCATTGAAATTTTCGACATTTGCTGTACTCTAACCATACATACTGTGAATGAATTATATATTGTACAAAGTATCTTCTGATAAAAAAAATTTGAAATTTGTAACATAGTTTCCTTTCTCCAGTCAACGAAGGAATTAGTACTTTTCGAGAGTATAATACATTCAGAGATACACATTTCTGGATTAAATCTCAAATTTATTGGTAAATTATCTTCAGCTGAGCATGAAAAAAACTATTTAATAGAATTCAAACATTGGAATATTTCATATCACAGTGAGTTATCACTTGAAGTTAGCCATTGCAAAATCTCTTCATAAAAAATCTCAGTGTCTTCTCCACGAATGTGTTTCATCTGTTTCCGAAAATATCCTCAATTTTTTTATTTGATTCGCACTTTGTAATTTTCTTGAAAATGTTTCCTATAGAGCTCGTATTTTACATTTACGTCTGGATATTTCTTAAGGAACATTTCGTGCAAAGTTTTCAGATCCAAGCTTGCATCTAGGTATTTCATTTCCTTCCCAGCATAGTGAGTTTCTTTGAGTGGGAAAGATGTGATACTGGGTACTAAAAATTTATTACATTTTCCGGAATTTTTGTTTCTTCCACACATGTCCTTTTGACATTTAGAAAGACGGTATTCAGTCACTTACAACACTAAACAATAATCGTGACACCTGACGAAGTTGGCGCCAAATTACTGTTTTGTTGTGCTTTCTATACCTGAATGCCGCAGACCAACGCCATCTACATTGTAGCTGGTGTAGTACAAGCTCGCTGACAGTAAAATCTACTGATGGGATGCGACAGGCGGCGGAGAAAGGAACTAAGTCACTGACTTGATTCCTTTCTCCTCAGCACGTAGAAAATCGACCTCACGTTATTCCCACAGGAAGAAGCCAAACATAGTTCCTTTCATCACAGTAAGGTGTATCTTGGTCTGTTTACTGCATTTATGTAAAAAAGTTAAAATCACCAAAAAGTGACTTAGTTCCTTTTTCCACCGACCGGTTCTTATTGTACTTAGTGTGTTACATTTTCTATCGATTTTTCTCAAATTTGTAACCTTTTTTTGTGTTCATACCAACATTTGTCATTGTTTAATATTTGTGTTACATATTCATTAAATATCCAAGAAAAAGTGCCAAAGATACAATTTTTTTCTTTTCTCAATATATTTCCGGTAACAATAACATTTGTCCGAATTGATCGAAATTGTACCACCTTACCCTATACTCGCCTGCTGCTTCGATGCACATTAAGTACGGTTAGCAGATGCCGCAGCCAGGCCGCTAGGCCAGAGCGCCCTGATATCGACTGCGGCCGGCCATCCGGGTGCTCGAGCGGCCCGAGGCACAGAGTAACATATACAGAGACGCAGCCCCCTCTAAACCACTGTCCTACGCTCCCCTCGTAGTTCCGTAAGATGCTAGCAGGTGTCAGGCGGATCGCTGGCTTAGCGTGCCTCTCGCACGTCAGAGGGTAGCGTGGAGGGGAGGCTGAGGGGAGAGCTCGTGCCGCCTGCCACGAGGCCACGGCTGTGTCCGGCGTGCCGGCGTTTGAGGGGAGGTGGTGGTGGGGGCAGCCGCTACCTGCCGCCTGCTCTGGCTGTTGCTTCTGACCTCAGCGCCATCATGGGACATCTTACGGAACTGCTAAAAACCCTCCCTCCCCGCACCCCTGAGCGTAGGACCGGGCCCTTACGGAGGTTTCCCGTCTGTATATATTTGTCTGTGCCCGAGGCCAATTACCGCTGACCCCTGCTGCGCGCTGCACACCACTGGCTGCTGCAAGCCGAGCCACCTCATCAGCCCCGCTGACCACCTGCAACAGCTGCTGTACTAAAGGCTGCAGCAATTATCCCTCAAACGATGGAAACCCGTACTACTTCGATAACCCCTGCACTTGTAAGATTTTTCAAAAACTATGAATACAGTCTGGAGCGCAAATTTGTTTAATTTGCAACTAATTTCGACCCCTATTAAGGATGTGGTCCCGAGATGATGCGGAGCAAGATCCTGAAGATGGCCCACCAGTATGTCGAAACGAGTTGAAATAAACACAACCAATTTGTGTCCTACACTTTTTTATATAAATAAAACAAAAATATTATCGCACGGGTGCTGTCCCATAAGGATAAAAAAGATGTTTTCGAAAATATACCATTTAAAAAAGAAGATCTTTACAAATGATTTCCACTAATGGTCATTAAAGCTGATACACCAAGAAAAAATGGAGATGAGAAAGCCGGCCGCGGTGGCCGAGGGGACTGAGGCGCTTCAGTCACGGTCTCCACGGCCACTACGGTCGGGGGTTCGAATCCCCCCTCGGGCATGGATATTTGTGCCGTCTTTAGTTGTAGGTAGTTTGTAAGTTTAGGGACTGATGACCCCGTAGTTCAGTCCCTTAAGCTTAACAAAAAATTTGAACATTTTTGAGATGAGAAACGGGTATCCATTGGACAAATGTATGATACTAGAACTGACGTGTGATTACATTTTTACGCAATTTGGGTGCATAGATTCTGAGGAATCAGTACCCAGAACAACCACCTCTGGCTCTAATAGCGGTCTTGAGAGCCTGGGCATTGAGAGAAAAAGAGCTTGGATGGCGTGTGTGCAGGTGCAGATGCCCATGCAGCTTCAACACGATACCACTGTTCATACTGGCCCATTGCGACGAGCCAGTTGCTCGGCCACCTTTGACCAGACGTTCTCAGTTGGTGAAAGATCTGAAGAATGTGATGGCCAAAGCAGCAGTCGAACATTTACCGTGTCCAGAAAGGCCCGTACAGAGCCTGCAACTTGCGAGCTTTCATTATCCTGCTGAAATGTAGGGTTCGAATGAAGGATAGAGCCACAGGTCGTTGTAACACACCTGAAATGTAACGGACATTGTTCAGAGTGCCGTCGATGCGAACAAGGGGTGACCGAGACGTATAACCAATGGCAACCCATATGATGACGCCGGGTATTAGTATGGCAAAGAGTAACACGGTTCCAACATGCGTTCCCCGCGATGTCGCCAAACATGGACGCGACCTTCATGATGCTGTAAACAGAACCTGCGTTCATCCAAAAAAATGACGTTTTGCTATTCGACCACCCAGGTTCGTCGTTGCGTAAACCATCGCAGGCGCTCCTGTCGGTGATGCAGCGTCAAGCGTAACCACAGCCATGGTCTCCCAGTTGTTAGTCCATACTGCTGCAAACGTCGTCTAACTCTTCGTGCTGATGGTTGTTGTCTTTCAAACGTCCCCATCTCTTGGACGATCTGTTAGAGTCAAGCGGATAAGATTCCTGTCGTCTCGACTGTTAGTGATAAGAGGCCATTGGGATCCAGCACGGCGTTCCGTATTGCCCTCCTGAACCCACCGACTCCATATTCTGCTGACAGTCATTGGATCGCGATAGGCTACAATCCGCTCTTTATCAAAGTCGGATACGTGATAGTACGCAATTGCCCTTCCTTACACGAGGCATCACAACAACGTTTCACCAGGCAACGCCGGTCGACTGCTGTTTGTGTATGAGAAATCGGTTTGAAACTTTCATCAAGTCAGCAAGTTGCAGGTGTCGTCACCGCCGCCAACCGTGTTTGAAAGCTAATCATTTGCATATCACAGTGTCTTCTTCCTGACGGATAAATTCGTGTCTGTAACACGTCATCTTCGTGGTGTAGCAATTTTAATGGCCAGGAGTGTACATCAATGGTTTTCAGGCTGTGCGTTGCGTCCACCAGGGGTTCGCAAAGTCTTCTCGGGAGTCGCCATCGCAGGAGGTAGTACTGGTATGATAAAATAACCAGGGTTTCAGTAATACAAAAACGTATGGCTAAGTTAAATTTAATGTTTAACTTATGGAGTTGCGTGTGTAACATTAATTACGAGTTTAGTAGAGCATGGATTGTTTTATACTACTGTTAGTTAATTATGAAAAAGTGCAAAGTATGAAAACATTTTGCAAAATTTGGAAAGAAAAATTTCTTTGTTAATGAGCATAATTTGCATTTTAGTCTTGCCTGAAATGCGAAACAGTGATTAGAGAAAACATACTTTTCTGTCGACAATCACGTTAAAATAGAATAATTGTTCCATTCTGAAACATACAAAACAAAACTACGTCCATGAATTTAAAAGAAAGTTGAAGCGAAAGAAAGAAGATTGAATTTGTTTCTTTGAAATAAAATAGTTTTGAAACGGATCGTGAGGAGGAGGAGGGGTTGCCAGATAATTTTCACTTGGGAGAGTGTCGCATATTCTAAAAGGTTGAAAAACTCTGTTTTGGATGATTAATGTTTGACAGTGCTCTTATGTAGAGTTTCAAAGTAACTAAACCAACTACCACATGCATCATGCATCTAAAAAAATTATTATAAAAAAAGTATGTTACAACACCTCTTTTCTATGGGATCACGACACTTTAGATGTCGTCACCAGAAAAGACAACACTGGTATTTTGCGGATCGTAACGTGGAATGTTAGATCCCTTAATAAGGTAGGGTGGTTAGGAAATATGAAAAGGGAAATGTATTTATTTAACTTGAATACAGTTGAGATCAGTGAATTTCGATGGAATTTCGTTCAGGAGAGTGCAGGTATTTAAACACGAAATCAGTTACGGATATTACAGGAGAATATTAAATAATGAGAAAATCAGAATTGAGAGGCTGGTTTGTGAGAGCGTTGAGTAGTTGGTGGGTGTGGTCATGCAAGCATAGTCACTTTTGTAAATCTATCGCACCAAACTGCGTGGTCATCAAATGTTCAAATGTTTGTACAGCTTATGGGACTCAACTACGGGCTCATCAGTCCCTAAGATTACAACTGCTAATGAACTAGCTAATACTAAGGACGGCACAAATATCCATGCCCAAGGGGGTATAAGAAACCCCCGACCCTAGTGGCCGTGCAGACCGTGACTGGAGCGCCTCAGTCCCCTCGGCCACCGCGGCCGTCGCGTGGTCATGAGTCCGTAGCTTACAAACTACTTAATATAAGGTAAACTAATCTAAAGACAACACAAACACCCATGCCACAGGGAGAACGTGAACCTCCGACGGCGAGCAACCGCGCGCTCCGCCATTGGAGGTTCGAGTCGTCCCTGGGGCATGGGTGTGTGTGTTGTCCTTAGGTTAGTTTACCTTAGTTTAAGTAGTTTGTAAGCTACGGACTCATGACCACGCATTTTGGTCCGATAGATAATGAGTTGTTCGTCATTATCATTCCTATTATCATTATTATGAGTTTGTAACAACAGAATCTAACTTATGCTCATATTTCTGTACCATAACAGTTACGAGAAAGCATACAAATGATTCATCTTCTACACTAATACTATCTTCACGAAGTAGGGTTCTTCGTAACTTCATCTCAACTAATCGCAATACATTGGCAGAAAGGAATAGCAATCGCCACCCCATCTGACGCTTCACGACACAAATAATACCACAAAACGCAACTTCGGAGGCACACTGCACCGTCCCTACTGGCCAACCGACGGGTAAATGTGCAATGCGGCATGCCACACGCAGAGGCCTCTAACGGACAACTGCAGAGTTTTGCAGATGCGGGAGTATCACTAGTACAATAAGGGATTATCTCTCATACGATTTTGGTGTATATGTGTCTGTTCGAGTCCAAGTATTTTCCTTGTGAGAGCAAACAGAAAGAATAATTCAAATGAACCAAACTAAAAGTGAGATATAACACATGAATAAACAACTGACGACGTAGACACAGGCAACGACGGCCCCTGAGGAACGACCACCGATCCTGACAAAATTCACACACACATTTTGCGGAAGAGGACTGTATCAGTCATTTGATTTATTTATTTCTTACTCCACGACAGGTGCAGGCACCCTCGGGATGGTGTAGGACGAGGGGTCAACCAATGCCCGGAAACGTGTGATACATCCCGGATGAAAAACGGCTAGAACGACGCTAGGCGCAGCGGAGCTGAGTGCGGAGTACCAGTTGTTAACAGCTCCGACGCTTGGCGAGGGACGGCCGCTAGGAAAGCGACCACATAGCCGGAAGACGAGGTAAACAGCCCGCACCGAACTGCTGTTATCTTCACAGAAAGGCTTCTCCGGACCTACCTCATGAGCTCATGGCTCCCCACGGACCGAGTGCCAACTGAAAAACTTCGATGCACAGGCCGGGCCCAGCCACAAACGGCCCCTTAATCAAAATAACTCGACACTGGAGATGCCATGCATCGTATGAAACACCCTGATACCATGTCCGCTCTGACCCTCTCCTCTCTCCAACTGCCCGGCCTGCCACCTAGCGCCACCCGCGGCAAGGAAAACACACGTCAGAAGACAACTGACGCGCGATAGAAAGCGCACGAGCGGTGCAAGCACAGAGAGATCGATGCTACTTGGGCCAGTAATTAAATCAAGGACAGGGTCAGAAAATGAAAGAGGAGCCGGGACGGCTCAAAAGTGGCTAATCTACTATGAACAGCACAGTGATCACATTATCGTAGATAAGATGCCAACAGCGACCAAAGTAGTAAAAGTTTATATGCCACCTAGCTTTCCGATGATGAGGTACTAGAACAAACGTATGATGACGTAAAGGAAATTATCCTGAGAGTAAGGGGAGAGGGAAATGTAACTCAGATGGAGGACTGGAATTTGTAGTAGGGAAAGAAAGGGAAACAAAAATATGGGGTGAATATGGACTGGGAAAAAGGAATGAACGGGAAAACTTCATAATGGTAAGACATAAATTTCGAAACGATGGCGACTATGAACACTTCTCATTGAGCTATACACTAAAATTGGAGAAACTCTAGAAAGGTACAAAAAAAAAGGGAAGGGCTCAGGAAAATTTAAGGAATCTCAGGTTCTTGAGATTTTCAGAGAAAGCTTTGGGCAAAAATTCACTGAAGCGAGGGGAAAATGACACAATAGACGGGATCAGACCAAATAAGTAGATAGACAAGATCTACAAAAGCTCTTGGATATCACAGAAAATACCATTTAGAAGGTAGTAAATGTAGCAAGTTAAAAGGAGTACACACGAATAACAATGACATTGGAAGAAAGTGCAAAATTGCGGATGACACCTGCAGACGCATCGTGATTAACCACACGATTAATGATTTGGACGACACCACTGTATCTGTTTCGAGAAAAGGCTTAAATTCATCACTGAATTTATTTGTTTTTTGGGACACGGACCGATATCTACATGCTATGACTTGCCACCCACCGAATCAACGCACAAGCGTCCTGAAAACGTTGGTCGGAATGGTTGCGCCGTCTCTGATGCATATGCCTTAACACAGGGACTAGGGCATATGATGCTTGTGTATATACTCATAAAGTATATGCGTTTGCTTTTGTCACTCACTGTGATAATTATGTTTTATTATAATGACATAGTGCACCTATGCACTGTAAATTGTTATATAACAACTGTTTGACATTACAAGATTATGGCCTTGTAAAATATTTTATTTGACCTGATGATGCTGACATAGTTCAGCAAAACCGGTCGTCGTTAATAAAAATTGATGATAAGCGATCTTGGCTATTTTATATCTTTTTACAATATTATAAGTGGATCACCTCCTAAAACGTAAACCAACTCAAAATTACTTTGAGTAGCTACATCAAGTCTACTGTCACTGGCTACACAGTACTGGGCACTATTACAATGAGTAGTTGCGTAAGGCACTAGGTTCATTACAGGATTGCACTGTATTTTGTCATTTTGCTTGTCCCGAACCCTTTTCCGTTGCACAGAATTACGCGCTCGACTACGCTTGCTAAGTGGCTCACTATATAGTTGTGCAGTAGGCGCAGAAATGTCTTACATTTGATATTCAAGCAAAGCACTCTTCAAGTCCACAGCGTGTATGACACTTACTGCATGCACTGTTATCGCACTTTGCGAAGCACTGTTCCTAACGTTACTGTTCTTTGAATTTACATTCTGCATACACACTGGCTGAACATGTCCCAATTTGCCACATTGATAACAGGTTGCATTGCGACTAGGGCAATGCGCACGCTTGTGGCGAGATACACACTGCGGGCAAGACTTACGAACATTTTTCCGAAATGAACGTTGGCGCCCGTTATTCAAATTACTGTTTCTAACACGATGGGGCGACCTTTGTGTCGCACTTTTACACTGGCTACTGTTTACTGACTGTTCAGCATGGCCGGTAGAATTACAAGAATCACTAGTACTATACTGAGAACTATGGCTAGGAAAACGTCCGTTGCGGCGCACGGAATTAACACTGTGGCTTTGCATTTCTACATCTGCTAAGTCAAAAGTATCATGCGCTTCTATAAGCTGCAGTACACTGTCTAATGAAGGGTCAGACTGTTTTAGAATTGCTGCCCTAATTCTGGGGTCCTGAATGTTATGCGTAATCGCACTATAAGAAAGTCCACAAGGACAAATAAATTTACATTTGCGGGGTAAGCCCTTCAATTCCGTATTCCATTGCGTGTGGGTCTGGTTCGGTGATGTTTTTAGTCTGAAAAATCGGTACCGCGCCGCGGCTACGAGCACTTTTCTCCCATAATGAGCATTCAGTGCATCTACTATTGCATCAAAGTCTAGATCGCGAGAAGATGCGTGGGGGAAAAGTTTCTGCAGTAACACGAAGGTTTTGGTGCCTACAGCTGATAAGAAAAGGTGTTTTACAGTCTGACCTGTAGGTTGATGAGCCGCGACGAGTTCTTGAAATTGCGCCAGGTAATCACTCCATTCTTCCTCACGTTCGTTGTACTGTCGAAACGTAGGAAGCGGTGTGGTGGCAGATGTGCGCGGCTGTTGTTGTTGGTAAGCTGTATGTGCCATCAACTGCGACACCGCTTGGAGTAGTTGCATGATTTGCGCCGTCTGTAACTGAATAATTTCCATTAAGTTAGGGTTCGGGTTAGTGGCCATGCTGACTGATTAGGCGCCGCGCATACAAGTAACATATAACAAAACACAAATGCAATATGAAAGAGAACGCTCGGCAACAAAAAAAGTTCACAAAACAAGTAACTGAATATTGTCCCCCAAAAATATTATAATAAGGGCAGGCGGGCGGGAACAAATTCTGCGTGCTCCGACTGCTGCAGTCTGGCTTCTGCAAGTGGGCTGGTCCGCGGTTCTTCTATCGCTCCTCGTCGCCACTTTTGTGTCTCGTTCTGCCGGTTGTAGTTGGTGTTGGTGGCCCAGTAGAAAGAGACCGACACAGGAATAAAGGATGCAGGTGTGTGCAGGTACGGAGGTGACCAGCCAGTGGGACAGCAAAAACTAGAACACTAGGCTAAATTATAACAAGATATATATTTCGTGGAGCCTTGGTAATACTTAACTTTTACATAGTTCTTGACTGGAGAGTGCTGATACATAGATTAGATAGAGGCTTGCCTACTGATGATTCCTAGTGCCTATCCGATAGCCAAGTCTTAACTGGTGCCTAACTGATACCCAAGTGGTCGATGCAGCAGTCATGGCCACAAGCGGAGTTGCAGCAGAGGGTGCTCGTGGCTGACGTCGTAAGAATGCCGCGCCGTGTGTGCATGGCGGCACGCGGCGAAAGTACGTGACGCGCACTTCATATTTGTGCGACACCACAGGGGAAGTATAGGAATTTGAAGCAGGCGTTTAGGATGTGGGTTAGGTATTCAATGGCGTTGGGAGGACTGTGAGGGCGGAAAATTTGTCTGGACCTTCTGATTTTTACTTGTTCAAATTCTTGATGTCTCCGAGGACTGTGACGTGGGTTATAAGACGGACTGTGTAGTTACACGGATCCTTAGACTTCTGACCACAGTCCAGATGGCGGATTCTTCGTGGTCGTCGGCTCATGGGTCATCAGTATTGTTAGCGGTTAATTGCAACTCCAGTGTGTCTGCTACGGCTTCAGCCTAGCTTTCTGGTTCATAAACAAAGCCGTTGGGACGATGGAAGGGCTGGACTGGTTGCATGGATCTCTTCCTAGATTTTGTGACTCTCCAGAATTTATCTGGGGTTTGTTCAGCCCCCAGGGTGTCTTCGGCCAAGCTTTGGTTTCGGTATTCCTGGAGTTCACGTTTGATTTGCCTGGCTATCTGGTCAGCTCTTAACCAGACTCTGAACTCCAGCCTGCGCTTCGAATAACGTGTTTTCTCCGCTATTCGTTCTTGTAATTGTCTCGGTTTGGAAGATCGAGCAGTTTGGTGGGTGTGTGTAGCGAAGAGGCGACGTCAGCACTCTTACATGAAGATAACGGCCAGATGGTCAGCAGATATATTGAGCAAAGATGACGATCCGGCTGGAAACCAGACAAGGTTATCAATATTTTTATCCAGTTAAGCATTACAAAAAGAATGACATACATTACGTTATAACTTATAAAGTACACATTATTTATGAAACCGTAAATAATTATTGGCCTTAAGATTATTAAATAATATTAAATGAATCTGGAGAGAGTGATGCCAAAGGATAGGTGGTAACAACCAATCAAAAAGAGCCTGATACACATTGCCGCCATTTCTCACTGGATACTTATCCTTGTACCACCTGTTATGTTTCTTACCAATATCACCTCTTACTTCACACTTTTACTGCCCTGAAGATCCTAGTATGAAATCATATTGCTATTAACATCATGGCTAAGAGGCAGTAAGCCGGCCACGGTGGCCGAGGGGACTGAGGCGCTCCAGTCACGGTCTGCACGGCGACTACGGTCGGGGGTTCGTACCCCCCTCAGGCATGGATATTTGTGCCCTCCTAGTTCGTAAGTAGTTCATAAGTAGTTTGTAAGTTTAGGGACTGATGACCCCGTAGTTAAGTCCCCTAAGCTTAACAAACATTTGAACATTTTGAAGAGGCAGTAAGGCAACATGTTCGGTACAGCAACGTTCCGAAAGTAATGCCTCCTATCTCTCATTAGCGATTGGTTATGTTATTCTGCAGTTAGTGTTTCTCGCAGAGGAGTGTTCAAGAACGGCATCTGATATAGGCGAGCGTTCAAAAGAGCGAAACGACTCTGAATTCCTCACAGCACAAGAAATCAACCCATGCTTGTTAAAAGTGTATCTAGACGAGAGGCGAAGGGTACGTCATTATACAAGTTATAAGTGGGGCATGTATTACAATCTACAACCCGGTCGAACCTGGAAATCTGTCGACCCTCTCAATGAACGTCTTGATCAACAATTTATGACATTAAGTGCGAATGGATAAAGTTGAAAATGTATACTCAGCCGGTATTCGAAACTAGGTCTCTTATTTACTTGAGGACACAGCGATCACCACACCTGCGCGGAATTGCTCAACGTCGCCTCTCGTCAGAAATAAAACTCAGCTTTAATCTTTCCCCTAGAACTCTTAGTTTTATGATTTCTAGGGGAAAGTTTGATCATTCTTTTCGAGATAATTTATAATATTTGAATATAGGATATGTTGCAAAATCCTGCTGTAAATTGACGTCAATGAAATAGAGCTGTAGTGTAGTTGGTTACTCCTACTGCCTTTCTTGAGCAATAAATGTAGGAATACTGAACCGCTGTTCCATTCATACCCTCTGCCTGAGTTGGGATCCGAGCTCAAGCCAACGGTAAACGAAAGAAAAACTCCACAAACCTGAAATTTGGAGTTAATAAACAAAAACCCTACTACAATATGTTTGTCGGTTTGGGATACAGGCTAAGCCAGCTTGTGGCTATGGAGTAGCGGAGGGGAGTCCTGAGTATATCCTTTAAAAGTGGCCTACTTTGGACAACGTTGCTGAAGAACTGCGTGCATAGATACCGAACACAAACACCTACGAGCTGTGGCGGATTGGTTGTGCGCACTGGGATGCCATGCTGCGATGCGGGCGGTCGTTCGCCGTCGGTAGTTCGAGTCCCCCCCTACGGCAGGGGTGTTTGTGTTTTCCTTAGGTTAGTTTACCTTCGTTTAAGTAGATTGTAAGCTACGGACTAGTGAATGTTCAAATGTTTGTAATCCTATGGGACCAAACTACTATGGTCATCAGTCCCTAGTCTTACAAACTACTTAAACTAAGTCAAACCAACCTAAGGACGACACACAAATCCAAGCCCGAGGGAGGATTCGAACCTTCGACGCGGGAGGACGAACTACTGACCAACCAGTTAAGTCCGATAGATTTACGAACCTCTTTGAAACACCTATGAGGTATCCCGCTGAGAAATCACTTTCAATGTCCTTAACGAACTCGCAGACGTTATCTTCCAGGAAGAGATCCTTGAAACAAAATTATTTTATCATATGAATCAGACTAACTAACTCACTGGTCATACCGGACTTGAAAGTTCATTACCGCAGCAACATATTTTCACCATATGTCCCTGTTTTGCGCTGTTTCCTTCAGTTGCCTTCAATACAGAGGCTTCTCAAATCGGCCTTCACATTGTCCTCCCACCTACGCCTCGGTATCCCCACAGGACGTTTTCTCTCCAAGTGCCCTGCCTTCATCCATCTGAGCTACGTAACTCGCCCATCGTGATTTAACAACACTGATTATGTTAGGGCTTCAATAGAGTTCTTGAATCTCTTCGTTATGCGGTTTCCGCCAGTGCCCGCAAATGTCATACATTTTTGCTTAGAAAATTTCCCTCATGATTTTGTTCTCGAATACCAAATCTTACACCCATACAGCAAAACGGGAAGAATAAAAGTTTTGTGTATTCTTATCATTAAATTTCAAGGCAATTACCGTGGTGAAAGTAATCTATTCAGTGAGAAGTAGCAAGCATTTCCAGCCCGTAATCTCTTCCTCAGTTCGGATTCAATACCGTTTCTCAATGCAATCTGCACACTTAAACACGTTTACATTTTCAAACTCCCTGTCACCAACTCTACTTCTTTAGGCATTCTAGTAGTAAATTAGCATTCCGTTTTTTCTTCACTTATCCTCAGACGTAGGTCTTCACTAGTCTTGAGTAACACATTCGCATTTGCTGTTACAGATATTTTCCTATCGCTAATGATGCTTAGATCATCTGCAAACCCTTATATCTTAATTTTTACATTTAACTCCACAGCCTCTGAATTAGACTGCCATGTCGAATCATGGCACCATTGGCAACATCATCACTGGCTGAAAGCCGTTGCTCCCTGGAATTATGGGTAGGCATGGCAATCACCGATAAGATGCAGCTATAGATAGTGTATAATTAGTAAGCTGCTTGATTTGGAAATGAAGTAGCAAAGGCTACTGCAGTGAGACAACGTAGCGGGCCGTCCAGTACCACGGGCCAAGACATGTAGGTATGTAATCCAACCACTGGACAACCTGTACCGCATCAGTGTAGCTTCTAATATATTTAGTTTCGTAGCCTAGCAACATTATTAAACACGACTAGTGGATTGGAGTGGATGTAAATTGTAAGAAACAGAGTAATATGTGCGGAATATAACGGCCAATTGTAAATCTTAGATATAGGGTTATTTGAAAGATAATAAAGAAAAGGTTTTTTTTCTATTCTAAAAGCAAAGGTAGCTTGAAATAAAAACGTCTCTCCCTGTGTAGGAATGAAACATACTGCACGAGCACAGCAGGTATGCTGAAGTTAGATTGGGTCGGCAATCGAGGCGTGCGCGGATAATCTGAAGATTAATATGACAGCTCCCGGTACGCGGTACATCAGGGTTCAATAACGGTCGAAGCGAATGTCTATATGTCACAAAGTTCGTCGCTGACACTTCCTATTTTCTTGAAATGAGGACCAACTCATAAAAAGTGCGAATAAACGCTTTTTATGTTAAATGCTTTTCAATATGCCAAATCAGTCGATAATCCTATGTTACATCTTTGACAGGGCTCATTTCTCTTTAGTCGTGCTTTTTTTTAGGAGCATTTTTCGTTCTGGTAAAACTATTGTACTACTCTTAACCAATTAATGTATCATATTAGGAAGTTCAGAATAAGCACTAGTAAGTGTTGTACACATTTTTCCTTCTACACTCATATTCTCCATTCAGGCAGTGGTTTTGGAGTTCAGTGTCTTGAATCATGGCCTGTGTCCATACTTGAGAATGGTTGGACGATTCCGAGATGCAGTTCTACTTCAGCTCTGAACGCAACATACGTCGCATAAAACTTCGCGGGGAAATTTTCTATGTAACGCTGAGACGTAGAGAGCATCGTATATCCTTTTCCCGTGAGCCAGTTGTAAAGTTTCGTGGGAGAGGATTAGGGCTGCGTCGCGGGAGAAATGTTTACATCTCAAGGAATCTCAGCAGTGTCGTAAGCCCTAAGGGGTTTTGTTGAAGCATGAAGTGCAGAATATTGCTCATACTGTTCCTGCAACCACAGCGAAAATAGCACGTCGCCACCGCATGCAATTTTTTTTTCTTTTTTTTTGTGAAAGTAGGGAGGTTTCCATATTTGTGATCAAAAGGATACTCGATGAATGAATGAGAAACGGAATACTTACGTTATTTTATCCCATAATTTTGGTTAGAGAGCACCGCAGATATTTAAAGGAACGAGTCCATCATAGGTCCGGCATTTATAAACTAAATTGTTCATGTGTTCCAAATTTTACGTTGGCCAAACTGGAAGGAGTTTTAATACACGATACCGTGAACAAATAAATGCTCCCAGGCTCAACAATTTAAAGAAATAAGCCTTTGCTGCTCATTTGGTCCAACACAAAACCGTGAAGATGAGTATCAATGAAAACCTAGAAATATTACATTTTGCGGAAAAATAGGGAACAAACGAATTTGCTTGAAGAAATTGAAATATATAGTCACATTCACAAGAAACCTTATTGAATCCTGAATGAAACCAATTGAACTTCCAAAGTTTCATACAGTTTTTATAATTTCAACCAACAAAGATGACACGTAACTGATAGGAAAGTTTCTTTATTGACCATTAGAAGCCGATATAGAATATAAAATTAAATTTATTTTTTAACAATCAGCATAAGCATCTTTGCACTTGCACTGCAGTATCCCATATCTGGAAACATGTCATGTTCTCTGGTGCATCAAATCAGCTGATGAAACAAACGCCGTCATCTTGAATTTAGTGTACCTCTCAGATCAACAGGGAGCGATACAAGTACATATATCTCTCTCCTATAATAACGTATAAAGAACTTTCTCTGGAGTAGTTCAGTGTATATGCAATAGATGTAATCTTATCTCAAGTAAAAGCACTACAAGTAAGAAAACTTTGTTCTATTTAGGATAAAATATTTCTAACAACATATGGATTCATATGATTTTGTTATTTTAGGACATCAATGTAAACCTGAAATTAATATCGACGCCTGATAATGGGCTCAGGCCCGAAACTAGTAACGGTGAAATAAAGTGGTTTATATTAATCTTGCGGCTGGTTGCGGTATTTACAGTAATATTAGGCATACTTACTTTTGGTACAACAAATACGCGGAAACAGTATATGTGTCCATATACCTACAAAAATTCGCAAGGTGTACCACTTAAATTTTCAACCCAATTTTATCTAGAACAAAAGTAAATGTTTAAAAAATGTCATTCGCGTGCCCGTACGAACTCCAGGGTGCTGCAGGGTGCAGTGCTATTAGACATTCAAAAAAATTAACAAGTGTTATTTCTGAAACCAAATTATGTTGTTTTGAATTGTTGCTTTATTTTTCTTGTGGAGTGAATAACATAAAAAATCGCAAAAAAAGAATGGTGTTGATGTTATCGAAATACTTTAACTACATCCTGAGCAACTGGGAAGCGCACTTGACGCTTGAAATAAATGAAGCGCCAGCTGCCCGTTGCGTTTAATTAAAGCGTGAATTTCGCTTCGCAATTGCTAGGTCTGCAGGTTTTGCGAGTCTACCATTGCCGTTCGTTCGGTCATTTTTCATGCTATTGTTTGCCTAATAATAATATTGGGGTCTCTGTTTTAAAAACGTAAGTTTCTGTTTAAAATAATATTTATTTGCGTTCCACAATATCTCACACTACTTTCATAAGACCTCGCCATACACTCTTCTTTATCTATTGTTAATTCAGAGATATTTCTGCTAAAAACTTTCCGTGGTTACCCAGTATACAACTTTACATTTCCTGAGAAACATGAAATCGTAGTATGTCGCACGAGGAGATGTATGTGAAACTTAATTAGACGGATTTGTATTTATTACCTCGATCTCTACGATTAACTCTCTGTATAAATTGTATCACGCTTCATTCATAATATTCGTAATACTTAAGATTGGATACATCTACATCTACATAGATACTCTACAAATCACATTTAATTGCCTGGCAGAGGGTTCATTAACCACTTTCATAACTTTTCTCTGCCGTTCAATTCTATGATAGCGCGCGGGAAGAAAGAACACCTAAATCGTTACGTTTTCGATCTGATTTCTCTTATGTTATTGGTATGGTCATGTCTCTCTAAGTAGGTGGGTGGTAGAAAAATATTTTCACATTCAGAAGTAAAAGTCGGTAACTGAAACTTCGCAAACAGATCACGCCGCAATGAATAACGTCTTTCCACCTTAATTCGCACAACATTTCCGTGGCGCTTCCCCCCCCCCCCCCGGAACGTGATAAAACCAAACGAGCTGGCCTTCTCTGAACCTTCTCAATATCTTCCGTCAGTCCCACCTGGTGAGGGTCTCATAATGGGCAACAGTACTCCAGGAGAGGACGCACAAGTGTGATGTAGGCAGTCTCTTTGGTGGAGCTGGTGCATCTTCGAAGCGTTCTGCCAATGAAACGTAATCTTTGGTTCGCCTTCCCCCAATATTTCCTTTTGTGTTCTGTCCAGTCTAAGTTGTTCGTAATTGTAACTCCTAGGTATTTAGTAGTAGAATTTACGACCTTAAGGTTTGACTGATCTATCGCGTTATTGAAGTTCAGCGGATTTCTTTTAGTGGTCATGTGTATTACTTCACACTTTTCTTTAATTAGTGTCAATTGCCAATTTTCACACCATGTAGAAATTTTATCTAAATCTCTTTGCAGTTGCCTTTGATCCTCTCTTGACTCCACTAACCGATAAACGACGGCATCATCCGCGAACAATCTAAGGGAGCTATTCAGATTGTCTCCTAAATCGTTTATAAATACAAGGAAGAGTGGGGGACGTATAACGCTTCCTGGGGAACGCCAAATATCACTTCTATTTTACTCCATGACTTACCGTCAGTTACAACTAACTGTGTCCTTTCTGATAGAAATCGTGAATCCAACCGCACAATTGGGGAGATACTCCATAAGCACGCAATTTCATTAGAAGGTGCTTGTGGAGTACAGTGTCAAGAGTCTTCCGGAAACCAGAAATATGGACTCGATTTGATATCCCTTGTCGATGGCACTTACCACTTCATGTGTATAAAGGGCAAGCTGTGTTTCGCAAGAGCGATACTTTCTGAATCCGTGTTGACTATTGGTTTGTAGGTCGTTGTCTTCGAGGTAGTTCTTAATGTTCGAACAAAGTATATGTTCCAAAATCCTACTGCAAATCGACGTCAACGAGATTGGCCTGTAATTTTGGTGATCACTCCTATTTCCTTTCTTGAATATTGGAGTAACTTGGACAACTTACCAGTCTTTGAGTACGGATCTTTCGTTGAGTGATCGGTTGTAAATGATAGCTGAGTTCGGAGCTATTGCATCAGCATATTCTGAGAGGAATCTATTTGGTATACAGTCTGGCCTGGAAGATTTGTTTTTGTTTAGTGACTTAAGTTGTTTTACTACTCCAGGAACATCTACTTCTAAGTTTCGCTTGTTGGCAGCTGTTCTTGAATTGAATTCTGGAGTCTTCGCTTCGTCTTATTTGGTGAACGAATTTCGGAAAGATGTGTATAGTAATTCTAATTCTGCCTTAGAAGTACTGTCATCGGTAGTATTACCATTGCTATCGCGTAGCGAATGAATTGTTTCTGTTTTGCCGCTAGTGTACTTCACATATGATCAGAATTTCTTTGGATTTTCTGGAAGATTATGAGACAGGATTTCATTGTGGTAACTACTATAGGCTTCTCGCATTGAAGTCCGCGCTAGGTTGCGAGTTTCAGTAAAAGGCTTGTCAGTCTTGTGGATTCTGTGTTTTTAAAATTTTGCATGTGTTTTTCTTTGCTTCTGCAACTGTGATCTAAAACTTTATGTGTATTTATATTTCTATTAATATGTAGAGTCAAATAAAGTTAGAGTGTGAATAAAACCTGAAACAAAATTTGGTGTTCCGTCTGTTTTCTATAGTGTTGTGACATTTTCTATTGCCGTTATCAAACCAGCACATTCATTTAAAGACTATTCAACTAGTCAGATATTCGCTATAAATTTCATTTCTGGCAGAATTTTCACGTTTGATGTAAGTCTCATGGACGAAATTTTTGTTGAGTTCCATCACATTCAGACAGTAACTTTCTGAGTATATATGTGTCCAAAAGTTTTCTCCGATATACCGCAAGGACTGTGTGAAACTACTCGAACGGACATTGCAAACAATTTCCTTAGCTATACAATTCTAACAGTACAACGAGTTTACCTAATCCTAACACACGTCATTCCATCGTAGCACAAATTAAAATTATATAGTAGCGATTAAAATAACCGAATATTTTTATGGAGCATGGAACATAAGTCTGAAGGTAGTAGAAAGCTAGAAAAACTGAAATGACAATACAAAGGCTTAATATAGATATATTGGGGGTAAGAGTACTCAACAGGGAAAGTGATAATGTTTTATTACTGAATCTATGCTAATATCAAAAGCAGTAAAAATGGGAAAGCAAGAGTGGTAATCCTTAGAACACGAAAGTAGGACAGAGAGTGAACTACCGTAAACTCTTGGTGAATGGGCTGTTTTCATAAGTTCAGACAGTAAGCCAAAACCGTCAGCGATTGCTCAAATATATACGCCGACGTCCCAAGTACAAGATCAAGAGTTAAAGACAAAATGTTCAAATGATTGTGAATCTATGGCACAAACTACGGAGGTTATTCGTCCCTAGGCTTACAAACTACTTAAACTAATTAAACTAACCTGAGGACAAACACACACATCCATGCCCCAGTGAGGACTCGAACTATCGACGGCGTGCAACCGCGCACTCCACAGCGAAGCCTCAAACAACGCTCGGCCGCTACAGCGCGGCAGGTAAAGGCAGTAACGTAGGATGTGTAAATGGCAATACGGTATGTAAGGAGAGATGAAAATATAATGAAGTAGTCGTTGGCGAGGAAATAGAAGGAAGGGTGTGGCGAAATTTGGGTACGCAGAAGGAATGAAAGAGGAGAAGGACAAATTAAGCAGTTTTTAGAAACAAATATCATCCTTGTGCTGACAGCTGTACAACACTTTTATTCATGTAGCCTCAACTGTCTCGTTACTATCTGCAATCAACAGTAGAGTGTGAAAGACATTGTACAACAGTTATTAAAAGAACTGATTTCCGCCAGATACGTCAACATCAACATTAAAATCAGAATAGTGATTATTCATTGGAATAAGGCTTTAATTGTACGTTTGCTGTAGATAATTAATGGTAGTTATGCTACTGTTCATAATATAACGTTCACACACAGTGCTCAGTATGATAATTCAGTTATTCAGAGGAAAGGTTTTAGGGAATGACAGGTGATATATCTGCAGGAAGCAAGGGGGAAGCATAAGACTGCAAAAAGGAGAACAAAGCGATTGGATTATATAGTAGCTGTAACGCACGAATGCAGTCCTTCTCCACTAATCTTCAGTACACAGTACACGTCGACGAAGGAACGATGAAAATAGAAGCAACGTTATAGGGTGGATTAAAAATCCAAATGGAAGAGATATAACTGATTCGATCTGCGGGGGTGATTACTGTCTTCAGCGAAAGTGAAAGTCAATTCGTTGGGTTGGGTTGTTTGGTTAGGGGGTCTAAACTATGAAGTTATCAGTCCCCCGGTGGGGAGGGAAGGAGTGAAGATAGGAAAGGAGGGGAGGGAGAAAGGAAATGCACACCATGAAATAAAGCAGGAAGGAAGACTGCATTAGCTCGGGGCCCCGTGTCCCCACGCAGGTACTCACGAAAGAACCGTAAGCCCCCTGGGGGAGGGGGGGGTGGAGAAATTAATTACGGGAACTTTTTAACTGAATGCACGGTCTGAGAACTGAATATAGATTGAGAGTCAACCGAAAAAGAACGGAAGTAATTAGGAGAGGCAAATATGAGAGCAGCGAGAAATTAACATCAAACCGTTGAACACGATGTGGATGAATTCCAGAAAATAAGTTGCAATTAACAAATCAACGTCCAGAGACACATTTTGTCAGGATACATCTGGTACCCGGATTTCGGAACCAAGCTTAATCTTATACCACCAACCAAGTTTAATAAGGGTGTAGACAACAAATGTTTGGTTCTGATGTTTAAAATGGTAAAATACAATATAATCCTTTTATTGTTCAAGACAGTTTCGAAAGAGAACAGTTGGCTAGGATGGAGCAATCAATAGAATCAATAACTTAAATAACAGAAACAAATTATAGAAGAAATCTCTCGATGTATGTATGTACATAAAACACAGTTTGCAAAATCTCTGGAATTCAGGCTGTTGAACAGAGGTGTAGTTTTTAACAGTTTTAAGAACAATTGTCTAACATAGAACATCCAACAGAATTAAGAACTTAAATAATATAAATAAATTTCAGAAGAAATCCCCTTGATGATTCCACATTAAAAACACAGTTAATAAAGTCTCAGAATGATTAATAGGGGTGTAGCTTTTAACAGTTTTAAGAATAACTGCCTAGCATAGAGCAACCCACAGAATTAAGACCTGAATAAGGAATCCACCCGATACCTCCACATTTAAAAACAAAAAGCCGTCAAACCTTCACAAATCTTAATTACGGCTCCTTAAAAACATTTAACACATTTGTTCTTATCAGTACCCCACTATCTTGACATCATACAATTCAAATGGTGGGGAGGGGAAGGGGGCCACCATCATGGCTGACAAGTCAAGAAGAGTGGGAGGGGGGACGGAAATGTTTGCAAATTAAAATCTTGCCCTTTACTTTTCTTGACGAGTTGCGGTACGTCTGTCAGTTACAGTAACCACACATCTATCACAAACCATCGAGCCGTGGCGGAGTGGCCGAGGGCATTGAGGCGCTTTGCTGCGATGCGCGAGGCCGTGCCCTGTCGGGGGTTCGAATCCCCCCTCGGACATGGATATTTCTGTCGTCTTTAGTATAAGGTAGTTCATGAGTAGTTTGTATGTTTAGGGACTGATGACCCTGCAGTTAAGTTCCATAAGCTTCACGAACATTTGAACATACCACCGACAATGACTAGCCCAGCAAAGAAAATCAACCACAACCGAAGACTGCAAATTACAACCCGACGCCGACAGGAACAACGCTGAGATGTGAAAAGGCCAAACCCAGATTTTCAACTACTCCCGGGATCCGCAACCAGCAAAATGCCACATAAATTCCGTTCGTTTTACTTACTAAGAAAGTGATTCAGAAGGACGCTGGCGTCACATGCGAGGTATCTGGAAATTTCGAGGTAATGGTAATGACCAAGGGAAGTGCAACACGTAAGAGGCAGCCAACATGGGCTTAAACAGAAGGAACCGGCCTCCATGCGTGAGCGGATAGGTTCGTCCAAGCACCGCCCTATCACCTCCCGTCGCCGCGTTCCGCTGCCACAGACCATCACCACCGAAAGAGAAGGCCGCGGCGCTCTCGTGTGACGTCACGCAGCGTAGGTCGCGCTCGTGTAGCTCACTGGCTGTCCACTAGGCCCCGGCACACCAGGCTCTAGCGACCAGCCACTCAGCTGCGAGTAGCGGCCTACTCGGCGTGACGGCACACGAGAGACGAGAGCGCCGCGGCCTTCTCTTTAGGTGGTATTGCACAGGCCAAAGAGGTTAGAATACACGGAGATGCCCTTACGCTGAAATAGTGAAGCCGGCATCCGCCACACTGCTAAATTTTGCAGAAGTATTCGTTTTGTAGAGCTAATGTTTTATATCACTTAAAACACGGATAAAACTTTCGAAGATTTTGTCGTGATGTACAACGTGTTAAAAAAAGTGCAAATTAGCCGTTAAAAAGTAAGTTTTGAAATATATCATGATATGTATTTATTACTATTTATTCAAGAAAGCATATTGTTTGAAAGTACATACTTTGCAGTGACTGTCAGTTCAATGCATTAACAGTAAAAGGGTCGATTAACGCATAGTTTTAACAGATAAATAGCATTCCAAAACTAAGATGGCGGACAGGCTTCAACTGACGTATGCGCTAGTCATAGATAATGCCATCTCTCTTTATTCTAACCTCATTGGCACAGACCCACTAGCCTTCACCTGCCTTCACCGACTTCCGCCGGCCGCTGGAAGGCGGATAACGAGCTATCAACTAGCGCCGCCACAAGACAGAAGAAACAAAGGAACAGCGGCGCGGCGATTTTGAACAGTGTGAGCCCTCGGGGCAATATCAAAGAAATATTTTAATTCATTGCATGAAATCATTATCTTCCCTGTATCGAGACAAAAGAACTAGTGTATCCGAGCGAATACTTCGCACTGTTAGTGGAATGACCAAAAAGATGGGAAAAATGGAAGTAAAGTTGAATATTCAGGCATAGCAAACTTCACCATAAATTAATTCAACTATTTAAAAGTGCAGAAGAAAGAGTTTGATCCGCTGATTGGTATTAGGTCAAAAAGAACTGCGTACCTTCATTCTAATAGGAGATATCGTAAAACAAACCGATTAAAATATTCAATGCAAGGACAGAAAGATGGCGCGTTTGAATAAAAATAAAGGATGAAAAGACTTAAGTTAATTCCGCTACTTGATGACAAATCTGCGAATGAATACCTTTCGTGTAAAGCAAAAATGACGGAAATCGGTCTGATAGAACGGCTTTAAAAATTTCAGTATTAGAGGCAAGTTGGACACTAATGACCATGAGGAACTTATTGTTGGCATGGCTCTTATTGTGAGGATGAAATGTATGAGAATATACGGGCTGGAGTACAGTATTTTCATGCAAGTGAAACACCGGCATTGGTTAAAACATAATAGAAGAGAATGGAATCATTCAAACGACCTGCTACAGACTAATGTGAAGAATTATGTGCACTGTTAAAGAGAGACCATATTATATTATATTATATTATATTATATTATATTATAAGTCGACGCAGGAAGAAATATGTGGAAAACTCTAACAAGGAAAAGAGACAGGATTTTAGGAAATATGTAAAGGCACCAGAGAATAACATGGAACTGTAGAAGGTAAAAACTGTAGGGAAAGAAAACTAAATTTGAAATTCCTCATTGGGCGGGCGGAGATAGATTGAGAGAGCCGGAGGAGAAATTGGGCAGGAAAAGAGATGGACAGACAGAATGGGGGGAAAGGGGGGAGGAGGAGTTGAACAGAGAGAGGAGAGGTAATAAGGAGTGGGGGAAGAGAGTTATCAACATACGAGTCATGTCCACAAAGTAAGTTCCGTTTGGTTATATAAACCAACCGTGTACAGACACAGAAAAAATATTTACTGTATAAAAATCTACAACTGTTCAACAACTTTTCTACATAACTTCCGAAATTTTGTAGGCACTTGTCATAGCGTGGCAAAAGATTTTGTGTGGCTTCTTCATATAAGGTTGCCGCCTGTGTATTTAACCATGTGGTAACATGTTGTTTCAGCTCATCATCGTTGAGGTGTTGACCACCAAGGACAGATTTTATGTGTAAGAAGACATGAAAGGACTCTTCTTCTTCCCTCACGTTGCCGCCCGACCTCACAAGGCGATTGTGACGAAACAGCTCTTACGGGAATTTCACTGGGACGTGTTTGATTGTCCTCAGTACAGTTTTGCTCCTAGCGACTTTCTTCTTACACCTAAAACCTGTCTATGGTGATCAACACTTCAGCAATGATGACGAGCTGAATGAACATATTACCAAATGTTCAAATGTTTGTACAGATTATGGGACTTAACTACGGTGTCATCAGTCCCTAAACTTACAAACTACTTATGAACTACTTACGAACTAAGACGGCACAAATACCCATGCCCGAGGGGGGATTCGAACCCCCGACCGTAGTGGCCGTGCAGACCGTGACTGAAGCGCCTCAGTCCCCTCGGCCACCGCGGCCGGCACATATTACCACATGATTGAATACACAGCCGGAAACCTTCTATGAAGAAGGGATACAAAGACTTCGGCTACGCTATGACAAATGCCTACAAAATTTCGGAAGCTATATAGAAAAGCAGTTTAATAGTTGTATATTTTTGTGCAATAAATATTGTTTCTATATCTGTACACGTTTGTTTTATATAATCAAACGGAACTTACTTTGTAGACATACCTCGTATAAACTGTGTGAAAGAAGGAAATGTTATTATGGATTACTGTTCCATAGTTTACATCACAAGGCGGTAGGAAGAGGTAGATACGAGAGGAAGACAAACAGACAAAGCTTTACAGAGGTTGAGATGGGTATGTAGGGGGTTTGTTAGAGAGAATATGGTGGATAAGGTTGACCTAACAGAGATTAGTTAAATACTTGGGTTTTCAGCAGCCATCTTTTCGCCCTGTACATTGTCATTTCATTTCCCTTATATTTTTAGGAAGGGATTCATCTTATCACTAAATTCGACTTGTAATTCTAGGTGCAACGGCTATGAGACGACTCCCAAAAAATCCACTGCTTCAAAGAACTGTTCTGTTTTGAGTTTTCTTAATAAGCTACTGTTAAGTAGGTGAGTCGTCGTATTCACCTTCTTCTTATTCATTTTTCAATCCTTGTTTCACTCATCACAAAATACTAATAGAATCATACAAATACACAAACTTAAACGAACGTAACCTACAACTTCGGGGTCGAATAGTTTCATATGTTTTATCTGTTTGTTTGAAGCATTGATAATGATCACACAGTAATCTAAATCTAGATCTGATGAATAAATATTTACGACTGATTGCTGACAGCCGGTTGCAATGGCCGAGTGGTCTGCGGCGTGCCAATCACAGTCTGCACGGCCGCTACGGTCAGCGGTTCGAATACCCCCTCGGGCATGGAAGTTTGTGTCGTCTTTAGTGTAAGGTAGTTCATAAATAGTTTGTAAGTTTAGGGACTGATGACCCCGCAGTTAAGTCCCTTAAGCTTGACAAACATTTTAACATTTGATTGCTGACAATTTTCTACGAACTTAAAATTTCACCAACGATATAAATAAGACATAGTAGTTTTCGAGAAGATAGAAATGGTATTCATAAGTGACTGGATTCGAGGGACTATTTCCGTACCCACATTCCGACCAGTTCGGTGTTGCCAGTAATTTGTCTGAAATGTTTATATGACTGAGTAATACAACATCTACTTCATATACGTCTTTATCTGAATAACGTACTTAGAGATAGTTTGGACCGATGAATAGAAATAGAAGCAGATGCTCTTGGGCTTTGCATAACGTTAAATGGAAAACTGAAGAGAATTGAACTTGGAAATTAAAAGAACAAGTCTGAGATCTTCATAACACAAATCTGGTCCTTAAAATAATTGTCTGATAGAAAAAATATACAGAAGAAACTTTAGATTTGCTTTACCTAATTCTTATAATTCTGAGTTTGCGTACACTTATACATTGTTTTCCACCGTTGACTACAGCTAGTATTTGTTGCTAATAATAAAAATTATTACAAGCCAAATCCATCCTTACAAACATTTCTGTATAAACTAGAAGTAGAAAAGAGAGGAGAAAAATATGTGCTGTATGCAGTTTGTATTGTGTCTAATGCCTTACAGACATAACTTCTGTTTTCAGAATTGCATTTTTCACCATCCGTTAATGCTTCTGATATGTCGCTGCCAAATGGGGATTTTACATGAAATTCCAATGAACTTTGTCCGAATCTTACTTTGGAAGCAAATATTTAGCAGCTGATATCAAAAGCGAGAAAAGTAAACGTAATTGCTGGAATCTGAGAGAGTGAGTTCCTGGTGGACAATTACAAGGAGAGTGGTAAAGTTTGTCGACCCTCAGACGGCGTCTGACAGATTACACCAGCGTTGTGTCCTCTTTTGTCTTCCACAGATTCTTCTTCCCGCTGGTTCGATTCTGAAGACTTTGCCGCGTTCTATTTGTATGTAAATGCGGGAAACTCAGGGAAAGGACTTTACAGCCTTCGGTCCTAAAGATTCATGACATACTGGAACGGACGTCAGACAGAGGACCCTTGACGAATACCGCGGAGAAGAGTCCTGAAGAGTAACAGACGGATTTGATTTGATTATTTTTGTTGCGTCGCTGACTTTCACGTGACCGGTATTCACGGACTACTTTTGTAGTGTCGGTACTTGAAAAGTGAAATGACGGTGTGACAATCGTACTGTCAGTTTTCATTTTGAAATGGTTTTAGTTTTAAATGCAAACGTAGGCTTCCGCGGCTGTTGTCACTATCAATAAAATTCTTCTGGGTATGAAACCGCGTCGTCATTTTATATATTCCACCGACCGACAGTCAGACACAGACCCTGATGAAGGCCGCCTGCAACAGCGGCCGAAACGTCGGTGGAATTTATAAAATGACGACGCGGTTTCATACCCAGAAGAATTTTATTGATGGTTTTAGTTTTGTCAGTAGTTTCAAACTTGTGTAGACTGTGTTTTGTAGTGAGTATTTAAGCTCTTGCTTCTGTACTGAAACTGGAGCGAAGTAAAACTTGTCTTTAAATTTTTGACTCATGTCTAATTGGTAACGTGAAACCCATGTAACACTGAACAATTATGTTACCAATCACTTGGCAATAAATCTAAATCACGTAAAAGAAAAGAAAGCTGTGTGCTTCATTTCTGTGATGACAATGGCGTCTGTACCTGCTTATGTTGATAACCGATTACTTTATCCCTTACAGAAACCTCTAAATTTTCCGAAAGAATAAAATTTTATTTCCTGTTATATATTTTCTCCTATCATGAATCAATCTTTTATTTTTTTTTACATAACAGTGTCGCGTCCAAAATCATTATGCAAAAGTTACAATTTGACTAAAAAAAGTAATATAAAAATACTTGCTGCAACAGACTCACTCATACAAAACGTGGATGACCCTCTGAAAAGTAAGGATAAATCGTATGTCACCATAATTGTAATACAGTTTCGTAACAATAGTCCCACTACAACTTTCTTAACGCTGAATCGGTATATTTCCATCCCATCTAAGTGAAAAATAGTTTTCAAAATGAAATGCAGAGATCGCACATTAATAATTTATTCAATGACGACGGTTTCGGTAAACTGTTTCACCATCATCTGGTGACATATATATTTTGCAAGCTGATCATCTTGTTAAAAAACGGGTATAAAATAATAAGTGCAACATTGCACTTAGTCACTATATATAAAAAAAAAAATACACAAGTTAAAAACATGACAGCTTACAAAATTTGTAAGCTAAGTGGAATGTTACACTTATTATTTTATACCAAATTTTTTTTAACAAGATGACCAGCTTGTGAAATATATATGTGGCCATACGATGGTGAAACAGTTCACCGAATCCGGACGTCTTCGAATATCAGGTGATCAGAAATCATAGATTCCTTTATTGATGTATTTAGTTGCACGTTTTAAAAATTATTAAGTCAACCTATCCGACTGCATAGTGTTCTGGTAAACACGGTTATCCACTCATCTTTCTGACGCCTGTAACAATAAAATACTTCCCTTCTCTATCAAATAATCTGCTCCACGATATACATTCTTCCTGCTGAAATGCTGGGTGCGATGCAAACTTCCGATGGTACGCTGACGCTTGTTGCTAAACGCTACTCCAGACGTGCGCAGTGAATGTTGTGAGCAATGTCAAACTAAAGACTCCTTCAACTAAAAAGAAATATACATTTTAATCCTTTCAAAATATTCTGCTTCGATTGAGGATGAAAAACGACAAAACTCCCTTTTCATTCAATTTTACCGTAACTCATTTTTCTATAAGATTCAGTTCTGCCCGTATAAGAACCAGACGTGCTATAACATTGAGAAATCATTAAAATGTATACAATTCATCTGATTATTTTGAAAAAATACTATGTTAGCAGAAAAAATAGAACTGAATTTCCAAACTTTAATATTACTTCAAAAAGAATCTTTTCAGACCAACATGAAGTCGTTCAGAACTATAGGAAATTGTCGAGCTATCAACAACCCCATCTCAACAGTAATTACCAAATCTCATCGGCAGATTTATGGGTTCGGTTAAGATGCCGCTTCAGCTGCCCTCATTCTTTATCAATTAACTCCGGCGAATACTCGTCCGAGACTCGTAGAATAGAGTACGAGAACAGTCTATGACCAGTGAAACAACGAACAACGACTTTTCGCTTTCTGGCCAACGATAATGTTGCCATGAATAGATACTCCAAGGATTATATCAAGGACATTAAAATGAGAGGAAACGGCGCTACTATGCAAAGCTTAGCTGTCGATTGAAGTCAAGGAAATATCTATTCAGATTAAGGCACTGTTGCGGCTCTTGCCCAGTTAAGATTTAAATGGCTGTCATTTCTGAGTCTTTATTCGATATCATACTTTTGTGGAGAAATACACTCCTTCCTGTTCGCTGAACTGTGATTTATTGACTCAAAAACTCATTCGTTACATATGACTTTCATATCGGATAGTACCCAAATGCTTTAAAAGAACTAAATTTTTCAGCTGTAGTAGTTCAAAGGAAATGCAGATTAAGATTTTTTTAATAATGACAAAACTAAGGTCTATCATTTTCGTAACATCTACATCTACATCGATACTCTGCAAATCACATTTAAGTGCCTGGCAGAGGGTTCATTAACCACCTTCATAACTTTTCTCTACCGTTCCATTCTCTAATAGCGCGCGGGAAGAAAGAACACCTAAATCGTTCCGTTTTCGATCTGATTTCTCTTATTTTATTGGGATGGTCATGTCTCCCTAAGTAGGTGGGTGCTAGCAAAATATTTTCACATTCAGAACTAAAAGTCGGTGATTGAAACTTCGCAAACAGATCACGCCGCAATGAATAACGTCTTTCTTTTAATGATTTCCACCCCAATTCGTGCAACATTTCCGTGACGCTTTCCCCCCCGTAACGTGATAAAACAAAACGAGCTGCCCTTCTCTGCACCTTCTCAATATCTTCCGTCAGTCCCACCTGGTGAGGGTCCCACAAGGGGCAACAGTACTCCAAGAGAGGACGCACAAGTGTGATGTAGGCAGTCTCTTTGGTGGATCTGGTGCATCGTCTAAGCGTTCTGCCAATGAAAGAGACGATTTTTATGTTAAATACATACGAAATTCTTTCTACAGGTTCCACGTCATTAAATAGTCATTCTGAAACTCTGTATCACCATTTTTAAATTTTTGTAATTTATTTTTTTATTTATTTACTTATTTTTTTTAATTTGAAGGGAACTCATAACCCGTAAAAATGAGAATTAGAAGTAATTGAGGCTAAAACGCTGAAACAAATATTAAGTATTATCTTAGCAACAAATTTCTTGTGTACAATAGCAGATAACTTTCTTCTTCTGCTTGCATATCCACAGGTAATGAAAATAACCTTTTCTCCCTCTTTAGATAAGGTACAGTACCACTTTCAATTCTGAATGTAATGTACACACTCGAGTCACCAGAAATGTTATTGACTCCGTAATATGGTGACAATGGCTTTACTTCTCTGGCGTTACGGGTATCTCTTCCTATTCTGACCTCTTTGGTATACATAGAAAGGTCTGGTCACTCTATCAAGATGCTTAGCGATGGTAGCCCTTTTGGTTTTATAACGTGGCAAAAGCATACTACGTTCGTGTAACGGTTGTCACCAGAAAGAGATAGTTTCTCAAAGGAATTTACAGTAGAGTATGCAGATTAAAGGAAATGTGGCCATGTCCATTCTCAGTGCTATCTATTTCATATGACTAAAGATACAGCCACCATTCTGCGGAGTAGGAGGGCTTTTCATTAATTACGTTCTGCTGTCTCCTAACGTATCTATCATAAAACTGTATGTATTTTCTTTTGAGTGTATTTATTTTTAATTTATTTTTTTTATTCATGTTTAAGTTTCCATTCCGTTTGGTACAGACGAAGGTTCAGCGAATGTTTCTTGTGTTGAAAAATCCGAAGAAAATCTTGATATGGGATATCGGTTTCCATTCATTTGAAATTTCCTTTGTGTATGCATTTAATGTGATAGGATATAAGGAAAATGAAAGAAATTTCAAATACTAAATCCGTGTAGTGCTAGAAGCCAGTGTTTAAACTGATATTATAAAGGGTAGAAGAGATATTGGAAAGAGGTGAGAGAAAGACATTGTGCCAACTGAGGCAGCCTTGTTCCGATAAAGTATTAAATTTTCACCTTGTTCCGATAAAGTATTAAATTTTCACCGCGCAGCAATTTCCATTGCAAATTATCGGTGTTGTAAGCCATTAGTGTTTCTTAATTAAATCAAGGGGCTTAGTGGGTAGATGTGTGAGCTCTAATGGATAATGTTGTATTGTAAATGTAAAAGTGGCACGCCTCAGGCTACGCAAGTTATAGAGCAATGCTAACCAAGGCACGCTACGGAATCACCACCGACTTTTCCTGTCATCCGGACTTTAACTTAAACTGTTATTAAATCTTACATGACGAATCGTGTCTGCCATTTGGCTCGGAGTATGTGAGAAGACGCAGGTAGACGAACCTTACACAATGCTAAAATATCTCCCCATAGAGGGTCATAAGAAGAGAGAGAAAGTTTGTGACAGACTTATAGTAAGCGTGCAATAGACTTTTGTTCATTGGATTTATTAATTTCGTGCCAAGTTTCGATCTCCACTAATTCCTTTATATAATTTCTTGAAATGATTTAAACTTTTACTAAATTGAAACTTGCTTTACCATTTCAGTTTATATAAGTAAAATAAATATATTAGGTTTAGTTACAGTTTCTTTTATTACAGTAATTAATGTATCAAAACAATTTAATTATTTATGCAAACTCTTCAAACTGCCGTCCCCAGCCACAACCTTCGAGGAGCCCTTTCCACCGCCTTTGACACGACTTACCAGTTCCCCCCCCCCCCTACCACCCCGTCCTGTTATGGCGGGTATTTAAACTTTTATCGTTTGTTACTGGCAAAAGCCTATTTTGTATGTGTGTGTGTGTGTGTGTGTGTGTGAACAAGTATAATTTTCATCACTACATTGGAGGACCACAAGTATGCCACCTCTCCAATCCCCCACTATGCAACTGTCGGGAGACCTCAAATGTTCAATTGTTTGTATAGCTTATGGGACTTAACTAGGGACTGGTGACCCCGTAAACTTGCAAACTACTTATGAACTAGCTTATACTAAGGACGGCACAAAAAATCCATGGCCGAGGGGGGGACTCGAACCCCCGATCGTAGTGGCCGTGCAGACCGTGACTGGCGCGCCGCAGACCCCTCGGCCACCTAGTCAGGTTGCACGAAGAGCAAGTGAAGTGAGGACGCAGTCATCGGATACATACAGAAAATAATTATTGTTCGTAAAAATTCAGTGTTAATTATTTAAACAAATACCAAGGACGTTAAACATTTTGGAAGGATCCATATTTTCATTAACAAATTCGAAAATAACGTATAGTTTATCGTAAATCGTCTCTAAACCACTCAATTTTTTTGGTGTTTTGAGATAATAATTGGGCAGGTTGGCAGCAGCCTCATCGCTGCTGTACAGCCTAGAGAACAACGACTTGACACAGGATATATAAAGAGTTAAAACAAGAGAAAAGAATACGAGTTTAAAACAATGATACATATGGAGAGTCCATAAAAGACCACAATGACTAAAAATAACTGTAAAACTGTTGATGATCACGCAGATCCATAAAACGATGACATGCAACATTTGTTTTGCTGATGGTGGTGGCTACAATAAGTTAAAAGCGAGAGAACAATGCACTGACACTGTTTATTTACGAATCACAAACGTGCATGCGACCTATGAGACATTTGGTGTTATTTCTATAACTGCGCGGTGTTCACGCTCCCAGCAGTAGAGTTGTCTGTTAACTGTTTCGATCTTTCCTCGAATAGGTTGACAAATATTATTACGGAATATGTAGCATATCGGAATGTTATTGGTAGTTATTGTGCCTGACGAAGGCTGTATCTTCATTAACTTCATTGTAGAATGGACCCTATTTCTTATTCTCTGTATGTTTGTCTCAGGTGGATTTGTGTTCATGCTAGAGAAGTAACTGAATTACATTCTTTGTGTGCATTGTATCGAATGATTGTGGAAATGGGTAAGGATACAATCATGTTGTCCCAATTAACAAGCAAAAAAAAAAAATAATAAATTTTGTTTTGTAGATCTGTAATAAAAGTGTAGTTTTTATTACATCTTTACAAAACCCAGAAATGGAAGTACTGTGGACTGGGATCGTGTGCGTGGGCAATTGTGTGTAATGGAAATGACTATCGTTTATCTGGACTAATGATTTTTTTTTTGGATAATGAGACCTTGACGAATTAATCAGATGCTCAAACAATGTTAAAATATTTGTAAAGCTTATGGGATTTTAACTGCGGGGTCATCCGTTCCTAAGCTTACAAACTACAAACCGCCGACAGAGAACGGTCTTTCGCATGGTAGCATAGGGCTTCAATGCGCTCGGACGCACCGCCGCGGCATCAGATGATCGTTTACTTTGGCAAGTTCTTGTACTTGGCTAAATTATCTACTTGTAGAAGATTTGTTCTAGGTAGCTCTAGGTGGTTTGGATGTAAATATTAGAGTGTAAGGTTATTGCAAGGAGTGTTGCAATGAGAAATTGTCTGATCAGTACTTTGACGATTGTGTGATCGATAAAGGCTAATAATTTCGATGTCTTTGGAGTTGAAATTGATTAGTTAACTTTTGAGCTTAAACATTTAAGTATAAGGCTAGAGTACTGTGTGATACTTGTTGGAGGCAGAGAAGTCTAAAGGAACTGACTTTTGAAAATCTTGGGGTATTCTCAGTAGGGTGTCGATTTGGCGGGGGGGGGGGGGGAGGCTACCCGCCTGATGCAGTCTTCCCCCTCATACCAATACATTTACAAATCATTCCTATATCAAATACCGAATAAACAGGACGAAAAATTTCACGATTTACACTAACACGATTCCTTGAAGACAATTGAATTGTAAGAGAATATATAAAACGTTTTGAGCAAGATCGGTGCCATTCCATAGATAAATTAGATAATGTTCATGCTGGATACCCCAAGATAGTAGCTGAAGGTTATGCATATCGTATGGTAAGAGGCAAAGGTATGCCCTCACATGCTATGCCGGCATATATACTTGGGTGTTTGTATGCGAATTTCACACTATTTCAAAGTATTTGTTTAGGCAGGGACCTGAAAGTACAGTTTAAATTGCTACCAGTGAAATGAGCAGCAATTATATTTACTGTCTTGCTTGTCAAAAGTAGAAAGTGATATGTCATCATTTTAAAGGACGCACTTTACGAGGATAATTAATTTATTGATCGGACAAGATTGCACACAAGAATCTGTCAACCATAGACCAGGATTTCAGGAACAGCATTAACTAATTTTCCCTATTATATTGCAAATTCGCGAGGTCTTTGTTGGGTTGGAACAAAAGAGTAAGGCTGAAATTGTCCAACCGAACATTCGTGACGAGAATATTTTTAAATTTCACCGCTGCTGTGTTCTGATCAGCTAACTACAGCTAGTATGCTCTAACTGAACTCTGATTTGCTACCCTAACACGTGCACATCACATAGCAACTTCAATTTCACACTTGCCAAATATCTCGCGCCGTATTCGTCAAATTTTGTATTTACACTTAAACATCCGATGCTATACGGAATCAAAGTGAGTCAGGAAATATATTGTACAAAACAAAATAATACCAAAATTTTCAGTGGGGTATACCGAACGTACGCACTCAAATTCTAAGGCAAGCTTGAGCGACCGAGCATACCCGTAGTAGGCGACTATGAAGAAGGAAGCTTAGGGTTTAACGTCCCATCGACAGCTTGGTCATTGGAGCTAACGCTCGGGTCTGGGCACGGATGGGGAAGGAAATTGGCCGTGCCCTTCGAAAGGAACCATCTCGGCATATGCCTGGAGTGATTTAGGGAAATCACGGAAAACCTAAAGATGGCCGGAGGTGGATTTTAACCACCGTCCTTCCGAATGCGAGTCCAGTGCGTTACCACTGCGCCACCTCGCTCGGTGGCGCCTTGGTTCATCTCTGTGGGCCACATTATAATAGTTTGTGATTTCTGCGTAGCACGTCAGGATCTGTCGGGTACGAAGCACTTGCACTCTTCTCAGAGCCGGCCGCAGTGTCCGAGCGGTCTGCGGCGCGCCAGTCACAGTCTGCACGGCCCCTATGGTTGGGGGTTCGAATCCCCTCTCGGGCATGAATGTTTTTGTCGTCTTTAGTATAAGGTAGTTCATATGTAGTTTGTAAGTTTAGGGACTGATGATCCCGCAGTTAAGCCGCTTAAGCTTTACAAACATTTTTGAACTCTTATCAGAAGCATTATTGATCAGAAGGATGTTTATTTAAGCAGCTCGATACTTTGACTAGAGTTTGGTCAGAAAGGAAAGGTGTGTTGTTCAAGCAGATGTTTACGTTGACAGTTGCTTGGTGGCTATAGATTAATAATTTCAAATTGACTGGGATTAGATAGTTGGTTTCGTAAAGTACTGTGTGAAGTTATTCCAAGATGTGCTAGGTTGGTGGAACACTTGGGTACAATACTAGTTGTGTGATCAATGGTGGTTAATAGTATCCCAAGTTTTTGGAGTTAAATGTAAATCCTTAAGTTGTAGATTTAAATATTAAAGACTATGGCTATGCTGATTTGTGTCATATTGAGAGGGAACAGACGGTCATACAGACGAATGTGTTTTGAGTTTAATGTGGATCATTAAGGTGTGGACCTAAACATTATTATGTAAGTCAATCCCGAATTGTGTGTTACGATCACTAGACACTCTGGCTTATTTTGGTGGTTTTAAAAAGCGCTTAGAGAATGCAAGAGATCTGGGACTGTTAGGAGCGCTTTCCTGAGTGATTTTTCTCTGCCACCGATATCAAGGAAGAGCTATGCTTCAAGTGCACTGTAGGGGTAATGGCTGACGTGTCTGCCTGCAACGACCAGAGGCTGTGCTGCCTAGGGAGTGCCTGCCTTATGCACAGCCGGGTGCACGCCTTAAAACCGCATGCACGCTACTCCGCCAAAGTGGTGTCAATGGAATTTAATGTATGTATCGGAATATGGGTCCGATGTGTGTGAGATTGCTTCGAGATACAACAGTTAAATGCTGAAACGTCTAACACAAATGTTTTTGACGTAGAACGTGTAATAATAAAAATAACGATGTGTATAAACCTTTATAAATGTTTGTTAAATGGGCTGTAAGAATGTTTATGTTGTTTGCTGAATGATGAATGGGAGAAGGGTGGGCTTCTAGAGTGGACTGAGTTAAATGGTGCTGTCAACAACAGCTTCCAGTATTGGTTTTTCACGGCGTTGTGATTCAAGGTACGTAATTGAGAAGCTCTATTGCTGAGAGATTGAACTGCGCGCAAATTTAAGGATGTGGTTTACAGTTTGAATGCAGGCATTTTGAATCGTAAATCACAGTAAAATTTATATACGCGTAAATTCGCTAGTAAATGTTAAAAGAATTCGTCACTAAATGTTTATAAACTGTATTTACATTTTGTATAATTTGATGGTTACGTCCTCAGTTCATTTGATTTTGAAGCAGCAAATTCATGGTGGGGGAGCATGATTGCTGCCCTCTAATGGTAAAAATTTTAATTTTTCCCCACGATAACCAACTTGGCTTATAATTGCCTGATGTCTAATTCAGGTTGTTCTTTTTCTTTTTTTTTTTTCTTTTTTTTTTCAGGAGGCGATCCTTAATGTTTATGAATCCCTTTATGAGATCTTTATTTGCCATAGATCACTTATTGATTTTACATTATTACTAGTTTCGACTCGTTAAAGAGTCATTATAAAATACTAATTGTCCACGTTCATCTGAAACATATTTCTTACCATGCAAATGAAGATCTCATAAAGGTATTCATAACCATTCCAATTTGGGCTATAGCAAACGAGGAAAGTTTAAAATACTCACCAGTATGGGGTGGGATGGAGGACGACAACTTGGGGCAGTGCAACCCCCATATGACAGTTTTCAGGAAGGGATGTAGAAGGGTCGGGGGACTGGCTGGAGGCGGCGGTGAGGTTCGGTAGGGCAGAAGGACCATGGAGTCCTAGGTTTTTTACTGCAGAAAGATATCTCGCTGTACTTGGATCAGCATTACTACATTACTACCACGTGAATGGTCCATGTCGGCCGCAGTGGCCGGGGGGACTGAGGCGCTTCAGTCACGGTCTGCACGGCCACTAGGGTCGGGGGTTCGAATCCGCCCTCGGGCATGGATATTTGTGCCGTCCTTAGTTGTAGCTAGTTCGTAAGTAGTTTGTAAGTTTAGGGACTGATGACCCCGTAGTTAAGTCCCATAAGCTATACAAACATTTGAACATTTGAATGGTCCATAGAGCTTAACTAAGCCTCTAACAGATTGTTTCCGTGCCAAGTAAAGGGGTTAAGATGTTGTTCCTGTGGGGTACAAAGAATTCGCTCCCACTCATCGGCAGGGTGAAGAAAGTCTCGCGATTCATCACACTTGACGAAGCTCTACCAACGTCCAGTGAGGATGGGCACGTTCCCATTTGAGTCGCAATTGCCGATGTCGTGGTGTTGGCACGTGAATGCATCGTCGGCTGCGTAGGTCCATCGTTAGGAGTATTCTGTGCATGTGTGTTCACACACACATTGTATCTGCCCAGCGTTAAAGTCTGACTTTAGTTCCTCAACAGTCTCATTTTAGCAGTCTGCCCACCCTAGTACGTAACAAGAGATCGCCACCCAACTCCCCGACATCTGAACGATACCACTTGTTCAAGACAACACAGCACTCCTCGAACACCCTACAAGTCGTGTAGTTTTCGAAATACTGATGCCGAGAGTCTCGGCTAGCACAATATTATGTGGAAATAGTGATTGCAAGGACTGTCTTAAGGCACGTCTCCCTCTTCTACTCAATTATTTTACGCCTCATGTTCCTCTATATAAATACGTATCAACATTGCCGAAGCTCCGTAATATCGGAATAGCACCCTAGCAATAGGGACGATCCTGCCTTATCGTGATATCCATTAACTCACGGTGGCTTAGTCTTTAAAGCGCTAGTCTACTAAGGTGGTTCTACCCGGTTTGAATTCCGGCCGTGGCACACATTTAAATTCCATGCCTTTAATATCTTTGATATGTTTAGAATGAAACACTTCTTAATGAAGAGTAGCCGAGATCACATTTAAAACAAAATTACTTTATTTCACTACTAGTTTTGGCAATACTTGATAATGGCAACAAGTGACAGGCCTACATTAAAAACTACAGTGCACATGTGCAGGAAAAGACTTCTCGAATTCGTGGTTTTACCAAATGGCTGACCAAAAGCAAAAGGGGGGGGGGGGTGAGACAACTGTAGGACATGTACAATTGCTGCTGGCAACTTCAAATCAGCTGTTGTTCCATGTTCTCTTGATGTTGTCAGCAGCAATTGTACGACATGTCCAACAGTTGTTTCACCCCCACCCCCTTTGCTATTCGTCGGCCATTTGGTAAACCACGAATTCGAGAAGTCTTTTCCTGCACATGTGCACAGTAGTTTTTAATGTAGGCCTGTCACTAATGACAACAAGTATTGCCAAAACTAGTAGTGAAATAAAGTAATTTTATTTTAAATGTGATATGAGCTACTCTTCTTCAAGAAGTGTTTCATTCTAACGATTTAAGATCAATCTCCTACCGACAAATGTCGGCTGTTATTAATGTCTTTGATATGTCTCTGCATTTCATTAGTTTAAGTAGTTTGCTAGTCTAGTGTACGACGACCATGGCAGATTGTTCCAGTACATTTACAGACATTTGTTACGGACGGCCAGTACGCTCACTATTAGCATATGAGTCGTGCTTGGTTGATTAGTGTGGAGCAGGGGCTGAAGTCGGAATTCCTGTCTTTTTCAGCAATTCTTAGGTTTTCAGATAGTGTTACCCAGTTTGACAGAAAGAAGAACTGCTTTGAAACTTGGCCTCATTAAAGTAATAATTGAGCCATGTGTGCTCTTTCAGACGAAAGGGAAAGTTATTGGTATCTCACGTACTTGTTACTTATCCTTGAGACCCTAATCAGTGGGAAGGAGATTAAGTCTTCGTGGAATTAAGCGGGTTTGGAATTAGGTCGACTTGTGAATAGCATCATAACAATTTTTCTCGTCCTCGCTCTCGTTGTATCATTGAATCGGTGCTGCTGTTATGCTCCACTTTCTAAGTCGCAGGCCGCTGCTTTTTTTCCCTGATAAAGCGGCTCATCAAATTACAGAGGAGTTGGCAGACTCGGCGAACTGTGTGGAGGGACGATTGTGCGGGTAGAGGGCGGCCACTAATCAGCGCTGGCCGGAGTGTCCTTCAGCGAATGCAGAATGAAGCCGCGCCCGCACAAGTGGCCTAATTGGATGTCGGCTGGCTGGGGCAGCAGGCCGGGTCGGCAGAATCCTCCGTACACGCGGACGCGCGCAGCCGGAGGAGGCCGAGGAGACAGCCGGCTCGAGTAGGAGGAGGAGATGGCGCCGCAGCCACACTGCAGTCTCCGAGGGGCGCTCCTCGTAGTGGCCGAGGGGCGTCACTGCAGAGTTGCGTTGCAGGTACCTGCTGTCTGTCGTCTTGTGTGGCGAACGGGCTACTTCGGAGGCGATTGCTAGAGGGGCGTTGGAGGGAACGGCCATGAATCATTTTTGGCCCACTTTAGGTTACGGTAGTAATACTAAAAGTGGGCCTTTGCGATCGTCTTTTGACAGCTCGAAATTTAAATGAAAATAACTGCTTAACCATTCATCTGACAAGATAATTGAATAACCGAATTTGCAGAAGAGAAAATGCTCTACACGTTTGCTCTCTTATGTTTTTTCGTATCTCGTATCGTTTCAGAGATATTTGCAAAAATAACGCCGATTTTGGGATGTATGTCTGTCTGTCTCAAAAAATCAAATGTTTGTAGAACTTATGGGACTTAACTACGCGGTCATCAGTCCCTAAGCTAACAAACTACTTATGAACTAGCTAAGACTAAGGACGGCACAAATATCCATGCCCGAGGGGGGATTCGAACCCCCGACCGCTGCGGCCGTGCAGACCGTGACTGAAGCGCCTCAGTCCCCTCGGCCACCGCGGCCGGCTACTGTCTGTCTGTCCGTCTGTCTATCTGTCCGTAACGTGTTCCTTGTTTTTAAGACGAACCGTTCAACCGATCAGCACCAAAATTTGCACACATAATTATAGGTCGCCATAGACCAGAACCTCCATTTTTCAAAGTTTTCGGACAAAAGAAAAATGCGGTAGTAATACCAAAAATAGCCGTTTGTAATATAATTGTAATTGCAAACGAACCGTTCATCTGACACGAAAATTAAAGAACCTAATTCGTAGAGAACCTATTTGGTTCCAAATTAATATGTTTGTTAAGCTTATGGGACTTAACTACGGGGCACCAGTCCCTAAACTTACAAACTACTTATCAACTACCTTATTCTAAGGACGGCACAAATATCCAGGCCCGAGGGGGGATTCGAACCCCCGACCGTAGTGGCCGTGCAGACCGTGACTGTAGCGCCTCAGTCTCCTCGGCCACCGCGGCCGGCGAACCTAATTGGTAGAGGGGAAAATTCTCTACAACTTTGCTCTATTATGGTTTTTTTTTTCATCCTTGCAAAGACATTTGCAAAAATAATGGCGATTTGACGATGTCTGGGTGGCTGTAACGTGTTCCCACTTTTTAGGACGAAGCGTTCGACCAATCAGCACCAAATTTTACGGACATAATTATTGACTACGGGAGACCAGAACCTGGCTTTTTCAAAGATTTCGGACAAGAAATACGTTACTAATACCAAAAAAGACGTTTGTAATGTAATTTTAATTGCAAAGAAACCGTTCATCTGACGCGAAAATTGAATAAACGAATTTGTATAGGAGAAAATTCTCTACAACTTTGTTCCCTTGTGGTTTTTTTTTTTTTTTTTTTTTTTTTTTTTTTTTTTTTTTTTTCATGTGTCGTATCGTTTGAGAGAAATTTGCAAAAATAACGGAGTTTTGACACCCTCCATTGAATTAACGAAAACCAGCCGTTTGCAGATGTCACGTGACATTCCTCGCCCAGAGCTCTGTGGAATACGCCATCTTGCGTTGCGTATTTGATGATTTTCTTATTGTAACTTACACGTTGTCATTTCAAAGCAATGGCGCACTGAAGAATTAACAAAAGACGTCGTCCTTCGTACGATATATGATAATCTAGTGTCTACAATTGCCATATTAGCATCAGTTAACAACGACCATGAATAGTATGAAATTAAATATTACAACTTCTAACAGTCAGCTAAAGCGTAGTGGGCAATGCGCTGGACTGTGGCGCTGAAGGTCACTGATTCGAAACCCGCCACTATCTATTTTTTTTTCCTAAAAGGGTTTCAGACATTCTTATTAATTAATTTTTTATTATTTAGATTGTGTTTGCAAATCTTATAAAACTATAAATCTAAAGTAGGCCGTAAAACAAGCCAGTGCGATTCATCTTACCCAGCAACTATAAATTTGTAAGAGATGCTACGGCGATCATTGGTGACATCCTCGATAACTAAATAGTAAACCAGTTACTGTTTTTGTCAGTACACGGTTTATCCTACACTCAGGGTGCCCCGAAAGGTACGCTACAGCTTCAATGACATATAATACCAGGATTATAAATCTAATTGTATATCACTGAAGCTGTTCATGCACCGTGTATACAGAAGTAATATGAGACGAAAAGTAACTGCTTTACACTACTTACGTATTATTAATGATATTGTAAAATTTATATGGCATGTTGTACTGCCTGCTTTAGATTTTAAAGTAATCTTATGATTTTTGGAATTATTTCGGACGTATGTTCATTCTTATTTTATATTATAAAATTCTTTACGTCTGGTTTTGCTCCAAAATAATAGCTAAAGTACTATCATAAGGAAATGCTTGTACTACTTCTGCCCGCGGCAGAATGGCCGTGCGTATTGAGGCGCCATACTGCGGTGCGTACTGCTGTTCGCCCTCGGGCATGTGTGTTTGTGTTGGTTGTCCTTGGCATAAGCTAGTCTAAGTTAGTTTAATTGGTTTGTAAGCATTAGGGACTGATGGCCCCAGAGTTAAGTCTTTTAAAGATTTGCAAACATTTGAACATTTGAACATTTGAACATTTGATTTTCCTACTTGTAACCCCTATGGCAGCCCTTCATGGTCAAATTTCAAAAAATATCCCAACATGTGTCTCTTAAATTCCAACCAAGTGTGCAAATATCATTTTGTTGTAATTCTGGATTCAAAATTGGCTTACTAGCAACGTAATTTCAAAAATTGTTTTATTCCCTATTACACCCCCTAAATGATTAATTATCTGAAAATATCAAAACACGTGTCTTCATAATTCTGACCGAAAAAAAATAAAAAAATAAAAAAAAAAACATATACCAATGTATGTGGTGGTAGCTTCAAAATTGCCTTAATAGCAAAAGATTTTCGAAAAACATCCCCTATCTAACTCCATTGATGGTTGAATTTCCAAAAATACCGAAACACGTATTCCAACCAACAATACAATTATCAATTTTTGCAGGTTTAGCTTCAAATTTGTGTGAATAGCAACGTGTAGTCATTAAGAATTTTTCATCGTTTTACCCTCTTACTTGTGGAATTTCCAAAAATACTGAGAGCCGTGTATTTTTATTCCTGAGCAAGATTACATATCCGAAGTTTCGTAGTTGTAGCTTAAAATTTGAATTAACACCAACATATTTTTAAAAAATCAATTTTTTGCGTTCCGTATTTTACGCCCTTATTGGCTAAATTTCAAAAAATTCCGAAACACGCGTCTTTTAAATTAGAACCCTGAATTAAAAGTCCAAAATTTTGTTGTTCTAGCTCCAAAAGTTCCCAAACAGCAACGTATTTTCAAAACACTTTTCATCCCCTATTTCACCCTCTTCCGGACGGAATATTGATAAATCTCATCTTAAATGACAAAGTACAGAGTACGATCAACACCCTCCACAAATTTCAAGTTTCTATTTTCAAAGGTTTGGGCTGGGCGATTATGAGTCAGTCAGTCAGTCAGTCAGTCGGGACATTGCCTTTTATATATAGAGATTATTATTCTTTATTTTTTTAAAAATTTGTTGGAGCAAACTCCTCTGACAATTAGGTTCTAAACTTACAAACTAGTTAAAGTAATTTACAGTAAGAACAACACGTACACGCACATTACCTAGAAACGCCGGCGGGAGCGACCGCCCAGTCCTTAGCATGGTTCCTTAGACCACGCGACCACTTCAGAGCGGCTATTAAGTAATTACTTTTGTTTAGCGACTAGGAAGGTTGTGACGTGTAGTCGCCCTTGAGAAAAGTCACAATTCCACATTCTCTCCATCTACTTCCCACACTCAATCTTTGTTTATTTTACTCTTTATCCACCCCTTGTTCTATCTATCTCTTCTTTGCCTTTGGTCTTTTTTCCATATCCTCTGTCTGTACACCTCTACCTAATACTCCTACTCCATGCCTTTCTCAATTTGCTCTTCTCCTCGTAGCTGCACAAAATTACGAAATTAAAAATTACTAACTTATGTCAAATATTGTATTAATTAACACATAATTATAGTTACATAAAAGTGAACGAAATAACGACCACATAAATAGTTACTAAAAGAATTCATAAATACGATGTTTTGATTTCTGCTGCTTAGCCAGAGGTTGTGGCATAAAAGCTGCTCGAGACGCCTCTTCCGCTTAATTTGGACCATTCAAACATAGAATGTATTATCGCGCAAAGTAGATACTTTTCGGGTGGCATTCAACAAAGGGTAGAAGGTCTGAGCTCTTCAATTTTCGATGGTCAATATGACAGCTCCAGATTTGAGGGCGAAACGCGTCTATGAAATAAAGAAAACTTTTGCAACTGAGACTGACTTTTGAGATATATTCATAATCTGTTGCTGGAACAGCCACCTGTATGGAGTGAAACCAGTTTTAATTATTTTTGTTATTGTTTTTTTTCATTTTATTTAATTAATTGATTAATTTTATTTCCTACCTCGCCTTAAAGCCATTCTCACTCACACCACTGTAAGTGAAATAAGTGAAAAAGAAAACAGAAGCCGTCGTATTTCAATGGCTGTTCTGCCGAAACATTACTTAAATGCAGTTAAATTACAAATAAAAAAGGAAGTATTTCCAGATTAAAATGGAAAAGTGAGGTTCCGATGTCCACTCTAATCCTCCTTTGGCTATCTTCTGTAATATTAGATTAGTTTCATTAGTGCAAGTAGTTTGTAAGCCTAGGGACTAATAACGTCCGTAGTTAAGTCCCACAGATATAATAACATTTGAACAGTTTTTTAAAGAAGGAATCTACTGTACCAACTTAATAGTCTCTTAATATTTTCCAAAAGGATATGGCTTCAATGTGAGATAGAATTTTTTTGGAAATTATTTACAAAATATTTTCGGTTGTTGTTTCCATTTAATTAAGTATTAAAAAACTGGTTTGAAAATTTCTTTGGTTGATGATATACACGATGATTCCACTGTTGACCGTGTTCTCCAGTCGGAAATGTTCGAGCCATGCTTTGTCAACAGTCACGTAAGCATTACGTATTATCACCCGCCTCCATACTCCCTGTCGGCCGAAGGCTACGATGTAGCTACATGTTCGGGAAAAGTTCAAAACCTTCATATAGCTCGGATAATGTCTGACGTTTAACATTTTTCGCGTTCGCAAGAAAGACAAAAATAGACATCGGTTTCGGTCTGAGAGCGAAAGTGGGCAGGGGAATTCGGTTCTACATCCATCTGCGACCAACCGTGTATAATGGAACAGGAGTCGATCTTCTGTCCCATTTGGATAAACGCCTTAACGCATGGTGTCAATAGTTCCAGATGGGAGCATTCCATGGTGTTGCGCTTTGTTTTGACTATATTTATGATCCGGAAGCCACCTCACGGTGTGTCTGGCAGGGGTCAGATTGTGTACGTCGCATTCTCCTACTCGTCATCACCCATTTTTCTACGGTTCCTGGGAAAAACGACTGCCGGTTAGACTCCATGTGCGTTTTAATATTTCCAGATTTATCCTCAGGGTCTTCTGGCGAGTTACACGAGAGACGATGGGACCATGGAGTAGCTAATGATGAGGAAAACGCCTCTGTGGCAGCCTCTGCTTCCGGAGATGGTGACCATTTCTGTAACGCTTTCGTCATTGTTTAAGAAAGTGTGCCACTGATCATCTTCCATTTCCTCTAGCAATTTCTCCAGTTACAGGACCAACATGGACAACAAATATAGAGGAGGTACTGAACAGAATTGCGGAGAAATTAATTTGAAGAGTTGAAGAGACTTGCTTAGGATAGGGTATTGTGGGGAGCTGCATCAAACCAGTCTCCGGACTGAAGTCAACAACAACAACAAGGTGTGCATTTAGCATGTAATGTTTAGAGTCACTACTAATAACAAATTTAATACTGAAATGTGTTTGGTAGAAAACGAAGACTGAATCTCAGATGCCGTGCTTATTTACACGTGTTTATGGTGCACAAGGGTGTATCATTAGAGTCAGTAGGAACACTTTGGTTATAATGTAGGTGTATTTTATGTTAGTCGCTATTTTTGCCGGTCTTATCCCCGAGACTTAAAAATCTGGGTTCTAATTTTCGCTACACTGCTATAACACTTATAACCTTGTCTTCCTCATGTCATATGTCACAACAGCTTGAGACAATTACAAAGCGTTTCAATCACGTGACACAATCTTGAAAGTTCACGATTTTTAAATTTTAGTTTCAGAAAAGTTACAGTTGTTTTTTAAGAACAATGGCTGGAAATGTTATTTAAACGTTATAGTCATTGAGAATAACAGCAGTTCAAACTATATATTTAAAGCAGAGAAACAGCCTATCATTACATGAGTAAAGGAGTGGGTGGGGATAGAACTGGAGCATTAATAAGAAACAGTGTTAAAATGTATCGTCTGCAGAAGAAATGATCAAGGAAAGAAGGTTGTCTATTGAATTTTGTTCCGAATCCTATTTAAAAACTAAAATGAGTGGAGCGGTTCCATGCTCGCACTAGCATGGTGACCAACTCAGTTGGTCTACTGTAACTTAACGCTGGAGTCCCAGGAGCATACAAGTGTTTTATCCATATGCATGGATGTGATTATCCATTAACACTGTCCACTGGGTGATAAAATTGGACGACAAGCTTTCGATGTAAGTGTTGTTTGATAGCAGTGGGAAAGGAATGTCAAGGCAAGCACGAAGTTGGAAAAAACATATCTGCGACAGTTTGGACGGGTAGTATTCTTGCTATGAGTCAGACAGGCGTGATATTCTTTTGCAAACGCGGTACGAATATACCCATTTCAATGTTCGTCACACTGTTCCGCAATACCGTTTTTACGCGTTTGAGACAGAATAATTTGTTCATCCATTTCATGTCTACTCAAGGAGGTTTCAGGATCCAAATTGGCCGCACATTCCGTAAAATTTAAAAATTCGAACAGTTTATCTACAGCTCTTAGCCGTAATGGAAGGACGTCTGTTTCTTATTAAAAAAAAAAAAAAAAAAAAAAAAAAAAAAAAAAAAAAAAAAAAAAAAAAAAAAAAAAAACAGTACTTAACCTGAAACCTGAATTGTTTTTACCAGATAATGTACAACTCAGTTAAGTAGAAAAAAGTAGAATTCAAGACTACGTGGGTGAATGAAAACACATATTGAAAGGCCTATGTCAGAATTGCCAGACCGCACAATTGGGGTCCATAAGAGGTTCGCGAACTCACACCATTATTTAATCTATTGGCTTCCTGTCAAGGTCAGTGGACTAAATTTGTTGTTTGACAGCAATCAGTCGGCGTTTGCTTCAAATATTTATTCATCAAGATCTTCCTTTCGTCTAGTAATTAACAATTATCAATGCACGCATTTCATAGAAAGATGTGATTTGTTTCGTTTTAGGCCAAGGAAATGTCAATACATACGTGTCGCAATTGGTTTACATACTGCAATAATGAGTTTGGAAGTTAGTAGTAGAAATCCAAGGATTGAACCACGTTGTCCAGGTGGAGTGGCTTGCGTGCCTAAACGATACAGAAAGCAGTATCGTTGTTGCGACCACAATGGAGGAGTATTTGTGGAGAAGCGAGAGAAACGTGTGATTCCTGAAGAGGGACACCCGTCTTCTTAATAGTTGCATAGACAACAGACTGGATAATTAACTGAGCTGGCCTTGTAACATCAGCGAACGTGACTTTGCCATACAGTCACTGTGTACGGCTGAAATATAGGGGAAACTACAGTTATGACTTTTCCCAAGGACATGCAGCTCTACTGTTTGAATATATGATGATTACATGCTCTCAGGTAAGATAATCCTCATGTAAAATAGTGCCGCAGTCGGATCTCCGGGCGGGGACCACTCAGGAGGATGTCGTAATAAGCGAAGTCATTCTAAGGTCGGAGATTAGAACGTCAGACCCATTAATCTAGTAGGTTATAATATTTAAAAAGCAAAATGGACAGCATGAAGTGAGGATTAGTAAAGTTCGGTAGATGGATGAATAGGATTTCTAGTCAGGTGAGTACAGGTTTATTCATACAAAAATCAGTTGCGGTTATTGCGGGATTAGGTATAATACAGAATAAAAAAGTAGTAATGTGGGTTAACAGCTATGAGCAGCCCAGTGTTCGCATTATTGTAGTCAAGATAGATATGAAGTAAACACCGATCATGCTAGAACAAGTTTGTATACCAACTGGCACTACCAATAATGAAGAGAACGAAGAAATTTATGAGGAGGTAAAGGAAATAATTCAGACAGTTAAGATAGAGTAAGACTGTCATTCGATAGTTGGCGAAGCAAGGGAAGTAAAAAATAGTAGGTGAATATTAAATGGGGAAAAGAAATGAAAGAGGAAGCTGCCTGGTATAATTTTGCACGGCAAATAATTAATCATAACAAATAGTTTAAGAATTATCAAAGACTTTTGGGTACGTGAAAGTGACCAGGAGACAATGTAAGGAAACAGAAATATTTGATAATGGTGGGTCACAGATTTTGGAATTATGTATTTCTAGGGGCAGATATAGACGCTGACCAAATTTTATTGGTCATGAACTGTAGACTGAAACTGAAGAAACTGCAGAATGGTAGGAGAATAAGAATACTGGATCTAAATAAATTTACGGCCACTGATGTTTTTGAGATGGTTTCGGCAAAAATTGACAGAAACTGGGGAAAGTGTCACAGTAGAGGGAGATTGGATTGCTTTGTGAGATGAACTAGTGAAGGCATCAGAGGACAAAATGTGATAACGATTCCGTGTGGTATTTTCGGCCGTTAAAATGTGGGATCGAGTTCTGCGTGCCTGGTGCAAGTCTTTTAGGTGACAGCACTTGGGCGACTTGCGCGTCGCTGGTGATGATATGATGAGGATAACACCCAGTTCAAAAAATGTTCAAATGTTCGTATAATCTATGGGACTTAACTACGGGGTCATCAGTCCCTAAACTTACAAACTACTTATGAACTACTTACGAACTAGGACGGCACAAATATCCATTCCCGAGGGAGGATTCGAACCCCCGACCGTAGTGGCCGTGCAGACCGTGCCTGGCGCGCCGCAGTCCCCTCGGCCACCGAGGTCGGCTAACACCCAGTCCCCGAGCAAAGAAAATCCCACACCCGACCGGAAATCGGAACGGGGCCTCCTGCGTGATAACCCACCACACTGTCCATTGGACTAGATAGGTGGAAAGGCAAGACCTACAAAAATTCTTGAACAGGAAACAATGAATTGTATTGAAAAAAGGAGATAATATAAAAACGCAAAACGTGACTTTAATAGAGGACACACAACTAAGAAATGACATTGACAGAATGTCTAAAATAGCTACGCAGGAATGCCTACAAGGCAAATGCAATTCTGAAGAAGAATGACTAACTAGGGGAAAATACATAATTCCTACAGGAAAATGAAAGAGACATCCGGAGACACGAAAAACAGCTGTATGAATATCAAGAATTCTGACAACAAACCAGTTCTAAGCAATGAAGGAAAATCTGAAGGGTAGAATACGTAGATAGCTCAACAAACGAAATGAACTTCGAGACAACATTGTATGAACGGAAGAGTAAGAAGGTGAAGGTGAAATATGAGATAATATACAGAGAGTATAATTTGACAGAACTCTGAAAGACCTACGTCCAATTAAGGCCGCTGTAGTAAGACGACATTCCCTCAGAGCTACTGAAGTCTCTGTTAGAGCTATCCATGAAAATCTATTGCACCTGGTGTGTAACATGTATGCGTCAGGCGAAATGTTTGAAGAAAAAATGTCATAATATCCAATCTAAAGACAGCAGGTGCAGAGGCAGGTGTGAAATTCAGGGTAAAATTCTTTAATGACTCATGGTTACAAAATTTAAACACGAAATATTTACAAAAGAAAGAAAAATCTGGTAGAGGTGACATCTGAGAAGATCAGTTTGGAATTAGGAGAAATGTAGGAACATAGGTAACATTACTCTCCTTACAAGGTATCTTAGATTAAGGAATGGTAAATTTACATTTGTAGTTCTGTAGATTTGGATAACGCTTCTGAAAATCGAAATTACTCTTTCAAATTATGACGTCAGCAGGGGAATCATATAAGGAACGGAATGCTATCTGCAACTTGTACGTAAACCAGACAGCTGTTATTAGAGGGCATGAAATGATTGGTTAGGACGGGAGGAAAACAAACTCACCATCTGCAGCATAGACGACAGGACTTACTGCGGACCTTAGGTTCAGAGCCGAGTGGAGGATCTGAATCAGAGCCTCGCGCGGTTCTGTGTCTGTATAGGCTGAAGATTCCTTGACTTGCGCCATAAGGTGGTGGGTTTTCGGGTTCCGCTAACTAGGTCAGGAGTCAACTACACTCAGGAATGGGCTACACAGGTAGCGGGGGCTGTGTGGCGTGGACTGGGCGGATTTTTAGATTACAGGGCCTCGGGAACACACAAAATGAATTTCAGCCTCAAAGGGTGCAGTCAGACACAGGACGAATGCAGATCAAGGAACCATTGGTGTAACAGTTGTAAATTGTCATAGCACAATTTGGGGTGGAATTTATTAAAAGAGCGTCGTTATCCGTTGCGGCGAGAACTATTGGCGAAATTTAAATAACCGACTATAACTTTAACAACAGTAAAATAAAGGTAATGCAATTTAGCCTACGAAAATCGGGCGGTGCAAAAGAAATTAGATTACTTAAGAAACAATGAAAGTGGTAGATGAGTTTTGTGCTTGAGGAGTAAAGTAACAGATAATAGTCGTAATGCAGAGGATATAAAATGCAAAATGTCAATGGGAAGCAAAGCGTTTTGGAAAAAGAGGAATGTGATAACTTCTAATGTTATTTTCAGTGTCAAGAAGTATTTTTAAGGCATTTCTGTGTAGTGTTTTCTTGTACGGGAGTGGAATATGGACGATAAATAGTTCACATAGGAAGGGGAAAAAAATGTGTTGCTACAGAAGTATCTGTATAGATCGTATAACTAAAGAGGAAGTACTGAACAGAATTTGGGAGGAAAGAAATTTCTGGCATACCTTAACTAAAATATGGGATCGATAGGTAGGACACATACTTACATACCAAGAAATCGTGAAATTAGCATTGAAGTGCAGGTACAAAGATGCAGCAAACCAGACTCTGGACCGAATACTAAACAACAATAAAAGACAAGCTATACAATTGGCAAGATAGTAAAATATTTGATATATATATATATATATATATATATATATATATATATATATATATCAAGCAGTCATTTTTAGTAAAGGTGGAAGGGATGAGAAGTTCATAAAGGAAAGAGAGGACATAAAGCAAAGGAAGGAACAAGATTACTACTCTATGATTACTATATATATATATATATATATATATATATATAGAGAGAGAGAGAGAGAGAGAGAGAGAGAGGGGGGGGGGGGGGGGGGAGAGAGGGGGGTACGAAACGTCACTGAGGGTGTAATTAAAGTCTAAAAACAACTCTTTATCTAGCCGAAAGATTCCCTGTTCCCAGAAATCCTGTGGTTGTGACCTGAGCCAGTCCTTCACTATGTCCTCCAGTTCGTCGTCCGAGCTGTAGCCCATTCCTTTGAGCCTTTGTTTTTCTGCGGACCAAATATATGGACGTCACAGAAGGACTTGTCTGGGTTGTAGGGCGGATGCTCCCACTTAGCCAGTACACTTTGCGTTAGCCTGTATACGTATGAACGCGCGTTACCATGGAGCAGAATCACTCCTTCCGTGAGCAGCGCAGCCCGTTTGCTCTTGATGCACTTGTGTATGCTACGTAATGCCTCCCATAATTCGTCAATGTTTTCTTCCGTGTTCGAGGAATTCGATGAGTATCGGACCTCCGGCGTGTAGGCAAAGACGGTGTGAGCATCACCTCTGCTGCTGAGAGCACAGCCTAGAATTTTTGTTAGGGGGAAATGATGACGCATGCTTTTCGTTCCTAAGTGGCATATTCAAATTTCAATCGGTTTGTTTGTTAAGACGTTTCGAACTTATTCGTTTGAACACCGGATATACAAGATGCCGCCAAACAACGAATTTTGAAATACGTACAGTGGGGGATTGCGAATATTTTGAAGACGGAAGGTAATCTGATAGAGGTAAGTGGAATTTTCTCTGTTGAGCGTTTGAGTGTCATCTGGCACTGTGTACATCTATTTTCAATACGCTGTACACTCTCGTGCATTTCACTAAAAATTTTCAAAGATGCGAATTCTCGGTGCACTACAGCACGATGCGCTATGGTCCTCGCGAATCACATTCATCTAAAGCTGATTAAATAAGGGTGGTAAAAACCAGCTGATGAGAGCCCAATATCCATGAACACATACGCACACGCCGTCTGTTTCATTATACTACCCTCACACGCTCCTCCCCATTCTACTAGGCACACGCCTCCCGTATTCCTCCTGCCACCTGACTCATCTGCGCAGCTCACGCAGCGGTATATCTTGGCGCCTGCCTCCACACCCGCAGCGCACGCTGCGTCCACGGACCCCCTCCCCCTGGCCTGTCATCCCTGCCACCCCCACCCCCTGCCCCCGCAGCCAGCAGGGCCTAACGCGGCGCTATTTACCAGGCCAGGCCGCCGCGGGCGCTCAGGCCAGATGAGGCCGCCCCTCGCCTCTCCACGCAGCCCCCATCTGGCGTCACCTCGCCGCGTCCCTCGGCGTTCATTAGCCTCCGGCTTATCAGCCTCGCCCAGCTACTTGACCCCGCATCCTCCACCGCACCGCTACTTTTTCATCACGACGGACACTAACAATTTCATTTCACTAAACTTCTCTGGCGTCCCTGCTGCGACCGTTTAAAAACGCCAAGGTTGCCAGCTTCTCTCCAAATTTTTCTCTAACCTTCAATAATCCTATCCCTTCCTTACCGTATTTGTTCTTTCAATTTTTAACTTTCTTCTTGATATGGTAGGTAGTGGAGAGTGGAAGGCGCGAGGCTATTCAAACTCAATTCAAGCTAAACTCAACCGTTCACAATGACTTGTTTAAGTAACGTAAAATTGAAACACCAGTAAATAGTGGCTTAATATACAAGGCAATTCAAAACAACATGACCAGGACTGAACAAACAAGAAAGCTACTCCGGAATGGCGATCTCTAAATAAACAATATAATAGAATATGTGCCAGAAGGGCAAATTTAAAATAAAAACTTGAATACTTAATACACAGTTCAAATAACAATCACTTCATTTTTTAATATAAAAGAAACTCTAGTAAATAGTGGCTTAATACACTCTGCTAGAAATAACCTGCGACAGAAAGGCGTTATTCACCAATGACATGAACAGGGATGAATAAACAGGAAAACGACGCCGGAAGGGCGATCTTTAGATTAACAACAATAGAATATATGCCAATCACCAACTTTTGCTACTTAAAGGCAAGGTTTCACAACAACACAGGGACACGAATACCAATTACACACCACCCTAGGTGGCAATACAAGGCACATGATGCTAGGCCAAATACTTAGCAGTGTGACACACGCAACTTACACAGGCTGCCCAGAACAGATAAGACACGATAACAATTCGCGATATCAATTCACTGCACTGCCAGATTAGGATGGCACTAAGATATATATATATATATATATATATATATATATATATATATATATATATATATATATATATATATATATATACTGACAGCAGATGAGAATTCCAAAAGGAAGCAGGGCAAGAGGCACCGAAATGGACAGGAAGGGCACGCCTAAACAACATTTCTAGGGCGACACACCTACGAGCGGAAATGATTCTGCTCATGATTAAAAAACAAATCATCCGGTTCCTGGGCAGTTGACAGAAAGCGACCGGGCACAAGCCAGAATTCCCCAGTGGAACTCAGTGGTTGAATTGTTAAATCTTAAAGAGGAATGAGTTTCGTACTAGAAGAGTGCACAACCAACAGGTCGCACTCAGTAATACAAACGCACTACGAGAGCGCAGAATTTAATGGGTTAATCCCAACACAAGACATAAGGATGCAGAGATGAAAGGCAAGCACTCATGGGGCCGAGTACAGGCCTTCAAACAAATCACGACACGTTTAACACACGGCATGCGACCTCACCAGGTCTCTCCAAGAAGAAGACAACATATCACACCCGGACGAGCAAAGGCCGAAAGGAGGAGAAAGGCACACACAGATATTCAGAAAACCTCCCGGAAAGAGTACTTAGCACATCCAGACGCTGCAGGCGCAGGCAGATATGTGAGCGTCCGATTCAGCACACCAGGGTGAATCGGTTTATCCACAACATCGGGTAGCGAAGGTTGCCATCGATGCAGTTAGCACAGTCGGCAGCGGCGGCAGGATATCACACAACAGTGCTCAAGCAATCAACATGTCGGACGACGCAACATCTCCTCCCGGGTGTAAGGGGACAACTCCACCGTGGCCCAACGGTCCTCGTAGACCCACTAGCTACGTAAACAGGCCACGATCATGCGGCCGCGCCGACACTGCTCACTCCCCTCGTCCAACCTTCAGACTGCGGACGATGGAACCCGGAAGCCCCCCTCGGGCATGGATATTTGTGCCGTCTTTAGTATTAGCTAGTTCATAAGTTTAGGGACTGATGACCCAGTAGCTATACAAACATTTGAACATTTGAAGTAACTGAGGTAGCAAATAACACACTGTATCACAATCAAATTCGAAGCCCCGGACGTATTGGCCGTGCAGAACGTGACTGGCGCGCCGCAAACCGCTCGGCCACTGCGGCCGGCCTCAGCTACTTATTTAAGATTTACACGTACTTGGAGCGAGGCATCAGAGGGCTCTCATTTCACCAAGTCATTTACCTTCTGCTCTAATATGATGTGTGAAAACCTCGGACGGCCAGTGCAGTTACACACCTGCTTGGCATGGACAGTATGAGGTTCAGAAACATTTGTTGAACATTTGCCCATTCCTCCATGATTGCTATATAATCCTTGTGAGACGTGCTGGTCTGGTTGCAATGCACAAACGGGTTGAAGTCTGGTGAAGAAGCTAGCCTCTTCATTCGTTCAATTCCGCCAGCTTCAAGCAAGTTGTCCACTAGTGCAACTCTGTGAGCACGGGCGTTATCGTCCACCAGAAAGAACGCTTCTCCTATGGCACCAGAGTAAGGCACAACAAATGGTCTGGGATTTCCTCTGTACACCTGTGAGCAGCCAAACCGCCAATCTGAACGCCAATACTGGCTACTGCCCGCAACATTCGCCCACCATCATAATGTAGTGACGTTTCATGCACATAAGGGGAATCCGTCATCCGCGTTCTCTCCGGGTGAAGCGACTACGGTTCCCTGGTTGAAGACTAAATACTATCTCTGAACAGAACCCAGCACCATTTGTTACAGCTCCAATCCTGATACACCTCCGCCCAGATTCTGCGGATTAAAAATTTCGTGCTTTTAATGGAACACACATCATAGGCCTCCGTGCATAGATGGCACATTCCCAAAGGTGATTTCGAAATGGTTGTATATATTTGTGCGTCCTGTTGCTGCTTGGAAGGTGCGTTGCAGCTAAGTTGCATTCAGCCTCCTGTCTGACGTTCCACGTGGTGGATCTTCGCCTTGCCTTCTTTTAAGAGTTCCCTATGTCTTAAATCGCGTCCAGGTCCTCGAAATTACACTTCTTGGCACTCAAATAGCTGTAGCCACCTCCATCTGTGTCATTTCCCTTCCAATCTTCCTATAGCTTCGGCGAAGTGAATTTGTTGTTGCATTGCACTACCTACCCGCTACACAATATGAACCAAAATGCTTGTCTTTACGCAACCAAAGTAATTACACAAGTCAACATCAACCACCTTTGGAGCAATCTTCTGTTATTATCAATATCTCGGTTGCTGTAATGTTGTTTTCTCCAATCCGCAGGACAGATGATCATACTTTAGAACCCAGGTGTCTCAACTTTGATCAGTGTATATCTTCTTTCCTATTCCACTACTGAAGTCCTCTTTGCTTCGTCCATCATCACCTACTTTTCTGACAGTCCACATTCTGTACTCATAAGACGGTTTACAGCGTTCAATATATTCCGTAAACGTTCTTCACTATCGCTGAGGAGAGAAATTTCGTCAGCGTTACTTATCCGTAGTAGAACCTGGTGTGGGCGACATGCTGCACTGTTCCCTTCCTATTATAAGAGCGGAATACAGGAAAGCCATTACCCTGCAGACAGGGTCGAAGACATTTTATTTTCTGTTGGGGAAGGGAGCGTTCTGTTATTAAGTACAAACAGTTCATTCACGATCAGTAACCATAATACCCCTAGCTGGACTGGCTAGCCGTTTCAGCGCTTATAATTTCAACAGATATTACATTATGAGAGACTAAAATATTAGCTCCATGACTGGAAGGGAGGGATATCGTTAGTCTTTCTCTCAGCTACCAGTCCCTGCTTGCAGATAACCAGTCTTTCAGTGACATTATCTCTATAAGAAACGAAGCGAAAGGAATTACGGGCAGTATCACCTCGTCATCGGTTCTTTAGTGCTGTCGACGCCGACCTGGTATTAAGAAGATTAAAATTTGCCTCTTTTTATCTCTCGTGGTTCTTTACTGGGAGTTCAAAATTATACAGTTTCAGTTGCCGCACGGGAAGCCGTCCGGTCTGAGGCGTCTTGCTACGTACTGCATGGCTGCTATCCGTCGGAGGTTCGAGTCTTCCCTCGGGCATGATTTTTTTTGTTTTGTTTTTAGTTAATGAGCCCAACCCATGAGAGGATTTAATTTTGATCGTATATGTTCCCGACAGATGAAAGCATAGTATCGAAATCTCAAGGATTCATTCATAGAATGCTCCAGCTGAAGAAGAAAATACTGCAGTGGGTAAAATTTACGGTCGCCAATCATTGTAGACAAGAATTAACTAAACTCGAATATGATGTTAAAGTAAGAATTTGTTTAGTTTTAGTATACGTAAAAGTAAAATCGTTCTTTTCAAAGTTATTGAAATGTATGCTGAGAGACAAAACTTACTTACAGGTGGTAATCAGATACTATAAGCACTATTAATAAGATTCCAGTCATTGTCGGCTACAGCAAACTACTATAGGTCTATGTATTAATGTTAGCAATTGTGGCGTCTAAAATTGCTTGTGAAACGAAGTTAACAGATATCTTCAAAATGTTGTAGTTGAATAATGGGACATTTTACTATTCTGTAGCAACTTTGTGACGTAAATCAAATAGCTTGTTTGTATGAAGACGAGTAACAAAATACTAAAAAATATATCAGTTGTCAGTGTTTTAATAACTTCTTTAAGTATTGTAATAATCCTACTTTGTACTAAGTTATTTACATGGAATATTTTAGTAACAGGATGGTTTCAAATCAGATACATATAAAAATGTTGTACTTGTATACGTATTATTGAATCTTTTAACTAAAGATAATCCTTAATATAGCAAGTAGAAATGTTTGTAACCTATCAAGCAAGTCTTGCTTTGATAATAACTAACCAACCAATCTTATAATTTCACACTGACTCAAAGTTTCCAACCTTATGGAAATAAAACTTAACGTATCGTTAGTCTCTACAGAATACTTGTCAATAAAAAGTTCTATAACTTTCAGCACAAAATGAAATAAAAAATATTACTAATATTCGTAATTACTTCAAAAGGACACTCGGAATACTTCCCTTTCATTGGACAATAACAAAGAACAACAACGAGGTAACAGCTCTGTTAAACTCAATGTAGTGATTATTACGTGAAACCACAAATGTGACTTTCAGGCAGTTATTACAGTACAAAAATATTTCTTACGTTGACTGTGATGGAAGATTAGCGCATAAGTATGGCTCACAGGTTGTCCTATAGCTCTGTCTGTTCCGCTTCGAATCTTCCTATGGGTCTCCATAGCTTCAGCGACGTCCCATTCGAAATTTCTGTTTCTTTGTCCCCCATATACAATTAATATTAAAATCGCTTCTCCTGTCATCGTGTTCACGTACTAGTATTATCGTTATGAGTGCCTTTCCGATTTATCGTCTTGTGTCTTATTAAAGCAGTAATCCTAATAATTGTTTCATGTGCCTAGCAAATCATGAATGTCAATGTGCTCGTGAATGAAATCATCATGTCCACCCACATTATTATGTTGATGATTAAGATAGCAACCAGCCACAAGTAAGGCAAAAATGCTTATTTTCTTAAACCATAACCGGTTTCGGATTGATCTTCAATGGTTTTTCATGCTTTTGGGCTTGGGCCTTGTCTTGCATCAGTTATAGTACCGCAGCCCTAGGTCAGGAGAAACAATATTTCGTTTACTATTTACTGGAGTTAACTTCTAGTTCCTTGAAGTTGGTCTTTATCAAGATATTTATAAAAGATATTTACAGTTAAAATACACGTAGACGATTTTTATGTGGTTAGCTTTTCCTGTATTTTACACTTACTAAATGTGCACTCATATTACTTCTACACTAAGGGCGCATCAAACAGTCTCCGTGCTTGAGAATTGACCAGTAATTATGGCTATTTTTCTGGACTTTGTTCGCTTTTCGATAATATATATATGCTCGTACGCTAATGGAAGTGCCATATTAAAAATAAATGTCATTTAAAAGAAATGAAAACATCGGTATATAAAGTGAATGGATAACAACCGTTCACAATTAAAAAAAAATGTGTCACGTTTGAAAACACTAAATAAGGATGTCCGTAAAATTCCGCAGGAAATGAAAACGATGACCTTGAAAGACACAAGCACTCTTCAACATAGGTTAACCTTAAAAGGGCACCTTGTTATCAAAACATTCTGGCGCCAGTGTTGTAAAAAAATTGCTTTCGACGTAACTGTGACCATTTTCTTTCAAGCTGTGACTCACTCATATCTTTAGATAACGCGTACTTTCCTCTCTACTCCTATAGTGACAGATAATAAAAGATTATTTTCGTGCGTTTTTTTATGAACATGCATCAGAATGAAGAAAGCGATTATCTTCGTTGCTAACCGCACAGTCGATAAAGAAAAGACAAAAAACACTGTCTTGTTTGACAATTTATTACTAGAGATTCTACACCTCGTAAACACGCTGACGATAACTGCCCGAGTTTCTGGTACATGTTTATTTCTCTCACACTAAACACTCAACATCCAGAGAGTACTTCGCAATTAGGGAAGTGTTTGGCAGCGTTCTGGAACGAGTGTTTTAATTTATTAAAACCGTTGCCTGAGCGCCGACAGGAGTTTGCATCAATGTAATTGGAGCTTTATGTACAATAGAACTTCCAACCAAAATACTAAAAATCAGGACCAGCACGGGAAAAAAATCTTTATATTTCGAAGATGGCGTAATACTGAATTTTGCATTCATTCATCAAAAGGAAGACATGTAGCAATGTGCAGTGCGAATCGAGCAACATACTGGCTACTCCTACTTACTTTAAACAAGTCTATTGACGCCTGATACTTGGGAACAAATGAGTAAATATCTTATTAGAAATAACTACTTTATTCATAAAACTTATTTTCTACTAAACTCTCTTACCGGTGTCACAAGCGTAAAAAGAAGAGCTTCAGATTTCTGTTGTGAAAAATGATGAAATTTAAGTAGCTAGAATTATTGTAATTACATTATTTCATGAAACTTTCTTGCACCCAGGGAACATAGAGACACAATTTGAAGAACACGAGAGATTAAGATTAACCACAGGTAGACATTCTCGTCAATAAACAGACAAGCAATCGTTCACCACTCTAAAAGTTATATGTATTGTATCTGTTTCTTGATTGTTTTTCTTTCTTCTTTTTTCGATTCTTTTTTCTTTTCCTTGTATATACGTAATTCTCTTTCAATATATTCATTGGCAGAGCACTTGGTTAATGTAATAGTTTTACGAAATAAACTCCCTAACTACACTTGTCCGTCCTATTTTGGAGTATTGCTCTGTATTGTGGGTCCCCATCAAGTCAGAGGACGGATAAAGAGAGCAGAGAAGGGCAGCTCGTTCAGTTTTATCGCGATACAGAAGAAAGAGGACCATGGTAACGATACGGCAGTTGGGACGGATATCATTAAAATAAAGGTGGTAATGTTTCGACAAGATCCACTTGCAAAATGTCTGTCTCCAACTTTCTTCTTCGAATGCGAACATATTTAGTTAGCACCACCTAAATATGGAGACGTGATTATCATAATGAAATAAGACATACAAGAACCAAAACTGAAAGATTTAGTTTTTCATTTTAGGGAATGGAAAAGCGATTCGGTAAACCCTCTTCCAGGCCTTAGATTGGCATAGTAAATATTTAGATGTAGATGTATAAATGAAATTTTCCAAACAATGTTAGTCATTTGTCGATATCTAATATTGTCGATTGTTAGATCCACTTCTCCAAAAGATTTTCCTCGAATTGTGGAGCTGAATGCTGAATGAGGAAAACATTTGTTCTTATATACTAATGGCAGAAACTATTTTCACAATCTGGTGGGGAGTTAAGGACAACAAAAATATGAGGTAGCCGTCCTCCGTCCTATATGAACAAGGTTGTCATAAGTCTTGTTCAAATGTTTGTAGAGTCTATGGGACTTAACTACGGGGTCATCAGTCCCTAAACTTAAAAACTACTTACGAACTACTTACAACTAAGGACGGCACAAATATCCATGCCCGAGGGGGATTCGAACCTCCGACCGTAGTGGCCGTGCAGACCGTGACTGGAGCGCCTCAGTCCCCTCGGCCACCGCGGCCGGCCATACGTCTTGAATAGTCGGGATTGTCCTTGTTCCAGTTTCCAAAAACGCTACACGTCCATTGTTTAAATAAGGAATCGAAGATTTTTATTCCACTGGTTCAGTATATTATAAGTAATATTTATGCAATCACCATCGCCTTACTGGGATACCATGCCAATGCAACTGCAGTTAGCAACGCTATTATTAACTTGTTAACTTGTTCTTAGGGTTCGTTAACTTGAATTCTACGAATTCTTTTACCGTTGCGATGCCGGCGCGTCTTACGATAATTTGTGACAGCGTGAGTTCTCATTGCTTTTTTTTTTTTTTTTTTTTTTTTATCTTATGGCGAAAGTGAAACGCAAGTGCTGTGATACCATCAAACATGAATAAATAGCGGTATGGCCTTTCATAAAAATAATCGACATATGTGGGGGAAGAACTGTGCAAATGATTGTAGTGTTATTTATTTTAGAAGTAAAAAATGAAAACTGGCTGAAATGCTTGCAGAGGTATGGGACGAAACTGCAGAAGCCATCACTGGACTTACAGACTATTTCAACTAATGCTGAGGATAACACACACACACATACACCGATGTTTGTTGGAGGACTCGAATCTCTCGCAGGGTGCAGACGCACATTCCGCACCAAGGAGTCTTAGAGAACAAGAACACTCCCGCGCGGATTTTATTCTTCAACAAGAAATGGTTAGTCCTTTTTTTGTATACTTGTAAAATTGGCTGCCATTGAAATGTCAACATAATACAGAACTGTAAACTATTACCATACGTTACTTGATGTAAGCCGAAGTTGTGTACAGCTGTGAACCTCGATTCTGTTTTTGTTACGAAACAAAGTGTATCGATTTTATGACCATGATTTATGAAAACTCAATTTACTGAAATTGTTTTGTATTTTTTTAATCGAATTTTAATGACAGTGAGAACGGCAGTGGAAGCTTGATAAAACATCCCAAAGGAAAAAAGTATGATTAGGAGATACGCTTCGCTTATCATCGGCAAAAAGGAAAACTATTAATCGTACTTTCATTACAACTAAAGCGACTAAAATTAACTGATCACTTTTAAATATAGTATCATCATAATGGAACCATCGGCGTTCTTTAAACGCAGTGGAAGAAAGAACATTGTTAGCCCAATATCTTTACATTTATCATACATAATAGAATACCGGTTTCGGCAAGCAATGACGCCGAATATATCTGATATATTTCATTAGATTCACTAAAAAAAGTCTAGAGATCGGATGACAACATTGCTTGCCGAAACCGATCATCCATAATAAATGATCTAAATCGCTGATTTGCAAACATGTAATATCTGAAATTTCGAGCTGCCAAAAACAGTGGTAGGCAGAAGTTATGTTAAACGCACATCAGTATATATAGATCTGTAAAATACCGTAACTATTACAGCAGTTGCAATGCCCGTTGTGTACGACAGTCGTGTGAATGTATACAATACCAGTAAGCAGCATTAACAACATGGAAAGGTGTATGGCTCTCTCCCAGTACTACCCCTATGATTTTTGATGTCTCATTTATATCATTTACATTGCTTCTCCGGTTTCAGCGCTCGTTTATATCACCTTTTTTTTCTTACTGATCTCATACTTACTTTCCATTTAATTTTTCGGCGTTCGTGCCAAAATCTACATCTACATCTACATCTACATGGGATACTCTGGAAATCACATTTAAGTGCCTGGCAGAGGGTTCATCGAACCACAATTATACTATTTATCTCCCATTCCATTCTCGAATAGCGCGCGGGAAGAAAGAACACCTGAATATCTCTGTTCGAGCTCTGATTTCTCTTATTTTATTCTGATGATCATTTCTACCTATGTAAGTGGGAGTCAACAATATATTTTCGCATTCGGAGGAGAATGTTGGCGATTGGAGTTTCGCAAGTAACCCACGCCTCAGCGACAAGCGCCGTTGTTGTAATGATTCCCATCCCAGATCCTGTATCATTTCCGTAACGCTGTCTCCCCTGTATCGCGACAATACGAAACGAGCTGCCCTTCTTTGGACTCTTTCGATGTCCACCGTCAAACCCACCTGATAAGGATCCCACACTGGGCTGCAATACTCCAAAAATGGACGGACAAGCGCAGTGTATGCAGTTTCTTTAGTAGTTCTGTTGCATCTTTTAAGGGTTCTGCCAATAAAACGCAGTCTCTGGTTCGCCTTTCCCACGATATTATCTACGTGTTCTTTCCAGTTTAAGTCTGAAGTAATAGTGATTCCTAGGTATTTTGTGGAGTTTACGGCCTTCACATTTGATTGATTTATGTTGTAAACAAAGTTTAACGGATTTCTTGTCGTACTCATGTGGACGACTTCACACTTCTCATTATTTAGAGTCAATTGCCAATTTTTACAGCATACTGATATCTTGTTCAGATCGTTCTGCAGTTGGTTTTGATCTTCAGATGATTTTACTAGACGCTAAATGACGGCGTCATCTGCAAACAACCTAAGAGAGCTACTTAGATTTTCCCCTAAATCGTTTATGTAAATAAGGAATAGCAGAGGACCAATAACACTACCCTGTGGAACGCCCGATATCACCTCTGTTTTAGTCGATGCCTTACCATCGATTACTACGAACTGTGTCCTCTCTGACAAGAAATCCCCTATCCAATTGCAAATTTGGGGCGATATACCATAACCACGCAATTTGATTAAAAGCCGTTTGTGAGGTACGGTGTCAAAAGCTTTCTGGAAATCAAGAAATACGGAATCGATTTGCGAACCTTTGTCGATAGCAGCCATCACTTCGTGTGAATAAAGAGCTAGTTGTGTTTCGCATGAACGATATTTTCTAAATCCGTGTTGACCTTGGGTCAATAGATCGTTCTGTTCGAGATAATTCATAATATTTGAATACAGGATATGTTCCAAAACCCTGCTGCAAATTGACGTCAATGAAATAGGCCTGTAGTTTAGTGGGTTACTCCTACTGCCTTTCTTGAATATAGGTGTGACCTGTGCAACTTTCCAATCTTTTGGTACAGATCCTTCTATGAGAGAGCGGTTGTATATGACTGTTAAGTAAGGAGCTATCGCTTCAGCATAATCAGATAGAAATCTAATGGGTATACAATCCGGACCAGAAGACTTGTTCTTATTAAGTGATTTTAGTTGCTGCACTACTCCGATGATATCTACTTCTATGTTACTCATTACGGCATCTGTTCGTAATTCGAAATCTGGAATATTGGTTTCGTCTTCTTTTGTGAATGAGTTTCTAAAAGCTAAGTTTAGTAACTCTGCTTTAGTAGCGCTGTCATCGGCAGGATCGCCATTACTATCACGTAGTGAAGGTATTGTTTGTGACTTTCCCCGAGTATATTTAACATATGACCAAAATCTTTTTGGGTTTTCAGTCAAATTACGAGAAAGAGTTTCGTTGTGATAGATGTTGTAGGCATCTCGCATTGAAATCCTCGCTAAATTTCGAGCTTCTGAGTACAATCGCAAATCCTGGGGATTTCGTGTTCGTTTAAATTTAGTATGCCTTTTCCTTTGCTTTTGCAACAGTGTCCTAACTTGTTTTGTGTACCAAGGGGGATCGCCTCCTTCTTTTATTAATTTATTAGGTATAAAACTTTCAATTGCTGTCGATACCACTTCTTTGAATTTGAGCCACATCTGGTCTACACCTACGTTTAGTGTTAGAAACGAGTGGAAGCTGTCTTTCAAGAAGCAATGTATTTTGTTTCTATCTGCTTTCCTGAACAAATATACTTTGCGTTTATTTTTGGTAACTTTGGGACTTTCGATATTCAATTTCGCTACTACAGCTTTGTGTTCACTAATACCTGTATCCGTTTTGATGCTCGTTATGAGCTCAGGATTATTTGTTGCTAAGAGATCAAGTGTGTTTTCACATCCATTTACAATTCTAGTTGGCTCATGAACTAATTGTTCGAAGTAATTCTCAGAGAATGCGTTGAGTACAATTTCACACGATGCTTTATGCGTACCTCCTGATTTGAAAATATAATTTCGCCAAAAGATCGAGGGTAAATTAAAATCACCACCTACTATTATCGTGTGAGTCGGGTACGTTTTTGTAATTAGACTCAGGTTTTCTTTGAACCTTTCTGCTATTGTATGGTCAGAGTCGGGAGGCCGGTAAAAGGAACCGATTATTAACTTCTTACCATAATAGCTCGCACGAACTATCAACTTCAACTTCGCTACATGAAATACTACTTTTGACAGCGACAAACACGACTCTAAGGGGCTCCATCACCCGTCTAACGTTGGAGCTCCCAACTACAAGTAAACCCACCCTCTGTGAAAGCCCGGATCTTGCAGGCTGGGTGATGACAGGGTGAGAGACACCATCCGACTCAGGAACGTCGTCCTGAGCAGACAGCGCCTCAAACCTGTTCGCAAGACGAACCGGGGAGGCCTCACGATCGGTCCCCCGGAATCAATCGGATGACCACAACGAAATGTCTGTTCGACAGGAACAGCCCTTGTTGATGGCCCATAGTTACATTAATGTTACTACAAAATCAGATATTAATTCGTAATTCTGCGAATTCGCCTCGGAAGCTGCACTTCTGAATGTGGTCAATTAATTTATTATATATGAAAATTAGTGCGTGAACGGGACCCGAACCCAGATCTCCAAGGTATCGCTAGTGGTAGCCTTATTTATTATTATTACTTTTTTTCTTCGGGTTGGTTGGATCATTACAGTCGTGGATCTTGTTTGTGCGGAGTTGGTCGGGAATCTATAAAAAAATTTCCCTCAGATAAAACGGTCTGAGCCAAACTCCTGTCGGTCATCCGAAGACGTTATCTGGCTACACCCAAAGTTCCATATGTCACAGTTTCCTGCCTCCCTCAATGTCGCAGACTTTTAGTGTGATTTTCGCGATGAAGAGAGGCACTTTTTACATAATCAGTGACTGTACTGGCGCGTCATGTTTACAGTGAAACGAAGTTTGAATCTGACATTAGAACGTGTTCGAGTGGCCGAGAGGCTAAGCCGACAGCTTGTAAAAAGCGGACGGGAGACCCGCGTTCGAGTCCCATTCCGGTAAATATTTTCATTTCTTACAGGTTTATTGATCACCTTCAGGGCAGTTTCATCGACTAATTTCGAAGAATGGCGAATAAATAATTACGAAATGAAGACTCCATTAGGAGCGGTGTGCACCACGACCACAGAATGATAACTATCGAAAGAAATTTCAGCATTGGTCGTAAATTAACGTTTATTTGTTATCGCAAATCGATTTAAACTATGGAATAGTCATCTTCAGTGCAACATGCACTATCGAATCTAAGCATTTCAGGTTTTACATATCAAGTCCCAAGGCATAGCTAAAAGATATTTCACAATGGTATTTTACAGAGTGCAGAACAATAAATAATTATTTATTTAATAAATATAGGTGTGGAACATCTACAATATATGTTCCTATGGTAGAGACGTTTCATTGTAAATGTGACATTCCGAGAGTCACTGACGGTGTAAATAGTGCCTCTCCCTGACGCGGAATTGACGCCAAAAGTGTGCGAGCACTACGGATTGTAGGCAAGTGTGACAAATCGAAGTTGGATGTATGGGGATCGCGTCAGAGTGGCCGAGAGGTCAAGGCTACCTTTGGAGAGAAAGAATAGACTCAGGGCTGAGCCCCGGTGCACCAAAAATTCTCATTTCTCAGAAATTAACTAAGTACCTTCATAAGATCAGCTACAGTCTGCAAATTTCGTAGAATTTGGAATAAATAATTGAAATAAAAGGATTTAGCTTGGTAGGCGATGTGAGATGTTTATTTTATTAAAATTCAAAACACATAGATTTCGACCTTATGATGGGACATCATCAGTGCGTGCAGAATTGCAAGTCATGATGACCTATGTGCTCTGCTTAAAATATTTTGTCGTCATGTCATAAAATACATTTAAAAGGTCTTGTCGGTAGAAGTCACAATCAGAGCACATAGGTCATCATGACTTGCAATTCTGCACGCACTGATGATGTCCCATCATAGAGACGAAATCGATAAGTTTTGAATTTCAATGAAATAAACATCTCACATCGCCTACCAAGCTGAAACCTTTTATTTCATTATAATTATCTGGTGGGCTGGCAAAAAATGGAAACTAATCACAATAAATAACTGACTAGTTTTAAAATAAATTATATTAACTTCATATCGTGTAAACCTGTCATACATATTTTGGCTCTTCTGGAATTTAATTGCAGTGCATGATTTGTTTATCGAGTTTCCTTCTATCAGTAAGTGTGATACATGAAAATAAAATATGAAGAATGACATTGTGAAAAACGATTACCATATCTGGAAGTACAATAAAGAAGAGGACGGATGGAAAGATTCTCAAAGCGTTTAAAATTTCAGCACGTTGCAACAGAACCCTACAGCTGGTCGTGTAACCAACCGTTGTACATTCTGGTGGTTTTGAGACAGTTCTCAGTCGCAGGGGTAAAAGGTATTTTACCTAGGTTTACGCAACTACTGACAGTGCCTTAATCAGAAATTTCTAAAAATGAATGGGACTTAGCGATAAAGATTGTTACTATATGATATGCAATTTTAGAAATTTATGACGAAAACACTATTAGTAGTTACTGAAACATCGGTAAAATACACTTCATCTCTGCTCCCGAGGGCTGTGTTACTACCGATTGAAATTGTAAACGGTCGCTGAAGAAAAGCAGCTACGTTTAAAACTTTAACACTGTACATTCAGTAGAGTTTTCACAGTTACGGATCGCGCGGTCTCCTGCGTCGGAGGTTCGAACCCTCCCTCGGGCATGGATGTCTGTGTTGTCCTTAGGTTAGGTTAGTTTAATTAGTTTTTAAGACTAGAGACTGATGACCAACGTAGTTCGGTCCCATAGAATTACAAACATTTGAGAGATTTTATCCCAATTTGCTGCAACAAATGCTCATTGGTGGATAAAGCTTCGGCAATACATACAGACTTGAAGAATTCGTTACCATGTAGTTGGCAACAGATGTGGCAACGAGGGTCATCTGGTAGCTTATGTTTTATTACTCCCAAGATTACTACGACTGAAATAATTTGTTCCGTTACAAATTCAGCAGAACTTGTTGTCATTCGCAGATGCTGACCTTTCACAAAAATAATAAAAAATAGACATCTCACTTATCGTATATATATATATATATATATATATATATATATATATATATATATATATATATATATATATATATATATTAAGCACTTGTCATTCTTCTATGTTCACGAAGGTACAAAAGTGGTTGTTTTATTGCTGATGTCACAAGTATAGTTGTCACACTTGACAGACAAGACCTAACCGTTGATATTGTAAATGACGTCTTTCTGAAAATCAGTAATTGGTTTTCTGCAAATGGACTGCCACTAAATTTTGATAAAACGCAGTACATACAGAACCATAGAGTAAGTGGAATGGCAACATTAATAAATATAGACTGATTATAAATCCGTACCTAAGGTAGAATATTCAAAAAAATTTACTTGTATGAATTGATGAGCGATTGAACTGGAGAAAAAACACGTTGAAGATTTTCTGAAATGTTTGAGTTCAGGTACTTATTCTATTAGCTTCATTGAAAATTTTGGTAAAATGCATCCCAGGAAAGTAGCTTAGTATTTCATTTTTTTATTGTCCTCTTTCATTTGGCATCTTATTATGGGTAATTCATCATTGAGTAAAAGCGTGTAATCGGAATAATTGCTGGAGCCCATCCAAGATCAACCTGCACATACGTATTTAAAGTAGCTTCACAGTACATATATTCATTTATGAAATTTGTTGTTACCAGTCAGACTGAATTCAAAAGCAACAGCAGTGTGGATAGCAACAACATTAGGAGAAAGAATGATCTTCACTATTCAAGGTTAAATCTAACTTTGTCATAGAAAGGGTTAATTATGCTACCATAAAAGTCTTTGGTCACTTACCAAGTATCATCAAAAGTCTGACAGCCAACTAGCATTTAAAAATAAATTAAATTAATTTCTTAATCAGAACTACTTCTACTCATTACATGAAGTTTTAGATATAAATTAACAAATCCGCAAAAAAGTTTTCTTTTATTAACCTAACACGTTCGACGTCATTACTAAGTCTTGTATTCATGATCTTAGGAGAAAATACCAACCTAATCTAATTGGAAACGTCCTAAAATTACAGTAATTACTGGGGAATTTATAAGGAATACCACAATTTTGAAAATGTATAACTTTTTAAAGATGAAAAGGAGAGATAAGCTCCTTCTGTTGTCAATATAAGTAAGTTTTTAATTGGTTGCTCGTTTGGGCGATAGGTGTACTGTTAGCGCATTTGTGATTTCAGTGCAAAGATGGTGACTGCTCACCAACATGCTTTCGTGGTATCGATTACGGCAGAAGTGAACCGACGACAGTTGTTCAGTGCGCATTTCGAATGAAATATGGTGATAAACCACTTGATAGTTGGTGCATTAAAAAAATCACAGAGGAAGGGTGTTTATTTCAAAGGGAGAGTTCGGTACATATGTGCACCTGTGAAGAACATAATGACTGAATTTGGAAAGTATTTGCTCAGAATTAGTGTTATCAGATCGTGTAATGAAAAATGAGAACACTTGTACATCTTAGTATGAAAAATAAAGACCCTGAATTCAGACAAACATACTATACACCAGATCCCAAGTCATTTGTATATTTTTCAATGCACCGAATTCTTTTTCAAAGTTTCTTCTATTAACACAAATATTTAAAAAATCCTTATAACTCAAATAGCTAAAATTAAATTTTACTATTGCCGTTCTTTTTACAGAATTACGATTTTCAGTCAACTTCTCTCTTTTGTCCATCGTATCTGTGTTAAGGGGGGGCGATAACGTCTCTACACATAAGTTGTGGGCCACTACTGTAAAAACGAGCAGCTTTAATCAATTAGCTAAATTGTTGCTCACTAGAACGTGATTAAATTCATTGCTCCATTTGTTTTTGCTCTGTTCAGATTGTCTGTCATATGTGCTTTGAATTATTATTATTATTAATTGGTCAGAACACTTTTCTTCATCCATTGCCGCACGGAAGTACCGAGCGGTCTGGAGCACCACGTTGCGGATCACACGGCCTCCCGCGTCGGAGGTCCGAATCGTCCCACGGGCATGGAGAGTTGTGCTGTCTATAGCATAAGTTAGTGCATAAGTAGTTTGTAAGTTTAGGGACTGATGACCCCATAGTTAAGCCCCATAAGCTTCACAAATGTTTGAACATCATACTTTGCAATACTTTGATCCGAAAAAAGTAAGTATAGGAAACACGAAAATACTCTAAATACATATATCTCCATGACTAAATTGTTATTCAGGCCGAAACGTCGATAGTGTGCACTATACATCAAGCATAAAGATCGATTATAAGCAAATAACAAACTACGTAGTTCAGTAACCCAACTATAAAGCATGTACACTGCTCACGATTCAGCACGAAAACAGAAATCACAGAATATTCATTGCAAAACTAAAAAAAAGCGGTCAATGGGATAAATTCAATAAATATATTCGGACGTCGAAATTACGGATTTGTGTGCTTAAATGCGAACGTATGGTAACCCTGTCCGCAATCCAAGAAAATCGAGCCACTGAGTTAGCAGTGACTTGAATTCAACAACCGATCTTTTCAAAAGTCCTAAGAAAAAGGTAACTGTTGAAACATTTTGGCGATTTAGTTTGGTAAAAACATGCAACCACCTTTGTTATGGTTGTTTTTTATGAGTGCGTAAAAGCTCTATATCCCCTACTGGCTCAGCATCAGTGGGTAAGTTACAGGAGCATTATGTTATCTTGCACCAAATGTACTTACACTACACGCTGTGATGGTGGTTTGACATAATTACTAAACTTCAGTAACTGGAAACCGACACATAAATGGATTGAAATATTAGGTTTTTATAATTCATGTACTTACTGTGTTCTTACTATAGGTAGGAGGATATCCACGTTATACCTTGGGCACAGACAATGTTCGCAGACAATGCCCCCACAATATTTCACCTAACAGAAACATTGGATGCGAGTACGAACAGGATGGGGGTACCACATTTCACTACGTTATGTTATTTGGTGTGACACGTAGTGAATGCATCTTTAATATTAAAGGGACATGAATCATATATATTATATGTTATACCAAAGTTTGCTTTTATGTTGTTGCATTAGCAGTAAACATGTGACATATGTTAACAAATATACAAAATAAAGGATGATACAGTGAAATATATACAAACTGGTTAAACAATAACTACTCCTGCTACAGTAATAATAAAAGACTAAACTATAACAGACATTTACTATTATATGTCTGTATATTACTAATAGAATATGACCTATGAAAGTGAATGACTGAATATTTCTCGCTGTTTTGGAGCTAGACTGGCTCGGAAACTTTGGAAGAAATGTGCTGACTGGTTGTTCATTAAGGATTCAGTGAGGTGATTTCAGATCGTGTACATAAATCTCCCAATTACTAAAGGAGAAGCGTTGTCAGCAATATTTATTACAGAAAGAGTGTCTTTCTTGTTACCAATAGGGTCTTCGTAAACAATAATGTGTGATTCAAAGCTGAATTTGTTTGATGTTTTCAGTCTAAGAGCATACATATCCTTGTAGCAGGGTGAAAAATATCTCCCTGTTTTACCACATAGAAGAAAGGGCAGGAGCATGTGAGTATGTATACGCAAAATTCTTAGGACATTCAAGATTCTTAATTGTGGACAACTTTATATTGTAATTTATTGTCAGTGTGGATTTTTTTAATACTATACGGTCTGAAAAGTTTTGTTAGTTTGTTTGACACTGTGCCTAGGAATGGAAGACTAGCAAATCTGAAAATTCCGATGGCGATGATGTATTATTTTACGTTTGGTCTCTCGAACAATGGTGCTCATGACGATTGGGCTGTATCCGTTGTTATGGGATATAGATTTGAGCATGTTAATTCTTTACATGCAGTTGCATTTGATTCACAGATGACATGAAGAGTGCTGATTATGTTGGCGTGAAGAATTATTGATTGTAACATCAGTGACATCGGTTTTCCTGTATATTTGGAAGGAAAGTTTGTTATTTTAACAAGAAATAATAGCTATAAAATTTATTTCTTCAGTTGCTTGGTGTTTAATTGTGAATCTAATGTTGAAGTGAATTTTATTCATTTCATCTTCCATGGTATTTATCCCTTCTTTTGTGCTATTGATTATTATTACGTCATCTTTGTACCTTTTCTAAAATACAATTTTGCCTTTGAAGTGAGGATAGATTGTGAAGTATTGTTGCTCTAGGTTATGTATAAGCTTGCAAGACTGCTGCCTTTGTCAGACCATTGCTTTGCATATAAGATTTAGCACCGAATGAAATATAGTTACGAGACAAAATTAGTTCAAATAAGGTTGGGATTCCACAAATTTCAGGTTTGCTTAGCTTTGAAAGACGACCGTCTGTCGTCTTCCATATATTCTTTATAAAATTGTAATTTATTTGATATCACTAGATTAGCATTTTGTTAAAACTAGAACCTCACTCTTTTCAAAGCATGAGGAATAGCATTTTATTTCATGTTTTAAAATATTAATTTCTCAAGTGTTAGTTAATATTGCTAGGATTTTGTTGTTTCAATAATTTATTATTGTATTTATGAATGTGACAATAAGTATGGCTTCTCCGCTACGCCACTGTCCCTGTGAGAATGTGTACTTGTTTTACTTTTAGGTGGATGTGCGAGAATCTGATGGCTGTCTGAATGTGGGTAGTAATAGCTCGCTTTGCATGGTTCTCTCTGGCTCAGAATGGATAGTTAGTCATTACCAACCCTGCTGCTGATGCGCCCAAAGAGGTTTCTACACCCTTTGGTTACAAGCCAGTAGGCGAGCCCTCTCCAGGGCGAGTCTCACGATCTACTCTCCCCACCACCGCTGTTCTCATGGGTATTGCCAGTTTCCGGTAGTTTTCGGGCCTCTTGGCCTCTCGGTCTTCACTTTGTGCTGGGATCGTTGTGAGGTAAGGTTGGTTCTGCTCTTGTATTCACAGAGATGGTAGCGATTCATTGTCTAACATGTTTAACTTGAAGTCTTGCACTTAGATAACTTTTTCAGATTACTTTTTTTCCGACCATGCGTGGAAATGTTTTCTAGTTTTTCAATCCAGTAATTCCAACAGATAAACGTGGTATTTGTGTTACTAGTTGCAGTTTGATAACAGCCTCGTATATTCAAACCTTTTGTTATTATGTGGCGCTGTACAAAGTCCTTGTAAATTCTTTTTGGCATTGTGGGACCCGGTTTCTAACAGACGATATGTTCGTTTTTGTACAGTGCATTTAAAATTTTTCTTATCGTTTCCTTCCGTGAGTGATATGTGTTCCACATGCTCCGTTCTTAGAACAAAGCCATCAGCTTCCACTATTGTTTGTTCCATGCCCAACAGACAAGTAACTATCCGTGTATCCTTCTGATTTCCACTAACATTTCGCAATCTTCCCTCCCTACCTATTTTTTAATTTTCTGTTTCTTCTCCGAACTTGTAGTATGCGCTCAGTAATTCTCTTCAAGCCTTGTACAAAGCTCCTTCAATGGCTTGCTTATTGAATTCTAAACATTTCTATGGGCTGCATGCCATATTTTTTATTTTTATTTTTTCGACTTTGTAATTATTTCACTTTTCCGGGTTTTGAGACTGGACATATTCCGTCTCTGTTAACGCTCCCATTCGCATGTTGCTGCATCAGTAGCTTCATTATGAAATTCTACGCAGTTCTAGTGGTTGCATGCCGTAGTTAATTTTTCTTTCCGAACAATGTGGGTCCGAACTCCGACTTCAGGGGTATGCAGCTAGTCACCTGAATTCACGCCACTTCTCGAAAAACCAGTGCCTAGATAGTTTACTCTCAGATTGCAACTTACGAGTCCGCTGTCATTTTGTGTAATGAATCCAATTTTTAACCACTGCACCTTCAGTGGAGTGCGATCATGTAACGTAGCCGTGTGACGCCGTTAGCGTGTTGCTCGTGGTCTAATATAGATGCAATTTAACTTTGCTATACTCAAGCTCCATCTCGAAATTAGGCATGACAGACCAGAGCCATCTTCCCAATTTTATTGTTTAATGTGTTGTGTGGTACATCAGGGTTTGCTGAATTTCGCTTACGATAGCGGCGCCTGCTTCTGCCTCGTTTGAGTACGCTGATTTTGGTGAGTTTCGCTGTTGCATTGCGCGTGTGTGAGCGAGTGAGTGTTATTTGTAAATCCTCCACCCAGTAGCGTTACGTTCTGCGTGATTTACGTTAAATTAAATTCTGGGCATCGTCGGTATTAGCTCTTGTAAGGAGATGCATTTTATTGTATTAACAAAATTGGTTTCCCATGTTGCTTGCGTTCGACCCGAATAAACAAGTTAAGTTTCAGTATAATTTTGAGTCGCCTATAAATTGTAGTTTTCGAGCACCTTTCCACTTTTTTCACTGTTTTCATCTGTGTTGAGAACAAGCTCAGATGGAATTTTTTATGTTTAAGTTCCGTTGCGCCATAAATGTTTATTCTATAGTCACCTTTATGAAATAACCTTAATTGTGATGTCTTGTTTACTAATGACTGGGTATAATTGCGTGTGAGCTGCTACGTATATTGGCCACTGTATTATTAACTTTCTGTTATTAGAGTAATTTCAACCAAGGTAGTTCTCATTTTGTACCGGAAACAAGGTTTTTGCTGCAGGGACTAGCCGGTACTTCACACGGAACTTTTCCTAATTTTACTCCTAAAATTAAGCTTTTTTATAACAGGGAACTCTTATCTGGGTACCTCCTACCAGAATTTTTATTCCGTACAGTGGCCTACTTTTAACTTTTAAATTTCAAATAATTTCTTTTATTTTATTCAGAGAGTCTGTTTCTAGGGGATGTTTGTGTAAAAGGTTTACTGAATCAACAGAAGCGAATATTGCTGTATTTGATAATCATAGTTCTTTGATGACCTTGATGAGCGTGAGGAATAACTGAATCCATCTCAACTGTTACTTCTGAGAACGTCTGGAACGAGTTCTAGTATTAGGTTAATGTCATGCGATTGTCTGGAGAGGGGTATACAGAAAAAGCATGAACGTGTTTTCTACGGGAAAAAAAGCTTGTTATCTATGTTTCACATAGATTTCTTTGTTAGCATTCATTTTTCAAGTTGTGGTATTATGTGTGAAATACCCTGTAAATCTTCATATTGTCAAGCAACAAAACATCTAAAATAAAACATAGATCAGGGTACGAGGAGCACGATCACAAGTATCCGCTAGAGGTAATGAGATCCCATCAAAAACGTAAAATGTACAAACATTTAAGTCTTCCATCATAAAAAATCGTGGGCTCTCATGGAGAACCAAGTCGGTAATTTTATTTAGTGTTCATGGAACCACATATTCAACACATTGTAATAAGTTTTTTAATCTAATTAATTATCTACCGATATCTGTAGTGACTATATCGAAATTATACAACTTTGTTTCTATGATAAATAATTTTCAAGTTCGCTTATTTATGTAATGATATTACGTGACAATTCTAGCTTAATTTTGATAACCTGAGCAGAACCAGCACCACCTAGAGACGACAGAACGCAAACTCGCTCTAGAGTTTTACTCCTTGGCAGAGACGATAGATAATATAAATTGCGCGTCTCCCAGATCAATGGCATCTTTCTACCTCTGCCATGTTGTGGTTTGAAACCAACATGTAATGATTTTGCTCCCGGTATAAAAATTTTGCTCCGCGTCATGTCACGAAATTTTTGACATACGGACAACAGTTTTCTCATTTATAACTGAAATCAAGCTAGGTGTTATTGGTTTCCATTTGCATCAATTTCAGCTATATATTATGTCTTCATTTTCTAATCAGGTGCCTCATGTCATTTCTGACGACTGTTCACTTAGTAGAAAGGTAACGGCTACGTTAAAATGAAAAGTAAAAATACGGAAGTTACGGCACCAGGATTTGAACGCGCGATCTCCAGGACGTGAATAAATCAGTCTCACACAAGACCATTACCGACACAGTCATTATAATGTCAAGATAGCAGATACTATTCCATCAAGAAAAAATTTGTTCGACAATGGAATTAATATTTACGGAAGTTTGAATTTTTCCTTCCATTACAGGCTAATCAATATCTAAATAAAAGTTTGACGTTCGTGAGTCTGCTAGAAGTACCTTAGAATTTTGCTGCTCGGTGAGTCAGATAAAATTACCGCTTTTCGACTGCTAATATTTCGTAAACTATAAGGTGTAGAATAGTATAATTTGAAAGTGTAGCTACTTATAGTAGATAATCTTCGTAACCGAAAATTCAGGCTTCTAGATAATGCACAACAGAAATACAGGGGGTTCGAAAGTGCCGACAACTGGAAATGATGAGTAAGAAAGCCTTAACTCTAAACTTCAGTACGTCAATACTTCACTACAGTGCTTGTTACCTGGATAGATTAAGAACCAAATCACAATTTAAAAGCACCTGGAAGCGGAATATGAACTACGTACTATATTCAAGTTAAAATAACATATGTATTTTCTTTTACGCAAACTGTGAGACTTATGTGTTCAACCATTTTTTTTATCGACATAATCTCCCTGCAGCTGTAAAGTTTTTACAACGACGACGTCACGATTCCAACGCCGCTGTGAAAGTGTGTTAAGCTATCCACATCGACAAGTAGGAAAAATATACCGTTGAGGTGACTGGATTTATGTGCCAAAATTGTAAAAATGGCTTCTATGTCTCATCCATTGTCACAGACGATGAAAAGGATGTCCCAGTCATGCCACCATCACGCGTTAACATTCACTTGCAACATGCAGAGTGATCAATTATTAGCATTCGCAAAACCCACCTCGAGGATATTTTCGCATTTCCGGGTCTTCATACAGATTCGGTGGAAATGACTGTCCTTCGGCGATTCTCGAAACAGTTTTCCCATCAGTTTGATCATGTTGTTAGATCGGCCGGTGTGAGGCAGAGAATATTTAGGTATATTGTCACACGACGCTCCGTTTTCTCTCAACTGATAAACCGCCAACGCATATTTGACACATACTTAACACTAACATTTATCAGTCATCTGGCATTGTATTTCCATCTGTGGTACACTGAAAAGTTGGAGAAATGAATGATTACAAACTGTTCTTGTACTGAGAACGTCGCCATTTTAAATGTCAACAACATTTTGGACTCTGTCCGCTGCCGCCAGCATTGTAACTGCTGTGCTGGTGTTGCCATTTCTATCACGCACTGACAAGAAGTATTGTAAAACAAACTACATTTTTACGATAATTGCCTTGTTATGAATTCTGACATTCTGGATGATGGTTATAAGTCATGCCAAAATATACGGTGCTTTGCTCCGGAGTACCAAAAACCTGACCGAAAATAGACGTGTATCTGTGTAGAAACATGCGCCTACATAATTGTTTGCGGGAATTTGGTCGGTAGTTTCATTCTGACATGTCTACTGCGTACAGCCTGAGAAAATATAATGTCCCACATTAACAGCATATACTCCTACCTTCTTCTCTGTTATTGCTGTATTATTAACCACGCTTCGGACGGATCATAAAGCGTAGATATTCGGTTTATAAAAATGCCTGTTCTCGTAGTGTAAATATGACACGGAAAGAGTCACATTCCCGAATTAATGGTTCAAGGAAAGCTGAAGGGCAAGACTGCAACCGAGCTACCGCCCACAACGGCATGTTTTAGGGGACAGGACTTCATAAAAAATGAATATCATAATTTACTGTGTAAGAAAATGCAGCCTCATAAGTTTATTTAAAATTATTTTACTTGATCTCGATTTCGACTTCACTATCGGTGTCTTCGTCAGAAAATAAAACTATGAGACGTTTGCACTTATAGGCAAATGTGCTCATGTTGTACAAAGTTAGTTATAAAATATGCTAGCTAGTTGAGAAGTCGCGGTCTGCCCGCTACGTGCTCCCGACGTGTCCAGCGGTCAGAAACGGCATCTGATAACACATTTTCTTATACAGTAAATTATTCTTATACAGCTGCTTCTTGAGGCAATTAATGTTAAAAACAGAAAGAAAAATCAGAATATGATGGCCTGTCAATTGCTAAAATCTATTCAATTTCTAAGAATGTGCATTACCTACCTAGGTGTTTACAATGTACACTTCATGCCGAAGCTCCGTTAACACATAGAATTGTAACTGCCACCCTTCCCCGTACCACCCTGTCTCGTTTATTATGTCTCACTGATATCATTTAGATGGCTCCTCTTTTGCCAAACACGTTTGTATTCGCTTTTTCCTGATTTACTTTTCGACGTTCTAGCGAAAATAGATGATAATGACATCATACTGGTAGAAACCTGACAAACTTATTTTTGCGCTGGAGCAATTGAAGTGCAGTGCGTGAGAAGTCAGCAATTGTTAAGTGTGAAAATAAAAACTCATATATGAATGGCGATACGATGAAGGACGATTAAGTCTGAAAGTATGGATGCAATGGAAAGTTACTTAAAGCGCTTCAAATTTTCGCACGAGTTGGCGACGCCCTGTAGCACCAATATCTTGGGCTACCTAACTGCTGAAGGAAGGCACATGAAATGACAGATAGTCCATCCATGTGACAAAGGGAGAGTGGCGTAATAAAACTAAGCCCGTGTTTTTCAAAAATGTTCAAATCTTTGTTAAGCTTATGGGACTTAACTACGGGGTCATCAGTCCCTAAACTTACAAACTACTTATGAACTACTTACGACTAGGACGTAACAAATATCCATGCCCGAGGGGGGATTAGAACCCCCGACCGTAGTGGCCGTGCTGACCATGACTGGAGCGCCTCAGTCACCTCGGCCACCGCGGACGGCCCCGTGTTTTCGACAGCCGATTCGGCCCTTAGGTGAAATTACGAATAGAATAATATCGATCGCTGGCTGATCGGCACAGTATAAATTATTTGCCAATTTAATCGCATAAAGTGAATTTTCCCCGACAAGAAAAACCCCCACAAGCTTGGCTGACACCTTGACTCCCTAATGGCGGAGGATTTATAATTTTATCACGTACCTTTTAATTAATGCGGAAATGAAGCAATATGGCCTACTCTTGAAAGGCCCTTTGGCCGTTAGTTTAAATTCGCTTCTTCCTCACCAGCGGCGGAGGGAGACACGACTTCGCGCCTTTTGGCTGAAGAACCGTTAGTCCAGGCGTCACAACCGCCCAGAGCGCAGACCCTGCCCGCACGAGCCGGGAGAAGGGCGCAGAAGCACAGCAGAAGGCGCGTTGTCAGGTTGGCTGCGGAGCCCCACTTCTTCTCGGTGGAGCGATACAGTGTCCGGGAGTGACGGAAACAAAAATGACGGGAGACGCTCTCGACGCCCAGTCGTGTGCAGTTCTACGCTAGTGCTAGTTGAGGCAGCAGTCGTCCGCTATTTATCGGTTATGTTTCTGCCGGGACGAGTAACCGCGTTCGCTAATCAACGGCCGAAATGTTCAAATGTTTGTTAAGCTTATGGGACTTAACTACGGGGTCATCAGTCCCTAAACTTACAAACTACTTATGAACTACTTACGAACTAGGACGGCACAAATATCCATGCCCTAGGGGGGATTCGAACCCCCGACCGTAGTGGCCGTGCTGACCGTGACTGGAGCGCCTCAGTCACCTCAGCCACCGCGGCCGGCAACGGCCGAAAGTGTTCCGAATATTACCGATAGGACTGTAGCCGTTACCCCTGCCTGGGCTGTTCCGTTAACTCTCAAATATACGTAATGTTTCTCAGCGCACTCTCTTTCTGCTAGGGGTTGGGCTATTTCAGTTTGAATGATTTTACTGAATTGACTTTTATAGTGTCTTGGTCCTGCAGCGAGACTAGTTATTATTTCTATATTTCATTGGAGAAGTAACCGTCTTTAATGTGTAACGTTCCTCTTGCTTAAAGCGACAATACAAACAATTATATCAGGTCAACCTGTTTGCATACTTAGTCTGTAACTGCTCCACTGCTGTCCTACTACTATCAATAGCACTGAAACTCTGATAGAAGAGACAGAGTTCGATGCCAGCCACGGTCAGACAGCAACAGAAATTCAGGTGAGGTTTTGATTGCCATTTCTCGAGGGGGAGCAAGTAGCAAGCAGCCATTTCCATAGAATCTAACATTCCCACCAGACAACCAAGGGCCCTGTATTCAATGGATAATGAAAATACCTCATCAATAGAAAATAAATAAACGTAAGGTACTCTACTTTTGGAGAGCATAAACTACAGTGATCGGCTGTGATAATCTTTCGCCTTTCGCCGCCTCGACCTAATGATGCCCAAGAAACCGAAAAGCTCGGGGATTCCTCGTGGGCCAGTAATCCCGCGACACAACGGGCGACGCGGCCGCCAGAGACGGCCGGATGAGGCGCCTAAGCCCGCCGCCTAAGCCGCTTAGGGCTCGACCGCCACCTGGGCTGCCAGTGGGCCCTCTAATTGGACAGCCCTGAGGCGGCGCCCTGAGGCCTCTGGCAGTGGCGGGCCGCTCTGACGCGCCGGCTCCGTCAGGGGTGTCACTGCCACAACTAAAGCACCGTCCTGATAACCGCTGGCATCGGCGGTTATTTAAGCGCCGCTAAAGCAATTACGTAAGTAATTGGCTCACTTAACACAACCTCTGACAAAAGTCGCCAGTCTTTGTGTGCGGCAACTGCTTCCTTTGTAGAAACATAGAACGGTATTTTTCAAGATTGGAACTGTTTTAGCAAGTAGACGTTATGGGTTCTCCTGAGAAAGATGAGTAAACATAATTGTTTCAGGATGAGTAGTGTACACAAATTGCAATTAAAAAAATAAATGTTTGTATAGTCTATGGGACTTAACTACGGGGTCATCAGTCCCTAAACTTACAAACTACTTATGAACTACTTACGAACTAGGACGGCACAAATATCCATGCCCGAGGGGGGATTCGAACCCCCGACCGTAGTGGCCCTGCAGACCGTGACTGGAGCGCCGCCGGCCGCGGTGGCCGCGGGGACTGAGGCGCTTCAGTCACGGTCTGCACGGCCACTACGGGTCGGGGGTTCGAATCCACCCTCGGGCATGGATATTTGTGCCGTCCTTAGTATAAGGTAGTTCATAAGTAGTTTGTACGTTTAGGGACTGATGACCCCGTACTTCAGTCCCATAGACTATACAAACATTTGAACATTTTGAACTGGAGCGCCTGGAGGGCGTCATCTCTCTAGAGAAACTGGCCTCAGTATTCCAGGCCGAAATCACTGCCAAAAATGTTCAAATGTTTGTATAGCTTATGGGACTTAACTACGGGGTCATCAATCCCTAAACTTACAAACTACTTATCAACTAGCTTATTCTAAGGACGGCACAAATATCCATGCCCGAGAGGGGATTCGAACCCCCGACCGTAGTGGCCGTGCAGACCGTGACTGAAGCGCCTCAGTCCCCGCGGCCACCGCGGCCGGCGAAATCACTGTCATCAGGGCTTGTGTGGAGGAGAATTTGCGTAGGTGCTACAAAGACCGTAGCATCTATATCTATTCAGACAGCCAGGCAGCCCTGAGATCACTGGCAGCTCCTGCAACAAGGTCTAAAATTGTTGCAGAATGTCACAGGATTCTGGTAGAGCTAGGGGAAAGCAATAGAGTAAAGCTATTGTGGGTCCCTGGCCACTCGGGGATCAGTGGCAACGAACATGCCGACAGATTAGCCAGGATGGGGGCAGAGACTCCATTTATTGGACCGGAACCAGTCCTGACAATCACCAAGGCAATGATCATATTGGAGCTACGTAACTGGCTCAGACGACAGCACGTAAAATATTGGACCAAAGTCTATCAACAAAAACATGGCAAGGTAATGATGCCAAAGCCATGTTTTGAAAGAAGCTCTGCAATCCTGGGCCTGAACAGGAGAGAGATTAGACTCATGGTTGGATTGCTGACAGGCCATGGGAATTTAAAAAAACACCTACATACAATGGGAATAACAGAAGAGGACCCTAAATGTAGGATCTGTGATGACGGTGATGAAACTGCCTCACATCTAATCTTCGAATGTATTACATTGGAGAGTAAAAGGCACAGAACATTTGGGACAACCAGACCCGAAGAAATTGTGTCTAATAAAGAACTGGTAAAGGGACTTCTTGCACTGTTCAAGGGCATTGGTTGGCTTTATTAGATATACAGGGAGCGACACCGCACAATAAACATAGTTTCGGCGCGGGCACTGGCGGGTTGGACCACGACTGTTTTGGCTTCCCTGAGAAAATCAAATCATATGTGTCCAATTTTTATTGAACACTCCGATACATAGTTAGTACGTCATATAAACAAACTTTAAGCAAAGACTAATAAAGACACTTTCGGTTATTCTAATATTGGTTCTTCGTAGAAGATCATCATATTGAATTAAAAATATATTTTTATCCAAACATATGCTGTATCTTGGCTCTTTCCCCGAATTACCATGATCAGTTCCTGTGTTTGGACCCTTTTTCGTCAGTGTAATTGCCACAGTATATGTATCGCACCCAATTTGCAGCTCTCTCAAGGAGTGCTTTGCGATGTCCTTTGTTTCTGTAGGTATTCCTTGTCCTTCACTGGTGCAATGCTTTGCACATGAGCTACAGATCTACTTGAAGCCCATTCCTCATTCTCTTCCTTGATTTTCCACAGAGGTGTTGACGCAACAATTTTTTACAAGTCTGCTTCTACCTCGATTGTATTCTACGACTGCCAACTGTTGAGCTTTGATATTACTGAAGACGACGTTAATAAGATGTTGTGTTACACTGCAAGGCGATAGGAATATTTGTCCACGTGTTAACAATGGATGAATGTCCATTTGTGAATTGTTTGCACTGACTCCTTGCCTTTCTTGTATGATAATAACTTAGGATACACATGCTGCAAAACTGTTTGCGACGAACATAAGCTGTATTAATAATTGCATATTTAGTTTTGACATGATGTAAAGGTTGTTGTTGTTGTTGTGGTCTTCAGTCTGCAGACTGGTTTGATGCAGCTCTTCACGCTACCCTGTCCTATGCAAGCCTAGTCATTTGAGAAAACGTACGTCAAGTTACATCATTTGAATTTGCTTACTGTATTCGTCCCTCGGCCTCCCTCTAATGTTTTACACAACACCGTTCCTTTTAATAATAAAATGACGATTCTTTGATGTCTCAGTATGTGTCCCACCAGCATATCCCTTCTCTTAGTCAAGATGTGCCCAATTCTGTTGAGCAACTTCTCATTAGTTACGTGATCTACCCACCTAATCTTCATCATTCGTCTATAGCACTACATTTCGAAAGCTTCTATCATTTACACTCCAGACAAATGATTTCAGAAAGAACTTCGTAACTTCTAAACTAATATTGGATCTCAACAAATTTCGCTTCTTCAGAAACGGTTTTCTTCCCATAGACATTCTGCATTTTATATCTTCTTCGGCTATCAGAAGTTATCTTGCTAACCAAATAAGAAAACCTCCTACTTTTATTGTCTCATTACCTAATGTAATTCCTTCAGCATCGCCTGATTTTCTGACGTTATGTTCCATTACACTCGTCGTATGTTATATCTTTCTTTTAAGACATTGTCACTTCCGGTTAACTGCTCTTCCATGTCCTGTACTGTGTTTGACAGAATTACTGCGTCATCAGCAAATCGTAAGGTTAGTATTCCCTCTCGCTGGACTTTAATTCGCGCTCCAAATTTCTCCTTGCATTCGTTCACAGCTTGCTCAATGAGCAGATTAAACAACACTGGTGAAATGCTACAACACTCTCTTACTCCCTTCTCAACCATTCCGACCCTTCGGCTCTAATAATTGCTGTCTGGCTTTTGAACAAGTTGAATATAGCTCTTCCTTCCATAAATTTTACCCTAGCTACCTTCAGAAAGTAAAAAAGTATATTCCAGCCAATATTGTCCAAAGCTTTCTCCAGATCCACTAATGCTAAAAACGTAGGTTTCCCTTTCTTTAATCTACCTTCTAAGATAATTCTTAATGCCTCGCGTGTTCCTACATTTCTCTAAACTCAAATTGATTATCCCCAAGGTCGGATTCCACCAGTTTTTCCATTAGCCTTCAAATAATTCGTGTTACTATTTTGCAACCATGACTTATTAAACTGATAATTCTGTAATTTTCACATTTGTCTGCACTTGATTTCTTAGGTTTTAGAATCAGTTTACTCTTCTTGTAGTCTGAGGGTGTTTCCCCTGTCTCATACATCTTGCGTACCAGTGGAACAATTTTTTCATGACTGGCTCTCCTAACGATGATAGCATTTCAGAAGGAATAGCATCTACTCCATGGGCCTCGTTTCTACTGAAATCTTTTAGTGCTCTGACAAATTCTTCTAGCAGCATAGTATCTCCTATCTCATCTTCCTCTACTTCGTTATTAATCGCAATTCAGGAGTAACCCCTATGGCATCTATGGTACAAATAGAACCGTCGAATAACGTAAAACTGATGTCAGTATTTCGTTATAAAATAACTTCCAGGGCCTGCGGAAACTTAAATGCCGCCACGTACGACGTGCAAAATTGCCGCTCATTCGCTGTCTCCCCTGTATCGTGACAATACGAAACGAGCTGCCCTTCTTTGGACTCTTTCGATGTCCTCCGTGAAACCCACCTGATAAGGATGCCACACAGGGCTGCAATACTCCAAAAATGGACGGACAAGCGTAGTGTATGCAGTTTCCTTTGAAGTTCTGTTGCATGTTTTAAGGGTTCTGCCAATATAACACAGTATCTGGTACGCCATTCCCACGATATTATCTACGTGTTCTTTCCAATGTAAGTCTGAAGTAATAGTAATTTATAGGTAATTTGTGGAGTTTACGGCCTTCAATCTGATTTATCTTGTAAACAAAGTTTAACGGATTTCTTTTCGTACTCATGTGGACGACTTCACACTTCTCATTATTTAGAGTCAATTGCCAATTTTGTACACCATACTGATATCTTATTCAGATCGATCTGCAGTTGGTTTTGATCTTCAGATGATTTTACTAGACGGTAAATGACGACGTCATTTGCAAACTACCTAAGAGAGCTTCTTAGATTTTCCCCTAAGTCGTTTCTGTAAATAAGGAACAGAAGAGGACCAATACCAGTACTCTGTGGAACGCCCGATATCACCTCTGTTTTAGGCGATGCCTTCCCATCGATTACTACGAACTGTGTCCTGTCCGACAAGAAATCCCCTATACCATAACCACGCAATTTGATTAAAAGCCATTTGTGAGGTACGAGGTCAAAAGCTTTCTGGAAATCAAGAAATACGGAACCGATTTGCGAACCCTTGTCGATAGCACGCATCACTTCGTGTGAATAAAGAGCTAGTTGTGTTTCGCATGAACGATATTTTCTAAATCCGTGTTGACCTTGGGTCAATAGATCGTTCTGTTCGAGATAATTCATAATATTTGAATACAGGATATGTTCCAAAACCTTGCTGCAAATTGACGTCAATGAAATAGGCCTGTAATTTAGTGGGTTACTCCTACTGCATTTCTTGAATATAGGTGTGACCTGTGCAACTTTCCAATCTTTTGGTACAGATCCTTCTTTGCGAGAACGGTTGTATATGGCTGTTAAGTAAGGGGCTATCGCTTCAGCATAGTCAGATAGAAGTCTAATGAGTATACAATCCGGACCAGAAGACTTGTTCTTCTTAAATGATTTTAGTTGCTGCACTACTCCGATGATATCTCCTTCTACGTTACTCATTACGGCATCTGTTCGTAATTCGAAATCTGGAATATTGGTTTCGTCCTCTTTGGTGAATGAGTTTCTAAAAGCTATGTTTAGTAACTCTGCTTTAGTAGCGCTGTCATCGGCAGGATCGCCATTACTATCACGCAGTGAGGGTATTGTCAAAGTAAAAAGTAATATTGTAATTTCTAAAATTTATTTCTCACGACAACAATTCGAAAAACCCGACATTCTGGATTTCTTTCAGGCCTCTTACCCTTCCAATTTGGTAAGTGTAATTGTACTGAGCACTTTCCTAATACATCAGTTAAAGCGTATAATCGTGAGTTATCACACATTGTGGTGCGCCTCTCTTTCCAAGAGTAGGAAAAGCAATGAAATTGCTTTTGATCGGTCTTGATTCCATCGTCCAACTGAGAATCTCAGTTCTGCAGTTTTCGTAAAAAACGCAACTATGTCTAGAATGGTTCATCTAAAAATAAGGCAACGTTTGAAAAAGTACCTTTCGCAGCGACTACACAAACACCATAATGACTTCTCTCAAAACAGAGTAACTTGTTGTCAAAGAATTTCCCTTGACTCCTCTCCCTCACCCTGTCCAACAGGAACGGCAGGCCAACCAATGTATATGGCGCCGCCCGATTCGAGCGCACTTTTGGCACGTGCCCTGCGCCGGCCGTGTTTGCTTCTATTTTTGTAAATATATCCTCTTCTAGCTCTGCTCTCATGCAGGCATTCTCTTCGTATTTTTTTATAGATTCTTGAGACAGCTATGCTACCTACGATTCGAAGTTGTATTAAAGGGGAAGGGAGAGATTTAAGCAGAGCATTCTTCAATTATTGACACATGTTTCTTGTAATATGCAAACTTTGCCGTCAGGGACTTTTGAGAGATATTCAGTAATTTCTGTTACTTTTATTTCATTGAAATTCGAATGAATAGGTAGTATACCCTTATGTACTCGCACCTAAAGCAAGTCATTGATTTGTCCCATATTTATGATAATTTCATCATAGATAGACAGCTCCGAGATAAAGCATACTTCGAGAATACGATGTTTAGTGTCAAAGTTTTCAAATATTTTACAAGAAACGTAATCGAAACTGCGAATATGAATAACATTGAAATACACCTCACTCATAAACAAATGCTTGGGGGGATCTGTCTGATATTGAGAGGAAGCACGACAGTAAAATTATGATCTCTGAGTCGTAGCTTCGTATCACAGGAGGTTCGCCATTGCGGTGGACTGCCGTCGATGACTGCAAAGGACGCCAAATCAATTGTGGAGTGTCGCGTAAACCGCTATCGGTGTTTATCTAACTCGTACGAGTTCCTGATGTCACTTGCCAAGAGATCAGCTTGTGTCTGTGCTCTACATCTACATCTACATCTACATACATACTCCGCAATTCACCGTAATGTGCGTGGCGGAGGGTACACTGTACCACTACTAGGCATTTCCTTTCCTATTCCACTCCCAAATGGAACGAGGAAAAAAAGAATGCCTATATGCCTCCGTACGAGCCCTAATTTCTCTTATCTTGTCTTTGTGATCTTTACGCGAAATGTAAGTAGGCGGCAGCAAGATCGTACTACACTCAGCTTCAAATTCCTGCCCTCTAAATTTACTCAACAGAAATTCACGAAAAGAACGTCGTCTTTTTTCCAGCGATCCCCAATTGAGTTGCCGGAGCATTTCCGTGACACTCGCGCATTGGTCGAACCTACCGGTAACAAATCTAGCTGCTCGCCTCTGAACCGCCTGTATGTCTTTCTTTAAACTGATCTGCTGCGGGTCCCAAACACTTGAGCAATACTCAAGACGTGGTCGTACAAGCGTTTTATACGCGGTCTGCTTTACAGATGAAGTACATCTTCCCAAAATTCTCCCAATAAACCGAAGTCGGCTGTCTGCCTTACTCACAACTGTCCTTACAGGCTCGTTCCATTTCATATCGCTCTGCAATGTTACGCCTAGATATTTGAACGACGCGACAGCATCAAGAAGCTCACTACTAATGCTGTATTCGAACATTGCTCTTCTAGTGAGAGAGACATATAGGTCAGTGAATAGGCGGTTGAGCAACAAGGAAGCTGCGTATTGCTTGTTCACTGTGATTGTGAACAAGTTAATTGGAGCCTCGACTGTTGGTACAGACGATTCTCCAAATAGGCCTCCACATAATATGCAAATACGCGAAAGCGGAATTACGTCTCCATTCAATCGAACGAGACACAAAAGCTTACTATACTAGCTGAACACACACTGAGCGAAAACTGCTCTAAAACAACCAACTAGCCACGAAACGGTAAGAGGTATTTGGCTTTGCCTGCGTGTCGGCACATCTCGATATAAATCAGAAGTAAACAGAGTTTCTGGACAATACCTCAATTTACTATCACGATCTAAACGCACAAACAAAACGAAACACTGCTCAAGGAAAATCTCCAGATTACTCACCTAAACGACTGCCCAAGGAGAGATTTGTCGGACGACTGCTTCATCAGCGGCTCTCTGGCGCTAGCTGGCTCGAAAACTATGAAAACTTCCCTCCCATAAATGTCTGCACTAATCCTTGATAGTCATTTCAAAGGGTAAAAATGTTCAAATGTTTGTTAAGCTTAAGGGACTTAACTACGTGGTCATCAGTCCCTAAACTTACAAACTACTTATGAACTACCTACAACTAAGGACGGCACAAATATCCATGCCCGAGGGGGATTCGAACCCCCGACCGGAGTGGTCGTGCAGACCGTGACTGAAGCGCCTCAGTCCCCTCGGCCATTTCAAAGGTTAGCCTATGGGTGTCCGACATCGCTCCCTCCACGTCTTACGCGGAGTGGTACATGAAGAAGGTGTTATTCGGCCTATCACCGCCTGCAATTAGATCTCCTCAGGGTCATGCTCTGTCCCGCTGACGGTTGGGCTGCGGCGTGTGTTTATGTAAGAAATCCACCTCGCCAGCGACAGTTGACGTATGCGGCAATTGTGTGACTTCTGGACTTCTATGAAGGGTGGCTGTAGCCGAGAGCAGCACGCGGGGTCCCCCTGGTCACCCTCGTCCCCCCACCGCCAAGTCCAGCGAATATTCCCTTAACTGATATTACGGCTAAGTTGCCGTCCAGCAATGACCATTTACAATCAAAGACGACGTGCATGTACGAGGAGCAGTTGGGAAGGGGTGAGCGCGCACTTCAAGTAAGCACGCACCTTACAACATCAGCTGTACGATTTAATGGTGACATAGGAAAAATTGAGCTGGACTGGGACCATGTGAAGGCGTTCGCTTTATTGCTTTAGCTTTCCAGTAGCTTGCATCACAGCTAGTAATACGCAGTGAATCGTCATAGGTTACTTACATTTACTATAATATTCCTAATTGCACAGAATTGCCACTACAAACACCAGCCTACGATTTTGTAACCCTCTGATAGGATTTAATTATTGACCCTGTGTATTCGTAATTGATGAAAGCTTCAGAGGCAGCCTCCTCTTAACAGATATATACAGCAAAAATGTAAAGTTGGTAGTGAAAAATAAAGCATTCTGAAAATGTTCCAGTTCCAAAGGAAAATAACACTCTACAGTCGCCATTCCCTGTGGAGAAGAATTAACTATTAATTTATGAAGTAAATATAACAATGAAGTAAGAGATATTTCTTTTGAAACCCATTAAAATGTATCATTAGGACAAACTCAAAATGCAACTCTGCTTTCAATTCAGCCACTCTTTATGAATGTTAGACAGCAATCACAGAATTCTATACTTAAGGGTGTTGATTAATTAAATAATAAGCAACACTAATAAGTTTCTTGTGAAACTGTGGACTACAGAAAACTGCCAAGGCTATGTGTCGTAAGTCAGCTGTTTCACAAAATAAATAAATAAATAAATGAAATAAAAAAATTGAATCCAGAAAACTAGCATCACAAAGTTAACACTCAGATATCTTCGAAATACTTTACTTCAATGTTAAATTATCACTATTCTCAACTAAATTTGTGAAACTAGTGAAATAGTTAGTTTGTAAGAAATCTTGTATGAAATATTCAAACATATATTAGCTGCTGGTATTCTTTCTACTTTTTTAATTCTTGTAATTTGCCTACTTTTCGATAACATATTTACCTGGAATATTTAGTGGGGCAGTTATTTTGATTCCATACACAATTTACAAAACGTGGTACCTGAATGTGTTTTACCCAGTATTTTAACTAACACAAACAGCCATATACTTTAACGTAGCAAAGAAGAAAAAACTTTGTAACCCTACGAGCAAATCTTTCTTTGTTAATGATTATGAACCCATTTTAATAATTAAACACTCACTGAAAGTTTTGTACCTTGTGGAGATGGAACCAAAATATAGCCTACTCCTTACTCTGTTAAAATGCACAGTATAATTACACAATAAAAAGTGCTATGACTTCTGGCACTCAATGAAAGATAAAATATAACTCAAGTTTTCAGTTTCTTTCACAGGGACACTCGGAATACTTCAATTTAATCAGAAAGGGCCCTGCATAGGACAATGGCTGGTTAACAGCGCTGTTTAAAGTCAACACAATGGTTGTTAACTAAAAGCACAAATGTGAGGTTTAACCTGTTATTACTGTAGTAATAACTTTTTTAGTTAGACTGTGACAGATGATAACTGTAAACATGTGGCTCAGTGATGTAATGATATTTAGTCACTCCTGATGTAAGTGGCAATATTCAGTATTCATGGCGTCTAATTAATTTAATCAATATATAACCAATATTACACAATTAACTGTACTAAAATGTTTTTCCTCCAAGGCCAACTGATATTATTATTGAAGTGTTTAAAACAACCACAATTCAGTAGGACTGTTCCTTGTTCAGCGTCAAGACAATGATGCAAGTTGGTCATATGGCACAATTTTTCCATCTTTTCACTCCATGTCATCTCTTTCCCTTGAGTTGGGGATGCCATCCCCGGCATAATCTACAGAATATCTAAGTGGTAATTTGTACAATGTTATTAATTCACAAAACATTCAACAAATTAATTATTAGAAAGTAAATAAACATTTACACACTTATAGTGAAAAGAAAAATAATATATAAAGCAGGGTGTCGGTATGTTTGTACGTGTTGCATACAAATCTACAGTTTTGTTTCAATCTTTATGAAATTTTGTACACGTAAACTTCAATCTATGAGGACGGTCGTCATAAATGTAAGAAACACATACGATATATAGTTCACGAGATATGACGTCATAAACAATGAGAGGCGCGAAAAACTGATGCATTTGGGGACAATGCTGCTCATATTCTCCTAAACCATTGGACCGATTTCAACCAAATTTGGTACACGCATTCCTTACCGTGAGGTAACAATTGCTGTAGTGTTAAGAATGACATAAGACACATGGTTCAGAAGATATGACGTCATAAAAATAAGATTCGCATGTAACTGCCACATAATGAGGTGAGACTTTATAAATACGCTATAAGAAAATGAGAGTACTTAGCGACTTGAAACAAATTTTAAAGATAACTTCAAATCTTTATTAAACTTTTTCTCACTGACAACCATAGCAAAATTATGAAAGGAAAAAGTTTCTCGCTTACTACTTTTCCGCTGTTTATGGAGTAAAACTACGGCATTCGGTATGACGTTACAATTTATAATTTCTACACTACGAATTGTAGATGAAGGAAATTTTACAGTCAGTATACACACATGTACCTGAGTGTACCTACTAAATTGTAGTAGTTCATGAGATATGACCACATAAACAGTAACGGTCAGGGAAAGCCGTCCCATCATGCACCAAGTTTAATCTGTTACTTCTTTACTACTAATTGTTTTCCCAAGAGATTTTATAAACATAAAACCCTTATACAAATGAATATATACCTGAAAAATGGCAGAAATAAATACCCGTGCAACGCCGGGTTTTCATTTAGTGTACATATATTTTTAAACCATTTGAAACAAACTGCTATGCTAAGCAGTCCCTATACTTACAAATTATTTGAACTAACTTACACTAAGGTGAAAACACACACACTGACGCCCGAGTGAGTGAGGAACCGCCGGCGACAACGACCACCCAGTCCGTAGCATGACGCCTTAGACCACGCGGCCATTCCGCGCTGTTAGTGGAAAGAGAACAAAACGCGGAGTAGTGAAAATACATAGGTCTTAAAAAGAAAGTAAATGAAGTTTTTGCATAACAAGTTACGTTTCCGACGTTTTCAAGTTCGTTATTTAGGCAGCAATTGAACTAGGATCGCTGCAATAGAGAGAAAATAAAACGCAGACAAGTTATAGCCAAAATTATCATTCCTCAAAGTCACAAATTAGTCGTACAAATCCATGTTTTAGACATTCGTTTCTGAATATATTTGAAATGCGGTCCACTGATGGTGGACGATAAGTAGATGTGACGAAATGGTTGCAGTAACTTATGAAATTTGTTCATACCAAATTGTTGACAAGTAGGTGGATACAGTAGAATGGGGTACTGAAATGAAATGTGGAAAATAGATATTAATGAACAACTTAGTTAGGAGGATGTCGTTTGATAGGACCTTCCTAACATATCAAATAATGTTAAATTTCGTAAGGGAAGGATTACGTAACAGTAGATGTGGTCAGAGGAACAATATTTTGAAGGATAGACTAACGACGGGAGGTGCATCAAACTAGTCTGCCGTAGAGGACTATATAACAATAGGATACACTACCTATCCAAGAGCTGAAGATCTATGTGGCGGCCACCTCCACAGAACAGTTAGCAAACTTTTTCGTTCCGCAAGTTCAGGAAGGTACACACGGAAACACAATACGACCAACGCTTAGAAAAATTATCCATCGGATGGTGGTCAGAAGGAGCCTTTCCCTTGGCCAATGTAGTCTTTTACGTTCAAACGTAGGGATTATACCGGTGGGTCTGAAGGGAGATATGTAAGTTAGACAAGCTTGCAAATTGTGCCTGTTTGTTTACAATTATCAACATAATCGAAATGTAAACAATATACTCCATTAAAATCATCTCAAACTTGTGTACAGATTGATGTACCGTGTTACCATTATGGCAATTGTGTTAAATTTTTACTTGCGTCTCTGTTTCATTTATAGGTTTGAATAAAGCGCTGTGTTTCGAATTTAATCGCAGACTATAACGAAACTGAGCACACACATTGAAGCACACAGTAGTTTTATCTTTACTTAATGCAAGCGGTTTTTATAGGTGTCCTGACGACAATTTTTATAGCCATACTGCATACCTCAGTTTCCTTGCCTACTAAAAACGGGACAATAAACGAGATCATTTTGAGAGAATATCGCCTTACTGTTGTTTATTGCCCTGCATTGTATTACTTTTATTGCCGTCATAACGGGTTACGAGCTAACCTTCAAGTTACTACAGTCTCTTCGGCGATTCAAATACCCATATCTTAACACATTCTTGTAAATTTAGTTAACATATAGTAGGCCACTGTACCCAATTTAGTTCTACAATACCCAGTAGAAATGACATTATACAACAAGCACGTTTCAGTCATATTGTTCATCTTTGCTAATTATGGGTTAACGCATCACTGATGTCAAAATCGTTAGAATATATGACGAAATCCAAAAAAATGTTTAAGTGTCTACTAAATATAAATTTACTCCCCTGTCATTCTTACAGAGACTGGTATTTATAAACACTAGATAACTCACTCAAATAAGTACCATTCTTTCTGACCAGTCGCCGATGAGCAATGTAGTAACAGAGAAATAAGTAAACGAAATATACATATGATAAGTGACTTTACATATTCAACAGATTTAATAAGTACTGGTTTAGTGTACGAAATATTCATGATTATATACAATAATCTCAGACGTAAAACAATAAAAAGTACGTAGTTATTTAAAAAGTACCTCGTATTACAAATCGTCTTCGAAAAATATGTAAGCAGTTATAATGTTACTTTTATTTACTTCTTCATTACTTATTTATTACGAAGCATTTACAAAAAATTAACTGCAGTGAATCCGCCCCCCCCCCCCCTCCTCCTTAGCGACACAGTGTAATGATCTCGAGGGTAGAAGCAGTATGAAGTAACTTTGCAAACGATGGAAGGTAAAGACAAATGAAACGTTGAAAGAATTAAGTTATTACAAGTACATTGTGCTTTGAAACAGGGATGATCCCTTGCCTCCTGAATGAACGATTTATAGAACATAAAGTAACGTATGCTGTGTTATTTGTTATGAGATTTAAAAGGAACAACATTACATGTATTAATTACAAAACTACCTGAATGAAATTTTTTGTCACAGCATAAAAAAGTCTTCGAAAAGATTTTCATATAAATATTATCTCGACATATTATTAGCGCATTTGTTAATTGAACGTTTCATAATATCATGTCGTATAACATGGACATTGTATCACATGAATTAGCTTGTGTCGTGCGTTATTCCACAACAATATTTCTATCTAGCTGCTGAATCTGTTTACATTCCTCTTGGCCCTGACATTTAGTGACAGTTACAAAACTGAGATAATATTTCTGTATATGAACTAATCATACTATAATATATTTTCATAACTAAATTCCATTTGCTCGCTTGAGTTAAAACCGATGAAGATGCTGTAGTTGAGACACTTGTGAGATAATTTTAAGACAACAAATAATACCCTTACTGGGATACATTGCAACTTAGCTTTTCTCAGATATAAATTTACGTGAGCAGATATAAATAACGACACTGACACAGAAGGATCATTTTACGATTATTATGAACATTGATTAACTGGAACGAACGTTAACATCATCTTATACACTGTTCCATATTCTGTTTTTAAAACACTGATTGTTATTATTGGACGAACAGGACTAAAAAATGTCAGTTGCATGTTTTGTTCTTCAACAACGATCTTCATATAAGATAAATAAGTTGCACGAGAAACGAACATTGTTTTGTGAAAATACCCTAACAATGACTGTCTGCGAAAAAGTAGACACTTCATCAATTAATAAAAAAAAATATTACCTCTATTCCAAAAATATTTTCATCTCATAAACATTTCTTAGCGCTCAGCCTCACGCAATCTCCTTAAATGGTATTAAAAATCTTTCAGCAACGTATCTCTTTCTAGTCACAACTCATGTGGTACTCAAACATACTAATCACGATCATTAGTTCACAACGGCCACGAATGGCTTGGCTGCGCTAGCGATGCGCGACCAAACGGTAGTGTCTCTCATACAGACATTTCAGTAGTACCGAAACTAGCGGAAATGTTGTGCACCGAACAGTTACCTACCACGTCTTCAAAATTTCTTCACCAAAAAGTTTATAAATGCATTATTTACGAATATATTACTATACTTGTTTAAAATGTCTTTGCAAGTAAAGTGTATGCAACAATACAGTAATTAACTAACAAATCAACTTTAGCCGGCCGCAGTGGACGAGCGGTCTGCAGCGCGACAGTCACAGTCTGCACGGCCGCTACGGTCGGAGGTTCGAATCCCCCCTCGGCCATGGATGTTTGTGTCGTCTTTAGTATAAGGTAGGTTTGTAATTTTAGGGACTGATAACCCCGCAGATAAGTCTCTTAAGCTTAACACACTTTTGAAATCAACTTTATGTCTACCTTTGCTTGGATGTAAAACGAGTCAGGCGTACTAAATGTAATTTCGCCGTAATCGACGATATCTGAGAAACGAGTAGGGATTATTCGATGAAAAACTTCATTTTGACATTATCCATTTACCGAGCTCTGTGCATAGTTCAAAGCGAGATGTGTAGGGCCTATTTTTAAAGTTCAGATGTGATGTCCTTGAAAAAACCTCCCACACCAACAGATATTTTGGAACGTGAAATAAAACATGAACGATATTTTCATCGAATACGTAATACTGCATCAGTCACTTTTTACAAATATTTAATTATCGCGATACGTTTCGGCAGCATCCTCTCATCATATTTACACATGTGCGTCGTTCACTTTATGTGCCAGAGAGGTTATGAATTGTACAATAGGCCTAAACAGGAATATAATTCTGTCACGTAATGTACATTATGTGTTTACGATGATTAGTAATTATATATTATTATGGTTACTTACATTTGGTACTTATCATATTTTGGCACAAAGGGCATAATAACTCCAATACAACTATTTTCGCAGATATGTGTATAATTTTCGAAAGATTCTCATCAGCTAAGATGAACAATTGCTAACAAGTGTAAAAGTATACATCATAATATTGATAACATTAATCATCTAATATGTGACATGGTAAGTGTGGTTGATTACTTAGTGGAAGCAATCTTTTTCTTCAATTAAATAAGCAATCAACACTGTAAATCTTTTTGGAAAAGTTAATATTATTGCTTTCCACTTTCTCATTTAGTAAATTTTCTCCATATGTTGTGCCATTTATGAAAATTTTTAATTGTTCATACAAATCCATTTGGTCATCCATTGCCATTGAATGGTTGGACTGTGTCTTTTATATGGTTGACTAGTGTTGATTAATTAAAAATGTTGGTGTGGTAGGCTTTTCATATATCTTGTATGGATGTCCCTTCGTGTCTCGCCTACATAGAAGGCTCTGCAAGTGTTACATATTATTTTAGAAATGCCCGATTTTGAATGTTTGTCTGTCTTTGCATTTATAGTTTGTTATGTGTTGTAAAGTCAATGTTAAAATTGTGTGGTCTGTAAATGTTTGCTATTTCGTATGAGACTTTACCTGTGAATTGAATGCAGGCTGTTGTTTCTTTTTCATGTCCTGTGTTGAAGGTGGTATGTTATTGTTTTTTTTTTTTCTGTTTTGTGTGAGTTTGTCTATAAATGTGTCATCGTAGCCATTTGCCGTAGCTATATACTTGATTATGCTGACCTCATTGAGATTAGCTTGTTTATCCATTGGCATGCTGTAGAGTAGTGGACTGTAAGCAGCACCTTTGTGTGTCGTGGGATGGCAGGATGAGCTGTGTATGGTGATACCTGTTGGTGTTGCTTTTCTATGAACTTTGAAGATGTGTGAATTGCTATATTCATATATGTTAAGGTCAGGAAAATTGATGCTACAATTTTTTCCAGATTCAACGGTGAATTTTATGTTTCTGCCCTGTTTAACGAGTGTATCAAGTATGTGTTTAATATAATTTGTGTCACCATCAACCAGTAGCAATGTATCATCAACATAGCGTTTGTAATAAATGATTTTATCTATAGGGCATATTTTAATAGTAAGGTTTTTTGTTCATGATGGTTAATGTATATGTTGGCAGTGGTAAATGTTGTGCTTGAAACCACTGAGAGACCTCAAGGTTGCCTATAAATTTTATTATTAAATGTAGTGGTTATCCTTTAATACTAGTTGGAGGAAGGCCATGAATTCAGTAATTTCAGGCAACAATTGTTTTTTGATGTTTTATAAGGTTTGACCTGATGATTTTGAGTGTTTCTTGAAAGGGGACGTTCGTGTATAGATTTGTAATGTCAAATGATACACGTTGGGCTGAATGAGGGATTTGATGTCTATGTATGTCTATGTAATCTATCAGGCACACGCTCACCTCGAAATGACTCATCAGCAGAAGGCAAACGTGATTTTTAATTCTGCTACGTTCCCTCTCGCTATTGCCTGCCGGTCTTCGTAAATGAATCCAACGAACTATGAAGCGAGATACGTTTGGCATAATCGTCCGCTGCTCCTAGTTCGTCCGCTGCTCCTAGTTCGTCCGCTGCTCCTAGTTCGACCGCTGCTCCTAGTTCGTCCGCTGCTCCTAGTTCGTCCGCTCTTTTTGGCTTTTGCTACAGCTACTAAAAGAGGTCTTTTTTATGACAGCTTTTTTATATAATGAATCAGTGTTTCCAAAGCGTGTGCTATTACCCGTATTTTTGGGCAATTTGACATCATATACTTAGGCAAATAACCAGTTATTTACACGAATGGGTGATACAATGGTATTCAACTACTTTGCATACAGAGTACTCGTAGTACTTTATTTTTAAAATAGATTTCTTGTGGCAGTGAACTATGAAACTACAGCTGAGCTGCATCTCAGCTTGAAACGAAGGTAACTGGCACAAGGGAATCACGCGATTCTGCGCGCTCTCGCGTCCTCTCGCTGTTCCCCGTCAGTCTTCGGAAAAGGAGCGGACGAAGTAAGAGGCGTGGGATCTGCGAACTAGTTCGCGTAGTTCGCCTGTGGGAGCGCTCTTCCGAACTAGTTCGTTCGCGAACTACACAAGACTAGTCCCATGGTGGAGTGACGACTGCCGCCTTGCAATATGGTCGCGGCGAGCAACTCTGCGTAGGTTCAAAAGCCGGCCAACTGCTGAGACCCTCGCAGCCTTTCGGATGGTGAGGGCAAGGTGTCGACAAACGATTCGTGAGAGCAAGAAACGTTCATGGCAGCAGTTCCTCAATACCGTTACTCGTTCCACTAGAAGTTCACAGGTATGGGAGACCATCAGGAGAATATCCGGGAGAGGAGGAAGGCGTCCAATTGCTGCTGTAATGGGAAATGACACCCTACAGATGAACCCACAAGTGATTGCGCAGACTATGGCGGCACATTTCGTCGCAGTCACTTCTACTGCCAGTCAGAATCCTGCTTTCAAACGCCACAGGTTGTTTGTGGAGAAGGGTAGTTTGGATTTTAATTGCACCGTTGATGAAGAATACAATTGCCCCTTTTCCATGTGGGAACTCAATTCTGCGCTCCTTTCAACTCCTGACACATGTACTAGTTATGACGGGATCCATTACAGCATGCTACAGAACCTTACCGACCGAAATAAAGAAATTCTACTCGCCCTTTTTAATCGAATCTGGCAGTCTGGCCACTTCCCCGACTCCTGGCGTGCAGGGCTTATGATTCCTCTTTTAAAGCTTGGAAAGGACTCTACATGCCCGAGTAGCTATCGTAGTGTTGCCCTCACTAGCTGTGTGGGAAAGACCTTGGAGCGGATAGTCAACCGCCGCCTTGTCTGGATGTCAGAATCCAGGCAGCTCCTTAGTCGCTTCCAGTGTGGGTTCAGGAGACATCGATCCACCTTCGATAACCTGGCCTTACTGGATGCGGCGATAAAACAGGCTTTCCTGCAAAGGTATTACCTTTTGGCTATATGTTTTGACACTGAGAAGGCCTACGACACTACCTGGCGGCATCTTATTCTGAGATAGGTCCACCATTGGGCATTCCGTGGATGTCTACTCACTTTTATCAAGTCCTTTCTTTCCCCACGCGACTTAGATACAGAATCGGTGACACCCTTTCTGATCGTTTTGAACAGGAGAACGGAGTGCCTCAGGGCAGCGTTGTAAGTGTAGCTTCGTTTGCCATAGCTATTAACAGTTTTACGTCCGTTGTTAAATGTCCTGTTAAGTGTTCTTTATTTGTTAATGACTTCTCTCTCTTTTGTTCTTCATCCGACCTAGTAACGACAACACGTTAGTTGCAACTCAATCTTCTCCGTTTGAATGAATGGGTAGAGAAGACTGGCTTTATGTTTTCAACCGAGAAGTCTGTTTGTGTTCTTTTTAACCGTACCTTTTGCATTTTTAATTTGCCTGAGCTGCAACTGAGGGACGCCGTTTTACATTTTAAAGATAGAGTGAGGTTTCTGGGCCTCATATTTGACACGAAACTGTTATGGCTGCCACACCTGAAAGATTTGCCAAGACGGTGCCTTAAAACCCTAAGCAATTTAAAATGTATTATCCATACGTCATGGGGAGCACACAGGACTTGCCTGCTCCGATTTTATAGAACCTTTTTGCAATCGCGGCTTGATTATGGATGCACGATTTATGGGTCTGCACGGCAATCGTATTTGAAGATGCAGGATGCGGTTCAGCATACAGGGATTCGGTTGGCCACTGGGGCATTCAGAACAACCCCCATACGAAGTATCTGTGCTGAGGCTGCCGAGCCGGCGCTAAATTTCAGTCGACGGCTGCTCATGGTGTGCCAGGCGTACAAAACGCTGTCGACACTTTTCACACCTGCATACCACACCGTAGCTGATCCTCCGTTGGAAAGGCTTTTTCCTAATCGGCACCGAGCTACAAGCCCTTTTGGGATCCGCACTAAGTATTGCCTTTTAGAGATGGGAATGGCAGATCTTAGTGTTGGTCGAGGTTTGGGAAGGTTTCTACCTTAGCTTGTCCGGAAGCCCCGTCTTGTTTTAGATCTCGTGATTTTACCTTTCAGTCAGTCTTCTTTAATATTTTAGACATGCATCACACTTATATAGAGTGTACACTGACGGTTAGAAACAGGACAATACCGTCGGCTGCTCCGTCGTATTCCTCGACCGTGTCATCCGGATTCGGCTTCCTGAGAATTATTCTGTTTTCTCAGCAGAGCTTCATGCGATTCTGAAAGCGCTGGAGCAGATCAGAAGTGATCAGCGTAAACGATTTATTCTCTGCTCTGACTCTCTTAGTGCGCTGCAGGCATTACGTTAGCCCTATTCAGTTGTGACGTTATTGCAAGATATACAGAACGCACTGACCCTCCTCCAATGCCGAGACAAAGAGGTCACGTTTTGTTGGGTACCGGGACATGTTGGAATTCCGGGAAACGAGGAAGCTGATCGGGCCGCCAAAGAGGCCTGTCGAGACAGCGTAGTGGCACGGTGCCATATTCTTCTGCAAGATACCACTTCTATGTTGCTGCTGCGATCTCTGCAATTGTAACAAGCTGCGGCTGCTGAAGCCCACTACCCATCCGTGGCGATCCTCCTGCCGACCAATCAGGAGGGATGAGGTCGCCATTACCCGCCTGCGAATCGGGCATTGTCCATTTACCCACGGATTCCTCCTACTGCCTGTGGCGTACAGATAACCGTCCGCCGGGCACAGAGAACAGGCAGATGTTGGTGCAGATTTGCCACATATTTTAGGGATGACGAGGCGATTGTGTTCAAACTTTTACACTTTTATGAGATTTATGGACTCTGGCCTAAGCTTTTAGGCTGGAGGTTTTAGTGTATTGTAGATTGGTAGGTTGATATCTTTTCTTCCTACAGGCAGTCAGCTTTCATCCTAACTGCTTCATCCACGTTCTACTTTTTAGACAAAGTACGATGGTGGCTCTTGAGTTATCCACCTTGATTCCTGCTGCACCCAGGTTTTATCTCCAGTTGTTTAATTTTGCATTTTATATAGTGTTTCCCTCATCTTGAAAAGAACATTCCTAACACTCGCCTCATCTAAATTATGTCCGGACGCTGAAAACCTCGTTGTTGAGAGCCCTCGATTCATCTTCATGATCAATTTCATCTATTAGTAGCTGATTGCCTTTTACTGTGAATTCAAGAAGTAGCCCAGGCTACAAAATTACAAACAAATTTTACCAGATTCTAACCAAGACATACACATTTACAAAAAAAATACTAGTCCGGTTATTCCATACAACCACCAGAAAGAAACACGGAATTCCATTTGGATCACTTGATATAGATGGTGGGCATATAAAAATCCGATAACGCTGCGAACCGATTACTGCGACACTTTACTCATCAAACAAACTGGCTTCCACAATCGCTCGAATTTGGTGACAGGTTGACGACGAAGTGTTTGTACTGAATCAAAGCTCCAGGATGCTGTCAGAATCGTTCGTTCACAAAATTAATATGAATTTCTCTCGTGGGCTCCCATTAGCGTAAGTACCAGTCTGTGTGAGGTTTCAGTGTCCTCTGCTTTGGTTCCAATATTGGAACAGCGGTTTACGTCCGTGTACGCACATTAGTCTGTATACAGAGTAAATTCAGAGCTACGCGACTCGAGCGATACTTTTAGCAGCCGGTTCCATTAATTTACATTTAGGCTTCCAAATACATTTCCTCCGTATATCGTTGCCCGTTGGACGTAAACGTTATTAATGATGGAAAGCACTAAGACACTTTATGTATTAAATAACACGGACGAAAGCGAGCGGCTATTAGTAGTATGGAATATCCAACTCGTACAGCATCGTTATAAAATGTTTGGAAGGAAAGAGACAATTTATCGAGGGAACACCGTCGTTGAACAGTTGAAAAGGATCGAGGCACAAAGTAAACTTTTGTGCATCGCAAACACACATGTCTGTGATTCATATATGAAGATGTAAAACAGAGTTTGTACTTCGAAATCGGCCAATTCCCTTTACACAATTCACTAGTAAGTCAAACGTAGAATACTAACATTACTTCATTCAGTTAGATAGAAGTAATTTGAGTTGTTGCAGTATGTAAATCAAAGGTTTACTCTACACGTATAGTTCAACAAGCGATACTGGCAACGCTTTGCAGTTGCTGAATACAAACGATAATTTGATGTACATCCTACACTCGACGTTTTAATCTGCATGCCCATCACCTACCCTATCTCTATGCCTGGTTCGTAGCATCTTAGGTCACTCTCTGTATTAGCTAGTTGATATTTATTTAGTCCAATGCTCTGAATTTTGTGTCCTTCTAGACCCACTATCTCTGTCCATCTTCATCTTCCTCCTATCTGTCCATCCCTCTACCTTCCCTATCAACTCTATCAACCTGTGCCTTTTTCTCCGTCACAATCACCTCATACTCCTCCTTCTTCTGATTTCCCCCCCCCCCACTCATCCCCGGCCACTGTAGTCGAAGATCCATCACCCCCCCCCCCCATCATTACATACCCTGCACACCGCTAGACTCCTCCTGTCTTTACTTTATGTTTATATCTTTATATTAATGCTGTGTTTGATATTTTTGTATAGTGACATGCCAGCAATAATGTTGGTGCATAAGTACAGTTTTCAATGATTTCAAAAATTGTTCAAATATTTGTGAACCAATTGGACCAATGGTGATTAGACCATAGACTTACAAAGTCCTTCAGCTAACTTATACTTAGCATAACAAAGATACAATCATGCCCAAGGGATGACTCGAACCTCCGGCAAAAAGCCTCCTGCCGGCCGCGGTGTCCAAGGGGACTGAGGCGCTCCAGTCACGGTCTGTACGGCAACTACGGTCGGGGGGTTCGAATGCCCCCTCGGGCATGGATATTTGTGCCGTCCTTAGTATAAGGTAGTAGATAAGTAGTTTGTAAGTTTAGGGACTGATGACCCCGTAGTTAAGTCCCATAAGCTTAACAAACATTTGAACATTTTGAATTTGAAAAAGCCTCCCAGTCCGTAGCATGGCGTCTTAGATCACGAGGTCATTCCGCGCTGCTTAGAATGGTTTCTATTGTGCTGGAGTGCAATGAAATGAGTGATTGGAAGATGGCAGTTTAATATGCCGTAACTGGGAATCTTTATACATATTTCAAACAACAGGTCCGCTGCGGCTGTTAAAAACTTTTAGTGAAACACGATCGGTTTCGCAACTTAAAATTCCGTCCTGAGGTGTTTTATCTATTTACAAATGAAGAAATACCTATCAAAAAGTACGCGTTGTCAATATCATTAATCCAAAAGTGTCAAGGTCTAGGTCTGCTTACGTCAAATCATTAAAATGATCTCATACCATACTGGATGGAGCTCATACACTCTCATTTATGTCCAGGCTTCTTTTCAAATTCCTATAAAAATCTTCGAAGAACTTTCTACTAAAGCGTAAGGGTCCAAAATTAAAAGTTAGTGACGGGATCCCAAGGGTTTCCCTTTAAATAGAACCGCAATAAAAATATCAAATCAGGGAGGTAGTGGCAATTCAATGTCGTAAGTCTACTTTTTAAGAAGACTAAAGCTTTCGGAACCTGGACCTGTCTGAAAACTTAAATCCGCTGTCAAGAAGTTGTCACAGTTACCGCCTATGAAGATCGTCTAAAAACACTCATTACTCCCAGACAGATCTATGCCATGGAAAGGCCCTCGCTAATTTTGATTGCTTAACAGAACTTTTTTTTTAATTTTTTGCTTTATCTTGAGTCCTTTTAAATGTTTTAATATATAAACAACTTTCCACTTTATGTCCAAGTTGGTTTGTCAATTTTAAGTTGTAAGCTCATGAAAATTAAAAGCGGAGCTGGTTAGAACCTTAATATTGTACGAATATTCTGTCAGACTACTAGTAACAGATTTTAGGAAAATGCCCCTTACAAATGTTACATACTGATATTTTATCATGTCTTATAAAAATGTACATCCATTCTCCATCACTTAAATCGAGGCGCTGTGTGAACAGTAACTGCGACTCTGCGCATGCGTTACTTTCCGCGTATGACTGTGCCACAGCCGCACCCAGTGGCCAGTCGGATACCTTCAACAAGAGTGTCTCCCCAACCGATATACAATGGAGGTAATTATAAAATCTTGATAGTGGAAATTTAGTCTTCGTAAAAGTAGATTTACGTTAATGAATTGCAACTATCTCCCTGATTCGACCACATTTAATTTCTTATTAGGAAATTTCGTAACTTATTTTTCATTATGTACGCTGTTATTTACAGACGATTGTAAAGCGGATAGAATCTGACCTCTGGTAAGATAATTTTGTATATAGGAGAAATGGAGAAACTTGAAGAGCAATACATTACATCTGGTCTTAGCGCATAGAATAAGGAAAGGCAAATGTAAGATTTCAGTGTTTATAGATTTTGAAAGACCTTTTGACAGTGTTGACTGGAATACACTTTTTCAGATTGTGAAGGAAGAAGGAGTAAAAATAGGGAGCGACGATCTACATTCGACTTGTACAAAACCAGATAGAGGTTATGAGTCGAAGGGCATGAAAGGCAAGCAGTGATTGGGAATGGAGTTAGAGGGAGTTGTAGTCTTTTCCCAGCGTTATTCAGTCTGTACATTGAAGAACCTATGAAGGAATGCAAGTAGAAATTTGGAGAAGGAATTAAATTTCAAAAAGAGGAAAAATAAATATTTTCTGTTCGGCGACGGCATTTTAATTCTGTCATCGACAGCAGAGGACCTCGAAGAGAAATGGCGCTGTATGGACACTGTCTTGAAGGGAAGTTACAAGATGAACATTAGTTACAGCAAAACAAGGGTAATAAAAGCAGGCGATGCTGAAGAAATTATAATAAGTAGTAGCATTCGTGTTTTACTTGAGGAACAAAATCTGTTGATATAAAGTGCAAAATGGTATGGGAAGAAAAACATTTCTGATGAATCAAAATTTTTTAACATCTAAGATTTATTTAAATAGTAGAAAGTCCTTATTGAAAGAATTTTTCGGGAGTAAAGCATTTGTACTGAAGGAAAACGTGAACGTTAGAGCGTTCAGAGAAAAAGATGATGTAAGTATTTGAAATGTGCTGCTAGAGACGAATGCAGAAGATGAGGCGGGTTGATCGTCTATCTAATGAGGAGGTGCTGAACACGTCTGGGGAGAAAAGAAGTTTCTGGCATATCTTGAGTAAGAGAACAGATCAAGTAATCCTGGATTTAGCATTGCAGGGAAGTGTGTGGCGTGATATTCGCAAAGGTGGACTAAGAGACGAGTGCAAAAAGATGACGGTAGCCACAATTATGAGGGATGAAGTTTTCCACAAAACAGATGAGCTGCATGAAACCAGTCCTTGGACTACAAGCAACGGCAACCGCATGTTCCATCCAGCTTCAGTTTATCTGATCGTGAATTCTGTAGCAGATTTACCATCAATGTAACATTTCTAAAGGTGTATTACATACCTCTTTCACCACCGTAACCTTTTGTTCTCCTACGCACTTCATGATGCATTTTTTTTTTTTTTTTTTTTTTTTTTTTTTTTTTTTTTTTTTTTTTTTTTTTTTTGCGCTCTGTGGTATTACTGAAGGTCTCACGGTTTCATTATTCCGAATAGAGTCCCGGCTGTTCTCATAATTAATGATCTTTAATATTAAATTTTTATGCAATGATTGGTTAAGGAGTTTCCTTTCAAACAGATTGTAAAACGGTAATGCGGTAAACCATTATATTACTCCCTCAGGAAACAAGATTTGTTTTTCCGAGAAGCGACAGAAACCATTGCACTTAGCCCATTGAACAATTTACTGATTTTCACCTTCCATATTTAATACAAAACGCTTATGCAAAAGAATGTATCTTTATAACTTATTATGGTGTATAAAGTGACAGAGTTCCCACTTATGTTTAGTCTGTAGTCTTCTGTTGAATCCTATTTAAAAAGTAATTAATTCCAGTGTAGACAGGTTCTCGAGTAATAATCTTACAAAAGCTGGTGACCAGTTGAGGGACGTCGTGGGGAATGCTCGTGTTTAACGAAGCAGCCTGAAACCACGTTGCACATTCACACACACACACACACACACACACACACACACACACACACACAGAAAAGCTGTGAGGTGACTCTTATCTTAGAGTAATGCAGTATTTGGTTATTTTACTTACCTTATTAGCATCTGCCATTCATATTTGCCATTTCGTTTACAAGACGTTATGGAGTTCTCGTTTGTAAATACATTTCGCGGGTTTGCCGCCGGATGACATTGTGAATCTCCCACAATATTTCGCCGACACAACTGTTCGACATCTTCAGGTGGTGGTAGCTGTCAGTACTTCAAGGCGCGAATGATGGTAATTGCGTGGCAGCGGCGGTATTTTTCAGGGCGTGTGCAGAGATTACGCATGCGCGAGAGACCGTTCAGTGTTGGTCGGCGGCGGCGCTTCTGGTGCCCCCTGCTGGGAGCCGAGGAGGTGTCTTCCGCGCGTGCGCCGTGGGCAATGATGTGCTGCCGGACGCTCCCGTGGTGGAAATTGGAACTAAGTATCTGCGTTGCGCTGCGTTCCTCCGTGTTTCCGATTTTCTCCTTTTTCCTGTTTTGCTTTGATTGCAGCCAATAGTGGATTCCAGGCTGCGCTCATCTGGAAACCTGCATCCCTGTTGATAAGATTATCCGCCGTACGGATGTGTATGGCCTCCTTAAAAATACTGTCCCAGAATGATGATACTGACGATAGAACTTCCGTTTTCTCGTAACACATCCGATGACCTGTGTTCAGGCAGTGCTCTGCTACCGCTGACTTACTGGGTTGTCCTAGGCGTGTGTGGCGCTGGTGTTCAGTACAGCGTTCTTGCACAGTTCGACATGTCTGCCCTATATAAGATTTTCCGCACTGACATGGTATTTTATATACGCCGCGTTTGCGAAGGCCGAGTTCGTCTTTGACCGAGCACAATATATTCCTCAGTTTTGATGGCGGACGAAACACACATTTGATGTCGTGTCTCTTCAGGATACGTTCTATCCTAGATGACATGCCACCAAAATAAGGCAAGAACGCCGTTACCGTGGGTGCCTCCGAATCTTCATCAACATCCTTTCGTTGAAATTGCTTCAATTGAAAAGCATTGCGTATTTGTCGCTCAGAATAACCGTTTTTTCTGGAATACAGTTCTTAGATGTTGTAGTTCACCTGGCAAGCTGTCAGTATCTGAGACCACATGCGCCCTGTGTACCAAAGAGCGTAAGACGCTACCGCGTTGTGCAGGATGATGACAACTTGTGGCCTGCAAATATAGCTCTGTGTGTGTCGCTTTGCGGTAGACACTATGGCCCAGCGTACCATCAGGTTTTCTTTTTACCATAACATCCAGAAAAGGTAAACTTCCGTCTCTTTCCAACTCCATGGTGAACTGAATACTTGGATGGAGTGAATTCAGATGCTGAAGAAACATGGGTAACGTCTCTATTCCGTGAGGGCACACCACAAATGTGTCATCCACATAGCGCCAGAAACAAGAAGGTTGCAGACGCGCTGACAGTAGTGCTCTTTCCTCAAAGTCTTCCATAAAATAGTTGGCCACCATGGGAGATAGAGGAGTCCCCATGGCGACTCCGTCAACTTGTTCAAAATATTGGTTATTGAATAAGAAGTACGTTTATGTAAGCACATGCTCGAACAATGCCACAATGTCTTTCTCAAACTTACTGCTGATGAGCTGCAGTGAGTCCTGTAAAGGTACTTTAGTAAATAAAGAAACGACGTCAAAGCTGACCAAGATATCTGTTGATTGTAGTTGAAGAGTCCTTAGGCGTTGTATGAAGTCCTCCGAATTTTTGATGTGGTGTTCACATTTGCCTACAAGTGGTGCCAACTGAGAAGCAAGATATTTAGCCAAGAAGTATGTAGGCGCACCAATGTTGCTCACAATTGGACGTAAAGGAGTCCCTTCCTTATGGATTTTTGGTAGGCCGTACAGTCTCGGAGGAACTGCAGCCTGTTGCCGCAGGCCTTTCCTAAGGTTATTTGGAATAGAACTCTTTTTAATGAGGTCTAATGTTTTCCTCTGAATCTTGCAAGTCGGATCTTCTTTCAACTTGCGATATGCAGGGTCGTCAAGCAGTGCCTCGATCTTTGAGTTATACTCAGTTCTTGAGAGAAGGACAGTGGCGTTCCCCTTGTCAGCAGGTAAAATTGCGAGGTCTTTGTCTGCCCTTAAGTCACTCAGAGCCTTTCTTTCTGCTGAAGAGATTAAACTTCTTCGGCTAAGCTTTGGTCAGGATTCTGCAGGTGTCTCTCCTAATCTCTTCTGCAACGTCACTGGGAAATTTCAAAATTGCTTGCTCTGTCCCAGATATAACTTCTCGAACCGGAGCTGTCCCTGGTGTTGGTGCAAAATTCAAATCCTTCTCGAGCACCGAAACGGCTGCGTCGTCCAAAATTCTATCCGTGAGATTAAACACGGTGCGTCGACGAATTCTAGTTTCTTCTTTTGCTTGGGCCTCGAGATGATTGTATTTTGACACTGGTTGGGTTCATTAAAAAGAGTTCTATTCCAAATAACCATAGGAAAGGCCTGCGGCAACAAGCTGCAGTTCCTCCGAGACTGTACGGCCTACCGAAAATCCATAAGGAAGGGACTCCTTTACGTCCAATTGTGAGCAACATTGGTGCGCCTACATACTTCTTGGCTAAATATCTTGCTTCTCAGTTGGCACCACTTGTAGGCAAATGTGAACACCACATCAAAAATTCGGAGGACTTCATACAACGCCTAAGGACTCTTCAACTACAATCAACAGATATCTTGGTCAGCTTTGACGTCGTTTCTTTATTTACTAAAGTACCTTTACAGGACTCACTGCAGCTCATCAGCAGTAAGTTTGAGAAAGACATTGTGGCATTGTTCGAGCATGTGCTTACATAAACGTACTTCTTATTCAATAACCAATATTTTGAACAAGTTGACGGAGTCGCCATGGGGACTCCTCTATCTCCCATGGTGGCCAACTATTTTATGGAAGACTTTGAGGAAAGAGCACTACTGTCAGCACGTCTGCAACCTTCTTGTTTCTGGCGCTATGTGGATGACACATTTGTGGTGTGGCCTCACGGAATAGAGACGTTACCCATGTATCTTCAGCATCTGAATTCACTCCATCCAAGTATTCAGTTCATCATGGAGTTGGAAAGAGACGGAAGTTTACCTTTTCTGGATGTTATGGTAAAAAGAAAACCTGATGGTACGCTGGGCCATAGTGTCTACCGCAAAGCGACACACACAGAGCTATATTTGCAGGCCACAAGTTGTCATCATCCTGCACAACGCGGTAGCGTCTTACGCTCTTTGGTACACAGGGCGCATGTGGTCTCAGATACTGACAGCTTGCCAGGTGAACTACAACATCTAAGAACTGTATTCCAGAAAAAACGGTTATTCTGAGCGACAAATACGCAATGCTTTTCAATTGAAGCAATTTCAACGAAAGGATGTTGATGAAGATTCGGAGGCACCCACGGTAACGGCGTTCTTGCCTTATTTTGGTGGCATGTCATCTAGGATAGAACGTATCCTGAAGAGACACGACATCAAATGTGTGTTTCGTCCGCCATCAAAACTGAGGAATATATTGTGCTCGGTCAAAGACGAACTCGGCCTTCGCAAACGCGGCGTATATAAAATACCATGTCAGTGCGGAAAATCTTATATAGGGCAGACATGTCGAACTGTGCAAGAACGCTGTACTGAACACCAGCGCCACACACGTCTAGGACAACCCAGTAAGTCAGCGGTAGCAGAGCACTGCCTGAACACAGGTCATCGGATGTGTTACGAGAAAACGGAAGTTCTATCGTCAGTATCATCATTCTGGGACAGTATTTTTAAGGAGGCCATACACATCCGTACGGCGGATAATCTTATCAACAGGGATGCAGGTTTCCAGATGAGCGCAGCCTAGAATCCACTATTGGCTGCAATCAAAGCAAAACAGGAAAAAGGAGAAAATCGGAAACACGGAGGAACGCAGCGCAACGCAGATACTTAGTTCCAATTTCCACCACGGGAGCGTCCGGCAGCACATCATTGCCCACGGCGCACGCGCGGAAGACACCTCCTCGGCTCCCAGCAGGGGGCACCAGAAGCGCCGCCGCCGACCAACACTGAACGGTCTCTCGCGCATGCGTAATCTCTGCACACGCCCTGAAAAATACCGCCGCTGCCGCGCAATTACCATCAGTCGCGCCTTGAAGTACTGACAGCTACCACCACCTGAAGATGTCGAACAGTTGTGTCGGCGAAATATTGTGGGAGATTCACAATGTCATCCGGCGGCAAACCCGCAAAGTGTATTTACAACAGATCCGCCGTGAAAGCTTGAAAAGAGTTCTCGTTTGCTAGTAATTTGAATATCCGGTAGTAATGACGCCCATGGAGACACAATAAGACCGCTTGTTACCCACGATGGGCAGTATTCCGTCCATGCAAGGCAACAAATATGATGGTATTCCTTTGTTATGTTCCGAGAATATGTTACCAGTTGATGTACATATTTAAAAGTGGTATGGTGCGAACAACGTTAAGAGCAAAACCACCAATGTATTGTTCTGAGTAAACTTACTTTCCATCAAATAATATACCACAACGATTTTTATCTCTCCGCCGTCATCTCGTAAAAATGTTTTACTCTATATATATGGAATAAGACGGTGATTACTGTGAACTCTATGAATGAATATTAAGCAAAATGCAGAAATAATGAATATTGTGCTTACTTACTATGAGAAGCTGTGATTCACTGATTTCTATCAATGTAGAAACATTATTCAACACAGAATAATTGCAGAGTGGCTGCAGAAATGTACCCCAACTGGACGTGAACACCATTTTGCTGGCGCCATTCTAGCGAGAACAGAGTTATTTAGTGAGGTACTTTACGTCCTGCTGATTTAAATGTAAATTACTGGGATTTGATTGCGTACATCCCTTGTTTTGCTACACGCTTTGAACTAACGGATTTCCTGTTTACCACCAAACTTGGCTGTTCTGCCTATTTAATTAGAAAAATACAAGCGCAGATAAACTCAGACCAACATACACGTAATACTCATGACCGTAAGGAATATATATATTTGTCTGCTTTTGAAGTATAATACAAATAATATATAAATGCCAGTATTTGTACAGCACCTCGTAAATAGTACATAGTCTAAAAAATTATTTGCTTCCGAATTAGGCAAAACTTGTTAAGGTTTATTATTTCCCATTTAAATTAGTGTGTCATTAAAAACTTTTCGCAGGCCGTGGTGGCCGAGGGGACTGCGGCGCGCCAGTCACGGTCTGCACGGCCATTACGGTCGGGGGTTCGAATGTCCCCTTGGATATGGATATTTGTGACGTCGTTAGTGTTAACTAGTTCATAAGTAGTTTTTAAGTTTAGGGACTGATGACCCCGTAGCTGAGTCCCATAAGCTCTACAAACATTTGAACATTTGATGATTTGATACAACTTTTCAAGTTTTACTACTCGGAGGATTTACTTATTTAGGTAGTTTGTTACTAAGTCCAATTAAAATTACTTTTGGATTGTCAGGTTACAGTGGCAATGCGCAGTATTACCGGTCTGCAACCAACCACACTTCGTAGGTTGTGGGAAACTTTCAACGTAAGTGGTCAATTCAGCAGTTCGTAAACCTATTGGACCAAACTGGTATGGTCATCAGTCCGCAGACTTACAAACTACTTAAACTAACTTACAATAAGGAAAATACATACACCCATACCCGAGAGAGGACTCGAACTCAGGCGGGAACAGCCGTCCAGTCCGTACATGACGCCTTAGTCCACGTGGCCGTTCCGTGCTGCATTGTAAATGGCCTTGTCATTAGACGAGAGTGCGGTTAAGTGGATTCCCTTTTGACATAGGACATTGTGTCTACATGTATACTACTTCGAAGTAGTGTGTTTACGCCAATTACTAAATATCTCGTCAAAATTTGTCCGTAGCACGAGCAATCTTCTATTGCTATCCTTCCTCTGGGAGTTGAGATAAGCGGCGGTTTTCACTTCCTATTTTAAGGCAGCACACTACTATCTCTTCTATCCCGTTGCTTTTCTTCACAGTCGTAGGGTTGGAGTGGTTACTTCAGATTTGGCATTTCAATTTAAAAAACTGTCAAGGCAATAGACTGAAAAAGAAGATGGCTAAAGAGGCATAAGTATTAAACTTTTTCCAAAGGTTTTCCACAGACGAATATTTCAAAGTATGCTCTCTGCTGTATCGTCACAAGAGCTACAAAACTGCACATATAAAGGGACAGAAAAGCACTAACTGAGGAAGGCCGTTCAAGGTACATTAATTTTATTTTTTTCACAGATTATGCGAAGGGATTTGTTCCCCTTCATCAAACAAATCAGCGAAAGAACAGAACAATATCTCTGACGTTGGTTACTTTTAGAAATTCATAGTTCTGGAATCAATAATTTCCTGTTTAAGGTTTGACATGAAGGTGTTTCTTGACATGGGTAGGTACACTTTAACAGAAAGATCCCACTACTTTACCTCATATTAAATTTATTCCAGATAAATGAATGCTAAAATTGAGCTTTGCGACTGATAAAATCCATCGAACATTTATTGCTGTCTGATATATTTCCAAGTGTCACTTCAGGAGCACGTCCGGAGGACGTAAATGTTTATGACACCATTCCACAATAAATACGTGTCCGGCGAAAGCAGGTAGTGCAGTGTTGCACTTTCTCCAGAATAGCAATACTCTATTTACTGGATCGTAGCAGTGCTGACTCGAAGCACACACTAAACGAGCATGATGTACAGTCTGCATAAACCCAGTCTCTGCAGACAGTATACACAGAATAATTTTGCTTTGAGAAATCAGGAGGCGTAGTTCCTGAGGCGCGGCTTCTTGCGCTATTGCAACATGTCGTGTTGCCAACTTTCTGCCTTTCCCCCGGCCATATTAATATTACTGTAGTAGACTTTAGTTGTACCACAACACGCGATACTACAGCAGTCAGCACGGATTCCGAAAACAGCGATCATGTGAAACCCAGCTAGCTCTATACGTCCACGAGATCCACAAAGCAAGGGATACAGGCTCTCAGAGAGATAAGGTATTTCTCAACTTTCGCAAAGTGTTCGATACGGTTAGGCACTGTGGGTGTACGGAGTATGAGGTCAAACCTATGACTGATGAGATTCTATCTAATAGTCAACAGCACGTCATTCACATTGGAGAGAGGTATACCGAAGTAAAAGTGAGTTCTGGGGTACCCCAAGGGAGTATTACAGGATCGTTGCATCTCACAATATATATAAATGACATCGGAGATAAAATCTGAAGTTCAATGAGGCCTTTTGCGGCTGATGCTGTAGTATAATGACATGGTATCGACGGTGGCGCAAAGAGTGACACTGACCCTCGACATAAACAAATGTAAAGCATTGCGGATGCACGAACGCCAAAATTTTCTATTTCATTGCAGTACAGTCACTGGAAACAGACACTTTCTTATCTGAGAGTACGTACACAGCGTGATATAAAGCGGAAGGACCACATAAAATTATTCCTGAGTAGGGGATATGCTACACTGAGATTCGTTGGAAGAATCATCAAGAAGTGCAATCCAGCAACCAAGGCAGTAACACGAAACACTCGTTCGGTCAATACTTCAACATTTACAGTCATAGTGCGATCTTTAGCAGACAGAGTCGATACAGGGTTAGAGAAGGTCCAAAGACGATCAGCAACTTTCGATACCGGATGATTTAGTAAATGTGAAAGCATAACGGCAGACTGTTCGCTTCCCGAACACTTGACCAATATATTGCTTCTTGCTATTTATATCACACGGGAGGAACGCGATGATAAATTTAGAGAGCTTAGAGCCAACACGGAGACTTATGTGCAGTCATTTTTAGCGTCTTAACTATACGCCACTGGAGCGTGAAGAACAGGTACGTTAACGTGGAATATCGTGAGGTGCCTTGCGAGGTATACATGTTGATGTAGATTTAGAAGCTATAACTTAGTCGCTTCCGGTCGGTTGCTTTCCGTCTCAGACACCTATATCTACATCTATACATATTATAAAAATTATTGTAATGTTACTTTTTTTTTATTATCACTGGTGTTGTCAAAAGATCAAGGTTGAAAACCGGAATTGAAATTTAAATAACCGTAAGATCAGCAATAAATATAAATTTTTGAAATGGTTATCAGTTCTCAGTAGCAATGTAAGTTAAAAATTACGACAACACCAGAAAGCACCATTACATAAGAAAATAGTGGAATAAGTTACCTGGTATGCATTCATTGGTGGAAGCTGTGACACTGCAGTTGAACCTGTATGAATTGATTAATATCTTCGTTCTCGTAAACTGATGCTTGGTTTCATGACTATTAATTATTAAAGTTTTAAGACCGTGTGTAATTTTGATCACTATTGTTATCGAAAGTTAAAGAAATTATCGGACTTCGCTTTTAACAGAATGAAGATTTCCTGCAGGCATTGAATTCACTGTTTAACACAAAATGAGAGTAAATAAATTTTGCATTCTTTTGTCATCATGAGACAATAGGCAACAATAACCAAGCATCAATTTACTAATATTGCTGAAAATAGGAATCAGTTAAATAAAAGATGGGAAGAAATAGTAATTATTTAAATGAAATAGGAATTCCAAATGAAAGTTAAAGTTTATTAAGTAAAAGGGTGCTAACCAGAGCTCACACTTACATGATTATGGAGGTCGAGTAAAATACGTCCACTCAGTACAAAGGTAGAAAAACGAAAGACGAAAAGCGATTCCGTTTTCTCTCCAGATCGTTTGAAATAGTTGAAGGTATAACTTGAAACAGTGATAATCAGAGATTTATTGGCAGAGAGAACGGATGCTAGCGACAAGCGTCGCAGATATAATTTTCAATAAAAATAAATATTAATGTATCGCTACATTTGCCCCCTCTGGCTTTGAGTTGGCAAATGCGCATTTCCTACTCAAAGACATCATAAATTTCTTGTTATACAATTTTTTTTAACAGATTATTTAAGACTGTGTGAGCCCACTAGATATGAGATTAGAAGTTACAGTTGTGTATTTTTCCTTTATATATATATATATATATATATATATATATATATATATATATATATATATATATATATATTTTTAATTTTTTTTAACAATTTTCATTAATTTTTTTTTCATATTCAAATTATACAATGCAAAGCGTCGATGGTCGGACCAACGGTGTAGCGAGCGGTCCCCAGCGCGCCCGGATTGTTGACCCGTGGGCGTGGCGGTGCGGCGGCGACGCGGTGCAAGGCGGCAGGCCGATTAATGTCGGTGGTGTGCGCCGCAGACTCGGCCCCAGCGTAGTGGTGGGGTGAGATGCCAGGATGAGGTGCCCTTTGATAGAGCACGGACTGCTTTTCCCGCATCGCCTCGGTGTGGTTTTACATGAAATGAAAGTTGTACATATGCCATTAAAATTTATCCCTTAACTAAAAATTACAGGTTTGATTACTGAATGAGTTTATTTCTGTTTTATTCAGTTGAGTGTTTCAGTACTATTATAGTTTTTAGCGAACGGATGTAAGTGTGAGCTTTGATTTTAATAGCAAATATCGCAACCAACTGACATGAACATATGCCCATTCTTGACATAAATTCATTAATGGAAACTAAATTATATACAAGGCATATGTTCAGTTTATGACTTACCAAGACTTATAATTAACATATTACGTAAATAAAAAATTTTCTTTGGCTCACTGTGGGAGCTTTAATCGTTCATGAAATTATTTACTAAGACTTACATACTACGTCATATATATACATATAAACATTTAAAAAAATATGTACAGGCATTGGTAACTGGAGTTTACATTTTAGCGAATTAAGTTGTTTATTTTTCTGACATAGGGTATTCTTTGTACGTATCATAGCACAGTTCTTTGATTGGGAAATGCCGTAGGGGCGGTTTTCTCTGTGTTCATTATACAAATGTTAGATACATTTTGTTTATTTTGAAACCATTCACAGTGCTAGTTTGAATTTTCACACGGCGGGATCGCCATTGGGTGCGTGACGTAACAGTCAAGCGTCAACAATGAATAAATTTCTACCGCTGGCCAGCGTCAGCAGTGTTCGTTTAAACGTGGCAGCGGCAACCTCGCGAGCATTGCGTACAGCACATAACTCGCCGACTTTGTGTTTTCGCGTGTGTTCTTCATCTTTCTTCCAGAGTAGAAGATTCATCCATAACAGTTCATAGTGAAGATCGTCGCAGCGCGGTGAGTACCTAATTATTTATATTAAGGTGGTTAGGTCCGCTTACTTGCTGTGCTTTCTTCATTTATTTTTAGGCTGTCATCTCAGCTGCCTTAAAGTCCATTAGCTGAGATAAGACCTACGACTTCGTATGCAAATATATACGAATAGCCATCACTTCGTATATGCACTTCGAAAGTCACTTCACTGCACGATTTTTTATCATGACTGTTTATGTCGGTATGCCGCACGTAACAAGTTTTTGTGGTTTATTTCAGACCACACTATTTAAGTGTCCACAACCATAATGCAGATATACATATAGTCAAGTACTTATCAGTCTACACGTTCACTTATCACTTTAATTTATTATGCGAGTGCTACCTTTTGTAGTCCGAGCTCACTATTGTCAATGACAAAATCACTTCACTAATTAATTAATATGTTCATGAAGGCATAGACTTCTGTCGCGCACTTTGACTATAAATGCGTCCTAGTTTTGTGAATACAAACACTGTTTGTGTGGATAGTTTTATCACTTAAAGTTTTCTGTCACTAATAACTCACAGTAGTATCACTGTCCTTTCAGTTCGTTTTATCACGTTCTACACATATCTTCTGGATTTTATACAGTTCATATTAACCTATCGTTACTTTACTATTTACAAAGGTTATATACAGTGACAAATTATTCTGAAATACTAGTCATTAACAGAGTTCATAAATCTTCAAATGACATACAAGCCACATTTTATCGTATTTTGGTTATTATTTAGTCATCATTATAGTTTATTGTCGACAATATAGTGCATTGTACAATAAGTCGCGGCCTATGTTCATGTCAGAGGTCGGTAGTGGGGGTCCTTGTTTTCAGCAATATTATTCCTCATAATCCTTTTATTTTTGAGCTTAAAGGTTCGTCATTAAGCATTCATATCACCACATTGGATATGTCAGATTTATTTTTTTTTTTTTTTTTTTTATATATATAGATTGAGAAATGGATCTTTGGAATTTTTAATATCGGATTTTGTCAGTATTAAAATGGGAGGTGAAGTCTGTCATACAACATTAGCAGTTAGCCTATAAATTTGGGATGGTTCTTTTCTTTTAAACAGGTAATGCAAAATTTGTTGACACAGGCAAGGTCAGACTCATCAGCTAATTTGGTGCATAGATTCGGGCTAAATAGCATTCAGAATAAAGATCGAGTGAGAGAGAGAGAAAAACAGCATTATAGTTAGAGTAGTCTCTCTAAAATAGTACACATCATAAATTCAGCACATCAATCCATCATTTGCAAAAATTACCATTTATATTATTATTATAAATATTATGTCAAACTAAAATATTCTAACGTCCCTCATAGCAAAGCACTCCATGCTTCTCTCTCACATTGCTTTAAGTTTTGCATGCGTTCTGACCCGCTATTGCCTGTTCTTTCCTTATCAGAAATGAAATGTGTAGTTTAGATTTTCTGTTTTAAATACAACGTGTCTGTAGTCCAGAAACATCATGCTACGTGTCTAATATTTTCAATCGTCGTGTTGTACGTGTGTGTTTAAAGTGTCTGAAAACAAAATAATAGTCATATAATATATATATGTGTGTGTCTCCTCCGTCATTTTGATGTTGAGTTGTCGATCTTCTTACCGTTGGCAGGAACACAATTCTCGTGCACGTCGTCAGCTGAAAAAGAAGTCTTAAACTACTGCTTATACTAAAGGTTGTTTAGTCTAAAGATTGATTTTTTCAATTAGTGAACGCTTCTGACACATCAGCTTGTAATGTTGATCAAAATATTTCATATCTGTTGCAAATGTTTGACACGTACCGTAAATAGTAGTATTGACGCAACATCGTAATGACACTGTCATCTTAATTACTGCCAAGCTCATAAGCATCAGCATAAAGTCGTGTGTAATTTTTAAGAAATTTTTGTCCCACAATACGTAACTAGAATTGTTCAATAAACTTAGATGTCTTTAAAGGTCATATGTTCCCTCTTAAATAAATTGCACAGTTATTGACATGTGTGTTACCTGTCAGCTGATCAGCATTAATCTACAGGTTCCTAGTGGCTTATAAAACTTCATATCATTTTTACTGTCTTTGAAAATATAGCTGACTGCAAATACGTTACGTTATCATGTCTCGTTTAGCAACATTGTTTGGATTTGAGTGTGTGTGTGTGTGTGTGTGTGTGTGTGGCTCGTATCAGGAACCGTTGGGCAAACTAAACATTAATATATCCTTATCACTACATTTCCTTCATAAAAAAGTCTCCTACTTCAGATCCATCGTACTAAAATAAATCATTTGCTCCATATATTCATTTTCATCATCATAAATATTCTCTTATACTTATACTAATAATTATAATAATTAATGCCCATAGTAAGTGTTTTATGTTGTATTAAACATAATTAATCTGTGTTATTTGCTAAGTGTTTGACATGAGAACAGTTACACCGTCAGTTAATATTTGTTGTCCATTACGCAACATTGTAAGAGAAAAAAATATTTTGTTCAGCTTATTCTCCTTGGATCTGTGAATGTTTTACTTATTCACTAGGAACTAGGTGTCATATTTATCATTTTTGTGATCAGCTTAAAAACTAAGCATAGAACTTTTTCAAATGCTTGTGTGGATATAAACCTCTCACTCTTCCCGAGTGTACTGTAGATAATAAATAACTTCTCTCGTGCGGAATTTGAACAATTCTAAAGGGTCCAGAAAATAGATGTTGCCACTTTTTATTACGTTTTAAGATAGCTGATGGTTTAGGATGATTTCGCAGAAGTACTAGGTCTCCGATATTAAATGTTTGTGTTCTTTTCAGCTGCTTATCATAGTAGGCTTTTCTTTTTATAGCTGCATCAGTTAGAGCTACTAATATTTGTCTTACCTTCTCGTCCAGTGTTACGTCACCTCGGGGAAATTTTGGTATCGGTTTTACCCATTCGTTTGTCTCTTTGGTTTGTAAAACTAAATCGGTGGGTGTATAAGGTGTAGAATACAAAGGTAGGTTGTTAACCACTTGCTCAAATAGTCCAATATATTCAACCCAGGATGTTTGATTGTTGGAAGCATATGTTCTGATGAAGCGATTTAATTCACGGAACATGCGTTCCATTGGATTGGCAGAAGGATTGTAACGTGAAATGAGAATGTGATTCAGGTAATTTTTATGAATGAAATCTTTCCACGCTTGACATGTGAAAGTTTTTGCATTGTCGGACAGAATTGTCGTCGGTTTCCCGACAGAAGGGAAATAGTCGCGTTCCAGGCGCCGAATCACTGCTTTTGCGGTAGTAGTTTTTAATGCGTATAATTTCACAAATTTTGAAAACACATCATAGATCCCAAGAATGTGTTTGACGCCTCCGCGTCCAATCGGAAGAGGTCCTGCAGTATCAATTGAAACTAATTGAACAGGTTTATATGGCAAGATATGACTGATTGTTAGGCTTGCATTTCTGACAGATTAAACAGGATTTCAATGTGTAATGGATTTTTCGTGACATATTCGGAAAATAACAGTATTGTTTAAGCTTACGGAGACACTTTAGTGCGCCAAAGTGTCCCCAAACTCTATGAGTGTCCCAAATTAGAGATTTCTCATATGTAGCAGGTATGCAAACACACCAGAGTTGCGATTGAACATGTCTACGAAAGAAAAGTACTCCTTTGTAGACTTTGTAATGTTGATTTAGATGTGCATCTGACTTGTCTGTAATTTGTGTAATAATTTTCCTCCACCTGTCATCTGCTTGCTGTAATACCTGCATGTTTTTGCACATATCTAAATAATATGTTCTAAATTCCATGTCCTTCATGAGCATTATCTTAAACTCTGTGTTTGACTCAAGGTAGTCTTCAAATTCTGGTAAACCCTGGGGAAGTCTGGAAAGTGCATCAGCTATGACATTATCTGATCCTTTAATGTGTTCAATTTCAAAATCGTATTCTTGTAGTATCATGGCCCATCTGGCTAATCTATTGTGTAATAGTCTGCATGACATCAAAAAGCTAAGTGCCTGATGATCACAGAAGACTCTTGTATGTTTACCTAAGATATAATGATGAAACTTTTTGAATGCCCAAACAATTGCAAGAAGTTCTAACTCTGTGGTTGAATATCGACGTTCGCACTCAGTGAGCGTGCGACTAGCAAAACTGATGACTTTTAGGGACTGTGGATCCAGATTATTTGAAATTTGGAACAGACACGCCCCAACCCCAAAATTTGACGAGTCCGTAACAATACAGAAATCCTGTGACATGTCAGGGTGGTTTAATATGTCTGAGTTAACAAGGGCTTGTTTAATTTTGTCAAAGTCTTGCTGACACTGTTCTGTCCAATTCCAAGGGTTGTTTTTTCGAAGAAGTGAAAGAAGAGCAGTACTATTGAGTAGTTGTTGTGGCACAAAGCGCCGAAAAAATGAACATAAACCGTAGAAGGCTTTTAATTGCTTCCTATTGCGAGGTGCAGGAAAATTTTGAATTGCTTTAATTTTTTCAGGGTCAGGAACAATGCCCGTGGGTGAGATAATGTTCCCAAGAAATTTGATTTCAGTTTTAACAAACTTAGACTTTTTCAAGTTGACAGTTACTCCAGATGACAGAAATTTATCTAACACTCTTTCAAGTAGGATGACATGTTCTTCCCATGTAGAAGTAGCAACAAGTATGTCATCAACGTAAACTGTAATATTATCTAGTAATTCCGGACCAAGTACTGTATCAAGTGCTGTGATAAAGACACCAGAACTCACATTTAGACCAAAAGGCAGTACCTTAAATTGGTACGATCGTTCTGAGAAAATGAAGGCAGTATATTTACGAGACTCTTCTGTTATAGGAACCTGCCAATATGATGCTCTAAGATCAAAACTTGATAGATATTTGACTCCATAGAACTTCTGAAGCTGTTCTTCTAGGTTTTCTGGCCTAGTTCTAACTGGAATGATAATCTTATTGATTTGACGTGCATCAAGCACTAGACGAACAGACCCATCTGATTAAAAAATTGCAAGAAGAGGACTGGAATACTGTGACATTGAAGGTTCTATTATGTTCCATCTAAGCATACGGTTAATTTATGCTTTGACAGCTGGTTGTTTTGCCCAAGGTATAGAATATGTTTGCCTACAGAATGCTTCATGAGGCTTAACTTGCATGTTATACTGATATGTCCTAATTACACCTGGCCTTTTGTCAAATACTCGTATGTACTTGTGTAGCAAGTGGAGAAGTTGTTGTCTCTGACTATCTGTGGCGTTAGTGGATTCGTTAACTTTTTGAACTATTGATTCAAGAGATTCAGTTTCAGATTCCTGAATTCCAGTATAATTTTCAAATTGCATTTGATTAACAGTGACTTGCTTCAACCTAACAGAGTTACAAGATTTTCTGGGTGTCACTTCCTTCTTAGTCAGATTCAAAATACAGACACAGTGGTTTACTGTCAAATAACATTTACCTTCCTTAAAATCTAATTTTGCTTCTCGACTTTGAAGATATTCTAAACCAAGTATACAGTCTTCTATGACAGCATCTACTACAAGGAATGAGCAAGTATCAATTTCATCACAGATTTGTAGTTGAACAAGTGTTTGTAACTTAACTGGCTTAGATTTTCCACCTACTGCACCGATGATTTTGCAGTTCTGTACAGGAAAGGTAGGTAACCTCTGAATGTTGTTTATGCGTTTAAATAGACTGTAAGACAATACATTAACAGCTGCTCCAGTGTCAACTAAAAGCGATGTAGGTATGTCTCCTACTGTTATTAAGATGTGTGCTTGATAGGCAACTATAGGTACTTTGTTTTGTTGTGTTTGTTCCTGGAGTAGCTCTTCCCTGATATCGATTCCTTTATTGTAACGCAGCATATTTACTGTGAGAATTGTGCCCTCACTGCCTCGGTCGCTCAATGTCGGAGGGCCAGACACGAGCCGATTTAGTTTGACGTCTGCGTCCCGTTAGAATGTCTTTGAGGTCGATTTAAGGTTTCTGTCACGTCAGTTATAGTCACGGTCGATTCATTTTGTGTCCAGTTTGTTTGATCTGTACTGTCAGTCGTCATCGTTGCTACTGGTATTTGATTGACATTTGGTTGTTGTGCAGGAGTAGTAGAAAAGTTCGGAATTTGTTGATTACCGTTATTGTTTGGAAAAAAATTTCTGTTTCTGTTATTATTATTGTAGTAGTTTCCATTACGACAGAGCGGTTGTGTGTTACCATTATATTGGTTAGGGAAAGTAGCTGCATTGTTATTGAAATTATTATTATTGTGATTGAAGTAGCCCGGATTAAATCTGTTGTCACGACGGCGTCGGTAATACTGACCGCCGTTAGGTACGTTTCGTACTGCGTTTCCACTGTTTACTCCACTAGTCACTTGTTGCATTTGCGGCTGTCCGGTATTGCTAATAAATGACTGTTGCGGTAACATCTGTGGAGGGCGTGACATGTTTTGATTATTAGGCTGCGGCTGGCTGACATGAATCAGCTGATTACTAGGATAGTTGAAGTAATTATTTGCGTTACCGTACCTGTAACTATTATTTCTTGCTCGGTCATCTTCAAAGATTGAATCTAGTGTCTCCACCTCAGTGAGAAAAGTTTCTAAGTTTTGTGTTGAAACGTGTGCTAGTTGCAACCGCAACCGTGTAGGCAATTTGTTTATTAATACGCGTAGTACTTCCCTGTGCGGGAGGGGGTCATCAAAGAATTTAGCTTTGTTTACGTACTTCTCGAAATATCTCCGCAGACTCCCGTTTCGTTCATTGAAAGGTTGCGGATTATAAACTTCATTTCGAAACCTTTCTTGCACAGCAGGCGACCAAAAGGTGGCTAAAATTGCCCGTTCGAACTCACCATAAGTTTCACAACTCTGTAGGGCTTCTGCAGCCCAGATTCCCGCTTGAATGTATCCGACAACAAATCTTATCTTTCTTTTTTCGGACCACGATTCAGGTAATAAACCTCTAAAAGATTGTAGGAAAATGACTGGGTGCACAGTACGGTTCTCATTAATAAAGATTTGAAATTGGTGGTGCTTTATCATACTTTCGTCAAGTTCTTCGGCAGTAGCATGATTTCGTGGTGAATAAGAGGGGGGTATGTTTGATTTCATTTCCCTACCTAGTCGATCAAGGTCATTAGAGGTCGTCAAGCAAAAGTCAGTCTGCGTCCTGTCTGACGTCAAATTGTTAGATGTACCCGGATTATATGGAGAGCGTGGAATATTTGTTGCAAGCCTGGGAGATTTCCAATCATGGAACACATTTGTCACGGGTTCATTTGGCCTAAATTGTGTCATCTGCGTATTTAAAATTGATTTCACGTCTGTAAGATCTTTTTGTAAAGCTTTAACAGTATTTCCATGTTTTTCATACACTTGAGTAGCAACTTCTTGAATTACAGTGGTTAATTCTGCGTCTATCTTTTCATTCAACTTCGCTTCTGTATTAGATAAGAATTGTTGTACCCTATCATGATTTTCTTTAACAATGTTTTCTGCTTGACTCGTAATTCTCGTAACAGTTGTTTCCAAGTTTTCTTGTTGAATTTTAAGCTGTGTAAGATTCTGTGTGAGACTGTCTATAGCTGTTGGTAATGTTTTAACGGTTTCTTTACAATTAGTTACATCATCGACTACAGAAGAGATTTTTGCATCTACTGTGTCCATGATTTGATCCACTACTTTGTTTTGTACTTCAGAAAACTTACCATTGATAACCTGTTCGACTTTGAGTATCTGTGCGTCTATCTGTTTGTTTACTTCCTCAGAAATAATTGAGGGTAAATTTTGTTGTACTGATTCTAGATTTTTAAATCTCGACTCAAATTCATCCCGAGTTATCATTTGAGCTGCGATTTGATTTTGCTGTTCCTCTAGTCTGTCTAATTGCTGCTTGGTGGAATTTTGCAACAGCTCTAAATCATGTTTCGTGTTGGCCTGCAAATGATTAATTTGATCGGTCAAGCCTGAAATCTGATTGTTTGTAGCATGTGTAGATGTTTGTAAATTGTTAATTTGTTGCGACATGTTCGCATGTATAGCATTCGTAGATGCCTGCAAATTGTTTAGTTCGTCTTTAGTAGATGTTTGTAAATTGTTAATTTGTTGCGACATGTTCGCATGTATAGCATTCGTAGATGCTTGCAAATTGTTTAGTTCGTCTTTAGTAGATTTTTGTAAATTGTTAATTTGTTGCGACATGTTCGCATGTATAGCATTCGTAGATGCTTGCAAATTGTTCATCTGTTGCGACATGTTAGCAAATAATATCTCAAATCGTTTTAACCAATCTTCTTGCGGATTTTCAGATTGGTGTACTGTCTGTGTGGGAAAATCTGTTACGTATGATGTGGTTGCAAGATTTTCCTCCACTATGTGTGGAATCATTTCAATTGATCTCGCAGCCACATTATTTTCAACATTTTGCGCGGGCTGTGAAACATTAGTGTTTTGTTCTGACTCCATTGTAGTAATTTGTCTACGGGTTTTAACCATACTAATAAATTATCAAAAATTTGGAATAGTGTGGGGAACCTACACACTTCACACGCAAAAAAATTTCTTTTATCAGCACTGTTGAGAACCAATTAAATCACTATTAATATTCGTCACACGCATGCGAGACGCTTCGAGTGAGAGACAAGCGAGGATCGCTTTGTTATATCGATTTAGCAGCCATGTTGGCCATTTTTCTAACTTTTGATTTAAAATAAATATCTGACTACAAAAGAAATTTTGAAAATAGATTTTTGCTAATAGAATGAGGTACTGAATGTGAAATTGCGCACTTGCAAAGACTAAGAGGAAGTAGAAAGCACCAAATAAGCGAAATAATCAGTCTGTCCTTACCTGTGTTACAATTTTCATTGTTGGCTGCTGTTGAATTTCTCGTGATCGGGTGTAGCTCAAAATTTTTATTTTATTATTCTCCGGGGTAGTAATTATGGTTTTCACGTCACAATCGGTCAGCAGTTGTTCATGAAAAATAAACACATTATACAGATTAGATATCATACATTGGTGAATGATTACAAATATAAAAAAATTTCAAACAATGGTATAATTAATTCACATAAAAATACATTATTTTTTTTACAACGAATCGAGGTTCTGTCACGGTCGCCAATTCTTATGTAATGTTACCTTTTTTTATTATTATCACTGGTGTTGTCACTGGTGTTGAAAACCGGAATTGAAATTTAAATAACCGTAATATCAGCAATGAATATTAATTTTTGAAATGGTTATCAGTTCTCAGTAGCAATGTAAGTTAAAAATTACGACAACACCAGAAAGCACCATTACATAAGAAAATAGTGGAATAAGTTACCTGGTATGCATTCATTGGTGGAAGCTGTGACACTGCAGTTGAACCTGTATGAATTGATTAATATCTTCGTTCTCGTAAACTGATGCTTGGTTTCATGACTATTAATTATTAAAGTTTTAAGACCGTGTGTAATTTTGATCACTATTGTTATCGAAAGTTAAAGAAATTATCGGACTTCGCTTTTAACAGAATGAAGATTTCCTGCAGGCATTGAATTCACTGTTTAACACAAAATGAGAGTAAATAAATTTTGCATTCTTTTGTCATCATGAGACAATAGGCAACAATAACCAAGCATCAATTTACTAATATTGCTGAAAATAGGAATCAGTTAAATAAAAGATGGGAAGAAATAGTAATTATTTAAATGAAATAGGAATTCCAAATGAAAGTTAAAGTTTATTAAGTAAAAGGGTGCTAACCAGAGCTCACACTTACATGATTATGGAGGTCGAGTAAAATACGTCCACTCAGTACAAAGGTAGAAAAACGAAAGACGAAAAGCGATTCCGTTTTCTCTCCAGATCGTTTGAAATAGTTGAAGGTATAACTTGAAACAGTGATAATCAGAGATTTATTGGCAGAGAGAACGGATGCTAGCGACAAGCGTCGCAGATATAATTTTCAATAAAAATAAATATTAATGTATCGCTACATTATGTATATCCACATCTCCTCGTAAACTGCTGGATCCATTACAACCGGACCTGATAACAATCGCTGCGCCGGTAACAATCACTTTCGTTTCATACTTCAGACGATGACATCGACAATGAGATTTCCGTATAGTTGCCTCATTATGCAATAGTGTTCCCCATTTCCTCCTAAACTAACGGACAGATCTCAATTAAAATTCTACAAATAATTATTACCATCAGAAAACGGTCACTGTGGGGGTTAAAGCGATCTACGACAAATATTTCAGGACACTGACATCATAAATGTGAGTCAAATACAACTGCACCACCATGTGACACTTTAAAAACGAGACTTTATTCCTCCACTAATTGGAATTGATACCACTCACCGACTTGCAGCAAACTGTACACGTAGTCTCTAATGTTTCAAATGTTCAAATGTGTGTATAACTTATGGGACTTAACTACGGGGTCATCAGTCCCTAAACTTACAAACTACTTATGAACTAGCTAACACTAAAGACGGCATAAGCATCCATGCCCGAGGGGAGATTCGAACCCCCGACCGTAGTGGCCGTGCAGACCGTGACTGGAGCGCCTCAGTCCCCTCGGCCACCGCGACCGGATGTCTAATTATTACAATTTCTTTTATTTATTTTTTTATTTTTTTATTTTTTCGCGATGGCGAACCCTAGTAAATGATGAAAAGAAACAAAGTTTACTGCTTCACTACATTTGACGTTACAATTTATTACCTCCATACTACCTGTTATGCTTGTTAACGTTGTAATTAATTCAGAAATGTTTGTATTCCGTAGGCAGTCTACATTACGTCGGGCGTCATAAGTTATTTTGCTACCCAAATAAGAAAATTGCTTTTATTATCTCGTTACCCAATCTAATTCTTTCAGAATCACCTGATATTCATAGACTACAGTACATTACTCTTGTTTTGCTCCTGTTTATGTACGTTTTATATCCTTCTTTCAAGACAATATCCATTCCTTATGAAAATTCATCGTGATGGTGGGGCAGGAGGACCGTGAACGCAACATCTATTTGAACCTATTTTAAATTTCAATGTGATCATGTTTTAACAGTGGACAACGTATATATTTTATGTCATTTGCTTCACTCAGTGTATTGTTACGGTTGGAAGAAGGCATATGGTTTGAAAATGGACGAACAAGTTCGAAACTAGTTACTAGCTACCAAGTAGTGCAACTGTGACGAAAAAAGAAAAATAAATGGTTTTCAATATGCATGCCGTTCAATTGCTCCCTAATGCCTTTTCTGTCTTTGACAGGACTGCAATGTGATCGGCGTACCACAATGTTTATGTTTCTTCTCTGTTAACTTTGATTCCTATTTTAAATTTCTCCTTGCATTTTTCATAGTTTCTTCGGGTTTGCTGCCGGATTTTGAAGTCAAACTGACCCAATATTTCGGCGGTACACCTGTCCGCCATCCTCCGGGGAACTGCTGCTGCTGGACTCGCCGACAACGCAGTCCTATATAGGCCTGCGAGTGTGTAAGGCGCATGCGCGGCCTGCCACAGGTACTGCACACAGACAGGTCTTGCGGCGCCGCCGGTGGCGGAAAGGCGGTGCTCGCGATATATCGCAGTCGTGGGTTGTCTTCCAGCAATCTGGTGGGTTGCATAAAAGATCCATGTTTTTTCATATTTGATAAAACCGGGTTCCACTCCCATGAACCACAGACATTGCCGAGGTGGGGTGGCTTGCGTGCCTCAGCGATACAGATAGCCGTACTGTAGGTGCAACCACAGCGGAGGAGTATCTGTGGAGAGGCCAGACAAACGTGTGGTTCCTGAAGAGGGGCAGCAGCCTTTTCAGTAGTTACAGGGGCAACAGTCTGGATGATTGACTGAGCTGGCCTTGTAACATCAGCTATTGTGGCTTTGCCACACAGCTACTGCGAACGGCTGAAAGCAAGGGGAAACTACAGCCGTTTCCTTTCCCGAGGACATGCAGCTCTACTGTATGAACATATGATGATGACATCCTCTCGGGTAAAATATTCCGGAGGAAACAAAGTCCCCCATTCGGATCTCCGGGCGGGGTCTACTCAGGAGGATGTGATCATCAGGAAAGACAATACTGGCATTCTACGGGTCGGAGCGTGGAATGTTAGATCCCTTAATCGAGTAGGAAAATTAGAAAATTTAAAAAGGGAAATGGATAGGTTGAAGTTAGATATAGTGGGAATTAGTGAAGTTCGGTGGCTGGATGAACAGGATTTCTGGTCAGGTGAGTACAGGATTATAAATACAAAATCAGTTGGGGGTATCACAGGAGTAGGATTGATAATGAATAAGAAAATAGGAATGCGGATAAACTACTATGACCAGCACAGTGATCGCATTGTCATTGTCAAGATAGATACGAAGCCAACACCGACAACAGTAGTACAGGTTTATATGCCAACTAGCTCTGCCGATGAAGAGGAAACCGAAGAAATATATGAGGAGCTAAAGGAAATTATTCAGACAATTAAGGGAGAGGAAAACTTAATTGTTATGGGAGACTGGAATTCGGTAGTAGGACAAGGAAGGGAAGGGAAGATAGCAGGTGAATATGGTCTGGGCAAAAGGAATGAAAGAGGAAGCCGCCTGGTAGAATTTTGCATAGAACATAATTTAGTTATAACAAACACCTGGTTTAAGAATCACAAAAGCAGGTTGTATACGTGGAAGAAACCAGGAGACACCGGAAGATACCAGATAGATTTTATAATGGTAAGACATAGATTTCGGAACCAGGTTCTACAGTGTAAGACATAACCAGGGGCAGATATAGACTCTGACCATAACTTGTTGGTTATGAACTGTAGGCTGTAACTAAAGAAACTACAAAAAGGGAGGAAAATAAGGAAATGGGACCTGGATAAATTGAAGGAACCTGAGGTTCTTAAGAATTTCAGAGGGAGCTTTAGGCAACAATTGACAGAAACAGGGGAAAATAAAACAGTAGAAGAGGAATGGGTAAAATTGAGAGATGAAATAGTGAAGATAGCAGAGGACAAAATAGGTAGGAAGGCAAGACCTACAATAAATCCTTGGATATCACAGGAGATACTAAATTTAATTGATGAAAGGAGAAAATATAAAAATGCAGTAAATGAAACAGGCAAAATTGAGTACAGACGACTAAGAAATGAGATTGATAGGAAGTGCGAAATGGCTAAGCAGGAGTGGCTAGAAGGCAAATGCAAGGATGTAGAAGAATGTATAAATAGGGGAAAAATAGATACAGCCTACAGGAAAATAAAAGAAACATTTGGACATAAGAAAAACGCCTCTATGAATATCAAGGACACTGATGGAAAACCAGTTCTCAGCAAAGAAGGGAAAGCTGAAAGGTGAAAGAGTATATAGAGGGGCTCTACGAGGGAAATGAACTTAGAGACAATATTGTAGGAAGGGAAGAGGATGTAGATGAAGATGAAATAGGAGATACTGTACTGAGAGAAGAATTTGACAGAGCACTGAAAGACCTAAGTCGAAACAAGGCCCCTGGAGTAGATGATATTCCCTCAGAGCTACTGAAGTCTCTGGGAGACCCAGCCATGACAAAATTGTTTCACCTGGTGTGTAAGATGTATGAGAAAGGTGAAATACCCTCAGACTTTAAGAAAAATGTTATAATCCCCATTCCAAAGAGGGCAGGTGCAGACAGGTGTGAAAACTACAGAACTATCAGTTCAATAAGTCATGGTTGCAAAATATTAACTCGAATTATATACAGAAGGATGAAAAAGCTGGTAGAAGCCGACCTCGGTGAAGATCAGTTTGGGTTCAGAAGAAATGTAGGAACACGGGAGGCAATACTCACTTTACGGCTTATCCTGGAAGATAGATTAAGAAAAGGCAAACCTACATTTCTAGCTTTTGTAGATTTGGAGAAGGCTTTTGACAATGTTGATTGGAATAAACTCTTTAAAGTTCTGAAGCAAGCAGGAGTAAAATATAGGGAACGTAAGGTTATTTACAACTTGTACAAAAACCAGACAGCGGTTGTCAGAGTTGAAGGGTATGAAAGGGATGCAGTGGTTGGAAAGGTAGTAAGACAGGGTTGTAGTCTTTCTCCATTGTTGTTCAATTTGTACATTGAGCAAGCTATAAAGGAAAGCAAGGATAAATTTGGTGAAGGAATTAAAGTTCAGGGGGAAGAATTAAAAACATTGCGTTTTGCTGACGACATAGTAATTCTGTCAGATACAGCAAAGGACCTGGAAGAGCAATTGAACGGAATGGACAGTGTGCTGAAAGGTGCATATAAGATGAACATTAACAAGAGCAAAACTAGGGTAATGGAGTGCAGTGTAAGAAAATCAGGTGATGCTGAAGGCATTAGATTGGGAAACAAAGCAATAAATGAGGTAGATGAGTTTTGTTACTTGGGCAGTAAAATAACAAATGATGGTCGCAGTACAGAGGATATAAAATGCAGAATGGCAATGGGTAGAAAAGCGTTCTTGAAAAAGAGAAATTTGTTAACATCGAATATTGATTTAAACCTAAGGAAGTCCTTTCTGAAGGCATTTGTATGGAGTGTTGCCTTGTATGGGAGTGAGACATGGACGATAAACAGTGCGGACAGGAAGAGCATAGAGGGTTTTGAAATGTGGTGCTACAGAAGAATGCTGAAGGTTAGGTGGGTGGATCGCGTAACTAATGAGGAGGTACTGAACAGAATTGGGGAAAAAAGGAATTTCTGGCATACCTTGACTAAAAGAAGGGATAGATTGGTAGGACACATTCTTAGACATCGAGGAATTGTGAATTTAGCTTTGGAGGGAAGTGTATGGGGAAAAAATCGCAGGGGAAGACCAAGAGATGGATACAGTAAGCAGATTCACACAGATATAGGTTGTCGCTCTTATGTGGAAATGAAGAGGCTTGCTCAGGATAGGGTATTGTGGAGAGCTGCATCAAACCAGTCTCCGGACTGAAGACCACAACAACAACAAAACCGGGTTCCACGCCCTGCTAAGCGGAAAACCCTTGTCTCTATTATTTGGGTACTCCGAGAAGCAGATACTTCGAGCTATGCTGTTTGGACCATCCCGGGAAGTACATGAAGAGGAAGACAGATCTATTGCTTTTTCTCCGTATGCAGGGGGCATATCTCACAAAATTAGCAGAATCCTAAGGAAATTTAACATCCAGAGTGTGTTCCGTCCACCACCCAAGATCAGGACACTTTCAGGATCCGTTAAAGACGACTTGGACCTTAAAAAACAGGCTGTGTACAGGATTCCATGCAAGTGTGGGAAGGCGTACATTGGCAGGTCGATCCGCACAGTACATGACAGATGTGTAGAACATCGCCGTCACATCAGACTTCAACAGCCCGAAAAATCAGAAGTTGCGGAACATTGTCTAAACGAGGAACATAGGATATTGTTCGATGAAACTCGTATTGTGGCCGGCACGTCCGGTTTTTGGGACAAAGAGTCCATTGAAATCAGGCTGTCAAAAAATTTAATTAATAGAGAGAAGGGTTTTTAGCTTTCAAGTATGATAGAACATCGATCTTTTATGCAACCCACCAGATTGCTGGAAGACAGCCCATGACTGCGACATATCGCGAGCACCGCCTTTCCGCCACCGGCGGCGCCGCAAGACCTGTCTGTGTGCAGTACGTGTCGCAGGCCGCGCATGCGCCTTGCACCACTCGCAGGCCTATATAGGACTGCGTTCCATGCTCTCGGCATCCCCTCCTACTTTCTACAAATCCCTCCAGATCCTAGAACGCCACGCCCTCCGCCTCGCATACCGTATCAGACTCCCTTCCCCCACGCGGATCCTTAATGACCTAATCCCCTTCCCTCCTCTCCTACAACACCTCGAACATCTCCGACTCCTTTACACACCCCGAAAAATTGAGTCCCGAAACCCTCTGGTATACCCTATTCTCACCAATCCCAGGCCTCTTCCACGCCTCCGCCAAACCGTTCTTCCCGGATTTTACCTACATACGCTCCGTATCCTCTCCCAGGGCAATTTTCACACCGTTCCTCTACCGGATACCGAACTTCGTCCCGATATCTACCCCTCCTACCAACTCTGACCCCTTCCCTGTAGCATCAGCACCCCTCCCCTCTCTCCCGTCCCTTTTCCTTCCCACCCGCTTGGCTACCCCTCTCCCGTGCCCAAAGTCTCGTCAATCCTTCTCTCCTCTCTCCCTCCCCTCCCCCCCTCCCCCGCGGTTCCCCCATCCCTGTCCCACCTCCCCTCCCTCCATCCCCCTCCCCAACCCCCGCGTGGGCGTCTCGACTTTTTACCAACGTGTACAGTGCCGTGTATCCAGTGTCGTGTTTTTTTAATCAGTGTCTCTGTGATCGCCTTCCCCAAGTTTTATTCTGTGCGCCGTCCAGTGTCTTCGTGTTTTGTCCTTAGTTTTTCTGCAATGTACTTTTAAATCGTCGCCGTGGCCAACTGTTTTTACTGACTTTGTGTGTTTTTATTACTACTCGTCTGTTCTCGTTTCCCTGATATATGTTTGTCCCGTTTGTCCATGTACGTTTTAGTCCATCAAAAACTCAGTGTGTAAATTGTTTCTACATTCCGCAATTTTATTCCTCTTTTTATTCATTGTTTTTTTATTGTCTTAACATGTATGTCACATGGCTGAATAGCAGCCACCGCAGCTACTGCCAGCCTGCCAACTGTTTCACACAGTTTGCTTAAAAAAGCTCTCGACATTAGTTGTCGGCGAGTCCAGCAGCAGCAGTTCTCCTGAGGATGGCGGACAGGTGTACCGCCGAAATATTGGGTCCGTTTGACTTCAAAATCCGGCAGCCGGGAAAGCCTACGAAACTACTTCTCCTTGCATTTCCTAACAGCTCGCTTTATGTATAGTGTCAATAACACTGAGGAGTGGAACAGACTCTGCTAATGGTATACTACGCCTTACACATCGGGTTCTACACAACGCTGGTGGCTACTTTGAAGGACAGTAATAGGTGAAACCATGTAACGCTTTTGTGTCTGCTGTGAATAAATAGTTGCTACTATTTAAGTTCCAACCCTCTGTTAAGCAATAACACTGCTTCATTTAGCAGAGAATTTCTACAATATTTTCTTCAAATAATAATTAGAAACAAAAAATAGAATGAAAAACTAGTGCGATAATATGACCTGATAGTGCGACTGAAGAATTATGAGGGTTTAAACGATCACCCAGTTCCCAATGCAGTGAGAGCACTTGACGGACAGCAGAGAATGCGGCAGAGTTCTGAAATTAATTAAAAGTTATACCGCCACCCCCTGGGGGGGGAACTGACCCGAATTAAAATCTACGGCGCACTTCCGCTGTGTCTGGCTGTCCGAAATACTGCACGGGCTCTCCGCCGTGTTGGCGGGGAACTTCGTAGCCGGGGAGTCATGCAACGTCTGTCTCTCTGCGTTTCCTCTGTGTTAACAGCTGCGCGATGGAACTGACAAAATATTTGTTCCGCCTTTGCAAACAGGAGGAAATGAAGTGGCATGCGGTGTCTGCTCGTGTAGAATGAAAACCTTCAGAGACTGTAAATTAAATGTTTGCTCTGTCAGAATTTTCAGCACAAAGATTTCAACAACGATCTTTTAATGATATTAAATATCCTTTGATTTGTAGCTTGTAAATTAACTGATAATTAGTTGGTTGCTTAACGAAAGCAAATAAGTCACTCATAGCCTGAGCGACAACCACACAGATTTATTTAGAAAAAAATACGATGTATTTTTTTCCATTATTTTAGAGCTCCGTAATTCTGTATGGTACAAAAGCTGATAAATTTGGACACCTCCACTGACAATACCTACTAATCTGAACGGGTGTCATGCTGTAGTATATATCTGTTCATATGTATCGAATTTACGAATTTTCGATCCATTCGCTTGATTCTTCTGTTATGAATCGTATATTTGTATTAGAATATTTTTTTCCGGACGTAGGGGCAAACCCACCGTTGGCGGGGTATGACCTCCACAAGTAGAAAGTCACAGAATGTTTCATAACCTGAAGATACAAAAACGAATAATAAATCACTTGTAATTTACCATGAGACAGTAGTTGTCCAACCTCTCTTGTACCTACAACCCGCTTATGAGACAATTTTTCTCTTTTAAGTACACTTCAGAAAGCGCAGTTATAACTTAGTCATTTACGTAGTGTCATTTGTCCAAATTGTAAAATTAATAAACGCTGGGTTCACACAACAGCCACCTAGATATCTCGTTCACTTTTATTGATGCTTTACTAAGGTATAAGAAGATGTCAGTGGAAAAAGGTGCTGAGAATACTTTCTATGATTGCTCTTTTAGCCAGTTGTTACTGCCAACATTGAGTTGCTGCAGTCTGCTGTAAATAAACAGGAACGTTCGGATAAGACTTCCATGATGGATTAATAATATTACACTGGTTGTTAATCGTTGTGTCTATAGACAACTGTGATACGCTCGTCTAACCTGACCGTCTTGTAAACAAATATAAGTTCTCTCAATGAGCAGTGGAACATACCTCATTTCATAAATATTGTCAATGGATCGAGAAGGAATCCCATTATGCCAAAGTATTAGAAGACTGAACATTCTACCGTAATCAGGGTTTTCGATTTCAACCATTGTAGTCATGATTATATCCATAATGGACGTGAGGTCGCGGTTGTATACTTAATTATTTTGTCAAGTAGGCTCAACCACAGAGATCGTGTAAAAACACTAAATTATGACGCGTTTCAAGGGTCAAGCACTCATCTCAGGTTTTAAGATTCTTATATAGTTTATCTGATGATGAGGGCTTGACACTTGAAACGCGTCATAATTTAGCGTTTTTACACGATCTCTGTGGTTGAACCTACTTGACAAAATAACAGTGTAGTCATATTACTATAGTCTAAATGCCAGTGGTCTACCAATGGACGTATCACTGCTATGAGCGTATCCTTCGCAACAATACATCATTATGATAATTACAGCTGTTAATTATTGCTTAATGTTTTAGTAATAGACTAGCTTATATGCTCGTGCTTTACAACGGTTGTTAAAGAAGAGCATGTGCGTATCTTGGCTTTGTAGGGTTCCAGACCTCAGTCTGTAAAATTCCTTGTTGAATCACTCTGTCAATAAATTCAGTTTTCTTAGCCAAGATGTCAAATGTAAGTAAAAGTCAATGTCCAAAACGATATATCTTCCTAAAGTTTTGATACAAAATGAAACATGCGAAAAGAAGCAAAGAAATGTCGTTAAGTATTTAATACACAAAGCTAAATCACACTAAGTTAAAAGTTTGTTGGTATTCCCCGTTACAAGAGTGCTTAATTCCATCACAGACGTTCGCTTTCTGTACTACCCCATACTTATTTCACAGCAGCGGTGTCTATTAGTTCTTTGGTGCACTAAAGCGCCTCTATCGCTTGTTTGCTGTACTATGCCTTCCATACTTCAAGCATAGCCCGCATCTAAATATTTTTGCGTGATCTCACTTTTATGAAACGAAGTTGCTCCATGCAAATCCGTGAAGTAGTTTAGCTGTTTCTAATAGATGAAAAGACAGTTACTTAAAATTAGGATGTATCTTTTTTCCGTGATCTGGTCTTGATTAAATCATTCCTATATGTTGACCCAGTCTTAGTTCAAGTTTCCTGTGAAAACCGCAGGAAAATGTGTCAGTAGTTTTTTTAATACGTTTGCGAAACGTCTTAGAAATAGGCATATCTTCATGAATATGATGAAGGTTACATCATACATCAGTTATATTCGCCATTTAAAACATTTATTTCATGATCATTCATTTCTCTGGACAATGGACTGAGGCATGGAAATCTGAAATGTAATAAGTAATAAGTATTTCATTAATGAAGTAGAAACATAACTGAAAACAATTATTATTCTTAGCGTTGACTCTCTTTCCGCTCGAAGCACTATTGACGCTCCAAGCGTGAGACTTAAATTTCCAAAGCATTTGCTCGTATACGTTAGACCGTGATATCAGTACGTAATTGTATCAGTTTTATATTCATTGCTTTGAATCCTAGCTATTAGTTTTCTGGTGCACTACGAAATTTACAGTGCGTCTATTGGTTCTTTGCTGCATTACGCCGTTCTTTACTAGCATGAAATACACCTAAAACTTCAAATTACGATATCTTTCATTTTTCTGATTCGGTTTTGACGAAATGAAGCCTATAAGTTGCCCAAGGCAATTATCAATTTATCTGTGATACCCCATGAACGTTTAGTACTTGGCATACTTCACCATGCTTATAAGCATACTGTGCACATAAAACTTGAAAGTACGATATCGTTTCTTTCCCTGATTCGATTTTGATGAAAAGAAGCCTACGATATGCTTCACGTTATTCTCAAATTGTGTGTGAAGCCCCACGAATGTTCGTGTAATACTTTTGGAGATTACTCTCTACAAATAGATGGGACTGCATTCATAAAAACGTTTAATTTGTGATAGCTTACATTTTCTGATTCGATTTTGTGAAATGAAGCGTTTATGTAACCGCACAACACCCTCACGTTACCTGTGAAGAACTTCTGAAAATTCGACAATTAGTTTTGGAGAGAAAGAGAGAAAGACAGACATTACAGTTGTAGTTAAAAAAACTTTAAATTGTGATATTTCTTACAATGTTCCGATTTTTATGAAACTAAATACCTAAGTTACCTCTAAAAACCCCATGCGAACTAGTGATGTAGTTTTAGAGATAAGTGGTTTCTAATAGATGAACAGACAGACACGGCGATCACAGGAAACACTCAAAATTAAAATATCTCTTTTATTCCTGATTCTATTTTGATGAAATCGTGCCTAGATCATGAACCTATCTTCGCACCTGTTCCCTGTGAAAACCGCATCAAAATTCGTGCAGTGGTTGAAACGAACAGCGACAGGCCTACATTAACAGATTTATTATTCGTACAGATGTGTTGCACAATTGTATAATTTTGCAGGAATATATTGATTTGTATCTGTGCTGTATGTCGGTAAAGTCTGTTGCGAATATGGTTAGTAGTAAAGAAGTAATAGTTTAAAACGTGATGCTTAATGGGGCAGTTTTCCATGAACGTTTGACTTTACGTCCATATATCTCATGAACTACAAGTCGTACTGTGATACAATTTCGAACGTACATTCAGCTCTAAGTGTGTATACCGTCTGCAAAATTTCCTGCGAGTACAATTTGTACTGTAGAAATTATAATTGTAACGTCATACCGAATGACATAGTTTTGGCCGGCCGCGGTGGCCTAGGGGATTGAGGCGCTTCAGTCACGGTCTGCACGGCCACTACGGTCGGGGATTCGAATCCCCCCTCGGGCATGGATATTTGTGCCGTCCTAGTTCGTAAGTAGTTCATCAGTGGATTGTAAGTTTAGGGACTGATGACCCCGTAGTTAAGTCCCATAAGATTTACAAACATTTGAATTTTTGACATAGTTTTGCTCCATGGACAGCGGAAAAGTAATAAGCGAGAAAGGCCGCGGAAGGCTATATTGTCGAGCGCATGGACGGCTTTTAGGGGTGGATGCAGACCCGCAGAAAAAAGAGAGGATAGAAAATAAATAAATAAATAAATAACTGGTGTAGGGGTCAGCGCAACTGCCTAGAAAGCAGGAGATCCGGGTTCGAATCCCGCCTGGGTACACATTTTCAGCTTTGCCCAATCGCAGTTGATGTCATATATTCTGTGAATATTACACAATTTTAATCTGCCAGGAAGTTTCATATCAGCGCACACTCCGCTGCAGAGTGAAAGTTTCATTCTGGGAACATTCCTTAGGCTGCGGCTAAGTCATGTCTCCGCCATATCCTTTCTTCCAGGACTGATAGTCGTGCAAGTTTCGCAGGAGAACTTCTGTGAAGCTTGGAAAGTATGACGCGAGGAACTGGCGGCAGTACAGTTGTGAGGCGGCATCGTGAGTCGTGTCGGGATAGCTCAGTCGGTAGGGCGCTTGCCCGCGAAAGGCAAAGCTCCCAAGTTCGAGTCCCGGTTCCGGCACACAATTTTAATGTGCGAGGAAGTTTCGAACTCCAAATACGTTGTTCCACTTTTTTTTTCAGCAATCCGTAGACACATCAGTAAGTACTGCATTTATTCTGTACTTCGAACTACTGCTTTACTGACGGCGTCTCGGTGATTCTGCCACTTCCAAGTGTGCACAGGTAAGGTCGGTCCTGCGAAATGTCGGCGTCGTGTCAGTTCTGGGCGACCCACGCTTTGATCGGCGTGTCAGCGGCAGCCGGGGCAGCCGACACAGCGCTGGTCGATATGGCCGGACCCCCACGGTGGCGCGCAGACAAAAGGCCCACCGCCTACGTTTCGCCGGCGGCAGCAAGTGGAGAACGCCTCTGCGGGAGCGGCCAGGCGGGGAGGCGACACTGCGTCCGCAAGTGCAGTGGCGGGCGGCAACGGGCAGTGCCATCTCACGCTCTCACCTGTCATTCGACACCTGCACATGGACGAAAATGGATCAAAGAGGTGCTATATTTGGGAGTACTTAATAATAAAAGTAATGTAATGCTTCTTATTGATCAAAATAAATATACAGGGTGTTTTACTAAGTGTGTTAGCCTCTGTAACTATTTAAAAAAAAAAAAAAAAAAAAAAGGTGACGGGAAGGTTTAATGCAGTGGTCAACACAAGAAATGTTACACTTCCTGCGGAGCTATGAACATAGTTTATTGTATCATTTTCCAAAGAGTTACAGTACAAAGATATAATTTTTAAATGGAACAATAGTTTTTTCTATCGTGCATTGGAATCGTTGAAACCAGCTGCGTCCAAATAAATTTAAACAACATTCCTACCACTGTTAGTTTGTGAGCTAAAACCCTTCAAAGTTTAGGGGGCGGAGTTTATGACGGCGTAGCTGACTGACTGGTGGTTATGAGACAGTGGGCCGTGCCCCAGGGGATAGCCACTCGTCCAGTCAGTTACGCTATCGCAGCCTCCACCCCACCCGCCGGAACTTTAAAGGGTTGTAGCTCCCAAACTAACAGTGATAGGAATGTAGTTTAATTGAGTTGGACGCAGCTGGTTTAAACGAATCCAATACACGATAGAAAAACAGTCTATTGTTCCATTTAAAAAATTATATCTTTGTGGTGTAACTCTTTGGAAAATGATACAATAAACTATGTTCACAGCTCCGCAGAAAGTGTAGCATTTCTTGTGTTCACCTACGGCATTAAAATTTCCCGTCACCTATTATTTTATAAGTTACAGAGGCAAATACACTTAGTGAAACACCCTGTATAATGATTGGTGTTGTAATTAAAATAGTACTGTCTAGGATTATACTCACAGGTTGCCGGTAAAAATTGCTTGACTGTCGTGACTTCTCAAACAAATCTGTCGTGTGTAGTTGTGTGTGTATGGCTAGCTGTAAAATGAATCTCCACTATAACTCAAACTTGCTCATCTGACTGTACACTTTATATCAAATGTTCAGATGTTTGTTAAGCTTAAGGGATGTAACTGAGGGGTCCTCAGTCGCTAAACTTACAAACTACTTATGAACTACTTTATACTAAAGACTACACAAACATTCATGCCCGAGAGGGGGATTCGAACCCCCCAACCGTAGCGGCCGTGCAGACACGACTGGCGCGCCGCGGACCGCTTGGCCACTGCGGCTGGCGAATACTTTATCCAATTACTTAAGCATAACATGAACAAAAACCGAATATGTTATAAAAACCAATTCTGACCCTGTGACTGTTCAATAGAATGGGCAATTTGAGCTTCGGTAGATAATAATGTTTCATTAAAGATTGCAATTGTTTGGACAATAGGATAGCAACTTGACAGCGCTATTTTTTTTTTTTAATCATATCTGGTGTTGGAGTGATTGTAAATATTCGGGGCCGCTTTTAAAGTTTCACTCGCGTTGTAATATTACGGAGAAGTACTTTGGCAGATCAGGCATATTTAAATAATTATATATGTAACAGACTCAAAAAAAGTATGTGGAATCTTAAAGTTAGGCGGCGGTGGCAATTTGGAATAAAAGCAACACCTGAGCACAATATTACACAAAAGAAACTAACAGATTCCACGATGTCCTTCCTTACGTACATGTTTGTTTCAAGTTGTTTGGATCGTAGCAGATGAGGCTGTAATACACTTAATGCATTATGTAAAATGATGCTTGACTTACTTAGAGCGGATTATGCTAACTGAATGACCGTGAAAAAATACTGACATAACTTTCCTATAATTCCGAAGATTTCCTTGCAGGCATTACTATAAAGTCACAAGTTACATATAATGGAATCTAGAAGTTTCTAGTAAATTATAGATACAAGTCCAACAATGGCTCCAAGCATCATGTTACATAATCAAGATTACTGCTGGAGAAATAGAAACACTTCATGAATTATTTAAAGGTGGGTCATTTTAAATAAGTAAAAGCTTTTAATTGTACCAACTATATTTTCATCATGTTGTTGTTGTGGTCTTCAGTCCAGAGACTGGTTTGATGCAGCTCTCCACCCTACTCTATCCTGAGCAAGCCTTTTCATCACCTCATAAGAACGACAACCCACATCCACTTGAATCTGCTTACTATACGCGTCTCTTGGTCTCCCTCTGCGATTTTTACCCCACACACTTCCCTCCAACGCTAATTTCACAATTCCTTGATGTCTAAGAATGTGTCCTACCAACCTATCCCTTCTTTTAGTCAAGCTATGCCAGAAATTTCTTTTCTCCCCAATTCGGTTCAGTACCTCCTCATTAGTTACGCGATCCACCCACCTAATCTTCAGTATTCTTCTGTAGCACCACATTTCAAATGCCTCTATCCTCTTTCTGTCCACACTGCTTATCGTCCATGTTTCACTCCCATACAAGGCAACACTCCATACAAATGCCTTCAGAAAGGACTTCCTTAGGCTTAAATCAATATTCGATGTTAACAAATTTCTCTTTTTCAAAAACGCCTTTCTACCCATTGCCATTCTGCATTTTATATCATCTGTACTGCGACCATCATTTGTTATTTTACTGCCCAAGTAACAAAACTCATCTACCTCATTTATTGCTTTGTTTCCCAATCTAATGCCTTCAGCATCACCTGATTTTCTTACACTGCACTCCATTACCCTAGTTTTACTCTTGTTAATGTTCATCTTATATGCACCTTTCAGCACACTGTCCATTCCGTTCAATTGCTCTTCCAGGTCCTTTGCTGTATCTGACAGAATTACTATGTCGTCGGCAAAACGCAATGTTTTTAATTCTTCACCCTGAACTTTAATTCCTTCTCCAAATTTCTCCCTGCTTTCCTTTATAGCTTGCTCAATGTACAAATTGAACAACATTGGGGAAAGGCTACAACCCTGTCTTACTCCCTTTCCAACCACTGCATCCCTTTCATGCCCTTCAACTCTGACAACCGCTGTCTGGTTTTTGTACAAGTTGTAAATAACCTTACGCTCCCTATATTTTACTCCTGCTTGCTTCAGAACTTTAAAGAGTTTATTCCAATCAACATTGTCAAAAGCCTTCTCCAAATCTACAAAAGCTAGACATGTTGGTTTGTCTTTTCTTAATCTATCTTCTAGGATAAGCCGTAAAGTGAGTATTGCCTCCCGTGTTCCTACATTTCTCCTGAACCCAAACTGATCTTCCCCGAGGTCGGCTTCTACCAGCTTTTCCATCCTTCTGTATATAATTCGTGTTAATATTTTGCAACCATGACTTATTAAACTGATGGTTCTGTAGTTTTCACACCTGTCTGCACCCGCTTTCTTTGGAATGGGGATTATTACATTTTTCTTAAAGTCTGAGGGTATTTCGCCTGTCTCATACATCCTAGACACCAGTTCAAATAGTTTTGTCATGGCTGGTTCTCCCAGGGACTTCAGTGGCTCTGAGGAAATATCATCTACTCCAGGGGCCTTGTTTCGACTTGGGTCTTTCAGTGCTCTGTCAAATTCATCTCTCAGTATAGTATCTCCTATTTCATCATCATCTACATCCTCTTCCCTTCCGACAATAGTGTCTCGAAGTTCATTTCCTTTGTAGAGCCCCTCTATATACTCTTTCCACCTTTCAGCTTTCCCTTCTTTGCTGAGAACTGGTTTTTCATCAGTGTCCTTGATATTCATAGAGCTGTTTTTCTTATCGCCAAATGTTTCTTTTATTTTCCGGTAGGCTGTATCTATTTTTCCCCTATTTATACATTCTTCTACATCCTTGCATTTGCCTTCTAGCCATTCCTGCTTAGCCATTTTGCACTTCCTGTCAATCTCATTTCTTAGTCGTCTGTACTCCATTTTGCCTGTTTCATTTACTGCATTTTTATACTTTCTCCTTTCATCGATTAAATTTAGTATCTCCTGTGATATCCAAGGATTTTTTGTAGGTCTTGCCTTCCTACCTATTTTGTCCTCTGCTACTTTCACTATTTCATCTCTCAATTTTACCCATTCCTCCTCAACTGTTTTATTTTCCCCTGTTTCTGTCAATTGTTGCCTGAAGCTCTCTCTGAAATTCTTAAGAACTTCAGGTTCCTTCAATTTATCTAGGTCCCATCTCCTTATTTTCCTACCTTTCTGTAGTTTCTTCAGTTTCAGCCTACAGTTCATAACCAACAAGTTATGGTCAGAGTCTATGTCTGCCCCTGGGTATGTCCTACACTTCGAAACCTGGTTCCGAAATCTATGTCTTACCATTATAAAATCTATCTGGTATCTCCCGGTGTCTCCTGGTCTCTTCCACGTATACAACCTTCTTTTGTGACTCTTAAACCAGGTGTTTGTTATAACTAAATTATGTTCTATGCAAAATTCTACCAGGCGGCTTCCTCTTTCATTCCTTTTGCCCAGACCATGTTCACATGCTATCTTCCCTTCCCTTCCTTGTCCTACTACCGAATTCCAGTCTCCCATAACAATTAAGTTTTCCTCTCCCTTAATTGTCTGAATAATTTCCTTTAGCTCCTCATATATTTCTTCGATCTCCTCATCATCGGCAGAGCTAGTTGGCATATAAACCTGTACTACTGTTGTCGGTGTTGGCTTCGTATCTATCTTGACAATGATAATGCGATCGCTGTGCTGGTCATAGTAGTTTACCCGCATTCCTTTTTCCTTATTCATTATCAATCCTACTCCTGTGATAGCCCCAACTGATTTTGTATTTATAATCCTGTACTCACCTGACCAGAAATCCTGTTCATCCTGCCACCGAACTTCACTAATCCCCACTATACCTAACTTCAACCTATCCATTTCCCTTTTTAAATTTTCTAATTTTCCTACTCGATTAAGGGATCTAACATTCCACGCTCCGACCCGTAGAATGCCAGTATTGTCTTTCCTGATGATCACATCCTCCTGAGTAGTCCCCGCCTGGAGATCCGAATGGGGGACTATTTTACCTCCGGAATATTTTACCCGAGAGGATGCCATCATCATATGTTCATACAGTAGAGCTGCATGTCCTCGGGAAAAATAACGGCTGTAGTTTCCCCTTGCTTTCAGCCGTTCGCAGTAGCTGTGTGGCAAAGCCACATTAGCTGATGTTACAAGGCCAGTCCAGTCAATCATCCAGACTGTTGCCCCTGTAACTACTGAAAAGGCTGCTGCCCCTCTTCAGGAACCACACGTTTGTCTGGCCTCTCCACAGATACCCCTCCGCTGTGGTTGCACCTACGGTACGGCTATCTGTATCGTTGAGGCACGCAAGCCACCCCACCTCGGCAATGTCTGTGGTTCATGGGAGTGGGTTTTCATCATATCGAAAGAGAAAAGATGAACATCAAAAATATATGAATAACGTAATTAGCTGCCAGAGAAAGCAGTGGTCAGCTACAAGTGTCGCAGATATATTTTTTACTAAATAAAATTTCAATGTAATACTATATGCTTTTTACCTTACTATATGCACTATAACTCCAACTTTCTCATCTGACTGAACACTTTATCCAATTAAATAAGCATGACATGAACGAAAACCAAATATGTAATAAAGACCAATTCTGACCCTGTAACTTAATTCATAGAATGAACAATTTGTCCTTCGGTAAAAAATAATCTGTTTCATTAAAGATTGAAATTGTTTGGACAATAGAACACCAGCTTGCTGCAGAACTGACTGACTGGTAATTAGATCTGAGTTCCACACTGATTTTATGGCCTACCTGTGCGCAAGGAAACATGTGCAACTGCCCTCTGAATTACTGCCAAAAATGCTACTGCTGCAAGGTCAAAAAACTAGCAACGGAATTCGGAACAGCGCACGTTCTTACCGGGGACGGTTCTGTATCTATCAACTTGTTTACGTTTAGTGCGGCCAGGCGAAAGAGGACGTCGTTCGACCTCACGCTTGCCGGCGCATGACGTAGCTACAGTACACGCTGGAATTGAATCAGTTCTCCGTTACTGTGGTACCTGAATCGTACTGCTCTGAAAGCTGTTGTACTTGATGGAAAGATGGATCTGACATTTTTAGAATCTGCTCTCTAAGTCTGACTTCAGTAAGATTATAGACAGTAGCGTCACGTAACATCACATCGGAATACAAAGCTCCACACGAACATTTAAACTAACACTTTCTAGTAAGACCTTTAAGTTCTGTTATCCACTGCCGGTACGTTTAGTTCTGACTTTTTCTATAACGGAAAAACTGATACCTAGTGGCCACTACATTGATGTGACAGCTGCTGTCACTGAATCATAAGAAAGTTTAGAAGGCCCACAGTTGGAGACAAGACGGAATGATTAGGGGGGGGGGGGCAGCATACAGTCGATAATAGAAAATTGGAGTTTCACAGTACCTTGCATCTTGTGAACTGTGGTGTAGGCTTCAAACTTTTGCAACCATTCTGTCCATACCGCTTGCGCTTTGTCATACTGGGGGAAGGCGGAGGTGGTAGCTGCTGCAGTGTAACCTGCGTATTTTGTGACACACGTGCGGCCAGAAGTTGTTGTATCACAGACAGCAAAGACGCGATTTGTTGATTCTGAAACATATGTATCAGTTGCCGTGCATCGAGCGCAGGAAGCGGCGGCGCAGTGGTAGTGTCAGTGGCAGTGGGGTTAGACATTTTGCAAACACAAGAAAAAGAAGAAACAAGGCAAAGATGTACAGAAATTGATTCGTATCTCTGCAATAGAAATTCACAGAAAATTATATACTGGAATCGCCATATTCCTGCAATAGAAATTCACAATAGATTATATACTGGAATAGCCGAGACCAGCAATAAAGTAACAAGCAAAATAATGGCGCAGCGTAATGTCATAAATTTAAAATCTCGTCGCAGTGTATTTCGTTGTCCTTGTCGCCATTTATTAAGTACTGGTCAGCCTCATCGCCATGTGTTTAGTCGTTCCAGTCCTATCTTTCAGGAGACGTTTTATCAGGACGCGTTGGGATGCTTTGACATCTAAAACAGCTAAATTTATTAATAATATAAGTTTCATAAACTAAGGAAGACAATATACTCAACACCTATAAAGTACGAGGCGCGTCCAGAAAGTAAGTGCCGTTGGTAATAAAATGAAATTGTACACAGATACAGAAGAAATTTTTATTGCACAGAATTCTACAACTCTTAAGCTATAGTTTCCAAATGATAAGCCAAGATCGCAAACTACCAATTTATTAAGTGACGACCGGTTTCGGTGCACTATGTCACCATCATCTGGTCATATATATGTATAATTATAATCTGGTCATCTTGTTAAAAAAATTGGATATAAAATAAGAAGTGCAACATTGCACTTAGTCACTATATATAAAATAAATACTTAAGTTACAAACATGACAGCTTACAAAAAGCTGTCATGTTTGTAACTGAAGTATTTATTTTATATATAGTGACTAAGTGCAATGTTGCACTTCTTATTTTATATCCAATTTTTTAACAAGATGACCAGATTATAATTATACATATATATGACCAGATGATGGTGACATAGTGCACCGAAACCGGTCATCACTTAATAAATTGGTAGTTTGCGATCTTGGCTTATCATTTGCAAACTATAAAACGAATTATCGCCTCCACACCAGACGATGTCAGGTAATCTTAACTCTTAAACTACATTTCCACATAACTGCCGAAATTTTGCTGGCATTTGTCATAGCGTATCACCAGGTTTCGTATACCTTCTTCATAGAAATCTGCCGCCAGTGTCTTCAACCAGTTGGAAACAGTGAAATTTGGGGAAAGTCCATAGCGAGAGCACTAATTGTAAACCTACGGTTTTCCTGAATCTTGTCATCAATCTCGTGAACCAGTTCTTCTGTAACCAAAGGTGGACGCCCACTTCGTTCTTCATCGTGCACATCACTACGCCCGCCATGCAACTGTCGGACCCATCTTCTCGCCATCGAATCACTCATCGCATTTGGCCCGTGAACATCGCTAATTTGCCGACAAATTTCACTTGGTTTCACTTTCCCCGCATTCAGAAACCGAATCACCGACCTGATTTCACAGGCTCCGGGATTTTCAATCAACGCTGACATTTCAAATAAGCATAACAAAGCGTACGTAACTGACAGCGATCTTCAAATGGCGTTTGTTCTTCTCCTTGATACACATCGTCTACAGCGCATGTGCTGAACTGAAATCGCAGAGATAAATTAAAACGGAACTTACTTTTCACGATGCTAGCTGCACTGAGTTCTAGTGACTTCTTATTTCGGAGCCGAGTTCAGCCGCTTCTAGAGGGCGCGCTTCAAGGTTTCTCCCTACAAGAGGCGCGGCGCCGACGTGTGACTGGCTGCCGGTCATCCGCTGCCCTCTCAACGATCGTTCTCGTGCGTCTGGCGTGTTGCGCTGACAAAGTTGTAGCCCATCCTTCATCTCTCAACGATGTGAGGAGTCACAGAAACGACACGTGATTCGTATTCCACGATAACGTCCCCTTTCCCCAGTTGGATAACTGGGGTAGTCTAGGGACAGCCAAGTCGCTGAAGTGGCGTCCAATTGAAAGACTTACACCAGGCTGCTGAGGCACACGAAAGTATTAATTATGTCACATTTCTTCATTTAATGTTTGGCATTACGAATCAATACTAATATTTATTATTAGAAGCAAAGCGCTCAAGTTGTGTTGTTGTTGCCGGCCGTGGTGGCCGAGGGGACTGAGGCGCTTCAGTCACAGTCTGCATGGCCACTACGGTCGGGGGTATGAATCCCCCCTCGGGCATAGATATTTGTGCCATCCTTAATCTTAGCTAGTTCATAAGTAGTTTGTAAGCTTAGGGACTGATGACCCCGTAGTTAAGTCCCATAAGTTCTACAAACATTTGAACATTTTGTGTTGTTGCTCTTGTTATTTTGGTGGGACTAAACAGTCAAGTTGTGCACAAATTACATAATTACATAGCAATGCCAAAGCACGCCTTGTTCGTCTCATTTCAGTTTTCACATTGCTTATTATATAAAGAGTTTACCAGAGATTTTACTCGACTTTTTACAGCTGGACACGTGGTAACGGTCGCTGGGTTGGTCGCAAAATTCACACACACAAAGTTGTTGCCGGGAACGTGGAAACCGTTCTTGCATTTTTCGTACTGTTATTGACATCGCCAAGTGTCCTTGACTTCGTTCAAGTTCACGTGTTTGTAAATCCAAGGGACACCGCTGTTGTTATCAGTCCCTACACTTTGTAAGTACTAATACTAACTTACGCATAGGACAATAACTACATTCATGCCAGAAGGTGGACTCCCACCTCAGACGCACAGACACACATTAAATAGACTGGTAATGCCCTGTGTCACTGAGGCATCGTCGCCATATTACTGCAATAAAGGGCTTGTAAACAACTACTAAGTTAAAGATAAAACAGTCGTAAGAAATAGAACTAAAGTGATAAAAGTACTCCAACTTCATGGTGTTGACTTTTATATAACTGTAATGAGAAATATATTCAATGGTTTTACTGTATTTATTAATCTACGTCCAATTTGAATCAATTTCGCCGTTATCTAGAATAATATGCTCGCCATAAAGTGCTTTTACACGCTGAGACGGCTGTTTGATGATGACAGCGAGTGTTAAATTAAGCTAGTAGGCAAATTTCAGCTCAACTTCAGAACCTGTTTAAACCACTGCGAAAAGAATAAAATGTCATTATAGTTCAAGAAGTTGTCTATGAAACACACAAGTCTTCTTGTCGTCATGACGACGTACGATTAGTATGAAACTTTACCCCAGGCTTTTATGATTATATCGAACAGCCGCATAACCACCTGTGGCCTTTATTTTCCTGCAGCGTTCTTAATAGCACTGTCTAATAACTACAAATCAAAAATGAGCGCATACCTCATCAGCGACCTCATGCCACATCTGGAATGTCACCTTCAACGTTTTTCCCGAGTGAATTTTGCCCTCCAGCACCCACTTCTCTAGTTGGTTGGTTCCTATTTGCAGGCTGAGTCTGGAGTTCAGTCCGATGACCATGTCGTCCCAATAAATGTAGATTGTAACTGTGAAAGAAGTTGTGTACGTTACGCTTTCTCGACTTAGCCACTTCACCGATTTGGATGAAACTGGATGTAGCGATGGCTTGAACGTGCTAGAACATGAGTTACTTTAGATAGTGTGTAATTCAAGATACTTGTTAATTTTAAGTACTTAACTCAAAATATGGAACAGCTGAGCATCAACATCTCCGACACCTTCTGAGACGTTTGAAGACTCTTTGGAAAAACTATTTATTCTTTGACGTCTGACATTAATCACATTTATAAAAATACTTCTAATGGTTGACAAGGCGTTATCGTCTTGTAAGTGGCGAACCGATTACTATGAAATTTGAATCGTATTAATTTACACGCTGTATATAGCTTCTTCTGTCAGCGGATTAGTGACGATGTAATAGTTTCTATCCGTATTTAATACGATCTTCATCTCTATAAGAAAGGACAATATTTACTGTCATCCTAAAGCTGATTTATATTTGAACTGGAAAATTTTATACTTTTATATTATGTGTGGTAATTCTTTCAGCAATCAGTCGTAAAAATATATATTTATTTGTTTGCAAATCTAGATTTCGACCACTGTGTGGTCATTATCAATGCTTAAAACCAATCAAAATACTTAAAACATCTCGACCTCCATGTTGGAGCTAATAATGACCACACAGTGGTCGAAATCTAGATTTGCAAACAAATATATATTTTTTTACGACTGATTGCTGAAAGAATTACCACAAATCGAATACAGTCGTGGAGCACCAATTCCAACATGGAATCAAGCCTGATTTTTATTTTATCCTGATGATCCTTTTCATAACTGAACAACAAAGTGGCGACCGAAGCAACGGATGAAAGATAGTACAACGATTATTTCTCTTATACAAAACGATATACATTGTTGTCCATCCAGTATGCAAAATAGATAAAGCAATTTATAATTTTTATCGGCCGTCAACCTCTGCGATTATTTTGTAATGCAGTTTACATGTTTCATCTACTTTGGATCATAATCAAATTATTATCGGTGCGTACGCGAGCCGTCTCGTCATTGTTGTGACAAGTAATTCTATAGTTTGTCGTATAGCACTTTTTCGCTCTTCATGCAGTATAACTACGGCATTCTTCATGACATAATCAATTTCTTCTACAGAACTTATTGTATTTCCGAGTTTTTCTACAGACATATTGTGGGCCTGAAAATAGTCATGGTAGATCTAACTAATTATTAAAATAACGAAACGTAATTTAAAAATTTACCTAAGTATTGCTTTTACCAGTTCATATTTTTTGGGCCTAATGTCGTGACAAAATTTATGAAACAACACAGACAAAAGATACAATACTAGCCATTAAAATTGCTACACCAAGTAGAAATGCAGATGATAAACGAGTATTCATTGGACAAATATTTTATACCCAGAACAACAACCTCTGGCTGTTATAACGGCTTTGGTACACCTCGCCATTGAGTCACACAGAGCTTGGATGGCGTGTACAGGTTCAGAAGCCCACGCAGCTTCAATATGATACCACAGTTCATCAAGCGTAGTGACTGGCATATTGTGACGAGCCAGTTCCTCGACCACCATTGACAAGACGTTTTCAGTCTGTGAGAGTTTTGGAGAATGTGCTGTCCAGGGCAGCAGCCGAACATTTTCCGTACCCAGAAAGGCCCGTACAGGACCTGCAACATGCGGTGGTGCATTATCCTGGTGAAATGTAGGGTTTCGCAAGAATCGAATGAACGGTAGAGCCGCACAGAGCTTGGATGGCGTGTACAGGTTCAGAAGCCCATGCAGCTTCAACATGATACCACAGTTCACCAAGCGTAGTGACTGGCATATTGTGACGAGCCAGTTGCTCGACCACCATTGACAAGACGTTTTCAGTCTGTGAGAGTTTTGGAGAATGTGCTGTCCAGGGCAGCAGCCAAACATTTCCCGTACCCAGAAAGGCCCGTAAAGGACTTGCAACATGCGGTCGTGCATTATCCTCCTGAAATGTAGGGTTTCTCAAGGATTGGATGAAGGGTAGAGCCACAGGTCGTAACACATCTAACTTATCTCTTTTCATTCTCCACTCCGAGGAGTGGAGCGGGCTGTTTGAGATCCGGCCCATAAAGAGTCGCGGTTCTATTCAGCCAATTATCAGACAAGCTGATAGTGGGGCAAAGGGGATCCCAATTGGGAATAAGTGGGAGGGGCTTACCAGCTCCGGCATACGCCTTACAACCAAGGAAAACCTCCCGAAAACCTTGGTCGGAGCCGGGGGATTGGGACCAATTTAATTTATCTCCGGGACTTGCCCCGGACGAAAAATGGATTATCGAGAGAACACGAATGCACTCACGACAATCAAGGATCGGACGCCCGAGTTACTCTCGTAATCTCGTAGAGATCGGCTCGACCAACAAGTGTAACACATCTGAAATGTAACATCTTATAACAAGAATTTCTTTTCTGCTCGCTGCGAGAAAGCATGCTAAGCTGTGCTGTAAAAATGTGCAGTTTTGTTTTCCTTTTTCTAGTAATTTGTAACATAAAACAGGAAAGTTCTTTGAATGCCTAAATTTGTAATCAAACCTGTTCGTACAATAAAACCATTAAAATACGGCAATTAAAGCTACTTACCTCACAAATAGAGCAACTCGACAGATTTCTCTAATAACCCGTTTCCAATTGATTTACCCATCCACTTCGACTTCTATTACCAATCAAGGTCCCAATAATAATAAATAAGATCAGAGAGAGGGGGAGGAGGAGATAGATAATGGTGAATGAAATTGATTTTAAAAGGGGGGATGATAGGAGGGGGTGGAGATGGATATGGTGTTGGATAAGAGGGGGCGGTGTGAAGATAGGGGGAGGAAGAGATGGACAAAGGAAGTGGGAGGAAGGGATAGACTTAGGGAGAAGAAGAGATTAGGGTATATATCTCATACACATTAGCTACTGCGATGCGTTGCCGGGTTTGCTAGTTGAAAATAAATACCGGAAGGTATCACGATTTCCACACATCACCTACGTAATTCATCCTTTTCGATCCTCTGTGAATTCCTTGAAGTATCACTCTACAACTCGCATAATTCGCTCACTCAAAATAGGGGGAACTGCGAGATAATATACGGTACAGCAACACGTCTCTCTGTAACTCACATGGATTTGATAATTTCCACGTTGTATGATTCTTTACAAGTTTCAGTAATTGTGTGAATACGATTTTAAGATCATAATTATCGCAGAAGTTTATCTCTCTCCCTCTTTTATTCTTCTCTTGCGGGCCGTAGATTCCTGCTGAAATCTATCTGAAGACAACTATCGCCTACTGAACTTCCCAGTTGTAATCGTCCTTGGGAGCATGTGACGTTTGTTTCCACTTTGTGCAGCTTTTGTCGAACTGTCGTGAACTCGTCGCCTTTTGTTGAGTACCCTTCCCAGTCTGGTTGCCAGTAAAGGTACTGGTTTAGGAATGAATGTAACTGTAACAACTGTTCAGATTGATAATACAAGTTTTATTGACTGAAAAGTGTAACAACTTTAGAACATACAGTATATTTTTGCAGATAAGACTAATTCAGAAAATACGAGGTGCAAATTTCCATCAAAATTTTATAGTTTAAGCATATATCTGGCCTATAAGACAACCCCTAAGTTTTCCAGTTTTCGGGACGTAGATTCGTAGGCAAAGCTTCAGGAAGTTCCAAAAAATGCCGTTAGAAGTCGCTATTAGTAGTTTTCGTGATTGGTTCATCTGTATTTCGCCCTTTTTTGCAGTGTTTGCAGTCTGCTTTTGAACTTTCGTGTAACGCTACGTTGTATCCAGTCGTGAAGAAGTAGGCTATTTTTTTTTCTTCCCCACCGTGAAGTTGTTGTTTTCTTTTTTTTTTTTTCTTTTTTTTTTTTTTTTTAAAGTAATTTCTTTCGCCGAGACAACATTTAATTGCACCGAAGCACATATTATTGCCCGAGAACAGAAGATAAAGGATTTAGAAGGAAGCCGCAATTGTTGCGTATAGCTCCGAAATATTTTAATCCTTTTACTGCTCCATACGCAAATATACTCTAATCATTTCAGTGCGACTATGGATATATAGAGAAATTATTTTTGACAGGCGACATTGTAAAATCAAGCTGGATTGCAAATAATTAATTCTATTGCTGCTTTATGGCATATAGGTTACCGTATGTACCTTTGACAAATCGGTAAATTAATAAAGCTCGAAAAGCAACGATTTTTTTTTTCTTTTTTTTTTTTTAAATGCTCAAAACTTTGCTTTCGTAAATCTTTCCACCACGATGTAAATTCATCAGGGTATTATCGCAGATGTGTTGTATAGCGCGGCTATAGCGAGGCTACGATCTCCAAACGATATATATCGAAACGATACACTTAGAAATGAAATGTATGGAATAAGCGAAGTTTCTGAACCGGTTATTTGCGCGCAAGTGCCACCAATATCATTTCAGGCTAAGCTACTTCGAGTGTAAGCTTTCTTGTAAATTACCCAGTAAGCTGTACTCTTAGGTTCTTGCCTAACCACATCCTTTAACATCAATATATTCATAAAAATCATACATATCGTTTCGATAATTAACAGCTTCGATATATATCGTTTGCAGGTCGAAATCGCGCTATGCAGCATATCTGCGAAATTACCAATTTCAGAGTAAATTTCAATATAACTTTTTTTGTACCGTCATATAAGACTACCTTGGATTTTGGGGCTTTTTTATGATTTAGCCATCGTCTTATCTGCGGAAATATATGGTAAGTCTGTTTATTCTCTCTTCTTGCTTTTCGCGGCGTCGTCCGTATAATGCTAGCTGCACTGTGACCTAGTTACTGCTAAGTTCGAAGCCGCGTTCTGACTTCGTACTGTCCTAGTTCGGTCGTCGTAGCTGCCTAGTAACTGCCTGAGTTCTGATTAGTAACTGACGGCCGTGCAGACGTATGTCGGTCTTGATATTGCTGCTTGTAGAGGGTGCGCATCTTCGGTCACTCCCTCCAGGATGCGCGGCGCCTGCTTACTATTGGCTTGCGGCCGATCTCTGCCTCCTCCACGATCGTTCTCTTACGTCTGGCGTGTGGCGCTGACTTTACCCCACAACACGAACCGAACCCACCAAATTTCACGTGGTGGAGAGAGGGTCTCGGCAAATCTCACGTAGTTTTCCCCCGCATGAAACATTGTAAAACTGGGTTAAATTAAGTAAAACATGTTTCACGTCTATAATGTAGTTAAATCCTACATAATAGTACTTATCGCTGCTATGCAAACATCACATAGTAGACCTCGATAGTTTCTCTAAGGACGCACGACCTTTTTTTTCCCCACAGACGTTTGTGTCTGAACTGGAACGAAACACTCGCGGCAGCAACAGTGCTAGCCACCCGGCCGCCTCTCTCACGCTGCGCAAAGCCCAAACCAGTCCGCTCGGCTACAGCCGTACGAGCGTTCATAGTTTTTGTGTTTCTGGTTTATAATCTAAGGAAATATTTGCTAATAGAGGAACTTCTAATTCAATGTCTGAAGTACTTTCTTCAAGAACTTTTTCTTTTTCCACTTTCCTTTTCTGATTTTCTGAACAACAAAGGTTTTTCTTAATCATATCCCTCTCTTCTGGCATGATTTAATAAACTGGTAAGCTATGGCGTAGACATTGCTCTATTTCATGACCATAATATTAGATCTATAACAAGTAAATAAAATAACTAGAAAACATGAACTAAACGCAAATGTTTTTAAACTTACCAGAAAGTTAAAATGTCGTCCCCGTCACGATACTCTTTTTAGTCACTATGATTCACCACGAAAACGCGAACCCTGCCTCCGCCTTGTACTAACAGTTACTGAGATGTGGATGTAAATCGTAGCGCTGTCAATATATGCAGTCCAGCACAGATTGGGTGGCGCTCTTTTGTTACAGTACGTTACGGGGTATTCTACATGAATGCAGTGCATGCTCTATTAATTGCTGTAGATGTGTCATTAACTCACAAATATTCCGTAAAATTCAATTCAAATTAATTACTTTCGAATGTAATGACTATTTCGCAGTCCGCCTTTTCCTGTATTTGGACCGGCAGCTACTAGTAGTTTCTGTGGTGCACGAGAGATGGTGGGGATGCATGGACGCTCCCTTTTTACAGTTCTTGAAACAAATAACAGAGGCGCTGTGGTAGACCCGTATCCCAAACGTCAAAGAAAGTCCGAGTCAAACATGGATGGATACAGCCAATAGGAAGATTGTATTCAGCGCGTTTTAATTTGTGATATTCTGAATTTAGCGCGCGTTTGTGAGATTAACGACGTATGTTGAATGAGATTGAATAATATTTTATATTCGTAAGATGGATGATAGTAAATTGTAATCGTCCGACCTACAAGCCGACGCTGATGACAGTATACTCCCTCTAAGATTAAAATATTTAACCATAGCCTCTTCCAAAGTAGTAAAAATTCAGTTAGCAAATAATAAGATACTGTGAGAGCTAATGGACAAAAATAATCATCACTAAAAGTGATGAAAGTAGTTAGTGCCAATAATATTGTGTGTGTGAACTGAATTGTCATGGTATAACAAATCCCACAGCAAAGATCAAAAGCCAGTTACTTTCAAAGCGATAGTAAAAAATGTTCATTTTGAGTGACGATAAAGCAGAAAGAATTTTTTCTTTTGTGTTAACACAATTACTGCTAAGTCCAGTTCGCATCATAATATATCCCCTGTGTATGTTATGGCGTGAGGAGGTAAGTGGAATCTTCAGTGAAGTAATAAGATGCAAAAATAAAAAATTAAATATTAATAAGCCTTTTCAGGAAATTAATGAACTAATTAAACTCTTCGATAGTAACAGGGCATATATTTAGAAGTGAACTGTATTTCGAATGTGCAAAGTTGACAGGCAGTTACGAGCATTTAACAGTACATTTTCGAGTTTAAAATATACAAACGATGGTCATTTATCTATATTTACAATGAAATGCAATGTTTAAACCCCTACCCCATCTCATAAGACCACTTCAGACATTTTATTGACATTAAAACTAAACGCATCTGGTGAGAAAAATCGAATTTTATTTGTAGTAAATAGACGGAGAATATCTTTTTGTTTGGTTTTACTTACAGAACAACGTATTAAAATATTTGCATATATTCGTGAACTACATAAGGGATAAATCAACATGTTGCTCCTACTTAGCACTATTCGTCATTTTTTAAGCTATAACCTATGATCTTCATACCACATACTGAAACATGCGATGTACTTTCAGCCGTGGTACTGTTTGTGGTAGTAGTTAGCTGTGCGTTTGTACCGTTCCTGAGGTGCCCTCGACCTCTGGTGCGGTGCAGCCCACTACAGGTCGGTGCTCAGCGCAAGACGCGCGTGGCGTATCGAGCGCCGGCCGATGGGGACAGTACAGGCGGCCTTTGAGCGCGGTGGGACTCTCAACAGGGGCGGCCGCTAACACAGGCCGGCCGCTAATTGACTCACTGCGGGAGGCGCGCACGTTAATCCCATTCAGCCGCCCGTCTTCAGGCCAGCGCTACAAGCCAGGGATGTGTTACACCAACACACGCATTTAACCCTTACTCTCTCTATCTCTATGTCTCTTTTACTTTCTTTTGACGCGAACATGTTATTACACACACTACATTCCCAAACGTTATATGAGGACTCGGGTAAAACAATTATCGACAATGACAAATTGTAACAAGGAGAAGGTCTAACATGTGGGTTTCTGATTTCGATAAAATTTTGTGTGGACTATTTATACTGGATAAAAAGTGACACTTGTTTCGACTTTTTCCTGAACAATAGGTACAGTAAATTCCCATAACTATGGTCCTTAAGAACAACTATGGTCCAAGTTGGTTTTGAAGACTCTACACAGTAGCGTTTAATAATAGCCGAGAGCTTCAAAAATTTTCATAATGTTTGTTAAGCTTATGGGACTTAACTACGGGGTCATCAGTCCCTAAACTTACAAACTACTTATGAACTAGCTAAGACTAAGGACGGCACAAATATCCATGCCCGAGGGGAGGGGGATTCGAACCCCCGACCGTAGTGGCCGTGCAGACCGTGACTGGAGCGCCTCAGTTCCCTCGGCCACTGCGGCCGGCCGAGAGCTTCCATTGCTCTCGAAACACTGAGGGACTCTGCCTTCCACTAGCAGGATGATTGACTGCAAGGTCGCGCACGGTAAAGCATCACAGTAGCCGTTGCGACAACGTGAAGAGGCTCATTTTCAATTTGTTTTTTAATTTGGATACCAAATCCGCTTGGGATGCAATTAACTTTCATTTTTAAAAAAGCACTACCAGTTTCGCGTCCTGCAGACACATCATCAGATGCTTAAATAAAAAATAAAATAAAAAATAAAGATGTTTGCCATTTAGCCTTCCCTAGTGTTCACGTAAAATTTAAAACATTTAAGAAGCATTCAATTGTTTAAAATTTTACGTGGACGCTGAGGAAGGCTAAATGGCAGACATGTTTTTCTAAGGAATTTCAAGCACCTGATGATGCGTCTACAGGACGCGAAACCGGTAGTGCTTTTTTAAATAAAAGTTAATTGCAGCCGAAGCAGATTTGGTATCAATACGAAAAAATTTGGCTGCGGATGCCCGAAATTCAAGATAACATTTTCAATTTAGTTGTCCAACTTTCTTTCGTACTGAGAACGAGTTAGGAGATAGCTCCTTTGAACTTTCCTTATCTGTCTTTTAATTTATCTAGAATATATTATCTTTAGTGTGGTACTTATCTGCTGACGTTATACATAAGAAATGTGCCATAAAATTAAAACGTGTGACCTTGAGCAAATCTATGGTACATTTTCCATAATGGATTTTAATTTTCAGATTACCAAGAAGACAGTGACCAGTAGTAGTGATGAGGATATAGGCATCTTTCGTATCATATGACGATGATACCTTCTATTTGAACACAAAAGAAACTGGCGGCGGTGTAATAAAGTTTGTTGTTGCAACAGTAGTGTTCGTGCTTCAAGTGTTTGATGATGTGATCATTCAGAATGAGGGTGGCGATGTGTGGGAATACTGGCCTGGGAATACTGACTCTGCATAAATCATGCAGCACAGTTAGCTGCATGCAGAGAAGTGGGAATTTTTGCAAATGGCGAAATGTGAAGTATATTTTAACGTTCGAAATATCAGATATTGTATGTAAAATCAGTGTGGTAGTGAAGGTATCTTCGAAAAGGGATTTGTACAGTATCCGAGAGCTAAAACGCAAAAATATGGTCAAATGTTTGTGCATCTATCGGACCAAACTGCGTGGTCACCAGTCCGTAGCTTACAAACTACTTACACTAAGGTAAACTAACCTAAGGACAACACACACTCCGGCTGCAGTGGCCGAGAGGTCGGGGGTTCGAATCCCCCCCTCGGGCATGGATGTTTGTGTTGTCTTTACTATAAAGTAGTTCATAAGTAGTTTGTAAGTTTAGGAACTGATGACCCCGCAGTTAAGTCCCTTAAGCTTAACAAACATTTCAACATTTGAACAACACACACACGCACACACACACATACACACACACATTTCCTAGGAATGACTCGAACCTCCGACGGCGAGCAACCCCGCGCTCTGCACCGATGTGCCTTACACTGCTCGGCTACGTCACCGCGGCAACTAAAAGACAAGTGTAGTGTAAAGGGGTAGATTGTTTTTCTTATAAAATTGTTCCAGCATTTGTTGAAGACTTTTGAGGAGGTGTGTCCTTTATATTGCGACTTCATTTTTCATTGATATGCTTTCTATGTCGTCATGATTGTAAAAAGTGGTGAAATAAATAGTTCAAGTAACGGCATCATTGAAGCAGAATATAAAAATCACAGTGGACTGTAGTTGGGTAGTTGCCATACAACAATGTACCACTATCTGACAAGAAGTTTCACCAATACATTGACAGTGTTGATTCCAACTCTCGCAGTAATTTAATTTCTCACATAAAGAACTATATGTTACAAAAGAAAAAAAGTGTTCCTTTCGGATATTACACAAGAAGGTTATGCGTTAAAATATGTGAAAAGAGGTACATAGTTGTGGTACGATAGTTTTGAAAAAAATTCAATGTAAAAGTTTATGATAGAAAACCGCGCTTCCCATGCCACGATAGCACGGTATTTTTTGAAAAAAAAAATCAAGGTAAGAGTTTATGTTAGAAAACCGCGCTTCCAATGCTATATACCAAAAGATCGTCTAAAGTTCAACATTTATAACTAAATAATGAACTTCGAGCAATTAACGTTTTTGAGTTTTCATGCTGTAACTTGAGTACTTGTAAGAATGAACGACTGTGCTTGCCCTATCTCCGATCGAGCGGTCCAGGTCTTGTTCTGTTAAACCGTGGATCCCTGCTAAAATCTCCATCATGGCAATTTTTGTTAAAAATATGCTTCAATATATTCAATGGTATTCTCATCTTCGTAATGGTTTCTCTTGCCTTATTTTGAAGTAGATTATCTGGCAGCGAAAATAATATTCGATTAAGGGTATTATCAGTTTACAACTCATTTATTTGTGATACAAAATGCAAGTATAATAAAAATAAGGAATAAAATGGAAAACTTATAAAGCATATTATGGCATAATTCTGATTTGCAAATTATTGGTAAAGGAAGGGAAGGAAGGAGGATCCGAAAGAAATGATTGACCGTGGCCGCATTTGGACACTAAAATTAAACAATTGCGACAAGTGAAAATGTGAGCCGGACCGGGAATCGAACCCGGGTCTCTCGCTATGGGCCAGCGGTCGCCTTAACCACTTTTTTCCCCCCTATGATATGCGGTCGTTTTTAATTGTTTGTACTTAGTCGTTCGTTGGTCATTAGGCTCAGTTTTCTTATTACAGAGGGCGTTCAGCCCTGTGACCGGGCGCGCTGAGCCACGGCGCTCGGCAACCACTCCCCTCCCGTCCGTCTGAAATTCTCACAAGTCGCACGCTGTGGTTGTAGCGCCCCTATCGTCCATGCCCTCTTACACTCGCCATTACGGATTCCAGTGATAGGTCGAATGTATGACCGTATCTACGGTGAAGTAGGTGAAGCAAATGCCGTCTTCGCGTATAAATACTTATTGTATTGATGTGGTGACTGTTCTCTTAAACGCCCAAAAGAACCGACACCACACCTGCTTCGCAGCCAAATTGAATTTGCAAATGATTCGTAAAGGAAGGGAAGGAAGAAGGATAGGAAAGAAAGGATTAACAGTGGTCTCATTTGGGCAATAAAATTAAGCACTGGCGAAAAGTTAAAATGTGAGCCGGACCGGGAATCGAACCCTGGTCTCCAGCGATGTTGGTAGCAACTACGAGCGGTGAGACGTTTAGCGGGAGAAGCGCCGGAGTAGATAAGAAGAATAAAGAAATAGTATTTCTCCTCGTCCGCCATAGTTCTCCAAGAGGGCATATGGTCTAGGAGAGCGCTCTATGTTGCGTTAGTGAGAAGAAGAAAGGCAAATAGCCGCGGTGGAGTAGCCGAGCGGTCTAAAGCGACTCGCTGCGGAGCGCACGGTTGCTCGCCGTGGAGGTTCGAGTCCTCCCTGGGGCATGGGTGTGTGTGTTGTCCTTAGGTTAGTTTACCTAGGTCTAAGTAGTTTGTAAGCTACGGACTGATGACCACGCAGTTTGGTCCGATAGATTTACAAACATTTGAACATTTGAAAGGCAAATAAACAGTTTACAACGACAAAAAGGGGTAATGAACGCCTGGGAGAGGAACGCTGTCCACTGAAATAAAGAAGCTCTTCTTTGTATGGATACTTTTGCTTCGAAATCATCACGTTGAGAACCAAAATATCGCAGCTTGATCATGGTGGTCGTAGGACAATATTTAACAGATTTCCGTATAGTTGTGAATAGGTCCTGGTGTGTTTAATTTTATAGTGTTTCCATTCAATATATGTGAAATATTCGGCAAAGCTAGTTTTATGGTGTTGAATGAAGTAAATAGCCGTATGGCCAACATACCAGATCGCCGCGTTATTTTTCCCCTTGGGTATCTGAGCTTGTAAGCCCACAGCAGTTCCTGCTTGTGATTTGTTCCAACGGCCATTACTGATCAAGTCCAACGCCAATCGTGTGTGTCGAAAACAAACTCATTACCATTTCCTGCTGGTACTGTCTCTTGATAAAAATTGTTCGAATAAATAACTGTTGTTCTCTGTAGGAGGACCGGCTAGTCCGTGCCTCCTAATATAATAACTGCTTTTGATGACTTTCTCTTGATGATACTTTCGTTTCCCAATCATGATAATAAATATCATTTGCAGTTACGCCACGAGGTTAGCTTCTGTTAGTGATGTTATTTGATCATCATCTGCAGCAACTGTTTCTGAAGCATCTACGGGAATAGTGGGTGTTACGGGCAGGTCTATTTTGTTTAAATCTAATACGTCACTGAATGTCAGTCTTTGTCGCTGCTGTAAGTTGTTTTTAGTACAACCGTGCGATTTGATTCAAGTAAACATTGATTGAATTCAAGTAAACATTGACTTTAAGGTAACGCAAATAACCTTTTATTACATTACTGAATTACATGCTTATTGGAATTTAACTCACAGACTAAAGGTAACTAATAACTATGTTATTTTCCATCGAATATACCTATACATATGAAACATACAACTTTTCAACATGGAGTAATCACATCACTGGCACAGTATCCCACTCTTGATTTATTCTTTTCTGCTGCTCAAAACCAGTACAGAGAAAAACTGGAGCCAGAAATCATTCTCCTACCCTTTCCTAAACAAAATATGATTTTATTTAATTATTATACTCGAATTTCTTGAGCCTCTAACAGGAAATATGCAGTGTAAGCTATTACACTACACTTGCCTATGTATCTTTCAGTAGTTCGATATAGGATACCAACTTTCTTGCAAAGGAAGTCGGTAATGGTCCTAGCTGGGCCGCAGGTCAGTCGATGTTGCAAAGAGTCCACAAATCCACACAGGTTGCATCTGGGGTGTCGCTACGATTAATTTTATGCAACTTCTTGTTTGTAGGAATCTTGTCATTATCCATCACGTACCACATGCGATGGTAAGATGCCGTTAAAGATATTTCGCCATATTATGTTCCACTTGTGATGGGGATACTTAAATTCAATAGGGTTCTGCCTGGAAGTAGCGGTTAAGTGGTCGTATATCGTCTTGTTTATCAGGACTGCTGCTCTCGCTCGTGATTTGGCATCCTTGAATATGTAACTAAACTCCAGGGCGTATAGCTGCACGTGCAGAAATGATCTGGGTATGGTTGTTATATTGACCGCAGGTTCCATGTCATGTGGACGCCGAATCGGGCCAGTGGTCGCCTTAACCACTTGGCCACCATTGCTCGCCTCCCGTCTCGCTCGCTATGTAGCACCACTATCGTCCATGCCCTCTTTCACTCGCTATTACGGATTCCGGTGCGAGTTCAGACGTATGACCGCATCGCCGTGAAGTAAGTGAAGCAAACGCCGTCTTAGCGTATAAATACTTATTGTATTGGTGTGGTGTCTGTTCCTTCGGACGTCCGATCAATTGCGCTTGTGGCGCACTGGAGGAAGGAAGTTCCGCGTGCTTGCTACCGTCTTTACAAGTTGGTGTTTGTCTTTTCCTCGCGTGTTTACAATTAGGTGTTTGTCTGTCGTGGCGTACCTTGTGACTTTGCCGTACATTGATGGGTGTTGTTGTTAGTCGTGACTGTTATTAGCCCGTGCAGGGTTAATTAGCGAAGTCTCTCGTCTGTTTTCAAGTAAGAACACCGTTAAATTTTAATTCGACAAGTCTACCCTTGCTGCGCAATCAAATTCATACGAGATTCACGACTGGAAAGTGGACGTCACCGAACTGACATCGGACCTGATCCACACTGCATACTACGACCTGGAGGAGCACTGCTTTTTTGTACAGCTGCACAACCCGATTGTGATGGAACGACTGACGCTGAAATTCGGAGGCAAAATCCAGTTTCTTCATCGCAACGAAACTGTATCATTTCAGTATCAACTTCGGATGTAGAATACAAAAACGTAAGAATATTTAACCTCCCGCCCGAAGTAGAAAATTGTTACATCAGAGAAGTTTTATCTAAATACGATGAAATCAGGACTGAAATGTGGTCGAGTCAGCATAGGCTGCAATGTTGTAGTAGGATGCGAGCTGTGGAGATACACATACAAACCAACATTCCGTATCATATCACGGTTTGCGGGTATAAGGCACTAGTCACGTACACAGGTCAGACTCTCACCCGCTATATCTGTAACGAGAGCAGTCACATGAGGTAAGTCTGTCCACATCGCACGGTTGTACTAAAAACAACTTACAGCAGCGACAAAGACTGACATTCAGTGACGTATTAGATTTAAACAAAATAGACCTGCCCGTAACGCCCACTATTCCCGTAGATGCTTCAGAAACAGTTGCTGCAGATGATGATCAAATAACATCACTAACAGAAGCTAACCTCGTCGCGTCCACTCATGACCGTAGTGCTTCCAGCAACAAGGGTCCTGTCGGCCGCGGTGGCCGAGGGGACTGCGGCTCTCCAGTCACGGTCTGCACGGCCACTACGGTCGGGGGTTCGAATCCCCCCGCGGGCATGTCCTTGGTATTAGCAAGTTCATAAGTAGTTTGTAAGTTTAGGGACTGATGACCCCGTAGTTAAGTTCCGTGACCTAAACAAACATTTTTGAATAAGCGTCCTCGTGTCACAGATGATGCCTTCTCAGATGAAGATACATCTTATCAGTAGCATCCTGTCCAGAAACAGAAATCGAATGACGAAGGCGTACCGGTATCAAGTAATGAAATGGACGTAGAATTTCTCGACCAGAACACTGATAATCCTACACAGTTGGAAAATTCTCAGTCTGATCACATGGAACTAGAACAGGAAGTTAGGTGTAAATCGATTCTGGAAACACACAAAATACTTGAGCAGAAATGCATTCCGAATTCGGAAGGCAGTGCCCAACAAGATGGCGATCCCATCAAAGAGGTGTGCAATGCTACTGCTTTACCAGACAGTAACAAAGAGACTCCTGACCTAAGTAACTCACATAGTTCCTCATCTGCCGAAAAGGAATGTGCACAGAATGCCCCCGACAACCAAACAGTAGCCTCACAAATCACAGCACGTCGTCGCCCTAAAACCACAGCCGAATATCAATGTCGGTCGAGGTCAGGCAAAGCGTAATGTGGGGATACAAGATCAAAACTTATCTGACGGGCAAGTGGAAGGCAGCACCAAAGAATCGGATAAAGGAAAACCAAATCGTGAGAAACAATCACCGGCGAAAACAAAAGAGTTGCTTAGTGTGGTTAAATAAATGCGAACTGTTTAACAGAAACACTCATAAAGAGGTTCAACGTTATGGGTTCCTATCACTTCTAAAGTAGTGTCATATTAATTCAAACTATACTAAACTCACATTCATACGATGACTCAAGCGTATAAAATTCTCACACTAAACATTAAGCGAATAACGTCAGAATTTAAAAATTCCATACTAAAGACATTCATTTACGTGGCAGAAGCCGACATCGTATTGTTACAAGAAGTGCGTATTACTGAGTTTTATATACCTGGCTTTCAAACATTTCTCAACATAGTAGCGAAAGAAAGTTCAGGAACTGCAAATTTCACTCGCGAAGAAATTCCGGTTGAAAGTTTAGATAAACGCGTAATTGGAAGAGGAATTAGTTGTAAAATAAATGATGTCACTGTTGATCGTCCATGTTTCACTCCCATACAAGGCAACACTCCATACAAATGCCTTCAGAAAGGACTTCCTTACGCTTAAATCAATATTCGCTGTTAACAAATTTCTTTTTTTCTGCCCATTGCCATTCTGCATTTTATATCTTCTGTACTGCGACCATCATTTCTTATTTTACTGCCCAAGTAACAAAACTCATCTACCTCATTTATTGTTTCGTTACCTAATCTAATTCCTTCAGCATCATCTTATTTTCTTACACTGCACTCCATTACCCTAGTTTTACTCTTGTTAATGTTCATCTTATATGCACCTTTCATCACACTGTCCATTCCGTTCAATTGCTCTTCCAGGTCCTTTGCTGTATCTGACAGAATTACTATGTCGTCGGCAAAACGCAATGTTTTTAATTCTTCACCCTGAACTTTAATTCCTTCTCCAAATTACTCCTTGCTTTCCTTTATAGCTTGGTCAATGTACAAATTGAACAACATTTGGGAAAGGCTACAACCCTGTCTTACTCCCTTTCCAACCACTGCATCCCTTTCATGCCCTTCAACTCTGACAACCGCTGTCTGGTTTTGGTACAAGTTGTAAATAACCTTACGCTCCCTATATTTTACTTCTGCTTGCTGCGGAACTTGAAAGAGTTTATTCTAATTAACATTGTCAAAAGCCTTCTCCAAATCTACAAAAGCTAGAAATGTAGGTTTGCCTTTTCTTAATCTATCTTCTAGGATAAGCCGTAAAGTGAGTATTGCCTCCCGTGTTCCTACATTTCTCCTGAACCCAAACTGATCTTCCCGAGGTCGGCTTCTACCAGATTTTCCATCCTTCTGTATATAATTCGTGCTAATATTTTCCAACCACGACTTATTAAACTGATGGTTCTGTACTTCACCTGTCTCATAAATCTTACACACCAGGTGAAACAATTTTGTCATGGCTGTTTCTCCCAAAGACAAAATTAATTCTGGTGTTGCCTTGTATGGGAGTGAAACATGGACGATAAACAGTGTGGACAGAAAGAGCATAGAGGGTTTTGAAATGTGGTGCTACAGAAGAATGCTGAAGAGTAGGTGGGTGGATCGTGTAACTAATGAGGTGGTACTGAACAGAATTGGGGAGAAAAGGAATTTCTGGTATACCTTGACTAAAAGAAGGGATAGATTGGTAGGACACATTCTTAGACATCAAGGAATTGTGAATTTAGCGTTGGAGGGAAGTGTGTGGGGTAAAAACCGCAGAGGAAGATCAAGAGATGGATACAGTAAGCAGATGCAGACAGATGTAGGTTGCCGTTCTTATGTGGAGATGAAGAGGCTTGCTCAGGATAGGGTATCGTGGAGAGCTGCATCAAACCAGTCTCCGGACTGAAGACCACAACAACAACAACACTGCAAAGAAACCCACCCAACGTAATAATTGGTGGAGATTTTGTGTCGTCAACAAACAAGACCAAATACCGAATTTCAATTATTCTAAAGAACTCCATGAATTAATTAAGAAGATGCGATACAAGGATGCTTGGGAAGTAAAATTCACCGTCTAAGTTTACGTTCTTCTCTGCTACATCATGTAGTCGCATCGACAGATTCTATTTATCAGAGAACATTTGTCATCAAGTGCTGGCCGCTGAGGTCATTCGGACGTTTTGCTCAGATCACTGTGCTATTTTAGTGGAAATCAATCAAGCCAAGCTGCCTACAAAGCATTACCGTAGCCAGTGGACCTTAAACGTTGCACAACTACAAGATGACGATTTAGAAAACATCATTAAGGAAACATGGGCGACATGTTTAAAATCAATAACCAGATACAGAACGAAAACCGAATGGTGGGTTAAATGTGCAAAAATTAAATGAAGACAAACTTTGAAAACTTAAGGTTATCAAAAACATATGGACCAACAATGAACACTTGTGTTTTATTACACAGTTTTGCGGGACTATACAGGAAAGCTTCCGGAACTGACACACATCAAGAACAAATTAAAACAAATACAAGTTGAATAAGAGCTAAATTATTAAGTATCACACGTCAACAGCTCGAGGGATTAAAAATCAAATCGAAAGCAAAATCTCTCTTACAGGAAGGAACAGCATCAATGTATCATTTACTTAAGCATCAATCTAACCGGCGACGAACCTTCATTGAAGAACTAAAAACAGAAGATGGGAAGATACTCATAAACCAAAGTGAAATACTCCGCGAAATTCAAGAACATTTTTTGGCACTTTACTACGAAGTACAGATTGACGAGGCCGTGCGAACTGAAATTCTAAACTCTTTAACTGAAAGGATCACCCCGGACGAAAACTGATTACTGCCTTTGCAGAAGAAGAAATATTAGACCTAGTTAAAACATCACATCCAAATAAGTGAGCTGGCCCCGATGGCATACCAGAAGAGTGAAATTTTGGCGTATCTTAGGCCTCACTTTCATAGAAATCGTAAATGAAATCTTTCAGGGGGTAGATATATCTTCAGATATGAAGGAAGGTAATATTGTTTTAATCCCAAAACATAAGGGCCACAATAAAATAGACAAATTCCGGCCAGTTACGCTAATGAATTACGATTTCAAGACGATAGCACGTGCAGTCAAGGAGCGAATCATCACACTACTAAGGACAATAGTAAAAGGCCAACAAGCGTGTTTCCCTGGTAGAACAATCCTGTCTAATGTATCAGAATACAGAGATCTCATTTCTACTGCTGCGGTTACAAATATCAATTTCGCATTGCTATTCATAGACTTCTGTAAAGTATTTGACCATGTCAGCCACCAATATGTGGAACGTAAACAGCTGGGATTTAATAATAGGTTAGTTAGGCTACTTCATAGCATGATGACCGGAGTAACGGCAAAAACCATTGTCAATGGTCAACTTAGCAAAGTGATTCGCATTCAAAGGGGCGTTCCACAAGGCAGTCCATTAGCAATGCTTTTGTATGTTCTGTCTCTAGAACCTTTACCTAGACGACTCAATGCGCAACTAACAGATGTATCACTTTCTGGAACAAGTTTCACCACTAGAGTGTACGCAGACGACGTCGGAGAGGTAATAGGACACGAGGAAGAAATTGGACGTGTAGAACAAGAAATAGTAAAGTACTGCGGGGCCTCAGGAGCAAAAGTAAGTCTTAAATCTCAGGGGGGTTTGAATGAATAAACGTACAGTGGGCTAAACTGGCAGAAACTCACACCCATGTCCCATGAAAATGGCCGCTGCAAATTGGCGAGAAACTGCGAACAAAATACAAGGAGCTTTAAAAGAACTCGGATGGCGATCTTCAAATTTAATTCAAAGAGTCAAACTTTTAAATACCCATATCTTCTCAAAAGCCTATTGCATTGCACAAGCTAAACGGATTATGAAGCTTGTACAGAGATTCGTATGGAGAGGGAATATTTTTAAAGTGAGAGTGTAACGAAAGGAAGACCGGCGGGAGGATTAGACCTCACGACATCAATAGAAAAGCCGCTGCACTATATATAAAAAGAACCTTGTACATGATCAATAATGAGGAAAACAACATCACGTCAAAATTGTTTGCAGCTGTTCGGCCAGAGAGCGTCCGACCCCGATTAATTTCAGCAAACTGAAAAAAAAAAAAAAAAAAAAAAAAAAAAAAAAAAAAAAAAAAAAAAAAAAAAAAAACTAAAATACATAAAGGAATTTTACCTCGAAATTAGCTATTTACAAAAAGGTACTTTACAATAAACCAACATTAACTCTAGAAAAATACTAGAAAAGTGGAAAAAATCGGAGCCCGCAAATAAAATAGAAATACAATTCCCAACCTGTGAACACAGTGTGGTACAAAGTAGTAAATGACGTCGTAGCAACTAACGAAAAGCTACATCGTATAGGATGTTGTGATACAGATTCATGTTCTAAATGTGGGTTAATGGACACGCTCCTACACAGATTTACGTGTGGTGGGAATTTAGAAAATTGGAAATGGGTCGCACAGAAATTAGCGCTCCTCACTAGGGGCGGTGAGAGGTACTACACCACCAAAGACCTCCTGCGACCAGACGAGAAGTATTTTCCGGAAAATAAAAATAAAAGTATAATGTGGCTCATGTGTCATTATAAAAAACTATATTGTTAATAGATATGGACGCGAAACATAGTAGATTTCAAAATTTACATGGAGTTAGCACTTTTCAAGGCAAAAAAATTGTGAAGACTATAAACACAAATTCGGAAACATGTTGCACATAGTTTTCAACAAAGAAGGAGTAGGATATTGAGGCAATTAAAAATACCTATGGATTAAGAGGCAGCAACAGAATGGAAAGAGAAATTTGATTCGGAATAGATCCCTATTATTTATATTTTCGTTATTGTTAATTCTTACGAAGGGAAGAGCTGTTGGTTAAAATCTTAATCAAAAGAAAAAAAAAAAGAGAAATAAAGTGGTTAAGGCGACCGCTGGGCCGAAGCGGGAGACTCGGGTTCGATTCTCGCTCCGGCTCCCATTTTCACTTCTCGCCATTGCTTAATTTCAATGCCCAAATGCGGCCACTGTTAATCCTTTCCTTCCTATCCTTCTTCCTTCCCTTCCTTTACCAATCATTTGCAAATTCAATTTGGCTGCGAAGCAGGTATGGTGTCTGTTCTTTCGGACGTCCGAAAGAACAGACACCACACCAATACAATAAATAATTCTAATTACTGGCTGTCTATTCGTCAACATTATCCCAGCCACTAGGGTGAAACACCGTAAAAGCAACAAAACACAGATTGTCAGTACTAGCAAAAATGACGCGATTCTCGAACCCAAAATTGGATTGCTAGAAATTTAAACTGTTTTTTTTTTTCTTTTTTTATAGTTTGCATATGACTAGTTTGTAAAAAAAACTATTACCACAAGAAACAAGTAATAAATAAGCTACTTAGGGATTTTATATGTAGCCTAATGTAAAGGTATGCACAAATGTGTGATACTCGTCTTTCTATGCCTAATTTCACAAAACTTAAATAGCTGTTATATTTTGTCTGATAAGCTAAGCGAAATTCATAGTGAATAAACCTGTAAAAACATATTAGGTGTATCTTAAAAGACAGTTGTCAAGTACGCTATATTATTTCAGAACAAAACTAAACCATACCACTCATAACAGCACAAAAACTATACTGAAACTTGTTTGGAAAAAAGTAATTAAAATATTGTCTTGCATACAGAAGAATATCCTCACCGTTTTGTTTAAGCAAGCACGGAAGAGAGAAGAGAAGCAACTTCAAAAAAGATTATTACTCACAGCATGTGTGCAGCAAAGTAAATAATTCGCTTGATACTGGATTCATAGGGAGGCCAGACCTACATGACACGCTACGATAGGACTTTTGTCGTGATGAAGCTCAACCGATCTGCACTGTTAAAGTAATAGCACCGAAATGCACCTTTCTTTGCCAACCTTGTGTCGTTTACTTGTTTCTGAAGATCAAGAATTCTGTCCCAAGACTTCTAACTCACGCAACATTATGCGACAACTGAGAAATGCGTGACAGAGCAGATGAAATTTCAGTTTATGTCTTGCATCATAATCAGTTGTTCACGCCTGTCTTCCAAGATATGCTTTTATGCTCTTCGTACGCACCGAAATGAATGTCTGATAGACATGTCTGCAGCAATATAAATGAGGAATGTTTTCCAGGAACTACATCTCAGACAATGTATTAAAGTAGCAATATGTCGCTCGTCTTCTGTGCATGGGGTGAAACATTTGTGTTTTGAGAGTTTTTATGATAAGTTTCACCCTACTCGCTGTGAGAACGCTGATGAATAGACGTCCATTGATAGAAAACAATATTATACTTTAGAAATTTATCTAATTTTATGTCATTTATTATTTATTCTTATTGTTTTTGCACCATGTATCACAAATAAAACAACTGTAAACACACACTCTTCGTTGAATATTAACCACACTTCCCGTTCCTCTACTTCAAAATAAGGGAGGAAGAGGTATTACAAATGTTACATCATTATCAAATACATCGAAAACATGTAACAAAAATTGCTACGACGAAGGTTCGAACCTGAATATACGACTTGACAGTCCAAGCCGTGGTATTTGCTATTGGTGACGGTTCTAGGGAAGTCGTTGATGTTTACGAGTACACAAGCTACAGCAATAAAATGCTAAAACATTGATGACTCGAACGTCATTAAATTTTGACCCATTATATACTAGTAAAAAATGACAATCTTTAAACGATCTTGTATGCGATTTTCCATCGTCAACTTTGACCTTTATTTTTTTTTATTTATTTATTTATTCATTACTGAGTGTCTAGCAAAATTTGGAAACAGGAAACACGTGTATCTTTACATTATATAGAACGTCCATGCAAAAGTTGACCAAACTCGGTGACCCATGTGTCAGACTCTCTCCTTGTAAGTAATGTAATATAATCTACTTTATAAATGACAGTGTGGCTCGACAATAAATAAAAATATTCATTTTCGTATTTTTTTTTTTTTAATTTTTTCTGACCTTATAAACTTGTAACATCTTTGTAATTCGTGTTTTGGTAATACATAACTGTGTGTGTAACACCTTTGTCCTTCTTAGATGAAAAGTCGTTGATCAGAAACCCCAATGGAAGCACAGTGTATGTTGCGAGCTCACATGATCTGCATCAAAAATAGTTTTGAAGTGGCAGTGATAACATACATACAAAACATGGTTAGAAGAAGTATTATAATATTGTTAAGGACGAAAATATCTTGTAAAAATAACTAATGTTCGTGTGAAAAAGTGAAATACCAGTGCTAAAAGTGACATACATCGGTAATGACAATATTGATGCTATATATTTACATGTAAGTAAATATGTGTTCCTGTACAACTCGCCATCTACAGTTGTTTCCACTGTAGTTAATGTAAATTAGTGTAAATTACGTCATATAATTTGAGAGACAATAGCCTTTAATAGAAGTCCTCTTCGACCTCTTCTTTTGTATCTATTCGACAATATCATTCTTTACCATTATTTGTCTCGGAAGAACACGATTGTTTTAATGACTGACTGCAAATTTCTCTTCTATATTCTTCTGCAATATAGGATGGAAGACACCGTAGAGATTGTTCAACACCGCTAGCAACACATCTGACTGTTGATGATTTAGATATACCATAGAAACCAGCAATGCAATATACGCAGAGAGGGCAACACAGGAAAGTTTCCAAGGAGATCCAATCCTAAAGATATATACTATGTTGATATACTATGTTGATAGCGATACTGTGACAAAACTGTTACTTCGTAGCCCTTGCGTCGTTAAACTGTATGCATTATCAAATGTCGCTACGTATTGCCATAATTGTGTGTGTTTGTACACAATGTGAATTGAGAAAAAATTATCTGTGTTACATCCACGCTAAATTGCGGACCTGAATTTCATGCAGTTGGTCCACCATCATAATTAAGATTATTTATGGAGAAAGTCCTGCCTGCTTTCGAAACTCGGCGAAATTTATGACAACACTTGGAACACTTCGTGTAAGCAACTCAGGCTGCATATTAAGCTGTGATATAGAACCTTTCTCACGACATATAAATTGTTCAGACAACTTACGGGAATGCAGCCAGACAACGTCTTTAAAGAAATGCCGATATTTCGACAACACACACACACACACACACACACACACAAAATGAGCAACATCATGACAATTTACAGCTATAGCGCATTTGCTTAGTGGGTGTCTGTAACGCTAATGATACCTACAGCAATCAACCATAGACCTGATGATATATCGTGCCTGAACCGCAAGGAATGCATACGATATCCACATTACGCAAATTAATTTTTTTTTTTATGTAACCTAAAATGATGACGTTTCAAAAACACGTTTCAGAACATATTATCGCAAAATACATGCAATCAGTTTCGAAATATTCAGTGCATAACGCGAAAATACAGTAGAATCTGGTGCCACCCTCGTTTCGTCATCACTCACCCATGGTTGGTCGATAGCGCAACTCGGTCTGTTCTTTATAAATAAAAATAAAGAAAAACATTACTTATACGAAAATGATGACCGATTTCGGCCTCTTTACAGGGCCATCTTCAGATCCATGTGGCGTAAGCTTCACGCCCACAGAGCAGGCGCTTGTCCCATGCGGGAACTGCAGTGCTCCGTGGATTGACTCAGCTATGTAACTCTGAACGTCTGAAACGATGTGGGCTTCGTGAACCCAAATAGCCACCGCTGCATCACGCTGAACTGCAGTATGACAAATTTTATGACTCCAGATGGATAAATGTAAATACGGTTCTTAGAAATGGGATGTTGCAACTTAATATGAGCCTTCCTTGTAACCAACACAGCAAGGTAGGAATGTAGCCATATTTTTCCATCTAATTTGAGGAATACAATGCAGATATTTCAGAAATCCCGTCACATTCTCATAAACACAAGGTCAAACAGCAAAAATATCGTCTAAACACCAGCAAAAGCATTTAGGAATGATGTAATAGTTGAAGCAGTCTTTATAGCAATATAATATTTATTTTTATTATGATACCGGTTTCTATCAATAAAGATCATCTTCTGTTTCTCACTAAGGACATTATCTGAGGATGATATTTATTGATATAAATCAGTTATCATAATAAAATAAAATAAATATTATATTGTGATGTAGAGTGCTGCACTTATTACATTTATATATGAAGGACAGTTTAGAGTACAAAAAAAAAATATATATATTTTTTTTTCGACTAGTTTCGGACATATTTTAGACCATATTCAGTAAATTAAATTCTGAAATATAATTAAATGTAGAGGACTTTCAGCAATATACATTAGTGTCAAACTTAAACTAAATTAATAAAAAGAAATAAAACGATGTTACACCCATTGATGTTGTTGAGCTGGCAGGAGACTTGGAGCCTTTCCAGTGCGTCACTGCTGGCTGGAGCAAGGTTTGCTGCTCTTAAATAGCTGAGGCTCCACTTCTTTGCCAGTTCCACACATCTTTGCTAGCCAATGAAAAAGCTACATAGATGAATTTAGCCAAAAAATATAAAATTATAATTAGCCACACATTTCTTTGTCAATGTCTAAATAAAATATTTATAGTCATCTTTCTGATATTAAAATAAAGATTAAAACATTAAAATACTGACAATAAATTGTATCAGATTCTTATTAATATTTTCAAAGATATTCTACGAGTGATACTGCGGCACTGTGTGTGTTGGGTATAACATCGTTCTATTTCTCTTTATTAATTTAGTTTAATTTTGACACTAATGTATATTGCTGAAAGTCCTCTAAATGTCATTATGATATAGTTTTTGAATAATTAGCGTTTAATTTGAAAGTGTTGTTTACGAACATATTGCAATATATTTGGAAGTGAAGCACTGTTAATATAACAGAGATATATAAATTATATATAAATTATATAATGTGTTGAAGAGAGCGTATAAAATATACACGCTTCCAATGTGCGTCACCGCGATGTCGCCAAAACTCCATTTTTGGAGTATTGCTGCTGAGTGTGGGATCCAGGGATCCATATCCAGAGAAAGGCAACTCGTTTCGTATTGTCAAGATACAGGGGAGACAGCGTTACGGAAATGATACAGGATCTGGGATAGGAATCATTACAACAACGGTGCTATCATTGCGGCGTGGGCTACTTAGAAACTCCAATCGCCATCATTCTCCTCCGAATGCAAAAATATATGGTTGACTCCCACTTACATAGGTAGAAATAACCATCCGAATAAAATGCGAGAAATCAGAGCTCGAACGGAGAGATTCGGTTGTTCTCTCTTCCCGCGCGCTATTTGAGAATGGAATAGGAGATAAATAGTATGATGGAGGTTCGATGAACCGTCTACCAGGCACTTAAATGTGATTTGCAGAGTATCCCATTTAGATGTAGATGATGCTGTTAACAGAACCTAGATTTGCTATTCGTGCACCCAGATTAGCCGTTGCGTACAGCATCGCAGACTGTGATGCAGCGTCAAGAGTAACAGCAACCATGGTCTCCGAGCTGATAGTCCATGCTGCTACAAACGTCGTCGAACTGTTCGTGCAGATGGTTGTTGTCTTGCAAACGTCCCCAACTATTGACTTAGGGATAAAGACGTGGCTGCACGATCCGCTACAGCTATGCGAATAAGATGCCTGTCATCTCGCCTGCTAGTGATACGAGGCCGTTGGGATCCAGCACTGCGTTCCTTATTGCCCTCCTGAACCCGCCGACTCCATAATATGCTAACAGTTATTGGATCGCGACCAATGTGAGCCGCAATGTTGCGATACGATAAACCGCAATCGCGATAGGCTGCAATCAGACATTTATCAAAGTCGGAAACGTGATGGTGCTCATTTCTCCTTACACATGGCATCACAACAACGTTTCACGAGGCAACGCAGGTGAACTGCTGATTGTGTATGAGAAATCGGCTGGAAACTTTCCTCATGTCAGCACGTTGTGTGTGTCACCACTGGCGCCAATCTTGTGTGAATGCTCTGAAAACCTAATCATTTGCATATCACAGCATCTTCATTTCGCGTCTGTAGCACGTCATCTTCGTGGTGTAGAAATTTTAATGGCCAGGAGCGTATATCTCTTCCCATCGCGGGAATCACGCCAAACGTGTGCAAGCACCAGGGAAGGTAAACAAGTGTAACATATCGAAGTTTGGGTCTGTTCGGGGATCGTGCAAGGGTGCCGAGTGGTTAAGGCGACCGCTCACGATAAGTGGGAGACCCGGGTTAAAGTCCCGATCTGGAACAAATTTTCATACTTTACAAAATGATAGATCAACTAAAGAAGAGCTGCTGTATCCGGAAATTCTCGCAAATTGCGAATTAATATCCGTGTGTGCTTCGGTTGCACAATGATACAGTGCCAGACTACAAAGCCTAAGGTCTCGGGTTCGATCCCCGCAAGGTCCTGGGATTTTTGTATGTCACTTCCCACTTTTTTCAACTTTGGCAGTATTGCTCATGTGAAAAATACCGAGTAGCACCGTGGTTCGGAACCCATGTTAAACTATAGGTCTCCCTATAACTGGCTGTGTAAGTCAGTTGGAAGGTCGAAGGAAGGCAACGGCATACCACCTCCAAATCGGACCATGCCTAGAAAAGCACTGTGCTGTTCAAACGAATCTTCGTCTTGTTGATTGCTTCACCTTTTATATTCTATGAAAGTGTTATCCTTGTACCCAGAGGCTTTTTTAATAACCAATGTGGCTTTAGGAAACATTGACCTTGTATTGCGCAGATTTTTCTGTTAAGTACTCGTTAATTTACATTACCAACAATCTTGTCTTTAGTCGTAGCTGTGAAGTTATTTTTATAAATACCTTGTGCAGCAGTGATAGAGGTTGATATACTAAACAGAAAGGAAGCCTATTAGTCATCAGCACTATATAACAAGAACTTTACTTATCTTATTACTGTAATAAACAAATGAAAAATGATGGTTTTTAGGAAGAGATACGAAAACCGAATGAAATTTTACAAAGTATGTAAGAGGTTTTGGCTGCGCACGGGTCATGTCAGTCAGCCACAACATCTAATCCGCGTCTGTTACATAGTTTCCATGTTACACAGTTTAGCTTGCATATTAATGTTACGGTAAAATGTAAATGCTATTTCCGTATTACAGCGCTGTCAGCAATATAGGTATCGTAACTGGAAACCCGAACTTTATATCGAGGAGAATACCTTTTCCCAACAACTTTATATATTTTCAGCTATTTGAACTTGCACTTTCTTTGTTAATATTTGCAAGTGTCTTAGTGAAGATTTAGGTTCGAAATCTGTACGTCTCGTATGCTATTTCCATGGACTTCTCGTCGGGCTGACACTCTCTAAAGAAGACTTTGTAGAGGGAGGGATCTTGCAAAATGTGGGAAAACTAATGATTTGCTGAATATAGTAAATTTACCGATATTTTAAATTAGTTACATGAGTTGTGGTTTCGCAATCGGTATCGGCTGAAACTGCAAGAGAAGCTTAATATTCGTACATGGCCTCGGGTTCTGCTCGAAATCAAGTTTTGGTTGGACTATATTTACTTAAATTCTGCATGGGAATTTTGTCCCTTGCCAAGGGGACACAGTCTGTCTTGAGTTAATCATCGGAAAGTAACAGTATTTGAGACAGTGTCTTCAGTGATTGATTATCACACAGAATCAGACGAAGAGCTTAGTACAAGGATGTAACAACAAGGAACAGTACAAAGATGTAACAAGGTCCAGAGACCCTAATATGAGTCCTTCTCATCCTCCCCTCTCCTGAGAAGCCTTAAGGGGATGATCGGTTGAATGGGACGAGTAAAGCGGCAGCCATCGTCGGTGTATGGAAATGCAACACGGACTCTTCCATCTCGTCCTCTCAAAAGTTCTTCGATGCGCACACATGTGGCGTAGATGAGTGTCATCAAGAAGTATAGCGACATCTCCAACTTAGGGTGGTAGAATTCCTCTTCTGACGCACTTCTTGATAGCTCTAAAGTGTCATCATGTATTCAGTCTCCCATCGTTTCTAGAAATTGTCTGTCAGTCTGTGGTGATAGTACTCTCGTAGGTAGCTGTTCAGATGGGAGGAAATGCGATGGAAGTCAATGCGTCGAAGGGTTCGTACACACCCTGTGTAAGAGGTCGGGAATTCACTACCACTTCTGTGGCGACCGCTATGGTCATGACGCACTCCTCTTTGAAACCGCCCAATAACCTTCAGTATGCAGCATTTCACTGTGCCTATCATCTTCTCCCACCCTCCTCCCCGCGATGCTGCCCTAGGAACAATGAATTTCCACGTGACCTTGTGGTGAGGAAGAAATTGACATATCTGTTGGGCAGTGAGTGACTTCCAAAGATTTGTCATATGTTTGTTGGCAGCACAGAACGTGGTTGCATTGTCTGTATAAATGGTATGTCGTACACCTCGACTTTGTATGGAGCGTTTAAATGACTTCACGCTTACTAAACGAACCCGTAACGAAGCGTGCTTCTCTTCATTGGATATTCTCTGTTTCTTCCATCAACCCTACCTGGTACGGATGCCGCATGCAGGAACAATATTGACGTTTAGGCCGAACGATTTTTTTGTAACTTACTGCCTTTGTTGAAGGCCTACACTTTCTGAGACTTCTTCCAATGAATCTCAGTCCGGATTATTCCTTGCGCGTTAAAAAGTTTATGGGGTCGTTTTACTTCAAATAGCTCCTTATGACTATTACCTGACACTGTATGGAGGTAGCTGCTACAAGTGAGTGTCCTGCTACTATGTATTTACAAAATATAGGATGTTTCTTTCAATGCCGCGGCAGAGTGGCCGAGCGCATTAATGCGCTATGTTCCGATGCGCGAGGCCGTTCCCCGTAGGGGGTTCGAATTCCTCCTCGGGCATTGATGTTTGTCTTGTCTTTTCTATAAGTTACTTCATAAGTAGTTTGTAAGTTTAGGGACTGATGACCCCGCTTAAGCTTAACAAACATTTCAATATTTTTGCTTTCTTTCAGTGTAAACGCAGCGCTTTTTTTTATATTGAGGATCAATTGCCATTCCCTGCACCATGCGTCGATATGCTGCAGTCCCTCCTGCACTTGACTACCCTTGTCCAGTGTTATGACTTCTCGATAAATTAAAGCTTCAGCCGCAGCTAGCTACATGAATGCTGCGGATCCATCTGTGTAGCCACTCACATATATTGTGAAATGCGACGGTCGTATTACACTCCCCTGGGGCTCGGCCGAGTTCACTTTCTCCTCTGGAGGTCTTTCTTTCTGCTGTGAATAACACGACGTTATGTAGAAGTTCATCAGTCCAGTCACATAATTGGTCTTGTAAGGAATCATGTTGGGAGTTATTCCTATGTGATTGAAATACTGTACAGCCTGATACCAAAAATGTTCAAATGTTTGTAAATCTATCGGACCAAACTGCGTGCTCATCAGTCCGTCGCCTGATACCAGTGTTGCATGATAACGGGTACGAATATAATTAGTCTATTATCATTTTATTAGAAAAACTTTTGTTTTTATTTTTTTCTAATGTGATTAGCTGACTTTATCATATATTTCTCATCGGTGTTTTTCTGTGGGTACGCCGTATCTTCCGTATTACTTATCCAAAATTAATGATTGAATTATCATTATCAAGGTTTCCTTCTCCACTAATGACGAAAAATACCAAGAAAGTTTAAAGTAATTGTTATCACACAAAAAAACTTTATTTAGAAAAACGAATTGTACTGTTCGTACAATCTAAGGTGAAACCCGGCGAACGATCGTAAATGGTACTTGTATTTACGGTTGCTGCCATTAGCCACCGCGCCGAGTATCCACGTAGTTTGCGTGGCCGATATAAAAGCAATGTAGAAGGTGCCATCTATTGACAATCTGCTTCACTAACATCAATGATGTCGACACCTCTTGCAGTTGCTTCGATTCTTTATGCAAGCCAAAGACATTTTTCCATGCAAGCATAGTTTATCACACGATTTCGGTTATACACGTCGATGTAAAGCAGAGTTTATCATACGATTTCGATTATAAACGTCGATGTAATGACGAAAAATAACAAATAATTTAACTAACAGGCACGACAGCGCTTGCAGTTGTTTTTATTCTTTATGCAAGCGTTATTTATCACGAGATTTCTGTTTCACACCTCGATGTACAACAGTTGTTGTAATTGTTTACTTCGTTCAAGCAAGCGTTGTGTAATGCGTGAAGGAATTGCATTTTGTAAAATAATCAAGTTTTCAAAAAATAAACATGAAAAAGTCAATATCTTAATTTTTATATGTTTCAAAATTAATCATAGTATATTTAATTATATAGATATTCTTACAATGAGAGTATTATTTTTTACTATTATTCAAAGTTTATTATCTTTGATAGATATGTACTTGCATCTGCCTCTTCTCCATTACTATCTTACGTATCTGTAACTGATCAAGGATAGAGTGCGAATTATTCGCACAGGTCAACTAGTTTTCTATTATTTGGAGTTGCAAGAACTTGTTTAAATAGCAAATATTAATTACTTCGTACCACTGGTGTATTGTTATAGGTCAGATATTATGAGCATTAGTATTTCTGATAAGGCTAAGTAAAATCTATCTCCATATTGTTAAAGTAGATATTGTTATGTTTCACAGTTAATGTTAGCAATACTGTACGTACATTAGTTTTTGAATAATTAGCGTTTAATTTGAAAGTGTTGTTTACGAACATATTGCAATATATTTGGAAGTGAAGCACTGTTAATGTAACAGAGATATATAAATTATATAATGTGTTGAAGAGAGCGTATAAAATAAACATTAATAAGAGCAAAACAAAAATAATGGAATGTGGTCAGGCGATGCTGAAGGAATTAAATTAGGTAACGAAACAATGAAGGTGGTAGATGAGTTTTATTACTTGGGTAGTAAAATAACATGCGATGGTCGCAGTACAGAGGATATAAAAATCAGAATGGCAATGGGAAGAAAAGCTTTTTTGAAAAAGAGAAATTTGCTAACATCGAATATTAATTTAAGGGTAAGTAAGTCTTTTCTGAAGGCATTTGTGTGGAGTGTTGCCTTGTACGGGCGTGAAACATGGACGATAAGCAGTGCGGACAGGAAGAGAATAGAGGCCTTTGAAATATGGTGCTACAGAAGAATGCTGAAGATTAGGTGGGTAGATCGCATAACTAATGAAGAGGTACTGAACAGAATTGGTGAGAAAAGGAATTTTTGGCATACCCTGACTAAAAGAAGGGATCGCTTCGTAGGACACATTCTTAGACATCGAGGAATCGTAAATTTAGCATTGAAGGGAAGTGTGTGGGGTAAAAATCGCAGAGGGAGACCAAGAGACGAGTATAGTAAGCAGAATCAAGTGGATGTGGGATGCCGTTGTTATGAGGAGATGAAAAGGCTTGCTCAGGATAGAGTAGGGTGGAGAGCTGCATTAAACCAGTCTCCGGATTGAAAACCATAACAACAACAACATATAAATTTACTCAGTATTTTTACGCTACCTTTTGCTATTGCCAGTTGCATGTAATTGTTTACGTTTCCATTGTAATTAGTGTAAATTACCTAATTAACTATACGTATTTGTTTGGATAGTATAAATAGGTGTGCTTCCGCACCATGTAACGGGAGGGGGGAGGGGGTCTGTCTCGTTCTGTGTTTGATAGGAGGCACATTATACGTCACTTTGAACTCCAATTTGAACAATTATGTTAAAGTTCTTCTGCATTAGTTGCGCAGGGAGTGTTTCTACAGTGACTATGAACTGATAATTAATATTCGTGCCACGCTAAATTTACACCTGGAGAACGTTTGTCACGTTAGGAGAATTCCACTCACGGGTTATGTACATTGTGTTATTGATGTGTGGAATGTGCGTGACGGGTTGTAGTGACTGTTATTGACGAGTCGTATATGATGGCCATGGAAGGGGACAAATGGGCACTATTGATTCATTACAGTGTCAGTGAACTACAATTATACGTGTCGCCTACATTACATTATTTGTAGTAGACTAGTGTTGTTGCCCTATGATATTTCAGCCAGTCGTTACGGAGCCGATCCACGAGAATCTACAAGACGTTAGGAACAAGGACCAGGTACGTCACAGTCTGCTAGTTATTACACTCGTATTTTATGATGCTACTGTGCAGAATCGTATTACAAGCCCTAAGGAAGGCAAAATATACGACACCCACCTGGAAGCCTGTACCCACTAAACAGCATTTCATACGGTCCTTATATGCGCGCTTAAATTTCCTCATTTTAGTGGCCCACTAAAGCACTTCACATCTATAATGTGATTTACAGAATATGCTATTTTTGCTTTAAGGCGTTGGTATCTGACGATAGTTTGCCTTAGAGAAGTAATAGCTGCTATCTCCGCAAAACTAGAAACGACTTTCTTCGTTACGGCGATACACTCATTTCTGCACTGAGCCGAGGGCACCAAAGCACTCTTCATCATATATGAATTATCTTACAGTGGTTGTATTTCTCAGATTATGCCTCTGACGCGAAACTGCTACGGAGCAACTCAATTACCACTGTAATGTATCTTTACAGTTAAAAGGGCATCTATCACGAAAGACAACAGCTATCAAGGAGAAACGAAGCGAGTTCCCTTTTCAGTCACGTTGTGATCTTTCTCATACTGTGGGACAAAATGTAGACGGAAAGAGCTACAGTCCGTAAATTAAATGTACCCTGAATGGAGGCAATTTCCGATTGAGATTTAAGCACTGAAACCGTGACTATTTTTTGTCGAAAACTGTGAATCTCAGACCGTGACTGTGTATAAAATACACGTCGATCCATGCAAAAAAGAGATAAGCAAGCAGCCACTGCTAGTAATGCTTGAAAATGCATCTTAAAACCATTAGCTTTTTATTAAATATTTAAAAATTGACTAGTTTCGGTCGTAGACGACCATCATAGATGAACTAAACAAAAGTGCAAAATAAACCAATTAATGCACACAACAAGAAAGAAAATTAGAAAGCAAAATTGAAATGAAAATATCTTGACTACTTAAATAGTATTGTGGATACCTACAGGGTATTAAAACAGATAAGGAAAATACATTAGATTAAATTAGACTGATGGCAGCACAGTTCCATTTACTAGAAACTGTATCATATTTAACTATCTCATGTTTCTTGGACGTATTTTCCTTTTTGCGATCAGTACCACCTCCTCCCACAATACCTGACATTTTTCAACACCCTCTAATAGACGCGAGGAAATGCTTCAGTATTCAATGATGAAATTCTCTTTAAATAAAGTCGATAGCTCTGGACTATGGCGAGTTCACAAATGGTGAATTACACGCCACTTCGAAATCTGAGATCCAGTATTGCACAAAAATATGGTTTATATACGTCACTGATCATAAACGGAAGATAAACGAGATACAACTATGGGACCGTACAACAATGAAATTTAACTGAAATTATTGCTACGAAGAGTAGTACGGTAAAAAAGAAAAAAAATCTGCCTGCACTGTGGAAGTGTATCTTGAACACATACAAGTTAAGCTGATTTTATTTATTCTTTTCGATGCCAGCATTGTTTTATTGTATTGTAAGTCGTTCTGTAAACCACATATCGTACATTATAGTTAAGGCACATTTTGATACTTGTGTGGTAATCATGTTTTAGTAGCATGGAACTACAGTGTTATTTAATATAAACGACCTACTATTTGTAATTGGTTTGTACAGTATCGCGTATTGTGTGGCTACCGTAGACCACTGCAGAATAGGCATTCGGCAACAATGTTCGTGGCACACGTCTGTAGAATCCCGAGGGCGGTATCGGACGTATGGACGGCATTACGTGGCGATGCCTAGTTAAATAATGTCGCATACGGTCTGTAGTCAGAAGGGGCGTTGTGTTCAGAAAGACCGCAATGTGTTCAGACAGTGCAACGAGTTTATCACTTGCATGTTTCAGTCAGTAGTACTACGACTCTGGAGATGTACCCGACGCGTTGCTGCCGCAGAAGAAATAATTGTGAAAATAACGTTCGTAATTTGAAAGTGTTAGCTTGTTTAATTACGCCGGCCGCGGTGGCCGAGGGGACTAAGGCGCTCCAGTCACGGTCTGCACGGCCACTGCGGTCGGGCGCTCGAATCCCCCCTCGTGCATAGATATTTGTGCCGTCCTAGTTCGTAAGTAGTTCATAAGTAGTTTGTAAGTTTAGGGACTGATGACCCCGTAGTTAAGTCCCATAAGCTTTACAAACATTTGAACATTTTTGACTGATGACCCCGTAGTTAAGTCCCATAGACTATAGAAACATTTGAAACATTTTGTTTAATTACGAATGACACATATAAAGTATCCTTCTCCTTTACGTTCTCTGTGTTCGCCTGCTCCTCCCCCTTTCTTCCAGCTGTTTATCTGTCCAGTTCCTCCGCCTCTCCCTCTGTTCCTTTAACTTGTCTGCCGCCATCTTTCCTCTTTCAGTCTCCTCTTCCTCCCTCTCTCATTCTCCTCCTCTCTCATTCTTCTCCCACCCCTTCCTGTCCGTCTCCTCCTCCACCTATTCATCTCCCTCCTATATACGGAAACATACATATGCGCAAAGTTTCATGGTGATAGGTCAAGCCCTACGGTCGGGGGTTCGAATCCCCCCGCGGGCATGGATATTTGTGCCGTCCTAGTTCGTAAGTAGTTCATAAGTAGTTTGTAAGTTTAGGGACTGATGACCCCGTAGTTAAGTCCCATAAGCTTTACAAACATTTGAACATTTGAACATTTGATAGGTCAAGTGGTGTCAAAGTCGCAAGGTATCCTCCATCTTGCTAAATTAACTGTCCTGCAAATTATAAGAAATCTCCTTATTTGCTGATTTTCATGACCAGTCAAACAATTTCTGATGTTTAATTATAACGTACACTCCATCATGCACCTACATACGCTTACAAAAGGTAGCCCAAGTATTAATTCGGGGTATAAGCTATCTACTTTCCACATTTCATTAAATTATGTCCAGCTGTTTCAGCGGGAAGACAAACAAATGTATTAACCCAATTAACGTACTCTCCGCCATGAACCATACTGTGGCTTACGAAAGGTAACCCACGTATTAATTAGGGTATAAGCTACCTGTCCCAAATTTAATTCATATCTGTCCAGTCATTTTTGCGTGAAGGCATAAGAAACGAATTAGCTCCTTCATGCATCATAATTAAAAAAAAAAAAGGTTCAAATGTTTGTATAGCTTAAGGGACTTAACTACGGGGTTTTCAGTCCCTAAACTTACAAACTACTTATGAACTAGCTACTCCTAAAGACGACACAAATATCCATGCCCGAGGGGGGATTCGAACCCCCGACCGTAGTGACCGTGCAGACCGTGACTGGAGCGCCTCAGTCCCCTCGGCCACCGCGGCCGGCCATCATAATTCAATTTTAGTATTTGTTATAATCTTCGTGGCAGTGCAAGAACTGGGTTAACAACGTTTTATCGCAATCGGATGTACGGCATGACCGTGTATAAAATAGGAACAAAAAAAAAAAAAACAAAAAAAAAAAAACAAAAAAAAAACATAGATTTTTAGATATATGTTCTGAACTACAGTGATATAAATTTGGTGGCACATCTAGTGATACATATCGATACTATAAGCAAAATATGTAGGGGAAGACAGTCAGCAGTAATCACGTAAAACAAGTTGATGCCAGATGCAACTGTTTTCCGGGAAACTGTTGTGAGCGGGAGACGTCTTTTTGTTTCATCAAAAATATTCAAATGTTTGTAGAGTATGGGACTTAAGTATGGGGCCATCAGTCCCTAAACATGCAAACTACTTATGAACTAGCTTATACTAAAGACGGCACAAACATACATGCCCGATGGGGGATTCAAACCCCCGACGGCAGCGGCCGTGCAGACCGTGACTGGCACGCCGCAGACCGCTCGGCCACCGCTGATGGCATAGTTTCATCATTTTTTGGGGGCTTCGGGGGGCGGAGGTGTGGGGGGGAATATCAGTTACAAAACGCTACATAAATGTTCGAAATTACATACAAACTTTGTTGTAGTTCCCTAACTACTCTCATTTTCCAATAATTGACGCATAAATCTGGATATTCTAACGCGGTGGCCTCTCAATATTTATGACGTCATATCCCCTGAGCCATGTTTCGTGCTCTTTAGTTTTTGGGCCAGAAACCTTCGCGTGCGTTCGGTGAACAGTTCACCCAAGTTCCATGGCAATCGAGTGAACGGTTTCTGAATACATACAGGACATACAGACTAACATTCATATATATATATATAACAGGCAATGTTCGAGTCACTCATCATCGCCCAGCCAAAACCACATGGTAGTAAAAACTTGAAATTTGCAGAGGGTGTTCATCTGACACTTTTGGCCCACGTTTAAGAAGCGATTTTTCGATATTCTGTCCGTAAGGGGATGAAAAAAGAGGGGATGAAAAGTTTTTTTGAAAATACACTGTTATCCAGTCAACGGATGAGCGATGATGAGACACTCGGAACATTGCCTCTTATCTTTATAATATAAAATTGGTTTGTGTGTGTTTGAAAATCTCAAAAGGTCTTCACCAATTGAGCTCCAAATTTGTCATAACGTTGCACTGTTACAGACGAAGGTTCTTAGACACCCATTTGTTTGATATATTACTTATAACCTATACATATGGTACTTTTGCGATTTTGGCCTGAACGTTTCCACGCCTTAAAATTTATATAAATTCGTATGTGATATATATTTAAATAAAAGATATGTAAAAACATCCGCTTTATCCAGTAGTACGTTGTATTAATATTTCTTCTACTAACTGTCACCAATGAAAGGTACTACCTATTAGATAAAAACAGTGTGGTTTTACACTGTGTTACAATTAATGTTGAATGCATGTTCAACCTGCTCAGATAGACATATGGAGCTCCTTACACAGAAGCACTATCAATATGACTAAAGTTGCTTGACTATTTGCCTTGATTGGAACAATCTGACTTGTAGGTTGAGTTGGACTGACCATTTTTTTCAAGCATAGGCTTCTGTACAAATTGGTCGTAAAATAGATGCTGACCAAAATGATACATATAAGATCATATGTTATAACACTCTTCTGACCATTTCCAAATTGTAATGTATCTTACTTTTTGTCTTTACTTTGTACTTTTATAAAACATTTCTTTACTGTGGAGCTCTTGAAAATGATACCATAGTGCATCGAAACTGGTTGTGCATCACATATGAAGTATTAAAAAATTTCCTTCTTTTACAAGAAATAGTATCTTAGAATACACTTGTATTTCCTAGTATATGAATTATTCCAGTTGCACTCCAAACTGACATTATGTCAGATTATATTAATTCCACAGACCGCCAATCGCGGAGCTTGCGGCCATCGGATCTCAAGACTCCTTCCCGACATGCAGATTTCACACGCCAAGTCACGTAGGCCCTACCAATACTAGGAAATTCTCTGCAGGTTATCTGTAGCCGGCATCTTGGTGCCCATTTTTAAAACTGCTGCCGACAGTGTCCTCCTGGTCCCCACAGATTTCACTTCGCAGAGACGTGGACGTAGGGCGTGCAGCCGTTTATCGAATTCTAAACTGTGCTGCCTACTACTGACAGTTTTCAGACGGAAAGAAAGCGGGAAGCTCTGCAACCATCAAACATTTATTTTCTCTCCAACGCACACGGCCAAAGAAACGGAGAGGTACCCAGACAGACGCCGGACGCTGTTATTCTTAACGCATTGTCGGGAGCACGGCCCAGAAACCGGCTTACCCATCCCACTGCTGCATGCCGGAGTCCCGGGGGTGGCTCAGTGCAGTCATTTGGTGTTCAAAAAGGGGGTTACCTGGAACGTTTTGCGGTAGTTTTGAAAATTGTTATACTTATAGATTTTGATGTGCTCTTTTCGAATTTTCACTTTACCACCTCGTACTTTGCCGATCGCGCCGCAATATTGGAAAAATGTAGCCCAAAAACAGTTTTTGGCTATATCTCCTTTCTGACGCATTTTACGATTAAAGTAGTTATGAGATAAATTACACTAGAGAACATTTCCTATGATCTATGTACTAACCTCTATTTATAAAATTAGCAAACCCGGCAATGCTTCGCAGTAGCTTCTTGTGAGATTACCGCCCAATAGAAATATTGCTAATTAAAAGCATTTGATAATTAAACAGTATGAAGTTCACTGCGAACATTGACCATGCCAATGCACTAAATGTCACACAATTTTAATCTTATTAATTATGGTAGTAATGTATGTACACAGTTGGGTGACAACATTTATAGTTAGGCCATAGGTAGAAATTCTCCACGTTGAGATTTGCTGTATGCTTGTAGCTGACGGGAGGCCAGCGAGCAGGCCGACGTTGGTGGCTTGTTCCAACTTAGGATTTTCCAGTTCGTTTCCGGTGAGGGGAGAGAGGGACAATGGCGAGTGCCAGGCACAGTGCAATGCACAAATATTGTAATACTACTGGTATTTGAAGTAATACGATGCAGTTAGGAACCTTTAAGGCCCTCATTACAAAATAGCCTGTTGACAAATAAACAATACATTAGCTGATATAGTCACATCTGATGTAATATGTTTAATTGACAACGAAGAGTAATAAATTACCAATAAATACAAGACAGTTACACAACTAGCATGGCAATGTTTGTTTATAAAAATAATACATTAACTCTTTCTCATTTTATTTTCAATTAATCTTGTGTATTTTACCTTGAAATATTCAGTTAAATCACTTATCTGTGATATAAGAAACTGCACGATTATAATAAATACTACAAAGGATGTTTATACTAATATAAAAACGTAAGAAAATATTTGTTAATGTGTAGTGTAATTATTTTGATTTTAAGTAAAGTTTTAGAAATGTATTGGCTGAGCGCTGTACGTTGGCAAATCGGTTACAAGAGATCACATGGGGAAGTTGATGACGTAGGGGAAAAAACCCCGGTAGTTGAGTTTTTGCGCGCGCGCGACGGCAGGGAGTGACGAGACGCGAGCACGTGGTGTAGCTGGCCGGGCGGCGTCGCTCTGCATCAGTCGGCATGTGGATCTCGAGGTGGTGACTTTAGATTTGTGTGTGGCAATCGCCACGTGTGGGTGCTCGTCGTAGACTGCACCAAGTTAAATCGAGTGCTACTGTGTGTTTGTGAATATTTAGCCGGTGGAACAAGGTGTGCATTGCATTGAATTAAAGTGACTGTGATTTGTTAATGTAACACGTGTCATTGCATAGGCATGGACATAAACGGCGTTTGAAACAGCCACGTGGTGTGAAAACAATTCACGACAAATATTCATTCTGGGGGCTCACGAGCTATAACTTTATTTGGTAAATGTGTCGACGTACAGACGTATCAGCCAAAGGGTTCAAATATTGTGAAATAAACAACATCAAGTGAACTTTCACGTATTTTCAAAAATAGTAGTTAGTACATCCTTTTCTCTCATGAACTGGAATTTATTATGAATTTGTTTTGTTAATCATATGCAGGGAAGGAAAGCTGCGAATGTGTGATATCATCCCCTAGAAAACGAGTCAAACAGTCGCAATAACAGTTCCAGTGTTTTTGCATGTTTAGGAATTTGGTTCGCAGCTGGTGGTTGTGAGTTTTAGAAATTAATCTTTCCATATTTTAAACTCTCACCCCGGCCTTCACGCTCGCATTTGGGGGCTCGTCCGGGATAAGTTCACGTTGGACTTGCTCGGACGAAGAGATTAGGGTGTGTATAGGACAGTGAACAGTTACGAACAGTTGCAAACAAGTGCACGGACGCGACGGACAATTTCAAGTGTGTGTGGCGGCTGGCAGCAGAGAGTGGGATAAATTCACACTGGTCTTGCTCGGACAGAGAGGTAGGGTGTGCTTAGGACAGTGATAGTGGACAAAACAGCATAATCGGAAGATACGCAATCGCTTAAAGACGGTTGGTGACGCAGAGTTCGCGCGCGGGCATCCGTAACCGGCGATCGACGGCGCATCGGACTGGCAGCAGTGAGCGGCGGCGCGCGGGTTCAACGCACTCAAATTTCATCTTCTGCAACGGACGGCAGTGATCGTGGGGACTTCGCAAGTCGCCAACAGAGCGTCGGTTCCCAGCAGCTTCGATTCTACAAAGGATAAGGGATGCAGTGAGGACATATTCCAGCCACAGCTGTTACAACAGACGGCTGCGAGCGTTGGGGACGTCGCAGCTCGTTGCAGCAACGTCTGGATTTAAAGATAAGTAAAGCAGCTGGCGCTATAAATTCTTGTGTGTTAATCAAGCTTTCTTGTGGCACACAAAATGGAGCAGAATTTTGAAACGTCGCCAAGCGACGTAGATTCAGAGAGTAGCATACCAGAAAGTCCAGAGAGGGTAAATACTGGGGGAATGTTGTTGACACCGGAGATGTTCGCAGCCATGTTAGCGAGTTTTAGCTCAAATTTAGAATCAAAAATAGAAAATTCAAACTCAAATTTAGAATCAAAAATAGAAAATTCAAACTCAATTTTAAAATCAGAAATAGGAACTGTAAAATCAGAAATAGGAACTGTAAAATCAGAAATAGGAACTGTAAAATCAGAATTGAAAGCATACTTTAAGGCAGACATTGGGGCACTACAAAATCAATGTGTGCATTAAAGGCAGAACTAATCACAGACATTGACAAAAAGATAGGAAGTCTAACAGAACGGTTTGGTAATAGGGAAAAGGAGATACATGCCAGAATTGGTGCTATTGAGACTGAGGTAGGAGACAGGTAGATGCTGTGAAACAGATATGTGATCACAGGATTGAGGGCACTATGCAGGCGTTGGCTGAGGTTGACAAGAGGATGGTGGCAGGTATTGAGGAAACAAAAACTTTGTTGTCAGGAAAATTAGAGAATACAGAATGTAACTTTAGGAAAAGATAGAACAAGTAGTGACAGTAAACAATACTGAGATTGAGAAGGTGAACACTAGAATAAATAATCTAGAATTGGGTACTGCAACAGGAAACACTAATTGGTCCATGGTGCAGACACCTAATGGCAAAAAGTTTTCAGGAGTGGGTAATTATCATCCAGTAGATTTTTTGGCTGCATGCAAGGACCAATTTGTGCCTGGTATGTCAGACCAGTGTAAAGTGAAGTTACCAAAGAGAATGCTTAACTGTTCTGGTCAAACTTGGGCAAATCAGTGTGCTGAAAAATTTGTTACTTTTGAGGCGTTTGAAAAATTGTTTTTAAATAAGTATGGGGGGGGGGAGGCCAAGAAAGCTAAGATACAAAATGAATTATTGAACGGGCCAAAGTATGTGAAGGGAGACAGAGCATGAAGGAATTTTGTCAGGAGGAACTTGAGAAACTAGTGCATTTAGATACACCTTTGAGTCTTTTAGCAGTAATCTCCACTTTGTGTAGGAGGTTACCTGCAGATTTGCATTGGCAGTTAATTCACCATCCCACAGATTCAGCTGAGAATTTCATTGAATTTGTAGAAAAGATAGACCAGGGTTTAGTTATGGAACGATAGCTCAGGGGAACACAGCATGTGAACCACAATGAAAACAGAGGCAGTAGAAATTTGGGTCATAACCAGGGAAACCACAATAGAGAGAGGAATTTAAATGAAAATTGGAGAGGTAACAATAACAGAGGAGACAACTGGGATAATAGAAGCCAGAGGGAAACATGGGAAAATGATAGGAGAAATCAAAGGCAGGAAGGTGGAAATAGGAATGGGGATAACAGTAGGAGAGAAAATCTGAGACAGAATCAGGGAAACTAAGATTTGTTCCAAATGAGGTCCGTTTTGGGACAAGGAGCTATTCTAATAACAGGACCAGCAGATGGGATAGCAGGGGATCAAATGACCATAATTACAGTAGGAATAGAGATGGGGAGAGAAGGGAGGAAAAACTATGTCACATGGACAGAAATAATGATAGGAAAGAGGAAGTAGGAGTTCACAAAGGCAAGGATGAAGAAAAGAGGGAAGAAAACATAAATAGAGTAAACGAGGAAAGGGAGAAAAGAGAGGAAAGTATGTGTCAAATGGATGCTGTTATAGGTAGTGAGGAAATTTTTGGGGATTGGTTTAGGCAACATGACAAAAGAAAGGCAAACAGGAGGAGAAAAGATAGGAATGAGGACAGTAAAGGGGAATATGATATGCAAAATGTATTTCATAATAACATTAAAGAAGATAAAAACAGTGTTGGGTTAGCCTTAGTTTTGGATAGGTCAGAGGCACAAGTGTTGACTGAATGTGAAAGTGGGAATGTAAATATTGATGGTACTGGAGCCAGCATAGATGGTGTTGAGTGTGTGAATGAGAATGAATGGAGTTCTGAATTTAAAAAAAAATTAAATGTGATCCAGTAAAAACATTAAATGGCACTGGGTCTAGTATGAATAATGAGAGAAGTGTGAATGTTTCTGAAGTAGGTGAAATTGTCAATGCTGATGTACACCCACCTGTAACTGATGATGTGTTGGGACAGGACAGAGGTATTATTGAAAAGATAAAGTGGATTAGGAAGTGGGCACCAGATGATTGGCTATTACACAAATATGAGTATTTGGACCGACTTGGGAAGCAATGTAATAGGGATCAAACTTACTATAGCCTGGTAAAAGACTTAGTGAGTGGGTAGAATGAATACAATGAATTAAGGGGACTAGGCATGTGTGCTGTAGACCTAAATGAAGTAGATGAAGGATTTGGTGTATTACAGGAGGGGATAGATAATAATAAGGAGAGTGTACAAACTTTTGTAGTATACAACAATGAAAATTATAAGGAAATGGATTGTGATGGTGTAGGAGCAGGGTGGATTGATAAAGAAGTAAGTGAATATGGTCCAGATGATTGGTTCCATTTCCTTGGACATTTAAAATCAGTGGAGCCAGTGACATGGATAGAAGAGAAATATGGGTATGCAAGGAAACTTGAGGAGTTGAGTGCAGTAAACCCAGAATTTGGGAAAGCATTCAGTGAAATATTTGAAAATGATGAGGAAATACAACCATATTGTTATGTAGGGGAAATAAATACTATGGTTAAGAACTGTATGCAAGAAATTGAGGAGGATTTGTTGACAGAAAATGAACTTGAGGAAGATGTTATTGAAAATGTACAGCCCATTGTAAATGTTAAGGTAGAAGAGGTCAGTGAAACTGCATTGATTGATACTGGAAGTACAATTAGTGGTATTTCAGAGGATTTCTACAATCAAATCAAGAGTACAGAGACAGTAGAGATTCCAGTTACTGGGGTACGGATAAAGAATGCTACTGGCAGTTATAGCAAACCAGTGAATAAGGAAGTAGTGTTAGACTTGATGATTGAGGATGAATTATTTAGTCTTGGTTTACTTGTCATAAAGGGACTTTGCTTAAATTTAGTGTTAGGAAATGATTTTTTGTGTAAATATGGGGCACAACTAGACTATAAGGACAAGGCTATAAAATTGAATGTAGGGGTCATATGAAGAAGATTAAATTTAAGAACTCTGTTGATAAAAAGAATCTGATGGCATGCATACAGATAGCACAATGTGTTGTCAATGAAGCTGAAGTTGAGGAAGAAATACAGAAGAAGGTAGATGAGACAAAGGGGATAAGTGAAAGTCAAAAGGGGAAATTGTATTATTTATTGTCTAGGTATAAGAATGTGTTTTCTGAAAAGCCAGGAAAAATCTTAGATTTTGAATATGAAATTAGGGTAAAACCACCTGAATTAGTTAAAGCTAAGCCTTATGCTATAGCCATATCTAAAAGGGAATCAGTCAGAACTGAATTACAACGGATGCTGGACTGGGGCATAATTGAAAGATGTAGAAGCATTCCCATGGTAGTGGTAAAAAAGAAGGACAAATCTGTGCGGTTAGTGTTAGATGCTATAAAATTAAACAAAATTATAGTTCCTGAAACAGATCATCCAGAGAACATGGATGAACTGATTCAAGGGTTCCATAATGTGAAACTTATGACCAGCATGGATCTGACTGCCGGATTTTGGCAGGTGCCGCTGGCTGTTGAGAGCAGCTTATTTGAAGGCAGGGCCTATCAATATAAGGTTGTTCGTTTTGGTTTGTGTATTTCTGTTGCTGTTTTCATTAGAGCTTTGAGTTATTTGTTGGGAGATGAACTGATGAGAAGGCTTACAATTTATGTGGATGACATATTGGTTGCTACAGCTACTTGGAAGGAGCATTACCGTTTATTGCAGGATGTTTTTACAGCTTTACTTGCAGGGGGTATGACACTCAAGCTTAAAAAGTGTGAATGTGTGAAAGCAAAAATAAACTTTTTAGGTCATGTGTTATCTTCAGAAGGATTTATGCCTAATGGGGATAAGATTAAGGCAATAGCAGACTGTGCAAAACCTAAGAACCGGAAGCAGTTAAAATCGTTTCTCGGCATGGCTAGTTTCTACAGAAAATACATAAGTAATCAAAGCCTGAATTCTCCAAATTTGTCACGGTTATTGAAGAAAAATGTGTCCTGGGTTTGGTCTGATGAATGTGATAGGGATTTTGAAAGAATCAAAACCAGTCTGTGCAATAGCAAACTCTTACATTACCCAGACATGTCTCTTCCATTTTACTTAGCCACAGACAGCTCAGACTATGGAATAGGAGTTGCTCTCTTGCAAAGAAAAGAAGTGAATGGTGAGATTGAACACAGAAGCATATCATTTGCAAGCAGGGTCCTATCAAAACATGAGCGGAGATATGGTATTTCGGAGAAGGAACTTTTGGCTATAGTTTGGGGTTTTCTAAAATTCAGAATTTACGTGCAAGGTCATGAGACAATTGTTATGACTGACCATAAGGCATTGAGCTTTTTGCAGGATTGTAAGTTACAAAATCAAACGCTGGCACGTTGGGCACTAATACTCCAACAATTCCAGTATAAGATAGAATACATAAAGGGCACTGAAAACGTAGTTGCTGACAGCCTTTCCCGTTTGCCTATTAAAGGGGATGAATCTATAGAACTTGAGGGTGAAGGCACTGAATTCCACATGATGTACATGAAAGGTGTAGATGGGGAAAAACATATTAGGCACATATGTAAGGACATGAGACTGATACAGAACACTGATCCGATTCTCAAACTGGTCAAAACAAACATGAGTACAAAAGGGCACAAAAAATTAGATACATATTACAAGATCTATAAGGGGGTATTGTTTAGGAGAAAGAATGTTGACAAAGAAGAATGGCGGGTATGTTGGCCAGAGGAACATGTCCAGTCATTGATAGAATATATGCATTTGTCACATGGTCATTATGGACCACAAAAGTGTTTGTTATGTTATTTTTAACAATATGGACAGAAGTGTTAGGAAACAGTTAGGTGCCTGTGATAAATGCCAGCGTGTGAAGCATAGCACTGTGGCTAGCCAAGGTGAAATGCAAAGCATTTTACCTAAGGGTGTGGGTGAGTTGTTGGCAATTGACCTTTTTGGACCATTACCAGCAAGTAGGGGTGGACAAAAATATGTCATACTTACAGTTGATGTGTTTTCAAAATATGTAAGGCTATACAGCATCAAGAAGGCTACCAGCAAAACAATAATCCGTAAGCTAGAGCTAGATTATTTCAAAAAACATGGAAAACCTAAGGCATTGCTGTCAGACAATGGTTCCCAGTTTACATCTAAGGCATGGGAAGATTTTATGCAACAGTCAGGTGTAAAACATATAAAAATTTCAGTTTACCATCCGGCGAGCAATCCTGCCGAGCGATACATGCGCGAGTTGGGACGGCTATGCCGAACATACTGCAGTAATAAACACAAATCATGGGCAAAGTACATTGTTTCCTTTGAGGATGTCATGAACAGTGTTAAAAGTAAAGCAACAGGATATACACCATATGAGATAATGATGGGCAAAAAGGCACCGTCTCTAATAGGTGAGATTGTAGATTTCCCACCAGGGGATCAGGTGACACCACAGGAACAGATAAAGCTGGTGACCGAGCAGATGGCTAAGGCAACAGCTCAGAGGAAAAAGAGACATGACAGTAGGTACAAGCCAACTAAGAACAAAGTCAATGACCTACTACTAGTGAAAACTAAAGAAAAGTCTATTGACATTGATGGAGAAATAAAGAAACTTTTTGAGTTATATCATGGGCCATTCCGGGTAGCAGCATGTCCGTACCCTAACGCTTACCGGTTGGAATACCCCAAGTCTGGAAAACCGTTGGGGTTGAGAAATATTACTGAGTTGAGGCTATATAAGCAACTGGATTAAGCCAGTTTGCAGCCTCATGTGAATATTAGGTTTAGGATCTGTATGTATTTTTTGTGACTTATGTATGTCTAGAGTTTTTGTGGAGTAACTTGACAATTTGATAATTATTTTGACTTGGTTTATTCTCTATTTTTGCCTTGCTTTATTATTAGAGAGGGATATTGTGTTTATTGTGTCATCATAATTTATGTATGAGTAGTGAAACTATTTAGTTAGGTAATTCTATGAATGATAATTAAATTGTTTTTATTTTTGTTGATGCATGCTAATCTGAAATCAGGACTAGAGGACGTATATATAATGTATTCAATTGATGTTCACAGGCTGCAGGAGTTGTAGTTACTGTGAAGTATAGACGTGCTAGGATTAACTTAGGATAGTATGGGCCAATTAAATCTCACACCAGCAAAAATAATTTTTTTTTTTTTTTTTTTTTTTTGGTGCGAGGGGTAGGATTTGTTTTTATGTTTGTAGGTGTCATTATGATGGAAGAGAAAATTCTCTATGATAACATTCTTTTGGTAGTATTATTTGAGCTTTAAGATATATTTTTGACATAGGCAGGTTGTTTTTTTTATTTGATAGAGTAATACTCCAAGTAGGCCACATATTCTCTTGTCTGTTCCATCTGAAGCTATGGCTGATGAGAGTGCAGGCATGGTGGTTTGGGTTAATCTGATAATGACTAACACCAACCACTTTGAGTTCTTAATTCTGTTGATTTACATGTTACTGTACATGTCTCAATGCTTAGTTTCAATTGCACCAAGTCTGGATGGCAGGGGGTGGGATACAAATCCAACCGAATCCTGGTGTCCAGACAAACTTTTGTCTATGTTGACTCATGAGTGCCTTCTGTTTTTCCTGTTCCGTGTAGGGTGCATATGACGTGTGTGAACAAGAACGCTTGATCCAGTGCCATGAATCTAAGCTGCAACAGCATGTTGGTTGAAATGACGGAGACATAGGACCATACACCATGGACCAGAGTTGCTGCAACGATGAGTCTGGGGTTCTCAGTGTCAAAGTGGTGAGAGATTTCCTTTAAACAAGTGGAGTGTACACCGTCAAAAGTTTTTATAGTGAGAATTCTAGTTTTTCCATGTAGGACAAGGTTCTCTAAAGACTAAAGTTTAATAATATTACAACTTTGGTGCCAATTCTGTGTATAAACAGCAGGCACACTTAAATTTCATGGATGTAATTAGTTATAAGGTTTTTTTCTTAAAAATATGCACACACTATAAGTAGTCTTAATGGTACAAATATTGGGAAATAATCTCACTGCCTTCTTTATTTATTTATTTATTTTGCATTAGTTGAGGTCATAATTGGTATAGTGTTTGATTCAATCCGATTCCATAATTTCCTAATTTTAAATTTTGCTCATTTGAAAGTATTAATTGTGGTGCTACTTGCGCCATCCTGCACATGGTTTTGATGCCGCAAGTGGGGGTATTGTGTGATTATCGCCCAATAGAAATATTGCTAATTAAAAGCATTTGATAATTAAACAGTATGAAGTTCACTGCGAACATTGACCATGCCAATGCACTAAATGTCACACAATTTTAATCTTATTAATTATGGTAGCAATGTATGTACACAGTTGGGTGTCAACATTTATAGTTAGGCCATAGGTAGAAATTCTCCACATTGAGATTTGCTGTATGCTTGTAGCTGACGGGAGGCCAGCGAGCAGGCCGACGTTGGTGGCTTGTTCCAACTTAGGATTTTCCAGTTCGTTTCCGGTGAGGGGAGAGAGGGACAATGGCGAGTGCCAGGCACAGTGCAATGCACAAATATTGTAATACTACTGGTATTTGAAGTAATACGATGCAGTTAGGAACCTTTAAGGCCCTCATTACAAAATAGCCTGTTGACAAATAAACAATACATTAGCTGATATAGTCACATCTGACGTAATATGTTTAATTGACAACGAAGAGTAATAAATTACCAATAAATACAAGACAGTTACACAACTAGCATGGCAATGTTTGTTTATAAAAATAATACATTAACTCTTTCTCATTTTATTTTCAATTAATCTTGTGTATTTTACCTTGAAATATTCAGTTAAATCACTTATCTGTGATATAAGAAACTGCACGATTATAATAAATAGTACAAAGGATTTTTATACTAATATAAAAACGTAAGAAAATATTTGTTAATGTGTAGTGTAATTATTTTGATTTTAAGTAAAGTTTTAGAAATGTATTGGCTGAGCGCTGTACGTTGGCAAATCGGTTACAAGAGATCACATGGGGAAGTTGATGACGTAGGGGAAAAAACCCCGGTAGTTGAGTTTTTGCGCGCGCGCGACGGCAGGGAGTGACGAGACGCGAGCACGTGGTGTAGCTGGCCGGGCGGCGTCGCTCTGCATCAGTCGGCATGTGGATCTCGAGGTGGTGACTTTAGATTTGTGTGTGGCAATCGCCACGTGTGGGTGCTCGTCGTAGACTGCACCAAGTTAAATTGAGTGCTACTGTGTGTTTGTGAATATTTAGCCAGTGGAACAAGATGTGAATTGCTTTGAATTATAGTAACTGTGATTTGTTAATGTAACATGTGACGTCGCATAGGCATGAACATAAACGGTGTTTGAAACAGCCACGTGGTGTGAAGACAATTCGCGACATATATTCATTTTGTCTGGGGGCTCACGAGCTATAACTTTATTTGGTAAATGTGTCGACGTACAGACGTATCAGCCAAAGAGTTCAAATATTGTGAAATAAACAACATCAAGTGAACTTTCACGTGTTTTCAAAAATAGTAGTTAGTACACCCTTTTCTCTCATGAACTTGAATTTATTATGAATTTGTTTTGTTGATCATATGCAGGGAAGGAAAGCTGCGAACGTGTGATATCATCCCCTATAAAACGAGTCAAACAGTCACAATAACAGTTCCGGTGTTTTTGCATGTTTAGGAATTTGGTTCGCAGCTGGTGGTTGTTAGTTTTAGAAATTAATCTTTCCATATTTTAAACTCTCACCCTGACCTTCACGCTCGCATTCTCCCTATGCCTATCCGTTCCTATCCCTTCCATTATCCACTTCCTCCTCCCCCTACCTTCACACCCCTCCCTCCTACCCCACACCATATCCATCTCCTCCCCTTCGTCTATGCGTCTCCCCATCTTAAAACCATTTCATTCCCCCATTCTCTATCTCCTCCTTCCCAGCTCTCCGATCTTTTGTATTGTTATCGAAATAGGGAACTAGATTGGGGATATAAGTCAAAATGGACAGGTAAATCAACTGGAAACGGGTTGTTAGAGAGACGTTCCTAGCTGTTCTATCTGTGAGGTTAGTAGCTTCAATGACCGCACGTTTATTGGTTGCATTGTACGAACAGGTATAAGTGTAGGCATGAAAACAACTTACCTGTTATATGTTAAAAATGACTGGAAAGAAAAGAACAAAACCGCACATGTTTACTAGCACAGCTTAGCATATTTTTCTCGCAGCGAACAGTATAGAAATGTCTCTTATAACACATGTATATCTACTTAAAAGATTTTGCTTAGGGACGGACGCAGAAGATACCGTGCTCACGGGTGAAGCTCGTCCACTGTTTGGTCGAACTTGATCTCTACGAGTTTACGAGAGTGACTCGGGCGTCCGATCGTTGATTGTCGTGAGTACACTTGTGCTGTCTCGATAATCCATTTTTAGTCTGGGGCAACGTCTAGGTTCTAAGGCGTATGCCGGAACTGGAAATCCCCTCCCAATTGGGATCCCCTCTTTGCCCCACTATCAGCTGGTCTGATATTGGCTGAATTGTACCGTGACTCTTTATGGGCCGGATCTCAAACAGCCCGCTCCACTCCTCGGAGTGGAGAATAAAAAGAAAAATTATTTTATATATACTTAAGAGTTTTTGAATTGGGTACAAAGTAATTATAGCATGTTCTTTCTTCAATTATAGAAATTCCATATGAAACAAAACAGTTAATTGAAATAAAATAAGTGGGATGGCAATACAACGTTTCTAAAGTCATTGTTTTGCGTTCATGTCTTGTCTTATTTGGTATCAAACACGATTAACAACATTACAATATACAGGTATAATTTTACAATCCGCCACACATGCGTCGTATAGCTATCTTGCCAACAGCTGTTGGATCGTGGGAATGAAGCCGACCAATAGTGGCAAAGCTTGAGATAGCCAATGAAATTTTTGATGGCGATAGTTTGTTCCGAAGCCAACTGATGCATCCGCTGCATAATCGACTGCTGGATTGCATCTGTACCCCAAACGTTGAGTTATACTTTCCACGCGTGGCCGTCTGTTTTGTCGACGACTCAAATTATTTCGTGCATAAACTGCAACTGAGGGAATCTAACTCGACTGTACCCTTTGTTTCCGAGTCATAACGGCTCGCTCTTGAGAATTTCTTTTCGATTTACCTCCAAGTGCTGTGTACGATCGTCGTCGGGCTCATTGACTACGATCACGTAGTAAGATTGCGTTGTACGTACGCCGACCGATATTACGCCGACACAATGGAGGCATTGTTCTAAAAAATAAACCACGATTTGTACTTAATTTGTTTGTAACACTCATAAATACCACCAAATAATATCAATTCTATCTTTGCAATGCTCCAAAGATACGATAACCACCGATAACATCATGGAGGTAAGAATAATACGGAGGGGCTTGCAAAAAAACAACGTTTCATGTTAAATCTGTCTGACAGTTTTAACCTTGTGCGCATAACGCCATCTCCCTTTAATCTAATCTCCTTGGCGTATTTTTCCGTTCTGTTACAGCGTATTTGGTCGCTAGGCGAGTAGCAAATGAACAATCTGATCGTTGAAGAATCGAGAAAATTATCCCAGCTGCAAGCGTACTTTCAGTTTTTCTCAAATTGTGATATAATAAGCTGTCAAACGAGACAAAAATATCGTATGTCCATTCAAATGTTTGTTGAGCTAAGAGACTTAACTGCGCCGGCCGCGGTGGCCGAGGTGACTGAGGCGCTCCAGTCACGGTCAGCACGGCCACTACGGTCGGGGGTTCGAATCCCCCCTCGGGCATGGATATTTGTGCCGTCCTAGTTCGTAAGTAGTTCATAAGTAGTTTGTAAGTTTAGGGACTGATGACCCCGTAGTTAAGTCCCATAAGCTTAACAAACATTTGAATATTTGATTGACTTAACTGCGGGGTCATCAGTTCCTAAACTTACAAACTACTTATGAACTAACTTAAAGACGACATAAACATCCATGCCCGAGGGGGGATTCGAATTCGAACCCCCGACCGTAGCAGCCGTGCAGACTGTGACTGGCGCGCCGCAGACCGCTCAGCCACTGCGGCTGGCCCTATATCCGTCTCCTGCTTCTAAGCTACCTCTCCACCAGTTTCGAATCAAATCGGTTCAGACGTTCCTTAGTTATAAAAATTGTAACTAACCCGACTTTCTTTTATGTATATAGATGAATAGTTTCCGCGTACGAGCGCAGCAAAGGCAACGAAAAATATACCGGTGAAAACTTAGTCTGCTGTGGCCTGCCTGTGGCTACACGGTCTGTCACATTTATAGCGGGATTACCTTCCTTTACCTTGTGGACTTTTGGATCCCTTCCACGAAATGTCTGGCAACCGAGCTCAAATGTTCTGCCTGAAGATCAGGACGAGTGTCTCGTTCTACAGTGTCGTTCGCATTTTCATTGTCGTGGATTCTGAGGAAGGGAACTGTTTTATCTGTGAAAGTCCATTGCAAGTAAGTGAGGTTAGTGAAGTGAAGGAGAAAGGATTGGAGACAATTCGTAAGTCAAGTGCTAAAAGAAAGGACAATAAAATACTCTTGAAGGGACTTAAAACCATAGTGGTTCACGAATGTGTGTCACAAACGCTGCAATAATGAGGAATCTTCTCATCCACGACTGCGATCCACCACTACCTCAACATTCTCATTCAGATATGATTGTTTTTTGTTCACTGCTGAAATAACAGCACAGTTTATAAGGAAACATAAACAGATGCGCTTATGCGAGCGTAATATTGTGTATATTGTGCGTAAAATATCAATTAAAAACACCATTTCACAAATTCCTAGAGATCGTAATGATGATTGGGGTCGAGCGATTGTTGAATGTCTCAAGCAAATAAATGATTTGGCGCAGCCGATGCACAGTATCATAACTGGTGAATGAAAAAATTGTACCAAAGGCCAACGAATGAAGATATAAAAAAAGAGGTCCGTGTGCAAACGAAACCGATACTGCAATGCAGTATATTGAATTCGATTACCACCCACACATAAAAACTATAAAGGAACAGCTCCTCAAAAAATACGGTGACGATATTTTGATTGCCATCACTGCCAATATGGCTCCTATGGTTTTCTTCCCAAAGACAGGGTATAAATTACTGACGGAAGCGTAGTCAATAAAAACTGAAAACAAAGCCGAAGAACATCAACGAATTGCAAAGACAGCTGCAGCAATCGTTCTAGAGGATATTATCACCAAGGTATACGAGGCAACATATTATCCTCCGTCAAACAGTAGAGACTTTAGGGGATTTCCTGAACCATGTGCGTCTCTTGATAAATGGAATAAAAATATTTCTCTTGCAAAATTACCGCAGCAAGGCCGCAATCCTTCGCGTCGGCAATGCAAGTCGGAGGAGCAGCATGATTTTTTTTTTTTTTTTTTTTTTTTTTAAGTATGGCTCTTTTGGATATCTACGGGGCCGGCCGCGGTGGCCGAGGGGATTGAGGCGCTCCAGTCACGGTCTGCACGGCCACTGCGGTCGGGGGTTCGAATCCCCCCTCGGGCATGGATATTTGTGACGTCCTTAGTCTTAGGTAGCTCATAAGTAGTTTGTAAGCTTAGGGACTGATGACCCCGTAGTTAAGTCCCATAAGTTCTACAAACATTTGAACATTTTTTTGGATATCTACGGCAATGCATTTTCGCAATATATTTTCGACAACTCTGATTTCAATATGCAGACATTATATGGTCATAATACTTTTCTTGCCATAGGCGGTATCCAGTGTATAACGCCTAGAATTTCCATTGCTCCAGATCAAAATATTCAACGATTACAGCAAATGCCGTCTGCCCAAATATCAATTCAATGCTTGACCTTTATCATTCAAGAAGAGTTACATAACGCGTTTGAAAACAATAAAAATTCGAAACTACGATTGCATTCGTCTGTTTCAAAAAGGGATTATGACGTCTGCATCGGACTTATAGTGTGTATATGGAAATTGAGCTAACCTACCTAACGTACCTGGATGGTGAGGATTTATGGAACAAGTGAAAGTACAACTTCCCTTCCAGAAAATATTTCTAGGATGCTTGCGCTTCGTTAATTAACCAGCAAGTAATCATGACTTTTAATTATGTTATCTGCCTCTAAAAAATGGGTGTCACTACATCAGCCGCTGTATTTCTAATTGAGTAATGTTGTAGTAAGAGTCGGTGGATTCCATTTATTAATGCTGTTCATGGGATCCATCGGATATATAATGGCTTGAAGCGTAATCAAAGAGCTTTTCAATACCATTTATGCATCGAATTCAATTGACAAAATTATGGCTTAAAACGCGTAGATGCGTGCGGTAAAAGCGTATATACTGACTCACCTTTCAACTACTAAAATAATCTTGCAGTCAATGGATTTCACACCGTACAGAATTAGAAGGAATTCTATGCAATATCGACAAGTCAGTGGTACACGTGGCAGACCAGGAAGAATGCTAAAAGAAATCTGAGGACCATTGTTCAAATTTTAGCAGCGTGGTTCTATAGCGAAATTATGGGTACAGTGTTTACGGATGGTCACGATTGTAAAACAATTCATCGAAGCAGAATTAATGATCAATTGGATCTTACACCTTGACACTATCGAGAAAAGAAGTAAAGGATACTTTACAATTAGACGTTCCGAATAATTTTGGTGTGGTACGTGATCAGATATGAGCAATCATTGAGCAATCAATGAGCAATCATTGATGAAGCAATGAAGGCCTAGGCGTTCTGACTCATGGGCGAGAAATCAAGGATAGCGTACTTTACAAGTCGAGTTTACGAATGGTGTTCCTGCACAATGTTTGTGACGAAGTTGAACAATTTTTCAACGTAGCTTGCTCCGCTTCCGAGCAGGATGTCGAAATGACAAACTCGCGGATTAATCGTGACAATGGCGACGAACAAAAGGTAACGGGTTGGTTGTGCCAGCATTATCCTTCCCCAGACGTACAGGAAGACATGTCGATAAGCACTGGAATTATTGGAGATTAGAAAATAAACTGTCACAGGCTGAAGAATTTGGTATCACTGCAGTTTCAAATATCATCGGTGGAGATTTCTATAATGTAAAATTCAAACGGAATGATAGAGTGAAAGCACTTGGTGTTATGAATAGAGGCATCCGAATAGATGACGACATTATGCCGATTAATCCCTTGTAAATTTTTCAAAGAACGTACGTTGCAAATCAAGCCGAAGAGGAACTAGAAAATTTTCTTACTTACGAACTGGCGCCGTTTCCGTTATCGCTTTTCGATGACGAAGACATGCGCAAGCCCTTTTAATCTTTTCTATAGAAGGCATTTGAGGAATATTATGGAGATTAAATTCTGGAAACTCCATGTATGTCATCGACGTAAGATACTTACTGCTCCGAGACGTTTGTAATCGAGGTGAAACGTTTTCATCCATTTACAATAATTTCACCAGTGCCATCTTCTTATTCGATGGATATCCGGAAGATGCAGCAGAACGTAGTACCAAATATGCGGAGCGATCTCGGCGATCACGGAAACAAGCTTCAGTATATATCCTTCTTGACGAGTCAATGAGTCCAACTGTGTCGCACGACAAGTTTCTGGGCAACGATACAGACAAGAACCACCTCATCAGATTGTTGAAAACCGAATCTGAGGCAGCAAACTTTGTGTCTGAGCAAGCAACGGAAGATGAAGATACGCAAATAATAAACATGGCAATCAGCATTTCATCTGCATTTGATTGCGCAATAATTGCTGGTGAAGATGTAGTTCTTCTTACTCGTTTGACAGCTCCATCCCCTCGTTCAAATTATATATTCTCAAACCAGGAAAAGGAACAGTTTCGCAACCAATGTATTCAACAGAAAGTATCATACATAAAACAGTCGCAGAAAACATACTATTCTTGCAGGCTTTTAGTGGCTGTGAAACTACATCAGCACTCTTCAATCAAGAAAAAGTGAAATGTGTCAATCTACTCCGAAAATAACCACCTATTTAAATGAGTTTTTACGGGTATTTAAAAACAAATATAGCGGTCCGGAAATCCTTACTGATTCTGGAAAACGCTTCGTCCTTGAATTATTTGGTTACAGTTACGTAAAAAGTATGTCGTTAAACAACTATAGATATAAAAGATTCACAAAAACAGCATTCAGATGTAAATTTACTCTTACATCGCTGCCACTGACAAAAACCACAGCACAACATTGGTTTCTAACCTATCACCCAGTTCAGCGGTGGTAGGGAGTGGGAAAAAGTGCAGAACGATGGGGATGGAAAAAAGCAAGAATGGGCTAATTGCCGTCACTACATTCCTGCCGCAGCTCCAGAGAAAATATTGAAACATTTGTTGCAAACGCAGAAAGAGATGTCAGGGAGCTTGTGGATGCAGAAAAGCCGGATTAAAATGCTCCGTTATTTTCATGAATTGCAGTGGTACCTGTCATAATTCCGAAGTTCCCCAACAGGATAGTCATGGAGAGGAAGAAACGGAGACTGTTCAGCAGCAAACCTACGACGAAATCGGGGAAAAGAGTGATAACGTCAAGGAAGAGAAGTAGTGCGTAAGAACTTTCTATCCGTCAAATTTTGCTGGCTTATGTACACGAAAAACTCACAGAACTTGTTGTGTCAGGAATAGCGTGGCGAAGGAGAATAAAATAAATTTAATGATCAGTGCATCTGTGGACTAAGCGTACTGGGGATCCCATAAAAATAAATAAAAAAGTGCCACATCATGGTGGTGTGGAAGTGAGTTTCTTCGTCAATACGCGTGTTGCAGTAGACTGACACTGTTAAAAAAGAAAACACTGTGCCAGGAGCAACAAACTGCGGAAGCTAACAGGTTCATCGTGGAGAGCTTGGCCACATGTTCTACACAGCACTAGACGGGCGCTCGATGTCATAGCAGCGGAATATGCAGCGCCAGTTTGGAGGATCTCTGCTCACGGTAGGAAAGTCGACAGCGCTGTGAATGGGACTGTGCATATCACCACAGGATGACTGAACCCATTTATCACAGGGAAAATTCATACCATCATAGGCATGGAACGAACCTCGACACCCGATGCAGTTTTACCACAAACGAGTCCGGCTGATATCGCGAGTTTTATTGATACAACTGAAGAGCTCGTTACTGAGGTCATAATAAAGCGGCTATGTCTGTGGGAAGAAACGCTATCACACTCTATGATCGACATTCTTGAGGAGGGACCAGCAGGATATAGACTTCTCTTTCCAACTTGGAAAGTATTAAACAGGCTGTGCATTGGAGTAACTAAATTAGGAGCAAAACCAAATCAATTGAAATAGGGCTATAGCGATAGAGACAGATACGATTGCGAAAGAGCACAGGATTTTGCTCCTCTACTGACTTGTCCAAACATATTAATAACATGTCCTCTGGAGTAGTTTTTCAGCTTCTGCTAACCAATAAACGACAGCATCATTCGTGAACTACCTAAGAGAGCGGGTCTCATTGTCTCCTAAATCATATATAATGACAAGGAACGGCATGGGCCATTTAATGTCTCAATAGGGATCGCCAGATATCACTTCTGGTTCTTTTTCCCCACGATGACATTCACAAAATATTCACATGTTTGTAACGCTTATGGGACTTAACTGCGGGGTCATCAGTCCTTAAACTTACAAAGTACTTATGAACTGCGCAGGACCGTTGGTTCAGAGCACTAAACAATGGAAAATTACATGAATTTTTTACTAACTCCATTGCCACCTCTAACTTCATCCAAGTAGTAGCCTCGGTTTCAGCCAGTTTGGTCTGGTCAGCATACAAGCCCAGGCCACGACCCGACCACGTAAACGCCTCTCAGCTACCAAATAAGCAGAATCGTAAGCCTACCAGTCGCCAACTGCATGGCCTGACTGGAAGGAACCAATGGCAGGCTGAGGAGGGCACCACGTGAGACTCTGAGGCGAGCATCTGAGGGCCGCAGCCCCGACGATGACGCTCTCTTCTTCTCTGGCTTCCGATCTGTTCAGACGCACAGTATTTATCCCTTCCCGCCTAATGGCGCTTCCTCCGCCAGCTGACTTGTTGCTCTGAGCCAGCGGCCACCTCCCTGGTGCCCTTGTAGCCTAACTGTTCGAATAAACAATGTCTCATGCAAGTGTTTTTCATTCCTAATCCGAATGGACGCCACTACCTCGCCTGACCACTCCTTGCCACCCTGTGCAGAACTAACGTATACTAAATACAGCACAAACATCCATGCCCAAGGGGTGATTCGCACTTCCGACGGGGAACGCCCCCGCGCAACGGAGCATAGCGCCTCAATGCGCTCGGCCGTTCCGCTGCGCCTCGGTGACATTCCCTCAATTACCAATTACTACATAATGTATCTTTTCTGACAGTTATAGCGAATCCAATCTCAGTCGCGATATTTTATAACACGCAGTGTGATTAGAGGCCGCTTGTGAGGTAAAGTGTCAAAAGCGGTCTGGAAATCTAGAAATATGAAATGGATGGATTGTCACGACGAAGTTCGGGAAATCTGAATCCGTGGTGATTCTGGGTCAATTAAACGTTCTCTTAGTGGTAGTTCACAATTTTCGAAAAATGTGTATGTTCCAGAATCCTGCAACAAACCGCCGTCAGTGATATGGGCGCTTAATTTTGCGGATGACTCTTAAGGCATAGCACCTGCTGGAACTTCCGCATGCATATATTTGATGAGACCTACGGCTTCATACACGCACACACAGCCAGGCGCGGCTAGGCAGCTATACAGCGGCAGCAGTGTCCCGCAGGGTTAATGGACGGCCATGCGTCACCGTCTGTTCTGGCCGGCTCAGTCCCTCTGCTGAGATTAATTATTGGCGCTGCTCCACTAGCTGAGAGCCGCAGGGTTCACTAGGCTGCCGCGGAAATTACTCCTCTTCCGTCCTGTATTTCCTATTAGTCAAACACGTCTTCATAGCGAAAAGACAGCCTCCTGGCACATAAATATTTTTGTAGCTTCACGATTCTACGTTTTTATGATCGTCTATACGAAAATGGAATAGATACACCCTTGGCCATTAAAATTGCTACAATACGTAGATGACATGCTACAGACGTAAATTTGACCGACAGGAAGAAGATGCTGTGATATGCAAGTGATTAGCTTTCAGAGCATTCGCACAAGGTTGGCGCCGGTGGCGACACCTACAACGTGCTTACATAAGGAAAGTTTTCAACCGAATTCTGACACACAAACAGTTGTTGGCCGGCGTTGCCTGGTGAAATGTTGTTGTAATGCCTCGTGTAAGGAGAAGAAATGCGTACCATCACGTTTCCGACTTTCATAAAAGTCGGATTGTAGCCTATCGCGATTGTCATTTATCGTATCGCGACATTGCTGCTCGTGTTGGTCGCGATCCAATGACTGTTAGCGGAATATGAAATACGTGCGTTCAGGAGGGCAATACGGAACGCCGTGCTGGATCCCAACCGCCTCGTAACATTAGCAATAGTGATGACAGGCATCTTATCCGCATGGCTGAAAAGATTCGTGCAACCAAGTCTCGATCCCAGAGTCAACATTTCGGGACGTTCGCAAAACAAAAACCATCTGCACGAACAGTTCGACGACGTTTGAAGCAGCTCGGAGACCATAGCTGCGGTTACCGTTGACGCTGCATTACTGACAGGAACGCCTGCGATGGTGTACGCAACGACGAAGCTGGATGCACGAATGGCAAAAGTCATTTTTTTTTCTGATGAATCTAGGTTCTGTCTACAGACCATCATGATGGTCCCATCCGTGTTAGGCGACATCGTAGTGAACGCATATTGCAAGCATGTCTTCGTCATCGCCATACTGGCGTATCACTCGGCTTGATGGTATTGGGTGCCATTGGTTACACCTCTTCGGTCACTTGTTCGAATCGACGACACTTTGAACAATAGCCGTTACATTTCAGATGTGTTACGACCCGTGGCTCCACCCTTCATTCGATCCCTGCGAAATCCTACATTTCAGCAGGATAATGCATTACCGCATGTTTCAGGTCTTGGAAACTAAAAATGTTCGACTGCTGCCCTGGCCAGCACATTCTCCTGATCACTCACCAACTGAAAACGTATGGTCACTGGTGGCCGAGCAACTGACTCGTCACAATACGCCAGTCACTACTCTTGATGAACTGTGGTATCGTGTTTAAGCTGTATGGGCATCTGTACCTCTACACGCCATCCAAGCTCTGTTTGACTCTATGCCCAGGTGTATCAAGGCCGTTATTACGGCCAGATGTGGTTTTTCTGGTAACTCATTTCTCAGGATCTATGCCCCCAAATTGCGTGAAAATGTAATCACATGTCAGTTGTAGTTTAATGTATTTGTCCAACGAATACTCGTTTATGATCTGCATTTCTTCTTGATGTAGCAATTTTAATGGCCAGTAGTGTAATAAATACACTTTTCTGTTTCCTTTTCTGAATCGTGATTCATTTGTGAATAGTTCTTTATGCCAAGTCTTACTAATCCAGTTGCAACGCGCCTTCGACCCGAGATAATCTATGCAATAAGTTTGCTTTGTTGACGTCCGACCTACTGCACTGTTCCCAACCGCCTCCCAAAATTACACAATGTTCCTGAACAGTAACGTACTTCTCCGATAGGATTACCGTGTGCTTACTAATCGAAAATGGCATCGAGACTTTACGTTTCGTCTCTCGAAAACCTTATACTTGGGAAAACCTTATAAACTAATTCACTACTGGTGTGAAAATTAATACTCACTTGTACTATGTACCAAGAAATATAGTAATAATTACGGACGCCTGACTATATACTCAAATTAATGTTTCAAATGATATAATAAGCAGTAGCCTCAATTATGTGAATAATGTTGTATCTTTGGAATAGGCACACGAAAAAGCAAATTTCGTCATTATCCAAGTATGCACTCTATTATGAAATTAAATGTGAAAATAATTAATTTATATTGCAAATTTTGTAACCAGAAAGTGAAAAATAGATCCCATAGTAATATACACTGTTCCTAACGTGTTGTGCCTAGTATATGACTATAAATCTAACCAGTTTCTAAGGAATAATGAATCTTGTAATTTCTAGGACTAAATTGCCTGCTTACATAAACATTAGCAAACTAGGTAATATTAAGAGTGTGATAATTGTATATTTTGATATACGGTATATACTTTAGCAACAAAATAGTTAACCTACATTAATAACATACTTATATGTAACAACTCTTTTCGTTTCATTCAAACAAAATTGATTTGAAATTTAATTAGTTGTTTCTAGTGTAAGACAAATCTTTAGCTATTCCACTATTACCCTTCAGTAAACGCAAATGACTGCAGAATAATGAATTTGAAAAGGAGAAAAGCTAACGGTAACGTACGAAATTTGAACACATCGATAATTATAAAAACAATATTCTGTTGTTCCCTTCTTGTTTTAAATACTCTGAACTGACTGAAGTATCTTCTGAATCAGTAGACAGTAAAAATCAATCTGTACAAACTAACTAACTTGCTGTATATACTTTTATATGGGAAGGTTATTATAAAAAAAGGTCACCAATTTCAGCTGTCGCCTGATTTCGTAATTTGAGTAATTAATCTTCATCAAAATCTTTTAATGTAAACTACTATCTATACTGTCTAAAAAACTTCGCGCATATTTTATTTTGTTTAGAATAGAAAAATTCCACTGAAAGTTTAGGACACTCGGGTAGTCTTTTACACTTACAAGGTTGGGATCTTACATAGCTCAATGATTAGGAAAATGACGGGTGGAACACAGGTTAAGATGAAAGTAAGTTGCTATTCATAGCAACTACACAAATGTCTCTGGCTGGAGTTACAAAACCAATGAAGTTTGCATTGCCTGTGTTCGTAGAGGAGAGCAGGTGCGTGGTTCGCCGTTGTGCCGTTGTGCTCATAAAGTGCTGTGGCTTTTACAATCTTCTTGGCGTCGGAAATTCAAAACAATTAAGCCGTAAACATTTGCGCCATTGCCAACAACTGATAGCGATCGTCATACGAAGGCATTTCCATAAACTTTTGCAATATTGGCCTTAATGCCTCCGCTGCACGCTGCTATCCCGTCAAGGGCTCAGACAGTACTCTTTCAACTGGAATGTTGGTATGGCGCAACAACACTGTTTTTGCGCACTTTCCCAGCTTTTCCATTCACGCACGCTCTTTCCGTTTTTCAGTTCTTCCCACAGGGTTTTACATTACGCTATTATTTACAAAATCCCTGAGCCAGATCTTTTATAAAGCTATTACAATAAAGTAATCACAAAATTATTTACATGATAATTCACATAAGATTAAAATACACTTTAAATCAGTAACATTATAACATGCTAAAAGATCTTATGGGGCAAAGACGTCTGTACATACATTCATCAATGGGACATCACATCATACACAGTACTGCAGTAATAAGAAGAAATTGATATACAACTAATGTGTACATTTTGATAAAGAACATTAATATTGAAAAACTACCGTCATTCATGGTGTCACACAAGAAGCATGCTGTTGGGTGCAGTGTGACGGTTTATCGTCTCCACTACAACCTTATGTCAGCTCAGTTTCGCAGAAGATTATGTTTATATTTCATGTTTTTAAATTATTTTTATGTAAATGTTTCTGTTACGTGATTCTTAAAAGAGTTTTCGTATGTTTCTTGTGTTTCATGAACTGTGACAGCGATTCAACCTACGAGAACAACATCTTCGACGCCGAGCTCAAGGAATAAACATCTGGCCACTTCAAGTCGTGGGTCGGCAGCTACGAGGCAAGAAGATGCTGGTCTCTGCGGTTATCGTCGAGGATATTGACATTATTATAGAAACTTTCGTGGAAAATAAAAAAAGACCATAAAATCACTATCTGTGTAACTGTCATTGACTCATGATTTGTATTGTGAGAGCAATAAATTTCATTGTGTCTCGAAAGTTAACCAAGTGTCAACGATCATTATTTTGATATTTATAGAAATTTTACAAGAAATATATTCATTGACAAGAGCTGAAGAATTATTTACTGTCAAACCATTTTTCAATTTGAAAAAGAAACATTTAGGGAAAGTTACTTTGTTTGACAGATAAAGGAAGAAGATTTTTATCAACTTTTAGTATTTTAATCAATCGATCTTATATATCAATCGATCATCAGTGAACAGGTAATATCTGTGTCTATAGCAACCAGCACTACTACGAACTTCTGTTTGACACTTCGATCTTTAAGGGAACTTTCATGGCAGTATTAAAGAAGTGTAAACCTAGAATCATATGCTTCTTTTGTCTGCGCAAGGATCTGTTGTTGAAATTTCACAATACAGGAAGATCAAATTATTTGGAATTTTTTTTCTTGTTGACGTGAGGACGACTTTCGGATCCTGATGTCTGACACAGCGCATTAAAAATTTGGTATTTAGTCCCATGCAAGAAGAGGTCATACCGCCGCATGGGCCAAACTGTATCGGGCTGCATGGTGCATAAGTGTCAAAGTCGCCATGGACGTTAGAAGTGACGTTGCGAGTCATGCATCATATTATGCACAGTTTGAGTCGAAAAACGACGCCCTGTGGCTGCAGGATAATCAGTATTCAGCATGGTTCTGCTCATCTCGGGGTATCTTAAGATATGAAATCCTAAAGTGCGGGTCATCAGATGTTGAGGTAGCCTTTGTGCGTCCGGTGCATGGCAAGTGTTCGACAGTTCTTGTATATCTGTATATCGCCCACGTCCGACCAACATCGCTTTGGTGTACTCCGATCTGGAGACATCCGTTGATGAGATTCCATCCTAACACGAAGTAACACTGCTGATGCGATGAAACTTCGGAATGGTCCTTCTACGCCTGGCAGCATTTCATTCATTACAATGAGTGTATTGGGGTTCAAATATTCAAATGTTTGTAGAGCTTATGGGACTTAACTACGGGGTCATCAGTCCCTAAACTTACAAACTACTTATGAACTACTTACGAATTAGGACGGCACAAATATCCATACCTGAGGGGGGATTCGAACCCCCGACCTTAGTGGCCGTGCAGACCGTGACTGGAGTGTCTCAATCCCCTCGGCCACTGCGGCCGACTGTATTGGGGTACTTTGTTCCTGGTGTTATGAGTGGAAGTGAGAAGCTGTGGCACCCACTCGGTCACATTAGACCTGTTCATGTGTGGTTGCTTATATCTTTCATTCATTGTTTAGGAGACCTGTAAAGCCAATGATAAGACACAGAAATAGAGACGAAAGCAGCGCTCCAATTGACGATGGGATAATTTTTGTATACGAAAATAATAATAATAATTAGCATAAAAATAGCCAAAACAGATACCAATATTTTTTTCATTTATACTATGGTGTCTCAGTTGTGCGTATCTTAATTATGAAAGGTTTCTTAAGAACATCAAACTTTAGTACCAGGTGATCGAAAAGTCAGTATAAATTTGAAAACTTAATAAATTACGGAATTCATATAGACAAAGAGGTAAAAACTGACACACATGCTTGGAATGACATGGGGTTTTATTGGAACAAAAAAAAAGTATTGAAAGATCTCTTGTGCTCGTCGTATGGTGATGATCGTGTACTCAGCCGCCACTTTCGTCATGCTTGGCCTCCCAGGTCCCCCGACCTCAGTTCGTGCGATTATTGGCTTTGGGATTACCTGAAATCGCAATTGTATCGTGATCGACCGACATCTCTAGGGATGGTGAAAGACAACATCCGACGCCAGTGCCTCACCATAACTCCCGACATGCTTTACAGTGTTGTTCACAACATTATTCGTCTACTACAGCTGTTATTGAGGAATGATGGTGAAAGTATTGAGCATTTCCTGTAAAGAATATCATCTTTGATTTGTCTGAATTTGTTGCGCTAATTATTGTTTTTCTGGTCAGTTGAAGCGCCATCTGTCGGATATCTTTTGAACTTATTTTTGTTGTTGGTTATAATAAAACCCAATCTCATTCCAAGCACATGTGTCCTTTCTTACCTCTCTATGTATATTATTCCGTAATTTATCCAGTTTTCAAATTTATACTGACTTTTTGATCACGCGGTATAACATTAACCTCTCGTAGCTTTTGACAGAGACATTATTTATTTTTGAGAACAAATATTGCAATTTAGAACGTGTGGCCATCACTAAGTTTACATACCTGTGTCTTGCAACTTGACAAGGGTCACCTGGCATGACATAGATGCTAGTTTCATAGGATTATGATGTAGCTTACGGTTTCTCGGGTGTTCTGCACTCTTTGAATTGAATTGTGAATGTATTGCTCATACTCTGCCTTATTTTGGGATGAACACTTAATACTGTATTGAGTAAATTATTCCAAAATTTTAATATGAACCTTAATTGATTCGTCACGTAATGTTTTGTGGGTTCATGTACACCTATTCTTGGATACAAATCAGTGTAAACTGCTTGACTAAAATGCGTTGTATATATATAGTTTGTGTTGTAATTTAGTTTGCAACCCTGTTTCGTACTTTCTCGCATTTAATGTACATTTTCATCTCATCGACTTTAAAAATGATTTGTATTTTTCTTTATTACATCTTGTCACACAGCGATATGAAATTCTGTTTGGATTGTGTCGCTTCTTGGCAATGAATATGCTTTTCAGAGTAATTAGGTCATTATGAGTTGCAAATGAAAAAACTTGTGACATAAATTACGCAAAAATTGTCACACGTTTCTAACATGAACATACAATAAACAATACATCTTACCACAAAGTAATGTACCTACCATAATCATATTTCTACTCCAATAGAAACTTACACACCACACAGCAACATAAACACTCATTTCCTGACAAGTTGCAATAAATAAGAACTCCGTCAATAACTACTAACATGAAGGTTTTCTTAAATGTAATTAACGAAAATGAATGGGAATGGAAATAAAGTAGAATACGACCAATATGTTTAGAACGCATTTAAATCAAGTCGTTCACACACGAATTCGAATGCAACAAGAATATTGCACAGAAGACTATGCGACAAAAGCTACGTGTGTTTTATGACAAATACAAAGAAATATGGAATCTTTTCTCCACCCAGTATAACAACTGAAGCAAAATCAAACAGAGTAGGAGTGTCATGTTACAATGGAATTCACAGTACAGTATACACACAAAATCTCTTGTTTTGAACGAAACCCAGAGGAATACGGAAGCCTGTAAATCAATAAATAAAGAACCGAGTTCAGATGCTGACATCCTTACAGCGCTCCAAGTGAAGAGGACGCGAACCTAGTACGTGCAACAGAAGGTCCTTATTAGATTACATTATATTAGATTAGATTAGATGCACTTTTAATGCCATTAGATCCGAATTGAGGAAACCCTCTTGGATGTAGAACATGTCAGAACAAAATACACAATATATACTTAACAAAAAGAGAGCATATTTGTTAATTTTCCTTTCCTCACATCCCAAATGCAATTGCCCTTGTAGATGTGAAATTGGTCAGGAAAATCAATTAAAATATTTATATTTTATAGGAATTAAAACGTATTACTACATACTAATATACTAGGTGCATATTACAATTCTTAGATTTCTTTTTTTACAACACTGATTTACAATGATCACATTACTGCACAAAACTTGTACTGAAGTCAAACTGGACGCAGTATTCATATTTGTGAATATAATGTAAAATAACTTACATCAATCACTTCTGGTAAGAAATTCATCAATGGAGTAGAAGGAGTTGACCACCACAAAATCCTTAGACTCTTTTCAAACTGTATTGTTAGTTAAATTTTTATGGCTGCTGGCAGGTTATTGAAAATGTGTACTGCTAAGTATTGGACACCTTTCCGAGCCAAAGTAAGTGACTTTAAATATTTATGCAAGTTATTCTTGATTCTAGTATCGATCCCATGGACTGAGCTATTGGTTTGAAAAATGGATTTTTTAATGACAAATTTCATTTGAGAATAAATGTATTGGGAAGCAGTACTAAGTATCCCCAGTTTCTTAAATAGCCCTCTACAAGATGTTCTTGAGATGACACCACAAATGATCCGTAACGCACGTTTCTGTGCTCTGAAAACTTTTGCTTGGCCTGATGAGTAGCCCCAGAAAATAATCCCGTATGACATTATGGAGTGAAGGTATGCATAATATGCTAGTTTTTTTAATTTTTATATCTCCTATGCTTGACAACATTCGCATAGCAAACTGGGACTTGTTTAGTCGCATCAGCAGTTCTATGGTATGCCCCTCCCAGTTAAATTTATTATCCAGCTGTAATGCTACGAATTTGACACTTTCAACTTCTTCTATTTCCTTGTTGTCATACTCTAGGCAAATACTGGCAGGAAACATTTTACAAGTCATAAACTGCACTTATTGTATTTTTTCAAGGTTTAGAAACAGAGAATTGGCTAAAAACCTTTAATAATGTTCATGAAAATTTCATTAGCCCACCTTTCTAAAGATATATTTTATTTACTATTTTTTGCAATATTTGTGTCATCTGCAAATAAAACAAACTTGGCATCCGATAATGATAAAACGTCATTGATACATACAAGAAAAAGGGGGCTAAGATGAAGAGTTGGGGAACCCCACATGTTATTAGTTCCCAATTTGATTAATTCTAATACTTCAGTACACCTCTCCTTCCTATTGACACCCTTTGTTTCCTATTAGAGATACACGATTTGAACCATTTTGCAACACTTCCTGTTACGCCATAATATTGTTATTTGCTCAAAAGTATATTGTGATTTACAGAGTCAAAAGCCTTTTATACGCCACAAAATATACCAACGGCATGTAATTTATTGTCTAATGAATTAAGTACATTCTCACTGTACGTGTAGATATCCTTCTCAATATCAGAACCCTTTACAAACCCGAATTGTGACATGGACAATAGTTTATTAGTGGTAAGGTGTTATTTTTTCTAAAATTTTTGAGAATGCAGGCAAAAGTAAAATGGGACGGAAATTTGATGGTTTATCTCATTTCTTAAGTAATGGCTTAACTTCAGCATATTTCAACTATTCAGGAATTGTTCCACTGATAAAAGACTGGTCACACAAGTAACTTAAAAATCACTAAGCTCAGAAGCACACTTTTTAATCAAAGTTGTTGATATATTATCATAGCCACTGGATTTTTTTTTATTTTAAGAATTTAATTATGGTCATTACTTCTAGTGCTGTTGTGAATGTCATCCTCGTATTAATGCAGTTATTTGTAGTCACAGGTGTGAGATATTCCATTGCAGCTGTTTCTGACCCTGATAATCCCACATTTTCAGTAAAAGAAATACTTGTTGAAAATTGTAGCAATACTGCACACATATGTTACCAATGTGTCATCTACTCTTAATACTATGTGCTCCTCTTCGTATCGGGTTCTACCAGGTTCCTCCTTTACTATTTCCCATACCCTCTTTATTTTGTTGTCTGATTTCAGATAATTCATTTGCTTTGATGTCAGTATTACTATCTTCAATATCTTGCAGTATGTTTTGTACGGGCCTTTCTGGATACGGGAAATGTTCCACTGCTGCCCTGGCTAGCACATTCTCCAGATCTCTCACCAATTGAAAAGTCTGGTCAATGGTGGCCGAGCACCTGGCTTGTTACAATACGCCAGTCACTACTCTTGATGAACTGTGGTATCGTGTTGAAGCTGAATGGGATTCTGTACCTGTACACGCCATCCAAGCTCTGTTTGACTCAATGACAAGGCGTATCAAGGCCGTTATTACGGCAAGAGGTTGTTGTTCTGGGTACTGATAGCTCAGGATCTATGTACCCACATTGCATGAAAATGTAATCACATGTCTGTTCTAGTATATCAGTTATTTTAGGTTCGTTCGAGTTGCGATCATAACCGTCGAATCGTTCAAATTGCACTTCGCAGAATTCCAATGGAATCTGACTAGCTGTCAAATGTTCGAATTAGCCAATGGAGAGTTTCGACTATTCTGAACCAAGACAAAGGATAAACTTCTTACCGACTCCAAAACGTTAACGAACATTGCTCCACAGAGATAAGCCACACGCAAAGACTTTTTTGTATGTTGTATAGTTGCCTATTCCTTGAAGAAAGGAAGTGCGAAATTCCGGCAATTCTTTCAAAATTTTAAGGGACAGTACATCGCGACACATTGACTTAATTTCCATTGATTTAATCATGAAACACTGCACGAGTTACGTATGTTTTCATGCTTAGCATGACACGTTTTGAGAACGAATCATTGTCAAGATAAATTTTTTACAGTGATTATTATGTTTACTTAACCGGTTTTTTCGCACTGTGGTCAGTTTAAGATTATAAAATAGAAGCGAATTTTAATCTCCTTGGCCAATGCTTCTTCAACTGGCAGGATTTGTACATGTTCAACTGTTGGTAACATTACGATAAATAACAAGTAACTAGTTCTAATTCCGGGCAGCAACAGGCTCCCTTATAGTCTTCTTGAATGCCACTCCTGATTAGTTACGATTTCGTTGACCGAAGCATATACACTAAATCATTGATTACAATAAAATGTTTCTAATCTGTAAATTATAGCTATATTTTGATAGTATATTCACATGTCTAAGTCTTTACTGTCTAGATTTTCTAAACATGTCCATTGACTCATTTCATGTGGCATAAGCAGAGTACCGCCTAAATTTTTTTCCAACTAAAGTACTGGCGACACATAAGGTGGAAGCAATAAAGTCAAATGGAAATAACATAAAGATTACTGGTCAGAGTCCATAAAATCAACGTATACGTTACCCGACCAGTCAAGATCACTTTTTTAAAGTTATTTTCATAATCCTGTATTTTGACACTATTTCTGTCAGCTTAAAATGTTTTAATACGTCCATATTGCGTCAATTAATAAAACTATCTCTGCTTTCAATGCGTGACTAGTGACCCACCGACTAAGATACCCTCCGCCTTTGTCAAGTAGTTAACTGACGTGAGTGACGCGGTGGAGTAGCCGAGCAGTCTAAGGCACCTCGCTGAGGAGCGCGCGGTTGGTCGCCGTGGAGGTTCGAGTCCTCCCTGGGGCATGGGTGTGTGTGTTTGTCCTTCGGTTAGTTTACCTAGGTTTAAGTAGTTTGCAAGCTACGGACTGATGACCAGGCAGTTTGGTCCGAAAGATCTACAAACATTTGAACATTTGAACTGACGTGCGTATATAACCGTACCGTGGCCAGTGACGTCACTGGTGCTCAGCCCCACAACACATTTGGTAGTGTTTTGTAAATGCACGAGCGGCGTCAGCTTTAACTCTGTACTCACAGATCCCAGATCAGAGCTACAATTTGCTGTATTTTTAAATTTTTATAATACCTTTACAGCCACTTGTCTTCTTTGGTTAATGTATTAAAACACAATTAATATTTCGCACATGTCCGACTTGTAGCCACTTTCAAGTGTCTTCAAATTGAAAATTGTTTGATACGCCTAAACTGCATAACATCGTAACATCCATGTACGTTTGGTTTTATAGAAGCAATTGTAAATTTATAAAAATCATTGAAAACTTGGAAATTCATTGTGTTGCAGCATCAATGTGCAGGCTCGAAACGTTTAAAAAGCAAAATGCTTTCATTAGAATGTATACCCTGCGCGTATTAACGTTTACATTCTAAGGTACTGGACCAATAAATTACGAGAGTTTCAAATAAAAGAATTGTTAGCTATTAGACCCAGGATGATAGCTTTTCACGACTAAATTCCCCAAATCGATAAATAATTACGTGAAAGATTGGTAATATTTGTTTCGTCGTGTGAGTCGTTAGACAGGTGGCTTGAAATTGTTGAGGACCGCTTTTCGGTTACTGTTCCACAGAAACTCAGTTGTTTCTTTTGGACCGTCTCGTCCATTGTTGGCAGACATGTTTGAAACGACTGCTATATTTTAAGAGCTTGATATAGCAGTATTTTTACCATTGATAGCCTGCACAAAGGAAACTTTATTATTGCTTGGTTACTGCTATATACAGTGGTAGCATTTATTGCATTACCTCAATTAGAAACTGATTTTAGAGGTAACAGTGGAAGATGGGGCTGAAAAAGAAACATAAAGGGAAAGCTATTACTTTGCCCACATGTTAGTTTGCGCTTTGTCACAACTTTTCTCTGCCGGGACCTGCACCAATTCCATTTGTATGTAAATGTTCCACACCCTTCCTGCCAGCTCTGCCGCCACATATCACCAAAGCTAACAGGAGAACCAGTCTCCATTAGAATATCAGGAGCTCCACTTTCGGAATATCCAATTATGGTACGATTACTGTACAGGGATAACGTTTTGTTGTCACAAACTGCAATTCTTATTTGTCACAATGATGATGGTTCCTTGAAAATCCTATTTTCCTTTTGCTATTGTGGTAAGATGACATTTTGCTACTAAATGGTGTCTGGTTTCTGCAATGTCACCAATGGGAGTAAAACCCTAACTGTCCGTTTAAAAATACCTGAGACTCTAGGTAAAGTTATAAGGAATACTTTCATACCTACTGGTTCAATAATAAAGCAGACCACAACAATTAAGTTTATAAGAAGCGTAAAATTTGTCAGAAAGATGTAAAGAAATCAAAAATGGAATGAGCATCGAAATGACATATTCTTTACAAAGGAAAGGTAAAGCAACTAACGTGAAATTAATAGCAATGTTTTCACCAATTAGAGTGTAAAAATTACACGTAGAAGAGATAACATTTTGGTACGAGGCAATATATCGAGGGCTCGTACTAAGGCGAAGAAATTAGTTGCATTCAGTCTTATTGGGGATGAGAGAGAGCTGGTGCCGCATGTATAATAAGTAACAAAAACAGACAACCAGCTGCAATTTCATTCCATTTAAATTACTTTGACACACTACATCTTTGTTCCACAATAATATTTATTTTGTTATAAACTACCTTTCAGCTTCTTAGGCCAGCTGCGATATTAAGTTGTCTGAAGATCGCCTAAGAAGCCGAAGCTAGTCTACAATAAAATAAACATTACTGTCGAACAATTGTATAGTGTATCACAGTTATTTGATATGTCTATGTTCCATCAAGAACCGACAGAGGAGTCATTAAATATCATTCCAATTTAATGTAGGTTACCAGTATCAGTCCTCGAACATGTGAACTTCTGGCCCCAAGAAACGAATTTACAACATTGTTGCTAATAAGAACTGAATATAGTTAGATACACAGAAATGGTAAATCTAAGTTCTACATATTTTTATAATTGTTTATTGTTCAAAAACTGCGTATCTACAAACTATATCGTACTTTAATCAATTATAAATATTAATAGTGTTGCAAATTTGTTGTTTAGGCCCTGAGGATGGCGTTTTATAGCGCAGCGAGCAATACTTTATAATATTTTTTTTTTTAAATATGTAGCTGACCTTCCTTTTATCACTTATTAAAAGAGGGAGATTCATCTTCTGATCTTCTGAGGTTACTAAAAGCAGAAAAAAGCGTTGTTCGGGAAGGAAATCTGGAGCAATTACAACACTAAGAGATGTGGAAACCTTATAATCAACCAAACACGACGAGATTTGCACTATTGAAATTTTGATGATAATTGTTATTTATGATAGGCAAACCAATATTCAATTTCTCTGGAGCTATAGTATAGGAAGAATATACATGCAGCCTCCGAAATGCTAATGGCACATAAACCCGAGAAACACAGCATATTCTCCAAAATGACCCACACACTTAGGTTCCTCAAGAGAATATAACATGTATAATTTAAAATATAATTTACTATCACTGTTAAATAGTGATCACTTTGTTTTCAAGAAAGGTAAGGCGAAAGCTCTGATGTTGTGGTATTGAATTAGTATGTAGTAACAAACAAGCCACTAATATACGATATCTCGACCTGCAAAACGCATTCTATAATGTATAACGGTTCTAAAGAAAGGACGCAGGGAGTAGTAGAAGGCGTCTAGTATACAATTAGGATACAATAATATTGGACAACCAAGTCATCAAGTCTTTCCCTCGACTTTTTAGGCAATAAGTAAAAAAAAAAAAGGTCAGATGTAAGTCATAACTTCAGAGTTACACATTATGATTAATGTTTCACCGTGAGTCATGTGCCCTCGTAGGACATGGGAAGGAATGTGGTAAATTTTGGATTAAAATCAACAGTCAAATTACCTCAAACTACGTAATGAGGTTAAAAAAAGTAAAGGTACATAATCGGTAGGGGAGAAAAAGAGACTAACGATACAGTTACTTTGCATGAAAGTAGTAGGGAGAGTGAAGGAATTTTTTCTGCCTTGGAAGCTAACTAACGTATAAACGACGAAGTAAGGAGCAAAAAGGAAGTTCACAGTCATAGGCTAAGAAGGTATTAATGGACAGATTTTTAAGTACACTATATATGTATTAATTTACTGACATTTATCTATGGAGCACAGAATGTAATGTGAATGTTTGTGATAGTAGATATAAGAAGAAGAGGAGAGAAACGTGTTCGTCTACAGACAAATACGTTAGGATCTGTGCGCATCCTATAAATAATTATTGAGTTTCAATGATAACTCTTGAGACGAAAAGGATGGCGTTGTAAACAGGGCTAGGGAGTGCCACATCAAAAGAGTCAGCCGTGGCTTGAGACGTGTGCGTCACCGCCAGATATAAAGAAACTATCGATTTGAAAATATCAATTATTCTGAATATTTGTGACTGCTATGGTCGTTAGGTCCTAACAACAGGACAACGTCTTTATGGTTATTGTGTACGTGACAATTCTGAAGTATTGACATAACTGAAAATCCATATTCAGAAAATGAGAATTGGGAGTGTCACACTACAACCTCTAGCTGGATTTTACTGAAAGGGATTTGCTGAGCAACAAATCTACCTGACATTGATGCCTTTCCCAGTGACATTGTGAATTCAACATACACGAAATATGGTACACTTATGTGGTATGAATTGACTTCTTCCACTGGATATGTAGCCGATATTTGTCTGTTGGTGATATTTCCATGCTGGTATTCGTTAACAGTGAGACTTCGACCTACATGTAATGTTGTATTTTGTTCTTGTCTACATATATGGTGCAATAAAGGAGGAAAATATTGCTAAGTGACTGGAACAGTGAAATATTGAAAATGGCAATAACGGTTTAACTTCACAGCTGACTGATCAAGTAGTCAATTTGATTATAATGACAAAATTGAATACATTTCAAATATGCTGTAATTAGTGCACCTCATAACTGACAGATAATGAGAAATGAAATAATTGAATACAATTGTTTCGAAAATCAGAATATATGAGATAACATCATACCATGTAGAATGATGACGCGTTAATTGTTTGATGATAAATATTGTTAATTTATCGCGGGTTAAAGAGTCCTGCCACTGACGACCACTCCTCCCGCCTTCCCTGTAGGACCCATTATATAACATTAAAAGTTTCCAAGACAAGAAAAATTATAGCGTAGTTTCATTAGGATGGGAATTTCAAAGTTATATCCGAACATGTAGGTCCCGATGAGAAATTTATTATCCTCACACTCCTAAATGGGGTTCAGATTTAAAGTGTTGGACATTTATGAGTGAATCAAAAAGGTAAAAGAAAGCTTAATAAAATAAAGGGTTGTCAACTTAAAGTTTTTGCGTTTGAATTAAGAATAAGAAATCCTACAACATTCAAGTTAATTACCAAATTTAAGGAAATTCACAACTGACATTCAACAGTGAGCTCAACAGAGCTAGTTTTACAATTTCAAAACAGACCTTTGAAAAAGTTGTTATTTAAAAGTTCAGTAGGAAGCTAAGAACAATTTTACAATAAATATAACAAACCAAGTAAAGCTCAAATTGAGAATCAGACCAAAGTGCACACGTGTCAGTATAGTATTCAACCCGTAACCTTCAAGGCATAAGTCAAATTTCAGTTCCAAGCGACCCAAAGAGGAAAGTTAGAATTGAAAACAAATCAAATGTATCGAAAAATCAGGAAACTTCCAATTTTAAAATCGGTAATTAGAAACAATGAACCAGTTACATTTGGAACAAATATCTTCACAGAGTTAGAATCGGTAATACATCAAAACCATCAGATTTACAAACAACAAAAAATGATTAACTTGTCAAGGAACTTTCCATTCCATTTTGGTGATAATAACTCGAGGTGAACTTAATTATAATAGTTAGTGTGATCTCTTAATAAGTTTTCTATCAATTCAGACTCTCCATTTACTGCCCACAATAACAGCTGATACCGACCCGACAATATTCACAATACTCAGTATATTTATTTTCGCCAAAATATACAGCTGATGTACGAGGGAAGAAAAGGGCAAATCACAGCTTACATCAGGGGACGGTTGTTAATGGGAGGGTGCTCCAAAGAGATACAAAATTTTGTATAAATGAATACACCCAGGGTTATCTGTGCCCAGTTTTGATACAAGAACCAAAAGTTTTCTTAGCAAATAAAGGCGTAAAAGACAATTGATATAGTAAGAACGCTAGGTTGATTTCGCGGTTTTAAGAGTCCTGCCACTGACGTCCATTCCTCCCGCCATCCCTGTAGGACCAATTACATAATATTAAATGTTTACAAGACAAGAAAAATTTATAGCATAGTTGCATTAGGATGGGAATTTGAAAGCTGAATCCGAACACATAGGTGCTGATGAGAAATTTATTACCCTCACGCTGCTAAGTGGGATTCAGAGTTAAAGTGTTGGATTTTTATGAGTGAATCAAAAAGGTAAAAGAAAGCTTAATAAAATGAAGTTTGCGACCTTAGAATTTTTGACTTTGAATTAAGAATAAGAAATCCTTCAACATTCAAGTTCGTTACGAATTTTAACGAAATTCACAAGTTACATTCAGTTTGATTAATAAGAGTTGATCAGGTTTCCAGCCAAGATCGCGTTTTTATTTCTTACGATGACCGGTTTCGATGATGCTTAGACGTCATCTTCTGATCTATAAACAGAGTTTGTACTAAAGAACTTATTTACCGAACATAATAACAAAAATTTTTCTCTATATACCAAAAAACCTGTGGGTATCTCACAATGTCTCATCTCATATGGCTATAGCTGTATCCTTTCATAACTAATTTCTTGGTACACTTGCAGGCATTCATCCAAAAGTGAAATGCAAGCATTGATAGTAAAGTTGTATACATCATTAGATTTACAATACACAGTTCCACAACAGCTGTATAAAAGTCACTAATTGCAAGGTACCTAAAAGACTATAACACAGAAAGACACATACTTCTCAAAAATATATTATTTGTATTCCCTTCTTTATTGTAAACCTCAAGCTACTGGGGTTCTTTTTAAGAGCATCGTATATGTTGGCATGTTGGCATGTCTCATGTGTATCCGATCAACATGTTAATATACCTTTAAGTAATTGTTCCCTTGAAACCCGTGTTGCTTGCTTTCATGGTAGGAGCCTACCCACAGTTGGTGTTTTATGACAGCATAACCTTCTTTTATAATGCATTTTATTGGTAATAATATTACCATCGACCTTCTACATATATAATAATTTTAGTGAATTTTTTAATAGCTTAAGATATATGATATAATTTGTTATATATTCGCGTCGCGTTGAAATGAAAGCAGGCTTGACTTTGCAGGCAAGGTTGTCGAGTGAACACAGCACTTATACTGAAAGCAGGTTTATTGCGAACTGAAACGTACACGCGGCACTGACTGCCTCTCGGGCAGAGTGCTCTGATATTTATGCACTGACAGAATGTACCAGAAATTAGAAGAATAGTTAACACAAGAAACAAGTAGAAATTACAAGTGAACATAAAACATGTAGAACATTGTGGAAATGTTAATTTCAAAGAAATAATTTTTTGTCGGAGGACGGGATTGACCCGGCGACCTCCAGCACAGCCGTCGGCGACGCTATCCCTTGCACCACGCCGGCAGTCGCTTAACGTGGGCTCTCGTGGCGATATTATTCATGTAAAATTCCTATAACACTAGGCTTATGACAACTACCCATCAGAGAAGTATTACAATAAACTCTAGTTTATACATCAATTTTGGAAATACGACATGATTTGTAATATATGGATGCACACAATAAAAAAAATAGGTTATCTATATCTATAAATGTGAATGTCTGTTCGGTGTACGTTTATCACGTCTGAACCACAAGACATAAAGAGCTAACAATTTGTACAGTTACTAACGTCTACCCGTAGAAGGCTTTAGACACGCTTTTATGGCAATCGGATAGCTATTTATCTATATATATTAATGTGAATGTCTATTCGGTGTACGTTCGAACGACAAGATGCAGAGACTTGAGTATTTGTACAGTTACTAATTTATACCTGAGGGAGGTTTCAGGCACGGTTTTATATCGATCTGATAGATATTTAGTAATTTGAAGAATATAACTTGACAATGCGGAACAATAATTACTCTTTGAAAATTGTATTTACTCTTTGAAAATGGTTTTATTGGTTGTATTGTTGCTTGAGGTTTGATAATGATAACCGGTGGAGTATATTGGGATGGAACGTTATCGGTGTATATAAAATTCTACGCGTGTGTGTGTTAATATTTCGCTCTGCAGCGAAAACTACAGAACGCAAACGAATGGCCTATGTGTAATTGTTGTACGAAGTCTCCCGTTGTACACCATAGCAGTTCCATGGGGGTGAAAGGTATGGTTGTTGAAAGTCGTCAAATTATAAAAATTTCGAAGGCCAGCGGTGACGTTTGCGACTCTATGGCAAAGGTGTTACATATAGCGAAACGTGATGACACAGACAATATCGTTGGTCTATGCGTGCTACAATGTCTTCAGCTCTTTCTCTGTAAGGATAAGCATACGAATAAGGAATTAAAAGAATAAATAAATAGCACACCACTCAAAGATAGCTTATCTATCATAATCAACCAACACGCGAGCGTAGCCTCGGGTTTAAGGTAGTTAACTATATGCGACAAACCAACAGGGTGAAGACAATGTTTTATTATTCAAAAATGTTCAAATGTTTGTAAGGCTTATGGGACTTAACTATGGGGTCATCAGTCCCTAAACTTACAAACTACTTATGAACTAGCTGAGACTAAGGACGGCACAAATATCCATGCCCGAGGGGGGATTCGAACCCCCGACCGTAGTGGCCGTGCAGACCGTGACTGGAGCGCCTCAGTCCCCTCGGCCACCGCGGCCGGCATGTTTTATTATGGGCTCAGCTGTACATAAGTAATATCTTTGTCTTTGTATCATTCCTTCATGTACCTTATACTTAGTGACTCTTCTGCAGCGGTTGTATAAATGTATATTGTATATCTAATGATAATTACAACTATTCCGTCAACGTTTGTATTGGACGTTTGTATGAATGCATACAACTCTAGCAAGAAATTAGTAATGAAAGGTTATACCCAGAACCATATGAAATGTGACATTGTGAGATACAAAGAATAAAATTTTGTTATTATGTTGATAAAAACACCACTGGCCATTAAAATTGCAACACCAAAAAGAAATGCAGATGATAAACGGGTATTCATTGTACAAATATATTATACTAGAACTGACATGTGATTACATTATCACGCAGTTTGCGTGCCTAGATCCTCAGAAATCAGCACCCAGAACAACCACCTCTCGCCGTAGTAACGGCCTTGATACGCCTGGGCATTGAGTCAAACAGAGCTTGGTTGGCGTGTACATTTACAGATGCCCGTGCAGCTTCAACACGATACCACAGTTCATAAAAAGTAGTAACTGTAGTATTGTGACGAGCCAGTTGAACGGCACCATTGAGGAGACGTTTTCAGTTGATGAGAGATCTGAAGAATGTGCTGGCCAGGGCAGCAGTCGAACATTTTCCGTATCCAGAAAAGCCTGTGCAGGACCTGCTTCCTGCTGGAATATAGTGTTTCGCAGGGATAGAATGAAGGGTAGAGCCACATGTCGTAACACATCTGAAATGTAACGGCCACTGTTCAAAGTGCCGTCGATGCGAACAAGAGGTGATCGAGACGTGTAACCAGTGGTACCCCATACCATTACGTCGTTTGATACGCCTGTATGGCGATGACTAATATACACTTCTAATGTGCGTTTACCGCGATGTCGCCAAACACGGATACGACCAACATGATGCCGTAAACAGAACTTGCATTCATCCGCAAAAATTACGTTTTGCCATTCGTACACCCAGGTTCGTCGTTGCTTACACCATCGCGGGCGCTCCTGTCTGTGATGCAGCGTCAAGGGTAACCGCAGCCATGGTCTCCGAGCTGATAGTCCATGCTGCTGCAAACGTTGTCGAACAGTTCGTGCAGATGGTTGTTGTCTTGCAGACAACCCCCATCTGTTGACTCAGGGATCGAGACGTAGCTGCATGATCCGTTACAGCCATGCGAATAAGATGCCTGTCATCTCGACTGCTAGTGATACGAGGCCGTTGGGATCCAGCACGGCGTTCCGTATTGCTCTCCTCAATCTACCGATTCCAATTTTCTGCTCTCATTTGATCGCGAGCAGCAGTGTCGCGATACGATATACCGCAATGGCTGTCGGCTACAATCCGACCTTTATCACAGTCGGAAACGTGATGGTACGCATTTCTCCTCCTTACACGAGGCATCACAACAACGTTTCACCAGGCAACGCCGGTCAACTGCTGTTTATGTATGAGAAATCGGTTGGAAAGTTTTCTCATGACAGCAAGTTGTAGGTGTCGCCACCGGTGCTAACCTTGTGTGAATGCTCTGAAAAGATAATCATTTGCATACTAAAATTTCCTCAGCAGAATTTCTCGAAAAGAATGTCGTCTTTCCACTAGCGATCTCGTATTTGAGTTTCCACAGCATGCGCACAAGCGCACATGCTCACTATTCGAACCTACGAGTAAAGAACCTAGCTGTTCGCCTCTGAACTGCTTCAATGTCTTTCTTTAAACAGATGTCCTTTGGGACCCAAACACTTCATCAATACACGAGACGCGGTCGTACTAGCATTTTATACGCGTTCTCCTTTACAGATGAAATACATCTTCCAAAAATCCTCCCAATAAACCGAAGTCGGTTGTTCGCCTAACTCACAACTGTCCTTACAGGTTCGTTCCTTTTCATATTGCTGTACATTGTCACGCCTATGTATTTGAACGACGCGACTGCATCAAGAAGCTCACTACTAACGCTGTATTCGAACATTATGGGATTGTTTTTCTTACTCATGCGCATCTCCTTCAATTTTTCTACATTTAGAGCTAGCTTTCGTACTTCACCTCAACTAGAAATTTTGTCTAAGTCATCCTGTATGCTATTACAGTCACCGAGCAAGGTGGCGCAGTGGTAACACACTGGACTCGCATTTGGAAGGACGGTGGTTCAAATTCACCTATGGCTGCCAAATTTAGGTTTTGTCGTGATTCACCTAAATCACTCCAGGCAAATGCCGGAATGGATCCTTGAAAGGGTCATTAAACTACAAACTTCTTTCTTCCTCCGACGAACACTCACCGTTGAGAACAACATACTGCGTTCTATTACTTAGGAAGTGTTCCAGGCCGTCAGAAATCTGTGAACCTATTCCATATGCTCATGTCTTAGTTTCATACGAACGATGTTTCCTAAACCCGTGCTGATTCATAGAAAGGAGTTTATCCGTCTCAAGGAAATTTACTATATTCGAGGTGGGAATATGCTCCAAAATTCTACAGGAAACTGATGTCAATGATAATGGTCTGTAATTATGTGGGGTCAGTTCGTTAATGTTTGTTATAAACGGAAGTCACCTGCGCTTTATTCTAATCACTAGGAAGTTTCCTCCGAACTAAATATTCGTGTACTCTTTGTAAAACCGAACTTGTATTCCATCCGGACAAGGAGACTTTTTTGTATTCAGCTCTCTCAGCTGCTTCTCTACACAGCAAATATCTATTACTATGTCTTACATTTGGGAAGAGCGTTGATTAAATGATGGCACGTTTGTACTGACCTCCCGAGTAAAAGATTCATAATGGTTAAATTTAGAACTCCAGCTTTTCGTACAGAGACAACCGCACAACTAAAGCAGGAACGTTGGTAGACAGCTTGCTCCGCGAGTCAGCTGCAATTAATTTTTTATGACGTCGTATCTCCTGAACTACATGAGTCATTCTCACACCTACGGTGCCACTTCTTCTTTGATTGAAGATCGTGTGTGCAAAATTTCATAGAGATTGGAAAAAAAAAATTGTAGATTAGTATCCAATACAAATATAAACACAAATACACGGACTTTCTATGTATAACGAAGAAGAAGAATAAGACTAAGTTTTTATTGTCATTCGAAATGATTCGGTGTTCTCCGTTCCATTAGAATGATAAGAGCAAATCAAAAAGAATATAGGTCTGAGTCGGGTATTTGATAGAAAATCTGGTGGCTACGGCCGGGTATGATCTTTCGGATACAGACCTGATACTGGCGGCCACTTACCCGACTGAAATCCCTCGGTACCTGGTCATACTCACCCGTTACAGACATCTGATCCACGCAAGAGCTAGACGGTTCTCATACACGAATCTACAGATGACAGCGATCACCGTACACTCTGCAAGCAACTTCTGCAGTACCTGACAGTGGATGTTCTTCTCAGAAGTCCGTCCACAGTGAACATCACACTTTGCAAATGCATCGCTTTACACTTTTAACGAGAAAGAATCAATAATGTGAAAATTTTTATCTACTCTTCTCCGGCCGTGCGAGACAGCGAAGTGGTAATACAATGGGCTCGTATTCCATAAGACGGCCGTTCAATCATGCCTCCAGCCATCCTGATTTAGGTTTCATTCATTTACCTAAATCAATCAAGACAAATGGTGGGCTGGTTCCGTCAACAGACATGGCCGATTTCCTTCCCCATCTCTAATGACTTGCTAACAGACCGCAGTATGTCACTCTCAACAGAGACAAGACGTCTGACGTTGATATGGCAAATTGGTATAGACCGAAGACATATATCACGGAGAGCTTTTCTCTCCCATGTTCATCTTTGACGCATTATCAACATTCCTTTATTTTTCTGGACAAGATTTTATCTTTCGTCAGATACAGGAGGGATAGTGAGGGATTTCATTGAAATCAATCAGAATGAGTTTCGTTAACGTTAGCAAGAAATTTCATTTATTTTTCACCTGGTGTAGCAATAATTCTTACAGTGTAAATCATGCTATGGGTATGGACGCCATTACGGCAAACTTTTAATTATTTCATGCAGTCATTCTTGCGAATTTACTAAATTTCATTGAAGTCAATCCCTTTTTATTATGTATAAATGTATAGAGCCTGCAATCGCGTTTCCTGTAAATGTTTTAAAACCGAAGTCCGATAATTAACAGTTTCATGTCTTTCACGTGAATTTATCGGCTGCATCCTGAACTAAAACATTGGTCACGGAACTCGATCACTTAACGGGTCCAAATCCATCACATGACGGTGATTTACCAACATAAATACTTTTATTTCAGGATAATCATTCGAACGAGTTACTGTTAATAACGAAAACTTGCTTGTGAGGTGAAGTATGTCTCTTTTTATGTATTCACCATTTATACCTCCATTCCGTTGAGTGGTATCATTTTTACTAGATTTAGGTTGATTCCATCTCAAGCATGATTTAAAAAGTTCTTTTACGTAATCAAATCGGAATAAAATTTTAAAAGCATTATTAACCCAATCAATATGGCAGTAGCATTATAACGCGAAGATGATTTCGGATGAGGAAGGGAGTGTTCTACGTCCGTTGCTTTTCGCAGCTGATACAAATCATCTCTAAGATAATATGCAGTGCTCAACGCGGATGTTGCTCTGTATAGTAACATCGACACAAGAAACGGCAGTTGACTTTTAACGTAAGTGTAATGTACTGCGTCCATATAGAAATAAATATTCTTAATTATACGACTACGCAATAACAGCCCTATCATTAAAGCAGTTACTTGCATCAAATAATCGGGACTAAACAAAAGAACGACCATATAAAAAGATTCGTTGGTATGGCAGATGTTCCAATTCAAAGGTTCAAATTTTTGTAAATCTACGAAACTTAACTATCCTGATTATCAATCCATAGACTGACAAACTACTTAAACTAACTTACGCTTTGGCCAACAAATACACCCATGCCCGAGGGAAGCCTAGAACCTCCGTCGGCGAGCAACCGCGCGCTCCGCAGCAAAGCGCCTTAGGACGCTCGGTCCCTCCACCGCGTCTATGACATATGCCAGACTATGATTCATTGTCAGAATCCTTAGGAAGTTTAGTCCGTCATCAAAGGAAGAAGGTTACACAACTCTCTTTTAGCTAACGCTTAAGTATTACTTATTGTTGTGTATGCGTACCATATAACATTGATATAAGACATAGAGAAGATTCAACGGAGAGCAGCACTCTTCGATAAGGGCTCATTCAGTGAGCGTCGCAGATGTGATCGGCAAACTAAAGTGGCAGACCCTACAACACAGGCGATCTGTTTCGCGGTACGACCTTATGTCAAAGTTCCGAAAGCTTACGGTTCTTGACCAGTCGATCGAGATATTGCTTCCGCCTACGTATATCTCGAAAAAGGATCACACAATGATTAGGACCTACTCAACGGCAAACTTGAAATCGTATTCTCCTTGAATCATACGAGACTGGTACATGAGTAGAAATTAACAATGGAACGCAAAGTATGGAGGAACGAATCTCAGGAATTAACATTTCGTCGACATGTTGGTCATTAGAGAAAGAGTTTACGTTCGTAATTTTAGGTAATGATGGGTGGAAGGAAATCGGTCGTGCCCTTTCAAAGATCCATCCCGGCATTGGCCCGAAGTGACTTAGTAAAAACCTAAATCTGGATGCCCGTAGGTGGATTTGAACCACCGTTCTTCCGAATGCTACTCCAATGTGTTACCACTGCGCCACCTCGCTCGGTGAACGCAAAGAATATTCCACCCCAATACGTAGGGCTGACTCGCGGACTATGGATATATAAAAACTTTCGATATCAAAACGAATGAAGAGTTGGTGTGAATGAACAGACAACAGTAGTATGAGTCTCATGACTTCAAATAAATCCTGTGCTCAAAGCAACCAGACATCACAATTGGGTTTAAAGACCTTAACTAATCATACCCAGGTAAAACAAAATTTACACTTAAAATAATAGGGTATCTAATCCTAGTTTCTTTTGTATGTCATTGTCACCTCAGGCTATAGCAACAGGACGGGATACTACTAGTTATGGCTTGAAGATTTGAGGGCTTGGTAATCCAGTTACATTAACTGTTGTGTAAACTGGTGAAAGTGCCTCGTGATATTAGACGCACTAGGATCTTGCCAAAAGAACTCTAGAGGACAATGCAGTTGTCAACTGTAAAAACCTGAGAAGATATTTTCAGTCTGCAGCGGAGTGTGCTCTGATATGCTGTTTAAAACTATGTGCCCGGCCGATGTTCAAACCCGGATCCTTTGCATTCGCTGGCAAGCGCTCTACATTTTTTTTCTTGTAGATCAAATGTTTACCATTGTTAATTCGAGTTTGTTCTCGGTTCTAGGCTCAGTTTCTTTTTCTTTTGTATTATCACTGAGGGCACGAGTCCTCAGACAGCGCGCTGAGCTACCTCGCGGCACTGACTGAGCTACGCTCCAACGCCTCACTGCCCTTCCTAATAGCGCTACTTTCGACAGTAAATATTCGTTGCTCTAGAATTGTCACGGATAATCCACAAATAGATAACGAATTACTAGTGCTATGATTACCAGCTTTCTGATAACTTTTATTATCAACTTTGTTGAAATTCCATTTTTATGAAATAAAGTCTGTATGTTTTCCCGACCTACTCTGAATCGCGTGTGTATAACTTGTGCAAATTCGTCAAGTAGATTTGAACATTTTCGATTAAATGAAAAACAATATTTTTCCTACTTTCTTTTGACAATATAATTTCTACATGATACCGCAAGCTAAGACCACGTTCATGTGAAATGAACGGATCCAGACATGCAGCAGAAAAAATGGTTTTACAGTTTGATTAGTAAGAAAACACATCACTTGTTTGTCGTATTATGCCCACGATAATATATCTGAGAGCATTTTACCTTGTCGATCATTTTTCTAAGCCAACGAATTTAATGACAGCTTCATTTTCACTTAAGTCTTTTAATGATTTTTTCCCAGAGGTGAATGCACGTCATACGTGTCACATATGTTAAACACAGACTACTTGCTTGTTTGCATTTAGGAATACCTATCGAATGCTATCCTTCCAGCCTGCTTTATTTGACATCAAAGTTTCGAAAGCTCTTTTAAGTACTGTTGCGAAAACTGGATCAGCGCGGAAATGGTCGTGCGGTGTAAGGAGGATTGCTACGGACTGTGCGGTCGCTCCCCGTCTGTGGTTCGAGTCCTTCCTTGGGCATGGGTGGTTTCCTTAGTGAACGTTAGTTTATGAGTCTAGGGATCGCCGACAGCAGACTGACCTCTTAAATTTACAAACATTTAAACGTTTGATTTCGAATACTAGGACCTCTGTATCTTCTACCACATCATACAAGTCCTCTTCCCAATTCCATAGAGCCTTTCACAATATTCTCACCTTCTATACGTTCTCCCCTAGGCGTACGTGAAATTTCCATTGCGCTCTTGGTTTTAATCACACCTAACGTTGTTTTAAATTTCTGTACTCTGAGTTAGTCTTCCTGAACTACGTTTCCGTTTGCTTCTTAATTTTATTGCTGTCGTTTTAATTTGGCTTCCCAGAACTTCCTACTTATTTCATTCATTCGGAGCTCAAACTGTGTTACTCTTCTTCTTCCCCTGAACATTCTTGTACAGGACATCCTTCTTTCCTCTGTCATTTGGGTTTGTTATCTACCCTTTTATTTCTTATCGCGAACTTCTAAAACGACTCATCAGGCGTCTTTATCCCACTTATTTTCCCCTTAAGTTAGAAAGGATATCGTTCTACTTCAGTTTTCTGTTCATTCTTAGATGTGATCTGAATCTCTATCTAACTTTTTTACAATGCAATACCGGATCATCAGAAAGTCAGTATAAATTTGAAAACTTAATAAATCACGCAATAATCTAAATAGAGAGGTAAAAATTGACACACATGCTTGGAATGACATAGGGTTTTATTAGAACCAAAAAGAAAACAAAAGTTAAAAAAATGTTCGACAGATGGCGCTTCATCTGATCAGAAAAGCAATAATTAGCGTAACAAATTAAGACAAAGCAAAGATAACGTTCTTTACAGGATCATTCCTCAACAATAGCTGTAGTGGAGGAATAATGTTTTGAACAGCACTATAAAGCATGTCTGGAGTTATAGTATTAGTTGTGGGTCCTTAAGACCGAATTACTTTGCTCAAGTTTTTTTTTTTTTAATTTTTCTTTTTTTAAATAGGGATTGTTATATTCGTTGTTTATTAATATTATTTTTTGTCTCATGAATCATTTTTAAGTCTGTAGCACGACATCTTCGTGGTGTAGCAATTGTAATGGTCAGGAGTGTATATACTCCGCAGTCCACCGTAAGGTGCGTGGCGAAGTACCACTACTAAGCATTTCCTTTCCTATTCTGCTCCTAAATAGAACGAAGGAATAGGAATGTCTATATTCCTCTGTACTAGTCCTAATTTCTCTTGTCTTGGTGAAATTATGCGAAATGCTTGGAGGCGCCAGGAAGATCGTTCTACACTCAGTTTCCAATTCCGGCCCTCTAAATTTCCTCAGCAGAATTTCTCGAAAAGAATGTCGTCTTTCCACTAGCGATCTCGTATTTGAGTTTCCGCAGCATGCGCACAAGCGCACATGCTCACTATTCGAACCTACGAGTAAAGAACCTAGCTGTTCGCCTCTGAACTGCTTCAATGTCTTTCTTTAAACAGATGTCCTTTGGGACACAAACACTTCATCAATACACGAGACGCGGTCGTACTAGCATTTTATACGCGTTCTCCTTTACAGATGAAATACATCTTCCAAAAATCCTCCCAATAAACCGAAGTCGGTTGTTCGCCTAACTCACAACTGTCCTTACAGGTTCGTTCCTTTTCATATTGCTGTACATTGTCACGCCTATGTATTTGAACGACGCGACTGCATCAAGAAGCTCACTACTAACGCTGTATTCGAACATTATGGGATTGTTTTTCTTACTCATGCGCATCTCCTTCAATTTTTCTACATTTAGAGCTAGCTTTCGTACTTCACCTCAACTAGAAATTTTGTCTAAGTCATCCTGTATGCTATTACAGTCACCGAGCAAGGTGGCGCAGTGGTAACACACTGGACTCGCATTTGGAAGGACGGTGGTTCAAATTCACCTATGGCTGCCAAATTTAGGTTTTGTCGTGATTCACCTAAATCACTCCAGGCAAATGCCGGAATGGATCCTTGAAAGGGTCATTAAACTACAAACTTCTTTCTTCCTCCGACGAACACTCACCGTTGAGAACAACATACTGCGTTCTATTACTTAGGAAGTGTTCCAGGCCGTCAGAAATCTGTGAACCTATTCCATATGCTCATGTCTTAGTTTCATACGAACGATGTTTCCTAAACCCGTGCTGATTCATAGAAAGGAGTTTATCCGTCTCAAGGAAATTTACTATATTCGAGGTGGGAATATGCTCCAAAATTCTACAGGAAACTGATGTCAATGATAATGGTCTGTAATTATGTGGGGTCAGTTCGTTAATGTTTGTTATAAACGGAAGTCACCTGCGCTTTATTCTAATCACTAGGAAGTTTCCTCCGAACTAAATATTCGTGTACTCTTTGTAAAACCGAACTTGTATTCCATCCGGACAAGGAGACTTTTTTGTATTCAGCTCTCTCAGCTGCTTCTCTACACAGCAAATATCTACTACTATGTCTTCCATTTGGGAAGAGCGTTGATTAAATGATGGCACGTTTGTACTGACCTCCCGAGTAAAAGATTCATAATGGTTAAATTTAGAACTCCAGCTTTTCGTACAGAGACAACCGCACAACTAAAGCAGGAACGTTGGTAGACAGCTTGCTCCGCGAGTCAGCTGCAATTAATTTTTTATGACGTCGTATCTCCTGAACTACATGAGTCATTCTCACACCTACGGTGCCACTTCTTCTTTGATTGAAGATCGTGTGTGCAAAATTTCATAGAGATTGGAAAAAAAAAATTGTAGATTAGTATCCAATACAAATATAAACACAAATACACGGACTTTCTATGTATAACGAAGAAGAAGAATAAGACTAAGTTTTTATTGTCATTCGAAATGATTCGGTGTTCTCCGTTCCATTAGAATGATAAGAGCAAATCAAAAAGAATATAGGTCTGAGTCGGGTATTTGATAGAAAATCTGGTGGGTACGGCCGGGTATGATCTTTCGGATACAGACCTGATACTGGCGGCCACTTACCCGACTGAAATCCCTCGGTACCTGGTCATACTCACCCGTTACAGACATCTGATCCACGCAAGAGCTAGACGGTTGTCATACACGAATCTACAGATGACAGCGATCACCGTACACTCTGCAAGCAACTTCTGCAGTACCTGACAGTGGATGTTCTTCTCAGAAGTCCGTCCACAGTGAACATCACACTTTGCAAATGCATCGCTTTACACTTTTAACGAGAAAGAATCAATAATGTGAAAATTTTTATCTACTCTTCTCCGGCCGTGCGAGACAGCGAAGTGGTAATACAATGGGCTCGTATTCCATAAGACGGCCGTTCAATCATGCCTCCAGCCATCCTGATTTAGGTTTCTTTTATTTACCTAAATCAATCAAGACAAATGGTGGGCTGGTTCCGTCAACAGAAATGGCTGATTTCCTTCCCCATCTCTAATGACTTGCTAACAGACCGCAGTATGTCACTCTCAACAGAGACAAGACGTCTGACGTTGATATGGCAAATTGGTATAAACCGAAGACATATATCACGGAGAGCTTTTCTCTCCCATGTTCATCTTTGACGCATTATCAACATTCCTTTATTTTTCTGGACAAGATTTTATCTTTCGTCAGATACAGACCTATCTGTGGCCACACCGTTTTTGTACATGCGATACATGTGAGTGTAGTGAGGGATTTCATTGAAATCAATCAGAATGCGTTTCGTTAACGTTAGCAAGAAATTTCATTTATTTTTCACCTGGTGTAGCAATAATTCTTACAGTGTAAATCATGCTATGGGTATGGACGCCATTACGGCAAACTTTTAATTATTTCGTGCAGTCATTCTTGCGAATTTACTAAATTTCATTGAAGTCAATCCCTTTTTATTATGTATAAATGTATAGAGCCTGCAATCGCGTTTCCTGTAAATGTTTTAAAACCGAAGTCCGATAATTAACAGTTTCATGTCTTTCACGTGAATTTATCGGCTGCATCCTGAACTAAAACATTGGTCACGGAACTCGATCACTTAACGGGTCCAAATCCATCACATGACGGTGATTTACCAACATAAATACTTTTATTTCAGGATAATCATTCGAACGAGTTACTGTTAATAACGAAAACTTGCTTGTGAGGTGAAGTATGTCTCTTTTTATGTATTCAGCATTTATACCTCCATTCCATTGAGTGGTATCATTTTTACTAGATTTAGGTTGATTTCATCTCAAGCAAGATTTAAAAAGTTCTTTTACGTAATCAAATCGGAATAAAATTTTAAAAGCATTATTAACCCAATCAATATGGCAGTAGCATTATAACGCGAAGATGATTTCGGATGAGGAAGGGAGTGTTCTACGTCCGTTGCTTTTCGCAGCTGATACAAATCATCTCTAAGATAATATGCAGTGCTCAACGCGGATGTTGCTCTGTATAGTAACATGCAGTAGCATGTACTGCGCATCGACACAAGAAACGGCAGTTGACTTTTAACGTAAGTGTAATGTACTGCGTCCATATAGAAATAAATATTCTTAATTATACGACTACGCAATAACAGCCCTATCATTAAAGCAGTTACTTGCATCAAATAATCGGGACTAAACAAAAGAACGACCATATAAAAAGATTCGTTGGTATGGCAGATGTTCCTATTCAAAGGTTCAAATTTTTGTAAATCTACGAAACTTAACTATCCTGATTATCAATCCATAGACTGACAAACTACTTAAACTAACTTACGCTTTGGCCAACAAATACACCCATGCCCGAGGGAAGCCTAGAACCTCCGTCGGCGAGCAACCGCGCGCTCCGCAGCAAAGCGCCTTAGGACGCTCGGTCCCTCCACCGCGTCTATGACATATGCCAGACTATGATTCATTGTCAGAATTCTTAGGAAGTTTAGTCCGTCATCAAAGGAAGAAGGTTACACAACTCTCTTTTAGCTAACGCTTAAGTATTACTTATTGTTGTGTATGCGTACCATATAACATTGATATAAGACATAGAGAAGATTCAACGGAGAGCAGCACTCTTCGATAAGGGCTCATTCAGTGAGCGTCGCAGATGTGATCGGCAAACTAAAGTGGCAGACCCTACAACACAGGCGATCTGTTTCGCGGTACGACCTTATGTCAAAGTTCCGAAAGCTTACGGTTCTTGACCAGTCGATCGAGATATTGCTTCCGCCTACGTATATCTCGAAAAAGGATCACACAATGATTAGGACCTACTCAACGGCAAACTTGAAATCGTATTCTCCTTGAATCATACGAGACTGGAATATGAGTAGAAATTAACAATGGAACGCAAAGTATGGAGGAACGAATCTCAGGAATTAACATTTCGTCGACATGTTGTTCATTAGAGAAAGAGTTTACGTTCGTAATTTTAGGTAATGATGGGTGGAAGGAAATCGGTCGTGCCCTTTCAAAGATCCATCCCGTCATTGGCCCGAAGTGACTTAGTAAAAACCTAAATCTGGATGCCCGTAGGTGGATTTGAACCACCGTTCTTCCGAATGCTACTCCAATGTGTTACCACTGCGCCACCTCGCTCGGTGAACGCAAAGAATATTCCACCCCAATACGTAGGGCTGACTCGCGGACTATGGATATATAAAAACTTTCGATATCAAAACGAATGAAGAGTTGGTGTGAATGAACAGACAACAGTAGTATGAGTCTCATGACTTCAAATAAATCCTGTGCTCAAAGCCACCAGACATCACAATTGGGTTTAAAGACCTTAACTAATCATACCCAGGTAAAACAAAATTTACACTTAAAATAATAGGGTATCTAATCCAAGTTTCTTTTGTATGTCATTGTCACCTTAGGCTATAGCAACAGGACGGGATACTACTAGTTATGGCTTGAAGATTTGAGGGCTTGGTAATCCAGTTACATTAACTGTTGTGTAAACTGGTGAAAGTGCCTCGTGATATTAGACGCACTAGGATCTTGCCGAAAGAACTCTAGAGGACAATGCAGTTGTCAACTGTAAAAACCTGAGAAGATATTTTCAGTCTGCAGCGGAGTGTGCTCTGATATGCTGTTTAAAACTATGTGCCCGGCCGATGTTCAAACCCGGATCCTTTGCATTCGCTGGCAAGCGCTCTACATTTTTTTTTCTTTTTTTTTCTTGTAGATCAAATGTTTACCATTGTTAATTCGAGTTTGTTCTCGGTTCTAGGCTCAGTTTCTTTTTCTTTTGTATTATCACTGAGGGCACGAGTCCTCAGACAGCGCGCTGAGCTACCTCGCGGCACTGACTGAGCTACGCTCCAAAGCCTCACTGCCCTTCCTAATAGCGCTACTTTCGACAGTAAATATTCGTTGCTCTAGAATTGTCACGGATAATCCACAAATAGATAACGAATTACTAGTGCTATGATTACCAGCTTTCTGATAACTTTTATTATCAACTTTGTTGAAATTCCATTTTTATGAAATAAAGTCTGTATGTTTTCCCGACCTACTCTGAATCGCGTGTGTATAACTTATGCAAATTCGTCAAGTAGATTTGAACGTTTTCGATTAAATGAAAAACAATATTTTTCCTACTTTCTTTTGACAATATAATTTCTACATGATACCGCAAGCTAAGACCAAGTTCATGTGAAATGAACGGATCCAGACATGCAGCAGAAAAAATGGTTTTACAGTTTGATTAGTAAGAAAACACATCACTTGTTTGTCGTATTATGCCCACGATAATATATCTGAGAGCATTTTACCTTGTCGATCACTTTTCTAAGCCAACGAATTTAATGACAGCGTCATTTTCACTTAAGTCTTTTAATGATTTTTTCCCAGAGGTGAATGCACGTCATACGTGTCACATATGTTAAACACAGACTACTTGCTTGTTTGCATTTAGGAATACCTATCGAATGCTATCCTTCCAGCCTGCTTTATTTGACATCAAAGTTTCGAAAGCTCTTTTAAGTACTGTTGCGAAAACTGGATCAGCGCGGAAATGGTCGTGCGGTGTAAGGAGGATTGCTACGGACTGTGGTTCGAGTCCTTCCTTGGGCATGGGTGTCTGTGTTTTCCTTAGTGAACGTTATTTTATGAGTCTAGGGATCGCCGACAGCAGACTGACCTCTTAAATTTACAAACATTTAAACGTTTGATTTCGAATACTAGGACCTCTGTATCTTCTACCACATCATACAAGACCTCTTCCCAATTCCATAGAGCCTTTCACAATATTCTCACCTTCTATACGTTCTCCCCTAGGCGTACGTGAAATTTCCATTGCGCTCTTGGTTTTAATCACACCTAACGTTGTTTTAAATTTCTGTACTCTGAGTTAGTCTTCCTGAACTACGTTTCCGTTTGCTTCTTAATTTTATTGCTGTCGTTTTAATTTGGCTTCCCAGAACTTCCTACTTATTTCATTCATTCGGAGCTCAAACTGTGTTACTCTTCTTCTTCCCCTGAACATTCTTGTACAGGACATCCTTCTTTCCTCTGTCATTTGGGTTTGTTATCTACCCTTTTATTTCTTATCGCGAACTTCTAAAACGACTCATCAGGCGTCTTTATCCCACTTATTTTCCCCTTAAGTTAGAAAGGATATCGTTCTACTTCAGTTTTCTGTTCATTCTTAGATGTGATCTGAATCTCTATCTAACTTTTTTACAATGCAATACCGGATCATCAGAAAGTCAGTATAAATTTGAAAACTTAATAAATCACGCAATAATCTAAATAGAGAGGTAAAAATTGACACACATGCTTGGAATGACATAGGGTTTTATTAGAACCAAGAAGAAAACAAAAGTTAAAAAAATGTTCGACAGATGGCGCTTCATCTGATCAGAAAAGCAATAATTAGCGTAACAAATTAAGACAAAGCAAAGATAACGTTCTTTACAGGATCATTCCTCAACAATAGCTGTAGTGGAGGAATAATGTTTTGACCAGCACTATAAAGCATGTCTGGAGTTATATGATTAGTTGTGGGTCCTTAAGACCGAATTACTTTGCTCAACGTTTTTTTTTTTTTTTTTTCTTTTTTTTTTATTTTTCTTTTTTTAAAGAGGGATAGTTATATTCGTTGTTTATTAATATTATTTCTTGTCTCATGAATCATTTTGAAGTTCATACTATGAAAGATCTTTATAAATACTGTGTGTTCACTTTGACAACAATCTGTAATAAATTGTTATTTGAAGCTCTAACCTTTATTTAAACCTCTACCAGATATACCACTGCATCAATGGCGATTATCGTTCATACATGTGACCAAATGTATTTTCAATTTTTTACAAACAACAGAAATACAGGTCCTCAATATTTGTCTTACTAAGAACCTTTACCATTTTCCAACTTATGATTGTAAGTATTGATGGGATAATTATTCTAGGTGGTCTAGATCTATTTTACATGTCAGCAAGTAAGTTATTTTTGATGTAGTTACAGTCAATTATATCTATAAAACCAGTTGTTGTTGCTTCGATAATGTTTCCTCATCACATTATTCTTTAATGTACCGGGTGATCAAAAAGTCAGTATAAATTTGAAAACATAATAAATCGCGGAATAAAGTAGATAGAGAAGTTAAAATTGACACACATGCTTGGAATGACATGGGGTATCATTAGAACATAAAAAAAGTTCAAAAAAGGTCCGACAGATGGCGCTTCATCTGATCAGAAAAGCAATAATTAGCATAACAAGGCAAAGCACAGATGATGTTCTTTACATGAAATGCTCAACATGTTCATCATCTTTTCTCAACAACAGCTGTAGTCGAGGAATAATGTTGTGAACAGCACTGTAAAGCATGTCTAGAGTTATGGTGAGGCATTGGCGTCGGATGTTGTCGTTCAGCATCCTTAGAGATGTCGGTCGATAACGATACACATGCGACTTCAGGTAACCCCAAAGCCAATAATCGCACGAACTGTGGTCAGGGGACCTGGGAGGCCAAGCATGACGAAAGTGGTGGCTGAGCATCACCAAACGACGCGCGCAAGAGATCTTTCACGCGTCTAGCAATACTTTATTCATTTTTTTTATTTTTTGTTCTAATAAAATCCAATGTTATTCCAAGCATGTTTGTCAATTTTTAACTCTCTATCTACATTATTCCGTGGTTTTTACTGACTTTTCGATCACCCGGTACATACTTATAGCTAAAATAATGGTATACACTTTATGCAACAAAGAGATTCATTTGGTGTTCTATAGTGACCCGTTCTTATTTACGATAGTTAGGACATTGCTTTAACTTACGAAAAATCTCCTTTCGAGTCATTTCCGCATTTTCCTTTTCATTCATGAAGAAGGTACACGAGAAGATCTTTTGATTGCATCTTATAATTATACACAAACTTGTCAGCATCTACCTAGTAGTCTATGTTGAAGTGCACGATCTGTGACTGTGAAAACTGAAGTAGATCAGTCAGTTGATCATTTTTAAGTGATTACAGTGCAGTTTAAGGAGAAGAAGTCATATTTTGCATTCTTTGCCCCTTGTTCATTAGTCCTCCGGTATTTCCAGCTGTAAGCAGAAAAGTAATTAAACTTGGAACTCTAAAACAGAATTACTTGAGCGTCTTGCTAATAAATGGAACGACAAACTCGGGAAGATGAAATGCTAACTTCTGAAACAATTTACATATTTTATGCAATAATCGGATGTTCTGGCTCGGCAGTTTCCGGTGTACGGTACTTCACGCTGCCAGCTGTAGACATTAATTAGTCACCCCTTCCCCTGTTCCAACAGCAATCACTGGAGACCAACAGGGCCAATAATTTCCGAGAAGACTTCCTTACTACAAGATGCGAGAAAGCACGTCTTTTGTGCAGGGCTCTGCCTGAGAAGGCAAGGATTTTTTGGCTTAAAACAGAGCAAATAAAGCTGAAACTCTTTCACACGAATGTCACACACTATTAAGTATTGATTATCATTTCAAAATGCAGTCTCAATCATGTATGCGCGTTAAAAGCATAACTATTTAGTCAGATGACTAACATTTCTGCTAGAACTTTCGCTCCTTATAAGACCGGTTTCATGCAGCTCCCCACATTACTCTATCCTGAGAAAGTCTCTTCATCTCTTCATAAGATCGGCAACTCACATCCATCTGGATCTGCTTACTATATACGTCTGTTGGTCTCCTTGTGCAATTTTTAGCCCAAACACTTCCCTCCAATGCCACATTTACGATTCCTTGATTTCTGAGAATGTGTCCCTTCTTGTAGTCAAGGTATGCAAAATATTACTTTTCTCCCCAACTATGTTCAGAACCCCTTCATTAGTTACGCGATCCTCCCACATCAAGTCTTAAATTTCGTCTCTCTCAAGTTATGTGTCACCCTGTAGAGAAGTTAGATTTTCTCGAATCTGCAGGCCCTATATCTTGAAACTGCCAAAATTCAAGATAAGTACACAGTCTGCTCTATGATAGCTTTATCGATATATATTCTTGATCTATAGAATTATTTTCTTGAAATTGTTAGTACATACTGTTTAAATTTCCGAATCAAATTTTTGTACTTGAACAGCAGGTCGACGTATTTGCGAAAGATATACTTTGAAGCTTCCAACATTTCTGCCGACAGTAACTAGGAATGTTATTACTGATACGTTCGTAAATGTTTATGTCCGATCCTTCAGACAATTTTTCCTATTGTTATTCAAGCGAGCACATAGAGTAAAGTTATAATAACGTTTCTGATTTCACACAATTTACCGAATATTTATCTGACAACTGTGCAGACAGTTCGTCAGGCCACAAATATTATGTTTATTATTATTACAAAAGCATATACCTTCATCGAAAACAAAGGAAAATTTCCAAAAAGAGAAAAAAGAGAATAATTTTTTTCCTGCTAAACTACACTGAAAGTAAATTTTGATCTGTATACAATGTTTGTGGTTTCTCTTATCATATAAGAATACGTATATTTAAAATATGCATTACATTACATTTGTGTGTTCGAAAACGAAGAGTGTAAATACGCGATTCTTTAGCACCCTGTATCTCAATTTCAATAGATCACACAGTGTTGTTGATAGCCCTTGGCCTATTGACAAATTGTATACCTGTCAGAAGAACGGACAAAATGCATCTATCTTACATTAAATAGTCAAAATGTGTACATTACACATCTCCTACAACCCTGGCAAAGTAATCAATTAGGGTTATTTATGTGTTGTAGTGTAGGTTCTGCTTTAGTGACTTATAAAGGTATCATTTAGTTATGGTCGGTTTCTAAGAAAACTTGGAAAAACCGTAATAGTTGGGTACAAAATCTACGAATCCAGGGGAAGCCCACTTCTGTAATTTTCTTTCATTGCAGGTCGTCGAATTTTTTTTTTCACTTTTCGCTAAGAAAATACTTTCAAACTACTATTAAATATTGTTATCTGTTACCGAGTCGCAGAGGTTAAATGTAAAAAATTGTTTTCAAGCGTTTCTTCAACGTGTCCCTAAAACATTTAAACAACGTACCATAGGAGATAACTATGACATATTCTGTAGTTATTTTTCTAGAAACGCCATTTTCCCGTTGTCGCACCTATATACACGTCATTACGATGTACCAGAAAAACCATGATGTTTTTATGTACCAAACTTGCCACTCCGAACACCTCCTAACTTGACCCAAATATAAAAATGACACCTGGTACTTACTGCCAAGAGTTCTCCTACATTCAACAAGTCACTAAGGAAAGCCGCACTTCAAGGTGCCTTGCTGAGGCGTGCGCGTCTGCTCCCCGTCGGAGGTTCGAGTCCTCCCTTGGGCATGCTCATACGTTAGTTTAAGTAATTTCTAAGTGTGCGGACTGATGACCAATGCGGATTGGTCCCATAGCCCTGCAAACATTTAATTTTTAACTTCTTCTCAGGGGGTACATGTTCTACTAATGTCGCAATCCTTGCTGTGGATCATTAAATACGATGTAGAGAGTCCGCGAATGCATGTCTGAGTGACATTTTCACGGATTTCATCGATGCACACTGGAACTTCAAATCGAATTTTAAAAAGCCACATTAAGGCTTGCGACTATATTAATGAACGTACGTGATTTACATAGTGGAATCTGCGAGCACTCATGACTAGTGAGCAATGTTTTGCAAATGAGCGTTCGTGTCAATTCCGAAGGTGTGTGCGGATAGCCAACTGGTTAACGCTACCGCTGGCTAAAAGCGATAAACCGAGTTTCGACATTTCATCCAACACTAATTTTCATATTTCGCGGATCCAACAGAAATTTTCATATTTCGCCATTACGTGGTACAACTGATACTGGTTCTTACTTGGAAATCCGAATTCATTTCTTGAATTACAGGGGAGGATTGTTCCAAAGTTCGAGAATTTGAACTACATCTGTACAGTGCGAAACTCAGGGTTACAAAAGCCTTATCGTTTAAACTTTAGAGCAATGTATTTGAGATTTCCTCAATATTCAACTACTATGTCTCCGTAATTATAGTAGCTCAGAAATCATTCGAATGTTACCTAAGCACATTGTTTTGAAGAGATTCCTTCAAGTATTTGTTTTTATCTTCTCTGTAACAGATCTCCTCCTAACAGAGAGCCAGATAGTCCTGGACATTAACTTTTTGTTGTAGGTGTTTCTGTTCTTCATCATGAAGAACAGTATTGCTACCTCTTCTATTATTCTTACATATCCATTCCAAATGCGATATCTTGCTGTTCAACACATCAATACGTTTTCATCTATTGCTACCTCTTCTATTCTTCTTACATATCCATTCCAAATGCGATATCTTGCTGTTCAACACATCAATACGTTTTCATCTATTGCTACCTCTTCTATTCTTCTTACATATCCATTCCAAATGCGATATCTTGCTGTTCAATACATCAATACGTTTTCATCTTCATCAGTATCCATTAACACCAGATACGCTTTACATTTAACTTTCTTGAAAATCTTGTTGATATATAAAAGACTTCGTCTTCCATATTATTATGTTCATGAACACTGATCCATAACCCATGATGATAGACTATTAGGAGTTCTTTAGTCCTCTCAACGAACTCCTACTATAATATTCGAGCAAGCACGACAGTGACTACTCGTTGGAAATGACGTCTATAGAATTGAACTTTTCCTTTGCTTCCTTCTTACTGGCAATAAAAATTAAAAGAGTTGGTTATGATAAAGATTAATTTTCTACAATTATAAAGACTACGAAGGTGACGAAATCACTTTCCGCAACAGTCAACTGAGAGAACGATTCGGGATCTTGCTCCTCAGATAACAGTACATGATTAATGGGAACGGATCAGACACATGGGAAACTACTAGAACTGATATGGAGATACAAGAAGTGGAACCTTTTCCTATTATAGTCTGGATACAAACGTAAGAAAGTTCATATGGTCCGTTTGAAATCCTGTTACAATCGCAAATATTTATTCTTTGTCACCACTTTGTATGTTTGATTGGAAAACATTAGGTGCGATGAACTGCTTCAAAATAATGTACATTTAATAAATGACTTTTACCCATTATGCTGCAAATATTTCTGTTGTTTCACAAAGGTCGTTTCGGCTTATGCCGTTGTCAAGTGATGCGTGCAAGGAAGCTATGTTAGTTATGTTATATACACGTTTTATGAGTTTGAATGTATGACTTTTAGGCAACACTACTTACATCATGTAGATACGTATTTCATATAGCATCTGTTTGTTACGAAAACGTTTATTTCACTTAATATTTCCGTCTTCGTATTTCAGTAATGTGTAATATTTATTTAATGGTATAGTGGCTATATGTTTACAAAGATGGTAAAATGGAAATTAAATGTAATCGTTGTTGAAACTACCTGGCAGATTAAAATTGAGTGCCGGAACCGAGACTCGATCCTGGGCAAGCGCTCTGCTGTAATCGTTGTTATTTGATAAAGTGTCGCTGGTCTCTTACACGTTATTTGTGACTATATTCCGAATTCTTTAATCTACGGATCTAAAATATTTCCAATTCTTCCATAAAATTCATTAATATATTCTTTAGAGATTGTCATGGCACTTCCACTTTTACTCCTAAAAGACTGAATTTTGTGGAAGAATTTGAATTATTTACCAATCCCTGACGAAATTTTCAATGACCACACAGAATTTAAGCACGAAGTTCAATTGGAAAATTTTATCTAAATATTACGACTATAACGGATAATCCAAAAGTACAACATTTTAGTTCCATAGATAACAAAAATTCAGAAGATATTCATACGTAACATCTAAGAGACCAGGCACACACTATCACATAACTAACGATTATATTTAATTTCCATTATAACATATTTGTAAACATATAGCATCTATACTATCTGAAATAAATGTTACACCTTACTGAAATACGAAAGCGGAAATATTAAATAAAATAAACGTTTTCGCAAGGAACAGATGGTATATGAAATATCTCTCTGCATGTTGTAAGTATAGTTGCCAGGACTTATTCATTTCAAACCCATATATGTGTATAGAAAGTAACTACCATAGGTTCTCTGCAGGCATCACTTGACAAAGTCATAAGCCGAAACGGCCGTTGTGAAACAATATAAATAATCGCAGCATATTGGGTAATTTTCAATCATTAAAATGCCTTATTATTACATATTTCATACTGCAGGCCCCACAAACACAAAATATACATTTATGTTTCTGAAGTTTATGTTAATTTTTGTATTCTACTATATCTTAATCCCTCGCTATTTCAGAACCACTTTCTCTGTACTTACATCGCTTGATCTCTGAGTGTGAGCGCCTCAGACACTGCCCTCATATGGCGATGCCTTTATCCACATGTTCATTCGATCTACTAATTTAGAATAATTCGTCACATCCACCCACAAAAAAAAATTTCCAGCCGCTAATATAATAATATACAGGTGAATATAGTGTAATACGACCGGTAGAATAATGGACAACAAATGCCAGCACTAAAATCCAATAAGTCCAGTAAGATTGCCACCAGCCGATCGCAGGATACCTCCTTGTCCACAAATTAAAATTCCGCTGAGCTGGAGCCCATCTGATATCCACCGAGAGCCGTTGTGATTAATGGACCAATAAAAGGCGTAATAAGAGAGCTGGATATCGCGGGGTTCATTAATTATGAAGCAGTCGAATTCACCGACCGCAGTTCAGGCGCACAGAATTTCTGCAGGAAGGAAATATCGCAAAAATGTTGTAATAAATTGCTTTAGTGCATTATGATGCCTCCAGCAGGATAATTCGACCGTCCGTGGAATCTAAATGCATACAAACAGCGCTACATGCGAAATTTAATTATTGACGTTACAGTGTACATACTTTATCGTAGCGTATGGTCGTGTTTCGCTGCCATTATTTTAGTATTATTACGATTTGAGTTCTGTTCATCTAGCGTGCTTTTTCCGCGGCTTGACGAAATTCAAGAAAATATGAAGGTCTGCATTTTCCGAGTTTCTTCATGCCGCCCTGTAACTATCAACTATCGCAAGTAGATGTTTTCATTACATCAACAAATTAGGTACAGTTCCTCCAGTGTAACGGAGATATTCTCTTCTGGGTACTTGTAAGTAGTGTTCCTGATAGCGATACTTTTAATTGGCGAACTACTGACGTTTTCCTGGATCTTATGCATTTAGATTAGATTAAATTAATAATTGTTCCGCAGACCATATATACGAAATTTCCCAATGCTGTGCAATGTATCACTTTAGTAAATGGTGTCTTTACAGGACAATCAATATTTTAAGTTTTATTTTTCATTTTAATTTTTTATTGATATTTTTATATATTTTAAATTTTTAATGAATATTTTAAGTTATATCGAATAGTTCATCTAAAGTGTAGAAGGAGTTGACATTCAGAAATTCCTTTCATCTCTTCTTAAACACAAATTGGCAATCTGTCAGACTTTTGATGATAATTGGTAAGTGACTAAAGACCTTTATGGCAGCATAATTCAACCCTTTCTGTGCCAAATTTAGATTTAAACTTGAATAGTGAATATCACCCCTTCACTGTTAGTTTGGGAGCTACAACCCTTCAAAGTTTCAGGTGCAGTTACCACAAACGCTGCGCATAATGCAATACGCCTTCTAAATGTGGTGCGGCCGAGTTGTAACGTCGCCGGTGTCACGGAGCGAGAAGCTTCCTCGATGCGCTGTTAGACTGCCGACTGTCGCCGCACACGGCCGTATACCCGACAGTTGGAGCCACACAAACAACCGGGGCTCAACATACCACAGTTACTGACATCGGATGATGATGGCATACACGAACAAAGAGTACGTTCACCTGTTGCTGATGCTCGGCAAGTGCCGACACGATGCCACAGAAGCAGCCACGGCGTAAGCCGTGAGATAACCTAGACGAAGAGCCCCGGCAGCCATTACGTTCTTACGTGCCGAACAACGACTTCGAGAAACAGGCAGCTTGGTAATGCGCCGCAGTAACAGACGAAGACCTGCAAAAAGTGAGGAGGCGGAGGTGTTTGTTTCAGCTGCACTACACCACGATCCTCATGTCAGCTTACGAGCCGTTGCTGCAGTCGCTGGTGTCAGTCTCACATGTATGTGGCGTATAGTACACGGTCACAGGTTTCACCCGTACCGCCTGTCACTGACCCAGGAGCAGCTTTGGGAACGATTTCCGTGTAAGAGTGACATTCTGTGGGTGGGCCATGCGTAATTTCTTTACAAAGTGTTATGTTCTGTGATGAGTCCACGTTCATAAATTATGGTGCAGTGAATCACCATAACATGCAATACTGGGCCGCAGACAATCCTCGGTGTGTACGACCTGTCGACCGCCAACGTAGGTTGTCTATTAACGTGTGTTGTGGAATCCTTGGGGATGAAATCATCGGCCACACTACTTTCCAGGTACACTGACAGGTGAGTTATATCGCGCTTTATAGCCGACAGTTCGGGTGGTCTCCATGAACATGTGTGTCTACACACGAGAGTCCATATATGGATGCAGCACGTTGGTCACCCAGCCCATTCTGCGCGTGCTGTTGTGGATAGAACTAAACAACAGGTATGCAGGAAGATGGTTGGGACGCCATGGTCCTCATTCATGGCCCGCAAGGTCGCCCGATTTAACACCAGTAGATTTCTTTTTGTGGGGATATCTAAAGGATCGTGTTTATGTCACTGAACCCACATCCCCAGATGATCTAAAACGGCGCATCGAGGACGCATGTCGCTCCGTCACATCGGCGATGTTACATCTCGTCCGCAGATCCTTTCGACGGCGCATTGAGGAACATTGACACACATTTGAACATCTCATGTAAATCAACTTCCCACCATCATAACATCCATCACCCCCCACACAGCCATGTATTATGTACAGCGTGTGGTATCTGCCCCTGAAACTTTGAAGGGTTGTCGCTCCCAAACTAACAGTGATAGGAATGTAGTTTAAATTGATTTGGACGCAGCTGGTTTCAACGATTCCAATGCACGATAGAAAAAACTATTGTTCCATTTAAAAAATATATCTTTGTGCTGTAGCTCTTTGGAAAATGATACAATAAACTATGTTCATAGCTCCGCAGAAATTGTCACATTTCTTGTGTTGAATTACCACATTAAAATTTGTCGCCTACTATTTTAAAAGTGAAACACCCTGTATGTTGTGAAGCTGCAATGAAGATCCCTAGATCCTTAAATAAATGTCTGCAGGATTATCTTGGGTGGGCTTCAGCAATTATTCGGATTACATTTTTCTGTGCAATGAGTACTTCTTTACTCAACGTTGATTTGTCCCAGAATATGATCTCAAATGAAAGCAGTAAATGAAAACAGGCATAGTGAGTTAATATTCTATGATGTATCTCCCATTTTTGCAATGACCTTGATAGCATAAGTAGCTTAAGTCAAACGTTTCAGAAGATCTTCAGTGTGATTCTCCCAATTCAATCCCTCGTCAACGCAAACACCTAAACATTTTGTATATTCTACCTTAGCTACAGATTTCTGTTCAGAGTTTAAAATTATTAATTGTGTAATGCCATTTACTGATTGAAACTGTGTATACTCGTTTTTATCAAAGTTTAATGAGAGTCCATTTGTAGAGGACCACTTAATAATTTTCTGAAAGACATCTTTTACAATTTCATCAGTTAATACCTGTTTGTCATGCGTGATACCCACACTTTCATCGTCAGAAAAAATTACTAGCTCAGTATCTTCGTGAATGTAGAATGGAAAGTCGTTAATAAATATATTAAGAACAGAAAAGGACCGAAGACCGAACATTGTGGGATCCCATTGTATGATAACTGCCCAGTTAAAGGAAAAGAAGAGAGAAGAGCGATGAAAGTTTGTAGCTTTATAGATGTACTAACACTATGAAAGCGTCAGTATGTGATGATTTTATTGAACAATACAGAAACCGCTGTTAATGTATCATTGTTTACAGTCCTTGGGTTAATATGCAATACTTTTTCAGCTCAGGTAACACTTCCGCCTGGCACCGCTGTCGCAAGTTGTGAACGAATAACTTCTTCGTGGAGTTTGGAGTTTACTTTGCAATCAGAACATCGTAAGAAAATATAGGAATTTAAGGAAATACCTTATAAAAGGAGAAAGTCTTCTAATGATACGTGTATATTTGTAGATTTCTAATGGTAGAAGGTAAACCTAACCATGCCCGAGAAGTAAATCGGCAACTATGCTCCAACGATCTTCGTAATTTATTTGGACGTCTTAAAAATCAACATTGCGTGAAAATATGATAGAAACTATACTACTAAGCCAATGAGAAATGGACTGTGGTTGTATTTCTTGACTAGTGAGACTGATTGCAAAGCAAGTAAATTATGTAAATATGTTCTGAAATGCATATTACCAATGTTCTCTAAAAGCACTATCCTGTAGAACCCGTATACTGTAAAATATTCGTCGGTGTTCTGTTTCTTGTGGTTATGTGCGTTCCGCAATTTTCTAGAACACAGACTGTACAGGTGATGAAACGAAGCCACCTTCAGGTAGAACTAATCAAGATGTAGGTTGTTGCTTCTGCGATTGCAATATTCGAGGAGACGCGAATGTAAATGGACCGGACACATTCAAAAATCTGCGGCGACTTCACAAAATTCACGCTGTCTGGCGAAAGAACGCTCACATCTGGCACATCCACGATCCATGAAGGCTGCTACGAAAGCTTTTTCATCCAAAGACGCACTGCAACAAATCAGAGATATCTTTATCTTACGTACGGCGACGCGTTTGGTGCAACACCAGAGTATCAATACTGGGAATTGGCACGGTGTTTTCAGATTCAACTAAGGAAGTGGAGGGGGTGGGGGAAATTGGAAATGAGCTGCGAAAAGACTGTACTTGTGTTCTTGATCTCTGCAGAACGCTTCTTCATTTGTCTAATAGCGTTTTCAAGCGTTGTTTAAGTGAATTTTCGATAACAAAAACACGCTTTGGAAATTGCAATGTTGGTATCCACTTTCACTCCATAATAAGTTTGATTCCATTTGACCTTCAACATATTTATGATGAAAAGGAGAGAAAAATGTATTTCCAAACAGTAAGCACTTATTTACAACGATCGCCCTGCTGCACAAGATTTGTACATAAATCAAAATGAACACAATATTCACATTATGTGATATCATTAATAACACACATTAACCGGTGCTGCTAAAATTTTCTTCATTGGAGTAGCAAGATGTGGTCACTTATAAATCATTTAGATTCTTCTCAAACTGAATTTTATTATGAGCTAAAATTTTTATGACTGTTGGAACGTTGCTAAAAACGTGTACTGCTGAATGGTAGCCTCTTTCTTGTCCAAAAAATTAACTTTGTGAAAGTTATTCTTTTTTCTAGTATTGAATCCGTGAACTGAACAACTGGCTTCAAACAGAGATTTTTAATGACAATGACCCTTCTCGAACTGTACGCGAAACGTCGGTAGATTTTATAAAAATGACAACGCGATCTCATACCCAGAAGAATTTTATTGTCAGTGAGAACGGCTGCGAAAACCTACGTTTGCAATAATGAAAGGCTTTAATTATTGTGTAATATTTGTCACCAAGCGCTGTAATTATAAATATTCTTGGAAACTGGAGACATATTGTATCAAGTTATATTTTCATGCCTCTTCTAGTGATCTCGTATCTGAAACATCACTAGGTCTCCGTGACTCAAAGATAAAAATGACAGATTACATAGCCAATGGTCGCGTGATAACCCCGGTCTACCATACAAATTTTTCTGCAACTTAGCACTATTTTCACCTCTGGCAATGTTGTTTTTATAAAAATGACTGGTTTCAAGTGCACGTTAAATAGTAGGTCCCTTTAGCAAAATGCTTGGTAATGTAGTTCTGTTCGGAGGAAAGCAACATTGTACTATTTCCAGTATGACTGTGGCTAATATAGCATTCTGGTCTCGAAACCAATCTTCGGACTGATGCCTACTCACCTTACATAATATATCATCTCAGCATAAAGTTTTTCCTGTTGATTCACTGGTATGACGTGGGATGTGCCTGAAAGTGTGTTGTAATATACGTGGCTTAAAGATGGCATATATGTAAAAGTAGTGTGTCATACTGACTTTTTATTTCACGAAGATCGAAAATATGGTAAAACATTATCACTTACAACTGAACTTGAAGGGGTGACGGGAAGGGGATTACACGGAGAAAAAAAAACATGTTGTAAATGTTTGATATAACGTGTAAATTTATTAAAGGTTAATAACGGCACTTATTCTGAAAATCTGGTTAAATATGTGTAATTTACGCTACGTGAGACTCTCTGTCTCAAGCTATAACCGCAGTTCCTAACGAAATTAATTGTCCTACATTGTTAGAAATTCAGTAGAAGATTGTAGCTTAATGAGAGTAGTGCGAGAGCATTTAATTTTGTATACATTATTTACGACAGGAAAGATGAAATTCAAATTTTATCCTGTCTGAAAACCGTCAGAAAGGGCAACTCGTTAACCGAGACTGATTCAATATAGTCGCTTTGTAATGTTGACATCACCGATAGGAATTTGTTTGCAGAAACCGACATTTTGTGGCGCATGTTCTGTACCTTGACAGACATACGCGAAGACCCTCTTATGTAGCATTTACACGCCACATATTTGTCGCTTTCACGCACTAGGCAGACATATTTCTGTGTGACTGACAAGAAACTCCGTCATGTTAAATTAGGGAAGGAGACTGTAATACCAGTATATAGTTTATAATTTTTTCTATTTTTTGTGTCCATCATTCATGTGCACAGCGAAACCCATTATCAAAGTTGAAGGAGTCTGTTATTTTAGCATCACCCAGGAACATTTGTATTACGGTCCCGCACACCGCTCGCGGATGTGTAATGTTTCATTGTGCTTTCCATCTGCTGGATTATGAAACTGCACTGGGGGTAGTCTCAGTGGCTCTTGTTTTATTTCCGTCGATGTCATTGCAGAATTCACAAAACCGTGACATCTGGATGCTGCTTATATAGCGCCAGTCAAGGCCAATTAAGTAATGCGAGAGTATCTAGAACAAACATATTCGCGACACCTGGTATAGCTAGCAATCAGTGAAATTATGGTAATGATTCTTTATTAGGAGGCTCAACGGCTTGAGATTTATCATGCGGGTAGATAAGACGAATGATCGTGCAGGCGAAATTTTTGAAGTTGAGTCACAAGAGTGTTTGAAAAATACGGAAAGGGGGACACGAAGCCGACTAGAGTTGAGTTCCAGTTTCTACGCTGAATTAGGAGAGGCACGGTGCTTATAACAAATATTACATTACAAACAAAGCCAAATGTATTATCAGGCTGCAAATTCAACTACTTTACAAGAAATATGTTATACAAAATTTAACTTGGCGAAAGCTACACAAAACTTTTTCGCACAGAATTTAACTTTTGTAAAGGAAATAAAATTTTTTTGGTGAATAAGATTTACTTTAAAAGGTTGCCAAAAACGTGTTTTACATCTGAAAGAAAAAATATAATTACGAAATGGCTTATTGGGGGGGGGGTATCAAATTCCAATACTGGAATAATAGCGCTTGGTCAGGATAAGTTGTGTATGCAGTTAGTGACTAAGGTTCGTTCTGTATTCACGTATCGTACACCATAGTAAGACAAACAGTAAAAATTTACAATAACACGGACAAAACCACATTTTTGTCGTTTCCGACATTACGTGTAACATAATATGAATCATGCTAAACTCAAAAAGGTTGTAACCAAATCTTGTGACAAAAGCTGTCATCACCGCTAACTTGCTGGTAACATAAAGTTCAATAAGTCTCAAAGAGGAGAATAAGCTCCATCTTCTGAAACTTCTGAGCTTTTCGCAATAATTTATACATCTTGCATAACAGGCTGTATGTGTGTATGTATGTACTTCATCTCCTCCTGAAGTAATGAACAGATTTAAACGAATAATGGTACACATGTTCCTTACTATCAAGCAACGGTTAAGAACCACCGACGACACATGCGTAAGGACCACCGACAACATATACGTAAGGAGATATGATTAAATAATGACAGTAGTGAGAAAGGCAGCAACATGAGATAATATTTTCCATCAGCTCCTAAACTGAAGGACCTATTTCAACCGATGTAAGATGCCGAACAATGACTTCGGGAAACAGGCTGCTTGGTAATGTTCCGCAATAACAAACGAAGTCCTGCAAGAAGTGAGGAGACGGAGGTGTTTGTTTTAGCTGCACTACACCACGATCCTCATGTCAGCTTACGAGTCGTTGCTGCAGTCGCTGGTGTCAGTCTCACATCAGTGTGGCGTATAGTACACGGCCACAGGTTTCACCCGTACCGCCTGTCACTGACCCAGGAGCTGCATGGGAACGATTTCCGTGCAAGAGTTACATTCTGTGAGTGGGCCATGCGAAATTTCACGCTGGAGTCTTTACAGAGTGTTATGTTCTCTGATGAGTCCACGTTCACAAATTATGGTGCAGTGAATCGCCATAACATGCAATACTGAGCCCATCCTCGGTGAGTACGACCTGTCGACCGTCAACGTAGGTGGTCTATTAACGTGTGGTGTGGAATCCTTAGGGATGAAATCATCGGTCCACACTACTTCCCAGGTAGACTGCAGGCGAGTTATATTGCGCTTTTATAGTCAACAGTTTGGGTGGTCTCCTGGAACATTTGTGTCTACACACAAGAGTCCATATGTGGATGCAGCACGATGGTCACGCAGCCCATTCTGCACATGCTGTTGTGGAAGAACAAAACATCAGGTTTGCAGGAAGATGGTTGGGGCGTCATCGTCCTCATTCATGGCCCGCAAGGTCGCCCGATTTAACACTAGTAATTTCTTTTTGTGCGGATATCTAAAGGATCGTGTTTATGTCACTGAGCCCACATCACCAGATGATCTAAAACGGCGCATCGAGGTCGCATATCGCTCCGTCACACCGACGATGTTACATCTTGTCCGCAGATCCTTTCGACGGCGCATTGCATTATGCATTGAGGAACATGGACACACATTTGAACATCTCATGTAAATCAACTTCCCCCCGCCATAACACCCATTACCTACCACAAAGCCATGTATTATGTACAGCTTGTGGTATCTGCCTCTGAAACTTTGAAGGGTTGTAGCTTCCAAACTAACAGTGATAGGAATGTTTGTTCCTTTTAAAAAAATTATATCTTTGTGCTGTAACTCTTTGGAAAATGATCAAAAATGTTCAAATGTTTATTAAGCTTATGGGACTCAACTATGGGGTTATCAGTCCCTAAACTTACAAACTACTTAACAACTAGCTTATCCTAAGGACGACACAAATATCCATGCCCGAGGTGGGATTCGAACCCCCGACCGTAGTGGCCGTGCAGACCGTGACTGAAGCGCCTCAGTCCCCTCGGCCACCGCGGCCGGCTTGGAAAATGATACAATAAACTATGTTCATAGCTCCGCAGAAAGTATAACATTTCTTGTGTTGACCTAGGGCATTAAAATTTACCGTCACCTATTATTTTATAAGTTACAGAGACAAACACACTTAGTGAAACACCCTGTATATTCTTTCATTCTGTGCAACATACCGCAGAGAAATCAAAATGTTTAGGTTTCGTCTTCAGATTAAAATTTATGGCAAACCGTAAATAAATGGCCGAAGTTAGGCCAGTGTACGGCATGTTCCAATCCACCTACTCCTCCCTCCTTCACGGGCGTAAACACTACGTTACTGCCAACGTGGCGAGGGTAGCAATTCGTTTGCATGAAAGCAACCCTTAAAAAAGTCATTATTCCAAGTGATTGCCTCGCTATCACGCAGTGTAACTGTTTCGACGGGTCATACAGGCAGGTACCGTCCAAAGGGCAAATCTAATATGAATGTACAGCGTGTGATTAATACATCCGCGCTTGTACCACTGGGTCCTTACAGTGTTTACTCTGCACGCCTGTCGTCGCGTACGTGGGCAGGTGCTGTGTGAGCCCCGCTTTGCGATTACAGAACTCTAAACTCTAGGCAGCGGGAGTGGGCAGCCTCACATACGAACACAGTGCCTCACGCGTCAACAAGCGCAGTCTAACATACAAGTCGCGACACTCACTGCCGTGAAAGTTGTTACCAACAACACTAGCACTGCTGGTGGTGGGCAATGTGACGTAAGAGTAATGTTTGTTTGTAATTACTTTTCTACGTAAATAACAACTGGTTTCTGTAATTTTTGGGTTCCAAACATTACTAACATATCGAGAGATATAAATAATAGTGAAGTAAATGTAAAAACAGCCGAATTTTCCTGATTCAGTGATGTAAACAACAACTTATTTATAAGGAAATATTTACGAATATATGTATATTTTGTAGCCTTATCCGCTGAAACTGAGACAATATAAATGTACAAGAATCATTAATTCTGTTGTGGCCTGTTCCTATATGAAAGGAAAATGTAAAAATTCGATATGATTCCAACATATTTACACTTCACTCGCCGTTGTTATAAGCCCATATACTTTTCAGTATAATTACTTTTGATTATAAATCTAATGTCTTGAACATTCATGCCGTTTGTGCTTCAGATGTAGTAACAATTATGGCATTGGTTTCTGCGTTGTAGGGAAGCTGTGTTTTTGCTTTCGATGTTTTATTGTCACATTTGTGAGGATTCCCCTTCACCTACAGCTGTAGTGACTGATCTGGTACATTTAATAATGTAAGTATTGCATTCTATACAAATTCTTTATCTTCTACACTTTGGCTGGAATTGTAGTGACGAAATCCTGCAGTTTCTGAGTTGTAAACCGACGTCTTTCTGTAGAACGTTAGGGCCTTCTGTTGTTGATTAGCTATTTTTGCTCGTAGAAGAAACAAAGTCTGTCCTGTAAAGTACCGTTTTATAACTTCCAATGGTTCTTAGGAAACCTAATAAGACAAATGTTGAGTTATTTTCTAATTGTTACCTTTTTATGTGGCACTACATATATTCTCACTTGCAAAAAGTATCTTCAAATCAATTTAAACGACGTTATTCACACTCATCCGATATAGTATTAAAAATGTTCTTTCCCAGCCGCTTGGAGCGCTGCTGTCGCATAACAAAAATCAGTGCGAGTATCATTACTGTATATTATAGTGTCAAAAATAAGATATTGCCACTGAGTATTCCTGGTAAATAATTGAATTATGATGAGTCGCCTCATGCGTATTATTGGGTCGTGAGTGTTTCCATGTTCCTAGCTGGCTCTCCATTCAGGATACATATAACATATTAAGTGTATTTTATATTTATTTATATATTTATTCATTTCCAGCTTGAAAGCTGATGTGTCCAAGTTACCAAGTATGGATAGATTGAGAATTTCGATGTGATGGGAGGCGTTCTGGGATATACGGCACAGTTGTGGTGGCTACTTTGTCTGGATGGCACCAAATATATCTTTCCATATGCAATGTAAATGAAATAAAATAATAGCTGGATCCGGTAGTAAGGGAATCTCGCCTACGAATTGCAGCAGACTTTCTGCGTGTCGCACAATGATAATTTTACAAGAGGTTAACAAATTGCCGTATTCCAGCGTGGTCAATAAAAGTAGTAAACGTAGAATGCTTGACCCTTTGTTTAACAGGCAAAAGTTTCTCCTTACTTTGAACAGGTTTTTTGTCACCCCCCAGAAAAAAATGCGTCCATATACACAACTACAACATATCTATCCCACTACAAAAAGTGTTGCCGTGAACGAACCCCAAATATCTTTAATAAAATTGTAACAGCAATGTAATAGATATTTATTTGCAAATCTACCAAATATTGCGGCTTTCATAATTCAGTTGCATAGACGGTCTTCATAAATATCAACTTTATAATTTGTAAAAGCAACTGTGGAAAGACAGAACATAAAATGGACTAAAATGTTACTTTTAGCTGCCTTCATATGTTGTCCTATCACATTTATCTACACATCAAAAAACTTCCCTTTTTTGTGTTCCTTTTCTTACTGTGTTCCTCAGGTATTACGACCCACGTGGTCGCGCTACCGTTCCTTTCCTAAATTCATTGTTCTTTTCTCACTTTTTTTCCTTCGTTTTAGAGAGTGCATATCACCGAACGCATTAATGCGTTACACCACCGCTCAGGAAACCCCTCCGCCATCCGAGGACTTTATAATAATTATAGGATTTCTGTCATAATACAATACAAATGTAAAATTACCTACTTCTACATAATTATGAAACGAATGTAATACATAATTGTAGTAAAGCTATGAATGATTAAATACATTATTAAACTAGTCATCTTCCGTACACTTATTCATATTCTTACCTTAAGGTTATTGCTTCTCGTTCTGTAGGAGTAATAGGTATCCTTTTGAGATTTTCAAGGGTAAGGCTGTCTTGCATTCTACCGACAAGCTCATCAAAGGAACGAATAGACGTACGAAAACGTGTATAAAGTTTGTCCTCGTCGTTGAGCAAATCTGAATACAGCGTGATTAACTCTCCTTTCATAGATCGTTGTTTCACCAAAGGATGCACCCAAAACCGTCTGTGCCGTGTGTACTTCCTCTTCTTGTATATCAGATAGGCTGAAATTACTTTCCATTGCAGAGGGACTTAACTGCGGGGTTATCAGTCCCTAAACTGACAAACTACTTATGAACTACCTTATACTAAGGACGACACACAGTCATGCCCGAGGAGGGATTCAAATCCCCGACGGGGAACAGCCTCGCGCATCGTAGCATAGTGCCTCAATGCGCTCGGCGGCGTTCCCATTTTTCCCAGATTTCTTTGTACTTCTTGGATCGGCGGATTTTGCTTCTCTTGCACAACTCTAATTGTGTAATTTTCTGCGTTAACCTTCCCTGTTCAATTCTGGGAATGTGTCCACAGAACATGCTCCTTCTTCTCCTGATGATATTGGATATTTTTTTCTCTCTTGGAATACAGTTCCAGGTTGGATCGCTTACTAAATTGGTCTGTTCTTCGAGGACCTAATATTTTCCTGAGGATCTTCCGTTCGACCAGTTATAGTCTCCTGACCACTCCAGTCCTTACTAGTTTGTTTCTGCTGCATATAAAGCTTCAGGACGAATCACTGTCTGGTATTGTTAAAGTTTTGCTTTGATAGATATATTCTTCTGATTATAAATGTTCCTCATCAGTTTATGTGCTCAATTAATTTTTTTTATTCGTGCTTCCATTGCATCCTTTTCTGTCAGCCCGGTGTCTAACCATTCTCCTGGATATTTGGATTTATCCACCTTCTGAATTTTCCCTCCGTCTATTGACTATCCAAGAGTTGCCGTAGTGTTTGTCACACATTTAGTCTTTTCGATATATATATATATATATAGGCCAGCTTTAGCTGCTTGTCTCTGTACTTCTGTGGTTTGGTTAACTGCCCTTTCTAATGATTCGGACCGTAGGACATCATCATCTGCGAATGCAAGACAATCTATTAGTATTCCATTTTTCTTGCACCCCAGACGTATCCCACCTAATCTCTTAATTTTTGGTCTTTCTCCCACTCCTGATAGTCTTCCTGACTCAAGCTTGTTTTAAAAGCTGTGTTGGTTTTAATTTTTCTTCCCGGTATGGATAGTGTTTTTAGTCTGAAGGACTTTAGGTAGAAATTTGATCTTCATTTTAGATAGAAAGTGATCTAAGTTTGCGACCTTGACGTCTTTTACATTTTGAATTTCCTTCGCTGCACCTTTTGATATTGCTATACGGTCTAGTTGGAACTCTTCTAACAGTGGATTTGGAGATACCCACGTCATCTGTTTTCTTTAAATGCTGTAGATTTCATTATCAGATGAAAGTTGTTACAAATTTCCACTGTTGTGAGCTGCATAGTTACCAATGATGTTTCTCAATTTTCTTTCTTTCCCCAGTTGGGCACTGAAGTCTCCAAGAAGTATAATAACATCCCTGGTGGGAATCTTAGACAGTATTTCCTCAAGGCCTTCCGAAAATTTTTTTGGGTCTGTTTCATCTCACTTGTTAGAGCACGTACATTGACCATAGTACACATCTGATTTGCTCCTCTAAACGTAACTGTGGACAGGCTACAGCTTTTAGAGCTGAAGTCGGTGATGCCTTCAAGGATTTGTTTATTGATGATAAAACCTGTACCGAGTTAAGGTACATTATTCATTACTCTTTTACCAGGATTTTCTTTCAGAATCCGTAAAACATCTGTTTCGAACGCTGTTTCGTCCATATACATTGTTTCTAGTCACGCGGTTTTAATGACATTTTGCGTACGCAGAGTATCCTTAAGATTTCAGTTTTCCAATTTTGAGGAGTAAGTTAACGTTGAAGTTAGCAAAGTATGAAACTTTCTTGTTTTGCAATCTCTTGTGTGTTGTTGTGAGCTCCTCAGAATCCGTTGGATCACTAACATTGCCCTTGCCAACGATGGATTGGTAACCACCTGGGGTAGTACTACCTCTAAGCGAACGTACCATGCTGAATTGAATGTTTTATGTTTGGGGTTAACGCATAAGCGTCAACGTGATTGAAGGTGTGGTAGTTAGCCTCAGAGGTACCTTGAGATGTGACCTGGTATGTCTTTTATGGCTTCCTCCTTCATCCGCGCTTGGCACCGCAGGATTTAAGGGTTAGTCTGTCCACTCGTTCGTACTACAGGCGGAGTTATTATTTAAATATAGAGAATGGCGCAAAAATCACTCAGTACTGAGTCTTGTTTCTAATTTATATGTCGTTACAAATGCATAAAATACTTTGCCATTTATCACATGCTGTGCGCTGGTTCTGGTGCAGGCCAACCAGCAGAAACACTAGCCGTAGTTTGGCAGACGAGAGAAAAATGCCGGTAATTAAGCAACAGCTTAACAAGTTATGAACAGCGTTAATCATTAGACAAAGAGTTGTATGGGAGACCGACAGGACGATTTCTGGATAGTTGTCCACAGCCTAGTGAAAAGCAATTGGCACTGTTCAAAGAAGCCCTCGAGACATTGTCCAAACTGAGGCGACACCTTTTGCAACTGTTACTGCCACAACTGCTTCCCTGATCCACAGAAACCCTTGCGGAATCTCGCTTCTATGATACCTGCGGTTCGTTACACATCCCTTGGTAATGACGAAATCCATTAATATATGTAACGGCAGCTAAAAGCGTGAAAAAATAATCCTAATCGACCTTTTTTAATGAGATCAAAAATGTTCAAATGTTTGTAAATATATCGGACCAAACTGCGTGGTCATCAGTCCGTAGCTTACAAACTACTTAAACCTAGGTAAACTAACCTAAGGACAAACACACACACCCATGCCCCCGGGGTGGACTCGAACCTCCACGGCGAGCAACCGTGCGCTCCGCAGCGAGACGCTTTAGACCGCTCGGTTACTCCACCGCGGCTACACCATCTTTAGCCAGTCTAGGCTCTCATATATACAATGATACTTCTGTTCTATAGAAACAGAATTGCCGATGGTCAGCAGCTATAAATGCTAATTATACCAATATTAATTCGCAATTTGTGAGAATTTCCGATTTTAGCTGCTTTAGATCAACTAAAGAATAAGAGCTAAATTCGGAAATTCTCGGAAATTGCGAATTAATATTTGCATAATTAACAGTAATAGCTGCGGACCATCGGCAATTCTGTTCATTTAGAACAGAGGTATCATAGTATACTTAAACTAAGGTAAACTAACCTAAGGACAACACAAACACCCATGACCCAGGAAGGATCGAAACTCCGACGGGGAGCAACCGCACGCTCCGCACCCAGGCGCCTTAGACCGCTCGGCTACTCCACCGCGGCTTAATGAGATCTTGGTGTCTGCCAATTTCCCAGTATGGGTTAAAGATCGTTCCACCTTCGATGACCTGAACTTTCTGGAACGGCTTTCCTGAACCGGCATCGTATTCTGCGGATTTCTTTTTCCTATCCAGAAGGTCTGCGATTCTACTTGGAGGCATTTCCACGAATGGGGGTTTCGTCGATTTCTACCCATTATTATTAAGCCCCTCCTTTCTACGCACTAGTTTACGTATAGTCCAGCGGTCATCTCTGAGCAAGACAATGAGCCACCTCTGAGTGGTATTTGCTGTGTGACAAACTTTGCCACAGCTGTTGATAGCATTACGTAATTAGTTACAAGTTTGGATTTTTTTTTCTCGCTGATCTCTGGTGTTAGCTCTTCTTAAAAACCTCCAACGACAACATGCCAGTTGCAAATAACTCCGATGGTTTGGTGAATGATCGGAGATGTGAGGTTTCACATTTTCAACTGAGAACTTCTTGTGTTTGTACTCTTTTTAACCTTTTTTAATATATCTGAAGTGAAGATGAAGGACGGTGTAAAGAATTTTAAAGTCACGATCAAGTTTCTTGGTCTCATATTTGATTCCAAGCTTTTACGGTTGCCACACGTTAATAGTCTAAAAATACGGTCCCTCGACACTATTAGAAAAAATTAGCTACAACTCGTGGGGAGATTTCCCTAGTTATATAGAGACTTCGTGTTACTTCGTTTTGGTTATAGGTGCATAGAGTCTAAGTGATCGAGGACATCCAATTTAAAGTTTTTAATACCAGCGGTAAATCACAAGAGAAAAATAAGTAAAGAACAAATTAAAAACACGCGTCCCTCGAGGCTGCAACACTTGCAGAAAACCGTGTATCCAAGCATGTAACGTTTCACTAAATGTAGTTAGTGTTACATCTTACGTGACGAGTCCCGAAAGAACATACACTTTTCATCCTGCATCATTTTAAACACAACGCAATTGGTTGCGGCTCGCTAGAATGACCGCGCGTCAGAGGCGATTATACGGTCGCTACCGACGGAGGTTCGAGTCCTTCCTCCTGCAAGCTTAGTCGTGTTTCCGGGGAAAATGTACAACCTCTTAGAGTTTTCCAATTCACTCAAATTTATTTTTGAAACTGGATATGGACAATAGCTCCAACGCTGTCAACCCATGCTGAAAATCCCATATTAAGACACGTAACACCCTCCGCAGGAAGCGATGCAACACCAATTATGCCAATACGGTCTTTAAATAGATGTATGCTGCCTTACAATTCGACAATCCTGGCGCACGCTTATGCTCCGTGGACGTCTTGTTCAAATGTTAGTAGAGCTAATGGGACTTAACTACGGGGTCATCACTCCCTAAACTTACAGACTACTTATGAGACTAAAGACGGCACAAATGTCCATTCCCGAGGGGGTATTCGAACCCCCGACCGTAGTGGCCGTGAAATACGTGAATGGCGCGACGAAGACCGCTTGTCCACTGCGGCCGGCGGACGTCTTCAATCTTATCTACAGGTTCCTGTGACAAATGAATCAGACAGTCATGAATGTGTGGCAGTTCTTAGACATGAACATCCTGCCAGCCGGAATGCCACAATTGGTATTTTTGGACTCGCTCAGTTCGCTTGTAGGAAGCATGTATGTATCTGCGTGGCATGGGCCATGTTAGCCACCTTCGCCATTGAAGGGTATTTATATATGGCGTTCTGGCAGCTATATTACACTATGTGTTGACGAATTCTAAACCATTATGAGAACATGTACTCCCTCCCACGTGGCATCTGCCGTAAGCGGATCGAAGTACGGTGTACGTGCATATGCCGACAGCCACAGATGATAGTGTGAAAGGCGAATAAATTGAGGAACACTGAAACTAAGAGCAAGTAGCAGGTAATGAAAAGAAATGTTGAATTACTATGATTACAGCTGATAAAAATAACAAACTATAGAATTACCGGAAAACAAAAGTGCAATGAGAAACGATGTCGCCTGCTGCGAATTTCAAAAATACATTTTAAATATATGTACACATTTTTAAGGTGAATCAAGAAACGCGAAATTATCTGAAACTGTCTTCTCTTTAAATCTGATAGATATTATTTCCTCGACAAAGGTGCGCTTAATGTTTTCCCGAATCGTCAGCGCCTCCGAAGCATACACAGGAAAGTGAGCCAGCAATATATGTCAAAATAAAGAGCTCTCTGTTCATTACCTGAAAGAGCCTGTTTCCTGGTTAATGAGGCGAGGCGCGAGGCATTAAAAAGCCACAGCCCTCCATACTTTTGCGGTTATGATACTGGAGGTGGTTGTGGTGGTGGAGGGGTGGGGCAGCAGAGAGAGAGAGAGAGAGAGAGAGAGAGAAAGAGAGAGAGAGAGAGAGGTTCACTACAGGTGCTCTTGAATGTGGTTTTACTGCATATGTGAAATCCGAGCTCAGGAGATTACAGTCTTTAAATAGCCTTCATGTGGCTCTAAAATACGGATTCAACCTCACAGTACCAAAATAATATTAACGGATCAAATACAGAGAACCATTTAATGAAGTTTGCGAATAGCAGTTAATACCTACATTCAGTGCCCGCTTAATTCATAAGCGACGCGTTACCCACTCAACATGCTTTATAAGAGTTGTACGTTTACAGTAATACACAGCCGAATAAAAAATGCAATAAACTAACACTCACTACTGGTGACTGGTACATTAAAATGATATGCCTTAAAGTATAACAGGTGACTGTAAAATATTTTTGCTTGCTGACGTTACCAGCTTGGTAGGGAAGCATGTTGCTCATAATAATGACACAGTATCAAATAATGCAGTTCAATAGATAAGTTAATGGCTTGTAGAAAACAAATTGATGTTAAATCACAGTAAAACTCCGTTTTTATTATTTCTAACACATAATTTGACGAAAGCTGACATAATGATTACACATAATGTGCATACGATAAGTGAGACTGAACAGTTCAAATTTCTTGGCATTCAGATAGTAAGCTGTCGTGGAAAGACAATGTTCAGGATCTTGTTCCAAAACTAAATTCTGCTATATTTACCATTAGAACACTATATGAAATAAGAGATTTTTCAACACAAAAAGTAGTCTGTTACGCTTACTTTCACTCACTTATGACGTACGGCATTATTTTTGCGGTAATTCGCCTGATGCAAAAAGGATATTTCTGGCTCAAAAACGGGCGGTTCGAGCAATATGTGGCGTAAGTTCACGAACGTCATATCGACCCCTTCTCACTATTCTGGGAATTTTGACACTGGCGTCATAATACGTTTTTTCTTTTATGTCGTTTTTTGTGAATAATATCAGCATATTCCCACGAGTCAGTTGCTTTCACCCGGTGAATACCAGACAGAAGTCTACATTTGCATCACACCACCTGACACTTGTACAGAAATGTGTACAGTACTCTGCAGCATCCATTTTCAATAAGCTGCCACAACAACCAAAAAATCTTAGCACAAACCCACACGATTTCAAATCTAAATTGAAGTGTTACCTCATGGCTCACTCCATTTATTCTGTCGAGGAACTCCTAGAAAAATTAAACAATTAAGCTAATTCGTTTCTTTCTTTATCGATTCTTCGCACTTTGTCTTAAGATTATCGTGTGCATAGGACTACATAAAAAATTTCTATCACCGTTGTTGTGTAATAATTCATGTATTGACTTGTTCCATGATCATGGAGTCTCACTCCTCAACTTGGTCCTATTATTATTATTAAAAACAAGTAACACTTATTTTATTTGCACAGTGAGAGAGAACTTTTCAGTTCTGCTATTTCCCAGAGATTTTAAACTGCGTCTGCTAAATTTATATATATATATATTTTAAATTTTTTGTTTCTATTTTAATATTTTATCATCATTACTTACTACAAACACATAAATCAGTTTCTTGCAACAATTACACTTATAGCCTATTTACAACAGGCCTTCCTTCCAGGATGATGTCAGGGTAGTATGACTACATTTTCGACAGTATTACAATAATTTAGTATCAAGTGTGTAAAGACAGAAAACATTATATATGAAGAGCCAAATCATACTTCAGGCATTTAGCAGTGTATTTCTTCTTACACATTCTGCACTACAGTTCAATTTTCTTGTTTGTTTTGACGTATACTGCTAACTCACCAGCATAATGTTCCCTCCCATTATAACGTGAATCAGTTTCATTTATTCTGGGTTATCGTACTCTGCTTTGGACAATCATCATAATCGGCGCCTAAGGTGTGAGGTGATTGATTGGTCCCTCATTCCACTTGTAAACCTCTTCATCAAATAATGGTTCTTCGTATTTTAAAGGACTCCTGCATGGTTGTTTAGGTAGAGTATACATTAGGGACGAATAATTGGTTTATTCAGGCATGCTGTCTTTTGTCCAGTTATAACTTCCTTCTCTCATAGATCTTCCCTTTGAAACAGAATTTTTGTATTTTTTGGAGGCGTATAGTTGGAAATGTTATTCTATGCCATATCGCTGGTTCTCATTTAACAAAATCCCTGAATCGCAATTAGTACATCAGATTCTATTAAATATTGTTTGAAATCTTGAGCCAGTACAATAAATCGGAGAGGGGAATGCTTTTGCTTTTACTCTTTTAGTAACGTAATAATAGCTGACGCAGGTTCACTTGTTATGTGAATGTGACTGTTAGACAAGTGTTTTGCGCTCACTTTCTTATTTACTGTCCACTCTCTTTATTTCCTTTAAAAAAAAAACACACACACACACATTACCTGGATGTTGTTATTTGTTGGAGACGAGCAAATTCAGCGATAAATAGTGGCTTCGAGCAGAACACAGTCCCAATGCTCAGAAGTTCGCAGGTGTGGTTAGTGCCGTCTCAGCGTGGCGAGGTTCCCCTCCTCGCGAACAGACGACGTCTAACAAACTCACACTGACGCGCAGCACACTACTGTTTCTGGTGGGATCCAATCACTCATTGTCATTTCTATTATTGCGGCCCACTTTAAAGTGGTAAAACGAGTGAAAGAGGTTTTGACGAACACATAATTGCTTCCATTGTTGCTAGTGGGACTTCAGCACCTGCCAGACATTTACTGAGAGACGTAGCGTTACTATTCGCCTGTTTAGAACAAGTTGTGTTGTTGTTGGTTTTAAGGGGACTAAACAGCTGTCATCAGTCCACAGAACGTGTTCAGGAGCCCTTAATTGGAAAGCAAATATCTTACTTAAAAAAGGGAGGAAAGGGAAATATGGATATTCTTATGAATAGCAGTGATTTTCTGTCTTTGCAACTACAATAAAAATGCGATTTTTTTCTCACCAGACGCGTTTCGTTTTATTGAATGTAAAACATATTCAGTGGTCTGTATAATAGAAATCTACAGTTTGTTTTGTGTTTAGATCGAAAACAGTTCTCAAATGCATCTTGAACAGTAGCCCTAATGTTTGGTACTTACGAAAATTTTGTCTTCTTTTCGCTTCACATCATGGAATGCCGGTCTGTTTAATGCAATACCGCCGGTTCTTCATGCTGTGTAGTTTTCTCACTACTTTCACTGTCACTGTTTCACTGTTCATAGTCGTTTTCCACAGATCAGAAGTGTTTGTTTTTGTTTTTACTGGTTCTGCTCAGTGTGTTATTGGAGTGTTGCCAACCTCACAAATGTAGTTCTTTCTCTATGTTTTATAATAAATTATGTTGTGTTGTATTTACAGACCACTGAAGATGTTTTACATTCAATAAAACGAAACGCGTCTGGTGAGAAGAAAACGAATCTTTATTGAAGTTGTAAAGACGGAAAATCGCTGCTATTCATAATTATGAAAGCAACTACGGACATTATGGCCACACTAACGAAGAATGGATATTGTTGCTGAAAAAGGAAAGAAAAGGAAAAAAGGGGAGAAAGGTCCACACCTGAAAATCCTAACCTTGCCCATAATACTACAGTATTAGTGGCAGTATGTGCCTTAAACACGCACCGTACGGTACCTTCAGGAGTGTGTATATACACTGGTGAAAAGATTTGATGATCAGTTGAGATATCTAGGTTCTGAAGTATTATCATCAACAGAATGAACTAAAAGGGCTTAAAGTTTTTCTGTCGGTTTTAAGCATGCAATAACATTACAGCAACTGACGTAATTGCTGCAGAACGGCTTGTGTTTACTCTGGCAAACTAATTACACAAGCAGTTGCAGTCGGACAGTGCATCGAGCCGGTAATGCAAAGCAACAAAGACGCGATTTACGAAACGTTTGTAAAGTATATGGGACTTAACTGGAGGTTTATCAGTCCCTAAACTTACAAACTCTTTATGAACTAACTTATACTGAGGAGAGCACAAAGATCCATTCCCGCGGAGGGATTCATACCTCCGACGGGGAACGACCTAGCGCATCGTAGCATAACGCCTCAATGAGCTCGGCCGCTAGGCCGCGGCCGCGATTTACGCATTGCTATGGCATGGAGAGCATAACGAAGTTTGGTAGCGGTACAAACACAAGGGGCGCTGGCTGCAGCTACTGGAATGTTCAAAAGGGTAATTTCCCGGACATGGACGCGAATTCCAGGAACAGATACCGTTAAAGCAATACAATGGCAAAATCGTCCACGGGAACCTCAGCAAGAGATAACGGTTATTTGCGGTTAACCGTTCGTCGAGACAGGAGGCTGAATGCAACTCAGCTGCACCGCACCCTCCAATAAGGGACAGGATGCATAATATCAACACAAACAGTCCACTTTCTGGGATTTGGCCTCTATACACAGAGGCCTATGGTGTGTATCCTATTAAAATGACATCGTTTAGGCTGCAGAAAGTGGGCAGAGAAACATCAGGATTCAAGTCGTAACGAATGTCGCCGGGTTTCGTTCACAGATGAGTCAAGATTATGTGCACAACCAACAATCGTCGTTCCCTCATCTGGAGTGAACTTGGAATACTTTTGTGGATGCAACATCACCACATGGCGGCGGTGGACAAATGGTGTGTGCAGTAATCAGTATTTGCGGACGTAAGGACCTCTATGTCGTTAAGAATGGCACTTTGACTGCTCAGAGGTACAGAGACGAGATCCTTCGACGCTTTGTTGTGTCGTTCACTAGTGCCATGGGAGATGGGTTTCTGTTGGTGGAGGGTAACGCTCGTCACCACAGAGCTGTACTGGAGGACAACATGCTTGAGGCTGAGGGAACTGATCTAATTGAGTCGTCAGCTTGTTCACCGGGCTTAAACCCGATTGATCAGGTCTGGGATGCACTTGACAGACGCACTGCAGATCGACCAGCTCCTCCTATGAGTGCTGGATATTGCACTCATGGGAGAATGGACAAATATCCCTCAAGAACTGATTGATAGGCATGACAAGCAAGTGTGCAACTGTACTGGCCGTATGAGGTGATCACACACAGTGGCGAAGCCACGGAGGGAGGGGAGGGCTATGGGGGTCAAGCTCCCCCCCCCACCCCACCGGCACAAGATTCTTAGAATTTTTATTGTTTTCATTTTTTAAAAGGAAATTTGAAATAGTAAACATGCAATAAATCACAACGTAACTATAATTTGCCAAGCACAAGGGAACGTGACAGTGGGTCGCCAATGTGATGCCAACACTGAGAACGTGTGCTGCTGTTACTCTGAGCGGTTTTAATGCCGCCGCGACCAGCATTGATGCAGCCGCTATTGTTACTGCTATGCTGAAATTACGAGCCGATTGTTCATTTGCGGCGACTCGCTACTTATCAGGTCAGTAGCATCATCGACTGGAATCTTATGAACAACAGTAGTGTTATTTCAGTTCAAAATTCACACATTGATCCCATGTTAATAACACTGTGAAGATCTTCCTCATTGGCTAGTATCATAGAAGTTGCTTAATTATTATATGAGCTGATTGTATACTTTCCAGTTCCACCACGTTGCTCCTCTTTCACTTTAGATTAGATTAGATTAGATTAGATTAGATTAATACGTTCCATAGATCATATATCCGACATTTCGTAATGATGTGGAACGTGTCAGTCTAGTAAATCAATATTTTTAGGATTTTATTACATTTGTTATTGTTTATTATTATTATTATGTTTTATCTAAAAGTTCATCTACATTGTAGAAGGAGTTGCCATTCAGAAATTCCTGTAATTTCTTTTTAAATACTAGTTGGTTATCTGTCAGACTTTTACTTGGTAAGTGATCAAAGACTTTTGTGGCAGCATAATTCACCCCTTTCTGAGCCAAAGTTAGATTTAACCTTTAATAGTGAATATCATCCTTTCTTGTAGTGTTGAAGCTATGCACACTGCTATTACTTTTGAATTGAGTCGGATTGTTAATAACAAATTTCATGAGTGAATATACGTATTGTGAAGCTACAGTGAAGATCTCTAGATCCCTAAATAAATGTCATGTCTGCAGGATGCTCTTGAGTGGGCTCCAGCAATTATTCTGATTACACGCTTTTGTGCAATGAATACCTTTGCACTTAATGTTGAATTGCCGTAGAATATGATCCCATATGAAAGCAATGAATGAAAATAGGCGTAGTAAGCTAATTTACTGAGATGTTTATCACCAAATTTTGCAATTACTCTGATAGCATAAGTAGCTGAACTCAAACGTTTCAGGAGATCTTAAAATTTGTTTCTTCCAATTCAGTCGCTCGTCAATGCAAACCCCTAAAAATTTTGAATATTCTACCTAAGCTACAGATTTATGTTCAAAGTCTAAATTTATTAATGGTGTCATGCCATTTACTGTATGAAACTGTATATACTGGGTTTTATCAAAGTTTAATGAGAGTCCATTTGTAGAGAACCACTTAATAACTTTCTGAAAGATATAATTAACAATTACATCAGTTAATTCCTGTTTGTCAGGTGTGATAGCTATACTTGTGTCATCAGCAAAAAGTACTAGCTTAGCATCTTCGTGAATGTAGAATGGCAAGTCATTAATAAGTATTAAGAACAGCAAGGGACCTAAGACCGAAACTTGTGGGTCTCCAATTTTGATAACTTCCCAGTTAGAGGAATTAATGGTTTCATCTATATCATGTGAACTGCTTGTTTCAACTTTCTGCACTCGTCGGTCAAGTACGATTCAAACCATTTGTGCACTGTCCCTCTCATACCACAATACTTCAGCTTCATCTACATCTACATCTACATACATACTCCGCAATTCACCGTAAGGTGCGTGGCGCAGGGTACACTGTACCACATCTAGGCATTTCCTTTCCTATTCCACTCCCAAATAGAACGAGGAAAAGAATAATGCCTATATGCCTCCGTGCAAGCCGTAATTTCTCTTGTCTTTGTGATCTTTACGCGAAATGTAAGTACGGCCACAAGATCGTACTACACTCAGCTTCAAATTCCGGCCTTCTAAATTGACTCAACAGAAATTCACGAAAAGAACGTCATCTTTCCTCCAGCGATCGCCAATTGAGTTGCCGGAGCATTTCCGTGACACTCGCGCATTGGTCGAACCTACCAGTAACAAACCTAACTGCTCGCCTCTGAATTGCCTCTATGTCTTCCTTTAAACTGATCTGCTGCGGGTTCCAAACACTTGAGCAATACTCAAGACATGGTCGTACTTGCGTTTTATACGCGGTCTACTTTACGGGTGAAGTACATCTTCCCAAAATTCTCCCAATAAACCGAAGTTGGCTATCCGTCTTACAACTGTCCTTATATCTTCGTTCTAGTTCATATCGCTCTGCAATGTTACGCCTAGATATTTGAAAGACGCGACAGCATCAAGATGCTTACTACTAATGCTGTATTCGAACATTATAGGATTGTTTTTGCTACTCATGCGCATCACCTTATATTTTTCTACATTGAGAGCTAGTTGTCATTCTTCGAACCAACTAGAAATTTTGTCTAAGTCATCCTGTATGCTATTGCAGTAAGCTTCAAATTAACACGAGCCTACTCCTTTTATTTGTTGTGCATTTTTTCGTAGTATAATTGGTGAAATTATAAAAGGTGTAAAAATAAGTCAGAGATTAAAAGATTAAAAAATTCTCTCTATAGAGAGTTGAGACGGCTGAACATCGTAGTGTATATATATCTGGATAATATACGTTACTATACGTATATTGTGAATGATCTCTCACCTGATCCCCTTTCTGTTTCGACCAGTGTAGATGTATTCAGTAACTTGTAATTCTGCAGACTGATACGAAGCAAATTGAGGACAAGTATGGAAGGAGTGGTAGTGGCCTGGTTGCGGGCAGCAAGTATCGGTGTGAGGGGCAGCGGGGCTTCTGGGTGGGGCGGCCTTTGTTGCTCGTCCCTGACACCGGCGCCATTGTGTGCGCCAGCTGAAACGGGAACGCTGTGGGAGGCGGCTGGCGGCTGCCGACTGGCGACCGCGCCACGCCGTGTCTTATCGAGCTAGCCCTGCTATCTGCCGCGCCTCTCAAAGAGCTGGCTGGCCTCTGCGATTACACCGGGCCGTTTCTTCTGCTCCCCCTTTGTTCTGCCGCTCCACTCACGAAAAATTTCTTACCAGATTTCAAGCGGTTTTATAAGAAAGAGGCAGAAAAATTTCGCGACCTAATAATCTCATTTATTTGTGTATTTATTTACTAGCTTCATTCCTGCTGCTTCTCACGCGGCTCCATTGGCTGTTTCTATTTATAAATATAAATTTACACTAAATCCAAATAATAAATGTATTTACAAACAGCCGTAAAGTTTGTTGTTGTATTTAACTAACGGTTTCGGTATTATATTAATACCATCTTCAAGTTCTCTATAAATAATGTTACTAATCAGTGTTGTATTTTAACATCATACTCTACATGTGGCATATAAAACATATAAAGAACAAGTACAATGATTCAAGAATCAGCACTGAAGCAATATAGTAAGCTATAATGGTTGGTATAATAAAAGAGTTATTCAAATAAAATTATATTGATAAATAATATAAGAATTAAAGTCTCTGAAATATATTACTTCTGAAGGCAAAATATATATCTACGGTGGTTGCAATTGTACAGTTAATTTGTCTTTATTACTCTTATATAATTATGATTATCCAAACCTGAACGAATATTTGATTTGCCGTACAGTATCACTAACCGATTAACAATTTTAAAGAATTCAACCGTTCCTTAAGTGAAGGTACCACATCTTCTAAAGCATAGAACAAGTATTTTAAGTAATCTGAAGAAACGACCTACCTCGTTAGTAACTATAGTTTGACCTTCTTCAATGAACTAAACTTCCCTCTGAGTCTTAGCTGTGATTACAAACTCTCCTCCCTCAAAATAAGGTGTGTAACATGTACATGTGAAATTATTTCTAGAGGTTACCCGAGAGAGTGACCAAACAGCATCATGAGAGGGTCTTTCGTCATTTGAAGAGTTTTAAAGATATTAAAATTAGAAAGATTTCAGGTTAGATTGTGCCTCCACGTATACGTAACGAAAGTTTCAGGTGTGTGGGATTATCAGTCCCTAAACTTACAAACTACTTATGAACTAATTTGTACTAAAGACAGCACAAACATCGAAACCCCGACAGGGAACGGCCTCGCGCTTCGGAACATAGCGCCTCAAGGCGCTCGGCCGTTCCGCCGTGTCTATCCGTTTCTTTCATCGTATTGTCAATTGACACCACCATGTTTCACCAACTGCAGAGTGGAAACAACTAATGTCTGCGTTCCCTCACGCTGACGGCGGATGACAACAATCTAGTACAGGCGTGTGCCACATGGCGCGCTTTCATCCCCTTTGAATACGGAAGTCAACAGTTGAGTGTTTGTCGTGCTGTGTTACGTGTGCTGTTGTATGTGGATCGTGCTTCACTTTTTTTCTTCCTGTTTCGTGCCTGTCGAAGATTTGTAGAATACAAAGGTGTTACAAGTTTCTTAAAGGTACGTTTATTGCGTGTGTGTTTTTTGGTGAATGTTTTTTTGTTACATTGTTAGCTACATTTTTTTTTGTCATTTGACACCATTGTGACGACGTTCAGTAATATTGTATGAAGTTCTCGTTTTTGTGGGTACTAATATTTTTTATTTTCAGTTGAAATAATTTTGAAAGCTAATCATTCTTAATACATTTAATGGATATTCCGTTTATTTTCACACATCACACAGCTAATTTCAGTAAATATTTTAATTTTTAAGACTGTGATATGGCGAAACTTTCCGACGAGGAAACTGAACAGATTCTACTAGAGCTCAATGACTATTAGCTTTCAGGACTCTCAGACAGCGAAGAGTCTGGACCTGAAACTGTTGGAGACACAGCAAATAAAAGGAAGATCCACCATATCCTTTCTTCCAGGAGTGCTAGTCTTGCGTGTTTGCAAGAGAGCTTCTGTGAAGTTTGGAAAGTAGGAGGCGAGGTACTGGCGGAAGTAAAGTTGTGAGGCGGCATCGTGAGTCGTGTCGGGGTAGCTCAGTCGGTAGAGCGCTTGCCCGCGAAAGACAAAGGTCCCAGGTTCGAGTCCCGGTTCCGGCACACAATTTTAATCTGCCAGGAAGTTTCATATCAGCGCAGACTCCGCTGCAGAGTGAAAGTTTCATTCTGGAAACATTACATTTTTCAAAAACCATTTTCAAAAATTCTTTTTTTCCTCAGAAAACACGTTTAGATAAATCACTTGATCAAGAAAAGCGAAAAAAAAAATATTTTTTTTTTGTTGGCAAAGAAAAAATAGTGACTGAAGGGCTATGCGTAACGCCAGGACGCATGTATTCCCCGAGATCAGGGGCAAAGCGGTGTGGCACGCTATGCGATAGTGAAAATGGAGGTCACTCTGTTGCAGTAGAATTCTGACAAGTCTCGTTCACTTTTGTCGATGATTCCACAAGGGGGAAAAATGCAAGGGCAGCCGGCAATATTAGCAAGTTTGTTGGACTCTGAACTGTCATGTAGGCATTTCTTTTAAATATTTCATTAACCAGAAAGTACTGTTTGTTGTGTACGTTATTGGAAATTATTTGTACTTTACCTTTAAGCCAGCAGGCAATATTTTCAAGTTTGTTGCACTCTTAAATGTCATGTAAAAGTTTTCCAAGTTTTCTTCAATTAAGAAGTATTTTTTCGAGAGTAGATTTATTACCCCTTTCCTTAATTGGCGTCATTTAAAATGTTCCATATAAATGTTATTATTGATTACCTGAATTCGATCAAGGAGTAATAAATAAGTTTTCAACGAAATAACAATTGGCTCACATAAACCTTGCTCAATGTACCATCAACCTTGGGACATTCTGTTTCTAGGAAGCCTACTCACACTGATTTCCATCTGCAAGCTGATAGTTGTCACCATTCAGCTCAGCGTGAAGGAGTACTTCGTACGTTGGTTCACAGGGCACATGACATTTCAGACCATGAAAGTTTGTCAGCTGAGTTGTCCCATCTAGAGGAGACCTTTCGTCGTAATGGTTACAGTGAGAGACAGATAAAACGTGCATTGCGCTATCAGCCTTCTGTGCAACGGGTGAGTGACGATAGTAATGAAGTGGCACGTAAATCTATGGCCTTTTTGCCTTACGCACTGGTCGTATTTTGCGTAAATATGATGTGAAATGTGCTTTTCGACCACCTTGTAAGATAAAGGCCCTGTTGGGGTCCGTAAAGGATGATCCTGGTTTGCGTAAGGAAGGTTTGCGTAAGGAAGGTGTATATCATATTCCTTGCAGTTGTGGCATGTCATATATTGGTCCGACAATCAGGACTGTGGAAGACCGGTGTATTTAACACAAACGTTACACGGGCTTTCAACAGCCAAACAAATCCGCTGTTGCAGAACACTGTCTTGGCACCTATCATCCTATGGAATACAAGAACACGGGCATGCGCTTCCACCTATTGGGATAGTGTTATTAAGGAAGCTATTGAAATTAAAGTAGCAAGCGACCTTATAAACATAGATGGTGGTTTTTGTTTAAATTCCGGCACTGTCTCTCGTCAAAAAACAAACGGACTAAGTTAATGCTGACTCACCAGTTGATTAAGTCAATCGATATTTTTGATGTTTGGTCATCTTTGGTTGTGTTGACTCTGCAGTTACTTGGACTGTCTCTGTTAACTTCCTTGTTTACCCTTTGCAAACACATGTATTAAATACGCTTGCACGTTGCTTCCTTATGTGCAGTTGTGCCTTGAGAATAGAAGGGTGTCCTCCTGCCGAAATATCGGCGGTTGTCGACGACGTCACCCGGCACCATAAGCGTAAGTTGTTTGAACAAGTGATTTCATATATCCCCATATCAAACAATCAAGGTATTCAGGTCAGGTGGCCTATCAGCCCATGAACCTCCTTTTTCAATACAGCGACCAGGAAATGTAACAATCAGATGATTGCGGACATTCACATTGAAGTGAGGTCCTGCACCCTCCTATGTATGCACATCATCATACCAACAGCCAAGTGTACGTTCTTCGAAAACTCTGGTAGAGCCATGACAAATATCGTCAAGTATAAGTGGCCATTCACACCTGCTTCATGACATTCTTTAAATCTGGCTCTTCCTCTTGGTTTCCTTGGACGATATAAGGAATGTACATGTAAATAAACTTGCCCATATATTACTTGTAAATCAGTAATGAGAAGCAAAGTGGTAAACTTCAATATCCCCTTAAGTCGATTTCTCTGACCACAGTTTCCCTACTCCAACTTTTGAGCATTCGCTACTTCCTGTTAAATTTTTCACGTACTTACGAAAACACAGCGTAGATAATATTTCATTCACCAGTAGGAGCGGGGAAGGAAGGAGGACCTGGGCGGGGGAATGGTAGATGGATAGAGAGGGAGAAGATAGGTCGCAAGGTGGAGGGTACGAGATGAACAGAGTGACGGACAGAGAAGGGCCGCGCGGAACGTTTTCCGTGTTCTAAGGCATCATTCTACGGACTTGGCGGCCGTTCCCGAGGAGCTAGAGTCCTCCCTCGGGCATGTGTGTGTGCGTGTGTCTGTGCATGTTGCCCTAAGTGTAAGTTTATGCAGGAAAAGTACGTTGAAAGAAGAGAGGAAGAATTATGATTTTTTCCCCTTCTGTGGACTAGTGTAGGGAAAGATTACCCGGCTCCTGACGAGGTACACCATTCCATCTGTGTTGAGACAACGCCCCCCCCCCCCCCCTGCAGCAAAACTACTGAAACTGATGAGGCTACTAAAAGACTATCTAATGTTCAAAACACCAGGTGTTTAAAAGCTACGTTCTGATGCTACTATAATGGATAAACTGTGAGCGTTGTGGAACAATGCAGGACAGAACACGAGAGGTGCTTACGCCATCGCTACCCGGAAAAATCAGCCGTGACCAAAGTTTTCTTAGAAAATAGACACCAAATTCTTTTCCACGAAACATCCGCCAATGTTACAACGAAAGGATTTTGGGATAGTATCATAAAGGAATACATTTAAATTAAAATATCGGAGAACACCATAAATATGAACGTCAGCTTGCTTCACAATACAGCTTGCCACCCGGCCATAGCCAACACCGTCTAGATACAAAGCTTCACAACAAATGCGTGTAACGTAACACCAATAGGCAGCCATCGCAAGCTCACTGCGCTACGAGGCAGAGGACTGTACCCCAGCGGCCAGTCACTTAGCTAGCGACGGCTGCCTATTGGTATGGCGTAACACGGACTTGTTGTGAGGCCTTGTGTCTAGACGGAGTTGACATACCCAGGTTGAAGCGGGCGTGGCGGATCTGGACAAAGATGTGCTCCCCATTGACATCACGGCCTGCTGCAACGTGGTCGGCGAGAAAGACAGGCCTCACCGCACACATCATGCCACGTAAGCAAGGTAGTTCCGAGCCGGCGCGATCGCTAGCCGATTGGCCGGCCGCTGGGGCACACCCTACTGCCGCATAGCGCGCAGCCACTAAGCAAGCGATCGCTCCGACTCGGAACTACCTTGCTTACGTGGCATGACGGCTGCGCTGGGGCCTGTATTTCCCGTTGGCCGCGTTGCAGCCAAAGCGTACGCAACTGACTCGGTATGTAAACATTACTATATATTGCGAGGCAGGCAGCTTTAGTGACGTCACAGCCAGCATCGCGGCTATATAATGGCAAGGCAACGACGATGCAGCTTTCATTTACCACTTGATGATGGTCACGGAGAGCTTGGCCGAAATCTCGTGGGATTCTGATTATCTGATGCGGCAATTAGCCCGAGAAGATTTTATTCGGTAGTTTAAGTAGTTGGTAAGTCTAGGGCTCGATGACCCGATCAGATTAGTTTAATAGGTTTACAAACATTTGAAATTTTTTGACAGAGAAGGGAAGAGGAGATTGACTAACAAAAGATAGGAAAATATGAAATATCCGTGCCACGCCACTTATTCAGATAGTCATGTAAAAAAGTAGTCAACAATCCGAAGATTGGTTTGAACACCACAGTGCTTTACTAGGCATGGTCCTGTTTGGAGGTGGTATGCCGTTGCCTTCCTCCGACCTTCGAACTGACTTACCCATCCAGTTATAGGGGGACCTACAGTTTAACGTGGGTTCCGAACCACGGTGCTACTCAGTATATTTCACATGAGCAATAATGCCAGAGGTGAAATAAGTGGAAAGTGACAGATAAAAATCCTAGGACCTGGCGGGGATCGAACCCGCGACCTGTGGATTTGTGGTATGGCACTCTACCACTGTGCAACCGAGGCCCACATAGTCATGTATGAAATACAATATAATAATATGTAAAAGTGTATTTGTTTCTATGGGAAAGAAAAGCTCATTGAGACGCTGTGCTCCGATGCGCGAGGCCGTTCCCCCTCGGGGATTCGAATCCCCCCCCCCCCCCCACCGGGCATGGATGTTTGTGCCGTCTTTAATATAAGGTAGTTCATAAATAGTTTGTAATTCTAGGGACTGACGACCCCATAGTTAAGGTCCTTAAGCTTCACAAACATTTGAATATTTGAACGGATAAGAAAGTAAACGAAGTTTATTTACCTCCAGTTCCTGTGAATGCGATTGGAAGAATAAATTATTGAAAGAGAGAAAGACAAAAAATATTACAAACATGGGAGGTATGATTATCATTCGTTTCCCAAACACTGAACTTATATCGAAAATATGCGCCGAGCTTCCAGACCTCTCAAACACTGGCGGACGTTATTACTCCATACAGAGCACCCATATTTCCTCCTCTACATTAATCGATGTGCGATATTGCGGCAGAGACAACGCAACACGGAGCGCAGCGCGATCAGAATCGCCGAGTGCCGTCGCATGCGACATCTATTGCCGATAAATCGCATTCGCCAATGCGACCACGGTGTTTCAGTTCTCGAAAACCTATTCGGTATGCTTACTCTCACTCCACGGAACTGCGTCTTGCCGTTTATAGTTATTTACGGGTTTTATAAATCCGGGATAAACAATATCGCGGGCATTTATTGCACCGTGCGCTTCATTTTATACGCTGTTGATCCAATAATCTCGCACAATTCCGGTTTGATCAACGGTCACCTTCAATTGTGTTTGTAAAGAACAAATTGATGTGGCAATTAATAACGAGTTTCTCCGCGTTCATCCTGAATTAAAAGCTTTTTCATTTCCTAGAATATTAAGTGTACGAGACCGAGGGCAACAAAAGCGTTACGATTCCAGAAGTTTTTTATAATGTTCAAAAACGTTTTCTGCCTGAGGGAACGTTATTCAGAGACTAGATATCAAATGCGCCTATCACTCGTTGCCATTACCACATGATTGTCTGCATGAAGTTAAGATGTTTAACTTCTCAAAGGAACTGATAAAGTCAGGTGGAAGAAAATAGTAACACAACGAAGAGCACTGCCCAAGACCCTATAATACACAGGGTGAATCCAAATACCGACACTTGGGATTCGCAGTGCGATTCCTCACATGCTAGCAATAAAAGAAATGTCGGTCACGAAATTTAGTACTGCGCATATTTCCGGCAGTAAATGGACTTCGAAGATAGAAATGGGTGTGTGTCCCATACGTCAGTGTGTGTACACTACTACACTACTACACCAACAAACTTCTAGGGGATGTGTGAGGTGTGTTGAGGAACGAAATGAGCATCGAAACCCACGCCGGGAAACGCCATTCAATGACGCTATGGACAGTCCAAGTTACAGGCATCAGCTCCTGCCGCTAGACAGCCCCTCTAGCAACTTCGACGCTCTACAGTGTCGTTGGATGAAGATTCCGAGCATGCATTTCTATGCTCACTTTGTTCCTCAAGACACTTCCCATATCCCCTAGAAGTTTGTTTGCGTAGTAGTGTAATTCTGAAACACACTGACATATGGGACACATACCCATTTCAATCTTTGACGTCCATTTACTGCCGGAAATTTGCACAGGACGAAATTTTGTGACCGACATTATTTTATTGGTAGCATGTGAGGAATCGCGCTGCGAAATCCGAGTGGGCGAATTTAGATTCATCCTGAACAGTACACGACCTGATAATCAGCTTTTTGACTACAAGCAATATTCCTGACGAACATCTATTAGGTTTTTGCAAATATCGAAGCAAAACCGCAGGCTTGCCATTATAGACAAGAGGACACTGCAATATGCTTCTTATATTTCAGTAAAGGCATTGACAGTGTCAAATTTTATACGTTATTTCCTTAACTTAGCAGCTTAAATCTCACTCAGACTCTCGTACAACGGTTTCCTCACATCTGGCGTCTCACCTTCAATGCGCCATATACGGTACCACAAAGTCACCAAAGAAAAGTAATATCAGGTGTACCTCAGGACACAATATGAATTCAGACATTATTTTCATTGGACATAATTGGTCATCTATTTTGTTCTTTTGTAAACACCACGTGGAAGCCGATGAATTTCAGTTGTACCAAAGTGCAGAAACAAGATAGTTGAGGATAACATTCGAGAAATTCAATACTGGCCTATGTGCAGAAACAAGATAGTTGCGCTGGCCGCGGTGGCCGAGGTGACTGAGGCGCTCCAGTCACGGTCAGCACGGCCACTGCGGTCAGGGGTTTGAATCCCCCCTCGGGCATGGATATTTGTGCCGTCCTAGTTCGTTAGTAGTTCATAAGTAGTTTGTAAGTTTAGGGACTGATGACCCCGTAGTTAAGTCCCATAAGCTTAACAAACATTTGAACATTTGAAGATAGTTGCGGATAACATTCGAGAAATTCAATACTGGTCTATGTGCACTAACAAAGTGCAAAGTGGATCAAAGGTCAAACCAATTAAAACCCAAGGGATTCAGGTAGATCAATCTACGATCGTTAGTAAGAAATATCGCGATACTCTTCCAACGTTATTATTAAATGTTACATATATCACCTTTCTGCCCTCGGCAGAAAGGTGGAGCAGACGAGAAACTGAATCAGAGCTTCATTATAAGTTATTGGCATCTCCCCATGCCATACTCAAGTATGAGAAACTTTTCCTCGTCATGTTAAAAAGAAATAAGTCATAATTTTTGTTATTTACTACCGCGAGGTTATATTGCAAAGTCTTTTTCCAAAAAGCTCAAGCCGTCTTAACTATTTATGAAAGACCTCATTCGATATATCTATAACGTCCGTCTCATTGATCAAATTTCACCGTCCTACACTCAGGTATCCTGGCTAAGTGCTGACATGCGCAGAGGTTTTTATACACTCTGTCTTCTCCATATTCTTATCACCGTACACTTTCCCTCATATCTTTCCTCTATCTCAATCATCTGTCTAAATAACATAGTACAGTAAAAACAAATTTCCAGCTTGGTGGTGCGACATGAAAAAGTTATTAAAAATTTACGTACCTGTTTCATTTCTATGATGGAACATCATCACTTGAAATTGCAAATCATGGCAACTCACGTACTACACATAAAACATTGAAAAGTCAGATCCATAAAATAGAAAAAAGGTCCTCCTATTACATGTTACAAGTTTAAAGGAAATTTCTGGTTTTTATTGCAACATTGTGGTGGGCTGGCATGATCTCCATTAGGGAGTAAACGTAGGCCAGAGCAGAATACTCGTTCCTGTCATAACGAAACCATATCTGTCCCCTCCGTCACTCAGCCATTTTCTTGTAGTCCTTTTCAGTAACAGGTATCAAACTGTGTAAAAACTTCCCTCACTGTATTGGAGAACTGAATAAGGCTGCTGGATTCAAAAGACAGTTGATCGAACATCTACTGAAGCAACAATAACGTTCTACTTACCCTGTCATATCCATATTTTGTACAAGGTCTTCTCCGATTCTCATTGATCCTTGGAGGCGCAATTTCCCTCATTTCTTTCCATCAAAACTCGACATACGAGAATTAATTTCTGCATACCCAAATGTATGTTTCGTATCTGCCAATATAACAATTATTATCCAAATATAACAGCGCCAACAGTACAAGGTGTTTGCTAGTATTAGACTTCAATTTCAGTCATCACAACGTGTCTACATCACTTTTACATGTATTCAATTGAATTAAATTTTATTGCAGTTTTACTAATCATGCCCTATTAAAATCAAATTTATTTCAGAGGTAAATTAAATGTAAAAACTACTGTGTGTAAAACCCTGCTCCGATGTATGAGAGAGATGATGGCCCTAATCTGATCGGGCTAAGTAATTAAATGAGAGCCAGATCTCGTCTGTAGTCTTGTGGATGGAATTGTAACGGAGGCCCCGATGAGCTGTCTAGGAAATTGTTAATCAATTGGTTTCTCAAAGTTTTCCTGCGGTGACGAAAACGATTTTCATACGGTTTTCACCTATGTACGGCGTCAGTCATGAGGAAGGTTTAGGTATATGATTGATGAAGGTACGTGGCAGTAGGTGAGTGTGGCGAGCAAAACCCTGAGAAATGGAGCGGTAAATCCTCTTAAGAAAAGTTACACACTGTGTGACCGACGTACATTACCTTACATGTGAAAACAAGGAGCTGAAAGTACCCTCGTATGAAAATTCGTTTATTGTGTCATGATGAGATGATTGCTGGTTTCGTTATTAAGTCGTGGTACGGGTAAAGACATGGGGACATGTAATATTAACGTGAAATATATGTTTTTAATCTATTATCCTCAGGAAATAGAAATACTCTATAAATCGTAGCTCACCTCCAGAAAGATCAAGTATAGGACGTCGATGATGCCCTTAGTAGTAACTTCTCATTTCAAACGATTCCAAATAGGATGAACGTGAGTTACCTTTCAATCTTACCAACATTCTCGACGTGACAGTCTGCTACGACACTGCGTCAGACAAAAGTTATAGAATAACGTTGCGATACGCATATAATATACTCTGCGACGCGTGGGAAGCCGGGATTCGTAGGCAGTACTATTACACGTATAATGTGTGTTATTTCGCACTTATACGAAACAACATAGAATGTTCAAACGTTTGTTAAGCTTAAGGGACTACGGGGTCATCAGTCCCTAAACTTACAAACTACTTATGAACGACCTACAACTAAGGACGGCACAAATATCCATGCCCGAGGGGGGATTCGAACCCCCGACCGTAGTGGCCGTGCAGACCGTGACTGAAGCGCCTCAGTCCCCTCGGCCACCGCGGCCGGCAACATAGAATGACATGTGCCATGGCGGTCTGTAGACAATTTCTGTGCTAATGCACAAATACAGTTTGGCATCTTATGGTAATCGGGGAATGGGAATGCGGGGTCGAGAACAAGGTGCAGAATAGACAGGGTACATCGGGATAGACGCGTGCAACAGATTGAGAATTTTGCTCGGAAGAAATCAAATCAAATGTTTGCAAATCTATCGGACCAAAGTGCGTGGTCTTTAGTCCGTAGCTTACAAACTAATTAAACTAAGGTAAACTAACCTAAGGACAACACACACATACCCATGCCTCAGGGAGGACTCAGACCTCCGATGCCGAGCAACCGCGCGCTCCACAGCTAGGTGCCTTAGACCGATCGTCTACTCCACCGCGGCTTTGCTCGGAAGAGATACGTATCCCGATGTTCGAGGCAGTTAATGGCACAGTTCACGAGAAGTGGACAATTCGGGTTCTAGTCTGAGTCCACCCTACATTTTTTGCACGGCTGTGGAACTGCACGTCTTATGACAGCACTGTAATGTTATACTGGATGTCTAGGTAGATATTTGATTTAAATACCTCTTCAGAGTCTAAAAATGGTGATTTAGAACTTCTTTAGTATACCTACTAGAAAAAATTGAGGTTAGGAAACCACGTCCAGATATGAACCACTGTAATGAAAAGTAGCTTTTAAAACCCATGTTTCCAAATTTATGGTACGCACACAGCGGACACAATGAGTTCTTACCGGATTTCCGTACTAGGGCCCACGAAATGGGCCACGTTTAGAGTACTCGACTGCGCCGTCTCTTCTATGTGACGAGTAGCGACCTCTTCGAAGTGGTGACTAGCTGTAGAGCATTTTGGCCAAGCCACCTGGTAGCGAACTGGTTTCAAACAGTCGCTGATGGACGAAAATAGTGTGTCGTGACATTAACCACGCTGCCATCTTCTGCTTGAGTAACGTAAACTACGAGCTTCGAAAGCATTTCGTTACAACTTAATTTACATCCAAATGAATCATCTCCTTACATACTTTCCTTGTGAAAACTTTTCTTAGTACGTACCGTCCACACACCGTAGAACCCCGTAATCGGAACTTCCCTTTATTATGTTTCACCCCCCTGTGGGGCAGGATGACAGCGGGCTCGGCTCCGGTTTCCAGCTCAACAAATGTAAAAATAGCCGAAAGTTTTATTATTACAGACATTGTCACATTAAACAGTGTAAATTTTCTAAATTTACCGCAAAATGAAAAGAAAAAAAAAGAATAAAAACACAGAGAGAATTTAGAGCCTGAATGCCCTTTGTTCAGCTGTGGGCACACTACATTATCATAAAGAATGAAACACTTGGCAACAGCTGAACACGAACTTTGGAATAATTGGACTATAAGACTGAAAACCCGACCACATGAAAATTAAAAGAAAATTGTACAATAATATTAAATGAACCAAATAACTTAATGGTGATTGCACCGACACTGTCAATACCTAGGCCGTATGGTATCAATAATAATATTAATAATAATAATAATAATGTTCAACTGTTTGTAATCCGAAGGGACCAAACTGCTAAGATCTCGGTCCCTAGCCTCACAAATTATTCAACCTAACTCATTCTAAGGACAACACACACACACACACATGCCCGAGAGAGGACTTAAATCTCTAGTCGGAGTGGCCACATACTCCGCGACGCTGCACTCCGAATCACACGACCATTCCCGTGCAGCGCAAATGGTTTGACTGTCTTTTTGTTAAACGTAGTGTTCCGAAACTCTTTTATATTTTGTGGTAAATTATTGAACTTTTCACTGTTTAATGTGGTTGGACCATTGTAATATTTGTTGTAAGCATAGGAATTTGTGAATGACTCCATAGTGCACCGAAACTAGTAGTGCGTTGGTAATTAGATGGAAGTATTTAATTTGACAAGTGAAGACAATTTCACCTTGTGATGCCAGCAAAAAAAAAAAAAAAAAAAAAAAAAAAAAAAAAAAAAAAAAATCTACACTACTTGAAGGCCATCACTTTATTTCGGAGAGCTGCCAACGTTACGCTGCTCCTAGACGCAAAATATTACTGCACACATTGTAACGGGTAACGTTTCCAACACTGCGACGCTGCCTTCTGCTCACTATTCCTCACCTCCTGCCGCTGCCAACATCCAGCACACGAAACGTCATCTTACCGTGAACAAACAATTCTGTATCCAGCATAGCTGTTTCATGATCAAACAGTGCACTAAACAACAATCAAAGAGCCAGTAAATATGTGGCGCTAAGTTTGGAATGGAAAAGCTGGTAGAAGCTGACCTCGGGGAAGATCAGTTTGGATTCAGGAGGAACGTAGGAACCCAGGAGGCAATACTTACCTTACGTCTTATCTTAGAAGACAGATTAAGGAAAGGCAAACCTACATTTTTAGCTTTTGTAGATTTGGAGAAAGCATTTGACAATGTTGACTGGACTACACTCTTTCAAATTCTGAAGTCAGCAGGGGTAAAATACAGGGAAAGGAGAGTTACTTACAACTTGTACAAAAGCCAGACCGCAGTTATTAGACTCGAAGGGCATGAAAGGGAAGCATCAGTTGGGAAGGGAGTAAGACAGGGTTGTAGCCTTTCTCCAATGTTATTCAATTTGTACATCGAGCAGGCGGTGAAGGAAAGCAAGGAAAATTTTGGAATAGGCATTAAAGTTCAGGGAGAAGAAATAAAAACATTGCGTTTTGCTGATGACATTGTAATTTTATCAGAGACAGCGAACGACCTGGAAGAGCAGTTGAATGGAATGGACAGTGTGTTGAAGAGAGCGTATAAAATGAACATTAACAAGAGCAAAACAAAAATAATGGAATGTAGTCTTAGGAAATCAGGCGATGCCGAAGGAATTAGATTAGGTAATGAGACAGTGAAGGTGGTAGATGAGTTTTGTTACTTGGGTAGTAAAATAACATGCGATGGTCGCAGTACAGAGGATATAAAATGCAGAATGGCAATGGGAAGAAATGCATTTTTGAAAAAGCGAAATTTGCTAACATCAAATATTAATTTAAGTGTAAGGAAGTCTTTTCTGAAGGCATTTGTGTGGAGTGTTGCCTTGTACGGGAGTGAAACATGGACGATAAGCAGTGCGGACAGGAAGAGAATTGAGGCTTTTGAAATGTGGTGCTACAGAAGAATGCTGAAGATTAAGTGGGTAGATCACATAACTAATGAAGAGGTACTGAACAAAATTGGCGAGAAAAGGAATTTTTGACATACCCTGACTAAAAGAAGGGATCGCTTGGTAGGACACATTCTATACATCGAGGAATCGTAAATTTAGCATTGGAGGGAAGTGTGTGGGGTAAAAATCGCAGAGGGAGACCAAGAGACGCGTATAGTAAGCAGATTCAAGTGGATGTGGGTTGCCGTTCTTATGAGGAGATGAAAAGGCTTGCTCAGGATAGAGTAGGGTGGAGAGCTGCATCAAACCAGTCTCCGGACTGAAGACCATAACAACAACAAGTTTGATATTCCCTCAAAAACTTAAAATCAGATTTCCTGTGTCTGCGTTGTACTGAACCAATTTCTTCTTCATGTTTTGTGAAGTACCTACGCAGAACAGTACAAGTTTTCAAGAAAGCTTTCGCGATCAACAAAATTACACTTGAAACTTCCTGCTAGATTAAAATTGATTGCTACAAACGGGATTATAACCTGGGACCTTTGCCTTTCGTGGGCAGGCGCTCTACCATAGGAGTTATCCCGGCATGCTTCACGGCACGTCCACACAGCTTTACTTCCGCCAGTACCTCGCCTCCTACGTTCCAAACTTCACAGAAGTTCTCCTGTGAACCTTTCAGGACTACCACTCCTCGTTCTAGAAATCATCCCTTAGGCTATGGGTAAGCCATGTCTCCACCTTATACTTTGTCCCAGGAGTGCTAGTCCTGCATTTTGCAAGGTTTGAAGACTGTGAAGTTTGGAAAGTAGGGTGCGAGGAGTGGCAGAAGTAAAGTTGTGAGGACGAACTGTGAAACGTGCCGGGATACTTCAGACGGTAGTGCACTTGCCCGCGATAGGCAAAGGTCGTAGCTTCAAATCACAGTTCCAGCAAACAATTTTAATCGGCCGGAAAGTTACATATTCCGCTGTAGTGTGAAAATTTCAGTCTGAAAATTACACTTCAGTGTGTTTTAGGAAGAATTTATACTACCTTGAAAATCTTTTGTATCTGATGCATAGAAAACTGCCGTTGAAATTTCTAATTTGTTCAATAACTGGAAAATCGAAACGTGTACCTTCAAAAAAACTGTTCATAATGACTGGCAGTACTCTCTCTTAGTGTCAAGTAAAAACATCCATAGAGATGGACCGTTTACCGAAAACACCTAAACGCGCTAGCCTGAACGCAACCCTTGAAATTTACACTTTTTCACATAGTTCAATCCTTTATTTACGTATGAGTAAAATATACATAATAGCTCATTTATCTCCCATGCAGTCACGAAACAATAAGCAACTTTTATTTATGTGTGTCCTAAATTACTAAGAAAAAAAAGCAAGAAGCAATTAAATGGCTGAATAACGCAAAAAGTCAAAATTATATTATGGTAATGACAGCGATTTTGCATTTTTGCAATTACATGCTGCCCGTAAGTAGAAGTTAATTATTCTAATGCTGAGCTTCTTTCCCTTCCTCCCTTCCTCACCCTCTTTTTTTCTCTCTCTCTCTCTATTTCTTCTGTCTCTATCATTTTTCGTCGGGCGTTTGGGGGAGGGGCACGTGCCCCTGTGCCCTTCCAGCCCTCTGAATCGCCTTTGAAAGGAGACATGGGCTAACAAATGATTTAAAAAGGTACAAATCTCGTACATATTCAGTTAAAACGGCGCCATGATGGTTAGACACACTGCCGTTAAAACCAAACACTGAAACAATGAATCGGAAATCTAAAGCACGTTTCAAGTAGGTACATATTGGCGATTGCAGACAGTCTTTACTGAGAAATCGCTCTAGAATTCTGTCATTTTCAAAATTGATCTATATTTAACTGACGTCTTCAAATTTACAGACTTGCGAATATATGTCTAGCGGTGACTCACATGTCTTAGATGTCTCTTACAAAATTCGCCCAAATCACATAAGGCATCTTCTCAGCTGTTCGTTCGTGCATGTCATTCTTGATATGCTCTGAGAAAAGGAATAAATCTCCTCTTCCGATATTGATACTTACGGAACACATGAAAGTAGTAACACAAACAGATTCCGTTTCCTGAATACTTGTTTTAAACAAAAAGTTTCCTTTTTCTACAAAAGAGAAAAACGTATTAGCGTTCATTTCACGTAACTTTCTTCAACAATGCCACACACTTTATTATGCAAAAATTAAGCGGCAAAAAACTATTTTTCTTGCATTTTAGTATGAAACATTATGTTCTCAATAAACGTTTTATCTTTCCATAATTCGCAATAGCCTTTAGAAGCAACTAATTCTTTTAGCTCTTGCGGCTGATTGTTCTGTCTTCCACTGAAAAAATGCGACTGCCTTTAGCTTACTGATCGCTACGATTTAGGATGTACAGTACTACTAGTGAAAAGTAACTAAAAGTAGTAAAACTTTTCTAAGTGGTGTTCACACTGATGTCTATAGTTTTTCATAAGTAAATACATTTTATACAGTGACACACTTATGCCTTCGCAAGTCTATGGATTTATAGCGAGTTTAGCTTTAAGTGTCAAACATTGGAGCAGAGTACCACGAATTATTAATTTACAAGTCGTGGTATCAAAACGTCTTGTGACTTTCACTCAGTAAATACTGGATTTCTCCAACAGCGATTTCAGTATTACATTATTACGGTAGCACTATCTTGTATCACAGAGAAAATGTTTCCAATTTCGTTAATGGAATCATCCATATTTAGGAGAAGTGATCCTTAAGTTCGCATGTAATAAAATTCTTGAAATGTCTTGGTCTCAAATATATTTCATTATTATTATTACACATGTTGCGACACCATCGTCATATCTGTGGCAATTTTGACAAACATACCGAGCATATCACTTTACGGCTTATCTTAGAAGACTTAGGAAAGGCAAACCTACATTTCTAGCTTCTGTGGATTTGGAGAAATTTTCTGACAATGTTGTTTGGAATATACTATTTAAAATTCTGAAATCAGCTGGAGTAAAATATAGGAAACGGAAGGTTATTTACAACTTGTACAAAAACCAGACAACAGTTATCAGACCTGAAGGGCATGAAAGGGATGCAGAGGTTGGGGAGGGTGTAAGACAGGGTTGTAGCCTTTCCCCGATGTCATTCAATTTGTACATTGAGCAATCTATAAATAAAAGCAAAGGGAAATTTGGAGAAGGAATCAAAGTTCAGGGTGAAGAAATAAAAATCATTACGTTTTACTGATGACATTGTAATTCTATCATAGACAGCAAAGGACCTGGAGGAGCAATTGAACGGAATGGACAGTGTGCCGAAAGGAGCATATAAGATTAATATTAACAAGAGGAAAACTAGGAATGCAGCCTCAGAAAATCAGGCGATGCTGAAGAAATTAAATTCGGTAACGAATCAGTAAAGGTGGTAAAAGAGTTTTGTTACTTGGGCAGTAAAATAACATTTGATGGTCGGAGTACGGAAGATATAAAATGCAGAATGGCAATGTAAAGATAAGCGTTTTTGAAAAAGGAAAATGTTAACATCGAATATTAATTTAAGCACAAGGAATTCCTTTCTGAAGGCATTTTTGTGGCGCGTTACCTTGTTTTGGAGTGAAACATGGACGATAAACAGTGCGGACAGGAAAAGGATAAAGGCTTTTGAAATGTGGTGTTACAGAAGATTGCTGAAGATTAGGTGGGTGGATCGCGTAACTAATGAGGAGGTACTAAACGGAACTGAGGAGAAAATGAATTTCTGGCTTACCTTGACTAAACGAAGAGATCGAATGGCAGTATGATATTACACATACATGGGGAAGCTGATTGTTTCCATGTGAAAGGCGGGTTTTGCCAGGGTGTTGGGTTCCCCAGCCGGCCGGCTACCAGTTTGTACCTAGTGAGTGGGATGGAGAAGGTAGTCAGATTTTTCATAATGTGATCGGAAACCGGAACGCTTGGATGAGCGAGGGCGGCTAACCCAGTATGTAACTGAAATACAATAGAGCCACAAACATTATTCTAAAAATATAAAATCAGGACATGATCGTATGGCAAAAATAATTATATGAATGAATTCAGGAGATTGAGAGAATCAAACACAGTAATTACAATTTCAATAGCCCTTACAGATAAAAGGCCGAGAAATTTCAGTTTAATAATAATAATATTATAAAACTAATATTTACAATTATTGATACATAGTGTTTATCAGTAACAATTTAAGAAGTAAATGGACTGCATTGTACCACGCTACCTATCTTAAAAGACGTACCACGTTATTTCCGTATTATTTCAATAAACTTTGTTTCACTCTCTTGTTCTGCTTTTCGTTAAGGTAGTAATATTCTTGTGTCAGAACATAGATTCCACCACAGAAACACAAAACATGAACCTAGCAAAGCGCATTGCATCTATATATGTATTTTATTATATTTAATATTATTCTTAGCAATGTACGTTTATCTTGTAGACTGCCACTTAAATATTTCATGGCCGACTAAAAATAGTATATATGCAGCAGATAATTTATATATAAACAATTATAAGTATTTGTGAACAATAACTGAATATATTTGCATTATAAGCCATGATAAATTAAATATTGTGTAACTATATTGAAAGACTGCTGTCTGCCGCCTTCCCTAAATTTTAATCTTGTATTTTATTTAAAGTCGCTTAACGAAACTCTATTCGTTTTCTGAGGCATGAGGAGTAACGTAGCCTTTCAGTTCTTGTTTTATAATGTTATTATTAATAATCGTATTTAATTTCATTTGTGTTAGATTTATGTTATTAATTTATTATTGTGTCAATCAATGTGGCAACATGAACGGATTCTCCATCTCGCCACCGTGCCTATAAGAGTGTAAAGTGTTTTGTCTCTGCATGTGTGAGTATGAGAACTTTTTGGCGTGCTAGTGTGTTTAGAAATATGAGAAATTTAGCCTTGGGCGATGCTCTCTGGACCTGCGTCGATAGGTGGCTAGTACCAACCTCTATTTCTGTGCTCTGAAAAGAGGTTTCCACACCTTTTCGTTGCAAGTTAGGTTGGCAAGAGGCTGGTGTGAGCCTATACGCGCCCTTGTGTGAATCTCTGCGTTTCCCCCACCACCCCTGACTCCCTCGGCCTTGCCGATTTCCGGACGGAGCCCTACATGGCCCACCAAAGTCTCACTCGTTCGGTGGCTGTCCTTCGGAATGATGAGTTAGCTCTGCTCTTTCAGCTTGGAGATGGCAGCAATTCGTTGTTCACTTCAAGTTCAAGTGTTTGTAAAGCTTATGGGACTTAACTATGGGGTCATCAGTCCCTAAACTTACAAACTACTTATGAGCTAGCTAATCCTAAGGATGGCACAAATATCCATGCCCGAGGGGGGATTCAAACCTCCGACAGTAGTGGCCGTGCGGACCGTGACTGAAGCGCCTCAGTCCTCTCGGCCACCACGGCCGGCCGTTGTTCACTTAGTTCAACTTAGGTTTTAGAACTTGTATTCATTTTCGGAGTAAGTTTCTCTGAGCATGCACTGATAGATGCACAACTACGAACCAGGATTTTTGCTTCTTGTAACTCGTGTGCAATTTTACTGTTCGTTTTCTCTGTCCGCGAGTAAAATGTACTCCACGTGGTACGTTCTCAGAACAAAGCCTTCAGTGGATCCCGTGCTTGTTCTATGCCCGTCAGGCTAGAATAACTGCATGTATCTTTCAATTTTCTGGTAGTACTGCGCGATCTTCCTTCTTCCGCCTGTTGTAAATTGCTATTTTATTATCGAACTTGTACTCTGTTCCCAACCACAGTCTGTAAATTCTTAACTACCCCTGTACAACCTTGATCATTTGCTTGCTTATGAAATGCTGCACATTTCTATAGGTTTCATGCCGTATTTGATATTTGTTCTTCCGCGAATCCGAATTTATTAAACTTAGATGATTTTTTAGTTAGGATTTCATCCTTCTCTCTGTAAAGTTCGTGCTATTGCGTATATCTGTGTTTCTTTCGTTTCCTTACAACATTCCACATATTTCGATGCGTTGCATACCGTATTTTGTATTTGTTTTACCGGGAATCTGAATTTATTAAACTTTGATGATTCATGAGAGCGGTCCTCATTCATCTCTCGAAAGTTCTCCGATCGAGTGGAACAGTGTTTCCTCCGTTTCCTTGTAACATTCCACACATTTCTATGGGTTGGGTGCTATAGTTAATTTTCGAAAGTTTTAGTAACTGATTTTCTTCATTTTACTGGATTACGGAACCACGTGGTGCGCGCCTCAGTTAGTTTGCTAGAGCTTGGTTTAGCTTCAAACAGATTTTGTTGCTGTACGTGTCATCTCCAGTTAAGAAAGAATAGAACCAGCCACGTACAAAAGTTATTTTATTGTGCTGTGTCCTTCGCCTTGGCTCGCTGGAACTTCTCCTACGAGATCGACGGCCGTTTCTGCCTTGTTCAACACGCGTTTTTTAGTAAGTTTCGCTTGCATTGCGTGTGTATGTGTGTGGATGAATGCTTGTTATTTGTAAATCCTCCCCCAAATAAAGTTCAATTCAATGTAGATAAACTTAAATTTCTATTATGGGCATTTTTAGCAGAAGATATTATAGTGCTTGGGATGCATTTTTATTGTGTAACTAAAGTGGTTACCCCCACGTGCTTGTGCTTACACTGAATAAAAGTATTTTGTTCAGTAAAATCTAATCCTATTTTTAATACAGTAGTTTGAGAATACCTACCCCTTTCATTATAAATATTGTTTCACATGTGCTGAGAACAGATTCAGATGCTAAGTATTGTTAAGATTTCCGTTGCGCCTCTTGTTTCGTCCGCCACTTTCTCAATTTGGGCCACGCAACAAGTTTCAGCCGCACATCAAGTAGTTTACAAGAATCTTTTAACTGGCTTGTACACCCGGAACTATAATTTTCAGAAGTAATCCTTCTACGTTCTCTGCTGCTAGAATCATTTCATTAAATTAATGTTGATCTTGGTTTGGCTCCTCTCGTCAAGACTCTATTTACTAATTTTATAACTGTGAGTTTTTCATTAAATTAATTGATACCAGATTTGATTACACTATTTAAGCAGTGAATTTTTTATTATTTACCGAGACTAAGATCAATATATTCTAGTTAGCAGACAGTTACAGTGAACATACTCAGCTGAAATAGGTAAATATCACATTACATCTGCAGTGGTCACCTTTCAATATTTCGACGGCGGCAGCATATTTGAACATTTTGATGCCATGCTTAATGGCTATCTGAGCAAAGAGCTTCAATCTCAACCGTTTTTTAGTACTGTTAAATATATATTTGTTTGTTAAATATAAACAATTTTGTAGGGAGGTAGTCAAAGCATTTAATTCTGTGATATTCAAATGTATAAAATTTTGGAAGGGAAATTGTATTTTAAAGATGAGACGTTAGGATGCGTCGAAGGATACAATTTTGGGAGCAGGGAGAGAACGCTTTTCGAGCGCTTGGGAAGGGACTCGTAACTTGAACATGGCGGTGAAAGGTTGTGACGCTGGGCAGTCTGAAACTGCGTTACGAACTTGTGATTTGAAGAGATAAGGAATGTGTGGACTTAGAAAATTTACGGGATTGTGACTGCAGAACTTAGTCGCTTGTGAAAAGTGATAAACTATGTACGGTAGCAGGGCTGTGGAACTCTGATAATTCAGCAATCGTGTTCAAATGTTTGTTAAGCTTATGGTACTTAACTACGGGGTCATCAATCCCTAAACTTACAAACTACTTATGTACTACTTACGAACGAGGACGGCACAAATATCCATGCCCGAGGGGGGATTCGAACCCCCGACCGTAGTGGCCGTGCTGACCGTGACTGGAGCGCCTCAGTCACCTCGGCCACCGCGGCCGGCAGCCAGCAATCGTGTATTCGTGTTATTACAAATTGTGTTTTATAACAAATACTTTAATCGCGGATTAATTAGGAACTGCAAAGTTCGATCGACTACACTAATTTACGAGTGAGAATTTGGAACTTTTACTATCGAGTGCGTGTGATACTTATAGTACCTCTCATGAACAATAATATTTAATTATTTACCGATGTTTAAAGTAGGGCCGACTCCGCGTTTTATGTTTAATAAGAGTAATAATCTCTGTTTATAAAGAATTACTTCGTGAGTAAATCTCGTCTTTATCTTGGAATCCATTTCGTTGGTTATTCAGAAGTTTATTTTATGTTTGTTTAAATAGATTGGCTAAGCTACAGATTAAGTATTGATTTTGTTTAAACAGATTGGGTAGCTGTTTAGGGCATAGAAGCTGACATACATAACTCACCCCTATGAACAGAGACAACGAGCCATAAAAATTTACTACCCTGAGTTATGTATTGCACAAGTCTTATTGGTGGAACCTAGAGGAAGGTCGCAGTAGGACACATTCTTAGACATCAAGGAATTGTGAATTTAGCGTTGGAGGGAAATGTGTGAAGTAAAAATCGGAGAGGGACACCACGAGATGTATATAGAAAGCAAATTTAAATGGATGTAGGCTGGTGTTCTTATAAGTAGATAAAGAGGCTTGCTCAGGATAGAGTAGGGTGGAGAGCTGCATCAAACCAGTCTCCGGACTGAAGACCACAACAACGACAGCCGAGCATAGCCTGCCCGTTTACAACACTCATACTCGAACTAGACAAGCCCGAGCGTGGTACACTCGACCGAGTATGAGCAAGATAATCTCCAATATGCATACCTCTAGTCAGTAAAACGGAATTTATTATGCAGTTCCGCAGCGATATTCGTGACATGTCTGTACTTAACTACGTATGTATTGACCATTTCATGTAGCCAGCTAATCATAGCCTCTGTGGACATTACATTATTGGCCAAGACTGAACGAGAGGATCCCCAGTTGTGTGCCCTGCTGCATGACGGCACCGCAGTTTTGGAGTTGTAACTACACAGACATGAGAGCTTTGTAATATCAGAAACCACGCGCACCTGCACATGGTGATGGATTGCTGTGCCACAGGCTTTCTGACGTTTTCCCCGAATTCGCAACGATAAGATGGATGCGCTCCCTCTGCCAGGCGGCCAGCACTACTTACTGTGACAACCCATGAACTACCTGAGAGCAAAACTATCTGTTTTATTCCCATATTTCCACTACTAGAATACGAGGGCGTTAGCATATATCTCCCCTGTCCGTCAGTCGCCATTCGGAACCTTGTGAATGATAAATTGTTTGACCCTGAATTACAATGTGGCCTCTTATTGTCCACTAATTAAATAAATTTTACCATGCAATGGATAACGCTGGTTCAGAATCGTAGCTGCTGGTTGCACCGTCATCCATTAGATTTAACAGATTACACTGGTAGAAAAGGAAATAACGAATCGGTGCTGATAGGAAACGAATAACAAGATGGGGATAATTAAGACTGAACAACTCTATTTATTACTTCTAACACATTAACAAAATCAAGTAATAGAATGAACAGATTGGTTCGTTACCTTCCCGTCTGACTATGTATGAAATTAAATGTTACTGGTCTCACTAATCTGTAATCCTATATTGGTGGAACGGGGTACAAGGCAATAGTTTCTCCACTCAAGCATATATTCATACACCGACGAGTCTCTACGAAATGAATACTCCAAGCTCTACTGACATTTGCATTGCAACACATTAGAAACAAAGTATCTCCCGAGATAAACAGCATAAAGATTCCTTATCACTGCCAAGAAACTACAAGTACTGGAACTTCCAATGATATCACAAATAAAATCATCCAAAAACTAGCAGAAGAGTGAGGGAAAAGTCTGACCGTTAAGAAGAATTAAGATCAACACAGTAAAGTGCTACAAGACCAGCACAGTGAGACGTAGTCAATCTCAATTAATCATACCTCTTACAAAGAAATCGACAAACTAACGATAATCACAGGACAAAATTTGGCCCACCGGTATAGATAATTGTTATTCTGAGGGTGATTACAGTGGTTAGTTATCTTATTAAGCATGGAAAGAAAGAAAATGTTTAATGGCGAGAACCCTCGGCAATCATGTAAGCTGCCACGAAAAATCGACTAATTTTTCGTACGTCACTCATGGTTTCATATCTTGAACTCGTGCAATTAACTATACGCTTTAGTTCTGCGCTATTAAGCCGCATATTTAGTTGCGGATCGATGGAGATGATGGCCAATCAGTCTTAAAAAAAGTTGGCTAAACCTACACAACCTGTGGAAACGGATGAAAACGCAAGGGAGGATGTAGGCACTGCGTTCGTTCCATATACCGGCGCACTCTCAGGGAAGATCGCCCGCATTTTGAGAAAACACCAGGTTGGAACTGTTTTTTGTCCGCCGAATAAAATTCGTGCACTGGTGGGGAGCGCTAAAGATGATCTCGGTTTGAGGAAGGCGGGCGTGTACCAGATTCCGTGTCAGTGTGGAAAGTCATATATTGGACAGACGATGCGTACCGTCGAGGATCGATGCGTTGAACACCAGAGGCACATACGATTGATGTATCCGAGCAAGTCGGCGGTCGCTGAACATTGTTTGTCGGAGAATCACGCCATGGAGTATGAACACACTAGGATTCTGGTACAGACGTCGAGATACTGGGACTGCGTCGTTAGAGAGGCCATTGAAATTCGCACAAGTGACGACCTCATAAACCGTGACTCTGGCTATAATCTTAGCAAAGCTTGGGAACCAGCGATTGGGTTAATTAAGAGTAAATCTAGCAAACGTAACGAAGTGACGACCATGGCGGACAGAGCCCTCACACCGACGTCTTCTCAGACGACGGCGCAATCGGTTCCACTGCGCGGCCGCGGCGCGGGGCGCGGACCGCGGAGAGGTGGCTCCGCGGGCCGAGGGTATTTAAATGGCCCGCTACCGGGCTAGAACCCAGTTCCCTTCGAGCCCTTCGAGCATTCTGAAATATAACTATTTTACCTTTAACGGGAAATTTTATATGCAAAAGGATGGACTGGCTATGGGTTCAAGTATTTCAGGAACAATAGCAGACATTTTTATTAATAACCTGGAAAACCGGCTTTTCACAGATTGTCACCCTAATGGCCAAAAACTTTCTGCCCTACGCTGTTTAGTCGATAGAGCCTTCAAAGTGCCAATGAATGAAAAAGACAGAACCACTGAATTTAACATTATAAGACAGCTTGCTAAGGCGAATGGTTACCAAGAAAACGTAGTTAATAACCTAATACGAAAGAAACAAGGTGCGAAATCATATACAAATGGCACAGAAAATATCAAGAGGGTAATGGTTCCATATTTTGGTAATCTGTCTCAGAAAGTGGCCAACATACTAAAACCTTTTAAATTAGAAGCTGCTTTTAAAACTAATAATACTTTACATCATAAATTACGAAGTAACTTAAACCAAAAGACTGATAAATATGACAAAGCAGGGGTTTATAAGATACAGTGTAGTAGTTGCAATGCCAGCTATATTGGTCAGACCGGTAGATCGTTTAAAGTTAGGTACAAGGAACACGTGGACGCCTTCCGACTTAACAATTTTGACAAGTCCGCTGTAGCTACACATATCCGCGAAACTGGCCACCCATTAAAGCATATTGAAGATGACCTGAAGATTTTACATAAACAGGATAAGGGAAGAAAGTTAGCTGCTAGAACAGCCAGAGATTACCATACAAAACGCAAAAAGCGACGTTTCATTAAATGAACAAGTTCAAGGCAATGCATACAGCTTTTTTAAAAACTTTGTGGATCTATTATAACAAAAGTCGTTTATTTTAAATTTCAACCTCTGTCTTACTGTACACCCGAATGTACTCACTGCCTTGTGGATAGTCTTTGTCATTTAGAGGTCTTTGTTTTCATGTTCATACGTGCGCCCCGCCCCACTCGTGTTGTTGACTCCGTGCGCTTCACTAGTGCTATGCGCCGCCAGTACTGGGGACTGTTTTTAATATTGACGAAGCACAGTATGCTGAGCTTTCTACGGAGACACAGTTACAAGGGAAGTAACCACGTTTTCTTTTATTACGTTTTAGATTTTATTTGTCTCGGGTTTTAAAGATTCTTGTATGTTTTATCTGATGATGAGGGATTGACCCTCGAAACGCGTCATATTATAGTGTTTTATACACGATCTATGTGGTTGAGCCTACTTGACAAAATAATTAAGCATACAACCACGACCTCAAATCAATAATGGATATAATTAAATTCTATAAAGTACACTTACTTCAGCCAAGATCGTTAATTTATTTCCTTTTGGTTTTTTTTTTATTTTTATTATTTTAAAGACTGATGGGCCATCATCTCCATCGATCTGCATCTAAATATGCGGCTTATTAGCGCAGAACTAAAGCGTGCAGTTAACTGCGCGAGTTCAATGTATGAAACCATGAGTGATGTACGAGAAATTAGTGAATTTTTCGTGGCGTCTTACATGATTGGCGAGGGTTCTCGCCATTTTTATTTTATTTTATTTATTTTTTTCTTTTTTCTTGTTACCGGTTTCAATGAGCTGTGTCATCATCTTCTGTAAAATAACGAGTTACTCCTAAGAATCTAATATAAGAACGAGAACATCGTCAAACTATTAAAATGCGCATTTTAATAATTTAACATGTACTCTTTCTTATATTAAATTTTCATAGTAACTTTTCTGAAGAAGATGATACAGCACATTGAAACCGATATATAATATATATATATATATATATATATATATATATATATATATATATATATATATATATATATATATAGTGTGTGTGTGTGTGTGTGTGTGTGTGTGTGTGTGTGTGTGTGTGTGTGTGTGTGTCAAAACACATCAACTTACAGGAAGTGAGAGAGGAAGCGATCCCAACCACAAGACATCCTCGACCGGCGACATGGCTTTGGGTGGGTAGGTTGTGCTGTTAAACTTGCATGCAGTGCACACTCTTTGACTAAAATATGGAAATATGGGAAGTACAAAATAAAATACATCACGCATTCTCTGTTGTAAGAGAACTGACTAGTTACAAATGCCATCAACACCTTGCTATTCGAAAGCATTGACTTGGGTCATTGGTGACAGAATGAACAAGAATAAGGGAATTGTCGTACGATGTGGTGTTAGCTATTGCTAACGATCAACATCAATGAACACAATTGTAAAGTGTCAGTGAGGAGTGAAATGTTCACGAGTATAACAGAAAAGTTTTATAAATAAACATTGAGTCTACACGCGTAATTAATTATGATAAAAAATCTTATAAAAATCCGTTCAGTACTTGATCTTGTTGATCGAGGACAGATACACAGACTGTTTAGATACATAGAGGACTTATGAATCAGTTCAGTTTGGTACAAAACAGTGTATGGTGGCCGTCCAGTTTCTGTCTTATCTCTGTTTGTCGTCCTCTTACTTTTATAGATGTGTAAGAGTTTATCAAAGATTATTCCATCTTTTGTGCCTTTGATACGAATGCTTGTCTAGACATTACGAAACGTCCACACAAAAATTTATCCAAACAGACAGAAAAATTTATAAATAAGGGAATATCTAAGAAATACGGGAAATAAACACACACACACACACGTGCGCTCGACTGCTTCCGATGTTTGATTTATATTTGAACGACTATATTTGAAATAATACACCCTTTCAGTTAAATTAAGTCAATATTTCTGTCTTTGATTAACATGAAGTGTTGCTAAAAATGTCCGTAACGTAGGTAGAATTATGTGTGTTTCTCCTCTGTCTCCTTGTATTTATCAAAAATCTTAATATTATTTCCTAAGAAACATAAAATATTTCGTAAAATTGTACCTCTCAACACGCAGTTTTGTAAATTTTGAGTTATAGATATTCAAGGCGATTGTAAACATATCACTTTTCACTATGCCTGTTTGTGGGCAATTTTATTATTTTTGCTTGTACTTGTAGTCATAAAGTATTGCTTGGAGAATATTTGACATTTTGACGCTCACGAACAACCATATGAGTTCTCCTTCTAGCAGGACAATCACTTCTGTACAGCACTTATAGCCACTCGCGGGATTTAGATTCGCTCACCATCGAAGTAAAGATTCAATATATACGTAACTACTTCATTCATTTCTGATGGTGTTTCTCATATTACCTTAATTTTTTATGGTATACTGTCTACAAATTTATCATATGGTATAAATATTTTGTCAGTTCTTATTAATTGTTTTTATATAGACCTTCTGACATAGGTTAAAATGTTGTTTAATGTTTTATGGAACATTGTTCATAAGGAAGATAGCAGCGATCTAAAAATTGTGAATAATATAGTAATTGAAGCACTGCTCAGTGTTGCTCCACAAGAGATGGGACAGCTCCTCACCAAGTACATGTCGAATGATGATCAATGTAGATCGAAGCTGTTCATCATAAAATAAAATATTATACGCGTTCTTTACTACTTCAATTATTACATTATTTGAAATGGTTTGCCAAAAACTGTAAGATGCTACTTGGTATGTTGCAAAAGGTTATCCGATGGTGGGCAGAGGCCGAAAATCATCAAAGAAATTATGTGAATTCAAATATCTTCTGTGATTACTGATTCGCGACTAAGCATTTTAAGATTGTGTGGCCCTGACGCCCGTACTGGCTTATAAACTTATGATTGGGATGTTTGTTCGTCTATGCAACTACAGATAGAAGGCGACTTTTTTGGTACCATGCGCCTTTCGTTTTATTGATAGTACAACATCTTCAGTGGTCTGTAATGATATATACTTACAATTTGTTTTGGTATGTGTATCGAAAACAGTTATCTAGCAAAACGTAATGTTTGGTTACATACGCCAATATTTGATCCTTGTTTTCACTTTACATCATTCAGTGCAGTACTGTCGATTCTTCATTTCAAACCGCTATTATTCTCCTAATCTCCACTCCAACATTCATATATACGTTTTTCACACGTCAAGTGTATTTATCTTCGATGTAAGTGAGTATGCACAGTGTGTTGTTGTGGTGATATGGAGTAGTGACGAAATTGTACAATTTGTATGATGAGTGTTTATTATGTATGGAAGTGGTAGGTCGAAGATGACTGAATAGTGGTTGGAGTGGGATGTAGAGTGAGATGGAACATAACTGGTGGCTGGAAGTTTTGATTTTGAAGAGATGTAGCTGAAGGGATAACTTGATATTAGGTGTGGAGTAAGATGTGGGAGAAGACTGAGAGGGTTTGGGACAAGAAGTTGTGGGGTTTATGTGCTCATTTTTTAAATTATTTTATACATTGTTTGCTTTCGAATATTTATTTCGTCGTTGTGTAATTATTTGTTGTGTGACAATGCTTTGTGTATGTGGAGGTTTTCTTGGAAAGGGAGAAAGTGTCAGTCTGTACTGATCTGTATGATTTCCATATCTTTTTTCTAGGATCTGTGGTGTTCTTCTTTAAGGTTGTCTGGAAATGTTGAGTGGACTGTACCATACTTCCATGCTCTGATGTGTTCTTTGTACCTAGTGTCAAATGTTCTGTTGTTCAAAAATGTCCAAATGTTTGTTAAGCTTAAGGGACTTATCTGCGGGGTCATCAGTCCCTAAACTTACAAACTACTTATGCTAAAGACGAAACAAACATCCACGCCCAATGGGGCATTCGAACCCCCGACCGTAGCGGCCGTGCAGACTGTGACTGGCGCCCCGCAAACCGCTCGGATACTCCAGCCGGCTGAAATGTTCTGCTAATCATCCCAATGCATATATATAATAAGTCTCTGCACTTGATAGATACCAAATTGTTGGTATTTGTCTGATTTTGATTTTAGTTTTTCAATCGGATTGTTTGTTTTGTCGGCAATGTTTATGACTCGTTTCCTGAATTTATCACCTACTTTCTGTGTAAGTTCGTTATCATAGGTGATAGTGTGCAATTTTTTCCAATTAGTACTGTTTGTGTTAATGTATTATTTTATTTCATTTATTTATTTACTTATTTTTATGTATTTATTACTTATTTTTTAGGTTCTTTCTTCTTTCATTACAGACCAATGAAGATGTTTTACTATGAATAAAATGAAACGCGTCTGGTAACAAAAAAGTCGCCATCTATTTGTAGTACCCTCTCAATAATAATTATTACAGTCATTCGTATATTTGTGTTTGATCTGCCACTGGCCTGGTAGTAGTTAACGTTTCGGAGAACGGGCCCATCTATCATCCCCTATGCACGCATTTGATTTGATTTTTCCATAGAAGCCAAAACAGTCTTGCTCCAACACGCCACTGCCCGCACCGAAACTAAGTTTATTGTGCGGTATCGCTCCCTGTATATCTAGTAAAGCCAACCAATGCCCTTGAACAGTGCAAGGAGTGCCTTTACCAGATCTTTATTAGACACAATTTCTTCGGGTCGGGTTGTCCCAAATGTTATGTGCCTTTTACTCTCCAATGCAATGCATTCGAAGATTAGATGTGATTCAGTTTCATCACCGTCATCACAGATCCTACATTTAGGGTCCTCTTCTGTTATTCCCATTGAATGTAGGTGTTTTTTGAAATTCCCATGGCCTGTCAGCAATCCAACCACGAGTCTAATCTCTCTCCTGTTCAGGCCCAGGATTGCAGAGCTTCTTTTAAAACATGGCTTTGGCATCATTACCTTGCCATGTTTTTGTTGGTAGACTTTGGTCCAATATCCTACGTGCTGTCTTTGATCATTGCGTTGGTGATTGTCAGGACAGGTTCCAGTCCAATAAATGGAGTCCTGGCTAATCTGTTGGCATGTTCGTTGCCACTGATCCCCGAGTGGCCAGGGACCCACAATAGGTTTACTCTATTGCTTTAACCTAGCTCCACCAGAACCTTGTGACATTCGGCAACAATTTTAGACCTTGTTGCAGGAGCTGCCAGTGATCTCAGGGCTGCCTGGCTGTCTGAATATATATAGATGCTACGATCTTTGTAACACCTACGCAAATTCCCCTCCACACACGTCCCGATGGCAGTGATTTCGGCCTGGAATACTGAGGCCAGTTTTCCTAGAGAGATGACGTTCTCCAGTCTTGGCTGCACCCCGTATACCCCAGCCCCAACACATTGGTGTGATTTTGACCCGTCAGTGAACCGGACAATATCCCCCGTACGGTGGCGAACTATTTTCTCCCACTGCTCCCTACTTCCAATTGTTATATTGAAAGGCTTGTTGAAGCAGTATGGGGTTATAATATAGTCGGCAGGCATTTCCCCAACCTTTCCTATTTTTGTGTCCCAGCCTCGTCGCCGCTTTTGTATCTCGTTTCCGTCGTAGGTGTCGTTGGTCGAGTAAAAAGACCGACACAGGAATAAACGATGCACGCTTGTGCAGGTAAGAGGGACAGCAGAAACTATAAACACTAGAGTAAATTAGAACGAGATATATATTTCTTAGAGACTTAGTGATACTTAACTTTTACATAGCTCAGTACTGCAGAATGCTGATACATTGTTGAGCTAGAGGCCTGCCTAGTGCCTATCCGATAGCCAAGTCTTCACTGGTGCCTATCTGATTCCGAAGTGTTAGCTGGTTCCTATCTCAGTCCCAAGTGAACGATGTCGTTCAGTGGTGGCCACGAGCGGAGTTGTAGCAGAGGGCGCTCGTGGCTGACGTCGTAAGAACGCCGCACCGTGCGAGCATGGCGGCACGCGGCGAAAGTAGGTGGCGCGCACTTTAGACTTGTGCGACACCACACTTATATTTACCTCACTCACTACTTTAGTCTGTGAATGCACGCACTTACGTTCTTTCCTTCCTTTGTTCTGTCGTTCCCACTACCACCATTAATTCGTACACGTATTGTCGCACAAACTAACGACAAAGCCGAACCACGCCGCGGCGACTCGAGTGCAGCGAGAATTTCGCGAGCTGCCGGTGCTCAAGCCGTTCTCCAGAAGCTCCCGAGAAACGGCGCTGCGGCGAGACACGTGTCGCTGAGCGCAAGTAGACTGGGTCATCACGCCCTCGATTATTCCAGCTGACAGCTGACGCCGAAACTCAGCGATCACAGCTCGCTGTGATTGTGGTTTAAATATGGATACTCGAATACCGAAGTCACGGATGTGGCAATACTTTACATCTTAAACAAGGTTTGTAATGTAGCGCAAAGTACAAGGAAACATGTAAATTACGGACGTTCAGATGTTTGTAAATCTAAGGCCGCCACGGTCAACTGACCGTTGGCGCTAACATCGCGGTAATATGTCTGCCGCTGTCGTACGAGTCAGCCGGTTACTGGCAGTGTTTAAACGCTTCTAAATTACAGATCTAAACTACTGCGGTTATCAGTCCTTAGCCTTACAAACTACTTAAACTAACCTAAGTACAACACGACAACACATACATCTGTACCAGGTATCGATTGTCAGGAGTGGCTGAGCGGATGTTGTGGACTAGATGGGGCGGCTAAATGAGAAATTCAGGGTTTACTGGCACACTTGAAGGTTTATTACGGAAGATGACAGTTACAGGAAATGGACCTATGAAGGATTGGCGTCCGTCACGCAGCAACATGGTGGTGGTGTGGAACAAGAGGGGGAGGGGAGGGTAGTGGAGAAGGCAGGAAGACGCCTGAACGCGGTGGCGGCTGGCTTGGAAGAGCGCGGCGGCCCGGATCGCAGGCGCCGCGAGGCCTGATGTCCGGCCCACGGGGCGGAGCGTGGTCGCTCCTGATTGGCCACGATACACTGCTGAGTGGCAGGAGTCGGCCTCCCCACGACAGCCGTGCATTGTGGCGACCAGGGAGCCGAATGGCAAGTCAGCGGTTTGTAAATTAGTCGGGCGATGGTTAGAGCCGGAGGGAAGAAGCTAAAGATTTGGATTTTTTTTAAAAAGATAAATTAATTTCCGTACCATGTTGCTAGGGGAGGAGCACCGATCCGTACACATCCATGCCCGAGGGAGGACTAGATCCTCCGAAGGGCAGAAACCACGTGCTTCGCAGTCAAGACGTCTTGAGACATTCGGCAATTCCACCGCGGCTATTGGTATTGTGCTTTTATCATCAAACCCAATCACTTTCAGTTTGATGTGGTACTTAAATTATTTACTGCTTTTAAACGCACGGGCCGCGGCGGATTACCCGAGCGTGCTGGAGCGATTTGTGGCAGTGCGTGCGCAGTCCGCCGTCGGGGGTTCGAATCTCCCCTCGGGCATGGATGTTTGTGTCGTCTATAGTATAAGGTAGTTCATAAGTAGTTTGTAAGTTTAGGGACTGATGACCTCGCAGTTAAGTCCCTTAAACCTTAGAAACATTTGAACGTTTGAACATTTAAGCGCACGGTGTTGTTTTAAATGAAAAAAATACTAAATTCTGTGTTTATTTTTAATGCGTCGTCGACTGAAAAGGAGAAGAAACAGTCGACTAATCCAATTGATGAAATAAGAGAAAAGGCTGGGGCTTTCTACAAGTTGTTTCAAGAGTTCAGGCAGGGTGACACGAAATTCTTCGACGACTTCAGAACGTCCGTGACTTTCTTTGACAGACTCCATGGGCGGTTGAAAAATACCGTTCAGAGCAAAAATACGTAAATGGCGAACTGTATTAAGCCTGTATAAATGCTGCCAATAACAGTGAGGGAAGCAGTATTTATTGATATATATCTGTAAACCATAAAATATCTATATTTTCGGAGCTTTAGATACACAAATACACTGTAATACACAATAATAAATAATTAAAAATTGATTTCTGGCGAGGGTTTTATTTCGTTATTTATATCCAGGCTAGCTGTATACCCTGCGTTTCCCGGGTATTTATTTATTCTACACTCTCGTAGTCCACATCCCCTTCCTCCCCCCCCCTTTCCCCTCTCACTGCAACCACCTCTTTCCCTCCCATCTCTCTGTTCGTTTCCACCTTTCCCTCTCTCTCGGCAAACTTTTCTGCGAGTTACCCTCTTTCATGTACCATTCAAACATTTATGTACCCAGTGATCTTCCTCTTGGTTTAACTTTGTAAAATTCCGTAAGTTAGGTACCCTCCACCATGCAGATAGTGACATTCCTCTTGTTTCTAAGGTAGAGTGTGCAAACTTTCATTAATATCGGAACAAAACTATAGATTTCTATGCAACAGAAACGCCAGGTCACGTGGAAAATCGCACTTTGTTCTTCTCAAATATTCCAGTTTTATTTCATACAACCGTTGCTCCGAGAATGAACAAAACAACAAAAAATGGACCTGTGAAATCGGTCCAGCCGTTCTCAAGTTATGGCGCAACCAAGGTATTTGCGGATCAATTTCTATGTTGAAAAGTACCCTTCCCCATGCACCGCATGAAACCTAAGGAAGACGGTAACCTTCCTCTTGTTTCGATGGTTAAGCGTGCGAAATTTCGTGAAGATCGGAATGAAACAGTACATTTCGCGAGTCTGTAGGAGAAGTATGCTCCGTCATGCACCTATCACAAAATACTTTCTTAGCTGCCGTTTTCTACGTATAAACTGTATTCCTGCGAATGTCAGCTTCATAGGTGAAGTAGTTTTCGAGATTTCGTGTTTAGTTATGAACCATGTTACATGGTGCCATGGACTGACTGCGGCCATTTGATCGAAGCTCTTTGGTGCTGTCGATAAGAGGCGTGTACGGCGGGGAGGAATGAAAAGAGTCTGGCGGGCGAGGAGGTGGCGCTGCGCATGCGGGAAGTTGGTGACCGGAACGCCTTGCGGGCGGTGGTGGTCTTGGACAGCTGCGAAGGGCAGAGGGGCGTTCATGTGTGATGCATCGACAGAAACTTTCGGGAGTTCCGAGCTAGACGTCGGCACACTGCGGCAGCCATCCTGTGTAGAATGACGGTATGTCGCCTTGTAACTTTTGAAACCCGAATCCACCCCGATCAAGTGATATTGCCTTTTGCTGGAACTGCTGTGAAGTTTTCTAAGATGGGAGAATACGGACAGCACCAGTAAGGAGTGAGTCGTATGGTTCGCCGGAGCTAAGGCACGAACTGATACCTGCTCTCTTAGTTGGACAACATTTGTTTATCTGTAAGTCAGTCCTGTAACGAGGGGTACCTGTAGTGGGTAGATGTTAAGTAATTTTAAGTCAGCTTAGTTTGAATGTGCTACTTTAAGTAGGTTTTTGTTACTGTAACATCTCGCTGTGTGCTATTGTTTGTAGTGCTGAAAGTTCCTTCCATTGGCAGAGTAGTAATTACGGATATCAGTGAGAGCTCTCATGATAAGGTGTTGATTGAATTTCTTGTGGTAAACTGTAAAAATAAATATTGCATGAGAATAGAAGTAGTTAATTTTCTGGACGAGCTTTTAAAATATATATCTGATGTTCTCGTGAAGTTTTGGTTGAACTGAGTTAACTGGTTAAAGTTTAACGGCAAGTGTTGATGAACTGGCTGTGTTAATTGCTGTAAAGAACTGTTAATTTTCCTATGTGGCCGAAGCACTGCACCCTTGGGCAATAGCTGAAAGCTCTATAACCTGATTATAAACAGTAAAAGCGTTAAGTGCATTGGGTACACTGTACCGTGTTCCAAATATAAAAATTTGTTAATATTGTTGTTTAAAAATTACCATTTACAATTTCCTTGTAAAGTATTTATTTTCAAGCTCTGCTTAGTTAAAGAGCACGATAAAATGAAATAGTAGAGCACGGTGTTGATTGTTCAGCCAATGTAAGTACATTGTTTTCTTTTTGGGCTATTGAAGGTTAATAAACCTCGTAATGAAGTGTTTGACTTTCAAAATAAAACCAGTTCGCTCCACTTCCCATAGAATCCTGTGTCAATGCCTGTCAAGTTAGTCATTGAGTGTCCTTTCGCTTTTTTAAGATAGACATTAAGAAAACAGATTCCTTAATTTTGGATGCCAGAGAAGTAAGGGAGACATGCAGATAAAAATAAATAGTAACATATAAATCTGTAATGCTAACTTTATCTGATAGTCATGGCTGATGCGCCAGTTTTACGGCATTTAAGGCGAAACTGTTGTGAGCGGTAGACATTTTTCGTTTCATCATTTTGGGTGTGTGTGGGTGGGTGAGTGGGGGGGGGGGGTTGTCAGTTACAAAACGCTTCATAAACATCCAAAATTACATGCAGACTTTGTTGCACATCCCTAACTACTCCCATTTTCCAATAATTGGCGTATAAATCTGGGTATTCTCACGCGGTGACGTCTCACTATTTATGTCGACATATCTCCTGAGCTGTGTGTCATACTCTTTTCGTTTTGGATCAGGAACCTTGGTGGCAGTACGGTGAACAGTTCACTAAAGTCTCATTGCAATCGGGTGAATGGTTTATGACACATAGAGAACAAAAAATCATATTTTAAAGAGAGAAAAAAATCCTGTTGACAGCTGTGTACACTCACGAAGGTTCAACTCGTACTGAAGAAAACGAGTGTCGACTGTGGACAAACCGCTGTGTGTATAAGTGTGCACTTGGTCAGGTGTGCCACACCTTGTGCAGCAACCGCAAATCTTCCGAGCGAGACAGTGGCATCAGGGGGTCGTGCAATTACGGACAACGGCAGATATAATGCGCGGTTTTTCTTCCACTTAGTGTGCAAACTCTGATTTACTCAAGTTCACTACTGCTGGAATGTCAACTGACCGCGGCGGAGAAATCCCGCCGTGTATGTAATAGGCCTATAGGGACTTAACTGCTGCCGTTATCAGTCCCTAGACTTACAAGTGTACAAATGCTTGTGAATCTATTAGATCAAACTACTATGGTGATCAGTCCCTACACTTACAAAATGTGTACCTAAGGACAACACATTCACCCGTGACCCAGGGAGGATTCGAACCTCCGACTGCGAGCAACGGCGCGGTCCTCAGCGAGGTACAGTCTTAGACAAAAAAAATTGATCGCCGGCCGGCCGACGCAGAATGCTGTCCGCCGATGAGCACGATCTGGCAACACTGTAGAATGCGTTACTGTCAGGAGGAAGTGATATGTCCTTCTCGAGATGGATCTATGAGATGTGAGCGTGTGGTCTCGCGGTAAGAGTCGCATTTACAAACATATATGTAAGCAGTCGCGAGAACGAATCCAACCACCTTCAACTTTTTTTTTTTTTAACCGCAAATCGGCTGTCTTCGTTATCAGTGTGGAAGAACCTCAAATATAACAGCGAAAAGTCCCAGAAATATTACACAAAAGAACTCGCTGCTGCATCAAAACTGAACTGTTTACTCTCGGGAGTAGTGGGCACCGGCTATGGCGACGCGCCAGCGGCCGCATCGCGGCTGCCGCCTGCGGACTCAGTGACAGCGGCGCGCCGCTGAGAGTTCGTTTACCGGCTGTTATATCCTTACCTCAAGTTCTGGTACTTAGATAACTGTCACGTATTGAATTTTTCTGACATATATGAACATGATCTAAACGTCGTAAAGTAGAATCGGTATAAAGGGTCATAGGGGTGACTATTACCACATTTTTCTTGAACGTCATCAGGCCGCTCAATCAGGATTCCTACTCACGATTGTTACTAGTAACGAGTTATGATGCTCTCATGCTGACATCTTAAGAAGAAATTAATGATTGAGTACTAAAAGATTTTTATACTCAGCAAAATGCAAACACAACGCCAGTGTGCGCCCATTTTTTGCAAACAACTGAGACACCATTTAGCCGCACTCTGAGGACAAACGACCTAAAAAATTACATAATGTGTTAGTACTACACTATAATAATTCCCGTTGATTTCACAAAGAATACATCGAATAGTGTGCTTTGGAAGTCACCCATTCCGCACCTACTCTGTCGATCATATGTCCTCAAATGTTTATCTTTCCTGCCCCTACTCGAATAACCTTCGACAAAAATTATTTCCAGGCGAAAATACACGTCGAACATCGATTGGCGTCATAATTAGCTTGGAATCAGTTTGATTCTTAAGGGAGAGATATGGTAAACAACCAGAAAGTTGTCAGACTTTCACATAATCTGATAGAATAAAGCAAGTAACCACAAGAGGTTTCTTGTTGTTTTCGATGTGGATTCGTGGAACTCCTGTCACGAAAAAAGCTAAAAAGTTTTACTCCGATGAGACCGGAACCAGTGACCAAATCCACCTCTCCGTGACAGACGACGACTTTACCTCAGAGCTAGCGAGGAGCTGTTCAGCCCAGTTCTTTCCTACTGCCACATACATCAGTAGAACATATAAGTCGCAACGTAAGAGATTAGTTGGAACTTCGCCGTGCAAACAATTTTCTGGACCCAAAAGCATGAACAAATAGCCTTCTGTCGCCTCTCGACTGAGAAACCTGTCAGATTATGCAATGGACATTATAGGAAACATCAAGTGAATTTATGAGCATAGTTCTGTGCCAACCAGGAAGTAAGACCTCGGTACCAGCGTTGACAGACTTACACTGCGATGTTGCCAAGCTTCAGTCATACTATCAACAGGAAGAATAAGAGCCGTGGTGATTGCCAAGCGAGCTCGACAGAGACTTAGCTCGCGCCTCGCGCGCCTGGTGGGGGTCCGAACACCTAAAGTATATGTCAATGAGCCCTGCTCGCAAGTCCGTAACTAGCTTTAATGAGTCGATCGTTGTCACTAATAAAAATATACAGATGCAACGACCTCTAACATAGTAATAAGTGTTTCAATCATTTGCGTATTCTGTCTTAAGCACAATGACAACAAAAGTAATTCACCAGTGCTGCTTTACATTTCTTCGAGCATTTCCATTGATTATTCTGAAAACATTAGACGTAAGCGTCAGTTTTCTTTACAATTATAGACTCAGAAAATATCTTTCTTGATATCGCTGTCAGAGGCACAAACGAACGAAGAGAGACAAACAAACGAAGAGAAATCAATGCAGCATTGTTTTCAAGATGTGAACATTTCTGGGAAAGCTTCGTAACATGGTGTGCAAAATAAGAAGAGCTGTTATCCAAACATAGAATTAGGGACAGTAATGTGTAGATTAAATTATCTTTAAGCCAAACTGTCATCCAGTCTACAAATATTGCAAAAATATTACTATCACCTGTTGTATAGAGTCCCATCAAATCCCCTAACAAAAACGAGCAGCAGATATAATGAAAACCTTTTGATGACTATGCAGAACATTCAGGCAGAATGAACCCTAAATCCAAAATAACTATGGGTTAACGAAGCAGAGCATAGTGCTGATATTTAATGCAGCAGTTGCACAGTTTTTTTATTTTTTATTAATTTTTTACCCCAGCCGTTTTCATATGAATACAAGGTCCAAGCTCCCACAATATTCATATGAGAACCATTGGGCCATAATATGATGACACAGTTGATCAGATTCTTATAGAAATTTCAGTGACTTTGTCTATGCTGCCAATGGATAACGCCAAAATGTCACTATTTCGGAATATATCACAGTTCTGTTAAGTTCTGTTGCTCAACAGTTAGTGAACAGTATCGACACCTCTCCACGTAACACGACCCATCAGATGCCAATTATACGCAGCTAAATTTTATAATTTGATCTTCCTACTAACGATTTCATTTCTTTCACGACAGTGTTATTACTTACTGAAAGTGTTCAACAAGCATGAGTCTATCACTTCTCGTTCACGTCCACTTCCTGCTCTCACCCCTACACCCACTATAGAGGTCTAATAAATGACACAAAGTACAGGTTTATATCTACATTAATGGGGCTATTGATGTCAGTTTTCCCGACAGTATTCTGCTATTGTTCTGAAGGTGAATACTCGACGTAAATAGTAATATTCAGTTGGATGATTAGCTGAGGTGTCGATTTCAGTTCCACAAACCAAAAGATGGTGGAATTAAGCGAATAAAAAGCGTCTATATGCAAATAAATGAAAATGAAATAACAGTTAATGGAAATACTTTCTTGACCTACAGACCACTGCAATACAAATTCTTGGATTTCACAGAAATGAATTACTTAAGCCCTACTTTTGTTTTGGTGCATTTCACTTACACTAGAGAAGGGATAATACATGCGAATATTTCATTAGTATTACAGGTCCTGGAACTCCGTCGATTATTACCGAGTTGACAATCACTTTCAGTATGACATTCGTTGTTTGAGTCTGACTAAAGGGGCTTTGTGACGTCATTTTATTAATCGAATTCTTTAAACTTCTCGAGAGTTGCAGGAAAGTGAATTCAGGTAGACAGCGGTAATATTGAAAATTTGTACCGCAGTGGTAGTGGAACCCTGCTTTCTTTTTCCTAGTAGAGCTATTCTTTGCGGTCGTTGGATAGTTTTTGTTCTATGTTGATTGCTAAGATTGATCTCAGTTTCCCTCCCTTAAAAAAGATAACAACAAAAAATTACAGATGCGACACTCCTCTGGCCGAGAGAGCTGGAAGAATCGCCTCGGCTATTTATGCAAATAATATTCAATATGCTTCAAGATTTTTAAAACATGTTGTCACTGACTCTTATATAGGTATGACAGCTGTGGAGATAGTTCGAAACGTATGTATGGTGCGATTATTTTTGCGCTAATCACCTCACAAAAGATATTTCCCGTTTCAAGAAAGATTTTTCCGGTATTCATGATTTTACACATGAAAGGAAGACTCGATAACTCACGTAAGTCATGGACTATGATGAGTTGACCATCGTGCGACGTTGTCACTGGTCAGACAGGATTCAAAAGTTGGGAGCAGGAGTATTGCACACACACTTTCAAAGCGACAAAATCCAAATTATTGCGTTTGCACATAAACGTCATTAGTTCACTCATTAAGTGTAACGCTATTATTAGTGACTAATTCTGTAGCCTTTATGTTATCTTCTTAAATGGCTGGTAGCTCTTTCAAAATAGGGTTAAAATTCTGATCTACAGAGGGACTGGTACCATGACCTAAAGCAGCCCTCACTTAAGAAGTAGACACGTCATCTCTCTACTGTCGCGCTGCTACGTCTCACTTCCTGCTTGTTCCATTGGTGGTTACAACTAATCGCCAATTTACGCATCGTTTGACCTCCTTGCGCTTGAAGTAGAAAGTAATGCGCCGATGTCGCACCGTTAAAGAAAGTAACTGAGATTATTCACCAAACAGACAGGTAAATATTAAGTGACTTTATCATGTTTCTGTGTCATACCGGAAGTAACTCGGCGGTCCCGCCGGTGCCAAAGAGCTCTCAAACTTGCACTGCGTTCAAAACAGAGACTTACCGAGATTTCAATACGTTCAACTAGCTTAGCGTTGAGCTCATTTTCCAGAGAGTGCTTCTGAATCGGTGCACGGTGTAGTTACGAACGATGTCTCCACCCTGTCACAATATTCAAATGAGAATTGTAGGCGTTTAGTACGACGGCACAGACAGGCAGACAGATCTTGTAGAGACTTTCCATGCGCTACTAGTACTTGACACTTAACTACGTCGGTTTGTAGGACTTATTTTCTGCCCGTGAAAGAGTTTTGCAGTAGCGGCTAATAAGCATTCACATTCTGGTACCACACACATAACCAGAGAAATAATATGCCAGTTAATCGCAGTGAAATACAATAACACCGTGTCTTTCTGGCAGCGACTGTCTTTTCGGTTTTTCTATTTTGTTTTGCAGCAGTCTGCCACGTCCTTTTGGAAGTGAAAGCTGGTTTTTTTTTTTTTTTTTTGAGAGATTATTGTACTTTTATTTTGAAGACATAAACGCCTCCATTCTTACAGCTCCACCAATCAAAATGCAGTTCAATGACTGACATAAATTCGTTTCTAACAGATAAACAATGTTATAGTAGTAACTGACAAGTGTGGCGAGTTCTATGTCATCTGACGATTACGAACTCAGGTGTTTCGTAGGATTCTTGTAGTTGATGTTGCAGTCGTACCCATTTAAAAAACAGGCATAGTAAAAGCTTCCAGCTTTAAACATACTTTGTGGTGGGATTTAACTGCATGGTTTGTTGCAGCAGTACGCAGGTGGTGATATATTGTCGAGTCTGTGAAGATTCTCTCATTTCTTTAGTGCAGGCTAAGTTAGAAAGCTGCTGTTAGAATTATTGAAATGAAGTGATCATATGGCATTATTGTCCGGGACATACCAGGCGGGATTTTTCGGCCGCATTACTATTTCATCTATCTCAAATTTAACATTCTGCAGTAATAATAACAAAATAACAAAAGATAGGAAACAATTCGCCGTAAAGACGAACGCTGAGTCACAGGCAGACACAAATAAGACATTCACATCAAGACAATTTAAATTTTAGGCCGCAGCCTTTTTCAGAAAGAGAAACATTCAAACACACAATCACTCAGGCGTGACTTATCCCCACACGTCAGCCATTGCTGGCAGCTCAGCACACATTTCAAGCTCGTTTTTCTCATCATTAGGCGTTTATGCGTTCTGATCCGTTAGTTAAAGAAATTGTCTTAGCATCGGTTTCGTTCACTCTCCCCTCTAGTGGGGCTATTTTAGTCTCAGACTGATAGTCATGCTCCCTGGGGCATGTATATGTGTGCCGTCTTTAGTATAAGCTGGTTCATAAGTAGTTTGTAAGTTTAGGGACTGATGACCCGCAGTTAACTCTCACAGGCTTTAGAAAAAGAAAAAAGTGAGAGAGAGAAATCGATGCCCAGTGGTGCCTTCCACTAGCGTAAAGAAATGTCTCTTCATGTGTCCTGACTGAAATCATGGCCTATATGGGTAGCGGATAGTGTTACATTCTTCGTTTTCGCGTGACATCGTGTAATACACATTTTATAAGCCACTTGATCAATCATGATTACTACATCTCACACTTCATCTTCATCCATGGCACAACAACGAATTACGAAAATAGGGTTTCCATGCTATAAATTACGAGAGACATTGTAATTTACTCTTCAGATGAGCTCGTTGTAGACGAAGACGTAAATTTCCTATGATTATTGATTATTACACATGAATTATATTTAACTGTTTGTCAGACAATAAACGTAATGGCACTTCAATGGTATTTAGTCATCAGGCATTGATTGTATTTGTAATTTACGCAATGTATTAATGTTTTGTATACGGTGTCTAACAAGTCGGGTTCAAATATCGCTAAGAGGCCTTTGTCATATAACATTTCCGTGTCCATCATGTCAGATTGAGCATGACTGGCTGAATCATACCAAACGATGCAGTTAGGAGCTGATGAGACATCGGATCAGTTACCCAACCTGGAGGAACCTCTACAGAGTACCAGGCTTCTAACTGACGTATTTTGCGCACCATCTATGCCACTAACGTGATACCTATGTTAAGCAACTAACAGAAGTGCAGCGGCTTTAGTCCGAAGTTATCATGCCGACAGTACAGGACAGAATCTGCATAAATATATGAGTAGCTTCTTATCCGTCGTTTACAAATAATTGAGATAAACGCCATTTTAATTACGAAACGTGTATTTCAATACTGCTTTGGTGATCATTTTCAACTAAGTGATGACCAGACTAACATGCATACGTATTAACTCCACGTTTCGTAATAAAAATGGTTTATCTCAGTTATTTACAAACGACAGATGTCCGTCTTTGATAACAAGCTACCCAAATCATCGTACAGTAAGATCGCAGGGTAGTATACAATTTGTGCAAACGCCAGTCGGCTTTTGTAATAGCCGAAGAGCATGAAAGGGACACAGTAGTTGTGAAAGGAGTAACACAGGCCTGTAACTTTTCCCCCAATGTTGTTCAATCTGTTCACTGAGTAGGCTGTGAAGGAGAGAAAGAAGAAATTTGGAGAAAAGGATTAAACTTCAGGGACAAGAAGTAAATACTTTGCGATTTGCCGATGACGTAGTAATTTTGTCAGAGACTGCAATGGACCTAGAAGAGCAATTGTATGGAATGGACCGTGTCTTGAAAAGAGGGTGTGAATTAAACATTAACCACAGCAGAAAAAAAAAAGGTTTGTTGGTTGTGTGTGTGTGGGGAGGGGGGATTTGGAGGGTTGGGTTGTGATTTGAAGGCACTAGACTATTCAGGTCATCAATCCCTATTTCGGATAAGGATGGGAAAGTAAATCGGGGGTTCCCTTTGAAAGGACGCATTTTAACTTTCGCCTGGAGTGATGTAGGGAAATCATGGCAAACGTAAATCAGGATGGCAGGAGGTGGATTTGAACCACCATCCACCCCAATGCGGGTCCATTGTGCGAACCACCGCCCTACCTCGCTACTCTGAGTTTTGTTATTTGGATTGTAAAATAACTTCTGATGCCCGGAGTAGCGAAGACATAAAACGTAGAATGCAATGGGAGAAAAAGTATTTCTGAAGAAGAGAATTTAAGGGATATGGAGTCTTTTCTGAAGGCCTTATACGGCAGTGAAGCGTGGACGATAAACCAGTTCAGACAAGAAGAGGATATCTTTCTAAATTTCTTGCAACAGGAGAACGCTGAAGAGTAGATGGATAGATCATTTGAGTAATGAGGACGTTCTGAACAGAATTGGGGACAAAAGAAATTTCTGACATATCTTGTCTAAAGGGATAGAAAAGAATTAGGAACAGAATTTGTCGCACATGTAACTAAAACACCAATTCTTGGAGTACTGTCCACATTTCATGGAATATGCAAGTGATACCCGAAAACATAGTTTATTTAAATTCCAAAAATTATTATTATTTGATTAATGATGGAAATTCTCCTCAGAGAAAGTTAAATGTGCGTGTTTGTGTGTGTGTGTGTGTGTGTGTGTGTGTGTGTGTGTGTGTGTGTGTGTGCGTGCGCATGCGCGCGTTTGTGTGTGTGTGTGTGTGTGTGTGTGTGTGTGTGTGTGTACTGCTTTCTCTTTCCTCTTTGCTTATATATTCTCTCTGACTTGATTCAGTACTAAAATACATTATCTCTGACTTCCACACTCCTTAACACCATCCTCATGTCCTAGGTCGTGTTTTACCTTCCCTGACTTTCCGTTCCCATCATTTTTTCTTCCCTTCTCTCCCACCTGAAGAAGGAACTGTGTTCCGAAAGCTTGTCCGTTTCGTATGTTTTCTTTTTTTTCTTCATTTGTGTCACTATTGGTGGTACAGCACAAAGGTAAGCACTGGCCGGCCAATCTAAAGCTTTGAAAAATAATTTAAAAATTATTATTACTGCGATCAATTTTGACGTTAACCACGCAGATCTGATCATTAGTGTGAAAGCAGGATCGTTAAACAGATGCAGAACAGAATGTTGTATTTCTATAGAAACCTCCCTCGAAATATTTTCTCCATTAGGCTTATGCAAGCTGCCTGCTTTATACATTTTTAGTGAAACCTTCAACCTGCCTGCAAAAAGAAACATCAGAGTAAAGTGGAGTACCTGCTCGTGGTATATTTTTACGCAGTAAAAGCCTACGTTTCTTCTCTCTACAAAGTTTTGATGGAAAAGTGCCTGATCAGTGTATACTCAAGCAAATGTTATCCACATACGTGAGACTGTAACTACCTACCAGAAATATAATTCAAGTATGAAGAAAGTTTGTTTATTAATACCAACTGCTACGACAAAAGCACATGTCTGAATAATTTTCCATTGCATATTATAACGATATTCTGTACACGTCCGCATGATAACCGCAAACCATAGCCACAGCACCACTCCCTCTATCTCAGAACAACACTCACGTTAATGCTATAGGAGATGCGCGGAAACAACATCTATTTCGTCGGAAAAGCCACGTACCGATTTACGGGTCTATCGGTCTACTTAGGAGGTATAAAAAACACTGGACAGTTTGATATTCTGTGTTTGCAACGATACTGAGCACATAACTCCGATCGATGTCCTTACAGGTAACGACCGCACAAAGGACATTGAAAATTATAAATAGTGCCAGCATTGTATAAATTCTTATACATTATGATTAAGTGATGCTGATACTAGAATGAATATAAAATATTAGTTTAAGTGTTGCAAATATAACCCTTTATCAAATGTGCAGACGACACAAAAAGAATAATAGACGGATTATAAGAAAGAAAATGGGTCCAAGAGAAAGTACAGACGTTTGGAAAATCCAAGTAATGTAACCTACAAAAATATAGAAAACAATATCAGTCGGAGTGGTTAAGTGAGGGTTACCTTTTGTTGGACATATGTATTAAATGAATGATAAAAGGCTAAAGAAACAATTATTCGTATACTTTCTGGAAGAATACTTAGAAAGAAACATCGTCAAATAATCTGAACTAACCACAATAAAGTTAGCAGCTATCGAAAGAGGATGAAATAAGAAATTGGAATCAACCTGGAAACAAAAGTAAAATACAACATGGGAGATTATGACGGATAAATTAATCTATACATTACTGTCCCTAAATCTATGTTTGGATAACAGAAGCTCTTCTTATTTTGCACACCATGTTACGAAGCTTTCCCAGAAATGTTCACATCTTGAAAACAATACTGCATTGATTTCTCTTCGTTTGTTTGTCTCTCTTCGTTCGTTTGTGCCTCTGACAGCGATATCAAGAAAGATATTTTCTGAGTCTATAATTGTAAAGAAAACTGACGCTTACGTCTAATGTTTTCAGAATAATCAATGGAAATGCTCGAAGAAATGTAAAGCAGCACTGGTGAATTACTTTTGTTGTCATTGTGCTTAAGACAGAATACGCAAATGATTGAAACACTTATTACTATGTTAGAGGTCGTTGCATCTGTATATTTTTATTAGTGACAACGATCGACTCATTAAAGCTAGTTACGGACTTGCGAGCAGGGCTCATTGACATATACTTTAGGTGTTCGGACCCCCACCAGGCGCGCGAGGCGCGAGCTAAGTCTCTGTCGAGCTCGCTTGGCAATCACCACGGCTCTTATTCTTCCTGTTGATAGTATGACTGAAGCTTGGCAACATCGCAGTGTAAGTCTGTCAACGCTGGTACCGAGGTCTTACTTCCTGGTTGGCACAGAACTATGCTCATAAATTCACTTGATGTTTCCTATAATGTCCATTGCATAATCTGACAGGTTTCTCAGTCGAGAGGCGACAGAAGGCTATTTGTTCATGCTTTTGGGTCCAGAAAATTGTTTGCACGGCGAAGTTCCAACTAATCTCTTACGTTGCGACTTATATGTTCTACTGATGTATGTGGCAGTAGGAAAGAACTGGGCTGAACAGCTCCTCGCTAGCTCTGAGGTAAAGTCGTCGTCTGTCACGGAGAGGTGGATTTGGTCACTGGTTCCGGTCTCATCGGAGTAAAACTTTTTAGCTTTTTTCGTGACAGGAGTTCCACGAATCCACATCGAAAACAACAAGAAACCTCTTGTGGTTACTTGCTTTATTCTATCAGATTATGTGAAAGTCTGACAACTTTCTGGTTGTTTACCATATCTCTCCCTTAAGAATCAAACTGATTCCAAGCTAATTATGACGCCAATCGATGTTCGACGTGTATTTTCGCCTGGAAATAATTTTTGTCGAAGGTTATTCGAGTAGGGGCAGGAAAGATAAACATTTGAGGACATATGATCGACAGAGTAGGTGCGGAATGGGTGACTTCCAAAGCACACTATTCGATGTATTCTTTGTGAAATCAACGGGAATTATTATAGTGTAGTACTAACACATTATGTAATTTTTTAGGTCGTTTGTCCTCACAGTGCGGCTAAATGGTGTCTCAGTTGTTTGCAAAAAATGGGCGCACACTGGCGTTGTGTTTGCATTTTGCTGAGTATAAAAATCTTTTAGTACTCAATCATTAATTTCTTCTTAAGATGTCAGCATGAGAGCATCATAACTCGTTACTAGTAACAATCGTGAGTAGGAATCCTGATTGAGCGGCCTGATGACGTTCAAGAAAAATGTGGTAATAGTCACCCCTATGACCCTTTATACCGATTCTACTTTACGACGTTTAGATCATGTTCATATATGTCAGAAAAATTCAATACGTGACAGTTATCTAAGTACCAGAACTTGAGGTAAGGATATAACAGCCGGTAAACGAACTCTCAGCGGCGCGCCGCTGTCACTGAGTCCGCAGGCGGCAGCCGCGATGCGGCCGCTGGCGCGTCGCCATAGCCGGTGCCCACTACTCCCGAGAGTAAACAGTTCAGTTTTGATGCAGCAGCGAGTTCTTTTGTGTAATATTTCTGGGACTTTTCGCTGTTATATTTGAGGTTCTTCCACACTGATAACGAAGACAGCCGATTTGCGGTTTAAAAAAAAAAAGTTGAAGGTGGTTGGATTCGTTCTCGCGACTGCTTACATATACGTTTGTAAATGCGACTCTTACCGCGAGACCACACGCTCACATCTCATAGATCCATCTCGAGAAGGACATATCACTTCCTCCTGACAGTAATGCATTCTACAGTGTTGCCAGATCGTGCTCATCGGCGGACAGCATTCTGCGTCGGCCGGCCGGCAATCAATTTTTTTGTCTAAGACTGTACCTATGAACGCTCTAACGCTCTGAATCTCCATCGCGAAAAAATCATAAATTTCTAGCAATGAGAGACGTACGTCCACGGCTACAGAAGATACTCAAATATATGTGTATGTTAGGCATTCAAACTCCATCAAAAGGAAATCCTGTAAAAAGTTTGGGCAGTGTCGGGAACCGACCTCCAGCATTGAAAACCGTTAACATTTAATTTGACTCCGATGACAAACAATATGCATTAAAAATTACAGCCAACGAACACTTTTCCACACTGAGGATAGAATAACGAACAGTATTGTAGGCGTAAACCCGCTAGGTCAGCCGTGCGGTCTAACGCATCGTTTTTCGAGACGTGGAGGCGTACCGGCCCCGGTTCGAATCCGCCCGACATATTAACTAGGCGGGTGGGAGTGCCGGCCAGCCTGTATGTGGCTTTTGAGGCGGTTTTGCACATCTTCCTAGGTGAATATCGGGTTAATCCCCAAGTCCCACCTCAGTTACACGAATCGCAACCATTTCGTAACAAGTAAACGAAGGCTTCCGCAGCGGTTGTCACTGTTGATAAAACTCTTCTGGGTATTTGACTGCCTCTTCAATATATCAAATATTTCACCGACGTTTTTGGCGACTACTGCAAGTGGCCTTCTTCTGGGTGTCACGTTAACCCAGAAGGAGGCCGGTTGCAATAGTGGCCGAAACGTCGCTGAAACATTTGTTATATTGACGATGCGATCCAATACCCAGATGAGTTTTATCAACATTTCGTAACACTTTACACTTTCACGCTTATAACACTATACGCAGACAATTTATTTTCTGCCGGGGTGCCGGGAGGGGGAGGTGGGGCATGGGGTGGCGACATGAAGGGCATCTTGCCATTCCGTAAATATTAACACACGCCAGATCCCGATTTAACAAAGAACCAACCATGTATGTGCGGGAACATGGCGAAAGATAAAGAAGTATTGTAGGCGTAAACTGTGGTAGATGTTCAGAAAGTACCAGAGCTATAAGCTGAAATCGTATGGACGGAAGCAGAAATTCAAAATGTTCTAATGTTTGTACAGCTTATGGGACTTAACTACGGGGTCATCAGTCCCTAAGCTTACAAACTACTTATGAACTAACTAATCCTAAGGACGGCACAAATATCCATGCCCGAGGGGGGATTAGAAACCCTGACCGTAGTGGCCGTGCAGACCGTGACTGGAGCGCCTCAGTCCCCTCGGCCACCGCGGCCGGCGATGCAGAAATCTTTGTACTTTTTAACTCAGGCTAAATCCGGACATATCTTGAGTTTTGATGAAATTTTATCTAATATAAGTAAATGTATCTTAGGAGTTTAGAGATGTAATATATTGTAGCATTTCTCTCTCATTTAACTACAAATCTATGCGGAATGCTTATTTGTACTTGGTGAGAATGAAGTTTTTGTTTCGCATGAGATATGTACTTTACTGACAGTCCTAAAATTTTGGTCTTCTGAGAAACATTGTGATACTTCCTTTTTCTGTTAGAATACTTTTGTTTCTTGTGGAAGAAAGAAGCTTGGAGTTTAACGTCCCGTCGACAGAGTGGTCATTAGAGATGGGGCTTACGCTCGGATGGTTTGGGTAAGGATGTGGAAGGAAATCGGCAGTGCCCTTTCGAAGGAACCATCCCAGCTTTGCCTGGAGTGATTTAGGAAAATCACGGAAAACCTAAATCTGGATGGCCGGAGGTGGATTTGAACCACCATCCTTCCGAATGCGAGTCCATTTCTTGTGGGATTCGTGTTTCAATCAATAATACTCCTATGATTATTTCTTATGCGATACATTCTACAAGTAGTACTAATTCAGTCCAAATAACAGATGGCCGTGTACTTCTAATCAATATGTCAAATACAAATTCGTCCTCGCACGCACGGAAGACAGCGAATATAACTGCTCTGTCTCAACACTTCTTGTAGCGCAGTTTCGCGCTGGCACCGAAGAGCGCAGCACTGTCGACGACGTCTCGAAAGTTCGCGAGAATTTCTCGAGAATTTGCATTAGCGTCGCGCTTTTCTCGAGTGCACTTATAACCCATCCGTAACTTCTCCACCCACACACCGACTACGCAAAAACACCACACACTTCAGCATCTAACGCAGACACGCTGTTTTCGTTTCCATATCACTAACAACAGCTGCAGGTAACCAGCGACGACAAAACATCGCTTCTTTACATTTTGTGTTTTTTCTCCTTTTTTCCCATCTTCATTCCTCTCTCTCGTTTTCACCCCTTCTGTCCCCCACGACTGAAAGTGTGGCGGGAAAGAGTGTCGTTTCTACGGTCAAGAGTAGCATTCCGGCAACTAACATTTATTAAAGCAACCATCGAAATACCTGGTAGCATTATGGGCGTTAGAAGGTTGAACATATCCACAACACTTCCACGTATGTGACAATACCGTAGAGCCCAGGAATACTTTAGGTGCTACAGGGGAAACATATATGCGGTAGAAACACTGCCCTTATTCCTAGTTTGTTTCGCTCTTTGGTGCACAATTACGAATACATCCAAATGGTTCGAGCAGCGTGATATGTTCTTTGCGTTCAAGGTGTAGCAATGTGAAATAGCGACGCAGCCTTACGCATCTGTGGTATAAAATATCCACTCCATTATATGTTTGCGGCTGTGATCATTTCCGTCATAGTCAAATTGGCGAAGATTATACAATGCAGAATTGGAAAAGGACACACAATTTTACTATACACGCATTCACGACTGAAATATAATCTAGGGAGGTGCTACATAAATGTACTTAATTGCTGCCACGGCGCCGTCCGCGGTGGCCGAGGTGACTGAGGCGCTCCAGTCACGGTCAGCACGGCCACTACGGTCGGGGGTTCGAATCCCCCTCGGGCATGGATATTTGTGCCGTCCTAGTTCGTAAGTAGTTCATAAGTAGTTTGTAAGTTTAGGGACTGATGACCCCGAAGTTAAGTCCCATAAGCTATACAAACATTTGAACATTTTTGCTGCCACGGCGGTGACCGAGCGAATTGAAGCGCTATGCTGAGAGGCCTCTCCCCGTCGGGGGTTAGAATCCCCCCCCCCTCGGACATGGATGTTTGTGCCGTCTTTAGTATAAGATAGTTTATAATGTTAACTGATTCTTCTGTCGCTACTTGGTAGAACAGATTCATTATGAAAATTAAAATACACATAAAAGAAGTATACAAATAAATCCCACCGCGACATTACAAATGATAAACCCCACCCCTACATAAAAAAATAAGAAAATAAAAACTATTGAGGTTAAATTTGGTGTTGAATTAACAAATCTTCTTCAACATGTGCTGACTTCCACTTACATTTTATTCAATGGTCAGTTCTACGAAAAAACTGATGGAGTTGCAATGGGAAGCCCGTTGTCACCTATTGTGGCCTATTCGTTTATGGAGGATGTCGAGGAACTTGCTTTAGAGTCAGCGACAACCTACGTGTTTTTTTCAGATATGTAGACGACACTATTGTCGTTTGCCCTCACGGGAGTGAAAATTTAAACGGTTTTTTGGAACACCTAAATTCTGTCCACCCGAATATTCAGTTCAGTATTGAGGTGGAGAAGAATGGCTGTCTTCCTTTTCTTGATGTTTTGGTCAGAAGGAAGACTGATGGAATATTGGGACATTCTGTTTGTAGGAAGCCTACTCACACTGATTTGTATCTGCGAGCTGATAGTTGTCACCATCCAGCTCAGCGTGAAGGAGTACTTCGTACGTTGGTTCACAGGGCCCATGTCATTTCAGACCCTGAAAGTTTGTCAGCTGAGTTGTACCATCTCGAGGTGACTATTCGTCAGAATGGTTATAGTGAGAGACAGATAAAACATGCGTTTCGCTATCAGCTTAATGTGCAACGGGAGAGTAACAATAGCAATTTAGTGGCACATAAATCTGTGGCTTTTTTATATTTTTTTTCCTTACGCAGGAAGCATTTACAACAAGATTTGTCTTATTTTGCGGAAATATGATGTGAAATTTGTCTTTCGACCACCTTCTAAGATAAGGCCCTGTTGGGGTCCGAAAAGGATTATCTTGGTTTGCGTAAGGCAGATGTATATCTTATTCCTTGCAGTTGTGGCATGACATATACTGTTAAGACAATCAGGGCTGTGGAAGACCGGTGTATTGAACACAAACGTTACACGCGCTTACAACAGCGAAACACATCCGCTGTTGCAGAACACTGTCTTGGCAATGGTCATCCTATGGAATACAACGACACGAACATTCTGGCATGCATTTCCACCTATTGTGATAGTGTTATTAAGGAAGCTGTTGAAATTAAATGCCGACCGCGGTGACCGAGGAGACTGAGGCGCTCCAGTCACGGTCTGCACGGCCACTACGGTCGTGGGTTCGAATCCCCCCTCGGGCATGGATATTTGTGCCGTCCTTAGTCTTAGCTAGTTGATAAGTAGTTTGTAAGCTTAGGGACTGATGACCCCGCAGTTAAGTCCCATAAGTTTTACAAACATTTGAACTTTTTGAAATTAAACTAGCAAGCGACCTTATAAACAGAGATGGTGATTTTTGTTTAAATTCTGCTTGCAATCCGTCACTGTCTCTCGTCAAAAATCAGAGGGACAAAATTAATGGTGTCTCACCTGTTGATTAACAGTCACTATCGATATTTTTTATGTTTGCTCATCTTTGGTTGTGTTGACTCTGCAGTGACTTGTACTGTGTGTGTTATCTTCCTTGTTTAGACTTTGCAAACCGAGGTGTAAAATACGTTTTCACATTGCTTCCTTGAGTGCAGTTGTGCCTTGAGAATGGCAGAGTGTTCTCCTGTCGAAATATAGGCGGTTGTCAACGACGTCACTCGAGAGCATATCCGTAAGTTCTCTGAACAACTGTAATGATTGTATAACGAAAATGTGTAACACGTTACTAATACTGCAAGCACGGTAGATACAGGAGCTGCACCATCACAAGATGATCACGTCAATTAATGTTTCGACGAACGGCATTGTTCCCTGCGGGGTGTAGAGACCGTATTTCGACAATCTCCTCCCCTCTCTGTCTCACTGGGTTGGGTGATGTTTGGTAGCCCTAAAAATGTTCAAATGTTTGCAAAGTCTATGGGACTTAACTACGGAGTCATCAGTCCCTAAACTCACAAACTACTTACAAACTAGCTAATACTAAGGACGGCACAAATATCCATGCCCGAGGGGAGATCCGACCCCCCCCCCGACCGTAGTGGCCGTGCAGATCGTGACTGGAGCGCCTCAGTCCCCTCGGCCACCGCGGCCGGCTGGTAGCCCTAGCCTCTATCGTGAGGTTGATTGTAATACTACTGATTTTGCTATGGTTGTCCCCTATTATTTCCGGATTTGTTTTGGAACCTAGGAGGTCGGTTTCTGTCTCCATTGTGGCTGGTTATGATTTTGAGGCCGATAGTTACTGTTATTACTTGGTTTTTGGTTGTTATGGTAGCCCCTATTATTTTGATTGCCCCAGTTTCCTTGAGGCTGCAAATGCGCTTATGCTTCTGGTTTTGGGTATTACCAGTTTGCAGTTTATTAATATTGTTATTCCCACGGAATTTGTCGGAATAACCATTATTTGCACCAAGACCATGGTTTTCATCAGGATGGAAATCTATCCGCCTTCTTGACTTCTCCTGCCAATTCCGGATTCCACATATTCTGCCTCCCTCTGATAAACTGATTGGTCGTCCCGTCACATTTACCGATCATACTGCATTGATATGCTTCTGGGAGCCGAGTGAAACAGTGTCAAACGAGTTCTTTTCTGTACAAGAGCTATGGAGGAATCCATTCTTCTTTACTAAATGGTCGATAAATTTTATTGGGGCTTTGTTCCCAGCAGACTCCATGTCACGTTCTGTTATTATTTCCTCTTTAATGCGCTTTTGTGTCTGTGACGACCAGTATGCAGGCAGGAAGGCATCTCTAAACTCTTTATAAGAAGAGCATATTTCGGCAGTAGTGCGCATTTGTTCCGCTATGCTCCCTTGCATCTGTCCGCATAAAATTCGAATTTGTATTCCAGCGGCCACGCTGCCTGCAACACCCTCTCGAACTGGGCAATAAAAGACTTCTGGTGAAGTGCATTACAGGACTTGCGGTACACATGGAAATTTTGTACGGATAAAAGGTATTTTAAGTCAAAGGCTTCAAAAGGTTAATTTCCGACACCATATCCTACCGTATTCTGTTCTCGCGTCGGATGGTTTACATCAACTGACGCGCATCCCGTGGAATCAGCTGATTCGTGTTGCAGTCTCTCCGAACGGCGGAGTGGGCAACAGTTATTTACAGGCTGTGCAGCCTCTTGTGTGACCGGTACTTGTTCACCGTGGTGAATCGCATGATTAGCGAAATGTGATATTGAATTTCGCATATAATGCGATAATTAACAGTATATACTATCTCTCCTTTTAAGTATTTTTTGAATGTATACTATATTAATTCATTTATTACAAGGTATGCACTTCACTACACTGAGGATTTTTTTACTTTTCAGTCTCTTCTGAAGAAAAGGAATACTGGCACAAAACAGGTAAGGAAAAAAAAAATATTCGACTTGCAATTATTCATTTTGGTAAAAATAAAAATAAATAAATAAATAAATGTAATACTGTTCGAGCATTAAACACAAGGGATAAATTGAATTGTCTCATACTTTTTGTTAATCTACTCGGTACTTCTAATATAAACAATTTGGTGTTTTTGTTGTACACACAAATAAAATCTAGTGGTTTCAGATTGTTTTTCATAAGCTTTTTGGTGGGATATTCCATTTCATGGTGGCAACACTCAGCGCAAAGCTGCTTATGGAACTCGACAACATCTCTGTACATGCACAGTTCTATCGGCGACAGACTGACACACACTTAAGCCGCTTATGAATAAGATTTTTGAGTAAGCTTTGTAGATTGTCAAAGACATTAAAGATAAATCTCAAGCATTAAATTAAAGTTTGTGATGCAGCCGGGAATCGAACCCGCACCTCCGTGCTTACTAAGCAGACCTCTTATCGCTAGACCACCACAGCATCAGCGATTAAGGCGCCTCGAAATAGACTAAGCACGATTTCCTTCACGTACATACTTTAATTCAGCTTTTGTCTTCCATAAAATATTGACACTACTGCCAAGGCTCTCCATGCAGCGGAATAGCACCTCGCAATGGACATTTTGGAAAATTCCTGTCTAAGTTGATATAAATATCAATGTAAATAGAAATATACTGTAGCGTGTTTTACTGAGACGTGATTGACACAATACTTGTCAAAGACTCCAAGACTCCAAGTTTAGACATTTATTCAACATACGTTTTACAACAATTCTGAGGACTTCGAACCCCTTATTCTTGCAGTTACACAAGTGACATGCTAAACAGAACCCTGTATTTCAACGAAACGGTCTGGCTGTCTCGAAAGAACATTTACATTAAGAGAATAAATGACACCGTTGCGGTGCGAGCCTCGGGTGTAGGAAGCTCTGAGTGAAGATCCTGGCGCAGCAGAAGCCGGCGTCGGCTGGAAGTTCTGCTCGCCGTGCGCTGTGCAGACAGTAGGCCTCAGGGCCCCTTGGAGGCAGGACCGTGCCGCTCTGTCCGGGATGGCGTGTGACGGGTACGGGCGGCGAACTCGCGTTCTCCGCCGGGCGATGACAGGAGGCTGCACCCCACCCAGGAGATGAAGGTAGCGCTCACCGACTGGGGCCTAGGTAAGCTGCCATTGTCGCCGCTGCGCTAAGTCCGGCGTTGCGTGGGAACTGACTGTCTCCAGTCGGCCCCTGGCCTTCTGGTGTCGAAGACACGACCCTCCGATGACGGCTGCGGCGCCCCGGCGCTTCCGGTGGTTTGGTCCGAACTCTTGTCCGTCTTCCGATGACTCTTCCGACCTGAGCTTAGAGGGGTCCGCCGGCCGCGGTGGCCGAGGGGACTGAAGCGCTTCAGTCACGGTCTGCACGGCCACTACGGTCGGGGTTTCGAATCCCCCCTCGGGCATGGATATTAGTGCCGTCCTAGTTTGTAAGTAGTTCATAAGTAGTTTGTAAGTTTAGGGACTGATGACCCCGTAGTTAAGTCCCATAAGCTTTAAAAACATTTGAACATTTTTAGAGGGGTCCGTTTATAGTCGAAAAGTTTTACTAGAACCTTCTGGTCGCTCTGGTAACCTGCATACGTTAGCGCAAGACACTTTAGTAAGATGACAAAATGACGCTCTCCACGTAGTCTGTATTGTTGCAAGAGCTCCCCTTTCTGGCGCCCACGTGCCTCGAATAACACTCCGGCCACCACTGTTTACAACTCTTTTTCGTAACCGCTGCTGCTGCTAACCCACTTTCTGTCTGCTATTAATCTTCATTGTCCAAGTACAATTCCCATAGTTATTTTATTATTAAATATTATAATTTATTTTAATTGATTTGTTTTACAATTTTCATTAGTACATTCTACAATACAATCCATGAGACGGATTTTCGTCACTAATAAGTCAAAGTCATTAATCTGAAGCATTAAATTAAAAATTGTAATTCGACCAGTAATCGAACCCGGACCTCTATGCTTATACGGCAGACGTCTTACCCCTAGACCACCACATCATCAGCGGTTAAAGCGCCTCAGAATAGTCTAATCACGATTTCCTTCAAGTCAGAAACTGTAATTCAGCTACTGTGTTCCATAGAATATCAACTTAGACAGGAATCTTCTAATATGTCCATTGCCTAGGTGCTATTCCGCTGCATGGAAAGCCTTGGCAGTAGTGACAATATTCTATGGAGCACAAAAGCTGAATTAAAGTTTGTGACGTGGAGGAAATCAAGCTTAGACTATTGCGAAGCGCTATATTCGATGGTGAGGTGGTAGTCTAGCGGTAAGACGTCTGCTAGTGAGCATGGAGGTACGAGTTCGATTCCCGGTCGCTTCACAAATTTTAATTTAATGCTTGAGATTTATCTTTATTGACAAATTCGAGACGAATATCCGTCTCATGGATTTTATATTTCAATTTACATTTGTAGATTGTGTTTGTAATTATCACATGAATTTCTTTGGCCCTTTTTGAAAATAGATGGCTCTTATCGCTCATATAAATCACCCGTCATTGTTGGTGATTACTTTTGAGTGGCTGTCAGTGGAGTGGGTGTGCTACTGTAACACGCGGGTCTGTCGCCCCGTTCGGCTTGTGCTGCGTGGGATCGGCGGCAGCGTGGGGCGGAGTGGCTCCAGATTACCCCCTGAGTGGCTGGAGGCGTGGCGGGCCCGACACGGCCGCGCTGCTACAAGTGCGGCGCTGGCAGTTGTCGCGAATAATTAATTAACGCCGAGCACCGAGCAGCCGGCTGCAAATTTCGCGCAGTGTCGTGCCGGGCTTACCTCGACATAATCGATCAGGCTCGCGGTAAGCTTCGGCGGCGTGTCGGCCCGTCTCCACCCGCTCCGCCGCCTAATCTGACGCGGTATCGAGTCTGAGGCGAATCGGAGTAACGGAACGGAATAGCGAGTGGGGACCGAGACAGATTAATCTGTGCCGTCACTAAGAGGTATTTGTTTGAGTTATCGTATCCTCAACAACAACATAATGAAACAGGTGTATGCGTATTCATCTGACATTTTTCTAAACCTTTATTTGGCACACACGGAAACAAATGTTCAAATGTTTGTACAGCTTCTGGGACTTAAATACAGGGTCATCAGTCCCTAAAGTAACAACTACTTATGAACTAGCTAATACTAAGGACGGCACAAATATTCATGCCCTAGGGGAGATTCGAACCCCCGACCGTTGTGGCCGTGCAGACCGTTGTGGCCGTGCAGACCGTGACTGGAGCGCCTCAGTCCCCTAGGTCAACGCGGCCGGGCTCACGGAAACCACGCGAAGATTAAGTATTATGTTACTTAAATGTGTATGGCCATGTGGTCAGATTTATACGATTATTTTTCAAAATATGGTTTCTGGTTCGTAAGTAACATTCCCCAAGAACTTCGCATGGTGGTACAGTATTGTAGGGGATAGGGAAAATTGGGGCACCTGGATATAGACGGGCATGCGCTTCCGCCATTTTTGTTCCTTCACTTCGACGAGCGATTGTGGAATAGGGCAGTAAATACGCTTTAAGCATGGTTGGCTGTGCAGCTCCGAATTGTTCTAAACGTTCAGATTCTTTTTTTTCCTTCCAATGGATCGTAAAGGACGTAAAATATGGTTAATAAATTGTCGTCGTGACAAATGGACACCAACAAGATCTTCAAAACGATGCGAGATGGGTTAATTCATTTGTAGTTATGCACAATTTTTACACGTTGTAAACGACAGGTTTCGACACTTTATTATTTTTTATATTTTACTTTTTTTCAGCGAAGGATTCGACGCTATGAACTGATACAGTACCAAAATTTAGACAATAATACTAATTACTTTTAAATGATGCACACTGTTTTTTAGTAGTTGCTATTGCTCATACGCCTCGCAACGATGTTTGAAGCTACTGGGATGTTGATTTTAGTTACAGCAACTGTGATGTTAATTTTAGTTACAGCATGGGCGGCTTAATTTGTTAATGTTGGCAAGAAAATGTTCGCTTTAGGTGGATAATTAATTTACTGATCGGACAAGTGTACATACAAGAAATGGTAAAAATGAAAATTTATTTTCTCTCATTATACCTGTTCGAGTTTTCAAAGAGCATTCAAAGGTCGTTTCTAATATCAGTACACTACACCGCCGAGGCCGTAAGAAAAACTGAACAATGACAAAGTAAGTTGTTAAATGTGAAATTAAAATATCTCGTATATTTAAATCTTTTACTGCGTCCTAGTTTATCACGGTCAAATATTTTGTGCAATGAAAAACTATTTTATATGAATTCTGAAAAATACGCCGTAAAAAAGTAAAGACGTGGGAGTGTATTCTGGAGCAAATTTATGGCATTCGAAAGCGGAGATTTCTTCCATGTTACCGCAGCATGGTAGTGCATGTGGTATCCCATAAAAGTGAACTGTCGAACCCGAAAGAGTTGCTCACAATACACACCCTGGTGGACAAATACCAGAAAACATATTTAACGATTTGTCAAACCACATTACAATAACTTATTACGACGATATTTATTATTGATCCAAATATATATTTTCTTTTTGGCATGTGTATTAACAACGAAGAAAGCGATATTTCAAAGGAATAACAGCAGAAAAACTCCGCCGTAGTGAGGCTCACGCTGTCGCCGTTTGGAACAAAAATGGCGGTGAGAAATACCGCTACAGCAGAAATTGATGCGCATGCCCGTCTACAGGTGCCCAAGGGAGAATATATACGTAATATGAAAAGTTAACGAGTTGTGAGTGACGTTTAACGCAGAAGTTGCACATGGAAGCGGTGCTGTGTTGAAATAAGGCGTGTGACAAAGTAGAACGGGACAAGCACGTTTATGATTTCAGCAAATAAAGTGGAGCTGCTCGGCGACGCTCAGGTGACGCAAGTAGGTCGGCGATGCCGCCGTACTGCGTAACAGTATGACAGCTGCATTGCTTAAAGGTGGATGCGACATACGTGATCTGAAGTAGGAGACCGGTCACGTTAGCAAAGATCAGCTATGCCTCATTTGTGATACACAGACCGATGGGGTCAACCTTGTATAAATACAGGCGAATAAGATAGGTTCGGAGAGAGTCAGCCACGGCAGAGAGAGAGAGGCAGCCACGGCTGGGCAGTCACCTGCCGCCCGGGCTGTGCTTCTCGTCGACAACAACTGTTATTGTTATCGCAAAACTGAGTCTGTCGCAGGCTGGACGCGCTTCGACGCAACGTGGCCAGCAGCCGGTCATCAAGATCAACACGGCATCCCCGACGAGAGATGCAGATAGCGGAAAAGCGGCGGCCCAGCCTGACGCAACGGGCTGCGAGGTCCCGGCCTCGACAGCAGCGCAACCGGGCGACGAACCAATGGATGTTACTTGGATGTGTGTACTGTCCTTAGTTTACAACAAATCATATATTGTGGGCATTCGCAGCTGTTGACTTCAGTCATAATGAATGAATACCGATTCAGCTGTATGGAACTCTTTTATTTTCAATCAACTAGTTTCGTGGCATTAGTGCCACATCATGAGGGTTATCTGTATACAAAGAAGAGCAAATGCCACTAACAATTACGTTATAGTATTTTACTTTGTGGTAATTCTTTCAGCAATCAGTCGTAAGAAATATATATATTTTTATGCAAATCTACATTTCGACCATCGTGTGGTCATTATCAATGCTTAAAACCAATTAAAATACTTACCACATCTCCACCACCATATTGGAAGTTGCGTTCCTACGATTTGCATAAAAAATATATATTTCTTACGACTGATTGCTGAAAGAATTACCACAAATCAAATACAGTCATGGAGCACCAATTTCAACATGGAATCAAACCTGATAATATTTTGCATTTGGCTATAGAGAAGAAAACTGTAGGTGCAAAGTACTCACAAATTATTTTATATTTTTCTCTCGGTGACTGTAGATGACCCAACGTTCTCTGGTCCTATTCCATAAATGATAATTAAATTGGATAGCCTGAATATAAACAATGTGTAATGTGTAAATGGTCAATATGATCAACTTAAGCATAGATACCGGTGGCGTTGCGCTGCGGACCCTCGTCGTAAACTATGTGGTGTTAGAGCTGGTACGTCAGAAGTGCGCATGCGCCAAAATCAAATTGAGCGTGAGGCGGTTAGCGCTATGAAACAAGTATTGTAGCAGAGAAGGTTGGGATACGTCTTTACGCATCACAAAAAATGTTCTTGAGGATATAAAGAACTTACATTACTGTTTTTCATCGTTAACCTAAAATCACCTTTTTTATATATTATTGTAATAAAAATAATTTTTTGAGCACAGCTTTTAGTCTGGCAATAAAATAAGTCATGAAATATATTGTACACTATATTATTAAATGTTCTGAATTTAAATAGTGTTTAAGTAGGTTCTCTTTGGGTATCCTACATGAAGACTGCATACCGTATGTATTATTATTCAAACAATAAAAATTACTAAGATGTGGCGATGGCGCAGCTCAATTTGCCCGTTGATTGTGTGCATTGGGAGACGCTTCTTGCATCTTAATATTTCGATCTCTTCCAGAATATTACGGTTGTATCCCTTTTCTTCCCTGTGGAGAATTTTTAAATTATTTGTAGCTTTTTAATGGATCGCCCCTCTTCCTGTAGAAGTTAAGCAGACTTGGAGTTAGCAAGATTCATGCGTTCTTTAAATCTTGTGCAGGAACTTCTGCCTATGGACGAGATATAATCTTAATACAAAATTGCGAACTTTGCTGTTATTTTGTGTAATAAGCCTATTGATCAGATTGATCCATATCAAAATAGCAAGGTAGCAAAGTTTAATGCAGAGAGAAGCAGTCGTTCCAATGCGCTTGGGAAAGAAAGAAAGACTACCCGTTCGAAAAATCTAGAGATGTTCAGAAAAGCGTAAAAACGTTCTTAATTCTGAAATAAATACGAGATAGCTTCAGGGAAAGACAGGTAATATACAGTACGTAATGGAACATAGGAGAAGACTCCAAGACCAAAGTAAAATTGATCTAATTAAAATGGAAGTAAAGCAGGAATGCATCTTCTCGAGCCACATTCGTTCAATGTATGCGTCGAAGAAACGATACCTTATATCTCTAAAAATTACAAAAGCGTCATAAAAATTTATAGGTAAAGACAGTCAATTGCAAGAATAGCTGGTGACATTGTTCTCGCCAGTGAAAGTGAAGAAGTAGAATATCATCTGTTTCATGGATATCATATTCTAATGAGTGCAGTGTATGAAGTGAGAATATACTTGGAAAAATAGAGAACAAATGAGGATAAGCAGAAATGAAAATAATGAAAAACCTTACATCAAAATGTAGACGTAGTTTAGGAGTTGTACTTACTTGGAAGAAAGTAATCAACAATTCACGAAGCAAATACGTCATCAAAGATAGTGTGCTGAAGGCAAAGAGGGCTTTCGTGGAGAAGAGATATTTAAGGGAGTCGAACACTGGAAGTGAGAAAGGAATTTATGAATACGTAAGGATAACAGCATTGTATGGTAGTGAATCATGAAAAGTGGGAGGAGCGAAAGAGAAAGTAATCAAAGCGTTTGGGATGAGATACTACTAAAAAATATCAATAAAATTATTCGAATTTTTACGATAACAAAGGAAAAAAGGTTTTTTTCACAGAAATGGTGCGAAATGAACCTAAGGAAAACATTATAAGAAGGGACGTGTGTGTGTGTGTGTGTGTGTGTGTGTGTGTGTGTGTGTGTGTGTGTGTGTGTGTGTGTGTGTGTGTGTATTGTACAGTGCTAAGAACTCTTACAGTAACAGTTAATAAACAGTAAACATGTGGCGAATCATTTCAAAGGCATTAAATCTAATTCTTTTATATGGAAAGGCAGAACAGAGGTAGTAGGAAGCTCTGAGATTGTTACGATTTATGGTGTATATTACAATTATATTTACTTTATCTGAAAGAATGATTGATAAAGGCAACTCCCGAACAGTATCGTAAACAGTAGCTACATTTAATGAAAGAGCGATTCATAACGTCCGCAGTTATATTATTACGTTTTTGTGTGTTTTTATTTTCACTGACTAAATGGATCAGCAAAACATAGTGTCATTTAAAATTAATTGCATTCAAATTAAAACTAAACATTTCCGGCGCTAACCGCTATGCCATAACAAAAATATCTTTGTACGCGTGCTAGATACGCAAGTGGCAAATGTAACTGAAAAACGGTAACTGAAAAGTCGCTCACTGCATGGAACACTATCTCTTCTGCCACCAACTGTATTTATAATATCGTTCTATACGTTAGGATTCACTTTGAATTTCTATTTATTTTAATGTTTTGATACCAAATTTTGTGGCGACACACTAAGTAGATTAGTTTTCGGTCCTTAACTAGTTTTACATTTTTTTTTTACTTATATTTGCATTTAATTCTCCTCTAGGCGTAAGAAAAGGACGTCTTGAATCAAGGTGTTGTGAAAGTAACCGGAGCAGCATAATGTACGCCAGTGGCGACGCAACGAACCGGGACCCTGAGTGCTATGTAGACAGGAAACGACACCCGCGGAGGCGGCCATATAGCGCGAAACTCTTGTGCAAGGATGCATCACCCAACAAAAGAAACAAATATAAGGAAATTAACAAACAATATAGCAGACAAGAATCCATTCCCTTAAAATGAATAACGATATTCAAACTGGATTCGCCTGATCCCAACACATGCATAAGCTAAATAACGCAACGGAACCCACACCAAAATATAGGAATCTCATTAATACACACTTAATGTGTATGACAAATGTATGCAAATTTAGGTGTACATTTTTCCACACACTTAAAATAACCTAAAATTACACAAGTTCAACCACAATCATTAACCGGTTAGTTTCACATCAGATAAAAACCCATAATACACAACAATCCAGATATTAAACACACACACATGAGTAAAACTTAATAGCGCAAAAGCGGAATAAATATAAGAATATTCATGGAGTGTAAAGTCGGCACCTGCAGAACTGGTACCGAGAAACAAGGACAGAATGTAACGGCAAATTAAGAAAAGCAGCATATAAATTGTTCTCCGGAATTCCTGAACGACCTTGTTGCAACATTAGCAAAAGCAACACAGCGAAGTCTGGTCCCCACACAGTGCCGACAAAAGCCCCTTTAATAGTTTCTCCGGAGTACGGTCATAACTCGCCGTCGGTGTGCGCAACTTCGGCGCACTTCGAGCAAACAAGAGGCAGCCAGAAGCAGGCAGCATGCAGGCTCTTACTCAGGAACAGTCCCCAGCAGCCGCACTCGAACACCCGTGTCGGTCCCCGGAATCAACTGTATTCGGAAATTTCGACCAAGGATCCCCCACACCACGGAAGCGTAGCGCCACAAAACAAAGACACAGACGACATGGCGATAGCCACACGGCTCAGCCAGGCCAACACGTCTGCCCACGTCAAAGCTGAGCCTTAGCCTCAGCCACTTTCTATTAAAATTTTCAGGAGACTTTGTTTCTGTTCCAGTCAGAAACAAATTTCGGTTCCAGCCAATTAGTATATTCGTAAGAGATTTGACACTCCCTTCTACAAAACTTTTGCTTTATGCAAAACCGCAAGGAAAGTTCCTTGAAAGAGGATCTCTCCATCGCACCCCCCTTTAGATTTGTGGGTATGATGACGCAGTGGACAGCACGTAGACCAAGCACGAAATCAGGAAAAAAATGTACGTAACTGTGAGAAAAGCAAAGTGGAAACAGTGAACAACCCAAGCGTAACATGTAAAATTTTGTAAATCAGCGACAGTCATGTTCTTTTGGTTATGTGATCATAGTGGTCAAACCTTCATCCTCCTTTCCGTCCATTCACTGACGTTCTCTCTTTTCTATACAGTAGTTACTCGGTATGTGTATTTCCGTCGCACAATAAGTTCAGGCGAAATGTCACATAAACTTTCGACAAGAACGTTGTGATCTGGGGCAATCTAGGCAATTAAACCGGAGACATAGTGAGTACAAGGTCCGCATTACATATAATTATTCCAATTCTGGAATTGTATGGAAGGCAGGGCGACGTGTTGTATCCGTTTCGGTGGTTCAGGAGAGATAAGTTTCGCTGAGACAAGGGTGGACAATGATCAACCGTCTGAAATGTGTTAACCCTATGCAAGAGAAACTGACGCGAAAGTAAGGAGACGTCTTAATGGACGCTTGGCAGATTCTTAAAAGACGGAAACTTTATTAATTTAGAAATAAATAATAAATCACACTGTTATGTGCCCACCAATCCTGAAGTGATCTACGATTTCTGAAAAGTTTGGCGCATCTTATGAACCAACAATATTGTGAGTGTGTGACACTTAACACGGAGTGACGCTATTCCATGAAAGGAATGCGCTGTCATTTGCTCAGAGCCCAGGACACTGCTGGTACTGGACAGGGTGTTCCAGAAGTAGCGTGTACTGGCCTGTCTGCCGCAGGTAGGTTTGTGCTGGATGAGTTGTGAGAGCTCACGGTAAAATGCAACGGTCAGACGTCGTTACGTAGCACAGCACGTCCGACTGGAAGCACAGGATAAGTGTAAACAATGTGCTGCCTTCAGGCCATTGATCGTAATTACAGTCGGCGTAGACTTATAAACTACTACGTACAATATATACGGCAAACAGTTGAAAGGGGGACTCCACCCGAACATGGAACTTTTCTTGTACTTTTGCGATGCTAACAAAATTTTAATATCGTATCTACCATGTAAAGATGTATACACAATGTTTTAAGTCCTTTAACCCTGCAGTAGTGACGCGAGTTTTCATACCGCCAGCAGTCGCTCGCAGTCTGACAGTCCGCAAGGCATTAAATAATTTTAGCAGCATCGTTTGAATACAAAAATCAAACTACGTAGCGTTATACATACTGAAGTGCTCATAGTACACATAGTCACGGTGGAATGGCCGAGAGCTCTAAGGTGCCTTATTGCTCAGCGTGCGGTTTCTCCCCGTCCGAGGTTCGAAACCTCTCTCCGCCATATGTGTGTGTTCGTGTGTATGTGAGTTGTCGTGAGCTTAGTTTTAGTTGAAATAGTTTGTAAGCCTAGGGCCTGATAACATGAGTATTAAGTCACATCGATTTACAAACATATGAACATTACATATATGATTCACATGATAAATTTAGGAGTAAGTTTTTCACTTTCAGATTTCATAATTCAACTGTTGGAAGTTTGTATAGGCCATTACATCGATGCAGTCGTTTCCTAACTGCACCAAGATATGGTATAGTTGAAATTCTTATATGTTCTCTGTTCTTACTGGCACTGAGAACATTTTCAATTTTTATGATATGTTTTCGTATTACTGGAGCTTATCATATTTATCAGGAAGGCATCTTTTACCAAAAAAGGTTTTATTTTATATTAAATTTGAAAATTATTTCGTGTGGGACAATGTCGGTTTACATAATATTTAATTGCCTAACGATTTCCGAAGCCGGCCGCGGTGGCCGACGGGAATAAGGCGCACCAGTCACGGTCTGCACGGCCACTACGGTCGGGGATTCGAATCCCCCTCGAGCATGGATATTTGTGCCGTCCTAGTTCGTAAGTAGTTCATAAGTAGTTTGTAAGCTTAGGGACTGATGACCCCGTGGTTAAGTCCCATAGAAAAGAAAAAAGAAAAACAAGAACATTTCCGAAATGGAATGTCTGATGTCGAGTTTCTAATAAGTTATTCTATCACAAACTCTTAAATCCCGTCGAGCGTCCGTAATCACAACGTCACCGTATGATCTGAATCAACAGAGCACTCTGCTAAGCACCACTATTTTATGCCCTGTATAGCGACAAAACCTATATATGTAATCTACGTACATCGCTTTCCCACGAATATAGAGGTTACTGCAGTGAAAATTTCGTTAGCCCACTAACAGACGAGATACTTAAATACGAGGGTCGTCCACAAGATATGTTCCGTTTCTAGTTCTGTCCGCGGCAGCGCTACGATCACGTTCCGAGCACGCGCGACATCTACTCTGACTCAAGAAGACATGTACGCCATTTTCAGATCACTACTGCCGACGTGTGGTTTGTAGTATTTCTTTATAATGTCAGCTGTAACAGGAAATTCCGCCGCGCGTGAATTTAGATCTGTGATTCGTTTTCTAAATGCAAAGAAATTTAAACCGAAGGAAATTCATCGGCAAATCTGCGAAGTTTACGAAAAAAATGCTGTGAGTGATTCAATGGTTAGAAGGTGGGTCATACTGTTCATTGAAGGACGTTATCAAGTGCACGAAGAAGTACGAAGTGGACGCCCGTCTCTGGTTACTGATGAACTGGTTCATACAGATGAAGAAAAGATACAGAACAACCGTAAGTTTACAATTAGTGTCCTTGCTATGGAAGTTGCGCAAATCTCACGATCACTAATTTATGAAATTGTTAATGACGAACTGATATTTCGAAAACGTTGGGTACCCCAAATTCTTACTGAACAACACTAAACACAACGGACGGGGAGTGCACTACAATTTTTGGCACCATACAATGAAGAAGGTGATCGTTTTCTTTCTCGGATAGTCACCGGGGATGAAATTTGGGAATCGTACGACACCCCTGAAACCAAACGGCAAACAATCCAATGGAGTAACATCCCCAACGGCGGTTAAGCCTAAGCAAATCTTGACACCTCAAAAGGCCATGTGCACTGGTTTTTGGGAGAGAAAAGGTAGTTTACTGATTGATTTCTTACCACGACGCCAAACAATCAACGCACATGCTTACCACAAGATCATTAAGAAACTGCCTCGCGCAATACACAACATGCGCCGAAGATTACTGTTTACTTATTTATTTATTCGTCATGATAATGCCCGCCGCACACGGCGAATTTGGGAAGACAGCTTTTACGGGAATTTCATTATGACGTGCTTTATCGTCCTCCGTACAGCCCGGAACTCGCTCTTAACGACTTTCATCTCTTCTTACACCTAAGATCTGTCCTTGGTGGTCAATACTTCTATGATGATGATGAGCTGATAGAACATGTTGCCACATAGTTGACTCCACAGGCAGCAACCATAAAGGGGGCATACAAAACCTTGTGCCAAAAGCTGTGACAAGTGCCTATAAGGAAAAAAATGTAGAAAAATGTAGAAAAGTATACCAGTTGTAGATTTTTATACAATAATTTTTTTATCTATAGATATTTGTTTTATATAACCAACGGAACTCACTTTGTGGACATACCTTGAATAATGGACGCAGACAACCCTTTTCAAAGATCGACTAATTTCTGTCTCCGTTAATTCAAGACGAGAAACTGTAGTTAAACAATGAGACAGGTTTCAGTTAAGGTCTCTGATGAGGCAGGACAGGAGACGAAACTGTGGAGTGACCTCATCAGAGGGGGCTTTTGTGCGCGGAGTGCTGTGCAGAGCCGGTTAAGGGTTTGTGGAAGGGGACAATGGAGGACTAGTGAAGGCAGCATCAGCGTCTCTCCGTGGCTGGACTGGATTAACGGCCCCAGATTTGTTGGTCGTTCCATTCTTCGGTCCCTGTGGTTACCCAAGAGTCGTCTCGCCGGTAATTCTAGGAGAAGACAGCCCTAACGTAGTGGAGGATACGTTTACTCGGTGTCGTGTATCTCTAAGGCTTACGAAATAAGTCGTCGTGAAAGGAGAAATGCATAGTCTGAGAAACGTAACACGTCACACCAATTTTATTTCGTATTACAAATGTTCTTTACTGGAATCTGATGGTACGGTAATCTGATGATCGAAATCTACCTGTATTAATAAAGAATTTTTTCAGCTACTGGACGCAATAATCACGATTTTCCCAAATTCTAAATATTTCCTGTGCAGACAAGATATAATATGGAGAGGTGCTGGATAGCGCGATGGGAGAGACACCTTGCCCGTTGCAGCTTATCCAACACAGAATGTCACCTGCTGACAAGTGATGATACTGTTACACCTGTCATTGAGGGATCTAGACTAGGATTCAGCACCTACTCATGTAACACCTGTATCCTTCTCAAAAGGAAGGATAAAACAGAGATGCATAGTGATGTGGCAACCAATCAGTGCGTTAAAATCGAAGAAAAAGAAGGGAAAGTCGTAGTGTCTGCCAACGAAATCATTTTGTGCATAACTTACCTTGCCTGTAGAGTGAGAGAGCTACGCGTCCTACGAAGATCGTTTCTAGTCAGATTACCGAGTTAGTCCTGCTATGGCACGGCTTAGAATTTATTTGGATGATTAATAATTATATCGTGAAATTTAAACTTTCACGGCTGGAAATCAAATTGTTAAAATTTTCGGGGCTATTACGCTGTGGTTTCGTGGATTTGTTACTGAAATCCATAGTTTCGTCACCATCTGCGGTAACTAGCAGGGGGATGTATCGAACGTTAAAAAGAGCCACGATCTTCATTTTGATTATGCTTTGCAATAGGAGACGAAACGTTTGGTTTCAATAACAAATCTACACGATCTCTGCGTAAAAGCCCGGAATATTTTAACAATATGGCTATAATTACACCATTATCAAAGAATATTCAAGTAGAAATGAAACATACTGGAGAGATATATTTTTGCACCATCTCCGATTAAGAGTTAAGAGTGCTCAAACTAGTTAAAACAGGAAACATACAAAGACAAACCCATATACAAATATAGTATAAGTGTCAGATTGTAATAGGTGCACAGAATGTCTGCAGGGGTTAATACGCAACATCACTAAACCCAGTGGGTTAGTAAGAACATGTAGTAATGTATGACATCGTTACTCGAGATAAACATGTTAGCTGACACTTAAAATTAATTTGAGTCAGCAGCTTACAGAATCTGTGCAGATTCGTTTCGTGTCTTGCACTGGATTATGTTAGCTTCGGTTTCACCATTTACTTCGTTGCCCCCGACCCTGAAACAACAGTTGCCACATCTATTTTAAAGTTCTATTTTATTTGAATCTAATAATTTGACCCCCTGCTACTTTAATAATAAGTAATTTTATTCGGTAAAGGTGTACCATTGACTATTTCGCTTGTCTTTAAGTATTAAAATGGATAGCTGTGCGCTCGTCTTACTAAAAATCAGAAACGGCTTGGCGGATTTGAATAATTTTTCGTTTTGTTTTGCTCGCCGTATTAAATCGGTGGCTCAGAAAGAAAAAAGTAAAACCCAAAGAAAGAGCTTAAATATTTAAAGAACCCAGAGTTTATTATGTCTGTGGAAGGCAACCCGCCATACGCAAATGTTTAAGCCCTGTAGCCGTAGAAAGACGAAAATACTTTCCTTTGGTGCATTATTTACACGAGTACAGGAAGTTGGAAAAGAGAAGAAAAAAAAAGATCTTTTAATATTATCTTTTACCTATCAAAAGATATTTTAGCATTGGTCGTAAGTTGAAGGGTTTTTTTTATTTTCTTATTTTTTTTTTATTTTTTTATTTATTTATTTATTTATTTATTTTTTTTTTTGTTATTGCAAATCTATTGCGACTATGGAATGTTCAACATCAGTGCAACATGCACAATCGAACTGAAAAATTTCAGGTTTTACATGTCAAGCCGCAAGCCATAGGTACAAAATGTTTCACAATGACCAATGCCGAAATTTCTTTTGATAGTTATCATTCTATGGTCGTGGTGCACACTGCTCCTAATAGTATCGTCATTTCATGGTCTTTTATGCATATCAAGAAGCGTGTCTCTTGGTGTGTTTGGTGGTGCGTCTGCAGTTCATCTTAATCTACAATTGTATTCCAATGTAGATGAAATTGTAGACACCTGGCATTGATAATAAGAGGAAGGTGCATATCGTAGCGTGCCTTATTCGCAGATTTGGACAAATCTCTACAAATCTAATACGATAGTTACGTAATTTTACACCTTTGACCATGAAAAGAAAGACGAAGCGCGCTATCTGCATAAACTATCTTATTGTGGTTGGCCGAGGGTCTTTAAGTAGAAACTACAATGCATACCTACTGTAGCGTTCGTCTGTTGAAGACATTTTGCACTCTTCACAATCAAAACAAGGGGGTATCTTATTTTGTACTTTGACACCATTTTACTTTATAAGTTTGCTGAAGTATGATGTATTCATGGAGAAAATTTTTATAAAAGTAGGCCAGAGATTGGTGCACGGCAAACGGAACCTTGCATCAATCTTTTGATAGTGCTTCACTAATCACCAATAAGGTTTACATATGTAAGTGAATTTTCATAACATAAGAAGGAGATTAAGAGGCAGAATCAATAGAGTAAAGAAAGGGAGGAGGTCTAATCTGATGGGTGGAGGCCAGAGAGAAGGGAAGAAGCAGATTGGCAGCGAGCAGGGGAGGTAATGACAGAGACATCGAGGGATGGATGCGGGGGAATGGAGAAAGGGGATGACGTTTAAGCAAGGAGGAGGAGGCGGAGTAGGATGATACAGAGGTATACAGCTGTATGGGGCAGATGGATAGAGAGAGGGAGGAGGGAGGCATACACGGATTAACTGAATATTGGAATAGGGAAATATCCAAGAAATGGCGAGTATTCAACTTCCTAATTCGTCGTCCTAAATAACGGAAAAAGTGTTGTGGTTATGACCTTCAGATTTTACGTGCACAATCCGATACGTCCTGTGGTTAGTGACTGCAGAAGTCCTAACTACTATTTGTTAGGCTAAAATAAGGGAGCTATTCACATTTCAATACGTGTTTAAAAAGTTATGTGATGGTACATGTTCTGGGAGGCGTAAAGCTACCTGCAATTGCACAACTCCTTTCATTGGACATTACACTAATATACCAACAGGCTAAAACTTCGCAGATTATCTACAGTAATTTTATGAAATTTCGTAAAGTCGCACCGAACTATGCATGTGAACTATTAGAGCTGGTCAAATTATATGTATCCTTCAACTATTTTTTATTAATCAGGGAATGTATTATCAATACGACGGCCGTGCCATGGACTCAAGCCTATCTGGTATACTTTCGGAAATTTTCACTAACAAATTGGAATGTAAATTCTTTGGTTCTAATACCGATCAAATAGGGAAAATTTTATTACACCGTGGATATGTCGACGTCGTTTTTATGACAATAACAGGGGATGAGAGTGACGTACCAGCATTGGTTCATGCATTCAATTGTCTTCATAAGAATAAAAGATTTACAACTGAATTAGAAGCCGGGAACATACTTAATTTTCTCGACCTACAGGTCACAAGAACGGAACAGAGTTTGGTTGTTAGCATCTTTCGTAAACCAGCTGCGACAGATTTAATAATCTCCAATGACTTATGCTACCCACAATCACAAAAATATGCTTTCATTAATTCCATGTTTCACAGATATCTAAATCGGAGGAAGTTATCGAAAAATAAACTAAGGTTATTATACAAATAGTGTTAGCTGACGGTTTCACAGAGAGGTCAATAAGGAAAATTGGGGAAAACATTATAAGAAAAGTAAAGAAAGAGCCGGTAGTTCATGGGGAAACAGTAAGATACATTTCGTTAACATAGTTTGACGTAGATTCAGATTAGATCGCGAATGCATTTCGCAAGGTAAACCTCAAAGTCGGCTTCCGAACCAACCATTATTACGACACAGCATGGTGTTAATGCCTGGTGAATTATGTAGAAGTGGAGTACACCAAATTATCTGTGGTTAATGTGATAGATTCTGTATTGGACAAAGGGGCAGATAATTTCGCGTTAGACTTCGCGAACACGGATACACCTGAGGGAATACAAAGACCATTTAAAAGCTATTGATGATAGTGTGTCTGTTCTATACTATGGAAATAAGGGCACTGTTTTGGACATTTTGGAAGAAGTTGAGGTTTACGTAAATTTTCTGATACAACCAGATTAAATGGTTTTCCAATTTTTTAAATATTGTTCTAATAAATATCTAAGTTGATTTGTTCGTTTTGATACAAAAATTTTGCATGTCATACATATGTTGCATTGTCCAAGACTATATTATCTTGTCGTACAATTGTTTACATTTTTGTTTGTATTCTTCTTTACTGGATCTTGGTTAACCAGATCGTACTTTGCTGCCCTCTGGCGAAATTTTTTTGTTTTCCATCCTGCTTACCGCACCTGGTGTATATCTGGTTTCTTATGTGTAATGCACCTAATATTAATTTTTATATTTTTGTAAGCCCATGTTTACTAGACTTTGTATATTTTGTACAGCTTTCATCTTATTGACTGGACCAGTAAATATCAGGAACATAATAGTGCTGTCCTCTGGTGAATTTCTTCTTGCCATAAGGCTTACGTATGTTTTGCGTACATGGACAGTCTGTCAAGCTGAACACACCACTTTGTGTTTCATGATTAGTAAAAACGTGATATATATGGGCTACGAGGCCCCGTTTTTATACTTTATGTGCGACATGAAGTATGGCGAATTGCGGTTTACATTATTTCACTTTTATATTCTAATCAACTATGTTCAACTTTGTAATGTTTTGTTTACATTTATAATTTTAGATTCTCTATTGATGAGCATCGAACGAAACGGATAAGAACAATAAAGAACTCATCACCACATGGATGTTCGTCGTTATTGCAGCCGTACAGCCTTTTGAAAGTATTTTTTTTATAATAATTGCTATAACGGCTGCTTGTCTCCATCAAGACTTCAAATCTGATTTGCAGTATATGGACATTGAATATTGGAATAAATAAATCAGCAGCGCACTATTTTCAGGTAGGTAATGAAGCGACGAAACCTTTGAGATTATCGGTTTCTAGACTTAGGAACTACTCCAATATTCAAACTAACGTCGGAGAAGAGCAACACACACGCCCACATCTACATATCCTCCCCCACGCCCGAGGGACGACTTAACTAAAGCGCTTCGCTCCGGAGCGCGCGGTTCATCTACATCTACATACATACTCCACAATTCAACGTAGGATGCGTGGCGGAGGGTACATTGTACCACTACTAGGACTTTCCTTTCCTATTCCACTCCCAAATGGAACGAGGAAAAAAAGAATGCCTATATGCTTCCGTACGAGCCCTAATTTCTCTTGTCTTTGTGATCTTTACGCGAAATGTAAGTAGCCGGCAGCAAGATTGTACTACACTCAGCTTCAAATTCCGTCCTTCTAAATTTACTTAACTAAATTCACGAAAAGAACATCGTCTTTCTTCCAGCGATCCCCAATTGAGTTGCCGGAGCATTTCCGTGACCCTCGCGCATTGGTCGAAGATACTTCTGAACCGCCGCTATGTCTTCCTTTAAACTGATCTGCTGCTGGTCCCAAACACTTGAGCAATACTCAAGACGTGGTCGTACAAGCGTTTTATACGCGGGTCTCCTTTACATGTACATCTTCCCAAAATTCTCCCAATAAACCGAAGTCGGCTGTCCGCCTTACACACAACTGTCTACATTGAGAGCTAGCTGCCATTCTTCGCACTAACTAGAAATTTTGTCTATGTCATCCTGTATGCTATTACAGTCAGTTATATACGACACCTTCCAATACACCACAGCATCATTAGCAAACCGCCGGAAATTACAACGTACTCTGTCCATCAGATCATTTATATTGATATAAAATAATAGGGGTCCTATCACACTCCCCTGGGGCACGCTTGACGATACACTCGTCTCTGATGAACACTCGCCGTCGAGAACAACGTACTGCATTCTATTACTTAGGAAGTCTTCCAGCCAGTCACAAATCTGTGAACCTATTCCATAAGCTCGTATCTTCGTTAGCAGTCTGCAGTGTGGCACCGTGTCGAACGCCTTTTTGAAGTCGAGAAAAACACAATCCGCCTGTTGCCCTTCGTCCATGGCTCGCAAGATGTCATGTGAGAAAAGAGCAAGCTGAGTTTCACATGAACGATGTTTCCTAAAGCCGTGCTGATTCATGGAAAGAAGCTTTTCCGTTTCAAGGAAATTTACTATATTCGAACTGAGAATATGCTCTAAAATTCTACATGAAACTAATGTCAACGATATTGGCCTGTAATTGTGTGGGTCAGTTCTCTTTCCTTTCTTATAAACGGGCGTCACCTGCGCGTTTTTCCAATCACTAGGAACTTTGCGCTGAATTAAATATTCGCTATAAATGCAAGGTAAGTAGCGGGCCAATGCCGCAGAGTACTCTTTGTAAAACCGAACTGGTATTCCATCCGGACCAGCAGACTTTTTAGTATTTAGCTCTCTTAGCTGCTTCTCTACACCGGAAATACCTATTGCCATGTGCCCCATTTCGGAATTAGTACGTTGATGAAATGATGGTACATTTGTGCGGTCCTCCTGCATGAAAAATTTCTTAAAGGTTAAATTTAGAACTTCAGCTTTCCGTTTGCTTCCTTCTATTACTGCCCCGGAATGATCGAGTGACTGGACAGTGGGCTTTGACCAGCTTATCGATTTTACGTAGGACCATATTTTTTTCGGGTTCTCGGAATGATCTTTTGCTGAGGGTATGGCTGTGATAATTATTGTATGCTTAGCGCATCGATCGTTTTATAGACGCACGAATCTCTACTAACTTTTGCCTGTCATCATTTGCATGTTCTTTTTTCAATCGAGAGTGCAACAGCCTTTGCTTTCTCAGCAGCTTTCTAACATTATTATTATACCACCGTGGATCTTTTCCATCCTTAATCGTCTTTACTGGCACATATATCTGTAACCCTTTATTTACAGTGCACTTAAATTTAGTCCACAATTCCTCTACATCCATAGTCCCGGAATTAATCGATGCCCATTTGTTTTCTAAATGTGATCCTAACATTTGCTTATCGGCTCTTCCCAACAAAATCACGCTCCTAGCCTTCTTGATTGGTTTATGAACTTTGATCACCATCGACGCTATGACGATATCATGATCATTAATTCCTGTCTCTACACAGACATCGTTAATAAGGTCAGGCCTCTTCGTGGCTATAAGGTCTAGAATATTTCCATTGCGCGTGGGTTGCCGGTTTAACTGCTCGAGACAGTTTTCGGAGAATGTGTCCAAAAGTAGCTCGCAAGACTGCTTGTCTGTACCGCCTGGAATGTAACTAGCGAGGTCCCAATCTATACGCTTAAGGTTGAAGTCTCCTCCGACTAATATTACATGGCCCGGATACCTATGCACTACCTGGTTGTAGACTTTCTTTGAATGATTCTAAAACTGCTATAGCAGCACTGGGGGGCCGGTAAAAACACCCAACAATTAATTTTACTTCTTTTAGACCTGTTATACGAGACCAGATAACTTCACAGTTACTTTCAACCTCGATCTCAGTAGGAAGAATATCTTAGTCCACAGCGATGAACACTCCTCCTCCAGTTGTATCCGCCGTCGGAGGTTCGAGTCCTTCCTGAGGCATGTGTGTGTGTGTTGTCCTTAGGTTAGTTTAACTTAGTTTAAGTAGTTTTTAAGCTACGGACTGATGACCACGCAGTTTGGCCCGATAGATTTACAAACATTTGAACACTTTTTGGACGACTTGAACCTCCAACAGCAGCGGCCGTACAATCTGTGGCAAGACGATGTAAAAAAAAAAAAAAAAAAAAAAAAAAAAAAAAAAAAAAAAAAAAAAGAGGTACGGAAGAGCAATAGAGAATGTGGAAGTGATGGACAGAGACATTAAGCAAAGCAGTGTAGGCTGTTTATCCTATTCCCATGCATCTATAACAATTGCGCAGCATTGCAGGGTTTAGCTTATGCCGGGCGCGATGACCGAGGGGACGCGCTCCAGTCACGGTCTGCACGGCCACTACGGTCGGGGGCTCGAATCTCCCCTCGGGCATGGATATTTGTGCCGTCTTTAGTATTAGTTAGTTCATTAGTAGTTTGTAATTTAAGGACTGATGACCCCGTGCCGGCCTTGGTGGCCGAGGGGACTGAGGCGCTCCCGTCACGGTCTGCACGGTCGCTACGGTCGGGGTTCGAATCCCCCCTCAGGCATGGATATTTGTGCCGTCCTTAGTACTAGCTAGTTCGTAAGTAGTTTGTAAGTTTAGGGACTGATGACCCCGTAGTTAGGTGCAAATGTTCAAGTTTTTGTAAATCTATCGGACCAAACTGCGTGGTGATCAGTCCGTAGCTTACAACCTACTTAAATCTAGGTAAACTAACCTAAGGACAACACACACACCCATGCCCCAGGGAGGACTCGAACCTCCACGGCGAACAACCGCGCGCTGCTTAGCGAGACGCTTTAGACCGCTCTGCTACTCCACCGCGGCCGTAGTTAAGCCCCATAATCTATACCAACATTTGAACATTTTCTTTGAAGACCCCGTAGTTAAGCCCCATAATCTATACAAACATTTGAACATTTTGTTTAGCTTGTAGTTTATAAAATATGAGCTACCACGGCTATCCTATACCTGGCACTTATGTACCATGCGGGAAAATAAATTTAAGCTAATGGAAAACTTGCCCCTACTGTAAATTTGCGTCTTTGACACAGGTGGTACATGCGCCCTAGTTTAGCGTGCAAGTATAGTGTTGAATGTATTATTATAGTAAACTATACGCTAGGTCATACGCCGCGCCAAAGTGGCGCCATTGAAAGACCCGTTGTTTTCTTAGCGAAACCTTCACATAGAAAGTTTTGCGTCAGTTGCTCCTCGCGTCTTGACGTATGTCGTTACATGGCGTACGTGTGTCTTTGAGACGGGCAGCCAGCAGGCGCCGGCCTTTTGTGTGACTGCGGGGCTCAGCGGGCTGAGCGGAGGCGAGACGCGAGGCGCCGCAAATCCACGCCAGCGACGCCCAGGCACGTCCCAGGGCGAGGCGAGCGCCAAGACCAGCGCTGCTCCCTGCCGTGAAATTGCCGCCACAGGGCGCCCGGGACTTAGGCAGTCACCGGCACTGTCGCGTCGCGCATGTTGCCGCACTCATAGGGGCCCAAGTTAGAAACTGGAAGTGGCAGCAGAAGGTGCGGACTTTTGTCTCACACCTTACACAACACGTAACAATTTTTGTCTATGTTACGTAAGGTGAATATCTTCCTTTAATGTAATTACGCAGCAACAAATCCATTGCGCCGTGGCGAGAAGAGGTTAGAATTGCTAGTACCTATCAACGAACTGGAATTCCATGTGTGAAATTGTAATTGTCTGGTCGTTTGGATATTTCATATTCCACTCATTTTGTTTGTTTTGGCCCACTTTAGGTTACGGTAGTAACACTAAAAGTGGGCCTTTGCGATCGTCTTTTGACAGCTTGAAATTTAAATGAAAATAACGGCTTAACCATGCATTTGACACGAAAATTGAATAACCGGATTTGTAGAGGAGAAAATTTTCTACAACTTTGCTCTTTTATGTATTCTTCAGATCTCTTATCGTTTCAGAGATATTTGAAAAAATAACGGCGATTTTGGGATGTATGTCTGTCCGTCTGTCTGTCCGTAACGTGTTCCCTGTTTTTAAGACGAACCATTCAACCGATCAGCACCAAATTTTGCACGCCTAATTTTAGGCCGGCAGAGACCAAAACCTCCCTTTCTCAAATTTTTCGGACAAAAAATACAGTAGTAATACCAAAAAAAGCCGTTTGTAATATTATTGTAATTGAAAACGAACCGTTCATCTGACACTAAAATTGAATAACCTAAAATTCTCTACAACTTCGCTCTATTATGGTTTTTTTCATATTTTGCATCGTCGCAGAGATATTTGCAAAAATAACGGCGATTAGACGATGTCTGTCTGGCTGTAATGTGTTCCCACGTTTTAGGTAGAACCGTTCAACCGATCGGCACCAAATTTCACAGACATAATTGTTGGCTACCAGAGACCTGAACCTCGCTTTTTGAAATATTTCGGACAAGAAATACGTTAGTAATACCAAAAAACGCGTTTGTAATGTAATTTTAATTGCAAATAAACCGTTCATCTGAAGCGAAAATTGAATAAACGAATTTGTAGAGGAGAAAATTCTCTATACCTTGGTTCTAGTATGTTCTTTTCGTATCTCGTATCGTTTGAGAGATATGTGAAAAAGTAACGGAGACTTGACACCCTCCATTAAATTAAAGAAAACCAGCCGTTCGCAGATGTCACGTGACATTCATCGCCATCTTGCGTTGCGTATTTGATGATTTTCTTATTGTAACTTACACGTTGTCATTTCAAAGGAATGGCGCTCTGAATAATTAACAAACAGTCGTCGTTCTTCGTACGATAGATGATAATCTAGTGTCTCCAAATGCCATATTAGCATCAGTTAACAACGGCCATCAATAGTATGAGATTAGAGAACGCAATCCCTAACTGTTAGCTGTAGCGTAGTGGGCAATGTGTTGGACTGTGACGCTGAAGGTCAGTGGTTCTGAACCCGCTAGTACCTAATTTTTTTCCTACAAGGGTTTGAGACACTGTTATTAATTAATTTTTTATTATTTAAATTATTATTTTGGTCCAAAATGTTTGCAAAAACGTATCAAACTACAGATCTAAAGTGGGCCGTAAAACACGTCAGTGCGATTTTTTATTCAAACTGATTCGGAAACGGGCTATTTGGAGACGGTATTTCAGGTCGGCAGCAGAGCTACACTTACCACTGTAATACCTTACATAACGTTCTGCCTCAGTGACAAGTTGAGACAGCATAATTTATTACATGCGTATATGATTCATAATTATCTTCGTGTTGTCCATGGATGAAATGTATCAATTATTGACTATCTGTAAGCGTCTGTGTGCTTACTCTTTGGACACTAATGTAGAATATGTCAGAAATAGCAATTCACCTTTATAAAGTTTGTGTAAACATAATGTATTCTTAAAGATAAAGGTGAAGCATTGAATTAAAATTTGTGTTACGGCCGGGAATCGAACCAGGACCTCCATGCTTACTAGGCAAACGTCTTACCGATAGCCTCGGAATAGTCTAAGCACGATTTCCCTCCACGTAACGAACTTTAATTCAGCTTATGTGTTCCCGTGAAATATTACCACTACTTCCAAACGGCAAGCGGAATGGCACCTTGGTAATTGACACATTGGAACATTCCTGCCTTTAACCTCAGGATAAGGTGGTATATATATCATAGGCCTAGTAACAAAGATAATATTACAGAATAATTTATTGTAAATAGAATTTAACATATTCTGTAATATTATCTTTGTCTAATGCTATGTAAACTTAGTATATTGTTGAGCTTCCGGCGTGAGGGGGGACGTTGATGAAAAACACACGCTATTTCAAAAATGCACAAAATCCATACTTTTCGTGATATGACAATGAAATTTTGTCCTACGCTTTACATAAAGGTAACACACATATATACTTTGATTATAGATATTCAACTTTCTTTTTGAATAATATTGAAAGTTTTACTTTAAAAAAATAATGTCCGTTCTTTTCTCTCAGAAAGTATTCAACAGATATCTAAAAAAAAAAAAAAAAAAAGTTTCAACTTTTTATATATTCTAACTTTTTCCCATGACGATTTCCTTCTTCCAAAATGTTCAAAACAGTACCTTTATTTGCACTGTATAGAACACACATACTACCATCAATAGTTTTTAAATGGTCTGTTCCCTTAGGTGTTCACCCAACACACGGCTGGTATATCCGTGTTCGCGGCATCTAACGCGAAATTTTCATTAGTTTAATTATAATTCCACAAGTACAATTTTAAATTCATGCAAAATTCCAAGCACTTTACCCCATATCTCAGCTTAGAATCAGAATTTCAAAATTTTCTCATGAGACAACGTTTATTGCGTTCACAAAAATAAGTGTACAAAATTTCATAATTTTGCAACTCATAGAATCTGAGGAAAAGGTACATAAACTTTGAAAAACATACTTTTATGAAAACGCAATTTAAAGTTAAACCTCTTTTTCCTTATGTCACTTCTTCAGAAGGTACTAAATTTGTACTCTGGGTCGCCTTTACCTTCAAGGCTTCTCTTCTGGTTTCTTGTTGTCCGTCGTCTTTCCTTTACCAGGTCTTCAACTGACATTTCAGCTGCATAGACGCGCTGTAAATCTATTTTTCTCGGTATGTATTGAGTAAAATTTCCTATCTTGAAACCCATTCTTCATCCTCTCGACGTTCCCATCATTAAATACAAGAACTGCATCATAAGTTGCAATTCCGATAAGTGTAGCAGATGAAAATCTGGTTTTAGGGCACCGTTTCCATACGACTGAATTTAGGGACTCATTTAGATTCTGGTATTTGGCTACAAGGTCAATTACCCTAATTCCAGTGTAGCGAGATTCATCACTGTAGTATGCACCATTCACGGCACTAATGTTTTGCTTGGAGTTGCTAGGAGACGATTTCACACTTTCAACAGATGTTCTTATTTCGCACGTAGTCTCATTGCTGCTTTGTCGTTGTTTCTCACGTCATCTATTCACTAAGTTATTCAAACGCAGTTTCTCCAATTTTTTATACACTCTTTGTGATCGTGACATGACTGAAAGAAGAAAAGTCGAACATTTATATAAATCTCCGTCAGTATCACAAGGCAAAGAAGAATTGCTTCGTCATAAAAGATGCAGTTAGTTTGTTATTGTTTATAAGGCACTCAACAGGATCAAAGATCATCTATAAAGCCGAAGAGTATGTATCCCTGCCTTCTAGAGGAATCCTGCACAGTTTTGCCTGAAAGTAATACACAAAATTGTTGCTACTGAGCTGGTATTGAAGTGCTACTTCAAAACATGGAAGTAGCAGGGAGACGGCGTCACACTTTTAATTAATTTTCAGACACTTCAGATGCGATTTCAACAATGCTACTTTGGGAACTTATTGTCCATGAGTTGTTCTAACAAATAAAAAGGTTTTTGTAAAATGTATTCTTCACTAGATTAACGAATAAGTATGTTACGGAAGGAAAAGTTAGAAAGGAACACCAAGTTGGCAGCTGATCTGCCTAAGAAGCAGCTAGAGGAAGCGAGTGTGTTGGAAGCTCATCAGGGAACAGTGCTAGTGATGTGGCGCTCCTATATAACTAGAAAAACATTAAACGATCTCAGATGAAAAGCACATTCATTAGTATTTAGTGGCATATTATTCGTATTTAAACAAATCTTAGGCCTAACTGATTCATATTTGCCTCTTAGAGGAAGAGAAAGTAAAGGCCACAATTAGGCACACTGAGACATGTTTCGCTACTCTTTCCCTACCACATGCAATATAGAATCATATAAGTGCTGCAATATTTTGTGTGTTTTAATTAATCATCAGAGAGATAAAGTTAAATGGTGTTGTTAACCCATTATTATAAGACGTCATTGTTCTTTGCAAGGTCCGTTTCTGTTATAGTCCAAGTGTCCTTGTAAAATAATCTGAGGTTTTAGTAACATTTCAAAATGTTTCGTATATACGAAGTCCATAACTATTTAGTTTTCATGTATCGTGTACTTTACAACGAACTTGCACAATTTAATACACGCTGAGATAGCCATTTTCCTTTGTTCAGTACCCTACTGGAAACGTTTATTTCCACTCGGAGACTTTCGCTAAAGGAACCGATACGTCCACTTCACTACCCTTATACCAGAACAACATTCGCTCTTCATATTCCACAGACGATGGGACTTTCCAGTGACAGCTGAAATAATGGATACAGCGAAGTTTGTGTACGTTAATATCCGATCCTAGTTTAGATCTGTATGATTACAAACTTTTTCCGTTGAGTTATTATTGTCTTGAAGCTTGATCCTCTAACCCATAGACTTTTTGAAGGCAGATAGTGCTTGCCGTAACCATCATGACTGCCCTTTCCAGATCCTGGTACGATTATACAATTGTCATAATCTTACTTATTTACATTTCTGCCGACGTAACGAGTTGAGTAATACCACATCCAGACTATTCAATTGATTAATTTTAAAGGTCAGTAATTAATACATTCTATTGGGAAACAAAAACTAAATTTATTTGACCTCACCAATCTCAGAAGTTCAGAGCAAACTGTCAGTTGTGAGACGTTTAACATTCTGCTCATGACACCCAGTAATTAATACTTAAATTCACGAACATGTCTATTTCAAAATAGGTGGCAGATACTTTTAATTACGATAGGAGAGTGAGCTGTTATGGAGTAACACCAATTCTGGCACGCTTAGGGGTTTCGGAGTCCATACAGGTCCGCAAACTAATAACGGAATCATGTCTGCAGCTCGTGTCACTAGAGTTATATGGCCATCTTGCTCCTTTACGCAAATCACGCAGTTCCTTGGAGAGTTGTTCAAGTAACAAAGTTAAGAGAGAGCACTTACACGAATTTTTCGGAGATGCAGGATGTGCTTCTTGCTAGGTATCATTAAAATGGAAATGTCAACCTTATTAATCAAAATTGTCTTTTGATCACTTAGTGACATGCAACTGCCTGCCGGTTTCGAGTGTCGTAAACACATTTGGCAGCAACGCAACCTGTTACACGCGCGCCGTTATGCAAACTACCACACTCACTTCTAATACCGCAAGTCCATAATACTGCCGATAAGACACACTGAGATGCCTCTGGTCTCCATTTACATACCGGGTGATAAAAAGTCAGTATAAATTTGAAAACTTAATAAATTTCGGAACAATGTCGATAGAGAGGTTAAAGTTGACACACATGCTTGGAATGGCATGGGGTTATATGTGGAAAAAATAGTCCGACTTATGGCGCTTCATCCGATCAGAAGAGCAGTAATTAGCATAACAAATAAAGATATAGCAAACATGATGTTCTTTACAGAAAATGCTCAATATGTTCACCATCATTCCTCAACAATAGCTGTAGCCGAGGAATAATGTTGTGAACAGCACTGTAAAGCATGTGCGGAGTTATAGTGAGGCATTGGTGTCGGATGGTGTCTTTCAACATCCCTAGAGATGTTGGTCGATCACGATACACTTGCGACTTCCGGTAGCCCCAAAGTCAGTAATCGTACGGACTGAGCTCTGGGGACCTGGGAGGCCAAGCATGAAGGAAGTGGAGGCTGAGCACACGATCATCACCAAACGACGAGCGCAAGAATCTTTCACGCGTCTAGCAATATGGGGTGGAGCGCCATCCTGCATAAAAATCGTACGTTTCAGCAGGTGTTTATCACACAGGCTGGGGATGATGCGATTCTGTAACATATCGGCGTACCTCTCTCCCGTCCCGGTTTTTGTGTCCCAGCCTCGTCGCCGCTTTTGTGTCTCGTTTCCGTCGTAGGTGTCGGTGACCGAGTAGGAAGACCGACACAGGAATAAAGGTAGCACGCTTGTGCAGGTACTGAGGGGAGCAGCCAGTAGGACAGCAGAAACTAGAAACACTAGAGTAAATTAGAACGAGATATATATTGAACAGAATTTATACAATACTTAACTTTTACATAGCTCAGTACTGCAGAAGGCTGATACATAGTTGAGCTAGAGGCCTGCCTAATGCCTATCCGATAGCCAAGTCTTCACTGGTGCCTATCTGATTCCGGAGTGTTAACTGGTTCCTATCTCAGTCCGAAGTGAACGATGTCGTTCAGTGGTGGCCACGAGCGGAGTTGTAACAGAAGGCGCTCGTGGCTGACGTCGTAAGAACGCCGCGCCGTGCGTGCATGGCGGCGCGCGGCGAAAGTAGGTGGCGCGCACTTTGGACTTGTGCGACACCACACCGGTAGTAGTTAGAAAACCATAATTACGCACATGACAAGAGACCTTTGTGACAGTATAAGTCACCCCTTTCTGGGCCAAATTTGGATTTAACTTTCGACAGTGAAGATCATCCTTTGTCCTAATGGCGTAGTTAATGCACGCTGCTACTACTTTTCAGTTGTGTAGAGTTATTAATGACAAATTTCACAAATGAAATATATATATGTTGTGAGGGAACTGTGATATTCATAGTTCCTTCGGCAAAGCCCTGCATGATGATCTTGGGTGGACAACAGCAATAATTCTTGTTACACGCTATTGGGCAAATAATAGCTACTCAGAGATGAATTGCCCCAAAACGTGATTCCAAATGAAGTAAGTAAATGACAAGAGCCACAGCACGTATTTCCTCAGATGTCTTCGACACAAATTGCAATAACCTAATAGCACAAGTGGCTATACTCAAACGTTTGAGCAGTTAATCAATCCATTTCTTCCAATCCTAAAAGCGTAAGTAGTTTGGTCAAACACTTTTACAAACAATTACAAGCCTTTTAATGTGAGAGACAGTATTTACAATATTATCAGCCAATTCTTGCTTGTCAGGTGTGATTACAATACTTGACTCATCAGCAAAAAGCACTACCTTTGCATCTTCGTGGATATAGAACCGCAAGTGATTAATATATATTAAGAATAGCACAGGTCCGTGACTGATCCCTGTGGGACTCCATTCTTGATTGATTTGAAGAAACAGCTGCATTTTGTGCCTTACATAATCCAATTACTTCCATTTTGCACTTTTGCAGTTAAGTAATAATTAAACTTTTGGTGCTAGGTACTAATGATACTACAATACTTCAGTTTATAGAAAGAATTCAGCAGAAAAATTGGTGACATCAAATGATGTCGCTCAGTCTTACCTGTTCATGTAATTTACACAGAACTGTGCGTTGAAGACATCAGCTGACACTGTATTGTTATTTTCACGTCTGTGGGTCATACGTGATTAATATATATTAAGAATAGCAAAGATCCCTAACGGATCCCTGTGGGACTCCATTCTTGATTGATTTGAGGAAACAGCTGCTTTTAGTGCATTACATAATCCACTTACTTCCACTTTTGCAGTTAAGTAATAATTAAACTATTGGTGCTAGGTACTAATGATACTACAATACTTGAGCTTATAAAAAAGAATTCAGCAGAAAAATTGGTGACACCAAATGATGTCGCTCAGTCTTTCCTGTTCGTTTAATTTACACAGAACTGTGCGTTGAAGCCATCAGCTGACATTGTATTATTATTTTCACGTCTGTGGGTCATACGTGAGTTAGCGGGGTACAAGAGATTGAGGGGTTCGCTAATTAAATCAGAGCAAGACGTGTAGCTATATACGGCGCGATGGCGCGATGCCTGACAGCGCATCAGTGTATACGGCCGCGATGTGGCGCCTGAGGGGTCGTACATCGCCATGGAGGGCTGTGCTGGCGGGGCGGTACACTGCCTGCGTGCGCACCTCATACGTCACGTCGCGCGCAGCCGCTACGCACTGCGGTGGGAGGTGGCACGCACCAGCCTCACTGATAACAGTGTCCGCTGTGTGCTAAGTGCCCAGTCCTAATAACAAACATAATACACCTACGTTGGGATCTTTTGCACTTCAGATAAGGTGGGTTCAGCTTATAATATGTGGCAAAAACTATAGACATCACCTGCAGCCAGAGAAGGTGGATAATAAATTTAAATGGGAGGGGCATACCGCAGAACTGCTGAAACGCCTAAACAAGTCCCTGTTTGCTATGCGAATGTTGTCAGATATATGAGGTATAAAAATAAAAAAGCTAGCATTTTATGCATACTTTCACTCCATAATGTCATACGGGATTCAGAATGAAACTTTCACTCTGCAGCGGAGTGTGCACTGATATGAAACTTCCTGGCAGGTTAAAATTGTCTTCCGGGACCGGGATGTTTCATACGGGATTATTTTCTGGGGCAACTCATCAGGCTAGGCAAAAGTTTTCAGAGCACAAAAACGTGCGTTACGGATCATTAGTGGTGTCAACTCAAGAACCTCATGTAGAGGGCTATTTAAGGAACAGGGGATACTTACTACTGCTTCCTATTACATTTATTCTCTAATGAAATTTGTCGTTAAAATATATATATATATATATATATATATATATATATATATATATATATATATATATATATATAATTTCCAAACCAATAGCTCAGTCCATGGGATCAATACTAGAAACAAGAATAACTTGCTGGAAGATTTAAAGTCACTTACTTTGGCTCAGAAAGCAGTACAGCATATTCAGCAATACACATTTTCAATAACATGCCAGCAGCCATATAAAATTCAACTGACAATAAAGTACAATTTGAAAAGAGCCTAAGGGTTTTTGGTGGCCAACTTCTACTCCATTGATGAATTTATTACCAGAAGTGATTGACTGTAACTTATTGTATATAATATACACAACTATGAATTCTGTGTTCAGTTTGACCTCAGTACAAGTTTTGTGCAGTAATGTAAACATTGTAAATCAATGTAAAAAATTAAAAAATAAATAAAAAATAAATTGCTAAGAATTTTAATTTGCACCTAGTAAATTAGCCAGTAGCAATAAGTTTTGTGTCCTTTAAAATTGTTTTTCCTGACCAATTCCACATCCACAAGGGCAATTACATTTGGGGTCTGTGGAAGGTACATTAGCACATATGCTCTCTTTTTGTAAGTATATATTGTGCATTTTGTTCTGACATGTTCTACATTCACGAGTATTCCCTCAATTCGGATCTACTGGAACGAAAAGTACATCTAATCTAATCGATTCAGAGATGTTTTGCTACCTCCTCCTGCACGTTAATCACCTCCAAAATCTCACCTGTAATACTGTACTTGAGGACCCATGCGAATACTTCGTACAGTTACTGGAATGGCAAAAAAGTGGAAGAATGGAATAAAGTAGAATGTTCACGCAAAGCTTTCTTCAGAATCAATAAATGCAAGTGTTTAAAAGCGCTAATGGAAGTGCTTGATCCGCTGAGCGTTGTTAAAAAAAAACATCGGTCAATAGAACGCCCTGATTGACTTAGTTTACAGCAAGGACATCACCATACGAATGATACAAAACGAAATCGCGTTTCAGTATAGAAAAAGGAAGGTGAGAGTTATGTAAATTCTGATACTTGATGAGAAGTCGGTGGATGAATACCTTTAGTTTAAAACAAAATTAAAGAAATTGGTAGTTTGATCTGCTCGACTGACTTTAGTTTTCGTAGAATAATAATACGATAACAGATTTTCCGTCTGATGCTGACTGCAATTACATCTTTTTCACACCAGACACGTTTGGCTTTTTATTTATAAAGCATCTTCTTCTGTGGTTCTGTGAATATCTATGCATGTGTTTGTCTTGCATGTATAGATTGATAAGTGTTTTTAACTGTTCGTGCACGGTCTGAGGTTTTAAGTCTGTGTATAACGTACTTACGGTATATTTGACTCTCTCTTTACATTCCACTGCTGTTCTTTTCCGTCTTGCTGGCGGGGATTAGCAGGTTTGTGATGTGTGTTTTTGTTTGTTGTATGCCATTTTCTACCGTATGCTTTTTTCTATATCTTTCTCAGTTTGTGTTCTTCTTGTTTTTGTTTCCTGAGTGTCTGTTTGTGTAGTATTATGCACTTGAGATGTTAGTATTTTTATGTTAGATTTTATGTGCTTTTGTCCACCTTTTTCCCAGGGCTTTCTTGTATACATTGTTTGTGGCTATTTGAACAAACACGGATAAAAAGGAGGACTACTAAGATATGAACAAAACAATAAAAAATAAACACACAAATCGCACCATCACAATGCCGCAAAAGCACACAAACGTCTTTTTCTCTGTAACTTGTTAACATTCTTATCTCCTTCAAGTAACGTTTTAATATCCCAGCTGAAGTCCCATTTCTTAACACCACCCTACCTCCCACATTATACCCATTCCCTCATGCCCACCGTCTTGCTTTCATACAAACACCCATAACGCCAAATCACCGCATTTCCAAATTTATCTATTGCCACTACAGGTTTTTGTAACTCTACTGCGGCTGAATGGACCGACCGGTTTTGTAAGTTTAGATTAAAAATGAAAAACTATCTTAATTAATGAAATTTTTGTTTCTATCAAATGGAAATAAGTTAACTTGTTAGAAATATGTTTCCGTTCCAACAAATACTTCGGGCTCAATTTTCAAAATGGATAGAGATTTTTAATAGGAAATACTTTGCCTTGTGTGACATATATTTCTCTTCTTATAAATTATTGTGCTTGAAAGTGGTGTGATTCTATTCAAGCCAGCTCTCACCTACGCGAGGAAACGAAACAACAAACAAATATGAAACAATTATGCTTCCGGGAAATAAAATAATCACAGTGGATATGGAAATAATAGGGCTAATTGTAGTAGTAGTAGGAGTAGGAATTTAATTTATCCGTGAATTACGTTTACAAATATGTTTGTAATTTCTTGGTAAGATAATTTGAAAACAACAAATATAAAATTAATCACGTATCCAGAGAAATTTATACTTACATGTCTGCTATAACAAAGACAGGACAAAGAGTCTGCAATGTCTGTAAAGTGGGAACTATCCTGCTATTAGCCTCAATTGTTTCACGGAATTAAAAAAAAATCCTAATAAATCGTCAGCTGTTTTGTTGTACCTCAATTGTCGATCGGTTCCGACACAGAACATTTTCTCCGTATGTAAATTCAAAACAACTGATCAGCCAGAAGCATAAACATCCTGCTATTACAAGATCCTACAGACATCGTTTTAACAGTAAAAATAAACAAAAATTATAACATTCATCAAGCAAGGACAAACACTTGAAACACCATCACTTACTTCTTTCTACCTGGAATAGTTTCTTACAGCCGAAATGACATCACTACAATTATTTTAATATTGGCAAATTATTTATTAAATAGGGGTAGGAAGAAGTATTAGGAAGTAAGCGACTGATTTTAGCTGCATTGAGCATCGCAATTATACAATGGCGACCCGCAAAAGTGCGAGCCGGTAATCGAACACGAGTTTTCCGCTTCGCACGAGGCGTCGCCTTAACCACTTGGCTACCCGCGCTCGCCTCCCATACGTCTCAAACTTCAACAAGTGGCACGCTATGGCGGTAGCACCCCGATCGTACATGCCGTTTATCACTAGCCATTAACGGATCACCGTGCGAGGTCGAACGCATGACAGCATCTGCGGTGGAGAAAATGAACCAAACGCCGTCTTATTCCAATCTCTAACTATTTTCACAATTGTCTGCTATGGTGATATACCTTTTGTATTTCACAGACCATTCTCGTATATTGCCTAATGAACATCCTCCCTCTTCTTAATGATCGTATCCTTTTATAAAACTCGACTGTAATCATAGTTTCGTTATATTGAAGTTTCTATCTGATACAACCCTTTTATATCGCCCTTTGCGGGTTAGTCTTCGCTAAGAACAACTTCTGTTAGCCCACTTCTTACAAAAAATAATCCCATCGGCCTGCACTGGTATGGTTATCTTCTGACCTAATCAAAATCCTCGCAACCTACATTTCTGACTTACTCCCTCGTCAGTCTCTATCTATCACACTTCATATTGTCACTTGGTGAATTATAAGAAGACGACGACTTAGAAGTTGGCAGCGCCGGAATCGCTATGCGGTTCTCCGCATCATAATCAGGAACTGCACGGTCGCTCCCACTGGAGGTCCGAGTCCTCTTTCCGGCATGTGTGTGTGTGTGTGTGTGTGTGTGTGTGTGTGTGTGTGTGTGTGTCTATGTGTGTGTTGTCCTTGACGTTAGTAAGAAGTTTGAACTCTACGGACCGATAGCCATAACATTTTCATCACTTAGATCAGTGATTTTCAACCTAGGGGGTTCGGAAAGTCTTGTTCAGAGTGGTAACCGTTACGGAAGTAAGTACGGTATTGCATCATAGAACAACGACCTAGGAGTATGCTTGAATACTAGGGGCTCCGTAAAACAAATTATATGCCTAAGAAAAGGGAAATGTAGTTTATATTAAAATTGCGCGATTCCTTGTCGTTCATCAATTCTCATTGTCAGCTGAATAGAACAAAGATTGTTTTATAATAAATACAAAGTGTTAAAAATAAATATACGAAAGGTATCACACGATAGCTGAATTTACAAGACACAATAAGTAATTTTGAGAAATTGGATTGCTTAGGAATTGACTATACTGTGGACCGCCCACAACGAGCATAATTCGATTCTGAGCTTTACGTGCAATCCGAAACCTGGTTATGCAACATATATTTTTCTGTAGGGATTCATATAATGATAGGATGTGTGTCATTCAGAGAAATGGACAAACAATTTATCATATAATGTACAATAGTACATTTTTTTTTTCTTTTCTTTTTGCAGGAACTCGTTTCATCAGAAAAAAAAACTATTAAATTCATAGCCTTGAAATAACCGTAACTGTCTTGACCACAATTACACTTTATTAGGGCCTTACAAGTCGTCATTATCATAGGCAAAACTATTTAAAAAATAATTTAAAAATTCTCCTTAGTGTCATAGACGTATACCATACATAAGAGAAGTTTACAATTCACCCATGACTGTTAAGCAGACATCAAAATGCACTTGACCATCCCAATGTTCTGGGACGAATTGTAAACTTAATTTATGTATGACATATTTCTAGTGTTATATTACAGATACAGAGGGAAACTGATTGTTTCCATGTGAAAGCTGGGTTTTGCCAGGCTGTTGGGTTCCCCAGCCGGCCGGTTAACAGTTTGGGGATACAGGTAGTCAGGGTTTTCCTAATGTGCTCGGAAACTGGAAGTGCTCTTGGCTGAGGTAAGGCGTCTATTCCAGATTGCAACTGAAATACAATGTAGCCACTAATTCTAAAAATCCATATAAAATCAGGGTATTATCATACGGTAAATATAATTACATTAATAGATTCAGTAGACTTGGTAGAATCAAATGCTGTAATTACAATTTCAATATCCCTTACAGAAAAAAGCCAACAAATTTCAGTACTATAATAATAATAAGACTTATATTTACAATTATTCATACGTAGTGTTTATCAGTACCAGCTTTAGAAGCAAATGGGCAGCACTGCAACATGCTACCTATCTTAAAAGACGTACCACGTTATTTTCGTATTCTTTCAATAAACTTTGTTTTAATCTCTTGTTCTGTTTTTCGTAGTGGTAATAATATTCTTGTGTCAGAACATAGCTTCCGCCACAGAAACACAAAACATGAACCCAGCAAAGTGCATTACATTTTTATATGTATTTTATTATACTTAATATTATTCTTAGTACCGTTCGTTTTATGTTGTAGACTGCGACTTAAATATTTTATGCCCGACTGAAAATAGTAGATATGCAGCAGATAATTTATATATAAACAATTATATGTATTTGTGGACAAGAACTGAACATTTTAGCATAAGAGCCCATAATAAATTAAATATTAATTGTGTAACTATATTTCGACGGCGGCAATATATTTGAACGGTAAGACGTCACGCTTAACAACAAAGAGCTTCAGTCACAACCGTTTTTAGTATTGTTAAATATATATTTGTTTGTTAAATGTAAACAACATTTGTTGGGAAGTGGTCGAAGTATTTAATTCTGTGATATTCAAATGTATAATGTTTTGGAAGGGAAATTGTATTTTAGAGATGCGTTAGGATGCGCGGAAGGATACAATTTTGGGAGCAGGGAGAGCATGCTTTCGAACGCTTGGAAAGGGACTCGTAACTTGGATGCGGTGGTGGAAGGTTGCGACGCTGGGCGGTCTGAATCCGCGTTACGAACTTGTGATTTGAAGAGATAGGCATGTGTTAGTCTCTGCTTGAAAAGTGATAAACTATGCACTGCAGTAGGGCTGTGGAAGTGTGATAATTCGAGAATCATGTACTCGTGTGATTAGTGTTTTATAAGAAATACTGGAATCGCGGATTAATTAGGAACTGAAATGTTTGATTAACTACACCAATTTACGAGTGACAATTTGGAACTTTTACTATCGAGTGCGTGTGATACTTATAGTGCCTTTCATGAACAATAATTGGGAAAATATTCGGTTATTTATCGATATATAAAGTTGGACCACCTCCGCAATTTCGTGTCCAAAAAGAGAAATAAACTCTATTTATAAAGAATTTCTTCGTGAGTGAATCACTTCTTTGTCTTAGAATCCGTATTTTGGTTATTCAGAGGTTTAATTTATGTTTGTTTAGATATATTTTCATTCATCATATGCAGATTGATAGACTGGCTAAACTACAGATTAATGATTGAATTTTTTTTTTAACAGATTGGGTAGCTGTTTAGGGCAAAGAAGCTGACATACAAAACTCACCCCTTTGAACAGAGACAACGAGCCATAAACTTTTTACTACCCTGAGTTATGTATTGCCCAATTCATATTGGTGAATACCAATAAAAAGGTGTACGACACTAATTGTTTAAAGGGTAATTTTTAAATTCTTTTCATAGTTTTGCCTTTGATAATGATGACATGTCGAAACGCGTAGAGCGTTAATAAAATGCAACTGTAGTCAAGACAGTTAAAGTTATATCAAGTCCTTCAAAATGGCCACCACGTCTCACTATTGTCTAATGCAGACAGGAAGGTAAATTCCTACCATTTGAAGTTACACACACACACACACACACACACACACACACACACACACACACACACAGTCGAGGCATATTCCAGAGAGGGGTTCGTGGGTCGCCAAATTACTTTCAGTTAGGACGGGTTCGCGTATTCAAAGAGATTGCCTTAGATTAACAAACCTTTGAATTTTGGAAAGTTGTTTACGCATATCAAATATAGATGCTTATTCATGATTCCGAAAACGATAGTAATATTCTTATTTTCGCCATTTGATGCATTGAAATCCATATTTTATTTATTATCTTCTTCACGAGTGTATTAATGGTATATATTTCTGCTTTTGCCAGGATTCACTAGTTTGGATATCTTTCTTATGTCGAACCCATTATTTTCCTCTGAACAACATTTACAGTAGATTTGTCACTCTGTCACATTAAACGCCCTATCATCATCAATCAATATTAGTTTCTGTAGATCATCGATTATGTTAAGCCCCTAATCAGAATGTGAGCCCATGAAGAATATATGTTTTTATACATCAAGAATTGTACAGTTTTAATTACAATACTTTCGTCATGTGTAAGATAAATTCTTTAAATTCTGTACTGAATTGAACATTTTTATGTATACCAATTTAATACAAACAAACAATCCCTGCGACGGATAATCGTCTCGAATATGTCAAAGACAATAATGATAAATCTGAAGCATAGAATTAAAATCTGTGATGCGGCCGGGAATCGAAACCGGACCTCCATACTTACTAGGTATACGTCTTAACCGTTAGGCCACCACACCACTAACAATTAGGGCACCTCGAAATAGTCTAAGTACGATTTCCGTCCACGTCACAAACTTTAATTCAGAAGCTGAATTAAAGTTTGTGACGTGGAGGGAAATCGTAATTCGACTATTCCAAGGTGCCTTAATCTTTAGTGGTGTGGTGTCCTAATCGTTAAGACGTCTGCCTAGTAAGTATTGAGGTCCGGGTTCGATTCCAGGCCGCTTCCAATTTTTAATTCTATGCTTCAGATTTATCATTATTTTTATGTATGTTGAACATCTGGATGTTCGGAAATGGTTCGTAAAATACTGTAAAAACTGAATTGATTGCTAGTTTCAAATGACGAAACGCTTCTCTCACTATCCTGTGCAAGAACCACATTTCCTTCCTTGAAAGGAGTGCTGTGTTGCAGCTCGAGACGTAGATTCAATTAGCTTAGAAGGCTCCTGCTTGTGGTTTGTTTTACCGGCGCACTTCGTCGCTAAGCCTTTCTGTGCGGTGAAAACGTGTCAGGGACGCGGGCAGACGATGAGAGCATACGAGATGCGGTGGACATCGCTTGCTGATTACCCGTAGCAAGTTCGCTGAATTGGCTAAGTCGTTAGGACACCTGCCAATGCGCGACGCTGCCAAACGCCTGGGGCCCTCCACTCCCACTGCGGCCGTCTGCATATCGCTGGCACAGCGCCAGCGCGCCGCCGCGCCGCGCCGGACCAGAAGAAAACCACTTTGACCCCTGCTAACACGAGCTAATTTCTTCCGCTGTCTTGATGCGCCTAAGAGAAGGTGGTGTCATACCATACTTTTTCAGAGAACTAAGTAGGTAAATAGTACAAAAAATAGTAAGCCTTTCTTTTTCAAATGTATCACTTATAAAAAGAAATAGCTGAAAACCCGGCGTTGCCCGGGATGTTAAATATTTGCCACAGGGAGGCGTTATAGGTCCCCTACTCTTCCTCATGTTTATAAACGATTTAGGAGACAATCTGAATAGCTCCCTTAGATTGTTCGCGGATGAAGCTGTCGTTTATCGGTCAGTGAAGTCAACAGAGGATCAAAAGCAACTGCAAAGCGATTTAGACAAAATTTCTGCATGGTGCGAAAATTGGCAATTGACACTAAATAAAGAAAAGTGTGAAGTAATACACATGACCACTAAAAGAAATCCGCTGAACTTCAATTACGCGATAAATCAATCAAACCTTAAGGTCGTAGATTCTACCAAATACCTAGGAGTTACAATTACGAACAACTTTGACTGGAGAGAACACATAGAAAATATTGTGGGGAAGGCGAACCATAAGTTACGTTTCATCGGCAGAACGCTTCGAAGATGCACCAGCTCGACCAAAGAGACTGGCTACATCACATTTGTGCGTCCTCTCCTGGAATACTGTTGCCCCTTGTGGGACCCTCACCAGGTGAGATTGACGGAAGACGTTGAGAAGGTTCAGAGAAGGGCAACTCGTTTTGTTTTATCACGTTACGGGGGGGAAAGCGTCACGGAAATGTTGCACGAATTGGGGTGGAAATCATTAAAAGAAAGACGTTCTTCATTGCGGCGTGATCTGTTTGCGAAGTTTCAATCACCGACTTTTAGTTCTGAATGTGAAAATATTTTGCTAGTACCCACCTACTTAGGGAGACATGACCATCCCAATAAGAGAAATCAGATCGAAAACGGAACGATGTAGGTGTTCTTTTTTCCCGCGCGCTGTTAGAGAATGGAACGGTAGAGAAAAGTTATGAAAGTGGTTAATAAACTGTCTGCCAGGCACATGAATGTGATTTCAAGAGTATCTATGTAGATGTAGACTGCATGTGAAACTGCAGTAGGTGTAGGTGGAAAGCACATATTATAAAAATCAGGTTCGTATCCCCCCCGCCCTCTCGGGCATGGATGCTTGTGCCGTCTTTGGTATAAGGTTGTTCTTAAGTTGTGTATAAGTTTAGGGACTGTTGACCCCGCAGTTCAGTCCCATAACCTTAACAAACATTGAAAATTTTGAAGTAAAAGAATTTTAAGATTTCTTTTTTCCTAATGCAATAACCTTTCCCCCTCTATATAACACACACACACAAACGCGCGACATATGTATATCTTCCAGGCTCTAATATGAATAAATTGTTTGGTGAGCCCGCCCCTGACATGTAGATGCCAAATCCATTCCGAAGTACTTAACAGATTGCCCTGTAATGTATAAATCGTAATACAAAATGCAAGTTACAGTTGAGACTGCAGTCTCTTGAAGTTAGATTTGTGGGATATAATGGGTACTCGTTGGGTGTACTCTGTTTCATTCCTTGTAACTTTATGGAAGTAAACTGCTTTCGCTACCAGCCGGATGAAGCAATTTTCCATGAACGCTACTGTTTACTTGCTCATATATCATGAACTACGTGTCGGAATGTGATACAGTTTAGATGCTACATTAAACTATATATCTGTATACTGTCTGTAAGATTTCACTACAATTTGTAGTGATCAAATTAAAAATTCTAACGTCATACCGAGTGCCGTACTTTTGCTCCATAAACAGCGGAAAAGTAGTAAGCGAGAAACTTTTTTTCCTTTCATCATTTTACTATGGTTGCCAGCGAGAAATTTTTTAATAAAGGTTTGAAATTATGTTTAAAGTTTGTTGCAAGTCGCTAATTACTGTCATTCTTATACAGTATATTTCGAAAGTCTCGCCGCATTATATAGCATTTTTTGCGATTTCTATGGATTATGATGTAATATCTTTTGAACCATATGACGCATGTGATTCTTAACCATGCAGCAATTGTTACCTCACGGTAAGGAATGTGTGTACCAAATTTGGTTGAAATCGGTCCAATTGTTTATGAGAAAATGAGCAGCATTGTCGTAAAATGCAGCGGTTTTTCGTGCAACCCATTGTTTATGACGTCATATCTCGTGAACTATATGTCGTATGTGATTCTTACACTTACGGCGACCGTCTTCATGGATTGAAGCTTACGTGTACAAATTTCATAAAGATTGGATCAAAACTGTAGATTCGTATGCAACACGAACAAACATACGGACACTCTGTTTTATATATTACATGAAAGGATATTCACATCGAACGTCCAGGTTTCAGAGCGCAATTGAACTCTCCGTTGCTCGCGCGGATGGCACCATAATCAATTTGTCTGACTCATCTGCAATGAGTTTGCGCCGATAATCAGTACCTTTCCATTGCTTTTTGTCTATCAGCATCTGGGTTACAACGTCGTATTATAGTCGGCGCACGAGAGATGGGCAGCAGTATCACCGAGGTAGCGATGGAATTTTTCTGTACGAGTACACCGCGAAATCGGGAATATGGTAAAACATCAAATCTCCGACATCGCTGCGACCGATAAAAGATTCTACAAGAACGGGAAAAAATTTTATACATGAAAAGAATATACTAAAAATCAAAGTCAGTCGATCAGACCAAACTACAAGGCCGATCTCCTTTATTTTTGTTTTCATCCACATCCATAACTCTCACCTAACTTTTTCCATATTCACACGCGATATCCTTCTGTACATTACTTATGTCCCCCTTGCGGTAAAGTCAGTCGGACAGGCTGTTTGTACCTGACCGATTTCCTTCATTCTTGCTTTAAACGAAAGGTATTCATTTGTAGATTTGTCCTGAAGTAACGACTGAAAAGTATCTTTCAGCATCAGATAAGTGAGTGCAACCGTAACGCAAATTGCTGCAGATTTAAATTCTAAACCATAAAAAAGAGCTTACGAAACTTTTAACGATACATTGTTGTATTATGGCTTTTGGAGTCCTAGACTCGTCATGTACAGTTTCTGCCTGTATGACACAAAGCTTTACGCCTCGCCTGGATCAGTGAACACCGACATTTGACTGTTGAGGACTGGAATCATGTTGCTTGATCTCGTTTCCAGTTGTATCGAGCGGATGGACGTGTACGGATATGGAGACATTCTCATGAATCCATGGACCCTGCATGACAGCAGAGGACTGCCGAAGCTGGTGGATTCTCCGCAATGGTATGGAGTGACCCATGATTCGTCTACACACATCTTTGGCAGGTGACACGTATGTAAGCATCGTAGCTATCATCTGCATCCATTCGTGTCCATTGTACATTCCAACGCACATGGAAAATTCTAGCGGAGCAATGGGACATTCCGTACGTTCAGAATTACTACAGAGTACCTATAGGAACACTACCCTGAGTTTAAACATCTCCGCTGCCCAACAGACTACCGAGACTTGAACATTATTGAACATATCGGGATTGCCTTCAAACGTGTTTGTCAGACCTCCACCTCCTCGTACTGTTACGTATTTATGGACAGCTCTGCAGGATGAAAGGTGTCAGTTCCCTCCAGCACTACATTAGTCGACTTCATGCCACGTCTTTTCGTGGACCTTATGCGTTCTCACGGTAGGCCCTACACGATGTGAGACAGATGTAACAGTTTCATTGGCACTTCATTGCAAATGGAGTCTTTTATTACGTTATTTATATGTTGTGAAAGTTGTTTTCTCGTATGATTACTTTCTTCATTCATCCTGAAAATCACAAGACTTGCATGGTAAATAAATAACCCTAAATATGCTTAAGTTCAAATGTTCAAATGTTTGTAGAACTTATGGGATTTAACTACGGGGTCATCAGTCCCTAAGCTTACAAACTACTTATGAACTAGCTAAGATAACGACGGCACAAATATCCATGCCCGAGAGGGGATTCCAGCCCCCGACCGTAGTGGCCGTGCAGACCGTGACTGGAGCACCTCAGTCCCCTCGACCACCGCGGCCGGCTATGATTAAGTTCGCAGTCCGCGTGGGATAGTCTCTTTGGAATTTCTTTTGAAAGAGGATGCTGAGAACTTTCCACATGTAAACAATTCAATGAATACAATTTTCTTATATTGCTTTATGCTTGCGCAATTTACACCTTCAGTAATAATAGCTTCAGATTTTTCGATGGGAATAAACGCTACATTTTTTTATCGAGCCTTGTAGACATTAGAATTAATAAACGCACTAGGAGTAAACTGAATTAACTTTATTATTGACATTACTGTCTTGAAAGATGGTATAAGATTAAGAGCGACAAGAGTGAAACACGGATAATGGAAAGTCAGGCGATGCTGAATGTATTAGATTAGCTAATGAGACAATAAATTAATAAAAGAGTTTTGTTTTTTTGGTAGCAAGATAACTTCTGATGTAGGCAGTAAAGAAGATATAAAATGCAGAATGGCTATGGGAAGAAAAGGGTTTCTGAAGAAACGAGCCGTCCGCAATGGCCGAGGGGATTGAGGCGCTCCAGTCACGGTCTGCACGGCCATTGCGGTCGGGGGTTCGAATCCCCCCTCGGGCATGGATATTTGTGCCGTCCTTAGTCTTAGTTAGTTCATAAGTAGTTTGTAAGTTTAGGGACTGATGACCCCGTAGTTAAGTCCCCTAAGCTATACAAACATTTGAACATTTTGAAGAAGAGAAATTTGTTGATACTAAATATTAGTTTAAATGTTAGGAATTCCTTTCTAAAAGAATTTGTCTGGAGAGTAGCATTGTATGGAAGTTAAACGTGGACGATAAGGAGTTCAGACGAAAAGATGATAGAAACTTTCGAAATGTGGTGTTACAGACGAACGAGGAAAATTAGATGGGTAGATCACGTAACTATTGAGGAGGAGCTCAACAGAATTGGGGAGAAAAGGAGTTTCTGGTATATCCCGACTAAGAGAAGGGATAGGTTTGTGGGACACATTCTGAGACTTCAATGAATCGTCAACTTAGCATTAGAAGGGAGTGCGTTGGGTAAGAATTGTAGAGGAAGACCGAGGAACGAATACAGTAAGCAGATTCAAATCGATTTTGGGTGCCGTTCGTATTGTCAGATGAAGAGACTTGCACAGGAAAGAGTAGCGTGGAGAGCTGCATTAAACCACTCCGCGGACTGAAGGCCACAACAACAACAACATTGGCATTACTTTCAATAAGTGGTGTATATCAGAAAATAGTACTCTCAACCTTGTAAAAATTGTATTCAAACGTCAAAGTTAGCCCGCCAAACCAGACAAAAAGTTATATGAAATCACTTGAACTACAAATCCAATTAACTTTCACTATAGATGAAGAGACTTTTTTAACAATGACACCCACAGACTGGAAGTGAAGCAACTATCTTACACTATGCAAACTTGTAAATTTTGCAGACGTTATTTAACACTATCTGTAGAAAGAGATGTTACTTCAAGTTTTCTGATATGTATCGACGCAAAGTCTGCGCTGAATGAAATTCTGTATGTCGAAGTACTGTGAACATTCGAGAAAATTCAATTATGTAATTGGTTGCTGGAAAAGTTTGTCAAACAGGTTGTTGTTGTAAATATTGAGCTATATCCGTGAGAATAAATTCAGAAAAGGAGTTTTTTTAACTTTTATTTAAAGCTACGTACCTGTTCTCCCACGTCAACACTAGACCCAGGCAGACTTAATATAAGTATTTTTATTCACTGTTCCTGACATTTTTAGTGGCATATATAATAATTAGGTACGAGTGGTAACTTTATAAGGTACAAAGCTGAAATAACTGCCCACCGTGGCCAATATTCAATACAGAGTCAAGAATACAAAATGGCTAATATTCTTCATGTACTTCTCAGCAAGTCCAACTGATATCCAAGTAACTGTTCCATAAAAAGTGGTATACCTCGACTCAGTTTAGTAGTCATTAGAGACGGAGGACAGGCTCGATTAACTTTGTCTGGATTGGAGAAGGAAATCGGACGTGCGTTTTGAAAAGAACAATCGCAGCATTTGCCTGGAGTGACTTAGACACGTCGCGGGATACTAAATTAAGGTGATCGGAGGCGAGTTTGAACCACCGTTATCCCATGCGAGTCCAGTGATATACGATCTTCCTCAGTCAGATCACTAAAGTTCAATTGTACAGCTAAATAAAACTTATAACCTAAACCCCTCAAATAATAAACGATTATTTCACCAAAAAAAGTTATGTACACATTTGTGAACGTATGGAATGGGTCGAGTTGGTGTGCTTCAAATTCTGTTTAACAGCAAAGTATGCTTTCAGAAAGATGGTTCAGCAACGGACAAGTTGCTCAGCTGGGCTACAAGCTCGCGTCTATATTAATGAACTGTCAGCTAATTTTGAGGCAAATGAAATCGATTAACAATTATTGATATGGTGTCTGTTTTTCTTTTTCTCTTAAATTTCATGAAACGCTCGACCAATTTTGAACCTGAAACTTTCATGAGTAGAACTGAACTGATGGATGAGCAAGTGCTTCGGTTGAAAGTTTTCCTCGTCTCAAACGCGTAAAACAGTTTTTGCGGAACAGTTTGACGAACATTGTAATTGCTGTTGGTACCGTGTTTGTAAAACAATCGCATGTCTGTCTGACTATCATAGACAGCAAAATACCGCTACTGACCTTACTACTCGCCCAGACTGTCACACTGGTTATTCTCCCTTGGCACTTGCCTTAGCATTTTTTCCCTCTGCCCTTCAAACCACACTTTTATCAAAAGCTGTTCGTCCACTTTTATCCCCCGATGGACATGTGGATAACATCACACTTCAATACTCCTGGGACTCAATTAAGCTACTAACAGATGTAGAGGTTACAGTGGACCTATTGAGTTGGTAACAATGCAAGTGCGAGCATGGAAGGGCTCCACTACTTTTAGTTTTTATATGGAAGTGAGATATTATCATTATTATTATTCTCATTTGGTCTCAGAATATATCAAGTCAAAAATTTCTGCTGCACAATTATTTTTATTTAAGCGTTATGCAATGACGAGGAGTCTCTTTTAAATAAAAATAATTGTGCACTAAGAATTAATGTGTATACGTTAAATATTTATAATTATAATAATTATTATTATTATTAGCAACAGCAGTACCAATATTATTGGCAGTAGTAGTAGTAGGGGATTTTCAGATTTGGTTCCTGGCCTCCCCAGAATTTGGATCCATGACCCGCCTCTGACGGAATGGGCAGTGTTTTGAAAAAACGGTATAAGATTAACAAGAGTAATGGAGTATAGTGAATGAAAATCCGGTGATTCTGGATGAGTTACATTCGGTAATGATACAAACGTAGTAGATGAGTCTTGTTTACTGGGTAGCAAAATAACTTTTAATGTCCGATATAAAGGATGTGATTCTATAGTGGCATTGTTGTTTATCAATGAGCTTTTCGAAGAAAAAAAATGTTCAAATGTTTGTATAGTCTATGGGACTTAACTATGGGGTCATCAGTCCCTAAACTTACAAACTACTTATGAACTACTTACGAACTAGGACGGCACAAATATCCATGCTCGAGGGGGGATTCCAACCCCTGACTGTAGTGGCCGTGCAGACCGTGACTGGAGCGCCTCAGTCCCCTCGGCCACCGCGGCAGGCTTTTGAAGACCAAAAAGGTGACATGAAAGTCTATTTACACAAGGTGTTCCAGTTGATGACCAATGGTATGAATGCCACGTTGCAATCTTCTTGTCGTGCATTGAGTTTCATTCCGTATCTCTTCGTTATTTGCCGGCATTGCCACGGCAATTAATATGAAATTTTTGCTGAATGCCACAAGTGAGCGGCCTTGCCAAGCACTTGTCACCATTCTAGCGCGACAGAAACGTTGGGCGGCTTTACAATGCTTATTGTTGCCACCTTCGTTGCTGTTAAAGAATATTTTGGATATATATAACTGACATGCTTGCTCATCTAAATGCTTAAATATTACTGTCAGTTTATTTTCTTTAAAAAAATTCAACCAGAAGATTTATGGATGTTTTTTTTTTTCTATTCCATAACTAGCTTTCAAGCCACTGCAAGCTAATCATCAGTGGATAAATTACAGAAAAATTTATTATCTTTCACGAAGTGGAGGCTTACGCTGTCATGATGGTTGTGGTAACATAACTAAACTTTAGTAATCACGAACAGAATAAAACCGAATTAAACGTTAGGTTGTTATATTTTACGTACTTACTGTGTTTTTATTGTAGGTATAAGTTGTTCATTACGCACTGACTTTACTCACATATGACAGCATTTTTGCTATACTTAGCGTTACAAATTCACAAACTATAAACATTAGAAGTAATGCAAAGAGGATGGCTGTGGCAGATAATGCGTTTCACAAATTAATGTTCTTCGGTTTGATACACTGCGTATGCATAAAAAGCATGTAAGGAGCTAGATTATATTTTACACATTGAGTAAAATTTAATTTAGTTACTTACATACCTTTTATGCATGCGCATTTTTACACATTGTGTAAAATATCATTAGTTCCTTACATACTTTTTATCCTTAGAAAATGTCTCTAACCAAATTTACACATGTGTAATATATAATTTAGTTCAAAAAAGTTTGTCAAACGTAAGGGACTTAACTGCAGGGCCATCAGTCCCTAAACTTACAAACTACTTATGAACTACCTTATACTAAAGACGACACAAACATCCATGCCGTAGGGAGGATTCTAACCCACGACCGTAGCGGCCGTGGAGACTGTGGCTGGCGCGTCGCAGACCGCTCGGCCACTGCGGCCGACGTAATTTAGTTCCTTAGATACATTTTATGCGTACCCAATGTCTCAAACAAAAGAACATTAATTTGTGAAGTACTGCATCTGCCAAAGCCACCCTCTTTGAAACGCATCCAATGTTTGTATTTTGTGAATTTGTTACGCTAAGTGTAGCAAAAATGCTGTTTTGTGTGAAAACGTCAGTAACCAATGCACAAATTGGCAAGCTTATATCTACTATAAAAACACTGTCGGTACGTAAAATATAACAACTTAAGGTTTAATTCCGTTTGAATCTCTTCCAGATTACTAAAGTTTAGTTATGTTACCAGAAGCACCATGACAGCGTAAACCTGTACTTAACGGAAGATTATATATATAGAGTGGTCCATTGATAGTGACTGGAACAAATATCTCACGTGGTATCGCGTAACATTTCGCCTGTGAGTACGGAATTTGTTTCGTGATACATTACTCGTGTTAAAATGGACCGTTTACCAGTTACAGAAAAGGTCTATATGTTATTTATGTATGATTATTGTGATCAAAATGCCCAACGGACCAGTGTTATGTACAGCCGGTGACAGAATTCGGGAGACCCCTCGCCTAATCGCTATACACAACCGCAAAGTTCTGCTGCTTGGTGGGAAGTATATACAGCTAGGCAACACGATCGTACATACTGTCGATTACCCATCTGACACGAAATCTGAGAGGGAAAATGTTATCTTCCTGTATCGCTCGTGTTGCAAAATTTATCTGTCTGTGGAAAAAGTTTACGCTGTGACTTACAGGATTTCTGTTGCATTTTCTGTGGCAGTAATAATCTGCTTAAGAACATCTGTACGCAAATAGACTGTCTACTTCGTTCAGTCATCCAAAAGTTCTCTTTGTTATTATAAGTCATCATATGAACTGGCTGAGTGTGGAGTTAAAACTCTTTGATACCATATTTTTGCAATACAAGCCCTTGTCCACCACGCTACTCACATTTGACGTAGACCTGGACTCAATAAGCAGCTTAGATAACACATATTTCTATGTGGGAAACTTTTGCGACCGTATTCGCTTTCCCTTTGGCCAAATCGCGCGAGATATTTTTGAGAATTTGAAATGTTTCGTCTGCTTTCTTCTTCTCGCAGAGTTTGAACCAAATCGGTGAAACCCATCCCGCGATCTACTTTGGTCATTCATAAACAGTGTGCAGTATAAAATGAATGAGGTTGGAGTCCTTGAGGGAAAGTTCGCACCCCGCCTTGTGAATGAAATTCCAGAACTGAGAACATCCTCGCCTATGGTCCACGGACGGAGATGCATTATGAATGCGAAACGCAGGGTCCTCTTACAGCTACAGTCGTAAAAATTGTGTGAATAAAGTGAATGGAGTCGTTTGTCTCTTTATAAAGAAGCTTTCCGCTGTAGCAACGAATGCCAGATCTGCGAAACAGCAACGAATCTAAATCATTAATACGAACGTGTTTCTGTCGGTATTTTGAGTCGTGGGTGTTCTGTAGTTGCAAGGCACATGCGGTAACGGGAGAGTAATTTTGCGAAAAATTTAGGACAAAAAGTGTTGGATACGTATGTTGACCACTCAGGCTTCTTAATAAATGAAGCGTGTCAAGTTACCACAAAAAGGTGGCCAGATTTTATGACAGCCTGAGTTGTTATTTAACAGTTTCGTATTACCGGCACACCTAATACAAGAATCATTTTTGAAACGTCTAAGGCAAACTGAATACCATTGGGAATGTTTAGCTGGAGTAGGTTGTCGAGTAAGAAACTTTGTTTCCACGCGCTCGCCGTGCTATGAGTGCCCCGTTTACTTCCGCGTAAACATATTGCGGCCCCAAGCAGGAAACATTCGCTGCGATTGAGCAGAGTAGAGGAATGCCTCGCCTTTCCTCGACTGCTCACGGATGTAGCCGGACCTGTCTTTTCTTATACGGACAGTGCCTTATGAGGCCTGGTTTGCCTCATACCGATCTACTAATGGATTGTCGTCCTAGTCTATATGCTTGTGCACTGAATTAAAAACTATATTATTGGTTGGTTTCGGATAGACGTCCTGTTAGTTACTATATTTAGTGGTAATTCTTACATTGCTAAAAACAAGTGTATAATAACTGTTTTTTAACTTGGAACAGTATCAGGTTATGATGCTTTAAAAAAGGAGTGTGTGTTCTACTAAAAATGTATTCTGTTGAATGTGCAACACATTAAGCTCGAAGAAGCTTTCAAATTACATCTGAATGATGACATGGCAGTTACAGATTGATTTGAACATTGAGGTTAATTATTGATTTTAAAATTTTATTTTAATAATTTCGGTAGGTTTCACTGCAAGCAAAGAACTAACCAGCCGAAAATCTGATGGTGTAACAAAGTTTGCTGTTTGTGTGACAAGAAATACAATAAGTTTTGAAGCTTATCACGACCGAATCACAAATTTCAGTTCAGTGCTTCACCTTTATCTTTAATGTCTTTAACATGTTTGAGAAGAAAATCCGTCTCAGGTTTCGGGTATTTGCTTTTACATTGATATTCCTTCATAACTATTTGAAAATTCTTGTTTCTTTTTGTTTGGGCCTCTCTATCTCCCCTTCTAGGCTGAACTTCACTCACAAATTACGCCTGCATCGGCGATCTTCTATATTTAAACTTTTCGCAGATGTTTTAAATACAATTCTGCACAGCCATATTTGTTTTAGAGATTGATTAAATTTAGAAAATTAGTACTTCTTCTCTCGGAAAAATAAATATTACGATTCCTGATGAAAATTAGTCTGTGCGTCCAGTTTAAAATTTAAAATTTCTGGGGCACGGCCCACCGCCTCACAGCGGCCGGCCAACTAGCTAGCCGGCCAGCCGGCTCAGGACTGCTATGCTTACGTCGGATGACGTGCGCGCCATGGCCTGTCTTTCTCGTAGGCATCGCTCCATGGCTGCAGACGTAACGCTGACTGGTGAAGCACCGACATTCACTGTCGAGTCGCCACCAGGTTTCTCGTGTGATTCAGGACTCTTGGAACATTTTGAAACAAAATCCGCTTCGACTGCAATTAACTTTATTTAAAAAAGCTCTACCGGTTTCGCGTCCTGTAGACACAGCATCAGGTGCTAAAATTCCTCAGAAAAACATGTCTACCATTTAGCCTTCCCCAGAGTTCACGTTAAATTTAAAACAATCGAAAACTTAACTTCACGTCCTCATTAAAAAGTATAAAACTTGAACGCTGTTGCGTTAGTCCTAGTTTTTAAAAATATACTGGGGGTGGAGGGCAAGTGAAACCGTGCCATGTGGAAGCGGTGTTGGCGCGAAACCGACCGAGGCAATATTCTTGGAACCAGTTACTTGAATGTCCATGTTACGTGATTAGAGTTGTGGGTTCACTGCCCGACGGACTTCGAGCCGTCTTTGAGGCTGGAGGAGGATATACGGGATGTTGAACAGTATTAGTAGAGTTTCTTGGCCGGCCGCAGTGGCCGAGCGGAGTGCGGCACGCCAGTCAGGGTTTGAACTGCCACTACGTTCGGGGGTTCGAATTCCCCCTTGGGCATGGATATTTGTGCCGTCCTTAGTATTAGCTAGTTCATAAGTAGGTTGTAAGTTTATGGACTGATGATCCCGTACGTAAGTCCAATAAGCTCTACAAACATTTGAACATTTTGATTTGATTTCTTGTTTTGTTTGCTTCGTTTTTTAAGCAGTCAGAGAATTTATTTCTTATAAAGAAGAGTTATTTACTTTTATTTTAAGGGACAGGATTCGTAATAATAATTTTTATTTTTCCGTAAAAAGAACTATTCAGTTTCTAGATTCAATAATAGTAATAATAAAACATGGATGTGCAGAACTGTATTCTAAACATCTGCAAAAAGTTTAGAGTACAAGGTCGCCGATGAAGGCGTAATTTGTGAGCGACGTTCAGTTCAGCCTAGAAGAGCAGATAAGGAGGTCCAAAGAAAAAGAAACAAGAACTGGCAAATATTTATGAACGACGTGAAGGAATAAGAATTAGGAAGGAAAGGAATGGTAGTGCTGAATTATGAATTAGGGCATTGAAATTAAACAAAGGCGATAAGTGAAAATATGAAGCGGGACGGGAATCGAACCCGTGTCTCCCGCTTCGGGCCAGCGGTGAACTTAACCACGTGGCTACCGGTACTCGCCCCGCGTCTGTCTCAAACATCCAGAAGTTGCACGCTATGGCTGTAGCGCCCATATCCTGCGAGGTCGAACGTATGACCGCATATGCGGTGAAGTGATTGAAGAAACGCCGTCTTCGCGAGTCGTAATTAATTATTTTGGTATGGTGTATGTTACTTCGGATATGCCCGAAATAACAGACACCAGACCAATACAATAAGAAACGAGAATACCCAATAGGCTTCGAATCGTTGCTGAAGCAGTATTAGCAGAAGACGTTCATTTATTTATAATGGTTTAGTATATAACAGTATAAGAGTGCTACTCATAAAACCCACTGTTTGGCTACCATTGGCAAAAAAAAACAAACGACTCAAACTGTTTGAGAAACACCGAGGTTCAACAGAATAGAAAAAAAAAAATTCACCTACGAAATGAAATCATTTTTAGTATATTTCTTTTAAAGCGGATGTAGTATGTTTTAACGTTCTAATCTATGATTTCATTTTAATATTGTTTCCTTTTTTCAATGAGGGAGAACAGTATTACTTTTAAACATTAATTTAGATAATTAATAACATAATGTGAACAATTATAGTACAGAAGACGAAGCAAGTATAAAAAAAAGCGTTGTGGAAGGAGCAGGTTCGTCTGGAAGGGCGATGAAGGCCAAATAAAAAATAAAACACAATGAAACCCTTTATCATAACTATAGTTGATGGTAAGCAGCCATAAACGACATGTCTTTTTGTTGAGGGCAGAGGTTTCCAGTAGGTTTCTCGAAGTAGGTTGCAAAGCTCTTTGTACGATATATATAGTAGTAATATTCCGGGTATATCGATAGTATACAAGGTAAGCGCCAATAACTTGGGTCGTGGAGTAATGGATTTTATACATTACTCTCAAATTCGTCTTGAAGCTGTGTATAAAACTCACTTCTGAACCAGCTAACAGATACAAAGACTACAACAGAGGTTCGAAACTTCTGTATTTTTTGTTAATACAACAGCGTACTTTGTTTTACCATTAGATTTTCCGAAGGTTAATTCTTTGCTTGCAGCTAAGACTATCGAAATGGTATTAAAAACATTAAAAACTCCTCAAAACCAACAAACAGACGTTCAAATCAATACGTAACAGCCATGTCATTAAAAAAAATTGAAAAAGAGTTTAAATTTTTGTTAAGCTTATGGGATTTAACTGTGGGGTCATCAGTCCCTAAACTTACAAACTACTTATGAACAACCTTATACACAGACGATACAAAAATATCCATGCCCAAGGGGGGGATTCGAATCCCTGAGGGGGAACGGCCTCGCACATCGTAGCGTAGGGCCTCAATGCGCTCGGCCATTCCTCGGCGGCCATGTCATTGTTAAGATATAATTTGATAGTTGCTTCGAGGTTAATGTGTTACACATTAAACAGAATACAATTTTAATAAACCTTACACACCTTTTTTCAGCGTCACGACATGTTAATGTTCAAATATAAAGAAGTTATTATAGACTTATTGTTTAATAATGTAAGAATTGCCGCTAAATATGGCAACTAACAGGTGGGCTATCAGAAACCATTCAATAATAAAATTTTTAATTCAGTTCACAATAATATAACCTAGGATGAGAATCCATTAGATCGGTATCAGGATAACAATGCATCATAAGGCAAACAGTCCATTTAAGAAAAGACAGGTTCAGACACATCAGTGGGCAGTCGAGAAGGCGAGGCATGCCTCTGCTCAATTGCAGCGAATGTATCGTCCTCCAGTCAGTGCTTGTGGCCGGCCAGAGGTATGAACGGAAGTGAACGAGGCAATTCACTGCACGGCTAGCGCGTGTAAACAAACTTCCTTACACGACAATCTACTACAGCTAAATCTTACCAACTGTTATTCAGTTGGTCTCAGACGTTTCATAAATGATTCTTGCGTTAGGTATGTTGTTAATATGAAACTGTTCATTGAAGAAATCAGGGTGACAAAAATAAGACCACCTTTTTTTGGTAACTTGACATGCGTCATTTATTAAAAAACCGAACTGCTTTCAATAAAGTCAGAGGAAATAAAACAGCGATTGATAGTAGAATGAACATCCCAGAATACCAAGACCTTTGCCTGTGGGTGTTTAGTAGCGTGGTCGACATACGTCTCCCTCACTTTTTGTTACAAATTTTTCGCAAAATTACTCTCAAGTTACTGCATGTGCCTTTGAACTATAGAAAACTGACAAGTCAAAATGCCGTCAGAAACACGTTCGTATTAATGATTTAGATTCGTTGCTGTTTCGTAGATCAGGCATTCATAGCTACAGCGTAAAGTTTCTTTATAAATATTAACAGAAACTACTTCATAAACTTTATTCCCACAATTTTTACGACTGTCGCTGTAACAGGACACTGAATTTCACAAAAATATCGCGTCTCAGTCCGTGGATCATGGATGAGGATGTTCCTACTCCTAGAATTTTAACCCTCAGGATTGGGGAGGGGGGGCAGACATTTACTCAAATATTCTGTCTTTCAGTTTATACTGTAGAATGTTTATGACTGACAGAGTAGATTGCGGGATGGTTTTCAAAGATTTTGTTCAAACCCTGCGAGAAGGAAGTTGACAAACCTTTCAAATTCCCAAAATATCCCGTCCGAGTTGGCTAAAAAGAAAGCGAATACGGTGGCGAAAATTTCTCACAGACAAATACGTGTTATATAAGCTGCTTATTAACTTCTAGTCTTTGAGGAGTGTGCGTAGCGTAGTGGACAAGTGCTTGGATTGTAAATTTTGAGGCCAAGGTTCGATTCCCCGGTACTCCTTACGTTTTTGTTCATTTCATTTTACCCCTCGCAATGTAAACCTTTTATTTATGAAATTTAAATTTACTTAAACGTTTCAGCGTGCCACGAACGTTGATGTCAAGAGGTGTCTCAATGAAAACACATTCAATCCTACAGCATCAGTTCAGTGCCACAATTCCCATCCATACACTTGGTATGCACAAAAATTAACAGTGAAAAGTTATTTACTTAAAAACTTGAATAAAGTATGCTTTGCACCGAAGCATATTTCGGATAAAATTTCTCGCTTAAAATACTTTGGTAAAGTCTGCATAGTGTGGAGATTTTCTTTGACGATTAACACCCTAAGGAATGTAATATAACTTTGGCATATAAATACGTGCTACAATTTTTAAAATATTATTTTCATTTAATACTTCATCGAATTATGAAAATTAAATGATGAAATAAGATATATTAATTAATTAAATTAGTTATAACGAAACCAAATATATATACTATGCATTGAAATTTTTATAGTTGATAATTAAAACTACAAGGGTTAATATAATAAAAGTATTTTGGAAGGTACGGAATACAAACCCGTGCTGTTTCATTCAAAAGCTAATCGTTTAGCTACTTCGCAACACCGAACACACCGTCATCAGCAATGGTGAGCCTCAATATTAGCTGATATTGCACCTATCTGTAGTTGGTCATTTGGCGTGAGTTTTCTCTTTTCCTATGGCCTACACAGGGGAGATATTGTAGGAATTTAAAAGGTTCATATTCGTGTTTCTTCTCGCACAGATTGGTCCAAGTAGGTGAGGCCCATCCAGCGATCCCTAGTGTTGAGACTTTCAACACGCAAACGTATAAGGGGATATTATTGGCCTTTGTCAAGACACTCGCATTCGGAGATTGTCGTTGTAGCTATTACACTCTTGGTATGTGCTTGTCAAGTTTTGAACCCACATAAAGGCAACGTTTTCCAGTATGCACTTATTTCAGCTAATAAATTGTGACTACTATATTGTTTGATATTTATAAATCCATACGATATGTGCCCTGAAACCAACGTATATTATCTGTCTGTGGAAAAACTTACGCTATGATTCACACGATCTGTTGCAATTTTTTTGGTGGCAGTGTCAATCTGCTCAGAAAATCTGACGCAAATAGACTGTCTATTTCGTTCATTCATTCAAAACTTCATCATATCAACTGGCTGAATGAAGAGTTAAAACTTTTTGATACTATATTCGCTACCAAAGTTGTTACTGAGCAGGAAAGTTACGCATGTGAAAAATACGGATTGAAACTCGTGAAAATGAGTGAATAATTAAAAATAAAAGTGCTGCGGATATCAGATCGATCCTAGGACCTCGTGTTACGCATCTGCGCATTTATGCCGTCGCCACCCACACATATTATAGCATAGCCGTTTATCGAATCTCTGCAGGAACATAGGTCTACTATTCATAAGTGGCAGGAAACTACTCACGCTTTTGACGAAAAACCGTGGTTTTGTATTCTGCACAGTATCTGAAACCCACCGGTGTGTAATGCTGTCCTACTACAGAATAAACGGCTGCAGCTTCTAAAACCAAGCTTTAGAATCTTTCACTCCTCTAATTGCTACGATGGAGAATCACCAAAAGTCGACTCTTAGATTTGAGATTTTACAAATTATTCAATCTGTTTTGCTGTTTACATTATCAAATTAATGCCTGCTTCTTTGAATAGATGACCGACTTCATTCTAAGGTGATTGTTCAGACGTCTACTTCCTGCATGATGTATTACTAGGTGCGGGTGGTTTGGCGGGAACGGAATAAAAATACAATTATGTGTTGGATACGATAGTTTAAAGAAATTCATTTGATGCAACACAATTCTCTGTTGCACATGTTTCATATAGTATTATCAATATATTTTCATGGTTTCGGCATAATAATTTCCTCACAATGATTGCGATACAGATTGTTACTCATGAGTTCAAATGTCTGTAAATCTATCGGACCAAACTGCGTGGTCATCAGCCCGTAGCTTACAAACTGCTTAAACCTAGGTAAACTGACCTAAGGACACACACACACACCCATTCCCCAGGGAGGACTCGAACCTCCACGGCGAGCAACCGCTCGCTCCGCAGCGAGGCGCTTTAGACCGCTCGGCTACTCCACCGCGGCAATGATCACGTATGTTTGTTATTGTTAGGTGAGAAACATAATGACCCATATTTCAGAATAGAAGAAAAATGCGAAAGAGTCAGTAATCTAACTGTCGCTCGTTCATCAGTAGTTTGCCATTTGGCGAGATAAATAAGCTTATCTTTATCATTTGTTTGCTTCTCTGCACATTCATTTGACATAGTCGTATCTGCGGCGCCAAAAGGTTGTCGTCTTTATAGAGCGACCAAGGTGGTGGGCGGAAACCGTCAGCGATACTCGGAACATGGTGCACCATTATGTAACACTTAGCTTCATAACAAAGTCCATTCATGTAATTGAATTAATTCTATGATATACATGCAATTTTTCCATTTGAATGTGTCAGTAACGTCCGAAAATATTCACGGACTGCAGCATCTCAATTCTAATTGCTGTCTTTGTTCATTGAAACTATAAGAAAAGAAATGTGGAAAGGAATTTGTCGGTTGCGAACAGCTTAAAACGCTATGGTTAATACGCAAAGCAGTTTCTAAAATCAGTTTTCGAAGTCGCCTTCACGTTGCATAGAAAGCACGCTTGTTGTTACAACTGGCTGCGATACTGGAAGATAACATTTTCCCTCTCAGATTTCGTGTCAAATGGGTAATCGACAGTATGTACGATCGTGTTGCCTAGCTGTATATACTTCTCACCAAGCAGCAGAACTTTGCGGTTGTGTATAGCGATTAGGCGAGGGGTCTCGCGAATTCTGTCACCGGCTGTACGTTGATCGTTATCCTGGAAGACATCATCCTAGTGTCCGGACCTTTTGTCGGATAGTTACGTTATTTAAGGAGACAGGAAGTGTTCAGCCCCAAGTGAAACTTAAACCACGACCTGCCCAAGTAAGTATTTTAGCTGCAGTTGCGGCTAATCAGCAAAGTGAGCGAGAATCGGGAATCTCAAAAACGTCGGTTTTGAGAATTCTCCATCACCCGTACCATATTTATATGCACCAGAATTTGCATGGCGAAGACTTTGAACGTCGTGTACAGTTTTGCAACGTGGCGCAAAATAAATTATGGGATGATAATAGATTTTTTCACGCGTTCTGTTTAGTGACGAAGCGTTATTCACAGAGGTAACGTAAACCGGCATAACATGCTCTATTGGGCAACGGAAAATCCACGATGGCTGCGACAAGTGGAACATCAGCGATCTTGGCGGATTAATGTATGGTGCGGCATTATGGGATGAAGGATATTTGGCCCCTATTTCATCGATGACAATTTAAATGATGCAATGTATCCTTTTTTACGTAATGTTCTACCGATTTTACTACAAGATGTTTCACTGCAAGACAGAACGGATGTCCGGCACATGGCTCGCGTGCAGTTGAAGTGGTCTTAAATCGAATATTTAATGGCCGGTGGATTGGTCGTAGAGGCATCATACCATGATCCGCATGATCACCGGATCTTACATCTCCTATTTCTTTCTGTGGGGAAAATTAAAGGGTATTTGTTATCGTGATTCACCGAAAACGCCTGATAACAGGCGTCAGCGCACTATCAATGCATGTGAGAACATTACTGAAGGCGAACTACTCGCTGTTGAGAGGAATTTCATTACGCCTATTGCTAAATGCATTGAAGTTGAAGGGCATCAATTTTGAGCATTTATTAAAGTCATGAGGTAATTACAGGTACTCAAGCAGTAACAGCATGCGTTCTCGTAATGTATGATAATTTCACAAAAGTATATGTATCACATTGGAACAAAGTTCAACGTACCTACGTTCTGTTTTAATTTAAAAAACTTCCCTGTTATCCATTGTTCGTCTAACGTTGTGAGCAATATGTATGCGAATAATACAGAGCCATGTATCGCAAAGCGACAAAGGTGTTCCAAATAAAAAATATGTATTTATTTACGCACTACACGAATATTTAATAATAATGGGGCTATCTATTTTTTAAAAATGCAGTTTATATCCGTTTGACATTTGGCAGCGCCAAAGGTCAAACCAATCATAGCGTCATCCGTTTTCCCCCTTCAAGCTAGAAAATTTTTGTCTTTTGTAGTTTTTTCGCTTGATGCTTATTTCGTGAAATATTTCGCCCGGTCACTATCAGTGGACCACCCTGTATACAGGGTGAATCACCTAACACTTGCACCACGAATATAGCGGAAACTAAAGTGCGTTTCATGTGTGGCTTTCACAGAAAGGATTGGTTGTCAAGGAATCGTATTGATTCCCAATAAACAGATTGTAGAAATACCTAGAAAGAGTATTTTTTATGCAAACATACTTTTTTCAAGTGTAACAATGGTTGTTTCTATCATGCAGTGGAAGTGTTGACACCAGCTGTGTAGAAAGATATTTGAATGATTTTTTTTTTATCACGTTTAGTTTGGCAGCTACAACTATTCAAAGTTTTGGGGGCGGAGGCTACGACAGCGTAGCTGACTGGCTGGTGGTCATGAGACAGTGGGCCGTGCCCCAGGTGCTAGCCAATAGGCCAATCAGCTATGCTATGTCAGCCTCCGCTCCCGGAACTTTGAACGGTTTAGTTACCAAACTAAGCGTGATAAAAATGTCATTCAAAATTATTTGTACACAGCTGCTGTCAAAAATTCTAGTGCATGATAGAAACATGTTTGGTATACATGCATACCATTGATGTTACCCAGTTCAGAATAGAAGCTTCTTCTTTTGTTTTACTTCCTTGTCTCTGACCGGGACATGTTCGTCAATTGTTTTGTGATAGAGTATTTTTCATTGTGGTTGAAAACATATTAATTTTCCTTTTTATTATTTTTAAAGTAAGTATTCTATCTGTTTTATTATGATTTAACTCGATTTGTTATATTCTTTTAGTTAGGTGTGAGTTAAGAAACGTAAACTTTTTTCAGATGAAAATCACTCCCAATTTGAGAGTTTGTAATTTAATGCATTGATATGGGTAGCGTTTAATGTTGGAAACTGTGCTAGAATTTGTTAATAATACATCATTTCAATTGTTGTAAAATTTTTGGTATACACCAATTCGTGCGAAATTTAATGATAACTTTACTGTGTATCTTTGTTTACATTTTCTGTCGCCAAATACGTTCACTCAAAGATACTTTTCACTTATTAAAATAACTGATAAATTGTACTTTCAAATTTGATAACATAGGTTCCAATACTTTTGGCGCTCTGTTTTGCCAGCCGCCACGCATCAGCGCGAAGTTCAGTGTTGAAAGTGCAGTACAGTGTAGCGACTGAATCAAGTGAACCGCATTTATAATTAGTTCCGTACCGGCCACCAGAGGCACGCTACTATCTCGGGTGTAATAAATGAATCGCGGCTGTTAATCATAGTTCAACGTCCAGCCGCCAGGAGCGCTGTATATTTTTAGGTGTTCTAGTATATTCCATACGCGATGTATACTCTAATTTTTTATGTTACTCTCTCTGCAGTTTACTTTCTGAAAACTTTTGTTATTCAGTTAGTTCCTTCTGTTGTCTAATAAAGTGTTGTGTTACCAGTAAACCTCTCGCGTCGAATTTATTTATTTTATACAGTCGAGCAGCTCAGATTACGCTGATACCGACATACTATTTGACATATGCAAATGGGATCGGCGTATGTAGGCACACATACTTCGTTCTCTACTGTTATACATGCTTCGTAGTTACAAATGATACATTTTAGTTTTTTAGCGAAATTGAATTCTACTGTTATCAGCCTCATTTACTTTTAAATACATTTTCATAATCTGTTTCAGTAGATTATAAGTATTCACAATACTATTTAAGTAGTCATGACATTTTCACTTTTCCATCCCACTGTGCAATTTCGGTCTTAATTTTTGTATCTTATTGTGTACACACTTTTAACTTCTACTTTTGTGTGGTTTATCCTTGATGACGATGAACGACCGAAACTATTCGATTTTTAAGGTATTAGTAAACTGCTGTTGGTTTGAAGATTGATTTTATAAGGAATTAGTTTCATATATACTTGTGGCGTCTGTTCCGAAAGAACAGACGTCACTTCTGATCGTGCAGTTGTAATTATTTAATATTCATAGAATATATGACATCAACTGCGATTGGGCAAAGCTGAAGTTTCAGTCTGCTCATTTCTTGAAATTTTAATAATTTTATTAATCCAGAAGATAACCATGTTTTTCCTTCAGAATTAGAAAAACCCGTAAGTGTTCGGTCAGAGGAATAGGTAGCAAATCCCTGCTCTATATTATTAGAACTGTTCTTTTACTTTACTCAATAGAGCGTTTAACAATTTAGTTTCTGACCTTTTCTCCGTTTATGAATGAGATATAGCAATTGCTCCTTAACTCTATTCTGATAGAATATTTCTTTCTGTATAGGTTTGAATGACATTTTGAAATCTAAAAGAATTTTCCGTTTTCATGGCGGAAACGTAGGAGCACAAATGCGCTTCACAGGGGATGGTACATTGTAATTGCATAGGCTGCTGCTAATGCTTATGTGTGCAAAATACCGCAAATATATTATCTTTATAAAAATATTAATGACGTTCATACACTTCATAAACCATTATTTCATTTTATTAATGAGAAAATATAATGGGCGAGAACTGTCAAAAACTACCAAGAGCCGCGTGACTAATGGCGCTAGGTAGAATAAATAACAGCCACGTCGCCGGGCAGAAAGATTAATTAGTCTTCGTTTGCCTCGATTGGTTACTCCATTTATTTTGCAGACAAATCAATTAAATTATAGTCATACAGCAAACATAATGTCCCATTTGTTGTCGTACGCAGCGATGCAAGTGACGCCTTCAAATTAATAATGATGGGACAAATGCGAGACGGAATACGCCTCTCTTAATGGTACATTACTTCATATGAACTTTAAGCAGAGGTGGCGGCAAAAAGTGAACCGTACCTGCAACACCACGCTGAAGAGGCAGATGATCCGATTTGGAACTCTTCTGAAATCAAGGGAAACTCGTTCAGCCTTCTCACCTCCATGATATCATTTTATTTACATTTTAGTAGCTAGTACCTGGCGCGTTGCTGCCGCAGAAGAAATAATTGTGCATATGACATTTGAAATTTGATAGTTCCAGCATGTTTACTTATGAATGATAGAAATAAATATTCATTTTATTACATATATAAAATTTCGATCATTGAATAAAAATTCGAACAAACGAACAAATATTTAGGAGGTTTCCAGTCTTTCATTAGCCCATCTCCTCGTTTCCCTTCTATTTGTTCACCTGCTCCTCCCCCCCCCCGATCCCCATTCCGTCTCCTACTGTCCCTCTCTCTGTCAATTTTCTTCTTCCCCTCTCTCTGTTCATCTCCCTTCACCTGTCTGTCACCATCTACCCTCTCTTATTCTTCTCCTCCTCTTCTCCCCTCCCTTCCCTATCTGTTCGTCTCCGCCTACGCCTAGTGCCGTCTCTTCTATATATGAAAACATGCATACGACGCGCGTCCAGAAAGTAAGTTACGTTTGGTAATAAAATGAAATTGTACACAGATAGAGAAGAAATTTTTATTGCACAACCTTCTACAACTCTTAAACTACGTTTCCACATAACTGCAGAAATTTTGCAGGCATTTGTCATAGCGTGGCACCAGGTTTTGTATACCTTCTTCATAGAAATCTGCTGCCTGTGTCTTCAACCAGTTGGAAACAGTTTCTTTCAGCTCGTCGTCATTGATGAAGTGATGACCGGCAAGGAAAGACTTGAGATGTAAGAACAGATGAAAGTCGCTACGATGGAGGCCAGGGCTGTACGGAGGATGGTCAAACACGTCCCAGCTAAATCCCTGTAGCAGGTTTTTCGTCATATTTGCAGTGTTTGGTCGTGCGTTGTCGTGAAGCAAACCAACACCTTTTGACAGCAGTCCCCGGCGCTTATTCTGAATTGCACGGGGCAGTTTCCGAAATGTCTCGCAATAAGCATATGCTTTGATTGTTTGACCACGCGGCAAGAAGTCAATGAGTAGGATGTCTTTCCAGTCCCAGATCACTGTGCACATCATTTTCCGAGGTGTCATAATTTGCTTCGGCTTTACCTTTGGTGGGGATGAAGTGTGCCTCCATTCCATTGATTGCCGCTTACTCTCAGGGGTGTCGTAAGAAACCCACGTTTCATCTCCTGTGACTATCCGTCTCAGAAATTCTTCGCCGCTTTCAGCATAACGCGTCAAAAACTCCAGTGCACTACCCATCCATTGTGTCTTGTCATCAATAGCGTGAATCAGGTCTTCTGTAACCAAAGGTGGACGCCCACTTCGTTCATCTCATCGTGCACATCACTACGCCCGCCATTGAACTGTCGGACCGATAAACTGCGCTTGGTTTCACTTTCCTCGCATTCAGAAACCGAATCACCGACCTGATTTCACAGGCGGCGGGTTTTTCAATCAACGCCGACATTTCAAACAAGCACAATAAAGCGTACGTAACTGACAGCGATCTCCAAATGGCGCACGTTCTTCTCCTTGATACACATCGTCTACAGCGCATGTGCGGAACTGCAATAGCAGCGCTGCAGCGGAGATAAATTGAAACGGAACTTTCTTTCTGGACGCGCCTCGTATATGCTCCAAGTTTAATGGTGACTGGTCAAACAGTGTCAAAATCTCAAGGTACTATCCGCCATGGTAAATTCACTGACTTGCAGTTTATAAAAACCTCGTTCATTGAAATACATTTTTTCTGACTTTCATGGTGACCAGTCAATCAAATTGGATGCTTGTTGTAAAGTATCCTCCGCCATGCTACTACGGAGGCTTACGAAAGGTAGCCCATGTATTAACTCGGGGAATAAGCTATCTTCATTCCGCATTTCGGTCAATTCTGTCCAGCCGTTTCAGCGTGAAGAGTAACAAACGTGTTAACCCAGTGTGAGGCACCCTACGCCATGTAACTTACGGTGGCTTTCTAAAGGTATCTCATGCGTTAATTCGGTGTATAAGCTATCTGCATTCCATCTGCAGCCTTTTCAGCATGAATGAGCAGCAAACATATTTCATCCTCCGTTACAGACCATACATATGGTGTCTTGTGAAAGGTAGCCCATGTATTCATCAGGAGACATGCTACTTCACTTCCAAATTTCATTCTTATAAGTCCAGCCATTTCACCATGAAGGCATAAGAAAAGTATTAACTAACTGTAAAGCATCCTCCGCCATGCACCAGACGAATTTTAGTATGCCCATAACCTTTGCGCGAGTGCTTGCATTGAGTTGACAAAGTTTTACCTGCAATCCCATGTACTGTATTGCCGTGCATATAATACGAACAAAAAGGCAACCAGACTAACATAAATTTTTATATATTAGACTAGCTTTAAACCCGACGTAGCCCGGGTGTTAATTTATCCTACACTCTCCTAGTCCACCTCCCCTTCCCTCCTCTCTCTACATCCACCTCTTTCTCTCCCATCTCTCTGTTCGTTTCCACCTTTACCTCTCTCGGAAAAGTTTTATACAAGGTACCTTCTGTCATGTACCATACAAACTTTTGAGTCCCAGCCTCGTCGCCGCTTTTGTGTCTCGTTTCCGTCGTAGGTGTCGGTGGCCGAGTAGAAAGACCGACACAGGAATAAAGGATGCACGCTTGTGCAGGTAGGAGGTGACCAGCCAGTGGGACAGCAGAAACTAGAAACACTAGAGTAAATTAGAGACTTAGTAATACTTAACTTTTACATAGCTCAGTACTGCAGAATGCTGATACAAAGTTGAGCTAGAGGCCTGCCTAGTGCCTATCAGATAGCCAAGTCTTCACTGGTGCCTATCTGATTCCGAAGTGTTAGCTGGTTCCTATCTCAGTCCCAAGTGAACGATGTCGTTCAGTGGTGGCCACGACCGGAGTTGCAGCAGAGGGCGCTCGTGGCTGTCGTCGTAAGAACGCCGCGCCGTGCGCGCATGGCGGCGCGCGGCGAAAGTAGGTGGCGCGCACTTTGGACTTGTGTGACACCACACAAATATTTATGTACCCAATGATCTTCCTCTTCATTTAAAGGTCATTTGTGCAAAAATTCATAAAGTTGGGAGCAAAAGTATGCATTTTGAAAAATTCCGTAAGTTACGTACCCTCCACCATGCACCCAACGAAATGTTATACAGACAGTAACATTCCTCTTGGTTTTAAGGTAGAGTGTGCAAAATTTCATCAATATCGGAACAAAACTATAGATTTATATGCAACAGAAACGCAGGGTCACATTGAAAAATGCAGTTCGCTGTTCTAAAAAATTCCACTTTTATTTCATACAAGCCGTGTTCTGATAAGAAGGAAAACAACAAATAAAGGATCTGTGAAATCGGTCCAGCCGATGGCGCGACCAAGGTATTTAGGGAGCTATTTTTATGTTGCAAAGTACCCTTCCCCATGCACCGTATGAAACTCGAGGTAAAATGTGACCTTCTTATTTTGAAGGTCAAGCGTGCGAAATTTCGTGAAGATCGGAATGAAACTGTAGATTTCATGAGTCTGTAGGAGAAGTATGCTCCGCCATGCGCCTATCACAAAATACTTCTTAGCTGGCGTTTTCTACCTATAAACTACATTTCTGTCAAATTTCAGCTCCATAGGTGAAGGAGTTTTCGAGATTTCGTGTTTAGTCAGTGAGTGTCCTTTCGTTTTAATATAGATAGAGATTAAGAAAATAGACTGCTTAATTTTGGATGCCAGAGAATTAAGAGAGACCTGCAGACAAAAATAAATAGTAACATGTAAGTCTGTAATTCTAACATTATTTGATACAAGGTCACGCCTGATGCGAGAGTTTCACGGCATCTATAAATGTTCAAATGTTTTTTAAGCTTATGGGACTTAACTACAGGGTCATCAGTCCCTAAACTTACAAAGTACTTATGAACTACCTTATACTAAGGACGGCACAAATATCCATGCCCTAGGGGGGATTCGAACCCCCGACCGTAGTGGCCGTGCAGACCGTGACTGGAGCGCCTCAGTCCCCGCGGCCACCGCGGCCGGCACGGCATCTACAGCGAAACTGTTGTGAGCTATAGACTTCATTTCGTATTATCATTTGGGGGGGGGGGCGTTACAAAACGCTTCATAAAAATCCGAAATTACATGCAAACTTCATTTCAGGTCCCTAACTACTCCCATTTTCCAATAATTGACGCATAAATCTGGGTATTCTCAAGCGGTGGCCTCTCATTATTTATGACGTCATATCTCCTGAGCCATGTGTCATAATCTTTTGTTTTTGTGTCAGGAACCTTCGTGGGCGTATGGTGAACAGTTCACTAAAGTTTCATTGCAATCACATGGATGGTTTATGAACAAATAGAGGACATACAGACAAACATTCATTTTTATATACAGTAGAACGTCGATTATCCGAAGTAATTGGGGGACATGGGTGTTCGGAAAATTGGTTTGTTCGGATAATCGAACTGTACATGTTTATTTGCCATAAAGTAGTACTGTACAGTAACTTTATTGATAAAAAAGGCATCTCTTTTAGTATTACAAAGTAACGTACTAGGAATATATAGTATGTGGTACAGTTTATTAAACAGAAATATATACATATTACATACGCATTTTGCATGAACATTACACACAGTATACAAAAGTAACGTTTAAAAAATCCTTTATTTCGGTCTGTCTAAGCAAGCCTACACGCTTACGAGCAGCTAAGTCATTAGAGATATCTGAAACTGGTCACTTTCATCTTGGGCTTCAAACCATGGCAAGGCAGTATCTAAACAAGTCAACGCCTTAGAAGCTGTTGGTATACTTTCATCTTCACTTTATGGAACACTGATTGATGAGATGCTGGCGGCGTCATCTTTATCAGTGGCGACGTTTACAATTTCGATGTCCTGCATGATTTGGTGTCCTGGATCTGCATCATCGATATTCATCCATTCATGAACGTCTTCTTCATCACACACGTGGCAATCTGTTTCTTCCAGCATGCAGAGAATTTTGGACTTATCATTCTGTTCGTCATTTTCAATCATACCTTGTAAATATTCTTCTGTGTCCAAAATTTTATTCCAGGCTTTTTTCAAATTCTCTTCCTATACACTATATCATGCTGCGCTGATCATGCAGCACGCGTCTTTAAGTCAATATTCTTATGTAACTTCGTAGGCTTTTCCGGCGTGACAAATCTTCTAAGTCTGCGGGTTTTTCTGCCGGATAATAAAATCAAACTGATTGAATATTTCGACGGTACAGCTGCCACCCATCTACAGGAAACTGCTGCTGCTGAGTCCCGCTGAATACAGTATTCAGCGGGACTCAGTAGCAGCAGTTTCTTGAAGATGGCGGGCAGCTGTACCGTCGAAATATTGAATCAGTTTGATTTTATTATCCGGCAGAAAACCCGCAGAGACTTCGAAAATATTCTTATATTTTCTTAAGAGACTTTCTTCCCCATCCTTTTCTCTTTCTAACAATAACTTTCCTGTAATATCGATTGAAAGTCAAAATAACACCTTGATCCATGGGCCGTAATAAGGAGGTTACTTTACGTGGAAGAAATATTACCTTTATGAGCTAGTCTTTTTCGTTTAAAATATCACGTGACGGATGAGGTGGTGCATTGTCAAGGAGAAGTAACGTTTTCTCCCTCTTCTCATTCTTTAGCTGTAGAGCTTTTACAGAGGGTACTAAAAGACCATAAACCACTTCATAAAAACTGTACTATCCATCCAGGCGCTCTTTTGTGAGGTATACACAACAGACAAGGCTGACATATTAACGTGCTTGAAACAACGCGGTTTTTTACTTTTACCAATGACAGAAATAGGCAGTCGGTGACTTCCAATACCATTAGCACAAGCCAAAGCTGTAATACGGTCCTTGCTTGTTTTAGGACCAGGTGCTACTAATTCATGACGTGAAACAAGAGTTTTTCTCGGTAAAGCTTTCCAGTTTCGTCAATATTGTAAACGTTTTCGAGAGCATAACCTTCTTCCGTTAATACGTCCCTTCGTTTGACTTTGAAAGAATCAGCTGCCGAAGTATCAGCCGACAGTTTTTCTTCCTGTATTGTAAGCTCACGAATGCCGTTTAATGACTTGAAGCGTTTTAACCAGCCCGTGCACGCTTTAACGTTTGAAGGCCCTCCAAGTTTTTCGTTAAACTCTGTTGCCTTCTCACGCAGAATGGGACCTGAGATAGGTTCTCCTTGCGATCTCTTATGAGTAAACCACTCGTAAACAGCTTGTAGAGCGCTTGCCCGCGAAACCCAAAGGTCCCAGGTTCGAGTCCCGGTTCCGGCACACAATTTTAATCTGCCAGGAACTTTCATATCAGCGCACAGTTCACTGCAGAGTGAATCTAGTCAAATGGTGGTTTTTCCGTAACGAAATTCCGATTTTTTTTTCTCAACGGTTCTGTATGTTTTGGGGAGCGCTGAATTCGAATTTCAAGTTTACTGCTTTGTAGGAGGTCGGCTTCACAACGAAAAACTAAAAAAAGCCTCAAAATGTTCGCACTTTCTTCAGTTTCTAGCTTAAGTCTCGAAAACTATGCGTTTCTCGAAGACGTTCATTCTGAGCAAACTTAAAGTAGACAAAATGCACTACTCATGTTTGATTTTCTGACAATAGGCGCTAGAACTCAATGAAAACGTCGAAAACGCACACTTGCACTCCATACAACTCGAGAAATATACATGTTATCAACAAAATCCCACACCACGTGAAAGTGCATTAAATTTCCTACAAGGGACGTCTATAATATTCCATTTCTTGTAATGGGGGGAAGCACAAAAAAAATTACGAGCAATGCTTTCTGCGCCCTATAATGTAACGCCCCCGCCCTCCTGCCTATCTCTCGCCCGCGCTATATTTTCATTTGTCTCACTGAAAAGTGATGTTTTGAATGGATTAAAGAAAAAGTATGTTTGAAAAATACATTATCAAATTATATTTAGATCACATTAGGTACATGCCATTGAACAGAACGCTGAAATTACATAGTAACATGAAGTACATGTATCATGAAATGAGTGAATGACGAGTTCAGAATTGGGTCGGTTTTCCATCAAAAAAAAAAAAAAAAAAAAAAAAAAAAAAAAAAAAAAAAAAAAAAACCTGTACTGGTGTCATATGCACAGTTATTTTACTCATCTCCATTTGGTTGTTGTCAGCATAGGCAATGTTTCTTGGTCACGTGAAGGTCCAGGTAAAGGATCTCGAGCAACGTAAGGTCCAGGTAAACTATCAGAGGCTTTGGAAACTCCAGGCTGAACAGTCAGTAGTCGATCTTCAATTGAAAAAAATGTATTTTAATGATTAATGACAGAGAAAAATAATAAAGACGCATAATACTGCAAAATTTTACATGATTTAATGCATTCTTTCACCTCAGCTGCTTCAGACAGTGTTGCTAAAAGTGGCACACCCAAGTCCTCTTCGTCTTCTGTATTCAAAGTGTCGTCAATGTTCGAGCACAGTGCTTCACATTGCTGACACAGTTTCGTGCAGGAAAGTTCTGCTCGCCTGCATCCACACCAACCAAGGCAATCCGTCTTGCATTTGCAAGATATAAGTTGCAGAAGCCTCTTTGCAGCTGGGAGTTTCAGTGTGGTAATGGCAGCCAACCCACTTTTTGTCAACTTCCAGTCCCACTGCTGCCGATCCACGTAGATTCCAGTCCACTGCTGCACCTGAAGGTGTGTTGTTAAGCCGCAGCTTCAGTGGGTGGTATGGAAGCCATGTTTGCTGTTGTCTGATAGGCTGATTTGACGTATTGCTTATACCTCAGCTCTAGATCCCCTCGCTTTTTGCTCAGCACCACAGCGTCCATGAAAACAAGAAGAGTCTCAGGAATGACATCCTCAGTTTCAACTAGAAACCTTTCTGATGTGGGGTATTCAGTCACATTGTATACTTCCACGGTTATGGCAGCAGCTGCTTCAATTATGGCACACTTTTCTTCATTCTCCGGTAGCCTCTGAATATCTCGATACCAGGATTCATTAATGATTTTGTGTCCAGTGGCTTTGAAACATAAAACGTAAGGTTTGCTTGTTGTCATTAAAATGTCGTTGCCATATTTCTCAAACATGTGTCTTCTGATAGTGCTCTGATGTGGCCGTGAATCACATTCAACTTGATCCATCAATTCTTCCGTGGTGAATTGACATTCGTCGTCGTCGTGTTCTAAAAAACAGTAAATTGCTTGCATAGCAACTTTCACCTCATCTCCAAGGGGTCTGCCAACTCAATATGAGTCGGTGGAGCCTCGTGTAGAGTTCTCATGCACAGGAAATGGCACTGCGCATCAGCTGCTACCAAGTTAGTAACTGGCTGTACACGTCGTACTATACTGCGCCCATATTCATTATTCAAGTTTCTCGCCAGTGTGAGCACATTTTATCTAACGGCTAATTTCCTCACAGGGTATACCAAATTACGTCCATTCAAATTAATTCATTCAAAACATCCCTTTTCAGTGCAACACATCGAAAATACAGCGCGGGCGAGAGATAGGCAGGTGGGAGGGGGCGTTACATTATAGGGCGCAGAAAACGTTGCTCGTAATTTTATTTTTGGTGCTTCCCCCCATTACAAGAAATGGAATATTATAGACGTCTCTTGTAGGAAATTTAATGTACTCTCACGTGGTGTAAGGATTTTGTTGATAACGTGTACATTTCTCGAATTGTAGGGCGTGCAAGTGTGCGTTTTCGACGTTTTAGCAGAAGGGCCAAAAATTTGCTCTTTTTCATTGAGTTCTAGCGCCTATACTGCTCGTCAGAAAATCAAACATGAGTAGTGCATTTTGTAGGAAATTTGGTCTACTTTACGTTTGCTCAGAATGAGCATCTTCGAGAAAGGCATAGTTTTCGAGATATAAGCAAGAAACTGAAAATTTTGATGTTTTTTGAATTTTTCGTTGTGAAGTCGGCCTCCTAAAAGGCAGCAAACTTGAAATTCGAATTCAGCGACCCCAAATACATACAGATCCGTTGAGAAAAAACTTTCGGAATTTTGTTATGAAACAGGCTGTTTTGAGCACCAATTGACTGGACTTCCCCACCTTATAATCGTTGGATAAAGTGGTTGCAGATTCACCTTCTACTAACCATTTAATAATCTCGTACTTGACCCTCATAGAAAGGACAACACGTTAACGTTTAAGCATTTTGTATCGTCAAGTTCACTTCTTCACGCAGCTGACACACAAGTGGTGGTCGTAACAAAGAACAGAAGGTAACTGTTTGCACCGTTAGGAGCTCTTCTTGGGGCGCGCAATCCTGTTAAACTACACGGAGCGGCACACCTCAACTCTAAGCTGGTGCAGCTGTTGCTGTGAACAGCTTTGATACTGCCGCTACTTCTACTGCCAGTGACAAGCCGACATATGTGTGATGATTGTTGAAACACAGCGACTGGCGGCTTGGCCGGTCAGCAGCGCCTTGTGAAGGCCCCATCAGAAGCAATGTTCCGCCAGCAGTGGCGCAATGCTGCGAATGCTGTGGGAAACTTGGTTTGGAGTGAGGGGGAGGATGGACGATAGGGTGGGAGAGTAACAGGTGCGAGCGAGCGCAAAGTTCGGTTAAGCGGTCGTTAGGTTGACCGACGTTCGGATTATCGGCGCTCTACTGTTTATACATTATGTATTTATTTTCAAATTCGCATTAAAATCATACGTTGGTAACAACAAATTCCTTTTTCTGGTGTTTATCACCGTAATGATTCGGTATGCTTGGTATGCATCAAAGCTGACAGTCAAAAAATCGACATTTGAAAATCTGAATGAAGAATGCAACCACTGAAGCATATTTTTAAAAACATTTCTTACTTTAAATCGCTTACATAAAATTCAGTTGGTGTGAACAATGTTTACGTTTTAAATGTTTCGTTGATGATTATCACCCTGAAAAATGTAACTTCCAGAAAAAGATGCTAGAATTTACAGAAATTTTATTTCATTCAAAACTTCGCCAAAATCTGAAAATTAACTGTTAAGTCATGTTAAGTAATTGAAATGATTGTAGGTCATCAGAATATCTGAATACTGCACTGATAAACTGTATTGTTCAATCATATTTAAAAGAGTCATCCGGATAGGAATACAACTGTAAAATCTAATGAAGTCGATCTAAAGTTTCCTTCGTCATGCACCATCCAAATTTTTGTTTTGAAGGTTAATTGTAAAAATATCATGATGATTGTATGATGAATCAAGTGTCCTTATTCGCATGTCTTATGATTCTACAGGTTTTCAACCATATAATTGCTTATGACGTCATATCTCCTGAAATATATGTCTTCAGCAGTTCTTACTCCTACGTCAATTGTTACTTCATGGAAGGAATATGTGTACCAAATTTAGTTGAAAATGGTACAGGGATTTAGAAGCAAACATCACATGATGAAGCATTTTTCCGCGCATTTCATTGTTTATTATGTCATATCTCCAGAACTATCTGCCGGATAATCATTTAATGATGCCTATGATCATCACGAAAGTGCAAACAATATGTTGACGAAGTTTCATCACAATCGGTTGAACAGTTCGGTCGCGCATAAAATACGACCACGCAAACATTCTGTTTTACACATTACATTAATTTCTTTCACATGTCCCATTACAGATTTATATATGTTTGGATGATTAATTCTGGCAGTTACGTGAAGTACATCAGGAAATACTACCCCAATACATAAGTGAAATAAATCGCAATTTGCGATAGTTATGGCTTCACTGTACTAAGTTTAGATGGAATACCAAACTGCGGCGAATGAAAATTTGTGCCTGGCCGGGATTCAAACCCGGGACTTCCTGCTTACTAGGCAGACGCGTTGACCACTCCGCCATCGAGGACGCAGTGACCAGCCCCACTGCAGAGGACTCTTCCCTGCACGTCTCCCGCCACACCCAAATCTCCATTCGCCAAACTGTCTCTTTCCAAATACCACAACCTATTTGTTGTTCTGTAATGCTCGCAGCCACAATACTGTATTTCCGTATCAGGGACAACAGACCATGAGGTATCGTCAGGACCCCAGTATTGTGGCTGCGAGTATTGCAGAACAAATAGGCTGTGGTAACAGGAAAGTGACAGCGTGGCGAATGGAGATTTGGGTGTGGTGGGAGACGTGCAGGGCAGAGTCCTCTGCAGTCGGGCTGGTCACTGTGTCCTCGGTAGCGGAGTGATCAACGCATCTGTCTAGCAAGTAGGAGATCCCACGTTCGAATCCCGGCCGGGCACAAAATTTCATTCGTCGCAGTTTGGTATTCCATCTAAACCTAGTACAGTGAAGCCATAACTATCGCAAATTGCGATAAATTTCATTAAATGACCTCTGTAACGTCGTCAAATATATATATATATATATATATATATATATATATATATATATATATATATATATATATATATAATTTTTCCAATACATAAGACTCATGTTTCAATTTTCAAAATATCCATGGTGGATGCGAACTGCAGCTGTTGCGTAAATTGGCGGTTTATTTGCGATAAAAAATGCAGCCCGCTGCTTTTATGGATTTTTTCATTCCATAACTAGTTTCCGAACCACTGCAGGTCACCTTCAATGGATACATTACACGAACATTTATCATCTTCCGCTTAGTGCAGATTCACGCTGTCATGGTGGTTCTGGTAATAAAACTAAACTTTAGTTATCTGGAACAGATTAAAACGGAATTAAACGTTGTTATATTTTACGTATATGCAGCGTTTTTATTGTAGATATAAGTGTACCAATTTATGCATTGGTCACTGACGTTTATCACACAAGATAGCATTATTGCTACACTTAGCGTAAAAAATTCACAAAAGAAAAACATTGGATGCGGTTCAAAGAGGATGGCTTTGGCAGATGTACTTCACAAATTAATGTTCTTTTGTTTGAGACATAGGGTAGGTATAAAATGTATGTAAGGAACTAAATTACGCCGGCCGCAGTGGCCGAGCGCTCTGCGGCGCGCCAGTCACGGTCCGCACGGCCGCTACGGTCGGGGGTTAGAATCCCCCCTCGGGCATGTATGTTTGTGTCGTCTTTAGTATAAGGTAGTTCATTTTAGTTAGATTAAGGACTAATGGCCCCGCAGTTAAGACCCTTACGCTTAACAAACATTTTTGAACTAAATTACTTATTACACAATGTGTAAGTTTGGTTAGAGACATTGCCTAAGGATAAAAAGTATCTAAGGAATTAATGATATTTTACACAAAGTATAAAAATGCGCAGGCATAAAAGGTATGTAAGTAACAAAATTAAATTTTACTCAATGTGTAAAATATAATCTAGCTCCTTACATGCTTTTTATGCATACGCAGTGTCTCAAACCAAAGAACATTAATTTGTGAAACGCATTATCTGCCACAGCCATCCTCTTTGCACCACATCTAATGTTTATAGTTTGTCAATTTGTGACGCTAAGTATAGCAAAAACGCTGTCATATGTGAGAAACGTCAGTGCCCAATGAACAACTTATACCTACAATAAAAGCACAGTAAGTACGTAAAATATAACAACCTAACGTTTAATTCGTTTTTAATCTGTTAGTGATTACTAAAGTTTAGTTATGTTACCACAACCACCATGACAGCGTAAACCTCCACCTGGTGGAAGTTAATAAATTTTCCTGTAACTTATCCACTGATGATTAGCCTGCGGTGGCTTGAAAGCTAGTTATGGAATAGAAAAAACATCCATAAAAACAGCCGGTTGCTTTTTTTAACGAAAATAAACCGACAATAAGGTTAAAGGATTTAGAGGAACAAGCATGTCAGTTATATAAGATTTATTGTTTTACACAGAGAAATCATACGACTCTTCCACAGCAGGAAAACGTATTCAATTGTAGAACTTGTAAAAATCTATATTCAATTTATGAATCATATCCAATTTACTGATGGTCACACTTCTCCTTAGTCAGCTACAGTTTTCTGACACAGTCCTTCGTTTTCAATAAGCTATTGCAATTGAAAATCTTGCTGTCAATACTTTCGTTATCTCTATTACACCAGAAAAGATACTCGGTTTACTAGCCGCGTCATGTCGGATAAATTCCTCGAGCTTTCGATGGCAAGCTCCGCCATCGTCATCAGGAGTGATTTTACCACGCCTATCATTGCAGGAGCTCCATCCGTAGCTAGGGCCACCAACTTCTTCACAGAAATATTTTCAGACTAAATAAGCTTTTTAAATGCCAAGAAATGTATCCTTTCCGGTACTGTGACCGGTAAGCGGCACAACCTTTACCAGCTCTTCTTTTGTTTCAAAATTTTCAAAGACCATTCTTACAAAAACGGCCAACTGGGCTGTATCAACTATATCAGTTGATTCGTCAAGTTGTAAGGAAAAATAACTACAACGATCAAAGTCAGTTTTAAGTTGTGTAACTACATTAGAGCTCATAGCTTCAAATCTTCGCATCATCTATTAGCAGAAAGCTGAACAGATTTAATAGCAGACATAATCTCGGCTTTGTTTGTGAAGTTGTCAAATGATGTATCTGCAGCTTCAAAAAATTGAGCTTTTAATTAACTCACCATCTTTGAACGGTTTCTTATGTTGGGCGATAACCTTGGAAACCCGGAATGACGCTTCTGTGGCTGCCTTGTTCTTGTCCAGTGTCTTAAAGAAAGTAGATTGTTGCGCATTTAGTTCAGATTTCAGCAGCATAACCTTTTCCTCTTCTCAGCGTTGAATTCGGCGGTTAGTCTTTTTCAATTCCACTGTAAACGGTCTTGAAATGACGCTCAATATTTCCTTTATTTCCGACTGAGACACTTCCATTACAAAGTAAACATGTAAGAGTACACCTGTCACTGTATCTTACAGTTTGATTTAACGTAATGTGTATATTGTCTTAAATTTGTTCGTTTCTCGTATTTTCATTTCTTGTATGCCAGATATATTTCTTATGTAACGTCATTTTCTATATTGAATCATTTAGTGTAAACATATACTGTATGTGTAAACCCGCATGAATGCACGGACATTCTTATGCTGTAAGTTGGCAATGCGCCAGAGAAAATGTTGAGCCTGTTGTAAAGACTGTCTTTGGTACAGAAGTAGTAGCTGTGAGTGTCGCGCTGCTGAAGCAGTCGCGGAGCGGACTCGCTATAGTAAACACATAAATGTTTTGTTGATGGTGCAGAGGCACGGTAGGCGCAGTGTGGCGCGAGTTTAATGCAATTGCAATAAGCTCAAATGTTCAAATGTTTGTAAAGCTTATAGGACTTAACTACGGGGTCATCAGTCCCTAAACTTACAAACTACTTATGAAATACTTACGAACTAGGACGGCACAAATATCCATGCCCGAGGGGGGATTCGAACCCCCGACCGTAGTGACCGTGCAGACCGTGACTGGAGCGCCTCAGTCCCCTCGGCCACCGCGGCCGGCTGCAATAAGCCTGAGAGGCGTACTGTTTAATGTATTGAAGGAAGTGCGAGATAAGTTTATTTATTCTCGAAAGTGATCAGTGTAATCTTTTTTCATGTGTGCAAGAATAGTAATTGTTTGGTTATCAAGTCTATTGTCACCGAGTGTATTCGTTGCTGTAATTACGGAGATTAGAGGGTGTATCGAGGTGATATCAATGCATGGAAATTTCAGCCAGACGAGCTGAACAAAGAGTTGTCGATAAAAATATTTTGAACCAGCAGTAAAAGTACCTATTGTAATCATATCTGTCTTGTATGGACTTCACGACGAAGACGACGAAAACAGATGAGAACAATTGTAACATTTTATTTTGTATGCATGTATATGTAGTATCAACCAAATCAGAAATTTGGTTCAATTATATATGACTTATTTTGAAACCAGTCTTAATTTTGTAAGTAGGTGTAGTCACCCCATTATCACCATTATTAGATTATGTTGATTATGCAAGCCTGTACATTGACTAACAAGTTCAATCATTTTCAAAGTAATTACGGTCAGTTTTAAAGAAATTGCTAGACGAGTTAAAGAATTGCTTAACGTGTTACTACCACAGAGACTAGTAATTGAAGTGCAGTGCTGTTCCTAGTTTTGCAACCAATTATTAAGCCAAAGATTTTAACTTGCAAGAGAGTATTATAGTTGATTAACCAGACTTGACGGAAGTAATTTTTTTTATGAAATACGTTAAATGCCAAACTCTGCTCAGCCAGTTACACGCGTACGCTACCCAGGCCCTGGAACCAATTTAAAAAATAAAATAGTTCACGTAAAGTTTTATAAGGAAGTTGACTGCTTTAAACAATATTATCAAAATTATTGAGAACTTTGACTGTAGTATTTGTGAAGCTCATTGCACCACGGAGTTTCACAATACTGAGCTATTATCATTGCAATCAGGGTCTATCAACTATTACGATTTTAATTACAACAGGAACACGCCATCACCACTACATGGATTCTGACACATTTATTCGTGAATCGTAAGAGGTGCTGGTTGGAGGCTGTAGTCAATGCTAAGTGAAGTAGGGCCAAGCTTAATTAATTACCACAGTGACTGTTTTAAGTTAATTAATTTCAATTTTCATTTATTCAAAATTTTAACTTACACTGCGAAATTGTTGTTGCGACGCATTAGTTGTGATTTGCTGCAACATTCAATAACAAAATTATTATTACTACAGCATATCATTACGCAATCTGAATTTTGAGATTTTTTGACGACCTCCAATAGGCAATCTTCTTACAAACACACGCATTTATCTTTCACTTGCGTAAAAAATTAATCGGTCTCTCACTCTGCATGAAAATGATATATTTTTCGCTTTTTGCTTGAACTAGCCATTCTAACAACAAACAAGGAAAGAGCCTAAACGTGAACGCATGAACTGAAGACAGACGCATATTACTGTCTGTCTGCAAACTGACGATCGAGCAGCGCAGTTGGTGGGGAGAAGGGAATTCCCAAGCCGCTGCTGCTGTTGTCGCCACAGGCAGCCTAAAAATTTCCTCCCGTTGTGGCCACGAGCTACAAATTTGCAAATGTTAGTAAATCTGGGGGACTCATCTGCTTGGTTATTAGTCCCTAGCTTACAAACCAATTAAAGTTCACAAATGTTCCAATGTTGGTTAAGCTTAAGGGACTTAACTGTGGGGTCATCAGTCCCTAAACTTACAAACTACTTATGAACTACCTTATACTAAAGACGACACAAACATCCAGGCCCGAGGTGGAATTCGAACGCCTGGCCGTAGCGGCCGTACAGAGTGACTGACGCGCCGCAGACCGCTCGGCCACTGGGGCCGGCCACCAAGGTAAACTAACCGAAGGACAACACATACATCCATGCCCGAGGGAGAACTCGAACCCTCGACGGCGAACAGCCGCGCGCACTGCAGCATGGTGCCTCAGTGCGCACGGGTAATTCGACGTAGCGCAACGGCTTCTCAAAGACATTGTAAAAATTAATGACATTGTTATTTTCACTGACAAAATATGGACAGTTTGCATATACGTGAGCTAGAGCTTTACAATGAAAGAAAATGGTTATCCATTGACGAACAAACGGTGTAATTTGTTGCTATCTTCAATAAATTGTGCAGTACGCTTAAGGACTTAATGTAAGCAAAAACAGGAATCTCTGATACAGGCGGTATTTCTTGCATACGATACGATCTTGTATAGATATTGCGTACAGATTTGATCTTGAAGGATTGAAAGTAATCACATTCGCAAGAAACAAGGCTTAAACTTTTGGAAATGTGACGTCACGTACATATAATAGACTAAGCTATCAACAATCTCGATGTGTCTGGTAAACTACCGATTTTGGCACCGACAATGCGGGTACATTGCGTAATACCTGAAGCTGGGGTAATAGCACTCACCGCTTTTAAGTAGTAATTTTGGACGAGGGCCGCTTTGTCAGAGGGGGATGTTTGGTGGCGCGCTGTGGCAGGAAACAGCGACCGCGCTGTGGCAACATCAACGCGTTCCATCGGTGTATCGATGATGCGAGGCGGTGACCGCAACGCCACCGAGTATCCGGCCATGGAACCGGTCATGGCCGGCCACAAACCTTGTTGGTTGTTTACAGTTCTAAATACCACAAATTCACAATGGAAACGCGTCAAACAGCTGTACAAACAATCACAAATGTTCACTGATAACTAAATAATCCACTCATAAACACAGTACAGCAACAGGCAACATACAAGTGTGGACTGTTTCTCCCCCTTGATGTAAAACACCTGCAAATTTTAGTTACAGTGGATATTCTGCTATCAGTAATGGACACCAGGCGACGACCTGATCTACGCGATAATCTACACATAAACAATACAAATATTCCTGGGTATCCGCAAGTTCGATACCTTGGAGCCGGCCGCGGTGGCCGAGGGGACTGAGGCGCTCCAGTCCCGGTCTGCACGGCCACTACGGTCGGGGGTTCGAATTCCCCCTCGGGCATGGATATTTGTGCCGTCCTTAGTATAAGGTAGTTGATAAGTAGTTTGTAAGTTTAGGGACTGATGACCCCGTAGTTAAGTCCCATAAGCTTAACAAACATTTGAACATTTTTTTGATACCTTGGAGTGCAACTCGATAATAAGTTAACATTTAAACAACACATTTTACTTAAGAAAGAAAGAAATGATTAAATTTATCCATGAACTGTTTCCGTTATTGTACAACACCCAGATGGCCACACAAAGTACATTTATACAAATCCCCAGTCCTTCCAGCCATGACACACGGATGCTCGTCTTGGGGAACGTCATGTCCCACCAACATAAAAACGTTTCAAGTATTGCAAAACAAGTGCTCCAACGCATTCTCCGAGCCCCTAGATCGGCCAGAACGCGCTAAATATGGACACTATACAAGACTTTATAATAAAGCACACAAGGAACTTAGTAAGCAAAGTAGAAATCATCCGACCGACCACCAGGCACCTAGAATATATGGGCACAGTAAATCCCGCAAGATGGCCCCGTGTGAGAGTTACACGTGCAATTATTGCAGATCCATCATAATAGAAGGTGAGGGTGGGGCAAAAGAGCGATTGGTCGAAAGTCCTACTAACGTAGAATTGTTGTTATAATGATCAGTAGACTTCGCACACATGAAGTCCAGCTTTCTAAGAAGGCAGGACTTATAAGGAGACGTCAAAATAAAAATAAATAAATAAAATAAAAAAAATTCTGCTATCATCTTTTTTTTCCCTAGGGGAATGCAGAAATAACATTGTTACGAAGACTGTGGTGGAAGTCATTAGGTGGTATACACCTTCTTTTCAGTTGTATCATTGTGGGAACAGTCCTACTTCGGTGTTTTTACAAGCTTGGGTTTAAGTATTGTTATTATTACAGTTTATGAGGGTATTGGGCTATACATATTTTTGAAATGTACTCACAGTAAATGGACGGTTCTCTGAAGGAATGGCTTAGGTGCTCTCACGTCACAGAACTGTATCTTCCGCCAATGTCAGTGGATTGAAACATACACCATTTCGTTGTTTACATGTGTATACAAACAAACAGACAGGAACATAAAAGGGGAAAAAACACAGTTGCGTAAGTTCAAAAATGCACACGTTCGCCGGCTGCGGTGGCCGAGGGGACTGAGGCGCTTCAGTCGCGGTCTGCAAGGCCACTACGGTCGGGGGTTCGATTCTCCCCTCGGGCATGGATATTTGTGCCGTCCTAGTTCGTAAGTAGTTCATAAGTAGTTTGTAAGTTTAGGGACTGATGACACCGTAGTTAAGTCCCATAAGATTTACAAACATTTGAACATTTGCACACGTTCATTCACGTCAGAAGCCGACAATAACTCCATTTTTACGTCTTATCGTGTCAGAGAAAGGGGAAACATCATTAATCCCTCCTGTTGTAGGAGCGGAACTTAAATTGTCACAACTATTTATTCGCAACCGATACTAAAGCGTTGCATGTTTGTTCCTGTTACTGTCCTTCAAAGTAGTCACCAGCGTTGTGTACAACCCGTTGCCAGCTGTGTGGAAGGCGAAGACTACCATTAGCAGAGCCTGTTCTGTTGAATGTGCGAATGGAGCGGTCTACTGCCTGTCGAATCTTTGGTAGAGTTCTGAAGCGAATGCCACGAATTGGTTCCTTAATCATCGAAATCAAGTCAATGACACAGGGACATAACTCTGGGGAATATGGTCGATGGTACGGTACTTTCCCGCCCCATAGAGCGAACATAGCAGCCAAAGCTAGCGCTGTATGCGCCTGCGCATTGTCGTGCAAAAAAAAAAAAAAAAGGGGGGGGGGGTTGCGCAGAAAGTGTTGCCGCTTCTTTCGCAAAGCTGGTCACAGGTGATGCTCCAAAAACGAGCACTAATACTGTGCATTGACGATCTCCGTTGTTCCTTTTACGAAAACATATTGACACCGTTACACTAGACCGCTCTCTTACAAGTTTTTCTCTCAATTTTACGCATGCCGGTGGCGTGGGGAGGGCGAGTCCATTTGCTCTGAGGTAAGGTAGGTATTTCAACAACGTGTGGTCCATTGCATTGTGTCTTCACAGCAGTGTTGCCTTTAAGTTCCAGCCCTAGTATAAGACTTTGAGATAATCACCAACTGAGTATTTAAAATTTGTAACCTTACTTCTTTATTGTGTGTTGTAGATCTAATGAACGACTTACTTCAGCCGTTTACTAGTCGTTAAAAATGTTGGATAATCGTAATTGTAGTGTCCTCCAAGGTAGAAGGCGTTGAATCGTTGCTGCCATCGCCACGCGCCGGCGGTCGGAGCGAGCGACGTTGCAGAGTGGCGCTCTCCAGGAGCAGATGAGGGAACTGCCGGGCAGTCGTCGTGGGCAACACCATCTGAAGAGAAGGCCAAAAACACGAAGAAATATGTAGAAGACGATACTATCATTATTACTAGTAGTAGTATAAGTGCGTATGACACGGTTTCCTTTCCCCGAATTATCAGAGAAAATTTTGTATTTTTATATTATTTCGGCATGTAAAAATAATTATCTATGAATTTCAGAGAAATTTAAGAACAACACTTTGAATTTGTTTTTTATTCCTATTTTTATTTTATTTTATTTTTTTAAGAAAGAAGACACTCATGCCTTGTACATCGTAGCGGTAGCATCTTCCAGACGAGAGCTGTACTTCTGTCATTTTATGTGGCCGATTTTATAAGGAATTTTCTACATTAAAGGAAAATATATGTGTTGTGCGCGGAACTTACATTTATTAATATACCCCACCTCTCACTTAAATTCGCACTTACGAATTTTTATTATTAATTTTGCCCTATCCTCCCTCCGCCCATAACGTCTTTTTCAGCCTTGTTGAATCACCGCAAGAATGGATGACACAGTTTTTAGTTAATATTGAATGATGATATTTCGTGTAGCCTGCCACTCTTGTTTCAAAATTTATTCCATAATATTATCATTTACCGGCAATAGAATCTGCAGTCGATTTTCTTGTAAATTTTTAGAAGTCCGTTGTGTTTGACTTACGTAATATTCCTATCCGATTTCTATCATTTAATTAATCTTACATTACGGTTTGATACACGAGTCGTAGTTTGATATTGACGAACTGCCATCCACTGTTCGGTGAGTGGTTATCATATTATGAAAATTTCATTTACAGCCAAATTTCAACCATCGATGGATCTCTTGTTAAAGGTAACCGATCGTCGATTCTCTTTGTAATGTTCTGCCTGCAAAACACTCCACCATTAATTAGTTTGCCATTTCATTTACATTAAGCAGATTGACTGCCAAATAGGAGGAACAAAGTTAGAGCAGGTAGATAGTGTTAAGTACCTAGGATGTATTTTCTCAGGGATGGCAACATAGTGAAAGAACTGGAATCGAGGTGCAGCAAACCTAATGCAGTGAGTGCTCAGCTAAGATCTACTCTCTTCTGCAAGAAGGAAGTAAGTACCAAGAATAAGATGGCGGTGCACCGCTCTACCTTTCGACCAACTTTGTTGTATGGGAGTGAAAGTTGGGTGGATACAGGTTACCTTGAAACTTCCTGTCAGATTAAAATTGTGTACCGGAGACTCGAATCTTGGACGTTTGCCTTTCGCGGGCAAGCGCACTACCGACTGTGCTATCCCGACACGATTCACGATGCCGCCTCACAACTCTACTTCCGCCAGTACCTCGCCTCCTTCCATTCAAACTTCACAGAAGTTCTCCTGCGAAACTTGCAAGACTACCACTCCTGGAAGAAAGGATATGGTGGAGACATGGCTTAGCCACAGCCTAGAGGATGCTTCCAGAATGAAACTTCCACTTACTCGATGGGGTTCTTGGCTGAATGCTGCTATTACTGCACCAACTACACCCAAATAAAGACAATCTTCTGTGAGCTTGATAGCGATGAGTCAAGTGGTATCAAAACTGTGAAAGACGTATTTACAGATACATTGTCTGGAAACTTGGCATACATCAACGCCAATTTTTCAGTGATATCAAAAGCCATCAAACGACTGGAAGCTGTTGGCACTCAGCTATGTGAGGCCCTGAGTATTGTGCAACATGTGCAGAGTGAGTTGGATCGAGCCCGTGGTCTTGTGGCTGACAAAGTGAAAAACAAGCTGCAAAGTGTTCTACAACGGAACGCTGGATAGTCTACAATGTTTAAAATTAGTGACAGTCTTTCTGGGAATGCCGCAACATTTGAAAATAGTAAAGCAAAGCTGACCTGTAGTGACCTAGCTGCCTTCAAATACGCTCCAGTGACGTCTTGGGAAGTGGAGGGGAGCTTTTCCATGTACAAAACTATCCTCAGCGACAACCGTAGATCTTTCACAATGGAAAACCTGAAAATGCACCTTGTGATCCAGTGCAACTTTACAGATATTGAAGATTAACAGACGCTATTAAATAACGTAAAGTGCTTTAAGTAATTTATGTACAGAAATAAAAATATTAATTTACTGTTTCGATAGATGGTCTCCTGTTCATTGTACTTTGTGTTTAGAAAATAAAAGATTCAGACGTTAAAAAATAGGTGCTAATTGGCCTCAAAACCTACAGAAAGAAAGAACTATACTTACAATATTTTGAGAAGGGAATTCTGTATTATTTTATGGTAAATAAAAAATAAAATAAACAATCAAGAATGCTTGAAATAAAATTCTATTAAGTCATATTTTACTTTTTTAAGGTCATATTTATATAAGTTTTAGGTCATAAATGCTTGCATATTTCACTGTTTTGTAGGTAATTAAAATCCGGGCCTTGGTAATGACGCATAACTAATATATGTGATCTTGGTTCAATAACCTCACAACTATTTTTATACATATTCAGCTCTCTCTCCACCGGCCACAGGCATAAGTTGTCAGGTAACTAGACATCAGAATCTCGTGCAGTAGCTCAGATGAATGGGGAGAGACAGCGCGCTGTGGTGGAGGTGGATTTTCGGCGGTGTCGGCCGCCTCGTTATGACGTATGAACTGCAGTCTGGCAACTGCGGGGCCCAGGCCTGAGGCGCGGCCCTGATGACGCGCGAGACGCATGGCGGGCCATCTGGAGGGCGGGCAGACACCTGCGCAGTGGCAGCGCCGAGGCTGGCCGACAGCTGCGCTGATGGACGGCAGGCTATGCCGCCGCCGCCGCCGCCGCCTCGGCCACCCGGGCGTGCCAGGGGCGACTCTGCACACTGCGGCAGGTAGCGCGGACCGGCGCCAGCGCCTTGTCTGCCAATGAAACCACTTTACCGCATATAATGTTCCAGCCTGGCTGTTAATTTTTGAGATTAACAAAGTTACAGAAGGAAGAGGTTTGAAGTTAGAAGCTATGAAAGATCCCAATCAGCAGTGGCGTAACTAGAAATTGGCTTTGGGGGGAGGGGGAGATAGATCTGCTTGACGAGCTAAATTTTAGTCAGTTTTCAGTCAGGCTACCACTCCCGTTGAAGATTAATTCACTCCCATCCAATGAAAGCTTATGGTAAAATACCCCGAGTTTCCAATCTTTGCCTTTACCAGATTTCTGTTATACAATTTCTTTCTTTCTTTCCTCTTTTTTTTTTGGGGGGGGGGGTTGGGGTTCTGGGGGGGGGTTCTATTCTCCTCATCTCCCCCGTAGTTACGCCACTGCCAATCAGTAGATTACGGGAAAAATGGAAAAATTATTACATGCATGTAAATGAAGTCATCATCATCATCATCATCATCATCATTAGAGACTGATTATGCCTTTCAGCGATCAGTCTGGAGCATAGTACCTCTAATAAAATTCCTCCATAATCCCCTATTCAATGCTAACATTGATGCCTCGCCTGATGTTATGCTTTTTACTTCAAAATCATTCTGTACCGAATCTAAGTACATTCTTCCTAGTCTACCACAACTCTTCTTACCCTCCACTACCGACCACAAGAGTCTCTTAGGTAACCTTGCTTCTCCCATGCGTGCAACCCTACCATCTGAGTCAGTTCGCTCTGCTTCATCTGTGGTGTTCATTCCCAGTTTTTCCTTGATTTCCTCATTATGGACACCCTCCTACCATTGTTCCCATCTATTAGTGCATGCAATCATTCTTGCTACTTTCATATCTGTAACCTCTACCTTATGAATAAGGTAACCTGTCCAGAGTGAAACTTCCACTGTGCAGCAGAGTGTGCGCTGATATATAAAATTCCTGGCAGATTAAAATTTTGTGCCTGAACCGAGTAAGAACAGGTTTAGGAGGGATGGCTATTGAAGGTGCCTGTTACTTGAATTTCTGCACCAGTAGCGGAGCTTTGATATAGATTTTGCCGCGGTGGAGTAGCCGAGCGGTCTAAAGCGTTTCGCTGCAGAGCGCGCGGTTGCTTGCCGTGGAGGTTCGAGTCCTCCATGGGGCATGGTTGTGTGTCTGTGTTGTCCTTAGGTTAGTTTACCTCCGTTTAAATAGTTTGTAAGCTATGGACTGATGACCACGCAGTTTGGTCCGATATATTTACAAACATTTGAACATTTTGAACATATAGATTTTCTTGGCACAGGAAATTAATTTGTACACGTAAGGGTAATTCGTACCTCTTTAGTAACTCTGCGTGGCATACACTATACTGGGATTGAGAATCTGAAGTCCTTTGGCTGCTTTAGCCTTATATGAAGCGGCGTTACAAGTAGCAGAACGTTGTCTCTTTTCACACCATCCGGTCACAGTATCTGCAGCGCTGCGCAACAGTGTTTTATGTTCGTGAAACGACTGTTGTGCTACACTGTTTTTCTACTACAGTCCTGAGAAATAAAGCTCTGTACCTAATTTATCTTTTTATGTTTCATAATATCACGTTAAACATTGTCTCATGAGCAACATCTTCATTTTCTTATTCCTGTCTCCCAAAAGATACAAGAGAAACAGTATATGCATTTTGGGAAAATTTGGAGGAAATATGACCTGTTATGATAAAAGTTAGCCGCAATATGATCTATTACTAAAATATGTTGAAATATGACTTTATATGCACAATTAAAATACATTTTTTTTCTATACTAAAATGCCTAGATTTGTGTATAAATTGTTCTAAAATTCACACTGAAGTTCAGAAAAAATACGACTTGTCATTAAAATCCGGGCCCTGGTCATTACCGATTTCAGTGATGTATATCATCATTACAGAACTACCAGTTTAATAAGTCACGGGTGCAAAATACTAACACGAATTATTTACAGACAAATGGAAAAACTTGTGTAATCTGATCTCGGGGAAGATAAGTTTGCATTTAGGAGAAATGTAGGAACACCGGAGGCAATACTCACATTACGACTTATCTTAGAAGATTGGCTAAGGAAGGGCAAATCAACGTTTTTGGCGTTTGTAGATTTTGACAATGTGGACTGGAATACACTCTTCCAAATTCTGAATGTAGCAGGGGTAAAATATAGGGAGCGAAGCGTTTTATTCAACCTATACAAAAAAACAGACAGCGGTTATTAGAGTCGAAGGGCAAGAAAGGGACGCAGAGGTTGGGGAGGGAATAAGACAAGGTTGTAGCCTTTCCTCAATGTTGTTCAATCGGTACATTGAACAGGCAGTGAAGGAATGGAAGGAGAAATTTGGAGAGGGCATTAAAGTACAGGGAGATGAAATACATGCGGTTTGCCGATGACATAGTAATTCTGTCAGAGACTGCAAAAGATCTGGAAGAGCAGTTGAATGTGATGGACAGTGTCTTGAGAGGAAGATATAAGATGAACATTAAAAAGACTAGAACGAAGGTAATGGAATGCAAAGTCAGAAAATCAGGTGATGCTGAAGGAATTAGATTATGTAATGAGACAATAAAAGTAGTAGATGAATTTTGGTATTTGTGTAGCAAGATAACTTCTGATGGCCGAAGTAAAGAAGATATAAAATGCAGAATTGCTATGGGAAGAAAAGCGTTTCTGAAGAAGCGAAATTTGTTAACATCCAATATTAATTTAAATGTTAGGAAGTCCTTTCTGAAAGCATTTGTCTGGAGTGTAGCTTTATATGGGAGTGAAACGTGGACGATAAGGAGTTCAGATAAAAAGATGATAGAAGCCTTTGAAATGTGGTGCAACAGACGAATGATGAAAATTTGATGGGTAGATCACGTAACTAATGAGGAGGTGCTCAACCGAATCGGGGAGAAAAGGAGTTTCTGGCATATCTTGACTAAGAGAAGGGATAGATTGGCTGGACACATTCTGAGACATCAAGGAATTGTCAACTTAGCATTAGAAGGAAGCGTGTGGGGTAAAAATCGTAGAGGGAGGCCGAGGGACGAATACATGAAGCACATTCCAAAGGACGTAGGTTGCAGTACATATTCTCAGGCGAAGAGGCTTGCACATGAGAGGATAGCGTGGAGAGCTGCATCAAACCAGTCTGCGGACTGAAGACCACAACAACAACAACATATCATCATCTTCAGAAAGCTGCAGGGCTTTATAACATACTCACTACAATAATTATACATTTTTGGTTACAATTCCTAACGTATTTTTGGATACAAATGATATAAAAGTTCACATAATAAGTAACATACCTTTGGATACATTGTAAAATAAAGAATTGCCGTAAAAATATGAAATGAATTAAAGTACATAGTCAAATTGTTAAAGTACATGTAATCAAAATGGATCATCGTACCTGATTACAAGAAAAAATATATTGACTGCTTCTCATATAAGTGTGAGGCAGAAGGACAGCAGGTAAACATTTCGTTGGTGTGTTGTAAAAGTATCCCCCAGTCGGCTTTGGATCCAAAATGGACAAACTAGTTACATTTATTATTACTGTAGAATATTGTACTTGGAAAAAAATAAAATTTCTACTTAGGGGGATACAAACAATTAATGACGATAGAGATTCTGCCTTTACATATTTTCATTAAGATATTAAACTAAGGCTCCAAGTAACATTTGATATCGATGCATAGTGTAAAGTTTAAAATATTATGATAACAACATTTTATATGGTGAGAAGGGATAAAAATTTGGTATCTTTCTAAAGAGTATAAACTTTAGGATGTAATCAAGACGCATAGAAATGGTCTTATGGTACGGATAGCTGTAAGCTTGCATTAAATTTTGTCTAGCGGTTGACATAAAATAATATTTCTTTCATGAAGTGCTAGATGATGTAACAATTACTTCCAAATGTCATCTTGTTTGCCGGCCGCGGTGGCCGAGGTGACTGAGGCGCTCCAGTCACGGTCAGCACGGCCACTACGGTCGGGGGTTCGAATCCCCCCTCGGGCATGGATATTTGTGCCGTCCTAGTTAGTAAGTAGTTCATAAGTAGTTTGTAAGTTTAGGGACTGATAACCCCGTAGTTAAGTCCTATAAGCTTAACAAACATTTGAACATTTGAACATCTTGTTAAGCATGGCTGGATAAACGAAGGATACATCGTGGCAATTGGCTTGATAAATAGTCCAATGTTTACATGTTATTACTATTGGCTCAAATATAGAGGCAGAAGTTCCCAATAAGTAGCCGCGGCAGAGTGGCCGAGTGGATTGAGGCGCCATGCTTCGATGCGCGAGGCCGCTTCCCGTCGGGGTTTCGAATCCCCCACTCCTCTGGCTTGGATGTTTGTACTGTCTTTAGTATAAGGTAGTTTATAAGTAGTTTGTAAGTTTATGGACTGATGACGCCGCAATTAAGTCCCATTAGCTTGACAAACCTTTCCAATAAGTAGCTAGAAGTCTATCCAATCTAGCTCAAAGCATTCATGCTAATACTATGTGTTATATTAACCCTTAACAGAAAGAATGATTTTTATTACTTAACTAGAAATATGTGTCTGACAGACACGGTAATGAAAAAAAACCATATATCTGTTGCTTTTCTCGTAAACTGGTACACAAATCTGTTAGTACAAGAAATAAAATGGAACATTAACTCACTGAAGATCAGTATCAAGTTACAGTTCCAATGTTTATTACTTTCATGAATAGTCATACAATGAAACTCTCCAAAAATGCATACCGGTCTATCACAATTCACACATTTATATGCAGTGTTCCTGTTTTTCTGGTAAGAACAAAGACTGCACTTCCTCTTTTTTTTCTAGTTGGTCAATTTTCACCCTCTCTTGTTTTTCCTTCTTCTTCTGTGAGTCGTTTCCAATGACATTTTGGATTATTATCCTCAAATCCCCTCTCCAATTGGAGATAAATAGCCTATTCTCAAGATGGGGTCTCATTACACTTAGACACAGTTCCTTGACGAATCTGTACCTGGTGATACTTTCACTGTTTTTAAAGCAGATGTAGAGAATGCAGCTGTTCTCTGTACTAATGTTGATTAATGTAAGAAAACACAGCAAGTGGCCAGCGTCTGCATTTTCTGTTGGATGAGTAGTTTGCACATTTTTGGTCCAATGAGTCTACTCTGTGGACATGGTGCTGTTGTAGCAAGACACAATTTCAGGTTTTCCTGTCATTTCATCCACTCCTTTCGAGAAATGCATACTTGATAGTAGTAACACTGCTTTGTTCTTCCTAGGGTCTACTGACAACAGAGTAATTTTGTCACTGAATCCATAACGAGAGGAACCAACAGCTCTATTCTTGGAAGGCAGGAATTCAATTGGAATTTCCGCTTTATTTTTTTCAGTGTACCTATGTATATCAACCCCTTCTTCTGAAGTTGTCTGATCAGTTTTACATAGGAAAACCAATTGTCAGCAGTTGCATTTCTGTTGCTGTTTACAATTGTCTGCACTAATCGAAGAACCGATTGTGTAGGAACACTAAATTTTCTTTCTCCATTGCTCAGTCCAACTCCGTCAGAACCCTTACCAGTATATATGTACGCATTTTATAAGTACGATGTGCGGGCATCCGTTAGACACATGATTTTTATTCCATACTTAGCGGGCTTTCTGGGCAAATACACTTTGAAGCCACATCTGTCACTAAATGGTACAAACATTTCGTCCACACAAGTATACTCTCCAAGTGCGTACAATTTCTGACAGTTACTTATCAATATGGAAAACATTTCCGAGATTCGTGCTGACGTGTCTTCTTTCGCCTGTATTTCTTTTGTTTCAAGTTCATCAAATCGCAAACAGAGTAACAAGATTTGTAACCGCTTTACTAAAATTGCAGCTCAAAATATAGGTCTTTCAATACAGTCGGTAGAGAACAGCGACAGCAAATCTTCGTGTCCAGACTTACAGATGGAAGTTAGCATGCAAAGCGCAATAAGTGCGTTTATTACGTGCAGATCAGTAGATTTTTAATTACTTTGCTATACTGTTCCAATTTAACATTTGCCCCTTTTACAATACGTTCTATGAGCTCATTATCAAATATCAAAGACCAAATGTTCTATATCTTAGGATTATCACGTAGATTTTTAACAGCCCTTGTGATACCCGGTATTCCACGGCTAATGTTATCACGACATAGTCGTCTAGCTTTAGTTGGTTCTTTTTATTCCCAACAAAAACCATTTTTCTCTCTGAAAGTAAAAGGAACTGACGTGTCGTTATTTTCTTGGTTGCCTGTGCAGGAAAAGTCAACATTTGCAACGGAATCTTGTTCATCTGATGAACTGGAGCTTGCTTTTTGTGGTAAATAGGAAGGATCACAATCTGAATCGTCAGAAAATAAATCCCCTACATCTATTTCCTCTTCATCTAATTCTTCCCATATCTTTGCAAGCTTCTCTTCAAACTTTGGATCTCCCACTCTCAATACCTCAGTTCGTCTTTTTTGCGAGATGTAGATGGAACCTTCTCCATTTTTCCAATCTGTATAATATATTACATCAATGCTAGGCCTTGAAACTTTATAAAACGTCTAAAAGAAATAGCAATTAGCTGTATGTAGTTGTACTCACCAGAAATAAAAGAACCGAATTTGGAAATATGTGTCTAATAGACATGCAAAAAACTTGCGTTACTGGAAATACGTGTCTCACAGGCACTGTCCCATTATATGAATTTTCGAAGCCATATCTCGTCGCAGTGAAACCCGCCTTTGTCGCTAATGACTGCCACCCGAGCACGCGTATCACATCAGTCACATTCTATCCCATATTGCGTGATAATACAACATCTGACAATAAAGATCGATGAATAATCCTGTAACATTAACGTCGATAAACAGTGAACTACAGTTACCTTACTGTCCATCTACATGATCTACATTTACAAAGATACTCAGCAAGTCACATTCTAGTGCATGGCGGAGCGTTCATCGAACCACCTTTATTATATTTCACTATAGTTGCATTCTCTAGTAGCTCTCAGGAAATAGGAACACCTTCATGTTTCTCTTTTCGATCTGATTTATTTTATTATGATGATCATGACGTCTCCCTATGTAGGTGGGTGATAATTATGTTCGTATTCGGAAGGGAAAGTTGATGTAAGTGTTTTCGCAAATACATCGCAACGATTAATTCATTTCCTTTAATGATTTCCTCCCCAGCTCGTGCATCATTTTCGTGACACTCTCTCCCCTATATAGCGATAATATAAAACGAGATGCCCTTCTCTGAAGTTCCTTTAAATCGTCCGCCAGTCCCACCTACTGGGGGCCCCACAAAGAGCAGTAACACCCTAAAATAGGACACACATTTGTAGTTTAGGCAGTTTAAGTAGAACTGTTGCATCTTCTAATTGTACTGCCAGTAAACGTTGACTTTGGTTCGCCTGCCCTGCAACATTTTCTATTTGTTCTTTCCAATTTACATTGCTTGCAATTATTATTCCTGTTTACTTTAATTGGAGGCATGAAACTTTCATTCATTTATCGCGTATCTGAACTTTAACGGATTTCTTTTAGTGGTCATATGGATCACCTCAGACTATCATTATTAAGGGTCTATTGCCAATTCTTTCATCATGTAGATATCATACGTAAATCATTTTGGTAACTTTACTAACCGATAAATGACAGCATCATCCACAAACAGCCTAAGAGAGCTTCCCAGATTGTTTCCTAAATCGTCTGAAAAATCAAGGAATAGTATGCGACCTAAGACACTTCCCTGGGGAACGCCTTATATCACTTCCGTTTTAGTCAATGACTTGCTGTCAAAGTACTGTGTCCTTCCTGACAGGATATCCAATCGCACATCTTTGGTGATATTCCATAAGCACCTAATTTGATTAGAAGACGCTTGTCAGGTACAGTGTCAAAAGTCTACCGAAAGTCTAGAAATACAAAATCTATTTCACATCCCTTGTCGATATCACTCATCACATCATGTGAATATAGAGCTAGCAATGTTTCACAAGAACGATACTTTCTGAATCCGTGTTGACATATGTCAACAGGTCGTTCTCTTCGAGATACTTCATAATAATTGAGTTAAGTAAAAAGGTAAAGCAGTCAACAATCCGAAGATTGGTTTGAACACCACAGTGCTTTACTAGGCATGCTCCTGTTTGGAGGTGGTATGCCGTTGCCTTCCTCCGACCTTCGAGCTGACTTACCCAGCCAGTTATAGGGCGACCTACAGTTTAACGTGGGTTCCGTACCACGGTGCTACTCAGTATTTTTCACATGAGCAATACTGACAGAGGCGAAAGAAGTGGAAAGTGACAGATAAAAATCTTAAGACCTCGCGGGGATCGAACCCCCGACCTTTAGATTTGTAGTCTGGCACTCTACCACTGTGCAACCGAGGCACTCCTGTATGTTTAACATCCTGCCGGAATCCGACGTCAGTGACAGAGGCCTGTAATTTTGCGGATCACTCCAAATGCCTTTCCTGAATAGTGGAATGACGTGGGCAACTTTCCAGTCATTGGGTACGGAAAGTTCGCTGTGTGAGCGGTTGTATATGATAGCTACGTATCGGCTAATTCCATTACCTCCCATAACTATGCACCGTTGAGCTGTGCGGTATATGTCCCTGAAACTTGTCACGAAGTCTTCATTTGTTATGGAGTTCAAAACTCTCGTCGAGTTTCTTTGGATGTCAGGCATATGAATTATCTTTCCTTTCAAAGCGAGTCTGAGTCGAGGGACTAGAGGATTGGGATGCGGCATGTATGCTGGATTTTGAATTTTCACTACTATGCGCGCGCACACACTGCCAATATCGACAAATAGTTTCAGGCCAAAAAGAAAGATTTCGTGCAAAGTTTCTAAGACATATATTATAGAGCTCATTGGTGCATAATTATGGGAGGTGACTATTTCGAAGGAATACTGTAAGATCCACCCCCATGAACCACAGACATTGCCGAGGTGGGGTGGCTTGCGTGCCTCAACGATGCAGATAGCCGTACCGTAGGTGCAACCACAGCGGAGGGGTATCTGTGGACAGGCCAGACAAACGTGTGGTTCCCGAAGAGGTGCAGCAGCCTTTTCAGTAGTTACAGGGGCAACAGTCTGGATGATTGACTGAGCTGGCCATGTAACATCAGCTAATGTGGCTTTGCCACACAGCTACTGCGAACGGCTGAAAGCAAGGGGAAACTACAGCCGTTACTTTTCCCGAGGACATGCAGCTCTACTGTATGAACATATGATGATGGCATCCTCTCGGGTAAAATATTCCGGAGGTAAAAGAGTCCCCCATTCGGATATCCGGGCGGGGACTACTCAGGAGGATGTTGTCATCAGGAAAGACAATACTGGCATTCTACGGATCGGAGCGTGAAATGTTAGATCCCTTAATCGGGTAGGAAAATTAGAAAATTTAAAAAGGGAAATGGGTAGGTTGAAGTTAGATATAGTGGGGATTAGTGAAGTTCGGTGGCAGGATGAACACGATTTCTGGTCAGGTGAGTACAGGATTATAAATACAAAATCAGTTGGGGGTATCACAGGAGTAGGACTGATAATGAATAAGAAAATAGGAATGCGGGCAAACTACTATGAGCAGCACCTTGATCGCATTATCATTGTCAAGATAGATACGAAGCCAACACCGACAACAGTAGTACAGGTATATATGCCAACTAGCTCTGCCGATGATGAGGAAATCGAAGAAATATATGAGGAGCTAAAGGAAATTAAGGGAGAGGAAAACTTAATTGTTATGGGAGACTGGAATTCGGTAGTAGGACAAAGAAGGGAAGGAAAGATTGTAGGTGAATATGGTCTGGGCAAAAGGAATGAAAGAGGAAGCCGACTGGTAGAATTTTGCACGGAACATAATTTAGTTATAACAAACACCTGCTTCAAGAATCAAAAAAGAAGGTTGTATACGTGGAAGAGACCAGGAGACACCGGAAGGTATCAGATAGATTTTATAATGGTAAGACATAGATTCCGGAACCAGGTCCTAAACTGCAAGACGTACCCAGGGGCAGATATAGACTCTGACCATAACTTGTTAGTCATGAACTGTAGGCTGAAACTGAAAAAATTGCAGAAAGGTAGGAAAATAAGGAGATGGGGCTTAGATAAATTGAAGGAAAGTGAAGTTGTGGAGATTTTCAGCGGGAGATTTAGGCAACAATTGACAGAAACAGGGGGAAATAAAACAGTAGAAGAGGAATGGGTAGCATTGAGAGATGAAATAGTGAAGGCAGCAGAGGACAAAATAGGTAGAAAGGCAAGGCCTACAAAAAATCCTTGGATATCACAGGAAATACTAGATTTAATTGATGAAAGGAGAAAATATAAAAATGCAGTAAATGAAACAGGCAAAATGGAGTACAGACGACTAAGAAATGAGATTGACAGGAAGTGCAAAATGGCTAAGCAGGAGTGGCTAGAAGCCAAATGCAAATCTGTAGAAGAATGTATAAGAACGGGAAAAGTAGATACCGCCTACAGGAAAATAAAAGAGACATTTGGGGACAAGAAAAGCAACTCTACGAATATCAAGAACTCGGATGGGAAGCCGGTTATCAGCAAAGAAGGGAAAGCTGAAAGGTGGAAAGAGTACAGAGAGCAGCTCTACAATGGAAATGAACTTACAGACAATGTGGTAGGAAGGGAAGAGGACGTAGATCAAGATGAAATAGGAGATGCTATACTGAGAGATGAATTTGACAGAGCCTTGAAAGACCTAGGTCGGAACAAGGCCCCAGGAGTAGATGACATACCCTCAGAGCTACTAAAGTCTCTGGGAGAGCCAGCCATGACAAGACTATTTGAACTGGTGTGTGGGATTTATGAGACAGGCGAAATGCCCTCAGACTTTAAGAAAAATGTAATAATCCCCATTCCAAAGAAATCAGGCGCAGACAGGTGTGAAAATTACAGAACCATCAGTTTGATAAGTCATGGTTGCGAAATTTTAACACGAATTATCTACAGGAGAATGGAAAAGCTGGTAGAAGCTGACCTTGGGGAAGATCAGTTTGGATTCAGGAGGAACATAGGAACCCAGGAGGCAATACTCACTTTACGTCTTATCTTAGAAGATAGATTAAGGAAAGGCAAACCTACATTTTTAGCTTTTGTAGATTTGGAGAAGTATTTGACAATGTTGACTGGAATACACTCTTTCAAATTCTGAAGACAGCAGGGGTAAAATATAGGGAAAGGAGAGTTATTTATAATTTGTACAAAAGCCAGACCGCAGTTATTAGACTCGAAGGGCATGAAAGGGAAGCATCAGTTGGGAAGGGAGTAAGACAGGGTTGCACCCTTTCTCCGATGTTATTCAATTTGTACATCGAGCAGGCGGTGAAGGAAAGCAAGGAAAAATTTGGAATAGGGATTAAAGTATAGGGGGAAGAAATAAAAACATTGCGTTTTGCTGATGACATTGTAATTCTGTCAGAGACAGCAAAGGACCTGGAAGAGCAGTTGAATGGAATGGACACTGCGTTGAAGAGAGCATATAAAATGAACATTAACAAGAACAAAACAAAAATAATGGAATGCGGTCTTAGAAAATCGGGCGATGCTGAAGGAATTAGATTAGGTACCGAAACAATGAAGGTGGTAGATGAGTTTTGTTACTTGGGTAGTAAAATAACATGTGATGGTCGCAGTACAGAGGATATAAAATGCAGAATGGCAATGGGAAGAAAAGCATTTTTGAAAAAGAGAAATTTGCTAACATCGAATATTAATTTAGGTGTAAGGAAGTATTTTCTGAAGGTATTTGTGTGGAGTGTTGCCTTGTACGGGAGTGAAACATGGACGATAAGCAGTGCGGACAGGAAGAGAATAGAGGCTTTTGAAATGTGGTGTTACAGAAGAATGCTGAAGATTAGGTGGGTAGATCGCATAACCAATGAAGAAGTACTGAACATAATTGGTGAGAAAAGGAATTTTTGGCATACCCTGGCTAAAAGAAGGGATCGATTGGTAGGACACATTTTTGACATCGGGGATTCGTAAATTTAGCCTTGGAGGGAAGTGTGTGGGGTAAAAATCGCAGAGGGAGACCAAGAGATGCTATAGTAAGCAGATTCAAGTGGATGTGGGTTGCCGTTCTTATGAGGAGATGAAAAGGCTTGCTCAGGATAGAGTAGGGTGGAGAGCTGCGTCAAACTAGTCTCCGGACTGAAGACCATAACAACAACAACTGTAAGATAACTGAAGTTCATAGTTCATCTACGTTAATGTTACAGTGGTTGTGCGAAACGAGCTACCCTTCCTTATAGAGAGTGGTTTGAAAGTCTGATAAATTCGTATGAAAGTGTGGAAAATTTTGGAACCTGCATAGTTGTTCCTAAGCCTGATATTTCCACGGATATTACAGCAAATTTCGAACGGCAGCTGTTATTTGTTGTTTGATGGGTACCAGCTGAAGTGGTAACTACATAGTTAGTTCCTTAGGATAGAGAAAAACCAATTTCGTGAGGTTATTACACATTTTCATTTTAAGCGTTGGGAAGCTACATAGATCATATCCGAGTTGGATGGGGTCCATCTGGGTTCTACACCAATACTGAAGACCATTGACATTGGATCAATGAGCTTAAAAGTGTCCGCAGAAGCACGGAACATGGAACACGCTCCGGTCGGCCCGTTGAAATCCACACACAGGAAATTATCGATAAGATGCACGATATGGTAATGGAAGATCGAACATTAAAAGTTCGCAAGATATTGAACATTTTAGGCATCTCAAATGAATGAGTGCATTACGACTTCCATTTGAATCTCTGTGCGCGATGTGTGCTGTGTCTGCGCACTTTGGGCCAAAAACGGAAACGAAAGAACATTTCTGCTCAGAATGTCCCACTGGTTAGGTGCAAAACACAAGACTTTTTGCCCAGATGCATTACGGTTGATGAAACCTCGATTCACCATGAAATTACAGAGACAAAAAAGCAGTCCAAACAATGTGCAGAGTGCATCAAAGAAGGCGAAGAATGTTTTGTCTGCTGAAAAGGTGATGGCCACTGCCTTTTGCAATTCCCAGGTAATATTCGTGATTAGCACAAGGCAGATCCATTATGAGCTCTATTACGCTGTTATGCTGGATCATTTGAAGCAAGAACTAACTGAAAAGTCCAGAATTGGCACGGAAGAAAGTGCAGTTTCATCAGGACAATGCTCCAGCCCACACAGCAGCTATCGCAATGGCAAAAGTGCACGACATGGGATTTGAATTGGTTCCTCACCTACCATGTTCACCAGACTTGGCTCCGAGTGATTCTTCTTATTCCCAAATTTGAAACTTTGGCTTGTGGGGAAGAAATTTTCATCGAATGAGGAAGTGTCCACCACTGTGACAGACTATTTTGCAGAGTCTGACATAGCTACTTTGCCGAGGGATTGAAAAAAATGGGTACTCACTGGACCAAGTGTATTGCCATGCAAGAAGACTATGTCGAGAAACAAACTCAGTTTTCGCCTTTGAAACAACTTTTTATTATATTTTTTTACTAGATTTATCAAACAACCGTCGTAGTTATCTGGTATGTTATGCCTATGGAAAGCAATCTGGATATGTTGTAAAGTCATTCTTTTGAAGATGATGATATATGTCATCTAAACTGGCTGTGCCAAATAATTAAATTGATATCTGCTATCTTGTCTAAATCACCTCATAGAAGGTGTATTTTTAATCTTCGTATCTGGTATGCATCCCACACCATGTAGAAATATTACAGCACAAAACGGAAAAGCACAACGTGGGTGGGCATTGTAATGCATATCTGGCGACATCTATCTGCCAACAAGGCGTAGTCTTTCATTCGTTACTCTCTCAACATTATTCACACTTACATTTTATATATCATATTCGAAAAACTATCGGCTTTCTGATAACTTTACTAGAAGGTAAATGGCATCAACGTTTGCAAACAGCGAATAGGGGCAGCCAATGACCTGTGACACTAACTTGGTGAGCGCCATATATCACGTCTGTCTCACTCGATGATTTTCCTTCACTTGGAACTTTGGTCTTTAATGGTCTCTGATGCATATCATGTTGTGCCCTGAGTACTTCTATTGTGGCCAGAATTTTAAAGACTATTCCAATCAACATTGTCAAAAGCTTTCTCAAAAACTACTAGAGTCGCCTCTCAGTAACAGTCTTAGTAGGATTAGTATTGTCTCAAGCGATCTCACATTTCTCTGGAACCCAACCTGATTTTCACCGAGACAGTTTCTAATAGTTCGTCTATTTTCAAACGATTCGAGGGAGTATTTTGCAACCCGCTTATTTTTTATTGGACAGATACTTCCGTAATTTTCACAGATGTCAGGATCTGCGTTCTTTGGAATTGGTATTATTACAGTTATTGCTGGGTGTACGACATTTCCTAATGAGCCTGTCAATGGCACTCCCCGCACCCGCTCTGTCCACAACGCCCCCTCGCCCCCCCTCCCCACCATCACTGGTTAAGGGCACATCACTTTCTCCATTTGGCACTCATGTGCGAGTACGAGTGGGGGTAAAAAGTTGGAATGTTTGTAAACGAATCTGAACGAATTGCTTTGGTCATCAGTCACTGGAATTACAGACTATTTAAACTAAATTACACTAAGGACAACACACACACACACACACACACACACACACACACACACACACACACACACACACCAATGAAAGACTTGAACTTCCGACGGCAACGGCCGTTCAGTCTGTAGCATGAAGCCTCAGACCATTCTGCACCATTCGGCGTGGCTTTCCCGGTGCAGACAATCCGGTCTGCACTCCTCCCCCTACCCGCCCCCACCCCCCTTCATAGGTTTCAAGCGCAGAAGACTCAGCGCAGAAGTCTGGGGGTATATCACCTGTCTCATACATCATAGGCATCAGTTGTATTGTTATGGCTTGGTATCCCTATTGTATTATTAGCTCTGAGGGAATGCAGTCTACTCCAAGGGCCTTCTTTCGGTGTGCTTAGTTCACATGAATGAGAAATATTCGTACAACTACTGCAAGGGAAAAAAAATTGCGGCGTGCCCCACGACCATATACAGATAACTATCAAAACTAAATTTCAGCATTGCTCGTAAATTAACGTTTATTTGTTATTCCACTATGGAATAATCCTCAGTGCAAAATCCACAATCGAACATAAATATTTGAGGTTTTACTTATCCACCCGCAACGCAATGCTACAAGATGTTCCACAGCTGTGTTTACCAGAGTGCAGATCATGTAGCTATGCCTTGCGGTTGGATATCTGAACCTTTAAATGTTGCACTGAGGTTGACTATTCCATTGTCGAAATGGATTTGCAATAACAAATAAACGTTAATTTACGATCAATGCTGAAATTTCTTTTGATAGACTTAATTATATCCATAATGGACGTGAGGTCGCTGTTGTGTACTTAATTATTTTGTCAAGTAGGCTCAACTACAAAGATCGTGTAAAAACACTAAATTATGACGCGTTTCAAGGGTCAAACCCTCATCATTATATAAACTATACAAGAATCATAAAACCTGAGACAATAGAATATAAAACGTAATACAAGAAAACGTGGCTACTTCCCTTGTAACCGTGTTTCCGCAGAAAGGTGCTCAGCACATTGTGCTTCGTCAAGTTTCAAAATAGACCACAGCGCTGGCGGTGCATAACACGGTGCATAACACTAGAGAAATGCACGGAGTCAACAACACGAGTGGGGCGCACTTATGCACATAAAGACAAAGACCTCTAAATACCAGAGATCATCCACAAGGAAGTGCGTACATTCAGGTGTCGCGAAATCGTTTGCATAGTAAGACAGAGGTTGAAATTTAAAAATAAACGACTTTTGTTACAATAGGTCCACAAAGTTTTCAAAAAAGCTGTATGCATTGCCTTGAACTTTTTCATTTAATGAAACGTCGCTTTTAGCGTTATGTATTGTAATCTCCAGCTGTTCTAGCAGATCTAACTTTCTTCCCTTGTCTTGTTTATGCAAAATCATAAGGTCACCTTCAAACCGCTTTAATGGGTGGCCAGTTTCGCGTATATGCGTAGCTACAGCGGACTTGTGAAAATTATTAAGTCGGCAGGCGTTCATATATTCCTTGTATCTAACTTTAAAAGATCTACCGGTCTGACCAATGTAGTGCGGGGGTTTAGAAGTTACAGTGTAGTAGTGGCAATGCCAACTACATTGGTCAGACCGGTAGATCGTTTAAAGTTAGGTACAAGAAACATGTGGATGCCTTCCGACGTAATAATTTTGACAATTCCTCTGTAGCTACGCATATCCGCGAAACTGGCCACCCATTAAAGTGGACTGATGATGACCTTAATATTTTGCATAAGCTGGATAAGGGAAGAAAGTTAGATCTGCTAGAACAGCTGCAGATTACAATACATAACGCTAAAAGCGACGTTTCATTAAATGAACTAGTTCAAGGTAATATATACAGCTTTTTTTAAAACTTTGTGGACCTATTACAACAATAGTCGTTTACTTTAAATTTCAAACCTCGGTCTTGCTGTGCAAAGGATTTCGCGACACCTGAATGTACCCACTATCTTGTGGATAATCTTTGGTATTTATAAGTCTTTGTTGTAATGTGCATAAGTGCGCCCCACTCGTTTTGCAGTTCTCTAGTGTTATGCGCCGCAAGTGCTGGGGTATATTTTTAATCTTGACGAATCACCGTATGCTGAGTGCCTTTCTGCGTAGCTCTATAACCTAATCTATCCTGAGCAATCCTCTTCATCTCCTCATAAGAACGGCAACCTACATCAATTTGAATTTGTTTACTATATTCATCTCTCGGTCTCCCTCTGCGATTTTTACCCCACACACTTCCCTCCAACGCTAATTTCACAATTCCTTGATGTCTAAGAAGGTGTTCTACTAATCGATCCCTTCTCTTAGTCAAGCTATGCCAGAAATTTCTTTTCTCCCCAGTTCTGTTCAGTACATCCTCATTAGTCACGCTATCCACCCATCTAATCTTCAGCATTCTTCTGTAACACAACATTTCAAAAGCCTCTATTCTCTTCCTGTTCGCAATGTTTATCGTCCATGTTTCACTCCCATACAAAGCAACACTCCACACAAATGCCTTCAGAAAGAACTTCCTTATGCTGAACTTAGTGTTCGATGTTAACAAATTTCTCTTTTTCAAAAACGCTTTTCTTCCCATTGCCATTCTGCATTTTATATCCTCTGTACTGCGACCATCATTTGTTATTTTACTGCCCAAGTAACAAAACTCATCTACCTTCTTTATTGTTTCGTTGCCTAATCTAATTCCTTCAGCATCACCTGATTTTCTTAGGCTGCACTCCATTACCCTTATTTGCTCTTATTAATGTTCATCTTATATGCTCCTTTCAACACACTTCCCATTCCGTTCAATTGCTCCGCCAGGTCCTTTGCTGTCTCTGACAGAATAACTATGTCGTCGGCAAAACGCAATGTTTTTATGTCTTCACCCTGAACTTTAATTCCTTCTCCAAATTCCTCCTTGCTTTCCTTTATAGCTTGCTCAATGTACAAATTGAACAACATTGGAGAAAGGCTACAACCCTGTCTTACACCCTTCCCAACCTCTGCATCTCTTTCGTGCCCTTGTAATGCTGCTTTCGTATGAAAATGGGTGTTGCGTATTAAAGTTAAGGTTGGGGACCGCAAATGAAATTTTACCAGGTAGTGAAATATTTTTAAATGAGATTACTACGCAATTTTGACAAGGAAGGGACAATTTAAACAAAATTATTGGATTCCGCCATTAAATGGTAGCGGTCGTAATTTCGGTGGCAAATACAACACCAGAAAGCAACATTACAGAAGAAGTCGGCGGAATCTAAATTTTACCTCATTGAGAGCTGGTACAAATATTTCGGTCATGTGCTGTAGTGATTGTAGCTGTGATGACTGGAATATTACTTCGATAAATTGATGCTGGGATTGTGCGTTTCTGTTACTATTGTTCTATGACCGTGTGGAAAATTAATCATGATAGTCGCCAAAAATTGCAAAATTATCGGACTTCATAAACATTACGAAGATTTTTCTGCAGGCATTAAAATGTAATAAACCATTCATAGACACGAAATAAATAAGTTACACAGAGAATGTTTTAGTACAATCGCGAAACAAATCGCAACAATACCCGAGCATCACTTTATGAAGTACTGGATCTGCTGAAAATAAATAACTTTAAAATTAGTGAGAATGGGGAAGGGATAGTAAGTAAGTAAGATATTTCAAATTAACTGTGGGGTTTTATTGAAATTAATAAAAAAAACTAAGCTCACACTTACATGACACGTCCTAGCACATGAAGCAGAATAAAGTTAAGTGACGAACAGTTCCGCTCTCTCCCTTCAGCTTGTTGCAAAAAAAATTGAAGGTGACAAATGTCATATGTTTATCGATACGCTGGCAGAGAGAGAGCAGAAGTCAGCGACAAGCATCGCACGAGTTATAAAAAAAATCATTAATGTATTACTACATTTGCCCCCTCTGGCTTTGAGTGGGCAAATGAAAATTTCCTACTCAAAGTCAAAAGAAAAAAAAATCTATAATTTTCGTATTGTTATACCTTACACAAGAAGAAATTTATGTCATTACATTTTATCTTAATTTTGCTTTGCATTGTTTTTTTATTATAATTCAATCGACGCAAAGTGTCGGTGAGTGGGCGAGTAGCGCGGCGGTGCAGCGAGGTGGTAGGAGGCGGTTCCGCAGCGCGCCTCGATTGTTGATGCCTGGGCGGTGGCGCGACGCGAGGCGGCACGCCGATGGTTGTGGTGGGGAGATGACGCTGCTGGCCCCCAGCGCCGGCGGTGTAGCCGGTGTGGCGTCAGGATTGCGCACCCGCTCGCTTTGGCTAGGCCGGCCCATCTCAGTTTGGATTACATGAAATAAAGATCACAGAAAATGCATTACAATTTGACACTTAATCAGGTGTAACAGTCCTTCCTTCTGAAAGAGAGACACAGTTAGTTATTATATTTTTTTTACACTTTTGTTCTCGCGAGTGTCTCTGTCATTGTTTGCTTAGCAAGAATTTTACATTACTATTGGTTTGTAAGTGTGAGCTTATTTTTGTGAAATCAATTATCTGAGTAATCTGACATGAACATGTGTCGCGTCTTTTACATAAACTAATTTTGGCAATTTAAATTAACTATTTACAAAGCATATGTTGCGAAAGTTTTCTTACTATATACTATGTGCATTGAAAATGATTTAACTTTCATTAGATGAAGCATTATTATTTGACTAGTAAAAAATTGCTTTCAAATCTAACCTTTTACTATATACACATATTTAGATATTACATATACATATATACAGGGATAATTCAAGGACATTACTTTATTAGTTCAGGGATTGTGCGTTTGCAAGTACTACAGCACAGTCTTTTGATGTGACAAGGCTGAAGAGTCAGTCTCTTTAACATCACTTTTAAACATTTTATTTTTTCAGTTCGTGGAGTCGTTGACTTTGTCAGTTTGAAATTTCCACGCGTCGGGTCGACCGCCAGCTGCGTGACGCAACAGTAAGTTTTCAATAATGGGCATGTAGTAAACGCGCGCCAGTCTCGCCAGTGCTTGCGTGTCCGTGGCGGTGGCAACACGTGAATTTGCATAAGTTTTACATTACACTTGGATTTTTTTTTTTCGTTCAGTCGTGTGTGATTTCTGCACTTCATCCTTTGGACAGGGCTACTACTAAAATCGACGCAGCGCGGTGAGTACACTTCACGTATACCATAGTGATTAAGTCTGTCCGTATGCCGCGCGACCTTCATTGCACCGTCCGGCTATCTCAGCAGTTACGATTATAGTCTATTCGCTGAAACAACACTGGTGCATTTGGGCTTTATACGACTTGTAAGTTCGTAGCGTACCTTGGTTGGGCACTGCACTGCACAAGTTCAAAGTTAGCAGTTCGTAACAGTGTGTAGCACTTATGGTTAGCGATAGTAACATGCTTCGCACTCTTTAAAGTGTCCAGCACGGAGAAGTTTACAGCGACGAACACTTTATAACGTATCTATATGCTGACCGTTCAAAATTTATGTTAGTTTGCCTGCTACGTATCGTAGTCCACGCTTATATTCGTCACTGATATTTCACTTCACTCAAACATGTGGCTTGCGAATATACATAGTTTCAGAGTTTATTTAATCACAAAATCGCTACTTGTTAGGAAAGTCGCGGGTTTGCGTCCTTTCGATAGTTATCAGTCACTGTTTTTGTTCTCTCTATAGTTCACTGTCTTATTAGTTTCACACACAAACTTCAGTCTTTTTACAATTCGTAATGATTTTACTATACATAAACTGTGTACAAATCTATATACAAAATCAGATCATTGAGAATGGCTATTTCATATGTAAAACTTTATGTAACAGTTTCTTTCGAGTGACATTCAGATCACATTATTCTTTTGCTTTAAACGATTATTTGTCAACATTGGGTGTTACATATTTATTTTTAAGGCGTGGCCTATGTTCATGTCAGTTATTGGGTGGAAAGTTATTTATTCTCAGCAATATTATATCTTTTAAATAAGTTACTGTATTTGACATGAGTAAGTAAACATTCAATGACTTTTAGAAACGTCTTGGGTAGTTTTTTGATACAATACTAAATTTCGGTTTACAGCTTTTAGTACGCCTCGTCAAAATTAACATGTCATGTTATACCGTTCATAAAATTGGACTAAACGACTTGAGTGATAAAATCATGAATACCAATCCGAGACAAATAAAATGACAATAAATACAGTTTTGGCAGACACAGGCAAGGTCAGACCCGCTAGTCAACCTGGTGCAAAAAAGCCTGTTAGTTTTTTTAATACAGTTTGAGAGAAAGAGAAAATAGTCAGAGAATAGTCGCAAGAAAAAATAGTGCATTACACAAATTCAGCATATTGACGCATTACTACAAAAATTACTGCACACTTATACTACTACAAAATATTGCAGTTAATAAAATTAACAGCTGTTCTATTCTAGATTAGCATTCTTTGCCCCTCTCTCTCCTTCATCGTCTCTCGTTCACGTGTGTTCTGTCCGCATTTGATTATGAAAATATGTGCGTGGTTGAGTCGCAAATATTGGTGTCTGACTAAATGTTCCTGTGCCTACTAATTTAGGGGGTGGTATGTTAATTTATCTAGCTCCTTATACTTATCAGGTGTGAAATGTTCGTTACAGTGTCATATCTAGTCTAATATAAATTGTGATAAATGTTCGTATGAATCCTCTGCAGCGACTCGTAGATCTTCGTAGCGTCGGCGGCGACACAATTCTCTGCTCATTCACAGCTGAAAATGAATTCTTATTCTACAGCTTATGCTACAGACTATTTAAACTAGACGTTGATGTTTTTAGATTGGTGCATAATTATGTTTTATGAGCTGCAGCGCTACGAGATTTGTTTACATTCAGTGTAATGTTTTGGTAACTAAATCTGAAAGTGGCACGTGGGCAGAAAGATATTCCACACCTACTGGTGTGCGTGTTTACTGGCAATAATGTAAAATATTACGTTAACCTTTAAGCGGTTGTCAGTACCCTACAGTATAGATAGAATAATTCAACAAGCTTCTTTGTTTTGTATAAATTACATTCTTCTTAACAATTTAAGGAATCGTTAGATTTGTAATGTCGGTCAGCTGATCAGAGTTAACTGTAATGTTTTTATTTATGTTACTGCTCACGCGTCGCAATGTCAGCATTCGTGTGTGTGTGTGTGTGTGTGTGTGTATGTGTGTGTGTGTGTGTTATGTACTAAGAGCCACAGACAACTAAAATATAACTATTTCCTCATCATCTCCTTCTCTTATAATAATATATAATTTTTTTTCTCAACTCTCATCGTAGACGAAAGTGTGCTAGTGTGCTCCACCCCGCAATAATATCATTATAATATCATTTTCTTCTTTCATCTCCTTGACATATAAAAAAATTGTAAGTATTCTTATACCCTATAATACTAAATACTATACTAATTAATGCTCTTTTTGTAAATGTGTGTGTCATCATAAGTGTTTAGGTGAGATTCTCTTATATAATTCTTAAATTTCACGCGTGACAACAGTTTCTGTGAGCCAACATCAATTGCATTGCACTTACCTTTGTAGAAAATGATTTTTGCTCACTGTCTTAGTATTTTTAGTGAAAGTAGGACTAGATACTAGCTGATCAGCTTGGATTTATGCATAAAATTTCTTTAAATGTTTGTGTGGGTATAAACCTCGTATTTTTTTTATCGGAGTGTGCTTGGTAGGTGACTACAATAACTTTGCGTTGCTGTGTTGGTTAATGAAAAAGCTCTCTTTTTAAAATATGTTTATTTCAGTCAACAGTCGCAATAAAATTGTTTAATGACATGTTTCGATCACTTGGATCATCTTCAGATCTTATAGTTGCGTCCGCAACTCGTCTGGCTGAGTACTACCAATTAGTACTCAGCCAGACGAGTTGCGGACGCAACTATAAGATCTGAAGATGATCCAAGTGATCGAAACATGTCATTAAACAATTTTATTGCGACTGTTGACTGAAATAAACACATTTAAAATAACATAGTGCAGTTGCGGACATTCTCAAATCGACCATGTCGACTATAATGAAATAGCTCTTCCCTAATGTCCGTACCATCATTGTACCTTAGCATTGTGACAGAAAGAATTGTGCCCACGCTGTCGCTGTCGCTCAATGTTGGTGTGCTTAACACGAGCCACTCTAGTTTGACGTCTGCATACTGCTAGCCTGTCGTTGTGGTTGGTTTATTGTCTCAGTCACGTCAGTTATTGTCACTGCCGACTGGCTTGTCGTCAGGTTTGTCTGGTCCGAACAGTCAGTGGTCATAGTTGCAATCGGTACGGTGTTTGTAGTTTGCTGCGGTGGTTGAGGTGGAGGAAAATTTTGAAATCGCTGATTACTGCTGGGATTATTTAGGAAGAAATTTCTATTCTCATTTAAATTTCCATACTGATTATGGTTACGCCACTGAGGTTGCTGGTTGACATTAAATTTGCTCGGATGGGCAACAGCATTATTATGGTAGCTATTATTGTTGTTGTTGTTGTTGTTGTTGTTGAAATAGCCAAGATTAAACCGATTACCACGGTGGCGTCGGTAATATTGCCCGCCATTGGGAACATTACGTACGACGTTACTGCCGTTCGCATGCGTTGTCAATTTGTGGGGACGCGACTGTTCGTTATTTTTAATAAATGGCTGTTGCAGTAATATCGGCTGGGATCGTGCCATGTTTTGGTTTTCTGCTTGCGGCTGTTGGCTGACGGGAATCAGCTGATTGTTGTATTGATTAAGAAAACAGTTCCCGTAACCGTACCCGTTATTGTAATGACGTGCTCGATCATCTTCAAAAATCAAATCAAGCGTGTCTAACATTGAGAGGAAGCTTTGCAGATCGTACGTTTGCACATTAGCCAGCTGTAGCCTTAGTCTTGTGGGCAATTTGTTAATAAGTACACGAAGTACTTCCCGGTGCGGAAGAGGGTCGTCAAAGAATTTTGCTTTATTGAGATACTTCTCGAAGTATCTCCGCAGGCTTCCGTTTCTTCCATAAGGCTGCGGATTGTACACTTCATTCCTAAATCGTTCATGTACTACGGGCGACCAAAAAGTGGACAAAAATGCCCGTTCAAATTCACCATAGGTGTCATATAATTGCAAGGCTTAGTTTGCCCATATTCCGGCTTCGCCTTGTATATAGCCCACAACAAATCTGATTTTTCTTTTCTCCGACCAGGTCTCGGGTAGTAATCCTCTAAAAGATTGAAGAAAGATCACGGGATGTACTGTGCGTTTCTCATTAATAAATATTTGAAATTGATGATGTTTAATCATACTTTCTTCTAGTTCTTCTGTGTTAGCCTGATTTCGGGATGAACATTTGGATTGTTCTTTAGGCTTCATTTCTCTACCAAGTCTGTCAAGGTCACAGGAAGTCGTCAGTCGATAGTCAGTGTGTGTTCTATCAGATATTAATTTATTAATTGAGCTCTGATTGTCAGGAAAACGAGGGGTATTCAATTCATTATGTTCTGGGTTCAGATTCTGCGGTACATTTATTACAGGCGTGAAACCCTGAGAAGACTTTGTGTGTGACGATAACATGGATTTTACCGCCGTCAAATCTTCCTGTAAAGATTTGACGGTGATTCTATGATCTTCATATACTTTTTCAGTGACATTCTTTATCACAGAGGCCAATTCTGACTCTATTTTGTCATTTAATTGAGCCTCCGTATTATGCAAAAATTGCTGCACTCTTTCTTGGTTATCTTTCACAATATTCTCGGCTTGACTGGTAATTCTTTCAACAGTGGTTTCTAAATATTCCTGTTTGATTTTTAATTCCGAGAGATTTTGCGCAATATTATCAATGGCAGAAGGCAATGTTTTTACTGTTTCCTGACAATCAGTAACATTGTCGGCAACAGAAGAAATTTTTGCGTCTACCGTATCCATAATTTCGTCGACAACTTTCTTTTGTACAGTGGAAAATTTACTATTTATGATTTCTTCGACTTTGAGCATCTGTGCACTTAATTGTTCACTTACCTCATTGGAAATTCGTGTATACAAATGCTTTTGAGCAGACTCAAGTTTTTCAATTTCTGCTTGTGTTTTTGCCAGCTGGTCAGAGTCTATATCTGCCCCTCTGTATGTTTTACAGTTTAAAACCTGGTTCCGGAATCTATGTCTTACCATTATAAAATCTATCTGGTACCTCCCTGTGTCTCCTGGTCTCTTCCGCGTATACAACCTTCGTTTGTGATTCTGAAACCACGTGTTTGTCATGATTAAGTTATATTACGTGCAAAATTCTGTCAGGTGATCTCCTCTTTCATTCACTTTTCCCAGTCTATATTCACCCACTATTTTACCTTCCCTTCCTTTTCCTACTACCGAATTCCTGTCTCCCATCACAATTAAGTTTTCCTCTCCCTTAATTGTCTGAATAATTTCCTTTATTTCCTCATACATTTCTTCAATCTCCTCATCATCGGCAGAGCTAGTAGGCATATAAACTTGTACTACTGTGGTCGGTGTTGGCTTTGTATCTATCTTGACTATTATGACGCGATGACTGCTCTGCTGATAGAAGTTTACCCGCAATCCTATTTTCTTATTCATTATCAGACCTACTCCTGTAATACCCCCAACTTATTTTGTGTTTATAATCCTGTAGTCGCCTGACCAGCGATCCTGTTCCTCTTTCCAATGAACTTCACTTATCCTCACTATATCTAACTTCAGCCTATATTTCCATTTTTAAATTTTTTAACTTCCCTACACGATTAAGGGATATAACATTCCACTCTCCGATCCGTAGAATGTCAGTGTCGTTTTTTCTGACGATCTTGTCCTCCTGAGTAGTCCCCGCCCGGAGATCCAAATGGGTGACTATTTTACCTCCGGAATATTTTACTCGAGAGGATGGCATCATCATATGTTCATACAGTAGAGCTGCATGTCCTCGGGAAAAGTAACAGCTGTAGTTTTCCCTTGCCTTCAGCCTTTAGCAGTAGCTGTGTGGCAAAGCCACATTAGCTGATGTTACAAGGTCAGATCAGTCAGACTGTTGCCCCGGTAACTACTGAAAAGGCTGCTGCCCCTCTTCAGGAACCACACGTTTGTCTGGCCTCTCCACAGATACCCCTCCGTTCTGGTTGTACCTACGGTACGGCTATTTGTATCGTTGAGGCACGCAAGCCACCCCACGTCGGCAATGTCTGTGGTTCACGGGGTGGAGTTATAAAATATATTACCATATTGGGTCGTAATAATGATAAGAAAAACGGAAACAAAAATATTGATTCGTCATAGATGAACTCTAGAGCGTAAATGGCCCCAGTCTCAATTGGTGGTTCTGTCGTTAAGTTGGATAAGTCACAAAATTGTTTATTACAGGTCGCAATTCAAATACAGTATGACTTCAAATACGCGTTTCGAAAATGTCCATCATCAGATTTGTATATGTATTGTGACGATAGCCACACGTATGCAGATGCATAGATTTTTAAAGTGTTATATCTTACAAACAAATATGTAGACTCTCCTACACATGTACAGGAATGGGACCAACTGTACTCGTGAGTTCATCTTTGACGATTTCCGGTGCTTGAAACTGTCTTCCTGTTCTAACTTTGTTCCTCCTATTTGGCACTCAATCTGTTTAAATCTCTTTCCCACAGACATTACCGGGACCAACTGTACTCGTGAGTTCATCTTTGACGATTTCCAAATTTTTATTTCAGTTCTTTCACCATTATGACGACCCAGTTTGTTGATATATTTTATAACATCAGAACCTATCTCGTTGACGATGAGGTAAAATGAAATAATTTAGGTGGCCATGACGCCGGTAGTTGCTTATAAAATTATGAAGGGGATGTTTATTACAGTTGCAATGTTGGCAACACTGCAATGACACACTGTGCATACTCACTCACGTCCAAAAGAAATGCACATGAAATGTGAAAAACGTAAATACGAACAGTGTAGCAGTGAAAGTGCAGGTAAGGAGAATAATATTGATTCGAAAGGAAGAACCTACAGTACTACAGGAAAGAAATAAGCACTGCGTGATGTAAGGTGAAAACCAGTACCAAAAATTTCCGTAAGTAACCAAACAACACTTTACGCGTTTTGCTAACGAACTGTTTTCGAGCCACACTTGGAAACAAATTGAAAATATCTATCATTACAGACCAATGAATATGTTTTACTATCAATAAAACGAAACATGTCTGGTAATGAAAAAATTGCTTCTTATTTGTGGTTGCACAGATGGACAAACAGCTCCATCATTGTTAAGTCATCCTCGTCGCCATGTGTTTTGTCCTTCCCGGCCTTTGAGCAAAGGTTCTATCAGGACTCGATGAGATGTGTTGACATCTAAAGCAGCTATACTGAAAAAGTTTTATTTACTGAAGAAAACAATATACTCAACTTCTATAAAGTATGTCTCTTCTGTGGCAGCGTCTTCTTCCTCGATGCTAGCAGCGCTGAGTCCTAGTGACTGCCTAGTTCGGAGCCTAGTTCAGATGGGCCTTTCAGACGCATGTTGGCCTAGATACCGCTGCTTGTAGAGGGTGCGCTTCTAGGTTTCTCCCTCCAGGAGGCGCGGCGCCGGCGTGTGATTGGCTGCGGGTCATCTGCTGCCTTCTTCATGATCTTTCTCGTGCGTCCTGCGTGTGGCGCTGACTTTACGCCACAAAAATTATAATGAAGTAAAATAGTTTCAGCAAAGCGCTCTTGACAATCCATATAACAAATATTGCCCCAACTTGAAAATCAACCAGTTATTTTCGGAACAGTAACTGTCTTTCCACCAGTCACTCATATCCAGAAACTTGAAGAAACTTTAAAATTCGAGTTGAACTGAATTTTCCGAAAAAATGGATGCCAGTATAATGTGGATAAAACTCCTCCTTAGCAACCACTGTTTGCCTCTTCACCTTCGAACAAGCCTTCCTGCGGAGTACTTGGCTGCTCACTGTCGGAGTTTCGAGTCTTCCCTCGGGCGTGTTTGTGTGTGTGTGTGTGTGTGTGTGTGTGTGTGTGTGTGTGTGTGTGTGTGTGTTTTGTCATTGTCATAAGTAATTTTAAGTAGTTTGTAAGCCTAGGCACTAATGATCAACGCAGTTTGGTCCCGTAGCTTCACAGTCATTTGAAGACTTTTTACCCTCGGATTCGCTCGCTTTGATGTCCTTACATACTTGTCAAACACCATCGAAAGTACTATAATTTAGTACATTTGTTCTTCAGTTATGACCAAGATCATCATAATAAAATAAAAGTGTCAAATTTTCCTGTTTAAATACAGAATGACGAAAAGTAGTGTCCTTCATCGAGATGAAAAGAAATATATTATTAAATACGAACAGAAACTATAATTATACATCTGAATAACATGTACGTTTTACATTGTGTAAATTATGCAGGATTCAAATGTCATCGAAATCGATTTGGCGGTTTGGAGAAGTTGACGTCTTGTGTAAGCATTGTATTCATTATGTTGAATCGTATTACGTACAACATAGAATTATTGAAAGTCAATAAACGTGAGAAGTTTCAAGTGTCAAAGAGTACATAGCTTTTACGAGTATTCAAGCATGTCAGGAGCTGTAAGGAACGTTCATGCTCTGCTGTTGCTTATTTTAAGTATATAAATCAACAGATATGTTGAATTATTGCTTCTTATAGTAGCTTATGTTCTTCTTCAGGGTTTAAACTATCTCCATACCCGATTTTATCCCAGTCGGTTATCCGGTTTAGTGAGAAAGCGTAACAGACAGAGCTTCTTTCGCATTGATAATATTAGTACTGACTATGGCAATCTGTTCGTGCCCATATGATAAATTTCTCTTGAAAGTTGCCACTGAAGGAGGCCACATTGGCAGTCAAGCTACAACACGCTCTGTTACAACATGTTGTATTCAAGTTGTGTATCACGTCACTTCGGATCACTAATTACAGTCCATGAAACTAAAGGTCGGAGTGTAGGATCGGTCGTGCAGGAATAACAGGAATAAATTTTATTGTCATGTCATGTTGTTTGTAAATCTACCGGATCAAACTGCGTGATCATCAGTCCGTAGCTTACAAACTACTTAAACCTAGGTAAACTAACCTAAGGACAACACACACACCCATGCCCCAGGGAGGACTCGAACCTCCACGGCGAGCAACGCGCGCTCCGCAGCGAGACATTTTCGGCCGCTCGGGTACTCCACCGCGGCTAAATTTCATTAATAATCAAAGAAAAAGCCATGATGTTTGTTCCTTCATCAGTTTAATGTGGTAAAGTGTTCATACCTACATACATAGGCCTGTATGTACACACAAAAATTTGTTAGAGAATATATGGATCTTGTTTATCATATCCATAACGTTTCTTCCTTGTAACAAATAACGTTATAAAAATCTGTATTTTCCAAAATGTTCAAATGTTTGTTAAGCTTATGGGACTTAACTACGGGGTCATCAGTCCCTAAACTTACAAACTACTTATGAACTACTTACGAACTAAGACGGCACAAATATCCATGCCCGAGGGGGGATTCGAACCCCCGACCGTAGTGGCCGTGCTGACCGTGACTGGAGCGCCTCAGTCACCTCGGCCACCGCGGCCGGCTGTATTTTTCCCTTTCGTCAGAGCTGAGTTTCTCCACTAAAATTTTGATTAACATAAACAACTTCGTTATTGTGTCTTCTTATACGGCCATTATGACATAAACTTATCTCGGCAAAATGAAGTGGTCCCACTTGGCCACAACCAGATTTTTTTGTTTGGCATTTTGCTTTTTTATACTGCATTTCTGTGTATTGGTATGTCTTTGGAATTGGAACTGACGTCGTTTGTTACCAGAATGTTCCTTCGCCATTCACTTTCCAAAGCGAAATAGAAATTCTATTGGAGCCGTTTGTTTAAGTGGCAGGTCAGTATATTGTAGCTCCCGAATATTTCCACGAATATCAGGCACTGCGAACGCATGCGCGTACGGAATCCAATCAGTTGCCCGTGTCCGGCTTGTTTTCACATCGCAGCTCCATTCCTGCTGTAGTGTTGTGGCCGCATCTTCTACTGACGTCGACCAATCGTATTTCTCTTTCTGCCACTTTGAACTTCAAAAGAACCCGTCTTTTCGCAGAGCCGAGTCACAAATCAGATCAATGCCCTTTTCGTGTCCCCAAGAGCACAGCACAATGTCTTCTTATAGCATAGTCTTGGCAGCAGTGCGTGATCCTACACTGATATAGTTACGTATCCCTGCTCCCAGCGTCTGATTTGACATACTCCGCCGCTTACAGAAAAATTTAGTGCGAAAATTTTCGCTTATTTTCCTTACCTCTATGATTTTACCCTACTTGAGTGTTATTCGTTTGAATAATACTACACTTGGGTATTATTCGTTTAGAGTTCGGTTTCACTAGCAGTCATATATTTTTATTTATATTTGGTACCGAATTTGAAAACTGGCAATTATAATCACCCTGTACAAGTCCGGGGGTTGATTTAATGAGTGACTTCACTTACCATTAGTGTTTCATTGTAAAATGAAGTTTGTTTTAATCTTGGAATAGTTGTACATATGGACGATTCATACAAGGAAGAATAATATCACTGAGATTCTATAAGCAGGCATCAATATTGCATAGAATTCAAACACAAACATATTTTATCTAAAACTCGTAAATTGTACGTTAACATGTTTGTCAACCAAATGGATAAAACTACTGTGGTCAAACTACTTAAACTAAGGACAGCACACACACACCCTCTCTCTCTCACTCACTCACTCACTCACACACACACACACACACACACACACACATACATACATGTCAAAGCCCGAGGGAGGATTCGAACCTCCGCCGTGAGCGGCCACGCGAACCATAACTTGGCGCTCCACACATGTACAGCAAAGTGCACCGGAGTCTTAGCACTAGTTGCTTATTGACCCATTTCTGAATCTATAATACAGGACATATGCTGAGATATTCATTAAGATATTCGAACTTTGGTATTGAGGGTGTCAGGAGGCTGTAAGTTATGGATGTGGGGATCGGGCTTCCAAACCTGACCCCAACAATTAGATTGAAATGGATGCTGGTTGTACTGGTTATGCTGAGATAAAGAGGTTCTCATAGGACCGAATAGTGAAGAGACCGGCAACAAACCAGACCTAAAATTGAAGACCCCAACTACAACTACTTAACACTACTACATATTTGATAATATAGCAAGAAGCCTTCGACCAAAATCGAAACTTTAGTTTAAAATTCGTTATCGATAAGTAGCAGTCACCATCTTAAAATCCCCTTACATATTTGTAGCTAACAATTGTAAAATGTTGTTACCGACAATTCCAACAAAGTGTTTTGTGCAAACAGTGCACGATAAAACGTTTTTCTTTGGTAAGAGATCCTTGCTGTGTTCTGTGTGTCACATGGTGTTCCGTAACAAAATGTCGCACACCAAACAGCATGGATCTACCAGTAGACAACAACTTCTTTACGTCAATGTGAACTATTTGCACAGAAATGCTCTTAAAGACACGTAAGGAACGACATTACACAAATGTTTCAGAATGTGACTCCTTAATTTCTCCCGGCGTGTAGTGTATTCAAAAATCTTCCTGGTATGCAGGGAGGTATGAAAATCAGCGTCGGTCTGAATTTCGGCAGGAGCACATCCTGTCATCACAAGGCCAAAGATGAAAACCAACAACAATATCGATAATAAACATGAGTCTTCAGAGGGAGATATGACATTATTTTTTTCCCTCTGTTTTTGGACAAGTGGGAGAGCAGGATTCCATGCGAAAATCAAACAACCTCTGTCCCTATTCATCAGAATTGTATTTTCACTCGTCATCAGAGTGTGTGCCGATGTGAAACTTGCCTTTCTCAGTAAAGGGATCGACGTACTGAAGTACCCTGCTACACCACAAATATCGTCCTCGCAGATTTAGATCCGCCATACCTTCTACCTTCAAAGTTTTCGTACGCGTGTTGACCACAAATACGGATAGTGCGTTATCTGTATATTATCTAAACACACGTGAAAATGAAATATCATCTTCGTATCTAGTCATCGTCAAAAAGTAAAAATAAAATAAACCTTGCGATTTGTGACAAAAGCTTCGCTAGAAGCATTTTGTTGAAAACAAAAACATAGATCACTGTCCTCATGCTCCTGTAAATAATTCGTGTAAAATATTGCAACCATGGTTTATTAAACTGATGGTTCTGTAATTTTCGCATCTGTCTGCAGCTGCTTCATTTGGAATGAGGATTATTAATTTTTTTCTTAAAGTCTGAAGGTATTTTGCCTGTCTCATACATCCAACTCGCCAGGTGAAATAGTTTTGTCGTGGCTGATTCTCCCAGGGACTTCAGTAGTTCTGAGGTAATGTCATCAACTCCAGGAGCTTTTATAATATTGTCTAGAAGTTCACTTCCTTTGTGGAACCCCTCTATACACTAGTTTTTATCTGGATTTTTTATATTCATACGGATATTTTTTTTTTGTCTCCAAATGACTCTTTTACTTTAACTTCCACCCCAGGCAGTGTGATTTCATACTCTTCTATTGGTCCGTGTTTCGTTACAAATGTAGAGATGCTGATGCACCTTCATGGAAAACACTGTTATTTTCACAAGCAAATTAGTTTCGGCGGAAAACCCCACATCCTCAGTGGGTTTTGTACGTAATCTAAAGGAATGCACAAAAAACATATTTACAAAACCGTGAAACATATTATTATAGTATAAGGTATGCACTTAGTTTTTGTTGTATCACTATATAAACGTTCATTTCCATATCTTTCATGATTAGGTTATTTTACACTTCCATACTGTCTTGCCTTTTATGCGGCTAACCGCATGTCATTTGCAACAGTATGAGCGGCTGTTACTGTTGTGAAAACCTTATTTCAGCGTGTTTACGCCTTTTTTCTGTGTTGTTATCAACTGTTATTACGATTTGTGAGGGTATTGATATTAGACTGTGACAATATGAAATCGTACTCACGTTCGTTGGTCGGTCATTTGAACTGGCTTAATACAACGTTTTCGCGTCACAAGGAAACATACTCCGTCTTCGGCAATTGTTTAAGATTCACGGCATTTTTGCGTTTGTCGCGACTAACGAAATAGTTTCTATATCTGTGGCACGAGTTTTGATAGTTACTTTTGATACTTTGAATTGTTTGTGTGTGTGTGTGTTATTGATGCCCTGTGTTCTGTGCTAGTTCATCTAAGGCATTCAAGATTGTGTTGTTGCAAAGTATAATCGTTCATTCCTGTTTTGCGTTCCTTTATGGCTGTTTGAATGTGATAATTTTCTTCTATCGTGAGTTTTGGATTTTTGATATTACTGTTTTTCATGATTTGTACATCAATTTCGATAGTTGCGGGATGGTGTTTCTCTTTTACCAAGTGTTCTGCAGAAGCAGGGGTGTTTTGTTTAGCCTGTGTGAAACTGACATGTTTACGGGTTACTGGATGATTGAAGGAGTTATGGATCACATTACTTGGAGCTATGGGTTTTGTGTAGATGCCTGCGTGCAACCCCTAGTGACCAGCTCTTCTTATATTGCTTATAAAATTGTGACGTAAGGTTTACAGCTGTTTTGGGTTTTCCGCTGAAACTAGTTTCGGTATGAAAACAACAAATGTTTTCATCAAGGCGGATTCACAACCCCACATTTCCACCAATATATATATATATATATATATATATATATATATATATATATATATATATATATATATATGTGTGTGTGTGTTTCTTTGTTCCTATTTTGTGCGCTGCCGTACCGTTCCTCCATTTGCGATGACACATTGTCTACACATTTCTTGCAATTTCAAGAAATATAATTAAGGACATATGACGTCATGTGTACCATGTGTACTAAGTTATGTGAATATCTTATGCATTATGAATGACATTGAAATATATAATTTCTTTACTACAAAATGTATCTGCAACCTTTTTTGTAAACACTATCCATTTATGCCAATGAAAGTACCTACAAAATATTTTCAACGTACGACTCACAGCTTAGGACATATGACATAATCACTAAGGCGCATCATGTCTTATGTGCTGCCGCAGCGTTCACAGATTACGATTGACCCCTGTGGATATTTCATCTTCAAAACAGGAAGAAAGTCACTGTGTAGTTAAACTTCGTGTGGTGCACAGGAGTGGCTACTTTACCAATAAATGTCGAAAAAATGTACGGTTTCATTCCGTTGTTGATGAACGGAAGAGATGAACAGCGGCAGAGAGAGATTGACAGAGGAGAGGAGGAGATGGATGGGGAGAGAAGGAAAGAGGAGAAGGACATAGAAGAGAGGAAGCGATGGACAAATTAAGAGTGCAATAGATATGTAAAATGGAAGTGACGGGTTTTCTGCTAGTGTAATATATAAAAGAGAATATTTCCGTAACCAGTTATCTGATATATAAAAGTGAATGTTGTTTCTTTGTTTGCACAGGAAAGGCTACTTTACCAATAAATGTCGAAAAAATGTACGGTTTCATTCCGTTGTTGATGAACGGAAGAGATGAACAGCGGCAGAGAGAGATTGACAGAGGAGAGGAGGAGATGGATGGGGAGAGAAGGAAAGAGGAGAAGGACATAGAAGGGAGGAAGCGATGGACAAATTAAGAGTGCAATATATATGTAAAATGGAAGTGACGGGTTTTCTGCTAGTGTAATATATAAAAGAGAATATTTCCGTAACCAGTTATCTGATATATAAAAGTGAATGTTGTTTCTTTGTTTGCACAGGAAAGGCTACTTTACCAATAAATGTCGAAAAAATGTACGGTTTCATTCCGTTGTTGATGAACGGAAGAGATGAACAGCGGCAGAGAGAGATTGACAGAGGAGAGGAGGAGATGGATGGGGAGAGAAGGAAAGAGGAGAAGGACATAGAAGGGAGGAAGCGATGGACAAATTAAGAGTGCAATATATATGTAAAATGGAAGTGACGGGTTTTCTGCTAGTGTAATATATAAAAGAGAATATTTCCGTAACCAGTTATCTGATATATAAAAGTGAATGTTGTTTCTTTGTTTGCATGTTATTTCGTTTTGTGTCCCAGCCTCGTCGCCGCTTTTGTGTCTCGTTTCCGTCGTAGGTGTCGGTGGCCGAATAGGAAGACCGACACAGGAATAAAGGTAGCACGCTTGTGCAGGTACGGAGGGGTGCAGCCAGTGGGACAGCAGAAACTAGAAACACTAGAGTAAATTAGAACGAGATGTATATTGCACAGAATTTATACAATACTTAACTTTTACATAGCTCAGTACTGCAGAATGCTGATACATAGTTGAGCTAGAGGCCTGCCTAATGCCTATCCGATAGCCAAGTCTTCACTGGTGCCTATCTGATTCCGAAGTGCACTACGGTCGGGGGTTCGAATCCCCCCTCGGGCATGGACATTTGTACCGTCCTAGTTCGTAAGTAGTTCATAAGTAGTCTGTAAGTTTAGGGACTGATGGCCCCGTAGTTAAGTCCCATAAGCTAAACAAACATTTGAACATTCAGAAGTGTTAGCTGGTTCCTATCTCAATCCAAATGAACGATGTCGTTCAGAGGTGGCCACGAGCGGAGATGTAGCAGAGGGCGCTCGTGGCTGTCGTCGTAAGAACGCCGCGCCGTGCGTGCATGGCGGCGAGCGCCGAAAGTAGGTGGCGCGCACTTTGGACTTGTGCGACACCACAGTTTGTATTTTATGCGCTTCCCTGTGGTGCATGGCAGAACTCTACCTGTGAACTTCGACAAAATGTACGGTTTTATTGCGCCCTTGGCGAAATTTTTTAAACTTTCCTTTCAAAAGAAAAGTATGATCATTGAGTACCTAAAATTTAGTACGGTGCTTAGCGGAGGGTATCTTGCAATATTCTTTGACACTACTTCACTGCTTCACATCACCTCGACAGTTATAAAAAATTTTACAGATGAAGGAGGCAATGGTCTGAAGGGGTGGAGAAGGAGCTCGTCAAAATGGAAAGTTGACATTGGCAGAGTGGTAGGAGGAGATGAACGTAGACAGGGGATATAAGGAACATAGGAGGGAGAGGGATTGGAGGAAGTTGACAGAGAGAAATAGAAAAAGGAGGAGGACAGAGTGAGTGTGTGTGTGTGTGTGTGTTGTGTGTGAGAGAGAGAGAGAGAGAGAGAGAGAGAGAGATGGACTAGTTTGTGACTGGATTAAGTAAGTACCCCGGTGACGCCGAGTTTTCGGACACTGGTAATAGTAATAACAATAACGCTAATTTGAATTTGTAGGATTTACGGTAAAGAATAAAGAAAAGAAATAAGTGCAGAAATTTTCCGAACAACAGAAACGGAAACACAAGTTATTCTGTGTCAATGTTTGTGCCTGCGCCAAATGCTGGCGTCTGGAAGACTCCCTGTAAACACACTTGCTGCCGGTTTTGTTATTCCGCTTCGGCCGCCTCTCAGACCGTCACCGCAGCTCGGGCTGAGACAAAGCGGACAACTCTGGAGGCCTCCAGGGACTGGCGTTACCATTGTCCGCCTCGCCTCATTACTTAGGTACTCCCTGCCGTGCGATGCGTGCCGATATTGCGGCGTGGGATATTTTTGGAATGACTCTCTCTGCTCACATCAACATGATGCCCGGCAGGGCTGACGCGTACAATGAGGGAGCAGAGGAATGCTCCAAGCAACCAACAGCCGTAGGACAGAGGATTCCGACGGTATAGGCCAAGGACGCTGACGCTGAAGTTATACATTGTTGTCCTGCGGTTGTTTTCTGCGGTTGCCTGTTCGTGTGAATATTCGAATATAACCTGCCATCAACATTCTTTTGGGGTCCCGAAACTAATAATACGATTTTGATTAGTTGTAGCATCTTCTGTATCGTACACTTGCTCCAACCTGTTATAAGAATTTTTCTGCAGTAAAATTTAGTAATGGGCGTAGTATAATTTGAAACACTTTAGTAAGTTTTTAAAGCGACGAGGGACGTTTTCATCAGACGTTTAGATAAAAATAAACTGGTCAAAAATATTTTAATCTAGGTTATGAAGTATTGTCATCTGCAGAATGAACTGAAATGGTACGACGTCTTTCTGTCGGTTCTACAGAGTGGAGAAACCAACATTACGGCAACCGAGACATTGGTAATAATAAAAACATGGTGCAGGGAGGTTGGCGCTCACTTTTGTTTACCAAACGAATTACACAATTTGGTTAAAATAGAGTAGTGAGCAGGTGGTGCAACGTGGCTTACCACAAGCAATGGCATACCCAAAAATAGGAAGGTTGGAAGTGGGACAGACACAGAGGGTGGTGGCTGTAGTTATGGAGTGTAATTTCCAGGACCTGAATTTGATTTAGAACCATTCACAGCAGGCAAAGCCAAGATCGTTCACGGGTAAAATCAGCAAGACATGACATCTCCGGTTAACAGTTCATCGAAGGAGGAGACTTAGCCGCGGTGGAGAGGCCGAGCGCATTGAGGCGCTATGCTGCCTTCCCCGTCAGGGGGTTCGAATTCCCCCTCGGGCATGGATGTTTGTGCTGTCTTTAGTGTAAGGTAGTTCATATGTAGTTTGTAAGTTTAGGAACTGATGACCCCGTAGTAAAGTCCCATAACCTTTACAAACATTTGAACATTCGAGGAGGCTTAATGCAACTCATCAGCAACGCACCATACAGGCAACTACAGGACGCGTAACATCAACACAAACAGTGCGAAATCGTCTTCGGAGATGTGGCCTCTACGCACGGAGGCCTACGTTCTGTGTCCCATTAAAATCACGACACCGCTTATCGCGTAGAAACTGGGCGTAGAAACATACGGGTTGGAATAGTTACAAATAGCACCGGATTCTGTTCACAGATGAGTCAAGATTTTGTGTTAAGCCGCACAATTGTCGTTCCCTCATTTGGAGAGAACCACGGAGTAATCCTACTTATGGTGCAGGAAATATTACCACGTCATGGTTGACAAATGGTGTGAATAGGACTCAGAATTGGGGAAGTAGGACCTTGATGTTGTTGAACGAATGGAACATTTGACCACCGGACTTAAACCTGATTAACCGTGTCTGTGATGCACTTGGCAGACGCATTGCAGCCAGGGCAGCACTGTCCCACAACGGTTGCAGAGCTGGATATTACAGTCACAGAATAATGGCCAAATATCCATCAAGAGTTCGTGCCTCGTTCTAAGTGAAAACCAAAATATCCTGCTGTATCAAACATATATTACAAGTCAATAAAATTCGTAACCATAAGTACATTCTGAATGATATTTCACCTGAGCCCCTGTTTAGAGCAATTTATTACGTGAGACATGTAAACCTATAGTACGATGTTCTCCAGCAACATAAAATTAACAGTAATTAGTCAGCAATGACACATTATATACTTGGCAGATAGAAGATTAGTAGCTGTACCAGCTTCACATTCAGTAGCACTTAGGAGACAGATACGTCCAATTTATACATACTATAAGACACCTGGCACCTGTATACCGCACTGACCTGTCTGTCTGTCTTCTTTGGCCCGTTTCCCACACATGCAGGTTCGGCAATGTGTTAACGCGGATTTGGCATGTGTGAATATTTACAGGGTGGCCGGATGTCCTTCCTACCGCCACCCCATGGCCCCCAAGAGGAAATGTGTACCCCAAATATCTGCGTATAGTGTTATACGTGTGGAAACTGTGAAGCACTACGGAATGTTTGCGAATCGTGTAACTAAAGCAGGATTAGGGCACCAGCCCGGTGTTCTCCTAGGGGGATGTGGAAAACTGCCCTAAAAACCACATCCAGGCTGACCGGCACTCCGACCCCTTTTCGTTAATCTGCCGGGCGGATTCGACCCGGGGCCGGTACGCCTCCCCGTTTCGGAAAGTGGTGCGTTCGACCACACGGCTAACCGAGCGCCTGTATAGCGCACTGCCCAAATGTTCTTTATTTCACATCAGCCCGTCGTGCTGGGGGCTAATATGTGTCAAGTAATAATCCGCGAGTCTTCCGACGGAACGCTTCGGCAATCGGTTAGCGTCGCAGACATCTGCGCTTGCCGTTCTCGGTTCAAATCCCGCCACTGGCAGAAAAAATTACTTCCTTATATTTACTAATTTTAGAATGTTCTACGTGTTTCTTATATTTGGTGTACTTCATTTTCCACAAATTTCTCTTTGTATACAAATAGTGGAGCAATCCAAGCAAGTGACACTCTGTAGTGAGTGTGAAAGTGTTGTGGACTTTTAACGACCAGCAGTCCACCTCCGTAGCTCAGCGGTAGCGTCGCTGACTACCACGCAGGAGGCCCGGGTTCGATTCCAGGCAGGGGACTGGGTGTTGTGTGTTGTCCTAATCATCATCATCTCATCATCATTGGCACGTAAGTCACCCACGTGGCGTCAACAAGAAAGACTTACACTAAGGCGGCCGAATAATCTCGCAAGGGATCTCCCGGCCAAGAAAGCCATACGCTCATTTCATTTCAATGACCAGCATTCGAATTCCGGATCCCCTGCAGTTTTCAATATGACGCATTTTGGTGGAGGCGTCGAGTATCCTGCAAAACACCTGCATCATCGTGGCTCCGATTAGGCAGCAGAATAATCGTCGTTTACAAGGACAAAAATCGAATACAGTTACTCGTAGCGTGTCAAACGACTGCATGATCACTCGGGCTTTTTTTAATATAAATGTAAATATCACCATCTGGTGGCGCAAATTTTTACTTTGTCATGAGCATATTGATGTGCTCATTCACTTTTCTTTGTTGTATGCCGAAGGTTTGTTCTGTTCATGTTATTATTCTTGTGAACTGTGCTGTTTGTTTACCTTTTATATCATCTACCTTATTATGTAGTTATCCTTTTGTGCTCAAGATTGTGTGTTTCATTCACAGTGTATCTGATGATGGGCAGCGCTCGGAACCGGTAATAAAATTATAAATCTACCCCATTTGCAACCAATCAGCATTGTATTAAGAAAAATTTTTATACATTCAAAATCTTTTTATATAGGTGGCTGTTACAAAATATGTCTGCATTCTTAACAGAAAGTTGTTGAAAGCGGTTTCGCCAGTAGAACTCGCCGCAAAAAAAGCGTCTTTCTTGTAATTATTTACACCTTAAATATTGCATAAATTCCGTGACATTCTAACACCTTCACCGCGATAATACATTAAAAAACTGCCGTTCTTTGTAACGTCCCGCAGTCGTGCTTGGTGAGGATCCCACAATGGGCACCAACACTCCAGAGTAGGATGCACAAGAGTAGGCAGTTTCTTTAGTAGAACTGCTGCATCCTCTTAATGTTCAGATAACAGAACTCTGCCCTTAGTCCACCTTTCTGCGATATTTTCTGTGTGTTCTTTCCAACTAAAGTTGTTCTCAAGTGTAATTCCTAGGTATTTGGCGGAATTTATGGCCTCTAGATTTGACTGATTTACCTTGCAAACGAAGTTTAACGGATTTTTTTTACCGCTCAAATGGATAACGTCACACTTTTCATTATTTTGGGCCAATTATGAATTTTTGCACCGTGTGTACGTCTAAATAACTGCAGATGTTTTTGATCTTCTGGTCATTTTACTAACCAATAAAGGACGGAATCATCCACGTAAAGCTGCTCATATGGTCACCGAAATCGTTTATAAAGACAGTTAACAATAGGGGTTCCTTAACAACGCTATTCTGGGGGTACGCCAGATATCACTTCAGTCTTAATCGGTGACTTTTCGTCAATTACAACCTTCTGATAGGAAATCGCTACTTCAATCGTAAAATTGTGACGATATTTCACGTGCACTCAATCTGATTACAAGCCGCTTTGAGGTGCAGTGTCAAACATTTTCCGGAAACCTATAAATATGCAATATTTAGAGATTCCTTGGCGATAGCAGTTATCACATCATATGAATAATCACCTAGCTGTTGGTTCACAAGAACGATACAATGTGAATCCGTGTTGACTACTGGTCAAGAGGCCGTTCTCTTCGAGGTAGTTCATAATGTTTTTAAAAAGATGTTTCAAAATCCTGTTGAAACCGTCGACAATGATACGGGCCTGTAATTTTGGGAATCATCCCTATATCCATTCTTGAATAACGGATTGACCAGTGAAACTTTCCAGTATTTGGCTACAGATCTTTCGATGAACGAGTGGTTGTATATTATTGTTAGATATGGAGCTAATGCATCTTCATACTCTAAAAAGAACCTGATTAATATGATCCTGGCATGGAACACATACAATTGTTAAGTGATTTATGTTGATGCAAGTGTACTCCTAAATTACGCATTATGACAATACTGAACTGAAATGTAAGCAACGTGAAAAATGTTGTTTTCATCAAGACTTTACCTTTGGGTTTTGTGGGTATTTTAGTCCAAAATGGAAGGGTAGTCGATATTTTAATCGAAGGTTACTCTGATGTTATCTGAAAAGAAAACAAGCCTGAAGAATGGTATTCGAAATGTCTTAGTGTGGTAAGAAAACCGAGCTTATGTTAAGCCGCATATTTATTGAAGTCACAACGGACAGCCGTCCGCGGTGGCCGAAGGGACTGAGGCGCTCCAGTCACGGTCTGCACGGCCACTACGGTCGGGGGTTCGAATCCCCCCTCGGGCATGGATATTTGTGCCGTCCTTAGTCTTAGCTAGTTCATAAGTAGTTTGTAAGCTTAGGGACTGATGACCCCGTAGTTAAGTGCCATAAGTTCTACAAACATTTGAACATTTTTGAACACAACGGACAAGCCAGTTTGGAAAGCATACTGCTGTAACATCTGATTAATCAAAGACAATTCTGTGAAGTGTATCTCTGGCAGAATACCGTGAAAGGACATTCAATGCCGAAGATTTATTACGATGAAGTTGTTGGAATTTTGAGAGGCTAAACTAATAAATCATCAGTCTCCTACTACGATGCAGCAACTCATCCAAATTATGAATGTTTGCAATGCTACTGAAGCGCATTAAATACATACTTTACCACACATGATTTAGTGAAATGGAATATTAATTTGAATCTCGACACCTTATACTAGCCTGCGATGACAGTTCATTCTGTACTGTATTGCTATTAAGGTAATTAATAATAAATTTTAATAATATAGATGGTATCAATAACCTATTAAATCGAGAGATATAGAGTGAATGGCAGCGGTACGATTTAATATTTAAAGAATCTCGCCCGCATTGGGGCCGTAAAAGGTCCATTCAATTATCTGTCTGGCGTAAATAAGTGATTATGTATCACGCGATCTACTACAGTATGCAAAAACAGCCTATTGTGTCTACGATACTGCTACTATTAAATTGCTTCACTTTGTCGCTCTGACAAGAATGCGATATTAATTAGGAATTTATTGTGAGCTTATGACAACAGACACAGAATTGCTTTCAAATTCTTGCATCTTTAGAAAATTTTCAGAGGATCATATATGCTAATGCAAGCCGTGTGTGAAGAATCTGTTGCCTTATGATGATGATGATTTGACGTAAAGAAATGTGTCGTCATTGAATGACTATAGTAGGAAGCAAGATGACGTAGAGAACCTCTCTAGTTGGCAGTTTGCTCGAAATATAGAAAAATGTAACGTAATTGAGATGAGTACTAAAAACACTCTCATTATGTTCGAATACCACATTAGTATTGCGCAGATGGAGACAGTCGCGTAGGTGAAGCGCCTAGGCGTAGCGTTGCATTGCGATATGAAAGGAGGAGAGTCCAGAGTTCGTGATTGATCGACTTCGGTTACTAGTGACATTTTTGGGGAGATGTCGTTCATCTGTCGTTCATCTGAAACCACACGTACAATGCTTGTGTAGATGTTTCTTATTTATCAGCCGGCCGAGGGGACTGAGGCGCTCCAGTCACGGTCTACACGGCCACTACGGTCGGGGGTTCGAATCCTCCTACGGGCATGGATATTTGTGCCGTCCTTAGTGTTAGCTAGTTCGTAAGTAGTTTGTAAGTGTAGGGACTGATGACCCCGTAGTTAAGGCCCATAAGCTATACAAACATTTGATTTTCTTATTTCTCAACTGCATTATTATTTCTCAAGAGCATACTATTGAAACTCGTTAAAACAACAGTAATTCTGCGCAGTGGTATGCGTGAAATGACAGGAAAATGTTCCTTTAGGATTACGACAGGTAAAGACCAAATTTATGTGCGAAAGACAATAAAAGTCTTTTGCATATTCAGATTGTAGTGGTAGAAGACATAGAATTTTATTAAAATGGATTGCGACAAATGCACTTACACACTTAGAAGCATTTTATCTGTTTTAAATGCGAACATATTAGAAGAAATCTTAGCTCATACCAGTAGATGGTTGGTTAAAGACGTTGCGATACCAACTATTCTTGAGCTCGCGACTGACAAAACAGTAACCTGGAGGTAATTCCGATTCTTTTCAGTGCATTGTTTGTAAGCATGAAATTGGTTATATATTCGACAACACAACAATATCAGGAGGAAGACGTTGTGTAACAGTAGTCGACACATGTCTATATGAAGCATTCTTGTCAGAATATAGTGTTTTTCCTTTGATTATAACGACGATGGGAATTCCTACAGATTCAAGAAGTTTGTCAACGTATTTTCTGAATACCCTTAAATGAATTTTTAATTATTTTCACTTAAAATAAATAATTAACACAATGAGACTTTTTTGAAGTTTTTACCCTCTGGTTTCGCTAGGAAAACGATACTAATGCGAAGACGAAACTGTGGTGTTAATTCCGCACCGCGCTCACTCAGATGTTTAATACTGATTATTTATTCCTTTCAAATTTATTTCTATTTTGTCTCCTATCTCCCACCAGTATTATAGGATTCCATTGTATTCTTTACAACTTTATCTCCATTGTAATTTCGTACTTTTTCCCTTGGTAATAAATGTTGTCAAGTAATCACAGTCAGAAATAGCAAAAGCCCTCTTGATGAGTGATTCTTCTTATTTGACGCAGGAACTGCATCATCTTAAGATTGTTTTCAGGCTGAACAGCTATATTGATCAATTCTAAATCGGTTGGTTTTTTTACCCAATGCGGAATGTATTTCTTCAGAAATTTCAAGAAGCCTCATGAAATACGATATTAAAAGAGTTTTATTGCCTTTGGCAGAAACCAGAGCCCATATTGCATCTGTGAAAAATGATTTGGGATTTAGGATGACTTGAGTATATGAAATCCCCTGTCATTGAGAAAAGACATATATTGGGCAGATAATTCGTACAGTTCATGACCGATTTGTAGAACATAAGGGACACACACGCCTGCTACAACCTAAAAACTGTGCGTAGCTAAACATTGCCTTAATGAAGGGCTTCATATGTCATTCAAAGATACGCCAACTTTTGCTGCAATTCCCCGTTACTGGGAATTTGTACTTAAGGAATCCGTGGAATTACGAGTATCCGCTCATTAACAGAGGTAAGGGACGTCCGTTAAGCAAAATGTTGAATCCTTTTTTTTTTTTTTTTTTTTTTTTTTTTTTTTTTTTTTTCAGATGTTGTAACAGTATAATTGATTGAATACTCGTGGACGGTACAACAGATATACAACTGCACGGTACTGTGGCGGCAAGTGAACGGACACAGTTAATGTTTACATGTGAGACCAGCGAGAGCTACACATGAAGTGGGCACGCCTCGCCCGGTCGTGGCGGCGCTGCAGGCCCTCAGAGGCGGCGCCATCGTGCGGTGGCCTCGGCCGTGGCGCGTCTTTCAGATGCCGCGGACGGACGGGACGCGACTTTCAGTGGCGCGCTCCAACATCAGATATCAAACAACTTGCCGTTTCTTAAATCGCCACTGATCGCTTCCGTCAACCTCTGCCGCTGATGGCGCTGCAGTCTTCTTCGCTTTGTAGAGGGCAGTTCTTTCGCTCCTCGCGCACGGGCAACAGTCTGCGCCGGCGTATCTGAGGTCTCCCAGTTCCGGCCTAATTTTTTACCAATCCCATCTGAAGATGGCGGCCAGGTGGACCGCTGAAATATCGTGTTACAATACGAAATCCGACTATAAACCACTGAAAAGGATCATTATATGTGTCTCTTATATTGCAGTTAATCCTTAATCTTTATTATTTAAATCTTTTATAATTCTTGATGACAACTACATTCTGTTGTATTGATTTCTTTTCATTATTTTACGTTCTTCTTTCAGCGATTCGGAAACTAAAATCATTCTGTTGGAAATAATATGCGACAAAAATCGAATCTCAATGCTCCTAAACCTTCTAGCCCTTCTACATTACTAAACAACTATTCCGGGAAACGTAATCTGAAACTTGTGACCCGCCTGTTACAGTTCACCAATTACAAGCCTTTTAGTACAAAAGATGTTTAAACAAATGCAAAATAATAACAATGATTTTCAGTGTTTCGCTTAAATGGTGACCACAGTTAAAGGTGCTAAATTTTGTCTACAGGTAAGTGTGATATATCATACGTTAAAATTTAAATACCTAAATAGATATAACAATAGACAAGAATGTGGACTTATTTAGCTATCAGGACAGATGTAGCGCAAATGTGCGTCATGTATTGAGAATTTGAAGAAGAGAGCACTTAGCGACTTCCAAAGGAAGCTACACGTGACGTTTCGAAGCCTTTTCCTCCTGATAACCACCACAAAATAATCAGACGCAAAGTTTATCGCTTGCTCCGTTTATGCTGATCACGCACTCAGACTTCATCGCCAGTTATGGCGTTTCAAATAATTACTTCTTCAGTACCTACAATAGTGTTATCACTGTATGTCCAGAGCATATTAAGGCATGGACAGTGTAATTCCTATCTTGTTTTCATGATACAAATGAAATTACGAAATTAGGTGCCAGTGGACACTGAAGTGAAACAATGGGGAACCAGTTTGAATTGGATACCGGGTCATTAGGCAGTTGTACTTACCGCTACACCACTTGGACGCATTGACCATCACGACTGTAAGGACAACTCTAGCACCATGGGCGCAGATACCTATGAACAATCCATACCCCTGTTTATAAAACTCTTCTGGGTGTTGGACCGCATCGTCAATATATCAAATACTTCACCGACGTTTCGGCCACTATTGCAAGTGGCCATCTTCTGGGTGTTACTTTTACTGCTGGGTGACGGAAAGCTGGTGTCTTAAATATTAAATGTTGCTAGTTGCTATTGGTGGTTTCAGCTCTCTTTCATTGGTGTTTACTTTATTTCTTCCTATTGGTGGAAAAGGAAGTCCAGGATTGGTGTTTATATTAATGTTTGGCATTGGTTGAACCTGGCGAATGAGGAGCGGTGGTAACAGTGACGTAGCAGTGATGCCTAGCGCCGCCTAGAGCGTGCTGTTTCCTCTGTGTACGCGCGGCCGCTGTTGTCTGCGGGATATGTGGGCCCCTATGGACTGCACTGCGCGCGGTGTCGTCGCGAAGCGCTGCTACTGCTGGCAACCAAGACGCGGGAAGTCTGTACCCGTCTTCTCTGTTCATATTTCCGGATTGCTTAGCTATTTCTGTTGCTTCCCTGATTTTCGTATTCAAAGTTTAGGGTTGTTTTGCCAGTACAATGACTTTCTGAAAATCTATATGTTTGCCGCACTCTTCTTGGTGTTCAGCTACTGCCGATTTTGTATGCTGTCCCAGCCGAATGTACCTCTAGTGCTCGGCTATCCTTGTTTTAATCGGCCGCCCAGTTTCTCCAATGTACACCTGGCCGCACTCACAGCTGATTTCGTAGATTCCAGCTGTGTGCAACATATCAGTTTTGTCCTTCATTGAGCCTAGGACATTTCTTATTTTATTGTTGCTGTTTTATTGTTGGAAGCAATAGAAATAGCTAAGCGACCCGGAAATATGATTAGAGAAGACGGGTACAGACTTCCCGCGTCTTGGTTGCCAGCAGTAGCAGCGCTTCGCGACGACACCGCGCGCAGTGCAGTCCATAGGGGCCCACATAGCCCGCAGACAACAGCGGCCGCGTGTACACAGAGCAAACACCACGCTCTAGCCGGCGCTTGGCATCACTGCTACGTCACTGATACCACCGCTCCTCATTCGCCAGGTTCAACCAATGGCAAACATTAATATAAACACTAATCCTGGACTTCCTTTTCCACCAATAGGAAGAAATAAACACCAATGAAAGAGATCTGAAACCACCAATAGCAACTAGCAACATTTAATATTTAAGACACCAGCTTTCCGTCACCGAGCAGTAAACGTAACACCCAGAAGATGGCCACTTGCAATAGTGGCCGAAACGTCGGTGAAGTATTTGATATATTGACTATGCGGTCCAACACCCAGAAGAGTTTTATAAAAAATGACACCGGCCGCGGAAGCCTTCGTTTACAATCCATACCTCTCCTCCTCTGGAAGGAAACCGCTCCCTCCCTTTGCTCTCAAGGTATTTTGCAGAACTAGATTTATAGCATATAGTTAACTGGATCTATTACTGTCTACTTAAAAATCTCCAAAATATTAAAAAAGTTCTTACCTACAGGTCACCCAGCCCTTAAAAATATATACACGCCATTACTTAACGTGCTTTCTGCCGAAGTTATCAACGCCCTACAAATACAATGGTAATGCCCATTTTTATTCATTACTCGCTGCAGTTGGCCGATTTTTTAAGATTGTAACATGTCACGTTAATCAGCTGGCTAAGCTCTGCTGGCGCTTGAAAATGTTATATTAACCGAAACCGGTAGCTTTGGGCTAATAAATTAAACAGCTGTGGTGACTAACAAAATGAATATATTACGATGAAGAGACAAGCTACCTTCAGGTCACGTGATACTGTAAGCAGCACTTTCTCCTAACCTTACGCATGCGCAAAGGCTGCTCTCCCCCACAAACACTTATATATTCGTTACAACGCTGAGTACAAATGTCATTTATCCTCAAAATCGCGACACATTTGCTAAAACGTCCAAAGATATGTGGCAAATAACAATACAAAAGTCATTGTTGTTACCGTATCTGTTAATAAGAAGGTAGGGTTTTAAAAATAATTGCTTACAGTCGGTCTCAAACCCGCTACCTTCGACGGCGCAATGCGATCCCACGAACCACACGGCTTTTCATGCTAGTTGGAGAGTAGTGGCTTCGTTATTATTCAGGATGGGATCTTCTGAATGCTTTTACAATTAATGCGTCTTTAATTTTACCAAATATGACGTGTTTTTAATGAATCTTTAATGCGCCAGAAAATAAGTGAACGATGGATGTTGCCTTAATGGAGGATTTGTCGATGCGCAAGGCGAGAAGCGCAGTAGTTCCATTGTCTTTGCTTCGGGACCATCCGTTCGTCAGCGCCAGAGCTCGAGTAGGCAGGAGCTGGCGTCTCTACCAGCTCCAACGCCGATGTTAAAAGCCCCTCGCCCCTCCCTGCTGCCTCCAGTGGTTTCATCAGAGAATGAGAACCCCAACCCCGCATGCGCATTGCAACGTTGCGGCTACTGACACCTACTGACACCTATAGCGGCCACGCTACGATTCATATACGTGCTGTCTCTGCGACATAAAACGTTTCTCATGCGGCAAATATTAAATGTGCATGTAAAATGATCTGATAGGAGACTGAAACGTGGAATTATAGTTTAAAAACACGTTTTACTTTATTTATTTGCTGTCTCTCATGATGAATTTTTTTCGGAGGTTCACTGAACCTGAGAACACATAGGACGCGCCGGCTGTGTAAAGTGGCAAAAGAATTTGGTACGTCGTGCAACCCGTGAAGTCAAAATGGCTGTAGTTACAGTGTGGAAATTCCTGAGAGCGGGACTTGTAGCAGCGAGTGGAAGTAGTGCAGAAGTTCAATGACGACGGCAAAGACGCATTTTGAGTTTTATTCGCAGTTGCAACAATTGAATTAGGATGGGGATGGCTTTGTTAATCACTTAATTTTTAGTGACTGTGACACGTTTCACGCTAACGGGAAAGTGAACAGGAGTAATTGTCGAATCTCGAATGCATTGAATATGAGCGCGATTCAACAAAGGTAATTTATTTTTATTTATTTATTTTATTTTTAATTATTTATTTGCCTTTTCGCGTCGAAAATTCACGGGCCATTCTTCTTCGCCAAGAGCACTGTCACTGGATATTCCTACGTGGTCATGTTGCAGCCACTTTAGCGTGTTCCCCGGTACACCACTGTGCCATGAATGTTGTCTGCCGGCCGCAGTGGCCGAGGGGACTGCGGCGCGCCAGTCACGGTCTGCACGGCCACTACGGTCGGGGGTTCGAATCGCCCCTCGGGCATGGATATTTGCGCCGTCCTTAGTTTTAGCTAGTTCATAAGTGGTTTGTAAGTTTAGGAACTGATGACCCCTTAGTTAAGTCCCATACGCTATACAAATATTTGAACTCTTTTTTTAATGTTGTCTGTCAACAGGAGACTTTGCAAGGCCAGTATAACACCTGAACTCGCCTTGTTTGCGAATATCGAGGAGTCTCAGAAAATGCCAAACTACACATTGACTGTATGCACGAAAAAACTTTCTGGATTTCTCTTTAAAATGACATATGTATGAAATTCGGGCACACGGGCTTCGCAGCACGATTCCGTACACGCCATAAATAAATGCCTCGTGTGCATATTTCCGACAGTAAATAGATGTCGAAGTTTGTGATGGATGTGTGTTCCATACGGCAATAAGTTTCAGAATCACACAATTACACTGACAAATGTCTATGAGATGTAGAAGACGTATTGGGTAATAACATGAGCACAGATACCCATTTCCGGAAACGTCACCCAACGATGCTACGACGCGTCGAAATTGCTGAATGGTATGTCTAGCGGCATGCTTACACTCGCCGTAGCGTCACTGAATGGCGTTTCCGGGCACGGGTTTCAGTGTTCCTCAAGAGGACTTCTACATCTACGAGAAGTTTTTGCTGTAATTGTGTAATTCTAAAATACACTGATGTATAGAACACACATACAGACACACACACACACACACACAAACATCTCAGTATTCGACGTCCATTTACTTCCGGAAATATGTGAGGTACAAACTTTTTGGGATACTTTTTTTTTTCTTTTTTTCTGGCATGTGATGAATCAAATGTTCAAATGTTTGTATAGCTTATGGGACTTAACTGTGGGGTTATCAGACCCTAAACTTACAAACTACTTACGAACTAGCTAATACTAAGGACGGCACAAATATCCATGCCCGAGCGGGGATTCGAACCCCCGACCGTAGTGGCCGTGCAGACCGCGACTGGAGCGCCTCAGTCCCCTCGACCACCGCGGCCGGCTGTGATGAATCGCGTTCAAACTCGTGTGCATTAATTTCGCTTCACCCTGTATATGTGGTGTCATTTATTTCCAGTATGTACGAAAAGCACCACCTATACAGGGTGTAACTATATATGTGGAAAAGTTCCAGTGCTTCAAAAGAGGGCGTATTCTGTACACTTTTGCTTTATCTGCTTTCGTTAGCGCCTCACAACTATTTGTTTTGTTGTACATAACACCGATTACCTCACTATGAAGGTTGGTAATTTGTGATGATACAGTGTAATTTACAACGTGCAGTTCTCTACTGTATATACCAAACACGGCTAACACGACCGTAAGGCAGGTGTCTGTACGCCATACCATTGTCTTACTCGTTCCCCTATTCCAGTTGTCTGCTTTATTTGCTGCATCCTTCCTCTATTCAGCGATTGCACGGTATGAAAGGGTGGGGAAAATCAATGGCTTCTAAATGATCCAAAAAGAAGGATGGATAAAGTTCTGTTGTCCCTGATGCCTTTTCTTTTCTAGGGGCGGGGGTGTTATGCACACCAAAACAATGCCTGTAAGAGGGTAACGAAAGAAAGATGTAGGTAAGGGGCTTGTTCTGCTTATTGTCCGTTCCTCTAACAAGTCGCCGGAGATTTTCCACATGTTTAGTTACAAACTGTGTGTGTGTGTGTGTGTGTGTGTGTGTGTGTGTGTGTGTGTGTGTGTGTGTGTGTGTGGTGTCTGTTCATTCCGGCGTGTCCGGATCAACATACATTTTCGTTTACAATTGGCAGTATTCATCCAGACGTTTGCAACAAGATTCAAATTTTTGCTTAGGTGTGAGTTAACAGCCGTAATATACCTTATAAATGCATAGTCACATCATTAGCTGTTTATTGTATTTAAAACTTTACCGGTTTAGGATATTATCCATAGTCAGAAGAGTCTGTCAGAAATTTTACTATGATGTATTATACACAAGATACAGTGAAATATGACACAACATTGTAATGTCATACAGAATATACTTACAAAGTTAAACATGCTGATTGATAACTACATAATTGATCCGACAAACGTAGCAGAGATCGAAGTATTCCTGGTGTGAAAATAATATATCTTCGACCGCAGGATATATCTTTGATGAGGTGGCATGGCGACTGATACAGCATGGACCTTGAAAACAAGAAAGAAGTATGTCGCATAACAACCATTGTATGTTAATGTAAGTATAATATTACCTAAAATTACGTTTTTATGCAAATTTCATTTTCCTTACTTTACACTTTGACAAACAATGGTTGTTATGGGACATATTTATTTATTATTTTCATGCTCCTAGCTGTCATTTTACGTAATGTTTACATATCACTCTCTGTCTCAGTTGCCATGACACCTCATCAAAGATATATTTTATGACGGCGGTCAAAGATATATCATTTTCACACAATCATTGATCTCTATACTATCTGGATGTTAAACTTCAGCTGTCTTAGCGTGCCAGCCATAAATATTCATATTTAGTTTCTTGCTAAATTCAAACATGGCTGCTATGAAGCATTAGGAGAAAAAGAGAAGAAACTATGTTTCGATTCCACTCCCATATAAGCCTACTACATCGAATATTGAATTAAATTGCAAATGAAGAGGTAAGCAAACAATTTTTTCACGTAATAACTGATATATATTCTTTTGGCTAATTTAAACGTGACGGACGATGCAAATCGTGTGACAAAACACATGAATGTGCAGGCACGCTACAGTTCTATGCTCAGACACCAGACTTATACATCCAGTTTGCATAGAGATCACTGCACACAATGAATACTTCGATCTCTGCCAACTTAATCAGATCAACTATGTAGTTATCAATCAGATTTTAATTTTATAAGTATCCTCTGGCTGATACTACTATGTTATACCATATTTCAATGTGTATATTTTATCTATCAAATTGCGGGAATACTGCCGGATGTCCGTATCTTGCTGGTACAATTTTTCAGCGCAGACGCTTGTCAGAAAACGAGACCCTTATAAATGGTGATAGCTGTTTCCAGTTAAACATTGCGTGGAATCCGATTGAGGAGAAAATTTGTGCACTGCAAAAGTGTCGTCATTCATCGATTTTAAAATGTGACGACAATCGAACTGATATCGATGCGTCGAGCTTCCACCGCGGAGGGCGCGCGGAGCAACGTACTGCCATGCAGGTGAAGCGCATGCGCAATGGCAGCAGGAGACACCATGCATGTGCCGAGGGGTCTTAAATAGGTAACCTAACGGCTTCTCTCATCCGTCCCCCCTCTTCTATTATGAATCCCTCGAACGCCACGCCCTTCGGCTCGCCTACCGCATCCGCCTCCCTTCCCCCACGCGGATCCTTTATAACCTCATCCCATTCCCACATCTAGTCCAATTCCTTCAACACATCCGCCTCAAGTAAATTCACCGAAAGTTAGAGTCCCGTCACCTATTAGTATCTCCTCTCCTCCTGGATCCCCGGCCCTTGCCACGCCTTTACCACCACATACCTCCTTTCCTTCACCTCCACATCCTGTACGTCCTCTCCGAGGGTGGCTTCCGCCACCTACCTCTCCCAGACGACGTTCTTCACAACCGTTCCGACATCTATCCCTCCTTCCCAATTTGACCTCTCCGTGTGGATTATCGCCCCCTCCTCCCTCCTCCTCGCATCCCCATCCTGTCCTCCGCTTGGCTCACCCCCTCGTTTCTCCGCCTCCCTGGGAGTCCTTCCGGTTCCCCCCACTTCTCCCCCCCCCCCCACCTCCTTTCCCCTTCCCCTGCGCTTTCTCCATCCTCCCCCCTCCCCTGCAGGGCCAGTACAGTGCTAGTGTTTTAACAGTGTTCAGTGCTTCGTGTACATAGTGTTTCGTCGCCCTGTGTTTGTTAACGTTGCGCACGTGCCTGTGGGTAACCAGTGTTCAGTGTTTCTTACCTCAATATCGTCATGTTATGTCTAGTCGTCTGCAGTGAGTGTTTTTTTAGCCACCGGGGCAATATCTTGTTTTAACAACCATATATGTCTGTCCACTGTCATGTACTTTGACATTGTCCCATTTTCTTATCTTGAACTTGTAAAAACACCATTTTATCACCATGTTAATTTTATATTCTGTTGTCTATTGTTTTCATACTTTCGGCTGTAGAGCAGCATCGTAGGCTGCTGTCAGCCTGCCTGTAACAGGGCATTAAAACAAAATAAAGGGAAAAAAGCTTCTCTCATCAGTCATCACCTGAAGAGGCCAGAAGACTCTGCGCCGAAATATTGTACCAGCTAGATACGGACCTCTGGCAGTATTTCTGTAATTTAATAGAGAAATCATTATGCCGGGAATCCTTGAAGTTTCACAAGTATACTTCATGATTGTAAAATTTTTAAAAGACTGTTCTGATTATGTTGTAGAAAGGTATAAAAAAGCCAAGATCGCTGATCATCAATTTTTGTTTAAGACGATCGGTTCGCTGATCTATGTCAGCATCATCTGGTCCAATAAAATCATTTTACAAGGCCATAATCTTGTAATGTCAATCAGTTGTTATATAACATAATTTACAGTGCATATGTTCAAATGTTCAAATGTTTGTATAGCTTATGGGTCTTAACTAGGGCTTATCAGTCCCCAAACTACTTATGAACTAACTAAGACTAAGGACGGCACAAATATCCATGCCCGAGGGGGGGATTCGAACCCCCGACCGTAGTGGCCGTGCAGACCGTGACTGGAGTGCCTCAGTCCCCTCGGCCACCGCGGCCGGCAGTGCATAGGTGCACTGTGTCATTATAATAATTTGCTATTGTCACTCACTGTGATAATTATGTTTTATTATAATGACACAGTGCACCTATGCACTGTAAATCATGTTATATAACAACTGATTGACATTAAAAGATTGTGGCCTTGTAAAATCATTTTATTGGACCAGATGATGAGATGATGCTGACATAGTTCAGCGAAACCGGTCGTCTTAAATAGAAATTGATGATCAGCGATCTTGGCTTTTTTATATCTTTCTACAATATGATAATTGGATCGCCTCCTAGAACATAAACCAATTGTTCTGATGATGGATAATATCCGAAACCGGTAATGTTTTAAATACAATAAACAACTGATGTATGACTATGCATTTGAAACGAAAATGAAAGTAGATTCTCTAAAAGTCAGGAGTTTGCTCGGTAAAAAAGGTGGGCGCTCGCACCAGTGGGGCCGGAAAACACGTGTCGCGTGAAACGGTTAAGTAATAGCCGCCGAGGAAAGGAGCGCTGCTTATCTGGCGCACGGGAGTCCCGCAGTGATTTAGCGGCGCCAGATCGCTGGCGCGCCGATTTACTGGCCGGGGGCCCGCACCTCGGAAACCGCAGGGCCGTGGCGGTGCGAGTCTGCAGGGTCCGCGTGCCAGCACTGGCCGTTCATCACGACGCCCGCGACTCCTAAGGCAGGCCATACGGCTATATCTCTGGCCTAACTTAATTACACCCTGCGTCACATGTTGAATTTGGATCTTTGCCACTTGCAGCTTCTATAAACAAAACATCAAGTCACCAAAACTTGAGATGACAGCACCAAGAGTTACGAGCGTGCAGGCAAGTTTTACTGTACCACCGATTTACGTAAACAAAAGCTGCCGCGGTTAAAAAGATACACAGGTTATGTATTGTTTTGTCTTACAATAATCAACTCTATTAATGTTGTAAATGCGACATAAAGTCGTTGAAGAGGCTGGCGACCATGATGAAATGATAAGGTAGTACTGCTGTGAAGCTGGTTAGGTCACAAGTTCTTTATTATAGGTCACACTTCATGTACAGCGTGCCCTCAAAACTGACACGTTTCGGCTTTACCATTACCAGCATCTCTTCAGCGCCATGTGCAGACAGCTTTTATATGTGTATCAAACAACTTCTTGGGCAATAATTGCCCGAAAATTATCGGACATAAAAACTATGACCTTGCAACCGGTTACTTCCACATTTAAATGAATATGAACCACAGTTGCTACACAAAATACTCCTTTTACACTCCTGACCATTAAAATTGCTACATCACGAAAATGACGTGCTACAGACGACAAATTTAACCGACTGTTATATGCAAATTATTAGCTTTGCAGAGCATTTATACAAGGCCGGCCGCGGTGGCCGAGGGGACTGATGCGCTCCAGTCACGGTCTGCACGGCCACTACGGTCGGGGGTTCGAATCTCCCCTCGGGCATGGACATTTGTTCCGTCCTTAGTATAAGGTAGTTGATAAGTAGTTTGTAAGTTTGGGGACTGATGACCCCGTAGTTAAGTTCCATAAGCTTAACAAACATTTGAACATTTATACAAGGTTGGCACCGGAGGCGACACCTACGACGTGCTGACATGAGGAACGTTTCCAACCAATTTCTCATTACACAAACAGCAGTAGAACGGTAGAACGGCGTTGCCTGGTAAAACGTTGTTGTGATGCCTCGTGTAAGGAGGAGAAACGCGTACCATCAAGTTTCCGACTCTGATAAAGGTCGGATTGTAGCCTATCGCGATTGCGGTTTTCGTATCGCGACGTTGCTGCTCGCGTTGTTCGCGATCCCATGACTGTTAACAGAATATAGAATCGGTGGGTTCAGGAGGGCAATACAGAACGCCGTCCTGGATCCCAACAGCCTCGAATCACTAGCAGTCGAGATGACAGGCATCTTATCCGCATGGCTGTAACGGTTCGTGCAGCCACGTCACGCTACCTCATGGGGAAGTCATCAAGACAACAACCATCTGGACGAAGAGTTCGACGACGTTTGCAGCAGCATTCTATCAGCTCGGAAACCATGGCTGCGGTTACCGTTGACGCTGTATCACAGACAGGAGCGTCTGCGATGGTGTACGCAACGACAAACCTGGGTGCACGATTGACAAAACGCCATATTTTCGGATGAATCTGGGTCCTGTTTATAGCATCATGATGGTCGCATCCGTCATTGGCGACATCGCGGTGAACGCACATGGGAAGCGTGTATTCGACGTCGCTATACTGACGTATCACCCGGCGTGATGGAATGGGGTGCCATTGGTTACACGTCCCGGTCACCTCTTCTTCGCATCGATGGCACTTTGAACAGTGGACATTACATTTCAGATGTGTTACGACCTATGGCTCTACCCTTCTTTTGATCCCGGCGAAACCCTACATTTCAACAGGATAATGCACGACCGAATGTTGTCCTGTACGGTCCTTTCTGGATACGAAAAATGTTAGACTGCTGCCCTGGCCAGCTCATTCTCCAGATCTCTCACCCATTGAAACCGTCTGGTCAATGGTGGCCGAGCAACTGGCTCGTCACAATACGCCAGTCACTACTCTTGATGAACTGAGGTATCGTGTTGAAGTTGCATGGGCATCTGTACCTGTACACGCCATCCAAGCGTATCAGGGCCGTTATAACGGCCAGAGGTGGAAGTTCTGGGTACTGATTTCGGAGGAACTATGCCCTCAAATTGCGTGAAAATGTAATCACATATAATATATATATATAATGAATACACGTTTATGATCTGCATTTCTCCTTGGTGTAGAAATTTTAATGGCCAGTGGTGTATGTAGCCCCATAATTATATAATATATTAATAATTATTAATAGGCCTAAATTCGACATTTTTAGGTTTCCTAATGTCCAAGACAAGGTATGAAACTATACATTTCTCGACAGTTTCTCTACAATTATCTTGTAACCTACAAGCTTTTACTGAAGAATTTAATTTTCTGTTAAAAATAAGAAGGGATAGGAAAACCCAGAAGATCTATTCTTTGGCAAAAAAGGAAGACGTTTTCTGCTCAGAAACTTTAAGATTTCTTCACTATAATTCCAATAAAATCGGAATGGGGGGAACGTAGGAAACCTATATAGAATGCACTAACTCCATTTGTTAACCTACCAAATACGTCACCAGACTTGTAGCTGAAGGAAAAAGTCACAGACATGAAAATAAAACGGAAAAGGCAATCAAACTGTTAATCAACAAAGAAGATCCTAAGTCCACAATTGTTGCTACAGCTGAACCACAAATGTCATGAATCTTCAAAAAATTGGCCTTTTTAAGCAAGACTAATTACATTCATAAGGAAATGTGTGTACATTAAGGAAAACTGAAGTGTGTAGTTGTGCGTATCTTTGTACCCCATACCGAATTGATGCCTGTTATAGAACATAGCATAATAGAAATTTATGTTCATATTCTACTTACTTTCAGCGCAATAAGGTGCAAATTTTCACACATTCTCATTTGTTTGTAACGAAGTTGTTCTGTATACCACTGAATCAGTGAAATTCGACTGTTTTTACATTAATTTCCCAATTACGTATGTGTCTTGATATTTTGATAATGATTGTAACGCAAAAGTTAAATAACTATTTCGTTAATTACGTGCAAAACAGTTATAAACAAACATTACTCCTTCGGTGGCTTGTCCACCACTAGGAGCGCTAGTATCGTTGCAACTGTCAGTTGGTAACAACTTTCACTGTAGTAACTGTCGCGAGTGATTGTGTTTCACTATGGTTATGTAATAAAGGAACTTTCTTTCTATGCAAATGTAACACTTTCATCTTGTTTATGCAGATGCTCAATTGGCATTCCCAGCACTACGCGTCAATACACTGCACTTCCTCCAGCATTTCAATAACTTTTTTCAGTGCTGTCAATAACTATACGATCAAACGCAAAAAGAACTTCTGAAATACCGATGTTATCAACGACGTCATTTATATATATTCTGAAAATCAACGATCCTCTAATCCCCTGGGGCATTCCTCAAATCAATTTCAAGTCTACACAGCCGGAAGGACAAACACAATTCGCAGGCCTTCCATTCCGCGCATGTAGTCTGGTCCGATAAGATAACGGCCTGCTCTTACCAACAAGATTTTTTTAATCTGTCCTTGATGCTGCAGAGAAATTCGCACGAAAACCAGATTACTAGTAAAGTATTCAGCTTATTTTGCCAATCGCCTTATTTCTAATTAATGTCCTCCACTTCATCAATGTAGGACTCCAGTTTTTCTGATTTCCAATGAACGTATTTCTATTAATTTTAAATATTAGTAGCTAAACACAACAGAGCTTCTCTGTGGCTCAGTATGAAATGCAATGAATGGAAAAGGGTCTAAAACAAATTATTTACAAACATACAGTAACCGAGAAAATACACCTATCAAATCAACAGCCTGGTTTGCGTAGCTGTTGACGCATATGTGAAACCAACGAAATGTTTGTATAAATACCTCAGAATATCATTATTTATCGTAAAGCCAATGTAATGACATATGTTTTATCGGTTTCCTTCATCAACATAAAGGCAGACGTTCAAATGACGCCGCATCTAGAGATGTATAATTGGCGTGAAGAGACACAATCTTTTCTCCATTCTATCCATCTACTGTTCCATCCCCTATCTCTGCACATCTCTTCCTTCCTTTCTCTGTACATTTTTGTCACAAATACACAAAATGGAGAATTGTACTGTCTCTTCATCAAAAGTTACCCTTACAGAAAACTAGAAAACTTACCTAAATAACTATGGCAATAAACAAGGTCACTTACAGAATTCGTTACTATGACGTTTCATTTCCGCTGGTGGCATCATCGCTGTAGCTGTTATGGCATTGTGACTACACGGAATGCGCGTGTAACTGTAAATGCGTTATTTTAATGTAAAGAAAAAAAAAAGCCACTCGTGTGCTATTTCACGAAACGTTGTTACTGCGTCATTTCTGCAGACAATAAATTGGGAGCACTTTGATTGTCACGTATAATAAGTACAATAATTGTTATTGTTAATAATATGACTGAGACAATATTTACGAGCTTGGTAGGTAACGTAAAGTTATGTATATAAGAACATCTGCTTTCTTTTACCACTCCTGGCGATGACGTGTACAAATGATTTAATTGCTTGTGCAAATACATGCCAAAGGACGTCCCTTTATCATTAATACAGTATTAAACATTGGCACTTCAGTTCGGTATTTTGTGGGAACGTCGTAGCATTCATTTCAGTTAACAGTTATCTCTCTAGGAACTGAAAAAAGACACTGTTTGAACGGAAAAAATCTCGCAGTAACCGAGCCGTCTGCAACGCGCCAGTCACGGTCTGCACAGCAGCTGCGGTCGGGGTTTCGAATCCTCCCTCGGGCATGAATGTTTGTGTTGTACTTAGCGTAAGTTAGTTTAAATTAGTTAAGTAATTAGTGTGTAAGTGTAGCGACTGATGACCTAGAAGTTTGGTCGCAAAAGACTTCACACACATTTGAACATTTTCACAACAGTCATGATTTTTGTAGCGTTATAGTGACCGAACATAGTGTTTGTGTGTGTATATTAGTCTGAGTGATAGTGTGAATGTATGTGTTTCTCTTTCAGATCAAACTAATGGCCAAAAAATTATATGTGTGAATGTGACTATTTTTCGTGCTTGTCAGCAGCTCAACGTTCCTCTTTACGCTGAGTTGTTATCTATACTCAATTACGTATAAGTGATGTTTATCTGGCTGAATAGTGCCTTACTATAAAGTCAAATTCAATCTACGAACAATTTAGAGAAGTAAGAAATTTTTTAACCTGCCTCACTTTTTAATTTGTTATTCGTTAAAGTATTTCCACCTCGACTGATGTGTAGGAACCTTTAGCGCTACTTGCTGTGACATAAGATGTAGCTCTTTTGTTTCTCTCTGATGTAGGTTTTCGAAGAATACGACCACATCTTCGAAAGAAATATACTGCTTCTTTAATGTGCGTTGTTGTAATTTAGTTGGGCCACCAGTGGCCGAGAATGAGCGAACTAGGAGGCCCGCATTTTTCACTTTGCCAGAGGCCTCCGTCCGGGAGGTGCGTTACAAATAGCACTTTGAGTGTCATTATTATGCACACGATTCTCAGAGCATTTACTTTCTTCATCAAGTAGATTAAGTATCTAAAGTTTCTGATTTGGTTGATTTGGCAGATAAATAAACTATCAAACTGTTGACGTGGCTTGTTTCTAGAACGGATGCAGTATCCTTCCATTTGAAGGCATAGACAGAGTTTTCATAAGTCGGGGACTTTACATTATCAGCTCGTTAAGACGAATTATTTTCAATTTCTGTACCTAGTAAATAATCAAAGAAGATAAAAGGGGCGCCGGGAGTGGCCGAGCGGTCTGGAGCGCCATGTTACGAATTGCGCGGCTTCCCGCGTCGGAGGTTGGAATCCTCCCTCGGGCATGGATATGTGTGTTGTCCTTGGGTTAGTTTATTTTAGTTTAAAGTAGTTTGTAAGTCTAGAGACTGGTGACCAACGTAGTTTGGTCCCAAGAATTACCAACATTTGAACATGTTTTAAATTTAAGACACTTCGTTTTAAAATATTTATGATACAACATTAAAATAAACTGACAAACTTCAGAGTTTTTTTTTTTTTTTTTTTTTTTTTTTCCTTCATTGATTATACTGTGAGACCTTGCTGTGCTCGTAAAAATTCGTGATCGTACGTCAGGAACTTCCTTATAACTATTTTTTTTTTTTTTTTTTTTTTTTTTTTTTTTGAGTTTTCAATATCAAGTTCTGAGATACGAATGGTCGTATCGTTTGACTGCATTGCCTTAAACCATAAAATCTTGACCCCCTTAAGAGTTTGTAGACCTTGGTATGTGATACGTTATACCAGGATATCTGCCCGACATAGAAGGAACATAACCATGGCACAGACAGAGAAATAAAAAAAAATTGGACGAATACTTCATTTTTGTCGACTGAGGTACGGAAGCCTAAAGAAAAATTTTACTATTTTCTTGCTGAGCTTGGAATCACCTGTTAACTCTCCGTTTCTGAATTGATTTGCGCTCTGTACTCTGCGATTTATAATTTATTTATTTCATATAGTTACCCAACACGTTATCCTATCTCTTAAGTGTCACTTATGTGTGTCACTTTTTTGTGTCAGTATTACGCAATGTTTATGACAGTTTGGTCTTAAAGTTTCAAATGTACAGTATGCAGTACAGTGTAACTGGGTTACTTTATTTCAAATTTAAAATTTTTGTATTCCTATGGTACCAAACTACGTCGGTCATCAGTCCCTAGTCTTACAAAATACTTAAACTAAGTTATACTTACCTGAAGACAACACACATAACCTCCGACGCGGGAGGCCGCGCAATCCGTAACGTGGCGCTCCAGACCGCTCGGCTATTCCCGCGCGGCTTACTTTGTTTAAGTAATAACTTTAAAAAAATTTCATTTCAAAACGAGGTACTGCATCACGCAACTGTACGATTCAGTAGTTTACGTTCGCTGCACTGAAAGTAATTTTGAATAACTGCCTAAACGATGCACGTAGAAAGGATGGAAATTTTGATTAAAAACGTTTAGTACATTATTTGAACTATTTCAAAGGCTTAAATTATTTTAAATGTACCATTTCAACTATGTAAATAGCTACAAAATTATAGTTTATTATCCTATGGGTTTAACTAGCTTGCGAAAGAAGTTTTTATTTTTATTTTTGGAGAAACAATATCACTCATCGAAGATTTTATTTCCTGACATTGTGTCAGTAGTAATAGCGATAGGGGTTGATTTGCACTAATACATGTTGTAATATTTTTTTGTGTCACTCAAAGAGTAATACAAAGCCTTATGAAGTGTAGCTGGAGCATGCCATAACAGTTCTTCCAGAACGAGTTACAGAATTGTGTACATCTTGTGAAATATTCAACAAACTCTATGCTACGTTTTTCATTGGGTAACCTACCATGAAAAATTTGTAGAAAAGGCGGGAGCACAGCCACTATTCTCCGAAAATATCTACATTATAAACTTCGCTCCATTTTCTGTGTGGTGGTATCCCTTTCCAGTCTTGGCTTTGAATGTTGTTGTTCTGGTCTTCAGTCCGGAAACTGGTTTAATGCAGCTCTCTACAATACCCTATCCTGAGCAAGCCTCTTCATCTCTATAAGAACGGCAACCTACATCTGTCTGAATCTGCTTATGTATCCATCTCTTGGCCTTCCTCTGCGGTTTTTACCCCAAACACTTCCCTTCAATGCTAAATTCACGATTCCTTGAAGTCTAAGAATGTGTCCTACCAATCGATCCCTTCTTTTAGTCAAGGTATGACAGAAATTCCTTTTCTACCCAATTCTGTTCAGTACCTCCTCATTAGTTATGCGATCTACCCACCTAATCTTCAGCATTCTTTTGTAGCACCACATATCAAAAGCCTTTATCCTCTTCCTGTCCGCACTGTTTATCGTCCATGTTTAACTGCCATACAAAGCAACACTCCACACAAATGCCTCCAGAAAGGACTTCCCTAGGCTTAAATCAATATTCGATGTTAACAAATTTCTCTTTTTCAAGATCGTTTTTCTACCCATTGCCATTCTGCATTTTATATCCTCTGTACTGCGACCAGCATTTGTTATTTTACTACCTAAGTAACAAATCTATATTGTTTTGTTACCTAATCTAATTCCTTCAATATCACCTGATTTTCTTAGACTGCACTCCATTACCTTTGTTTTTGCTCTTGTTAATGTTCATCTTATATGCACCTTTCAGCACTCTGTCCATTTCGTTCAACTGCTGTTCCAGGTAAATTGCTGTCTCTGACAGAATTACTATGTCGTCGGCAAAACGCAATGTTTTTAATTTTTCACCCTGAACTTTAATTCCTTCTCCAAATTTCTGCTTGCTTTCCTTTATAGCTAGCTCAATGTACAAATTGAATAACATTGGAGAAAGGCTACAACCCTGTCTTACTCCCTTCCCGACCACTGCATCCGTTTCATGCCCTTCAACTCTGACAACAGCTGTCTGGTTTTTGTACAAGTTGTAAATGACCCTACGCCTCCTATATTTTACTCCTGCTTGCTTCAGAACTTGAAAGAGTTTATTTTAATCAACATTGTGAAAAGCCTTCTCCAAATCAATAAAAGCTAGAAATGTAGGTTTCCCTTTCCTTCATCTATCTTCTAGGATAAGCCGTAAAGTTTGTATTGCCTCCCGTGTTCCTACATTTCTCCTGAACCCAAACTGATCATCCCCGAGATCGGCTTCTACCAGCATTTCCATCCTTCTGTAAATAATTCGTGTTAATATTTTGCAACCATGACTTATTAAACTGATGGTTCTGTAGTTTTCACACCCGTCTGCGCCTGATTTCTTTGGAATGGGGATTATTATATTTTTCTTAAAGTCTGAGGGTATTTCGCCTGGCTCATACAACTTACACACCTGGTGAATCAGATTTGTCATGGCTGGTTCTCCCAGAGACTTCAGTAGCTCTGAGGGAATGTCATCCACTACAGGGGCCTTGTTTTGACTTAGGTCTTTCAGTGCTCTGTCAAATTCATCTTTCAGTATAGTATATCCTATTTTATCCTCGTCTACTTCTTCTGCCCTTCCTACAATATTGCCTCTAAGTTCGTTTCCTTTGTAGAGCCTCTCTATATACTCTTTCCACCTTTCAGCTTTCCTTTCTTTGCTGAGAACTGGTTTTCCATCTGTGTTCTTGATATTCATATAGCTGTTTTTCTCCAAATAGGGCTTCTATTTTTCTGTAGGCTGCATCTATTTTTCGCCTACCTCTACATTCTTCTACATGCTTGCATTTGCCTTCTAGTCACTCCTGCTTACCCATTTTGCACTTCCTGTCAATCTCATTTCTTAGTCGTCTGTACTCCATTTTGCCTGTTGAATGTACTGCATTTTTATGTTTTCTCCTTTCATCGATTAAATTTAATATGTCCTGTGATATCCAAGGATTTTTTGTAGGGCTTGCCTTCCTACCGATTTTGTACTTGGAGTATGTTTGCCAAAACCCTTTTATACTGAACAGGCAGGAAAGTTCCTAACTTCCGGGACAATTTTGGGCGTACTCAAAAATGAAGCAACACAAAAATTAACGTTGTAGACAAGCTCGAGCCACCGTATCCTTTGAAGGTACCGATATTTCATTCTTTAGATAATATGTTACTTAAAGGGGTTACTTCAGTTTATGGTGAAAAAAATTGTAATGAACCTACCCCACTCACGGTTTATAAGCAGTGAGTCACTTTTATTATTCAACATCATATTAACATTACCTAATATTTCCGATTTAGGAGGCGATCTGATAGTTTTATATTCTTCTAAAATGAAACACCAAGATTTCGATTTAATTATTTATGTAATGACGACCGGTTTCGGAGTACACCGTCATCTGGTCATATACAATTTATAAGCTGGTCATCTTATTTCAAAAAAATAGATAAAAATTACAGCTAACAAGCTGTCATGTATTAACGTATGTATTTTTGTACGATAACTAAGTACTGTGTTGCACTTATTATGTTATATCTTTTTTTTTTTTAATAAGATGACCAGCTAATAAAATATATACAACCAAATGATGGTGGCACAGTCATCTGAAACCTGTCCTCATTGAATACAATATTAATTCGCGATATGGCGTTTTATTTTTGAAGAATGTATAATATCAATTATAAAAATCTAAATTATTTTACCGATTTTGAAGTAGAAACAGATATTCTCATATTCTTTTTTCGTTTTCTGTCCGTTTGTATTTCATTGAGCAGACCTACATTAATTCTGTATTCGGTAAGTGCCACACTGTCCCACGAGTGTTTCTACACAAACGCTTACGAGATTCCCACAGAATAGATAGATGTGTGCCGAAACGTGTAATGGAAATAGAAACACGAAGTAAATTGTGTGTAGAAAAAGATTGAGTTCGGTATCTAGACGCCATCCTGAAAGAATTCGCCGTAAGGAACTGTTTACACTAAGTCTGGCCGTGTCCGACTACATCTTGTTTTTCGACAGCTATAAGGACTCTTGCCGTTTGCCTCGGGCTGGAAACAGACGCGGCATACAATTCCCTCGTTGCCTCGCCGTTGAATTGGAGTAGCTAATTTCTCTCCCATCTTAGCTGCAGCAGAATTACCCAACGTCCGCTTTGGGTTGAAGGAGGAAATTTAATTACCTAGCACACGGAGAACAATGAGGCCTTCTCGTTCTGCTTGTTAATGTTGCGCTGCCTCCAGGCTGCTGACGGTGCCTCGGGAAACACAATAGTAGGATTAGCGTACAATGGCGAGCACCGCAGAATCCTCCTCTTAGAGACTTCACCAATGTTACTGGTCACTGCGAAACTGATAGTTGTTGCCAAGTTTATATTGAATTATCAGTTAAAGAGCTTATAAATTAACGATTGAAGGAAATAAGTGTAACCAGTGGTGGAGCAAGAATGGGGAGGGCTATTTTTTTAAACCCTGCGGCAGGCGCACTTAAGATTGTTACGTCAGCGAGCGCGGGCGGCACTCAGTGCCGCCTACATTTAAGTACATAGAAAAGCTATTTTATTTTAATTGTTTGAGTGGAATCAATTATTTATTGTGTATAACATCACTCTTAACAGCAACTTTTAATATGATCTGTATACATATGTAGAGGGTGCATGAGAAAATTAAAATTGTTACAGTATATCTGATATAAGTTTCCAGGATTATTTCGTAAGCGCTACTTTAATAACAAATTCTAAATAAATTATAACAACAGATATGATTCGATTGTTTACCACTGTTAAAGCAAGTTTTACAAAAAAGGGTAATATGTATAAAATCTTTGTAGTAATAATAAAGAATAATTCAGTCAGTAAATACATACCAAGAATCACACTCTTTCTTCCTCCGTAGAAGCTCTGCAATCATTACATGTGACAACATTGTGGCAATGTTGCTTGCAAACAAATCTTTTCCAGCTATTGCAAGTGACAGTAGTTTTATTATTTTTTTTATTTTAATTTTTTTTACCACCACAAAGATGGCACCTCCCATACCTTCTTACAGTCTCATCGTGATTGTCGGGAATTGATCGATGAGGTGACAGAAATTCTTGAATATCTCTTGTTAGAGTAGAGATCTGAGCCCTTTCTTTCAAATGGCAGTCCATCAGAGCCAAGGCCAGATTTGTTAGATAGGTTCTTCTTCTAAATCTTTTCTCTGGATTGTCTGCAAAGAACAAGACCTGGGAATTTATCCCAGCAATATCCAGATAACGAAAAAACAATGCCAAGGGCCATCTTCTTGTGGTCCTTTGTGTAGTATAGGATGTACACATATAATACACAGTATCGACTCCACCTTTTGTTGCATTGTAATCCAGATTTACAACAGACGTCCCTGTAGCGGTTTCTATTTCAGCAGTTTCATGCATTTATGGCAGGAAAAGCACAGCCTTGTTCCTTTTTGTTCGGCACGAATCAAGGCAGAAGTCATCTTGAAATCCGAAAAAACGATTTACAATTTCTCCCGATCTGTTCGGCAAAAAATCCGGAGGAATTTCCTTCTTGTTCTTTTTCAATGTTCCAATGAACGTTAGCCCATTTTCTAAAAGATGCTTGGCTACATGGAACTACTTTAGTAGATGTCCGTAGTTACATCCCTGTGAGTTCCCTTGATTGACTCAACCAATCTCTTCCCAATATCCATTGGCTGGTTAGATGCAGCATATGGTCCAGGATTCTGTCTGCTGCAGAATACTTCAAAATTAAAAGTATAAAATGTCTTGCTATCGCACAATGCATACAGCTTCAATCCATACTTAGCGGGCTTATTGGGTATGTACTGAACAAAACCACAACGTCCGCGAAATGGGACAAGCATTTCGTCTATGGTTGTGAACTCTCCTGGACTGTAGTTATTTCTGCAGGTGTTCAGAAATGCTGAGTGGAGATTGCGGATGGCAGCAAGTTTATCAGTTGTTAGTCGTTCTTTTCTTGTAGAAGTATCATCAAACCTGAGTGACCGGAGCAAGAACAAAAAGCGCTTGTAGCTAAATGCTGCCGTTGGAATAATCATTCCTGTTCCATTTGATGCCCACAGTTCTAATACATTTGTGCGTCCTCCTTTCTTTACAGCAATGAGAAACAGTGCTCCTAAAAGAGCCGTTATTTCAGAAGCAGAAGTAGTTTTGCAATCTCTAGCCCTTGAGTAATTTACAGATGATGTCTTGTTATTTTATGTACTTGTTTGTGTTTTCAACAACATAATCAATTATCGCAGGATCAAAAAATTAGAGAAAACTTTCAATTTGAGTTTTAGCTTCTCTACCGCTCAGTTTCGGGCCAGATATGACTTTGATTATATTCTTACGTTTTGTTTTCCCTGAAAGTGCTAACGGATAATTTATCCTCAAAGTTTCTTGGTCCTTGCCAATATAAAACTGGCAGTCATCATGTGGCAATCCTATCACTTCATTCTCGTCAACACATGACTTCTCATATTCGCTAGAATGATCTGTAGTTTCAACTATTTCTGCTTCCTCATCGCTGTCAGAGAGAGATATCAGCGTAATCTTCTTCGTCAGATGACTGGTGTTAGTCCTTTCCTTTGTGCCGACATGGGAGACAATAAAATATTCTAATACCAAGGCAATGTTAATAACTAAATCATCATACACCCACACAGTTGTAAAAGCTTCTAATCATCAAAATATCCTACAGTGGTACGGCTGCATGTACTTACATTACCGGGCGCGTGCGGTGCGCAGTGCCGTCTCGGTGCAGTCGTCCACTCCACAGGTCAGTCACAGCTGTTATGGCGAGTATATTGGTGGCGCACTAATGTTGTTTGGCGCGTGACTAAACAAACTAAGCACATCTAGCACCACTGTTATGTGCTCGGCACGCTGACGTAATTATTGAAAGAAAACAAAATTGGCGGCACTGTATGCCGCCACGCGCCCGCCCCAGGGTTAATAAAGCCAATTGAATTTATTAATCTATGACTTACTTTTTCCACTTTTTTATAATTTAACCAATTATACTATGAAAACAATTGCACAAGGAATAAAATGAGTAGGCTCGCATTAATTTGAAAGTGAAAGAGGAGCAACGTGGTGGAAATGAGGTGTAGGGTAAGGTGGTACAATTCCGATCATTTCGGACAAATGTTATTGTAATTGGAAATATACTGAGAAAAGAAATAATTTTAACTATCTCATTGGCTCTTGGATATTTAATGAATATGTAACATAAATATTAGACAATTACAAATGTTGGTATAAACACAAAAAAAGGTTACAGAAGTGAGAAAAATTGATCGAAAATGTACCACACTAGGTACAATTGTGATCACTTCCTGGTACAATTTTGATTACGGGAATCTTGTACATAAAAAAGCACTATTTCCGCCAGGAACCAACGCATACTTCGTGGTACCAAACATTGCATTTTTCGTAGCGCATCCAGTCACCCATAATTAGAAGATTTATAAGAGCGCGTTAGACCAAGTAGCTTCATATATCTCTTAACAGAAAAAAATTTATATCTCCTTAACACAGAGTGGTGTATTCTTGGAAAACACAGGAGGAGCTGTAGAAACCTGCTACACTACAACGCCACACAACGAGACACTACGAGACTGACAAATGACGCGAAAACTTACGTTGATCGGAATTGTACCTATATCGATTTTGTACCATCTTACCCTATATCTATCAGCTCGAAAATTAATTATACAGCTTCTATGTTTCTACCCAAAGAGAAAGGTCTTTACAGTTCATTTGAGACTCTACATGTGAAAATTGAACTTAAATAACGCTATTGTTATTTATAAGATTCCAATCGGTGGCGCTGCATACCAACAATCGCCTCGTAACTTCAGCATTCCAGTAACAATAGCGGCAGCATCAAAGCTGGTCGCGGCAGCATTAAAACCGCGCACAGTAACAGCAGCACACGGTCTCAATGGCGATCCATTGTCACGTTCACTTGCGCTTGCCAAATTATAGTTACGTTGGGATTTATTACATGTTTGCTGCATCAAATATTCGGTGCCTACCAGTTAGAAACAATAAAAAAAGTTTGAAAGTTGTACCCTGTGTACATACATTCTTTAGGAATCCCCCTTCATCCCAACTGCCTTACGCCATCTTTAAACCAGCACGGTAAAATTCTGTACCAACTTGTAGGAGCCACTGTTTGGCAGCGTGCACAAGAGAGTCATCATCTTCAAACCTTGTTCCACGAAGAGAGTCTTTCAGTTTCCCAAAGAGATGATAGTCACATGGACCCAGGTCATGACGGTGAGGCGGGTGTTTCAATGTTGTCTATCCCAGTTCTGTGATTGCTTCTATGGTTTCTTGACTGTCATGTGCCCGTGCACTGTCGTGCAACATCAAAATATCCTGCTTTTGCCGATGTTGGCGAATACGACTCAAAAAATGTTCAAATGTTTGTAAATCTATCGGACCAACTGCGTGGTCATCAGTCCGTACCTTACAAACTACTTAAACTAAGGTACACTAACCTAAGTACGACACACACACCCATGGCACAGGGAGGACTCGAACCTCCGACTGCGAGCAACCGTGTGCTCCGCAGCGAGACGGCTTAGACTGCTCGGCTACTCTACCGGCCAAGAACACGACTCAGTCGAGCTTGCAGTTTCTTCAGTATCGTCATATATGCATCAGAATTTATGGTGGTTCCACATGGCATGATCTACACAAGCAAGAGTGCTTCGGAATCGAAAAGCACCGTACCCATAACTTTCCCAGCAGAAAGTATGGCTTTGAATTTTTTTTTTTTTTTTTCTTGGGTGAATGTGGATGATGCCACTCCACTAATTGCCTCTTCGTCTCTGGTGAAAAATGATGGAGTTATGTTTCATCACCCGTCGCAATTAATTCAAGAAATTGACCCCCACCATTCCGATAGCGCTCCAAACGTTGCTGCATACGGTTTTTCATGTCTCTTTCTGAGCCACTGTCAACAACCTGGGAACCTATCTGGCACAAACCTTTTTAACGCCATCACCTCCAGTATTCTGCTAACTAACTGTTTCTTCCCCCATCCCAACGTGGCGTGACAATTCGTTCTCTGTGATGCGTCTATCAGCAGTCACCAGTTCGTTAACTCTCTGCACATTTTCTGTACTGTGTGCAGTACGAGGCCTGCCGCTGCGAGGACATTCCTCAATATTTCCGTGCCCACTTTCATCACGAACCTGCTTGCCCACCAAATAACTGTATTGCGATCGACAGCAACATCTCCATACATCTCTTTCAACCTCTTGTGGATGTTTCCCACTGTCTCGTTTTCACAGCACAGGAATTCAATGACAGGAAGTTGCTTCTGACGACCGTCAAGTGTAGGAGCCATCTTGAAGGCATGCTGTGACGGCGCCACTCACGGGAACAGGTTGAACTAAGTTTGAAAACAAGCGGGAAGAATCTATCTATACAGTGTAAAACTTTCAAACATGCAGAAAGAAAACTGTATTAAAAGAAATATAGTGTGTATTTCTTTTGGAGTGACCCTCGTACTTGAGGGTTCTGTCGATACCAGGAGGTCTGGTAAGTACTCCTGAGGTCTTGTCACTATTTCTCACATTGACCACAACTGAGTTGCTTCCTCACATACTTTGTCCTATAACCATGCATACATTGATGATAAAATGGTGCCAATTTATCTCTGGAGAAGTAACCGGTTAATAAAGCATATTTAAGTGCAACTGGTTACTGCTGATTTAAAAACCAAATATCCATTTTCCATTTGTTTTTTGGGGTGTCATGTGTAACTGGGATTTCGGCTGTTTTTATTATAAGGCCGTCCCAAGTTAATAAGAAATATAAAGAAAATCACATCAGCAACTTCATTGTTATATTCAACGATTGTAATTTCTGTGTTTTAAAATACCGTCTCGGAATAGTGATTGGATAGCTATGAAAAGCCTATCTGATGACGGATGATGGAATAGAAGTGTAACGAATTGTTTTCTCAAAGTATTTATCTGGGGTTCTGCCTTGTAACGGAGTAAAGATAAACGGTTTAGAAATGAAGATAGCAGCTTTAGAAATTTGATGCTATAGGAGAAGAGTAAGAAGGGACGAGTGCAGTAAGTATGTTGAAATGCTTATTGGTTGCTGCTGTCATTCATAGATGAAGGGACTCGATAGAACAGATAAGAATAAAGACCACAACAACGACGGCCTATATCATACAGTGAAGGCATTCACATCTGTATGGCGTAATAGTTGATAATTCTTCCAAGATCTAAAGCCTTTTCATGGACCATGGCTATAGAACGGAATAATCTTTCACAAGAATTGTTTATCTGTGAAAACCATAAGAAATAGGAATGGATGAGGAACCGGAGAAGATGCATTTAGTTCTTTTTTCGGCATGTTTTACTATTAACAAGCTGAAATCGAACACTCCTAAATGATGATACACTGGTTAAAAGAATTAAGGGGTTTAGTTGAGATATCTTGGTTCAGAAGTGTTGTAATCGGCCGAGTGAACTAAAATGGATATACGTCTTTGTTTCGGTTGTACGAACTGACGACAACTACGGCAACCGAGATAGTGGTAATAACAGAAACTTACTGCAGAGGGTGATGTGATTATTTCTGTTTAGAGAACAATCATGTTTATGCGCTGGAAACAGCAGCTTATCATGGTGGTGATGAATGATGTTGTCACGAGTCACTATTGGGGACATACGGATGGCGCTTTGAGAGGTATAGAGGCGACATCCTTCGATCTTTTCTTGAGCCATACGCCTGTGCAGATGGGATCTTTCTGGTAGACGATAACGCTCAGTCCCACACAGCTGCACTGATGGAAAACATGCTTGAAGCTAAGGGAATGCGAGAATAGATTGGCCAACTTGTTCACCGGACGTAAACAATATATATATATATATATATATATAATGTGTGTGTTGTTGTTGTGGTCTTCAGTCCGGAGACTGGTTTGTGGTTTGATGCAGCTCTCCACAATACCCTCTCCTTAGCAAGCCTCTTCAACTCCACATAAGAACTGCAACCTACATCTGTCTGAATCTGCTTACTGTATACATCTCTTTGTCTTCCTCTGCGATTTTTACCCCACACACTTCCATCCAACGCTAAATTCACAATTCCTTGATGTCTAAGATTGTGTCCTACCAATCTATCCCTTCATTTAGTCAAGGTATGCCAGAAATTCCTTTTCTCTCTCATTAGTTACGCGATACACCCACCTAATCTTCAGCATTCTTCTGTAGCATCACATTTCAAAAGCCTCTATCCTCTTCCTGTCCGCTCTTTTTATCGTCCATGTTTCACTCGCATGCAAGGCAACACTCCACACAAATGCCTTCAGAAAGAACTTCATCAGGCTCTACATCTACATGGGATACTCTGCAAATCACATTTAAGTGTCTTAAATCAATATTCGATGTTAACAAATTTCTCTTTTCGAGAATGCTTTTCTCCCATTGCCATTCTGCATTTTATAACCTCTGTAGGCCCCTACTGCGACCATCATTTGTTATTTTACTGCCCAAGTAACAAAACTCATCTACCTCCTTTATTGTTTCATTGCCTAATCTAATTCCTTCAGCATATCCTGATTTTCTTAGACTGCAATCCATTATCCTAGTTTTGCTCTTGTTACAGATCATCTTATCAGCACACTGTCCATTCCGTTCAACTGCTCTTCCAGATCCTTTGCTGACAGAATTACAATGTCATCAACAAACGCAACGTTTTTATTTCTTTGCCCTGAACTTTAATCCCTATTCCAAATGTTTCCTGCTCGGTGTACAAATTGATTAACATCGGAGAAAGGCTACAACCCTGCCTTACGCCCTTCCCAACCACTGCATCCCTTTTATGCCCTTCAACTCTGACAACCGTTGTCTGGTTTTTGTACAAGTTGTAAATAATCTTACGCTCCCTATATTTTACTCCTGCTTGCTTCAGAACTTGAAAGAGTTTATTCCAACATTGTCAAAAGCCTTCTCCAAATCTACAAAAGCTAGATATGTTGGTTTGCCTTTTCTTAATCTATCCTCTAGGATAAGCCGTGAAGTGATGCAGAATCTCATACTCTGAACCTCTCGTGATGTTACAGAGAAATTATAATTTCCTCTCCCGTGATATTCTCAATGTTGTACGTCAATAAATATGAACGTTTTATTTGTAACACTGTTTTCGCCTTGTGATGGATGGCGTTGTAATAGTCACGAACGTATAAGTGCGTGGTATCGCGTAACATTTCGTCCGTGCTGGCGGTATTTGCTTCGATATATTACTCGTGTTAAAACTGGACCGGTTACGAATTGCAGAAAAGGTCGATGCCCAACGGGCCTATGCTATGTATGTTGATCGTTATCCTGGAAGGCATCATCCAAGTGTCCGTACCTTTCGTCGGATAGTTACGTTATTTAAAGAGACAGGAAGTGTTCAGCCAAAAGTAAAACTTAAACCACGACCTGCAACAAATGATGATGCCCAAGTAAGTGTTTTAGTTGCAGTTGAGGCTAATCCGCGGATCAGTAGCAGAGAAGATGAACGAGAATCGGGAATCTCAAAAACGTCGGTGTTGAGAATTCTACATCAACATAATTTTCACCCGTTCCATATTTCTATGCACTAGGATTTGCATAAGAAAACTTTGAACGTCATGTACAGTTTTGCCACTGGCAACAAAATAAATTACGGGACGATAACACATTTTTGTTTCATGCGTACTGTTTAGTGACAAAGCGTCATTCACAAACTGAGGTATCGTAATTATGCATAATGTGCACTACTGGGCAACGTAAAATCCACGATGGCTGCGACAAGTGGAATATCACCGAACTTGGCGGGTTAATGTACGGTGTGGCATTATTGGAAGAAGTATAACTGGCCACTATTTTATCGATGGCAATCTAAATGGTGCAATGTATGCTGAGTTCTTACGTAATGGTTTACCGATTTTTACTAAAAGATGTTTCACTGCATGACAGAATGGCGATGTACTTTCAACACGATGCATGTCCGGCACATGGCTCGCGTGCAATTGAAGCGGTCTCAAATGGAATATTTAATGACAGGTGGATTGGTCGTAGAAGCACCATAGCACGGCCCACAGGTACACCGGATCTTACATTCAAAGATTTCTTTCTGAGGGGAAAAATTGAAGGATATATGTTATTGTGATTCAGCGACAACACCGAAAACATGCGTCAGCACACTGTCAATGCATGTAAGAAAATTACTGAAAGCGAACGACTCGTTGTTGATAGGAATTTCGTTACGAATATTGCCAAATTCATTCGAGTACATCATTTTGAGCATTTATTGAAGTCATGAGGTAATTACAGGTAATCACGCAGTAACAGCGTGCGTTCTCATTAAGTATGAAAATTTCACAAAACTACATGTACCACATTTTAACAAGCGAAATGAAGTGATTACGTAGAGTTTCCCGGCGTATTAATTGTTGATATTCATGTCGGGTTTCCAGCCGGATCGTCGAGTCATCTTGACACAATATTTCTGCGGACCACCTAGCCGCCATCTTCAGGTGATGTGAAAGCTGCTTTGTCAAGTGTGAAGATGACTCGACGATCCGACTGGAAACCCGACATGAATATCAACCGAAATGAAGTCCAAACGTACCTACGTCCTGTGTTTTAAAAACCTACCTGTTACTAACTGTTCATCTAAAATTGTGAGCAATAAGTTTGTGAATATTACAGCGCCATCTGTCACAGAGCGATAGAAGTGTTCCAAATAAAACATTAATATTTATTTACGTATTAGACAGATATATTAAAAATGGGAGTACCTACTTAAAAAAAAAAAATGCAGCTGATATCCGTTTGACCTATGGCAGCGCCATCTAGCAGGCCAGCCATAGCGCCATACCTATTCCCCCTTCAAGATAGAAACGTTTTTTTCTATGTAGTTTTTTCGTTTGATTTTATATCGTGAGATATTTGGCCTAGTGACTATGAATGGACCATCCTGTATATACAGGGTGAGTCGCGTAAGACGTAACATCCCCTATATTCCAGGAGCGATTGCACTTATCGACAAGCGGTTTTTGGCGAATCATAGCGGACTATGGGGCACATACTTTGGTATATCCACAATAAGCACAACGATTACATTCACTGAGATGATGAAGGAAGGACATGCTTTTTTTTTTTTTTTTTTTTTTTTTTTTTTTTTTTTTTTTTTTTTTTTTTTTTTTTTGTGGATGCTCTGGAAACGGCGTGTATTGTGACGAAGCCGGCCGCGGTGGCCGATGGGACCGAGGCGCTAAAGTCACGATCTGCACGGCCACTATGGTCGGGGGTTCGAATCCCCACTCGGGCATGGATATTCGTGCCGTCCTTAGTCTTAGTTAGTTCATAAATAGTTTGTAAGTTTAGGGACATGGTTAAGTCCCATAAGCTTAACAAACATTTGAACATTTTTATTGTGACGAAACGTATTTTGATTTTCTGATTCAAACTTTCCTTAAAAGACACTGAGAAATATAGTAAGATTGAAGGTCAAGGACGTAGGTAGGCATAGAGCTCGCCAACTCAGCCAGCGGGTCGCGGGAGGCGAGTTTACAGTCTGCAGCCAATTCCGACTGCTTAGAAATGTTTAAATGTTTGTATAGGCTATGGGACGTGACTACGGAATCATCAGTCTCTAACCTTACAAACTACTTATGAACTAGCTTATACTAGAGTCGGCACAAACATCCATGCCCGAGGGGGGATTGGAACCCCCGACCGCAGCGGCCGTGCAGACTGTGACTGGCACGCCGCAGACCGCTCGGCCGCTGCGGCCGTCGACGAGCGCCGCTTAGACCTAAAACCTTACAATATTTTCCAGCGTCTTTTAAGCAAAGTTTGAATCACATTACGAACATGCGTTTTATCACTATAGGCGTCTTTTCCAGAGCCATTGAATGATGTTAAAACAGTACAGCGTCCCGTTTAATCTCGCTTATACAAGTGCCATAAATTTATAAATTTGTTGTGTTGTGATTCCTTAGAGTAAATCAGTCAAATCTACTAAAGTGTTTTCTGTATTAATGCCAATTACCATTTATGAACACGTTTACCCAAATTACAAAACTCATCTACCACTTTCATTGTCTCATTAGCTAATCCCCTTCAGCATCATCTGATTTTCTTACATTCCATTTCTCTTGCTTTCTCTTGTTAATGTTCATCTTATAACATCCTTACAAGACACTATCCTTTCCGTTCAGTTGCTCTTCCGCGTCAATTGCTGTCTGTGACAGAACAACCATGTCATCGGCAAATGGGAAAGTACTTCCTTCTCCAAATATCTCATTGGATTGTTTGCTAGACAGACTGAATAACATTGGGGAAAGGGTACTACCCTCACTCCCTTCCCAACCGTTTCGCTTTCATTCCAATCGACTCTTTATAATTGCTGTCTGGTTTTTGTACAAGTTGTATATATCTTTTCCTTACCTTCCCATTTCCTCGCTACCTTCAGAATTTCAGAGTTTCGGTCAATTCTTACCTAATGCTCCCTCCGAAACATTTTACAACCTTTGGTTCCTTCAATTTACCTACGTTCCGTCTGAATACTTTTTGCGTTTTTACAGTCTTTTACGTTTTAATCTACAGTTCATAACCAATAAGCTATAGTCAGAGTCTCCATCTACTTCTGCATATGTCATACAGTTCAAAACCTGGTTTCGAAATACATTACTTACCATTGTAAAGTCAATTTGGAAATTTACATTATCTCCTAGCCACTTCCATTTATTCAACCTTCTTGCTTGGTGCTTAAAGCAAGTGTTTATGATAATTAAATTGTGCTGTACAGGAAATTCTATTAAGCGACTTCACCTTTCTCTCCTTTTCAGCAGTTCATATTCAACTACTATATTTCCTTCACTTCCGTTTCCTACTCCTGAGCTCCAGTCACCCATCACAGTCACGTTTTCCTCTTCCTTTCTGAATAACTTCTTTTATTTATTTATTTTTCATTATGGTTTTCTGTTCCATAGGACCCAATTGAGGAGTGAGACTCCATGATCATGGAACAAGTCAATACATGAATTTTTACACAAGAATGGTAATAAATTTTTAAGTAGTCCTATGCACACGATAATCTTAAGACAAAGTGAAAACAATCAATAAAGAAAAAATGAACTATCTTAATTGTTTAACATTTCTAGGAGTTCCTTGACAGAATAAAAGGAGTGAGCCATGAGGTAACTTCAATTTAGATTTTAAAGCGCGTGGGTTAGTGATAAGATTTTGTTCCATCCTACATTTTTCAATATGCTCATCATCGGCAGAGCTAGTTGGCATACAAACTTCTGCTACTGTGGCAAGGTCTGTGGTTCATGCGATGATATAAGAATAATCTACATTCGAATATCTCTGTAAAGTATAAGAGGATACAGAATTTTTATATAAGCATAAAGTAGCTTATTTAAAATGGTATATTGTGTTGCCTTACGACTGCCACGTCGTTATATTACAGAAATAAAAGTGACTAGCCGCGCGGCAGTAGCCAAGCGGTCTGGAGCCCAACGTTACGGAACGCACGGCTCCCGCGTCGGAGGTTCGAATCCTCCCGGGCATGGATGTGTTTGTTGTCCTTAGTTGAACTTAGTATAATTAGTTTGTAAGACTAGGGACTGATGACCAACGTTGTTTGGTCCCATAGGATTACAAACGTTTGATTTGATTTGAAAAGTCACTAATATTAATATGTTTCCTAAAATGTTTGTTAGAGTATTAATTAGATAACAAATTATGAAAACTATTTTGAATAGGTGTTTCCATAGATAGTAACTAAAGTAACCTACTTGGTTTAACATGAGAACTAGATGGAATGTACAGGTTCCTTAAACTTGCATTGTTGTACATTTTAAATTTTCAGTGGGATTAATATTTTCTTTCAGATTTATGGTTTTCGTTATTTACTCGTATTTCCTTTCTGGCTATTATATGATACTAGAAACCAGATGGGATTCGTCGTCATTACGTAGAATAATATAATACTAAAACGGTAAACTGTAACGTATATTGACTATGAGTGTCTGTGGCCCACTATGCAGAAACTATTTCATACATTATTTTGTCTACATGGCTAGAGAATGCTGCACATCATGCCAGTAAATCTTTGTCTAACAGTGAAATACTCCTGCCCCGTCTTTGGAGGATAATCCACATCTCCACGTGAAATAATGTGCTACGAAATTAAAAAGTTAAACTTGAAAACCGCATACACTTACCTACACTCCGGAATGAGAATTTGAAAGATGGGATAAGCTGGGATGATAAAGAACAGTCGGATTAAATTTAATAACGGACCCGTACCTCCTTCTTACTCTTGATATTAAACGTTGGTCGAGCTTAAGATATTGTGAAATTGTCCCTCATAATATTAGCATTTTTCAGCAAAGGAAAGTCAGGCCGAAATTAAAACTTTGAAGATATATGTGTTAAGCGAACGGAAAGAACTATACTGGTAGTGGAAAGTCAGCGTTAAGAGCAAAGGCATACAGTGACGTAATCATTTCTCAACTCAACGACAGAAATGAAACGCAGCTTATCACTTGTAAGCTGCTCATGTTAAGATGAATATATAATCCTCATATATTCTTGAAAGTACTACAGTGCGTGAAGGAATAACTGTCTTATAATCGCATTTTATGATAAAGTGAGAAAAATCCGATGCAGCTTCAGTACTTGATTATCGTTTCTAGAGTACATGTCGTGTGTTGTGAGTTCCGGTTAGTTTATCGTAAGACGCCTATGCTAGGGACGGGAGGTGTTGTGGGACTTCCTTCAAGTAAAAACTGTTTATCAGCTCTTAGTGATTGTACAAGCAACTGTAAAACAACATTGTCCCTTTGAGTTATTGTCTATTGAATACGTTATGAAACATTAGTATTAATAAATCTTGTAGAAAACTCATTCTTTGAAAGAAAAAATAAATTTAATTTTTGACACGGGTTGAACCAACCTAACATTAGGCTTACGTGTATCATAAAAAATTTCTGCATAAGATATTTATTTGTCATCTCTATAACAATGCAACTCTGGATTTTGGTTTCTTTGTATTATTGGCATTTTCAACAATTTATAATGTGTGGATTAGCCGCAACTGCAGCAAAAACACTTGGGCGTCATCACTTGTTGCAGGTATTGGTTGATGTTTCACTTATGGCTGAACACTTCCTGTCTCTTTATAAATAAAGTAACTATCCGACGCAAAGTCCGGACACTTGGATGAAGTCTTCCACGATAACGATCAACATACATAGCAGAGGCCCGATTGGAATTTTGATCGCAATGGCCGTACACAAATACCATATCGACCTTTTCTGCAATTGGTAAACCGGCCATTTTAAGACGAGTAATGTATCACGAAGCAAATACCGTCCGCAATGGCGAAATTTTACGGATACCACGTACTTATACGTTTGTGACTATTACAGCGCCATCTACCACAAAGCGAAAAAAGTGTTACAAATAAAACATTCATATTTATTTACGTACTAGACGAATATGTAATAAAAATTGGGATGCCTATTTTAAAAAAAATGCAGTTGATATCCTTTTGGCCTATGGCAGCGCCATATAGCGCGCTAAACATACCGCCATCTGTTTTCCGCCTTCAAGCTAGAAAAGTTTTATTCTTGTTTCGTTTTTTTCCGTTTGATGTATATTTCGTGAGATATTTGGCCCAGTCACTATCAGTGGACCTCGCTGTATAGTGTGTGTGATCTCTGTTCTTTCGGAGAGGCCCAAAACAACAGAACATTTATTATTCTGTAGCCATTATAAATCTAAAAATAAAGAAGTTCCGTACATTATGTAACTGACAAACTGAATCGTATGAATGCGGGAAGTTGAAAATTTGTGCTGGCGGGGTACTTGAGTTGATCACTAATCAGGCCTAATACTACGTTCGTCATGACTGTACATAATACCGTAACATGCATCACGTCAGACTCAAATCAAACTATCCAGGCACTGCTGGTGTAGTACCCCTCGCTCGTCTTACTTCATTACTGGCCGCATTTCGTTGACTCCCGTAAGATTTTAAGTGTGGAGTGTATTTCCTAAAGGACGAACAAACGAAAAAACACACACACCAGTGGCGACCGATGCTAGGTGAAACTGTGTGTTCCACCCAAGTTTTAGTCTCAGTTTCCATCTTTATATGTGACGCTTATATGGGAGAAATCTGCCTTTTTGACATTCATCATGATATATCCTGTGAAAAGTTAGAGATATATCAGTGCAAAAAAATATATGTAGCTGGATTGACTGTCACGAATTACCATAAATCGATACGTATTGAGCTACATTCCTTGTGGAAATTCAGTTGATTTGTCATTTAAAAGTTCGGAATTAAGAGAAATATTAAACGATATAAATACATTTATTATTACTTAAAATGTACGGAAAATTTACCATCGTGCTATTTATCGTTCTAAATTTCTCACTTAACGTTGATCTCTTTCAATAGGAATCATCGCCAAGGTCCATAATTTTCTCAGGAACACCGAGTTGCATAAGAATGATTCTATTCTTTCCAAAACTGAAAAGCATGGTTCTGCTTCGACTGACGACACGGAATTTCAGAAAATTAGCTTCAGTAGTTCAGGACACACAGTTAAATTCATCCCCAGTCGTTGTTTATTATAAACTATATTAGCCTAACAGTCTAGGAAATTTGTAAATGAAACAAAATTAATATGATTGCCGTTGAAATGTCAATATTGCCTGCCAGAATGATATACCCGGAAAGAAAGACTGCTGACAGAATCGTGGGGACACGTGTGCTCTATAGAGCGCTGCCACCTACCGAAGCACTGGGGACTGCCTCTAGCCTCAGATACATTACTGAATAGCATGTTCTGTTACCCCACGGTCAGGCCTCGACTCAACGCTGCTGCAGGTATAATGGCCCAAGCTCACAGCCATGGAGTTAAATGAGTAATGCAAACCGTGGACTGGGTTTGAACATGACTCGAAATGTTCGAACAATTTACGTCATAGTTCGGGAAATCTCGGGATATATTCGAACATTCGATCACGGCGCTATCTAGCAACGTCAGTACGTACTATCACTACGATTTACAGCGATGATATTCATAAATCTTATCGGTGCTGTGCAGTAAACTACTTATAACGAACATTGTGTCATTGATGTTTTATGGTGAATAATAAGTATGAAATGCAGACTGTAGTAGCATGTCGTAATTGAAAAAGTAACGATTTTAGGCTGTACGTAAACGATAGCTATCGCGATTTAAAATTCTAGTGCTGCGATCTAGTGACGCCTGTTGGTACTACGTAAACAGCAATTATTGCACTGTTCATTTCGTGGTCGCAATTACAGTTCATTTTTGTATGAATTATTTCCGTTATTGGGTATTAAATTTCTAATGTTTTCCCTATTTCATCTCTCTTAATCTTGCTTTCCAGGCGATTAAAAGGTGGTAACATATTTATCTGTTACTGTACCGTATGAACAGGAAATGGATTTGTCATTTGCAACCTATTCTTATAATCACATTAAACATACTTTCTTCTTATGAAGGATTCACAGTAATGTAACGTCCTTCCAGAAACAAAATTTTTACTTGGAGTTTTATCTTTTTAGTAGTTTGGTACAGTAATTCTGTATTAGCAGCAGATATATTGTTTAGCAATGGATCATATCTTGTAGTGATATCAGACAGGTCACTTATGCACTGTTTCAAACAAAGTATACAGTTTATCATAGTGATGCCCTATTTTTACAAGTACGTACACTTCTTATGAAATCAGTTCTGAGCAAAGCAATACCCGCTAACTTCAAAATTTCCAGAGTACTGTTTGCAGATACGCAATGCGAGACATTTGTTATGTAAGTGTTCGAACAGTTCGATATTGTATCGAGCTCTCCGCTGTATCGGGAAATCCCGAGCATGTTCGAACGCGAGTACCGTTTGCCCAGCCCTGTGAATACCCCCTCCCCCCGCCCCATGAGCTGGTCACGAGGCCCCGGTAGTGTGTTTTGGCAAGTCACCGGAGCAACGGTGCGTTGTACAGCCACAAGTAGTTGGTCACAACATTTTTCCTGGTGTTGGTTAGGCTTCCTAAATTAATATATAGCTACGAAGAGGGGAAATACATAATTTTATATACACGTGAGTTGTGCAACACTGCAAGACTACCACTGAACCCCTCCCACACACACACACACACACACACACACACACACACACAGACACACCACGTTCCAACTCTTATAGGAACCGACGAAATTAAGAAGGATAATAGCAAGAGGATACTACATCAGTGAAGACTCTAACGACGTAGATGTTGATGGGTCGTTAAGTCATACTCTTTGTGTCTTCTGTTTCTTACTATATCAGTAGTGTGTAGATAACTTCAGAGTTTGTCTTTTCTTCCGATCTACATTCTGAATTTTATATCAGTTGTACTAGGACCATCGTACGTAACTTTACTACTCAACTAACAAAACTAATTTACCACTTTAATTGTCTCGTTACCTAATCTAATTTCAACAGTATTATGTATTTTCTAAGACTACTTTCCATTACTCTGGCTTTGCTTTTGGTAATGTTCACCTTACACGATCATTTTAATAAACTGTCCATTCCGTTCAGTTGCTCTCCTAGGTCCTTTGCTGTCTCCCACAAAATTTCAAACTTCATCAGCAAACTGCAAAGTTTTTATTTCTTTACCCTGAAATTTAATTACTTTCTCTGAATTTATCCTTGCTTTCCTTCACAGCTTGTCCAGAGTACAGATTTAATAACACTGCAGAAATATACAAGCCTCTCACCGTCACCTCCCAAACAAGGCCTTCATTTCATGCCCTTCGGATCTTACAACTCATTTCTGGTTTCAGTAAAGGTTTTAAGTAACATTCCGTTCCTTGTTTTATTACCCTAGCTTAATTCGGAGTTTGAAGGAATGTATTCCAGTCAATATTGACAACCGATTTCTCCCAATATACGAAAGGTAGAAATGTAGGTGTACCTTTATTTATTTTCTAAGGTACATGACACGATATTGTCCCAGGTATTCTAGGATTTCTCCTAAATGCAAACTGATCTCCTCCGAGGTCTGCGTCTACCAGTTTTTCCATTGTTTTATAAATAATTCATGTTATATTATTACAGTCACGAACTGTGTAACTGATACTTCTGTAATTTCCTCATTTAACTGCACCTGCTTCATGTGAACTTAGCATTAATTATGCTTTCTCAGAGCCTCAGCGTATTTCGCCACTTCGGACGTCTTGCGCACAAGAAGGAATGGTAATGTGACTGCTGGCACTCCAAGAGACTTGAGTTAAAGTGTTTGTATAGGTTATGGGACTTAACTACGGGGTCATCAGTCCCTAAACTTACAAACTACTTATGAACTAACTAATACTAAGGACGGCACAACTATCCTTGTCCGAGGGGGGATTCGAACCCCCGACAGTAGTGGCCGTGCAGACCGTGACTGGAGCGCTGCAGTCCCCTCGGCCACCGCGGCCGGCTGAGTTAGAGTGAATGTCGTCGAATCCAGGCTCGTATCGGATGTCTCACCTTCATCTATTACCTGTTCCCTATTTGCTACCTCATCTTCACGTATTTTCACTTCCCTGTTCGCAATATTGTCTCGATGTTTTCTCTGAAGAGCCCATCTAAATATTATTTCCACTTTTTAGCTTCCCCTTCTTTGGTGTATAATGGTCCTGCATCTGCGTTTTGATATTCATGAGGCTCCTATTCCTGTCTCCAAACGTCACTTTTATTTTCATGGAAGGGGTATATACAGACTGTCCCATCTATCTTGTCTACCCAAAATATCTCTGGAACAATAACAGTTATTGGAAAACGACTTTCACCGGCATCAATGTACGGCTGGGGCCCATGAATGTACATATTTGGAAACATTCTAAAACGAAAGCAAATGTGTTTTTTTAACGCAAACTTATGTTTTTTTTAATGGACACCCTATATTTTTTCTTCAACAATCCATAGCATAACAAATCGCATAAACAATGACGTTGATTGCATCGCAATATTCCAATTACATCCCGAGATATTGCGACGAGAAGTTGTCGCTTGGAAAACCCGAAATGCAGCATGGGGTCCACGCCTGAGCGTCAGGACGTGCGCTAGCAGCGCATTTCGAGTTTTTCAAGCGTCAACTTCTCGTAGCAATATCTCGGGATGTAATTAGAATATTGCGATGCAATCAACGCCATTGTTATGATTTGTCATGCTATGGATTGCTGAAGGGAAAATATAGGGTGTCCATTAAAAAAAAAAAAAAAAACAACAACCCACATAATTTTGTGTTAAAAAACACATTTGTTTTCCTTTTAGAATGTTTCCAAATGTGTACATTCATGGGACCCAGCCACACATTGATACCGGTGAAAGTCGTTTTCCAATAGCTCTTATTGTTCCAGAGATATTTTAGGTGGACAAGATAGTTGGGACACCCTGTATTTTTTCCCATGTTATATGTTATTCTATAGATTTTCATTTGTCCTTTAGTGATTACTGTTCAGCCGATTTGCACTTTCTTTCAATCTCAGTCTTTATTCCTCTGTACTCTATTTTACCTGCTTCATTAAATACGTTTTTATATTGTGTCCTTTTATGAAATATATTCAGTATTTTGTACGATATTTAAGGGTTTCTTCTAGGCCTTTTCTCCTTTCACCCTCTGATGCATTTATTATTTCATACCTCGAAGCTAGCCAATTTTCTTCAACTTTCCAGAACGACTTTACTGTGGTAGTAGAATCTGGAATAAAGTTCTGTCAGCTAGTACGTCAGAGATATTACGTAACGTCGACTCTTTAAAACTTTAACTACACTTTCTTCCCTTTCTGTCCCCTTTCTCTGAATCACGACCTATGTGCCCTTTTCGATAGCAATTCAGAACACGTGAGATTCGTATAGCTACGGAATAGAAGACATACATTCTTTCATGAATTTTTTTTACTTTCTCAGGTATTGTCCTAAAACAGATGAATACCACTCCGGTTGCAGATCCGTTGACTTGAAGTGAGACTGCAAATATAAAGTGAGCTTTTGTGCACTGTGATATAAACTAAAAACGCAATACAATTTTTTTATGGATGCCACCTACCTTAGTAGTAAAGTTGCAAACTACACACAACTGTACTCGAATATAAAAATCATTCACAAAATATACACAAGACACAACAAACCTTTTGTTACTTACAATTAAGTTAAAGGACAGTAGAGGCACGCTTCTCGGATGCTGATCCAACGGCCTACAGCGTACAACTTGTGCTTCGTCACAATCCTACCGTCGCGATAGCCACAGGAGCAGTGAGTTAACTCGCCAGAAGCAAGTGGCTTCTACGCACGCTGTTGGCGGAAAAAAAGTTTTGCTTATAAAAATTAATACTTTACAAAATTCAAAAAATGTTGAGAGGTGGACTGTTATTACGAGAATTTTCTTATATTACAAGTATCTGCAAGTAAATTAGAACCTGTAAAATGTTAATTTTTGAGATTCGTACCTGTAATCACTCATTATCATGGCGACAACCAATCAGATCAACTCTTTAAACCAAATTGGCGCACTTTCTTCGGAAGAGACTTGATGCAGCCTCTTCTCACTGTCAGCTTTCCCACACCATTGATGACGTCATGGGAAACTACGATAAGTCTTGAGCCGTACCTCGCCTAATAAAGAAACAAAATAGGGATTGCAAAAGTCAGAACCATCGCATCTGCTTCTGCCACGGAAATTTTCAACAAACTCGGTTTCCTAGATTAGATAAGATTGGAGTAGTTGTTTGTTCCATATATCCATGTTGGGGAGATCCTCGTGGATGTGGAACATGTTAGTATTTATATTTATTATTACTTTCTTTACAAGCTGATAGTATATTAATACTACTAGTATGAATACAGATACACACGTCATTTTGTTCTATTTAAAAAATCGGCAGTGAAGTGGAAGGAGTTGGCCACCAGAATGTCTTTTATGCTCCTCTTAAGCTGATCCATATTTGTAGGAAATTTTTTTTATGTAGTTGCCGGTAAAATATTGGAAATATTTGTTTCAAAGTAGTGGAGCCCTCTTATAACTAAAGTAAATTCTTGTGTTGATCATGCTTGTTCCTAGTACTGTAGGTATGAACTGGACCGTTTGTTGGAAAAAGGAATATATTATTTATGACAAATTTCATTCAGGAATAAATGTATTGAGAGGCATTAGTTAATATACCCAGTTCTTTGAAGAGGCTTCTACAGGATGTCCATGAATTTACACCACGAATAATACGTATTACAGGCTTTTGCACGCTGTAAACTTTTGCTTGACGTGAAGTTGTAGGGAGTCTAGTCATTTAGACGCATTGTCCTACATATTCAGACCATTAACATAGGATTTATTGCTTACAAGTGATATCTGATACGTTAAATACTTCATTTATTGCTTGGAAGGAAATTATTATTCGAAGTAAGTCATTAAATGCAAGTACGATAACTAGTTTTTCTCGAGGTTGAAGCAAGTAACAGTTGATACATATACGCTGAGGGAATATTTTTGCTTCCAATTTATCAGTTAAAATACCATTGCAGACAGTACTTGGCAACGATTTCCGATGCTTACAAATTATGGTGTAATACTTCGTTATGCGCGAGCGCGGGTCTCTGTGTTAGCGGCAGGTGACCTTTGCAGCGTGGGCGAGCCAAAAGGCGTTGTTAGCGTGTGCATTATTGGCCGGTTCGTGGGCGCGCCTAAGGGAAAACAAAAGCGCGTCTCCGGTTGGCGAAAGTTCGCTGACGTGGCGAGAATGAGGGGGGGAGGGGAGGGGAAGGGGGAGGTATGTTACGGTGAGCAGCGGCAGCAATGAAACACTCCAGCCCTTGGTCTGGGGGCGACAGGTTTTGTCGAAGGCGAGCGAACACTCTGTGGGCGCGATTTGCGCATTTTCGTGTATGGACCAAGAGAGAGAGAGAGAGAGAGAGAGAGAGAGCTTTACTGAAAAGAGCAGCTCTGTGGGAAGCAAATCTGAAATTACCTCTTATTACGAGTAATCAGATTGTATGATATTCGTTGTGTTGCTCAGCCACTTTTTGTCTGACGCGGAATACACACAGATTGAAACAGTTAACGCCTGTGAGGGAATTGCAGTGGCATCGCAGTCGGTTGATTTATGCAATCAGCATACCAGGCCAGTATCGAGAACAGGAATTGTTAGGAGTTCCCAACATCATTGAGACATAGGAAATATTTCGATCGACAGAAGCTGATCCAGTCAGACAAGTTAGGTTTGTTTCCAGCGACGGCGCAGCAGCTTTCAGCCATTCCAGCAAACGGTACTGTGTGCATTGCTCCTGCTTAGATCACGCACTTAGTACGACAACGTTGATCGTATCTGCAGCTTTGTTTGTTAATTTGAAGTTACGTTAGGCGCGCTGTTTCAGCCATTTTTGCCGAGTGCGGTTTTCTTTATCATAAAGTTCAATTAAAAGTTTTATTCTTCCAATTAACAACTTGCTTTCTATCCTAACAAATCTGGATTCTTTTAAAATTTAAATTCATTTAATAAGCAGTTTTTGGTTAAATAAATTAAGTACACAGAAATTTTGTTTACTTTCAGTAGCTAGTGACACTAAATTTGTACCCCGTTTGTCCTAACTATCAATGTTGAGATATATGTTTCTTTTACAGGTGATGTATCTGCGTTTGGTTAAGTAATGTTGCAGAACCATATCTTAATCTGGTAATGGAAATGATCGTATGGCTTTCTTGGCCAGGAGATCTCTTACGGGATTGTTCGGCTTCCTGAGTGTAAGTCTTTCTATTTGACGCCGCTTGGGCGACTTACGTTCCAATGTTGATGCGAAGATGATGGTTAGGACCACACACAACACTCAGTCCCCTGCCGGGAATCGAACCCGGACCGTCCGCGTGGTAATCAGCGACGCTGCTACTGAGTTACGGAGGCGGACTCTTAATCTGGTGAAGGACATCTCTCTGACTTCTACAAGACTTGCTGTTAGGTTCTTCCACGCGGGAGCCACGGGTACACAGTCCGATAGCTAGCGCAACAAAATCAGTTGTATGTTTGTGCGAAATTACACGACAGCAAAGTTACGCGCTTTATAAAGTGTTACCCCAAAATATTGTACCATATGACATTATGTAATGAAAGTAAGGAAAGTAATCAGGATTTTATTTTTTTATTTTTAGGCCTCTTGTGTCTATCACTCGCACCGTTTCTTGACGATGATGTCTGTCATTCGTTTGTGTCTATATTCTTGACGCGTACAGATTTAATTACCTTCATCAGAGACGTAATTTCACTCAAAACTGCGGGACACTGTAAATGCAAGAAGGGTTAAGAATCTAGGTTACGATGGTAATTTCTTATATACGCATGAGTGCTCAACCTTGTAGTGTTACATGCGCCTCCACATACAAAACAATATTTATTTGCCCATATTTAAATTGATTACTCTTATATTTGTATTTCTTTCCTTGCAATTTCGTATCATTTTCAATGTGTCACTAAATTCTTAAAGACGCAATATTCTTTGAAAAACTTAAGTCAAAGACTAACTCTGAACAAAGAGCAATTAGAATAATACATAGATTTAACTATTGTTTCTTTTAAAAGAAAGGAGTAGTGAAGCCATTTTTTTTTTATTCTGTATTATGCTCTCGTCTAGTAAACGTCTCTTCCATATTACGCTTGTATATGACCCTATGAATTTTGAAAATGTCTGTACGATATATCTCGATGAGAAAGTTGTATTTGAAATGATGTACTGAATTTATGACATGATCTCGACTGTATGAATTTAATGAGATTTCACAAAGCTAACTGAACTAGGAATGTGATGTATATGTAGACCTGCTTCATTTATTTGAATAATAATTGTTTCGTGAGTTTACCGAAATTTGTCCGAGTACTTACTTGTAGTGAGATTGGAACGTTACCTTTTCCTTTCACATTTTTCATTTAACTGCGATGAAATTTATTTTTGAGGACAAAAGAATAATGAATTACACTGATTTACGAATCTAATTGTTGGAGATGTGTACAATAGAACCCAATTTTATCACGTTCCTTTATTAAATAATTATTCTAACTCCGACCCTGAGATTACGAGCAACTTACCATTTTCGATTAGTAACAGATCAACTAGCGGCAAACTTAGTTACAAAATCAGCAATAGTGATAATGTCTCCAACAGTTACGTTCACGTTGCTTATCAGGGTCAGCCAGGTTAGAAAAGGATTTTAACTACTTTCTTGGTTCAAATGTTCAAATGTTTGTAAATCTTATGGGACTTAACTACGGGGTCATCAGTCCCTAGACTTACAAACTACTTATGAACTACTTACGAACTAGGACGGCACAAATATACATGCCCGAGGGGGGATTCGAACCCCCGACCGTAGTGGCCGTGCAGACCGTGACTGAAGCGCCTCAGTCTCCTCGGCCACCGCGGCCGACACTTTCTTGGTGCGTAGCTCATTATTTTCTCTAAACGTACAGCATAGTACATTCATTTCAATAGATAGATGGTTTTGCTACATAACCAGTATTGAAATATTTCTCCCAACCACTCTTTACAGTTATTCTATTTCGTGCTCACATTTACTTACAAAAATTTTACTGACTTAAAAATTTAAATTTATATAATAAAATTAAGGGATGCTGTGTGGCGTAGCCTGAGCGCGGCCAATAACCTGCGAGTAGTCAAGGACACCACGGCAGTGTGGCGTTCCTCCATGCGGCCCTCTCGCCGGTACTCAGTGGTGTTGTGTCGGCTCTGCATTGGGCATACGTGGCTCACCCACGGACATCTCCTTCGTGGTGAGGACGCACCCCAATGTCAGTGTGGCCCCCGTCTGACAATAGTCCACATCCTGTTGGACTGCCCAGTTTTAGACGCCTTGCGACGGAATTTTAACCTTCCTGGCGTTTTATAAGATGCTTTAGGTGACGATGCTACAATGGCAGATTCCGTTTTACGTTTAATTCGAGCAGGTTTTTTTTTTTTTTTTTTTTTTTTTTTTTTTTTTTTTTTTTTTTTTTTTTTTTTTTATCATTCTCTCTAACTGGAGATTTCTTTGTGTTGCCGAGTGGTTGACTTTTCCTTTCTTATTCTTATGGTCGGTCAACAACAGATATCGGCTTCTTCGTTGTGAGGTGTCTTTGTGTGATCGTCTCTTTTCGTTTTGTGTCTCGTCGTTTTTCATGATGTTTTATGGACTCAGTGGGACTCCTCTCCCACTTTGCAACCTTAAACTCTGGGCGTATTTCTTTCACGTCCACGGTTTTACTTTTGACGCTTAGAGATGGAATGGGGGACTGATGACCATTGTAGTTTTGTCTCCCTTAAACAACCAAACAACAAAATTAAGGGAGGAATGTTTCAACCTACAGTAAGTAATGGCATGATAAGTTACCGTGATTGGAGGCAGGCGACCGGTACCTCTGCTCGGATTTCATCAGGTGGTGTGTTGGCTCCCTGCCCACCAGCGATGCCACCCTTCAGCCGTGTACTCCTGTTGGCAGATTGGGGGCGGCCGTTGAGGTCGTGGTCGACCGATGCAGCAACTTTGCGGCGCGTTCACCATTTAGGGCGCCGTGCGTCAGCGCTAATTCCCCATTAAGCGACGTGAACGGCGCCGTCCATTACGTTCCTTCACGTGCCCTCGACTCGCAGCTGCCCGAACCGCAACCGCAGCGGCCACTCTGGAGGGCCTCGTTGTGGCCGGCGGGTCGCTTTGTCCCCGCCGCCCGCGAGCGCTCTGTCACCCTCATTTATAACCGATACGCGAGAATAGCTGCAAAATAGCTGTGCCCATTGCAGGCGAAAAAAAAAATCGCACTGACGTGTTTTACGGTCCACTTTAGATTTGTAGTTTTATAAGTTACTAGCTTAAACCCGCGGCTCCGCTCACATACTGGTTGATTATGATCGATAATTTCCTAATTGTTGGGCCTGCAGCATCATATATGTCATAGAAAGACATTGCAATAAAGTTCCGGATTGCTGCTTATATTTTATTTAATAGTGCTACAGCTGTTTCGACAGTTTGTCATTCTCAAGCGCATTAATGTTGACATCTGGCGTAACTGTTGCATAAATTACATGGAAATATACACGTATTTATTTGTTGAATACGGTTTTTAGCTGTCAGGTATTATGCAGCTTTTTACATTAAAACTTTAAATTAAAGAAACTTTTATATTTTTTCGTAATTAACAACAGCCTTGCCAAAGATGTTTACATATTACGCAGCGCAAGGTGGCGTATGTCAGAGACAGTTCTGGGCGAGGAATGTCACGTGACATCTGCGAATGGCTGGTTTTCGTTAATTTAATGGAAGGGGTCAAAACTTCGTTATTTTTGCAAATATCTCTCAAACGATACTAGATATGTAAAAGAAGATAAGAGAGCAAAGTTGTAGAGAATTTTTTCCTCTAGAAATTCGGTTATTCAATTTTGGTGTCAGATCCATGGTTAAGCTGTTATTTTCATTTAAATTTCGAACTGTCAAAAGACGATCGCAAAGGTCCACTTTCAGTGTTACTACCGTAACGCCGGCTGGGGTAGCCGAGGTGACTGAGGCGCTTCAGTCACGGTCTGCACGACCACTACGGTCGGGGGTTCGAATCCCCCCTCGGGCATGGATATTTGTGCCGTCCTTAGTATAAGGTAGTTGATAAGTAGTTTGTAAGTTTAGGGACTGATGACCCCGTAGTTAAGTCCCATAAGCTATACAAACATTTGATTTGATTTACTACCGTAACCTAAAGTGGGCCAAAAGGGAAGTAAAGTACAAATCCAAATTGAAACACCAAGCCGGATCTTTGTAAATTAATGTCGAAATGATTGTAGATCTAAGGACATTGGCACACGAAGCGTGTATATGAACGTGTGGGGTCAACGTGGCGAGTCCAACGTGCGGCAGAACCCTCGGTGACGAGGCGACTTTTGGATACCACACCGTAGCCTCGACGAGCTACACGCGACTGCAGTGCGCTTCAGCGACAGGTGTCGGCGGCATCAGGTTCTGGAGTCACACTGCTTATGAAATCCAAAGAGTGGAATTCCTGCTTTACCTCTATTAAATCGCTTATTTCCGCGCTCGTGCATATGTTCCTTATGTTCTGTGATATAGGCCTACATAAGTAACAACAAAATATCTATGAATATCTCTTATCTGTTGCTTCTTATGTCAATAAGAGCAGCGAATTATAAACTTTTCATGACAAGCTGTGCGGTATAAAATTAGAATAGCCCTTCACAGGATGCCAACATTATTGGAACAGTCTCGCTTTTTGGTAAAATTTAAAGATCATTCTTCTACGGACATTGTTACTATTTAGTAGAAGAATGTTAGGAACGTGAAAAATGCAATACGTGATACAAAAAAGTGCGCATTTTACTCCAAGTAAGGTGCAAACGTTCCTGTTCCTAAACAAATCCAACAAACTCACTCGTCAGCGGATGCGCACTAATGTTTACATGGTATTGAATATTGTGCAGTATACTTCTATTAAATTTATAGGAAAATCTTTGAGTCTTTCAGATAACCAGAATAAAAGAATAAAATGTACACGGTGAGTCATGAATGAGGAAAACTATTTCGTGCAAATTGTCACACACTTAACTACAAACATAGTTTTCCGCATGTTCGTAAGTCAATAAATGACAATGAAATTGAATCTTAAAGTCTGGAAATATGAAATGAATTTTTGGGTGTTACTGTGCGCCGATGTTGGGCAAGGGGAAAGATCGGCCACAGAGCACCTGGGCACAACTTCTTTCCCTACACCAACTAGTCACAATGCATAATATGGGCCAGCGAAAATGGTACGAGACTACCTACAACACTCGCATGTTGTGGCCTGTTGCCGATCTGTCCCCTTAGCTAATGTAGGCGCACATTAAATCCACTTCATATTTCCAGATTTTTACCATTCAATTACATTGTCATTTATTGACATAGGAACATGCGGAAAACGAATTTGTGTTTTTAGCTCAGTGTGTGACGATTGGCACGTAATATTATTCCTCATCTATGACTTACCCTGTATGTTCTTCTGGGGAGCCTTGAACCAGCATGGTGGGTAATCTTCCATTTCACATTCAACAACATTCTGGTTACGCTGCGGCCACCAACGTATATGGCTATCATTATTGAAGGTATTGGACGTGTTGTATACAGTTCTGGTTCATACGTCGCTTGCTGACATGTAGGTACAACAAATGATGTAAAGAACAATCTTCAGTCCGCCTTCACTTGAAACGGCGGATTACTGTAAGAAAATTTTAAACAGTCATTTATTCCAACAAATAGTACCTCCAATGACCGGTTTTCGAGAGATTCTCAATTTTCTCAGTTACTTTTACTTGGTTTGAAATGTCATTCATAAGACCTAATTTACGTACATAAAACCCATGAAATACGACGGCCAATATGGCGTCTTCATCTCTCTACCGAAAACAGCTGACCCCTCCCCCCCGGTCAATGGATAGTCACGTGGTAAGACGTCAGAAGCGTTCTCCCACCTTATTAGTGATCGTTCAGACGCACGTTGAAAGCATCTGGCGTGCTTGATACTGCCCGACACGTTGGGAAAGTCTAGCCAACGGGTGGTTAGCACGTTGTGACGTCAGAAACTCGCCACGTTGGCCACACTCGTTCAGATACACGCTCCGTGTGCCGTCGGCTTAAGGGACGATGGTGTTCCGCTCATCGGTCTCTAGACTTGCAAACTAGTTAAACTAACAAATCATAAGGACGAAGCATGCACCATGCCAACAGGAGGACTCAAACATCCGGCGCAAGCGACCACGCGCACTGGAACATGACTCTCCAGAACGCTCAGGCATTCTTGCTCGGCAGAGGACCCGAGGTATCACAGCGAAGATCATTTGCGAAATTTATTAGCTGAAAACACAGCGTCTCTCAGGTATTCTATCTCATATACGTCGCGGAGATGGCACGTATACCAGTCGTAGGGCGGCAGCTTCATACAGGCGGCAGTGACAGAAGAGTCGCAATGCGCATACGCGGCTGAGGTTCAAATTCTCTTCTGAACCCCGTGGAGGCAGCATACGAGAGCTCCCACGGGAGGGAGAAGTGATGGGAAACGTCTCTTTTCAAAATTGGCGTTTGAGATGGCAGAGACACCAGCTCCTGGCAACTCGAGATCTGGCGGTTACACACGAATGGTCCCGAAGCAAGACAATGAAGGTACTGCGCACCTCTCCCTGCGCATGCGCAAATCCTCCATGATGCCAACATGCGCCCATCACATTTGTTTTTTGCGCAATGAAGGTTCCTCAAAAACACGTCATATTTGGTAAAAAATAATTATACGTTAAAGACGCATGTACACCGCATCTAGCAAGAATAGCCGTGTGGTTAACAACAACTGCCGAAGATAGTGGGTTCGCGACCGACTGCAAGCAATTTTTTTTTTTTTTTTTTTTACCCAATCTTGGTTTTGACAGATACGGGAAATGACTTTTCTGTAGTTACTTAACACATATCTTTGTATAGTTTCCAAATGATAAGCCAACATCGCAAACTACCAATTTATTAAGTGACGACCGGTTTCGGTGCACTGTGTCACCATCATCATATATATAATTTTTTTTAGTGCCGAAATGCAATGTTGCACTTCTTATTTTATATCCAATTTTTTAACAAGTTAGGTTAAGTGCCTCTTAACCCCAAATGAATATTTTTTTCTGTTTCTACGTTATTTCTTGCATGTCTTTTATATTTTTGACAGATGACCAGATTATAATATATATGGCCAGATGATGGTGACACAGTGCACCGGAACCGGCCGTCACTTAATAAATTGGTAGTTTGCGATCTTGCCTTATCATTTGGAAACTATAAAACGAATTGATCGCCTCCAGACGAGACGATGTCAGGTAATCTTAATATATCTTTGTACGTTTCTGGAAATGTGTCGTGACATTGATGTTAAATGACACTTATAGTCTGTTTTATAAAAAGTATTTAACAGTTTGAAAAGATATGTACAACATCACTAGTAAATCACGCCATATTCCACAGTATTCTACAATGAAATTTTTACAATTTTAAACGTGGCTGTTAAAGACAGCAACCATTCGTCAAAATATAATCACTTGAAAACAGTTCTTCTTACTTTACCACGGTTTCGGCTTCACTAAGAAGTAAAATTGTTTGTTACCTACAAATAAAAAATTAAAAGTAGTACAAATTACAGAGATAGTATGAAACATCATATCGTAAGATATGATCTCACAAACTACTTACATATGAACGTATAGTCAGAAGAGGGTCCTGAGCGCTAGGGCTCACATTACAGATTAAAAATGTTTGCACATTGCAATTAAAAAAAAAAAAAAAGTAAGACAACGCGCCGATAAGGGTCGCGCGTGCGGCCAGCACTGCAGGTAGCATCAGACTGACAAGCGAACACGCAGTCGAAGCTATCACTTGGCCACGATATATCGCGCCATCTGTTTGGAAAACTGTGGGGGAGAGAATCATTTGCGCATGCGTAAAGCTTGAAAATGGTGCTGTTTACAGTGGCACGTGACTCAAACGTAACTTGTCTCTTCATCGTAACAGATTCGTTTTGCTACAAACAGTGAAATGACTTACTTACTGAGGCGCTTCAGTCACGGTCTGCACGGCCACTACGGTCGGGGTTTCGAATCCCCCCTCGGGCATGGATATTTGTGCCGTCCTAGTTCGTAAGTAGTTCATAAGTTTAGGGACTGATGACCACATAGTTAAGTCTCATAAGCTTAACAAACATTTGAACATTTTTTATTACAATCTATTTGGTTCGAAACTGCTTCAAATTTCTGTAACCGGCTTTTGTACATCCTATAGCCTTTACTGTATACCAATACACTTGTTTGTCTGTATAGAGACCAAAAGAAGGGCACTCAAGCGCCCGAAACCGGTCGTTAAAGTTAAAAATAAATATCCACAAGCAACTGGTTGCTGCATTTCATTAATTTATAATCTAAACAGTTGGTGAAATGGATAAAATACTTCTTACTTACGGTTCTTGGTGTTTATTACCAGCCGGGATGGAGTAGCCGAGCGGTTCAAAGCGTCTCGCTGCGGAGCGCGCCATTGCTAGCCGTGGAGGTTCGAGTCCTCCCTGGAGCATGGGTGTGTGTGTTTTGTCCTTAGGTTAGTTTGTCTAGGTTTAAGTAGTTTGTAGGCTAAGGATTGATGACCACGCAGTTTGGTCCGATAGATTTACAAACATTTGATTTGATTTTGTTTATTATCAAAGTAATATTAGAAACAAATTATTCAGCTTTAAGCTTGGAAGAGAAGTGTGCTTTGTAGGCCGACGCCTCAACTCGAGTTTGAAGCAAGCGCAAACAAGCCGACATTCTGCAGATATATTGACGAAAATATTCGGGGAACTTTCCCGCGACACCACTCGCAGCGTTACGCGCCGGCCGCAGTGGCCGAGGGGACTGAGGCGCTCCAGTCACGGTCTACACGGCCACTACGGTCGGGGGTTCGAATCCCCCCTCGGGCATGGATATTTGTGCCGTCCTTAGTATTAGCTAGTTCATATGTAGTTTGTAAGTTTAGGGACTGATGACCCCGTAGTTAAGTCCAATAAGCTCTACAAACATTTGAACTGCGTTACGCCAAATTGTCTCTTTAGACGCCGAGTGGTGTTACGAGGGGAATGGGGGAGGGGGGGGGGGCACTGTGAAGATCCGGCACTCAAAGGCTCCCAGTCATCTGAAGCACCAGCCGCCACTGGTCAGTTGGTAACACCTCCCACAGCAGTGAGTGTGTCGCGACCATGTAAGTTAGACGGTGATCGCAATCTCGTGGTGAGGCGGCGCCTCATTCAGACGAGTTTCGCAGCTGGCGGCGGATGGGTCGGTCAGAAAGGCGCTTTGCTAGAGCGACGGGAAACGCGCTCCACAGCGGAGTTTTAATCGATCGCGTGGGCTCGCACGCCGCTACTGCCTGTGGGACAGCTCCTGCTTTCAGCGCCAGTGCCAGAGATTCTGCTGCGCTGGGGTGGTCGCCAGGTGGCAGCACAGTATTCGGTGACTTAAGTCGTCGGCACACGGAGGGTGTATCTGAACGAGTGTGGTCAACGTGGCGAGTTTCTGACGGCACGACGTGCGAACCGCACGTTGGCGAGGCTTTCCCAACGTGTCGGGCAGTATCAAGCATGCCAGATATTCTCAACGTGCGTCTGAACGATCACCAATAAAGTGGAAGAACGCCACCGACGTCACACCACGTGGTTATCCGGGAGGGGGGGGGGGACTTTTCTCTTTAGAGAGATGAAGACGCCATATTGGCCGTCGTATTTCATGGGCTTTATGTATATAACTTAGGTCTCATGAATGTATGATATTTCAAAGCAAGTAAAGGTAACTGAGTAAATTTAGAATCTCTCGAAAACCGGTCATTATTCGTACTATTTCTTGGAATAAATGACTGGAAACGTCTTAGATGTGGTTAAAAAATTTCCGTATTACAGCAATCTGCCGTTTCAAGGCACACGCTACTGAAGGCAACAGGTCTAGTTTCTTTGTTTAGGAGGTTCCTGCATGTTCGTGACTGTGGCTCTTGCATTAACAGTCTACTGCATATAGTAACGGTGGGTTGTGTGGGCGGCCAGACGCCTGCCGCCGGCCTCCTGTAGCCGCGGTACCGCGCAGCTCCCTCCTCTCTACAAGTTTGCTTTTGTTTTGTTAAACTGTGGTAGTGTTGTGTGCACTGCTTTAAACGCTGTCACGCGTTAGTTTCCTTTTAAAGAAGAACGTTTAATTTTTGTTTTGCAATGCATGTTGCTGTTTATTACTGGTTTTAATAGAAAACAGTTGTTTTTAACAAAAAGAAAAGAAAAACAGTCTACTGCATATAGTAACGGTTGCAGTTGCAGTAAAGTCATGGAGTGTGGAGCAGAAATGGTCTCCTGGCGCTGGTTCGAAGCACCTCAAAAGCACGATTTTTTCTTCTGGTTTTCTGATAAACCCAAACACTTTCCCACAAATTTCTTAGAGGTATACTGCATCATATTGGATGCTAAGTAAACAAAGTGCGCATCGTCTGACGAGTGAGTTTGTTGGATTCGTTCTATGAACAGAACAGTTTGCACCTTACTTAGAGTAAAATACACACTTAATTGTTTCATGTATTGTATTTTACACGTTCGCATCATTCTTCTACTGAATAGTAACGTTGACCGTGGAAGAATGACGTTTAAGTTTTACTAAAAAGCGTGCCTGTTCCAATAATGTTTGCCTCTCGTGAAGGCATTTTCTAATTTCATATCGCAGTATCGCACAGTGTCATGAAACTTTTATTATTCGCTGCACTAATTGACGTAACATGCATCTTTTATAAGAGTCTTAGATTTTGTTCTTACTTATGTACAGTAGGCCTATATTACAGAACATAACGAACATATGCATAAGCCGCGGTGGAGTAGCCGAGCGGTCTAAAGCGTCTCGCTGCGGAGAGTACGGTTGCTCGCCGTGGAGGTTCGAGTCCTCCCTGGGGCATGGGTGTGTGTGTTGTCCTTAGGTTAGTTTACCTAGGTTTAAGCAGTTTGTTAGCTACGGACTGATGACCACGCAGTTTGGTCCGATAGATTTACAAACATTTGAACATATGCACAAGCGCGTAAATAAATGAATTAATAGAGGTAAAGCAGGACTTCCACTCTTTTGATTTCGTAATAAATTGTAATTCGAGACCCGGACCTTGTAGTTTTGTACGTCAATTTCTTTGACACAGCTGTAAATTTCGTGCAATTTCACTGAGGTATTAAATTTCGTAATACGCTATACCTCTTGCATTTCGTGAAAAAAGAATTGCATATTTGATTAAAATAATGTCGGACGTACAGCCGGATATCACTGCTTACTTCGCATGATAATTCGGCCATTAACCCCTTGGCCATCTTCAGGTGCTGCGTACCGAAGACAAGTGATAGCCGTTTATCGAGTTTTAATGCCCTATTACAGGCAAGCTGAAAGCAGCCGATGATGCTGCTCTACAGCCGAACGAATGAAAATAATAGACAAACAGAATATAAAATTAACAAGGTGATAAAATGGCTCTTTTACAGGTACAAGAAGAGAAAATGAGAGAATGCTAAAACAAACATGGGAGTGGATAGACATACATGGTTGTTGAAACAAGACATTGCCACGGTGGCTAAATAACACTCACTGCAGACGACGAGACATAACGTGACGGCGACATTGAGGTAAAAAACACTGAACAATGGTTTTCCACAGGTGTGTATGCAACGTTAAAAAACACTGGGCGACGAAACACTATACACACTAAGCACTGATCACTGTTAAAACACTAGCACTGTAATGGCCCTGCAGGGGGAGGGGGGAGGATGGTGAAAGCGCGGGGGAAGGGGGAAGGCGGTGGGGGAGGGGAGAAGGGGGGAACCGGAAAGACTGCCGGGGAGGCGGAGAAGGAGGGGGTGAGCCAAGCGGGGGACGGGATAGGGACGGGAGGGGGAGGTCAAATTTGGAAGGAGGGATAGATGTTGGGACGGTTGTGGAGAACGTCGTCTGGCAGAGGTAGGTGGAGGAAGCCATCCTCAGATAGGACGTAGAGGGTGTGGAGGTGAAGGGAGGGAGGGAGGGATGTGGCGGTAAAGGCGTGGCAGGGGCCCGGGATCCAGGAGGAGAGAAGACACTAGTGGGTGATGGGACTCTAACTTTCGTGTATGTACTTGAGGCGGATGTGTTGAAGGAATTGGACCAGATGTGGGAATGGGATGACGTCGTAAAGGATCCGCGTGAGGGAGGGGAGGCGGAAACGGTAGGCGAGGCGAAGGGCGTGGCGTTCGAGGATTCGAGGGATTCATAATTGGAGGGGGGTGATAGCCATAGGCACAACTAGCTATGGGCCCAACGGGCCCTGGCCCCTCCCGAAATGTCATATGTGTGTGCCTCAGCACTCAATGTCAAATATCTCATTATATATGAGTGGTCCCCCTCCGAAAAAAAAATCCTGGTTGCGCCACTGGTGATAGCCACGTCTGACCGTCACTTATATACCGTGGAACTGGGCGGTAGCGCATGCGCGTAAAGAGTACACGCCTCTTGCAACGGCCCCACAGCTATCAGTGCCCTCGACGGTGAGACCACAAGCTTAATCTGCTCTTTCGTCTGTATTGTATACGATGTGATCTTTGTAATCTCAAGCTTTTTTCAGCTGAAAACCACTGTCTCTATTAACACTGTCTCTGTCACACAAGCCTTCCGCAACCGGATAAGTCTGCCATTACTGAGCATTGTTTGTCAACCGCACATAAGGTGGATTACACAAGTACTAAGATTTTAGCTCAGACTTCAACTTACTGGCAGTCTATAATACGTTAATCAGTTCAAATAAAGCTGGCAGAAGGACATATTAAATAGAGACAATGGCTTTCAGCTGAATAAAGCTTCAGTTTTTGGAACGCAAAGATCACGTCGGATACAATATTGTCGCGTTGAAATGGAAGCAGTCTTGACTCGGAGGCAGGATTGTCCACTGATCACAGAAGTTACACTGAAAACAGGTTTACTGCGAACTGAAACATACCCGCAGCACTTACTGCCACTTACTGCCTCTCGGACAAAGTGCTCTGCTATTTATACACGGAATGTACAAGAAATTGGAAGAATACTTAACATAAAAACATGTAGAAATTACAAGTGAACATAAGAAACATGTAGAACATTCTGGAAATGATAATTACAAAGAAATAAATTTTTGCCGGTGGACGGGATTGAAGCGGCGACCTTCAGCAGTCCTTGAACAAGAAGCCATTTTCGCCTATCTGCTCGTCAGGTCGTAGTAAGGCTTCGTTTTTGTCGTTTCGACGACGGCTCATACTCCTGGACTTCGTATGTGACGGGTGACACGCGGCGCAAGACACGAGATGATACGGCCAAAGTATCGCTTCAACAACTTTTCGCCAGGTCAGTCCCGTCCACCGACAAAAACTAATTTCTTCGTAATTATCATTCTCACGAATATTCTACATGTTTCGTATGTTCACTTGTATTTTCTATAGTACAGGGGTCAAAATCCATACCAGATCTCCTGGGCTGTACACAACAGGTCGGTACTTGTAGTTATATTGCTGACGGTTCTTCTCCTTGGACTCCAGTGTCCTTATATGGGGCAGCTTTCTTCGACCCTGGTGATGAGCTGTTTCAGTCATCCTTAGTGTCATCCGGCTGGTAGGGAAACTGTATCCATTGTCGTCTCAGTTTCACGGCCATGGAGAAGGAAAAACGGCGTGAAGCCTGTGGTGTCATGTCTTGCTGTATTATAAGCAAATGTCACGATTGGCAGTATTGAATCCCAATCCTTCTGCTAAACATCGACGTACATCGACAGCATATCTGCTGACGTCTTGTTAAAACTTTCTGTAAGACCATTTGTCTGAGGATGGTACGCAGTTGTCATTCTGTGGACAATGTCGCAACGTGACGTTACCTCTGATACTAGTTTTGACGTGAACACATTTCCACGTGGTGCTCCATGCTTCAAAATAATGTCTTCTACAAGGAATTTTGCGATGTCTGGAGCTTCTGCAGTCGGCACAGGTTTGTTGATAGCGTAGCGTGTGTGGTAGTCAGTTAAGAGTATTATCCATCGGTTACCGGTTGTCCGGGAACCTCCCTAAAAGGTCGATTCCAACTGCTACAGGTGGAATTGATACGAGATGCCCTGGAGGTAATTGCGGCACATGCTTCCGTCGCTGGCACTCTTTACAGTGAGTCACACAGTGCTCAACAGATCTGTAAAGACCTTTCCAGTAATATCTGCGTCTGCGAAGAGACTGAACAACTTGAAGTTTGCAGATTATATTGTTCTATTTGTAAATGACAAAGAGGAACTTCAAATATTACTTAACGAACTTACATTAGCATGCTATGAAGTTGGACTAAAAATAAACACCGATAAGACCAAGATCATGATCAATGAGTGGGCACCTGAAGGAAGTATATCGAATGGAAGCACACAACTGCAAAGAGTCGCAGAAAAATGTCTATTTGGGACAACTGATAACCATGAAAGGAGATCTAAAGCCAGAAATATTACGATGAATCAAAGTGGATTGGCAGGCTTACGGAAGACACTCTTGATCTGAGGAAAACAATTTTTAATCACTGTATACTGCCAGTAATAACTTATGGTTGTGAAACTTGGACTTTAAATGAGTTCGCTGTTAGGAAAGTAACAGTAGCACAAAGAGGACTGGAAAGATCGATGCTGGGTTACACAAAGAAGACAGAAAGGGAGCAACCAAGGTAAGACGAACAACAAAGGTAACCGACATTATAGAAAGAGTGACTACACTGAAATGGCAGTGGGCTGATCATATTGCTAGAGTAAAAGATGGTCTAGACAAGTCCTAAACTGGAGCCCACTTTACCAAAAAAAGACCCAGAGGAAGACCACAAGACAGATGGAACAGAGACCTAAGGAAGACAGCAAGACTCAGTTGGCAACGGGAAGCTCAAGATCGAAAGAAATGAAAGAGCCTACTGGCTGCACGCCTACTCAAAGACGCCATATCACCATGTGGTAGAACTGGCTGATGATGATGATGATGATGATACCTTATATTAATTGTTCAATATATTAGGTGTGCGCAACAATTATTTATTTAATTCATTATTTCGATTAATACTGTTAAGGCGATTGAGCTATATTTTGAAATCAGTAAACGGACGGTAACTATCACCTATAATATTTGTGCAACATCGATAGCTCCGTTTACAGCCCTCTACCCCACTGTTGCTATACCCTGTAATGCAGTGTGTGCCCACCTGACGATTACCAACGGATTATTATTCTGCGGCCAAACGTGGGTCAACAGAAATTTTCTTTCCATTCTCAATTCATGGGGTGGGAAAACTGACCAGACACTGTAAGATAGTATCTTAGTGGGCAAAATAGGAGCGTGCCATTACACTATGACAGTTATTTCACCCAAGTGTACCCCGCTGTGCCAACCGCGCGATGTGCATTTTTGCCGTCAGGTAAATCTCTCCATTGATAGATTGCAAAAAGCGTCCGAATTGCTAACAACTAATCGGGAAATCGCTTCACGCGGGGACTCGACTGGAATTCATTCGTTTCTGTCGCGTCAGTTCATTGCACCAGTCTTCCTTCCCATGATTAAAAATGCCTGGTTTGCGTCGCAATTACTCGGCGACCGAAAAATATTTTTGATTGTGATCGAGCAGTATTTTCCATTATCGCTGATGAAAACAATGATCGCCTGCAAAGCGGTAGCACTTATTAGATGTGCGTGACGGTGCAAAGTTCCGTGCTTTCGGTGTTTCTGTGATATTATTTTATGGTCTAGAATTTTGTATGCCTGTTGAAGCTAGTGACGACTGCGATAGGGAATAACTAAAATTGCGCAGTAAATGAAACAATGAGTGACTGCTGTGTTACATATTATTATCCTGACCATTAACTCAAGCGCTAACATAACAATGGCATTGAAAGCATATTATTTGATATTTCGTTGACAATGGAAAAGGAAGAGTATAATCCCTCATAAACAATGAAGGAATGTGTGTAGTTTCTTATTATAGCAGAGTAGTTTTCATATAAATGTGTTTTGTTGTTACTTTGTACAAGAACTTCATGTGACTGTGCTTACCTGATGTAACTTTCATTTTATCTTTGCAGTAAGAATTAGTGAAAAAAAGCATGTAATAATACACGTCAATCTTCGAACAACTGTGAAAAAAAAAAGTTTCGAGCTGAATTTGAACACGGGCTGCCTGCGTGATAGCCGAGCGCCTTGCTAACCACACCAGGACATGTCACTCGTCGGCAATGACAGGGGTGTTAGATGTCGATTTTTGTGGAAATCCAGGCGCATTGGAACAAATCATTTTAGCTTGGTGGTCTGGAGGAATTCTAGCACAACGTACCTGCGACGCATCAAAATCACTTGCTCCATAGTTGGTGTTCCCCTTTTAAGTGCGCAGCGACTACAAACATAACATTACGTCGAGTACACATATTGTCCAACCACCACGGTCTCTAACGGTCGTGTCTGACCCGCCTTAAGCACTTCCTACTTCCCGAAAGTTGTTGTGAAAGCCACGCGAGCGAAACGTTCACTTCCAGAAAACAACTTACTGGCCGCAGCCCAACTAGCACTTTCCGCTCAGCGAGGCAAGGTCTTATTGTAATCGCAACTAGCGTCAGACCCCGATACTGAGTCGCCCAGAGTATCAAAGATCACAGCGCGACTTGTAGTATGAATATAACCTCGGCGACAATCACGAGCACAACGCTCATGAAAGGCGTAACCCAAGATCGACCCATACACGCCAAGAAACTTGCATTAGGAAAACACAAGCCAAGCCGACACGATGTTTGACAGAGAACAAAGTTATTAACAACTGACTAAAAGATAATAACGCTGACTCCCCATAAGATAAAGAAGCAACGAATCGCCCGTTAAAGGAGAAAAGAAGGCCTCACAGCAACTGAAACAGAGAAAATTCCCAGTCGGAAGATCAATTGTCATGCCTCCAAAGGCAAACCAAAACAAAAACAGAGCCTTCGTTAATAAAACTCAAGACGGCCAATTCAGGAGTATAATGTTTTAATTTGTTACACTCGATCGGTTTCGGCAATTGCTACCATCAATATGAGATTAACAAACTGAATGGGGAAAAAAGTTCGTCATATACACAGTCACAGAACATGGAGCCAAATATAAAATTTAAAAATAAATAAATAAAGTAATTAATTAATTTAAAAAAATCACATCATTGATGTTCCAACAAGAATTGCGTGCCGCATCGGAGCGGCCAAGCGTATTGAGGCGCTATGCTGCGATATGTGAGGCCTTTCCCCGTCGGGGGTTCGACTCCCCCCTCGGGCATGGGTATGTGTGTTGTCCTTAAGTTAGTTTACCTTAGTTTAAGTTGTTTGTAACATACGGACTAGTGACCAAGCAGCTGAGTGTGATATATTTACATATATTTTGTGTAACCCAGCATTGATCTTTCCATTCCTCTTTGTGCTGCTGTTACTTTCCTAACAACGAACTCATTTAAAGTCCAAGTTTCACAACCATAAGTTATTACTGGCAGTGTACCTTGATTAAAATTGTTTTCCTGAGAACAAGAGTGTCTTCCGTAAGTCTGCCAGTTCATTTGATAATTAACTGTTCTAATGAGATTACTGTTTTGCCATAGACCATAACAAGATTCAAAGATTTCGTTTTTGGACTAGAAGAATGTTTGGTGAAGAACTCCAGGTTCCAATTTTATTTTTTCAATGTACTGATGTCTTTGGTGACAGCGTTGTACACAATCAGGATGCTGCTATAGGAGGAGGAACTTGAAGATATAATATATAAAAGTATCTGACATTACATATAAAAAACAAGAAACCTTCGTTTAGACATTTTTACTAGTCGTTTGTCCTTTACCATGGTAGTAATAAAAACAATATTGTTTTGTTATATCGCATATACGAAAATACATTCACTGACAAATCCATTCAGAAATATATCGAATTTGATAAGATACATTATAATCATCAATACCCTTATTTCAGCTTTCTAGATACACTCTAGACACGGTCAAATATGTAGAGCCAAATTCTTGCGCTATTTCCGAAACCGATATGCCATCTGTACGGCAAAAGCCACCTAGTTGAGAACGGCAACAGCTGACTACATTGTTGACTCTTACAAAAATGACTGCCAGAAAAATGTTTCGGAAGGAAGTGAAATTGGCACAACGGAATAAAAGGAGAGAAGTTTCGGATTTATCGTCCCGTCGACACCGTAGTAACTAGGTCACATTGTTATATGGATAGTGAAGAGAATAGGCCAGGCCTTTGAAAAGACCAACGCCGTTATCTGCCTGGAACGATTCAGGGAAAACAAGAGAAAATAAAATCTTTATGGCTGCAGACGAAATTGAATCCCCATCCTCCCCAATGCCAATCCGTTGTGCTAACCATTATATCATCTTTTGTTTGAGTTCTGAAAAAAGAGCGTGAACTTGCGAGAGTCACTTTTGCTCTTAAAAGAAAGAAGACAGACACCGCTTCATGAGTTATCTCCCACCTTATTCTAGACCCTGTCCAACTAATATATTCTAATAAGGGCAAGAAGGAGTAATAGGGTACCGAAAAAAAAGAAAATATTAAACAAAACTGAGGGAAGCTATGAGGAATAACCGTAAAATTCTGTTTGTTAGTATATTTTTAATATCTTTTATTAATTTTTAATAATAATAGGAACGACTTTTGTGTACCGTCGGCATAGGCAGAAACGCCCAAATGAGTATTTTCTTTGAATTGGTGTAAGTTCCGTTGTGTATTTCGTCAGGTGGGTCTGTTTAGTTTTATCTTCTCAAGGGTTGAACGTTCAAAAATCAAATGTTTGTAAAGCTTATGGGACTTAACTACGGGGTTATCAGTCCCTAAACTTACAAACTACTTATGAACTAGCTAAAACTAAGGACGGCACAAATACCCATGCCCGAGGGGGGATTCGAACCCCCGACCGTAGTGGCCGTGCAGACCGTGACTGGCGCGCCTTAGTCCCCTCGGCCACCGCGGCCGACTGGTTGAACGTTCCAGCTGCAAGATGGGTCATGGAGGCGCTCCGTTAGAATTTGAAAAAATATTACTGATACTGAGAGTTACGTATTAGGGCGCAGTGTTGTCATTCAGGAAGTTCTAATATCGTAGAACAGACTTCTCGCCACAGTCAAAGAGATATCTGAACGTGTGGCCGCGAATCCAGTTCACCAAGTGTGTTCTGGTGGTGGGGTACAGTTCTTCCCGGGAGTAAGAGCTTATTGATGTTGATCAGAGCGGGTGTTTGACGAGAAAAGGTAAAAAGGTAAAGCAGTCAACAATCCGAAGATTGGTTTGAACACCACAGTGCTTTACTAGGCATGGTCCTGTTTGGAGGTGGTATGCCGTTGCCTTCCTCCGACCTTCGAACTGACTTACTCAGCTAGTTATAGGGGGACCTACGGTGCTAGTCGGTATTTTTCACATGAGCAATACTGCAAGAGGTAAAAGAAGTGGAAAGTGAGTGATAAAAACCCTAGGACCTGACGGGGATCGAAGCCGCGACCTTTGGACTTGTAGTCTGGCACTCTACCACTGTGCAACCTCCTTTTTTTTTTTTTTTTTTTTTTTTTCGGGTCTCCTTCCTCCCCTTCAACCCGTCCTTCCGCTCGCCAATTATTGCCTTCTCGGCCCGGCTTCTGCGCCTTTAAACGAAATATTTCTTGAAAATGAAGTAAAAGTCTTGCTTCTGTATATTATCCGTTGCCATGTTTGGTGTTGCGGTATTGTATACCGTTCTGTTCTGAACTCCATTTAAATTGTTGTCAAATAAATATAAAATGTTGTAAAATAAATCTCTCTCTATTACCTTTCGTGTTTATCGAGAGCAAAAATAAGATTTCTTCCAGGCACAGAAATTGACTTTAAGTAACTAAATAGGTCTTCTTTGAAAGGGACATAGTACCTGTACATATAAACACATTATGTAAGTATAATATCATAGCTGAATGCTATATTAACATAAATGCCTTCGTCGGCAAACAGTATGCCCCTTAATTTTTTCTATTTTGTTCTTGTTAGTGTAAAAAGACAAAATCAAAACGTTAGCAAAATAAAAGAACATCTTCCATGTATATTCCTTATTGTTTAATCTTTCTCCGATTGAGTGTTCTGTATGTATTACATTATAGTTTTAATCAGGAAGTTGGCATAACGCTCCTTGTATTTCTTCTTTCTTCGTATCTGGTCGTGTTGCATCATCAGGTAGTGTATGAAGTCCTCCTTTCTCTTTGGTTCTGTACTAAAAATATAGTACACGGTATGGCCCATTATCCAATTTACCGCATTTCGTTTTGTCTTTGGATATGGAATTGTGTCGGGGTTGAGGCCATCGGCCGGTGTTATTGTATTTGGCGAAGTTCGTCTGACCTGCGCCAACTTTTGCCTTGTGTACTCCCATATTTCTTTATTGATATTGCAGACAAAACGGTGTTCGTCACTATCGACTAAATTACATGTTGGGCACATGGGAGAGTCTTTTATGTGAATTTTATGTAGTCTGGACATCGTCGGAGTTTTTCTATTAACCGTCATATACCACGTTGCCTTTACTTGTGAAGGTAAGTCAGAACTGTGGATGTTTTCCCACGTTGCTTTCCAGTCGTTATTCGGGAATTTCCATTCTATCGCATTTCTTTGTTTGTTTAACAATAGTGCCTGGTATATTTCCTTAACTGTTGTCATTTTTCTTTCAGGAATTCTCGTTCGTATGTAACTGTAGTCGATAAGAAAACACCTCAAGTGCTGCAAGGCATGTGATAAATGACTGACATTGATTGGCGGTCGTAGGTCTAGTGGGGCTATTTCTTCCAACAGGTGACTAGTCAAAGTGTTGGTTGACAGCTTCCATTGTTTATACGTTTGGCACACGTAGAGTGCTTGCGCCTTCTTGTGTATATCAATGAGATTCAAGCCACCTAGTAGCAAAGGGAGAGTCAGGGTGTCGTACTTGATTTTGAAAATATGTGCACGACATACGAAGTGTCCAAGAGCTGCCAGCATTCTTTGCGCTATGTCGTGAGGTATCGGCAGGACTTGAGCCACGTAGTTCACCTTGGCCATGATGTAGGTATTCGCCAGCGCCACTTTTTGCAGCTCATCTAATTTCCTGACACTGTGCAGTTGTACACACGCCCGTATCTTAGCTAATAGCTGTTTGTAATTCGCGGCAACGGTTTGTCGAATTGTTTTACGAAAATCGACACCGATACATTGCAACTTGGACACCTCTGTCAACTTGTGATGATTGGGCAAGCCTATTCCTTTGCCTATGTTCATGATGCCCGATTTTTGCCAATTTAATAGTGCACCGGATGCCTTTTCATATATCCGAGTTATCTGAAGTGCGGTGTCTACCTCATTCGCGTCGTTGACCAGGAATCCCACGTCGTCGGCATAAGCTCGACACGCTAACTTCTGACCGTGTATTTGTATTCCTTTTAAACGCGCCGTCAGTGTGGATAGCAGTGGTTCTATAGCGATCGCAAAAAGTGTCGCCGACATGGGGCACCCCTGTCTTACGGAGCTTTTTACCGGGATTATGTCACCTGGTCGTCCATTGACAATCACCCGTGATATGCTATTTTGTAATAGATTCCTTATTACACTGATGAAATTCAGGGGAAAACCTAGCGACCGCATGACGTTGAACAAATATCGGTGGTTCACTCTATCGAAAGCTTTATTAAAATCCAAGCTTACTATTGCACATTTAATTTTGCATGCGTCTGCCACCGACATTAGATCGCGGTAATCAACTAATGTTTGATAGATGGTTCTATCTCTCCCGACACTGGTTTGATAAGGTCCAGTAATTGTATTCATTACATTTTTCATCCTTTTTGCAAGAATACGTGCAAAAGGTTTATAATCGCTATTCAAAAGAGTAATCGGTCTAAGATTCGAGATAGCATTACTATTTGCGCGCTTTGGGACTAAGACGACAAGTCTTTCACTGAACTCTTGAGGAACCTGTAGATCCGGTTTCATTAATTCTGTACATATCTCTAACAGCTGCGTCTTCATTTGCGACCAAAAGGCTTGATAAAACTCCACCGGGAGTCCGTCACTTCCCGGAGATTTATTCTTGGGACTGTGGAACACCACATCTTCCAACTCGTCTTCTGTTATTTGTGTTATAAGTTCATCATATTCAGAAGGGGTAAGTCTGTTCGTTAAATTGTTAGTCAGTTCTTCAAAGGAGTTGTCATCAATCGTTTTCTCAGACATCAATTCCGTGTAGACAGTCTGAATCTCATTTCTAATATCTTTCTATTGAGTTAAGATTGCGCCGTGTCTAGTTTTTAGGTCTGTGAGTATCTTCTGTCGTCCTCGTTTACTCTCACGTGCCAGATGGTAGATTGACGTCCCTTCATTGTGTAGCGAGTCCTGGGTTCGAGATCTGACTTTCAAACTTTCTAACTGTTTTCGTTTAAGAAGTAGTAGTTTAGCTTGCACTTTTTTAATTTCGGCGTAGATCTCGATTACTGTCGCGTCCAGTTTATATAGTTCCCTTAGACTTGAGTAGTGAAATTCCATGGTTCGCTTGAGCCACCAGTTCTTCTCCCTTGAGTAATGTAGCAACGGCTTTCCTTAATTTGGGTTTAGCACATTGTAGCCACCATTTGATTGCCGAATTATATGTCCTATACTTGGCGAGACTTTCATTCCACGCATGTGTGAAGGCATCCTTACATCCTTGATCATTTAAATGTGAGATATTAAGTTTCCATGTTCCTTTACTACGGTACGTTCCCTGTTTCTGCAAGTTTAAAGTACAAATATATGCAGCATGGTCCGTGAAAATAGTTGGCCATACCTCGCAATTTATAATTTGGTGTTTTAAATTGTCTGATACATATATCCTGTCTAATCTACTTGCAGAATGAGTAGTCACATACGTAAAACCAGGAGTTACTCCATACTTATGCTCCTAACTGTCTGTTAAAAGTAAATCCTTTACTATCCGTTCCAGTTCCACGGATTTGTTAAAATTAGGTGTCTGATGTTTAGGGTGCAGAACACAGTTAAAATCTCCCCCCACGATAAGCTGATCAGACCTTGATGTAAGTAGCGGAAGAATCTCCTCCGTGTAAAACTCCGCTCTGCGTCGCCTGTTATTGGATCCTGAGGAGGCATAGATGTTTACAATTCTAACGTTATTGATGGTGGCGGCGATCCCTCGATTGTTGACAAGCATTTCTATGTTTTGCGCCACAATTCCCTCTCTTAATAAGATAGCAGTCCCCAAATCTGCACCACGACCTGGGTTTGCTATGACGTATCCGAATAGTTCTTCTAACTTAATGTCTGCAACGTCCTGTAGAAAAAGAATATCAACATCAGCAGAATACAGGAAATCTTGAATATGACGGAGCCTAATGGAGCTGCGACTCTTATTGATGTTTAACGTTGCAATTTTATAGGCTTGACGATCACACATGTGGGTTATGAAATGAAAATTGCCTACAGTTAATAGAAATCCGAATCCTCTTCTTTCTCCGCTTCTGGTATTTCCGTTGCTTCCGTACTATTTTTATTCTTCACCGCAGCAGCAGTTGGAAGATCATGTGCTGCGTTTCCAGAATCCCCGGAAGCGTCCTCCATGTCTACCTCCCCTGTCCAGTCGACGCCAGTGATAAATTTGGAAGGCAAAGTATTTTGCTGTTCTTTGTTCTGCGTTGGGTATGCATGTTCCGAAGTAAGTTTGTCGGACGTCATATCTGCGGTTTCCTTACTGGGCTTGGTTGACTGCTTCTGTTTAGCTGAACCGTCTGGTGACTTTCCACATATTTTTTCCTTTACTTCTTTTGCCTTTGCTCGTAAAGGAGCAGCCTTCTCCTCTGCCCCCTCGCGGGCCAGTCGTCGTTTCTTGTGGGTTCGTGGTGACTTTGCTGGAGAGCTACTCTGCCCGTCTGCGAAGGTCTCAGGCTGACTTACTGGCGTCTGGTTGTCAGCTGTTTCCTGCTTCCCCGTATCCTCTTTACATACCGGAATCTCGTCCGCTGATTGTGGAGGAGACTGGTCAATGGCTTCTTTCTGTGGTGCCTGTTCTGGCGTGCTCTCCGGGATGTCCATTTGAGTTACAATGTCTTGCACGACGTCATCAGGTGGGATATTGTCTAAAGGAACCTCACTAATTAATGGCTCTGTCAGCTGACCACGTGCGACAGCTACATACGTAGCTGGCAAGATAGTCATATTCGGGGGCTGAAGTGTTTCACTGGTTGGGAGCTGAGCAATTCGTCGTTTGACACAGTCAGTGCGAACGTGCCCTGGTAAATTACAAATGGCACAGGTTTTCGGTTGACCGTCATACATAACAATGCCTCTAAAACCGCAAACATTTATATATGACGGTATATGTCGGCACAGTTCAACCTTCAGTTGCCTAACACCATTCAAAACAGGCAATTTATGTGCGCTGGACCATCTCTCGGCAAAATTGCTGAGTACTCTACCATATGGAGCAATTACCGAGTTTATTGCTTCAGCTGGAACCTCGAATGGCAACTCAAAAATCCGAACAGTTCTAACTCCGAAACCAACAAGATCAACAGTGACATTACCTATATTGCCGTCTCTATGATTAAATTTCAATGAACCACCTGTGTCCTGCACTACTTTTTCACATATTTCGGCAGATGCCAGTTTCACATACATGACACTATTGATAATCGACATATGATATCCAATTATGTCTTCGAGTCGGATCTTAGCAACTTCTATGAGCCAATCTTCAAATTCAAAGGACGTTGGTCGGGCAAATTTTCGTTCGAATGTAAATTTCAACGTGTCTCGTCTACTAATGTTACCCATTACTGCGTTTTCATTTTCACAATACACACTACAGTAAACGCCGGCGTAAGCGAACAGACTTACCCCACGCGGAAGTAAACAAACCGCTGCCGCAGCGAGGCACCGCGCGACCTCCTTACACCGCCGCTGCCGCAAGCAGACTATATGCGTGCAACCGAGGCGCACTGTTTGTCGAGTAAGAAACACGAAAATTCTACGCTCAGTGAAACCGGTGAGTGTCTGTGTGAATGCGGAGGGGCAAATCGGCGAGATGGATGCGATGCAGGCGACGTCGGATAACATTTCTGCCGTTCACCTTGAGGTACCTAGTTGACTGGTTGTGTGATTAGAGTAAGCGTGCGTGGACAATTTGACAGTTTTCCATACGTGTTGCCACATATTCTGCGGATACTGAATTTCGATTCTGTTGGGTGGCCGACACATAGCAGACCAAATACTGTCTGACACATACGAGCGAGTAGTAAAGATTGGTACATATACATGAACTCCAGGAGGAAAGGATTTCCTTGAGACTCTGTGGGCAGCGATGACAGACCTTTGGTTGGGAGCTAACGTAGAGCACCGTGACTTGTTCTTACGGTCTTAGTCCCAACCCATCATGTTCGCAGGATAATGCGATAGAGTCGTATTGCACTTTGAATGTGATTTCTGTGATGGAGCCCAATTCAGGCAACATACGCCGTGCCAGGAAGAGTTGTGATTGGTAGCACGTCGGGCTGGGTGGCACAGGAGTTGTATAGTAAGCAAACAACAGACCTTCGCCATACTGTGTCCTAGTATTCCCTGAAATTTGCGAAGTCATTGTATTAGCGTTATTCGGGCCCACATGGAGCGAATATAAAATGCGAACAATAGCAGGTCATCTGCACGATAACGTGCCCATGTTGCCAGTCACATACGCGTCTATCTGTTTTACGTTTGATTTGCGCGTCTCCATTCCTCATTAAGATCTTTTACCGTTCTGGCGTCATGAACTAACTGTCAACAAGGCACCGGCAGAAAGTTATGCGCATACTCTTCCACGCCACGTTATTGCCGCCGTTTAGGCCTCCATAAAGTAATTCACAATATTATTATTATTTTGTCTGCATCTTCTTAGCAACATATATCCATGTTTTCTACAACAGGTAGTACACAAATTAAAAAAATAATGAAAGTCTGGCAGTCTGCTGCTATCGATATATGTGGAAAGACGAGGAGCATAGAGAGCGCAGATATCTCGGCGGAAGATACCAGAGTAGTGTTGTACGCTGCCAAGGGAACGCCTTTTTAAAGTTTACAGTTGGTAATAAAAAAAAATAAATAAAAAAAAAAAAACAGAGTTTTATGTTCCACAGGCGAAAATATGGAGATATTTGATCCCTCGGTTATGTACCATTAAATACGAGCCGGCCGCGGTGGCCTAGCGTTCTGCGGCGCGTCAGTCACAGTCTGCACAGCCACTACGGTCGGGGGTTTGAATCCCCCCTCGGGCATTAATATTTGTGCCGTCCTTCGTATTAGCTAGATCATAAGTAGTTTGTAAGTTTAGGGACTGATGACCCGGTAGTTGTCCCATAATCTCTACAAACATTGGAACATTTGAATTAAATACGATTTCTACTGATTGTGATTTTGGAAGAACGCTAATTGGGAGATATTTCTTATGAGTTGCACTGTCCACTGTTTCGAAGAAGAATATCGCGATTTTTTTTCGAGAACCTACAGTTAACGAGCTACGTGTTTTTCTTTATTGATATTATGAAATTCCAGAAAGCTGGCTACTTTTGGGAACAGCAACTTATCTTAGAAGCCATAGCCGTATCGGTCTCACATTTCGGGTGTCACCTCCTTGCTTGCTGGCGCGTAAGTTCTGCATTGCCCCTTATCGATCTCCTTTTGTCTCTCACATCCGTTGATAGCGCCGTGTTAGTTACTGCGGTTGCCCTATCTTTGCTTCCCCACGGGGTTTGACGTGTGAGGTGTGAGAGCAGGGACGGCGGCGCACCGGTCTCGGATAAGGATGACTTTCCATAGGTTCGGCCGGTGTGTGGTGGTCTCTGCTAGGACGCTGGGACAGGCGCCAGCGGTGCTGGAGGGTGTCCGGAGTTAGCACAGAGAAAGCTGGAGGGTGGATCCCGCCGTTGCTCCGCTGTGCGAATGAAGAGGTAAGTCGACCGAACCTCTTGTTTCTTCTTGAGTCGCATGTTTGCAGTTCTCCTGTTTCTTGTAACGCCCTTCAGTGTGGTTCCCCGCGCGTAAACTTAAGAAGAGCTTCCTGGAAAGTAACTTGTGTTTTCCTTTCTCGTCTTGTGGCGTTTCATGTTATGTAGCCTCCCTGGGCAAGTTCTTACGCATTCATCATCATCGTCATCATCAATTGTATTCTGCCTTGCGGCAGGTCTTGTCATGGCCTGATCCTCTTTTTGTCATGGGTTGATCCTTTTCCACTTTTCTCTGTTCAAAGTCAGTCTTTTCATTTCTTCATATTTATTTCCTTGGATGTTATCCAGCATTTGATATCTTGGCTTTCCTCTTCCTCTTTTTCCCTTCACCATTCCTTCTATTCCTTCCTTCAGTAAACAATCTCTGCACAAACAATGTCCTAATGACTTCCAGCATGTTTCTTTCTTCTCCAACTCTTCTTTATACTTCCTCATTCCTTATTCGGTCTTCCCATTTTTTTTTGTTCCATTCTCCTCCATATGCACATCTCTAGTGCCTCCAATCTTCTTTTATCTTCCTTCCTCAACGTCCAGATATACGCACCATACAGCACAACACTCCAGATACAACACTTGGCAAGTCTTTTCCTCAGATTTTTCTTCAATGGTCCGCAAAGTAATCTCTGTTTTCTTTTAAATTCTTCTTTTGCCGTGGCAATTCTTTTCTTAATTTCTGAAGTGCAGTACATATCATCCATTATATTACTTCCCAAGTATTTGAAGCTATGCACCTGCTCTATTTCTTCTCCGCCTATTTTTAAAAGACATTTTGTGTTCCTTCCTCCAGTTACCATGCTTTCTGTTTTCTTCTGCTTATTCTTCATTCCATATTATTCTAGTTTATCTTCTTCATCTAACATTTGTTCCATCTCGTTTGCACTTTCTGCCATCACAACCATGTCGTCTGCAAATCTAACACACTCTACTCGCCGTCCCCCAATATAATCTCCTCTGCTTCCATTAAAGCTTTCCTTGATTATGTCTTCAAGATAGATATTGAACAGTGTTGGTGACAAACAGTATCCTTGTCTTACATCTCTTTCCACTTCAATTTCTTCGCTTATCACACCTCCTATTCTTACTCTTGCTGTCTGGTTCAAGTACAAATTTATAATTAGCTTTCTATCCCTCCTGTCAACTTCATGTTTCCTTAGGATTGCCATCAATTTGTCCCATCTCACACGGTCAAATGCCTTCTCCAGGTCAATGAATACGGCATACACCTTTCTCTTCTTCTCCATGTACCTCTTTCCTATCACTCTCAGTTATCCAATGGCATCTCTAGTTCCTACGCCTCGTCTGAAACCAAACTGTTCCTCACCCATTACGGTATTCAACTTTCCATATAGTCTTCCGTTGAGCGTCCTTAGCAAGACTTTGGTTGTATTCGTAGGGCCTTATTCCTTCAGTGTTGTCGCTTTTCCTACCGCCCCCCTCCCCCCTTGGTCGTACTTTTGAAGGGGTCTCTGTTTATATATCGGCTAGGGCTTGGACTGTGTGTTTTATACATTTCCTTAACGGTGGTTTGATCGTACTGGCTGTTTAAAGGGATGCACGCAGTTCCTTGAAATCTCCTAAAGGGTTGCGTCTTGAACATGCATGGAGGTGAACTAAGTTTGGTGTTAACTGTTTTCAAGTTTAGTGTTTTGAAATTGAAACCGAGAGGTTACATTGCAGACAATGAAGGGCACAAAGGCTAGCATAGTTGACAGTGTTTTGATAAATGCTCCCAGGCCTTGTTAAATTTCCAATTACTTAAATCTAGCGTATGTTGCAGTGTCTTTGGTAAATGCTATCAGCTATTGTTAATTCTTCAGATATTTAAAGAGTGCCCATGATTCCTTGTAAGTTCATATCATAACTATATTTAACATATTGAAGTGGTACATGATATTTTAAATCTCCCCCCACCCTTTTCTCCAGTTATTCGGCACTTCCTCTCCTTTATTTATTTTGTAATCTTACAATAAGCATTTCCATTTAAACTAGAGATATTCAGTGACAACTAATTTCGGTAAGGACAGAGAACATTTTCAAGTTATTAGTTGAGCATACCATATTGTGAGAAATGAAAAAAAAAAAAAGTCTTCTATGATCTGCTGTCATTCACTCAACTACATAGTTGGTGGATAGAGTGGATGACAGTATATTATAACTGAAATAATATTTTTGTTTTCTCAGGATATGGTATACATAATGTACAAATTGAAAATGGGCTTTGTCCCATACAAAATTAGTTGTCAATGAATAAATGACCTATTTTTCAAATACGTATGTTAGGATCTATGAAATAGAAATAAGTTAATCATTTTTGAAAACATTTGTAGAGAAAATGAGATGTTTCACAAGTAACGAAATGCAGTTGACCATCTCATTTTCAGCGGTGTCTGCTCCAGCACGGTCTGAGGATCATCTTGTAAAATACATAGTCCGAAGTGTTAAAATGCTAAGATCGCAGATATTAATTTACTTATCCTGACCACCGGTTTCAGTACACTTAGGGTATCATCATCTGGTCACTTGTGTCCTATGTCTTTTGTTTTGTGAAGGCGCATGACATTATAATGGTACATCAATCATAAAACATTTGCCTTTGACCAATGGTACGTCACACAACTCAAATAAGGTGCTCTTTCAATATGACACAATGGAGAATGTGTTTCAAGTATTTTCACCGTTTTATGTGTGACGTATCATTGGTCAAAGTTAAATGTTTTATGAGTGACGTACCATTTTAATGTCATGCGCCTACACAAAACGAAAACATGGGACACAAGTGAACGCTCGCTAGGAAATAAATAAGCCGGCCGCGGTGGCCGAGGGGACTGAGGCGCTCCAGTCACGGTCTGCACGGCCACTACGGTCGGGGGTTCGACTCCCCCCTCGGGCATGGATATTTGTGCCGTCCTTAGTATAAGCTAGTTCATAAGTAGTTTGTAAGTTTAGGGACTGATGACCCCGCAGTTAAGTCCCATCAGCTATAGAAACAACTGAACATTGAAATAAATAAATTTGACTTTTTTCATTAATTCCGCACGCTAGGAAATAAATACATTTGACTTTTTTCATTAACTAAAAAGTCACTGTTCCCTAAAATATCCAGCGGCCTGAAATTCTATAAAATAATATTAGCTAAGATACTACGGTCGGGGGTTCGAATCCCCCCTCGGGCATGGATATTTGTGCCGTCCTTAGGATAAGCTAGTTGATAAGTAGTTTGTAAGTTTAGGGACTGATGACCCCGTAGTTAAGTCCCATAAGTTTAACAAACATTCATTCATTAGCTAAGAACAAAACCTAATTCGACAACTGTAAGTTGTAGATAAAGAAAAGAGAATTGTATTTTAGTGCAGAGAAAAATTATAATTATACACTTGAAGCAATCCATGAGAATTTGACAGTAGGCCACCACAGTTTGTGATTACTATGGTTTTTGCCAAGGGATTTTTCATGCCGTAGTTACGAATTAGTGTTCCTGTCGGAGGACCCTGCATATCATTTGAAATTGACGAGAGGTATACAGCGACGAGGAAAACAAGAAAGAGCGACTACAGATAAACGAAGTAGGGATTGGAAGAAAATTCCATGACTTTTCTTTTTCCTTCAGCATATTACAGAGACAAATCATCGTTAGTGTGAGTCTTAAATCCTTTTCTGCTAGGATTGAATTTTATAATGGACAGTTTTAAGTACTACATGACATCGGTGAACGAAAGATGCGAACTTGGCACCGTTAAGCGTTATTTCGACTTGTCTTCCAGAGATCTATCTGTGGATAGTCGCGGAGGAGTGTCCGAGCACCCAAGGCGCCTTGCTGCGGAGCGTGCCTCTGTTCGCCCTCGGAGGTTCGAGTCATCCTTCGGGCGAGTGTGTGTGGGCATGTGTGTGTGTGTGTGTGTGTGTGTGTGTGGGCATGTGTGTGTGTGTGTGTGTGTGTGTGTGTGTGTGTGTGTGTGTGTGTGTGTTGCCCTTAGCATAAGTTAGTCTCAGTTACTTTAAGTAGTTTGTAAGACTAGCGACTGATAACCAACGCAGTTTAGTCTTTCAGATTTACAAACATTTGAACATTTGAATCTGTGGATACTCAGATTGTTTGACGATTATGGAAACTATCGATTAAAGGGGCAAGCCAACGTTGACAAGGGTACGAACTGTACTGTATTTATGGGTTCAAAGTTTGCGGTCGTGTGGATAAGTACAGGCTCATCTGACTCTACGAGTTAACGAACATACCAGAGTTTACAGCGATTATGGGAAGCAAGAATTGCTGCCGGCCGCGGCGGAGTGGTCGAGCGCATTAAGGCGCTATTATCCGATGCATATGGCCGCTCCCCGTCCGGGGTTCGAATCCTTCCTCGGGAATGGATGTTTGTTGTCTTTAGTATAAGGTAGTTTATGAGTGGTTTGTAAGTTTAGGGACTGGTGTCCCCGCAGTTAAGTCTCATAGGCTTAAAAAGATTTGAACATTTTGAATTGCTCTCAATGACGTGTGAAGAAGACAAGGCTGGCGAATGAAGTAAATATAGTTACTACAACGCCTTGCCAATGATGATAAACTAGTTTCCAGGAGTCTTCGATACGAGCTGTAATGTTTGACTCTTCAGAGGTTCGCTTTACAAAGAAAATTAGTTTAGAGAAAACACAAGAGTATATACAAGAAACAGACGACCACATAGAACGTAATGAATTGATAGTAATGGTGGCCATTCATCTTCACTTACCAAACAGCTACATATACGAAAAGTAGTCACTCTATATACGACTAATTTTCCACGTATGCTCTTGGTTTCGACATGAGACACTGTTGACTATATCGTAAACAGTTTCAGTAATACTCGTCCTGCTCACAAAATTAATTTTCCTCGTAAAGGTCAAACGCGGTGGCTCGTACCTGACATTCCTGTGCACGCAATTTCTCTCTACAGAAATGCTGCATTCCTTTGTGAGTAGTTTTAAGTTGACAAAACTTTTCTCTTTTGCCGTTGCCCTTTGAGTGGTATTTGTATTTGCCACGACGCGTTCTGAGTTCTGTATATTTCGATAAGAGAAGACTACATCGAAATATAACGTTTCTTGGAAATTACCAGCACTCGGAATACCGCGCATAACTGTGGCCGCCGTACCAGCCAACTGCTGTTTCGAAGCGCACAGTCCATCCCAATCTAGCAGGTCACACTCCTCGTGACGCTAGGAGGAGCAATTCCAGCTATCTTGCAATTATTGTTAATTTATAACACAGCGATATTAACGAGCCAAAAATAATTGACGTTGCCTGAAATACATTTAAAGTTTTGTCAATGTGCAGCTTATAATTATGAGTATGATGGGTTACAACTTACAATAATTATTTTTATTATGAATTCAGTTTTGTAATAATTTAATGAAGTTGGATTTGACGGTAATTTAATTTAAGAATTGATATTGGCTCTAGATGTGACAGAAAGCCCTTCAGGAGCTAAGCGAGATTTCATATAATGTCCCGACTCCATACAAAAGCAGAATCTCGTGCTGCTGTTCTGTACAGCCCAATAAGTGCAATATGGCACACACTTTCATTTGATTCATTGTCGAACGGATCTAACGTCGTTCCACAGACCAAAACGAAGAGAAAATTAAAAGAAATTACAACTTTTCTGTATTCAGTGTTAAACCACTACTTCATACGCCGCTTTTTGGTATAAAGAATTAATTATGAGAATTAAAATACACAATTAAGTTTGTTCTACACGTTTGTTTATTTTCTTAATCGATTTTCGGCTTCTTAGGCCATCATCAGACATTTACTGAACTTTCGTTGTCAATAAACAAGAAAAGTAGTTACATACAGAAAAATAAATTACCTTCTTTGATGGAGCAGTTACAGTGTAAATAAATGACATCTGTAAATTAATAGTACTGGAAAAGGAAACATAGATAGTATACTTCGAGAAACAGTGCAACTATAAAATCTTACAACATGACTCCCGTGAATAAAATAGAATTGAAGAATGTAATGTTTGAAGGGTTGTTCAAAACTCAAGGTGACACAAAATCTAAGAAATGTGGAAGGCATCTAGCGCCAGAGCTTTAGAAAAGAAAAATGATAAATGTGGTTCACTCGTATAAGTTAAACTCATGCTCTCGTATATTTACTTATTTATTGATTTGATAAAGCTGTTCACTGATCTAGATCTCATATTATATGTTCCAGAGCTGACTAAAGTGCAGAAGCGGTAAACGATTCTACGTTGTTATTCCTACTTTAGTTGTTTCACATGCTACTATTGACATTAAATATACCTTAAGCTTATCGTAGGATTCTAAAGAAAAAATTAAAATAATCGCAGTACTTCTCGAGTTATAAAAGGTTAAAGGGACAGACGGAGGGAAAATGTGTCCCTATTTTATATATTAGTATGACGTCTCTAGCTGAATTTTACTTATAGCAAAAAAATTGTACCACACAACGGCGCCACCTGTTGCTGCGCTATAAGGTCATTCACTGTACCCATCAATAATACACGCCTGGCCATTAAAATTGCTACATCACGAAGATTAGCTTTTCTGAGCATTCACACAAGGTTGGCGCCGGTGGCGACATCTACAATATGCTGACATGAGGAATGTTTCAAACCGATTTCTCATACACAAACAGCAGCTGACCGGCGTCGCCTGGTGAAAAGTTGTTGTGATGCCTCGTGCAAAGAGGAGAAATGCGTAACATCACGTTTACTACTTTGATAAAGGTCGGATTGTATCTATCGCAAATGCGGTTTATCGTATCGCGACATTGCTGCTCGCGTTGGTCGCGATTCAATGTTAGCAGAATATGAAATCGGTGGGTTCAGGAGGGCAATACGGAACGCCGTTCTGAATCCCAACGGCCTCGTATCACAACCAGTCGAAATGACAGGCATCTTATCCGCATGGCTATAACGGATCGTGCAGCCATGTCTCGATACCTGAGATGGGGACGTTTGCAAGACGTCAACCATCTGCTCTAAAAAAATTATCGTAGGTAATATTTTTACGACTACATACAAGATTAAACATTTAAGATGTTATTAACATGAAGATAATGTCAATAATTAACACTGTCGTCTTCGATGTATGTTTTATAAAACTGTAATTTATTTAATGTCGCTAGATTAGCATTTTGTTAAAACTAGAGCCCCACTCTATTCGAGGTATGAGGAATAGCATTTTTAATTCATGTTTTAAAATATTAGTTACTGAAATGGTAGTTAATATTGCTATGATTCTGTTATTTTAATAATTTATTATTTTATTTATGAATGTGGCATAAAGTTCGGATTCTCCGCTACGCCACTGTCCCTGTAAGAATGTGTACTTGTTTTACTTTTAGGTGCATATGCGAGAATCTAATGACTGTCTGAATGTGGGTAGTAATAGCTCGCTTTGCATGGTTCTCCTGGCTCAGAGTCGATAGTTCGTCGTTATAAACCCCTGCTGCTGATGCGACCAAAGAGGTTTCTACACCCTTTGGTTACAGGCCAGTCGGCGAACCCTCTCCAGGGCGAGTCTCGCGATCTACTTTCCCCACCACCGGTGTTCTCATGGGTTTTGCCAGTTTCCGGTAATTTTCGCGCCTCCTGGCCGCTGGGTGTTCACTTTGTGCTGGTATCGTTGTGAGGTAAGGTTGGTTCTGCTCTTGTGTCCGCGGAGATGGTAGCGATTCATTGTCTACAATGTTTATTGTAGACTCTTGAACTTAGATTCATTTTTCGGAATATTTTTTCCGATTGTGCACGGAAATGTGTTCTAGTTTTTCAATCCAGTGATTTCCAACAGATAAACGTGTTGTATGTGTTACTAGTTGCAGTTTGATAACGGCCTGGTATATTCAAACCTTTAGTGATTATGTGGCGGTGTACGAACTCTGTGTAAATTCTTTCTACCTTTGTGGGGCCCGATTTCTAACAGACGATATGTTCATTTTTGTACTGTTTCCTTTCGTGAGGGATGTGTTCCACGTGGTTGGTTCTTAAAATAATGCCTTCATATTTCACTATTGTTTGTTCCATGCCCATCAGTCAAGTAACTGTGCATGTATCCTTCTGATTTCCATTAACATTTAGCGATCTTCTCTCCCACCTATTTTAATTTTGCCGTTTCTTCTCCGAACTTGTAATATGCACTCAGTCTTTGTCAGTAATTCTCTTCGAGCCTTGTACAACCTCCTTCAATAGCTTGCTTATGAAATTCTGTGTATTTCTAAGGGTTGCATGCCGTAGTTTTTGTTTTATTTTTCCGACTTTGTAATTATTTGCCAGCCGCGGTGGCCGATGGGACTGCGACGCGCTAGTCACGCTCTGCACGGCCACTACGGTCGGGGGTTGCCGTCCTTAGTGTTAGCTAGTTCATAAGTAGTTTGTAAGTTTAGGGACTGGTGACCACGTAGTTAAGTCCCAAACACAATCGCATGTTGCTGCATTTCAGTAGCCTCCTTATGAATTCTAAGTAGTTATAGGGGTTGCACGCCGTAGTTAATTTTCTTTATTTTTCGGAAATTGAATTTATACATTTTTATCGGGTGCGAACTCCGACTTCAGGGGTTTGCATCTAGTCACCTGAATTCAAGCCACTTCTCATAGAACCAGTGCCTAGACAGTTAACTCTCAGATTGCAACTTAAGAGTCCGCCGTGATTTTGTGTAATGAATCCGATTTTTAATCACTTCACCTTCAGCGGAGTGCAATCATGTGACGTAGCCGTTTGCCGCCGTTAGTGTGTTTGCTCGCGGTCTAATCCAAATGCAACGTAACTTTGCTTTACTCACGCACCATCTCCAATCAGAGCCATCTTCGCAGTTTTATTGTATGTTGTGTGGTACCACAGGGTTTCCTGCATTTCGCCTACGATAGCGGCGTCTGCTTTTGCCTCTTTTCAGCACGTTGATTTTGGAGAGTTTCGCTGTTGCATTACGTGTGTGTGAGCGGGTGAGTGTTGTTTGTAAATCCTCCCCCCAGTAGCGTTAAATTCTGTGTAATTTACGTTAAATTCAATGCTGGGCATCGTCAGTATTAGATAATGTAAATTGGATGCGTTTTTATTGTATTAACAAAATCGGTTCCCCATTTGCTTGCGTTCGACCTGAATAAGATAGTTAAGTTCAGTATAATTTTGACTTGCCTGTAAATTGTAGTTTCCGAGCACCTTCCGCCTTTTTATTTCATATTGTTTTTTACTAGTGCTGAGAACAAGCTCAGATGAATTTTTTATATTTAAGCTCCGTTGCGCCATAAATGTTTTTCTTTAGCCACCTTCATTAAATAACTTTCATTGTGGTGGCTTGTTTATTAATGCCTGTGTGTAATTTCGTGTGAGCTGCTACGTATATTGGCCACTGTATCGTTAACTTCCTGCCATTAGAGTAATTTGAACCATGTCAGTTCTCAATTTGGGCCAGGGAACAAGGTTTTGCATCAGGGAATACCCGATAGTTTCTCACAGAACTTTTGCTAATTTTACTGCTAAAATTAAGCTTTTTTTTATAACAGTTGATTCTTATCTGGGTACCTCCTACCAGTACAGTGGCCTACTTTTAACATTAATTATAAAGTTTTCTCACCTATTCAAAGCCAAGTCGGCCAGTTCATTCATTGCTGCAGAAAAGTGATTTTTGAAGCACAACACAGACACCGCGGCGGAGCGGCCGAGCGCATTGAGGCACTATGCTACGATGCGCGAGGCCGTCGGGGGTTCGAATCCCTCCTCGGGCATCGATGTTTGTGCCGTCTTTAGTATAAGCTACGTCATAAGTAGTTTGTAAGTTTAGGGACTGATGACTCAGTAGTTAAGTCCCATAAGCTCTACAAACATTTGAACATCACAGACGACTGTGGCACCACTGTTACTCTCTTTATCTGAACTGTGTAAACAATGGTCTTCATTGTTGCAAAGATGTTCCTGAACTCCATCAATGCTAGTTATATAAACTCTTATATTCATATGCATACGGACCTTCTGGAAGGATCATGGGTCAACTGGGTTATTGTACAAACATCTCCATCTGACTAATTTTCTACATAGCTTGCCAAAATTTTGTAGGCACTTGTCATAGCGTGACACAAGATTTTGTATGCCTTCTTCAGAGATGGTGGCCGTCTGTGTATTCAACCATGTTGTAACAGGTTCTTTCAGCTCGTCATCATCGTTGAAATATTGACCACCAAGAACAGATTTAAGATTAAGAAGAGATGAAAGTTGCTAGAAACGAGGTCCGAGTCGGACGTAAGAATTCTGGGTAGCCAACGTAAGTAAAGTTAAGAAAATTTCAGTTTTTCAGTAACAATTTCAAATTTAAATATCGTGAGATATGCGAAAGTTCCATAGCAAAGGCACCAGCTCATCAGTAACCACAGAAGGGCTTCTAGATCTACATATACATCTACATGGGATACTCTGCAAATCACATTTAAGTGCCTGGCAGAGGGTTAATCGAACCACCATTATACTATTTATCTCCCACTCTTGAATAGCGCGCGGGAAGAAAGAACAACCGAATCTCTCTGTTCGAGCTCTGATTTATCGTATTTTATTCTGATGATCATTTCTACCTGTGTAAGTGGGAGTCAACAATATATTTTCGCATTCGGAGGAGAATGTTGGCGATTGGAGTTTCGCAAGTAGCCCACGCCGCAGCGATAAGAGCCGTTGTTGTAAAGATTCCCATCCCAGATCCTGTATCATTTCCGTAACGCTGTCTCCCCTGTATCGTGACTATACGAAACGAGCTGCCCTTCTCTTTTGATGTCCTCCGTTAAACCCACCTGATAAGGATCCCACACTGGGCTGCAATACTCCAAAAATGGACGAACAAGCGTAATGTGTGCAGTTTCTTTTGTAGTTCTGTTGCAAGTTTTAGGGGTTCTGCCAATAAAACGCAGTCTCTGGTCTGCCTTTCCCACTATATTATCTACGTGTTCTTTCCAATTTAAGTTTGAAGCAATAGTAATTCCTAGATATTTTGTGGAGTTTACGGCCTTCACTTTTGATTGATTTATCTTGTAATCAAAGTTTAACGGATTTCTTTTCGTACTCATGTGGACGACTTAACACTTCTCATTATTTAGAGTGAATTGCAAATTTTTACACCATACTGTTATTCAGATCGTTCTGCTGTTGCTTTTGATCTTCAGATGATTTTACGAGACGGTAAATGACGGCGTCATCTGCAAACAACCTAAGAGGGCTACTTAGATTTTCCCCTAAATCGTTTATGTAAATAAGGAACAGCAGAGGATCAATAACACTACCCTGTGGAGCGCCCGATATCACCCCCGTTTTAGTCGTTGCCTTACCATCGATTACTACGAACTGTGTCCTCTCTGACAAGAAATCCCCTATCCAATCGCAAATTTGGGGCGATATACCATAACCACGCAATTTGATTAAAAGTCGTTTGGGAGGTACGGTGTCAAAAGCTTTCTGGAAATCAAGAAATACGGAATCGATTTGCGAACCCTTGTCGATAGCACCCATCACTACGTGTGAATAAAGAGCTAGTTGTGTTTCGCATGTACGATATTTTCTAAATCCGTGTTGACCTTGGGTAAATAGATCGTTCTGTTCGAGGTAATTCATAATATTTGAGTACAGGATGTTCCAAAACCTTGCTGCAAATTGACGTCAATGAAATAGGCCTGTAGTTTAATGGGTTATTCCTACTGCCTTTCTTGAATATAGGTGTGACCTTTGCAACTTTCCAATATTTTGGTAAAGATCCTTCTTTGAGGGAGCGGTTGTATATGGCTGTTAAGTAAGGAGCTATCGCTTCAGCATAATCAGATAGAAATCTAATGGGTGTACAATCCGGACTAGAAGACTTGTTCTTGTTAAGTGATTTTAGTTGCTGCTCTACTCCGATGATATCTACTTCTACGTTACTCATTACGGCATCTGTTCGTAATTCGAAACCTGGAATATTGGTTTCGTCTTCTTTGGTGAATGAGTTTCTAAAAGTAATTCGTTCTTCATCATGACCTTCATTGAACAGTCTGACCCACCTTCTAACTATTGAATTACTTATAGCATTTGTCCGTAAGCCTCGCAGATATGCCGATGAATTCCCTTTGTTTTATCTTTGCATTTAGAAAACGAAACACATATCTGATTTCACACGCGCTGGCATTTTCAATTACGACTGACTTTATAAAGAAGCACTACAAAACACACGTCGGCAGGAGCGATCTGAAAATGGCGTACGTGTCTTCTCCTTGAAGACATGTCGGGAACTTATTCCGTGGGTGACGTTCGTATTTTCCCAATATGGATTTCCCGGGTTTCATTGATGTTCCAATATGAGGGGTCTCACTTAACGTGGTATAACCGGTAGTGCAATTTATAATAAAGTATTTGTTTACTTACATTTAATAGTTCTGTGGGTGTCCTACCTATAATATTTAGTTGTCACATGTTAGCCTACTGGTTAAGATGACACATATATGACCTCATAAATGCAAGCGTCATAAATGCAAGAGGAGGTTGACCTGTCTCGCGCTTTAGTTATTACATTTTATTTTATTTTTATCTGATAAGACGATGAATATAAACCAGTTTCAATTAGATATTGTTTTGTACAAATAACCGGAGAAAAGTGAAAATATTTTCAGCTTGAAGCGTTTACCTTATTTGGCCTTTGTTCCTCCTAACGTAAAATTATGTTGCACTGCAGTAGCACCAAGCAATTCAAATTTGGAAAGACGAGGCATCATAATGGTCTTTTGTCAAGAATTAGACAAATATAGGTGGAAATGGCTGGCAGTACGACATTCTGAGCAATTCTTCACTATTCCAAATGAGCAACACTTCTAAAACAGTCATCAGTGTCAAGCACACAGCGAGACGCAAGAGAGGGTTTTAATCTCGCGCAATATCTACCAACAGCCGTTGCACGTCTAATTCAAAGAAGCTACCCCCGATTCAGTCGCCACCCTCGCTGATCCGGTTTAGGCAAATTGCTGCAGAAAAAGGACGAAAGACTCCGAAACGCGTTGAAGAGAGTGCTAATCCCCTCTTCAAGCTATTGAATAATTGACAGTAGGCGGAAGCGACGGAATTTAAATGAAATCTTCAGTGAACACTTTAATTCCAAATTCCCTTTCATCTCGCCTCGGCTAAATTATGCAGCTGAAACGAGGACTCTGAAACTCGATGATTAAAGTGGAGGCGACATTCAGCCTGTATGCTGTTTTCTGTTTGGCGCAGGTTAATGCGTGGCAATCAGCAAGTGTCCGAAGCACCTTTTTAACGTGTTAATTGCCACGTAACGCCTCCCCGCCCGATTTGCTCCCAACGGAGCACAAAAAGCATCAATTAAACCTTTAAATTAACTGAATCACGTTCAGCTGGATGTCCACGTGTGCACTCTATTCCATGGCGCCCGCTTCGCAGTTTACATTCATGCATGTTCAACGACAGTACTCACCTAGAAGAGTTAATTGTAGCTTAATAGACACTGTCGTTTTTCCCTGTTGCAATTGACTGGGTGTTTCCATAGAATAAAGTTTGATTGTTTAAAAATATTCAAACTCGTAAATTAAGTAATTTTACAATACACAGCTTACTTAAGAGAGCAACTAAAGAAACAGGTTATCACCATTTCACACTCTTCTTTCAATAATGAAAAATCACAAACAAAATTCTCTTTAAGAAATGTTTTCGTTACAAATTATGTAACAAAGGCAATATCTATCGTAAAAACTGTTGTCGCCAGTCTCAATCGAGTAATTTCGAATACTGTGTTGAACTAATGAAAAAGTGCTTTAACGCCTTTCGCATCTTACTTTTACACTTATATGTTAATCATCAATTAATTTTGTCGAATTACCGTAGAACTAGGTACGTGGTTGTGTTCCTTCACATTCTCACTTATATGTTTGCCTTTGCTATCATTCTGAATTTTATCAGTATAAGATGTCATAGTAAACTCTCATATAGTTTGAGACATAAATTTGACGTTATGTTTCACGGCGGGGTTAAACTGTTGGTATATCGACATATACTTGGCGCATAGTTCATCTTGTGGTGAAAGCATTGACGACGCTCCTTTAGTTTACCACCTTCTCCAGGAATCCTGTAAAAGTTCACTTTCTTCCTTTTCTGAACATCGGTAACTTAGGGACTGGTGTAGCCATTAAAATCGCAACAACTGATAACTTATTCATAAAAGATAGAGTAAACTACGAGGTATACCCACAAAGTAAGTTCCGTTTCGTTAAACAAACGTGTACAGATGCAGAAAAAATGTTTATTGTACATAAATCTACAACTGTTTAACTAAGGTTCTACGTAGCTTCCTTAATTTTCTAGACACTTGTCATAGCATGGCACATGTTTTTCTATGCCTCCTTCATAGAAGGTTGCCATGAGCGTATTCAACCATGTTCCTTCAGCTCGTGATCAGCGTTGAAGTGTTGACCATCTGCGGAGCGCGCGGTTGCTCGCCGTCGGAGGTTCGAGTCCTCCCTGGGGCGTGTGTGTGTGTGTGTGTGTATGTGTGTGTGTGTGTGTGTGTGTGTGTGTGAGTGTGTGTGTGTGTGTGTGTATTGTCATTAGGTTAGTTTTCTTTAGTTTAATTTGTTTGTAAGCTACAGACTGACGACCACGCAGTTTGGTCCGATAGATTTACAAACATTTGAACATTTTGTTGACCACCAAGGGCAGACTTTAGGTATAAGAAGAGATGAAAGTCGCTAGAAGTGAGGTCCGGGCTGTACGGAGGATGATCAAACACGTCCCACTGATATTCCCGAAACAGTTGTGTGATCACATTCTCCGTGTCAGGTCAGGCATTATTGCGAATAAAATTAAAAAAAAAAAAAAAAACGCCACCTTTTTTTGACAGTAATCCTCGGTGCTTATTCTGTATTGCGCTGCGCAATTTAATAGTCACACAGTAAACATGTGTATTGATTGTTTCGCAGCGTGGTAAGAAACCAATAGGCAAAATGCCTTTTCTGTCCCAAAAACCGGTGCACCTGACAACTTTTACTTAGGCGTAACCTCCGTTGAGGATGAAATGTGCCACCATTCCATTGATTGCTGTTTTGTTCCAGGGGTGTCATACGATACCAAAGTTTCATTCCCCGCGACAATTCGAAAAAAAAAAAAAAAATCATTGCCTTCTTCATTGTAGCGTGTCAAAAACAGAGATGCACTGCCCTTTTTTTTTTTTTTTTTTTTTTTTTTTTTTTTTTTTTTTTTTTTTTTTTTTTTCTCAGTAAGAATGTTGGGTACCCAACGTGAGCAAAGTTTTCGAAATTCCAGTAAAATTTTCATGGATTAGTGATCGTATGTTTGCGGAACTTCAATAGCAACAGCACTAAGTGTAAACTTACGATTGTGCTTACTCTTCAATTGTGTGAACGAGTTCGACAGCAACCACTGACATGGGGTCCACTTCGTTCTTCATCGTGCCCTGCATCACGTCCTTCATTCAACAGACAGACCCATGATCTAACCACTGAATCACTCATAGTATTTTGTCTGTAAACGTCGAAGATTTATCGATTAATTTTCTGAGGTTTAACTTTCTTTGCCTTTAGGAAACGAATCACAGATCTGATTTCATACGCGGTGGCATTTTCAATTGCTGCTGACAAAAAGAAGGATTACAAAGCACACGTCGAAGGCAGCGATTTGAAAATGGCGTACATGTCTTCTCCTTGAGTCGGAATGAGTATCTCCTACGCTGGGAACTGCGATCGTAGCGCTGTCGCGGATGGAAATAAAAGTGGAACTTACTTTGTGGACGACCTTCGTATTGGAGGTGTCCAATTTTGTGTTCTTGTCACTGTGGACGATTCTATTTCATGACACCAGTATCGTAATAAATTACCATAAACGGAATAAATGATGAGACATCAATAATTAAATGAAAACTAAATAGCGTATGGCTTCATCGAATGATAGATTTCTGCAGTGCTTGACACTCATGACACTGTTTCTTACAGGTAAATATTGTGTTAAAAGTTTTTATGGTCTGTTTTACATTATTTACAGAAGAATAGCAACTTTCTCCCCTTATGAAAAATCAGTTGGATTGGTACTTTACAGCAAGATCATCAATTGTCTGAATTAATTGGACTATTCAGATCTATTTTATGTGAAAATGGTCAAATAGTATTAAATTATGAGTTATTATAAAGAGCCATATTTGCACTTACAAGGGGACCACATGTGTATCGTATTTTTGAATTTTTTTATATTTATGGTACGTTCAGAACTCAAATAACAATCAACCAAAGCCATTCGACGAAACTCTCAAAATTTCTTGGAAAAAACCTAATTTGTGGTTTTGCAATTTCTCACATTCTTCCGCTTCACTTTCTCTGTCTCGAGATACGGTAGCAAGCATTTGGCTCCAAAAGGCCCTCCTTATTCTAGTGTTTCTTTAGATCCACATAGTGAAATATTTTATCGTTATAGTTGTACAGTCAATAAGTTCTGAGAATTGACGCTTGGTAGACAGGCAACCACTGTTCGAAGCATACGCTGCTGTATTCCAGGTGGCTGATTGTCGTTCCTGTTGCGGATCGTAAAGAAAACACCATGAGTCGCCTCCACAGTCGATGACGTCACCACAATTCATGCGATAATCACGTTAGTCTTGCGATTGGACTCGTGACACACTTTGATGGGTAAAACGAGGCATGTTGCAATCCATCAGAATTTTCTGGCAAGTACCATGGCTGATCCCACTGCTACTGCGACAACACCTACTGATTGGGAGCGGTTAGCACGCAACAACGATGCAACTTTCTGCAACTTGCGTTCCGTTTTATCTGCACAACCAGTACGCACATTATTCTCTAAAATGTCCCATCGTTGCATAAATTATCGGCACCACCTAAACACAACGATTCAGTACGTCATCACCGTAGACCTACTGCATCATTTCAAACTTTTCGGTACAGCCTGATGTTTACCCGTTGCTCACACTGTGATACAGCAAGGTCCGTCGCAACAAAGAGCGTACGTCTACTTTCAGTGCATGCACTCAACTGTCTCCTGCAGGGACGGTAGAATAACCGACATGGTACCAGACAATGGCACCACCTGTTGAACCGTCATGAGGCCAGTCTCTGTACCCACCAAATACCCACCAAATACGTGTACACGAAAGTTGTTATTCACAATAATAATTATGCAAGGAGGTCAATGCAACTTAAATAACTCCATAGCCGCTTAGCAATAGATGGCTCTCTCTGGCTCAGAGTCGATAGTTCGTCGTTATAAACCCCTGCTACCGATGCGACCAAAGAGGTTTCTACACCCTTTGGTTACAAGCCAGTCGGCGAACCCTCTGCAGGGTGAGTCTCGCGATCTACTGTCCCCACCACCTGTTTTCTCATGGGTTTTGCCAGTTTCCGGTAGTTTTCGCGCCTCCTGGCCGCTCGATCTTCACTTTGTGCTGGGATTGTGGTGAGGTAAGGTTGGTTCTGCACTTGTGTCCGCAGAGATGGTAGCGTTCATTGTCTATCATGTATAATGTAGACTCTTGAACTTAGATTCATTTTTTGGAATATTTTTTCCGATTGTGTACGGAAATGTGTTCTAGTTTTTCAATCCAGTGATTTCCAACAAATAAACGTGGTGTATGTGTTACTAGTTGCAGTTTGAAAACGGCCTGATATATTCAAACCGTATGTGATTATGTGGCGTTGTACGAACTCTGTGTAAATTCTTTCTAGCTTTGTGGGGCCGAGTTCTAACAGACGATATGTTCATTTTTGTACAGTGCATGTAAAACCTTTATCGTTTCGTTCCGTGACTGACGTGTTCCACGTGGTTGGTTCTTAAAACAAAGCCTTCATCTTTCACTATTGTTCGTTCCATGCCCATCAGTCAAGTAACTATGCATGTGTCTTTCTGAATTCCACTAACATTTCGCGATCTTCTCTCCCCGCCTATTTTAAATTTGCCGTTTCTTCTCCGAACTTGTAATATGCACTCATTCTTTGTCAGTAATTCTCTTGGAGCCTTTTACGACCTCCTTCAATAGCTTGCTTATGAAATTCTATGTATTTCTAAGGGTTGCATGCCGTAGTTTTCATTCTCACTTTTACATCTTTGTAATTATTTCACGTTTCTAGTTTTTTGAGACTGGACTTCATCCGTCTCTGTAATCGCTCCTATCGCATGTAACTGCATTTCATTCGCTTCCTTTTGTAATTCTACGCATTTCTATGGGTTGCATGCCGTAGTTTTTATTTTTCCGACTTTGTAATTATATACCGGCCGCGGTGGCCGAGGGGACTGAGGCGCTCCAGTCACGGTCTGCACGGCCACTATGGTCGGGGGTTCGAATCCCCCCTCGGGCATGGATATTTGTGCCGTCCTTAATGTTAGCTAGTTCATAAGTAGTTTCTAAGTTTAACCCCGTAGTTAAGCCCCATAAGCAATACAAACATTTAAACATCATTTTGTGATCGAAATCGATCTGCAAAAACATTAATAAAAACGACCAATGCTGCATACTGTATTTATTATATTCATATCAGTTTTAGTCACACTTCTAGACAATAAACACGAATAAAATAATACTTATAACGTAGTTTATCGGTGCAGTTATATCTAACTTGAGGATTTTTTTTTATCTTGATACCACTAAATTTGAAGTAACTTACAAATCATCTATATCTTCATTTTTAAAAGCTAAGACAACTGAAAGAGACTATCGACACAGCGATGGTAGAGGAAGAGGACAAAAACAGGGGGACGGAGAAGACGGAAGTGAAGGGGGTGATGGATAGATTCAGATAGAGGGAAGAGGAGGTAGATGGGAAAAGTGGAATACAATTGCTGTTTACGAAGGCAGTTATACACCACATGTTCAAGAATTTTCACGTTCCATATTGGGCTTGTTGTACAGAAACCTGTTCAATTCGAATTCATTGAATAACAGACTGACTTGTTTGCCCGTGAAGTTAGCTGACGAGAATATACGAATCGAGCAGCCCTATCTAGGACATTTTTCACACTTTACAGCCACGTTGTTCCGAAATATCAATGCAGAAAAGTCTTCTCTCTTGGAATCAATGTTCATTATAATTATACCACACAACGAGAAAACTATCAAAACGCCATATCCAGAATCGGGGGTTTGTAGGTCTAAATGTGTTGACTGTCCATCCGAGTATATGGGTTACATTGGGAGGGCCATGAAAATAAGTTTCAGTGAACATCTCTGGACACAAAAGGGGCACTTAAGAAAGTGATCTCATTTGACGAGCATTTAAAAGCTTATGTGCTCAAGTAATCACTATTGAAAATTTAGGGACATCGAATTATCCCCAAAAAGGACGAAAACATTTCAGATATCTATGCAGAATTCTCAAGGATCAGTTGACCTAAAAGAGAAAGCATTTTTCGAAACTTTTATGAGAATTTCATACTAATGATATTTCCTATTCGTGTAGGTTTTCGCGGCCGGCGTCTTCAGTAATTAAAACTTCCGGGCTGAGAGGCCATGGTCGAACAGTAAAAATTCCTTCCCCTGACGTTTCGTTGCCGGCTGCGGGCAATATCTTCCGAGGTGAGTCGACGACTGGCTGCTGGGCCGTGGAGATCCTGCTTATTTAGAAGGCATAGAGGGCGCCACCACTCGTCACGTGATGTCAACAGTAAATCTCTGGCTGGCGTCATTACTCTCGATCAAAGGTAATCGATTGTCACATCTTTGGTACAAAGCAGACCGCCAAATCTTGTCTAACTTCAAGTCTTCTTCCTTCCCGTCAAAATTATTGCGGTGTTTAAAAATCTCTATAGCCTCTCTATTCATACGTGCATAATAATGCGATGTCTTACCTAGCACGATATTTCCGTTACGTACTTCAGCCAACAATTTCAATTTGTTTACATGATATTTGTCATTTATGTAATGATCTGTCTGTATCTACTGCACTTTTTTGACCGACTGATGTATTGACCGTTACTGCCACTGCATATTTGAACGGCGCCCCGGGCTGTGCCAGGAGTGGCGCATGTCATGTTAATGCAGCTGAAACGAAGCCCCACTGTGTGCTACAAGGACATAATGCAAAGTGATAACCGTAATGGAAATGTACAGTTCCACCGATGTTTCGTATACAGTAATAATTTATCTTCCAATAGTCCAATGAGATGAATACAATATCAATTCCATTTCTAACAGCCTATGGTAACGTAACTCCAGTATTCTCGTTATTTTGGTGCCTGAAGTTATATTCTACATTTTAGACATGTTACCGTCCCGTCCATTATAGAGTAGGCATAATTTTATTACCAGGTATTTTTGAAATCTTTTGCTACAGATCTCACAATGTATATTAAAATAGGAGTAATATCTTAATTTTTTTTTAATTTTGTTGTTATTGTCTTGTTTGTACTAGTCAGTTCCTATTTCTTAGATATCCGATGATTCCTTAACCGGACGTAACTCGTCATAACCGAATTAATATATAATAAAAATTATGCCACCATGACAGTATTTTCATCAATAAATGCTCAAGATTCGGATAAACAACTGATCTATGTGCATAAAATGTTCTCGGTTTTCCTGACGGGTCAAATATGAGTGAGAGCCCAAGCTTTCGACTATATCCTTCGTAGTCCTCGTCAGTGATTAAGCTGACTGCTATGTATTGGAGGCTTCCGCTTATATGACCAGGTGATGGCTTCTCATTGGCTGGCTTACGTGGAAAGCTTAGGCTCTTACCCACATTTGACGCTACCAGAAAACCGAGAACATTTTATGCAAGGACTCCGTCTCCAAAGACGTCGTACTCAACTGATCTATATGTTTGTGCTGAAACGGACAAACAGTAAATATTATCAGTCTTCCGGGTTTTCAATAAAGATTTTCTGAGCGAATATTTTTGTTTAAATTTCGTTTTAGTCCAGAGAGACACAGAAACCCAAAGCAGGATAATAATGCCATTGAAGTAGTTATACACAAGGAGGTAACAGTGTTAGGTTTTTTTGTTCTGTTTCTTTCCACAGTTGCTGTATTACATTAATGTGTTCATATTTCAGTTATCCGTCTATGCGACTCATTAATAATAGCTTTTATTGCCATATGCATTTCGCAGTACCAACCAAAACAAAGAATCAAGCAGGTTGTGGTAGTCAAGCGGTCGGGGGGTCCGAATCCCCCCCGGCATGGATATTAGTGCCGTCCTTAGTATTAGTTAGTTCATAAGTAGTTTTTAAGTTTAGGGACTGATGATCCCGTAATTAATTCCCATAAACTCTACAAACATTTGAACAAAAGCACAACACAAACAAAATGGCATGTGCCTAATGATGCTAGCTGTGAAGTGTTGAAAAACGATAATGCAAAAAGAACATAATCGAAGCAAAACAACTGGAAGCCACCAATGAGCACTTTATGTAAAGCTGTATCCACGAAGTACTGTTAAGTAACAGCATCCAGATATCAGTAACTATACTAAAATAATGCACCAGAACTGTTTACAAACCTAAAATACTAAGAAACGTACATACAAAATATTGTAAAATATAATCACCTATACATTACAGGCCAGTGATACCTTCCAATGGAATGGCCGCGTGGTCTAAGACACCATGCTACGGAGTAAGCGGACGTTCCCGACAGAGATTACAGTCCTCCCTCGGGCATGTGAGTGTGTGTGTGTGTGTGTGTGTGTGTGTGTAGTGTCCTTAGAGTAAATTTGTTTACGTAGTTCGTAAGTCTAGCGAATATGCCCATAGCAGTTTCGTCCAATAGGTTTACAATTTGAACATTTTATACACTGAAGAGACACAGACAGTGCTATATGCATGCGTTTGCGAAGTTTAAACACTTAGAGGACGGCGTTGCGGTCGGCAACGCATATATATATATATATATATATATATATATATATACAGCAGGTGTTAGATCGGTTAATGCTGCTACATTTGCAGGTTATCACGATTTAAATATCCGAACGTTGTGTTGTAGTCGGCACATGATAGATGGGTAAGGATGAGATGGGAATTTTCCCTTATAACAATGTCAAGAGTGTACCGTGAATACCGGGAACTATAACATACAATCTCTAACTTCGTTACGGCCGTTTAACGTGACAGAAATGCAACCAATTTACTACAAATAAACAATCACTGAGACGGATTTTCGTCTCGAATATGTCAAAGACATTATTAATAAATCTGAAGCATTGAATTAAAACTTGTGATGCGGCCGGAAATCGAACCTGGACTTCCATGCTTACTAGACAGACATCTTACCGTTAGACCACCAACCACTAACAATTAAAGCGCCTCGGTATAGTCTAACTACGATTTCCCTCCACGTCACAAACTTTAATTCAGCTTCTGTGTTCCAAAGATAATTGCCACTACTGCCAAGGCTCTCCATGCAGCGGAAGAGTACCTCGGCAATGGACATATTGGAACAATCCTGTTAAGGTGATATAAATATCAATTTACTAAATGCCTAGTAAGCATGGAGGTCCGGGTTCGATCCCCGGCCGCATCACAAATTTTAATTCATGCTTCAGATTTATAAATAATGTCTTATATTCGAGACGAAAATCCGTCTCAGGGATTGTTTATTTGTAGTAAATTGATATTTATATCACCTTAACAGGATTGTTCCAATGTGTCCATTACCGAGGTGCTATTTCGCTGCAGGAAGAGCCTTGGCAGAACTGGCAATTATCTTCGGTACACAGAAGCTGAATTAAAAATTTGTAATGTGGAGGGAAATCGTACTTAGACTATTCCAAGGCGCCTGATTCGTTAGTGGTGTGGTGGTCTAACGGTAAGACGTCTGCCTATTAAACATGGAGGTCCTGGTTCGATTTCCAGCCGCATCACACATTTTAATTCAATGCTTCAGATTTATAAATAATGTCTTAGAAATGCAATCCTTTCGCACATTGCTTCCGATATCAATTCAGGGCCATCAGCAAGTGTGAACCATTCAACGAAACATCATCGATACGGAACTTTGGAGCCGAAGGCCCAATCGTACCCCTTGTTGATGGCGCGACACAAAGCTTTACACCTCGTGTGGGCCTGTCAGTACCGACAATGGGGTGTTGGTGGCTCGAAGCGTAATGCATTTCATTGAGTGGATGCATGAAGACGGGTGTGGACCAGCCTCATGAGTCCATGAGGAGTGTTGGTGTAGGCTTAGTAATGCGGTGGACGTGTGCAGTTGGAGTGATATGGGTCCCCTGATACGGCTAGATGTGACTCTGACCGGTGACACTGCGTACGCAAACGGTTGATGACCTGCCTCTATTCACGTCCATTGTCCATTCTCACGGACTTGGATAATTCCAGCAGGACAGAAGAGCCGCAGAGTGGCTTCAGGAAAATTCCATTGGCCACCAAACTCCACGACCTTTACTGAGGATATTAGAGATACTGCTGTGCTGTTCAGGAGAAATCTCCATCCTCTCGTATTCTAACGCATTTGTGGCCATCTCTATCCGTGCGTCCCTTCGGCGTGCAGGGGCTCTGCCTTTTTCACGTGAAAATATGGCAGTGCACAGTACTCGAGTGTTTAATGCTTGTGAAGGCCTGCTTTGCGAGCAATAACAGTCCATCTGCGGCTCAAAGAATTTTTGCGGCCCGATTCGAACTGAAAACAACATGACCATGTGTGCTAGCAGTGAATAATATGATTTTCTATTTTGAGATAGCCGGTTGTATTCGTTATGACAGTATTTGCAATGTCGGTAGTCAAAAAAGCCTTAAAAGGCCTCTAAACTCCGACAAGACACGCGCCGTGTCTCAAACCAGCCTTAGTAAATCGATCAGACGAGGTGCGCAATAGCTGGTTACAAATAGTAGACACTGCGGCAATCTGCTATTGAAGACATGCATGTCATCACATACAAATTGCGGTCATGTCAGACAGTGTCACAGGGCAATGGAACAGCGGTTGTGTAATCCTTACATGTTAAGCGATTGAAAACTTTATTTTGAGAAATTTATTCATTTAAATATGTGTCAAATGTCTACATAATTTTATGTTGCATAAATGTCACCTCTCTGAAGGTGTACAGTGTAATACGTGTGTATTCAGTGTAAACGTAATGACTTGTTGTCGTCTGTTCAGTATAATGTATTTTCTATTTGTCAATGTTTTCTTTTTTTATAACTGTTTTGTAAATTATTTTGTACATAGTTTATTTATGATGTATTGTTAAACTGTGTAAACTGTTTTGCTTCGTGTGGAAATTCAATGATCGATAATTGCCTAAAACAGCTCCTATCAGACCAAAGACAATATTAAACTGTGGCGCTTGCTAGTTGTAGCGCAGGCAGCACAGCAATAACTTCCGCCCTGTGACAATTGTCGGACGTTCGTATAGCGGCTCGCGGAGTGCTCAAGTTGACAATGAAACAGTATTATTTTGAAAGTGAAAAGCATTACAATTAAAAGTGTTATAATCGAAATATATTAAATAAACAAGTTATTCGTTCGTCCTGCTCAAGGCAGAATTCGTGCATGCAGAATCGGTATACGTCGTGTCATGAGGAACGGATATAGTGTCGTCGCCGACACTAACGATCGCGGATAAATACATAAATACGCGGTATGCGAATATAAATGAATAATACGAACTAACCATAAACAATAAATCTATAGCTGAACTATAGTAAAATATACATTTACAACTTAAACATTAGTGATATACTAAATCGAGATAACTAATCTAAGATAAATTAACCTAACGAACGAAAAACATGTAAAACATTTCGTCCTTCAAGTTGGAGGTTACGTTCATAGTGATGGAAAACATTTTGACCCCCATGTTGACTGCCGGCCGCGGTGGCCAAGGGGACTGAGGCGCTCCAGTCACGGCCTGCACGGCCACTACGGTCGGGGGCTCGAATCCCCCCTCGGGCATGGATATTTGTGCTGTCTTTAGTCTTAGCTAGTTCGTAAGTTTAGGGACTGATGACCCCGTAGTTAAGTCCCATAAGCTGTACAAATATTTGAACATTTCCATGTTGACTGTTGCTGAAAAAAAGTTTTGTGTGAGTAAATTCCTCTTTTTCTGTTATTAATTTTGTGTCCCAGCCTCGTCGCCGCTTTTGTGTCTCGTTCCGTCGTAGGTGTCGGTGGCCGAGTGGAATGAGACCGACACAGGAATAAAGATAGCACGCTGGTGCAGGTACGGAGGGGAGCAGCCAGAAACTAGAAACTCTAGAGTAAATTAGAAAAGATATATATTTAACAGAATTTATACAATACTTAACTTTTACATTGTACTGCAGAAGGCTGATACATAGTTGAGCTAGAGTCCTGCCTAGTGCCTAACTGATAGCCAAGTCTTCACTGGTGCCTATCGGATTCCGAAGTCTTTACTGGTTCCTAACTCAGTCCCAAGTGAACGATGTCGTTCACTGGTGGCCACGAGCGGAGTTGCCGCAGAGGGCGCTCGTGGCTGTCGTCGTAAGAACGCCGCGCCGTGCGTGCATGGCGGCGCGCGGCGAAAGTAGGTGGCGCGCACTTTGGACTTGTGCGACACCACACCCCTCCCCCCCAAACCGCCGCGCCGTCGTGGCGTAGGGCTGAGGGCCACGGCGACGGCACTGGGAAGAGGGCCTGGGCGGGGGCGTTACTGGTGGGACGGGCGTCGTAGCTGAGGCTGGGATCGAGACGCCGTCCGCGCCCAGGCATCCGCCTTGCGATCCTCCAGGAAACCCGGCGAAACCTGAGGAAGGGCGCACACCCCCGCCCAGAGGGAGCAGGTCATCTTCTGAGGTGCGTGGCCCAAGCTGGGGGGGGGGGGGGGCCCGCACGGTCCCGGAGTCCCTCTCGTTGACGCTGTCATCTGCGGCGGCGACGGAGGCGGAGGGGCCGACTGCGTAGGAGGCGCGTCGACATCCATCGGGAGCTCGTAGCCCGGGGAAGCTGGGCCCGGCGGCGAGCGATGTGGCTGTGATCCCTGGCGGTGAACTGGGTCTGGAATCAAGAAACCGGAGACAGGATCGCGCGGCCTGTGCAAGCGCAATTGGTTTGCGTGGCGCCGCGGCTCCGACCCTGTGGAAGAACGTACAACATACATATTGCGACCGAGCACGCGCTGAATGGTGCCTGGCAACCATGTCTTCTTCATACCAGCAAACACCCTGTACAGCACCGGCGTCGAAACCTGAAAACGCGAAGCGCCATACGAACCGACTCGGTGCGTGGGAGGCTGCAGCAGGTGAAAGAGAGTGCGGTGACGGCGGCCGTGTAGCAGCTCGGCAGGAGACGGGCCGTCACGTGACATGCACCGATACGTAGACAGGAAAAATTGAAGAGCTTGCTGCCTGGAGTGCTGACCTTTCATCTTTTCCATGTGAGACTTTAATGTTCGAACGAAACGTTCTGCTTCACCATTGGACTGAGGGTGAAAAGGTGCGGTGGTGATATGCTGAATGCCATTCACACGACAAAACTGTTGAAATTCCGCACTAACAAACTGAGGTCCATTGTCACTGACGATAGTTTCAGGCAAACCTTCGATACAAAACACTGATGTTAAGGCACTGATTGTACTAGATGCGGTCGTTGAGTTCATGGCAACCACAAAAGGAAACTTGCTGAAGGCGTCTACAACAATTAACCATCGCGTATTCCAGAAAGGTCCGGCAAAGTCAATGTGTAAACGTTGCCATGGTCCCTTGGGGCGTAGCCAGTCTGAGAAACGTTGCGGAGGAGCCGCCTGATGCTCCGCACAAACTGTACACTGTGATGTCATGCTCTCTATCTGAGCGTCCATACCAACCCAGGTACAATGACGTCTGGCCAGTTGCTTTGTCCTAACAATACCCCAATGTCCTTGATGCAGGAGGCGTAACACTTCACGTTGCAGGGAACGAGGAACAATCACTCTTGTTTGGTCGTTGTCCGTATGTAACAACAGAACACCCTGACTTAAAGATAATGCATTACGTTGTGCAAAATAACGTCGAACCAGAAACAGATCAATGTCTTTGGCTCTGGCAGGCCAACCAAATCGAACAAAACGTGCTACCACACTTAGGTCTGCATCCGCCGCTGTTTCCTGTGCAACCCGACGAGAGTTCAAAGGGAAATCTGCGACAGCGGAAGCATCTCTGGAGTCTATCTGACAACATGCTATTTCTGAAGAATCAAATGACACATCCTGCCCGACCGGAAGTCGGGAAAGTGTGTCCGCGTTGGCGTGTTTAGTGGTAGGTCGGTACAAAATCTCATACTGATAATTAGACAGTATTAAGGACCATCTCTGAAGCTTTTGTGCCGTTCGTGGCGGAATTGGCTTTGTGGGTGAGAACAACGACGTGAGAGGCTTGTGGTCTGTCAACAAATAGAATTTTCTGCCATAGAGATAATGATGAAACTTTGTGACGCCGTAAATGATTGCTAAGGCCTCCTTTTTTATCTGACTGTAATTCTGTTGCGTTGGCGTCAGTAGCTTGGATGCAAAGGCAATAGGACGATCGTGAGAACCAATGCGATGTGACAAAACTGCACCCACACCGTACGATGAGGCATCAACTGTTAACACTACAGGCTTCTGTGGGTCAAAGGGAATCAAACATGCATCACTGAGTAGTGCAGACTTTAGTTTGTCAAAGGCAACCTGACAATCTTTAGACCAAACAAAAGGAACATTTTTCCTACGTAAGTGATGCAGTGGAGCTGCAATCTGAGGAATCTGCATTGGGAATAAACCTGAAATAATAGTCAAGATTCCCCATTACTGCTTGCAATTCGTGCACATTCTTAGGAGGAGGCAAGTCTTTGATTGCTATAAGATGTGACTGTAAGGGATGAATTCCTTGGGCATTAATCACATGGCCTAGGTACTCTATTTCAGTTTGAAAAAAGGAACACTTTGCTTTATTACAACGTAGACCTGCTGCAGTCAACACTTTGAAAAGGCACTCCAGGTTTGCTAAATGTTCTTCAACTGTACGTCCGGATACCACAATATCATCTAAGTAGTTCGAGCAACACGGTACAGAAACTGTCAGCTGCTCCAAAAAGCGCTGAAAAATAGCGGGGGCGGAAGAACTGCCAAAGGGTAGGCGTTGAAATTGAAAAAGGCCCATGTGAGTATTAATGACGAAAAACTTTTTTGACTCGTCATCAAGTGGAATCTGTAAGTATGCCTCTGCTAAATCAATCTTGGAAAAGAAGCGAGACTGTCCTAATTTGTCCATCAGTTCCTCAGGTCTGGGCAGGGGATAAGTGTAAACAATTGTTTGACCGTTCACTGTTGATTTGAAGTCCGCACAGAGACGAAGTTTTCCTGACGGCTTGGGTATAATTACCAAAGGCGAGGCCCACTGACTCGCAGAAACAGGAGAAATCACCCCACTGTCTTGCCAACGTTTAAGTTCTTCGGCAACTGTATCACGCAAGGCGATAGGCACTGGTCTAGCTTTACGAAATTTTGGAGCTGCAGATTCTTTTAAAGTTACATGTGCCACGAAGTCTTTTGCACAAACGAGTTCCGGCGAAAACAAGTCACTGTATTTTTCACACAATGCATTAATTTTGTCCTGAGGCACTACTGACGAAATTTGAAGCACATCTCTTTGAATTGATAAACCAAACAAGTCAAATGCATCTAGTCCAAAAATGTTCTGTGTAGATTTGGCCTGAAGAACTACAAAAGCAACTGTTTTTGTTACACCTTGAAAAGAGGCGGGCAGGCTACACGTTCCTAGCACGGGAATATTTTGACCTGTATAAGCTGTTAACACTTGCTGTGACGGCGACAATTTTGGCGAACCCAGAAGTTCATAAGTATCTTTATTTATTAATGTGACAGCGGAACCAGTATCAAGCTGAAATTGCACCGTCTTATTTTCTATGAAGAAAGTCACAAACAGTTTTTGCTTGCGGCGCTCGACAGGTGCGCGAATGTGGGCAACGTCTGCTACGGTTTGTTTACTGCGCTTGCGCGGGCCGCGTAGTGAAGTAAGCGGCGCAGACTCGGCACGCAGCGGATTAACAACACTGTCACTAGATGGCACTACCGCCGGATCGGCGTCCGCGCAAGAATGCGAAGCTACTCCAGATGTACTAACTACTGCACTACACTTTTGAGTAGTTACTTGATGTCTACTGTCACTAGCTACACAGTACTGGGCACTTTTACAATAAGAAGTTGCAGAAGGCACTAGATTCACTACAGGATTGCACTGTACATTATCACTTTGCTTGTCCCGAACCCTTTTCCTTTGCACAGATTTACGCGCTCGTCGGCGCTTGCGGCGTAGCTCAATACATAGTTTTGCAATAGGTGCAGAAGAATTTCCTTGCGACTGAGAACCAAGTAAATCCCTGTTCAATTCCACAGCGTCTATGACATTGACTGTATGCAGTGCTCTCGCATTTCGCGAAGCACTATTTCTAACGTTACTGTTCGAGTTTTTAATCTGCATACACACAGACTGCACATGTCCCGATTTGCCACATTGATAACAGGTTGCGTTGCGGCTAGGGCACTGTGCACGTTTGTGGCGAGATACACACTAGGGGCAAGACTTACGAACATTTTTCTGAAATGAGCGTTGACGCCCGTTATTCAAATTACTGTGTCTAACACGACGGGGCGACCTTTGTGTCGCACTTTTACACTGGCTACTCTTCACTGTATGGTCAGCACGGCCGGTAGAATCACTAGTGCTATAATGAGAACTACGGCTAGGAAAGCGTCTGTTACGGCGCACTGAATTAACACTGTGGCTTTGCATTTCTACATCCGCTAAATCAAAAGTATCATGCGCTTCTATAAGCTGCAGTACACTATCTAATGAGGGGTCAGATTGTTTCAGAATTGCTGCCCTAATTCTGGGGTCCTGAATGTTCTGCGTAATCGCATCTCTTAACATCACATCACTATACGAAAGTCTACAAGAGCAAGTAAATTTACATTTGCGGGTTAAGCCCTTCAACTCAGTGATCCACTCTTGGTGTGACTGTTCCAGTATTTTTTTTCGGTCTGAAAAATCGGTACCGTGCCGCAGCTACGAGAACTTTTCTCTCATAATGAGCATTTAGTGCCTCTACTATTTGTTCAAAGTCTACATCACGAGGAGATGCGTGCGGGAATAGTTTTTGCAGTAACACGAAAGTTTTGGGGCCCACCACAGACAATAAAAGATGCTTAACAGTCTGACCTGTAAGTTGACGAGCCGCGACGAGTTCTTCAAACTGTGCGAAATAGTCGCTCCATTCTTCCTCACGTTCGTTGTACTGGCTAAACGTAGGAAGCGTTGCGGCGGCAGGTGTGGGCTGCTGAAGCGGCGGCTGTTGTTGTTGGTTAGCGGCTTGCGCTGTCAGTTGGGCCACAGCTTGCAGGAGTTGTGTTATTTGCGCCGTCTGTAACTGAATAATTTCCATTAAGTTTGGGTTCGGGGTAGTGGCCATGCTGACCAATTAGGCGCCGCGCATACAAGTAAATTATAACAAAACACAATTGCAATATGAAAGAGGACGCTCTGCAACAAAAAAAGTCCACAAAACACGTAACTGAAAATGTTCCCCCAAAAATCTTATAATAAGGGTGGGTGGGCGGGAGCAATTTCTGCGTGCTCCGACTGCTGCTGTCTGGCTGCTGCAAGCGGGCTGGTCCAAGGTTCATGTATCATTCCTCGTCGCCACTTTTGTGTCCCAGCCTCGTCGCCGCTTTTGTGTCTCGTTCCGTCGTAGGTGTCGGTGGCCGAGTGGAATGCGACCGACACAGGAATAAAGATAGCACGCTGGTGTAGGTACGGAGGGGAGCAGCCAGAAACTAGAAACTCTAGAGTAAATTAGAAGAGATATATATTGAACAGAATTTATACAATACTTAACTTTTACATTGTACTGCAGAAGGCTGATACATAGTTGAGCTAGAGTCCGGCCTAGTGCCTAACTGATAGCCAAGTCTTCACTGGTGCCTATCGGATTCCGAAGTCTTTACTGGTTCCTAACTCAGTCCCAAGTGAACGATGTCGTTCACTGGTGGCCACGAGCGGAGTTGCCGCAGAGGGCGCTCGTGGCTGTCGTCGTAAGAACGCCGCGCCGTGCGTGTATGGCGGCGCGCGGCGAAAGTAGGTGGCGCGCACTTTGGACTTGTGCGACACCACAATTAACCCTAATTTAAGTTTTTTATAGTTTATTATACCTATTTTCTGTTTACTTGTGTGTAAACTATGGTATGTGAACTCCAGTGACATGTTCGAATTTCAGATGATTTTGTTTTCATGTGCTGCTCGAAGACAGCCACACCCTCACATTTAAATAAGTTCTTTAGCTCGTGCAGTAACCTTCAGTTGTAATAGCTAGCAAGACTCAGTTAGCAATGTGATAACATTACCGCATGTTTATAAAATAATGCACTTTCAGAACCACTGAACAATTATAAACATTGGTGGAACATGCCTTGACAAATACACGTTCAACTTCAGTGCCTAATTTGGCGAGTGTCATATATCGGTGTTAAATGAGTCGTATACAGCATTTATATATGTACTGGGCGAACTGTCAAATACTCCTGATAGTTGATGTTGCGGACCTTGCATTACACTCAACAAATTTCTAGCCTCATTCACGAAATTGCATTGTAAATTGTTTTCCTTCCGATCTCTATCCCTAAATGAATGAAGGCGGATACCTCAGAAAACTAAAGTTCCACAAACGCTCAGGACACATCCCAGAAGAGCGAATAAACTCTTCAGGTCCTATCTGAAACAAGACGTCCGAACTAGCTGGATACTACACGAGAAGTCTCCCCACTCTTCGTCCGCCTACGCCAAAAACTGGGCGTTACCGCCCAACTTCGATATACCAATCACTCCAGAGGGCGCAACCCAACCGTCCTTTCGAAAATTCCAAACGCCCATCGTTTCCCAGTATTTTGCTGTAAAAGGACTTTAAAGTCTTATCTAGCGAGCCTGTAGCCCAAATAGTCACAGATTAAAGGACAATGTGGAAAGGGAACACGAAACACGAGACAGGAAAAGATTCCATTGGGCGACGAAATTCCGCTGAATTCAGCAGACAAGTAAGGCTAACGGATACTTAGAAGATATCCTCTCCAAAGGTGTACACTAAAATGCTCTGTGATGATAGGAACCCTGCGGAATGCGCCCCACACTGCCCGCTACCTAAAAGGGATGCAATAAATTATCGAGTGTTTTCTAGAGATTGCAGCCACCTCAGGTCCGACCTTGCAAACTGCCACCATTAACGTGTTGCCAGCGACCAGCCTCTCTCGACAACGCCATCCCAACTCTGCCTTCCACAGGCAGGGACAGCGCCTAACAGCTAACGAACACAGTTCCCAAGAACAACGAGAAAATTGTTACCCAAGACACATCAGATTCACCAAACAATACATTCTGAGGCACACCCTTATGACATGCAAGAGTAAATAAAAAATTAAAGAACTAGCAAATTACTCCCACTATACAAAGCACACATAAAGGCACTATAAAGAGAGAAAATAAATGAACAAATAATTAATCACACTACAATTTGTTTTTGATAAATGTTACGTTCTGTCACTTTCATAAATTTATCATAGTCAAATTAGCAAATTTTTCAGTTAAAGAGCATAATCGTTGACGTATGCATTATGTCATACTCTTCTCCACAATTTATTCGCTTTGACTCTAGACACTGATTAACAATAAAAATCTGCATTTAAAATACCGTTCTGTATGTCCTTGTGGCAGATGTAGCCCTAACATTGATATCCCATTTACTTATTTCTCATATCAAGAGTAGATTTCCACGAGTTACAATGCTCTATAGGCAAATAGTATTCCCTATACGTACATCCATACAGCTCTTGTTATGTAGGAAGTTTGAGGAGTAAATATAAACGATTTGCATTAAAATACCACATTACATTTGGCCAATATTTTATTGAATACATAGATACAGCTGTTAGTATGTAACCCAGAAAAACTGGAAACGAATATTTTCACTGCTGGAGTACCATCGGACTGATTAGAATCACAAATTTGTGTACGTTCTATAAGTTTATTTTTAATAAGTTAAACAGTTTTTGGCTTACAAGGCCACATTCAAATTTATTTTTATTTAATTAAATGGTTTTCGGCATCGACGTTTTTAACATATCAGATTAAAATAAACGTGTGGAACAATTGTGAGAAAAATTATTTTAATTCATTATGGAGACGCTGCACCAAGAAATTACGGAAAATGTTATTCTGTTTCTTCTACATTAACATCTAAAAAAAATTGGCTTACTATTCCTCCTGAAAGATAATTGTATACTGACTCTAAATGTCAAGAGCAATAGATTAGTTTTCATGCTAAATATAGGGTAAAGAGGCGAATTTGTTTAGTACCTCGTCAATAAATTCGATTACTCACAGAACTCAGCGACACTAGCGTTAGAGAACAGATGCTTCTAAACACATGTCGTTCTTATGATCATGAAATACGGCGTATCTATGAAAGGTTTTATTCTGTTTCCACAACATGTACTTGGCTGTATGACCGCCATCACCATACTGTCTTGCTTCTCAAGTAATCATTACCAGGAACATTTATGTCGACTAATATGAACGTTTCTCTGTGGAACTATACTCTGCTGTTAGTGGAGGAAGATCATAAAAAACTTCTTTTCAGGTGGTCCCGCAACATACATTAAGTCAGAAATGGCGTTTTAATAATTTATGCATTATCAGTTTCATTAGGTGTTGATGATCAAACCTTCTTGGGTTGGCAACTGAGAATTATCTAACGACAAGTCTCTCATTTCGGCTTTTCGCTACATTAAACTGATGTTCCTCTGTTTCAGTATAATGTCTTCAACTGTTTTATCTCTCTCAGTTTTTGTGCTTAATAGCAGTTTTAGATTTTGTGTACTTTATTGTTTGCACTGACTTTATTTTTAAAGCACAGAATTGTCTAGTGAATTATATATTTGTAGATTATAGATATGTTGCTGGGGAAATGAAATACAAGGAAGGAATGAAGCTTAGGGTTTAACGTCCTGACGACAGTTTGGCCATTAGAGACGGAACTTACGGTCGGATTTTTGGGTAAGGATGGGGAAGGAAACTGGCCGTGCCCTTTCAAAGGAACCATCCCGGCATTTGCCTGGAGAGATTTAGGGAAATCACGGAAAACCTAAATCTGGATGGCCGGAAGTGGATTTGAACCACCGTCCTTCCGAATAAGAGTCCAGTGTGTTACCAATGCGTCACCTCGCTCGGTGTAGTACATCTGTTTACTAGTGTAGACTGTACTGCATAATTACATATATGCAGAAGTGCACTGCACAGATAAAGGTGTTATTACTTACACTGAGTAAACAGATATGTCACTTTATTTGTGCTGTAAAAACAAAATGCGCAAAATCTGAAAGATTTGTCAGCACAAATATTGTGAGACCAAAAATTTTCAAACGAGATCGTCGCCATGAAATAGCTCATAATAAAAATAATAAGCCATGGTGTCAAAATATTAACACGAATTATTTACAAGCGAACGGAAAAACTGGTTGATTCCGAGCTTGGAGATGATGAGTTCGGGTTTAGGAGAAATGTAGGATAACGGTAGACAATAGTCAAGTTATGACTTTTCTTACAAGACAGGATAAGGAAAGGCAAACCTACGTTTTCAGCATTTGTAGATGTGGAGAACGATTTTGACAATGTTAGCTGGAACACACTCTTTCAAATTTGATGGTAAAAGGGAAAAATACAGGGAGCGAAGAGTTATACTCAACCTGTACAAAAACCAGACAGCAGTTATTAGAGACGAGGGCTATGAAAGGAAAGAAGTGGTTGGGAAGAGAGTAAGGCAGGATTGTGGCCTTTCCCCCATGTTGTTCAATCTCTACATTGAGCAAAATGAATGGAAGGAGATATTTGGAATAAGTTCAGGGAAAGAAATAAAAATTGTGCTGTTTGGTGATGACATAGCAATTCTTTCAGAGACAGCAAAGTACCTGGACGAGCATTTGAACGCAATGGACAGTGTGTTGAAAGGAGTGTATGAGATGAACATTAACAAAACAATGGGAATGGAATGTAGTGTCAGAAAATCAGTCGATGCTGAAGAAATTATTCAACGAAAAATGCAAGTGAATATTTTTGGTTGATGTAGTTATAAATTATTTTGAGTTTTAATAATTAATTAATAAAAGTATTGGATGAGTTTTCTACTTTGGGTAGCAAAATAACTTGCTTTGGCTATAGAAGATATACGTAGAAAGACTATGGGAAGAAAAGCGATTCTGAAGAAGCGAAACTTGTTGACATCCTATATCAATTTAAATGTTGGGAAATTATTTAGCAATGGAAATGAAACGTGGAAGATTAGGGGTTAAAAAATAATAATAATAAAAAGAGGATGATAGTATCGTTTGAAATGATGAACATAAGTTGGATATATCACGTAAGTAATGTGGAGGTATTCAAAAGAATTGGAGCTTATAGCATATCTTAAGAGACGGGATAGGTTGGTGGGACATCAGGGATCCGTCATATTAGCGTTAGAAGGAAACGTGGGGTAAAAGTCGTAGAGGAAGACCGAGAGACGAATACTGTAAGCAGATTCAAAAGGATCTAGGCTGCTGTTCTTATTCTCAGAAGAGGACAGTGTAGTGTGGAGCTCTAGATCAATCTCGTCTCCGGAGTGAAGGCCACAACAACAATAAAAAATAAATATTGAGCATTAATATCTATTACATTTTTAAAACTCATGAAATACTTTCACTTGTCCACGTGTTGTGTGTGCATAATAAGGGTTTGTATGAGACAGAACTATTACCGCTGGCCGCGGTGGCCGAGGGGATTCCGGCGCGGCCGGCTTTATATTTTTTAGTGCTTTTCTTTTCCTCTGTTGGTATCATAACTGTTGCACGGAAGTCCTCAGGCCATCAGAAACGAAAATAATAATAATAAAAAAGTAAGTAAATAAAAATAAAAAGTAGAGAGAGAGAGAGAGAGAGAGAGAGAGAGAGAGAGAGAGAGAGAGAGAGAGAGAGAAACACAAGCTCAGCACATTTTCCTCTTCACCGTGTGTCGGAGAGTCGGTAATATCTATATTGTGGAATTTTCTGCCTGAAAAACAGATACGTCGTGTTTGGGTGAAGCTGTTTCCTTGTTTTACGGCCCATTTCACGTTGTAAGAGTTTTCCTGTTACCTGAGCGTATGAAAGAGGCCGCCCTGTTTGAAAACGGACGCGCGGCTGCGCCGTTCGTTTACAGGAGGGCACAGTGCTGGTCCGCAGCGTCCGCCGCCGTCACCGCGGCCTCAGGGGAGGTCGCAGCGCCAGCCACCCGAAGCCGCCAATTACGGCCAAACTTGGCAGCCGCCTCGCCGGGAACTTGCCCTGTCCGCAGGTGTTACCCCCTCCGCTGTGACTCGGGTTGCCGCTGCGAGTCTTACACAAAGCCTTAATAGACGGCCAACTCCACAGACACCCTCGTCTGCTAGAAGTTTGACCGCGTCTGTATTCCGCAAGTAACTGCACGTCTTGCGGCGGATAGAAAGTTACGTGCTGGTGCCACCTCGGCCCAATTCCTGCCACAACTCCATTTTTTCGCGTATGGTTCATGTTGCCACAGACTTTTCATCCTCTCTGTACATCTCCTTCTGCCCTTCTCTTTATCCCTGTCATTATCGTTTTTCCTACAGATTAATACTTTATTTATTTATTTGTTTATTTAGCCTGATCAGAATAGGGCCATAAGGCCCTCTCTTACATAGGACCAGGGTTTTACACATACAGTATTTCTTTACACGTGAGATACCTATAACATAACAATGATTTAACAGATAAACAATTAATAACATAATTTATACAGGTTGATTACTTGTAAAATGATGTAAATAAAAGGTATTGATTTTAATAGGATTAATACTAGCAGTACCACTGAGACTCCTTCTGCTGCTGCTGGTGTAGTAATAGAAGTAACAACACTGATAGTAGCAGATACAAGATGTACTTTTGAATATATCGAGACTGGTTAAGGCATGGCGAATTCTGACAAAAGGAAGTTAAGAAAGGTGTACCTGGTGAGAGCACTAGTAGTCGGAGAAATTTCTGGGAGGAGGAATGGATGTGACGTACCTGGACCATAGGGTAATAAAGACTGGCGTAATTATTGCTTTAGTAGATAATCCGTTAACTGTCGTTTGAAGCTAGCAGTGTTATTCAGTTCTCTGATATACTGAGGTAGATTGTTCCAGAGCCTGGTTCCTGCTACTGAAAAGGATTTTGAGAATCCGGCTAAGTGATGGATAGGGACAGATAGGGTTTTGCTCTGACAGGAACTTATAACGTGATATGTCTTGGACGATGTATTCTACATTATTTTTCCTTTTTCTCCATGGTAGATTGTTACGAAACGGTGTACGAAGTATGTTGCGAAGGATGTTGGTAGTGTACATGCAATAAACTGTAACCTCATGGGTGATGGTGGCGGATTTTCACACGTTTAAGGGCACACTTTAGAGAGTACCGAGCGAGGTGGCGTAGTGGTAACACACTGGACTCGTACTCTGGAGGGTGGTAATTCAAAACCACCTTCGGCCATCCAGATTTAGGTTTACCGTGAATTCCCTAAACCACTCCAGGCAAAGGGCACAGCCGATTTCCTTCCCCATTCTTACTCAAACCACCCGAGCGTAAGCACCGCCTTTAACCTTTTGACAGTCGCGTATTTATCTGTAAGATACATGACCTACTTTTTCTCTAATATTACCGCAATGAATAGTGATAAAGGCTTGCTGGCCCACGACATCTTGTGTCATACCTTTGTTGTTGCTTCACAGGAGTTTCAGCCTTATCACGATACTGACAAGATCGTAAGTGCCTCAGACGTGAGCACATGTGTTTTCTGTATCTGTCAGATAAAGTGCGCCTACTGGCGTAACGCATTGTCGCCGCTAATAACAGCAGCCATAGCATTGTTTGCAGCGCACTCAAGTTGGCTACTGCGTTGTTACCTTCTAGATGAAGCAACGTTTCGTTGTAGCTACATGTACTCTCTTTCAAAACGAGTAAACGATAAGATTCAGAAAAACCTAAGGATTTGGAAGAAGTACATCGCCTTCTTTTCAACGATGAGGTATCAATTGAAGATGATCTTGTAGAAATTAATTCTGAAACCGAAGACGTACTCGAAACATGATCTGTAGACTCAGACCCAGTTCATGAATTTGATGAAGAGGAAAATAATGAAGTGCAACAAAGTAATGGACATTACTATTTTTGTGAGTAAAGAAGACAACTAAAATGCTTTCAGTTGTAATAATAATAAACATTGCAGACATAAACTCAAGAGTAATTTTCTTGGGGAACAAGAATAAGTACTCAAATAGGCGCGACTACCTCAAAACTTTGGCTCTGACTCTACTGCAAGATCATCTCAAAAGAAGAGCTCTTATTATGACTCTGCCAGATGATATAAAGTAAATGCTGGTAAAGTACAAACCTCAAGGAAACGAGCAAGAAAATGCTGAACTATCTTTGCACTTAGGAAATAAGAAAAGAAAAAGATGCCAGTCATGTTACAGGAACACAAAAAAGACTTGCCTCAGCAAGTAGCCTATGCATGTGACAAATGCGGTACACATCTTTGTTTGCAAAAGCACGCAAAAATAATTTTTGAACAATGTCTTCCTCTAGAGAGCAACCCATACAAAGAAACATGCTCTGAATAGTTCAATAATTTATTTGAATGTATGATGAAGTCACTTTGTGAAAGAACTTCATGTATTTCTCCATTTCAATATGTTAAATATTTCTGTTAATTTGAAAGTGTATTGAGCCTAATGTTGACTTATGTATTTGCCAAATATGTAACAATAACTGCAATTTAAAACAGAAGTAAAAGAAAATGAAGCTGTAAACAAAGGCACAACCACAAAAATCATCGCATGTATCCAGGAGATACATCGCGACTAGTGGCGTCAGGAAAGTTGACGTGCCAGCTGGAGGGTTAAAAACAAAAAGTTCAAATGTTTGTTAAGGTTGACTTAACTGAGGAATCATCAGTCCCTAAACTTACAAACTACTTATGAACTGACTTATACTGAAGACAGCACAAACATCCATGCCCGAGGGAGGATTGGAACCCCCGACAGGGAGTGGCCTCGCGCATCGGATCATAGTGACTCAATGCGGTCGGTCGCTATGCCGCGGCGCTCCGCCTCTAATGACCACGCTGTCGACGGGGTGTTGAACATTAATCTTCCTACCTTCCTTCCAGACGCAGGACAAAACAGTGAAAATATCGAATTTTATTTTACTGCGTAATTTATTAGGTTGATGTTTTAATAATGACATCTCAAAGATTCGTTATAGAAATACGCTTAGAAATATTTTTAAGAAAGACATTCAACAGTCTGCGCAATGCACGTCCTGTTTATCTGTGCTGTGCTCCACTCCTTGTTGACACTAGATTTATTTTTGTATTAAATTTTCGGTGACACAATCGAAACGAATAGCAGACATATGTAGAAGGTTGGGACAATAAATATACCAACGTCAGCCTTTGTTTAAATAAGATTAGATTAGTTCTTGTACCATAGTTCTTGATTACGACGCTTCGTAATGATGTGGAACGTGTCAGGTTAATGAAATGTGTCTTTACAAATTATTAGTTTGTACAAAATATTACATGACACATTTTTTTTTTTGATTTACTAATTATATCTGAAAATTCATCTATAGTGTAGGAGTTGCCATTCAGATATTCTTTTAATTTATTTTTCAATGCTAGTTGACTATCTGTCAGGTAGGTGACCAAAGACTTTTGTGGCAGCATAATTCACCCCTTTCTGTGCCAAAACTAGATTTAACCTTGAATAGTAAAGATCATTCTTTCTATTAGTGTTGTAGTCATGTACACTGCTATTGTTCTTGAATTCGATGGGATTGGTAATAACAAATTTCGTAAGTGAATACATATATATATATATATATACTGTCAAGCTACTGTGGAGATCCCCAGATCTTCAAATAAGTGTCTGCATGATGTTCTTGGATGGGCTTCAGCAGTTATTTTGATTACACGCTTTTGTTCAATGAATACTTTTCTACTCAGTGATGAATTACTCCAGAAAATGATGCCACACGAAAGCAGAGAAGAAAATAGGCATTGTAAGCTAATTTGCTAATATGTCTGACACCAAAATTTGCAATTACCCTAATAGCATAAGTAGCTGAACTCAAACATTTCAGCAGATCTTCAACGTCTTTTTTCAATGCATACAACTAAATATTTTGAATATTCTACGTCTACTACAGATATCTGATCACTATCTATATTTATTAATTGTGTCATTCCGTTTATTGTATGGGAATGTACGTACTGTGTTTTATCAAAATTTAATGATAGTCCATTTGCTGAGAACCACTTAATGATTTTCTGAAAGGTTTTGTTCACAACGTCTTATTTGAGGTCTGTCAGGTGTGATAACTATACTTGTATCACCAGAAAAAAGAACCAGCTCTGCATCTTGATGAATATAGAAGGGAAAGTCCATAATACATATTAATAATAGCAAAGGGCCCAAGACTGAACCTTGTGGCACCCTATTTTTGATTGTTCCCCAGTTTGAGGGATCAGCTGCTTTTTGCATATTATGTGAACTACTTATGTCAACTTTCTGCACTCTTCCTGTTGGATATAATTTAAACCATTTGTTCACTGTCCCGATCGTACCACAATATTCAGTTTATGTAGAAGAATTCCATGTTTTACACTATCAAAAGGCTTGGAGAGATCACAAAAAAATCCCAGCAGGTGATGTCCGGTTATTCAGAGCATTTAATATTTAATATTATATGCTTTTTTCATATTATGTGAACTACCTATGTCAACTTTCTGCACTCTTCCTTTTAGATATGATTTAAACCATTTGTACATTGTCCCATTCATACCACAATACTTTAGTTTATCTAGAAGAATTCCATGATTTACACAATCAAAAGCCTTGGATAGATCACAAAAAATCCCAGCGGGTGACGTCCGGTTATTCAGAGCATTTAATATTTAATATTAAATATTTGCTTTTAGTAGTGCATAATAGAGTTTGTTATTTTGTAAAGAAATTCACACACTACAAATATATTATGCGAAAGGTATCAGGAACAATGTACTCAGTGTGAAAACAATGCAGCAAACAGTGTGGACAATATTCTTCCTCAAACGTTTTACTGAGATGAGTCCTGAATACCCCTCTCTGACATATCATGGTGCAAATATCTTCAACTGTTTTCATAATACCTTCCGTCACTGACTGCTGTGGTCACAAGAACTCCGATTTTTACGTATTGAGAGCCATGTGTTTCACTAAATAATCTAATGATAATTTAGTTTATCGCCTCTTGGGTGTAGTCAATAGTGGCACTTCGACCTCGCTCTCTATATATGCTGAGGATGACACAAAGATTTGTAATCTATACCCATATATGTGAATGTCTGTTCGGTGTATGTTTATCACGTCTGAACCACGAGATATAAAGAGCTAAAAATTTTTACAGTTACTAATATATATATATATGAATGTCTGATCGGTATACGCTTATCACGTCCGAATGACAAGACGCAGAGACTTAAATGTTTGTACAGTTACTAATTTATACCTGAGGAACGTTTTAGGGACTGTTTTATCGCGATCTGATAGATATTTAGTAATTTGAAGAATATGACGCGAAATGCGGAACCATAATTACTCTTTGAAAATTACATTTACTCTTTGAAAATGGTTTTATTGGTTACATTGTTGCTTGATGGTTGATAATTATAAAAGGGTGGAGTATATTGGGATGGAAAGTTATCGGTGTATATAAAATTCTACGTGTGTGTGTGTTAATATTTCGCTTTGCAGCGAAAACTACAGAACGCAAACGAATGGTCTGTGTGTAATTGTTGTCCGAAGTCTCCCGTTGTACACCATAGCAGTTCCATGCCGGTAGCTATATGAGGGTGGACGATACGGTGGTTGAAAGTCTTCAAATTATAAAAAAAATTCGGACTGAAGGCCAGCGATGACGTTTGCGACTCAATAGCAAGGAGGTTACATACAGCGAAACGTGATGCCACAGACCATGACTTTGGACTATGCATGCTACAATGTCTTCAGCTCTTTTTCTGTAAGAAAACGAATAAGAAAATAAAAGAATAAATAAATAAAGCATTAAAAAAAAGTAATACATCTCTTTGAAAAAATCGATTTGACGTTTCGCACATTACATCAAGTGATCTATCTGTGATATTATTACAATCATTATTGTTGAATTTCGTGATTGGATTCTTCAAAACGAGTGCATTTTTACGTGTGATTTGATCTACACTGCTTACTTTCCTGACAAACGGTAATTGCAGAGACTTCTGAAATCTGATAGGAATAGTTTTCAGTTTGTTTCTAAAGAAGGTATTGTATTTCATTTAATCCTTCAAAACCATAGCACACTACTGAAAGATAAATTATCTATCATTATCAACCAACAAGCGAGCGGAGCCGCGGGTTTAAGCTAATTTATAATAAAGATAAGAAGGGAATAAACCATTCCACTGTATGGGCACTGAGACAACGTATGCTCAGTCTGGTTACAAACACTAATACTTACGCTACAATTCCACCAGTGGTCCTTCCAATAACAGACACTGTCATTTTCCTGGAATGCTTCGACTCTCAACAAACCCGCCCGTTTTGTGCATCCCTGGCTACGCGCCTCGGTGTTCTTCCTGTCTGTCTCCCGTTTCTGAGAACGGAGTCAAGGTGGTGTTACTACGCAGAACCCCGACCTGACGTACCACACGATTAGCATTTATAGAAGTTTCTCGGTACTTTATGCGCTTCGTCGCATTTCCGCCATGGTGTGTTATTTAACGTTTGTGCCTGCGTTGGTTTCCGCCTCCCAGCTTGGAGTTGGCCGAAGTTGCCGTGGCAGCGGTGTAGCCGTCGTAAAGAACAAGTGCCGCAGGCGACTTGCTCAACTACCTAATTGGATGAACTGCGTTCCCAACCCGTACGTGGTGACAATTTCTTAGAGGCATTTCACATGCTTGTCTTGCTCCATTCCTGTGTTCTGTCTAACACTTATTAACATTCGAAGAGGCAAATTCCGCTTTAATATCAAACTGTGCTGTAAATTAAAATTATTATCTCATGTACACTTGCTCTCGAACCCGTAACACCTTTGCATGTAAAATAATTCACAGCTTGAGTGAAATATTTTAGAAAAAAAGTAGAATTAATTGCTTTATGGCTTCTCAAGAGTTAACGTTTTTCTTCTTGCACAGCAACTGCATTTTACAAATTTGACAAACGTTATCTACTAGTCATTTACTGTAATAAACGTCATTGAAAGATTTATGCCCGTGTTGCAGCATGGTTCATCGTTTTAATGGGGAATTCCACTCACAATCGTGGGGTTGTTGTTTCAATTTTAGTTTCTCTCAAAGGAGTCCCATTAACAACTGAATGTTGTTGTACCTGTGGCGTGGCTGCCGATGTCTGTTTCACCAGACTGCTTGTCTGCCCCAGAAGCTGAGACTGAAGTATCATTGACTACCACGCAGGGTACCCGGGTTAGATTCCTGGCAGGGTACTGGTTGTTGTGTGTTGTCCTCATCATTTTCATCATCATCGACATGCAAGTCGCCGAAGTGGCGTCAATTAAAATGAATTTCTCTAGGTGTCCGAACAATCCCACACAGCATCTCCCGGACAAAAATGCCATTCGATCATTTCATTAACAGACTGCTGACATGTCTGGAGGTGACGACCTGGGAATGCGGTCGCTTGACCTGTTGTTCAGTAGCACATACAATGCTCAAACAATTAGGGGATCTGGAAGGATATCAAAGAGACTCGAACAACAGAAAACCACATTCCACAACTTAAACTTTCGGCCATGACCTTCTTCAGAAAAAGGAAACGCATACATTCACCCAATCACTCAAACAACTATACACTCACACACAACCACAGTGTCCGGCCCCTCCAGCGCCAATTCGAATTTAAATAGTGGCAAAACTGCGTGCTGTGGAGACACTATGCAATGGACTTTAATATTGTCGCTGATAGCACACGATGTTGACATACTGTCGTGTCTGCGACGGGATTTACCTGGTACTAAAGACCTAACGTTGTGTCCCTAGTATTCGGTGACTAATTCTCCTGCGAGCGGTTCAGGAGAGAGGGTCTTGTGGAGGTCGTTTTTAGAAAGTGGAAACTGGGAGATGGTAATCATAAAGAAAAGAACTCAGGTGAAATTAATGAACAACAGCTCAGTAGGCTAGTCATTTAATTCCTAACAGCTCCTGGGAAGTGCGCTAAAAGCCTGTGAATAACTGCAACTAGCACTGGCATCTCACCAGTTCAACTATAACAAACTATGGTGCAATCCGTTACTCCTTCCCCCGAGTAATACGGATTCGCCTAGCAATGAGACCAGAGGTAGACAGGCAGACCGACCGACAGACAGACTCCGATCGAGGCGGCGGTCGCCTTTATATCGGCGCGGCAGATGCCACCGATCAGGCTTATCACGTTTCGAGAACTCTGCCCGTTCTCGTCACGTAGCCCCCACCTACGCAGTTCTCGTCTTCCAGGCCCTGCCGTATAGCGACCTCTTGGAAACCTCCGCCGACCCTCCTATCTCCTTTTTTGTTACCCATCGGTCGTTCTCTCTCTCTTTCCAGCGGTCCCGTGACGCCTGGCGGTGCACTTGTTAGCTGCCTCTGTGAGCAATATTGCATCCCTTAAACTAGCGGTCTAGCGTATGTGTTTGGAAAGAGGAACAACGGAGGTTGATCAGTATTAAATGTGGCAAGGATCGTACAGCACGACAGTGTCATCAAGGTCTTCAAGAGGCATGCGTGAAGTCGACACTGCCGTACAGAACGTTTCGTGAAAGCCTCACGGAAGGTCGGCATCTGGCAGGTCGTCCTTCTCTGAAGACGTGCATACTGAAGTCGATCGTGATCGAAGCCAGACGATTCATGAGCTCGCCCACGAAACCGGACTCTGCTACATAGCCTGCAGAAACGCCTGGGCATGCGAAAAATTGCATCACGATGGGTTGCACATGAAGTGACTAAAATGCAGAAATGGATGCGTTACGAAGCTGCTCAGACGCACTAGGAGAGCTTAGGGCAACTGGATATAGACGGTCATACGCATCTATTTCTGCTATAGCGGCAGCTCCCACCGCCATTTTGGTTCCAGGCGGTGAGCCTGTGGAAGGCGGAGTTTTTCTGCTGTTATTGCTTTCAAACGTCGCTTGTTTCATTTCTAATACACATACCAAGGAGAAAATATATATTTGTATCAAAAATTACTCTCGTCGTAATAAGTTATTGTAATATGGTTTGACAAATCGTTAAATATGTTTTCTGGTATTTGTCCACCTGGGTGAGCAACTCTTTAGCAGTCGAAAGCTCACTTTTGTGGGATACTGCGATATTTTGCTAGAAAAAGTGCGTATTCTGCAGAAAGACGGCGTTCGGACAGCTCTGAAACTTACCACGTGATTTGAAGAAAGGTAATCGTGGAAAAAAATTGTTTTTAGTACATCTTAAAGACTGAAATCTTTGGTCAAAGAAGGGGTGATTTTTTTTTCGTTTACTTTACAGTTTTAATATGCAGCATCCGGTTAAGTGAACTATTACAATCTATTTTAAAGAGTTTGCAGAAGTAATAACACATTGCGTATACTTCTCCTATGGTTGATTTTAGGTTACACTTAGTTGCGTATGAAATATAGATAACATATCAAAATTTTATTTAATGTTTAGAGGAGAATGATATCTTATGTGGTTGTTGAGATATCGGTCCGTGAATGATAGCACGTGACCATAATAGGTTCGAAAACGCTATTTCTGATTATGAGGTAACGTATCTTGAGGAATAGGAAAGTAGTAAAATGTTATGTGTAGGTTGTTTAGGTGTTTGTCTGGAAAATCCGTATCCCGTTTTTGGAAATGTGTATTCGTTATCGCGATACGCTTCAAAAAATCATAATTTTCGGTATGAAAAGATCCAAATGCGTGCATTGGAAAATCTACACTTCTATTCATAGCAAATCGACGAAATTTTTACAATGCGTTCTAATATTATGATTCCAGAAATCTTTGAACGTTTTTCCGATAATACTATCCATTACCGAGATCTGTAGATTCCAAGTTACCGCACATACTCATGACAAATATGCATGTAAAATCCGGTCTGACGTATAATTATGGTTTTAATTAACGTAGCGAACGTACAGCAAGGGTTCTTAGTTTGGAGGTCAGGGACTTATGTTTCTAGTCGCCGTTTATTCTCCTATAACAATTATAAAATTTACAAATCATCGTAAATGTTTATCTGTAATTTAAATAAAGCAAAGAGACATATATAGACACTGACAGTGAGACGACATTGCTGACTATTATTTAGTTATTTATTTAGCAATCATCTGATTGTGAAGCTCTTTTTAGAAAGTAAACTACTATATAGTCTATTTGATCTGACGTTTGTACATATGTATACTATCCAAATTTTACTCAGCATTGATTTCATGTTATATAAGCAGTATACTCTGATCTAACAGGAAAAAGACGGTAACCAGCTGAAAAATACACCTGCCAGAGCACAGAAAAGGCGAATATTTTCTCTGACACAAAAATGTGGAAGCAGCTGCCTTACTCCTCATTCCAACTTCCCACCAAAATTTTTGGCATGCGAACATATTCCAGACAAAGAGATCCATATGTGATGGAACAGAGAATGTGTCAGTTCAGGAGAAAGGTATATGCATGAAAACAGCAGTGGGGAGCGAAACGAGATGTCGGAAGTCAGGAAACAACAAATAGATGCAAATAGAAGTAGTTGGAGCAAAAGAGAAAACGGAAAATGAGACGAATGGAGACCATACATAAAGCATGAGCGTGCGTTTCTCCAGTACTATAGCACGAAACAGTTTTCCCATACCCTGCCAGCGTGCTAAAGTTTTCCGATCTACAGGTAAAACCCCAAGCAAACCATCCCCATGGACATATGTGTAAAGGAGACAATCGTGATTGAAGACAATGAAAGCCGACTCTAAGAAAGAAAGGATACTGGCAACAGGATAGGAAGTGAATGGGACAACGTCAGTGGGGCAGAGAGGCGATGAAAGTGACAGAAACAGCGGTGAGGAATCGCGAGAGAAAGGGTTGAAGATATTGAAAGTTTGACACAGACAGAAAGCGGCAGTGGGAGAGACAGCAAATTAACGGACTGACGTATATAGACACTGACAGACAATGACAGTGAGATGACATTGCTGACTATGTCGGCTGAACTGGGCAAAACTATTTAATAAGTTATGCGTTAAAAGTTCGCGAGTATGTTCGCATGCTAAAATTTTTGGTGAGGAAGTCAGAATGAAGACTGAGGCAGCTGGTTGCACACTTTTGTGACAGAGAAAATATTTGCCTTTTCTGTGCTTCGGCAGGAGCATTTTACAGCCGGTTAACTTAATACCTTCAACTGCTGCGATTCATAACTAACTTCCTTCGGAACACATATTGGGTAACTATGTAAGAAATATTTGTGTACACTTGGTTAGCTTATTTGCAACTGTAAATAGCCAGAATATTATATAGATACACAAAAAAACTGTAACATGTAACAAAGGTTTTTGGAAATTAAATTTATAAACCCACCGAAGATAAAGTGCTGAAACATCACTGGGTGAAAAACTTTGAAACTTGTCTTTCAGTTTCCTGAATTCATCTTGAGTTTGTCTTAGAAAGCACGGAAATAAAAAGAAATGCTACATCCACAGCATGATCATCGCCACTGTAATTTAGTTAGCACTGCAGCATCCTTAAAACATTGTATATTGTGAAGGTGGACTACGCGTTGGAAGCCGATCTTTAGTACTGCCATTCGTGTTTCTATAGAGTGGTGTAAACCGCATTTCAGTAAATTGATCGACACTCAGAATGTGCATGTCTAAAATGTGTGAATACCAAAATGAATAACAAAAAATACCTAACATTTCGTCACACAGCAGTATACATCACATACATTTTCTTCTCACCTCATATGTTATTAATATCAACACATTTTCATAATGTGTTAGTAGACTTGAAAATAACTAAGTCTCCGATTAATTTTACTAAATAGCGAACAAAAAAATTCCCATCTTTAGCAGGAAACAAATAAATGCGAAACGCGGACCCAGCCGGGAGGACTGTACATCCATCTGAAAGTGGATATGAAAGAAATATCGTAAAACCGTTACTGATTTTACTTTTAAATCATACTTTTCACTGGTTGTTGTTCTAAATTCTAATCATTACAGTACAAAATATATAATTTAAAAAAATTAAATTAATACACTAAGCTTTCGTAACTGCTTTTCATTTCACATCTAGATATCAGGCAAAACGTACGTTACAACATTATAATTACTATACACGCTTCCTCCCATTTACACCCTTCAATATAAAGTTTGCGTGTGAATTCAACTTTTCTTGGTGAAGGGCGAAAGTGGGAGAGTGTGTAACAATGTAATTTTGTAACGTATTTTTTAAGCACTAAAGACGGTCACACACGCTGACATCTAGATCCGAAACGAAGAACAGTAGTGACTGTTTGGTGTAATCTGGTACGAATTATCAAGAAAAACTGTTGGTGAGTAACTGACGAATCATTTCTTAATAGTTGAACGCTTTATTCACAACACACTTTTTATGGAAGTACTAATGTGTAAATACGGTTCTAATCCAAAAGAAATTGAATTTGACAAACAATTTGAAAGATGTTTTTAACTGAAATTTAAACTTTAGGATTACGTTTAAATTCAAACTTAAAAGAAATCACTGAATTTGATAAAACAGTTGTTTAAAATAATAACTTCTTTTGAAATTTAATGCTTGACTATTTCAAAAGTTTGGTAAAATGTACTCTTGTAAGTCGTATTGCAAGGTTGGAAGTACAGAATAAATGTTGTTTCGAAGTGAACGTATAAAATTCAAAGGCCATACGACCTTATGTTCTTCAGCAATATTAAGTCAATATGAATGTGAAACACATGTGAACGTAACAGAGAATGCAGAGATGCAGCGTAAATAAGACAATAGAGAGAATGTTGGAAAACCATTCCGTCAGTTTGTACATACGTTAAAATATTAAAAACTAAACCAGCTGTAAAAATGACTTGACGGACGTTTTTAATACACTAGATTTGCGCAAAAAGAAACCGCTTCGTTAACTTTAAAACACATGGCAGGCAGTCTACTGAAATTAATTTGTTAACTGAATTAGAGCATAAGCTAGTGTCAATCAAAACATTCAAAAGTAATTTCGCTACGTATAGCTTTTATTTCTACTGGCGCATTTCAAGAGAAGACCCTCTGAAATTATTTTGCATCTCATTATATTATTTCAAATACGTTCTTGACCGTTCACTTTTAATCAGTGTACTGCGCAGCAGACGACTTACGGACAACTCATTTCCTATACGATGTCTTATATGTACATCTGTCTTTCAGATGGCCTTGTAGCTATGCAAGTATCTTCAAAATTTTTGGACACTGTCTAAAGTTGTGTGCATCAATAATATTTTACTAGGTATCAAATGTGCCATGTAGTTACTGGAACATATTTTATTCCATTCTGGATGGACAAGAGGAAAAATCGTCCATTAATCATTAATTATCAGTAGAGAAATTGAACAAAGCTATACTAGAGGTTCTTTATAAGGAATGCAGAATTTCATTCATCATAAAGAGGAATATTATGGATCCTGGGATGGTAGGGCTTTTGAGGAAGTGGTAAGGTACTGAGCCTTAATTAACTACCATTAAATGTAAACAAATTACTACAACTATTATTTCAAAATTGGTAAAGCTTGATTTTAACTTCAACATATATAGAAACAAGTTCCTTAACAACATCAAACTGTCCTAAATTTTTCAGTAACCAAACAGTCCAAACTTCAGTTAAAATAAGCAAACTTCCATTAATACACAGAAACTCGAAATTTAACGAGGACTTCAATGCGAGATGCCTACAATACTTAACACAACAAAACTCTTTCTCGAAATTTGACTGAAAATCCTAAGAGATTTTGATCATATGTTAAATATACTAGGGGCAAAACACAAACAATACCCTCACTTCGTGTTAGTAATGGCGATTCTGCCGATGACAGCGCTACTAAAGCAAAGTTACTAAACATAGCTTTTAGAAACTCATTCACCAAAGAAGACGAAACCAATATTCCAGATTTCGAATTATGAACAGATGCCGTAATGGGTAACGTAGAAGTAGATATCATCGGATTAGTGAAGCAACTAAAATCACTTAACAAAAACAAGTCTTCTGGTCCGGATTGTATACCCATTAGATTTATATCTGATTATGCTGAAGCGATAGCCCCTTACTTAACAGCCATATACAACCGCTCTCTCAAAGAAGGATCTGTACCAAAAGATTGGAAAGTTGCACAGGTCACACCGATATTCAAGAAAGGCAGTAGGAGTAACCCATTAAACTATCGGCCTATTTCATTGACTTCAATTTGCAGCAGGGTTTAGGAACATATCCTGTATTCAAATATTATGAATTATCTCAAACAGAATGATCTATTGGCCCAAGGTCAACATGAATTTAGAAAATATCGTTCATGCGAAACACAACTAGCTCTTTGTTCACACGAAGTGATGTGTGCAATCGACAAGGGTTCGCAAATTGATTCCGTATGCCTTGATTTCCAGAAGGCTTTTGACACCGTGCCTCACAAACGGCTTTTAATCAAATTGCGTGGTTACAGTATATCGCCCCAAATTTGCGACTGGATAGGGGAGGAGACAGTTCGTAGTAATTGATGGTAAGGCATCGCATAAACATAGGTGATATCGCACGTTCCACAGAGTAGTGTTATTGGTCCTCTGCTGTTCCTTATTTACATAAACGATTTAGAGGAAAATCTAAGTAGCTCTCTTAGGTCGTTTGTAGATGACGCCGTCATTTACCGTCTAGTAAAATCATCTGAAGATCAAAACCAACTGCAGAAAGATTTGAATAAAATGTCTGTATGGTGTAAGAATTGGCAATTGACTCTAAATAATGAGAAGTGTGAAGACGTCCACATGAGTACAAAAAGATATCCGTTAAAGTTTGTTTACATGATAAATCAATCAAATCGTAAACTCCACAAAATACCTAGTAATTACAATTACTTCCGACTTAAATTGAAAAGAACACGTTGATAGTGTCGTGGGAAAGGCGAACCAGAGACTGCGTTTTATTGGCAGAACCCTTAAAAGATGCAACAGAACTACAAAAAAAAAACTGCATACACTACGCTTGTCCGTCCATTTTTGGAGTATTGCTGCCCAGTGTGCGATCCTTATGAGGTGGGTTTGACGGAGGACATCGAAAGAGTCCAGAGAAGGGCGGCTCGTTTCGTATTGTCGCGATACACGGTAGACAGCGTTACGGAAATGATACAGGATCTGGGATGAGAATCATTACAACAACGACGCTTATCGCTGCGGCGTGGGCTGCTTACGAAACTACAATCGCCAACATTCTCCTCCGAATGCGAAAATATATTGTTGACTTCCACTTACATAGGTAGAAATGATCATCAGAATACAATACGAGAAATCAGAGCCCTAACGGAGAGATTCAGGTGTTCATTCTTCCCGCGCGCTATTCGAGAATGGAATGGGGCGTAAAATAGTATAACGGTGGTTCGATGAACCCTCTGCCAGGCACTTAAATGTGATTTGCAGAGTATCCCATGTAGATGTAGACGTAGATGTAGAATAATAATTATTCCTTGTAGAAATTAACAGAACTATTGAACCAAATAACAACGGCAACATTTGGTTAAATTAGCCAGCGCTTCATGCAATACTAAGGAAAATGCGTCAGTGAAGTTTTTTTCTTATAGAACCAAGTAAATATATTACAAATAACAACATGACCAATTTGCTCAACTTAAGAGCCTGGTGCCCAGTAAAACACCAACAACGGAGATACAATTGAACAGCTTCCTGGCGTATCCCTCTCTCAACAATGAAGCAATATTTCTTTTTTTTTTATTTTTATTAATTTCTTTTTTACAATGCACAACAAACAACGCGAGGACCGAACTGGTCAAAGACAGAATCGTTTCCACAAGCAACTGACTTACATAATGTTAACCACACTTATAGGTAGATTACAATGGAAACACCAGATAAAAACGATCACAATAAAACGTCACATAACAGTTTAACGTCACCGTGCGAACTCTGTCGTGGCTGTACACAGGGTTCAAACAATTTTTGTATCCGCTCTGCGTGGACAGTACAATAGGCACTAGCACAGATGAAATCGTCGAAATTTCCGTGACGACCCGCTAAAAAATGAGTTTCGGTTTGCAAATACTCCGTCTCCGGCCGCCGTTTTGCACACAACACTGTTTACTGAGCGCTGGTTAGATCCTTCAAGCTACGTATGCCCCATCGGTATGTACTTCCATGTAGGTAACAACTCTCCGCATATCGTTAGCCGAGACCTCCAGAGTTCTCGGCGCAGCCACACACACCCAGTCTCTCGCTAACGACCTCTCTGAGCTCCCGTCCAAACACCACGACGCTCTTGACGCCCTCTGGTGATAAGGTCGAATTCACTCTCGATCCGACCAGGGATATACAAGTCCAGCAAGTGCACTTCGTAACTACGCCGGCAAGAAATTCCCAACACAGCACAGAACCGATCCCATCTTATGAGCAGTTCTAATGTAAATTCAGTGAATAGTTTTCCTTTAATTATTTTAAAAATTATCTTCCCTTTTCTGTAACAATCATGTCAGCATATTACAGGTACATAATAGGTACGATATGTAACTAAATATTTTACATATAGTCACAGCGTTTACTTAAATCATGTTTCCAAATTATTGTTCGTATGTTTCATTTGAAGAAGAAACTTATTTTTAGTTTCTGCAACAATGATTTGCATCAGACAATAATCTAAACTTACGTAATATATCTCCTTCATAGTTATCGATATGCACTCTATTACAGCAATTGCCGTGGTCTCGAGTCAGATGCCTGGATAATGAAGCTATATATGCATCTCTGTCTCTTGCGAGCTTATTCATCTCCGAGTAACAAATACAGTACTCATTAATTTTTATGTACTAACTATACTCGTATTCTGGTCTCGCCTTACCCCTCTAGGCCACCGGATATCACACCCCTAATACTACATTGAATATTTGACGATTGTCTAATGCCTTAGTATATTTCGACCCCTTTCTTAATGAAGATAAATTATAAATATGTTTTCTCTTCAGTTCTATTTAGTACATCCTCATTAGTAATGTGGTTTCCCCACCTAATCTTCATCATTTTTCTGTGTTACCACACTTCAAAAACTTCCTTGTCTTCGTTTCGGCATTGTTTGTTGTTCACATTCTACTCCCAGACAATAATGCACTCCAAACTAATACTGTTAGAAAAGACTTTCTAACACTTTAATACTTGACGATAAGAAAATACTAATTCACAGAAAATCTTCTTTCGGTCCCATTCTGCATTTATATCTTCTCTAGTCTATTTTACTGCCCAAATAACAAAACGTATCTGTTACTGCATTGTCTCCACTGCACGTTACAAAATAATAAAAAACCTGTATTCCATTACCCTTGTTCTACTTTTCTTAACGTTTATCTTTCCTTTCAAGACCGTGTCAATTCCATTCGACTGTTCTTCCAAGTTCTTTACTGTTTCAGACAAAAATAAAATGTCATCATCAAAGTATTTGTTTTTTTCCTGGCTGAACCTTAACTTCCTTTCCAACTTCCTTCTTGCTTTCCTTCCTAGCATACTAAATACAGTGATAAAATAACAAATGGGAAAGAAACCGTTTCGAATTATGTAACTGCTTCTTGGTTTCTATACAAGTTGTATATCGCTTTACATTCCTAAAATTTTAAACCTAACCATCGTCTACACCGATTTTGAAAGAGTATATACCAGGCAACTCAGTCGGAAGGTCACCTATAAGCATAGGTTTTTCTGTTACTGACACGTTCCACATTATTACGAAATGTCGTATATATGATCTATGGAACAAGTATTAATCTAATCTGATCTAATCTCTCCTTAGCCTGTCTTGTGAGATACGTCGTCGTATCAGTACCGTTTTGCTTCATCTTGCGTTTCTCCGAAATCCAAAATGATCTTCCTCAAGGTCTGATTTTGAAGCATACGCCGATTATAGTAATGACGTTAGATCTCCAGAAAACAGCCAACAACCTCTGTTGCTTGTGATCGCTGTGTCCCCATTTGTGTAGGGGTCAACGCAACTGAAAGCAGGAGAACAGAGTTCGTATCCCTGCTGGGGCAACATTTTCAGCTCAAGCCATTCGCAGTTAATATCATACACTCCGTGAATATAAGTTTACAGAGCTATTAGTTTAAAAGTTCAAACTAGGATACTACTAACACATAATACTTACGTGTTAGTATTTTCTACTTTTAACTTTTAAACTAATAGTTATGTTTGCCTGGTTTCCGGAGATTCACCGTCATTACTATAATACGGTGTATCGCAGCTGTTGAACTCGGCTAGAATCACTGTTTCACACTAGGGGTTGATTACGTAAGGAAGTATAGAGCCCATTCATAAATTATTTGTTTTTTATCTTGTTTTATTTGTATGGTCTGGTACTTACGCGTCTGCCCTGGTAACCTGGTATTGCGTCACTAGTGGAAAAAAGTCCTTAACAGATTGTAGTGGTGTATGATTAAAATAGCGGACTCGCATTTCGAAGAACTGCGGTTCTACCCCGCCTCCGACCATCCACATTTAAGTTCTCCGTGATTTCCCTAAATCAAACCACGGCAATGCCTACATCGTATCACTAAAAGGGCACCACCGATTTCTTCCCTATTCTGAAAATTCCGAGCTTGTATTCTGTCTCTAATGACCACACCGTCGTCGGGGCTTATCCCCAATGTTATGAATGTTAGTTTTATTTGCAGTTCAGTTCAGTCTTAGCTCGATTGTTGATGCATCTATTTTTCTTTAAGCGCGTTGCCTTGTTTCTTATTACACAGGCTGCGATATAGTTACGAATAGAATAGTGATCCAGTAAGTTAAGAGGTACACACATAGACAATAATTATCACTTGATTCACGTCAACGATCACAGGATTTCGTCTTGAGACAAACATTGTTGCTTGTTGAAGACTACCTTCAAAGCTGCAGCAGAAAATAAAAAAGAAACAATACACTTATTGCCTGTCTACATCGTTAAACACTGAAAACGTCGTACTGAAAATCGTTTAAAATACATCACTGTTTCATATCATGTCCAAATACAATGGAGCTACAATGGCATCTTCATAAAATAAACATAACATCAATATAGCTCCGCCAGGCATAAAAAATATCTAATTGCGTAGGCCCCAGTTGTAGTACAAACATCTTGTTGTCGGATCTACTCTTAAAAACTGTGGTTCAGTATCCAGATGTTGCCAGTTAGGGATTAAACGTATTAAACACTTGTATAATTGCGAAGAAAAGTCAAACTGCGGGATAGTAACTGTTGTTGCCTTCTTTGTGTAAATTAATCATTTTAAAGTTCAACTTTCGTCATATGTAAACCTATAATGAGGTTCAGTATGAAATTTATAGTATTTCAAGCCGCGGCGGAGCGGCTGAGCGAGAGCGTTCCCCGTCGGGGGTTCGAATCCCCCCTCGGGCATGGATGTTTGTGTTGTCTAAAAATGTTGAAATGTTTGTATAGTCTATGGGACTTAACTACGGGGTCATCAGTCCCTAAACTTACAAACTACTTACGAACTAGGACGACACAAATATCCGTGTCCGAGGGGGGATTCGAACCCACGACCGTAGTGGCCGTACAGACCGTGACTGGAGCGCCTCAGTCCCCTCGGCCACCGCGGCCGAGTATATGGTAGTATACGGTAGTTCATAAGTAGTTTGTAAGTTTAGGGACTGATGACACCGCAGTTAAGTCCCATAAGCGTTACAAACATTTGAACATTTAGTATTTCAAGAAATAGACTGCCCACTTGTGTAGTTTTTGTTCATTTTCCGCTCAGATGCATATACAGTATTCGTCAATGTCAAAATTCCTTTCTCTAGTGACGAAATGCCGCGAGGATTCAAGAAAATATAGAAAATCTATTTGCTTCTTATTAAGGGGATGGAAAGATTGCTTGGCGTTGTACTCCATCGACGCCAAAAATTTTGTACCACGAAGCACTGTGGGCCGATTTGTGTTTCATTGAAAGAGTAAATATCTAGTTTTTCTGTGCTGTTGAATGAGGATTCGTTTAGAGGCACTGCTTCGGTAATAGATTTGAAATAATTTTTAAATATCTTCGTTTCCTCTTCGAATTACAATTGAAAGCAGTCTGCCTTATATGTTCAAATGTTTGTAAATCTTTGGGACTTCTCTAGTCATCAGTCCCTAGATTTACAGACTATTTAAACTAAGTTAAACTAATCTAAGGACAACACACACCCATACCCCAGGGAGGAATCTCCTCCGACGGCGAGCAACCGCGCGCTCCGTAGCAAGGCGCCTTAGAACGCTCGCTCACTCTCCCGCGGCGTAGTCTGCCTTAATATTACTTTATCCTCAGTTTTGCAGCACCACTGCAAATAACTTGTAATAACATACGTTGGTCGTTGCAATACAACTCACTAACCGTTAGAGACAGTAGTGGACGGAATCCGTGAGACGAGGAGGAAAATCCTGGAGTACGGTGTTAGACGATAAAATGTGCCAGAGAAGAGTAAATGACAGCGGTGGATGGGCGTACAGGAAACTTGCGGATACAACCCTACTGGCGCTGCCGTTCTCTGGGGGAACTTCCTCGGAATGGGAGGGACGTGATCGGTTAACGGATGTGCAATTACACAGCAGTTGCTCCGAACAGTCGCCAAGTGATTAACTTCCGCGACGACTACGTGTGCTTTCCAGTTAGTTGAACAACGAACCTATATATATCTTCCCTTGTTCACGCAGTCCATGTACAAAGCAAATTACTTTTTTCTTTTTTTTTGCGAAAATATCAAGCAGTTTCATCTTGATCTTCCTGCACATGTATGTTGAACACATTTCCACGATATAGTGTGTCGGAGACAAATGATTACTTAAATATATTAGTATAACGGGAAAAAATGTTTCTTATCTTTTCCCCTTATTTGTCTTCGGATAAGATTCAACATAAGACAGACCATGTGATTATCGGATTTTTACAATTGTATTTACATTTACGATACTTGAAATTCAGATCTCAAATAAAAAAAAAGAACAATGTAAAGCCATTCGATGCAACCATCAAAAATTCTCCAGAAAATCGGCATAAAAATTTTGCTAGTAAATTTAAATACATTTTATATTACAAATTATCGCAGATCTGTGTCGTTCTTCTTTGATAGTGCTGAAGTGTTGATTAAGACAACGTACGTTCGATGATTCCTATACAGTCACTATATTTTTCGTTGTGTTCGAATACCCCAACAATTAAAAAAAATGTTCAAATGTTTGTAAATTTATCGGACCAAACTGCGTGGTCATCAGTTCGTAGCTTACAAACTACTTAAACCTAGGTAAACTAACCTAAGGACAACACACACACACCCATGCCCCAGGGAGGACTCGAACCCCCACGGCGAGCAACCGCGCGCTCCGCAGCGAGACGCTTTAGACCGCTCGGCTACTCCACCGCGGCAACAATTAAAATACTAAATTCATCGGTATATTGGAACTAACAAATATTTGTTATTTTTCATTACAAATACACGCATTATTGTTCTTCAAGATAGGCACTAGGAGTAACCCACTAAAGGACAGGCGTATTTCATTGACGTCAATTTGCATCAGGATTTTGGAACATATCCTGTATTCACATATAATGAATTATCTCGAAAAGAATGATCTATTGACCCAAGGTCGAAACGGATTTAGAAAATATCGTTCATGCAAAACACAACTAGCTCTTTATTCACACGAAGTGATGGGTGCTATCGACAAGGGTTCGCAAATCGATTCCGTATTTCTTGGTATCCAGAAGGCTTTTGACACCGTACCTCGCAAACGGCTTTTAATCAAATTGTTTGGTTATGGTATATCGCACCAAATTTCCGATTGGATAGGGATTTCCTGTCAAAGAGGACACAATTCTTACTAATCGATGGTAAGGCATCGACTATAACAGAGGTGATATCGGTCGTTCCACGGGGTAGTGCTATTGGTCCTCTGCTGTTCCTTATTTACATTAACGATTTAGGGGAAAATCTAAGTAGCTGTCTTAGGTTGTTTGCAGATGACACCGTCATTTACCGTCTAGTAATCACCTGGATCAACTGCAGAACGATCTGAATAAGATATCAGTATGGTGTTGAAATTGGCAATTGACTCTAAATAATGAGAAGTGTGAAGTCGTCCACATGAGTACGAAAAGAAATCTGTTAAAATTTGTTTACAAGATAAATCAATCAAAAGTGAAGGCCGTAAACTCCACAAAATACCTAAGAATTACTACTACTTCAGACTTAAATTGGAAAGAACACGTAGATAATGTCTTGGGAAAGGCGAACCAGAGACTGCGTTTTATTGGCAGAACCCTTAAAAGATGCAACAGAACTACGAAAGAAACTGCATACACTACGCTTGTCCGTCCATTTTTGGAGTATTGCTGCCCAGTGTGAGATCCTTATCAGGTGGGTTTGACGGAGGACATCGAAAGAGTCCAGAGAAGGGCAGCTCGTTTCGTATTGTAACGACACAGGGGAGACAGCGTTACGGAAATGATACAGGATCTGGGATGGGAATCATTGCAATAACGGCGCTTATCGCTGCGGCGTGGGCTTACTTACGAAACTCCAATCGCCAACATTCTTCTCCGAATGCGAAAATATATTGTTGACACCCACTTACATAGGTAGAAATGACCATCAGAATAAAATATTGGAAATCACAGCTCGAACGGAGAGACTTAGGTGCTCTTTCTTCCCGCGCGCTCTTCGAGAATGAAATGGGAGACTAATAGTATAATGGTTTTTTGATGAACCCTCTGCCATGCACTTCAGTGTGATTTGCAGAGTATCCGATGTATATGTAGATGAAGGAATGATAATATTAAACAAAGGATCAAGTATAGGGTAAAATTTGAGAGTGCTGAAGGCTTTGTTATCCTCAGTAAAAGCTAAGCAGAACTGCAGGATAGTTTGAACCCAATAACCATTACAATAATCGGTGAATAAGGATGACAGTGAATATTAGGGAAAAGGAAATGAAATTATCAGAAATGAAAGTAGTAGGAAACTTACGGAAGTTGATGATTAGGAAGTATACACAGTTAAAATAAATCTTCATAGATGAACATAGGACGACATAAGAAGTAAGCTAGATGTAGATATAGATTCATAATACTATACATGTTTTAAAATAATGTTAATAATGGTCGATGGAATTATTAAGAAAATCAAAATATTGCAAATCACACTGCTCAAAACAATTAGGGAATCAGTTGTCATATCACACGGAATATACATACCGAATACCAGGTACTGGTTACATTAGAAATTTGTGTGTGATTTAGTCATTTTATAACCTTTATCGACTTTGTCTGACTCGCACAGACCCTGATGAAGGCCGCCAGCAACAGTGTTAGTGACAACAGCCGCAGAATACGACGTTTGCATTCCTTCCTTGTGATTTTTTTTAATTGTTGTCGAGAAATTTTGATACCTGAATTTTATGGATTTGGCTTATTAGTATATAAAGTCCGAACATCACGTACGATGAATATAAGAACTATAAAAATCCGGTATCCTTGTGATCTTGTGTCTCTAGTATAGGGCGGGGATACTAAATTGGCCCGGGCAAGAGGTCAGGAGTCGATAATACACAAGAGGCACCTAAACGAGTAGAGTGGGCTGTGTGAGCAGGGCGGTTATTCAGGATAGAGGATTTCAGAAAAAAATTAAAACGGTGAGTCGAACACAGGAGAAATATATATCTAGACACTATCGATATACTAACTGTAAGACCTGCAGGACGTGTTGGGAAAGGACCAGAATTCCAAGCATTAATAGAAAGCAATGAAGCACCAATATTTATACCATGTGATATCAGACTAGAGCCAGACAAATGTTACGACTTACTTAGCTCCTTATCATCCACGTTTCATCTACGTTTCACTGTTGTTCAAATGTTCAATTGTTTGTTAAGCTTATGGGACTTAACTACGGGGTCATCAGTCCATAAACTTACAAACTACTTACGAACTACTTACGAACTAGGACGGCACAAATATCCATCCCCGAGGCGGAATTCGAACCCCCGACCGTAGGGGCCGTGCAGACCGTGACTGGAGAGCCTTAGTCCCCTCGGCCACCGCGCCCGGCCAACAAATGTAGGTTTTTCAATATTTCATTTCTTACCATGGCCATCCCAAATTATTTTGCTACCGAAATCTACAACTTTTATTGTCTCGTTACGCAACACATTCATCGTCTCCTATTGGCCCACTTTAGTACACAAGAAGTGGGCCTTTGCGATCGTCTTTTGACAGCTCTAAATTTAAATGAAAATAACGGCTTAACCATTCATCTGACACGGAATTTGAATAACGTTATTTGTAGAGGAGTAAAATCTCTACAACTTTGCTGGCTTATGTCTTTTTTTTTCATATCTCGTATCGTTTCAGAGATATTTGCAAAAATAACGGGTATTTGTGATGTCTGCCTGTCTGTCTGTCTGTCCGTAATGTGTACCCTGTTTTTAAAACAAATCGTTCAACCGATCAGCACCAAATTTTACGACTTAATTGTAGGCCTCCAGAGACCAGAACCTTCCTTTTTCAAATTTTTTGGACAAAAAATACGGTAGTAATACAAAAAAAGCCGTTTGTAATATTGCCGCGAGAGACGACGAACACCGACTGCCGGCGTGGCGCAGGGGATAGTGTGACGGGCTGTGGAGCAGGAGGTCGCCGGTTAAATCCCGCCCACCGACAAAAATTTATTTCTTTGTAATTAACAATTCCAGAAGGTTCTACATCTTTCTTATGTTCACTTGTAAATTCTACTTGTTTCTTATGTTAACTGTTCTTCTAATTCCTGGTAAATTCTGTCTGTGTATAAATAGCAGAGCACTCTGCCTGAGAGGCAGTCAGTGCTGCGTGTATGTTAAGTTCGTAATAAACGTGCTTTCAGTATAAGTCCTGTGTTTAGTTGCCTTCGAAGTCAAGCCTACTTCCATTGCAACGTGAGATTGTTTGGTGGAGGCGCCGGGTACACTGTGCAACAGCTGCATCACCGTGGCTCCGATTAGGTAACGTAAAAGCCGTCGCTTACACGGACTGGAACCGGAATACAAGGGATACACCGAGTACATCCTTCCAAAAATCCGTATTATCAGAAGAACGATGGAGACGAAACCAGCAATAAGCCAGCTGCACATCAGACACCCGTCGGTGTTCTCTGGAGATGCTGTACAGGACCCCAACAAATGGCTAAAAGGGTTCGACCGAGTAGCCAAGTACAACAGGTGGGATCATACGATGTGCTTGGCCAACGTTTATTTCTACCTGGATGAAACAGCCCAGCAATGGTTCGAAAACAACGAAGACAAGTTGAATGACTGGGAGACGTTCCAGGAGGAACTTCAGAAGACGTATGGAGACCGCCAGCGACAAATCCGCTCGGCGGAAGAACAACTGAAGAACCGGGCCCAACGACATGGTGAGCCCGGCCCTGTGTAACGTAGTCAATCCGAACATGACTGAAGCGGACAAAATCACGCACCTGATGAAGGGAATTGCAGAAGATATGTACCAAGCTCTTCTGATAAAAGACGTCGCTACGACAGAAGAGTTCATCAAGTGGTGCCAGCGTATTGAAGAGATGCAACAAAGGAGGGTTGGACGCAAGAAGTATGACAGACTCCAAAATGTAGTCCCTATGGCCCTTGTGGAAGACCAGCAGGACTTGGCTTCTCTCATACGACAAATCATGAGAGAAGAATTACAACAGTGCATGGCAGCCGGGACTATTAGACCGAGCGAGCATCAGATTGTGGCCATGGATGTGAGCCCTGTAAGTCACGAGGTAGCCGACGCCGCTGAGGACGAGGTATTTCAAACATTAGCTCCTGTCTGCCCCGTTAATCGCACCCGACGTGAAGAATGGCGTCGCCCTGACTTACGCTACAGCCGCCAAACGGCAGCCCATGAACCGACCGACGCGACCACAGCCAACTCACCCGGTAACTATGACTCCCCGCAGAAGAACAGATGTCTGGAGGACAGAAGACAACACACCACTGTGTTTCCACTGAGGACGCCCTGGACATGTCGTACGCTACTGCAGAGAGAGGAGGCGAGTATTCGATGATTATTTTGCCGCAAGACGTCAGCCGTCGGAGCAGTTCTATCCAAGGCAGTCACCTGCTGATGAGTTCAGTCGACCTATGGGAAGAAGCCCATCGCCGTACCCTAGACGAGGTCGCTCCCCGACGCGGCGCATCCGTTCACCGTCGCCGTACAGAGGTACCAGCCGCTCCCCTAGCCGCTGCGCCCAGGAAAACTAAGCGAGGCGACCATCTACGGAGGTGAGGCCGCCGCAGATGAAAATCCTCCATGGACGACAGTCGTCAAGATGTCGGGAAATCTCATCGACGTCATAATCGACGGCCAACCTGTCCGGGCACTTGTAGATTCAGGAGCCTCTTTTTCTGTATTATCGGATAATTACCGCCGCACACTAAAGAAGACAATGTTCTGTGATACGGGGGCAACTGTGCTGAAGGTCGCGAATGGAAAGTACGTCCATCCAGGAGGAACTTGTGTCGCAAGAATAACCATCAACAACAGGACTCAGCCGTTTGAATTTGTCGTGTTAACAGAATGTAGTCACAATGTCATCCTCGGATGGGACTTTCTTCAGGCATCCCAAGCTATCATTGACTGTGGAAGATCTGAGTTGCAAATTGAAGAAGTTGTTCCGCCAGATACACGTAATACAGAATTTTCTGGGAAGTTATTCGTCGTTGATAATGTGACGATACCGCCGTTGACAATGAGAAGAGTTGCAGTCACAAACACAGATGACTGGTTAAACTGTGAACTTCTTGTTGATAGTAAAAAGTTTATGAGGCTCACAAAAGAAATTTACGTACCAGCGGCTATCATAAGCATTACCGGTGGTCAAGGAGACATTTGGATCACAAATTGTCACGAGCAGTCACAACTTATCCCCAAGGGAATGTGTATAGGTAAAGCTGAACCAATCCGGGACGGTGAGCTCAGTGTCATCAATGAAGACCCATGCCCTGCTATTAGTACAGACAACACGCTGGAGGAAACAAACGTGGAACTGCCAATAGGGCCTGGACTGACCAAGGAACAAATGCCAGCGGGTGTTAGGTATACTACTCCAATTTCGTGTGCATTCACACCTCAGCAGGGGAAAAGACAGACGAAACGGCCCACGATAAAGCACCGTATCAATATTGGGGACCATCCGCCAATTAGCCAGCGTTCTTATAGAGTGTCGCCAGCTGAAAGTCGAATAATTCGGGAGGAAGTGGAGAAGATGTTGCGAGATGACATTATTCAACTTTCGGAAAGTCCTTGGTCGTCTCCGGTGGTCCTCGTAAAGAAGAAGGATGGCACGTGGCGATTCTGTGTCGACTACCGGCGGCTGAACAGTATCACAAAGAAAGATGTCTACCCATTGCCGCGTTCTGATGACACCTTAGATTGCTTGAAAGGCGCTACATACTTCTCAACTATGGACATGCAGACAGGTTACTGGCAAATCGAGGTCGACGAAGCTGACAGGGAGAAGACGGCTTTTATTACACCTGACGGTCTCTATGAATTTAAAGTAATGCCATTTGGATTATGTAATGCTGCAGCCACATTCGAACGCATGATGGACAACTTGCTTCAACACCTAAAGTGGACGACGTGTCTCTGCTATTTAGATGACATTGTCGTTTTCTCGAAAACATTTGAAGAACATCTGAGTCGCCTGTCAACTGTGTTGAAGTGTGTTCAGGCTGCAGGTCTCCGGCTCAATCCAAAGAAGTGCCTCTTCGTCGCCAAAGAGATAAAAATCCTGGGGCACCTAGAGCAACGGAGATGGTGTCCGTCCTGATCCAGATAAAGTAAGGGCAGTCACAGAATTTCCAACTCCTCAGCACATTCGTGATGTGAGAAGTTTTCTCGGGCTGTGCTCATACCACCGACGTTTCATAAAAGGATTTTGTAACAAGGCACGTCCATTAAAAGAACTTCTGCAGGGAGACGCCAAATTTTACTGGGATGAGACAAAAGAAAGAGCTTTCCGGGCACTTAAGGAGGCTCTAACTTCCGCACCAGTGCTAGCCTTGTACGAAGAGAATGCAGAAACGGAACTTCACACAGACGCCAGTGGTTATGGGATTGGTGCAGTGCTTGTACAAGTTCAGGAAGGTGCTGAAAAAGTGATAGCCTATGCGTCAAGAGTACTCTCAAACTCAAGAGTACTCGCAAACACAAAGATGCCGACTGCCTTTCGAGGAATCCATTAGTGGAACACAACATCATTAATGAAATTTCAGCTCTTACTGAATTAGACGACGTTACAGCTGAACAGAGGGAATATTCAACACTATTAAAAATGATAGAGGCCTTGGAGAAAGGAGAACCGACCAATGGAGAGTTCAAACTTATAAACGGAACATTGTACAAGAGCAACTACGATCCACTGGGCCCCAAATGGCCACTGGTTGTTCCAGCTCATCTCCAGCCAGCTATTCTCAAATATTCCCATGATGCTCCAATATCCGGTCATCTGGGATTCGTGAAGAACCTAGACAGAATCAGACGCAGATATTACTGGAAAGGTCTCTACCTATCTGTCAAGCACTATGTGAGTCACTGTAAAGAGTGCCAGCGACGGAAGCATGTGCCACAATTACCTCCAGGACATCTCGTACCGATTCCGCCGGCAGCAGCTCCATTCCACCGAGTTGGGATCGATCTTTTAGGGAGGTTCCCGAAGTCGACAACCGGTAACCGTTGGATAATAGTCTCCACTGACTACCTCACAAGCTACGCTGTCACCAAACCTGTGCGGACTGCAGAACCTCCAGAGATCGCAAAATTCCTTGTAGAAGACATTATTTTGAAGCATGGAGCACCACGTGTCATGATATCTGATCGTGGAAAAGTATTCCAGTCAAAACTAGTAGCAGAGGTAATGTCACAGTGCAACATTGTCCACAGAATGACAACTGCATACCATTCTCAGACAAATGGTCTTACGGAACGTTTTAACAAAACGTTAGCCGACATGCTGTCGATGTACGTCGATGTTGAGCAGAAGGATTGGGATACAATTCTACCAGTCGTGACATTTGCTTACAATACCGCAACACAAGACGCCACAGGCTTCACTCCGTTTTTCCTGCTCCATGGGCGTGAAGCTGAGGCGACAATGGATACACTGTCCCCGTTCCAACCGGACGACACTCAGGATGACTATGTTAAACAGCTCATCACCAGGGTCGAAGAAGCAAGACAGCTGGCTCGCATACGGACACTGGACGCCCAGGAGAAGGACCGTCAGCGGTATAACGACAAGCACCGACTTGTTGTGTACAGCCCAGGAGATCTTGTATGGATTTTTACCCCTGTACGGAAGGTTGGACTGTCAGAAAAGTTATTGAAGCGATACTTTGGTCCGTATCGTGTCATATGCCGCCTGTCAGAGGTCACATACGAAGTTGAGGATTATGAGCCGTCGTCGAAACGACAAAAGCGAAGAGACATTGATCACGTCCTGCGCATGAAGCCTTACTACGATCTTGAAGAGCAGGTAGACGACAATGGCTTCTTGTTCAAGGACGTTAAGGACGGTAATGTTCTTGATGAAGCCACGACAGGAACGTCTGTCGTCGATAATCGCGGAGAAGGGAAGGATTCTCTTGAACTGTCATACAGAGGACCCATGACACGGTCAAGATCCAGGATATTGCAGCTGGCTCCACAGAGATCATAACAGCGGGTCGCTGTTTCTCCAGGAGAGGAAGCAATGCCGCGAGAGACGACGCACACCGACTGCAGGCGTGGCGCATGGGATAGCGTGACGGACTGCGGAGCAGGAGATCGCCGGTTCAATCCCGCCCACCGACGAAAATTTATTTCTTTGTAATTAACAATTCCAGAAGGTTCTACATCTTTCTTATGTTCACTTGTAAATTCTACTTGTTTCTTATGTTAACTGTTCTTCCAATTTCTGGTAAATTCTGTCTGTGTATAAATAGCAGAGCACTCAACCTGAGAGGCAGTCACTGCTGCGTGTATGTTGAGTTCGTAATGAACGTGCTTTCAGTATAAGTCCTGTGTTTAGTTGCCTTCGAAGTCAAGCCTACTTCCATTGCAACGTGACAATATAATTGTAATTGCAAACGAACGGTTCATCTGACACGAAAATTGAATAGCCTAAGTGGTAGAGGAGAAAATTCTCTACAACATCGCTCTATTTTTTTTTTTTTTTCATATCTTGCATCGTTGCAGAGATATTTGCAAATAGCGGCAATTTGACGATGTCTGTCTGGCTGTAACGTGTTCCCACTTTATAGGTCGAACCTTTCAACCGAACGGCACCAAATTTTACAGACATACTTGTTGGCTACCAGAGACCAAAACCTCGCTTTTTGAAATATTTAGGTCAAGAAATGCGTTCTTAATAAAAAAAAAAAAAAAAAAGCCGTTTGTAATGTAATTTTAATTGCAAATAAACCGTTCATCTGACGCGAAAATTGAATAAACTAATTTGTAGAGAAGGAAATTCTCTACACTTTTGCTCTCTTCTGTTTTTTTCATATCTCGTATCGCTTTAAAGGTATTGCAAAAATAGCGGAGATTTGACACCCTCCATTGAATTAACGGAAACCAGCCGTTGGCAGATGTCACGTGACATTCCTCGCCCAGAACTCTATGTGGCAAACGCCATCTTGCGTTGCGTATTTGATGATTTTCTTACTGTAACTTACACGTTGTCATTTCAAAGCAATGGCGAACTGAAGAATTAACTAAAACACGTATTTCTTCGTACGATAAATGATATCTAGTGTCTACAAATGCCATATTATCATCAGTTAACAACGGCCATCAGTATTTTGAGATTAAAGCACACACCTCCCGACTGTTAGCTGTATCATAGTGGGCAACGCATTGTATTGCGATCCTGAAGGTTAGTGCTTCGGAACCCGCCACTACCTAAAATTCGTAAAAGGGTTTCAGACACTATTATTAATTAATTTTTTATTATTTAGGTTATTATTTTGGTTTAAAATGTTTGCAAAAACGTATCAAACTTCAAATCTAAAGTTGGCCGTAAAACACGTCCGTACGATTTTTTTCTTAGGCTATGTTACCTTATCCTTATTTTGCTTTTGTTAATGCTCATTTTATACTCTCCATTCAAGACACTGTTCATTGCATTTAATGCTCTTAATGTACTTTGCTGTCTCTGACAGACTTAAGAAGTCTTCGACAAATCGCAAAGAATTAATTTCTTCTTCCAGAACTTTAATTCGTTCTGTGAATTTCTCTTTGCTTTCCCTCACAGTTTGCTCAATATTCAGATTAAATAACATCGGAGAAAGGCTACTATACTGTCTTACTCTCTTCCAGTCCACTGCGTGCCTTTCATGTTCTTCGCGACTTATACCTCCTGTCTAGTTTTTGTAGAAGTTGAATATCAGTTTTCGCGCCCTTCTGAAGCACCTGTGTTGCAGTCTGGCCGCAGGTGAGTTTGCGGGTGCCGCTGGGTTGCCCGCTATTGCGGTATTTCAGAGGAAGTTGTAGGAAACTTTTTGCCAGATTTTAAGGTTCTGCGCCGCATTGGGAGACTGTCAGATGGTACTAAAATTTTTGTAACTGATGCTACAGCGAAATAAATTTGCTAATGAGCCACAGTCACGATGAAATTTAATTTGCTCAACTAGCTTGGGCAAACGGTGTCGCCATTCTCATGGGTATTTAAACTACTACATTCTAATATAAATAATGGAATAAGAAAAGTCTCACTTACTTAGTGCGGATCAAAGTTGTTTAAATCACATATGATCACTATCCAATAACATATATCATAAAAACAAATATGCAATAGAAATATCAAATGTGAACATAATATGTAATGGTAGGCCACCCTCAAACTAGAAATGGTGAGATCATCTGTTGATGCAGGGTCAGATGTAACGATTAAACCAAAAAGGTTTTTGCTGCTATGTTCACATGTTTTCATCGGACCCAGTTTGGCGAGGAGAAGATGGGAACATATCAGAATACAGCTTATTTCATTCAATCTTAGCATGTAATCTTGGGAAACATATCATGTCTCCATGACCAGTTTGTTGGTGCATTTTAAAATTGCTATTCCATATCTCTTTTCATGAGTTTTTAGATAACGGTCGTATATGATTCAATATAACTTTGATCCAAACTATGGATTCCTGAATTGGTGTTTCATTCTATAATTAATTTTAGAATGATATATTTTTATATGTATTTTTATGCGGTAATACAGTTCGCTGAAATTATTTATGTACACTCTTTGACAAAAAACCTGGCCGCCGACCGGCTGCCGCTGAGCCTAAGTCCGAGTCGATCGCGACATGGGACAATAAAAGTGGCCGCGCTGATTCGCTCTAAGTCCAGATACCTGCACAATCTGGCAACACTGCAGACTGCGGGAGTTCATACAATACTTCTTCTGTGCAGTTAGAAGACAACTGGGTCAGCTTCATCCGTGGTCTTGTGGTAAAGTGCGCGACTTGCATGTTCAGTATTAGCGATCGAAACCGACTGTTGATAAAAATTTTAAATTCATGTCACTCGTGCATGCTGATGCCACATGTGTAAGGGGGGCATATGCGTAACGTATTTCATTTTTTGGTACACTGGTAATAACATTCCGGAACAATAACATTGCCACCTCTGGCCGCAGCACTTGGCAGAGCTCTCCGCGGCCCACTCGCCGGCAGGAGCGGTGGCGGCGCTACACAGCGCTGCCTCGCCCTCTGCCCACAGCGCCTGCCGCCGCTCATCGCCCTGGATACGTAAAATGCTGTAGTGTTGCTAAGTGGTGATCACAAAAAAGGTTGCGATTCGTATTTCACACAGGATATAACGAAGCAGACCACCTATTTTGAACGATGAGCATATAATACATTAGAGACGCAAAAAATTGTCATTGTCCAATCCAATGGCACTCTACGTGGTTAACACTTAGTTGTGGTTTAAATCTCGATCCTTTTCCTTTCAGAAAAGCCTTTCATGTAATTTTTATTGTCATCAGTTCATGTGTTTTTATCAAGACACAATATGTAACTCACTAAAATGTTTTAGTGTCGTTGTTTCATTCCTTACGGTAAATGTATGAGCTAAATGATGTGAATACGTTTCAGTGCACGTTCTAAAGCAACATAGGCACACTGCAAGGTTCGTGTCTACATGTCCCATTTCTACTGGAGATATTTCGCATCAATGGAGGTGAATTCGAATTTCTTCGAAGGCGTTTGTATGATGAAGCAAAGAAGACATCCATTACCATTTCCAAAATTTGAAGTCGATCTTTCTGAAAGACTTATTGTATAAAGCTTTTCTTATGATTCCGTTAAAGAGTTTCTTCTGGCAATCTGCAGCGAATAAAGTAAAATGAAACAAAATAAAATGAAATTCCATCACCAAACGCAATTTCTCCAACCAGGATTAGAACAGCCGCCTCACACCAAGCTTGCATCGTAAGACACAAGCAGAACCACACAGCCAACCACACACTGCAGCATATTGCCATCAGTCTCTCACATATTCAATGCTGAGCCTCTAATGCATCGCGAAAGATAACCTGAAAGTCACCTATACAAATAACAACATTCCTTGAGTGCAAAAGTTAAGTTTCTGTCTCTCATTTCACGTGGGCATTACACATCATGAGTCATGAAAGTAGAAGAGGAATGTCAAGTGAACTTAGTGAGACAATTCAGTACCACTTGCGGAAGTAACTGCACAGTCACAGTGTTGCCAAATATCAGCAACGATGTTGCCAGTTCTTAGCTGTACTAGGAAGACCTGTGTAGCGATAAGCGATGCGAAATCGCGTACGTCTCATGCGGGCTTCTAGAGGCGAGTCGCACATTTTGGTTAATATGCGAGACTCTCTCCTGATAGATTCCGTCGTCACATTTAGGATGCAAATATTTATTTCGTCCAATGAGGCCGAAACTAGCGTTTAAATTTTTGAAGCTTTACTGCATTATGATATATTTTCAGCAAATGACTAGAGAAGTTAAAAATACGGATATTGTGCTTGCAACATATGGCTGGTCGAAGACTGAGATACATAAACATGCATCACGTTTACAGTTTCATCCCCCCTCCCTCCCCCCCAAAAAATAAGAGACTAAAAGAATTGCTTTGTTACATTTCGACAAAAGTTAATTTTTCTTTATGAAAAGTTACTGGAAATCAATGATGTCCCATGATGCCCCATCCGTCTCGAAAAACTTTGCAACTTGAAAGCGACTGCGTTTCAAAATGCAGCCTTACGACTGTACAAGTAATATTTCATGTCTTCTACGTGAATATATAAATGTGTTGGTTTGCTTGAAAGCCAGAAGAAACATAGTTAACTGATTATTTGTGCAACACAGTAATTATTTCACTTGAGTATTCAGAAGATTGGATATTTAAAATTACGGCCATGAACACAGAAACTAAACTGTATATGTGGGAAATGTGCAATTCTGAGGTTTTCCTCTGCAACCATATACATATGACCTATAGTCTACTAAGCAGCTATAGTGTTATAGTCTTGTTGGGGCAACAAATGATGATGAGAATCCGAACCCATGTGTCTGATGGATTTTTCGAGCGTTGCAACCTATGACTTGCATGTGCTGTTGCTTAGTATCTGTGGTCACGATGTTAAATCAACAGAAATTGTTACAAACGTTTTACCTACTTTTTCCTATGGTCCTATATTTCGTCAAACCACACATTCTTTCTGGTCTCTTGGCCACATGGGAAAGAGCGCTTTTGGAACTGAATTAATGATAATAATGATGGTAATAATGATAGTAATCAATGACGTTTACGGCGTTACAGCAGAATGATAAAGATTACAATAACAATAGAAAATGCCGATCTCTTGGTTGACAGACTGCAATGAGTTTTGGTATTTCGTTGCTGAATACCATTAAGGACATTTTTCAGAGGAGAAAAATAGACCTGAAGCCACACACATCACTAGTACAACGATACCTCACTAATCAACTATGCTCGCTGTAGATCAGAAAACGAGGATGGCGCCACCGATCTAAAATGAGATTACTAGTTCAGTTATCTGACATTTGTTTGCAGTTAACACACACAGTCCCAACATAAAACACAAAACTGTTTGCAATTTAAGCAGTGGTAGACCTTTCTGCGGTCGAAAATTTAATTCAGGATAACAGAGTCATTTAAATGCAATGACTAATCTCATATACTCATGAATATTGGAAAATACCTCGAATTCTGGAACTAAGGGAACAATCAGAGTTGCCTAGCATCGTAACCAATACTGCTAAGCTATAGGAAGAATTTCTTGGCCATTCCACAATATCCTCATTCCTACAAACAGCTAGCTTCAACTGGCTTTTATCCATGCTGCATTGCCAAAGCCCATTCAGTCTGAAGGCAGACAACATCATTGAAAATGCTGATGAATAGATGACTTACCTTCAGTAACTTCTGGGGAGAGTTTCTTTTAACGAAACAGATAAAGTGTGAAATGACTACTTTCTCCAACGTTCCTACGCATTTTTGTCCCAAATTGGACTATATACGTTCAATCTTGTCATACGCGGCTCACAGTTCAGGAATATCACCAAAATGAGCATCTGGCGGGTACCGTCCTAGTTTTTACCGATAATCATAAAACTGACCAGACGGCTTTTGCTGCAGAATATAATGACTTCTATTACATCCGCATACCCTTTCCCAATAAGAAACTGTTTTCTTCGTATGCCCGTGTTTTGGTGAATTATAATGTTAGTGTTTAATGTTGCTTCGGAAGTACTTTTTGTCTTAAATATTTTTATCTTTGCAGGTGATTCAAAGTAATTGTAATAATTCGTTTCCCTTCAAATTACTCAATTCATTCGATCTATTATTTGTAAAGTAATTGCAACCGCCAAAATGAAACTGTCCTATAAACCAAACCGTTTGGTTATTTCAGGTCTATCGTCCATGGGCAGAACGCTTTCATCTGAAATATCTCCACGAAAGGCAGGGAAGCGGACGGTTCCGACCGCATTACATTTTCCGTTGTCTCTAGACGGATAATACTTTGTCTCTGCTGGTCCCAGATTTCACGTCGAAAGAAAACATGTGCTCCACATAATTCATTTCGCAGTAGGCGGTCGTATTTCCACCGTTGGTATATTTACTTGTACGAATATTGTTCGTAACCGTAAACAGTTTGCTCTTGCTGTTCATCTCCTTAATATTGTTAAACACATATTTTTCCTATAATTCTCCTCGTGAAGTGGTTGAACTTCATTTTTATAATAGCGGTAAAATTTCAGCCTTGCGCATTCTACGGCATCTGTTCAAAATAAATGAATAAGAGATACGTCAATACTTTTATTTACTATCTTTTAACAAGCAACAGTGCAATTGCTTTCCCTAATATTCTTTTAAACCATGGCACAATTCATCGATCAATTTGAATCGTTGTAACACGTGTTTATTAAGTTGCTTTATTGTCTATTGTGTTTTTGTTACAAATTTTACAATTGATTTTATACTAACGATAGGCCAGAAACTTAATTAACGTAACTCAGAACCGCGTGATAATGCAATATTTAATCGCATTTGTTTTTGCTACGGAGCGAGTTAGTGCAGTGATAACCCATTCGACTCATATTGGGCTGCACGGCGCAACGAACTGGCCTTTGGCCATTTGGATTTGATTTTTCCATGATTTTCCTAAATCAGTCTAGGCAAATGCCGGAATGATCCCTGCGGCAGGGCACGGCCGATTTCCTTCCACATCCTTATCATGACAACCCGAACTTCTGCTTCGCTCTAATGACCCCCTTGTCGAGGGGACGTTAAATCGTAACCTTCCTTCTTTCTTTCGTGTCTCTTGTGCAATAGAGCTTACTTTGTTCATGTTTCCGTGTGTTGGTACAAATTTTGCAGTTCGTTTCAAACCAACTTCCCTCTGAACAAGAGACCTTGAACTTTCAACTCAACTTAGAACTGGATGACACTGCTTCATTAACGCCATTTCTTAATTGGTGTTGGTGGAGGGCACTTTTTATACAACTGCTGTTTCTGCCTGTTTCTCTTCCAGTCGTGAATGGTTCGCCGTTAAAACTATTTCTGGTAAGATTTAGTGTGAGTTCATATTGCTCTATCTTTTACCTTCGCGATCTTTTCGTGACTAATACATAAGAGGGGTTAAATGAAATAGAAATAAAACAAATGTATCAAATGTCTCTGTTGTATTCTCATAAAAGTTTTTGAAATTGAATGAAAAATTTCACACATAAAAAATTTGAAAAGCGTAAAATAATCATTCAAATGGAAAATGCATATAAACGTGGTTTTAAAATAGACTAAGATGTATAAAGTACTTTTTGTCCACTCGATAATTGATACCGCGTTAAGGATAGTTCCAATAAATTTTCGAATTTTTAAGAGCTATGTCAGACATCATAGTAACACTGGCACAGAAAGTGTTCTTGCATCATGAGTAATGCTAACAGTAGCGTTTAGTCGTCACCAACTTGAAGGGTAAATTATTTCATTACCTTTCTGAAATCGATAAGAGGTATGACGCGGTGGGGGCAGCCACGGTCGTTTTGGTAAATGCGGCACAACGAGCGAGCGAAGGCGCGCGCGTCTGGAAACGGAGAAGGCGGAGCGCGCCTGCTGGATGGAAAGGATAGTTGTCGCTCTGAATAGACGAAGCCATCAAACAGAGTCTAACAGATGTTCGGTAGACCTCCCCGAACTTACCCGTTTTGACTGTAAAATAAGAAATAAATGAAATTCACGAATTGCATTGAACATTGCAATAGTTAGTAAATTAATGTCGTCCGCTATCTGCGACGACACCGATCGAATGATATCTATCGACGTGAGATACCTGGCACCTAAAAGTCGTTATTAAGTTTGTACTTTGAAACCTATCACCGCGCTGTAATGAACACACTGCAATTAAAACTATGTCTGCATCGCATCCGGCCATGAGACTACGTAACATTTTATGAAATCAACGAGGCAGGCAACAAAGACAGGTCCGGAATCCATTGAGCACCTCATCAAGGAACGTGCTCAAAAAATTCAAATGGAACGCTATTTAACGTAGAAAGATGATCTGTCAATAACAGGTCGCTTGTAATTTCCATATTGATCTGCGGACTTTTTATTTTATCAGGAAGCAAACTGGAAGGAAACTGGACAAAATTTGAGTTCTTGGGAAGACTTTTCTGCGACAAATTGTTAGTCTTATTGTTAGTTAATGGAGTACAGTAAACATAACTATAAGTACTGCATATGAATCAAGCATAAACCGAGAAACAAAACTGGTAATACGCTCAATGAGGTATTCATTGTTTTTTTTTTTAATAGCTGGCCACGTGACATATGTGCAATTTGGAGACCACAGTATCTCGAGCCTGAGGGGAATTACGGATCCGGATCCTAACATGCCGGACGCCACCTACAAAAACTCGTTCATCAGGCCATCAATGTAATCAAGATTTTCCAACATCGTAGTAGGGCCTATTGTTTCGCTACTTCGGCATCATGTAGATGTGAGTCTGACATGTAATTCTGCAGTCAGTTGACTTTTTATTGTCACCTACATTAAATATTTTGAAAAATTAACATCATAATATGCTCATTGTCGTAGTTAACTGAATTTGTGTTCAAGAAGGTCGTTTCATACATTAACTACTCCTACTCTCTTTCACGTTGCGAGCAATCTGCCTCAGCTGTGGGTAAATCAATGAGGTAGGGTTTATAGCAGTAATGTCTAGCTGTATAATAGTCAATTTCTGAAAACCTAGCCAATTTAGAAATCGGGTGCGTTTTGTTGCAAAAGATGGATCTCATCATTTCGTTTCGTTACATCTTAAATTTATCCGCTTACTGTCAAACAAAATCATCCTGCCAACTGTCTCCTGGAAACCTCGTAGCAGATGCTGTAGCCACCTACTTCAAGAATATCAAGTGACATCACCAACAAAACGAAAGAACATTTTCTTTAATTAATATATCAATTGTTCTAAAATGATGGTAAAATTTTAAATATAGATAGAAAAACTTATTTGGAAATCACTTCAATCATCCCATAAAGTAAATAATAAATTCTGAAGCCGCGTCAGCTGTTTTTTTTTTTTTTTTTTTTAGGAACGTTGCTTTACACGTCCACTATCGTTTTCACGTTTTTAAAGACCCATCTTCAGGTGTTAATTTTTTTCATATGAAGATTCCTTATACAGACACAAGGTTCTAATTGCTTTCATCTGTCATGGGAATAAAATGTCATTAATTAGGCTCCGATATATGGAACCAGTCCAACTGAAATCATCACTGTCATTCAGAATAAAAACCAAGCACATTAAAATCTTGGACAAATAGTCGCGTAATTTTGATTACTGTATTTTCAATAAAGCCAGTAGATCGCCGACGAAGTAAAGGAGTGCAAACCAAAGAAGACTGCCCAAAGAATCGAAGAAACCGATAGATGATGGATTTGTATTTTGCTCATCTTTGCATCAAGTATTACGGCAAAGTAAGAAAACTTAGGAATATGCACAACCACCCAGATTCTCTGTTTTGTTACAGCTTCATAAGGACTAAATTCGTTTAGGTAATATTCCTTGAATGTGAGACGCGTTTGACAAGACTCAACGTAGATAAAGTCCATCTTCCGACAACAGTGCCTAGTAACATTGGAGAAAATGATGGTACGCATTACTTTTTCGTTTTGTTACAAAAAGCTCTCACTGAAAGTTGATGAGGGTAAGTTATCAATTCATCAGCATTTCTTCTCAATGCATGGCTAAAAGCCAGTTGAGGCCAGATGCTAGTAGGATTGAGAATATTGTGGGCTGTCGCTTTCAAGATGTGAAGTGTTTGATACCTTACTGTTTAGTGATGGATGATGCAACGTTCATTTCCAGTAACTCATAAAAAATAGCTTTTGTAGATATCTAAAAAAGTAATTGTATTAATATTTTTTTGGGGGGAGGGGAGGGTGAAACTGAAATCGTGATGGAAGTTTATATATCTCAGTCTTTGACCTGCCGTATGTTGCAAGCACAATATCCGTATTTTTAACTTCTCTAGTCATTTGTTGAAAATATATCATAATGCAGTAAAGCTTCAAAAATTTAAACGCTAGTTTCGGCCTCATTGGACGAAATAAATATTTGCATCCTAAATGTGACGACGGAATCTATCAGGAGAGAGTGTCGCATATTAACCAAAATGCGCGACTCCCATCTAGAAGCCCGCATGAGACGTACGCGATTTCGCATCGCTTGTCGCTACACAGGTCTTCCTAGCATAGCTAAGAACTGGCAACATCGTTGCTGATATTTGGCAACACTGTGACTGTGCAGTTACTTCCGCAAGTGGTACTGAATTGTCTCACTAAGTTCACTTGACATTCCTCTTCTACTTTCATGACTCATGATGTGTAATGCCCACGTGAAATGAGAGACAGAAACTTAACTTTTGCACTCAAGGAATGTTGTTATTTGTATAGGTGACTTTCAGGTTATCTTTCGCGATGCGTTAGAGGCTCAGCATTGAATATGTGAGAGACTGATTGCAATCTGCGGCAGTGTGTGGTTGGCTGTGTGGTTCTGCTTGTGTCTTACGATGCAAGCTTGGTGTGAGGCGGCTGTTCTAATCCTGGTTGGAGAAATTGCGTTTGGTGATGGAATTTCATTTTATTTTGTTTCATTTTACTTTATTCGCTGCAGATTGCCAGAAGAAACTCTTTAACGGAATCATAAGAAAAGCTTTATACAATAAGTCTTTCAGAAAGATCGACTTCAAATTTCGGAAATGATATTAGATGTCTTCTTTGCTTCATCATACAAACGCCTTCGAAGAAATTCGAATTCACCTCCATTGATGCGAAATATCTCCAGTAGAAATGAGACATGAAGACACGAACCTTGTAGTGTGCCTGTGTTGCTTTAGAACGTGCACTGAAACGTATTCACATCATTTAGCTCATACATTTACCGTAAGGAATGAAACAATGACACAAAAACATTTTATTGAGTTACATATTGTGTCTTGATGAAAACATATGAACTGCTAACAATAACAAATTACATGAAAGGCTTTTCTGAAAGGAAAAGGATCGAGATTTAAACCACAAATAAGTGTTAACCATCGTAGAGTGCCATTGGATTGGACAATGACAATTTTTTGCCTCTCTAATGTATTATATGCTCATCATTCAAAATAGGTGGTCTGCTTCGTTATATCCTTTGTGAAATACGAATCGCAACCTTTTTTTGTGGACCACCACTTAGCAACACTACAGCATTTTACGTATCCAGGGCGATGAGCGACAGCAGGCGCTGTGGGCAGAGGGCGAGACAGCGCTGTGTAGCGCCGCCACCGCTGCTGCCGGCGAGTGGGCCGCGGAGAGCTCTGCCAAGTGCTGCGACCAGAGGCAGCGATGTTATTGGGCCGGAATGTTATTACCAGTGTACCAAAAAATGAAATACGTTACACATATGCTCCCCTTACACATGTGGCATCAGCCTGCACGAGTGACATGAATTTAAAATTTTTGTCAACAGTCGGTTTCGATCGCTAATACTGAAAATGCAAGTCGCGCACTTTACCGCAAGCCCACGGATGTAGCTGACCCAGTTGCCTTCTAACTGCACACAAGAAGTACTGTATGAACTCCCGCAGTCTGCAGTGTTGCCAGATTGTGCAGATAGCTGGACTTAGAGCGAATCAGCGCAGCCACTTTTATTGTCCCATGTCGCGATCGGCTCGGACTTAGGCTCAGCGGCGGCCGGCCGGCGGCCGGCCGGCGGCCAGGTTTTTTGTCAAAGAGTGTACTTTAAATGAGCGACTGAAACAAGTTTCTAACCATCTTAAGTTTTAACTGCATTGCGCTGCGTATTAGAAAAATATTACTTCTACAATTAGGACACAGATTTCAATTAATTGTTATATGTAAGTGATATACGTTCAACTGATTTCACTCTTTGGTGTATGTATTGGGCTTGTAATTTTCAGAAATGATTTCATGACATCCCAAGTCCGTCAATTCTGTTCACCGAGTCTGCAACAAGTTGTATGTATAATTACTTGTGTTTCTGTTTAGCAAGTACCTATCTGGGTCTTGCCTTTTACATACCATTTCAAACGTTTTGTGAAGGGTAACGTTTGCCCGTCTACGCCATCTGTATTGCGAAACTATCAGGATGCGAACAGCTAGTCGGTCCTTCTTAATATGAAGCGAAACACTAATACGAAATATCCGTAACTAAAAATAAAATTAGCATTTTACACTACTTTCTTTCTTTTTCTTTTTTTAAGGAACCAAAAAGAAGGTAGAGATTACTCACTACAGAAGACTGAAGATATTTTATATTCAATAAAACGAAGCCCTTGTGGTGAAATAAGTTCTGATCTTATTGCAGTGACGTAGACGGCCAAAAACCGTACATCATTGTAAAGCACTACGGACATCATGGCCATACAAATGACGACCTTTCCAAACATTTTTTCTGGTAGTTGCTAACAACGGTCACATTCATTTCGAGTTCGTTATGTAATCTACATCTACATGGGATACTTTGCAAATCACATTTAAGTGCCTGGCAGAGGGTCATCGAACCACTGTTATACTATTTATTTCCCATTCCATTCTCGAATAGCGTACTGGAAGAAAGAATACCTGAATCTCTCCGTTCGAGCTCTGATTCCACGTATTTTATTCTGATGATCATTTCTACCCATGTAAGTGGGAGTCAACAATATATTTTCGGATTCGGAGTTGAATGTTGGCGATTGTAGTTTCGTAAGTAGCCCACGCCCACGGCTATCTGTATTGTTGAGGCACGCAAGAAACCCTACCTCGGCAATGTTTGTGGTTCATGGGGGTGGACATCTACAATAACTAATAAAAATTATGTTGTCCATTATAGACATCTATACTACAACAGAAACTGTAAATCTGCTGTGTCTCTCATTAATTTGTTTTAAAAACTACTAATGAATTTCGATGCAACTGTCAGAGATAAATTGAGCAAATTTTGAGGAAACACGGACAATGCCCTCACAATAACACCAGGAAAACAAAAAGATATAATTCTGCACGAGTTCACTACTAAAACACGTGAAGTCATAGTGTACGTATTGTTTTTATCCCCGTTATTAGACATGAAAGAAACTTGAATTTCATTAATAACAAAAGGAAAAAGAATCCCTTGTTCTTATCAGCGCCGGAGCCCTTTTTCTAAATCCAGGTAAACACCGGTTGAAATTAGTCTGCTAGTGGCGTTGACGCCTGCGCATTGTCTTGCGCCGAGGGGAATGAAGCGCTCCAGTCACGGTCTGCACGGCCACTACGGTCGGGGGTTCGAATCCCCCCTCGGGCATGGATATTTGTGCCGTCCATAGTGTTAGCTAGTTCATAAGTAGTTTGTAAGTTTAGGGACTGACGATCCCGTAGTTAAGTCCCATAAGCTATACAAACATTGGAACATTTTTTGAACATTGTCTTGCGTATGTGTAAATATGTGTATGTGTGTCTGTCTGTGTGTGTGTGTGTGTGTGTATGTAGCTCGGACCATCTGCTTCGTGGTGTCTCAGAAAAGAGAAGGGGCCGGATGCTGTCGTTGCTTTAGTTCTGTTATTACTACGTCCGTTTTTCATTTACTTTTCCTCTGTTTCTTTGTTATCATAGCGTCTTCAGAACGGTGGTGCTGTGTTCCGTACGTAATACGGTGTGCCCAGCCTAGGAAAATACGCAGGGTTACATTCAGCGCTCTGCCAACTGCCCCAGCTGTTAACTTTTCTCACGGGAGCGCTCGTATTTGTCAGTTTCCTACAGACAGCTATTAACGGTAGTCGAAAAATAAACGAACAGATTATCCTTGGCGTCCAGCAGTCACAGTAGTGGAGAAATGCCGTTGGAGAAACTACGGAATGAAGGGTCGAACGGAATATTTGGTAGAATAATAACATTGTGTTCTACTGTCGCGTATTGGCCACTACGGCTGTCGGAGGCCCGGGACGGTGACAGAACAAATTGAGGCTCCCTGTCCACTTGAAAATACATGTATTACTATAAAAAAGTGACTTTTCAGATTTGGGGCCCGCCCCCTAGGACGAGAGGAAGGGGATAGTAAAAAAATAATAAATAAATAAATAATAAATACATTTCTAAGATTACCTGACATAGTTGGGTTTGGAGGCGATCTGATCGTTTTATAATTTTCGAAATGAAAAGCTAAATCGCACATTAATAATTTATTAAATGACGACCGGTTTCGGTGCACTGTGTCACCATCATCTGGTCACATACATGTTATAAGCTGCTCAACTTGTTAAAAAAATTGGGTATAAAATAACAAGTGCAACATTGCACTTAGTAACAATATAAGAAATACACAAATTAAAATATAGTATTTTGTAAGCTGTCATGGTTTTAACTTGTGTAATACAGTATTTTGTAAGCTGTCATGTTTTTAACCTGTGTATTTTTTATATAGTGACTAAGTGTAATGTTGCACTTGTTATTTTATACCCAATTTTTTTGACAAGATGACCAGCTTATAACATATATGTGACCAGATGATGGTGTCACAGTGCACCGAAACCGGTCGTCATTTAATAAATGATTAATATGCGATCTTGGCTTTTCATTTTGAAAACTGTAAATATATTTCATTTCTAGGTATATGGGGGTCCTCCAAGACGACAGGCCCGAATCGGTCCTCCTCCTTCGTCCGTCTCCCCCCACCCCCGCTTTAGTCGGCCACTGCTGCCGCGCTAAAAAAGCCGTGCGCACTAACACGCTGTGCTGCAGTGATTGCGGCCGTTGGCCGTCGGGGGTTGGAGTCCCCCTTCGGGCATGGGTGATTCTGTTGTCCTTAGTATAATTTAGTTTAAGTGGATTGTAAGCCTAGGTACTGATGACCAACGTAGATAAGTCCCTTAGATTTACAAACATTTGAATTTTGTGATTTACTGCTGAGCTTCAGGTAAAGGCGGTGAGGAAAGAGGAAAGAAAAGCAATGATTTGACAGTATCTACAGACTTTGTCTTCACATCTTGAATATTTCAAATCTGAAGTTCGAAGATTCTGCAACCAAGGCATCAAATCGCTGGAGTCATCGGTCGCTAGATTACTTAAAGTAATTATTAATCTAGGCAACATTGTTCTACGAGTAAACGGCGAACTTTCTTGATTATAGTTATTTTTTTAAACTTGGTAACTTACCAACGCGCAGCCAGAGGGCAGCCACGGCAGCCCTGCAGTTCTCAGCGCCGGCCACATGGGTGGTATCATTACTTCTGAGGATGACCTGTAAGAGGTCGAAACCGGCCAAATAAAAAGTTTATACCTTTTACGCCCCAGACTATTTATACAAAATACTTAAAGTAACTTACAGTAAGTACAAACCACACCCCATACCTGAGGCAGGACTTGGAACTCCGATGGAATCAACCACAAAATCCGTGACATGGTGCCTCAGACACCGCGGCCATCACCGAAATTTATCGAACACTAGCTTAGACCCGCGGCTCCGCTCGCGTGTTGGTTGATTATGATAGATAGTGCTCGAAACGTCAATTTTTTAAAGATATGTATTAAAAGAAAATTGTTATTCATTGCTTTATTTATTTATTCTTATATTTCCTTATTCGTATGCTTATCATTACAGAGAAAGGACTGAAGACATTGTAGCACGTATAGACCAAAGGTATGGTCTGTGGCATCACGTTTCGCTGTATGTAACCTCCTTGCTATAGAGTCTCCTTTAGTCTGATTTTTTATAATTTGATGACTTTCAACCACCATATCTTCCACCATCTTATAGCTATCGACATTGAACTGCTATGGTGTACAATGGAAGACGTCAGACAACAATTACAAACAGACCATTCGTTCTGTACTTTTCGCCGGCCACGGTGGCCGAGGGGACTGAGGCGCTCCAGTCACGGTCTGCACGGCCACTACAGTCGGGGGTTCGAATCCCCCGTCGGGCATGGATATATGTGGCGTCCTTAGTATTAGTTAGGTCATAAGTAGTTTGTAAGTTTAGGGACTGATGACCCCGTAGTTAAGTCCCATAAGCTATACAAACATTTGAACATCTGTAGTTTTCGCTGCTGAGCGAAATATTAACACACATACACATACAATTTCATATACACCGATAACTTTCCATCTCAATATACTCCACCCTTTTATCATTATCAACCCTCAAGCAACAAAGCAACCAATAAAACCATTTTCAAAGAGTAAATATAATTTTCAAAGAGTTATTATTGTGCGGAATTTCGCGTTATATTCTTCAAATTACTAAATATCTATTAGATCGTTATAAATCCGTGTCTAAAACCTTCCTCAGGTATAAATTAGTAACTGTGCAAATATTTAAGTCTCTGCGTCTTGTCGTTCGGACGTTATAAGCGTACACCGAACACACATTCACATTTATATATATATATATATATATATATATATATATATATATATATATATATATATAGCAATAGCTATCCGATCGCCCATAAAACCGTGCCTAAAGTCTTCCCCCGGTAGACATTAGTAACTGTAGAAATGTTTAGCTATTTATGTTTTGTGCTCCAGACGTGATAAACGTACACCGAACAGACATTCACATTTATAGATATGGAAGATTATGTAATGAATGAATCAAATTATCCACGGTGGGAGACAGCATTATTTTCAGTTACTCCCGCAAGTAATTTTTGCCCTTGACACAATTACATGGTAATCGGCAAACCGCAGTAAGTCAGACAAATACCCTTAGGAAGGTCACTTGGAGCTGTGACCGAAACGTATGACAGTTTCGCCGATTGAGAATGCGGTCTCACTCTCAGAAGAATTTTGTTGACTGTGACAATGGCGTGGGAACCTACGCTCATAACACACCATCATTTGGAATATAAATGAGAATTAAAGTCCTTGTGGAGGTATGCAGCCTTTATACCAATTAGTAGAAAAATGACTTTAAAAGTCCTAATTGGCAAATAATAAAGATTCAAATGATAGTGAAATCTTTATTCCTCTTACTAGGTTTTATCTAGATCTAAATCTACATCTACATACGTACTTCGCAATCCTCCAAAGGAGCCTGGTGCTGGGTACTCAGTATCACTTCTAGTTCCTTGCTTTCCTGTTCCACTCCCGTAGAGAACGAGGGAAAAACGAATACTTGTGTGCATCCGTAGGAGCCCTAATCTCTCTGATCTTATCCTTGTACTCTTAACGCGTAATGTAGGTTGGCGGCAATAGAATCGTTCTGTAGTCCACCTCAAATTCCGGCCCTCTAAATGCCTTCAAGAGTGCTTTCTGAAAGAACGTCGCCTCCCCTCCTGACACCCAGTTGAGTTCACGAAGCATTTCAGTAACACTTGCGCATTCTGTCAGAAACCTCGCCGCCCGCCTCTTAACTGCCTCTGTGTCCTCTTTTAAACCGATCTGGTGGGGATCCCAGACACTTAGCAATGCCCAAGACGGGATCGTACAAGCGTTTTATATGCGTTATCCTTTTCCGACGAATCACAAATTCCCAAAATTCTCCCAATAAAGCGAAGTCGATCATTTGCCATCCCCTAGACCAGGTATGACCAACTAAATTTCGACGCGGGCCACATTACTAACTTTTATCATTGTGGCGAGCCATACAAAAGAAAATTACAAAGGAATCAATTACTAAAGCAGTGAAAATTAATCACTGTTTTTCTAGGTAGGCGGGTAGAATGTATTTATAAAAGAACATGATAAACTTCAAAGAAACATAATATTAATGAAAACAAAACTAACTAATAAGTCCTTTTTGAACCTTCTTCTTTCTTGGAGAGTTCCTCGATATTTTGTGATACAAATTCGTAGCATTCCACTCAGATGGCCATCCGTTATCGAATATCTCGTTTTAGATTTTACATTCTTTATTTTCATTCCCGCAAGTCTTGTTGGCCGTTCAAAAACATACTGAAATGTTGATAATAGTGGGGAGGCGTATTCGGTATGTCCGAAACTTGAATTATAATGAAATCGACTTTTTTCCTAACCCTACGAGCGTCAGAAGGGAACAGTTTTAAGTATAATTTGACATCAGTTAACAAGATTACAGAATTATATCAACTTCCGAGCAATCCCGGAAATATTGGTGACATAAACCCAGCAATTCAGCTCGTGTACGACCTGCTGTAAGTAGATACTCATTACAGTGGCTCTAAACAGAAATTCAACCGTATGTAACATATTTTTCTGGACAACTCTTCGTCCGTTTTGGTAGAACAAAAGATCCCAACCTACTGGAAATTGATTGAATTGGTGTGAGCTGGTTTGAAGTAAACTGAATCGTGGTATAAACCCTCCTTAATATGTCTCTCCCCCTCCACCCACTCAATAGATGGCACTACAAGTAACATGGTATAGAAGACTCGTGTCATTCGCAGACTTGAAAATCATATAGGACGTCCACTACAGCGGAGTATATGACTCCTATATTATATCGAGCTTTTACATGTAAATGTTAACTTCTAAATTGTCTCCACGAAAGAAATCTTGTATTGAAAACAACAATGTCAGGAGTGTCCGCTTCCACGCCGCCCGCTCTGGTTAAGGACGTCTTTGTCCTATGTCATTCCCATAATGACAACAAACAAATGTTCCGTACTAATACATTCCGTAAAAATAAAATAAATAAATTGGACCCATCCAAATATCCACTTGCCCACCCACTACCACACGCGTAACTCGCTTTCGGAACTAGTATGTTGACTGACTGAATTTATGAAAGCAAATAATGTGCAGTTACAGTCCTTTAGTAAACCGCCCGCGAACAGTGTTCAGTACCGCCCACCCACTGCAACAGCAGAGAGTCTGAACTAAGACAGTGAGTTACTGCGGGAAGAGGACGTTGTGACTAGTCTCCCGCACAGCCAGTGTGCATGCGCGTGACGCGTGTTTACGAATCCCTCATAACGCCGCGGGTAACCGTGAGAACGTCACGGCAGCCGTCCCGTGTTGTTCCAAGGCGGCCAAGTTCTGTCAGGCCCCGGCGGCATGCCGCTGCCGGAGAAGAGTGAAATGGGGCGCTCTAGTGGAGAACAGCGAGAAGAGGGCAGCTAGTGGGTTATCTCAACACCAGCTAGTAGACAAGGCTTTACAACAGGCCGGCCGCCACCTCATTAGCTGGCCGCTGGGGCACGCCCAACGCCGCACAGCGGCCGGCCAGTCAGATGGCGGCCGCGGCCTCTAAGTGTGACGTAGGCACATATTAATTTACGCGCAAGTCCAGTGACCATGCAGGTTAATTTCAAATCATTGTCATGACTTAACACTTGCGCTGAAAATTAAAAAAAAAAAAAAAAAAAGAAAAAAAAAAAGAAAGAAACGAAAAAAGCTCACAACTTCGTCGGGCTATGGCGGGCCGGATTTCACGACGCCGCGGGCCACATTGTGGTCCGCTGGCCGTATGTTGGACAGCCCTGCCCTAGACTGTCATTATATGCTCGTTCCGTTTATATCACTTCGCATGCGTGCGTATTTAATTGATGCAACTCTTTCGAGCAGCATACAACTGATGCTGTATTGTAAAATTACGGAAGTCTGTCTCCTATTCATCTGCATCACCTTACATTTTACTACATTTAGCGCTGTTTGCCATTTTTCACACTACCTAGAAATTTGGACCAAGTCATCCTGCATCTTACTACAGTCATCCAATGACGACACCCGCTTGTGCGCCACAGCATCATGAGCAAACAGCAGCAGATTTCAGCTCAATCTGATGATGGGCATCACCTGAAACGGGTAAAGGAAACAAAGATTTCACTGACGTCTGGATCTTTGTCACTTCTGCAGCCTAACAGCTTTTTAGTCATTTTGTAGTAAATCACTTCTAATTTGGCCACGGAATTACTCGCTAATGTCAGGTGACAGACATACATTGGAGGTCGCTAACTTTGTAGCACAATTCAACACGAAGGCTCACACGCAAAGCACGCACCCTTTCGCATATTTTGCGCCCTCTACGATTAGTGCTCCATATATGGAACTCAACCGAATGGGTGTTCACGCTCTCTGTCGGAATGCGCTCGGAAGCTAAATTTTAAACGTCAAATAATGAAATTAGATAACATTGTCACTCGACGTGTGACTAAGCATAAAAAATTTCCTTTCTTGAGTTACATTTCCAGTATAAAGCTGCCATCACTCGTAACGATATTTTCCGCTGAACTATAACAGAATTGCCGAACGACCTAATGGAGGTAAGAATTTCCGCGGCAGAATAATCCATAGAATATCCTGTGGAGTTACAATGCTCGACTGTGGCTGGATCACAGGGCTGCAGAGGTAAGTGTGGCGATGATGTTCAACACACCTTTCATGTACTGTTCGTGTCGCCTGAGCAAGTAGGCCTCGCCACACTGACACGGTACTTAAGAGATTCCACATTTCTGGAATGCCAGATCGTCTGTAACGGAACCGAAAAGGTTACCACTCATTGACTGTGGCAGGGTGATTTATTTTACATTACACGAACATGTGGGAGGAAAGCCTCTGTTGTAGTGGCTCGTCACATTCCTTCCCTCTTATTGTTTTGTTGACGAACATATCCATTATGTTCGAACACAAATTACAGGTGTCCACAAGGTCCTTTCCAAGTCTGTTTTTGTCCGATTGTGGAAATATGTTTGGCGGAATACCGTATTAATCATGATGGTCGATTTCAAGTGGATAAGGTGTGGGAATCGGTGATATTATTAATATCTGCTGTAGGGAAACGTTATATGCCGTGTCGCGATATGGAACATTACGCTTGTATATGTACAATAGTGTGTCAAGTAGCACACTACCAATGCTGTAATCCAAAATTGCTGGATTGGTTTCCCACTTATCTCCATTAAATTAATTTTTTCTGCACTCAATGCTAGCTGTAATTCATTACACTAACGAGATATTTTGAGTAGGTCAACTTGTATCGCCCTACAATTACGTATCTTAGACCCCATCTCGCTCACAACACCATCATCAGAAATAGCCACAGAGTACTATTGACAATATCCGACAGATATTGTATCGATCCTATTGTATTGGTCCTATTACTGGACACTCATAATGATAATCGTGTTTCTGATGAACATTCACCACTTCACCACATTCACTTACGGGGTTTTTGAACTTCCGATAAATAACTGCAAAATGAATGTTTACTGCTTCTTTCTGTTTAAGGTATGTTCAGTATTTTAACAGATTAATAACGTCCATGACCAACTAAATCCATAAAGGACTACCATCTCCTATCTACATGTAAACTGTAATACGGGAGGAGCAGAAAATATTGTTCTAGTGAAAGAGTGGAATAATTCGAATACAAAAATAGAGCCTTACATATTTAGATTGTGCAGGATTTTTAGATATATGGCAGAAGATCTTCTTGTGGTCTTCAAATGACTGATCTGATACAACTCTCCGAGTTACACCCACATAGTGCGCAAGCCTGTTCATCTCTGAGTAACAACGTCGACAAACATCCTTCTAATCGTGCTTAACGCTGGCGACTCTCGATCTCCTTATCACATTTTTATCCCCGATCGACGATTCTTTGATGTCTCAGATTGTGTTCCACCAATCGATCCATTCTGACAGTCAAGATATGCCCACGTTGCTCTTCCTCCAAAATCTTTTAAGTACCTCCTCATTAGTTACGCAATCTAATGATATAATCCTCAGCAGTTATCTCTAACAAAACAATTCAAAAGTTGCTGTCCTCTTCTTAACTGAACTCTTCATTCTCCAAGATTTCACTCCCGTAAAAGAGAGAACACTCCAGACGTTTGCATTAAAAAATGCTTCACAGAACGTAGATTTATGTTCAATGTCAACAAATTTCTCTTCAGATATACGTTTCCTCTCTCTGCCTTTCTAGATTTTATATCTTGTCTTTTATTATGTCATATTATCCATATTAGAACTTCAGAACTCCGTGAACAGCAACATATGCTTTTAAAAATGTTTTATTTCATGTTCTTTTCCGGTTTTGAACTACTCTGTCCATCTTCAGATGGTTACGTTTTCTTTTCATATTATTTATTGCCTGTAGCGTGTCGTCTGCTTATTTATTGCACAAGAACATTCAGAAATTTATTAAATAGTGGAAGATTTTAGTTAATGCCTAGTTTCAAGTTTGCTATTACGTTATTCTGACTCTCTTGACTTTCATGTCTGCCTTACGTCTCTTTAATATTAAGTTTCTATCTTTTCATTTTTTTAATCTCTTTGTGTTTATTTGTGTCCATTTTGTGAAAAACTCAAAGATACCTTGTAGAAATTGTTTATTGACAAGCTTTAGTTATTTCCTTAGATGATGTAGGGTGAATTGTGTTTCTGAATATGTTTCCACAGTAAATTAATTATTTGTGTGTGTCTGCAAAGGAATCAATTCCATCCACTGTACCACTGAACCAGATGATTGTATCATCCACATAGACAATATTTTGTAATAAATCAGTTTATTTTTCAACTGTGTGTTGACCTTAAAAAACTGTTTTCAATATGGTTGGTATAAGTAAGCTAAAACTGCTGACAGTCTGCTTCCCATTGCTAGACCATCGATTTTGCATACCGATTGATGTAGAATAATTTAGTACAAGGATTAATTCTAACATCTTTATGAGTTGATATTCTCATCTTCCTTTTTCATTAACGTCTACTTAATTATTTCATAATATCCTTGACAGGCATATCTTTGTATTAGTTCACAATATCTACGGGTGCATAAGTGACACTCTCTGGTAAATCTTTAATCTTATTAATACATTTTTGGGAATTTTTATGGAATAGTTACTTTAATATAACCGTAGTGCTAAGGATATATTTCAGCCTTTTTGGAACGAAATATACATAACTATTTCTTAAGTTCACAATGGTCATATAGGACATTGGGGATTATGAAGCTTTGGCTGAGATATTAATTTTTGGGATAAGTAGTTTATGATGGACAGAGTAGTTTTTACTTTGGACTGACAGGCGGAAGCTATTGTACAAGATACCAAAGAGCACCTATTTCCTATAGGTTTTTACAAAAAGAACGCAAATCAATGCAGACAGGTTAAACTAGTAAAAAGTGGGACACCAATAGCAAACAGTCAGACAATGGACATGAAAATCAAGACAGTCTGAATAACATAATAGTAAACTTGTTAATTAGCATGAACTAAAACATACCACTATGATCTAGCAAAATCTGTATATAAAGATGTATGTTTGTGGGATCAACATGCGGATATTAATATAATGCTGAACTAGTGAAAACATCTTATTTTGTAGCCTCTTGAACTTTTATTGTGTAACTTTCAAAGAGCAAGGTATTTCTGTAAGTTAAATGTTAGTTTTACACATTTCACACATTACTGGATATTGAATTTTTCTTTGATAAAACAAGAAATATCTCTATATATTTAGAAAAGATAATATTTGCAGGGAACAGGAACAACCGGTGTGTAATGCATATTCCTTGTTACAGTTTGTATATTGAATATTCCTGAAGAGCGCCATTTACAATCTCACGATAGAATATTTAAAGTATATTTCATATTCACAGAACAAATGCAGGATCAGAAGTGACCTCTGTCTTTTCGGAAAAGACGCCAGATGTATGAATAAAGTACATACGCTACTTCAATGCAATAGTGTTTATAAATTGAATCAATTTAAGATGAACACCAAAGAAATAGTTTACCATCCAGCAGAACTTAAATAAGTAAACACAGATTTTACATTTTATACTCACTTAAGTAGAGCACCTAAATATGTCTTTCTATATGTGAAACAAATTTTACATGGTAGTAAACTTCTAAATTCTTTTGCAGTAATGAAGCAGACGACATGCTACTCAAAAATGTAATAATTTTATCTGTCAACATCAGAAATTCTATAAACAGAAGTCAGTGAGATCGCAAAATGACAACTAAAAAGAAATACACAAATGTATAAAATTATGGGGCCTCTCTACAATGGTCATCGGTCCCTAAACTTACAAACTACTTAAAATAATTTATCTTAAGAAGAACACATACGCCATGCTAGAGGGAGGACTCGAACCTCCGACGTAGAGCGGCCGCACGCACCATAGTCGGCATATCAGTGCGCACTATTCCGCCGCGGCTGACAAATACATCTACATTACAGATGAAGTTCTCGGCTGGAAGTACGAGCATGTAAGTGATGTGAATCGATTTTTCTATTTAATTCAGATAGTAATAAAAATGCAGTCACGTACTTTGTCTTCACACAACCTGTGATCTACAAATATATTGCTTGGGTTTGCCGCTGGATCACATTGTGAATATCACGCAATATATCGGCGTAACAATTGCAGGGCATCCACAGATATTGGTAGTAGCTGACGTCACCATTGCAAGCTGTGACAGTGAACATGATGATTAGTATATAACTGCAACTTTTGGTTAAATCTGAATTAACCAGCAAAATTGTTTTTCACAATGTTGCCCTCCAGGAAACCTTTGAAGTTTATTTGCATCATACACCCCATTTTCAGAGATAAGGAATTTATCGTACCTGGAAACCTACTCTAACACATACCGAATAAAGGCGTCTTTTCGAGAATATGGCACACTGAAATTGCAAAAAAAGAAAGTCAGCTCTGAGCTTCCTTTACCACGGTACAAGTTAGCTGCCTGCTTTTCAAGGAGCTCTTTCTGGTCTGGGGGAGTGGCCGTTACGTGAAAAATTGTACTACAGTCGAGTACTTTTGTGTGTCCAAACACTGCACCGAAAAGTAATTTTAGTGTTGTGCAGTACTGGAACAATTACAGTGGAGCTCAACTTCTAATTCTTTGTTATTTATAAGTCACCTGACACTGTTTTACAAAATATTTCTGCTCAAGCAAGAGTGGAGTCTGTTCAGTTTATAGTGAGTACAAAAAAATTGTTGTATGTAAGATATTTACACTTTAATCGTGTAAGTAATTGCGCAAGATAAAGGATGCTTTTAGATCTCTTCAACTCTCATCACCTGTTGCAGACAGTATTCTTTCCAACGAAAGTACAGGGAACAGCATCACAAAAATAGACAACATTTTTGGTCATTCTTTATTAATATAGAGACATTTTGTTAGCAGAATATGAATGACGTTGTAGTCGAAATACAAACTTATTATTTTAAAACAGCTTTGTGCTCAAACATCTATTTAGTATGATTATAAACCGTATAGAAAAATTAATCCATTTACAATAGAGGTATTTTCAAACATAATTAAGGAATAATGGTAACAGGGTGTATGTTGTTCTGATAGGCTATACCCACAGAGCTTTCCTTAACACATTTCACATGATCATTCAAATCTGCTTTCCATTAGAACGGTGGAAACAAGGTACGAATGCTAATAGGCAGCATGGGTGGCTGGCAAGAGGGATAAGAATACTCTGTAGAAAAAAAGCGGGAATTATATCAGAATTTTTGACGCACTCAAAATCAAGCTGCAGTAGCCCATTGCATTGTAAGGTGCTGAAAAATATTAATAAAGTGAAAAGTATGTGGTAAGCAAAAAGAAAAGCTAATTCTCCAGATAAAATTGAAATGATATGGTAAGTCGTAATGACGTATCTGCTCTGGAGCACAAAGTTGAGGTTATAAAGTCTGTGTGTAATGGAAACTGTTCTGTTATTGGCATGTCAGGTATATGTACAGTATTTAATGAACGTAGCAGGTGAATAAATGGATCCTTAGCTCTTGAAAATAATCATATACATCAGTTAGGAAATAACATTTCGAGATTGTTACCCGAAACAGTCCAACGTCATACGAACAGTGGAGAGTTTGAGTCAGTAATTAAATGACGAAAGACTAATGAATCTTAGGGATATCACGGGGTACCTAGCAGAATACCTACGTCTGTTGCGCCTCTGGCAGCGCAATACATAGCCATATTTGTAATTTTTCCTTTCAAAATGCACAGTTTCCTCAGATAGTGGACTATTCAGTAGTGAAACCACTATATAAAAAGAGAGAATTTATATGCCATCAGTTCTTTGTAAAAGTACTGAAACTCATGTTTATTCAAAGTTAAATGAGCATTACTGTCCGAAAAGTTTTCTTTCGAATGTACAGTTTCGCTACAGAAATGGTTTAACACCCGAAATACTCTTTTCTCGCGGAGGCACTTAATGAATTAAATTTAAGAAATTCGAATACTTGTCGTAGTCTTTGATTTAACAAAAGCATTTCATTTGCATGATCACAAGATATTGTCGTAGAAGTTGCAGCATTAAGGGTAATAACAGATAGCAGATGAAGATTCTCAGCGGTCTTGAAAATAGTTGTGATATGCACTCACAATGGGTCACAGTTAAGTGGCGGGTTCCCTAAGCTTCTATTGTGGGGCCACTGTTATTTCTTATTTATATAAGTGATATGCCTTGTAGGGTAACAGGAAATTCTATGATACCGCTGTTTGTTGATAACACTAGTTTGGCAGTGAAAGATAATGTTAGCGATATTGATGCAGTATCCAAAAATGCAGTTAAAGAAATAAATTCATACTTTGAAAGTGAATCGATGCTAAATTACAGTTAGACACAGTCATTTTTTTAACACACAATGCAACTCAAACTTACATTTCAATTACACAGAATAAGTAAATCATAAGGGAGTCTGAATAGTTCAATTTTCTAGCATTCAGATAGATAGTCAGCTCTCGTGGAAAGCCCATGTAGAGGAGCTAATACAAAAACTGATTACAACGTTTTTACCATTTAACAGTTTCTGAAATGAACGGTGGTTAAAAACAAAAGGTAGTCTACATTCATTCGCTAATGACGTAAGGTGTCGTTTTGTTGGGGTGACTCCTCTGGTTCAAAAACGGTATTTATGTCGAAGATAATCTGTCACAAGAATTCAAAATGTTTGGTTATAATCCTCGGACTTTCGATGATAAACTTAGTTTCCTCATTGTGCACTCTTTCTACTCAGGTGAGGAATTCCTGGAAAATATTGAAAAAAATGTAAGCTAATCCCTTTATTACCTTGTAGGTTCTTTTTACTTAGACGTGTTGTGTCCATAGAATTGCTATGCTTTTCTCTTTTCCTATTAGTACTCTTTTATTACAATTTGATGTACTGACGCGCTCCACAATAGGGTTCTACGGAACGTGATAAATATAAAAGAAAAGCAATAAAGTCATTCAAGTATAATGCTAATTTTTGTAACGAAAATAAAAGTCTACTCAAATAAGATATTCAATACCACATTAATTATAAATTATTTTACACTGCTTTAGAACTTTATTATTTCACTATAAGCTTATTTCGGCCTTAGGCCATCGTCAACTGTTCTGTTATAATAGTGTTATAATATTGTTGCCGTTTATTTGCTGCCCAATTGATTTTAAAAGCTGATGTAATTCTTAGCTATTGCTTCTTATCTGTATATGTGCAGTAGCACTGGTTATATTAATCAGTTTTTTATAATGGCAGCTAGCATAGTCTGTAGTGGTAGCATGCAACGATATATCTTTGGTTTATTTATTTGTTTTGTATAGGAGTTCTACTATGGATTTATAATCTTTGGTGTTTATCCATTATCTTGTCTGTTTATAATGTGAATAAAATTTTCGATGTATTTTTTATGTTTGAGTTCGGTTTGTTCATTTAGTATATTGTTCTGGTTGTTGTGTATATGAGAATATAGTTCAATTTCCTCAAACATAAAACTTAAAAAAATACATCGAAAATTTTAATCACATTATAAACAGACAAGACAGTGAATAAACCAAAGATTTTAAATCCATAGTAAAACTCCAATACAAAACAAATAAATAAACCAAAGATATTAATGTATACATTACTGGTAACCATGTAAACTTATAATATCGTTGCATGCTGCCACTACAGACTATGCTAGCTGCCATTATAAAAAACTGATAAAATCGATTAATATAACCAGTGCTGCTGCACATTTACAGATAAGCAGCAATAGATAAGCATTATATCAGCTTTTAAAATCAATTGGGCAGCAAAAAATGTAAAATTTATGTAATTACGTTAGAAGTATATATGTAACAACACCTCTATATTACTCGTATTTACATAAAACCTGATGATGGCCTAAGGCCGAAATAAGCTTATAGTGAAGTAATAAAGTTCTGAAGCAGTGTAAAATAATGTATAACTATTGTGGTATTGAACATGTCACTCAAAGACATACTCTACACTCCTGGCCCCAGAGAACGGAAATCAAATAAGATAGTTTAATGGTTTCAGCAACTGCCGCGTTAAGATAGCAAATAATACGAAATCAGGTTAGAATGTTTCTTTGAAGACTTCATGATCGTAACTATACGAATTTATTGAAGAAACTAGTAAGTCTTAAGAGTAGTATTGCACATCATTCTGCTTCTGTTGGAAATGAGACATTCATATTGTAATTAATTACTGTCAGAGCACGAGAAAAATTTGGTTGCCTATTTCCCCATAGCAGTGATTACGCCACTAGTCGATGTAGTTTCGGTGAGTCGTATGCCGCCTTCTAATCTGCGGCCGCCTCTGCAGTCGGCAGTGGAGGCAGTTAGTTCCGTCTACTACACAGCCGTCCGTCAGCCAGCTCCGCAGCACTGGCTGCCAACTTGCGGCTAAGCCCCCTCTCTAATGACTCCATCGCCGACGGCGGCACTTCAAAGCCTAATCTTCGTCCCTCCATTTTCTCGGATAACCGGTTCGAATAACCCCCGCGTTTGGGGCGGTGAAAGGGGAGTAGATGTTGTGCCGTAAAGTTTATGATTACCAAACTTTCCAGCAGTGCCCAGGATTAAATTCCAAAGCTCACCGCACTTCTGCGTGGTATACGAGCATGTGACACGCTTGATGGTGATCAATCCCTTTGAAGTAGACGTTAAACACGACGGTCGTCTCGGTATTGTTCAGGTGACGCAGGGGACTTCACTTTTGGCGCAGTCAAACACTTACCAAACGTATGTCTATCTGCAAGACTAGACCGGATTTCTTTGTTTTGTGTCGTCTGATTCTAAATGCCAAATTTTGGTATGTTGCGAAAAGTGCTAGATTTACCACAATCACATTTCAATCCACACCCCCACCCAAATTTCCTGTACCAGTTAAAAAAAAAAATCACTGAATAATATGGAGGATGCCCTAGATTTCTTAGTTAACTTTGCAAATGTATAAAAATTTTCTACATCACAGAAAAATGTATGATCGTTCAGTTAGGGACGAGTGCGAACATTGAGACATTAGGTTTTGCTCCGAACATTTGGTTCAGCAGTTGGTGTCTACTTTGACTGTGGAAATCATTGTCATTTACTCTCTGTATTTTTATGTTTCCTTCCTGAGCTAAGAAAAGTAAATTGTTACTGTTATTAGTTACTGATTTAGGTGTACACCATCATATATTAAACATGATTTTAATAGACTACTAAACAATACTGCATTTTTACTCCGCATAATCAGCATCTATTGAAATTTTTGGGTACACTGTGGTAATTTGAAGTCATTTTGACAATGTGTCTGCCGGATGGTACAGTGAGACACTAATGACGACATCAGAAAGACATGAACTAGAAATGAAACGAAAACCAAGACACAATAAGGGATCTGGCCCAAATGAGCATTGTTTCAATTGAGCGATAGTGATTCTGATGAAACCCAATTAATTTTGCATGTCTGATGCCTCAGACGCCGATGGGGCGGGAGGTGTCGTTTGCAATATCAAGTATCTGCCCCGGTACTCTTTCAGTTGCACTTACAGTCCTTAAAGTGTGCCAATTAATCCTGGATTTAATCGTTCTGCAGTTACCTCTTATAAAAAATAAATTACATAACTATTTGATTTAATTTTTTTGACTGTATGGTTATGATTATTACGTCCTGTTCAAAACAACTATGAAGTATTGCAAACTGAATAGGTCTTAAAACGATATTCTGCTTCATTTTGATTGGAAATTTAACCACAAAACCAATTAGCAACACTTTTTTTTTCATTCATTAAAAATTATAAAATGAATATGTATGGGAAAAAATGAAATACTCATACATAGTTCGTCCTACACTGACCCAAACACAATTTCTCTGTTGTCACAATTAGATATAAACATTCTTACGACATTCCTGAAGTTATTTCATTCAGCTGCAACTTGTGCTCATTGCAGACTGCTACGTGATTGACCCTCTGGTGCGTCAGGGTAGAACGCAGATAGTTCTTCAGTCGTCGTAGAGCTGAAAAACTGCGTTGTGCTTCATAGGTTGACGCTGGACACACAAGCAAAAATCTGACCAACGCTTCACATTAGAAAATAATTCACGAACTTATTTTTTCATAGAAACCAAAAAATCTTTTGCCTCTTTGAGGTATTTTACATTGTATGAAATAAATCGCAATTTGCGATGCTAAGGCTTCACTGTATTAGGTTGAGATGGAATACCAAATTGTGGCGAATAAAAATTTGTGCCGGCCGGGATTCGAACCCGGGATTTCCTGCTTACCAGGCAGACGCGTTGACCACTCCGCCACCGAGGACACAGTGACCGACCTGAATGCAGAGGACTCTTCCCTGCACGTCTCTCTCCACACACAAATCTCCATTCGCCACTCCGTCTCTTTCCTATATCAACGTGGTCAACACATTTGCCTAGTAAGCAGGAGATCCCGGGTTGGAATCCCGAACGCGCACAAATTTTCATTCGCCACAGTTTGGTATTCCTTCTAAACCTAACACAGTGAAGCCTTAACTTCGCAAATTGCGATTCATTTCATTCATTTGAACGCTGTAATTCGTCAAATATATATATATATATATATATATATATATATATATATATATATATATATATATATATATATATATATATATAAGGCTGGGCTCCTGACGACAATTAATTGTGTCTCGATACCTCATGGTCTGTTCAAATGTTTGTAGAACTTATGGGACTTAACTACGGGGTCATCAGTCCCTAAGCTTACAAACTACTTATGAACTAGCTAAGACTAAGGACGACACAAATATCCATGCCCGAGAGGGGATTGGAACCCCCGAACGTAGTGGCCGTGCAGACCGTGACTGGAGAGCCTAAGTCCCCTCGGCCACCGCGGCCGGCCATGGTCTGTTCTCCCTGATGCGGGAATACAGTATTGTGGCAGCGAGCATTATAGAATAAATAGGCTGTGCTGTAGGAAAGAGACAGCGTGGCGAATGGAGATTTGTGTGTGGCGGGAGACGTGCAGGGAAGAGGCCTCTGAAGTCGGGTTGGTCACTGTGTCCTCGGTGGCGGAGTGGTCAACTTTTTCCCTCGAAAATTGCAACTGTTCTAAGCCAAGCTCGGATATCTTAATATTACAGACTTTTCAATTATCCTGAGATTTTTAAGGCCCTGAGTTATAATTTCAACTGCAGAATAAAGTCTCGAGAGCGTTCTTGTTTCTCTTTGGAAACTCCTGTTAAAGATTTCTAAAAGCTCAATTACATCTTTCCCCGTTAGGAAACCTAGGTACGCTTTGCCAGACCCAAAAACATTAAGTACGCCAATGGCTCCGTCGTATCCCTGTTCTGTTAGTTCATTCAATGTCTTGATAACCAAAGCATATTTTTTCAAATGCAGCAGAGCGACGATTATTACAATGAGGGTCGAATGCGCGACTGTTTAAAACCTTTGGTGATTATTCAGAGTGTTGACTACACCTATCTTAATGATTTATCATAACAAAATTTATATGACTGTACTTTCATTATCTGTGGTTTCTATTTACGAAGTAATGTGCTGCCGTTGGGTAGCAATACAGTCTATAATGGAAATGAGCAACACCCCGCGCAACTCACTACATTACTGTGCCTTGAGAAACCTTACAGTTAAATTCCATAGCAGCTGATAGTCTTTTTACATTCGGCTGCGTTAAGTCAGCAATTGATCCTTACAAAACAGAACAAGAAAGTGTGCGGAATCTTCTGCAAAAGGTATTAGATGAATCTTCTAAAGCAGATGAAAAGGATGAACAGTTATGACATCCTACCTCGTCACAGCAACACGGAAACAGATGATGAAGACGATCTAAAATTGCAAGTGCGTATAGGAGATAATCAAAACAAGCTGTGCAGTTTGTCTTCGGAGTAAACACATAGAAGCAAAATAATGCACTGACGATTAGAAATTTGCGAAATCTTCAGACTCTAGCTGCACTACTAAAAGTGATCTATCGATTTGCGACAATTGAAAATACCGGCAATTGTCGCAACTCGACAGGCCACTTTTTGTAGTGCAATACTAATTCGAAAGGTGCGTCCTGCAAGACTGGTTAGCATGGAATAGTGTAACGGGAGACAATAAAAATGTACTGGAATAATAATTTGCGTATGGCATAAAGTTCTTAAAGTCCAACTGAAAAGAACAGAATTGTGTGTTGGAAAATCGCAACATTCTAAAAGCAGTCAATTACCAAAAGGAAGAAGGAAGATGAAGAGTTTGGCACGTCGACAGCAGAAACGAAGCACGCGCTTGCCTAAGAACGGGGAATGAAGTCGACCCTGCCCTTGCAAAGGAACCATCCTAGCCGCGGCGGAGTGGCCGAGCTCATTGAGGTGCTATGTTCCGATTCGTGAGGCCGTTCCCCGTCGGGGACTCGAATCCCCCCTCGGGCATGGATGTTTGTGCTGTCTTTAGTATAAGCTAGTTCATAAGTAGTTTGTAAGTTTAGGAACTGATGACCCCGCAGTTAAGTTCCATAAGCTTTACAAACATTTGAACCATCCTGGCATTCGCCTGGAGCGATTTGGGGAACTCAATTACATTGAATTTGATGAAGAAGGCATGGAAGAATGAATGAGTGTCAACGATGCAGATCCAGGGCATTAAGTCACGGAGGACAGTGAAACTGTAAACCTTGTCACTAATAACACTTACGCTGCCAGCATCTTATCAATCAGTAGTTGAGAAATACCAGCTGATGCTGAAGCATTTACAAGTTAGCAGACTGCGTTTGTGACGGTTAGGAGCTGAAGATGAAATCGGCCAGTATCAATTCTGTCCTTAAAAAAGCGCATGACTTAAACTGGTCCTTTGCGGGTAGGCTGGCTCGGTCAGACCAAAAGGAGTTATAAAGCGTTGATTCCATACAGACGTACTGTACTTCCAAAATGCGTACATTTATACTGTCGTTTCCTTTCAAATAATAGAAGCTGTGGGGGTAAGAACAAACTGCCTTCCAACAGGTGAGTGAAAAAAAAGGAGAGTAGCCCACGAAGAGTAATCATGTTTTATTCATCCGCACTTTACGTTATTGCGTTAAACTTTAGACGCAATGATAAACGTTTAAAAGAAATGTAGTTGACCACACCTGCAAAGTAATTAAAGCAAAAAGCTTAACGCAAAGGAAGTTTCCACTGTTCATGATATAAAATTATGGCATTCGGCACGACGTCACAGTTTGTTATTTGAATACTACAAACTGTATTCTCGACATTTTTGACATAGCGTATGCAAATATAGGCCTACACTTAATTTATCGTCTACATTATCTGATATTACGACGCATAGCTCATGAGATACGAGACCAACAACAATAAGATGCATTTAATAACGCTTCATCAAGCTTAAGGTTTAATTTCTACATCTTTACTACTAAGTATATTCGCGACACATTTGGGAGACACTTTCCTAATATTCTGATGAAGGTACCTAGAAAATATTATTGTAGGGTATGTTGTCTGGGGTTTACGTTATAAGGATTGAGATGTGGAAAACGAAACTGAAGGCCAATATCCACTACAGATACAGGCAAAACCGAAAGGGACAGAAGGCGATTGACAGAATGGAAAGACGAGATGTATAACAAAATAATGGAAAAAATAAACACGCTAGCAGCGCTGGTTGCTGGAACTAGTTTTGTAATGAAAATTTAAATACCATCATTCCTTTTCTTTTTAAATAAAGACAATATTGATGAACTGCCTTTTACTCTCTTCATAGCCATTCCTCACTATAATTTTGCACCTACAAGTGACGAATAAACTGAGTAAAGCATCTTTACTAAGCAGCGTGCACGCGGTGTGCCTCAGTGAGACGGTCTGGTGGCTGTGGTGAGATGAGGCGTTTTTCCGGACCGTGCACAGCCCCGCCGGCTGACAGTTCTCTTCACAGGCGGCTGCTTGACCCATCAGACATTCTGTAATGCTGCCTTCTGACAATGCTCGTATTTGTGGCTTATAATATTCACTGTTACTTTACTAGCATGTTAGTGAATCATATAAATAATAAATCATAGTGCATAAGAACTTTCAGCACGCATTATTTGTTAAGCTTGGAGATATTCGATCAATAGTGTTATTATTTGTCAACTAAGACAAGAAAATGAAAACTGTTTTTCAAAAAATATTGGGGGGACACGTCCCCCCTGTCCCCCCCGTCGGTGACGCCCATGTCATAGATGGTTCATTCTGTTGTAATATGTAATTTACGAGGATAACGACAGATTATTTATTATCTACAATACCTAAGTATTTAGATTTTATCCCGTATCAGTGTTTTCCGAGATTGTGATTACATCATGGGTTGAAGCTGACTAGTGGTATCCCTGTCTTCAGTTATGCCGATATTTCGGTTATTTCGAATAATGCTTGCAAACGTAGACCCTCGGCCTGAAATGGTATATATATAAGGTAACGTACAACTGTAAATCGATTGAATGTTTTTTAATCGGAGTTTCGGGCCCTAACATTACCGTTATTTCTTTCGGTATTTCAAATGGCAACCAGGTACTGAGTCGGAAAAGTAGAAGGAAATTTCACAAATTCAACGCAATGAAAATACAATTTAAATTAACTGCTTCGCGTTTGAGATATCGAATGTGGAGCAAGAATCGAACTTTGGATATATATCGATCGCAATGCCGTTTCCTTCGATGTACACGCATTCTACCAAATTGCCTACGGAAGCAGATACCGAACGTTGTATGGTCGTTACTGTTAAAGGTATTCACATTTCGCGTCTCAAATCGTAAGCACGGTGGCTCCGAAAGGTCGTCTTAACACAGCCACAATTTCTACAAATATGTATGTTGAGGGTAATCGAATGGAACTGCACGGTTTTCCCTCCATTGGACTATGGTATGTGTAGTGGACCGACAGTGCTGCCTTTTGATTAATTAGTTGGCAGGGTACGTAATAACACTTTTAAAAAGTTTAAGGTAAATTACCCTCTATATAATTAATTTTGTCACACACAACAAAATCTAAACCAAAAATGTAATAATCACAAATCAAGCTATCTCAATTAAAGACAAAATTGAAATCTGTCCCCTTTTCTCTCCCCTCTATATTTCTTATCTCTTACTACTTATTTCATCTGGCGCATACCGATTAAGATATGGCGCGAAGAAGATACTTCATGCAAATCCAGTTGCCCATAATACATATATCCCAACTGTTAATACATTGTTGTTAATTTTTCTGGTCTTTTATTTCTGTAAAATAACCTATTCTCACTGTGGTCGAATGAAAGAGACTATTACTTAGAGTTACTGTATACAACTAATCTTCATCCATACATTGTAATCATAGTCGTCAAACCTCTAGATGTTACTATCACAGAAACTCTGCTCTTGAGACTCTTCGTGCTCACTGTAGTGATGCTAGACAGAACTTAATGTAAATTAAAGAAAAGCAATTCATATAGTTGTACTCAATAACCTTTGTAAATTCACCCAGAATGCGCTTAAACATGCAGACAACACTAGTGATCCTAACTAGATTCAATAGTAAGTTAATAAACACGAAAACAGACCCCAGAAATCTCCCAGATATACTACCATACACTAGTAACTTTTTCTATTCACACAAATACCCCAAAATATCAACGACAATGAACAGGATAACTGTTGTCAATATTTGATACTTCATCGTGCTTAAAAATAAGACATGTACTGGATTACGTGCGTTTGATTAAAATTTACGAAATTCATGTATTATTAATTGCATCGGATAAACCTTTTTAGCGATGAAAGTGATTATGTCTGAAGTTGCTTTATTTTCAAACACCACTTGATCATTTATTACAAACACACATACTATCACAACTGTTTTGTAGTGTTTATTTTTATTTATCTATTTTTTGTCCTATAGAATGCACTGAACTTGTATACGTTTTTTGTTGCTCTGGTGTGCGATGTTTATCTTATTTTCTCTTACATCTTGACTTTCTTTCACACTGTTGTTTAAGGTTAGACACTCACCTAAATATTTGTATATATGCCATTTCTTCATTTTGTTTTGATTCATGAGGTTTTTTTCGTTTATCATGAACTCTGTCTTTGTGATGGGAAACAGTGACAATCCGTCTGCCAACCTGATTTTCCTTACTTTTTTTCTTTTTTCTTTTTTTTTTCCCAATGCTTTTGTACAATTCTCCACAGAAGATGGCTATGCATTAGGTGTTCGTCAATGTGCCTTCGTTAATGTTTGTAGATCATACACCTAAGACACAATATCAGTGGAATAGTATGTTTTCATGAAATAAATATCCTTGCTTCTAATCTCATGTAGAGGACTATTTTTGATTCCAAATCCTTTCAATACATGAACTAATTTTCCGAAAGATGTTTTAAATATCAGATATAACTTTAATTATATCTTATTGGCTTTTAACTGTAGCTTAAAACTGAATAATCCACGTAATGGTACGTAAGAAATATTTTTATAGCTTAATGAACCCGTAGGTTCTTAGCAGTTTCGGAGGGTGTTTAAGCTACGGTTAACGGAAATGGATGAAAGTAAACTATAGAAGGGAGCAGGTGACCGTATATATAGCAACACTATGCCTAGTAGCAATCCTTCGATATCACAGAAGATAATTTAATGTATGAATTGATAAAATGTGAAAATGCAGCAAATAAAAGTGGCTGATGGCTAAAACTGAAGTTGACAGAGAGTGAAAAATGGATAATTACTGGTGGCTATCGTAAATTTCCAACACCAGAGAAACATCGGGAATGGTCGATACAGCCACAGGAAAATTAAACATACGTATGATTAAGAAAATGTAACCGTGCGAATTGATGCGCTGGAGTCAAAAACACAAAAGGTAAACTTGAAATAGGTAAGGAATATATAATGGATTAGTGCAAGGGAATTAATTAATACTGTATAATGGGAAGTCAGAAGAAGATGACGTAGGAGTAGAGCTGCATGACAAAATAATGAACGATATAAGAAGAAGCAACAACCTGGAGTACATGTTATTCCCTCGAAGCTACTGATGTCCTTCAGAGAGTCACGATGACATAACAATTTCACCTGCTGTACATTTGAGGCAGCTGAAATATCCCCACACTTCAAGAAAAAAATGTAATAATTGAAATTCCAAATAAATATAGTGTCCACAGGGTGAATATTACAGAATTATCAGTTTAATAGTTGGTAGTTGCAAAATACTAACTTGAATTATTAACAGAAAAATGTAAGATCTACTGGAAGCCGTCCTCTCTAAGGTTTACTTTGGGGCAGTAATGATCTAATGACTTATACCTTTAGACAATGTCTATCAGAATTCAGTACTTGAAGAAAAATTAAAGTGAACGAAAAGCTGTATCTGACAACTAATACGGTAACATGTCAGCAATTACACGAGTCGGTTGCAGTGGGTGGGAATGGGAAACGAATTTTTCTTCTTTTCATTCGAGGTATGAAGTTAAGCAAAGAGATATTTTAGAAAAATAGCCGCCAAGAAAGATCAGCCCCTACTACAATACAGTACTGCGTAATGCTTCATAATGTCGCGTCATAATTTGTCTAGCCTGAATGAATTTATTTTATGTTGAATATGTCATTTTATTTAAAGTACTACATTTGTAACTCAAAGAATAATCAGAATAACAAACAGAATCGAACGGGAATGCGCAGCTTCATTGTGGAAGGGGGACAGAAAGTACTGGAGACTGCAATATTTTTAACCTGAACTTACTCTCTTTGTCACTTACCAAAACTTCGAAATCAGTGATGATTCTTGAAGACTTGGTACGTATGCGTCGGAATGGCAACTGTGTTGTGGCAATAACTGCAACAGCTAAGAGCCAATAGAGGCAGTGATATTCAGACTGTCGTTTAGTTAAGCCTCAGTAATTCTGAAGGTATCTCAGCGGAGGAAGACAATGACCCCAGTACTGGCTTCTGGGCCCAGTTCCGCTGGCCGACGTGCAAGTTACCCCGCAGTGAGGCTTCATAATACGCAACGGCAGGCAAGCGGCACAATATCCGATACAGAGGCGCTTCCCAGGCGAAATGCTGCGCTGTGAGATTACAGAGAATGTTGTCAGACACGAACGGAACGTAATTCGGCTGACTGGGCTGTAGGAGCCACTCGATTCTACCTAGGAAGCAATGCTGCAAAGCTAACATTATGCTACAGTTGTGAATTTTAAGGAAGTCTTGGGGAAAATACAAAGAGCATACACAAAATAACTTTCCAAATATTTTAAAAGAAAGACAACATATTTACATGTATACTAACTGTTTTAACAATTTTAAATCTCAATGCGGCCCGCAGCGTGGTAAAGGACAGCAAATGACACAGGAATTAAGCAAAACACTGCTATTTAATAATATTTATTTGAACACGATGGTCACGTTTCGGCTTACATTGCCATTTTCAAGCAACGTGCGGTACAGATTGGGCGGTATTAAGGTTGAATAAATTATTCAAATGTTTGTAAATCTATCGGCCAATCTGCGTGGTCATCAGTCCGTAGCTTACAAACTACTTAAACCTAGGTAAACTAACCTAAGGACAAAAACACAAACCCATGCCCCAGGGAGGACTCGAACCTCCACGGAGTCAACCGCGCGCTCTGCAGCGAGACGCTTTAGACCGCTCTACTAATAAATTATTATGCTACAACATTACAATATAGAGCCTTACATTCACATACGGTTATGGCTATATGGCTTGACGTACATAAGACATCTGTGTATAGACTGTCAGATTTGGTTTGTAATTTTACGATTTTACAATATCATAAAAATCCATAGATAACGCAAGGTAACAGTTGATTGAACATCTATGCAAATGCATTCTCTGGAAACGTAAACAAAACTTAGGGATGTAAATATAATTACAAAAAAATAATAATATATGCGTATAAAATAAAGCAACAAAAACGCGTCCATGGTCTTAAAACCTATAAATTCTTAGCACACAGAATACTTCCAAAGATAATTCAAATTCTAATACCGTAATTATGACGTTTACATACTTTGTAAACATACAACATAGTGGCACCAACTGTCAAAATACAAAACCAGAATTAGAAGTACCAATCAAACCTAACAGTCTATATACAGACGCCTAGATGTCTATAGTATATTGTACTATGTTATAACGGAATAATTTATTCAATCTAAATACCACCAAATTTATACAGCAGGTCATTTGAAAATGGCAATGTAAGCCGAAACGGGACCGTCGTTTTTAAATAAATATTATAAAATAGCAGCGTTTTGGTTAACTATTATTATTATAACAATGTTTGAACTTTTTTTCGATATACTCACATAAAAGAATGTAGATGTTTGAGTAATCGACAGGACAACTTTTCCAACCTTTTGTCGTAGAAATCTGCGAATGGAACCAACATGTTACAATAATTCACCCTTACTGTGGCATAATATGGTAAAAGCGATGTCTCACCTTTGGCGGTTTGTGAGAATACATTATAGGTATCCACAAACTTTCAGATTCAAATAAACACCGAGCTCTCAAACAGCATCTCTTTTACAAAGTTACGATTATTTAGAAATTCACCACTACCAATAATAATAATTATCGTACATTTTCTGTGGGAGAAAATGTTTTGTGGAATTTTGTTGCTTTATACACAACTAGCTGAAAAACCGGCGTTACCCGGGTATTTATTTACTCCTACCTTGAGTTAGTACTTCTCCTATTCCTTATCTCTCCGCCCATCTCCGATTTTCTAAAATCGTGTTATATCTATCGGATAATATATAAGAAATAACCTGTCTTGCCTAGTGTACAAAATTGTAAAGGCAGTATCCAAACAAAGAGATGTAGCAGTCAAAGAATCAATGACATGTGAAATTTGTACGATCTCTTTATTTATTGAATTATATGTTCTACAATTTGTAATTTTTTAGGTATATATTCATTTGTGTAAGTGCTGTAAGTCAGTAAAATCTCTTGGGAATACAGTTTGTAGTAAAGGAGTAATAGATTAAAACTTGGTGAACGATTGGGGGGGGGGGGGGTTACACGAACGTTACTGTTTACGTCCTTATATCTCATGAACTACGTGTCGTACTGTGATACAATTTACAGGTACATTCAAATATATTTGTGTATACTGTCTGTAAAATTTCCTGTGGTTACAATTTGTAGTGCAGAAATTATAAATTGTAACATCATACCGAATGCCGTAGTTTTAGTACATGAACAGGGGAAAAGTAGTAAGCCAGGATTTTTTTTTTTTCATAATTTCATAATTTTGCTTTGGTTGTCAGCGAGAAATAGTTCAGTAAAGGTTTGAAATTATTTTTAAAGTTTGTTGTAAGTCGGTGAGTAGTCTCGTTTTCATATACTGTATTCATAAATTCTCGTCGCATTATATGACGATATATTGCAACTCCTGTTGTTTATAACGTTATAGCTTCTGAACCATGTGTCGTATGTCGTTCTTACCGTTAAACAATTAGTACCTCCCGTTAACCAAAATGGTTGAAATCGGTCCAATGGTTTAGAAGGAAATGTGCATAAATGACGCATAAATCTGGGTATTGTCACGCAGTGGCCTGTCATTATTTATGACGTCATATCTCCTGAGCTATAAGTCGTTCTATTTTATTTTTAGGTCAGGAACCTACGTGGGCATCAGGTGAACAATTCACCAAAATTGCATTCGAATGAATGGTTTATGAACGCATACCTGACAGTCAGGGCCGGCGCAAGCCCAAGAGCCGCCCCGTGCGAGCTGCTAAATTGCCGCCCCCCACGACCTTTTTTTTTTTACAAAACGTTTGGAAATTTTATTTAAACAAACCTGTAGGAAAAGTTAGCAATCAATTGCAATTTTTGTTTTTACTTCACAGAACTACCTAGGTTTCTGGCATTGAGTGGCCAGTTTCAAAGCTTTTAATATGTGCTTACATCTAAACCGTCATGTTGACAGTTACGTTCATCACGACGGTATAGATGTAAACATAACTCAAAGCATTGAGAATATCAGCTCTGTGCTAGAAATCTATGAAGATGTGGAAAATAAAAACAGTTGAAACGGCCAAAGAGTGGGGCGGAAGGCAATGGAGAGAGGAAGAATGAGATGGAGTAACATAAAATACAATAAATAAATACTCGGGAATCGACGGGTACTGAAGCTAGTCGAAATATATTAACTTACTGCACTGCGGCTATTCATTTCAAAGAACTGACACTCGCTATCTGGCGTAATTTGCATGTGTCATTTCTGTCGTGTCTGATTATGGAATAAGGAGTAACAAATTAGTCATCGCCGTATCACGTCACTTTTCTGCGCTTTATTTTCATTCTAGCTATTGGGGTGACGCGTACTTCTTTGCCGAGTTGCCAATTTTTTAAGTAACAGATCATAAGAAAAATAAATGTTCCTATTCTGCATTCTTGGTGAAGAAAAATTTTAACTTATGAGTAACGTGCAAGCGCAATACTAATTCTAAGTTATATGAAAAGCACGTACCTTTTACATCCCAAGTTGCAAGAAATTCGGACGCACCAATTCTTCTGTTCTTGTGAAACGCAACTTAAGTGCTTCTGACCAATTTTGACTCTCTCGGCCAACTATCGAAACGATTTCCTTAGTTTTCGTTGTAGAGAACGCAACAATACCTATTGTCTGGAAAGGCGAAGTGGTGACGCGGCAGTGCCAGGAACTACTGTCGATCACGTGACGAGGTACAGCGAGGCTACGGTTAAACTAACGCACAAGAAGATGAAGCAAAAGCTCACAGTATGTATGTGACCGTTGATATGGATAAACGTATTATCAGGCATTAATTTTATATCTTTACGAACAATAGAAATAAATACGAACTTTGCGAAAACTGCACAACTTTTGTCAAACAGAAATGAGCTTCAAAGCTAGCAAGGAAACCCTTAGAAGCAATGTTCTGTCTATGGATTTTCGTTTTACAAGGTGTCAAAATTAACGTTTTGTTTCGCTTGGACGAGAAGGCATTGTTGCTAAAAGACCATACTTTATCAGGTTTTCATCAGAATCAAAGCGACCTGTAGTTTACTTGGACGAAACATGGATTCACACGCATTATACAGTAAATAAATGTTGACAGGGTTATAGTGTGTGAGTAGTATCGTCACCAAAAGTGCTGGTCAGAGTTTAATTGTGTTCATGCAGGCGGAGACAGGTGTTTCAGGGCTCAAAAACCAAAACGTTCGGCTATCACTCATAAACGGATAGCAAATATTTTCAAAAATACGTCGCCGGCCGCGGTGGCCGAGGGGACTGAGGCGCTCCAGTCACGGTCTGCACGGCCACTACGGTCGGGGGTTCGAATCCCCCCTCGGGCATGGATATTTGTGCCGTCCTTAGTTGTAAGTAGCTTGTAAGTTTAGGGACTGATGACCCCGTAGTTAAGTCCCATAGACTCTACAAACATTTGAACGTTTTCGAACAAAAATACGTCGAAACCCAAGTTATGCCAGGCTTATTATCAATGTCTTTATCTCTTGTAATTACTCACAGGGTATTTACCCATTCGGAATACTTCTAGCCATTGTAGGTGTTGAACATGTTTGTCCGTAGTAATGTTTAACAATTTTTTTCCATAGCGCGGGAAGAATAAAACACTTAACTGCCATTAAAAAATGTTCAAATGTTTGTAGAACTTATGGGACTTAACTACGGGGTCATCAGTCCCTAAGCTTACAAACTACTTATGAACTAGCCAAGACTAATGACGGCACAAATATCCATGCCCGAGGGGGGGATTCGAACCCCCGACCGTAGTGCCATTGAAGGGCTTAGCAAAATTGCTTCAGGCTTAACATGTAACCGCAGTATCGACCACTGCATTCGAATTTCCAAATTAGATTTCGTCTCCTGCAAAATTAGTTGTGAGTAAACGCAAGATGCGTAACACGCTGGCAGCGCTCCACTCATAAGAATACTGGCCGGGCGTGTGCGCCAGACTGCTTCCCTTCCGGCGGAGCTGCCACAGTGGCAAGGAAGAAATCGGCCCTCCTCGCTCCCCTTGTTCAACAGGGGCGGCAGGCATGTAGTCGAGACGCCATGCCACAGTTCCCGAAGCCGCTCCCTCCGTGGTTTGATTTCGAATCCCCTCTTGGGAATGAATGTAGAGTTTGTACTACAGAAAAAAAGGGTGGCGGCAAATTTGCCGCCCCTCGGAAAATGCCGCCCCGTGCGGCCGCACGTTTCGCACGTGCCTTGCGCCGGCCCTGCTGACAGTTTATAGTAAGAACGGAATATTGTAATCTACAGGACTCACTGATTTCAAAATTAAATATCTCGAAAACAAAGATCGCTAGTGGAATGCAGTAAACAGTATGTTTATTGTCAAAGCTGTAAGACGTTTATACAGCAGTTTGAAATAATAGTTACAAAAGCTGCTAACAGATGGCGCTGTACGCTGTACAGCTCATATCAGCATACATAAATGAAATAATCGTATGAAAACACTCTTTGCAAACAATCACATTACAAAGTTTTCAAAATATTCACCTTTGGCACTACAGAGGTGACGAAAACGAAGAATGAAATTCGCCATCACATTTCGTAGTGTCTCAACCAAAATGGATCCACATGCGACAGAGATCGCCGATTCAAGCTTGCCCAGCATGGCGGAAACCTGCGGGTAGACCATGTCTTTCACTGTGCCCCACAAAGAAAAAGCCACAGTGAGCCAAATCTGGCGAATATGGTGTCCTATCCATGCCTGCACCAGTAAATTTGGGATATTCCAAAGCAATGACTCGATTCCGGAAGTACTCCTCAAGAAAGCGAGACACTTGTTCGGTCCGATGTGGTCGGGCTCCATCTTGCATAAACCATTCAGTACCTGGTCGATCCTCTAACGCTTGCTGTGGGCGACAAATTCTTCCAAAATTGCAACGTAACGTGCACCAGTTACCGTTTCTCGAATGAAAAAAGGGCCAATAATGCCTCTGCTGCATACTGCAGCCCACACAGTAACTTTAGGAGAATACAGGGGTTTAGCTTCACACCAATATGGCTTTTCGGAATCCGTAATCGCCAGTTCTACTTATTCACGTATCCATTCAGGTGGAAGTGAGCTTCATCTGTAAACCAGATGCAGCCAACAACAAATGCTTCACTATCAATCATTGTGAGCATCTGATTAGCAAAGGCAACCCTTTATTGCACAGCTCGTACGGTGCGTTTGAATTTTGAATGGAAACATGTGTAGGCTCTTTCTCAGTATTTTCTGCGCGCTGGAACGCTTCAAACTAGTCTCAGATGCAATTCTACGGACGGATGACATTGGATTTCGCTGAATAATTCCAGAAACTGTGGCGATATTTTCAGGCGTAACTGCGGTTTGCTTGCGGCCAACATGCCCCACTAGATCATCAGTTACGCTTCCTGTTCGTTAAAATTTTGCGAAGAGCGTACGAATGGTTTCCGGATGGGGTACTTTTGGAACATTAAATCGTGATTGAAAACTCTGCCTTGTTGCCGTAGGTATCTCTTCTAACCTGTGTATTCTAGCCCAGAAAAACGTGTTTTTCAGTGGAGTACATGGTTTTAATCTCTTCCTTCAGTACGCTAAGCTCCTTTCACGTTTCAATAGTGGAACTGATCGCTCTGGGCTTCGGATCATTACGTATGGCGATTACAGCGCCATCTGTTAGCAGCTTTGGTAACTATTATTTCAAACGTCCGTATAAACTTCTTACACCTTTCACAATAAACATACCGTTTACCGCATTCCTCTATCGATCTTTGTTTTCGAGATATTTAATAGCTCTCGCTACTGTTAGTTTTGCCAGTCGTATGTTAAGATTACCCAGTGGCGGATGGTGCTTTAGATGACTGCGGGATCACTTATAACTTTGAGTGCTAGACCTTGATAGTGGCGAGCGACGCTGTTTGCTCATGCGATAAAAATACTTTGAATGTACATATAGAATGATCTGATAGGAGAACGAAACGGAGAATGACAGTTTAAAAACAATTTTGATTCTATTTATTTACTTCTTTTTCACGACGAGCTTTCTTTCGGGGGTTCACTGAACCAGTGAACACAGAGGACTCGCCGCCACTGATATTGCTCAAGTTTTATCACTCAGAAGTTCTAGAATCCCGAAGTAAGAAACCGCGTCATTTCTTTGTTATTAAGTACTAGCTGAAAACCCGACGTTGCCCGGGTATTTACTAATTTATTCTTATATTTCCTTATTCGTATACTTACAGAGAAAGAGCTGAAGACATTGTAGCACGCATAGACCAAAGATATGGTCTTTGGCATCACGTTTCGCTGTAACCTCCTTGCTATAGAGTCGCAAACGTCATCGCTGGCCTCCAGTCTGAAGTTTTTCATAATTTGACGACTTTCAACCACCATATCTTCCACCCCCTTATAACTATCGGCATGGAACTGCTATGGTGTACAGCGGGACACTTCGGACTACAATTACACACAGACCATTCGTTTGATCTCTATAGTTTTCGCTGCAGAGCGAAATATTACTAGAGACACACGTAGACTTTTATCTACACCGATAACTTTGCATCCCAATGTACTCCACCATTATATTATTGTCGTTCAAGCAATAATGCAACCAATAAAACCATTTTCAGAGAGTAAATATAATTTTCAAAGAGTAATTATTGTTCCGCATTTCGCTTTATATTCTTCAAATTACTAATCAGATCGCTATAAAACCGTGCCTAACACCTTCCTCAGGTATAACGTAGTAACTGTACAAATATTTAAGTATCTGTGATAAGCGTACACCGAACAGACATCCACATTAATATATATATATATATATAGACAGCTATCTGATCCCCATAAAACCGTGCCTAAAGCCTTCCCCGAGTAGACATTAGTAACTGTACAAATATTTAGCTCTTTATGTCTTGTGGTTCAGACGTGATAAACGTACACCGAACAGACATTCACATTTATAGATATAGATGGTGTCTACATGTATGAATTAAGAAGATATTAGTATGTCTGTATAAGTTTGTTTCGTATTTATGCAATCATCTGTAAGAATTTCTTGCCAATAACGAGTAGTCACGCGGCATAAACAGTGATGAAATCGTGACTCTTACACTTGGAGTCAGCACTTTATTTTGAGGATGTGCCAAACCTGCCCTCCATTCCTCTTCTCAAGCAATTGACTGTGACGACGAAGAAGAATAAAAAACTAATCTGCTGCTCATTTCACTCAGAGCAATCTAAGCTCAGGAGAAGCCGAGCCATCTGGACCACCACGTTGCTTATCGCGCGGCCTCCTGCGTAAGAGGTTCGAATCCTCCCTCGGGCATGCATGTTTATGCCGTTTTTAGGATAAGTTGGTTCATAATTAGTTTGTAAGTTTAGCAACTGATGGTCCCGCAGTTAAGTACTACACGCATTACAAACATTTGAACATTTACTAGCTTCTTGCCTAACCTTACTGTAGGTGATCGCAACACGTTGGAAAATAAGTATTTTTGACAAGTCATGAATTATAAATATTATTTAAGGAGTTTCCTATGTTTCTTCCCTCTCCACACCATCTGAAATCGCGACTTACGTACTCTGTAAAAAGTGGATAAATGTTTGTGACAATTAAGAATATGTATGTCACTGCTAGTCCCAGAATCTGTTAAAACAGGAAGCTAAGAGAAAAAAATGCTTTGCTTGATAAACTATCAGGCCTTACTGAACATGACTGCCCTACAGTGTTCATAAATTTAGAACATTCAGCAGCTCTTACAGTCAATGTGTCACCTCTTGACATTTAATTGTAAGACGTCTTATGATTTCAAAAGGATGACGTGATTCTGATAAATCCTGAGGCCATAAAATCGTTTAGCTGCAGCTGATGGTGAGGGAAAACAGGCTACAGCGTCTCATGCGCTTGAAGTGAGCTGCCGCCTAGCGGGTGAGCACGAAATGGAGCGTGTACATTATCTACTCCATTCGTGTGTATTCGGCCCATAAGGGAATGACGTCACGCCAGTCGCGCATGCGCAGAAACGACTTGAAAGGAGCGCACCAAGGGAGGTGCCCCTGACGCTGATGCCAAGTTTCTCGAATTCGTGACAATGTGCAATGTAGCACCGCGCGGTAGATTTAAGTGCAGTTTATTTAATTAAGTTTAGCTGAAAACCCGGCGTCACCTGGATACTTATTTGTTCCAGTGTTTTTAGTCCATTCTCTCTCTCTCTCTCTCTCTCTCTCTCTCTCTCTCTCTCTCTCTCTCTCTCTCTCTCTCTCTCTGTGTGTGTGTGTGTGTGAATCTTTTCTTTCCTTCTCCCTCCATTCATCTCCTCCCCTCTTTGTTTCTGCTCATCTCCTCATCACCCCTCCATAATCTCCCGCTCTCCCTGTTTATCTCCTTTCGCCTGCCTCCATCTGCCCTCTCTCATTTTCCTCCCTATCTCCGTCTTCTCCTGTACCCCCCTCTCTCTCTGTCCTCCCTCTCCTTTCTGTCTGTCTCCTCCTAGACCTACATCACTCCCTCCTATATATATGAAAACATACAGATATGCGAAAAGTTTCACGGTGACTGGTCAAAAGGTGTCGTAGTCTCAAGGTGCCCTAAACCATGCTAAATTCACTGGCTTGCAGATTATAAAAATCTCTTTCTTGAAAATATAAATTTATGTGCTCTCTTTCATGGTGGCGAATCAAACAATGTGGATGTTGTTTTAGCGTACCCTCCGTCATTAATATGTGACCCGTGTATTAATTCTGGGCATAAGCTATACGCGTTGTTGCAAAATGAGAAGACGTTGCACTGATGTTCTTTGAATAAAGCTATATGTATAATCCTTTTTGTAATATGAATATCTTTTACTTGTTTGTATGTAGTTCTGTGAGATAAATAAAGTTTGTTGTGTACAATACATCCACCTTTGCACTACATTTCACGACGTAATACATTGTTTGGTGCCGAAACCCGGGAACGGCGGACGAACCGAGACGAAAGGAATAGAACTACATACAAACAAGTCAAAGATATTCACATTACAAAAAGGGTTATACTCACAGCTTTCTTCAAAGAACATCAATGCAAAGTCTTCTCATTCCGCGACATCCTCCCCAACCTGGTCGACCTCTAGAGGTACGACCAGATGCACAGGACGACTGATGGCGTGACCTTCTGGGGTGCGGAGAATTATTGTCCTTATCTTCCCTTCTCTCCCTGGCACTGTTGTCTCTACTCTGGCATTCCTCCACATGTGTCGGGGGCGCATGTCCTCTTGTATGAGCATGATGTCCCCAGGGCGTAATTTGGTGAGTTGTGTTGAGCATTTAACTTCATGGAAGTTCCTCAGCTCCAGCAAGTATTCTTTTGTCCAACGCTTCCAAAAGTTGTCGGAGAGTTGTTGTCTCAGGCGCAATTCTTTCATGATTGATGTAGGCTCTGGTCCTAATGGAATAGTTACGAGCTTCTCACCAATCAGAAAATGGGACACACGTTCCACATTTTATTCAATTCCCTACAGCTGTGTCAGCGTGAAGAGTAACAAACGTGTGAACCCACTGGAAGGTACCCCCCTCCATGCCCCGTACGGTGCCTCGTTCATGGTATAAGCTATCTGCATTCCAAATTTCAATGAAATCCGTCCAGCTGTTCCGCTTGCAGAGAAACACTCATATTAATTACCTTTCTCCATGCACTGAACAGAGCCTTACGAAAATAGCCCATGTCCTAATGCAGGGTACAAGCTACCTCCATTCCAAGTTTCATTCAAATCTGTCCATCCCTTTCAGCATGGATTAGCAAACTTATTAAACCATTGTAAGATACCCTCCACCACGTATTATACGGTGGCTTACGTATTTAACTGGACATAAGCTACCTCTGTTCCAAATTTCATTCATATCCTTCCAGCCTTTGAGCGTGAAGGGGAAAGAAACGAATAAACTAATTGTAAAGTTTTAAAGTTTTTGTAAGATGACTGCTAACAGTCGTCATATATTTAATAAAATGCATCTTCAACCATCAGCTGTGTTATTGAATCCTTGACTAGTTTCGGCCTAGGACCATCATCATAAATATAAAGTAATAAATAAGGAATAAGAAATTAGGGTGTTCACGTGCACTTGTGCTCTTATACACTAGCTGCCAATGCGTGCCATCCAGAACAAGTGACGGAAACTGCTTACTGCTGATGTATTTATGCTGATTCATTATAGAGCTTATGACTCGGAGCACTGTTTGTGCTTTGCAGACGTTCGGCTGGGAGCTGTTTGATCATCCAGCATACAGTCCTGATCCGAAACTAGTTGATTTTAAGGATGCAATAAAACAGCTGACAGTTGAAGATGCATTTTATTAATTATAAAGCACCCCCCCCACCATGTACCATACGAAGTACTTTAGTATGCCTATAACCATATTGAGTGTACAAGCAATGAGTTGACAAAGATTTACCGCAATCGGATGTACAGTATGGCCGTGCATGAAGTACGATAAAAAAGACAAACAAACAAACATTAATTCTTATACTTTACATTAAAGCATCAAGCATCAAGTACGATCAAAAAGACAAACAAACAAACATTAATTCTTATACTTTACATTAAAGCATCTTTATGACGTTTAACAATATTCAACCAAAAGTAATAAATAAGGAATAAGAAATTAGGGTGTTCACGTGCACTTGTGCTCTTATACACTAGCTGCCAATGCGTGCCATCCAGAACAAGTGACGGAAACTGCTTACTGCTGATGTATTTCTGCAAAACAACATTAATTCTTATACTTTACATTAAAGCATCAAGCATCAAGCATCAAGTACGATCAAAAAGACAAACAAGCAAATATTAATTCTTATACTTTACATTAAAGCATCTTTATGACGTTTAACAATATTCAACCAAAAGTAATAAATAAGGAATAAGAAATTAGGGTGTTCACGTGCACTTGTGCTCTTATACACTAGCTGCCAATGCGTGCCATCCAGAACAAGTGACGGAAACTGCTTACTGCTGATGTATTTCTGCTGATTCATTATAGAGCTTATGACTCGGAGCACTGTTTGTGCTTTGCAGACGTTCGGCTGGGAGCTGTTTGATCATCCAGCATACAGTCCTGATCTTGCTCCCAGCGATTTCCATCTTTTGTTACACCTCCAGAAACTCTTATCCTCTTAATAGCATTATACAGATTGAATACATCAAAATCCGAAAAGAATATGCAGTGCGTACAACAGATAATTGCATGGACTGTAGATCAGTGTTTTTCAACGTATGGGACCGGCTTCCAGGAGGTTGCAAAGCCTTGTTCAGGAAGTCACCGTCACGGGAGAAAGTACAGTGGTTGCACTATAAAACAACCAGACCACTGCTTGTCTTAGTACTAGAGGTGCTTTAAAGCAGAAACATATTCCCAAGAAAAGTTAAATGCATTTAATTTAAAATTACGCGATTCCTTGTTGATCATCAACTCTCAGTTGAATAGAAGAAAGATTGGAACTTGAAACTTCCTGGCAGATTAAAATTGTGTGCCGGAACCGGGACTCGCACCTGGGACCTTTGCCTTTCGCGGGCAAGAAGAAAGATTGTTTTATAGTAAGTAGACCGTCTGAACAACGAATAAACGAAAGACCGGTAAACTGTATCAGGTACTAGGCGATAAGTAAATTTACAAGATACAATAAATAATTTTGTGAAATTCGATTGTTTACAAATGGATTATGCAGTAGCACATTGCTCAGCAAACATCATTCGCTTCTGAGCTTTTACTGCAATGCGTAACTTCGTTACAGGACATGTTTCTGTCGAAATTCATGAAACATATAATTTGATTCATTAATAAAAATGGACTACTTGTTTTTTTATAATACAGTTGTATTAACCAAATAAGATTAAATTCTTCGCCTTTGACGTTACACACGTAATTGTGTTATGGTTCGAGGAGTGAGTGAGGGTTAGCCAAATAATTTTAGTTTGGAAGGGGGTCGCTTATTCAAAAATTTTGGGAAACATTGCTGTATAGAATAGCTATTGTTGAGAAAAAATCGTATATGTTCATACCATTTGCAGTTCTATAAAACTATTATTATACAAAAGCATCTATGACATGTCGTACCAGTGGGCATAGAATTAATTAGACGTGGAAAGTTAAAAGTTTGTGCGTGTTCAGGATTCGATACAGGGTGTCCTACTAAAAGAAGTACATGGATTCTGCCATAGGCACATTTTTATTGGAATTTTACCTGACATTCAGTCTTGGACACTACTGAAGATGTAATTTCGTATGCAGAATTTTTATGTAGTATTATAATTTAAATTTATGCCATAATCCAGAGTGTTATATGTGAATTTAGAGTTGCACTAGCGAGCAAACCGCTGTTTGCCTGTGAGAGTCTGTGGTTCGTAGCGGCCTCACCGCACGTTGCATGATAGTTTAATTGCTTTTGGAATGGCGAAGGTCTGGGGGCCAACGTTTTTAATAGTTCTGTCGAGACACTGAAGTGTAGAAAAAGGTAAATTCCTGTGTATTTATTATCTATATTTTTATGACCATTGTTCTAGTTGGTGCTTTAGGGTTTTCTCATTAATGAAGTTACTTATCAGTGTTTTCCAATTTTTATTTCACCTAAATTCACTTATCAGTTCCCGATTTTTTCGTTATTTTGAATATTCATTTTCGTATGATATCAAATTCTTTGTCATGAGTAAATGCCGTCTGTAAAGCAAGTCACTGACTTACACATTGAAAAGAATACTAATGAAGGTTTAATTTTGATGAGATAATTGATGATAGAGATAGCTTTTTATGGGTGTATTTATGAAGACAGTGCAGCTACTTTCGGCAAAACTATTTCGCCATTCTAAAGTGTCTGTAGCGCATAACATTTATAATAAATCATTATCGTTTAAAAATCTCCATTACTTCAAATACAGTAACATTAAATAATAACTGTGTCTGCTAAAAGTAATTACAAAACTACCATATCCATGTGCTCTAGGTTGTTTTATATTCGTTATACGGCTCAGTTAAGAAACTGGTTTGGGCTGAGCCACTGTAGCTATTGTACCAAGCTATTAAATTTTGTTTAAATTGTACATTTGTTTGTTCTTTTGAGTGGTCAGTGTTTTCCCCCTACAAAGTAAATCATAAAATATATATAAAATATATATTCTCTTAATATTTTAAAAATCGTAACGAATAAAATATTCTTCTAAATACACGAAAAAATAAATTACCTTGAAGCAAGGTTTCACCAATTCTTTATTATACAGAGGAAATATATGTCAATTTTATACAAGTTCCTCTGTTTAATGTTCCCCATTTTTGTTTTCTGTAACTTGATTCGCCCTGATGGGCAGACTATCAGCAGCCTCCTACACGGCTCTGCAGCCAAAGGAATACACTAGTTCACAAGGTGACATAAATATGAACAATCAAGGTAAAACATTGTGAGTGTATAAATACAGGGTGATGTAAGAAAAACAATGAAGTTTAAAACACGCATGGAGTAACATTAAAGCGTCACAGCGGCTTAAATCAGAGACATAGTTTCATGATAATACAAGCACGGTTACGTCGACGGTATTTCATATTAAATTTATCCATCTCTGGCTTACTGGTTCTGTATTTGTCAAATGGTAAACCCTTGAGTTGTTCATTCTGAAGTGAATCCTGGTTGCCGTTTTCAGGATTCTTATCCCGGTGGCTAGTAGTGAATTGCTTTCGTCATCCAGATCGGAGCAGCGTATTCCAAAGGAAGACGAACAAATTATTTGTAACTGTGTATAACTGTGTCACCTTTCGCTCCGTGTTTTATTCCTCTGAGGAGTTTAAGTAGATCTAGTCTCGTCATGGATCTTTCTCTGATATGTTTGGTGTGTTGGTTTCAGTTTAGAGTTCGTCAAAGGTTAGTCCTTGGCTTTCACCTCTTCTCCCCATAGTGTTATTTTTGCGTCCTTGGATTTCTGATTTTTATTTCTTGTGCGTTTTTGTGATAAAAGATGATAATTATGAGGAGAAGGGCAGAAGCGCAGTCAAAATTATTGAGTCCTTTAGTTATACCACTACATAGTTTGATTATAGGGTCTATTGAGGAATGGTTCTGACGAAATCCAGCTTGGCTGTCAAGCATTAATTGTTTGGCTCAGCATATTGTGTTAGAGTTAATTATTGTTTCAAAAGTCTTACTGTGACTGGAAGCAGGGTTATTGGGCGGTAAGATAGCGGATCATACAGGGAGTTTGCTGATTTTGGGATCATTAGGATCTTTGCTTTTCTTCAGTGCGTTGGTGCGGTTGTATAAAGAGTTGAGGTTTTAAATTAGGTGCTTTCTCGGGGCATGTCGGAGTTTTATTCTTTTCTTTTTTTTTTTACGCCGTTAATTCCTGGGGCGTTAGTTTTGCCCTTCAGAACGGCGGCTTCTATTTCATCTGTGATGTGTGATGGTGTGCACAGTTTTGTAGGAGTGGTAAAGTGGTTTCTAATAAGTTTTCTTGGTTTTTGTCGAAGTGTTGGTCGGTTGGGAAGCTGTGTATCTGGCTTAGTGCATTTCTAAATATTTTGAACTTTTCAAGATCATCTGTGATGATGTCGTTTTTGTTCTATATAGGTGGCTCTTCTCTCTGTTATAAGCCTGTGACGCTCCTAACGGTCTGCCAGAATTTGTTTGCTTGCTTGTGGTCAAGGTTTTTGATAATTTCTTCCCCTTTGTAGGACCTAAATTCGGGTAGCTGTTGTTTGACTAGGATGTTTAACCTGTTCCAATCTGTTTTTATACTCCCAATATGTTGTTTGCTTGAATTACGAGGCGCGTCCAGAAAGTAAGTTCCGTTTCAATTTATCTCCGCTGCAGTGCTGAGACTGCAGTTCCGCACATCCGCTGTAGGCGATGTGTATCAAGGAGAAGAACGTGCGCCATTTGGAGATCGCTGTCAGTAACGTACGCTTTGTTGTGCTTGTTTGGAATGTCGGCGCTGATTGAAAATCCCACCACCTGTGAAATCAGGTCGGTGATTCGGTTACTGAATGCGAGGAAAGTGAAACCAAATGAAATTTATCGGCAAATTTGCGATGTTTACGGACCGAATGCGATGAGTGATTCGATGGTGAGAAGATGGGTCGGACAGTTCAATGCCGGGCGTAGTGATGTGCACGTTGAAGAACGAAGTGGGCGTCCACCTTTGGTTACAGAAGAACTGGTTCACGCGATTTCGCCGGTCGCGGTGGCCGAGGGGATTGAGGCGCTTCAGTCACGGTCTGCACGGCCACTACGGTCGGGGGTTCGAATCCCCCCTCGGGCATGGATATTTGTGCCGTCCTAGTTCGTAAGTAGTTCATAAGTAGTTTGTAAGTTTAGGGACTGATGACCCCGTAGCTGTACAAACATTTTATTTTTTCACGCGATTGCTGACAAGATCCAGGACATCTCAAGTCTTTCCTTGGCGGTCATCACTTCACCAATGACGATGAGCTGAAAGAAACTGTTTCCAACTGGTTGAAGACACATGCGACAGATTTCTATGAAGAAGGTATACAAAATCCGGTGCCACGCTATGACAAATGCCTGCAAAATTTCGGCAGTTATGTGGAAAAGTAGTTTAAGAGTTGTAGAATTTTGTGCAATAAAAATTTCCTTCTGTATCTGTGTACAATTTCATTTTATTACCAAACGGAACTTACTTTCTGGACGCCCCTCGTACATTGCCACAGGACGATTCCAGATACATGTGAGAGCTTTCTCCTGTTATGTAATGATATTTATTAGTCGAAGTAATTTTTGTAATTAAGAAAGAAGCATTTCGTTAAAGAGCAGTCGCTTCCGGAAATTCATGATTCGAGTGCAACTGGTTCCACGTAAAACTTAGAAGTGATCTAACAAAATTGGAGAACTTACTAGAAGCTATTGAGTTGCATTTTGACAGTACGGGATTTTTCACGTATTGGTAGCTGCGTTGCTCCGATGTCACAAGATCATAAAAGAGCACCGTGTCCTTTACGTTAGTGCCTGTCACCAGCGTCTTCATACGTCTGGTGGGATAAGATATATGATGACTGTGTCTCTTCGGGAGGAGACAGCCGAGTGGGACAGGAGAACGTAAACAGCTCCACCGGCGCCCCAGCGGCCCTATTGCGAATCGCGAGACCACAGTAGCAAACACCGGCGCGCCATAAAAGCCTGTGGCACTGGTTGATGGCCCCGCCGCCAGGGGCGCCGTTCGCCGTTCGCGATGTGGAATAACGCCGACGTGACACTGGGGAGGCGGGCCGCCATTATAGTGGCGGAAGCTATCGCGCGACGCACCTTTTGTGGCGAGAGGCGGGCGCGTGCTGGCGGAACGCTCTGACACGTGACCCGCAGTCTGCACAAAGGGAAAGATCACGACACTGTAACTCGTGTATGCAGCACTCGAAAAATTGCCTGTTTGGGACAAAAATCTTCACTCCCAAATGTTTGTATTACGACCACCTATGTCACTTACAAGGAAAGTACATGGGCTCGAACAGACATATCTGTATGAACGTTTCCTTGCAGGATCTCTACGTACACCTCAATGTGCTGGTAGGTGTAGTTTTTCTGCAAAACTCTGCTCTAGATAGCACTGTAGATGTAATTGTAGACATCATACTTAATGCAGATATCTTAACTATAACTTATGTGATAATAATCGTACATGTTCTCTTGCGTATTGTCATCAAAACCCGTGATGATAGTTCTTCTCGGAAGACTGCTGGTATTCACTGCCACTCCTTCCATCGCCTCTTCCCGCACTTACCGTAGCACTACCGCTTGCAATGAGTTGTTCGTCATTATTATGAGTTTGTAACAACAGTATATAACTTATGCTCAAATTTCTGTACCATAACAGATACGAGAAAACATGCAAATGCTTCATCTTCTACACTAATACCATCTTCAAGAAGAAGGGTTCTTCGCCGGCCGCGGTGGACGAGGGGACTAAGGCGCTCCAGTCACGGTCTTCACGGCTACTACGGTCGGGGGTTCGAATCCCCCCTCGGGCGTGGATATTTGTGCCATCCTAGTTCGTAAGTAGTTCATAAGTAGTTTGTAAGTTTAGGGACTGATAACCCCGTAGTTAAGTCCCATAGACTATACAAACATTTGAACATTTGAAGGGTTCTTCGTAACTTCATCTCAACTAATCGCAATACATTAGCTGGATAGATTAGCAATCGCCGCCCCATCTGACGCTTCATCACACAAATAACATCACAAAACGCAACTTCGGAGGCACACTGCACCGTCCTTACTGGCGAACCGACAGGTCAAAGTGCAATGCGGCATGGCACACGCAGAGGCCTCTAACGGACGACTGCAGAGTTTTGCAGATGCGGTAGTATCACTAGTATCTTTACATTATCTCTCATACGATTTTGGTGTATATGTGTTTGTTCGAGCCCAAGTAATTTCCTTGTTAGTAATTTTTTTTTATCTTTACGAATATGTTCCTATATTTTCAGATGTTCTAAAAGCTTTCACAAATAAATGAATGTCGTGTCTAAAGTAAGTTCCTGAAATCTAAAAGTTGCTAAAAGACATGTTGAAAGACTATGCGCGTAAGTAAAATAATTACAACTTTGAAATCCATTTGATAGAGACAATCATGAAGTACATTCTAAAATTTAAAATTTGAAACACCAATCACTTGGTGAAGCCTAATTTGAAAATTTTAAACTTGAGAAGCACCGAGTGAGGCCCGTACATTACTTGCAAAGCAATCTGAAAGAGATTTCTGGAAACAAAGGGCCAACTTTAGGTAATTTCGTAAAGAATTTGTTACCGTATGGATCTGACAATTGGGTGAAGCCCACTCTTAAATTTGACAATCAGCAGGTGAAATCCGTTCCTTAATTAATGTTAGATGGATTTCAAAAGGCAACGATCCAACCTCATATTAATTCTTAAACAAATTATCAACTAAAATTGATCACTGGGTGAAGTCCGATTAAAATCTGACTAACATTGGGTGAAGCCAGTACATTAATTATTAATTAATATACGCAGGTTACCAAAGGTAAAGCGCCACGTTTGCGTGAATCCTTAAACAATAATTACCACAAGAAAGGTGTCATTACACAACTAAAATTTAAACGCACATTACAAACATGACGCAACACAATGGAGAAAGAGGTATTTTATCAAAAAAATGTTCAAACGTATGTTAAGCTTATGGGACTCAACTACGGGGTCATCAGTCCCTAAGCTTACAAACTACTTATGAACTAGCTAAGACTAAGGACGGCACAAATATCCATGCCCGAGGGGGGATTCGAACCCCCGACCGTAGAGCGTGACTGGAGCGCCTGAGTCCCCTCGGCCACCGCGGCCGGCGGTATTTTATCAATGGCAGCAACTGTATAGGTTCTAATTCATGTAGCATCCATATCTCTTAAGCTACAATACTAAAATAGACCAGAAGAAGGGCACTTAAGCGCCCGAAACCGGTCGTCGCAAATAAATTACTACATGCAATTGATTGCTGCATTTTATAATTGAACAATGAACTTACGTTCCGAATTGCTGCCATCGTACAACTGTTTGTCAATTTTTACCATAAAATCTCGCACATTAGACCACATTGTTCCCATTTTCAAGTGCTAAAAACAAGGAATCACATATAAATACGACGTTTTAAACAATCGAAAACCACGAACTGAAAATACATCAAAGGCACCCACCTTATAAATTAAATAACCATTCTGCCAATGAGCAACTTCAGACTCTAAAACGTACGTAAGATTCGTGTATGTCTATCATAGAAATTAATTTAGAATACACTAGTGAGGGAACGTAACCACAACATTGTTCGGTCGGAGGCAGCATGACAACTGCTCTTACACGTCAAAGATAAAAGGAACAGAGATCCCTTCACAATATCATCGTTGATAGCCGTGACTGTTTTTTAAAACGTCGTGTTTATATGTGATTTATGTGATTCCTTGTTTCAAGCACTTGAATATGGAACAATGTTCAAATGTTTGTAGAGCTTATGGGACTTAACTACGGGGTCATTAGTCCCTAAACTTACGAACTACTTATGAACTAGCTAACTCTAAGGACGGCACAAATATCCAGACCCGAGGGGGTTTTTCGAACCCCCGACCGTAGTGGCCGTGCAGATCGTGACTGGAGCGCCTCAGTCCCCTCGACCACCGCGGCCGGCTGGAACAATGTCATCTCGAAACATGTCATGACGACAAAAGTGTTATCATATTGACAAATGGTGCGAGATTTTATGGTACAAACTAACGTAGGAATCCAGCGATGCCCTTAACACACCTGGCTGGCAATGATAGAACCTTAAGACAGGCCGGTGACGTCACCCATTAAACACCACTGTGAATCAAACCCACGAGCTATTAGCCAGCGGGGGAAACCATCGTAATAATATAAACACTTCCATCACAATACGTAACGAAAAAAAAGAAGAAATTCCACACAACGTTAGGCGGGGCGGTTACCCGAAACATGAACCGCGACGAGAGAGCCGCCAGCGATCAGGAGTCATATCATATTGTCAATCACCTTGTATTTCCGAAGTCATTCGCAGTTGAACCTCTTATGTGCAGTTTCATAAGTCAAATATGTTTACTGAGATTCTCATACTTCTTTTCTTGATGATGTCCTCCCACATTCGAACATTTCTGATTTTTACGTCGTATGATGTGTTTGAACTGTTGTATCATGTTCCGCTTGATTGTTTACGACCAGCTATAAGGAAGTTAAATAAGTTGTCTACTGATCTCTTTTTAGGAAGACCGGTATATAGGTTTTGGTTCCACTTTCCATCGACGTCGTGGTCATTAGAGACGGAGCGCTCACTCGGAAAGCTTTTGTCACTCGTGGTAAATAAAACCGGTCATGCCCTTTGAAAGGAAGAATGTCAGAATTGGTTTGTAGTTGTTTAGGGAAGTGACAGGAAGTCTATATCAAGATGGTTTGAGGTTCGTTTGAACTGCCATCCTCCCGAAAGCGAGTCCAGTGTATTACAACTACAACGCTTCGCTATGCGTGTGACATTTTGGGGATGAGTACCTCGGTGAAAACGAAAATCCTTATGGGTCACTTGGGCAGTGATTCGTCTTGTCGGGCTAAGAAGTCAAATACCTATCGAAGGAAGGAAATATATTTCGCTGTGCTTTACACACAAAACTTATAAGCATGTTTCATTAGAGTACAGAGACACATGATGGTTTCAGATAAAAAAAAGGTGATGACGATATTTTTCTTTTTACCGCTCTTAACGCTACGTGGACACACAATTTTTATATTTGGAACATATATGACGAACCACCTTTCGAATTAAGTACGTTTCACCGGCCTTGTATGATTTAATATTAACAATCTGCACCCTCAGTTTCCTGTTAGCGAATTTATATAATGACCTTGACACACGTCTATTGGAAATAAGAGGAATTTCATTATCTATGTAAGATTTTGTACTGTGCGTGGTGAAGGATACTTAACAGCAGGCTTCGTCACAAATCTACATAGAATCTTTTCATAAAATTGTGCAGAGTTGTCTTTCAAAACTACGGCATAAGGTATCGTACGCTGCGTGAAGGATGGTACCTCACTCCAGACCATGGCACCATCTGATTGATCACCATGATTTTTGGCAGATATCTGTAATTTGAGAATGTTGAACAGATGGGGAATAACAGATTTTAGATAATTGCAGAACGACATGTTGACCATAGCTGTTTATTTTTTCTCAGTGCTACCGGTTTCGGTCATTTACCATTATCAAGCGTTAACAGAGATTAACTAATAGCTTAACATGTCATTATACAAGAATTCAAAATTATAACATAAGAATTTGCTGTCATTGTTCTAGTCATTGATAGTATCACATGTATAACGACAAGTTAAGCTAGTAGCTAATCTCTGCCAACGCTTGATAATGGTAAATGACCGAAACCGGTAGCACTGAGAAAAAATAAACAGCTATGGTCAACATGTCTTTCTGCAATTATCTGTAATTTATGATATACAGGAGATGAATAAAGAAAAGGGACAGGAGGAAATTGACAAAATGCGAGGAACGGTAATGACAATGACTAGTAGGTGAACGGGTGGTTAGAGGACCAGGAGTAGGAGGAGGAGGCTGGTGGAGAGAGCGAAATTGGAATAAATAATTACCCAAAGCCTGATCTTGAGGTAGTTTGTACACACAGAGAGGACCAATAGGACATACAGGAAAGTACGGAACAGGCATGATGATGGGGGAAGAAATGAGTAGAGAGAATAGGGAAGGAATGTTCGATGTATAACCAATTTCTACACGTATTAAGCAATTGCGAAGCAGTGTCCTCTTTTCTAATAAACCTATACAGAGGTATACTTTCACCGCCAGTTGGTACTAAGCCATGCCGGCTCGCCTTCTTAGTTCGTATCTTTTCATACGTCGAACTATCGACCCTCTTCGGGTCTGCACCGCGGGCGGCGCCTTCTTCGCGTGTCGAGGACTCTCTCTGGCCAGAGGGAGTGACTGGCGGTGCGATTGCGGTCGTTTGTTATTGAGAGGGACGGACAGACAGAGGTACGGACGGACGCAGGGACGGCCGGGGTGTGCGTTGGGCACTGGTGACCGCTCTGAGCGCGTGACTTCTGCTGGGGCTGTTTACGGACTTCGTCAGCGACTCCGGCCGCAGCGGCGTGCTCCGAGGGATGTGCACTGGGAGACAAGGTGATCATCGCCATGGTGCACGGACAGTCATTCTGTTGAAGTTTCATCTGGTCTCCCGGAATACCTGCCCGCGTTTGGCGTTCACGAGATCTTTCCGACGTGGTGGCCGATCTGTCGGTACATTTTCGGTGGTACGACGGACGATCGGGAAGTCAGCACAAATATGAGTGGCTTTGCTTGGTGTTTATTGTGATTGTGTTAACTTGTTCTTGTGTGTGTGTGCTTGGCCAGGGTTGACAGCCGTTCCCAGGGGTTGTCTTGTTCTATGTCTTCAGTTTATGTCCTGGTTTTCTGTTGTTGTTGTCGGCGGTTGCAACTGTGCTTCCTTTCGTTGTCATCGTGTTCAAGAGAGATCGTTTGTCCTTTGCTTTGCGCGGGGCGTTATCCGAATTAAACAAAATTGCTAAGTTTCACTGGGGAATCCTGGTTCGTGCCCTTCCGTGTCCCCGTCAAGTGCCCGGGGAATCGGTCCTGTGTTATTTGGCAGAAACCTTTCCTGTTTTTTTTATTTTTTTTTTATATTTTTTTTATTTTTTTTATTTTTTTAAATGCATGAAGTTTTGTGTATTAGGGTTGGAGTTCTCGTCTTGCACTGGTCCTGTAAGCTTTCTTTTCCACATCCTGAATTTCCTTGTGGAGTCACCTCAGTGTTTGTGGGCCTTCCTCGCCGTCACGCTGTCCTCGTGCAAGTTAATTACCAAAATTGATTCGTTACCTCGTGCCAAACTGATACGTTGGAAGATCTGAAGCGTTTCATTTAGTGGAACTGATTTGATATCGGCATTAAATCTTCAAGGCACATGTACTCCCAGTTGTTGTGTCTTAGAAAATTAGGCCAGCTTCTCTGGTGGGGCAGTACACTGTAACTGTTGCTAAAACTAAACGAGTGAAAAGCCACGGCTTGCTATTTTAAACCACACTGGGTTCTTGTTGTTAAAGTAACCTCTTCTGGTGACAGACTAATGTTACTGCAAATTGTCGAGGTAGTGCTCGTGTGTTTCTTATGAGTACGCCCTTATGTGCCTTTAAGAGGCAGTTTCACTAAGTATTGAAAGAATCTTGTACCTTGCTTTTAACTATGTCATGTCTGAAAGTAATCAGCAATCAGATTTCAAAAGTTGGTTTCATATTTTTTTTTCTTAAATTCTTTACCATAACTTGTCAGACTGAGCAGTAAGCTCTTGTGTGCTTTAAATTAATGAACTGCTTCACTATGTATTTAAAGAATCTTGTACCTTGCTTTTAACTATGTCATTTCTTAAAGTAATCAGCACTTAGATTTGAAAAATTTGTTTAATATGTTTTTCTTAAATTCTTTACCATAACTTGTCAGATTGAGGAGTAAGCTCTTGTGTGCTTTAAATTAATGAACTGTTTGACTAAGTATTGAAAGGACTTTGTTGTTCTCCTTTGTGTCAAACTGTGTCATTCCTTAAAGTAAATGTATCAGTATAGTCAGTTGACATCTGAATAGAACGTCTTGGCCAGTCCTTCCATTCCTATCTGTTATTTGTGGTTCCTTTTCCCTGCCCACACTCTGTGACCTATCAGGTACTTCGCTAAAAGGGAACAATTCAGTGGATTCGGACCTCCTTTCCCCTTTCTTAATGCAGTGAAGAAAAGTACTATCAGGCGTACCACAGGGCTTGGTATTAGGTCCACTTCTTTTTTCGTTGTACGTAAATGACGTATCATCGGTCTTGTCTTTTTGTAAATACCACATGTATGCCGATGACCTCCAGTTGTATTTAAATGCAAAACCAAAAAGCCTGAAGACAGCAATCGAAAATTTTAATTCTGACCTATGTGCACTATCAAAGTGGGCACAGAATATAGGATTAAAGCTTAATACAAGTAAAACACAAGCGATTCTGGTAGGTCATCCAAGGCTCATTAACCACAAATACCGCGAATCTCAAACATCATTAATGTTAAATGACACACTATTTTTCGCCCTCGGCAGAAAGTTTGGGAGTGATAATAGAAGACAAACTAAATTGGGCTGAGCACACAGTCGCCGTATGTAGCAAGGCATCAGCATCTCTTCATGCCCTACAGTGATATAAAAAGTTTTTTCCTCTCGATCTTAAAAAGAAACTTATACAAACACTTGTAATTCCAATTATTGACTACAGTGATGTTATCTTGCAAGGTCTTTCTTGGGAAAGCTCACGACGTCTGGAGCTAATCATGAATGCCTGCGTTCGATATATATGTAACATCCGTCTCTTTGATCGCATTTCACCATCTTATAAGCAACTATCCTGGCTGCGTGCTGACAAGCGCAGAGTTTCTCATACACTCTGTTTCCTCTACTCCTTTATCAACGTACATTGTCCCTCATATCTTTCCTCGACCCCAACACTCTAATCTGATCAACATAACAGAACTACTCGTTCCTGTCAGAGCAAAACCCTTTCTGTCCCTATCCATCACTCAGCCGGTTTCTCAAAATCCTTTTCAGTAGCAGGAACCAGGCTCTGGAACAAACTACCTCAGTATATCAGAGAACTGAATAACACTCCCAGCTTCAAACGACGGTTAATGGATTATCTACTAAAGCAATAATTACGCCAGTCTTTAATACCCTATGGTCCAGGTACGTCACATTCCTCCTCCCAGATATTCTCCTACTGCCATTGCTCTCGCCAGGTACAGCTTTCTTAACTTCATTCTGTCAGAATTCGCCATGCCTTAACCAGTCCCAATATATTCAAAAGTACATCTTGTATCTGCTAATATCAATGTTGTTACTTCTATTATTACACCAACAGCAGCAGAAGGTGTCTCAGTGGTACTACTAGTATTAATCCTATTGGAATTAAGTCAATACCTTCTATTTACATCCTTTTACATGTAATCAACTTGTATAAATTATGTTATTAATTGTTTATCTGGAAAAATCATTGTTACGTTATAGGTAACTCACATGTAAAGAAATACGGTATGTGTAAAACCCTGGTCCGATGTAAGCGAGGGCCTGATGACCCTAATCTGATCAAGCTAAATAAATAAATAAACCGGAGAATGTTCAAATGTTTGTATAGCTTATGGGACTTAAATACGGGGTCATCAGTCCCTAAACTTACAAATTATTTATGAACTATCTAACGCTAAGGACGGCACAAATATCCATGCCAGAGGGGGGGGGGATTCGAACCCCCGACCGTAGTGACCGTGCAGACCGTGACTGGAGCGCCTCAGTCCCCACGTCCACCGCGGCCGGCAAATAAACCAGAGTGTACGGGAAATCTCGGCCCCATTCTTGTGTTAGTTGGGCCTGTGACAGAATTTGCTAGCCTCTCCCGCCCGCTCGCCTCGAGTGGAAGGTGCAGAGCCGGAGCCGGCAGAACTGCCCCGGAGTTGGTGCCGCCGCCGGCGTGCGTACGTCGCGGTAATCCCCAGGGAGCGCCACTGCGCACGCGCGGACAATGGCGGCGGGCGGGCACAATGAGGCTTCATTACACGCGCCGGCTAACGAACGCGGCCCATTACAGGGGGCGCCGCGCCGCCTAGGGCCCGCTATAAATCGCCACCCCGCCCAGACAGACGGCATTAGGCCGCCTCCGAGGTTAACGGGAATTACTGCGCTACCGCCGATCGCTTAGGCCACTGCCCATACATCTCGGCGCCGAGAAATGCTACGCAAGCTATTATTGAAACTGTCGACCTCATTAATGAGATTCTCTCACAAGGAAATCAGGTACGCATCGAGATAGGTGTTTGGTGCAGTGGCGTAGCTATGTTACCAAGGTCCCCGGGGCAAAAATGACATTGGGGCCCTCTTGAAACTAAAACTATGTAAAACTACTTCACCATCAGTTCCTTACCGCCTACTGGAAGACATAAGGCAAACCTAAATACTATTAAGTAAATTATTATGTGTCACGCAGCAGATAATATTTCATTGTACTCTTAAATATAATTATATCTGTGAAAGTTGGTTTGTTTGTTATGCTTTCATGCAAAAGTTACTGGGTTGATTTGAATGAAATTTTGCAGAGGGGTAGATTTGGATCTGGGTAGGACATGAAGATAAACGACCTCTTGGGATAGTTTCCGAAGTTGCTCCATACTAGGTGAATGAAATTGCAGGCATAAGCTAGTAAAATATAAACAATGAAGAAGTATTACTTTAAATGTTCCAATGTTTGTAGAGCTTATGGGACTTAACTACGGGGTCATCAGTCCCTAAACTTACAAACGATTATGAACTATCTAACACTAAGGACGGCACAAATACCCATGCCCGAGGGGAGTTTCGAACCCCCGACCGTAGTGGCCGTGCAGACCATGACTGACGCGCCGCAGTCCCCTCGGTCACCGCAGCCGGCAAGTATTATACTTAACCATGAAAACATGGCCCCCTGCCGCGAAGCAAACCGGGAACAGTCAAGTCCTCGGTGCCAGCAGGCGGACTGTTATCAGTACCGACATTTCACTGTCGCTAAACTCCCCGCTGTTAGTTCACTGCTCCGTACCGATCAGCCTAATTTCGTTGATAGCCCAATCAAAGAAGGAAAATAGGGGAAATATTCCTGTAGGATGGTTTCAGAAAAGAAAGTTGGCGGATTTTGTTTGATGGAATACTTTGGTTTGAGCCGTGCCCCTACCAGGCTTCATGAAGTATATATTAATGTCTGGCCAGGAAAAAGTAATAAGAAAAATAAGTTCACATCTTCGCTTATTGTAGTGATGTTGGGGTACAGGGTAGTGTCTTGAATGAACAATTTACTATTGTGACAAAGTCTCCTTCTTGTACGAATTTCAGAGTGCAATTGGTTACAGCACTTCATTGGTATCTATGATTATGGAGCACACCTTTGGGGAATTCACTACATAAACAGCTGAGTTACCATAATAATACTATTCTGTAATAATGCATTATAGACTTCATATTCAAATATGGTTACACTGTCTACTGTCAAACACTGAGCTAGTAATTCAGCACCATTCACTGTTATTTCGCAAATATTGACAGGGACGGCAACTCCAACTTCAACCGACAACACGCTGACGATGGCAGGGTCCACGTCTTAGCAGACAAGCAAAGGACCTTGTTATGTTTATATTCTGGAGTGCGAATAATTTTTGGATTTTACTCCGTGCGTTTGAGGTTTGTTGGTCAGGGTTGAAAAAGTTCAAAGTCGGGAAACCTTCATTCAACTAAATTCTTATATACAGTTGAACTTCGATTATCCGAAGTAATCGGCGGACATGAAAGTGTTCAAGAATCTACTGTAACTTTTTTCGAACGTCGCTGACGTAGGCCGAGGGGCCCCTGGAGCTCGGGGACCCCGGGGCACTGCCCCGCCTAGCCCTATGATAGCTACGCCACTGGTTTGGTGCGACTGATTTACTTTGCAAAATGTGGCAACCCGGCATGTTTGCGTAGGGATATCTTTCATCTTTGACATAAAAGTTTTCTTGGTATGATACCGCGTCATGATGTAAGGCTATTACTTAAATAACCAACGTTTCGGCCAACGTTACAGTGCCATACCCAGAAAACTTTTATGTCATCTGACTCTGGCAGCGGAAGCCTACGTAATTATATCTTTCATTTTTGTCTACAAGTCATTAAAATTGATACACCACGAAGATAACGTGCTACAGACGCGGAATTTAACCCACAGGAAGAAGATGCTGTGATATGCAAATGATTAGCTTTTCCGGTGGCGACACCTACAACGTGCTGACATGAGGGAAGTTTCCAACCGATTTCACATACACAAACAGTAGTTGACCAGCGTTGCCTGCTGAAACGTTGTTCTGATGCCTCGTGTAAGGAGGAGAAATGCGTACCATCACGTTTTCGACTTTGATAAAGGTCGGATTGTAGCGAATCGCGATTGCGGTTTATCGTATCGCGACATTGCTGCTTGCGTTCGTCGCGATCCGATGACTGTTAGAAGAATATGGAATCGGTGCGTACAGGAGGGCAATGCGGAACGCCTTGCTGGATCCAAGAAGTTGTTTGATACACATGCAAAGGCTTTGTATGTGTATCAAACAACTTCTTTCGTCTGTTCGAGTGTGCACATGGAAGAGATGTTAATCTGATGATGGTAAAGCCAAAACGCGTCATTTTTGAGGGCACACTATACATGAAGTGTGACCTATAATAAAGAATTTGCGACCTAACCAGCTTCACAGCAGTAGTGCCTAATCAGATGGTTGTTGTCTTGCAAACGTCGCCATCTGTAGGTTTAGGGATCGAGACGTAGCTGCACGATCCGTTACAGCCATGCATATTTTGCACGGAATAAACATTACAATAAGCGGAGAATAAGGATGACAGTGAATATGAGGGAAATGAAATTGTCAGAAATGAAAGCAGTAGGAAACGTACGGAAGTTGGTGATTAGGAAGTAGACAGAGTTAAAGTAAACCATCATAGATGAATATAGGACGACATAAGAAGTAAGCTAGCAACGGCAAAGAGGACATTCATAGCTGAGAGGAATCTGTTCTTATGAAACAATGGCTTTGCTTTGTGGAAGTAACTTCTGAGAATTTAAGTCTGAGTATAGTAATTTATGGTTGTGGATTAAGGTCAGTGGAGAAACGGAAAGTATATTGGTGGTTATGATTCAGCAGTTGAAATAGAGCCGTTACAAATTTCTCTTAGTATAATACTGCAAAATTTCAAGATAAAATAGAATATACAGTATCTACTTCAGCTACCTTTTATTTTCGTTTATTATTCGGCTCACGCTGGACAGGTTGGAAGAATAGCACTGTAAATTTGCTAGTATCACCCATATAGAATCTGACAAAGTTGGATTGAATCACTTTCAAAGCTAGATGTGACGACGTGTAATTTCGGCGTATTCCACAAAGAGCCAGTCTCCGCAGTTGCGGGTTCGCGACTGTGGCAACGCCGCCACGTAGCCTAATATCTCCCTCTGCCGCGCTCTAACCCTAGAAAAGAGCAACGGATTTAATCAAGGACCGCCCGGGCAATAGCAGCTGCAAGGATGCGGGGCAGCCAGGATCTGGACAACGTGGAAAACAGGGTATTCGCCGCAACCTCTGCACGGCTGAGTTGTGAATGCCTAAGGGTGAAACGCTGCGGGATTCCAAGGGCCGCGGAAGATGGCAGCACGGGCTCGCGGAGAATGTGAGGCGGACGTACGGGGCACGAAGCGCATGTTGGCGTAGCTGCTGCACGTCTTCTGCGATGTGCCACGTTTGTGATGGAATGTAATAAGAATAGACGTAGCACAAAAAAATGTTCAAATGTTTGTAAATATACAGGGTGTCCAGAAGAGGGCTCCCTGATATCAAAATTAAATATCTCGAAAACAAAGATCGATAGAGGAATGCAGTAAATGGTATGTTTATTGTGAAAGCTGTAAGAAGTTTATACAGCAGTTTCAAATAATAGTTACAAAAGCTGCTAGCAGATGGCGTTGTACGCTGTACAGCTCAAATCAGCATATATAAGTGAAATAATCGTATGAAAACACTCTTTGCAAACAATCACATCACAATGTTTTAAAATTGTTCACCATTGGCACTACAGAGGTGGCGCAAACGAAGAATGAAATCCGCCATCACATTTCGAAGTGTTTCAACCGAAATGGATTCACATGCCACAGAGATCGCCGATTCAAGCTCGTCCACCATGGCGGGATGCCCCACAAAAAAAAAAAAAAAAAAAAAAAAAAAAAAAAAAAAAAAAAAAAAAAAAAAAAAAAGCCACAGGGAGCCAAATCCGGCGAATATGGAGTCCTATCCATGCCTGAAACAGTAAATTTGGGATATTCCAAAGCAATGACTCGATTCCCGGAGAATTCCTCAAGAAAGCGAAACACTTTTTCGGTCCGATGTGGTCGGGCTCCATCTTGCATAAACCATTCAGTACTTGGTCGATCCTTTAACGCTTGCTGTGGGCGACAAATTCTTCCAAACTTGCAACGTAACGTGCACCAGTGACCGTCTCTCGAATGAAAAAAGGGCGAATAATTCCTCTGCTGCATACTGCAGCCCACACAATAAGTTAGGAGAATAAAGGGGTTTAGCTTCACACCAATATGGCTTTTCGGAACCCCAAAATCGCCAGTTCTGCTTATTCACGTATCCATTGAGGTGTAAGTTTGCTTCATCTGTAAACCAGATGAAGCCAACAACAAATCCTTCACTATCAATCATTGTGAGCATCTGATTAGCAAAGACAACCCTTTGTTGCACAGCTCGTACAGGTATGGCCTGGAGCGTTTGAATTTTGAATGCAATCATGTGTAGGCTCTTTCTCAGTATTTTCTGCGTGCTGGAACGCTTCAAACCAGTCTCAGATGCAATTCTACGGACGGATGACATTGGATTTCGCTGAATAATTCCAGAAACTGTGACGATATTTTCAGGCGTAACTGCGGTTTGCTTCCGGCCAAACATGCCCCACTAGTTCATCAGTTACGCTGCTTGTTCGTTAAAATTTTGCGAAGAGCGTACGAGTGGTTTTTCGCATCGGGTCGTTTTTGAACATTAAATCGTACTACAAAACTTCGCCTTGTTACCGCAGGACTCTCTTCTAACCTGTGGTACTCTAGCACCAGAAAAACGCGCTGTTCAATCTTTTCCTTCGGTACGGTAACCTCCTTTCTCGTTTCAATAGTGGAACTGATCGCTCTGGCCTTCGGATCACTATTTATACTAGGCATTACTTATGACGATTACAGCGCCATGTGCTAGCAGCTTTTGTAACAATTATTTCAAACTGCTGTATAAACTTCTTACAGCTTTCACAATAAACATACCGTTTACTACATTCCTCTATCGATCTCTGTTTTCGAAATATTTAATTTTAAAATCAGGGAGTCCTTTTCTGGACACCCTGTAAGAGACTTCAGTCCTGCGTATATTAGTCCCTCGGTTTACAAATTACTGATGCCAGTTAACTTATACTAAAGACAAGGCGTACACACACACACACACACACACACACACACATTCTAGAGGGACGATCCGAATCTCTGACGGCGAGCAATCGCGCGTTCCTCATCAAGGCGCCTTATAGCATTCGGCCACTCCTCCGCGGCGACCTAGCACATGGTCACATTCTTGATTAACACAGTCGATTTCCGTTAGTTGTAACTGTAGGTTTTGAAGCTTGTAATACCGGTTGGTGTTTTATTTGGCATTCCGTTTTTTTTTTTTTGTTTAGAGGCTCGCATTAGCTTTGTGTGAAGAATCTCAGAAAGCCGGCGGCGGTGGCCGAGGGGACTGAGGCGCTCCAGCCACGGTCTGCACGGCCACTACGGTCGGGGGTTCTAATCCCCCCTCGGGCATAGATATTTGTGCCGTCCTTAGTATAAGGTAGTTCGTAAGTAGTTGGTAAGTTTAGGGACTGATGACCCTGTAGTTAAGTCCCATAAGCTTAACAAACACTTGAACATTTTTGAATCTCAGAAAGACCAGTTGGCATTTCCACTTTTCCTCATATTGAAGTAATTTTTAAATATCATTGTGACTGCGATACATTATTAATTTCTTGACAGACCACAGGGCCGTCTTAAGCCATGCAGGGGCCCCTGGGCACTCAGTGTTTTATTTAGTGACTTAATTGTTTAAAATAATACCAACCAAATGCTTGTGATTAATTCCACAAATTAGTCTTTCATTCAAATTAATAATTTCTTTAAAGATTTTCAGAATACAATATGGACAATTTTTGAAGTATGTCTCTTTCTGTGCAGATAACTAGCACACATATTGAGGGACCCTACAACAAAACAGAAGTATTCTTTGAATGAACTCATCAGAATGACGAACATTTGTTTAGTGAATTTATTTCTTTTTATTGTTAGAAGTCCACAAAGTAGTAGTGATTACTGTTCTGCAAATTGGACTTGCTGTTAGTTTCTTTCGAGATTTCAGAAATGCAAAATCTTCTATTACGTCTTCAAAGCCCAACTGTTGAAGGACGTCACTTTCTATGCACATGATTGACAAATTAGTACATATACATGTACATGGGAAACTCTGCAAATCACATATAAGTGCCTGGCAGAGGGTTCATCGAACCACTATTATACTATTTATCTTCCATTCCATTCCCGAATAACGCGCGGGAAGAAAGAACACCTGAATTTCTCCGTTCGAGTAAGTCGTTCCTGTACCATAGTCGTTCATAATTCATTTTTTATTCTCTTTAAATGTGAAAATTAATGCTCTCCACTGCAATTGGTTACCATTAGACAAAGAAATATCCGGGTAGCAACTTCTAATTTCGGAAAGGTTTCTTCTATTTTTATCTGCTTTTGTTAAAAAATATAAGTATGGTATACTTACCAGGAAACCTCCACATCGCGACCCCCTCAGATTGTTGAAAGTTGGTGCAGTGGTTCGGCTGTGAAAAACTGAATACAGATCAATCGAGAAAACTGGAAGAAGTTGTGTAGAACTATGAAACTATAAACAAAATATAACAACTGAATGGTCCATGCGAAAGATAGGCAACGTCGAGCAGGTTGTAAGCATTCCAGCGCCTTGGTCCTGTGACTAGTGTGAGGAGCTGTGGAACTTTAATTTTTTTAGTTCGCAAAATTTTGATCTGTCCGTCCGTTCATTGACGTCTCTGTTCGCTATAATCAGTTTGGTGTCTGTGTTTTGCGACCGCACCGCAAAACCGTGCGATTAGCTGACGAAAGGAAGTGCCTCTCCAATGGGAACCTAAAACGTTTGATCGCGAGGTGATAGGTCAACCGATTCCTCCACAGGAAAACACCTCTGATGTATTCTATACAATACTGGTGACGGTATGTGCGTCATATGACGGAATCTCTTGTCGATCCGCCTAACTTGCACACTTGGTGAAAGTTTGTCGCTTACTACATTTCGGATGATGATTCGGTACAAGTTACTTCACTATTACTAATTCTATTGGACAGAAAATTTGCAGGCGACGTAAACATATACTACTGAAGACAATTATAAAATTATTTTGTTGTGCGAAACATGGTTTAGGAGATATGGCGTGATAGATATAGAGTAACGGAAAAAAAAAACAAGTTGCTTCATAATCTTATATGTTTCTTTTTTTTTCAGTGGGGGAAAATTTAATTAAATTAAAAAAGAGGTGTCGGAAGGTAGTTCTCGGATCTCTCTATCATATTCAGTTGCCAAATCATAAAAAAACGCTTTTATTTTTTACGTTGTGACGCGCTCGGTCCCACAACTAGGAAAACGTTTCTCGCAGCAGGCAGCGGAAAACGCAGGTGTGTGCCGCACCACGCTGCGATCAGTTCCCGCACCAGGAAAACGTAGCTTAACTCGCAGCCAGCCACGTGCCTACAGAATAAACATTATTGGCTGTCATTGCGGTAATGTAGGGGAATGCACAGAACGCCTGAAAACTGGGCCGCCTTCGTAGCTGACGCAAACTATAAACTCCTTGGAACGTTCGGCCACTCCACCGCGACATCTGAGTAGCTCTCTTAGGTTGTTAGCCGATGATGCTGTCATCCGTTAGTAAAGTCACGAGAGGATCAAAGGCAACTGAAAAAATGATTTACATATCTGCATGGGGCAAAACTGGCAGTCTACGCTTAATAATGAGAAGTGCGAAATCATCCATATGACCACTAAAAGAAGCCCGTTAAACTTCATTTACACGGTAAATCAGTCAAAATTACAAGCCGCAAACTCAACTAAATACCTACGAGTATCAATTACAAACAACTTAAATAGGAAAGAACTCGTAGGAAATTTTTGTGTCCCAACTTCGTCGCCGCTTTTGTGTCCCAGCCTCGTCGTAGGTGTCGGTGGCCGAGTGGAACGAGACCGACACAGGAACAAAAATAGCACGCTGGTGCAGGTACGGAGGGGAGCAGCCAGAAACTATAAACACTAGAGTAAATTAGAAAGAGATATATATTGCACAGAATGTAACAATACTTAACTTTTACATAGTACTGCAGAATGTTGATACATAGTTGTTAGAGGCCTGCCTAGTGCCTGTACGATAGCCAAGTCTTCAATGGTGCCTATCTGATTACGAAGGTCCTAACTGGTTGCTATCTCCGTCCGAAGTGACAAGTGAACGATGTCGTTCAGCGGTGGCCACGAGCGGCGTTGTCGCAGAGGGCGCTCGTGGCTGTCGTCGTGAGAACGTCGCGCCGTGTGTGCATGGCGGCGCGCGGCGAAAGTAGGTGGCGCACACTTTGTACTTGTGCGACACCACACCCCTCCCCCCCAAACCGCCGCGCCGTCGTGGCGTAGGGCTGAGGGCCACGGCGACGGCACTGGGAGGAGGGCCTGGGCGGGGGCGTTACTGGTGGGACGGGCGTCGTAGCTGAGGCTGGGATCGAGACGCCGTCCGCGCCCCGGCATCCGCCTTGCGATCCGCCAGGGAACCCGCCGAAACCTAGGGAAGGGCGCCCGCCCCCGCCCAGAGGGAGCAGGTCGTCATCTTCTGAGGTGCGAGGCCCAAGCGGGGGGGGGGGGGGGGGCCGCACGGTCCCGGAGTCCCTCTCGGTGACGCTGTCATCTGCGGCGGCGACAGCGGCGGCGTCGCGTCGATCTCCATCGGGACGATCTCGTAGTCCGGGGACGAACGATGTTGTTGTGCTCCCTGGCGGTGAACTGGGTCTGGAATCAAGAAACCCGAGAAAGGATCGCGCAGCCTGTGCAGGCGCAATTGGTTTGCGTGGCGCCGCAGCTCCGACCCTGTGGAAGAACGTACAACATACATATTGCGACCGAGCACACGCCGACTGATGCCCGGTAACCACGTCTTCTTGTTGCCAGCAAACACCCTGTACAGCACCGGCGTGGAAACCTGAAAACGCGAAGCGCCATACGAACCGACTCGGTGCGTGGGAGGCTGCAGCAGGTGAAGGAGAGTGCGGTGACGGCGGCCGTGTTGCAGCTCGGCAGGAGACGGGCCGTCACGTGGCATGCACCGATACGTAGACAGGAAAATTTGAAGAGCTTGCTGCCTGGAGTGCTGACCTTTCATCTTCTCCATGTGAGACTTGAATGTTCGAACGAAACGTTCTGCTTCACCATTGGACTGAGGGTGAAAAGGTGCGGTCGTTATATGCTGAATGCCATTCACACGACAAAACTGTTGAAATTCCGCACTAACAAACTGAGGTCCATTGTCACTGACGATAGTTTCAGGCAAGCCTTCGATGCAAAACACTGATGTTAAGGCACTGATTGTACTAGAAGCTGTCGTTGAGTTCATGGCAATCACAAAAGGAAACTTGCTGAAAGCGTCTACAACAATTAACCAGCGCGTATTCCAGAAAGGTCCGGCAAAGTCAATATGTAAACGTTGCCATGGTCCCTTGGGGCGTGGCCAGTCTGAGAAACGCTGTGGAGGAGCCGCCTGATGCTCCGCACAAACTGTACACTGTGATGTCATGCTCTCTATCTGAGCGTCCATACCAACCCAGGTACAATGACGTCTGGCCAGTTGCTTTGTCCTAACAATGCCCCAATGTCCTTGATGCAGGAGGCGTAACACTTCTCGTTGCAGGGAACGAGGAACAATCACTCTTGCTTGGTCGTTGTCGGTATGCAACAACAGTACACCCTGACTTAAAGTTAATGCATGACGTTGTGCAAAATAACGTCGAACCAGAGGCCGATCAATGTCTTTGGCTCTGGCAGGCCACCCTGAGCGAACAAAACGTGCTACCACACTTAGGTCTGCATCCGCAGCTGTTTCCTGTGCAACCCGACGAGAGTACAAAGGAAAGTCCGCGACAGCGGAAGCATCTCTGGAGTCTATCTGACACCATGCCATTTCTGAAGAATCAAATGATACATCCTGGCCAACCGGAAGTCGGGAAAGTGTGTCCGCGTTGGCATGTTTAGTGGTAGGTCGGTACAAAATCTCATACCGATAATTAGACAATATCAAGGACAATCTCTGAAGCTTTTGTGCCGTACGTGGCGGAATTGGCTTTGTGGGTGAGAACAACGACGTGAGAGGCTTGTGGTCTGTCAACAAATAGAATTTTCTGCCATTGAGATAATGATGAAACTTTGTGACGCCGTAAATGATTGCTAAGGCCTCCTTTTCTATCTGACTGTAATTCTGTTGCGTCGGCGTCAGTAGCTTGGATGCAAAGGCAATAGGACGATCGTGACATCCAATACGATGCGACAGAACGGCACCCAGACCGTACGACGAGGCGTCAACTGCTAACACTACAGGCTTCTGTGGGTCAAAGGGAATCAAACATGCATCACTGAGTAGTGCAGACTTTAGTTTGTCAAAGGCAACCTGACAATCTTTAGACCATACAAAAGGAACATTCTTCCTACGTAAGTGATGCAGTGGAGCTGCAATCTGAGAGGCATTGGGAATAAATCTGAAATAATAGTTAAGCTTTCCCATCACTGCTTGCAATTCATGCACATTCTTAGGAGGAGGCAAGTCTTTGATTGCTCGAAGATGTGACTGTAAGGGATGTATTCCTTGGGCATTAATCACATGGCCTAGGTACTCTATTTCAGTTTGAAAAAACGAACACTTTGCTTTATTGCAACGTAGACCTGCTGCAGTCAAAACTTTGAAAAGGCACTCCAGGTTTGCTAAATGTTCTTCAACTGTACGTCCGGATACCACAATATCATCTAAATAGTTCGAGCAACAAGGTACCGAAACTGTCAGCTGTTCCAAAAAGCGCTGAAAAATAGCGGGAGCGGAAGAACTGCCAAAGGGTAGGCGTTGAAATTGAAAAAGGCCCATGTGAGTATTAATGACGAAAAACTTTTTTGACTCGTGATCAAGTGGAATCTGTAAGTATGCCTCTGCTAAATCAATCTTAGAAAAGAAAAGAGACTGTCCTAATTTGTCCATTAGTTCGTCAGGTCTGGGCAAGGGACAAGTGTCTACAATTGTTTGACTGTTCACTGTTGATTTGAAGTCCGCATAGAGACGAAGTTTTCCTGACGGCTTGGGTATAATTACTATAGGCGAGGCCCACTGACTCGCAGAAACAGGAGAAATCACCCCACTATCTTGCCAACGTTTAAGTTCTTCGGCAACTGTATCACGCAAGGCGATAGGCACTGGTCTAGCTTTACGAAATTTTGGAACTGCAGATTCTTTTAAAGTTACATGTGCCACGAAGTCTTTTGCACAACCTAGTTCCGGCGAAAACAAGTCACTATATTTGTCACACAATGCATTGATTTTATCCTGAGGCACTATTGACGAAATTTGAAGCACATCTCTTTGAATTGATAAACCAAACAAGTCAAAAGCATCTAGTCCAAAAATGTTCTGTGTCGATTTGGCCTGAAGAACTACAAAAGCAACCGTTTTTGTTACACCTTGAAAAGAGGCGGGCAGGCTACACGTTCCTAGCACGGGAATATTTTGACCTGTATAAGCTGTTAACACTTGCTGTGACGGCGACAATTTTGGCGAACCCAGAAGTTCATAAGTATCTTTATTTATTAATGTGACAGCGGAACCAGTATCAAGCTGAAATTGCACAGTCTCATTTTCTATAGAGAGAGTAACAAACAGCTTGTGCTTCTGGCGCACGACCGGTGCGCGAATGTGGGCAACGTCTAATACATATTGTTTTCTGCGCTTGCGCGGGTTGCGTGCGGTAGGAAGCGGCGCAGACTCGGCACGCAGCGGATTAACAACACTGTCACTAGATGGCACTACCGCCGGATCGGCGTCCGCGCATTGTGAGGTTACTACAGATTTACTAACTACTGCACTAAACTTTTGAGTAGCTACTTTATGTCTACTGTCACTAGCTACACAGTAATGGGCACTATTACAAGGAGCAGTTGCAGAAGGCACTATTTTCACTACAGGATTGCACTGTACATAATCATTTTGCTTGTCCCGAACCCTTTTCCGTTGCACTGTTTTACGCGCTCGTCGGCGCTTGCTACGTGGTGCACTATATAGTTTTGCCAAAGGCGCAGAACTACTTTCTTGCAATTGAGATCCAAGGAAAGCACTGTTCAATTCCACAGCCCGTATAACATTTACAGAATGAACTGTTCTCGCACTCTGCGAAGCACTGTTTCTAACGGTACCGTTCTTTGAGTTTTTAATTTGCATACACACAGACTGTACATGTCCCGATTTGCCACATTGATAACAGGTTGCGTTGCGACTAGGGCAATGAGCACGCTTGTGGCGAGACACACACTGGGGGCAATATTTACGTACATTTTTCTGAAATGAGCGTTGGCGCCCGTTATGCAAATTACTGTGTCTAACACTACGGGGCGACCTTTGCGTCGCACTTTTACTCTGGCTACTGTTCACTGTCTGTTCAGCACGGCCGGTAGAAAAATAAGAATCACTAGTGCTATGCTGAGAACTACGGCTAGGAAAGCGTCCGTTGCGGCGCACTGAATTTACACTGTGGCTTTGCATTTCTACGTCTGCTAAGTCAAAAGTATCATGCGCTTCTATAAGCTGCAGTACACTGTCTAATGAAGGGTCAGACTGTTTCAGAATTGCTGCCCTAATTCTGGGGTCCTGAATGTTCTGCGTAATCGCATCTCGCAACATAACGTCACTATAAGAAAGTCCACAAGAGCAAGTAAATTTACATTGGCGGGTTAAGCCCTTCAATTCCGTAATCCACTCTTGGTGTGACTGTTCAGGTAATTTTTTAAGTCTGAAAAATCGGTACCCTGCAGCGGCTACAAGAACGTTTCTCTCATAATGAGCATTCAGTGCATCTACAATTTGTTCAAAGTCTACATCACGAGGAGATGCGAGAGGGAAAAGTTTTTGCAATAGTACGAAGGTCTGGGGGCCCACAATCGATAAGAAAAGGTACTTCACTCTCTGACCTGTAATTTGATTTTTGAGTTCTTGAAACTGTGCGAAATAGTCGCTCCATTCTTCCTCACGTTCGTTGTACTGGCGAAATGTAGGAAGCGGTGCAGCGGCAGGTGTGGGCTGCTGATGTGACGACTGTTGTTGGTGAGCAGCCTGTGTCGTCAACTGCGACACGGCCTGCAGTAGTTGAGTGATTTGCGCCGTCTGTAACTGAATAATTTCCATTAAGTTTGGGTTCGGGGTAGTGGCCATGCTGACCGATTAGGCGCCGCGTATACAAGTAACTTATAACAAAACACAAATGCAATATGAAAGAGGACGCTCTGCAACAAAAAAGTCCACAAAACACGTAACAGAATATGTTCCCCAAAATTCTTATAATAAGGGTGGGTGGGCGGGAGCAATTTCTGTGTGTGCTCCGACTGCTGCTGTCTGGCTGCTGCAAGCGGGCTGGTCCACGGTTCTATCACTCCTCGTCGCCACTTTTGTGTCCCAACTTCGTCGCCGCTTTTGTGTCCCAGCCTCGTCGTAGGTGTCGGTGGCCGAGTGGAACGAGACCGACACAGGAACAAAAATAGCACGCTGGTGCAGGTACGGAGGGGAGCAGCCAGAAACTATAAACACTAGAGTAAATTAGAAAGAGATATATATTGCACAGAATGTAACAATACTTAACTTTTACATAGTACTGCAGAATGTTGATACATAGTTGTTAGAGGCCTGCCTAGTGCCTGTACGATAGCCAAGTCTTCAATGGTGCCTATCTGATTACGAAGGTCCTAACTGGTTGCTATCTCCGTCCGAAGTGACAAGTGAACGATGTCGTTCAGCGGTGGCCACGAGCGGCGTTGTCGCAGAGGGCGCTCGTGGCTGTTGTCGTGAGAACGCCGCGCCGTGTGTGCATGGCGGCGCGCGGCGAAAGTAGGTGGCGCGCACTTTGTACTTGTGCGACACCACAGAAATATTGTAGTGAAAGGGAACCAAAGAATACGTTTCGTTGTCAAAAGACTTAGAAAATGCAACAGTTCTAATAATGAAAATGCCAACACCAGACTTGTGCGGCCTATTTAGGAGCATTGTTCCACGTTGTCAGATCTCCACCGAATGGCACTGACAAATCATTTAGAGATAGTTGAGAGAAGAGGAGCTCTTTTGTATTATCGTGATGTAGGGGAGAGAGTGTCACGGAAATGATGCACGAGTTGCGGGTGGAAATGATTAAAAGAAAGGGGTTACTCATTGCGACGAGATCTATTTGCGAATTTTTTCACCAACTTTCTCTTCCAATTTTGTTAGCACCCACATACACAAGAAAACATGATCATCAAAATAAAATAAGAGAACTCAGATTGAAAACGGAACGATTTAGGTGTTCCTTTTTCCCGCGAGCTATTAGAGAACTGAACTCTAGAGAAACATCGTAAAAGCGGTTCGATGAACCCTCTGCCGTGCACTTCAATGTGAGTTGCAGAGTATTTATGTAAATGTAGAACACTACCGCTCTTTAATTTCAACACATTGAGGTATTCCAGATTTGCAACACAAATCAATGGCAATTCTCAGAAAATATAATTATATTAACTTATATATAATACCATCACAATCATTATATTTCAGTTTCTTGAAAATATCGTCCTTTGCATTTAATGAGTGACTCACAAACTCGAGTCATGTGGTCAGTCAATTTTTGTAGAAAACATTAATTTATAAGACTACACACATCCTTAATAACACTCCAGAGATGTTTCTTGCTCAATGTATTAACTTACCTGATACATATTTTCACTTCATCGTTGTGGGGGATGTGAAAGGGTGAAGTTATTGAAAATAAAGCGCACGTCTTCTGTCAATATTATTTTCTCTTTGAAACCGCTTTCCGGTCTTTGTTTCAGAAGCTTTTCGTGATTGTTTGGCTTTAGTTTTCGCGCCTGTTGTTTTTGTGTGTCGATTAGTTCTTTACATGCTGTTCCTGAAAATATCCAGTTTTTGTTAACGTTGGTAAAGTGGTTTCATGAGACTTGCGGCAATATTATCAAAACACTGTGGCTATGTTTCCGCAGAACGACAAACAGGAAGATGTCCCGTGTGTTTGCGTCCACAGCCAAAGGGGTTTTCGTAACTACTGCAATAAGTCCCATCACTGTATTCGGTATGAATAGAGAACACGTTCCACGGAGTTTGCAAACTGGCTCTGATCAAATTTTCACTGTTACTAACCACAAATAAAACAAAATCAAATATTTCAGCATTAGGTGGCGGCAACTTATTGGAGTAAAAATACGTTCTTCGTAGAGTTTCCTTTACATGAACTACTTATTGCTACATTCTTACACTAAACAGAAGAACTCCGTTAGAGAAGTTACAACGTAGTATCAGTGATGCAGTATTCACAAGTCAGTGTATACTGAGACATACTATCGGGCGGAGGACGGAGAAAGCTGTAGGGGAGAGTCGTGAAGTATCGGAAGGATTCAGTTATTTGACTTTACTGTGCAACTTTGAAGATTAATACGAATATTACGAGTTTATTTTTATACCTCAATTCATGTTCCAGGAATATCAGAGGTTAATGATTTTTAATTTTTATATCTAGTACTCAGGAACATTTAAAATAAAAGAGCTTAAATTCCAGCGATTGTAGGAAGTGTCTTGCAATAACGGCCAGTTTCTTTAACTCATAACAAAGGCTGTAAATTACAATACATACTGATATTTATTGAATAATAATATAATAGATATACATAGGAACATATTGTTAAAGGTACAGTTAATTAATGTTCAGCTCGCTGTTTACAGAAGTCACAAATAAAGTACAAAATGTTCTCCTCATGCCCACATCCAACATGGGCCCAGCCACTACACTCGGTAAATTGCACTCGGTCCTCTGCAAATGTCTTTGAGCATGTAATGCACTTTTCTTCCTCCACTGTTGACCCATTTTATAACGTAATTCACGTTTTCTTCACCTCTTCGTAACTGTCTTTTAATGTCCATAATTTGCGTGTTTATTCACTTCTTAAATGCCTGAGTTACATTCAGCTTTCTTTAGCTCTCTTGCAGACTTCCTTTTTTCTGCTTTTAATCTCTTCTGTAGACATCCTTTTCTCTTCAAATTGTTGTTTAAAAGGTGATGATGTCAAGATCTCACTTTTCTGACCCCTCAGTTTCTTCTTTTTTATTTTCACTTCAGAGGCCTTTGTCGATGGAGATATGGAGACACATTCAGTTTTTCAACCAACGTAAACGGAATACGCACATTCCATTTTGGTGATAGGAATAAATTTATTACCTAAATCTTTTATATAATATACTGTCTTTCCATTTCTTCATCAAAAGTGTTAACGAATTTGCCCAATGAATTACCTTCATTTAATGCTCGTATCCTGTTTCCAAGTGTGCTTCGAGATGCAAAAAACACTTTGGGTGCTTCCCTGGCGGTCATTTCCATAGACATCACTTTGCTTGCAGCCATTTTCATCCATTCTTCACTCCATTTGCCTCTTATTTCTTTTCTATTATCTGTCATTTTAATGTGAAATGAGGTAAGAAGAAGAATATATAAAAGCGATAGGAAACTCATTCACTCACTCACTGACTAAACACGAAATCTCGAAAACTACTTCACTAATGAAGCTGAAATTCGGGAGGAAAGTGGGAAGAAGAGCATTTTTGAAAAAGAGAAGTTTGCTAACTTCGAATATTAATTTAAGTGTAAAGAAGTCTTTTATGAAGGCATTTGTGTAGAGTGTTGTCTTGTACGGGAGTGAAACATGGACGATAATCAGTGCGGACAGGAAGAGAATAGAGGCTTTTTGAAATGTGGTGCTACAGAAGAATGCTGAAGATTAGGTGGGTAGATCGCATAACTAATGAAGAGGTACTGAACAGAATTGGTGAGAAAAGGAATTTTTGGCATACCCTGACTAAAAGAAGGGATCGCTTCGTAGGACACATTCTTAGACATCGAGGAATCGTAAATTTACCATTGGAGGGAAGTGTGTGGGGTAAAAATCGCAGAGGGAGACCAAGAGACGCGTATAGTAAGCAGATTCAAGTGGATGTGGGTTGCCGTTCTTATGAGGAGATGAAAAGGCTTGCTCAGGATAGAGTAGGGTGGAGAGCTGCATTAAACCAGTCTCCGGACTGAAGACCATAACAACAACAACGTTGTGTATAGGTAGAAGACGTCAACTGAAAAACGATTTTTTGATTGGGCCGATAGTTCAGGAGATATGACGTCATAAACAATGAAAACTTCTAAGTCGTGCGGCACGTGGTAGCATGACTTCGGTCCACTTTTTGAAAGGGAGAGCACTTACCGACTTGCAACAAACTTTAAACATAATTTAAAACCTTTAGGAAACTTTTTCTCGCTGAAAGTCCCAGAAAACGTTAAAAGGAGAAAAGTATGTCGCTTACTAATTTCTCCTCGTCCATGCAGTAAAATGAGGTCATTTTGCATGGCGTTACAATTTATTACTCATACACCACTATGAAAAACTGATAAAAAAATCTAATCATATAACCAGTGCTGCTGCACATATACAGATAAGCATTACACTTCTATAATCAATTGGGCAGCAAATAAATAACAAAAATATTCTTCCAGTAATTTTCGGGTGTGCAGCCGGATCCCATTGACATTCTGCAACGATATTTCGGCCCAGAGACGTCCGGCCATCTTCAGGTGAGTAGGCAACTACTGAAGAGCGCAGGTACGTTCGCGGTATTTATACCGAGTATTGCGCATGCGAGATACGCTGGAGTCTTACTGCGCATGTGTTAGATGGTGACATGCGCGGTACGGCCGAGCTGTGTGTGCTGCCCTCGGTGGTGAAAGTGAACACTCATCTAATCATCGAGAATCGAATGATTCCGTCGATTCCGCTGTGCCTCAATAGCTTTAAGAACAGGGTTCCAATTTTTATCCAGCTGAAAGCCGTTGTCACGATTTATTAAATTGTCAGCAAGGCGTATTTCAACCGCTTCTTTGAAGACTGAGTTCCAAAAGCCGGAAACTGGAGCTAAAATTGTGGTTTTGTTGTATTCCATGGAGTGTCCCATGGAAATGCAGTGCTCTGCTACAGCTGATTTCGACGGTTGCAGAAGACGGGTGTGTCTTTCGTGCTCCGTACAGCGCTCTTGAACCGTTCGAGTCGTCTGACCTATGTAAGCAGAACCACACTCGCAGGGAATTTTATAAACGCCCGCTTTTTTCAATAGCAAATCGTCTTTTACAGATCCGACTAGGGCTATATTCTTCGCTGGTGGACGGAAGATGACCTGGATTTTATGTTTCCTTAGCAATCTGCCTATTTTAGAGGACACATTGCCAGCATAAGGAAGGAATGCAACTGATTTGTAATCTTCTTCATTGTCCTCTGTGCGTTGCTTCTTGTTGTTATGATTACGTATGGCCTTCCTTATTTGGCGTGGAGTGTAGCCATTCTCTTTGAACACTTTCTCCAAGTGTTCCAGTTCTGCAGGAAGATTTTCTTCGTCTGATATCAAGTGTGCTCGATGTATTAGCGTACTAAGGACACCAGCGGTTTGTGCGGGATGATGGCAACTGGACGCCTGGAGGTATAGATCTGTGTGCGTAGGTTTCCTGTACACAGAGTGTCCCAAAGAGCCGTCATCCTTGCGTCGTACCAGCACGTCCAGAAATGGTAAAGCTCTATCTTTTTCACTCTCCATGGTAAACTTGATATTTTCATGTATTGAATTTAAGTGATGGTGGAATTTCTCCAGTTCCTCTCTACCATGAGGCCATACAACGAAAGTGTCGTCTACGTAGCGCCAGAACACAGTGGGCTTTAAAACAGCAGACTCAAGTGCCTTCTCCTCAAAGTCCTCCATAAAAAGGTTAGCCACCACAGGGGACAGAGGGCTCCCCATGGCGACACCGTCAGTTTGTTCAAAAAATTCGTTATTAAATAAAAAGTAGGTTGAGGAGAGAGTATGCTCAAACAAAGCTGTCAAGTCTTCACTGAAAATGTTACCAATGAGATGTAACGAGTCCATTAAAGGCACTTTTGTAAAGAGCGAGACCACATCAAAGCTGACTAGTAAATCCGTGCTGCTCAACTTAACTGTCTTCAAGCGATTCACAAAATCTCCAGAGTTACGTATGTGGTGACAACACTTGCAAAAGCGGGCGTTTATAAAATTCCCTGCGAGTGTGGTTCTGCTTACATAGGTCAGACGACTCGAACGGTTCAAGAGCGCTGTACGGAGCACGAAAGACACACCCGTCTTCTGCAACCGTCGAAATCAGCTGTAGCAGAGCACTGCATTTCCATGGGACACTCCATGGAATACAACAAAACCACAATTTTAGCTCCAGTTTCCGGCTTTTGGAACTCAGTCTTCAAAGAAGCGGTTGAAATACGCCTTGCTGACAATTTAATAAATCGTGACAACGGCTTTCAGCTGGATAAAAATTGGAACCCTGTTCTTAAAGCTATTGAGGCACAGCGGAATCGACGGAATCATTCGATTCTCGATGATTAGATGAGTGTTCACTTTCACCACCGAGGGCAGCACACACAGCTCGGCCGTACCGCGCATGTCACCATCTAACACATGCGCAGTAAGACTCCAGCGTATCTCGCATGCGCAATACTCGGTATAAATACCGCGAACGTACCTGCGCTCTTCAGTAGTTGCCTACTCACCTGAAGATGGCCGGACGTCTCTGGGCCGAAATATCGTTGCAGAATGTCAATGGGATCCGGCTGCACACCCGAAAATTACTGGAAGAAGAAATACGCCGGGAAAATTTTAGAAGTCACAACAAAAATATTATAAGTAATAACACCTGAGGATTGCCTAAGGCCGAAATAAGCTTATAGTGAGTTTAAAGCAGTGTTAAAATAATTTATAATTATTGTGGTATTGAACATGTCAATCAAAGACATACTCCACACTGCGGGCGGAAATTACTATTAATTGTATTTGTGATATATGTTACAGTCAGTATACACAGATACCAGTAAACGTACGTCCGAAATTTTATCATGTTACGACTCATGAAATATGGGGTCATAAACAATTAAGTTCATAAAGAACCGCCTCATCACACATGAAGTTTTGCTTTCTTACGTCTTTCTACTAACTCAATTCGTGATTTATTTTGCAAACAGACACCACTGGATGTGCCTTCGATATAATATCGTATTACGACATATAGGTCAGGTACTATGACGTCAAAGACAATTAAATGCATGAAATTTCGCTCTAATAAGCACTAGGTTGTAATTCGCTATGTCTTTACTACCAATTAAATTTACAACAAATTTCGCAGGTTTTTGTAGGACACATCTTTCATGAGATATCTATATATGTATAAAGCAGTGTTTGTGTGTTTGTATGTACGTATTGGATACAAATCTACAATTATGCTCCAGTCTTCATGAAATTATGAACACGCAATCTTTAATCCATATGGACGGTCGCCATAAGTGTAAGAACCTCGTACAACACACAGTTCACGAGATATGACGTAATATACATTGAGTTGAGAGAAAAATTGCTGCAATAGGCGACAATGTTGCACACTTCCTCTTAAACCACTGGACCAACTTCAACTAAATTTTGCACACATCTTCCTGACCGTGTGGTACCAAATCAGTAATGATAAGACCCACATACGAAACATTATTCAGGAGATATAAAGTCATATACAGTAGGAGTTGCAAGACACTGCCACATAATGCGACCTTACTACATTAATACAATATATGAAAACTAGATTACTTAGCGACTTGCAACAATCTTCAAACATAATTTCAAACCTTTATTGTTTTCTCGCTGACAACCATAGCAAAATTAAGAAATGAAACAAGTTTCTCGTTTACCACTTTTCCGCTGTTCGTGGACTAAAACTACGGCAATCGGTATGAAGCTACAATAATTTCTACACTACAAATTGCAGCCACAGGAAATTTTACAGACAATATACAAACATATAGCTGAATGTCACTTAGAATGTGTATCACAATACGACACGTAGTTCATGAGATATGAGCACATAAACTGTAAAGATCATGGAAAACCGATCCATCACACACCACAAATGTTTAAAATGTTCATATGTTTTTTAAGCTTACGGGACTTAACCACGGGGTCATCAGTCCCTAAACTTACAAACTACTAATAAACTTGTGGTGTCGCACAAGTACAAAGTGCGCGCCACCTACTTTCGCCGCGCGCCGCCATGCACGCACGGCGCGGCGTTCTCACGACGACAGCCACGAGCGCCCTCTGCTGCAACCCCGCTCGTGGGCACCACGGAAGGACACCGGTCACTTCGGACGGAGATAGCAACGAGTTAGGACCTTCGTAATCAGATAGGCACCAGTGAAGACTTTGCTATTGTACAGGCACTAGGCAGGCCTCTAACAACTATGTATCAACATTCTGCAGTACTATGTAAAAGTTAAGTATTGTTACATTCTGTGCAATATATCTCTTTCTAATTTACTCGAGTGTTTATAGTTTCTGGCTGCTCCCCTCCGTACCTGCACCAGCGTGTCGGTCTCATTCCACTCGGCCACCGACACCTACGACGAGGCTGGGACACAAAAGCGGCGACGAAGTTGGGACACAAAAAAACTAACTTATACTAAAGACAACGCAAAATCCATGACAGAGGGGGGAGTCGAAGCTCCGACTCGACAGGCCGCGTGATCCGCAACGTGGCGTTCCAGACCGCTCGGCTTCTCCCGCCAGGCTCACGCACCAAGTTTTAATCTATTACATCTATACTATTAATTGTATTCCCTAGTGATTTTACAGATATACAGCCCTTATGCAAATGAATGTATACCTGAAAATTGCAGGAATAAATAAATAAATTCCCGGGCAACGCCGCGTTTTTAGCTATCACAATATAAAATCGAATTTACTTCTGGCCGATAGTGAAAGACAGGTGGCCTATACTGTAGGACACACATTCATTGGAATGTATTCCCATTAAAGTTATTTTATTGAAAATGTGATGAAATGATTGCTAGATGTTATTCCTTACATAGCACAGATGAACGAAATACAACAACGAAATTAGTAAACTATCTATATCCATAAATGTGAATGTCTGTTCGGTGTACGTTTATCACGTCTGGACCACATGACATAAAGAGCTACAAAATTTTACAGTTACTAATGTCTGCCCGGGGAGGGCTTTAGGCACGGTTTGATGGCAATCGGATAGCTATATATTAATGAGAATGTCTGTTCGGTGTACGCTTATCACGTCCGAACGACAAGACGCAGAGACGTAAATATTTGTACAGTTACTAATTTTTTTTAGGCACGGTTTTGTAGCGATCTGATAGATATTTAGTAATTTGAAGAATACAACGCGAAATGCGGAACAATAATTACTCTTTGAAAATTATATTTACTCTTTGAAAATGGTTTTATTGTTTGCATTGTTGCTTGAGGGTTGATAATGATAAAAGAGTGGAGTATATTGGCATGGAAAGTTATTGGTGTTTATAAAATTCTACGTGTGTATGTGTTAATATTTCGATCTCCTGCGAAAACTACAGAACGCAAACGAATGGTCTGTGTGTAATTGTTGTTCGAAGTCTACCGTTGTACACCATAGCAGTTAGATGCCGATAGCTATAAGGGGGTGGAAGTTATGGTGGTTGAAAGTCGTCAAATTATAAAAAAAAATTAAACTGAAGCCAGCGATGACGTGTGCGACTCTATAGCAAGGAGGTTCCATACAGCGAAACGTGGTGCCAGATATCATATCTGTGGTCTATGCATCCTCCATTGTCTTCAGCTATTTCTCTGTAAGGATAAGCATTAGAATAAGGAAATATAAGAATAAATAAATAAAGCAGTAAAAAAGAAATTTCTTTTATACATCTCTTTAAAAAAAATCGATTTGACGTTTCGCGCATTACATCAAGTGATCGATCTGTGATGTTATTACAATCAATATTGTTGAATTTCGTGATTTGATCTACACTACTAACTTCACATAATTTTATTTTTTATTTGAATTTTGATTAAAAGTGTTTGTTTCTAAAGAAGTTATTGTATTTCATTTCATCCTTCAAATCCAGTCTCATAGCACACTACTGAAAGATAGCTTATCTATCATAATCAACCAACACGCAAGTGGAGCAGCGAGTTTAAGCTAGCTTACCATAAAGAGGAGGTCAGAAAATATCTTCTGTACACTCATACCAACAGCAACCGCCATCAAACATGCACAGTAAACAAATCAATGAAGATAGGGGAAAGATAATCGACATTCAAGCTTGCCACTGATTTATGCGAACTTTAGGCATCTAACGGCAAAAAAAGGGAAGCTATTGCAGTGGCCACTACTGTGTGCTGGCCGACACTGCACGACTCTATCCTAATGTAACCCTCCGCGAAATACTATAGACAGTAACTACACGTGTCTTTTTTTTACTGCTGTGAATTGGCGTATCTATCATTCCATCCTATCAATGACAGCCTTGAATTGGAGGAACAATCGCGATATGTTGTGCGCGTATGAATGTCACCGATCTGCCTATTTCGCACTGGCACCAGTAATCCTTGCATCCGGCCGGCCAGTACGGGCATTGTGAGTGGCGCGTTGTAGCCGTCCGTCAGCTGCGCCGGGCAGTCACACGTCCGAGCGGCCACCAGCGTTTGCAAGTAATTGTTCCCGCGATTGGCTCAATTATCAATGTGAGCATCGGCAGCGCTGTGTATTCACTGGGCGTGGCCTCATTGTTTACGGTGCGCGTTCCGAATGTCTGTCTGTGACACAAATTGGTCGTCAAAAGCGAATTGATGTGACCTTTCGAAAATGGAGCGTCAGGCAGCTGTGCTGCTCAGTTAACATGTACGCCATTAAGCCTTTGCGAGAATGGGATTCTTTCCACGATTATTTTTTGTAATTTTAAAGCATACTGTTACGATAATAATTACTTTTATATGGTGTTTTCGCGATGATATTACAATCTATCTGGAACTTATGTATCAGTGAGGTTTCGGACGCTAATCCGAAAAGAACCCAGTCGAAATGTACGCTGGCTAACTGAAATTAAGAACCTGTCTTTTTTTATGTGACATTTATTGAGCATTTTCTTACATACCAGTGAATATTACTCCCTTCAGCTACGTTTCCACATAATTTCCACACACTTTATTTGTCATGCCTTATGCGACTCTATTCCGTAACACTGCACAACATTTTGCCGGCCGCGGTGGCCGAGGGGACTGAGGCTCTTCATTCACGGTCTACACGGCCACTACGGTCGGGGGTTCGAATCCCCCTCGGGCATGGATATTTGTTCCGACCTAGTTCGTAATTAGTTCATAAGTAGTTGGTAAGTTTAGGGACTGATGACTCCGTAGCTAAGTCCCATAAGCTGTACATACATTTGAACATTTGTACAACATTTATACCTTTCGGCAGAGAAACACAAAATCAGGTGTAGTATTACGGAGTACGTAATTGTACGTAATAGTTTGTGGTATTCAAAACGTGTGATCAACAAAATATTATATATCTCCTGTTGCATACAGGATAATCTGATGGGCTGCTCTTTAAGCTCCTATCACAAAAATCTGTTTCCACTAAATTATTTGAGACGTACTGATGTTCTAATTTTCAACTCGATATCTTTATACTTCAACACTTCGGTTATATTTTAATACTAGCTGAAAACCCGGCTTTGCCCGGGTATTTAATTACTTATTCCTGCTTTGAGTTAGTACTTCTCCTATCCTTTCTCTCTCTGTCCATCTCCTTTTTTTCTTACAACATGCTATATTTATCGGAGAATAAATATGAAATAAGGCTGTCTCGCAAAGTGTACAAAATCATAAGTATCCAAACGAAGAAAGATAGTAATCAATACACAAATGACATATAAAATGCGTACGATCTCATATTCATCGAGTTATATGTTGTACAATTGTATAATTTTGCAGGTATATATTCATATGTATAAGTGCTGTATGTCTGTATTAAAAGAAATTTCTTTTTTACTGCTTTATATATATATATATATATATATATATATATATATATATATATCCTTACTCGTATGCTTATCCTTACAGAGAAAGAGGTGAAGACATTGTAACACGCATAGTCCAAAGATATGGTCTATGGCATCACGCTTCGCTGTATGTATTCTCCTTGCTATAGGGTCGAAAACATCATCGCTGGCCTTCGGTCCAAATTTTTTTATAATTTGACGACTTTCAACCACCATATCTTCCACCCCATTATAGCTATCGGCATGGAACTGCTATGGTGTACAACGGGAGACTTCGGACAACAATCACACACAGACCATTCGTTTGTGTTCTGTAGTTTTCGCTGCAGAGCGAAATATTAACACACACACACGTAGAATTTTATATACACCGATAACTTTCTATCCCAATACACTCCACCCTTTTATCATTATTAACCCTCAAGCAACAATGCAACCAATAAAACAATTTTCAAAGAATAAATATAATTTTCTAAGAGTAATTATTGTTCCGCATTTCGCGTTATATTCTTCAAATTACTAAATATCTATCAGAGCGCTATAAAACCGAGCCTAAGACCCTCCTCGGGTATAAATCAGTATCTGTACAAATATTTAAGTATCTGCGTCTTGTCGTGCGTACGCGTGCACCGAATTAGACATTAACATTAACATATCTAGATAAATAGCTATCCGATCACCATAATGCCGTGCCTAAAGTTGGTTGGTTGGTTTGATTTTTAAAGGGACTAAACGGCTACGGTTATCAGTGCCTTGTTCCAACCGTAGATATTAGAATAAAAGGCACTACAATATAGCATAAAACGATGTGTTAAGACTCACCAAGCAAAGGAGTGTAACAAGTCAAGAAGTAGAAGAATGAAAGTAAAAACGGATAAAAGAAGAGAAAGGTGGAAAGACGATACCAGAGCGTCCTTGCCAGGTGACCATAGACAAGGCAGTACGGCATCTGTCCGCTTGTGCATATTAAAACCACCTGCCTAAAACGGTAGGCGAGTGGAGAACAAATATATAATGAAGAGAATACTAAAAATCAAATGGATCGGTCAACCCACTCACACGAATAAAATTTAAAAGTGCGTCAGTCATAGAGACATTATCAGCTAAAACAGGTTTCAAATCGTCAGGGAGATTAAAATTCCTTCTCTGCGCTGCTAAGTCCGAGCATTCCTAGACGATGTGGGCGACTGTCAGACGCGCACCACATCGACACTCGGGAGGATCCTCGCGACGGAGAAGGTGGCAGTGCGTAAGCCAAGTATGGCCGATACGCAGCCGGCAGAGAACAACAGAGTCCCTGCGGGGAGTCCGTATAGAGGACCTCCATACGTGCGTGGTCTCTTTAATCACCCGCAACTTGTTGGGTGTTTGGAGGGAGCACCATTCTGCGTTCCACAGTCCAAGAACTCGGCTGTGCAACTGCGAACGGAGGTCATGAACTGTGTATACCTAGAGCCAAGGTAGGTTTATGGAGAGCCTCCTTTGCTAACCTATCAGCTAGCTCGTTCCCGTCGATCCCAACATGTCCTGGAGTCCAGATAAAGACCACTGACCGCCCACGTCGGTCGATGGCATGCAGGGATTCTTGGATGGCCTTAAGCAAAGTATGGCGAGGGAAGCACTGATCTAGCGGCTGTAAGCCGCTCAGGGAGTCACTGCAAATGAGGAACGACTCCTCAGGGCAGGTAGAAATATGCTCGAGTGCACGAAGTATGGCCACCAGCTCTGCTGTGAACACACTGCAGCCTTTCGGTAAGGAGCGCTGTTCGTTGTGTCCTGCATGTACATAGGCGAAGCCAACAAGACCATCTGCCATCGAACAGTCCGTGTCGATGTCCGTGGAGCCCCGGTACCCGTCAAGAATTGACAGAAATTGGCGGCGAAGAATCTCAGGGTGGACAGAGTGTTTGGAGCCCTGCGACAAATCCAGTCGAATAACAGGTCTAGGAATACACCATGGTGGCATACGCGACTGGAATTTGATCAGAGATGGCAGAGGAAGAGACCTCAGGTCACTCATGAGAAACTGAACACGGGCACTGTCAAACCCGACCTCGACCGCCGTTGTGGGATATGGAGTACGGCGTTCGGAAAAAGTAGGCGGTAGTTGGGATAACTGGGGATACCATACACATGGGCTGCGTAATTCGCCAGCAGGTGTTGCCGCCTGATTCGCAATGGAGGCACCCCAGCCTCCACAAGGAGACTGTCTACAGGACTGGTTCGGAAAGCCCCTGTCGCGAGCCTAACTCCACAGTGGGGGACTGTCGCCGATGGTCGATGCGGAACCATATACTACGCTCCTGTAGTCCAAACGCGACAGAATATGAGCTTTGTAGCAACGCAACAGGGTACTTAGATCTGCACCCCGAGTGGTACTGCTAAGGCACTGGAGGGCGCTGAGGTGCCGCCAGCACTTCTGTTTCAGCTGGTGAATATGTGGTTGCCATCTGAGCCGGTCGTCGAAGACCATTCCAAGAAATCGATGTGTGACAACTACATTGAGTAGTTGGCCATCGAGATACAACTCTGGATGTGGGTGGACTGGCCGTCGACGACAGAAGTGCATAACGCACGTTTTGGCAGCAGAAAATTGGATTCCATGAGAGAGAGCCAATGTTTGTGCCTTGCGTATGGCTCCCTGCAGCTGTCGTTCTGCAACGCACATGCTAGACGAGCTAAAATACATGCAAAAGTCGTCAGCATACAATGAAGGGCATACCGATGACCAAACTGCTGCTGCTAAGCCGTTGATGGCCACTAAAAACAACGGAACGCTTAAAACAGACCCCTGAGGCACCCCATTCTCCTGGACATGCAAGCTGCTAGAGGACACACCAATTTGAACATGAAAGGTACGGACAGCTAAAAAGTTTTGGTTAAAACCTGGGAGTGAGCCCCGGAGACCCCACCCATGTAATGTGGTTAAAATGTGATGTCGCCAGGTCTTACCATACGCCTTCGACAAGTCAAAAATTACGGCCACCAGATGGTGACGTCGAGATAACGCTGTACGGATGGCAGACTCAAGATGGACTAAGTTGTCCAAGGTCGAGCGCCCCTTGCAAAAAACCCCTTGGCATGGAGCCAGCAGGCCCCGAGATTCAAGGAGCCAATACAACCGTCGGCTGACCATCCGTTCTAGCAATTTGCATACCACGTTCGTAAGACTGATGGGCCGATAACTGTCTACATCTAGTGGGTCTTTACCCGGCTTGAGCACTGGTACGATAGTGCTTGCATGCCACTGTGATGGGAAGACACCGTCGATCCAGTCACGGTTAAATACTGCAAGAATTCGGCGCTTGGAGTCATCAGATAGATGTTTTAACATCTGATTGTGGAGTCTGTCCGGCCCAGGGGCGGTGTCAGGGCAGTGGGCAAGGGTACTGAGGAGCTCCCAATAGCTAAACGGAGCGTTATATACCTCAGGGTGGCGTGAGGTGAATGACAGGTTTTTGCGTTCCATTCGCTGTTTTAATCTGCGAAAGGCAGGTCGATAATTTCCGGATGCCTTGGCGACAGCGCCTGGATCTGTACATACAGCCCCTTGGCTAGAGATCCCAGAAATTTCTGCCTGGGACTGGTAGCCAATAAGGCGTCGGACCTTCGTCCAGACTTGAGAAGGAGAAGTACTTGAACCGGTGGTGAACACGTAACGTTCCCAGCGTTCCTGTCTTTTCCTCCGTATAATCTGGCGAGCACGAGCTTGGAGTTTCTTAAAAGTGATGAAATTTTCAAGCGACGGGTGTCGCTTATAGCGCTGAAGAGCACGCCGACGGTTCCGAATGGCGTCGGCGACTTCCGACGACCACCAAGGCACTGACTTTCGCCAGAGGCATCCCAATGAAAGGGGGATTGCGTGCTCTACAACAGATACAATGTTCTGGGTGACAGTTGCAATCACCACATTAATGCTGTCATCTGGGACAGGTCCAACAGTGGCGACAGGAACGAATTGATTCCAAATCGTCCTGTTTAAGGCCCATATAGGAAAGCGGCCAGGGCAGCGAGGATGGGGTAGTGATATGAAGATAGGAAAGTGATCATTAACACACAGATCGTCATGCGTCCTCTAATGTACAGATGGCAAGAGGCTAGGGCTGCAGACTGACAGGTCAATAGCCGAGAAAGAGCCATGCGCCACACTGAAATGCTTGGGGGCTCCAGTGTTTAGAAGACAGAGGTCGAGCTTGGGTATCAAGTTCTCGACCTCTCTGCCGCGACCACTGACTACTGCATCACCCCACAAGGTGTTGTGGGCGTTAAAATCACCCAGAAGTAGAAAGTGCTGCAGGAGCTGCGAGATCAGCGTAGCCAGTGCGTGTGGTGGTACAGCGCCATCTGGCGGAACATACAGATGGTTATGTCTTGTGGTATCCATACCCTGACAGCCACAGCTTCTAGTGATGTATGAAGGGGCACATGTTCACTATACACAGAGTTAAGGATATACACACAGACGCCACCTGAGAGTCTGTTATAAACACGCCGATTACAATAATATCTCATGTATCCATGAAGGGCAGGGGTCCGCATTGCTGGAAACCAAGTCTCCTGGAGAGCAATGCAGAGAGCAGGTTTTATGCTCAAAAGTTGACGCAACTCAGTCAGGTGAGAGAAAAAGCCGCCGCAGTTCCACTGGAGAATTTCAGTGTCTGTAAACTGATAGGCCATGATAAAGAGAATCATAGGATCCGGTGTATCAGTCAGTGCGAGATCCTCAGGTGATGTGAGGATCTCTAACTCATCTTCTGAAGTAGAAGATGAGGGAGGCCTTGGCTGTGCAGCCACCACGGATTCCTTCTTTCTATGTGGCTTTCGCTTCTTACCCTCTCGCTGCCCTTGATGGACTGTGAGGGCTTGACCCTCCGGCCAGTATCCTCTGAAGCACTGTGTGAAGTCTCAGAAGGGGCTGCCCCGAGGGACCCCTTCCGAGCAAGAGGTGCTGGAGAAGGCTGTTCCTTCTCCAGCTGGGAGGTGGGGACTAGTGTCCCTGACGGTTGTGGGGGGATTGCCCCCACAGCAGGTGTTACAGGAGCGGATGGAGGAGCGATTCCACCCATTGATGGAACAGCAGCAGAGTGGTGGCCCCTAGGGCCCGTAGAGGGAGGCGGTACTTTAGGAGGCATACTCTGAGTAGGTGGTGACAATACAATGGCAGCAAAAGATGTAGTTGGGCGCACTGGATGGAGCCGTTCGTACTTTCTTCTCGCCTCAGAATATGTAAGAGTCTTGATCTCCATGATCTTCCGTTCCTTGTGCAGGAGAATACAGTCAGGCGAGCAAGGCGGATGTAATTGCCCGCAGTTCACGCATACGGGAGATGGGGTAAACGGAGCGTCTGGATGTGACGGCCGCCCACATTCTCTGCACGTAGGGCTGGAAGTACATCGAGACGACATATGCCCGAACTTCCAGCACCTGAAGCACCTCATAGTGGGCGGGACGTATGGCTTGACGTCGCACCTTCAAAGGCCAGGATGAAGGCACCGGTGGCGACCCTACGATCTTGTGTTCCCCTATAAAAGTGCCTAACAAAGTAAACACCTCTCCGTTCCAAGTTTACGCGCAGCTCATCATCTGACTGTGACAGGAGATCCCGGTGATAAATGAGACCCTGAACCATGTTGAGCGTCTTGTGGGGTGTGACAGAGACGGGAATATCACCCAGCTTGTCACAGGCAAGTAATGCCTTAGACTGGGCTGGGGATGCCGTCTGTATCAAGACTTCCCCACTCCTTATTTTGGAGAAAAACTCCACCTCACCATTGTCTTCGAGCTGGTCAACGAAAAACTGTGGTTTTGTGGACGAGAAACATTCACCATCAGTACGGGAGCAAACGAGATATCTCGGCGAGTATGGCTCTAATCCTTTTAAGGTCCTGCGTTCCTCCCATGGCGTGGCCAAGGAAGGGAACGAACGGGAGTTATAACCAACAGCATTGAAATCTCCTTTATTACGCTTAGAGACGCCGTTTTCACGACCGGCCACGCTTTTATTAGCTCGTTTCATTTCCGTCCCCAGGCAGAGCCCCGCTTGCCGGGTAAGCCTTGTACAACTGAGGTGCGGCGGGTTCCTCAGAAGTTGCTCGCTGGGGGCTGTTCAACCTCAACAGCCATGCATCTCCTCGGCACGTAGCACACTTTGAGATTGTGTTTTATATATATATATATATATATATATATATAGAGGTTTGTACCGTCCTCGCGACCCGGGCGATTAAGCCAAGATCCTCCGGGCTCTGAAACATACAACGTACCACCGTCGCGCTGAACGATGGTTGTCGAGGCACGCACAGAGCTTACGGTGTAGCGGACTGTTGGCGCGACACAGCCCACAGCTCAGGACCCCGGGTTCGCCAAGCCCGTACTCAGAAAATTAATGATGATCCCCTGGGGCGTGCCTAAAGTCATCCCCGGGTAGACATTAGTAACTGTACAAATTTTGGGGTCTTTATGTCTTGTGGTTCAGACGTGATAAACGTACACCGAACAGACATTCAGATTTAAAGATATAGATTACAGTTCTTCTCATAGGAAATGTATACATTATAAGGGAGATGGTACAATTTTATCAATTTCTATTTTTGCGTTATACGAAAAATAATAGAAACTAACGGTCAGTACCAGGTGGAATAACAGCATGCCAGAATTTTTTAAATGTAAAGCACACATGTACATTCTTGTTGATGTAGTGTTGAAAACTACCTGATATTACGAGAAATTGTATAATTGCAGAATAGCACACCTGAAGATGAATCTTCTGCAGAAATAATTATCTCGTGTAAAAGCAAAAAATATTAAAAATTACAGTGTCCTGAATTGTTGTTGTCGACATTAGTACGAAGACTGGTTTTATGCGTTGCTACCTTCAGCAAGCCTCTTCATCTCCTCATAAGACTGGTAACTAATATCCATTTGAATCGTCTTGCTCTATTCTTCACTTGGTCTCAAACTGCAATTTTACCCGACATACTTCCCTCCAATCCTATATCCGCGATTGCTCGGTGTCTAAAAATGTGTCCCTCATTTTATTAAACGTATTCCAGAAATTCCTTGTGTCCAAAATGCTGTTCAGTACCTACTCATTAGTTACGCGATCTTACCACCTAATCTTCAGCGTTTTGCTGTATCACCACATTTCGAAAGCCTCTAATCGTACCAAATTTTAAAATGTTTTTCTAAATCTATCGGACCAATCTGCGTGGTCATCAGTCCGTAGCTTACAAACTACTTAAACCTAGGTAAACTAACCTAAGGACAACACACACACCCATGCCCCAGGGAGGACTCGAACCTCCATGGCGAGCAACCACTAGCTCCGCAGCGAGACGCATAAAACCGCTCAGCTACTCCACCGCTCCCGAAAAAAAACTCCACACAAATGTCTTCACAAAATACTTTCTTACACTTATATTAATTGTGGATGTTAACCAGTTTCCCTGTTTAAAAAACGCTTTTCTTCTCATTGCCCTTCCGAGAGTTACATCATGTGCACCGCAACCATCATATGTTATTTTACGGTCCAAGTAACTAAACTTAACAACCACCTTTATTGTATCATGACCTAATTCCTTCGGCATCGCCTGATTTTCTTAGACTGTATTCCATTACCCTCGTTTTACTCTTGTGAATGGTCATATACGCTGCTATCAACACATTGTCCATTCCGTTCAGCTGCTTTTCCAGGTCCTCAGCTGTCTCACAGAACTACAATGCCATCAGCCAATATTTTTATTTATTTTCGATGAATTTAAATTTTCTCCAAACTGTTCATCATTCACAACTAATGTAAATATTAATGTTTCATTGTGAAAAACATCCCTTAGGCTGTGGCTAAGCCATGTCACCACCACATCGTTTCTTCCAGGAGTGCTAGTCTTGCAAGTTTCGCAGGAGAACTTCTGTGAAGTTTGGAAAGTTGGAGGCGAGGTATTGGCAGAAGTGAAGTAGTGTGGGGCGGCACCGTGAATCGTATCGTCATAGCTCAGCGCGCCCCGTCAGGGGGCTGAACGCTGTCCGTAATAAAAGAGCTGTGCCAACCATTCAACGAACACCCATGAACAAACTGAACAAACAACCGCGAACAATAGATCTACCAGATGAAATAATAATAATAATAAAAGTGGTAGAGCGCTTGCCAGCGAAAGGCAAAGGTCTCATGTTCGAATCCCGGTTCCAGGACACAATTTTAATCTGCCAGGAAGTTTCATATCAGCGCACACTCCGCTGCAGAATGAAAGTGTCATTCTAATGTAAATATTGAATAACATTGGAGTAAGGCTGCAATCCTCTCTTACTCGCTTACCAACTAATGCTTTCGTTTCATGTCCTTCGGTTCTAATAACTGCTCTATGTTTTTTTTTTTTTAATACAATTTGTATATAACTAACAGTTCCCTACATTTTTCCCGGCTTTCAGGATTTGAAATATGTATTGCAGTCTACAAATGTACTGACGCTAGAAATGTTTCACGATTATGGTCGTATAATTATGCCAGTGTAAAACATCAGTAACACCATGAGCCCAGCAGCAGTAAGATATTTATCAAATCCGTTTCCAAGCTTGGGCATTCTGAGGAAAATTTAGCCGCCTTTGAGTGCAGCCACCCCTTGACGCTCTCCAAGAGGTCGTCACAGCTATGAAACCTTTCCAATTTATTTGTTCACTAGCTGAAAACCCGGCGTTGCCCGGGTATTTATTAATTTATTCTGATGCATACGCTTATCCTTACAGAGAAAGAGCTGAAGACATTCTAGCACGCATAGACCAAAGATATGGTCTGTGGCATCACGTTTCGCTGTATGTAACCTCCTTGCTATAGAGTCGCAAACGTCATCGCTGGCCTTCAGTTTTTTTTTTTTTTTTTTTTTTTTTTTTTTTTTTTTTTTTTTTTTCTCAATTTGATGACTTTTAACCACCATATCTTCCACCCCCGTATAGATATCGGCATGGAACTGCTATAGTATATAACGGGAGACTTCGGACAACAATTACACTCAGACCGTTCGTTTGCGTTCTGTAGTTTTCGCTGCAGAGCGAAATATTAGCTCACACACATGTAGAATTTTATATCCACCGACAACTTTCCATCCAAATATACTGCATTCTTTTATCATTATTAACCCTTAAGCAACAATGCAACCAATAAAACCGTTTTCAAACAGTAAATATAATTTTCAACAGTAATTATTGTTCCGCATTTCGCGTTATATTCTTCAAATTACTAACTATCTATCGGATCGCTATAAAAGCGTACCTAAAACTTTCCTCAGGTATAAATTAGTAACTGCACCAATATTTAAGTCTCTGCGTCTTGTCGTTCGGACGGGATAATCGTACACCGAACAGACATTCACATTAATATATATAGATAAATAGCTATCCGATCGCTATAAAACCGTGCCTAAACAGTTCCTCGGGTAGACATTAGTAACTGTACAAATTTGTAGCTCTTTATGTCTTGTGGTTCAGACGTGATAAACGTACACCGAACAGACATTCACATTTACAGATATAGATTTACGTCATGCTGCATCTGTTATTAGGCGTAGAACGGTCGGACTGGGTCTATGAGACCCACTACTTTCTATTTCAATGAATTTATATGCTCAAAGTTGCTGCTTTGCCTCGAGCGCTCTGCAAGCTTCCTGAAACATCCGAAATAAAGCATTCACATCATAAACAAGGTTTTTCATTGATTAGTCATTGTTCCGCAGTTCAAAATAGCGCGCGGTTCTGTCAGACCGAGATCGATTGCTTACGTTATTAATTTCAAACTGTGCGAGCCGATTTTTGTTTGGTGTTTCATTGAGTTTCAGGTGAACTATGCTTGATGTCCTAATACCACATAACCATTATCAATTGTTTACAGTAGAAAATAGCGACAGAATATCTTCCATACTGTGAAATTTGCAAAATTTTACACGATGATGAGAGTAAAATTGATGATTTTGACACGGACCCAGACTTGGAAATAAACAGTGATGACGACAGCAGTAGTGAAATGGAGAGGAAGGGGAAAATGCAATAAGTGCAACGACAGCAAAATTAAATACTTCTGCAATGTTTGCAAGGTATGGTTACGTTTAGCGCATGCAGAAATGGTTTGCGGCATCTTTTACGAAAAGCGGTGATTTTAGAGGACTATTTCACACAAACTATTTGTTATATTCACAATTTTGATTTATATAACAAAAATTTAACATATTTGCGTCACAGTTATACAAATTACTTTTTTTATATCTGTATTTCAATCCAATTTACTTGTCAGTGTACTTACATTCAATACTACAATGAATTATGTTTTCTACTTTTTTTACAGTAATTGCTGTGAAATTCAGAAAGTTGAAAAGTCCGCGTTTGGTAGGACCTAAACAAAATAAAAACTAGTCATTTCATGTAAATACACTGTTTGGAACTTGTTACAAGTGGTTTAATTTTTGGGTCTCACAGACCCAGCCCGACCGTTCTCGAAACTATATCTCGACCGCTCGTGATAGGGTTAATATAGATTTTAACAGGTAGCACATGCATACTAGGCAGTTGCTTCGAGTTTCTGAGCCGCCTCAGATAACGGGCTAAACGTATCTTGCACGGATTACCTCGTCCAAGAAAACTTGAGCAAATGGTAGAAGTCGCTAGGAGCAAACGAGGACTACACGATGGATGCGGAAACTTTTCCCGCATGAATGGTCGCCAGAGTGGTAGTGTTTCCGTCACGAAATGCACGACACCAACGTCGAAGAAAACCGTCTCTTTGTATACTTCAGTAGGCTGTCGATGAAATTCTACTGGTGGTACTTTTTGTGCCGACAGAAACCATGTGACTCATTATACCCCAGACTTTAAGGGAGATCCTTAACTGATGAGGGAAATAGCCAAGCAGAACCACACGGAAACACTGTCGGAACAATGTTGCACCACGTTATACAACGGAAGAAATTTGGTGATGCTAGCGCAAATTCGCGTAAAATGACAGAAAGGAACTTACTTTCCGAATTGTTTTAACAAACCCCAGTGGATGCCAAACTGCCAAACTCTCGGTGTCGACCCACTAGTGATCGCATTATCTCTCCATGTAGTTCGTCGAAGGATTTTAAACGGTCACAGTAAAACGCCTAACAGACAAAAAATATAAGAAAGTGTGTTCTTACAAAACAGTAATTTTATTTGCTTTGTGTTTCTTTCCGCACCGATAAAGATAACTAACAACAAAGTACCTACAGTTTCATAATTTAAAATTACAGACTAATAGTTATTCATTAATATTTTAAACTGAAAGAATTTAAAAACTGATAATCTTACGTTAGGTGCAGTGAAAGTATTCCTTAAAGTTAGTTCTTGTTTTGACAGTTACTTTCCAAGAATTCCTCTCTTGATATAAGATGACTGATGGAATTCTTTTTCTTCTGGTTTAGAAAGGGAAGATATCGTCTTCATGAATACAGCTTTGAATTCATTAGCGTGTTATCCAATTACTAACGCGAGCATCCAATAGGTAGTTGTTAAGTTTTGAATTTTTAATCAATATACAATCTTAGCATGTAAAACAATTTAACCGTAAACCAAAACGGCAAAATTTAAATATTCAGATATGGAAAGTATCATGAGCACCGAACATAACTGAGTGTTCCATTTACATGTTTTCAAAGTAAATTTCTATTTAATCCAATAATGTCCTTTCCTTTATGTTCTCTTCACCCTTTCAAAGTTATTACTCGAAACAGTATGTATGCACAATCTCTTAATTTTTATATTACATGTAATTTTTTATTATTGCTACTGACTGCTGTGTTATCATAAAAGGGGTCGCGAGTTTTCGGGTCCCATTTAAAAAAAAAATCGCACTGACGTGTTTTACGGCCCACTTTAGATTTGTAGTTTTATAAGTTGTTGCAAATATTTTCGACCAAAATAATAATCTAAATAATAAAAAATTAATAATTAAGAATGTCTGAAACCCTTTTAGGAAAAGAAAAAAGAAATTAGACAGTGGCGGGTTTCGAACCACTGACCTTCAGCGCCACACTACAACGCAATGCCCACTATGCTACAGCCGACCGTTGTATTTCTTAATTTCATACTATTAAATGTCCAAATGTCCAAATGTTTGTAATTCTTATGGGACCAAACTACATTGGTCATCAGTCCCTAGACTTACAAACTACTTAAACTAAGTTTAACTAAACTAAACTAAGGACAACACACACATCCATGCCCGAGAGGGGATTCGAACCCCCGACGGCGAACGGCCGCGCGCACCGCAACACGGCGCTTCAGTACGCGCGGCTAATCCGCGCGGCTTCATACTATTCATGGTAATTGTTAACGTATGCTAATATGGCATTTGTAGACACTAGACTATCATATATTGTACGAAGTACGACGTCTTTTGTCAATTCTTCAGTGCGCCATTGCTTTGAAATGACAACGTGTAAGATACAATAAGAAAATCATCAAATACGCAACGCAAGATGGCGTATGCCACAGATTTCTGGGCGAGGAATGTCACGTGACATCTGCGAACGGCTGGGTTTCGTTAGTTCCATGGAGGGTATCAAAACTCCATTATTTTTGCAAATATCTCTCAAACGATACGAGATTTGAAAAAAAAAAAAAAAAAAAAAAAAAAAAAAAAAAAAAAACAATAGGGAACAGAGTTATAGAGAATTTTCTCATCTACAAATTTGTTTATTCAATTTTCACGTCAGATGAACGATTATTCGCAATTAGAATTAAACTGCAAACGCCTTTTTTTGGTATTACTAAGGTATTTCTTGTCCGGAATATTTCAAAAAGCGAGGTTCTGGTCTCTGGTAGCCAAAGTTATGTCTGTAAAATTTGGTGTCGATCGATTGAACGGTTCAACCTAAAAAGTGGGAACACGTTACAGCCAGACATACACCCCAAAATCGCCGTTAGTTTTGCAAATATCTCTGAAACGATACTTGAAAAAAAACACAAGAGAGCAAAGTTGTAGATAATTTTCTCCTCTACAAATTCGGTTATTCAGTTTTCGTACCTGATGAATGGTTAAGCCGTTATTTTCATTTAAATTTCGAGCTGTCAAAAGACGATCGCAAAGGCCCACTTATAGTGTTACTACCGTAACCTAAAGTGGGCCAAAAAAGATGGGAACCACTGCTATAGCCTATCACAGCGTTCTAAGGGTTCCAGATTCTGCAACTTGTACATGACGTAAATAATGCCAGCTGAATACTATCCCATATTATCAGATGGGTTCCCTATTACGCGTACCATAAGGGCGCACGTAATGTGATGTTAGAGGAGCGGGAAGTCCTGAGTCTCATGTATAGTAATCTCTAACTACTTCTGTATGGTCATTCTGAAAATCGCAATGAAGTGCCTAGCAGAGGGTTCATCGAACCACATTCAGACTATTATTTCAGACTGTTATTTTGTTTATATGATGATTTCTTCCTATGAACGTGGGAGTCAACAATGTATTTTCGCATTCAGTTGGGAAAGTTGGCGTTCGAAATTTCGGAGGGAGATTTCGCCGGAAAGAAGAACGCCGTTGTTATAACCAACAGCTGTATCAAAATGTTCAAATGTTTGTGAATCTATTGGACCGAACTGCGTGGTCATCAGTCCGTAGCTTACAAACTACTTAAACCTAGGCAAACTAACCTAAGGACAACACACACACCCATGCCCGAGGGAGGACTCGAACCTACACGGCGAGCAACCGCGCCCTCCGCAGCGAGACGCTTTAGACCGTGGCAAACAGCTGTATCCCATACCGTGATAATACAAAACAATCAGCTCTGAGTAGTACTCTTTCGGTGTCCATTTTCAATCCTCGCTCCTACATCGTGCAGCAGTACTCCAAAAGAAGACGTCAAGTGTGATATAGGCAGTCTCTTTAGTGAGTCTGTTACATATTCCATGTTTTCTGCCAAACAAACGATGCCTTTGGTTCATCTTCTCCACAACATCTTCTACGTGTTCTTTCCAAATTAAGTGTATCGTTAGAGTAATTCCTAGGTATTTAATTGAATTAACTGCTTTCAGATTTGACTCTTTTAAAGTTACGAACAAATTTTAGTGGACCAATTTTAGTACTCGCGTGGACGACTTCACACTCTCATTATTTAGTAGCAGTTGCCAATGGTATGACCATACAGTTATACTACCTAAGTCGTTCTGTAGTTTTTTTTATCGTCATATGATTTTACACGATGATAAATTACTGTATTGTCTGCAAAGTGTCTAACAGAACTGCTCGGATTTTCTCACAAAGTGTTTATATTGATAAGAAACGGCAGACGACTGTAAGACTACCCTGGGAATGTCATATATCACCACTATTTTAGACGATGCCTTTCCTTCCGTTACTACAATTGTTTTCTTACTGACAGTAAATCGCTAGTCGCTTATTGGCGACGATTTTCAAGTTGATTAGAAACCTCCTGGAAATCTAGAAATATTTAATCAATTTGAGATGTCTACAGCATTCGTCACTCCGTTTGAGCAAGTTGTGTTTCGCTAGAATCATATTTTCCAAATCAGTGATGTCAATGGGTCAGTAGATTCTTCTATTCAAGTTGGTTCATATTTCCTAAAACTCTGCTGCAAACCGACGTCAGTGATATAGGTCTGTAAATAACTGGATTCCTCCTTAATTTCAGTTTGACCTGCTCATCTTACCAGTAAATTCTATTTATCTCCGCTAATTACAGGTCCTTTTCGACGTAAGAACGTTTTGGCCCACTTAAGGTTACAGTAGTGGGTCTTTGCGATCGCCTTTTGACATCTCGAAATTTAAATAAAAATTACGACTTAACCTTACATCTGTCACGAAAATCTAATGAATGAATTTGTAGAGGAAAAAATTCTCTACAACTTTGCTCTCTTATGTTTTATATATATATATATATATATATATTGCATCGTTTCAGAGATATTTGTAAAAATAACGGCAGTCTGTCTGTAATGCGTTCCGACACCTTAGGTCGAACCGTCCAACCGATCGGCACCAAATTTTACACACATAATAGATGGCCGCCAGAGATCAGAACCTCCCTTTTTCAAATTTTTCGTCAAAAAATACGCAACACTAAAAAAAGCCGTTTGTAATGTAATTGTAATTACAAACAAACCGTTCATCTGACACGAAAAGTGAATAACCGTACTTGTATAGGGGAAGATACTATACAACTTTCCTCTTTTAAGTTTTTTTAGTAACTCGCGCCGTTACAGAGTTATTTGAAAAAATAACGGCGATTTGACACCGCTTCTTGATTACGTAAACCAGGCGTTAGGAAATGTCATTGACATCCATGCCCAGAACTCTATCTGCCATACGCCGTCTTGCTTCCTTTATTATTTCATTGTCTTGTTTGTAACTTACGCATTGTCATTTCAAAGCAGTGGCACAATGAAGAGTAAACAAGTACGACAAATTATAATCTAGTGTCTAAAAATGTAATTTTAGCTGCAAGCAACTGCCAGAAATAGTACGTGACTTAATGGAGACTGCTGTAGTTGTTCGCCTGGTGTAGTGGTTAGTGCGTTTTGTTGTGATGCATGTGGTCGGTAGTTCAAAACCCCCAACTACTATTTTGTTTTCGCCTTGGCTCCTAAAAGGGTTTCCAGCACTCTTATGAATTAAATATTTCTATCTTCTGCAGATGTAAGAGTGCTCCCTCTAAATTGTACGTTTGTTCTATTTTGTGGACCTGCCGTGAAATACGTAATAACGGTTTGAACACTAGACTTCTTTAGCATTTGCACAACAACGGGGTGGATACTGTGATAAAGAATATATAAAACAACGTGCAGGTACTGGTAGTTTCATATATAAATTGAGTCCTATATTTCTGTGGAAACAGTTGTTCCTTAATGAAACGGAAGGGAAGCCTATACATTGCAACAAATTACCTGTTTTTTGCCTAAGCAATTATTCACTATTAATGGAATATGTTGAAAGCCATTAATTAGAATCAGTACGTTTACTAAAGGTTTGTCTTTGGCATGGTTTCTAAGGACGCAGATTGAATTACCTTTTCTGTAGTTCAGTTATGACTTGGTTTATGTTACTTTGTTCTGCGCTAAAATAAAGAGCAAATATTCTGTTTGAAACTGTGACTAAGTTTTCTTTTACAGTTAAAATTAAAAACGGAATAAGTATACAAAGTTACTATTATCATTACGTCATATACACCAGACATTTCAAAAGTATCTCCCCAGTTTGCGTACATGTAATAAAGAAGTCAATATTTGCAATATGTCGTTGGTATGTACTTCATGATATCTTCAAAAAATAGAACAAATGCACTTTTCAGATAAAGCGCTTTATCTTTGTTTGAAGGGCGTTTGTTCATTCATGTTTGTTAAGAATTTTGCTCAGTTTTTTTTTAAATTGCAGATGGCGTCTCAATCTTCATTGCTTCTTCTACATCTACATCTACATACATACTCCGCAATTCACCGTAAGGTGCGTGGCGGAGGGTACACTGTACCTCTACTAGGCATTTCCTTTCCTATTCCACTCCCAAATTGAACGAGGAAAAAAAGAATGCCTATATGCCTCCGTACGAGCCCTAATTTCTCTTATCTTGTCTTTGTGATCTTTACGCGAAATATAAGTAGGCGGCAGCAAGATCGTACTACACTCAGCTTCAAATTCCGGCCCTCTAAATTTACTTAACAGAAATTCACGAAAAGAACGTCGTCTTTCTTCCAGCGATCCCCAATTGAGTTGCCGGAGCATTTCCGTGACACTCGCGCATTGGTCGAACCTACCGGTAACAAATCTAGCTGCTCGCCTCTGAACCGCCTCTATGTCTTCCTTCAAACCGATCTGCTGCGGGTCCCAAACACTTGAACAATACTCAAGACGTGGTCGTACAAGCGTTTTATACGCGGTCTCCTTTACAGTTGAAGTACATCTTCCCAAAATTCTCCCAATAAACCGAAGTCGGCTGTCTGCCTTACTCACAACTGTCCTTACATGCTCGTTCCATTTCATATCGCTCTGCAATGTTACGCCTAGATATTTGAACGACGCGACCGCATCAAGAAGCTCACTACTGATGCTGTATTCGAATATTATGGGATTGTTTTTCCTACTCATGCGCATCACCTTACATTTTTCTACATTGAGAGCTAGCTGCCATTCTTCGCACCAACTAGAAATTTTGTCTAAGTCAACCTGTATGCTATTACAGTCAGTTACAGACGACACCCTCCCATACACCACAGCATCATCAGCAAACAGCCGCAAATTACAACTTACTCTGTCCATCAGATCATTTATATAGACAGAAAATAATAGCGGTCCTATCACACTCCCCTGGGGCACGACTGACGATACACTCGTCTCTGATGAGCACTCGCCGTCGAGAACAACGTACTGCGTTCTATTACTTAGGAAGTCTTCCAGCCAGTCACAAATCTGTGAACCTATTCCATAAGCTCGTATCTTCGTTAGCAGTCTGCAGTGTGGTACCGTGTCGAATGCCTTTTTGAAGTCGAGAAAAACACAATCCGCCTGTTGCCCTTCGTCCATGGCTCGCAAGATGTCATGTGAGAAAAGGGCAAGCTGAGTTTCACATGAACGATGTTTCCTAAACCCGTGCTGATTCATGGAAAGAAGCTTTTCCGTTTCAAGGAAATTTACTATATTCGAACTGAGAATATGCTCCAAAATTCTACATGAAACCGATGTCAACGATATTGGCCTGTAATTGTATGGGTCAGTTCTCTTTCCTTTCTTATACACGGGAGTCACCTGCGCTTTTTTCCAATCACTAGGAACTTTGCGCTGAATTAAAGATTCGCTATAAATGCAAGCTAAGTAGGGGGCCAATGCCGCAGAATAGTCTTTGTAAAACCGAACTGGTATTCCATCCGGACCAGCAGACTTTTTCGTATTTAGCTCTCTCAGCTGCTTCTCTACACCGGAAATACCTATTGCTATGTCCCCCATTTCGGAATTGGTACGTTGATCAAATGATGGTATATTTGTGCGGTCCTCCTGCGTGAAAGATTTCTTAAAGGTTAAATTTAGAACTTCAGCTTTCCGTTTGCTTTCTTCTATTACTGCCCCGGAATGATCAACTAGTGACTGGACAGTGGGCTTTGACCAGCTTATCGATTTTACATAGGACCAGAATTTTTTCGGGTTCTCGGAAAGATCTTTTGCTAAGGTATGGCTGTGATAATTATTGTATGCTTCACACATCGATCTTTTTATAGACGCACGAATCTCTACTAACTTTTGCCTGTCATTATTTGCGTGTTCCTTTTTGAATCGAGAGTGCAACAGCCTTTGCTTTCTCAGCAGCTTTCTAACATTATTATTATACCACGGTGGATCTTTTCCATCCTTAATCGTCTTTACTGGCACATATTTCTCTAACCCTTCATTAACAATGCATTTAAATTTAGTCCACAATTCCTCTACATCCATAGTCCCAGAATTAAACGATGCCCATTCATTTTCTAAGTGCGATCGTAACATTTGCTTGTCGGCTTTTCCCAACAAAAACACGCTCCTAGCCTTCTTGACTGGTTTATGAACTTTGGTCACCATCGACGCTATGACGATATCGTGATCACTAATTCCTGTCTCTACACAGACATCGTTAATAAGGTCAGGCCTGTTTGTGGCTATAAGGTCTAGAATATTTCCATTGCGCGTGGGTTGCCGGTTTAACTGCTCAAGATAGTTTTCGGAGAATGTGTCCAAAAGTAGCTCGCAGGCCTGCTTGTCTGTACCGCCTGAAATGTAACTAGCGAGATCCCAATCTATACTCTTAAGGTTGAAGTCACCTCCGACTAATATTGCATGGCCCGGATACCTATGCACTACCTGGTGTAGACTTTCCTTGAATGATTCTAAAACTGCTACAGCAGCACTGGGGGGCCGGTAAAAACACCCAACTATTAACTTTACTTCTTTTAGACCTGTTATGCGTGCCCAGATAACTTCACAGTTACTTTCAACCTCGATCTCAGTAGAAACAATATCTTTGTCCACAGCGATGAACACTCCTCCTCCAGTTGTATCAGATCTATCTTTCCGATATACATTCCACGATTCGCTAAATATTTCTGAACTTGCCACATCATCATTTAGCCAGCTTTCGGCGCCTAAAACTATCTGAGCGCAATAACTTCCATGCAGCGCTGCAAATTCGGGAACTTTGTTTCTAATACTTTGTAAGTTCGCGGCTAATATTTTTATGTTCGAATTTTTGTTCCGAACGTGGCCTGAATTCGCTGTTTGAATACTGACAGGCGAGTGCTCATCAGAGTTAGCGCCTAGCCTAAAAACCCCCATGTGCACTCCACAAGTACTCTGCTACCCGAGTAGCCGCTTCCTTAGTGTAGTGCACCCCTGATCTATCTAGGGGCACCCTACAATTCCCCACCCGATAACGCAGATCCAGAAATCTGCAGCCATGACTGTCACAGAGTCGGCGAAGCCTCTGGTTCAGACCCTCCACTCGGCTCCAAACCAAAGGACCCCGATCAACCCTGGGAACAATGCTGCAAATCGACAGCTCTGCTTGCACCCCGCGTGCGAAGGCAGCAGCCTTCACCAATTCCGCCAGCCGCTCGTAGGACTCGAGAATGTCCTCAGAACCCAAGCGACAAGCGTCATTGGTGCCGACGTGAGCTACGACTTGCAGTCGACTGCACCCCGCACCCTCGATAGCCGCCGGCAAGGCCGCCTCCACATCTCGGATGAGGCCCCCCGGCAAACACACCGAGTGCACGTTGGAATTCCTTCCAGATCTGGACGCTATCTGCCTAAGGGGCTCCATCACGCGCCTGACATTGGAGCTCCCAATAACTAATAATCCCCTCCCCCCGTGCACCTGCTCGGACCCTGCTGAAGGAGTGGCCACACCTCCACTCACAAGACGAACGGGCGCGGACGGACGTCCAGCCTTCACATAGGCCTTCCGCCACGAGCGACGCGAACGCCGTACAACCCGCCACTCCCCTTGCGGAGAAGGCGGCTCGACGACGTCCGGTACACCTGAAGGTGCCTCGGTAGCAGGGACAGAGAGCGTAGGTGTCCTACTCGACGAACCAGACTCCCCACCATCGCTGCACCCCGAGACAGCAGCCTGAAGACGGCTGACCGTAGCCAACAGCACGCTCAGCTGTTCGCGAACCGCGGCCAACTCCTCCTGCGTCCGCACACAGCAGGCACACATCCTATCCATCCTATCGATACAATTGACAGCAATTAACAACTTTAAAGAAGCCTAGTACTCTAATGAAGGCGGCTGGCTGCTGACTTAACTGTGGTCAGTGGTAACTACACTGTCGAATCAACAAAACTGAGTCCGGCAGTTTACCGCTGTTAACGCTGCGGCACTCGTTGCAGATGGCACTGGACTGACTGATAACGAGCTTAGTAACGGTCTCTGACTTGTTTTGAAGTACACCGGTCAAAGACGAAGACTAAACACAACGGTATTTATCAAATACGATAGAATAAACAATTAAAACAGTAGTACAAACGAAATCTGCAAGTACGCGGGAATAAACCTCTTAAAACAGTACTACCGAAAATGAACTGGACTGGCAAATTAAATTTGACACAAATTAAATTCAGATACTTAGCGCTGTAACGATGTGGCACTGGTGACAGCTGGCACTGGACTGACTGATAACGAGCTTAGTAACGGTCTCTGACTTGTTTTGAAATACACCGGTCAAAGACGAAGACTAAATACAACGGTATTTATCAAATACGATAGAATAAACAATTAAAACAGTAGTACAAACGAAATCTGCAAGTACGCGGGAATAAACCTCTTAAAACAGTACTACCGAAAATGAACTGGACTGGCAAATTAAATTTGACACAAATTAAATTCAGATACTTAGCGCTGTAACGATGTGGCACTGGTGACAGCTGGCACTTCGGTTTGATCGGTCGTTTACGGACGTTGGTTTATTTTGTCTAATTGTAACCCTCTGACCGAGCGCTCTGAGCCACCACGCCGGGCAAGTTTCGAACCACCGTCTAAGATTTTCGTGCATCACAAACTAATTACTGCTCATTACGGTACGCCGAACAGCTGCAAGAGTAATCCTTAATTCTCGTACCATTGATGTCAGGTGTTATTATCTAACATGGCATTTTTAGACATTAGACTGTAATTCATTGTCCTAACAATGACGTGTTTTTGATCATTTTCAGTGCGCTATTGCCTTTAAATAACAACTCTCGAGCTATAATAAGAAAATCATCAAATACGAAAAGCAAGATGGCGTATACAAAAGAGAATTTTGGGCAATGTTTCGGACGAGGGATGTCACGTGACTTGTTCGCGAACACCAATGTTGAGCATCTCCATAGAACCAACCAGACGTGCACTATGTTCTTCTTATTTATGTAAATTTTACTGTTTTAATTTTGACCAGCCATCCATTTTGTATTTGACTATTCAACAGCACATGATTTTCTATATATCTTCCATTACACCTACCAGATTTTATGTGGGACCCTATAAAAAGCAGTTTAATGTCAATGATACCAAATGATGACACCATAGAGTGTCGAAACCGTTCGTCTTGAACAAATAAAATAAAATTTGCGATCTATGCATCTATTCGATTTATACAATAAGATCGTTCGCTAAAATGAGAAAATTAAGTGATTATGAAAATGTTGCAGAGATATTAAAATAATAGTCTAAGAGGAAAACAAAAAAGAGTATATTTGTCAAAGCTAAACTCAAATATCAAATAATTTTGGCTGATTGTGTTGGGTGCACAGACATTATGAGAATAGTATAGGCGTAATCGTATCGTCCATCATTTTTTATTATTTATATTTGTGGTGTCGCACAAGTACAAAGTGCGCGCCACCTACTTTCGCCGCGCGCCGCCATGCACGCACGGCGCGGCGTTCTTACGACGACAGCCACGAGCGCCCTCTGCGGCAACTCCGCTCGTGGCCACCACTGGACGACATCGTTCACTTGGGACTGAGTTAGGAACCAGTAAAGACTTCGGAATCCGATAGGCACCAGTGAAGACTTGGCTATCAGTTAGGCACTAGGCAGGACTCTAGTTCAACTATGTATCAACATTCTGCAGTACTATGTAAAAGTTAAGTATTGTATAAATTCTGTGCAATATATATCTCATTCTAATTTACTCTAGTGTTTCTAGTTCTGGCTGCTCCCCTCCGTACCTGCACCAGCGTGCTATCTTTATTTCTGTGTCGGTCTCATTCCACTCGGCCACCGACACCTACGACGGAAACGAGACACAAAAGCGGCGACGAGGCTGGGACACAAAAATATTTTTACAATTAGTGTCCGAAATATTTTGCAAAAACTCATAAAACTACAGGAAAATCTTAAGTGGGCCGTAAAACACGACAGTGTGATTAAAAAAATGGCGCTAAAGTATACATGGCCTTGTCACAGAAATTTTTATCATTTTAATATTCGCACTTTTTTCTGATCAGTGTCGCAGGAAGCGAGAATTCTTGCCCGGATTTCGTCATCAGACTCTACAATCGTCTCGAATACAAATCTTTTGGGTCAGTCCAACAAGAAGAAATCAAAGAGTTTCATATTTGTCAATGTTCTGGTCACGAAACCGAACATTCCTTCTTACCCAATTATTCAGATGTTTACGCTCCCTCAGTCGAAAGTGAGCTGGGACTATCTTATAGGAAACACTTCCGTTGATATCAACTCCCATACGTTAAAGATGCGTGGATGCACGTATCTATTCGCTACAGACCATTAGGATTTATGTATGGGAGCAGCCTTGAGTCACAGAATAGGGAGCATACAGAAGGGAAAGCTGGGGGCGGCAAGCTGGGTGCGGCGCCTTTGATCTGTATGTTACCGAAGAGTTGCGCTCGACGCCATATTGAAAAGCAGTAAACACGGAACTATAGCCACTTAGTACTTTGGCTGGAAATTGACTTTTTATAAACTGCACATGATCTCACCAACTTTTACGCAAGGAAACATCTTTTCATTATGCTCTCCTCTATTTTGCGCCCTGTTCTTGCGCCTAATTGTAATCCAACAAAAAGGTAGGCCTAAATTTTAATACAACTACGAAAATGTACGATGGAATCGATGATCGTTTTATTTGGTGTTAATCTATAGAAAAATCCCAAGTAACGCGAAGTTATGTTTGGAAAATTAGTTATAAACAAGAAAGTGACTTTACAACTGCCAGGTTTCATTTGACACAAATAAATTTGCACAAAATTTTGAGTCAGACTTAGTAGTACAACTTGATTACACCGAACTAATGACCTCTGGGCATATATAAAACTGTTAAATTACACACAAATGAAGGACAGGTAGCGGAAACATACAACTACATAACAAACTTACTCTGTACTTGTCATATTGTGGCACACATTGTTTCAGTTATAACATAGGAAAAAGTGTTCATTTTCCTCTTAGTCTTCCTTATCAATATGCATTCACTAGAATATTACACACCATTTGTACCTCACAGAGGTATTACTTTCAGTGGGTAGTAATGAATTTTGCTTTACGTATGTATTCTGAATTAGCACCACAAAACAAATATGCATCAGATTTACTTGTATGTCAGACTTAACCTTCTTAGGGCCTGGACGTATTTCACTGGTCCTTTCCTTAGGTGATTTCCTTTTTACTGATACTGACTTTAGTGGATAGGAGCATTCGTTGCCAACATTAGCACACTACCCCTCCACTGCCGTAAGTAAAATTTTACCTGCCTAAGCAGCGTACAACAAGGAGAGGAGGCAAGATGAGTGTCATCGATTTGACTGGTTCAGTTTTACTAACGGCAGTGGAGGAGTAATGTTTTAATGTTGGCAACATAAAGTTCGTTCTACTAGGACAATTATTTTACCGACTTGAGAAAGGGAGATACAAGAAACTGCCAACCTAAGAGCAAGAACAGCAAGATTATTTCCCTTATTCCATTTGTTTTGAATATCCTAACGAGGGGAATCCAACGAAAAAAGAAATTAGGCTTAAATTTTAATACAACTACTGAGGCGAAATATTTCAGGCACCTTATAGGGAGACCAATCTCCTTCTACACACGCAATTTGGGTGAAACTGCCAACCTAAGAGCAAGCAAGATTATTCCCCTTATTCCATTTGTTTGAAAATCCTAACGAGGGGAGGTCGGCAATCGGGACCCGCCGATTTCGCCCAAGTTACGTGTGTAGAAGGAGGTGGATCTCCACAGCCGGCCGCGGTGGCCGAGGGGATTGAGGCGCTTCAGTCACGGTCTGCACGGCCACTGCGGTCGGGCGTTCGAATCCCCCCTCGGGCGTGGATATTTGTGCCGTCCTTAGGATAAGCTAGTTTGTAAGTTTAGGGACTGATAACCCCATAGTTAAGTCCCATAAGCTTAACAAACATTTGAATTATTATTATTATTATTATTATTTTTTTTTTTTTTTTTTTTTTTTTTTTTTTTTTTTTTTTTTTTTTTTTGATCTCCACATAACGAGACTGGTGCCTGAAATATTTCGCCTGAGTGGGCCTTAGGAAAAGAGGAAACGCTTTCGAAAGTTTTTCCGATGGCACTGTACATGTTATTTGTTATTCAGCGCTCTGTTCGTCAAATAAAGGCGTAGCGTAAAAAAAAAAAAAAAAAAAAAAAAAAAAAAAAAAAAAAAAAAAGCACATTTGAGAGCGCCCACTCAGGCGAAATATTTCAGGCACCTTATACGGAGACCAATCTCCTTCTACACACGCAATTTGGGCGAAATCGTTACCGTTAGTAAAATTTTACCGTTTGCATCAAATTATGTGAAGGTGAGCAGGTAGATGAGCCTTAAAAATTCATGAAATTTCTCGCCTATGTGGGCAACAGGAAAAGGGAACGCACGCGCCCCCCACTACTTACGCACTATTCTTTGTCTTTCATTTTATATTATTCCCTGCGACGTTAAACTTATAAAATATAAATGTACTTCAACATTTCGATGCTGTTGAACTGCTACAGCAACAACAACAGCGAGAGTTATCGTCAAGAGAAGAAGCAAGCCTACTTTCAATAATTATGCACATTGCTCTCATTCGATACTGACAACATTTAACTTTTACTACACATAGAGCAACGTTCACTTACCGTTCAGCATCTCTTGGGAAGGTGAAGAAGCTTATATCCTTGTTTTTATCAGAATTATTGTGGCATTAGGTGCTGAACACCGTCGGCCGCTTTTTATTTTCATTTTTTCTTTCTTTTTTTTATTGCTGCTCATATTAAAAACGGAACAGCTCCAACTACTGACACCCAGTTCTTTCTTTTCACTGCACCAAATACTTGTTTACTTTTATGCGATTCAGGCAGTTAAAATACACAATTAACAAACAAAGACGGCGCATTACCACATCACAGAGTAGGGAGTGGCCACACATATACTTCTTTTCAAGATGGCCGATTCCGCGCACGCGCACTAAATTTTGGACGACAGACTGCAGCGGGAGTTTCCTTTCTGTATACTCCTTGCGTAAGCTAACGTATGGAGGTGGCAGAGGGTACTTTACAATGAGTTAATAGGTTTGGTACTCCTTCATGCTGAAAGCGTTGGAGAGATTTTAATGAAAATTTTTGAATAAAGATATCACGTACCCTGTTTAATACATGGGCTACCTTTCGTAAGTCACCGTATGGAGCATGGCGAAGGGTACCATAGAGTGGATGAACACGTTTCTCTTCACTATGAAAAGGTTGGAATGAAGAGAGATTATACCCCCAATTAATACATGGGCTACATTTCGTAACCGTCCGTATGTGAATGGCGATGGTTACGTTACAACAAACATGAAAATTCTTTGACTCGTCCCCATAAAAGTCAGCACATAAATATATGTTTTCGTGAAGGAGACTTTTATAATCTGCAGGCGAGTGAATTAAGTTAGCTTCGCGGAAGGTACGTTGCGACTATGACATCATTCGATTAGTCACCATTAAACTTGCTGCATATATGTATGGTTCAGTATATTGCAAGGATAGGAGCAGGTGGAGGAGGAGACGGACAGAAAGAGAAGGGATGAGACGGATAGAGATATGGTAGAGGAGGAAAATGAGAGAGGGTGACAGACAGGGGAAAGAAGATGAAGAGAAGAATGGGAGGAGAAAATGGATAGAGAAAGGGGCAAGAGGAGACGGGGGGAAGGAGAAGGAGAAGGGGGGAAGGAGCAGGTGAACAGAGAGAAGGGAAAATGAGATGAACAGAAAGAGAAAGTGAGATGGAAGAGGAGGAGATGACCAGTGAGAGAAGAAAACAAAAGGTGATCAGAGAGAGAAAAGGGAAGGAGAGAAGTAATGGACGATTGGAATATTAACTGCCCAGCGACGCCGGATTTTCAGCTAATTTCTAATAAAATTAGTCTGATTACTAATTTCATCTCTATTTAGATTCTATTTCACAGTACATAATTATTTCGTGACTACGATAACTAAAATAAACAATAGGAGAGGGTTGGTTTTGAACACGGAATGGAAATTTTCTAATCTACGGGCTATTTTATATTCCATTTTGTCGCTCCATTTCAGACGTTGGTTCGTTTTGTTCTACTTTCATCGTTGTGTCGTTGACTCAGTTTTTTATTACAGAGGGCGTGCTACCGGACAATCACGACTGATGATCACAGAGCAAACACCTACGCACATACAGGCAATGCAAAGCTACAAATTTTATTTTTCGTCGAAAATATTTAGTGTTGGAACTTCCACCAAAATATTTATCCTTTTATTTTCAACCTTCTTTAGCCTCTTAAGTTCCAATGTAATGTGACACGTTTCTTTGCAGTCAATCAGCACGAATAAGATGCATACCGAAATTTCGAAAGTAACCCAAGATTAATTTATCTATATACAAGAATTAATTTGAATCGGAATTGTAACAAAGTAGTAGCGCAAGTACCATGTATTTTGGCAGTGGTCACTAATAATTGTCAATTTTAAAAATGAAGTTTATGTAATGGCCGGAGGTGGATTTGAACCACCATCCTCCCGAATGCAAGTCCGTACCGTTAACTCTTTGACGTTCGTTAAGGATTGGTTTGTATAATAGTCAAGTGATATTGAAGACACATAATGTGAAATTTGAGTAACTAGACTTAATTCATCCACCAATCATGAAAAGATACACACTTAACTGAAAACAAGAGTAAGGTCACAGTCTACATAAAATGTCATATGATACGTCGCAGAGGATAGTTAACCAATCGATTTCGGCAAAATCCACATTTATATTCTGGTCCTGATGATAAATTTGCACACGAGGGCTTCAAATTATAAGGAAGGTCACTGCTTGCATAACACTGTGTGGTTTATGGCAGAGGGTACTTTACTTACGGACTTCGATAAAATATGCGGTTTTATTCCAATCTTGATAAAATTTGGCACACTGCACCTTCTAAAAAACTCTTCATTTTCTACTTAAGATTTAATTTGGACAGTAACTTGCAGCGAACTTAGACAAAACTTCACTGATCATCATTAAAATTAAATTTTTCACTAATTAATGGAGGAGTATATGGGCTGAGGAGGTGGAGAAGGAGTTAGACAGAGATGAGGTCATTTCCGGCAGATAAAGGGAGGGTGGAGTTAAGCATTCAAAGGCGGAAAAGGAGTCGAACAGAGAGAGGGGAGAGAAGATGAACAAAGAGAATGGAGAGGAGATGGATAAAGGAAAGAGGAGGTAGAGAGATATTGACAGAGAGAGAGAGAGAGAGAGAGAGAGAGAGAGAGAGAGAGAGAGAGAGAGGATGATCATGTGAAGATTGGAATAAGTCCCGAGCAACGCCGGGTTTTCAGCTAGTATGTAATATAAAGGATAGTTGTGAGAAGAGCCCAATTCCATCCTGTTCAGAAAATGTCCTTTTCGTCAAGTTCCCACAATCCCGCTGTCTTTAGATGAGAAGAAATCAAACAACTTGCATACACAGTGCTTGGTTACTATGTAGTAGTTATGAAAGTGATAAACAAACCGACATAATACATTCACCTACATCACTGCTGCGTTCTCTGTGAGATGAGTCGATTAACTGTGCTGCAATTTCTCAGCTCTATGTAAGATTGTTTCTCTACATTCATCTAACCAAATATTTGTCAGTATCATCCTGTGGCCCTTCCGAAATCGAACGATATTTCTGTACAGTGAGCACGTCTTTATAAAATTATTTAGGATTTCTGCTAGAAATATTTTGTGGCTGCTGGATTCTCAGATGAAATAGTGTGTTTAGATTCAGGTTTTGAGGTAACAAAATTCACATCTATACTATTATAGAAAAAATCTAGTACAGGTGAAAACAAAAATTTCCACTTTCTGTCAATTAAGTATTATCATTGCTTTTTTATACTAACAGACAACTATGCTTTACAAGCACCAGAAAATGTTACTACATCGTTAGTGTACGGCTTACAACAGTATAATTAAAAACTGTCATCCAAACATTGAGCAGCAATATAATATTTCTCGTATAATAATGCGCAGCTTCTCACAAATTTTAATAACCTAGTGTTTACAAACAGTCGCAGAATTTCAAGTTGTCATGAAAGCATTGCAAACTCAAACACTGGAGCTCTCATTATCTCTGTTGTATATATTATAGAATATCTATGGTAATTCTTTGACAGGCGACTGTTTTGACTTACTGACAAACAGAAAAGTTAATTCAGAGCGACATGGTTCCATTTCATACGTGCTGTGTGTTATCTAAAGAGCAATTTATCTCCCGCAGGAGTAAAATGTTTTGTCGACGTTCAATTTCGTAAAACAAATACTTGAGAAGGAAGTTTTAATCGAGGGTAGTATTAAACATCCCATTAAATCAAGAGTTTTATTGTTTCATTTTCAAGTTTGATATTTGGCCTAGGAGCATATTTATATTATTTCCCAATTTGTGTGCAAAACAACTATTGAGGTTTCTTTTCAAGTTCCTTACAATTTAGAAAATCTATTTATCTTAACTTTACAATATGGTCAAAAATCTCAGCAAGATTGATACACACCGCCCTTTCCTTATCATCAATGTAACTGTTTTAAATTCCTCCTATTTTCTGTGAAGTATCTTTTCAAAATGACGTTCTTCATTAAAATAGTGTGAACAGTAGTTGTATGAACGCCTCCTGTATCATTACATTATTGTCCTTATTAAAATATTCATCAACCATTAGAATAATCGGATAATAATTAAGAATACGTTGCTTGCAGTGGCCATTTTGAGCAGCAGCTGAATTGTATTTCACTGTAAGGTTTTAAAATAAATGCCTTTTGCTACTGCAACTTAAGGGTTTTATTTTTATATTTTTAATCACCCATACGCGTTTCGCCCTTTCTTTCAAGGCATCATCAGTGGGTGTCCTGAAATATTTACATCTTTTTGTTTACACATATAGGTTAAGTCTCTTATATATCTACAAAACATTTCATTTCAGATTTAAAACAGTTCGTTTTTTTTCGTTTTGTGTGTGCTGTAAGTACACCATTTTATACCAAAAAACGAACTGTTTTAAATCTGAAATGAAATGTTTTGTAGATATATAAGAGACTTAACCTATATGTGTAAACAAAAAGATGTAAATATTTCAGGACACCCACTGATGATGCCTTGAAAGAAAGGGCGAAACGCGTATGGGTGATTAAAAATATAAAAATAAAACCCTTAAGTTGCAGTAGCAAAAGGCATTTATTTTAAAACCTTACAGTGAAATAGAATAATTAAGAAAACTGTTTAGGAAATTATCATTTCAAACTAATTTATCAAAAGATACACAGTTATTAAAGTTATACAAATTACTCTTTCCAAGCATTTAATTGTATTAAAGTACTATATGTCACTACAACAAATTAACCAAAAATTCAAAATTATACTACTTCTTACTACCTCCAAAGATGTGAGTTTAGGTGCCAAGTGAGATAACCAACTAATAAATTAAATAAATGGTTTGTGAGAGGAACACAGCGATCAATCGGGAAAACCCTTTACTGCAAATAGATTTTAGCACGATTCCAGGCTGACTACAGTGTAACATTGTACATCAGCTGTTTTGTTACTCAAGTTTGCAATCTCCCTATCGCTAGCACCATGTTGCTCTCCAAAGATTTCTTTAGACAGTAGTGCCGCCAACATTAACACTGTCATAATCAACAGGAGAATTCCTTGCCTTTTTGAGATATTACAAAAAGAAGTAAATACACTAACTTTCAACATGGTCCTTCATTAATTCAGCGGAAAGGGGAGTAGCTCCCCAAAACGAGAACACTGTACAAGCCTTAAACTCAGTTACAGGAAGGGCAGTTTCCAAATAAGGCTTATTGTAAATAGAAATAATACCCAAAAAAATTAACAGAGCACACTTTGGCCTGCAGCTTACCAAAAATGCACAACTTAAACAAATCACAATATGCAACTGCGATCCGAAAGGCTTCCAAAATAAAGTAGTAACAACTTAATACAGCCATAAATAACAGTTTGTCGTTGCTACAAGGATACCCGCCGAGGATGAGCTAAGTCATTTTTTTGTCTTTGTCGTTACCAAACTGATGGCCGAGGGATATGAATATCTTGCGCTGTAAGAAAAGGTGTAAAATCGCTGCTTCAGATGTCGTGCTTCAGATGCCGCCAACATTAACACTGTCGCTCTCAGAGATGACCAGAGTGCATCACACACAAAGCATTACAGGGTGCCCTTGAGAGCTACAACACTAAAAACAACTTCTCTGATTTTGACAAGATCTATGTGTGGATTTTTTCAAGGTCACGCTATATTTATGAAAATATAATGTACAACCTCCATTAAACTTAACACTTTCACAAACACCGGAACCTTTAAAACAGATATGTTAAAGGGAAATAATAAACACAAGTAAACCCTTTAATCATCTGGTGAAGGTACCCTTAGTGGTGACGAAGCAAGGTCAGGAACCATAAAATTCATGCTGTCGGTTGGCTGTATTACATTTTTTTAGTCTCGATATGCATTTGCTATAATTGAGCCATGTTTAAAATTGTATGTTTCTTACCTGCCCATGTATCCAAAGCTGAGTGACTATATGAAGATATAAAAAGGAAAATTATCCAGGAAAATTTTTTAATCTTCCGACGAAGTTACGTTTGGTGGTGACGAAATCATAAAAGTTACGCAACCGGTTGGCTGTATTACTTATTAAAACAGCCATATTACAATCATTATAACTCGCAAATATCTTTATTATCAACTTCAGCTATATTGAATGTCCTATAAGTAGTAACATCGCGAGCGTTAAAATTCTCGCGTACATTACGCAATGGTAACAAATGTCTTGCGAAGTGTACAGTCATTTGCTCAGTCACGTACGACAGCTTTACGTGGCAATGGCTTAACAAGTCGCTAGTTCCCTGCAGGAATAATGAACCATTCTGCCCTTGTGGCCGTCCGTAAGTGCGAGAGTGTAACTGATGCATAAGTTTGTCTACGAACTGAGCACTCGAATTTGTGCGATAATTATTGGAAGATATTCTAAACGGGTGATCTGGGTGGCCATATAATTCGCTACATCTTCTCGAATGTTCTTGAAACCAGACAATTTTGGCCCGGTCATATGGGGCATTGTCATGTATGATAAATTAAATCGTTGCTTTGGAACTCCATAGATGGTCTGCGACTAGCCGAACATAGGCAATTCCAGACAGTGATCGGATCAGTTGTGCCAGAGACCAAGTACATGTTAAAATCAGCCCACACCTTTAAAGTTCCTTTTACACGACAAACTTTCTTGTCTCAGCTGACTACTTGAGACGAGCGTGTCTATTGCAGCGTGCTATTCCCGTACTGCGTTTCGCCTGTCTAGAGTAGTCGTTTTCGTTAAGACGAAAACACCAAAACTGTATAGCTGTCTGCTATGTAGCTTCGCAACTGAATGAAGAAGTGAGGTCATGAGGACACTTTTTACGTGGGAGCAGGAAAAGGATAATTCATTTTATTAACGACGAAAGGGTAATTCATAGTTGTCGTTCTTTTCAGATGTCATATAGTAAATTTTGTACACAATTGAGAACCTTAATAATAGAAAAAAGGGTCATTCAAACATCTGAAAAGTTACAAATTTATTTGCTGAACTATATTTACACTGAAAACACATGAAACAATATCGAAAATACAGTAAAAAGAGACTATTTACTTTAGTTTCCATATCTTGTTTTCTTGCTAACGGCCAAAATAACATAGAAAATAATTTTCTCATCAAATAATTCTGATTATTCCATTGACGTAATTTTTGGTAAAATCCGTTTACATACATAGGGGTACAAAACAATGTATCCACTATTTAAAAGTCCATAACTTGGAAACTAATTGATGGAGATGTCTCATCTTCGGTAGTGTAATTGTAGTTCCGGCAATCGCCACATAAGTGTTGAATTGCGTTGTTTTGTTTTGTCAGATAACAGTCGCCGGATAGTCAGTAATTTTGTTCTGAGTTGCACCTAGTTACTCGAGTAAACAAGTATGGAGAAAGGCTTACATTCGATGAAAGGAAGTCAGTTTTGAAGTGGATTTTTTTTAATACGAAAACATTAATGGGGTTCAACGACAATGGCGAAATGAGTATCAAACAGAGTCACCGACATGTTTAACGATTAGTCGCATTCGAGACAAATTTGAAGTCGAAGGCTGTGTTAATGAAGTAGACAAATAACGATCTAGACGACCTGTAACAGTAACAAGTTCAGCTAACTCCCGTCGTGTGTTACAACAATTCACCCGCTCACCACAAAAGTCTGTAGGATAGTGTGCCCGTGAAAGTGGAATGAGTCGCTCAAGTGTTGGCGAGTTTTGAATGCAGCAAAATGGAATTACTACATCCCACGATTACTACACGCAATGAACAAGGACGACGCAGATCGTAGAATGGAGTACGGCGAGTTGTTTACTAACATGGTGCACAACGATGAAGAGTCTACAGAGATAATTGTACGCTCTGATGAGGCATAGTTCAAACTCAATGGTACAGTAAATCGCTACAATTACACCTACTTGGCAACCGAAAATCCGAAAGTCCATGTATACAAAGCCGCGAATTTGCCAGGTGTGAATGTGTGGTGTGGGTTGTCTTACCGGAGCTTGATTCGGCCATTCTTCTTCAAAAGTTGAAAGACGACGTCTGACGTCTTCCATATATTTTTTTATAAAATTGTAATTTATTTGTTCTCGCTAGATTAGCATTTTGTTAAAACTAGATCCCCACTCTTTTCAAGGAAAGAGGAATAGCATTTTTATTTCATTTTTTAAAATATTAGTTTCTGAAACATTAGTTAATATTGCTAAGATTCTATTATTTTAGTAATTTATTATTCTGGTTATGAATGTGACAATAGGTACGGCTTCTTCACTACACCACTGTCCCTATGAGAATGTGTACCTGTTTTATTTTTAAGTGGATGTGCGAGGATCTAATGGCTGTCTGATTTTGGGTGCTAATAGCTCCCTTTTCATGGTTCTCTCTGGCTCATAGTCGATAGTTAGTCGTTACCAACCCCTATTGCTGATGCGACCAAAGAGGTTACTACACCCTTTGGTTACAAGCCAGTCGACGAGCCTTCTGCAGGGCGAGTCACTAGATCTTCTCTCCCGACCACCGCTGTTTTCTTGGATTTTCCTGTTTCCGGTAGATTTCCCGCGGCTCCTGGCCGCTCGATCGTCACTTTGTGCTGGAATCGTGGTGAGTTATGGTTGGTTCTAGTCTTGTGTTTGTGGAGATGGTAGCATGTTTAACTTAGTCTCTTGAACTTAGCTTTATTTTTTTTGGAATATTCCTTCTGATCGTGCGCGTTGTTCTAGTTCTTCAATCCAGTGATTTCCAACAGATAAACGCGGTTGTATGTGTTACTAGTTGCAATTTGATAATTGCCAAGTATATTAAAACCTTCTGTGATTATGTGGCGGTGTACGAACTCTGTGTAAATTCTTTCAACCATTGTGGGGCCCAGGTTCTAACAGAAGATAGGTTCATTTCTGTACAATTTTTCTTATCGTTACTTTCCATACGTGACATGTTTCACGTGGTTGGTTCTTAGAGCAAAGCCTTCAGCTTCCACTATTGTTTGTTCCAAGCCAATCAGGTAAGCAACTATGCGTGTATCATTCTGATTTCCACTAACATTTCGCGATCTTCTCTCCCCGCCTATTCTAATTTTGCTGTATCCTCTCCAAACTTGTAGTATGCACTCAGTCATTGTCAGTAATTCTCTCTGAGCCTTTTAAAACCACCTTCAATAGCTTGCTTATGAAATTTTGCGTATTTCTAAGGGTTGCATGCTGTAGCTTTTATTTTCTTTTTTCCGACTTTGTAATTATTTCACTTTTCCCGGTTTTGAGACCGGACTTCTTCCGTCTCTGTGAACGCTCCCAATCGCATGTTGCTGCATTGCAGTATCTTCCTTATGAAATTCTATGCAGTTCTAGGGGCTGCATGTAGTAGTTAATTTTCTTTATTTTTCGGAAATTGAATTTATTCATTTTTATCGATTTTTGGAACCACGTAGGTCCGAACTCCGACTTCAGGGATTTGCAGCTAGTCACCAGAATTCATGCCACTTCTCATAAAACCAGTGGCTAGATAGTTTACTCTCAGATTGCATCTAATGAATCCGCCGTGATCTGTGGAGAGGCCAGACAAACGTGTGGTTCCTGAAGAGGGGCAACAGCCTTTTCAGTAGTTGCAGGGGCAACAGTCTGGATGATTGACTGAGCTGGCCTTGTAACATCAGCTAATGTGGCTTTGCCACACTGCTACTGCGAACGCCTGAAAGCAAGGGGAAGCTACAGCCGTTACCTTTCCCGAGGACATGCAGCTCTACTGTATGAACATATGATGATGGCATCCTCTCGGGTAAAACATTCCGGAGGTAAAATAGTCCCCCATTCGGATCTCCGGGCGGGGACTACTCAGGAGGATGTGATCATCAGGAAAGACAATACTGGCATTCTACGGGTCGGAGCGTGGAATGTTAGATCCCTTAATCGAGTAGGAAAATTAGAAAATTTGAAAAGGGAAATGGATAGGTTGAATTTTAGATATAGTGGGGATTAGTGAAGTTCGGTGGCAGGATGAACAGGATTTCTGGTCAGGTGAGCACAGGATTATAAATACAAAATCAATTGGGTGTATCACAGGAGTAGGATTGATAATGAGTAGGAAAATAGGAATGCGGGTAACTACTATGACCAGCACAGTGATCGCATTATTGTTGTCAAGATAGATACGAAGCCAACACCGACAACAGTAGTACAGGTTTATATGCCAACTAGCTCTGCCGATGATGAGGAAATCGAAGAAATATATGAGGAGCTAAAGGAAATTATTCAGACAATTAAGGGAGAGGAAAATTTAATTGTTATGGGAGACTGGAATTCGGTAGTAGGACAAGGAAGAGAAGGAAAGATAGTAGGTGAATATGGTCTGGGTAAAAGGAATGAAAGAAGAAGCCGCCTGGTAGAATTTTGCACAGAACATAATTTATTTATAACAAACACCTGGTTCAAGAATCACAAAAGAAGGTTGTATACGTGGAAGAGACCAGGAGACACCGGGAGATACCAGATAGATTTTATAATGGTAAGACATAGATTTCGGAACCAGGTTTTACAGTGTAAGACGTACCCAGATATAGATTCTGACCATAACTTGTTGGTTATGAACTGTAGACTGAAACTGAAGAAACTACAAAAGGTTAGGAAAATAAGGAAATGGGACCTGGATAAATTGAAGGAACCCGAGGTTCTTAAGAATTTCAGAGGGAGCTTTAGGCAACAATTGACAGAAACAGGGGAAAGTAAAACTGTAGAGGAGGAATGGGTAAAATTGAGAGATGAAATAGTGAAGGTAGCAGAGGACAAAATAGGTAGGAATGTAAGACCTACAAAAAATCCTTGGATATCACAGGAGATACTAAATTTAATCGATGAAAGGAGAAAATATAAAAATGCAGTAAATGAAACAGGCAAAATGGAGTACAGACGACTAAGAAATGAGATTGACAGGAGGTGCAGAATGGCTAAGCAGGAGTGGCTAGAAGGCAAATGCAAGGATGTAGAAGAATGTATAAATAGGGGAAAAATAGATACAGCCTACAGGAAAATAAAAGAAACATTCGGAGATAAGAAAAACAGCTCTATGAATATCAAGGACACTGATGGAAAACCAGTTCTCAGCAAAGAAGGGAAAGCTGAAAGGTGGAAAGAGTATATAGAGGGGCTCTACAAAGGAAATGAACTTCGAGACAATATTGTAGGAAGGAAAGAAGATGTAGATGAAGATGGAATAGGAGATACTGTACTGAGAGAAGAATTTGACAGAGCCCTGAAAGACCTAAGTCGAAACAAGGCCCCTGGAGTAGATGATATTCCCTCAGAGCTACTGAAGTCTCTGGGAGAACCAGCCGTGACAAACCTGTTTCACCTGGTGTGTAAGATGTATGAGACAGGCGAAGTACCCTCAGACTTTAAGAAAAATGTTATTATCCCGATTCCAAAGAAAGCAGGTGCAGACAGGTGTGAAAACTACAGAACCATCAGTTTAATAAGTCATGGTTGCAAAATATTAACACGAATTATATACAGAAGGATGGAAAAGCTGGTAGAAGCCGACCTCGGGGAAGATCAGTTTGGGTTCAGGAGAAATGTAGGAACACGGGAGGCAATACTCACTTTACGGCTTATCCTAGAAGATAGATTAAGAAAAGGCAAACCTACATTTCTAGCTTTTGTAGATCTGGAGAAGGCTTTTGACAATGTTGATTGGAATAAACTCTTTCAAGTTCTGAAGCAAGCAGGAGTAAAATATAGGGAGCGTAAGGTTATTTATAACTTGTACAAAAACCAGACAGCGGTTGTCAGAGTTGAAGGGCATGAAAGGGATGCAGTGGTTGGAAAGGGAGTAAGACAAGGTTGTAGTCTTTCTCCATTGTTATTCAATTTGTACATTGAGCAAGCCATAAAGGAAAGCAAGGAGAAATTTGGAGAAGGAATTAAAGTTCAGGGAGAAGAATTAAAAACATTGCGTTTTGCCGACGACATAGTAATTCTGTCAGAGACAGCAAAGGACCTGGAAGAGCAATTGAACGGAATGGACAGCGTGCTGAAAGGAGCATATAAGATGAACATTAACAAGAGCAAAACTAGGGTAATGGAGTGCAGTGTAAGAAAATCAGGTGATGCTGAAGGAATTAGATTAGTTAACGAAACAATAAAGGAGGTAGATGAGTTTTGTTACTTGGGCAGTAAAATAACAAATGATGGTCGCAGTACAGAGGATATAAAATGCAGAATGGCAATGGATAGAAAAGCTTTCTTGAAAAAGAGAAATTTGTTAACATCGAATATTGATTTAAGCCTAAGGAAGTCCTTTCTGAAGGCATTTGTATGGAGTGTTGCCTTGTATGGGAGTGAGACATGGACGATAAACAGTGCGGACAGGAAGAGGATTGAGGCTTTTGAAATATGGTGCTACAGAAGAATGCTGAAGATTAGGTGGGTGGATCGCGTAACCAATGAGGAGGCACTGAACAGAATTGGAGAGAAAAGAAATTTCTGGCATACCTTGACTAAAAGAAGGGATAGATTGGTAGGACACATTCTTAGACATGAAGGAATTGTGAATTTAGCATTGGAGGGAAGTGTGTGGGGTAAAAATCGCAGAGGAAGACCAAGAGATGGGTACAGTAAGCAGATTCAGACAGATGTAGGTTGCCGTTCTTGTGTGGAGATGAAGAGGCTTGCTCAGGATAGGGTATTGTGGAGAGCTGCATCAAACCAGTCTCCGGACTGAAGACCACAACTACAACAACAACCACTTCACCTTCAGTGGAGTGCGATCATGTAATGTAGCCGTGTGTCGCCGTTAGCGTGTTTGCTCGGGGCCTAATCTAAATGCAACTTAACTTTGCTATACTCATGCACCATCTCAAATCTGTCACGACAGACCAGAGACATCTTCGCAGTTTCATTGTGTATTGTGTTGTGTGGTACCTCCGGGTTTACTAAATTTCGCCTACGATTGCGGCGCCTGCTTCTGCCTCGTTTCAGCACGCAAATCTTGGTGAGTTTCGCTGTTGCATTGTATGTGTGTGAGCTAGTGAGTGTTGTTTGTAAATCCTCCCCCCAGTAGCGTTTATTCCTGGGTAATTTATGTTAAATTCAGTGCTGGACGTCGTCTGTGTAAGGCAGTTTAACTTAAGAACATTATTTCAGTGGGATGCATTTTTATTGTATTAACGAAATTGATTCCCCATTTTGCTTGTGTTCGACCTGAATAAACAAGTAAAGTTCAGTATAATTTTGACTTGCCTATAAATTGTAGTTTTCGAGCACCTTCAGTTCTGAGAACAAACTCACATGCAATTTTTTATGTTTAAGTTCCGTTGCGCCATAAATGTTTTTCTTTAGCCACCTTTTTGAAATAGCTTTAATTGTGGTGGCTTGTTTATTAATTCCTGTGTGTAATTTCGTGTGAGTTGCTACGTATATTGGTCACTGTATCGTCCCTGTTATTACAGTAAATTGAACCAAGTCAGTTCTCAATTAGGGCCAGGGAACAAGGTTTTACAGCAGGGAGTAGCCAGTAGTTCACACGGAACTTTTGGTGTTTTTACTGCTAAAATAAAGCTTTATTTATAACAGTAAATTCTTACCTGGATGCCTCCTCCCAGAATTAAGCTTTTGTTACGTAAAGTAGCCGACTTTTACAGTTACCGGTTTTGTGTACCTTCAGAAGCTTCAGGAATCCATTTTACCTGCCATCCGAGTCTTGCATGGAGACGGAAGATTTTACTTTCAACAAGATTGTGCCCCAGCCCACTACCATAATCGTGTTAGGGCTTATCTCGACGAAAATCTACCAGGTGCTGTGGACTGTCCACCACGTTCCCCACAAGCCACGCACATTGGATGAACTTCGAGAATCAACACGTTGCGGTCAGTAGTTGGTGCTGCAGTTCTGCGGCATCGTTTGTGTTTGGATGTTAATGGTAACCATTTCGAACACCTACAGTGATATCTCTAAGTTGGACGTTAAGCTACACTTTCACCAAACATGAGACAACTCCGTCAATTAGTTTACAAGTTATGGACTTTTAAACAGTGAATACATTTTCTGGACCCCTCTGAATTTACACTCGTATTTATATATAGAACAGGCTTATTCCCCGTAATAAGAAAATATTTTTATGCTTCCAGATATTTCTTCTCTTTTTTAGGAGAAAACTAGTAGGAAAAAGAACAATATTTGGCTCTGGTGCAACTTTCGTGGTGTGATGAAAAAAATTAAACATCACAATAACGGTAAATAAGATGCGAAAGACTTTCCGTGATATGAATGCGATCGACCAATATAGGTTAACTTCCGATGTTAATAGATCAGTACCGTTCTTTGCTCCTGTGCTTGCGCATTCTACAGCACATTCGAAAAGTTAGAACGCCACACTGCTACGGCAGAGTGGCCAAGCGCATTGAGGCAGTATGCTACGATGCGTGAGGCCACTCCCCATCGGGCATTGGTATTTGTGTTGTCTTTAGTATAAGGTAGTTCATAAGTAGTTTCTAAATTTAGGGTCTGATGTCCCAGCAGTGAAGTCCCTTAGGCTTCACAGACATATGAAAATTTTTAAATTTCACACTCGTCACAATCTATAGATCATTGACGCACTCGCGATGAGGTTGGCTGCTGATTTCCACGCAGGCACGAAAGGCGCACGCACTTTGAGTAGTCAATTTTTACGACAAAGTCCATGGTGTAAAAAGGTCTTAAGGAGCCATCACAAGCTCTCATGCTTCGTGGTGTCTGTGTCACACATTAAACCTTCCATCAGCTCCTGCTAACTGAAATCGGGACTCATTCCTCCAAGCCAAGGTTTTCCTTTCGTCTACCGTCAACCAACAAGGTCAGAAGCGCCGGAGAAGAGTTGCAGGCGATATGGTGATACTAGAGGCATTCCAGTGGGACCGGTGCATAAACACCAAATTACGAGTAACCGGCCTAACGAATGATACGTTCGTCGTACAAGGCACACGGTGTCGGAAACTGCGTTGTCCGTGGTGAGAGATAACGGAAGGAAGGAAGGAAGCTTGGAGTTTAACGTCCTATCGCGGCGTGGTCATTAGAGACGGTCAGAGATAACGCCTGAAATCCGGTAGTGTCGGTAAAACACTGTGGATTTCGGAATAATGGATTACCTAAAAATTTCCGAAACGGAATGCCCCAGTCATCTAGCTCCAACTATCATACCGCTTTCAAAACCCCTTGGTGTTTTCGTAGCAAAGGCTCGAAACGTCTTCACGGGAGAACAAACGACAGCTTCGCAATGCACCGACATTTTATAACTTAAGTTAGAGGTACCATCTTTATCTCTGTACATCGGTATTCCACGAATTTCGTCATCCCGGTGTTACACTAAATAAAATGCTGCTTCAAACCAACACGTGACAACCGACACAGACCATTCAGGTAGTAGATGTCGATGTGAAAACAATCTGGTGTATATAAATTGCAGTTACTCTGAACAGAGTAACCACTGATACTCAATAACTGGTATGACAGTTTGAATTTCTCCCGACATCAGAATACCTGTTGCGCTTAGCTTGGATAAGCGGAACTGCAGTGAAAATTTTAGAAGAAACGTATCAGAAAGAACTCTCGTACCGCATCAGTCTGCTAGAAGTCGCAACTCTGCCGACATACATGTGCAACAGTCTCTGCCCCAGAACTGTTAACCGATTTCCGTATGAGCAATCGGCCATTAATCCTGGATCAGCAGTCACATTCCCCGTTCCATTAAACGCCATTTCCTGCCTCTAAGTGCTACTCGCTCTCAGTAATCGGACTGACTGGCAGCAGAACATCCGCTCTCGACACAGCAGCACACAGCTTAATACCCCCTCCCTAACATTCCTCGGACGTTATAACGCTACGTGCAAGTGTCAAAGACACTCCGACAGACAGATGTGCCACATTGGGATTCGCGTGAAGGGTTGTCTTTCACAGATGGGTGTACCTGGTTTCAACGTCTTACATCAGGGTTGGAGCTGATTTCCTGCTTGGCTCCTTCGGCGGCCCAACATTATTTTAGACTTAGCCAATTTAAAGAAAGGTTGCACCCCGGATTTTACATAACGCTCTGAATTTTTCAAAATTTCAGATAGGCATCACGGTTTTACGGTGGTATACACCGATGGTTCAAAGCTCGGGTATTCCCTCGGCTCTTCCATGGTGTTCCCAGACCATGTTACCAGGAGTCGCCTTCCAACAGCCTTCTCTGTTTTCACAGCAGAGCTTCACGCGATTCTGACGGCATTGCAGGAAATGCGGCGTGTTCGGAACACGCGGTTTCTTACCGGCTCCGATTCACTCAGCGCACTACAATCACTGAACGGCTCGTACCCAGATGAAAGGATACCACAGCTCATACAGGACCAACTGTACTCCCACCAGCGGCGGGGTAAGCAGGTGTCATTCTGCTGGGTATCTGGGCATGTGGGAAGTCGGGGAAATGAAGTTACTGATAGGACTGCATAGACGGCCTGCGGTGACCATGACACACTACAGTCTGTCATTCCCCTGCAGGACGTCTTCTCTGTAGTTCGGCAGAAGTGCTCTCACCTGTGGTAAGACACGTAGCTGTCATTGACGGGCAATAAGCTGCGGTCGGTGAAACCAACTGTCCGGCTGTGGCGAACCTCCTACTAGTCACAAAGATGGCATGAAGTGACCTTGACGCGGCTCCGAATCTGGCACTGCCCATTCTACTTCATCCAGAAGATGCTCCTTTTTGTGATTCCTGTCGCGTGCAACTTACTATACGCCAGGTTTTAATCGTGTGCAACTTACATCGTGCTGAGAGGGCAGAAGCTAATCTTAGTGGTTATCTGCCCTCCTTTTTAGCTTATGACGAGATCAGTGTGATAAAGGTTTCAAGATTTTGTGAAGCGTCGGCACTCTGGCCTAAGCTTTTAGGTTGGAGATTTTAGTTTTATGCCGAGTGGCTGGCTGAGTTCCTCCTTGTGTGGTCAGCCAGTCGTGCTAATGCACCTAGTCCTCTCTTGGTAACTTTGATATGGTTTTATGGCCTCATTTAATTAGCTTGTCTCTTATCTTGTTTGACACTCGTCCCTCTTTGTTCGGGCGCTAAAGACCTCCACGTCGTTTGCCCTGATCCCATAATCACCGCCACCACTACAAGTTCCATTCACGGCACGACATAACCGTTAGATTCCCTTCCTTCATCCTCTCTCTCTTTGACGAATAAGTGATACAGATGACACAGGATGGTTTTTACTTCAGCCAATCTATCCCCCATCTCCAAAACCAAAACAAAGCACCATATGTCCAACGTTATTTTTAAGGATCAATTTTCATATAGGTTTCACTTGTTTCTTCGCTAGAAACAATTAGTTAATGTATTAAAAAAAAGACTTCCACTGCCAAGATCAAAAAAAAATTTAATTAGTTGGTTCAAGATGGCCGGTTTCGGCGGCAACTTTGAGAGATATATCCTATATAATTTGCTTAATATTGCGAGCACACTTCATATCCTCATACATTGCGTTTCATTAACAAATGAAACAAACAGTGCACTACGGTATATGCTACATTGGTCACAAGTGAGATAGTTCTAATATAACTGTTGGAGTGTTTCAATATCGAAGTACGAGAGGCAGCAAGAAACTAATATTATTTTAACAAAGACTACACAGCTACACTAGAAGCTTTATTGACTAGGTACAGACTTGTTTTAGCTATTCATTGACATGACCGCCAAAATAATTACTATATCGTCACAGATCAACTTTTTTATTCCTGCACAGGAAAGGTCTGCGCTGTTACTGGAACCACAGCGTGCGACAGTCGTCTTCTTCGACGTCGTCAATACAGGATGGGAATTTCTTGAGGTGCAATAAAAATGGAAAACGACGGGATCATCAGACAGCAGCCGTCCTAACTTCTGCAAAACCGTTGCTGTACGTTGAGCTGTCTGGGAACGAATATTATCGTGGAACAGCACGACATCTGAAGCAGCGATTTTACACCTTTTCTTACAGCGCAAGATATTCCTATCCCTCGGCCATCAGTTTGGTAACGACAAAGACCAGAAAATGACTTAGCTCATCCTCGGCGGGTATCCTTGTAGCAACGACAAACTGTTATTTATGGCTGTATTAAGTTGTTACTACTTTATTTTGGAAGCCTTTCGGATCGCAGTTGCATATTGTGATTTGTTTAAGTTGTGCATTTTTGGTAAGCTGCAGGCCAAAGTGTACTCTGTTAATTTTTTTGGGTATCATTTCTATTTAAAATAAGCCTTATTTGGAGACTGCCCTTCCTGTAACTGAGTTTAAGGCTTGTACAGTGTTCTCGTTTTGGGGAGCTACTCCCCTTTCCGCTGAATTAATGAAGGACCATGTTGAAAGTTAGTGTATTTACTTCTTTTTGTAATATTTCAAAAAAGGCAAGGAATTTCCTGTTGATTATGGTTAAGATTTTGCCCTTACTCTGTCCTACTACCTATTAGGCCCCACGGCCTTTAAAGATACATTTGTTGTGTGCTTGATAGATTGTTGTTTTGTACTGATCTGGGGATCCGTTGCTGCTAGTTTCTTTTAGAAACATTGTTTAATATTTGCCAATTTCATGTCCCTAATTTTATTTTCCTGTCGCCTCGGTCCTGATGTTAATAGCTAACCATTACTGCAAGAGGTTATAGAAGACTTTAGCATCCTTCCCGCTTCTCTAACTGATTCGCATTTGCTGTCTTGTTTAAATTTTTCTTAAAGGAAGGATTATATGTAAATTCGTTAAAGGTATTTATTATTCTGCAAGAAACTTTCTAGTTGCTTCCATCTAAAGATTACTACTTTTTATCCTGATTGAGCCTTCTCTTGGGAGTTTTATTATTTTGAATATCAAATGAATAACATTCCATGTGTTCTGTTGAGCAAATGTATAATTTAAACGATTTTGTACAACTGTAACTGCAACGAACTATTCATGTCAACTGTTCCTGCTATTTCTTGTTCTTCGTTCTAAATTCATTGTTCCTCCCTGGCGTAAGACCATCTCAGGTAAGCTTCTAATTTAGTTCAAATGTTTGTAGAGCTCAAAGGACTTAACTGCGGGGTCATCAGTCCCTAAACTTACAAACTACTTATGAAGTACCTTATACTGAAGACGGCACAAACATCCATGCCCGAGGGGGATTTGAACTCCCCACGGGGAATGGCCTCGTGCATTGTAGCATATCGCCTCAATGCATTCGGCCTCTCCACCGCGGCCTAATTTAGTCAACCAATAAATAGCTTCCTACTACGAATATCTACAAACTTACCAACGAGATGAAATTAGATAGACTCAAACCCACACCAATGCTTGATAGCAGTGTTTCTTCCAAAGAATACCTTGATCAACGGAGCAGGGAAAGGAGAAAGTAATGGTGGTACACAAAGTGCCCTCCACGAACCACAATACGGTAGTATCTGAGTATAGATACAGAAGTTCGAGGACACACACATACAGTGCAACCTAAAGAACTCAGTATTGTCAACCGGACATAAAAGTAAAGTTAATTAATTCAGCAGATAGGTGACATAAGTTATGAAGCAGTCGGCCATAGCACATAAGAGTGGTCAGATAATTGTTTTCTTCTTAGTTTTTCTTTAGTCACAGCATACTATTATTTGCAAAAATAAGTGAACGATGATAACCTGAACGCTAGGTTCAGCGACTGAACGACTGCGCTTTTATGGTTTCCGTATCAGAAAATTATGGAACTGTCATTAAACACAGAGTAACACATTACCTTACGGCAGTGACCATATGAATGAATCCAATATCAGGAACAGATATTTGTAAATCGTGTGGAAAACATTGAGAGAATTGTATCAAGAGGCCACCGCGGAAACTGAAGTTAATTCCCCGCGAGATTGCCTGCAGGCAACGATGCTTGACGCCGGCCTTAACGAGATCGCGGCTGCTAACGCTTTTCGGCCTCTTTCCGCGTCTGCGTCGCGCCAGTTGCGAAGAGATTTGGACAACTACGGCCGAGTGGGGGCGTTTCTTGTTCGTAATTGCGAGCGGCTCTGCCCGGAAGCAGCGGGAAATGGCCGCAGTTAGATGGCGCGGAAGGGGATCAGGTAGCAGTGGCGCCGCCCCTGATTGCGGGGACCGCCGGAATCAACAGACCCACAAATACTGCCCCGGGGCGTTTCTTGCTGGATGCGCCACGACCCGCGGCCCGGCGTCTCGCTAAATCAGGTAAGTACACTGTTGAAGCGGAGGCAAAAACGCGGACTCTAGCGCAAACATGCTGTACCATTAAAACAAAAAAATTCCACATCAACTGAATACCCTACTGAATTGTGATGACCTTTACAGAAGAAATTTGCCGTATTATCATTCGTTACTAAGACACTGAAAAGTGTAAGAACCGATAACTTGATCATTCGCACCTTCTAAATTGAGGAGTGTGATTGGGCGTAAGCATGAAATACGCATTTCCAATAAGAGTTGAAAATCGGGATCTCAATATTATAATGGAAACAACGATATTTAAATTATGTAATATTCTGTCTTGAACCATACTTGTAACATACAGAATGTTTCCGTACCACTAAAGACGTTTGTTCTACTTGTGATCTACTTAGTCCCCTTCAGAAACACCTTCTATATGCAATCTGCTTCTACACCTTATCTCATACAATTGCTAATGCGTCTTTGATATTGTGTTGAACGTTTACCTCTCATATACAAGGCCTATTGTATGTTTCAATCACTAAATTGTTCAGCTAATTCATTGTTTTAACTGGATAACTCACGATCTCTTTTTTCATATATTGGTAAATATTGTCGCGTTGAAATGGAAACAGGCTTGACTTCGAAGGCAACTAAACACAGCACTTATACTGAAAGCACGTTTATTACGAACTCAACATATACGCAGCACTGACTGCCTCTCAGGCAGAGTGCTCTGCTATTTACACACAGATAGAATTTACCAAAAATTAGAAGAACAGTTAACATACGAAACAAGTAGAATTTACAAGTGAACATAAGAAATATGTAGAACCTTCTGGAATTCTTAATTACAAAGAAATAAATTTGTTTGCCAGTGGGCGGGAGTGAACCAGCGACCTTCTGCGCCACGCCGGCCGTCGGTGTTCGTCGTCTCTCGCGGCATTATCAGTTTTGCAACCAAGTTAAATTTTTATATGATTCCTTAATGTAGAACGATATTTGGATAAAAAAGCAGGGAATTTCATCTGTTGACAATACAACTCGCATCCATAGTAGGAGAAATCAATGATATAACCACAACGAATAAGATTTTGCTTTTTTGTTTTCTCTTTAAGTCTTACTGAAAGTCTTACAGAAAATACATTTGTATCTCACTAAGGAGGCTATCAGTATCTATTACAACGTAGTCTGAGAGATCGCTCACATGGAGGATAATTTGTCTTTTATATGGGAAAAGGTCGCTTGTATAATATTCCTTACGCCTTACAACACTGTTTAAAATATTACAATCATTATAAACTAGACAGCTACTGCTGCTGTTAAACTAATGGCGATCAAATATAATACGTGTTTGGTAGGAGCAATTACTGTAGTCCGGATAAACAAACATTAAGGTTTCCACGGATTTTGCAGCTCACGTCAGCTTATCTCTGAAGTGTTTGCTGCACTGCCCGTCCGTGACATTGCTTCTTCTGCCTGTGGCAATGTCATCACTTAGCGGAAGTCCACTTCTACAATTCTGACACTCCTCAGAACTGGGCTGTTACCCTGCATTGTTTCGTTTTTGTTTGGATTATAGTGTTAGTCCTCCCTCGGGCATGGGTGTGTGTGTTTTCCTCAGTGTAAGTAGTTTTAAAGTCTCAGCACTGATGATCATAGTAGTTTTATCTAAATGTTTTACATGCAAAACATGATAGTATAATAATCTTTTCATATTGCATCCTTGTACTAATGGTCGACGTGCAGAGATGTTAGACAGTTGGGTGCCCATAGAACGTTTTACAAGGGGTGGGGGCCAACTTTGGAACTTGCAAGTTTTATTTAGAAACTTACTTGAGTTTCTTATCGGGGGTACCTAAATTTGAAAATACTAAATATTTCCAAACGATTACAATTGAATCTTTCTTAAGGTACTTTCACATTAGAAAGGTAAAGTAAACGTACTTCATCAATATATATGCACTCATTCTCTATGCAATGTTTGACAGCTTTCATTCAACAGCAAGTAATTACGTCCACATAAACCAACAAGGTACAAAACAAAACAATAGCAGCATTCACATAAATATATTTTGTTCACATAGTACATTAACTTGAAAAATAATTATCTGAAACACAAAGGGGGGTCTAAAACCATCTGAACAAATCCTACAAGCAGAAGGTCAATGATTTGAACTGTTAGAAGGAGTTGAAAAACAGAACAAAAACTGTAAATTCCATTATTGTCTCACTCAACAGAAATCAATAATCATACAGTTAATGAAGAAATTAACATAAGACTTATTGCGGAGGAAGTTACGTTGATAGAGTGGCTTCCATCACACAAGTCTTCTGCCATCATTGCAGACGTAAACATTCTCGACGCCAATCACAAATGCCAAATATCCGACAATATTACCATTACCATGAAGAACTGCTAGTAAAACTGAAGGTCACAGATAATGCAACCAATTTTCTAGCTGTTTATGTGGTCTAAAAGTCAATGACAGGCATTAGTGTGTGAGCTATAGAAAGACGTTGGAAATGTAATCATGCCGAAATTGTCAGAAAAATGCATGTTAATCCCGAATTGTAATCTTTGTATTAACTGTGTTTGGCTCACCTGAATCCTGTCCAAGTGATTTGATGTTAAAAGATCTTTGGCTTTTGTACTTATATACACTGGGAAGGAAATAAAGTACACAAAAATTTGCAAATGTTGGACAATATGTTAGTAATAATATGGTAAAGGAATGGAATGCAAATAACAAATTAACTCGTTAAATCTGGGTTAACATATTATCAAAACTTGATGAGTTAAATGTTGATTATCGTATTGTTGGTAACATTGTATATTTGTGGCCTGTCTGTTACAAACAAGGAGGTTAGAATCTTCTTCCTTACAAATCCTCCAACAGTTCCTGGTACTGATTGCCCTTCTCTAATGACCGGTACTGTCCAAAGGACCTTAAACCCTAATCTTCCTTCCGGATTGACATTTTCTGTACGAATTGTAAACTCGTGACCAAACTGCTGTGGAGACACTAAGCAATGGAATCTACTATTATCGCTGATATCACACGTTGTTGACATACCTGCCTTACCGCCGAGGCAGAGCGGCCCATCGCATCGAGGCGCTATGCTACGATGCGCGAGGCCGTTCTCCGTCGTGGGTTCGAATCCCCCCTCCGGCATGGATGTTTCTGCTGTCTGTAGTATAAGTTAGTTCATAAGTAGTTTGTAAGTTTAGGGACTGATGACCCCGCAGTCAAGTCGTTTAAGCTCAACAAAAACAATGTGCTTACCTCCGAGCTAATGGACTCGCCCGTCCTACGTCATTGTTGCCGCGTTTGCGGACAGTGATCGAGGCTACACGATTTGTGAGCTCGCCCACGAAACCGGATTAGCGATCCTCAAGAAATGCCTGGGCATGCGAAAAATTCCATAGCGATGGATTCCGCATGAATTGACGAAAATGCAGAAATGGATGCGTTACGACTCTGCTCAGACGAACATGGAGTTCTATGAGCGCGCATGAGAGGCTTTCTTACTCCGTAACGTAACACTTTATGAGACAGGGACCACATCGTACGATCGAAAAATTTAACGGCAATCCAACGAAAGGCACCATTATGGGTCGCCAAGAAAGTCGAAATTGCGTCAGAGCTCTAGTATGGTTACATTCATGGTATTCGATTGTGAAGGGGTTATGCTGACGCATTACGTTCCTCCTCGGCAGATCGTCAATGCACAGTATTACTGTTCGATTTCGGAGCGTCACCTGCGAAAATAAGCGGCAGAAAGTTCGGCGCAACCCACCCATCATTTTGCACCATACTCTCCTAAGTCCTTTATTTATTTATTTATATTTAGTATTTAACATGCCCCATAACATAGTGGTAATATTACATGTTTGATGGTTAGATTCAGGCGGTTACATAACATATTTTTGCAACATAAGTTGACAGGGTTTACAAAGGAACAAACAATTTTATACATCAGGAAATCTTATTGAAGTACAAAAATTGTAAAAGTATGTAGTGAATTTATGTACTAAGTCATATTTACTGACATTTTTTTTTGTTCTGTGCCACTCAATGTCCCATTTGTTCCTAAACTCTTCTCGACGTTTCTTCTTTACGGCACTTGTAGGTATTTTATTGTAGCGTATTGATTGTCGTGATCGAGGTGCTCATTTAGCAAGGTTGTCAGCTATTTTATTTCCCCATATCCCTTGATAACCCTTAGCCCATTCGAAATGCACCAGCCAGTTTGTATCTTCAACGTTCTGATTTTACATCTTATTTCTTCTACAAGTTGTGGTTCTTCGGATTTCGCACAGAGTCCAAAGTAATCCTGCTGTCGATGAAAATTACTGCAGTTGTATCAGTATTCGAGAGATTATTTATGAACTCAAGAGCATTGAGAATGGTAAATTGTTCCGCTTGATTGAGCATTCATTAGAAAGTTTTAGCTGTATCTGGTAAATAAGCCTCTTATTAACAAATATTGCTACCCCCGAACCCACTCCGTCGTCTGACTTGCTTCCATCTGTGTATGCTTCAACAGCGTAGCATTTGCTGGCGTCCTTCTCAGTTATCCTCGTAAAGTCTGCCGGGTGTGCTCAGCTTCTGTACTCTAGGGCGATGTCGATTGTCTGTGTTTTTCCCCCTGTATTGTGTTTTATACCAGCAGTACACCTGTAGGCTGGCAGCAACCCTATAGGCTGCTCTTCAGCCGAGAGTAAAAATACATGTGTGAGTGGAGAATTAAAATACATAACAGGAGATAAAACAACAGAGATATAGTGACATAGACAAGGCGACAGTTCGGAATACATTACAATAGACAGACGATTAAAACCACATTTAGTTAGTTAAAAATGATGAGCCACGGTGACCTAAAAACAATATAGGACGACAAGAACACAGAACGGCGAGTACACGGAGACACTAATTAAAACACACGGTGCGACGCTTGTCTGATTGCGGTGGACGCAGTTAAAAAACATACACTTCACTGGAGCACAGCACACAACACTTGACGTAGCACTGTTAAAACTGTCGGTCCAGGACCCCGAGAAGGGGGGGAGGGAAGCGCGGGGGAGAGGAAAAAACGGCGGGGAAGGAGGCGGTAGGGAAGAGCCGTAGGGACTCCAGGGCAGGCAGGGGATAGCCAGAGTGGGGGAGGGGAAGGGATGGGGAGGGAGAGGGGGCCCTTTATCTACGGGGGGGGGATCAGAGCTGGTTGGACGGGTATATGTCGGAACGGAGGACGTCATCAGGGAGGGGGAGGCGGCGGAAATTATGCTGGGAGAGGACATGGAGGGTGTGGAGATGAAGGGAAGGGGGTATAACGCGGTAGAGGCGTGGCAGAGGCCCAGGGTTGGTAAGGATGTGGTGGACCAGGGGGTTGCGGGAATCTATTTTACGGGTGGTGTAGAGGATACGGATATGCTGGAGGTCTTCGAGGAGGTGGGGAAACGGGATCAGGTCATACAGGATCCGCATGGGGGAAAGCCAGATGCGGTAGACGAGGCGAAGGGCGTGGCGCCTAAGGACTTGAAGGGTTTTATAATTGGATGTAGGAGCGGAGATCTAGGCAGAATGGAAGCTGCAAAGGACAGGACGCATGAGGGAGCGGTAGGTGTAGCGGATGGTGGAGAGGCTGACACCCCACGTCCGGTCGGTGAGGAGTTTGAGGAGGTTAAGGTGGGAGAGGGCTCTCTGTCGGACAGTGTGGAGGTGGGGGGTCCAGGAAAGGTTACGGTCGAGGGTTAGGCCCAGGTACTTCAGGGGGGGGGGGTGGCGGATAGGGCGATTGTGGAGGGTAAGGTAGAAATCATGGAGACGGAAGGAGGCGGTGGTACGACCTATGATAATTGCCTGGGATTTGTCAGGATTGACGGAGAGGCGAACTCGGTGAGGTGGGACTGGAGCAAAAACTGGGAGCAGGCAAGGGAGGGGGCGAGGGCTAGGAAGGCGGTGTCATCAGCGTATTGTAGGAGATACACGGGAGGCTCGGGTTGAGGCATGACGGCGGAGTAGATGAGGTAAAGGAGAGGAGAGACGACGGAGCCTTGGGGCACCTTGGCAGAGGGGGTAGAACAAACAGGAGTCGGAGTTGCAGACAGTGACGTAGGACAGCCGGTGGGTGAGAAAGGAAGCAATGAGGATGATGTAATTAATAGGAAGGGCGTAGAACTGGAGCTTGCCATACACGGTCGTAGGCTTGAAGACAAAAATTTCGGAGCGACGGGAGTTGAGTTGGACAGAGAGGAGATGAGTTAGGCGAAGAAGCTGGTCATCGGCAGAGAAGGAGGCTCGTCGAATGTCTGTTTGGCATCTTTGGTTTTAACCAGGTTATAATATTTGGCTGTTTCCTGTTTTGGGCATGAGACCTGAGAAAACAAAAAGTGCTTCGCTGGATGTCGTTCTGTAAGCTTTGGCCATTTTTAAATTGTTTAACCGTTTGACTCTAATTATTTTATGACTTCGATTTGATTCCGAAGTTGAAGAAAACACTTTGCTTCTCGACTGTTGCAGAGATTCGACAGGCAGTAGATGGCTAAATTCGCACCTTCAAAAGATCAGGCTTTGAAATCGGTATACTGCGCCCTCTACACCGATGGCAGCGGGTTCTATACAACGCTGATGACTACTTTTGTATCGTTTATTGCCACTACTTAAGTTCCAACCCTCGTGGATATTTCTGGAATCACATATAAAGTGTCTGTTTCCTGTAATTATCATGATCTATTGAATGTATGAGAATTCCATGGTAGGTCATTAGAGGATACAGCACCTTTTTATGTGGTGAAGAGAAGGGGACTACAAGCATTTATCGCTCGAGAGAAAGAGCTGGAGAAAGAGCGGCACGACGGGTCACTGGGATAAAAATCGTTTTGCCTGGACAGGGGATAAAGCTGCAAGCCGGACATTAGCCGCTAAGTCCGGCAGGTGACAGGCTCGTTAATCCGCTCCCTAGTTCCCACCTATCAGGCTAACGCAGTCAGGGATTACCTGCGAAACGCCGGCCTCTGCGGCTACGCACCAGGGTCGTTTCCAGAGTGCTCTGGCAATGTACAAATAAATTTTTACCTGAGTTAAAAATGGCCACCTCGAGTAACTTATTTTTAGTCGTTGACTAGATGTCCTTAAATTGCGTGTTAATTCCAAAATGGACATTTAAGATTAAGTGGTGTAATTAGAAATCTAAGACTTGTCAGAGCACTACTCTACTACATCCACATCTACATGGGATACTCTGCAAATCATATTTATGTGCCTGGCAGAGGGCTCATCGAACCACCGTTATGCAATTTATCTCCCATTCCATTCTCGAGTAGTGCGCGGGGTGGCCGAGCGTTCTGCTGCGCGTCAGTCATAGCCTGGACGGCCACTACGGTCGGGGGTTCGAATCCCCCCTCGGGTATGGATATTTGTGCCTTCCTTAATGTTAGCTAGTTCATACGTAGTTTGTAAGTTTAGGGACTGATGACCCTGTAGTCTAGTCCCATAAGCTCTACAAACAATGGAACACTTTTTTAATCTCTCCGTTCAAGCTCTGATTTCTCGTATTTTATTCTGATGATGATTTCTACCTACGTAAGTTGGAATCAACAATATATTTTCGCATTCGGAAGAGAATGTTGGCGATTGTAGTTTTGAAAGTAGCCCACGCCGCAGCGATAAGCGCCTTTGGTGTAATCATTCCCATCCCAGATCCTGTATCATTTCCGTAACGCTGTCTCCCCTGTATCGTGACAGTACGAAACGAGCTGCCCTTCTTTCGATTCTTTCGATGTCCTCCGTCAAACCCACCTGATAAGGATCCCACACTGGGCAGCAACACTCCAAAAAAGGCGGACAAGCGTAGTGTATGAAGTTTCTTTAGTGGTTCTGTTGCATCTTTCAAGGGTTCTGCCAATAAAACGCAGTCTCTTGTTCGCCTTTCCCACGACATTATCTACGTGTTCTATCCCATTTAAGTCTGAAGTAATTCCTAGGTATTTTGTGGAGTTTACGGTCCTCACTTTCGATTGATTTATCTTGTAAACAAAATTTAACGGATTTCTTTTCGTACTCATGTGGACGACTTCACACTTCTCAATTGCCAATTTTCACACCAAACTGATATCTTATTCAGATCGTTCTGCAGTTGGTTTTGATCTTCGGATGATTTTACTAGACGGTAAATGACGGCGTCATCTACAAACATCCTAAGAGAGCTACATAGATTTTCCCCTAAATCGTTTATGTAAATAAGGAACAACAGAGGACCAATAACACTACCCTGTGGAACGCCCGATATCACTTCTGTTTCAGTCAATGCCTTACCATCGATTACTACGAACTGTGTCCTCTCTGACAGGAAATCTCCTATCCAATCGCAAATTTGGGGCGATATACCATAACCACGCAATTTTATTAAAAGCCGTTTGTGAGGTAAGGTGTCAAAAGCCTTCTGGAAATCAAGAAATACTGAATCGATTTGCGAACCATTGTCGATAGCACCCATCACTTCGTGTGAATAAAGAGCCAGTTGTGTTTCGCATGAACGATATTTTCTAATTCCGTGTTGACCTTGGGCCAATAGATGGTTCTGTTCGAGATAATTCATAATATTTGAATACAGGACATGTTCCAAAACTCTGCTGAAAGTTGACGTCAATGTAACTTCCGGTCTCAGACGCTGTGGCAAATGTATAAAATTTACTTGTGTTACGCAATTGCCGAAGGACCTCTGAAGATATCTGCCGCAGCTTGAAACGTTAGGAGAAAATATTGTACACCGACTATGGCCTCTCATCCCGTACGTTTCATCTCAAGAGAATTGCAGTGGTTTAACAAAGCTTACCGCAAATTTTTCAGCATTTTCCTAAGACTGGCACTCTATTATGTTCTGTAAATTATCAGTTTACATCCAGTTCATGGAATGAAACTTTTCGATGCAGGCAAAGGAACACTATTCTAGAATTTCACTCTACACTAATCTCATCGCCATTATCATGCTAACATACTGTTTTATTAGCAGACAGTGAAAATGTAAGGAGCAACTATCTGGGAGTGGTAAGTTGGTGAGCAGACAGGAAATAGTTCAAAGCGACGAAACATTTATTTTTGGGATGCTGACCCAATTTTTCAATTGATTTTACAAGTTCATATTTAAAATGTTTCCATTGTGATATGGCGCGTTAAATGGAAAATCCAATGGTGCCAGTTTAATCTGTCGAAATTGATGAGCAACAAAATGGTATAAACATTGAATACAACTTGAAAGCTTTCGGCCGTTAAGACCTTCGTCGGTTAGACACACACACACACACACACACACACACACACACACACATACACACACTCGCACAGACACGACCGCCATCTCCGGCCATAGTTGCAAGTCTAACGATGAAACACAACAAAAGTATTGAACCAGAAAAACTACTAAAAGAAGTGGTGTTTCCAAGGACGAGCGAGGACAGTTCAGTTGCAATAACAGATCAAACGTTTCAAAAAGTAAATTTTTTATGTTTAATATTTTATGTACAGGACGATATAATATACGTCAGCGTAGCGGGTGAAGGGGGACGACTGTCATAAATTTCTAGACACATACATCGTCATCATCATAATCATCCTGCCCTTAAAGGCAGGTCTTGACATGTAGAAGCTTTTCAAGCAGTCCTGTCGTTTACTACTCTTTGTTGTCTTATAACTGTTTCCAATCATTACATTGTTGACCATCTGGTATCTTCAGCTTTTTCTTTTTCTTCTTCTTCTTCTTCCATTCACTGTTCCCTTTATAGCATCAACCAGGAGACAGTCTCTTCTCATCCAATGCTCGAGTTAATTACGTTTCCATTTTCTGATTACCTTCTCTCTCATCACTCACCTTTCTCAGCACCTCATGTCTTATTTTTTCTATCCTCTTCCACATACCCTGTGCTTCTAATCTTCATTCGTCCTCTTTTCTAAGAGTCATTGTCTCAGTGCCATTTGTGTCCCACAACATATATATTTGTCAGTCTCTTCCTCAGATTGCTATCATGCACTCTCATACATGCCTCCTCTTCTCCTCTTCTTATTAAAAGTCTCCTTGGCATTTGCTACGCGAGTATTTACTTACTTATGGCGTTTCATATCTTCTGTAATTATGTTTCCTATGCATTTTAAAGCACTAACTTGTTCTATTACTTCCTCACTATAATGACACGTTTTCCTATCCCCGATATTATCAGAGAAAGTTTTGTATTTTTATATTATTTCGGCATGTTAAAATAATTATGTATGAAAGTCAGCTGTACTTTATTATTTTTTATGTGGCCGCTATTATGTACATTCAGGTAAATATATGTGATGTGCGCGTATCTTAAATTTATAAATAAACCCCCCACCTCTCACTTAAATTCGCACTTACGAATTTTTATTAATAATTTTGCCCTATCCTCCCTCCGCCCATAATGTCTTATTCAGCCTTGTTGAAACACCGCAACAATGGATGGCATAGTTTTTAGTTAATATTGAATGGTGATATTTCGTGTAGCCTGCCAGTCTTGTTTCAAAATTTATTCCATAATATTATCATTTACTGGCAATAGAACCTGCAGTCGATTTTCTTGTAAATTTTTAGAAGTCCGATGTGTTTGACTTACGTAATATTCCTATCCGATTTATATCATGTCACTTATCTTACTTTACTGTTTGCTACACGAGTCGTAGTTTAATACTGACGAACTGCCATCCACTGTTCGGCGAGTGGTTATCATATTATTAAAATTTCATTTACAGCCAAATTTCAACCACCGATAGATCTATTGTTAAAGGTAACTGCTCGTCGATTCTTTTGTAATGTTCTGCCTGCACAACACTCCACCGTTAATTAGCTTACCATTTCATTTAAATGCATGTAATAATTTTCCCCGTAATTTGCCGATTGGGATCTTTCATAGCTTCTAACTTCAAACCACTTCCTTCTGTAAATTTGTTAATTTCAAAAATTAATAGCCAGGCTGGAACATTATAAAAGATTTGGCGACCGTTCACAGGACTTTCATTGTGTTACAATAGCGTAAGATTTCGAATTTTCTCTTAGTTTATTAAAAAAATATCTTAGTGCTATATCATTGTGTTACTCCATTGTCCACATATTAATAGTTGTCTTTCTGATTTCATGCATCTACATCCACGAAAGTGAGACTGATCATTTTGGAAATAATTGTTGGAGAAAAAGTGACTACTCATGTGGAGAGATATTTTAATGGAAATAATTGTGACGAAAAAAATTAAAAGGACGGCCGGACCACAGCATCCGGACGAAAGACAAGGTAAGACCAGGCCTGCACCGTTTCGGTAGACGCTTTTGACCTTATTTTACTATTATTTGCTTGCAGAATATCAATTTCAGCTTTTCTGTATTTTGCAAATTTTCCTAAGTTTTTCATTATTAGTTACCGCGTCAACAATAGAGCCTTCTAGAATTACACAAGATGGCTGCCGAACCCATCTTGTAGCCGCGATCCTCATCTTTTTCGCCTTGTCTGTGTTTTGCGAGCTGCAGTGCCACCTGTTACTAGCATCTTTGGCTGTAGGTAAACAGTGTTAGCTCACGACATCCGTATTTACATTCACTGTACGCATGTTTTGACATGGTTAGGACGCGAAGACAAGCTACCGATATGGATAGTATGCAACCGAGTAACATTGTAGGACAATCTGAGCAGGAATTAGAAAACGTTATGGAAGACAGGCGGATAGAAAATATTTCGCCTGCTACGGACGTAAGTGACACGTCCGTAGCAGACGGAGGTACGTCTACTGTAGCTGTGCACTCAGATAGTGATCTACCTACCTCATGGTTTTCAAAATTCGAGTCAATATTTCAAAATTTAACGCAGCAAGTCTCCATGATTAGCCAACAAATGACGACACAAAAGCAGGAACTTAACGACAAGCTTGATAAACATTACCAATGCACAAAACAAGAGTTAGTAAATCTCCAATTGACACAAAAGCAGGAAATTAACGACAAACTTGATGAACACTATCAATCCACAAAACAGGACTTACATAATAAATTCCAAGCTCAACAGAATGTCTTAACACGCCTAGAACAGCAACAAAAGGAAATCTCGGATCAAATGGTAACGAGGGAAGAAATCGAGAACAGATTTAAGCAACTCGAGGAAGCACAGAAAAACCTACCAGCTCTCATTTCTGACGAGGTGAGCAGACAATTAAATACACAGATAGGCAATCTTGAACAACAGGTAGCAGATGTAGAAGGCAAAGTTAACAGTAATATTTTGAACATAGTTGATGAAAAGGTCTCCAACATTGCTTCACAGCTTGATAACGTTTCGCAAGCAACCAAAGCCCTTCCGAAAGCCATTGAAGATATTACACAGGACTTGACAGCACTCAGAATTGAACATGAAAATTTAAAAACAACCGTAACGCACATAACCTCTCAGGCAGAAGCCATAGTCAGTGAGAATCAGGCAAGAGTTCAAACCTTTTTGGAGCAGACCGAGGTACAAATTAATGATAAACTAATACGTGATTTAAACTCTGTCATTCAAAACGTTTCTGCAAAAGTATATGAGGAGCACAGCACCGCTGTAAAGTCATTGCAAGAGGAATTGTCGAATGTAAAGGCTAGTGTACGAAGGGAATCCCGGACACAGAATGCAACTTCTGACACACGTAGGAGACACGCATTACCGGTGACGTCATCTCCAGATAGGTACCATAACCGAGACCGTGACGCAAAACAGACTCACGTAGACGACGAGTGGTTTGACAGTGACAGACGCACAGTGATGCAATGCTCACAATCTCCCCGTCCTAGTGTTACCTCAACCCTGTTGGAAGAAAGTCTCCTCAAACATCACCAGTTTCCCACTTTTATACCTGTCATTTTTATACAATCCTTTCGAGAATTGCTTCCGCCGCCGCAGGCCAGCCAACAGTCGCGTACAAATACTCTGGCACCACACGTTAACCGCTATGACACAAACTCACAGGCTCAAAGACAAACATACAACGGGGGCGGTAGAAATTCTAACAGACAAACATACAGCGGGGGCAATGTAACAAGGCAAAGAACAGACAATAGGTACCATCCAGGGTATAGTAATAGAGGGAACAACTGGAACAATAATAGAAACGGGGGAAGGAATTCTAACATGGGGAATACATAACAAAACACGTACACAGGTAGACAATATCCGAACCATCCCCCACCCAGTGACAATCGACAAACAGACTACGTGCCGGTGGCACGGATAACGACTGACTGCGGACAACAAACGACTTGTGGACCACCACAATCTACCGTGACAATAACTGAAGTTACGGAACCTGCCCAAACCGCATCAGGTACCCAAACAAACTGAAATCGCTCTTCTCACGCCCTCCGAGTTTGAGCGGTGAATCCAGTGGGGGCACACGATACTCGAGAGTTCAAATGCTGAGGTTTAATGATGGTGTAGACATTAAAGATGAATTGATGCAAGAACACACAACTTGTAAAAGGAATCTGTCTGAAGTCTTATAAGCAAACGTTGTTATTGTGGTTGGTGGTATTTGTTTTAATTCGCACACATCCTAAAGCATCAGTTATACATAAGCAGAATAAGAAGTGGCAGCATATGTATAGCGGACCGTACAGAATTGTACAGATTCCATACCGAGGCAGTTATCTTTTAGCACACATAAACACTGGAAAGATTAAAGGTCTGTACCCACACAAAGATTTAAAAAGATTTCACGCTTAATATGAACGTCTGTGTGCATTAAGTGGTATTATTTATATTTATTTGTGTAAGCATCAAGTATGTCATGCGTCAGAACTTCTCCGAGCGACGAGCAAGATCGCAGGTAAGTGCCTAATATTTATTGTCAGCTGGCACAATCATTCAATGGATAATAAGTAAACAGATGTAAGTTACCACACTTACACAGTTATGGGCAGTTAAAGACTTAATAGCCATATATTTTGACGTGGGTAATATTTTGTGTAGGAGTAATATTTTATATTTGCGTGTATATTTATATATGTGTTGCTTGGAAGAAGTAGGTGATTTATTCCGGTTTGTGATCTGGAATCTTTATTTATTCATTGGACGTGGAGTGTACAAGCACACATGCCACTTATATGCATTATTGCCCGACCAAATCTTGGAAAGTCACTTACGGGGACAAGTAATGTAGTTTGTTGTGATAGGAGAGAGGAGAGTATGAAATCTCGTTTGCCCACTAAAAATAATTTTTGCTATAACTATTTATGCTACCAGGGAAGGATACACTAAGCTATAGGGATTTTGCTAACTTTTATGCGAATGATCAGCTGACAAATAAACAAAACACGTAGAATCATGTTGCATGACAATACAAGCTTTCACGCATACCATCTGGATAAGTAAGAACGAACTTAAATTTTCTCCGCTTAATCGATGTCGTAAGCAACAACTGCAGACTATGCAAAGAATTTAAGATGCAGGGTACACACTATTTAATTGCTATATAAAGCGCTGTTTGACACTTAACAGAGATAATTCTTTATCACATCACTTAAGGATATTTTTTTCCTTTATCACACTTCATTGATGTAAAATTCTTAAAATTTACTTGAGTAATGCAGCTGGTAGAAATACTTACCATTTGCTTAGGTTATGCAATTGTTTTGTTTGACAAACCACACATTGCGAGAAACACATGAAATTTCACAACATAGCATGGTATGGAATATTTACTACTCAAACACCGTAGACTTAAGCCTAGATATAAGAACTTTTATTTCAGCAAGAAGAAACGACGAGTATGTGTGGCAGCCACCACTGGAATTATTTACTTCAACATCTAACTCAGGAGGTGCATATTAAGTGAATGATTTACTAACTTTTGACATGAACACAGAACGACGCAGAGACACACATACAAGAATACACACGCATATCTGAGTGCCATAATTTTATTTATAATTACCTATCTTTGCACAGATTTAAATTATGCATATAAGGGCAGGATTAGGCATGGTCGCGAATGTTCGAGGAATACGGATGGTGTGACAAGATGAGGACTTTCCGATGCTAGGATCGATGATTTATGCTTTATGTTGTTTGCTCGCGATTTGACGTTAGGAGTGATCTTTGCTGTAACGATTGTAGACTGATAAAATTGATATTCTGCAAGTAGAATTAGCGAGATTCCTCTAACTATTCTGTCCTCAGTCTTCCTTCTTTAACTGTACTTCTGCCGCACAAATGGTGCGAAATCTACCTTGTGTCAAACACGACGGCCGGGCCTGATCTTGTCTTGCCTTGCATAATTTTTTTTTTTTTTTTTTTTTTTTTTTTTTTTTTTTGTGTGTGTGTGTATGAATGTTTATTGCCAATATTTTATGTGTGTCTGGATTACTTATATTGATGAACACCAGGGTAACACAACACGGATTACGGACTTCAAAACGTTACGATAGGTGACACTTTAAAAAAGAAATCAAAACCAGTATTGCATAGCGACAATTAAGTCTGAAATGAATCACATTTAGACATGTAATACTGCATAGAAGAGACGTGCAGAGTGTATCGGATAAACAAGGCTGAAAACAGCATTATCACAAAACAAACTGACATGAACATAGGCAAACCACATATGGTCAATGTTATGCTCAATATCAAAGCATGCTTATGTATTTCGAACATTTTAAAGATTTTTATATCTGTTAAATAGTTAATGAAATGAATTTTGTAAAAGAGATATGATTTTATGTGATTTGGATGTTAATGAGACACAGTCCTTAAGTCAATGTCTTATTAAATCGAAACTATTTGGGAAAGAACAGTGAAGCTAGTTATTTGAATAGGACATGTGGATTAGGAGACCGTGTGAAACAACAATAAGCACAGATGTGTTAAGTGCAGTGAAAGACGCGAACAAGTGCTTTCATTATTCTTAAGAGTCGTTCAACGACCTTCGCGCTACAGAAAGTGCAAATTTCAAACGTTATCACCCCGCAAAAAGACGCTGTCCAGTGAATTAACAGTGTTTGGAACAATTAAAAAAAAAAAAAAACAACTAAAAGACAGGCCTACGAGGACCGATAAATAAATTAAAGTGATAAATTAGTTTGAACAGTGCGTGATGGTGAATAAAGACGCTTTCTAACGCCACCAGAAACGCTCACGAGAATCAAACATAAAAAATAAAAGATGACGTATAATGCGCACGCAGGACGTTTAATTGACGTGCTTACATACTGTGAATCAATTAATAAACGTACGCATATGAACAAGAGAACAGTGTCGTGTGATAATTCAGAGACACTGCTAGGTGATTTGAATTCCACGACACGTACGAACCTTGCCTGCTGCAGACAAACAGACAAAAAAACGTAATGTGGTACTCACCCACCGGTGTGAAGTGTGGACCCTCGACGAGTGCAAACTGGACACTCCTTCCTTAAAACACACCACACTGTAATCCCAAATGTGTTGCAGTTTGAAACAGTACGATTAAAATTACGGAAGTCATACCGCGCGATCCTGCCACGATGCAACGTAAGCACAGACTGAAGCTGAACCAGTGGCGCGACGTGACGTCATTACTGATTGTTAACAACGCTATGCAAACAAAGCTCTTAAAACACCGTCTAACGGACAATATTAATCAAATAAAAAATATGAAAAAAAATGTATGGACTCGCAGCAAGCTGCGTTAGCATTAATAGAGACTGAATCTATTTAGCGATAACAAAAATATTAATGTAGAATCAAATCAGATACTTTAAAATGTTAGCATAAATTTAAATCAGATGCCATATTATGTAAGATATTCCAGATAATTTCTCCGTTTCTTGTGACCCCATGTATTTATATGTATGATAGATAGTAAATTATGAAACATCTAACATTTTTGCCTTGAAAGATCGCATGTACGATCAACATAAATAATCATTCTGACCAATGACTAGTATTCATGATAGGCATTCTGTAAATAGTCATGCATATAGCACCAAAATGTATATGTAGATAGGAAAGTAAGATAAATATTAGGCAAATAACCTGGTAGTATCAGAGTCATGGACATACGTCATTTGTATTGAATGCTAAAAATTCTTTTTTTCTTTTCTTTTTTTTTGTGTAATATCTGGCGTATGTTCATGTCAGTTTGTTCATTTTATCCTTTACCCACAAGAGCGCACACACACATATATATACCTAGATATCTCCTCCAATAATCACAATTCAATCACGTAATAGCTTTTGCGAATGCACAAAAAACACTCATGTACCAGACAACGTGTGAATGAAGGTAACTAATCAAGTGTGCATTCTTTGCAGGAAAAAATTAATAGTTATCCTAGTGCAGTAGACATTGCTAACTCCAATCTTTTTGTTCTTTTCATGAAAAAAAAATTGCAATGAGACGGTGCGAGCGAGGGGTGCTGAACTGACAATTCATCACGGACCGCTGTTGCCCACGCGCACACTCCGTGCGCAATAATGGAAGCCGCTCGCTGCCGCCGGCGTTATCTGCAACACTATTATCCTACCACCGATCCGTACACCTCGCTTTTGTTTCATACATTTGTGCGTAACGTGTTACAGATAAATGTTAAAAAGTAATGGGGAGTGACAGCAGCCTTGCCTCAATCTCCAACTTACTGTGCTTTCCTCTGTCATCTCATTACCCAATTTGTACTCATATCTTCTGTTGCAGATATAGATTCTTAATCAGACTTCTGTCACTCCAGTCGACTCCGTTCTTTCTTAGTACATCCATTAACTTATACCGCGTCAATGAAAACTGTGTACACTCCTATTCCTTCATCAATTTATGTCTCGCCTATAATTTTAGCAGATCACTACCATCACTTGTTCCTTTGATTCTTCAAAATCTAAACTACTTCTTTTCAATACTTTTCCGAGTCCTCCACGAAGTCTTCTATCACCTGTGGCAGAAATTTTGCTGCGGTAGAAATCAAACCTGAAAATCCTTACACTTCTAGCCTATTCTTGTCTTCTTAGTCGGTATCATTACTGCTGAGGAAAAACCATCTGGCTAGTGACTCGCCACGTTGCAGTGGTCGTGCGTCCTGACACGCTTTGCTACCAGCGCGCGGTTGTTCGCCGACTGAGGTCCGAGTATTACCTGGGGCATGAAGGCCATTACGTACACAAATAGGCTGTGGTAATAGGAGAGAGACAGCGTGGCGAATGGCTATGGTAGCCTTTGGTTGGTCAGAGTGAGACAAGTCATCGGCGGTTCTTATTGCGCTGCACTTATACCTATGACGTCTGCAAACTTCCTTTGATGAAAGAATATATAGCTGTATTAAGGAGACATTGGCACCAAAGTGATACAACATTTTATGGGTGTATTAAACTGTCACTGTCTGTTATATCATTATATGAAGCATACGCGAGTTGTTTGGACCTAGCCAAATGCGGAATTCATAACGGTCTTAACTGGAGGACATAACAGAGCACGACCTTCTCAAAAGACTTTATGCCTGACTCAAGACGAAAACTCTTATCTTAACAGGAGATTTCCACAGTCATCCTTATATGCACAGCAAGATACAGTCGAAACTTCCTCTGTTAACAAAAGATTTATGTAAGCCAAAGTACTGACAAAAGTTCTCTGCAGCTCAGATAGGAGCAATCTTTTTCCTCGTGAGCAAATACAGCTCTTCTGTACCAACAACTTCTTTAGCTCCGCCAAGTCTTCCCTCCCCCATAAGTAGAAGGCAGTCCTATCAGCCTCACGTTACCCTACTTTTTACTTAGCACTCCTTCAGGCAAAAACAGACATATGTTCGTTTCTCCTATGGAAAATTTCAACTCTTACCTCTACATTCAGACAATTTCCTTACGTCAGAATTATGGTAAAATTGTTGTTAATCTGAAAGATTGTATTGTTCTAATAGCATTGTCGAACATTATTCTCACAAAAGGTCAGAAATCATTAAATTTCTATATAAGAGCACTTCATCGGAAACACTCTTTTGGCTGCAGATAAGGTGACGTTACATAACACTAGGAATACTAGGAAATTATATATGTGTTACAGAAGTGTTATCAAAGTCATGAGATTTTCTAGTTTTATCACCAATACATTTCACTGTTATTAGTGGCCGGTATAATAAAAAGTACATGTTAATTGCGCAACTACTTAGCTACATTATTGATAAATATGAAGCATTGAATAAAAATTTGTGGTGCAGCCGGAAATCGAACCAGGACCTCAACGCTTACTAGGCGGACGTCTTAACCGTTAGACTACACACCACTAACGATTAAGGCGCCTTGAAATTTTCTAAGTACACAAACTTTAATTCAGTTTCTGTGTTCTAAAGATAATTGCCACTACTGCCAAGGATCTCCATGCACCGGCTGCACCACAAATTTTAATTCAATGCTTCATATTTATCAATAATGTCTTTGACATATATGAGACGAAAATCTGTCTTAGGGGTTGTTTTTTTTTTAAATTAAATTGATACTACAGTTCGGATTCAAATTATTTTTTGTGATACGTAAATTAAATTTGCGTACTGGTCATTTTCCACATGTCACTATATATTTTTATTGTGCTGATTGGTTGTCAAGAAATTTGTCGGCTTACATCGGAACTTAGGAGGACAAAGAAGGGTGAATTCAGGAGGACAAATATTTTTGTGTACGAACCATCGTTAACCCTTAACTACTATTTGCGGTCTCTCAGACCGCTACGACTTTTTGACTCAAGATATTTCACACACCCCTGACAAGCTAAAAGGACTCTTCCGTGTACCTTCCTTGTGGCCGAGAAAGTCCCCGTGCCAGCATTCTTGCAGTGTTGCTGCTCTTTGATCCGTATTTATGAGCCTTGCGCGGCCTCTCAATGTTTGCGTGCCGCTGGCGCAGACTCTGCCTCACAGCGCCTGGCCAGTCGGCTTCGTGATTGCGGCTGCTAAGCGACAGTGCTGTGGCTGTGGCCTCTCTCTCGCTGTTGTTGTTCCGTGTCGTGTTTCTCCATGGCAGGAAAAGCTGAACGTTCTATGTGGATGATCAAGAACGTTTCGGTGAATCCTCCGATGATTTTGACGACAGCGATAATGACCCTGATTTTGAGGTATTTAGTGAACATGACACTAATTCAGAGCAGGAACCAGAAAGTGATGAAGATGTGACACCTGATCATGACGAAGCAGCTTACTTCTTCGGTAAGAACAGATGTTTTCGATGGGGAAAAAAGCAGCCAGCAGCCAACGTAAGAACAAAGCAACACAACTTCGTCTTACAGCATCCTGGACTGTGACAGACGGCTCAAAGTATTGGAGAAAACCCTTCTGCTTTGGAGGTATGGAATCTGTTCTTTACACAAGATACTTTAGACGAAATCGTTCTATGGCAAAACTGAAAATATCGCAGCTTAGTATGCTGATGATCGCTTGTCCTAGTTACAAGATGTTGACGTCATTGAATTGAAGACACTAATTGCCGTGTTAGTGTATTCAGCGGTTTTCAAATCGGGGCACGAATCGGTTTACTGCCTGTTTGCAACCGATGGAACGGGCAGAGATATTTTCAGATGCACAGATAGTAAGGAAAGATTTCTGTTTTTACTGTATTCATTACGATTTGACAACCCAGATGATCGGGAGAAAAGAAAGGAAATAGACAAGGCAGCAGCAGTTTCACAAATCTTTCTGCGTATAATCTAAAACAGTCAACTTTGCTATTATGTAGGTACAACAGTATGTGTCGATGAAATGCTTGTACCTTGAGCCTCATATGAAGCGTAGACTTTCTATTGGACACTTGCCACGAGTGGTGAGTGGCACCATTAGAACGGAATACACATGATGAGCCTCATACACGAAAACAGGTTGAAAATAGAAGAATGTGTGCCTACAACTCCACGCACAACAACCAAATCACACGCTACTGACGTAGTGTATCTGTCCATTATGATCATTGATCATAAGGATCTTAATACTTGCATTTTTAGATGTTAGTTATCATCTTTCATATCGTTCACTCCCGCGAGACCATAATTTGCTTCTGTTGTACTGTTACAGGAACATTTTTATTTCCTATTTCCAAATTTTATCCTACCATAGTTGATCAGCAATCGCAGTCGACAGGGTTTAAAAGCTTACTGCAATTAACGTAAAAACAACTAAACGTTAAAAACTCACAATATAGTAATAACATTTAATTCTACCACTATGTGGACATTCAACGAGTCCCAGTATTATCTATATTTAGATCTCCATCTAAATTTAAATCACTATATCTCGACAACGGATACTTGATTACGCATTTGGAAAAAACCATTTCGACAGATCCATTTATCTAACTGAATGGGAAGTTGAATTTGGTAGAAAATTAATGTCTACGAGTGACGTGCTTCGTAAATGTCATAGACAAGCGTATTGTGAACGTAAAATACGAACGGTGCACATAGAAATGTAGCCATTAGATGAGCATTAATTTCAGCCCGACCTATAACAGTCGAAAAATTAATTAATCGAGTCACACATTTCAGCTGGGCAGTCCGATTGGTAGGTCAAACTTTCATTACGAGCTGTAAGATAACTGCCCCACGTTACGCATCAAGCGCTCTCCCGCGTCGGCGGTTCCAATCCTCCCTCGGGCATAGATGTGTATGTCGTCCTAAGATTAGTTTAACTTAGTTTAAGAAGTTTGTAAGGCTAGGATCTGATGTCATTTGAGCATTTGAATTGTAAGATAACTTCAATAAGACAAACGGGCGTTGGTTAGATATAATCCAACAACTTTTCTCCCAATGATTTCATTTCAGCAGATGCATTTCAAATCACTCACATAGTAGCATTACGAGTCTGCGTGGGGGAAGGGAAGAAGGAAGAAAACTAACTTGTGAAGTGCCACATTAGATATGACTGTTAGGTAAAAAATATAAGAACATTTTATTTTTCATCGGTTGCTTTTGATATTACTATGCAGATATCAATTATACAAACTGTCTATGCAACTGAAATGAAAAGTATTTTTATGCCATACGCATTTCGCCCTTAATTACTGGGCGTCTTCAGTGACCTGGAATATATGTATGAGCCTGTTTTACGACATTCCTTCTTGTACCTTTATGGTAGTTCAGGTTATAAGCAGTTCTAGCGCTGTGTGATATTATTAAAACTCCCTAGATTCTGTACTTGTTGCCTAAGTTTGGCTGTTTTTCTTCCCATTACTAGTAACATGCAATTTTGTTTGTACTATCTTTCTGTTTACAGTGCTGTTACCAACTGTTGACTGTATTTTTGTTATGAAATGTTCAAATGTATATGTTGAGTGTGAGTTTTCGGTGTAATTGTGGGAATTACTGCACCAACAACATTTTATTTCATTTTCATTATAATAATAATTATTTTTTGAACGGAGTGGACAGCGTATTGAAAGCAGGTTACAAGAAGAGCATTGTCATGAGCAAATCAAGTGTAATGCATTGTAGTCTAAGAAATTCATGCTATGCTGAAGAATAATATTAGATAATGAGCCTTTAGAATTAATAGATGAGATTTGTTTTCTAGGTAGCAAACTAACTTATGATGGTGAAAGTTGAGTAGACATAACGCGGAGAATGACTGTTGGAATAAAACCATTTCTGAACAAGCGAAATATGTTGAAGTCCAATATTAACTCAAATTTTAGGAAGTTCCTTCTGAAAGCACTTGACTGGAGTGTAGCCATGAACGTCAGTGAAACGAGGACGTCGAGAATGTAACCCTTGCACCGCTAAGGGGGGGGGGGGCAAAAATTGCCCGCGGTATTTGTTTTATTTGTTTAATTTAGGCAGTTGTAGAAAAATATCTAGAGTATATGCTGTCACGGTTTTATAATTGTTGTGAATTATTTCAATATGTCTACTACGTTTAATTTTAGTGCGGGCAGTTTTTGCCCTCCCTTAGACATCGGTGGGACAACTTTCCTCATTAAAATATTTCTCAGTACGACAGAAATAAATGCAGTTTCTATCTGTTGGTACCGCTATATTAGGTTCCCATTGTTTTGCAATAAATATCCATTGCAGTACAACATTTCTCGCAGTTCTAATAAAATGTCTCGTCAATATTAGAATTACTGCAACTGTTCATGCTGTCGATTTTTATTCAAGAGGAAGATGTCACATCTGTTTGAAGAATAAAAACTCTAGCTTGGAAAAAGGACAAGATGACAAAAGTGTCTATTGTTTGTTGCAAGTGTTCCAAGTATGTGTGTTCCACTCATTCTACGAAAACAATCATATGCACAAATTGTGAAATTGAAAGTGAAAGTGAGTAGGAAGGAAAACCTCAATTGTAATTTTTACTTTGATTTTCTGTTTTCGTATTTGTGGTTTGGTGTTGTACTTTCTTTATGATTTTTAATACTAGTCTGATGTATATCTAAGTGTTAGTTTCATGATAAAAATATAATAACATTTCTCATATTCATTACTTTACTAAAATTTTCAGAGCTGTCAGTATTTTGTAAGCTGTCATGTTTTAATGTTTTTTTAAGGAGTGACTAACTGCAATGTTGCACTTGTTATTTTATACCCAATTTTTCTTAATAAGATGACCAGATTATAACATAATGTGGCCAGATGATGGTGACACAGTGCACCGAAACCAGTCGTCATTTAATAAATTGTTAATGTGCGATCTTGGCTTGTCACTTTGAAAACTGTTACTTTATTTGTTGTGTTTGATTCTCTTTATAATGTTTCTGCTAACTATGGAAAGGGTGTTGCAACATAATAAAGAAATTCCTAGTTCATTAAATATTAAAAAATAAAAAATAAAAAAAAATGTTAAAAAGTGAAAAGTACGTGAGGGCAATTTTTGTCCCTCCCCCCCCCCCCCCCCTTAGACATCCATGTTATAGATCCGAGCTCAGTGGTGCTAGGGTTAAGGCAGGAAGATGATAGAAGATATCGAAATATCGTGTTACAGGCGAATGATGAAGATCAGGTGGGGATATTGAGTAACTTATGTGGAGGTACTTAGTAGAATTGGGGAGGAAATAAATTTTGCCGTATCTTAACGAAAGACAAGGGACCGATTGGTGGGACATATTCTGAGACACCAGAGAATCGTCAAATTAACATTGTAGGGTAAAAATCGCAGAGGGAGACGGACAGATAAATACAATAAGCAGACTGAAATAACTGTAGGTTGCCGTGCTTATTTAGAGATGAGGGGGTTTGCACAGGACACGGTATCGTTAGAGGATACTACGTGGCTGTTTCTGGCACGTTCATTTATTTATTATTTAAATAGTGGTGTGTCTGTGTGTATGTGTGTGTGTGTGTGTGTGTGTGTGTGTGTGTGTGTGTGTGTGGAGTGTGTGCGCGTGCGACAGAGGATTTCATTGTACATTACTTTTAGTAGTGTGTTTTAATTGACGTTTAATTCGTTTATTACTTGCTTGTTTTCCGCACTTTATTAGTTAAAGTTTCTTTCAGCCGGAGCGGTCTTATTTTTCTGATATTTGTCTGCCGAAGCGCGTATTTGAAGATAACATCTTCATATATGCTTTAACACAAATATTTAAGCCTGAATTTCATGCTGGGTGGTTGGATGTTTGAAGCTAAATTATGTAAAACTCAATGGACACTAATTGCTATTTGGTTTCACCGTAACAAAGCGACGAAATCATGGCTAAAAGGTGTCATCAACGGCAGGGCGGAATCTCGAAGAATCGAGTTAGCATTGCTATTGTGGAAATGTCGGCGATCTGACCAGACCAACAATCATAGTACCAGAACCTAGTTGCATGAGAGTGACTTCCCAAACTTGAAGAACCGTCTGCTCTTCTGCCGTTAGGCCAGCTAATTATAGTGCAGTCATTGGGGAGAAGTGGGTGAAAAAAGTATTACCTTCAGACAAAAACTAAGAGCTCATAAGAAATTACAATTCAATTACTTTTCTACTTCGTAATCCTCGAGTCATAATGAAAAAATTTCCCAAAAAATTAGCAAGGTCCCAAAAACGAATTTCATAAATAAATAAAAACGACAAATCCAATGAAAAATTATTAAAGTAGAAAGTTACAGGACTTATGATTATTTATCGATTGTTATTTTGTATGTATCATTTGCTATATTACGTTTCGAGATATATCGAAATAGAAATTACATACTTTAAAAAAACTAAATTCTTTATAAGTCGTCAACATTCACGTTACCAAACTTACTATTAGCCGAAATCATGACATCAGATAAGTCAAAAGAGAGAAAATGAAGTATTTTTCGTGAGATATCTATTTTGTAAGCCATTCTCATAAATTGAGTTGCTAAGGGGATCGACCTAGAATAACGGTTTTTTGGTTTGTTAAAGAAAAACATTTGTTCTTGCACATGGATCTCTCTAAACTGTTCCATTAGACTGCGTTACCGTCATATTGCATTTAAATTTGTAACCGATTCCCGTACATTCTTAATGGGAAACTCCATGCCAACGACTTTTAATAGAAATGGTATTTAACATTGTTACATTCTTTCATAAAATGAGTTAATAAGTCTGCTTGGAATGTGTCGGTCATTTCCGAAGAATATCCTTTATAACCTCCTTGATTGAGGTATCCTATCTTTCGAATTCGAAAGTACATACGGATATTTGTTCACACGTTATTAACTGGTCCATACTAAAAACAATTTAGCAAATATTATTGAACCCAATCTGATGTAAAATACACTACTGGACATTAAAATTGCTACACGAAGAAGAAATTCAGATAATAAACTGGTATTTATTGGACAAACATATTATACTAGAACTGACATGTGATTACATTTTCACGCAGTTTGGGTGCATAGATCCTGAGAAATCAGTACCCAGAACAACCGCCTCTGGCCGTAATAACGGCCTTGATAAGCTGTGCTTTGAGTCAGAGATTTTATGGCGTGTACAGGTACAGATGCCCATGCAGCTTCGACACGATACCACGGTTAATCAAGAGTAGTATTGTGACGAGCCAGTTGCTCGGCCACCATTAACCAGACGTTTCCAATTGGTGAGAGATCTGGAGAATGTGCTGGCCAGGGCAGCAGTCGAACATTTTCCGCATCCACAAAGGCCCGTACAGGACCTGAACCCACGATCGTACATCGTCCTGCTGAAATGTAGCGTTTCGCAGGGATCGAATGAAGGGTAGAGCCATGGGTCGTAACTCATCTGAAATGTAACGGCCACTATTTAAAGTGCCGTCGATGCGAACAAGAGGTGACCGAGACGTGTAACCAATGCCACCACATACCATCACGCCGAGTGATACGCCTGTATGGCGATGACGAATACACACTTCCAATGTGGGTTCACCGCGATGTCGCAAAACACGGATGCGACCATCACGATGCTGTAAACATAACCTGGATTCATCCGAAAAAATGACGTTTTGCCATTCGTATATCCAGGTACGTCGTTCCGTGCACCATCGCAGGCGCTCCTGTCTGTGATGCAGCGGCATGGGTAACCGCAGCCATGGTTTCCGAGCTGATAGTCCATGCTGCTGCAAATGTCGTCGAAGTGTTTACTCAGGAATCGAGACGTGGCTGCACGATTCGTTACAGCCATGCGGATAAGATGCCTGTCATGCTTGATATTTCCGTTCTGGTTTTTTTTTTTTTTTTTTTTTTTTTTTTTTTTTTTGTGGTTTTAGGGCGCACAACTTTTATGGTCATTAGCGCCCAGACAAGAACTTAGATTCACTAGATCTCAAAAAAATTAGGTGACTGGCAGAAAATCAAGAAGAGGCTAAAAACGAAAGATAAAGGACAATGAAATGGGTTAAATGTCCTTCGATAAGTTGGCCAAGTTGATAAAACGCAAAACTCGACCATCCGTTCTGTATTTTCAGTTCTGGATTCACATTCTCTTGATTTGGCATTATATGTTTCATGCCATCTGCAGTCATGTGTGATGTGATCTGCTGTATACTTTAACCGAGAGAGTTTTACGAAATACCTGGAAATACCTCAAAGCAAGTGTTGCGTATCATATGTCGAAGAAAGAGAGAACTGCAGTATAATAAAGTATTTTCGCTCATTAAAAAGGAGTGGTCTGATGACAGGAATAGGTTCAACCTTGAATCTGTTAAACGTGTGTTAATAGACTACCATAATTTAGAAGAATTTTCCTGTTTTTCTTTTTACAAGTGATTCATACGTAAGCCTGTATTTCCACAGTAAATTGCCTCTTCAGAGAAGTTCAGGAATGCATGTTATGTAAATTTATTAGAATTGAACGTGTGCTTCAGTGTATCCATTTGTTTCTTTGTTCTGTTTATGATGCTGTTTATCCTTTTCTTATAGTCTGCATTTGGTCACCCTATTTACACTATTACTCCTCCCTGTCCTAACGCTACTGTCGACCTTTGTCGACTGACTAACTGCGCGTTCACTTCTTCCATTAGTACAATACACCCACCGAGGATTAACCAGCTCTGTTGTTTTCACCACAGCTGAAAGGAAAGCGAAAATACGTCAAGAGCAGACATCCAAATACGACCGTAACCTTATAGTTTACTATCAAACATTGTGCTACTAATTCACCTTTAACAGACCTATAACTAGAGACACCCATTTTTCACGAAGCGCGACATCGCGAAAATTTTTGTGACATTTTACAAGTTTTGCGGAAAATTACGAAATCATTGAAGTTTACGAAAAATCACGAAATATTCCACGAAATTTTGTGAAATCTCATCAGTCATCTAAATATACTGGTGGAATTTCAAGACATAAATCACAGTCGATTGTACACCGATTCGCTATATATCGTTTCGAGTACTGCCAACCTCATTTCCTATGCAGTGAAGAAGTCCGTTTCCGGCGCTTTATTTGTTCTGCTGACTGGTGACTGGTTTACTGCGTGGTCGTAATCGTTTCTGATCGCTGGTTTTTTCAGTAATTTGTTGTGGTACAGAAGATTATTAAGATAGTCGTAACAGTTTTTGATCGTGAAAGAGAATTCGTATTATATAGATTTTACGTTTTTCATAAAACAAGGAAAATACTTCCGTGCAACTACAGCTATGTGCGTAATTAATGGCAAAGAAAGGACACTGGCGCAAAACATATAAATAGCAGAATAGAAGAAAAAGGAGTAAGTGCTGTCGATAGGTGTTAAGAGACAAGTTACTCTTACGGACATCAATACAGCGGTATAATGAGCGGAAGTGGACAAGGAAGAATTCGTGTTATACACAATACAAGGCAAACACCCCCATGGAAAAAGTCGACCATCCGAAACTCAGAAAGTTGATGAACAAACCGTATTGACGTGTATTCAAGTTACGTAAACTGCCACTATACGCCGCCATAAGTTAGTTTTGTGAATTGTATACATTCTGGATTCCACCCTTTGTTGCAGTGTTTGCAGACTGGTTTTGAACTTTCGTTCCTGAAGTGATACCTTGTATCCGATCGTGAAGAAGCTTACACCGCGAAAGTTAAGAGAAAATTAATTTCTTTCGCGGAGACGACAATTAATCGCGCCGATGCACGTATTATATGGATGAAAACAGACAAATTGCCCGAGAACAGAAGTATTTTCACAACAATACTAGATTTTTCGTCTTATTTTTGTCTCAATAGTGAGGGACTGCTGCAGTCTTGTACACACACACACAAACACACACACACACCATGTGATAAGTCCTCATATGCAGTATTCTATAATAATTACGTGCACAATGCAGGCGCCGCCGAGAGTAAATGTGCAGTAAAAGGGATAATACATATACTTATTTCTCACGGCTGTCGTTCTTTGCGATGTAATAGTAATTTAAGTGTGCAAATCGCAAAGGAAAGGCTTCGCTGTCCATTTCGATTATCAATATTTTTCGTTTTGAAGTGCGGCTTGAAATCGGATTACCTAGTTGTTTTCCTAATGGAATCACCATGAGTTGAACAAAGTGCCAGTTAGATTGTGGGTTTTTGAGAAGCAATTATCTTGGTGTTGTTAGAAACACGACTTTGTGAGTTTTCATAAAACATACACCCTTATGTAAATTACTTAGGCTAGTAAAACTTGCATAAGTAGCAGGATAAGTGTTTCTCAAACATTTTTTTTAAAATTATGTGTGTCCGTTAATGTCAATATTCCATGTTTTTTGAATAAAATAAAAGGGCTTACACTGCAATGGGGCTACAATTGATTTTTTTTCTTCAGTTTTTATTCGTTGAAAAGTGAAAATAAAATTGGCGAAATTATTGACGAAATAAATCGAAGGTAGTGAAAAATATACCGAAATTGGTTTTAAACAATAACGAAATCGAGCAAGAATGTTCACCACAAACAGGTGCCTCTACCTATCCCTGTATATGCAGGAACTCTGATCATCCTGCACAGTACTTCTTCAACTCACCATCTCGCCAATTCAGTGACGTACTTCCTATCCTATGGCAGCAGTAATGTTACTTGTCGAGTCGGGAAGGAACAGTTTTCTTAGTGCCGGCAATCCGACAAGCTACCGCTTCTTTGGCTCTGCACAGTAAGAAACCCCAACGGACATATTCTCGGAACCGGTCTCTGCAATAACGAGCGGAACATCTCTTTCCCGTCTATCGGACTGTCGTGGACGCTCGGAGGGAGAAGTTGGCGGATCTCCAAACGCCGCTCGCCGCTCCGGGAGATGACTTCTGTCCAGAACTCGTATATCTGGTGGAGAATAGGGGAGGGGGATGTTGGGCAGAGCGGCGAAGAGAGGCAGAGGGGGCCAACACGGCCGCCTGATTAAACGTCTTCCACTGACAGTTTGTCGATGGTGTTCGCCCTATAGATTAGCACGCTGTTACGTGTCTGAGCCTTCATTCCGCAGCTCGTGATACGAGGCAGAGAGAGGCTGTCAACGATGATCGCCGAAAATGAGAAAAACACGTTATCCTGCTCTCAATCTACGAACTGATTTCCGTAGTTCAACTACGCTTAAATCTCACACGCCTGTTGGCAACCATGTGTGTGTCGTTCAATACATCCTAATTCGAAAGGATTGTTGTGAAGACACCCAACAATAATAAAAACAATTCAAAATTCATATAAAAATTCTATTTCAAAAATAAAAATTGGGAAATTTCTGGCATCTGGATTCCAAGTCACAAAAGGATTACGTCAAGGATGTAGCATGTCACCGAAATTGTATAAAATATATACAGAGGTAACCTTACAGAATTGGAAGAAAAAATGTCAAACTATGGGAATACCAATAAATGACAGAACAATGTATTCATTGCAATTTGCAGATGACCAACTGATTACAGCCCAAGACTATGAGGACATAGAATATATGACCAGGAAGCTGATTCAGGAATATAAAAAAGCAGGTCTAAATGTTAACATGAACAAAACGAAATACATGGTAATTGGTGGAATAAATGAAGACTTAATATTAGAAGAAGGGATGGGAACAATAACAACTACAGAGGAATATAAATATTTGGGAGTGAAAATTACAAATGATGGGAAACAGGAAAAAGAAATTAGATCAAGAATAAATACAGGAAAGACGAAAATTTCTTTGTTGAATGGAATTCTCTGGGACAAACACATAACTACAGATAACAAAATTAGGATATATAAAACAATAGTTCGGAGCATTATTACATATGGTTCAGAAGTGTGGACAACAAAATGGAAACTAAAATCAAAATTATTATCTACAGAAATGGATTTCTGGAGACGTTCATCAAGAATATCAAGAAAAGAAAGAATAAGAAATGCAGTAATCAGAGGAAAAATGAAATGTAAAAATACAATTATTGAATTCATCGAACACAAACATCTTAAATGGTATGGACACGTCAGAAGAATGGGGCAAGAAAGGCTTCCAAAATGCATACTCGACTGGACACCGAACGGAAGAAGAAAAAAGGGACGACCACCTACCACATGGATGCAGTAAGTCCAGTCAGCAATGAGGAAGAATAACATTCCTGAGGACTTTAGGGACGACAGAGAAGAGTGGAGAACAATAATTCGTAACTTAATGTAATGTAATATAGGTACTGGAAAAATGTACTTACATTGTAAAACCAGAATAATAATGTGAAGACATAGTAAGAGTAGTGAATGAAGAATTACACATTAATCATAATTGAAATATAAACCGATCCCTAGCAGCTGGCAATTCCCGTCCCCGAAATCTCACTTGTATCGTTACTATTATCTGATTGCCGACGCCCGGTACTACGTAACTACGCACAACAAAACTATATATTTACATACATATATTTATAGTACGCCTCGGTTGCACAGTGGTAGAGCGCCAGACTATGATTCCGAAGGTCGCGGCTTCCATCCCCGCCAGGCTCTTGGATTTTTATCTATCACTTTCCACTTCTTTCACCTCTGGCAGTATCGCTCATGTGAAAAACACCGAGTACCACCGTGGTTCGGAACCCACGTTAAACTGTAGGTCCCCCTATAACTGGCTGGGTAAGTTAGTTCCAAGGTCGGAGAAAGGCAACGGCATACCACCTCCAAACAGGACCATGACTAGTAAAGCACTGTGGTGTTCAAACCAAATATTCGGATTGTTGACTGCTTTACCTTTTAACAGTCGTAGCACGAGTATTACTCACTTCTGATTGGTTAGTAATACCATTCGATGTTTCATATTGCTGGAAAAGTAAACAACAGATGAATGAAAGTGCTGCTGCTTCTACTACTGCTGCATTGTAATACAGTGAATTTATGAAGCACTTAACAAACAGGGGACCCCAGAATCTTTCCAGGCCTGACATTAAAAAAAAAAATAAAAAACAATAAAATAAAATAAAATAAAATAAAAAAGGAACAGATAGCAATAACGGTAATTTACATCGCACATTCGAATACCAAATGAAATTCCGAGTAAACTGATACCAATTGATTAATTAAATAAAATTTCATATTACTTAATAACTCCATTAATAATTAATAAAATATGTAATACAACAAAATATAATGTAATTATCTTTGGCCGTGTTCCCGCACATGCAGAGTCGGCTTTGATTATTGGCATTTGGAGTGTTAATATTTACGGAGTGGCCGGATGCCCTTCCTGTCGCCACGCCCTGCAGGAGGAAATGTGTATCCCAAATGTGTGCGTTAAGTGTTATGCGTGCGAAAGTGTAGTTACGAAATGTTTGCGAATCGTGTAACTGAGGCGCGATTTGGGTACCAGCCCAGCGTTCACCTAGGGGTATGTGGAAACCGCCTAAAAACCACGTCTAGGCTGGCCGGCACTCCGACCCCCTTAGTTAATCTGCCGGGTGAATTCAAACCGGAACTGGTACGCGTCCCCATCTGGGAAATTGGTGAGTTAGACCACACGGCTACATCTACATGTCTACGTCTACATGAGATAATCTGCAAATCACATTTAAGTGCCTGGCAGAGGGTTTATCGAACCACCATTATACTATTTATGTCCCATTCCATTCTTGAATAGCGCGCAGGAAGAAAGAACACCTGAATCTCCCCGTTCAAGGTCTGATTTCTCGTATTTTATTCTGATGATCATTTCTACCTATGTAAGTGGGAGTCAACAATATATTTTCGCATTTGAGTTTCGTAAGTAGCCCACGCCGCGGCGATAAGCGCCGTTGTTGTAATTATTCCCATCCCAGATCCTGTATCATTTCCGTAATGCTGTCTCCCCTGCATCGTGACAATACGAAACGAGCTGCCCTTCTTTGGACTCTTTCGATGTCCTCCTTCAAACCCACCTGATAAGGATCCCACATTGGGTAGCATTACACCAAAAATGGACGGACAAGCGTAGTGTATGCAGTTTCTTTTGTAGTTCTGTTGCATGTTTTAACCGAGCAGGTAATATGTAATATAATATAAGTAAGGAATTAAATTAATGGAACGTATATACAGTTAAAATTATTGAAGATAATCTTTCCAATTACCTATACAGAAAGTTATAGCGCCCATTTCATTAATTAAGTAAATGCGAAACAAAGAGAAATATATTTTTCCTTCTTTCCCTTCATTTTTAGTCGCAATTGAAATAAGCGTTGATGGAGGATGATAAGCTGTCTTGCATTCTCGCAATCAGGTTTCCCAACTGGCGGGCCCGAAATCTACATGCCATCTGAACAGAAGGAACTGTCACTCCTCCTACCACTGGTTGGACGGCTACGAAGACCGTTTCTATTAACCAGTCAGTGTTATGTAATTCATAAACCGAGTCTAACTCACAATATTACATACAATATTACAGTATCACACATTGCGCCCGGCGTAACACAATAGGGATGGCTCGATGAGAAAAGGCGAAATTTTGGCGTTGTTCATTTGAGGAGTCTTTAAATTTGTGGGGGGACAAAACTTCACATGTATGAACTGAGCACCATCAAACAGGTTGAAATGTAGTTCTAACATAAATGCTTAGTTCATTAGTAGCATAAATCGTCCTTGAAACATGCAAGACAGCAAGAAAAAAAAGTAGTTACTTCAAATTTCATATACGTTTACTGCACATGTCATAAAACCGATTTAGAATAAACTGTAGCTGGACATAACTACAAACATGTTTAGACGTCTTTTACACGAACAACAGTCCGTAAATATTCCGAAGTTTGGAATTTTAGAGTACATGTTATGCAACCGACATTTGAATTTAAAAAAAGGAAGAGAAACTATACATAACAGGTGGAACACAGATATTGTTACTATGACATGTGACTATCAACAGTGTGTCATTTTCCGAAAAACTTCGCATTTTCATAGTTCCACTACCATCTGCACAGTTATGGCAGCAGATGACAGTACAACTATGGAAATGCGAAGTTTTTCGAAAAAAAAAAAAAAAAAAAAAAAAAAAAAAAAAAAAAAAAAAAAAAAAAAAAACTGCAACTTTTCGACCTGGTTGCCGGAAAGAGGCAGATGTGGAGTAGCAAGTGCTGTAAGTACACCATCCTATAGCAAAAAACCGAACTGTTTTGAATGAGAAACGAAATGTTTTGTACACCTGGTAAAATCCTAACCTATATGTGTAAACGAAAACATGTAAATATTTCAGGACGCCCGCTTTTGAAAAAGGCCAGACGCGTATGGGTGAATTATAAAAACAAAACCGTTCATTTTCAGTAGCAAACGGCGTCTTCTTTAAAAAATACACCAGTGAAAATACATAGGCTTAATCTGCTGCTCAAATGGCCAATACAAGTAACGTCCAAAAAGATTGAATATGAACCGCCATTCAGGAAAGGTCGGCTCAAGAGAAAAATTGTAAGCCTTAACAAATTCCAACCAATACTGAAAGGTAGTTCAAATACCAATATTTCTAATTAAAGTTGCAGCAGGTACGCTACCAGAACACAACAAATTATCATCAACAAGGTTACGTATCATGGCAATGTAATGCAAAAGAGGAAATAAATAACATTCAATAAAGTTACTGAGACTAGCGTTCTTCGGTCGATATAAGAAAAACAAACAAAGAAATATCACCCCATTACGTGGAAAATAGTGAAGCTGCCAAAGAGAATTAAACATTCAAAATGTTTGAAAATCTAATGGACCAAAATGATATGGTCATCAGTCCCTAAAAGTAACCTACAGTAAGTTCCACACCCATGCCAGAGGGAGGACTTGAACGCCGGCCGTGGTTGCCGAGGGGACTAAGGCGCTCCAGTCACGGTCTGCACGGCCACTAAAGTCGGGGTTCGAATCCCCCCTCGGGCATGGATATTTGTGCCGTCCTAGTTCGTAAGTAGTTCACAAGTAGTTTGTAAGTTTAGGGACTGATAACCCCGTAGTTAAGTCCCATAGACTATACAAACATTTGAACATTTGAATTTTGAGGACTTGAACCACTGGCGGAAATGGCCGCCGAGTCCGTAGTAGCATGACGCCTTGGACAACGCGGCAATTCCGCTCGGCTAATTGAATTAACTGTCCTAAATACTACGCTGGCCGGCTGTGAGTGAAATCACCAACTTAAGTGTGTAATTATGGCGCTCAGCCAGTCTTTAATAAGTCCAACAGCAGGATGTGTCCGGATGAGCCACTTGCTTCAGCTTCATAAAACAAGTTAGGCGCGCCACCTTTGTCGTCGACAGTGTAACTCTCACCAGTCATCTTGGAAACAAAGTAGCACCAGAGGTTAAAGTGCGAGTTCGACACGATATATCGAACTTGGAGAACGGTTCAATTACAACATTTCGACTAATCAGTGTAATCTGATTGCACATCACAACTCGGACTCGTGATAACGCTGAAAGTTTGTCTCCCAGAATGAAACTTTCATTCTGCAGCGTAGTGTGCGCAGATATGATATTTTACTGACAGATTAAAATTGTGTCCTGCAACCGAGTTTCGAACCGAGGACCCTTGCTTTTCGGGCAAGTGCTGTACCGTCTGAGGTATCCCGGCACGCTTCACAGTCGATCATCGCAACTTTACTTCTGCCAGTACATCGCTTTCTACTTTCCAAACTTTAGATAATAAACTAACATTCCTGACATTCCTGGAAGAAAGGATATGTTGGAGATATGGCTTAGTCGCAGCCTCAGGGCTGTTTCCAGAATGAAACATTCACTCTGCATCATGCCGGATAGCTCAGTGGGTAGAGCGCTTGCCCGTAAAAGGCATAGTTCCTAGATTCGAATCCCGGTTCCGACTTATAATTTCAATATGCCAAGTTAGTTTCAATTCGTCTTCATTTGTGTATACTTACAAACCAGGTGAATAAAAACAATATCTCATGATCTTGTGACAGACTTAACATATTTCTTGTACCGGGTGATCAAAAGTCACTATAAATTTGAAACCTTTTATAAATCACGGAATAATGTAGATAGGTAAAAATTGACACACATGCTTGAAATGACATGGGATTTTATTAGAACAGAAAGAAATAAAATAATTTAAAAAAAGTGTTTCTAGATGCGTGAAAGATCTCTTACGCGCGTCATTTGGTGATGATCGTGTGCTTAGCCGCCACTTTCGTCATGCATGGCTTCCCAGATCCCCAGACCTAAGTCCGTGCGATTATTGGCTTTGGGGTTACCTGAAGTCGCAAGAGTATCGTGATCGACCGACATCTCTAGGGATGCTGAAAGAGAACATCCGACGTCAATGCCTCACCATAACTCCGGACATGCTTTACAGTGCTGTTCACAACGTTATTCCTCGACTATAGGTGTTGTTGTCGAATGATAGTGAACATATAGAGCATTTCCTGTAAAAAACATCATCTTTGCTTTATCTTTATTTGTTATGCTAATTTTTGTTTTTCTGATAGATGAAGCGCCATCTGTCGGACGTTTTTTTGAACTTTTTTTTCTAATAAAAACCCCATGTCATTCCAAGCATGTGTGTCAATTTTTACCCATCTGCATTATTCCGTGACTTAGGAAGTTTTCAAATTTATACTGACTCTTTGGTCACCCGGTATATTGTGTCATAAGAAATTGGAAAAAAGTATATGATATGTAAATTCCATTAAAGCAGAACAATAATCGAAGTACTTCCTGACACAGTAATCAGGAGAGTTTCCTTCCAGAGAAGAATGTAGTTGTAAGTACCCTTAGCAAGTGCAATTAATACCTTTGCCCTAAATTACGAGCAATTCTTGTGCGACTCTGAGATGCAATTAAATTTTTACATTATGGTCAGCAGCTTCCCTGAATTTCGGAGCTACTTGAACACGTGCAAGTTATACGCAGTAGGAGCTGTGGAACAAAGGTTTTTATAAACCCTAATATTTACTTTAGTATTGTAAAATTAGAAATTATATATTATTCCGAATGAGTAATAACTAAAGGTAAAGTTTACACAAGAGACTATCAACGACTAGAGACGCAGAGCGCATAAAATTTCTCGTTAGTGCAGTGCTAGAGACCGATGGACGTTGCTTAAAATCCAAGCGCTGGAGGGAATTTAAAGCGGCCAGTATTAACGGTTTTGATTAAAAATTCATTGAAACTTTTCCTGGAAAACGGATCTGCACCTGACGGTTAAATATCGTATGATATTTACCAGAACATGCGAGGAAAATTCGTCGTCCGTGATATTGAAATGTACACAGTTATTTCATTTGTATTTCGCGAATGTACGTTTGGTATATGTAAGGATAACTGTAAGGGCGCCTAAATAATTAAAATTTTTATCCATTTTTCTAAGAATTTAAATTTTGTAGATTTTGAAAGCTCGATACGGTAGGCTTCAGGATTAACTTTTTAGGTTGAATACGTCTCTTATTTTCACTCCATAATATTTATATACGTAAGGAAATGAAACGACACGTACGTAACTTTTGTGTTCTTACTAGGAATTCCCCATTGCACATGATACAGAATGACAATGTGAGTTGTTTATCTGATTTTAAGTTTCTTAATAACTCTCTTAACAGTACGCTATTTTGACAAAAACTGACACTGTGAGAACCATACCTGTAGTATTACAATGTTTATAATTGACACAGCAGCCTGCGACAACTATGCTAAAATAGTTTATTTTCTTAAACCATGACGGTTTCCCATTTTTACAAATCCATCTTCACATGCCTTTTCATGCTTTTGAAATGGAGCCTTGTTTTACTTCAGTTATAGTATTTCAGCTCTAGGATAGATAAAAAATATTTTTTTAATGTTTGCTGAAGTTAACTTTATTTATAGACGTGTTTATCAACATATTCATAGAAGAGCTTTATAGTTAAAAATACATTATATGTGCTGAAAACTTACATGTTGTGTCCTATTCAGTGATGAGATTTTCCTATATATTTCTTGTGTATTTTACCCCTTTATAAATTTGCACTGCATGATTGCTTCTAAAGTAGGTGTTTCACGCGACACTGTGTACTCTATCGGTGCTGTTAATGTGTTTCACACGACACCATGCTAGAATTTATCGTAAAGCGCACCATAATCAGTTATACAACGTGGCCCAGCTACACATACGAGACAAACATTGTCTACATGTCCGAAAAGAACAGAAACCGTATATATAGTTGTACATAGTCCCCAACAGGCAATTGACAGTTACAATGTGGACGCATTAATACGGCCGATCCCTTGCTGGAATCCAGTATAGGCTGCGAGCAAGTGGAATCAAATGGACAGGGGGCACTGCAGTCGTAGTGTGCTACAAGGTGAGAATTTGGGTTGGAAGGGAAGCGTGCCTGGATAGCCTAACTGGCGGCGGATGAACAAATATAAGAAAATAAAAATAAAAAATAATAAAATAAATTTAAAAATGGTTCGAATTCCGGTCCAACACAAACTTTCTTCTTTGCCGTTTGATTTATTTCAGTGCCCTGAAACGGTCGAAATGTTTAAATATTTCGAATTCTTTGCTATGACGCTCGTCTCGTTGAATTTTATTTCATGGTCACCTTCTTGATAAATATGTTCCGCAATGGCCTATTTATCAATAGGTCTAAGGCGGAAGCTCCTTTTATGTTCGCTGAGACGAGTTATAACACTTCTTTGTGCTGTCCACAACTGTATGGAATTTTACAAACACCTGGTGTAGCCAGAGAATATCGCAAATCTTTTGCTGATGTTACACATTCTTTTATTTTCCTGGTAGGTCTGAAAACAGTTTCCACACCATGTTTTCGTAATACTTTCCCAGAGCGATCTGAGATCTTAGTAATAAATAAAAGAAAAACTTTCCCCTTGGGCTGGTGACGTTCCTCTTTGTCCCCGGGTAACTTCTAGAGCGAGAAAACGACACTACGGTACTTCGGGCCACAAGGTTTAAAGGAATGAAACACACACTGACCGTTTTCTGCGTAAAGAGTCTAACCATCACACAAGGCAAAAAGGTGGTGTGATAAAAACATTAGTAGAAAGAGCATTCAAAATATGAGAACCAGTGTACTTGGAAGATGAGATGAAACATCTGCGATGGACGTTCAGGAAGAATGGCAATCAAACAAAGCGATAGATCGAGCACTTCGCCCTAGGAAGAGAATCGGGATCAACAATGAACGTCACCGACCAAAGGGGAATGTTTATCTTCCATTTATTAGTAATATCACAGATCGCATTGGGAAATCATTACGAAAATAACACACGTGGAAACTGTTTCCGCAGAATTATCCTCCGTGGGTTGTAACTTTTTATCTGATTAAATGCTTTTATGCAAAGGATACCTTTTTACTGAATTACACCGAAACATGATGCAATATGAAAGAAGCGAATAAAAATAGGCATTATTATGTTAATATCAATGAGGTGCCTGCCGCGGTGGCCGAGGGACTGAGGCGCTCCAGTCACGGTCTGCACGGCCACTACAGTCGCGGGTTCGAATCCCCCCTCGGGCATGGATATTTGTGCCGTCCTTAGTGTTAGCTAGTTCGTAAGTAGTTTGTAAGTTCAGGGATTGATGACCCCGCAGACTGTAGACTGTACAAACATTTGAACATTTCAATGAGGTGTTTTTCACAAAATTTACAATTTATTATTACCAAAAGAAGCTGAACTCAAAACTTTTAAGCAGATTATGCGTTGTTTTTTTTATGTTTGTGTTATAGTGTAGAATTAAATTTTCACTCTGCAGCGGAGTGTGCGCTGATGTGAAACCTTTTGCAGAGCGCTTGCCCGCGAAAGGCAACTGTACAAGGTTAGAATCACGGTTCCGGCACACAATTTTAATCTGCCATGAAGTTTCATATCAGCGTACACTCCGTTGCAGAATGAAAATTTCATTCTTGAAACATCCCTTAGGCTGTGGCTGAGCCATGTCTCCACAATATCCTTTTCCCAGATGTGCTAGTCATTCAAGGGAGGGTCACAGGAGAACTTTTGTGAAGCTTGGAGAGTAGGAGACAGTGGGAGAAGTAAAGTTGTGAGGACGGGTCGTGAAGAGTGCTAGGATAGCTCAAGGTGGTAAAGGGTTTACCCGTGAAAGGCAATCGTTCCAGGTTCTAATCGTTCCGGCACACAATTGTAACCTGCCATGAAGTTTCATACAAGGAAATACTGTCTTTTAACCGAATTTAACGAGAGTTAATTTGCAAAGAATCACTTAATGATTTTCTGAAACACATGATTTATTATTTCATAAGTAACTTATTTGTCAGTTTTGATTACAATCCTCGCCTCATCAGCAAGAAGCACTAGATTTGCGACTTCGTAAAAGTAGAAGGGAACGTCATTAATATACAGAAGAATTGCAAAGGACCCAAGACCGAGCCCTGAGGGTGCCGGTCCTTGGTAGCTCTTCAGTTTGACGTAACAGCTGATTTTTTTAAGTTAATTAGAACAAGGGAACGATAGCGTGCACGCTTCCCCTGAAATGACAGCTCCACAAAGTTCTACCACTGACGTTCAGTCTAGTTCAGCAGAGCAGAGAGCAACACGGGATAATGGCAACACAGAATGATGACAACTGTACGCGGCGACAACCTTTCACGAGACGTATGTCCATCTGTGACTGCACGTGTTCGTCGGCGATTGCTCGTTTAGGCCTCTTCACATCTGCAGTTCTTCCCTGCACCTCTGCAAGACTACATGTTGGCAGCTACTGGAAATTGCTACATGTCAGTACTCTATCAATCTTTCCAGCTGAAACTCTGCACTTTGCGACCACGAGTCAAAACTAAGCATCCATCAGTCTTCGCTTCGCAGCCATGAGCTTACACGTCTTACTTATGTATCTGCGCTGTACATCCACGAGATAATGCTGCGCATCATTGAGTCAGGCATTAAGCAGTGTGCACTATCATTGCTCGAGTTTCCTCTTTGCCTCAGCCATAAGTAGCTTTTACCTTTGGCCAGACAGTGCGCAACCTGGTCGTGTATAGGCGACGTGTATGTGTTGTGACTAAAAAGGTTCGATTCAGAACAACACACTTTATTCCATTGCCAGTCCATACAGGAGGCCGTGCAACTCTAATCACTAATCACAAAATTATGGAGCACTAGCATGAGATACGAAGTCCAAGAGAGTGCAAGTACTCTGGTAAGCGTTTACTCTTACATAGTCCAAGTCCAGGCCAGGATCGATATCCGCAGAAGCTGTCTCTTTGCAGGATACGTTCCGGAGTCCTTGACGAGGTCTTATTAAAATAGTCCACAGGAAGAGCACTGGTGGTCGTGGCAGATGCTCGGGCTTAAGTAGCCAGGTTTGGCGGAGTGATGTTGTTCGGACATTCTTGACAACTCCACTTGGACGTTGTTGTGGTGACAGCTCCACCTAGCAAATGTAGTTCCGGTTAGTATGTTTGTTGTTGTTTACTATGACGTGTGTTCCCCCTCGGCGGTATCGATAACGCCTTATAGGTGGACCACCGGAGCATTCATTGTGTTGGTTAGTCTGCTGGCTTCTCAGGGGTGACCAGAGGCCGTCAGAACAGTATGCCATGTGACGCTATAATCTTCCCAAGTTTATTCAGTAGAACACATTCTCCCTACTAAACATTTTAGATGCCTTAGAAACATAGTGTTACTTGTTGACTATGTAATGTCCGGCAGGATAACTAAAATATCTGTTGCATTTAATACCAATTGTGTTTCTTCATGTCCAGACAATAGCAAACATTTTCATTCCCTTACCACGATGATACGTATAGATCGATAAATAACTACTAAGATTAAAGTAAAACCTGAGTGTATAGCATACATTAAGATCGAATTAAATATTCCTATTGAGTAGAGCTTACCGACTATGTAGACAGATTATGAATTCGAAACTAGATTATACGACGTGCTTATACAATCAGAATCTGTCCGCTTACCTACGTCGGCGGAATATCACCGTAATTTAGCATTATTATTTACGTGCTTTGATCTTCAGTCCGAAGACCAGTTTGATGTAGCTTTCCGCGCTCAGCTACCCTGATATCTTCTTCTCTGAGTAACAACGGCACCCTGTATCGTTCTAATCGACCTTAATGTATTCGTCTCTCGGTGACCCTCTGTGATAATTATAATATTAAATATCGATGCCTTTTACTTGCTGCCCAATTGATTTCCTTTTAAAGCTAATGTTATGCTTGTTTAATGGTGGTTATCCGTATATGTGCAACAGCACTGGTTGTATTAATCGACATTTTAGTGGAAGTGCTGTCTAGCATAGACTGCGGAGGCAGTTTTTCAACGGTGTTATAAGATTACCTACAACGAGATTAAATTTCATAAAGTGACTAACACACGAGCTACAGCGCTCTTTGCGGCAACCTGTGTAAACTCGGCCGCCATGTTTTCGGTGGTCAAAACACTTGAGTGGAGTCTGTCTATCGTATGCTGTTATTAAGCTTGAAGTGCTATATTGAGTGTGTATTGTATGTACTCAACATTCATGTGCCAAACGTTACTTTTTTTAGCATGGCAACAAGGAAAGTTATTAACGACACGTTATATCGACGTAGATTGCTTTTGTGGCAGATGATACAGGCGCATTTCTAAGTGCCATATTTTGTTGTCACTTTTGTCTTTGTACCCAAATTTCGTCCACCGAAGTTTACAACCAAATCTTTTAACAGCAATTTTACCAGTTTGTAGACTTAATAGGTTTAGTAAATACAAGATAAGCCTATACTAGACTTCATGAAATCAGTTGTTACAACACAGTAAAAGCAGATACAAAGCCATGGTCATGATTATCCGTCATAGCAACTACCGTTCAAGGTATGTTTCGCAGCTTTCTAATACCATGTACATGTTTTAAAATCAACACAAATATTTTCGCTGCGACACTTTCGTTGTTATTGCAAACCTCAGATAACTGTTATTCTTCGAACTGGAACTGTGTTAGTGACAGGTTCGCATTTTTAGGAAATTTACTACCAGGCTCATCAATTCACAGCTTCGAAGAAGTTTGACGGAACTTGATGCACATCCTTATTCAATAGTCAATCTTTTTTTTTTTTTTTTTAAACGCGGAACTGTAAATACGTAAAATTCTCGAGTGGGTGTGCCATACGAGCTGCAGCTGATACCCCAAGTAATATGGCGGACGCCAGTTCAATGTGTCTCAAACATGGCGGGTCCATGTTATGTCTATGAAATTAAAACTCGTTGTTTACCAGTAATTTATATGCTGTTATCTTTGGTATAATATTGTCTTTGTATATGGAGTGTTTACTATGTATTTTGATGTTATGAACCTTTGGTGTTTATCCATTCTTATGTCTGTTTGTAATCTGATAAAATTTTCGATGTATTTTTTTATGCTTTAGCTCGGTTAATTTAATATGTCGTGTATTTAATATGTATGTGTAAATACGATTTCTTGGAGAACATTCGTTCCTGGCCCTTTTGTGTATAATGTGCAAAATTATTAATGCTTCTTCTATAGGTTTTGTGACATGTTTGTCCGTTATCAGATGTTGACAGTATGTAGAGGAAATATTTTCGCCGTCTCTGGTGTATTCTTTATATCTAGTGTGGAAATTACTGCCAGTTTGCCCTACGATTTTTGTCAGGTATCACACGTAATTTTGTAGATACCCGGATTATTATATGTTAGTGTCTCTCTGCCTCCTTTATAAATTCTGTGATTCATACAGTGCTTGTTTTGGCAGGCAAGTCCGACGTTTTATGTTTGAATAGGTCTGTAGGTATGTAGGTGTGTTTTTTATTTGTTGGAAAGTCTTTTGTCAATGTTATCTCTCTCTGAATCTTTAATGTTTTCGTATGGGTTTTTCTGCTGGTAGAATTTTGATATAATTTTTGAGGCATAATTGTTTTGTTGGGCTATGTATTCTAAGCTCTGTATTTCTTTTTGAATGGCTTCGAATTTTAGTAGTAAGTTTATTATTCTGCTATTCCTGACTAGTGGACACGTTTTTGAAGCTGTGGTTTAAAGTAGTCCAAAGTTAGCACGTTCTGAGTCTCATTCGACGTCCGAACAGTGGAGAATCTAAAAGCTGCTTTTTGTCTGTAATTTAGGTTTCGTCATTTATACGTTAACTGCAGTAAACATGGAGTGAAAGAATGCCATTTTGTGGTTTTTTTGATGACAGGAATGTGCATTTACTACATTACTCATTTTATATACAGAAAACTTGGTGATGACCTAAGGTCGAAATAAGCTTATTGTGAAATAGTAAAAGGATCAAAAGCAGTCTAAACTAATTTATAATTCTGTAAATTTATAATAACGCTGAAACAGATTGGAGTAATTGTTAGTTCAATAAATCTATGAATTTGGCTGACAATATAATAATACTAATAGTATGAATACAGATACACGGATCATTTAGTTCTATTTAAATGTTTGGCAGTGGAGTAGAAGAAGTTGGCCTCTAGAAAGTCTTTTAGGCGCCTCTTAATCTACCTATTTGGATTTTTTTTTTTTTATTTTTAATTATTGAAAATTTGTGTTCCTGACTAGTGGACACGTTTTTGAAGCTGTGGTTTAAAGTAGTCCAAAGTTAGCACGTTCTGAGTCTCATTCGACGTCCGAACAGTGGAGAATCTAAAAGCTGCATTTTGTCTGTAATTATGTTTCGTCATTTATACGTTAACTGCAGTAAACATTTATGTAAGGACAGATAAAGAATAATAAAGACGGCGTTTATTTAATTGCTCGTGAAGATATTTTGAAGATGTTCCAATTCGCAACTCGGTTCACGTGGGGACGAGCTTGGTAAGAGTATAAATTTGGACCAGAAGGAAAAATACTCTTACGGCAGAGTATAAGGCAAAAATATTCTTCGCAGAGGCAAAAACGTAGAAAGCGAAAACTAACTCCTGCTCTTACCAGGCAATTTGAAAACCATTTAAGTTAGAATCATATGATACAATCAAGCGCTTTTACGTAGTATTGTTACTAGTCATGTTGCATGTTAAATTATGTCTCTGATTGCTTGTCTCTTGGTAACATGCGATAGATCAAATGTTCAAACGTTTGTAAATCTATGGGACTTTGAATATCAGTCCCTACGTTTACAAACTATTTAAACTAAGTTAAACTAACCTAAGGACAAACACACACACACACACACACACACACACACACACACACACACCAATGTACGAGGAAGGACTCGAACCTCCGACAGCGAGCAACCGCGCTGTTAACAGCAAGGCGCCTTAGAAAGCTCGACCATTACACCGCGGTTGCGGAAGGTCATTTGCCTTGTAAAATCCAATATTTAGACGTGCCACGTCATGTTCTGACACACATGCCATATGAAATATTGACTGGAAATGACATGTTGCCATGCGACACATTGAAATATTACGCTAAAGATTACAATAGATAAACCACGGATAGTGGCAAATTTCATGTTTCCGCTATCGTTCTCTTTTCTTATGTATGTAAATTGTGTACACTTTTTTTAAATCTTTCCCAGGTCAGGAAGGAGAACGAACGGCGAAGGGTTTGGGACATCTACGCTACGCAAGTGTGATGTAGTGAGGAGGATTTTATTTCATAATAATAATGTAAAATTCAGAATTGAAAATTTGGTTCACTATTATTTGCACACCATGATTTATTATCGTGATTGTTAGAGATACCATTATTCGTAGCCATTACGCGACGTAATAAAGAATCATTTACGAAATTCTAAGCATTAATTTTCTTACAACCATGTCGGTTAACAAATTTTCAAATACCTTTATTTGAATTATTCATTTTTCTCGGAAGTTAACAGTAACTTAGGATATTCTTATTACGTAAGCTTAATTAAATGTTTTTCATGCTAGACGAAGTTTACCTCATAATAATTTCAAATGCTTTAATTAATTCCAAACTATAAAAAGAAAAGAACAGGCAGACTTTCGCCTATAATAGGTTTGCTCGCCGCCCCCCACCCCACCATAATTTGAAAGAAATTTATACAGGTTGCTTAACCACTGTAAACGAATATTAATTAAACACAGTTCATTATTTTCCACAATAAAAATATAATGAATAGTAATATTCACTGTAACTTTATATCATGCTGGTTCAGTTGCAAATGTTAAGAGAGAAATCTTACACCGCGACACGCGAAGCCGTATTTGTGCCGGTAACCGCATATGCTACTGCGCGGCTTGTGGTGCGCCAATAATAGAATTTATCTCCCTGTGTTACCAACTTAACACGGCTGCGATGTCCGTTGGAGGCCAATAGTGAAATTTTGCCCGTCTGTCGGCATCCATTAAATCACCCAAATGCAAACAAAAATCGAGCTTGGAAACCTATAAGATGACATCATCATATTGTGACCCATGATGTATCATAATGTAACACATTGCACCAAACTGTATTTAATTAATCCTAAAGTTCACTACACCTCAGTGCTAAGTAATTTCTTATTACATGAGAAATGCCACTCTGGCTGACATTATGCCACATATCCTGCTGTACAACATAATACCATGTACCATGTACTTCACATGATGCATGATATTATATGAATGCTCTGTGATACGACGTGAACTAACAATACACAACATGATGTGTTATTAAACAAATTGATGTATTACTACATTAAAGGTCAAAATACCTTTACTTAGTAATACATCAATTTGTCTAATAAGGTAAAAATACCTTTAATGTAGAAATACATCAATTTGTCTAATAACACATCATGTTGTGTATTGTTATTTCATGTCGTATCGCAGAGCATTCATATAATATCATGCATCATGTGAAGTACGTGGTACATGATATTAAGTTTATAGATGGACATATGGCATAATGTCATCAAGCGTGGCATTTCTCATCTAATAAGACACTACTTAGCACTGAGTTGTAGTGAAGTTAAGGATGCTCACATTCCTATTCAGTGATACATGCTATTCTCCCCTCTGCCCTTCTCTCTCTCCCTCTCGAGGAGAGATGAGATACATAATTCGTTCCAATTTATTGATAGTGAGGAGAAGAAAATAAGTTAGATAATACAAAAACGTTCTGTCGACATCATCTTTTTGATGCTGCTGTTTTTCATTCTTCCGTGCTTGCTTGGATAAATGATTTGGATTTTCCGCCGTATGCAAGACACCTGATTTTTAATTGTTGCCAAACATGTTTCAGCACATTTTGTGCTATCATCAGTGGGATGGTTTATTTTTGTTCTGAAAATATATTTACTGTACAATAGTCTTTTCAGTTACTTCTAGGTTCATTCGTTTTTAAATTTCACTTAGGTTATCTAACTATATAACTATTTCAGTTTGGTGAATATTAGGCCTAGATATACAAGTATCACATTTGTTATATACCTTTTTACATTTGGCTACATAAAATTCGTTGAGTAGCCTACTTATTTGTTGTTTTGGTACAAACTTGTCATCTGCAAACATAACAAACAGTTAACGATTTTCTTGCTTTCTATTTTTTGGTCCGAAAAAACGCGTCATTTCTGTATAGTACTTACATTTTCTTTCTCTGTTATAATCTGGTTGTTGCTGTTAACTCGTTTTTTCACGTTTTTTCGTGCTATGCATTACGCCAGTGGTAATATTCGGCGTATGAATACAGCTGGTAGTTGTTCATTTGTTATTTGGGAGTTTTGTTTTGAAGAGTTGCGCGCGAAATACGAGTGTTTACTGTTAGTGTTGTGTCATATTCGCCTGTTGATGGGGAATGTTGGAGTGAAACAGAATTGTGGATGCGTTTTCTTCTTGTTTACATTTCGTATGTGCACATATATCTGGCTGTGTGTGTGTTTTTTTGTGTTTTTCTGTGTGTGCGTGTGCGTCTGTGTGTGTGTGTGTGTGTGTGTGTGTGTGTGTGTATGTGTGTGTGTGTGCGTTGCGAAAAATTAGATGTTTATTGGTATTTACATTTTACTTTTGTTTTTGAGGTGGATGTGATGTATGTTAGTGGAGAGTTTATGTGGATTTTTGTGAGTTTATATGGATTTTTGTGTGTGTCTGACAGGGATTAGGGATAGGAGTGAGTGATCAGGATAATAGTATGAAGACTATTTGTACATCTCCTCTATTGTGGTGAATAGTGTTTTGTTTCAGAGTGAGGTGTATTCATTGAGTACAGTTTTTTCTTGTGCTATTGCGTTTCGTATGTGGTAGTTCTCCTCTATTGTCAATCTATGGTATAAGCTATTGCTGGTCTTAAGAACTTTTAGGTCTTTCTCAATGTTTGTGGGGTGGTGATTTTCTGATATTAGATGGTCTGCAAAGGTTGAGTGTGAACTGTTACTTTTTAGTGCTCTTAAATGCTCAGTGTATCTGGTCCTGAAGTTCCTGCATGTTTGTCCCACATATACAGCCTGGCAGTAGTTGCATGTTAATTGGTAGATACCAGATTGGTTATATTTGTGGTCATCAGTAGCGGCGCTTCTTATGTTTTCATTGGTTCAGTGAACCCCGGAAAAAAGCTAGTCGTGAATAAAAGTAAGTAAATAAATAGAAATTGTTTTTCATATGTCAGAATCAATTTCATTCCTCTAACAGATCATTTTATAGGAACATTCAAAGAATGTCTATCACATGAGAAATGTTTTACACCTGCTCCTGGCTACTCTAGCTCCGGCGGTTACGCACGAATTGTGCCAAAGCAAGGCAAGGAAGCTACTGCGCACCTCGCCTTGCGCACGCGCAAATCCTCCATGAAGGCAACATCCATCCTTCATATTTGTTTTTTGCGCATTTAAGAGTTATCGAAGTACAAGTATTTATAAATACCAACTAAAGACGCATCAACCGTGAAAGCTTTCTGAAGATCCGATCATGAATAATAATAAAGCACTACTCTCCATCTAGCAAGAATGATTAGCGACATTGTGCTGAAGTGTCGAAGGTAATGGGTTCGAGTCTAGCTGCAAGCAATTTCTTAAAATCCAACCTTCTTTTTAACGACAATGACTTTTGAAGTGTTACTTTCACATATATTCTGAAGTTTTTAGCGAATGTGTCGCGATTTTGAGAGTTCATGACTTTTATACTCTCAGTTGAAACAAATATTTAAGTGTTTGAAAAGAGGTGAGGAATAGAAGTCTTTAGGAGGGGGTGCCACTGTAAAGTTGTGTCCCCGATTCGGAAAAGAATCTTCAGTCATCGGAAGCTCCATCTGCCACTGGTGCACTGGTGGTCATTAGGGAAAGGATCACGCTCAGAGATTTGGGCAAAGATGGGGGAGGAAATCGAAATAACCTTTTAAAAGGAACAATTCCGACAATTGCCTGGATGGCCGGAGATGCATTTGTACCATCTCACTACCTAATATGACTTCACTTAACTCAGCGCTACCTCGTTCGGTCATAGTAACGAGGGCTTATGGACTGTAGAATATGTGGAAACAGGTATACACAATATATACATAAAATACGAATATACTTGCACATAAGTCAGATTTTAAACACTGCCGATATTATTAACAACAGCCGGCCGCGGTGGCTGAGGGGACTGAGGCGCCTCAGTCACGGTCTGCACGGCCACTACGATCGGGGGTTCGAATCCCCCCTCGGGCATGGATATTTGTGCCGTCCTTAGTATTAGAAGTTCATAAGTAGTTTGTAAGTTTAGGGAATGATGACCCCGTAGTTAAGCCCTACAAGTTAAGTTCTACAAACATTTGAACATTTTGGAAGTCGTTGCAGTATTGAAGGCCTTCTCAATGAGTTCAGCTGAGAATTTGGGTATTGTGTTTTACGCTTGAAAATTTTACCCCTATAATTAGCTTTTCAGAAACGACCGTGATTCGAGATAGAGATAATATATATACAATATGTCACTAGGCAGCAAGGGATGTCTGTTATAGATAGATTTGACTTACAAAATTGGCAATACCTTCAATCGACATGAAGATTTTTATCTTATACTAACTTTTACTGATCAGAAGTTCGACGACTTAGGACGTTTATCGCAATTGTATATAAATAACACACACTTTACTTTTATTCCCATAACTTTCGCAGTTGAAACTGAAGTTGCCATAATGATAGCCTAGCGCGTATGACGGAAAGTTTGAAACATAATGTTCAGTTTATCGTAACGTTTTTAACGGTTGTGTGTTAGATACTTGCTGGGCCGCACTGATAGCTCCTTTGTGGCAGCTTGTGCTCCGCGGGCTGCTGATTGGACATCCCTGGTCAAAATAGTTGTCCCATGCTGTAAAAAAGCGAAGATACCTCAGTCGTAACATATTTGCATTTTATAGCAGAGGGACAGTATGTGATGGTGGAAATGTTGTGCTAATCTTATAAATACAAACACATTAGTGCCTCTTTGGAATAATTTGTATATATTTGCTGTTCTGAAGGTAATTTACCCAAGACCAAGTGAATTTTTAACACATCAGTGAACAAATAAACATTTAGGAGACACGAATTGTGGGTTTTTTATCCTTCGTAAATTAACTTGATGGTCAATAATATGAATTCAGCTTTCTACAAGAAACTATATTGAAAGGAAACGATTGGATGAAAATAGCGAAGTTCCTACAGTCATGATTTGATAGCTTCTGACAGCTTTGAACGGAGCTACTGTAGTATATTGTGGTGTGGAGTACATCGTATTGTATTACGGCCGTTTCGCTCTCTACTTCCATTTAATTCCCAGTCAGACCTGCGCTGTGTAGAAATAAAGTATACAGAAAAAATAAAGTGAATCAAATGGAATTGAAACAGGGAAGGATATATGTTGTTGTTCCACCGGTATAGCAGCAGCAGCAGCGACCGTAAAGTATCGAAAATTGTATTTTCGCTTTTATTTATTATCCGCAGAATGCGTTACAGGGAGAACCTTTTTACCGTTTATTGTTTGCGAGTAATCTGCACGTAAAACACAAAATCCGTAATGTAATCATTTCACAACGACCTACTGCTAACCAGTATAAACGAACTTGTTTGACGCTGTAACGGCAACGGTAAAATGAACAGATTGACAGAAACTTCTTCGCCTAGCAAATAAAGGCTTTCTCTCGTGGTGTTAGCTCCATTAACGTCATATGACTTCTGCCGTACAATATCCGTCCTTCTGACTGCTGTAACGGTGAAGAACCCCATTTACCCAAGTCTGACTTACCGCAATTACAGGGCTGGACAAAATCATACGAACACAAAATCTTGTTGGTCGATGCCAACATTGCGAACATGGTAAAACCGACACGTAACCGCAGGGATCTATAATTGACATACAAATGACGTCAGTCATCACCAATGATTGGTGAAATGCATTTTCTCTCAGACTTGAATATAGCCCAACTGCATGGGTAGCAGTTATGGGACCGTCTAACAAGGAAAGTACATGGGCTCGAACAAACATTTCTGTATGAACGTTTGCTTACAGGGTCTCTACGTACACCTCAATGTTCTGGTGGGTGTCGTTTTTCTGCAAAGCTCTGCAACCATGCTCTAGATAGCACTGTAGATGTAATTGTAGACGCCATACGTAATGCAGATATCTTAACTATAACTTATGTAATGATCACCGTAGTGTTCTCTAGCGAATTGTCATCAAAGGCCGTGATGATAGTTGCAACCTCAACCGTCTTTCCGAAAGACTGTTGGTATTCACTGCCACTGCTTCCATCGCCTCTTCCCGCACTTACCGTAGCACTACCGCTTGCAATGAGTTGTTCGTCATTATCATCAATATTATCATTATTATGAGTTTGTAACAACAGTATCTAACTTATGCTCATAGTTCTGTACCATAACAGATACGAGAAAGCATGCAAATGATTCATCTTCTACACTAATACCATCTTCACGAAGAAGGCTTCTTCGTAACTTCATCTCAACTAATCGCAATACATTAGCAGGATTGATTAGCAATCACCGCCCCATCTGACGCCTCACCACAGAAATAACATCACAAAACGCAACTTCGGAGGCACACTGCACGGTCCCTACTGGCGAACCGACAGATCAAAGTGCAATGCGGCATGGCACACGCAGAGGCCTCTAACGGACGACTGCAGAGTTTTGCAGATACGGGAGTATCACTAGGGCAATAAGGGATCCTTACATTATCTCTCATACGATTTTGGTGTGTATGTGTTTGTTCAAGCCCAAGTACATTTCTTGTGAGTCGAAAGTAGATGCACTGTAACACTTCACAATTGGAGTCTGCGTGTTAATGACAGTTTACTCAAGGTAAAACAACATTAACGAGGACGACTCGTGGGCGAAGCCTGACGTTACTCACAGCGAGCGACAAGCATTAAGACCGTCGTAGTCAGAGATCATATAATTACCATGGCCAAAGTAACTCTCCCAGCTCAAGATTTATTGAGCACTTCTGTTTTGATTACAACAGTAAGTCTTGGAGGTTCACATTTATGGAACGTCAGCAGTTGCTGAACCCGTAATAATGGAAACTGTCGCCATGCTGCGAAAAAAATTGGTGCAATGATCATAAAATTTGGACATTTGATGACTGCAAGGAACATCTTCCACATTATTTACTAGAAAAATTGATTTTACGTACGTAATGTCATAAAAAGCTTTAAAATGGCAGTGCCACATCGATGAGTCACATGCATATAGGCTGTGATGGATTCATACGACCAACGCTTACACCTGATACACACAATCCAATCACAGATTTTAATTGTTTTCGAGTATTCTTTCCCGCATCCAACGATCTTTTCCTCTTCGTCAAGAAGACCGTTACTTGAGTCGCCCTTTTACTGGACTTCAACGGACGACCCTGAACTGTCATAAGATTCTCTAATTTTCCAGACCTGAACACTTCCTCTTCGTTTTGTTCAACTGGCTTAGACCTTTTTAATATTCATAATGATTAAATTTTTGATACCACTTGCCTTAGTAAGATAAACCATTCAGCGACTTAGCTTGGCCATAAGGGTCCTAAGAGTGGTAAGCATCTGAGTTTGCGACAATTTTTTTATTGACATTATTGAAAACACCCAGAAGTACATACATTCGTCAAAAAAAAAAGTTCAAATGTTTGTAGATGTTATGGGACTTAACTACGGGGTCATCAGTGCCTAAACTTACAAACTACTTATGAACTAGCTAATACTAAGGACGGCACAAATATTCATACCCGAGGGGTGATTCGAACCCTCTATCGTAGTGGCCGTGCAGACCGTGACTGGCGCGCCGCAGTCTCCTCGGCCACCGCGGCCGCCCATACATTTGTCCTTGAGCAGTTGTTACCAAATAGTAGATCAATAATTAACATAAATGTCCCCTTAACACTAAGTAATGCCAATCACATTTAAATTAAACAACTATTTGCAGTAAAATGCTTTTAGTAAGTTTGCTTGACAACTATAAGTAATGCCACCAAAGAGAGCAACCCTTTTCCAATTTCATTTTTGAAAGTGCGGTACATGACAATATCAACCTTCAGCAAACAAAGTTAGTCACTATCGAATTGACAAGTTAACAAAACACACGTTTTTATAACCTTTCAAAACCACTTGCACGTAACAATGTGTTTTTCATAATAGGATTAAGTTACCAAAAGTATTACTACAGTGTCAAAGCTAGCGTTCTTCAAGTGAACGATAATGGTAATTAACATAGTCCGCTGTTACAGGGTTCAATGATTTACATTCTGTAAATAGATTCTGATTTTTACTGTCCACGCAACACTCACTGCTTGGCTATACACAGGGCGTTTCACTAAGTGTGTTTGCCTCTGTAATTTATAAAATAATAGGTTACTGGAAATTTTAATGTGATAGGTCAACACAAGAAATGTTACGTTTTCTGCGGAGCTATGAACGTAGTTTATTGTATCATTTTCCAAAGAGTTACAGCACAAAGATCTAATTTATTAAATGGAACAAAAGTTTTTTCTATCGTGCATTGGATTCGTTGAAACCAGCTGCGTCGAAATCATGTAATCTACATTCCTATCGCAGTTAGTTTGGGAGCTACAACCCTTCAAAATTTCAGGAGCAGATACCACAAACGCTGCGCATAATGCAATGCGCCTTCTAAATGTGGTGCGACCGAGTTGTAATGCAGCCGGTGTCACGGAGCGAGAAGCTTCCTCGATGCGTTGTTAGACTGCCGACTGTCGCCGCACATGGCCGTATACCCGACAGTTGGAGCTACACAAACAACCGGGGCTCAATATACCACAGTTACTGACATCGGACGACGATGGAATACACGAACAACGAGTACGTTGACATGTTGCTCATGCTCGGAGAGTGCCGACACGATGCCACTGAAGCAGCCACAGCATATGCCGTGAGATGGGCGAAGAGCCCCGGCAGCCATTACGTTCTTATGTGCCGAACAACGACTTAGGGAAACAGGCAGATTGGTAATGCGTCGCAGTAACAGACGAAGACCAGCAAGAAGTGAGGAGACGGAGCTGTTTGTTTTAGCTGCACTACACCACGATCCTCATGTCAGCTTTCGAGCCGTTGCTGCAGTCGCTGGTGTCAGTCTCACATCTGTGTGGCGTATAGTACACGGCCACAGGTTTCACCCGTACCGCCTGTCACTGATCCAGGAGCTGCATGGGAACGATTTCCGCGGAAGAGTGACATTCTGTGAGTGGGCCATGCGTAATTTCACGCTGGAGTCTTTACAAAATGTTACGTTCTCTGATGAGCCCACGTTCACAAATTATGGTGCAGTGAATCGCCATAACATGCACTACTGGGCCGCAGACAATCCTCGGTGGGTACGACCTGTCGACCGTCAACATAGGAGGTCTATTTTCGTGTGGTGTTGAATCCTTGGGGATGAAATCATCGGTCCACACTACTTCCCAGGTACAGTGACAGGAGACTTATATCGCGCTTTTATAGCCTACAGTTTGGGTGGTCTCCTTGAACATGTGTGTCTACACACGAGAGTCCATATGTGGATGCAGCACGATGGTCAGCCAGCCCATACTGCGCGTGCTGTTGTGGAAGAATTAAACAACAAGTTTGCAGAAAGATTATTGGGGCGCCACGGTCCTCATTCACGGCCCCCAAGGTCGCCCAATTTGACACCAGTAGATTTCTTTTTGTGGGGATATCTAAAAGATCGTGGTTATGTCACTGAGCCCACATCCCTAGATGATCTAAAATGGCAAACCGAGGACGCATGTCGCTCCGTCCGGCGATGTTACATCTCGTCTGCAGATCCTTTCGACGTCGCATTGTATTATGCATTGAGGAACATGGACACACATTTGAACATCTCGTGTAAATCAACTTCCCACCGCCATAACATCCATCACCCACCACATAGCCATGTATTATGTGCATGGTATCTGCCCCTGAAACTTTGAAGGGTTGTAGCTCCCAAACTAACAGTGATAGGCATGTAGTTTAAATTGATTTGGACGCAGCTGGTTTCAACGATTCCAATGCACGATAGAAAAACCTATTTTTCCATTTAAAAATATATCTTTGTGGTGTAACTCTTTGGAAAATGATGCAATAAACGATGTTCATAGCTCCGCAGAAAGTTACAGAGGCAAACACAGTGAAACACCCATATATATATATATATATATATATATATATATATATATAGTGAGGACAGTTACAACTCACCGCAAAGACGTGGCGACGAGATGCGACAGGCACATACAAAAGACACACACATACAACACATTCAGCTATCGGCCATGGCCTTCCTCAGAAATAGAGCACTCACGCAATCACACAGGCACACAACACAGTCATACAACCATCACCTCCGACTGCCACACTTCGAATCAGTGTGGCAGTCGGAGGTGATGGTTGTATGACTGTGTTGTGTGCCTGTGTGATTGCGTGAGTGCTCTATTTCTGAGGAAGGCCATGGCCGATAGCTGAATGTGTTGTATGTGTGTGTCTTTTGTATGTGCCTGTCGCATCTCGTCGCCACGTCTTTGCGGTGAGTTGTAACTGTCCTCACTATATTATTTATTCCAACCTGGACTATCCATTATATATATATATATATATATATATATATATATATATATATATATATATATATATATATAGAGAGAGAGAGAGAGAGAGAGAGAGACTTAGAAGAACTTAAACTTTAACAAGTTCTAAGCACATACAATATTAACGACAGTAAATCTTTCTCCTAAGCGGAACATGCTCGCCACCAAGACCTCGGGCTGCGTCTCATTCTAATTTTAAAGTTTATTTATTAACTTTCAGTTTTTTGAATATTTTGTGAATATAATTTTTGTGAACTGGACGGAGCGGAGACAAATAATTCATGGCCTGTTCTTGCTTCCTCTGCCCGTATGCGCCACCCTGAGCTTGCCACAACCAACAGTACGACGAGAGTAACTTCTAAAGCAAACTGAGAAGCACTATTAGTTTCTTTCTTTCACGTTACAACCTCTTGGAGACGCCGGACGCCTAAACCATGCAACACAGAGGTAAACTTGATCACTAGTGCAGCGTCTTCCCACCAAGTGACACTAGTAAAGCAAATCACAGTTCAAATACTCAAATAGTTCCAGAAAAGGTGTTTCTGATGCCCGCTTGTAATTTCAAACGCCTTAGAGTGTCAGGCGCCTTAATTGGACTACAAACAATATTTAATGTAAATGTACTGCCCGTACAACGTTTCCCAAACTTGTCATATACTAACAAATTGAAACAGTTTTACATCTCCACTGAAATCGCATGTAATATGAAAAGGCTACTCGAAACTTCAAAGTTCAGCAGAACACTGCTATCAATTTAACCCAGTCAAGGACAACCGAACTATTCTGTTGCAACAAAACCCCGGCTCAGCTATCGGTGCCAGCTCGAAACCTCGTGGACACGATCGTGCTGGCTACTCCCTTCCGCGTCCACTCTGGTTGGTGACGGGTGCCCAACTCGCCCTTTTCTCTAGCGTCCATAAAGAGGAAAACACCCAACATGATCGACCCGATCCCCGAATCGATGAGAAGACGCCGACCGTTGCCGGCGTGCCTCTTTATTCACAAGCACCCTCCTAAGTGAGAATTAGAAACTCTGCCCGGACATAATTTTGTGGCGTATCTAACAGGACGTATCAATTTTTAATATTTTCTTTTCTCGTTAGGTTTTTCGCTTAACAATTTTCTACGTTTGAGTTTCGTCTCCAGCTGCCTGACGTGAAATATTGTTCACAACCTTGGAGTGAGTGATTTTGATTGTTTCATTTGAAATGACGGGTCAAATTTCATTTGATATGGAGACAAAAAAGACAGCTGTATGAATATCAAGAACTCATACGGAAAACCAGTACTAAGCAAAGAGGGGAAAGCTGAACTGTGGAAGGAATATATAGAGGGCCTATACAAAGGAAATAAACTTGAAGGTAGTATTCTAGAAATGGAAGACGAAGTGGAGGAAAATGATACAGGAGATATGATACTGCGAGAAGAATTTGACAGAGCGCTGAAAGACTTTAGTTGAAACAAAACCCCAGGAGTAGATGATATTTCATCTGAACTGCTGATATCGTTAGGAGACCCAGTCGTGAAAAAATTGTATCACCTAGTATGCAAGATGTATGAGACAGGGGAAATGACCTCCGACTTCAAGAAGAATATTGTAATTCCAATTCCAAAGAAAGCAAGTGCAGACAAGTGTGAAGTGGGTGCAAAATACTAACACGAATTATTTACAGACGAATGGAAAAACTTGTGGAATCCAACCTCGGGGAAGATCAGTTTGGATTTGGGAGGAAAGTAGGAACAGGGGAGGCAGTACTCACATTACGACTTATCTTAGAAGAAGGGCTAAGGAAAGGGAAACCTACGTATTTAGCGTTTGTCGATTTGGAGAAAGCTTTTGACAATGTCGACTGGAATACACTTCTACAAATTCTGAAGGTAACATGGGTAAAATATAGGGAGAGAAGAGTTATACTCAACCTATTCAAAAACCAGACAGCGGTTATTAGAGTAGGAGGTCATGAAAGGGACGCAGAGGTTGCGAAGGGAGTGAGACAGGGTTGCCTTCTGTCCCCAACGTTGTTCAATCAGTACATTGAGCAGGCAGTGAAGGAATGGAAAGAGGGCATTAAAGTTCAGGGAGAATAAATAAAATCATTGCGGTTTGCCGATGAGATAGTAACTCTGTCAGAGACCGCAATTATTTGGAAGAGCAGTTGAATGGGATGGACAGTGTCTTGAAAGGAAGATATAAGATGAACATTAACAAGAGTAAAACGAAGGTAATGGAATGCAATGTCAGAAAATCAGGCAAATATGAAGGAATTAGATTAGGTAATAAGACAATAAACGTAGTAAATGAATTTTGTTATTTGGGTAGCGAGATAACTTCTGATGGCCAAAGTAAAGAAGATATAAAATGCAGAATGGTTATGGGAAGAAAAGCGTTTCTAAAGAAGCGAAACTTGTTAACATCCAATATTAATTTAAATGTTAGGAAGTACATTTTGAAGGCATAAAAAGATAATGGAAGCTTTTGAAATGTGGTGCTACAGATGAATGATGAAACTTAGATAAGTAGATCACGTAACTAATGAGGAGGTGCTTAAACGAATCGGGGAGGAAAGGAGTTTCTGGCATATCCCGACTAAGAGAAGGGGGAGATTGGTTGGACACATTATGAGAAATCAAGGAATTGTCAACTTAGCGTTAGAAGGAAGCGTGTGAGGTAAAAATTATAGAAGGAGACCGAGTGATTTATATAGTAAGCAGATTCAAATGGATGTAGGTTGCCGAACGTATTCTCAGGTGAAGAGACTAGCACAGGACAGGGTAGCGTGGAGAGCTGCATCAAACCAGTCTGCGGACTGAATACCAAAACAACAATATATATATATATATATATATATATATATATATATATATATATATATTGTTGTTTTGGTATTCAGTCTGTTAAGTAAGGTGTGATTGTGAGAATGAGAGTGAGTTGTAAGCTGAAGAAATCTGTGTAGGTCTGATAGACTTTCCTTTGTACTTGCCTATGGCTCGACGATCGATAACTTAGTTTCGTTTTCTTCTTAACCTCACTGCTTGCTTCAATCTCCGTCTTCAAAGGAAATCCACAGTGCTGTTTTTTATTACAATTGCCTTTTGAAACCATTCTTCTATGAACCAAAGATGTGTCACCTCAGTCAGTCCATTCGCTGGTCCTGTATGAAGTAGCTTCTTCTCCAACGGCGACAGTGCATTTCTTCGTTTCTCTAGAATACCAAAAAATATCTCCTGCCAAAGGATAATTTAGTGCGTGAAGCGCTGGAAGGCATCATATTTTACTGCGTTGTGTTATCTTTAGCGGGCCAGACATATATTATTATATGTCTGGGAAAATGTGTATTCCTGGGGGAACGAGACATCGTACAACTTTATGTAAATTTCTTGAAACTAAAGTAGTTGTCTTAAATTCCGAGAGTTAATGTCATTCAAATATATTTGAATGGTTTTTTTATTTTGAAATTTTATATATAAGCTTTCATTATTGTCTCCATTCAAAATTAGTTATTGTGGTAATATTCTGATTACAACAGTGTGTTTGTATAGTCTACGTAAGAACGTAGTACTTCTGTCACGGTTAGTTTTTATCAGGGTAAAATACACTGAATAAGGTTAACTTGAGTATTTTATATTAGTTATTTCTTTTGTACGCTGTGCTTCCTCCCATTTATACTGCAGTCTACTTGTACTTGATTGTGCAATTCCTGACACCACCAAACCGACACTCCCACTCCCCATCCCAATGCGATCAGTATTTAAAATATGTGTGCATTGTGTAAGTGAGGTGTAGTTGCTCTAGTGGCGGACAATAATTTGTGTTTCAAAATCAACAGTTACTGTCAAATGTGTGAAGGGCATTTATGAATTTACACGAACTGCGAATTCCGATAAATATAGTCATAATGACTGTATATGTAACTGAATTGACGTCGTTGGTGTAGCCAGATGATGATACTAATGAAGTATCGAAACCGGTAGCGAAATAAATCTATACATATAAAAATGAATTGCTGTTCGTTAGTCTCGCTAAAACTCAAGAAAGGATGACCCGATTGGCTAATTTTAGTATTGAAATATTCGTGTAAGCCCAGGGAAGGTTTAAACGGTGATAAAATATGGAAAATTTGACGGGACAAGAGGAAAATCGGAAAAAAGCTAAAACAGCTTTTTCCAGTGAGCTATCAATACCGTTCATCCAATTGCGATAAAATTTTGTACATTTCATGTTGTAAACAAGAGGAAGGGTCGCATGAAATAAAAATTTGGAAAAGTCGCCTGGACAGAAGGAAAATTTAGGAAAAATCGGAAGCGATTTTTTTTCTATGAATAAAAATCAATTGGAAGAGCATAATTTTAGTACGGCTTGACAGGAAAAGGTGTGTATGAAATAAATGTTTTTGGAAATCTACCGGAAAAATGAAAAATTTGATAAAAACTGAAAGTGCGTTTGTCAATGTGTTTTTGTTTGAATTCAGCACTTTAACTGACTGTTCGTACGACGGAGGGGGTAATTCTTTTTTGTTTTGTTCATTATGGTCTTGGAAAAGTTTTCAGTAAAAGAAATAGACTGTACAGTTTAAAAGGAAAGTGGCAAAATTCGAACCAAGTTCGTTTTTCAATTTGTTTATAAATGTACTCAACACTATAAGTTAAGATCCTTACATCCGTTTGCGTTAAAATTTTGATAATTTGACGTTCAACGAAAGATGAACGTTTTTATGAACTAAAAGTTTGAGAAAGTTACCCGGAAAATATGAAAATTCATGAGAAGATGAAAGAGCATTTTACAATGTGATATCAATATAATTCGCCTGATTGCGATAAAGTTTTGCGTATTTGACGTTCAAAGCAAGAGGAACGTTCTTATCTAATAAAAATTACGAATAGTTTCCCGGAAAGTTGGAAAATTCAGAAAAAAGTAGAAACAGATTTTTTTATGAAATAACAATACCATTCACCTGATTGCGATAAAATTTTGCAGATTCGGCGATCAAGCGAGAGGAAGGTTTGAATGAAGTAAAAGTTTGGAATAGTTGACCAGAAAATATGAAAATTTGTGGAAAACTGAAAGAGCTGTTTTCTTTGAAATATCAATATCATTCGTACCATCGCGATATAATTTTGCACATTTGACGTTCAAAGCAAGAGTACATACATATTAACCATTGCGAAGCATTTCCGAGTCGAGTAGATGAGTAGATAAAGCGGTGAACTTCGTATCACTTACCTCTTGATATAAACCATGTTAATTTAAATCATATAAATTTTAGACTCAGTAGCTTTATAAAGGCATCACCAGTATCGCCTCGATAGTGGGCGGAAAGAGTAGACAAATCACGCACACATGTCCAGGATAATATTCATGTCACATTCGTGAAAGTTCAGGGTAGGATTAAACGGTGATAAAATATGGAAAAATTGCGAGGAAAATTTAGATTCAAAACTTTAAAATAATGAATTGGTTGTTGTGTTGCGTGCATTCAGAATTATACTTTGAAGAGTAAAGTTCGCTTTACACTATTTGAACCCGTATATGAACTGTCAAAGATAAAAATAAATTGCTGTTCGTTTATCACCGTATAAATATTGCCTGAACTTCCACGAATGTGACATGAACATTATCTTGTACATACCTGCGTGATTTGCCCACTCTTTCCGACTACTATCGAGGCGATACTTAGATTATTCGATGATGCCTTTATAAAGCTGCTAGTTCTAAAATACATATGATTTAAATTAATATAGTTCATATTAAGAGGTAAATGATACGAAGTTCACCGGGTCATCATGTTAAGAAATAAAATTCAATCAAAATTTTCTGTTGGGGTATGTAAAAATATATAGCTTGAACAGCTGCTGTCCCACACTCCGAGACAGTATGGAGCTACATCGTCATTCAAGAGATCGAGCTGTGTTTCAGGAATAGTCATAAGTTGGAGACAATTTCTCGTAAAACGGAAGATGTTGTTCAGAGTTTGTTTCACAGATATATGTATGACATACTATTGATGCTACAAAAGCAGAACAATGACAAAGCATCGAAATTAGCTAATCCCGAATGAAAAGTGTCATAGCACAACATATTACAAATAATATTTTATGGCAAAATCGATCATTCTCAAGTCACAATCTTTCATCCAGTGGCATGGATATCCATTTAAGTAGCTTCTTTATTTTAAAAGCAAAGTAACACCTTTCCAACAAATGTGTGTGAGGTCGGAATCGCAGCTTAACGGACTATTGCCTAGTACCAGCTTCACGGATGTGTTTTCCGCGGAAAGATATAAGGTGCTGATCAAAATACAGAGTCATAGCGTTTCCTTTTTTTTTTTTTTTCTTTTTTTGCCATTTTTCGTGATAGTAATTAAAACTTTTATTGCGATAACTGTGTTGCAATGTACGTTATAAATGAATGTAATACTGAACTAGACAATATTTTCTCATTTAAAAAAATCGTAGTAACTAACATTATACTTGAACATTTGATTGAACTAACAGTGTTAAACATGGTTTTGAAGGCAACAAACGTACTTAGTTTTCTCTGTAAATTACAGAACACTGTTTGCAATAATTAACACCAATATTTGACATGGTCACGACATGAACTAAGTGTGTCTTCTTCATAAAACATTTAATTACTTATACAGGGTAAGTCACCTAACATTACCGCTAGATATATTTCGTAAACCACATCAAATACTGACGAACCGATTCCACAGACCGAACGTGAGGAAAGGGGCTAGTGTAATTTGTTAATACAAACCATAAATGCACAGAAGTATGTATTTTAACACAAACCTACTTTTTATTTTAATTGAACCCCACCAATACCCGTTACACACAGATTACTTGTTGACGTTCTTCATTGTTGCACATAGGGTACCATTATTAAAAAATACACCCAACATGCTAACAATTTAAATTTAAAAATGTATTATCGTCTCGCTTGAGGTAAACTTTTGTTTGTTGTTTGAGTGTTGGGTCGCTTTCCAAATCCAAATGCTGAGCCGAAAAATAGTTTGATAAAAAACTTTCGCGGTCCTGTACGTATGGTTTATGAAACTGAGTACTACGACACATTCAGGGGATTGATAACCTTGCAGTACCCTTTCAGTAACAACTATTACTACGAGACATTGCAAAATGTAAGCAATTGTTTTTAACTAAAACTTACCCCTTTTCATAAATGTACACCATGTATTATTTTTGTGCCAACAAAACCATGAAAAATCACAAAACGAATGGCATTATTTTTATTTAACTACATTAATCAGGAAATACAAGATAAATAGTAATTTGTGGAGACTTCAATACTAGAACAGGGCAACAAATTGGAAATAAAATAGTAGGACCACATGGAGAAAATATAATAAATGATAATGGGCTGAGATTAATAAATATATGTGAAAAAATTTAATACAAATTTTGAATAGTTTTTATCCTCATAAAGAAACTCATAAATATACATGGCATCAGGAAACACTCCAATTAAAATCAATAATAGATTACATAATACATATTTCTTCTTTGTATTTTGGCCTCCTTTTCCGCAGTTGCAGCTATACAATTTATACTGGTTATGGGAGCGAGAGGAAAACATAAAATTTCTGACTACTGTAGATGTTTTAGAATAAAGAGAAACGAGTCTGGTCTAAATTAGACTAATTTACAGTTACATAAGACAGTTCCATAACGTATAGAAATTGGATTACAGAATAGTTCGACAGAAAATAATGTTAAATACACATCAGGGCATACAGAGGAGGAGGCCAGAGTGAGCATCATCTAGTAAACTCTAAAGTTGTGTTTCCATACATAGATATAGCACATTAAGATGAAAATATTAATGGGGAGAAAAGTTTTAAAATGAAAGTAAAAATTCCAAAGTGTAATTTACATAGCCTAGAAAATGAAAGTACGACGTATTTATACTAAAAAAAGTTAAATGAAAAGTTAACCGAAACACATTTTCACAATACAGACGCCCAATATAAAAGCATCATTAATGCTCTGCATGAGGCAGCAAAGGAAGCCCTGTGAGAAGAAATCTCTCTATTATTTTGATACTGAATTAGAGAAAGAGGTCCAGATAAAGACTGAAAAATACTTAAAAATACTTAAAATGGCTGAATAGACAGAGTATCAAGGACAAGGTAGAACTAAGAAAACAATAAGCAAACATTAGGAAGTAAACATTAGAAGTAAAAATAAGATTTGGGAAACTACATGGAATAAAGTGAATACTCTAATTTGAGGTAACAGAAGTTAAGGGGCATGGAAGATACTGAGAAAACTAAGACAAAATTCGAAAGACTCCTAAATTAACTACAGAAAACAGGAAATCATTTTTTGATAGAGGTAATAACGATATAGAACAAACAGAAAATAATGGCAGCATTTCACTGGACATAGAAATAGTAAAAAATTCAATCAAAACCTTAAAAAAAGGATGTGCTACTGGAAGTGGAGGAATACCAGCAGAACTGGTGAAGTATGGTTCCGATAAATTACATGATTTTTTAAGAAGCCTGTTTGATAAATGCTTAAATAGCGAGGCCATGCCGGAGGACTGGAAAGTAGGATATAAATCGACAATCCACAAGAAAGGATGAATGCAAAAACTACAGAGGACTAACCGTAACTAATGTATTTAGCAGGCTTTATGGAAGAATTATAAAACATTTCTTGGAAACGGAATTTAAGGGAATGGAGGCCGAAGAGAAGGCTGGATTCAGAGCAGATTATCTATTTTGCTTACAGCAAATAATTAAAAAGGAAAAAGTTCGGAATCAACCCGTTCATTTAGTTTTTGTTGATATAGAAAAAGCATATGATAATATACCATTATGTAGCTTGTGTAAAGCATCATAACTACAGGAATTTAGAACCTTTACGAAAACTCAATGGCAAGATTAAAAATACAAAATTATCTCTCACCTGGATTTAAAGTAACAAATGTATTTCGTCAGGGATGCTGTCTGTCTCCAACACTTAATAAAATATGTACCTAAAATACAGTAAAAAAATTGGAGAAGAACCTGCAGGAACATAGGGATCTCAGTAAATAATATCAATATAAACACCTTACAATTTGCTGATGAGCAGTTAATTTTGGCACAGTGACATAGAATACATTACAAGGAAATTAATAGAGGAATACAAAGAATGTGACTTCAGTTAAACCAAAACAAAACAAAATACATGGTGATTGGTGACACAAACCAAGATTTAACACTGGAAGAAGGAATGGGCACAGTTAAACCCACTGAAGAATAAATATTCCTAGTAGCAATTATCACACAAGATGGGAAACAAGACAAGGAAATTAATGCAAGAATAAATGTTGGGATGTGTACTATTGCAAGATTAAATGGTATGCTATAGGATCAACGTATCAGAAAGGAAACAAAAAGAAAAATCTCCAATCATTACAAGCATAATGACATATGGATCAGAAGTATGGGCACTTAAATTGCAAATACAAAAGAAATTGATGGTAACGGAAATGTACTTTTGGAGTCGATCTGCAGGAATATCTAGGAGGTAAAAATCAGGAATGAAGTCATCAGCAAGAAAATGGATGTTAAAAAGTCATTAATAGATTTTATAGGAGGAAAACCATTTTTATGGTATAGGCACAAAGAATAATAGAATGGGAGCCACGGGGAAGAAAGAAGAGAGGGAGACCACCAACTATATGGCTCCAAGGAATTCAGGAAAAGGAATGTAGTAGAAAATTTATGTGCTGCTAGGGAAAAAATTGAGAATTAAGAATATTGGTAGTAAATAATAATGTAATACTATTAATGTAAAATATTGTAATGTATAGTCTTGGTGTACCGGAAAATATAAATTAAATTCATTGTAAAACCGGACAATAATAATAATAAAAATACACCTCAAGAAATTGACGCCTGAAGTAAGTGAAGCGGACAGTTGGTGCACGTCCTGAGACCACAACGCCTGCCATACCCTCACCGTAATCGTGCGCTAACTACGTGCTTTTCAACCAGCAAATATATTTGCAAAATTCTTGGCGTGCAATTGATGTATTTAAATGCAACCAATACCATCGATTTGTGTTTTATCCTTCTAATGATTGCATAACAAATAACGTGGAATATCCATTTAATACACCATAAGATTGTGTTGCAAGTAAATGTGCTTACGTTTTGCAATCTGTCATAGTACTTACTTTCATACGCTCCTACCATTACTACAAGCTGTTTTCCAAAATCTGTTTTGTTCCAAAGATATATGAAGTTTCAGTAGGACACCATATACGGGTGACCTATTTACCTTGAACACCCAAATTATCTCTGGAATAACACAGCTATTGCAAGACGACTTTCACCGGTATCAGTTTAAGGCTGGGGCATAAGAATGTAAATATTTTGAAACATTCTAGAACGAAAGCATATCTGTTTTTCAACACAAACTTATGCGTTTGAAAATCGACACCCTATTCTATTTGCGAGAACCCCATGCTGCTCAGGACGTGCGCTAGCAAAGCGTTTCGTTTATTTCAAGCGTCAACTTCGCTTCGCAATATCTCGAGGATGTAATTGGCGTATTGCGATGCAATCAACGCCATTGTTTCTACGATTTGTCATGCTATAGATTGATGACGAAATAATACAGGTTCTCCATTTAAAAACACATAAGTTTGCGTTAAAATACATAAACAGATAATTTATCAGCATGGTGCAAAAACTGGAATTTGACCCTTAATAATGATAAGCTTGATGTCATCTATATGAGCAATAAAAGTAATCCGTTAAAATTCACTTACACGATAAATTAGTCTAACCTACAAGCCGTCAATTCTACTAAATACCTAGGAGTAAGAATTACGAACTTTTAAATGGGAATGAAAATATTGTAGGGAAGGCGAACCAAAGACTATGTTTCATTGGCAGAACACTTAGAAGATGCAATAGTTCTACTAAAGAAACTGCCTTCACTATACTTGAACGTCCATTTTTTGGAATATTTCTGCGCATTGTGGTATCTACACCAGGTGGGACTGACGGACAATTTAGAGAAAATTCAGAGAACGGCAGCTCGTTTTGTATTATCGCGATATAGGGAGACAGTGTCACGGAAATGATGCACGAGTTAGGATAGGAATCATTAAAAGAACGGCGTTATTTGTTGTGGCAAGATCTATTAGCGAAATTTCTTTCATCAACTTTCTCTTAAGAATGCGAACATATATTGTTAGCACCCACGTACATAGGGAGACATGATTACCGTACCGATTGCGAGAACGAAAAAACCAACTTGTTAATACAGTAATACTTTTGTCACTTGATTAGTATGATTTCAAACAAAGACAGAATTAATGGCGTACCAAAATAACTGCACTTGATAAAGTTCCTATCTGTACAACAATTACCAAATTGCAGGTTTTAGTATAAAAACAGCAACCAGTCACATTAAAGATCGTTTTATTCATTTATTACACGACCAGTTTCGGGCTTGTGCCCATCTTCAGGTGCTTAAAACAGTCAGAATTTTACATGTTACTCCACCAACATGCTACACATGTAAAATTCTGAATGTTTTAAGCACCTGAAGATGTGCACAAGCCCGAAACTGGTCGTGTAATAAATAAATATAACGATCTTTAATTTGACAGGTAGCGGTTTTTATTCTCAACCAAGCATCAGAAACAGTCACGAAGATCAGACAAATCCATTGTGGATAAAACGCAATTACCATACTGATTCAATGACATAAAAAGTCTTTCAAATCTGGTAATGTTTTCAAAATATCACTCACTGCAATATTTCGTTTCTCATTATGTGATAAAACTATTTCAGTCCTCGTCAGACAAATCACTATCATTAAGTGACCTAACAATGTGAACTTTCATTAACAATGAGAAAATCTCTAACTGTGAACTTCACTGAACTTATGAACAAACTACCTTCTACTCTCATTGATAGACAAATTGATCATGTAAAAAGTGCCTACACTGAACTGTTCTAATTAACATAGTATTGCTGTCGACGGGACAATTAGAAAGAATTGAACTGAAAATGGTATTCGTGCTGATCTATTTGGATCAAATCCACATTCAAATTGAGATATTTTTTCCCGGTCATTAATCGATTTTTTGATAGGATTGTTGCTATTAATATGATAATTATTGGTAGTATAAATCTAATATTAATTTTTGTTATTACTATTATAATTATTTTTCTTGTTATTTTCAAGCTTTTTGATTGGAAGTCAAATGTACAAAAACTTTAAAGTTAAATTAAACATCTTAATATAAAAACTAAAATAAATATAAAATCTAAACAATAATGAACTATATAATAAAAATATTTTTTATTTATTGATTAAAATTAATTATTTACTATTTTGACATGTAAAGCTTCCTTCCTTCCTTAACATAGTATTAATAATACTATTCTTATGCAACACTATCACAAGAAACAATGATCTTAATGATCAGATCTGATTGCAAATTAACTCCCAAACTGCTGAAAAAAGGAGGAACTGGTAAAATGACCCGTGGTTAAATGGTAAATGCTAGTTGCACTTAAATGCATTCATCAGCAAAATACAAACACCACTTACAATACTACAACCTACCATATATAACAATAAAAATGTACAAGATTTACGTTAGTTGTGACAGTATTCATTAATATCAGCTTCCTAACAAAAATTACAAACTGCAGACTTAGCTGTGACTCTTCAAAACGGCTACAGCCTTAAACTTTCCGATTTTTCCTCTTTGAGTTGTACATACCGACTGCCGACTGTCTTACTCGACAGTTCGACAACGACTTCTGCTCAATAAACGGAGGCGCTCTGACGCCACAGCTGTGAATCCAAAGGTAGCTATGTTGATCCGACCAAACACTGCTGTATTTAGCTTGTTTGCGTATGCTTGTCGCTCGTTTTGGAAGAATTTTGCATTGTTATGGTGAGTTGTGTGACGTTTACGTGTAGGAATCGTTCCGATTGTGACGGTAAATCGAAGGAAATACCGTTTTATGTGTAAATTGCCTCGATAAAGTGTGATTTTACCACTTTTATTGAAAACGAACCTACACAACATCTTTATTTGTATTGTAGCTTTTTTTCCGTTTTCCTGAAGATGGAAGTTATTTCCCCCCACCTAACACACCATTTACAAATGAATAAGAAATGCAATATAAATTTGATTTGTATTAAGTCAATGGTATCCAAAGCAAAATCTGGTTTTTATCTGACAATCATCAGATTACCTGAAGAAATAATCCACGTTTGTGAATCGTAATATTGTAGTAACAACTATTTTTAAGGAGAATAAACGTGATTCTTTATTTATTTTGTTCAAACAAAAACTTGAAACAACCGGTTTGAGAACTTTACAACTGTATACGTTGGAATTAGCGACTGTAAATACAGACACGGCTATAACACATTGTCGAATGGTGGCCATGGCTTCAAAGCGTAGTACGGCTGGGATACGTAGCGCGATCTCCCTTTATTCTTACCTCCATGGTTTACAGCAGAGACAGACGAATGACTTCAACATGTTATATCGATTAATGCAATGAAACAAAACATTACATACATTTGTTTTCTACATAATTACAGTTAAAATTTCAATAACAAAACGTGCCCAAGGCTGAATGACAGATAAAATTAACCCCTAACTGCATGATTTAATTTCCAAAATAATTATTATCGTGACCTTTTTTTACAAACTTCAATAGTATGAACAAATTTCTGACTTTATTATGGTTCACAGTACCGGTTTTAATTGGCGTGATTTTATACTCCTTCAAAATTGGCTCTTTACATGGAGAAAACAAAAGGCTCGAAATCTGCCTTTTTCTCCTAACACAAACAAAGATATCAGCCGAAGTTCACACTGCAGTCAACCTCAACGCAGAAAACACAAACATCACAGACACTTTCTACGAACTCTGCTGCATCTATTAAACACGTGTTGGTGAACAAAATTCCCACTAGACGCGGATGAAACAATATTACTATCGATATTGCAGATATTTAACAGCATGCATTTAAGGGTTAAGTGAAAATTATATTGCGTACTCCTTTCAGGGTTAAATTCCAGAATAAACAAAATGTCCCAACAAAGCAGCAAATTTGTCTCCAGTCGAGGAAACGTTAGGGAAGCCTCGCAGTAGCGTTGTTTGCGGACTCTTCGGTACGAGTGCGCGGTGGCTTTCGGCGTGTGGAATACTGTGTAGTGGAGCCCCGAGCTGTCACCGGTGTGACAAGCGGCAGCGCGGGCACCGGAGCTGTAAATATGGTGGCGGCCGATAGGCGCGCTGCGGTCGCGGCTGACAGCGGCCGCCACACACGGATCGGTCAGCCGGAGACGGCGGCTGGCTCGGCTGGACGGCTGATACCGCAGCGCTGCATATAGCTCGCCACACGACGCGACACATGCCGGACGGCGCCCAGGAAGCCCCAGAGACCGCGCGCTTTCACCGGGCTTCGGCGAGCGACACGTGACGCCGCGTTTGACGCCACCTGTGCACAGGGATTATTGTGCGCCGGCCGCACCCACGGCGACAGCTTGACGCAGCCGGGCGGGGGACGGCAGCGTTAGGCTTGTTTCACGGCAGCCGACAAGCCGGCACCAGACTTGCGCCCCTTCACACTTACCCGGCAGCCGCCGAGCGGTGCCGTCCTTCCGTTCCTGGTGTATCTTCATTCGCCCTCATACAATAAATGGAGGGCGCCCAGTTATTACTGTGGCTGGTGTTGTACCGGCGTTCAAAGAACAGAAAAAGGCTGCGTTGGGCCCATCCACTTAATACGGGGAGACACTAAGTGGGAGCACTCTTTGTTCTTTTTGAGACATAAGTTTTTTAATTATTTTCGGATGAGTTTACGAATTTTTGACGATCTACACGCACAAATCAACAGTTCCATTCAATGCCTTAACGCCGGCCGCGGTGGCCGAGGAGACTGAGGCGCTTCAGTCACGGTCTGCACGACCACTACGGTTGGGGGTTCGAATCCCCCCTCGGGTAGGGATATTTGTGCCGTCTTTAGTATACGGTAGTTCATAAGTAGTTTGTAAGTTTATGGACTGACGACCCCGTAGTTAAGTCTGTAAGAATGCTGGCAAGGTATGTCTTATTCCAAAAGACATACCTTTTTATAATCATCACGAAAGTTACATTATTATTCCACAGCTTGTTCACAATGCCGTGTGTCAGTAGTGGCTGGTGGACTATTAACTCCTTCAATTACACTTCGTTGTTCCTGACACATGAAGTAAATGCATGTCACGAACTGTGATGAGCAACTGTATTAAGGTTTTCCACAGACATTTTAAGTTTCTTAATTTCGGAAATTAGCTGCATTACCGTTAACTGGAACTCACGACCTCGTCGTCGTTAAGTGTTTCAATGGTAGGAACTATCCCGCTGAAAAAGGTCTATGCCGATTGTATTTCCTGTGCAGCGCATTAATCAGTTCTACGTCTACAGGGTCAAGTTTTCCTCTCTTATTAAATGTTCAAATGTTTGTAGAACTTAACTACGGGGCCATCAGTCCCTAAGCTTACAAACTACTTATGAACCACCTAAGACTAAGGACGACACAAATATCCATGCCCGAGGGGGGGATTCGAACCCCCGACCGTAGTGGCCGTGCAGACCGTGACTGGAGCGCTTCAGTCCCCTCGGCCACCGCGGCCGGCCCTCTCTTATTAATCCGTGATTCAGATGTTTTGAAGTTGCGAACTTTCTCGGTTAGTTACTCATTGCCACAATTTTCTATATCCGAATTGTCATCTTCAGTGACCGAAAAAGTGTCATTAGAATGTGATCTTTTCACAGTCGCATCACTGTGTGTGTGCGAGAAACTGTCAAAAGTCGGGCGTCCTGTACTTTTCTTCAAAAACTGTAACTGCTGATTGTATATGTATGTTCTGGGTGGCTGCCTATCACTACCAGAATTTACAGACGATTTATTCATCCTCTCACTTCTCTGGAAAGAGTCTCGAATATTCGCCCACTTGTTCAGAACAAATTTGCCTGAAACAAAATTATTACCTGAAGTGATACATCACACTACTATCCTCAGAAAAAGAAATTTACTGGTTTTCAACCTGACTAAGATAATAGTATCGTGAAAACGAACAAAACACGACTGTGCGGCAGAACGCAGTTGCCGGGTAGGTATGAAGCCCTGCACTGGCCCGCATGCCTCGCCAACCGCGCCCGGTGTTCCCGACGACAGGGCAGCCGGGCCCACTGCGGCACAGTGGGGGCGGCCGGCAGCCCTCGGTGTTGCCTAGGATCGGCTGTCGGCTATCGGTCAGCCGCCGGTATCGCCCACGGCCAGGCGTGGAGCGTCCGGCTAGCGCCTCACCCTCTCAGCCGGCTAACCGCTGTCGGCTGTCGGGTAGATGTGAAATAAGCCTTACCGGCTAGCGGAGAACTGCGACAGCGCAATGCCCGCTACGAGCGGCACTCTTCCACAAACCTGCGTTTACAGTATCGTCGACGACGCTTCTTCCGTAGTAATTGGCACGGTAGTATCGCAGTCAACGAGATTGTTTCTCCTTTTTCACATCAGTTTCTGGTACGATACCACAAAATCAACTCAGCCCCTTCCAGAACCAAACACTCTGTTCGCCACTGTTGGAAATACCGAAGACTGTGATACCAGCCGCATGCTTTCAAACAAGACGTCATGGAACGACTCACTTCTTCTTCGTCTTCTTCAGATTGGAAGTTGATAAACGTCTTGGATGGGCTACCCCTTTCTTTTGCACCGAGCGAGGTGGCGCAGTAGTAACACACTGGACTCGCATTCGGAAGGATGGTGGTTCAAATCCACCTCCGGCCATCCAGATTTAGGTTTTTCGTGATTTTCCTAAATCACTCCAGGCAAATGCCGGGATGGTTCTTTTGAAAGGGCAATGCCGATTTCCTTCCACATCCGTACTCAAACATTCCGAGCGTAAGCTCCGTCTCTAATGACCACGCTGTCGACGGGACGTTAAACTCTAAGCTTCCTTGAATCCTCCAGAACAGTCAGACAAAAATAGAGTGGAAAATCATCCGCACTTCTTTTTTTTTTTTTTTTTTCTTTATTGTGTTTTATGCCAGTATACAGGCAGCCTCGCAGCAGCACTATAGGCCGCTCTTCAGCCGAAAGTAATAAAAGACATATATGAGTTGAGAATTAAAATACGAAATAGGAGATAAAACGACGGAGATACAGTGACACAGACAAGGCGACAGTTTCCTTTTCCTTCCTTTCTTTTGCGGAGCGAAATTTCTCCGTAGATGATTTTATATCCATCTTGGGCAACAGTCTGCCGGCCGCGGTGACCGAGGGGACTGAGGCGTCCAGTCACGGTCTGCACGGCCACTACGGTCGGGGGTTCGAATCCCCCCTCGGGCATGGATATTTGTGCCGTCCTTAGTCTTAGCTAGTTTGTAAGTTTAGGGACTAATGACCCCGTAGTTAAGTCCCATAAGTTCTACAAACATTTGAACATTTTGGCAAAAGTCAAGTAAAACTTATTAAAGGAATTCACCGCAATTTGGCAGAAATATTGTTTATGTTCACGGCCAGGTGTCGGCCTTGGGCCATTATCAAGTACTATGCATAAAAGAATTGAAAAACATAAGAGTATTAAAAGGCAATATAAATTACAGAGTCGGTGGTTACTTACATGAAACTCTTCATACAGGTGTGTTTTCTAAGTCATTGTCACGCCAATAAAATCGTTAGGACAAGTTGATAAGTCCATGTCATTAACATGAAATAGTAGGTACCACATTTTGTTTAAAATAATTATACAGATATGTGTTCGTTATAATGTCACAAAAGCAACTGGATAATGTTCACAGAGGGTATGCCAAAGATTATTACAAAGATATGTCACCATATTCGTAGATGTAGATGTTTCGGATACCCCTGCTCTGATATTATGTAACCATGATTTTCTCCTTCGACCAACACCTCCCTTTCCTCGTACTTATATTGAAAATATATCACCAAAAATATAACCGAAAACATCCAACGTACATCCTAAAATAACATTAACTAGCGATATAACAACAAAGAAAAAAACCAACCTACGTACCTACTACACACCAGGTAATATATGAAAAAAATTAGTGAACACAGTCAGATTTGCCTACCAAAACAGGCACACTATACGCCATAAAATCCACAAAGGAAACACACACAAATATATATAACAACCATGGATATAACAAAATATGTGTGGCACATGCGACAAATCGTATATTGGCCAAACTGGTAGAAAATTTAGCATGAGATGTAAAGAACACACCAGAGATAGCGAAAAAGGTATCTCTACGTTTTATCAACACCTTGGCACTGAAAAAAACAATAAGTGAAAGCAATAGACTACGCACTTAGAATCTTACACATTGTAGAGGTCTAAAAATTAATATTCTCCGAGAAATAGAATATATTCACATAATCACAACAAATACAATGATATATTAAACGAAAAAAGTGACCTTCAACAAATAAAACTAATTTAAAATGTTATAAAAATTATGGACAGGCATGAAAACGGATAGACACACCAACGGTAAAATAATAAACCGAATTAAATTTTCCGTACAGAAATCATCTGGTTACTAGGAAAATTCTTAATCACACCAAGGATTATATAGTACCAAATCCACTGTAAACATTCCACATACAAAAACAACAAATAACGCACAGACATTACCACTAATATTACATGGTTACTGTAAACTTGTGATATCTCTGAAGTGCTGCTCAAATTATCGACGGTTGCAAAAATATTATAAAAGCTCAATAAATACAGAAAATAATAAAGAACCACGGGAACATCTTACAAAATAAACAGTGCAGCCTGGCAGGAAGTTAAATATTTAGCAAATGTATATTACAAATACGAATGTGGACAAGAGACCACCTATAATATCTTATTGTATTCACAGAATCACCTGATCTTGTTCAAAGACCGAAATTAATTCATAGTGGGAATGTAATGAAACATCATATAGCAGTGTAAGATTATTTATTAGGTATATCGCTGAAAAACATTATACTCAGCGGGCCCCACAAAAGAAAATTATTTTCTTGAAGTATTGATTGGAGAAAATCGTATCAGCCTTCATTCCACTTCATATGTCCCAGGTAATGTATCTTCTTGGTTTAACTGTTTTCAGCAGTTCTTTTTTTTTCTCCATTATCCGTAAAATGTCGAGTTTTGTGACATGATGTGTCCACGCTACTGTCAGATGTCTTCTGTACAGCCACATTTCGAAGGCCTACAACCGTTTACTTAATGATTCTGTCAGAGCCCATGTTTCAACACCGTAGAAGAGGGGTCGAGAACACATAGCTTCTCAGAAACCGTATTCTTCATTAAAACCCCGTGATTTTTGAAGAGAAATCGTGTTGAAAACTGTTCGGGCTATTCCAGTTCTACACTGGACCTCATCAGCAGGATCCCACTGTTCATTTACGATGGTTCCAAGGTATATGTACTGACCTACTTGTTCGACAACATTCCGGCCAACTTTAATATGACAAAGAGTGTCTCTGCTTTACTAATTACCATTTTTGTTGTTTTTTTTTAATTATTTACATCAAGACCGTATTCAGAACTATTTGTTGTCACTCTATCGATAACAAATTGCAATGATTTCAACGTCATCAGATTATCAAATTGTGTTTATCCAGTGCCCATTTAAAGACACTCCCGCATCTACATCATTCAAAACTTCCTTAAAGATGTGATCAAAATACACGTTGAAAATCAGTGGGACAATATACAACCTGTCCTTACAGCCCTTAAAATGTCTACTTCTTCCGTATTCTTCGGTCCAGCCTCACAGAAGCACATTGGTTCCAGTACAGGTTTACAATTATTCCATCTGTACCATCGAAGCCAATGCCTTTGATCACACTAAACTTCAAAATGAGCGGTTCCTAAGGGGAAGAAATCATTTCTTGGTACACAAGCTTCGAACTGTTATAGTCACTTCCACATTTTCCGTGGTCATTAAAATTGACGAAAAATTTCGCCACGTATTATTAAAATTATATCCTTATGTCCTACAACCTCTACAACCTCTGTCTTAAAAAAAGAAGAAAAAATTCACAAGTTCGAAGTTACCGTACGCACAAGACAGCAAAAATAAGCTATTAGCCGTTACTGCACGGTGGATCGCAAATACATACACTACAGGCCATTAAGATTGCTACAGCAAGAAGAAATACAAATGTTAAACGGGTATTCATTGGACAAATATACTAGAACTGACATGTGATTACATTTTCACGCAATGTGGGTGCATAGATCCTGAGAAATGAGTACCCACAACAACCACCTGTGGCCGTAATAACGGCTTGATACGCCCAAGCATTTAGTCAAACAGAGCTTTGATAGTGTTTACAGGTACAGATGCCCATGCAGCCTCAACACGATACCACAGTTCATCTGGAGTAGTGACAGGTATTGTGACGAGCCAGTTGCTGGCCCATCATTGACCAGACGTATTGACTGGTGAGAGATCTGGACAACGTGCTGGCCAGGGCAGTATTCGAATATTTTCCATATCAATAAAAGCCCGTACAGGCCCTGCAACATGGGGTCCTGCACTATCCTGCTGCAATGTAGGGTTTCGCAGGGATCGAATGAAGGGTAGAGCCACGTCGTAACACATCTGAAATGTAACGGCCACTGTTCAAAGTGCTATCGATGCGAACAAGAGGTGACCGACATGTGTAACCAATAGGATCCCATACTATCAGGCCGGGTGATACGCCAGTCTGGCGATAACGAATATTCTCTTCCAATGTGCGTTCACCGCGATGTCGCCAACATGGATGCGACCATCATGATGCTGTAAACAGAACCTGGATTCATCCGAAAAGAATTACGTTTTGCCATTTGTGCACCGAGGTTCTTCGTTCCGTACACAACTGTAGGGGCTTCTGTCTCTGATGCACCATGAAAGGATTCCGAGCTGATAGTCCATGCTACTGCAAAAGTCGTCGAACTGTGCGTGCAGATGGTTATTGTCTTGCATACGTCCCCATCTGTTGACTCGTGGATTGAATCGTGGCTGCACGATCAGTTACAGCAATGGGGATAAGATGCCTGTAATCTCAACTGCTAGTGATACGAGGCCATTGGGATCGAACCGATTCCATATTATGCAAACAGTCATTGGATCGCGACCAACGCGAGCAGCAATGTCGCATTACGATAACCGCAATCGTGATAGGCTACAATCTAACCTTAATCAAGGCTGGAAAGGTGATGTACGCATTTCTCCTCCTTACACGAGACATCACAACAACGTTTCACCAGGCAACGCCGGTCAACTGCTGTATATGTGTGAGAAATCGGTTGAAAACTTTCCTCGCGTCAGTACGTTGTAGGTGTGGTCACCGGCGGCAGCTTTGTGTGAATACTCTGAAAAGCTAATCATTTGCATATCACAGCATCTTCTTCCTGTCGGTTAAATTTCGCATCTGTAGCACGTCATCTTCGTGGTTTAGCAATTTTAATGGCCAGGAGTTTAAATAATGGACAATATCAAATAGTTGAAATTGTAACACAATATTTCATACACATTGATCAGCACTCGCTATTTTCTCATTTACCTAAATCTTTATACGCACTCAAGATGCACCCAAAAAACCATGACGTTTGGGTACCAAAAATCAAGACTCCGCTGAGAGACGGCCTTCCGGTCGTTATGAAATTTGCCTCCTAGTTTTACGAAACCTACTCTGCGATGAAAATTCAACTTTCCACATATTAAGATTGAAAGACGACCGTCTATCGTCTTCCATATATTTTTGTATATTTCTCTAAAGTTATAATTTATTTAACGTCGCTAGATTGTCAATTTGTTAAAACTTGAACCCCACTTTTTCCAAGGCTTGAGGAATAGCATTTTCATTTCATGTGTGAAAATATTAGTTAATATTGCTTGGTTTTTCTTATTTTGTTATGTCAATAATTTATTATTATATTAAATAATGTGGCATAACTTTGGCTTCTCCGCTACGCCACTGTACCTGTGAGAATGTGTATTTGTCTTACTTTTAAGTGGATGTGCGAGAATCTATGGCTGTGTGAATATGGGGAGTGATAGCTCGCTTTGCATAGTTCTCTCGCTCAGTGTCCACAGCTGCTGATACTACCAAAGAGGTTTCCACACCCTTTGGTTGCGAGCTAGTTGGTGAGCCTTCTTTCAGCGTGAGTCTACTCGCTTTCCGTCCCCACCACCGCTGTATCTTGGATTTTCCGGCATCCGTTGGCTTCCCGTGTCTCGTGGCCGCTCGGTTTGGCATTCTATACTGGGCGTCTGGCGAGGTAAGGTTGGTTCTCCTCTATTTGTGTTTGGAGATGGTAGCGTTTCATTGTGTAGCACGTTTAACTTAGATCCGTGAACTTAGAATCATTTTTTTTAAATATTATCTCCGATAGTGTGAGGAAATGTGTTCTCGTTTTTCAGTTCAGTGATTTGCAATAGAGCAATAGATAAACGTGGTGTGTGATCCTAGTTGCAGTTTGATAACGGTCTGGTATGTCAAAACTCTTGCGATCATGTGGCGTTGTATGAACTCTGTGTACATACTTTCTAGCTTTGTGGGGCCCGATTTCTAATAGGTGATATGTTCACTTTTGTACAGTGCTTGTAAAATTCTTCTCTCGTTTCCTTCCGTGAGTGATATGTGATATGTGTTCTTAGGACAAAGCCTTCAGCTTCCACTCTTGGTTGTCCCCATCAGGCAAGTAACTATGGGGTTTCATCCTGATTTCCACTAATATTTCGCGACTTTTCTCCCCGCATTTTAATTTTGTTGTTTCTTCTCCGATTTGTAATACGCACTCTGTCCTTGTCTCTGAGCCTTGTACAACCTTCTTCTTTCGCTTCTTCATGTAATTCTAAGCATTTATAGGGGTTGCATGCCAGAGTTCTTACTCATATTTTTCCTACTTTGTAATTACTTCACTTTTAAGAGTTTTGGAGACTGGAGTTCATCCGTCTCTGTAATCGCTCCCTATCGCGTGTATCTGCATTTCTTTCGCATTTTCATGTAATTCTAAGCATTTCTATGGGTTGCATGCCGTAATTCTTATTTTATTTTTGCGACTTTGTCATTATTTCATTTTTGTGGTTTTTCTGAGACAGGAACTCATCCGTATCTGTAATTGCCCCCTATCGCGTGTAGCTGTATTTCATTCACTTCCTTATATAATTGTAAGCACTTCTATGGGTTGCATACTGTAGTTAATTTTCTTTATTTTTCGGAAATTGAATATATTCAATTTTACAGGTTTTCGGAACCACGTGGGGTCCGAATTCAGACTTCCGGGGTTTGCAGCTAGTTGCCTGAATTCACGCCACTTCTCATATAAAACCAGTACTTAGATCGATTTCTAACAGACCACAACTTAAAAATCCACCGTGATTTTGTATTATGAATCCGATTTTCAACCACTTCACCTTCAGTGAAGTGCGTTCATGTAACGTAGCTCTGTGTCGCCGTTAGCGTGTTTTCTCGCGGTCCAATTCAGATGTAATTTAACTTGCCTATGCACACGCACCAGCTTGAAACAGGCACGGCAGACCAGAGCCAGTTTCAAACTGTTTTTGTGTATTGTGTTTTGTGCTACCTCCGACTTGCTGAATTTCGCCTGCTTCCGCGTCGTCTCAGCACGCTGATTTTGGTGAGTTTGGCTGTGGCATTGCGTGTGTGTGAGCTAATGAGTGTTGTTTGTGAATCCTTCCCCTCAATAGCGTTAGATCAAGTATAATTTAGGCTGGACACCGTCCGCATTAATCCATGTAAGAGATGTATTGTATTAACAAAATTAGTTTCCCATTTTGCTGAATAAACAAGTCTAAGTTCAGCAAAATCCGTAATTTGCCTATAAATTGTAGTTTCAGAGCACCTTCCCTCTTTTATTGCATATTGTTCTTCACAAGTGCTGAGGACACAGTCAGATGCAATTGATTTACGACTAAATTTCGTTGCGCCGTGAATGTTTTCTTACCATCCTTTCTAAGATAACTTTAATTCTGGTGGCTTGCTTATTAATGTCTGTGTGTAATAACGTGTGAGCTGCTATGTATATTGACCACTGTAGTATTAACCTCCTGTTATTGAAGTAATTTGAAACTAGTCAGTTCTCAGTTTGGGCCAGGGAACAAGGCTTTATAGTAGGGAGTAACCGGTAGTTCACACGGACCTTATTTGCTAATTTGAGTGATAAAACAAAGCTCTTGTTTTGTACAGTGGTCGACTTTTAACGTTTGCTGTTTTTGCTGGATGAACACTTCATTTTACTTTCGTTTTTCTTTGCTGATACCGTGGAGAATCAAAATACCTACAAGTGCTTTTGTGTTCTTCAGTCTGTAGACAGGTTTGATGCAACTCTCCACCCCACTCTATCCGAGCAAGAACGGCAACACACGTCCATTTGAATGATCTTATTGTTTCCGTCTCTTGGTCTCTCACTGCACTCACTAGCTATTCTTTGATGTTTGAAAATGTGTCTAACCAATCGTTCCTTTCTTTTAGGCAAGGTACATCAACATCTTCATGGGATGCTCTGCAAATCACATTTAAGTGCCTGGCAGAGGGTTAATCGAACCACCTTTATACTATTCATCCACCATTCCACTCTCGAGCAGCGCGCGGGAAGAAAGAATATCTGAATCTTTCCGTTCGAGTTATGATTACTCGTATTTCATTTTGATGATCATTGCTACCTATGTAGGTGGGAGTCAACCATATATTTTGGCATTCGGAGGAGAATGTTGGGCCGCGGAGGTGTAGCCGAGCGGTCTAAAGCGTCTCGCTGTGGAGCGCGCGGTTGCTCGCCGTGTAGGTTCGAGTCCTCCCTGGGGCATGGGTGTGTGTGTTGTCCTTAGGTTAGTTTACCTAGGTTTAAGTAGTTTGTAAGCTACTAACTGATGACCACGTAGTTTGGTCCGATAGAATGACAAACATCTGAACATTTTTGAGAATGTTGGTAATTGGTAAGTAGACCACGCCGCAGCGATAACCGCCGTTGTTGTAATGATTCCCATTCCAAATTCTGTAACATTTCCGTGACGCTGTCTTCCCTGTATCATAACAAAAAGATGCATTTTTATTGTATTAACAAAATTAGTTTCCCATTTTGCTGAATAAACAAGTCTAAGTTCAACAAAATCCGTAATTTGCCTATAAATTGTACTTTCAGAGCACCTTTCCTCCTTTATTGCAAATTGTTCTTCACAACTGTACAGTACCTACTCATTAATTATGTTATCTACCTACCTAATCTTCAGCATTCTTCTTTTGCACCATATTTCAAAAAGCTCTGTCCTCTTCCTGTCAGAACTATTTATCGTACAGATGCAAGAAAGATCCAGCAGCTGTGTTACGATTTTTTTATTGATTAAGCGACCGGTTTCGGTGCTACATTCGCACCATCTTCGAATGTTCAAATGTTTGTAGAGCTTATGTGTCTTAACTCTGGGGTCATCAGTCGCTGAACTTACAAACTAGTTATGAAGTAGCTATTACTAAGGACGGCACCAATATCCATGCCCGAGGGGGGATTCGAACCCCCGACTGTAGTGGCCGTGCAGACCGTGACTGGCCGCGCCGCAGACCGCTTGGCCACCGCGCCTGGCGCACCATCTTCAAGCCCGTGTTTCTAAACGTCAGTAATAGCGCGGCCGTTGACACCCTTTTTAAATGGGCTATTATTGGCAGTTACACAACGGGGACCTGAAGATGGTGTAAGTATAGCACCGAAACGGTCGCTTAATTGAATGAAAAAATCTTAACACAGCTGCTGGTACTTTCTTCAATCTTCACATTTATCAGCTGTACTTCCAGCCCATTCATTGTGTAGAGTATTTATCGTCCATCTTACACTCCAGCAAAAGGCAACACTCCACAGAAATGCTTTCAGAAAAGTGTTCCTTACACTCAAATTAATATCCTATGTTAGCAAATTTCTCTTTTCAAAAACACTTTTCTTCCCATTGCCATTCTACATTTTATAACCACTGTTCTGCGACCATCATACGTTATTCTACTGCCCAAGGAACTAAACTCATGCCGGCCGCGGTGGCCGAGGGGACTGAGACGCTCCAGTCACGATCTGCACGGCCACTACGGTCGGGGGTTCGAATCCCCCCCTCGGGGATGGATATTTGTGTCGTACTTAGGATTAGCTAGTTCATAAGTAATTTGTAAGTTTAGGGACTGATGACCCCGTAGTTAAGTCCCATAAGCTGCACAAACATTTGAACATTTGAACTAAACTCATCTTCCCCCCTTATTATTTTGTTACCTAATCTAATTACTTCAGCAACGTCTCAATTTCTTACATTGCATTCCACTACCCTTGTTTTGCTCTTGTTAACGTACAGCAGATACGTTTCCCTCAAGACTCTGTCCATTCCATCCAGTTACTCTTCTAGGTCTGCTGTCTGTGGCATAATTACAATATCATCAGCAAAACGCAAAGTTTTCGTTTCTTCACCCAGAACTTTTACTTGTTTTCCTTCACAACTTGTTCAGTGTACAAACTGAATGGCATTGAACAAAAGATACAACCTTGCCTTACTCCCTTCCCTTTCCTTTCATTCGACTTTAAACTGCTGTTTGGTTTCTGTACAAATTATTAATAAACAGCCGTTCCCTATATTTTACTCCTGCTGACTTCAGAAATGGAAACAATGTACTCCTTTCAACATTATCAAAAGCTTTCTCCAAATCTAGAAAAGCTAAGAGTATAGGTTTGCCTTTCGTCATATGTCTTCTTAGATAAGTAGTAAAGCAAGTACTGTCGCGCGTGTTCCTAGATTTCTCGTGAATTCAAACTGATCTTCCTCGAGTTCGGGTTCTACGGATTTTTCCGTTGTTCTGTAAATAATTTGTATTAGAATTTTGTAACCTGAGTTATTAACCCGACTGTTCTGTAATGTTCTTATTTGGCAGCGTCTGCTTCCTTTGCAATGGGCATTATTACATTTGTCTTAAAGTCCGAGGTGATATAGTTTTGACTTGGCTGGCTCTCCCAGATACTTCAGTAGGGAATGTCTGTAGATTATCCGTCTTTGGTTTACAAGTCCGACCAATCACTCCAAAAGACATATATAGAGAGTAGATAATGGTGAGTAATGCAGTGAGTAATGCAGAAGACTGTGAGAAATAGGAAGACAGTCTCAATGTGCAAGAAACACGCCGGGCTAAAGACAGTGACAGAGACAAATTGAAAATGCCAGGGAAGGATAATGTAATAAGGAAGATCGAGAGAATTGGAAATAGTGGGAGTCAGGCAAGGAAAATAGCCTATGGGAGAAAAATAAAATGTGGGGATTGATACACATAGACACCGATAGTGAATGGGAGAAGCTGTGTATGGAAAATGCATTACAGTAAGAGGCTGGGTCAAAGAATTTACCGTCTTCCTTATTAAAAGAACGCGAATTTCCTTGTAATGGTAAAATTTTTGTGATGGCGGAATGGGGACTAACGCAGATCGTTTCCCCATCTTTCAGTGATGATCGTACTCCCCTGTTTCAGACAGGGGTATTTTTCAGTTGGTATAGTGCTGTGTGACAGTTTTTGGTAAAATATCTCATTGCCGGTAAATCTTCTCCATCCGTTTTCTGGAGGGATGTTAAATATTTTAGGAACAGGTAGTATAGACAAATGCAATAAAATGTCATATTACATGCGTTCAGATTTTATTAAATGCAGACATGCAGCTGTAACTCCAACGAGCTCAAAGGAATGGTTCTAGATAGAACATCATCGTATTAATTAAAAGGAAAAATTTGTTGTTATTTTAAATGTTCATTTCTATTTAATTAACCGGATTTACGCCGTGTGGGAATTGCTCCGTAGTCTGGAGCGTCACATTACGGATCGCGCGGACGCTAACGGTGCGGGTTAGAGTCCTCCCTGGGCCATTTGTTTGTGTGCCGTCCCCAGTCCAAGTTAGTAGTTGGTTATTAGGAACCGACGACCACAGAAGTGTGGTCCCTTATGACTACAAACATTTCAAATATTTTGAAGCAGTTTTCGGTCATCTTCTATGACTGACATTGAAACTGATCAGAAATCAGATATGAGGACGGAAAAGAAGAAAGAAGAGGATTAAGCGTCCCAACTGACACAAGATCTTTATGGAGTGAGCAAAAGTTTTGTTAGTAGCATAGATGTTGGAGAAGGCCTTCCGTACCGTTCAAAGCAACTAGTAAGGAATACTATTACTTCAGACAAACTTAAATTGGAAAGAACACGTAGATAATGTCGTGGGAAAGGCAACCAGAAACTGCGTTTTATTGGCAGAATCCTTAAAGATGCTACAGAACTACTAAAAAGACTGCATACTCTACGTGTCTTTTTTTTTTTTTTTTTTTTTTTTTTTTTTTTTGGGGGGGGGGGGTATTTCTGCCCAGTGTGGGATCCTTATCAGGTGGGTTTGACGGAGGACATCGAAAGAGTCCATAGAAGGGCAGCTCGTTTTGCATTCTCACATTACAGGGGAAACAGCATTACGGAAATGATACAGGATCTGGGATGGGAATCATTGCAACAACGGCGCTTATCGCTGCAGCGTGGGCTACTTAAGAAACTCCAATCGCCAACAATGAGTCCCGCTTATGTAAGTTGAAACGATCATCACAATAAAATAAGACAAACCAGAGCTACAACGGAGAGATTCAGGTGTTCTTTCTTCCCACGCTCTATTCGAGAATGGAATGAGAGATAAATAGTTCAAAGGTGGTTCGATGAATCCTCTGCCAGGCACTTAAATGTGATTTGTAAAGTATCCCATGTAAGTGTAGCCGTAGACGGCTCGAAATATTCAGGAAAATAATGGGAAACCAAACCAAAAATATAACGTCCGTCGTTCTCCAGAAGAATGCTGATGGTTAGACGGATAGATAGCGTAACTAATGAGATGTTGAATCGGAGAGAAAATAAGGATCTGGCATGTCCTGACTAAGAGAAGGGATTTGTTTGTGGAACACATTCTGAGACATGAAATCATCAATATGCCACTGGAATGAAGTGTGTAGGGTAAATATGGCAGAGGGAGACCAAGAAACGAATACAGTAAGCACATTCAAACGGGTGTGGGTTACCGCTCTTATTCAGAGAAGACGTGACTTACACAAGACAAAGTATGATGGAGAACTGCGTCCAAGAGATGAAAAACGATCTTCCTGGACGATATTTTTATAATAACAACATTCACGATCGCAGAAGTAATTATTATTTTTTTTGTTTTACCTGTTTTAAACTAATACAGGTCATCTTCAGAAATAATAAATATACAGCCCATGTGCTCAGTGCTGGACCCTGCAAGGACTGCAGTGGCTGATTTCTGGCTGAAAGTTGGTAACATTGAACAGTTACCAACTTAGGCCAGAAAGCAGCCACTGCAGTCCTACAGGGTCCAGCACCGGCCACATGGGCTGTATATTTATTATTTCTGAAGATAACCTTTGTTGGGTTGAAACAGGTACAATAAAATTAAAAAATTTCTCTCTTCGATCAAGAATGTTATAAGAATACAAAATCTGTCTCCAGACTGAAGACCATAACGCCACCAGAAGGACGGGGATAAAATGTGCAGAGGAGGAGACATAACTGAGCATGTGGAGGGGAACTGGAACATTTTAGTGGCTTAATACTATTCTCCACAACAAAGAACCACGAAGGAGATAGTGGAAACCTGAGCATTTCACCTCTTTCATTTAAATTAAAATAAAGCCTTTGTCGTATATTTGTGTGTATATGATACATTATGCGGGACTTTTTCCTGACAGAGCTGTAACATTTCCCCAGTGGCCGACGTAAAAGAGTGAGCAAATATACGGTGGTAACAGAGCTGACCAGAGTGGACGCCACTTGGCAGCCGCGTGAGTAAATTACGCTCTCGGCCGCAGGCTTATAAAGCAGATTTGTTCCGGAGGCCCAAGTCTCTCATCAGGTGCATTTAATCTCGGCCAGTGGAGAGTGTGACTACATCACGAAAGTGCAGAGCTGCCCTGCGCGGAGACCAGCCACGTTACACACAAGGGTAGGTGCCTCCGTCATGGTGCCCATCATACATAGTGATTATTTCAAGCAGCTCTAGGGATTTACCAATGAGAGGATACGCAAAATAAAAATATCTGATGCATCTTTTCCATTCTAGAGACCATTTACGGGCACTTTCTTTGATACATAGTTACGGAACTGTCACAATTAAAATGTAGGTGTTAACGTATAACTGGAGTTGACTGACAAGGAAAATACATGGGCTCGAACAAACATATCTGTATGAACCTTTGGTTACAGGGTCTCTACGTACACCTCAATGTGCTGGTGGGTGTCGTTCTTATGGAAAACTCTGCAATCTTGCTGTAGATAGAACTTTAGATATAATTGTAGACACCATACTCAATGCAGAAATCTTTCTCTAACTTATGTAATAATCATCTTACACGTTCTTTAGCGTATTGTCGTCAAAAGCCGTGATGATAGTTGCATTTGTAACCTTCTTCTCGGAAGACTGTTGGTATTCACTGTCACTGCTTCCATAGCCTCTTCACGCACTTACCGTAAAAATACCGCTTGCAATGAGTTGTTCATATCATCATTATGTGTTAGTGTTACAATAGTATCTAACTCATGCTCATATTTCTGTACCATAACAGATACGAGAAAGCATGCAAATGATTCATATTCTACACTAATACCATCTTCACGAAGAAGGATTCTTCGCAATACATTTGCAGGATTGATTACTAATCGCCGCCCCATCTGACGCTTCACCACACAAATAAAGTCACAAAACGCAACTTCGGAGGCACACTGCACCGTCCCTACTGGCGAACCGACAGGTTACAGTGCAATGTGGCAAGGCACGAGCAGAGGCCTCTGACGGACGACTGCAGAGTTTTGCAGATGCGGTAGTATCACTAGTGCAATAAGGGCTCTTTACATTTTCTCTCGTACGATTTTTATGTACATTTGTTTGTTCGAGCCCAAGTACTTCCCTTGTGAGTGAAAGTCCGTTGACCCCCCCCCTATATATATATATATATATATATATATTGTCTTGTAGACCCGCACATCATTTTTTCGCAACCTTATAGATGCATCTTCAAGTGAAATTACTTTACAAAAACGAAAGTGTTTTAATAAAATGAATATTAACATTAAAAAAAGCAAAAAATCTAAACAATTTGCGTATCAGAAACGTAAGTGCAAATTTTTGGAAGCCAGTAAGTTAGTTATTGCAAAATTTCTCTTTTATATTATTTATAATGTTTTGCATATAATTTCTAGGTTGAAAACGCGGATTAATGGTCAGGTCCTCCCGCTAGCAGCTTACCTCAGTTCGTCAGAATTTATACGATTCCGTGTAGCTGTGGAGACGTATACGTGGGTACCACAAAAAGAAGTCAAGAAACGATTAGATGAGCACAAGAGGAACTGTAAAAGGGGAGAGATTGACAGATCAGCTGTTGCTGAACATGTTTTTCAACCAGGGTTTTTGCAGTACGATGGAGGAGGGCGTGAAACTAAATGAAATTTGGATTCCGGTTTTGAAGAAGAAATGTAAGTCTTCCACCATGGGACGATATTAACGGACAGAGACAATCGGCAACGACGAATTGCGCACGCAGATCAAAAACATCTGCCGTCACACTTCTGCGCGCGAGCCCTCGTAAACGGAGTTTGGCTTCAGTCAGTAGCGAGCCACGATCCCCTTTGAAAATGTCCTGCGCAATCTGGGACGAAACGTTGGGTTTCCATAATAAATCCACAAAACCACGGCATAATAGCTAGGAAATTTTTAGTAATTTTGATCACTATCCCTGTCATTTGTAGTTATTATAACTTCGCCTACAGCCATTTCAAATACGCCATCTGCAATCATTGTACGCTACACCTATTCGAGACTTCAGTGAGCTTGTGCCAGCACCTTTAGCACACAGTCTCGCATGGACTGAAATTCTGCTGATTTTAATGCCGCTTACATCTAATCGCGTTCGTTCCTATTAACGGACTATGTTACTTTAGAGATTCGAGTTTATGATTTAATTACATGTGAACCAACTGGTCTATCCTAAAATAACTTACAGCATTTACTTCCTTGTTTTATTCTACTTTATCTTATATGGAGCAATTTGCTTTTAAAGTGCCCTCTCTCTCTCTCTATCATATATATATATATATATATATATATATATATATATATATATATATATATATATATATATATTAATTTTAGTTTGGACGGTGGATAGCGGGATTTCACTAGGATCATCCAAATTTACAACTGTACAGCTCGAAATATATTTGAGCAAATTTAACGAAATTTTAATAGGTTATAACCACATGTATTCATAGTGGAAAAGTCAAATTACAGAATTTTTTAATTAACCAAAAAGATTTTGTGGTTTTACTAAAGTAACCTTTTCTCAGCCCGGGATAAGCTTACAACAGTAAGACTGGATACATTTTGAAGGTTTGATTTCGTGACTGTAAGAAGCTGTAACCAGCGTGAGCATATAACATGACACGGATTTTATAGAGAATAATATTTAAGACAGTTTTTCCATGTTCCATAGCAGCTTTAAACCTCACGGCAAACCAAGTTTCTCCAGATAATTCTTTGAGTGTTGTAGACGGGGACATTTCCCCACCTTTACCTACAATAGGTACCTACAAAAACACGCCTGTATTAGAATGCAACTTAATGTCAACGTTTCTAATCATTGAGTCATGAACATTTCGAGATTTTATATTAAGAACATTGAAACAGAAAATGTAAATGTTCGTAATCTTAAATCTCGGAGAGTTTTTGCCGGCTGAATTGAAATTTTGACACAGTGTTGCATTAAAATATACTCGTCGTTTTAGATCTTTTTCTTTTTTAAATTTTTATTTGTAATAAGTTTGGAAAATCCTGTTACAAACAGGTATACTTTCGTGAATATGTTGCAGCTTACGTCATAATCAGCCATATTCGCCACTTTTCTCATTTATTTAATGATCATTGATATCGCTTGAAAATGTACTGAGGCTTGAAAATAAGAATATCAAAAGTATTTGTTTAATTAAGTAGATAAATAATGAACAACAATCGGTAAATGTCTAAATCAGCGGCATTGACGTACCGGTGCATTTCTTAACATGATGTGGCGTGACAATGTTGTGCTGACATCCGTCGCTGCGCATACAGGACGCAGCTGCGAAAGTCAGTTGTTTGTTGATGGGCGTCAAGTGAAACAACTGTGCTATGAAGAAAAATATGATCACACATTAAATAATCATTGAAAATCAGCAAAATTTGAAATTAAAAGTATTTTTAAATTTAATAATGGGGCCCAGTAGGTGGACGTGTGAACGTAAATTGCTCAGTTTGAATTGTAGAAAGTAAAGACACGTTTTACCAATAATTGCGAAAGGCCAATGTTTCGAATGGTTATTATCTTTAAAGAAAGTCATGTGGCTCAGTAGGTGGACTGGTGAATGTAAATGGATAAGGCGGTATTGAAAAAGTGTAGCGCTGATGTTCCAACGACCGTTAAATTCTATTTGAAAACTGTCATATAGAACGAGGTGAATAGCGTTTTGTAATTAACACAAAATGCTATTCCCCTTATTCTATGACAGTTTTCAAAGAGCATTCAACGACTATTGAACCTCATTAGAAACATGTGTTTAGTACTGAGTTTACACAAAAAAAATCGTCGTTTGTACTATGCGTCAATACACTGCTTTCTGCTGTTGTTTCACAGTTTTGTGATAAAGTACAGATTCTTCAGAAAAAGAAGGTTCATTGAACGAGCAGTGTTATCTGCGACATTATTTTCATGTATTGTGAAAAGCAAAGGTCTTAAAACACTCCCCTGGGTCACGTCTCAGATTAAGGTCTGAAGACCTCTCTCCATTGAGGATGACATACTACGTTCTGTTAGCTAGAAACACCCCTATCTAGTCGCACAGTTGGTGACGTATTCGTTATGCTAACACTTTGTTCATCTGGCGACGGTGTGGAGCCGTATCGAACGCCTTGCGGAAATCAAGAATCGCGACTTTTACCTGGGAACCAGTATCTCTTGCCCTCTGGATCTCGTGGATATATTCAACGAGCTCTCCAATGCTGAGCGATTTCAATTTCTATCCCTCGGACACTAATTTCAATATCTTCCATTTTGTCTTTCGTATGGATGTTATCTCCGTGAAACAGCGTTGGAAAATGACATACATTGTTTCGGTCTTTTATGTATCATCCTCTGTTTCAACACCATAATGACCACAGCGTTTAGATATCTGGTTACTACCCGTTCACCGATATGAGTTAGGACCAAAATTTTTTGGAATTTTTTGCCAACTCAGCACACAAAATGTTGCTGCCAACGTAGTTTAACGCTTCTCGAGTGACATCCCTCATTTTGGCTACTTTTTGTATCATTTAATTTCTAACTTGTCTTCAAGACTGACTACGTTTACATTTGCGGACTAGTTTTCTTTCTTCAGTGGAATGTTTTAAATAAAACAAGAAAACTTTGTCTGCTGTTGGTGGATACATTAATTTTTGAAATTAAAACATATTTAATCCTGTGTCACTGAGATGCAGTTCATTAACTTAGTATATAACCGATTCAGATACCTAAACCAATCCCCTTCTAAAATACATTGCCAATAACAGACTGTAAAACATCGCAAAAAGTATTAACAGTGCTACCTGGAAATCTTGTGAAAATGAATGTCGAATTACCGATTCTTATCTTCCATCAAAATTATTGTTAGATAAAATTTGACAGAAGATTAAAAAGTAGTAACATTTACTGCGGTCGTGTAACGTATAATAATGCGCTGTTCGAAGTGATTTTAAGGAAGAGTTTTATTTTCGTGAAAACAATGCGGCTCAGATGTCAAATTTAATTGTAACGGAAATAATTAAAGCTCGACTTTGTTTTAATTGGGGGTTTCACTTCACTGTAATTAGCTGTCGAGCAGCCATTTAAGAGTTTAAAATTACGTGACACAATAAAGACGGGAACTTCGGCAATCCGCGTCTCTCAAGATATACCAAGTTACACCACGAGTAACAGTAGCAGCGAGTAGAATTAGAAATTATGAAAGTTGAACAGTTTTAAGTGCTCTTTTGTAAGAGATTGGCACGTGGAACCAAGTCATAGGAGTCATCTCCTTCGGTGGCTTAATCAATACCATAACATTTCGGTGACAGCAGAGTTGAAGCCGAATTTCTGAATAGAGTTTTACGTAAATACTTCAGCAAGAAAGACGATATAATATATTTCAGATTTCCAAATAAGAACAGCTTCAGCATGAGTCCGATTGAAGTGCATATCGTAGGTGTTCATAGAGTCTGTCAGAGAGTATCTTCAGAATACAGTATATTTAAACCGCTGAATATACGTTAGTCAAGATTAAATTTATGTACAATTATGGCATTGAATCGGGTGACAGCTTATTTCAATGTTGAAAGACCATATAGTGCGAAAATAGCATTGCTCGTGATTAAAACAATGGGATTAAGGGATAAATAATGTATTTTAACTTTGACATAAGCGATCACCCGATTTAGTGCCATTATTTTAGATGATTTTAATCTTGAATAATGAACCATTTCATTTTTAAAGCTACTGCATTCTGAAGAGCTTCTCTGATTAAGATTCTCTGTAACACCTACGATATCCACTTCTTTTGGACGCACGCTGGAGCTGTTCTTATTTCGAAATCATAAATATTTAGATAGTTTTTCTTGTTCAAGTATTTACACAAAACCCTATTTAGGAACTCCGCTTCAAGTGGTCTGTCATTATAACATTACTATCGTTACCCGAAAGTGAAGTTGTTGATACCGCCAATTACGGAACAATTGACCAGCGACCTGTAGATTAACAAACTTTAGAGCAAGAAATGTGGAAGGGCTGTCCAATGATTGTATTGAACATCTTTACCTTAGACCCACAATTTATTTAAATAGATGTAACAATTTTAGAAAAAAAAAAACAAGTCTCAAAAATTCTTAAAAAAATTAAATTGAATTCTAAAAGCATACAGTAAAAGAAAGGGTCCAAAGGTTCTTTAACCCGAAAAATAGCTTTTACAACACAAGAGACAAAAGCATCCAGAAATAAGTTTTCATTAACTCATTTATGCTTTTAAGGAAAACAAAAAATTTGAACAACTAATCTACATAAGTCATATATTAGAGGGGCTAATTTGTACAATCAGTTGACATAATTACTTAATTAAATGTTTAGGTTCAGTACTTTCCAGAAAATTACGGGGCAAGCCACTTTAAGTCGGAAAGTGCACAGAGCCTCTGGTATCACGAAACTCGCTACAAGAACTACACTACAGGAATCACCTTAAATGCTGAAGCAAGAAACAAATTCTGGCCCCCTTTTAAGACAGTAGAACTTCACAATCCGGATCTACTTTAGTGAAAAGTTTACATGATTTAAACATAGAATTACGTTACTTAAGTTGGGAGCCCAGGAAAAATCCAACTGGTGTACTTTCAGCCACGGGAGCACACGGACGGCAGCCAATCCGGTAAACGGATCTGTCCCCGCACACAGCGAAACAGTCGACAGTCCCACTAAGCACGCCAGCAACGGGCCCCACCACAATAGCCACAACCAAAACAGAATCTGGCTCTATCAGAGACAACTATTACTATGGCATTAAAAATACAAACATAAAACACGTAAATCTGGACGCCAGAAGTTACATGAAACTTATGAGGCTCAAAGGCATTATTTACAGGCGTGTGAAACCATTTCCCACAAGGGTTCTTTGAATTAAGCAAATTTAGACAAAAACCAGAACAATGACTTGCAGGGGGACAAAATCTTCACCAGTTAGGTAGCTCAGCAAAACTCAGCTAGTAACTGTCAGAATAAAACATAGGGTGGGTAAGACGGAGCACTTCCTTTATCAGTTTGCAATATTATACCAGTCAGTCGTTGCCCCAGTAAACGCATCACCATGCGCAAGGACAACTTCGAAATATCGTTCCAGAGTCCGGAAACGACACTTGCTGGTAAGGCAGACAGTCCATCCCCGGCGAACTCAGCCGTCCGCTTGTAGACAAACTGGAGAAGCAGCGGTAATCTCCACCACATCAGCGATCCCCGTGCCATGCTGGCGCAGATGGACACACTGAGACATGTGACCACCTCGTGTGTTCCTCCTGGCGCACTCGTCCTTGCCGTCATCGCCCTGGTCCCCTGGTTAACATACTATCACGTGGTTACTCCTCTTTCCAGGGCAGAGCCCCCTGGGAACGATCACGCGCGCCAAAGATAAACAGGCGAGCACGATCCGATAGATCGATATACAAGAGGTGCGATAGTGTTCGCAGCGGCTGTCTTTGGTGTACTCTACATTACAGCCACTGTTGGCTGGTAAAAGTCAAAATTTCAGGTGTCAGTCCTGAATAATTTACTTAAATTATATTTGATAAATGAAGTGCGTCTAGAGAGCCTTCCAATAATTCACACGTCTGTTTAAATATTCCGCAGTGTGAAGTAGGCCACTAGCGTGAAACCCGTTATTGTTCAACACATTTTAAAATATGCAAACAGAGACGTTTGCTACTCCTTGAATTAATCAATTGCGTTATACACCCAAATAAATCATATCGATTTGTAGTATGATTTTGGAGAGTACGAAATATTCGAATATTTAGAATCTTGTTCATGTAAACTATATGTTGGTAGAAATCCAATAAGACTGTAAAATTATCATTATTGTGCAGCATCTGTTATCATAGTGTACCTCAAATCATTTCCAAATTTCTAGATTTCGAAGAAACTTATCAGAAGCGACGTTTGAGTATCATCTCACACATTTGATTTCCCATGAGAAATGTCACAGTTTACAGTCTAAAACGGAAAACCATCAAGTGAAACAGGTCCTGTGTCACTGGTGCTCTACTATTTCTAACCAATAAAAGCACGAGATATGGTCATCCGTTTTAGGTTCTTTGCAGATCACGCTCCCATTGATTATCAAGTGCCAATCAGGAAATTCATAATAATTGTAAAATTAACAATAATACATTTCCTTGAGACAATATTGTCTTTTTATACCAAAGGTATTAAACATAAGGAGAACCCTGGCAATATTTTTTATTTTTATTATTATTCTTTTTGTTATTGTTTTTTTTATTATTTCTTTTGTATTCAGGTAGATCTATGCTTTGCTGTAGTTGGTTCAATTCGTTCATGGTAGTTCGTTGAATATTTGGCTCAGCTTTTTTATTACAAATGGCGTTGAGCCCGCTGACTGGGCGCGCTGAGCCACTGCGCCCAGCGACAATTTGATACGCATTTCACAGGGAACATGAGGCAGAATTAAAGTATGTGGTGTGGAAAGAGACATGTTTTAAAACAGACCGTGTAGTCACTTTGGCTGGAACGCTGTGTTAGCTGAGTGGTCTAAAGCGCCTACCTAGTAAGTCGAATGTCCCGTGTTCGAATCCCAGTCACAGCACAATTTCTAATTCAATGCCTCTCTTTATGTTTAATTGTAAAATGGTCTACACAACGTACCTCTGTGGTGCTGACAACTGTTATATCAGCGTAGTGCATACTCGTGCACAATTCCTCCATGATCAATCAGGGATCAAAAACCTGTGAAAAGAGGTGGAGATATGCTCTGTCTGCTCCTTAAAACCAAGACGATGCATGTGCTAAAGTGTGAAAGGCTATGTGGTTTTCAGTTGTGAACACTTTAAAATTTAAAACGCTTGACCTATAAAACAGTAACTGTTATACTGGCTTTTCTAAAATTCACGATGCAGGACTTTTTTAGACGATTCAGCACAAATTATTGATAAAATATCCACATCCGTATCATCAAGTGTTCTGGGTAACGAGCTTGCAATATGGATGCTACAAATTTGAACATAGACACAAAAAAGTTTTATTTTCTGCATACCCACATGCAAGAACAGAAAGTTAACTTTACTAAATATTATAATGTGATATTCAAGAAATTTTTATAGTCTTAAATATGGCAACATAGAATTGCCGAAACCGGTCACATTTAAGTAATCTGAAATGAGCGATCTTGGCTCCTCTACTTATGCATATTCATATTACAAGATAAATATTCTTGTAAATATGATCTCTGGAAAATGCACTTTAAGATGTTCTAGCACTTGGCTAAGAGAACAAGACGAATTGATAGTATCGCATAGCTCTTCAGGTACGCATTTTAAAGCACATGTTTATTAGGTAGTGTTTGTGCTCAATAGCGTCAAGGTTGACAGTTACGGAAACGTGTTTCTTACCAACACATTGTGTACTTATTCCTCTCAACTAATCCCTGAAGTCAGTAACGGTAACTTGGGGACACCGTGTATATTATTATGTTTGGCAGGTGTAAATGTGTATAACTGACTCGAAACTGTGGGAGAAAGCATTTTATGCAAGATGCTGGCAAAAGTTTAGGGTTTTAGGAACAGTCATTATTGTGATTTCCGTATAGCCTGTACACTGATGCATATGTAATATCTTGTATAATTTTTATTGCGAATGTGCGTATAAGAATGATCCTTGACTTGCGTAAAGATTACAACATTTGAGCTTTTCTCAATTGTAATTACGATGTCACCCACACACATTATTACAGCAAAAGGTTAATAGTGTTTCATTATACCCAGTCTCAGAGCGTGATATTTATAAAGCAGTGATGTGTGGTACAGGTTTGATTACTGAATCTCCAGAGCTTCGTGATCTAAACCAGCCATCGCTATACGATACTACCTTAACTATATAAACTTAATTCAGTATCTTGGACACAAACTATTCTAAACTGAAACTGAAAACTGAGGATGATTAACTGCTGAATTAGAAGACATATTATGTGTAGTAAATTTAATATGCCCTGTAAAATCCGTCTTATCAAGAAAACACATAATACAGTTAACATATGCATATTGTAGAGAAGTGCAAGACCTGATTTATACCGAGAACTAGGAAGTAAATAATCTGTCGTTATTCAATAAATTCGTTGTTGCCCTACAGTTTATCTTACCTGCCCAAGCGGAAATGCTGCTCTGTTCTGATTTTCTTCGCGTTTCTGCCTTTGATGAAACATAGGGCCTTATCCCTGAAAGAAATCACTGACCGTTGAATAGCCTTGAGATTCCTACAAAAAAGGCAAATAATTGTTTATGAAGCCGTAGCTGTCGTGCCATCAATTTATGCAAATTTTACTGTCAAGCAAACTGTTTCGTTTCGGGATGTAATCCTGTGATGATTCTTACTATTTAGCTAACGAGATTTATCAATATAATTCAGAGCTGATTCCCATGGAAAACCATCTTCATTCCTTAACCTTTTTGACGCAGCAAAATTTCCCGTCCCATAAGACGTTCCAGTAAGTACGATTTAGTATTTCGTACATACTTTGTACTAAAAAAAACTACATTGCATTAATACTGCAATTGTGATTAGGCACTTAATGAACTGCTTCAGAGGTACATTTGCGATATGTGGAGTCACCACTGTAGTCAGGCTACCCACGCACGCCATCTTCCTTTGGCATTAGTTCATCCTGGAAACCACAGAGACCGAAAAGTTTGCTTGTTCAGATCAGTAAAGGAGACTCCACACCAAATGAGAGGAGACCTTGAAAACTTTAGACCGGCGATTGCAAAACATAGTCCTGTAGCTCATCTCTAGGAAACTTCCTTGGCTTAGGAGGGGTATCTTATGCGATTCATGGGCTCCAGAATGGTTTCTGTGTAAAATAATGATTTTCCTTGAAGAAAAGTATATAAACACAGGACCCAAACATTATAATTACAGATTTCAAGGCATATGAACATATGTCAGTTATTTTACATACTACACATAATGCAACAATTCATGCTTAGCAATTGACGGTATTAAATAACCACTATTCTATTTTGATTGCAATAAAGAACAATGAATATCATAAACGTTGTTCCTTTAAAGCTACCGTATGTAATAGACTGCAGATATTTATTGTTCCATTAGTCATAATACAAATGTTGAAGTACATGTCTGGATGTGGGATGCCTTGATGTAAGCACCTCTCGGTATTAGCAAGGGCTAATACTGAAACGCAATAATGGCGTATTCCTTATTTTAAGACATATGGACATTACGGTTCAGTTTCGTAAAGTCTGTTTCTCACATATCCCGTAAGACACAAGTGCGAGGTCGTTGTGATAAATTATCACGCAAGTCAACGAATGCAACCACCACCACCTAATCACCGTTAGTGACACACTTCTTTGAAATATTCCGTAATCCTTCTACAGCATTGATGTGGTGCACCATCATGCTGAAAACAGGGTCTCACTGTTACCTAAAGTTCGATGAGTAGATGTAAGAATGCTTCTTAGCCGGCCGCAGTGGCCGAGCGGTCTGCGGCGTGCTAATCACAGTTTGCACGGCCGCTACGGTCGGGGATTCGGAAAACCCTTCGAGCATGGATGTTTATGCTGTCTTTAGTATAAGGTAGTTCATAAGTAGTTTGTAAGTTTAGGGACTTATGACCCCGCAGATAAGTCCCTTAAGCTTAACAAACATTTGAACATTGTTGATGCTTCTGATTCTGCAGGAAAGGTAAATACATCTCACCACTTAGTCTTGGAGCCAGATAAACAAGACCAATGGTGTGGTGTTCCAGAATGCCAAATTCTACGTTAACATTACAGTGTGCTTGGCTGTGTGTGATGTGGTCGCAACCACTGACGATTTCCAAGAGCCTAATAATGAAAAAAAAAAAAAAAAAGTTTACTGACAACGGAGTCGTTGGGGAATAGCATTAATCTCCCCAGTAAATCTTCTCGATGAAATCAGGAGTGACATTTAGTTGATTTACAAAAACCGATTATTTAACCTCTTCAGTACCAAGAAAATGTTTCATATTTCTTCAAATATTTTATTAAAAGAGTATTTTATATGGATATCGTGAATGAACATTGCATGGAAATTTTTTGTAAACGTTCATCTGGAACTAATTTTTTCTAAGTCCAGCCGGCTGGACATTGGGAGACAAATCTAGTATTAATGATATATTGTCATTCCAGAGAGGAAGACAAGTATAAGCTTTGTATCATTTATTTATCATTAAAACATTAGTTACAGGATTCTACAAAATTATGACTCTAGAAAAGCAGTTTTGTGACAGATATTTTTGTAATTGTGGTCGTCCATCACAATCGATTTTAGTTATGAAAGTCAAAGAAACATTATCTCTAGTTAGTAATATACGAATATACTTGGCATTCTCAGCATATGAACTTGGTTTTAGCCATGCAGCACTTGTTTCGCCATCTAAGCCATTTATTTTTGTCTGTAATTTGACAGAGAGATAAATTTCATCATCTGTGAGTCGTTTATTCACACCAGAAATAAGTTGGACGAAAAACAGTTGTGAACCTTTAAAGTTAATTACTGAAAGAATTACAATTTCAAATGCACAGTTAATGTCATACACAACACTCAGTAATAAGAAGCACACGTAACAGAGATGTTAATCAATGATCAACTGCAGTAACAGCAACCAACTGTCCTGTTGACTGGACTTCGTTATTTAGTCTTTGAAATAATAAGAACCACCGGTTGAAGTATTAACAACGAGAACAAATGATAAATAATAATGGAACACTTAGTACGACATTCGTACTTAACATTTCTTTCTGGAAGACATCGCAAAGCTATTGTCAGAAGATAGCGTCCATGACGCACTGAGCGGAATCTCTCATTGTAGCCAACAGCAGAAATTAAATAACACCTACAAAAATATTCCGTAGGCAGATTAACTATCCAGCGTACTGGACATGTGGTCACAGTATGGAAGAAACCGTAACTTCTCTTGAACAAAAACAAGAAAGGCGTCGGCCCGCTGGACGTGGGGACCGAAGGCTTGCTTCCAGCAAACGGTGGGAAAGCCAGCAACTTGCATATTTCTTCTTGTGGTTCCCGCGATGGTCCAAACTAGAAAGCACGGCAGATTTGTTGATCAGTGTAACCATTCTTCTTGAAAACCGTTCTCAGATGGTCAGTCTCTTTAGTTAGACTTTCAGCGTCTGAAATGGCAAAAGCTCTTTTCGTCAGGATGCTATTTTAGTTCGTCCAGAATACTTTTCATCAGCGTAATGTACGCAATTGTCTTCAATCGGACCCATGACTTGGGACGACAATTGGTACGTTTTAATAGTCAGAAAAAGCTCCTGCTTAAACATGTGAACAGGTCATGGAATATTGTCTCCCAAAACAATTTCCGGCATCTTTGTGATGGAATGGATGCTAGAATAAGTTATTTCATTGCTGCATTTGGAGGCTACACGATCTACTAATATGGGTGTTTCAGCACGGATCGACAACTGGTACCAAAATACTGCTTGAGCAATTGATGTGTAAATTTAATCAGTTCATTCTGTACGTATGGACTGTCTTAAAATTATAACTTGAGTGTACTGGAAAAGTCGGTGCACTATGTTTTCCATTTCCAGCTTCAGATACTGTTAATACACATATGCTGAGTTGGATGCAGCAGTTACCGTCAGATCACCAAGTTCAACTCCACCGGGTTTGGCCAGTAGTTGGATGGGTAACCGAATACGTCACGTTCTGTTGATAATTTTCCCTTTGTCTTACGGCAGAGTGGATAGGAGGGTCGGTGGTACAATGTCTTGTTCGCCAGTCTTTCCGCCAATGTCCTGGATTAAATAACAAACCTCTCCTCAGTGTCTCATGGAGTGAGGGCAAGGGACACTGGTGATGGTGATCCGTCCATCGGAAGTGGACGTTAAATTTGGTGGGATCCTGGTGCGTATTGAGAGGGGTAGGCTATGGGTCGGCACCGGATATCACCCTCTCCATTTTCCCATCATCTTCAACACGAAACTCACACTACACGGGCAGGTTTTCCCGCAGGGCACGTTTTCTATTACAACGTAGTTCGATAAGGCACCGGTCAATCGAAGCGCCGACCTGACTAGATTGAAGGCTACGTACGTCTCTATTCGTCCATTCCGGCAGTTTCAGTTTGTTTGCTAGTCACAAGACTGCTTCGCTTCGAAAATGTGCTCCATTCTGTGTATAATGATCGTTTGTTATAGCAAACATAAAAAGGCTCTCTCACAATAAAAGTTAAATACGAAACTTCCTGGCAGATTAAAATTGTATGCAGTAACGGGGGCCTTAATTCTCGCGGCTAGTGCTATCGGTAGAGGCAAAGGTCCCAGATTCGAATCCCGATTCCGGGATTTTAATCTGAGAGGAAGTTTTACATCAGCGCACACTCCACTGCAATGAGGAAGTTTCATTCTGGAAAGTTAAATATATTTCCTAGTATAAATTAGCCTGTTCTCACTAACCTAACATTTTTAGAGTGCCGACTTTATGCCTGCATATTTCACGAACAGACCTGCCCCAGTGCAAACATCCTTTTCAGGTGGGTTTGACAGAGGATATCGAAAGATTCCAAAGAAGAGCAGCTCATTTCGTTTTGTCACGATACTTGGGAGAGAGACACACGGAAAGGATAAAGGATCTGCGATGGGAATTGTTACAACTACGGCTTGGGCTGCTTACGAATCTCCTATTACCAACTTTCTTCTCCGAATGCTAAAATTATATTGTTAACTCCCACTTACATAGGTATAAATGATCTTCAGAATAAAATACGAGAAATCAGAGCTCGAACGAAGATATTCAGGTGGTCTTCCTTCCTGAGCGCTACTCGAGAATGAAATTGGAGGTGAATAGTATAAAGGTGTTTCGATGAACCCTCTGCCAGGCACTTAAATGTGATTTGCAGAGTGTGCCATATAGATGTAGATTCCTGGTGCCTGCACAGCAACGTGTTGAGGCTCAATTTCAGCCCACTGTCCCTTCTCCAGAAGTTGTAAGACCACTACAAAACGCTGATGCGAGGAATGAGCGACAAGAGGAAGGGAAACGAGGAAGTTGCTATACTGCACGTTACTCCTGTGCTTGTAGAGCTTTTAGGACTTAACTACAGGGTCATCAGTCCCTAAACTTACAAACTACTTATGAACTAGCTACAACTATGGACGTCACAAATATCCATGCCCGAGGGGGGATTCGAACCCCCGACCGTAGTGGCCGTGCAGACCGTGAGCCTCAGTCCCCTCGGCCACTGCGACCGGCACGTTACTCCTGTCAAGGAACAGATTATAGCAAGAGACTTCGAAGAAGATAAAACAATGTATTTGGAATGAAAGCATGTAAATCAAAAAAGATCTAAAAAAGCAAACACAGAAACAAGTGACAAAGAGGACGATGATTGTGTTTGTATCTATTATCTGGAACTACTTAGTAAATGTAAGCCTGGGTGCGAATGGGTAAACTATATTCGCTGTAAAAGATGGGAACATGAATTGTGCGTCAAGGATGTCCTATGTACTTTGTATGTTTAAATTGTAACAGTGATGAAAATTATGACTTTTAAAGGTGATAATGTACATTTAATTTTCTAATTAGTCTTAATATTAAATTTTTTCTAATGTAGAATCAGTAAGTTCATTACCTTGAAAAATATTGTTGTGTATTTGCCCATATTTAGTGTGGTGTCGCACAAGTACAAAGTGCGCGCCACCTACTTTCGCCGCGCGCCGCCAGGCACGCACGGCGCGGCGTTCTCACGACGACAGCCACGAGCGCCCTCTGCGACAACTCCGCTCGTGGCCACCACTGAAGGACTGGTCACTTCGGACTGAGATAGCAACGAGTTAGGACCTTCGTAATCAGATAGGCACCAGTGAAGACTTTGCTATCGTACAGGCACTAGGCAGGCCTCTAACAACTATGTATCAACATTCTGCAGTACTATGTAAAAGTTAAGTATTGTTACATTCTGTGCAATATATATCTCTTTCTAATTTACTCTAGTGTTTATAGTTTCTGGCTGCTCCCCTCCGTACCTGCACCAGCGTGCTATCTTATTCCGGTGTCGGTCTCATCCACTCGGCCACCGACACCAACGACGAGGCTGGGACACAAAAGCGGCGACGAAGTTGGGACACAAAAGTGGCGACGAGGATGGGATACAAAATTTAGTTATTTACGTGCATGCGAAAACTTGCCCCTGTTTAGTAATGAAGTATAAGGAAACTTGCCCGGTCATTAGGTACATTTTTGCACATGATGTATCGACAATGAACAAATTTGTTTTAATAAACTATGCATAGTTCGTTCTCTTGCCTGATTATACGTCGTAGAGAAAATTCAACTGAGTGGTATTGTACAAATTTTACAAGAGTCACCAGATAAAAACTAGAAAAAAAAAAGAATTAGAAATGGCGCAAAATCCTGCACTGTTCTCCGCTACACACGCACCAATTACTGTCACCTACACTTAATATACATACTTTAGTACACAGTTGTCATACTGTGGCGAAGGAAAGGTGGCTGCGGGTGCGAAGGCCAGGAAAAACCTTTTCTTCTAGGCGGTTGAACCTGCTCTATGGGGTCTCCCTGGCATTCGTGCCATACGACGTTACTGTATTTTACTTCAATTCCCATTGCAACTAAAATATTTCCACATGAATCATCGGATTCAACATGACAGCGTCTCGTTTGAACCGGTAACAAAGCATGTCTGAATTTATTTCCATCTGCTTGCTTTACGGAACGTCCCGATACCACTGTTGTTGTTGTTGTTGTTGTTGTGGTCTTCAGTCCGCAGACTGGTTTGATGCAGCTCTCCATGCTACCCTGTCCTGTGCAAGTCTCTTCACCTGAGAATACGATTTTTTTTACCCCACGCGCTTCCTACTAATGCTAAGTTGACAATTCCTTGATGCCTCAGAATGTGTCCAGCCAATCCATCTCTTCTCTTAGTCACGATATTCCAGAAACTACTTTTCTTCCTCATTAGTTACGTAATCTACCCATCTAATTTTCATCATTCGCCTGTAGCACCACATTTCAAAAGCTTCTATCATTTTTTTGTCTGAACTCCTTATCGTCCACGTTTCACTTCCATACAATGCTACACTTAAGACAAAATGCTTTTAGAAACTAATATTGGATGTCAACAAATTTCGCTTCTTTAGAAACGCTTTTACTGTCTCATTACCTAATCTAATTCCTCCGACACCACTGTTGCATGATAACAGATATGAATGTAATTAGTCTATTATCATTTTCCTTTCCAAAACTTTTGTTATTCTTTTATCTAACGTGACTATCTGAAGTAATTTTCTATAATTTGGTGTCCCAAAAATTTGTTTCATCAGCAAATATTAATTAGTTCCTGCGAGAGGTATATTACTAGAGCTCAGATAGTGTGCTAATTAGTATTTCTTTAAAAACTAATTAAATTCTTTTCTCATAATATTAAAGTAGTTGTTAATATGTATCACAAGTAATGTTCGGAAAGTTTTTCCCTTATTAGTTTCAGTATAATTACTGTTAATTACGAAAGTATTGTTGATAAACCTATTTAATAAATTACGGAAAAGAAACATTTTTAATTTAACTGAGATTTATACAGGCATTTACTCAGTATTATTTACGCTATCTTTTACTATAGCCAGTTGTATGTAATTGTTTACTTTTCCACTATAATTAATTTAATGTACATAATTAACAATACATAGTTTACATTTTTGTTGTTTGTAAGATATAAATAGGATGCGTTCGCTCCATTTTTCTCGCTGGCAACCATAGTAAAATGATGAAAGGAAAAAAGTTTCTCGCTTACTACTTTTCCGCTGTTTATGGAGTAAAACTACGACTATCCGTATGACTTTACAATTTATAATTTGAACACTACAAATTGTAGCGACAGGAAATTTTACAGACAGTATACACATATATAGTTGAATGAAGCTTCTAAATTGTGTCACAATACGACACATAGTTCATGAGATATGAGCACATAAACAGTACTCTCATGGAAAACCGACTCATCACGCAGCAAGTTTTCATCTATTACTTCTTACAAATGAATATATACCTGAAAAATGACAGGAATAAATAAATAAATACCCGGGCCAAGCCGGGTTTTCAGCTAGTTGTAATTAATGAAACTTGCACGTTAGCCATAAATTAGGACAATAGGTACGGCAGAGCTTCTATTTAAAAATATACCAGCGAGGGACAGGTCAGTGCATAGTTGACAAAGTTCCTAAAACACCTCCCCTCTTTCATGCCTTCCCTCGGCGATGTTACCAACGCTCTTCGTGCCAGTGACCTGGTTTGTAAACAGGGCAGCACTGCACGCGAGGTGCCGTGTCGATATGCAACTTCAGTTCACGTCTAAAATCACTCTTTTACTAACCTTGTGTCTTCTGTCGTAGTTGATGTCCCTTTGCGCAGGTGAAGCACACAGATCGCGCATCCGTTGTACCTGAAGTGATGCTTAAAGAAGTGTTGAAATGTGGCTAGGAAGTACTGCACTACGATTAACTTTAGCTTTTATAGGATGCCAGTGCTTGTTTTTATTGCAGAAATGCTAGTGTATATCCAAGCACAAATATACAGACTAAGTAATATTAAATATGTGAACGTTAAATAACGTATAAACTGTCCCTGGCCCGCACTGAACTAACATGAATACGCAAGGTATCGCGGTCGGCGCTCGACTGACTGCCGCCGCACTTCGCTGCGTGCCACAAGCCACCGTTTTGGCGCCAAGCGAAACTTCTAGACTAATATTGTTCAGCTTAATACAAAATATACAAATAATTAAATTTTTGAATTAACCGAAATATAGCTTAGCACAAAAGCATTACAGAAAGTATACAGATAACTTTTAATAGACATAGGAAAGTTAATTATTAATAAAAGAAGCTTAAAGTTTTGGCGGACAACTAGTATAGGCGGGAGCCAATCAGATCTCAACTTCAAATAGGGGCGGAGTTTTCCCACGGGATACGAGCTCGTCTACTGTCTTTCTCTATCACCCTTTGTATTACGTAACACATTTCTCCAACCAAGAAAACTTCTTTAACACCTAATATATTGATATGCGAAATAAACGGCTCCATGCCAGCCCCCTCACATAGGGCGATAATAAGTAATTAAAATCTCAATGATCTGCAATCCTACGTATTGCCTACGTTATTTGTAGCAGATTAGTTTTGCCCCATAAAATTTCAGCCAGCCGATACGGAGAGCATCGATCTACAAGAACATCAAGAAACAACGAACTCAGGTCCGGCGCAACGCCCGTGCGAAACGTGCGGCCGCACAGGGCGGCACTTTCAGAGGGGCGGCAAATCTGCCGCCCCATGGCGCGTCGACTACCTGCTGCCCACCGCTGTTGAACAAGGGGAGGGAGGAGGACTAATTTCTTCCTCGCCACTGTGGCATCACCGTCGTATTCACGCCGGAGGAACGGAGAGGGGAAAGCAGTCTGGTGCACACGCCGACGCCAGTATTCTAATTAGAGATGGGCGTACTCGGGTTCCACGCCAACCCAAGTTAACCGAGTTGAAATTTCGCCTAACCCGAGTTGGCTAACCAGAGTAAGGACAAAAAGGTACGTTAACGGCCAGTATCATTCGCCTTTCAGTTAACGAAATCGATCTGCACAAAATTATTATACAGCAGTCGCTAGAGATAACGAGCCAAAAAAGTAAATAAAAAATAAAAACTTTCGTTTGCATTTTGCGTCATGGTTAGCAAATCGGAATCGGTACAAAGTGGATGGATATTTCTGAGCCGGCCGCGGTGGCCGAGGAGACTGAGGCGTGCCAGTCACGGTCTGCACGGCCACTACGGTCGGGGGTTCGAACCCCCCTTGGGCATGGATATTTGTGCCGTCGTAGTTCGTAAGTAGTTCATAAGTAGTTTGTAAGTTTAGGGACAGATGACCCCGTAGTTAACCGGTACAAACATTTGAACATTTGATATTTCTGGTATCAATGTGTTGACACACATTGTAGACTCTTTTTTTTCATAATGATAATTGAAACCATACAACAGGCAACGAATGAAGTACTTTTAATTAAATTAGATAAATGCATGGAGTTAAGTCGAGTAAGCTGCCTGGCGTGCCGAGCTGAGCCAACTCGAGTAAGAATGCCTACTGCGTCCTGCCAGGGCCAACTCGAGATAAGCTGACTCAGGTTCCGCGCGCATGCGCAGTGCTGCCTGCTGCGTCGCACCTGGGCCAACTCGGGTTAGGCCAATACGAGTAAGCAGTGGCTGCCTAGTACCTCTGCTGCCTGCTACGTGTCGCTAGTGCCGTGGCGGCCACATTCTGACTCGGGTTCTGTCGGCGCGACAACTCGGTAAACTCGGATTTCGGCGGCGCAGCGGCACAGAAAAATATATACAGACGGGAAACCTCCGTAAGGGCCCGGTCCTACGCTCAGTGGTGCGGGGAGGGAGGGTTTTCAGCAGTTCCGTAAGATGTCCCATGATGGCGCTGAGGTCAGAAGCAGCCACCAGACCAAGCGGGAGGCAGCGGCTGCCCCCACCACCACCTCCCCTCAAACGCCGGCAAGCCGGACACAGCCGTGGCCTCGCGGCAGGCGGCACGAGCTCTCCCCTCAGCCTCCCCTCCACGCTACCCTCTGACGTGCAAGAGGCACCCTAAGCCAGCGATCCGCCTGACACCTGCTAGCATCTTACGGAACTACGAGGGGAGCGTAGGACAGTGGTTTAGAGGGGGCTGCGTCTCTGTATATGTTACTCTGTGGCAGCGGTGACAGTAACACACGTACTCAACTCGAGTTGGTAGTAGTCTCACTCGAGTTGACCTGAAATAGTCTTAACCTAAGTTAACTCGGGTTGGTAACTCGAGTTGACCCATCCCTAATTCTAATGAGTGGAGCGCTGCCAGCCTGTTACGCGCCGTGCGTGTACTTACAACTAATTTTTTAAAAGACGAAATCTAATTCGAATGCAGTGTTCGATACTGCGATTATGTGTTAAACCTGAAGTAATTTTACTAAGGCCTTCAATGGCAGTTTCCGAGTGTTTTATTCTTCCCGCATTATGGATAAAAAGCATTGAACATTACTACAGTCAAAATGTCCAACACTTACAATGGCTAGAAGTATTCCGAATGGGTAAATACTCTGCGAGTAATTATAACGGATAAAGACATTGGTAGTAAGTCTGCCATAAGTTGGGTTTCGACGAACTTTTCAAAATTTTTGCTATCTGGTTGTGAGTGATAGTCGGACGTTTTGGTTTTTGAATAACGAAACACCTGTCTGCGCACTTTTGTTTGACAATACTACTCGCACACTATCACTTTGCCAACATTTATTTGCTGTATACTGTTTTCCGTTGAATACATTATCTATTCACAACCAATGAGAAATGTATATTTACGTTAATTGCAAGTTCGTGGAGCGCGGGATTAGCCGAGCGGTCTAAGACGATGCAGTGATGGACTGTGCGGCTGGTCCCGGCTGACGTTCGAGTCCTCCCTCGAAGATGGGTGTGTATGTTTGTCCTTAGGATAATTTAGGTTGAGTAGTGTGTAAGCTTAGGGACTGACGTCCTTAGCAGTTAAGTCTCATAAGATTTCACACACATTTGAATTTTTCGTAATTTCACAAGGCATATTAAAACTAGCTACATTTCTTCAATCAGGTTTGACTCCATTTTTGATCGCGCCCAGCGACTGCTTTGTACAAATCTGTACAGAATGTCACCAATCAGTTGTAAGTTTTGTTTTTATTTTCCAGATCTACATAGATTTCGGGCACAGTGTGCCTATTCTCAGTGCTATGAATTATGTAACTGTCAACATGACGGTTTGATTTGATTTTTCCAGGGAAGCCAAAACAGTCTTGGTCCAACCCGCCACAGCCCGCACCAAACTAAGTTTATTGTGCGGTGTCGCTCCCTGTATATCTAGTAAAGCCAACCAATGCCCTTGAACAGTGCAAGGAGTCCTTTTACCAGTTGTTTATTAGACACAATTTCTTCAGGTCTGGTTGTCCGAAATAGTATGTGCCTTTTATTCTTCATTGCAATGTGATTAGATGTGATGCAGTTTCATCACCGTCATCACAGATCCTACATTTAGGGTCCTCTTCTATTATTCCCATTGTACGTAGGTGTTTTTTTTTTTTTTTTTTTTTTTTTTTTTTTTTAATTCCCATGGCCTGTCAGCAATCCAACCATGAGTCTAATCTCTCTCAGACCCAGGATTGCAGACCTTCTTTTAAAATATGGCTTTGGCATTATTACCTTGCCATGTTTTTGTTGATGGACTTTGATCCAATATTCTACGTGCTGTCTTCTGAGCCAGTTACGTAGCTCCAATTTGATCATTACCTTGGTGATTGTCAGGACAGGTTCCGGTCCAATAAATGGAGTCTCTGCACCCATCCTGGCTAATCTGTCGGCATGTTCGTTGCCACTGATCCCCGAGTGGCCAGGGACCCACAATAGGTTTACTCTATTGCTTTCCCCTAACTCCACCAGAACCCCATACTGCTTCAACAAGCCTTTCAATATAACACTTGGAAGTAGGGAACAGTGGGAGAAAATAGTTCGACACTGTACGGGGGATATTGTCTGATTCACTGACGGGTCAAAATCAGACCAAGGTGTTGGGGCCGTTGTATATGGGGTGCAGCCAAGACTGGAGGGCGTCATCTTTCTAGGGAAACTGGCCTCAGTATTCCGGGCCGAAATCACTGCCTTCAGGGCATGTGTGGAGGAGAATTTGCGTAGCCGCTACAAAGATCGTAGCATCTGTATCTATACAGACAGCCAGACAGTCCTGAGATCACTGGTAGCTTCTGCAACAAGGTCTAAAATTGTTGCAGAATGTCAAATGACGGTTTAGATGTAAGCATAAATTAAAAGCCTTGAGACTGGTCAGTCGGTGGTCGGAACATAGGTAGATCTGAAAAGGAAAAAAACAAATGCGATTGATTGCTGACATTTCCTACAGATTTGTTTAAATAAATTTCCACAAACGCTTTGTAAAAAATAAAATTAAAAGAAATGGGTGGGGGTGGGGCGGCAATTTAGCAGCTCGCATGGGGTGGCACTTGGCCTTGCGCCGGCCCTGAAGGAACTACGATCCGGTAAGGTAGAAACCGTTTTATAATCTGTCTCTTCAGTTTACAAGCAGGTTCCCAGCCCAGCCAGCACCCCCTATAGGAGAAAGCCTGCGCACGACGTCACAACATGGCGGCGGTGAGAAGCTTACAGTCCTCTGAAAAAGTGTAAACATTGGCAGTGCACGCTGTTTATAGTGTATTCTTTCGTTCAGGAGTGTATTTATTACGTAAATTGGTGTTGTGTACGGTGTGATCGCTACGCTGGGCGATTTGTGTCTGTGAGAACGAGGTACGATCTCTTTTTTACTGACAAATTGCCGTTTCGCTGTTCTGTGCCGAAATGTAGGGGAAATTAGGACTGTGGCCCAAACGTTACCGTCTTTAAACGTCCGCGGAAGAATAAGATAATGGTGACGGTTACGTAGATAAAATGAATCGCAATATCCAACGGTAAACAGTCAGGACTTAAAACTCTTTTATAAGGTTTAACAAAAACGAAAACTTACTCATTAACTTGAAGAAGGAGCCAAGTTATCGTGGAATTCTTGATATCCATTCCTTCTTCTCCGGATGTTTAAAGTCGGTAACTTTTGGGCCAGAGTCATAATTTTCCCTACATTTCGGCACAGAACAGCGAAACGGCGTATTTTCGGTAAAAAAAAAAGAAAAAAATCACACGTTGTTCTCACACACGCAAATCGTCCAGCATAGCGATCACACGGTACACAGCACCAATTTACGTAATAAATACACTCCTGAACGAAAAAAATGCACTATAAACAGCGTGCGCTGCTAATGTTTACAATCTTTCAGAGGACTCAAGCCTCTCACCGCCGCCATGTTGTGACGTAACAGGGGGTGCTGGCGCAGCAGGCGCGGCGTCCAGTGGCGGCGCTAGGCGTCGGCGACATCGGCCACCGCCGACGGCCTCGCGCCTGTAGGGGCCTCGCAAAACATTGTTAAAATTTTACTTTTTTTGTTTATTCTTTATTTTTTTAATTTGATGTTTAACGGCGCTTTCCAACTGCTAGGTTATATAGCGACGACCTACATCTAATTTACACTAGCTTAACCAGTGGACGAACATAACATTCGTACCCAAGGGTAGATTCGATCCCCGGCGAGAGCGATCTCGCTCACCGTGGTATGATTCCTTAGTGCGCTCGACCATTTCCGTATGAGTACAGGAGTGATGCAAATTTTAGTTAAATACTTACTTAACAATTTCTTCAGTACATTTTAGAAGAAGTATATCCAAATGTTTATATAACAATCAGAATCAAATTCTTGAATATCCGTCTCCTGATCGCTTATATTTTCTAAAACATTACCGGTTTCGGGACAGCTGCCCATCTTCAGATCAAAATTTTGAAGTTAACGAGTAACCTGTCCTGTAATGAACGAATGTTCACAGTCGTTACTCATGAACATTCGTTCATTACAGGACAGGTTACTCTGTAACTTCAAAATTTTGATCTGAAGATGGGCAGCTGTCCCGAAACCGGTAATGTTTTAGAAAATATAAGCGATCTGGAGACGGATATTCAAGAATTTTATTCATATAACGATCGCAATAACTCCCTGAAGACCAATAAGTCTTGCTTTGATATACAATCAGAATCATCCCTTGTTCCACTCAGTACAGCTTCGGCCGATAGAAGCTTCACAAAGTTAAAATTGATTAAGACTAACTTGAAAAGCACAATGATCCAAGAAAGACTATCTGTGTTGTCAGTACTATCAACTGAAGCCGAAATAGCGGTTAGTCTTAAAAAATTTCATTGAGACGAAAAGGTGAAAACTTCCTCTAATTTGTGTTTGTTTATTGTAATTTTTGTCATTGCAATAATACTCGTATATTACACTAATAGAATTTGAGTATAATGATTATTGATGTATAATTCAGCTCATTTAACATTTTCTTCACTAATGAAAAAATGAAAGGGACCTCGCAAAGACGAGTTCGCCGACGCCCAGTTTTCGTCTAGCGCCGCCACTGGCGGCGTCGGACGGTGCCGTCAGGCGGAGCAGCGGACGTTAGCGATAATTCCGGGGCAGCAGAGTGCGGCGTGGTGTTAACTGCGAGCGGAGCGCGGCCAGCTGGCGCCGTGTCCCACAGTCAATTACGGCCCCGCCACTGTGCTGGTGGGCGGGGCCGGCAGCACAGGGTGTGGCCCGCTATCAAAGAGCCGCCGCCTCTCTAATGACGCCCAGGCCGTCTCGCAGGTCGATTCAGGAGAAAGCCGCTGCCCGACCTCCCTCTACTAACCGCCACCGTCGTCTCCTGTACTCAGTCAGTACCACCCTCTAAAACAGAGGTGGGAACAAATCGGCTCAATGAGCAGCGCTCCGGCTCAGCCTGGAAAAAGAGCAGCGTTCGCGCTCGGCCTGTAGTTATCCCAGTTGCCACTAGAGGTTGCCACTAGAGGCGCATCTGACAAACGTTCGATACGGCGAGTTATAGTACGCCGCGACAGACTCAAATTTGCAAAAGAACGTGACAACCAGTGGCGGCTCGTACAAAATTTTACCAGTGTGCTACAATATTACAAAAACAAGCAGGAAACAAAATATACTAAAATAAAAAGCACGTCTTAAAATTGTTGTGTTATTAGCTTTACCTAGTGCACTAAGATCAAGTATCATTATTTAAAGCCGGCCGCGGTAGCCGAGGGGACTGAGACGCTTCAGTCACGGTCTACACGGCCACTACGGTCGGGGGTTCGAATCCCCCCTCGGGCATGGATATTTGTGTCGTCCTTAGTTGTAAATAGTTCATAAGTAGTTTGTAATTTTAGGGACTGATAACCCGGTAGTTAAATCCCTTAAGCTTAACAAACATCAACATCATTACTTAAAGCTTCCGGGATGAGATGCCGTGGTCCATATATGAAACTTTCCCCTGACGTTTCGCTCTCGTCTGCGGAAGGCATCCGCGGAAGTAAAGCGGCGTACTGCAACGAGAGCGCGAGTGAGCGTTGTATATATAAGCAAAACAGAGGGCGCTGCTGACAGTCACGTGGTGTCGGCTGTGCTGTGGTCTCTGCTATTGCCAACCTCCTCGATTGAAATTAATCGATTGTCGTGCTGTTGCTGCACTGTTGACATCCTTATCTTATCAAGTTTGAGACCTTCCTCTTTATTATTAAAATTACTTTGATGTTTAAAAATCTCAATGGCCTCTCTGCACAAGCGCGCATAATAATGCGACGTCTTTGCTATGACGGACGTCTCGTTAAATTTTATTTCGTGGTCACCTTCTTGATACACGTGTTCCGCTACAGCCGATTTATCAGTATGTCCGAGGCGGCAGTTCCTTTTGCGTTCGCTCAGACGAGTGTTAACACTTCTTTTAGTTGTACCTGTATAAAGTTTTCCACAACTGCAGGGGATTTTATAGATACCCGGTGTGGCCAGAGCATGTCGCTTATCTTTTGCAGATCTTAAAAATTCTTTTATTTTCGTGGTTGGTTTGAAAACAGTTTCCACATCGTACTTGCTTAAAATTTTTCCAATACGATCAGTGACCTTATTGATAAATGGTAGAAAAACTTTCCCCTCCGGTTGTTGTCGTTCCTCTTAAATGTCACTCTAAGATGTTCAATCTCATCGTCTAAATACACTGGTTCACAAATTTTGTGGGCCCTGTCTACTAATGTCTTAATCATGCCTCTTTTTGTCGTGGGTGGTGTATTTACGATGAGAATGAACCTCTTAGAGTGACATTTAAGAAGAAAGGCTATTCAGACAGGGAGATAGATCGTGCACTACGCCCTAGACGGACAACCAGGACGGACGACACCTGCCGTGAAAGCCTTCATTGTATGATTAAGATCAAGTATGTTATTTATATGTTTATGATTTCCTGTATGTTTTTTTATTAATGCATTAAATTGCCTGAGGTCTTTCCCTCCCACTGTACTCCACGCATCACTGTTCCCAAACAACAAACATGGAAAGCAAAAAAGTGCATTGTGAATATCACATCCGCAAATCCAACTGTTTTCATACACTTTCGTTCTAAATTTCCTCGTGTACTCACTTTTCTTGCCAACTCCATGTTGCTCGCACAGTACGTAACGCGCACTTTCAGGAAGAAATACAACTCGAAACACTTCTTCAGCGAACGTACAAAACGTGACTGGCAATGGAAATAACGGAGCTTAGCAACATCCCCACCACGTCATCTGCGTTCTACACAAGCGACCAATGAAACTGCTTGGCTGAAAAGCGCAGTTTCACTCGCATGTTGGCTAAACATTACTAATGTTGTTTGTGATTGAAGTTTTACGTCAAACACATCAACCTTTGTATGATTGCCTTTAATTAAATATCAATTAATACTATATTGACAGTAAGACCTTCAGGGTAATTTATAACAGCGTTGCCAACTGCATGTATTCACTTCAGGTGGTAAATATAACGTTTGACTCTGTATGCCGCAATAATCGTCATATACTATTCTTCCGCAATCGTTACACGCACCGCGAAGAGAAATATTGATCTGGTGCTGCAGTTTCTCTCAGCACTCATGAGCCGTAAGGCCTGACGTCACGTCTGCGCATGCGCACTAGCGAACAGACGACTGCGCCGCCTCTCTGCACATGTACCAGTGCGGCTGAATCCAACTTCAGCACACGGAGGTGCTTTCCAGCTATCGCGGCGAAAGCGCTCCAAAATGCGTTTTCATCCTTATTACTAGCATTCTAATACGCATTGGAAGGGAATTGGCACAATTTTGTTGTGATATCTGACTCGCATTCCAAGAGAAAGGATGTAATTTTACAGTGATTTCTCGCTTACATTCGATGAGAAATGGCATAATTTTAGTAATATATTTACAGTGTGCTGCAACACCTTATCACATTATCACCAGCCGCCACTGGTGACAACGGTGGACAACTGTAGTTCGTCTGCTACGACTTCCAAACTCTGCTTTACAAATTCACCGTCACAAAACGGTGGGGAAGTACGGGCTATCAGCAAAGCTGCATCGGAGGATGAGGCATCACATTCCTGTCTAAGAAATTAACAGAGTTGTCGTTTCAAAGGAAAATTGGTTTTATTAAACAAAACACTGTGGTTAAGTTATCTCGTAAGTAGGTACAGCATTATAATACATACCTCTACTTTACTTCCTTCCTCGCGTAGATTATTAAGAAGATTAAGTCGAATTTCACCTTCTACACTTCCATACTGATTGAGGTGATGTGTTCTATAGTGGCATTCTAAATTGTACTTTTTTATGGCTAGTATTTATCACATATCGAACATTTTGCTCCTCCTTCGCTTTCAGTGAACAAGAAACCACACTCCCAACTAGAGTCGAACTGGAAAATAGAACGCCGCTTTACCGCGCCGATTTGACTAGCCATTTCAACTCCACAGCGTACTGTACCATAACGTAATATCATAGATTATAACGAAAACCCTGAAGTACAAAATTCGAACTAACAGATGGCACTGTTAGCGGTGTCTTTTGAAACAAAACAAAAAATCGCTCTTATCTTTATACGATATTTGCCGGCTCGACTGAACGCGCTGGACGTTTTAGAGAAGAGTTTGCAGTATTATATTTATAAGTTACTTACTTATAAATATAATAGCATTTTTCAGGAGATACCCCTATCAGTGGAATCTGTTCATTCGAGTTGGATACTAAAGAGTTTGCACTATTATCTTTATAAGTTATTTTATAACGCACTCAGCCAGGTGCTTTTCTGCGGTTGCGCATAACGCCATCTAGTCTTTTCAGCAGGAACTACGTGATGGACGCCAGCTGCTCGCGGCTCTGCTCCCGCTCAGGCAGGCGGCTCCGAGAGCGCGGCTCGATCATTGCCCACTTCTGCTCTGAAAGTAGACCACTATTTGTGGTCGTGTCATGTTATCTCAGCGGAATAGGTCACTCTGGCGTTTGAGAAGTCCGTGCGAAGTCCGCGAGATGGCACCAACGCGCGTATCAAGGTCTTCTTTAGTTAGTAGCAGTGTTGCCAGATGGCAGAGAGAGAAAATAACTACAGTCTCACAAAAATGTACCTACGTTTTCCCTACATTCTCCCTACCACCTCATTAATGCCCCTACATCAGGTCGTAGCCAGCATTTGCGTATGGGAGGGGCTGAATCCAGGAGTCCAACCAGCAGAGGTTAAACAGTTGATTAATGTGACATGTTACTATTTTGAAAAAAATTTAAAATAAATATTTGGCATCATGCTTCACTTGCTAGATATGCTTTTCCATTGACTGATCGTTACTGATTGATGGAGTAAAGTGTATATTATGCCGCGAATTCCAAGTGCTCTGTTACAAGAGGATTACTGATTTATCGATCGGACAAGGGTACATCAAGAACCTGTCAACCATAGAGAGGAACAGCATTAATTAGTTTCCCCAAATATGCCGCTAATTCCGAGTGCACTGTTACACGAGGATAATTGATTTATTGACCGCATAAGGATACATCGAGACACTATCAACCATAGAGTAGGAACAGCAGTAAATATTTAATTCACAGTCAGCACAATAAAGGAAGTCCGTCAGTCTGCATGATTCATATTTTCAAAGAATAATGCTATGTTGACAACGAATATCTAGCTAGCGCTTTGTTCATTATAACGTTTTCTGTCGCAAATGTTTTAGCGTTTTCTTGTCAGCAACTTCTCATTTACATATACTAACTAGTATATCGTCCTGACGTAAATAAATAACAGCCACGTCAAGGTAACAAAACGTCTTTCGTTCATGGAAACAATAAATTTTCCTTCTGCTAACATTTTTAACACTATTTCCAAACCGATCTCCATTCCACTGATGTACATAGAAATCATCATATTTCGCACCAATTTCAATGTGTCCGAAACTAAGTTTTAAAATCAATATTGTTTACTATGAACAGAAAACTACTATGCCGTCTAAAATGTCATTGGCTACTTCAGACTTTGCCACCATTTGTCGGCTTCATTCCCGTGTGTTGACTTGCCAACATTACCCGCTAGGCCTGTGTCGGTAGTTGTAAAATTTTACCTAAGTACCTACGTGTCGTGGACTTTTGGATGAAAATTACCTACATGATTTTAATGCTTAAAAGTACCTACGTGTAGGGAAAATTCCCTACGTCTGGCAACACTGGTCAGTAGTATCTTTGGAAACAACGCAAACCAAGTTTCAGTCATATCTGGATGTAATGCGATAAATTCTTGTGTCCGATACATCTGTAACTTACGTTTCTACGACCATATCAGTCCCGCATACCAGCATTTATCTTGGCTACGTGCAGATAAACGTCGAAGCTATCATACATTATGTTTGCTGCATCGGTTTCTCAATCATTGCAAACCTTTCTACTTATCCCCAACGATTATATTACCATCCGAACAGCACAGCAGAAACACTCTCACCAAAATAAAACTCTCTCTGTACCATCACATAACAATGCAATCCTCTCTAAATCATTTTCTGTATCGGGAACACGTCTATGGAACAATCTTCCTCAAACTTTAAGAGAGATAAAATCAATTCAAAACTGTAAAAGACAGCTAAGGGTTCACCATACACAATACCAACGTAACGGCGTCCTCAGAACTCTAGTACGCAGAGCATATGCTATTTTAGAAGTGGACAGCTTATCATCGGAATTGGAACATCTGACGACTGTTTTCAAGGATAATGACTACTCTGAAAACCAGATACGCCACGTTATGGAGTTTGGACCTTCTCCAGACGTACACGAAGAGGAGTATAGGGCTCTAGTGTTCATTCCTTATGCTGGGAGCGTTTCTTTTAAAACTGGAAGTTTTTTATAAAGTTTTTAAATAAAGACTGTTTTTCATCCGCTTTCCTAGATTAGGGCACTGCTTGGCTCCGTCAAAGATGACCCCGGACTCAGGAAACCCTTTTTAACATCCATTTACTTTCATTTTTTCTTGTTCTATCGTATCTCAACTCTTTCCTAATTGATTTCAAAACTGCAAACTAGATTTTTGATTGACCTTGTTCAACACTTTTACTCTAAGTATTGTCCTGAGTTGTCAATGTGTTAGTCAAAACAGTACCATGGGTAAATCTGTGAAATGTTCATACCGAATCACTTGAATTACACACATTATTTTTATTGCGTTTTCTGTCTTCACTCTAATCAACTGAGATTGCAATATTATCAATACAGTTATGAAGAATAGCATTTAAATTCTCATTAGAATGACTTATACCCCAACTATTTCTGACTGACAAGTCATCTGAAAAGTTATATCCAATGTAATTCATTTGCATACCAATTTGCTGATTCAACTGACAGTCACTACTATCATTTACATGATCTCTTACCCTACTGTTAAGAGGAAACCGACTTTCACCATTACTAGCAAATCTGCAAGTAACGTAATAATAAAAATATTACACATATTTGATAAAATAACTCTGTTACTGATAAAATCAATTTAACCTTGTAAATCTTTCTCTTACCCTACTGTTAAGAGGAAACCGACTTTCACCATTACTAGCAAATCTGCAAGTAACGTAATAATAAAAATATTACACATATTTGATAAAATAACTCTGTTACTGATAAAATCAATTTAACCTTGTAAATCTTTCAGTATCCATTACATACAACACACTGAGTTGTACCAGTGGAACACTTTCTGTTTAGTCTAATCTGCTTGCTGCCTTTGAGAAGTTCCGCTGCCTGCAGCTGAAGTTGACTGTCCTGTGGCTTTCAGGTCTGCTGACGAACACAGTTTGGCTGTGCTGCTAAGGTGGCTCATTAACTGCTCCAGGCTGTACCTGTGACTGTCCACTTCTGATGTTGCATCAATGCTACCTACCAAGATTCACTGTTATGAAGCATGGCAAAATATTTATTTTACTGACAAAATCCAATATTTATCATTCACTGGTGTAGAAAGAGCCTTTAGCCTGTTTCAACACTCTTCTCAACATATATCTAATTTCTAGCACTAATATATTTCCCAGTTCAAGCTCAATTCAGTCACAATTTATCCAAAGTTCTACATCAGTTCATATAACAGTTAATCTTCGTAGAATTCACTAATTTTAAATGTGAGCTTACTTTTCTTTTGAAAAACCTACCTTACAGATAAAGTTCTTACTTTATTGGACTCACCTTCAGTTGTTCCAGTTGTTAGCTAAAGTCCCTCATAGCCCACACTCTGTAGACTGCTTCCACTCATTCCCTTTCTTTTTCTACATTTTGTTATTACATGATGACATGTGATTCTATTTGTATGGTTAGTCCAAGAAATGCTTAAGTGACTTAACTACGGGGTCATTATTCCCTAAACTTACAAACTACTTATGAACTACCTACAACTAAGGACGGCACAAATATCCATGCCCGAGGGGGATTCGAACCCCCGACCGTAGTGGCCGTGCAGACCGTGACTGAAGCGCCTCAGTCCCCTCGGCCACCGCGGCCGGCTTCATATGTCTTTTAGGTTTAGTTGCCGAAGTGCAGAAGTATCACTCTGATTAGAGGCTCATTTTTCCTGATGTGTGGTTGAAAATGTAAGGGAATGTGTCCAAGTCTCTAGAAATTAGTTTGTAATTTTTCTTATTTATTGTTATAACATGATTGTAACATTACTTGATAAAATTGAGAATGACAATCGAGAAGTGTTTCTACATAGATATCTTCTGAACATATACACAGTTATATGTTGTTCTGCTGAACTATTTCACTGCCCACCACAGACTTCAGACTTCGGTTCTGTATGGTTACACCTGATAGACTACATACTACTGTACTGTACGACTGCTCTTGTTTGACTACATGCTTTTGTACTGCTCTCTACTCATCTAACTCCATCGGATAAATATCGCTTAGTCCACCAATTTGGTGATAGCCATTCTATACTGTTTCATCTTTTCTTTGTTGCCACATTTTGTAATTAAATTACTTTTTTAATAACCATATGAAAACTAGTTATTGAAAGTGCCATTTATATTGATAGAAAATAAAATTCTAATGTAATTCAGTCTAATGGTAGCATTCATCATGGTACAGGTTCTCACAATACCATCTTTTATCAGTTCATCACTCCTACTGTTACGTCATCCCTCGTATACTGCCGTGTTTGAACAAAATTGTGGAATAATGTTACAAGACCTAACCCACAGCTCAAAAGCCACATGTTACGTAATAATGTTGAACATTACGTGGACTTGAAATAGATGAAGGGGAAGGAATGAAGTTGTGAAAGAAACTGACTAGTAAATCACTATGATAGGGCATGTGGTACTAGAGGAAGGAGATATATACTGTAGAGGAACAATATGATGGGTGCACGTACTGCTCTAAAATAAATGGGGTTCCTATAGGAAATGAATTTCTTAGTGGATTGCGAAAAAGAAAAAAAAAAGAAAAAAGAAAAAAAAAAGTTAATTGACCACGAGGGACAACTGCAATCAGAAAATATTTTATACCAATATTCAATTCCTAGGATGTAACTAAACGTCAATAGATGATTTACCTTTGTTTGAGGTAACTGTGTAAGACTTGACACGTATTTCTAAAATGGGATTTTATGTATTTTATAAAAATTTGTCTCTTGGATTATTTGATTATGCTAATGAATGGAACACACATTTGTGTTACATTTGAAAAGGTCATACTGAGTGACCTAGGGCTGAAATAAAGTTATAGTCCACTGGTAAACTGATAATGTTTTCTGGAGGCAACGACGACCAGTGAACGGTGAGTCAACAAATACTGGCGCTGATAGTATCCTTAGTACTGGAAGTCTTTCAAAATGGCCCAGAAGAATTAACCCTAGAAGCATCTGCCATTTCGAAAGGCCACTAAAACACTCAGATTCTCACACGTAATTAACTAGTATACAACTGGATTACACTGTTCGACCGTTAGTGATTAAGTGTTCTGAGAGACGACTCATTATATTAAGAGAGGCTAGGATTAATCGTTCGATAAAAATTTCAGATAAGGGAGAGAGTAAACGCTTTTCAAAATTGTTGTTCCAGAAAAATGTTGAAAAGCGGTAGATAGCATATCGGATAAATAAGAAGTGAATCACATTGAGCAGAAAGGACTACCATCAATTTGTATGCGACAACAGAGTTTGTTTCATTTCTTCTAGTACTTTAGCTTGGTAACGCCGATACTAACGAAAAGGACATACATGGAGACGAAACTAAATATTTACACTAGTTTTCGAAAAGGAGTATTTTCATTTGGTTGTTGGGAAGAGAAGGGAAAGGGAATAAAAGCGAAAGATTGCTCACCACGTAAGCCATGACGTAGGTATGGGTGAATGTGGAAGTATCAGAATATGGGCAAAAGGAGCGCTACTTCGTTAGCGAGCGATAGACTGTTGCGAGCGGTGGAAGGGATGCGGGGAGAGGGATCTTGGATTGCTTAGGCGCTCTGCCGAGTCAAGTAAGTGGTCACTTAAATGTGAAACTTAGATTGGTAAGTCGGTTCTGCACATTTTCAAGTTATTCCTTTTCCCTCCTCTTTCCTACTCGAGCCGCATGTTAAAAGCATTTATATTAAGAAGTTTCAAATGAATGTAGGTGGTAGCTTCCACGTATGATTAGTCCGCATAAGACCGACTCTCTTGACAATCAGTCTACCTGTTAAAGACCACAACAGAATCAGTTTGTCCCCAGCTACAATAATGTTATGATTCCGGAGCAAACAGGACCACAGAAAATGACCACAAGGAAAGAGATAACCAAGAAAGACAACCTTCCAATCTACAGAAAGAATAATCACATAACTGATACAAATTACAAAAACTTAATTCATATTTTGTATAATCTACACAACTTGCTTTAGTGATATCCTTGAGTATGTTCGTTAAATTTAAGAGAAAATTACATGTCCTGTGCCTTTGAAAACTAAGTGAGGCTAAACAGCACAGGTTTTACTGCACTTCGCAGTCATTCACTTCTATGGACATGACGAAATATATTAATTCCCATTTGAATTGATTGTGCGCCTCAATAGAAGTGAGCAGATTAAGGCACTGTAAGTATCAGTAGCCCACTTTAAATAAATGTAAAGTATTGTAAACATTCAAACCTGTTGTGTCTGTCGTTACAGCGTGTAAACAATTTTAGCTCTGCAACTGCTACACGAACTGGGTAGCTTTAATGAAGTATGAGACAACGTATTATCTCATCAGTATGTTACAGAACGAAAATAACATTCACAAAATGTGAAAAATAGGAAACTATGTCTTCCAAACTCATACATCAATATGTGTTCATTGAAAAAGAAATATCATATTTTCTTGCTTCGTTTGTACTCAACGTTTCTGTTTATGGAAGAAGCTAATTGGAGATAGTAGTAGTCGAATTTGGACGTTGACGAATTTGAAAAATACAGTGAATGTAGCTTTGGGGGGAGGGGGTGAAACATATTGACTTTACTTAATCAAGAACAGTTCACAAAAATAAGAAATATCTCTTTTTTTTTAATCCAAAATGTCGGTTTCTTAATTTAAACAAGTGAATCTAGAGTACTACTAGATGCATGTTTCAGAAGTATCATAAGCGAATTTGGGACATCATACAGGCATTTTTTTTATCAATATCAGGCCGTGAACAAGCAAAATAGAATGTTTTAGTGTTTTATGGTAACTGTGTTCGTCGATTTCTGTTTTTCGACAAGCTAATATGTGAGACTATTACTCGAATTTCGAGTTTTTTTTTCATTGCGTATTTATTTATTTTTTATACGAGACTTTACAGTAACTTGGGTAACAGTTCTACTTTATTTCATCACTATCAGCGAAAGAAAATATATCATAAAGAAGGGTTTCACGAGTTCGCTCTGCTTATTAGTATCATATATTAAGCCAATCAATGACTCTATGGTGGTGTTAAACTAAGAATGAACACATATTATTGTGCACAATCCAGCTTCCTCTTTTTTTCATATATTAGTAAATATATCTCCCTCAACAAACTTGCAATGTTTCGAAATCTAATCTTAACATTGCGAATAAAAAGTACCATTGAGTTCACTCAGCTAGAACAGTGCCAGACATCGCTTTTATTAAACGGATTTTCTTTCCCTAGTTTTTATTGATATTACTAACTTAATGACTCGGAAAAACGAAGTTGTTCACTAGTACTGACTCGAGTGAGGTGGTAAATTCTAAAAAGGGACCGTACACGGGCTTTAATTTACGATGCAAATGTCGGTCGTGTGGCCAATATTTCAAAACTAAAGCTTGCGTCGCCGTTGTCGCTGTCAATAAAGTTATTCCTGATTTTTGGCCGCATTCTATATCTACATTTACATGGGATACTCTTCAAATCACATTTAAGTGCCTGGCAGAGTGTTCATCGAACCACCGTTATACTATTTTATCTCCAATTCCATTCTCGAATAGCGCGCGGGAAGAATGAATACCTGAATCTGTCCGTTCGGGCTCTGATTTATCGTATTTTATTCTCATGATCATTTCTACCTATGTAAGTGGCAGTCAACAATATATTTTCGCATTCGGAGGAGAATGTTGGCGATTGTAGTTTCGTAAGTAGCCCACGCCGCAGCGATAAGCGCCGTTTTTGTAATGATTCCCATCACAGATCCTGTATCATTTCCGTAACTCTGTCTCCCCTGTATCGTGACAATACGAAACGAGCTGCCCTTCTTTGGACTCTTTCGAAGTCCTCCGTCAAACGCACCTGATTAGGATCCCACACTGGGCAGCAATACACCAAAGAGGACGGACAAGCGTAGTGTATGGAGTTTCTTTAGTAGTTCAGTTGCAACTTTTAAGGGTTCTGCCAATAAAACGCAGTCTCTGGTTAGCCTTTCCCACGATATTAGCTACGTCTTCCTTCCAATTTAAGTCAGAAGTAATTGTAATTCCTAGGTATATTGTGGAGTTTACGGCCGCCACTTTTGATTGACTTATCTTGTAAACAAAGTTTAACGGATTTCTTTTCGTACTCACGTGGACGACTTCACACTTCTCATTATTTAGAGTCAATTTTACACCATAGTGAGATCTTATTCAGATCGTTCTGCAGTTGGTTTTGACCTTCAGATGATTTTACTAGACGGCAAACTACCTAAGAAAGCTACTTAGATTTTCCCCTAAATCGTTTATGTAAATAAGGCACAACAGAGAACCATTAACACTACCCTGTGGAACGCCCGATATCACCTCTGTTTTAGTCGATGCCTTACCATCGATTACTACGACCTGTGTCGTCTCTGACAGGAAATCCCCTATCCAGTCGCAAATATATGAAATTTGACGTTTCGGCCACTGTTGCATAAGTAGCCAAAACGTCGGATTTTATATACTGACAATGCGGCCAAAAACCCCGAAATATTTTATTGACCAGAAACGAATGCTGGACCTCTCATCGACCTATACGTAATTGTGCAACAGGTTCGGCGAAATGACAGACTTTACTCTCCGTCCTTGCACGTGGCAACTAAAGCATTTGCGCTACACTCCGGCGTCACTCGACGCTAGCCAATTCGTGGGAGACGGTGTTGTGATTCCCCGTGGGAGTGACGTCACGAGCGCCGTTGTGGGACAACAGGGCCGTAATGAGGCTTGGCTGTATACGCCAGGGGGGAGGGTGCTGTTTGCCTTCGCTGCTGGCCGGCCAGTGAGCGACGGGCGCGCACCTGCCCCCGAGCAAACACTGCCGCCTCTGCTGCTGCAGGTGCCCGCTACAAGCGGACAGAGGGGCAATTCAGGCTCCACAGCCCTCCACTAATGACAGCTTCCACACAAAGTGCTGCACAGTCACCATTCTAGTGTTTCACGTCCCTTTACTTAACAAGGGATAGATACATAATATTCATCTCGGGTTTCCAGTCGGATCAATACTTCATTTGGACACAATATTTCGGCGGTCCACCTGGCCGCCATCCTCAGGTGACAGTGCTGGTACACCGACCGAGACTGTCTCGGCGAGTCGGTGTACCAGCACTGTCACCTGAGGATGGCGGCCAGGTGGACCGCCGAAATATTGTGTCCAGATGACGTATTGATCCGGCAGGAAACCCGAGAAGAATATTAGGAATCATTACGCCGGGAAAGCCTACGTAGTCACAAGGGATAGAGACATCGAAAAGAAAGTAATTTTAGGAAGAACTAGATGACCCGGTGAACTTCGTATCACTTACCTCTTAATATAAAGCGTATTAATTTAAATCATATGTATTTTAGACCTAGTAGATTTATAAAGGCATAATCAAATAGTCTAAGTATCGGTAAAGTCAAATGTGCAAAATTTTATTGCATTAGAACTAAAAATATTGATATCCCACAGAAAAGAGCTCTTTCAGTTTTCCACAAATTTTGCTATTTTATAGCTAACTATTCCAAACTTCTACTTCACTCAAACCTTTCTTTCGATTTGAACGTGAAATGTGCGAAATTGTGTTGCAATCAGGTGAATGGTATGGATACTTCATAGAAAGTGCTGCACAGTCACGATTCTGGTGTTTCACGTCCCTTTACTTAACAAGGAATAGAGACATTCAAAAGAAAATAATTTTAGGAAGAACTAGATGACCCGGTGAACTTCGTATCACTTACCTATTAATATAAACCGTATTAATTTAAATCATATGTATTTTAGTAAAATGTAAACTTTCACGGCCGGAATGGTCAAAATTACTAAAAATTTCCGGGCTATTATGCCGTGGTCTAGTGGATTTATTATGAAAACCCAATGTTTCGTCCCTGTCTGCGGAGGACATTCTCAAGGGGGATCGTGGCACTTTTGAATGTGCGATGCACACCCTGGCTCGCTACTGACTGAAGCCAAATTCCGTTTACGAGGGCTCGCGCGCAGAGGTGTGCCCTCAGATGTTTTTGACATGCGCGCGCAATTCGTCATTGCCGAATGCCTCCGTCCATTAATATCGTCGCATGGTGGGAAGACTGCTACATTTCTTCTTCAAAACCGGAATCCAGATTTCATTTAGTTTCACGCCCTCCATCCTTTAGAAATTATTGGGGTGTTCTACAATTTCTATAGACTCTCTGTACAGTCTTTCGTGGTATCCATTTGTGGCTGCTAAAACCTGGAAAAAGCAGGAATTTATAGGATTCCGTGTACCTGTGGAGACGTATACACTGGTACTACAAAAAGAACAGTCAAAAATCGACTACATGAGCACAAGGGGAACTGTAGAAGGGGAAAAATTGAGAGATCAGCTGTTGCTGAACATGTTTTTCAACCAGGGGACCACCTTATTCAATTTGATAAGACTCAGGTTACAGAAGCCACAAATGGATACCACGAAAGACTGTACAGAGAGGCTATAGAAATTGTGTAACACATTCACAATAGGTGGACGTTCGTTAAACCTACTGCCAATATAGATGCGCTATATGTCGGAAGATGACATCTCTGTAACGTATAGACATTTGATTGCCTGCTACTCTCTCTCTCTGCACATGCAGGGTTTTGTCAATTTGGATTTGGCAAAAATGTTTGTAAATCTATCGGACCAAACTGCGTGTTCATCAGTCCGTAGCTTACAAACTACTTAAACCTAGGTAAACTAACCTAAGGACAACACAGACCCATGCCCCAGGGAGGACTCGAACCTCCACGGCGAGCATCCGCGCGCTCCGCAGTGAGACGCTTTAGACCGCTCGGCTACTCCACCGCGGCTGGATTTGGCATGTTAATGTTTACATGGTGGCCGGATGCCTTTCCTGTCGCCAAGCCGTACCCTCCGGGAGGAATTATGTACCCCAAATGTCTGCATATAATATTACATGAGTGAAAGTGTATTGTTTTGAATCTATCTGAACCGTGTAACGCGGGACTTGCAGATCAGTTTGGTATGCACCAAAGGGGATGTGGAAAACCGCCTAAAAACCACATGCAGGCTGGCCGGAACTCCGACCCATTTCGTTTTTTCCGGTGGGCGGATTCGAACTGGGACGGGTACGCCTCCCCGTCTTGGATAACGGTGCGTTAGACCCCACGGCTAACCAAGCGGACCGTTTGATTGCTTGCTGCGACCACACAGAATGCCATCCCAAAACATCAGGGAACCACCACCTTGCTGCACTCGCTGGACGATGTGTAAGGTGTTCAGGCTTAACAGGCTGCCTCCAAAAACGTACCCGATCATTCCCTGCTCGAAGACAGAAGCGATTCCTCTCCGTGAACACTACTTCATGCTAGTCCATTTAGTGCACAACTGGGCCCATCTGCACCCCGCTGAATGGTGTTGAAAGGAGTACGCAAAATAATTTTCCATTAATTTTTGCCTGTCATAGAGCATTGAGGATGTTTTGTTATAAAAATCAAAGCTATAATTCTGCAGAAAACAAATTTAGGTAATATCTGTATCATTTCACTAATAGATATAACATACTGTACTTATTTTCATATCTTTGCTGTAAACCAAAGACTTTGTTTCATCTTTGGAGTGTGTCTTGTACTCGCAGTAGTTGCGTTTAAAGAGTCGAGGTGTGACCTTCGTGCAGGATACTGTCGGGTTAGTCTGTCTGTGTGTTAGACTCGAAGAGTAAAAATTCAGTTTTGAAGAGTCGCAGCCAAGTCTGCAGATTGAAAATTTTATATGGAAATTTATGTCTCAAATAAGGTAAACGTGTACTTTTCTATTGTTATGTATGGTAGCCTGTATGTAGCCTATATTGTAGTTGGTTTGTCTTTTGGGTAATGAATACTGTTTAATTCAGCTCGCATTTATCATTTATTCCTGTGTCATTTTACCAGTTCCTCGTTCGTTTCACCAATTTGAATTGCTATCCGTTCTGATCATTGTTTCTTATGATAGAGTTGCATAATTATTGTGTTTGTAAATTTGTATGCTAATTAGAACAGTTCAGTGTAGGCATTTTGTGACGATCAGTTGGTCTATTAATGAGAGCAGGAAGTAGTTTGTTCATAATTGCAGTAAAGATCATAGTTAAAGATTTTCTCAGTCTTAATGAAAGTTCAGATTGTTAAGATAGTTAATGTTAGTAACAGTTAAAGTGATTTGTTTGATTAGAAGAGAAGTAGATCACGTAAAGAGATGAGACATATTTGCAGTGTGTGATACTTGAAATCTTTACCAGATTTGTTGCACATTTTTTATTACATTGAATCTGTATGGCAATTGTTGTACGGATAGGCACATTATCAAGTGCAGTGATCTTGATATCCAATTAATATCAAATATCCTTGTTTGGCAATCTGTTAATTCAAGTAGCAAAATTATCACTGTAGTAGTAGTTTCTGTTGGCTCTCGCAGTTGAATTGTACATGTATAGTCTGGCTGCTGGTATATGGAGCACGCTAACAGATCTGAACATTTCATTTGCTCACATTGTTTTTCACACACGAGATTAATGTGTAGACCAATTACGAGTTTAATTACTGTTGACTTATTAACAACTGTACAATTTAAAGTGTTATCCGTTGCGTATCAAACTAAACCACATTTACGTAAGATCATTGCATCCCATGTCAGTTGCAATTTATTCTAACAGGGCAAAGGAAGGTAATAAGTCTCATTGCTTAGTCAAATTATTTTGTTACCAAAACCATAACAGAACATTTATTAGGGAGTTTTAGCGGGGACGGTCTCTTAACAAAAACAGTGACACGCTCGCCCCACAAACACATACTACTTTTCATTTCAAACAAACACACACTACTTTTACTGTCAAAGCTGGATTTTGGCATGGGCGTTACAAGAGAACCTAATACGTTCAGTCAGAGACGGCAGATGTCGTCCTGTGCCGGAAAGAAAATCATTGTTCGGTATGGTGGCGTTCCTCAGAGGTGAAATTTGTAATTAGAGATTATCAGTTGCTGTGGTAACCTTTCTGCGGCCAGACGAGACATGACATAGTTACAATATCTCTTACCTCCTACACGTATGAATAGCATCGCTTTGGTTCAGTATGGATGGGAACTCCCCTGTGCGTCCTAACTTTTTTCCAGCCTTGCGATAAATACGAACATCCTGAACTGAAATCTCACTGACAGGATCCCATTAAGTTGTGTTATTGAACCACCTGGCGCGGCTTCAGAACCTAAAATGTTTCTTTCCTTTCCGCAAGATTTTTTGGGTCTATTACATCATTCTTATGAACTCTACTTGCGACATATTTTTCAGACGGTATTTCATATACGACGGAATATAACTTTGAAACTACAACCTCGTATGTCACATAGGTTAGATGGCAATTGTACATATGAATAACTGCACCATCACGGATAAGGTTATATTTTATTACATGTATACTTAATTCTCAACTAATATTTCAAGTAGTTTCCACTCTAGGTTCATAAACAACTACATTACAGTGGGACGCATTGTTCAGGAGCTATGGAGCCAAAAGGATTGAGCTGCATGAGAACGAAAATGAATTTGATAGTATAACACGGAAGACGATAGACAGACGATAGACACAGGGAGAAGGTAGAAATGGACTAACATAAGAATGGAATAAATACACAACGGGAACTGTCGCTAGAAGTAGATACACTGAAGTGCCAAAGAAATTAGAAAAGGCATGAATACGCAAATACAGAGATATGCAGTGGCAGCGCGTCCTATTTGTTCGCTGGTTCATTGAACCTCCGAAGGAAAGCTCGTGAAAAAAAGTAAATAAATAAAATTATTAAAAGTGTTATTAAACTGTAATTATTGGTTTCGTTCTTCTATCACGTCATTTTATACACACACTCGAAGTACTTTTAGCGCATGAGAAACGCTTTACCTCGCGGCCGCAATACGCGACAGTGGGCTTAGCCTTGGAATGCGCATGCGCGGCTGAGGTTCAAATGCTCATCTGAATCCCCTGGACGCAGCACGTGAGCGCTCCCGCGGCAGGGAGGGGTGAGGGGAAACGCCGCTTTTAACATTGGCGTTGGAACTGGTAGAGACGCAAACTCCTGACTATTCGAGCTCTGGCGGTTAAGCACGAATAGTCCAGAAGCAAAGGCAATGATGCTACTGTGCAAATCCTCCATGAAAACAACATCCGCCCTTCGTATTTGATTTTCACGCATTGAAGATTGATCAAAACACGTCATATCGGGTAAAATGGCTTATAAATATAAAGACGCTTCAACTGTAAAAGCCTTCAGAAGATCGGATCATGAATAATAATGATTCTCTACCTGACAACGGCCGTTCTGTAGTAGATACACCGGTTCCCGTTAGATCACCAAAGTTAAGTAGTCGGGCTTGGCTAGCACATGGAGGGGTTACCGTCCAGGTCTGCTGAGTGCTGTTGGCAACGGAATGCACTCAGCCCTTGTGAGGCCACCTGAGGGGCTACTTGATGGAGAAGTGGCGGCTCCTGTCACGACGACTGACATAAAGGCTAGTCTACACGACGACACTAGGTTGCGAAACTCGTTGAATGAAATAAATTGCGCGCAACTAGTTTCGTGTATGTCTGTAGACATACCATACACACATACCATACACTTCAGTTTCGTTGTTTTGTGAGTGCCGTAGTCGCCGTAAAAAGGAAGTTTTGGTAGCTGTGAGAGTTGTGGAGAATCTATTGCTTGTCTGTGTGAAGTCGCTGCGTAAGACTAAACATAAAAAGAATAAGAAACGTGTTTGGGTTTGTGACTGGATTAAAAAAAGACGTCAGCTCTTTGCTCAGCGACCTTACTGAAATAAATTGTGATTGAAGACCCTAGAAGTTATTTTAATAAACATAGAATATCACCAAAGCAGTTTACGTTCCTTTTAAACGGAGTCAGTAATGCAATAAAGAAACAAGATACTGTTATGTGTGAAGCATTGTTACCAGAACTGAAATTACAAATTGCATTACGTTTCTTGTCAAGTAGACATTCGTCTCTACAGTACCTGTACCGTGTTCCCAAATCCATAATTGACATAGTGCTTTTGTATAGTTATTTGGAATTGAATGTATTTTAGTCTGCAATTGACTAATCGTCAACCCATCAATATTTAATTCACGAATAATTGCTTCAAGAGCACTAACATGCCGCTGCTTATTCCTGAAATTTTCATCGTTAAAATCGCACAAACACCAATGCATCTCATATATGTTCAAAAACCGAATTATTTCTTCCGTTTCCTCCTGTATGTTGTGTTTTGCGCTGTATTGGTTATAACCTAACCTAAAAACACGCGAAATCGGTTTCGCCAAAGTTGGAAGGTGCCGAAACTGTTTGGTTTCGCCAACGAGTTACGCGAACGTCTGCCGCGCATGCGCACTGGCCATTAGCGCAGTTTCATGAAACCTAGTGTCGTCATGTAAACTAGCCCTAACGGCCGGGAGCGCGGGGCGCTGACCACGCCCCCCTCCATACCGCATCCGCTGACGCCCTCGGGCAGAGGATGACACGGCGGCCGGTCAGTACCCAGTGGGCCCCCTGAGGACTGTCGGACGGAGTTTAGTCTTTTTTCTCCACCTAGTAAGAATAGCAGTATGGTTAGCAGCATCGCTCTTCAATGTCGAAGGTAGTGGGTATGAGAACGACTGCAAGCATTTTTAAACCCAAACGTATTGTTATTCTTTTGGTAATATAACAAGATTTTGAGGGTAAATGACTTTTATACTATTCGTTGTAACAAACATTTAACTGTTTGAAAATATGTGAGAGTGAGCAGCCTTGCGCATACGTAAGGTTAGGAGGGGGTGCTGCTTACAGTGTTATGTCTCTTCATCGTAAAAGATAAATTTTGTTATAGTCACTTAACAGTGTAATCAGTTACTAACTGTGTTTTGGTGTTCGGAAATTCACCGTATAAACCTACACAGATAGTTGAATGAGAGACTAAAATTTTCGTGGTATTACATTCCGTGAAATTAATGGCAAAAAATTTTCGTCGCACAATTTCCAATTTTCTTCACTATTATAAGCCTTTCAATGGTAACGGGTATACCGAACGGCTGCATCAAGAATTATGACACATCCCTATCATGTATAGAACTACATCACCGTTCACAGATCCTGCGAGTGCCTATCGAAGCAGGGTATAAAACGTTTTTATACCTATTCCATGTATCTGATACCACAACTATGTGCCACAATAGTATGTTTACATTTCATCAATATACATTCCCTACTAAAAGCTCTACATAATGGAAGATAATTGTGGCCGCGGCATAATGGCCGTGCGCACTAAGGTGCCCTGCTGTGTTGCGCGTGGCCGTTCGCCCTCGGGGGTTCGCGTCCTCCCTCGAGTCCTTGTGATAAGTTACATTAAGTTTGTGTAAGCTTAGAGACTGGTGACCTATGTTGTTAAGTCCCTTAGATTTACAAACATTTGAACTAATTGAGTACTGTATTTTACGATATAGAACACGAATAGTTCCGTCATTAGTCTACAATGTTAATAAGCGCTAGAAAAATTCAGATTGTACATACAGATTTTCAGAAAATTATTGAAACCGTAATTTTTTCAAGATGAAAGGTACTACCCACCAGTCTCCACTAGTCAGTAACACAATTGTAAGTATGGTGTTTGTTCTTTCGAATTTATTTCGGAGCCTTGAGATAGTTTAACCTCTGTCGTTAATAGTGGCGTCGTGTGATCTTTGTGAGAAAGTTAAATCACTACATGTTTTACTGCCCGCACCAAGGATGCAATAAATTAGTCTTAATGGCGTCATATTCCTTTTCAAACATCTTAGTTTCTGGGCGTTTCGCTTCGTCGTCTGGGATCTTCTTTCAGGCTGGCCTGTTGTACCTGGATGAGTGCAACCACCCAATAACTGAATTCGATTGAAGGAAGTTCCTGACAGAGCGAAAGAAGCGACGAGGGCTGAAGAATTTCCAAGACCAATCTCCTGCAGCCTGCCGACCGACAAAAGTTCGAGATCAATTTCCAAGGTCCCGAAATCCTGCAGACTTCGTCAACTGATTCTTTTCTGATTATGATCTGCAGAATTCGGAACTTGAGTCATGAAGTATGCTGTCTGCAACGAATTTGTATAGTTCCATCAAACCAGTGGGGAAAAAATTCCCATTTAGAAAAAAAAAAAACTAATAAACTGAATTAGTGAAATGGTGCTCACATGTGCAAGAACACCTGGTCAGAAAGGACAACTTTACAGCGGTTTCTTAAAAGAATATCTCATTTTCTGGAAGACGAGCTATTAACAGTATGAACTTTGATCCAGTGAAAAGTACCAAGCGAGTGGACGAAGGCACAGCTATCTCCAGCGTATAAGAAAGGCAAAAGGACGGATCGACGAAATTAGAGACCAATACCACTAACATGATTTTGCTGTATAATTCTTGAACATTTACTGTTCTAATGTGTAAATTACTTTAAGACACAAAGATTCTGTCCATGCATCACCACGGCTTTGGGAAGCATCGCTCGTTCAAAACCCAGCTTGCCCTTTTCTCTCATGACATCTTGTGTGCTATGTATGAAGAGCAACAGGTAGATTACATGCCGCGGCGGAGTGGCCGAGCGCATTGAGGCACTATGCTCAGATACGCGTAGTCGTTACCCGTCGGGGGTTCGAATCCCCCCCCCCCCTTGTGCATGGATGTTTGTGTTGTCTTTAGTATAAGATATTTTATCAGTAATTCGTAAGTTTAGGAACTGATAATCCCCCAGTTACGTTCCATAAGCTCAACAAACATTTGACCATTTTGTAGATTGCCTATTTATCGATTTTCGAAAAGCGTATGACACGATACTGACTACAGACAGCTAGCGAAGGTAGGAGGTTATGGAATAGTTACCCAAATATGTCGGTGGCTCGAAGATTAAGTAATAGAACACTTTACGGTGTCCTTGATGGCGACTATTCATCAGATATTAAGGTATAATCAGGGATTCCCCATGGAAGTATGATAGGACCGCTATTATTTTCTGCCTATATAAATGATGTGACGTCAGAGTGAGTTGCAATCTGCGGCTGTTTGGTGATTATGCCTGTGATGTACAAAAGGGTGTCGTCATTGATTTACTGTAGTAGGATGCAGGAAGACTTGGACCAAATTTCTAGGTGATGTAAGGCATGGAAACTAGCGCTAAATGCAGAAAAATGTAATGTGATGCAGATGAGTAGGAGAAACAATTCTGTAAAGTTGGAATACAGCTTTCGTAGTGTGCTGCTTGACAGAGTCATGTCAATTAACTACCGAAGGCGTAACGTTGCACAACGATATGAAATGGAACTATCATACAAGGTCGTGGGAAAGGCGAATGGTCGAGTTCGCGTTACTGGGAGAATTTTCGGCAGGTGTAAAGGAAACAGCTTGTAAAACGCTTGTACGACCCCGTATTGAACAATGCTGACGTGTTTGGGGTCCCCACCAGATCGGTTGAATGGAGGATACAGGACCAGTTCAGACGCGGTTGATAACTGATGCTTTAGATCAATGCGTGAATTTTACTGAAATGCTTCGGGAACTCAACTGGGTGTCACTGGAGGAAAGGCGACGTTCATTCGAGAAGCACTGTTGAGGAAATTTAGAGGGTTGGAATTTGAGGCGGATTTGAGGAGAAAGATTCTACAGCCACCAACCGACATTCCGCGTAAAGTCCACAAGGATAAGATCATAGAGATTAGGGCTCGTACGGATGCATAGGAGTATACGTATTCCCCTCATTCTAAGTGGAAGTGGAACTTGAAAATCAGTAACATGTAGGAGAACTGAGTACCCTCCGCCACGCACCTTTGTGTGGATTGCGGAGCATGTATGTGGTAGGTAGATGTACTTCATGCCCCAAAAAACTTTTTCTGATTTTTGTTTTGCAATCCGCTTCCCCGGAATTCATGTACTGATTTAGTGAACAGTTCTCAATGTTCTATGGTTTATGGTTGTACTCAATACACACCAACATAGAACATCTAGACTGTCAACTTGTGACGTGTACCAGTATGGCCGGTTTGGTTATTTTATGGATCTGACCATTAAATGTACTATGCAGAGCACATGAGTCATCATGACTTGCAATCAGCTCTGATGGTGGAAAACGAAACCCATACGTAAATTTTTGTGAAAAAAAAAAAAAAAAAATCATCTCGCCCGCCAAGCTAAAACGTCTTATTTTTACCACAGTATATGTAATTTCGTTGTATTGTGTTGTGTAAGGATTCAGCTATGTCTTGTTACAATTTTCACATTACGGATTAAAGCACTATGTTATTTTACATAGACGCATTGTGTGGGATGTCACTGTCGTCAAAATATTTCAGACAAGATGATGGTTAAAAACGCAACAGGTACAAAATAAAATTATTTGGACAGCCACGAGTCTTTCATTCCCTAACATACTTCTGCAAAGGGAGTTTTCCTAGAGACTGTACATAACATATTTACGGAAAATGTAAGACTTTATGACATCATATATTGTTCACCGAAGCGTAATAGAAAAGTAGAAATCAACTTCTAAGTATAAATCACGAAGGTAAACAAATACTTTTACTTTCTGACATTACCTAACGTAGTATGGTGGAGGTGATCTATAATGAATAATTAGCCCCAAAAGAAAAAAAAAACCAAGATCGTTGGTTGATTTATCGATGGACGATCGGTTTTAATGTACTATCATCATCACCTACTGGTCGCATATATTTCTATACAATACTTTCATGTTTTTAAAAGCTGGAGGTAACGAAGTTAATGTGCAACATTGCACTTAGTCAAGATATAAACTCCACATGTTACACTAAAGACTGCTTGTAAGAAACTGACCTCCTACAAGCAGTCAATGGTGTACCACGCAGATTTTATATCTTTGCACTTTAATCTTTTAACGTCAATCTTTTAAAAAAATGAACGCATTGTTCAAAATATATGCGACCCAAAGATTATGACATAGCACATCGATACCGCTTGTCAATCAAAAAATCAAACTCCCATCTATGCTTTTCTTCCCTTTTGGAGCTAATACTCTTACTTTCTACATGTAATACACAAGTAGTAGAGGTTACATAAAATAACACAAGAATGAAATGAATTTTTTCGGTGTCATAACGTAATGTTTAACCAACATACGTAATCCTTGTAAAACCACCATAAACGATTCCTAACACAAATTTTCCTGTAGAAGGCAGCCAGTAAGAATAATGGACCAAAAATTACATCAATAAACTGCGCAAGGTGGAAATCAGAAAATCCACTTTTTAGTTTAATTCATTACCAAAAAAAGGTCAGTTTCTTTTTCCTTCCATACTTTCAAACCTGCAACAGCTCTGTAAATGCAGTTTTACCGATATTTACGAATTTTATATCTGGTGTGCCAGTAGGACTGAACGTCATAAAATTGTAATCTGTAAATCGAACAGAATTTGCATGAAGCTAATTTAGATGTCCGATTTACTTCAGATTCCATTTATCTGTACGTAAACTAAAATATGTTGAACACATCAAATGTCTAAAATACATAATTCATAGTTTACAAATGTTGAGTACTGAAATTTAGAGAGGCTTCAAAGAAGGAACACTAATGCTATGGAATTTCTTATTTGCAAGTATCATTCGGAAACACTAAATGGGGGAATATAGCCGAAGTCCATTTCACTTGAGATATATTCAGAAAAACTTATAGTGACATAACCGCGTTTGTATACAATGTAACTGTGCAAAAGAGATAAATCAGATATTCATCATTATGGAGATTAGTACTTAAATAATGTATTTTGATTTTATCAGCTGTAAGTAAATAGAAAAACTCCACTGATGATGACACAGACGTGCCATTACATGTTTGTGTAAAAATTAAAAACATGTTTCGCATATCAGGAGGACCTCATACCCAGGAGATAAATATTATCTCATCACAGTGAAAATAAACGAGGTAAAGACGATTAACGACTTAAAATGGAGGTCCCACGTTACCTGAAAGTAATCAATTTCGCCATTGACGTGTTTGTAAATTAGCAGCCACACAAAATAAAAGCAATGGGGAAAACCCACATTTTTCAAGACGTGAACGATTTGTTAATCTCGTTTTTTTTTTTTTTTTTTTTTTTTTTTTTTTTTTTTTTTTTTTTTTTTTTTTTTTTTTTTTTTTTTTTTTTGCAGTTGTAGAAACTTGAGCCAGACATATTATTCTACGTCGCTTAATATTCAAATAGCAACATTAGCTTTAAAGTGGATTTGGTTTTTTTGTTTCGCATCACTCTGTACTATTGACATCACTTTATGTCACCAGTTCGCAATTATATTCTCTTCCCATGGTCATTTAATAACATTCCTACTCTTTCATAAATTTCTATTCCTTCTGGAAAAAAAGTACAGCAGTGAAATCTATTCATTTGCCAATTCTATCATGTATAATGTACTAAAATTATAAATAATTAACTAAACGCTGTTCCCTTACGTAAAAGGTAATGAATACAAGTAAATATGTTGAATATCCTTAGATTAAGATTTTATGTTCACAGCTGGTTCATTATATAGAAAACACAATTTTTCTGTCAAAGACGGGAAGAACAGCGGTCTTTCCGTTTCAAAGCAACACTCCCGGCGTCTACGTGGAGTGATTTAGGAAAAACACGGAAAACTCAACCCGAATGTTCGGATATGGATTTGAAGCACTGTCCAGATTGTTAGTCCTGAGTGACATCCATTGGTTTTAGCGGACCGCTACATGTTTTTAGTAACTCGTTTCCATTAATAATTTAATAAGTTGTCATCATATTGTCTGTATCCAACAGAGTCTCTGACAGTATTTCTGGATGTTCTCATACTACTTTACAACACTGGAGAATACTTCATGTTATAAATTTTGCCACTATATCTTAGACTCCAAAGTGATAAAGCATGTTTTTTTAATGTCTCCATGATATAATCAATGAGATCTGTCATAGAAATTCCTTTACTCTATGATATAATCAACGACTTCTATTCAGAAAATTTACGTTTCCCTGCTGTAAATGTACCACTAGAGTTCATTTGAATAAATGGCCAGGCAATAGAACTAGCGATAGAAGCGTATTGCACATTAGAATGTCGTGATAAATACCACTTTGCGCATGTCAAATAGGCCTACTGGAGACGCGTGCATCATAAACATAACCTTTAAAATAATAGCATTATTAAAGGTATTATGCATTTTCTACTCCTACCATTCGCAAACGTCAATTATTTCTACTGTAATTTAAAGATGAATTACCGTTAAACATATGTTTCCTATTCGTTTATGTGTAGTGAAACTACCCCAAAGACTTCAAGAAGATTTCAGCTTGCAGTAGATTAGCCTTTACTCCATTCCAACGACATTTCGACTGGACATGTGTTAACCATCTACAGGCGAGCCATCCAGACTGGGCAGAACTCAGCTCTCTTCATTGCTGCCTCGCGTCCCGGTCAAGGGAATCCTCTGGCGTTTTCGTCTGGAGCAAATATTGACAGCTGACGGGATTCGACGCATCATGCAGTTCGATTCCGCCGGCGTGGTTTATGAGAATTTCCACCATAATCAAAAGATAATGATGCATTCATAAGAGGATGGTGCCGCACCAATCTTAGTGTTTTGTCATACTCCATCGAGTGTACACCGGAGACACAGTGTTCCCCAACTGGAGACTTACTGGCGTACAATGGCGGTTTCATTGTTAATGGTAGGTTCAACGTTCTTCTACTGTAAGCGTTATTTTCATACATATGAATCTAAATTCGCGCTCTCGGGCTTCGCAGCTCGATTCCTCACATGCTAGCAATAAAAAAATGTCTGTCACAAAATTTCGTCCGGCGGATATTTCCAGCAGTACATGGACGTCGAAGATTGAGATGGGTGTGTGTCCCATACGTCAGTGTGTTTCAGAATTACACTACTACACCAACAAACTTCTAGGGCATGTGGGAGGTATCGAAGTTGCTGGAGGGGATGTCTAGTGGAATGAGCTGGTGCCTGTAACTTGGACTCTCCGTAGCGTCGTTGAATGGCTTTTCCGGTCATGGGTTTCCATGTTCACTTTGTTCCTCAAGATACCTCCCACATCCCCTAGAAGTTTGTTGGTGTAGTAGTGTAATTCTGAAACACACTGACGTATGGGACACACACCCAACTCAGTCTTCGACGTCTATTTACTGCCGGAAAATTGTGCAGGACGAAATTTTGTAAAAGACATTTTTTATTGCTAGCATGTGAGAAATCGCGCTGCGAAACCCGAGTGCGGGCATTTAGATTCAGCCTGTATAAGCCATTCGAGACGGGCAAAGTATTTTACAAACTCCCCACCCCCCTTTCACGTAATAAAACATTCTTCACCGATTCCAGCAGGTCAGAAATTTTTGCTGCTAGGAAGGAAATTAATTACATTTGAAAATTGTGAAGAATTCTGGATATTGTGAACGAAAAATTTCAAATGAAGTAAAGAAAAGCAAGTGACTTTGACGGCATGTCCTCCCCTTTTTCCAAGTTCTGGATCTTTGTTTTAATTGGAAATGCTCAGAAGATTTGGGGAAGAGAGTATCCATTGTCTCTGAGTAATGTCTGTAGATGGTGAAGTTCCTTACGATAACACCGGATAGGCTCTGTGTAAAAGAAATTTGAGAATACCAATAGTTTGTGATGGTTGGTGGCAACCTTTAACATGCTAATACACATCGGCATTACGATAGACTGAATACTCTAAAGAGCCGTCACTCTTTCACTAACAAAAACAGCCAGAAACGGAAGCAACCATCTTTCTCTCATTCGAATGTAATGGAATGAAGCTGAACTGATGTAAAAATCCTTCAACAGTGGCTAAGTTTTTTATGCAATGATTTCAGTATAAAAACACTCGAATTCGAGAAGTGCTTATTTAAGAGATCATTTTTACCGCATTTCTTTGCTTCAAAGGATAGTTTCTGTCCTAGTACTGACTACTGATCAGGAATCCGCAGACACCCTATGGAAAGGGCAAGCGTCAGATTGAAGGAAAAAAAATCCGATTTACGTTTGAAAAGTGCGATGAATGGTCTCAGGGATTATAGAAAACAATGTTTGCATACAAAACACCTTCACTGGCAACAATGTAATTGCCATTGCCTATAAATGCACTTGTACAGCAGTTGGATACTGTGAGCAGAGGCTTCTTGTAGAATCGATCGAACCTCTGAGGTCACGAGTTGTTGGACCTCAGCAACCATGCTGATCTGCGTCTGCTGTCATTCGGAAAGAAGGCACCCGACCATTCCGAAGCATCCGCCGCACTCGTTCGGGATTGCCTGGGACTGCGATTATAGACGGTCGACTCGAACGTGGCTCATCCTCGACAAATTACTTTCCGTCTCTAGAGCTTTTGAACCAGTCACACACACAAGTTTTACACACTGCTTCAACACCATACCAAGGGCCCCGTCACCATTTTGCCTAATTAGAAACAAATGTGTATGTAAACCCTTTGCTTCATTTTGTGTTATATGTTGCAATGACACGAGTTCCCACAATGCCCCTATTAGCTCGAATAGTCTGTGAACAGAACTCTGTAGTTAAAGTAGAACAGTCAAAGAATTGAGGAGTGTGTATTGATAACAAAATTTATTGGGAGCAATGCTTTGACGATGTAATGAAACGTTTGAATTAATTAACTTACGTTACTAGGGTTATTTCAAATTTTGCAGACGTACATCTCAGTAAATTAGCTTGCTACGCCTAATTTCCTTCAACGCTTTCATGTGGTATCGTATTTTGGGGAAATATGTATACTAATAAGACGCATTTGTTGTCTGTCTGTTCTCTTATAACACATGATCCAGACAACCAAATAACGTGAAATTTGGTACATGTGCACAAAATTACATGCGAAAATTTGAGAAAAAGTTTTCAATGTGATCGTGTAAATCTATATCTTCGCAATGATCTTGATGAAATTTTGGACAATTAACCTACAAACAAGAGGAAGGGGACAGTCTACCATGGACAGTTTTATGTGGCCGGCTCCAGAGTGAACAAAGACGAAAATCTTTTTGTACATACTCCAAATGGAACCGCCAAAAAAGTTGTTTATCACACTGCTTTAACATAAATGTGCCCTTTTATTACATGCGAATAAACGGGTTTGTACGCTTCTACAGAAAACCCTATTTTAAACCCGGGCAAAGCCGGGTGCTTGAACATAGTTTATGATCATTATTGAGCGGAAAAGTATTTCTTGCACATAAGCGCAAAATTAGAATAATTTCTGGAGCCCACCTATTTAACGTGATTTCACTATAGCTTCAATATACAGGGTGTCACAGCTATCTTGTCCATCCAAAATATCTCTGGAACAATAACAGCTATTGGAAAACGACTTTCACCGGTATCAATGTTCGGCTGGGGCCATGAATGTACATATTTGGAAACATTCTAAAACGAAAGCAAATGTGTTTTTAACACAAACTTATGTTTTTTTTAAATGGACACCCTATATTTTTTCTTCAGCAATCCATAGCATGACAAATCACATAAACAATGGCGTTGATTCCATCGCAATATTCCAATAACATCCCCAGATATTGCGACGCGAAGTTTACGCTTGAAATACGCGAAACGCGCGTCTAGCGCACGTCCTGAGACTCAGGCGAGAACCCCATGCTACTCAGGACGTGCGTTAGACGCGCGTATCACGTATTTCAAGGGTCAACCTCGCGTCATGTGCCCCAGTCGTACATTGATACCGGTGAAAATCGTTTCCCAATAGCTGTTATTGTTCGAGAGATATTTTGGGTGGACAAGATATCTGGGACACCCTGTATATTCTTTTATGAAAGTTGTTATTAATATCCCAATTCAAAAGCAATATTTTTGTGCATAACTGAAACACTAAGAGGAAAACTGAAACAATTACTATATGACAACGCAGCTTTACGTTACGCGAAGTTATGTTTTACTAAACTGACACGTTCCACATCATTACGAAATCCCGTATTCATGATCTACAAACCAAGTATTAATCTTTTCTAACCGCGTATTGTGTACAGCCACTTCACTACAGTGCTTTTCACTGATAGGAAGGGGGGGTCACTTGTTGACATGTCCCTCAATGTGTATGTGCGGCCACCTCACCCTCGCCAGCGCGGTTTGTAAAATATGGGACCATTCATCGAAATTTTCAGACGCATCCTGTAATAAAATGCTACTTGGTTCCTTTAATGTCATCAGTACATTGGTAGTATCAGTACGTAAGACACCAAAGAAAAGCATATGTTTCAGAATGTATTTGCATTAAGCTAAGAACACACACTTTCGTCATACTCATATATGAGAAGTAGACCTTTGCACCTAGCTTCCACGTTTCCTCACCACTCTGCATTTTATTTCACGTGGGAAACTAGTGTGAATGTGTTTCGGAACGTTTCCTGAAAACTAGTTCAACTGTAATGAAAAACATTTATTTAATATGTATTTATCAATCAGTTCTCATATAATATTAATCACTTGCTTAAGTAGTGGAAATTTCTAGGCCACTACGATATCAGAATTCGGTGCAACCAAAATGTATGAATTATGCAGAAGTGCAACTGAAAAATTTTATTCATTCACATTACCTAACGCAAGCTATATATTGTAACTAGCTGAACCCCCCCCCCCCCCCCCCTGATTCGCATGTGTAGGCTGGTTGGTCTGCCCCAGTTGTTTCTTTTTAATTCTGATGAAGAATCCATATCTTAAGTTTCGTAGTTATAGCTTGAAATTGGAGGTAACAGCACCATATTTTTGAAAATCAATTTTTGCATCTCGTATTTCATCCCCTTATTAGTCTAACTTCCAGAAATACCGAAACACGTGTCTTTTAAATTCGAACCCCGAATCCAAATCTGAAAATTTGTGGTTCTAACTTCAAAATTGCGTAAATAGAAACAGATTTTCGAAAAACACCCCCTCTGCAATTTAACCCCGTTGATGGTTGAACTTCCAAAAATACCAAAACACGTATTATTTAACGTCTAACCAACTATACAAATATCAATTTTGCAGCTCTAGTTTCAAAATTGTATCAATAGCAACGTGTTTTCAAAAAGAATTTTTGATCCTCTATTTAACCCTCATACTTGTTGATTTTCCAAAAATAGTAAAAATAATGAACTTTTAATCCTGAACAAGATTCCAAATCCAAAGTTTCGTAGTTGTAGCTTAAAATTTGAGTTAACAGCAACATATTTTTGAAAATCAATTTTTTGCCTCACCTATTTTATCCCATTATTTGTAGAATTTAATGCCGAAAGACGTATCTTTTAAATTCGAACCCTGAATTAAAATCTAGCTTAAAAATTGCCTAAATAGCTACGTATTTTCAAAAAATGTTTCATCCCCTACTTCACCCCCTTACGGACGGAATATCGAAAAATAGCTTCTTAAATGACGCCTACAGAGTAAGATCAACACCCTCTAGAAATATCTTCAGTGGTTTGTGCTGGGCGATGATGAGTCAGTCAGTCAGTCAATCGGGACACTTCCTTTTATATATAGAGATGTGGCACATAATGTGTACGATTTTTACTACATATACATTTCCGAAATTAGAGAAAGATCTGGAAAAGATGATTAATCACAATAAACTATGTTTTTATCTTACCAGCATAAAGAAAAATCGTCGCTTTTTGTAAGGTAATGTATTAAGCACAGGATACTATGAACTTAAAAAATTTTGATGATACAAAAATATTTCCTATATATTTATTTAACATCATAGGTAGAAATTTATCTTCTAATTTGTTTCTTAAAAGTAACAGTGCACGAGATAATTGATTAGTTACAGCGACACAGATACAAAGTCACATACTTCTTTTTTCTAGAAAAATACCGTTGGTATTAGCAAATATATAATATTCTTTTAACTTCTTTTAGACAAATGTAATTCATATGCAATGAAAAATGTCATACTATCATTCATATGGGTTTCCTTTTGTCAGACGGGAAATTTTAATGAAGTCTCCACGCAGTCACTAGCACACATTTGGATGCTGTTATGTGTTCCATCGTAGGCACTATCTGACTGACGCGCTGTGGACTCCAGTCGCGTGTTGCAGGCTGCCGCAGAGCCAGGAGCAGCAGACAGCGGGTAGCAGACTCGTCAGGGGCAGCAGCCACCGTGGTCCCAGCAAAGACCACCGAACAGCCGAACCTGAGGCACAGCTGCGTTGCATTGCCGCTGGAAGGTCACCTGCGAACATTACCATTTCCGAATGAATACTCAGTTGGTGGTACAACAGTGTCTCCCACAATTCCGTACATCTCATCATCATCATCATTAGTGATTGACTAGCTTAAACCCGCGTCTCCACTCGCGTATTGGTTGATTATGATAGATAAGCTATCTTTCAGTAGTGTGCTCCTTGTTTAGAAACAAACATTTTTAATCAACATTCAAATAAAAAAAAAGAACTATGTATTAAAAGAAATTTCTTTTATACTGCTCCATTTATTTATTCGTATGTTTCCTTATTCGTATGCTTATCCTTACATAGAAAGAGCTGAAGACATTTTAGTACGCATAGACCAAAGATATGGTCTGTGGCATCACGGTTCGCTGTATATAACCTTCTTGCTATAGAGTCGCAAACGTCATCGCTCGCCTTCAGTCCAAATTTTTTTTTAATAATTTGACGACTTTCAACCACCATATTTGCCACTCCCTTATAGCTATCGGCATGGAACTGATATGGTGTACAACGGCAGACTTCTGACAACAATTACACACAGACCATTCGTTTGAGTTCTGTAGTTTTCGCTGCAGAACGAAATATTAACACACACATCCACACACACACACACACACACACACACACACACACACACATACACACATACACGTAGAATTTTATATACACCGTTAACATCCAAATATACTACACCATTTTATCATTATCAACCCTCCAGCAACAATGCAACTAATAAAACCATTTTTAAAGAGTAATTATTGTTCCGCATTTCGTGTTATATTCTTCAAATGACTAAATATCTATCAGATCGCTATAAAATCGTGTCTAAAACCTTTCCTCACGTATAAATTAGTAACGGTACAAATATTTAAGTGTCTGCGTCTTGTCGTTCGGAAGTGATAAGCATACACCCAACAGACATTCACATTAATATATATATATATATATATATATATATATATATATATATATATATACGATCGCCATAAAACTGTGCCTAAAACCTTCCCCGGGTAGATATTAGTAACTGTACAAATTTTTAGCTTTTTACGTCTTGTGGTTCAGATGTGATAAACGTACACCGAACAGACATTCACATTTATAAATATAGATTATGACTTTCAGAGTTCAGTCTGGAGCATAGTACCTCCATGATCCCCTATTAAATGCTAACATTGATGCCTCGTCTGATGTTATGCCTTTTACTTCAAAATCATTCTGCACCGAATCTAAGTACTTTCTTCTTGGTCTACTCTTACCCTCCGCTGCCGAGCTCATGAGTCTCTTAGGTATCATTGCTTCTCCCATGCGTTTAACATGACCCCACCATCTCAGTCTGTTCGCTCTAACTGCTTCATCTATTGCGTTCATTCCCAGTTTTTCTTTTATTTCCTCATTATGGACACCGTCCTGCCATTGTTCCCATCTATTAGTACCTCCAATCATTCTTGCTACTTTCATATCTGTAACCTCTACCTTATGAATAAGGTATCCTGTATCCACCCAACTTTCACTCCCATACAACAAAGTTGGTCGAAAGATAGAGAGGTGCACTGCTAACTTAGTCTTGGTACTTATGTCCTTCTTTCAGATGAGAGTAGATCTTAGCTGATCACTCACTGCATTGCTAAACATAATGTGAAGCATTCAACGCCACAATGAATGCAATTTAAAATGATCGCTGTCGTCTGATTAACAATTTGACTTAATAGTTCACTCAGTATTCTGTAAAAGCACGAGAAGGAACTATTTCTGTTTCACCACAAATTATTCACATGTGTCTGACATTAGAAGTAAGTATATCAAGGACAAAAAGTGTCAGCCACCAGATGAAGGAAATGGAAATGAGCGTGTGGCTTTCTTGGCCGGGAGATCCCTTGCGAGATTGTTCGGACGCCTTAGTGTAAGTCTTTCTATTTGACGACACGTGGGCGCCTTAAGTGCCAATGATGATGAGATGAGGACAACACACAACACCCAGTCCCCTGCCGGGAATTGAACCCGGCCCTCCTACGTGGTAGTCAGCGATGCTGCCACTGAGCTACGGAGGCGGACACCAGATGAAGGAAGTCGATAAGAAGTGAAAAATGATAGTAATCACAAACCAATGATATTTCATAAAGAGAGTGAGCTGAGAATTTCTTATTTAAATAATGGTCATTGACAGCGATTTGAGAGTTACTAGGTATGATGTTGGCAAAGAAGGGGATTACTTTGTGGGGAGGAACATAGTTGGTTTTAATAGGTTATTAGAGACTACAATTATTGACTGTGTGATCTATGTTCTCATATACGAAAAAATAAGTTGTGTAAATAGGCGGTAATATTTAGATTTAAATAATTACAGTCTTTAAGAAACAAAATAAATAACATTAAATCGCTTATAATTAAATTCAGTAATTCAATAATAAATGGAAAACAGGTAGATTTGATGTAATTATAACAATGACTATTTTTTTACTTTATTAATATCTGTTTTTACAAGTTACTTCTAATTTCTGTCATACTATTTTGCTTGTTTCAAGGTCATATTTTGGATTACATCCCGTAATATGCTAATCGCAGTTACGTCGTGTCACGCAGATAGTATCACCACCACATAAATCGCTACATCGTGAAGCGATCTAAAGCTGGCGCATATCCTGAGGTTTATCGAGCTGTGGCGTCAACAGTTCGAGTCGTACTCAATAATCACACCATAATAATAACGCGATCGGAATTAAAATCTAGATGCACTATTGTAGTGTCTGAGGGGTTCCGGCAGCGTCATAAGCTGGTGGGGACTTTCCCATGTTTATAGCACGTACATTACTACGGCTTCAGCCGCCACGGTTGAGAGAATTGCCTGCAGGAGGGGCTTCGGCTGAGATTGTTTCGAGGCTAGTGTCTGGCTTCCGTGCCGCCTCAAACTTAAGCGCTGCTCAACACCGCGTGAATTTCCGCGAGAGAACACATGCCGCCTCGCACCAACTGAAAGGCGTTATTCACTCCCTACAAACTAATTGTTAGTGTAACAAATGGTGCACTGTGCGCATTTACAAATTAATTGTAAAAAATATGCAGCAAAATACATCAAAAATGTTTAGCGATGAAGCATATGAAGCAGGTACGTAGGTGGAAAAGAATGTGAAAACTGTGAGAAGTCCGTTTCCGGATACCCTGACGTAATATATCTGGTTTCCATACTTCACTGAACGTCTTTGTTTTGTTGGAGAGCGAAAGAGAAAATTACAGTACAACTAGTCACCATCTAATATTGAATAACACTCTGCTGTTACTGACACACATACAGTGCGAAATAGCGTGACAGATACTATCCTCTAATTTCCAAAAATGTAGTATCATCCTGTACTTACTTTCGCATGGTATGAACTCAATTACAAACAAATATTCAATCAATGAAATAAATCGCAATTTGTGATCAGTTATGGCTTCACTGTACTAGGTTTAGATGGAACACCAAAGTACGGCGAATGAAAATTTTTGCCCGGCCGGGATTCGAACACGGAATCTCCTGCTTACTAGGCAGACGCGTTGACCACTCCGCCACCGAGGACACAGTGATCCGCCCCATTGCAGAGGAAGGGCACTTCCCTGCACGTCTGTCGCCATACCCAAATCTCCATTCGCCACGCTGTTTCCTTCCTATACCACAGCCTGTTTGTTCTCTAATGCTTGCAGCCACAATACTGTATTCCCGCATCAGAGAGAACAGACCATGAGGTATCGAGACAGAATTGTCGCCATGAGCCCAGCCTCGGCATGTATACAATTATATAGATTATGACGACAATTAATTGTGTCTCGATACCTCATGGTCTGTTCTCTCTGACGCCGGAATACAGTATTGTGGCTGCGAGCATTACAGAACAAATAGGCTGTGGTATAGGAAAGAGACAGCGTGGCGAATGGAGATTTGTGTGTGGCGGGAGACGTGCCGGGAAGAGTCCACTGCAGTCGGGCTGGTCACTGTGTCCTCGATCTCGATGGCGAAGTGGTCAACGCGTCTGCCTAGTAAGCAGGAGATCCCGGGTTCGAATTCTGCCGGACACAAATTTTCATTCACAGCACTTTGGTGTTCCATCTTAACCTAGTACAGTGAAGCCATAACTGATCGCAAATTGCGATTTATTTCATTAAATGAACGCTGTAACGTCGTAAAAAATATATAAAATCCAATCGGTACTGATAAAGTCAGTAGCAAAACAAGGAAAAGAGGTACATCTGAAATTAATAATACATGAGTATGTAGTAATACCTATCACAAGAATATCTTTGCTGAGAGACATTAACTTCCTCTTGTTTGTGGAATAATGACACAAGGACTTAGGTAAACTATTCATTTAATGACTTTAAAGTGTACATTAGAATGGCGAGAAGGCAGTTTGATAAGGGATGGCGTAATAGCTGCCCCTGTGGAACATGGACAGAAATTAGCCTGAGATAATAGTCAGGACATCCTATCAGGGCGCAGACTCGAGATCGAAGAAGGAGGATGGCGGAACCTACGGGGCTGCAAGTCGTTGGGCCCGGCGGCCACGTGATTACATGGAGCTCGCTGGTTGGTGGGCCAATCGTGCAGACTGTTAAGCCCTTTCTATACGAAACGTGCAACACGCACTAAAAAGTCGTTGTCAGCTAAAGCGCCGCTGAGATAGACCGTCGAACTACACAGAAGCGTTCTAACGTTACGCATTTGTCTAGTCGTCTGTTTCACTTGTCTACTTGTTTGTTGTCAACTTACAGTAAATTAATCGCCTAGTTAAGATCACTTTTAGAAACTGTAATATATATTGTGATTATTAAATCATTAATTTTATGTATTAGACTGCCACTGTGAAACTATGTTGTTTTCGTGCAGTTCTTGTCTAACTACATCGCTCATTATAGCTATTACATACTATTAATCGCCTGGTTAAGATCACTTTTAGCAACTGTAATATATATTGTGATTATTAAATCATTAATTTTATGTATTAGACTGCCACTGTGAAACTGTGTTGTTTTCGTGCAGTTCTTGTCTAACTACATCGCTCATTATAGCTATTACATACTTCCAGTCCCTGCGGTTTCAGGCGCATATGTATATGATGAACAACCTCAGGTGTCTATATATAGACCTTTCACTGTGATAAAGCTTCAAATAATGCTCACCAAAAACAAATAATTCATCGGTTAACTACAGCATGTTTCAGGAAAAATAGGAAATATTTTAGAAGATGGTAATAAAGACGATTTGTAGTTAAAATGTCATATAACGTGTGTCCAATCTTTATTGGGTACAAAGATTCAGCTGTTTCTATGTACAGCAGACTTAAAGCACATGCAAATTTGGATATTTTTGACATTCTTTCGTCTGTTCTTTGTAGATTACCATATTGACTTTTATTTAAATAAACGGTTTTCGACGTACTTTAAAGTCTGAATATTCCGTAGTAGCCGAAAACTGGGTAACGAACTGAAAACGAACGTTTTGAGCGTACAAAAATTTCTATTTGAAGTCAGTGTGATGTACTACCAATAATCGACGGTTAAATCAGTGAAAATGTCTTGATTTACATTTGCTGTAAGTTTGTTTGACTTTCATATTATCAGCTGTTTCTCTGTATTCAATAACAATTGTACACATGTTATATGAAATTTTTAATGCAATTCCAATGTAGTATCACCTCCTAAAATTCGACGAGTCGAAAAACTACGTTCCTGTAAGCAGCAGACAAGTACACAGAAAACAAATTCGCGACTTAGCTTCGTTTGTCAGCTGGGTTCCCCATTCGGTCGTCTGAGCATGCGCGAACACTTCCATACGCGTGAGAATAGGATCCATCCTATTCCGTCTACTAGCTATGTTATCCGTGCATCTTGTGGACGCGTCTACACTGTACGCGGCCGGCGTGGCCGGTGCATCATGGGTAATCTCGTAATCTCTCCCTTCCCGTGTAGAAAGGGCTTTAGAGGGTAGCCTACTCTGGTCTGCAACGCCGAATCACCACCCAGGGCCGAGGCTGCAGGCACGTGGACAAACGTGTGATGGGCAAAGTCCAATGCATGGCGTCACTGCCGACGCGGCAGAAAAGAAAAATTTCTCGTCCCTTTATGGTGTTGAAAATGTACGTACAAAAATTTGGAAGCCATGCTCCGGGAAGAAGAAGAAATTCCGTTACACCAAGATGTCGCTAAATAAATGGCGACTCGTCTCATTATTACCAGTCTTTCAAAAATCTTTGAGATCACAATTTATATACGCTATCAGAACAGGGGAACATCACAACCGAAAACGTTTTCGATTACAGGCTTTATTTAAATGACATGCAAAGATCAATACACCAACATTAATTTCGCTGGTAAAATCTCATGACCTGCCAAAGGATTCTAAATATCAAAATGTTCAAATGTTTGTAATTCTATCGGACCAAACTGCGTGGTCATCAGTCCGTAGCTTACAAACTACTTAAATCTAGGTAAACCAACCTACGGACAAACACACACACCCATGCCCGAGGGAGGACTCTAACCTCCACGGCGAGCAACCGCGCGCTCCGCAGCGAGACGCTTTAGACCGCTCGGATACTCCACCGCGGCTCTAAATATCAGATATCCTAATGCAAAAATGAAAGTATTTCAGGAATGAAATGATAGCTAGTTCCTGACTTTTACTAAATCCGAGAGGCAGAAAGCAACATGTATCAGTCTCATCTCAACGACATAGGAATAGCATTATACAGTGTTAAGGGTAAAACTACTTGTATATAGATGGAGGTAGCGCGAGTATACTGAGAAGTATGATGCATGGTACAAAGTGATTCAGCAACCTACTAGAGCACATTAAATGTCATGTCGATAATCAGACTGAGTTTATCATATAATAATGGAATTCTAAGATGCTGTTAATTCATAGAATAATAACTTCACATATAAGTAGAGTGTTTTGTTGGGCGGCTATGTGACTAGGGCATTATGATTCGTATGAAAGCGACCTGTTCGTGTTTCACCTGCGCGCATCAGTGAGCCATTGTGTGTGTACATCGAAAAAAATAATTATGCAGATTTTTTTGAAACTTATTTTGAAAACCTTTTAACTTGACATACATTTTGCACAAAATTTGTCCGCATTTCGGAAATGAAGAATACGTACATTTCAGTGACACCATGCTGACATCGCACCTTCATTTCATGTGTAACACTTGAAATAGAAATAACATATCAATTCTGAAATTAAGGTAATTTATTTATGGTTTGATAATGAGTTATTATTTTGTAATACAATATGATGATACACATTTCGTTATAATACATTATATAATTAATCTTCACTGGTTTTTATCATATCAGTGAAATGATAAGTAAATGTACAACAGAATCAACTAGTTGATTTGGTAAGTGAATGTCATGTTAAATATGTTGCGATATCATTTTTCTCACACTGTTTGTAACAAAAGAAGCATAAATCTGTGTGTTTATATTTCTTTCGTTATTTCGATTATGGAGTGTACTTTTGTATTTTGTTTCAATGAGAATGCGACTGTATTTACTAGATTAAAAAAAATTACATGTTCACAAATTGTTCTGTGTGTTGATACACCAAGATTCATAAAAGCGGAATGATGGTTAGCGAAGTGGTAAATAGTGCGACAGAATTTCTTAGAGAAGTATTTACTTTCTGTTCCTTATTCCATATTAGGAATAATTAGGGGAGGGGAAGCAGGGGTATGTGACTCATATGACTACTTAATTCGAAGAATTTAGGTGCACATAAAAAGTTTTTCTTATCTAATCTAAAGAATAACGTAAAATGTGATGTATGAGACATTAAACGTTCCACGTCAATATATCTCGTATTTGTTTAACACTGATACCACATATCTCGAAAGATTTTTGGCCCATTTACTCTTAAGGCTAACAGTCTTACTCAAGGTTCTCATAAACACACTGATGGACAGGAGTTTTATATTACACACACACACACACACACACACAGACACACAGACACATATGTAGTATACAAAGGGGTAACAAAGTTAGTGAAATTCTCGAAAATCTGTTGACCATTTTATGTTCCTCATTATACTCCAATACACATTCGGGCTGACATAGGGTCTAAATTTTTGTAGTAAAATAAAATTCAGGTTTGTGTTTCCATATCTATGGTTATTATAATGCAAGAGCCACCGTATGCTGCACGTTTTCATAGAGGAGGTTTTAATATTCGTGAAACTATTATGTGATACATGGCAGAGTGTATTGAAAATCTGAGAAACGTGTGCAGAGAGAAACAAATATTTGTATATATGTTAAGACATTGGATACATACAGGAGTAAGAAACAGATGAGAAGAGATTGTGAACAGACTGACAGAGAGCTGAGAGAACACAAACAGAATATGGAATAAATCAATGAGCTGGCAATGCCAGCTTCTCAACTTGTATGAGGTAATATTTAAAAAATTCCAATGTGTCACAATCTTTTCCAGCTTTATTGTAATTGCAATAATCACAACAATAACGACTCATTTCAATGGATTGTTCTTAAATTAAAATAAATTCACATATTTAACTTCTGCCATGTTATATAGAGCATTCTCTATGAGACCCATTGTTTAGCAGTAATGTTATGTGAGTTGGTTTATTCATCACGAGAGCGCTACACAATTACTAAACAAATTCTATGGAAGACTATGACTGGGGTATATTACACAAAACGAACCACTTGAGCCCTGGCTAATAACGATACGTTTAAAGAACATTTGCACATAAGGTATTTCGAAATTTAATGAGCCTTATAATTCCCACTTGAGCTGTGCTGTGATTTGAAGAGTACACAAATGTAATAAATTGAGCTTTACGTGGATTAACTTTGATAATAAAATGTTATACTCACTATTCGGCCTAAAGAGTTTTTAGTCGTATACGCTACTGCTGTATCTCGTTTTATTTGAAGCCATCCTGTCATCTTCATTACCGCTGATTGTAATCAGCTTGTATCCACCATTTATTGGCACACGGTTGTATTTATATGTATCCGATCGCGTCTCTGTTTGTAGTTTTGTTGTGTGAATTTCCATCTGTGGAGCGTAATTCCTAATACCACTGTTGTATGGACGAGACGTACGACGGACATTAATATAATGAATCGTTATTCGCAACAAAATCGCTACTTTCATCCGCATTGACGCTTAGCTCTTTCTACCAGATAACAAAGTTGTTACCGTACCTCAAAAACAAAGGAAGTCTAAGGCGATTATAATTTAACGTAGAGATTAACTCTGCAGAAACGCTAATAAATCTCATTTAAAAGAAAAAGAGAAAATAAAGCACTTCCAACGTTTACATTTCTTCGCAGCTTGCCATGTTTCATTTTATGCGTTCATGAGAATTAGAGAGAAGCATCCAAGTGAATATGCCGCGCGCACACGGCTGTTTTCGTGGGAAGGACAAAGCTTTTGTGCAAAAACTTTTTTTCATTCTGAATATCATCCAGATGATGAATTATTTACTGCAGTTTTTAACTCCAAACACATAAAATGTTTTCGGCCTTATTTTCAGATTAAAGATGTTTTTTAGATATTTTGAACGTCTCAGTTATAATTGAATAAGCAGCTAACATGAGTGGTAAACGGCATATGGTGATGGGTGTCAACAGGGATATATTACTGTAAATTTTTGAGGATAAAAATAGCATGACTGTTGGGAACATTTTTACTCTCTCATAAACATGCAGTATGCTATTTGTTGTTGGTATATCTTATATTTCGTAGAAATGGAGAAGACCAGTAACATGAAATATTTCTATTCAAAACTGTGGACGTCAAGTTAGATAAACAACTGAGCTGTGGGAATATAATGATCTCTACAGCGAAGTAAAATTGTAGTAGTAATACAAATTCGACTGTGGTACCTGTAGTGAATCAATTCTTTGTTTCATAGGCATGTGTAAATTGTTATTCGAGGAAAGTTCTGTGTCGAAACCTGGCACAGTGTTTTAAATTTTATTACGCAAAATGGGTCACTAATTTGCATTATTATAAAAGAGAAGGGCTTGGTTTTAGAATACTTTCTTAGCAGTGCTTCATCCTATCCATGACATATTCATTCAAAGAACGTGTACACACACACTCACACGAACACATACTCACACAGGCGCGTACTTGATTTAAAAGTATACCAACGTTGCAAAAAATAAGAAATATTTAACTTCAAGTGTTTCGTCGTTATAATATGTATACTGTCGGTATATCGCCATGGGATCTCCTTGTTGATAAGCAACATCATGCTTGCCCTGTATTTAGGTTGCTAAGACAAATGTTCTTTGCTTGCGGGTTCGTCACTTAAAATTTGTGAGCAGCTAACATTAAATCAAAGTCAAGTACTGAAATTCGGAAACTTCTGTGTAATGCCTTGCAATATTGGCGAATTTGAAACTGTCGGTGATGATCCGTCAGTCAGATTGCACGCATCAGTTCTGTCGGTATCTTGAAACTTAAGACAGTTCATCACACTGCGGTCACCTATATTTCAGATACATTTAAACTCACTTGTCGATTGTAACCTTGTTTATGGTACAATGAATCGTATAAATTACAAAATAATTCCCTTTTATATAAAAATAATGTAAGGCATCGCTTACATCAGCTACAGCGTTCTGGTCAACTACATAATATGCCGTGAATCTCCCTTCGTAACGGTTAACAGCAGTGACGCATTGAAGCAGTAAGGCCGTTACAGGTCGGTGGATTGATTCGGCATCAATCTACACGCACGTAATACCCGTAAATTCATGGAACGGAGGCGATGAACACATATCCCAGACATGTTTGATCGGGTTCTGATATGACAAGTTTTGAGGCCATTATAAAATTTTGAAGTCACCGTTTGGATCTCGAAGCACTGCAACAGGTTCCTGTCCATCAGTCATGACGCATTATCGATTTCAAAAGCGTCACTGACTTTACGAAACTCGATGTTCATAAGGGGTGTTCTTGGTCTGCAACCAATGTAATTTTTGACCGCCATAGTGCCTTTCACGGGCACTATTGGATCTATGGATGTCTATGTGAATATTACCCTCAGCATTAATGAGTATCTCCGTCTACATATACATCTGTATCGATACTATGGACACTCTGCAAATCACATTGAAGTGCATGGCACAGGGTTCATCGATCACTTTTATAATATTTCTCTATAGTTCCACTCTCTAATAGCTCGTGGGAAAAATAAACATCTAAATCCTTCTGTTTTCGATCTGATTTATTTCATTATTATGGTCATGTCTCCCTATTTAGGGGACTGCTTACAATATATGTTCCCAGTCTGAGAGAAAATTGGTGAAAGGAATTTCGCAAGTAGATTTCACCACAACAAATAACGCCTTTCTTTTAGTGATTTTTACCCCAACTCGTGTATCATTTCCGTGACACTCTCTCCCCTATATCGCGATAATACAAAAGAGTTGCCCTTTTCTCTACATTCTCTAAATCTCTGTCAGTCCCACTTGATGGGGATCCCACATTGCGCAGAAATACTCCAAAATAGGACGCAAAAGTTGAAACACGTCCACTGAAAGTGTGGTCGTAATCCATTTTGATTGATTTATTAATGTTTCTGCAACATTAATGTCATCTATATGTGTGTTAATTATTTTATTCTTTTTATTAATGATCAATGCCCCATGTTTATATATTTTGCCCCATATTTATACATATTTCCACCCATGTGATTGAACTTGTGTGTTCATGTGAATGTGGAAGGTTGCTGTTAATATTGACTGACTGCTGCGCAATGGCTTACAGTCGCCGCCTCCAGCTTTAGGCCTCGTTTTGCCGTAGGTAAGAACGCATGGCTTCGTTTGTCGTCTGCGCTGGCGTCTGCTGCATGGCCGGAGACAAGTTTACTTGGCGAGGTGGCCGTGTTTTTAGTGTCGTACCAACTTAATCTTGGAAGAAAGAAGGTGACAGGAGACCTCTTTTGGAGCGGTTGTAGAGGGAATTGTCTTGGCCAGGTAACAATGGTTGGTAAACTCTAGGCTCTGAACGCACTCTGCGTCGCCTTCATACTACTCTATGTTCATTGTGTAGGGGTGGAAGGTCTTTCACTCCCCATTCTGGCTCCGATGACCGTGGAAGTAAGTACTCTGCCGAATCATGCTGAGGGCAAGGCATGCTGTTAGGACTTTGCTTTCTTTGTGATCAGGCAGTCTTGGTTTTTCAGTGATAGTTGTCTTGAGTAATTCTGCCGCTATTTGAGGCGACCCGACCCGACCAGTTAGAAAAGTGCGCATGTCTCTTTCCCCCCCTCCTCCAGAGCTACGTGGCCCCAGGTACCGTCTCAGGCAGTCATGACGCACGCTCCGTCCAGCCAAAATCAGACTTAGGTGAGCGCGACATTTCTTTGTTTGCTGTACAACGATACATTCCCCGATCCAGGGTCGGATCCGACCCATTGTTTATAGTATTGTCCCTCCTAGCTGGGTTGGATGTGACCCATTGTTTATTATTGTGTTCCAGTCTTATATTGATTATTATGTATAATATTGTTATATTATATTGTTATATATTCTTCTTCCAGAGTTCCTGACATGTGATATATAATTGCCTGATGTGTTATATATAAGGTACGAATATTTGATATGTAAGTTCCACATCTGTGATGAATAAGTTTCTCAATTCATGAATTTTATGTTCCTAAGTCACAAAGTTTACATGATATGAGTTTTCTTTAGTCTCTAATCTAAGTATATGTTTAGAAATGGCTAGAATGTAATACTGAAATAAATGTTTTTGAGTTATTCAAATGTTTAAATGTTTGTATAGTCTATGGGACTTAACTACGGGGTCATCAGTCCCTAAACTTACAAACTACTTATGAACAAAACTAGGACGGCACAAATATCCATGCCCGAGGGGGGATTCGAACCCCCGACCGTAGTGGCCGAGCACACCGTGACTGGAGCGCCTCAGTCTCCTCGGCCATCGCGGCCGGCATTTGAGTTATTTTATTTCATTTATGTTTCTTCTTTTTTTTTTCTTTTTTATAATGTCTTACGTTTTTATTAATGTCTTACTATATTCGAAAAGACTGAAACATTTCTTTCAGGTGCCTTAGTCATTCATTACTTTGAATATATGTAATTGTATGTTATATAAACTATATTACATATACATATATAAAGCTATGTTCATTATTGATTCCCGTACTCATAAATTGCAATTATGAGGCAAGGGGTCAGATAGGACCCAATGTTTATATTTGTGTGGTCACCAGCAATGTTTATAGAGAAGGGTTAATGTACAGAACTCGAGTTGGTTAGTTGGTAGGTTGATAAATCGGACCGTGTGTAGGGGCCTTCAGGTCTAACCTAATGTGTGAAAGGGGATATGTAATTCTGTAATGTACAGTAAACAAATTAACAGACATGAATAATAATATTAGATTTTGTCGTTCTAGAACAACTGGGTGGGTTCTGTGACCATTTGAATCTGTTCTCCGATAACAGTAACTACTTTGTGCCTATTGTAAGCAGTAGGTGGCGCTGGTGCCCGCAGTAGCACAACCTTTTCTCTTGGCTAAGTGTCTGAGCACCTGCGCCAACTACTGTACTTCTGCCTAAATCATTTGTAAACAGCTATGTTTTCTCGCATTCTATGTGCGGCAGTGGGGCCGCTTACATACGTTAAGTGTGGTCCTACCTTATGCCCACGATGCAGCGCCTGGGAGCTTGTTTAGGTAAATCGCACCATCGGCTTCGCAGGTTTGACTTCCGTCTGTGCTGTCGTTTCCTTTGGTTTCATCCATCTGGTTCTTTTTTACATTCTTCTTCGGTTACTTTCTTACTGTAGGAAGCCACCGACAATGTTATCTTTCATATGTCGATATCCAGGCTCTGGTTTGCGTTAACACGGTGCCTACACCACAACTTAGAACGCCTCATGCCCTCACTTGAAAATGTAAGTCAGCAATACATTCTCCCTTCCGCTAATGCATGCTAGCTCGAGCTGGGACCATCACACTTCATAATTATATTTTTTTCCTTTCCCTTTTAGATAATCTGATGATACTTATTGTTGGCGAACCGCGTTTTAATAAATAAAAATCTGCAACAAAGGCTGTTTACATACATCATCTTTGTAACCGGTTGATGTACCAGTCGCAGGAATGGAGTGGAAGAATTTTCACTACTCGTTCTTAGGTTACGCAAGAAACTCAGTAAACCCAGTGGAATATTGAAAAACAATGTTCAAATCTTAAAATGTTTATAAATCTATGGGACATAACTACTCTGATCATCAGTTACAAGGCTTACAAACTATTTAAACTAACTTATGCTAATGACAACAAATATATCAATGCCAGAGAGAGGACTCGAACCTCCGACGGCGAGCAGCGACGAGCTCAGCATATAGGCGCCTAGGAACGTTTCGCCACTCCACCGCGGCTAGAGAAATAATGTGCTCGTAATTACTATCGTGGGGTCTTCAATCACCATTAAATCCAAATACTCCTTAACAAACCATTTCACAATTTACACTACGACGTTTTGTTGAAGTTTATTGACTTCTTAGGGAATACATAAAATATTCGGCGCAACAGTAGAGCCATTCCGGAGATATTTTATAAATCAATTAATTTCACCATTACTACTCGTAGTTTCCAGCCTGAGCCCATCATGAGATGACAGTGACGATATCAGGTCTACGTTGGTGTCTTCACATAAAGGTCTTCTTTATACATTATTAGAGATATGTGCATTTGTATCGTTCCATGTTGATCTGTGTTGATGGAAATACACATATATCTCTCCTCTATAGGAATGTATAAAGAAGACCTTTATGTGTGAAGACACCAATGTAAACCTGAAATCTACCGTCTGCTGATGGGCTGAGGCCCAAAACCACTAACGGTGAAATAAATTTATTTATAAAAACCTTGTGGCTAGTTGCAATATTTATTTACTACAGGATTATTACGAAAAAAGCTGCGGTGATCTCTAACCCAAAATTATGGATAATATATCGTCATCATCATCATCATCATCATCATTAGAGACTGATTATGCCTTTTATCGTTCGGTATGGAGCATAGTACCTCTTATCAAACTCCTCCATGATCCCCTATTCAATGCTAACATTGAAGCCTCGTCTGATGTTATGCCATTTACTTCAAAATCATTCTGCACCGAATCTAATTACTTTCTTCTTGGTCTACTGTTACCCTCCGCTGCCGAGCTCATGAGTTTCTTAGGTAACCTTGCTTCTCCCATGCGTGTAAAATGACCCCACCATCTCAGTTTATTCGCTCTAACTGCTTCATCTATGGTGTTCATTCCCAGCTTTTCTTTGATTTCCTCATTATGGACACCCTCCTGCCATTGTTCCCATCTATTAGTACCTGCAATCATTCTTGCTACTTTCATATATGTGTGAATAAGGTAACCTGTATCCACCCAACTTTCACTCCCATACAACAAAGTTAGTCGAAAGATAGAGCGGTGCACCGCTAACTTAGTCTTAGTACTTACTTCCTTCTTGCAGAAGAGAGTAGATCTTAGCTGAGCACTCACTGCATTAGCTTTGCTGCACCTCGATTCCAGTTCTTTCCCTATGTTTCCATCCTGTGAGAAAATACATCCCAGGTACTTGAAACTGTCCAGTTGTTCTAACTTTGTTCCTCCTATTTGGCAGTCAATCTGTTTAAATCTTTTTCAAAATGTTCAAATGTTTGTAGAACTTATGGGACTTAACTACATGGTCATCAGTCCCTAAGCTTACAAACTACTTATGAACTAGCTAAGACTAAGGACGGCACAAATATCCATGCCCGAGGGGAGATTCGAACCCCCGACCGTAGTGGCCGTGCAGACCGTGACTGAAGTATCTCAGTCCCCTCGGCTACCGCGGCCGGCATAATCTCTTTCCCACAGACAGTACTTTCATTTTGGAGATTCTGATCTTCATATTATAATCCTTGCACCTCTGATCGACCTCTGAAATATTATTTTGTAACCTTGCAATCGAATCGGCTATTACAACTAAGTCATCCGCATATGCGAGACTTCTTATGTTGTTTCCTCCTATTTTAATCCCGCCCTGCCAGTCTACTGTTTTCAGCATATGATCCACGAATAGTATGAACAACAGGTGGTGACAGGTTACAGCCTTGTCTTACCCCTGAAACTACCTTGAACCATGAGCTTAATTTGCCATCTACTCTAACTGCTGCCTGACAGTCTACGTAAAGCCCTTTAATTGCCTGCAGAAGTTTGCCTCCTATACCATAATCTTGTAGAACTGACAATAGCTACCTCCTAGGAACACGGCCATAAGCCTTTTCTAGATCTACGAAACATAGATACAATTCCCTGTTCCACTCATAGCACTTTTTCATTACCTGCCGTAAGCTAAAGATCTGGCTGATAGCCTCTAAGAAGTCTAAACCCACACTGATTTTCATCTAACTTGTCCTCAATTAATACTCATACTCTCCTTTCCACAATACCTGAGAATACTTTGCCTACAACGCTAATTAAAGATATACCTCGATAGTTGTTACAATCTTTCCTGTTTCCTCTTTTTATGGATAATATATGGTAAAATTTATTTTCGGAACAAAAATGAACCTACGATAGTAACCGAGGCTGTAATTCTAAATGACCTGGATGCTGTGAGGGCAGATATAGGTGGGGTGCAGCAGTGTTTGGGTGTGCCCTTGAGCTGACCTTGTAGCACGTGCACGCGCACGCTGTCTGGCGGCACGTTGGAGGGCGCGCACGTGTACAGGCCGGTGTCCTGGGGGCCCGCCTTCTGGATCAGCAGCCGGCTGCGCGTCACGGGGCCCTTCTCCGTCACCAGGCTCACGCCGCCTCGCGGCGAGTCGAAGTTGATCACCTGTGGCAAGACGGAACACCAGTCATCTTGACACTAGCTGGATAAACAACAACTGTATGACAGCAAGACGGAACAACAGTCATCTTGACACTAGCTGGATAAACAACAGCTGTATGATAGCAAGACGGAACAACAGTCATCTTGACACTAGCTGGATAAACAACAGCTGTATGATAGCAAGACGGAACACCAGTCATCTTGACACTAGCTGGATAAAAAACAACTGTATGATGGCAAGTAGGTTTAGAAAGAAAACACAATTTACAACAGACACTCCCACTGCAGGTGCGGCAATTCCATATTGATCACCTGTAGCAAGGAAAAAAATCGCACTGACGTGTTTTACGGCCCACTTTAAATTTGTAGTTTTATATGTTTTTGCAATCATTTTGGACCAAAATAATAATCTAAATAATGAAAAATTAATTAATAAGAGTGTCTTAAACCCTTTTAAGAAAAAAAAAATAGGTTAGTGTCAGGTTCCGAACCACCGACCTTTACGCTACGGCTATCAATCAAAACGTGAATCCTTTAATCTCATACTATTGATGGGCGTTCTTAACTGATGCTAATACGGCATTTTTAGACACTAGATTATCATTTATCGTACGAAGAACGATGTGTTTTTGTTAATTCCGCAGTGCGCCATTGCTTTGAAATGACAACGTGTAAGTTACAATAAGAAAATCATCAAATACGCTACGCAAGATGGATGGCGTATGCCAGAGAGAGTTCTGGGCGAGGAATGTCACGTGACGTCTCCGAACGGCTGGTTTTCGTTAAATCAATGGAGGGTGTCAAATCTCCGTTATTTTTGCAAATACGTCTCAAACGATACGAGATAGGAAAAAAAACCGTAAGGGAGCTAGGTTGTAGAGAATTTTCTTCTCTACCAGTTAGGTTATTCAATTTTCGTGTCAGATGAACGGTTCGTTTGCAATTGCAATTATATTACAAACGGATTTTTTGGTATTACTACGGTATTTTCTGTCCGAAAAATTTTGAAAAAAAGAGGTTCTGGTCTCTGGCGGCCTACAGTCATGTCTGTCAAATTTGGTGCTGATCGGTTGAACGGTTCGTCTTAAAAACAGGGAACACGTTACGGACAGACAGACATACATCTCAAAATCGCCTTATTTTTGTAAATATCTTTAAAACGCTACGAGATATGAAAAAAAGAGAGAGCAAAGTTGTAGAGAATTGTCTCCTCTACAAATTCAATTATTCAATTTTCGTTATTTTCACTTAAATTTCGAGCTGTCAAAAGACGATCGCAAAGGCCCACTTTTAGTGTTACTACCGTAACATAAAGTGGGCCAAAAAGTTTAATGAAAGCAGTGGTATCTATCAGGTGGTCCACACTCACCGTCCTACACTGACGTTAGTTAAACTCGTATATCACCAGACGCCCAAATCTTTGCCTAAGGAGAATAGCAGACTAGATTGCTCATCAACTTTCAAAACGTATTCCGGTGCTGGGAAGCAGTTTACAGCTCGTACCTGGAAAAGTTTCTGACTGTGGAAGGGATGCAGGGTTTGATTCCCGAGCTCGACAAAAGTTATTTTGTATAAGAATATTCGTACCCGACCCAAATAGTTTGCACAAAATCCAAAGATTGTTAAGAGGGGTAAGCAGTGAAACAGGTTGACTTGGAGCAACAGAGGCACCACAGGACCTTTTAATGTCCGCTGTCTAGACTATTATGAATAAATTCTTAAGAGTTTGTCAGCATGACCAAGAAGGATTCAGGATTCACACTCGTAGCAGTGGAAGTTCGAAAACATATCAAATTAATGGATTTTACATCTTAAATTGCATCATTTTCCCCTTACTATTGGCTGCAATTGTTGCTCTAGGTACACTTTTCCTCATGAGAGAGTCTCTTCTTTGAATTTTGTACAGCATATAAACTACACTTATTTCTGAAGAAAGGAAAGAGCTGTTACATTTTAAACGTCATGTTTAGAAACATCTCAAACCTTATGGTTAAAATTTCAGTTTTTATCAAAGTTTTTAATAGATTTGGAAAGCTCTAGAATTTAAAACACCTGGATGTATGGTCTGTATGCTGTTAAAAATTAATCTAAGAATCTCTCTCTTACTTTGAAGAAAATTGTACCTATAGCTACAAATGCAGCCAATGGTCAGTGAGAAAATAATGAAATGTAGTGTGTAAAAAATATATTTTATGCTTTCAACTTTCACTACTTTGCGTATGCACCCTGAATCCTTTCTGTGTATGATAAGGTTTTATTAATTCATTTGTGAAGGTATAGACAATGGAAATTAAATTTTCCAGTCGTGTCTCTACAGCTAAAATAAATAAATAAATAAATAAATAAAAATCAAATGTTCAAATGAAACTTCCTGGCAGATTAAAATTGTGTGCCGAACCGGTACTCGAACCTGGGACCTTTGCCTTTCGCGGGCAAGCGCACTACCGTCTGTGCTATCCCGACACGACTCACGATGCCGCCTCACAACTTTACTTCCGCCAGTACCGCGCCTCCTACTTTCCAAACTTCACATAAGCTCTCCTGCAAACACGCAAGACTAGCACTCCTGGAAGAAAGGATATGGTGGAGACATGGCTTAGCCATGTTTCATATCAGCGCACACCTCGCTGCAGAGTGAAGTTTCATTCTGGAAATGTTAAAATGTTTGTAGAGTTTATGGGACTTAACTACGGGGTCATCAGGCCCTAAACTTACAAACTACTTATGAACTACCTAACAATAAGGACGGCACAAATATCCATGCCCAAGGGGGAATTCGAACCCCCGACGAAGAACGCCCGCGCCACCGTAGCATAGCGTCCCAATGAACACGCCCCTTCCGCCGCGGCAGTATAATAAGAGATGTCATTTAAATATAAGTTATTGATTAACGAATCTTTAGTGTTCCACTATACATTTTGCATAATTTAAAATACATTTCTGGCTTGTTGAACGAGTTGATGTAAGCAACGTTCGGTATTAGCACAGACACATCTTAATATATTTCCACACACTGAACATATTAGTTCTCTCAACACACCCGGATTTCTAGGTTTGTTATTATTATTACAAGTAAAAATATTACTGCGAAATAAATTACATAGCACGATAACATATTTGCTTAACACAACGTTGCACGTAGACATTATTTTCATTTAAGCTATATTTACCGTACTTTAGATGTGTTCCAAAATAGTCAATAACTTTCCGTGGCAACATCAGGTGCTTCACGGATTGGTCTTTGCACGACGCGTTGTACAAAAGCTCCCTAGTTTCGTAAACGCGTCTCCATGCGTCTAAAATCATAGACAGAAGGTTGATGCCGCGTTGGAAACGCTGTGAATACAGACTTCGGGTCTCGGCTACATTGTGCTGTTTCTCAAGTTTTTCGCTTGAGTTTCTCCCACATATTTCGTGCACATTGTGAACAGCACGGACATTTTAAGCAATCGAGCATCACGAAATAGTCCTAGTGCCAAGACATTCCTGAAAATGTATTATTTACCTTCTACTTGTGACCTAGATTAAATAGTAATACCGCAAGAAATATTTGATTTCATGAATGACGGTACATTACATATAGATTCCTTTCATAGTCTTTTGCGATGTGTGATACTGCGTGCACTTAGGAAATTCATCGCGTAGGGATGGTTGGCGTAAAATCCAAGACTTGATAAGCGTAGAGCAAGACAGGTATCAAGTCTTTGAGTGCACACGTTAACGGCAATCATTTTTCAACGACAGTGCTTATTAATGATCTTCAAAAGTGAAATCGCAAAGCACTTATTTTTTGAATGACGACCGGTTTCTGCGGGCTGTGCCACCATCATCTGGTCATATCAAATTTTACACGTTGGTCATCTCATTTAAAAATGGAGGTTAAATAATACGTGCAACGTAGCACTTAGTCTAAACATACAAGAAAAAAAAAAGCATCTTACAAGCTGTTATGGTTTACGTTCTGTTTAGACTAGGTTCTGTGTTGTACGTATTATTTAATCCTTAATTTTAAATACGATGACCAACGTTAACGATTTGATATGACCAGATGATGCTGGCATATGCCACTAAATTAAATTACTATTCTGCGATCTTGGAATTTTACTTTTGATGATTATTAATCTAGCATATCGCCTCCACAACCTGCTATATCAGGTAATGTCGACGTTGATTATAATGGGTAAAATATTCATATGTATCTTCATACGCCGTGAATGCAATGTAGCGCTGGCTAAAAAAGTAATTAATTACACTGCGCGCACATGCGAGCGATACCCAACATACGATTTCGCATACAGAATAAAACTTTTTTTGATAGGGAGAATGGATATGGAGGCCGCCTGATATGAAGGAAACGTGGCAAAAACGAAGCTAATACTTGTAATTCAATAATGAAATTGACATCGGTAGGCAACTGTTTCATGGTGTAGACCATTTGAAATACGAGGCTCACCTGACCGTTGTGCCTCCAGAGGACACCTGTCGGAGGCTCCGGGGCAAACGAGACGAGACACGTCAGGTTGATGGTGCTGCCGGTGTTGATGAACAGGTCCGGCTCTCCAACGATCTCCGTCAGCGGCTCTAGAATAACAACAGATTCATTAGCTTGTTACAGACTGAGTTGCACATCAATTGTCTAGTCAAGAATCACTGGATAATATTTTAGAACCGATAAGTAATTTTTATAGTGTATGTGAATGTTAAATCTGTTCACGCTGATGTAAATTGTAGTTTGGAACGCACAACAGTGTCAGAAACAACGTCAGAACATCTTCAGGCTTATATTACACAAAACGGCAAAATACGAAATATTATAACTAGGGATGAGCACCATGTGCTAAATGACAGGAAAATTATAATATAAGATTAAACATAAAAGCCATAGCCAGTTACAATGAAGAGCCAAAGAAACTGGTACACCTGCTTAACATAACTGCTGGAGAAAATTGACACCTTGTATCCTGCAGGACTGTCCACATATCCGGAAGAGTGGGTTGAGCTGTCCTCGGAACAGCACGTTGCAAAGCATCCCACGTACGCTCAATAATGATCACGTAAGGAGAGTTCCGTGGCGCACACTGGTGTTTAAGCTCATTAAAGCGTTCCAGGAGCCGCTCTGTAGGAATTCAGGACGTGTGGGGAGTCACATTTTCATGCTAGAATGGACATAAATGGATACAGGTGATGAGACAGAAAATGTATGTACGTGTACGCGTCACCTGCGAACATCTCTCCAAATGGACACGCTCTGCACCATTTCAGAGCCTCGACCAGCTTTGAAAAACCCTTGGTGACATGCAGGTTCCATGGATTCACGAGTTTGTCTTCATATCTTTACACGTCCAACCGCTCGATACAATTAGAAACTAGACTCGTCAGCCATAAACAGTCCATGGATTCTTGAGGTTGTCATCTTACCCGTACACGTGCATCCTCTCGATACAGGTGGAATCGAGACTCCTCAGCCATCAACAGTCCAAAGTCGGTGTTGATGGGCCCAGTCCCTTGCTGAGGTACAAGGTCCATGGCTTCATGAGGCTGCCTTCAAGCCCGTGCACGCCAGTCCGCTCAATACAATTGCAAACGATACTCGTTTTCTGTATGGATGTTGTTATATAGAACTGCAGTAACTTAAGGTTTACAATAAAGAAAGGGATACCTTAAGTCTATATACTTCTGGTATCCCTTTCTTTATTGTAAACCTAAAGTTACTGCAGTTCTGTAGAACAACATCCATACAGGGTGTTATTACCCTACATATCAGCATGTACCATATATTTCTCTATATATCAACACCTTTAAGTAATTAGTCTCTTATAGAACATTCTGCTAGCCTACATGGCGGGAGCTAATGCATAGCTATTGTTTCATGACATTATAATCATCTTATGTATTTTATTGATAATAATTTTACCATTGACCTTCGACTTATGTAATTTTAGTGAAATGTTTTATAGCTTTAAAATAACAAATTATGATGTATACTGGCATGTCCCACGTATATCCCATCAGCATTTTAAATCTTTAAATAATGGGTCCCTGATAACCTGTGCTGGTAACCTTCATGGCAGGAGCCTACATGTAGTTGGTGTTTTATGATATTATAAACTTCTTATAAAATGCATTTTATTGGAAATAATTTAACCATGACCTTTTACATATATAATTCTACTAAGGGTTCGATATCATAAGAATAAGTAGATTGTGATATATATTATTCATATAAAGTACCTGGCACACAAGGCTTACTCCAACTACCCATAAGAGTATTACAATACACTTTATACAACAATATTGTAAGTACGACATGGATTGTAGCATATGTGTGCACACATACATGTATACTTGAATTATTGTACATGACGTAATGGTCTACTTAGATTAGCCTTCATAATGCTTTTCAAATAATAATGATTCTACATAGGTCTGTTATGTCCATATAATGTCAGCACCTTGAAGATCATAATGACGTTATGTAACAAACCCAATGGGATCCCAGATTTATAATTATTGTGTTTTGTCACAGGTCTATAGATTATTGGTATCCCATTCTTTATTGTAAACCTATAGGTACTGGGGTTCTTTCTAACAACATCCGTACCGGGTTTTAGTACCCTACATATCAGCATGTCCGTTATATTTCTCATCAGTATATTAACAGAGGTTGCTCATAGCATTTAATCTGTTAATAACACTTTGTTTATTTTGTAAATTGTTTACGTTAACGTAAAACAGTTGGCTGCATAGACATGCAGATTCTTCAGAGGCATTATTACTTGTTATGCTAAAAGTAAGATTAAAAAGATTTGCAATAAAAATTGTTCACCTCCCAGAGGAACGTGTCTTAACATAGACACCCTGCACCAAACCTGGTGTCAGGACATATTGTACATAGAAACTCCATATTTATTGCAGATTTTGATTGTCCAAAAAAAAAAAAAAAAAAAAAAAAAAAAAAAAAAAAATATATATATATATATATATATATATATATATATATATATATATCTTTAGTGTGAGGTAGTTTATAAGTAGATTGTATATTTAGGAACTGATGACCCCGCAGTTAGGTCCCATAAGCTGTACAAACATCTGAACACCTGATCTGAATATCCCATCATGTGACACCTCTCAGAATTGTGATTCTACTTTCGGTCTGTGGTCAGACTGTTCATTATACTTGAATAACTTGGACTGTACATATCTCTACTAAATTATTTCATGATGTTAACGGTTGCGGAGAGTATATATCATTTTTTCGTACTTTAAGTCACATATAAATATTGAGGAAGGTGGTCAAAAGTATGCTAATCGGTTCTCTGATAGGAATGTTCGTTCTGCAACGACTTCTCGCACTATTGTCCAATTTTGTTGCAGAAACTGGAAGTTTTAAACCTAGACAAAGATTCTGATATCTATTTGTTCGAGATATTACCGTTTTACAACAATTTTCAACTCATTCCAGTTTTTGAGGATTTACGATACCATCTATCATTAAACGAAAAAATTATTTATACCAAACTTACATATTGTTTTCGGAGAATCCAAATCGGCTATAAAGTTTTGGGATTCCTAGTTAAGATATCAGTATCACCCCTCTCACCCCAGGGGTGGTGTCTGGTGGTCGATCTTTATGTTAATAAATGGACCTTTCCTGGTTAAAATTTTTATTACAACATTTTTAAACCGATTTATATTTTTTGCAAATATTACGAAGAAAGAGTTTTTGTGGCTCACATCCTGTAAGTTGTTCCAGAGAAAACATATCGACTTAAAAGTTTTGCCGAATACATAATTTACCATAGACGGTTGAAGCACTATCGTGCTTGCTGTCTATTGGTACGTTGAAATAGCTTTTCGGTAACTTCCTGTAACCACCTTGGTGAATGATCAGTATGTTATGAGTTCAGTAGAAGTTTAGTCTACGTTGTTGTTCTAAAGGAAAACACCGTTTTCGTGGTTCGCAGAAATGCAATACATACACAAAGTTATGCAGTTTTATGAAATTTTTCGACTTCTTAAGATGCTCTCTCACTCTGTGAGTCTTGATATGATGTGCCATTCCGTTACTGGAACAAGGAACTTGCTCTTTTCACCGCTCACCTTTGTTTTTCGGCCTTGAAAACGTGCTCCCCGGCCTCACCCAAACTTGCCTCTAAACCCTTCTTTCCCAAGTGTGAACGAATTATAGTTGAGGAGCAGAATTAGAACATATGCAAAATTTCGAATAAATATGTAGATATTTACAACTGCCGCAATTCACTGCGACTCTCCCCCTTTAGAACAGACAGCGCATAATAAATATGAATGTAACCAAAGGCTTAGAGTAATAGATATGTCTCTCTCTATTCCGCATCCTCTATAAGGAATTGAATCGAGGGTGATATGTTGAAATTTGAGTTGGACCGAGGAGCTTTCGTGAATCGCCGACAAGTTAAGGCGAACCGATCGCGGAAACCGGGCGATGCAGGCTGTAGTCTTTCTATGGAAAAAATTTTCAGGTGCGGCAGAACAATAGTCCAATAGTAAGACTTTAACTTTTCCCGGCGTAAGGAATGTTCAAACAACTTACGGGTATGCTGCCGGGTGACGTCGTCGACAACCGCCGATATTTCGGCAGGAGAACACCCTGCCATTCTCAAGGCACAACTGCACTTAAGGAAGCAATGTGCAAGCGTATTTAATACCTCGGTTTGCAAAGTGTAAACAAGGAAGATAACACACACAGTACAAGTCACAGCAGAGTCAACAACCAAAGGTGACCAAACATCAAAAATATCGATAGTGACTTAATCAACAGGTGAGGCAACATTAATTTTATCCCTCTGTTTTTTGACGAGAGAGAGTGCCGGATTCCAAGCAGAATTTAAACAAAAACCACCATCTCTGTTTATAAGGTCGCTTGCTAGTTTAATTTCAACAGCTTCCTTAATAACACTATCCCAATAGGTGGAGGTGCATGCCAGGATCTCCGTGTTGTTGTATTCCATAGGATGACCGGTGTCAAGACAGTGTTCTGCAACAGCGGATTTGTTGGGCTGTTGTAAGCGCGTGTAACGTTTATGTTGTGCAGTTGTGCAGTTGTGCCTTGAGAATGGCAGGGTGTTCTCCTGCCGAAATATCGGCGGTTGTCGACGACGTCACCCGGCAGCATACCCGTAAGTTGTTTGAACAGTCCAATAGTAGATATCAGAAGATTTGACAAAATTGCAAATAAATACCTGATTGCTTATTGTATTACTCCATGTAGTCTTTGTGTTGGTTTATGGTAATACCATTGCATCACTGGACACTGCTTTAGCTATTCACTTAAGCAGCAAGAGAAATTTGTAGTGCAAATGAGGTATTAAACGCCAGAAAGCGTCTTGGATTTCTATAGACAACAACGGAAATCAATTCGATGAGGCGACTTCCTTAATAAGCGCTCTTTGATCATGCTTTACTTACGTTACCGAACTTTCAATACATTCATTGTGAATGAAATGACGTATGTTCCCTATCATTGCGATTTTATATCCGTTTTATGATTTTACTAGAATATTTATAAGAGGTTACTGGCGAAATCCAAGCGAGGTACATCTATTATTTGTGTGAGAAGATGGACTGAGAGATTATTTCATGTATGTTGTAAATTAAACTGAACAACTGGTTGAAAACAAGCGACGAAAATTGAAGATAATCACAGCTCTAGTGCCGCGATGGGATGGCCGAGCGTTCTAAGGCGCTTTGCTGCGGATCGTGCTGTTGCTCCACGTCAGAGGTTCTAGTCCTCCCCTGGGCATGGGTATGTGGGTCGTCCTTAATTTATTTCGAGTTAGTTTATAAACGTAGGGACTGACAACTATGGTACATAAGTCCAATAGATTGAAAAAAATTGAATTTGAAGTGCTCTAGGCAGTTGTCGGTTGTTGTACGGTACGCGCTGGCGAAGTTCCTTATTTTTACAGTTTTAAAAGGTTGTGAATGTAACGATAATTGCGTTCTACTTTATGGGATAAAATATTTTGTATTCTCTTTAATGTAAGAGGGGTGATAGTTAATTTTGAAAGATGATGATACTCTGTTATCACTTCCCCTTCGAAATCACGTGCTTATGAAATACCTTGGATGTGGAATTTTACATTTGAGCAACATATATGGTAATGTTGCCCGAATGGCCATAGTGCCCAATTTGTTGTGATATATATGGTGTTGACCTTGTTTCAAGACAACGGAATTATAGATAAAGTATTTTAAAATGTTAAGTAATGTATTATTGAATTAGGAACTCGGTGGGGAGTTGTAATGTTCTGGATGTCAATAAAACATTTAAGAAATTGAAAAAAAAAAAAAAAAAAAAAAAAATAGAAATCCAGAATTCCCAAAATATGAAACAAAAATTATGTGCTCAAATTTTTTTTACACATTTTTACTGTCTCAAGAAACGCTTTTGAAGTAAAGAGTTTTTAAAACAGCTTGGTGCTATTCTAACGGAGGCACGTTCCTTGGTGTCTTAAGCTGTGTATTGAATCATACGGAAGAGCAATACTCCTTGATGATTTTCACATGGAATGAAGGTATTGAACAATAAGAGTATCTGAATTTTAGAATTAAAATTTTCTAAATGTTCAAATGTTTGTAAATCTATCGGACCAAACTGCTTGGTCATCAGTCCGTAGCTTACAAACTACTTAAAACTAGGTAAACTAACATAAGGACAAACACACACACCCATGCCCCAGGGAGGACTCGAACCTCCACGGCGAGCAACCGCGCGCTCCGCAACGAGACGCTTTAGACCGCTCGGCTACAACACCGCGGCTAAAATTTTCTAATCGGAATAATCTCCTCACATAGAAAGGATTAAGTGACGCAGTTTGAGAGGAAAAATCGAAACATACGCCAAAGGAGTACAAACGCAACCTCCTACATGGAGGTCGAGATATTTTAAGTATTTTAATTTATTTTAAGCATTGATAATGTACACACAGTGGTCGAAATCCGGATTTGCCAACAAATAAAGAATTTATATTTATGACGACTGATTGCTGAATAATTACCACAAATACGCCAAAGGAAATAAGATTCCTCTTCATCGTTGCTCCTCTTTTTACCTACCAGTGGTCACTTGACTCTCCTTACTAGATCGAAAGGCGATTGTGCAGTACACTTTCCCGGTAACAAAGGAGAATTTCAATAATAAAACAACCATTTTATTACTTAGCGTATGCCGTTAACAGAGATATGTTTCTTGTACCTATGTGGGACACCCTGTCAGTGAAGGGAAACTTTTTCCTTAGGTTGACCACTTTATCCTGTTTTCCATAAAGTGCTCACGGGTGGTAATTCCATCGCATTTCCACAAGGTATTTGTGAGAGCAGAAGTTAAACTTGTTGCTGTATAAAATACTCTCGGGCTAAAGGCCGCGACCATTAAAGTACGTCACTAGTGTTCGCTACGGCTTTTACCGAAAGCCAGTCAGTGAATTCTCTTAAAGCTCGAGTGTTTCAACGTAATTTATGCAGCGTACATATAGTATTAAAGCATGCCGTCGCGAAATACTGTTGTTGTTGTTTGTATAATCTATGGGACTTAACTACTGGGTCATCAGTCCCTAATTCAAACACAAATTCAGATGTTTGTACAGCTTATGGGACTTAACTACGGGGTCATCAGTCCCTAAACTTACAAACTACTAAGAACTACTTACGAACTAGGACGGCACAAATATCCGTGCCCGAGGGGGGATTCGAACCCCCGACCGTAGTGGTCGTGCAGACCCTGACTGGAGCGCCTCAGTCCCCTCGGCCACCGCGGCCGGCCATCAGTCCCTAAACTTACAAACTACTTATGAACTACTTACGAACTAGGACGGTACAAATATCCGTGCCCGAGGTGGGATTCGAACCCCCGACCGTAGTGGCCGTGCAGACCGTGACTGGAGCGCCTTAGTCTCCTCGGCCACCGCGGCTGGCGCGAAATACTCTGAGAACAAACAATCCTTAATGCCAAAATCATTTACCATTATTTAAAGCGTTTTTGTGAAAGGATCTCTACCATACTCAATTTACCTACGATGGAGAGATGGACGGGGTGTCCGATAGGCGGCGTGGTGCTGATCTGGCACTCGTAAATGCCGGAGTCCTTCTTCTGCGCATAGCGGATGTGCAGCGTCCAGTCTTCTGAATGGGGCGAGTGCTCCGCCTCGAAGCGCTGGTCGCTGGTGTACGTGTAGCGACCAACCGTCAGCAGGTGGATGTCGCGGTGACGAACCCACGACACCTGTAGGCGAATCCAGTCCAGTATCATGCAAGGCAAAGTTCTTTTTATCGTACTCGATACTAATCGTAATTTAGGTACTGTGATGAAGGAAAGGAAATATCAGAATTGTTCCTATATGAAAATCCGAATATCACTAAATATAGGTATATTGTACAAAGTAGTAAAACATATTTATGAACCACATGAAATACAAAATTTTGCAGCAACAATCTGAATAATATGTATATTGACCAATGATAGTTTACCTTGCGCTCTAGCCATTTTCAGCCAGGAACATCAAAACAGTGTACGTGACTAAATTGCTGATTTCCATCTATTGATATGTTCTCGAACGTGATTGTTGTTTTCGTACTATGATTTTGTCGACGCCAGATCTCCTTCGTAAGTATCAAAATGGATTCATCAAATGGATATCCATCCAGTTTTATTCAGCTATCGAACTGTCAAAGGATGACTGCGGTGCTTGTGTGTTTCTCAGGTTCCCATAATGTGTTCAGTATACTTTCACACGGGGGCTGAAGGAAAAATATGGGAAATCAGCTATTTGGTATCAAAGTTGCTCGCAACTAGCGCACGACGTGTCATCGTTTTTGTTGTGGTCTTCATTCCGGACGGAGATAGGTTTGATCAAGCTCTTCACCCTACTGTAATCTGAGCAAGCCTCTTAATCTCCCCATATGAACGGCAACCCGCATTCATTTGCTTCATGCAGACGTCTCTTGGTCTTCCTTTATGATATTCACCCCACACACATCCCTCCAATGCTATATTAACGATTCCTTGATCTCTTAGAATGTGTCTTACAAATTGATTAATTATTTCAGTCAAGGTACGCCAGAAATTCGTTTTCTCTCCGTGTCTCTTATGTACCTAATCATTAGTTACAGGATCTATCCACCTAATATTCAGCATTCTTGTGCATGAAATATTTATTGTACATGTTTGACTACCGTACTTAGGAACATTCAAAAGAAATGTGCTCCAAAAAGCCTTCCTAAAGTTTAAATTAATATTCGACGTTAACATGTTTTTTCTTCACGTTGCAATTCTGGCTATTTATTTCTGAACTCTTAATTTTAAATTCTTCTCTAAATTAATCCTTGCTTTCCTTCACAGCTTGCTTTATATATAGACTGAATAGGTTAAAACACTCTCTGCCCAACCAATGCTTCCCATTCATGCCCTCCGTTATAAATGCTGTCTGATTTTTATATAACTTGTAAATAACACGTTTCTACCGCTGCTGACTTCAATATTTGAAAGAGTGTATTCTAGGTAACCTTTCTCCAGATACACAAAACCAAGAAATGTAGGTTTGCATTTCCTTGATGACGGTGACTATGTTGCTAAATGTCCTAAATCACAACAGATGATTACCATGGCCGGCTTCTACCAGCTTTCATATTTCCGTCCACCGACTACACGTAATTGCTAAAAGAAAAATTACCTACATAGATCGACCGCAGCATCTGCAAGTATCTCGATAAATGCTGACAGAATAAAGCGCCATCACCACTAAATAAAATATAAAATCTTTTTTTCCCCAAACTAAACAAGAAATAATTGCATTTGGCTGTAACATCACCACGTGGCGCGACTGTACTTAGTTTAAACAAGAAAATAAAAAGCAACCGAATATACAGAATTTATATAAAATATCACTGCGAAATGAATACACATAGAGCATGGGTAAATTTGTATCAGCGTATATCAGAGCTTAGTTTTCAATTCAACAAACAAGGATAATTTGTAAATTTGTAGCAAAAGGCAGTTGCTTATATCAGAGCTTAGTTTTCAATACAACAACGAGAACATGTCGTCGAAATTAAGCATCATGTTACCAAACTGCAGTTGCAGTTCAGATTCAGATCAGTTCTTATGAATAAGTAAATTAATATTCTGCAATGGTCACTTTCCAGTTATCAGTATCCATTTCTCTCATTACTTGTCAGGTTGATCCCAAACTCGTGTTCTAAATAGGGGTGAAAAGAAAAGGACAAATATTTTGGCGGAGCTGCTAACTTTAAATACTTTCGAAGAAAAATAACGATCGAAGTTTTACAAGACCTACCTGTGTAGTGAGCTTAGATGACCGTCCAGCAGCAAGCGTGATAGCATGACAGTTAGCATAATGGATTAAAAATTTTGAGTTCCATGTTCTAAAACACTTTTTCTTTCTGATACTTGTCACGGAATAATGTGATAATCTAAAATAGAAACGAATTATTTACGAAATTATTAATCTTCCAAATACCATTAAAATAGTTGCATTGACCACATGCGCTCACAAACGATTTTTGAAACACAAATCCTCATTTATCCGTCATATATTGAAATACTGCATGATGGATGTAAATATTAAGACTGACAACGAACATGAAATTTGTACGTTCATCAGCTACATTAGAATGCGACATTCAATACAAATCGGCGTGCCGTAAATTGTACTCTTTCGTAACAGCAAACATCAGCTCATTTATCTGTACACATAATACTTGACACATCCACAGTCCCAGAGCACGACTAAAGTGAACCCTACTGAGTATTTACTTACAAAAATAAAGAAAGTGATTGCTATCGAATTTCGATATCTGGCAGCTAGTGTCAACAACATTTTACACATTTATCGTTGCTTAGAAGATGCAAAATCCTTAGCTGCATTTTTACAGTGCGATAAGACACAACATTGTTAACTATCTTCAGAATCGTAAGTGTCCAAACATTGTATCACTGTTAGTGAACTGTACGGCAGGAGGAGTAGCACATGAGTCATGATGAAAGTTTCCTTATTTTGTACCAACTAATGCATTCAATAGGCGAGGAGCTTATGATAAGCATAAGGTGAAACAACTAATAATTAAATTGTACGGAGATGAATGACAGTAAGTCCATTTCCACAACTTTTCAGGAGAAGAAAAAACTGTATAAAAGTTCCAGAACCAAATAGATATAGATTATTACTGCCACTATCTATAAAATAACGTCTCAGAATAAAATACAAGATCAACGTACAATCCGTTTTTATTTTAGTCCTTTGAAAGTAGATTTAATGCTTTTCAGCACCGCGATTACTAGTAAAATCGGGACCTGTAATGATTAATAAATTATTCGAGCTATATTGATTGGTGTCTTTAAAATATTTATTAATGAACAAGTATTAGTTGTAAAATGTATTATTAATTTGCTCGAATCCACTTTCAATTCATGAATAAACCATGACACATTGAACTTTTTAGGGATGGATAGATTCACACGAAGTAGTCCTTCTTGGCTATTTATAATAGCATCGTGATCGTGAAATTCAATGGCGTCCTGAGGCACTATTTTACTATTTCTGGAACGTCCTATAGTTTTTTGAAATTTATGGGAACCTTGTCGTCGTATGATTTTTCGGACGGCATGGTACGTAAAATAAGGCAGCGACCTTGTATTTCCCAAAAAAAAATTTGAGTTTAACAGGAGAGTAGATGTAAACAGAGGCATCAACCTCTCCAATCGTGTTGGTCTCGTACTTGAATTGCTTAAATTTTCCGGGGAGAACGCCTGGTTCTTGTCTCTTGGGAGCCCTTCATTTTCTGTGTATATAGCCGTCTTTTCAAAGCAAATTTCATCATAGTCTGCTTCATGGACTTCCATGGCACAGAGCTGTTCACGACTTAACGCGTTTCTGTTAAGTACCATTTCACGCAGAACCAATTTAATTTAAAATCGAACGCCGTCGTATATATTTTCAATGCAGTTTGATGCTTCTTGTTCCAAGCAACGTTCGATATGCCTTTCAGCTCAGATCTATTCAATTTTACGTGAATTTAAGAAATTAGTGAAATATCTTGTTGACAATAATAGTGCCTATATCAAGTATATATCACAATATTCAGTACTGTTCTTCTTTTTTTCTCTCTCTCTCTCTCTCTCAATTTTCCTTCGCCTCTCGTTATTTTTTGCTCTCACTTGTTCATTTCCTTCCATTTTATTTCTGATTTTACCAATTTCCTGCGTTCCTTTCTCTCGGTTCATTTGCTCCATCTAGACCTTTGTCTTCGCAGTCCATTTCCCCCTCTCAGTTTTCAGGTTGTCGAAATGTTAAGGAACTGAATTGCAGTATACCGTGAACTGTACCTTAGAGCGTCTTGTCGACATGTATTAACACGTAGGTATGAGTTCCAACTATCATTGTGTTCAGTCACAGGGTGCGGAAGTCTAAGTCACCATGCATTATATGAAATCTAAAAAAAAAAATAAAATAAAAAAAAAATAAAAAAAAAAAAAAAAAAATAATGAGGTTCCACTTCTTTATAAGGTCAATTGTGAAAACTTTCAAGATAGGACGAAAATGCTGTATCGGTGGTGAGTTATGTTGTGAGGTACCCTCCACTATGTACTGATTGAAATCTTACATAGATCGTGATCTTCCTCTTGTTTTGAAGGTAATGTGTACAGAATGTCGTGTAATCGAAGTAAAACTGTCGATGTTTATTGAAAAGCACCCGACGCCATGCATCTAACGGGATTTTATGTAGACACCATCCTATTGTTACAATGGTCAAGTGCGTCTAATTTCATAAAGATTGCAATAAAACCGTTTATAGCCATAAGGCTGAGTATGATACCGACATGTGCTACAGGCACCATATCGGGGAGAAGCTTTAATGCTTCTAACAGCCAACCGAGCGAGTATGGAAACGTTCAAAGATGAATGTAAATCTATGAGACTAAATGAAAACGAAGGCTTCCGCGGCCGTTGTCATTGTTGATAAAACTCTTCTGGGTATTGGACCGCATCGTCAATGTATCAAGTGTTTCACCGACGTTTCGGCCACTATTGCAAGCGGCCTTCTTCTGGGTGTTACGTTAACACCCATAAGATGGCCGCTTGCAATAGTGGCCGAAACGTCGGTGAAACATTTGATAGCCGGCCACGGTGGCCGAGGGGACTGAGGCGCTCCAGTCACGGCCTGCACGGCCACTACGGTCGGGGGTTCGAATCCCCCCTCGGGCATGGATATTTGTGCTGTCCTTAGAATTAATTTGTTCATAAGTAGTTTGTAAGTTTAGTGACTGATGACCCCGTAGTTAAGTCCCATATATATATTTAAGTGCTAAGTGCTAAACATTTGATATATTAACGATGCGGTCCAATACCAAGATGAGTTTTATGGGACTAAACATCTGCTGTAATCAGTCTATAGGCTTACAGACTACTAACCTATAGGTAATAAACACTCCCATGTCCGGGGGAGAACTCTAACTTCCGACGGGGTAAAAGCGCTCTCCGCAGCGAGGTACCTTAGAGAGCTCGAGCTTTCCAGCGTGACGAGTGTGAAAGGGGTCAAATTATTGCATTAGGAATGGCGGAGAATTGCTACACAAGATGGTAGTAGTGCCAGGTTGCACAGCTACCAAAGGACAGTTTATGAAGGTTTCAGAAAACCGAAGTGTCAATACGAATTGTAGCTAGTCGGATTCTAACATTGGGACTGCGGGCACAAACACATCTAGCTCCACTCAAGCCATAGCACCCGAGTGCACGATCCGACTGGTGCCGTCAGAAGATCACTAAGAATGCGTCCTCACATGAGGAATTGCGGAACATTGCTCCTGTCTTTTGCGATGCTTGCAACGGGATGGTGGTCGTACCTGAGGATAATTGTCCCTATGCACTCAACGAGTTTGCAAGATGTGTAACAACTTCTCTGGCCTACATGATCTGCGGACTTGTCTCCAAGGCGTTTGATACAGTTCCCCACAGAAGTTTAATGAACAGAGTAAGGGCTAATGGTCTTATCAGACCAATTGTGTGATTGGATTGAGGAGTTCCGAGATAACAGAAAGCAGCATGTCATTCTCAATGGAGAGAAGTAAGATTGATGTCAGGTGTGTAACAGGGGAGTGTCGTGGGTCCGTTGCTGTTCACGATATATATGTGCTGCGAATACATAGAAAGATCCTGTATCATTTAGCTACACTATAGCGAGTCAGCAACTGGAAGAAGTTAATTCCATAAATTATCTGGGAGTAGGCATTACGAGTGATTTAAAATGGAATGACCATATAAAATCAATCATCGGTAAAGCAAATGCCAGACTTAGATTCACTGGAAGAATAATAAGGACAAACAGTCCGAAAACAAAGGATGTAGGTTACATTACACTTGTTCTCCGACATCTTGAATACTGCTCACCGGTGCGGGATCCGTACGAGGTGGGGTTGAGAGAGAAAGTATAAAAGATCCAACGGAGAGCAGCGCGCTTCGTTACAGAGTCATTTATTAAACGTTAAAGCGTTACAGAGATGATCGATAAACTCCAATGGAAGACTCTGCAGGAGAGACGCTCTGTCACTCGGTACTGGCTTTTGTCGAAGTTTCGAGAACATACCTTTACCGAGGAGTCTAGCAGTATATTGCTCCATCCTACGTATGTCTCGCGTAGAGATCATGAAGATAAAAATCATAGAGATTATATCCCACATAGAGGCATACCGAGAATCTTTTATTCCGCGAACAATACGTGACTGGAATAGGAGAAAGAGCCGATAGTGGCACTCAAGGTACCCTCCGCCACACATCTATCGGGTGGCTTGCGGAGTATGAAGGTAGAAGTAGCTTGAGAATCGAGCACGTGTGGGATTTGATGGGACGACAACTGCGACCCGGCAAACCCACTTCCTTCTGAGACGCGAGTCGTCCTTCGGGAATGGATGTGTGTTGTCCTGGCAGTTTTTTTTTTTTTTTTTTTTTTTTTTTTTTTTTTTTTTTTTTTAATATAAATTGCATCTACGGACTGATGTTGTAAAGTCCTACTCTTACGTTTCTAAAATTAGCCTGAGGGTCGTCTTCTAAAGTTTTTTTCTGGCAGTTGATGTAAATTTGATTAAAACTTAATTTCTACAGGACAGGGCTCTGTTATGAAATGATAGAAGATTGTTTGTAACGATTAACTTATTACAAGTCAATAAAATTCAAGTTACGAAAAACACTGACAATAAAACATACACAATTATTTCAAATCTGACTGCAGTTCTCAAGTGAGGGTGGACTGGAAGTATCTAAGTAGCTTGTTATGTATCACAAGCGGTGCCAACACTTATGAACTGTGCAACAGCCAAGCCAGCAACAAATCATGCACTACATGACAGAAAGTTGATTTAATGCCGAGCTGTACAGTACATTACCAACTGAAATGCTGAGATTTGCACTCTGCGGATGGCGTGGCGTCGTCTGTCGCTGAGATGCAGCCAAAAACTGAAATCGCCCGAAACAGAGAGCACGGGAGCCTCTGTAGGCTGAATTTAATATGCTCAAGACACTGCCGTCTAGCCTGTATCACTTTAGCACGTCTCATCTGTTTAAGACGAGGAAAGAAAAACACCGAGTCTGCTGACTGATAAAAGTTTCTGTTTGCACTTATACTGACTCGCTCTCAATTGGAAGAAGATGGTTGAACAGATGACTGCCGGTGCAGCTCGGTGCAACCTGCTCTCAAAATACTAAGTCCAACTACTACCCATCTTCCGACAGAAGTCTGATACCAAGTAAAAAATGGCTGCTTACGACTCGAGCACGCCGAAATATGAGTCTATTCCAAAGGTAATCGAAACGCGAGTCCTCTTCGTACCACCATTCAGTAATCTCCCAATCTTCTCCCTCCCTACTCTTAACACCAGAAGTGCCACATTGGTCATTTTTGACCCATGAGGATGTTTCGAGTGCCGTATCCCCTTCCATATTCATCGTAGTAACTAACCCTCTTTTGTCTTTTAATCATTTTTGGTGTGGTAGAAACCGAAATTTCATCCACCTAGTACAAGTAAAAGTACGAAAATTTTATCTGTTATACCAGTAATACCATGTGGGTCATTTTTGTCCGATACACAGTTTAACAAAATTTGACATCAGTAATACCAGCTTTTAGACATCAAATAATTTCTTCGCATGCGTCAATGTTATTTATGAGCTGTTTGAGTATATTATGACAGTTTAGGCCAAAAATAAGGTGAATACTAAAATGTACTTTGAAAGACGACCGTCTGTTGTCTTCCATATATTTTTTGTATATTTCTGTAAAGTTATAATTTATTTAATGTCACTAGATTATCATTTTGTTAAAACTTGAACCACACTCTTTTCAAGGCTTGAAGAACAGCATTTTTATTTCATGTGCTAAATATTAGTTAATATTGCTAGGTTTTTCTTATTGTTATGTTAATAATTTATTATTATATTAATTACTGTGGCAGAAATATGGCTTCTCCGCTATGCCACTGTCCCTGTGAAAATGTGTACTTGTCTTACTTTTAAGTGGATGTGCGAGAATCTATGGCTGTCTGAATGTGGGGTGTGATAGGTCGCTTTGCATCGTTCTCTCTGGCTTAGTGTCGATAGCTGCCTATACTACCAATGAGGTTTCAACACCCTTGGTTATAAGCTGGTCGGCGAGCCCTCTCCAGCGCGAGTCTTGCTCTCCGCCCCACCACCGCTATTTCTTGGGCTTTCCAGCTTCCGGTGGCTTTTCGCACCCCCGTGGGCGCTCGGATATTCATTCTATAATGGGCGTCTGGCGAGGTAAGGTTTTCTTCGAAAGCCGCGAGATGGTAACGTTTCATTGTCTAGCACGTTTACCTTAGACTTGTGAACTTAGAATCATTTTTTGGAATATTTTCTCCAATCGTGTGCGGAAATGTACTCTCGTTTTTCAGTTCAGTGATTTCCAATAGATAAACACAGTGTGTGTGATTCTAGTTGCAGTTTGATAACGAACCCGGTATGTTAAAACGCCTTGTGATCATGTGGCGTCGTATGACGTCTGTGTAAATACTTTCTAGCTTTGTGGGGCCCGATTTCTAATGGGTGATATGTTCATTTTAGTACAGAGCTTGTAAAAATCTTCTCGTCGTTTCCTTCCGTGAGTGATATGTGTTCCAAGTGGTTGGGTCATAGAACAAAGCCTTCAGCTTCCCCTCTTGTTTGGTCCATGCCTATCAGGCAAGTAATTATGCGGGTATCCTTCTGATTTCCACTAATATTTCCCGATCTTCTCTCCCCGCCTATTTTAATTTTGCTGTTTCTTCTCCGCCTTGTAGTACGCACTCTGTCTTTGTCATTCTCTCTAAGCCTTGTAAAACCTCCTTCAATAACTTCCTTATGTAATTCTAAACATTTCTATGGGTTGCATGCCGTAATTCTTAATTTCATTTTCCGACTTTGTAATTATTTCACTTTTACGAGATTTTTGGAGACTGGACTTCATCCATCTCTTTAATCGCTGGCTATCGCGTATAGCTGCACTACTAATAGTAGTAGATGTCAAGAGTGTCACATTTACAGAAGATTCCTCTCTGCGTGTGTGTCTGTCTTTGGTCAAGTCCAGTGGGCTGAGGCATTCGCGGTATCAGCGGAGAAAGCTTGTGATTTATTTACGTGAGTTAGCGTCATTGAAGCTACGATGGAAAGACGACGCAATCTTACATATACTGAGATTCTCTACTGTCTACATTTCACGAATGCAATTGATTGAGGAATCCGGTACGAGACAAGAGCAGAGGAGGACCATTCTTTTTACAGTGGGAGATACTGATCAAGTAGTTCAGATGCATCAAATGAATGGAAAAACGGATCGGAAACATATGCGAATGATTTATCTCTTGCACAACCTACGCTTGTACCATTCTGCCTAAGTTTTTGAACCAATTTGAGTGCATGTCGCTGTATGCCTTTGTTTGGTTACTTAGGTGTCGGCCGTCGGGTTTATCTCTTTATTCTAAGTAACAAGCCTGCTGGATATCAGGTCAATAACAATACTTACAAGAAACTCGCAGAAACTGTAAAGTTTCGTAATGAAACCAATTGTGGAGTCGATGAATTTGACAAAATAACAAGACATTACAGTGTGCGTGATGGCACCCACTCGGCCTGCGCATGTCCTTTACAACATTCCTGACCTTACACAATTTTTAAGTTATGTACATCTAAGAAAATGGCCAGGAGAGAATGTATTCTCCGAGTAGCAGATGAGCTTGCTGCCCCCTGCAAACTGCAGAGGGAAGCCAATTCTCCTTGCAAAAAAATCCCCGGCGGCGGTGGCCAATATGGAAATAGAAGGAATTTTCAAATCGAGGATTCCTATAAATAACACAAGAGGATTAAGACACCGAAGGTATGTGTCAAGTACAGCAAGTACGTGTCCCAACGTTGCCAAGCCTAAACACTTGTGTGCTGAGCCCAGCTTGGGAACTGCTGTCAATTATTTGTTCCTAAATATTTCCAAACACAATTATAGACTGACACTGAATTTATTACTTTTATTTTCGCCCCTTGATTGCAATAAGGAAGAAAACAGGTTGCATGTTTACAAGTACCCGGCACTTGTTTCACATAGAAAAAGTAAAGATAACGTAGATAGAGAGGTAAAACTTGCACACATGCTTGGAATGACATGGGGTTTCACTAGAACGAAAAAAAAAAAAAAAAGTTCAAAAAATGTCGGATGGTTGGCGGTGGACAGCAAAACATGTGACTGCGCATTAAAATCGTTTATAAAAGGAGCTGTAATGAGATAGAGAATCAGATGCACCAGCAAAAGAAGTTCGAAGCCACGGGTTGTTTAGACGATAGATCCCGTAGTGGCAGACCGAACAGAAGGCGTAATGCTGCTCGGACAGTTCAGGAAGAAACAGAGACTGTTGCGGGTTCGTCTAAGGAAGGGGAAGTCAGCGCTCGTGCAGTCGCACGTCGCACCGGCATTCCATAGACTGCTGTGTGGTTGGCACTTATGCGTACCCTTCGATGCTATCCGTACAAAATCCATCGGCATCATGAACTGTAACCTGGCGATTTAGTGAAGCGGAGGGCATTTGCGGTGTGGGCGTTTCAAAAGATGGCGGAAAATGACGATTGGTTCAGTAACGTGTTGCGGACCGACGAAGCTCATTTCACGCTCCGAAGGTCTGTCAACGCCCTCAACTGCAGAATGCTGGCTACCGAAATTCTTAGAACTGTCGTGGAAACTCTATTGCACGACGGTATGGGCTGGATTTATCACATCTACCGTTATCGGGTCTCTTTTATTCGAGGAACTGCGTGATTCTGGTTTTGTAACTGCTACGATGACTTGTGAGAGGTACGCCGATATGTTACAGAATCGCATCATCTCCAGCCTGGCTGATAAACACCTTCTGCAACGTACGATTTTTAAGCAGGATAGCGCTCCACCTCATATTGCTAGACGAGTGACAGATCTCTTGCGCGCGTCGTTTGGTCATGATCGTGTGCTCAGCCGCCACTTTCGTCATTCTTGGCCTCCCAGGTCCCCAGACCTCAGTCCATGCGATTATTGGCTTTTGGGTTACCTGAATTTGCAAGTGTATCGGCCGACACTCTAGAAATTCTGAACGACGTCACCCGACGCCAATGCCTCACCACAACTCCGGACATGCTTTACAGTGCTGTTCTCAACCTTATTCGTCGACTACAGCTATTGTTGAGGAATGATGGTGAACATACTGAACATTTCCTGTAAAGAACATCATCTTTGCCTTGTCTTAATTTGTTATGCTAATTGTTGCTTTTCTGGTCAGATGAAACGCCATCTGACCGACGTTTTTTGAAGGTTTTTTTTCCTTCTTTTTTTTTTCTAATCGAACCCCAGGTCATGTCAAGCATGTGTGTCAATTTTTACCTGTCTGTCTACATTATTCCGTGATTTATTAAGTTTTCAAATTTATACTGACTTTTTGATTACCTAGTGCTATTAGTAGTTATATAAATTATGTGTTTCAAGTCTGTTGACTCTTTCTACAGAGATAAACAATGTAAAATTATTTTAATTACTTGTTTTAACGTTGTTTGATAGGAGACTGGAATTTTTTTTTAGGAAAACTGAAATAAAGTAACATTTACACCTCAAAATTTATTTTTGACAGTGGACTATGCACATTAGAAAAGCAAATTATATTTTTCTTGCACCAAAGAGCCTTCTTGAATGCAATACGCACATGCTGAAAACGAAAACAACAAAATACCAATGAAAAGATGATCCACATGGCACTAGGGGTACGGATATGTTTCGTACTTCGACGTCCCCGCCGAATACTGTGGTTCGCCCACGTAGCTTCCCGCCAATATTGGCCTTTTGATTTTGACGGGACCGAATTACTAGGCAACGCGCGACACTCCATGTGGAGTCACTTCTGGGTACTTAAAACTGCTCACTCTCATGCCTATCAGGTCCGCCGATCCTGCCGTGCTTCACTTGATTATTTCAGCGTTTCTCTAGTGAACAACTCGGAGTCCCGGCGTCGCCGTGCCTGCCACCACACAAGAATCCTCCACATTGCGAGAAACAGACACTGGAAATGGCGGGCTGCGTGGCGAATTGAGAGGCTCGCATGTTATATTCACCGCCCCAGTTTCGCCAAGGTCTGGATGTGCGCGACCGCCGTACGCAGAACTGCCTTCTTGGAAGCTCTCCTCACCGCCAGACCCCCCCAGTTAAGTCCAGTGCTCGGTGTCTTTAGTTCCGGCCACACCTGCCTACTTGATTTGCACGGCTCTATGCCAATTGATCAAATCCCATCTAATGTTTGTTTACCTTATGGGACTTAACTGCGGGTTCATCAGGCTCTAATTTTACAAACTATATATAAACTTATTTTTGGAAACATTGTTATCTAGTTTCCGTCTTATTTTAGACTATCTTCAGCAAACTAAGCTCCATTGATGTTGTGGTGATGGCAGGAAACTTGGAGCCTTCTAGTGGGTCACTGCTCTCACTAGAAGGCTCCAAGTTTCCTGCCATCACCACAACATCAATGGAGCTTACTTTCCAGAATATGGTCTAAAATAAGACCGAAACTAGTCGAAAAAGTATTTTTTTGCAGTCAGGACTGTTCTTTACATATACTAAAGACGACACATACATCCACCCCCGAGGGAATATTCGAACCCCCGACGGGGAACGGCCTCGCGCATCGGAGCATGGCTCCAACTGATACTTTCTGCCTTCCGAGGCCTCCGCATCCTGTTTTTCCTTCCACAGTTCACACAACATGAAAGAAAAATTAATTGTATTAAGTACATAGCAATTATGGGTTTAACGAGATTGTAACGTGTTGTTATAATGGTTGGAAGGTGAGAGAGCCTCTCAGTGTTTTTTTCAGTTGTTCCCTTAGGTATACAAATCTTTGAACATGAGCATGCATCGATACCTGTCGCTTCCATACCGCTTAAACTATTACCTTGTAACTTCATGTTCTGCAAATGCACTGTTTCAACGATAAATTTTGTGTTAAATGGAAAACTTTAAGAGAGTGTTCAAATGTTTGTATAGCTTATGGGACTTAACAACGGGGTCATCAGTCTCTAAACTTAAAAACTACTTATGAACTAGCTAACAGTAAGGACGGCTCAAATATACATGCCAGAGGGGGCATTCGAACCCCAGACCGTAGTGGCCGTGCAGACCGTGACTGGCGCGTCGCAGACCCCTCGGCCACCGCGGCCGGCTTAAGAGAGTGTACTAATGGCTTTTTCTGTAGTGTACTTCATGAAGAATTTTTGTTAGTAGTACCAATTAGTATAATTCCCTGAAATCTAAAAACAGCTTCGAGACATACAACATGAATAAAAGTCTGTTATTAGATAACAGACAGGATGATATTGGCGCTATGAGAGAAGTGGTACTTTAGGAAACTTCACGCAGACTGTAGATTAGATTACTGAAGAGAGGACCTGGTCTTCTTCTAAATTTGTTATTTAAAAAATTCTTGAATATTTGAACATTTTCTTAATGTTTGTGACAGAGAGGCTATTTGAGATGGAATATGCAATGGCTTCACGCAGACTGTAGATTAGATTACTGAAGAGAGGACCTGGTCTTCTTCTAAATTTGTTATTTAAAAAATTCCTGAATATTTGAACATTTTCTTAATGTTTGTGACAGAGAGGCTATTTGAGATGGAATATGCAATGTCTCTCTAAATGAAGGTGTTTCCAGAGAAAATTTTTGGTAGACTTCTAGTCAAATTCTTTGATGTTTTCTGGCAAGCTTCATTTCCTTTGTGTGTTTGGACGAGGCAAATATGAGCCGCTCCGTCGGCGTTTCTTTCTTTCCGGAGAGAAAAGCGCGCCGAACATCGGCGCTCTGCTTGCCTTTCACAAATGTTATCTCTGCCCCCTTTACAGGGACGATAATCTCATTAGGCATCGCCGGTACACAGAGTGATTGTCTTAAAGGGGAACAGGCAGGCCGGATATTTGCTGAGCTGAACCATCGGGTTGGGAGAAGAGATTAATCGCTTCAATCAGTAAGAACTGTACATTATTGGCTGCTTGATGAATCACTATATTCTTTCGGCTTTTTATTTCTTAAATGTTAATTCCCGTTGTTTATCTATTGATTTGATTTATATAAGATCACAGTCAAGTTTTTTAAAGATTTAGTAACGTGATTTCGAGAATTGTGTTGGATATGATTAATCGAATGAAGAACCAAATTACTTTCAAAACTATATCTTTTGAGTTTGGTACCTCTGTAAATGACATTGTCTTAACCAACCTAAAAAGATAGCACCAATGACTTAGGTGTTGGGACTGGTGACATTTTTAAAGTTATCGGGAATCCGATATATCGATTACCGAAAAGGGGCGCTATCCTCCGTATACGAAATGGAAAAAATATTACGATAGATCAATCTATAAAAATTGCGGTTGAACTTTATACATAAACAGCCGGTTTAAGAGATGTGCGTATAAGTGCTGATGTTTTATTAGTACATGAAAAACGCCAGCAGCGTGCTACTCACCTTTAGAACAATAATTGTAAACATTTAATGTTAAAATCTGTATATTTAATGGGACTGTTTCGGTATTAATGAAGAACTGTGAATATGGTGGACTATCACGGAATAGTTCATTACAGTTAACCTTTAATTTTTTCATTTACGTAATTTTTCATTGTCTGTATGCCGAAATAAATCTTTTCTCACGTTGATGTAGGATAATTCGAATATATATATATATATTCACAGTTCATTGTTCAAATGTTTGTAAAGCTTATGGGACTTTACTATTGGGTCATTTGTCCCTAAACGTACAAACTACTTATGAACTAGCTAATACTAAGGACGGCACAAATATCCATGCCCAAGGGGGCATTCGAACCCGCGATCGGTGGCCGCGCAGACTGTGACTGGCGCGCCGCAGACCACTCGGCCACCGCGGCTGCGGGTATTGTCATGTCTGCAATCTGGAAGTTAAGATTTCATTGCCATCATAGGGACACTATGTTCGAAAAATACATTTTGTCTGGTAGCTGTCTTTCCACATAAATTACAAGAAACGCTTCTGAAGTTCAGCTTCTTAATAAACCTCCACCCAAGTGAAGAAGGCACTGCAGATGTCATATACTTCACGAATAAATTTACGTGAAAAGATAACGATGTTGGTTCTACGGTTGGTTTGAACCTTTTTGATAAAAATGATAACGGTAAGTAACCGACACAGTCAAGGTGTCCAATGGGTTCGTTGCTAGCTTTCGTCACATATAGGATTTGTTCGGAACATTTCTTCAAGCCCACTGTATCGTTACTGCTAACACCACAGAAATAGTAGCTGTAGTGTCAAAATTACGTGATGAAACAAAAAGTTGGTTTCTTTTGGTACCTCCAAACACCAATTACTTTAGTATTTTCCAACACACGTCTCTGCAAAACGGGGCGATAGTAACATTTATTTTTTTATTTATTTGTCGGGGAGGAATCACACAATAAAAACCGTAAATTATGAAATATATCACATAACAGCAGGGGGTGGGGAGTGGGGGAAATAGATCCCCTTCACGCTCCCATTCGCTATGGCGCTATAGCACTATGAACAATCTTGTCATTTACATTTTTATTAGTGATTTTTGGCAAATGTTTTCCTAGAATGCCGATGTCAAGAAACAAAACAGTACTTGTGTTGATTATTATTTTTAGCCCAATTGGTGCGCTATTTCATTACATCTCAAATCTTCACACGGCCACCCTCCACTGCTATCTGTTTTTTTCCTCTGCTTCACATACTCACAGAAAGAGAAGTGATGATAGCTAAAAAAGTAATAAGACCTTTACACATTCAAAGTAAAATTATGTCTACTACAACTTCAGAAGAAAATTTGAAATAATATTGCAAAATTTCGAAAAAGTTTAAAACAAATATACATTGGCCGTCGGTATTGGCAATTTTGTAACGATTATCGGACGTTCTCACATAGATATTATTTGAAAAAACATATCGATATTTTATCAACATTCCTGGCAAATGTGTTGTTTGGGCACTACACTCACTATGTAGTAGCTGCTGTTAAAACTTCTGAGACGTAGTTGTGCAACAGATTTGTATACACGCAGCGTCGACGTGAGCTGTCGCTGTTCAGAGCTCTGATGGTGCCTGGCAGATGGGGCTTCAGGTTTCGGCAGTGATCGACGAACTGAGCTTTAGCAGTGTTCTGTGTGCATCGTGAACGGTTGAATAAGAATGTCACAGTCCACAATAGACTAACTCCTCACTGTTCATCCACCTTTGATGAAATGACCGATTGCATCTGAGATCGTCAATAGTGACAGAATAGGAACTGAGTGGTGCTGGCTCCCTGGTATCTTTCCATGTTAGTAATTTATTTCGCCCCCAGATGTTGTCTTGCAATTTCGACATTTATTCCCAGCCTTCACCATCGCTTGCGCTGCGCTGTATTGATAACGCGTCGCTATCTCTGGCGGGCCGCTCCGCAGAGTCAGTACACAGACATACATTACTAGACGGGCAAACTTGCCTCTCTGACTGAAGCCTGACGCCGCCATCTTGCTTTACCTCACGTCAAATAGTTTCCGTATGTTACTACCAAGATCTGTAACACTAAATGACGTATTATTTAAGAAAACTGCTCTAGTCACTTTTACTTGAAATGATATTTATTCCATGAACCGGTTTTCAAACCTTTTCAGGTTCATCATCAGATGGATCATGTTACTATAACATTTTAAGCGTCATGTTGGATGCTGGATCTGTGGTGGGAAGACGGAAATTATTTTAAAAAACTCGAATTGCACGTTGATTAGGTCTGTTTTGTATTTGTAAGATTCAGTGAAATTTGCTGATCTACTTACTGGGACTGTATGGCCGGATTTTTGAAATTCAGTGAAATTTGCTGATCTACTTACTGGGACTGTATGGCCGGATTATTAACCACAAAAATCCGGCCATACAGTCCCAGTAAGTAGATCAGCAAATTTCACTGAATCTTACAAATACAAAACAGACCTAAGCAACGTGCAATTCGAGTTTTTTCAAATAATTTCCGTCTTCCCACCACAGATCCAGCATCCAAAATGACGCTTAAAATGTTATAGTAACATGATCCATCTAATGATGAACCTGAAAAGGTTTGAAAACCGGTTCATGGAATAAATATCATTTCAAGTAAAAGTGGAGCAGTTTTCTTAAATAATACTGAAAATAAGTCACGGGTTCTGAAACATCCGTAATGGATAATCTAAATATAAACTAAATGACATTGTTAGCTTCCGTAGTGGGTTTAACTGTGCTCCCTCATTTGAGCTAATACTTCCGTGGAAGTTAAATTTTACACATACATTTCAGGATTGTACTATGATGAGAATATGTTATATACCGTTAAAGTAGACTGTAGCTATCGGAAAAATACTAAGAAAAATAAATGTACGTGTTATACCACTTCAGGTAGAACATTTATACTTGATTTAGTTCCTGTCGTTCCCTCTGGAACATAGGGCCGAAACGAAATTTCTCCAACTGATGAGATTTGTGGCAAGTCTCTTCACTTGACTCCAGGTTTTTCCATCCTATGCAGCTTCTCTCTGGATCGCTCTTTTCCAGGTGTGTTTGGGACGACCGTGTTTCCTATCTCCTTGAGGATTCCAGTCCAACGCCACATTTTCAATAGCTTCATCAAATTTTCTTAACGTATGCCCAATCCATTTCCATTTTCTTTCCTTGATTTGTAAGTTTATTGGTTGCTGATTTTTCTCTCTCCAAAGATCTTGATTTGTCATTATATTTGACCATCTTACGTTTAATATACGCCGGAGACAACGGTTAATAAAAACTTGGAGCTGGTTTTGTATGGGGTTAGTCACTTTCCAAGTATCGCAACCATACATATGAACTGCCTCCTCGTTGTTATTGAAAAGCTGGAGTTTTGTTTTCCTTTAAATTTTCCTATTTTCCCAATGGGGTACAGCTGGACAAACGCACCATTTGCTTTGCGGATGCGACTACGGACATCCTCCTCGGCGCCTCCTGTAGTCATGACTATACTTCCGAGGTAGAGGAAAGATTGGAGCTGCTCTATATCCTCTCCATTAATGGTCAGCCTAGTGGTGGTGGTCTAGTTTATTCGCATTTCTTTGGTTTTGTCCTCCTCTGGGGACACCGCACTGTCCGTGCGGGCGAGGAGGTTTGCATGCTCTGGATCCGAAAGGCTATGTCAGCGGTAGCGTAGATGCCAGCAGGGTCACCCATGCCGGACAGACCAAAGGGGAGGAGCCTGACAAAGTGTGTCCCACAACGACCTGTCGATATCCCGTATCCTCTCCCTTTCTAATCCCTAGCCCATCCTTTCTCCTTTCCATTCCCACTTAACCGATACTGGCGGTTAAACTACGAATAGAGGTGTGGAGGAAATGCCAAGCCCATATGCTGAACATCTGGTAAATCGTCAGTGCCTGGATGACAAGGTGGTAGCCCCACCAAGGCAATCGGAAGCGGTGGGCCAATCACCCGCCCTTCTTAAAAGAATACTGATTACTGAAACCGAAGCGAGAAAAGAACATTTATAACGGTCATACTATTCAAAGAATAGCCGAAGTTGATCGAAACTGGTAACATTAAAAAAATAATAATAACAGAATATTAACGCGACTCATTAATGTATGTGTCAAATCATAACGTAGCTTTCCAAAACCACTCTATAGAATAAGGAAATGTGTTCTCGACGTCAAGTAGCACTTTTATAACTACCATACTACTGAAAGAAAACTGAAGTTGAATCAAATTGGCACAAAATGAATAAATATAACAACTCATTGCAGCTCGTTATTGTGTGTATTTTCCGTTTACTGTACGAAAAATTATAAAGCACGACAGCGTAGTTATTCCATCCGTATTTTTGACTGTTTTCTGTAATTAAACACACGATTGCTCACACGTTTACAGTATAAAAATATGGCAGCGATACTTCAGTGGCAGCAGTGATAATGTAATGTCTAGTAATATATGTCTTTGAGTCAGTAACAGCTGTGGTTTGCTGGAATGGGGTGGCCTGGAGTGGAACCTTCGATATATGGCTGGTGTCATGCACGAATGCGGCCTACATCGCTGGTTTCTTCTAGTGGATGCGCTTGCCTAAGTCGCGAGCTGGGGAAGTTACTAAAAGGCATCGCATGGTGTTGATTGACATGCTGCATCTGTAGCCGAACCGCCGGGGTTAGCATTATCTGGTTTAACGCCTGCTAGTGTTACGTTAGTGTCAGTGCCTCAGCCTGAAGGTATTTGCTCGGTGTTTGGACCAGCACATTTACTGAAGTTGAACGCCTTGAGTAGCCCGTATGGTGTCTGCTCTTTGAAAAGAACAATAAGGTGCCTGTCCAAGAAACGAAAAGAAATCCAAAACTCATCACACAGCATCTAATTCACATACGACTCCAAAGGCCTCACAAAAAAATGTCTGTACTTCGCAAACAGTCTGTATAAGTCTACAGGCGGTGGTGCTTTCCTTTCGGTAATGTAATTCTTATGGGTGGCAAATGCTTCTCTTTGTGTGTTAGGCGGTGATTTCGTTTCACGAATTTGGCTCCTAAGTACTCCACGATGCCTTTCATAGAGGTAATTTCTGAGTTTATCTGTGTATTGTTGTTTGGCCCTTTAGGTACCTCAGTGGCCATGCACGCCACCGTAGGTACCCAGGGGCGCTGGCGTATTCTAGGGAGGCGCTGTTTTCGTCTTCTTCTCTTCCCCGCTCGTAAGGTTTCAAGTGGGGCGATCTGTGAGGAGCAGTTTATGGTTCTGGTGATTTCACTGGGTTGCTGTAACACTCGTGTTATTACATTAGCTCTCTGATTGTTTTTAGGGGCGTCGGGGCATAGTGTCACGGACTGCTGGGGCTAGAGGTACACACGCTAAGTAAGGAGGAGGAAACTTTCAATCGAAACAATCCGCTGCCTTTCATAATAACGTTTCTACGGCATCGTACTAATGATGTATTTTAATTTATTGCTATGGTTATTTTAAGCTTATGGTGTTTTTGAATTGGATCCGTTTGTCTGGGCCTGTTATTTAGAGGCGTTATGTGCCTCTGCATTGGTATTTCATGATTCTGGGAGGTTGTCCTTGCTACTTATAGCAATACTTATGTTCGTTTTGCAGTACGATAAATGTAATAATTTAAATGTAACTGGCTGGATATTTTTATTAATCTAACATTTCAAACTGAATTGGTGAATTGGAATTGATTAGGGGCAAGCTAAATTGTAATTGTGGTTTGATACATTTCAGTTGCTGGAAATATTTATTAATGTTATTGGAAACCAGGTTTATGAAATGGACGCTACGAATTTAAAATTATGTCAAATGTTATTGAGGGGAAGATTAACATGTAATAATTGAGTATATACTGTAACTAGCTGGAGATATTAACCGTTCTGTCAATTCAACTTTGACTATACCTGACATAGCATGTTTTGGAGGCGATCTGATATTTTAATATTTTCCAAAATAGAACGCGAATGTCGGAAATACTTATTTATTTAATGACCGGAGGACTGTGCTAGCATCGTCTGTTCATATCACATTTTGTAAGTAGGTCGTCTTATTTAAAAATGGGGATGAAATTTTAGTGCAACATAGCACTTAATCTACATATAAAAATACATAAATTAAAACATTACAGTTTGCAAGATACTCCATCTTTTAATTTATGCGCTTTTGTATGTAACAAAGTGCTACGTTGCACTTACTATTATATACCCATTTTTTAAAATAAGATGAGCAACTTATGAAATGTGACATGAACAGATGATGGTGGCACAGTCCTCTGAAACCGGCCGTCATTAAATCATTAAATAAGTAAGTATTATCTTGGCGTTTCACTTAGAAAATATTAATTCAACTTTGATTCTGTGTACGTATTGCGTTTCCCTGCCATGATTTAATTCCTGACCCGCAATCCTGAGTGTAAAGAGCATTACTACATCACTTTCCAGTACTAGTGTACTGCCACACTGGTCTGTTTATTCCTCGCTTACTATGAGGTGTAAGTTTGATCAGAGACTCGGTAGTAGGTGGCGTTTGTGTAATCATACGACTTGTATATAGGAGAAGCTAACTGTAATATTATAGCTTACCGAATTCTCATTGGCAACATTAAAATTCATCATCCTGAACTGTGCACTAGAGTCTTACGGTCCATTCTACATAGAGCTTGTATGATCTCAGATCCCTCTAACCTGCCAGATGAGCACCTGAGAACAGTGTTCCAAAAAAACGATTATAGTGATAAATACGCAGTGCTTAACAGTCGACGTTCAAGGCACGGAAATAGAAAAACATATGGAAAAACCGACTGCTGCAGCCTTCTTGCCGTACTTCGGCGGCATACCTGCAAGAACTGGAAGAATCGTCAAGAAACAATACATTAAGTGTGTGTTTCGCCAACTGTCAAAATTGAGGAATTTTTGATGGTTGCCTAAGGACGATCTTCACCTAATGAAACGCGTTGTATATAAGATCTCTTGCCAGTGCTGTAATATTACATGCGGCAGACATGTTGCATTGTACAAGAACGATGTGTTGAACACCGTCGACATACACGACTCGGCTAAACTGGTAAATCAGCAGTGGCGGAGCACTGTCTGAAAACCGTACATCGTATACTTTATGAGAAAACTGTTTTGTCCTCAGCGTGATCTTTCTGGAACTGTGTACTAAAGGCAGCCATACATATCCGCCTCAGAGATAATCTCATCATCAGGGATATAGGATTTCTGTCAAGTAATGCCTGGAATCCAGCGCTAGATGTAGTTAACCTATGCAGTGAAAAGAATAATCACCCTTTTACGGCAATACGCAGCAGCCTTTGTCAGCATGAGCTTTCGGCAGCACCGCCATTGATCTCCGCGCACGCGCGGAAGGCCTCTCCACGACCTCCGGCACTGTGAGCTTCATTACCATCCAAGGATCATCGCCTCCTCTCCCGTGGCCTTATAAATCTCGACTCAACGAAAATATTATCAGCAGTTGTGACTTGCAATGTTGACGACAGCACCTGCCTGATAGGTTAGGTTGGGTTGTTTGTTTGGGTTAGGGCGACTAAACTACTAAGGTTATCAGTCCCCCCGGTGGGGAGTGGAAGGAGTGAGGATAGGAAAGGATGGGAGGGGGAAAGGCAATGCAGTCCGGGAAGTAAGGAAGGAAGGAAGACAGCATTAGCTCGGGGCCCCGAGCTCGTCACACACATACTCACGAAAGAATCGTGAGGGTACCACCAATTGAGAATGTCGAAATAATGTGAAATATTTACAATGTTATCCGCTGGCAAATCTGGGAAGTAAATTTGCGATATTACCCTTGATTACCTAAACCCCTCATCGAAAATAATAACAATATGATGCGACCTTGGCTAGCCGCGGCATCGCTCATTTCCTCACAGGACATGGTCCATATCCCACTCACCTGTACCGAATGGGAGTGGGCGACACCAACACTTGCACCTGCGTAAACACCGAAGAATCGCCGGAACACATCGTCTTTCTCTGCGGACGATACACACATGTCAGAGAGACACAGCAGCTTGACTTTACAAGACACGATACGATATATGCCATAATAAGAGGCGAACAAAAATGGACACAACTCAACACACATTTTAAGATATACAATGCGACCTATGAAGAATACGAAAGGACACGGCCCTACGGGAGCCGTGCCCATATGCCCCGAGAGTGGACAGGTATAGTTGGGAACAATCAGACGAGGAAGAAGGAGATGAAGCTTTCACAAATGAAGGAAGTGACACCAATGAGACTCAAGATTGACAGGGAAGCAATGTCCCACTATCATCAACCTAAACCACACATCATTAAATTAATATTGATACTAACACCTGAGACACAAGAAAGAAAAGAACAATATAAAGAAAAGAGACTAATATCACCAAAGCCATGAAAACTGTGCTGGGTGATCGGTGGCTGGAAGGAAACATTCCAAGGTACTCAACGCCCAGCAAAGTTCAATGTAGATACCCATAAGTCCCCTATGTTTATAGATATAATTCCTTGCTTGCCTATTGCATTGTTTTAGCCCATAATTACAATTAACAGATTTCAGAATGCATTGAATTTCGACATGTGTATAACACCACGTAACTAATCATTTTTTTATGTTCTCCACTACATGTAATTTATTGTAAAATGATCGAATTGTAATTTGTTATATTATAATTGTAGCAACAAATGTAAGCTTTTGTGTATATATATTTTCTTTTTGTTTCTATTTTTTCTTCTTATCTCTATTTCAAATACTTAAATTATAGAACGTCAACGAACTATTGTATAACATGCGAAACTACAAATGTTCGTCCAGCTTTATATAAAAAGGTAGCAGGGTTATAAATGAGAAATAAATAAATAGAACGTTTTCTTTTCAAGTTGACTTAAGAATAATTTCACTCCATACTGAAAATACTGTATGAGCCTTCACTTTTATATACATAAGATTTTAAATTTAATGAGGATGGGTACACTTCATTACAATACTTTGTCTCGGTCTGACGGGCCTACGCAGCTCTCCCCCAATAATATCGTAGTTACATTTTTATATAAATTCGTTAATATGCACACGCAGGAGTTGTTATGAAGAGACTTATTGAACAGTATTACTACGTTTCCTTTCGCATCGCATGCCCTGATCTTTTACAGGTGTCGAAACATTTAAAGGTAACCTTTGTCAGAGATGACTGTCACGTTACCCTTAGATATAAGGTGTGTCTGAAAAGTTCGGTGGATCTCAGGAAATATAGGAAACAAAGAATCAAAACACCTTTACTAACCTTCAATCACAATAGGGTAAACTACACTTCTAAAATCTGTTGTACAGCTGTTGGAAACTGTAAGCAAACGATTGTCGTGGAATCGCTCTAAGCAATGAGGTCAAGCATTGTTGGATCTCCGCAACCACTCAAACGTACACTTTTTATTCATTGCTTCGACACCATACACTTGCACTAACATCCCAAGGGTCTGTATCCTCATTCTGTCTAATATGAAACAAAACGTAACGCGATTTGCAGTTACATGATTTCTCACACTGGCGCTGTTATCTGGGTCGCAGCATGTACCACGACTTCACTGCAATGCTTTTCAGGATAGGGGGGCGCTTGTTGACTTAACCCCAATGTGTGCGCACGCGCACCTCTCCCTCGCTAGTTCGGTTTGTAACATACGGGACCATTCACCGAACTTTTCAGACGCACTCTGTGCCTTTTATATTGGTTCGCAAAGTTCGCAGTCGCCTCTGCGACCGCTTATGCACTTTCCAGTACGTCACGTAATCACACTCCCACCAACCGATATTCATTTTCATGGTGCACAACCAACAGGAAGCTTTCAATGGTTACCGCCGTTATGAAAACAATATTCTCGAAATTGTGTAACTGTTCCAAATGTACGTGATAAACGTTGGGCCAATAGTATCTAGGACAGTGATATTGCTAGTACTCACAGTGAGGTTTCCCAGGTTCTTGACGCGACAGCTCAGGCGGGCTGGCTTACCCACCAGCCCCGTCACATTGGCCGGCACGCTGGTGTCGAACTGGGGACCGGCCGCCCGCCGTGGAAGCTCTTGCAGGAAGTCCGCAAAGTGACGATGGTTGCTCCTACTTCCTGGAAAAAGATCCAAGTTCGTTCTTAAAGACAGACATTGTTTTTTTTTTTAATTTTTTATCTGAAAATAGCAACAATTACAATATTCTCAGGTATTGATGAAAGGAGAGCGCGAGTATTAATTGAGGACAAGTTAGATGAAAATCAGTGTGGGTTTAGGCCTCTTAGAGGCTGACACGACAAGATCTTTAGCTTTCGGCTATGACTGGAACAGGGAATTGTATGTATGTTTCGTAGATCTAGAAAAGACTTATGACCGTGTTCCTAGGAGGTAGCTACTGTCAGTTCTACAAGATTATGGTATAGGAGGCAATCTTCTGCAGGCAATTAAAGGATAGTTTCAGAGGTAAGACAACGCTGTAACCTGTCACCACTGTTGTTCATACGATTCTTGGATCATAATGAAAGTCGACCACTGTACGAAACAAGAGCTTTGTTTTATCACTAAAATTAGCAAATAAGGTCCGTGTGAACTACTGGTTACTCCCTGCTTTTAAACCTTGTTCCCTGACCCAAACTGAGAACTGACTCGTATCAAATTACTTCAATAACAGGAAGTTAATACTACAGTGGTCAATATACATAGCAGCTCCCGCGTTATTACACACAGACATTAATAAGCAAGCCACCACAATTAAAGTTTTCTTAGAAAGGTGGCTAAGAAAACATTTATGCCGCAACGGAATTTAGACATGCGAAAAATAGCATCTGAGCTTATTCTCAGCACTTGTGAGGAACAATATTAAATAAAAGAGGGAAGGTGCTCTAAAACTACAATTTATTTACATACGATAGGGAGCGCTTACAGAGACGGATGAAGTCCAGTCTCAAAACTCGTAAAAGTGAAATAATTACAAAGTCGCAAAAATAAAATTAAGAATTACAGCATGCAACCCATAGAAATATTTAGAATTACATAAGGAAGCTATTGCAGGAGGTTGCACAAGGCTCAGAGAGAATTACTGACAAAGACAGAGTGCGTACTACAAGTCGGAGAGGAAACAGCAAAATTAAAACAGGCGGGGACAGACGATCGCGAAACAGTAGTGGAAATCAGAAGGATACCCGCATAATTACTTTCCTGATGGGCATGGAACAAACAAGAGTGGAAGCTGAAGGCTTTGTTCTATGAACCAACCACATGGAACACATATCACTTACAGAAGGAAGCGATGAGAAGATTTACATGCACTGTACAAAAATGAACATACCACCTATTAGAAATCGGGCCCCACAAAGCTAGAAAGTATTTACTCAGAGTTCATACGCCGCCACATGATCACAAAAGGTTTTACAGTACCAGGCCGTTATCAAACTGCAACTAGAATTACACATCTATTGGAAATCATTGAATTGAAAAACGAGACCACATTTCCGCACACGATCGGAGAAAATATTCCAAAAAATTATTCTAAGTTCACGAATTTAAGTTAAACGTGGTAGACAATGAAACGCTATCATCTCCAAACACAAGAGCAGAATAAACCTTACCTCGCCAGAAGATCAGCACAGAATGGACAGCCGAGCGGCCACAGGGGCGCGAAACGCTACCGGAAGCCGGGAAACCCAAGAAACATCGGTGATGGGGACGGAGAGCAAGACTGGCGTTGGAGAGGGCTCACCGACTAGGATGTAACCAAAGGATGTAGAAACCTCTTCGACACCTATCGACACTGAGCTAGAGAGAACGATGCAAAGCGAGCTATTCCTACCCACAATCAGCCATAGATTCTCGCACCTACTTAAAAGTAAAGCAACTGCACAGTCTCACAGAGACAGTGGCGTAGCGGAGAAGCCGTACTTATGCAACATTAATTAATAATAAATTAATAACGTAACAAAATAAGAAAAACCTAGCAATATTAACTAATATTTTAACACATGAAATAAAAATGCTATTCCTCAAGCCTTGAAAAAGAGTGGGGTTCAAGTTTTAACAAAATGATAATCTAGCGACATTAAACAATTTATAACTTCACAGAATTACACAAAAAAGATGTGGAAGACGACAGACGGTCGTCTTTCAATATGTTGAAACAGGGATTAAAATATGTGAAAACAAAATAAGCAGTCTCGCATATGCGGATGACTTAGTTCTAATGGACGATTCGATTGAAAGGTTGCAAACTAATACGTCAGGGCTCGATCAGAGGTGTAATGATTTTGATATGAAGATCAGCATCTCCAAAACGAAAGTAATGTCTGTAGGAAAGAGATGTAAACATATCGAGTGCCAAATAGGAGGAACAAAGTTAGAACAGGTAGACAGTTTCAAGTACCTGGGATGTTTCAGGATGGCAACATAGTGAAAGGACTGGAATCTAGGTGCAGCAAAGCTAATGCAGTGAGTGCTCAGCTACGATCTGCTCTCTTCTGCAAGAATGAGGTCAGTACCAAAACTAAGTTAGCTGTGCACCGCTCTATCTTTCTGCCAAATTTGTTGTATGGGAGTGAAAGTTGGGTGGATACAGGTTACCTTATTCATAAGGTAGAGGTTACGAATATGAAAGTAGCAAGAATGATTGCAGGTACTAATAGATGGGAACAATGGCAGGAGGGTGTCCATAATGGGAAATCAAAGAAAAAATTGGAATGAACACCACAGATGAAGCAGTTAGGGCGAACAGACTGAGATGGTGGGGACATGTTACACGCATGGGAGGAGCAAGGTTACCTAAGAGACTATGAGCTCGGCAGCGGAGGGTAAAAGGAGTCGAGGTAGACCAATAAGGAAGTACTTAGATTCGGCGAAGAATGATTTTGAAGTAAAAGGCATAACATCAGAGGAGGCAGCAATGTGAACTTGTATATGGGATCATGGAGGTTTTTTATTAGAGGTACTATGCTCCAGACTGAATGCTGAAAGGCATAATCAAAATATCCACGGGTGTACTGCCGGTCTATAGTGTCCAACGGGCACAATATTTCGGCGATCATACATGTCGCCATCATCAGGTGAACTGACGGACTGAGCTCCTGGAAACGCGCCGGCACGGAGATCCGCACGCTACGGTTGCTCGAAGGGAACTGGGTTCTAGCCCAGTAGCGGGCGATTTAAATACCCTCGGTCCGCGGAGCGAACCCTCCGCGGTCCGCGCCCCGCGCCGCGGAGTGGAACCGATTGCGACGGCGTCTGAGATGACGTCGATGTGAGGGCTCTGTCCGCCGTGGTCGTCACTTCGTTACGTTTGCTAGATTTACTCTTAATTAACCCAATCGCTGGTTCCCAAGCTTTGCTAAGTTTATAGCCACAGTCACGGTTTATGAGGTCGTCACTTGTGCTAATTTCAATGGCCTCTCTAACGACGCAGTCCCAGGAGAGTTCCGTCACATCTGAAGAAGACGTAGTTTCCTTCATGTATATTGCTCTTGACATTTGGTCAACAAGCCTGACGTTTTTTTTCAAAAAAATGTTCAAACGTTTGTGGAACTTATGGGACTTAACTACGGGGTCATCAGTCTTTAAGCTTACAAACTACTTATGAACTAGCTACGACTAAGGACGGCACAAATATCCATGCCCGAGGGAGATTCGAACCCCCGACCGCAGTGGCCGTGCAGACCGTGACTGGAGTGCCTCAGTCCCATCGGCCACCGCGGCCGGCGACGTTTTCTCTAAAGTACGCCATGCACTGTCGCTGTGAATCTTGTATCGCTTTTGGTGGCCGCGCTTTCGAACAATTCTTGTAAGCTATCAACGTTTTTCTGTTCCTAACTCTTTTCAATTTCCATTCTTTCATTTTTCTGTACACGTTAGTGCAGCCATATGTCATTACCAATCATAAATCCCTACACGAAATCTCTGTCCTCTCTACCTGCCATTTTTAGATACCCCAGAAATCGCTATCGTTCAATTCTCCAGTGTCCATGCATACAGGGCTCGGACTCTTTCGGCAATCGGCGAAATGCGGCTGGTAACGAGTTGAGAATTTTTGGGAGGTCAGTAGAAGTAGAACACGTGCCTGCTGTTATTGCTTTGTTTCAAGTGACACAGTGGTCAAATGCAATTACGCAGGAAGGAGAAGGGCTCGTTATGGAATCCAGACTAGACAACAATTTTCAACTTTCCCATCCATTTATTTCGAGGCCCACTGGCAGCTGGCTCATGTTTCTTAGTATGCTCGTTGATTCGAGCTGTAGGACCACAAATGGATGAGAAAGCTATATCTGTATTAGTTAACGGTTACTACGATCGTTCTCGATGATGCGATTAGTTCGCACTACAGCAAAATACATCCGAACCGGACTGTTAGTTATTACTACGTGGTGCTATACAAGCAATACCTGCACGAGTAATGTGGTGCATTTAAGGTGCTCACAACGACTACCACTCTTGAGAGGAATTCAAATTTTGCAGTATTTTGCAGGGTTTCAATATAAATTCTGATTATTCTTCAACATAGCACAGCTAGTTTTTCGCCCAGTTGATTCAAGGGACAGCCGGGTGTAATAAAGATGGGTCCCGTTAAGGAATAATTGTGTAAGCCTTTGTTCTATCTGGGAGGAATGAAGTTATTGTACAAGTAAACGCATAGGATTTATGCAAAAAGGTAAAATGTATTTCACAGATCGATTAGTGGACATAAAAGCCTTCGACACACACGGAGCTAATCACAGATCTATATGTCAGTATATTTTTTTCATCATAAGTCACCACTGTTAGGACCACATTTAGCCCGTAAGTCCTCCGTTATTTGCTGAATGTATTACAAAATTTTTCTCCTCCTCCAGATTTTACCAAATCTGGGACTTGAATTATGGGACTTAACTGCTTCGGTTATTAGTTCCTAGGCTTAGAAACTACTTGAACTACGGACAACACACACACACACACACACACACTCCCGAGGAAGGAGGGCTCAAACATCCGACGGCAAGCAAAGGAGCGCTTCGCAGTAAGGCGCCTTAGAACGCTCGGCTACTCCAACGCGACCCAGGTTTTATCCCTTACTGCTCGCTCTGTTTTGTGCTATCGATATTTTTACCTGATGTATCAAATGTGCTATCATACTGTTCCTGCCTATGAAATTTTTCAATACGTTCGCTAAATCTGTAGAGAAACTTTCATCCGTCCATAAAATTTTTAATATTTTCAAATGCTGCAATTTTCTTCTCATTTAGCTTTCCAATGGTTCATCTTCCACTTGCGAAGCTATGTTTTCAGATATTTATTTAGGTCCAATGATACTATTCGACCTCTACGAATCCGGAACGCCGTCTATGACTGTACTACTTTATTTTCTATTACTAGTTTATCTATTTCTGTGGCGTCCTGCTTTGACCACTACGGATGAATCAATAAAAATCTGCTCCACTTGCTTAACTGGATATTTAAGTCCACACGACAAGTTTGGCACTCCGTATGAGACCACTAAGTCTTCTGAGTCCGATACCAATCATGTGAACTTAAGTTCCAATTAAGAAACTGGAACAAATTTTCATTAAAATCGTGCACCTTTTATATCCTCGTAGTTTAGCCCATCATGGGATATATTGCTTCCGCGGTAGCTATATGTCTTCATTTCGTGTTCTTCGAAAAGTAAAAAAAAAATTGAGGTTACGTTTGTCAGTAATTTAATTTATAAAAGTTTTTGTAACATTTCTCTTCTGCAGTTGATTCCTTATCCGTTTTGTGTACTTATTACATTATTCATTACTTCTTCACTTTACGTGTAGATACCAATGCCATCGGCATAGCTTATCATTGATATTTCTTTCACCCTCTATACTGATCTCGATTATTGGAAATTGGAAGACTGCATCCATGTCTTACACGTGTTTTTTTTTTTTTTTTTTTTTTTTAAATCTGAGTACTTCATTTTGGTTCTTATTGCTCTTTCTTTTCTTGAACATATTGTATGCTAGCAGAAAACCCGGCTACACCAGGATATTTAATTCTTTAATCCTACCTTGAGTTAGTACTTTTCAAATCCCTTCTCTCTCTGTTCATCTCTTTTTCTAAAAATATGCTATATTTATAATAAATAAGGCTGTCTCTAAATGCGTTAGATCTCATAATTATTGTGTTACATGTTGTACAATTTTTCAGGTATGTGTGCATTTGTGTAAGTGCTGTATATCTGTAAAATCTGTTGCGAATACTATTAGTAGTAAAGAAGTAATAGATTAAAAACTTGGTGCGTGATGGGGCGATTTTCCATAATCGATACAATTTCGGAGGTACATTCAACTGTAATTATGCATACTGTCTGTAAAATTTCCTGCGGCTACAATTTGTAGTGTGCAAATTACAAATTGTAACGTCATACCGAATGCCATAGTTTTAGTCCATGAACAACGGGAAAATAGTAAATGGTTTCATTATTTCGTGTGGTTGTCAGCAGGGAAAAGTTTAATAAAGGTTTGAAATTATGTTTAAAGTTTGTTGCAAGTCGCTAAGTACTGTCATTCTCATACAGTGAATTTATAAAGTCTCGTCGAATTATGTGGCAGTTTCTTTCAACTATATCGTTTATAACGTTATATCTCCTGAACCGTATCTCACGTAACCAATGTGTGTAACAAATTTGGTTGAATTCGGTCGAGTGGATTAGGATAAAATGAGCAGCATTGTCGTTTAATGCAGCAGTTTTTCGCGCATCTCATTTTGATGTCATACCTCATGAACAGTGTGTTGTACGAGATTATTACGGCGACCGGGCTCATGGATTGAAGCTTAAGTGTACAAAATTTCATAATGATTCGAACAAAACTGTATATTTGTATGCAACACGTACACACAAACATATGAACATTTTGCTTTATGTATTAGAAGAAGATTACCTAACGTAACTTTCTCTTACGTTTTTTCCAATTTCGAACAGCTTGCATCATTCTAACTTGTCGAGCTCTTCTTCCAAGGACGTCACACTGAAACTGTGGTCGTTTAAAAATAATTTTTTTAATTTAATTTTTATTTATTTATTTATGAATTTTTAAAGTTTTTTATTTTATTTATTTTTATTTTTTATCGGATGTGGGTGGAAATAGGCCGTGCACTTTGTCAGGTACAGCTCGGCATTTGCCTAGCGTAACTTACGAAAATGATGGAGTATGTTTTGAACAGCCATTTTGCCCTCTTTTTGCCGGTAGACAAACCCCTGTTTTTTTCCATTATCAAAGTCAACGTCAAGATGAACTTGATGAAGTATACAGTAACGCATTTGCTGAAATGTACACGCGTAATACGTGCAACTGTAGTACCGCAAGGATTCAAGAAAGAAGAACGAAGAATAGGGTTTAAGGACACCATGTTCAGTAGAGACGGAGCTCACGCTCGGCGTTTTGGGTATGGATGGCGAAGGTAGTTTTTTTAGCACCCACCTACTTAGGAAGACACGATCTACAAAATAAAACGAAAAGATTTAAGTGTTTCTTTTTCCGGGAGCTGTAGAGAAATACCATAAAAGCAGTTAGATGAACCCTCTGCCATGCACTTCATTGTGACCTGCATAGTATTTATGTAAATATATATGAAGTCGGCCTTGCTCTTTAGAAAAATCACAGAAACCTAAAAGTGGATAGCCGGCAGTGAATCTGAACTCCCGACTGTCCCGAACAAGAGAACATTATGTCACCACTGCGCCGCTTCTCCCACTGTTCAATTGTTTGTAGAGCTTATGGGACTTAGCTACGGGCTCATCAGTCCCTAAACCCCTAAACTTACTAACTACTTATGAACTAATGACTGCACAAACACCTATGCCCGAGGGGGGGATTCGAACCCCCGACCCCAAGGGCCGTGCAGACCGTGACTGGCACGCCGCAGACCGCACGGCCACCGCGGCCGGCGCCGCTTTTCCCTCAGTCGTGTGGAAAATGATTTTGGTAAACATAGTTTCTATAAAAAAGCTTACGAATTGTAAAGGGTATTATGTCAAGCTCTCTTCTTCTCTGGGTTTTATCACATACTAGATGACATACGCCTGTTAAAATATAGCTTTATAAGAATTCTATATTTATCATTATGGTATTTCTTATCTCAACATACAATTACTTAAACTGAAACAGAATTATAAACAGGAAAAGATGTGTTCCGTGGCGTTTTGAACATAGAAGACAGTGTAGCAAATGGTACTCCTTTAGTGGTAAACAGCCACACACAACAAAATTATTATTCACATGACATAACGTTACATATGTCTTTTTACTTCCCTATACAGAGTAATGAAAATTGTGTCATGTCTATAATGAGTCATGCTGCATCCAAGCTCAAGTTTATTTCATGAGGACGTACATGCCGAGCGTGGGGCTCCGAGCTAATGCAGTATTCTTTACTTCTTTCTGGACTGTATTTCCTTTCCCTTCCCCTCTTTTCCTATTCTCACTCCTTCCCCTTCCCACCGGCACCGGCGGACCGATACCTTAGCAGTTTGGTCCCCTATCCCAAACAACCAGCTATCCTCTGGTGCAAACTTCATTCTTAAGATATTGACAGCTCCTTAACTCAGGTGGCCAGTAGTTAAGCTTCCTGCCAAGGATGTGTTGCATATAGTAGCAGTTTATATGCGTTAAATAGATATAAATGCCGGGCAAAGACTGAGCACAGTCTTTTCTTTAAGGGGACATGATGTTAAAAATATAAATCTGGTAGAACCCAACCCTCTGCTATTATCGTCTGCGGATGCAGGCTAAATGTTTTAACGTATATTAATTTGGTACTCAGTAGCTACTTTGTTATTTTTGAGAAACCAGCCTCATTAAAATGACTCATGGATGTAGCTTGTGTTTCAGTGTAACTTAACATACACCAGCAGTTACTGGGAAAATAAGAAATAGGATGCATTACTCATGTTATATTTTTTATTATAGTGAGTACTGTTAGAGTCGTTGTGTCTTATTGCTTGTATACTTGCATTCAAGATATTCTGCACTACATATTAAATGTTATTTATTAGAGCAGAATTCTAGATTCTTTACTATCCAGTTAATTCATGATAGCTCTTGCTTCTAGGCAATATCGGTGTCAGTTCTTTAGATATAACTCACGAACATAATACTATTAGAAACGTGTATTGGTGAACTGACACAATTTCTTTTACATTGACACCAGTGATCCTTCTAGTCAAGTCACATCTTGAGAACCTTCATCTTGAGAATCTTCGGGTTTTCTGTAGCAAATTGAAATCTAACAGGTTCAATATTTCGACGGTACAACTGTCCGTTGTGGAAAGCCGTATATCAACGATAAAAATGCCTGGAATGTAACACGCAGTGGTGATTAATATCAGGATTAATCACAGAAGTAACGAGTTTGAAATGTTTTCAAAGCTATTGCGAAAAAAATGATACATATGAACATTTCGAGGTTTTTTTTTTCTCTCTTTATGCGTCCATCAATAAAACCTACGAACGGACATATTTCCATTGATCCGGTTGGTTCAGAACTACAGTATTGTATTTTTTCTCCGTCATCTCTAAGTTTTTGTCGTTGAATACGGAACGTAGGTGGTAGTTATATGAGGCCCAGTGAAGAGGAATTACAGGATCTTTGATTGAAATTAACACTCTAAGGAATACAGTATATGGTTTGAGAGCAAACCAAAAAATTGAAAAAGAAATAAGAAGTGACAGAAATCGATGCATTGAGAAACTTGAAATTGATCACTTTGATGATATCTGGGGATTCTCACTACTTAGAAATACAGTAATCAACAAGAGACGAAGCTTCGAGGACATAGAAAGTATAGTGGCAAAACCGAAGACGGCATTCAATGCCAAGAGTTATCAACTGCTATCGAATGATGGCCTTAAACTCTGAAAGACATTTTTAGGAATGTACGTTGAGCACTATCTTGTATGAAAGTCAAAGATTGGGAAAATAATTGACTAAGGAAACGCGGACTATTTGAGATGTGGTACGACAGATTAATGTTGTAAATTAGGTAGACTAATGAAGAAAGAGAAGAATCTCGGTGAAGAAATGACCATATAGAAACAAGAAGAAGGGACAGGAAGGTGACACATATATTGAGAGATCGTTGAATTACCTTCATGGTATGAGAGGAACTGGTAGGGGAAGACAAAGAATTCCAGCAAATAACAGTGTTGCCCTGAAATGAAGAGCTGGGGGTGGGCTGCGTCAAAGCAGTCGCAAGAAATTAAAAAGCAATGCATATCAAACAAATTAAAATAAATTAACTAAATTACAGACTAGGTTTCCCATATATATTACGGTGCAAGGAATTCGTTGAGAGAAATTTCTGTACGTTTTATATGTCCAATGGAATTAGATTTTCTAAGGTAGTTTTTTTTTTTTTTTTTTTTTTTTTTTTTTTTTTTTTTTTTTTTTTGGGGTGGGGGGTGGGGGGTAATCTTTATTGTACATCTGGCACGGATTTTCTTAAAAACCAACTGTGTACCCATTTGGTTTATCTCAGAGGCTTTGGGAAGTCTGGAAAATCGACAATACTTTTAATGTTCACTCCTTTCATATGTGCACGTACTACATACTGTGGGGAAACACTATTAAAACAATATAACATGTTGTTGTCATATTTCGTATCAGTCTGTGAACTTCAGAATACACCAAAGTTGCGGAAAAGGTATATATTCCTGTATAGCTGAAAGTAGTAGTTATTTATTCAATGAACAGATTATTTCTTACGAGAGTTATTAATTAAAAATTGTTAGTTTAGTTCATGTAATAAGTGTTGTTTTCAGTGTACACAAATTTATGGTATGAATATGGTTATATATAACAGTAAAAACCGTGCTTCTAGAATCAATACAATTATAAGTTAAGAGAAATACAGCATAAATACAATTTCTTTCTTAAGAAAAAAAATGAAATCTGAGAGCGTTGATAATAACTACTGAAATGAAAAAGGAATTGGGTATTATAATTTAGTTAACTCGCAGTATAATGCACGTTGCATTAGTTCCCTACTAGGTCGACACGGTTTTGTAGGATAAATCAGATATATAATCTCGAATGTAATTCTTTCCTCTACATTCTTTTGTGGTATTGATTTCTTAGATAATTTCATTAGAAAATTTTCTACAAGACGTTTACGAAAGGTTTCCAATAAAGAGAATTGTTTTTAATATCATTCTACTCAAACAGCTCACGTTTCTAAAAACATACTATTTGTTACGCATATTCCGTTTTCCTGTACCTGATACATATCGTACTTTCATGGTGATTTCCATAAAGCTGTTCGCACCATCATCCATTGTACGTTCCTTGTGTGTCATCATTACCAGCATCAGCAATGAATTTCTTTATTTTTTTATTTTCTAACTAATTGACTTCACGACTGCCGTAAGTCTTCAACGGATTTGTAGAGACCAATGTCCTTAATTTAGGTGTCCAGTGCAGTATAGAATAATGATACATCATCTGGGTGATTTTTTCAAAACATTACTATACCTAAATACCTCAAATCACAGAGTACCTGAATTTGGCAGTCCAGAACCCGACATGTTCACACACTGATATTATACGCATTATGGTAGTCCTTTGTAAAATGTTTGTCACCTAAGCCTTTGTTACTACCTTTCTATCTCTTCATATTCGTGGGTGACTTTCCATTCTCTCATTTATGCTTTCCTTCAATTACTATAATCAGTTTCTACGTTTAGGTTGTATACGTGGAAGTGGCCAAGAGACCAAGGTACCAGATTTGGATTTATAATGGTGAGGCATAGGTTTATAATACAGATTCTAAGCCAGGTTTTAAACTGTAACACATATACAGGGGCAGATATAGACTCTGACCATAGCTTATTTTTATGAGCTATAGATCAAAGCTTAAGTGACCACAAAAAGGTAGGAAATTAAGCAGATGGAACCTGGACAAATTAAAGGAACCAGAGGTGGTAGAGTCTTACAGAGGGAGCATTAGGCAATGACTGGCTGAAACCAGGGAAAGTATTACGGTAGAAGAAGAATGGGTAACTCTGAGAGGTAGAGAGGTGAAGGCCGCAGAAGATCAAAAAGGCAGAATGACAAGAACTCGGACCGGAAACCAGTACATGGCAAAGAAGGGAAAGCTGAAAGTTGGAAGGAATATATTGAAGACCTATACGGGGGAAATGAAGGTAGTATTCTAGAAACGGAGAAATAGAGGAAGATGAGATATGAGATACGATACATCGAGGAGGGCACTGAAATATTTGAGACGAAAGAAGGCCCCTGGAGTAGACCATATTCCTTCTGAACAGCTGATATCGTTAGGAGAGCCAGTCATGAAGAAATGGTTCCACCTGGTATGCAAGATGAATGAGACAGAAACAATACTCCCCGACTTCAAAAGAATCTAGTAATTCCAATTCCAAAGGAAGCAAATACAGACATATTATACAACGATCAGTTTAATAAGTCATTTTTGCGAAACACTTACAACAATTATTTACAACCAAATGGAAAAACTATTGGAATTCGACCTTGGGGAAGATCAGATTGGATTTAGGAGAAATGTAGGAACACGTGAGTCAATACACACATTACGACCTATCTATGAAACAAAAAGAAAGGCAAACCTATGTTTTACCACTTCTACATCTGACGAAACTTGGGACAATGTTGACTGGAATACACTCTTTCAAATTCTGTAGGTAGCAGGGGTAAAATATAAGGAGCAAAGAGCAATACTCAACTTGTACAAAAACAGAGAGCAATTAGTAGATTCGAAGGGCATGAAATGGCAGCAGAGGTTGGGTCGACATGGTTTTAGCATATCGCAATGTTGCTCAATCTATACCTTGAGTAAATAATGCGAGGAGAAATTTGCGAGGGAATTAAAGTTCACAGAAAAGAAATAAAAACTTCGTGAAATGTTGATGACAGTATTTCTGTCAGCACAGCAAATGATCTGGAAGAGCAGTTGCACTGAATGGACAGTGTCTTGATAGGAGCATATAAGATGAACATTAATAAGAGTAGTCTGAAAGTCAGACAATGTTGAAGGAATTAATTACGTAATGAGACAATAGTAAATTTTGTTACTTGGGTAAGAAAGTAACTCTGGTGGCAGAAGTAAAGAACATATACATTACAGAATGGCTATGGGAAGAAAGGTTTTTCTGAAGAAACGAAATTTGATGACATCTAATATTAACTTAAATGTTAGTATTTTTTCTGGAGTACAGAACGGTATGGGAGTGAAACGTGGGCGATAAGGAGTTCAGACAAAAAGATGATAGAAGCTTTTGTAATGGGGGGATACAAACTAATGATGAAGATTAGATGGGCAGAAAACGTAAATAATGAGGAGGTGCTCAACAGAAGTGGGGAGAAAAGGAGTTTCTGGCATATCCTGACCATGAAAAGGAAACTGTCGGTGGGACATATTCTGAGACGTCAACGAATCATCAACATAGTGTTATGAGGAAGTGTTTGGAGTAAAAATCGAACTGTGAGACCGAGGGACGAATACAGTAAACAGATTCAAAAGCATGATCGCTGCTGTTCAGATGAAGACGCTTGAACAAGATAGTATAGAGTTGAGAGATGAATCAAACCAGTCTGTGGACTGAAGAACACAACATCATCAACACCACCAACAACAACGTTTAGATCCACATTAGTCAATGAAATGTGCACAGTGTATCACACCCCATTTGTAATTCGTCTCAGGATCGTGTTGATATGCCTTCTCTTCTTGTATATATTCTTCCTTTTCTTCTCTATCAGTTTTTGTTGTACGCCAACTACGAATTTTCTTAATGCCCATTCCCTATGCAGTTATTTGATTTTCCTCAGAGGCTTTGTTGCTATAATTTTTGACAAGTCTGGGCAGTAAGTGTTTCTATGTCGACTGTATTCCGCTATTTCCGATTCCAGAGATTTTGTAATACTGAAGTCGACGTTACTAAGATCCTCCCTGTCTTATCACTCTCGAAAACCTCATGTACACTTGTCCGTATGTGAACAATGAATAAGCAATATCCGTTAGAGGGTAGTTTAGACTTAGTTCAAATGTTCAAATGTTTGTAGAGCTTAATGGTTCTTAAGTACGGGGTTATCAGTCCCTAAACTTACAAACTACTTATCAATTAGCTAATGCTAAGGACGGCACAAATATCCATGCCCGAGGTGGGATTCGAACCCCCGACCGTAGTGGTCGTGTAGAACGTGACTGCCGCGCCGCAGACCACTTGGCCACCGCAGCCAGCAAAGTTTTCAGATATATTCCCTAATACCTAATAATTTGCTTTCATTAGAATTCGAATAAAGCATTATTAACTTAGTCATGTGAATGATGATGTTTTTGTGTGGTCGCACCTAATAGTATTCTGTTTAGCAATTCAACGAAGTCCAAGTCATTTCAGTCCAGAGATAGGACATAATTAGAGAGTCCAACAGCTTGTTAGCTTTAGCTGTCGCGCATTGTTTTTCCTCCTAAACGGGGAATCTGATCGAGTTCCCCGAAAAGTACACTCTGTTTCCAAATCATCCAGTTTTATCGTCACCGGTAGTGGACATCTCGGACAAACGTACATACACATACGTCAGTGTAATATTGGATATATCGAAATTTCATCTATGATCTAATCTTCTACTTAGATGTTTGCTTATGTTCCACGGTAAGCTGCAGGAATCTACGTATTGTGAAGCCAATCTCAGTTAATGTGGCTATTCCTTTTGGTGCATCGCTAAACAAATTAAGAAAGTACTTATGACAAGTTAGACTTAAGTTTTTCTTCCTACTCGTTTCAGTTGTATCAATTTAACCTGTACGTTTTGTTAATTCATGCCCAGTGACACCCTTTGAAATCATAATATCTTTGTAAAAAAAAAAAAAAAAAAAAAAAACTACGAAATAGCCTACATTTGCCAACCAGAATATAGGCCCAAATAGCGTGATCTGGATTATAGGTTCCAGATGTTGTTGTTGTTGCTTAATTCACTCGGGACAATTTATACTGCAATGTTATGTTCCTGTCTACAAACATATTCCTGCTTAACCACAGCTTTTAAAATACTGACAAATTGTAAAAAATAAGAAAGTAATTGGGACAAGATAGAATGTCAATGTCATTGATGCTGTTTCAGTTTGCAGCGCTTTAAACTATACCTCAGGAATTAAAAGACTATAATCAGTTCTCAGAAACAGAAGTGTTCATCTCTGTCATTGAATTTGTTGCGGGACTTGACCCATCTGAGAAGCGAAATACAACAGTTTGCTTATAGGTCGGTATTTGATTATTAACTGTTGCAAATCGTTTAAAGTTACCACACATTCCGGAAATCGCCACGAGTTCGAAAATAAATATCCAAATAGTTACTTGACTCTTCATTTTGTTATCAGATGTCACATGTTATTTGTAACGACTTCTCACATCGTAGGGTAGGATGAAACTTAAGTTTAGAAAGAAAAGTCCTTTACCCCACCAGGTAGTGAACCCAGGATGTCCATACGTGATTCCAGCGCTCTACTCCAAGACCATTACCAACGTTAGACAATTTACATAAAGTTAGAAGTTACCGTACCGCCAAGCGTTCTTATCGAAAAAGGGATAGGTATTTTTACTAGTGACTTCATTGTTTCGGTATTCCTGATGGAGATGATCGTACGAAATTTGTGTGCCGGAACCGGGATTCGAACCTGGGACCTTTGCCTTTTGCGAGCAAGCGAAAGGCAAAGGTCTCAGGTTCTAATCACGATTCTGAGGCACAATTTACAAGCGAAAGGTATAGGTCCCAGATTCGTAATCCGGTTCCGGCGCACAATTTTAATCTGCGAGAAAGTTTCATATCAGTGCACACTCCGCTGCAGAGTGAAAGTTTCATTTTGCATATTGTCGCGTTGAAATGGAAACAGGCTTGACTTCGAAGGCAACTAAACACAGCGCTTATACTCAAAGCACGTGTATTACGAACTGAAGATAAACGCAGCACTGACTGCCTCTCAGGCAGAGTGCTCTGCTGTTTATACACAGACAGAATTTACCAGAAATTAGAAGAACAGTTAACATAAGAAACAAGTAGAATTTACAAGTGAACATAAGCAATATGTAGAACTTTCTGGAATTATTAATTACAAAGAAATAAATTTTTGCCATGGGGCGGGACTGAACCGGCGAACTCCTGCTCCGCAGTCCATGACGCTATCCCCTGCGCCACGCCGGCAGTCGGTGTTCGTGGTCTCTCGCGGCATTGCTCCCTCTCCTGGAGAAACAGCGACGCACTGTTATGATCCCTGTGGAGCCAGCTGCAATGTCCTGGATTCTGACCGTGTCATGGGTCCTCTGTATGACAGTTCTGGAGAATGCTTCCGCTCTCCGCGATTATCGACGACAGACGTTCCTGTCATGGCTTCATCAGTAACATTACCGTCCTTAAAGTCCTTGAACAAGAAGCCATTGTCGTCTACCTGCTCTTCAGGATCGTAGTAAGGCTTCATGCGCAGGACGTGAACAATATCTCTTTGTTTTTGCCGTTTCGACGACGGCTCATAATCCTCAACTTCGTATGTGACGTCTGACAGGCGGCGTATGACAGGATACGGTCCAAAGTATGGCTTCAATAACTTTTCTGACAGTCCAAGCTCCCGTACAGGGGTAAAAATCCATACCAGATCTCGTAGGTTGTACACAACAGGTGGGTGCTTTTCGTTATACCGCTGACGGTCCTTCTCATGGGCGTCCATTGTCCGTATGCGAGCCAGCTGTCTTGCTTCTTCGACCCTGGTGATGAGCTGTTTAACATAGTCATCCTGAGTATCGTCCGGAACGGGAACAGCGTATTCACTGTCGTCTCAGCTTCACGGCCATGGAGCAGGAAAAACGGAGTGAAGTCTGTGGTGTCTTGTCTTGCGGTATTGTAAGCAAATGTCACGACTGGCAGAATTGTATCCCAAACCTTCTGCTCAACATTGACGTACATCGACAGCATGTCGGCTAACGTCTTGTTAAAACGTTCCGTAAGACCATTTGTCTGAGGATGGTATGCAGTTGTCATTCTGTGGACAATGTTGCACTGTGACATTACCTCTGATACTAGTTCTGACTGGAATACCTTTCCACGATCAGATATCATGACACGTGGTGCCCCATGCTTCAAAATAATGTCTTCTACAAGGAATTTTGCGATCTCTGGAGGTTCTGCAGTCGGCACAGATTTGGTGACAGCGTAGCGTGTGAGGTAGTCAGTGCAGACTATTATCCAACGGTTACCGGTTGTCGACTTCGGGAACCTCCCTAAAAGATCGATTCCAACTCGGTGGAATGGAGCTGCTGCCGGCGGAATCGGTACGAGATGTCCTGGAGGTAATTGCGGCACATGCTTCCGTCGCTGGCACTCTTTACAGTGACTCACATAGTGCTTGACAGATCTGTAGAGACCTTTCCAGTAATACCTGCGTCTGATTCTGTCTAGGGTCTTCGCGAATCCCAGATGACCGGATATTGACGCATAGTGGAAATATTTGAGAATAGCTGGCTGGAGATGAGGTGGAACAACAAGTAGCCATTTGGGGCCCAGTGGATCGTAGTTGCTCTTATACAATGTAACGTTTATAAATTGGAACTCTCCCTTGGTCGGTTCTCTTTTCTCCAAGGCCTCTATCGTTTTTAATAGTGTTGGATCTTCCCTCTGTTCAGCTGTAATGCCATCTAATTCAGTGACAGCTGAAATTTCATTAATGCTGTTGCGTTCCACTAATGGATTCCTCGAAAGGCAGTCGGCATCCCTGTGTTTGCGCCCGTTCTTGAATACCATGGTGACATCGTATTCTTGGAGTCTTAGTGCCCATCTTCCTAGTCGACCTGATGGATCCTTCAAGGTAGTCAACCAACACAAAGAGTGGTGTTCTGTCACGACGGTGAATGGTTTGCCGAATAAATACGGCCGGAACTTGTTGAAAGCCCAGATAACCGCGAGACATTCTTTTTCAGTTGTTGAGTAGTTTATCTCGGACTTTGAGAGTACTCTTGACGCATAGGCTATCACTTTTTCAGCACCTTCCTGAACTTGTACAAGCACTGCTCCAATTCCATAACCACTGGCGTCTGTGTGAAGTTCCGTTTCTGCATTCTCGTCGTACAAGGCTAGCACTGGTGCAGAAGTTAAAGCCTCCTTAAGTGCCAGGAAAGCTTTTTCTTTTGTCTCATCCCAGTAAAATTTGGCGTCTCCCTGCAGAAGTTCTTGTAATGGACGTGCCTTGTTACAAAATCCTTTTATGAAACGTCGGTAGTATGAGCACAGCCCGAGAAAACTTCTCACATCACGAATGTGCAGAGGAGTTGGAAATTCTGTGACTGCCCTTACTTTATCTGGATCAGGATGGACAGCATCTCCGTTGACTAGGTGCCCCAGGATTTTTATCTCTTTGGCGACGAAGAGGCACTTCTTTGGATTGAGGCGGACACCTGCAGCCTGAACACACTTCAACACAGTTAACAGGCGACTCAGATGTTCTTCAAATGTTTTCGAGAAAACGAAAATGTCATCTAAATAGCAGAGACACGTCGTCCACTTAAGGTGTCGAAGCAAGTTGTCCATCATGCGTTCGAATGTGGCTGGAGCATTACATAATCCAAATGTCATTACTTTAAATTCATAGAGGCCGTCAGGTGTAATAAAAGCCTTCTTCTCCCTGTCAGCTTCGACAACCTCGATTTGCCAGTAACCTGTCTGCATGTCCATAGTTGAGGAGTATGTAGCTCCTTTCAAGCAGTCTAAGGTGACGTCAATACGCGGCAATGGGTAGACATCTTTCTTTGTGATTCTGTTCAGCCGCCGATAGTCGACACAGAATCGCCACGTGCAATCCTTCTTCTTTACGAGGACCACTGGAGACGACCAAGGACCCTCCGAAGGTTGAGTAATGTCATCTTGCAACATCTTCTCCACTTCCTCCCGAGTTATCCGTCTTTCAGCTGGTGACACTCTATACGAACGCTGGCTAATTGGCGGATGATCCCCAGTATTGATCCGGTGCTTTATTGTGGGCCGTTTCGTCTGACTTTTCTCCTGCTGAGATGTGAATGCACCCGAAAATTGGCGTAGTATACCTAACACCCGCTGACGTTGTTCCTTGGTCAGTCCAGGCCCTATTGGCAGTTCCACGTCTGTTTCCTCTAGCGTGTTGTCTGTACTAACAGCAGGGCATGGGTCTTCATTGATGACGTTGAGCTCACTGTCCTGGACTGGTTCAGCTGTCCCAATACACATTCCCTTGGGGATACGTTGTGACTGCTCGTGACAATTTGTGATCCAAATCTCTCCTTGAGCACCGGTAATGCTTATGATAGCCGCTGGTATGTAAATTTCTTTTGTGAGCCTGACAAACTTTTTACTATCAAAAAGAACTTCACAGCTTAACCAAACATCTGTGTTTGTGACTGCAACTCTTATCATTGTCAACCCGCTATCGTCACATTGTCAACGACGAATAACTTCCCAGATAATTCTGTATTACGTGTATCCGCCGGAACAACTTCTTTAATTAGCAGCTCAGATCTTCCACAGTCAATGATAGCTTGGGATGCCTGAAGGAAGTCCCATCCGAGGATGACATTGTGAATACATTCTGGTAACACGACAAATTCAAACGGCTGCGTCCTTTTGTTGATGGTTATTCTTGCGACACAAGTTCCTGCTGGATGGACGTACTTTCCATTCGCGACCTACAGCACAGTTGTCCCCGTATAACTGAACATTGTCTTCTTTAGTGTGCGGCGGTAATTATCCGATAATACAGAAAAAGAGGCTCCTGAATCAACAAGTGCACGGACAGGTTGGCCGTCGATTATGACGTCGATGAGATATCCCGACATCTTAGCGACTGTCGTCCATGGAGGACTTTCATCTGCGGCGGCCTCGTTTAGTTTTCCTGGGCGCGGCGGCTAGGGGAGCGGCTTGTACCTCTGTACGGCGACGGTGAACGGCTGCGGCGCGTCGGGGAGGGACCTCGTCTAGGGTACGGCGATGGACTTCTCCCGATAGGTCGACTGAACTCATCAGCAGGTGACTGCCTTGGATAGAACTGCTTCGACGGTTGAAGTCTTGCGGCAAAATAATAATCGAATACTCGCCTCCTCTCTCTGCAGTAGCGTACGACATGTCCAGGGCGTCCACAGTGGAAACACAGTGGTGTGTTGTCTTCTGTCCTCCAGACGTCTGTTCTTCTGCGGGGCATCATAGTTACCGGGGGAGTTAGCTTTGGTCGCGTCGGCCGGCTTATGGGCTGCTGTTTGGCGGCTGCAACGTAAGTCTTAGCAGGGCAAAGCCATTCTTCACGTCGGGTGCGATTGACGGGGCAGACAGGAGCTAATGTTTGAAATACCTCGTCCTCAGCGGCGTCGGCTCCCTCGTGACTTACGGGACTGACATCCATGGCCATAATCTGATGCTGGCTCGGTCTAATAGTCCCGGCTGCCATGCACTGTAACAATTCTTCTCTCACGATTTGTCCTATGAGAGAAGCGAAGTCATGCTGGTCTTCCACAACGGCCATAGGGACTACATTTGGGAGTCTGTCATACTTCTTGCGTCCAACCCTCCTTTGTTGCATCTCTTCAATACGCTGGCACCACTTGATGAACTCTTCTGTCGTAGCGACGTCTTTTATCAGAAGAGCTTGGTACATATCTTCTGCAATTCCCTTCATCAGGTGCGTCATTTTGTCCGCCTCAGTCATGTTCTGATTGACTATGTTACACGGGGTCAAAACATTCTGTATGTACGACTGTGTCGGCTCACCATGTCGTTGGGCCCGGTTCTTCAGTTGTTCTTCCGCCGAGCGGATTTGTCGCTGGCGGTCTCCAAACGTCTTCTTAACTTCCTCCTGGAACGTCTCCCAGTCATTCAACTTGTCTTCGTTGTTTTCGAACCATTGCTGGGCTGTTCCGTCCAGGTAGAAATAAACGTTGGCCAAGCACATCGTATGATCCCACCTGTTGTACTTCGAACCCTTTTAGCCATTTGTTGGGGTCCTGTCCAGCATCACCAGAGAACACCGACAGGTGTCTGATGTGCAGCTGGCTTATTGCTGGTTTCGCCTCCATCGTTCTTCTGATAATACGGAATTTTGGAAGGATGTATTCGGTGTATCCCTTGTATTCCGGTTCCAGTCCGTATAAGCAGTGATGCAGCTGTTGCACAGTGTACCTGGCGCCTCCACCAAACAATGTCGAGTTGAAATGGAAACAGGCTTGACTTCGAAGGCAACTAAACACAGCTCTTATACTGAAAGCACGTTTATTACGAACTCAACATACACGCGGCACTGACTGCTTCTCAGCCAGAGTGCTCTGCTATTTATACACACACATAATTTACCAGAAATTAGAAGCACAGTTAACATAAGAAACAAGTAGAATTTACAAGTGAACATAAGAAATATGTAGAACCTTCTGGAATTGTTAATTACAAAGAAATAAATTTTTGCCGGTGGGTGGGATTGAACCGGCGACCTTCTGCACCGCAGTCCATGACGCTATCCCCTGCGCCACGCCGGCAGTCGGTGTTCGTGGTCTCTCGCGGCAATATTGCGTAAGCTATGTTTTTGATTTTGAAGGTTACATTAAAATCATGTTACTCAGACTGCAGGATCTTGATATCGTAGGCGAGCGTTGATAATGTCTTTGCCTACGTATTACCTTCGGTATTTGTAAGCAGCTTTCCTATGGTCCATAACTGTGCATAGCAGCAGTATGTTTTCACCTAACATTTTTTTATTATGACATATCAAGCACTCTGCGTGTATCTTATTGATGACATTGGAGAATGCCAGAGTAACGTTTTAAGGTATGTAGGCATTCGAGGAAGCAGCTTTCCACTCCGCACTGCTACGTCAAGCTTGCTGGCTCAGATATGCAGACGACACGTTTGTCATCTGGTCACACGGCGAAGAGGAACTGCAGAACTTTCGTAAACACCTCAGTCATCAGCACGGCAAGTTTTATTTCACTAAGTTGATAGAAAAGTATGGGTGTTGCGTTTTGTCAAAGTAGAGGATTACCAGATGATAGAAGGCAAACTAGGCCATAAGATATACAGAATAGCGAATAGTGCTGGCAGGTACTTTTACACAACATCCCAACGTCATCCTATACAAAAGAAAACCTCGCTTCAAAATGTTCAAATGTTTGCAGAGCTTATGGGAAAAGCTCGCTTCATAGGCTAAGAGGACCACTGCATGAAGGAAGAGTTGCAAAACCTCAGATACATTTTCTAAACATAAGCTAATGGGATGTTAGCGAAAATTGTGGAAGCTAAAGGGAAGAGTAGAATAAACAATCTATTGTCACCGAACGACTAGGAACAATTCTTCTTCTTGTGGGCATTAAACCTATCTTTTGCGACCAAAAATAAATGAATTAAAATAAAGTATTTCCTTTTGTCATTGAATTATCCGAACGACAGGTTACACAAAGTCGGAGTTTACGACATGGGCTGTGAGTGTCTCCGAAGGTACATTGGAGAAACAGGGCAGCCGATTAACACAAGGATAACAGAGGAGGGGAGGTATATCCGTCATTCAGTATTATGTGGCAGTACACGAAGTCTACAGTAGTGAAGCACCAGGAAGATTGTGGGGAATTTTTTTTTATATCTTTTTTTCCTGAGGGAAATCAGAGAGGCTATATAAATAGCTAAGCGATATGAACAGAGAGGACGGATTGTAAACTTCCGGATTCTTGGTAGTAGCAGCTATGTGCTACGCTACCGCGCGTTTATATGCAGAGCCCACACGGGGAGTACAGCGGCCGCGAGAAAGCAGAGCAAATAGCACACCCTACCCGGTACTATAGTTGGCGTCACGTAGGAACGCGCTTCCGCGCATAGAGGCGGAGCGGTTGGGGAAGCGTGTAGGTCAAAGGCTAAGGTCGAGCGCCAACAGTAGAGTCTGTGGGGAAAACACTGCGTAACTTGCAGGCAGCGACCCGTCTATAGAATGAATATTATTGGCCGCCAGTGACGTAATGGAGGGGGATGAACAGAACGGCATAAAAGTGGGACGCCTTCCTACGTGACGCAAACAGTGTTACGTCACGGCTACAATACGCTGGTCATTCGCCAGTTTCAAGGAATACCATACAAGTATGCAAACACCAATCGAGAACTCCGCTTTCCAACCAACAACTGGAAATAAAGCAATCCTTGTTCCCTTCTTCCATACCCGGAAGACCCAATCACATTGTGACAACATTTCCTTCCGCCAGTATTTATCTTTTCACCCGCACATTCAGCAGTAAACACGACACACAGAATAAGGCTGTTTGCAACAGTGTCCGAAACTTCGGTCGATTTTTATGTACTGATGATATGTTCCAGTGCCCAGAATGACTTTTTAGACACCGGTATGTTATTCTGTGAAACTGCATGGTTCGTGAGTCGTCGAATACATGTGTCATATTTTCATAGGCTTCTCTTTCAGTACATTATAATGGAATAATGTAAATCCGAAACATGCCGTACTGTCAAATTTCTTGTATAATTGACAACTCGTACGTTACGTACTTTAATATTTATACACAATGTCTGCCTGTGTCTCATAGGTGCGGAACGGCGTAAGTAGGCCGAAGCATAAACTGAAAATACCTAAAACTAGAGAAAATTTTTATTGATTTATATTTTAATCATGTTCCGCAGGACTGGCTTGAGGAGCAAGTCTCCATGGTTATGAAACGAGTCAGTACATCTGATTGCAATGAAGGAGCAGTAATTAATTGAGTGAAACGTATAGCAGTCCTTTACACACGACATGCGAAATCATGTGTAAAAAGAACAAACAAAGTAACACGGAAATTACCTTAATTTTTAAATGTTTTCCACGACTTCCTCTACAGAATTCAACCAGTGAGCCATGAGGATATTCTTCAGTTTAGCCTTGAAAGTGCGTGGATTACTACTAAACTATTGGAATCCTTGCGGAAGGTTAGTAAAATTGTATGCAGTAGAATACTATCCATCTTTCTGCACAAGAGTCAAGTGATGTGATCTAAATGAAGATTACAAACTCTTCTTTGTGTTTTTGGCCTCCTTTCTTCGCAGTTGCAGTCATACAATTTGTATAGATTAGGTAACCCTCTTATGCAATTATAAATTATTCGGAGACCAGACGCGTTACGCTTTTCTCCAAAGCATCTTCAGAGGTCAAATTTTATTATGTTGTCCTTTTCATGTGGCTTTTGTCGCACATTGCCACTTGCTGTCACTGTTTATATTTACAATATTTACATTTACACTTTCTGATAAAAGTTTTTGAAAAATGGCCATTTATATGGCTTAGCAGGCGAAGCCATAGAAACGGCGATTTTTCAGAAACTTCAATGAGAAAGTGTAAATGTAAATATCGTAAACATAAACAGTGACAGCAAGTGGCAATTTGCTAAAAAAGACACACGAAGAGGACAACATAAAACTATCTGACCACTGAAGAGGCTTTAGAATAAACCGAAACGCGTCTGCTCTAAATTCGATTAATTTACAGTTGCATAAGACGGTTACCTAACCTATACAAATTGTAAGTGAAGATTTGATGTCTGTCTAGTATTAACTCAATGAGAGTTGCTACCTCTTGTGAATAACCAAGTACCATTAACAACATACTTTGTGAAAGAAAATATGTTGACATTACCTGACGTCGCAGGATGGAGGTGATCTGCATTGATTAATTATCTTCAAAAGGAAAACGCCAAGTTCGCAGTATGATTAATTAATATCTTGACGACCGGTTGCGAAGGGCTTAAGTGCAATATTGCACTTATTCAAATCTTATAATACACTAGTTATATAATGAACTGCTTGCAAGAGTCTCTTAAAAGCAATTCGTAATATATCTTATCTATTTTATATTTTGAGAAAGTGCAATGTTGCACTGTTTAACCTCCATTTAAAAAATAAAATAAGGGAAAAAACATGACCACAGTGAAGAATTTATTCACCAGATGACGATGGCGTAGCCCACAGAAACCGGTCGTCAATCAATTAATTAATCATACTGCGATCTTGACGATTTCCTCTTGTAGATAATTAAAGAAAATGTTTATTGAGAGGCCATTGTCAGAATTCACAGGCTACTAAACAGGGGTTGACAAGAGGTGCGCGGCCTTACCCCACATATTGCTCGAACCGCCCATTTTGCGCAATAGGTATCCTTTTAGAATTGGAGGATATAAAAGAATAATATAAGACCTTACGTCATAAAAGCGGAAGGGAAAAAATGCAAAATAGAGTTTTTTCTTGTTGAACTACCACTTATTTCATAATCTTTTCGAATGGTAAACAGCGCAGCATACAGTTTTTGAACACTGTATTTACCATGACAGAATATCCTAAAGTCACGATATCATGCCAGGTATCGTCAAATGAAGGCGTAATATCAGGTAATAGTAGCGTACTAACTGGCGAAAGCAATATTTACCGTATAAATTCTTGTAATCAAGACATGAAACACGTTCACACAGCAACTGTTACTGAAATCGCGACTTGTGTCGACTACCTCGTGAGAAGGCCCGTGTTCCAACCTTCTCTGCTGCAATGTCGTAATTGGAAACTGCGCCAAAGAGTGGCCCTTGTTCGTGTTCATAGTACAACACGACATTTCAAGTGTTCCGAACACTTCATCAGGCTACCCGGCAAACAATGTTGCCTTTACACACACCTGTAATTGGCAGAGCTTTCACAGGTCCGCTATCCTGCCGTCGTGTTTCAGTGTTCTGTTCTACGAATCCAAAGGGCAGAGTTCACACTCACCCTTGATCTGGCGGTGAACTAACGTAGTGCCGCCGATGCCGCAAGTCGAGATCGCCGTACGGTCGAAATACTTGTTACTCCACTGACATAGCACAGCAGGTTGTTATGTCATCAAGCACTAGGTTATGTTCACACTCGTCAATGATGAAAATGTTACTGAACTCGTGCACATCTATTCTGTTCTTTTCTTTTTTTGTTGTTGTTGTTGTGAGGTGTTAAAGGAGAATAAACATCTCGGTCATCACTCCCCATCTATTCTGTATCGACTGATATAACAAATACATAAAGGAAGATTATTCCGGAATCAAATAGCAGCAAAAATAAAAAGAATTAGATAAATGAATTGAAGAAAGATAGGTAAAAGGATATTGTATTGAGGGTGTTAGCCAAGCCTATTAGTTTTCAAATCAAGATATTTGATAGCCACGTCAGAGACATAGCCTTATAATGAAAGTATTCATGTTCCTGTATGAAACTGACGAAACTATATGTAGTTGATATATACTTTTTAATGAAAATGTGCAGAAAGCAAGATGCCATAATTAAGTATTACGGTTCGTAAATGCTTGAATAATCTTACTGTCAAAATTTTTTAGACCACGAGCGATGAAACTTAATCAGAGACAAAGAATTAGTCACAACCGGTAAAAAAGCGTTACGTGTTTGCACCTGTACTGTCCTTCAAAATAGTCACCAGCGTTGTGTAGAACCCGTTGCCAGGATGTGGAAGGCGTATTATATCGTTAGCACAGCCTGTTCTGTTGATGGTGCGAATGAAACGGGCTACTGTCTGTCGAATCTCTGAAACAGTTTTAAAGCGAATGCCAGGAAGTGCTTCCTTCGTCTTTGGAATTAAATCAAAGTCACAAGGACTTAAGTCCTGAGATTACATTGGACGGTACAGTACTTCCCAGTCAATCAACGAAACAATTACAGGTTGCGCTCTATGCACCCGCGCATTGTCGTGCGTAATGATTGGTGGGTTGCCCAGAAAGTATTGCCGCTTCTTTCGCAAATCTGGTCGCTGGTGATGCTCCAGAAACGAATAGTAATACTGTGCATTGACGGCCTGCCGTGGAGGAACGTAATGCGTTAGAATAACACCATCACAGTCGTACACGAGAATCACCATAACTCTCACCATAATGGGGCTCTGGCGCATTTCGACTTTCGCGGCGACCCAAAATGACGCCATTCGTTAGACTAACGTTTCACTTTCGGCTCGTACGAAGTGGCCCATGTCTCATGCAGTGTTACGATACGGCGTAAGAAAACCTATCCCCCGCGCTCATAGCTCGCCAAATGCGTCTGAACAGCGTCGTAACGCATCCATTTCTGCCTTTAGGTCAATTCATGCGGAATCCATCGTCATGCAATTGTTTACATACCCAGGCGTTCGTTCAGGATGCGAAGAACAGTCGTATGCCCTAATCAGGTTTCTTGGGTGAGCTCACGAAACGTCTGCCGTCGATCACTGTCCACTAACGCGGCAACAGTATGCACTACTTCTTCTTCAGAGTCACAAGGACGACCTTCCCGATGCATGTCTGCCACAGTTTGCCTACCTTAGTTGAAGTCTTTTACCAAACGTGTCATTGTTCTTTACGGAAATGCCGATTCCCCGCATGCCTCTAGAATACCTAGATGTCACTGTCATGCTGTACGACATCTGGCACATTCATTCTTGAACTAACTCCGTTGTTCCTCTTTCGAAAACATAGTTACACAGTTACGTTGGACTCCTCGCTCACAAGTGGACCAATTCGCAGTAAATACGTTTTCGTAAATACAGATAGATAATAACTAGAGGATCAAAAGTGTTCTTTCGGACATTCCCGGAAGAACAGACACCACAAATATATCCATTAACATCTTTAATATAGAAATTATAACTGAACTTCATGAGTCAAAATTTTCGAATGTTGCTAAACCAATTGGACTAAACTACTATGGTCACAAGTCCCTAGACTTACAAACTACTTAAAATAATGACCGGAACCTCAGGCGCGAAGGGCCATTAATCGGCCAGGTTCATAACTTCTGTATACGTAAGTAAACATTACTGTCATTGCAAAGCAAATTTTTAACAATGTTATTCCAGTAGCCAACAATTTCGAATCAGTAATTTTTAATTTCATCAAAATATTTCTCTTTCATTTTCGTAAGGATAAAAACTGGTGACAATTTCTCAGCCGAACTATTGCGTTATCACCCTAGTAACGAATATATTTTGACAAAAATGAGCGGCGACGTTTTAATTTTATTTATAGACTCCTGTCAATTAAATTTGCTACATCACGAAGATAGTGTGCTAATGACGCGAAATTTAACCGACAGGAATAAAATGCTGCGATATGCAAATGATTAACTTTTCAGAGCATTCACACAAGGTTGCCGCTGGTGGCGAAACCTAGAACGGCTAACATGAGGAAAGTTTCCAGGCGATATCTCATACACAAACAGCAGTTGACCGGCGTCACGTTGTTGTTATGCCTCGTGTAAGGAGGAGAAATGCGTATCATCAAGTTTCCGACTTTGATAAAGGTCGGATTGACGTTTATCCTATCGCGACATCGCTGCTTGCGTTGGTCACGATCCAACGAATGTTAGCAGAATATGGAATCGGTGGGTTCAGGAGGGCAATACGGAAAGCCGTGCTGGATCCCATCGGCCTCGTATCACTAGCAGTCGATCTGACAGGCACCTTATTCACATGGCTGTAACGGATCGTGCAGCCACGTCTCAATCCCTGAGTCAACAGATGGGGACGTTTGCAAGACAACAACCATCTGCACGTTTGCAGCAGCATGGACTATCAGCTCGGAGACCATGACTGCGGTTACCCTTGATGCTGCATCACAGACAGTAGCGCCTGCGATGGTGTACGAAACGACGAACCTGGGTGCACGAATGGCAAAACGTCATTTTCCCAGATGAATCCAGGTTCCGTGTTTGGCGACATCGCGGTGAACGCACATTTGAAGCGTGTACTCGTCATCGCCATACGAGCGTATCACCTGGTGTGACTGTATGGGGTACATTGGTTACACGTCTTGGTCACCTCTTGTTCGCATCGACGGCATTTTGAACAGTGGCCGTTACAATTCAGATGTCTTACGACCCGTGGCTCCATCCTTCATTCGATCCGTGCGATACCCTACATTTCAGCAGGATAAAGCACGACCGCGTATTGCAGGTCCTGTACGGACCTTTCTGCATACGGAAAATGTTGGTCAGCACATTCTCCAGAACTCTCACCAACTGAAAACGTCTGTTCAATGGTAGCCGAGCAACTGGCTCGTCACAATACGCCAGTCACTACTGTCTTATTGTGTTAAAGCTGCATGGGCATCTGTACCTATACACGCCATCCAAGCTCTGTATGACTGAATATCCAGCCCGTAGTTACGGCCAGAGGTGCTTGTTCTGAGTATTGATTTCTCAGGATCCTTGCACTCAAATTGCGTGAAAATGTAATCACATGCCAGTTCTAATATAATATATTTGACCAATGAATACTCGTTTATCATCTGCATTACGGTAACATGATGATACACACGATAATGCCTTCTGAAATGGCATTTCGCGTGACGTGCAGTATGTCGCTACATCCCACTGAAGAAGAATTTACCCCACTTAGTAATACTTGCTATCACAAACCTACCCTCGACCACTCTCCTCGTTAGATCTCTGTACTAAGGAAGATTGTTTATATTGCAAAATAAGGCAGATTACTCGAAATTTTTAATTTAAATAATTTTAAAGCTGCCAGAAACATCGTTAATCTAGTTTTTCCCCCTTACATCTTTGAATCTGGCTATGGGATATTCTCATTATGGTAAAGATATATTTCATTAACGTCATATTAGTCATCTAAAGGACTATTTCTGTTACGTTACGTTGATCACCGAATTTTCATCTTCAAGTTATCAGACATGATACAAAAATCCAATTCATAAAAGTATATTACAGGAAATTAAATTACTTCATGATTTGATTTTGTAACATAATACATCATTGATGCATTCTTACGATGTAATAATTTCTTTCCATTAACTTTAAATTACCCATGCATTTTTGTCTATGTGCGAGACTTGTTAGTGTATCTTTAAACAATACACTTGTACTTCATTTAAACATCACTGTGAGGCAGAGCAGTAGTTGATGTGAAAACGCACAATAAGTCTCACAAAGATAATAACAAAATGTTATTTTACTGTGTACAAAAAATTATAGAAAAATCACGGAAGCAGCATTCTCTTTTTTGTCTGTAATTTATAATTCCCATCTATGTTAACATGTTACAGCAGGCAGATTAATTGTTTTACGTTAATCTACATCGCCGGTATCAACTGATGACTTATCACTGTAGTCCGGTCAGACGGTGAGTAATGATTGTTTAGCTTTCCTGCTCCGTGTTATGCATTTTAATTTCAGTTCCATGCAACTGCAATATATTACCTGAGCTTGACTGCTTGTTTGTGCTGGCGACGTGCATTTTAACAAACTCTGATAACATATTATAAATTATCTCTTCTGCTGTTCATGACAAATTGAATTACATATATAAAACTCTGTCTGTAAGTTGTCAGCTTTTATATTGTAGAAACAGATACGTATTACACCCAGGCATACAGAGTTACTGTAATTGTCTACCATACATGTTTTATCGGATATTCAGCAAAGATTCTTCCAGAAAAGTACGTCTGTCATGGGGTGGTAATACTGGGAATGAATCTACGATCAAAGTTCACGTACTGCAATCCCACTGACCATTTAAATTATTTATTAGCATGATTAATAATGGCTGGTGGAATGATAATTATAAAGCGATTCTGAGATTCTCATACCTGTTACTATGCAGTTTTACACATACAATTCAAGAGTTCTGATTGAAGAGAACACGAAAATAGATGTAATGATAAAATATAGTTTTCAAAATGACAAGCCAAGATCACACACTTGTTAAAAATTGACCAGATTGTAACACATATGTGACCAGATGATGGTGACACAGTACACCGAAACCGGTCGTCATTTAATAAATTGTTAGTGTGCGATCTTGGCTTGTCATTTTGAAAACTATAAAACGATTAGATCGACTCCAGACCTAACTATGTCAGGTAATCTTGATAAAATATAGCTTATAACCGTGTAAGAAATTTATCACGTAAAAAGCCTAAAGGAGAAAGAAAACAACAATAGCTTACTCTGTACTATCAGAAACGGAATCGTTAATTAACACTAAATTATATAATAATAATAGATTCATTCAAACCCTTTCCGCTGAGGCTGTAATTAACGTCTTTCTCAAAACATTTTACATCTAATCATTCAAAAATCAAAACTTTTATATACTCACTGATAGCAATTACATTCACACACACACGCACACACACACACACACACACACACACACACACACACACACACACACGAAGAAAGAGAGTACAGAAATGAACAGATGTTTGTATTTTGTTTACTTCGGGCAAATAGTAACATTAATGTAAATGACAGAAAATGGGGGTGCAAGATGAAACATAATGTAGACTTCTTCACAATTTGATGTTTATTAAATGAGTTACATCAGCAACAAATCTTATGCTTGAACACACACCATATCATTTGAACCGAACAACAACTGACTCCATCTCATTAATTTTGTGTTGGTTCATAGACCGAAACATAAATGGCATAATGGATGACAAATAACAGCCGCGCGGGAGTAGCCGAGCGAGCGGTCTAAGGCGCCTTTCTGCGGAGCGCACGGTTGCTCGTCGTCGGAGGCTCGAGTCCTGCTTGAGGCATGGGTGTGTGTATGCGTGTGTTGTCCTTAGGTTAGTTTACCTTAGTTTAAGTAGTTTGTAAGCTACGGACTGATGACCATGTAATTATGTCCGATAGATTTACAAACATTTGAACATTTGTAGCTGAGCGGTCTGGAGCGCCACGCTGCGAATCGCACGGCGTCCCGCGTCGGAGGTTCGAATCCTCCCATGGACATGGATGTTTGTGTCGTCTTTAGTATAAGTTAGTTCATAATTAGTTTGTAAGTTTAGGGACTGATAACCACGCAGTGAAGTCCCATAAGCTTTACAAACTTTTTTTTTTTACAAATAATATTTTCCAAAATCCTTAATAGCAACAGAAAATACGTTCCAAGTACGGTAAGCAATAACGTCTCTACTATTGGCTATCTCCAATCCTGCAAGTGCTTTATCAGTGGCACCATTACAACGAAGAACAGCAACTGTTAACCATCCGTTCTCTTGCTGACAGTCTCCATCTTGAGGCAAAACATTGAAATTCACAACACAACCACAAGATGTAGTTAGTCCTTGTAGACTAACTTGGGCACCAATATTACTGACAGTGTCAATTTACAAGTTGTTTATTTACTGTGTGTGTGTGGGGGGGGGTGTTTAAGGGGGGTGCAATGTGAAGTCACATGATGAATTTGGTCGTCAGCCATTGCGCCCGTTGAGCATGCAGCCTTATGACGGCCTTGCCTTATCATGTTTACGTAGCAGAGAAACAGAATAGGAAGCATACTGAAGGGAAAGCTGGGGGCGGCGCCTTTGATCTGTATGTTACCAAGCGTTGCGCTCGACGCCATATTGAAAAGCAGTAAACGCGGAACTATAGCCACTTAGTACTTTGGCTTTTATGGAAGGAAACGGCTTTCTTTATGCTCTCATTTATTTTGCGTCCTGTTCTTTCCCCTAATTGTAATCCAACGAAAAAAAAGTAGGTCTAAATTTTAATACAACTACGAAAATGTACGATGGAATCAATGATCGTTTTATTTGGTGCTTATCTCTAGAAAGATCCCAAATAACGTGAAGTTATGTTTGGGAAATTAGTTATAAACAAGAAAAATACTTTACTACTGCCAAGTTTTATTTGACACGAATAAATTTGCACAAAATATTGAGTCAGACTTAGCAGTACAACAATGAAGTGTATTTTTCACGAGCTACAGAGTAAATGTTATTGAAGCTCGTTTCACTCACAGCAAAATTAATACTGTACCTACTCTATGATGGACAGGTTCTTGTATGTACCCTTGCCCATTCAGGAAAAAAAAAATTTCGTTTTATTTAAATTTGTCAGGAAAAAAACATTTATTGATCATCTGAGTTGCTGTCATTACCATTGGTGCCAACATAACGACTGCAGCCGGGCGAGAAGCATTTAACCGGCTACTTTCAATAATTAAGCACACATTGCTCTCATTTGAAACTGATAATATTTAACTTTTACTACACATATAGCGACGTTAACTTACCGCTCAGCATCTTTTGGGAAAGTGAAGAAAGTTATATCCTTAATTATATTCGAATTATTGCGGCGATTAGGTGCTGAACACCGTCGGCCGTCTTTTCTTTTATTGCTGCTCATAATAAAAACGGAACAGCTCCAACTACTGACACACAGTTCTTTCTTTTCACTGCACTGTACCAAATACTTGTTTATGTTTATGCGATTCAGGCAGTTAAAATACACAATTAACAAATAAAGGCGGCGCATTAGCACGCCACAGAGTAGGGAGTGATCACGCATTTACTGCTTTTCAAGATGGCCGATTCCGCGCATGCGCACTAAATTTTGGACGACAGACTGCAGCGGGAGTTTCCTTTCTGTATACTCCATATTCTGTGGCAGAGATTTTCGCCCAGTGACCTCTACATAAACAACGCGTGCGACTAGAGTTACTTTAGCACGCGTACGGGATAACCACTTTGCTGCTGATGAAAAAATTTTCTAACTTTTCAGTATGCGAGGTGTGTATATATAAGGCCCGACTGTTATCTGCCACTACAGTTTCCCTGTCTGTCGTAGCTAAGTAAGATGTCTCGCTCTAGGATATATAGATGACGACGTGCTGCTGTGTATAAAGCAATCGCCAACTTTGAAATTGATTATATAAGTCAGCACGACAGTACTTGAGAGACATTGGAACCTCAAACTTGTTGCAACCACACAAGCCCGACAACTGTAGGTAGTGAGTTATTTACGTAAGAAGTAAAACCTAAGCTGATTTATAATCTACAAATATGACACACCAAATAAAACAATATTATTCCATAATCCAATGAAGATGCATTAAGCTAAAAAAGGCTACACACGTCTGAAAGCAATGAAAAACCATTTTAGCAAGAAGAAGGTAGTTTTATTGACTGAACCGATAACCACATATTTCAAAAGTAAGGCCTAGGTAAAAAAAAAATATGGGCAAACCTTATGTATCAAATTTCTGAAAGCTGATGGTGTAATTTTCCAGCCACTAGGTGTTGACGTCTCATACGCTTGTAAGTGATAACATGGGCACTCCTTTTCCGGCTGTGAGGTGTGTACATTTTCTGGAAAGATATCACAAAATGCAGGAGGTAAGGAAGCTTGGAGCTTAACTTCCCGTCGACAGCGAGGTGTTTAGGGACAGACGAAGGACTGACTAGCCTGGTCGGCGCAGTGTTTCACTCTGTCGCAGTGAATCCCAATCAGCATTTTGAAAAGTAGGTACGCCACACTGTTTTTCTCAGCCCAACAGATAGTGACAAATGTTAAACGAAGCGCTTGTCGCACACTCGTTCTGCTCATTTAGGAGTTGATCGGGTTCCCTCCTTTTCGAGATGCAAGTTTTTTGTTCTTCGGACGTATTTTCCTGCCGATCATCAGATAAGGCTTGTTGTATCTGGCAGTGAGTGTGACCATATTTCCTGAAACCACCGTCAGATACAGCCATGCAGTTTCTGGTGATAAAAGCAGGGAGAAGATGAGGGGTTCAGAGCACAAGTGCCTACCTCCACCTACGATAGTTTTGAGTAAGAGAAGCATTCATTAAGAAGTGTCTAAAATTCTTTATGTTAATAATTTATTTGTATTTATGAATATAGGATAATATGCACAAAAGTATACATATATAAACACAACAGAATAACATACAGGTTGTTAAATAAAAATGAAAGGAGTTAGGTAGTTCGTACACTGAACAATTTCATCAGTCCTCCACTGTAACTTAAAGTACATTGTGTGAATACAGGTTCATCATTCTCCTCGTCCGAAATCCTCGGGAATCTGAATGACGATTAAACACCCCATAGGTAAGTTCCTGAAGAATGCATGATACAGAGGCAGAATAAATTTTAGAAAATCAAGCATATCCTTCCTTTTGTTGGGTGTTAATTCCGCCTGGTCTTTTAATGTCTCCCTTGTGTCAGTGAAGAAAGGCTTTGAAATGGTCTGCGTAACATGTAATTACTAACATCTACCTCATGAAGTTCTTCACATTGACGGAAACGTAATTGTAAACCTCATGTAAAACGGTGCTGCCTCTTCAAATTGCCTCCATCTGCAGTCAATTTAAAGGATGCCCATCAGTAGCACTCTTCCGATCACTGTGCACTCTAGTAGCTGCTTCGTTGAGAGAAAGTCGTCGTTCTTCATTATGCGAACAGTGAAGAGCTTTTACTTTCTACACCCTTGGATAATACCTACCCAATCACTAGCTGAGCAATGATGTTGTTTTTTGAGACTGGCTAATTCAGTCCAAGTCTGCATCATTAGGCAGGTCTTGCACTTAGGTCTTCTCTAACATGCATAGTTCACAGTCAAAAGAAAAATTTCAGGAGTAAATGTCATATTTAAATATTACAGAAGAAATACCACAATCTTGCATCAAACATAAGTAAAACACGTAAATAAAATCATTTTACCATGTTTACCTATATAAAAAGATTGGAACACGCTCAAAACATTTAGTTTATGTGATCAATAATAGTATTTTTACTTTCTTTTAGATTTAAAGTAATTACCGAGTATTTGTAAACATGCAACATGTTTTCTTCCTGATTAAAATCAAGGGACGAAAATATGACAAAGCAATTTCAGTCTATTATTGAAAGTGTTTGGAAATATTTAGGAACAAGTAGGTGAAAGCATTGTCTAAGATGGAGTGTCCTCAAAGTTGAGACGTTACACGTGTGTTTTGGTTTGGAAGCTTTAGGAGACATACTTGTTGCACTAGAAACGTAAGTTCTGTGTTTTATTCCAGTTTTGTTGTTTGTAGGAATCCTGGATTTGAAAATGCTTTCTATTTCCATAAATGCCACCGCCGCCAAGTGCATTTAAGGGGAAATTGGCTCCCCTATGCAGTTCGTAGGGAGTAGCAAGCTTTTATGCTACTCTGACAATACATTCTCGCCTTGCCATCTTCTTAGATGTAGATAACTTAAAAATTGTTTGACCAATGATCATTAAAAGGTCAAGAATATTGTGAAAGATATGCATAGGCCCTCAGTGGGTCCCAGGTAGGACACGGTAACGTCTCGTCATTTACTCGGACAACTACATCGATTCCACCATTGGTTTCATTATAAAGATTCAGCGTTTCTGGTAGTTTCTTCTCAGTATTGTCCAGTAGGCTCATTACTTAGAATAAAGAGATCCCAACCTGTACGTAAATAACAAAACAAGGAAAGGCATAAAATGGATTGCGCACTTACTGGTTCATAAAACTCTCACGATGTGAAAGAGGGAAATCATCGTCATATGTTTCCTTTTTTTCTGTTGCGTATTTGATGCATCTGAAATACTTGATCACCAGCTCCACTGTGACAAAATCGTTGTCCTTATCTTCGCTTGTCTCGTTACCAGAATCGTCAATCGATTTCGTGAGTGTAATGTAGATAGTAGAGAACCTCAGTATACGTAAAACTGCATCGTCTTGCCATTGTAGCTCCAATGACGTGAGCTCACAAAAATAAACCTCAAGCTGGCGTCGCTGCTACCACGAGGCGCCCACGTCGGCAAACATCGATAAGTAGTAGTGCCAGTGGTGAAGCAGACAACGTGCCACAGCTACAGCTTTGGCACGTCGTCTACTTCACTACTGGCACTACTACTTATCGATTTTTCTACGACGCCGTATCCACGGCAACCTTAGGCATCGCTGTAATTTATCTTTGACTCACACTCTGTCTTCGATTTGAAAGTTATTATTATCAACTGGCAATAGATGGCAGATATTTCTTAGACAGACAACTTCTTTTTGTTGTCTAATGCTTCAATTATTCTTTATTATAGACATGGCAACTATGTTTTACAGTTAACGAAATTCATTTTATACCAATTATGGATTATTTATATATAGATATACATTTCTTGTCTTATCTTTTACTGTGTGACGTTCCTCATTGGTTTATGATGTACTGATGCTTCAGGCGATAAGCGGGGCTTTTCATTTATAACGCACAGCAGTCTCTCACTGGTTAGCAGTCGCCGCACGCTCACCGCCTGAACATTTACAGCGAGGTATAGTGCTTTACGTAATTTTTTAATCCTGTTTGTAAATTTATCGTAGCTACTAATGATGTACCTCTGTCCCTCTATAGCATATCGTCTTTTATTGTATTTTCGGAGGTCTGAAGATGATCTAATCTTAGATCGAAACCGGTTACCTGTAATAATGAATTGTAAAATTTTCCGAACTGGACTGTTACTTTTATCTTTAAATGACTTAAAGTACCTTATACTGAGGACACCACACATATCCATTCCCGAAGGAGAACTCGAAACTCCTACAGGAGCGACTGTTTCATCTTCGACGTGACGCTCGATACAAGTGACCTTACCTTACTCTTTATTTTGAATGTCTAGTGTGCAAAATTACTTGCATATTGGAAGAAAATTGTAGATCTGTATGGTTTACAGGCAGACAAACGTAACAAGAAACAAATGTGCAATTGTTTGTCAATCTAAGTGACTTAACTATGTTTGCCATTAGTCCCTATGCCAACAAACAACTTACACTACATTATCCTAAGGACAACAAACACACCCACGACCGTGGGAGGATTCGAACCTCCGACGGCGAGCAGCGGCGAGCAGCGGCGAGCAGCGGCGAGCTCCGCAGCAAGGTACCTTGAAGCGCTCGGCCACTCCACAGCGGCTCAAAAAACAAGGAGAACATTATTACAGTAAAAAAAGAAATATGTAAAATTTTTGTTCCACAATACTTTTTATTTGTTTGTTATGAGCAGCTTTCGGTATCTTAGGCCATCGTCAGATAACTTAGTGCTGAACATACAGACCACACGTAACATTGAGGTTACATATAAAAAGCTGGTTTTTGAAATATATGTGAATCTGTTAATTTCTTAAGACTTCAATTCCGTTATTAACCTTTATTAAAATAATGTCAACTTATTAATTTTCCCTTATGTGTTCCATACCAATACGCCATACTCATTTTTCCCCTTTCCATAATTCCTCTCTCCACTCTCCATTGTTTCTCTGAGATTTACAGCTTCCTTGTACAATCACCTATCACTCACCTGCACATATCTAATATTTGATGTAGAATGTACTCATTCCCATCCTATTTGTATTTTGTATTATGCACATTCCGTGTTATTCATACTTAGTCATAACAAATCCACGTTTCTTTGTACCATCACCTATTTACTATTTTAATACAATTCTAGCCTAAGAAATATTCACTTAAAATCCATTTGTTTTATAAAACACTTGTTCTGTAGTATCGATTCATAGTCATAAGAAATTCACAGATTCACATATCTTCGGAAAACTATCTTTGTATATGTAACCCCATTGTTACGTGTGGACTATCTGCTTAGTATGAAATTATCTGACGATGGCCTAAGAAGCCGAAAGCTGCTCATAACAAACGAAAACTTGTGGAACAAAAATAGTACGTATTTAAGTCTGTAATATGTCTTTCTCTCTCCCAGTACCGACGGAATATTCCATAAACCTTATTAAAACTAGGAGAAAAGGCGCTAAGTCTGCTACCCTCTTTAAAATCCTTTACTACGGGAAGGACATATTCGCCATTTGTTGTGTTGTAGTGTGCATATTATTAGTTACATTTCTGTTTAAAGAGAAAAACCTGAAGAGAAACAGAGCCTCAGTGTATTGCACCGTCTTTAAAGTAGAATTATTTACAGCCTTTATACAACGGATTAAGGTAGAAGCAGGAGAATGCAAACGGCTGAACTTACACAAGCAGGTTTGTGTACATACACGAAACCCCTCCTCCCTCTCCGCGCCCTCTTTCACCCTTTGTGTCTAAATTAAACGGACATAGGCTCTCTCTGTCACTCTCTTCCTCACCTCTCTCACACCTTTTGTCTCTCTCTCTCTCTCTGCCACACACACACACACACACACACACACACACACACACACACAAACCTACATACGTAAACAGGGATTTAATTTACAAGCACGCGAAGGAAAAGTCACTCTCAAGCTGGTATACGTGCTTGACACAATACGTTGGAGAGACAGAATGAGTAACTTTTAATATGTTTTACTGAAGTTGATATTGGATTAATTTCTAAGTTTCATAAAATAGAAGGATTATTTTTTAGAACGCATAATATTCATTTGATTTGTGTCCTGAGTCAATCATTACTTATAACCGCCACCTTTTTTCCTAATTTATCAGATTTATTGATGTAGGCATCATTCACACAAACACACTGAGGGAAAATCAGTCATGTTGCGAAAATCTTCTTCAAATAAACGTTTGATATGTGTTCTGTGCATATCCTGGAGAATAAGGTGACCAATCTAGGCCGACGTCAGTGGTCTCTGCCTACTCCTCCAGGACATAAAACCCTCTGTTGCTTCAATGGAGTCCAGTTGCGTTTTGCATCAGCCACATCTTGTCGAATTGGGTTGAAATAATCTTCCAATACCTTCACGTATAATTCGATAGTGGCCATGCTCAAGGAATATCGCGCCTTTTATTCCGTCATTGGATATTGCAAATCTCAGTCACCTACTGAGGTTGAAGAGACTTCCCGATCACGAATATCGAATCCTCTGCCTCACAAACTTGCCAATTTTTCTTATTGAGGAACCCATGCAAAATAAAGTCGACTTCGTCACTAATCCAAATCACAGTCACATCGATGTCCAGTAATCTGTGGTCAATAATGTTTCATGGCCATGAGACGTAATGGCTGACTGGAAGAGATGCATGTCTTCATCAACAATTTGTGGTCGTGTTTAACGGTTCATCCCCACCTGCTTTGCAGATCATCTTATCGATTTCTTGGGGCTGTTTCGAAACACAGCACGTGTCTTCTCTGTGTTTTAAGGAGTTTTCACCCGTTCTGGGTGACCGACATCCCCAATACTGTCATCACGACTACAATTGGCTCCCAAACTTGCGAATGATATTCTTGATTGTGAAGAAACCTGTGCCAGTTGTCTTCAGCTTGAACTCTGTAGTCCTCAGAGTCACAGTTGAACTGTTATTGCTCGCATGGTAGGCCTTCATAAACGCTTTACGCTCAAGCACATTGTACCGTGAAATTTCCACGTGCAAATGATCAACAGCAACGATGTGGATGCGCATGCGTATACTAATTCCCACCATGCCCTACGTCTACGCCCTAGTGCAAGTCGTTGTGAAATTTAATAATTGACACCCTTTATTTTGGTCGACGATGTTGAACTGTTTACATGTTCAGGCATATGTGAAGTAACACGACTGATAATGTCATGTTCCATAACAGGAAACATTCAAGTTTAGGATGCATAAACCTTCACTTAGGGATACTTCCTAATACATATGCACCCCCTCCCATCTGCAGACCCTCGAGAGGCGACACAGCTGGGGAATTAAATTTGTGAAACAAAGGTTGTATGTAAAAAATGTTTTCTTAAATGATTCTGAAGCACTCAAGTAAATCGAGAAGTTAGTTCTCTACTTTTACATCGTTGTTTCTAATTAGGATAGATACGCCATTTGTTGTAGAGTGACATATGCATGTTTCATTCTTGTTCAGAACTCTTATTCAGTAGTTGTTGATTAGCTGCCATAGTCGACAGAGGCTTCTATTAGAAAAAGTGTCAAAATTTCTTTACTGAAAATTGTATGTGCCGTATTAACGATTATGTTACTGTACTTTCATAAAAGCTGAGTATAATTAACGTATAAACAACAAAACGATATTAAACTGGCAAAATACTGTTACATTTTAAGTCCACCGCCGGAAGTGCAGCGTGTCTCATCACGTGCTAAGTTAGTTCAATCAAAAATATGATATCTCGACAATGGCTACATTTATCTGATAAAAGGAATTTGTTTTGACTATATCCATTTAAATGTCATCGTGTAAAGTTTCAATAGAGTCGTAAACGTTTAAAGGGTAGAACTTACACGTGTGAAAAACCTCCAAGGGAAACACTATTTTGCATATAAAATCCTAATCATATCTCAATGGTACACATGAAAATACTGCCAGTAGCTGAGGATTAATTGCAATCCATTTTTTAAGGAAATACTCAAATCCCAAAAAATGCTTTGGCACCCACATAGGTTCAACGTTCAAAGTTTGCTGGTATACAAAGATCCACAGGTTCAAAAAAGAAAAAAAGTGTTATGATCGAAACTCAAATCAGCACACTGACTCCAAATAACAGGACTTATTCAACTCAACTCTGAATTTAGTAATTAATGAATTACATTGAATAACATCATATATATTTCATCCATTTACATTCGCTTGATAATGTGTATATATATGACAGGATAGAAACCGACTGGATCAGGCGAGCCTTCACTCACCTCATTAAAGAATATCAGGACCAAGCGATCTGTTTATTAGGACATTGTTCCCAAATTTTAATAATACAAAAATAACGACGCAATCTGCTTTGTCAGTATGATGACTCGAAAAATAATTACATCATACAATGTAGGCTTTCACGGCGTAAATTTCAGTATGGAAAAATAACTTAATGGCCAGCTGAATTTTCTAGTTGTGTCTGTGATGAAAAGAGAAGACGGCACGTTTGGCCACATGGTTTACAGGAAGGCTACGCATACGGATCATTACTTTCATAATGACTCCAACCACCTTCCAATACAAAAAAGAGGAGTGATTAAAACCTTGGTCGACAGGGCGCATAAAGTTTGTGAACCGGCTTACTTACAAGATGAGGCCGAACATCTACGAAGTACCTTTAAGAAGAATGTTTATTCCACCAGAGAGACAGACCGAGTTCTTCACCCCACGACGAAAACTAAAAACAATAAGGAACTTCAACCATTCAAAGGGAAAGGGTTCCTTCGCTTTATTAGTCATGTCACAGATAGCATTGGAAAAGTTGAAACTATTTTCAGACCTACCAGGAAAATTAAAGGACATTTAAGATCTGTAAAGGATGCACACCACCCTTTGGATCACCGGGTGTGTATGAAATTCCTTGCAGGTGTAGGCAAGTGTGTATCGGAACTACGAAAAGAAGTGTCAACAGTCGTCTACGCAAATACAAGAGAAACTGCCGCCTGGGACATACACAGAAATGGGCCGTAACGGAGCATGTTTACCAAGAGGGCGACCATCAAATTAAATTTAACGAGACCAGTGCTTTATCAAAAACTTCTCACTATTATGCTCGTACATACAGAGAAGGCATTGAAATTTACAAACATCGTAATAATTTTAATAGAAAGGTGGAAGTTGTTAAATGAGACAAGATTTGGAATTCAACGTTGCGCAAGCACGTTAACAATCGATCTTGGCATTACCAGAGATAGTTGCTTAGCCGACGTCACGTGATATACTGTGGCGCCCCCTACACTATATATATATATATATATATATATATATATATATATATATATATATATATATATATGCGGCGCTCCTTCGAGGCCCCATCGAAGATGTCTTCCCCAGCAGAAGACGAAACGTTAGAAGACAGTTTTATCCATCGACCAGAGACTATCAGCCCGAAAATTTTAAGTGAAAATAATTATATCGTTACTGCAAACAATATAGAAGTTAATAACATTGCTTAAAAGAATTTAACGCACGCGAAAAGATCAGAGCAGTTTTAAGTGCAATGTCGCGGATTAGAGAGTCCGTCCCGTCCTACGTTCGAGACCACCCTGTTGCATGAGTGACTGGTTGTACTTAGCATACATTTGCGTAAGTAGTAAGTAAGCTTAGGGACCGATGTTATCAGAAATTTCATCTCTTAGTTTTACAAATATTTGAACATTTTTATGAATATACAAGTGGGTTGGAAGTCAAGTAGTGGCAACACCGCTGTAGAGACACTATAAAATATAATTATTGACGCTGAAATCACACGTTGTTGATATACCTACCCTACCACCGAGCAAATGGACTTACCCGTCCCACGTCACCGGCGTGCGCTTAGTCGAGGGAAACACAATCACTCGTGAGCGAGCGGTCTAACGTAACTGTTATCTAAACAGGAACAACGGATTCGGATCAAGATTGAATGTACCAGAGGTCGTACAGCTCGACAGTGTCATCAAGGTCTTCAATTGCGTCAGAGCCCCAGTATGGCGAAATGTACGGTGATTCTAGTGTACGACTTTGATATTATTATCCTAACGCGATACGTTCATCCACGGCGGACTGTTCGTTTTTGCAACAAGATTTTCGAAAGAAGCAGCAAAATGTTCTGCGAAAACCACCCAAAATGTTGCACGCCAATGCGCGAGCGCATTGACTTGAGTTCTTGTGACTTTTATTTGATTCCGAAGATGAATGAACCACTTCGTGGCAATCGCTACAGAACTGTTCCAGAGATTCGACATGCAGTAGACCGCTCCATTCGCATCATCAACAGAACAGGCTCTGCTAACAGGATACTACGCCTTCCGCATCGCTACCAAAGGGTTCTACACAACGCTGGTGACTACTTTGAAGGTCAGTAACAGGTGGAAACACATTACGCTTTTGTATCGGTATGAATAAATAGTTACCACTATTTAAGTTACAACCCTCGTTCTAAGAAAAACCAAACCGCCGTATAAACCTACTTTCCTTCTCAAGAACCCAGGTAATTTAAGAAATGATCGCCTATTTTATTTCTACAGTAACTGTTATAACAAAGATGATGCAATTAACTGTAAATTTACCTAAATCTAAATTTGTAAATAAAAACTAAAACTTCGATAAAATCTTTGTAGATTCACTGCTGCAAAGACAATTAGTAAACCCGCTTAGAGTGCTCCAATTTACTCATGATTTATTGTTTAAACAGTGGAGTATATGAAATGGTTACACTTAAAGATCAATAGACCGAGCAGTATTTAGATAGCATATGGCGGTTCATGCTGAAACAATCAAGTGGTCTAGCCCCCAGGAGCTGCAATGCAGGCGCTGATGGTGGCATCCTTTTGGTCATACAGATGACGAATACTGTGTTGACTTCCATTTCTACACGCCTGCGGGATCTGTTCACTCACTCCTGCTACAGTTGTGTGCTGACAGTCACACATCTCAGATGCGTCCAGGGTTTAATTTCGGCCGCGTTCCGGCACCTCCCTGTGATTTATTTCTGTATTTTCTTTAAACGGGCCTGCATCGGAGATTTAAAATAGTACAAGTGTATTTAATCACAACGCAAGTGTAATTTGCCTCTGTCCCAGCAAAAGCGAACGTGGCAATGGGTTGCCAACGTCATCCGATGGGGTGTGGCGTGTGGAACTGTGTGCATGTATGTTTGTGTTTGTGTGTGTGTGTGTGTGTGTGTGTGTGTGTGTGTGTGTGTGTATGTCTGTGTACATACGTATGTAGAGTATTCCCAAGGTAAGTTGAACTTCGTTTCAAAGTTGTGATCGGTACGGATCACCAATTGTTTACGACTGCCAGCAACCTCGGTGATGTAGTAGTCGGGCGGCATCTCGTGTGTGACAATGAGAAATAAAATATGTAAGGTGAGTTTGAATATGGACGTGCTTTCACGAAATATATTTATACCGTACCGTAATGTATATCATGATTGCTGATCAACTGTGCGTATGGAGCAGGTACGAAGAGACAAGTCGCTTTGTCCATGGTACCCTTGACTTTCTATCTCTGCATGATCAGCACCCTTGTTAAAGCAAGGTTGACGCTCACAATACCTTATCAGTAGGGGGGAGCAATTTTTAACTCCCAATGCAGAACGGAGGTGTGTTATGTGTTTGACCTGTAACTATCTGTCGCAACATAGTTCCCATACTAACCAATCCATTTTAAAACAGTTTTTATATTTGAAAGCTGGATTGGTCAGGATGGTTCTTATCTATATTTCACGAAAGTCTTGCAGTGTTGTCGACTGCTGCGGTACAAAAGTCACACGAACATTTCGTGGAGATTTGGGAAAACATAGCCCAAATGGAGCAGGAATGTATTCCTCGTTATTAACTGCTAAATGCCCTGTTGATTGATACTAAAAACACGTTCACAGAGCAGCTTCAAAGCAATGGTTAGAATGTTGCGTGTGGCAGGAGTTGAAAACATGATGTCACGGTGAAGAAGAATACATACTTGTGCTAATATGTATGAAGCAGAAATAGGGCCGCATTCATTTTAGCGATGATGGGCGAGTAATATATGTATTGTTTTCAAAATTCGTTTGTTGTATAACTAAAGGGCTTTTCCAGACCTGACAAAGTCGTTGATGAGGTATGCGCCCATATCAGTATTGATTGATAAAGAGTGCTATTATGACGCTGTGTAAAATTATAGGGTCACAGATAGTGATGTGGTCATGCGTTTATTGACGCGTTTCGATTAAATCATCTTCAGAATCTGTATATTTACAAACCTCAGTAAGCTGGGTGTCACAAAAAGATGGAGAACTGTATGGACAAACGAGATACCGAAGTACATTACAAACACAAATATCTTAAGTAAATACCGTGGAGGGGGGGGGGGGTTTAACGTAGTTAACGTAATAAAATTGTATGGCGTCAAGGCCCTGATGAACGCAAATCACCCAGCATCGTCACAGTAAACGGTAAACGCCACCAGGTGGCTCTAGTCTAAATGACAAAGATAAGAAAAATAGAAACTATATAAAACCAAATAGAAAGAATTAAAACCTAGTAATCCTACAAATATTTAAGTTTAAAATGGAGAGGACGGGACTATACAACACAACTGTATGCAGCTCTTATTGCTAAACTCACACACCTATGGCGGTGCCCCATGGCAGAGGACAGAAAGGCGGGAGTGCAGGACGTATTCAAACGGGAGTAAAAGTGACGACGAATACTGTCAGCTATTATAAAATATCACTATTTAATGGTTGCCATGATAAAATCCATACGTTACATTAGCAGGGTAACACATATCTGTCATAAAACAAGCGGAGGTTAAAAGTAATAGTATATGTACAATTGTCATTGAGGTATTTTTTTTACACACACATGTTATAAAACACCCGGGAGTTAAAATGAAAAATGACAGATGAAGTCATAAACAATTACCATGAAATTGAGTAAGGGAATATGACAGATGAAATATAAACAATTATCATATTTCATTTGTCATATTCGCGTACTCCATTTCATGATATTTCTTTATAACTTCATCTGTCATTTCTCATGTTAACTCCCGGGTGTTTAATGACTTATGTGTAAAAAAACCATTTCATGACAATTGTACATATTCTATTACTTTTAACCTCCGCTTATTTTATGACATATGAGTAACACTACTAATGCAACGTAGGGATTTTATCATGTCAACCGTTAAATAGTGGTATTTTATAATAGCTGACAGTATCTGTCTATTTTACTCCCATTTGAATACGTCCTGGTCTCCCGACTTTCTGTCCTCGCCATGCCATGGGGCAGCACTATAGGTGTGCGTGAGTTTAGCAATTAGAGCTGCATACAGTTGTTTTGTATAGTTCCGTCCTCTCCATTTTAAACTTAAATATTTGTAGGATTACTTGGTTTTAATTCTTTCTATTTGGTCATTTATCTTATCTTTGTCATTTACACTAGAGCCACCTGGCGGCGTCTACCGTTTACTGTGACGATACTGGGTGATTTGGCTTTAGTAATGTTCAGCAGGGCCTTGACGTCATACAGTTTTATTATGTTAACCCACCCTCCACGGTATGTACTTAAGATATTTGTGTTTGTAATGTACTTTGGTATCTGTTTTGTCCATACAGTTCTCCATCTTTTTGTGACTCCAGGCTTACTGATGTGTGTAACATTACAGATTCTGAAGATGATTTAATCGAAACGCGCCAATAAACGCATGACCATATCACTATATGTGGCCCTATAATTTTACACAGCATCCTAATAGCACTCTTTATCAATTAATTAAGGACTTTTATTTGCCTCAGGAACCGTAATAAACTTTCAGCATAACTGAATCACTTCATATCTTGTCAGATGCCTGATGTAATATTTCAGCCGCACTTATCCTAATAAACGGCATCTTACGTGAAGTCTGTGTAAACATATGTTCTGATGTTTACTTCCGGTTGGAGATGAGTAAAACTAACAATGAATTGAATAACTTAAAAATAAATTTCAATGCGTATTATACGTTTTCTTTTGAAACCGGGTACTCGTTTGTATCTTTTTTTCAAACGAATACTGAGAATTACTCTTGGAACACCCTGTATACATTCATACATGTTAGTGATACCAAAAATCTCTGACAACAAAAATATTGTGTTTGGTTCTGCAGTAACGTCCGTTTATTTTTTCAAAACATTTGAATATAAATCTAACCTGAAATCAACATTCAACGACACTGAACAATTATAGACACATCAAAAACGTCCGAAAACAATTGTACATTAAAATTTAAATTGCTATACATTCACAGGTTATTGCCAATTTCACCATGAATGGTGAGAAGGGTAAACAGGTGCTTATAATGTGCGAACAGCTATTTCCCTCATGCTGATTGTAGTCTGATTGTCTAGGGTTAAATCGGCTACAACACGTCAGTGATAAGTTTTTGAGACGCATGTCTCTACAAGGAATCTATCCAACAGAAAATACTATACATGCTTTTACTGATCAAATATTAAATGCTAAGAACAAATGGATATTCCCCATTGGGTTTTTAATAACCTCTCAAAAACTTTGACTGGGTAAGTCATGGAATGTTTCTATATAAGATAAAGTATTGTTACAGGAGTGGCACAGATAGCAAATTTTTCATTTCTCACTTATCTGGAAGAGTACACGTTATGTGCAAAAATTAGCTATATGCCAAAACTGAACTATAAAGGACGGAGTTCTACGTGATTCAGTCTTAGGCCCTCTGGTGTTCTTGGTATGCACGAAGATGCAAATCTAGTGTTTCTTGCTGAATGTAAGTCCTGTAATCATACCTGAGAAACAAACAAAACTGATGAGTTTGTAAATAATGTCTTTCCGAAAATTATCAGTTGGTGCTGTTTAAATCGATATCATTAAATTTTGATAAAAAGCAATGTACATTGTACTGTATTTGTAGCAACGGTAGGATATTCAAACATTTTAGGTATTTACACTGATGAGGGATTAAGGTGGAAGAACACGTTGATGATCCGCTTAAACGTTTGAGTTCAACTACTTAAGCTGTTAGGGTTATTTAAATTTTGGTGATAAATATCTCATTTAATTAACTTACTGTACATATTTTCATTCACCTATTCCAAATGTCATAATAATTTTGGGCAGTTCATCACTGAGTAAAAAAAATATAATTTTGTTATTAATAATTCAATTCGCTTCAAAAGTTGTAATGTAGTGCATAAGTACCCCAATAGCAGATGCTGGATGATATTCGCTATTCGAACTTAAATATAACTTAGTCACAGAGGTGGGTGAGTCTTGTTGCCACAAAAGTCATTGGCCACTTAACAACTAAAAATCATCAATAATCTGACAGATAGCTACAATTTGGAAAGAAATTAACACATTCTTGAATGACAGCTAATTCTAGTCAGTAGATGAAATTTTAGATATACATTAGTTAGTTAAAAGTAACTAAATAAAATTAATTGAATGTCTTGTAACATCATGTAAAGATACCTTCAATTACGAAACGTATTCTTGACCTATTGAGAATCTTTTAATCTAAATTGACGTAAAAGCGATCCTCCTAAATCATTTACGAGCACTAAATCGACGTGTGAAAATTGTACGATAGCTGGGAGATCTCTGAGATCCTATAGTATAACTCACCACTGAGCAGGAAGGGTAGCAACAGAAACTGCATCGTCAGCAGAAGGAGTTTAAAGTGGTCCATGGTTTGATGAGTATCACCAGCCCATTTTCGCAATATCTTCTCTTCAAATCTTCACGAAGATCAAGGCAATGAAGTTTTCATTAATGTGTCATGTAATAACAACTGACTCGCACTGATATCGTACACTGTGCCAGTTCTAGTCTTAGTGCTCGGTACAAAAACAATAAACAAACTGACGAAAACAGAGCAACAGTGTTGGAGGTTCCCCCTGACCCAGTGACAGGTGTCAGCGACGGCGGCGCGTCGCGACTGCGCCCTGGTGTCCACGTGCGGTCGCCACGGGTTGCCACGAGGCCTCCGCGGCCCTCACTGACGCCGCCGCCGCCGCCAACAACAGGCGCCGTCGCGGCGACCGGCCTGCCCCCTGTCGGCAGGCGTCGCAGCCACCCCTCCTTCCCCACTGCGGGGCGCGCTGGAGTGCCTCACGCCTCAGCCTCAAGCCTCACACTTCACACCTTCCGCCTGCCACGCATGTCGGGGTCCGCCCGCTACGATATCTGCTAGACAGGACTAGATTGGAATCTCATCAAGTCCAGCCTACCCTTAGAGTTCTGCCGCACTGGGATAACACGGCAACACTCCTGGCGTCTCTGTCTGCAACGATGGAACGTTTTATCCTCCTCTCTTGACACCGACTGAATAATTCAGCAGTTGTGACCTTCTTTTGTAACGAAGAGAGAGAGGAACAGGAGCATTAATTTTTCATTACCACTTCGTGTCTAGGTACGTCTTATCCAGGAGCAGATATGCCGATCCGGATTTCGTTGCCCAGCACATTGAGTACACATGGTTATTTCTATAGATAAAATAATCTCAAAATTAAATTCTATTATGCCTTCCTATTTCAAAATTGCTAATTCTAGAAATTTAAAGCAGTAATTGTGGTCAGGAAGTCGTTATCATCCGCTTTTACATTCTGTAGTTTCATTCATTATGCACTGCACGAACTCTTCCGGTCGAATATGTGGTTGCTTTTCAGCTTCATAGGAAGCGGAGCCATCAACTACCCGTTATTATCGATATTTACATCAAACAGCTAAGAGTAAGTACTTATTTCGTCGTCTTATAGTTTTTTTTTCCTATAATTTCTTCCGTTATTTTACAGTCATTACATTCAATCGGTCAACTGAAACGGAGCAAACAGAAATTCATATCCGTCTTCTTTCGATCTCAGCATGGTTAGAAAACTCAACCTATTTGATAGTAAATTTTAGCATCGCCTATCCTCCAGCAGTACTCAGTTACGTAATACTATACCAATCATGTCTGGAAATACAGACGCCAGCAGAAACACAAGCAAAGAGACCAGTCTTCCGCTTCGAAAGAGAGCGTATAGCTTCGTTTGCTGGTTTGAAATAAATATTGTTTACACCATATAGCACGGCCGATGATGAGGACATCGAAGAAATGTATGAGGAGATAAAAGAAATCATTCGGAAAATTAAGGGAGACGAAAACTTCATTGTGATGGGGGACTGGAACTCGGTTGCAGGAAAGGGAAGAGAAGCAAATGTAGTAGGTGAATATGGAATTGGAAAAAGAAATGAAAGTGGAGACCACTTGGTAGAATTTTGCGCAGAACACAATTTAATGATCATCAACACCTGGTTTGATCATCATGAAAGAAGGCTGTATATGTGGAAGAGACCAGGAGACATTGGACGGTACCAGACTGACTTTATAATGGTAAGGAATATCTTTAGAAACCAGGTTCTAAACTGTAAGACATATCCGAGGGCAGATATAGACTCTGACTATAACGTATTGGTCATGAACTGCAGATTAAAACTTAAGAGACTGCAGAAAGGTAGAAAAGTTAGGCGATGGAACCTCGACAAACTGAAGCAACCAGATATGGTTGAGTGTTTCAGAGGGAGCATTAGGCAAGCACCGGCTGAAGCGAGGGAAAGTAATACAGTAGAGGAAGAATAGGTAGCTCTCAGATATAAAGTAATTAAGGCTGCAGAGGATCATACAGGCATAAGGACAGGGCCTAATAGAAATTCCTGGATAAAACAGGATATATTGAATTTAATTCATGAGAGGAGAAAATATAAGAATTTAGCAACTGAAGAAGGTAAAACAGAGGAAAAACGTCTGAAAAATGAGATGAAGTGCAGACTGGCTAAGCAGGAGTGGCTAGAGGCCAAATGCAGAACCACAGAAGAATGTATAACTAGGGGAAAGATAGATACTGCCTATAGGAAAATAAAAGACCTTTGGAAACAAGAAAAGCAGCTGTATGAATATCATATCAGACGGAAAACCAGTACTAAGCAAAGAGGGGAAAGCTGAACTGTAGAAGGAATATCAAGAGGGCCTATACAAAGGAAATAATCTTGAAGGCAGTATCTTACAAATGGAAGACGAAGTGGAGGAAGATGAGGTAGGAGATATGATACTGCGAGAAGAATTTGACAGACCGCTGAACGATCTGAGTCGAAACAAGGCCCCTGGAGCCTGAACTGCTGATATCGTTAGCAGAGCCAATCATGAAAAAATTGTTCCCCCTGGTATTAAAGATGTGTGGGACAGGGGTGATACCCTCCGATTTCAAGAAAAATATCGTAATTCCTATTCCAAAGAAAGCTAGTGCAGACAAATGTGAAAATTACAGAACTATCAGTTAATAAGTTATGGTTGCAAAATACAAACACGAATTACTTACAGACGAATGGAAGGACTTGTGGAACCCGACCTCGGGGAAGATCAGTTTGGATTTAGGAGAACTGTAGGAACACGGGAGGCAATACTTACATTACGAATTATCTTAGAAGATAGGGTAAGGAAAGGCAAACTTACGTTTTTAGCGTTTGTAGATTTAGAGAAAGCTTTTGACAATGTTGACTGGAATACACTCTTTCAAATTCTGAACTTATCAGGGGTAATATATAGGGAGCGAACAGTTATATTCAACCTATACAAAAATCAAACAACAAGAAAGGGACGCAGAGGCTGGGAAACGACAGGGTTGTAGCCTTTCCCCAATGTGGTTCGATCTGTATATTGAGCAAGCAGTGAAGGAATCCAAGGTGAAGTTTGAAGTGGGAATTAAAGTTCAGGGAGAAGATATAGAAACTTGGTGGTTTGTCAATGATATAGTAATTTTATCAGAGACTGCAAAGGATATGGAAGAGCAGTTGAATGGAATGGGCAGTGTCTTGGATGGGTATAGGATGGGTATAGGATGAACATTAACAAGAGTAATACGAGGCCAATGGAATGTAATGACAAAAATTCAGGCGATGCTGAAAGAATTAGATATGTAATAAAAGTAGTAGATGAGTTTTGTTATTTGGCTAGCAAGATAATTTCTGATGGCCGAAGTAAAGAAGATATAAAATGCAGAATGGCTATGGGGAGAAAAGCATTTCTGAAGGCTGCGGCCAAGCAGCCGAGCCCATTGAGGTGCTATGCGCGAAGCCGTTCCCCGTCGCGGTTCGAATCCACCCCACCCCCCCACCCCCTCGGGCGTGGATGTTTGTGTCGTCTTTAGTATAAGGTAGATCATAATTAGTTTGTAAGTTTAGGGACTGATGACTGATGACTGATGACCCTGCAGTTAAGTCCAATAAAATTAACAAATATTTGAAAATTTTCGTTTCTGAAGAAGCGAAACTTGTTAACATGCAATATTAATTTAAGTGTTAGGAATTCCTTTCTGAAAGTATTTGTCTGGAGCGTAGCATTTTATGGCAGTGAAACGTAGACGATAAGGAGTTCAGACAAGAACATGAATGTAGCTATCGAAATGTGATGCTACGCACGAATGATGAAAATGGGTAGATCACGTAACTAATGAAGAGGTGCTTAACCGAATTGGGGAGAATTGGAGTTTCTGGCATATCCTGACTAAGAGAAGGGATAGATTGGTGGGACACATTCTGAGACATCAAGGAATTGTCGACTTAGCATTAAAAGGAAGCGTGTGGGGTAAAAATGTGTAGAGGGGTACCGACGGACGAATATAGTAAGTAGCTTGAAAAGGATGTAGGTTGGCGAACGTATTCTCAGATGAAGATACTTGCGCAGGATCGGGTTGCGTGGAGAGCTGCATCAAACCACAACAACAACACAATAAAGAATTCTGTATACATCACTTCATTGCACATCGTTGTATACACGGATTATTTTTGCACTCTACCATCATATAAAAATTAATAGCTTTGCAGACATATGAAATTAAAAAGTTGTTAGTTACACACACACACACACACACACATGCAGGTTAACTAACACATTTTTATATACATGTATCTGCATACCTCTCAAAATATATATGGTTAATGCGAAACGCGTTAGAGACGTCACCCTGAACATGATATGTCACCTGAAATATAAAATATTTTGCGACCAAGCAAGCATTTCGGCATCATTATCCATTCATTTCACAATGGTCGCCCGCCTTTCTGGACTTTATGTCGCCATTATAATGTTGACAGACCTATGTGACGAAATTGCTGTTGTCATCGGACACTACACTTGCGACCTACTCAACTTATGATGACGACAGTACACACGCACATGGACAAAGGAAGATTCAAACCTTCAGTGGGAACAGCCGCTCATCTGCGAATGTCGCGTTACATATTGCATACATTCCAATGTGCGAAACAGGACCGTGTGTCAAGTTTGCTTAACATGTCTGATTAGTAATTAGTTATGTTCTCTGCAGTGATATTTTGCGCTTTAACTAGATGGTATGCAGTGGAAAAGATTTTTGAACTTTTATTTGGAAAGTAAGTTATTTTAAACGCCAGTTATGTGTACAAATGCTTGATGCAAGAAGTGGGAAACCTGTCTAATTTCATTTATTAAAGTAATTTCTTTTCGTTCATCAAAGCATATCCAGCCACCTACGTAAGGTAATTAATTTCAGAAGCTTCTACTCTCTCGTATTCCCTCTTTTTAAATGACAGTTTTCGCAACAAAAGAGCTGCGCTGTTATAGACAGAACCTTATGAAACATTAATATATTTTTTTCCAATGTTGTTCGTGTGTAAAGTATATGGTGTGGGGCAAGACGTGCCTCAAGAGCGCCCGTGTAGTCGCTTTCTCCGTAAAGCTGTGCGGTCTAAGGCGCCGCCGGGCGCCATGGCTCAGCGCGCCTAGTCAGAGGGCTCAACGCCCTCTGTAATGAAAACGCGAAGCCAGGGACATATGGAACAACAACGAACAAACACTATCAGCGACCGCAAGGAACAGAACCACACATACAAAGAGAGTGAGAGAGAGAGAGAAGAAAACAAAAGTTGGCCTAGCAAGCAGGAGGTCCAATTTTCGAGTGCCAGCCACAGCAAAAAATTTAATTAAATGCCTGACCTCATATTTAGTTATCCGTCTACACCCACAGACATTATTAACTGGATTAACTTGTTCTGGATTTCATTGCTTGCCCAATCTATAACACTGCACCCTGAAAGATGATATTCGAGCGCAATATGCAGGGCATAGTTACCTCAATAAAACAATGTCAACAGAGATGGAAACGCCTGATGGAAGAGTTGCTGAAGCTATAAATCAATAAAAAACAGAAGGCTAGATACCTTCAAGAAAAGCGTTGAGTAAATGGCTAGATTAGTTTTGAAGAACACGGAACGGACCAAGAAACCCAATCTTTATGTAGATGCTGATGTTCATGGCATACGTCTATCACTCTTGTTGTATCGCAATCATTTACTTCATCTGTATTGTAGCTGCATTATTTCGGTCTGGAACACTTCCACATGCCCAGTAATTATGCGTCACTTTTGAGTAGTATTTGTGACTGGAGTGTACATCTACATCCATACTCCGCAAACCACCTCACTGTGTGTTACAGAGGATACAACGGTACAACTATCAGTTCGTCCTATTCCAGCACAGGATTCGCGGGGAAAAAGATTGCCTCTATGCCACCTTGTGGGCCCTACTCTCTCTGACCTTGTTCTTGTGGTCACTTCGCGAGATATACGTAGGAGAAAGCAATACATTTGTTGAGACACACTCTCGGAACTATTCATCATTTTCTTGATTTGCAGCTTGTATTCTTGTCGTGTTTGCAGTAAAAATTTTCGGGTTTGAGGTCCACCTGATATGCAAAAACACTGTTTTATTGAATACCCAAACTAGTTACAGCGCCTCTGTGCCATCATCAGTGTTTTTTTTTTTTTTTTTTTTTTTTTTTTTTTTCAATTTATTTGGTGCTTTGAAAACAAAATACATTGATTTTACTATTGTACATTGCGTAAATTTTGGTTTCTACCTTATTTTACATTCTGTTCTCATGTGGGACCCTTTCTACATGGTTAGGCAGTGGTAGCGTTGTCATCTGCAACCAAAATTATCTCTTTTCAGTCTTTTGATGATTTTATTTATTTATTTTTTGTTTTGAAAAATCATCAAAAAAATCAAAAGAGATAATTTTTGTTGCAGATGACAACGCTACCACTACCTAACCATGTAGAAAGAATCTCACACGACCACAGACTGTAAAATAAGGTAAAAACGAAAATAAGACCGACAACTTTTTAGGCCTATATTTACGCTATGTACAATAGTAAAATCAATATATTTCGTTTTCACAGCACTAAATAAATTGAAAAAAAAAACCACTGATGATGGCACAGACATGCTGAAATTAGTTTGGGTATATAATAAAACAGTGTTTTTGCATATTAGGCGGGCCTCAAACCCGAAAACTCTCCGAACTGTACCGCGATACACAACGTCTCTCTGCCATCGTCTGCCGCTGTAGTTGCCTGGTATATCTGTGACGCTTCCTCACTTACGAAATGCACTCGTAACGAAACATACTACTCTCTGTTGGATTTTATCTATGTCTTATATTAAACCTACCTACTACTGATTCCAAAATGGTGAGCAAAACTCAAGTGTTGGACGAACGACAAAGAATTTCAGCCTTGCATCTTCCTGACCCATGATTGATTATTTTATGATGGTTCAATTTAATATCCTTCCTTTATGCTACTGCCAAATATTTTATGGTTAGTCTTGCTATTGTTAGTTATATAACTAATCTAGTACTCAGCCTGACGAGTTGCGGACGAAACTATAAGATCTGAAGATGACTAAGTGATCGAAAAATGTAATTAATCAAATATATGTGCAACTGGTGACGGAAATAAACACATTTGATATAATACAGTACAGTTGCGGACACTCTCCAGTCGATCATGTCGACTATAATAAAAATAACAAATCTTTCTTTCTATGTAAACGCATAACTTTGTACTTGTTTATGTTGAGTTTCAATTGCCATTCTCTGCACTATGAGTCAATACGTACAAAGATCCTGTTACAGTGTTGTAACTTCTCAATAAACTACAGCATCATCCGCAAAAAGCCACATTGTAATTCCGATGTCATCTACGAGGTCATCTACATATATTTTGAGAAGCATCGGTCCTTTTACGTCCGAAGACTTCTCTGCGTTAAGAATGACATGCTGAATTCTGTAAGCTAGCAACGCCTCAATCCAGTAACACAGCTGGTCTGATATTCCATATGCAACTATTTTGTTCATCAGGCGACGGTGCAGATCGGTATGCAGATCGGATATAAGCGCGTCTTCTTCAGAATTAAATGTGATACCTAAAGACAGTGTCACTGCAAAATTACAAATTCATAATCATTATGTCTGATATGTGAGTCATACCAAGGCTATTCATAAAACAACGTGAAACACAGTTATCAAAATAATACTGGTACTTACTATAGTTCCATAACTCAATAGTTAAAACATCCCTACAAACAAGGGAATGTCAGTTATGATTGCAGCCCATTTGGAGGCATACACGTCCACTGAAGGAACGTGGAAAATATACGTCTTATGGCTTAAGTAGCCGATGGGAGAACTCACATTGAACTTACAATGATGTTAAAGAAATGGAATATTTGGATAAAAAGGGGGGAGAGCGGGTTGAGCGAAGTAATGGAAACAAATATTACATTAGTCAGTTGTAAAAGTTTGCTACAAAACACCATTCAAACATAAATACGTAAACGAACAATAATACAAGAGCATACCTCCCAGATAAACACCAATAAAAAGGTGAAATAAATGTGACAAAATGGATAGATAAATATGTCAATTAATATCAGTTACTTTATGTTCATCATATTTGCAAATTATAAAATATTTCATATAGGGTTAGATTTATACCTTGCTCAACATTTTGCAGAATATTATTCCATAATTGTAATCTGCCTGGTAGTTTCATATCAGTACACACTCCGTTCCAACTACAGGGAAAAATATTTGGATAATAAGAAGAAGATACAAAGTGTTTTTTGAAAACAGACCAACACAGTTAAAGACTTACGTGTAGTTAAGCAAGCACAGAACAAATGAGCTGTCTGAAGATGAACGTTTACATCTTCTACATATGTACATCAGTATTTGTTCCTTTGCTCAAATTCTCAAATCTCCGAAGATTATTCACAGATTGCGCAACATTTTCGCAAAATGTTGCATTCAGTTTCGCAAATGCATTTTAGTACCCTCTGGTACATCATCTGGTGTATGAGTAATATAAATGTAACAAAGAGGGACCGTAATAAAAATTTTAATATTACTTAGTTCAAAAGTTCATGACCGATGGCTTGGAAATTTTGAAACAAATTTGTTGTAATACATTAGGTTATTTATATACCTGTTTCCTCAAAAATATGTTCAAATGTTTGTAAATCTATCGGACCAAACTGCGTGGTCATCAGTCCGGAGCTTACAAACTACTTAAACCTAGGTTAACTAACCTACGAACAAACACACACACCCTTGCCCCAGGGAGGACTCGAACCTCCACGGCGAGCAACCGCGCCTGTTTCCTCAATATAAGATACATAAAAGAAATGTATGTAACTCTTTTAATTTCTTAGAACAACGTCTCCCCATTATAAAATTTATATAAATTCGAATATGACAACTATTTAACAATTTAGTACCGGTACATAGAAAGATGCACGTATTCCGATGAATTTTGTCTAGATATTTCGTAGGTATAACATTTTGAACATAATACTAAACAAGGTTACAGATTACACAGAGTTGTAGCAAGAGATATAGGCAGGTGTGTAAATTGATATAGTGAGACGGGAAGAGGAGATGGACAGGGAGGAGGTGTTCTTTGAGCGAAGTTATGACAGAGTGAGGGAAGGTGTGCTGGATACATACATGCAGTAAATCAACTTATGACATATATTTTGATGATAGGCTGAAACGGCCCGCGGAGAATGACGCATTTGCAACGGTCAGTAGTATGTGAGGTCTGCGCCAAGTTTTCACAAGGAAACAGCTCTCCATAACTTAGGAGAAAGTTTCAACACCCCATCAACCTATCCCGCGCGATAATTTCAGCCATAATTGTGGCAGCATGTGGAGCATTTACGCTTTGCACACCTTTACTAGGCCTACCCCAATGCAGCGGCCTAATGGTCGAGTGCAAAGACAAGTACATCGTTCTTATACGGGCGATTTGAAAGGCAAGATAACAGTACAGTAGGGGATGTAACGTCTGTTAAACTTATTTTTATGTATCCAGAATGAAACTTTCAGTCTATAGCTGAGTTTGCACCGATATGAAACTTCCAAGAACATTAAAATTGTGTACGGCAACAAGGATACGAATCTGGATCCTTTGCCTTTCTCGGACAAGATTTGTACCGACAGCTATCCTGGCACGCTTCACGGTCATTCCTCACAACTTTAGTTCTGCCAGTACCCGCCTCCTACTTTCCAAACTCACAGAGGCTCTACTGCAAACCTTGCAGAACTAGCATTCCTGGAGGAGAGGATATGGTGAGGATATGGTTTAGCTACAGCTTAATGGATGTTTCCAGAATGAAACGCCGCGGCGGAGCGGCCGAGCGCGTTGAGCTGCTATACTGCGATGCGCGAGACCCTTCCCCGTCTGGGGTTCGAATCCTCCCTCGAGCATTGATGTTTGTGCTGTCTATAGTATAAGATAGTTCATAAGTTTAGGGACTGCTGACCTGCAGTGAAGTCCTATTGTTGTTGTTATGTTGTTATGGTCTTCAGTCCGGAGACTGGTTTGATGCAGCTCTCCACCCTACTCTATCCTGAGCAAGCCTTTTCATCTCCTCATAAGAACGACAACCCACATCCACTTGAATCTGCTTACTATACGCGTCTCTTGGTCTCCCTCTGCGATTTTTACCCCACACACTTCCCTCGAATGCTAAATTTACGATTTCTAAGATGTCTAAGAATGTGTCCTACCAAGCGATCCCTTTTTTTTAGTCAGGGTGTGCCAAAAAGTCCTTTTCTCACTAATTCTGTTAAGTACCTCTTCATTAGTTATGCGATCTACCCACCTAATATTCAGCATTCTTCTGTAGCACCACATTTCAAAAGCCTTTATCCTCTTCCTGTCCGCACTACTTATCGTCCATGTTTCACTCCCGTACAAGGCAACACTCCACACAAATGCCTTCAGAAAAGACTTCCTTACACTTAAATTAATATTCGATGTTAGCAAATTTCTCTTTTTCAAAAATGCTTTTCTTCCCATTGCCATTCTGCATTTTATATCCTCTGTACTGCGACCATCGCATGTTATTTTACTACCCAAGTAACAAAACTCATCTACCACCTTCATTGTTTCGTTACCTATTCTTATTCCTTCAGCATCATCTGATTTTCTAAGACCGCATTCCATTATTTTTGTTTTGCTCTTGTTAATGTCCATTTTATACACTCTCTTCAACACACTGTCCATTCCATTCAACTGCTCTTCCAGGTCCTTTGCTGTCTCTGACAGAATTACAATGTCATCAGCAAAACGCAATGTTTTTATTTCTTCCCCCTGAACTTTAATCCCTATTCCAAATTTTTCCTTGCTTTCCTTCACCGCTGGTCGATGTACAAATTGAATAGCATCGGAGAAAGGCTACAACCCTGTCTTACTCCCTTCCCAATTGATGCTTCCCTTTCATGCCCTTCGAGTCTAATAACTGCGGTCTGGCCTTTGTACAAGTTGTAAATAACTCTCCTTTCCCTGTATTTTACCCCTGCTGACTTCAGAATTTGAAAGAGTGTATTCCAGTCAACATTGTCAAACGCTTTCTCTAAATCTACAAAAGCTAAAAATGTAGGTTTGCCTTTCCTTAAACTATCTTCTAAGATAAGACGTAAAGTGAGTATTGCCTCCCGGGTTCCTACGTTCCTCCTGAATCCAAACTGATCTTCCCCGAGATCAGCTTCTACCAGCTTTTCCATTCTCCTGTAGATAATTCGTGTTAAGTCCCATAAGCTTCACAAACATCATCATCAGAATGAAACTTTCTCTCTGCACCGGAGTGCACGCTGATAATACACTTCATGGTAAAGTTGTGTACCGCAACCAGTATACGAACCTGGGACTTTTGGCTTACGCAGGCAAGCACTCTACCGATTGAGTTATCCTGCCACGTTTCGCGCCCTGTCCTCGCAACTTTACTTTTACCATTACCTGGCGTCCTTGTTCCCAGTTTCGCATCCCGGTTCCGGCGCAAAATTTTAATATGATAGGAAATTTGATACCATCACCCACTCCGCTGCAGAGTTAAGTATTCATTCTGGAAATATGCGTTAGGCTATGTGTAAGCCGTGTATCCACCATATCCTTTTGGAAAGTAATTGGCGAGGCAGTGGTAGAAGTAAAGTTGTGAGGACGTACCTTGAAGCGTGCCGGGATACCGCAGTTGTTAGACAGGCGTCGTGGTTTAGCGTGCCCTGTCCGATGTCTCAACGCCCTCTGCAATAAAAGAGCCATATACGCAACGAAAAGCCAAGAACGAACATTAAAATCGGCCGCAAAGCATCTACCTGAAAATAGAAGAAAAAGAAAACTCAGTAGAGCATTGGTCGTGAAAGGCAGAGGTCCTAGGTTCGAATCCCAGTTGCGGTACGCAATTTTAATGTCCCGGAAAGTGTTTTATTTTGATGACTCCTTCGAGAATTTGCTTTTACACACTGAAGTATTACCTAATATGTGAACATATATGTCCCTGAAAATCAAATGGAATATATTTAGGCAGCTGATAATTTTCTATAAACAAGGAACGTGGTTCAATGTTTAATATAGCATCAACTTCGTTCTCGTCAGAAAGGGAGCACAGGTCCAGTTTGCTTTTCGTAAAGATGGGGAAGGGGGTCAATTGTTTCCTTTCAAAGCAACCATCCCGGCATTTGCGAGAGTGTTTCGCGGAAGTCATGGAAAACACAAATGTGGGGGGCCGTAGGGAGGTTTCAACCGCTATCCTCTCGAATGTGACTCTAGTGTCCCGTTTCGAGCTGTTTTTTAATTGTCACTCATGCCAATCACTTTGAAAAACTTCAGAAGTACTAAAACTGTTCCTTTTGTACCATGCTGAACTTAGTAGCTTAATAGTGCTAGGCTACTTCTCTAAAGAAATCGGTATTTGTAAACTGAAACATAAGAGATTAGCGCAACTATTACAAGCGATTTTTAAAAGCCGGCCGCGGTGGCCGAGGAGACTGAGGCGCTCCAGTCACGGTCTGCACGGCCACTACGGTCGGGGGTTCGAATCCTCCCTCGGGCATGGATATTTGTGCCGTCCTTAGGATTAGTTAGTTCATAAGTAGTTTGTACGTTTAGGGACTGATGACCCCGTAGTTAAGTCCCTTTGTCAGGAGGAGCTGTATGTCAACGCACTGTAAGTGAAGTAAGACCAGGATGGGCCAATGGCGCCAGTATTGTGGAAAAAGGTTTAAATATTGCTCCTACTCCAAGGTGTCTTCCTGTTACAGAATTTATTTCTTCTGTAGAGGAAGCAGAACGCAGGCGCCCTTAGGATAATACGGAAGAAATTAGAGAAAAATTATTGTCCTACACGTAGCGGAGGGCTCTGCCACCACAGCGTAACATCTCTTCTACGGAGAAGGATGCTATTAACACCCTTAGCAGTGATGTTTAAGAAATAATATTAACTACGTCACGGTTGTTATGATGCGGGATGATTACTTCCTTAAAACTGATTCTTTACTCAGCTACCCGGCGTACGTGAGGTTACAAAGCGACCCAACAAACAGAATTAAGCGCAACACCCTTTCTCCTTTAAGAAATAGCACGCTCTGCGAAGAATTATCCAAGAAGCTTTATACCGGTGGACCTGTTCCCGCCAAGGTAATAAGGTCTTCCAAAAATATATATGGGGGTGTGACGCCGTTACAACGAATAGCTATTAATTATGGTGCTGCCACTAACAACCTGGACCGCGGTGGAGTAGCCGAGCGGTCTAAAGCCCCTCGCTGCGGAGCGCAAGGTTGCTCGCCGTGGAGCTTCGAGTCCTCCATGGGGCATGCGTGGAGCTTCGAGTCCTCCCTGGGGCATAGGTGTGTGTGTGTTGTCCTTAGGATAGTTTACATAGGTTTAAGTAGTTTGTAAGCTACGGACTGATGACCACGCAGTTTGGTCCGATAGATTTACAAACATTTGTAAATAAACATAACAACCTGGCCAAGTATTTGACATCCACATATTTATTCTGCTAATCCGATTTACGTCCCTTTCTTTCTTGTAACAGCGCACGGGAAGAAGGGTATCGAACACATGGTTTCCGATTTGATATCTTATTATGGTGATCATACATCCCTGCGTAGGTGGGTGTTAATAACATATTTTCACATTCGGGAGATACGGTTGGTGAAGGAAATTTCGGCAATAGATCGCAGCGCAACGAATATTGCCTTTCTTCTGATTTACACCCCATCTCGTTCATCATTTCCTTAAAATTTTGCGAAAAAATAAGAACGGTGCCTTTCACATTGTAATCCAACCGTTTTTAGAAACATGAAGACCGTGAATGGCTGTAAATTGTTTACTAGCTGTTATACGTAATCATTGCCCATCGATGGTCATTTTGACAATTGTATTCAGTTCACACCTTGTAGGTACAATTTACAGTATTATAAAGCCACCATTAGCTTGGACAGTGCTGAGACATTGTTTCCACGGCTTCTAGGAGATCGCCACTCTCTAATCCTAACATTTTTTTACCAATTGATATCGGGATTTATACGACTATGTAATGGTCAAGGATCCACCCGATATCGTCACAGGCTGCAGGCGTTTTTTCTAGTTTTTGGGTATCGAACACATGGTTTCGTTCTGGCAATCTGGAACTAATTTATAATGATTTCCAGCGGAGGTCGTTTCGATGCTACTTAATGACCATTATTTGTTCTGCATCATTCATTTCACAAGAAAATATAAACTTATGTTGTTGCCAAGATCGCTTATTCAAACTTTTACTTTGTTTGACTGGTTTTGGCGTATTGTGCCACTATCATCAGAGCTATAAAACACTAAGGAGAGGATCAATAAATGTACCTCATCTCTAACGTCAGCTACCGGATACTTACTATAGCCAAGATGTAATTATGATAAATATCACGACCCATGTGCGCCACCTAGCGTAAAAATGTATATTTTATCATCAAACAGATTTTTATAGTTCGAGAATCATGTATCAATAGATATGTAAGCACCATTATGGGATGTGTTTACACATTAAGATTTTTAACGGTTGCTGGCGTTAACAATGGAGTTGCGTGTCTTCGTGTTTTTTATTTCTGATAATGACAAGATGCACCGAAACTGGTGAAATCAAGTAAAAGTTTGAATAAGAAATCTTGACGTTAACATAAGTTTACATAAAAGCAGTTCGCGCCCAGCAATATGTGTAAATTGTCCAACAGAAAATGTTGACTATACCTCGCGCAGAATTAAAGTTATCTTATCATAATAACCACTAAGAGCGCATGCTTCAGTCTTCATAGAGTGCAGCTGGTAATGACGTATAAGAAAAATGAAGTGGATATTCAGCAAACCTATGAGGAACGCGCCCATTGTTTCGTAATTTAGACTTTGCGGGCGTAGTAATTATCGATGGTCTTCAAGTGTTTGTGGTCGGATTTCATCTTTCTTCTGATATTTTATTTCAGCGGTTCACCTGCCCGTCATTTTACAGATGAGTTTAGTAAAAAAACACGATGGAAATGTGTCAGTACAGGTGTGATTGTGCGCGAATGTTACCTGAAGATGGCAGCCAGCTGGACCGCTAAAATATTGTGTCAGAGATACAACCGGAAACCCGTCATCTACCATTGTATTATTTTCTAATATACATCTATGTGGATTGACGCTTGTGTACTTCTTAAGGTTACCTGGATGTGACAATGACTGAAAATCGAAAAACATGCCTTCAAGTAAAAGGCAAATTTCTCCAGTTTCCCAAGATGTGTGCTATATTTACATTCAAATAGTTATTATAGGCCAGCCGCGGCGCGCCAGTCACATTCTGCACGGCCATTACGGTCGGAGGTTCGAATCCCTCTTCGGGCATGGATATTTGTGCCGTCCTTAGTATTAGCTAGTTCATAAGTAGTTTGTAAGTTTAGGGACTGATAACCACGTAGTTGAGTCTCATAATCTCTACAAACATTTGAGTTATTATAGTCTTAAACGCTGTTTGAACAAATTTCTGCACACTGGCCACGCCGAAGCTCCAGGCATGGAATGTCACCATAAACATTCCATGCCTGCCACGTTCATGGAACCAAAGCTAATATACAGGGATCTGGAAGATAAAAAAATTACTTAGCAAATATCTACATGGTCGTACACGAAATCCTAATGATAGTTGCCACAGCTGCGTGTGACAACGAGTACCGAAAACAGTGTTTCTTGGATGCAGAGTATTCAAAACAGGTTGCATGGATGCTGTTATTGGTTTCAATGATGGTCTAATTAGCAGAACAAAAGTGGTGGACAATTTAGGCATCCTACCAGGAAATAATATGATAGCTGCTCTGTCTGCCTCAGATCGTCAGTGACTAGTTGAAGCTGAAAGGGCTGCGGAAGCCACCACTAAAGAGTCCAGAGAAAAAGAATCCTGAAAAAGTCCTCAAAGGATAAAGAAGCAGATGGCCAGCAAGATTATGCCACTGGAATGTTCTGAAAGACGCTTAAGGTGAGTGTAAAACACTGTGAACATTCTTTTCTCACTTTCTTCAAATTACTTTTCCAGAACATATTGTTAATGATGTTAGCTATGTTCACTAATTTTCTCCCAATTGAATTATGCCTAATACATTGCAGAAACGATCTATGTTTTCATATATATATATATATGTTTGTCTTTATGTCCTCTGTGTGTTCATAAACCACTCATGGGATTGCAATGAAATTTTGGTGAACTGTTCACCGTACGCTCTCAAAGGTTTCTGACCCAAAAACAAAAGAGCACGATACATAGCTCAAGATATATGACGTCATAAATAATGAAAGGCCACCGCGTGATAAAACCCAGATCTGTGCCTCAATTATTGGAAAATGGGAGTAGTTACGGACCTGCAACAAAGTTCGCATATAATATCAGAGGTTAATGAAGCGTTTTGTAACTGACTCCCCCCCTCCCCCCCCCCACACACACACACAATGATGAACCGAAAAGAAGTCTACCACTCAGAACAATTTCGCTGTAGATGCCGTAAAACTGTTGCATCAAATAAAGTTAGCACTATGGATTTGCATGTTGCTATTTATTTTTGGCTGCAAGTCTCCCTTAATTCTCTTGCGTACAAAATTAAGCAATCTGTTTTCTTAATCTCTATATAAAAGCGAAAGGACACTCACTTACTAACTAAACACGAAATCTCAAAAACTACTTCACCTATGAAGCTGAAATTTAGCAGTAATGTGGCCTATAGGTAGAAAACGTCAGCTAAGAAAGAATTTTGTGATAGATGCATGGCAGAGCATACTTCTCCTACAGACTCACGAAATGTACCGTTTCATTCTGATCTTCACGAAATTTCACACGCTTGACTTTCAAACAAAGAGTAAGGTCACCGTGTACCTTAAGTTTCATGCGGTGCATGGGGCCGGGTACTTCTTAGCATAAAAATGGATCCCTTAATACCTTGGTCGCGCCAATTTCACAGATCCTTCTTTTTTCTTTTTCTTCCTTAGTCTAAGAACAAGGGTTGTATGAAATAAAACTGGAATCTTTGTGAACAATAAAGTGCGTTTTTCGATCTGACCCTTCGTTTCTATTGCAGAGAAATTTATAGTTTCGTTCCGATGTTGATGAAATTTTGCACACTATACCTGAAAAAAAGAGGAATATCAATGTCTATAAAATTTCGTTCGGTACATGGTAAAGGGTACTTACGGAATTTTATAAAATGCACAATTTTGCTCCAATCCTTATTAATATTTGCACACATGACCTTTTAATCAGGAGAAAGATCACTGGGTACATAAATGTTTGTATGGTACATAACAGATAGTACCTTGAAGAGAACTTTGCCGTGAGAGGGATAGATGGGTGAGAACGAGGAGGACGCAGAGAGGGGGGGAGGGAGGGGATGGGACTACGAGAGTGTAGGATGAATAAACACCCGAGCAAGTTTTTTGACAAAATTGAAATAAGGGTGTTCCTTTTTCCTCAGATATACTCCAAACTACAAAACAAGAGGCATGTTGTGGTCATACGAATGTTGACAGCAACGTGTCAGAATTCCAATTCTATTATTCTGACGATGCATCAGAAAATATCTATTAGACAAAATAATGTAATTCTTAAACTGTAACAGATATTTCAATAAATTTCCTATTGCAGCTTTTGTTAATGGCGTTCAGTGTTGTTACAAAATCGCAACTTCCATCGCATTGTAGATCAGGAGAAATGTGCACCAAAAGCAAGGTATGAAACTGCAGCGCGTTCGCGTCCAGGTCCCCTTAATTAATATGATAAGAGAAATGCATTGCTGTACCACGTGAGACACAACGTCAACAATTTTTCTTAGGATGAATGGTGAAGATCAGAAGATGATGTCTTAAGTAGCATCGAAACTAAACATCAAATTAAAATAAATAGTGCTCTTGGATGAAAACCATTCCGCAGGACCGCATTGAGAAGATGTCTACGTGCTCATGGACAATCTGTTAGTAAACGAAACAAGTTAATCGTCTGTGGCGACAACGCAATAACGTCATATTACGTCGAACTGCCCTAACGAATACGCCCATTGTACATTCCTCATTAACTGCTGCAGTTCTTTCAAGCTGTGTTGCTTGCCTTTTGGCACTCACAGCTCAATGCATACGCAACCGCTCTCATCGTAAATGATCGGCTACTGCGTCACCCGTGCTGAGGGGCAATACGTGATATTTGGTAGTCTCGGCATATCTCGTTATATCAAATTCCCATCGATTTCCGAAATACAGTGCCACATGAGTTTAGCTCCAACTAACGTTCCATGTTTAAAGTCTGCTAATTCCCGTCGTGCAATCATAATGTCAGGGTCCTTTGCACGTGAATCACCTGATGACAATTGCAGGTCTGATAATGGACAACTGTTTATACTCGTTACGGCATACTACCACTATCTGTACCTGCTCATGTCGCTATCCCATGACTTTTGTCACCTTTATGGAAAAGTCTGTCTTTACCCTTTCTACTTCATTTGTGTTATGGAAATATTTATTTCCCTCTACAACACAGAACGCCCGAAAATTCTTCAATGTGGTTAAAAGTTACGCTGTGTGTGTCGCTGAGAGACATCAATTAATTTATAAGTTGTGGAAGGGAGGGTAAGGTGACGACATTAAGCTTCTGAATATTTTTATCCCATTATTTTGGGCGTAACACCTACAGCTGGCCGCGGTGGCCGAGGGGACTAAGGCGCTCCAGTCACGGTCTGCACGGCCACTACGGTCGGGGGTTCGAATCCCCCCCCCCCCGGGCATGGATATTTGTGCCTTCCTAGTTCATAAGTAGTTTGTAAGTTTAGGGACTGATGACCCCGTAGTTAAGTCCCATAAGCTTAACAAACATTTGAACATTTGAACAACACTTTTGTTTATAACTAATGATTTCGTAGTATTTTCTAAATGTAACATTTACAGGGATTACATTATCTTTTCCCAAACGATGTCAAATTCATAAACCACTGCACCATTCTGTACCAACTGCACAGCAGTGGTAATCGATTCATGTGGCCATTGCAACCTGATGGTCCTTCCTTTATACTTGTTACATACATTTAATACTACAAGTTAGTATGAAAATTATTTACGTATTATTTCTGTAATATGAACAGTCGTTATCTTGTCCTATTCTTTCATTGTAATATAAACCGAAAAACAACACTTTATTACTCATTTGAGTTTCATACAATGCTTATATCAAAGAAACATCGGGGTTTATAGTTTACAAAAGAAATGAAACGAGGCTGAAACAAACCTACATCTGTTGCAGATGCTCTTTCGGTGAACTGAAATATTACAACCAACGTGTGAGCAACCATAAATGATGGTAGTTGCCTTTAGTACACATTTATCACATTTACAGTGCTCATTACTCGTCATCTTACCCTACCTTCCTACGTTCTAGTTTTTAGTGTTCTCTTCTGTTCACCCTATTCCCAATCCAACTGGCAGTCAGTCCGGAAACTCGATTAGTCATAATTGTGCGCTCACTAGAGATTACATAATAGAATAATAGTTTTGTGATGTAATCTGGATCTACGTTCACCCGCTCGATTAGCCGTGCGGTCTAACGCACCGCTTTCCGAGACGATAAGGCGTACCGGCCTGGCTTCGAATCCACCCGGCGGATTACCGAAGGGGATCGGAGTGCCGGCCAGTCTGGATGTGGTTTTTAGGCGGTTTTCCACATCCACCTTGGTGAATACCGGACTGGTCCCCAAGTCCCGCCTCAATTAGACGATTCGCAAACATTTCGTAACACTTTCCTCTTTCACACATATAACACTATACGCAGACGTTTGGGGCACACGTTTCCTCCTGGGGGACGTGGGGTAGCGGCAGGAAGGGCATCCGTCCACCCCGTCAATACTAACGTGCCAAATCCGCATAACCAAAGCCGACCCTGCATGTGCGGGACAAGGGCTAAGGACAAAGAAGAAGATACGTTTAATATCTGAAACGCACTTCCTCTCTTTCAAATCGCATCATTTGGAATACACTTTTCTTCCTCGCACCTCGTCGTAAATTGTAGAAAATGTTAAATTTTATAAGTATCGCCTTTTTGCCGTCAGTTATATATAGTTCTGCGACCCTCATCTCGCAGACCTGAAATTTTTGCTGCTGGTTTTACTAAATGTCGGCCGTAAGCCTTTAAACTTTTCTTCAGGAACTCTGCGGCAACTTTCATTAGCCCCTCTGATCTTCTGAATATAAATTTGAAACTTTAATACCTCGCGGCTGGAGCAACTGTTACAATAAGTAGATATTAAGATTAAGAAGGAAAAGAACAGGTTTAATAATCGTTATGAAAAGTTTTAAACTTGAGGGCATTCTTTCTTGCAGTTAAAATTTCCCGCTGGTGTGTCTCTTATTGTTTCGAATTTATTAGCGCTTTCCTATTTCATAGTTTGTAAGTGAACGCAGCAGTGGTCATTGTACCAAACGGAAAACTAATTTTTATCCAAATTCGCGTATATTCAATTAAAATAATGGGAGCGCTTTCTAAAATTAATGTGGATTGTGGCAAATTATACTCCTTCACATGGTGGTATTACGTAGTTAACACATCAAAGTAATTTTTACTCATACAAATGTAATAATAGTTTTCGGATAAATATTAGTAACATATAGACTCGTTCAAAAACACATCATAAATTTACACAAAGTAAATTTTTTTAAAAATTCTTTTGTCTTTAGTGGCGTATTAAACAAAGACTTTCAAATTACAAGCTCTAGGTTTAAGACCGGTGGTAAAGTTATATCTGCACTCAAATCTTTTCATAATAATTTTTAACAAATATAATTCAGTTCAAATGTTCAAATGTTTGTAGAGTCTATGGGACTTAACTACGGGGTCATCAGTCCCTAAACTTACAAACTACTTATGAACTACTTACAACTAAGGACGGCACAAATATCCATGCCCGAGGGGGGACTCGAACCCCCGACCGTAGTGGCCGTGCAGACCGCAACTGGAGCGCCTCAGCCCCTCGGCCACCGCGGCCGGCATAATTCAGTTCCTTCAGACAAACGTCTCGTTTTCCCAAAGGTATGAAATATAAGTGGAGGCATTGAATTTAAATTTGACCTGCCGCCATGACTCCAACCAGGGCAACGTGGCTACACAGAATGCTGTCTTCAAACACGTCTCCCTACACACCACCATACATTAATTCTGCCTCAATGTTCCCTTTACGTATCAAATTGCCAAGGCTCGCCTATACTGGAAAAGCTCCCCAGTAAGAACATGATTGGGAACAATCTCGCCTTGTTCCTCAGCACAGGTGATAATAAATATCAACAATAATTCAGTTCCTTGAGACAAACATTGACTCGCCATACGAAGGATGTTAAGTATAAGGAGAGGAATTGAATTTTCGCATAACGCTGTGTTAGTTGATCGGTCTAAAATGTCTGCCTAGTAAAAAGATATTCCTGGGTTTTAATCCTGGCCACATCACAGATTTTAATTCAATGCCTTTCCTATGTAAACTATCACAAAGTAATGCTCGATATTTGTAAAGGTATGTTACATAATCCGTTTCGAGAAGCAGGTTATCTCTACACAATTAATGTCGAATAATGAATAACGGGATTACAAGTACAACGACGACAAGGTTGTGTGTAATCGGCTTAAAATGGAAAAATAGTGAAAGACAAGGCCTGACGGATGTGTGAACAGATGAGATCCATAACAAAATGGAGGAATGCGAAAGAAATCAATAATAGTGCAAGGGAAAAGTTGACAGTTTTGAATGCGAACGTTGAGGTCTTTTTACCCAAACGAGGCGCTATCAGAAATCTGAAATATCGGTTCAAGGTAAATGATCATGGGAGGTATCGAGTCTCATCTTACCTAGCTCTGTTAGCAATAAAAATGAGTGTGCAGGAAGCGCTGAAAAAATGATTGAGGATGACATCACTGAGGAATCGACGTTGTCTTACTCCTGCCCATTACATCGTGTAATCAAAAAGAACGGTGTTACCTGGCTCGTGCTGGACTCGTGACAGATCTATACGACTAGTGATGCGGAAAATATCCGAACGGAAACGTTGGACACACTTTTGCAAAAGATTCCTAGTGTACTGATCTTCCTTATCTATATACCTTCGACCAAGCATTCGGGAGATCTAACTATATCCTTTATGTTGTCAGAAAACGGATTTTTTTGTATTCGGAAGATGCTACCACAGGTTGCTACAAGAAGTTGCCATTCGGGTTAAAAGTAATTTCCGCAGCGTTCATACGCAGACTCTATGGAATTATGGACCGTAAGCTACGTCATTATCACTTACGTCGATGACATACTGATTTAGGACAGTTTGTAGCGCGTGCATAGCATGGCGCTGTATAGACTGCTGAAAACTTTCAAGGAATTGCGAGTGACGATGAAAATTGCGAAATAATATTCAAACAACTTACAGGAATGTTTGCCGGGTGACGTCGTCGACTATCGCCGATATTTCGACATGAGCACACTGCAGTTGTGCCATGAGAAGGCAGGGTGTGCTCCTGATTCAATATTGGGGGTGTTCGACGACATCATCAGGTAGCATACACGTAAGTTGTCTGAACAGTCAGTACGCTGGGTAAAATTAAGGCTTCACCTTCAGAAATCACACTATGGTAGGTCGTTGTGAAGATTCTAGTCTATCAGTCGAGGGCACAGCTCCAGTTCCCGAGAAACTTGAACCTATTGAACACTTTCTCTCACCCACTTCTAGGAGACAGCTACGAGGAACTCTGTGTGAATTTCTATAAACGGATTATATGTGTTGATGGCTTTGGTACCCTTAATAGTCTACAATAACAATAAAGACCTCCAATTTCTCCTATGGTTAAAATTATATCACGGTAAATTTGTCCGTTGGGTACTTTACTTAAAAAATATAATTTCACAATCGCCCACATTCCTGAAACAACAAATATAACGGCAGACGCTCTCTCGATCCCCTGTAGGTCTAACTGCCGGCTGCAGTGGCCGAGCGGCCTGCGGTGCGCCAGTCACAGTCTGCACGGCCGCTACGGTCGGGGGTTCGAATCCCCCCTCGGGCATGAATGATGGTGTCGTCATTAGTATAAGGTAGTTCATAAATAGTTTGTAAGTTTAGGGACCGATGACCCCACAGTTAAGTCCCTTAATCTTAACAAACATTTGAACATTTTATTTCTAACTGATAATGTTAGGGTGGAAACCGAAGATAACAATTTCATCATTTTCTAACTGCGAAAATTGCGTAACAACCTTTTTGAGAGACATCGCGAGAGCAAATCGTGACCAAGTCCTGCGCTTCATTAAGGAAAATTGTAAGGTTAATCCACGGCAATGGGTTATCTGCATTCCAGTGGAAATCATCAACAAGTTGATATGGAACACACAACATTCATATGTTCACTTCGGCCCGCGAAACGACTTTTTCAAATTGAGAACTCTTTGTCAGTTTAAAATTAACTAAAGACGCATTATGAAAGTCCTTTCTGTCTAAAAGACCTGCCAACAAGCAAAGAGTAGTGCAGAAAATTTTCAGGCACCATTATACCCCTTTAGTACAAGAAAAATAGGTGTGAATACTGCTTCGTGTTCGTTTCCATTGCACTAGCGTCGAAATACTAGTACTCATTCCAATATGTAAGCCGACGACATATACAGAGTCCAAAACCTTTTGGGAGGACGTTTAGAAAGCATAATTACGGACAAAGGTCCATAATTTAGGTTAGTAAATATGGGTAGAATTTGTGTATAAAAGAAAGTTAAGGCCATCGTGATGTCCTTATTCTACCCGTCATCTAATCCCGTGGAACGTGTCATGAGGGAATTAAGTAATTTATGTCGCCGTTTAATTAAAAGCGTACTCATTCACGAACAATGCAAATCTGAAATGTTTGTTCATCAAGTTTCTTTCTTGTTAGTTAGACATACTGCTGCCACTGTACTCTTTCCTCATTTTTCTTATAACTCAACAAAAGCTGTAAGTGCAATGTATGATTATTACGTGAAATATCTCGTAATAATTTGTTTACGAGGTTTCCTTTGTGACAATAAACAATTAAAAAGAATGTTCTTTCTTCATTAAGTACATTTGTATTTTCCCAGTTTTGGTAATTCATAAATTTACTAATTAATTATGTATCAAGATACTGATCAATGCATTGGGTTGTCTGGAGAAGTAAGTCTCTTCTAATTGCAGATACTAGTAATAAGATATTAAGCAACGTTCATACCTGTGAAATGTGCTATAAAAGTATTTAGGGCCAAAAATATTTAATTGGCGTGTTTATATCATTGCACGCACATAAGACAAGTGTACATTCCAAAGTGGTTCACCAAAGACTTTGGTTGTTTGTGGTATATGTAAAAGCTCACTTCGAAAACGTTTTTGTATCTACATATACCCTCGGTACATTTTTAAGTACATTTATTAAATCGTGGTTAGTGTACATAGGTAACATTGGGGTCTGTATTTGATACATATTGTAATTGCTGGGTGACGATCGTCGCATCCCAAAGGCTAGGTTAAAGGAATGATGATGGTTTAGTTTCAACACATGTATAGTTCATGTATAGCTATATTAATACCTTACAGTGGTATTTTTGAGTACTAATTAATACCCTAAATTATGACTACTGTCACTTAAGAACCTAAAGATACTAAATATCAAATAAACAATGTCTAGAGACATATTTCAGTCCGATATCTATTTAAGATATTAAACTGAAGTAAGAGGCAATTAATTAAAATTTTTGTCACAGCCGGGATTCTAAACCGAGACTTCCTGGTAAGCAGGAGTTCCAGGGCTCGAATCCCTGCCGTAAATAAACGCCTCTACTTCAGTTTAATATCTACATATTTTAAGCTACACGATACTACGACAAAAACTCACTGCTTATTACTGGAAGACTACCTCCAACACGCTGGGTGCACTGACAGAACAAAAAGTAACAGATAATCTGTACAAATCCTTGTTTTACATATGAATCATCAACCTGGTCTCAGGTCGAATTATGCAATAGTGTAGAATAAAACTAGTCCAGTGAAAGTGGTCACAAGCTATACCACGTGTAAAGTAAAATGTTAAAAATATGTTTTTAATACTGCACAAAGAGCAAGGGGGAAAGAATAACTTTTCATCAGTAAAATACGATATCAAGTCTGTTTGCATTTTATTTATTTTATCATGATGCGTTTCCCCTCCTTCTATTTAAATGTGGCATCGGTTTGTAAGTCTGTATAGAAATTACAAATTTAGTATTAATACATTATAAAGAGTTCACGTCGTTTTACTTAAAAGTACATGAACTTTTTAATATGGACTGGAAGTGAAAAGAAATACGAACTCTCTGATGATGCCTGGAAATAAAAGGTGAAACGCGGGTAGATGAAATAAATAAATTTCTGCTGGAAAACGACGGGTTAATTTCCAAAAGTGGTCAAACATTTTACTAGTTCAAGGTGGAATATAACAAACCCCATTTTAAAGTAAAATGAGTGATACATATATCAACTCGTACATATTTATGGTATCATGAAAGGTTAAAGATGAAGAACTCAAATGGCAAGATAGTAAACACGCAGAGTGGTGTGAGGAAAATGCGTGATATATAAATTATTCCATATTCTTTGAAGATATATCTACCGCAAAGCTTAATCATAGACTATGACACAACAAGGGCAAGGAAAATGCATAAGAAATCTTTAAATGCACCTGGTTACGCAAGGCTTACTCTGGGATAGTCTAATAACATGTGTGCTGAAGTCATTTTCTTTGACTAAACAATTACTATACGGGGTATATACAGTGAAGGACCAAATGATCTTGTGTAGACATTCGTATGTAAACACTGAGAGGATAACAGGTGTCTGGCGCAGGTCTTCGGTTACTGCTGCCACACTGGCAGGTTATCACGTTTTAAGTGAGTTTGAGCGGGGTGTTATAAACGACGAACGAGCGATGGGACATGTAATCCCCTCAGAGGGTGTAATGTTCCCGTTAGACCATTTTACAGTGCACTGTATCTGGAATCAGGTAAAACATTGAATCCCAGACGTCGTGGAGGCCGGAATAAGATCTTGCAAGATCGGGAGCAATGACAGAAGTGCAACCCTTCCGCAAATTGCTGCGGATTTTAATACGGAGCTATCAAGAAGTGACAGTGAACGAAGATATATATGGGATTTCGGAGCCGAATGGCCAGTCTTGCTCCATTGCGCTACGCCTCGTATGAGTTAAATTCTACTTTGTTTCGTAGAATAAAAACTGCTTATTTTAGCAAAACACTTATTTTTCTTGTTATTTAATTTGCAGTAGGGTGTGTAAGTTCAGACTGAACACAATTTAATTTTTTATATATTTTTCACATTTACTGGGTTAAATATGATATTCTTCAAAAGTGAAAACGCGAAGATAGCGAAGTACTTATTTTATTGAATGACGACCGGTTTCGGAGGACTGTGCCACCATCATCTGGTCTTATTACATTTTATAAGTTGGTCATCTTATTTTAAAAATGGAGATAAAATAATAAGTGCAATATAGCATTTAGTCCACATGTAAAATACACAAATTAAAACATCACAGTTTCCAAGTATCTACATAATTACCCCGCAAATCACATTGTACTACAAGGCAGAGGGTTCATCGAACATATTTCTCGAGGAAAAGAGAACAACTATATCTTTCCGTTTTCGATCTCATTTCTCTTAATTTATCATGTCTTCCTTTGTAGGTGGGTGCTAACAAAATATCTTCGCATTCGGAAGAGAAAGTTGCTGAAAGAAATTTAGCAAATACATCTCGTCGCAACGAGTAACGCCTTTCTTTTAATGATTTCCACCCCAACTCGTGTATCATTTTCTTGACACTCTCCGCCCTATATCGCGATAATACTAAACAAACTGTCCTTCTCTGACCTTTTTCTAAAACGTTTGTCAGTCGCACTTGGTGGAGATCCCACAATGCGCAGCAATACTCCGAAATAGGACGCACAAGTGTAGTGTAGGCAGTTCCCTTAGTAGAATCGCTGCATCTTCTAATAGTTCTTCCAACGAATCGTAGTCATTGGTTCGCTTTCCCTACAATATTTCCTGTGTGTTCTTTGCAATTTAAGTTCTTCGTAATTGTTACTCTTAGGTATTTAATTGAATTGACGGTCTGCAGATTTTACTGATTTGTCGTGTAAATAGATTTTAACAGGTTTCGTTTAGTGGTCATATGAGTGACTTCACACTTCTCACTATCAATGGCCAATTGCCATTTTTTTCACTATGCTGATATCTTATTAAAATCATTTTGCAGTGGCTTTTCATCTTCTGGTAACCTAACTGACAAATGACAGCATCATCTGCGAACAGTCTTAGAGAGCTACACAGATTCTCTCCTAAATACACTATGTGCTCTATAACACTTCCATGTGGAATGCCAGAAATCACTTGTAATCGATGAGTTTCCATCAATTACAACGAACTGTGCCCTTTTTTGACTAGAAATCACGAATCCAATCGCACAACTGTGGCGATATTCCAAAAGCATGCCAATTTGATTAGAAGACGCTTTTGCTGTAAAGTGTCTAAAGCCTTCCGGAAATCTAGAAATACGGAATCTATTTGACATCCCTTGTGGATAGCACTCATAAAATCATTTGAGAAAAGAGCTAGCGGTGTTGCACAAGAACGATACCTTCTGAATCCACGTTGACTATGTGTCAATAGGTCGTTCTCTTCGAGGTAGTTCGTAATATTTGAGGAAAGTATATGTTCTAAGATCCTGCTGCAAACCTGTCAATGATATTGGCCTGTATTTCTGCAGATCACTCTTATGGCCTTTCTTGAATATTGGACTGACTTGTGCAACTTTCCAATCTTCGGGTACGGAACGTTCGATAAGCGAGCGGTTGTTTATAACTAGGTTTGGGGCTATTGCATTAGCATAATCGGAAAGGAATATAATTATTATACAATCGGGACCGGCAAATTTACTTTTGTTAAGTGATTTAAGTTGATTTAAACCTCCAGATGTCTCTACTTCTAATTTACGCATCCTGGCAGCTGTTGTTGATACTAATTCTGTATTATTTGCTTCGTCTTCTTTCGTGAAGGAATTTCGAAAAGTTGTGTTAAGCAATTCTGCTTTAGCAGAACTGTCACCAGTAGCATCACCATCACTGTCGCGTAGTGAAGGTTCTGATTGCGTGTCACTCCTAGTATACTTTACATACCGCCAGAAGTTCTTAGGATTATCTACCAAGTTATGTGACGGGGCTTGTGAAAGCTGGTATAAGCTTTTCGCATTGAAGTTCGAGGTAAATTTCGAGTTTCTGTAAAAGATTATCAGTATTGGGGATTTTGTGTCCGTAAATAGTAGGCATGCATTTTTCTTTGCTTTTTCAAGCTTTATATAACCTGTTTTTTGTTTAACGGCGGGTCAAACCCCTCTTATGTTAATTTGTTTGGTATGAATCTGCAAATTTTTGTCGATGTTACTTCTTTAACGTGAGCAACATCTGATCTACACTAACATAGTTTGTTTCGAAACACTGGAGATTCTCACTCAGGAAAGCGTTAATCGAATTTTTATGTGCTTTTTTGAATAGATATATTTTTCCTCTCTTTTTGGTAGATTTGGGAAATCCGATATTGATTGTCGCTACGACAACTCTGACTTCACTAATCCCTGTGTCTGTTTTGATGCTCTTTATTAGCTCCCATTATTTTGTTGCCAAGAAGACAATTATATTTTCACAATCATTTACTATTCTAGTCGGTTCATGAACTACCTGCTCAAGGTAATTTTCAGATAATGAGTTCAGTACGATTTCGGACGATGTTTTATGCTTGCCTCCGTTTTTAAACATGTATTTTGGTAACTTATCGAGTTTAAACGTCACCACCAATTAAAATTCTATGCTTGGGAAACGTTTTTGAAATTTGATCCAAGCTTTCTTTGAAGAGTTCTGCAATAGAATCATATGAGCCAGGGGGTTGGTAAAAACAGCCAATTATTAGTTTACCCTTATTGTCAGGTATAATCTCTACTCATACCACCTCACTGGAACTATCTACTTCAATTACGCTGTAAGATAAACCACTTGTGACAGCAATAAATACGCCACCTCCGGTTTTATTCTATCCTTTCTGAACACATTTTGCCCCTTAGCAAAAATTCTATGCATTATATTAGAGCTATGTTTCCTAGTGCTTTCCCCCACACAGCTACGACAACTTAAAACTGTTAGATCAATGATTTTTAGATCTGTACCTTTTGAGACTTAAACATTTCCTGCCTGTTTCTGAGGCCCTCTAAAAGAATGAATAAGCAGCACCACGCAGTTAGCGCTCCCGACCTTTGCAGCAGAAACTGGAACCCCAATAAAGATGGCGCAATCTACAGCCTACACTGTCGCAGAACCGTCTGATCCTCTGATGGAGACGCTCCACTCGGCTCTGTACCAGAGTTCAACGGTAGGTCCGTCAACTATACTGCAGATTTTGACCTCTGCTTTCATCTTGCAAGACTGGCAGTCTTCAAATAGCCGCTCTAAATCTGGGAGAATCGCTTCAGATCGAAAGAAACACGTATCATTGATACCGAAGAAATCAAACACCTGCTGCACCTCGTACCCTTCATGGCATCCGGAAGGACCCGTTTCACGGCTGGAACTACACCAACCAGTATGCACACGCAGTGCACGTTGGGCAGCCATCTTCCTAAGGAGCAAAAATTTCGCCAATAAATTTCAAACCTTTGTAGGAGTAAATCTTAGTGACGAAAGCGTTCTTGAGCATTTTCAGTAAACTACTGAGTCTAGGAAGTAATTCTAGTTCTTTTAAGGAAAGTGTCTTTACAACTTTTCGTCCTTTTGAGTCACTGCATGTCGTTAAATGGCATGGCGAATCAGTATTCAACTGCACAGTCAGTGATGGCCAGCGACATGATACAGTTGCAATGCATGTGATTTTAACGGACTTGATCAACTCGCGGAACTGCAGTTTTTATTAAGAAATTTCATTATTTTAGCGACGGTTCTGCTGTACAATACAAACGTTTTAAGAGCTTCCTATATCTTTGTCATCATAAAATTAATTTTGGCATTATTGCTGAATGGCATATTTTTCGGAACAAGCCATGGGAAATCGCCATGTGATGGATTTGGGGGCGCAGATAAGCGTCTAGCAGGAAGAGCTAGCTATCCTTCAGCGCCCAGTTGACAACCAAATGTTGACACCAACAGTTCTGTTTGAATATTGCAAAAAAGTTTTGCATGGCATTGAATTTATTTATATTATAATATATTATTGAATATGCAAAGTGGTTTTCACAAAAATGGCTCTAGTACTTGAATCAAGTTACACTCATGTTGGTCCCTCAGGTACATACTGTAAAAATTTAATCAAAATTGGAGATGGTCGAGCTGGGAGCCCTTGGACACTTCATGTGGAACAACAGTACATTCTATCAAATTATTTATGCTCTTATCGAAGCATCCTGTATATACCTCAATATACCAAAATATAAGTTTTTTTTAAAGTTGTGAAAAAAAGTTCGTAATCTTCTCGGACAATTTATCTCAAATTTATATCCAATTCTCTGACAATTCTCTCTAACACATGGGTATAGTAATTTTATGAAGTATACTAGAGATAAACAGCGATCTTGATACAGTTATTAAAATTAAAATTAAAATCAGTACATGTCGGATTATTATTATTATTATTATTATTACTTCATTACCCGCTTGTCTATTGTACATTATCTTCAAATGGATACCACCATGATGACAGGCGGTGGCGTTGGACAAACCAGGCCGCAATTTTAACTTCACGTTTGTGCGACCTGCTCTGTCCACCACCAACTCCAGCCATTGTGGTAGTATCCATTTGAAGAAGATCTACAATAGACTGAAAACGGTAATGAAAAACTACAATTCTGCAAAGTGGACTGATTTTAATTTTACCTATGTGGATGTTGAATCACAGACGTTGCCGATGTGGGATAGCTTGCGTGCCTCAACGATACAGATAGCCGTACCGTAGATACAACTACAGCGTAGGGATGTCTGTGGAGAGGCCAGACAAACATGAGGTTCCTGAAGAGGGGCAGCAGCCTTTTCAGTAGTTACAGGGGCAACAGTCTGGATGATTGACTGAGCTGGCCTTGTAACATCAGCTAACGTGGCTTTGCCATACAGTTACTGCAAACGGCTGAAAGCAAGGGGACACTACAGGCGTTACTTTTCCCGACGACATGCAGCTCTACGGTATGGCTATATGATGAAATCTTCTCGAGTTAAATATTCTGGAGTTAGTCCCCCATTCGGATCTCCGGCCGGGGACTACTCAGCAGGACGTCGTCATTAGAAAAGAAAACACTGGTATTCTACTGATCGAAGCGTGGAATGTTAGATCCCTTAATAGGATGGGGCGTTTATAAAATTTAAAAAGGGAAATCGATAGGTTGAAGTTAAATACAGTAGGAATTAGTAAAGTTCGGTGGGGGGGAGGAACAGGATTTCTGGTCAGTTGTTGGTAATACATGAGTAGGTCTAATAATGAATAAGAAAATAGGAATGCGGGTAAATTACTACGAGCAGCGTAGTGAGTGTATTATAGTAATCATGGTAGATAGGAAGCCAACATCGGTCACAGTAGTACAAGTTTATATGTCCATTACCTCTGCCAATGATGAGGAGATGGGCAAAATGTATGAGAAAATAAAAGAACTTACACAGTTCTGAGAGGTAAAATTAAATGTGATGAGTACTAGTATTCGGTAGGAAAAAAAATGGAAGAGAAGGAAAAACAGAAGGTGAATACTTACTGGGCAAACTGAAAGAGGAATCAGCTTGGTAGAATTTTGTATGGACCATAATTTAACCATAACAAACACTTGGTTCAAGAATCATGAAAGAAGGTAGTATACGTGGAAGAGACCAGGAGTTACCGGAAGATACCAGATAGATTTTAAACTGTAAGACATATTCAGGGGTTGATATAGACTCAGATCATATCTTATTGGTTATGAACTGTTGACTGCAACTGAAGAAACTGCAGAAAGGTAGGACTATAAGGAGACGGGACCTGGATAAATTGTAGGAACCGGAAGTCCTGGAGAATTTCAGAAGCAGATTTGGACAACAATTGACTGAAACGAGGGAAAATAAAACAGTAGAAGAGGAATGGGTAGGTTTAAGAGATGAAATAGTCAAGACAGAAGAGAACCAAATAGGCGGAAAGTCAAGACCTCCAAAAAATTCTTAGATATCACAGGAAAGAATTTAATTGATGAAAGGAGAAGATATAAAACTGCAGTAAATGAAACAGGCCAAAATGGAGTACATACGAGTAACAAATGAGATTGACAGAAAGTGAAAAATGGCTAAGAAGGATTGACTGTGTAAATCTCTAGAAGATTGTATAACTAGGAGAAAAGTAGATAATGGCTAAGGAAAATAAGAGACATCTAGAGACAAGAAAATTACCTGTATGAATATGTAGAACTCAGATGGAAAACCAGTTCTGAGTAAAGAAAGGAAACTTGAAGGGTGGAAAGAATATAAAGAGGGTCTCTGCAAACGAAATAAAAGAGACATCTGGAGACAAGAAAATTACCTGTATGTAGAACTCAGATGGAAAAGCAGTTCTGAGTTAAGAAAGGAAAACTGAAAGGTGGAAAGAATATAAAGAGGGTCTCTACAAACGAAATGAATTGAGAAACGATATTGTTAGAAGGGAAGAAGATGTAGATGATGATGAGATACTATACTGAGAGATGAATTTGACGGAGCACTGAAAGACCTATGTCGAAACAAGGCCGCTGGAATAGATGGCATTCCCTTTAGAGCTACTGAAGTCTTTGGGCGAACCTGCCATGACAAAACTATTTCACCTGGTGCACCTGGTGTGTAAGATGTATGAGACAGGCGAAATACCCTCAGACATCAAGAAAAATGTTGTAAACCCCATTCGAAAGAAATCAGTTGCAGACATGTGTGATAATTACAGAACCATATTTTTAATTATACATGTTTCCAAAACTGTATCAGGAATTATTTACAGAAGGATGGAAAGGCTGGTAATGCTGACCTCGGGGTTTCAGGAGGAACGTAGGAAAAAGGAAGGCGATAATGTCCTTACGACTGGTCTTACAAGAAAAGCTAATCCTACATTTCTAGCTTTTCTAGATTTGGAGAAAGCTTTTGTCAATGTTGATTTGAATACACTCTTTCAAATTCTGAAGGCAACTGGGTTAACGTTCAGGGAAATAAGGGTTATTTACAACCTGTACAAAAGCCATACCGCAGTTCTTAGAGTTGAAGCGCATGAAAGAGAAGCATTAGTTAGTAAGGTAATAAGACAGGGTTGTGGCCTTTCCCCAATATCATGCAATTTGTACAACGGAATGGACATTGTGTTGAAATGAGGATATAAGATGAATATTAACATAAGCAAAACAAGGGTAATGGAATGCAGTCTTAGAACATCAGGCGAACTGAAGGAATTAAATTAGATAGCGAATCAATAAAGGTGGTAAATGAGTTTTGCTACTTGGGCAGTAAAATACCATATGATGGTCGTAGTACAGAGGATATAAAATGCTGAACGACAATTGAATGAAAAGAAGAATTCTGAAGATTAGGTGGGTGGACTGCGTAACTAATTAGGAGGTACTGAACAGAATTGGGGAGAAAAGGAATTTTTGGCATACCTTGACTAAAGGAAGGGATCGATTGGTAGGACACATTCAGAGACATCAAGGAATTGTGAACTTAGCATTGGAGGGAAATGTGCGTGGTAAAATTCGCAGAGGGAGATCAAGAGATGAATATAGTAAGCAAATTTAAACTGATGTAGGTTGTCGTTCTTATGATTTTAGAGTAGGGTGGAGAGCTGCATCAAACAAGTCTCCGGACTGAAGACACAACAACATTGTAATGTTTACAATTACAATGTTATTGACAAAACGCAATGTTTTCATTTCTTCACCCTGAACTTTAATTAAATCTCCAAATTTCTCCTTGCTTCCCTTAACAGCTTGCTCAATGTACAAATTGAATAGCGTTGGAGAAAGGCAACTACCTGATTTACACCCTTCCCAACCTCTGCATCCCTTTCATGCCCTTCAAGTCTGAGAACTGCTGTCTGGTTTTTGTACAAGATGCAAATAACCGTTCCCTATATTCCTGCTTATTTCAGAATTTGAAAGAGTATATTCCAAATAACATTTTCAAAAGCTTTTTCCAAGTCTACAAAAGGTAGACATGTAGGTTTGCCTTTCCTTAATCAATCTTATAAGATAAGCCTTAAAGTGAGGATTGCCTCCCTAGTTCCTACATGTCTCTTGAATCCGAACTGGTCCTCCCCAAGGTCGGCTTTTTCCAGTTTTTGCATCCTTCGGTAAATAATTCGTGTTAAAATTTTGCAGCCATGCAGAACTGATGGTTCTCTAATTTTCACACCTGTCTTCGCCTGCTTTCTTTGGATTGGGGATTAATACATTTTTCCGAAGGTATGACCCCCGTTTCATACATCTTACGTACATGGTCAAACACTTTCGTCATGACTGGCTCTCCCAGAGACTTCAGTATTTCTGAGGCGATGTCGTCCACTTCAGGGGCCTAGTTTCGACGTAGGTCTTTCAGTGCCCTGTCAAATTCTTATCTTAGTATAGTATCACCTATGTCATATTCATCTACTTCCCTTTCCATTCCTACAATATTCTCTCTAAGTTCATTTCCTAAGAACTGGTTTTACAACTGAGTTCTTGATATTCATACAGCTGATTTTCTTGTCTCTAAATGTTTCTTTTATTTTCCTGTAGGCGCTATCTATTTTTCCCCTATTTATACATTCTTCTACAATCTTGCATTTGCCTTCTAGCCAGACCTGCTTAGCTATTTCACATTTCCTGTCAATCTTGTTTCTTAGTCGTCTGTACTCCATTTTGCCTGTTTCATTTTTTGCGTTTTTATATTTTCTTCTTTCATCAATTGAATTTAGTATTTCTTGTGATATCCAAGGATTTTTGTAGGTCTTGACTTTCTATTTTGTCCTCTGCTGCCTTCACTATTTCATTTCTTAATGCTACCCATTCTTCTTCTACTGCTTTACTTCTCCCCGTTTCTGTCAATTGTTGCCTAAAGCTCCCTCTGAAATTCTTAAGAACTCCACGTCCACCTCCTTAGTTTCCTACCTTTTTGTGGTTTCTTCAGTTTCAGCCTACAGTTCATAACCAACAAGTTATGGTCAGAATCTATATCTGCCCCTGGGTATGTCTTACAGTTTAAAACCTGGTTCCGAAATCTATGACTTATCATTATAAAATCTACCTGGTACCTTCCGGTGTCTCCTGGCCTCTTCCACGTATGCGAATTTCTTTCATGATTCTTAAACCACGCGTTTGTTATGATTAAATTATGTTCGTTGCGAAAGTCTACCAGGCGATCTCCTCTTTCATTTCTTTTGCCAAGTTCATACTTTATGGTAAGGAAAACACCTCTGCAGACTACAGAGAATCTTGGTAATCATTATGGCGACCCTGCACCTTCGATTAGAAGAGTTTATATGTGGTATCAAAAATTTTAAAGCGGCCAATGTTCAAATGTTTGTATAGCTTATGGGACTTAACTACGGGGTCATCAGTCCCTAAACTTACAAACTACTTGTAAACTAGCTAATACTAAGGACGGCACAAATATCCATGCCCGGGGGGGGGGGGGATTCGAACCCCGTACCGTAGTGGCCGTGCAGACCGTGACTGGAGCGCGTCAGTCCCCTCGGCCACCGCGGCCGGCTTCGAAGTGGCCAAATTGGCACAAGTGACGCTGAACGTTCTGGATGCCCTGCAGAGGCTATGACTCCAGAAATCATGGATAAAATCCATGATATGGTGACTGATGACAGAAGCGTTAAGGTGCGTGATATTGCTAGTGCTGTGGGCATCTCGAGTGAACAGGTACATGATCTCTATATATAAAAATGTTGTGTTGGTTTGTGTGTGTTTGAAAATCTCAAAAATCTCTTCACCGGTTGAGCTCCAAATTTGTCACAACCTATACACTCTAACACTGGATGGTTCTTAGACATCTATTTTTTTAATATATCACTCATGACCTATATATGTGGCACTTTTGCGATTTTTGGCATCAACGTTTCCACAGTATAAAATTTATTTAAATTAGTATGTGATATATATTTAAATTATAGGTATGTAAAAACATCCGCGTAATCCAGTAGTACGCTGTATCGTTATTTCAATGCATTCGGTCAAGATGTTTCGGAGGTATAAGAAATTGAACATAAGACTAAACATCGTTCTGAGTTTCTAAGACGAGATACAGGAATGGTAGGCAATGACGAAGAAGGGAGGGGAGATATACACGTACTACTTTAATTGTAACCAAGAAACCAAATACCAATTTTTGTAGTTCAAACTGCAAAACTAGCTTAATAGCAGCATTTTCAAAAAATTTTTCATCCGCAATTTCACACCCTCATGGGCTGATTTTCAGAGAAAGCTAAAAGACTCCTTTTTTAAAATTTTAACAAGAAACCGTATACCAATTTATGTACGTCTAGCATCAAAATTGACTGTATAACAGCGTATTTTCGAAAAATCTTTTCAACCCCTATTTCACCGCCTTCGAGACGGAATATTGAAAAATTGCTTCTTAAACGTCGCCAACAGTTTAAGATGAATACACTCTGCAAATTTAAAGTTTTTATCATCAGTGATATGGCTGGGCGATGATGAGTCATTCATTTAATCTGTCAGTCAGTCACTCGGAACATTGTCTTTTATTTATAGATATTATGCGTTGCAAGCTGTTGTGATCTCTCTCGACGGTGGTCTATGCAGTGTTCCCTGTTATATACTGAATATTATCTAGCGGAGCGCAGCTGAGTCGTTCACAAAGCCGCTTACCAAGTCGCGCGAATGGGAGGACCGTACTGCTGCTCAACGAATAGCTGTACGATGAACATATGGACTCCATGAGTGCCAAACAATAGCCTCCTCAATAGTGTAACGAATCATTGGTGATACTGGTTAATATAAACGTTGGGGATATTAACACACAGATATAATTTCGTCATTCTTACAGTCCTGAGCCATGGATTGAATTTATCCCAACGCGGCGGCGCAGCCTGCCAATGTTGGCAACGAAATGTTCGCTTCGTGTGGATAATTAACTTTTTCTCAGGACAACCTTACAGTCAGAGCGCAAGCACAGACTCAATTATATGTTATATTATGAGCACAAAAGCAAGTTCCTCTCAGTCACTGTTACTGGTTGCTCGGCTAAATTTTACTTACGGTGTCAGCAGCGGCGAGTTGTAATGTTGGCAAGGTAATCTTTAGTTTAGAAGTATAATTGATTTATTGACAGAGGTTCGTATAGGAACGTATTAACGACAGAGCAGATTTGCATTAAATTGTTATTTTATGGCAAAGAACGATTCATTCAAAATACTTTTTCTGATAAGGATCTCCTTCGAATTACCACTGCATTATAGAGAATAACATCCCCAGGTAACACTCGGGATCAAATGCTTTATAATAATGTTTGCAATTAAAGTAGCTGGTCTTCTAACGATATATAGCTATCGGATGTGCGTTTCTAAATCCCTGCCGACAAAAAATCGACAATTACTATCATAGAATTAATTGGAAGTGAAGGGGTTATTTTACTTACGGCAGCTGCGGCATTCCGTGCTAATGTAACATTTCATGGTAAACGCGGAACATATATAACTGAGTTTTCAAAGAACAGTCAAACGATTTTGGCAACATCAGCCGCTGCCGCAGGTAAAATTTTACCTAAATTATACAAATACATCAACATGGAAAATGACGTATCGATTTTCGATTATAATTTTACAAGGAGGTCAATAAAACTTACATAATTCAATAGGCGCTTTGCCATAGATGCGTGCAAGACGTAAATCATGTGAATACGTAGCCATTGAGAGAGGAAAAAGGAATCAGATGTTTCATATCTATATCTCTGATCACACTTTAAATTCTCCAGCTGCCAAATAAGCGTCGAAAATTGAGGTGGTACCAACTTCTGCCTTGCGTACTGGTGAGATGCTATGGTAAAACTGCGACACGAAAGCAACAACTTCTCGTGGAAACGCATTTTACATACGCTCATGTTTAATGGTTAATTTTCAGTAAGACAGATCATGATATTAGCAATGGAAACCAATTCTGAACAAAACGTTTATGTTATTTCATTTTATTTTATGTAACAGTAACTTTGTGATACTTTCCAGCAGATAACACATAATTTTTAATTTCTTCATTTTATGTAGGTACGACGAGCGAAAGACGAGACGTGCATAGAGATAGCTGGAGGAGGAGATTGAAGATGAATGGGAGAAAAGAGGCCGGGGATTAGGTAGAGGGAGGATAAAGAAGTAGATGGTGGGGATGGGAAATAGATGGAAAGAATGTAGAAAACAATAGCTTTTTATTAAGATGGTCCAGAGTCGGTAAACTGATATGTTTGTGGAAAAAACGAACGACAAGAAATGTAATCTATCTTAAGGGTATCTGTGAAGCTAACTTTTCATTTTACTTACTATAATTTCGCCTTAAATAGCCAACGAACGATATTGTTATGCTTGAAGCAATCTCTCGGGGATTCTATGTTCTGACGACCGGGTTTAGATAGTGTTTTGCATACATATTTAGACATGAGACAGCTACCCGCAGTATGGGTGCCGCGATTGCTCACGCTTCACCAAAAACGGAATCGGGTGAAGTGTTGCAAGGAGGGTTTGCAGCTGTTCAGGAAGAATCCACAGGACTTTAAGTGTTGTTTCGACACTGTAGATGAAACAAGGTTACGTGACTATACTCCAGCGGCCAAAGGACACTCTAAACAATGGGTTACCAAGGGAGAATCTGCACCAAACCAGGCCAACACCGGTCCTTCTGCCGGAAAGGTTACGGCGACGGTCTTTTGGGATTCTCAAGGGATAATCCTCAGCGACTATCTGTAACAGGGTAAAACTATTACAGGTGCATATTATTCATCGTTACTCGGGCGTTTGAAAACCAAGCTTCAAGAAAAATGTCGGCGACTGGCCCACAAAACAGTCCTTTTCCATAACATCAGCAGTTGCGATCGCCAAATTGTTGGGAACAGGATTCCAACTCGTTTCACATCCCCCCTATTCTTCAAACGTGGCTCCCTCGGACTACTGTTTCTTCCCCTATTTGAAGAAATGGCTGGCGGCACGAAGATTTCATTCAAATGAGGAGGTGATTGCAGAAACTAATAGACACTTTGCCGTCTTGGACAATTCCTATTATTTGGAAGGGATCAACAAATTAGAACAGCGTTGGACGAAGTGTGTAGGTCTTAAATTGGTTTTCCCCAAACACGTTAGTACTTTTTATTTTTGAACCGACTTTTCGAGCGCACCACATATAGTTGTTAGAAAACTCAAATGTGTTCATGTTTTTTGAATATCTTCGTAGCACCGGAATGGCCGTGTAGTATTGAGCGTCCCGTTACCCGTTAAAGATCGTGCGTCCACTCGTGTCGGAGGATGGAGTCCTCCCTCGGGATTGGATGGATTTGTTCTCTTTAGTGTAGGTCAATTTAAGTATTTTAAATCTGAGGACCGATGACCATAGTTTCGTCTTTAGAATTCCAAACATTTGAACATTATATATACACATGTATTCGGACTGAAATAGAAGGTCGCCGATTGGCCCACAAAAAGTTCCCTTACCTAATATCAGCAGTTGCGGTCGCAAAATTGTTGGGAAGAATGGGTGGAAAAAGTTCTAAAAGATCTAACTAAAGGAAAAAAATGTTGTTTACGGCTCAAAGTCGTACCAAACGAGACTCATTCTTGTGTCCCTTTAGTGCTGCATAGTTGGTACTTTATGAATTACAACAAATGAAATGTAGGCTTTTGAAGACCTGTTAACACATACTTATTCCCTGCTGATTTTACTATTACAGAAGCAAATACATTATAATGATATCTTTGAAGTTCGTTCGTTGTTCAAGTAATATGTTTTTAGACTTCTTTAGATTTTTGATTGCTGCTCGAAAGCGGGGACATACATAAGGTGATTTTTATATGGTTATTGTACTTGGTAACAGGGATGCAGACATGATATGAAACTTCAAATATTTCAGTTACCAACTAAACTTTCTGTCATTTTCAACAGTGTTTCTCAACCTGTGGGTCACGACTCCCAGGGGAGTCGCCAAGTTTTCCTCGGGGGTTCGCCGTACTTGCACCATAAAGTAACTGAGGGTTCAGTAATACAGAAACGTGTGCCTAATTTAAATTTATTCAGTGTTAAAATAAAATTCATTATGAGCTGACATAAGGCAGGGAGGGCTCTAGAGGCGTAGTGTTTCCAGATTTCCTAGGGGAGTAAACAGTGAACAAAAATCGCTTGTAACCCGGCCAGGGGACATTTACCACTACAAAAAAAAAAAAAAAAAAAAAAAAAAAAAAAAAAAAAAAAACCCACACAAATGTGCCTCGGAACAGGATGGAGCACCATATGACCAAAACGGCTATGCTCCCCGGTTTACGAGTGGGCACATGGAACGTTAAAAGTCTGTATAGACCTGGAACGGTTAAAACAGTAGTCTCATAATTAGAATGGTATAAAGTGAACGTTACTGCAATACAAGAAACAAGATAGTGAGAGGAAGGAATATTACGTCAGAAGAAATCAGTGATCTTTATGGAGGTTGCGAAATGAGTGGTAAGCATGAAAATGTAGCGGGGTTTGTGGTGAGTGACCGTATGGTAGTACAAGTGAAGCGATTCATTGCAGTCAACAAGAAGATATCATGTCTAACCATCAGGCATAAGTATGGAGATCTAACCCTTGTTAATGGATATGTAACAGCTAACTTAAGTGATGAAGAGGAGAAAAGTGAGTTCTATGAATAACTGGAAACAACATAAATCATAAGATTATTTAGGGAGACTTCAATGCTAAACTAGGACAGGAAGGCATGTATAGACCTACGATTAAAATAAAGAGCCTACATGCAGTAACATTTTTGTGTCACAAACAGATCCACAAAAGCACTTGTGTCTCCCCTTATGGTAACACCGTCAAACAGGTAGATCATCTGTTGATACATGAGACAAACAAGAAGTGTGTAATGGATGTGAGATCGTACAGAGGAGCAGATGCGGACGCAGAACAATATCTAGACACTGGAAAATTATGGTATTAGATGTGTTACAAATTAAGAAAAAGATCAACACGCTCAATAGACAGTTTGATATCGAGAAGTTAAAGGATCCACAGTTGCACCAGTAGTATAACGTGACGTAACAAAAGAAGTTTCAAGCATTAGCATCGAACCACGCTGATACAATCAGTGTTAAAAATCGATGGGAACACACAAAACCTTTTGTAACTGAAGCAGCCGAAGAAATTTTAGGGGAGAGAAAGTTAACAACGAGGAATAAGTGGTTCAAGGAGACATGTAAACAAGCAGTGAAGGCTAGAAATAGAGCGAGGGCAGTACGCATGCTGCATAAACAATGTACGAAATAGCAGGAAGCACTCAAGAAGCAAGGGCAGTACACATGCATCATAAACAATGTACGAAATAGCAGGAAGCACTCAAGACCGTAAGAAGAGAACAAAGAAGAGAAAAGAAAGTTCACGAGCAACTTGATAAATGAGACTGAAAAGACTAATACAATATCAAACAGCAGGAAAATATTCCACACGTTGAAACATGTGAGGAATGGTCACAGAAACAGACCTTTACTTATTGATGATAAGGATGGAAATATGCTGACAAGGAAAATATTCTCAATAGGTGCAGAGAATATTTTGAAAAGTTATTAAATGCTTAAGACCCCAAAGCGTCTTGCCAGAAGAGGGAAGTGCAGGAGATGAGACCAAAATTGATGTGACTCTCCAAGATGTAGAAACAGCAATGAGGAAACTAAAGAAGGCTCCACGAGAAGATAGCATAACGGCAGAGATGTTGAAATCAGAACGCTACAGAAAGAGTCTTACCATCTCATAATGGAAATATGGGAAAAGGAGGAAATCCCAGAGGAATGGAAAGTAGCAATTATCACTGCATAAAAAGAACAATAATATGAATTGTAACAACTACAGAGGCATCTCTGTCTTATGTATAAAGCCCTGTCATTAATAATTCTTGAAAAGCTTAAAGCTTAGAAAAGCTTAGAAGATATTCTAGGAGAGTACGAGGCAGGCTTCCGACCAGGAAGATAAACCATTGATAAAAGTTTTACCATGAGTCAAATATGGGAAAAGTGCTGGGAATTCAACCATCGGTTTCTTGCGACATTTGTGGATTTCTCAAAAACTTATGACAGCATCCACAGATTAAGTATGAACATCGTCCTGAGAGAGTTTGGTGTATCAATGAAGTTAATAAATGTGGTAAAGGTGTGCACAGCGGAGACAAAATGTGGAATTCCAGTGGCAGCTGTCCAAAGAATTCACTATTACAACAGGTGTGCGACAAGGCGAGGTTATTTCACCACTGTTATTTGTCCTGGTCCTAGAGAAGGTAATCAGAAAAATGAAAAGAGAAAGCAAAGAGGTGAACCTGAATGAATGAACAGACTTATTAGGATATGCAGATGACATTGGAGTGCTAGGAGAGTCTGAGGCCGGCCGCGGTGGCCGAGCGATCTGCTGCGTGCCAGTCACAGTCTGCACGGCCGCTGGAGTCGGGGGTTCGAATCCCCCCTTGGGCATGGATGTTTGTGCCGTCTTTAGTGGAAGCTAGTTCATAAGTAGTTTGTAAGTTTTGGGACTGATGACCCCGTAGTTAAGTCCCATAAACTCTACAAACATTTGAACACTTTTGAGAGTCTGAGGGAGAGCTGGTTCAAACTCTGAAGGACCTAGCGCAAAATACAAAAACGATCGGGCTACGGATTACTGCGGAAAAGACGTAGGTAATGGAGGTATCCAGGTAGGCATTTGGAACTTCGCTAAAGTGGAAAATTTCAAGTACCGGGTTCGCAGTTCAACAGACAAAATGATTTCAAGCAGGAAGTGAACCAATGCATTGTTAATGGATCTAAAACATATTTCAGTATGGGGCAGATAATGTCATCTAAGAATCTGTCAATAAACTAAATGCATACTATGCAGTAATAATACCAGTGTTGTTTTATGGAACACAAAACTTCAGCTCAAGGAAAGAAGAAGAGAACTTCTTGGTGTCTGAAAGAAAAATCATCATTCAGATCTTTGGGCCAGTCTGCGAAGAGAAGTCATGAAGACGGACACAGAACAAAGAACTGTATGAGCTAATGAAGCAACCCAACATTGTACAACAACTGAAAGCGCGGAGAATAAGACTGGCAGGCCTTATAGCTAGGAGACTATACACCTTACGGGCAAAATCCGTTATTATGGCAAGACCTGATGGCACCCATCCAATTGGAAGACCCAGAAAGCGATGGGAGGATGAACTACGAAAAGACCTTTGTCAGCTAGGAATCCATGAGAACTGGAATCAAAGTGCACAAGATCGTCATCTATGGAAGAGCATTATGAGGTCAACGCATGATTTATAGGTTCCTCGATTGCCGATGTGATGAACAGATCATAATACAATGTGTTAATGATGAATATACGCTAGGTCTGAATACTGCTTCCACGAGCCAATCAGACAGGTAAAATAAGTTACTTTACAAAAAATTCGAAAAAAAGACCTGCTTCTTTACGAATTGTCCATAAAGTGAGACCTTTCTTACTTGTCATAATTCGCTTCTGAGTCTAGTCTGAAATGCGAAACACTCATTAAGCTAAATATATTTTTCTGTTGGAAATCATGTAAAAATGGAATAATGTGTTCCATTCAGAAAAATACACACAAAAATCTTCGTTCAACTAATTAAACAAAAAAAGCTGAAGCAAGAGATAGTTTTTTTTTCTTTGAGATAACAGTTTTTTAAGGTTCGTGAGGAGCTGGGCTCGCCGGAGTTCGTTTTGCTTGGAAGAAGGTCGCCTGACAATTCATACTTGGAAATTGGTTGCATATTCGAAAGGTTGATCAACACGGTTCTGCACTAAATTAACTTTCTCTGGGAAACTTCTTTGGCCGTCGCCGTCCTTCCAGCGCCTGGCATCTCTTGTAATCCCATGCCTGCTATTTTCCGCTGCGCCCTTTTACGCAGGCTTTTGATACGCCGCATCATTCATATCTTGGGTAATATACAGAAAGAAAAATGAAGGAGTTACGAATTCTAGCAACCTGCTTTAGTGAGAAAGTAGAAAGACTAAAATGAAACGAGATACAATTTTTTTTTCCCCTGAGAACTCTATAGCTCTTTCCCATTTCTCATGAATACAAACTGCACGCACGAGTATCTGCTCTGTATGGTAATACATTATAAAAGAACTGAAAATTCAAGTATGGAGATGAAATGCAACATTAAGCTGTATCATACCTAATAAAATGATTTCTAATGGACACACAATAAAATAATACGTGTCTTAACCACCCAGTCTCTCTCTCTCCTCAGACACTATGACGGTTTTCCTCATTAATTGAATTGCTGATAACTTTTGTTGAAAGAGATCCAGACAGGTGTTATTCCATGTGGGATACATCAATATGCGATGCTCCAATATGACTCGTAGAAAGCAGTGGTACGAATTCGGAAGGATTCACCTACTGATCTGTTAAAAAAAACTCTACTCCAAACTCCGATTCACTGTAAGGTACCCTTATGAGAGGATCTGTTGTTCTACCGTGTGATTTCTCAATACATGGAGGCGTCAGATGTTATTTTCGGGTATCAGAGATTTTTAACATTCAGAAACGTGTAGGAGGTCCAACTGAGATTACTTTATTTCAAGAAAAATAGCTGAATTAAAAATAACTAAATCTGTGATGAGCCCAGTTAAGTCTCAACTGATTCCACATTCATTACACAATAAAGAAGTTAAATTTTGAGTAATATTTTCTTTGAAGGTACAAAGGAAGAAAGGAAACCGTTTCCAATAATATACGTATTTTTCATTGTGACAGTGTCTCGAAATGCATTACTATTCTGATTAGCATTCACTCTTGATACTAGCAAATCATACTCACAGTAATATATACCAGAGATTGGTTAGACAACGATTTCTATGACCAGTTAAACTTCAATCAATCAAACATACATAAAATTAACTAGCATAAGTACAGTAATAGTTTCAGTCAACAGCCTGTCTTGATTAATTCGAGCTACTCTTCCAATATCAAACTGTCATTGTTGTATTCAATCAATCACTTTTTGTATCACGAAGGAAATAATACTTTTAAGTTTTTTAGCACGCAGAAGTGTTATTCAGAGAAGAAATTTGATATGCACGCACTGTGAATGAGCACTCCATTCCTTAAATAATTTACAATGGACGTGGTGTCTGAAACTATTATGCCACCGTAGTCGTTTATATGGTCACATATTTTGATGCTAGGTAAGTTACACTGTTCAATTCCTGTAACATTACGTGGAAATCGTAAGGACAAGACAAGTTAATGACTTTAAATAAAATCTTCATTTAGTGTTCCTTGTTTATTTGGCTTTACGAAATTACCTGATAAGAACTTAATTTCTAATTATTATTTCGTAATTTTTGGCGTTAAATGCTTAAAATACTAATTTACACAATACTAAACCTCTAGAAGAAATCTGCAAGAGAAGCACACAATTATTAAAAAACAAATCAGAGGAAGAGATGGGAAGAGAGGGCAGGAAATGGAAAGTGGTCTAACTAGTGTCTGGAATAAGTAAATTACCGGGCGACGCTGGGTTTTCAGCTACTGCTATATAAAATATTATTACAATAAGGTTTCCGCTTGGTGATGAAATGTAATGTTTTTTCACCAATGCTCCAATGAAAGACATGGAAAAATGTTTGTAAGCCTATTGGACCAAACTGTTATGGTCATCAGTCCCTAGACTTACAAACTACATCTATCGTACACTAAAGACAACACACACGCATGGCGGGGACTGCCTCCGAGTTCGTGGAATGACGCCTTAGACAACGCTGTCACTTCGCGCGGCGGAAGAAATGAAAGGCCATAAAAGTTAATATACCGGTTAATTTTCAGTGATAAGCACAATTTGATGTTCGCCATAAAGTAACACAAACAATGCGTGCATTAATAGAGCCAACAGAATCCTTGTTGCAATTGTTGTCCCTGAAAAAGTCTCGTAAAATTAACGAAATTTTTGTCATATCTTACGAAAATATTAGCAAGTACTTCGCTTTTAAAAGTAACATTGTGACTGCAGTAACCTGTCTTCGACTATTGCACAATTTTCCTTAGCACAGCCCACGTATTGCAACTGTACTGCGGCTAAACTGTGCCCTGTTGCGGTGGTTAGGTGGAGGACGCAGAGAGTGGGTGCTTTCATCAAACGGTAGCGCTATTGCTCTTAAAGGTCGCGACAGTATTGGCTCCTGTGTGTATCACTATATGGAAGTTATAATGGTATTGTGTCGTTATTGAAGACTTTGTTTTCACGCCACGTTATGCAGGATTATTTTGTAGTGCGAGACTTATCTGGTTCATATATACAGGATGGTCCATTGATAGTGACGTGGTAAATATCTCACGAAATAAACATCAAACGAAAAAACTACAAAGAAAAAAACTTTTCTTGCTTGAAGGGGGAAAAACATAGCGCTACGGTTGGCCCGCTGCATGTCACTGCCATAGATCAAACGGACATCAGCTGCATTTTTTTAAAATAGTTATCTCCATTTTATTACATATTTGTCTAGTACGTAACTAAATATGAGAGTTGCATTTGAAACACTATTATCGCTTTGTCGTAGATGGCGCTGTAATATTCACAAACATATTGCTCACAATTTTAGACGAACAGTGGGTAACAGGTAGGTTTTTTAAATTAAAACACCTAAGAAGCTACGTTTGAACTTTATTTCGGTTGTTACATGTACTTTTCTGAAATTATCATACATTATGAGAACGCATGTTGTTACTGCGTGATTACCTGTAATTACCACATCACTTCCGTAAATGCTCAAAATGATGTCACTCAACTTCAATGTATTTGGCAATACGCGTAACGAAATTCCTCTCAACAGCGAGTACTTCGCCTTCACTAATGTTCTCATCTGCATTGACAATACGATGACGCACGTTTATAGGCGTTGTCGGTGAATGACGATAACAAATATCCTTCAATTTTCCCCACAGAAATAAATCCGGGGATGTAAAACCCGGTAAACGTGCGGGCCATGGTATGTCATTAAATATACCATTTAAGACCGATTCAACTGCACGCGAGCCATGTGCCGGACATCCATCGTGTTGAAAGTAAATCGCCATTCTGTTTTCCAGAGAATCATCTTCTAGTAAAATCGGTAGAACATTACGTTAAGATATCAGCATAGATTGCACCATTTAGATTGTCATCCATAAAATAGGGGCCAATTATCCTTCCTACCATAATGCCGCACCATACATAAACCATCCAAGGTCTCTGTTGTTCCATTTATCGTAGCCATAGTGGATTTTCCTTTGCCCAATAGTGCATATTATACCGGTTTACGTTACCTCTGTTTATGAATGATGCTTTGTCACTAAACGGAACGCGTGAAAAAAAAATGTTATCATTCCGTAATTTATTTTGTGCCCAGTGGCAAACCTGTACACGACGCAAATCCTAGTGCATAGACATACGGTACGGATGAAATATATGTTAAATTCTCAACACCGACTTTTTCTGAGATTCCCGAATCTCAATCGATTTGTCCACTACTGATTAACCGGAATTGCAGCTAAAACACTTACTTGGACGTTATCATTTGCTGCAAGTTGCAGTTAACATCTCACATGTGGTTGAACACTTCCTGTCTCTCTGAATAATGTAACTATCAGACGAAAGGTCCGGACAATTGGATGATGTCTTCCAGGATAACGATCAACATACATAGCACAGGCTCGTTGGGCATTTTGATCTCAATAGCCATACATAAATACCTTATTGACTTTTTCTGCAATTGGTAAACCCATTTTAACACGAGTAATTTATCACGAAGCAAATACCGTCCGCACTGGCGAAATGTTACGCGATACCACGTACTTACACATTTGTGACTATTACAGCGCCATCTTTCAAAAAGCGAAAAATGTGTCTTAAATAAAACAGTCATATTTATTTACGTACTAAACGAATATGTAATAAAAATGGGGGTACCTATTTAAAAAATGTAGTTAATATCTGTTTGATGTATGACAGCGCCCTCTAGTGAGCCTCTAGTGAGCCTTTTTTTCCCCCCGTACAAGATAGAAAACTTTTGTTCTTTGTAGTTCTTTGGCTTGATGCTTATTTCGTGAGATATTTGGTCCGGTTACTATCAATGGACCAACCTGTATATTGTACAGATAGAAGCAGGCAATAAGAAATTTGAATAATTAGATATCTGATTCCTATTTTGCTTGTATCACTTGGCAGTGTTTCTAATGATCGTACAAATACATATCAAGTAGCTTCCTGCCACGCAGGAAATATTACAATCCTTCACCTTGTGGCCGGGTGCCATATACAGAAAACTATTCAAAATGTTGGCCCGATTTTATCAGCTGGGGAGAAGACGTTTGAATGTTATTTTCATTGCGCTGTAATTGTCTTATTTTGTTACTAACGTTAGTACTCAGCATTTCTCTGGTGTGTTTCTGTTCTATTCTTGCGTTAGTTCATCTCCTTCTTCGCCATCTGTCCATAGATTTCTGCCCTAAACTCTATTTCACTTCCGTTTCCTGACAGATCAATATTTATTACATCACACACACAATGTGTTTTCTCAGTAACAAAGTAGTATAATATTTCATCAACTTACACTAGAATATTATGAAACTGTAGTCAAAATGTATGTTGAAGAGAGTTGTTATTAAAGGTATAATAAGTAGTTGCATGCATGGTTGGGCAGTTGTTCATACCTTTAATTTTTTACGAAGTCGTATCTCCTTAGCAATGTGTCATAGGTGGTTTGTTACTCCTCAGCGATGGTTCACTGATAGTAAGGAACATGAATAAAATATTCTCCGGCCTCCAGCTACGTTGGGTGATCAGAATCCCATGAGCTCTCATCCAAGCTGTTCTTGACTATGTCAAGTGGTAAATGTGTAATGCATCGTCGTTGCCTTTCCGTTATATGGGCGCGTTGCTGGTCGTGACGTCACAGGAGGTAGCTTCATCACCATATATGGAAATGTTTACGCTCCGAGTCGGCCGCTTTGTAGTTTAAATTCATGAGATGACAAATAGTCTTTAAAAAGGCATGAAGATAAATGTTTTACATTAAAGAACGTTTTGTATAACTGTCTCTAAAACAGTGTTAATAGGAAGTAAACAGGAAAAACATGCTGAAAGTCTTTTGGCAAAACAGTTTTTTAATTACATTAATCTGTTTTAAACAATGTCTGCTTCTTCCTAATTAGCCGTCATACATTTTCTCCAACGAATTATTAGCAATGCCGCTTTCGTACTAAGATGTAGAAGGTGGCGTACCCTAACATACCTTCCTCTCTCTCTCCATGCTATCTTGCAACATTGTCTGTTCAAATTCTGATATAATCTGTCCATTACCTCTTTTCCTGCTATCGAATTGCCGTCTCAGTATATAAATACGTATTCTAAATTTTTAACTATTTATATGACATCTTTCGCTTTGAAATACGTTTGTTAACCAACTCATCTTCTTTATTAATAAAACTCTTCTGGGTATTAGACCGCATCGTCAATATATCAAATATTTCACCGACGTTTCGGCCGCTATTTCAAGCGGCCATCATCTGGGTAAACATAACACTCAGATGATGGCCGCTTGCAATAGAGGCCGAAACGTCGGTGAAATATTTGATGTATTGACGATGCGGTCTAATACCCAGAAGAGTTTTATTAACGGCCGCGGAAGCCTTCGTTTACGTCGTCTTCTTTATTCTCGGTATGTAAAGCTATATTACTGTAAATGGTGGTGGCTTGGTACCTGTTTTGGCTGTGCTGTTTAGCTGTCTCGTATTCTCTACTTTTCTCATATAGTATTAGATTGCCTTCATGCATGCCAATGAAGCGGACACAACTGCTTACGTTTTCCAACAATTCTTTCAGACGTAGGTAAAAGTGCATGGGACCATAGTGATATACACACCCCCTTATTTTTTATTTGTATCGTGTCTCGAGCCCTCTAAGGCACAATTCCACGCTACACGAGTATTGTGCATGCGGATGGTCGCACTTGTCGATCGAAAAGGCATTACGATTCCCCTCGTGTACTGTCTTAAGTGAAAGGTGGAAAGCCGGCTGCATGGAATATCAAGCAGGTACAGCGCCACAGTACCCACACACACACACACACACACATCGGCTTGCGTGCGCTCACCAACTCCCACGGGAAGGTGTGTTCTTACGTGAATTTCGATGTTCTACTCTAGCTATAGGCAGACAAGAAGCGACTATTACAATACTTCCTATTACAGAGAAACTTTTCATATCTAATCCCAAATTTTACTTGTTAATAACAGCTTGCATTTCTTACAACTTGCAGTGCGACAGTGTCGCTCATTTCATCAGTACATCGTGTTTTGGTAACAACAGGGCTTGTTGACTTTCTTAAACGTAATTTCATTTAAGCTGTTAAAAAACTATTAGCTGCTTGTTTATACTCAGTTCAGATTCAACAATAGGTCACTGTGTAAAAATACCTGAAAAATTGGAGTGACAATATGAAGTAAGTAAATTAACATCTTAAATAATGGGATCAGCGACAGTTGTTAATTTTTATGCACTACCCGAATTTCGAGACCTATATCTATTAGGTGGGTGGATTGCGTAACTAATGAGGAGGTACTGAACAGAATTGGGGAGAAAAGAAATTTCTGGCATACCTTGACTAAAAGAAGGGATAGATTGGTAGGGCACATACTTAGACATCAAGGAATTGTGAATTTAGCGTTGGAGGGAAGTGTGTGGGGTAAAAACCGCAGAGGAAGACCAAGAGATGGATACAGTAAGCAGATTCAGACAGATGTAGGTTGCCGTTCTTATGTGGAGATGAAGAGGCTCAGGATAGGGTATTGTGGAGAGCTGCATCAAACCAGTCTCCGGACTGAAGACCACAACAAGAACATCTCATCATAAGGTGCATCTGCAAATTACAAGCAAATAAAATAGTGACGTCTATCATGTAACAAAGTGGCTACCCTAAATTTTTACTAAAATTATTCAGTACAAAGGAAGTACACATAGTTAATGAGTCCGTATAACTGTTAATGTAAGATCAGATAAAAATAGTGAGTCTCTCCTACATCCAACAAGCCGGGAGACACTGTAGACAACTTGGGTGCGACATAGCCACGAGCAAGGCAGGGTATTTATTTATTCAAGCCTCGAGTTAGTACTTCTCCTATCCCTTCTCTCTCTGTCCATCTTCTTCTTTGTAGTAATATCTTATATTTATCGGAGAATATATAAGAAATAAGGCTGTCTTGCGTAATATAAAAAAAATATTTTAAGTACACTATCCAAAAAAAGAAAGATAGTAATCAAAATGCAAATGATATGTAACTTTCATACATTAATTTAATTCACAACTTTACTATAAACAATATATCTTGTTACTTGACCATGATCTAATATGAATGATTACTTCGGAGAGGCCTTCCCTGAGCAAGTGACATAAAGTTGTCCGTGTGAGAAAGATGGACATATCAAATCCACTCCACAGTATTGAATAGATTGCCCTATGATTTATTAATCGTAATAGATAATGCAATCCTCATTGGAAATTGTATTCTCTTGAAGTTAAAAGCCATACCTGTCGTAAATAATGGGTATTCGTTGGACGTACTCTGTTGCTTTCGCTTGCATCCGTGTGCGCTTCAGAGCTCAAACTTGTCAACACCGTTGTCCAGACGTGCCCTCCATTCTGTTGACCTAAGACTCACCCCCCCCCTTGCCCCAAATTACGACCAACTCCCCTCTAACACCATAGATATTAAGCCCTGTTTTGCCATTTAACAATGAAATTAAATATCTTTTATTTCACGTTTTGTAAATTGTTTTAGAGAACCCCTACCCCCTCCGGGCTACAAAAAGTACAAATGTTTTACCCAACCGTCCCCCAGCCAGAAATGACAATGACGCAGAATGCGTCGTGACCCCCCTTCCCCCCTCATGGGAATATGTGTTTCACGATGTAACAGATTTCTACCCATCGTAGTATAACAACGCGCGGGAGTAGCCGAGAGGTCAGGAGAGCCGCATTGCGCGTCGCGTGGCTCCCCGCCCGCGTCGGAGGTTCGAATCCTCGGGCATCGATGTTTGTGTTGTCTTTAGTATAAGTTAGTTCATAAGTAGTTTGTAAATGTATGGAGTGATGACCCTCCCAATAAAGTCCCTTAAGCTTAACAAACATTTGAGCAGTACGTGTATATACGACCTCATATTTATTGAATTATAAAAGGTAAAGCAGTCAACAATCCGAAGATTGGTTTGAACACCACAGTACTTTACTAGGCATGGTCCTGTTTGGAGGTGGTATGCCTTTGCGTTCCTCCGACCTTGGAACTGACTTACCCAGCCAGTTATAGGGGGACCTACAGTTTAACGTGGGTTCCGAACCACGGTACTACTCAATAATTTTCACATGAGCAACACTGCCAGAGGTGAAAGAAGTGAATAGTGACAGATAAAAATCCTAGGACCTGGCGGGGATTGAACCCGTGATCTTTGGATTTGTAGTCTGGCACTCTACCACTGTGCAACCGAGGCGGAAGTACAATTGTCTAATTTTACAGTTATATATTCATTTGTATAAGTACTGTATGTCGGTAAAATTCGTTGTGAACAGAGGTAATTTTAAAGAAGTATTAGATTAAAATCTGATATGTAATGGGACGGTTTTCCATTAACGTTACTGTTTATATGCTCATTTCTCATGAACTACGTCTCATAGTGTGATACAATTTCGAAGGTACATTCAACTATATGTGTTTATACTGTCTCTAAAATTTTCTGCGGCTACAATTTGTAGTGTAGAAATTATAAACTTCAACGTCATACCGAATGCCGTAGTTTTGCTCCATGAACAGCGGAAAAGTAGTAAGCGAAAAACCTTTTTTTCCTTTCATTACTTTCACGTGGTTGTCCGACAGAGAAGGTTTAGTAAAGGTTTGAAATTATGTTTAAAGTTGGTTGCAAGTCGCCCAAGCTGTCGGACCATAGTGAAAAAAAATAGACATAGTATAGAATAATCAACTGAAAGTAGCTTATTAAATTTTCTATGTAAAATCTTGGGCAGTTGAGATGTGCAAATGCAATTGAAACGCTCACTACAGCTCTATATTACCTTGAGGGGCCACAGTACTTGTGCAATGGATATTTATCTTACTGCGCACTCCTTAAGGGAGCAGCCAAAGTTTTAACAAATACAAAATTAATGTTAAAAAAGGAATAGATAATTAAGCAAGGGACGGGGAGCATGAAATTATAAAGCAGAGGTTCGTACTTTAAATCATCATCTATTCAATAAAATAAACAATCAAAATGTGTGGAGACCAAATTAAGCACAATAAAGCACACACCTTATACAAAAGTGAGTTAAATAATAAAGTTAATGTCCATATTAAAATTGTTTTGCCTTTTTATGAATATGGAGGTAATGTGGGAGGAAATTTGCAAATACACAGTGGATAAAGGAAAGCACATTCATTCACTCGCAGACACACACATAATGCTTGAAACACATTACAAATGCGACAACACTTTATAGCAATGGCAAACGAAGTGTTGGTGGTGTTTTGACAAGATGGCGGGTGTCTTCAAGCACAAATAAAATTACACTATGCACCAAACGAACTCATGTGTAGGGAGGCAGTGGCATACTATCCGTAAGTACCACATGGTGTGCAACCACAGTTAGTTACATAGATAGAATTTACAAATTGAAATTTATTTAGAATAAGCAAGTAAAGCACACTCGAGAATTCATATAGAAGAAAGCTAGTATTAGGAAAAGCATGGCTGAAGGCCGAAATAATGACTGTTATGAAAGCATGTTATGCTATCAGTCATACCAAGAGAGGAAAGACGAAATCAAAACATCTGAGAAATATTTATCATACTCGTGGATATAGACACGACACGAAATTGTTAGTTAAAAAACAGCAAGGAAATTCATACTAAGTTTACACAAAGGCTGAAGGCCACACACGTGAATTCTAACTTGAGAAAACCATTACCAGACTGGATATACAAATACTATAAGGAATAAATGTATAAAATAATTGACATATACATAGACAATGTTAATGGCAGAGAATGAATAACACAAAGTGGAACACGACCACACTTTCAGTGCAAGTGTTTCACAACATACCTAGAAAAGAAACGTAAAAATTGCCACAGAAATGAAGCATGTTCTGGAATACTTTGCAGGTCTGCTGCGACTAAAATGAAGCATTAAAAAAAAACACACAATTACAAGCTGGCTCTTCACGTAATATGTATTATAGCTGGTCTTTAAACGTCCTATAAATTTCTATATCCTCTAAGCAAGTTATTTCATGTAGGCGTTGGCTTCCGCGCACATTGTCATTTTCATTAAAGTCCTTTAAGGTACAAGACCGCATCGTCACCTTGTAAAACCAGCCGACGTTTCTACCACTATTGCAAATTGCCTTCTTCTGGGTATTCGTCTGACTGAATTATTTCGCTCTCATGTTTCGCGGAGAATTTCTAAAGAGAAATCAGAGCGAACCATGTTGTAATTTTTTCCCTGAAAACGGTACACAAACGACGATCCGTTTCTCCCGAAAATCACCCGGTAGATACATTTCACCATTAAGTTTGACTATTTAGTATTGTAATACAATTAACGGAGAAAAGTGTGTTTTGTTGCCCTGCGGGGCGAGTTAAATATGATTTTACTTTAGTTAAACTGCATAAAAAAAGCTCTTTCACAATGAAACTAATCGCATTCCGCAAATGCGACCTAGATAGCCGTTGCCTGCCCGCTTAGCGGTGGATTCCGCATTTCTGGACTCCAACATGCTTTTTTGTTGAGCTGCCCCTAACACGTCAAGCGGATAAATGTCAGCTTACGGATTATTCCCGTCGTAATTCTAGCAGCGTCCCCCGAACTCTGCAAACATGTGGTACGTCTGGGCTGGAAGCTGTAAATACCACAGTTTGACACGAAAAGTGTTTTACGTCACAATTCGTGTCCCCTGCTGTTGTTTATATGCAAATTTACCTCGGCATCCTCGAGAATGTAAATACGTAAAAAAAATGGGAAATTCACAAATAAAAATGGGGAGGAGGAGGGGGTGAGGGGGGGGAGGGAGGGGAATGCAGCAGGACCGCCAACATAAACAAATGCAATCGTATTCCAAATGAATTTTACGCCAGCTTCAACAGCACTACGAATTTAAAAAAACAGGTACAGCAGTCAACAATCCGAAGATTGGTTTGAACATCACCGTGGTTTACTAGGCAAGGTCCTGTTTGAAGGTGGTATGCGCGTTGCCTTCCTACGACCTGACTAACCCAGCCAGTAAAAGGGGGACTTCAGTTTAACGTGGATTCCGAACCACGGTTGCTACTCGATATTTTCTCACAGCAGCAGCATTGCTAGAGGTGAAAGGAGTGGAGGGTAACATAAAAGTCTTAGGATCGGCCGAGGATCAAACCCACGACCTTTGGATAGATAGTCTGGCACTTTACCACTGTGCTACCGAGCCTCACACGAATTTAAAATTTATATTTTTTGAAGTTTTCTTCCTCCAATAGACTTCTTATGTAAACCAATATTGAAGACCGCTAATTACATTTTATTTAAGTGAACTGATTTGACAGGTTATACTGGGACTTTTCTATTAACCTTATCGAAACTACATTACACTGTAGAAAAATTAGGGACTCTTTTCTTTTTTTGAGATAAGACATGAAAACTATAACGCTGGCGAAAAAGTAGTTTTACTAGGTTTCCCATGTGAAGTGGCTTATCGAAATAACAGATATGATGTTGGCGATATAATCTACCGAAATCGGTTCATCTAAACTAATTAGCGAATTTGGCTGTTGTTTTACACAATATATGACCATTTATTATGTTTATTTCTACAAACGTTCTTAAACGCACGATAGTGGGGTCCATCTGAAACGAAAAAAAAGCTGTTATAACCTTTTTACTGGTCACAGGTGCCCGTCTGATCGACTATTTAAAGATTAATGTTGGGTATTATTTTGTATTCTTTTAGATCTGCTGTTTCCTTCTGTGTCAATCTCTGAAAGGTGTTATACTATTCTAGGTGACGTTCTATCTCTAGTGGGTAATGCAAAGTAGTAAATGCCCACTCATTTTGAAGGCTAAAAATTAATTACAGTCGTACCGTTATACCATTAACTACGATTGACATCACACACATATATACTGTTTTACAAGGAAATAGAAGGAAGCCATCTAATGCGCTGTGATCCCAATAATGAAATTATTGCTCAAGAGATTATATTATATATGGAACACTAAACCCTTCGTTACAGTTAAATTATGTAGACAGAGGATTGAGATGTTCCATGTTTAACTCTTAGAAAGCCTGTTAATTTATGGGAATAGACAAGGTATTCGAAAATTAGCGCTACAGGATTCGAAGACTTGTATAAGCGGAGAATACGTAAGACATGTTTTTATACAGAATCTATGTTTGTTATCTGTGACACTTGTTACAGTTATCTGTATGCTCTATTGAAGTCAAAATATGTTCCTCTCATTTCTGCACTTTTCTAAAGCCCGCAAAGGTCTTTCACTTGGACGCAAAAGTTACATCCGCTTTAAACGTTTTGAGTGGGAAGACGGCACAAACATCCCTGTCCGAGGGAGATTCGAACCCCCGACCGTGAACGTCCTCGCACATCGTAGCATAGCGCCTCAATGCGCTGCGCGACCAAGATCTCCGTCGTCAACAGTGCAAAAGAAATACCTGATACAGTGTACAGTCTACCATAGATGAGACGAACTACTAACTAGTTAGTGATTTCTCAGAACGTAATAAATATTTCGAATATTACGTAGAACTTGGTGTACACCTGTGCTTCCGAAAGTTGAAGTAATAAGTACACTGTTTTTACTCAGAAGCAAGTAATAATGATCACAAATAAATATATTTTGAACCGTGATACGCAAAAATGAAAACGTGTCGCACGTTCTGCAGATAATTACAATTCCTGACCTGTCAAACGTCAGTGAAATAATTTCTTTCCATTTGAGATATGTATTTCTTCATTTTCTTCCAGATGACGTCCAAGACATCGAGTAATTTAAGGTGTACAACCGTTCTGCATGTAACTTTCAGTGTAAGACAGAAGATATATCTTACAACTTCACTTAAGAAACTTTTTACCTCCACACTTTCCAATAGCTACAATTTTCTCACGTATACTCAAATGTCGGTACCCAATAAACAGAGTATGTCTTCCATATCAACAAGTGTGGTTCTGTGGTTTATCATCAAAATCATTATCATTAGAGACTGAGTATGCCTTTCACTGTTCAGTCTGGAGCATATTCCCCCTAATAAAATTCCTCCATCAACCCCTGTTCAATGCTAACATTAACTGCCTCGTCTGACGTTAAGCCTTTTACTTCAAAATAACTCACTACCGAATCTAAGTACTCTGTCGTTTACAACAAGTTCTAGGGTTGCAGATTATTTTTTGGCCGACCCATTTCAGGTCCACCCTCATGAAGCACAGACATTGCCGAGATGGGGTGGCTTTTGTGCCTCAACGATACAGATAGCCGTACAGTAAGTTCAACGACAGCGCTGGGGTATCTGTGGAGAGGCCAGACAAAGGCGTGGTTCCTGAAGAGGTGCAGCAGCCTTTTCAGTAGTTGCAACAGTTCGGATGATTTACCGAGCTGGCCTTGTAACATCAACTAATGTGGATTCGCCACACAGTTACTGCGGTCGCTGAAAGCAAGGGGAAACCACAGCCGTTACGTTTCCCGAGAACATGTAGCTCACTGTATGAATATATGATGACGGCATCCTCTCTGGTAAAATATTTCGGACGTAAAATTCGGATATCTGGGTGGGGACTACCCAGAAGGATGTGATCAACAGGAAATATAACAATGGCAGTCTACAGATAGGAGCATGGACTGTTACATCCCTTAATTGGGTAGGGAGGTTAGAAAATTTAAAAAGCGAAATGGATATGTTGACGTTAGATATAATGGAGATTAGTGAAGTTCAGAGGAAAGAGGAACAGGATTTCTGGTCAGGTGAGTACAGGGTTATAAATACAAAATCAGTTGGAGGCATTACAGGAGTAGAACTGATAATGATTAACAAACTAGGAATGCGGGTAAACTACTATGAGCAACACAGTGATCGCATTATCGTAATAAAGATAGATACTAAGCCAACACCGACCACAATAGTACAGGTTTATATACCAGTTGGCTCTGCCGATGATAAGGAGATCGAAGAATGTATGAGGAAGTAAAGAAAGTTATTCAGACAATTAAGGGAGTGGATAACTTAATTGTTGTGGGAGACTGGAATTCGGTAGTAGAAAAAGGAAGGGAAGGAAAAATAGTAGGTGAATATGGACTGGGCAAAAGAAACGAAAGAGGAAGCCGCCTGGTAGAACTTTGCACGGAATATAATTTCATAATAACAAACACCTCGTTGAAGATCACGAAAGAAGATTGTATAAGTGAAAGAGGCCAGTAGACACCGGAAGCTAAAAGAGATTTTATAATGGTAAGGCAGGGATTCCGGATCCAGGTTTTAAGCTGTAGGGCATACCCATAGGCAGTTATAGACTCTGACCATAACTTATTGGTCATGAACTGTAGGTTGAAACTGAAAAAAACTGCAGAAAGGTAGCAAAAAAAAGGCGGTGGGACTTGGATAAATTGAGGGAACCTGAACGTCTTCAGAATTTCAGACGGAGCTTCAGGCAACAATTGATAGAAACTGGGGAAATGAAACAGTTGAAGAGGAATGGGTAACATTGAGAGATGAAATACTGAGGGTAACAGTGGACAAAATAGGTAGAAAAGGAAGACCTACAAAATATTCTGGGATATCACAGTGAATACTAAATTTAATTGATGAAAGGAAAAGATATAAAAATGCAGGAAATGAAACAGGCGAATATAAGCCTTTAGAAGAATGTATAATTAGAGGAAAAGTAGATACCGCTATCAGGGAATTAAAAGATACATTTGAAGACAAGAAAAGCAGTTGTATGGATATAAATAATTCAGATGGAAAACCAGTTTTCAGCAAAGAAGGGAAAGCTGAAAGTTGGAAAGAGTATGTAGAGGGGCACTACAAAGGAAATGAACTTACAGACAATGTTGTAGTAAGGTACCAGGAAATTGATGGAGATGAGATAGGACATATTGCACTGAGAGTAGAATTTGACAGAGCCTTGACAGACCTAAGTCGAAACAAGGCCCCTGGAGTAGATGACATTCCTTCGGAACTACTAAAGTTTTTGGGAGAACAAGCCATGACAAAACTATTTCACCTGGTGCGTAAGATATACGGCACTTTAAGAAAAATGTAATAATTCCCATTCCAAAGAAAGCAAGTGCAGACAGGTGTGAAAATTACAGACCCATCAGTTTAATAAGTCATGGTTGCTAAATTTCAGCACGAATTATTTACAGAAGGATGGAAAAGCTGGTATAAGCCGACTTCGGTGAACATCAGTTTGGATTCAAGAGAAACTTAGTAACATCGGGCAAAACTCACTTTACAGCTTATCTTAGTATATATATTAAGGAAAGTCAACCTACATTTCTAGCTTTCGTATATTTGGAGAAAGCTTTTGACAATGTTGATTGGAATTCACTTCTTCAAATTCTGAAATTAGCAGGAGTAAAATATAGGGAACGGAAGGTTAATTACAACATGTACAGAAACAAGACGGGAGTTATCAGAGTTGAACGGCATGAAAGAGATGCAGAGGTTGGGAAGGGTGTAAGACAGAGTTGTAGCCTTTTCCCAATGTTACTCAATTCGTACATTGAGCAAGCTATGAAGGAAAGCAATGGGAAGTTCAGGGTGAAGACATGAAAACATTGCGTTCGGCCAATGACATTGCAATTCTATCAGAGACAGTAAAAGACCTCGAAGAGCAATTAAAAGGAATGAACAGTGTGTTGAAAGGTGCAAATAAGATGAACATCAACAAGAGCAAAACAAGGGTGTAGGGGATAGAGGGAATATAGACGCAATATGAAAAGTTAACGAGTGGTGAGTGAACTTTAACGCAGAAATAATTTCGTAGACTTCCGCGGCCAGAGTCAGATGACATAAAAGATTTCTAGGCTATTACTTATCCGACGTTTTGGCCAACGTTACAGTGGCCTTCATCTGGGTATACTCAGAATACTTTTATGTCATTTAACGCAGAAGTTGAACGTGGAAGCGGTGCTGTGTTGAAATCAGGCGTGCGACTTAAAGTAGAGCGGGACAAGCACGTTTATGGTTTCAGCAAAACAAGCGGAGCGTCTCGTTGTCGCAAGTAGGTTGGCAAGGGCGCCGTACTGTGTAACAGCCTGACAGCTGTATTGCTTGAAGGTGACTGGGGCATACATGATCGTAAGTAGGAGACCTGTCACGTGTAGCAAAGATCAGCTATGCCACATCTGTGAAACAAGCCGAAGGTGTCAACCTCGTCATATACGTACAGGCGAAACAGACAAGTCAGTCAGTCAACCACGGCAGAGAGAGAGAGTCAGCCACAGCTGGGCAGTCACCTGCCGCTCGGGTTGTGATTCTCGTCTACAACAATTGTTATTATTGTTATCGCAAAACTGAGTCTGTCGCAGGTTGGAATCACTTCAACGCAGCGTGGCCAGCTGCCAATCATCACGATCAACACGGCATCCCCGACAAGAGATGCAGCCAGCGGAATAGCAGCGGCCCAGCCTGACGCAACGGGCAATGGGGTCCCGGCATTGACAGCAGCGCAACCGGGCGTCGAACCAACGCATGGCGCAGTAAGTATGCAGTCAGTACACACCGAGGGGCGCAGTGTGGACAAAAGGACGCGACCACACACGAATCGCTCCTGTGACCGTCTGGAGGGTGAAGCAGCAACAGCAGCGGAAGGAGGAGGACCTGGGTTCAATTCCCGGGTAGAGCCCAGCGCGGTACGGTCATCGTGGCGGTGGCGGTGGCTGCGTCACGGGGCGATGCGAGGACGATACCTCGCCATACGCAACACTGAGGCGTAGCGGCCGGTAGGCAGCCGTTCGAGCAGCGGCAGCAACTACGAGGATCGTGGCGTCAGCTGGACGCCAACTCAGTGCGTTTAGCGCGCACGCACACTCCACTCGTCTCCAGCCGTTTATAAGCTTTAATCTAAATAAACTGTTCTGTTGTACTGGACCACTCTTTTATTGCCACTCCATCTCCCGAGTTGAGTACTGACCTCACAGCCCACATGGAACGAACTAGTGTAGCTAGTCTGGGTGTAGAACATTCCCGCAATTGGTGTCAAAACCATCAAATAGACACATTTCATTTGGTGTCAGAAGAGAGCTCAAGTCGGTGAGAAGGTTATTTTAACTAACTACTCCATTTGGAGTAGTTAGTTAAAATAATTGGAAAGGGAAGATTCAGTAATTTGTTTGGTTTGATCAGTAGTATAGCCAGTTCAATTAGTTACTTATAGTAATACGCCTTCACTTTTGTTTTTGTTGTTATTCTTATGAGTATGGATAAGCAAACCGTTGCAAAGGACGGTCCAACAATACAGGACGCTACAACTTTAGACGCAATTCAAAGTTTAGTTAACCAGGTGGCACAGTTGAAAAGTGGTAAAATAGACTGCGGCAACAATAGGTAATGCTCGGTAAGAAGGCACAATTCTGCCCTCCCTCGATTCTTCTGCAGCCACTTCGGTGACTCCTTTTTCTGGCAAACCTGGGGAAGATGTCATGGCCTTTTTGACGATTTATTGGCAGCAGCTAAATTTAGGTTTGTGGTCTGACGAGCAGCTGTTGCAAATGAAATTGCGACTGGTAGAAGCTAAGGCGCATGTTCTGTGCAATGATTAATTAAGAACTGCATTAACTTTTGACGAATTAAGAAAGGGATTGTTAAAGAGGTTCCTAAGGCAGAATAGTGGTAGATTTTATAGGGAGAAATTGAACGCTATTAGTCAGGGTCAAAATTAGTCGCTTGAAAGTTATTTAGATATTATTAGAGGGTTAATGTCAACACATACAAGTTACATGATAATGACGTGGTAAATAAGGTCATTTTAGATGAGGCGGAAAGTAGGGCGCTCGAAACATTTTTGCGAGGGCAGCCGGCTGAAAAATCACGCCACGTGAGAGTGGAATTCCCTACATTTTTGGACGAAGCCGTCTCTGTAGCAACAACTTTCGAGGAAATTGATCTTGTAACACGGGTAATGGAACGGCGTAATGTTTTTCCTCGGGGGTACGATGTTTTAGGTGCGACTGGCAGGGTCACATTACAAAAAATTGCAGGTTACCGCAGTGTAGGCGGTGTCACAGAGTGGGACACTCAGACAGGGATTTTAGGGCAGGACGGAATAATGACAGAAGGAGGCCTTTAAATGACAATGGGGGTCCAAGAACCACCGTCTCGGGCTTCTGTTAAATTTCCATGCACTAAAAACGACCGCAAAGGCGGATTGTTGGATATTAGGAACAATGGGGGATCGGACGTTAAAATTTGTAATAGATACGGGTGCCGATGTTTCAATTATCAGTCGGAAGTATGTTGTAAGTAGGGAGTGTCGCCCTCACAGATTTAAGTTAAGTGGAGTTGGAGGTACTGGGGTACGATCACTAGGGTGTACCACGTTGGTGTTTTCAGTTAATGGTACGCAATTTCAGGTAGAAATGGTGTCAAGAATAAGTGGCGGATAAGACGCGATTCTGGGACTTAACGTTCTGAATAAATACTTTATTCATTGGGTAACCACAGTCGAATTGATTCATTTTTTTGATAAGACACCGCAGCGACTGTTAACAGACACGTGAATGCTGAGTCTATTTAGATGATATAACTGTATTCGCCAAGGATATTAAAGAGCAAGCAACTCGGTTGTGTAGAGTGTTCCAGGGGCTTAAGGAGGCAAGGTTAACGCTAAATTCAGAGAAATGCAATTTCGCGTTGAAGGGGGGTACTTATTTAGGGCATATGATTTGTGAACATGGGGTTAAGACATATCCACGTCTTACAGTTACAGATTTTCCTGTACCACAACGCATTAACAAGGTACAATCTTTTGTCGGGCTTACAAGCTATTATCGTCGATTCATAAAAAAAAAAAAAAAAAAAAAAAAAAAAAATTGCTGAGGTAGCACGACCCTTGACGCAGTTGCTAAAGAAGGGGGCCAAGTTTCTATGGACGGCAGAATGTGATGCAGCTTTCCAGACATTGAAACAAAAACTCTTAACGAGCCCAGTCTTGGTGTATCCGGACTTCAGTAAAGAATTCATTTTATCGTGTGATGCGAGTGGCCACTCGGTGGGTGTGGTGTTATCACAAAATGTGGATGGGGCGGAACATCCGATAGCTTACTCCTCCAGGCAGTTGACGACGACAGAGTGAAATTATTCAACAACTGAAAAAGAGTTACTTAGCGTTTTATATAGAATTAAGTGTTTTCGAAGGTACTTATACGGAAGAAAATTTAAGGTATGACGGCTCACGCTGCATTAAAATGGCTCTGCGATCTGTCTAGCCGGTTAATCCGCTGGTCGCTGTGTTTGTCAGAGATGGATTTTGAAGTAATCCACAAGCCGGGAAAGAAACGTACAAATGCAGATGTTCTAAGTAGGATAGTGGCATTCGTAGAGGCAATGGGGACTGGGAAAGAGTTGAAAAGAGCACAGGCAAGAGATCCGGAAAGTCAGAAGTATGCCTCTCAGAAGCAGTTTTGCAAGGAAGCCGGAGTTTTGTGTCGTAAGACCAGACTTGGGCCCAGAATAGTGGTGCCTGCAAACCCCAGACAAGAGGTAATGAGGGAGGCACACGATCATGTCCTGTCCGGACACGGTGGACAGAAGACCACGGAAAGACGAGTGGCAGAAAGGTTTTGGAGGAGCACCAGGAAGCAAGTTGTGGTCCAGTATGTTCGCAACTGTGTGGAGTGCGCGCGGTGGGCAGTCTTGAGCCGCCAGAAGGCACCTTTACAACGATTGCCGGAAGCCTCAGCTCCATTTTCCCAAAATTGGAGTCGACATCTACGGTACACTTCACAAAACACCAGCCGGTAACAAGCATGTCCTGATGATTATAGATCATTTTTCTCGTTATCTAGCAATGATGAGTCTTCCTGACCAGCAAGCCAGTATGATTGCACATGCACTCGTAAATAACTGGATACTTAAATTTGGAGTACCAGAGGCTCAAATTTCATGGCCGACGCGCTCAGGCAGCTCTGTCAGCAAGATAGAAAAGCTTCGCACAACACCTGTGTGACTTAAAGTAGAGCGGGACAAGCACGTTTATAAATCCAGCAAAGTGGAGCGGCGCGGCGAAGATTCTGGTGACGTAAGTAGGTCGCTGAGGACGCCTGACAGCTTTATTGCTTAAAGGTGAGTGGGACATACTTGTTCGGAAGTAGGAAAGATCAGCTATACCACATCTGTGAAAAACAGGCCGAGGGGCTCAACCTCGTTGTATAAATACAGACGAAAAAGACAAGTCAGTCAGTCAGTCACGGCAGAGAGAGAGAGAGAGAGAGAGAGAGAGAGAGAGAGAGAGAGAGGCAGCCACGGCTGGGCAGTCACCTGCCGCCCGGGCTGTGCTTCTCGTCGACAACAATTATTATTATTATCGCAAAACTGAGTCTGTCACAGTGTGGAAGCACTTTAACGCAGCGCGGCCAGCAGCCCATCATCGCGATCAACACTGCATCCTCGACTGGAGATGCAGCCAGCGGAATAGCAACGACCTAGCCTGACGCAACAGGCAGCGGGGTCCGGCCTCGACAGCAGCGCAACCGGGCATCGAACCAACGCATGGCGCAGTAAGTCTGCAGCCAGTTACTCACCCAGGGGCGTGGTGTGGACGAAAGGACGCGACCACACCTGAAGCGCTACTGTGAACCTTCTAGAGGGCGAAGCAGCAGCAGTGGGAGAAAGAGGACCTGGATTCAACTCCCGGGCAGCGCCCAGCGCGGTACGGCCGTCGCGGCAGTGGCGGCGGCGATGCATGGCGGTGCGAGGACGATACCTCGCCTTACGCAACACAGAGGCGTAGCGGCCGGCGGGCAACCACACCAGTAGCGTCAGCTACTACGAGGATCGTGGCGTCAGCTGGACGCCAACTCAGCGCATGCAGCGCGCACGCACACTCCACTCGCCTCCAGCTGTTTATAAGCTTTAATGTAAATAAACTGTTTTGTTATACTGGATCACTGTTTCATTGCCACCCCATCTCCCAAGTTGAGTACTGAGCTCACAGCCCACATGGAACCAACTAGTGTAGCTATCCTGACGTAGACGAAGTCTGGGTGTAGAACATTTGGCATTTAGTGTCGAAACCATCAAATAGTGGCCAGACACGTTACAAGGGTAATGGAGTGCAGTCTGAGAAAAATCAGGCGATGCTGAAAGAGATTAGATAATGAAACAACAAAGTGGGTAGATGAGTTTTGTTACTTGAGTCGTAAAATAACATGCAATTATTGCAGTACAGAGGATATAAAATGCAGGTTGGCAATGGAAAGAAAAGCCTTTTTGAAAAAGAGAAATTTTTTAACTTCGAATAATAATTTAAGTTTAAGGAAGTCCATTCTGTAGACATTTGTGTGGAGTGTTGCCTTGTACGGGAGTGAAACATGGACGATAAACAGTGCAGACAGGAAGAGGATAGAAGCTTTAGAAATGTTGTACTACAGAAAACTGCTGAAGATTTGGTGGGTTAATTGCGTAACTGAGGTGCTGAACAGAATTGGGAGAAAAGGAACTTTTTCGCACCTTGACAAAAAGAAGGAATCGGCTTATAGGACACTTTCTTAGACATGAAGGAATCGTGAATTTAACAGTGGAGGGAGGTGTGTGGGATAAAACTCACAAAGGGTGATCAAGAGATGAATACAGTAAGCTGATTCAAATGCATGTAGGTTGCAGGTCTACACGGCCACTACGGTCGGGGGTTCGAATCCCCCCTCGGGCATGGATATTTGTGCCGTCCTAACGATTAGCTAGTTCATAAGTTGTTTGTAAGTTTAGGGACTGATGACCCCGTAGTTAAGTCCCATAGATTCTACAAACATTTGAACATTTTTGATTTTGCTTGCTTAGGATAGATTAGTGCTGCATCAAACCAGTCTTTGAACTGAAGACCACAACAACAACACTGAGGCAAAAGTCTGGATGATTGACTCAACTCGCCTTGCCATCTAACATAAGCTAAGATGGGTTTTGCCATGCAGATACTGCGTACGGCTCAAAGCAAAGGAAACTACAAACTAAAGTCATTAATTCTTCGGATCGGAGCATGGAATGTTCTAAACCTTGATCGGATAGGTAAGTTAGAAAGTTTAAAAAAAGGAATGGATTGGTTGAAGTTAGATATGGTGGGGATTAGTGAAGTTCGGTTGCAGGATAAACAGTATTTTTAGTCAGGTGAATACAATGTTACAAATACAAAATCAGTTGGTGGTAACGCAGAAGGTCTTATAAGGAATAGAAAAATAGAAATGCGGGTAAGTTACTATGAACGCATTATTGTAGTAAAGATAGACGTGAACCCAACTCAAAAGACAGTAGTGCAAATTTATTTGCCAACTAGTTCCGCCACTGGTGAGTAGATCGAAGAAATATATAAACAGATAGAAGAAATTATACAGACTGTTAAAGGAGAAGTAATCTTAATCGTGATGAGGGACTGGAAGTCGGTAGTTGTAAAGGGAAGAGAAGGAAATGTAGTAGGTGAATACACACTGGGGAAAAGGAATAAAAGAGGAGATCACCTGGCAGAATTTCGGGGAAAAGAACAATTAAAGCATCACAAACAGTTGGTTTAATCATCATGAAAGAAGGTTTTTACACTGTAAGGCATATCCAGTGGCTGATATAGGCTGATATAGGCTCCTTCACAGCTTGCTCAATGTACAGATTGAACAACATCGGGGAAATGCAAAAACCCTGTCTTACTCCCTTTCCGATCACTGCTACCCTTTCATGACCTACAACGCTAATAATTACTACCTCGTTTTTATTAAAGTTGGATGTAACATATCTAGCTTCAGAAGATGAAAGAGCATATTCCTGTAAATACTGTCAAAAGCTTTCTTCACATTCACAAATGCTAAATACGGAGTTTTTTTCCATTTCCTTATTATATCTTCTAAGATAAGTGCAATGTGAGACTGCCTTGAGTGTTCCTACATATCTCCTAAATCCAAACTGATCTTCTCCGAGGTCGGATTCCACCAGTTTTTCCATTTTTCTGTAAATACTTGGTATTAGTGTTTTGTAACCATGACTTACTATACGAAAAATTCTCTAATTTTCACTTTTGCCTGCACTTGCTTTCTTAGCAATTGGAATCGCTATTTTCTTCTTGAAGTCTGAGGGTGTATCCCCTGCCTCATACACCTTTTATATCAGGTAGAACAATTTTTTCGTAACTGCCTCTTCTAACGATAATAGCAGTTCAGATGGGAGATCATCTACTCAAGCGGTCTTGTTTCTATTCCAGTTTCTTAGTGCTCTGTCAAATTCTTCTCGCAATATAGTACCATCTATCTCATTTTCCTCTACGTCGTCCTCCACTTCTAGAATACTGCCTTCAAGTTACTTTCCTTTATACAGGCATTCTATATATTCCTTCCAGCCTTCAGGACTTCCCTTCTTTGCTTAGTACTGGTTTTTCTATCTGAGATCTCGATATTCATAATGGTGGTTTTCTTGTCTCCAAATGTCTTTTCATTTTCCTGTAGGCGGTATCTATTCTTCCCCTTATTATACATTCCTCTACTGTCTTGCATTTCTCCTCAAGCCACAACTGCTTAGCCAGTCCGCTCTTCCTGTCAACCTCATTTTTCAGACGTCTATACTCCCTTTTGCCTGCTTCACTTTATGCATTTTTATGTTTCCTTCTTTTATCAATTAAGTTCAGTATCTCCTGTGTTTTCCAAGGATTTCTATTAGGCGTTGTCCTTTTGCATGTATGATCCTCTGTGGCCTTCACTACTCTATCTCTCAGAGTTACTCATCCTTCGTCTATTGTATTACTTTCCCCCATTTCAGACAATCCTTGCCTAATGCCCCCTCAAAAATTATCAACCACCTCTGCTTCCTTCAGGAGAGGAAATTAAAGTCCAGGTAGAGGGAATAAAAACCTTGCGATTTGCTGACGACATAGTAACTGTCAAACACAGAATAAGTCGTGAAAGAGCAATGTATAGTATCTGGAAAGGAAGGTATAAAATAAACATGAACAAGAGTAAAATAAAGGCAACGAAATTTAGAATCAGAAAATCAGTGTATGTTGAAGTATTAGATTAGGTAATGATACAGTGAATGTAGTACATGAGTTCTGTTGTTTAGGTAGCCGAAGTGAAGAAGAAGATATAAGATGCCGAATGGCTATGGGAAGAAAATCGTTTCTGAAGAAGCGAAATTTGTTCACATCTAATGTTATTTTAAATATTAGGAAGTCCTTTCTGGAAGCATTTGCGTGGAGTGTAGCATTGTAGCATTGTAATTTAGATATTCCGGTATATTTCCAGATGCACGTAAAATTGGCCTCATAATAGTACAGCTGCATGATGTGCATTTTTAAACTAGAATAATATCTTCCGTTAATTTTTCGTATAGTTTTATTTATCGCATTAATTTACATAATGTAAATTATAGAATCCTGTTACTAATACACTCACTAACAACACACTTGTATCTTGTTCGTCTGCGCTTAGTTGCTAGAAACTAGTCGTCTATTCTGAAGGGAGACAAGGAAGAGAGAATTGTAAGAGAGACAAAGGGGTTGTATGGGGGAGAAACTGAGGAAAACACAAGGGAATGAGAGAGAGAGAGAGAGAGAAGGGGTGGGTACAAGTCCGTCAGTGTCCATTGTGACGTCGAACCGTAGGCGTTCGCCCGGTCCGTAGAGTATCCTGTTACGACAATTCATCAGCCTGTTGAAATTTAATCGCGGTAATCTATCTTCCTAACGACTAGCCCAGCAGCGAACGCCAGCAGGCGCACTGCCCTTGTTTCGTGATGCAGTGCCGTAGCACCTCCATTATTTACCTGGCGTTCACGTCGGCTTACGCAATATGATTATGAAGCTTGTGGCTACATACTGGAAGCCTTTCTCGCAATAAACTGCAGAAAAGGTGTCTGACCCTTATTCAACAAAAGAATGAAACCAATTTGTTTTCTGTATGTTAAGCTACAACACAGTGAACGCTCTTTCTTTCTGTATCAGCATGGTTGTCACTCAAATATTCGGAAAAAAGAATTGAAATTTATATACATTAAAATTGTAGAAAAGGTTGTACCATAAGTTGGCTCGTGGCGTGTAATTCCTAATTTCATATTACAAAACGGCAAATATGACAGATAATGGAGATTATCTGGCTTTATTCCATTTTGGCACTTGCGCCCAAAGACAGTTTTTTAATTAATTTATTTATTTTCTTTATTTGTAGATCATTTTTTAACACTCAGTCGTAAATATTTAGTTATTCAGTTTTAGATTTCGACCACTGCGTGGTCCTTCTCAGTGCTTAAAACAAACACGTAAAACATTTATACCTCAATGTTGGAGGTTACGTTCGTGAATACGACTTAACTGCTTGTTTTAAGCATTGATAATGACCACACAGTGGTCGAAATCTAGATCTGAATAAACTAAATATTTAGTTTCAAGAGTTAGAGTGGAACTCTTGGCGTCCATTTGCCAGTATACTAAAACGTATTGTGGAGCGCAGACCTGTTACTGTTAATGTAAAAAAACCGTCCTGGGCTAAACATTATTCATCGCGGTTTAGTTATTTTTGTTTCGAATGAAATTTCTATTGGCAATCAGGCCTGAATGTCACGACTGGAAGTTTCTACAGACAATGGAGATGCTTAAAGAAGAATTACCTATTTGCCTACGCAACTAACACACACACACACACACACACACACACACACACACATATATATATATATATATATATATATATATATATATATATATATATATAAAAGAAGGGAATAAAAAGTAAATAATATATGTAGTACTTATTGCCCATTAGTGATACACAGGAAACTTTTGTGATATGAAAAGTATGATGTAGTTCTTTCTTTCCAAATGATCGACCTTACATGACATAACCCATGACAAAAATCGTTTTCAAACCATAGGCAGTCGGGAACAGTATAAGAAAAAGAAAACGTGTTCTCACAGAAACGCTTGATAAACTCCAGGTCGTGTCACAAGGTTGATGACGTCTCTTCCGTCACATACATCAGTCACACAATTTTTTTTCGGACAGACACCCCCTCCCCCCACCCAGATTGTGGACATATCCATTCCGTAACTGACTGGTGGTTTATTGCATGAAGAAAGCCCTTCGTTCTTTCCCTTCACTTAATGCAGTGTGTTCTTCAATAACGTCTGATAACCTCCGAAGCGACGTAATCACGCTCGGGCAACTAATTTAATATGAGACGAATGGGACCGCAAATGACGGGAAATACACTGAAAATTGATGACAAGTGTTGCACGTATGTCGTTTCCAGACGACCTACGACGACGCTCGTGCAGCGGTTCATTCTATCGTGCTTCAAACGCTTTGAATAACCGGGCATCACCAGTTGGTATTTTTTGCGATCTCTCAAAGGCTTTAGATTGTGTAAATCATGAGATTCTTCTAGGTAAGCTTAAGAGTATTATGGTATGAGTGGGACAGTAGTATGAGTGCACAAATGATTTAAATCATACTTAACTCTAAGAGTGCAGAAACTTGAAATAAGTAGATCACATGATACAGAAGAAACAATTAATTCCTCTGACTGGGGGGTCACAAGGTTCGGTCTTGGGTCCTTTGCTGTTCTATATATATGACTTGCCATTCTATATTCACGAAGATAATAAGGTACTTCTTTTTGCTAAAGATACAAGTATAGATATCACGCCTAAGAAACAGGAATTAACTGATGCAATTGCAAATTATGTCTTTCAGAATATTATTAAGTGGTTCTCTAAAAATGGACTCTCATTAAACTTTGATAAAAACCAGTATATATAGTATCATACAGTAAATGGCATGACACCATTAATAAATTTCGACTTTCGACATAAATCTGTAGCTAAGGTAAAATATTCAAAATTTATAGGTGTTTGTATTGACGAGGGATTGAATTGGAAGAAACACATTGAAGATCTGCTGAAACGTTTCAGTTCAGCTACTTATGCTATCAGGGTCATTGCAAAATTTAGTGATATTCATCTCAGTAAGTTAGCTTATTACGCCTATTTTCATTCACTGCTTTCATATGGGATCATATTCTGGGGCAATTCAACATTGAATATAAAAGTATTCATTGCACAAAAGTGCGTAATCAGAATAATTGCTGGAGGCCACCCAAGGTCATTCTCAAGACATTTATTTAAGGCTCTAGGATTCTTTACTGCAGTTTCACTATGTCCCACTCAACGGTTTCACCCCAGATATCTCTGTAACTACAATAGGTATTGAGAAACGACTTTCGCGTTCATGAAAGTACGGCAGGGGCTTATGAAATTGGGCACTATGAGACAGTCTAAAACGTAAAGAAATATTATTTTTAACGCAAACTTGTGTTGTTTTAAATGGATATCCTATGTTATTTCTTACACAAGCAACAGAATGAAAAATCACAAAAATAATGGCGTTGGTTGCGAAGCGAAGTTGTCTTTTGAAACACATGAGATAATATTGTTTCGCCTGTCTTGCATCGATATTTGGATGTAAAATGTTGCCGGCCGCGGTGGCCGAGGAGACTGAGGCGCTCCAGTCACGGTCAGCACGGCCACTACGGTCGGGGGTTCGAATCCCCCCTCGGGCATGGATATTTGTGCCGTCTTTAGTCTTATCTAGTTCATAAGTAGTTTGTAAGCTTAGAGACTGATGACCCCGTAGTTAAGTCCCATAAGTTGTACAAACATTTGAACATTTTTTTCTGATATTCACTACTGCCTACATACTTTGTAGTCGTGGTTTCCTTTATCAGCGACTGCCCCTTACCCGTTGACCTCGAAGATGGATCTGAGGTTTTGAAGTTCCGCCTAATATTTCCCTCCCCTGCTGCCAATATCGAAAACAGCTGGTCACACTATTATTTAAGTACCAGCAATCCCTTCCAAACATCTTGACAAAGACCACTTGCAACAGCGGCTGAAACGTCGGAATTTTACGTATTGACGATGCAGTCAAAACAACGAAGAATTTTATTTACCGTGAGAATGTATGGTTATTATCCGGATACAAAGAATAAGTCGTCTGGGTGGCATCACACCTCTTCTATAAGGTCTCAAAATGTTCAAAACGCAGCAAGAAGCAATCATGGCGACATATTTTTGGAATGACAAGGGAGTCATAATTATTCATATTCTGCAACATGGTTGCACCCTGTACAGCAATACTGTGTTGTAACGCTCTCGGGAAGTTTCGAGAAGTCATTAGGAAGAAGATACCAAACAGTAATTTCAAATCGAGCAAATTCGTCACGACAATGCGAAATGCCACACATATGCGTCCAGAAGTCAGAATATTAGCGAAATGTGATCCATCATAAAGCCGATCAATCCAGATTTAGCTCATTTTTTTTATTTATTTCGCACACTGAAGGACATTCTTTTGGGACGACTTTTTCAGGACACAAGTGAGGAAAAAAGTGCGGGCCAGTTCCACAGCGTAAAGCCGAATTTATCCAAAGCGGTGTTGAGTAGCCTCGCGAGAACAGTCGTGCGCTCTAAGGCGCCTTCCTGCGAAATGGGATGCCTTTCTCCGTTGGTGGTTCGATTTCTATTGTTATTGGAGCTTTAGGGCGCTCAAGATCGCGGTGGTTCGAGTCCTCTGTCGGATGCGCAGGCGCGCGCGCGCGCGTGTGTGTGTGTGTGTGTGTTGTTCTAAGCATAATTTAGTTTGGTAAGTTTACGGACCATTGACCTCTGCAGTTACGTCCGAATATTTTGTAGGAATCAGTCATGGCGGAAATGTATTGCAAGTAATGGAGACTACATTGAATAGTGCAAATGTGTAGTACAATGTTGTTCAAGCTGAGTCGCGAGCCCAGGAGGATCGCAAAAAAATGTTCCGGGGGTCGCCATCACAGGTGGAGGTAGTTGCACCATAACCCAGTCAGCCAGGAGAATGTCCAAATATTAGGGGTTACGTAATGGAGAAACAGATGCCTAATAAAAGTGAAATGTATTTTATATTAAAATTACCTGATTTCTCCTTGATCGCCAGTTCTCAGTTCAATACATTACAGGCCATTAAAATTTCTACACAAAGAAGAAAAGCAGCTGATAAACGAATATTCATTGGACAAATATACAATTCTAGAAGTGACATGTGATTGCATTTTCACGCAATTTGGTTGCATAGATCCTGAGAAATCAGTACCCAGAACAACCACCTCTGACCGTAATAACGGCCTTGACACGCCTGGGAATTGAGTCAAACAGAGCTAGGATGGCGTGTACAGGTACAGATGCCCATGCAGTTTCAACACCATACCACAGTTCATCAAGACTAGTGACCGGCGAATTGTGACGAGCCAGTCGCTCGGCCGCCATTGACCAGACGTTTTCAATTGGTGAGAGATTTCGAGAATGTGCTGACCAGGGCAGCAGTCGAACATTTCCCGTATATAGAAATGCCCGTACAGGACCTGCAATATGCGGTCCTGCATTATCCTGCTGAAATGTAGGGTTTCGCAGGGATCGAATGAAGGAGAGAGCCACGGATCGTAACACATCTGAAATGTAACGGCCACTGTTCAAAGTGCCATCGCTGCGAACAAGAGGTGACCGAGACGTGTAACCAATGGCACCCCATACCATCACACCGGGTGATACGTCAGAAAGGCGATGAGGAATACACGCTTCCAATGCGCGTTCAACGCGATGTCGCCAAACACGGATGCGACCATCATGATGCTGTAAACAAAATCTTGATTCATCCGAAAAAATGACGTGTTGCCATTCGTGCACCCAGGTTCGTCGTTAGGTACACCATGGCAGGCGCTCCTGTCTGTAATGCAGCGTCAAATGTAACCGCAGATTTGGTCTCTGAGCTGACAGTACATGCTGCTGCAAATTTCGTCGAACTGCTCGTGCAGATGGTTGTTGTCTTGCAAACGTCCCCATCTGTTGACTCAGGGATCGAGACGTTGCTACACGATCCGTTACAGCCATGCGGATAAGATGCCTGTCATCTGAACTGCTAGTGATACGAGGCCGTTGGGATCCATAACGGCCGATTCCATATTCTGCTAAGAGTGATTGGATCGCGACCAACGCGAGGAGCAATGTGGCGATACGATAAACCGCAACTACGATAGGCTACAATCCGAACTTTATCAAAGTTGGAAACGTGATGGTACGCATTTCTCCTCCTTACACGAGTCATCACAACAACGTATCACCAGACAACGCCTGTCAAATGCTGTTCGTGTATGAGAAATCGGTTGGAAACTTTCTTCATGTCAGCACGTTGTAGGTGTCGCCACCGGCACCAACCTTGTGTGAATGCTCTGAAAAGCTAACCATTTGCATATGCCAGCGTTTTCTTCTTGTTGGTTAAATTCCGCGTCTGTTGCACGTCATCTTTGTGGTTTATCAGTTTTAATGGCCAGGACTGTAGAACAAAGATTTATATATACGTTGCGACTGTTCGTTCGGACACGTGTATATATATAACATATAATTGCCGATGACAGGTAGTGATCCTTTCTTCAGTGCGGAGGCACTCCTAGGCCCTCTACTCTTACGGGAATTAGGTTAGAATAACTACGAGTTTAGGTTCTAGTGAGCAGGGATAAAGTTGGTGTAGAGGTCATCGCAACTGCCCGGTTCTGTTCCGGTTGGGTACACATTTTCAACTTTACCCAATCATAGTTAATGTCATACATTCCGTGAATAACAACAATGATTATTTTACAACGAATACACCTTGTTAACGGTGAATAATCGAAAGCCCTAAAAACTGTTTTCAGTTACCAGTCGATAGGTAAATTTATGTGGGACAATAAGTAATTTTGATAAACTCGATTGTTTACAAATTGACTATGCATTGGGGCCTTGCTCAGCGAGTATATTTTGCTTATGAATTCATGTACAATACGATGTGTTCCATTCCGAAACATGGAATAAAATATATCTAAATAATGTACAATACTCTTTTTTTATTTTTCTATTTTTAAACAAGAATATTGTATTAAAAGAAGAAAATTAAAATCATTGTCATTTATGTTACACACATAATTGTGTTATGGTTCGGGGATGGGATGTAGAGTCACAAAATTTTTTTTTTATAAATTACTCTCCACTCCATTAGGGCCGGCTGGTACGGCAACCAATTAGATTGTTTAGTAATAAAAAACAGTCGTGGTTGACTGCTTGCCAGCCACAATATAGCAGCGTCAGATCATTAAAACTACAGTACGGTCGACAAAACCAAAGTCAGCCAGTCAGACAGCCCTCACACGAGGCTGGAGGTCACGGCAGCCAGCAGGCAATTCCAACTCACTCTCTCCAGAGTTGAAATTTTACGGAAGTGTTTCGTAGCCCTTGTTCTCCTTCGTAGTCACTCCTGAAACCACCTAATTTATGTCAGACTCAATGTCTTTTGTACTGCCAGTGCTTACGTTGCACAATCGTGACCGCCGGTGCAGCTCTGTTTTAGGATTCTGATGGGTTTTGTTGACGTAGTTTTGTAATTGTAATGATCTAACACTGCCAGATTGTGGCTAGCAAGGGTTTAAGTTCAATTCACTTAAGACTTTCTGAGGATGTAACACAAGGGTGAAACGCCTTAAAAATCAATAAAAAAAAGTTGCAACCACAACTGTCTTTTATTTGCTTTTCTTCTTTTTATCCTTCCTCGGCGTTTGTCCCGCGTGCTGGCGGGGTCCGCTGCTTTGGCTCGTTATCGCCATTTCCTACGATCTCTTGCCTGGTCACGGTGGAGGCCTGAGATCTTGAGGTCTTCATGCAGGGTGTCAAGCAGTCACTGCATTGGTCTTCCTAATGGGCGTTTTCCATTTACAGCTAAGTTAAAAGCAATTTTTCCCACTGTCGATTTCATTTCTCTAAGGACAAATCAAATGTTGAAATGTTTCTAGAACTTATGGGACTTAACTACGGGGTGATCAGACCCTAAGCTTACAAACAACTTATGAACTAGCTAAGACTAAGGACGGCACAAATATCCATGCTCGAGGAGTGATTTGAACCCCCGACCGTAGTGGCCGTGCAGACCGTGACTGGAGCGCCTCAGTCGCCTCGGCCACCGCCGGCACCAGCGTAGGCAGCTTTCCCTCATTTACTATAGGAGGAACACCGTACAGCCTACAAACTTCGTGACGTAGTCATGCAGCGTTAATCATTATGTCCACCTGAGCATGTTTGTTTCCAGTACAGCAAGTCTTTGTTCCACTTCTTTGGTTGCAGGTCAGGATTCAGCCTCCTGCAGTGCAACTGTACAGTTATCGATTATTTTATTTATTTATTTATTTATTTTTCTTAACTGTCAAGCTGTACTTCATTAGCGGAACGCCACTTAAGCCACGCGCTGTTCAGGCGACTGTTCAGGCGACTGGAAATTTCTGTACTGAGATTTCCGTCAGCTTCAATTGTCCAGCCCTGGTACTTACAGGTTCTTGGTCTTGGGAGGTGAACACCATTGATTTTGATGCTATCAGGGTCTTCTAAATCTGCGGAGAGAAAATAAATTTTTATTCTACATCCACATCTGCATGTACATGGGATACTCTGCAATTCACATTTAAATGTCTGGCAGAGGGTTCATCGAACCACCGCGCGGAAAGAATGAACACCCGAATCTCTCCATTCGGGCTCTGATTTCTCGTATCTTATTCTGATGATCATTTCTACCTATGTAAGTGGGAGTCAACAATATATTTTGCGCATTCGGAGGAGAATGTTGGCGATTGTAGTTTCGTATGTAGCCCACGCCGCAGCGTTAAGCGCCGTTGTTGTAATGATTCCCATCCCAGATCCTGAATCATTTCCGTAACGCTGTCTCCCCTGTATCGTGACAATACGAAACGAGCTGCCCTTCTTTCGACTCTTTCGATGACCTCCGTCAAACCCACCTGATAAGGATCCCACACTGGGCAGCAATACTCCACAAAAGGACGGACAAGTGTAGGGTATGCAGTTTCTTTAGTAGTTCTGTTGCATCTTTTAAGGGTTCTGCCAATAAAACGCAGTCTCTGGTTCGCCTTTCCCACGACCTTATCTACGTATTCGTTTCAGTTTAAGTCAGAAGTAATTGTAATTCCTAGGTATTTTGTGGAGTTTACGGCCTTCACGTTTGATACAGATATTTTATTCAGATCGTTCTGCAGTTGCTTTTGAACTTCAGATGATTTTACTCGACCTAAATGACGGCGTCATATACGAACACCTAAGAGAGATTTTCTCCCAATGTAAAGAAGGAACAGCAGAGGACCAATAACACTACCCTGTGGAACGCCCGAAATCACCTCTGTTTTAATCGACGACTTACCATCGATTACTACGAACTGTGTCCTCTCTGAGAGGAAATCCCCTATCCAGTCGCAAATTTGGGGCGATATACCGTAACCACGCAATTTTATTAAAAGCCGTTTGTGACGTACGGTGTCAAAAGCCTTCTGGAAATCCAGGAATACGGAATCAATTTGTGAACCCTTGTCGATAGCACACATCACTTCGTTTGCGTAAAGAGCTAGTTGTGTTTCGCATGAACGATATTTTCTAAATCCATTTTTACCTTGGGCCAATAGATCATTCAGTTTGAGATAATTCGTAATATCTGAATACAGGATAGGTTCCAAAACCCTTCTGCAAACTGAAGTCAATGAAATAGGCCTGTAGTTTAATGGGTTATTCCTACTGTCTTTCTTGAATATAGGTGTGACCTGTGCAACTTTCCAATATTTTGGTACAGATCCTTCTTTGAGGGAGCGGTTGTATATGGCTGTTAAGTAAGGAGCTATCGCATCAGCATAATCAGATTAATGGGTATACAATCCGGACCGGAAGACTTGTTCTTGTTAAGTGATTTTAGTTGCTTCACTACTCCGATGATATCTACTTCTACGTTACTCATTACGGTCTATGTTCGTAATTTTATATCTGGGATATTGATTTTGTCTTCTTTGGTGAATGAGTTTCTAAAAGCTATGTTTACTAACTCTGCTTTAGTAGCGCTGTCATCGGCGGGATCAAAATGTTCAAATGTTTGTATAGTCTATGGGACTTAACTACGGGGTCATCAGTCCCTAAACTTACAAACTACTTATGAACTACTTACGAACTAGGACGGAACAAATATCCATGCCCGAGGGGGGATTCGAACCCCCGACCGTAGTGGCCGTGCAGACCGTGACTGGAGCGCCTCAGTCTCCTCGGCCACCGCGGCCGGCTCGGCGGAATCGCTATTACTATCACGTACTGACGGTATTGTTTGTGTTTTGCCCCTAGTATATTTAACATATGACCAGAATATCTTAGGGTTTTCGGTCAAATTTCGAGAAAGAATTTCTTTGTGATAAGTATTGTAGGCATATCGAAAATTTCAAATGTTTGTAGAGCTTATGGAACTTAACTACGGGGTCATGAATCCCTAAACTTACAAACTACTTATGAACTAGCTACAACTAAGGACGGCGCAAATATCCATGCACGAAGGGGGATTCGAACCCCCGACCTTAGTGGCCGTGCAGACCGTGACTGAAGCGCCTCATTCCCCTCGGCCACCGCGGCCGGCTAAGCATCTCGCATTGAGATCCTCGCTAAATTTCGAGCTTCTGTGTAGGATTGCCAATCCTGTGGATTTTGTGTTCGTTTAAATTTAGTATGCCTTTTCCGTTGCTTTTGCAACAGTGTCCTGACCTATTCTGTGTACCAAGGAGGATCACCTCTTTCTTTTATAAATTCATTTGGTATAATACTGTCAATTGCTGCCGATACCACTTCTTTGAATATGAACCACCTAGATTTAGTGTTATTACATTCTGTGTAGGATCGCCAATCCTGTGGATTTTGTGTTCGTTTAAATTTAGTGTTATTACATTCTGTGTAGGATCGCCAATCCTGTGGATTTTGTGTTCGTTTAAATTTAGTATGCCTTTTCCGTTGCTTTTGCAACAGTGTCCTGACCTATTCTGTGTACCAAGGAGGATCACCTCTTTCTTTTATAAATTCATTTGGTATAAAACTGTCAATTGCTGCCGATACCACTTCTTTGAATATGAACCACCTAGATTTAATATTACTGAAGAATATTTTTAGTTAGAAGGTTGGGAAACATTGGTGTAGAGGATGAGTTGCTCTAATAGAGAGGATAATTTAAAAGTCCTCCGAAATATTACAGTATGCTAAGCCCACTGTTGCACTACTTTCGGACCGACCATCGCACTCTCCATTTTCCGGTCGATGGTAGCGATGACCTCTGCTGGGGCGGGTCACGGCCTTCGCTGCTCACCTGTTACGCAGCCAGGAGCTCCCCTCTCCCTGCAGCCCATCTCAAAGTTCTCGTGACAAACTCGCCCCTCAGCCTGCCCAGGGCAGAGATTACTCCCCCTCCGTGGGCCGTAATTTTGAGGCGCCTGGGCGCGCAGGCCACCCGAGTACCCTGTAATAGCCAGCTCTCACACGTGGCTGGAGGTCACCAGAGCTGCCGCGTAACACGAACCCACTCTCGCCCGAGTGGAAATTTCACGAAAGTGTTTCGTAGTCTTTGTTTTCCTTCCTAATACCTCCTCAAACCACCTAATTTATTTCAGACTCCCTCCGTTTTGTCATATTTGTACTGTAAGTGTTTAGATATGCATCTACTATTGACCCTAGGTCAACACGGATTTAGAAAATTTCGTTCATGCGAAACACAACTAGCTCTTTACTCATAAGAAGTGATGGGTGCTATCGACAAGGTTTCGCAAATCGATTCCGCATTTCTTCATTTCCAGAAGGCTTTTCACACCGTACCTCACAAACTGCTTTTAATAAAATAGCGTGGTTATGGCATATCGCCCCAAATTTGCGCCTCGACAGGAGATTTCTTGTCAGAGAGGGCACAGGTCGTAGTAATCGATGGTAAGGCAACGACTAAAACAGAGGTGATATCGGGCGTTCCACAGGGTACTGTTATTGGTCCTCTGCTGTTCTTAATTTACATAAACCATGTAGGGGAAAATCTAAGTTACTCTCTTAGGTTCTTTGCAGATGTCGCCGTCAGTTACGGTCTAGTAAAATCATCTGAAGTTCAAAACCAACTGCAGAACGATCTGAATAAGATATCACTATGGTGCAAAAATTGGCAATTGACTCTAAATAATGAGAAGTGTGAAGTCGTCCACATGAGTACGAAGCGAAATCCGTTATACTTTGTTTACAAGAAAAATCAGTCAAAAGTGAAAGCCGTTAACTCCACAAAATACCTAGGATTACTATTAATTCAGACTTAAATTGGAAAGAACACGTAGATAATGTCGTGGGAAAGGCAAACCAAATACTGCGTTGTATTGGCAGAACCCTTAAAAGATGCAACAGAACTACTAAAGAAACTGCATACCCTACACTTGTCCGTCGTTTTTTGGAGTATTACTGCCCAATGTAGGATCCTTATCAGGAGGGTTTGACGGAGGACATCGAAAGAGTCCAAAGAACAGCAGCTCGTTTCGTATTGTCACGTTACAGGGGAGACAGCGTTGCGGAAATAATACAGGATCTGGGATGGGTGCAGACCTCAGTGGCCGAGCGGTCTCTGGCGCGCCAGTCACAGTCTGCACGGCCCCTACGGCCAGGTTTCGAATCCCCACTCGGCCATGGATGTTTGTGTCATCTTTAGTATAAGGTTGTTCATAAGTAGTTTGCAAGTTTAGGATCTGATGACCCCGCAGTAGTCCCTTAAATTTCACAAACATTTCAACATTATGATGTAGGATGTGAATCATCACAACGGCGCTTATCGCTGCGGCTTGGGCTATTTACGAAACTAAAATCGCCAACATTCTCGTCCGAATGCGAAAATATATTGTTGACACCCACTTACATAGAAATGATAATCAGAATGAACTACGAAATATCAGACCTCGAACGCAGAGATTCAGGCGTTTTTTCTTCCCGCGCGCTATTCGAGAATGGAATGGGAGGTAAATAGTATATCGGTGGTTCGATGAACCCTCTGCCAGTCACTTAAATGTGATTTGCAGAGTATCCCATGTAGATGTAGATGTACTAGTAAAAGACACATTTAACACTTTCATTCCCACATTATGAATTCAGCATTGGAAAAATTAAAATTCAGTGTCTCTATTATTAATACAGTGCACTTAACAGCAAAATATGTTTTAAAATTTTTGATGGAACTATTGTTTCTTATGTCATGTATTATATTCACAACACAGACGTTTCTATCGAGATATATTGTATTATTTGGGATCTTGTTGATAGTTAACACTGTCTCATCAATAATGCTAGCATAATCTTCGCCAAAGCATTAAATACAAGACAATTCACTGGTTAAATAAACTAACACCAAAGACTCTCCCGCTAACAGCCACGTACAGACGGCAACGTAACACAATCGCCAATAAAGATAGATTAATGCCTAAGAAGTGCCAAGATGCCGTATCAATCGGCAAAGTGTCGTACTAGAAGCTCGTCGTTCATCAACAACAATGCGACATTAATTAGTGATACACAAAATGCGGTATAAATCAGCTTTTAATACGTTATTTTCGAGGTGTAATAATGGGAATGAAAGGGTTAAGTGCATGGCAGAGGGTAACTAAACCCACACACCTACTCCATAAATTCCCATGTGAAGCACAACATTCTTCTACTGCTTGACGTTCCATGTCCCGCTTCTTTCGCGAATACAACTCGCCGGCCGCGGTGGCCGAGGGGACTGAGGCGCTCCAGTCACGGTATGCACGGCCAATGAGGTCGGGGTTTCGAATCCCCCCTCGGGCATGGATATTTGTGCCGTCCTTAGTGTTAGGTAGTTCATAAGTAGTTTGTAAGTTTAGGGACTGATGACCCCGTAGTTAAGTCCCATAAGCTATACAAACATTTAATAAAACTCGGGAAAAAAGGCTGACCACATACTTCCGTACGACGATTACCTCTTCTTTCTTCAGTGCACTTACTTGATGTTCAAATTTTTAAATGTTTGTAATCCTATGGGAACAAACTACGTTGGTCACCAGTCCCTAGTCTTACAAACTACTTAAACTAAATTAAACTAACGTAAGGATAACACACACATCCATGCCCGAGGGAGAATTCGAACCTCCGACGCGGGAGGCCACGCGATCCGTAACATAGGGCCCCAGACCGCTCGGATACCCCCGCACGGCGGCCTTGCGTGAATTGTACACTAGTGCCAACAGTTTTGTCCTAAAGTTATCACAAATTCCTTTCTTCTACTTCTTGAAACGAACTTACTCCTGCCTCCAGATATTTCCATTTCGGTTTATCATCCCGGTAACAAAACTAACAGCGCGATTCTGATCTGCTTCGGTATTAAGGAATAATTCTACGTGTTACGAACATGGTGTCTGGCAGGTAACATTGATATGATATATATTAGTCACTAGCTCTCCTTCGGCATGCATTATTTATGTCAGATTAAATGGAAAACAAGGAGAAAATACACATTTCTAATACGTGTATTTTCACAGTGTCACGTTAACTGTTGTTGAATACTTATCCTACAATTTCTACTCTTCTTATCGCCCCCCCCCCTCCTCTCTCTCTCCCCTCATCTTTTCCTTCCTTTCACTATCTATCTCTTCTTCCTCCCTTCTCTCTGCACATCAAATATGGATTAATATATTTTTTTATAGCAGACAATCGTTGATACAATAAATCGCAAAGGGTTAGATACCATATGTATAATACACAGGATATTAATGTATAAGGCATTATAATTAATCCTGGATTAGAATGCAACGCTGTTAAAAATTCAGATCTATCGGTCAATTTCTTTTATATATTGATGGCTTTGATCAAATTAAAGTTTCCATTTTAAGTTGTTGTTGCGTTCTTCAGTTCGGAGACTGGTTTGATGCAGTCCTTTAACCTACTCTATCCTGAGCAAGCATTTTCATCTCCTCATAAAAACGGCATCCTGCACCCATTTGAATCTACTTATTATGTGCATCTCTGGATCTCCCTCTGCGATTTTTTCCCCACACTTCCCTCCAATGCATAATTTACGATTCGTCGATGTGTAAGATTGTGCCCTACCGATCTATCCCATCTTTAGTCACAATATGCCAGAAATTCCTATTCTCCCCTATTCTGTTCAATGTAAGGATTTTCTGTATGTCTTGCCTTTCTACCTATTTGGTCCTATGCTGCCTTGACCACTTCATCTCTTAAATCTACCCATTCCTGTTCTACTGTTCTCTCTCCTACTTCCCCCCGCCCCTCCGTTTCATTCAATTGTTGCCTAAATCTCCGTCTGAAAATCTCAAGAACGTCAGATAACTTTAATTTATGCCGTCCCTTCTTCTTATATTTCTACCTTTCCACAGACTTTTTTTTCCACAGTTAATAACCAATAACATATGTTCAGCGTCAATATATGGAGATGGGAAAGATGAATTTTATAATATGGCAACTATTTTGATCTATTTGACTCATAAATACAGTTACTGCAACAGTGCGTGTTTGGCGACAGATAGATTATACATTGGTAAAATATATATCACATGGATAAACTATGTTCGCGTGTACGGCGGTGAAACTCGGCTCAAAGCCGACGCCAAAAATCGATCTTCAACTTAATTGCAATGTATGGGAAGTTGGTTTGGCAGTATGTTCCTTCGCTTACGATGACATTGCGAGGAGGGCTAACTAACAAAAAAATCGTTAAGCAATTGAAGCGGTGTAAGATACTGCTGCCGACCAGGAATAATAAAGGGCGTTCCAGTTGTCAAGGATCACTTATACCGAAGCGCGTTTCAAAGTGTAACGCTGTTCCGTGCACCAGACCAGTGGATACACTGACTTTACTGTACGACGTATAGTTTCCCTCACGTCTTATTGATGTCTTGTTACATTTTTCTGATTACTGAAATCATATTTATAGTAGGAATCAATGTTTTGTATGGAAATGAGTATTTAACGTCATGATTGAAGGTTACCGTAAGTAAAACCGTCGGCACACGGAGCGTGTATCTGAACGAGTGTGGCCAACGTGGCGAATTTCTGACGTCACAACGACGGAATCGCACGTTGGCGTCCTTTCCCAACGTGTCAGGCAGTATCAAGCATGCCAGATATGCTCAACGTGCGTCTGAAAGATCACCAATAAGGTGAGAGAACGCCACCGACGTCACACCACGTGGCTGTCAGGGAAAGGGGGCAGCTCTTTTCGGTAGAGAGGTGAAGACGCCATATTGGCCGTCGTATTTCATGTTTTTTATGTACATAACTTAGGCCTTATGAATGTATGACATCTTAAAGCAAGTAAAAGTAACTGAGTAAACTGAGAATCTCTCTAAGACCGGTAATTAGTGGTACATTTGTTGGAATAAATAACTGGAAACGTTTTATATGTGGTTAAAAAATTTCCTTATTACATTAATCTGCCGTTTCAAGGTAAGGTGTACTTAAGATAGATCAACACGAATTCTTGTTCGCATCATTTGTTGTAATTACATGTCAGCAACCGACAGGTATATCATTAATGTATACAACATATGTAATACCTTCACTGAGAAGACTGAGGTATGTTAGTGGCTGTAGTGTAGTCAGCAAAGTCGTGGGCTGTGAATTGGATGTGGAAGCTGTGCTGCTTCAACGCTGCTCTGAAGCAAATATTTTTTCTTCTTATATTTCGGTTTTCTGAGAGACTCAAAGATTTTACTACAAATTTCAAAGAAGTATACTTCATAATATTTAGGGTGCATAGGTGCAAATCCTCTGAGTAGTGAGTTTGTTTGATTCGTTTGCACCTTACTAAGAGTAAATCACGCACTTTGTCGTTTCACGTATTGCATTTTACTCGTTCTTCACATTCTTCTACTGAAAAGTTACACTGACCGTAGAAGAATGACCCTTGAGTTTTACTGAAAGGCGAGACTGTTGCAATAATGTCTGCCTCAGATGAAGGCCTTTTCTAGTTTTATATCGATCAGTTTGTCATGAAACTTTTATAATTTGCTGCACTTACTGACATAACATGCAAGTTTTAAACTCTTATGTTTATAGATATTGTTGCTGTTACTTATATAGGCCTACATCTACATCTACAAAGATACTCTACAAATCACATTAAAGTGCCTGGCAGAGGGTTCAAAAACCACTTTCATAACTTTTGTCTACCGTTCCATTCTCTAATAGCGCGGGAAGAAAGAACACCTAAATCGTTCCGTTTTCGATCTGATTTCTCTTATTTTATTGGGATGGTCATGTCTCCCTAAGTAGGTGGGTGCTAGCAAAATATTTTCACATTCAGAACTAAAAGTCGCCGATTGAAATTTCGCAAACAGATTACGCCGCAATGAATAACGTCTTTCTTTTAATGATTTCCACCCCAATTCCTACATTTTCGTGACGCTTTTTCCCCCGTAACGTGATAAAAGAAAACGAGCTGCCCTTCTTTGAACCTTCTCAATGTCTTCCCTCAGTCCCACATGGTGAGGGTCTCACAAGGGGCAACAGTACTCCAGGAGAGGACGCACAAGTGTGATGTAGGCAGTCTCTTTGGTGGAGCTGGTGCCTCTTCGAAGCGTTCTGCCGATGAAACGTAACCTTTGATTCGCCTTCCCCACAATATTTTCTATGTGTTCTCTCCAGTCAAAGTTGTTCGTAATTGTAAATCCTAGGTATTTGCTAGAATCTACGACCTTAATGTTTGACTGATTTATCGCGTAATTAAAGTTCAGCGGATTTCTTTTAGTGGTCATGTGTATTACTTCACACTTTTCTTTATTTAGTGTCAATTGCCAGTTTTCGCACCATGCAGAAACTTTGTCTAAATCGCGTTGCATTTGCTTTTGATTCTCAATTGACTTCACTAACCGATAAACGACAGTATCATCCGCGAAGAGTCTAAGGGAGCTATTCAGATTATCTCCTAAATCGTTTATAAACACAAGGAAGAGTAATGGACCTATAGCGCTTCCCTGTGGAACGCCAGATATCACTTCTGTTTTACTCGATGACTTACCGTCAATTACAACGAACTGTGTTCTTTCTGATAGGTAATCGTGAATCCAATCGCACAATTGGAGAGATATTCTATAAGCACGCAATTTCATAAGAAGCCGCTTGTGGGGTACAGTGTCAAAAGCCTTCCTGAAATCCAGAAATATGGAATCGATTTGAGATCCCTTGCCGATGGCACTTAATACTACATGTGAATAAATGGCAAGCTGTGTTTCGCAAGAGTGATACTTTCTGAATCCGTGTTGACTACTGGTTAATAGGTCGTTCTCTTCGAGGTAGTTCATAATATTCGAACATGTTTCAAAATCCTACTGCAAATCGACGTCAATGAGATAGGCCTGTAATTTTGAGGATCACTCCTATTGCCTTTCTTGAATATTGGAGTAACTTGGGCAACTTTCCAGTCTTTGGGTACGGATCTTTCGCTGAGCCTATATCACAGAAAGTAACAAACATATACACAAGGCGGAAATAAGCGATTTAATAAAGCAGGGATTCCACTCTTTTGTTTTCGTGAACAGTATGATTCCAAAACTTGATGCGCCGACAACTGTCGCTGGAGCGCGCTGCGATCGCGTGTGGCTTTTTGCTGCACACGTCTCGTGTGCACAAGTCGCGACGTCTCCGAGCGTTAAGCCGCACGTTGGACTCGGCTCGGTGACCACACACGTTGAGTTACACGCTCCGTGTGCCGACGGCTTAAGATGTCGTGCCGCTCCGAGCTTTAAAGCTCCAATGTGCCCGTTGTAGGTAGTGTAGCAGTAACAGCAGGAGCAGCATTGACAAGTGGTCAGTTCATCAGCTGAAGCGTGGCGCCACACTGTCGGTGGAAATAGGCGAAATCAATCTTGTGTACTTGAAATAAAGAGGCACTTGTCAAATTTCAAACCGGTCCTCAAATGAATACGAGGAGTGGTAAAATGAAAAGGTACGAAACGTCTGAACAACCAAACCGACTGAAATTCCAATATGTTGCTTTGGGATAACGTAGGGCGCCATTTCGGGACGCGAAGCATGCATCGTTACCAAAACATAAAATTTCAAGTTTGTGCCCTCAGCAAAGAAAGCGATGCTCATCGTCTTTTTTCTACTATTAACAGTGACGGGTACTGTGAGACACTCTGTAGCTTATACAAGTCCTTCAAGAGCACATGGCCTTCTCTGCTCACGGAGGGAATGATTCTACAGCATGATAACGCGCGTCCACGTCTCCAGGGTCGCACAGTGTGCTACACAAGTCTGTGGAATTTGAGCATACGCCGTACAGCCCGAACACGTCACTCTGTGACTACCATCTGGTCGATCCGATAAAAGAAACTTCTTCACGTAGGACGACTAACTGAAGGACCCAGTAGAGGACAGGCTCTTGTCAGAGCCACAGGAATTCTGGGAACAGGGAATCCTTTGGCACGTTAAACAGCGGGATAGTTATGAACAAGCTTCTGGTGATTACCTTTGAATAATTTCTTCAGTTTCACCCACAGTGTCGTTTCATACTCTAAGGTGGCTACTGAATGTAAATTTCTTAAGTTTATGATGTGTATGTTGACAACAACATGTACAGTCATCTTTGTTCTTGTTTGTTATGATTATCTTTGGCGGCCAGAAGGCAATGGGTTCGCCGTGCTGTAGTGAGAATCGGATCTTGAGCTTGGCGCAGTCGGACGCATTGGAGCTCGTGGCTGAAGTAGTCTGTCGCATCCATCATTATGGTAATAATTGTTTGGTAGGCTATATCATTTAAATGTTTTCGGCATTCCGCGAATTTTGCTTATTTCATTTAGTTTTTGTTTCCATTCAGTATGAATTTTGGCACCCCCTCGGTTGACTTGTGAACATTATTAACGCACCTTTGTTAGGCACATAGTTAGTTACTATGATTCTTTCAGTATAAAATAAAATAAATAACCTAATAAAATAATTAACGCCAATTACCTTTTGACATTTATACTTATACCTTTCCTGTGGCTAGGGTCACATTCACGATTAAGAAACTGCCTCACTGCACGACTTCGCAATAATACGCACATTCTTCGTTTTATGGTTTATGTTACCTGTGTCGAATTTGCTTATTACTGATCTTGTTGAACGTAGACTTATTTAGTTTCATTGTTTTATTTTTGATTCAGAGCAGACTTAAGTAATTGTAACTTATCTATAATTGATTGCATTGTCGGAAGTCGGTTTCATAATATGAAATGAATAATGTGATTTTCTGCGAAGCGAGGTGTCATTCTCGCATGATTAAAAGAAAAGTATTTTTTATGTTTACATTTATTTTGTTATGAAGCTTTATCAATACGTGCTATCAGGACTATTAGTTTGTTTCATATCTTGTCACGTGTGAGAACAGCTACAGTACAGACTAGATTCAGACATTCCCCAGAACTTGACGAGAAAAGATTTTGCGTAATATTTTCATTTGCTTTTGTTAGAACGTGCTACACCATTATTCTGTAAATGTCATTGATGGTTAGTTTCGATTTAATAGTGTTTTACATTTAAGTATTTTGGACAAGTCTATACAAAACGTCGAACACAAATATTACACTTAAGGTGACTCTTGAATGTTTTGGGTATCATCGATAAATGTTGATTTTTTAACTATTGTGCTTTGAGAGCAGGGCCAACACTTTTCACCATTTGTTCACTGCTTATGGTAGCCTAGTTTGTCAGCTCACGAGTATTTTGCACTTATGTTTTTTCGTTGTTGCAGTCAGATTGCGAAATTTTCAAGATTGCTGGTGCTTTCGTGTGCGCACTAACGTAGTTAATTTATTTATAGTATAATTTTTTATTAATTTTCAGTAAGGATCAACTTTTTCATCTGCACACATAATTCATCACATTATTGATTCAAGAAGACACAAAATGTTCAAATGTTTGTTATGCTTATGGGACTTAACTACGTGGTCATCAGTCCCTAAACTTACAAACTACTTATGAACTACTTACGAACTAGGACGGCACAAATATCCATGCCCGAGGGGGGATTCGAACCCCCGACCGTTGTGACCGTGCTGACCGTGACTGGAGCGCCTCACTCAACTCGGCCACCGCGGCCGGCTCAAGAAAACACACAGACGTGTCACCCCGTTGCAGTACTTTTTCATTTGAACACCCCTTATAAATAAATTCAAAATTGACTAAAATTGTTCTTCGTATCTTCGTATCCTGAAATGAGTGAGTGAACCCAGTTATCTGAACAAAATTTGTCTCGTCCTTTTAGAATTTTTGATTTTGTAATAATCATTTTGTAAAACCCGTACATGGAGTCGTTTGTTGTCAAGAACTGTATTCACAATAAGATTTGCGGCAAAGTAAATTTCAATATTACTTGAGGTGATAAGGATCAAGATATGTAGTTCGTTAAAATTTCTGAGTACCTTGGATTAGGTATCCATGGAGCCAACTCATCACTGTTTATATTTCGTAGGCTTCATTGGTACTGCATTTAAACTGATGACGGGTTTCGATGTATTTAGACGGCATCTTCGGATCACATTGTCTTATCCTCTGATTTCAGAGGCGACATGCCCCAACGTTAAGTTATACAATAGGAAAGAATATCAGGCTAAGTTGGGATTCTGTTGCAGACAAGAGCGTTTTCTATTGTATAACTTTACTCAGATGAACATATTCCGATGTACATTGTATACCAAAATTATGTCTGAGTACATCGTAAATGGCCGTTAGTATTATTTCAATACCAATAAAGAGTTAGTAAACAGCTGTGAATCGGCTCAAGATCTTTCTTAATCGAAGGTACATTATTAAGAAATGTTTAATAACAAGGAATAATACTCGTATTGCACCCATTGATTTCTAATCCAATTCAACATCTTTTTACACTATATACATACAAAAACTGAGATAAATTATAACACTTCCGTTTTTATAACATGTGATAAGAATTTATGATAAAATAGAGTTACTAAGACATGTAGAAGAAATAAGATATGTAAGAAAAATAAGTAACTGGAGACTTGGTGAATTTCGAAACTAAGCTCTACATATATCGATATTTCGTTACAGGCGCATATTATATAACTGAATAATACACTTCACAAGAAAATGGCAGCATAGCTCACACCAACTCGCTCGAAGTATCTTCTACAAAATGTTGAAATGGTCGTAAATGTAAGGGACTTAACTTTCTTTGGTCATCTGTCCCTAAGCTTACAAAGTGAAACAAACTTACGTTAAGGATCACACACCCCACACCAAGGACTCGAACCTCCGACAGCGAGAAGCGGCCCGTTCCCCGTATTATTCGTTTCAGTTTGCTTCAGTGTCACTACGCGATACTTTTCCATAAAAATCTCAGAAACGTTTGCACTCAAAACATTTACAATGAATTGCTAGAATTGCTTTTAGAGGCCGAGAAATAACGTTCGGTGTTCTGATATCTACTTAAAGTCTCTTCAGTGACGAAATGCTTGTCGATGATGATGAGAATAACTGCCACACAAACCATAAAATCCTTCCGGAAATCGAACCCGAGCCCCATCAATGTCTGTCCATGACTATCGACAGAAAACTTATTGCTGTAAAAATGCTGCTCCTTCGTAACTCTTAAACATTGATGCCGCAAACTTTCTTCTCGTTATAATACGCCATAACAAACAATTTCACGTATGGGTTTAATAAAATAATGGTTTATTAAAAAAAAGGAAAATAGGTACAAAATCCTTTTGCTTTGTATAATCTGTTCCACCCATTGCATTCTACACAACAAAATGTGTTCAATTTGCAGCCTCCTGGGATAGTTTTACGGACAGGCTTAAATGGCACACGTATCTACACTGATTATTTGTACATAGCCTTTAAGTTTCACAAGTCCGACTTTGATTATGGACTGGCTGAGAAAATGAATGTTGATAATCTGTGGGCATCCTTGATGAATTATTTAGCAGTATTAGGGCCAGAATTGAGGGACATCGACGGTATTGTGAGTGACGCTTGCTGTCTTGTAGATGTTTGTAGAGGCACGAAGATTGGCTATGGCGAAGGCAGCCAATAACGAATGGTATTCAAACTGCCAACAAAATGAATTATTTGCGTTTCTAGGTTTGTATCAATTCTGACATGATTACTTTTTTACGACTAAGGTACTAAAACAAGGCAGTTACTCGAAAAATTACATCGAAAACCAATCATTTCGTGGTTGTAACAGTTTCTTTTAGGCAATATAAATTTAGCGTAATCATTCAGCAACAGCTGTTGAACGTAATCACTGACAGTTGATGCAGTCAAAAATTTGTAATTAAAAAAAACTGTTCCACCATTGTACTCATTGCGTATCATTGTACTTTACTTCTTCAGTGAGTTCTTCTCCGTAGAAAGTGTAGTATATAATTTTCATTTCTGTATACATTTCAAAATTTTGGTCTTCCATTCTACATCTATCCGATGTAAAGATACTTCGTTAACAATCTGTGTCTTCGATACTATGCGCTTATTTCATATTAGGTAACTCTGTAGACCATCGGAACATGAAGCTTCTTTGTACGAATACGTCATGACTTTCAGTTACAGTATGTGATCAAAAGTATCCGGAGACCCCTAAAACATTTGTTTTTCACATTATGTACATTATGCTGCTATCAACTGCCAACTAATCCATATCAGTGACTTCACTAATCATTAGCCATCGGGAGAGAACAGAATGAGGCGCTCCTCGGAACTCAGGGACTTCGATAAGGGTCAGGTGATTGAGTTTCACTTGTGTCAGAAGTCTGCACGCGAGATTTTCACACTCCTAAACACATCTTGGTCCATGACGTTGCGGTGAAGGGAAAACATGAAGGGACACGTACAACACAAAAGCGTGCAGGCCTACCTCATGTATTGCCTGACAGAGACAGCCGACAGTTGAAGATATCGTACAGTGTAATAGGCAAGCATCTATCCAGACCACGTTTCGGTTGGCGTAAACACTGGACGATTGAACACTGGAAAAACATTGTGTGGAGTAACGAATCCTATGGCAGAGGGTGCGAATGGCAAATGCCCGCTGAATGTCATCTGCCAGCGTGAGTGGTGCCAACAGTAAAATTCGGAGGCGGTGTTTAACATGGAGGGCGTTTGCACCTCTTTTTGTTTTGCGTGGAACTACCTCAGGAGAGGCCCACATTAATGTTTAAAGCACCTTCTTGCTTCCCACTGTTAAAGAGCAATTCAGAGATGCGATTACATCTTTCAACACGATCGAACACCTGTTCATAATGCACGGCTTGTGGCGGAGTGATTAGACGACAATATAACATCCTGCAATGGACTGGCCTACGCAGTGCCCTGACTTGTTTCCTACAAACACCTTATGGTTTGGAACACCGACTTCGTGACAGGCCTCACCTACCAACATCTGTACCTCCCTCAGTGTAGTTTAACATGGTTGTGCATAACTGAAGAGGGTGCTACTGCAACACATTTCGTATATGTTATAACAATTACTGTAATTTTTAGGGCATTTACAACTTTTATGTAGCGAGGTAGAAGTAGGGGGTGGGGGATGCATGCAATCTAAGCTGTAGAGTAGATGGAGTCATGAAAGGATTGCTTGCAAGAAACAAAATATTTAATTACTGGGTTTCCATTATTACTGAAGTAAATTTGAAATGAAATTGTTAAGCTACTTGCTAATCTCTGTAAGTATTTCACATGTAACTTACTGTATTTTTGTTAACGCTTTAAATGGTTGATTAATGCTTCGATAACTTTCATGTTTCAGTAGCTAATCTCTGTAAGTATTTCACATGTAACTTACTGTACTTTTTGTTAACGTTTTATATGGTAGACTAACACTTTGATAACTTTCATGTACTTTAGGCTAAGCTTGATAATGGTAAAATACCGAAACCGGTAGCACTGAAAAAGACTAAACAGCTATGGACAACATGTCTTTCTGCAATTATCTCAAAGCTGTTATGCCCCATCTGTTCAACATTTTCAGAAATTTAAGAAAATGTAGCTTAAGGCAGCCACTCCACGTGGTAATCTTGCACGCATTTACAAGGTGACCACATAGCTAACCTTATATATATATATATATATATATATATATATATATATATATATATATATATATATACGCGAAGTTCAGAACTGAAACAGGAGTTGCTTAAAGCCGATAGATACAGCCATAAGAAATTTTCGAGAAATCGACTTACCTTTAGTGAAGGCGAAATTTTAGAAAAAAAAAGTTCAAATGTTTGTATAGCTTATGGGACAACTACGGGGTCATCAGTCCCTAAACATACAAACTACTTATGAACTAGCTAAGACTAAGGACGGCACAAATATCCATGCCGAGGGGGATTCGAACCCCCGACCGTAGTGGCCGTGCAGACCGTGACTGGCGCGCCGCAGTCCTCTCGGCCACCGCGCCCGGAGGCGAAATTTCGTTTGGTTGCCTTGGCGCATACATCAGGATTGTAAATCGAAAATGAAGTAAACATAGGATCAGTAACTTAAATCCCACAATACTATACGTATAAAGTAAAACAGCTTCATTGAAGGGCGACGTACATGAACATGACCAAAATTGTATTTTTTTCTATCATCTGATTATTTACTATATGGTATTGAAATATCAATTCCGCTTATAAGTGCGAAAAAATAATATTTTTTATTTCTTGCAAAGGGCCACGCCCCTTGTTATTCTTCATTCTCTCTTATTATTTATTTATTTGGCTTTATTTCAGGTCTGCTAAACGCTGTAAAATCAACATATACGTGTTTAACGGAACCAGACCTCGTACGAACGTGTGTGCATGAAAAATACAAAATGCTAAAGAAAGTCACAACTCGCTGATTTGGAAACGGTGCCCTAAGACAACATTTGTTTCCGCAACTATTCATAAAATTTCTGCGTATGATGCTTCTTTATCTACCAACAGCTAGAATCATGACAGAATAAAAACTGTACAGGGACTAGGATTTCAGGCAGGAGCTTATCAAATTCTACATTAAAGGATTCGAGCGGCGGCGGCGTGGCCGAGCTCATTGAGGCACTAAGCTCCGAAGCGCGAGGTCATTCCCCGTCGCAGGTTCGAATCCCCCCCTCGGGCAAGGATGTTTGTGATGTTTTTATTATACGCTAGTTTGTAAGTTTAGGGACTGATGACCCCGTAGTTACGTCCCATAAGCTTTACAAACAATTGAATTGAAAGGATATCGATGACAGAAGAGTTCTTGTGGCTGATATTACTGTCAAAAAATTCAAAGCAGGTTAACCAAAGAAGACAAAGGAAAAACAGGTTTATGATGAAGAGGAGTATTCTTATGGCTTGCACTAATACACACAGAGAAGGTAAGATCTTATACAAACACTGTCAAAGCTATAATTTAGGGAAACCGTCAGCTACACTTTTGAAAGGTTATATACTTTTTTCTCACAAACAAAATAAGGTAAAGTTATGAAAATTGTCGTGTTACTTGTCAGTACTATACTGAAAGTTCTGTGGAAGGAATTTTCATTTTAGAAAATGGTAAGTTACTTGTAGTAGAGGAAAATCCTTAAATTATTTTTCAGGGAAATTTGGAAACCCGTAAAAACTGAAGACGAAAATCTCGTTCCACATACCAGTTATCTCGTATGTGCCGAACTGGCCACTGGCGCACAATACGAATTAACTCGTAGGAAACCAGTTCCTACATAAAGTCAGATACGAGAACATTCGTAGCAAATACGTGCGATTTACAGGCCTTGGGTGTCGGGGAGAGGTAAAGTAAATCTTCTAGGCGTGGTGGAACAGGATTTTTAATTTCACAGTTTGAGTATAGTTACAGAAAAATCCATACAGATTATCATACAAATGTTTTAGCTTTAAACGTAAATTGTATACTTCGTCTCGCTAATGACAATGAAAACAAAGTTTTTCTTCATTGACGATATGTCTTCAAGCACTCTTCTACACAAAGAGCCGGTTTTTCTTGACAAACGGGACAAAAGTATCGCGATTCACGGCGTTTCTTTTGTTGTGTACACACTCTGCACGGCTTTGTTGGCCGCAGTTTTTTCTCTGTGGGTGGTATTGCCTCTAAATAATGAAAGCTGCCCTCCGTCTTGCTTTCTTCTGGGTGTCTGGCATCCTATCCCCAATCAATGCCTGAATAAATTTTTCTCTAAAAGCTTGAGACTTGATACTCTTTCTTGCTGTCTGATTATAGAAACGATGAGCATTCTGAACATAAATTTCTATTATGTGTAGAGCAAGCTTTTTTGGCCATCTAACAGTTTTTCGCAAAGCTGAATAATACGACAGCATTTGATCTGACTGATCAACTCCTGCCATGCCATTGTTGTAGTCCCTGACAATGTTTGGTTTCAAGGCAACTTTGCCATTTCGATTGCGAACTTCCACCATTTCGGCACAGTGCATATTAGAAATGGTCAGAACGTCCCTTTTGTCCTTCCATTTGCAAACAACAACATTGTCATTTCTTTTCCATGCCATCTCACCTTTCTTCAGCTTCATAGCAACTAATGATTTTGGGTTTTCCTTTCTGCTGTTACGTAATGTTCCACATACATAGGTTTTGTAAGTCGACAGGAGTTTTGTAAGTGATACAGAATTATAAAAATTGTCCATATGAAGCACATATCCTTTGTTCAAGAGAGATTCCATGAGGTGTAAAACTACGTCAGACGCATGGCCCATTTCGGCGTTCTTCTCTGACTTGCCACAGTAGATTTTTAATTTGAGAACAACTCCATTAGATTCACAGAGCTCATAAAGTTTTACACCATACTTGTGTTTCTTGTTCTTGATATACTGTCGGAAAAATAGACGGCCGCGCCACAAAACCATTGATTCGTCTATGCAGAGATTCTAGTCTGGTTCATAATTATTGCTCATGATGTTATTGAAATGGTCCAAAACTGGTCTAATTTTGTAGAGTCTACCATTAGACTGTAATGAGTTGTCTGAGAAGTGTAGATATCTCAATAACAGCTGAAATCTGTTTCTACTCATAATAGGTCTATAGAACGTGACATTGTAAAAAGGATTTGTACTCCAGTAATGTTCTATCGATGGAAATCAACAAGGTCCCATGTGTAGCAACAGACCAAGAAATACTTTCGTTTCCGCAACATCTGTATCCCTCCATCTGGAAAGCCTTGCTGATCTTCTCCCACCCTGTTTTTCTGCTTCCTGTCTTGCATATAGATTTGTTTGTTCACATAACAACGTTAGGAACTCGCCAGAAAAAAAAAAAAAAAAAAAAAAAAAAAAAAAATCAACAAGTGCATTGATACCAAAATTTTGTAAGTCTAATTTCAATCCCACATGCTCGTTGAACACAAACACTGGTGGATCTCGAGGAATGTCACTCTACTCATCACTGTTACTTGTAGTGGCTGCTGTTGTACCAACCTGCTAGTCATCTTCATTGCATTCACTGCTGTCTGCATCTGAATTCTCACTTGAGTGCTCACATGAAGATGGTTCATAGAGACTTCCACCATCCGAGAATTCATCCATAAACTCGTTCCACTGCGATTCATCCATGTTAGCTAGCTGTTCAAGTTCTACGTCACTCAGTTTCTCTTATTACTAGCCATTTTACGAGGAAAATTGAACACAGATAACGATAAATGTCAGTGAAGTATCTACCATGAAGACTGAATAAATACTGACGCGGTTACAACAATGACATGTGTCGTATTGTCAAATGTACTTCGAAATACTCTCTGATTGTTGACAACGAATTATCTCGTAGCTGGCGTCTGAGGTGAACTTTCTACTCCATACGCCAACTACGAGATAACTCGCACGCCCCATTTTCCCGCCAAAACTGTTATTTTTAAAGTTTCGATGATACAGATGGACTTCAAATGAGATGACGAATCAATCTGTATGAACTACTTAACATGGCTTCTGGGAGCAGTTTACTCATTTTGGCCGTGGCAGTCAACGTGTTAAATTTGTTCTGATTGTTTTCTGAAAAAAAAAACGAACGTTTGTAATTACATTGTTGAAGAAAACGCAGTAGGTCAATAAATATGAATTTATTTTTGTTTATAATTAAAACAGCGATCGGCCACAAGTATGGTATTGTTACTTATATAGACCATGACCGGTTTCGGATTTCTTTTTATAAATCCATCTTCGGGTGGTTTACATGCTTTTCAGTTGGAGCCTAGTTTTGCATGTTACAGTTTTGCAGGCCTAGAATAAACAAAAATACTGATCTTTAGTTATTTGCTGAAGTTGTATATGTTTGTTGATGGAGACGAACGTATGGAAACCTAGCAAAACTTTACAAAATTGTAAACGATATGTTTTGCCTATCCTCGGGCTCCGAAATCATAACAGATGGAAAACAAAGCTCCAGCTGAAGAACATGTAACCTATCATAAGATAGATTTGCAAAGAGAAATACAAAACTAGTCATGGCCTAAAAGAATAAACATCTTATACCATACTTGTGGCTGGTGGCTGTTTTAATTGTAAACGCTTTACCTCCGAGGATGCCTTCCGCAGTCGAGGGCGAAACGTCAGGGGAAAGTTTCATATATGGACCACGTCATCTCATCCCGGAAGCTTTAAGTAATGACGACACCTGCCGTGAAAGCCTTCATTCTATAAAGTTGGCCTGTTTCCCAAAATTCTAAATACATCTACATACATTTGCAAAAGAAAAATTTTTCTACTAAATCTCTAGAGGAATTTATTAGGCTATTTTTAACTCCTTATAATCCGATTAATCCTGGTTGATTCCCATTTTTAGAGCAAGGAGAACTTCCAAGGAATCTAAAAACACTTAAGTGTTCTATTCACTTGCCTAATGATGCTTCCAGATACATATTCAACTACTTTTTCGGTATATAATGTCAGCATTTCGTATTCTGCCACATAGTCATGGTCACAATGAATAGGCCTACTGCTCTCTGAATGACTTAAATCATGATTTGCATTAGCTAATAAAAGAGGTTCCATCTGTCCTGCTTTTTTGATTTGTTGCATACATGTATTTCTCTTCAAAATGCGATGAGCAAATCCAACTGTATGCAGTAGTTTTCTAGTTATCTCGCCTCATATTGGCGAACCATCGTTTTGTAAGTTCTTCATAATTTTCATAATTACAGTTTACTTTAGTTACAGTAGGACTATTGTATGCAGAAATATAGTAGAACAAAAGACGAGTACATGAAATATTAGAAACTAAAACATACAAATGCTAACTGCAAATACGATATTTCAACAGTCTTATTACCGCGATTCGTACAGTTATATGATGCGCATATACTGGGCACGATTTCACATTAATAAATAACCTTTCAAGCTTACTACGATACATAAAATGTGAAACCAAAACACGTAAATAACGTCTAACTTTCGTATTCGGCGCACTAGACGTTTGAAAAAATGGCTGTCACAGTTCCTGGTTGCTGCCACAAGGAGCGCTGTTAACCCAGAGATAGCCACTCTATGTAGTTTATATAGCTCGTTGGTTCGAAATCATGCGTGTGTATGAGCAGCCAGTCTGAGTGCGCCTGAAATATGCAAACAAGCACAATATGCCGCGCACGAATGGTGGCAGCCCTGCGCGAAGTCGACACGTGGCGTTAGAGTAACTTAGTTCACGAAAGGTAACACAATAGTGTGAACTACGTCTAAGAAACGGAACAATATCACTGTACATGAGTTAAGTCTGCTGACATCATAGCATTGTGTCTGTTTAAATCACATTTATTCTTACCATGAACGAAGTATAGCTGCAGCGTATCGTCGATGTACACCCCCGGCCATTAAAATTGCTACACACGAAGATTACATGCTACAGACGAGAAATTTAACAGACAGGAAAAAGATAATGTGATATTCAAATGATTAGCTTTTCAGAACATTCACACAAGGTTGGCTCCAATGGCGACACGTACAACGTGCTGACTTGAGGAAAGTTTCCAACCGATTTCTCATACACAAACAACAGTTGACTGGCGTTGCCTGGTGTAACGTTGTTGTGATGCCTCGTGTAAGGAGGAGAAATGCGTACCATCACGTTTCCGACTTTGATAAATGTCGGATTGTAGCCTATCGTCATTCCGGTTTATCGTATGGCGAAATTGCTGCTCGCATTGCACGCGATCCAATGACTGTTAGCAGAATATGGAATCGGTGGGTTCTGGAGGGCAATACGGAAAGCCGTGCTGGATCCCAACGGCCTGGTATCACTAGCAGTCGAGAAGACAGGCATCTTATCCGCATGGCTGTAACGGATCCAGGAGCCACGTCTCGATTCCTGAGACAACAGATGGGGTCGTTTGTAAGACAACAACCATCTACACGAACAGTTCGACGACGTTTGCAGCAACATGGACTATTAGCTCGGAGTTCACGGCTGCGGTTACCCTTGACGCTGCATCACAGACAGGAGCGCCTGCGATGGTGTACGCAACGACGAACCTGGGAGCACAAATCAGAAAACGTCATTATTTCGGATGAATCAGGTTCTCTATACAGCATCATGATGGCAACATTCGTGTTTGGCGACAACGCGGTGAACGCACATTGGAAGCGTGTATTCGTCAACGCCATACTGGCATATCACCCGGCGTGATGGTATGGGGTGCCATTGGTTACACATCTCAGTCACCTCTTTTTCACATCTACGGCACTTTGAAGTGTGGCCGTTACCTTTCGGATGTCTTACAACCCGTGGCCCTACCCTTCATTCGATCCCTGCTAAACCCTACATTTCAGCAGGATAACGCATGTTGAAGGTCCTGTACGGGCCTTTCTCGCTACGGAAAATGTTCGACTGGTGGCCAGCACATTCTCCAGATCTCTCACCAACTGAAAACGTTTGGTCAGTGGGGCCGAGCAACTGTCTCGTCACAATACGCCAATCACTACTCTTGCTGAACTGTGGTATCGTGTTGAAGCTGCATGAACATCTGTACCTGTGCACGCCATCCAAGCTTTGTTTGACTCAGTGCCCAGGCGTATAATGCCCGTTGTTATGGCCAGAGGTGGTTGTTCTGGGTACTGATTACGCAGGATCTATGCACCCAAATTGCGTTAAAATTTAATCACATGTCAGTTCTAGTATAATATGTCCAATATGTTGCGTTGTCGTTCGCTTTTGTTGCTCATGTAGGACTCCGCTTTCCTGCTCTGTCCTTCTCAGTGAAAATGCTTACTGATCGCAGCTCTCATTGCACAGCCTATATAACTGTTGCCACTACTGGAAATACTAACAATCACAGTTTGAATACAATTAATTTTTTTGTTACCTTAATAATTGATTAATGTATCAGAATGCAGAAAGCGTTAAATTCGACAAAGGCATCGCTTTGGCGTCTTTCAAATGTAGTGTATCTTATTTTTTTATCGTTTACAACTATATAACTGGCGTCATGAGTATTTTCTCTCGTGTTTCTGAACGTACTTGAAATTTTGTTTATTCACTTTGTAGCCGGAATGTACCCCAAAGAAATGTCAATCACGCTTCCCCTGTAACGCCCTAATATAGATGGAATGCTTTGGTTTCTATTCCGTTAGAAACAAACCGATTTTAAAAGCGGAATTTTACTATACACAGAGCGGATCAAAATAATTCCTGTGCAATATTAAATTTGTCGATTTGTTCTGTCAGAGACAGTCAAACATATCCATCTGTGAGTGCACTGCGTTGACACAGTTATTGCTACAGCCACATAGTAAACGCTTCTAGTTGCAGCTGCAATACTGGATTTTTTCATGGTGATTTACTCTCTCTGTCACTGCATAGGAACAAATTAAATACCGTGATAGGCAAAATTGGAACCTCTCTGTAGAATGCACGTATAAAATTCCACTTAAAAGTTCTTCGTTTGTAAAGGGAAACAAAAGAACCATTTACGTTGGCAATGAGCTGTCAAAAAAGCAAAGAAAATGGGTTGTCGACTCTTGGATGAGAAATCGGTATAATTTAATGACGAAAACATTACTTATTTAATTAAACAAAGATCGTACTATTATTTTTAAGACTAGCTGGAAATCCGGCGTCGCTGGGGTACTTGTTTAGTCCAGTCATACGTTAGTAGATCTCTCCTTCCCTTTTCTCTCTGTCCATCTTCTGTATCCTTCTTTCTCCGTCCATCTCCTTCTCTCCCCTTTCCCTTTTCATCTCGATTCCGCTGTCTTTGTTCATCTCCTCATACCCTCTATCTGCCCGTGTGCACCTTTCCATTTCTCTGCCAACCTCCTTATACCTGTCGAAATCCTCCTCTACCTCCCTCCTACATCTGTGAAAAATTGTGTTACTCTGTTAACTTTCATAATAATGAGTAAAGTGGTGTCTATTGCAAGGTACTTCCGCCATGCAGCATATGACATCTGAGGTAAACGGTAACGTTGTTTTTGTTTCGAAAGTTAAGTGTGCAGATTTCATTATGATCGCATATATATGAAATTTGACCTTCAAAACAAGAAGAAAGCCACTGTCTACGTTAACTTTTGTGCGAGACGGAGGGTACTTTAGCTACCAACTACGACAAAATCTAAGCCGTTTTTGCGACCTTGATGAAATATATAAATGATGGTTGTTGTAACGTACCGTTCTCCATGTAACTACTGAGGCATACGAAATTCCATGTATTTATTCGGGGTATAAGCTAGCTCCATTCCACATTTGATTCAATTTTGTTCAGACGTTTCAGCGTGAAGAGTAACAAACCCTGTAAGGTACCCTCCGCCGTGGACCGTACGTTGGCTTTCTAAAGGTAGCTCATGCGTTAATTCAGATTGTAAGCTACGTGCATTCCAAATTTAATGCAAATTGGTGCAGCTGTTTCTTCGTGAAGAGCATCAAACGTATTAACACATTGTAAGGCACCCTCCGCCACGCACCGTACGGTGGCTTACGGATATTAGCCCATCTATTAATGCAGCCATCTTCATCCCAAATTCCACTCAAATCTGTCCATCCCTTTCAGCATGGAGTAAGGTACCGCCACGGTGGAGTGGCCAAGCGCATTGAGGCGCTATGCTATGAGGTGCGAGGCCGCTCCCCGTCGGGGGTTCGAATCCCCCCTTCGGACATGGATGTTTGTGCCGTCTTTAGTATAAGGTAGTTCATAAGTAGTTTGTAAGTTTAGGGGCTGATGACCTCGTAGTTCCATAAACACAAGAAATATTTGAACATTTTGTAAGGTACCCCCGCTACTCACCCTACGGTGGCTTCCTAAAGATAGCCCATAAATTAAATCAGAGTATGAGCTACCTCTGTTCCATATTTCCGTCCAGCCATTTCAGCGTGAGGCGTTAAGAACGAATTAACTAATTCTAAAGCATCCTCCGCTATGCACCAAACGAAGTTAGTATGCCTATAACCTTCGCAGAGTGCAAACAAAGAGTCGACGAAGTTTTATCACAATCGGATGTACGGTATGGCCGTGCATAAAATACGTAAAAATTGACAAACAAACGTTAATATTTTTGTATTAGATGACTGGTTCGGCAAAAATGTTTTGCGGTCTTCAGATATAGTCCACCATTCGTCTCTTGCTTGTGGTTTTAAGCACCGGCAGGCAAATGGTGGACTATATCTGAATAATGGCAACAGATTTTTGCTGAACGGGGTCATTTTAAATAAAGTATTGTGATCTTAGACTGTTTCCAGTCATTTTGTAACGAATCGCTGATGTTCCGTACCAATGTTATCAAAAATTATGCAAACATTAATTGAATTTAGAATTTGCATGTAGGTATGTTACAGTCGAAATAGTTAATTCTGCCTGTGTGCGAATTTGCGTGTGTTCAGGTTTCGTGTTAAATCACAGATACCTGAGGTCGGAGAACCTTGTTTCGCTGAAACACCATATGCTGTACAACCCCTACATCTACATATATACTTTATACTCCACAATCCACCGTAAGGAGCGTAGCGGAGGGTACACTGTACAACTCCTAGGCATTTCCTTTCCTATTCCACTCCCAAAAATAACACAAGAGAAAAAATACCGTCAAAACGCCTCTGTACGAGCGCTAATTTCTCTTGTCTGTGTGCCGGCCGCGGTGGCTGAGGTGACTGAGGCGCTCCAGTCACGGTCAGCACGGCCACTACGGTCGGGGGTTGGAATCCCCCCTCGGGCATGGATATTTGTGCTGTCCTAGTTCGTAAGTAGTTCATGAGTAGTTTGTAAGTTTAGGGACTGATGACCCCGTAGTTAAGTCCCATAAACTAACAAACATTTGAACATTTTCTTGTCTTTGTGATCTTTCCTCGAAATGTATGTAAGCGGCAGCAACATCGTTCTGCAGTCAGATTCAGATTTCGGCCCTGTAACTGTCCTCAACACAATTTCATATCTTCCTTTAAACTGATCTACTGCGGGCCCCATACTCAAGCTTTCCGTTTGATGTCTTCTATTACTGTTCCGGGATTATAGCGAGTGACTGGATAGTGGCCTTTGACCCGCTTATCGATTTTACTTAGGGCCAGAATTCTTTCGGGTTCTCGGAAAGACCTTTTACTAAGTTATGACTGTGGTAATTATTGTATGCTTCGCGCATCTATCTTCTTATGGACGCAAGACTTTTTACTAACTTTTGCCTGTAATCTTTTGCGTGTTCTTTTTTTAAAACAAGAATGCAACTGCCTTTACTTCTTCAGTAGATTTCTAACATTGTTATTATACCACGGTGGATCTTTAATATCCTTAATCGACTTCAAAGGCACAATCCTTTCCGAGCTATAAATGCCGGCTGTGTCATGGAGCGAGACTCTTCCTCAAATCGCTGTAGGACTGCCACGGTCGTCGCACACGGCCGTATATGAGACAGTGAAACCACACAGTAAAACAGGGTCAAGTGTTTCGTAGTACATCGGTTGAAGATGGAACGAGGCGTGGCGCCTGTCACGTCACGTCATCAGAGATTGCTTGAGACACAGTATCGCTAACCGACTGGGTGACCACCGGGGCACAGTCTAACAGCGGCCAGCCAGTCATCTCGTGATCGCTTTGTCTCTTCTCTGATGACGTGACGTGCCGCATGCGCCACAGCCTGTGTACCTCGTTAGCCACGACGTCCTGAAAGAAGGCTTGAGACAACCCGACTACTAGTTCACTTGATGGCCACTGTTGAACAGTGGTCACTGATGAAGTGACGTACTCCTCCGACCTGCCTTTCTCGTTCGCCTCGAACACACACAACTGGTACTGTACGATAATATGCAGCTGCCACTCAGCGAGTCCCGTCACGATTCCATTGGAACAGCTATGGACGATGTCGTTAGGCGTCTAAGAAGTAGATTTACGACTGCCATTATATTTTTACGTGTGGAAAGATGATGAAACAGGGTGCTGTGAATACGCCTCAGTAACAGACGACGACCTGCAGGAAGTGAGGGGACGGGGGTGTTTATTTAGTTGCAACACACCACGACCCTCATGACATAGTACGAGTTGTTGCTGCAGTCGCTGTTGTCAGTCTTACATCTGGCGTGTATTGTAAGGATACAAGTTTCACCCGTACTGCCTCCCATCGACCAAATCTTGTGAATGAGCTATCCATAATTGTACTTTGTAGTCCTTACAAAAAGTACTGTGTCTTCTGGGGTGCAGGTATCATAGAGGGGTACGACTTGTCGAAGGTCTGCGTCGGTGGCCTGTTAATAACGGTGCAGAATGCTTGGAGATGAATTCGTCAGTCCACACTACTCCCCAGTTGATATGTATCGCTTTTATAGTAGACAGTTTGCATGATCAATCACAACTGGTTTGTCCAGACATCAGAGTGCATATGTGGATGCAGCATGGTGGTCACACAGCCCATTCTGCTCATGCTGTGGTGCGAGAACTGAACAACAGTTTCTGTGGAAGATTGTTGGGGCATCGTGGTCACTCGATTTCAATATTTATGTCTACGTCGAAGTGTAACTGCCGCTCATGAACAGATGTATATTTGATAACTGATAAATTCCGAATCGCGTCGTAATGAGAACATGCTGTGTCTGATGTATTACCTTTAATAGTGCGACACATTCAACTTCCTTGAAGTACTACTGATTAACAGAGAATCAAATAATTTATTAAAGACCGGAGGCTTCTTCAAAAGGAGCACCTGAAACCTATTTTATAAGGTGTACATGGCCCTGCGACGTAAATGATAACAATTGTAAATTAGTTCTTGTTCAAAAATCAGCAAAGCGATCACTGGATATGTAAGAGTCAGTTATTGTGTTAATTATATATATATATATATATATATATATATATATATATATATATATCAAGGAATAGACATATGTGCGGCGTGGAAGTTTGTGTCCGTCCGGAGAAACAATTTTTTATAAAAAATTTCTCCTAAAAAAGTAAAAAGTAACTAAAATAAAAAAATCGACCCGGTAAAAAAAAAACAACAAATGAACTAGCGATCTTGGTTGAAGTTACTGTGTTACATATAAATTTTGATCGCTCTACATAGGCAAATATGCCACATAACTGTAACAATATATTCGTAAGGCGGTGTTTCAGGTAATTTATCCTAAATCAACTTCCATATGCGGTAATTACTCAACTAGTTTAATGTTTCAGTACAATGAAAAGTGCTCCATCACAGCATGACAAAAGGCGAATATTTCATGGCTAGATTGCAAGATATAAAAGACCTAGATTAACTATCTGTTCGAACTACCTGGCAGCATCTAAAATCATTGAAATAATAATGTCTTAACGCATTCGTAATTTCCTTCTACTTGTGTTATGTTGTGCTTTCCATACAAAATCACGTTGCACGTATATTTTATGTCACATAATGCGATGTGTGAAGTCTTGTTAGAGGTCCGGAATGGCCACGAGGTCTAAGGCATCGTGCTACGAAGTGGGCGGCCATTCCCGCCGAAGATTGGAGTCCTCCCTCGGGCATTGGCGTGTGTGTTGGCGGCTTGGAACAATACATTCCCAAGCATCTCGCAAACCGGTTGTTGGCGGACCCATATTTGCTGGGTCATTTTTGCTTCTTATGTCGTGTACTTTCACTCGTGTAAGTCAGCGCCATCCTTTTTGATACACCCTGTATATAAAACAGGAACGATAGGTTTTCGGCTTACGAGATTATAATTAAATTGGTACTACAGAATAGGAAGTTTAGAATCTTTATTATTCCCAGAATGTTGCCGGAATTTGAAGCTTACAAGGAAAGTACATGGGCTCGAACAAACATATCTGTATGAACGTTTGATTCCAGGATCTCTACGTACACCTCAATGTGCTGGTGGGTGTCGTTTTTCTACAAAGCTCAGCAACCATGCTCTAGATGGCACTGTAGATGTAATTGTAGACGCCATACGTAATGCAGGTATCTTAACTATACCTTATGTAATAATCAACGTACATGAAATTTCCTGGCAGATTAAAATTGTGTGCCGGAACCGGGACTCGAACCTGGGACCTTTGCCTTTCGCGGGCAAGCGCACTACCGACTGTGCTATCCCGACACGACTCATGCCCCCTCACAACTTCACTTCTGCCAGTACCTCGCCTCCTACTTTCCAAACTTCAAAGAAGCTCTCCTGCAAACACGCAAGACTAGCACTCCTGGAAGAAAGGATATGGTGGAGACATGGCTTAGCCACAGCCTAAGGGATGTTTCCAGAATGAAACTTAACTCTGCAGCGGAGTGTGCGCTGATATGAAACTTCCTGGCAGATTAAAATTGTATGCCGGAACCGGGACTCGAACCTGGGACCTTTGCCTTTCGCGGGCAAGCGCACTACCGACTGTGCTATCCCGACACGACTCACGATGCCGTCTCACAACTACACTTCTGCCAGTACATCGCCTCCTACTTTCCAAACTTCACAGAAGCTCTCCTGCAAACACACAAGACTAGCACTCCTGGAAGAAAGGATATGGTGGAGACATGGCTCAGCCACAGCCTAAGGGATGTTTCCAGATATGAAACTTCCTGGCAGATTAAAATTGTGTGCCGGAACCGGGACTCGAACCTGGGACCTTTGCCTTTCGCGGGCAAGCGGACTACCGACTGTGCTATCCCAACACGACTCACGATGCCGCCTCACAACGTCACTTCTGCCAGTACCTCGCCTCCTTCTTTCCAAACTTCACAGAAGCTCTCCTGCAAACACGCAAGACTAGCACTCCTGGAAGAAAGGATATGGTGGAGACATGGCTTAGCCACAGCCTAAGGGATGTTTCCAGAATGAAACTTCACTCTGCAGCGGAGTGTGCGCTGATATGAAACTTCCTGGCAGATTAAAATTGTGTGCCGGAACCGGGACTCGAACCTGGGACCTTTGCCTTTCGCTGGCAAGCGCACTACCGACTGTGCTATCCCGACACGACTCACGATGCCGCCTCACAACTTCACTTCTGCCAGTACCTCGCCTCCTACTTTCCAAACTTCACAGAAGCTCTCCTGCAAACACGCAAGACTAGCACTCCTGGAAGAAAGGATATGGTGGAGACATGGCTTAGCAACAGCCTAAGGGATGTTTCCAGAATTAAACTTCACTCTGCAGCGGAGTGTGCGCTGATATGAAACATCCTGGCAGATTAAAATTGTGTGCCGGAACCGGGACTCGAACCTGGGACCTTTGCCTTTCGCGGGCAAGCGCACTACCGACTGTGCTATCTCGGTTCCGGCACACAATTTTAATCTGCCAGGAAGTTTCATATCAGCGCACACTCCGTTGCAGAGTGAAGTTTCATTCTGGAAACATCCCTTAGGCTGTGGCTAAGCCATGTCTCCACCATATCCTTTCTTCCAGGAGTGCTAGTCTTGCGTGTTTGCAGGAGAGCTTCTGTGAAGTTTGGAAAGTAGGAGGCGAGGTACTGGCAGAAGAGAAGTTGTGAGGCGGCATCGTGAGTCGCGTCGGGATAGCACAGTCGGTAGTGCGCTTGCCCGCGAAAGGCAAAGGTCCCAGGTTCGAGTCCCGGATCCGGCACACAATTTTAATCTGCCAGGAAGTTCAATGTTCAAATGTTTGTTAAGCTTATGGGACTTAACTACGGGGTCATCAGTCCCTAAACTTACAAACTACCTATGAACCACTTACAAACTAGGACGGCACAAATATCCATGCCCGAGGGGGGAATCGAACCCCCGACCGTAGTGGCCGTGCTGACCGTGACTGGAGCGCCTCAGTCACCTCGGCCACTGCGGCCGGCCTGCCAGGAAGTTTCATATCAGCGCACACTCCGCTGCAGAGTGAAGTTTCATTCTGGAAACATCCCTTAGGCTGTGGCTCCACCATATCCTTTCTTCCAGGAGTGCTAGTCTTGCGTGTTTGCAGGAGAGCTTCTGTGAAGTTTGGAAAGTAGGAGGTGAGGTACTGGCAGAAGTGAAGTTGAGGCGACATCGTGAGTCGTGTCGGGATAGCACAGTCGGTAGTGCGCTTGCCCGCGAAAGGCAAAGGTCCTAGGTTCAAGTTCCGGTTCCGGCACACAATTTTAATCTGCCAGCAAGTTTCATATCAGCGCACACTCCGCTGCAGAGTGAAGTTTCATTCTATCAACGTACATGTTCTCTAGCGAAATGTCATCAAAAGCCGAGAAGATAGTTGCAACTTTAACCTTCTTCCCGAAAGACTGTTGGCATTCACTGCCACTGCTTCGATCGCCTCTTCCCACACTTACCGTAGCACTACCGATTGCAATGAGTTGTTCGTTATCATCATCCCGATTATTATTATTATGAGTTTGTAACGACAGTATCTAACTAATGCTCATATTTCTGTACCATAACAGATATGAGAAAGCATTCAAATGATTCATCTTCTACACTAATACCATCTTCACGAAGAAGTGTTCTCCGTAACTTCATCTCAAATAATCACATTACATTAGCAGGATTCATTAGCAAACGCCGCCTCATCTGACGCTTCACCAAACAAATAGCATCACAAAATACAACTACGGAGGCACACTGCACAGTACCTACTGGCGAACCGACAGGTCAAAGTGCAATGCCGCATGGCACACGCAGAGGCCTCTAGCGAACGACTGCAGAGTTTTGCAGATACGGGAGTATCACTAGTGCAATAAGGGATCTTTACATTACCTCTCATACGAGTTTGGTGTATATGTGTTTGTTCGAGCCCAAGTACTTTCCTTGTGAGTGTAGAACGATTTTCCTGCCGCCTACTTACATTTCGCGTTATGATAACAAACATGAGAGAAATTAGGGCTTGTACGGAGGCACATAGGCATTCGTTTTTTCCTCGTTTTATTTGGGAGTGGAATAAGAAAGGATCTGCCTAGTAGTGGTACAGTGTACCCTCCGCCACGGACCTTACAGTGGATTGCGGAGTACGTATGTAGATGTAGAACTTTGCCGATGTAGGAATCTACAAAGACACTTCCTGACAACCATAAAACGAATAAGGATACTTGTAACGAGGAGAGTTCAATAATAAATAAAACATCATCTAAGTAATAAAATTTTTGTCTGATTGAAACCAAATTACTACATCAAAATGTAAATGATCAATTGGATTCGTTTGTTAAATTTGAGAAACATCATTCGCAAAATGAAACCAAAAATACATCTACGTATGTTATAAAAATGGATGCTTGCTTCTGTGTGTATGTGTGTGTGTGTGTGTGTGTGTGTGTGTATTCCACACCGCCTCCTAGACAGGTTTCAACAATTTGTGGCAGACTTGTTCCTTACAAACATGAACCAATCGATATATCTACATCTACATCTACATCGATACTCTGCAAATCACATTTAAGTGCCTGGCAGAGGGTTCATTAACCACCTTCATAACTTTTCTCTACCGTTCCATTCTCTAATAGCGCGCGGGAAGAAAGAACACCTAAATCGTTCCGTTTTCGATCTGATTTCTCTTATTTTATTGGGATGGTCATGTCTCCCTAAGTAGGTGGGTGCTAGCAAAATATTTTCACATTCAGAACTAAAAGTCGGTGATTGAAACTTCGCAAACAGATCACGCCGCAATGAATAGCGTCTTTCTTTTAATGATTTCCACCCCAATTCGTGCAACATTTCCGTGACGCTTCCCCCCCCCCCCCCGTAACGTGATAAAACAAAACGAGCTGCCCTTCTCTGAACCTTCTCAATATCTTCCGTCAGTCCCACCTGGTGAGGGTCCCACAAGGGGCAACAGTACTCCAAGAGAGGACGCACAAGTGTGATGTAGGCAGTCTCTTTGGTGGAACTGGTGCATCTTCAAAGCGTTCTGCCAATGAAACCTAACCTTTGGTTCGCCTTCCCCACTATATTTTCTATGTGTTCTCTCCAGTCAAAGTTGTTCGTAATTGTAACTCCTAGGTATTTGGTAGAATTTACGACCTTAAGGTTTGACTGATTTATCGCGTAATTGAAGTTCAGCGGATTTCTTTTAGTGGTCATGTGTATTACTTCACACTTTTCTTTATTTAGTGTCAATTGCCAATTTTCGCACCAAGTAGAAATTTTGTCTAAATCGCATTGCAGTTGCTTTTGATCCTCTGTTGACTTCACTAACCGATAAACGACAGCATCATCCGCGAACAGTCTAAGGGAGCTATTCAGATTATCTCCTATATAGGGCTAAGAATCACCTACGAACGTGTTCAGGGGATAATACGTCATTAAACACTGACATGGTCGAAAGACTGCCGGAATACATATTTCTCACCACCAGGAAATAATGTCTGCAGCGCAGCAGTCACCGAGAACACAAATTCTGACGTTATGTGTTGTATCATCCTCCTTACCATTTGTTGAGTACTCGTCCAGGTTTAGTTATCAGGAAAGATACAGTGCAGGATTCGATGGTCAGCTAAAACAGTTCTTTAGAGATTAGTATTACAAGTTTTATTTGCTGAAGGTACAATAGTCAACTTTAGAAAATAGGTTTGTTTCTTCTCTCTTCCCGCGGCCTCCTCCGTACGATGCCAGCTGCGCTATGACGTAGTTACTGCCTAGTTCGTAGCCGAGTTCTGACCGAGTTCTAACCGTCGTCCAGACGCATGTCGGCCTAGGTATACTAGATTGTAGAGGGCCAGCGTCTACGGTTACTCCACGGATACTGGTATCGCAGAACCACGGATACTAGTATCCGTGGGTTACTCCCTCCAAGAGAGGCGCGGCGCTGGCGTGCGCTAGGCTGTCGGTCGACCACTGCCTTGTCCACGATCGTTCTCTTGCGTCTGCGCTACAACAATATGAATAGTGTGAAAAGTGAAAAACTGCCTCAGCATGAAACGGGAATAAATGATACTTTTCCAGTCCCCTATTTGAGAATTTGAGCACCTATAATCTCCCACCCCTGCAAATAATAAAGTTGCACTTTCCTTACCTGCTGATTGGCATAGTTCCTGTTATACCAGTTCACAACTTCTTGAACCCAAGAACCAGCAAGATGTGGTCTGTCACAACGATACAAAGCCGGGCACTTGCTATTCTTCAACTTATATTGATACACGAAGTGCTCAAACAACCTCAACTTGTTATAATGTCTCACCACAAATGGATGAGTGTAATCAATCACAGATGTCAAAGAACGTTCGGCGAACTTGTTCAACTGGTGGAAAAACGACAAACGGCTCTCGTTAACTTTGTGCAATGGATTTGCATCTTCTTTAGTAATGTAATTTAACCAAGTTTTAGCACTACGAATTTCTTGCAAATAAAAAGAAATACCGGATCCATACTTCAACACAAACTTGGCACGAAGTACTTGGCAAGTACTTCGATTCAAACAGCTTGATGTACGAGTGTAAATTCATACCTTTACCTGAATGAAATTCCCCAACAGCTATGCAATACTCATGTAACAAATCACTGAACGCTTCATACAAACACTGAAGGAACGAGTCCTTATTGCCCACAATCACAAGAGCAACTGTTAGGCCAAAATCTGCCTTAACAGTACTACCATTGTACCTTACTATAGCAACAGTTATCCATCCATTGCCACGGCTAGGTACATCTTTCTGAGTAATTGTGAAGTTCAAAACACCTCCACAAAAAACAGACGGTCCCAGAAGAAAAACTTGTCCTCCAAGACCTGATGACAAATTAATTTCCACATCATCAATTCCCTTGAAGACAGTAAGAAAGTAAGGCGCGAACGCCTGAATCTCCTCCTATAACAGGTCATGCTCTGACAGTCTTTATAATTCAAATGTTCATTCCTAGACAGCGTAATAAACATCTGTTATTATTACTTATAATAGTTTATGCTTGGTCTCGGAATAACAATGATAAGGATGGGACCCGGTCTGGTACGTGATTCAGGTTAACTCTCTTTCCAGTAATTCAGGTTCGTTCTTGAAAAGAGCCGTTTTTATACGCCATACATGCTAAAAGAAAGCTTATTGGCTGGGTCTTACTTAAGTAATGCGGCGTTCGTAGTTTTCGGTCATTATTGGCACTCAAAAATTGGCATAACAGGCTCTTCTTGGCGGCTCAATATTTGCAATCAACTTTTGGCCCACACCACTCTTATTCTTACTTGCCTCATCTTGACTGCCTGCACCGTGCCCATGACCATTTAATTACTCCTGATTAATAAATTTCTGTTGGCCTGTGCCGACACCACAATTACTTCACACTGTCTCTCGAGTACTGTCTTTCCAGATACTGCAGCGCTTTTACTGCCGCGCTAACATTCTGCCACACTACAACACAACTACTGAACTACTGCCACAGCTCAACGTTCCAGTGACTAATGCTCTCAGCCAAAGACTGTGCTATTCTTACAATGTCAAAGTCCCTGACTAGGCCAACATGTCTACTACTTCGATATAAACATTATTTCATTTACAACATTGACCATGTCATAGAATATTAACATCAAATACAAAATCTAATTGCATAAATAATTCGCAACATATATACAGAATAAAATTCACATAAATATTTGCGTAATACATTTATCATTGTGTTCGTGAGAATGAAAAGAAACAGAACCCCATGTTATTATTCACTGTGTCGTCCTGATACAAACTTAGATTTTTATTATAGTCGACATGATCGACTGTAGAGTGTCCGCAGCTGCACTGTGTTATTTTAAATGTGTTTATTTCCGTCAACAGTTCAAAAAATGTTCAAATGTTTGTTAAGCTTATGGGACTTAACTACGGGGTCATCAGTCCCTAAACTTACAAACTACTTATGAACTACTTACGAACTAGGACGGCACAAATATCCATGCCCGAGGGGGGAATCGAACCCCCGACCGTAGTGGCCGTGCTGACCGTGACTGGAGCGCCTCAGTCACCTCGGCCACCGCGGCCAGCCGTCAACAGTTGCAATATAATTGTTTAAAATCATGTTTCGATCACTTGGATCATCTTCAGATCTAAAAAAACAAAAGTAAAATAGAAATCTACAATTTGATAAACTTACTAAGGGTTAATCGAACAACAGTTAATTTATACATAAATTCAGAGATTTTTCTTTACCTTATAGTTGCGTCCGCAACTCGTCTGGCTGATTGCTAATTGGTACTGAGTTTTGCAGTTTGACGTAGGCATTTTAATTTGGTTGTAGGTGGTGGTAGGGAGGGAAAGATTAGGTGGGGGGGGGGGAGGGATTGGAGGGGATGGCTTGAGCCCTGCAGACGTGCAGACTGGCTTCCGAACATACAAGAAAAACTACGCGCCGCACAACGCCACCAAGTAGCGACAGAGGCAATTAACGCCCATACCATGCTGTTTTATATAAATTTTAATATTTTAACATTTTAATGACGTTTAGAAAAAAAATTTAAAGTATGACATTTGTAATTTTATACATCTCTATTTTACACATTGAACGTTTTAAAACACCGTATGCATGTTTTAATTATCTTACAATATTTTTATACTTATATCACATACAGTTTTATAATTTTTATGTCTGGACATTTTCAAGAACCCCACTTTTAGGAAATATTTATATAACAAACAATTGTGCGTTATAAGACCCTAGCTTATTAGGGCTCAAGCCATCCCCTCCAATCCCCCCCCCCCCCTCACCTACTATTTCCCTCCCTACCACCACCTTCAGCCATATTATAAGTGCCTAAATCAAACTGTAAGACTCAGTACCAATTAGTACTCAGCCAGACGAGTTGCGGACGCAACTATAAGGTAAAGAAAAATCTCTCAATTTATGTATAAATTAACTGTTGTTCAATTAACCCTTAGTAAGTTTATCAAATTGTAGATTTCTATTTTACTTTTATTTTTTAGATCGGAAGCTGATCCAAGTGATCGAAAATGTAATTGAACAATTATATTGCAACTGATGACGGAAATAAACACATTTAAAATACAAACATAGATACTTGCAACAAACTATCCATAAAAATTCAAACAAGACTAATTTCTTCAGTAAGAACTCTGAAATATGATGAAAGGAAGAAATACTCAGTGATCAGTACTACCGCAAGTTTGTTAGAATAGTTTTGAAGAAAACTCCGCTTACAAACCTCACCAGACAACATCTTTGTTGATGTACTACCGGTTTCTTGGCCAATAGTCACATAATCGTTAAAACAGTGTAGACCCCATGACCCAGTTATGACCCGTGCCAAGGTTTACGCAGCTGATGATGTGACTCTAGGCCAATAAACCGCTAGTGCATGGATAAAGATTGGTCCTGCTCACAGATCTGAGCGAAGGTTTCTTTCAGGAAGGGAAATCGGTTTATCACTTACCACTTTGCCACATTTCGGTTATTAAAACTAGAGTATTCGGCATACCATTACAATTTATTATCCTGGAGTACTAATTACATTCGAGATATATTTCACAGATTGTATGAAAGTATACCAATCAACCGACCTTCGAAAATATATTCATAATTCAATACATGGTTCAGGCGATATGGCGTCACGTTAGGAAGAACCACATCACGCTTGGGGTTGTAATTTATTACTTCAGATGGGAATTTGTCTCAACATATCTGGCATATTGTAAACATTATTAAGGAGATATGACTGGCTATGTAATGTTCTCTGTGAAAACGAAACGGAAATAAACAGTAAATGGGAAAGAATACGTTGGACCAAGGGGAAAGAAGAGGACGGGCAACAGAAGTGGTGAATAAATACAAACCCTAGCAACGCCAGGGAGAAAGCTTTCGACAATGTTGATTGGAATACACTCTTCCAAATTCTGAAACCAGCAGGAGTGAAATATGGTGCTACAGAAGAATGCTGAAGACTAGGTGGGTGGATCACGTAACTGATGAAGAGTTACTGAACACAATTGGGGAGAAAAAGAATTGCTGGCATATATTGACTAATACAAGGGATCGACTGATAGGACACATTCTTAGACATCAAGGAATCGTGAATGGAGGGAAGGGTGCGCGGTAAAAATCGCAGAGTGAGACCAAGAGATGAATATAGTAAGCAGATTCAATTGGATGTAGGTTGCAGGTCTTACGAGGAGATGAAGAGGCTTGCTCAGGATAGACTGGAGAGCTGCATCAAACCAGTCTCCGGACTGAAGACAACAACAACACAACAACGCCGGGTGAACACGATAGGTATCATAAATAATGAAGTTGCATGTGTAATAGGACCACTAGTTACAAACAATGAAAACGTTCTGTGAACAAGAATAAAAGGTACTCTAAAAGATGACAGTTATTTAACCAAATTCGTGGTTTACAAATACAGTTCGCTAGGGACATTAACATTAGCCCTGTACAACAACATGAACAAATTTCACGGCGCTAGTAAATTGATACCAATGGCACAAAAAGATTAATATACGAAGAAAAAAAATAAACGACATCTTTTTCCAGTAGCAACATCATTCAATTCTAAAATTGCTAGAAGATAAACCGAAAGTCAGAAACTGTAAAATATTAATTATTTTACGTACAATATTTATATACGTCTGTCGGTGAAATCTGTTTCACTGAATGGGTATTTCAGTGATCCACAGCTCTGCCTAATAGCTATTGAGTGAACGGAGTGGTGTTCGTAACCAATTTCGGAAACAATTTTGCACGACATACAGTTCGTACAGCTCAACTAATTTATGATTTATTACATGCATTCGTTTCTCTGACGCTTAATACTGAGTGCTTTAGTTGAATATTTTCTAAAGGCAACCCAGCGCAGAAATACGTGTATTGTAATGGTTTCAAACACTGGATGAGATGAGAACAGCGCTGGCAATAGTAACGAATTTCGACAGCAGCTGGTGCCTCGTGTGAATTCATCAGCGTTAGTACAACAGTAGTGTCGTTGTTACAGTCAGAACTAAATCTGCAATAGAGTGTTCCGTTAAATAACACTTTGGTTTTCAATAACGAGTGCCCATAAATATCTAGGGATTTGGCCATGCAGCTCATAGACTGATATAGGCTGTCTGCCACTATTCTATATAATTGTTTGCAAAGTACCAAGTTCCATTTCAAAAACTATGTGTGTTTTTAACCACCCTCAATGCTACATGCAGAGCTACCATCTTACTTGTTCTGTTCTAGAAAATAATACATGCTTCGATTCAACTGCGTTACAATGTGCTCCATACTTACAGTATCATAAATTTCGTTCTAATGTTCTAATGTTTTTATAGCTTATGGGACTTAACTACGGGGTCATCAGTCCCTAAACTTACAAAATACTTATGAACTAGCTAATACTAAGGACGGCACAAATATCCATGCCCGAGGAGAGGTTCGAACCCCCGACCGTAGTGGCAGTACAGACCGTATAAATTTCGTCCTTGAGGCGTCTGTCTGATATAAAGAGATTTCTTTCTTGATATGTTAGTTTCCTATTTCCATACTCCTTGTATGGTCCAACAAGGGTTATCATCACTTTCTTCGCGACCACCTATTTCGGCGTGCCTATCATCCATGCTGCCGACGGGACGATAATCTCTAACCTTACTTCCGTCCTTCATTATTTTGTTATTGGGTTTCTCTCTGTATTCGTAATTTTTGTACATCTCGCTCGCTATTTCCGCATTGCTTTACTAAACTCTCGATACCTATTCTAAACTCATATATCAATTCACCCTATAAATATTTACTTTTAGTGAGGATAGCAAAATCATCACTGATTCGTATCTTGCACCATGATTTCTGAGATCACTTACGAATAATTGTTTCTCTCTTCATTGCTTCTTGGACGACTTGATTGAGGGGTGAAAGATTGCAACCTTGTATTACACTAATTTGTACTACAATCTTCTTCCAGTCTTACTCCCATCTCTTAACTTTGTATATATTCTTATACCTTATTTCTACTTCTCTCACTATTTAGAACATCTTGCACCATTTTACGTTGTGCTGCGATTTTTGCAATTATCTGAACGCCCAATAATTAGGATACTCTTCCAATGACAAGCACAAGGTTACAATTGCCTCTACGGTGATTTTATTGTTCCTAAAGCCTAACTATTTGTATACGAAATCCCAAGTATCATTTTCCTTTCTTCTGTATGTTTAGTCGACAAATTAAATGAACTAATCATCTTACATCTTATAAAATAGGCTGTATGTGTGTGTGTGTGTGTGTGTGTGTGTGTGTGTGTGTGTGTATGTTCTACATCTCCTCATAAACTACTGGACCGATTTCAACCAATCTTGGTAGCTTAACATCAAGCAACAATCGCTGTCGGGGTAAGAAGCACCTATGACACATACGTAAGGAGATATGACGTCATAAACAATGAGATGTGCGAAAAACTGCTGCGTCAAACGACAATGCTACACATTTCTTTCTAAACCACTGGACCGATTTCAACCAGATTTGGTACACATATTCCTTACCGTGAGGTAACAATTGCTGTAGGGGAAACAACCACATACGACACATGGTTCAGGAGATATTACGTCATGAACAATAGGAATCGCAAAAACTGCTACATACTGTGAGGAGACTTTATAAATACACTATATGAGAATGACAGTACTTAGAGACTTGATACAAATTTTAAATATTATTTCAAACCTTTAGGAAACTCTTTCTCGCAGACGACCACATGAAAATAATGAAAGGAAAAAAGTTTCACGCTTACTACTTTTCCGCTGTTTATGAACAAAACTATGGCATCCGGTATAACGTTTCATTTTACAATTTCTACATTACCAAATGTACTCGTAGAAAAATTTGCAGACAGCATACACACTTAAAGCTGAATGTACGTTCGAAATTGTATCACAGTACTACACGTAGTTCATGAGATATAAGGACGTAAAGAGTAACGTTCATGTAAAACCGCCCCATCAAGCATCAAGTTTTATTCTATTACTTCTTTACTACTAACCATATTCGCAACAGATTTTACTGACATACAGCACTTATACGATTCAATGTATTCCTGCAAAATTTTACAGTTGTACAACATATCTATACTAATAATAAATCTGTAAATGTAGGCCTGTCGCTATTCGCTTCAATCGTCAAAACTACTGAACGAATTTTCATGCGGTTTTTCACAGGAAACATGAACAAAAATTGGTTCAGGATTTGGCATGATTTCATCAAAACAGAATCACGAAGTGTTTTCATATACCGTCGTGTCTGTCTCTTCATCTATTAGAAACCACTTCTCCACAAACACTCCAACAAATCGCATGGGGTTTTCACAGGTAACTTCATCTTACCTTGGGACAACATATAGACTTTGTTTCATAAAAATCGTATCCCGGAAAGAAAAACATAACAATTTAACGTTTTTCATCGACAACCGTCATGTCTATCTTTCCCTTTCATCTCCAAACCTAATATACGAATTTTCAAGGCTTTTTCACAGGAAACGTGAGGGTATCTTGCGGTTACAGAAACTCTTCATTTCACAAAATCGGATCAGAAAAAGTAAGATATCACAATTTAAACATTGCTCTGAAAGCAATCGCATGTGTCTATTTGTAGAGAGTAATCTCCAAAAGTACTGAATAAAGATTCATGGTGGTATCACAGATGAATAGGGAATATCCTGGGGCAACATATAGGCTTCATTTTATCAAAATCAGATCAGGAAAATAAAAGACACCGTAATTTGAAGATTTAGGTGTATTTCATGCTTGGAAAGAACGGCGTAATGCAGCAAAGAACTAATAGATAGCGCTGCGGGTGTTCGTGTGATGTTCGGGGCAGCGATCGGATTATTACCCTTTGAAAATACTACTTATTCTTTGAATTTTCAAAATTTATCATATTCCTGAAAATATTTTTCTTGGTTGCTATGTTCTACTAAATACGATTCAACGTAATGAATATAAAACTGATACAATCGTAGCCGTGTTTAATCCATACATTTACATACTGATATCACAGAGTAACGTAATGTATTCATCTGCTATGGAAGTTTAAGTCTCACGGTTGGTGCGACAATAGCGCATCTAACGGAAAGAGAGCCAACCGTAAGAATAATAATTGTTTTCAGTGATATTTGTACTTCATTAAGGAAATACGTATTATATATACGTATATATCTTTCCATGCCTCAGCTCATTGTCCAGAGTTATGAATGATCGTGAAATAAATGTTTCAAATGGCGTAAGCTACATCATATTCATGAAGATATGTCTATTCTATTTCTAACACGTTTGGAAAAGTATTACAAAAAACTACTGACACATTTTCATCCGGTTTTCACAGGAAATTTGACCTAAGATTGGGGCAACATATAGGCATCATTTCATCAATATCAGATCGAAAGAAATATCGCAATCTTAATTGTTTCAAGTAACTATCTGTTAATCTATTAGAAATACCTACTCTTCTAAACTATTTCACGCATCTGTATGGGGCAACTTCGTTTCATAAAAGTGGAATCAGGGAAATTGTTTTAGATGTAGGTTATGCTTGATGTATGGATTGCGTAGTACAGCAAACAAGCGATAGAGGCGCTGTAGTGCGCCAAAGAACTAATAAACACCGCTGCTGCACAATAAGTATGGGGTATTACAACAAGGAAGCGAAGGTCTGTGACAGAATGAAGCAATCTTATGCCTACGAATACCAACAAACATTGAACGTAGTGTTACTGATTTCGCTTTGTGTACAAAATACTTAATATTTCTTTGCTTGTTTTGGCAAGTTTCACTTTTTTATCAAAAACATTATGCAGGTACATCGTTTCGTACAATGACTTTTACTTGCATTTGACATCTTGGCTAGGACAACTGAGTTTATTGACAGAGCGATCCAACAAGGATTCTATTTTTACTGACAGCTCCGGAACCCTAAAAAGCCATGATACACACAGGCCCTCCTTCAACAACCGTTGCGAATCACGGCAATATAAGCTTGTTAACAATAGGATTAAGCAATAGTTATCGCGGTATTCACCATTTGCGTCCTACGAAATTATGTGTTTCAAGTTTTTCCGAAAGAGTAAGAGTATGTCTCCTTTATTATACATTTTACGTAGCATTGTCTACAACTCTACATGGTAGTTTGGTTGCCACATCCCCCAATAATTTTAGAATTTTGATGAAGCTTTACGCCGGCCGCGGTGGCCGAGGGGATTGAGGCGCTCCAGTCACGGTCTGCACGGCCACTACGGACGAGGGTTCGAATTCCCCCTCGGGCATGGATATTTGTGCCGTCCTTAGTCTTAGCTAGTTCATAAGTAGTTTGTAAGCTTAGGGACTGGATGACCCCGTAGTTAAGTCCCATACGTTCTACAAACATTTGAACATTTTTTGAAGCTTTACCTATCCGTTTTGCTTTTTCAATACATCTACATCTGTTATCCGCTATCCACCACACGATGTGAGACAGAAAACAGTCTGAATACTACTGTAGGTTCATTCTTTTCCTATTCTAGTCACGTACGGGACACTGTAAACATATCTGCCTATACCTCTCCGTGCGGGCTCTAATCTCTCTGACTTCATCTTCGTGGTATATTCTCGAAATATACATATGAAGATTTATTGTATCGATTGACTCGAATAGAAAAGAACGCTCTCTCGCAGTGTCTTCGACTGAAGTGTGTCGATCGTCTCCTTCATTATTAACCACTACGTAAACCAGTAACGTAACGTGGTTTTCTCAATTCGATCTTCTTTCGCTTGTCAATCCTATCTGAATGGTTTCCACAGTGTCAAGTAATGTTCAAGTATTCTTCCAATCTCTCTCACCATGGCGACGATGAATTTCAAGGGGTCTTTCCACTTCAAATCACTCCCTGTGCCTGCCTCCAAATACATTACTGGCCATTAAAATTGCTACACCAAGAATAAATGCAGAACATATCGGGTATACATTGGACAAATATATTACACTACAACTGACATGTGATTACATTTTCACGCAGTTTGGGTGCATAGCTCCTGAGGAATCAGTACCCAGAACAACCACCTCTGGCCGTGCGAACGGCCTTGATAGGCTTGGGCATTGAGTCAAACAGAGCTTGGATGGCGTGTACCGGTACAGATGCCCATGCAGTTTATCAAGAGTAGTAACTGGTGTATTGTGACGAACCAATAGCTCGGCCACCATTGACCAGACGTTTTCAGTTGGTGAGAGATCTGGGGAATGTACTGGCCTGGGCAGTCGAACATTTTCCGAATCCAGAAAGGCCTGTACAAGGACCTGCAACATGCGGTCGTGCATTATATTGCTGAAATGTAGGATTTCGCAGGGATCGAATGAATGGTAGGGTCACGTGCCGTAACACATCTGACATGTAACGGCCACTGTTCAAAGTGCCGTCTATGCGAACAAGAGGTGTAACCAATGTCACCCCATACGATCACGCCGTGTGATACGCCAGTAAGACGATGACGAATACACGCTTCCAGTATGCGTTCACCGCGATGTCGCCAAACATGGATGCGACCATCATGATGCTATAAAACAGAACCTCGATTCATCCGAAAAAATGACGTTTTGCCAATCATGCAACCAGGTTTGTCGTTGCGTACACCATCGCAGGCGCTCCTGTCTGTGATGCAGCGTCAGGACTAACCGCAGCCATGGTCTCAGAGCTACAGACGTGGTCGAACTGTTCGAGCAGGTGGATGTTATCTTCCATCTGCTGACTCAAGGATAGAGACGTGGCTTCACAATCCAGTACAGTCACGCGGATAAGATGCCTGTCATCTCGACTGTTAGTGATATGAGGCTGCTGGGATACAGCACGGCGTTCCGTATAGCCCTCCTGAACCCACCGATTCCATATTCTGCTAACAGTCATTGGATCGCGAGCTACGTGAGCAGCAATGTCGCGATACGATAACCCGCTATCGCGCTGCTAAGGCAGAATTACTAAACACAGCTTTCCGAAATTCTTTCACCAAAGAAGACGAAGTGAACACTCCAGTATTCAATCCAAGAACAGCTGCCAGCATGCGAAATTTAGATGTTCCTGGAGTAGTAAAACAACTTAAGTCACTAAACAAAAATAAATCTTCCGGGCCAGATTGTATACCAACTAGATTCCTCTCAGAGTATGCTGATACAATAGCTCCGTACTTAGCTATAATTTACAACCGATCACTCAGCGAAAGATCCGTACCCAAAGACTGGAAAGTTGCCCAATTTACTCAAATATTCAAGAAAGTCAATAGGAGTGATCCCCAAAATTACAGGCCTATCTCACTGACGTCGATTTGCAGTAGGATTTTGGAACATATACTTTGTTCGAATATTATGTACTACCTCGAAGAGAACGACCTATTAACCAATAGTCAGCACGGATTCAGAAAGTATCACTCTTGCGAAACACAGCTTGCCCTTTATTCACATGAAGTGTTAAGTGCCATCGACAAGGGATCTCAAATCGATTCCATATTTCTGGATTTCCGGAAGGCTTTTGATACTGTACCCCACAAGCGGCTTCTAATGAAATTTCGTGCTTATGGAATATCTCCCCAATTGTGCGATTGGATTCACGATTTCTTATCAGAAAGGTCACAGTTCGTTGTAATTGACGGTAAGTCATCGAGTAAAACAGAAGTGATATCTGGCGTTCCACAGGGAAGCGTTATAGGTCCCCTACTCTTCCTCGTGTTTATAAACGATTTAGGAGATAATCTGAATAGCTCCCTTAGACTGTTCGCGGATGATGCTGTCGTTTATCGGTCAGTGAAGTCAACAGAGGATCAAAAGCAACTGCAAAGCGATTTAGACAAAATTTCTACTTGGTGCGAAAATTGGCAATTGACACGAAATAAAGAAAAGTGTGAAGTAATACACATAACCACTAAAAGAAGTCCGCTGATCTTCAATTACGCGATAAATCAGTCAAACCTTCAGGTCGTAAATTCTACCAAATATCTAGGAGTTACAATTACGAACAACTTTGACTGGAGAGAACACATAGAAAATATAGTGGGGAAGGCGAACCAAAGGTTAGGTTTCATTGGCAGAACGCTTTGAAGATGCACCAGTTCCACCAAAGAGACTGCCTACATCACACTTGTGCGTCCTCTCTTGGAGTACTGTTGCCCCTTGTGGGACCCTCACCAGGTGGGACTGACGGAAGATATTGAGAAGGTTCAGAGAAGGGCAGCTCGTTTTGTTTTATCACGTTACGGGGGGGAAAGCGTCACGGAAATGTTGCACGAATTGGGGTGGAAATCATTAAAAGAAAGACGTTATTCATTGCGGCGTGATCTGTTTGCAAAGTTTCAATCACCGACTTTTACTTCTATATGTGAAAATATTTTGCTAGCACCCACCTACTTAGGGAGACATGACCATCCCAATAAAATAAGAGAAATCAGATCGAAAACGGAACGATTTAGTTGTTCTTTCTTCCCGCGCGCTATTAGAGAATGGAACGGTAGAGAAAAGTTATGAAAGTGGTTAATGAACCCTCTGCCAGGCCCTTAAATGTGATTTGCAGAGTATCTATGTAGATGTAGATGTAGATAGGCTACAATTCGACCTTTATCAAAGTCGGAATCGTGATGGTACGCATTTCTCCTCCTTACACGAGGCATGACAACAACTGGCAATGCCGGTCAACTGCTGTTTGTGTATGAAAAATCCGTTGGAAACTTTCCTCATGCCTGCACGTTGTAGGTGTCGCCACCGACGCCAACCTTACGTGAATGCTCTGAAAAGCTAATCATTAGCATATCACAGCATCTTCCTGTCCGTCGCCTCATCTTCGTGGTGTAGCATTTTTAATGGCCAGGAGTGTAATTAATGGAAGTATGTGCTTATGTTAATTGTTTGCAATTTTGCAGTCGTATTCGCAATATGCTACACTTATTTATGTTGCGGATTACCACTAAGTTAGATAGGCAGGATATTCTCGTAAATTGCGCTGCAGTTTTGGAGCTGCGAAAAGTCGCTAGCATGTGGAAAGGAGATTTATCTCGACATACAAGAATGTTAACAAATCTAGTTTAAATTTATGATAGTTAGTGATGCAGGAAGTGTACTGGCTGACACGAATCCGGAAGCTCCTAAAAACTGCTGGAAAATCGATCACACGTATTCGTCAGCTCTCCTAAATCTGCCCCTATCAGAACACACGATCTCGTGAATTTCTACCTGCTGCCGAGGAAGGTGTACTCCCGTTTTCCTCGCATTTTACCGGTCGCCTGGTCTGACGAAGCGTGACGTCACTTGGCTTTCTGCAGATCACACGTTTTTCATTTTAACGTTTACGCTCGCATGTTATTCGTAATTCGTAACCAAAGCAGGCTTACTGACGATGAATTTCAGGTGATCTTTCCACGTCAAATCATTCCTTGTGCCTATCTCTAAATAATTTATGGACGCTTTTGTAATCTTCTGAGTCGTTTACATTATCTTTAAATTACAGGTACTCGTCTTAGTAAACAATTTAGAAGAAAATCTGAGCAGCTCCATGTTAACACAAAATGAAAATCTTCAAATTACATTTACACGATAAACCACTCAAAACTACAGTCAGTAAAATGAAATAAATACCTAAGAAATAACGATTACTAACAATGTTTGAATCCATAATTGGATTGTTTTGCACAGTGACGGTTGATATAATTACTGGGAATAACACAGCGTTCGGTCGCAATAAATCTCTTTATTATGAAATAGATTTAGGCTAGGTAACTAGCCATCATTAGTGTCTTATCTACAAAATAAGAAAAAAAAATTACGTATATCATAATGATATGACAATTTCATTTAATTTTCAAAGCTTTAATATAATATAAGGAAATTATTTACATTGAGTACGAATTCATATCATTTATGTTTTAAACTGGCATATCTTTTCTTTGAAGATCTTTGACCCTGTGACATAGAAAAAAACTTGGAATTCTCGTCTGCTAACTGTCAAAATACGTGAATTAATCTGTTTTCTTTTTGTGTTATAAACACAATAAATCGTGATGTATGGCTTTATATTCAGATTTGGAGGCACGTTTAAAGAAAAACTACATTAATAATCAGCTTAGCTATTTCTGAGGCCAAAACGGAAAGTTCAAATTTTGTTATGTATACACTTGCACTGCAAATATTGCGGAAACGAAAAGTGCGATTGATGTGCGGTTTTCCCAAAATGGATTGGTAGTCAGAGGCTCGTATTTTTAACCAACAAACCGATTGTTATATTACTTAGAAAGTGTATTCTTTATGCAAACATACAGTTTTTTTAAATGGAACAATGGTTGTTTCTATCACGCACTAGAATGTTTGACACCAGATGCGTACAAAGAATTTTAAATGACATTTTTATCAGGTTTAGTTTAGCAGCTACAATTGTTCAAAGTTTCGGTGGCGAAGGCTGCGATAGCGTAGCTCACTGGCCCAGTGGCTAGACCCTGGGGCACGGCCCACTGTCTCATGACCACCAGCCAGTCAGCAACGCTGTAGTAGCCACCGCCCCCCAAAACTTTGAACAATTGTAGCTGCTAAACTAAACCTGATAAAAATGCCATTCAAAATTCTTTGTACAAAGCTGGTGTCAAAAATTCCAGTGCTTGATAGAAACTACCATTGTTCCATTTGAAAACTTGTATGTTTGCATAAAAATACACTTTCTAGATATTTTTACAATCTGTTTATTGGCTAACAATACGAGTCCTTGACTACGTATCCATTCTGTGAAGCCACACATCAATAGCACCCTCCGTTTCCGCAATATTTGCGGTACAATTGTTAGGTGATTCACCCTGTATACCATTGAGCCTTTAGATATTTAACAGTTATGATTTTTTTTTTTTTTTTTTTTTTTTTTTTTTTTTTTTTTTCTTTTTTTTGAAGAATACCTAATATCATATACACAAATTTTAAGGAGAGATACTACAATAAAGTTTAAGTTTATAGCCATCGCATACAACCTAAAAGTAGTGTACCACGTTAACAATAAGTAATATGTCTACTTGGCATATTTATCTCGTCGATAACCTGACACAGCAATACCCTACACACGTCTGCAGAGATGCTCGCCATATGACATGGAGGTTTCGGGGGTGGGGTGTGGGAAGGTTAACCGAGTTCGAGTGATTGATTACTGATTAAGTGACAATTTACAGCCCCTTTTTGTGCTCATTAAAGCCTGCCGAATTCACTTGTATTATAAGTTTACATACACGTATATTGCAGTATAAATACATCAGTCAGTTTATTACGGTGGGATGTCATATTGGTTTGAGGAAGAATCAAACTATCGTTGCAGCAGAGCTCGTCGGCTGCTTCCTTCCAGGCGACGGCCCTGTAGGTGGCTGCTAAGCCGCAGCCGCTAAGAGGCTTTTTTTAATCTATCGGGCCAAACTGCGTGGTCATCAGTCCGTAGCTTACAAACTACTTAAACCTAGGTAAACTAACCTAAAGACAAACATACACACCCATGCCCCAGGGAGGACTCAAACCTCCACGGCGTGCACCCGCGCGCTCCGCAGCGAGACGCTTTAGACCGCTCGGCTACTCCACCGCGGCTAAGAGGCTTAGACCGCCTCGCTGGCCACCTTTGTAGTCGCGAGCGTCGCAGCGGCTTACGTGGCAGCGGCGGCGTCATGGTGCTGCACTTAGCAGGTGCAGCACATTGGAATCTACCAGCTGCAGGTGCCACGGTCTGACGTGGAATATAAGGAAAAGACTCAGAATAAAGATCACGATTATATTATGTGATTACTAGTGACCTCTCCTTTTATATAGCAGTTATTCGTGATTTCAAACGGTAATTTGGCAATTTTTTTATTTCATCCTGCATAGGTAAACATTTTCCTTCATTTATTTTTACTATTTTTCCCAATCTTCAAAAGATGCTTTTTGTCTTCGTAATTTTGGTGGAGCTATATTAGCGATGGCTGAGAGCCCCGGTGTTGGAGTAGACTTTAATTTGTGCGGCACATTAAAGTATACTCCAACACCGTTGCTCTCCGTCATCGCTAATATAATTAATATAATTAAGGTGCTTATTACATTCAGATCTTAACCATATATTACTTTGACTCTAAACTAGCTGATCCCCATTATTATTCTAGAGTTGTGACCAACTTCCCTATAAAACCATCGATAAAATCCCTTTCTTCAAAAAGTTGGGCTCCGTCAACATGTATTAAAAATCGAATAAAATCCCATAATTAAAACAGTACATTTTCATCAGCCAACGGCCTACCTCTGATATGAAGCACTAAGAACGGTATTCAGCATGAAAGCCGCGTCAGGGGGTAAAAGAAGATTAAAATCTGCTAAAGAACGGACACTTTACCTCCAGAGGAGACAGCTGGGAGAAGAGGCGTTGTTGATGCTGCCGCCATCACACTGGACACGAGTCGCGGCTGAGCCCAACGCGAACGCAAGGATGGGGCCCCTCCACGCCCACACCAACGTGGTGACCATCGCAAACGTTTTACTGTCACCTCCGTATTTTGGTTAGTTTGCTAAGTTGGATCAGGGGATGTGGGAACCGGGATGTTATCCGTACGTGTGGGCACGATCTCCCATTAATATGATACATCTGGAGATGGAATTGGTCGAGACGCGCATGCGCACCGACGCGTGGCTCGGGTGACTAGCGCCTACTGTAAATGGTGGGGACGAGCCGTACATCAGGGTAATATAATACATTAATAGAATTCACAGCTAGCAGTTAGCAGTTTTAGGCATGTTGTTGGACCTAAAAGTGGAAAACTGCTAGGTGTGAAGTCTAAAAAGAAAAAGAAAAATTTTAACAAAAAACTGACTCTCACCAATTGAAAACGTCTTGTCAATGGTGGCTCGTCACAATACGCAATTCACTATTCTTGTTGAACTGTGGTATCCTGTTGAAGTTGGATGGGCATCTGTACTTGTACACGCCATACAAGCTCTGTGTGATTCAATGCCCAGGTGTATCAAAGCCGTTATACGGCTAGATGTGATTGTTCTGGGTACTAATGTCTGAGGATCTATGCATCCAAACTGCGTGAAAATATAAACACCTGTCAGTCCTCGTATAAGTTATTTTTCCAATGCATACCCGTTTATCATCTGCATTACTTCTTGGTGTAGCAATTTTAATGGCCAGTAGTGTACATGGCAGGCCATTTCGGATGACTTCATTCGTTACCTCTACGACAGACTCAGTGGGAGAATTGCAGCGTGTATTTCTGCAGAAGGAGGGTAAATACAGTACTGGTGCCGACATTGCGCACTCTCGGGTGACTACTCACTCTCAATGGTAAGAAGTCTTCAGAAGTAAGAGTTATATCAGGTGTGCCACAGGGGAGTGGCGTGGGTCCGTTGCTGTTCACGATATATATAAATGACCTTGCGGATAACATCGGAAGTTCACTGAGGCTTTTTGCGGATGATGCTGTAGTGTATAGAGAGGTTGTAACAATGGAAAATTGTATTGAGATGCAGGAGGATCTGCTTATAATTGACGCATGGTGCAGGGAATGGCAATTAAATCTCAATGTAGACAAGTGTAATATGCTGCGAATACACAGAAAAAAGATCCTTTATCATTTAGCTACACTATAGAAGGGCAGCAACTGGAAGCAGTTAATTCCATGAAGTATCTGGGAGTAGTCATTAGGAGGGCTTTTTAAATGGAATGACCATATAAAATCAATCGTCGGTAAAGCAGATGCCAGACATAGATTCATTGGAAGAATACTAAGGAAATGCAGTCCGAAAACAAAGGAAGTAGGTTGTTCGCCGACAGCTTGAATACTGCTCACCGGTGTGTGATCCGTACCAGGGGGGATTGATAGAGGAGGTAGAGAAGATCCAACAGAGAGCAGCGCGTTTCGTTACAGGATCATTTGGTAATCGTGAAAGCGTTACGGAGATGATCGATAAACTCCAGTGGAAGACTGCAGGAGAAACGCTCTTTCGCTCGGTACGGGCTTTTGTCGAAGTTTGGAGAACATACCTTTACCGGGTAGTCTTGCAGTATATTGCTCCCTCCTACGTATATCTCGCGAAGAGACCGTGAGGATAAAATCAGAGAGATTAGAGCCCACACAGAGGCATACCGACAATCCTTCTTTCCGCGAACAATACGTGACTGGAATAGGAGGGAAAATCGATAGTGGTACTCAAGGTACCCTCCGCCAAACACCGTCAGGTGGCTTGCGGAGTATGGTTGTAGATGTAGATGTAGATGCGTATGGCTCCATCTGTGTGATCGTATGTTGAATATATCCAAACGAATGTGTCAATAAAATTTCGATCTGATGGGTCAACAAATTCATGATGTTCTTTTTTCATTGTGCAGTAGTTGCCATGTTCTTGTCCTTACGATTCTTTTATAAAATCAAATTATGTCATTGTGTTTAAGTCAGTTTTTGCTAAAAATGGAAGATCTACTTTTCATATGAGAACCGAACGAAAAGTGTGCTATGGGAAAGGGAGTGGGATAGTGATATACGCTGTTCAGTCTCCCATAAACTCTGTGAGGCGGCTGCGTTGAAGTGTTTTTAATGTGATTTACCCTCGCTGCCCTCTAAACAGGACAGCAGCGTCAGGTGCGATGCAATAAAAGCGCCTGCTCCTGGACAGTTACTAACTGCCGCGTTTGGTGTGGACGGACGGCCCGCCACGCGCTGCCTCTTTCAGCTCGCAGGTCGCGCCTAAATTACACAGGTAGCGGTATATTGGAAACAGCGCAGCGCAGCGCATTAACCAAACGCTGAGTGCAATTTCCCGAGAGGCGGCCGCGCAGCGACCATTAATGGAAATGTAACAGTATTACTCTCCAGCCCGGCCCAGCGACGCCTGTGACGGCGGAACCCGTGTGCTGGGCCAGCCAGGGAAAGGCAGCCCACAGGACGCATCGCAGAGAGGGTCAGGGGCCACGGTTTTCACCATGTAATTCTCTACTGTTGTGCACTGCATTACGAGGACAGTTAAATTAACGTTACCCGTGCAGTTATCAGCTCATCTACATCCATACTCCGCGAGCCACCCGGTGGTGTGTGGCAGAGGGTGCCTTGAGTACCACTATCGGTTATCCCACCTATTCCTATTGTTCGCGGAAAGATAGATTTTCGTAAGGGTCTTCATTGGCTTTAATCTCTCTGATTTTATCATCTCCGCACTGTATACGTAGGAGGGAGCAATATACTGCTAGACTCCTCGGTAAAGGTATGTTCTCGAAACTTCGACAGAAACCCGTACCGAGCGATAGAGCGTCTCTCCTGCAGAGATTATCGATCATCTCCGTAACGCTTTCACGACTACCAAATGATCATGTAACGAAGCGTGCTGCTCTCAGTTTGATCTCCTCTATCAACCCGAAGTGGTACGGATTCTACACTGGTGAGCAGTATTCAAGCAGTGCGCAAACAAGTGTACTGTACTTCCTTTGTTGTCTGACTGCATTTCCTTCGGATTATTCCAATGAAACTCAGTCAGGCATCTGCTTTACCGACGATTAATTTTATATGGTCGTTCCATTTTAAATCACTGCTACTGCCTACTTCCAGATAATTTATGGTATTAACTGCTTCCAGTTGCTGACCTGCTATAGTGTAGCTAAATGATAAAGGATCTTTCTTTCTATGTATTCGTAGCACTTGTCTACAATGAGATTCAATTGCCATACCCTGCACCATGCGTCAATTCAATGCAGTTCCTCCTGCATTTAAATAAAATTTTCCATTTTTACAACTTCTCTGTATACTACAGCATCATCCGCAAAAAAGCCTCAGAGAACTTCCGATGTTATCCACAAGGTCATTTATACATATTGTGAACAGCAACGGTCCCACGACATTACCCTGTGGCATACCTGACATCACTCTTACTTCGGAAGACTTCTCTCCATTGAGAATGACCTGCTGCTTTCTGTTATCTAGGAATTCCTCAATCCAATCACACAATTGGTCTGATAGACCATATGCTCTTACTTTGTTCATTAAACGACTGTGGGGAACTGTATCAAACGCCTTGCGGAATTCAAGAAACACAGCATCTACCTCGGATCGCGTGTCTGTGGCCCTCTGAGTCATGTGGACGAATAGCGCTAGCTGGATTTCACACGATCGCCTTTTTTGGAAACCAATGCTGATGCTTACAGAGGAGATTTCCAATCTCCAGAAAAGTTATTATACTCGAACAAAACACGTGTTCCAAAATTCTACGACTGACCGACGTTGCAGATATAGGCCTATAGTTCTGCACATCTGTTCGACGTCCCTTCTGCGCCATTTTACTATCTTTTGGAACGCTACGTTCTTCTAGAGACAACGAGACATTCTCGTTGTTTAACCCTTTCGCTTTATTTGTCCACCGTAGAGGTCGAGTTCGTTTTCAGTGTCTACCCAGGAGCTTTGGGTTTAGTGTGCAATGTAGTGGACAAGGTCATCTACGAGTTTGCATAACCGAGCCATGCCGCAGAGAATGGCCGCGTGGGCAAAGGCGTCATACCACGGACTGGGCGGTCGTTCGCGCCGGAGGTTCGAGTCCTCCATCAGTCATGTGTGTGTGTGTGTGTGTGTGTGTGTGTGTGTGTGTGTGTGTGTCGTACGTAGTGTTAGTTAGTTCATGTATTTGTAAATTTAGGGACTGATGAGAGTAACAGTTTGACCCAATAGTTTACAAACATTTTTGTCGGACTTCCAAAGCAAGTCCAGACTGTCGTACATGTCTAGATTGTGGTTGTCTACAGCTACTTAACTTTATGAATTTTGTATATTGAATGTAGCTCTAGAGGGGCTTTTTTTATTTCTTTTTTTTTTTTTTTTTTTTTTTTTTTTCAGTAAGATTTTTCCTAGCTTGAAAATAGGTACAAACTTAAATTAGCAGAATTATTGTTGACATTGTGAAGTTCCACAAAATCGTCGACACAACCACTACCATATCTTCTTTGCTATAATACTATGAGACGTGCTGCATGAACTTCGGTTGTGTTCTCTCTCTTCCTGGCGCCAGTTACACCCGCTTGTGCTCACCCAGTACCTCTTCGTTGCTTAACCGCGGGTGGCGCTAGCTTTTCGTTTGTCACATGTCTCGCAATTTGCGACTGTGTGTCGCTGCGCGTGCAGAAGGTGAGACAGTTTGGCCTCGGACGAGGAAGAGAGCAAGGCATGGAGTGAGGCAGCAAACTCTGGGTGGGCAGTGAGTTGTCCCGCTTGCCAGTTGTTGGATAGCTTGCTGGGCGCCGAGGTCGGACTCTGAGCATTTCAGCTGTGATGAAACGTCGTGGCCATATTTGGGAATCAGGCGTGAAGATCTGGTTTGGAGTCAAGAAAATGCAGTTAAATTTCCTCGTTTTAACTTGGATCTTGAGGGGGATGGAATCACAGTTTCTTTCAACATATGTTGTGTCATCACTCCATGGAATTACTCTACTGATGGCCTCTGGAGTAACTGTGCGACATCGCCGGCTACGAAGATAAGTACAACTTGGTGGTGACCTTGTTGTGTTCATTGTCTCACTTCTATGAGCCGAAAATTCATCTACTTTCATGCTCCGCAAGCCACCCGACGGTCTGTGGCGGAGGGTACCTTAAGTACCACTATCGGTTCTCCCTCCTATTCCAGTTACGTATTGTTCGCAGAAAGAAAGATTGTTGGTATGCCTCTGTGTGGGCTCTAATCTCTATGATTTTATCTTCATGATCTCTTCGCGAGATATACGTATGAGGGAGCAATACATAGTCTCCTCGGTAAAGGTATGTTCTCGAAACTTCGTCAAAAGCCCGTACTGAGCGACAGGGCGTCTCCCCTGCAGAGTCTTCCACTGGCCCCATTATCATTATCTCCATAACGCTTTCACGATTACCAAATGATCCTGTAACGAAGAGCGCTGCTCTCCGTTGGATCTTCTCTACTATCTCTATCAGCCCCACCTGGTACGGATGCCATAGCGGTGAGCAGTATTCAAGCAGTGGGCGAACAAGTGTATTGTAACGGACTTCCTTTGTTTTCGGACTGCATTTCGTTTTGATTCTTCCAATGAATCTAACCGACGATTGATTTTATATGGTCGTTCTATTTTAAATCACTCCTAATGCCTGCTCCCTGGTAATTCCCTGCAATCGCCATTCCCTGCACCATGCGTCAATTCCATGCAGAACCTCCTGCATTTCAATACAATTATCCATTGTTACAACCTCTTTATATACTACAGCATCAACCGCAAAAAGCCTCAGTGAACTTCCACAAAGTCATTTATATATACTGTGAACATCAACTGACCCACGACACTCCCCTGTAGCACACCTGAATCACTCTTACTTCGGAAGACTTCTCGCCATTGACAATGACATGCTGCATTCTGTTTCCTATCGTTGGCCAGCTGTTGGAGCTTTCTATTGTGTTTGTCTCACTCAGTAGGTGTGGGAGTTGCAACTCGCAACGCCTAATGTCTACACTGTCCATAGCCTCTAAGTTGGCTATTGCATGTTTACGACTGTGTGCTTTGAACCTTGCAACTGTGTAAAACTAATGAACAGTTTATTAAAAATTTTCGCTTGTAACAAGTCACTGGGGAATTTATCTAGTGAGGCCCGCTTATTGCTCCGTTACCTGTCCGGGGAACAAACGGTATTGGTGCCAGTGTGTTTCCAGTCTGCCCGGTGTTTCGTGCCCACCCGTAGTTGTAATTTTGGCAGTTATATTCAGATAACTCTGATTTTCATCTGCCCTGGTCTGTCTGTTTCTCCCTCTTGTGATCCTTCTAATTTCCATTTTCGTTACCGAGCTGGCAGTGTTTAAAACTGCTTTAAGATTCAATTGGCGATTTCTGTTGCGAGTGTCTTGGGTATTGGTTAAATAAAATGTGGTTTTGATTTCTGGCTAGACACTACCGTGTTTTAAACGGTATCACCTCACAATTGTTTGTAAACTTGATGAAAATCCTGTTCGTGCTTTACTTTATTTCATATAGTTGCAGCTTTGTTCATTCACATCCACTGGTTCCACTACTTGATTCTGATTTGTAAATACACCCAATTTGGCGATATCCATTAGAGTTTCTTGTTTATTTTAGTAATTTTACGTAATTTTAAATCTCGCTCAGAGTTTGTAAGTTTTAAGATCTGTATTATTTTCTTTTTATAAATAACAGCAACCAGCCACTGTTTTTAAACAACGAAATTATTTCGCCCAAACGCGTTTCGGGTTGTCAACCATCATCAGTTGGTGTTCTTTTTGTACATCATTCTTCAGTGGGTACAATTTTGGGGGCGTCAACATCAGCTTGGATGCTGCAGCTTGCATTCGCCTGTGGCGGTTTTTGAATACCATTTCTTCGTAACTTGGTGGTTCTTACGTTTTTTAATGTTTATCTCGCACGCATACACTATAGCAGGCTCGCCCAAACTGCGCCCCTGGGGCGCTAGCGCCCGCGGTCGCCCGCGGCCGCCGCCCCGGGCGCCTCGGCCTGCTGCTGCCGCGTAGCGTCGCTCAGCTGGCCGCGCGGGCCGCTCGCTGCGCCTCGCCATGCCGCTGCTCGCGCGCTTCGTGTGGGAGGCAGCTCCTTCACATTAATCTGTTGCTCGCCAAGTCGAAGATACGGCCTCAGATATGGAGCAGCAATTAATAGAGAGAGCGGCAAACTTCACTTAATTTTTTTATCGCTCTTGACGGGTCCACGTACATTTCCGACATATCTCAGCTTGTCATATTAATTCTGGGTGTCAACAGCAATCTGCGTGTCACCGAAGAATTTATCGATCTCTTACCATTAAAGGACAACCACAGGTTTCGATATTTTTCTAGCCGTGGAAAACGTGTTCGAGTGAATGCGTTAAAAATGAGAACGCATGACCAGTGCAACAGCCGATGGAGCCCCTCCACTACGAGAAATACGCACTGGATTCCTGAGTTACATCAGGGCAAAAATGGCTGAAGTCAGCCGTTCCTTATTCACGGCAGTTCAATATCTTATACATTAGGAGGCGCGTTGTGCGAAGATTCTCAGTATAAAACAAGTTATGGACACAGATTTTTGAAGATGAGCTTCAACCGGCCATAAATATATTTGTTCGCCTGCTTTGCCTTAGAGCAGAGGACATTTCACAAGTGTTTCAGCTACAGCTGATTGGTCTGCAGTGCGATATACGCCTGAAGGACCTCTTTCTTATGTGTAAAGCTTTGGAAGACTTTTGCAGCAGTTTTCCACGAGAGAAGTATCCTCTTTAGCAAAAACACGCGGCCAAAGTTAAATCAATCAAAAGTTCAAATGTTTGTACAGCTTATGGGACTTAACTACGGGGTCATCAGTCCCTAAACGCCGGCCGCGGTGGCCGAGGTGACTGAGGCGCTCCAGTCACGGTCAGCACGGCCACTACGGTCGGGGGTTCGAATCCCCCCTCGGGCATGGATATTTGTGCCGTCCTAGTTCGTAAGTAGTTCATAAGTAGTTTGTAAGTTTAGGGACTGATGACCCCGTAGTTAAGTCCCATAAGCTTAACAAACATTTGAACATTTGAGTCCCTAAACTTACAAACTACTTATGAACTACTTACGAACTAGGACGGCACAAATATCCATGCCCGAGGGGGGATTCGAACCCCCGACCGTAGTTGCCGTGCAGACCGTGACTGAAGCGCCTCAGTCTCCTCGGCCACCGCGGCCGGCGTTAAATCAATATTTGGTTCCACCAACATTTGTGAATACTTTTTCTCTCATTTAAAGCTTGCAAAAACTAAGAACCGTTCACTATTTAGTGATAAAAATTTGACTAATTCTTTGAGGTTTACAGTCTCCCGGAATATTGTACAAAAAATAGACAAAATCATTTCCTCAAAGAACAAAAACTTGTAAAATGTTAATTATATCCTTTAACAATATTGAATGTAAAAATTAAAAGTCTTTACAACCTTAATTCTATTTTTTTGTAATTTTGCAATCTTACACGAAGTGAAAAAAAATTTTATTTGTAACTAGTAAGAATGAAACTATATCCCCAATGTAAAACTATTGCTAATATGGAAGTTTATGACATGAGTTCATTTAAAAAAATGATATATCCTTCAGAAGTCGTCTACTGTACATGTGGCGAGTGTGTATGTGCAGTACTAACAGAAGAAACCTGTCGGTCAGAAAACAACCATGTTGGTCCTCGATTCTTTATATAAAGATTTGCCTAGTAATTCTGCCATACGAACACTAATTGTTACCGAAACAGTAAATGGTTTCTTGTTATACCGCTCATCGACCACATTTACAGCGCTGCGCTTCCGCATTTTTTTTTTTTTTTTTTTTTTTTTTTTTTTTTTTTTTTTTTTTTTTTTTTTTTTTTTTACGTTGGATCGGACTGCGGGACAGTCCAGCGCACAGCAGTGCTGTGCGGTCTCACTATTTCTCTCTCTCTCTCTCTCTCTCTCTCTCTCTCTCTCTCACCGTAGCCGACACTAGCGACACACGGTCGCGGCCCGGGCGCTGAACTAAACTGCCCTGCGCCCGCGGGGCGCAGCCGCGCCCGCCGGGCGAAATTCTTGGTTGAGCCTGCAAATACATATACATGAAAATCGTGTGAGAGATAATTTAAAGAGCCCTTATTGCACTAGTGACACTCCCGCATCTGCAAAACACTGCAATCGTCCGTTAGAGGCCTCTGCGTGTGCCTTGCCACATTGCACTTTGACTTGACGATTCGCCAGTAGGGATAGTGCAGTGTGCCTCCGAAGTTGCGTTTTGTGACATTTGTGTGGTGAAGCGTCAGATGGACCGGCGATTGATAATCAATCCTGCTAAAGTATTGCGATTGGTCGAGATGAAGTTACGAAGAACCATTCTTCGTGAAGATGGTATTAGTGTGGAAGATGAATCATTCACATGCTTTCTCGTATCTGTTGTGGTACAGAAATATGAGCAAAAGTTAGTGTTGTAACACTAACACATAATGATGATAATAGTGATAATAATGACGAAGAACTCATTTCTAGCTGTAGTGCTACGTTAAGTGCGGGAAGAGGCGATGGAAGCAGTTGTAGTCAATACCAACAGTCTTCCGAGAAGAAGGTAAAAGTTACAACTATCATCACGGCTTTGGATGACATTACGCTAGAGAACATGTACGATGATTATTAAATAAGTTATAGTTCAGATATCTTCATTAGGTATGGCGTCTACAATTACATGTTATCTAGAGCATGATTGCAAAGTTTTGCATAACAATGGCACCCACCAGCACATTGAAGTGTACGTAGAGATACTGTAACCAAACGTTTATACAGATATGTTTCTTCGAGCCGAAGTACTTTCCTTGTTCGTTATTTTCTGAAAGGATTCCCGCGCGCTATTCGAGAATGGAATGGGAGATAAATGGTATAGCGGTGGTTCGATGAACCCTCTGCCAGGCACTTAAATGTGGTTTGCAGAGTATCCCATGTAGATATACATGTAGATGAAGACAAAACCGTCGTGAAATATTTTAACTCTTATATTTACTAAGAAATGCAACATAAAACTATAAATTACTATTAGCCAAATAATGGATTACAACTTGTTAGATACTCCTAACGCCAACACCAGTGAATAACAGGAAGTTAACGCATTTCGCAGATGCTGAAATAAAGAAGTACTGAAACCTTTGACACAGACGCTTTCAGGCTACTGACAAAAATACAAGGCACAGTAGTAATGTGTAATATTCAATCAAGGAACTCAAATGTTGAAATTTTTTTTAAATCTAAGGGACATAAATGCTGCGCTTTCAGTCCCTAGTCTTAAAAACTACAAAAACTTACATACGCTAAGGACAACACACGCACTCATGCCCGGGGGGAGGTGGGGGATATTGGAGCCTCCGACGACGAGCAAAAGCGCGCTCCATAGCTAGGCGCCTCGACGCGTTCGGCCTATCTACCGCGGCATCATTGAAGTTTCAACTGACAAAACCCTAAATCTCCTGCCGAGTTTCATCGCCGTTTAGACTCGCCCGAACTAGCTGGCTGCACTCGAAATCTCGAGTACTGTTGTGAAATTCCCGGGAATTTAAAACCGAGGAACTAGTTCCAGGGAATATTGCCGGCAAAATTCCCAAGATTCATAAATTCCAAGAAATTTATGATTAATTAGCCAGACAGCTCAATACAACTTTATTAATTGGTTTAAGATAGTAATAATATAGTTAAATTGAACTAAAAAAACTGAAATATATTTTAAGAAAAAATAACAATTAAATTTATTGGGAATTTATAATTTTAAAAACGAAACCGCTCAGATTAATAGGTCAGTGAGGTAACTGTATTATTAAAACAAAAACGAACACTCTTGTATGTTGAAAAAATATTGTAATTGAACCAAAAGTTCAGAAAAATATCCATAATGCAAAATGTTATAAAAATCAAAACCAGTAAAGAACAAAAGATTTAATACAGGAACTTTCCATTTTCAGTCTTTGAAGTCAACTAGTCACCATCACTCTCAGCGTAAATTAAATCCTCATCTTCTAGATTTCCATCTCCAAAAAAGTCACCATCGTTACAGTCGATATCATCTTTAGTCTCAAGGACTACTCCGACTTCTTCCTGTCCTCCTGCTTTCTCTGGGTTGGTTTTTGCTTGCATTATTATTTCTTCCATGTTCTCTTTTGGAGGTGGAGCACTCATAAGTTTCCAGTCGTGTGAAAGAAATGTCAGTTTTGCTGCTCGCTTAGAAGAAGACAGGTTATTATTATTATTATTATTATTATTATTTTGAATGCCACCATAAAAACGTACTAAATAAACGCTGAAGTTACTGGTGTCCCCAATATTCTTATGGCTACATCTGCTTAGTCGCAAGTACCTCTCAACGCCCACACTACGACAGAGGCCTGATAATTATATCTTTATCATCCATCCTTTCCCAAAGAAACTTTCTTGAGAATAAGCCTTCCTTGTCTCTAAAGTCAGCTAAACGAATTTGAAAGATTGATATGCCATGTAGGTGAGTAGCTACTAAATATTAAAATCCACAGGGGGGTTTGGTTATTCAATTTGTTAAGTTTTCTGTTAATGTTAGTGATATTTTAGGCTATAAAGTTTAAAATTAACTAGTGCGAAATGAGTAAACATTAGTCAATGAAAATGGCATTTCCGGGAAAAATTATGCAAATAAACCGGCAAAAATTTATGATTTACTTGAAACTGCAAGTAGTTTTAGTTACATAGAACATTGTAAAACATTAATTAAGGATTCTAAAACTGAAATTGATAGCGATGTTTTAAAAAATAAATTTTTAAAATTCATAATTCATCGCTGGAATTGAGGAGTATCTGAATTCTGAAAGATCTCTAGTCATTCGATTTGAAAAAAAAAAAAAAAAAAAAAAAAATACAGATGATGGCCTTTTGAGCATTACGACTCCAGAGAAATGTGTAGTTTCAACTTACCGAAAAATTGTAGCCCTAACGAATATGTTAAATTATTTTTCCAGCAGACGTATGGTAAATGATATTCTAAATGGAATTAGCAAGGAAACTAATGCAGAGAACGTTAAATCTTGGATAAAATGTATTAATTTACTTTAACCTAGTTATAAGGTTATTTAACTAAATAAGTGTTAGAATTTTCAAAATATAAAAAATTTTCATAAATTCCCATTTTTTTGTAATCTTCCTGGGCCAGCGAAATATTTCTGGCAATAGGGTAAGGTGATACAATTTCGATCATTTCGGACAAAAGTTATTGTAACTGGAAATGTATTGAGAAAAGATGTAATTTTAATTATAGCACTTGTTCTTGGATGTTTAACTAATATGTAACACAAATATTAGACAATTACAAATGTCGCTATAGACACACACAAAAGTTACAGAATTGAGAAAAATCGATCGAAAATGTACCACAGTAGGTACAATTGTGATCACTTGCCAGTAGAATTTTGACTAAGGGCATTTTCCACATAAAAAGCACTTTTTCCGTCAGGCACCAACGCATACTTCGTGGTATCAAACATTGCAGTTTGGTTAGAGAATCTACTCACCCTTAAAGAAAAAATTCATAATAGCTCGTTAGACTAAGTAACTTCACTTACCTCCTAACGTGAAAAAATTTCTCTCTCCTTAGCACAAAGTGGTATATTCTTGGAAAAGACAGGAGGAGCTGTAGAAAACTGCTACGCTACAATGCCACACAACGCGACACTACGAGACTGACAAATGGCGCGAAAATTTATGTTGATCAAAATTGTACCTATATCGAATTTGTACCACCTTATCCTACTCCCATTTTATAAGTTCCTTCCTACTGGAAATATTCCCGGCCCACATCACTAGTAGTAAGTCACAATATGTTGTTGTTGTTGTTGTGGTCTTAAGTCCAGAGATGCAGCTCTCCACCCTACTCTATCCTGAGCAAGCCTCTTCATCTCCTCATAAGAATGGCAACCCACGTACATTTGAATCTGCTTACTATATTCATCTCTTGGTCTCCCTCTGTGATTTTTTACCCCAAACACTTCCCTCCAACGCTAAATTCACGATTGCTTGATGTCTAAGAATGTGTCCTACCAATCGACCCCTTATTTTCGTCAAGGTATGCCAAAAACTCCTTTTCTCCCCAAATCTGTTCTGTACCTCCTCATTAGTTACGCGATCCACGCACCTAATCATCAGCGTCCTGCTGTAACAGCACATTTCAAAAACCTCTATCCTCTTCATGTCCGCATTGTTTATCGTCCATGATTCACTCCCATACAAGGCAACACACCACACAAACGCCTTCAGGACGGACTTCCTTCTGCTTAAATTATTATGCGATGTTATCAAATTTCTCTTTTTCAAAAACGCTTTTCTTCCCATTGCCATTCTGTATTTTATATCCTCTGTACTGTGACCATCATATGTTAGTTTAGTGCCCAAGTAACAAAACTCATTTACCACCTTTATTGATTCGCTACCTAATTTAATTCCTTCAGCATCGCCTAATTTGTGAAGATTGCATTCCATTACCCTTTTTTTGCTCTTATTAATGTTCATCTACTATGCTCCTTTCAGCACACTGTCCATCCCGTTCAATTGCTCCTCCAGGTCCTTTGCTGTCTCTGACAGAATTAGTGTCATTAGCACAGCGTAAGGCTTTTATTTCTTCACCCTGAACTTTAATTCCTTCTCCAAATTTCTCCTTGCTTTTCTTTATACCTTGCTCAATGTACAAATTCAATAACATTGGGAAAACGCTAAACCCTGTCTTACACGCTTACCAACCTCTGCATCCCTGTCAACTATGATAACTGCAGTCTGGTATTTGTACAAGTTGAAAATAACCTTTATTCCCCTATATTTTACTCCTGCTGATTTCAGAAGACAGTATTCCAATCAACATTGTAAAAAGCTTTCTCCAAATCTACAAAAGCTAGAAATGTAGGTTTCACTTTCCTTAGTCCATCTTCTAAAGTAAGCCGTAACGTGAGTATTGCTTCCAGTGATCCTACATTTCTCCTGAATCCAAACTGGTCTTCCCCAAGGTCGGCTTCTACCAGCTTTTCCATCCTTCTGTAAATAATTCGTCTTAATATTTTGGAAACATGACTTATTAAACTGATGGTTCTGCAATTTTCACACCTGTCTGCACCTGCTTTTTTTGGAACAGGTATTGCTACATTTTTCTTAAAGTCTAAGGGTATTTCCCCTGTCTCATACATGTTACGTACCAGGTGAAATAGTTTTGTCATGGCTGGCTCTCCCAGCCACTTCAGTAGTTCTCAGGGAATGTCGTTCACTCCAGGGGACTTGTTTCGACAGGTCTTTCAGTGTTCTGTCAAATTCTTCTCTCAGTATCATCTGCTTCATCTTCATCTACATCCTCTTTCCTTCCTAAAATATTGCCTCTAAGTTCATTTCCTTTGTAGAGCCCCTCTGTATACTCTTTCCACCTTTCACCTATTCCTTCTTTGCTGAGAATTTGTTTTCCATCTGAGTTCTTTATATTCATAGAGCAGCTTTTATTGTCTCCAAATGTTTCTTTTGTTTTCCTGTAGGCAGTATCTATTTTTCCCCTATTCATACATTCTTCTACAGCCTTGCATTTGCCTTCCAGCCACTCCTGCGTAGCTATTTTACACTTCCTATCAATCTCATCCACTCCCATGAACCGCAGACATTGCCGAGGTGGGGTGGCTTGCGTGCCTCAACGTTACAGATAGCCGTGCCGTAGGTGCAACCACAGCGGAGGGGTATCTGTGGAGCGGCCAGACAAACGTGTGGTTCCTGAAGAGGGGCAGCAGCCTTTTCAGTAGTTACAGGGGCAACAGTCTGGATGATTGGCTGAGCTGGCCTTGTAACATCAGCTAATGTGGCTTTGTCACACAGTTACTGCGAACGGCTGAAAGCAAGGGGAAACTACAGCCGTTATTTTTCCCGATGACATGCAGCTCTACTGTATGAACATATGATGATGACATCCTCTCGGGTAAAATATTCCGGAGGTAAAATAGTTCCCCATTCGGATCTCCTGGCGGGGACTACTCAGGAGGATGTGATCATCAGGAAAGACAATACTGACATTCTACGGGTCGGAGCGTGGAATGTTAGATCCCTTAATCGAGTAGGAAAATTAGAAAATTTAAAAAGGGAAATGGATAGGTTGAAGTTAGATATAGTGGGGATTAGTGAAGTTCGGTGGCAGGATGAACAGGATTTCTGGTCAGGTGAGTACAGGATTATAAATACAAAATCAGTTGGGGGTAAAACAGGAGTAGGATTGATAATGAATAAGAAAATAGGAATGCGGGTAAACTATTATGACCAGCACAGCGATCGCATTATCATTGTCAAGATAGATACGAAGCCAACACCGACAACAGTAGTACAGGTTTATATGCCAACTAACTCTGCCGATGGTGAGGAAATCGAAGAAATATATGAGAAGCTAAAGGAAATTATTCAGCCAGTTAAGGGGTGGTTATGGTATATCGCCCCAAATTTGCGATTCGATAGGGGATTTCTTTCAGAGAGGACACAGTTCGTAGTAATCGATGGTAAGGCATCGACTAAAACAGAGGTGATATCGGGCGTTCCACAGGGTAGTGTTATTGGTCCTCTGCTATTCCTTATTTACATAAACGATTTAGGAAAAAATCTAAGCAGCTCTCTTAGGTTGTTTGCTGATGACGCCGTCATTTACCGTCTTGTTAAATCATCTGAAGATCGAAACTAACTGCAGAACGTTCTGAATAAGATATCAGTATGGTGTAAAAATTGACAATTGACTCTAAATAATGAGAAGTGTGAAGTCGTCCACATGAGTACGAAAAGAAATCCGTAAAACATTGTTTATAACATAAATCAATCAAATGTGAAGGCCGTAAACTCCACAAAATACCTAGGAATTACTATTACTTCAGACCAAAACTGGAAAGAACACGTAGATAATATCGTGGGAAAGGCGAACCAGAGACTGCGTTTTATTGGCAGAACCCTTAAAAGATGCAACAGAACTACTAAAGAAACTGCATACACTGCGCTTTCCCGTCCATTTTTGGAGAATTGCAGCCCAGTGTGGGATCCTTATCAGGTGGGTTTGACGGAGGACATCGAAAAAGTCCAAAGAAGGGCAGCTCGTTTCGTATTGTCACGATATAGGGAGACAGCGTTACGGAAATGATACAGGATCTGGGATGGGAATCATTACAACAACGGCGCTTATCACTGCGGCGTGGGCTACTTGCGAAACTCCAATCGCTAACATTCTCCTCCGAATGCTAAATATATTGTTGACTCCCACTTACATAGGTAGAAATGATCATCAGAATAAAATAAGAGAAATCAGAGCTCGAACAGAGAGATTCAGGTGTTCTTTCTTCCCGCGCGCTATTCGAGAATGGAATGGGAGATAAATAGTATAATTGTGGTTCGATGAACCCTCTGCCAGGCACTTAAATGTGATTTGCAGAGTATCCCATGTAGATGTAAAACTTAATTCTTATGGGGGACTGGAATTCGGTAGTAGGAAAAGGAAGGGAAGGGAAGATAGTAGGTGAATATGGTCTGGGCAAAAGGAATGAAAGAGGAAGCCGCCTGGTAGAATTTTCCACAGAACATAATTTATTTATAACAAACACCTGGTTTAAGAATCACAAAAGAAGGTTGTATACGTGGAAGAGACCAGGAGACACCGGGAGGTACCAGATAGATTTTATAATGGTAATACATAGATTCCGGAACCATGTTTTAAAGTGTAAGACATACCCAGGGGCAGATATAGACTCTGACCATAACTTGTTGGTTATGAACTGTAGGCTGAAACTGAAGAAACTACAAAAAGATAGGAAACAAGGAGATAGGACCTCGATAAATTGAAAGAACCTGAAGTTTTTAAGAAATTCAGAGGGAGCTTTAGACAACAGTTGACAGTAAGGGGGGGAAATAAAACAGTAGAGGAGGAATGGGTATCATTGAGAGATGAAATAGTGAAGGCAGTAGAGGACGACATAGGTAGGAAGGAAAGACCCACAAAGAATCTTTGGATATCACAGGAGAAACTAAATTTGATCGATGAAAGGAGAAAATATAAAAATGCAGTAAATGAAACAGGCAAAACGGGGTACAGACGACTAAGAAATGAAATTTACAGGAAGTGCAAAATGGCTAAGCAGGAGTGGCTAGAAGTCAAATGCAAGGATGTAGAAGAATGTATAAATAGGGTAAAAATAGATACAGCCTACCAGAAAATAAAAGAAACATTTGGAGATAAGAAAAACAGCTCTATGAATATCAAGGACACTGATGGAAAACCAGTTCCCAGCAAAGAAGGGAAAGCTGGAAGGTGGAAAGAGTATATAGAGGGGCTCTACTAAGGAAATGAACTTCGAGACACTATTGTAGGAAGGGAAGAGGATGTAGATGAAGATGAAATAGGAGATACTGTACTGAGAGCAGAATTTGACAGAGCCCTGAAAGACCTAAGTCGAAACAAGGCCCCTGGAGTAGATGATATTACCTCAGAGCTACTGAAGTCATTGGGAGAACCATCCACGACAAAATTGTTTCACCTGGTGTGTAAGATGTATGAGACAGGTGAAGTACCCTCAGACTTTATGAAAAATGTTATAATTTCCATTCCAAAGAAAGCAGGTGCAGACAGGTGTGAAAAATACAGAACCATCAGTTTAATAAGTCATGGTTGCAAAATATTAACACGAATTATATACATAAGGATGGAAAAGCTGGTAGAAGCCGACCTCGGGGAAGATCAGTTTGGGTTCAGGAGAAATATAGGAACACGGGAGGCAATACTCACTATACGGCTTATCCTAGAAGATAGATTAAGAAAAGGCAAACCTACATTTCTAGATTTTGTAGATTTGGAGAGGGCTTTTGACAATGTTGATTGGAATAAACTCTTTCAAGTTCTGAAGCAAGCAGGAGTAAAATATAGGGAGCGTAAGGTTATTTACAACTTGTGCAAAAACCAGACAGCGGTTGTCAGAGTTGAAGAGTATGAAAGGGATACAGTGGTTGGAAAGGGAGTAAGACAGGGTTGTAGCCTTTCCCCAATGTTGTTCACTTTGTACATTGCGCAAGCTGTAAAGAAAAGCAAGGAGAAATTTGGAAAAGGAATTGAAGTTCAGGGTGAAGAATTAAAAACATTGCGTTTTGCCGACGACATAGTAATTCTGTCAGATACAACAAAGGACCTGGAAGAGCAACTGAACGGAATGGACAGTGTGGTGAAAGGTGCATATAAGTTGAACATTAACAAGAGTAAAACTCGGGTAATGGAGTGCAGTGTAAGAAAATCAGGTGATGCTGAAGGAATTAGATTAGGTAACGAAACAATAAAGGAGGTAGATGAGTTTTGTTACTTGGGCAGTAAAATAACAAATGATGGTCGCAGTACAGAGGATATAAAATGCAGAATGGCAATGGGTAGAAAGGCGTTCTTGAAAAAGAGAAATTTGTTAACAGCGAATATTGATTTAAGCGTAAGGAAGTCCTTTCTGAAAGCATTTGTATGGAGTGTTGCCTTGTATGGGAGTGAAACATGGACGATCAACAGTGTGGACAGAAAGAGGATAGAGGCTTCTGAAATGTGGTGCTACAGAAGAATGCTGAATGTTAGATAGGTGGATCGCGTAACTAATGGGGAGGTACTGAACAGAATTGGGGAGAAAAGAAATTTCTGGCAGGACACATACTTAGACATAAAGGAATTGTGAATTTAGCGTTGGAGGGAAGTGTGTGGGGTAAAAACCGCAGAGGAAGACCAAGAGGTGAATACAGTAAGCAGATTCAGACAGATGTAGGTTGCCATTCTTATGTGGAGATGAAGAGGCTTGCTCAGGATAGGGTATTGTGGAGAGCTGCATCAAACCAGTCTCCGGACTGAAGACCACAACTACAACTATCAATCTCATTTCTTAGTCGTCTGCACTCCATTTTTCCTGCTTCATTTTCTGCATTTTTATATTTTCTCATTTCATCAGTTAAATTTATTATTTCCTGTTATATAAAAAAAAAAAAAATTCAAATGTTTGTAAATTTATCGGACCAAACTGCGTGGTGATCAGTCCGTAGCTTACAAACTACTTAAACCTAGGTAAAGTAACCTAAGGACAAACATACACACCCATGCCCCAGGGAGGACTCGAACCTCCACGGTGAGCAACAGCGCGATCCGCAGCGAGACGCCTTAGACCGCTCGGCTACTCCACCGATGCCCTGTTATATCCAAGGCTTTTTTGTAGCTCTTGCCTTTCTACTTATTTTGTCCTTTGCTGCCTTCACTATTTCATTTCTCACTGCTAACCATTCTTCTTCTATTGCTTTATGTCCCCAGTTTCTGTCAATTGTTGCCTAACGCTCCCTCTGAAATTCCGAATGTCTTCAGGCTCTTTCAATTTAACCAGGTGCCATCTCCTTGTTTTCCTACCTTATTGCAGTTTTTTTCAGTTTCAGCCTACAGTTCATGAACAACAAGTTATGGTCAGAGTCTATATCTGCTCCTGAGTATGTCTTATAGAAATTCCGTCAAAAGCTTTCGGAGATTAACGGCTATACACAAATCAGCTAAAGATTTTTATGTATAGAGAATACTGGCAGCGAGGGGGAGAGGGACGAATTATAGAGGGGTGACTTCTAGATAACTAACCACTATTAAAAATTATGAGCCGCCGGGCCTGTGCCCATGTGCTCTAGTAGTTTCAGATTATTGCCTGCCGTGGGTGTGACAGTGCTGTACTTCAACTCAGGCGACCTCTATAGAGTAACACTCGGATTGTCGGTGTCCAAAGCATTGCGGATTTTGTCGGCAACACCGTCCACAAAAGTGTGAGTATGACATGGACGCAAGATATCCGGTAAGTTTGTGTGCAAGTATCTTACACATATGTGTATAAAAGCGTTAAAACTGAAAATGAACCAATTAAATATGGACAATGAAGGAGCACATTGTGATGGTTCTGGCTTTTCACTCCCTATTCCAAATTTTATTAGGTGCGGTATAGTTGGAGACTTCTCATAACATAAACAGTGGTGTGAGAAAGCTGACAGTGGAAGAAGAGGTTGCATCAGGTCCCTTCCGTTGGAAGAGATGCGATCTGATTGGTGGCCGCCGTGGTAGTGAGTGATTGTTGGTGCTATAGTTTCTAAATTCATATTTTATAAATCGTAATTTATTTCCAGGTGTTTCCGGTATACAAAGTAACTATCAATAACATACTACCTACCGACATTTCCTGAATTTTGTAAATTATTATTTTTTACAAACAAAAGACTAATGAAATGAGTGAGCGCACCTACAGAACTTTCTTTCCAGTCAAAAGCACGCATACAAGTCTCCTGCTGGGGCGCACGTAGCTCACCTCTATCTCGGCTTTTGAGACAGTCAGATCGCGCCGAAGCATGGAATAAACATTCATTGGACCGGAACCTGTCCTGACAATCACCAAGGCAATGATCAAATTGGAGCTACGTAACTGGCTCAGAAGACAGCGCGTAGATTATTGCACCAAAGTCCATCAACAAAAGCATGGCAAGGTAATGATGCCAAATCCATGTTTTAAAAGAAGCTCTGCAGTCCTGGGTCTGAACAGGAGAGAGATTAGACTCATGGTTGGATTGCTGACAGGCCATGGGAATTTCAAAAAACACCTACGTACAATGGAAATAACAGAAGAGGACCCTAAATGTAGGCTCTGTGATGACGGTGATGAAACTGCATCACATCTAATCTTCGAATGCATTGCATTGGAGAATAAAAGGCACAGAATATTTGAGACAACCAGACCCGAAGAAATTGTGTCTAATAAAGAACTGGTAAAGGGACTCCCTGCACTGTTCAAGGGCATTGGTTGGCTTTACTAGATATACAGGGAGCGATACCGCACAATAAACTTAGTTTCGGTGCGGGCAGTGGCGGGTTGGTCCAAGACTGTTTTGGCTTCCCTGAAAAAAAAAAAATCAATCAATCAAATCAATGGAATAAGTTACACGCTTCTGGCCGCTCGAACAACATCAGAGTAGCGTTCCGTAATTATTGTTGAATGGCCCATTTTTACCTAGCAAAAAGTCTAATTTTAGCTTATTGATTTCGGTTAATTATATAACTGTTGTATACGTGTGCAGGTATTTGTAGTTTGCTACATTACTACGACAAAATGGAAGTAGCTGGCGTCCCTTAAAACTGTATTGCGTTATTACTGTAGGGTCATTCCACGTCAGATCACCAAGTTTTTAAAAATGTTGATGCTCGACCACCTTCAATTTTTTTCAATATTTAGCAGAACGTTGTTCAACGACTTAAAGGATGTTACACAAAAATTTAGGCAGATACCTAAAGTGGTCGAGGCTCCAGGGCCGCTTTTGTGGAAGGGTGTCATGCGTCGCGCGTCTGCCTGACGAACTTTTGGCCAAGTTTGCGCTTTCATTTCTCAACACCTAAGGTACTTCACATTTTCAAATCTGGGTTTCTAGATACTTTTGTGCAGAGAATTGAAAAATAACATAATCATGGGTGAAGATTAAGTAGTTCTATTTTAATATTTTCAAAATCATGAACGGACTCTGATCGAAACCTAACTGGTATACAATCTGACTTACCTCTGTAAAGTGATTTTAGTTGCATTATTACTCAAAATCCACTTCTGAAGTACGCATGATTGATTCGATTTCTGGGATTATTTTTTCGCCTTCTTTGATGGCGAAACTTCGAAAAGTTGTGTACAGAAATTCCGCTGTAGGAGCACTGACATTACTAGCTTCACCATTGCTATCGTATACTGAAGGTATTTATTCTGTCTTACGGCATTTATACTTCACATATAATCCAAAATTTAATGTTTGGTTGTGTGGCCATATTCCGCAGCAGCTGTTAAAATTGATTATAGAGGTAATCTGTCCTATACTGACTGCAATTAAGAGGGTTATTTTTACACCAGACGCTTTTCGCTTTTTTATTTTAAAAGCATCTTCTGTGGTCTGTAAATGATACAAAGGTTTGTACAATTTGTTTTTGATAAATAGATTAAAAACAGTTTTTAAAAAGCATTTTTTACATTAGGCCTAAGTTTTTTTAATTTAATATTCGGTCTACTCACGGTGTTGATGTCTCTTCTCTACATGTAACTACTGCTTCTCCGTCTTGTTGGCTGGAGTTCGTTTTCTCCTGGCGAGTGTTTCAGGGCTGTGTACAGCACTTTTCGTGTGTTTTTGTTACGTTTTTTCCTTTTCATCTCCGCACATCACAGCACTTAAGTTTTAAATGTATACTGATTACAAATGAACAGACTGGCATTCCACATATAACAGGCGATATGTAATCAGTATACATTTAAAAGTGAAGTGCTGTGATGTGCGGAGATGAAAAGGAAAAAACATAACAAAAACACACGAAACTTGCTGTACAGAGCCCTGAAACACTCGCCAGGAAAAAGAGAAGAGACATCAACACCTTGAGTAGACAGAATATTAAATTAAAAACACTTAGGCCTAACGTGAAAAATGCTTTTTAAAAACTGTTTTTAATCTATTTATCAAAAACAAATTGTACAAACCTTTGTATCATTTACAGACCACAGAAGATGCTTTTAAAATAAAACGCGTCTGGTGTAAAAATAAACCTCTTAATTACAGTCAGCATAAGACAGATTACCTCTATAAGCAATCCAAAATTTCTTTGGAATTATTACCAAAACTATGAGACAACGCAATAGTAGAAACTCTCCTACCAAATTTCGTTACAAGGTTTCGATGTGGAAACTATTAAAACGGTTACACGCTTCTCGCACTGACGTTCGCGCTAAATTTCCTGTTTCTCTAAAGATTGCCAGTAGATATTGCCTTAAATTTGGCAGGCGTTTTTTCAGGAGTTACAGAATCTGCTTTAAATACCTTGAGGGATATGTGCTCCCATTTTGTTAATTTATCTGTTACAAATCTCTCAATTTCTGTCGATATTATTCCTTTTACTTTCTGATCTACACCCACCCTGTTACTATAGTCTCTTACTCAGTAAAACGCTATGCAAATATAATGCAAAGTTTCTGCTTTATTTGATGCTTTAGCCATAATTCACTACCTTTAATGTTTTGTGCTGATGTACTTCCTATTGTCGCTTGGAGCTCTGGTACTTTCCTCAAACAACTACCACAATTTGCAACTGTTAGATCAAATGGTTCTCAGATCTGTGTTCCACCTACCTCGATCTCTACCCTTTGAGGATGAAACTTTCTGTGGGTTCCCGGGGTCCTATCCCTTAAAAATCCGTTCAGTCCTCGCCACATGGTTCCTGATATCTGTGTAGTAGCTTCCGCCATGTAGCTGGTGAGCTTTGCCTTCCTCTTGCAAGCAAAACTGCTATTTACCACTTCGGATACTCTTCAAAACTGGCGACGATCTCTTCCAATCCAAAGCGTCATACCGGTATATCGTTGGTAACGACATGAGCCAGCACTTGGAGCTTGCTCTATTCCGTACTTTTCATGACTATCGTAAGTATCCGATCCGCATCTGGAACGCTGGAACCTCCTGGTATGCACACAGAATGTACATAAGCGTTCTTCACCTCATAGCAGCATTGTCCGTAAGGTGTCATATTTCTCGTCTAATTTTGGAGCTCCCAAACTCAAGCAATTATAATGTGTCCATATATTGCAGATGAGAGGCGACCTTAGGACAAGGAACGTCATAGAGAGCACCTCAAACAAGTTTTTAAGACGAACTGGGGAGACCTCTGGATCGGTATCCCAGGAAGTCTTTCGCTGTCTATGAGGCAAACTCCCACGAGGCTACGGGTGCCTGCCACATTGCAAGTAGGAACTAGGAACAGGCCTGGACGCAACCATGGGCAGATCGTTGGGCTCATCGGGCGTGTAAGGCCGTGTTTCAAGCCCGAAATTTCTCCGTGGAGGAGGAATCGCGGCGTTTTGGAAGTGCACTGTTTCCCATAAGGCAGAGTGGGTCCTGTTTATAGGCGCGGCTGTGGCGGCGGCCCCTACGCTCTTCCGCTGCGGCGTCAAAACACCAGCGGCTGCACTTCCAAACCGCTTACACGGCGGCCAATGGGGCTGTTCGGTGCGCCATATGTCTGGGCGCCAAGTGTGAACTGAGTGCTCAAGGTCACTGCGGCTGAAACACTTGCTATGTGAGTGACGAACGAAGTCTCCGAAAAAGCACAGCGGTTGCTTCGCGGCGGAGGCACCGCTGTCTGCAAACGGAGCCTTAAACATTTCCTCATCTCCGTGAGAGGCCCTCAACACCGCTGCACCTAGACCACATTTTAGATCTGTGAAACCGAAGTTAACACCGCCAGAAGATGGTAGTAAAGCGGTGCCAGCTCATTCACACACAGCAGAGTCCCTATCCGATACTAAAGCACCAAGAAAATCGAACGACTAAAAGGACGCTCTATAGGCTCGACGGTAGATAACTACGTAAACGCGATGAGTCGGTGCAATCACTTGTATATCTATCGGATCGTGCTTGCCTGTTTATCTTTGGCGCGCGAGATCGTTCCCAGGGGGCTCTGCCCTGGAAAGAGGAGTATCTACGTGATTGTATGTTGACCCAGGCGATGACGGCAAGGGCGAGTGAGCCAGGACGTACACACGAGGTGTTCAATGTGTGTCAGTGTGAGGGTCTGCGGCAGCATGGCACGGTGATAGCTGATGTGGTGAAGATTACCGCTGCTTCTCCAGTTTTTCTACAAGCGGACGGTTGAGTTCGACGGGGAGGGACTGTCTGCCTTACCAGCAAGTGTGGTTTCTGGACTCTGGAACGATATTTCGAAGTTGTCCGTGCGCATGGTGGTGCTTTTCCTGGGGCAACGACTGACCGGTGTGATATTGCAAACTGCTAAAGGAAGTGCTCCGGCATACCCACCCTATGTGTTATTCTGTTACTAGTTGAGTTTTGCTGAGCTACCTAACTGGTGAAAATTTTGTTCCCCTGCAAGTCATTGTTCTGGCTTTTGTCTAAAATTGCTGAATTCACAGAACCCTTGTGGGAAATGGTTTCACAGGTCTATAACTAATGCCTTTGAGCCTCTTGAGTTTCGTGTACTTTCTGGCGTCCAAATTTAGGTGTTTTGTGTTTGTATTCTAATGCCTTTCTTAGTAATAGTTGTCTTTGTGTGTTATAGAGCCAGATTCTGTTTTGGTTGTGGCTATTGTGGTGGGCCCGTAGCTGGCGTGCTTAGTGGGACTGTCGACTGTTTCGTTCGAACGGGCGCGCTGTGTGCGGGGACAGTTCCGTTTACCGGATTGGCTGCCGTCCTTGTGTTCCTGTGCCGGAAAGTACGCCAGTTGGACTTCTGCCAGGGCTCCCACCTTTAAGTTACATGATTCTATATGTTTAAATCATGTAAACGTTTTACTAAAGTGGGTCCGGATTATGAAATTCTGTGTCTTAAAAGGGCGCAAGAATTTGTTTCTTGCTTCAGCATTTCAGGTGATTCCTTTAGTGTAGTTCTTGTAGCGAGTTTCGTGATACCAGAGGCTCTGTGCACTTTCAGACTTATAGTGGCTTGCCACATAAAATTTTATAACGTACGGAACCAAATCATTTAATTACGTAAATAAGTTAACTGATTGTACCCCTTTAAGATACGACTTATGTGAATTAGTTGTTCAAATTTATTGTATTTCTTAAAAGCGTAAATGAGTTAATGATAACATATTTAGCTTGTAAAAGAGTGTGGATTTTTTTTCTGGTTACATTTGACTGTTGTGTTGTAAAAGCTATTTTTCGGGTTGAAGAACCTTTGGACCCTTTCGTTTCCTATATGCTTTTAGAGTTCAATTTATTTATTTATTTATTTATTTCAGAATGTTTGGGATTTTTTTTTTCTAAATTTGTTACATCCATTTACGTAAATTGTGGATCTTATGGAAGATGTTCAATACAATCCTTGGGCAGCCCTTCCACATTTCCTGCTCTAAAGTTTGTTAATCTACTGCTCGCTGATCAAGTGTTCCGGCCGGCCGCGGTGGCCGAGGGGACTGAGGCGCTCCAATCACGGTCTGCACGGCCACTACGGTCTGGGGTTCGAATCCCCCTTCGGGCATGGATGTTTGTGCCGTCCTTAGGATTAGTTAGTTCATAAGTAGTATGTAAGTTTAGGGACTGATGACCCCGTAGTTAAGTCCCATAAGCTATACAAACATTTGAACAAGTGCTCCCTAATTGGCGGTATCACGCGAGAAATGCGTCAAGATGTTAGACTACTATGCAGGTCAAAAACGTGAGTATGAAATTACACAAGTGTGACTAAACAGAACGATGTCGTGGTATAGGCGGGGCATATACAGTTATCAGAATGCACTGTTTTTAAAACGAGAGGGTGGGCCTTCGAACGTCCACCAACTGCAACTACGATGGAAACAAAAACAAATAACGGTCCCTATTCACACAAACTAAGATTACACTACTACTTAAACGCGAATCTAAATGTACTATACACGCGAGCATACAATAAATTTGCAAAGTAAAAGAAAAAATGTACAGAGTAAAGTCAAATTGCTGTATGTCGCCTCTAGTCAGGAGCCGGTTAAAAAATACTAAAGTGCATTCTGCTTCGAACGGGACGGCTGGCACTCAATGACTGACTAACTTCTAACGGTTGAGAAAAGGATCAAAACAAAACAAACGATTGTCGCGATTCGCACCGAGGAAGAATACAGTATTACCTAAACACATGAGCACACAATAAACTTACAATCTGCTAGAAGAAACGCACAGAAAAATCAAATTAATGTACCTCGCTTCTAGTGAGACGATGAACAAAACAACGAAAAGGCGGTAACGGACTCTCTCCTTCCACTGAAACGTTTTACAAGAGATAATAATCATCAGTGTTGCTAATTCTGATATTTCACTACCACTGCTGTGTGTCTCATCATAAAACGTGAAATCAAATCAAGCTACGTCGAATCGATGTTTTAGGTCTTGAAGGTCGTCAGCCCGGAACCAAAACAGCGCGACCGGAGAAGAGTCTGTTAAGGTTCGTATGCCCTGCAGCCGGTGATGCGATGGGAGGCCGCCGGTATCTGGGGCGGCGAGTTCTTCAGCCAGACCGGAACTTTGACAGTTCCATTAGCGGCGGCGCCTCCCGTGCAGGATGCGGGCCGCGGCCACTGATACCATCTCCTGACAGACGGGATTCGCCAACCCCACCACCCACCACCCAGTCCCTAGACGCACCTTCGCGCCTTCCGTCCGCATCTCGAAATGGCGCGAGCCGCGTGAATAGGGGCAAAGTTGCAAAGAAAGTGAGGGTAAGATACTCTACGGGAGGATTTGTCGATATATGATGTTTAACGAACAACCATCATCATTGGTGTACAGTAGTAACATGTTCTTAATCCTAGTTGAAATTGCAAAGGTGTTCAGATGGAGCGATGCATGTTGGACGTCTCCGCAAGAAGAAGAGACTGTCCTAACTAAAAAATGAGCCATGATTAAGACTTGCACAAGAAGATGATAAGGCTGATTGGATGCACATCACTCTAGTCGGCCCTGTGAAACCCAACGACCTATATAAACTACATAGACTGGCTACGGTGCTGCCATACTTGAAGCACACTGAAAACTCGGCCGCCATGTTTTACAACGTCTCGTAGGCTTAAACAGCGGTCTGCTATAGCATTGAATCATATCACTTTCACTTTGTGCAATCACTTAACAAACCAATCTCTACCTGATTATAGTTATTTTTATAGCCAGACTAATATGGTTAAAGGATAATTGATAGACAACAGCTGTGTGATAGACAAATCAGAAAGTTTAATTACAAATGACACATACACTAGATCGGCTAAACATCGTCTCATTCATACCCAAAAAAAAAAAAAAAAAAAAAAAAAAAACATGCCTTTTTACTGTCCTTTCAACTATATTAATTTCTGGTACATTTACCTAATCTGCTTATCTCTTTCCTCCGCAGATTTGGCTTTACATAAATGTTGTATTCTACAACTGAAGTAATGTTTTAATAGCAGCTTTATTAGGCTGGAGTAATGAGATTCCTCCCAAAATTCTGAAGATACCATTAAGTGCTTGTAGTTGGTAAATAAAGTAGGTTTGTTTACCAAACTTCTAAATACATCTACATACATTCGCAAAAGACAAAATTTTCTACTAGATCTTCCAAGCAATCTAAAGACTTAAGTTTTTTACTCGCGTAATGATGCTTCCAGATATATATTCAACTACTTTTTCGAAATATAATGTCAGCATTTCGTATTCTGCCGCATAATCATGGTCACAATGATTAGGCCTACTGCTCTCTGAATGACTTAAATCAAGATTTGCAATTGGTAATAAAAGAGGTTCCATGTCTCCTACTTGGTTACATGACATAGCTTCAAATGAAGCTGGTTCAGCTATCTGACGTTTTCTTGGAGATCTCCTTGCTGGCGTTTTGCTGTTTGAAGATGTTCAGGGAACGAAAAAATCTTCGGAATCGCATTAGCCAGCAGCCGCTTTTTATCATTTGTTACATACATGATTTCTCCTCAAAATGCGATGAACAAATGCAACTGTATGCAGTAGATTTCCACTTATCTCGCCTCATATTGGCAAACCATCAGTTCTTCATTTTTCAAAGGAAAACTGAAAAATATAACTACAGATTAAAAAATACAGTAGGACTATTGTCTGTAAAAATGTGGTAGGACAAAAGACGAGTACACGAAATATTAGAAACGAAAACATACAAATACTTACTGAAAATACGGTATTCCAACAGTCTTATTTCCGCGAGTCGTACATTTATATGCTGTGCATACACTGGGCGCGATTTCAGCTTAACAAATAACCTTTCAAGCTTACTACGATACATAAAATGTGAAACCAAAATAGGTAAATAGCTATCACAGTTCCTGATTGCTGCCACAAGGAGCTCTGTTAACACAGAGACTCTATGTAGTTTATATAGCTCGTTGGTGAAACCTGTTACATGTCTGACTACTGATACCTCCCTCCATTACAGCCTCTTCTCCTTGGTCTCCCATAGCACTTACTTCTTGTTGTTGTTGTTTTTGTTATTTTCAGTTAGAAGAATACTTTGGTGCAAATCTTAAGTCTACCCTAATTTGCACAAACCTCTTCATCTCTTTAAAGAACGGCAACCTACATCGCTTTGACCGTAAATCGAATATTTAAAAATGAATTTTTGTGTGTTCTTATCTTATGCGCGGCCGTATCGTTTAACCGACTGTCATGAAACTTTGTCAACATATTGCTTGCACTTTCGCGTTGGTCATGACTGTATGACAAATAGTTCAAGACATATGACGTAATAAACAATGAAATGCGCGGAAAAGTGCTGCATCATGCGACGTCTGCTTCTAAACCACTGTACCGATTTCAACCAAATTTGTAAGAACTTCTTGCGACATATAGTCCAGGAGATACGACGTCATAAACAATTATGTGGCATCATGCGAAATGCCAATAAGGACACTTTATTTATCCTAAAATATTAATGACATTTTGGACACTTGACTTTTAAAATGCCGGCCGCGGTGGCCGAGGAGACTGAGGCGCTTCAGTCACGGTCTGCACGACCACTACGGTCGGGAGTTCGAATCCCCCCTCGGGCATGGATATTTGTGCCGTCTGTAGTCTTAGCTAGTTCATAAGTAGTTTGTAAGTTTAGGGACTGATGGCCCCGTAGTCAAGTCCCGTAAGCTCTGCAAACATTTGACCATTTGCTACTTTTAAAACAAGAGGAAGGTCAGCGGCCACAGTATAACTGACGCGCGGCCTGAACGTTCGCAGCAGGAAACACCGTCCCCTGGATGCTAGTTGCTGATTGGCTGTTACCTTCCAATCAGACATAAGATTTTGCCTACCAATCACTCACTGGGTTGCAAACGTAAGAGACTGATGATACGGTACAGCCAACCAATCACCATCTTAGATGCATGACGTCGGTATTAGATAACCGAAAAATTCACTGCATATAAGGGTGTACATTCAGCAGCATACAACTGTTAACCACCCTCAAGAGGGCCACTGCAGCAATGTCTTTACTTACGTTTACAGAAATCGTCACAATGACGTACTTCACTTTAATATTGTATTGTTTTATTCAAAATGACACCGGCCGTGGAAGCCTACGAAATTATAAGAGGATGGTCACTGTCACATAAAATTTTGAACGGAGCGTGACGGAGGATACTTTACATATGGTCTTGTATTCCGATCCTGATGAAATATTTAAATATGATTGAACAATTCATTTAGTATATTCAGATTACTTACAATCATTTCAATTAATTAACGAGACTAAACAGTTAATTTTCATATTTCGGCGAAGTTTCGAATGAAATAAAATTTCTGAAAATTCTAGCAGTTCTTTCTCTCTCTGTAAGTTACGTTACATTTTTCAGGATGATAATCATCAAAGAAACATTTGAAACATAAATGTTGTGCGCCGGGATGATCGAGCGGAGTAGTGGGCATAGGATTGATTGAGAAAGTGTGGCCGGCCGCGGTGGCCGAGGTGACTGAGGCGCTCCAGTCACGGTCAGCACGGCCACTACGGTCGGGGTTCGAATCCCCCCTCGGGCATGGATATTTGTGCCGTCCTAGTTCGTAAGTAGTTCATAAGTAGTTTGTAAGTTTAGGGACTGATGACCCCGTAGTTAAGTCCCATAAGCTTAACAAACATTTGAACATTTGAGAAAGTGTGAGGTTAACATCAAAAAGGGCTTTATTGCCTTAATTTGTTACCAGGGGGAGGTCGACACCTGTCCCTAGAGTTGCATTTTAAGGAAAAGTTGGAGAGAGCTCAAGAGAGGATGTCTGATCAGGTCGGAGGCCGGGGCGTAAGAGCGTGTCCGTTGTTCAGATTGGCTTCGAGGTCTAGGTACAGTATACCCTACGTCATCACTCGTCTGGCTCGTGGTTGGTGCCGTTGCCGTTGGTTGCCGTTTCTCCGAGGGTGGCGTACCCTCGTCAGGAGAGCCGAGCCACCCAGGAGTGCCGAAACGACAGGCACGTGTCGGGAACTGCGTGTGGAAACTTCCAGCAGCAGGCACGCGGCCTGAACACCAGGCTGAGGGAAGATTTAAGAAAACTATTTCCCACCTTTATGTATCCCAGGGTCAGGCATCACCCCCGTACAGTTGTGAATTTTATGTAAACAATTTAAAGTAAGAATTTAAAAAAATGCTTCAGTGGAAAGCATACTTCATACATATTTTTAAATAGTTTTTGGCTGTCTGCTTTGCTGCATACCAAGCGTACCAAATCAATGGGGAGAAAACAACCAGCAGAAGGAATTTGTTGGTTTTTTCCCATATTTTCTGCACGGACATACCGTACATGCGATTGCGATAAAAATTTGTCAACTCATTGCTTGCACTCGCACGAAGGTTATAGGCATACTAAAAGTAACTTCGTTTGGTGCATGGCGGAAGTTGCTTTACAATTAAGTAATTCGTTTCTTACGCCTTCGCGCTAAAATGGCTAGACTGATACTAATGAAATTTGGAACAGAGGTAGCTTATACCCTGATTAATACAAGGGCCACCTTTCGTAAGCCATGTATGGTGCCTGGAGGAGGTTATATACACTTTAGCGCAACTGGAAATGCTTCGTAAATGCTTCTATTTTTATCTGATATACATATTTTACTCTTTCCTCTAAACTCTTCGATCATAATTATCCTTATACCGAAGCGTATTTTTATCCTTCCTCTCTGGCCGCTGTATTAGCCTGCTGAAACCCGGCACTGGTCGGTTATTTGTTTACTCCAGTATTACGTCAGTCCACGTACTCCTACCCCCCATCTATTTGCCTCCTCCTCCGCCGACGCTGACACCTCTTCCTCTGCCACCTCCTCCTCCTGATTTCCCTGCTGTCCGTCTATCGACAAATTCCTCCTCATGTCTGTCATTATCTCATTGCGTTCACTGTTAGTCTCATCTCTCGCTTCATCTCCTCCGTTTCCTGCATCAGAAAATTTGCATTCGTCTGCCAAATTTCATTGTGACCGGACAATCGAAGTGTGGATTAAGTTACCCTCCAGCATGCACGGGACAAACTCTTATACAGCGATATTTATCTTATTTTCAAGGTCAAGTGTACAAATTTACATCCTTTGAAACAATAATCCTTTCTATAGTTTCCAAGTGTCATTTTTATCAGAATTACTTTGTTGCAAGGCATCAATATATGTCCTTAAGTAAATCTCCTGGCTTTGTTCACTTGCTAAGTTTCTACCAAAAATCTTTATGTCTTATATGTATTTACTTTCAGAAAATAAATAGCAAATTTGCCCCTTTCTTTCACAACGTGGATCGTTTGATGACCTATAGGCAGTCTAGAAAGTTCATCTGTAATTAGCTTTCCCCTCTACGTATAGAACAGTAAAATGGAATTCTTGTAAAAAAGAGAGCCCATCTTGTTAGCCTACTATGATGGAGTTTGCTCTTTTTTTAGAAATATCACCACACTGTGGTCTCTATGTACTACTTTCTCATTTCCTGTTAATAGGTATTTAAATTTGTTTATAATGTTTCTGTTTCTGTAATGCCATAGTTCTGTTCTTGTTTCGTAAGCATTCTACAGGCGAAAGCTATTGGTTTTTGCTCCACTTTATTTTCAGTCACATACTCTTGGAATATGTGACATCCAAGCCCATAATCTGAAGCATCAACTGTCATATGAAAAGAGACTGCAAAATTCGGGTGAACTAGCAGCTGACATGCTGAGAGTGCCTCTTTTTCTTTTTTTAATTGTTCCTCACAATTTTTATTCCAATTCCATACTGTATTCTGTTTTAATAATCTCGGTGCATTAAACACCGGATGGGAAAGGAATTTTCTGTGGGTACATCGTTATTGCATCTAGTCTGTGTGGATCAGGCTTAATGGCAAAAGTATTTATAATATATCCCAATAATTTAACCTCTTTTCTCCCAAATTTAGATTTTGATAATTTTATGGTGAGACCTTCGGAGCCCGACCATGTGAACAAGTCATCCAAGGTCTGTTCGTGTTCTTCCCAATTTTTAGTTATTACCACTACATCATCAACATATAGTAGCACTTTACTTCGTAAATCGGTGCCTATTGCTTTATCTAACGCTGTTATGAAAACTGAGACTGATACATTCAGTCTGAAAGGTAGTACCTGAAATTAATAGGACCCTCCTTCGAATACAAATGTTGTATACCTACGTCAATCTTTGTGTAGGGCAATCTGCCACTAGCCTGCAGTAAGGTCCATTGTGCTTATATACTTTATTCCTTCAAATTTTGCAAGCATTCCCTCAATTACAAGTGGTCTATCTCTCTCTGGTTGTGTTATTCTATTTACCGTACATGCATCTAGTACAATACGGACATTATCATCAGATTTCTTAACAACCACTAATGTATTGTAGGAACAGCTATGAGACTGTTCTATAATAATCCATTGTGACATTCTATCAATCTCCTTTTGTACCAATGGCTTCATTGATACAGGCATGGAATATGGTCTGCCATAAATTGAATGTGTGGTTTAATTTTTAATTTACAAATAAAATCTTTCTTTAATAACACCTGGACATGTTGAGAATACATTTATATGTTTACATACTAAAGAAATCGTATCATCCTTTTCAATGACACTAAAATTGTTTGCTTTGTTTATGTTGTCCCTAATATCTGTTTCATCCCCCCTAAATGGTTTCTTTCATTATGCTCTAGATAGCCTCTATAATCAATGTGAGTCCTAGAATACTCGTATTGCTTTGATTGAGCTATATAATGGCTAAATCTCCTTGTCCATATGGGAATGACACTGTTCGAGTTTTGAAATTTAAAGATACATTATTATCAGATAACCAATCTATGCCCAAAATCATTGGTACATTTAAAGCTTTTACTAAAAATATTGCTTGTTGAAACTTGTATCTATCTATTGTAAACCGAAGAAAACGTTTGTCATACATTTGTTTGCCTGTAACGCCTGTTACTCCTGTTATCTTTAGTCCTGCAACTGGTAACTGAGGAAATGTATCCAACTAGTTATTTTACTGTAGGAAGTATTGATCTATTACTGAAACATCACTACTGGAATCTAAAATAACTTCCAAGGGTACATTAAGTATAATGTGATCTTCACCTAATAAGACATCATTTAAACTTTGGTCATAATCATACCTAATTAAGCTTGAGTTAGCTTGTTGTGGCTCGTTTTATAATGATTCAATGGACTGAGCCTCTCCCCAGAAGCTTATTAGTTTTCCCTTTGTTGTAGTAGCATTGTTAAATGTACTATTATTACAAGTTATATTGTTCCCGTTACTGTACCTATTCCCTGAACGATTATAATTATTTTCATAGGATATTCTGTTTCTCCCATTTTTAGCATTTCCTCTAATGTAGCGATATCCTCTGTTACCATTACTCATCACACAATTTTCACTGCGCCATTGGTTTGAAATGACTACGTTTGAGTTATAATAAGAAAGTCATCAAATGCACAAAGCTATATGGCGTACGTTAAAGGGAGTTTCGGGCAAGGTTTTGGGCGAGAGATGTCACATGATTGATTTACGAATTCCAAATGTACGCTACGTTCCTTCCATGCTATATAGTCATTCGTAACCGGCACAGGCAAAGAAAATAAACTTAGAACAAATTATCAGAGCAAGACAGGCTATAATAATTTAACGGAAGAAGATAATGAAAATGTGGGAGAGATATTAATACAACAAAGGAGTAAAAGTTCAATAAAGAGTGTTTGTCAAAGCAAACGTCCAATATCAAATAATTTTGGCTGCTTGTCAAAATAAGGTCAGAAAGAATATGGTGCATGGGCCTAGGTATTATCACAATATTAATCCACAAAATGCAGCAGCAGTTGTTTCTAATACTTTATTTGTGACGACCTGTTTCGGGCGCTTGAGTGTCCTTCTTCTGGTCTCTATAAAGGAAAACAAGGGCATAGGTATTACAGTAAATCATATAAAACGTACGAAAGTAATTATTGTAATGCAGATTCACTTGTTTGCCTGTATAGAGACCAGAAGATAGGTACTCAAGCGCGCGGAACCGTTCGTCAAAAATAAATTATTAGAAGCAACTGCTGCTGCATTTTGTGGGTTAATAACGTGAACAGTTGCTGCAATGGATAAAATACTGCAATTATCACAATAGTAGAGTCGTAATCGTATTGTTCATAATTTTTTATGATTTATATTTTCATTATTTTTGTCCGAAATGTTTGCGAACATATCGTAAAACAACACGCAAATCTAAAGTGCGCCGTAAAACATGACAGTACGAAATTTTGTTTTCGTTTATTACAGAGGGCGCCGAGCCCTCTGGCCGAATTTACTGAGCTACCACGCCGGCAGATTCGAAACCTGTTCGGGTCAACGGTCGCCTCAACCAATTAGGCTGACAGGCACGGTATCTGTACTGTTCAAATTCCCAACTTAGCGCACAGAAGGACAGCAGTGCTCCCATCCCATTACTTACTCTTCCTCATAGCCTAACTGTACTTTCGCAAGAGATTTGGCGTACTCGTGCATCCACACAGAGACTGTCACTTGGTTTTTGAGAACATATCTGATATGAAGTTCGATAAAACAGACACCATACGTATACTCGTAAAGATAATGCCTTTCTGATTAAAAGGTTTCTATAGTGCGTTCACCGAGATCTGGAACGAAACGTAAACAGTGTGATGTGAACGACTACGATCGTTTCCACAGAAAGCATTAGGTGTTCACGTGATACGAAGATGTGTTCAAAATCTTTGGCGCACGCTTTGCAGCTGGTAGCGTTGGCTGGCTGCCGAGCTGACGTCATAGCGGACCCTGAGAAACCTGGACAACAATGTAACGAAATAAAGCATGACATGGTAGATTTAAAGCCAGTTATAATAATGTTAAAAGTACTATGAACCTGAGTTCATTCTGTCAAAACAGATTTGTTTTCATACAAGTTGTTATCAAACGCTCCATTCATACACAATTTTTAATATCCCCACTAATAATAATGGTAAAGGACGGCGAAGCAAAGTTAATTCTGTCAAACTTGAACTGTTTTCATTGAGGTTTATACCAAACCGCTCCTCTCTCTCTCTCTCTCTCTCTCTCTCTCTCTCTCTCTCTCCTCTACAATTTCCACACTTGACTTTCAACTAAAAATACGACACGGAGGACGCACTTGTTCCAATCTTCTGCAGTCACTGTTTTCACTGCTTCTTCTTGCAGTTCTCTAACTTCCAGCATTTTGTATGTTTTGTCTTTCACTGCAACATAGCTTTTGATTCTGGCCCTCACTTACTCGATGGCGTTTAATTCACAGCGGTGCAGAGGAATGCTAAGAACAGTTTTCCCCTGCATTCTTCGCCATTTTATCTATCGGGTATTCCTTGTGCACTGTTCTGTAATTTTGAAATATATCTGAAAGTTATTTTTTCAGTATACCGCCTTCACAATCGAGGTTTTTAGATTTTAGTCACTCTGATATTTCGTCCTTTGGAATTCGCACTGGGAACTTTTTCTTTTCTACGATAACGCTACGGCGCTTTATCAACAAGAACTGCAAGCCGAGGAAGAACACCTTGGAACCACTTCTCGAAGGTTCAACTAGTCTTTCAAGCGTCTTTAAAGATGAACTTGAGAGATCCTGAAATCGCCGCTATAGAACACGCGCCGGCCGCGGTGGCCGAGGAGATTGAGGCGCTCCAGTCACGGTCTGCACGGTCCTCCCTCAGGCATGCATATTTGTGCCGTCCTTAGTCTTAGTTATTTCATAAGTAGTTTGTAAGTTTGGGAACTGATGACCCCGTAGTTCAGTCCCATAAGCTCTACAAACGTTTGAACATTTGGTGTTTCGCCTTCCACATCAGTTGGAATAGTTTCTTCGTGGTAGTCTGTTCAAAAGAGTCATTTGTATTGAGAGTTTATCTTCTACTCCAGAGGCCTTATTTGGACACAGAACCTTTAGTACGTCGTCAAAATCTTCTAACAGTGTCGTATTACTTATCTCACCTTACTTCATTTTACATTCAGAATTTGAGAGAGTGCATTAAGATCAACTTTGTCAAAAACTTTCTCCAAATCTACAGAAACAGTAAACGTAGGTTTGCCTTTCCTCAACATGTCTTGTAATATTAGACTTGGGTTCAGTAATCTCTCTCATGTTTCTACATTTCTATTATGCGTCCGAAGTCACTCTTTTTTTTAAAAAATAATTCGTCTTTGTATTTTTAAATCATGACTTATTGAACTGTAGTAGTTACACATATTTTCATCCACTCTTTTTCAAACTAGAATTACTACTTTTTTCTAGAAGGTATTTCGCCGCTCTGCGGCGCTTCAGTCACAGTCTGCACGGCCACTACGGTCGGCGGTTCGAATGCCTTCTCGGGAATGGATATTTGTGCCGTCCTTAGTCTTAGTTCATAAGTAGTTTGTAAGTTTAGGGACTGATGACTCCATAGTTAAGTCCCATAAGCTACACAAACATTTGAACATTTGAAACATTTGTAGAACACGCACTAACCAGCTCACACCTGCAATGGAGACGGCCACGCTGACTGCGCGCCCCTGCCTTGTACACCCTCGACGGCAGCGCTGTGGTCACGCGCATTGCTGTGTTTACAGTACGTCTCTCCTTTCGGTGAATGGAGTATATAATTAATCATTGTCTGCAAATTTAAACTTATCTAAAGCGAAAATGTTCAAATGTTTGTAGAGCTTAAGGGACTTAACTAAGGGGACATCAGTCCCTAAACTTACAAACTACTTATGAACTAGCTAATACTAAGGACGGCACAAATATCCTTGCCCGAGGGGGGATTCGAACCTCCGACCGTAGTGGCCGTGCAGACCGTGACAGGAGAGCCTCAGTCCCCTCGGCCACCGCGGCCGGCGCCTAAAGCGCATCCACTCCTACTTAGCGGCACATCAACCCCTACCTTGCCCTCCCACTCACTCACATTGTTACGTTTTAAGAATGCCTGCGAGGTCGATTGAAAAGAAAATAAATATTACCGAACATGCCAGCGTACTACAAGCAATCCTTAATTGGATTGCCATCTTCATTTCGAAACACAGCAGATAAAACGGATAGGTAAGTGAACGTGTGATTGAACATAATTAGCAATTACAGGATGCAATTCAGACGTCCCGAATACCGGCGTGCCCGGTGATTACGCCCTTGTTGTAGCGGGCGCGCACACGAAGCCGGTGGCACGGATTAAACCCAGCCCGCCGCCACCTCGCTCTTCTCTTCTGCCAGGCTTCGCCGCCTGCGGTTTAATTAGCACCGCGGCCACACCACCACCCCTGCAGATTTGCGCAATCGACGCACTCTTACCGCCCCTTTTTAATCAAGAGTGGGACTAAGTAGGTGAGGAATGCGGCAGAGCGCCTGCGCAATTCGGCTAATTGGTAGAAAAGTAGTAGCACGGGGGGAAAGCGTTACGTGACAGAGGTATGTGTATTGCGGGTTTTGCTCGCTCGTACTCGGTCGATCGCGCCGCACTAGGATGGGTCTGTTTGGAGTGTTAAAGTTTGGAGCGGGCTGCCGCTAGACCTGGGCTTCGTTACGTCGGTTGAGTGGAGCACACGCGTCCGAACCTAGCAAGCACACCACAGCAGCTATGGGCGTCTACGGGGTGACGCTGCGTATGATAAACCGTACAGCAACCAACTTGTGGAACTATATTCATGTGTGTTTCCCATATTACGTTAGCTGTTTAGTGAAACTTTGACGCTAGTTCTCTGTTGTCTGCGACTTTAGACAACGTCAGGCAACAGCGTAGATAAGGGGGGGGCGGCAGGTGATTCAAACCCCGCCCCACAACCGACTTTTTAAAATTTTTTTTTCTCACTCGTGCTAAAACTTAAAAACTGACAATAATTTGTGTAATTAATATGAGAGTTAGACTGAAAACTTTGCCAACAAAGAGAGGTACCAGGGTGGCTGTATGTTGTAATCGATGCTTAGTTGAGCTTTGGCTAATGGTAATCTATATCTATAAATGTGAATGTCTGTTCGGTGTACGTTTATCACGTCTGAACCACAAGACATAAAGAGCTAAAAATTTGTACAGTTACTAATGTCTACAGGGGAAGGCTTTAGGCACTGTTTTATTGGGATCGGGTAGCTTTCTCTCTCTCTCTCTCTCTCTCTCTCTCTCTCTATATATATATATATATATATATATATATATATAATTTGTACAGTTACTAATGTCTACAGGGGAAGGCTTTAGGCACTGTTTTATTGGGATCGGGTAGCTCTCTCTCTCTCTCTCTCTCTCTCTCTCTCTCTCTCTCTCTCTCTCTCTCTCTCTATATATATATATATATATATATATATGATTACCATATGTTCATCATCAAAAAAGAGGACACTTCATATAAGAAAGAGGACACTTTACTGTTAACGCAATGTAATTTATATATTTGTTAAAGAGCAACGTAAAACTACTACAAACTAAAACATTTACGTTGTGTGATTATTGTAAAACAAAACATTATGAACATTGATAATTTATTCATCATAATTACATTCAATTCTCTCATTCTTGTCTTTTTCTCTTTTTAAACAACTCTATTTGGACGACGACGAAGTCTCTCTCAAGAGAGTTTTGCTTTTCAACAAGTACAGATAAAAGCTCAGGCATTTCAAATGTTTGAAATTATACTGTACACATATAGTAGCTTTTATATTTTCTAATTTAAATCTATTTCTGTCTTCTGTCCACTGTGTGTTCACCAGAGAAAACACACGTTCTGTGCTGACATTATGACAAGGAATAATTCTACAGTCTTTTACATTTCAGAATAATTAACAACACTAGATGACTCATTTAAAAATCCACTTCACACTTCATCTGCTGGTATTTTCAATTTTTTTTACCACTTTTTCTCCGTATTTCTCCAAGAGCACATCATTTAACACTGACTTTCTTTTCAGCATTTTGTATTTACGGTCATAATTTATTTTGAAGCGAAAGTCTACCGTCAATCTCGAACACACAATACAGATTTCACCTAAGCCACAAAGTGTATCAAAAGCAATACCAAAGAACATAATGCAGAAGACAGAATGCACTGGCTGAATACAGGATAGACAACCTGGTTCCTTCACAGAGAAGTTCCGAATCGTTTGAAACTGTCAGAGCGGAGAGCGAAATTGTGGGCGCCAATTTCGCTGTGTGTATGCGCGTAATAATGGCGAACAGTTTGGAACCGCAGTGCGAATGAACCCGTTGTCGCAAATGATAGAAAAATAAATTTTCTTTTTCGGCAGCCAAAAAAGAGGACATTTAGTAGAATTTTATAAAATTCCGGCCGGACACATTTTCTTGCCTCAAAAAGAGGACATGTCCGGGTAAAAGAAGACGTATGGTAACCCTATATATATATTAATGTGAACGTCTGTTCGGTGTACGCTTATCACGTCCGAATGCAAGACGCAGAGATTTAAATATTTGTACAGTTACTAATTCATACCTGAGGAATGTTTTAGGCACGGCTTTATAGCGATCTGATAGATATTTAGTAATTTCAAGAACATAACGCGAAATGCGGAACAATAATTAGGCTTTGAAACTTATGTTTACTCTTTGAAAATGGTTTTATTGGTTGCATTGTGGCTTGACGATTGATAATGACAAAGGGGTGGAGTATATTGGGATGGAAAGATATCGGTGTATATAACATTCTACGTGTGTGTGTGTGTGTGTGTTAATATTTCGCTCTGCAGCGAAAACTACAGAAAGCAAACGAATGGTCTGTGTGTAATTGTTGTCCGATGTCTCCCGTTTTGTACTATAGCAGTTCCATGCCGATAGCTGTAAGGGGTGGAAGTTATAGTGGTGGAAAGTCGTCAAATTATTTTTAAAAAATTCAGACTTAAGCGATAACGTTTGCAACTTTATAGCAAGGAGGTTACATACAGCGAAATGTGATGCCAAAAACCATATCTTTGGTCTATGCGTGCTACAATGTATTCAGCTCTTTCTCTGTAAGGATAAGCATAGGAATAAGGAAATATAAGAATAAATAAATAATGCATAAATAAAAATAAAAATCTTTTAATACATCTCTTTAAAAAAATCGATTTGACGTTTCGCGCATTATCTATCATAATCAACCAACACGCGAGCGTAGCGGCGGGTTTCAGCTAGTTTTTATATAAAATACACGTATTTTTATTTATTCGTAATTTTCTATATTTTGTAAAAGGTTCTTCGTAATAATAGTGTCAATAATAAAAAAAAACACAAAAAGTTACAGTTTTTACAGTATTGGCTTCACTGTTAGTTGACGACAGCTATTCAACCATCGTTTTAGGTGACGGCAAGATTTTTAGTTCTTCTACATACATATAAACGAAAACCGACACAGCACGCTGACTTAGTGATCTCAAATTTTTTTATATAACTAAATTTGAAACAGTGTAAATTAGTTTACATTCTCCATGAATTTCATCTTCTCCGACGATTCGATTGGTTGGTTGATTATTCTTTTCTTTTTTATAAATTATAGAAAATTATGATTAAACAAAAATATGTGCATCGTTCATAAAAATTATCACTGGGTATTAAACTGGTGTACGTGTTCCAAAACAACGACAAAGTGTGTGTCACAGCGGGATTCGAACCACCGACTCTGCGGTTGTCGGGGCAGAAGGCTACTGTCTGAGCTACACTTACAGATGCTACAACTGTTTAAATTATTGGTACTTACGAGTACTTGCAAAACTACAAATTCGATTTCTGGAAAATTTTAGAGTTGCGTCCAATGACTTTATTCGACTGTTATTTGAGTTCTGAACTTCATATATATATATATATAAAGTCTAAATCCGATACTCATGGTCTCCTTGTTAGAACTATACCGTTCGATTTTCTGTCCCTGCCACTCGTCTTAAACACTTTAATCTCCCAGTCTACTAGGGACTGATGACCCATAGTTAAATAACTTAAGCTCTACAAACATATGAACATTTGAACATCCCAGTCTATATCCGGTAAGAATCAACAAATATATAACACTTCGTCCTTATGAAAGTACCGTAAAAAAAAAAAAAAAAAAAAAAAAAAAAAAAAAAAAAAAATTTGCTGATAGCCAACACTGAGTCTCAACCGCAATGTTTTTCCTACGAAACAGACCAGCACTGAATAGGAAGAGGACTGATTATGACTGATAAACGACCCTCCACCACAAACGGTGAGTTGGATTACGGAGTGCAGATGTAGATTTAGATGTATGCCAGTTCAGATTTCCGTAAGTAAGTCGACCTTTACTATTTATTTTCAATTAAAGCTACGAAGCGGAAATCATTCGCATCTAGTAGAGTATGCGAATAGTATTGTTATGCTATGTCATCAGGGGTACATAATTTGGGAGTTAGTGGGAAAACAGAAGATTTTACAGTCGTCTGCAACATTATACAATACAAACTACAAAGTATTTCGGGCCAGCATCAACTGCACAATTTTTGCGCACTTGGCATTTGTATGCACATTGCTTACACTTGTTTCAAAAATGTACTGTAATTATTATAGATGAAGTTACGTAAGTATCTGTAATTAAAAATTTATGGATGGGACAACTGATTTCTACTGACTTTTTTTCCTAAGTGTTCATCGAAAGAATCTGAAGTGTCGACTTTCTTAATACTAATTTATGATAAATTCTAAAGAATACCACCGCCGCACACGAACAATTTCAGACTCCCAACTTCTAATAACATTTAACTGAAAACAGAGCTGTATTGATTATTGGAAATCATAGGAAGGTCGATAGAAAGGAAAAGGCAATATTCTAGAAATGGAAGACGAAGTAGAGGAAGATGATTTATGAGATACGATAATGCGAGAAGAATTTTACAGATCACAGAAAGATTTGTGTGCAGACAAGGCCCCTGGAGTACATGTTATTCCGTCTGAACTGCTGATACCGTTAGGAGAGCCAGTCAAGTGAAATTTTCCCACCTGGTATGCAAGATGTATGGTACTAGGGAAATACCCTCAAACTTCAAGAAGAATATAATGATTCCAATTACAAAGAAAGTAAGTGCAGACAGATGTGAAAGAAAACTATCAGTTTAATTAAATCATGGTTGCAAAATATTATCACGATCTTATATTTCAGACGAATGGAAAATACTGGTGGAATCCGACGTGGGAAAAGATCAGTTTTGCTTAGGGAGATATGCAGGAGCCAGGGAGGCAATACTCACACAACGACTTAGAATATACGTTTAGTAAAGGCAAACCTACGTTTTTAGCATTTGTAGATCTGCAGACAGCTTTCCACAATGTTGACTGGAATACACTCTTTCAAATTCTGAAGTCAGCAGGGGTAAATTAAAGGGAGAGAAGAGTTATTTTCAACTTGAACAAAATCCTGATAGCAGTTATTATAGTCTAAGAGCATGAAAGGGACGCAGTGATTGTAAAGGGGATAACATAGGGTTGTAGCCTTTCCCCAAAGTTGTTCAATCTGTACAATCAGCACGCTGTTAAGGAATACAAAAAGAAATTTGGACAGGTAATTGACGTTCACAAAGAAGAAATAAAAAACTTTGCGGTTTGCCGACGACCTAGAAGAGCAACTGAACGAAATGGACTGTGGTTTGAATGGAGGGTATAAGATGGACACTAATAAGAGTAAAACAAGTGTCACGGAATGAGTGTCAGCAAATCAGAAGATTCTGAAGGAATTAGATTAGGAAAAGAGACAGTAAAAGTAATAGATTAAGTTTGTTATTTGGGTAGCAAAATAACTTCCGATAGTCGAAGTGAAGAAGAAAAAATGCTGAATGGGCTATGGGAAGAAAAGAGTTACGGAAGAAGCGAAATTTGTTGACATCCATTCTATATTTAAATGATATGGATGCATTTGTCTGAAGTGTGGCATCATATAAAATGTAGAAGATAAGAAGTTCTGACTTAAAGATAACAAAAGCTTTTGAAATGTGGTGCTACACATGAAAGCTGAAAATTAGATGGTTAGATGGATGGATCAAGTAACAAATGAGGAGGTGCTCAAAAGGATTGGGGAGAAAAGGAGTTTGTGACATGTCCTGAGAGAAGGGCTAAGTTGGTGGAACACATTCTGATACATCAAGGAATCGTGAACTTAGCGTTAGAAGGAAGTGTGTGGGATAAAAATCGTAGAGAGAGACCGCGGAGCGAATACAGTAAGCTGATTCAAAAGGATATAGGTAGCCGTTCTTATTCTCATATGAAGAGGCTTGCACAGCACCGGGTAGCGTGGAGAGATGCATCAAACCAGTCTGCGGACTGAAGGCCACATGGCACTATGAGGACAGTTTCATAGCGCACAAGAAATAATACTCGCAGAGAATAAATGTTCAAATGTTTGTTAAGCTTATGGGACTTAACTACGGGCTCATCAGTCCCTAAACTTACAAACTACTTACGAACTACCTTATACTAAGGACGGCACAAATATCCATGCCCGAGGGGGGATTCGAACCCCCGACCGAAGTGGCCGTGCAGACCGTGACTGGAGCGCCTCAGTCCCCGCGGCCACTACTTTTGACGTAGACCACAATAAATGAAGAGGTCAATGACCTTATAATACTTCGCAAGGGTCTATGGTCTGACTCAGAGTTTCGTAGTTGTCAAACTACTCTTGGCTTCGGTGGAGTAATTTTCGGTAAATGAGGCGAGTATGTTAATTAAGAAAACTTCAGTAAAGTAATCCCATTTCGCAAAACTATGCCGTGGCTTTATTACGTCGGGAATTCGCCTCGGTCCCGGCTAGGAACAAAGACGGTAAAACTGATTTGTAGTTACCTCCAACAAAGTTGAAGATTTTGCCGCGAAACAGCAATCCGTAGCAAATGCAGACCACAGAAGCAATGGAACAGCCAACAAGAGAGGTAAACAAAGCAATGTCCATAGAAACTGCAGGTAACTGTATTAGCCGAACTGCGACTGTACGAGACGCTTCTAATGAAGCGATACAGTGGGTGGGTGGTGAAGTGTTAACTTTGCCAACGCGCGGAATTAGACCGAAGTCTGGTCCTGAAGCGCCACCTGGTTGCGGAGTTGTAGCCACGTCTTTGTGTTTGCTTCACCTACGTACGGCATCAAGTCTTTGAGTCATCCCTGAAATGGAGGATACCAGAAAGATGTTTTACGGAAAAGGACAAAAGTCGAGATAATTAGAAAAAAGTCGATAGAAAACAGACGATGAAAAAATAAGAATCGTTTTCTGTAAAGTGTAGACAACCATAGATCTAATAAAATTCCCGCAGATTTTAGAATTTTATATTTTATGTATAACATATACCAAAAAGTTTCCATAGAATAACATATTATATACAGAAGACATTAGGAGAAAGATAACAGATTAGAAATAACAGAGCGAGAGCGCGTGTATATCTGTGTGTGTGTGTGTGAGAGAGAGAGAGAGAGAGAGAGAGAGAGATTTATTAAGCACGCTAAGAAATTACAACTAAAATTATTTAGTTGCAGATTACAAACTACCGGTATGCAACAGAGTACAGAATTACTAAGCATAATCAAAACCAATGATAAGACAGAAAAGGACCTCATTCTGCTACAATACCTGATGTTTTGTGTAAAATGTTCTCATTTACGACTGAATAATAACAACGGAAGATTAAGATACCAAAATTTTCTAAGCTCTGATTAATGCGGATGGTATAATGTGCAACTCAAATCGTACTCGTCGCATTGTAACTACCGGGTGATCAAAGAGTCAGTATCAATTTAAAAACTTAATAAATCACGGAATAATGTAGATAGAGGGGTAAAATTGACACACATGCTTGGAATGACATGGGGTTGTATTAGAACCACATCTACCATTATCGGGCATTTTTTTCTTCGAGGAACTGCGTGATTCTGGTTTTGTAACTACTACCGTGACGGGTGAGAGGTACGCCGATACGTTACAGAATCGCATCATCTCCAGCCTGGCTGATAAACAGCTGCTGGAACGTACGATTTTTATGCAGGATGGCGCTCCATCCCATATTGCTAGACGCGTGAAAGATCTCTTGCGCGCGTTGTTTGGTGTTGATAGTATTCTCAGCCGCCACTTTCGTCATGCTTGGCCTCTCAGGCCCCGGACCTCAGTCCGTGCGATTATTGGCTTTGGGGTTACCAGAAGTCGCAAACGTGTCATGATCGACCGACATCTCTAGGGATGCTGAACACATCCGACGACAATGCCTCACCATAATTCCGGACATGCTTTACAGTGCTCTTCACATTATTCCTGGACAACAGCTGTTGATGAGGAATTATGGTGAACATACTGAGCATTTCCTGTGAAGAACATCATCTTTTAATTTGTTATGCTGATTATTGCTTTTCTACTCAGATGAAGCGCCATCTGTCGTACATTTTTGAACTTTTTTTCTAATAAAACTCCATGTCATACCAAGCATGTGTGCCAATTTTTACCTCTCTCTCTCTCTACATTATTCCGTGATTTATTAAATTTTCAATTTTATACTGACTTTTTGATCACCCTGTATTTGTAATTTGGAGGCGATCTCATTTAGTGGGAGATGTTCCAGTTCCACCTAGTTTAAAATGTTAGTTATATTTTGTTGCATTGCGTTTCCATCTGCTTCAGTGACATGCGGCTAAAACTTGACATCAGACGTCAGACGGAGAAGTGGCATTCTTTATAAACCGTTTTCAATATGACATTGTATTGCTAGCATCATGAATTCAGTACTTTTTAATTGAGTCACGTCAACATATACTACAACATTTCTTAGAGATACGGAGAGTTTGTTGTTACATGAATTACAATCTGTCTCCTGTGCTCGAAACCGCGGACCTGTCTTCAGATGGGAGTATTATCAGAATTAAAACTAGTGGTGGACTCATCTCCGACTGTTGGCTTGACGTCAAACATTTTGTCAATTATTTGCGTCACACAACGACTTTAAGGTTATTAATAAGGAGGTAAGACTTCTAAATAGTAGTCTGTTTCGTTCAACTGCGTCTTTTCAAAGAAGGACAGATATTTCACAATCAAATTTATACGAAAACTTCTGTATTAGGCGAATGACTCAGAGGTACGACACAGAAAATTGTTGTAGAGAGACGGCTACACTTTCCAACCTTCCATAGTGAGTGCGTAGTTCGCTCAATAACATACGAAGAATTATGTTCTGGAATGTCTGACTGAAAGATTCCTGAAAATATACAACTGTTAGTCCTTATTCATTCCTATTCATAGTTTTGTGGAGGTAAAATTCATCTACGTAGTTTTATTTTATTTAAAACTGTAATTAAGAAACGATGTTGAAAATGTTGATATTGGTTCTCCCAAAATGTGTCTCTAGGCGAACGAAATGTTCAAATGTTTCTTAAGCTTAAGGGGCTTAACTACTTATGAACTACCTTATTCTAAAGAGGACAGAAATATCCATGCCGGAGGGGGGGATTCAAACGTCCAACGGGGAACGGCCCCGCACATCGGAGCATAGCGCCTCAATTAGCTCGGCCGCTCCACAGCGACCCAGGCGAATGTTTAGTTTTCGGAATTTAAGGTACGACTCATGTCAAAGTAAAATGAAGGTATTTTCACGGGTACATATATGTTTTATGAAGAGGGTATAAATAATAATGATGGTCTGTGTTTTTACACTGCATGCGTAGCGATAAGACTAATAGTTACAATACATATGCAGTATATTATTTTTGTAGCACTAGCCTGTTTGTGTTTATTTTTTTGTTACCAGTGGCATGTGCCACGCCAAAATAGTTACCAACTCCCAAAGTACACCAACTATTCCACTTCTGCATAGTGTTCGAGCTCAGGCAGGTACTCTGGTGTCGCCTCTGAAGCATTTCGTTCGAGGCGGTTTCCGTTACTGATATTTGGAATTTTGAGGTAAAGTTGACGGAGTTCTTACTTTATTAAGTCATTGTACACACACACACACACACACACACACACACACACACACACACACACACACACACACAAGTTGTTGATGTACACTTGACAGCAAAAAAAGTGGATCACCCCTGAATTCCAGAGACCGCACCTGACGCTATGCAACCACCATTGCACAGCTGCGTCGCAGGTCGTCAAATCATTGCACAGTACAGTATATTACCTACCCACAATAGGTACTAAGTAAATCTCCTATTTCTCCTTATGGCATTCAGGCAAGGTACAAACCAATACTTTCGTAGAAAATATTAGAATAAACGTCATTATAGATGAAACAGTAACACTTGTAAATTAAATTTAGTTGCAATAAGTTATCACACTTGTTTAGTGACATGATGTGTTTTTGTTCATGATCTGAATCTGAACGCACTGTTAAGCAAAAAACAGTTGTATGCCTGATCGAGATGCGAGTACAGGTGATACTCAAAGTGATACTTAATTTCGTCTTCCATCTGTAACGCCTTAACCCCTTACATGTTGTTTCTTTTAAAACCTGTAATCTATACGACGTAAGCTGCCGGCACTGGGGGAAAGAGGCGGGGCTTGTTGTAACTGCCAATCCGCTATGAGCTGAATGCAAGCTTCAGCTCCCAACATTCTCCGCTCAGGAGCCACGTTTAAGTGCGCGTGATCTCTAGGCACAAATAGACGTAAAACACTGACGTTTTCATTAGTTTCTTAGACCGATGTCTGAGCCCAGAAATAAATGATAATCTTAGCACTGCACCAGAAGTTGCATGAAGCTCCTATTGTTGCAGAGAGGTAACCGCTGAAGGTACGTAATATAGTGCAATTCACAGATGTCATACATCATAAAGTTGTGGAATAGAATACAGTGTATTTATGATTTGTTAACTAAGCACAATCAGATGTCACATATCAAATAAGTTCACAAATAGTGTTTTACTGGTACCTGAAACGACGATACAATTGATTTTTCCCCGGCAGGGACTCGAACCCAGCACCGTTTGCTATTGTATAATAGGAAGGAATACTGCTGATATATTTACTGTTTCTTCCGGGCACTCCAACCCTGCACATACCGTCACTCTTGACCTGACACCATGAGGCGTCAACTATCACATTGTCATTCACCAGTAGTTAGGATCACACCGTTCGTAGAGACGTAGAAGGGGTTTGGTACTTTACGAGAACTTTGTTTAATTTAGTAGCTAATGGACATGTGCAATTTTGATTTGATACGAAGCAGAGTCCTGCGTTCTTTATTGGAATTACTGGAGGTGTAGATGGTATTTTGTGGCCGTTAAATACTGTTACCCCCAGTGGGAATCGGACCCATACCTTAGCTATTACAAGTTAACCTCATCCCGGCCTCCAGCGGATTACAGATGCGTTGTCATAATTTTTTGTCATAATGAAGTACTCATTAGACAGTACGACCAGTCAAAGATCTCAGAGGTGTCTGGCTAGGTAAGACATTCTTGGCCGCATGGGATGGCCAGGTAGTGTGAGGCTCAAAAATGTTCAAATGTTTGTTAAGCTTAAGGGACTTAACTAGGGGTCATCAGTCCCTAAACTTACAAACTACTTATGAACTACCTACAACTAAGGACAGCACAAATATCCATGCCCGAGGGGGGATTCGAACCCCCGACCGTAGTGGCCGTGCAGACCGTGACTGAAGCGCCTCAATCCCCTCGGCCACCGCGGCCGGCTAGTGTGAGGCACCTTATCGCGGATTTAGCATGATATTATACTACGTTTTAGTAGGCCCTATGCTAATTTACGATTTGGTATGGCATTCGGTAATAAGCTTATTTATCTACGAGCTCGTTATAATAAAGATTGTTGGTAGCTGTTGCCACGATAACTTGAATATTAGGCATTTTTGTAGTTATGAGGAACGTGGATTATGCGTTAAAAATTGAAATTCGAAAAGTAACTTGGTTTTGACATTTATTCACCACGTTCAGGAACACAAACAGACTTCGATGAAGGAGGTTTCTGTGATTTACTAGTATGGTCAGTGACAAGGTATCCGATAACTGGCAAGTGTGTCGAGCAATTATTCTTCACGGTGTGGTTGCCTTCATTAGTCATTCTGAGGTTACAAAACAGCAATGTGGATTCTCATACAATGTCGCATTGAAAATGTGATTACATGCGAAGCATAATATTCAACTGGGAAGGATTGGATAACTTCAGTCTCTGGCATTTCAAAGCTTGGATACTGGTATTTGTCGGAATAGATGTCCATTTTAATGGCGACAATAGTGCTTGCACGGTAAGGTTCGGTTGTCCATTATATCCACGTGCTTTTCGAGAGTCAACGACAGAGAAATAATGATAGTGATTAAAAAAAAATCTTCCAAGCACAAAATTGTGAAAATAAGCACGGAGATGCAGATAAATATGTCAAGGGACGGGTAGTAGGTGGGAGGGTGGGATCTAGTAATGAATGAGAGCGCAGAACTGGAAAATAAAAGAGTGAAATGCTTGCAAAGTACTCGGTACTTAGACATATATCATAGTGTTTTCTAGGGCCGAAAGAAAAGGAACGAATGTTTTACAGGACGAAGGATGGGTTATCGGAGATGTAAAAGAACACTGCTTCATAGAGAGGACCCATGGACAGTAAAGAAAGCAGACATTAAAAGAGACAGTATTGTTTTAACGAAAACCACAATTTTTACAACTTTTGTGGGGAATAGACCAAAAGGGCAACTGAGGTTATAATGTAAGGGAGGTGACAGAGAGAAAGGTGGAAAAATTAACAACGAATAAATACAAGACAAATCGTTTGCATATTTTGTTAAGGACGGAGGGTGTATTAATGGATGGGGGGGGGGGGGGGGGAGGAGAGAGACGTATTTGAAATAACAAAAATTACTTTAACAGGGTCCATCTAAACTGATTACTCTGTATGCATGGAGTCTAGGTATAAATGAATAAAACTAGGATATTGAGTGAAATGAGAAGCATTGAATTAATATTTGTGCCACGGGCGGGAATTGAACCCAGATCTCCATACTTTCTTTAATTCAATTCTTGTCCTTTCACTTAATTTCTTTGACATACTGACGTGGAAAACTGTCTCTAGGTATATAAATTTATAATAAAATAGGATAATAAAGGAATTGTATGTTTAAAAAAAAAATCAATTTAAAGGCAGCTCAAAGGAAAAAGAAACTCATATTTCATTTCTTCTATAGTCTCACTTAGGAGATTTAAAAAACTTTTTAAAGTACTAATAATTTATTCAGAATCCCTCAGTATTTGTTTCTTTAAATTACATCTCAGCGTAGAATCTATAACGCCGTCGGACCAGCTTCTCTTCAGTAAGAGTGATGACTCTATCACGAGTTGATTGCTCGCAGTGAGACGTCCTGATTTGTATTTCGGCTGTCTGCCTTTACTATGATGCCAGGAAGTAAACATTCTGTATTTACGTCAGAGCCCCACTCTGCGCTCTGCGCTGTGCTGGGGGCTGTTGGGCATCACCGTGACCGCCGGCTTGCTGGCTTCCACCAAGCCTCGCCTTGGTACATGCTGTGGTTGACCGGCCAGCCCATGACTAATACAGGCACAGACCGCAAAACCAGGCTCCAACGTTTCTCCCATCTTACCCAAATGTGTAGTATTAACTACCACAGCTAGAGCTGTTTTGCTATAAAATGAGCAGCCACTTTATCTTTTGACATTTTATTCAAATATTTAACGAAGTTAAGGAATAGTATCATGATAAACGCAGCTACCACATAATGTTTCAGCTAGATAGCAATCATACGACGTAGGAAACTATCTTTTCAGCGCTCTGCATTAGATTTAGACACAAGAAAAAAGGTATTCAACCTAGAAAACTACGTATGTTTTAAAATTAAGTAATTCTGGTGGGAACAACATATATATATATATATATATATATATATATATATATATATATATATATATATACGTTTTGTGCACTTATAAATGTTCTCATTGTCTCTGAAACAATAAGTGCTATGAAACAGAAATACCTTCTGCTGAGGCCCTGATTGTTCTGTTATTCATAGTGAAGTGTTTCCTAATGGGTTCATAGGATCGCTTTAGTTTCTCGACTGTTCCACGCTTATACGAAGATCGAGAAAAACATGTGCCAAAAAGGATATATGCGAGTTCTACTTACCGTTATATTATTCTTAAAATTCAAATCAAATGTTCGAATGTGTGTGGTATGCTAAATTCAACAGTCCCTAAACTTACATACTGCTTAAAGTAACTTATTCTAAGGACAACACACACATACCCATGCCCGAGGGAGGACTCGAACCTCCTACGCGCGCAGCAGCCCGATCCATGACATGGCACCTTAGACCGCGCGGGTACTCTGCACGGCCTTCTTGCAATTGTAACATACTTTGCACGCTAATGAGTACAAAAGCTTTTTGCATTTATAGGAGAAAGTTGGTGATTGAAATGTCATAGAAGAAGAGTGCTACTCTGAAAACTCTTTTTTTTTTTTAATATTTTGCTTCCCCACCTCATCCCCCCGCCGTCTCCGCCCCCTCCCCAACCTAAGTAGTAAAAAAATAATATAAAAAAATAATATAAAAAAATAATTAAAAAAAACGGAAAACATCCGAGACCTTCTTTCCGCTAATTTACTATATCGCACAATCTGATATCTTTTTCCAACTTTTTCAGTGTCCTCCCTCTATACCGTCAGGTAATAGTAGCACATTGCTCAGCTATACTGCGGAAAAGATGGAGCAATTGTAGGGTTTATAGCCTCCTAGGGAGACGTTTTAATCTTCTAATGGTTGTGTCAATAACAGGCGCTTGTTTTATCTTCACCAAAACATGTATATTTCGTAGTTAACGTTGTTTTCAATTGTACCCACCAGAAATTTTGTTAGGTGTATAATCCTTAAATATGTTTTGTTTATTGATTTCTCAAGGACTGACGAAAATTTTCTGGTAATCATGTGGTGAACTATACACATATTTATGTTTAGGGTCAATTGTCGAATTTGCATCGTGAAGATAAAACTCCAATATCTTTTAAAATTGGCTCTGCTTTCCTGAGGTGCTCACTAGACAGCAGCATAATCTGTCACAAATATTTCTCAATTCGATATAGTAGTTTGTAGCTCTGTCAGAGAGTGGGTAAAATGTTACTCTCGCTCCAATTTGTAACTGAGAGCTACTGTCTCTTAATCTTTAAAGAGCGTCGACATTTTCATGAAGAAAGCGAACAGCTGCAGCGTGAATCGCCTCCTCATTGTCCTTGTGAAGCCCGATGCAGATAATTCAGGAAGTAGGGATCGAAAATATTTGTAGTTGCTACGTGAAATTCATCACCCTTGTCTGTAATCATGTATGTGATAAGTAAATGACACACCGAAGTTCAATTTTCAGACATTTTAATTGGAAAACCACCAATAACGAATCTTGAAAGGTTCTTCTATATACATATATGTGTCGTGACTGTTCTTTCGGAAGAACAGACACCACATATACATAATTAAGGAGAAAACGAGAACAGCCTTCAGCGCAAATGCACACTATGCCTGAACTCTCGAGGTAATCGGCAAAGTGCCACGAGCAGTGAGTGCAAATTGGAAACGGCAACTACGTGAGCAGTGTGAGGAAGTTTGAGTCTTGTGGGTGACGAGGGGGGAGAGGAGTGGTAGCCCGCGCACCTGCGATGATCGTTGTTTTCCCGCTCGTGCAGTGGTTACCATAACTGCTCAAAGAACGGTAGGAACTGGACCCGAATTCCGGCAGGGCACAACTGTTCAACTCCCCCATTGCGTGCACTCAATGGTCACAAGAAGCTTGTGTCGGATTATTTCTTTTAATCTACATTCATCTCTGCCATTCCAGGAAGCAGTTCAACTATCACCAGACATGATACACCATGTTGTCATTTCACTACCATAGTCGTACCAGGAAGATCATTTGTCTACAGGCAATGTATTTCTCGAGTGGTCCGACATCTTAGGAGAACACCTTGTGCACACATTATGCATGGCTTAATTACTTCTCCTACAACGTGAGGTCGAGCATTGATGTATTTATAGTGAGGGAGACGAATGGAGTGTTGCACAGATATATAAAGAAAATAAAAGTAATCTACAGAGTTACAGATCCATTGTATTGATATCGACATGTAGCAGGACGTTTGAACAAATACTCCTTCCAGCGTTATGAAATATCTTGAAAAATCAACATCAAACCGGCAAAGGTTTCTAAATCTTTACTCTTGTTTGATTTTGGCGATACTATATTTTTATGATCTACTGAGTACTCTCAAACTAATTTCATACTTGTAGAATGCCAAAACGATTTTTGTTATCTTCAACGCCGCAGTGGAGTGGCCAAGCGCATTGAGGTGCTATGCTCCGATGCGCGAGGCCGCTCCTCGTCGGGGGTTCTAATCCCCCCTCAGGCAAGAATGTTTGTGTCGTCTTTAGTATAAGGTAGTTCATAAGTTGTTTGTAAGATTACGGACTGATGACCCCACAGTTAAGTCCCTTAAGCTTAACAACGAAAAAAATTATCTTTAGCCATAATCAACTTCGAACCATATCGCTTTCCTAAGTTGTGCGACTGGTCTCGTGATGTCCTATCTGCAAGGTAATAGTTTGCAGTAACAGACGAGGAGTCATCTAGTGAAAAGGACGTGGCGAATGTAATTCTTCCATCAAAGTGAAGTAGACTTCTCCTGATTCGAATATATATTCGAATATTTAATGAGCAATCTGAATATTGCTCTTAGATTTGAGGCAGTTAATGCTGCCCACTACTAAACTCAGAAAAGCAAAGTCAATTGCGAAATAAATTGGAATTTGTATCTTCACGGAGAAATGGCGACAATTGACCTTAAACATCAATAGGCATTTGGATCTGAACATAAGTACTCAGAGTTTCGTCAGCATTCTAGATATCGATAAGCAAAACAAATTTGAAGGTTATACATATAACGAAATTCCTGGGGGTGCAATTAAAAATAATATTAGCTGTGAATAACACATGTTTTGGCGAAGGTGAAACAAACGGTGTGTTATTGACACTACCATTAGGAGATTTACAGTCTCCTAAGAAGGCTGCCATTTCTACAATTGTTCCCCCTCTTATGCAGTACTGCTGAGTTGTGTGCGATTATTACCTGATGGAATACAGGGAGGCCGTCTAGAAAGCTGACAGAATATATCAGATTATAACTCGCACATACGCTATTTGGAACTTGTATTTATTATTATTATTATCAGTAGTAGTAGTAGCGGTAGTAGTGCTAGTATTTAGAGCTTAGTATAAGTGTAAAACAGTCGAGAAACTGAAGCGATTATATGAACCCATTACGAAACATTTCACTGTGAATAACAGAACAATCGTGTAAATGAAGAGCCCCAGCAGAAGGAATTTTCCGTTGTTTAGCACTTATTGTTTACAGACACATTGAAAACACTTTATAAGTACACAAAACGTGAATGATATACTACATGTATACATTTGTGCTGTTTCCACCAGAACTGTTTAATTTAACAACATGCTTACATTTCTAAGATAACTACATATTTCATTACGTCTAGATCTAATGCAGAGCGCTGAAAAGAGAGAATAATTGTCGGTGTTATATGATTGCTATATATGTGAAACATTATGTGGTACTACGTTTATCATGATTCTATTCTTTCACTTAGTTAAATATTTGAATGAAGTGTCAAAAGATAACGTGGCTGCTCATTTTATAGCAAAATAGCTCTAGGTGTGGTAGTTTATAATACACGTTATGGTAGGTTTGCAGAAACTTTTCATACTTCAAGGGTTAAGTCTCGGTGTATTAGCCATGGCTTGCGAGCTACAGGCAGGCCGGTCAACCACAGCTGGTGCCGAAGCGAGGTTGGCGGAAACCAGCCAGCTTGCAGTCGCGGTGGCAGGCAACAGCCCTCAGCACAGCACAAAGCAGGGCTCTGACGTAAATACAGAATGTTTACTTCCTGGCTTCATAGTGAGAGCGGAAAGCAGAAATACATATCAGGTCGTCTCATTGTGAGCAATCAACTCGAGACAGAGTCGTCGCATTTACTGAAGAGAAGCTGGTCCGATAGCGTTATAGATTATATACTGAGATGCGTAACGCAAGAAACAAATAATGAGGGATTCTGAATAAATTATTAGTCCTTCAAATGTTTTTAACCTCATCTCTATTTTCATATTTCGTAAGTGAGAGACTGTGGAAGATCTCTTGGCAACAGAAATAAAATATGTGTTTCTTTTTCCTTTGAGCTACCTTTATATTGATTTTTTTTAAATATACAGTTCCCTTATTGTCCTATTTTTATTATAAATTTATATACCTAGTGACAGTTTTCCGTGTCAATATGTCAAAGACATTGAGTGAAGGGAAAAGTATTTAATTAAAGTAAGAATGGAGTTCTGGGTTCGATTCCCCTCTGTGGTACAAATTTTAATTCAATGCTTCTCCTTTCACTCAATATCCTATTTTTTATTACATTTATATCCAGTCTCCATGCAAACAGAGTAATCCGTTTAGATGGACGCTGTCAGAGAAATTTTTCTTTTTTCATGTACGTCTCTGTCCTCCCCTCCATCCATTAATACACCCTCTGTCCTTCGCAAAATACGAAAACGGTCTTGCATTTATTAATAGTTAATTTCTCTTCTATTCTCTCTCTCTCTCTCTCACTCGCTGTCGCCGCTCTTGCATCATAATCTCAGTTACCCTTCTGGTCGGTTCCCTCACAATACAGTGATAAAATCTATTGGTTTCCGTTGACAGCATGCACTCTATTTTATTTTATGCTTTCGTTACTGTATATCAGTCCTCTCTATGAGACCGTTTCCTTTCATACCCCCTTACCTATAATAATATCTTAGTTCTGTGAAATACAGAGCTCTGGTGTTTCGATTGACCTCCTCTGCTTTCATCCCAACAGACTATATTGTTACACATGGTATATATTTCCGGTATTAGAAACCGTTTTCTAATGCGTAAACGACGCTCCTTGCTACTTTTAAGTTGCGTAATATTTCATTTATTATGGTAAGGGCTATGTTACATTCTTGAGTGCCGCGCAGATTAACTGCGCGGTTTAAGGCATCATGTCTTGAATTGGGCTTCTGCTCGCGTCGGTGGTTCGAGTCCTTCCTCGGTCTTGGGTGTCTGTGTTGTCCTTATGTTAAGATATTTTAAGTAGTGTGCAGACTGATGACGTTAGCAACTAAGTCCAATTAGATTTCACACGCATTTTTTCTTACAAACTTGAGCGAAATGAGACTATAGTTAAATAAGCATACAGAAACATGTCATACAAAATCACCACAAAGCATGCTAAAACGTAGTATATTACCATACGCAATGCTACATAATTCTACATACTGTATATAACTTTTTTGTTATAGTCCTAATGGACAAATCACCTGAGGTCATTAGTCCCTACCAAGGCTTACATGCTACTTTCATTAATTTACGCTAAGGAATACACGCATACACACACACAAACACACACACACACACACACACACACACACACACACAACTACACATGCCCGAGGAAGGAGTCGAACCTCTGGCTGGAGCGACCACAACTCCGCGACAAGACGCCTCAGACGGCGAGGCCAAGAAATTACTGTTACGTAGACAGATACCACCGAACTATTTTACTTCTCGTACCATGTATTCTGCACTTCATTTTGACAAAAAACATTATACTACCACATCTGAACATCGGTAGGGCATCGGGCTGATGCCATCTTGTAATGGCTAAGATATGGTTTGATTCCTGCTGGGGAAACAGTTTTCAACAATCGCAAACATCCCCCTCTCCACCTCCAATAGCGGCAAGTAAGGAATTTAGGACCGTGGCGTCTTTCAAATCATACTACACATATCCATTCGCTACTGACTAGAACAAAGTTGGATTAGTTTTCGTTGTTTCTTCAAAATGGCAAACCCCTCCAGGTCTCTACGAACAGCGCGATCCTAATTACTAGTAAACGAGATTGGGAGAGTTGTTACCTAGTCATCTGAGGTAAACGCTGACGTTGGCGCGGGATTGGAGTCCCAGGCAGCACAACGTTATTTATTGCGCTACGTCAAAATGTTTGTCAATGTTTGTAAATCTATCGGTCTCAACTGCTTAGTTATTAGTCCATAGCTTACATACTACTTAAACTAAGGTAAACTAACGCAAGGACAACACAAACACCCATGCCCGTAGGGGAGACTCGAACCCCCGACGGCGAACAGCCTCACGCACCGCAGCACGGCGCTCCAGTGCGCACGGCTAATCCGCCGCGGCTTGGGCTACTTCTAGCCGAACATATTCACATCCCGCTAATGGTGAGAACAGTAACCACTTCATTTCTTTGCGTATATATAATAAATAGCGAATAGAGCCGGGGTTGGGTCCCTGCCGGGAAAGAAGTCAATTGTATCGTCATTTTAAGTTCAAATATAGCGCTATCTGTGAATTTATTTAATATCTGACGTGTGATCGTGCTTCGTTAACGATTCATACAGTTACTGCGTTATATTCAACAATTTTATGACGTTTGACACCTGTGAGGTGCATTGTATTACATACCTTTAGTGTTTACCTCTCAGAAACAATTTGAACTTCAAGCCATTCCTGGTGCATGCTAAAGTTAACCGGGTACGGACATTGGCCTTGTAAACCGATACCAATGAAAACGGCAATGTCTTACGTCTCTTCATGCCTAATCTAGTCTCGATCAGAAACGCAAGCTTTTTTTTTGGTCAACAGTGCGTTCAAATTCAGAGCACGAACAAAAACTCATTGTGTCATTGAATGAGTTTGATAAGGTACCCGATTTGTCACTTATTGTAATTAAATTGAATTTACGTTGCTCTCTCGACTCTAATAACTTATATTCTAATGTTTTTTGTATGGCGGTATCGAATTACATGTGCACCGACTGCCATAAGGAGCAATTTTCTCTACTGCTTCTTTGGTACCCATTGTAAATAGTCGAACGACTGTACTCTACAGGGGTTTTGAATGTGGAGTACCCGCAACACAGCTACGTTAGTTGGGTTGCATTCAGCAGTGATCAACTTTTTTTGCTGTCAAGTGTACGTACCTAACCTACGAGCAAATGGACTCGCCCGTCCCACGTCACCGGCGTGCGCACAATCGAGGGAAACACAATTACTTGTGAGCGAGCGGTCTAACGTAACGGTGTCACTATGTTTCCGAAATAGGAACAACGGAGTTGGATCAAGATAGAATGTGCCAGTGGTCGTACAGCATAAAAATGTCATCAAGGTCTTCAAGAGGAGTGCGGGAAATCGGCAATACCGTGCGGAACAGCGACACGTTGTGTAAAAGCCTTCAATTGAGGTCGGTAAACCGTGGCAGACATGCATCGGGTAGGTCGTCCCACCGTCTCTGAAGAAGAAGTGCATACCGTTGGCTCGTTAGTGGACAGTGGTCGACGCCAGACGATTCGTGAGCTCGACCACGAAACCGGATTAGCGCATACGACTGTGCTTCGCATTCTGAAGGAGTGTCTTGGCATGCGAAAATGAAGAAACGTATGCGTTACGGCGCTGCTCAGAGACACTTGGAGCGTATTTATTTACAATGAGACATTAACGAGACATTTCACTTTTTAAGCAGTTATTTATCTGTCAGCGTACGGCATCTTCGTCCATGAATCAATTTCTTTTCTTGCCCGAACGGAAATATATGCGAACATCATTAAAATGATTTACAACAATTTGTTCTGTTTAGCGTCTCGGTAGTCAAGCAAAGCATCACGTGCAACTGCAAATTGTTCAAATGTTTGTTAAGCTTATGGGACTTAACTGCGTGGTCATCAGTCCCTAAACTTACAAACTACTTATAAACTAACTTATACTAAAGACTACACAAACAATCATGTTCGATGGAGGATTCGAATCCCCGATGGGGAACGGCCTCGCGCATCGGAGCACAGCGCCTCAATGCACTGGGCTGCAATCAATTTGGTAAATGTGAGCAAACAAGGTAGCCCCTGTAAGTATTATTTCAACTAATTGAGATGGGATACGGCCAGCTTTTCTTGTAAACGTATGAGGCATTATTGACTCTACAATATACAAACGTGAGCCACTATATCACATGCAGTCATCCCAAAGTGATGTCATGTATTGATATTTTATATCCATGTATATGCTTCGAAAATCAAGAAATTTCCCGACGTCTGCTGCTCCTGTAAGATGGGCAAACGATCTGCAACACATGAAAATTTGTGCCGGTCCGGTACTCGAACCCGGGTCACCCGCTTTTCGCGAGCGGTCGGCCATCCGTGCACGCTCCTCGGCCAGACCCAAACTTCCATATGTTTGGGTCTCTCCGGGGAGCGTGCACGGGTGGCCGAGTGGTTAAGGCGACCGCTCTCGAAAAGCGGGAGACCCGGGTTCGAGTCCCGATCCGGCACAAATTTTCATGTGTTGCAGATCGTGTGTCCATCTTATAGGAGCAGCAGACGTCTGGAAATTTCGCGATTTGCGAAGCAGATACGTGGATATATTTATCTCTGCTGCGGATCACCGCCAACGTCCGTTCCCTTGGAACGCACATAATAATAAATATTAGTATTTTCTTAAACGAAATTCTTTCTTTTTAGAGATTATTTCCTCAATAGATAGTTCCCTAACCTTATACGCCTTAAATGTGCTGCTATAGAAAAGGTTGAAATCAGGGTGAATTAGAATGACGAGGCGGCAACACGTAAAAAATGTTAACAAGAAGCTGGATTCTCATGGTATGCGGCAAGACATCTAAGAATAATTTTCATGCTTTTACGGGAACCTGTTGAGAATATGACCTGTATCCTAATAACAATGTAGTATCTCCAGTGTGAGGATGAATGGAATGACTAGCCAAGTGAAACGTAGATTGATGATTTTCTTTCAGAAGATGGTTATCCCTTAATGCTCACCTAGTTTGTCTGTGACATGTTTGACTAAAAGAAAGTACATACTTCTATAACACAGCAAAGGCGTATTCGGCAAATGATTCACAGCACTGATTCTTCACATACTGACACATGTTTTGTCTTCGTAAAGCACAGCTGGTGGCAACGTGCTCTGGCCAATGGGTATCTCGTGCTTTAGTCCGACGTCTGTTAGAAACGCCAGCGGTAGGCCGCCTCGAGTAACCAGCGTGTTCTAAAGATTGTTAAGCTTCCGCCTCCTTTAGGTAATTTCCTGCAGCAGATTGTGTTTGTTCTTTGCCTTCCTCACGCAGCAGAAGCGCCCTTGGCGGTGAAGCTCAAATTCAGATTATTCAGAGGCCTTCCTCTCTGCTGTTAAATGAGCTGTCACATTTGTAAAACATTATCGACAAACAACATTGCATGAATCTAGTAACCGAATTAAATTTCACCTCAGCATCATTAATCCGGACAGTAATGAATCACTGCTTATAGCTCTATCGCATTGCTTAACAAGCACATTTAACAATATGTTTTTGAGGATACAAGGAAGAAAAGATGGCCTGCCTTTTAACAGTTATACTGAAGGACCAAAACACACACACATACATCTTAAAAAAAACAACAACAACAATACATTAGACCAAATATTAAATGAGTACATCCGTTATATTAACTAATATTAGCTAGTCACATAATAGTTTGAAAACGAAAGTTCATGACACCTTGTTTAGAACAGAAAACAATATCTCGTACCAAATAGTGTGGCCTTGAAAAAAATGGAACATGGCCAACTGAACTTCTACCCTTGAGACGTAAATTAAAAGGCCACTCATAAACGCTTACTGCTGACTTAACCCAGATAGCGCGGAATTACTTTTGGTTTTAATTTTCAGTTGAAGAAGCATAAATTACCTTAATATGACTGCAAAAGAACGTTGTAAGTGATTTTTCTCACAAACACACCATTGGATTGCGAATATTGCCCGTCTTTCTGGAAGGACGTCAAAATGAATGTATTAGAATTTTCATCTGATGAATCATTATTGTTAAGACACTGTTTAAGATGAGATATATACATATAAATGTTGCAAAAAATTAAAGATCGTTTAAGAAATACAAACCTAACTACAAGGAAGTCTTCAAAATCTTCTGTATGAACTTCAGCTTTGCAGCAGCATCCTACAACTTTGCAATCAACAATTAAAACTAAAATTGATATGAAAAGGATGCAGGCGATTCGAAGAAATATAATACGGCACTGTGCACGAATTCGAAAATACAAGTATGAAAAACGAAGCCGTCAAGCTCGTCCTTCTGGTAGGACGTCAGTGTTATCTGGGATTTATTCTACCCAGCACTTATATACTACAGTACATTAATTCGACTAACACTACTTTCACCTTAAGGTTTTCCTTATACATTAACAGATAGTCCAGCTTCTTACAATCGACGGAAGCACGCAACAATGAACATAGTTCCTTGGCAACAACACCTTTAACGAGAAGCAGAACGGTTCAACGTTATTTCATATGGAAATAAGCAACTCCCTAAGAAAAAATGGACAACGGGCGTGATTGACATGCGCCAGCATACCATAGACTTGTCCAGTCTACAGAAAGATAGAAAGATTCAATGAACAAACTTTTTTTTTAATCTTTGCCATGGACCAACCAGAAGAACACCGTATATCGTGTTGCCATGAATAACAGTCAGACCGGCAATACCACTTAAACCACTTATTGTTCAGTACGCAAACTACAATCGAAAAGGGCTGCAAGAAGGTACTATATAACTGACAATTCTAAATTTACTTTCAGCACAACTCAAAGATTTTACGTAACATCACTTACATTCACAGGGCATCGAACACTTTTAACACAGCTTTTCTTTTTCAAGCCCACATGTTTTAACGTACCGCATAACTGACAGCATCCTTCTGCGTCAGCGTGTAATATCATTCAGCAATTCGCTTAGACCGCAGTTGTCGAACAATCTCCATTCAGGACATTGGCTGTTAATTTCTAATACTCTCCATACGTAGACGTATCTCACCATGCCCTATAATAGGTCCAAGCATCAAAACGGAATGACAGCTCGCCAAGACACACACATCACTCTGCGCACGCCCAACACCGACTGCCCACCCGTCGTTGTCCAAAACCCTCCTTAAGCCCGCTGGCACCAAAACCGTTCAAGGCAAAAGTTATACGAAGATGATACAGTCAGCCACGAAGATAGCAATGTGTCACTGCCGGCACAGAACTGTGTAACAGACAATTCTTGAGCACGTTTTAAGACTTAGAAACACTAGGTTCACAATGTCGTACATATTTATCATTACCCAGTACCTATGCATTTCACATAGGTCTTAAGTGAATTTAAGCTATCGAAAGATAGCATATCAATCGTTTTCTCATGTCTATCTATACTTTCCTTGATGACAATATAAAAGATGCTCTTTCCTAAATCCTCCCTGCGACTTTCAGTATATTCTCGTGCTGATATTTGCCTGGTGGCATAATGACCATCCTGACAACTTTGTTAGGAGTGTGCCATAAAATAAGTAATTATCTCAAAAACCTAATTACTTCTTATGGCACTGCTGTTTTGGTATATGACTAGCTATTGGATTTTTGTATGACGCTAAGGTCGGAAGTTCGAATCCCCCTCGGGCATGGATGTTTGTGTCGTCTTTAGTATAAGGTAGTTCAAAGTAGTTTGTAAGTTTAGGGACTGTAGACCCCGCAGTTAAGTACCTTAAGCTTAACATTTTGAACTTTTGTATGAAATTTGCATTCTTTCTTAACTTTATTATTATTAAAAGCCTACGGGACAACAGTACACCCAACAGAGTACCTACTTTGCGTCATAAAATGCAGATATTGCTTGTTGATCTGCAATTGACATATCAGAAAACAAGTAAGTTATTCCGTTTCACAGATATACTCTTAATAAAAATTTGTGAGGTTGTAAGGAACAATGAAACACTAGTAAAATAATAAACACTGATACCACAGAACGTCTACTAAGGGAAAAATAAGCGTTGGAGTTTAGGGTTGAACGTCCCATTGACACTGTATCATTAGAACGGAAATGTTTACTCAGTATCCAGTCTTCTCTCTTTACCTCCAAATATCCATTTACGTCTCAAGTTCTCGCCAGACGGGAAATAAAACAAACTACATTTCGGTCCATTACAGTAGTTGCTTCTGCATTTTGGCATACAACACCTTTAGGCCACGTTAACGAAAGATTTCCACTCACTATAAGCAAAACAAATCACATGGAGACAACGAACGCTCCAAACCGCGCTGCTTCATTATCCATCGCCACCAAGTTTCAGTCCCCTAACGGTCATGTCACAGTTATCGTAGGCATGTAGTGCGAGGCCACCACCCTAATTCGCAACGGAGGTGTAGCTATCACTATTATATACGCTTGTTGCATTACCTTTAGCTCAGAGATATAGTAGTGTTCAAATGTTTGTAAATCTATCGGACCAAACTGCGTGGTCATCAGTCCGTAGCTTACAAACTACTTAAACTAAATTAACCTAAGAACAACATACACACTCATGCCACAAGGAGGACTCGAACCTCCACGGCGAGCAACCGCGCGCTCCACAGCGAGACGCTTTAGACAGCTCGGCTACTCCACCGCAACATATAGTAGTGGTTGCTGGTTGCATATAGCTTGAAAAGATATTGGACCATCTGTGAGGCAATCTACAGAGGACCGCAATACTTTATTCGTATGAAGAGCAGTAAAATTAATTTATACTGATTTTATACAAGAATGTGTATTATGGGATGATAAAGTGGAAAAAGAATTGAATTTTGTTCATTATTTGGAATGCGCATGCCAACACAATGTAGAGGATGTCGTCATTGCCCATAAAAAAAAAAATAAAAAAGTATCTTCTACAATAGCTCTTATGACGATTTAAGTGGATCTGAACATGGTCTTATAGTTGGCGCACGAGAGATGGGACACATCATCTCCTGGGTAGGGATGAGGTTGGGTTTTCACGTTTGACCATTTCACGAGTACAACATGAATATCGGGAATCCGGTAAGACATGAAATCTCCGAGATCTCTGCGGCCGGATAAAGATCCGGGAAGAACTGGAACGACGACGACTGAAAACCTTTAAACGTCACAGTTGTACAACCTTTCCGCAAACTGTAGCGGATTTAAATCGTGAACCATGAACAAGTGTCAGTGTGAGAACCATTCAACGAATAATCATCGATGTGAGCTTTCGGAGCCGAGGACCCGCTCATGTACCTTCACTGACTGAACGACACAAATCTTTACTCCTTGGCAAGACCCGTCAACACACACATGGGACTGTTGAGTGCTCTACGAGTCTCGTTTCCAATATTGTATCGAGCGGATGGTCGTGTACGGATGTTGGAGACAGCCTCATGAATCAATGGACCTTGCATGGCAACAGGAGGAAGTTCAAGGTTGTGGAGGCTCCGTAATGGTGTGGAGCGTTTACGATTGGCGTTGTCTAGACACGACTCTGACAGGTAACACGTACATAAGCATCCTTGCTGATCTCCTGCATCCATTCAAGTCCATTTTACATTCCGACGGACTTGTATAGTAGGACACGGGCGATCTATATAATCTAACTCAGCGATTGCATTTGTAAACAAAAGTATCACATAAGTGGCAGAAAACTCAATCACCTTTTTCCTAAAATATTAGTTTTGAAAGATCACGATAATTTTATGTTGCCTAGCGATCTATCCCTAAGAGTTTACTGTCCTTAATGCTCCACCTTTTAAGTTGACCGTAATCGAAATATATCTGGTAAAGCCCGCATCAAACAAAAACACAATTCACTTAAATTCTTCCTAGTGTTAGAGGTATTTGTACGGGGAATACGTTCCTATGACAAAACCTAATAATTGTCTTTAAGTTCAATCACTTCCTACAATAATTTGCACATATACGTTGTAAAACTTTCATTGATTATTTTATCGGCGTGATGGATATAATCCATAAATATTTTCTCCGGATAACAGATAAAATGTGCAAATGTTCAAATGTTTGTATAGCTTATGGGACTTAACTACGGGGTCATCAGTCCCTGAACTTACAAACTACTTATGAACTAGCTAAGACTACGGACGGCACAAATATCCATGCCCGAGGGGTATTCGAACCCCCGACCGTAGTGGCCGTGCAGACCGTGACTGAAGCGCCGCAGTCCCCTCGGCCACCGCGGCCGGCAACAGATAAAATTTAGTGAGTATTTGAATGGATGTGTGGGTTTGGACCTCATATAAATGTCAACTGATATCCAAAACTCCAAGAAGAAAAAAATCCTCTTTTCTTAAAAATTGTAACTTTCAAACTGCACAAATTAATAATATTTCATTTCTTACACACACATATACACACACACATACATAATAAGTTCGTGGCAGAGATATATACTTTTAAGATGTTGATTTATTCTTATCACTAAATTACAGGCTGATACGTCTTATTCCAAGACAAAAAGTAAAGAATCATTAAAGCTTTCACAGTTATGTCACTTAAATTTTTCTTTTGGCCCACTTTAGGTTACGGTAACCTAAAGTGGGCATTTTCGATCGCCTGTTGACAGCTCTAAATAAAAATAAAAATAATAATAGCTTAACTGTTCATCTGACACGAAAACTGAATAAACGAATTTGTAGAGGAGGAAATTTTCCACAACTTTTCTCACTCATGTAATTTATTTTTATTTTAGATTTTTTTTTTATCTCCTATCGTTTCAGAAATATTTGCAAAAATAACGGCGATTTCCTTTCAATCGATCGGCACCAAATTTACAGAAATAATTGTTGGCCTCCAGTGAGCAAAGCCTCGTTTTTAAAACATTTCGGAAGGAAAATGTATTAGTAACACTAAAAATAGGCCGTTTGTGATTACCTTTTGACGGTAGGGCATTTAATTCAAAGTAAACCGTTCACCTGGCACGAAAATTGAATGAATGAATTTGAGGAATTTCTCTACAAACTAGCACTGTTATATTTTTTCATAACTTGCACTGTTGAAGACATAATTGCAAAAATAACGGAGATTTGACAGTGTCACTTGATTTTACGTAAACCATGCCTTCGGAAATGTCACGTGACATTCTTCGCCTAGTACTCTCCTTGGCATACAGCATTTTGCTTTCTGTATTGCATGATTTTCTTATAACTTACGGTGATTTCAAAGCAATGGAGCACTGAAGAATTAAAAACACGTCGTTCTTAGTACGATAAATTATATTCCAGTGTAAAAATGCCATATTAGAAGTTAACAATTGCTATCAATAGTAAGAAAATTAATAAAACGTTTCGTAATCGTTTGCCGTAGCCGGCAGCGCGTTAGATTGTGATGCACATGGTCGGTGGTTTTCGTCTTGATTCCTAAAACGGTTTCGGGCCCTCTTATTTATTTGAGTTGTGCATATGGTAAAATGCTCTATGTTTGAAATTCGTTGGTGTGTACATCATGGCATTTTCTGAAAATTGAACAAATGCTCTTTTCAGAGAGAGCGCAGTTAACTTTGAACAACTCGGAATCTTACAGAATATAGTTGTGTTGAATTAACAAGAGTGTGCGAAAATCTTTTAGGTATCAAGATTAAATAAAAATTGTCAGTGGTGGTTTATACTTTGGGTTGATTGACGCTTTGCGGCTGTTTGTTCAGGTTCGCTGAAAATTTTAATTAGTTTTTTATTACAAATGGCGTTGATATCTCTTCTTATCTCTTTTCGTTTTGATCGGTCCTTTGAGGACGTTGGTTTGTTTTGTTTTATTTTGATCGTTTGGTCGCCGGCAACCCTCTGGCCGAGCGCGCTGAGCCACCTCAAGTTTCAAACGATTGTCTAACACGTTCTTACATCACAATATAATTTGTCACCCACTACACTACGGCGAGCAGCTGCGAGACTAATCCGTAATTCTCGTACCATCCATGGCAGGTGTTAACTGCTAATATGGCACTTTTTCACATTAGATTATAATTCATTGTCCTAAGAACGACGTGTTTTTGATTACCTTCAGTGAGTCATTGCTTTGAAATGACAACGCTTGAGTTATAATAAGAAAACAATCAGATACAAGAAGCAACATGGCGTTTGGAATAGAGAGTTTCGGGCTCAATTTCGGGCGAGGGCTGTCATGTGACTGATTTGCGAACGCCACATGTACGCTGCGCTCCTCCCAGGCTATAGCCAAATGTATGCTACGTTCCTTCCAGGCAATAGTCATACCTAATCACAGCAGGCAAAGAAAATAATATTAGGACAAACTACCAAAGCAAGACAGGTGATAATATTTTAAAGGAAACAGATAATGAAAATGCGGGAGAGATTAAAATAATAGTTTAAATGGGTAAAAGTTAAAAAAAATAGTATGTTTGTCAAAGATATACTCAAATGACTAATAATTTTGGTTGTTTGTTAAAATACGGTCGGAAAGTATATTACGTGTTAGATAAAGTGCAAACAAATGTGAAAATTACAGAACCGTCAGTTTAATAAATCATAGTTGCAAAATACGAATTATTTACAGACGAATGGAAAACTTGTGAAATCCGACCTCGGAGAAGATCAGTTTGGATTTAGGAGAAAAGTAAGAACACGGGAGGCAATACTCACATTACGACGTATCTTAGAAGATAGGCTAAGGAAAGGAAAACCTACGTTTTTAGCGTTTGTAGATTTGGAGAAAGCTTTTGACAATGTCGTCTGGAATAGACTCTTTCAAATTCTGAAGGTAGCAGGCGTAAAGTATAGGGAACTAAGAATTATATTCAACCTATACAAAAACCTTACAGCAGTTATTAGAGTAGAAGGGCAAGAAAAAGCCGCAGAAGTTGGGAAGGTGGTAACACAGGGTTGTAGCTTTTCTCCAGTGTTGTTTAATCTGTATGTTGAGCAAGCAGTGAAGGAATTCAAGGAGAAATTTGGAGAGGGAAGAGCAATTGATTGGAATGGACAATGTCTTGAAAGGAGAAGATATGAGATGAACATTAACAGGAGTAAAACGAGGTAATGGAATGTAGCACCAGAAACTCAGGTGATGCAGAAGAAATTAAATTAGGTAATGAGACAATAAAAGTAGTACATGAGTTTTATTTGGTAGCAAGATAACTCCTGATGGCCGAAGTGAAGAATATATAAAATGTAGAATGGCTGTGGGAAGAAAGTCGTTTCTGAAGAAGCGAAATTTGTTGACCTCCAATATTAATTTAATGTTAGGAGGTCATTTCTGAAAGCGTTTGTCTGGAGTGTAGCTTGGTATGGGAGTGAAACGTGGACTAAAAGAGTTCAGACAAAAAGGTGATAGAAGGTTTTGAAATGTGGTGCTACAGACGAATGATGAAGATTAGATGGGTCTATCACGTGACTAATGAGGAGGTGCTTAACCGAATTTAGGGGAAGAGGAGTTTCTGGCATATTCTGAGTAACAGAAGGGATAGATTGGTAGTACACATTCTGAGACATCAAGGAATTGTCAACTTAGCATTAGAATGAAGTGTGTGGGGTAAAAATCGTAGAGGGAGGCTGAGGGACGAATAGAGTAAGTAGATTCAAGAGGAGGTAGGTTGCCGAACGTATCCTCAGATGAAGAGACTTGCACAGGACAGGGTATCGTACAGATCTGCATCAAACCTGTCTGCGAACTGAAGACTAAATAGGCCAGTCAAATCGTACAAAAAAAGGGGCTAAAAACGCAAATCGTGATGTATTTCTAAATTTTTGATATGTTGTTAGGACCAGTTAGAATAGTATGAAACCAAGTTTTCAGCTTCGAAAACCCTGTGCTTCCCAAGTTATAAGTGAAAAACTCCGAAATTTCGGACTTTTTTTAGATTTTGTCTTCTAACGCAAAAACTAGGAGTTTTACGATGTTATTAGTTTCTACCATTTCCAAAGTACATAGAATATGTAACAATTTAAGCCTAACCGTAGCGTTATACGTCCAATAGTTTTCTAGATATGAAGCGTCAAAAATGGACTTATTTTTACCAAAAATGAAAATTTTAAGTCTTGCTCTGACTTCGAGCTGAATATTAGCATAACCGCTCATCCTGCGAGAATAGACATGAGAATTGAAGTTGTAGTAAATTTTATTAGCTTTAAAATAAGCACAAGATGAACTCTCTATAGCGATTAGTTCTCTTCAAATTGTACAAAAACGGAAAGTCAGGAAACTGAAATTTTTGAAGAAATGAGCCTAAACACTAATGACAAATTGTGGGCATGCAAAGAAATAAAAATGTATACCACTGTCTTTAAAGAAATGCAATTGTGTAATAAAAAACATACATTTCAATAACTGAGTAACCTACAACACCGAATGGTCCCAGAGGAATTTACTGTTTTCACTAGAGGAGACTTCACGATTCGCAGATCTCATAAATTTTGGTCACGGCTGTGGACAGATTTAACTATCGAACAGGTTCTAATGAGATCAATGAAGAGCCAGGGAGGATTAACTCACGGCCGTGGTAAATCCAGCAGTGTGCTTTCGCGGTGGACAGGAGGAATGGTGTACGTGTTAAACCTGTGCGAAGAGCTGGAACGTTTTTGGGACATTTCTTCTGAAACATCAGAACAACACATTGACATGAGGTCAGCACAGATGATACGAGACATTGCTGACTTAGAAAAACTTAATAAATGGTTCAGTATCCATCATCCATTTCCATCTATCCATCAGCAACGGAATCGTGGGAGGTGCTGAAATAAATTGCCACCTAGCTTAGGAAAAAGGCATTGAAGGGATCAAGAAAATAACTGGCAGAACGATTGCGCCGCTGCGCTGCCATTTCTTGCAATGAGATCGTATTTGACTTTTCAACTATCATCAAAATGCCCCAGGAGAAAGTGTTAGCCAACGACTCAAACAACAGACGTCTCATTGACCAACTGCGCTCTGCGTTTCAACTCGAGGGCATTGAAACTAAGAGAGCAACAGAAGACGCAGACCGCGACATTATCTGAACTGCCCTCGATAAAAGCGTATGCTACGAGAACGTGATCGTGGTTGGGGAGGATGTGGACTTACTCGTTCTCCTTTGCGGCTTGGGCTCTACCGTCCGAAATGCTTATTTCCAGAAAACAATAGAGGCGAGTCAAGTGGTACTCAGTTTTCCACTACTTCCTTCTATCGAGGAGAAATAGAATTGCCTCTCCGGATTTGAACTCTTCCTACATGCATTTAGCGGATGTGACACAACTTCCGCTCTTTTCTGGCAAGGAAAAACAAAATTGTGGAGTGTTCTTCAAGGGTACAAGTACCTCATTGACCTGGCCGCTGTGTTTCTATTGCCAGATACTAATCACGAACTTATAGCTGATGTTGGAGAGAAGTGCCTTATCGCTCTGTGCGGAGGGGACACATCCTTCGACAACCTACACGGCCTTCGATTCCGCCTGTTCGTCAAGTCAGCACCCAATGCGAAAGTGGACCTGGGACGTTTGCCCCCGACCAAAGAAGCTGCCTTCCATTCCTACCCTACATATCACCAAGTGCAAACATGGTTGTCAGTGGCAAAGGATGGGACACAGTGCGGTTGGTCGAAGAGCTCCGTTGGTCTATTACCAGTAACAACATTATGTGAACCAGCCCCACCTAAACTTCTCAGATCGCTCTCATGTAAGTGCATGTGATCGTGCAACTGCCGGAGAGCCGGGCTTCAGTGCTCAGCTTTGTGCACTCACTGCTCTGGTACCACTTGCTATAACGTCACTACGTGACTGATCTACGAGGATGAAGACGATTACGATGATCTCCCCCCCTTTGGACGAACAGCCAGGAATGGATGCAGCACCGCAGGAGCCTCCTTATGTCCTAGAACCCGACTGTGAACAACCAGGACATTCTAAGAAACCAAAACAGTGAGAGTTTTCAGTCATTGAAATGTATGTTTCTTATTACACAATTGCATTTTTTTTAAGACAGTGGTATACATTTTTATTTCTTTGCATACCCACAATTTGTCATTAGTGTTTAGGCTCATTACTTCAAAAATTTCAGTTTCCTAACTTTCCGTTTTTGTACAATTTGAAGAGAACTTCTCGCTCTAGAGAGTTCATCTTGTGCTTATTTTAAAGCTAATAAAATTTACTACAACTTCAATTCTCAGATCTATTCTCGCAGGATGAGCGATCCGCTCGAAGTCAGAGCAAAACTTAAAAATTTCGATTTTGGTAAAAATAAGCCCATTTTGACGCTTCATATCTAGAAAACTATTGAACGTATAACGCTACGGTTAGGCTTAAATTGTTACATATTCTATGTACTTTGGAAATGGTAAAAACTAATAACATCGTAAAACTCCTAGTTTTTGCGTTAGAAGGCAAAATCTAAAAAAAAGTCCGAAAATTTCGGATTTTTTCACTTATAACTTGGGTAGCACAGGGTTTTCGAAGCTGCAAACTTGGTTTCATACTATTCTAACTGGTCCTAACAACATATCAAAAAATTAGAACTACATCACGATTTGCGTTTTCAATGTCTAATTTGACTGGCCTAAAAACAACAACAACAACAGTTGTATAGATATTATCACAATAGTAGAGTCGTAGTCGTATTGCCCAAAATTTTACATTTTTATTATCTTTGTCCAAAATGCTTGGAAAAACCATAAAAATAAAGACAAATCTAAAGTGGGCAGTAAAAGCGCCAGTGGGATCTATTTCTCTTTGGAACGATGACGCGTTGCAGTCAGCGAGGAGCAACTCTCCTTCTCGCCACGTAGTCTTCGGCAAGGAATAAATATCGGCAACTGTATTACATAAAATCTACGTTGCTCTCATTTTCTATCTTGAAGAATTTATTTGGATCCTCTTCAATGTGGTACCTAGGCTATAAAGGTCAGATAACTTTTTTTCTGATCAGTATTGGCGATATGGAAGTAGTTCAACAGTCAATAACCAATGTTTCTAGACTCTAATTCGGCCATTATGGTGGTGCTGACAGAAGAGTTGTTGTAACGATTATTGGATATTTGGCCGGAAGATATTATCCATTTATTTTGCAGTGAAATGAGCATTTTTCTATTATGGTTCCTAACCTTTATCTACCGTAGTAAGTAGTAGTAGCCGTAGTCGACAGGCTTGGTAATTAGAAGTCCTTGACAATTTCTTCTTCTAAAAACGAAATAATTGCGTCTAAACGATTATTGTACTGTACTTACATTTTCTGACCATTATTTATTGGCTATAAATTGTAGAATAAAAAGGGAGTTCAAAAAGTCAGAAAATTAAGTAGACAAAATCTGTTCACATTCGGAAGAGATAGTTGGTGAAACAAATTTTGCAAATAGATCTCGCCTTTCTGTTAATTATTTAAACACCATCTCGTCCCTAATTTTCCTGACGCTCTCTCTCCTATATCTCGATCATACAAAACGAGCTGCCTTCTCTCAACTGTCTCTAAATCGTCTGTCAGTCCCACCTGGTATGTATCCCTCAATTCTCAGCAATACTCACAACTTTGACGCACAAGTGCAATGTAGGCACTTTCTTAGATGGAATAGTTGTATCTTCTAAGTGTCCTGCCAATGAAACGTAGCATTTGGTCCGCCTTACCTACAATATTTTCTGTGTGTTCTTTTCAATTTAATTTGTTCACAATTGTCATTAGTAGGTATTTATTGGATTTTATGACCTGTAGATTTTACTAATAGATCGGGTAAGTGATGTTTAACGCATTTATTTTAGGACGCATGTGGAGGACTTCACCGTTATCATTATAAAGGGTCAGTTGCCAATTTTTGCACCATGCAGATATGTTATCTAAATCATTTCGCAATTGGTTTAGAGCTTCTGGTGTCTTTACTAACCGACAAGTGACTTCATCCGCGAACAGTCGAAGAGAGCCAGTGTCCCCTAAACCTTTTATAAAAACAACAACAGGGCCCCTATAACACAAGCCAGATATCACTTCTGCTTGATAACTTACCGCAAATTACCACGTACTGTGTGCTTTCTGACAGGAAATTACGAGTCAAATCGCACAATTGTGATGATATTCCGTAAGCACGCAATTTCTTTAGAAGTCGCTTGTGAGGTATAGTGTCTAAAGCCTTCCAGAAATAGAAAAACGGAATCTATTTGAAACATTTGTCGATAGCACTCATCATGTTATGAGAGAAAACCGCTAACTGAGTTTCACAATAACGATACTTCCTTAATTCGTGTTGAATATTGACCAATAGGTCGTTTTCTTCTTGGTAGTTCATAATATATGAGGAAAGTATATGTTCTAAAATCCTGATGCGGACCGATGTCAATGATATAGACCTGTAATTCTGCGGATCACTCCTTTTGCCTTTCTTGAATATTGGAGTGACCTGTGCAATTTTCCAGTCTTTCGGTACGGATCTTGTTTAATTTACTTTTCTTTTCTTTTCTTTTTTTTTTTTTTTTCTTATGGGACTTAACTACGGGGTCATCAGTCCCTAAACTTACAAACTACTTATGAACTACTTACGAACTAGGACGTCACAAATATCCATGCCCGAGGGGGGATTCGAACCCCCGACCGTAGTGGCCGTGCAGACCGTGACTGGAGCGCCTTAGTCACCTCGGCCACCGCGGCCGGCTGTTTAATTTACATACGAACAAAATTTCTTAGGAATCTCTACCAGATTATGGGCCAGGGTTTCGATGTGGAAATTATTACAAACTTCTCGCATTAAAGTTCGTGCTAAATTTCGAGTTTTTCTGTAAAACATTGCCACTCTTGGAGATTTTGTGTCCGTTTTAATTTCACATGCTTGTTATTTGCTTATGCAAGAATGATCTAACGTGTTTTGTATATCACTGCCGGTCAGCCCCCTCTTTTGTTAATTTGTTGGGTACAAATATAATAATGGTTGTTGATATTATTTCTTGAATGTAATACACATCTGATCTACACTCACATTGTTAGTTTCGAGAGACTGAAGATACTCACTAAGGATAGCGTTATTCGAATTATTATCTGCTGTTTTGGATAAATATAATATCCGTTAAATTTTTCGTGAATTTGAAATCCTATATTTAGTCTCGCTACGACAACTCTGTGTTCACTAACCCTGTGTCTGTCTTAATGGTCTACGTTACTTCCAGATTACTTGTTGTTATGCTGTCAAGTATATTTTTAAAACCATTTACTAATGCTCAAGATAATTTTCGGTGAATGCCTTCGGTACAATTTCGGAAGACGTTTTATGGTTGCCTTCGGTTGTACACATGTATTTTTGCGTCGCCGGTGGAGTGGCCACACGTTCTAAGTCGCCTTGCTGCAGAGTGCGTCGGAGGTTCAAGTACTCCCTCGGTTATTGGTGTGTTTGTTGTCCTCAGGTGAGTTTAAAGTAGTTTGTAAGCCTAGGAACTAATAACCAAACAGGTTAAGTCCCATAGATTTACAAACATTCGAATTTTGAATGTATTTTTTCCAACATATCAAAGGTATGGTGATGTCGCCACCAATTAAAATTGTATGCTTTTGGTACGTATTTTAAATTTTATCAAAGCTTTCTTAGAACATTTATGCAATGTCAGGAGGTCGGTAAAAAGGACAAATTATTAATTTTTTTGGCTGTCAAGTATAATAACCTCTACCCATTCCCACTCATATGAACTATAGAAATCAATTTCGCTACAGGATAAACGGCTTGTGATAGCAATAATATGCCACCACCCATTTTCTTCACTTTATGCTTTCTGAGCACCATTTGCCGCTTTTTAAAAATTTATCTCTGACTTAAGCCAAATTTCTGTACCTGTATTAACTTGAAATTTAGTAGTTTCTATTAGAGCTTGGAGCCCTTGCACTTTCCCCACACAGCTATAATTTTAATAACTGTTAGACGAATGGTTTTAGGGCTCCTAACCTATTCATCGGAACTCGCAACCCCACAACCCCATGACGCAAGTCGCGGAATCTGAATTCTACGCTGTCGAAGAACCGTCAGCGTCTGATTCTGACGCTCCACTCGGCTGTGTACCAGGGATCCACAGTCGGTCCTGACAAACATGCTACAGATAAAGAGCTCTGCCTTCTTCTTGCAAGTACGACTGGCAAGACTTCAAATAGCCGCTCAAAACCGGAGAGGATCTCTTCCCGTCCAAAGCGAAACACATCTTTGGTACCGACGTTGGCTGCACGCCATATGCTTGATGGCATCCGGAAGGACTCGTACCACATCTGTAATGAATCTTTCTCTCCATAGCAGCCGTATCTCTAAGGGGATATCTTCCAACTACAAGCAAACCCACCCTCTGTGATATCCTGATTATATCGGCTGCATGGTGACCTCATAATATGGTGGGCAGTAGTTCTTGTCCACAATCTCAAAGAACCAACTCCTCTAATAGCACCTATCTATGCATGTTGCCCTTGCACTTCTTTGAGGACATGAAGAAAGTTATTATGCACGTGAAACATGAGCTCATTCTCGTACGTTCTACAACAGACAAAAATGCGTACAAGCATGGTGCCACACTCGAAGAGAGTAATTTTGTGTTGGATAAAATATAGTGGAGAATGCCGCATGTTTCGGTCTCGGGTGAAAGAGTGAAATTCCTGCAGGGGCTGAATTCCGGTGTGATGTTGCAATTAAGTTTTAGATCGTGGGATTTGTTGGAATATCCATTTCTACCAGCAACAAGCAAACAGATCTAGACTTTAAAGACATCTGAGGCACCTTGTTACATTATTCTGCTCTGCGAACAGATAGAAGTGGTAACCCGAAGAATGATTCGTGTTCGATGAGTGCAAGTTGACCAGTGCCGTAGTTTTCTTGAACTCAGAATATTTCCTACATGACACTCATTTACACCTTAACTGGGGTGATAATAAATATAGTCTGCTGTATCTCATGTATTCAAGATTCCGCTCGAGTTATTACGGGACAGAGGGAACTGACTGCATGCTCAGTCCACAGAATTTTAAGGACCTGGCCCACTTGTTGTGATTGACTGTTCAAAACGAAATGAGACTATTAAAACTGGTCCTAACGATGTTCGAATCGAGTTTGAGGCCTCTGAGAATTTTGCACCTAACACTGCAGTGTATGCACTAATATCCCATCGCACTATTTTCAAATACTCATCGTTTACCGGTATTGTGCAGCTTGCTGTATAAGAAGAAGCAGTGCCTTACCATACCTGCTCTATTCCACGATGTGCTTCCGACGTGTCAACGTCATAGTAGATCTCAAGGCTTTTATTATCACGATCACAGACAGTTTGTAATTAAGGAGTGTGCCTTCACAGTATTCACGGAAGATGGAGATCTACGAGGCGCGTCCAGAAAGTAAGTTCCGTTTGCTAATAAAATGAAATTGTACACAAATACAGAAGAAATTTTTAATGCACAAAATTCTGCAACTCTTAAACAACTTTTCCACATAACTGCCGAAATTTTGTAGGCACTTGTCATAGCGTGCCACACGTTTTTGCTTGCATCCTTCACAGAAGGTTGTCGCTTGTGTATTCAACCATGTGGTTACAGCTCTTCATCATCGTTGAATTGTTGACCATGAAGGACAGATTGTAGGTGTGAGAAGAGATGAAAGTCGCTAGGAGAGAGGTCCGAGCTGTATGGAGGATGATCAAACAGGTCCCATTGAAATTTCCGTAAGAATTGTTTGGTCACATTCGGAGTGTGAGGTCAGACGTTATCGTGAAAAAAAATCTTTTGACAGTAATCCTCTTCTTACACCTAAAATCTGTCCTTGGTTGACAAAACTTCAACGATGATGACGAGCTGAAAGAACAAGTTACCACATGGTTGAATACACATGCGGCAACATTCTATGAAAAAGGTACACAAAACCTTGTGCCATGCTATGACAATTGCCTACAAAATTTTGGAAGTTATGTAGAAAAGTAGTATAACAGTTGTAGAATTTTGTACAATCAATATTTTTTTCTGTATCTGTACCCGTTCGTTTTATATAACCAAACGGACGCGCCTCGTATTAGAAACATTTTCGGCGTGCATTGCATCACCGAAATCATTCAAAGATGTGACGTGTGCTAAAACAAGGCAGAGTGCTTTGTGGTTGACTTGTGACTGTCATGAACTTCACTGGGAGGCTCCCGGTATACCCTATAAAGGTGCTGTTGTCTATGTGAAAGGCGAAGAGAAGATTGGTTGGCTGTGTCGAATCTACAAGTATGCGGTTATCCAGGACCTAGCATCCTTAGGTTGTCCTATCCATAGACTCAAGAACAATAGTGTTGTGTGTACATATAACATTGTAAGAGTCTTATTAGAATGGTTTAAAGAAAATAAATTAAATGTTACCTAAGAAATGTTGTGTTTTTTAAATCAATACATTAATAAAATGAGATGAAATAATTATAAGAACACCAGTCAAGTATGTTCAACAAATTTTGTTGTTTATTCAGTATAAATCAACAAGTGTTTGAGAATTACACAATTCACATTTTGAACAATCTTCTTTTGGATTTCAATTCAGTTACTTAATACAACATCTCACAGCCTAAATCACATCCAGGGTTCTTGTTTAGAATTGTAGACTGAAAGTAAAATCCGTGGTGCCAAAAATGAAAATTTTTTTTTTATTGTGAAAATGTGGGCTACATGCCTAACACTACTCAGTAAAAAGCCGGCTATCTCTTATTAGATGTGGAAGTAGTTCTAATGTTTCTCACAAAAATGCCGGACGATCTATGTGCCACCTGTTGTGAAGTAAAATCTGGGTTATGTGCCTGTGGCCAGAGGTGCACGTCAGCTTTCTTATTACTTTTTGAGTTGAGGTTCCATTGTATAGCAATCAGTAACTATTCATTTTGTGCTTTTTCTGCAATGGAAGTGGTAAATAAGCGCCGTAAAAGTGGTTAAGGGAGTGTTTCTCAACGCACGAAAAAGCAGGGACGTCCTACAAGAACAGCCGGAACATGACAGTGTCTGACAAACAACCTCCACCTGTTGCGGTTGGTTTAAAGATAACATCATATACCTAGGTTGTTGTTTATTAATAGCTTAAAGTTGTATTCCTTCGGCTTTTAATGTCGCAGTTGTTTGTATATGCGTTTTTGTTCCGAGTGCAGTGCAAAACCGGTTATTAGACACAGTGTTTACACTTCTAATGGCCTTCTTTTATGTAGGTTTCATGCCGATGCCCATATCTATGCAGAAGCATTGTCTTCAAACAAAAACTAAACATTTTCAATCAATTTTATGAACTAGGAGATAACGTCAAGCAAAATTCGTATCTAATGTGAAACATAATTATTAAACGTAGGGGACATGGGTCATACACAGATTCGACACAAAGTAGAAGGCAGGCAAGTGTATTTTATACCATTCCTGATGGCAAAGGTAATCATAAACAAGTGTGCAATCAATCATTTATGGAAATCCATGATATCACAAAGCGTAGGATTAAATTGAAAAAGACCTGTGACGTTACGTACGTTGAACGTAGGGGAAATAAAACCAGAGGAAGTACACAGTTGATGATGCACAGCATGTAGTTGAACATATAGCAATTTTCCCCCAAGAGAAAAGTCATTACACAAGGGCCAAAATGTGTTTAAGCCAAGATTTGAATAATCAGAGGATGTATGACACATTTGTTGACCTTCATCCAGACCACAAAGTCCAACACAGCTTTCCATTTACTCGAATTTTGGATATAGCCCGTTTTTTACAGAAGAGGGTATAGCACATAGCCCAGTTTTTACAGTAGAGACTATGGCACATAGCCCTATTCTTATTTTTTATCAGGAAAATTTTTTGCCATGAACATAAAAACTGAATGGTCAATTCAACTGTAATAAGTCTTCAAAGATTAACGGTAGACACAAATTAAGGCGAAAAAAATTGCACATAAAGGCAAACTGTTCGTTTTAGGACGTTTTTTGCGTTTTACTCAGAACGTTCATTTTGGCACCTAGCACGGATTTTATAGTCAGTCTACAATTTATTGGCTGAATGTCATGGCGATGTCTCAGTGAGCGCATAAGCGTGGCGCGTCCAACGCACATGTGATGTAAAGCGACCTTGACGCGACGGCACAGTGACCATCAGCTATTCGATATTGCCCATCTGCACCCTGGCCATCTGATTGCATGTACTCAACAAAAACTTATAACACTGTTATAAAACCATTACGCCGTGCGAAAAAATAGCCATAGACAATAATTTCCGCAAGCTGAGGGATATTAACATTTTATCATGCAATTAATTTAGCAGTTTGATGCAGTACATCTACATCTACATACATACTCCGCAATTCACCGTAAGGTGCGTGGCGGAGGGTACACTGTACCACTACTAGGCATTTCCTTTCCTATTCCACTCCCAAATTGAACGAGGAAAAAAAGAATGCCTATATGCCTCCGTACGAGCCCTAATTTCTCTTATCTTGTCTTTGTGATCTTTACGCGAAATGTAAGTAGGCGGCAGCAAGATCGTTCTACACTCAGCTTCAAATTCCGGCCCTCTAAATTTACTCAACAGAAATTCACGAAAAGAACGTCGTCTTTCTTCCAGTGATCCCCAATTGAGTTGCCGGAGCATTTCCGTGACACTCGCGCATTGGTCGAACCTACCGGTAACAAATCTTGCTGCTTGTCTCTGAACCGCCTCTATGTCTTCCTTTAAACTGATCTGCTGCGGGTCCCAAACACTTGAGCAATACTCAAGAGGTGGTCGTACAAGCGTTTTATACGCTGTCTCCTTTACAGGTGAAGTACATCTTCCCAAAATTCTCCCAATAAACCGAAGTCGGCTGTCCGCCTTACTCACAACTGTCCTTACATGCTCGTTCCATTTCATATCGCTCTGCAATGTTACGCCTAGATATTTGAACGACGCGACAGCATCAAGAAGCTCACTACTAATGCTGTATTCGAACATTATAGGATTGTTTTTTCTACTCATGCGCATCACCTTACATTTTTCCACATTGAGAGCTAGCTGCCAATCTTCGCACCAACTAGAAATTTTGTCTAAGTCATCCTGTATGCTATTACAGTCAGTTACACACGACACCCTCCCATACACCACAGCATCATCAGCAAACAGCCGCAGATTACAACTTACTCTGACCATCAGATCATTTATATAAATAGAAAATAATAGCGGTCCTATCACACTCCCCTGGGGCACGCCTGACGATACACTCGTCTCTGATGAACACTCGCCGTCGAGGACAACGTACTGCATTCTATTACTTAAGAAGTACCACTATCAATCGTTTTTTTCTTTATGGCTCATGCTCTGATGGCTTGCTCTCCCCTCCGCTTGTGTAACCAGTTTGGCTTCGTACCTCCATCAATAGTCTAGCATACAGAATCCATTTTGAATTAGTACCACCATCAACAGTCGGGCATAGACCGTCATGACATCATCAGTTTGAATTTGTACCATCATCATTACCCTAGTGAGCATAGCTCCCTCTCCCTAAATCGAGTGTCTGCTTTAGGCTTCTTCAAACCTAATTTTTTTCAGCGCTAGCTCCTTCCTTCGCCCTTTCCCTGCCGTTACATATTAGGGTGACATATATTACGACGTTTACCTCATACGTGCCACTAATTGTTGTAGCAAAGTCTTATTCGAAACGAAAATATGACAGGGTTAGGCTGTCTAATTACCAACCTTCTTTTGATACGAACTATAGACAGGCTTGTAAATTATATTTTTAGTAGAGCCTATTAAACTTGCTAACATACAAAACGATTTACTGGTAATGGCGTATATCGTATCTGAGTCTGACAGTTGACAGGGAAAACTGAATGTGAATGAGAGTAGGTGATACCCACTTTCAGCGGACTTATTAGTCCTTATTATCCGTGAGGCATTTGTTTGGCTTGTACTCTACTGCACGTGTCAATAACGGGAACAATACGACAATATAGAGCAGCACGGTAAACGGTATTGTCAGCGCAACGTAAATGCGGATTGCCGGCTTCCGCGGTGTACACCATTTGTCTGCGTATTGACCAGCGTGGAGTTGACGTACTGGTGGACAATACAGAGGGAAGCTGTATTCGAGAACGGAGCTGGGTAATGCGACAGTGTAGCCGGTGTTGACTGCAGAGTGGTACCTACAGCCAAATTGTGACTGTCAAGTAATTCAGGCTGCAGAGATCTTAAAATGAAATGTTCAATATAAGGAGAGGCAAAGCAATACACCTAGATCTTGTAGATTTAGAGAAATTCATGAAAACTGAAGTGAATTATTTGTTGTTGAACGTATGTACGATAATGACAAACTAATTCACTGAGCAATAATGTTTGTCGCAAAAGTAGTAATAGATCGTGATTTCCAGTTTTCCCTGCGTATTTTTTCTTCCAGTAACTTTAGGGTGAGCACAAGGTTTCGGCATGGAGACGTGCGGTCATCTTCAGTTGAGCAGGCAACTTTTCACCTGAAAATGGCTGGTCGTCTCCAGGCCGAAATATCGTGCCATACTGTCGACGGGATCCTTCTGCACACCCGGGAGTTACTGAAAAAAATAGTAACATTGTTCTCATATATGGTAACTACAATAACTAATAGTAGCCACAGTGCACATTCTACTTGCTGATGTTATAACAATCCATTTTTCATTGCGCCTGCTTTATATTCAGTAGCATAAACTGATATGGGGAAGAAAGACGAACATCACTACACATGGTGGAGTACATAAGTTAGTTTTATAAACAGCAGTACTTTTATAATAAATAGCTAATTTTTTGAAAGGTTCATAGGAATATAAGCTAGCGTAAATGAAAGAAATCTGTTGCTTGTCTGAGTGTGTGTGTGTGTGTGTGTGTGTTTGTAACTAATTATTTAAAAAAACTATCAAACGTTATTCCAAGAGTGAAGAATATTTCTTATACTGTACAGAAAAGCACCATAGTGTACATTGGGACAGTAAGTGTGTCATTTTATTTAGTTTCTCGGACAACAAGGACGTCAAGGGAACCCAGTGTGTGTGTGTGTGTGTGTGTGTGTGTAAGATATTAAAAATTTTGTTTCATATAATTAGCTATATATGACCTTTGTATTATACAATGTGTAACACAAATAATTTAGAGTTGCTGAGTTTTGGTAAGAGATTGCTCTGCTGCTTTGTTCAAGTTCAAGTTCAAGTTCAAAGTTCAAATGTTTGTACAACTTATGGGACTTAACTACGGGGTCATCAGTCCCTAACCTTACAAACTACTTATGAACTAGCTAAGACTAAAGACGGCACAAATATCCATGCCCGAGGGGGGATTCGAACCCCCGACCGTAGTGGCCGTGCTGAACGTGACTGAAGCGCCTCAGTCACCTCGGCCACCGCGGCCGGCGCTGCTTTGTTCTCTGGTTTTATGCACATGTATGGAATTAGTTTAAGGAATATAGAGTATACCGTTTTCTGCAAGCAAGTAAGGCACCCGTATCTTCTGCTTATGACTGGTTACTGTACAATAACTTTTAATTTTCTCACTCGTTTCACTTGTACTTTTATTTACTTCTTCCTTTTAATTGAAACAGACGTTCTGCCACAATATTGTGCTATTGCAATGTATAGCAATTTGGTACAAAGTAGTGTATTCTATAAGATGCAGGTAGTATCGTAAATACATTGTCCGGACGTAATAACTGTTTATCACTATCACTTTACTTCTTCCACGGCACAGACAAGCGTCGTTGTCTCTCTGTCATCTTGAATAAAGAGTGGTGTTCTCAAGATACTAGTGCAAACTGTCATTAACTCCACGGACTATTTCAGTGAATACATAACAGTACATCACGTTACAGGAATGCCTTCAGTGCAGTCAGAAACGATATCCATGAGTGGAAATTATTTTAATTATATTAAATTAATTCCATCGCATTTAAATAATCAGTTTAGTCATATGCATATTTATTGACAGTTCGGTGCGTATGGAATACATTACCAGCCCATTGCGTTAGTGTATTCGGTATGTGTGCTTCTGTAACCTGTATCCGTCAAATGCAGTTCCACAATCAGTAAATAGGCATCCGTATCACCGCTTACGTGGCGTTCGTTCACTGGCGACGTGCCATAGCAAAGTAGCTTTTATCACACTCAGAGAAACACAGAGAAAAATGCTCGTATAGCAGCGCAAAAAATTCGGGTGTCCTGGCCTGGACTAATATGCGACAGGGCTCAATTAGTTTCTCGACTAAACTGACAGCTTCAAAAATGCTTATCCGAAAATCTCTTGAAACATTCCCGCATTTTTACGATTTACCACTGATTTCTTAGTGCAGTGTATAGTCCTATTTTGGAGAGAAAACAATACAATTACTCTGAGTTTGTCTTCAGATAATATGTTGTCTAGGAGACGCAGTGGCTCAGCGCTTTAGGTGGAAGGGTTGGATGACCTCCCTAAGGAGAAAAATGATCCAAGAAGCCAAATATCAACAGAAGAAGCACGACACCACGCACACAAGAAACAGCTCTACCACAGGAAAATGAAAGAGTAGCCTTTCATGTGCCTAATCAAGACGTCCTCACTTCCGGATTATTGCTTAAATTTTGAATACAACCAATCAGTGATGGCGTCAGGACCAAGTGAATCTGGTGCTTCCAGTGTCACTGTAAAAAGGGACTGAGGGACGGATAACGTACACGACACTTTCTTGCCCTTGAGGTGAGAGACTATCACGAAAAAGGCGAAAGAATCAGCAGGAATCACCGGCATTAGGAAGCAGAAGGCAACGGACTCCACTGTAATAAACACACATATTGTGTATTCACAGGACTACGACCTATAATTGAATGAAGTGTAAAAATAAATCTTTCGTTGGCAAACTACAAGATGCGTATGAAAAGTTCGGTGAATCGGCCCATGTTTTACAAAACGCGCTGGCGAGGATGAGGAGCCAGTGCATACTCATTCATGGATATGTCTACAAGCGCTCCCTGCAACCCAACCTAACAGGGTCAGTGTGAGAACTCATCTCGTTGCAAGATGCAGCGTAAAATGGAGCAAGTTTTGTTTCAAATCTTGCAAAACGAAGACGGAGACCTATGGCAAGTTGGTGAAAGTGTATGGTGTTGAAACAGTGAGTAAAATGAGTTTAAGTGGCTGCGGAGATCGCAGTTTCCTACAGATGTACAACCGATGTCAGAAGTGTATTGTAGCCACTGGCTATTTCTTTGGTGGCCAGTAACAGTATTTTATTTGTAACTCTTGTTACCTATATTACCTGAGACCATTCATCGAACATTACAGACTTACCTTGTATTCCATTGGAGGTAATTTCGCAGTAGAGAAGCAGCTGAGAGAGCTAAATTCAAAAAAGTCTCCTGGTCCGGATGGAATACCAGTTCGGTTTTACAAAGAGTATTCTGCGGCATTGGCCCCTTACTTACTTTGCATTTATCCCGTATCTTTAATTCAGCGCAAAGTTCCTAGTGATTTGAGAAAAGCGCAGGTGACTCCCGTTTATAAGAAAGGAAAGAGAACTGACCCACATAATTACAGGACAATATCATTGACATCAGTTTCCTGTAGAATTTTGGAGCATTTCTCAGTTCGAATACAGTAAATTTCCTTCAGACGGGAAAGCGTCTTTCTATGAATCAGCACTGGTTTAGGAAACATCGTTCATGTGAAACTCAGCTTGCCATTTTCTCACATGACATATTGCGAGACATGGATAAAGGGCAATGGGCGGATTCTGTTTTTCTCGACTTAAAAAAGACGTTTGACGCGGTGACACACTGCAGACTGCTAACGAAGATACGACCTTATGGAATAGGTTCAAAGATTTGTGAGTGGCTGGAAGACTTTCTGAGTAATTGAACGCATTACATTGTTCTCGACGGCGAGTGTACATCAGAGACGAGTGTATCGTCAGGCGTGACCAAGGGGAGTGTGATAGACCGCTATTATTTTCTCAAAAAAATGTTCAAATGTTTGTTAAGCTTATGGGACTTAACTACGGGGTCATCACTCCCTAAACTTACAAACTACTTATCAACTACCTTATACTAAGGACGGCACAAATATCCATGCCCGAGGGGGGGATTCAAACCCCCCGACCGTAGTGGCCGTGCAGACCGTGATTTGAGCGCTTCAGTCCCCTCGGCCACCGCAGCCGGCTATTATTTTCTATCTATATAAATGATCTGATGGACAGAGTACCTTGTAATTTGCGGCTGTTTGGTGATGATGCTGTGGTGTATAGGAGTATGTCTTCTTTAATTGGCTGTAATAGTATACAGGTTGACTTAGAGAAAATTTCTACTTGGTGCGAAAAATGACAGCTAGCTCACAATGTAGAAAAATGTAAGGTGATGCGCATGAGTAGGATAAACAATCCCATAATGTTCGAATACAGCATTAGTAGAGAGCTTCTTGATGCTGTCGCGTCGTTCAATTATCTAGGCGTAACATTGCAAAGCGATTTGAAATGGAACGAACATGTAAGGACAGTTGTGAGTAAGGCGGAGAGCCGACTTCGGTTTATTGGGGGAATTTTGTGAAAATGTACTTCATCTGTAAAGGAGAACGTGTATAAAACGATGTACGGCCACGTCTTGAGTATTGCTGAAGTGTTTGGGACCCTCAGCAGATCAGTTTAAAAAAGACGTAGAATCATTTCAGAGGCTAGCAGCTAGGTTTGTTACTGGTGGGTTCAACCAATGTGCGAGTGCCACGGAAATGCTCCGGGAACTCAAATAGGGATCGCTGGAGGAAAAGCGACTTTCGTATCGTGAAAATCTGTTGTGAAAATTGAGGGGACCGGAATTTGAAGCTGAGTGTAGTACGATCTTCCTGCCACCTACTTATATTTCGCGTAGTGACCACAACGACAAGATAAGAGAAATTAGGGTTCGTACGGAGGCATATAGGCATTCTTTATTTCCTCTTTCTGTTTGGGAGTGGAATAGGAAAGGATATGCCTAGTATTGGTACAGTGTACCCTCCGCCACGCACCTTACGTTGGAATGCGGAGTATGTATGTAGATATAGCCCCCCTTTCAAATCTTCGGGAAAGTTACCACTAGATAACGATTCAATAACCGACGAAGTTATTACGTTCTACGAACTATAGAATGAAAGTCGGAGATTCGAATATATCAGGGAAGGTAAAAAAAAAAGGTAAAGCAGTCAACAATCCGAAGATTGGTTTGAACACCACAGTGCTTTACTAGGCATGTTCCTGTAATTCTTCATGCTTTCCCGGCGAGATCTTGACATTTTGGATAAACGGGATTACTGCCGGATGTATGCGTCGTTCTGGCACAATATTTCGGGCGCGTAACTCGCTGCCTTCTTCAGGTTCTACCTGAGACTGGACCAGGTCCTCCAAAAACGGCAGTCTCAGGTAGCACCTGAAGAAGGCAGCGAGTTACACGGCCGAAATATTGTGCCAGAACGACGCATACATCCGGCAGTAATCCCGTGTATCCAAAATGTCAGGCATGGTCCTGTTTGGAGGTGGTATGCCGTTGCCTTCCTCCGACCTTCAAACTGACTTACCCAGCCAGTTATAGGGGGACCTACAGTTTAACGTGGGTTCCGAACCACGGTGCTACTCGATATTTTTCACATCAGCAACACTGTCAGAGGTGAAAGAAGTGGAAAGTGTCAGATAAAAATCCTAGGACCTGACGGGGAAGGTAGAAAACCTGAAAAGAGTAACGAAAATGCTCAATATACAGTTGGGGTTTAGTGAGTCAATTGGAAAGAAGATAACGATTTCTCTTTAGATTAATATAGGGATATATCATCGGCAGCAGAAAATGGAACAACGGGACTAGATTTTGATACCAACAGTTAAGTAGGGTGGAGAGTGTACACAGTTCAGTTAGAGGGCTGTTCCGATTACATTTCACAAGAAACGTACAATGACAACGATAGTTTACAAGTGCAGATGTTCAAATGCTTGTCAAGCTGAAGGGACTTAACTGCGGGGTCATGAGCCCCTAAACTTACAAACTACTTATGAACTACCTTATACGAAAGACAGCACAAACAGTAAATAACCTTACGCTCCCTATATTTTACTCCTGCTTGCTTCAGAACTTGAATGAGTTTATTCCAATCAACATTGTCAAAAGCCTTCTCCAAATCTACAAAAGCAAGAAATGTAGGTTTGCCTTTTCTTAATCTATCTTCTAGGATATGCCGTAAAATGAGTATTGCCTCCCGTGTTCCTACATTTCGCCTGAACCCAAACTGATCTTTCCCGAGGTCGGCTTCTACCAGCTTTTCCATCTTTCTGTATATAATTCGTGTTAATATTTTGCAACCATGACTTATTAAACTGATGGTTCTGTAGTTTTCACACATGTCTGCACCTGCTTTCTTTTTAATGGGGATTATAACATTTTTCTTAAAGTCTGAGGGTACTTCGCCTGTCTCATACATCTTACACACCAGGTGAAACAATTTTGGCATGGCTAGTTCTCCCAGAGACCTCAGTAGCTCTGAGGGGATATTATCTACTCCTGGGGCCTTGTTTCGACTTAGGTCTTTCAGGGCTCTGTCAAATTCTTCTCTCAGTACAGTATCTCTTAGGGTAAGGTGGTACAAATTCGATATAGGTACAATTAAGATCAACATAAGGTTTCGCGCCATTTTTCAGTCTCCTAGTGTTGGTAGCACTTGCCTTTGTGTGGCGTCGTAGTGTAGCAGTTTTATACAGCTCCTCCTGTGTTTTCCAAGAATACACCACTTTGTACTACGGAGATAAAAAAATTTTCCTGTTAAGATGTAAGTGAAGCTACTTACTCTAACGCGCTCTTATAAATTTTCTAGTTTCCACGTGCTTGCAAATTCTAGATTAGTGAAGTTAGAAACTTGTTTTCCATTCGGGCGTGTTCTGAGGCACCTACAGAGAAAGCCTCTGTAACATGTGCTGCCATATCTTGTCAGAATTCACTACTAGTTACTCGTGAATTCGCTTACGCCATTAGTACATTTTCGATCAGTAAAAAGGTACAATTTCGATACCCTAGTACAATTTCGATCAATGCAGTTTTTCAGTTTAGTCCGTCACGATTGGTTAGACATATGATACACAATTATTGCAAATAAATTTTGTACATTTAAAGATTTTCCTACGCTATTTTTAAAGCCACCTCTCATTTTCTAGATGCCACGAAAACGAGCAGAAAAGAAAATCTACAATCAATGGAGTCCAGCTGCATTAGATGAGGCAATAAAGAGTGTAATGAATGGACATTTGAGCCTTCGAGCTGCTTCACAATTATATGACATTCCTTTCAGCACTTTACATGGTAAAGTGCAAATTAAAAAGAAAGTGGAAGCTGGATTAACTCCAATTAGTCCTATAGAAAACAAAATTGGTCATCCAACGGTACTCAGTTCTGAAATGGAAGATGCTTTGGTCCAGAGAGCTTTATTTGTAGACCAGCATGGATTGGGTCTGTCGCCACTCCAGTTAAGAAAAGCTGCATTTAGGTTAGCTGAGAAAAATAATTTGAAACCTCTATGGAACTTAGAAAGCAAGGTTGCTGGAATCGACTGGTTTAGGGCATTTGTTAAGAGACACACTCACCTTAGCCTAAGAAAACCCGAGGGTCTTTCGCGAGCCAGACTTAAATAAAGCAGAAGTAAGTAAATATTTTCAGAATTTAGAAAAAAATCTTAAAGGATTATGATTTGTTTGATAAACCAGAGTGTATTTATAATATGGATGAATCCGGCTTTTCTCTTAACAACAAACCCACAAAAATAGTATATCGTAAAGGAAAGCGAGAAGTTGTTTCACTAACTATCGTGGAAAGAGGACAAAATGTGACTGTTGCTGCATGCATGACTACAAGTGGTGCGTATTTACCACCAATAGTAATTTTTAAAGGAGTGAGAAAACGCCCTGAGTTTCAGGATGGCTTACTTCCTGGTTCCATTACGGTGATGAGTGAATCGGGATACATTAATGAAGAATTGTTCATGGTCTGGCTGCGACACTTCAAAAAATACAAAACAATGGGTAGCCCTATTACAATTCTTATTGTTGACAACTATGGCAGCCACACCAGCTTCGATACTGTAGAATATTGTCGGGATAATGGGATAGAACTTTTGGGATTACCTCCGCACAGTACACATGTACTGCAACAATTAGATAGCAGTTTCTTCAAATCCCAAAAGGCTCAATATCACAAGAGTGCAACTAACTGGATTCACCGCAATCCCAAAAACAGCGATTCTGTACTATTTTATGTGATGCCTGGGGCAAAGCTGAGTCCATTGGGTGCGCAGTCAAAGGGTTCCAATGTACAGGAATAATGCCCTTTTGCAAAGACGTTGTTCCCGAAGAGAAATTTGCACCTTCAACGTTAGTCGAGGCTCCTGCTCCTTCAACCTCCACCAATCAAGCTACTAACAGCATTATGAGAGAAAAACCCTCATCGTCAAAAGATGTGACTGAAGAACACGCCAAATCCGTAACGCCAGGGTCCAGTACAATTTCTCAGCACGATGCTGCCAGGGACATTTTGCCAAGTCCAGAGAAAAAATAATCGCCTCGGAAGAGAAAAACACAGACATCAGCTAGACTCACTTCAGATGAAAACCTGGATAACCCCTCAGCAAGAGGAAACTTTTTCAACAGGGCACAAGGAAAACAACGAACAAATGCAACAAGAACAATAAACGGAAATGTACGTCTGTGAGTAATGATGAAAGAAGTTTACCAAGCTTCAATTCGCCAGCAAACAACGAAAATAATTGTGGATTTTGTTTATTGGATTATTATAGTGCAGAATCAGTAGCTAAGGGCGACTGGATTCGCTGCCAAAAATGCAATGCTTGGATCATGCGTTGGTGCCCGAGGGAAAAAGTGCTTTAAATGTTGAATATGCAAGTGATCAAAATTGTACCAGTAAGTGATCACAATTGTACCTAGCGTGGTACATTTTCGATCGATTCTTCTCAATTCTGTAACCTGTTCATGTGTTTATACCAACTTTTGTAATTGTATAATATTTGTGTTACTTCTTTGCTGAGAACTGGTTTTCCATCAGTGTCCTTGATATTCATAGAGCTGTTTTTCTTATCTCCAAATGTTTCTTTTATTTTCCGGTAGGCTGTATCTATTTTTCCCCTATTTATACATTCTTCTACATCCTTGCATTTGCCTTCTAGCCACTCCTGCTTAGCCATTTTGCACTTCCTGTCAATCTCGTTTCTTAGTCGTCTGTACTCCAATTTGCCTGTTTCATTTACTGCATTTTTATATTTTCTCCTTTCATCGATTAAATTTAGTATCTCCTGTGATATCCAAGGATTTTTTGTAGGTCTTGCCTTCCTACCTATTTTGTCCTCTGCTACCTTAACTATTTCATCTCTCAATTTTACCCATTCCTCCTCTACTGTTTTATTTTCTCCCGTTTCTGTCAATTGTTGCCTAAAGCTCCCTCTGAAATTCTTAAGAACCTCGGGTTCCTTCAATTTATCCAGGTCCCATTTCCTTATTTTCCTAACCTTTTGTAGTTTCTTCAGTTTCAGTCTACAGTTCATAACCAACAAGTTATGGTCAGAGTCTATATCTGCCCCTGGGTACGTCTTACACTGTAAAACCTGGTTCCGAAATCTATGTCTTACCATTATAAAATCTATCTGGTATCTCCCTGTGTCTCCTGGTCTCTTCCACGTATACAACCTTCTTTTGTGATTCTTGAACCAGGTGTTTGTTATAACTAAATTATGTTCTGTGCAAAATTCTACCAGGCGGCTTCCTCTTTCATTCCTTTTACCCAGACCATATTCACCTACTATCTTTCCTTCTCTTCCTTGTCCCACTACCGAATTCCAGTCTCCCATAACAATTAAATTTTCCTCTCCCTTAATTGTCTGAATAATTTCCTTTAGCTCCTCATATATTTCTTCGATTTCCTCATCATCGGCAGAGCTAGTTGGCATATAAACCTGTACTACTGTTGTCGGTGTTGGCTTCGTATCTATCTTGACAACGATAATGCGATCACTGTGCTGGTCATAGTAGTTTACCCGCATTCCTATTTTCCTACTCATTATCAATCCTACTTCTGTGATACCCCCAATTGATTTTGTATTTATAATCCTGTATTCACCTGACCAGAAATCCTGTTCATCCTGCCACCGAACTTCACTAATCCCCACTATATCTAAATTCAACCTATCCATTTCCCTTTCAAAATGTTCTAATTTTCCTACTCGATTAAGGGATCTAACACTCCACGCTCCGACCCGTAGAATGCCAGTATTGTCTTTCCTGATGATCACATCCTCCTGAGTAGTCCCCGCCCGGAGATCCGAATGAGGGACTATTTTACCTCCGGAATATTTTACCCCAGAGGATGCCATCATCATATGTTCATACAGTAGAGCTGCATGTCCTCGGGAAAAATAACGGCTGTAGTTTCCCCTTGCTTTCAGCCGTTCGCAGTAACTGTGTGGCAAAGCTACATTAGCTGATGTTACAAGGCCAAACTGTTGCCCCTGTAACTACTGAAAAGGCTGCTGCCCCTCTTCAGGAACCACACGTTTGTCTGGCCTCTCCACAGATACCCCTCCGCTGTGGTTGCACCTACGGTACGGCTATCTGTATCGTTGAGGCATGCAGGTCACCCCACCTCGGCAATGTCTGTGGTTCATGGGAGTGGAATTATATCATAGAAATGGTAATTTACCATTTAAAGATGGAATGCGGTTGTAAGTGAAGAAACGTTAGGAAGAGGTTGGGGTTATATGATAAGAAACAGAGATGAGAATCACTAATTTCAGATCGTAAAAGCGAATTATGCGTTCAAAGAAGGTATACTTGATAAAAACTTCCAGGCACGGCAAGGTTCGAGCTGAATTGCGTGTCGAGTAGACAGAGACTCCGAAATCATGTATTACATTGAAAAGCGTACCAAAGAGCATATAAAGCCTGAGATCACAATTTAAAATGATGAAGAGACTGAAGTCGAAGAGAAACCGAAAGAAATAGTGTTGAATGCAATGAGAAAGTAGCGAAAAATTAAGACACGTTTGATGTTTGCTGATGATAGAGAAACTGCAGTAAGTTACACTAGTGTAGACAGTTCAGGTGCAGAGAAGTGGACATTGTCACGACCCCTGGTGAAATATTGGTACAAACTCCTTATTGAAAATCATTGAAATAGAATTATTATTACGTGTAGTGTATTAAACTAAGCATACTAAGAATCAATTACATCTAATAATTTATAACATTAAGATAAATGTTATCTTAGCCCTATGTTAAGTAATATAAAACATTTTGTAATTTTCACTCGCACTTGCCTTATGTATGCCATTGCTAAAGGAAGAAACCATCGTAAATTTCTAGAATCGTCGGTAGATTGTTTTTCAGTAATTACAGTTTTCAGGTCTGTGGCATTCATGTATGTCGCGGTTTGTTTATCAAATAGTAGAACAGTAACCCAACCAAATATTTTAAGCCTTGTTTAGAAATTCAGTTCCAACAACAGCAACTCTAACAGTCTTTGAACTGTCGACACCAGCCGCCATTTCGCTGTCCAGTTCAATCTAATCATAATTGAACAGTTCACAGACAGGAGTTTCAAAAGAATAGGACAGTAACTACTTAACTACTTAACTACTTAACTACTTAATTTTCTGCATGGACGACGGAGTTAGCGGGACGGATTATTGTCTCCGGTACATTTCTCATGTCAGCTCAGTTTGTGCAGGATAACTTACTTATATTTGTGTTCTTAAATGATTTTTATGTAAATGTTTAATGTTATATGATTCTTAAAGAATTCGTTTGTATGTTTCATGTGCTGTGAGGCGAGTCAACCTACGAGGGCAACATCTTCGACGCCGATTCCAAGGAGTAAATATCCGGCCACATCAAGTCGCGGGTTGACGGCCATGAGGCAAGAAGATGTTGATCTCTGCTGTTGTCGTCGCAAGAGTTGACATTATTGTCGACGTTTTATGTTAAAACAACAAATTTTAAAAAGTCATTTCCCTTTTGTCTATCAATGAATACATATGTAATGCCATAGAAAGCAATAAATGTTATCGTGTTTAAACTTGACGAAAGTGTCAGGGTACATCATTTACGAAGAATTATTTTACGATAAATAATATATTAATGAAACGAGCAGATGATTTAATTTAAATATTCTTCAATCTGAAAGAAGATTTTTTGTGCATTTTTATTGGTGGGAAAGTTACGTCAAGAAGACTTGGATAAATGTTTTTTTTTAGAACTTTGGTTAATCGCGGAGGAAGAAGCAGCCTGTGTCACTCCATCAACGAGAGGTCTGGTTGACGACGGGGGCAGCTTTGGAGAACGGTCACCCAGATATTCTACGAGACTACGCTGCAGTCGTGAACAGCACCTTTCTGTTCCCGACACCCTTTCTCTTTTAAACGTAACAGGCCCAGTCCAGCAGCTGTGAGCAGTCATCCTTGCGGCATCGCTACGACGCTGTCGTGGGTGATTACGGTGCGCAGTGCAGTCGAGAAGGGCCGCTGGTGACAAAGCAGTTGGGGTCGTCGGCAGCGTCTGCGAGAGATAGCAGACACACCGGCATCGGCATCAAACGGTGCAAAGTAGACGGCAGTTGGTGTGGCTGCGAGTAACATCTCACCTATCACGGAGCTGCATAAATTTAAATTAAAACATCTGGTCAGTCAATTTCACGTAGGCAATATTGGTGTGTGACAGTGAACAGTGTTCAAAAGGTTATTTTACGTGTGTAGGCAGTGCATATCTAGCCAATATGTCAGAAGGTGAAATATCGGGTGACGAACAAGTAGGATTACCTCCACTTAGTAGGGAAGGACGGTTTCTCAACAGGAAAATAGACAAATCCATAAATAGAATTGAGAATAAAATAAGTGACAATAATAATGAAATTAAGGACATGTTTAGACAGATAGCAGCTACTCTAACCAAAACCCAGGAAAAAATAGCTAAAATAGAATCTTCTCAAAACAAAACCCAGGAACAAATAGCTAAAATAGAATCTTCTCAAAACAAAACCCAGGAACAAATGGCTAAAATAGAATCTTCGCAAAACAAAACCCAGGAACAAATGGCTAGAATGAAATCGGCTCAAACTAAAATAGAATCTTCTCAAAACAAAACCCAGTAGCAAATGGCTGGGGTAGAATCGGCTCAAACTAAAGCTCAGGGACAAATATTAGGTCTCAATAATAGGCTCGAGGGACATATCAAACAGTCAGGTGAAGAAAAAATTCAAATGCGCCAAGATATCGCTGAGCTAACACATAGATTAGATAATATTCATGTTTTAGTAACTACTGAAATAGAAAAGAGTAATGTTTTGTTACGTGAGGAGATAGAAACAAATAATATTAAGATACGTGACGAGATAGAAGTTAATAATATTAAGATCCATGAAGAGCTTATATTACAAACCGAAAATATTCGGAAAGAGTTACAAGAATCTATCCAAGAGATTTCTACCAGGAACGTAGAAAATTATTCGATAGAAAATCCTGCTTTAAACCAGCTATCCCAGCAAGTGGAAAAATATCATGCTGAGATAGTGAATAATAAATCTTTAATCTCTGATATCTATAATGATATTGAGACAGTCAGAGATAGTGACAACCAGCAGTCGGCAGAATGTTCAAACTGTGGTGACAGTCGAAACGCGGAACCGTTAAACCGTGTGTCCAATACTGAGCTCCAGTTGCGCGAAATTAATAAACAGTTAGCAGAGTTCAATGCAAAAGATAATATGACTAACAGTAAAAACAGTTCTACCAACATTGCTAGGAACGATAGTCATACCGTTAGTGAAATTTTAAGCGCTGACAATATAATTGTAACACGCATGTCAGTAGATAAAAAAAAACGATGCGACTACTTCCTCGCAATGTGAAGTGGACAAAACAAGACCAGTTAATGATTGTGGAGGAAACTGTCATTCAATAGTGACCTCAGAAGCAGCAAATAAATTTCCGACGTTCAACCCAGAGGGTGGCTTGCATCCTATTATATTTGTAAAAGCCATAGAGAATTCATTTTCTGTTAACTGGCATGATAGACGAAAATACAATTTATAATCGGACAATTACAAGCCAGTGCTACTGAATGGGATATTCTAAACCGTTGTGAATTTAAGACATGGGATGATTTTATGACCCAATATAAAGAAAAATATTGGTCAAAAGGGGAGCAACAACGTCTTACTCTTGAATTATTATACCCACCCTATTATTCAAAACGTTGGGGAGGATTCAGAAAGTATTTTGAATGACATTTAAATCGGGTAAAAGTGATAGAGCATCCCATAATGGAAGAACATCTAATCAGGGTATTGATTAGTAGACTACCTTATTATGTTAAGGAAAAAATTATAGAAAGGGAATGGTCACATTCGAGAGATTTATTAAATTACTTAGAACAGGTCGAAAATTTAAACAAAGAAAAGGAGGACGAACAACTTAGGAATAACCGAGAAAATAATGTTCGGAACAACGGCAATAATCGATTTGGCAACAACGCAAATCAAAGTCGTTTTTGTCAAGTTAAGAGACCCTATAAAGATACTGGTAGTATAGGGAATAAAGAAGGTGGTTCTAAGGTACGTAAAATACGTGGTCAAGGTAATCAATCGAACACAAAACTGATCACAGATAATGGCGAGATCATAGGTGACATCTTCAGAGAAAATTCGGGACACTAAAACCGTCCCTTAGTGCGGGTCTACTAAAGCGGACCGTAGATTTATGTTCTATACGATCCACTTGTATTTTTTCTATAAATCGATCGGATAAAGATAGTATACAAGATGATCTCCTGTTTCAAGAGAATAACATAAAGAAAGTAAGGAATTTTAAACCAGTCATGAAGGGTTTCATCAAAGATACAGAAGTGAATATCATTATTGATTCTGATAGTGAGGTTAGTATACTATCTAAACAATTATTTAAAATCAAGAGGAAATATTGAAAATTTCCAACGTTGCCAGTAAGTAATGTAAGAATTTTATGGGTTACTGGCAAGAAAAGTCAAAACATCAATTAAGAAGTTTTACAATTAACCAGCAAGCTTTCTCACATTCATTTCTTGTAGTGGATAAATTAAATATAGCCTTAATCTTAGGTGTTTATTGGTTATATAAGCATGAGGCTCTCTTGGATTTTAAGAATTCCACTCATACAGTTTATATAGAAAACCGTATAGTAAGATTTAAGTTTGACCACCTCAAAGATGTGGATAATAATTATGAGTCTCTGCATCTTAAATACGTGGATGCCATGCACTTATCATTATATAGTGAGGAGGCAGCAGAGGAAGGTTATCATTCTGATTTCAATGATAGTATCTATAATGAAATAAAAGATAAGTGTTATTCAAATACATTCCTTTCTCAGCAGGAGAAAGAAGGGTTTGAATTAGTATTATTAAAATTTAAGTCAGTTTTTGTTCGCCTAGTATTAGATGCTAGGGAATTAAATAAAATCATTGAGATGGAAAGGGACAGACCGTTACCTATGGAGGAAGTACTTTTAAGAATTGCAAGATCTCGTTATATGAGTACTATGGACTTAACTGCTGGATATCATCAAGTTACTTTATATCCTCACTCAAGAGAATATACAGCTTTTCTCTTTGAAGGTAAGTCTTACCAATTTAAGGTGTTACCATTTGAACTTAACATATCTCTGGCAATCTTTATAAGAGCGTTAGACTCTGCATTAGGTCCACAACTGTCCCATAAGATAATAGTGTACGTTGACGACATCCTTTTACAAGAATATGGGAAGAACATCTCTCTGTTTTACAGGAGTTGTTCGAAAGGTTGATTGCTGATGGTATCACTTTAAAATTGTCTAAATCATATTTTTGGAGAGAAGAAGTGAGGTTTTTAGGACATATAGTGAATAGTGAGGGAGTAAGACCGGATCCTCAACGTATTGAAGCTATTGCTAAATGCCCTAGTCCTAGGAATAAGAAGCAGTTAAAATCCTTCTTAGGAATGGTAAGTTTCCTGAGAAGATTTATTCCAGGAACTGATATTACAAATCCTAAGCTTTTAGATTTGCTTAAACAGAAGTCTGTGTGGACTTGGGGACAGGAAGAAGAATTAGTTTTCAATAGAATAAAGAATGCTTTAATAAACGCGAAAATGCTATACCATCCAAAATTTGAAGAAGAATTTTGTATGTATACAGATGCCTCCGATTAAGGAATTTCGTGTGAGATCTTTCAGGGCGAATTAACTGACGAAAATGGATTACATCGTCCTATAGCTTTTGCTAGCGAAACTTTGAATAAACACGAAAGAAATTACTTCGTAACGGAAAAAGAAGCTCTTGCAGTTGTTTGGAGCTTCCAAAGGTTTCGTGCTCACTTGACCTGTGTGTGGACATGCTCCAAAATTTTATAATGTGACTTTGTTTTTAAATTTTAAAATTTTAATCTATTGACATGGAGTCAGCCACATTTTAACAACTTTTTTAATGTGAGCTTTATTGTATCCTTCTGAAGAAGGCAAAATTAATTTTGCCGAAAACTGGGTAAAGGTTTATAGATGTAAACTATTTTATGCAACTGGTCGGCTGAAACTGTGTTGACTCTTGGATTGTTTCGTGGATTACTTAGCGGAAGGAAAACTATTGTGTATACCGACCACCAATTCTAGGTTATTACACCGTAGGTTAATGAGATGGGTCTTGTATTTACAGGAGTTTCATTATGAAATACGTTATATAAAAGGTTCACAGAATGTAGTGTCAGATGCATTAAGCAGGCTTCTTCTAGGGATGGAAAATATTTCGATCACTGAGGTACCAGGGACTAACTATCATGTGTATTTCCTGACCGATAAAGAAAGTGAACAGAAAATGAAGCAAATAGTAACAGCTATTAAAGTTAACCAACGACTTGACCCTATCTTTGGTAAAATATTGCAAACCTTTGACAACAACAAGGACACTTATGTAGTTAAAAATAATTGGTTGTACTTTAATAATTTATTATATTGGAATGCGAAACCTGAACATAACTATTGGAAGATTTGTGTACCTGAAGCCGTCGTACATGACTTGGTAGTATACATACATGAAGGATATGGTCACTTTGGTATCCACAAATGGGTCAAACATCTCATGAAGTTTTACTATTTTAGGAATATGACACGTATAGTTAGAATTATTATTCGAACATGCGAATTGTGTCAGAAGGTAAAACTAGGAAATAGTCCCCATAATTATAAATTATATTCTATAATTCCTCTTGGAGTATGGGATATTCTCTCAATAGACTTTTTCGGCCCTTTACCTCTCAGCTCAGGTGGTTTTAGTTATAACTTTGTAATACTGGAATGCTGGTCGAAATATGTGAAGTTGTACATGTTGAAAAGAGCAGCAACTTCAAGTGTAATACGTTGTCTTAGTAGAGATTATTTTGTTAATTGGGGCACACCTAGGAGAATATTATCTGATAATGGTAGTGCTTTTATCAGCAACAAATTTAAAGAGTTGTTAAGGTCATATAATATAAATCATATTCTCATTTCCAAATATCATCCACAAGGAAATCCGGTGGAACGAGTAATGAAAGAGTTAGGGAGACTTTGTAGGACATATTGTGCTTCCAGACATACACGATGAGCTAAGTTAATTCCAGAATTTGAAAAGATATTGAATGAATTGCCTCATTTAAGTACTGGTTTAGCACCACTTGAGATCTTAGGTAAACGTATCATAGGAGAACCTTTATTGATATTCCTTGGCCTCCGTTAAATGAAATTAATCATACACAGGAAAATGATATTAAAGAACAACTGATTAAAAACGCTGAACAACGAATCAGGAAGTATAATGAGCAAGCTAAGGTACCCTGTTACCAGATTGGAGATTTGGTACTTGCTTTGTCTCATCCTATGAGTCGTAAAGAAAACAAAGAATGCAAGAAGTTTTTTTTTTTAGAACTTTGGTTAATCGATCATACACATCGATCGATAATCGTTGAAGAAATATATATATATATATATATATATATAAGTTCTAAAAAAAGAAACGTCAAGAAGACTACGATAAATGTTTTTTTAGAACTTTGGTTAATCGATCATACATATCAATGAAGAATTTTTTTTTTATCTGTGGCTATAACAACGACCACAAACTGAAGAATTTCTTTTGACCGTCTTATCTATGAGACAACTTAGAAATATTTTAACAAGAGTGACTGTTAAAGACTTCTTCCCTCGGCGCAAGAATATTGCAACGTATAAAGATTTTACATGAACATATTTTTTTTTAAATTTTATATAAATATTTGGGCGAGTGGACACCTCAAGGATTACGAAGTCTGACACGGCCACATTCAACCCTAATCATACAAGATGAGTGCTTTTGAAGATAAGGTTTTAGCACACGTTCCGCCGCACGAAGAGGTCGTTCCGCCGCATGCTGAACTGTGTTTGAGCTACTTTTCACTACATTGATTAATGAGATATAAATGTATGTAGGTCCACGAACCAAAACGAAAGTAGTTAACCTTCGAAAGGTTTCGTATGAATATTCAAAGATTGTAATAAGTTAATTCTTGTGAGGAAGTATTTGAAGAGTGTTAGATTATGACGTCCAATTTATCTTATATATAAAATAGTCGAAGAACTGATAAGGCATGTAACACCACATCGCGACCATAGAATTAGAATCACCATATTTCGACATTTTTCATCGTTTCGTAATTTTAATTATTTGTTAAGAGGCAGAAATTTCTGATTTTCCAAAATTTTTAGTAAATTCAAATTATATCAGCGTAACTCAGAATAATAATATCCAGGGAATAAGTAGATCAAAACACCTCGTATATCAGAAATCATTTGCCAGATTGCCCTTCTAATAGTACCCGCAGTTGAGTTACTCGCTCTCTATGTGATTAACGCTCTATGTGATTAGCTCTATGCCATTAGCTCTCTATGTGATTACTCTCAGTATTAAGTGCTTAATACCAAGATATCATACGTGCTTTATTTCGAAGATAGAAAGGAATCCGAAAAATTATTTATTTATTATCGTGATCATGAGCTAATGCGTGCAATATCTTTGGAATTTGATCGGTATAGACTAGGAAGGAAGAATTTGAAACTTCGCCTTCAGTCAATAAAGTGATTGATATTCGTGATATTAGAATTCGAACTTATTTGCAAGTTTTAAGGAAATAACTTTTAAAAAACTTATCTGGAATAATTGAAGTTCATAGTCAATGTAATAGGATCCAGAGACTTTAATGTAAATGAGACTTTTACGGAAATACTCAGGAATTGTGAACTTACGAAGTGTTTTCTGTGAAAGTGATTTGGTTGCAACTATTAATTTCAAAATAGAGAATCTGTGAAACGTAAAAACAAGTCTTAAACTGTTATTCAAGTATTTAGTTCCATAATATGGTCCAAGATTATTCTAAAGGTGAACATATAATAATATCTATGAAGGTTTTTATTCGGTTTATTAAATATCAGCCCCTGAGTAACAGAATTTCATCCTCAAACATTACAAAAAGTCTTTACGTTTAAATAATGCACAGAACCAAAATTTACAGTGTTAAAAATTCAAGAAACATATTAATTTTATTAATTACGAAGAAGTACCTGGTCTACCAACTTAAATTTCATACTGGGATGACTTGTACATCCATTACAAACTGTGAAAGTCAAGCCGAAATGTACAGCTTACAAGTCACAAACTAAAGCCAAATACAAGCCAACCGAAGCCGAGTCACAGGCATTATTCGTTTGTAATATAATTCTCAGACTGAGAATAGCCGGTGCAAACTAATTTTTCAGTTTACAGTTTCGTCAGTACATTACGTAATAGAATACGATAGAGAACATATTTAATTATTCTTTTTATTAAGATCATTTCTTTGACTTGTAAAAAGAATGTCAGAATTTAATATATCAGTCAGAGCGCAGTAAAAATCAGCCCTAGAGTAGTACAGTATTGTTCGTTTTTTTCTTTATTTTGCAAGGACACAACAACATTTCTATAAAAAACAATAATAAATGGTGTGGAGCATAAGCATAGATAAAAGGCAGTAAGCAGTAAGAAAGAGTGAAGAATAAAAATGTTCAGGGAAATTTCAAAGTACAAAAATACAAGTACGTTAGGAAAACTATGAACAGGAAATGTTGGAAAAAACTGGAGAATTTGCAAAGGAAATGGTCGACTGCAGAAGTAATGAAGCATACATAAAAGTGAAAACAACCTTAGGAGAAATTACAAGCAAGAGCGGTAAAGTTATTCTTATGTTTAAAGCAGAAGATAGAGCGGGTAGTTGGAAGGAGGGGGGGGGGGAGGGAGGGGAGACTTTTCTCATGTCAAGCTAGAAAAAGATATTAGAGTTGATATGGAATACGTAGTTGATCCAGTATTAGATTCTAAAACAAGTAAGAATGCCTTGAAATCAAATAATTTCTAAAATTAATGGAGGAAATAGAAACCAAACGACTGTTAAAGTTGTTGGTATGAGAAATGTACGGTATTTGCTACTTGCCAGCGGACTTTCGGAGAAATATTATCCACACAATTCCGGAGATAGCAATGGCAGATAAGTGCCAGAAATACAACAAATTCAGCTTAACAGCTCATTCAAGGAAAAGAAGTCATGACGGGCCGCATGAAATCACACATCAGGTGTCTAGAACACTTTGAGAGGAATTAAGGACGACACTCTGATATGATGTTAGTAGATGCTTCCTAAAATTTTCATCAAGAACTCCATCAGTTAGTACTTTATAAAATTGTAAGGATAATTCCTAATCAGTAGCACTACGATTTTTGTAGGTACCTGATAACGGTAGTGGGTGTCAATTACAGACCATCATATATATTATTTCTCATCGGTGTTTTTTGTGGGTACGCATTTCTCTCGTATTACGTATCCAAAATTAATGATTGAGGTATCATTTTCTATATGTCATTCTCCACTAATGACGAAATATACACAAATAGTTTAAAGTTATTGTTTCCAAAAAAAGTTTACTTAAAAAAAATGTACTGTTCCCACAATCTAAGTTGATACCCGGCGAACGATCGTAAATGGGTCATGTATTTACGGTTGTTCCCATCAGCCAACACTCCGAGTATCAAGTTAGTTTGCGCGGCCAATATAAAAGTAATGTAGAAGGTGGCATCTATTGACAATCTGTTTAACTTACATATACGACAGTTCTTGCAGTACTTTAGATTCTTTATGCAAGCCAAAAATCTTCTTTAATGTAAGTATAGTTTATCACACGATTTCAGTTACACATGTCGATGTAACGACGAAAAATACGCAAATAATTTAACGAACAGTTACTTTTAAAGAAAATTGCTATAATTCTGTTAATTACAAATCTTAACTCTAATCAGTGATTGAAAATGGTGCAAGATTAGTGGTTACTCAGTTAGTCGAGGGTATCATTACTGCTAAATTCATTGACTCCGGTAAAATTGTGCTAATACCCCACATCTACCTCACACCTTCTGATGCAACCATGCCTTTCCAAATGATAAGAAGCCAATTCGCAATAAAAGTAGCCTTCGCTTTGACCATAAATAAAGCAGAAGGTCAGACGCTTCAGAGAATAGGATTATATTTACCAGAACTTGATTTTTGCATGGATAGTTATACGTGGCTTTTCACGAGTTCGCTCATTCAGTGATATTTATGTTTGTGCCGAAGACACACATAGCTAAAACGTTAACGATGATCACGTAATAACTAAGTGACTAGCATTGTTATCAAAGAAGTTTTGTAAAATTTAACAAGTTTTCAAAATGTTCAAATGTTTGTAAATCTATCGGTCTCATTTGCTTTGTTATTAGTCCGCAGCCTACAAAATACTTAATCTAAGGTAAACTAACCTAAGGGCAACACAAACACCCATGCCCGAGTGAGGACTCGAACCTCCGACGGCTAACGGCCTCGCGCATCTCAGCACAGTGCCCCAGTATGCACGGGTAAGCTGCCGCGGCGAACAAGATTTAAAAAAATAAAATAAAAACGGAAAAGTTAATATATTATTTTTATGTATTTTACAATCAATCATATATTACTTAATTACATAAATTTTCTTACAGTGAGTCTAATAATTGTTACTACTATTCAAAGTTGATTATCTTTTGTACATATGTACTTTCATCTGCCTTTTCTCCATCACTATCTTCCCTATCTGTGACTCTTCGAATTATTCTTATGGGTCTACTAGTAATTAGTTATTACTAATACTAACAAGGAAAGTATATGGCCTCGAACAAACATGTCTGTATGAACGTTTGGTTACAGGATCTCTATGTACACCTCAATGAGCTGGTGGATGTCATTTTTCTACAAAGCTCTGCAACCATGCTCTAGATAGCACTGTAGATGTAATTGTAGACGCCATACGTAATGCAGATATCTTAACTATAAGAGACGTAATAATCATCGTACATGTTCTCTAGCGAATTGTCCTCAAAAGCCGTGATAATAGTTGCAACTTCAACCTTCTTCCCGAAAGACTGTTGGTATTCACTGCCACTGCTTCCATCGCCTCTTCCCGCACTTACCGTAGCACTACCGCTTGCAATGAGTTGTTCGTCATTATCATCGCTATTATCGTTATTATGAGTTTGTAACAACAGTATCTAACTTATGCTCATATTTCTGTACCATAACAAATACGAGAAAGCATGCGAATGATTCATCTTCTACACTAATACCATCTTCACGAAGAAGGGTTCTTCGTAACTTCACCTCAACTAATCGCAATACATTAGCAGGATTGATTATCAATCGCCGCTCCATCTGACTCTTCACAACACAAATGTCACAAAACGCAACTTCGGAGGCACACTGCACTGTCCCTACTGGCGAACCGACAGGTCAAAGTGCAATGCGGCTTGGCACACGCAGAGGCCTCTAACGGACGACTGCAGAGTTCTGCAGATGCGGGAGTATCACTAGTGCAATAAGGGATCTTTACATTATCTCTCATACGATTTTGGTGTATATGTGTTTGTTCGGGCCCAAGTACTTTCCTTGTAAGATTACCTGACATAGTCGGGTCTGGAGGTGATGTAACTGTTTTATAGTTTTCAAAATGACAAGCGAAGATTGCACACTAACAATTTATTAAATGATGACTTGTTTCGGTGCACTGTGTAACCATCATCTGTTATAATCTGGTCATAAAAATGGGTATAAAATAACAAGTCCAACATTGCACTTAGTAACTTTATAAAAATACATAAGTTAAAAACATAACAGCTTACAAAATACTCAAGTATTTTGTAAGCTGTCATTTTTAGGGGACTTAACTACGGGGTCATCAGTCCCTAAACTGACAAACTACTTATGAACAAACTAATACTAAGGACGGCACAAATATCCATGCCCGAGGGGGATTCGAACGCCCGACCGTAGTGGCCGTGCAGACCGTGACTGGAGGGCCTCAGTCCCCTCGGCCACCGTGGCTGGCTGGCATGTTTTTAACTTACGTATTTTTTATATAGTTTCTAAGTGCAATGTTGCACTTGTTATTTTATACAAAATCTTTTTTATGGCCAGATTATAACATATATGTGATCAGATGATAGTGACACAATGCACCGAAAGCGGTTATCATTTAATAAATTGATAGTTTGCGATCTTGGCTTGTCATTTTGAAAACTATATTACTAATACCGTACGTAAATGTTGGATGTAAATGGCCCACGTTCATTTCATCGGCCACCGTGGCTGGCTGTCATGTTTTTAACTTATGTATTTTTTTATGTAGTTACTAAGTGCAATGTTGCACTTGTTATTTTATACAAAATCTTTTTTATGGCCAGATTATAACAAGATGATAGTGACAGTGCACCGAAACCGGTCATCATGTAACAAATTGTTAGTTTGCGATCTTGGCTTGTCATTTTGAAAACTATATTACTAATACCGTACGTAAATGGCCCACGTTCATATCATTTCTTTCCTGGTGAAAATAGTTACTGTGCGTAAGCATATCGACCATTCAACAAGTGAACAGGAAATTTTCATGGTTCGAGTGGTAGCGCTGTTGGTTGCATACGTACTCCAGCTCCCTGCATGCTGAATCAGTTAACGATTGTAAATCGCTCTCTCTCTCTCACACACAGACACACATTCCGTTTATTATTTTTCCATTTGGTTCTGTTTTTATAGAGATTACTGCACATTCGATAACTGCTTCATGCGAACTAAAAATTAGTTTTCCACTGTTGCAAATTGAGAGAGACAGGGAAATAGTTTCACGTCGCTTGTAAAGCACAGCAAAGTGCCAAAATAAAATAAATTTAAATAACAATAGGTTTTAGTTATGAAGTTTAGATTTTATGAGCTTTATGGTTCGTCGCCCACAAAACTTTTCACGGTGGCTCGCGTGTCGGGGAGCAGCCACTCGCTAATTGCGACCAGTTAGCAGTGTACACGTTCGCTAGCGCCTCACTCCACCACAGCCGGGCTTCCGCTCCGGGAGAACCTGTGCATGAATAACGCGATGCGGCGCGCGACCAGACTTTCATCAGAATACGCGCAGACAGCCTGTTGCCCTTCCACTCCAACTCCACCCGCCTACCCCTGAACCTCCCCCCTAACACCCCCCCCAACCCTACCCCACAGTTCCGCACTTCCACTGTTCGCAGCTGACACAAAAACTGAAAATTAAATCCGGATGCGAACGATGGTATCGCTGCCGAGTTTATTAAGCCTCAGGGCGCGCCAGTGCCGGCAACATCGTCCAAATTAAATTCAGACGCAGCAGATATCATCCCCCCTCGGCCAGGAGGAAATGCAAATCGCGAAGCAAAATTCTGCCGCCGGCGGAAACGAAATATTTGCAGCAGAGCAGAAGGGCGCCGCTGCGGTGCACTTTGCTTGTAAGCATCCTCAAATGAGTGCCGCTGTAATTGCTTTAAGACTGCATATTTGCGAACGAAGGACTTGGGTACTTCCAGTTTATGCGGGAAACAAGTCTCCGATGCTAATTTATTTTAAATACGGTAATTGCTCTCCTAACTATTTGCATGAGACGCTCATTTTACTTTTTATCTCTTTTCTAAGAGCTCTTGTTCATACTGCTGCCAGAAGATACCACATTTCCAAGAGTGTCCTTTGTTAGACTCCTGTATTTCTTTTCGTGCATTGTCTGTTAAATCAAAGCCGGCCGCGTTGGCCGAGGGGACTAAGGCGCTCCAGTCACGGTCTGCACGGCCACTACGGTCGGGGGTTCGAATCCCCCCTCGGGCATGGATATTTGTGCCGTCCTTAGTTGTAACTAGTTCATTAGTAGTTTGTAACTTTAGGGACTGATAACCCCGTAGTTAAGTCCCATAAGCTCTACAAACATTTGAATCCCCCTCGGGCATGGTTATTTGTACCGTCCTAGTTCATAAGTTTAGGGACTGATGACCCCGTAGTTATGTCCCATAGACTACACAAACACTTGAATTGTTAAATCAATTTAGTTTCTTTCCACTAAGAAATCTTATTATTTTGATATTTTCCTGTACGGAGTTTTCATAGGGTTAGTAAACGTTGTTCATCGTTAGACTAAAATCGGAGATAAGCACTATACTACGTCATGGACGTTATCAGATGGGGTCTCTCGACGATGACCGGAGGAGAATGACCAATGTAGATTATGGCTCCCCACACTACAACGATGGGTGTTGACCCCTTGTGCCACTGTCGTATACACTCCAGATATTTTGGCTCCCCTGCACGACGACACACATGTGTACTATCATTGGCAGCGAGTCAGAAGCAACTGTCATAACCTGAAAATGACTCGTCTCGATTTGTCCTTCGATAAACGCCTATCTCCGCACCACTGAAGGAGAGCTAAACGAAGTTGGGGCGTTAGTGGAAGACGCCCTAACGGCATGCGTGTTGCGGCGAGCCATAACCTACCCTCACCGTTCTCCTCTGATGATCGTCGAGGGAACATTGAACAGTGCACGGGACAAACAAACCATCACTGAAGCCGTCTTGGTACCGTTCATGCACCAACACTGCAATATTTTTTTTCCAACAGGACGATGCATATCCACTTGTATCCAGTACCACCCAACGTGCTCTTCGAGTTGTGTACGTCATCTACCGTGGCAAGCACGATCCTCAGATGTCTCCCAATGAGGATGCATGGGACCTAATGAAACGTCATCTTGTGCAATCAGCAGTACCGGCACGAAATCTGCCGCAACTGAGGCACCAGGTGAAAACTGAGTGGCAGGCTGTTCCGCAAGATTACATTCGTCACTTCTACGATCGTCTCCGTTGGAAAATAGCAGCTTGCATTGCTGCAAAAGGAGGGTTTACACGGTACTAGCGTCAACATTACGCATGCACTCACGTGCGTATGGCTTTGTCTGTATGATCGTCTGTTGTATACATTCTCAAGAATCTCTCAATAAATTTTATTCTGCTGGTTCGACGAATTCATGGTGTTCTTTTTCCATTTTTCAAGAGTGTAGTTCACTGAACTACTTAAATTGAACTACGTAGTTCATCCGAACTACTTAACTAGTTCAGTAAGAAGAACTATTCCGAAAGAAACGGTTCTCTAAATGGAACTACTTTTCCCATCCCTACTTGCCACAGCACAGATACTATGGAAAATAGTATCTCGACTGTGACAAGTGTACATAGACCTGTCCGCAGAGCGCAAGAAACAATTAATATAACATCTTCATTGTAAATACTGCATTGATTGTGGCTAGATATTCTCCGAAATAAAAGTTATGTGTAAATAAAGGGCAATATGGCAACGACCAGTGATTGGTATCGAATAGAAAAAGTAACCCATTGGATTCACAATAAAAATTTTCTGAGAAAATACCTTTCTTCTGACTTTCATTTTAGACAGCCAGATGAAGGCTTATACGCCACATTAGTCAAATGTTTTTCCTCAGTGAACCTATGGTCGCAAGGATGGATTTATTTACTGCCCAGCTAATTTCATATCAGACTGACCCACAGAAAAGCATGACCGCTTTTAACTAATCATTACATAAATACGCTAACACGAAACTTTCGGCCGCGGTCTTCCTCAGACTTATATATATAGTCCAGGCAATTGGTGCTCAAAACAGCCTGTTTCGTAACAAAATTCCGAAAGTTTTTTTCTCAACGGATCTCCATGTTTTTGGGGGCGCTGAATTCGAATTACAAGTTTGCTGCCTTGTAGGAGGTCGACTTCACAACGAAAAACTAAAGAAACCTCAAAATTTTCGCACTTTTTTTCAGTTTCTTGCTTGTATCTCGAAAACTGTGCGTTTCTCGAAGATGTTCATTCCGAGCAAAATTCAAGTAGACGAAATTTCCTACAAAATGCACTACTCATGTTTGATTTTCTGATGAGCAGTATAGGCGCTAGAACTGAATGAAAAAGAGCAAATGCTTGGCCCTTCTGCGAAAACGTCAAAAACGCACACTTGCACGCTCTACAACTCGAGAAATATACATGTTATCAACAAAATCCCTGCTCCACGTGAAAGTACATTAAATTTCCTACAAGGGACGTCTATAATATTCCATTTCCTCGTATTGGTGGGAAGCACCAAAAAGAAAATTATGAGCAATGCTTTCTGCGCTCTATAGTGTAACGCCCCCTCCCATCTGCCTATCTGTCGCCGGCGCTATATTTTCGATGTGTTGTACTGAAAAATGATATTTTGAATGGATTAAAGAGAAAGTATGTTTAAAAAAAAAAAAAAAAAAAAAAAAAAAAAAATTAAATTATACTTATATCATGTTAGCCATTGAACAGAAATCTGAAGTTACATAGTAACATTTAGAACATTTTAGTTACATGACACTGAGCAGAAAACTGAATATGAAATCAACATGCGTTATGAAATGAGTGAGTGTCGAGCCCAGGATTGGGTTTCAAATGTTGTGACAAAACCTCCTACACCACTTGAAAATACATTAAAGGTCCATCAGCCGAGTCAAAGTGGTCGAACCCTGTCCCCACCCCGTAACGGGACGTCCTTCCATTCCTTTGTTGGCCAGTTCCCTTCTAATTGGTTCACCCTTCAGACACTTTCGAGCTAGTTTAGTCAGGCCACAGTTGCCAAAGTGTTGTGGTCGAATCTTTGAAGCTGCAATATTTTTATTTTGTTTTTTATTTATTTATTTATTTTTATTTTTATTTATTTATTTTTTTTTTTTTTTACTTTTTTTTCAAGTTTTTATTGTATATACATGCATAAAGTCTCATGCGGAAAGTGTAACTTCTGACAAACTTTATTTATTTGTCCACTACAGCTATTTCGCCGTATTTGGCATTGTCAAGTAGTTTTTCATTTGATGGTAACACACACACAGCATCTGTGCCTCTATATAATTTTTATAGGTACCTTTTTTTTAGAAAGTCGTTTTTTTAATAATTTTTAATGAAATGACTTTCTTATTTGATAGTTGTTTTCATTTTGTTTAGCCTCCAAAAACAAACAGAACCGTTGAGAAAAAAACCTTCGGAATTTTGTTACGGAAAAGCCACCATTTGACTGGGCTAATATATGTATATATCCCCTTTTTCATATACTGCATCTCATTTTTCGCCTGACATCGCCTCTGCTTGTTGTATCCCCATCGTTACCTTCCCTATCCACTTTCCCCCCTCTTCCTCTCCTTCCCCCTCCCCCTCTCATCCCTTCCACTTGTCATGAGTCTGTGTTGGACGGCCAGAGATGGCTGACTTGTGTGGATGAGTGTGCCTGAGTGATTGTGTTGATGAGACCACTCATTGTTTGAAGAAGGCCGCGGCCGGAAATTTAGAATTGTGTATGTGTTTGCGCCTTTTATTGTGTCCGTCGGCGGCTCAATGTTCGTCTTTACGGTGAGTTGTTCCCTATCTACATATAATTCTGTTTATTACCAAGTTTTCACTGGAATCACAGGCGAATTTTGATTCCCCGTCTACATATGACACATTGGGGAACTATTTTACCTGTCCAGTTCACAAAGAACATAATTCCCGATTATTCCTGCATTTGTAATTACTATTAATTAAGTTGGTATTCTATTTAAAAAAATCACACCTGGTCAGCTATATGTTGCAGCAAGTAGAGTACAATCCTTTGGTGGTATGAAATTTTATGTTTGTAAACATAGAGAACAGGGACATAGTAAGAATTTTTACGAAAAATGTTGTTTTTACCGATGCTTTTTAATACTAAATTGTGAAATAAAGCAATTAATTCCCTCATTTGTGTCTTTCATTTTCTTATGTTTCTTGCCCTTTCTTCAACTGTTTTCGTAGCATTCACATTCAACCTGTAAATTTACCGTGCTCAATAAGTTCCCACTACATTGAAAATGTTTTCACTTTCATGTCTTTGCAAATACAGCTGTTCGAATTTCGACCACAGGCAATACTAGTGTCTATAAATGTTTGTAGAAGTGTCGTTGGTGGAGGGCATGGTGTAGGCCGAAGCAGGAGCCAGCAGCTCTCAGCGGAAAGCAATCTGGACTGCCGGCTTTGACGGCTGTGGGCGTGGCGCCCTGCCGTCTTTCGCAGCTCCAAGTTATCCCAGGCGGAACTCGAGTGTGAGTGCGTTTAAGCAAACGCACCACGGTATGCAGAACAAGGCGCCGGAAAGCGGAATCCGCCGGAAGGGATATTGCCAAAGTTTTGCTCTAGTTCTGCGTTTACTTTAGCGTCACAGCAGGCAATTCTACAGTTTAGTGGTGTCAAAGGCGTCCCCGTACACGTTCACCGTGATTCCTCACAAGTGCGACACACGAATAAAAAGTGCGTGAAAAAGAATCGTCCGATTAAAAAAAGACATTAGTATTATCTGGTTTGAGATATATGCGCGTGAACAACGTACTGTTGGAAAGAGCAAATTCTCCAGATTTACATTGTTCCAGGTAGGTATTAGCAGTGGGCGCCCACTTCAGTAGTGAAAACGACAGATATGCGTTTTATGCAGTGGCGGACCAAGGCAGTCGGAGGCCCGGGGCGGCGGCAAAACAAAATGAGGACACCGGTCAACTTGGAGACTATGTACTACTAACTTTTGAGATTTGGAGGCCACCAAAGAAGAGCGGCACGGGACAGTCTAAAAAATTATCTTTCGAGATTTGGGAGGGGCCGAAGAACGAGAGGCTAGGGGCGCCCCCTCACACACACACACACACACACACACACACACACACACACACACACTCCAACACACGTATTGGAAAGAAGCTACATGTTGTACACATTCATCTGCTAGTATCTGAATAAACAAAGAGCATAAATGGATATTATTTAAAATTTCGCCCTTGCCCGATGGCCACACCTTAAGCAACCACTGGAATCATGTCCTACGTTTTACTATCAGTAATAGCCCTTCATCGTGACCTTCTTGCGATATATGGTGCGGATCGTCGTATAGCACAAAGCCTTAGATGATGGGGCAACAATAATTGCGAGAAATAAGTTTTTTGTGTGAAGGCAAATAGTCGGGCCATCCCCGAGTATCTGTCGCAAGCTTTGAACGAATTCCGCAGAGTTTAAATAGGTGTCCGTAGAAATCCGTTCGCCTTGCACTTCCGACAACTTAACACTGTCCCAGATATCGGTCAGACGTGTGTTGCGTTGACGTTTACACATGAAACCATATAAAATTCTGCTACTGAAAGCTACTTGTGAGTGTGACATACAACAAAGTGTGAAGCTCTGTAATTTAGTTCTTGGCAATATGGAGGGAGACAGATTTGTTCTACGCTTAGTGTTTAGTGACGCGGCAACATTACATTTAAATGCGCACACCTCGCTGAAGCGACGTTATCACATTCCAAATCACTTTCGCATTCACGCAGTCCAGTGTCAAAAGCAACACTAATTACATTTTCAAATCATGATGTTGGTATGTCAGTTTCATACCCTCGCCTTAGCCAGGAATATTGAAACATAGGCTAATACGTAGGTACACCAAATTAATTGTAACTCACAGAGTGAAGTTTCACTGTGAAATAACGATCACGTATCTTCACTTGTGGTTTGTCACTTTGTAGTGACCGTCATAAAGCATCTATGGGATACGGAACAACCACATAATGTTGTACAATATGATAAGGACTCTGCAAAAGTATATATTTTTCCCCTTCGTGGGGGAAGCTTTACGGTCTATTTTACTTTGACGGGAACACTGCTCCATGATACACATATCCCGATATCCTTGAGAACTTTGTTTTCCCCCAGTGGCAGATTGATCCGAACGTATTCATTTATCAACAGGATGGGGCACCACCAGCCTAACATATAGAAGTGCGGGAATTTTTAAGTCACAGGATTACTGATCGGTCTCACTGGACCCAATGATTGAACGTTACATTACTGGCCTCCAGGGGTACCGGACCTGATTTTATCTGATTATTTCATGTGGGCGTTATTGAAGACTCTGGTTATGTCTCTCCGTTAAATGAACTGAGACACAGCATAACAGCAACTGTGTAGGCTGTAACTTAGGGCGCTCTCGCTTCATTGTGGGATCAATTTGAATACCGCATTGGCATACGCCGTACATGTCATTGGGGCATGAAGAACGCCTATGAAAAGGTAGTAATGAAAGAGCTTTTTGAGTTTCGCGTTCATCAAAAAGCAAAATTCATTGTATGTGTTTATTAGTTTCAGAAATGTACACGTACCAAGTCAGATTATTTTCTTTCAAACACCCTGTACTTTACATGACGTAATTTGTGGTGAGAAGATTATCGCAGAAATATAAATTTTACGTATTTGATCGTAGCAAATTTAATGAACACCACATGATAAATGAAGCAGCACAGGATTTCCGTAAAGGTTCCGCGTTTAATGTTGTAAACGAATGGCCTGCGTTGAGTGTTAATTTCCATTTCTTGATTGCATGTTCAGTTCTGTATAGGTTGAAAGGAAAACATTGACGCAATAAACACATCATAGACGGATTCACAGGGGTTTCACAATTCATCTCACATATTTTCTAAAGGTTGTGACTAGGACTTGTTGATCAAGTATTAAATGAGGAAGCCACATCCGGAAATGAAACTTCCTGGCAGATTAAAATTGTGTGCCGGAACCGGGACTCGAACCTGGGACCTTCGTCTTTCGCTGGCAAACAAGTTGTGAGGCGGCATCGTGAGTCGTGTCGGGATAGCACAGTCGGCTGTGCGATTGCCCGCGAAAGGCAAAGGTACCAGGTTCGAGTCCCGGTTCCGGCACACAATTTTAATCTGCCAGGAAGTTTCATATCAGCGCACACCGTTGCAGAGTGAAAGTTTCATTCTGCATATCCGGAAATGGCATCTTGAGACGTTATGAATACCTCTTGGGCTTCGATACTGTGAAACAAATCTCTTCCACTACTAGCTCTTTGTTTTCAATATTTTGAGAATGTGGCGACTGTATGGCAAACGTGGGCTCTAAAATGCACTAAACCAGTCGAATACTTGTGTTCCCTGGTATTGAAGATGACGAATTGCTAATATCTCTACAGGTATACATTTTAAATCTAACGTTTAACAATCTCTTTTTGGTTACTTTCCTACATAGTACGTTATCTCAAAATATAGAAAGTAAAGAGCTTCAAGTAGAGGACATTTTTTGCACCGTATCGAAGGCGAAGAAATACTAAAAGAGTCATCGGATGACGTTTAAAAACGTGGGTATTTTGCAAAATTTTATGCAAGTAATCACTTCTACAAGATCAACAAGTGTAGAACAGGATCGTTCAATAACACTGATGTGTGGTGTGTGTTTCCTGAAGAGGGACAGCAGTCTTTTTAGTAGTTCTGGATGACTGACTGATCTGGTTTTGTAACGCCAGATAATGTGGCTCTGCCGTACAGTTACGGCGAACAGCTGAAAGCAAGGGGAGACTACAGCCGTTAATTCTTCCTAGGACATGCAGCTCTACTGTATGATTATATAATTGCATACTGTTGGGTAAAATATTTCGGAGGTAAAATAATCTCCCATTCGGGGCTCCGGGCGGGGACTATTCAGGAGAATGACTTAGTCTAGAAAGACAACACTGGCATTCTACGGTTTGGATCGTGGAATATTAGATCTCTTAATCTGATAGGTTGAAGGTAGTTATAGTAGGGTTAAGTTCGGGGGAAGAGGAACAGGATTTCATGTCGGGTGAGTACAAGATTATAAATACCAAATCAGTTAGGGGTTTTACAAGAATAAGTCTAATGATAAATAAGAAAATAGGAATACGAGCAGCAAAGTGATCGCATTATCTTATACAAAGCCAACAACGACCACAGTAATACAAGCACACCGAGCGAGCTGGCGAAGTGGTAACATACTGGACTCGCATTCGGGAGGAAGGTGGTTCAAATCCATCTCCGGCCATCCAGATTTAGGTTTTCCGTGATTTCCCTAAATCACTCCAGGCAAGTGCTGTGGTGGTTCGTTCCAAAGGGCACGGCCGATTTCCTTCCCCATCCTTACCCGAAGAATCCGAGCGTAAGCTCCGCCTCTAATGACCAGGCTGTCGACGGAGCGTTATAAAATATTTTTCCTTCTTCCAATACAAGCTCATCCGATGATGATGGGATCGACATTTTTCAGTTAAGGGAGAGGAAAATTTAATTGTCATTTGGGACTGGAAATGAAAAATAGCAGGCGAATATGGACTTGGGGGAGAGGAATGAGGAAGCTGCCTTGTAGAATTTTGTTCGGAATATAATTTAATCATAAAAATACTTGGTTCAGGAATCATGAAAGAAGGTTGCATATGTGGAAGAAACCATGAGACACCGGAAGTACCAGACAGATTTTGTAATCGTACGACATAGACTTCAGAATCAGGTTTTAAACTGTTAAGACTAATGCAGGGGCAGAAAATGACTCTGACCAATTCGTATTGGTTATGAACTGAGGACTGAAACTGACAAAATTGCAGGAAGGTTGGAATATATGGAGATGGGAACTGGATATATGGAAGAAACCTCAAGTTTTGGAGATGTAGACAACATTTGACAGATATTTGGGAAAATCAGTAGAAGGGGAATAGGTATCTTTAAGAGATGAAATAGTCAAGGCAGCAGAGGACCGAATAGAAAGACAAGACCTACATAAAATTCTTGGCTTTCACATGAAATGATAACTTCATTTGATGAAAGGAGAAGATATAAAAATACAGTAAATGAAGGGTATAAAATGGAGTACAGATGAATGAGAAATGAGATTGACAGGAAGTGCAAAATGGCTAAGCTAGAGTAGCTGGAAGCCAAATGCAAAAATTTAGAAGAATGTATAACTTGGGAGAAAAATGGATACTGCATACAGGAAAATAAAAAGAGACATTTGAAGACAAGAAAAATAGCTGTATGAATATCAAGAACTCAGATGGAAAACCAGTTCTGAGTAAAGAAGGGAAAGCTGAAAGGTGGAAAGAGTATATAAACTGTACAGGGGCTCCACATACTTAGAGACAATATTGTAGGAGAAGGAAGTAGATAAAGATAGAAGATACTGTTTTGAGAAATGAATTTGGCATAGCACTGAAACAAGTCGAAACAAGGCACCTGGAGTAGATGGATTCATCTCAGAGGTACTGAAGTCTCTTGGAGAGCCAGCCATGAGAAAACTATTTCGCCTAGTGAATAATATGTATGAGACACGCGAAATACCCCCAAACATGAAGAAATATGTAATAATCTTCGTTCCAAAGAAAACAGGCACAGACATTTGTGAAAATTACAGAATCATCAGTTAAACAAATGATGGTTGCAAAATGTTAAAACATATTATTTACAGAATCACGGAAAGGCCGATAGAGTCTGACCTCGGGGAAGATCAGTTTAGATTCAGGAGAAATGTAGGAAAACGGTAAGCAATACTCACTTCTCTGTTTATTTTAGAAGATACATTAAGGAAAGGCAAACCGACATTACTAGCTCTTGTACACGTGTAGAAAGCTTTTGTCAATGTAGATTGCAATAATCTCTTTCAAATTCTGAAGTCATCAGGGTAAAATATAGGGAACGGAAGGTTATTTACAACTTGTACATAACCAAACATTTATTTTTAGAGTTACAGGGAGTAAGACAGGTTTGTAGCCTTTCTTCAATATTATTCAGTTCGTACCTTGAGCAAGTTGTGAAGGAAAGCAAAGTAAAATTTGGGGAACAAATTGATCTTTAGGGTGAAGAAACAAATACATTGCGGTTTGATGATGACATTGTAATTCTGTCGAAGATAGCAATGGACGTAGAAGTGCAATTATAATGAATAGACGAATGTTGAAAGGAGCGTATAAGATGAACATTAACAAGAGCAAAACAAGGATGATGGAATGCAATCTTAGAAATCAAGCGATGATGAAGGAATTAGATTAGGTAACGAAACTATAAAAGTGGTAGATGAGTTTCATTCCTTAAGTAGTAAATAACATATGATGGTCGGAGTACAGAAGATATAAAATTCTGAAGAGCAATGAGAAGAAAAGCGTTTTTGACAAAGAGAAATTTTCTAACATAGTATATTAAGTGTAAGGAAGTCTTTTCTGCCACGGCGGAATAGCTGTGCACACTGAAGCGCCGTGCTGCCGTGCGTGCGGTCGTTCGCCGCCGGAGGTTCGAGTCCTCTCTCGGGCATGTGAGTTTATGATTGCCGTTAACATAATAGTCCAGTCAAATTAGGGTTTCACCTCGGAATGAGAGGTAACAAGCTGAATATTTGCATAAACCTTTGTTTTGGCATTCTAAATGATGTGTCAAAAGTCTCATAAAATCTCGTGTCCGCGTCTTAAGTTATTAAAGGTCAAAGGTCACGAAAATCAGTTTTTCGCAAATATCTCGGTTCCTATGCGTTAAATGGTATTTGCATCTCAGATAAAAGTTGTAGAGCATGAAATTCTCTACAATTTGTGTTTGAAACATTTTTTGTGCAATTCATCGTTTTTTAGATAGAGCGCGGAGAGCGCACAGATCACAGCACTCAGACATATAAGACGTAATACGAGGTCAGCTGCGAATCACAGTCAATGGTAGGTTGAATAAAACAATTATAATTGTAAATAAACTTTCATTATTTGCGAATTAATACCCAATTTTAATAATACTTACTTATTCCAAGTAATTACAATGTCATGAATTCCATACTTTAAGTATATTTTAATTCTGTTCCAATGTATCGTAACTACATTTATGTAGAAAATAATTTTAGTATTTTTTCTCTTAAATAAGTAAACTGTAGAATATTTCTAGTAATATTAAGTTGATACCTGGAAATATGGACCCTTACATCGCGTCATATGGAGCAAAGACGATACTTTCACCGTTGGTTTAGATAAATATATAAGGTATTTACAAACACATTATGTCTCAAGAATGATTGTTATATTGGACGGATACTCAGACTACAGTAGAAATACTAAAGCAGTGGAACAACCAAGAAGAACTTTTGTTCTTTCAGAATCGTATGGAGTTTGCTTTGAGGAAACAACGAGAAAATTTTATCAAATCGATCTAATAAAAAAAAAAAAAGCTAATTGACTTGCTTGTTGAGAAATTAAAAACTGTTAATATCACTACAAAACAAGCCAGAGATGATGCTGATGTTTGTATAATCGAAGCAGGTATTGAAGAATCAGAGCACCAAAGGACTGCCGTCATCGTAGGAGAAGATATTGATTTGCTTGTTTTAATTGGACGTACTCAATCGCATCAACCAGAAATTTTCTTTAAAAAAGTTGGTAAAGGCAATGTTAAAATACAAATATACTCCTCCAAAAGTTTTGAAGATTATCTCCGTTGTAAAAAAACACATTTTACTTTTGCACGCATTGAGTGGCTGTGACATGACATCTGCGTTGTTTAAAAAAGGCAAAAAAAAAACTTTTGTTAAAATATTGACAAACTTCCAGATTTGGATCAGCTAGCTCAAGTATGTCAAACGTTACTTGAAAATGGAGTACTTATCTTGTTGGCAATATATAATGCTCCAAAATCTGAAGACAATATAGATCATCTTCGATACACGTAATTTGTTAAATCGACAAAACTTAATAAACCTCTATCAAACCTGCCACCAACTAGTGCAGCAGCTGACCAACATATCAATCGTGCTTACTACCAAGTACAAACGTGGTTAGAAAACTATATAAAGCCCCAGGAATGGGGTTGGGTGCTGCAGAATGAACATTTGGAGCCAATACTAACAATATTACCACCTGCACCAGACGAGCTCCTGAATACAATATTTTGCAACTGCAAAAACGGTTGTGGTTCGCGCTGAGGGTGCAGGAAATCGGAGATGCAATGTTCTTCAGCTTGTGGCCAGTGTAATGGGCAAGCTTGCCTCAATGCGTCATCACACCAGTACGATCTCGATGAAGAAATTGCATATGACCCTGAAATCTTGGAAGGTTTAGAGACGACGATCGTCGATTACGAGAATGATGATAATGAAATGGATGTTTTCGAGCGACCGGATGAAGACGACGATGATGATCAAGAAGATGAAAATTGAGACCTATGTATGATAAATAATTAAAGTGAATAAAAATCTTCCTCACGTTTGAACTTCTAATTGTAATAAATGAATCGTACATGACTAATAAATAAAGATCTTTTTTATTATTTAATATATTTTTGCTTCAAATATAATTTAGTCTTAATTATAGTTAATTTTATTCTTTTCTACATAAAACATAATTAAGATATATTAGAATATAATTAAAATATACTTGAAGTATTTGGCTTCATAACTTTATAATTTCATGAAATAAGTAAATATTATTAAACAAATCTTTTTTATTTATGAATATTATGAAATATTGAACATAATTCATAAAGAATGAAGGTTTGTTATTGTAATTGTTGCAATTATTTATTAACTTTAAACAACCTACCATTGACTGTGATTCGCAGCTGACCTCGTATTACGTCTTATATGTCTGAGTGCTGTGACCTGTGCGCTCTCAGCGCTCTATCTAAAAAAACGATGAATTGCACAAAAAAATGTTCAAAACACAAATTGTAGAGAATTTCATGCTCTACAACTTTTATCTGAGATGCAAATACCATTTAACGCATAGGAACCGAGATATTTGCGAAAAACTTATTTTCGTGACCTTTGACCTTTAATAACTTAAGACGCGGACACGAGATTTTATGAGACTTTTGACACATCATTTAGAATGCCAAAACAAAGGTTTATGCAAATATTCAGCTTGTTACCTCTCATTCCGAGGTTGACGCCTTTTTTCGGCTTATTTGACTGGACTTTTAATAACTACATTTACATTTATAAAACAGCGTATGAGATAATGTAAAATGATTATGTACGACCTGTTTAGAGTTTCAAGGTAAGAAAAGGTCTGACTATTGTGGCAATAAATTGATTTGAAAAATTGAATTTTTTGTGTTGCCCTTAGGTTGATTTAACATAATTTAAGTAGTTTGTAAGCTAGGGGCTAATAAGCCAATAATTAACTTCTATATATTTAAAAACATTTGAAAACTTTGAAGTCTTTTCTGGAGGCATGTGTGTGGAGAGTTGCTTTGTACGGGAGTGAAACTTGGATAATAAATACTTTAGACAGGAAGAGGATAGAGGCTTTTGAAATGTAGTACTACGGAAGAGTGCTGAAAATCGCATATCTAATGAAGAGGTACTGAAAAAATTTGGGGAGAAAAGGAATTTTTGGAACAACTTGAATTAAAGCAGGGTTCGATTGGTAGGAAATATTCTAACTTCAAGTAATCGTAAATTTAGCATTTTATTTATAAATATAGTTCAGAAAAGCTTTGTAATTCTGATTAATATTAATGAACTATAGTCGGCAATGAGATGGGACAAATCTGTCTTAATTTCAGATCTAATCTTAAGACGTGATATATTAATATCCCTTTTGATAATAGGTTGCATAGCCATCAATTAATTGAGTTGGGTTATTTGGCCGTCCTCGTGTTAGACAATATTACTGAAGCAAATTAGTATTTATTGTTTATACCCTTCATTTACATTTCCAGTTCATGGATAAATTGCACGAGAGAAATTCAACCGCTTTCAGTTAAATACAATACGTATATAGTTACTGTAATCCGGTTTCATTATTGTACTATCAGTTACTTAAGTATTATTTTTTTAATTTCTTTATTAATGTTAATAGTTTTTATTAATAAAAGTCAGCCTTTAAGTAGTCAGTTTAGATCGAAGAAGCTTTGAAAATTCACGACATAAAACTGGGCAAGTCAATACTGACACAAATTGTTGGAATGGAACACCTATTACATGAGTAAGCACCGTAGTCTTTCGTGTGTTCATGAATAAGTACTGAATATTTCACTTACAGTCGGTTGCTAATTCACACGTAAAGGACTGAACTTGCTTGATGATACGATGCCGGGCGCAAGAGCGTCTATATGGCAGTTTGTGCAGATGTCCCAACACCTGTGGCATGGAGTAGTTTAAATGTTTTTAAAGGCAAATGTCCACCTTTAAGTAGCCGATCCTGTTAAAGGTTAGCCCTGTTTCGAAAATAACGACCATTAAATCATATTTTTGAAATAAAAGCATTTGCTGCACTACAGTTTTTCAGGTATTGTCTTAGTTATTGAAGGTTTGGGGAGGAGAGGGGGGAAAACCTCTTCCTTTTGTCACTGGGAATGGGCATCCTTAGTTGAGCCATCTTCTCATGAATATCACCAATGTTCAGCAAGTAAACTGAAGTGTCACTATCCGATTTTTCTGAAATCTGGATGTCTTACAATACCTAAAAAACTTAGACACTTTTTTTACATATTTAAGGGATGAAAAGTTCCCTTCAAAATGGGGGCTAAAATGGAACAATTGCTATAACGTAGAGGTTAATAAAGAAATTTAATGATTTCCTAATGAAAACGTCTTTTGATGAAACATGTATGTCGGATTTGGACTATCGGAAGGGGGAGTGAAAATTAGGATCTTAACTACCCCGAAAAAGACCAGTTTTTTGACACAAAAATTAGTTTCGATTTAATCGAAGTAGAATCTATTAAAACTTCATAACGAAAGTCTTTTTCGGGATGGTTGTTCCCATACTTTTCACTCTGACATGAGGAAAGGTTCCAACCGATTTCTCATACACGAAGACAAGCTGACCGGCGTTGCCTGGTCAAACGTTGTTGTGACGTCTCGTGTAAGGAGGAGAAACACGTACCATCACGATCCCGACTTTGATAAAGGTCAGATTGTAGCCTATCGCGATTGCGGTTTATCGTACCGCGACATGTCTGCTCGCGTTCGGCGCGATCCAATAACTGTTAGTAGAATATGGAAATGTAGGGCAATACGGAACGCCGTGCTGGATCCCAACGGCCTCGTATCACTAGCAGTCGAGATGAAAGGCATCTTATCCGCATGGATGTAACAGATCCTGCAGCCATGTCTCGATCCCTGAGTGAACAGAAAGGGACATTTGCAAGACAACAACCATCTGCACGAACAGTTCGACAACGTTTGCAGCAGCATGGACTATCAGCTCGGAGACCATGGCTGCGGTTACACTTGACGCTGCATCACAGACGGGAGCGCCTGCGATGGTGTACGCAACGACGAACCTGGGTGCACGAATGGCCAAACGTCATTTTTTCGGATGAAACCATGTTCTGTTTACAGCATCATGATGATCGCATCCGTGTTTGGCGACATCGCGGTGAACGCACATTGGAAGTGTGTATTCGTCATCGCCATACTGGTGTATCACCTAGTGTGATGGTATGGGGTGCCATTGGTTACATTTCTCTGTCACCTCTTGTTCGCATCGATGGAACTTTGAACAGTGGCCGTTATATTTCATATGTGTTACGACCCGTGGCTGTACCCTTCATTCGATTCCTGCGAAACCCTACATTTCAGCAGGATAATGCACGACTGCATGCTGCAGGTCCTGTACAAGCTTCTTTGGATACGAAAATGTTAGACTGCTGCCATAGCCAGCACATTGAAAATGTCTGGTCAATGGTGGCCGAGCAACTAGCTCATCACAATACGCAAGTCACTGCTCTTGATGAACTGTGGTATTGAGTTGAAGCTGCATGGACACCTGTACCTGTACACGCCATCCAATGCCCAGGAATACAAGGTCGTTATTACGGCCAGAGGTGGTTGTTCTGGGTACTGATTTCTCAGGATCTATGCACCAAACTGCGCAAAAATGTAATCACATGTCAGTTCTGGTATAATATATTCGTCCAATGAATATCCGTTTATCATCTGCACTTCTTCTTGGTGTAGCAATTTTAATGGCCAATAGTGTACCTAGGCAGTCTTTATCAAAAGATAATTTCATGACAAAAATAATTAAATTCGCTTCACTAATGTCTAAGTTATCTCAATTTTTCCATTGTAGTTTTAATATTACCATATAGCAAGATCCCCATAAATATCATATTTTAAAGTCATCTGAAATATTAAATAAGATAAAATGCAATTAGGATAAATATTCAATTCATTTTTTCTTCCTTGGAATCGATAGGCTACGTAAAAGATATACAAATAAACTCTAATTATAATATCAGTGTAACTAACTGAAATCTCTTACTATTACTATAAAAGTTATAATCCCTTTGTCCTCGCTCTCTGTTCTATTGTCTCCTCTGTTCTGATTGTTCTGTTGTCTGAATTGTACTGATAAGATCTGCCGCTACAATATGCTGAAACGAACATTGTTAACTATTGATTATTGTTCTTAACTGATTATACAAAATCGTCAAATATAAAATGGATACTCAGGTATGCAGTATATGCTTTCTGCTCAGTTTAATAAATCCCCTTATTTAAATTTAACTTCAGTCAGTTGTCCCTCCGTTTAGTGATCATGCTGTTTTCACGTATCACTAACTATTACGACTTTGGATGGTTCGGTAATTAAACATGTGAAACTTACGTATCTCGTGTAGCTTGCCATAGTATCTTTGACTGTAATTAACCATTTTGCAATATTTATTGGCTTGGAACCTGCAACTATTTTTATGTAATGAACAGTTCCAAGTCTGATTAGCCATTAATCTGTATCAATTATTAATTTTCATTCATTAAATTACCTTCATTCAAAATTATGCTACACGGGGATTGCATCTTAATATTCCGAACCTCCATCCAATGTCGGCGGATAGTTACGTGGATTACAACCAATCTCACTACAGCGTATCAACGAGATCAACTACACGCTGTGTAAGGTAACTATTCGTCGAATTCTGTAGATTGCTTGCTCTGCAAGATGTTTTAAACTATTAAATGTTTGGCCATTTCACTTCATTTCATTTTTTTTAATTAACAGTTCGTCTAAATTGAAGGCTTAGTCACTGATTATTATTTTAAAATAGTTCAACAACTTCTGTACGGCCAATTTTTCAAACCTAAATAGTTAGGCAAGCAATTACACCACATAGTGCTCTTTCTGGAGGGTCGGTTACCCCCTTAAGTAGGTTTTCGGCTATCAGAAAAAAAGAAAAAATACATAAATAAATAAATAAAAAATAAATTAAAGAATAAAAACAAATAAATAAATTAGTATCCCTTATCTTTGCCTGTACTATAAAACACCCAAATTTCAGATATAATTGGGGAGTGACACTTCCGTAGGTTTACTTGTCATTGGCACACGCAGCACTTTGCACTTTGCGGACAGTCCAATCTGCTGAAAACAATGCCGACCGGTTCGCGTGGAAACTGCTTGGTGCTGTACAGGACGACCAGCCAGTCTAAAATAGGTTAGGAAAAAATTCAAAAAAATTATTTCAAAACTTCGCCTAAGTTTTACAAGTGTTCTCCCACTGCGATATACGCCTTGACAACGTGACCAAGGCTGTCCACCTTGCAGGACAGAGCCGGACAGAACCAGTATTGAATGCTGATTCTAAAATCACGCCACCCTTCTGGCGTCCGTGCTGAAACTACTGACGTTTCCCTGCTACCGTGGAGCCAATGGCAGACACCCACGTTTGATCACGTGTGCTACTGCTGGAGGTCTCCGAGGTGCGAGCATCAGTTCCTTCGCTCTCTTCAGTTTGAGTTCTCGTACAGAATAGACGCATTCCAGAGGCTCAGCGTCTGTGCGGGGCGAACGGCCGCATGCCGTCCGCTCCCGCCTAGCGGCTGTTCGATAACAGCCACCAACTGTGTGAACCATTACCATTACCGTAACCTTCATCTTTCTGTTTAGACTGGCATTCATTCATTACATCCGTTCCCAGGGCGAGTCCTGATATGTATACCATATTTCAGAATATATTAAATGTTAACTTGCATCCTATCTTTTATTTGCCATTTAGCCACCCTTTCCTAGGGTGCCCACAAGCCTTCACCGCTCCGCCTTCCATCCTGACAACGCTTGCAACCCATTTTATTTATGCAGCACTGGGATGGGTTGTATATTTTTCCTATCATCCGTAGGATAAAGTTAAGTGCTGCACAGTGCACAAAAGAGCGAATTGGTTGCTATGCGACACAATGATCCACGACTGCCACGCAAATAAAATGTATTTCATTACGTGTACTAGTGCAACGAGGTGGGTACTAGCGGTCCCTTTGGTTTGACGTACCATCCTGCATCCAACTGTTACAGATCTTTATCACAAATGCTTGTCCACGTCGGACAAGCTCACCGATTCCTCTGAAGGATGATCGGAAATCCCCACGGGCAACATTTTTTGCTCCGTCGGTCTCCTAAAAGCGCTCGAAAAACGCTCGCTGTCTTCTACGAGGCAAACCGAATCTGCTGATGCAAAACAACGGCACGAGAGAACAATGTCGAGAGCGCAATACAGCGCTTGCAGGAGCTTTACTGTTGGCCGTTGAAACGCTTGTATACTAATATAAGTAACTACGGTTTCATTCTACCGAAAATCAGCTTTTTAAGATTACTACGTATGGGGGTTCTGCTCGCTGCAACATTATTCTCCTGGGGCGTCGTGGTAGAAATAAATAGTCGATATGTACAATTTTTCACTACTTTTTGAAATTAAATCAAACTTCTCGCCACCAAAACAATACAAATTCAATACATCACAAGTTAGAGCACACAATACTTCCACTTTAAAATGCAGACTGACGTAGCTTCCAGAGCACTTGACAAATGACTAAAACTCGAACTCCCCCAAAACTCTAACTCCCCCACGCAAGGCGGTGAGTCAAATATATAACCTTGACAATAATGGCGTTACATTAAGCATTGTTCATAACAATAGAATATACTGATTTACAATTAACAAACATAGCAGAAAAACATTTCATATACACAAAAATAATCGCAAATAAAAAATGAAAACTATACATACAATAATTTTAGATGAAGCAAATATTTTTAAGTCATAATTTCCGATATTTCTGTTGACAACAAAGAGCGATGTTAAAAATCAAATAATTTCTTAACGAGTACATCACACATGTTCCTAACATATATTGAGCGATCAATTATCTTGGAAATTCTCAAAATAGGTTCCAAATCTCAATTGAGTCAATATATACAAAGAAACACAATATTCAAATCTTGAGTACATCATTAATTACACAATTAGCTGGTCTACACAACTAGTTTATGAGCCTAACGTATATACAATGCTATTTACTTTCATTTCTTTACGTTTATCACAAAAGTTTTTACAATTCGTCTGTGTAAGTCTTTAAATAACATACAATGACGAAACTATTGTTTATAGAACTGTCTGGAAAGAAAATACACGAATCTCTTAATTAATGAAAACTATCACTCGTTTTAATCACAGTATCACCGAGACACTGTCCTAAACTGATTCCTAGACTGGCTGTGTCGTTTTTAATTTCACACGCAACATATATCACAACTGAACCACACGATTCCGGATCCGAAGCAGACGGTATCGTAGGATGACATTGAGATGAGAGGACCAGGCAGACGGTATTGTACGATAACATTGAGATGAGGGGGTCAGCAGTATCGTTACACCGTTGAGTGCCTCTCCGCTGGAACGTCAACCATGGTCATCTATTCTAGCCGCATTCCTTTAGATTGTTTCAGTATAGGTGGCCGCCAGTGTAATTTGTGAAATATTGACTCTATGTAGCATGTGTGTTGTCTGTGCGCATTCGTCCTTCGCTAGTAACTCTGCAAAGGTGCCGCAGACTTCTCAGATCTATACCATGCAGAAACGCTGTATTTCATTCCACAGGTGGCCCATAACGGCAGTAAGGCGGTAATTACCTTCTGTTTCAATAGTTTATCTTGAATTTATCGGTACCCACGAAGTTCTGTAAAGGAATTACTTGACCTACACTACAAGGTGCTGGTAAGTAATATCTGCAAGTGCTCAGTATCCGTTATCATGTGTATTAATCCCAGGACTTTACCGATTGGCTGTCATAATTTACAGCCTCCTAACTGTAGCGCGTTACATGTTAGGTAACTACTTACATAGGTGCGTGACCAACAGCATGCAATACTCTACATCTCTGTGTCGTCTCTGCAGTTCAAAGTGGTTGATAGGGGATTCAGAAAATCGAGTAAGCTACCGTTATACTTTTTAATAGTGCCGGAGATAAAAAAAAACCTCTTAATTCTTTCCGTTCGAGCTCTCATTGTATTGTGATGATCGTTTCTCGCTACGTAGGTTTGTTATCAACATATTTTCACATTTGGAGGAGAAAATTATTTACCGGAATTTATAAAATAGCTCTCCCCGCAGTGAAAACGCCCTTGCCACACGAACTCGCGAATCACATTGGTGACACACTGTCCCCCATTTTGACACATTTTGACATAAGGACCTCCTCTGTCTGTTCTCTGCAACTCCTGATTCCAGCCGTATATAATTGCTACGTATTGCGCTATAATATCAGTTTATTGAGAGAAGAATCTAATTGGTACATAGTGTGTACGTGAAGACTTGTTTCTTTGAGGTGAGTCGGGTAAAAAGCCGCAGAAAACATAAACTAAAATCCATTGAAGGCTGAATGTTCTGTGACAGATGCTGAATGAGACGTTAACCATTTTGCCTCCGAAGAAATGAGAGCTTCGATGTGGTTCCACCACAACAGATCGCCGACACTGAAAATAGTCAAAACCAGTTCACTTGCAAACAAAATCATGGATACAGTTCATTGCGATGTTCAAGATGTAGTGCACATGGAACACATATTTAAAGGCAGCACGGTAACTTCTGCATGGAATTACGAGACCTTCAGAAAACTGTACGCATGAATTTGAACTGCTGGCTCACTCACGGAGTAATCTCTGCGTCAATAAGGAAATGACCGTGCAAAATGAACGCTTCAATCTACAACAATCAGATGCCTTAACTATCATCAATTTTCAGTTACAACTTCTGGACATGGACCCTCTCGGATTTTCATTAGTTAATTAAATTTAAATACCGTCTCGGATAACTTCAACTTGATAGTCATGCACCGTGGCAAGCAGAGATGAAATTCGCAAAACGTTACTGACATCAGACGTTCCACAGTGACGGTGTCAATAAATTGATCCCTCTTTGGGAGAATTGTGTTGCTCGCCTTGATTGGATAACCTGAGAAATAAATGTCTATACAAGAAGAATGAATATTAATGTTAATATTTTCTTCTGCCAAACCGTAGAACTATTTACGTAAAACAAATGAGAGACATTCTGCACTCCTCGCAGCATACCGAAACCACAAATCTGCTCCAAAAGACTCGAACCCGGGTTTCCCGTTTTTCGCGAACGGTCGCCTTAACCACTAGGCTACCCGAATACGTCCCAAGGACCGTCCCAAACTTCCATATGCCACACTGACTGCACTTATGAGTCAACTACATTCATTTGGTAGATCATCTACACCTTATACAGTGACGCAAAGTGAAATTCGATATTGCGAAAAAAATATTGATAAATGTATCAACACTGTAAATCGTCACCATACAGTAATTTAACAGATGCCTAAACGAGTCAATGTCAATAACAGCGTAGGTTAATGCCTCGTTGTTTTCATTCTTCCTGGTGCGGGAATACAGATTAAGCTGCGAGTGCTAAGGGATGAATGTAGTTGACTCATAAGTGCAGACAGTATGGCAATGGAAATATGGGACGGTCCTAGGGTCGTGGTCGGGTAGCCTAGTGGTTAAGGCGATCGCTCGCGAAAAGCGGGAAACCCGGATTCGAGTCCCGGCCCGGCACAAATATTCGTATTTCACCATTTGATAGAACATCTATACCTTATATAGTGACGCAAAGTGAAATTCGCTATTGCGAAATAATATTGATAAATATATCAACACTGTAAATCGTCACCATACAGTAATGCTCCAAAAGAGCTGCAACTGATAACCGAGCAAGTCCACTCTGTCATCACTAGGATTACTGAAAAAAGGGATCTTGCTTATTAACTCGGCCTAGAACCTTTAAACCAGTGGTATGTGGAGTGGCTTACACACCAGGCAGTCTATTATTTATTTTTGACCATTTTAATATCAAAACTAGCCTTTTAATAAACCGGAAGTTTTCACTATAGATTAATATTGATTTATATTATTCATGTAGAATGAAGTTAATGATATGGATTTTTATTTATTAATATGAATCACGTACCAGTTCCACGTATCGTGTCCCGAATTATTATACTGGACTAACTGAATACCTTAAAATAATAAAAAAGAGTTTTATGCAGAAAAACATAAATTCCCTAAATTAAGGTGATACATTTAGTTTTACACTTTTCAAGGCTACCATCAACTAAATTGTTTTGTGTACAGGCAATAGTATAGCACGCTCATTATATAAAATACATTTTATACTTTCTTTTCTGATTTCTGTTTACTGACACAATCACACACTACTATTACATGGAATATAGATAAAATATTTGTCACATCTTTCTGAGTATATTCTGTGTTATGTGTTTTTTCATAGGACATTGCACACGATGACTTCCTGTTTTTTCTATCGTTAGTAGGTACTTGAGATGCTATTGTCAAAAGACATTGAAACACTAGCGGTATAGCACACTGTTTGGCATCATAATTTCATCAACGACTTTAACAATGTACTGTCGTGATCAATGGCAAATTCACCAACCTCCTCCATCCCTATAATTGGAATAATTTCTAGTGCTTGCACGTTTTCCGATACAGACCCATATAGATGCATATATAACCATATTTTCTTTTAAGTATGAAACCTAACATCATATGAAAAAACCGCACAGAAATTGAATGAAATAGCTACATTGAGTTTTTCTCCTTGAGGAGCAAGAGTGATTGTAGGGTTTCACCCACACCCCAACAGAATTGTTTTAAAAGTACCTCACGAACAGCTAATTCACACGTGACATTGGGGAAAGTCGAATAACATGTCGACATTCAGGTATATTTTTTCTGGGCCTTATGTTGAAATCACAAAGTTATGGATAAACTAGTCTCCTTTTGGGTATTGGTAAGAGGAGCACATGAACGATTTATTTAAGGAACAGATACATTTTACTGATTTATCAGGAAAGTCGCAAACATAGCGTGTCTCCTTTGCTTCCGTGTGATTAAAGCCAACAGACTTGGCAGATCTTACTTCATCAGCGTGTTCTTTCACACAGAGACCTGAAGTAACTACAAAGAGGTTGAAATCCCACTGGCGGCATTGGCAGGATGTCCATTTCTTACATGCTGCATTCACTTTTTCATTGATTCCTTACTACATTTCTGTCAACCTGTCTTTCTTTTGTCTCTGTATTATTCTTCACCGTAACCGTAGTCGACATTAAAATAGACCTTACACAATAAATACATTAACCCGCTATTAAAGAATCAGTAAATCAATAATGTTTAAGAAGAATCGACTAATCTTCTTTAATCTGAAAGTTTTACTTAAATGAAACTTATTTAAAATGTTGGGAAGTTTTAATGATTACAGCATCCACCTCCTGTCGTCAAAAGAACCGTATGACTAAGTCGTTCTTGTTAAACAGACATGCCTGCAGAGTGCGCTGAGGAATTAATAGAGCAAATCGGTGAAATTTCAAATTTGACGTCTTAGACTCCTTGTCAACAGACCTTCCCCTACTTGTATCACTCCAGTGGCGTATTGTAGTTGCTACCTGTAAACCACTTGGAGTACACCACACAAGTGGCGCAGCCACGGAGTGGGAGGGGGGGCTAATGGAGCTGAAGGCCACCCTGGCACCTGCAAATGATTTTTTAATTTTATTATTTGTTATTGTTTACTTTCTTTAATTTTGTAAAGAGGTCGCCACCGGAAATTTCAAATAGTACATGTGTAATAAATCACAACGTAACTATAATTTCCCTAGCACAAGTGAACGTGACAATGGGTCGCAAACGTGATGCCGCCACTGAGAATGTGTGCTGCGCCACCGAGTGGAATCTTCTGAACAACAATAGTGTTATTTTAGTTCAATCTTTAAAGTCTCATTTTAATTAAGTTGTAAAGACCCTTAGCTGCTTAATTATTTTCCGAGTTGATTAGATACGTTCCATTTCCACCTTGTCGCTCTTCTTTCACTTTCAAATTAATGAGAGCCTATTCATTTTGTTTCTTATGCAATTGTTTTTGTAGTATAATTGGTTAAATGATAAAAAGTGTAAAAATAAGTCATATATTACTAAATTCAATAGGCTTTTTTTTATTAAATGAGCCCCTCTCTCCAGAACAGTACCATAACACTCCCCCCCCCCCCCCCCCGAACACACACACACACTCACCACTGCTGGCTTTGTGTCGTCAACAGTCCACATTGCACCTGAAAGCAACATATAGAGGTCGTATACCAGAAAAGTACTTTCGAATGGACATCCTGTCGCACATTACCCGGCAACTAAAATGAAGGATGGATTGCTACAACCATCACTCATGTTTCTCTTGAGCGAGCGACAATGAAAAATTGCAAAATACGATGTCCATAGAGTGTGAAACGCAATAAACTGGCGTTCATCATTAGGAACAAATCGTCAACAATCGTGTTTATATTCAAGAAATATCGGATGCCGCGGTGGAGTAGCCGAGCGGACTGAAGCGTCTCGCTGCGGAGCGCGCGGTTGCTCGCCGTGGAGGTTCGAGTCTTCCCTGGGGCATGGGTGTGTGTGTTTGTCCTTAGGTTAGTTTATCAAGGTTTAAGTAGTTTGTAAGCTACGGACTGATGACCACGCAGTTTGGTCCGATAGATTTACAGACATTTGAACGTTTAATATCGGATACGTCCACAACAAAACAGTGTGTGCTGATTTTCACTGTATCAGCTACTATATCTTTCGATGAATTTAATGAGTAAAAGAAATACATTGTGTGTGTTCGCCCCTTTGTGTCTATAAGAGCGCTCGCGCGCGCGCGTATGTGTGTGTGTGTGTGTGTGTGTGTGTGTGTGTGTGTGTGTGTATATGTGTTGAGAGAGAGAGAGAGAGAGAGAGAGAGAGAGAGAGAGAGAGAGAGAGAGAGAGAGAGACGTGTGCCTTAGTTGTTACGCGGGTACAAATCCTAATTACGGTACAGAGATAATTAATTAATTCATTAATAATGCATTGTTGCATAGGTGTCAGTACAGAGTAGCTGGTAATGGCTATTTAGCACACGTGAATCCAGATTTGGGGGCACGTTGAGCATAGTATTGCATTTATCTTGTTATAGATACGGATCGTGACAACTTTTTGTACAATCCTATAGTACAGTTAACAAATTGCAACACACAGTGTTACAGACTGCTCCCAGTATATGGTCAATATTTACTGTATTGAAATGCGGCACATCTCCGGAAGGATGAAAACCGTCTTCTGTTGTGGTTACGGCTGAAGCTGAGTTACTCACTCAGTCAAATATGGTATCTAGGAAATATATTTGGTTTAGCAAGTGTATTTGCAGTTTCTCTTTAATTAATTAGAAACATTCAGGTTCATGCCAAGGTTGACAGTTAAACCTCTCCTTCACTGAATATAAATTCTTGACATGACGCAACCTCACAAGCCAAGTACGTTTTGGAAATAATTGTGCTAGTGGAAGCTGACAATAAGGTTTGGATTTGGAGAACCAATTAAATCTGACTTACCAAAAGTGCAATTGGGTTACTGTTTTATGAAATTTTGTATTCGGAACTCCATTTAAACCGATTGTTTCATAAAAATGATGCCAAGATTCGAGGTACTACCGTAAATATAAATGCTACATATCAATGAAATATCGATAATGTCTAGCACTACAACGTTACAGGGAAGGGAATGAGTTCTCATAATGATTTGTACCGAAAAGGAAACGTAATACCATTATTAGATTGGAGCAAAGGCGGATTCAGGAGGGGGTGGTGCACAGGGGCACGTGCACCTCCCCCCCCCCCCCCCCCCGACACGGTCCGACGAAAAAAAGAGAGAGGCAGAAGAGAAAAGTTAGGAGAGAGAGAGAGAAAAGGGAAGAGAGAGAGGGAGGGAGGGAGAGAAAGAATCTTAGCATTAGAATAATTAACTTTTACTTATGGACAGCATGTAATTGTGAGTCAAAAATGCAAAATCCCTGTAATTAATATAACGTAATTTGATCTCTTGTATTATGCTTCCATTTAATTTCTTCCTGCTCTTTTTTGTCAGTAATTTACGATAATATTAAATAAATGTTGTTTATTGTTTCGTGATTGTTTGGAAGATAAATGAGCTATTATGTATGTTTTACTCATAGGTAAATAAAGTTAAGGGATTTAACTAAGAAATGATACTCCAACCCATTATAAAAAGTTGTATTTGAAGCCACACGTTTCGATGGAGCAAATTAGAAAAATCAGCGGCATTTTTCCACGCCAAGGATTTTAATGGTAGTAGAAATTCTTCTTGAAACATAGTCGAGTATAATTTTCAGAATGAAATTTTCACACTGCAGCAGAGTGTGCGCTGATAAGTAACGTCTTCGCAGATTAAAACTGTGTGCTGTACCTGGGATTCAAACATGCGATCTTTGAATAACGCGGGCAAGCGCTCTACCGTCTGAACTATCCCGACACGCTTCACAGTCCGTCGTCACAACTTTACTTCTGCCTGTTCCTCACCTCCTACTTTCCAAACTACACAGAAGTCTTTCTGCGGACCTTGCAGGACTATCACTCCTGGACGAAAGGATGTGTTAGAGACATGGCTTAGCCACAGCCCAAGGGATGTTTCTAGAATGAGGAGTGCTAGTCCCTAAAAGTTCACAGGAGGACTTATGTGAAGTTTAGAATGTAAGAGGTGAGGTACTGGCAGAAGCAAAGTCTTGTGGATGGACCGTAAAGCGTGCCAGGATAGCTCAGATGGTAGAGCGCTTGCCAGCGAATGGCAAAGGTCCTGTTTCTGGTCCACAAATTTAAACGTTCAAATGTTTGTAGAGCATATGTGACTTAACTACGGCGTCATTAGTTCCTAAACTTACAAACTACTTATGAACTAGCTAATCCATGCCCGAGGGGGGGGGGATTCGAACCTCGACCGTAGTGACCGTGCAGACCGTGACTGGCACGCCGCAGTCCCCTCGGCCACCGAGGCCGGCTCCACAAATTTAATCTGCCAGGAAGTTTCAAGTGTAATTTTGTTGATTGCGAAAGCCTTCTTGAAAACTTATCTCGTTTTGCATAACAGCTTTACAAAGAATGAAGAGGAAATTGATTCTGTTCAAAACCAGGAAATCCTATTTTAAGTTTTGAGGGAATATCAAACTTCGCGCGACATATTCGTATTTAGCGGCTGTTTGTTTCTGACTCGTAATTGGACGACCTTGAAGGATACTTTTTTTTCAATTTATCCATTGTTTGGTAATGACACAGCTACTGCGGTAACTATACTGATCAAGTTGCGATTCGTGCGCTGGCTGTTGGCAGCAACAGGAGGCGTGCACCATGGCTGCCGGGGGCCGAGCATCAGCGAGCAGAAGGCAGCGTCGCAGTGTTGAAAAAGTTATCCGTAACAATGTGTGCGGTAATATTTCCGTCTAGGAACAGAGTAACATTGACAGCAATCTGAAATAAATGGATTTCCTTCAAGGAATACAGGTTTTGTGCTGCTGGCATCACCAGGTAAAATCGTCTTCACTTGTCTAAATGCACCACTAGTTTCGACGTAATATGGTGTCATTCTCAAGCTCCTATGATTAAAAAAATGTTTCAATGATTTAAACACATTAAACAGTTTAATAATTTATCAAACCTTCTGCGACACACGGGAATGGCCATGTGATCTGGGGCGCAACGTCGTGGAGTTCGCGGCCACTCCCAAGAAAGGTTCGAGTCCTCCCTCGGGCAAGGGTATGTTGTGTGTTGTCCTTAAAACAAGTTGAAGTAGACTGTAAGAAGGAACCGATGACCTTAGCACTTTGGTCCCTTCGGATTATAAACATTTCAACTATTTTGAAACGATGTGTCCTACGGTTTTGTACAGTCATTTTTCGACCACCTTGTGCAATTGTTTGAATTTTCAAGTGGCAGTCTAATTCAGTCTTATAGTCCAATTATTCCAAAATTGTGAATATGACAGTTTCGCATGGCTTACTCTGTATAGGGATACCCATACAACCCGTCTGGCGAAGCTCAGAATCAGTTACATACTGAATTAAATTCAGAGCCTGAATGCCTAGTGTTCAGCTGTTGGCAAGTACTTCATCCTTTATGATGGAGAAGGATGAAACAAGTGTGCCCACTGCTGAAACCAGGGCATTCAAGTTCTAAATTCTATGTTTTCCTTCTTCATTCTTTTATATTTGTGGTAAATTGAGAAAATTACACTGTTTAATGTGACTGAATCATTGTAATATTTTTGTGACCATAGACATTTCGAAATGACGCCATAGTGTGCAGTAACTAATAGTGTATTGTAAATTAGATGGAAGTAAATAAAAAAGTTTTTTTTCTTCATTCAAGCGACTGTGGCTTTGGAACATATTCTGTGTGTTTCCTATAGCAGTTATATGTGATTATAACTGTTATAAAATGTATTTCGTATATGTTGTTGTTGTGGTCTCCAGTCCGGAGACTAGTTTGGAGCAGCTCTCTACCTTACTCTATCCTGAGCAAGCCTTTTGATCTCCTCATAAGACCTGCAACCTACATCAAATTGAATCTGCTTACTGAATTCAATTCACGGTCTCCCTCTGCGATTTTTATCCCACACTCTTCCCTCCAACGCTAAATTCACGATTCCTTGATGCTTAAGAATGTGTCCTATCAATCTAACTCTTCTTTTAGTCAAGGTGTGCCAGAAATTCCTTTTCTCCCAATTCTGTTTAGTACCTCCTCATTAGTTACGCGATCTACCCACCTAATATTATTTTTCTGCAGTACCGTATTTCAAAAGCCTGTGTTCTCTTCCTGTCCGCACTGTTTATCGTCCATATTTCACTCCCATAAGGCAACACGCCACACAAATGCCTTCAGAAACCACTTGCTTACGATTAAATTAATATTTTATGTTAACAAATTTCTCTTGTTCAAAAACACTGTTCTTCCCATTGCAATTGCAATTGCATTCTCTGTTCTGCGATCATTATGCAATTTTACGGCCCAAGTAACAAAGCTCAACTACCAAATTTATTGTTTCGTTACCTGATCTAACTCTTTCAGCATCGCCTGATTTTCTTAGACTGCATTCTACTACCCTTGCTTTACTCTTTTTAATGTTCATCTTATACACACCTTTCAATACACTGTCCATTCAGTTCAACTGCTCTTCCATGTCCTTTGCTGTCTCTGAACTCTAATTCCTGCCCAAAATTTCTCTTTCCTTTCCTTCACAACTTGCTCAAGGTAGAAATTGGATACCATTGGAGAAAGGCTACAACCCTGTTTTACTCCCTTCCCAACCTCCGCGTCCCTTTCATGCCCTTCTACTCTAATATCAATTGTTTAGTTGATGTATAAGTTATAATTAATCTACCGTAACCTATATTTTACAACTGCTGACTTCAGAATTTGAAAGAGTGTATTCATATCAATATTGTCAAAATCTTTCTCCAAATCTACAAAATCTAGAAATGTAGGTTTGCCTTTACTTAACCTGAGAAAAGTCGTAAGGTGAGTATTGCCTCCAGTGCTCCTACATTTCTCCTCAATCCGAAATGATCATCCTTCTGCAAATAACACAAATTTTGCAACCATGATTTATTGAAGTGACGGCCTGTAATTTTCACAGATGTCTGCGCTTTCATTCTTTGGAACGCGGATTATTACAAGTTTCTTTAAATCTGAGGATATTTTGCATGTCTCATACGCTTAATTCACCAGATGAAGTAGTTTTGTCGTGGCTGGCTCCCCCAGAGAATTTAGTAGTTCTCAGGGAATGTCGTGCACTCCAGGGTCCTTTTTTCGACTTCTGTCTTTCAGTGTTCTGCCAATTTTTTTCTCCGTATAGTATATCCTATTTGATCTTCATCTACTTCCTTATCTTTTCCTATAATATCGTCTAGAAGTTCATTTCCTTTTTATAGCACCGCTAAATACTCCTTCCACCTTTCAGCTTTCCATTCTTTGCTGAGACCTGGTTTTCCATCTGAGTTCTTTATATTGATACAGCTGCTTTTCTTGTCTCCAAAAGTGTTTTATTATCCTGTAGGTGGTATTTATATATCCCCTATTTATACATTCTTCTACACACTTGCATTTGCCTTCTATCCACATCTCCTTAGCTATTTTTCACTTCCTGTCAATCACACTTCCTAGTCATCTGTAGTCCATTTTGCTTGTTTTATGTACTGAAGTTTTTTTATCTTCTCCTTTCATCAATTACATTTAGTACTTTCTGTGATATCCATGGATATTTTGTAAGGTTTTGCCTGTCTACCTATATTGTGATCTGCTGCCTTCACCATTTCATCTGTCAAAGTTACCCATTTCTCTCCCACTGTTTTATTTCCCCCATTTCTGTCAATGGATGCCTAAAGCTCCCTCATAATTCTCAAGACTTTAGGTTCCTTCACTTTATCCATCGCCTTATTTTCCTACCTTTCTGCAGGTTTACAGTTTCAGCCTACAGTTCTTGACCTATAAGATATGCTTAAAGTTTATATTTACCCCTGGGTATGTCATACAGTTCAAAACTTGGTTCCAAAATCTATGTCTTGCCATTATAGAATCTATCTGTTACCTTCCAGTGTCTCCTGGTCTCTTCCACGTATATAACCTTCTTTCGTGATTCTTAATCCAGGTGTTTGTCATAATTACGTACCGTGGAGAATTTGGCTTTTATTTATTTATTGTCTATTTATTTTATGGGACTTAACTACTTGTTTTTCAGTCTCTAACTAACAAACTACTTAAACCAAGGTAAACTAACCTAATGACAACACAAACACCCAACGCAAGGGAGGACTCGAACCCCTGACGGCGAACGGCCGCGCTCACCGCACACTGCTCCCCACTACGCACGGCTAATCCGCCGCGGCTCATTTGTTTTGCCCAGTCCATAATCACCTACTGTTTCTCCTTCCCTTCTTTTGTCTACTTTCAAATTCCTATCTCCCATCACAATTAAGTTATCCTCTCCGTCAACTGTCTGTATATCTTCCTTTACCTTCTCATACATTTCATCGATCTCCTCATCATCGGCAAAGCTAGTTGGCATATAAGTCTGTACTACTGTGGTCTGTGTTGGCTTCGAATATATACTGACTAGTTCATAGTAGTTTATCCGCATTCCTATTTTTTTATCCAGTATCTGACCTCCTGTAATACCTCCAACTCATTTTGTATTTATAATCCTGTACTCACATGAACAGAAATCCTGTTCTCCTTTCCACCGAACTTCGCGAATCCCCACTGTAACTTTAACCTACCTATTTCTGTTAGTAAATTTTCGAACCTACCTAGCCGATTAGGTGATCTAACATTTCAAGCTCAGATCCTTAGAGTGCCAGTGTTGTCTTTCCTCATGATCACGACCTACTGAGTAGTCCCCGCCCGGGAATCCGAATAGGGGACTATATTACCTGCGGAATATTTTATCCGGGAGGATGTAGAGCTGCATGTACATGATAAAAGTAACGGGTGTAGTTTCCCCTTGCTTTCGCCGATAGTTGTAACTGTGTGACAAATCCATATTAGCTGATGTTACAAGGCCAGCTCAGTAAATCATTCAGACTGTTGCCCCTGTAACTACTGAATAGTCTGCTGCCCCTCTTCAGGAACCACACGTTTGTCTGGCCTCTCCACAGATACCCCTTCGCTGTGGTTGCACCTGCAATACGGCTATTGGTATCGTTGAGGCAGGCAAGCCCCCCCCCCCCCCACCTTGGAAATGTCTGTGGTTCATGACAACGTCTATGCGCGATGGTGGAATATGCTATTTTACTCTCGCCCTGTGTTTCGTCCTGTTAACATATTGACTACTTGATAATTCATTCGCTGAATTCCAATATTTCATACAGTTAGAAATGAACACGATAAGGCATGCGCCTACCGTTTCTTTTTCGGGTATTTTACAGGTATTACACACCTGACTTACTTATTACGTACACATGATACCATTTTTGTTTTTCGCCCTTTTCAATAAGTAAATATTTTTTCACTGTTTAAATAATTGAGGGTTGTCGTGTCCTGACTTGTAATAAGTTTTAAGAATAGATTTTATTGTTGTCACTTTCTAATTTTTATAGCATAATAAATATAAATATATCACTATAAACAGTTAATATCTGATAATTATGACATACTCTTGCATACATCGCAGCACAGGATTTTAATATAGGTACCAGATTTAGGTTAAATCGGTGCGAAATCAGTTGGAACTTATTTTAATCAGAAATTATCGAAGATCCACCACATGTTTCACATTTCTTGCTTTACTTCTGTATGGGCATATGAAAAGACGAATCTGTTTTCATCTAGAACTTTTTTGTCTGTACTCGTCTTACTTCAAATACACCGCTCTTGGCGTGATTGCTGTCATTGGCACCTCAATTTGCATCTGTTTTACCACACACGCTTTTCAAAAGCTGTGGAAAGAATTTTGATTCAGCTATTATATGAGTCTTCATTGCTATACACGTAAACGAGACAGTATCTAACAAATAGAAGAATGACACCAAAGGAATTCCTTGTAATCAGAGTCAGATGATAGTGCGATGCCGACCGGTTGTAGCGTCATCCCTGACGTATTACTAGGACGTGAAATTGAAGTATATGGGGACAGCCACCGCTTTTATGTCCTTTGTCGGCCGTCCAGACCTAGAAAGCTCTGTCTGAATATTTAAGTAGGTCCTTAAACGGCATCACGTGCAGAGTGAATCCCGCTCCTGTACTCACAAAGAAAAATCACTGGCCATCCTGTAATATGAGTTTCGCTTCAGGTATCGTGTCAAGGTTTGTTCTCCGAACAATTCTATGTTTGATAGATCTGAAGCATTGAATTAAAATTTGTGGTGCGGCCGGGAATCGAACCCGGACCTCCATGCTTACTAGGCAGACGTCTTAACCGGATTTTTTTTCTTCGTTTTTTTTTTTTCTTTTTTTTTTTTTTAAGTCACTTCTTCAGTGTTAAACAAACTATTTCCTCCTATTTACTATTCGATAAAATAACTGTTTTCTTCTTTTTCCAAGGCACTGCCCACCGTCGATATCAAAGTTTGTCTTCACGTATTGTGTTCGCAGTTTTGCGTGTCCGTTTGAAGTTCATTTTCTTTATACTTCTTGTATGTACTTAGTATAGAATGGTTTCTTCTCTAACCCTGAAACGCGTCAGTCGGCTAGTGCATAGGATTTATTTGAATAAAATATACAAATGAAAGAGGGGGTTAATAATATATCTTGTTTCAAAAACAAAAATTTATTCTGAGGTACTGCTCGTTTCATTATTACTTTGTTCTTCATTTGTTCATGTTCTCTTCATTTGGTTTATTGTATTTATTGATTTATTTGTTTATGTAATTAACGTTAGTTTTATTTTACATACTCCATCGCTAATCATGTTGTTTCAGATGCAATTTACATGATAGTTCTCTTTAGGAAATTGGCGTATTGAAGATGATAATCATGTACTTGTAGTAGGTTTTGGTGCTGGGTCGTAATATACGTCCAAAAGTCCTCTTCACTCTTTTCATTGTTTGTCAGAATATAAAATACCGTTTGTCCCCTTAACCATTTGACGGCATTGTTCTTTGTGTTGGGATAAAGTTTTTCATCGGGTAACAAAAAACTCGTGGGTGTGATTGTATGCGGAGATGTTCTCTGGATGATTGCCAGTTTTCGTCTAACCGACTGCCAAATGTTGTTGACTTTATTACATACAAACTGGTGTTCGTCCGTGTCGTTGAGATTGCAGGTAATACACAGAGAGGAGTCTGCCATGTGAATGGAATGAAGACGTTCATTTGTTGGTACTTTTCTGTTAACTGCGTAGTACCACGTTGCTCGCACATTAGTTGGTAAGTGCAAATGATGGACGTTTTTCCAAATATTTGACCAATTGAAAGCATTGTACTTTTTTTCTATTATATTCTTGCTATGAAACTTCATAAAGTTTTTATATACATCTTTAACACTAAATACATCTTTCTCTGCAATCCTCAGTCTTAGATAACTGTGTTCTATTAGGAAATGCTTGAATTGGTACAGTTGATTGGGGATGTGATGAACATCAATTGGTGCATCGCAGTTGGCTGGTACTATTTCATTAAGTAAGAATGCTGCTATGCTATTCGGTGACATTTTCCACTGTTTATAGGTCTTGCAGGTGTACAACGCTTGTGGTTTATTATAGACGTCTGTAAGGTTTAGGCCACCTTCGGTAAATGGTAAGGTCAAAGTTTCAAACTTTACTTTGAACATGTGACCACGGCTGACGAAATGACCAAAAGCAGCCAGAATCCTATTTGCCACGTCTCTTGGCATGGGCAGGACTTGCGCCACGTAATTTATTTTTGATGTTAGATAGATGTTGACGAGTTGCACTCTCTCTATTTCATCGATAGTCCTGAGTTTGTGTTGGTGGATGCTGGCACGTATGTTATTCAGTAATTTCCGATAGTTCAAAGTAATTGTCTGCCGGATGTTTGGTGCATATTCTATTCCAAGACATTTGATTGTGGAGGTCTCCTTTATTGGTCCTTGGATGGGAATTCCTAAACCACGCCCAACATTCATTATTGCACATTTATTCCTGTTCAGTTTTGCGCCGGAAGCAAGTGCGTACTTATCTATTATTTCGAGTGCCTTGCATATCTCTTCGTTATCTCGGGCCAGAAAGACGACATCGTCAGCATAAGCCTTGCACACTATCCTTTCTCCATTTATCGTTATGCCTTGGAGATGTTGACTTAAATCGAAAAGCAAAGGCTCAATGGCTATTGCGAAGAGGGACATGGATAATGGGCATCCTTGTCTCACTGAACTGTTTATTGTAATGGGTTTGCTGGCTTGACTATTGACCATAATTGTGGAGGTAGCACTGCTTAAAAAATTCTTTATAACTCCGATAAAACGTTGCGGAAAGTTCATGCAACCCATAGTATGAAACAAATAATTATGGCTGACTCTGTCGAAAGCCTTCTCAAAATCCAATGATACTAGCGCGCCTTTTATTTGACAAGCTCCAGCAATCGATATGATATCCCTATAATCGCACAGTGTGTGGTGGATAGATCTGTCTCGTCCTACGCTCGACTGATACGAACCGGTGACGGTATTCATTACAGATTTTAATCTTTCGTTCACAATGCGGGAAATATTTTGTAGTCACAATTAAGTAATGTGAGCGGTCTTAGATTTGTTATACATTTTCCTGCATGATTTTTCGGGACTAGAACTATTATTCCTTCTCGAAAGTCACTTACGATATCACTGCTGGCATTCATTAGTTCGTTGCAAATGCTCGTCAGTTTGGGTATGATTTGTCTTCGGAATGTATGGTATAGCTCAGCTGGAAGTCCGTCACGCCCAGGAGACTTGTTTTTCGGACTTCGTAGTATGGCATCTTCAACTTCATCTTGCGTTACTTCAGTTAGCAGGTTATCTGCCTGATCCTGGTCCAGCTTCCGTGTCAGTCCTATTGTCATAACATTTTGCGCCATAGTGTCAGTTGTGGTACTGCTTAATAACTCGGTGAAGTATTTATGGATTTCGTTTTTAATCTCATTTTGCTGCGTGAGTAGTCTACCATCCGTGGATCGTATTTCAGTTAATATTTTCTTTCGGTGACCCTTCCTTTCAGTAATCAAGTGGTAAATTGACGCTTGTTCTCTTTTGACATCGTTTTGAAGCCTTGATCGTATTTTACAACCTTCAAGTTGTTTTCGTTTCAAAGCTAAGAGTTTCGCCTGAGTTCTTTTTATATCCAAATGGTTGTTAATTACTGATGGATCATTTGTGTACAAGTCTCGAAGGACTTTAAAATAAAATTCAGTTGTCTGTTTTTGCCAATCATTTTTGTCACGTGAGTAGTGCATCATCTCCCGTCGTATCGACGGTTTAGCACATTTGAGCCACCACGTAAGTGTCGAGGGGTATGACGTGAATTTTTTCTCGCACTCAGTCCACACAGTATTGAATATGTCGTGACACTCGGGGACCTGCAAGTGTGCTACATTTAACTTCCACAGGCCTCGTTCCCGGTATGTTTCCTGTCTTCTGAGGTTAATGGTGCAAATATATGTGATCTGAGAATATGGTAGGCCATAACTCTGTCTGCAGCACGTGCGTTTTTAAATGATCAGACACATATATCCTGTCGATGCGACTGTCAGAATGACTTATAATGTAAGTAAAGCCTGGCAGCGCACCGTTTTTGAGTTCCCAGGTATCAGTCATCGTCAGTTGTTTGATTATAAGGTCAAGTTCGGCACAATAGTTAAAATTGGGCGTTTGATCTTTAGCCGACAATACACAGTTGTAGTCCCCTCCAAAAATCATATTGTCATATCGTCCACAGAAAAGAGGAACAACATCATCTTTAAAAAATTCAACTCTACGCCGCCTGTTACTGGAGCCAGAGGGTGCGTAGATGTTAATAAGTCGAGTACCGTTGATAGTAACAGCTAAACCTCTGGCGTTTGTCAGTTTTACAACATCGTGCACAATAATGCCTTCTTTGCTTAATATTGCTGTGCCGAGCTCGGAATCGTTCCCTGAATTGACAATTGCATTGTATCCTGTGATATCATCGAGTTGAATGTCTGTAACTTCTTGCAACATGGCAATATCAATATCGGCTGCATAAAGCATATCCTGCAATGTCTTAAGTTTTAAATGTCTGCGGATCTTATTGATGTTTATCGTCCCTATTTTATACGATTGCAATGCAATTGTAAAAGGTAGATGGGCGAAATCGGTGAATATGGCGACTGATACTCATGGCGTCTAATGTCTTTAATGAATCGGAAGTGGAGGTGGCGTCCTCTTAGTTTTCTCGTCTCTCGGTCTGGAGAACGAGTCTCTTTTTGTATTTGACACTTCCTGCATTTCTTCATCCTCGTGGAATTGTGCGGTTTCCTCTGCCCAGTTCCCTCCATCGGTGCATTGAAGCAACTCTTTCTCAGAACCATGTGGAGATGAAACTTTATTTCGCGAGTCCTTCGGTGTAGAATTAGTATTTTCACCGCCCCGTTCGGTGTGCGTTTCTATATTTGGCGAAAGGCCATACTCACAACATTTGTCATCTGTTGACTCCGTTGCGACTTCCCAGATGTCGTATCGCTTAATTTTTGACTAATTTGTTTTGCTTTTTCAAGCACTTGCTGTACTTTCTGTTTGGCGTCAGGAGGTGCTATACGCCGTTTCTTATGCTTCTTCGGAGAGGGTCCAGATTTTGAACTGTCTTCACACTCTGAAGTGCTACTGAGATCTTGGGTATTACTGTCCTGAATACTAACGTCTTCCATCTCACGCCGTGCATCTTGTTCAAAGGTTTCCGTGACTTTTTTATCGTGTTCGTCTCCGGTGACTGTTTCCGTTGCGTTGGAGGGAACGACAGCCGTCGTTTCATTATTACTGGTGTCCATTGCCAGGCTTACGGTAGCATCGTCTTTCTCATTGTTTCCGTCTATTGCGGCGCTAGACGTGGTAGCCGTGTTTACGCGGAGGGCCGTGGCGTACGTCACAGGCAGTGACGTCATTTTTAGTGGCGCGACCGGCTCCTTGGCCGGCACCTGCGTCAATCTCCGCTGCACACATTCAGATCTAACATGCCCTGTCTGCCCACAACCCGGGCATGTACGGGGTTGGTCGTCGTACATGACAATGGCTCTATATCCGCAGACGTAGATGTAAGATGGGATATGTTTTTGTAGCTCCATTTTTATTTGTCTAACACCGTTTAGTACCGGGAACGTTTGGAAGGTTGTCCATTTTTCCGCAATATTGCTGATAACCCTCCCGTACGGATTGAGAGCTGTATTAATCTCATCCTCAGTTATCTCGAAAGGCAGTTCAAACATACGAACGGTTCTAATTCAAAATCCAGCATAATCAACTTGAACGTTACCAACATTGCCGTCACAATAATTAAATTTCAGTTTGCCTCTACATTGTTCAATAACCTTTTCACAGCATTCAGCATTGATCATTTTGACGTATACAGTGCTACTCACAATCGATAAATGGATCCCGACTATCTCGCTAAAACTGAGCTTTACTACATCTCGTAAAAATACTTCTACTTCAAATGCTCTTGGCCGAGCAAAGTGTTCATCGAACGAGAACTTCAAAGTATACTTTCTTTTAGTTTGACTCATCTTGGTGATCTACACATTTTGAAACCTAAAGCTACTATTTACGCTACAGGAGCGTCTAACTCACCACACACTGTAAGCGCGCGTCCGGCCGCAGCGAGGAAGTAAACAGACGTCCACACAGCACGCGAGCCGAAATCAGACTGAACCGTTAGACTACCACACCACTAACGATTAAGGCGCCTCGGAATAGTCTATGTACGATTTCCCTCCACAACACAAACTTTAATTCAGCTTCTTTGTTCCAAAGATAATTGCCACTATTGCCAAGGCTCTCCATGCAGCGGAATAGCACCTCAGCAATGGACATGGTGGAACAATCCTGTTACGGTGATATAAATATCAATTAATAGAAATAAAGAATCCCTGAGACGGATTTACGTCTCAAATACGTCAAAGACATTATTAATAGATCTGAAGCATTGAATTAAAATTTGTGGTGCGGCCGGGAATCGAACCCGGACCTCCATGCTTACTAGGCAGGGAAATCGTTCATAGACTATTCCGAGGCGCCTTAATCGTTAGTGGTCTGGTAGTCTAACGGTTAAGACGTCTGCCTAGTAAGCGCCGGGCGCCGTGGCTCAGCGCGCCCGGTCAGAGGGCTAAATGCTCTCTGTAATAAAAAAGCTGAGCCAAAACAACACGTAGAACCAAAACGAACAAACAAGATCAGCGTCCGCAAGGACAAGACCTACCCATAGAGCGCAAAAAAAAAAAAAAAAAAAAAAAAAAAAAAAAAAGGGGACTGAGAAAAAAAAAAAAAAAAAAAAAAGTAAGCATGGAGTTCCGGGTTCGATTCCCGTCCGCACCACAAATTTTAATTCAATGCTTCAGATCTATCAATAATGACTTTGACATATTTGAGACGTAAATCCGTCTCAAGGATTCTTTATTTCTATTAATTCTATGTTTAGCGCACACATCATCGTTTGGTAAATATGCGACTGAAACTGTTCAAAAAAAAAAAAAAAAAAGTTCAAATGTTTGTTAAGCTTATGGGACTTAACTACGGGGTCATCAGTCCCTAAACTTACAAACTACTTATGAACTACTTACGAACGAAGACGGCACAAATATCCATGCCCGAGGCATTCCGGCTTCAGCTGTCGCCGCGGACGGACGCTTTCGGTCTCTGCTGCGGGTTGTCGGTGTTTACTATCGTGTTCTGTGTCTGACTGTGTCAACGTGTTACTACCTGTGTCATATCCTTAACGGGATAGTTGTTAATTCGACGGATAGTGCTCTTTATTTGGAATCTCGGTTTTGACCGAATTTCCCCGGCAATATTACAGCATGGAAAACTCAGTCCGCAAGAATACTGTAGTTTTTGCTTTCCACAAGGAGACTCGGCGGGTTCAACCAACGACGCTAGAGATCGACGACTGGATTACACAGGTACTTGGCATCAATCCTGATTCAGTTCATACCGCGCAACTAGACTCTGATAATTACTGTGTTTTTGTAAAATTTCTGGATGCTGTTACTGTAGATAGACTGCTCAGTAGAACTGGCAAACATGTTGAATACAGGCATAGAGACGGCACAAAAAGTAAGGTGTCTGTAAAGCGAGCTGACTCGGCATATAAAACAGTTAGAGTGTTAAATGGGGAAGTAAAGGAAATTTTTAATGAACGTTGGTCCAAGCAATATAAACTGCAATGCTTTAATGGTGTCCGTTCCGTTGAGATGGAGGTGAAAACTAACATCCCTTCATATATATCGGTGGAAGGCCAAAGAGCTCATATTGTTTACTCTGGACAAACCCCCACGTGTCATGTTTGTAATGAAGCAGGTCATTTGCGGCAGGATTGTCCCCGTCGTGCTGTTGTACTGAAAAATAATTTAATGCAACGCCGTAAATTAACTCTAAACGAAGTGTTGGCTACTGCTAATTCTGAACAGCAGGCGGATATCCTTAATGCTGCAACAAGTCTTGATGACAGTTCTCTTGACGGCAGTGCATTTCCTCCGCTCCCGACACGGTCAAGTCAAGATTCGTCCTCCCGCGATAGTGATGTGCAAAATAAAAAACGGCCTATTGCGCTCACTGATGATCACTTAGATGACGATACCTGTAGTTCGCCGTCAATTCGCAAACAGAAATCGTGTAGCGACGACTTCTCGGAAAAAATAGAGAACATGCAAGTGGAATTGTTACCGGAACCAAGCGTATCTCATGTTTTGGAACAAGCAGCAACGGCCAGCGAAGGTAGTGGGATGAGGGAAATGACACAAAATGTCGAACAATCTGCACATTCTAGCGAGGCTAACCAGCTGCCTCAGCGCGTGACGGTGGACTTGGTTGACGCACATCTACAACAACCACCATCCGCGCCGCAGACAGCAGTAGGAGGAAAACCGGCGGAAGTGTTAGGTCAACAACTTGTGTCTATACAGTCAGTGCGCGAAGAACCGCAACATGATACGGTCGAAACACAACATGTGGCGGTGATAAGTAAACAGACAGCCGGCGAGGCGGTGGCGGCAGCAGCGCCAACACCGGGCGCGGAAGTTGCAGCCGCTGCCTCTCAGGTTTTCCAGAGACGGGGTAAATTAAAACCACAGCCGAATCTCTCTGTCGCTCGAAATCAGGCATCAACGAAGTCACAGAGAACTAATAAAAAACAGAAGAACATACGATACGACGTAGTCAGAGAGCAGACGGAAGACGAACTTTCTGACGACGTCACCGACGCACAACCCCGACAAACTAAGCAGTCCAGTGGAAACTAACGGTTAAGAGTCCCTCCACCTGCGTAACATGATAAACGTCTGGATACATTGTAGAGAAACAAGGACTTAAAATATAGCAATCAGACTTTAAACCGAACTCTAGTTACAACCCTAAGCAATGCAAGCATATTCTCTTACCACGATAAACATTAACAAGATACGATCTGATTTAAAGGTAGCGGCTCTTAAAGAATTCTTGTATGACTCTGATACTGATATTGCTTTTCTTCAAGAGGTAACGACGACACACCTCACCGTACCTGGCTATGTAGAAATCCTGAACGTCTCCCTTGAATCGACTACAGGAACCGCCTTTTTAATCAGGGAGGGTATTCCAGTAACAGATGTAGAAAAATTGGAGTCTGGCAGGGCTATAGCAATTAATATTTACGGAATAACATTTATTAATTTGTACGCCCCATCTGGGCATTCTAATAGATCAGCAAGAGCAGCATTTTATAAAGAAGAACTAATTTATTTGTTACGTAAATATCCAGTACGTCTTGTAATCGGTGGCGATTTCAATTGCGTCCTAAATCGTAAGGATCAAACACCAAAGTTTAATGGATCGGTGGAACTGAAACACCTAGTTAATGAACTTCATCTTAAAGATACGTGGGAAATCAAGTATCCAACGTTAGTCCAATACACGTATGTGTCATCCTCTTCCTGTAGTAGAATCGACAGAATCTATGTTTCTGAAACCCTACACAGCTCCCTCCTGAAATCAGAAATAATTCCAGCATATTTCAGTGACCATAGTAGCATGCTCGCTTGCCTAAATTTACCTGCACAACAGACTCGTATTTACAGAAATCAGTGGAACTTAAATGTATCTTTGTTGGAAGAACAAGACTTGGCAGACTAAATAACAGCAGCGTGGAGCACGTGTCTGAGATTTATAGGTAGGTACCCTACAGTGTTAGACTGGTGGACCACGTGTGCCAAACCTAGGTTACGTCGGGTTCTTAGAAGTTACGGTTACCAGAACTAGGGAGCTGAAAGGTGCAATGGAATATTATTACACTTTGCTCAGAGACCTATACCACCAGGCAAATGTATCAAACATCCGATTACAAGACATCAAGAGAGTCAAAGCGAAACTACTTACACTTAAAAGGTGACAGATGGAGGGTCTTAAAATCAAGTCCAAAGCGAAGTCAATAGTAGAGGACGAAACAACATCTTTGTATCATTTGATTAGGCATGCAAAGAACAGACGCCGAACTCTAATAGAAGAACTGACGCTAACGAACGGTACGACACTGACAACTCAGAAAGATAATATGGGCGAGGTTCATAACTACTTTAAAACACTTTATTCCTCCGGACAGTTGGATGAAAGATCTATCCAAGACTTCATTCACATCGTGACACCGAAGTTAACGGCAGAGGATAACGACGGAATTCTTTCTGAAATTATCAATGATGACGTACTTGAGACGGTGTCGAATTACCCGCTAAATTAATCTCCTGGTCCTGACGGTCTGCCTATTGAATTTTACGTCAAATACTGGTCAATAATTGGTGACAAATTTACGTGTCTTGTAAATGAGATTCTAAATGGGAATACGATACCTGAGGACTTTAAAGAAAGTAAAATCGTTCTTATCCCGAAGAGCAATACCAAAAAGAGTTTGAATAACTTCCGCCCAATTTCCCTTTTAAATTCAGATTATAAGATCGGTGTGCAGAATTTTGAAACAGCGACTTTCCCTTCACTCAACCAAAATAGTTAGTCGACACCAATCATGTGTAGCAAATAGAAGTATCTTTCACACCATCTCTGAATACCGAGACATAATCGCCGTAACATGTGTAACCAAGATAAAATGTGCTCTCATGTTCATTGATTTCTTCAAAGCTTTCGATCGTGTAAACTATAACTTTTTATTCGCAGTAATGGAAAAACTGGGTTTCCTCCAAAGTACAGTTAATGTAATAAAAAATATGGTGACTGGTATACGGGCGAAAATTGCAGTCAATGGCCAGCTATCATCACAGATCCATCTGCTCCGTGGAGTGCCACAAGGCAGTCCGTTGGCTATGTATTTGTATGTAATTGCACTAGAGCCACTATTACTAACTGTTCATGCTCACCTCTCTGGTATACTTTTCTCTAGCCAAAAAACTGTCATAAGGGCTTACGCTGACAACGTGGGGGTTGTCGTGAGGGACCGAGTCGAACTGGTCCGGCTGAAACAGATACTTCAAAAGTACTGCAGTGTGTCCGGGGCGCTCGTGAATAACGATAAAAGTAAACTGTTAAATCTAAGGGGTCTTGAAAGAATGGATACAGACTGGGCAAATTGGTCAGTACGCACAAAGCACTGGGGACAATCCTGACACCATGCCCAATGAAAATGACAGCCGTCAATTGGAAAGCTACCTTATGGAACATTCATGGGGCTGTAATAGCCAATTCTCAACGCTATATGGATCAAGTTCAGAGAGTGAAATTTATAAACAGTTGCATTCTTTCAAAGGCCTTCTACATAGCCCAAGTCTTCCCTCTACCTAAGACGATAGGTAAATACGTCATGTCGGTGGTTGCCAGTTACTTATGGAAGGGAGAGATCTTCCGAGTGAATCTGCAGACTGTCACGCTAGACCCTAGTAATGGCGGACTAGGTCTGGTTGATATACATAACAAGGCATCCGCTCTGTACCTGAAAAGGTTACAGAATATATTTAAAGATAGCCCAGACAGTATAACAACTAAACTGTTCAAAAGTGTAGCGCCACAGAGTCTTAAGCCCCCTGTAGATGTACAAAGAATTAATACCAAATTTCAGCATGTAAGAGCCTTTTACATTGAAGCGAGTTACATTAGCAGAAGAATAATGAACTCACCTAATATCAGAGCAAGCGACATCATGCGAGAAAGGAGGAGGAACGAAGTGAGAAGTAAAATTGAGGAGAAATATTCCAATTACAACTGGAAGATTATATGGGCAAACATCACTATGAAAGGCCTCAGTTCCGATGTCAAATCTACCTGGTATAAAACAGTGCACAATACTGTTACCACAAATGAAAGACTCTACGCTATCGGTCGCAATGACACAGATCTCTGCTTGAAATGTAATCTGGTGGACACAGTACTCCACAGATTCACTTGTAATGCACGCATTAATAATTGGCATTGGTTGCGATCCAAAATCGCGCTTCTGACAAGGGCTACTCCTGATAATGTTACATCGGAGCTTCTCTATCGGCCGCAAATAAAATATTTTCCTCAGACGAAAAACAATGCCATCCACTGGATAATGGGTAACTATGTAAGCTACGTAATTAACAATTTGGGCGCGGATAATGAAATCGATTTACAGTACGAAAGAGTTAAAAAATACCCAGATCAGAAAAAGAAATATGGGAACATGTTGAAAATACTTTTTGAAAGACAAGGTATTGGTTAGGGTTGTTAGCTGATTTTAATGGTTTTTGCTGCTTATTCCACGTTTGTATATATACAGTTGTTTTAATTTCATGTTAAAAGAAAAAAAAAAAAAGAGGAAAGTTGATATGTATGTAGTAACTGTGGGTCGTGGGGGCGGCTGCTGCAGTGCTGCTGGCCACCAGAGCCGCGGCAGGCCGCGCTCCTCTCCCCTCTCCAGAAGTGGTGTTTTTGTTTAACGTTCTGTATGTATTGGTTCGGAAGCTCAGTGCCGTTTGTCACAAAAAAAAGGGGGGGAATCGAACCCCCGACCGTAGTGGCCGTGCTGACCGTGACTGGAGCGCCTCAGTCACCTCGGCCACCGCGGCCGGCACTGAACCTGTTCACCGTATTATTGGAAAACAGAGGAGGAGTGCTATGTATTTTGAAGAGTGCTGTGATTATTTCGATCAATGAAATAAATAATAATGTAGGCTTTTAAGTACATAAATAACCAGCAAATGTATCAAAGATCAGTTGTAATGAATTACAGTCCTGTGCTGATTCTTTAACGAAGGTGAATGTAGCATGTAGCGAGGCTTAAAAAGTAAACGAACCTGTACTAGGTTTAGTTTGTTGAAAAATACACTGCCGGAAACACTGATTAATAAAACTGAAAAAAAAATGAAAAAAAAACCCTTGGTTATTGTCATTTACCACTCCGGAAAGTGAAGCGGGCTGTTTCAGATCCGGCGTATAAGGAGTCGCGCGTTTGTTCAGGCATTTATTAGACAAGTTGATGGGCAAAGTGGGATCCCAATTGGGAATAAACGGGAAGGGGTTACTAGTTCCGGCATACGCTTTACAGCCAATGAAAGCCTCCTGAATCTTCGGTCGGAACCAAGGAATTAGGACTAAATTATTCCAGGACGCTGTCCCAGACAAATAAATACAGGATAGTATGAATGAATTACCGACAACCAAATCGCAAAACAATGTCAGTTTTGATCCTACGAACACATAAAACATTATGTCACCTGCAGGATATGGTATAGTGGATCTACTGTTAATGGTTTCAACGTAATCCGGCAGTTGATATGGTAGTGATATCACTGACAGAGTGCCATTTTTGTGCACCCTTTTATAGGGAACGTGTAAATTCGCAAGGCTCAGTGTGATATCAAAGTGTAAACCAAACGGGCACCATGCCATGGAGATGCACTCCTGCATGCAACTAAGAGAATTTGATGGTGGTCAAATTCAGCTCTAGCGAGCGACGGGATGGTCTTTTCGGAGAATTGCCACACTGGATGAATGTGATGCTGCAGTTGTATAAAGATGCTGGTTGCATTGGAAATGCTCATGTGGTCATGCTCTCAAGAGTACAAGCAGCACAGACGTCATCCATAATTGTCGTAGCTTACGGGCAGCAGTAGCAGATAGCAGAACTACTACAGCAAAGATAAGGTAAGTTACTAGCAGTGCTAAGGGCACGGGCTCCTCCAACCTGTACTTAATCACACCACAACATCGACTGCAAGATGGAAAATGGTGGCCATCACTTGGAATGGCGGGCCGGTGGTTTTCAGCGTTGAAATAAGATTCTGCCTCATGTTCGTTTGTTCATACGATGTAGACGGGCGAGTGCTGCGTCACAGAGTGGACTCGCCCAAGACAGATTGGCCGCATCCGAGGCCTTATGGTGTGAGGTGCGAAAAGGTACAACTATCAGTCACGTTTGGTGTTTGTGGATGGAATCCTGACTGTCGCTCTTTATGTTGAGATTGGTCTGTTGATTCGCTATTCTTGCAACATAATTATAATATTCCAACTATATAATGCTCTCCATACAAACCGTGTGAACGGAACGTATTCGGAAATATGTGCGATTTCCCTGCCCAGCAGCAGCTTCTGGCATCAACAATGTGATACATGATAGCACGGATACTGGCACGTGCGCCTTATCAACCCACAAAAGTTACATAATTACTGACATTGGTCGAGCAAGACTGGAATAACGTACCTCAAGATGGGTCTGTTTCAGTATGGATCGACGTACACCTTGTACCTAATTACCACCAGAGCTTGTAAATTCGCCACAATTATCATATTACGTACTCCATTTGCACTGTTTCAACAATAAAACTTGATGAAACTGCATAATTTTAAGAGGATATTCCGGACGTGATTCCTTTATTCCTCTTTTCCTAACGTTAAGTATTGTAATAGAATGGTTGGCGGAAGGTTGTCATGGTGTGGGATAGTCTAAATGATGACAGAAGGCTTAGAGAAAAATAAGTGTAATCGCCCATCTTAGTACAGGGTGGCGAATTATGTTGCTAGGACGGAGGTTCAGAGCAGAAGAACGCAGCCTGCTGTACCGGCGGAGCGGCAGGGAATCTGGCGATCTGGCCACGTGACACCGAGGAGCCTTCTGATTTGAGGGGCGGGAGGGAGGGGTTTGAAAGATGTGGTAATTTTTGTCTTTCAATTTTCTTATTTCTCTCATGTGTCTCTTTATTATTTTAATTGCTTAATTTTTATTTTCGTTGCATGAATTTATTTTACATTTCTGCTATGGGTTGGGAGAATCGCATTAGGATTCAGGTATATTGGTTTATTTAGTTATTCTTTTTGATGTAGTGTTTCGGATTTCATTTTCTTTCCCTACTGTGGAGTCGGTGTGGTAGAGCAGCGTGCGTCAGGGTTCTTGGGCCGTCGGCTAGGTCACAGGAATCGGCGTGGTGCCGACTCCTTTCGGCATTTCGGAGACGTCTTGGTACCAGAGGGGTTTCTATACTACAATTAGGTGAGAAGGTCGGTGAAACTTCCTGGCAGATTAAAATTGTGTGCCGTAACCGGGACTCGAACCTGGGACCTTTGCCTTTCGCGGGCAAGCGCACTACCGACTGTGCTATCCCGACACGACTCACGATGCTGCCTCACAACTTTACTTCTGCCAGTACCTCGCCTCCTACTTTCCAAACTTCACAGAAGCTCTCCTGCAAACACGCAAGATTAGCACTCCTGGAAGAAAGGATAAGGTGGAGACATGGCTTAGCCACAGCCTAAGGGATGTTTCCAGAATAAAACTTCACTCTGCAGCGGAGTGTGCGCTGATATGAAACTTCCTGGCAGATTAAAATTGTGTGCCGGAACCGGGACTCGAACCTCGGACCTTTGCCTTTCATTATGGAAACATCCCTTAGGCTGTGGCTAAGCCATGTCTCCACCTTATCCTTTCTTCCAGGAGTGCTAGTCTTGCGTGTTTGCAGGAGAGCTTCTGTGAAGTTTGGAAAGTAGGAGACGAGGTACTGGCAGAAGTAAAGTTGTGAGGCGGCATCGTGAGTCGTGTCGGGATAGCACAGTCGGTAGTGCGCTTGCCCGCGAAAGGCAAAGGTCCCAGGTTCGAGTCCCGGCTCCGGCACACAATTTTAATCTGCCAGGAAGTTTCATATCAGCGCACACTCCGCTGCAGAGTGAAGTTTCATTCTGAGGAGGTCGGTATCGCAGGGCGAGGTGACTGACCGCCGGTTACCTGCGATTTCCGGTGTGAGCTCGCACAATACGTTAGCCGTTTACAGCAGCCGGCGCCCGTCTGGGCGCCTCGGTGTTTCTTTAACTGTGTGAGAAGGAGAGGAAAAAAAGCGTTTGATGATTGCCGGACGCCCTGCTTTCTTTCCGTCCCTAAACTGTCAGTAGCAGGTAGCATAGATTACCATTTAATAAATGGCTGGACGCTTCTAGTTCGCCTCTGCGAAGTGAAATCTGTGAAGCACAGCAGGACATTGTCGCCAGCAGTAGTAAAAACAGGCGCCAAGATGCCGATAAGTGATAATTCGCAAAGAATTTTCTGGTATTGCACGGGCGTACGTGACTTGGCGTGAGAAAGATGTGTGTGTTGGGAGGAGGTAGAAGGGCCGTTGGCTGTAAACTCCGCAATTGGCAGTTGGTGCTACTTTTCTAATGTTTGTAGTATGCAACTCCCAGCCGTGCATTCTGATTGAGAATGCCATTTGTGGGTCGATGAGATTGGCTCTTTGACGAGTAAGGCGTGGCCGCGTGCTCGGGTTGTTCTGTGCTGTAGAGAGGCGAGTGGTCCTAGGCACCACCGTCGAGAACGGTAGCCTCCGCTCTTGCGCGCATCGTATCGTTGTCAAGTTTGGCACCGCAGTTGCGGTTTGCGTGTATCTGTGTTTTCAGAGTGTTGGTTCGCTGGGTGCGATCACACTTCGGCAGTTTGTCATTGCTTTATTATTAACGTGAATTTTGCCTGCAGTGTGCTGCTCTCGTGAGTTCACACTATCTTGATGTTTCTGTGTTCAGGTTACGGAGGTGGTTTTGCGTAGGAGAAAGAAGGAGGCTTCTCGCTTTTACGGTATTAGCTCTACTGTTGCTTGACACAAGAAATAAATCAGCTGTTCACTGCTACTGATCCGCATCAGTACTTCTGATATCCTCTGATATTCTCAGGCTATCGATTGTGACTGTTCGCTTCGTCCGTGGGCACAGAGGCTGGTGTTAGATTAAATACCGCCGCACCTCTGCTTGACAAAGTGACTGTATTTTCGCGGATAGAATCCACAGCTGCTGCACCAGACTTCTGACATCGACGCCGCCGCTACACGCCTGTCGCCCAGTGTTTGTATAGTATTTGCATGCGCTTCTCCAGTCCTGGTTAGGATTCAGCTCTTCGTTTCTAATGGGATTTGCTGTAGCTACCTTCTCTCTTTTCTCTCAAAGTGGGATGAAATAAAAAGGTATATTTCTAAACGATATTGCCAGTCATTTGAATTAATTTTTAATTTTATTTGTACGAGTGTATATTTTATTTTTAGAGGTATTTGAAGAAGGCTTTTTATTAATTTTTTTTGTAATAAGAGTGTAACACCAAGATACATACAATTGTATAATTGTATAACCTTATTTCTTTAACCCCAGTCAACATTTTGGAGGCAAAATAGTTTTTTCTTAGTGGTAGTATGGGAAATGATCTGATTACCTTTTCATAAATATAAATATTTTCTATGTTTTGTAAAAAAATTCATCAATCTATAAATATAAATTATTCTAGAATGAAACTTCACTCTGCAACGGAGTGTGCGCTGTTATGAAACTTCCTGGCAGATTAAAATTGCGTGCCGGAACCGGAACTCCGCTACAGAGTGAAGTTTCATTCTGGAAACATCTCTTAGGCTGTGGCTAAGCCATGTCTCCACCATATCCTTTCTTCCAGAAGTGCTAGTCTTGCGTGTTTGCAGTAGTGCTTCTGTGAAGTTTGGAAAGTAGGAGACGTGGTACTGACGGAAGTAAAGTTGTGAGGCGGCATCGTGAGTCGTGTTGGGATAGCACAGTCGGTAGTGCGCTTGCCCGCAAAAGGCAAAGGTCCCAGGTTCGAGTCCCGGTTCCGGCACGCAATTTTAATCTGCCAGGAAGTTTCATAAATTATTCTATCTGATATCTTTTGCATATTTAGTTAATTAGATATATCGCGATCAAGCATACTTGATGCACATCGGCATTAAATAGTCAAAATTTTACGACGCTTCTCGCGGGGTCCAGTGCTTATGTTGGCAACGGATAAACAATGAATTGTAGAATTGCGTCAATATTTTCCCGAGCTACAGAGTAAATGTTATTGCTGCGAGTGAACTGTACCTGCTCTATGGTTGACAGGCTCTTGTATGTACCCTTGTCCATTCAGAAAAAAATAATTTTCCTATTATTGTTGTCAAGATAAAACATTTATTGAGTGGCCGCCATTACCATTGGTGCCAAAATAACTACTGAAGCCGGGTGAGAAGCGTCGTACAGTTTAACCAACAGTCAATATTTATTTGAAACATGAAACTATCAATAGGTAAAATTCTCGAGTTCATATGGGATACCAGCTGTCAACCGATTCCCAAATAACATGTACGGACGCCAATTAGCCGCAAACGATAGAGGATCTATCGTCACTCTTTGAAATTCAAGCTCTTAGCAATAATCAATCTTCATTCATCTCTAAAATTGTCGTAATCAGAGCAAGAAATAAAATTAAAACGGCTTTCGGGTTTCATTACGCTTTGTAATGCGGTTTCCTCTAACATTCAAAATTTCGTGTTACATGTATTAAAATTTTCTCGCCTGAACACGGCTGAATAAGATGTTCAAATGTTTGTTAAGCTTATGGGACTTAACTACTAGGTCAGCAGTCCCTAAACTTACAAACTACTAATGAAATACTTACGAACTAGGACGGCACAAATATCCATGCCCTAGGGGGGATTCGAACCCCCGACCGTAGTGGCCGTGCTGACCGTGACTGGAACGCCTCAGTCACCTCGGCCACCGCGGCCGGAGGCTGAATAAGAAAGGGAGAGATCGTTAAGATGATTGTCTTGCTGAGGGTGTAAGCTGAGATGAGATGCAGAAAGAAATCGTTCGTACATTTCAAAGAGACATTTAAGGTATATACGTGGGTGCATTCAAATCCAATTTTATTGAGTTAAACTGAATTCAACATTCTCCGTTGCAACATTCCATGTATCCGTTGACTTTATAACTGACCTAAGTTTAAGTGATCTTCTAAAATTTGATTGTGTGTTATATATCACGCCTAGTACACCTCAACTGACCATCAGTAAGTCACGACAGCTTATCTCCATGCATCGAACGTGGGTGATAGAAGAAGTGGAACGGGTTACACTCCGCATCGTGAGGCCTTTTGAAGCACTGACAGTTCGAAGATCACGAAATACGACAACTACCGCGAGAATTGCGTGCTACGTACCTTTCCATATCGCACCCATTGTTGGCAAACGACGAGGATGTTATCACCATAGATAGAGTCCGCTTGCGCCAGGTCGCGGAACTTTTAACTTATACAATTTCGTTTATTATGTTTACGGCTTCCACGATAGATACTGATAACTCGCGCAGACAAAGGAGCGGCTTTACAAGTCTTAGTAGCAAACTTAGAACTACGTGACTAATCACAAACCTACTTAGAACTACGTGACTATTCACAAACCTTAGCTGTATATAACAAACAGCTCATCAGTTTGCAACAAATGCTATTACGGGAATCTTCAACAAGAAAAGTTGCGCTTATATTTATATCCGAGGCAGCACTACGATCACAGTTCGGGACATGCGCGGCAGTTACTCTGATTCAAGGAGAAGACATGTACGCCATTTTCAATTCGCTGCTGTCGACGTGCGCTTTGTAATGATTCGTTATAATGTGGGCCGTGAATGAAAATGCCACCGTGCGTGAAATCAGATCTATGATACGTTTTCTATCTGCAAATAACGTTAAACCAATCATGGGAAAATCTGCGACGTTTACGGACAAAATCTTATGAGTCATTCAGTGGTTAGGAGATGGGTCAAACTGTTCAATGAAGGACGTGATCAAGTGAACGATGAAGAACGAAGTGGACGTCCGTCCGTAGTTACTGATGAACTGGTTCACACGATTGATGAGAAGTTATGTAATACCGTGACTTTCCACGTAGTGGCCTTGCTATGGAGGTTCCGCATATCTCACGATCACTACGTCATGAAATTGTTAGTTGAGCCAGCGGCAGTGTTCTTGATCTTGACCTTGTCATGGGTCCTCTGTATGGCAGTTCTTGAGAATCCTTCTCTTCTCCACGATTATCGACGACAGACGATCTTCTGACTTCATCAGTAACATTACCGTCCTTAGAGTCCTTCAAGAAGACGCCTACCTGCTATTCAGGATCGTGGTAAGGCTTCATGCGGAGGACGTGAACAATGTCTCTTCGTTTTTGTCGTTTCGACGACGGCTCATAATTCTCAACTTCGTATGTGACATCTGACAGGCGGCGTATGACACGATGTGGACCAAAGTTTTGCTTCAATAACTTTTCTGAGAGTCCAACCATCCGTACAGGGGTAAAAATCCATACTCCACACCAGATCTCCTGGGCTGTACACAACAGGTCGGTGCTTGTCGTTATACCGCTGACGGTCCTTCTCCTGGTTGTCCGTATGCGAGCCAGCTGTCTTGCTTCTTCGACCCTGGTGATGAGCTATTTAAAATAGTCATGCTGAGTGTCGTTGGAACGGGAACAGCGTAATCATTCTCGTCTCAGCTTCACGGGCATGCAGCAGGAAAAACGGTGTGATGAGCTGTTTTACATAGTCATCCTGAGTGTCGTTGGAACGGGAACAGCATAACCATTCTCGTCTCAGCTTCACGGTCATGCAGCAGGAAACACGGCGTGAAGCCTGTGGTGTCTTGTCTTGCGGTATTGTAAGCAAATGTCATGACTGGCAGAATCACAATCCTTCTGGTCAACATAGACGTACATCGATAGCGTATTGGCTAAAGTCTTGTTAAAACGTTCCGTAAGACCATTTGTCTGAGGATGGTATGCAGTTGTCATTCTGTGGACAATGTCGCACCGTGACATTACCTCTGATACTAGTTTTGACTGGAATACTTTTCGACGATCATATATCATGACACGCAGGGCTCCATACTTCAAAATAATGTCTTCTAGAAGGAATTTTGCGATCTCTTGAGCTTCTGCTGTCGGCACAGGTTTGGTAACAGCGTAGCGTGTGAGGTATCAGTGCAGACTATTATCCATAGATTACCGGTTGTCGACTTCGGGGACCTCCCTAAAAGATCGATCCCAACTATGTGGAATTCAGCTGCTGCCGGCGGAATCGGTACGAGATGCCCTGGGGGTAATTGCGGCACATGCTTCCGTCGTTGGCACTCTTTACAGTGACTCACATAGTGCTTGACAGATCGGTATAGACCTTTCCAGTAATACCTTCGTGTGATGCTTTCTAGGGTCTTCACGAATCCCAGATGACCGGATATTGGAGCATCGTGAAAATATTTGAGAATAGCTGGCTGGAGATGAGCTGGAACGACCAGTAGCCATTTGGGGCTCAGTGGATCATAGTTGCTCTTATACAATGTTCCGTTTATAAGTTGGAACTCTCCATTGGTAGGTTCTCCTTTCTCCAAGGCATCTATCGTTTTTAATAGTGCTGGATCTTCCCTCTTTTCAGCTGTAACGTCATTTAATTCAGTGAGGGCTGAAATTTCATTCATGCTGTTGTGTTCCACTAATGGATTCCTCGAAAGGCAGTCGGCATCCTTGTGTTTGCGCCCGTTCTTGAATACCACTGTGACATCGTACTCTTGGAGTCTTAGTGCCCATCTTGCTAGTCGACCTGATGGATGCTTCAAGCTAGTCAGCCAACACAAAAATGATGGTCTGTCGCGACGGTGAATGTTTTTCCGAATAAATATGGCCGGAACTTGTTGACAGCCCAGATAACTGCAAGACATACTTCTTCACTTGTAGAGTATCTAGGACTTCGAGAGTACTCTTGATGCTAAGGCATTTTCAGCGCCTTCCTCAATTTGTACAAGCACTTCATCAATCCTATTACCGCTGGCGTCGGTGTGAAGTTCGGTGCGCAAGTTAGAGCCTCCTTAAGTGCCTGGGAAGCTCTTTCTTTTGTCTCATCCCAGTAAAACTTGTCATATCCCTGCAGAAGTTCTTGTTACAAAATCATTTTATGTAAACGTCGGTAGTATTAGCACAGCCCGAGAAAACTTCTTAGCCGGCCGCGGTGGCCGAGGTGACTGAGGCGCTCCAGTCACGGTCAGCACGGCCACTACGGTCGGGGGTTCGAATCCCCCCTCGGGCATGGATATTTGTGCCGTCCTAGTTCGTAAGTAGTTCATAAGTAGTTTGTAAGTTTAGGGACTGATGACCACGTAGTTAAGTCCCATAAGCTTAACAAACAACAAAACTTCTTACATCACGAATGTGCTGAAGAGTTCCAAATTCTGTGACTGCCCTTACTTTATCTGGATCAGAACAATCTCCGTTGAGTAGGTGCCCCAGGATTTTTATCCCTTTGGCGACGAAAAGGCACTTCTTTAGGTTGACGGAGTCCTGCAGCCTGAACACACTTCAACAAAGTTGATAGGCGACTCAGATGTTCTTCAAATGTTTTCGAGAAAACGACAATGTCATCTAAATAGAGGAGACACGTCGTCCACTTAAATCTTCGAAGCAAGGTGTCCATCATACTTCGAATGTGGCCGGAGCATACATAATCCAAATGGCATTACTTTGAATTCATAGAGGCCGTCAGGTGTAATAAAAGCCGTCTTCTCCCTCAGCTTTGTCAACCACGATTTGCCAGTAACCTGTCTGCATGTCCATAGTTGAGAAATATGTAGCTCCTTTCAAGAAGACGTTTGGTGACCGCCAGCGACAAATCCGCTTGGCGGAAGAACAACTGAAGTGAGCCAACACACACCTACGACAAGGTGAGCCGACACATACATACAGAATGTTTCGGCCCTGTGTAAAATAGTCAATCCGAATATGACTGATGTCGACAAAATCACGCACCTGATGAAGGGTATACCAGAAGACATGTACCAAGCCCATCTGATAAAAGACGTCGCTAAGACGAAAGAGTTCATCAAGTGGTGTCAGCGGATTGAAGAGATGCAACAAAGGGGAGTGGACGAAAGAAGTATGACAGACTGCCCAATGTAGTCCCTATGGCCGTTGTGGAAGACCAGCATGGCTTCGCTTCCCTCATACGACTAATTGTGAGAGAAGAATTACAACAGTTTATGGCAGCCGGGACGATTAGACCGATCAAGCATCAGATCATAGCCATGCATGTAAGCCCTGTAAGTGACGAGGCAGCCGACGCCGCTGCCCCACCAATCACACCCGACGTGAAGAATGGCGTCGCCCTGCTATGGCATACGCTGCATCCGCCAAACTGCAGCCTATGAACCGGCCGACGCGGCCACAACCAATTTTCCCGGCTACTATGACACCATGCAGAAGAACAGACGTCTGGAGGGAAGATGTTGTAGCCCACAACTATCATCAATTTCAAGACATGTCATATAACAGAGTATTTAAATTTGCCTAGATAGGACGGGCGAAAAAATCAAAAGCACTGCTAGTATCAGTCAGTGCACTTAAGGTTCTGATAGGAATAGAGACCATATCTTCACTATACAGCTTTTCATCTCTCATTTCACTCTCTGGGAGTAACAAAACCAATTATACAATTTCATCGCCACCAAGTCGTCGCTTCCAGGCCATTTTGGAGCAGTTATATCGTTCACAGCCAGTAAACATTAGAAAAAGCTAACGTTTGCGAACACTCTGGGTCTCTCGAGCTAAAAAGTTTCTCCCCGAAAAAAAAAAAAAAAAAAAAAAAAAAAAGACTAATTATAAAACAAGTGATTACCTCTACGGACGTAGAAAAGCTAGGATAAACGGCTCGCTCGTTAGTAGTTCACTCTTGCGGTTATTGTATATTTTAATAGAGTTCAATTTTTTCTTTGATTTTATACGTTTTATGTTGGTGTATGACCGCAGTTAAACCGCTATATGATGGTAGCTTAGACAGGTACATTATGTTTGCGTTGCCCTCTCTGTACTCTCAAAGGAGTTAAATAGGCTATATACTCTTATATACATTTTGTCGTATTGTTTTACGGTGTGTCGCCGACCTGAAATTACGCTTCTTACTTTTTAGTACCCTGTTTTGTTAAGTTTTACTGTGGAATCTGACTTGATATAATGCTTGTTGTCTAAGATATATGCATTGTGAATACTTTAGCTATTATTGGGGTTAACTTCGATTTTAGCCTCAGCCTCGGCGGAGCGCATTGAGACACTATGCTTCAAATAGGAATACCACTACGATTAAGTCCATTATTCTTTTAAAATTACTATTGGGTACAAGGTTGCTGAATGTACTGATCTCCAGCCATTATCCTTTACGTTTTACAGAGATAAAAATGACATTGTACTTGGTCGAAATTATTCATCAATTTCGCAATCTCATCAGATAAAGTTTTCACAAGAGAATGAAAACAAAGTGGTAGTATACAGTGGTGTAGTATAAAAACAGTGCTTTGAGGATTAATAATGATATCTGTTTCATGTTTACAGTATAAAATCTAGTTTCATTGATATTTCCAAACTTCCGAGAGCAAATGCAGGCTGGAATACAACTACCTCGTGGATTATTGGTCTTATTGACACACCACCCTATTTGTTCAGCACGTTCTTTCGTCTACCAGTGCGCTGTATCCCACGTGTGCTAGTTTCGAAAACATCAGTACCTCTCCACATAGGGATGTAATCCTCCTGCAATATGAAGACGTAATCCTCCGGTGAAAATTTTCAGATTCGATGTATGCTGCCCATATGAGGTGGACCACTGCGAACACTCTCACAGACCTTTTCAATAAACCAGCCGTTTTGAAATACTGTGCTGCCCATCGGTTCCACGAAATCGAGAGATTGATTTCTGTGTCGTTATAGTCGTGGTAGTACGGTCTGTCGCAGAGCAGAGCAGCGTTTACAGGTAACGAATTACACATCGTTTTCGATTCAGCCGCGTTGCGAAGTAATGTAACGTTGAAATTTTTAACGGACTGACTTTTGTAATGAATTTTATCTTCACTACATGTCATTTAGAGTCCATATCACTTTACTTTTGACACTATTACTTGTTAGTAAAATATACCGTAAATAATTACATATTTTTGATATACACGGATTATTAAAGAGACTTGCTTGATTAAAGACGTTTCAACTCCACGTGCACATACATTGAGGTGTGTTTTCTATTGAGACAAGAGACCACGAGAATACTGTTAGGCTAAAACCAAAGGAATTTAAAGACTTATTGCTGCATGTCAGTGACGGTGAAATTTGTGCTTCGGATTTAAACATACTCGTTAGATTAGATTAGTTTTTCGTTCTGTAGATCCATGTTGAGGAGATCATCGTGAATTTGGAACATGTCAAGAAAGAAAGTTTACAATTTGAATAATAGATGAATAATAGATAATACTAATAATATAAATACAGGTACACACATTTTATTGTGTTTTTAGCTGATAATATAATATGAGTACCGATGCATGCATAATTTGGTACAATTTAGAAATTCACTAATGTAGTAGAAGGAGTTGGTCACTAGAAAGTCTTTTAGGCTCCTCTTAAACTGATCTTTCTTTATAGCTGAATTTTTGTACTTGATACTAAATTATTGAAAATGTTTGTTCCTGAGTAGTGGATCCCTTTTTGAACTAAAGTAAGTACTTTTAAGTCCTTGTGTAGATCATTTTTATTCCTAGTATTGTATGTATGACCTGACCTGTTTGTTGGGAAAATGGATATATTATTTATGACAAATTTCATTAAGGTATAAATGTAGGCAGTAGTTAATACACCCAGTTCTTTGAAGAGGCTTCTACAGGACGTCCGCGAATTTAGTCCACAAATACTATGTGAAGACTTTTGACTGACTTGAAGAGTTACCCCAAAATATTATACCGGGGAGATCGAAGAAATATATGAGGAGCTAAAGGAAATTATTCAGACAGTTAAGGGAGAGGAAAACTTAATTGTGATGGGAGACTGGAATTCGGTTGTAGGACAAGGAAGGGAAGGGAAGATAGTAGGTGAATATGGTCTGGGCAGGAGGGATGAAAGAGGAAGTCGCCTGGTAGAATTTTGCACGGAACATGATTTAATCGTAACAAACACCTGGTTTAAGAATCACAAAAGAAGGTTGTATACATGGAAGAGACCAGGAGACACCGGAAGGTATCAGATAGATTTTATAATGGTAAGACATAGATTCCGGAACCAGGTTATAAACTGCAAGACGTACCCAGGGGCAGATATAGACTCTGACCATAACTTGTTAGTCATGAACTGTAGGCTGAAACTGAAAAAATTGCAGGAACGTAGGAAAACACAGAGATGGGACTTAGATAAATTGAAGGAAAGTGAAGTTCTGGAGAATTTCAGAGGGAGATTTAGGCAACAATTGACAGAAACAGGGGGAAATAAAACAGTAGAAGAGGAATGGGTAGCACTGAGAGATGAAATAGTGAAGGCAGCAGAGGACAAAATAGGTAGAAAGGCAAGACCTACAAAAAATCCTTGGATATCACAGGAAATACTAGATTTAATCGATGAAAGGCGAAAATATAAAAATGCAGTAAATGAAACAGGCAAAATGGAGTACAGACGATTAAAAAATGAGATTGACAGGAAGTGCAAAACGGCTAAGCAGGAGTGGCTAGAAGCCAAATGCAAATCTGTAGAAGAATGTATAAGAAGGGGAAAAGTAGATACCGCCTACAGGAAAATAAAAGAGACATTTGGGGACAAGAAAAGCAACTCTACGAATATCAAGAACTCAGATGGGAAACCAGTTCTCAGCAAAGAAGGGAAAGCTGAAAGGTGGAAAGAGTACATAGAGCAGCTCTACAAAGGAAATGAAATTACAGACAATGTGGTAGGAAGGGAAGAGGACGTAGATCAAGATGAAATAGGAGATGCTATACTGAGAGATGAATTTGACAGAGCCTTGAAAGACCTAGGTCGGAACAAGGCCCCAGGAGTAGATGACATACCCTCAGAGCTACTAAAGTCTCTGGGAGAGCCAGCCACGACGAGACTATTTGAATTGCTGTGTAGGATTTATGAGACAGGCGAAATACCCTCAGACTTTAAGAAAAATGTAATAATCCCCATTCCAAAGAAATCAGGCGCAGACAGGTGTGAAAATTACAGAACCATCAGTTTGATAAGTCATGGTTGCAAAATTTTAACACGAATTATCTACAGGAGAATGGAAAAGCTGGTAGAAGCTAACCTTGGGGAAGATCAGTTTGGATTCAGGAGGAACGTAGGAACCAGGAAGGCAATACTCACTTTACGTCTTATCTTGGAAGATAGAATAAGGAAAGGCAAACCTACGTTTTTAGCTTTTGTAGATTTGGAGAAAGCATTTGACAATGTTGACTGGAATACACTGTTTCAAATTCTGAAGTCAGCAGGGGTAAAATATAGGGAAAGGAGAGTTATTTATAACTTGTACAAAAGCCAGACCGCAGTTATTAGACTCGAAGGGCATGAAAGGGAAGCATCAGTTGTGAAGGGAGTAAGACAGGGTTGTAGCCTTTCTCCGATGTTATTCAATTTGTACATCGAGCAGGCGGTGAAGGAAAGCAAGGAAAAATTTGGAATAGGGATTAAAGTTCAGGGAGAAGAAATAAAAACATTGCGTTTTGCTGATGACATTGTAATTCTGTCAGAGACAGCGAAGGACCAGGAAGAGCAGTTGAATGGAATGGACAGGGTGTTGAAGAGAGCGTATAAAATGAACATTAACAAGAGCAAAACAAAAATAATGGAATGCGGTCTTAGAAAATCGGGCGATGTTGAAGGAATTAGATTAGGTAACGAAACAATGGAGGTGGTAGATGAGTTTTGTTACTTGGGTAGTAAAATAACATGTGATGGTCGCAGTACAGAGGATATAAAATGGAGAATGGCAATGGGAAGAAAAGCATTTTTGAAAAAGAGAAATTTGCTAACATCGAACATTAATTTAAGTGTAAGGAAGTCTTTTCTGAAGGCATTTGTGTGGAGTGTTGCCTTGTACGGGAGTGAAACATGGACGATAAACAGTGCGGACAGGAAGAGAATAGAGGCTTTTGAAATGTGGTGCTACAGAAGAATGCTGAAGATTAGGTGGGTAGATCGCATAACTAATGAAGAGGTACTGAATAGAATTGGTGAGAAAAGGAATGTTTGGCATACCCTGGCTAAAAGGAGGGATCGCTTGGTAGGACACATTCTTAGACATCGAGGAATCGTAAATTTAGCATTGGAGGGAAGTGTGTGGGGTAAAAATCGCAGAGGGAGACCAAGAGACGCGTATAGTAAGCAGATTCAAGTGGATGTGGGTTGCCGTTCTTATGAGGAGATGAAAAGGCTTGCTCAGGATAGAGTAGGGTGGAGAGCTGCATCAAACCAGTCTCCGGACTGAAGACAATAACAACAACAACATGACATTATGGAATGAAAGTAAGCAAAGTATGCAAGCTTTGTTATTTTCATGTCTCCTATCTCTGTTCACACTCGTATTGAAAATACAGACTTGTACAGTCGTTTCTGCAGTTCTGTGGTGTGCTCCTCCCAACTAAATTTATTATCAAGCTGTAGTCTCAGGAATTTGATACTGTCAACCTCTTCTAACTGCTGTTCTTCATACAGAATGCATAAGCTGTCGGGAAATCTCTTACATGTTCTGAACAACATGCAGTGAGTCTTCTCGTAGTTTAATGACAATGAGTTGGCTTTAAACCATTTATTAATGTTCATGAAAATATCATTAGCAGTCTTTTCTATAACTATGCTAGACGTACTTTTTATTGCTCCGCTTTCATCTTGCAAGCAAGACTGGCAGTCTTTACCAGTTCTGATAACCGCTCAAAACCAGAGAGGATCTCTTCCGATCCAAAGCGACACACATCATTGGTGCCGATATGAGCCACTACCTTCAGCTGGCTGCACCCTGTGCTCTTCATGGCATCCGGAAGGACCCGTTCCACATCTGGAATGACTCTCCCCGGTATGCACACGGAGTGCACATTGTAATTCTGCCCCTCCCTAGTAGCCATTTTCCTAAGGGGCTCCATTACCCGCCTAACGTTGAGCCCCCAACAAACCCACCCTTTGTGAGTGCCCGGATCTTGAAGGTAGGGGGGCGAGTACAGGACAAGCGACACCATCTGCGTCAGGAACATCCTCTGACAGCGCCTCGAATCTGTTGGCAAGACTAACCGGGGAGGCCTCCACTTCGGTCCCCCGGGAAGTCTTACGCCGCCTGACACGAGCTGAGGAGACCTCCCAATCCACCACGGATTGTGGGACGACCTCCTCGCGGGCAGTGAGCGGGTTGGCCACAGCCGCAGGCCGATCGGAGGGCACAACAGACACACAGGGCGTCTGCTGCACCCCCGCGAGCGGCCCACAACAGCGGCGCCCACCCACCGCAGTCTCAAGAGTTGCCAGCGAAGCCAACGCCACCTGAAGCTGCGAGCGATGAGTCACCAACTCTGCCTCCATCCGTTCGCAGCAGTCGCAGTTCCTAGCCATTCTAAAAACCTATGTTTCTTGCATAATAAATAAAAAAGGGGGTGGTGTGTTTAATGCTGTTACAAACGGTTTATCCTGCAGCGAAATTGAGACAGATACTTCCTGTGAGTTGGTCTGGGTAGAGATTATACCTGACAACCGGAATAAATTAATAATTGGATCTTTTTATCGGCCCCCTGACTCAGACGATGCGGTTGCCGAAATGTTCAAAGAAAGCTTGAATCACATTTCAAATAGGTATCCGAAGCATACTGTTATAATCGGTGGCGACTTTAATTTACCCTCGATATGTTGGCATAATTACGTATTCAAAACCGGCGGCAAATATAAAACATCGCCCGAACTAGTTCTGAATGCTTTTTCTGAAAACTACTTCGAACAGTTAGTTCATGAACCCACTAGAATAGTAAGTGGTTGCGAAAATACCCTTGATCTCCTAACAAAAAAAATCCGGAGATAGTAAAGAGCATCAAAACAAATACAGGGATTAGCGAACATCGAGTTGTGGTAGCGAGACTGAATGTCGAAATTCCCAAATGCACCAAAAATAAACGAAAAATATATCTATTCAATAAAGCAGATAAAAATTCGCTTCAAGCTTTCCTGACTGATAATCTCCAGTCTTTCAAAACTAAAAATGCAAGTGTAGATCAGTTGTGGCTTACTTTCAAAGACATAATATCGGTAGCAATCGAGAGATTTATACCAAATAAATTAATAAAAGAGGGGGCCGACCCCCCGTGGTACACAAAACAGGACAGATCACTGTTGCAGAAACAAAGAAAAACGAATGCAAAATTTAAAAAGACACAGAATCCACAAGACTGGCAATCTTTTACTGAAACACGCAACCTAGCGCGGACATCAATGCGAGAAGCCTATAGTAGTTACCACATCGAAATCCTGTCTCGTAATCTTGCAGAAAATCCAAAGAAATTCTGGTCATATGTGAAGTACACTAGCGGCAAAACACAAACAATACCTTCACTACGCGATAGCAATGGTAATAGTACCGACGACAGTACTGCTAAGGCAGAATTACTAAACACAGCTTTCCGAAATTCGTTCACCAAATAAGACGAAGTGAACAGTATTCAATCCAAGAACAGATGCCAGCATGCGAAACTTAGAAATAGATGTTCCTGGAGTAGTAAAACAACTTAAGTCACTAAACAAAAACAAATCTTCCGGGCCAGATTGCATACCGACTAGATTCCTTTCTGAGTATGCTGATGCAGTTGCTCCGTACTTAGCTATAATTTACAACCGATCACTCACCGAAAGATCTGTACCCAAAGACTGGAAAGTTGCCCAAGTTACTCCAATCTTCAAGAAAGGCAATAGGAGTGATCCCCAAAATTACAGGCCTATCTCATTGACGTCGATTTGCAGTAGGATTTTGGAACATATACTTTGTTCGAATAGTATGAACTACCTCGAAGAGAGCGACCTATTAACCAATAGTCAACACGGATTCAGAAAGTATCGCTCTTGCGAAACACAGCTTGCCCTTTATTCACATTAAGTGTTAAGTGCCATCGACAAGGGATCTCAAATCGATTCCATATTTCTGGATTTCCGGAAGGCTTTTGATACTGTACCTCACAAGCAGCTTCTAATGAAGCTGCGTGCTTATGGAATATCTTCCCAATTGTGCGATTGGATTCACGATTTCCTATCAGAAAAGACACAGTTCGTTCTAATTGACGGTAAGTCATCTAGTAAAACAGAAGTGATATTTGGCATTCCACACGGAAGCGTTATAGGTCCCCTATTCTTCCTCGTGTTTATAAACGATTTAGGAGACAATCTGAATAGCTCCCTTAGACTGTTCGCGGATGATGCTGTCGTTTATCGGTTAGTGAAGTCAACAGAGGATCAAAAGCAACTGCAAAGCGATGTAGACAAAATTTCTACCTTTTGCGAAAATAGGCAATTGACACTAAATAAAGAAAAGTGTGAAGTAATACACATGACCACTAAAAGAAATAAATCAGTCAAACCTTAAGGTCGTAAATTTTACCAAATACCTAGGAGTTACAATTACGAACAACTTCGACTGGAGAGAACACATAGAAAATATTGTGGGGAAGGCGAATCAAAGGTTACGTTTCATTGGCAGAACGCTTCGAAGATGCACCAGCTCCACCAAAGAGACTGCCTACATCACACTTGTGCGTCCTCTCCTGGAGTGCTGTTGCCCCTTGTGGGACCCTCACCAGGTGGGACTGACGGAAGATATTGAGAAGGTTCAGAGAAGGGCAGCTCGTTTTGTTTTATCACGTTACGGGGGGGGGAAGCGTCACGGAAATGGTGCACGAATTGGGGTGGAAGTCATTAAAAGAAAGACGTTATTCATTGCGGCGTGATCTGTTTGCGAAGTTTCAATTACCGACTTTTACTTATGAATTTGAAAATATTTTGCTAGCACCCACCTACTTAGGGAGACATGACCATCCCAATAAAATAAGAGAAATCAGATCGAAAACGGAACGATTTAGGTGTTCTTTCTTCCCACGCGCTATTAGAGAATGGAACGCTAGAGAAAAGTTATGAAAGTGGTTAATGAACCCTCTGCCAGGCACTTGAATGTGATTTGCAGAGTATCTATGTAGATGTAGATGTAGATGAATTGTCCATACGTGGAGAAAACATACACGGGAGTGTTACAGAATTAGCGCGACGGTTACGCGGAGTGGTGGGGCTCAGCCTTGTTGTTGACACCGAAACTGTGGGGCAGGTGAGTGAAGTCTGTTCGTCTTGTAGTACCCTCCTCGAATGCATTCAATCTAGCATGCAGCTGTTGCAGGATAGTGTTCCTAGCCGAGCGCAAGTTTTCAGAATTGAAGCACAAGCGCACAATTTCCTTAATCGTGTTAATGATCTCACAACTTTAACTGCTACTACAGAACAGAAAACGGCCATTCAAAGATTGCGTGATAAGGTTATACAAATTCACTTGCAAAGTAGTCTTATCTCTTGGCGATGTGGCGAAGGCGGGGAGGGTATGCATAGTTTGGGCAATAAACACCACATTTCAAGCAATTCTTCTGGTGAGGGCAGTGGTGAGGGTGGCGAAGGCGGAGAAGGTTCACATAGGTTGGGTGACAGGAATGAAATTTCGAATAATCCTAGGGGTGTAGGCGCTGACGAAAGTTGTTGGAAACTATATAGTAAATTATAATTACGTAGGCTTCTGCGGCCAGAGTCAGATGACATAAAATTTTTCTGGGTATTTTTCCGCGTCATGATGTAAGGCTATTACTTAAATAACCCACGTTTCGGCCAACGTTACAGTGGCCTTCATCTGGGTATATCCTCCTCGAATGCATTCAGGATGAAGGCCACTGTAACGTTGGCCGAAACGTCGGTTATTTAAGTAATAGCCTTACATAATGACGCGGTACAATTCCCAGAAAACTTTTAAGTTATATAGTAAATTATCTCATCCTTTCTCTACCCTGTTGGCTACCGCACCTACGCTCCCGATAGATACTCATGAGTAGGTAGTACAATTACTTTGGTTCACAGTAAAATTACAAAATTTGAGTGAAGCATTACGAATTCCTGATACCGTTGTTCTGCAGATGTGTCCGTTGGCTGTAGGAAAAGTAAAGAGAGGGAGAAACAGCTGACGCCAGGCAAAAAAGGAGAGGTATAATAACGTTTCGGCCTTAATAAGGAAAACGCGTAAGGTAAAGGGATTGCCATGCAATAACGTCCTCTTTATATGTGCCACGGTTCATGAGGAACCCGTGTGTTTTTTAGACTCAGGTACAGTGGCGTTGGCGTAGCTATCATAGGGCTAGGCGGGGCAGTGCCCCGGGGCCCCCGACCTTTAGGGGCTCCTCGCCCTCCGTGAGCGACGTTCCAAAAATGTTACAGTAGAGCGTCGAATTTTTTATCTCCCCCTCCCCCAAACCATTCTTCCCACTGTAACCTAATGGGCCACCGGGCGGCGGAACACTTCACACGACGCCACTCGGTGGCGCTGCTGACCAGCCAACCCGCCAGTTGGTGTTTATAATAATTCCGTCGGCATCGCAGCAGAAGTAACAGCAGCATCAAACCTGCTCGCAGAAACAGCTGAGCATTACAAGGCGTGCCGCTCGGCGCAGTGTGAAGGATCGCGCGTCTCCAGTTACTGTATAAATACATCCACTGTAAACTACTTCTTAGAGCCAAACAGAAGTGTAGACTTCGATTATGCGAATAAACCACTTTTCAGAACTTTCATGTCCCCCAATCACTTCGGTTAATCGAAGTTCTACTGTATGTAATATTTTAGATAAATGAATGATTTTCGATACTGAACTGTTTGAACCATTTCCAACAAACGTCAAACGCACGAAGTGAAATCCAAAAATTGTTCCCATATCAGAATATGAACATGTTGTTGTTATGGTCTTCAGTCCGGAGACTGGTTTGATGCAGCTCTCCACCCTACTCTATCCTGAGCAAGCTTTTTCATCTCCGCATAAGAACGGCAACCCACATCCACTTGAATCTGCTTACTATACGCGTTTCTCGGTCTCCCTCTGCGATTTTTACCCCACACACTTCCCTCCAATGCTAAATTTACGATTCCCCGATGTCTAAGAATGTGTCCTACCAAGCGATCCCTTCTTTTAGTCAGGGTATGCCAAAAATTCCTTTTCTCACCAATTCTATTCAGTACCTCTTCATTAGTTATGCGATCTACCCACCTAATCTTCAGCATTCTTCTGTAGCACCACATTTCAAAAGCCTCTATTCTCTTCCTGTCCGCACTGCTTATCGTCCATGTTTCACTCCCGTACAAGGCAACACTCCACACAAATGCCTTCAGAAAAGACTTCCTTACCCTTAAATTAATATTCGAAGTTAGCAAATTTCTCTTTTTCAAAAATGCTTTTCTTCCCATTGCCATTCTGCATTTTATATCCTCTGTACTGCGACCATCGCATGTTATTTTACTACCCAAGTAACAAAACTCATCTACCACCTTCATTGTTTCGTTACCTAATCTAATTCCTTCAGCATCGCCCGACTTTCTAAGACCGCATTCCATTATTTTTGTTTTGCTCTTGTTAATGTTCATTTTATACGCTCTCTTCAACATCCTGTCCATTCCATTCAACTGCTCTTCCAGGTCCTTCGCTGTCTCTGACAGAATTACAATGTCATCAGCAAAACGCAATGTTTTTATTTCTTCTCCCTGAACTTTAATCCTTATTCCAAATTTTTCCTTACTTTCCTTCACCGCCTGCTCGATGTACAAATTGAATAACATTGGAGAAAGGCTACAACCCTGTCTTACTCCCTTCCCAACTGATGCTTCCCTTTCATGCCCTTCGAGTCTAATAACTGCGGTCTGGCTTTTGTACAAGTTGTAAATAACTCTCCTTTCCCTGTATTTTACCCCTGCTGACTTCAGAATTTGAAACAGTGTATTCCAGTCAACATTGTCAAATGCTTTCTCCAAATCTACAAAAGCTAAAAATGTAGGTTTGCCTTTTCTTAATCTAACTTCTAAGATAAGACGTAAAGTGAGTATTGCTTCCTGGGTTCCTCCTGAATTCAAACTGATCTTCTCCGAGGTCAGCTTCTACCAGCTTTTCCATTCTCCTGTAGATAATTCGTGTTAAAATTTTGCAACCATGACTTATCAAACTGATGGTTCTGTAATTTTCACACCTGTCTGCGCCTGATTTCTTTGGAATGGGGATTATTACATTTTTCTTAAAGTCTGAGGGCATTTCGCCTGTCTCGAACATCCTACACACCAGTTCAAATATTCTTGTCATGGCTGGCTCTCCCAGAGACTTTAGTAGCTCTGAGGGTATGTCATCTACTCCTGGGGCCTTGTTCCGACCTAGGTCTTTCAAGGCTCTGTCAAATTCAACTCTCAATATAGTATCTCCTATTTGATCTTGATCGACTTCCTCTTCCCTTCCTACAACATCGTCTCGAAGTTCATTTCCTTTGTAGAGCTGCTCTATGTACTCTTTCCACCTTTCAGCTTTCCCTTCTTTGCTGAGAACTGGTTTCCCATCTGAGTTCTTGATATTCGTAGAGGTGCCTTTCTTGTCCCCAAATGTCTCTTTTATTTTCCTGTAGGCAGTATCTACTTTTCCCCTTCTTATGCATTCTTCTACAGATTTACATTTGGCTTCTAGCCACTCCTGCTTAGCCGTTTTGCACTTCCTGTCAATCTCATTTTTTAGTCGTCTGTACTCCATTTTGCCTGTTTCATTTACTGCATTTTTATATTTTCTCCTTTCATCAATTAACTGTACTATTTCCTGTGATATCCATGGATTTTTTGTAGGTCTTGCCTTTCTACCTATTTTGTCCTCCGCTGCCTTCACAATTTCGTCTCTCAATGCTACCCATTCCTCTTCTACTGTTTTATTTCCCCCTGTTTCTGTCAATTGTTGCCTAAATCTCCCTCTGAAATTCTCCAGAACTTCACTTTCCTTCAATCTAAGTCCCATCTCCTTATTTTCCTGCCTTTCTGCAGTTTTTTCAGCTTCAGCCTACAGTTCATGACTAACAAGTTATGGTCAGAGTCTATATCTGCCCCTGGGTGTGTCCTGCAGTTTATAACCTGGTTCCGGTACCTATGTCTTACCATTATAAAATCTATCTGATACCTTCCGGTGTCTCCTGGTCTCTTCCACGTATACAACCTTCTTTTGTGATTCTTAAACCACGTGTTAGTTATGATTAAATCATGTTCCGTGCAAAATTCTACCAGGCGATTTCCTCTTTCATTCCTTCTTCCCAATCCATATTCACCTACTATTTTTCCTTCTCTTCCTTTTCCTACTACCGAATTCCAGTCTCCCATGACAATTAAGTTCTCCTCTCCCTTAACTGTCTGAATAATTTCCTTTAGCTCCTCATATATTTCTTCGATTTCCTCATCATCGGCAGAGCTAGTTGGCATATAAACCTGTACTACTGTTGTCGGTGTTGGCTGCGTATCTATCTTGACAATGATAATGCGATCACTGTGCTGCTCATAGTAGTTTACCCGCATTCCTATTTTCTTATTCATTATCAGTCCTACTCCTGTGATACCCCCAACTGATTTTGTATTTATAATCCTGTACTCACCTGACCAGAAATCCTGTTCATCCTGCCACCGAACTTCACTAATCCCCACAATATCTAACTTCAACCTATCCATTTCCCTTTTTAAATTTTCTAATTTTCCTACTCGATTAAGGGATCTAACATTCCACGCTCCGACCCGTAGAATGCCACTATTGTCTTTCCTGATGATCACATCCTCCTGAGTAGCCCCAGCCCGGAGATCCGAATGGGGGACTATTTTACCTCCGGAATATTTTACCCGAGAGGATGCCATCATCATATGTTCATACAGTAGAGCTGCATGTCCTCGGGAAAAGTAACGGCTGTAGTTTCCCCTTGCTTTCAGCCGTCCGCAGTAGCTGTGTGGCAAAGCCACACTAGCTGATATTACAAGGCCAGCTCAGTCAATCATCCAGACTGTTGCCCCAGTAATTACTGAAAAGGCTGCTGCCCCTCTTCAGGAACGACACGTTTGACTGGCCTCTCCACAGATACCCCTCCGCTGTGGTTGCACCTACGGTACGGCTATCTGCATCGTTGAGGCACGCAAGCCACCCCACCTCGGCAATGTCTGTGGTTCATGGGGGTGGAATATGAACATAACAAGGTCTATTGCTGCGCCACTTAGAGTGGACCCTAACACCGTTAGTAATGTCGGTTGAAGTCTGAGTTGCCATGGCTGGCAATCAGTGGCGTATCCAGGGTGGGGAGGGAGGGGTGTCGGGCTGCAGTCCCCCCTAGACCTTCCTCGAACCCCCAGACCAGGTTGTAGCCCCCTCCAGACCATGTTGTAGCCCCCCTCCAGACCATGTTGTAGCCCCCTCCAGACCCTCTTCGAAACCCCTCCCCCCTACACCATGCTGAACACCCCTCCCCAAGACCCTCCTCGAATCTCACAGACCATGCTTAGAGAGAGAGGGGGGGGGGGAAGCAAAATATAAAGGCGCAATACTGCATGGCGACCTTTTTTTTTTTCTTAGAAATCACGTCATCTCGGATTGACCTCAGCCAATACCACCTAGAAGACAAGGCCTCACAACAGGCCGTGCCGCGAACGCTAGCTGACTGGTTGTCCGCGGGGGCACGCCCACCGCCTCGTAGCGGCCAGCCAATCAGGTAGCTTCCGCGGCCTCTCGGTGTGACGTGGCACTGCCTGTTGTGAGGACTTGTCTTCTAGGCGGTGGTGCCTCAGCCCCCACCAGACCACGATCCTGGATACGCCACTGCTGCCAACCTTTGCGAAATAACAGTGAATTGCGCTGAATTACCAGCAGTGTGTTTGACTATGCAGGGTTTGCCCACATTCGAGTATTATGACTAGAATGTACTATTTCAGAACGTTGTTATTATGGTAACGCAACTGTTTGTGTAGTGAATTCCCACCAAGGGGGTGCTGCAACCAATTTCACTCTAAAATTCATGCAAGAATAAGAGAAAATATGGATCGTAGATGGTTTTGTGGATTGTATTACTGATCGGTGTGTCATCAGTGAGCTAGAAAACAGCTCAAGTGGTGATATATATGGCTGTATCCACAGCGACTCTTACAAGCTGTTCATGTTTCAACTGATGTATTTGATATTTCGACTATTTTCTATGTTGCACGTGCTACTTAACCTCCATCTTTTTAAATAACGTAAGATGAGCCGATTGAAACCGGCCGTCATAGATTAAATAAGTATTTTGCGATCTTGGCTTTCTACTTTTGAAGATAATTAATCTATCAGATCGCCTACACAACCTGCGATGCGAGGTAATATCTTTAAGGACATTTCTACCCGCACACTGTTTGTTTATTCTGCCATTTAACGGTTTAGCTACATTTACGGATCAGAGGTTTCATGTAATAATTACTTTTTTAATAGTGAATTGTGCATTCAAGACGCAGCCCTCTATCCCACTGTCACGATAATATACGAAGATGTGGACTTAGTTATTTTACTTATTACTTCTTTCTGGACAGACACTAACATATTTTTCATGAAACATGGTAGGGACACAGCTCAATCCAAAATATTTCATCAAACAATATCCGAAAACTTCCTTTTGCTGAAAACATCCTACACGAATATTTCCCGTATTTTCCTTCTTTGACTGGGCTATCAACGAAAATAGGCTGATGGGTACGGAGCAATGGGACAACAGCGCAATGGTTCGGCGAGAGTGAGTTATCAGCACTGACAAGTCCGCCTGCTGTCACCGAAGACGCACAGTGAATTGTCGGCACTGACAAGTCCGCCTGCCATCACCGTAGACATGCAGTGAGTTGTCGGCACTCACAAGTCCGCCTCCTGTTACCGTAGACGCACAGTGAGTTGTCGGCACTGACAAGTCCGCCTGCCGTCACCGTAGACGCGCAGTGGGTTATCGGCACTGACAAGTCCGCCTGCCGTCACCGTAGAAGCGCAGTGAGTTGTCGGCACTGACAAGTCCGCCTGCCGTCACCGTAGACGCGCAGTGAGTTATCGGCACTGACAAGTCCGCCTGCTGTCACCGTAGACGCACAGTGAGTTGTCAGCACTGACAAGTCTGCCTGCCATCACCGTAGACGCGAGGTGAGTTATCGGCACTGACACGTCCGCCTGCTGTCACCATAGATGCACAGTGAGTTGTCAGCACTCACAAGTCCACCTGCCGTCACCGTAGACGCGCATTGAGTTGTCGGCACTGACAAGTCCACCGGCCATCACCATAGACGCGCAGTGAGTTATCGGCACTGACAAGTCCGCCTACTGTCACCGTAGACGCACAGTGTGTTGTCAGCACTGACAAGTCCGCCTGCCGTCACCGTAGACGCGCAGTGAGTTATCGGCACCTACAAGTCCGCCTGCTGTCACCGTGGACGCACAGTGAGTTGTCGGCACTGACAAGTCCGCTTGCCGTCACCGTAGATGCGCAGTGAGTTATCGGCACTGACAAGTCCGCCTGCTGTCACCGTAGACGCACAGTGAGTTGTCGGCACTGACAAGTCCGCCTGCCGTCACCGTAGACGCGCAGTGAGTTGTCGGCACTGACAAGTCTGCCTGCCGTCACCGTAGACGCGCAGTGTGTTATCGGCACTGACAAGTCCGCCTGCTGTTACCGTAGACGCGCAGTGAGTTGTCGGCACTGACAAGTCCTCCTGCTGTCACCTTAGACGCACAGTGAGTTGTCAGCACTGACAAGTCCACCTGCCGTCACTGTAGACGTGCAGTGAGTTATCGGCACTGACAAGTCCGCCTGCCGTCACCGTAGACGCGAGGTGAGTTATCGGCACTGACACGTCCGCCTGCTGTCACCGTAGACGCACAGTGAGTTGTCAGCACTGACAAGTCTGCCTGCCGTCACCGTAGACGCGAGGTGAGTTATCGGCACTGACAAGTCCGCCTGCTGTCACCGTAGACGCACAGTGAGTTGTCGGCACTGACAAGTCCGCCTGCTGCCACCGTAGACGCACAGTGAGTTGTCGGCACTGACAAGTCCGCCTGCTGTTACCGTAGACACGCAGTGAGTTGTCGGCACTGACAAGTCCTCCTGCTATCATCTTAGACGCACAGTGAGTTGTCAGCACTGACAAGTCCACCTGCCGTCACTGTAGACGTGCAGTGAGTTATCGGCACTGACAAGTCCGCCTGCCGTCACCATAGACGCGCAGTGAGTTATCGGCACTGACAAGTCCGCCTGCTGTCACCGTAGACACACAGTGAGTTGTCGGCACTGACAAGTCCGCCTGCCGTCACCGTAGATGCGCAGTGGGTTATCGGCACTGACAAGTCCGCCTGCTGTCACCGTAGATGCACAGTGAGTTGTCGGCACTGACAAGTCCGCCTGCCGTCACCGTAGACGCGCAGTGAGTTGTCGGCACTGACAAGTCCACCTGCCATCACCGTAGACGCGCAGTGAGTTATCGGCACTGACAAGTCCGCCTACTGTCACCGTAGACGCACAGTGTGTTGTCAGCACTGACAAGTCCGCCTGCCGTCACCGTAGACGCGCAGTGAGTTATCGGCACTGACAAGTCCGCCTGCTGTCACCGTAGACGCACAGTGAGTTGTCGGCACTGACAAGTCCGCCTGCCGTCACCGTAGACGCACAGTGAGTTATCGGCACTGACAAGTCCGCCTGCTGTCACCGTAGACGCACAGTGAGTTGTCGGCACTGACAAGTCCACCTGCCGTCACCGTAGATGCACAGTGAGTTGTCGGCACTGACAAGTCCGCCTGCTGTCACTGTAGAAGTGCAGTGAGTTGTCGGCACTGACAAGACCGCCTGCTGTCACCGTAGACGCGCCAGTTCTGACCTGACTGTTCTCGGTTAGCTTCGCAGCAGGGGGGCATTTTGTCACTGATGAGTAATACTTCATCGTTTATTTTTTATTAGCTTCTTCCTGCGACCTCGTCGCCTAGTATGGAGCAACTTCGCAAACTACCCCATGTGGTCGTTTTATCTGTTTGTCTTACCCAGGTCCAACTCTATCCCTCTGCAAAATTTCATCCAAATCGAACCAGTAATTTTTCGTGAAACCATAGCTACGCCACTGCTCAGGTAGCAGTGTTTCTCGTATTGACGATAAGTGGTTGCGACATAACGCTGGTCTGTTTAAAACCCTACAAATTGAGAATTCGGAACTGTCCTGTCGAAATGTTAACGGAGAATCCATTCCTGTTATAGGACAAGTCAAGTTACATAAAAAAATTCAAGACTTAAGTTCGTCAATTCAATTTACCATTGTAAAGGGCTTAGCTATGCGCGTCATACTAGGGGGGGGGTGATATTTTTCAAAAGACGAGGTGTGTTTTAGATTATGTTGATTCTGCTCTCCGATTCAGATTTAGGCCCAATGTTAGATATCTGTGCTTTCGGCATAAGAGGCGACCAGGTGTGTGTAACATTCAATCCGGGGGCTCAAATCGTGACACTTCACACTTGAATTCTGAGGTCAAGGAAGTGCTATTAAATGTGTTAGGGGAATTCCATTATGTCTTGACGGATCGGTTGGCGGTGACTAACAAACTTGAGTACACTATCCGGTCGAGTGATACTGTACCGGTTAGGCAATCACCTTTATCGCCTCCCAAAATGAAGGAGCTAAGGAGGTTAGTGGATAAGATGCTCACCGAGGGAGTAATTAGAACATCTGTATCTCCGTATGCCTCCCCTATGTTTTAGTCCCCAAACCTCAATGTCAAGGGTATCGACACGTTGTCGATTATAAGGCGCTAAATAAAAAGTTTATACTCGAATCGATCCCCCTTCCCGACCTACACAATTGTTTTGCTTGGTTTGGGGGTGCTAAATATTTCTCGATCTGGGACTTGAACCAAGCTTATCATCAAATATCATTACCTGATGAATGTAAGCATGTAACAGCGTTTACCACCGATTTGAGTATAATCGCGTTCCCTTTGGCCTTACCACCGGACCGGCGGTTTTATCCCGTTTGTTGGACTCTGTATTGGGGGACCTTAAGTACAAGTGCGTCTACAATTATCAAGATGATGCCGTGATTTATAGCCCTTGATTTGAGGATCATTTATTACATATTACACAAGTACTTGAACGGCTACGTGAAGCCGGCCTTACTCGCAAGCCTTCCACGGTTAATTTAGCACGAAAGAGATATCGTTATGGGGCACATTGTATCGGCTGAAGGGGTGAGAATTGATCAGGAACGAACTCTAGCGATACAGAAGTTTCCGATCCCCAGGAACAAGAAGGATATTGCTAGATTCGTCGGGATGGCGAATTTCTTTCGCAAGTAGTGCCTCGATTCGCTCAGTTTGCCGGTCCTCTTAACCAACTCAGGTAGAAGGGTGAAACTTTCGTTTGGGGGGCTTCTCAACAGGTTTCTTTTGACGCTCTAAAGGCTCCTTTGGCCAGCGCACCGGTTTCGGGGGTACCTGAATTTGACAAGCTGTTCATCCTGCAGACTGATGCTTCAAACACCGGAGTTGCCACAGTTCTGCTTCAGGAATTTAATGGCGAAGGAAACCTATAGCCTATGCCTCTCGAGCATTATCTAAAGTCGAGAAGAGGTATTCGGTCTACGAATTGGAAGATTTGGCCGTGTTGTTTGGACGTGAGCGGTTCAAATGCTATTTGGAGCATAGATAGTTTCTCCTCAAAACTGATAACCAGGCCTTATCGGGGTGTTGGCCCGACCACGGAAGACTGGAAGTCTAGGTGGGCAGTCCGAATATCGGCATTCCGTTTTGACGTGCGGCATATAAAAGGATCTGATAATCAAGTGGCGGATGCCTTGAGCCGCATGTTTCAGCCTGAGGAAGAATCGGAAGAATTAGGGTGCGAAGAGTTGGAAGGGTTCAGTGTTTGTACCGTATCAGGGGAAAAGTCGGGTATAGTTGGTAGCATGTCTGACAATCAAGAAGGGGACTCTGAATCTGTGTCCAGAGTGTTGAGCGGAACTAGGGTTTGTGCTATACTTGGGGAAGTACCCGAACTATTTGATAATTTGGGCACTAGGCAAGACAAGGATCCGGAATTAGGCGTTATTAAAGGTAGATTGGACGCGGGGGAGGAAGTTCCGGGCTACACTTTGAGCAAGGGCATTCTGTGTTACACCACTCGTCATGATAATAAGCCAAAAATTTGCCTGCCATTCAGTTTCGTTCCGACCATATTTAAGTACTTTTATGAAACTTGTTTTGGTGGGCATTTGGGGGTGGGGAAGACACTTACTAAAATCAAGGAGAAGTTAAAATGGCCTACATTGAATAAAGACATTAGGCGTTTAGTCAGCCAATGCCAAGATTGTCTTCAGGCGAAACCCAATCCTAGTTCTAAAAAGGATGAATTGAGTTCTGACCGAGCTGAACACCCTATGGATAAAGTTTTTATTGATTATTTTGGTCCTCTCCCGCGTACCAAACAGGGAAATGTTTATTGGCAGTAGTAGACACCTTCTCTCGTTTCACCTGGTTGTTCCCGAGCCGTGCTAGTACCACTGGGGTCACTATCCAGTATTTGTACAAAATCTTCTCGATATTCGGTACTCCCAGAGAATTAGTGAGTGATAATGCTCAGGCCTTCCTTTCAAGATAGTTTAAAGGGTTTTGTTTTAACAACGGCATACGTCATATCGCCACCACACCTTATTACCCACAGCTGTCATTTGCCGAACGCGTGAATCGTAATCTGAAGTCGGCACTTACCATCTTACACAGACCGGGTGGGACCAGTCTATAGGGTGGTTAAATTTCGCTATGAATACCGCGCAGCATGAAGCTCATGGAGCAACACCCGCCAGTCTTATGTTTACCTTCCCCGTAGATTCACCATTGTCTAACGTTTGGTCGATAAACGATATATTGCCAGTAGACTGTAGTGCAGAGACTGTTAGGGAGAACTATAAGGCGGTTAGGAGCAATATCCTGCGAGCGCATAGGAAGCAGGCGGCGCGATACAACAAGGATAGGCGTCCTTGCACTCTACGAGTCGGGAGCCAAGTTTATATTAAGAACTTTTGGGCACAGAGTAAGGGCGCTAATAAAATTACATCTAAAGTTTTGCTGCTATTTGTGGCTCCATACGAGGTAATCAAGGTGCAGACTCCGGTTACATTCCTGGTTCGTAGAAGACCCTGGGGTAAACCAATAAGAGCTCACATCAGCCAACTCAAGATAGTAAATAATTGTGATCTGTGAGCGTTTGTGTAATCCTTTCCCAAGGGGTTTGTTTTAAGAGGGGGAGAATTGTGCCGTGCCGGAGCCTTCTTGCAGTTACATGTCGCCCGCCGGACTGTATCGCTGGTGGTATCGAGAGCTAATTCGACCTAAAGGCCAGAGGGCGTAAGTGGCGGCGCGCTGTTTTCCTGGAGGCGAAAAGGTCGGAGCGGGGGGACAGTAACGTTTGGACGGTGGCGCCGGGATGAGTGAAGTGTCCACAACGAACGACCATGGTCGGAGTTATTGCCGCGAGAGACCACGAACACTAACTGCCGGCGTGGCGCAGGGGATAGCGTCATGGACTGCGGAGCACAAAGTCGCCGGTTCGATCCCGCCAACCGGCAAAAATTTATTTCTTTGTAATTTACAATTCCAGAAGGTTCTACGTCTTTCTTATGTTCACTTGTAAATTCTACTTGTTTCTTATGTTAACTGTTCTTCTAATTTCTGGTACATTCTGTCTGTGTATAAATAGCAGAGCACTCTGCCTGAGAGGCAGTCAGTGCTGCGTGTATATTGAGTTCGTAATAAACGTGCTTTCAGTATAAGTCCTGTGTTTAGTTGCCTTCGAAGTCAAGCCTACTTCCATTGCAACGTGACATTGTTTGGTGGAGGCGCCGGGTACACTGTGCAACAGCTGCATCACCGTGGCTCCGATTAGGCAACGTAAAAGCCGTCGCTTACACGGACTGGAACCGGAATACAAGGGATACACCGAGTACATCCTTCCAAAAGTCCGTATTAGCAGAAGAACGATGGAGACGAAACCAGCAATAAGCCAGCTGCACATCAGACACCCGTCGGTGTTCTCTGGAGATGCTGGACAGGACCCCAACAAATGGCTAAAAGGGTTCGACCGAGTCGCCAATACAACAGGTGGGATCATACGATGTCCTTGGCCAACGTTTATTTCTACCTGGGTGGAACAGCCCAGCAATGGTTCGAAAACAACGAAGACAAGTTGAATGACTGGGAGACGTTCCAGGAGGAACTTAAGAAGACGTTTGGAGACTGCCAGCGACAAATCCGCTCGGCGGAAGAACAACTGAAGAACCGGGCCCAACGACATGGTGAGCCGACACAATCATACATACAGAGTGTTTTGGCCCTGTGTAACGTAGTCAATCCGAACATGACTGAAGCGGACAAAATCACGCACCTGATGAAGGAAATTGCAGAAGATATGTACCAAGCTCTTCTGTCGTTACGACAGAAGAGTTCATCAAGTGGTGCCAGCGTATTGAAGAGATGCAACAAAGGAGGGTTGGACGCAAGAAGTATGACAGACTCCCAAATGTAGTCCCTATGGCCGTTGTGGAAGACCAGCAGGACTTGGCTTCTCTCATCCGACAAATCGTGAGAGAAGAATTACAACAGTGCATGGCAGCCAGGACTATTAGACCGAGCGAGCATCAGATTATGGCCATGGATGTGAGCCCTGTAAGTCACGAGGTAGCCGACGCCGCTGAGGACGAGATATGTCAAACATTAGCTCCTGTCTGCCCCGTCAATCGCACCCGACGTGAAGAATGGCATCGCCCTGCTATGACTTACGCTGCAGCCGCCAAACGGCAGCCCATGAACCGACCGACGCGACCACAGCCAACTCCCCCCGTAACTGTGACGCCCTGGACATGTCGTACGCTACTGCAGAGAGAGGAGGCGAGTATTCGATGATTACTTTGCCGAAAGACGTCAGCCATCGGAGCAGTTCTATCCAAGGCAGTCACCTGCTGATGAGTTCAGTCGACCTATGGGAAGAAGCCCATCGCCGTACCCTAGACGAGGTCGCTTCCGTTCACAGTCGCCGTACAGAGGTACCAGCCGCTCCCCTATCCGCCGCGCCCAGGAAAACTAAGCGAGGCGACCATCTACGGAGGTGAGGCCGCCGCAGATGAAAATCCTCCATGGACGACAGTCGCCAAGATGTCGGGAAACCTCATCGACGTCATAATCGACGGCCAACCTGTCCGGGCACTTGTTGATTCAGGAGCCTCTTTTTCTGTATTATCGGATAATTACCGCCGCACACTATAGAAGACAATGTTCTGTGATACGGGAGCAACTGTGCTGAAGGTCGCGAATGGAAAGTACGTCCATCCAGCAGGAACTTGTGTCGCAAGAATAACCATCAACAACAGGACGCAGCCGTTTGAATTTGTCGTGTTAACAGAATGTAGTCACAATGTCATCCTTGGATGGGACTTCCTTCAGGCATCCCAAGCTATCATTGACTGTGGAAGATCTGAGCTGCAAATTGAAGAAGTTGTTCCGCCAGATACACGTAATACAGAATTTTCTGGGAAGTTATTCGTCGTTGACAATGTGACGATACCGCCGTTGACAATGAGAAGAGTAGCAGTCACAAACACAGATGATTGGTTAAACTGTGAAGTTCTTGTTGATAGTACAAAGTTTATCAGGCTCACAAAAGAAATTTACATACCAGTGGCTATCATAACCATTACCGGTGGTCAAGGAGAGATTTGGATCACAAATTGTCACGAGCAGTCACAACTTATCCCCAAGGGAATGTGTATCGGGACAGCTGAACCAATCCAGGACGGTGAGCTCAACGTCATCAATGAAGACCCATGCCCTGCTATTAGTACAGATAACACGCTGGAGGAAACAAACGTGGAACTGCCAATAGGGCCTGGACTGACCAAGGAACAACGTCAGCGTGTGTTAGGTATGCTACGCCAATTTTCGGGTGCATTCACACCTCAGCAAGGGAAAAGTCAGACGAAACGGCCCACGATAAAGCACCGTATCAATACTGGGGATCATCCGCCAATTAGCCAGCGTTCCTAAAGAGTGTCGCCAGCTGAAAGACGGATAATTCGGGAGGAAGTGGAGAAGATGTTGCGAGATGACATTATTCAACCTTCGGAGAGTCCTTGGTCGTCTCCGGTGGTCCTCGTAAAGAAGAAGGATGGCACGTGGAGATTCAGTGTCGACTATCGGCGGCTGAACAGTATCACAAAGAAGGATGTCTACCCATTGCCGCGTATTGATGACACCTTAGACTGCTTGAAAGGAGCTTCATACTCCTCAACTATGGATATGCAGACAGGTTACTGGCAAATCGAGGTTGACGAAGCTGACAGGGAGAAGACGGCTTTTATTACACCTGACGGCCTCTATGAATTTAAAGTAATGCCATTTGGATTATGTAATGCTCCAGCCACATTCGAACGCATGATGGACAACTTGCTTCGACACATTAAGTGGACGACGTGTCTCTGCTATTTATATGACATTATCGTTTCTCGAAAACATTTAAAAAACATCTGAGTCACTTGTCAACTGTGTTGAAGTGTGTTCAGGCTGCAGGTCTCCGCCTCAATCCAAAGAAGTGTCTCTTCGTCGCCAAAGAGATAAAAATCCTGGGGCACCTAGTCAACGGGGATGGTGTCCGTCCTGATCCAGATAAGGTAAGGGCAGTCAAAGAATTTTCAACTCCTCAGCACATTCGTGATGTGAGAAGTTTTCTCGGGCTGTGCTCATACTACCGACGTTTCATAAAAGGATTTTGTAACAAGGCACGTCCATTACAAGAACTTCTGCAGGGAGACGCCAAATTTTACTGGGATGAGACAAATGAAAGAGGTTTCCGAGCACTTACGGAGGCTCTAACTTCCGCACCAGTACTAGCCTTGTACGATGAGAATGCAGAAACGGAACTTCACACAGACGCCAGTGGCTATGGGATTGGTGCAGTGCTTGTACAAGTTCAGGAAGGTGCCGAAAAAGTGATAGCCTATGCGTCAAGAGTACTCTCAAAGTCCGAGATTAACTACTCTACAACTGAAAAAGAATGTCTCGCGGTTATCTGGGCTATCAACAAGTTCCGGCCGTATTTATTCGGCAAACCATTCACCGTCGTGACAGACCACCATTCTTTGTGTTGGCTGACTAGCTTGAAGGATCCATCAGGCCGACTAGCAAGATGGGCACTAAGACTCCAAGAGTATGATGTCACAGTGGTATTCAAGAACTGGCGCAAACACAAGGATGCCGATTTCCTTTCGAAGAATCCATTAGTGGAACACAACAGCATTAATGAAATTTCAGCTCTCACTGAGTTAGATGACGTTACAGCTGAACAGAGGGAAGATCCAACACTATTAAAAATGATAGAGGCCTTGGAGAAAGGAGAACCGACCAATGGAGAGTTTCAACTTATAAACGGAACATTGTACAAGAACAACTACGATCCACTGGGCCCCAAATGGCTACTTGTTGTTCCAGCTCATCTCCAGCCAGCTATTCTCAAATATTTCCACGATGCTCCAATATCCGGTCATTTGGGATTCGTGAAGACCCTAGACAGAATCAGACGCAGGTATTACTAGAAAGGTCTCTACCAATCTGTCAAGCACTATGTGAGTCACTGTAAAGAGTGCCAGCGACGGAATCATGTGCCGCAATTACCTCCAGGACATCTCGTACCGATTCCACCGGCAGCAGCTCCATTCCACCGAGTTGGGATCGATCTTTTAGGGAGGTTCCCGAAGTCGACGACCGGTAACCGTCGGATAATATTCTGCACTGACTACCTCACACGCTACGCTGTCACCAAACCTGTGCCGACTGCAGAAGCTCCAGAGATCGCAAAATTCCTTGTAGAAGACATTATTTTGAAGCATGGAGCACCACGTGTCATGATATCTGACCGTGGAAAAGTATTTCAGTCAAAACTAGTATTAGAGGTAATGTCACGGTGCAACATTGTCCACAGAATGACAACTGCATACCATCCTCAGACAAATGGTCTAACAGAACGTTTTAACTAAACGTTAGCCGACATGCTGTCGATGTACGTCGATGTTGAGCAGAAGGATTGGGATACAATTCTGCCAGTCGTGACATTTGCTTACAATACCGCAAGACAAGACACCAAAGGCTTCACTCCGTTTTTCCTGCTCCATGGCCGTGAAGCTGAGACGACAATGGATACACTGTTCCCGTTCCAACTGGACGACACTCAGGATGACTATGTTAAACAGCTCGTCACCAGAGTCGAAGAAGCAAGACAGCTGGCTCGCATACGGACACTGGACGCCCAGGAGAAGCGGTATAACGACAAGCACCGACCTGTTGTGTACAGCCCAGGAGATCTGGTATGGATTTTTACCCCTGTACGGAAGGCTGGACTGTCAGAAAAGATATTGAAGCGATACTTTGGTCCGTTTCGTGTCATACGCCGCCTGTCAGACGTCACATACGAAGTTGAGGATTATGAGCCGTCGTCGAAACGTCAAAAATTCAAATCAAATGTTTGTTAAGCTTATGGGACTCAACTACGGGGTCATCATCCCTAAACTTACAAACTACTTATGAACTACTTACGAACTAGGACGGCACAAATATCCATGCCCGAGGGGGGATTCGAACCCCCGACCGTAGGTCGTGAGGAAAGGTCAACCATTTGTGGCCAAACTGTTCCGAAACTTCGGGATGTACAAGGATTGTGTCACTTGTTATTTTGCTGTCTGTTCTCTCTACGGACGGGAATGGTTTGATGCCCGTGTACAGCCGTCCCGCTGAGAGACTTGCGCTGCTAACATGTCATGTCATATTTTGCTGCGATTGTTTCAAATGTTCAAATGTTTGTAAAGTCTATGGGACTTAACTACGGGGTCATCAGTCCCTAAACTTACAAACTACTTATGAACTACTTACGAACTAGGACGGCACAAATATCCATGCCCGAGGGGGGATTCGAACCCCCGACCGTAGTGGCCGTGCAGACCGTGACTGGAGCGCCTTAGTCTCCTCGGCCACCGCGGCAGACGCGATAGTTTCAATTTGACATTTACATGGTGTTTGGCCTATAGGTAACTAACCTTATGTTTTCTATGTATGTGTGGTAACAGTTCCTGTGTTTCACCCAAGTTGGTTCCTTGTGCCTTGTACCTAAATATAAGTGTCAAAACATTTAAGGCCCAGAAAAGGGGCCATGTCTTACTGTTGGATAGCAGTGCGTCGGGAGGACGTAAAATGTAGCTCCTGTGATGATGACTCAATTAAAGCCAACCTCTCAACCTTCATACTATGTAATTACGTAATGCCTTCAGACAAAACCTGACTGATTTGTTTGCTTTAAAGTACCGTCTGAGCAAGGCTAAGTTTACTGTTATTACTTCATTGATTTAATTTTGTTAAAGGTTGTCGGTAGTTAAGGTACATTCTCTGTTGATATTTGATTGTTGGTGAAAATTCTGTGTCGTGAGATATGTTTTTAGTAACCAAAGGAGGCCTCTAAGTTTTGTTTTATGTAAATAATTGCTGTAATAAATTGGCTATATTTTATAACAGTTTATTTAGGCTCAGTACCTTACCATTTCCTCACCCCCCTACCATATCCAAAATCCACAGGACAACGATTATGTTTCTCAGAGTAACCATTAAAAAATCAAATCAAATGTTTGTCAAGCTTAAGGGACAACTGCGGGGTCATCAGTCCCTAAATTTGCAAACTACTTATGAACCACCTTATACTAAAGACGGCACAAACATACATGCCCGAGGGGGATTCGAACCCCCGACGGGGAACGGTGTCGCACATCGTAGCATGGCGCCTCAATGCGCTCGGCCGCTCCGTCGCGGCTAACAACTATCCTTAAAACCAAGTCCTCAAATGTTGTGATGCACCGAAAAAAAAAAAAAAACTCACGATGGCCAGAAGCACAGTTCAGCCATTATCATCTTCCGCCATGCAGTTTGCTAAGCACTGCCCCATCTCACCCAATTTCAAGGCACGATATTTAACTATAAGGTGAAAAATCATGTTTAAAAAATACACAATCATACGATAATCAGATTATTTATGTACTTGGAAAAGTGTCAGTAGTGACAATTGCTTCTTAACATAACTCAATAAAAACCGGTTTTTTTATTTTTATAAGAAAAACTATAGCATCTTTATCATCACCATAATAATAATATCATCTCCTGCAGGATCTCAACAACTTTAATCACTTGCAATCATACAATCTTTGCTCTTTCCTCACAAAGTTTAGTGTCTATGTGTTGATAGTTGAGTAAAATCATCACATTTATACAGTCGTTGTCTAAAGGGGCTCGCGCCATATACCATATACTCCACCCCTCCCCCCCTCTTTTACTTCTGATATTATCCAGATAGTAACGTCTCCAGCTACAGCACTTGTACAACATAAGACATACAAATCTCATATAAAAATTTTATATTTTACAGCACATAAATTCTATCAGCTGATGAAGATGTTGCTCATGTCTGAATGAGGTTCTGCTGTGTTAACATCCCACGAATGTATTCGTGAGGAATGCGGTTCTGTGCCCAGTACGTGTATCGACGCTAAAATTCTCTAAATTACTCGATCAGAATGATGACATGGCTCCATGGAAAGAGCGTGTGCTGTCGTTCTGCAGTAAGGCTATGGATCCACCAGTGACGGCTTTGATGTTGACAGGAGATCCTTTCCTACAGCTCCCATGTACACTTCTTTTATTTCATTTCATTTTTTTATTATTTTTTTATTTTTTAAATATTTTTGTTATGTTTTCATTCCACTCTCTTAAGGGGAAGTGGCGGGCTTTATGCTCTATTCATCCAGAGGGTTATATATATATTTTACATAAATTAGGTTCTTAACAATTTTGTTTTGCTTAAAAAAAAAGAAAAAAATGAAAAAAGAAAAGAAAAAATACTATTTATTAGGTATATTGTTGATTTTGATCTTAATTCCATTCCTTACAAATTCCACTGCTGTGTGCAGTGGTTGGTTACTACATTTTGTGTTGGCTTCTTCTACTTTCTTTGTTCCTTTGGCTTGTGTCTTCTTGTTGTCTGTTTGAGTTATGTGATGTCGTCGAGATGTTCTGGTGTGGTTTAATTTTGTGTTAGTGGCAGCATTGTTAGTGTCAGCTCAGGGTATATGTATTTGTTGTGTTCTGGGCAACTGTTCTATTGGGGTATATGTATTTGTATTTTGGTTTGCGAGTTTTGGGTACTCTGTTTGTTAGGATTTCTTAGAGGTCTGGCCTAAGTTCTAAGGTTCTTTTGCCGTATTTTGTTCTGTCGTTAGCCTTGTTTTTAGGGGGATAACTTTTGCTGTAGCTTATACTTGTGCTCTGGGTGTATTGTGTTCCATCCTCATGAAACTGCGCAAGAGCCTCCTCTATGTTGAAAACATTTTGCTTGCTATCGGGGGGTTAATTCCTGCTAATGCCGGGGATCCGTATTCTAGGAGTGGCCTTACAAATGCTTTATCTGTGTATATTGCTGTCTTGTTGCAACCTTCGAACCTTCCTTGAATTAGGCGAACCAGGCCTGACCTTTTCCTTATTTTGTTAAGTGTTTCTTGCAGGTGTGTGTTCAAGTTAAGGTACTTGTCATAATGGAGGCCCAGGTAGTTCTCTGTGTTGTGTAGTTGGAGTGGTGTTCCCCAGTGTGTGGGTCTTATGTCTCTCTCTCGTCTTGGTGTTTCAATTTTGTTAGGTTTTTGTGTCTGAACAGCATCATTTGCGTTTTGATAGGGTTCGCTTTAATCCTGTTTTTGTCACCCAGTCTTGGAGTCGGTTTAGGTATGTGTTGGTTCTCCTATTTATCCTTTGTACACTTCTCACAGGATCGCCTTTTGTATCATTCTCCAGATATTCCTAGTAAATGCAACGTGTCTGTTACCTAAATTTAACACGAATCTCTCCCCCAGTCCGAAACGATTGAAAAATCAACGCAGGTGACATCAGCGTATACGTAGAGTAACACTACAGATCCGCAAAATCCGTAACGTCGTTATATAGTAGTATTTTTGAACATGTTCTGAGTTCTAAGATAATAAGTTAACCTGCAGCACACGCAAGTAATGCTGCTACTGAGAACAAATTTAGCGGTTTGTTTATAAATAACAATACTGCTACCAGTCACGATTTTTTATTTATTTAGCACGACGCGTTTTGAGGAATCATTCCCATCTTCAAGTGCGTTTTTTTGAGCTGTTTCATATTATTTATGATGTTTTGGGTGTGTGAGTTCCTGCTTCATTCTGCTATCATTAATGTAATATATAAATACGCGCGAGTTTATGGCTATCTTTATGTGGAATAAAGGCGGAAAGTTTTGAAAAGTATTTTATTTGCAGTTTTCGTCTGGTCCATCTGTGGCAGCTCTCACACATTTCAAACATCACATACAATATTTTTGCACCTGATTACATCACTTGTCTCAAAAATACATACAAATAAACAGTTACAGAGATGTTCTAAGTTTACCAAACATACAGTTTCACAAAGTATGCTACAAAGGAACACTTAGCTGGATTTTATCAAACAAAATATTTCTACAGAGTATGCTTGAGTGTGTATTTTTCTTTATTTTGTTTAGTATGGTGTCGACCATGGCTGGGTTATAATCATTGGCAACTGCAATTTCTTTCACTACGGCTATTTCTTGTTTCATGTTTTCTTGGCTTAAAGGAATTTTTATTGCCCTATGTAACATTGACCTGTATGCTGCCTGTTTGTGGATGTTTGGATGACATGAGGTTGCAGGGATTGTGGAGTTTGTCATTGTATCTAACCTGTAAATTTTAAATGTGCAGGTGTTGCTGAGACAAGCCACATCACAAATGAACGAAACAACAACAAATGCATATCCACCATCCCATATATATTTCACAGAAAAATACAAACATCTTCAAAAATCTCAAAATCAAAATTGGCTTTCCTACAAATTACAACAAAACTACCACATAAAATTCCTGACTCAGGAATATATAACATGGTAAGAATCTGCAAGTTCTTCATAGTACAAACAGGACGAAATATAAATACACGATGCACAGAACACATCAAAGCCTACACAAGCAACAAACACACAACTTCAGCAATAGCAACACACATTGAAAAAAAAAAAAAAAAAAAAAAAACATAGGACACCCATTTAGGGACATTGAGCAGAATGTCAAAGTATTCCACAGACTAGACAAAGGACATAAAATGGATCTATACAAAGAACTCGAAATGTATTCACATTATAAAATATATGAAGGAAAAATATTAAATGAAAAAGTGGAAAGTGAATCATTACATTTTTTTCTGGTGTTTCGATAGCTTACTAAAACTAAAAATGTTAATAAGTGTAAATGTAGCACCATTGTAAAAATGCATAACTTAGGACAGTGAACTAAGGTAAAATATACTCTATAAAAATGCAGCATACCATATAGAAATACTGTATTTTATAAATTCCAGCTAAGGGTTTCTTTGTAGCATACTTTGTTAAAATGTATCTTTGGTAAACTAAAGCTTAGAACATCTCTGCAACTGTTTATTTGTATGTATGTTTGTGACAACTGATGCAGTCATGTGCAAAAATATTATATGTGATGTTTGACATGTGTGAGAGATCCCACAGATGGACCAGACAAAAACTGCAAGTAAAAAGGTTTTCAAAAAATTCCTCCATTAGCTCCATATAAAGATAACCATAAAGTAAAATCTCGCGTATTTATATATATTACAGTAATGACAGCAGAATGAAGCAGGAACTCACACACCCAAAACATCACAAATAATATGAAACAGCACAAAAAGATGGGAATGACTTCTCGAAACACGTCGTGCTAAATAAATAAAAAATCATGTCAGGTAGCAGTAGTGTTAATTATAAACAAATCCATTTATCTCAGTCGCAAGAATTTCTAAATCCATTTCCTAATAGATAAAATCAATTTTCCGGTATTTCACTGACAAGACCTCATAGAAATTTTTTTTTATCATAACATGTGCTAAGCCAGTTGACCCGTGTTACAAATCTGTTTATATCCAGAGCTTCAGACATTCACTAAACACATTGTATAACTCATAGCTACAGTCAAACGAATAGGGCCGGAAATCATGTTATGAGCTTAAATCAGTTTTCAGAGAGTAATATAATGCTGACTGGTAAATAAAAATTATTTTGACCTCGTAGACATAATCGTGTGCTTAATTCTCATAAAACAGTGCAGAAATGTAAACAACAGGCTCAAATTTACCCTCAAAGAACTATACAAGAGAAATCTACAATATTGCAGGTGTATAAGGCTCGAAATTACATTGTAAAATCTAAGAAGTAAACGTTAACTAACATCAATTGAAGCTCAATCAAGCTTGCTGTTGTGAAGATTATTTACACAAGTCACGCACTATTTGTCACTTATATAACATTATTGTAAGTACGACATATTTCGCGACTACGTTATCCGACTTTCAAGTACCGGTAATAGAAACAGGCAAGCACATATTAAAGAAGAGCGCAGGATAATATGTCTCACGCACAAAATACGCAAATCACAAAACTAACATACCTACAAAATTCGTCTGCCGTTAGGCAACGTCATTAATAAAATATTTGTAACATTTATTGTTTGTCAGCGTAAGACCGTCCTTTCAAACAACACATACTGCTGTCATGATGCACAGTTCTGAAATGACGCTCATTAGCTCCTCATACCTAAAAATACTATGCATCTAGTCACCCAGTAATATTGAAGGTAATATGTATTTGGAATACATCCCTAAATTAATCAGCTGTAGTTAAACCTGACATCAATATTTGAAATAAGAGAATAGTTCACTGCATCTTAAAGAGGAGATTGCAAAAGTACGTCCAGTAATGACCTTTGGATAGTTATCTCTTCTCATTGGAATATTCAGTTAAAACTCAGTTATGATTTTCCTCCAACTTAGACATCAGCCATTATCTCTACTGGGTAACGTCAATGACACTATGAAGATAATTCACTTTAATTACTTTCATGCAGTCTTCGATGTTACCCAACGATTGTTGTTCAATCCTGGGATACTTCGCTACAGATTATGGATCACTCAGTCTAATATTGTGCTATTTAAGTAGAACTTTAAATATTTCTTCCCTTTTGTTCTACATATCTATATCAAAATGAATGTTTGTCTGTATGTCCTCTATGTGTTCATAAATCATTCATTCGATTGCAATGAAACTTTACTGAACTGTTCACCGTATGCCCACGAAGGTTTCTGTCCCAGAAACAAAAGGCCACGACAAATAGCTCAGGAGATATGACGTCATAAATAATGTAAGGCCACCGCGTGAGAATACCCAGATTTATCCGTCAATGCTGAAAAATGGAAGTAGTTAGGGATCCGCAACAAAGTTTTCATGTAATTTCAGACGTTTATAAAGCGTTATGTAACTGACTCCCCCCCCCCCCCCCGAACAAAATGATGAAACGAAAAGAAGTCTACCGCTCACAGCAGTTTCGCTGCAGATGCCGTAAAACTGTCGCATCAGGTATGCCCTTTTATAAAATAAAGTTACCATTACAGATTTGCATGTTACTATTTATTTTTTGTCTCGACGTCGCCCTTAATTCTTTTGCATCCAAAATTAAGCAATCTGTTTTCTTAATCTCTATATATATAAAAGCGAAGACACCCACTCACTGACTATACACAATATCTCAAACTACTTCACCTATGAAGCTGAAATTTGGCAGGAATATAGTTTATAAGTAGAAAAGTCAGCTAAGAAAGTATTTTGTGATAGGTGCATGGCGAAGCATACTTCTCCTAACGACTCACGAATCTACAGCTTCATTCCGATCGTCACGAAATTTTGCACGCTTGACCTTCAAAACAAGAGGAAGGTCACCGTCTATCTTATGTTTCAGACGGTGCATGGGGGAGAGTACTTTCCAACATAAAAATTGATCCCTAAATACCTTGGTCGCACTATAATTTGAGAACGGCTCGACCGATTTCACAGATACTTTCGTTTGTTGTTTTCGTTATACTCAGAACCAGGGTTGTATGAAATAAAACTGGAATATTTGAGAACAACAAAGTGTGTTTTCAATGTGACCCTGCGTTTCTGTTGCATAGAAATCTGTAGTTTTGTTCCGATATTAATGAAATTTTTCACACTTTACCTTAAAAAGAGGAGGAATGTCATTGTCTGTTTAAAAGTTCGTTCGGTGCATGGTAGAGAGTACTTAACTTAGGTAATTTTACAAAATGCGCAGTTTTGCTCCAATTTTTATGAATTTTTGCACACATGATCTTTAAACCAAGAGGAAGATCATTGGGTACATAAAACTTCCTATTGTACATGACAGTGGGTACCTTGCAGAAAACTTTGCCGAGAGAGGGAAGGGTGGAAACGAACAGAGGTGGATGCAGTGAGAGGGGGGGGGGAGGGGGATGGGAAGTTGGACTACGAGAGTGTAGGATAAACATCTGGGCAACGTTGGGTTTACAGCTAGTATTTCATTTCACAATGCTGACATTTGATTTCATTAAATCCTGCTATCCGCATCTAGTTCATCCCTGCGTCATTTTTATTTGTTAGTCTTGCTCTGTTGTCGGTCCTAAATTGAATTTTTACTTCTTTGTTATTAAATCATAACTCAAATTTATATGAGGTGAATCCCCAGAATGGCATTTACAATTGTGCGAGTTTTTCTGGGTTCGTAGATTCCTACGTCCTGTCACCTTGTACAACCTATTACACCTGCGACCGAAGCATTTTTACGGCTATCCATAATGTATTTTCATTTTTATTTGTAAATACCATTCTACTATCTTCTAGAAGTATTGTGAAGTAATGATCCACGACTTCCGGGTAGTGTATAAATACGGTGTTTGAACTCCAGTCGAAGTCAGTTAATTCTATGACCTTCTAAGTTGGTGAGAAGTGCTAAATAAATTATTGCTTGGTTTAAACTAGTGTTTGTTATGCACGAATTACGTGACAACATAATCTGTTCGAAATGAAATGCTTTGACAAGAATATATATAAATTAATTCTTGGTTTCTCTGTTTCAACTATGCTGAAAATTGATAGAGCATCCAAAATACCAATAATACCTTAAAAGTAGGCCACTGTATGAAATAAAAACTTAATTCTGGTAGGAGGTACAGAAATAAGAGATACTGTTATAAAAAGCTTAATTTTAGCAATAAAATTAGCAAAAGATCCGTGTGAGCTACCTGCTAATCCCTGCTACAAAATCTTCTTCCCTGACCCAAATTGAGAACTGACTTGGTTCAAATTACTCTAATAACAGGAAGTTAACGACACAGTGGTCAATATACGTAGCAGCTTACGGTAAATTACACACAGGCATTAATAAACAAGTCACCACAATTAAAGTTATTTCATAAACGTGGCAAAGAAAAACATTTGTGGCGCAGCGGAACTTAACATAAAAGAATGCATCTGAGCTTGTTCTCAGCACTGGGAAGAACAATATTAAATAAAAGGGGGAAGGTGCTCGAAAACTACAATTTATAGGCAAGTCCAAATTATATTGAACTTAACTTGTTTATTCAGGTCGAACAAAAACAAAATGGGGAACCAATTTTGTTAATGCAATAAAAGTGCATCTCCTTAACATAATCTAATACTGACGAGGCCCAACATTGAATTCAATAAAATTTACGCAGAACTTAACACTACTGGGTGGAGGATTTACAAACAACACTGACTCGCTTCCACACTCGCAATGCAACAGCGAAAATCACCAAATTTAGATTAGTTCGCAAGCTAACAAGCCAACGCCGACACACGGCTATGTTACATGATCGCACTCCGCTGAAGGTGAAGTGGTTAAAAATCGGATACATTACACAAAATCACGGCGGACTCTAAAGTTGCAATCTGAGAGTAAACTATCTAGGCACTGGTTTTATGAGAAGTGGCGTGAGTTCAGGAGACTAGCTGCAAACCCCTGAAGTCGGTGTTCGGACCCACGTGGTTCCGAAAATCGATAAAAATGTATAAATTCGATTTCCGAAAAATAAAGAAAATTAACTACGGGATGCAACCCCTAGAACTGCGTAGAATTTCATAAGAAAGCTACTGAAAGAGGTAGTACAAGGCTCGGAGAGAATTACTAATAAATACTAAGTGCATACTACAAGTTAGGAGAAGAAACAGCAAAATTAAAATAGGCGGGTTGAGGAGATCGCGAAATGTTAGTGGAAATCAGGATACACGTATAGTTACTTGCCTGATGGGCATGGAAAAAACAATAGTGGAAGCTGAAGACTTTGTTCTAAGAACTGACCACATGGAACACATACCACTCATGGAAGGAAAATATTATATTCACTGTACAAAAATGAACATATTGTCTGTTAGCAACCTGGCCCCATAACACTGGGAAGAATTTATAAAGAGTTTGTACACCGCCATATAATCACAAAACGTTTGAATATACCAGGCCATTATCAAACTGCAACTAGTAACATATACATCGCATTTATCTGTTGGAAATCACTGGATTAAAAACCTAGAACACATTTCCACGCACGATCGGCAGGAATCTCCCAAAAAATGAATCTAAGTTCGAGAGTCTAAGTTAAATATGCTATGCAACGAATCGCTACCATCTCTGCAGACACAAGAGCAGAAACAACCTTACCTGTCCACGATCCCAGCACAAAATGAAAACGTAGCGGTCAGGAGGCGCGAAAAACCTACCGGAAACTGGGAAACTCAAGACACAGTGATGGTGGGGACGTGAGACTCGCCCTGGATAGGGCTCGTCGAGTAGCTTGTAACCAAAGGGTGTAGAAACCTCTTTGGTTGCACAGCAGCAGGTAACGACTAACTATCGACTCTGATCCAGAGTTATCCATGCAAAGCGAGCTATCACTACCCACATTCAGACAACCATTAGATTCTCGCACATCTACTTAAAAGTAAAACAAGTACACATTCTCACAGGGACAATTATAATTTATTACAATAACAAAATCCTAGCAATATTAACTAACATTTCAGAATCTAATATTTTAAAACATAAAAAAGTTATTCCTCATGCCGTGAAAAGAGTGGGGTTCTAGTTTTAACAAAATGCTAATCTAGCGACATCAAATAAATTACAATTTTATTAAAAAAATATATAGAAGACGACAGACGGTTGTCTTTCAACCTTCACTAAAGGTGTGAAGCGCAGTAAATGTACCTAATTTTTCCTGACTTTGCAGTATGGACTTTTTCAAGTTTAATAGCAATGTGTTCAGGATGTTCGTATAACACATATCGAAGGTGAATTGATAGAAGTCTGCTACATTACATCTGTTGAAATGTCTTAGGAAGGAACGATAACTTCATGTTAATCTGCTGTGGGCTTACCAAATTAGTTCAGAACATCTTTGATTGTTGTCTGGTTTTCTTCGTTAATTCTGTAAATTAGCTTGCAATAAGAACTATATAAAGTTAAGTAGTGTTGGAGGGTGGTAACTCTTTTCTAGCTAAGTTTTTCGCATATAGCATTTAGTGTAGCAACAGTTGTCTCAGCATGCTGTGTAACGAAATGTCAGAATGTTCTTACAGAAGAATATTCGTGTTGTACAACTGCATGAATTGAAATTAAATATTTTTCTGCCAACATAGAGAGTTCCCTACTTTTACTATGTATCCGATGGGAACTGTGATGAGAGTACTGTTGTTACATTACAGGCTGCAATCTTACAACGTTTACCCAGAAACTCAATTGGACAGCCTTTTCTACCGTCGGATGTGTTTGTATACTGATAAGTGTCGAATATTTCATACCTGGAAATGTACTAGTTACCCTTGAGGGTGCTTCAACTTCGGAGAATCTGGCGAACCACCTTTTCCGTCAGGTAACAATACAAACGTACGCGGAAAATTGATACGTTGGTGGAAAACAGTCCAGTGCTCAGTGACAACCTAACGTTGATAATTCCGTGTAACAGCGAACCACTTCGCTATAATAAGATCTGGAATGTGCTGGTCGACAGATGAGGAACGTCGTCAACCACGTCATCTGGGATGGGCCGATAATGTGATCAGGCCGCTGCTTTACGGTCATCGATCATTATTAATTCGATGACTAAATTTAGCCTGATAACATAATGGCTCGTACATCCGTGGGGCAATATCAACGTGGGCTTGAGGGGTTAGTAATGGAATATGTTACTCTAGCGAGTAATACCATGAATTACGATTTTTCTCCAGTCAAGAGTAAGGCTGATATCAATGGACGGCCTTTACATCCTAGTGGCAGTAAATTGCACAACTTGAAACAATATGCACCACACCTATTTACACCAGAATGTCTATGTTTTCATAGCACACTCCATAGACATATATGAGGGGTTCAGAACACAAGAGTCTTAATTCCACCTACAATTGTTCTGAGCAAGAGGATAAAAATTATTAATGTTAATAATTTATTTGTATTTATGAATACAGGATAACATGCACAAAAGTCTCTCTAGATAAATTAACAAAACTCGGGAATCTGGATGACGAGTAGACACCTCCGTAGACACGTTCTTGAAGAATGCATGATACACAAGAGGAACAAATTTTAGAAGATCAATCATATCCTTCCTTTTGTTGGTTGTCACAGTCCGCCTGGTCTTGTAAAGTCTCCCTTGTGTCACTGAAGCAAGGCTTTGAAGTGGTCTGCCTAACGTGTGTTTACGAAAATCCATCTCATGAAATTATTCATTTTGGCGGAAACTTGATGTAACCCTCGTGGTAAATGGCGCTGCCAATTCAAATTGCATCCATCTGACTTGCAGCCAATTTGACGGATGGCCATCAGTAGCCCTTTTCCTGATCACTGTCTTTCTTTATTATACGAACAATTAAATGCTTTTCCTTTTGACTCACATTGATAATATCTTCCCAATTACCAGCAGTGTAAATACACTACTGGCCATTAAAATTACTACACCAAGACGAAATGCAGATGATAAAAGAGTATTCATTGGACTAATATATTATACTAGAACTACTAGTAAAAATTTACATTTTCACGCAATTTGGGTGCATAGACCCTGAGAAATCAGTACCTAGAACAACCACCTCTGGCCGTAATCAAGGCCTTGATACGTCTGGGCATTGAGTCACACAGAGTTAGGATGACGTGTACAGATAGAGATGCCCATACAGCTTCAACACGATACCACAGTTCATCAACAGCAGTGACTGGCGTATTGGGACGAGCCAGTTGCTCGGCCACCAGCCACCATTGACCAGACGTTTTCAGTTGGTGAGAGATCTGGAGAATGTGCTGCCCAGGGCAGCTTATCTGCTGCTTATCCCACATGTACATGTATCCATAATATGGTCAGTGCAGTAACTTTCGCATTTTATTTTCCCACTAATGCACATGGACAGACTATTTTGTGCTCTGATGTAAGGCGGATAGGAGATAAAGGAAAAAGACGGTGGTGCACTTTGTGCACATCAGAGACATGTACTTATAGCTCAGAATTGTAGCTGTCTGTTATCAAACATCTGTGTAACTCGTTTTCAACTAAAAATGGAGTTAGGCCACTTTTGCTCTGAACCCTTCATATAAACAGGAATATGACAATCTCAGGTCGTGTCATGTTGTAAAAGAATTTTAGAAATATATTCTGATGAGAGACATAGTTCTAGTGACGCAATGAACTTAATAACGGTGAAATGTGAAACACATCAGAGAGAACAAATCTATTTATTGTCATAAGGCTAGTTTTAAGTAACAATTTTTATATAAACGGCAAGGGAACTTAGCTTAATTCCATCTCATCCGCATCTCGTTAACGATAGATTTAGACTCACTGTAAAGTATTAATTCCAAGGATGCTGCTTTTTCATAAGTTATGTAATTCGACAAGCCTGTTTCGGAGTGAATGCCACTGTCAGGTTACATTGTTAGTTCTTCTTATTCTTATAAGATCGCTGTTCGGTTTGATTTTTATTTAACAGATATATTAAAAATGTTGTTGTAGCTGTTAAGGTAGTTGTACATATATATAGGTTTCAGAAATTACTGCAACCAGTCGCCTTTTGTTTCTTCTTAATGAAGATTTATTTAGACCATTACCGGTTTCAAGCTGCCTAGCAACTCATCTTCATCTTCATCTTCAAAGTCGTTGGAGTTGTTGTGGCGTGTTGATGGAGAGGAAGTGTTTTGAAATCCTATCCATAAGCGGACCAAACATGGACAAACTAAATGTGAAGTGCGAAGCTGTAAGTAATGTCTTGAAGACAAACTTATATTGTAATTATTAAGTATAGCCTACCAAAATTAGTGTTTACTATTTTCTCATTTTCTGCCCTGCCACAGATTCAAATGTAACTTGAAATAATTGTATACCATCTGAAGATGAGCTGCTAGGCAGCTTGAAACCGGTAATGGTCTAAATAAATCTTCATTAAGAAGAAACAAAAGGCGACTGGTTGCAGTAATTTCTGAAACCTATTTCAATAAACAGTCGCAGGTTCCAACACAATGGATAAAAGTATATATATATATATATATATATATATATATATATATATATATATATATATATATATATATATATATATATATACAGCTACTTAAACTACAACAACAGTTTTAATACATGTCTTGAATAAAAAGCAAACTTATGATAGCGATCTTACAAGGATAAGGGTAGGTACCAATTTAGTCTGACAATGGAATTCACTCCGAAACAGGCCTGTCAAATGAGATAATTTATTAAAAAGCAGCGTCGTTTGAATTAACACTGTACAATGTCTCTAATAACACACTACTTACGACGGACAGGACTCAGAAGATCAGAAATAGGTTAATGACGTGCGACTTTATGTGCATTTTAATTCTGCTGCAACAACCGCAATCTACGAAACCTCTGCAGATTTTATCACCTTAGCGGCTGATAAACATATGCGAGAGAGATATAATGTTATTATATATTGTCATATCAAATTTCAGGTTACTTATATATTTTTAATTTTATTTTTTATGAATAAGCAATGTCCTTTCTAAAAACAGCATTCATCCACCTTAATGTTTTGACACAATTACGTTGATCGTTACGCAACAAGTTAGTTGAGAGGCCACACCTAGTGGAACACTATAAATCTGTAAATCACGATTGCTCGAAAAACCATAGTTTTCAAGAACGTCAAAATATTCGTTAATCAGTTCACTGTGTGTCATTTTGTTGTACTATGTAGCATTGTACTCTAAAATTTGGCAGTTATCAAGCTCTCAGTAACAGCATAGACGATCAAACTAACCAAACTGGTCGCTGATTAGTACATTCGTCTCCATAGCAGTTCATGGCACTTTCTTCTGTTATTACATTCTTTTCCGTCTTGGAAAGTTCGTCAAAGAAACTGTGTAAAGATAAACATATTTTGTGAATAATGAAATGCCAAGATCGCAGCATTTCGTCTTTAATTATAACAGACGACCGGTTTCGATGTACATAGACATCATCTTCTGGTCTTTGGACTAAACTATAACATTATTACATAAATGTACATTATATCCAGTTGGATAGTACTGGAGGGTTGTCACACATTAAAATATGCCGTTTGGTTGTCAGATATAAGACTCGTGTAGTCATATGTAGGCCTACATGAAGAACCACCATATTGTACAATTGTGAGTAGCTTGTTGGCACTCACAACTGTACAATATGGTGGTTATTTATGTACATATGACTACACGAGTCTTACATCTGACGTCGAAACCGGTCGTCTGTTATAAATGAAGACCAAATACCGCGATCTTGACATTTCATTAATCACAAAATACATTTATAAGATCGCTCCCTACCATGAGCAAATTATATAAAGATAAATACATATTATGGATGGCTATTGTTTTTACTGATTGTCGATGTTGTGATTTCAAAATTCCTCGGTTCATTATTCACTTAGAGCTTTATTTATTTCTCTATGAACTGAAGTCGCTAAACATGAATGATTAGATCAGTTGCAGTGATTGGTTCATTGGGAATGAGAGAGAGACCTTTCCAGTTATTACAGCTGTAATGACAGTAGCTTCATTGACAGTATTTCACGTGTGTAACCCCCAACTGGTTGGGATGTAGATGCCTGTTACGATTCAGATTAGGTACTCGTATTTTAATACCAGCCGATACAACTTCCTGTTTTCAGTAAAGCCGAAGGCGGAGAATATTTTACAGGATATTGTTGTGCAGACAGGGTTTGTTTACAATACTTTTTTCATTACTGATATATGGGCTCAATGGGATCTCTATAGGTACCTTCAATCGACTTTGCTTTTGATGGTTCGCCTTCCTTTGTACCAACATTGTTTTCATCAAACCTTAAGAACGAAGTCTCTTTCATCAGTCGATAGTGCTCCAGTCCGTTTTCTTCCTCTGACCAACTTTCGAATCAGATGTATTTTATGTGATTATTTTTTTCTATCTGTAACGTCTGTCTTAACTGTACCGGATACTTTAAGTGCCTCGTTAAACGAAGAGATTCATTTTGTTGTTTCAGTTTACGTAATTATAAGAAGACAAAAGACGTATGTGATAATTGTATAATGGTAGGAACACATTGCAAGAAAAATACATATATATTTCCAAAGCACTGGCAGTTTATCATAAAACCGGTATAATTACGTTTAAAATATTTAATAGCCATGTTGGTCTGAACGTTTATTACTGTACTGCCTGAAAGTTTGAATTTCCAAATATACCGCCATTTTTCAGAAATTGACGAGATTTCCGTTAAGAATATTTCATCTTTCTATTAAACTAGCTTAACGCCGCTGGTTCGCTTGCGTAGGCTGGTTGGTCTGCCCCAGTTGTTTCTCCCTCTTAATATAAATTTTCATAGATATAACTTAAGTACTATCATAATGAAATGTTGTGATACTACTTTTTGCCGCGGCAGAATGGCCGTGCGTATTGAGGTGCCAATCTGCGGTGCACGCTGCTGTTCGCCGTCGGGGGTTTGATTCGCCCCTCGGGCATGTGTATTTGTGTTGCCCTTAGCATACGTTAGTCTAAGTTAGTTTAATTATTTCGTAAGCCGTAGTGACTGATGACCCCGTAGTTAAGTCTCTTAGGATTTACAAACATCTGAACATTTGATTTTACTACTTGTAACCCCCTATGACACATCTTAATTTCGAAAAATACCCCAACATATGTATTTTAAAGTCCAATCAAGTATGCGAATATCATTTTTTGCAATTCTAGGTTCAAAATTGGCTTAGTAGTAACGTATATTCAAAAAAATGTTTCATTCCCTATTTCACACCCTAAATAATTAATTTTCTGAAAATACCGAAACACGTGTCTTTTTAATTCTGACCAAGAAAACATATACCAATTATGTGGTTGCAGCTTCAAAATTGTCTTAATAGCATAATATTTTCGAAAAACATCCCCTCTCCAATGAACCCCCTTGATAGTTGAATTTCCAAAAGTACCGGAGCACGTATCTTTTTAAATTCTAACGAACTATGCAAATATCTATTTTTGCAGCTCTCGCTTAAAAATTGTTTGACATCAATATGTTTTCGAAAAGAATTTTTGATACTCTATTTTACCCCCTTAGTTGTTGAATTTCCAAAAATACCGAAACGCGTGTCTTTTTAATCCTGATCAAGAGTCCGTATCCTAAGTTTCGTAGTTATACCTTGAAATTTAAATTAGCAGCAACATATTTTTGAAAATCAATTTTTGCGTCCCCTATTTACCCCCTCATCGGTTGAATTTCAAAAAATGCCAAAAAAAAAAAAGTGTCTTTAAAATTCGAACCCTGAATTAAAATCCGAAATTTTGTAGTTCTAGCTTCAGAATTGCCTAAATAGCAACGTATTTTCAAAAAACCGGTTCATCCCCTATTTCACCCCCTTACGGATGGAATATAGAAATCTCGTTTCTTAAATGACGCCTACAGAGTAACATCAACACCCCCTAGAAATTTCAAGTTTCTATCTGCAGTCTGACTAGTTAAAGGACATAAAATGGACCTATCTGAAGAACTGGAAGTGTATTCACATTATAGAAAATATGAAGACCAAATACTAAATGAAAAAGTGAAGAGTGAATCAGTAAATTTTTTCCGATGTTTTGATAGCTTACTCAAATATAAATGTTAATAAGTGTAAATGTAGCACCAATGTAAGTATGCATAAATTAGGACAATGAACAAAAGTAAAATATCCTCTATAAAAACGCAGCATACTCTACGGAAATATTGTTTTTATAAAATGCAGCTAAGGATTCCTTTCTGGCATACAGTGTAAAAATGTATCTTTGGTAAACTTAAGCTTAGAACACCTCTGTAACTGTTTATTTATATGTATGTTCTTTTAGTGACAACTGATGTTCTTATGTGCAAAAATATTGTGATGTTTGACATGTGTGATAGCTGCCACAGATGGACCAGAGGAAAACTCTAAGCAAAAAGATTTCCAAATATACCGCCATTTACTCCATACAGAGATAACCAAAAAGTAAAATTGGGCGTATTTATATATTACAGCAACGACAGCAGAATGAAGCAGGCACTCACACACTCAAAACATCATAAATAATATGAAACAGCATAAAATACGACGCACTTGAAGATGGGAATTATTTCTCTAAACGCGTCGAGCTAAATAAATTTAAAAAAAATCGTGACTGGTAGCAGTATTTTTTTATTTATAAACAAATCCATTTATCTCACAGCCGCAGGCTTCCAAAAAAGACATTTTCTAACCTATAAAATCAAATCGCCTTATGATTTGAGGTATGTATATGTTATTATTCACTGTTGATGTTATAATAATATGCTCATAGATTGTCCAACACATATTTAATACGAATATAGTTAAGACTTAAGTAAGTAGGCAAACGTTTCTTCACAAGATATTTATTTTGAAACGGATTTTAGTTTCGGGTAATGGCGTATTCCTCGCCATTTATTCGCCATTACCCTCCCCATACTTGACGCTTACTCTATACGTTTTATAGTGGGATTTAATTGTTCCAGATGCCAAGGAATCGCAAACGTACAACAAATATAGCCAAGTGGTCTAAATAAACAATGGAGGTGTCGCCGCAGAGAAAGGGAAATGACCAATAAATGTCGAGCCACAGGCTAGGATAAAACTACTCAAGGAATTTGAATCTTCATCGGAAGAAGATTTAAGCGAAGTCGATTTGTGTGATGATGAATTTCACGACATGGAGACCGACAAAGTAGAGTGTCTTGTCCCTGATGACTTTGGCCAGGATGGTGAACTTTGGTACAGGTAAACTTCATGAAGATCGTGGCCACATCCTTTGTGCTCTGACTGGAACAATCCATAGGGGTACCCGTGTGACATTTGCGCAAAAAAAAAAAAAAAAAAAAAAAAAAAAAAAAAAAAAAAAAAAAAAAAAGGCACTTAATATTCGTAAGAAGTGATATGGTTTCCTTATCCAAAGTAGAATGTACCAAAGAGAAAAAAAACATATATATATATTTAAGTTCTTAATCCTAATTGACCTTATAATAGAGCTCTACTACTATACTACATTTAGTTGCTGGTAGAACTTCCGGATTTTAAGGCCGTGGTCCATAAAACTTTTCAGTTTCACCTAACGTTTCGTCCACAGCTGCGCCGGACATCTTCAGAAGTCTTCTTACTTGCGTTGAGTCTTCAACGCAAGTAAGAAGACCTCTGAAGATGTCCGGCGTAGCTCAGGACGAAACGTTAGGTGAAACTGAAAAGTTTTATGGACCACGGCCTTATAACCCGGACGTTCTACCAACAACTATGACATCCAGTCGTGAAAGCCTTCATTGCGTATACCACATTTGCCTAAATATTTAATAAACCGGGTGTTACTTTTGAAATGTGTTGAGGATTATTAATTTCCATAGTTATGTGGTTTCGAATACAAGTGTTCGCCATTACCCGACTTGACAGGCAATACCAACCAGTGCAAAGGTTTAGAGATTACAAATATATTAATTAATGAAACATAGTACTCACGAAATATATATATATATATATATATATATATATATATATATATATATATATATATATATATTTGTAGAACACTAAACACTAAACACACTTTTAATTGGCGCTAATTTAAATGAAATGCCTGAAGTATTCGCCATTCCCCTATATATATTTGTAGAACACTAAACACTAAACACACTTTTAATTGGCGCTAATTTAAATGAAATGCCTGAAGTATTCGCCATTCCCCTACTCTCCCCTAGTATACAATTATCGACCTTCGTTTATGGAAATTACCTTCAACTTGAAAAGTGGTCATTTGTTGACATACGTTAAACGTAACTGTGGGCGTGAGCACTCACGTTCATAATGGTAGCGTATCAAATGAAAATAATATTTTCCATACGTCGTGTAAGTCCTTTCATCAAGCAACAACAGCATGTACCAGACGGAATGTCTCAGACTAAGCTTCAGAAACTGGGATGAAATGATCTTTGTTGGTGGGATCGTCAGTAGAAACACAGGTTTGATACAGCTGTCCACGGATATTATGTGGAAACGCCTTCACCAATAACTACAGCAAACGACATTATTTGTAGCCTACATATTGTTCTCTCTTCTTGATCTTCGTTAACAAATTTTACAGCCCACACATTCTAGATCTTGATCCCTCGACAACTCTTATTATGTCCTATCGATCGGAAGATATCACATGCTGATCATAATTTGATTGTACAGTATGAAATAAATTCATGTGACTCAGTAAAGTATGCACGATTGCAATGTCTAATCTCACAGATAGTCTTAAGAAGACGTTACTTCTACATTGATTTCCCTTGTGGGCTTGAGCTAGTCAGTCGTATTGATAAAGTGTAAAAGGTGGCAGAAATATGCCAGGGAAATTCGGGAAATTGTTGAAGTTCTTTATAGTTCAAATTCTCGCTGTTTGTTGGATTTCAGATTATTTATTGTCATGACGACTAGTACGAGGATATGCATGTATGTGTCCTATGTCTGCGATGGAATTGGATGACCGGCATAAGCGATATTGCAAATATTTCTAGCTAACTACTTCAATAAATTGTATGCGTGTTCCCTAAAATACGTTTTGTAAAGTCTTCTATTACTACTGATAGAGGCACACCTCAAAAATGTCAAGTGATGATAGATCACTTGCTACAACATCCTTTGTAAATAATAGATGCTGACCCCATCACGAAGAGCTTCATAACGAAAATTTGGCACATTTAAAGAGACTGCAGTGGATTAATACCAGCAAAACGTAAAACGTAGTAAGTGAAATAGTTTTTAAAGTGCATCACTTTCAACAACAAAATGTAGATTATTGATTTAGTTGTAGGAATGGTTGAAGAACCAAGTTTCTCAACCTCCAATGACTTGAGACTCTGATTATAACGAACTTGATAACAATCATGCCATTTATTGGCCACACCTTCCAGATGAACGTTCATTTGTCTAAACAGACGCCAGTTACAGTCTCTACATTTATTACAGATACAACAGATTTGCGATGGGGAATAACAAAAGAAAATAGTTTTGTATAGGAATTATAAGGCAGGCAAATGGGCGTGTGTGTGAGTAATGTAGAAAGTCAAAACTTTATGTTGTTGTTATGGTCTTCAGTCCGGAGACGGGTTTGATGCAGCTCTCCACCATACTCTATCCTGAGCAAGCCTTTTCATCTCCTCATAAGAACAGCAACCCACATCCACTTGAATCTGCTTACTATACGAGTCTCTTGGTCTGCCTCTGCGATTTTTACCCCACACACATTCCTCCAATGCTACATTTACGATTCCTCGATGTCTAAGAATGTGTCCTACCAAGAGATCCCTTCTTTTAGTCAGGGAATGCCAAAAATTCCTTTTCTCACCAATTCTGTTCAGTACCTCTTCATTAGTTATGCGATCTATCCACCTAAACTTCAGCATTCTTCTGTAGCACCACATTTCAAAAGCTTCTATTCTCTTCCTATCCACACTGCTTATCGTCCATGTTTCACTCCCGTACAAGACAACACTCCACAAAATGCCTTCAGAAAAGATTTCCTTACACTTAAATAATTATTTGATATTACCAAATTTCTCTTTTTCAAAAAAGCTTTTCTTCCCATTGCCATTCTGCATTTTATATCCTCTGTACTACGAACATCGCATGTTATTTTACTACCCAAGTAACAAAACTCATCTACCACCTTCATTGTTTCGTTACCTTATCTAATTTCTTCAGCATCGCCTGATTTTCTAAGACCGCATTCCATTATTTTTGTTTTGCTCTTATTAATGTTCATTTTATACGCTCTCTTCAACACATTGTTCATTCTATTCAACTGCTCTTCCAGGTCCTTTGCTGTCTCTGACAGAATTACAATGACATCAGCAAAACGCAATATTTTTATTTCTTCTCCCTGAACTTTAATCCCTATTCCAAATTTCTTCTTGCTTTCCTTCACCGCCTGCTCGATGTACAAATTGAATAACACCGGAGAAAGACTGCAATCCTGTCTTACTCCCTTCCCAACTGATGCTTCCCTTCCATGCCCTTCGAGTCTAATAACTGCGCTCTGGCTTTTGTACAAGTTTAACTCTCCTTTCCCTGTATTTTATCCCTCCTGACCTCAGAATTTGAAAGAGTGTATTCCAGTCAACATTCCAAATCTACAAAAGCTAAAAATGTAGGTTTGCGTTTCCTTATTCTGTCTTCTAAGATAAGACGTAAAGTGAGTATTGCTTCCTGGGTTCCTCCTGAATTCAAACTGATCTTCCCCGAGGTCAGCTTCTACCAGCTTTTCCATTCTCCTGTAGATAATTCGTGTTAAAATTTTGCAACCATGACTTATCAGACTGATAGTTCTGTAATTTTCACACCTGTCTGCGTCTGATTTCTTTGTAATGGGGATTATTACATTTTTCTTAAAGTCTGAGGGTATTTCGTCTGTCTCATACATCCTATATATTGGTAACTATCTGCCGCTTTTATGTATTATATATTGACTCAGACGATGCAATTGCCGAAACGTTAAAGAAAGCTCGAATCACATTTCAAACAATTACCGGTAGCATAGTGTTATAATAGGTGGCGACTTTAATTTACCCTCGATATGTTTGCATAAATACGTATTCAAAACCAGAAGCAAATATAAAACATCGTCAGAACTAGTTTTGGATGCTTTTTCTGAAAACTACTTCGAACAGTTAGTTCATGAACCTACTAGAATTGTAAATGGTTGTGACAAAAGCCTTAATCCCCTAGCAAAAAATCCTGAGCTAGTAAAGAGCATCAAAACAGATACAGGGATTAGCGAACACAGAGTTTTAGTAGCGAGACAATATCGAAATTCGCAAATGCATCAAAAATAAACGAAAAATGTATCTATTCAAAAGAGCAGATAAAAATTCTCTTCATCTTTCCTGAGTGATACTCTCCTGACTTTCAAAACTGAAAATGGCAGTATAGATCAGTAGTGGCTTACTTTAAAAGACATAATATAAGTAGCAATCGAGAGATTTATAGCAAATAAATTAATAAAAGAGGGGGCTGATCCTCCGTGGTACACTAAACAGGTCAGATCACCGTTGCTGAAGCAAAGAAAGTCGCAAGCAAAATTTAAACAGACACAGATTTCCATGAGGCAATCCTTTACAGAAATACGCAACCTAGCGCGGACTTCAATGCGAGAAGGTTATAATAGTTTCCACAAAGAAATCCTGTCTCGTAATCTGACAGACAATCCAAAGAAATTCTGGTCATATGTGAAGTACACTAACGGCAAAACACAAACAATTCATACATTACGCTAGAGAATGGCAATACTATCAATGACAGTACTGCTAAAACAGAATTGGTAAACACAGCTTTCCGAAATGTTTCATCAAAGAAGACGAAGTAAATACACCAGAATTCTAAAACTGGAAAATTGTCAGGTTCACTCCAATATTCAAGAAAGCAACCGGAGTGATCCCCAAAATTACAGGCCCATCTCATTGACGTCGATTTGTAGTAGGATTTTGGAATATATACTTTATTCGAACATTATGAACAACCTCAAAGGGAAAGACCTATTAACCGATAGTCAACACGGATTCAGAAAGTACCGCTCATGCGAAACACAGATTGCATGAAGTGACAAGTATCATCGACAAGGGTTCTCAAATCTATGCCATATATGTGGATTTCGGGAAGGCTTTCGACACTGTACCTCACAAGCGGCTTGTAATGAAATTGCGTTCTTACTGAATATCGCCCAAAATGTGTGATTGGATTCACGATTGCCTATCAGGAAGGAAACAGTTCGTTGTAACTGACGGCAAGTCATCGAGTAAAACAGGAATGATATCTGGCGTTCTCCATGGAAGCGTTATAGGTCCCCTACTCTTTCTTGTGTTTCTAAACGATTTAGGAGACAATGTAAATAGCTCCCTTAGACTGTTCGCGGATGACACTGTCGTTTATCGGTTAGTGAAATCAACAGAGGATCAAAAGCAACTGCAAAGCGATTTAGACAAAATTCTTGCATGTGCGAAAATTGGCAACACCGAGTGGGACTGACGGAAGACATTGATGAGTTTCAGAGAAGGACAGCTCGTTTTGTTTTATCACGTTATAGGGGGGAAAACGTCACGGAAATGTTGCACGATTTGAGGTGGAAATCATTAAAAGAACGTCGTTATTCATTGCGGCTCGATATTTTTGCGAAATTTCAATCACAGACTTCTGAATTTGAAAATATTTTGCTGGCAATCACCTACATAGGGAGACATGTCCATCCGAATGAAATAAGAGAAATCAGATCGAAGACGAAACGATTTAGGTGTTTTTTCTTCCCGCGCGCCGTTAGAAAATGGAATGGTAGAGAAAGGTTATGAAAGTGGTTAATGAACCCTCTGTCAGGTTCTTAAACGTGCTTTGAAAAGTATCTATGTAAAGGTAGATGTAGCAAATAACCTTTCTGTCCATATCACTTAAAGAACAGAAGATATACAATACTTACATGACGATGTATAACAGTAAAATAATTTAGATTGTATTAGCTGAAAGCGAAGCATGGAAAAAAGGTAAGTAAATGATTATAACGGCAAGACAATTACGTTACAATCCAGTGCTCACATTCTTCACGTCCCACTTATCTTATGACGACTTTGTGTTCACAGAAATTATCTAAACAACATTGGTTAGTGTAAAATTGTGTCACAATCATGAGTTATCGGTTCTCTGTGTCTCTCCCTTTCTCCGAATCATGTAATTACTTTAGATCAGATGAAATCATCGACGGACCATTGTTCACTCTCTCTATTAGACGTTGTCAACTATTTGGTGTCCATGTTTCACGACAAGCCAGGAAACTTCACGGTTCTCACCGGAGCGAATGTTAGTTCGATATGTTGCCAGTGTCATACCTCCGATTGAACTGTACATGACGAATACCACATACCACATGCTTCACCCAAGCGATGGACGGTAGGAGGTGAGAAATGTAAGATGGGGCAAGTAGTCATGATGCCTTGTAGGTCAAGAAGACTGTTGTATATTTTTCTCTTTCGCACTTCACTCGTAATGATTTGATGAATATGATGTGCTTCGTTAACATTCCAGACTTGCATTCAAGAGGAAAATGATTCAGAACCTAAAGTGTCCATCTATATTAAATCATAACATTAATACGCGAAGACATAAACTGAATTAGAAATTTGTAATTTTAATTGTACAGAGGCCATTAAAACTTGTATAATTCGAAAGATACTTTCTCATAGTTGCACACAAAGTACGTAGCCATTATGAACGGTAAAAGGAAATTGACGCTTCCATATCTTTAACTCTTTCGATGACTAGTCTTCAATTATAATACCTGTATTTAGAAATTTTATGTTACCAACTTCAGACCTGCATACCGACGAGGTGCAACAATAGGAATGACGTACAACAATAATCAGGGCCGGAGCAAGGCACGTGCGAAACGTGCGGCCGCACGGGGTGGCACTTTCCGAGGGGTGGCAAATCTGACGCCCCCATTTTTTTAAGGACAAACTCAACATTCATGCCCAAGAGGGGATTCGAAAGCAAATCTCGGAAGGAGCGGCTTCGGGAATTGCGGCATGGCGCCTCGACTACCTGCCAGCCGCCCCTGTTGAACAAGGGAGGGAGGAGGACTAATTTCTTGCTCGCCACTGTGGTAGCACCGTCGTGTTTACGCCGGAGGAACAGAGAGGAAGGGATCAGTCTGGCGTACACGCTAGTATTTTTGTGGAGCGTTGCCAGTCTCTTACGCGCCTTGCCTTTACTCACAACTAATATTGCAGAAGACGAAATCTAATTTGGAAATTCAAATGAAATGTTTGATCCTGGGATTATGTGTTAAGCCTCAAGCAATTTTGCTGAGCTTTTCAAATGGCAGTTCCCGAGTGTTTTATTCTTCCCGCATTATGGATAAAAATGTTTGAACATTATTAGTCAAACATGTCCAACACCTACAATGACTAGAGGTATTCCGAATGGGCAAATACGCAGCGAGTAATTACAAGGTATAAAAACATTGATAGTAAGCCTAGCATAAGTTGGGTTTCGACGTATTTTACAAAATTTTTGCTATCCGTTTCTGAGTAATAGTCAAACGTTTTGGTTTATGAGCCATGAAACACCTATCTGCGCCTGCATGAACAACAATTAAACTCTGACCGTCACTTTTGTTTGACAATTCTACTCGCACACTATCACTTTGCCAACATTTATTTACTGTATACGGTTTTCCGTTGAATACATTATCTGTTCACAGCAACTAAAAAATATGTATTTACGTTAATTTTGTAAGTTCATGTTGCGCAGGATTAACCGAGCGGTCTAAGGCGCTGGAGTCATGGACTGTGCGGCTGGTCCCGGCGGAGGTTTGAGTCCTCCCTCCAGCATGAGTGTGTTTTTGTCCTTAGGATAATTTAGGTTGAGTACTGTGTGTGCGAGCTTAGAAACTGATGACCTTAGCAGTTAATTCCCACAAGATTTCACACACATTTGAACATTTTCGTAAATTCACAAGGCTTGTTAAAATTAGCTATATTTCTTCAATCAGGTTTAACTCTATTTTTGAGCTGGTGCCCAGCGACTGTTATGTACAGATCTGTAGAGAATGTCACATATCTGTTTTTATTTTCCAGATCTACATATATATTTCGGGTACTGTGTGGCTATTCGCAATGCTTTATGTTTACATCTATACCGCCATGCTGAACGTATCTGTCAACCTGGCGGTTTACATGTAAGCACATATTAAAAGCTTTTGAGACTGACCACTCAGCGGCCGAAACCTAGGTAGATCTGAAAAGTAAAAACAAATATTGCGATTGATTGCTGACATTTCATATAGATTTGTTTAAATGAAATTCCACAAACGTTTTGAAAAACAAAAGATCATGGGGTTGGAGGGGGGGGGGCGGCAATTTAGCAGCTCGCACGGGGCGGTACTCGGGCTTGCGCCGGCCCTGACAATAATAATGTTTCGGGAAATCTCGTCCGAGAGACATTTTTGTTTCAATATTCTATTTTCAGCAACAGACGCATACCGAGAAACTGCAATGCCACAACTGTTCCTTTTTTTATGCTTTCAGCAGTGGAAATCAAAACATTGCATCAATGAAGTCAGTAAATAAGGCAGTGTACCGACTTGGCAAGTTCGCTTAATTTTTTTGTAAGATTAACTTTCTGGTCACTTTCACCGTTAACAAAATTTCTGAAGTGTGTTCCCCGTTTTTAATTTCCTATTTTTAATAGATAAGACGAGAGCAAGATAAAATGGTCAGTTAGGTGCTTTGGTGATGGGGGGGGGAGACGGTAGACGTGGAAGGGAGAGGTGGTGAGAGGGAGAAGGGGGTGGAAGGAGGGAAGGATAACAAGAACGCAGAGAGGGGACAGTAGTAAGCTCCACTATGTACGCCCCTTCTTCCTTTAAGTTTTCTCCTCTTTGCATAACTCCTGTTTTTTCTATGGTATTCAAATTGTCACGTTGATAACTGCAGGTGGTCCGAAACTCGAAGGATGGTCGTTAATAGATCACATCACTTTACACTTAGGTTTATTGCTAATACAAGTATACACCCAGAATATACTGCCTCCTGCATGGAGTGGTCCGCTATTTATACGTAGAAAGAATTTTCTGGAACTTACACGTACATCAAACATAAGAAACACATAGATCATCCTAGAAATAGTAAAGACAGTGAAATAATTTTCTGCCAGTGGAGAGTTTTGAAACGGGGAGCTCCACATAATAATAGTGCAATATTGCTGCTTGTCTTTCCACCAAAAGCCTCTCGAATGTACCTTTCGGCGTTATGTATACTTCTGCTCGTTATACATAGTTGTATTGGCTTTAATTTTATTTCTTCCTATCCGTGATAAGCTTCTTTGAAATGACGGTAAGTCATCGACTAAAACAGAAGTGATATCTTTCGTTCCCCAGGGGAACGTTATTGGTCACCTACTCTTCCTTGTGTTCATAAACGATTTAGGAGACAATCTGAATAACACCCTTAGACTGTTCGCGGATGATGTGATGCTGTCGTTTATCAGTTAGTGAAGTCAACAGTGGATAAAAAGCAACTGCAAAGCGATTTAGACAAAATTTGTACCTGGTGCGAAAATTGGCAGTTGACGCTAAATAATGAAAAGTGTGAAGTAATAAACATGACCACTAAAAGAAATATGCTAAACTTCAATTACGTGATAAATCAGTCAAACCTTAAGGTTGTAAAGTCTACCAAATTCCTAGGAGTTACAATTACGAACAACGACTGGAGAGAACTCATAGAAAATATTGTGGGGAAGGTGAAACAAAGGTTACGTTTCATTGGCAGAATGGTTCGAAGATGCAACAGCTCCACCAAACAGACTGCCTACATCACACTTGTGCGTCCTGTCCTGGAGTACTGTTGCCCTGTTTGAGGCCCGCACCAGGTGAGACTGATACAAGACATTGAGAAGGTTCAGAGAAGGGCAGCTCGTTTTGTTTTATCACGTTACAGGGAGGAAAGCGTCACGGAAATGTTGCAGGATTTGAGGTGGAAATCATTAAAAGAAAGACGTTATTCGTTGCGGCGTGATATGTTTACGTAATTTCAATCGGGGACTTTTACTTCTGAATGTGAAAAGATTTTGCTAGCTCCCACCTTCATTGGGAGACATGGCCATCCCAATAAAATAAGAGAAATCATATCGAAATCGGAACGATTTAGGTGTTCTTTCTTCCCGAGCGCTATTAGCGAATGGAACGGTAGAGAAAAGTTATGAAAGTGGTTAATGAACCTTCTGCCAGGCACTTTGATGTGCAGAGTATCTATGTAGATTTAGAAGTAGATGCACTGAAGAAGCAGTGTGTGCATACGAGAGGAAGACACTCCGAAAATATATGCACCTGTTTACAATACCATTGGGAACTAAGAACAAAACAAGACCTTTACCAGCGGCATGGAACGCCACACGTTGGCCGAATATTGTGGCAGTAGAGGCTACAATGGTTTGGGCACATATTCCGAATCGGCGGATACCTCCCAAACCGTGTTCTCAATTTCCAACCTGCTGGAAGACGCCCAAAGAGATGACGGAAGACACGATGGAAGTATCGGGGTATTGGTAGTCCTCAAAAAAGTGGAGACGACAGCGGTAGAAGATGAGGCTGGGGTCCCACAACGTTGGACCGCCGTCTGCAATAAATGTGATTTTGTATGTATCTTGGGCATCACCGCCATATGACGTTTATTTCCACGTCCAGGTTTCTGCCTTAGGCCATTATCAAGTGATAACACTCTTCAGAGACATGTTTTTTCTAAGTAATTGTCACAGCAATAAAATCGTTAGGACTAGTTGATAAATAAACATAGAATAGGTACTACATTTGTGTTTGCATGTTTGTTTAACAGAATAATACAGATATGGTTCGTTAAATAACATAAACTATATTAGTGTTCGTGGAAATAAACACTATATTAGTCGAATGCCGGTGAATACCTTTTAAAAATGCAATAAATGTATCCTGTATTGAGATTGCGATGATTGGTGTTTATTTTTAATTTCGTTTTTTATTTTTGTAATGAATACCTTATTGCAATTTTTTTATAGTGTGCAGTCTGTATACCTTATAGCTGTTGTTGTCCCTTTTTTATTTTGCCGTACGCCTTAAAGGCCCATGACTGCAATGATGATGATGCGCAGTAGCTCATTACTTAGCCCTTACTTAGCTCTTACTTAGCATTTAATGAATTTTTTTTTTTTTTTTTTTTTTTTTTTTTTTTTTTTTTTTTCCGAGTACTCCTATTGACGCTTCCGTATCGCACTCGTCACCCACGGTCAACTGTTTTACCTGCCGTATTTCGCACCTGCTCGTCATAAATTTCACATTGCCGTACCACATTTTTTCTCGTAGCCATTTCCAAGCACGTTTTTCACAGTATCATATCGATCCCTTACTGCCGAGTCAATTTAGAACGTCATTCTACTACCGCTGCATCGCAAACATTTACCGCGCACTACTTCTCCAGCTTTTTTCTTGTTCTTTCCTTTCGGTTCTTCTTCTTCTTTTTTATTATTATTATTTTTTTTATTATTAAACTATGTTCGTTATCCTCTGCGAGTCTACACCGAGCATTAACCTCTCTCGCAGCGAACGAGCTGCGGCAGAATTTTCGGGTAAGGGTGTGGGAGGCAATCGGCCGTTCCCTTTGAAAGGAAGCATCCCAGCATTTGCCTGGAGTGATTTAGGGAAATCGCGGAGAACCATATATTGATGGCTGGAGGTAGATTTGAACCCCCGTCCTCCCGAATGCGAGTCCAGTGTTTTACCACTGCGCCATCTCGCTCGGTTCTGTATTGAGATTGCGACTAACTGGTGTTTTATTTCTAATTTTGTTTATTTTTTTTATTTTTGTAATGTATATCTTTTGGCAATTTTTTTACAATGTGTATTCTGCATTCCTTTTGTAGCTGTGGTTGTACTCTTTTTTATTCTGCTGTACGCCTTAAAGTCCCACGAATGCAATGATGATGATGATGATGATGATGATAATGCGCAGTAGCTCATTATTACTTCTTACATAACATCGTTTAATGATTTTTTTTTTCTTTTAGAATATTCTTATTGGCGTTTCCGTCGTCACGCACGGTCAATTGCTTCACTTGCCGTATTTCGCACCTGCTCCCAATAAATTTCACATTGCCGTACCACATGTTTTCTCGTAGCCATTTTCAAGCACGTTTTTCACAGCATCATATCGATCCCTTACTGCCGAGGCAATTTAGAACGTCGTTCTATTACCGCTGCATGGCAAACATTTACCGGACGCTATTGCTCCAGCTTTTTTTCCCCCTTCTTTTCTTACTTTTTTTTTTTTTTTTTTTAATAAACCATGTACGTTATCCTCTGCGAGCCTACGCCGAGCATTAACCTCTCTCGCGGCGAACGAGCTGCGGCAGAAATCTCGTTTGAGAAAAAACAATAAGCGGCGCGGCTGCCGTAGGCGGCAACAGGAAAAGCACTTTGGCGCTCGCGCCTGTTCCGGCGGCGGCGGCGGCGGCGGCGGTGGCTCTGGAATCAATTTTCCACGGCGCAACGCGGCGGAGTGGGTCGCACGCAGGGCCGGCTTCCCACCCCGCGCGGCCGACCCCGTTAAAAAGAAGCCGACGCGACACTGGAGGGGGCGAGTCCCCGCACAATGAGTTATTTTTTTCTTTTTCCTTTGTCTTCCGCCCTCTCTGCGACCGCGCGGCAGAAGTGGAGCGTCGGTTATTGCGACGACGCGACTGCCAATAGACGCCACTAGCGCAGAGCGGGACAGAAATGGATGCGTGTTTCTTCTCTGTGCCTGCTCGGCTGGTGGGCGTTCAACGTGGAGGGAACGCGCTGTTTTGTCTTCATTTGTACCGGCTATGAATTCTTTTGTACCCTTCGTGCAAAGGAATCTGGAGATCGTTCTGCAATCCATAGTGGAGTAATAAAGAGCAGAAGAGAGTATAATAGCATAGGATGTGCTGTCAGGGCATAATTTTGGGCCGGCCGCGGTGGCCGAGGGGACTGAGGTGCTCCAGTCACTGTCTGCACGGCCACTACGGTCGGGGGTTCGAATCCCCCCTCGGGAATGGATATTTGTACCCTCCTTAGTTGTAGCTAGTTTGTAAGTTTAGGGACTGATGACCCCGTAGTTACGTCCCATAAGATATACAAACATTTGAACATTTTTGAACATTATTAGTTTCTCCTCCATCACTGGATGCTTGCTGTTGCCGCAACTGTGGTTCAAATTTTTAATAAAACTCCAGCTCCAGTTGCATTTATTGGTGCTTTATTTAAGCCCACACTACCGATTTCGGCCTCTATGTTAGGCCATTTTCAAGTGTGACAGACGTTATGCCATAGAGAAATGACTTGACTTGACGTTGCTTTCTCTATGGCATAACGTCTGTCACACTTGAAAAGGCCTAACATAGAAGCCGAAACCGGTAGTGTGGGCTTATATAAAGCACCAATAAATGCAACTGGAGCTGGAGTTTCATAAAAAAAAAAAAAAAAAAAAAAAAAAAAAAAAAAAAAAAAATTACATAATTTTGGCCGGCATGCGTTCCAGAATCTCCTAGAACCATTTATTTACTATCTTATATGCCCGTGTTCCGCACGTGTTAAAGAAGGACCTGTGCATATCATCGCTCTTGAGGGTTTCAGACCGTAGTCAGTAAAAATAGTAACCGAAATCACTAAAACTACATACACTTTCGGGTTCTATCAATGATGATTTGGAGGTCCGGAAGGCCGGGTTTTACAAGATCCCATGTGAATGTGGCCTTTCGTACATAGGACAGACGACACGTACATTCCAGGAAAGATACACGGAACACCAGAGATATACCCGTCTCTCACAACCAAATAAATCGGCAGTGGCAGAGCACTGTATTGATACTGGACACTCCATGACGTACGAAAACATCAAAATTTTAGCTTTCACTTAGTCTTTCTGGGACTCAGTGGTGAAAGAAGCAATAGAAATGCGCCTGAGGACGAATTTAATTAACAGAGACAGCGGCTTCAGTTTAGATAAATCTTGGAATCCCGCACTTTCTTTAATAAATTTACAAAGACGCCGCCACAGCACAGATCATAAGACATTGATTTCTCCGCAATAATCGACCATGCAGCCATAGACATAATTTATACACATGTGTACTTCCTTGCCGCCGAGTAACGTCTTTGACTGTCTTCGACTGTCTCTGAAGGTGGCTGAACTGTTCTCAGCCGAAATATTAGAAGAAGTAAACTTTATGCGACTGCACGCCTGAAACTTCTTTCAACAGTCAATGCGCCGCGAAAACATGAAGATGTACTTATGAACTACCTTATACTAAAGACGGCATAAACATCCATGCCCGAGGGGGGGATTCGAACCCCCGACGAGGAACTGTCTCGCGCATCGTAGCTTAGCACCTCAATGAGCTCGGCCGCTCCGTCGCGACATTCGTGTGTTGTCTGGTCGATAGAAGGGACAAGGATGACACTGGAGTGTCGTATTCATGCAGCGTTGTCACCGCAGCGATTTTAGCTGTGCTTTGTCAAAGGTAGCATAAACACGAGTCAGATGGAAACCGTAACTGCAACTAAGGCTGCGTGGTACACCACGTATTACACCGCAGTCTCTCTAACAAAGTACGATTTATTATACAGCACTTTGCCCTCTCTCGTTCCCACTGCCACATCGGCGCGTTTCCAGGAGCGTTTCCAGGAGCTCAGTCCGTCGGTTCACCTGATGGCGACATGTATGATCGCCGAAATATTGTGCCCGTTGGACACTATAGACCGGCAGTACATCCGTGGATATTTCGATTATCAAATACGCCGGGAGAAACTGAAGAATCACAATGTACTACGTGATCTTTTATTATATATATAAAAATTGTTGGAGGGTGCACCGCACGACGTCAAGAATAAACTGAACTGTCTAAGAAGCCGGTATGTGACAGAGGTAAGTGTGTAAAAATTGAGTTACTTGTAATATAATTATACAATGAATATCATTTATTATATTGAGGTGTATCCATTGGTATCAAGAAGTAAAGAAAGTTGTGTAAACACTACAGCAGCCAACAATGCAAGCAAATACTGGTTTCTCCTCTTATCAGTTTTAGATTAGTGATCACGAACATTATGAATAAGTTTCACATGCATCAGCAGGAGACGTGTGCGGAGTACGGTATGTTGTTATTTATTGAATAAAGACAACGTGCACCATTGTTTTGCCAAGGACCTTATCATGCATCGTTCATGAAATATAATTCTTCCTTTATATTATAATCGACATGGTCGATTTGAGAATGTCCGCAACTGCACTATGTTATTTTAAATGTGTTTATTTCAGTCAACAGTTGCAATAAAATTGTTTAATGACATGTTTCTATCACTTGGATCATCTTCAGATCTAAAAAAACAAAAGTAAAATAGTAATGTACAATTTGATTAATTTACTAAGTGTTAATTGACAATAGTTAATTTATACATCAATGGATAGATTTTTCTTTACCTTATAGTTGCGTCCGCAACTCGTCTGGCTGAGTACTAATTGGTACTGAGTTTTACAGTTCGATGTAGGTGTTTTTAATTTTGTTGCAGGTAGTGATGGGGAGGGAAAGAGTAGGTGGGGGGGGGGGGGGGGTGGAGGGATTGTAATGGATAGGTTGAGCCCTAATACATCACACAATTGTTTGCTATATAAATATTTCTAAAAGTGGGGTTCTTGAATATATCCAGACATAAAAATTATAAAACTGTATGTGATATAAGTATAAAAATATGGTGCGATAATTAAAAAATGCATACGATATTTAAAACTTTGAAGGCCTGTTGCAACCTTCGTCCTCGACGCAGCACGCGTTGGAGCGGCGGCCCCACTTCACTTTCCGGTGGCTGGCGGCGGCAGCGCGTCGGCCCGGACACCGCCCTAGCAGCAGGTCGGCGTGCAGACTGGCTTCCGAACGTACAAGAAAAACTGCGCGCCGCACAACGCCACCAAGTAGCGACAGAGGCAACCAACGCCCATACCATACTGTTTTATATAAGTTTTTTATATATAAATTTTTATATATTTTTTATATTTTAACATTTTAATGATATTTTAACAAACTGACGTTTAAAAATTTTAAGGTATGACATATGTAATTTTATACATCTCTGTTTTACACATTCAAAGTTTTAAATATCGTATGCATTTTTTAATTATCGCACCTTATTTTTTATACTTATATCACATACAGTTTTATAATTTTTATGTCTGGATATATTTAAGATCCCCACTTTTAGAAATATTTATATAGCAAACAATTGTACGATGTATTAGGGCTCAACCTATCCATTACAATCCCTCCACCCCCCCCCCCCCACCTACTCTTTCCCTCCCCACCACCGACTGCAACAAAATTAAAAATACCTACATCGAACTGTAAAACTCAGTACCAATTAGTACTCAGCCAGACGAGTTGCGGACGCAACTATAAGGTAAAGAAAAATCTATCCATTTATGTATAAATTAACTATTGTCAATTAACACTTTGTAAATTAATCAAATTGTACATTACTATTTTACTTTTGTTTTTTAGATCTGAAGATGATCCAAGTGATAGAAACATGTCATTAAACAATTTTATTGCAACCGTTGACTGAAATAAACACATTTAAAATAATTCTTCCTCTTACTCTCCTGTTATGAGCACTTGGTGCAGCATTTTTTGTATACTTAGCTTTTGTATACTTAGCGCACTATCATGTGCGCCTCGGTTGCACAGTGGTACAGTGCTAGACTACAAATCGAGAGGTCACGGGTTCGATCCCCGCCAGGTCCTAGGATTTTTTTCTGTCACTTTCCGCTTCTTTCACCTCTGGCAGTATTGCTCATGTGAAAAATACCGAGTAGCACCGTGGTTCGGAACCCACGTTAAACTGTAGGTCCCTATATACCACCTCCATTAGGACCATGCCTAGTAAAGCACTGTGGTGTTCAAACCAATCTTCGGATTGTTGACTGCTTTACCTTAGCTTTCCTTACTTCATAGGGATAGTGTATTTGTAGTAAGATTTTCTGAAGACTGTTTGTTTCCTGATTTGTCTCTTAAAAGACTGTACACTTTGTAGACTAGAAGCGCTACTGGTGTGATTTGTTTTGGGAAAAAATTGACGGTGGTGAGGAACACACTAAAACGGCTTTTCAAGTTGTTCTTTCCAGTATTCTACCACTACATAACATCTGTAATATTAATGTCTTTCCGCTGTCGATAAAAAAAGTTGACGATTGTAATTGCAGGTGTTAAACGAACTTATTCCATATTGGAATTTCTGACATACTGTCATATCCATTAAACATACTGAATAGCATTTTTAGCTACCTCTTAATTAAAAAACACACTGACGGCTCAAAAGTATACTTAACGTTACAAAATAATGGTAACTTATGTTACATAAATCGTCGCACTACATGAATTAAGTAGACTATTCCAGGAAAAAGCTTTCAGTTTGAAATTTGAAATGCCCCATTGTTTGGTATGCTTACGAAAGAACAGCATGACATTTAAGTACGTAGTTGATAACTCACGTTACGCATTTACGTTACGTTATTTTAAAATTCATTCTGTAACATACAAGAAGTTATGTTCCTGATAAATAAAGTACTATTATAAGTTTCATTCCCCTCTCACTTTGAGAGCCACGGGGAAGTGGCAGAGCCTTCTTGGGCGCGTTGCTGCGGAACGCGCGGTTGCTCGCCTTCGGGCCGGCCGCGGCGCGCCAGTCACGGTCTGCACGGCCACTACGGTCGAGGGTTCGAATCCCCCCTCGGACATGGATATTTGCGCCGTTCTTAGTATTAGCTAGTTCATAAGTAATTTGTAAGTTTAGGGACTGCTGACCCCGTAGTTAAGGCCCACAAGCTATAGAAACATTTGAACATTTGCTTGCCTTCGGAGATTGGAGTCCTCTCTGGGGCAAAGGGGTTTGTTTTGTCCTTAGCATAAGTGACTTTAAGTTAGTTTAAGTAGTTTTTAAATCTAGGAATTGATAACCGCCTTAGTTGAGTCTCATAGATTTACAAACATTTGAACAATTCTTCTGCTGTTAGAACTGAATATAAATATTATAGCAACATTTCTGAAGTCTTTCATTCAACAGCACCTTGTGCATATTGCACACTGATTATTCGACCTCTGATGAGTCACTGAGGAGCACAGATAGTTCTTCATTCGTCCTGGAACAGAAAAGACTGATGCTCCGGATGCTGGACATACAAGGAAATGCTTCTACGTTACAAAATACAAGGTAATAAACGAATGTCTTTCATAATAGAAACCAAAACATCTTTGCCTCTTTCAGGCATTTTACATTTTATAGTAACTGAGAGACTACCAGTTCTGTTTTCAAAGAGACAACATCTATTTCCGGATACGGAACTACATCATATACTTTATTCTCATACAGCAATTTTTCCAAAAGTCTGTGTCTTCATGCAGGTTTGTATTCGACATCCAATCTCTTGCACAGTTGAATCAAAGAATTCAAAATAATCCCCCCATTAAAGTTATTTATGTGATAGAAGGTCATGCACATTCATGCCCTCAGCCAACCTCTACGATTTTCTTCTCTTGGAAATAGCAGGAGTTCTATGTCAAGCTCAGATACCTCGACATTACATTCTCTGTCCATGAAAGAAAACTTTTGATTAGTCCTGATAATTTTAAGGTCCTCATTTATAATTTAGACTCATGAATAAAGTCCAGGGACTGTTCTTTTTTCTCTTTGGAAACTGCCTTTCCAACGGCTTGAAGTTGGAGATGAAAGTGCGTAACTTAAATTGCTCCATTTCCGGTAGGCTTACTTGGACACACCAAAAGGCGTTTCAGAGCGTTAATTCTATACAGAGGTACTGTACATGTAGATTGCAAACATTCATACTGTAATTGCCGTTGGAATAATAAAAAGGTGCAGGAATAAGAAACAACTTACTTCCAAAGAGTGGGGGTGAAAAACTAATATTACATGTAAGTGCTAACTGTTTTATTCATCCACTATTTGATCATGAATGCACGTAGCGAATTGTAACAAACTTTACAGACATTATGAAACCTTTAAGAAACTCTCGCTGTCAACACCTTCACTCAGATGAAAGGGAAAGGTTGGTCGCATACTGATGTTTCGCTGTTCATGCAGTAAAATTCCGGCTTCATGTAGGACATTGCAGTTTATTAATTGTATATTTTACTGATATATGACATGGACATATAGCACTAAATTTACCTTCAAAATTATATCATATTAAGCATGAGATACGAGATCACAAACGAAGAGATGCAATAAATAAAACCTCATCACGAATATCGTTTTATTATATATTTACTATCAACTCTATTTGCAACACATTTAGCATGAAGTAACCTGTTAGAAATCAGGGTTTTTTGCTCAGGTGACGTGACTTCAAGAGAGCTCAGTCGCGTCAAAACGCAACTACAGACCGCTATCCACTGCAGATATAAGTGAAATAGAATGGAGAAAAATGGCGATGGACAGAACTGGAAGGAGGAGAAGGATCTACGGAGAAAGCAAAGGGTGTTGCACTCTCGGTGCAAAAAAGAGCACCCAAATCAAGACAGGAAATAGTACAGATTCGTGCGCCTATAGAAACATACAATGGTTATCACAGCCATACCTTAGCAAAACATCTTACCGAGAACGCGAAAAAATTCTGGTCCTATGTAAAATCGATAAGCTATTATCCAGTCACTCTTTGATCATTCCTGGGCAGTAATAGAAGAAAGCAAACGGAAAGCTAAAGTTCTAAATTTATCCTTTAAGAAATATTTCACGCAGGAGGAGCGCACAAATATACCACCATTTCATCAACGTACTAACTCCCAAATGGAGGACGTAGTAACAGGTATTTCCTGTGTAGAGAAGCAGTTGAGAGAGCTGAATACAAAAAAGTCTCCTGGTCCGGATGGTATACCAGTTCGGTTTTACAAAAAGTATTCTGCGACTTTGGCCCCTTAATTAGCTTGTATTTATCACGAAACTCAGCCTAGTGATTGGAAAAAAGCGCATGTGACTCCCGTTTGTACGGAAGATAAAAGAACTGACCCACATAATTACAGTCCAATATGGTTGACATCAGTTCTTAATAGAATTTTGGAGCATATTCTCAGTTTCAGATAGTAAATTTCCTTGAAAGGGATAAGCTTCCTTCTATGAATCAGTACGATTTAGTAAACATCATTCGTGTGAAACTCAGCTTGCCTTTTTCTCACATGACATTTTGTGAGCCATGGATGAATGGCAACAGGCAGCGCTATTTTTCTCTATTTCAAAAAGGCATTTGACGCGGTGCCACATTGCAGACTGCTTACGAAGTTACGTGCATATGGAATAGTTTACAGATCTGTGATTGGCTGGAAGACTTCCTAAGTAATAGAACTCAGTGCGTTGTTCTCGACGGCGAGTGTTCATCAGAGACGAGTGTATCGTCATGCGTGCCCCAGGGGAGTGTGATAGGACCGCTATTACTTTCTATCAATATAAATTATCTGATTGACAGAGTAACTTGTAATTAGCGGCTGTTTGCTGATGATGGGTGGGTGTCGTCATTAATTGGCTGTAATTGGTTACAGGATGACTTAGATAAAATTTCTAGTTGGTGTGAAGAATGGTAGCTAGATGTAAATGTATAAAAGTGTAAGGTGATGCACATGAGGAAGCAAAAAATTGCCATAATGTTTGAATACAGTGTTAGTAGTGAGCCTCTAGATGCAGCCACATCGTTCAAATACCTAGGCGTAACATTGCAGAAGGATATGAAATGGAATGAACATGTAAGGCATGAGGCAGACATGCAACTTCGGTTAATTGGGAGAATTTAGGAAAGATGTAGTTCGTCTGTAAAGGAGGTTGCGTATAAAACGCTTGTACGATCAAGTCTTGAGTATTGCTTAAGTGTTTGGGACCCGCAGAAAATCATTTTAAAGGAGGACATGGAAGCAGTTCGGGGGCGATCATCTAGGTCCGCTACTGGTAGTTCGACCAATGCGCGAGTGTTGCAGAAATGCTGCGGGAACTCTAATGGGAATCGCTGGAGGAAAGATGTTCTTTTCAAGAAAATCTGTTGAGGAAATTTAGAGGGCTGGAATTTGAAATTGAAGGTAGAACGATTTTTGCTGCCGCCTACATTTCGTGTAAAGACCACAATGACAAGATAATAGAAATTAGGACTCGTACAAAGGCATATAGACATTCTTTTTTCTCCTCGTTCTATTTGGGAGTGGAATAGGAACCGAAGTGCCTATAGTCTGTCCAAAATTACTTCTGCGAGGCCACATGAGGCCAGGAGCAGAGTTGCCACGTCCTGCCTGGGACTTGTGCATCATCTCACATTTCATTCAACTCGCTCAAACAAACACACTATTTACTGTGAAAATATGGAACTTGCACCGCCGTGTTCTAAAAGACTTTTATTTTCAGCATTTAATAATTAAGACAATATACGGAAACTTTACGAATATGCATTTTTGACGAGGTTACCGAATTATGGACATGCAAGGAACTTTTTTGTTATTGAAGTTATGTGGGTACATTATGAGAGTGAAATCTTAAGAACACATAAAATTTTCATCTGCCGCAAACCCGAATTCTGTCTGAGTTTTCTAACACCTGATAATTTCAGTTAAAGGCGTGACCAAATGGCTGCCCCACGGTTATGTTATGAGAAAACTATTCACTAACTTTTCAATATTAACCTTTTAGTAGTACATTTGTAATGAATCTAATGTTTATTTTTATGGTTCTTCAGCGTATTTCGAACAAAATAAAAAGTAAGAGTGTGAGCATTTATCACAGTGGGGGCGAAGGTTTGGCAACTTAGGCCGTGTTTATAGCCCGTAGTTACTCCGCGGCGGAGCAACCGCTGTCTTTTGTGGAGGCACCGCTCATCACTCACACAGTAGCTGGTTCACTAGCATGTTCCAACATAACGGCCAGACATGGGGCCCCAAACAGCCCAATTAGCCACCATGCAAGCGGTTTGGAAGTGCAACCGCTAGTATTTTGACGTGGAGCGTCCGCCCTCGCAGCCGCGCCTATAAACAGGGCCCACGCTGCCTCATGAGTAAACAGCGCACTGCCAAACTGCCAAACGGCCGCGGAGCAACCACGGGATATAAACACAACCTAATAGGGTGGTCGCCGCGGCAGAGGTGCAGTCGGCAGGTTTCAGGGACCGTGTGATTGGTCGGCTGCGGCCCAAGCCTCCCGCATGGACTCCTCCACTACTGCTTAAGCTGTAGTTGTCAATCCCAAACTAATTTTGGACCGACTATAGTAGTGGTACAGTATAACCTCTACCACGCGCCTCAAGGTGCATTGCGGAATGTATGTGTAGATGTGGATATGTAGACAACACTGTAATGAGAAGGAAACATACACAAGTAACAGTGGGTACAGAGGCTTGTGTTGTAGTATATATTTACTTACCACCATTCCTTTTCATTTAAACGAAGGACAATATTTCTGCACTGATTTTTAGACTTGCTATTCGTCTTACTGACAATATTATAAACAGAGATAAGGGTTTTCCTTTGAGTAGAATGTGGAACCCTTTATTATTTGACATCAAGAAACAACGGTCTCTGCAGAATAGCGATCTATCGTTTACGCCGGCTTCCACCACTGGCGGCGCTGAAACGTAGAGGGCAGAACTGTCAATTTTTGCGCACGCGCCCTCGGCCTTCCGCGGCGTATATAGGGGCCGCCGCTCGCGGCTTGCACTCAGTCTCGGCGAGTCGGTGTCCCAGCACTGTCACCTGAGGATGGCGGCCAGGTGGACCGCCGAAATATCGTGTCAAGATGACGTTTTGATCCTGCAGCAAACCCGAGAAGAATATTATGAAGCATTACGCCGGGAGAGCCTACGCAGTCACTGCAAAATATTTTGTCATGGACACCTGTTAACCGTATCTTAATTTCTAAAATTCTCCCATAAAGTATTCCAGCCGAAACCAATTCGCATGAATTTGGGAGTTTACGTATGAGAATGAAAAGGAAAAATAGATAAGAGAAGATAGTGCAAAAATTACTATAGATAGTGCAAAATTACTCTAGAAGATAGTGCAAAAATGAAGACACTTGTAAACAAATTTCGCACTTTAAATGGTGGACTATTGATATATAACTAAAATGGTGGATCCAACAGCAGCCATACTCACCTTTGGAGCATGTATTAGCTATCCAATCAAAAGCTGGCCTGTTAATAGAGCTCACATTGTACGGTAAGGAAGTATAAGTAAAAATTAACGATAAGGAAAGAGGATCTTTAATTGTAGGGTATGAAACAGCATATTTCCAGAGGATGCCAGAAGAAAGGTGTACCATTTAATTTATGCTTACAGGAAAAAATGTTTTAATGTGGGAATTAGTAACCATAATTCAAAATTTTGTGTGTTGGGGGTTCAATTTATTTGAATTTAATTTAAAGTTTTGTTGTGAATAATGACGATGAAAATGTGCTGGTGTTATTCAAAATAGAGCAGTGGGAGGCTAGCTTCTAAAACATATACCGCCGTACAAACTGGAGACCAGTGTTATTAGTTGTAATAGTGCATATACTGGAATAGTACGGACACTATAATGGTACATATCGTGGTGGTTTTTGGACGCAGTGTACTCCACATTGGATGGTGATACCTTGAAGTATGGTAACTAGTATTCTTATATTGTATGGAAACACTATAGTACATGAAATGAAGCAGAAGAAAGGAAGAGTAAATAATTATAAGTGTTGCATTGGTAATTCACGTGGGTCATTCAACCACGTGAAATAATAATGAAACTAGTTACTGCCATACTCAATTCTGTATATGACATATGTAGACTTTAAACTGCACAGGAAAGGAAACTTAACACGGCATATGCTGGAGAGCAGTGAATAAAATTATAACGAAAATAATGTCAAATTGGGTGATTCAAGTTAGAAGCTGTGTAGCAGCACCACGATCGTTAATTGATATGGGTCAAAAGATGTCAAGGCACTTTATTGTAAATGAACAACCATTATGTACATGTTGGTATATTCATTTTTTATTGAACACGTTAATTAATGTTTTCAGCACTTCTATGAGAGGCGTTAACAAAGTTAGTTTTTATTTTGCCCGAATTAATGTACAATGATTCCATGTCTTCCCGGAAATTATAAAGGAGATTACGACATCTTGACACGCAAAGCAGTGGGAGGCAACAAAGGATATTCATCTGAAATGAAAGGGGCCACGGGATCATATAAACGATTTTATATAATCTAGGTCATACACGAAGATGTGCTAATTTTTAAATATGCTATTCTACAAGTAAAAATGTTTTTATGAACTTTCTTTTTTATATGTCCGAAGACATACCCAGGGGCAAATATAGACTCTGACCATAACTTGTTAGTTATGAACTGTAGGCTGAAACTGAAGAAACTACAGAAAGGTAGGAAAATAAGATGGGACCTGGATAAATTGAAGGAACCTGAAGTTCTTAAGAATTTCAGAGGGAGCTTTAGGCAACAATTGACAGAAATAGGAGAAAATAAAACAGTAGAGGAGGAATGGGTAAAATTGAGAGATGAAATAGTGAAGGTAGCAGAGGACAAAATAGGTAGGAAGGCAAGACATACAAAAAATCCGTGGATATAACAGGAGATACTAAATTTAATCGATGAAAGGAGAAAATATAAAAATGCAGTAAATGAAACAGGCAAAATAGAGTACAGACGACTAAGAAATGAGATTGACAGGAAGTGCAAAATGGCTAAGCAGGAGTGGCTAGAAGGCAAATGCAAGGACGTAGAAGAATGTATAAATAGGAGAAAAATAGATACAGCCTACAGAAAAATAAAAGAAACATTTGGAGATAAGAAAAACAGCTCTATGAATATCAAGGATACTGATGGAAAACCAGTTCTCAGCAAAGAAGGGAAAGCTGAAAGGTGAAAAGAGTATATAGAGGGGCTCTACAAAGGAAATGAACTTAGAGACAATATTGTAGGAAGGCAAGAGGATGTAGATGAAAAAGGAGATACTGTACTGAGAGAAGAATTTGACAGAGCACTGAAAGACCTAAGTCGAAACAAGGCCCCTGGAGTAGATGATATTCCTTCAGAGCTACTGAAGTCTCTGGGAGAACCAGCCATGACAAACCTCTTTCACCTGGTGTGTAAGATGTATGAGACAGGCGAAGTACCATCAGACTTTAAGAAAAATGTTATAATCCCCATTCCAAAGAAAGCAGGTGCAGACAGGTGTGAAAACTACAGAACCATCAGTTTAATAAGTCATGGTTGCAAAATATTAACACGAATTATATACAGAAGGATGGAAAAGCTGGTAGAAGCCGACCTCGGGGAAGATCAGTTTGGGTTCAGAAGAAATGTAGGAACACGGGAGGCAATACTCACTTTATGGCTTATTCTAGAAGATAGATAAGAAAAGGCAAAACTACATTTCTAGCTTTTGTAGATTTGGAGAAGGCTTTTGACAATGCTGATTGGAATAAACTCTTTCACGTTCTGAAGCAAGCAGGAGTAAAATATAGGGAGCGTAAGGTTATTTACAACTTGTACAAAAACCAGACAGCGGTTGTCAGAGTTGAAGGGCATGAAAGGGATGCAGTGGTTGGAAAGGGAGTAAGACAGGGTTGTAGTCTATCTCCATTGTTATTCAATTTGTACATTGAGCAAGCTATAAAGGAAAGCATGGGGAAATTTGGACAAGGCATTAAAGTTCAGGGTGAAGAATTAAAAACATTGGGTTTTGGCGACGACATAGTAATTCTGTCAGATACAGCAAAGGACCTGGAAGAGCAATTGAACGGAATTGACAGTGTTCATATAAGATGAACATTAACAAGAGCAAAACTAGGGTAATGGAGTACAGTGTGAGAAAATCAGGTGATGCTGAAGGAATTAGATTGGGAAACGAAGCAATAAAGGAGGTAGGTGAGTTTTGTTACTTGGGCAGTAAAATAACAAATGATGGTCGCAGTACAGAGGATATAAAATGCAGAATGGCAATGGGTAGAAAAGAGTTCTTGAAAAAGAGAAATTTGTTAACAGCGAATACTGATTTAAGCATAAGGAAGTCCTTTCTGAAGGCATTTGTATGGAGTGTTGCCTTGTATGGGAGTGACACGTGGACGATAAACAGTGCGGACTGGAAGAGGATTGAGGCTTTTGAAGTATGGTGCTACAGAAGAATGCTGAAGATTAGGTGGGTGGATCGCGTAACTAATGATGAGGTACTGAACAGAATTGGGGAGAAAAGAAATTTCTGGCATACCTTGACTAAAAGAAGGGATAGATTGGTAGGACACATTGTGAATTTAGCATTGGAGGGAAGTGTATGGGGTAAAAATCGCAGAGGAGGACCAAGAGATGGATACAGTAAGCAGATTCAGACGGATGTGGGTTGCCGTTCTTATGTGGAGATGAAGAGGCTTGCTGAGGATAGGGTATTGTGGAGAGCTGCATCAAACCAGTCTCCGGACTGAAGACCACAACAACAACACATGTCCGAAAACGTTACACAGTTACGGCTGATCAGTGATTTGGCTGAAATTTAAAAGTCTCAATGATATGAAGCCATCACAAATCATTACACGTTTACACTAAAGAATGATTTCTATTTACTTTGTTGTTATTGATATGGTGAACAGCCTGGAAAAGCCTGCACTCGAGCGATCAATTTTATACTGTTGAATGATTTAAAATAGTAGAAATGGGCCCCACCACCACGCGGACAGGCGATGCGCACATCTTTTGCGTCCATAGTGCAAATCGTATTGAATGATTTACACTTCTCTTCATATTCACTATTTGTCCCCATTCCGGTTCATTTCTGGGTACCTGCAAACAAGGTGAGTAATAACTCACCTTGTAAACTATGAGCTGGTTAAAGTATGGGAAAATGTATGTCAGATGATCCAGACGCAGCAAGTATCCACTCAAGGTTTAAACAAATGGAAAAAATTAACGCCAATGACAAATTGAAATTACTCAAGTGCAAGCTCTGTATTAAATTTTTTTCTGTTATACCTTTACTTCGTTTTTGAATCGAGGTACAGTCCCTGTGTAAATGACTGACATTCGCTAACCCCATCTTTTAGTCATTGGAAACTATCAAAGCTTCGTATCTTGCACATTTATATTAGTGTAACACGTGTTTGTACTCTAGGGGACATCAGTAGCAAGAAATTAGGAGTGCACCTGTTGTTGACATTCTTCACCAGAGCAGTACCGTATGATGTCCCTGTACCATAGAGTAGGTCGTCAGCTCTGTAAATCTTGCAGTATAGATTATTTCAATATACATTCAGTTAAACAATGTATCAATTTGTTTTCAACGGTCAGTGTTACCGCAGATCAAGGGGTTACATGTTTTTGTCTCTGTAAGATACCCTATGATCGCATTTTAATCTAAACATCCTCTACAACAGAATAGATAAAAAATTAGTACCGGACATTAACACAATTCCTTATTACCAGTTTTAGATTGTTTTGTAACTAATTTTTGTTTACTTTATATATATATATATATATATATATATATATATATATATATATATATATAGTAAGTTCTGTTTCATTTTTCTTCTTTGTCAAATATCTGAAGACGCCCTAAATGGGCGAAATGAGACATTAAATAGAAAAATTTGCAATCAAGACATTCTTTTATTCAAGAATTCGACTAACACGGTCGCTGTACCACACCACGTAAAAATGGAATGAGAAGATTTCTGTTACATAACGTGGTAATACGATGATCATTAACATAAAGATCGTGCCCCTGTACCATCCCGGTTTCTGGAGGGGGATTACTTTGAAATCTTATATACTAGCCTGTATTTTATATTTCATATTTGTATTATGCGTAAAATAGGTGCAACTTTTGTATAAAACATTCCTGCCGTTCCATGATAGATGGAGATGTAATCGGCATAAATTAAAATGAGTTGACAGTTATTGCATAACGGCATTATTTCGAACAAACAGACGTTTAACACTTTCAATTTCAGCAAAGAGTTGGACGGTAGTACGAAAAGTCATTGCAGAAGGAACATTCCTAACGGGAACCAGATTATCGTACCTTTGACGAGCCTCTTCAACATTTCTATGAGCCTGTAATGTTACTTTTTTTTATCGCTGGTGTTGTCACAAGATCAAAGTTGAAAACCGAAATTGAAATTTAACTAACCGTAAGGTCAGCAATGAATATTAATGTTTGAAATGGTTATCAGTTCTCAGTAGCAATGTAAGTTAAAAATTACGACAACACCAGAAAGCACCATTACATAAGAAAATATCGTAATCAGTTACCTGGTATACATTCATTGGTGGGAGCAGTGACACTGCAGTTGAACCTGTATGAATTGATTAATATCTTCGTTCTCGTAAACTGATGCTTGGTTTCATGACTATTAATTATTAAAGTTTTAAGACCGTGTGCAATTTTGATCACTATGGTTGTCGAAAGTTAAAGAAATCATCGGACTTCGCTTTTAACAAAATGAAGATTTCCTTCAGGCATTGAATTCAATGTTTAATATAAAATGAGAGTAAATAAATTTTGCGTCGAGAATGTTCTTTTGTCATCATGAGACAATAGTCAACAATGACCAAGCATCAATTTACTAATATTGCTGAAAATAAGTCATCAATTAAATGAAAGATGGGGAGAAATAGTCATTATTTAAATAAAATAGGAATTACAAATGAAAGTTAAAGTTTATTACGTAAAGGGTGCTAACCAGAGCTCACACTTACATGATTAAGGTGGTCTAGTAAAATACGTCCGCTCAGTATAATGGTAGAAAACGAAAGACGACAAGCGATTCCGTTTTCTCTCCAGATCGTTTGAAATAGTTGAAGGTATAAATTGAAACAAGGATAATCAGAGATTTATTGGCAGAGAGAACGGATGCTTGCGACAAGCGTCGCAGATATAATTTTCAATAAAAGAATTATTAATGTATTGCTACAAGCCTCAAAATACGATTAAAAGATATTTACTCTCTCCGCAACCGTTAACATCCTGGAACAATTGCGTATAAATGTGTGAGGTGAAAACACTGAAAACGTGGACTGGATCTTCATCGCAGTTTGTACTTCGTAGGATTGTCGTCAACGTTACAGGATAACATTATGCACTAGAAAAAAAGTTAGTTTATGTAGAGGTAGGCCAGAGGCTACTAATGAGCATAGTGCATAACACAATTTGTCAACATTATAATACGTATGGATACATCTTTCAATGAACAAGATCTGAAATAATTATGAACAGGAACAAAGTAACATTAAATGAAGTAAACATGTAAACCTTAGGCTACGTAACATAATAGCCAAAGCATAAAAGCCACAGGATGTCAATGTATTTTTATTTAATAGTTTTCCGTGAAGATAGTTTATAACGGAAACCGGTAGGAGTTTGAAAAATAATAAACAGCTGATAGTTTACAGTATGCATTTCCTTAAGAATAAATTGCGTCATGCTAACGGATGTTCAACATATAAATCCCAGGGATACGCATTAAACTGCGAATACTTCCTGATAAAATAATTCTTGAAGGATGGAAAGTAGACCGATTGGCTCATTCAGTAAGGAAATTTTGATGTCATCTTCCGACCTTCCTATTGGTAATAACCAATAAGAATTGGACAATACATAACTCAGGGTAGTATAAGGTTTATGGCTCGTTGTCTCTGTTCATAGGACTGAGTTATGTATGTAGATTCTATGCCATAAATAACTACCCAAACTGTTTAAACAAGATCAATAATTGACCTGTAATTTAGCCAGTCTGTCGATCTGCAGATGACGCGAAAAATATATTTCAACAAACATAAACTAAAGCTCTGAATAACCAACTAAATGGATCCTAAGATAACGTTCAAAAGTTATTCACTCACGAAATCATTTTTTATGACTGGAGTTTATTACTCTTTTTGGACTTGAAACTGCGGACGTGATCCTACTTTATACATTGGTGAATAACTAAATATTTCCCTAACTATTGTTCATGAGAGGCACAATAAGTGTCACACGCACTCGAAAGTAAAAGTTCCAAATTATCACAAGTAGACTAATGAAGTCCATCGAACATTGCAGTTCCAAATTAATCGGCGATTAATTGCAGTATTTATTATAAAACGCAGTATGTCATCACACGAGTACACGATTGCTGAATTATCACAGTTCCACAGCCCTGCTACCATCCATAGTTTAGCACTTTTCAACCAGATACTAAGTTCTTCAGACACAGTCCAGTAAATTTTCTGAGTCCACATATGCCTATCTCTTCAAATCAGAAGTTCGTAACGCGGCTTCAGACCGCCCATCGTCACAACCTTTCACCACCACGTCCAAGTCACGAGTCCCTTCCGAAGCTTTCGAAAGCGTGCTCTACCTACTCCCAAAACTGTTTCCTTCCGCGCATCCTAACGCCTCATCTTTAAAATACAATTTCCCTTCCAAACTATTATACATTTCAATATCACAAATTGAAGGAACCAGAGGTGGTTGCGAGTTTCAGAGGGAGCATTAGGCAAGGATTGGCTGAAACGGGGGAAAGTAATACAGTAGAAGAAAATTGGGTGGTTCTGAGAGATAGGGTAGTGAAGGTTGCAGAGGACCATGTAGGCAGAAGGACAAGGCCTAATAGATATCACTAGATAACACAGGATATACTGAACTTAATTGATGAGAGGAGAAAATATAAAAATTCAGAAAGTGAAACAGGAAAAAGAGAGTACCAACGTCTGAAAAGTGAGAATGACAGGAAGTGCAGACTGGCTAAGCAGGAGTGGCTAGAGAACAAATGCAGAACCGTAGAAGAATGCATAACTAGGGGAAAGATAGATACCGCCTACAGGAAAATAAAGAGATATTTGGATACAAGAAAAGCAGCTGTATGAATATCAAGAACTCATACGGAAAACCAGTACTATGCAAAGAGGGGAAAGCTGAACTGTGGAAGGAATATATAGTTGTCCTATACAAAGGAAATAAACTTGAAGGCAGTATTCTAGAAATGGAAGACGAAGTGGAGGAAGATCAGATAGGTGATATGATACTGCGAGAAGAATTTGACAGATCGCTGAATGACTTGAGTCGAAACAAGGCCCCTGGAGTAGATGATATTCCGTCTGAACTGCTGATGTCGTTAGGAGAGCCAGTCGTGAAAAAATGGTATCACCTGGTATGCATGTCCTGTATGAGACAGGGGAAATACCCTACGACTTCAAGAAGAATATTATAATTCCAATTCCAAAGAAAGCAAGTGCAGACAAGTGTGAAAATTACAGAACTATCAGTTTAATAAGTCATGGGTGCAAAATACGTACACGAATTATTTACAGACGAATGGAAAAACTAGTGGAATCCGATCTGGGGGAAGATCACTTTAGATTTAGGAGAAATGTAGGAACACGGGAGGCAATACTCACATTACGACTTGTCTTAGAAGATAGGCTAAGGAAAGGGAAACCTACGTTTTTAGCATTTCTCGATTTGGAGAAAGCTTTTGACAATGTTGACTGGAATACACTATTCCAAATTCTGAAGGTAGCAGGGGTAAAGTATAGGGAGAGAAGAGTTATATTCAACCTTTACAAAAGCCAGACAGCCGTTATTAGAGTCGAAGGGCAAGAAACGGACGCAGAAGTTGGGAAGGGGGTAAGACAGGTTGTAACCTTTCCCCAATGTTTTTCAATCTGTACATTGAACAGGCAGTGATGGAATGAAAGGAGAAATTTTGGAGAGGGCATTAAAGTGCAGGTAGAGGAAATAAAAAACATAGCGGTTTGCCGATGACATAGTAATTCTGTCAGAGACTGCAAAAGTTCTGGAAGAACAATTGAATGGGATGGACAGTGTCTTGAAAGGAAGATATAAGATGAACATCAACAAGAGTAAAACGAAGATAATGGAATGCAATGTCAGAAAGTCAGGCGATGCTGAAGGAATTAGATTAGGTAATGAGACAATAAAAGAAGTGGATGAATTATATTTGGGTAGCAAGATAACTTCTGATGGCCGAAGTAAAGAAGATATAAAATGCAGAATGGCTATGGGGAGAAAAGCGTTTCTGAAGAAGCGAAATTTGTTGACATCCAATATTAATTTAAGTGTTGGGACGCCCTTTCTGAAAGCATTTGTCTGGAGTGTAAAAACACTGTATGGGAGTGAAACGTGGACGATAAGGCGATAATGAGTTCAGATAAAAAGATATAGAAGCTTTCGAAATGTGGTGCTACAGACGAATGATGAAAATTAGATGGGTAGATCACGTAACTAATGAAGAGGTGCTTAACCGAATCGGGGAGAAAATGAGTTTATGGCATATCCTGACTAAGAGAAGGGAAAGATTGGTTGGACACATTCTGAGACATCAAGGAATTGTCAATTTAGCATTAGAAGGAAGCGTGCGGGGTAAAAATCGTAGAGGGAGACCGAGGCACGAATACAGTAAGCAGATTCAAAAGGTTGCCGAACGTATTCTTAGATGAAGAGACTTGCACAGGACAGGGTAGCGTGGAGAGGTGCATCAAATCAGTCTGCGGAGTGAAGACCACAACAACAACATCACAGAATTAAATGATTTGACCACCTCCCTATAAATGTTGTTTACATTTAACAAACAAATATATATTTAACAATACTAAAATCGGTTGAGGCTTTAGCTCTTTGCTGAGGTAGCTATCAAGCATGATGTCTCACTGTCCAAATATACTGCCGCCGTCGAAATATAGTTACCCAACTAATATTTATGATGGATTTTTATGCAAATATATTCATTTCTTGTCCTCAAATACATATAATTATTTATGTATATATTATGTGCTGCCTATCTGCTATTTTTAGTCGGCCACGAAATATTTAAGAGGCAGTCTACAACATAAAACGAACGTTACTAAGAATAATATTAAATATAATAAAATACATATATAAATGTAATGCGCTTTGCTGTGTCCAGGTTTTGTGTTTCTGTGGTGGAATCTCCGTTCTAACACAAGAATATTACTACCTCAACGAAAAGCAGAATAAGAGAGTAAAACAAACTTTATTGAAAGAATACGGAGATAACGTGGTGCGTCTTTTAAGATAGGTTGAAACGTGTCCATAAAAAATTATTTTGTAAGAAAATGTCCAATATTGTGCCTCCTGTTTTGTATCGAGTAACTTGCTTGCAAGAAAATGTATAATATCGCTTCTACTGTATGTATCGATATGTGTCCTTTATGAAGTTTCATCTTTGGCAAAGATCATGTATTGCATAGCATTGTAGCTCGCACTGAGAGAGAGTAGCACTAGTGGTTCAGCTCGCTTAGAGAGCGGTTGGGTTGTGTGTATGGCTCCGATGTAGAGCAGAGGCTGCTTTGCCAGCAAGTCAGAAGTTGTATTATGTAGGTAATGTAATGCTGATTATTAATAATAAGTAACTTAAACTTTCTTTTATGTTTCATTTTCGTAGTTAGAAAATTAACCTACTTCCTTCATTTGATAATTAATTATTAGTGGATTTAAAGTGCAGTATTGATGTGAATAATATTGTTGAACGGATTTCATTATCGGTGCCATAGTAAATGATAGTTAATTGACTATGATACTAAATTGATACTAAATTTCAATAATTAGAAACTGATCTGCATAAAATTCTCACAGTCAAGCATTAAGAAAGTGATTTGTGTTTTTTTTTTTTTAATATCTCTCTCGCAGTCAAAATTTTTGAGTATAGTCAGTGTCTGTTTCAAAAGGCTACATGTCACAGTTGTTTTGTTAAAAATATCCGTTGCGCACATAATCAGTTTCATGCACTGTTTCTCACTTAATAGCATATACATCAGTATCAGGGCCATAATTAAACCAAATTGCTGTGTCAAGGAACAATTTGTTGTCTGATCTAACGATAGGTTCAACATCCACACAACACACGTACAGCTTTTATCTGGCGACCCTGCCAGGATAGTTCACAAACAGGATCGTGACGTAGTTAGATACGTAGCCTTATTTAAGTTAGTTTGTCTTTTCCACTAACCAACTTATCTTTTGGCTCTTAATTTAATTTTTGTAGCAACATCCTTTGTTATAGCAACAGTAGCATAGTAATTGTTTCTGTAGTTTGTTACTTACCATTCTTGATAGTGTGTAGCATTGTTTATAGTAGATTAATTGAATATACAAATAATTGCATTACTACTGAACAAGTCTCTCTTTTATATTGTCTGATGTTTGTTGTGATGAAAGTTCTAGTATCGCGGAACTCGTGTGATAATTAACGGTTCGCGTAATCTCGATTGTGATTGTATGTTGCACTAGCCCGATCCAGCCTATTGTTCTCTCATAATTACTGTGTGTGATTTTCAAAAAATATGCAATAGGTGAAAATAAATATTATTAGTCACTTTACTGCAAAATTCTGTTTACAATGTCGAAGAATAGGAGAGTCCGCGCTGATGCTAAATCTGCTTCCGAAAATGAGACCTCGAATGATGCAAGGAGAGAAGCTGAATTTTTACAAGAATCTTCTCACTGCACTGATACAAATACGACAGTAAATACCGTGTCCGAAAATGCGGAACAGATTAGTTCAGGAATAGACAATATGGATAATGATACAGTACAGGATTCGACAATACAGAATTCCAATTCTTGTAACGTGGTTGCGGAAAATAATGCATCGGTTCCGCCTAGCTCTGCTACAAAAAATACTTGTGCGACGGCTATGGAAAACGTATTACCAAATGATTTCATGCAAATTTTATTGTCACAGCTCTCTAAATTAAATGAGAATAGTCAATTACAATCTCAGGAATCTCAGAAATTAGGTGAAAAACTTGAGAAACAATCTCAGAAATTAAATGAAAAACTGGAGGAACAATCTCAGAAATTAAATGAAAAACTTGAGAAACAAGGTAAAAAACTTGAGAAAATAGAACAGACGTGCGATTCGAGGTTTGTGAGTATTCAAAGTAGTTTTAATAAAATAAATGAGGACAACAATCGGTTCAGGGAACAACTGCTCAATACTTTCAAACGTGAATCTCAGCAAATAAGACAAGATATTCGCGACGAGATTAACCCGGTAGTGGAAAGCCTAGCGTCACGAGTGGAAAATATGGAAAGCTTTGCGTCACGAGTCGAAAATATGGAAACTACTGAACTCGCTCAATTGAAGCAACAGAGTAATCTATTTGATGAAAAGTTGCAGAACTTCCAGTCAGTCACGACGGAACAGATCAATAAAATTAATAAACAGTTTGAGGATATTACTGTTAAAATTACCCAAATCAGTGATAACAGTGACAAAAGTTCTGATGTAACGCATCCTACCCCGTTTAATGAAACTAATGAATATCTCGCCCTTGACCGTTTCAAACAAGGTCAAATGACCATTAATCAGCAATACAAGGCTGAGGTCAGGAAATTAAATGATCGCGTGGCGCGAATAGAGAGGAAATTTGACCACACTTATGGAAATGCATACGAAGGCGTAGAAGAAAATTTGAACGAAAATGACAATGATGATTCGACTCAAGTAGGTCGCTTGGTACGTGAACGAAGTGTACCTCATAGCAACAACAATGAAGACGCGATGCGTAGTTTACGCCCACTTACGCCGCACGGGCGAAAGGAAGCGTTTGACTACAAGCATTTCCTGACTGTACGTAAATTCAAGACATTCAAAAATTCTCCGAATGACTTGCACCCTAAAGAGTGGTTGCAGCAATTCGATTATTGTCTTCCCCCGAATTGGCCACTTGAGCACAGATTAGAATTTATATGTGGTTATCTGGAAGACGAGCCAGCCACCAGAATGAGAGCTATTGCACAAGAGTGCTATAGCGAGAATCAGTTCCGACGCTCATTTCTATCCGCATACTGGTCGGAAGCGGCACAAGACCGCGTTAAAAACAGTATTGCGACGTTCAAAACTTTTGAGCGATCAAATTTCTCGAGCCCGGTGGAATATTTCCAACATTTGGTATACAAAAATCAATTTTTATCGGCACCTTACTGCCCTGCGGAATTAATTAGAATTTGTTTGAACAAATTGCCTCTACACTTGCGTCAAATTGCCATTGCGGCACGATGCAAGAATGATATTGAAGCCTTTAGAAACCTCTTACAAGACTTAGAGGAAGAAGACGAGGAAAATTCCTCGCGCAGTCGATATTTTGATAGAAACAGATATGATCGCCGGTCGCAACAAAGCCCGCCGCGTACTAAACGTTATTCAGAGCACGACGATAAACCAAAAAATAATTCTTTCACTAATGAATCTTACAAACTAGAGTTGGGCAACACGATTCTTTTTTAGGAATCGATTCTTGCGATTTAATCGCACATTGTGAATCGATTCCTACGATTCGTTCACGATTCTTTCGCGATTCTTTATCAGCTTTGGCGCGATTCTTACTTCTACATCTTGCTCATAGATGGCAATACATGTCTGTCATGCTCCTACGATTCGTTCACGATTCTTTCTAGTCTGAGACGGCACGATTCTTACAAAATGCCGAAAAGGTGACAATATGGGTATCGGATTTTTTAATATTTACGTTGCATAAAGTTCAGACTTAAAATAATAATGAGGCAAAGCCATTCGATTCAGCTCTCAAGAAGTCTCGAGAAAATAGTCTGAAGTTTTGCGAGCGTTTATAAATACATATTACACTGCCAATTATTTCTGCTGTCATCATAGCTCATTTAGTTGTGTTGTAGGTTTAGTGAACGTAGGTCACTTATTTCGAATCCTACTGTAACCTTTTTTTTTCGTTCTGTTTGAATACTTCGGCTATTTAATTATAAATTTAATTAAATCTATGGTAATTAACACATATAATCATTATAAAATACTTATTATGTAAAATCAGTTAGTTTAATGAAACACGTCTATATAAATAAACATTGAAAATAAAAATCCGTCTCTAAATATTAAATTTCTTTCGAGATACAAGATATTCGCGTTTATTAAAATGTTTCTTTTTTGTAAAATCAGTTTCTTTCAGGAAAGCTGATAACATAAAAACCAAAATGGTAAAAAAGATTTTTGAGATGGCTTTAAAAACATTTAAAAACGCGTTTTTATATAAAAAGAATATTTTTGTAAAACCGAGTTTTTACAAAAACTACAACTACGTAGATGAACTCGAAAAGCTTAACCTCTCTAAACACAAAATATAATCCAAATCGTTACAGCCATTTCCGGGATACGCGAAATATAAGTGTGTAAAGATTGCTCGTTTAAATACATAATATGTAAACTGTATAAAAGACGTATATTTGTATGTATTGGCAGCTGTGTACTTCGCTGCGTTTTGATTCTGTCATTTGTAATTCGTAAATAGGCTAATAATTAACAGCTCACTATCTACTTTCTGTCCTTCCTTTGTTCACGCGCTTTCTGGCTTTCGTAATTATTCGGCACGATTCGCCACTTGCTTTCGAATCATGAATCGTTGGATCTTGGAATCGTCACGAGACAGGCGATTCTTTTGAACGACGATTCGTCCCCCATCTTCTCTCCGGCATTCGGCACGATTCGGCAAGATTCGGCAGTCGCATTCGAATCGTGAATCGTTGGATCCTGGAATCGTCACGAGACAGACGATTCTTTTGAACGACGATTCTTCCGGATCACGATTCGATTCTTACGATTCTTTATTTGTAATCGTTCAAATGAACGACTCATTGACGAATCGCCACAACTCTATTACAAACAAAGTCGCGACAATGAGAACAGTGATTGTCAAGATCGTGAGAATAACCGTGGAAGTTTTCGTGGCCGTTACCGAGGTGGTGGCTTTGGTCGCGGAGGACGCCACAATAATTATCATAACAGCAATACCTCAAATAATACTAATTGGCGTGAAAGACGCAATACTGATAGTGATCGCGAGACTGAAAATAACAATAGTAACGCTGAGAAGCGTAGTCGGGAGGGCACACGCGATAATTCTCGTGATCGCCTTCCGCGACACGAAAACACAAATCGGGGCCAAAGCAGATCGCGTACCCCAGAAAGACAAGAGCAAAACATTGAAATCAGACCTGCCAATCCACGCTATAATTCGTCAAAAAGGGGGCCGCGTCAGGTATGACTAGCGGACTCGACGGCAAATAATTCGGCCGTACAGGATTTATGTGATCCTAACTATACGCTGAAACTTGTTCATTGTGAACGTCCTCACAGAGAGGAAGGTTACGATGAACAACCTCCCGAACAAAACAGAATAGTAGTTTGTGCGGAAGTGCACAATACTGATGCTGGTAGCACCTCAGTAGGTGATAAGGCAAAACCGACACAACTTGTGTCAAAACCTAAAGCCGTTACTCCTGAAAATAATGACAGTAACAAAAATTGTACTATCAGATTTAACGAAACAAATAAAGAGGCATCGAATAAACATTATACTGCCCAACGGTTAAACGAGATAATTGTCGATCAGCAATATAATGACGACAATTCAGAGTGGGAGACAGAAGCTTCGTCTTCAGACTCTGAGGAAGACACTATATACGAAATAAAATTCTTACAGTATCAACCAACAATTGCATATGACAGACCGGTCATGTACTTTGAAATGCAGGATACGGTACCGCCACACAATAATGCAACTAACAGTAACCTTGGAACAACAAAAAATGATTTCGAACAATTAGATTTGCAGCACACCTCTGTCGCTGATTGGATAGACAATTACATGTTTTCTAATGACGACGATAGTGAATGCGAAGTTGATGAACAATCAAGATTTGAAAAGCATTTATCTTGTGAAAGCCTCATTAATCTTGGTAACACTTGTCTCAACAAAGAAATTTCTTATGAACCTTCCACCGAACAAGACGTAAAATTTGTACAGTTAGATGACATAAAAGAGGCACTATTAGAAGAGATGGTAGAATGTCTCGATATTCCAATTCACCCTATTGTATCTGTCAAAATTGGCAAAATCAATCTTTCTGCTGTCTTAGATTCTGGTAGCCCTGTGTCAGTAATTAGTGAAGTGACTTTCAAGAAATATCAGAACTTGCTTAATGGTCCCACTCTGCCTTTGCATTGTACTAAAATTCGTGGCGTCATTTCTAGCAAACCTGTCGAAATTCGACAGCAAACATACGTAGAATTTTTATGTCAAGGTCATCCCTTTTCTGCCAACCTATTGATTGTCCCCCGTTTAACTACACAGATAATATTAGGTGTGGACTTCCTATCCAAGTACAAGGTTATTTTAGATTTCAATACGGCTTGTGCCACTGCTTTTGTTCAGGAAAATGCCATTCAAATTAAATTCGAAGACTGGATTACCAGATATGAAGAAGGTGCCAGTTGTTTAAAATTTTTATCTACTTCTAATGTGACGCAGGATGTCAAACCTGATGATGATATAACAGATAAACATTTCGAGACTGAACAAATTGACTTGATTTCTGATATCATTAATAACAAATTAGTAGAAGTTGAAGATGCCTCAGAACGTGATAAGGAAGAATTGTTCCTTATCTTGCGGCGTTATTCCCGTGTATTCGCGAACAGTCCTGGTACCATAAAAAATTTTCTCTATGAATTTAAGATCAAAGAACATAATAAATTTTTTGTACCTCCATATCCCATTCCCATAGTATACAGGGAAAGAGTTAAGGCTGAAACTCAGTCCATGCTCAATCAAGGTGTAATTGAACCTGCAGTTAGCTCATATAACAGTCCCCTACATATTGTTGAAAAAAGAGATAAGTCAATTCGATTAGTGCTTGATTCCAGACAAATTAACACTATCATTTTACCTGAAACCGACCGACCACAAACCCTGGAAGAATTGTTACAAAAATTCTATGGTGTCAAAGTTTTATTCTCATTAGATCTTAGGTCTAGTTTTTGGCAAGTGAAACTGCACCCCAACTGTAGGAAGTACACCGCGTTTCTCTGCTTCGGAAACTGTTATCAGTTCCGTAAACTGCCTTTCGGACTGAACATCTCCTCATCTGCTTTCATCCGTGCGATGAATACCACACTTCCTGAGCACTTAAAACAACAAATCACAATTTACGTTGATGATATTTTAATTGCAGAATCTTCCTGGGAAAAACATAACAGTACGTTGGCATCTTTACTTGAAGTATTTGCTCAATCCGGGATTACTGTCAACTTAGAGAAGTCACAGTTTGGTCGTTCTCAGATTAAATTTTTAGGGCACATTATTTCTAAAGATGGGATCCAGCCCGACCCCGAAAAGTTAGAGGCGATAATGAAAATGCCTGTTCCCACCACTAAACGCCAATTAAGAGCTTTCTTGGGTTTAATTAATTTCTATCGGCGTTTTATAAATTTGAAAGACCTAACTACTCCCAGATTATATGAATTAACTGGAAAGAATACTGTTTGGTTCTGGGATGAAGCTGCCCAAAGAGAATTTCTTTGCTTAAAAGATGCACTCCTTCACGCACATATTCTGCACCACCCAGATTTGTCTAAGAACTTTTGCATTTCTACCGATAGTTCAAAATTCGGACTTGGCGTTCACGTGTTTCAAGAGGATAAACAAAATGGCATTGCCACACAGAGAACCATTGCATTTGCTAGTCGCATATTATCCAAGTCAGAGCGGAACTATTCCGTCACTGAGCTTGAAGCTTTGGCAGTAGTTTGGGCATTCGAAAAATTCCGTTATTTCTTGTTTGGCAGACACACTAAAGTTTACACGGATCACCGTGCACTTCAATTCCTCATGTCGGCAAAACGTAACCATGATAGGCTTAGACGATGGGCTCTGTTCCTTCAAGAATTCGATTTCTCTGTAATTTACATTCCTGGTAAACAAAACGTCGTTGCAGACTCGCTATCCCGTTCGCCTGTTGGGCTCATCAAGGCGACAGAAGAGGCATACTTAGAAAATAACTTTACTATCCTCTATATGCAGCAAATTGCTTTCGAAAATTACATATCTGCCACATTTTCTGACATTGCTAAAGAACAAGATAAAGATCCAATCTGGCGAGATATTAAAATAAAATGGCACGATAAATATAATGTTTCCATCAGACAATTTTACATTATCCATAATAACATTCTCTTCAAACGTAAAGCCCCTGACAGTCAATTTTGGTTAGTGTGTGTTCCGGAGGAACCCGTGAACAAATTGATTTGGTATATTCATCTCAGTTACGGACTATGGTGCCAAGAAGTGCTTCGCGAAATTACGCGACTCTTGTTACTTCATCAACATGGAGAAACGTATACGCAATGTGTTATCTCGATGCAAATTGTGTCAGAAAGCAAAGCCGCCGACCATATCGCATTCTGCTCAACTTTTTCCGATTATACCTTCAAAATTAAAGCAGTTAGCAGCCGTTGATCTGTTTGGACCTCTTCCGAGAACTAACAATGGTTTCTCCTTTGTTTTAGTTGCTATTGAGCTCACATCAAAATTTGTATCTTTTACTCCGCTTTTACTCCGCTTGGAAGACAGTAACTAACGCCTTTGTCAAAAACTTCCTGAAAGATGTTGGCCATATTGATAAAGTCATCTCCGATAACGGACCTCAATTCCGTTCTCATGATTGGGCACGGATGTTGCGGCGCAGAAACATCAAACCTGTGTTCATATCACTTTATCATGCTGCCTCTAACCCTTGTGAACGAGTGATGAAAGAGCTTGGAAAACTTTGTAGGCTGTATTGCTACCGACGACATAACACTTGGGATAGATATCTTATGTCATTTCAAAATATTATCAATGAACTTCCTAATGATTCTACAGGTCTTTCACCAATTCTGGTTCTGAAAAACAAGCAACCTCCCGACCGTATCAAGGAATTGCTACCTTTTCCTAAATACAGAAGACTACGTCATCATGAGATCATTGAATTGGCGCTTAAAAACATTAAGAAAGCAGCTGAAAAAAGGAAACGCTCTCAACGTAATTGTTACGCCAAACAACTCTATGTAGGACAAAAGGTATTAATTAGATCCCACCACTTATCCCACAAGGGAAGATCTATGATTCACAAATTCTTCTTACTGTACAATGGTCCGTATCGAATCAAACGTATCATCCACGACAACGTCGTTGAGGTAGAAACTTTAAAGACGCACAAGTCGAAAGGCATACACCACATTTCCAATATTAAAATTTTCAAGGAATAAAATGGGGTAGAGAGTCCATTAATCTGTTTTGGACACACCAAGTGGCGATTGGTGCCCCGTTCTCGAGCTGAGTGTCACTATTCTTCCGCTTTTCCTTAGTGCGCTCCATCTACATCTTTTTCTCACTGTTACTTTTCCCTAACTCTGAATACTTATGCTCTGTGCTACGTTGGGATATTGTCATACAAAACTATAACAATCTTGCATTTTACATAAAACGAACTCTGTGGCTGTGCAAGACAAATAAAATTAATGGAAATTTTTGAGTAATCTAATTAAGTTATTATGTTTCAGAAAATATCAGATTTCTCTTCTGTATTACTAATTGCATAACTTAAGAACTTCGGAGCGAGTGAAGAAGATTTTGAGTTGACATAAGCATTTTGTAAGCCAATTAAGCAGTAAAAAAGAAAAAGGACATTCTGGAGGATGATGAGTAAGGCAATACACAATATGTCATGGTGGTCTTTAAAATGCACTATTGTTTGTGGATAAATGATGGTAAGGAAGGTATTGGTAACAGTCAAAGATGTTTGATAAATGTAATTATGTGGACGAGAGTATACAATGATTATGAAGCAATTATGAGGAGAATCGCTCTGTTGCTAATGATGCTATGCTCTGTTCTTTTCTTATGTGCCTACTCGCACTGCGCTTTTGTGTTTTCTCTTTGTGCTTATGTGCACCATTTTGTATGTTGATGCATTGTGCCTTCAATGGCATGTGTGATTGGTGAGAATCATATCCTTCTGATGCTCTGTAATTATTTGTAATTATGTGTAATGAATATCTCTAATTATGCTTGCAGCTATGCTTATTGCTCTTGTAATCAAAGCTTACCGCTATGCTCACTAATTATATACCTAAGCCCTACCACTATGCTAATTAATTTTATAATGAAGCTCATGAAAATGTATGGTTATGCTTATACGTTGCACACAGCCATCTCTCTTGCGAACTTGCAGTTTTGCCATAAACTACGCCTAGTTAAGTCTAGTTAATGCACAGAGATACTTTGCTTTTGCTTACTGCTATCTTCAAAATTTTTATTGATGATCTTATTGATGAAAATCTGCAGCTATGCCTAACAAGTAGTGTACGTTATCGGATGATTTACTTTGATGTACATCTATTACTGTGCCAAAATTTGCCTTAATTGTTTTGTCTGACCCTACTGCTGACTCAGACAGACACAGACATGACCTGATGACTTGAACCTCTTTTGATATTCTCACGAAACTACCCTGATGTGTTATACCTCAAGGCAATGAAATATGTAACTCAGTTCAGACAAAAGTCTGGCCATGGCAACATATGTAATTTAATTGTTATAATTTGGTGGTAATGCAATCCCCACCATAGTGATGTATGTCAATTTAATTGACTAGTGGTAATTGGAATGTCAAGTTATTTGAAGTGGCTTCACGTTAATTGCTCTAATTATGACAACAAATTTACTTTACATGACCTAATGCCAAATTGATGACAAGCACCCTGAATGTATTTCATACGATTATGTGTTTGTAAAGTAATATGTACATAGTATGTAAAGCCTTATGCCTATATGAAATGACACTAATTTTGTAGATACTCTAGTATAAGAATTAAGTTACTCATTAGTATTCAAATGTATCCGTCTTCAAGACACTACTTGTAATGTAAAAATATGGTTTAATAATCAACGACTTTTCTTTCAGTGTAAACTGAAATATCATGACTATGTTACTAATTTGTGTGTAAAATGCTTTATTTCATGTACTTTGGACACGCATGGGAACTGGCGATTTCGCACACGAGATTCCATAATGCACACAGAACAATGGACGTGTTATTATACACCACTGATTTTGGGCCTTTTAATGAAGATGTTTTTTGGATGATGTTTGGCCACGTAGTACTGTCCATTGCAGCCTTGGCCAACCACCATAATTTTGCTCTAATTTTGGCTATGCTGATGCAGTCTGCTAGTAGCCCCGTTGGTTGGAGCACACTTGGTTGTCGAATTGCATGGAGGAATACATCAGAACCTTTTCCCCATGACTTCAACTTCAATGCAACCAGCCAGCTCGCCTACAGTGTGGTGTAATCTTACAGTGTTTTGTGTTCGTGTGCAGACCTAAGATGAATGTTAGGGGATAATTGGCTAGTCGTGTGCAGACCTAAGATGAATGTTAGGGAATAATTGGCTATTCGTGTGAAGACCTAAAATGAATGTTAGGAGCTAATGTGCTATTCGTCTGCTTATACTATTCAGTGCCTCCCATTGCAAACGTTGTCCACAGGTTCATTACAAGTGTTTAGGTATATTTCATGGTTCTTTTACATTGAGTGACCAAAATAAAATTGTGCTCTTGATAGATAAATATGCTTTCAGAACTATAATGAGTCAATACACTTTAGTCTGAACTGTCATTGTAACTATTCGATTCACTAACGAAATATTGAAATAATATTGTGCCGAAGCAGTGACATTATTTTGTACATGATCAGAAACCTATGTAGTCAAAAATTTTACATGTATGTTCTAGCATCCATGAAAGTATTGCATCTTAAATGCATCACAGAATACAAAATTGACACTTTATCTTATACTAAGTGCACTAAAAATTTACATAGACTTCATTGTGCACAAGATACAAATGTTCATTTTATGTTCCCAAAAAAAAAAAAAAAAAAAAAAATACTGATCTCTTGTACAAAATTTAGACGCATGGAACTTACACTACTGTGTGTATTACTTGTAATTACCTCATTTTCTTTAAGGAATGATGACATTAGTTAAACTACCTTTTGTAAAACTTTGTATATGTTCATGTTTATTATTGTATTTTTTTTCACTTGTCTATTACTTCTAGCTATCTCATTTTCTCCACTATATCATTTGTCAAACTATGTTCTCTGAAATTCTATATATACTTATGTTTATCATTATGTATATTTGTCATGTATTCCATTTATTGCTGATGTTCTGTACATTTTGACATTTGCTTATGCCTGTCACATCCTGTACCACTCCAAGCATTACTCTTGTTGGTACTCGTCTGTAAAATGGCATGTATTTATGACTGTAACATTTTTTAAATTTTCTATGAACTCCATCTGTTGTTTTGATCTTGAATATCTTGTATAAAAATGTTTATCAGGTTTTCATATTTTTCATGTTATATTTTGGATGTCATTAATGGATTTTTGGACTTGAAATTCAGTAATTTTGCTGGCTAGGCAATGCCATTGGCATCACCCACCCTACAAAATTTTAATAGGTAGGAGGGGGGTGATGAAACGTGTCCATAAAAAATTATTTTGTAAGAAAATGTCCAATATTGTGCCTCCTGTTTTGTATCGAGTAACTTGCTTGCAAGAAAATGTATAATATCGCTTCTACTGTATGTATCGATATGTGTCCTTTATGAAGTTTCATCTTTGGCAAAGATCATGTATTGCATAGCATTGTAGCTCGCACTGAGAGAGAGTAGCACTAGTGGTTCAGCTCGCTTAGAGAGCGGTTGGGTTGTGTGTATGGCTCCGATGTAGAGCAGAGGCTGCTTTGCCAGCAAGTCAGAAGTTGTATTATGTAGGTAATGTAATGCTGATTATTAATAATAAGTAACTTAAACTTTCTTTTATGTTTCATTTTCGTAGTTAGAAAATTAACCTACTTCCTTCATTTGATAATTAATTATTAGTGGATTTAAAGTGCAGTATTGATGTGAATAATATTGTTGAACGGATTTCATTATCGGTGCCATAGTAAATGATAGTTAATTGACTATGATACTAAATTGATACTAAATTTCAATAATTAGAAACTGATCTGCATAAAATTCTCACAGTCAAGCATTAAGAAAGTGATTTGTGTTTTTTTTTTTTTTAATATCTCTCTCGCAGTCAAAATTTTTGAGTATAGTCAGTGTCTGTTTCAAAAGGCTACATGTCACAGTTGTTTTGTTAAAAATATCCGTTGCGCACATAATCAGTTTCATGCACTGTTTCTCACTTAATAGCATATACATCAGTATCAGGGCCATAATTAAACCAAATTGCTGTGTCAAGGAACAATTTGTTGTCTGATCTAACGATAGGTTCAACATCCACACAACACACGTACAGCGTTTAAGGTAGTGTGGTGCAATGCTGCCCATTTGCATCTTAAACTGATACTGAAAACACTACGTATCAATAATAGTAAATATAAGTTCTATAATACTATTAATTAAGTACTGAAATTTATCGGCCTTTTATCTATAAGGGATACTGAAATTCTAATTAAGCCGTTTGATTCTTCCAAGAATGTTCAAATTTTGTAAAGCTTATGGAACTTAAAAACTAATTATGAACTACGTTATACTAAAGACAGCACAAACATCCATGCCCGACGGGGAGGGGCAGGATTTGAACCACCGACGGGGAACGGTCTCGCAACATAGCATCGTCCACATGAGTACGAAAAGAAATCCGTTTAACTTTGTTTACAACATAAAGCAATCAAACGTGAAGGCCGTAAACTCCACGAAATATCTAGTAATTACTATTACTTCAGACTTAAACTGGAATGAACACGTAATGTCGTGGGAAAGGCGAACCAGAGACTACGTTTCATTGGCAGAACACTTAGAAGATGTAACAGAACTGCTAAAGAAACTGCATAGACTACGCTTGTCCATCCTTTTTTGGAGTATTGCCGCCTAGTGTGGGATCCTTATCAGGTGGGTTTGACAGAGGACATCTAAAGAGTTCAAAGAAGGGCAGCTCGTTCTGTATTGTCACGATACAGGGGAGACAGAGTTACGGAAATGATACAGGATCTGGGATGGGAATCATTACAACAACAGCGCTTATCGCTGCGGCGTGGCCTACTTACGAAACTCCAATCACCAACATTCTCCTCCGAATGCGAAAATATGTTGTTGACTTCCACTTACATAGGTAGAAATGATCATCAGTATAAAATACGACATATCAGAGCTCGAACGTAGAGATTCAGGTGTTCTTTCTTCCCGTGCGCTATTCTAGAATGTAATTGGAGATAAATAGAATAAAGGTGGTTCGATGAACTGTCAGGCACTTAAATGTGATTTGCTGACTATCCCATGTAGATGTGCTCGCCCGTCCAGCTGCGGCGATTCGCCCAAGTCTCCTGTATCCATTCATATAATTATATTTGCTGTATGATCATTCACTGATTTTATACGGATTTTTAAAGTAATCTTGTAATCTGGCATAGCCGTCCTACCTAATCCAAGACCGCTGTTTCCTGTTTCCGAGCAGATTAGGTTTTTCCTAACGACCTGTATTCCATTCACTAGGCCCCAGCTGTTAGCCGGCTGGCTGGCTTGCTTTTCACATGTAAATAGTCACCTTAACCCTTTATCTGCAATATCACAATCTCAGTGATGCACACAAGGCTACAAACTCAGTATTCTTCTATGGCGAACAGAACGTATAACAGATGACTGGTGTAAGTGAAAGTTGCCATGATGGGACAGCTAAAGAAAATTTATTATAATAAAACTGCATTTCAAAGACCTGGTGTGCCGCACTGGCAGTTATTTTGAGTTGCTTTATTATGATAACGTGAGTAGTATTACTATATTCTTCCATCAATAGCGGAAGTGATGTGCACAAAATGTAAAAAAAAAAAAAAAAAAAAAAAAAAAAAAAAAAAAAAAAAAAAAAAAAAAAAACAGATAACTTAGTAATAAACAATTTTGGAAGAAACTTTAATCATCTGTAACGAGTGGGACACTGTTTTTCGAAACACCGAAATAATATAAACTGCATTGAAAAAATTACTACATAAGTTTAGCACCTTGTAGAGGGGCCACCCTTAACATAGAGCTCGACTACCAGCACCGTCTCCGTGGGCTGGAAGAGGGGGGGGGGGAGCGAATTTAAAACAGCAACCCAAATTTTTATTGTAGTTTTTGGTTCTCCAAGAAAAAATATTCAACTTTTGACCGAACATTTTTTTTAATGATAGATAAACTAATTACAATTTTACGATCCTGTTATTGGGTTAGGTTTGCTTTATTTCCTAACATTAGGTCTTTGATGTATACGTTGTTCACTTACTTTTATATTTTTACAGATAATTGTTGTTACACATTTTTATTGTTTTCATAATCCATCCTGTTATTTTCGTAATGTTTACATACTGCTTTCTGTAACATGTCGCCATGATACCTTGTCAAAAAATATGACCTATGACGGTTGCCTAAGATATATCATTTTCACATCATGTATACTTTGATCATCACTAATTTTATCTCATTGACTGATGTGTTCAATAGTTGTGTTACGTTCTCTTGTAATAGAACTTGGTTTACCATTACACAGACTAGCATTGCTTTAATGTTTTTAATCAAGGCTTGATGCCTAGCGACGTCTTATTTATTTTTATTGTGTGACGTGCATGCCAGTATGCATAAGGAGGCATATAGTGCACCTGTTTAATCAGTCTGTCTATTTCGTAAGTACTTACTATATGAAACTACTGGGTTATATTATGTATTTTACTTCAGCTTGTGTACAATTCTGTTGCTGTATTTTTTTAATAATCTTCCGTGAAGATGGTTTATAATCGAAACCGGTAGAAGTTTGAAAAATAATAAATAGCTGATGGTTTACAGTATGCATTTCCTCAAATATCTTACGGCTGTAGAACCACATCTAAATAAAAATTTCAGCAATTTTGTTGTTTGTATAGCTTATGCGACTTAACTAAGGGGTCATCAGTCGCTAAACTTACAAACTACTTATGAACTAGCTAATACTAACGACGGCACAAATATCCATGCCCGAGGGGGGATTCGATCCCCCGACCGTAGTGGCCGTGCAGACTGTGACTGGCGCGCCGCAGAACGCTCGGCCACCGCGACCGGCCTTGGCATCCAGAATGAAAATTTCACTCTGCAGCGGAGTGTGCGCTGATATGAAACTTCCTGGCAGATTAAAATTGTGTGCGGGAACCGGGACTCGAACCTGGGACCTTTGCCAAATGTTCAAATGTTTGTAGAGCTTATGGGACTTAACTACGAGGCCATCAGTCCCTAAGCTTACAAACTACTTATGAACTAGCTACAACGAAGGACGGCACAAATATCCATGCCCGAGGGGGGATTCGAACCCCCAACCGTAGTGGCCGTGCAGACCGTGACTGGAGCGCCTCAGTTCCCTCGGCCACCGCGGCCGGCTTTGAGTAATGTATTCTGTTATGCGTAGAAGAGCGAAAGCATCCTCGCAATGAAGACGATCGAACGACAGAAATTTCTTGACGCAAGCAATCACCAGATACTTTCGTCGCATAGTTTCCGCAGGCCTAAGAGCAAACACGACCGCGGTATTTTGATATTCACAGCAGTGTGTATCGAGCTAGGATTCGCGATGCTGCGAGAAGAGGTAGAGCAAGCGAATACCAACGCGGGGTGGCTTTGATCAAAGACAGAGCCTTCGGCGACGGGGGCTGCGAGCGTGGAAACGACATTCTCTGCCTCGGCTTCATCCCTCTCCTTTCAGCCCCGTCTCTGTCGGCAGACCTCCTTCAAATTTCCGTTCCCGTTCAAATTCGCTTCTGTACCTCGTGGGCGACATCCAGGCGGCTGATTTCTCTTACGATTACACCACCATCGTATGTCTGCGCTATGTGTCCCGAAGATAGTAAAAGTTGAATATATTTGGAAGTTCCACAAACAAATCTTTCGTGGAGGGGAGAGTTGCCGAAGATGGACCGTTGCCTAAGTTGGGACCACTTACAGTGTGTTGCTAAATTAAAGTTTTAAGTTGATGTGTATTCATTCTTAATTCTATCCATAATGGATGAGAGGTCGCGGTTGTATGCTTAATTATTTTGTCAAATAGGTTCAACCACATAGATCGTGTATAAAACACTAAAATATGACACGTTTCAAGTTTCAATAACAAAGTAGGGGTTTGTAAGATCCAGTGTAGTAGTTGCAATGCCAACTACATTGGTCAGACCGGTAGATCGTTTAAAGTTAGGTACAAAGAACATATGTACGCCTTCTGACTTAATAATTTTGACAAGTCCGCTGTAGCTACACATATCCGCGAAACTGGTCACCCATTAAAGCAGATTGAAGATGACCTTAAGATTTTACATAAACAGGATAAGGGAAGAAAGATCTGCTAGAACAGCTGGAGATTACAATACATAACGCAAAAAGCGACGTTTCATTAAATGAACAAGTTCAAGGCAATACATACAGCTTTTTTAAAAACTTTGTGGACCTATTATAACAAAAGTAGTTTACTTTAAATTTCAACCTCTGTCGTACTGTGTAAACGATTTCGCGACGCCTAAATGTACCCACTACATTGTGGACGATCTTTGGTAATTAGAGGTCTTTGTTTTTCACATGCATACGTGCGCCCCACTCGTTGACTCCGTGCCTTCCACTAGTGCTGGGGTCTGTTTTCAATCTTGACGAAGCACAGTATGCTGAGGAGCTCTCTGCTGAGACACGGTTACAAGGGAAGTAACCACGTTTTCTTTTATTGCGTTTTAGGTTTTTATTGTCTCGGGTTTTAAAGATTCTTGTATATTTTATCTGATGATGAGGGTTTGACCCTTTAAACGCGTCATATTTTAGTGTTTTATGCACGATCCATGTCGTTGAGCCCACTTGACAAAATAATGTATCCATTCTTGTGGATAGAAGTTCAGTTATTGCAAAAAAATTTCCAACTGCTGTTCATGTTATAAGTCCTATCCTCTTACCTCCCTGACCCCCTACCACCCAAACCACCACCCACTCATCCCCTGCCACCATAATAGCCTTAATATTTTATATGATCCCTCCCCATTGTATCCCACTCTTATTCCCCCTCCCCACAAGCCTCTTGATCACTTTCCTTTCAACTTTGTTTAACAACAGAGGTAAACTTTACTTGGTCCTAATGTGATGGTATAGAGTTAGATTTCACTCTTTGTTTTTATTAATATTCATAACATCCAGCCTTTAATAAGTGGAGAGTTGGATTTGTATGGTTATGCTTGTTCCCCGCCCCATCCTTAACCCTATCTACCACTGTCCCACTCTTTGATGTGCAACAGGACTTTAACATTACTTGGTTACTAGATGTTGTATATTGTTAGATCTGTAGTTTATTTTCCATCGGTGTTTATCACAACTAGGGTTGGATCAGTTTGATTTTAATTTGTGGTGAGATGGTTTAATTTCCATTATGACACACATTCATCCACAGGTTTTACCCCCACCCACTCATAAAATAGAACTTGAAGTCTTTCATCCGAATGTAATAATGGATGGTTAATTTTTGAGGAAACAAATCCTTCACGTACATTATGATGAGCTTTTACCACATTATTTTTGATGTTGAAATGTGTAGATAGATTTCATAAGAAATTGCATTAACATCTGCGACATATAGATTGCGATATGTAAGAAGTTAGGTGATGATGTTACTGTTGTTCCTAATTTAGTTTCAACCTCTGCCTTCTCCAGCCTTGCTCTTTAGTATATAGCAAGACATGAGTTTTGCTTGGTTCCAAAATGTTTGTAGATGAGTAGTTTTATTTCAGTCAATGCTTACAATGAATGGCTTTTACTATACTGAAGGATGGTTTTTTAATTTAACTAAAAGGTGGTACTTGGTTTTGAATTGAACCATCTTCCCATTTTATTACATGTGAGTATCTCACATCTACAGGGTCCAGTATGCTTAGGTTCTGGTAGTTTTATGCTATTAAAATACATTGAATGCCCTTACTGCTCTACAGAGGTCGAGTATTTCATGTATTTGAAGATCATTGTAGTCCCCATTATTTAGAGTAACTTAATATTAAACCCTCGTTTCGATATTGATGTACAGGACTTTATTTTCATTACCAGTGGATACATTCTATTACAGTGACACCATTGTACAACACAACTGTTTCTTTTATATGATTTATCTGCTTTTACTTAAGATATGTTGCTATTATAGAACAATTATAAACTTGTTTGTTAAATTTCAATGCAATGGTATGGCTGAATATATTCAATGTTTTGTATCTATGTAGGGGCCTGAAGATGGTACAAATGATGTACCGAAACTTGTCGCCTAAATAAAATTATAGCATGAACGGCGGTTGGAATTTTTTTTTGCAAGAACTAAAGTTTTAAGTTCGCTCAACCGGTTAGAAATAGTGTCGAGGTCACGTGGCTCAGTCGCCAGTCGACAATAGTCATTGGAGTGAGAACAATTTCCATTATTGCATTTTCTTCAATGTCGCTTCAAGTTTTCTGCTACAGAGTAGAAGCTTTCCTCTGCTGTAAAAGTAAGTAAAAATTCATCAGCACTCTAGTTCACAAGTGCCATTCATTAGCTAAAAGGTAAAGCAATCATCAATCCTAAGATTGGTTTGAACACGACAGTGCTTTACCGGGCATGGTCCTGTTAGGGAGGTGGTATGCCGTTGCGTTTCTCCGACCTTCATATTGACTTACCCAGCCAGTAATAGGGGGACCAACAGTTTAACGTGGATTCCGAACCACGGTGCTTCTCGATATTTTTTACTTCAGCAACATTGCCACAGGTAAAAGAAATGGAAAGTAAGAGGAAAATATCCTAGGACCTGGTGTGTATCAAACCTGCGACCTTTGGATTTGCACTCTACTACTGCGCTACCATGCCGCTTATTCCTTAGCTAATAATTCAGTATCTTAAAACTAGACTTCAACATTGTGTGTTTTCGAAACTTTATCTTATAAAGCATCGAGTTGTCGAAGTTGCACCAATGACTGTTTCCTAATTTGGACCCATCCAATTTAGGGGTCACTCATAACAAATAATACTTAAGGTCATTTAGCAATAGCTAATACGTACATGTTACCTCTTAGGTTTACTTTTCAAGACAGTAAAGCAATTTAAAAAATAAGTAATAAGTATGGTAATCTTATTCGATTTTCAGGACGGAAAAAAGGGGAATGTACGGAAAATGGACAGAAGCCGATGATCACTGTGGCATATATTCCAAGTACCAAAAGCTACAATGAAGAGACAAGCTGATGGTAAAAACAATTTCTCAAATAAAATTAATTTATTCGTAAGACAATCAACCTTTACTACTAAAATCACCTTCTTTTATTTGAACAGAGGTTTTTTTTAATATTCACAATCAAAGATCGTAAATTTGGATTCGACTTAGCAGACAATGATGATCCCATTCTTTCAACAGAGAAAAGAAAATGTCGGATAAAAAGTGATTTTACTCATTTATGAGACGAAATCCACAACTTTGTCAGCCAGAATGAACATCAATGGCCATACGTTGAAATGAAGCTTTTACTTTTTATTTCATTTTTATTTTTTTTTAATTATTACGGGTCTCATTTCCCTTTTAGTCATTGTTTTACCATGTGGTTCAATTTAATCAACTGACGGTCCAAATTCGGCAACCGGTTTCCTAATCTGGACCGTTTACACAACTCTAAATTTTAAATAATATCCATTTATGCTCTTTGTTTATTCAGAGTATAATACTAGCATATGAATGTGCACAACATGTGCACAACATGTAGCTTCTTTCCAATATCGGCAACCTTCCCCGAATAATGTATATAATTATTGGTCCGTTTCGAGGCGTTGAAATAAAATCATCGAGGAAAAGTTCCGAAAAGAATATACAAATTATCAATAATTTTACATATCCCTTGCGGGAATCTAGTATAGACTGCGAGAAGAGGAACTAATGGGCAGGGGGCTCTACAGTCGTAGAGTGCTACAAGTTGAGAATTTGGCTAGGAAGAGAAACGTGCTCAGATAGTCTAATTGGTTAAGACGACCGCAGGCTTGAAACGCGAAATCAGCTTTCGAATTCTGGTCTAGCACAACGTTTCACCTTCGTTGTTCAGTTTATATCATCGCCCCGAAAGGGTAAAATTTTTCAAAATTTATATTTCGTAAACTTACGGTCGGTTACATGTCCGAAAAGAACAAACAATAATATGCGTCAGTGTTCCATTTCTTGAACAAACAAGTGATAGCTGAGGAAATTTGTTGTGACCCTCTACATGCCTGTTTTTCATTCCAAATGAAAAATGTAGGTTCTGACCTGCTATATTTTTTAAACAAAAGGAGTACCGTACAGATAGATATGTCTGGCATAGTGTGCCTCACCAACAGATAATTTTGTGAGAGGGTGTACCTGCTGTAAATAACAGGCAAATTTCTCACTACATTCAGGCGTTTGCTTCATTAATTTATGAAAAGCTCCAGCTTTTAATTTATGTGACCAGAGTTCAATTTACTCTTTCTTTTGGTGTCTGTAGCAATTTTCATTTGGTGATACATTCTATGGCAAAACCTCAGCTATCACTTGCTAGAGTTGGAAAACCTTGATTAAATTTAGTATTAAAAAGTATGTTAAATTTTCATTTCCTTTCAGATCTGATGTGACTGAATTGTTTTACACGTTAAAGACTTTGTTTCTACTCAGGGCCTGCCTCTTACTTCTGTAGCAGTGAACCTCCTTTGCTTGTACATGAGAAAAGAATTCAGTTACTTTTTTCCTATTTTATGTGAATCACAGGAAGAAATAATTCAGGAGTAAGCATTTTTTTTTAATTTGTGCTTGAGGAAGATGAAACAACTAAATGGAGGAAAAGTAAATACCCTTCGTCCAGTTTTAGAACAACATCTTGTAATATTATTACTCATTTACCTGGACCCAAAAATGAACCTCGTGTAACAAAGACGGAAATAGATCTTTCGGATTTATTCTGGGATGAAATTACAAGATGTAGTAATATTTACATCAGTTAAGTTCGTGGTAACTTATGTGGAAGCGAATGACATGAAACATTTTTGAACATTTCAAATATATACATATAAAAACTGTAGTGTCAAATAATGTGTTCGTTATCTTCATTTTATCTGCACTTTATCACGTAAATTATAGTACATAATAGTTAGCTAGGTCCTTGTGAAGGAAAGCTAGGAGAAGTTTCGAGAGGGAATTAAAGTCCATTGAGAGGGAATAAAAACCTAGCAACTTCCTGATGATATAGTAATTCTGTCAGAAACAACAATGCTCCTGGAAAATCAATTAAATGGATTGGAAAGTGCTTTGAAAGGAAGATATGAGATGGAACGTAGTGTCAGAAATGTAAAAATGTTTGTCAAGCTTATATGACTGAACATCGGGGTCATCAGTCCCTAAACTTACAACCTACTTATAAATTAACTAAAGACGGCACAAAAATTCATGCCCGACGGGGCATTCGAACCCCCGACGGGTAACGGCCTCGCGCATCGGAGCATAGCGCCTCATTGCGCTTGGCCACTCCGCTGCAGTAATGTAGTGTCAGAAAATCAGGCGACACTGAAGGAGTTTCGTTATTTGGGTAGCAAAATAACTTCTAATGGTCGAAGGAAAGATGATACAAAATGCAGAATTACTATGAGAAGAAAAGCGTTTCTGAAGAAGCGAATTTTGTAGACATTCAATATTAGATTAAATGTCCGGCGTGTAGGATTGCATGGGAGTGAAACGTGTATGATGAGGAGTTCAGACAGAAATATGATATAAGCTTTTGAAATGTGGGCTATAGACGAATGATGAAGATGGGTATAACTAATGAGGAAGTGCTGAGCAGGATTGGGGAGAATAGGAGTTTCTGGAATATCCTGACTCAGATAAGAGATAGGTTGGTGGGACACCTTCTAAGAGATCAAAGAATCATCAGCTTAGCATTAGATGGAAGAGTGTGGGGTAAAAATCGTAGATGGAGACCGAGAGACGAATACTGTAAGCTGATTCAAAAGGATGTATGTTGCCGTTCGTATTCTCAGATGAAGAGACTTGAACAGGACAGGGGGCATGGAGAGCTGCATCAAACCACGACAACAACGAACAGTTGTACATGTAATGAAGAGGCTTGCATTAATTTGAAAATGAAAGTGAACAGTTTATAATTAGTTTCACAATTTTCAGAGTGATCATATGGGCACAAGTGACTCTGTGGACGAAAAACGGATACATCACTATACTCCTGAGACCAAAGAACAATAAAAAAAACTGGTTACCAATGGAGAATCTGCACCAAAAAGGGCGAAGACCGGTCCTTCGGCCGAAAAGGTTATGGCGACGGTCTTTTGGTATTCACAAGAGATGATCTTCATCTAACTTACTATCTGTAATAGGGTAAAAGTATTAGAGGTTTATATTATTCATTGTTATTGACCCGTTTGAAAATCGATCTGCAAGAGAAACGCCGACGATTGGCCGACAAAAATGTCCTTTTTCATCACGACAATGCACTAGCACACATCTCAGCAGTTGCGGTCGCTAAATTATAAATAAATAGGATTCTAACACGTTTCCCATCCCCCCCTTATTTTCCAGGTGTGGCTCCTTCGTACTACTATTTGTTCCCCAATTTCCAAAAATAGTTGGCGGGACGACGATTTTATGCAGACGCAGAGGTGATAGCACAAACTAATAGCTATTTTACAGGCTTGGGCAAATCCTATTATTCGGAAGGGATCAACAAATTAAAACAGCGTTGGACGAAGTGTATAAGCCTAAAAGGAGACTATCTTGAAAAACACGAAAAACAGATACCTAAAAACTGTTCACATACATGGTTCAAAGTATCGTAATGAAATGCGATTGTGTGTACGATGCTTGCCAATAGCGCGGGCAGCGGAAACAGGAAATATCGCGCGAGTGAGGAAGAGTTAACAAGGGTCAGTCGCGTATTATTCATTAGAGTGTGTTCAAGGCTTCTTTGATGTTGCCTCCGCTGTATAGTCTTCGACAGAAATATGATAAACTACTATACAACTTTTTTTACGACACACAATGTACTGATGCATACGGACTGATAGACGTCACATATTAGTTTCCAAATAAAGTACTCGTTATTGCAGTATCACAGTCCATGTAAAGGTACTAACTACTACAGAAAAAAAATCTTAAGACCACCATTAGTGAAATGCTGCAAATTCAGTGATTAGCCTTGGATCATCAGCTAGATGATGCCTTCTTTCCAAAGATGCGACTCATATCTCGAAGGCTGGAAGATTTCTATGTTTCGGAAGTGTTGTCATAATGTCGCCGGCAGATCCAATTTCTGTCGCCGTTTCCATGCAGTGAGGCTGCTAGAAATGTGCTTAAAACCTTAAAACGTTAACTCGGAAGAAGCACCGATTAACAAGCGCGACACAAAGGACGGAAGGAGTGACGGGAGATTCTCTTCACATAACACAAGATTTCCCAAAGACGAACAAGAATAGAAATACAATTCTGCAATTCTGAAGGTTACCTACAGATCGACATGTAATCTACATGTGACAGTTGTTTCCGAGATGTCATGATCCGTGTTGGAACGCAACCGCTTTCTAAGATAGGTATTACACTCTAAAATAGTAAACGTTAGGGATTGATACATTCCTCCTGGAAAGAGATCTACATTTCCGCTAAAAATCTTTGCCGCAGCAGTTCGTCTCGCCGTGTGTGGCGCTACGACAATCACAACATGTCCTTAAACAAACAGACGACGATTTATGATGTGAATGAATATCACTTGTTGCAACTCGTTTCACTCGCAGTTGTTCTGTAATGTACTTTTTTAACAACTAACTCGGAAATCGCTACATATAACATCCACCAATATTTATGAAGGGAATATTAGGTATTTGACTATGAACAGTTGTAATTTATTTCACGCTTTTCGTTTTTTTTTACCGTAGATGGTAATGCTACTTGATGTGAATGAAATCAAAACATGGTGCAGGATGTGTTCAGCATGAAATATATCTTACTTTTCCATTACGCCTGCTTTCTGTGCACTGACACAGTACATTTTCGATTCGTGCTCAGTTACAGAACTTCACAACCGATTTTATGAAACTAATTGAATGGTGATTTGACGTCACACAATTTTAAAATATTTAGATGACACATGAAATTACTTATATGATTCAAATCATAATTGTGAATTACAAATAACTGTTGTTCAAATGTTTGTTAAGCTTACGGGACTTAACTCCGGGTTCATCAGTCCCTAAACTTACAAACTACTTATCAACTACCTTATACTAAAGACGGCACAAATATCCATGCCCGAGGGGGGATTCGAACCCCCGACCGTAGTGGCCGTGCAGACCGTGACTGGATCGCCTTAGTCTCCTCGGCCACTGCGGCCGGCTACAAATAATTGATGACAGTCTAATGCCCTTCAAAAAAATTAATGTGATAATGTGTGTTGTGTTCCCCCACAATTTGCCAATTGATTAATAAAGTCCCATCATTCGCCAGTCGTGACTGGATTGACTGTGACAGTTTTACTGTGTTACATTGGTAACTATTACTTACGAGATACTAATTATTTCAGTCATATAAGTTAGAGCAGTTTTCGTAGATTCCTGGCTAATTACACACTTGGAAATCGGAACATGTTCATGTATAAGCAGCAAAATATTTGGAAATCGTCATATGAAACACTACTGCTAGTTTGATGAACATTTGCACTCTTATATATCGTAACAAACACGGTGAAAAAACTAGCGAGTACTGGAAAACAGACTTGCAATAAATTAATATTCTCGTTCTCTGTTCTGTTTTATATGGCCTATAACAAAACATGAATAAATAAATAGCGTTAACAACATTCGAACGCGAAATGTTTCTTTTCCCTATTCTTAAGCCTATTATCCTAACCACAAGACCACGACCACAGAACACGTAGATAATTTCGTGGGAAAGGCGAACCAGAGACTGCGTTTTATTGGCAGAATCCTTACAAGATGCAACAGAACTACTAAAGGAACTGTATACACAACGCTTGTCCGTTCTTTTCTGGAGTGACGGTAGTAGTCTTCGCTCATTGCTCTTTTTACAGACGCGTGAGTCTCTACTAATTGTTATCTGAATTGATCTGCTTGACCTTTTTCGAACCGAGTGTGTAACTTCCTTTCTCGGCATTTTTCTAATATACCATTATAAAATGTTCTACATCTACATGGGATACTCCGCAAATCACATTTAAGTAGCTGGTTGATCTTTCCCATCCTTAATCCGGTTTGTCGATACATATTCTCAGTTCTAATATAGTAAATTGCCTTGAGAAGGAAAAGTTGGTAACCATGAATTAGCTTTGTTTCAGAAAGCATCGATCGTGCGAAACCCAGCTTGCCCTTTTCTCTCATGACGTGAGCTATGGATAAAGGGCGACAGGCAGACCGCATAAGTTATTTCTCGATTTTCGAAAGGCGTATCGCACTGCAGACTGCTGACGAAGGTACGAGCATATGGAATAGGTACCCAAACTTGTGAGTGGCTCGAAGACTAGCTAGGTAGTAGAACTCAGTACGTTGTCCTTGATGGCGAGTATTCTTCAGCCGGCCGCGGTGGCCGAGGAGACTGCGGCGCGCTAGTCCCGATCTGCACGGCCACTACGGTCGGGGGTTCGAATCCTTAGCTAGTTCATAAGTGTAAGTTTAGCGACTGATGACCCCGTAGTCCCATAAGCTTTACAAACATTTGAACATTTTTTAGTATTCATCAGAGACTAGTGTATCGTCAGGGGTGCCCAAATAAACTGTGATAGGACCTCTATTATTTTCTATTTACATAAATGATCTGATGTATAGCGTGAGTTGTAATTTTCTGAAGAGGCTGCGGTGTTCAAGAGGGTGTCGTCATTGAATGACTGAAGTAGGATGTAGGATGACTTGGATCAAATTTATAGGTGGTGTGGAAAATAGCAAATAGCGCTAAATGTAGAAAAATGTAAGGTGATACCGATAAGTAATGTTCGAATACACCATTAGTAGTGCGCAGTTTGACAGTCGCCTCAATTAATACGTAGGCGAAACGCTGCACAGCTATATGAAATGGAACGAGCGTATAAGGACAGTCAGGGGAAGGCGAATAGTCGACTTCGCCTTATTGGGCGAATTTTCGGGAGGTGTGATTCGTCTGTAAATGACACCGCATATAAAACGTTGGTACGACTCCGTTTTGTGTATTGCTCAAATATTTTGGATCCCCTCCAGATCTGTTTAAGCGAGGACATAAAGTTCAGAGGCGGGCGGCTAGGCTTGTAAGTGGTAGATTCGATCAACGCGCGAGTGTTACTGAACTGCTTTGGGATATCAATTGGGAGAAGTCGAAGGGAAGGCGACGGTCTTTCCGAGAAGCACTGTTAAAGAAATTTAGAGGGTCTGAATTTGAGGCGGCTTCATAAAGATTCCACTTCCGCCAACCTACATTTTGTGTAAGGACCACAAAGATAAGAGCACGGAGGCTCGTAGGGATGCATACAAGTGTTAGATTTCCCTCGTTCTGTACGGCAGTAGGACAGGAAAGCAAGTAACTAGTAGTTACCTTCCACCACGCACCTTTGGCTGGATTGCGATAGATGTCGGTTTCACAGTGGACTCTTCAGGTGTCTCGGATTTTTATTTATTTATTTTTTCCCCTAGAGTAGAGTGTGATTACCTGAAACAGCTAAGGTTCCGTTTTACTTCTGCCACATTCAGAAAGTGATTGTTAAATATTGCAGTGGAATGATATAGAAACTTGTTGATGTAACAGAATCGGTACCATCCCATGAGGTTAGGTATATCATTGTTGTAATACCTGCCACATTTGTTTAGTATCTGTACGACATAGTAATAACAGGCCTGGAAATTATTTAGTTCTAAAAGACACAGTCTTACATCGTCGCTGTGGACGTTGGAATTCACGTTTGTTTCTTAAAGTGCACGGATTATTTTTTTCAATCAGTGTTTTGCTTTTCTCTCGCTGTAAATATGACTGTTACTAAATAATATTCAGGTGTAAGGTGACTGCTTTTTATTGCCTTTGTCCTTCCTTTCTTTAACGTTCCTACCACGCATACTCTGCTCTCCAGTCTGTGAGATGAGCGACAGGCACCGGTAGACGCGAACCGGTTGTCAGATTTTTTCAACGTTTCGTGAATGTCTTCATAGTCGAGTGTAGCTCACGAGAAGGTAGCAAATGGAACTGTCAGCTACACCAGCAGAAGACATCTAAACCCCCGCCTTTCGGAAAAAGTACGGACCGCAGTGTAAGGAGGCTGTCAGGTGAACACTTCGTAGACGGGAGTTTTTCATCAGACGAGAGGCCATGGGAGATTAGCCATCCGGAAAGGTGCGAGTTCATCGCTGAGGGATGCACAGATGAAACATCAAGGCGCTGCTTCTACGTCAGTGCTACCTCACCGCCGTAGTTTCGCGAAAATAATGAGTCTGGAGCTGAGACACTGGCATCACGTCCTACTCGCGAGCTAGTTCTCTCTGACTGATGCCTGCAGCTAGTCGTGGCTTACAATATGAAAACCTCCTTTCACGAACTTTCTGTTGCATAGTAGCAACGAAAGCACGAAATGACTTATTGTTAAAATCTTGTGTTTTCGGCAGCTCTTGTCGCTGTAAGGAGAAAATTATTGCATTATGTTATAATGATACTTACCCTCCTAGCGAATATGAGACAAATCGATACTACGATCTCCAGAAGCACTATTCAAGTTGTCGATGACACTATAAAAGACTACTGAGGTACACGTTACCGGCATTGTAGGAACTTTATTACTTTATATGAACAGTATAGTCATAAAACTATGTGATATGTGCCAGTGCGCAATATTTATGAACTGATCCGTGTAATTAACTTTGTGAAATGCTGGGGATTATCATGTTTAATGCGATAATGATGACATCATGTCGATATTTTTAACAAAACTAACAGGCAGCTGCAATTACTGTGATAAAATAAACAGACTAATATTCACTTAATGTCAAGCAGAAAAGGTTGCCATTACTAATTAACGACTATATAAACAATTCATGGTCGATCTAGAACATTCTAGCAATGTATAAAACGTGTGCTGTTAGAGAAATATCGCTAGAAATTTCTATTATTAACATTTTTACCTTATCCTGAGAATCGCAAGTCTGGTAGTAACTAATGTAATCATTAAGAGACACTAATTAGAGAAAACACGACATCAGTAAATGTCTAAGCGCATGGTTAGTAAAACTATGAAAATAGAACATGTGTAATTGTTAGTAACAATTTTCATAATATCTGTAAGACGTTTAATTCTTGTAATGAGAGTTTGCTATTGTAACTCACTGTGATAATTATGTTTATTATAATAACATAGTGAACCTATGCACTGTAAATTATGTTATATTGCAACTGATTGACATTTTTTTTGGTAAAATCATTTTGTAAAATGATTTTATTGGACCAGATGATACTGACATAGTTCAGCGAAACCGGTCGTCTTAAATAAAAATTGATGATCAGCGATCTTGGCTGTTTTATATCATTCTACAATATCATAATTGTATCGCCTCCTAGAACATAAACAAACTCAATTGCTTTATTGATATTTCATTACAACATCGCTAGAGTAAGTTCATGCCACAGTACACACTTAAGAAAAAAAATGTTCAAAAGTTTGTATAGCTTATGGGACTTAACTACGGGGTATCAGTCCCTAAACTTAACTACTTATGTACTAACTAATTGTAAGGACGGCACAAATATAAAAAAAGGTGAGGGGGGGGGAGGAATGGGCGCAAAGAAAGGTCACTGTTAATTATTTTGACCAACTTGACTTATCTTTTTAAAAGGTTTTTCCTTAATTTTGAAATGCACGTCGCTCTTAAACAAAAATTTGGGGGCCCTGTTTGATAATGAGAAGAATTACGACAGTAAAATGATGATCCCTGAGTCGTGACTTCGATGATGTTGATAATGATGACTAGCGTTTTAGGGAACTCAACAGCGAGGTCATCAGCGCCCGTCGTGGTTTCGTATCACAGGAGGTGTATTCCTTATTAAATAAATAAATAAAAATGAAAAAAAAAATAGTGAGCGTCTTTCAGGTGGCATACGGCCAACAGCTTCTTACTCAAAAATTAAGATGCATGGTGCGCCTCGGTTGCACAGTGGTAGAGTGCCAGACTACAAATCCAAAGGTCGCGGGTTCGATCCCCGCCAGGTCCTAGGATTTTTATCTGTCACTTTCCACGTCTTACACCTCTGCTAGTACTGCTCATGTGAAAAATACCGAGTAGCACCGTGATTCAGAGCCCCCATAACTGGCTGGGTAAGTCAGTTCGAAGGTCGGAGGAAGGCAATGGCATACCACCTCCAAACAGGACCATGCCTAGTAAAGCACTGTGGTGTTCAACCCAATCTTCGGATTGTTGACTGCTTTACCTGCTTTACAAAATATAAAAACAGATAAATCTTAAATGTGACGGGGAAAGATGAAGATTAGAGTCTCAAGCCAAATTCATTAATTAGATTAAACAAGAGGCACATTATACAAAGGGATGCCATATTTACGATAATCCTGTCACTCTACGTGCTATCAGCCCAGCCTTTAGCCGAAGGATAATAAATCACAATGGAAAGCATATACCGATGACACAAAAACAGACAACTGTAATACTGCGATGCATTTGGCAAAGCTTTGGTAAAATGGGGTCCATAATGACTGTTCCGAGAGAACAGACGTCACTTCTTATACTACAGTTGTTATTCATTCATATTCACAGAATACATGACACCAACTGCGAATGGGAAAAGCTGAAAATGTGTACCCAGCCGGGATACGCATCCGGGTCTCCCGTTTTCTCGGCAGTTGCTCTGACCACTACACCACGGGGTACACAGTGAAAAACCATACCTGCACGAACTACGTAAGCACGCCTTCCGTCAGAAGCCTTCCCAGCTTCACCCCGTCCACAGTTCTCAAACTCGTAGTCTCATAAACTAATTCCCGTAATGGCGGTGAGCAAATGTACCTTACCATACGCCGTGCTGGGTGCCACAGACGGACGGCCGTTGCGGGCGACTGCCGTAGATTCTTGGAAAGGACGCGAAATAAAGTGTGGGTATCGCGTACACTGCTATCGGTGTTTATCTCGTACGAGTTCCTGATGTCACTTGCTAAGAGATCAGCCTGTGTCTGTGCTCTTCTAGAGAGAGAGAGAGAGACATACAGGTCAGTGAATAGGCGGTTGATCAAGGAAGCCTGCGTACCTCTTGTTCACTGCAACTGTGAACACGTGAATTGGAGCTTCGATTGTCGGTACAGACAATTCTCCAACTATAGCTTCATAGAATATACCAGTACACGAAAGAGGAATTACGTCTCCTCTCCGTTCAAGTGAACGAGACACAAAAGCTTTCTATACTGGCTGAGCACACACAAACTGCGAAAACTGCTCTAAAAACCAACAAGCCTGGAAACTGTAAGAAGTATTTAGGCTAGACTACATTTCGGTCGATCTCGATATAATAGAAGAGTACAGAGAGTTTCTGGACACTATCTCAATTTACTATCAGAATCGAAAAGCACAAAAAAAAAAGGAACACTGATAACGCAGTATCTCCAGAGTAGTCACCTGAAGCAACAGCTCAAGGAGAGATTCGTTAGACGACTGCCTTTGCCAGCGGCTCTACCGCGCTAGCTGGCTCGAAAACTATGAAAAATTATCTCCAAAACTGTCCGCACACCAATCATCGACAGTGATTTCAAATGGGAGCCTACGGGTGGTCGAGATCGCTCCCTCCACGTCTTACGTGGTGTGGTAAAGTCGTTATTTGGCCTATCAGGGTCATCCTCTTTGTCAGGTCGTTCACCTGTTTCGCTGACGGTTGAGCTGCGGCGACTGTGTTTGCGTAAGCAACCCACCTCGCCAGCGACAGTTGGCATACCACGGCCATTGTGTGACTGCTGGCCGGTCTCCCATCGAGTTCCACGAAGGGCGGCTGTGGCCGAGGCACACACAAATTACTCTGTGGCCGAGGGCAGCATGCGGGCCCCCATCACAGAGTAATATATTTGTCTGTGCCCCCATGGTCACCCTCGCTCTACATAGCCAAGTTAAGCGAATATTTCCTTAACTGATTTTACGGTGAAGTTGCCATCCAGCAATGACCACTTTCATGCAATTACACTATGTGCATCTACGGGTAGTAGTTGGAAAGGGGTGAGTGCTCACACTCAGTAGGCAGGCACCTTATAATTTTACTGATCGTATGATTTTTCTTGACCTAGCTACATTTCGGCCTTAGAGTCATTTTAGGGTGCTACAATAAAGGAGGTAGATGAGTTTTGTTACTTGGGCAGTACAATAACAAATGATGGTCGCAGTACAGAGGATATAAAATGCAGAATGGCAATGGGTAGAAAAGCGTTCTTGAAAAAGAGAAATTTGTTAACATCGAATATTGATTTAAGCCTAAGGAAGTCCTTTCTGAAGGCATTTGTATGGAGTGTTGCCTTGTATGGGAGTGAGACATGGACGATAGACAGTGCGGACAGGAAGAGGATTGAGGCTTTTGAAATATGGTGCTACAGAAGAATGCTGAAGATTAGGTGGGTGGATCGCGTAACTAATGAGGAGGTACTAAACAGAATTGGGGAGAAAAGAAATTTCCGGCATACCTTGACTAAACGAAGGGATAGATTGGTGAGACACATTCTTAGACATCAAGGAATTGTGAATTTAGCATTAGAGGGAAGTGTGTGGGGTAAAAATCGCAGAGGAAAATCAAGAGATGGATACAGTAAGCAGATTCAGACAGATGTAGGTTGCCGTTCTTATGTGGAGATGAAGAGGCTTGCTCAGAATAGGGTATTGTAGAGAGCTGCATCAAACCAGTCTCCGGACTGAAGACCACAACAACAACAACACTGAAAAAAAAAGAATGATACAAAACACCAGATTTAAAATCTTTACATGTCTCAGGTAACTGACAATTGTGGGCCTGAATGAATCTTTCACTCTGCAGCGGAGTGTGCGCTGATATGAAACTTCCTTGCAGATTAAAATTGTGTGCCGGAAGTTTCATATCAGCGCACACTCCGCTGCAGAGTGAAAGATTCATTCTGGAATCATCCCTTAGGCTGTGGCTAAGCCATGTCTCCACCATATCCTTTCTTCCACGAGTGCTAGTCTTGCATGGTTCGCAGGAGAGCTTCTGTGAGGTTTGGAAAGTAGGAGGTGAGGTACTGGCGGAAGTAAAGTTGGGAGGCAGCATCGTCAGTCGTGTCGGGGTAGCACAGTCGGTAGTGCGTTTGCCCGCGAAAGGCAAAGGTCTCAGGTTCGAGTCCCGGTTCCGGCACACAGTTTTAATTTGCCAGGAAGTTTCAATTGTGTGCCTGTTTCGACCCTTATCTTGATGTTTTGTCGCAAGTTCGCTAATAAAATGAATCTATACTCTTCATTTCATAAATAGAAAATAATTTCTAGTGTAGATATACGTCCATAATTAATCACCACTTACGTCGGACGTGTCTGAAACATCAGACCCTGCAATTATTAATTCTGATTGAAGTGTTGAAAGTGTTAAAGTGTTAAAAATGACATTTGTCGAAATATTGGGAAAATGCACTTCACGTTTAGCGTGATATTATAAAATCACAACTCTAAGAAAATGAATTTCAGTTGCAGTACAAATACAGATTGTATGAAACACCCGACAAGTGGAGTAAATCTGCAATAATTACATATTAAAACTAACAATAGTAAACATGGATTGTAGCTACTGGGAATATAATGGGTACAAGTGGCCTAAACGAGAGAAAGTAGTATTATGATTACTTCTCACTGCTGTAAATGTATCTCGTGTGCCGACTGATGAACTTATTACTGTTTGCGCTCTGTCACGCATACTACAGCCTGGCCTAGATACACGCCCACGTTCTCTACCTCTGCTAGTTGTATTACCTTTTTTTGCTTACCATCATGTGTCAGGAATGTATGAGGCACGTGGTATACGGGAGGAGTGAGAGGTACCAATTCTGCTTCTTTTACCATAAGAGGTTCTTGATAAAGACTTTCTCAGCTGATGGTTGGTGGCATTCCTTTTAGAGTTCTCTGGAAGTCTCAAGAAATTCGGAATCGTGATTGAATGTAGACTTCACAAACTAAAGATCTTTGTTTCTGAAAGCGCAACTAGCGAATAAACGACCACTTGAGCGCGTGTCCTGCTGTACCCTTGCATGTAGATGGCTTGATATTAACAATGGCGTTTATTGTGTCAGTAGAAATAAAATCATGGCCATGCATTTTGACAACTGTGAAGCGTTTACTTAGATTAGAAATTTTTTGTCCATTCATGAGGTACCAAAACGTATTCAATTTTCTGGTTGCGTTTTTCAATTGCTCCTAAGTCCCTGTCATATACGTTACGTCTGGCTCCAAATATTTGTGATCAATCGTCTTTTTTCCATGTTCCTGTTGTGCTCTCCACAGCATTCACTTTCTCTCTCAGTTATTTAGCATTTGGGTGGTATTTCGGAAACATCTTCAAAGAGGAAGCGACCTCTTGCGAACCAGTGGAGGCGATTGATTCATTCCGTAAGAAGGTAGTTCCTTTGTTAGTTGCTTAATTATGGGCTTAGAAGTAGTATGACCATAGCTGGCACTATATTAGTTGTTAGGACTGGAAAGGGCACTTCTATCTGAAGATGAAATGCAATAGCCACCATTTCACCATTGTCGTTGGCTATAGTAATTGCTTCATCGGATTTATTTAATTTGACGGCATATTCTGACAATCCATTATGTAATTGCTGCTGTTTCCTTAACTCCTTATTTTCATTTTAATTTGGTGCTGCTTTTGCTGCTACATGAAGTAATCACATTTATTGCATGTATCTGACGGCGGTTTTTGGAAAACTCAGATTGAATTCACCATTAAAAAAGTGACGATACCGCCATTCTTTTGCATATCTTACATTTCACCCATTGAATTCATTCTTCAACGAATAGATCATACAGCTTCCTCATGGTTAAACGCTGTGAGAGGTACCGGCTATTTGGGTTTTGCAGTCTTGAATAATGGTTAGTTTATCGTGAAATCCCAATATGATTGATAACTGACTCTTTGAGGTGTTGTACAGTTAGTTTTCTACCACTCTCGATTATTTCTCGGTGGGAAATCGATTTCACCAACTCCGTCTTTTGTCCTGGCAAATGTTCGCTTTCAAAAACTGTGGTTTTTTGAAAGAATAGTTTGCATTCCATCTGCCCACTCAAGGAGATTAGTTTTGTAGTCGTCTTTGAAAAAACTGTGTTTCGCTTCAGCTTTGGTTTTAGAGTCCCATTCACGAAATAGGATGAAGTCAACGTGTGCTTGTACAATCCCACAAATTGCAGATGAGACCCAAGCAGTCTTTTATCGAAACACGTGTAAATAAGGAGACAATATCAAAACTAACCATAATATCATCACCTCCAAGACACAGCTGCTTAATTGGACTGATGAAATCTCCTGTATTCTATAAGTGGTGCTCACAGTGACCGACGTGTTGTGTGAGGAAAGTGTCCAGATGTTTCACCAAAGTTGGTGACCCAATGGCACAGACAATGGGACGAAGAGGCACACCCGTCTTGTGAATTATAGGTAACCCATAAAGCGTATGTGGTCTTGGTGCCTGAGGAAGAAGATTCTTAATGACAGGCTCTTCCAACGATGACTGCTTAAGTAGTTTTGATGTCTTCCTCATTATTCTTGTGGTTGGGTACCGTGGCAGTTTCTGGTAGGTGTCCTCTTTTAGCATCGTAGTCGGTATGATTCAGAATAACGGTAGCATTGCCTTTATCAGCAGATAGAACCACGGTGAGGGGTCGTTGCGGATTTCACTATGTCCGTCGAGTTCAGCACTTGTTAAGTTAGACTTCAGTGGTTTAGATTTTGTAATAAAGCGGCATTTCGTCTGTACTCTCACTCGGCATTTTCAGTATTTAGTTCCTTAGCCTTCCTCCTACGCTGCCGGAATAAAGAGACGATTCCACGTCTTGCTGTGGTGAACCATCACATCAGGACTATGGCACCAAGACGAATCTAACGTAGTGCTAGCTTCGCCGTTCTGCTGGTAAGAATACACCTCACTAGTAAGCAGCTAGATTAAAACAGTCGCGAGCTACTTGAAATCAGTTTACACCTGACAGTATTACACTCGGAGCTGGATGGGACTGAATCGACGCAGCCACTGTAGCTACAGACAAGAGGACTACAGACAAATGGAAAGGAAATTTAGGCGGCTCTTATAAGAACAAATCGGTGCAGAAGGAAAATCTGTTGCCGGCTTCGGTGGCCGAGGGGACTGCGGCGGGCCATTCTCGGTCTGCATGGCCACTACGGTCGGAGGTTCGAATCCCCCCTCGGATATGGATAATTGTGCCGTCCTTAGTCTTAGCTAGTTCATACGTATTTTGTAAGTTTAAGGACTGATGACCCCGTTGTTAAGTCTCATAAGGTTTACAAACATTTGAATTTGAAAATCTGTTGAACGAACGGTAATCAACATGACGGAGAGAGAGAGTGAGAGATCGACGCAGGTGCCACTTCGGCACTCAGTTAGGGTCTTAACTTCGCACCAGCGCCTAGGAACGTCCCTGTCTGTGGTGTTATAAGTGGGATTTAACAAGTAATCCTCAAAAGCCGAGTGAGAGTGCAGACGAAATTTGTGGTGAAAATGCTGTATTATTACAAAATCTAAACCACTGAAGTCTAACTTAACGAGGGCTGAACTCGTCGAACTCATTGAAATCCGGAACGACCACTCACAGTGGTTCTGTCTGCTGATTAGATTGAGCTAATTCTCGGGGAGGACAACTAACTACAAGCATAATGAGGAAGACATCGGGACTTCTTATACAGTCATAGCTGGAAGTGGCTGTCATTTAGAATCTTCTCCCTCAGTCACCAAGACCACAAACGCTTTATGGACTGCCTAACATTCACATGACAGGGGTGCCTCTACGTCCCGTTGTTACAAACGGGCGAAACATCTGGCCAAACCACACGTCGTTTGAAAGGAATACGTAATGTACCTCTCTAATTTTACCTGTCATTCAGCCTTGAGCATCTTTCGTTATAGAATCTTAAGCTGCAATTCTGTAAAAAACAAATTTATGTAATGTTCTGTATCATTTTACTAATCGATATAACATTCTGAAGTCATTTGTCAATCGCTGCTGTAAACCAAAGACTGTATGTTTGATCTTTGGAGTGTGTCTTACATTCACGGTTGTTGCGTTAAGAGCGTCGTTATGAGACAGTCGTAGAGTACAGTAGATGAGTAGGAGTTGTTGTATAACTGTAAATATCGGAAAGCTTAACGCTATAGCCATTATGAGGGTCGCCGATTTTAGTAATCGTGATGCTGATGTTAATGAATACTTTCACTTAGCTTGCACATTTTCTGTTGTTATGAATGGTAGCTTGTGCCTGAAGTTTTGTAGCTGGTGTTGGACTTCTTCTAATGAATACAGTTAAGTGCAGCTTGCATTTATCATTCAACCGAGAGTCATTTTACCAGTTCCCCTTTCCTTTCAGGAATTTGAAAGTTAATTTGAAATCATATCTGATCATTGAGTTAATTGTTTCTTGTGATAGTCTTGCATAAGAATAGTGTTATCAGTTTTATAAGTGTTAATCAGAACAGTTCAGCGTAGGCATTTTGGACATGATCAATTTGTCTATCAATGAGAGTAGGTAGAAGGTTGTTGTTAAGTTCAGTAATGTTCGTAGTTAGAGATTTTCTCAGTGTTAACGAAAGTTCACTTTAGTAGATCACTTAATTTTAGTAACAGTTAATGTGATTTGTCTGCTGAGAAAAGAAAATGTTAGATCAGGTAATGAGATAAGAAATTTTTGCAATGTGTGATGTTTTGAAAAAAAAAAAAAAAAAAAAAAAAATACCATATTTGAAAGACATTTTTAAGTAATTGAATCTGTATGGTAATTGTTGTACAGATAGGCAAACTGTCGAGTGCAGTGAGTTTGGTATCCCATTCACCCTAACTGTCTTTATTTGAAATCAATAATAATATGTAGATACGGAACAACTCACCGTAAAGACGAACGTTGACCCGCTGACAGGCACAAATAAAAGAATTGTGTGTTTGTTCGTGTGTCTTCTATTTGTGTCTCTCGGAGGATAAACGTTCGTCTTTACGGTGAGTTGTTCCCTACCTACGTATTAACATTCCTTACTAGCCCTTCCATTGTTGTTTATTTGAAATCATATTCATACAATTGATAAAGAATTACAGTAGTAGCATACTGGTTTTCTGGCTCTCGCAGTCGAATTGTGCATGTAAATTCTTGCCACTAGTATACGTTGCACGCTAGCAAATATGAGTTTTTCATTTGCTCACATTGTTTCTCACACATGAGATTGATGTATAGACCAATTACGAGTTTAATTACAGTTGATTTATTAATCCGTTGCGTGTTATCTGTTGCGCACAAAACGAAACCACATGCACGTAAGATTACTGCATTCCACGTCAGATGTAATTCATTCTAATAGGCCAGAGGAAGGCGCTAAGTTTCATTGCTTAGTAAAGTTATTTTGTAGCCAATCTCACAGCAGAAAATGTAATTGTGAATTTCATTGGGCACTGTCACGTAACACAAACAGTGACAAAATATTGTTCCGACCCACCCTGACATTAGTTTGCAATAACCATGTATGTCAGTAGAAGAGAGCCAGAATCTAGATTTTTGCTATTCCGTGGAACATTGTCGAATATATATATATATATATATATATATATATATATATATATATATATATATATATATATATATATATATACCCGAGTGAGGACCCGAACCTCCGACAGGGACGGCGAACAAATCTGCAACATTGTGCCCCAGACTATGTGGACATCACCACACGACAGAGACAGGCACAAACACCTTATTATACGATTTTTAGTTGCAGCCTGGATACTAGTGAGAAATGAACATTTCCTTTTTGGGAGCGAAATATTCCATTAAATAAAAACTAGTTAATGTCTGTATTCCAAGCGTCTACATCACAACTTGTGGTATGAATTTTAAAAATGTATGGAAATACACTCAACACATTGTTTATACTATCTCTCAATTTACTGAAAACAGTAGCTGTACAGACCGCTAGTAATATTTTAATGCAGGGAAAATGTTATATACGAAAAAGTTTCAGATATTTTTAGAACATGTATGTTCCACCAAGCCTCTGCATTCCACCAGATTTTATGTATACGTGTGTGTGTGTGTGTGTGTGTGTGTGTGTGTGTGCCTCTGTTCTGAGAGGCACTGGAACAGAGAGAGAGATAGCCAGAATAGGACGGAGGGATCTGAAAGAATGAAGAAGAGAGAGGTGAGTATAAGACAACGTGATTTAAAAGAGTAAGATGAAAAAGAAACATCTTATATGTGAGTACAAAGACTCTTGGTCCTTTATTTCCGATGTTGTGGTGTATATTGAACTATATCTGTGTATCTGTGGCCTAACAAAAATGCAGTTTCGTCGATCGATGCCGAAGCGACGTATCGTTGACGATCCAAAGACTTGATCAGGAACATAGGCGCCCCCCGAGGATCCAACATCCTTCTCGAAATAGTACTAGCAATCGCGAAACAAATATAACACAAAGTATGATGGTACCGTTAATAGTAAATCTTCCTGAAATTGAAGAATTCACTTGGTTCTTTAGAGTCCATAACATTGTGTGCACTGTCAATATATCTCGTTTCAGTTACTTTCATCTGTCTTTGTGGCGTCAGTAAACAGATCATTCGAGTGTCCACATATACTGGCTATACAGTTCGATAAGACACTGACAAAACCCGCAACTTTCACTCAAAATTGAATGTTCGGATACCAAAATTTTTAAGGTACATATTTTACCTTGTTCGTCACAAATTCAATGAATAGTAGCCACAGTAAATTCCACCGCTAAAATATGAACTCACCAAGTCTCTGCTGATCACTGTATCCTGACAGTTTTATCAAACACGCAAGTACTATCGAACATTGTTAATCTGGACGATAAAGAAACTTTGCGTTTACCAAAGCCTTCTTTGTTTCATCAAACACAAAACAACACTCCTTAGTCCAATTCAGTGGTACATTTTTCCGAAATAACTAGAATATAACATCATTATTTATAAAATTATTTGGTAAATATTTACGGTAAAGCGATGTTAGCCAAATAAGCGATTTTAAATACTTCTTGCAGGTTGGCTAAGGAAAATACTTTATTTCATTTAATTTTCTGTCGTCAGGTAGGTGAAATGATATGTCCTACAAATCTCAGTTGTTTTCTTGTAAATTTGGATTTCAGCTAATATGCTGTCACTCCATACTCTTGGAAAGTGATAAAAGTTGTTCTAACAACTTTAGGTGTTCTTCTCAGGTTTTGTAACAATAAGCCATACATATACATATACTGTTACTTTATCAATTAAATCTGGCTTCAAGACAGTGTTTAAAGTTTCAATAAATACTCCTCCACTAACAGATAATCTAAATGGCATGACACAATGATGATAAGAACTTCCAGAAAAATTTGAAACTGTATATTTTATACATTCTTCATCCAAAAAAATATGCCAATAACTTGCCTTTAAATAAATTGAAGACAAAAATTGGATTCCGTGAAATCTTTGAAACAGTTCTGGATGAGTTCTAAGAGGTACGACTATTCTATTTATTTCTCTTGTGTCCAACACTATACGAACGCAGTTATCGGCTTTATAAATAGCTAAAAATGGACTACAATATTCAGTTTGAGGTGGTTCAATAATATTCCAATCTAACACCCTTTTAATTCTTCCTTTGCTTTTTCCTTTTTTTTCCCACGGAATAAGAGGAGTTACAATAAATCTTATGCGGATACACGTTCATTTGATAAACGTACCCCTTAATTATGCTAGGTTTCTCATAAAACACCATTAATATATTTCTTCAACAATTAGCAAAATCAACTTATAGTTCTCAAAATTGCAAGCCAAGATCGCACATTAACAACGTATTTATTGACGACCGATTTCGGTGCACTGTGTCACCTTCATCTTGTCACATATATGTGTTATAATCTGGTCATCTTGTTAAAACAATTGGGTAACAAATTCTTTTTAACAAGATGACCAGATTATAACACATATGTGACTAGATGAAGGTGACACAGTGCACCGAAATCGGTCGTCAATAAATACGTTGTTAGTGCGCGATTTTGGCTTGTCATTTGGAAAACTATAAAACGATTACATCGGCTCCAGACCCGACTATGTCATGTAATCCTAAATCAGATAGCTGCAGTTCATCAAGGTAACCATATTCAGATACTTTATCAAAGACAGTTTCATTCATACTAGATTCTGGAATATTATCCTCCAAGTTGTGGCCATTAGGCGCTATGTAATTAATCATTAGATCGTGGCAATTCTTAGATTGATCGTTCTCTACACCAGTTCAAGACTACTTTATTCGGCCACTTGAGCAACTTATAACTAAATTACAGAAAGAGAAGTTGATCTCTGCGTCCTGCGCACATAAAATATTTAAGCTCCAAGTGCATGGTATGGTCAGTTTTAGAATTACGAGGTATGCGTCATTCAATACATCATCCTCAAAATTAACTGCCACTCAGCATGGAGATTTTACTCTCTGATAAACGAAAGTAATGTTCCAGTCACGGTACGAGATTATATAGGTAGTGTGGGAACAGATACATTCTTTGAAATCATTTTATAAAACTTTCACTTATAGCAGAAACTGCTAATCCTGTGTCTATTACAATATCCACTGGTATATCGTAAAGTTTAGCGCTAATTACAGCTTGTAGAAGACGTTCCTTGTTTTTAGGTGTGTTTACTGCTTACTCATATAAGTTGTCTAATAAATTCTCGCCATCATTCTATCTTAGAACATTTATTTTAATGGTATCAGGCCCTTCCTTATCCGTACCGACAGGTCCAGGAAGGCGAAACATGTCGGCTTCAGTTTGTTGGATTAGTAGGTGTTGGACTGGATACAACTTCAATTAGTGGTGATGGTTATTACTTTGATTTTGCATGTTGGAGTGTTGTGAAGACATCGTCGATAAATAACTTGGTTGCAAATTTGTAGTTGTGCTTGTCTACCCATTGATATATTTATAGGTGGTCCTGTAGTCATATTATTTGTATCAGGCATCCAATTTGAAGGAGGATGGTTATAGCATTGTAATTACTATTATATTTTTGACCATTGTTTTGCTGTGGAAAATTCTGGTTTCGTGGATTCTGGAAATTATTCGAGTACCCATTGTTGTTACTGTTATTTATTGAATTAGTTTGATTATGGTTTCCATTATTATTTTTATGTTTTCTGTTTGGTTGGCCATTCTGGTGCCAATTACGGTTACTAAAATTTTGACCATATTGTTCTTTTATATTCCCGTTATTGGAATTAGTTTTACTACTATTATTATTACGGTTATTATTACAATATGCACTGAATCCAAGATTGTGATACATGTTTCATCTATCATCTTCGATTTGATCCAGTATGTCCATGTGAACTAAAAATGTTTCTAAGTCATTATCTGGAAGGTACATACGTCGTTCACGTAGTTCTATAGGTAATCCTCCTTTAAGAATTTTCAAAACTTCTCGTGTCAGAATAGGATTGTCCCAGTAACGAGTTTTGTTAATATATTTCTAGAAGTAATTTCTTAGCGTACCCTTTTTTGGATTGTAAAATTCGGGATAATATATTTCATTCCGTAAGCGTTCTTGTTTACTTCGAGAAAATTATCTTTTAATGAACACTTGTTATAATCTTTCAGTAGATTCACACATTTCAATCATTCGTTGGCCCATAAAGCAGCCTGGCCCACTATATGTGATAAAATAAACTGCAATTTACTTTATTCGTCACAAGTGTGAGGGAATACATTGCGAAAGCTTGGTATGAAAATTATCGGACGTGTTTCATTTTCTGATTAAAATGTTTGAAAATGTCGGGTCTTAAGTATTTTTTGATCTCCTCCTGACCACTTGAAGTTTGCACATTCCTGATGACACTGTTCTCTGTAATTGCAGGCTACTGGACTTTGTGACGTATTACCTTTGGTACAGTTAGTACTATAAAATCTTGTAGGTTTCGATCCGGTAGCATGTCGAGGTATAATATTATTTGCTATATGAGGATCCTGAGCTTCATAAATATTTGTAGCTGGTCCCGTATGCCTGCTACGTTGATATTGATGCGTGTTCCGTGTCCAGAATGGTACTCCTCGACTAAAATTTTGATTCTTGGTAGTTTGTCCTGAATGAGCATGTTCTGATATATTGGCTTCTGGTGTAGGATATGCATAATTATGATTTTTATTATTATTGTCATTATTATTGCGAATTTGACTTGACTGCATTTCCTTTTCAAACTTCTGTTGTATAACCATCGCTTGATTCGTGAGCCAATCCTGTACATTACTAGTAATTCTTTTTGAATACTTTTGCAATAAAAAAATGTTTAATGTTTCAATAGCATTTATTTGCAGATCTATTTTATTGTTCAGTTCATCAATTGCAGGATGAGCAGGGTTCTGAAAATTTTTAATTTTAGTTATATCTGTTTGCAATTCTTCTACTTTCTGCGGAACTTTCTCAAAAGTTGTTTTAATCTCTTCCACGTCTGATCGCAAGTTTTTAAATTGCGCGATTAAATGATTAGTTATTCTGTTGTTACTGTTGTCTACTATTTCAGGTTTTATGTTGTTATAAAGTTCTTGTTTTAACTGTTAGTGTTGTTCGATTAGTCCATGCAAGTGTTGTTATAAAAGATCACAATTTTTACGGAATTATAAACGGATTACATTAATGGTTTCTCTCTGACGTTTGAACTGTACATGTATTCTTTTTAATTTGTTCCTCTAATTTCTGTAAAATTATTGCAAATCGGTTCTGAAAAACATTCCCTATCTTACATCTAAAGTGTCTAGGGAAAGAGTATTCATTGTATCTACCGATTCCATTTCTTCTTTACGTGTGCGCCTGACCATACTATTATACTTAAATATTAGTAGTGGCGGCAAACCACCGCTAAACACAAATAAGAGTATGCAGTTTACTTCATACACAAATGTAAAAGTTCTCATAGCAAATAAAATTTTCTTGCTAACCACTTCAAAATCACAAAATATAACCTACTTATTATTATAAACAACTACTAATGTATGATAGAAACAAAATGTTGTCTTGAGGGATTAGTACCAATTTCTCTTATATGGTCTTTACCTTATACCACAAGTACTTCCGCCTAACAATATTAAATAAATAATGCACAATACATATGTTATTAGAAGTACTAAATACTATGAGACAATTGTGGAGTATAATTGTCTCATAGTATTAATTATTGATTTATGTGTTGATTTTTCCCACACGATACTCCGAACTAATATATATACATATTGGCATGAAACAGTGAAAATATTAACACACTGAAAATGTCTATTCTCACAAAATGTTTCACAGGAATTGAAAGTTTATTTAGGATAATCACCTTTAATATATCTACAACAAGCCCATATGCCAGAGCAATGGTTTTCCAAATCGTCCAGAATACCAAAATTGATCAGATTGATTTCTTGGATCTTAATTATTTTGATCTCACGGTTCCAGTCGTAGTATCTGTAGTACATAGATCTTCCGGATATAATTTATTGATGTCCATTTCCTTAGTCTTCTGAATATGTTCTTCCTTTTCTGCATTCTGGCCCCACGGTCTAGGGCGCCAATTTTGTAACCGGGGTTTCTGCATTTAGTTTTCTTAATCCGTATAGAATAGATGGGATCTGAATTTACTTCGGTTGTCTCTTGGAATTGTAGGTTGGTACTCCGGCTTATTACTGTTTCTGCGTAATGAATTGCTGTCTTCTGTTTAGCATGAGAAACTGCACAGTCTTTATTCTGGCCTGTTTTCTGTAACTTACACTTTTGTAAAGATCGAGCATGAAATTTATATATCTGAGGAGTTTGATATTTGATCCCTGTTAGTTCATTTACGTTGGAGCCAGTTACAAAACGAATGTATCTCACAGTTTATGATAATATTGTTTTTGGAGTTAAAATTTTATTTCAACCTCGTAGCTACTAATTTATTCATTCCACATATACGATTTGAGTGTCGAAGATATTATAGTCACTTTCAAAGCAATTCTACAGACACCGTAAAGGTTTATAATTACTAAATAAACTTGTGAAGACATTTCTAGATATTTTCGTAAAGCTCAGTTCACAGTTAATACACTTGAATTTTAGCACTGTCGCCTAACCACGATCTAAGATTCATAGATATTGTTACCGTCGTGTGCGTTATCCTTCGCTGTCGAATCTGACTTTACCGAAATTATATACATTACGATGTATAAAATCTATCTTTACTGACAGAGAGCTAAATTTAGAGAGAGCAGAACTCATAGAGAAACTTACAGAGAGAGAGCAGAAATCATAGAGAGATAAACTTACAGAGATAGAGAGTAACCCAACTGCGGGTATTATTTATACTAATACTCGGAGAAAGGATGGGTGTTATTTATAGTGTTTTGGCTATCTTACTCTATGCCCTTTTGGTACTCTGATTAACAACGATGGTAATTAATTTTCCCTTTCCCCCCAAGGGGCCCACAGTTCTTTTGTGGGTACGTGTGTGGCGCGCACGGGGCCCCGAGCCGGAGCAGCCTTTCTTATTCCTTGGTTCCTTCCTTTCCTACCCTTTGTTTCTGTCTTCCTCTCCTTGCTGTACTCTCCTAGCCTTCTTCTCCTCCTCATTAGTCTCCGCCTCGGCGTTTCAGACACTTCTTTCCTTCTTTCTCTTCACTTCCTCTATTCTTCTTCTTTCCTCCCTGTGCGTGTCTGAAGGCCGACCCACGCATTATCATGCGTAGCAGGTGACGGTGTAACGCGTAATTCCCCCCTCCGGGTAGACAAGTAGGGCACGTACGTACCCCCTGGTAAAGGCCAGGCCCAGGGAGGGGTGATTACCCGAGCTGTTACCTTCCGAACATGCCGATTGGTCCCTCCGTCAGTTCTCGGGAGGTGTGACCTGAGGTGTGAACAATCACCTAAGGCGGGTAAGCCCTCGGAGAGGGCCCCCACTAGGAAGGAGCGCGCCATCGGAAACTCCGGTAATCACGGGGGACACTTCCGCAATGACTTCCTTCTCTTCTTCAGTGACGTTGACCCAGAAACGAAAGATAGATTCGCCTCAGCAAAAAAAGAGTCTGCCTAATCTACCGAAATTTCTTGTTGTCTCTCGCACCGACGGTAAAGATTTCACGTCTGTAAATCCTTTCGTCATCCAGAAAGGTGTTGATGCAATTGCTGGCCCTGTTAAAACCTGTTCACGTCAGCGCAATGGCACATTGTTGCTATAAGCGGACACTGCCTTCCAGGCCCAAAAACTGATACGAACAATATTGTTACACTTTCCAGTCAAGGTAGAAGTGCACCGCACACTCAACTCGTCACGGGGGGTAGTTTTTACGAGATCCCTTGACGGGTTGTCTGACGAAGACATACAAACCTATATGTCCGATCAGGGTGTAACAGCCGTCCACAGGGTGATGAAAAAGGTAGATAACCAGCTGACACCGACTCGTACTGTGTTTTTGACGTTCAACAGAGTTGAACTCCCATCGAAGGTCAAAGCAGGGTATGAAGTCATCTCCGTACCTAACCCAACGCGCTGTTTTCAATGCCACAGATACAACCACACCCGTCAATCTTGCCCTAACGCAGCAAAATGTGTGACTTGTGGTAGGGACGCCCTTGAGTGGGATTGACCACCTCTGCCTTAACTGCAACGGTGACCATGCGGCTTCCTCTCGGGACTGCCCTGTATATAAGGATGAAAAGGTCATCCAGCAAATTCGGGTTACGGAAAAGGTATCAACATCTGCCTCGAAAGTTGTTGGCGAGTCGAAAGCCCACTGTCCTCCCAGCGGGCACATACAGTAAGGTCCTCACCTCAACTCGACCTACTAAGGATTCCAGTACCCAGACTTGTGATTTCACTTTCGCTGACACAGTTGTGCGATCCGCCAGCCCGAAGATTGCCCGTTCCACGTCCCCGCTTCCTCCTGCTGCTTCTAAAGTTCAGTCTTCGTCAACCTCTGGTAAACCGCGGGCACCTAAACAAGATGCTCGGACTTTGATGTTCGAAAAATGTTCAAATGTTTGTTAAGCTTATGGGACTTAACTACGGGGTCATCAGTCCCTAAACTTACAAACTACTTATGAACTACTTACGAACTAGGACGGCACAAATATCCATGCCCGAGGGGGGATTCGAACCCCCGACCGTAGTGGCCGTGCTGACCGTGACTGGAGCGCCTCAGTCACCTCGGCCACCGCGGCCGGCCGGACTTTGAAAAAGGAACCCGTCCGTGAGGATTTTCTGCGTTCTCGGGCTTCCCAACCGTCAACTGCCTCTTCTCACCGTCACTCTTCCAAAAGAGCCAACAAGAAAAAGAGTTCCTCACCTTCCCCGCCGAGGCGTGACCCATCCGTCACGCCGCCCAACAGTTGCCAGCCTCGGCCGTCTTCTGTTTCACCGAGACGATCCGTCTGCCGGGCACTCGGCCCTTTACCGGCGGTGGAAACTGCCCCTCCTGATCAACTCAGGGAGGTGGCAGGCGCGTCGGTCGAGCCTATGGACCACGACCCTTTGCCCCTAGACAGCGATAGCAGTGCTCCCTCGAAATCCGGTCCTCAGCGGCCGTCGAGGTGACCCCGCTTGCTTGTTCGTTTTTATCCTCATTTCTTATCTCATTTTTTATCATGGCGCTCCTTCAATGGAATATTCGCGGCATTCGTTCCAATCGCTAGGAGTTGAAACTACTCCTTCGATTGCACTGCCCGCTTCTGTCTCCAAGAAACTAAGCTGCGTCCAAGTGATCGTGCAGACTTTCCCCACTACACCTCTGTGCGTTTCGACCTGCCACCTGTGGAAGGTACCCCAGCCCATGGAGGGGTTCTGATGTTCATTCGAGACGGCGTCTATTACCATCCCTTTACATTGCATACTCACCTACAGGCAGTTGCCGTCCGCATCACTCTATCCACATTTACCTTTTTCCCTCTGTAATCTCTATCCGCCATCGTCATCTGCCCTTACTAGGGCAGATGTGCTACACCTCGTTGACCAGCTCCCTTCACCTTTCGTGTTGGTAGGCGACTTCAATGCCCACCACCCCCTATGGGGCTCTCCGGCATCTTGTCCGAGAGGCTCCCTTGTGGTGGACCTTCTCCAACACCTCAATCTTGTCTGCCTAAACACTGGTGCACCGACCTTCCTTTATGACACAACCCATACTTACTCCCACATAGACCTTGCGATATGCACTCCTCAGCTTGCCGGTCGCTTTGAGTGGTATGCACTTTCTGACACGTACTTGATTGACCATTTCCCTTGTATCATCCACTCCCTGCATCATTCCCCATCTCCTCGTCCCACCAGTTGGAACATTTCTAAAGCCGACTGGGGGTTTTATTCTTCCATGGCTGTTTTTCACGATCAGAATTTTCCCAGCTGTGACAGTCAGGTCGACAACCTCACAGAGGCTATTCTTACCGCTGCCGAACATTCCATACGTCGTACATCCTCTTCTCCACGTCGTGTTCCGGTCCCTTGGTGGACTGCAGCCTGCCGCGACTCGCTTAGAGCCCGGCGCCGTGCTTTACGCACCTTCCGCCGCCACCCAACTTTGGAGAATTGCATAAATTATAAACGAATGAGAGCGCAATGTCGTCGTATCATAAACGACAGCAAAAAAGCTTGCTGGACTGCTTTTACTAGTTCTTTTAACCGTTTTACTCCCTCCACTGTTGTTTGGGGTGGCCTACGCCGTTTATCCGGCATCAAGGTCCACTCCCCGATTCCTGGCCTCACCGTGGAGAACGCAGTCCTCGTGGACCCTGCTGATGTTTCCAACGAATTGGGCCGTTTCTTTGTGGAGGTTTCGAGCTCTGCCCATTATCACCCTGCCTTTCTCCCTCACAAACAGGTAGAGGAGGCACGGCCGCCTTCTTTCCACTCTTTTAATTGTAAAAATTATAATGTCGTCTTCACCATGCAGGAGCTAGACCGTGCTCCCGCCCTGTCCCGATCTTCTGCTCTGGGGCCCGATTCCATTCATATTGAGATGCTGAAGAAGTGCGGGCAAGTGTTTTCTTCTTAGTACCTACAATTGCATATGGACTGAAGGTCATGTTCCCACAAGCTGGCGTGAAGCTATTGTTGTCCCCATCCCCAAACCAGGGAAGGACAAACATCTTCCTTCCAGTTATCGCCCCATTTCTCTGACGAGCTGCGTCTGTAAGGTGATGGAACGCATCGTTAATGCTCGGTTGGTCTGGCTCCTCCAATCTCGTCGCCTCCTAACAAATGTCCAATGCGGTTTTCGTCGACACCGCTCTGCCGCTGATCACCTCGTTACGTTGTCGACCTTCATTATGAATATGTGGTGTCGCACAAGTACAAAGTGCGCGCCACCGACTTTCGCCGCGCGCCGCCAGGCACGCACGGCGCGGCGATCTCACGACGACAGCCACGAGCGCCCTCTGCGACAACTCCGCTCGTGGCTACCACTGAAGGATCGTTCACTTCGCACTCCGACTTCGGACTGAGATAGCAACGAGTTAGGACCTTCGTAATCAGATAGGCACCAGTGAAGACTTTGCTATTGTACAGGCACTAGGCAGGCCTCTAACAACTATGTATCAACATTCTGCAGTACTATGTAAAAGTTAAGTATTGTTACATTCTGTGCAATATATATATCTCTTTCTAATTTACTCGAGTGTTTATAGTTTCTGGCTGCTCCCCTCCGTACCTGCACCAGCGTGTCGGTCTCATTCCACTCGGCCACCGACACCTACGACGAGGCTGGGACACAAAAGCGGCGACGAAGTTGGGACACAAAAGTGGCGACGAGGAGTGATAGAACCTTGGACCAGCCCGCTTACAGCAGCCAGACAGCAGCAGTCGGAGCACGCAAAAATTGCTCCCGCCCACCCACCCTTATAAGAATTTTGGGGGAACATATTCTGTTACGTATTTTGTGGACTTTTTTGTTGCAGAGCGTGCCCTCCTTTCATATTGCATTTGTGTTTTGTTATAAGTTACTTGTATACGCGGCGCCTAATCGGTCATCATGGCCACTACCCCGAACCCGAACTTAATGGAAATTATTCAGTTACAGACGGCGCAAATTACCCAGCTTCTCCAGGCGGTGGCGCACTTGACGTCAACTCAACAACAGCCGTCGCATCAGCAGCCCACACCTGCCGCCGCACCGCTTCCGACGTTCCGGCAGTACAACGAACGTGAGGAAGAATGGAGCGACTATTTCGCACAGTTTCAAGAACTCGTCGCGGCTCATCAAATTACAGGTCAGAGAGTGAAGAACCTTTTCTTATCGATTGTGGGCCCCCAGACTTTCGTACTATTGCAAAAACTTTTCCCTCTCGCATCTCCTCGTGATGTAGACTTTGAACAAATTGTAGATGCACTGAATGCTCATTATGAGAGAAAAGTTCTTGTAGCCGCTGCACGGTACCGATTTTTCAGACTTAAAAAATTACCGCAGCAGTCACACCAAGAGTGGATTACGGAATTGAAGGGCTTAACCCGCCAATGTAAATTTACTTGCTCTTGTGGACTTTCGTATAGTGACGTGATGTTGAGGGATGCGATTACGCAGAATATTCAGGACCCCAGAATTAGAGCAGCAATTCTGAAACAGTCTGACCCCTCCTTAGACAGTGTACTGCAGCTTATAGAAGCGCATGATACTTTTGACTTAGCTGATGTAGAAATGCAAAGCCATAGTGTAAATTCAGTGCGCCGCAACGGACGCTTTCCTAGCCGTAGTTCTCAGTATAGCACTAGTGATTCTTATTTTTCTACCGGCCGTGCTGAACAGACAGTGAACAGTAGCCAGTGTAAAAGTGCGACGCAAAGGTCGCCCCGTCGTGTTAGAAACAGTAATTTGAATAACGGGCGCCAACGCTCATTTCAGAAAAATGTACGTAAATCTTGCCCCCAGTGTGTATCTCGCCACAAACGTGCACAGTGCCCAAGTCGCAACGCAACCTGTTATCAATGTGGCAAATCGGGACATGTACAGTCTGTGTGTATGCAAATTAAAAACTCAAAGAACAGTAACGTTAGAAACAGTGCTTCGCAGAGTGCGAGAACTGTTCATTCTGTGAATGTTATACGGGCTGTGGACTTGGACAGTGCTTTCCTTGGATCTCAATTGCAAGAAAGTAGTTCTGCGCCTGTGGCAAATCTATATAGTGCACCACGTAGCAAGCGCCGACGAGCGCGTAAAACAGTGCAACGGAAAAGGGTTCGGGACAAGCAAAATGACTATGAACAGTGCATTCCTGTAGTGAAAATGGTGCCTTCTGCAACTGCTCCTTGTAATAGTGCCCAGTACTGTGTAGCTAGTGACAGTAGATTTGTTGTAGATACTGAAAGTAATTTTAGTGCAGTAGCCTCGCATTGCGCGGACGCCGATCCGGCGGTAGTGTCATCTAGTGACAGTGTGGTTAATCCGCTGTGTGCCGAGTATGCGCCGCTTCCTACCGCACGCAACCCGCGCAAGCGCAGAAAACAAACCGTAGCAGACGTTGCCCACATTCGCGCACCTGTCGAGCGCCGAAAGCAAAAACTTTTTGTGAATCTTTCCATTGACAATAAGACTGTGCAATTTCAGCTCGACACTGGTTCCGCTGTTACCTTAATTAATAAAGATACTTATGAACTTCTGGGTTCGCCAAAATTATCGCTGTGTCAACAAGTATTAACAGCTTATACAGGTCAAAATATTCCCGTGCTAGGAACGTGTAGTCTGCCTGCCTCTTTTCAAGGTGTTACGAAAACAGTTGCTTTTGTTGTTCTTCAGGCCAAATCGACACAGAACATTTTTGGACTTGATGCTTTTGACTTGTTTGGTTTATCAATTCAAAGAGATGTGCTTCAAATTTCGTCAATAGTGCCTCAGGATAAAATCAATGCATTGTGTGACAAATATAGTGACTTGTTTTCGCCGGAACTAGGTTGTGCAAAAGACTTCGTGGCACATGTGACTTTAAAAGAATCTGCAGTTCCAAAATTTCGTAAAGCTAGACCAGTGCCTATCGCCTTGCGTGATAAAGTTGCCGAAGAACTTAAACGTTGGCAAGATAGTGGGGTGATTTCTCCTGTTTCTGCGAGTCAGTGGGCCTCGCCTATAGTAATTATACCCAAGCCGTCAGGAAAACTTCGTCTCTGTGCGGACTTCAAATCAACTGTCAACAGTCAAACAATTGTAGACACTTACCCCCTGCCCAGACCTGACGAACTGATGGACAAATTAGGACAGTCTCGCTTCTTTTCTAAGATTGATTTAGCAGAGGCATACTTACAAATTCCACTTGATGACGAGTCAAAAAAGCTTTTCGTCATTAATACTCACATGGGCCTTTTTCAATTCCAACGCCTACCCTTTGGCAGTTCTTCCGCTCCCGCTATTTTTCAGCGCTTTTTGGAACAGCTGACAGTTTCTGTACCGTGTTGTTCGAACTATTTAGATGATATTGTGGTATCCGGACGTACAGTTGAAGAACATTTAGCAAACCTGGAGTGCCTTTTCAAAGTTTTGACTGCAGCAGGTCTACGTTGCAATAAAGCAAAGTGTTCGTTTTTTCAAACTGAAATAGAGTACTTAGGCCATGTGATTAATGCCCAAGGTATCCATCCCTTACAGTCACATCTTCGAGCAATCAAAGACTTGCCTCCTCCTAAGAATGTGCACGAATTGCAAGCAGTGATGGGAAAGCTGAACTATTATTTCAGGTTTATTCCCAATGCCTCTCAGATTGCAGCTCCACTGCATCGCTTACGTAGGAAAAATGTTCCTTTTGTATGGTCTAAAGATTGTCAGGTTGCCTTTGACAAATTAAAGTCTGCACTACTCAGTGATGCGTGTTTGATTCCCTTTGACCCCCAGAAGCCTGTAGTGTTAGCAGTTGACGCCTCATCGTACGGTGTGGGCGCGATTCTGTCACATCGTATTGGATGTCACGATCGTCCTATTGCCTTTGCATCCAAGCTACTGACGCCGACGCAACAGAATTACAGTCAGATAGAAAAGGAGGCCTTAGCAATCATTTACGGCGTCACAAAGTTTCATCATTATCTGTATGGCAGAAAATTCTATTTGTTGACGGACCACAAGCCTCTCACGTCGTTGTTCTCACCCACAAAGCCAATTCCGCCACGTACGGCACAAAAGCTTCAGAGATGGTCCTTGATATTGTCAAATTATCAGTATGAGATTTTGTACCGACCTACCACTAAACATGCTAACGCGGACACACTTTCCCGACTTCCGGTTGGCCAGGATGTGTCGTTTGATTCTTCGGAAATGGCATGTTGTCAGATAGACTCCAGAGATGCTACCGCTGTCGCAGATTTCCCTTTGAACTCTCGTCGGGTCGCACAGGAAACAGCTGCGGATGCAGACTTAAGTGTGGTAGCACGTTTTGTTCGCTTTGGTTGGCCTGCCAGAGCCAAAGACATTGATCGGCCTCTGGTTCGACGTTATTTTGCACAACGTCATGCATTATCTTTAAGTCAGGGTGTACTGTTGTTGCATACCGACAACGACCAAGCAAGAGTGATTGTTCCTCGTTCCCTGCAACGTGAAGTGTTACGCCTCCTGCATCAAGGACATTGGGGCATTGTTAGGACAAAGCAACTGGCCAGACGTCATTGTACCTGGGTTGGTATGGACGCTCAGATAGAGGACATGACGTCACAGTGTACTGTTTGTGCGGAGCATCAGGCGGCTCCACCGCAACGTTTCTCAGACTGGCCACGCCCCAAGGGACCATGGCAACGTTTACATATTGACTTTGCCGGACCTTTCTGGAATACGCGCTGGTTAATTGTTGTAGACGCTTTCAGCAAGTTTCCTTTCGTGATTGCCATGAACTCAACGACGGCTTCTAGTACAATCAGTGCCTTAACATCAGTGTTTTGCATCGAAGGTTTGCCTGAAACTATCGTCAGTGACAATGGACCTCAGTTTGTTAGTGCGGAATTTCAACAGTTTTGTCGTGTGAATGGCATTCAGCATATAACCACCGCACCTTTTCACCCTCAGTCCAATGGTGAAGCAGAACGTTTCGTTCGAACATTCAAGTCTCACATGGAGAAGATGAAAGGTCAGCACTCCAGGCAGCAAGCTCTTCAAATTTTCCTGTCTACGTATCGGTGCATGCCACGTGACGGCCCGTCTCCTGCCGAGCTCCTACACGGCCGCCGTCACCGCACTCTCCTTCACCTGCTGCAGCCTCCCACGCACCGAGTCGGTTCGTATGGCGCTACGCGTTTTCAGGTTTCTACGCCGGTGCTGTACAGGGTGTTTGCTGGAAACAAGAAGACATGGTTGCCAGGCACCATTCAGCGCGTGCTTGGGCGCAATATGTTTGTTGTACGTTCTTCCACAGGGTCGGAGCTGCGGCGCCACACAAACCAATTGCGCCTGCACAGGCCGCGCGATCCTGTCTCCGGTTTCTTGATTCCAGACCCAGTTCACCGCCAGGGAGCACAGCCACATCGTTCGTCCCCGGACTACGAGATCCCTATGGACGTCGACGTACATCCGACGCAGTCGTCGCCGCCGCTGTCGCCGCCGCAGACGACAGCGTCACCGAGAGGGACTCCGGGACCGTGCGGGCCCCCCCAGCTTGGGCCACGCACCTCAGAAGAAGATGACCTGCTCCCTCTGGGCGGGGGCGGGCGCCCTTCCCCAGGTTTCGGCGGGTTCCCTGGAGGATCGCAAGGCGGATGCCGGGGCGCGGACGGCGTCTCGATCCCGGCCTCAGCTACGACGCCCGTCCCACCAGTAACGCCCCCGCCCAGGCCCTCCTCCCAGTGCCGTCGCCGTGGCCCTCAGCCCTACGCCACGACGGCGCGGCGGTTTGGGGGGGAGGGGTGTGGTGTCGCACAAGTACAAAGTGCGCGCCACCGACTTTCGCCGCGCGCCGCCAGGCACGCACGGCGCGGCGATCTCACGACGACAGCCACGAGCGCCCTCTGCGACAACTCCGCTCGTGGCTACCACTGAAGGATCGTTCACTTCGCACTCCGACTTCGGACTGAGATAGCAACGAGTTAGGACCTTCGTAATCAGATAGGCACCAGTGAAGACTTTGCTATTGTACAGGCACTAGGCAGGCCTCTAACAACTATGTATCAACATTCTGCAGTACTATGTAAAAGTTAAGTATTGTTACATTCTGTGCAATATATATATCTCTTTCTAATTTACTCGAGTGTTTATAGTTTCTGGCTGCTCCCCTCCGTACCTGCACCAGCGTGTCGGTCTCATTCCACTCGGCCACCGACACCTACGACGAGGCTGGGACACAAAAGCGGCGACGAAGTTGGGACACAAAAGAATAACTTTCTAAAGAAGCGTCAAACAGTAGCAGTGTTCTTCGACTTAGAGAAGGCATACGATACCTGTTGGAGAGCGGGCATTCTCCGCACATTGCACACATGGGGCCTTCGGGGGCGCCTCCCTCTTTTCATTCAAGCGTTTTTGGCGGATCGCAAGTTCCGGGTACGGGTGGGATCTGTTTTGTCAGATACCTTTTGCCAGGAGAATGGGGTACCGCAGGGCTCCGTCTTGAGTGTGGCTCTCTTTGCCATTGCAATCAATCCGATCGTAGATTGCCTTTCAGCCTTTTGGTAGACGATTTCGCAATTTATTGCAGCGCCCAGCGGACGTCTCTCTTGGAGCGTTGTCTTCAACGCTGTCTTGACCGTCTATATTCCTGGAGCATCGCAAACGGCTTCCGATTCTCCACTGAGAAAACGGTGTGTATAAATTTCTGGAGATACAAGGAATTTCTTCCACCTTCTCTATGTCTCGGCCCTGTTGCTCTCCCTTTCGTGGAGACTACGAAATTCTTGGGACTCATGTTGGATCGTAAACTTTGCTGGTCCACACACGTGTCCTACCTGGCTGCCCGTTGTGCCCGATCCCTTAATGTTCTCGTGTCCTCAGTGGCACGTCATGGGGAGCGGATCGTACCGTCCTGCTTCACCTTTACCAGGCTATTGTTCAGTCGAAGCTCGACTACGGAAGCCTTGTATACTCTTCTGCACGGCCGTCGATTCTCAGCCGTCTCAACTCTATTCACCATCGGGGATTACGTCTGGCGACCGGTGCATTTTATACCAGCCCTGTTGAAAGTCTGTATGCCGACGCTGCTGTATTACCCTTGACCACTCGGCGTGACATTTGTGTCGGTACGCATGCCGCCTGCGGTCGATGCCCAACCATCCATCTTACCGATTATTTTTTGACGACTCACTCGATCGCCAATATCAGTTGTCTGCGATTGCCTTGCTTCCACTTGGAGTTCGGTTTCGCCGCCTGCTACAGCGGCCCGATTTTACCCTTCCTTTCACCTTTCGGTTGAGTGACAGCCCATTGCCACCGTGGCATCAGGCCCAGGTTCACACTCACCTTGAACTTAGTTCGCTCTCCAAGGAGAGCACTCCGGATTTGGTATACCGCTCGAGGCTTGTCGAATTCCATTCGCGGTTCGATAATGCCATACTGATGGTTCCAAGAGCACTGATGGTGTCGGATCTGCCTTCGTCGTCGGGGACAACAGTTTCCAATACAAGCTCCCTGACCGGTGCTCGAATTTCACGGCTGAGCTTTTTGCCCTCCACCAGGCCGTTTTGTATACCTGCCGCCACTGCCAACCTTTCTATGCCATATGTTCGGACCATTAAAAAAAAAAAAAAAAAAAAAAAAAAAAAAAAAAAAAAAAAAAAATTAAATGTCAAAAATATACAAATCTTGCCTTGTTAAACCATTAAAAATGTTTACGAATAATTGAACGTGGTGATCCTAATACTACGATCGCGATGTGGTGTTATACTACGCATGGGGCCCGGGTTCGATTTCCCTGTCGGATATTTTCTCCGCTCAGTGACGGGTGTTGTCCTCGTCCTCATTTATTCATCACTAACATGCAAGTGGTCGAAATGCCGTAAACTAAAAAGACTTGTACCAGGCAGGTTGGAAACGACCCCAGTGAGGTTCTAAGGGCAACACTTTCACACGATCATCATCACCATCAATGAAATCCCAAGAAGAAATAACAATCGCTTTATATGTAACCTAGACATGAAGTATATCTTACTTTAAGTAGTAATTCAGACAGTCATCTATTATATAGATTATTTTGAATTATCACAGTGGTGTTACAATATATAATAATAATAATGATAAAAATGATTTTACATTATATTATCGATTCTTATAATTGACTGAAACGTAAATAAAGCATCCGAATGGTTTGTAAACTCAAATTTACTGTAAATAGCACAAAATGACTATTGTAGCAGAATAGTATATAGTTTATGTTTTTGACTGTGTCAGATATAAATGAGGCACCATATCATAAATATATCCGATTGAGCACTATACATATCGATTCTTAACCCTATTCAATTGCCACCTGGTGGCAGATAGGTCACACATAAGTGTTTACAACTGGAGCCGTTAATCTATCAGCGGCATTGGCAGTCATAACACGCTGCCTAGTGAAGTGGGGAAGTGAACTATATACACGCAAGTGTTTTAAACTGAATCTATTACTCTGTCAGCAACGTTTGCGGTCATGACATGCTGCCTGTTGATGTGAGAAAGCGAACTGTATGCAAGAATAGAACGTGACACCAAGGCACATTGGATGGATAAATATGTGCATACCATTTATATCATGCCACATTTTATTATTCCTGGACAACCAAGATTCGAAAATGGCTCTTTAATGAGTTGAAACTAGTCATCAAGCAATTATGTAAATAAGCGATCTGGGCAAATAAAGAAATCTCACAGGAGAATTATCATTAATTTTTAGATCGCCTCCTAAACCTGAATAATAATGTCAGATAAATATAAGCTTCATAATCCATTATATATGACAATCCCTCAGGTCCTAACTCTCTCGGAATAAGGAGCATCTAGAACAGCCCTTCAGTTCCCGAATCAATTGAATTACGGTGCTCTGGACAACTCTGTTTAAAATAAGTAACAGAAAAGAAAACGAAATGAATTGAGCAATATTCTGCTCCGTTTGTCTTGTAAAAGGAACATATTAGTCTTTATACGGCAGTAAGTTCCAGATTAATTCATGACACGTTATACTTTTTTACAGTATAATGCTTGTTTTACCACATCTAGGTATAGCTGATAGCGAGTTGTTCAATATATTGCAAACATAACAAATGAAACCGGGTACGTAAGTAATAAAATATCAAGCTGTGATGGTGAAACTATTGTAGGGTGCAAACAATTCTGTGTAACGTGGAGTACATTTATTGTTTTTTTTAATGTTTCAAACGCAGAAATATTTACGAATTACTGATAATAATATATGCTGTTGTTGTGGTCTTCAGTCCGCAGACTGGGTTGATGCAGCTCTCCACGCTACCCTGTCCTGGGCAAGTATCTTCATCTGACAATACGTTAGTCAACCTACATCCTTTTGAATCTGTTTACTGTATTCCTCCCTCGGGCTCCCTCTACGATTTTTACCCCACACGCTTCCTTCTAATGCTAAGTTGACAATTCCTTGATGTCTTAGAATGTGTCCAACCAATCTATCCCTTCTCTTAGTCAGGATATGCCAGAAACTCCTTTTCTCCCTGATTCGGTTAAGCACCTCCTCATTTGTTGCGTGATCTACCCATCTAATTTTCATCTTTCGTCTGTAGCACCACATTTCAAAAGCTTTTATCATCTTTTTGTCTGAACTCCCTATTGTCCACGTTTCACTCCCATACAATGCTACACTCCAGAGAAATGCCTTCAGAAAGAACTTCCTAACATTTAAATCAATATTGGATGTTAACAAGTTTCGCTTATTCAAAATACCACATCGTGGAAATTAAATAATCGCAGGGTAATATTTCAAGGATTTTTTTCAGTCTGTGTTATAACCTATCCTTCAACTCTCAACGATGTGAGGAGTCGCCAGAAACGACACTTTTTTTGGATTCCATGTTAAGCTGTAGGGCTCCCTTCCCCGTTTGATAAGTGGAATTGGTGAGGAACAGGCAAGTCGTCGAAGTGTTGTCCAAGCCAGTGATGCACACTAAATTATTATCATTATTGTTTAAAAACAAACTGTGGTGAAACGGGGGGAACACGGTAATAGGTAAATTAGGTCCAATAGCCGCCGGATGGCGCAGGGTTAAATTTGAATGAATTTATGTAACATCATCTTGCGCCCTCTGCACTGTCAACTGACATAGAAACTACGGAAAACATGGCTGCAAGATGTTTTGAGTCAAAATAAAGTATCAGATACCTTATTAAAACATATTACTGGGACTGGGCGTAAAAAAAAAAACTGACAATATATACACACAGGTTTTTTGCCAATGGGTCATAATACATGCTTATACTCAGGTATTGCACTACGTATCATTTGATTAAGAAAGGGAGGTAAGGAAGAGTAGGATGATGAGAGAAAAAAAGGGGGGGGGGCAATCAAGATGTGGATAGGAGTAGGCGGGGACTTTTCTCATATCCTCCCTCCCTCTCTCTTTTTACAAGTAATTACATGAAATATAGAAAATCTTAGTAGAATATTAAATTAGGTTAGCTACGATGTGATTTTACAGATTTATTCTTATTGTCGAGTTCGGTAGTCGTAGGCGTATCACCATTTACCTTCAATCGAATCCTGGATTTGTTTTTGTGCAGGGGATGCTTGTTCGCCTTCTCTTGAGAGAATTCTTAAGGTAATACAAGGAACTTCCTTTTGCCTTTTTACAATAAAGCTGCCTAACAGGATGGATTTAAATGCGTCGTTGCAGAATACATAGTTTTGGAATGAAATGAGCGATCACATCACTAGGAAACAAATAAATATATTTCAAATGGAATCACTGTTATCCATTTCTGTAATCACCAATGACGACTGATCGACCGCGTAACAAGTATTTAATAACTTGAAATAAATAACATGTTGAAATTTTATATCTTTCGCAGACAATACTTCAACTCTTATAGTCCACGGGCTACACGTTTGGAATCATTGGTTTAGAGTAACTATGTAAGCTGTTCTACTCTGATTCAGCTGGATATCGACTTAAAACTGAAGGATACGCAGAATGGAAGGGCTCCTCGTAAGTTGTTATTGTTCTTTTTTGAATTGTTGATCTCGGAACTTCATGTTATTGTCAACATATGATGTACCCTTCTTGTGATAAAAGAGTCTCCTCGTTTAGAAAATGACCATTGCATATTTCGTAAAACACAGGTAGCGAGTGGAGAGTTCGATGTACCCATGCTTTCTATGTATTTCACTGGTAGTCATTCTTCTACTTCCTAATGTCATCAATAAGTACATATTACGATAAAAAAGTATCAACTAGTTCGTTTGAGTGGCCATATTCCGCAGCAAGCGCCGAATGTCTTCGTTTTTAAAGGCGAAAAAAAAAAAAAAGAAAGCCTTATGTTTGCTGCAGTTTATGTCTTCCAGATGCGTTTCGCCTTTTATTTTAAAGGGAATCTTCAGTGGGCTCTACATATACAATTGTTTATGAGAGGTATTATTTCTAGATTATAAACAGTTCACAAATTTATATATAACGGAACAAGTTTTTACTTACATTTTTGTTGTTTTTTTCAACTATCTTCAGCTGTTTCCTCCATTTGGTCAATGCCACATGTTGCACATTGTACAACTAACACACTTTTTCGCACAGTTGTACAGTTGTAGACATTTTTGGGGTGTTTAGCTGCCATGGTTCACCTTCTGTATTTTCGTGTTTCATTTGTTTTGTTGCCAACGTATCGACGTGTACTTTTGGTGCTAACCTTTATATGTGAACAAAATGACAGAGTTAGCAACCAACATACATTTAGCTATGTTGGCAAGAAAACAAATGTAATACGAAAATGTAGAGATTAAATCATGGCTGCTAAACACCTCCAAAATGTCTACAACTCTGAGAAAAGGTGTGTTACTTATACAATGTGCGACATGTGGCCTTGAACAGATGGAGGAAACAACAGAAGATATTTGAAAAGACAATGAAAATTCAAGTAAAATTTCTTCTTTTATGGTAAAAATACGTGAACAGTGTATAATCTTGAAATAATACATATCACAAAAATTGTACTTTTAGACCCCACTAAAGAAGCCTTTAAAATAAAAAGGAAAACGCGTCTGGGAGAAATAAAATCAATTGCAGCAAACACAAGGCGTAGAAAAAGTATCAAGTAGTGGAAATATCTTAGCTCGCGGTTGATCTTTATACTCATCCTGTAATTTTTCTCCTTTCGTTGTTCAAAACACATAGCTTCTTTGCATGAAATATACACCCAATACTGCCGGAAATTCATTTATCGCTCTGCCGTGCCGTGCTGAGTTAGCTGTTGGCCAGAGCGATAATTTCTGTCAACTCAGAAACAATAATTAGAAGTTAGAGCTGCACGGATTTAACTGCGCGCGATTCAGGAGCTATGCAGGTAAATCCGGAAGACTAATGGCCAAGGAGCGGCACTCCTGCTATCTCAGAGGGAGGTATTAAGGGCGAAGGAATTTCTCGAGACACTCGGACGGTGCGAAAGTGCCCGACCCGGCCCGTCGCACCCCCACTTGTTGTGTGGAACGGAACGCGTACCTCACTGGCGACACAGCTCACAGCCCAGCACAGGCGCAAACTTTGTCTGCTTTGTCTGCAGAGCCTCACCCCTGCGTCTTAAGACGCATAATCCTGTAGGACGTCCCGTTTATGTCGCGCCCTAATCAGAATTCTGTGTGTACAATCCAGCAGTAAATTTCGCACAGTTATTTATGACTCTGCCGGCCGCGGTGGCCGAGCGGACTGAGGCTCTCCAGTCACGGTCTGCACGGCCACTACGGTCGGAGGTTCGATCCCCCCCCCTCGGGAATGGATATTTGTGCCGTCCTTAGGATTAGCTAGTTCATAAGTAGTTTTTAAGTTTAGGGACTGACGACCCCGTAGTTAACCCTAGAACGGTCGGCCGAAAAATAGTTTCAGGAACGGTAGGGCTGGGTCTGTGGGATCCAACAATTAAAATGCTTATGACAAGTTCCAAAACAGCGTATTTACATCAAATGACTAGTTTTTATATTGTCTAGGTCCTACCAAATGCTGTAGGGACATTATTTCAATGTTCTAAATTTCACAATTGCTGTAAAATAAAAAAAGTAGAAAATATACTTCTTTGTAGTAATAAATTAAGCACACTGGAAGTACAAGTAAACTAGTTTGAAATACAAATACAAATGAGAATAATTTGTAGAACTTAGAACCAGACTTGTTGAATTTTTGTTATATACATCGAAAATTAGAATATAATGAATAGTTTGTGTGATATCGTCCTCTAAAATCGTCACTTTTCGTAACGGGCGACACAAACCATTTCTGCATGCTCCAAGCACAACTATATTTTGCAAATTTTGCAGAAGTATTTACTTTTGCTGTCCTTGCACTTACAGCATCTTCCCCCTCATCCCCACTTATTTCACTATTGCTATCATGATCACTGTTTATTTCGAAGTTTAATGTTCATCTTATATGCACTTTTCAGCACACTGTCCATTCTGTTCAATTGCTCTTCCAGGTCCTTTGCTGTATCTGACAGAATTACTATGTCGTCGGCAAAACGCAATGTTTTTAATTCTTCCCCCTGAATTTTAATTCCTTCTCCAAATTTCTCCTTGCTTTCCTTGATAACTTGCTCAATGTACAAATTGAATAACATTGGAGAAAGGCTACAACCCTGTCTTACTCCCTTTCCAACCACAGCATCCGGTTCATGCCCTTCAACTCTGACAACCACTGTCTGGTTTTTGTACAAGTTGTAAATAACCTTACACTCCCTATATTTAACTCCTGATTGCTTCAGAACTTGAAAGAGTTTATTCCAATCAACAGATCCAGATCCAGATAAAATATTTACCAATATTCTTGACAAATACGTATTTTCTGCCCCAAACCTCGTAATCAGCAGTGTAGCGAGGCACACTGGCTTTTCGTAAGGCACACTGCGTACACATAACGCCGCATGGGAATGGCTACGCGCTCTAATGCCCCTCGCTGCTGAGTGCGCAGTTACGCGCCATTGGACGTTGTAGTTGCCTCTGGCAAGAGTGTGTGTGTATTGTCCTTAGCGTAAGTTAGTTTAAGCAGTTTCCTAATTCGGGCGTGTGTGTGTGTGAGTGAGTGTGTGTGTGTGTGTGTGTGTGTGTGTGTGTGTGTGTGTGCGTGTGTGTGCGTGCGTGTGAGTTAGTATATAAGGGGGAAGGGGCGGGATGTGACGTCAAGCGGGCCGAATTCAAGCAGGAGAAACACGACACGATATTTTAATTTCCACTGTCTACACTTTTACAAATTAAGTAGATGACAGTGCGAATTCTTCTCACCGTTAGTGGGATGACTAAAAAGTTGGGAAAAATGGAAGTACAGTTGAATATATACGCATAGCATTCTTAAGAATCAATCAATGCAAGTGTTTAAATCCGCTGAGTGCTGGTTCAAAAAGATCTGCGTACCTTAACTAGTACCGAAGATATCATTAAACAAACTGATTAAAATATTCAATGCGACGATAGAAGGATACCGCTTTTGAATGAAAATAAAGGATAGACAAAGTTAATTACGAAACTTGATGACAAATCTGTGGATGAATACCTTTCGTAAAAAAATGAAGGAAATCGGCCGTGTACTTTCGTCTGGCCGAATGACTTTCGTTTTTGTAGTTTCTTTTGATATATATATATATATATATATATATATATATATATATATATATATATATATATAGTTCATAAAATTTTGTCTGCATGACCGAGAGATATTAAGGATTAACACACATAGCACCCGGAGTACTAAAAAATGACAAACAGTTTTTATTTACATGTGATGATCATCATTTTTTCACTTACTAATGGCTGCTGTTGGTACACTTTTGTTCATAAGTAAGAGCGTTTCTTTGATGAGTTTTACACACCGTACAAACCATACTTAAAGGTGTATGAAACTCTAGAATTCATTTAATTTACGAAACAATTGAGTTTGTATGTTTAGAAGGTAGTAAAATTTTATAGTTAACGAACTTAATTGGTACCACAGTTTTCAATTCATTTGGAATTTTTAGAGTTTTGGTAACCTGTAAATATTGTTTGTATGTCGTGTAAAATTCATCGAAGAATCTCTCTTACTTATGTGGAAAAGTGTACCTATAGCAAAAAAAAATGCAAACAAGAGTAATTGAAAAGAATTATGACTGATCATATAAATAAAACTCATTTTTTTATGTTTCAGTACTTCCCTTGCTATGAGTTTGAATCCTGAATCCCTCCTGATCATTCTGACAAAGTTTTATGAATTCATCTGTAAACGTATAGACAGTGGAAATTAAAATTTCCTGTCATGCCTCTCATGCTCCAACTCGGCATGTTTGACGTCCTAACCTGCAAGTATATTGTAAGTATATGTACTGATGACTATAGCAGTTTGGTCCAATAGGTTTTCAAACATTTCATTTGCAGGTTTGTAAGTCTATGGACTGATGACAACTGTTCTTTGTTCCCATAGTGTTACTAACATTTGAATAGTCTCATATAAAATGAATGTCAAGTTGAATAAAAGTGTTATTGCGAACATTGAATATACGAGAAAACACATGTATCAAACTAACACACTGCACTGTTTGCTAAATGAAAGGGAAATATGAGACAAATACAAGCGTTAGAGCAACTATTTATTCACAACCGACACAAAAACGGTGCATATTTGACCTTTTACTCTCCTTCAGAGTAGTCACCAGCATTGTGTACAATCCGTTGACAGCGATTTTAAAGGCGTAGTATACCATTAGCAGAGCCTGTTCTGTTGAAGGTGCGAACTGGCGTCGATCACTGTCCACTATGCGGCAACAGTTATGTCCTTCATCGTATATGCTAGGACAACCTGCTCGATGTATGTCTGCCGCAGTTTGTTGACCTTCGCTGAAGGATTTTACCCAACGTGCCACTGTTCTGAACGGTAATGCCGATTACCCATACGCCTCTAGAACACCTTCACAACACTGTTGTTCTGTAACATTCAGTTCTGGCACATTCAGTTTTGATCGAACTCAGTTGTTCCTGTTTCGAAAACATAGTGACACCGTTACGTTAGACATTTCGCTCACAATTGTCTGTTTCCCTCGATTGTTCTCACGCCTGTGACGTGGGACGGGCGAGTCCATTTGCTCGAAGGTGAGGTAGGTATGTCAACACTGTGTGCTATTAGCAACAATAGTGTCTCCACAGCAGTGTTACCAATATTTAAGTTTCAACCCTCATATGTTTTCACATTTTCAAATTTTAGTACTTCTTTGATTGTGCTTTTGCGGCGTACTTCTGGAGATCAGACATATACTAGTCCACGAGAGAAATATCTTCATTACCCCTCTCTTCCTCCCGTCTGTCCTCCTCTTCCACTTAACCATTCCTCTGCAACATCGAGGTGGCGCAGTGGTAACACACTGGACACTCATTCGGGGGGGAGGGGGGGGGGCAGGGGGGGGGGGAATTCAAACTCGCCTACGGCCACCCTGATTTAGTTTTTCTGTAATTTTGCTGAATCACACCTGGCAAATGACGAGATGGTTCGTTTCAAAGGGTACTGCCGATTTCCTTTCCCATCTGCAGCAAAATGTAATCCGATTTTTTCTCAGTTTCAAATGACCATAATTTTCATCTTTTCCTTCATTCCTCGTCTCTGTGAAACTATTATACATTCCGTCAACGACTACGTTCGTCGCTTCTTCCCTCCCATCCTTTACCTGTCCATCCCCCACTCCCCGCCCCACCATGCTTGTTGTATGATTTTGATTGTCCAATTTTTCATGGTCAGTTAACAAAATCCTCATGCTCACCTACCTTTGTTGGCTTAGTCACTAAGTAATGGGTTTGTGTTGCAAGCGGAACACATTGTAGCGACGGAGCTGTTATCCACTTTTGCATTTTTACATTTCGCACTTTTGCGTTTGCTTTTCCCACCGCCACAACTTTTGTTTACGCTAACGTTTCCTGCCTGTATACATGTTTGCTTGTTGCTCTGTTTACGCTTCGGCTACGGGCGGCAGATTTGTCTACACGTGTGTCTTTGCAAGTGGATATTTTTGATAGCGCTTCAGCACTGGGCGACACCTTTGGTGATTGGTCTGTTCTATCTTTATTCTGTTGTTGTGCCTACCTCGCTGTACCTTCTGGCGATATTTATCGTCTTTTTTTTTTTTTTTTTTTTTTTTTTTTTTTCCAACCACAACACGTGGCTTTCAGGGCTTCGTTTGCATGTTCGATATTAGGTTCGATGAACCTAATAATGATAATGTCGCAAACACCACCTCATGCATTTTTCAGATGCAGCACTCCTTACTCAGTCTGTGAATAACTTCATCAGCGACTTGACCGGAGATGTGGCAGCTACAAAACAGTCGATAACTGCGCAAAAATACTAATTAACGAAAGTTAGATGTTGCATACGAGTATTTTACCTAATTACGGGCTCATTTCGTAGCTCAATATTTTCAAAATAAGCGTTTTGTTTCCAGTCAGGGTCATATCTGAAGGGTACAGGTTCCTCTGGATCAGGAACCTGGAAATATACAATTTGAAGCTATGTTACCTGCCGTTAAGAGGTATTAAAAATTTACATTGGCGCTCCCCGGTATCAATAATTCCACTCCAGTGAAACCGTAGTCCCTAGTATGCTCTGTCATGTTGGCACGTCTTGCTGGTACGTGTTACTCTGTGTAGTTCAGTCGGCCGCCGTAGAGCGCTGTCTACCGACTCTCGTGCGTTGTTACTGCGTGTTTAGACAACACCGTATGAATATAAGGTCTGCGCGCTGCCGTGCCACGTAACGCAGAGTAGGTACCGCTCGCGTAGCTCACTGGCTGGCCGATGGGGCACAGCCCACTGCCTCACAGCGGTCAGCCAGTGAGCTACACGAGCGCGGCCTACTCTGCGTGACGTGGCACGGCAGTGTGTAGGTCTTCTCTTCAGACGGCGTTGGTTTACAGTGCCACAACTTAGGTTATTTGTAACGTTCTTGAGAAAAGGAAGCTATCTGCTTGAGTACAAATGCTAGAGTACATAAGAGCGCTAACAAGTATTGGTTGCCATACTACACAGACTTTTTTTAAAAATACTGCTGTTGTTGCTAATTGACATCTCACCAGCTACATACCAATTCCGCCTTGATTAAGTAGCTTCTTGTTACAATCATTAACAAACACGGAACTTCTGTTGCTTGTCAGTTCACTGACAAAATGAGGACGAGTATTTGACAAATTTAAAATGAATATAAAATGTATAATGTTTCGACCTTTCGGTGAACAATGTTGCAAAATGACAAACTGTTTTATTACTCACTTCAGCGAGCAATGCATCTACATCTACAAGGGATACTCTGCAAATTACATTTAAGTGCCTGGTGGAGGTATCGTTAAAAAAAAAACAACAAAAAAAACCTCTGAACTTGTAAAGAGAAGTTATTGATGCTCAACTTTACTTTGCAAGTTCTGAGGTTTAAGATCTGATGATGGCAGTTGCCGAAACGACGCTAGAAATAAATATTATTTTTGTTATCTAGATAATTTTTTTATTCTTATTTACTGGAGATTTGTCTGAAACATCGCACAACCTGGGTATTTTTTTCTATGCTGCCCTAGATCATGCCTCCCTCCCCACACCCCCTTATTTGCTTAATGTGAAATGAAAGCAAAAGGATAACATGTAGTTGTGTTTAGTAGAAGAAATATTATAGATTAGAGTAGTTAGTAGAATGAATCCGAGCCTTTGCATTGTTTGAGGGTCGAATTCTTGGCATCATCATCGAGTTGTCAAGCGTAAACCATCGTTAGCATTACCCGTATGTTATACTGTGCTAATTCAAATTATGACTAAGGAACAAATTGCGTGGTTATGGTATATCGCCCCAAATTTACAACTGGAGAGGGGATTTCCAGTCAGAGAGGACACGGTTCGTAGTAATCGATAGTAAGGCTTCGACTAAAACAGAGGTGACATCGGGCATTCCACAGGGTATTTTAATTTGTCCTCTGCTGTTACTTATTAACATAAACGATGTAGGAGAAAATCTAAGTAGCACTCTTAGGTTGCTTGCAGATGACGCCGTCATTTACCGTCTAGTCAAATCATCTGAAGATCAAAACCAACTGCAGAACCATCTGAATAAGATATCACTATGGTGTAAAAATTGGCAATTGACTGTAAATAATGAGAAGTGTGTAGTAGTCCACATAAGTACGAAAAGAAATTCGTTAAGCTTTGTTTAAGATAAATAAATCAAACGTGAAGGCCTTAAAATCCACAAAATACCTAGGAATTACTGTTACTTCAGACTTAAATTGGAAAGAACACGTAGATAATATCGTGGGAAAGGTCTACCAGAGACTGCGTTTTATTGGCAGAACCCTTAAAAGATTCAATAGAACTACTAAAGAGACTGCATACACTACGCTTGTCGCACTTTTTTTCTGCCTCTTTTCTGTTGCCCAGTGTGGGATCCTTATCAGGTGGGTTTGGCAGAGGACATCAAAAGAGTCCGAAGAAGAGCAGCTCGTTTCGTATTTCGCGATACAGGGAAGACAGCGTTACGGAAATGATAGTGTTTTTCAGTGCACCTACCGTACTACAGCTGTCTTGATGATATATTAGCTTCGGGTAGCACAGGCGCAGATGAGTCGCAAACTCTTAGTGGGCTCTTACAGGTGCTTCCGAATTTCGGTCTGAAACGCGAAAGATAAAAGTGTCTCATCTTTCAAACAGAACAGGAATATTGTAGCCTTGCGATCAATGCACATGGCGTGTATCCACACCAGCGAATAAGGAATTGCAACCTCCCGGCAATTTGCGAAATTGCAAATTGTGTTTGGAACGATTACGAATTACTAACGTTTCATTCCTAACAATAATCAAATTTCATAACCCTCTGATAGCCCTGTTAATATAATATCGATATATTGATATTTTTACATAAAACCTACATTTGTAAATGATATTGTTGTTAGCTATTTATCGATTTCAAAATAATAATATCGAGTGCTGATATTTTTCATCCCAATTTTCGTTAAATACTTGAAACTGTTCTCTTAAAATTATAGTGGGACGTAATTTTAGTATTACTGTGTGAAACATACTATCTGAGCTTTCATTACATCAAATCTTTCTCTTTCATCATGTGACCCTCTAAAAATCCTATTCCAGTGGAGGACGGCAGTTTTAATGGAATGAGATTTCAGATGGTAAGAAATAGCGCACCAGTTACGTTGAAACAATGTTCACCGCCATTTGAGTGCTATTTTTTCACATCAGCAATCTTCAAACACAATTGCTGAAAATGTCACAGTTACGAAATGAACTGCTCTCGTTTTTAGTAGTCACAATGCGCACATACGGACAGAAAGTTGGCACGAAACAGATGTCAACAATAATGATAACCTAAACTCGAACTGGAAAGCTTAACCGCGTAGATGATAGGTTGATCGCTGAAAAGAGAGAAGCGTTTATAACGATGAAGAATTTGATTGTATCGAGTGACATTATTTCAGAATGAGAACTTAAAATAGTTTGGGCAGAAGTCAGTGTGAAAAGTGGCAGGAACATAGTTATTGTAAGATTTTATAGATCATCTGGCTCAGCTGCAGTTGTGGCGAAAATTCTGAGGGAAAGCTTGATTTCCCAGTTATGTTATACTTTTGGGTGGAGATTTTTAAGTTACTGGATATACACTGTGTATTACATTAAGCGCTAGGAAACGAATTTAGTTTGGTAATTCCAGAGACCATTTACGTTTAGGTATGTAACAGTACGACCATCTATCTACAGTTATTGTTATATTTACAGTTTACTGCCAAACAAATTATATTATGAAAATACTTTTCGTTCCAAAACTATAATGTCTGGACCATTCTGCCAAATTACAGTGCATTGATACTTCATGCAATTATTCACGTTATCGTATGAATTTACTTACTGATATTTCCTGAGGTTAGTTAAAATGCACTAAACAAAGCTTTGAGATTGTCTTGATATTAACAAATTACAATTCTGTAAACAAACCGACACTGCTCTAATCGTAATTTGCATACATATCTAATCTATGTATTTGTTTGTTATATAAATTTATGTAAGGGTAATTTTGATTTATAATGAATACCCTGTTATGTCTATTATTTTTGAAAATTGTGCATGTATTTACGGTAACTCAACTGAATTCAATATTTATACTGTTAGTTAGCAGAAGTCAGGCACTAAGTGATCATAAGGTCATTAGAGCACGAAGGGATACTGCCGTAAATAGAACTGTTATGAAAGGTAGGAGGATCTTTTTATTACGCAAAAGCGAACTTGTTCGGATATCAGACTACTTGACTGCTCAATACCATTGTTTCCTAAGTCTGAGATGAGCAAATTTGGATGAAGTTCAAGTGCCCTTGTGCCATCCTAGCAAATACAATTAAAAAATCTAACTATGCTGTATTGTTACTTGACCTAACATTTGCTGAAATAATAAGTACTGAATTATGATATTCTTCTTATTGCTAAAAGAGTGCATTTGCCAAAGTACTGATATTAATAAAATATTTACGGCTTTATGTTTTCGTAAATAGTACGTAAAAGTTGATGAAACAAACTGAAAAGCAATAAAATGAAAGGTTCCACTAATCACGAACTGGACTGAATCAGTTTTAATTTTAAGCATGAGAATTGCCTATCAGTATTATAATTGTTTTTAACTCAAGATCTGTCTACGCCACAATATAAAATGAAATAAAATAAAATAAAATAAAAACAATTTCTATGAATCCCTTCAGTTTTTTCCGTAAATTTCATTAACATCTTAATCATTAAAATTTATTTTACTGCCGTTCAGGATCGTCGTACGAGCTGAAAATTAAACATCAAAAGTTCTATTTTATATCAACACCCGTCCCTGAATCATTTAATAATTATTTACGAGGATTAAATGTCAAATGGCGACCGGTGACTGCAGTTTAGTGGCCGATGTTGAAGATGCTGCAACTGGAGCCAAAACCCTAAAAATGCTTCAAATCTTCGCATGATTGCTGTTATATGTAGAATTCGATGTACTGTTTAACATTTCTAACGACGATCATATCTGACATTTTACAATAATTTAACAGACCTTGATTACTAATGTTGAGATAAAACAATCTAACAGTGACTCTGACAAAATTATTATAATACAGTCCTTTCAAATCTCGACATGACACGTATAGGAAAGAAGACAGGAAGGATTTCACGTTGTACAACTGATTAAATAGCACTCGGAGAAACCTGAGATAACATTCACGACGATATTAAAATTTTGTTGTTGCAAAAAACAGTTCATTGACGTACTTGGTAACATATTTGACATCACTGCACTTATGTTTCTGATTGAATTCAATACGGCGTCATTTACTATTAATATCGTTTCTCCAGCGGACCTACACCCTGCGCAATTAGTACGTATCTAATAAAAACATCCACCGTGGTTTAATAACAGAGTTTGTTGCGAAAGCAAAGTGAACTTCACTGCAAATATGAATGTATCTTATCCGGCAGAGAAGTTAAAATTAAATGATGCTAAAATTAGCGAAACGGCAGCTATGCGAGAGGCGATCAATGACTACGACAGCAATGATTTCTGTATCGACTTGGCAGAATATCCTAAGAAATAGGGGTTCAAACAGAGGCCAATACACGAAATGCCTTTTCTCCTGGGCTATTTCACAGAAAAAGGTTGCACTGTAGTCCCTCCTCTAAACCATCACACGAACGGCAAAACATCCGATATTAAAATAAGTTCATCAAACCAAGACCTATTGGTCTTCAAGGAGTTTCTGCGATCGTTATATGAATAAAATTCTTGAATATCCGTCTCCAGATCGCTTTAATTTTCTAAAACATGACCGGTTCATCACAGGACAGGTTACTCTGTAATTTCAAAATTTGATCTGAAGATGGGCAGCTGTCCCGAAACCGGTCATGTTTTAGAAAATAAAAGCGATCTGGAGACGGATTTTCAAGAATTTTATTAAAATAAGTGTCTGAGGGATAGAATAGTAACTGAAATCACTCGACAGAGGTAAAGCCACTGGACCGACGGGATGCCAATTCAATTTTACACGGGGTATGCGAAGAAACGTGCCGCACTTCTAGCAGCAGTGCACAGAATATCTCAAGAGGAGCGAAGCGTTTCTAACGTACGCAAATAAGCGCAGATCATTCCGTTTACTAGAAGGAACGTCGATGAGATGCGCGGAAATCGGTTCGTTGCAGCATTTTGGAACAACTTTTATGTTCCAATATTATGTCATTCTTAGTGATCGGATGTCTACTTTGTTGAAATCTTTTTGATTTCCGTAATATTCAAGTTTTGTTTGAAAGAAGAGGCATTATTATTGCATTGGCGATTGAGGCAGATGTAAGACTGATGTAATTGAAGATTCCTCAGGAACTGCAGTCCGTAAACAAAGTATGAAGGGTACAAACCTTACGTTCAGTCAGCGCTTCAATGTTGAGTATCACTGTAGGATTTCTGTCAGGCTTAATAGAAAGAGAAGATAAAACGTTACGGGCTCATTAAGCTCGAAAGTGTCAGAAACATGATTAGTAAACTCTAGTGGCAGACCCTGGAAGAGAGACGTTCTGTACCGCTGTACGATCTCTTTCTAAGAGTGTATGTTTCATGAATTGTCAACCAATATATAGTTTTCTTATACGTACATCTCGCGAGGCGAAGAAGAGATAGATTACGGCCGACGAGGAGACATACACGCCATCATTTTTCCCGCGAACGATACGCGACTAGATCAGGAGGAAGTCAGAACGGTAAGTGAAGTACCCTCTGCCAAAGACCGTGAGCTAACGAAACGGAAATCATACCTTCCGTATTCCAGACATGAAGATATCCGACGGAGCACTCGAAAATTTATTACTACAACGGTTTGCACTGTATAAAATAATTTGAATTTTCCTACATCAACAAGAGACATTATTGCGACATGTAGCCAATGACAGAAAATAATGTATGAAAGATTCACTGGAATGAAATATTTCGTAACTCTGTGGAATGTACAGAGTTTTTAATTAACAACACAACGGTCTGCGGAAATTCGCCTTATTAACTTGCAGAATTCCATATTAAATGTTTTTACTGAAATTCTTCATGCAAGGAGAACAGGTGGACTGCTAGCTTGTTACAATGTAGATTAAATCTAAAACATAAATCAATACCTAAATATATTCGTTTAATGTATACAATGCGAACACAAAATTGTTTATATGCCGGTATTCGATAGTTTTCTTTGGGCCCATTATTTTTTTCTTTTTCTTTTTTCTTCTTTAATATCGTTATTACGCATTCCAGACATGTAAAAAAAAAAAAAAAAAAAAAAAAAAAAAAAAAAAAAAAAAAAAAAAAGTGGAACTTTCAAAGCCGTCGCAACAAAATCGTGTCGTTCGTTTGGTCTTCTAAGTACCCAAGTTACAGAAACGGAAATATGCTTTCTTGGATAGTCGTTAACTTATCCATTATGATCCATCTATACCTGTTGTTTTAGCCGTTGACGCTTCTACTGATGGAATCGGTGCGGTCGCAAATGTACGGGTCTTCCCGACGACCGATTGCTTTTTCCTCCGCACTGAAGAAAATTCTCTGCAATTGGGAAAGAGACTCTTGTAATTGCTTTTGGCTTATCGTAGTTGCATCAGTATTTGTATCGACGAAAAACCGTTGCAGACTTTGTCTAGTCCTTTCAATTGTATCGCACATCGTATAGTGCTGAATCTGGAACGCTGGGCCGTGATACAAAGAAAAGAATTCAGCCTTAGCGGCTCTGTTACCGTGCACTGCCTATCGCTGGCGCCGTTTCCTTTTCTGGAATCGATATAAGTTCTATATGAGTATCTTTTCTTTGCGCAGGTTGACTAGGGTGAGGAGCGATTGCGTGATGTTGGTTGGGGGACATTGATGGAGAACTATTAACAAGTAGTCAACACGGTTTCAGAAAGTATTACTCTTTCGAAAAACAGCTTGCCCTTTATTCACATGAAGTGTTAAGTGCCGTCGAAAAGGGATCTCAAATCGATTCCATATTTTTGGAATTCAGGAAGGCATTTGACATTGTACCCCACAAGCGACTTCTTATGAAATTGCGTGCTTATGGAATATCTCCCCAATTGTGCAGTTGGATTCACGATTTACTATCAGAAAGAACACAGTGCTTTGTAATTGACGGTAAGTCATCGAGTAAAACAGAAGTGATATCTGGCGTTCCACAGGGAAGCGTTATAGGTCCCCTACCCTTCCTCGTGTTTATAGACGATTTAGGAGACAGTCTGAATAGCTCCCTTAGATTGTTCGCGGATGATGCTGTTGTTTATCGGTTAGTGAAGTCAACAGAAGATCAAAAGCAACTGTAAAGCGATTTAGACAAAATTTCTGCATGGTGCGAAAATTGACAATTGACACTAAATAAAGAAATGTGTGAAGTAATGCACATGGCCACTAAAAGAAATCCGCTAAACTTCAATTAAGCGATAAATGAGTCAAACCTTAAGGTCGTAGATTCTACCAAATACCTAGGAGTTACAATTACGAACAACTTTCACTGGAGAGAACACATAGAAAATATTGTAGGGAAGGCGAACAAAAGGTTACGTTTCATCGGCAGAACGCTTCGAAGATGCACCAGCTCCACCAAAGAGACTGCCTACATCACACTTGTGCGTCCTCTCCTGGAGTACTGTTGCCCCTTGCGGGACCCTCACCAGGTGGGACTGACGGAAGACATTGAGAAGGTTCAGAGAAGGGCAGCTCGTTTTGTTCTATCACGTTACGGGGGGGGGGGGGGGGGGGAGCGTTACGGAAATGTTGCACGAATTGGGGTGGAAATCATTAAAAGAAAGGCGTTATTCGTTGCGGCGTGATCTGTTAGCGAAGTTTCAATCAACGACTTTTAGTTCTGAATGTGGAAATATTTTGCTAGCACCCACCTACTTAGGAAGACATGACCATCCCAATAAAATAAGAGAAATCAGATAGAAAACGGAACGATTTAGGTGTTCTTTCTTCCCGAGCGCTATTAGAGAATGGAACGGAAGAGAAAAGTTATGAAAGTGGTTAATAAACCCTCTGCCAGGCACTTGAATGTGATTTGCAGCTATCTATGTAGATGTAGAAGGACAAACAGAGAACTAGAAGGGAGGCGTGCGACTTGGTTGGCTCGATCCTTGGGCAGCACGTCGCGCATACGCAGCATGCCGTTCAACGACTGGTGGAAATACGAGGTACGTCCAGAAAGTAAGTTCCGTTTGTTTATATAAAACAAACGTGTACATATAAAGAAAAAAATATTTATTGTACGAAAATCTACAACTGTTAAAACTACTTTTCTACTTAGCTTCCGAAATTTTGTAGGCACTTGTCATAGCACGGCACAAGTTTTTGTATGCATTCTTCATAGAAGTTTGCCGCCTGTGTATTGAACCATGTGGTAACGTCATCATCGCTGAAGTGTTGACCACCATGGACATATTTTAGGTGTAAGAAGAGATGAAAGTCGCTAGGAGCGAGGCCCGGGCAGTACGGAAGATGATTAGACACGTCCTAGTGAAATTTCCCTAAGAGCTCCTGGGTCACATTCGGCGCGTGAGATCGGACACTATCGTGGAAACAAACAGCACCTTTTGACAGTAATCCTCTTCTTACACCTAAAATCTGTCCTTGCTATTCAACACTTCAACCATGATGACGTGCGCGAAGAACACGTTACCACATAGCTAAATACACAGGCGGCAACCTTCTATGAAGACGGCATACAGAAATTTGTGCCACGCTATGATGAGTGCGTACAAAAATTCGGAAGCTAAGTGGAAAAAAACTTTAACAGTTGTAGATTTTTGTACAGTAAATATTTTATTCTGTATCTGTAGACATTTGTTTTATATAACCAAACGGAACTTACTTTCTGGACGTACCTCGTAGATTTTGGGCTGGGAGCGGCGTAGTAAGCAGAATCGTGAAAAGTGGCACATAACTAGCGTTATGGCTTTAATAACGTCCCCTTCAACCATTGCGAAGTTGTTGTATCTTGGTATTTTTGGGAACTCATGCACGACAATGGTCAAAGCGCTTGTTTCAGTACATGGAGCGCACTTTAAATTGTTTAATCCAATTATGTGTCTATTTCAGTGTCCCACCCATTAGTTACCCTAGTGGCGTATTTAGTTCACATACCTCTGCCATGTGTGTCAGTCTTTCATAGGGTGTAGGGTGTTTGCAGAGAGCGGCACGGCTTTAGAGACGACGTACAGTGGAGTAGTTATCCTGGTGAAAATTAGTTTTAATAGTTTTAAACGTTGGAATGTACTCAGATTCTCTTAATTATTTACGTTAATATCCAAAAATCTACTTCATTATCAACCTTAGGGAGGCACCTGGGGTGACAAAATATGTTTCTGTCGTTCAGTTCGCTCCGCGTCCACGCGTCTTTCTGCAGCTTCAGGTATTTGGGCTCGAAAATTGTAACATCGACTCTTGAGATGGCCATAATTTGCTAGTTATATTTTGGTGGAGAGGTGATGCCAGGATTGTTTCTTTTATAGTAGTGAAATGCCTCGTCACGAACACAATTGTTCCAAAAATAATTGTTTACCATACTTTCAGGCATTATTTTTAATAACACCGCAAGGCTCTGGAGTATCTTTCCGCTGAAACGCTTTGCTTCTTAGTTGACTTGCCAATACAATGCCGTCTAGGTGTAAATGCGCGAACCGCAAAACCTAAATAATATAATTATTTATATGCTGCCTGATCTTTTTGACATGTCTGAAATAACATACACAATTTGTTGACATTAATGGCCGTAATTTGGCAGATTCTAAATGTTACAGTATTTCATATTCGTTAAATTACTGCTGTTAATGTCAACAAACGGTGTCCGCTACTTCGGACATGATCGAAAGGTCGGACACCATATCAATAAGTGTAACACATGCAGGCAATGGACAGTTTCAATGCGGACCCATTCAGACGCTCGATCCGTTGCGGAAATCCACTACGTTTGTCCGTCATTTTTGGAGTATTGCTGCCCAGTGTGGGATCCTTATCAGGTGGGTTTGACGGAGGACATCGAAAGAGTTCAAAGAAGGGCAGCTCGTTTCGTATTGTCGCGATACACGGAGACAGCGTTACGTAAATGATACAGGATCTGGGATGGGAATCATTACAACAACGACGCTTATCGCTGCGGCGTGGGCTGCTTACGAAATTACAATCGCCAACATTCTCCTCCAAATGCGAAAATATATTGTTGACTCCCACTTACATAGGTAGAAATGATCATCAGAATAAAGTACGAGAAATCAGAGCCCGAACCGAGAGATTCAGGTGTTCATTCTTCCGCGCGCTATTCGAGAATAGAATGGGAGATAAAATAGTATAACGGTGGTTCGATGAACCCTCTGCCAAGCACTTAAATGTGTTTTGCAGAATATCCCATTTACATGTAGATGTAGATGTTGAAACGCTCGATCCTTTGCGGAAATCCAGTAAAGGCTGCGAGCAAATGGAATCAATGGGCTGGGGGTTAGAAATTGAGAAATTGTGTTGCGAGGGAAGCGTGCCTGGATAGCCTAATTGGTTACGGCGATCGCGGGCCCAAACCGAGAATTCCTGGTTCGAATCCCGATCTAGCAAAAATTTTCAGTTTCGTACTTCTTTCAACGCCCCTAAACTGTCGAAATGTTTCAACTAAACACTAAATAATATGCTGAGCAGAGGCTGAGTCCAGAGTTCATGTAACACTTAGTCCATTAGATTTCGAGAATGCAGCCGCGTAAAATTCACTTATTCTGCTGATATTTCGGCCACATACATTCCGGCCAACTTCAGAGTGAGTCGATGACTGTCGACGAGGTGCCGGGCGCGGCCTTATAAGCCTGATCACGGTGGCAATGCGCGTGCGCGTCACAGATGCTGGTTTACTGCATATCGAAGTACTCAAACGCGTGCGCCCCCCGTGGCGGAAGCGCTCTGGTGTTCACTTATCGATATATGCTCGACGGCGGCAACACCTTCACGTCTTCTCTGTGATTTCAATACTCCAAGTGCAGGGTTCCAAGCTTTGTCTAAATTAAAACCTTTATCTCTGTTTAATGAGTTGTTGGCCAGTCTAATTTCAATATACCAAGGTACCTGTACAGGATTCTCTTTCTCTAATTGGCCAACATTTTGACAAGGATATCACCGCCTTATTTGAACATGTACTGACGTCATCTTAATTCCAGTTTAATGGTGACTTTTATGAACAGATTGACGGAGTTGCTATGGGAAGCCCCCTATCCCCTCTGGTAGCGAATTTCTTTATGGAAGACTTCGAGGACAAGGCTCTGGACTCGGCAAGTTTTAAACCAACGGTCTTCTGGAGGTACGTGGATGACACGTTTATAGTATGGCCTCATGGGAAGGATGAGTTACATCGATTTCTTGACCATCTGAACTCCATCCACGCTAATATCATATTTACTATGGAAATGGAAAAAGATGGCTGCCTCCCTTTTTTGGATGTACTTGTTCTTCGAAAAGCTGATGGTACATTAGGACATGCAGTATATCGGAAACCATCCCATACGAATCTGTATTTACATGCCAGTACCTGCCATCATCCCTCACAAACCGCAGGGGTCCTTAAAACATTGGTGCACAGAGCACATTGTATATCAGACGATGACAACTTGCAGGAAGAGCTCACACACCTGAAGAGTATTTTCAAAGCAAATGGATATTCACAGCAACAGATTCGCAGAGCATTCGACGTGAGTCGAAGAATGCAAGCACGAGACGTGGAAGAAGAAGACGAAAATAATAGTTATAGATCAAGAGCCTTCTTAACTTACGTGGGCGCTCTTTCGTCAAAGATAAGCCGCATTCTCGACAAACATCGTGTTAAGGTTATTTTCCGGCCACCAGTGAAGATTGCAGCCTTACTAGGGTCAGTGAAGGATGATTTGTTGGTTCGCAAGTCAGGTGTGTACCAGATCCCTTGCGGAAATTGTGATAATTCATATATAGGCCAGACAATACGCACTGTCCACGAGAGATGCGTTGAACACAGAAGATATACCCGCCTATTGCAGCCAGACAAGTCAGCTGTGGCTGAACATTGCATAGAAACTGGTCATTCAATGAACTATAGCGATGTGAAGATTTTGACACCCATATCTTCGTTTTGGGATGCTATATTTAAGGAAGCTGTTGAAATTAGACTGGCCAACAACTTATTAAACAGAGATAAAGGTTTTAATTTAGACAAAGCTTGGAACCCTGCACTTGGAGTATTGAAATCACAGAGAAGACGTGAAGGTGTTGCTGCCGCCGAGCATATATCGATAAGTGAACACCGGAGCGCTCCCGCCACGGGGTCGCACGCGTGTGAGTACTTCGATATGCAGTATACCAGCATCTGTGACGCGCACGCGCATTGCCACCGCGATCAGGCTTATAAGGCCGCGCCCGGCACCTCGTCGACAGTCTTCGACTCACTCTGAAGATGGCCGGGAGGTACGCGGCCGAAATATCAGCAGAAGAAGTGAATTTTACGCGGTTGCATTCCCGAAATCTAATGGACTGTACATTACGCCGTGAAAATTGAAAATGCACATGTAACACTTATTTGGCTATTATCACTGCATTTGACAGAAAATAAGGTTGTAGCTGGAAAATAGTGATCCATTCCATGTTTCCACTACAATAGACTTTCTGTTTCCTTGTACGAAGTAATATTATACCATGCTTCATATTTGTGTGAATGCGATAAACACCTTTCTAATTATCTACTTAAAAATTAGAAAAAGATTTTCGTGTATAACATTAAAGGTGTTTTCTATGTAATCAGCAGTTATACAGTTTACATTGTTGGCAATTCTTCCCTGAGTACTTTACTTTTAACATCCAAAATAGGCACGAAAATGGACATTTGTTCTTCATCAACAACGTCGCATGATTCATGTAGTGTTATGGCGTAGAAAGGTGCCTTTTGGAAAACCCAAAATTTCGGTTCCCCTTGTATTACTTCTTGCCGACAGTGGAATGCCTCGGATTGCGGCAACACCATCCTATTTCTCTTCGAAAAGTGCCTTGACCACTTGCAACAAACGTTCTTTCACTATCTCAGTGTCTGAAAATGGTGTTTATTAAGCGTCCAACACACACGCATCGCTGCTACTGCAGTTTTTTCTTGCTCGCTCATAGAGCGAACTAGGAAGGCAGTGTTTCTCTTGTAAGACGCTAGATATGCCTGGAGTTTTCCTTTTTCGTGCTTTATTACCCGGAGGATAATTTTTAGAGAACTGCAGATGAGTGGTTCCGTAGTGTCGCTTTAAATTGGCACTTTTAAGTTGTGTTGCATATAAGGCAAACTGGGACAGCTGCTGGCGTATTAGGCAGCGTAAAACAATATTGTTCAATCCACTCAGTCAAAAACTCCCTATTTTCACTATCAGATTTATGCTTTTTAGGACCCATAACGATGTAACCCTCGGTAATAATGAAAAACTATGTAGGAGATCGCAACGACTACTGCAAAAGTGGCGGGTAAAGTGGTGTACTTTATTTACGGTCGTTCAGTGTAAAAGTACTGCCACCCGGCACGTAGCACGTGCAGACGCTTCGCAAAGGAGCCGCTTCATTGTCAACCATCGAGCCACCTAGTGAACTCGCCAGAAGCAGCTTTAACCTTTCGTTCGAGTTACGAGCACTAAAATGGCGCTTATGACCCCTTTCACACCGGAGGCCGTGCATCTGGATGCAGTGGGCCGCTGGTCTTTGGCACACACAGCCCATGTCCGACTCACTGCAGCCTGTCTTCGGCTCAAATGCAGAGTGCGGAAAAGAAAGCAATGGATCCACACAATACCTAGTTCTCGATTAAGCTTTGGAGCTTTTCATTGCCCTCACGGAACACTTCGAGCAGATCCTTACGCTGTAAGATGTCTGTCTTTCAAAAATAGATTGTTTAAATACCGTCTATCTAGAACTTGACGAGTTGTTGAATATTCATTTGGAATATTGTCGAATTTTTTATCGACCACTGAATCTGTGCCTTGATTTTGCAGAATACATTATAAAGTGTTGCGTTCTGCTACACAATTTTGTTCGCATTAGGGGTGGAATAAAATTTGAAGATTGGCTCTGTTAGTAACTGCAGATCGATTGCAGAGAAAACTATACCCAATAAATTTGCAAAGTACTTCGTCAGCAGTTCATAACAACGCGAATGTCAGTATTCTCGAATGTAGGCTTTAATAAATGAAAAGCCTACGGAGAAAACAAGGTAAGTCAAATTCTGCACATTTTGGAATGGAGCGCAGCGCACGTTAATCTCCCTGATATTTGAAACGATTTTTAACTGCGTTTACTATCGATGACTAGCTTTCACAATATGACATAAACGGATTTCCAGGTCTTGACCGCGGAAGGTCAATAACTGGACTGCCAAAAGTATTTGGAAACTATAACTTATGTTCTAAAATTTTTAAAAAATATATCTTTCTATAGATAACATTTGATTAAGAAACCAGGATTTAAACTGTAAGACATACGCAGGGGCAGATATAGACTCTGACCATAACTTATTGGTAATGAACTGTATATTGAAACTTAAGAGACTGCAGAAAAGTAGAAAAGTTTGGAGATGGAACCTGGACAAACTGAAGGAACCAGAGGTGGTTGAGGGTTTCCGAGGGAGCATTAGACAAGGATTGGCTGAAAGGGGCGAATATAATAATGTAGAAGGAGAATGAGTAGCTCTGAGAGATAGTGAAAGCAGCAGAGGATCATATAGGCAGAAAGACAAGGCCTACTAGAAATCTCTGGATAACACAGGGTATACTGGACTTAATTAAGAAGAGGACAAATAAAATGCATTGATTGACGAAGGCAAAAGGGACTATAAAGCCTGAAAAATGAGATTGACAGGAAGTGCAGACTGGCTAAGCAGGAGTGGCTAGAGGACAAATTCAGAATAATGTGTAACCATGGGAAAGATAGATACCACCTACAGGAAAATATAAGAGACGTTTGGAGACAAGGAAAGCAATGGTATGACTATCAACAACTCATACGGAAAATTAATACTACGCAAAGAGGGGAAAGCTGAAATGTGCAAGGAATATATAAAGGGCCTGTGCAAAGGAAACTTCAAGGTAGTATTCCAGAAATGGAAGGCAAACTGGGGGAAGAGGAAATAGAAGATACGATACTGCGAGAAGAATTCGATTAATATCGTTAGGACAGCCAGTCATGAAGAAATTGCTCCACCTGGTATGAAAGATGTATGAGGCAGGCGAAATACTCTCCGACTTCAAGAAGAATATCGTAATTACAAAGAAAGCGAGTGCAGACAAATGTGAAAATTACAGAATTATAAGTTTAACAAGTCATGGTTGCAAAATATTAACATGAATTATTTACAGACGATGGAAAAACTTGTGGAATCCAACCTCAGGAAAGATCAGTTTAGACATAGGAGAAATCCACAGGAGGTAAGACTCACATTACGACTTATGTTAGGCTAAGGAAAGGCAAAGCTACGATTTAGCATTTGAAGATTTGGAGAAAGCTTTTGTCAAGATGACGGGAATAAACTCGTTCAAATTCTGAAGATAACAGGGGCAAAATATAGCTTATTGGAGTCGAAGGTCATGAAAGGGTCGCAGAGGTTGGGAAGGGGATAAGTCAGGGTTGTAGCCTTTCCCTAATATTATTCAATTTGTGCATTCCGCAAGCCGTCAAAGAATGGAAGGAGACATTTGGAGAGGGAATTAAAGTTCAGGGAGAAGAAATGAGAACCTTGCGGTTGGCCGATGACATAGTAATTCTGTAAGAGACCGCAAAGGATATGGAAAAGCGACTGAATGGAATAGACAGTGTCTTGAAAAGAGGTTATAAAATAAACATTTACAAAAGTAAAACAAGGATAATGAAATGGAACGTCAGAAAGTCAGGAGATGCTGAAGGAATTGATTAAGTAATGGGATAATAAAAATAGTACAAGAGTTTTGTTATTTGGGTAGCCGAAGTAAAGAATATAGAATGGAGAATGGGTAAGGGAAGAAAAGCGATTCTGAAGAAGCGACTTTTGTAGACATCCAATATCAATTAAAATGTTAGGAAGTCCCTTCGGAGAGAATTTGTCTGGAGTGTAGCACACTATGGGAGTGAAACGTGGACGATAGGGAGTTTTAGACAAAAAGATGATAGAAGCTTTTGAAATGTGGTGCTATAGACGAATGATGAAAATTAGATGGGTATATCACATAACTAATGAGGAGGTGCTTAACCGAATTGGGGAGAAAAAGAGTTTGTGGCATATCCTGACTAAGAGAAGAGTTAGATTGGTGGAACGCATTCTGAGACATCAAGGAATTGTCGACATAGCATTAGAGGGACGTGTGTTGGTAAAAATCGTAGAGCCAGACGGAGGGGCGAATACAGTAAGCATGTAAAGATACACTAGAATTTCGTTTTATTTTATTTATTATTATTATTTTTTTATTTATTATTTATTTATTATTAGCGATGCTTATCGCCTCCGGTTCCCTATAGCTCGCAATATAACTGACTTAATTTCGTTCGTCATTTTTTACTTCCAGACAAGCGAGAGTACGGAACCGCGATCATAGTTTTGATCACTCTCTCGTCTGTGTTCGTTACGTATAGACGTCTTCCATTCAATGTAAGTAATTGCGATGCAATCTGTTGTTGAAATATATTGCTTTTATTTAAAAGGTGAGAGCAAGGTGTGGGCAATTCAGACTTCCAAAACTTGTGAAACCGTGAAGGAGATTGAACAGGAATTCCTTGCAAAATTTTGGTTCCCTGCTACACAAGAGCACCTGCGGAATCAAGTATAGAATCCGCAACTATTTACCGAACGCAATGGTAATCTGAGGAAATATGTTGAAAAATATATTAATAAGTCAAAACCACTTGGCTACCGAGAAGTGCTTCTGGTGATAATGGCCAAACTGCCGACAGACCTGCGACTCGAACTCGCACACGCTCTCGAGCACAATTTAGAAAGTTTTTTCAATTACGTTGACACGCTGGATTTAATTTTTGAAGATCGGCGTGCACATTTTGGTAACTGGCATGCAAACCAATATGGCTTTAAAACTTCAATAATAATAATAAGAGCGGAATCCTACATAACAACTACAATAATGGCAGTAGCCAGCTTGTGCCATATTATTCGCCAGCCCAATGTTTACAAAACGTGCCACATCCACCTCAGCTGCAGCAGCCAGCATTTATTAATGCCTCTGGCCAACAACAGCCGCAACAGCTGACGAGCGATACACGCAGCAGAAATGTGCCACACAATGCGCCTAATGGCAGGAATTATTATCGCCGCAGACAGGACAATAGGTTCAATCCAGGGTATTTCGGAAATAACAAGTGTCTGTGGTGTTGCACAAGTCCAAAGTGCGCGCCACCTACTTTCGCCGCGCGCCGCCATGCACGCACGGTGCGGCGTTCTTACGACGTCAGCCACGAGCGCCCTCTGTTACAAATCCGCTCGTGGCCAACACTGAACGACATCGTTCACTTGGGACTGAGATAGGAACCAGTTAACACTTCGGAATCAGATAGGCACCAGTGAAGACTTGGCTGTCAGATAGGCACTAGGCAGGCCTCTAGCTCAACTATGTATCAGCGTTCTGCAGTACTGAGCTATATAAAAGTTAAGTATTGTATAAATTCTGTGCAATATATATCTCGTTCTAATTTACTCTAGTGTTACTAGTTTCTGCTGTCCCACTGGCTGCTCACCTCCGTACCTGCACAAGCGTGCTACCTTTATTCCTGTGTCGGTCTTCCTACTCGGCCACCGACACCTACGACGGAAACGAGGCACAAAAGTGGCGACGAGGCTGAGACACAAAAGTGGCGACGAGGAGTGATAGACGAACCGTGGACCAGGCCACTTGCAACAGCCAGACAGCAGTAGTTGGAGCACGCAGAAATTGCACCCGCCCTCCCACCCTTATTATAAGAATTTTGGGGGAAGATATTTTGTTACGTGTTTTGTGGACTTTTTTGTTGCAGAGTGTCCTGTTTCCTATTGCATTTGTGTTTTGTTATAATTTACTTCTACGCGCGGCGACTAATCAGTCAGCATGGCCACTACCCCGAACCCAAACTTATTGGAAATTATTCAGTTACAGACGGCGCAAATCAAGCAACTACTGCAGGCTGTGTCGCAGTTGACGGCACTGGCAGCTAACCAACAACAAAACCAGCGGTCGCTGCAGCAGCCCACACCTGCCGCTGCGCCGCTCCCTACGTTCCGCCAGTACAACGAACATGAGGAAGAATGCAGTGACTATTTCGCGCAGTTTCAAGAAGTCGTCGCGGCTTATCAAATTACAGGTTAAAAGCTGTACGTGTGTTGTGGAATGTTGAACCTATCGTTAAATCAGACAATAAATTGTTCATTAACACAGCTATTTGGTTTAATTATGGCCCTGATATTGATGTATAAGAAACAGTGCATTAAACTGATTATGTGCGCAACGGATATTTTAACAAAACAACTGTGACATATAACCTTTTGAAACAGACACTGACTATACTCAAAAATTTTGACTGCGAGAAAGATATAAGAAAAACCACAAATCACTTTCTTAATGTTTGACTGTGAGAATTTATGTAGATCAGTTTCTAATTATTGAAATTTAAATTAACTATCATTTTACTATGGCACCAATAATGAAATATGTTCAATAATATTATTCAAATCAACACTCCACTAAATCAACTAATTATCAAATGAAGGAAGTAGGTTAATTTTTTAACTACGTAAATGAAATATGAAACAGGGTTAAGTTACTTATTATTGATAATCAGCATTACATTACCTACATAATACAACTTCTGACTTGCTGGCAAAGCAGCCTCTGCTCTACATCGGAGCCATACACACAACCCAACCGCTCTCTAAGCGAGCTGAACCACTAGTGCAACTCTCTCTCAGTGCGAGCTACAATGCTATGCAATACATGATCTTTGCCAGAGATGAAACTTTACACATATCGATACATACAGTAGAAGAGATATTATACATTTTCTTGCAAGCAAGTTACTCGATACAAAACAGGAGGCACAATATTAGACATTTTCTTATAAAAATAATTTTTTATGGACACGTTTCATCACCCCCCTCCTACCTATTAAAATTTTGTAGGGTGGGTGATGCCAATGGCATTGCCTAGCCAGCAAAATTACTGAATTTCAAGTCCAATTATTCATTAATGACATCCAAAATATAACATGAAAAATATGAAAACCTGATAAACATTTTTATACAAGATATTCAAGATCAAAACAACAGATGGAGTACATAGAAAATTAAAAAAAAATGTGACAGTCATAAATACATGCCATTTTACAGAACAGTACCATCAAAAGTCACGCATGGAGTGGTACAGGGTGTGACAGGCATAAGCAAATGTCAAAATTTACAGAACATCAGCAATAAGTGGAATATATGACAATTATACATAATGGTAAACATAAGTATATATAGAATTTCAGAAAACATAGTTTGACAAATGATATAGTGGAGAAAATGAGATAGCTAGAAGTAATACACAAATGGAAAAAAATATACAATAATAAACATGAACATATACAAAGTTTTACAAAAGATAGTTTAACTAATGTCATCATTTTTTTAAACATAAAATAAACATTCGTATCTTGTGCACAATGTAGTCTATGTAAATTTTTAGTGCACTTAGTATAAGATAAAGTGTCAGTTTTGTATTCTGTGATGCATTTAAAATGCCATACTTTCATGGATGCTAGAACATACATGTAAAATTTTTGACTACATAGGCTTCTGATCATGTACAAAATAATGTTACTGCTTCAGCACGATAGGATTTCAATATAACGTTTGTCAATCGAATAGGCACAATGACATTTCAGACTAAGTATATGTATCTATCAAGAGCACAATTTTATTTTGGTCACTGAATGTAAAAGAACCATGAAATATACCTAAACACTGGTAATGAACCTGTGGACAACGTTTGCAATGGGAGGCACTGAATAGTATATGCACACGAATAGCACATTAGCTCCTAACATTCATTTTAGGTCTGCACACGAACACAAAACACTGTAAGATTACACCACACTGTAGGCGGGCTGGCTGGTTGCATTGAAGTGGAAGTCATGGGGAAAAGGTTCTGATGTATTCCTCCATGCAATTCGACAACCAAGTGTGCTCCAACCAACGGAGCTATTAGCAGACTGCATCAGCATAGCCAAAATTAGAGCAAAATGGTGGTGGTTGGCCAAGGCTGCAATGGACAGTACTGTGTGGCCAAACATCATCCAACAAACATCTTCATTAAAAGGCCCAAAATCGGTGGTGTATAGTAACTCGTCCATTGTTCTGTGTGCATTCTGGAATCTCGTGTGCGAAATCGCCACTTCCCATGCGTGTCCAAAGTACATGAAATAAAGCATTTTACACACAAATTAGTAACATAGTCATGATATTTCAGTTTAGACTGAAAGAAAAGTCATTGATTAGAACATATCTACAGAAATATTTTCCCACAAATTCAAGTGGTACAGATGGGGTCATGGTATTAAACCATATTTTTACATTACAGGTAGGGTCTTGAAGACGGATACATTTGAATACTAATGAGTAATTTAATTCTTATATTAGAGTATCTACAACATTAGTGTCATTTCATATAAGCACAAGGCTTTACATACTATGTACATATTGCTTTACAAACACATAATCGTATGAAATACATTGAGGGTGCTTGTCATCAATTTGGCATTAGGTCATGTAAAGTAAATTTGTTGTCATAATGAAATAACTTAAATTGACATTCCAATTACCATTAGTTCATATCTCTTTAAATTAATATATATCACTATGGTGGTGATTACATTACCACCAAATTATAACACTTAAATTACATAAGTTGCCATGGCCAGGCTTTTGTCTCAACTGAGCTACATATTTCATTGCCTTAAGGTATAACACATCAGGGTACTTTCGTGAGAATATCAAAAGAGGTTCAAGTCATCAGGTCATGTCTGTGTCTGTCTGAGTCAACAGTAGGGTCAAACAAAACAATTAGTGCAAATTTTGGCACAGTAATAGATGTACATCACAGTAAATCATCCAATAACATAAACACAGACGTAATATTCGTTAGGCATAGCTGCAGATTTTCGTCAACAAGATCATCAATAAAATTTGGAAGATAGCAGTAAGCAAAAGCAAAATATCTCTGTGCATTATCTTTCTAGACTTAACTAGGCGCAATTTATGGCATAGCTGCAAGTTTGCAAGAGAGATGGCTGTGTGCAACGTATAAGCATAACCATACATTGTCATTGAGCTTCATTATAAAATTAATTAGCATAGTGGTAGGGCTTAGGTATATAATTAGTGAGCATAGCGGTAAACTTTGATTACAAGAGCAATACGCATAGCTGCAAGCATAATTAGAAATATTCATTACACATAATTACAAATAATTACAGAGCATCAGAAGGATATGAATCTCACCAATCACACATGCCATTGAAGGCACAATGCATCAACATACAAAATGGTGCACATAAGCACAAAGAGAAAACACAAAAGGGCAGTGCGAGTAAGCACATAAGAAAAGAACAGAACATAGCATCATTAGCAACATAGCGATTCTCCTCATAATTGCTTCATAATCATTGTATAATCTCGTCCACATAATTACATTTATCAAACATCTTTGACTGTTACCAATACCTTCCTTACCATCATTTATCCATAAACAATAATGCATTTTAAAGACCACCATGACATATTGTGTATTGCCTTACTCATCATCCTCCATAATGTCCTTGGCTTACAAAATGCTTATGTCAACTCAAAATCTTCTTCACTCGCTCAGAACTTCGTAAGTTATGCAATTAGTAACACAGAAGAGAAATCTGATATTTTCTGAAACATAGGAACTTGATTAGATTACACAATCAAAAATTTCCATTAATTTTATTTGTCTTGCACAGCCACAGAGTTCGTTATATGCAAATTGCAAGATAATCAAAGTTTCGTATGACAATATCCCAGCGTAGCACAGAGCATAAGTATTCAGAGTTAGAGAAAAGTAACAGTGAGAAAAAGAGGTAGATAGAGAGCACTAAGGAAAAGCGGAAGAATAGTGACACTCAGCTCGAGAACGGGGCACCAATCGCCACTTGGTGTGTCCAAAACAGATTAATGGACTCTCTACCCCATCTTTATTCCTTGAAAATCCTTTTTGATGAATTAGAGCGTGGATTAGCAGGTCTGATTTCAATGTTTTGCTCTTGTCTTTCTGGGGTACGCGATCTGCTTTGGCCCTGATTTGTGTTTTCGTATCGTGGAAGGCGATCACGAGAATTATCGCGTGTGCCCTCCCGACTACGCTTCTCAGCGTTATTGTTGTGATTTTCAGTCTCGCGATCACTATCAGTATTGCGTCTATCACGCCAATTAGTATCATTCGAAGTATTGCTGTTATGATAGTAATTATTGTAGCGTCCTCCGCGACCAAAACCACCACCTCGGTTGCGGCCACGAAAACTTCCACGGTTAATTTCACGATCATGAAAATCACCGTTCTCATTGTCGCGACTTTGTTTGTAAGATTCATTAGTAAAAGAATTATTTTTTGGTTTATCGTCGTGCTCTGAATAACGTTTAGTACGCGGCGGGCTTTGTTGCGACCGGCGATCATATTTGTTTGTTTCAAAATATCGACTGCGCGTGGAATTTTCCTCGTCTTCTTCCTCTAAGTCTTGTAAGAGATTTCTAAAGGCTTCAATATCATTCTTGCATCGTGCCGCAATGGCAATTTGACGCAAGTGTAGAGGCAATTTGTTCAAACAAATTCTGATTAATTCCGCAGGGCAGTAAGGTGCCGATAAAAATTGATTTTTGTATACTAAGTTTTGGAAATATTCCACTGGGCTCGAGAAATTTGATCGCTCAAAAGTTTTGAATGTCGCAATACTGTTTTTAACGCGGTCTTGTGCCGCTTCCGACCAGTATGCGGATAGAAATGAGCGTCGAAACTGATTCTCGCTATAGCACTCTTGTGCAATAGCTCTCATTCTGGTGGCTGGCTCGCCTTCCAGATAACCACATATAAATTCTAATCTGTGCTCAAGTGGCCAATTCGGGGGAAGACAATAATCGAATTGCTGCAACCACTCTTTAGGGTGCAAGTCATTCGGAGAGTTTTTAAATGTCTTGAATTTACGTACAGTCAGGAAATGCTTGTAGTCAAACGCTTCCTTTCGCCCGTGCGGCGTAAGTGGGCGTAAACTACGCACTGCGTCTTCATTGTTGTTACTACAAGGTACACTTCGTTCACGTACCAAGCGACCTACTTGAGTCGAATCATCATTGTCATTTTCGTTCAAATTTTCTTCTACATCTTCGTATGCATTTCCATAAGTGTGGTCAAATTTCCTCTCTATTCGCGCCACGCGATCATCTAATTTCCTGACCTCAGCCTTGTATTGCTGATTAATGGTCATTTGACCTTGTTTGAAACGGTCAAGGGCGAGATATTCATTAGTTTCATTAAACGGGGTAGGATGCGTTACATCAGAACTTTTGTCACTGTTATCACTGATTTGGGTAATTTTAACAGTAATATCCTCAAACTGTTTATTAATTTTATTGATCTGTTCAGTCGTGACTGACTGGAAGTTCTGCAGCTTTTCATCAATTAGATTACTCTGCTGCTTCAATTGAGCGAGTTCAGTAGTTTCCATATTTTCGACTCGTGACGCAAAGCTTTCCATATTTTCCACTCGTGACGCTAGGCTTTCCACTACCGGGTTAATCTCGTCGCGAATATCTTGTCTTATTTGCTGAGATTCACATTTGAAAGTATTGAGCAGTTGTTCCCTGAACCGGTTGTTGTCCTCATTTATTCTATTAAAACTACTTTGAATACTCGCAAACCTCGAATCGCACGTCTGTTCTATTTTCTCAAGTTTTTCATTTAATTTCTGAGATTGTAATTGATTATTGTCAAGTTTTTCATTTAATTTCTGAAATTGTAATTGACTATTCTCAAGTTTTTCACTTAGTTTCTGAGACTGTGCCTCATTTAACTTAGAGAGCTTTGACAATAAAATTTGCATGAAGTCATTTGGTAATACGTTTTCCATAGCTGTCGCACATGTATTTTTTGTAGCAGAGCTAGGCGGAACCGATGGATTATTTTCCGCAACCACGTTACAAGAATCGGAATTCTGTATTGTCGAATCCTGTACTTTGTCATTATCCATATTGTCTGTTCCTGAACTAATCTGTTCCGCGTTTTCGGACACGGTATTTACTGTCGTGTTTGTATCAGTGCAGTGAGAAGACTCTTGTAAAAATTCAGCTTCTCTCCTTGCATCATTCAAGGTCTCATTTTCGGAAGCAGATTTAGCATCAGCGCGGACTCTCCTATTCTTCGACATTGTTAACAGAATTTTGCAGTAAAGTGACCAATAATATTTATTTTCACCTACTTAATATTTTTTGAAAATTACACACAGTAATTATGAGAGAACAATAGGCTGAATCGGGCAAGTGCAACATACAATCACAATCGAGATTACGCGAACCGTTAATTATCACACGAGTTCCGCGGTACTAGAACTTTCATCACAACAAACATCAGACAATATAAAAGAGAGGCTTGTTCAGTAGTAATGCAATTATTTGTATATTCAATTCATCTACTATAAACAATACTACACAATCTCAAGAATGGTAAGTAACAGACTACAGAAACAATTACTATGCTACTGTTGCTATAACAGAGGATGGTGCTACAAAAATTAAATTAAGAGCCAAAAGGTAAGTTGGTTAGTGGAAAAGACAAACTAACTGAAATAAGACTACGTATCTAACTACGTCACGACCCTGTTTATGAACTATCCTGGCAGAAAGGGCGCCAGATAAAAGCTGTACGTGTGTTGTGGAATGTTGAACCTATCGTTAAATCAGACAATAAATTGTTCATTAACACAGCTATTTGGTTTAATTATGGCCCTGATATTGATGTATAAGAAACAGTGCATTAAACTGATTATGTGCGCAACGGATATTTTAACAAAACAACTGTGACATGTAGCCTTTTGAAACAGACACTGACTATACTCAAAAATTTTGACTGCGAGAAAGATATAAGAAAAACCACAAATCACTTTCTTAATGCTTGACTGTGAGAATTTATGTAGATCAGTTTCTAATTATTGAAATTTAAATTAACTATCATTTTACTATGGCACCAATAATGAAATATGTTCAATAATATTATTCAAATCAACACTCCACTAAATCAACTAATTATCAAATGAAGGAAGTAGGTTAATTTTCTAACTACGTAAATGAAATATGAAACAGGGTTAAGTTACTTATTATTGATAATCAGCATTACATTACCTACATAATACAACTTCTGACTTGCTGGCAAAGCAGCCTCTGCTCTACATCGGAGCCATACACACAACCCAACCGCTCTCTAAGCGAGCTGAACCACTAGTGCAACTCTCTCTCAGTGCGAGCTACAATGCTATGCAATACATGATCTTTGCCAGAGATGAAACTTTACACATATCGATACATACAGTAGAAGCGATATTATACATTTTCTTGCAAGCAAGTTACTCGATACAAAACAGGAGGCACAATATTAGACATTTTCTTATAAAAATAATTTTTTATGGACACGTTTCAAGGTCAGAGAGTGAAGAACCTTTTCTTATCGATTGTAGGAACTCCAACTTTCGTGTTACTGCAGAATCTTTTCCCCCACGCATAACCTCGTGATCTAGAATTCGATCAAATTGTAGATGCACTGAATGCTCATTACAACAGAAACGTTATCGTAGCTGCGGCGCGGTACCGATTTTTCAAACTTAAAAAATTGCCGGAGCAATCACACCAGGGATGGATTACGGAATTGAAGGGCTTAACCCGCAAATGTAAATTTACTTGCTCTTGTGGACTTTCTTATAGTGACGTTATGTTGAGGGATGCAATTACACAGAACATTCAGGACCCCAAAATTAGGGCAGCAATTCTGAAACAGTCTGACCCTTCATTAGACAGTGTACAGCTGCTTAAAGAAGCACATGATACTTTTGACTTAGCAGATGTAGAAATGCAAAGCCACTCTGTATACTCAGTGCGCCGGAACGATCGCTTTCGTAGTCACAGTTCTCAGTATTTAAATTCTACTGGCCGTGCTGAACAGACAGTGAACAGTTGCCAGTGTAAGAGTGTGACACAAAGTCCGCCCCGTCGTGTTAGAAACAGTAATTTGAATAACGGGTGCCAACGTTCATTTCAGAAAATGTACTTAAGTCTTGCCCCCAGTGTGTATCTCGCCACAAGCGTGCGCATTGCCCAAGCCGCAACGCAACCTGTTATCAAAGTGGCAATTTGGGACACGTTCAGTCCGTGTGTATGCAGCATAAAAATTTAAAGAACAGTGCCATTAGGAACAGTGATTCGCAAAGTGCGAGAACAGTGCATGCAGTAAATGTCATACACGCTGTGGACTTGAACAGTGCTTTGCTTGAATCTCAAATGCAAGACATTTCTGCGCCTATGGCAAAACTATTTAGTGAGCCACGTAGCAAGCGCCGACGAGCGCGTAAAACTGTGCAACGGAAAAGGGTTCGGGACAACCAAAAAGACTATGTACAGTGCAAATCTGTCGTGAACCTAGTGCCTTCTGCAACTGCTCTTTGTAATAGTGCCCAGTACTGTGTAGCTAGTGACAGTAGATTTCATGTAGCTACTCAAAAGTTTAGTGCAGTAGTAATTAATCTGTAGTAGCCTCGTAATGCGCGGACGCCGATCCGGCGGTAGTGCCATTTAGTGACAGTGTTGTTAATCCGCTGTGTGCCGATACTGCGCCGCCTCCTACCGCGTGCAACTCGCGCATGCCCAAGTGCAGAAAACAAACTGTAGCAGACGTTGCCCACATTCGCGCACCTGTCGAGCACCACAAGCAAAAACTTTTTGTGACACTTTCAATAGAACATAAGACTGTGCAATTTCAGCTTGATACTGGTTCTGCTGTCACTTTAATGAATAAAGACACTAATGAACTACTGGGTTCGCCAAAATTGTCGCCGTGTCAACAAGTGCTAACAGCTTATACAGGTCAAAATATTCCCAATGCTAGGAACGTGTAGCCTGCCTGCCGCTTTTCAAGGTGTAACAAAAGCAGTTGCTTTTGTAGTTCTTCAGCCCAAATCTACACAGAACATTTTTGGACTAGATGCATTTGACTTGTTTGGTTTATCAATTCAAAGAGATGTGCTTCAAATTTCGTCAGTAGTGCCTCAGGACAAAATCAATGCATTGTGTGACAAATACAGTGACTTGTTTTCGCCCGAACTAGGTTGTGCAAAAGACTTCGTGGCACATGTAACTTTAAAGGAATCTGCAGTACCAAAATTTCGTAAAGCTAGACCAGTGCCTATCGCAATTCGTGATGCTGTTGCTGCAGAACTTCAACGTTGGCAAGATAGTGGTGTGATTTCTTCTGTTTCTGCGAGTCAGTGGGCCTCGCCTATAGTAATTATACCCAAGCCGTCAGGAAAACTTCGTCTCTGTGCGGACTTCAAATCAACAGTGAACAGTCAAACAATTGTAGACACTTATCCCCTGCCCAGACCTGACGAACTAATGTGCAAATTAGGACAGTCTCGCTTCTTTTCTAAGATTGATTTAGCAGAGGCATACTTACAGATTCCGCTCGATGACGAGTTAAAACAGTTTTTCGTAATTAATACTCACATGGGCCTTTTTTCAATTTCAACGCCTACCCTTTGGCAGTTGTTCCGCCCCCGCTATTTTTCAGCGCTTTTTGGAACAGCAGACAGTTTCTGTACCGTGTTGCTCGAACTATTTAGATGATATTGTGGTATCCGGACGTACAGTCTAAGAACATTTATCAAACCTGGAGTGCCTTTTCAAAATGTTGACTGCAGCAGGTCTACGTTGCAATAAAGCAAAGTGTTCGTTTTTCCAAACTGAAATAGAGTACCTAGGCCACGTGATTAATGCCCAAGGAATCCATCCCTTACAGTCACATCTTCGAGCAATCAAAGACTTGCCTCCTCCTAAGAATGTGCATGAATTGCAAGCAGTAATGGGAAAGCTGAACTATTATTTCAGATTTATTCCAATGCCTCTCAGATTGCAGCTCCACTGCATCACTTACGTAGGAAGAATGTTCCTTTTGTATGGTCTAAAGATTGTCAGGTTGCCTTTGACAAACTAAAGTCTGCACTACTCAGTGATGCATGTTTGATTCCCTTTGACCCACAGAAACCTGTAGTGTTAGCAGTTGATGCCTCGTCATAAGGTCTGGGTGCAGTCTTGTCGCCTCGTATTGCATGTCACGATCATGCTATTGCCTTTCAATCCAAGCTACTGACGCCGACGCAACAGAATTACAGTCAGATAGAAAAGGAGGCCTTATCAATCATTTACCGCGTCACAAAGTTTCATAATTATCTCTATGGCAGAAAATTCTATTTGTTGACAGACCACAAGCCTCTCACGTCGTTGTTCTCACCCACATAGCCAATTCCGCCACGAACGGCACAAAAGCTTCAGAGATGGTCCTTGATATTGTCAAATTATCAGTATGAGATTTTGTATCGACCTACCTCTAAACATGCCAACGCGGACACACTTTCCCGACTTCCGGTTGGCCAGGATGTGTCGTTTGATTCTTCGGAAATGGCATGTTGTCAGATAGACGCCAGAGATGCTTCCGCTCTCGCAGATTTCCTTTGAACTCTCGTCGGGTTGCACAGGAAACAGCTGCGGATGCAGACCTAAGTGTGGTAGCACGTTTTGTTCGCTTTGGTTGGCCTGCCAGAGCAAAAGACATTGATCGGCCTCTGGTTCGACGTTATTTTGCACAACGTCAAGCATTGTCTTTAAGTCAGGGTGAACTGTTGTTGCATACCGACAACGACCAAGCAAGAGTGATTGTTCCTCGTTCCCTGCAACGAGAAGTGTTACGCCTCCTGCATCAAGGACATTGGGGTATTGTTAGGACAAAGCAATTGGCCAGAGGTCATTGTACCTGGGTTGGTATGGAGGCACAGATAGAGAGAATGACGTCACAGTGTACGGTTTGTGCGGAACATCAGGCGGCTCCTCCGCCACGCCCCAAGGGACCATGGCAACGTTTACACATTGACTTTGCCGGACCTTTCTGGAAAACGCGCTGGTTAATTGTTGTAGACGCTTTCAGCAAGTTTCCTTTTGTGATTGCCACGAACTCAACGACAGCGTCTAGTCCAATCAGTGCCTTAGCATCAGTGTTTTGCATCGAGGGTTTGCCTGAAACTATCGTCAGTGACAATGGACTTCAGTTTGTTAGCGCGGAATTTCAACAGTTTTGTCGTGTGAATGGCATTCAGCATATCACCACTGCACCTTTTCACCCTCAGTCCAATGGTGAAGCAGAACGTTTCGTTCGTTCATTCAAGTCTCACATGGAAAAGATGACAGGTCAGCACTCCAGGCAGCAAGCTCTTCAAATTTTCCTGTCTACGTATCGGTGCATGCCACGTGACGGCCCGTCTCCTGCCGAGCTGCTACACGGCCGCCGTCACCGCCCTCTCCTTCACTTGCTGCAGCCTCCCACGCACCGAGTCGGTTCGTATGGCGCTTAGCGTTTTCAGGTTTCTACGCCGGTGATGTACAGGGTGTTTGCTGGCAACAAGAAGACATGGTTACCGGGCATCATTCGGCGTGTGCTCGGTCGCAATATGTATGTTGTACGTTCTTCCACAGGGTCGGAGCTGCGGCGCCACGCAAACCAATTGCGCTTGCACAGGCCGCGCTATCCTGTCTCCGGTTTCTTGATTCCAGACCCAGTTCACCGCCAGGGAGCACAGCCACATCGTTCGTCCCCGGACTACTAGATCCCTATGGACGTCGACGCATCTCCGACGCAGTCGTCGCCGCCGCTGTCGCCGCCGCAAATGACAGCGTCACCGAGAGGAACTCCGGGACCGTGCGTGCCCCCGCCAACTGGGCCACGCACTTCAGAAGAAGATGACCTGCTCCCTCTGGGCGGAGGCGGGCGCCCTTCCGCTGGTTTTGGCGGGTTTCCCGGCGGATCGCAAGGTGTATACCGGGGGCGGACGGCGTCTCGATCCCAGCCTCGGCTACGACGCCTGTCCCACCAGTAACGCCCCCGCCCAGGCCCTCCTCCCAGTGCCGTCGCCGTGGCCCTCAGCCCTAGGCCACGACGGCGCGGCGGTTTGGGGGGGAGGGGTGTCGCACAAGTCCAAAGTGCGCGCCGCCTACTTTCGCCGCGCGCCGCCATGCATGCACGGTGCGGCGTTCTTACGACGTCAGCCACGAGCGAACCTCTGTTACAACTCCGCTCGTGGCCACCAATGAACGACATCGTTCATTTGGGACTGAGATAGGAACCAGTTAACACTTCCGAATCAGATAGGCACCAGTGAAGACTTGACTGTCGGATAGGCACTAGGCAGGCCTCTAGCTCAACTATGTATCAGAGTTCTGCAGTACTGAGCTATGTAAAAGTTAAGTATTGTATACATTCTGTGCAATATATATCTCGTTGTAATTTACTTTAGTGTATCTAGTTTCTGCTGTCCCACTGGCTGCTCATCTCCGTACCTGCACAAGCGTGCTACCTTCATTCCTGTGTCGGTCTTCCTACTCGGCCACCGACACCTGCGACGAAAACGAGACACAAAGGCGGCGACGAGGCTGAGACACAAGTGTCCCCTACCAACCAGCGAACTTCAACAACGGCAGCAACAGCAATCAATTCTCTAATAATAAAAATAATCAGTGGTGCAATGGTAATTTCAACGGCCAACCCTGTAATGGTGACAACCGTAATTCTTACGCAACGAGAACGGCCAGCCTGCACGAGACTTTTTATCCGCAGCCCCCTCCAAACAGTAACACTGGCATCCACAACGTCCCTTTGGCTACTATGACGATTTACTGCCCGACGCAACACACACCGTACCCACAAAACGGATCGACTGTGGCAATTACGGACGTTACAGACAGTACTACTCAACCGACAAGACATAACGAAAAGATTCAAACAGATTGATTGCGCATAACTCATGTCCTCTGACGTTGAGCGATGACACTAGTGAGGGCACATCTAGTGAAAGTGTAAATTTATTGCGCTACAACGATGGTGTTGATATAAGTGAAGAGCTACTAGCTGACACACATGTTAACAATAGCCGACTTGTTGATACATTCCAGGCAAATGTTAAAATGTTTGTATCGCTTATGGGACTTAACTACGGGGCCATCAGTCCCTAAACTTACAAACTACTTATGAACTAACTAATACTAAGGACGGCACAAATATCCATACCTGAGGGGGAATTCGAAACCCGATCGTAGTGGCTCTGCAGACCGTGACTGGAGCGCCTCAGTCCCCTCGGCCACCGCGGCCGGCACTTTCCAAGCCAATATATTTGTGAATGTAGGAGGAATACCTACGACTGTTCTTCTAGACACAGGTGCTGCAGTGAACGTTTTATCCAATAGTGTGTTCCAAAAAATCAACCAAATTCAGAAATTACCTACATTCACAGTACAAAACTGTAAAAAAGTTGGTGCAGTAAAATCCAAATAAAAATTTATCTAAATTCAGACACAAGTCCAGTTAGGATACGGCAGTGGAACAGACACACATTTTTAGTTGTTGATTCAGTAATTGAAGACTGCATTATTGGTTTAGAGTATTTGCAAACTCGAGAAGCCAAGTTGATTTCCAGCAAGGTAAGTGCATACTTAAAGTAAACCAAAGCTGATTCTATGATTCTAGGTGTAACATAAGGCCTTCTAGAATGTACTGTTATGTTTGAAATACTCATGCATTGAAAAATAATACTCCTAACTACCGACACAGTGATAAACACTTTTCAGAGTATTATGTGTGCACAATAACCTATCAACATTTATACTGTGCAACAAATAGCCTAAGTAATCTTCTTGCAACGGGTGGTGTAAGTTTGCAATTGAATGAATGACTTTCTTTTACTTATTTATGTAGAGGTTTAATATGATGAACAATTTATAATGGTTAGTAGTTGGAAAAACACTATTATTATTATTATTATTATTATTATTATTATTATTATTAGGCTGGTGGAGCGTACTAGAACACTCTGATATTTTTGTTAGGGAACCCACTACTGCGTAACGAGTTTGTATTGTTTACATTTAGTTTGTAAGTGTGAGAGTGTGGATGGAATACATTAGGACCCGTTTGCAAGAATGTCATCGTAGGCCAAAGCAACAAACATTCTGACATACTCATAACACGGACATCTTCTGCAGAAATATTTGCTACACATGGCAGGTACCAATACGAATTTATCTTTTGTAAAGATAACATGGAAGAGTGACGTACAATAGCAATACGTGACTTTGGAAACAACGAAAGTACATGAACTTCTAGGAATGGGAAGATGTAAATGGAATCAGCTGGTTACTTGTTTATATTTACACACATACACTACACCTGGCAATATCAGGTGGGGACTGATGACCGGCCGGCCGCGGCGGCCGAGGGGACTGAGGCGCTCCAGTCACGGTCTGCACGGCCACTACGGTCGGGGGTTCGAATCCCCCCTCGGGCATGGATATTTGTGCCGTCCTAGTTCGTAAGTAGTTCATAAGTAGTTTGTAAGTTTAGGGACTGATGACCCCGTAGCTAAGTCCCATAAGCTTAACAAACATTTGAACATTTGAACTGATGACGGTGCAGTCTAGTCCCATCTAAACAACAACAACAACAGTATCAGGTATAGTTTACTGCACTGTGAGAAGAACTTTAATCCTTGGAAAATGGCCCTATTTTTATTTATTTATTTAAGAAAATGTGACATTTCGTATCTATTATGTGTTAATTTATACAACAACACATCAGTAGCGTAAGAATTGATTAAGTTTTCTGTTTCAGCTGGATGCCATCGTCTACGACAACTTTGGTGCCGCCGTCGTCGCATCGAGAACGTCGGAACTATAACCTGCTTCGGAGAGACATAATATAGAGCTGTGACTATTTTGACACGGTGTATACACCAACACACACAGAAGCACATTGTACACAACAATTTCACGCTAGTCCGACAACAGTAAGTAGAACACATGGAATGTAGAGAGGCACCGGGAGGGAGGACCGAGAGAACGCGATGCTTGTATTTAAACTTGATACTTGCATTGCAATTTTATTGTGATTTTTGATTGTAACAGTAATATTTGATGTAGTTAGAAACCGTAATGCTGAATTTGCAATGTGTATGCTTATTTTAGAGATGCTTTTCTTTCTCTGTGTCTTATGTAATGACCCCTATTTAAATCTTAATCTTTATCTTTCCGCGCGCTTTAGTGCAAGCCCTCCTACACCAGGTATGCCTACTGGTCTGACTTTACCTGTGTCAAAGCGTCATAGTAATTGTCTATGTTTATTATAGATGTCAAAGACTTACATTAATTTTTTATAGACTACTTAATGGTTAATTTCTTTATTTACACAATGATAAACAACTTGACAGTTATGAATTTGTGTAAGAAATCGTGGAATGAAATACGACTGAAACTGATGACTTTAAAACCAATGGGATATGTAAATAAATGAGCTGAGACGAAATGTTACCAAATTTTGTAATGTAGATCATCCAGAGGTGCTGAAAACAGCAAGTCTCTTTACTAACACTCCCCTCTAAGCTGACATGAACACAGGCCGAAATAAAATTTGCATAACTGTGTAAGTTACACACACACACACACACACACACTATATATATATATATATATATATATATATATATATATATATATATATATATATATATATATATATATATATTATTTGCGTACATTCCCCTTAAGGAGAGCGCTAAAAACACAAAAATCTAGCTTTTATTCCTGTCTTTCTTCTTTTTTTCTTCCCAAAAACCTTTCATTCTTTCACTTTGTGCCTTCTTTTGTTCATCTGTCCATTTTCGTCTGTTGTTTTTGTGTTGTGACTTAAAGTCAACTTTTTGGTTACTGATTTTTTCCCTACAGGTTTTGCGGTCTTGTATGTCTTCTATAGAGATGTTTAATGTTTTCAGGTCTTCTATGGTTTCTTTGTACTAAGATTTGCCCGGTTTCGATGTAGAAATTATGTTGAATATTCTTTTAATTAGTCCGATGTCATTCATTCTGGCGATATGCATGAAATATTTTGCTCTGCGTTTTCTGATATGTGTAGTGGTTGTTTCAGAGCGTCTGTAAAGTTCTTCCGCGGGTCCTTTTTGCCAGATATTTTCTCTAAAAACTGCACCGTGGATTTTTCTCAGAATTTTCCTTTCTTCTTTCTCAATTTTTTTGCCATCCTATGGTGCTCGTAGTTTCTGAGCGTAGAGAGCTTCTGGTAAGACTACTGTGTTGTAGTGTCGTAGTTTTGCGGCCGTGGAAATACATTTTTTATTGTAGTGGGACCAGATGAGTTTATAGGCTCCCTGTAATTTTGAGACTCTTTCTTCGTTTGCTTTTGTGTTTAGCCCAGATTTTTGCATGATTTCACCTAAATATTTAAACTCACTGACTTGTAGAACTTTCCCGTACTTTGTTTTTGGTGGGAGTTTATCTGATGATTTTGTATCGAAAATTGTGTTTTTTCATAAATTTGTAGGCTATCTCGTGGAGTTTTTCTAGTGCATGTTGTGCTTCCGTTCTGGTATTCGAGAGTATGGCGATGTCGTCTGCAAAAGCAAGGCATTTTATGTGGGTTATCTTTTCCTTACTTCTGCCTAGTTGAATTCCTTTGACTTCTCCTCCCCATGTACGAATAATTTTCTCTAAGACTGTATTGAACAGGATGGGTAAGAGACCATCGCCTTGCCGGACGCTGGTTTTGATTTCGAAGGGCTCTGATATTTCTCCCATAAATTTGACTTTGGATTTGGTGTTGGTTAAGGTCTCTTGAATTAGATTCCGGGTTTTAAGGTCAACCTTCATCTCTCTTAGAGTCTGGAAGAGTGTGTCTCGGTCAATGGAGTCATAGGCTTTTTTGAAGTCCACAAATGTTTTATATATAAAACATCCTAAGGAAAGGGATTGCAATTATTTTGCCTGCAAAAATCTATAATACGTGACCAATGTGTCACGGAAACTTTCAAAGTTGATATCAATATCAGACCTAAACATGGAATATTTATATATTTGTTTTGTAAGCGTATATGTATCGTTCTTATGTTATTTACATTTACGAACACAGTGAAAGTGCGTACGACTGCGTGTGTCGAACTCAAATGACGAATAAAGCACTACAATGTTGAATGCACGTATGAACAAACGCGAAAACAGTGTACGGATGTGAAGGGACGCCAACAACATGTGACTTTCAGTATCCACTGTGCTTTCCTTCCACGATATATATATATATATATATATATATATATATATATATATATATATATGGCTACTAAGCCGAACAATGTACTGTGACGAACTATGATGGTAGCAAGTAACCATTATTTACTGACCGATAAACAAAAAGTGTCGTGTGATACGATAAACTTTTTACTCCAAACGACGAACGGGACACTACGCCAGTGCCGCTCGTTCTTCCCAAGACAATGTGGTGCATAGACAATGTATTGTGGACAAACTTTACACAATTGCAGTGAAAGACTATTTGTTGCCGCGCTAGTAAAACCCCATGAGCCTATTATTATCATGGTGAACAGATTATATAACGTGATCTTGAAAATGATACGTAATAGTCACAGTGCTTAAGTGCACATCCCACACAATGGTGTATTATACTGCACGGACGTTAAACCAAACGCCGATCTGCCGCAAAAGACTGAAGGTGTACTTACCGAGCTACAGTGAATCTTGTAGTGGACTATAATCCGGTGTATAGTGCACAAACAGAAAAACAGAAAGAAATCACAAGTTATGATCCACGAGATTCGGAAGGTGGAGCGCGACTGCACCGTAGTAATGTTTGAATACAGACTGACACGGACAGAGCGAGTGACCGACTACCGCCCGGCTGTGATTGTTGAAGCCAACCGCTGCTCCGACGCTAAGAAGCTAGTCAAAACAAAAGCAAGACAAACGAGTAATGATGTTCAAACTGTCTGCAATCGCAGATCAAATATATGTGTGCTGTGATCAACAAACTGTGCTACCCACGTATCAAACATGTTGTAAATGCAAGGATTGTGCTACTGCACTTTATGAGCATTCTGAAATTCAAAGACTGTGCTAGGGCGAGTGGTGGTCGAGACGCATGGGGCGCCCTATACGGACGCCCCTTGGCTGTTACGTCACGCTTCTGACTACCGCCTGGCGTCGCAGACCACCCAACCACGCGTTGCCGCCGCCGGCGAGTTCACTTCTGATGTCATCGTTGCAGCGCGTCGCACTTGTCCTCGCCACCCTCGGCTTCCTCACCGTCATGTCAGTATGTTTCTTCATTTCATTAATAAACTCATAAAGAAACAGACTGCCTTCAATTGTATATATGAAATTTGAATGGCCGAGGTGACTGAGGCGCTCCAGTCACGGTCCACTACGGTCGGGGGTTCGAATCCCCCCTCGGGCATGGATATTTGTGCCGTCCTAGTTTGTAAGTAGTTCATAAGTAGTTTGTAAGTTTAGGGACTGATGACCCCGTAGTTAAGTCCCATAAGCTTAACAAACATTTGAAATTTGAACAAACAAATGTAAATAAGTATACATACTATCAAACAAAACAAAAACAAACAAAATATGATACCCAAATTGTTATGTCTTTGTGTAGGTTGTATGTGCCCCACACAAAGCCAGAGGGGGCAAGTGTAACAGAACACTAGAATTTTATTTAATTTCTATGTTTCTCTCTCTCTCTCTTTTTTTTTTTTTTTTTTTTTTTTTTTTTTTTTTTTTTTTTATCATAAGCGATTATTATCCCTTTCGGTTCCCTCTAGCTCATAATATAACTAACTTAATTTCATAGAATGAAGGCTTTCACGGTAGGTGTCGTCATTACTTAAAGCTTCCGGCCTGAGATGCCGTGGTCCATATATGAAACTTTCCCCTGATGTTTCGCCCTCGTCTGCGGAAGGCATCCTCGGAGGTAAAGCGGCGTACTGCGTGGGGCGAATCGTCAGGGGAAAGTTTCATATATGGACTACGGCATCTCAGCCCGGAAGCTATAAGTAATGACTGAATTTCGTTCGTCATTTTTTACTTCCAGACAAGCGAGAAGACGGAACCACGATCATAGTTTTGATCACTCTCTCGTCTGTGTTCGTTGCGTATAGACATTCATATATCCATTCAATGTAAGTAATTGTGATGCAAGTTGTTATTAAAATATATTGCTTAAATTTAAAATCATCCCCTCCTTTTGGCTTATATTTAAATGAATCCGTCCACGTCAAATATTTATTTTCTAATGTTTTCAGCTCCTCGACGTTCGTAAGTTTAACGTTCAGACGCCATTACGACCGCTTGGCATTTCTTCAAAATTTCACTCCCTATGAGTCATTCTTGTACTATACCTTGCTTGCTTTCAGAACCTGCAATCATTTATTTTGTAATTTTACGAAGCCCGATGATTGTTTTCCTCTTTCTATTATTACCATTAACTTAATGTTTCATCCACGTTCATACAACAATGAAAAGCGAAGTGAAATGTCTCGTACGGAAATTGTCTCAAATAATCTCATATTAAATAAGGAAAGATTCACGTTTTCAGCTACTGTAGTACGAAGCATAGGGTCTAGCTGAATGCTTTCCGTAAGACTTATAACGTGCCGTTGCTTTGTGTGGTGCCCAACTTTAACATTCAACCCGCGGGTATTTGGCTTAATGTTTATAAATATTAAACTGAGCTATGTTTTAACTACATTATTCCAAATTCAAAATTTCGATACAATGAATCCTTTGTCCAAATTACAATCGTGTAAGCAATTTTACAACTTATGGCATTATACGAAAACAAGGGTAACTTTATAAGCAGATGCAAAAGAATGTAGGTTGCCGAACTTATTCTCAGATGAAGAATCTAGCATAGGACAGGGTAGCGTGGAGAGCTGCATCAAACCTGTCTGCGGACTGAAGACCACAACAACAACATTTCATTTGAGGGTGGTTTTTTTTTTTTTTTTTTTTTTTTTTTTTTTTTTTTTTTTTTTGTCGTGTCTTCAACCGCAGCACGTGGCTTGCAGCTCTTAGTTTGCATGTTCGATATTTTGCAGTGGACATAATAATGTTAATGTCGCAAACAGCAGCTCATGCATTTTTCAGATGCAGCACTCCTTATTCAGTCGGTGAATAACTTCATCAGCGGCTTGACTGGAGACATGGCAGCTACAAAACAGTCGATACCTGCGCAAAAATACTACCTAACGGAAGTACGATGATGCATACGAGAATTAGGGCGAGTAACGTAGGATTAACTGCTGAATAAACAGAATTGTCAATATTTATAGGTTGATTAAATCGGAGAAGGCATATTCATTTAGGTACCTTTCACATAGGAGACCGTGCATTCAGATGCAGAGAGTTGAAGCGAGTCACGTTACATTGGGCCTTATACGACCTTTTACACGAGAGACGCAGAGCTTCGACTTCGGTTCACTGAGCCATTGTAGCTTATCAAGTGAATCGCCTGCTACTCGCATTACACGGAGGCTTACGGGAGCGTTCACAAGGAATACAGTGAGCCGCTTTTCGCCCTCCACGTGCAGTTAGGGTGCTGTGTACACAGTGTTGATTCAGCGTCTCTTGTGTTTGCGTCCATTTACCACTGTATGTCACTAGCAAAGGTATGTTGTGTGTGTCTGTAACTATCGAGAAAACAGTCAGTGGGTTGGACGTAGAGTGTTTCATTGTGGAAGTACAACTTCGGCCAGTACTGTGAGACTGTTCCACACCTGATTATTCCAAGGAGATGAAGAAGGTCGAAGCTTGGAATGAGATATGTAGAATATATAACAAGGATTTGGACGCCTTGTCACCGCAGGAGAAGAAAAATCATTTTTAAGAATGCATAAATATTTTATTAATTTTCAATTGGGTATTTACTGTACAAACATATTAAACTGATACATTATATTACAGTTCGGCTTTTGATAAGTGATAGTACAGCACTAATTACCTTCCTCAACGTTTACAATTGAAGAAGCCGCGGGTAAACAGCATAAATCTACGCAACTAGGAAATTCGTTTATGTGATATTGTGAAAGCTAGTCCACTATGGTCCAATTTGAGCAAACGCAATTGTTCTTGGTTTCTCCCAAACATGTTTCGCTGACGGTGCAGCATCATCAGTGGGATATTTATTTTATACTCTCTGTCAAATGAACAATGAAATGATTGCTACTTTTTGTACATTAAGTGTAGAAATTACAGATAATTGTGAATCTAATATAAATCGTTTCTTATTTTTTTAGGTATAATAATAAGATACGATTAATATTGATTTCAGAATTATCTGTAGTTTATACATTTAAGGTACAAAAAGTAACAATCATTTCTTTGTTCATTTGTCAGAAAGTATAAAATAAATAATCAACTGATGCTGCTGCAACGCCAGCGAAACATGTTTGGGAGAAACTAAAAAAAATTGTGTTTTCTCAAGGCGGACCATACGTAAAAAGCAAATATATTTGTAAGCAAACACGGAGATTGAAGAGATTTTCAAACTTCAAGATGAATGCAGTTAAAAATATTTTCAAATAACGTAAGATATCAGGGAGATACAAGGAGTTTTATTTTTAACGGTAATGAAACGAATGCTCTTTACCGGTCTTTAAACGTCCTCCGCAGCAAAATGTGCAGAATGTGACTTACCTCGTTTTCTCCGTAGGCTTTTCATTTATTAAAGCCTATATTCGAGAATACTGCCATTCGCGTTCTCAAGAACTGCTGACGAAGTACTTTGCAAAATTATTGGGAGTAGTTTACCTGCAGTCGATCTGCAGTTACTAACACACAGCCACATCTTCTAATTTTATTCCACCCCTAGTGCGAACAAAATTGTGTAGCACAACGCAACACTTTATAATGTATTCTGCAAAATCGAGACACACATTCAAAAACATGTTCAAATGTTTGTAAAGCTTATGGGACTTAACTACTGGGTCATCAGTCCCTAAACTTACAAACTACTTATGAACTACTTACAAAATAGGACGGCACAAATATCCGTGCCCGAGGGGGGATTCGAACCCCCGACTGTAGTGGCCGTGCAGACCGTCTTTGATGCGCCTCAGTCCTCTCGGTCACGGCGGCCGGCACACACATTTACAGGTCGATAAAAATAATCGTAACTTATTCGATAATATTCCAAATGAATATTCAATAAAACGTCATGTTCCAGATAGACGTATTTAAGAAAATCTATTTTCAAAGGCAGAGGTATTCCAGCATAAGGATCTGCTCGAAGTGTTCCGTGAGGGCAATGAAAAGCTCCGCACTCTGCATTTATTTATAACTCTGCATTTTCCTCTAAAGGAAACACTGTCTGATAACAAACAGCAGCTACAGCTTTGGTCGGGAGCGAATGGGGGGGGGGGGGGGGAGGGGAGGGTGGGAGGCGTCAGCTCTGAGAGCCGAAGACAGGCTGCAGTGAGTCGGACATGGGCTGTGTGTGCCGAAGACCAGCGGCTCACTGCATCCAGATGCACGGCCTCCGGTGTGAAAGGGGTCATAAGCGCCATTTTAGTACTCGTAACTCGAACGAAAGGTTAAAGCTGCTTCTGGCGAGTTCATTAGGTGGCTCGATGGTTGACAATGAAGCGGCTCCTTTGCGGTGCGTCTGCACGTGCTACGTGCCGGGTGGCAGTACTTTTACACTGAACGACCGTAAATAAAGTACACCACTTTACCCGCCACTTTTGCAGTAGTCGTTGCGATCTCCTACATAGTTTTTCATTATTACCGAGGGTTACATCGTTATGGGTCCTAAAAAGCGTAAATCTGATAGTGAAAATAGGGAGTTTTTGACTGAGTGGACTGAACAATATTGTTTTACGCTGCCTAATACGCCAGCAGCTGTCCCAGTTTGCCTTATATGCAACACAACTTAAAAGTGCCAATTTAAAGCGACACTACGGAACCACTCATCTGCAGTTCTCTAAAAATTATCCTCCGGGTAATAAAGCACGAAAAAGGAAAACTCCAGGCATATCTAGCGTCTTACAAGAGAAACACTGCCTTCCTAGTTCGCTCTATGAGCGAGCAAGAAAAAACTGCAGTAGCAGCGATGCGTGTGTGTTGGACGCTTAATAAACACCATTTTCAGACACTGAGATAGTGAAAGAACGTTTGTTGCAAGTGGTCAAGGCACTTTTCGAAGAGAAATAGGATGCTGTTGCCGCAATCCGAGGCATTCCACTGTCGGCAAGAAGTAATACAAGGGGAACCGAAATTTTGGGTTTTCCAAAAGGCACATTTCTACGCCATAACACTACATGAATCATGCGACGTTGTTGATGAAGAACAAATATCCTTTTTCGTGCGTCTTTTGGATATTGAAAGAATTCAGGGAATAATTGCTAACAATTTTGCCCTTGATAGACAACACATGCGGGGAAGATTTATTCAAGATCTTTGATGATTTCATGAAAAGCTCAAACATTAGTTATATTAAAATGAGCCGTGGCGGAGTAGCCGAGCGGTCTAAGGTGCCTCGCTACGGAGCGCAAGGTTACTCACCGTCGGAGGTTGGAGTCCACCCTGGGGCATGGGTGTGTTTGTTGTCCGTAGGTTAGTTTACCTTAGATTAAGTAGTTTGTAAGCTATGGACTGATGACCACGCAGTTTGGCCCGATAGATTTACAAACGATTGATTGTTTTTTTGGTAAAATGGTGTCTCTTTCAACTGATGGGACCCTAGTGATGACAGGAAAAGAAAAAGGACTAGTAAAGGGAATCAAAGATACGAATTCTGGTCTACTATCTTACCGGTGCATAATTCACCAGTCAGCCCTTTGTAGAAAATTTACTGTCTCTGAAAGAAGTGATGGACATGTTAATCAAGTTTAATAATTTTATGAGGTCTCGTTCTTCGCTTCAGAATAGGAAGTTCAAAGAATTTCTTTCTGTGATTCGGCGCATTCTGACTTGCTGCAGTATAACAATGTTCGATGGCTAAGTAAAGGTCAAGTGAGTGACATTTTTGTGGCAGATAAAAGAAGTAACATCCTTCTTAGAAAACTTGGATTCACAAGAAGCAAGAAAACATTTGGAGTTCCTAGCAGACTAACGCAGTAAGCTAGCAGTAACTTCCTTGAAAGACATTACGAAATTAATCCAATCAATACTGAACTACAACGAATTAGGAAATTAATATGTGATCTGAAAGTAAGTGCGTCTTCTTTCCGCCGCAACCTGGATATCTGCGAAAAAGACCTTGCAAGTGAATCTTTTTTTCACTTTCTAATAACTTTTGAACACAAAAATAGAAATTTCAGTATTTTCAAATTTTATGTCTGATCTTGAGAAGGAATTTGCAGGAAGTTTTCAATACTTTTCTGAGATAGAGAAGTTGTCGCGATTCTTAAGATCGCCTTTTTTAAGTTTCTCCAGCATCATAATGTACCGATGTGGATGCGAAGTTTTTCTGCCTTTCAAAGCCGTTACTCCTGCTGGAGATAATAGACTTGCAAGAAGACATTTTCTTACTAACATATAAAACTGCATTCGCTGAAGAGTTTTGGGGTAAACATGTCCCAGAAAAAAACATGACAACTGCAAAACATTTGCCATACACCTGGCTACTATGTTTGGCTCCACAAATATTTCTAATTTTTTTTTCAAAAATGAATTGTTTGACGAACAAGTATCGTTTAAATTCAACGGCCACAGAGCTTGTAGTCACTCTTCGCATAAGTTGCTACCCAAGTCAACCTCACTTCAAGAAACTGCCTCAAGACAGCAAACGCACTTTCTCCCCCTGATTTTTAATACAAATATAGATATGTATTTCATATTTCGCGAGTGAAAATTAATGTAAATTATGAAATGTAGGTTTTTATTCTGGATTTTTCAATATAAATATGCCTATGTATTGTAGGTAAAGCAGTCAACAATCCGAAGATTGGTTTGAACACCACAGTGCTAGGCATGGTCCATTTTGGAGGTGGTATGCCATTGCCTTCCTCCGACCTGCGAACTGACTTACCCAGCCAGGTATAGGGGGACATACAGTTTAACGTGGGCTCCGAACCACGGTGCTACTCGGTATTTTTCACATGAGCAATACTACCAGAGGTGAAAGAAGTGGAAATTGACAGATAAAAGGACCTGGCAGGGATCGAACCCACCACCTTTGGATTTGTAGTCTGGCAATCTTACCACTGTGCATCCGAGGAGCACGCCTATGTATTGTATATAATATTATTTTCTGAGAGGAAATTACGAAAAAAAAAATAATAATAATAATAAGAAATGAGTTTTTCTTCTGGTCCTCAACAAAAATTTTCAAAGGTATTCGGACCCCAACTAAAATTACTTACCGATCCCTGATATATAATATTAGAGGGATGAATTACTTCTAAAGGAAGTATTTGAAATAAGAAAGAAATGTAACCCTAATCTTGGCTACCGGTTGTTTTCAGATGGAGCTGCCTAAATGGTTTAATGTTGACTGCAGTCGTCCTTTAAATACTGAAAGCTCCACCCTCTAATTCAAATGTTGGCCAATCGGGTATAAGTTCTAACGGAAGTTATACAATAATAGATTTCAATATGCACCCAAACCGAATTATGGCATAGAATGATTAATGAGGTCGAAAATGTAAAAAATGTTTAAAATTACATTATATATGGTCATATAAAAGACATGAATACCATATAAAAACATAGAAAGCCATGTGATGAGTTTTGTTATAAAATGAAAAATTCTACCCACGACCGCAATTTAGAAAGCAGGCGATGAGGCGTGGCACGATAACAGTAGTGTGTGTTTGTTTGAAAGGATGCTAAAGGTAGTGGTAGTATGTGTGTGGGACGAGCTGTCACTGTTTTTGTTAAGACACCGTCCCCGCCAATATACACAAATAAATGTTCTGTTTTAGTTTTGGTTACAAAATAATTTGACTAAGCAATGACACTTAGTACCTTCCTTTGCCCTGTTAGAATAAATTGCTACTGATATGGGATGCAATGATCTTACGTAAGGTGGTTTAGTTTGATGCGCAACGGATAACACTTTAAATTGTACAGTTAATAAGTTGACAGTAATTAAAACTCGTAATTGATCTACACATTAATCTCGTGTGTGAGAAGCAATACGAGCAAATTAAATGTTCAGATCTATTAGCATACACCATATACCAGTAGCCAGACTATACATGTACAATTCGACAGCGAGAGCCAACAAAAAGAGCGTGCTGGTACAGTGATAATTTTGTTACTTGAATAAACAGGATGTCAAACAAAGATATTTGATATTAATTAGATACCAAAAACCACTGCACTTATAATGTGCCTATCTGAACAACAATTACCATACTGATTCAACGTAATAAAAAATGTCCTACAAAACTGGTAATGGTTTCAAGTCTTACTCACTGCAAATATTTCTCATCTTTTATGTGAGCTACTTCTCTTCTGATCAGACAAAGCACTTTAACTGTTACTAATATCAACTGACTTAATAATCTGAGCTTTCATTAAGACTGAGAAAATCTCTAACTATGAACTTTACTGGATTTATGAACAAACTTACTTCCTGCTCTCATTTATCATGACAAAATGCCTACACTGAACTGTTCTAATTAGCATACAAATATACAAATATAATAATTATGCAACACTATCATAAGAAACAATTATCAGAACGGATAGCAATTCAAATTGGTGAAAGGAACGAGGAACTGGAAAATGACTCAGGGTTAAATGATAAATGCGAGCTGCATTAAACAGTATTCATTAGCAAAAAACCAAACACCAATTACAATAGTTCAAATACAGGCTACCATACATAACAATAGAAAAGTACAAGTTTACCTTATATGAGACAAATTAATTTCCATACAAATATCTGTATACAATCTGCAGACTTGGCTGCGACTCTTCAAAACTGTCAGAATTTATACTCAGACAGACAGACTAACTCGACAGTTTCACGACTACTACTCATCGACTCAACTCTACCATAATCAGACATCGACTCTCCTTCACGAAGGTCACGCACCGACTATTTCAACGCAACAACTGTGAGTGCAAGACACACTCCAAAGATAAAACAAAGTCTTTGGTTTACAGCAAAGATATGAAAATAAGTACAGTATTTTATATCGATTAATGAAATGGTACAAAATATTACATAAATTTGTTTTCTACAGAATTATAGCTTAGGTTTTTGTAACAGAACATGCTGAAGGCTGTATGGCAGGCAAAAATTTAGTGAAAACTATTTTGCGTACTTCTTTCAACTACTATAAAACAGCTTATCAAAATTGTAGACGATGCCAAAATCAAGGCTCGTGAAACGTATTGAGTGATGTTTCTCACTCCGGTTATATAATCATAGTTGACTCTATCAAGTACTGAGCAACAGGCTCTTCTTAGGGATTAACATATTAGTGTGTAAAAGCTGTCTATTGCGCAATAAGGCCTCTTAGACGGGCGCCTTATTAAAGATCGGTAGTAGTTTTTGTCTAAGCTTACTTTGTCTCAAATGCTCTTCTGTGAGACGTTGTTATTTATCTATCGCTAAAATGTTGGTTTGTAAGCAGACTCTTTATGGACTGAGACTGACAACAGGAGAGTACTAAAGCCTGTGAAATTTACGTGGGGCACCTCGTTACCATATTTTCAGTTTATTATTCATTAAATTCTATTGAGATGAGGTGCTTATCTTAGTTATGTGTTGTGTAAAAGGTTATTTATTTCAAAATCAAATGTTCAAATGTTTGTAAAGCTTATGGGACTTAACTACGTGGTCATCAGTCCCAAAACTTACAAACTACTTATGAACTACTTACGAACTAGGACGGCACAAATATCCATGCCCGAGGGGGGATTCGAACCCTCGACCGTAGTGGCCGTGCAGACCGTGACTCGGCCGGCATTTATTTCTTATAAGCTTGGGCTTAGACACGCCTCAGCTCCAGGCTACTTGTTGTCTAGCATATATTTAAAGAGTTATTTATGTTTACATACTATTGATTCACAGCGTCTTTTATGTGTATTTGGCGTTGCGGTGGTTTCTTGGGGGTGATCCATGAGTGTTCGCTCAGCTGACTGGAGCATTGGTGCGTATGTTTTTTGTTTGGCAGCAGTCCGGTTGTCGCTCAAGGCCTAGGTCGTCACTGTGGTAGCAAATTGCTGTGTTAAGTCATTTGAGGAAGCCAAACACCCCTCATTACGCGTCGACCGTGCTACTTTCCATAGTTATTTACTGTTGTTTTATTAATCAATTCGCTAAACAGAAAATAACTTGTATTACGTAATTCACCTAATTTTGGGAACGTGAAATATTTATGTAAGGCATTTTGGCACTTCTTGTTCGTGTAGCTCAGTTATTGGTCTTATTGTTTACAGCCGATTAAAGGAGTCTTCTGATGTACTTAAGTAAAATTGTGGTTTCACTAAATTATTGGAATCCGAGATTTGAAGAAGTTGTAATGTTTGGTGAAAACAATATTCAGTAATTGTTTCCTTGTGTATTCAGTATTCTGTTAAAATGATATGAAACGGCATATGTTCTCGAATGGTGGGCAGCCCTTCCAGTTGATTTTGTAAGACTTGCCCCGATCCCGTGATAAGGGTGCCGTACCTGTAAGAACTGAGATTTCATATTTTTTCTTCGTATACAATGAAACTCTGAGTAGAATGTTTAATATTAAGCCTGAGCATGTCAGAGTGATACAAAGAAATAACAAGTTCGTATCACAGACGATCGTTGGATGCGTATTTATGGCATATAACAGATTCAATGAAAAATCAACAATAAATCTTGCGGCCCGAAACTGGTTTCGTTTACCACGGCTATAAACGAACAGGAACGTAATACTGTGCTTCAGATAGATTTTGTATAGGGAGGAAACAAATGTGTGACAGCAGTATTGGATAGAGCAATACAATGTATGAACGCTCGGCAACAGAAAATTCCATTGCTGCTGTGCAGAACTATTTTCGGCTTCCATTTCTACGGAATTGTTTTCCTATATTTATTGGACAGAAAGCAGTTATGAATCGTAGAAACAGCATCGCGATACTAGTGAATCCATACTCTCACTGCAGCTACGAATAACCTGCCACAGCAGACGATGTTAGCTACTCAATTTGGGAAGCACTTTAAGAACAGCAGGTACAAGTAAACTTCTTAACTTCATCGTAGTGGACATACGTGATGCTATTGCTCTGCCGAGGTAGACCTATAGAAGAATGAACTGTGATGTTCCTGCACCTCTAGTATTTCTAACTAGACGTACACTCCTGGCCTTACAACTGCCACACCACGAAGATGACGTGCTACAGACGCGAAATTTAACCGACAAGAAGAAGTCGCTGTGATATGCAAGTGATTAGCATTTCAGAGCATTCACACAAGGTTGGCGGCGTCTACAACGTGCTGACATGAGGAAAGTTTCCAACCGATTTCTGCAACACAAACTGCAGATGACCGGCATTGCCTGGAGAAACGTTGTTGTGATGCCTCGCGTAAGGACGAGAAATGCATACCATCACGTTTACGACATTGATAAAGGTCGGATTGCAGCCTATCGCGATTGCTGTTTATCGTATCGCGACATTGCTGCTCATGTTGGTCACGATCCAATGATGTTAGCAGAATATGGAATCGGTGCGTTCAGGAGGGCAATACGGAACGCCGTTATGGATTCCAACGGCCTCATATCACTTGCAGTCAAGATGACAGGCATCTTATCCACATGGCTGTAAAGGATCATGCAGCCACGTCTCGATCCCAGAGTCAACAGATAGGGACGTTTACAAGGCAGCAACCATCTGCACGAACAGTTCGACGACGTTTGCAGCAGCTCGGAGACCGTGGCTGAGGTTACCCTTGACGCTGCATCACAGACAGGAGCTCCTGCGATGATGTACGCAACGACGAACCTGGCAGCACGAATGGCAAAACGGCATTTTTTCGGATGAATCCAGGTTCTGTTTACAGCATCATGATGGTCGCATTTGTGTTTGGCGACATTGCGGTGAATGCACATTGGAAGCGTGTATTCGTGGAAGCGTATCGATACTGGGGTATCTCCCGGAGTGATGTTATGGGGTGCCATTGGTTACACGTCTCGGTCACCTGTTGTTCCCGTCGACGGCACTTTGAACAGTGGCCGTTACATTTCAGATGTGTTATGACCCGTGGCTCTACCCTTCATTCGATCACTGCGAAACCCTACATTTCAGCTGGAGAATGGACGACCGCATGTTTCAGGTCCTGTACGGGCCTTTTTGGATACGGAAAATGTTCTACTGCTTCCCTGGCACGTTCTCGAGATCTCTCACCAATTGAAAACGTCTGGTCAATGGTGGCCGAGCAACTGGCTCGTCAAAATATGCAAGTCACTACTCTTGATGAAATGTGGTATCGTGTTGACGCTGCATGGGTATCTGTACCTGTATACGCCATCCAAGCTTGGTTGGACAATGCACAGGCGTATGAAGGCCTTTACTACGGCCAGAGGTGGTTTTTCTGAGTACTGATTTGTCAAGATCTATGCACCCAAATTGCCTGTAAATGTAATCAAATGTCAGTTGTAGTATATTTGTCCAATGTATACCCGTTTATCATCTGCAGTTCTTCTTGGTGTAGCAAATTTAATGGCCAGTAGTGTAACATTGTGAGTTTTAAAAGTAATTTAAAGCGAAAGTCCCGTAATAAACAGTTACGGAAACAGATATCATACACAATGTGCATATGGTAGCGCATTGCATTCGGATATTGGTTACAGTTGAAATCTGTTTGTGACACAGTAAGATATTTCGCTGTCTTAACTCATTATTTGAGTTTTACATGGTGTTCACTTCGATCGAGGCATCATGCAGCTACTATCAGAGAGTAATAGTCATTTTCGTTGCCCTTCGTGATCGGCCAGTACAACCGTACGCCCGCATTGCATGAACAGAATTACGTTATCAATCAGCTGGTGAAGGATATTTGGCCTTTCTTACATCGGTGCAATATTCAGCTCTGTAACCGTCTGCGAAGGGTCTGCCAAGTACATTCCACTCATGCTGAATCGAGTTTAAGTCCGGTGAACAAGGTTACCATTCCATTCCCTCCGCTTCAAGCATGCTGTCTACCATTGCAGCTCTGAGGGGACAGTGGTTATCGCCTACCAGAAGGAACCCATCTTCGTTGACACCAGCGTAGGACACAAGGTGCAAAGATCTCGTATCTATAAATCAGAGCAGTCAAAGTGCCATTTTGAACGACATAGAGATCAATACCTCCGTAAATACTGGCTGCTGCCCACACCATTGGTCCAACATCATGATGCAGTGGTGCTTCCTGCACATAAGCAGTATTGTTCCGAGTTCCACGTTCTCTCCAGTTGTTGTTATAGTCTTCAGTCCGGAGACTGGTTTGATGCAATTCTCCACAATACCCTATCCTGAGCAAGCCTTTTCATCTCCTCATAATAACAACCCACATCCACTTGAATCTGTTTACTATACGCGTCTCTTGGTCTCCCTCTGCGCTTTTTACCCCACACACTTCCCTCCAATGCTAAATTTACGATTCCTCGATGTCTAAGAATGTGTCCTACCAAGCGATCCCTTCTTTCAGTCAGGGTATGCAAGAAATTCCTTTTCTCACCAATTCTGTTCAGCACCTCTTCATTAGTTATGCGATCTACCCACCTAATCTTCAGCATTCTTCTGTAGCACCACATTTCAAAAGCCACTATCCTCTTCCTGCCCGCACAGCTGATCGTCCATGTTTCACTCCCATACAAGGCAACACTCCACACAAATGCCTTCAGAAAAGACTTCCTTACACTTAAATTAATATTCGATGTTAGCAAATTTCTCTTTTTCAAAAATGCTTTTCTTCCCATTGCCATTCTGCATTTTATATCCTCTGTACTGCGACCATCATTTGTTATTTTACTGCCTAAGTAACAAAACTCATCTACCTGCTTTATCGCTTCGTTACCTAATCTAATTCCTTCAGCATCACCCAATTTTCTTAGACTGCACTCCATTACCCTAGTTTTGCTCTTGTTAATGTTCATCTTATAAGCACCTTTCAGCACACTGTCCATTCCGTTCAATTGCTCTTCCAGGTCCTTTGCCGTATCTCACAGAATTACTATGTCGTCGGCAAAACGCAATGTTTTTAATTCTTCCCACAGAACTTTAATTCCTTCACCAAATTTCCTTTATAGCTTGTTCAATGTACAAATTGAACAACATTGGAGAAAGTCTACAAACCTGTCTTACCCATTCCCCACTAATGCTTCCCTTTCATGCCCTTCGAGTCTAATAACTGCGGTCTGGCTTTTGTACAAGTTGTAAATAACTCTCCTTTTTCTGTATTTTACCCCTGCTGACTTCAGAATTTGGAAGAGTGTATTCCAGTCAACATTGTCGAAAGCTTTCTCCAAACCTACAAAAGCTAAAAATGTAGGTTTGCCTTTCCCTAATCTATGAGTATTGCCTCCCGGGTTCCTATGTTCCTCCTGAATCCAAACTGATCTTCCCCGAGGTCAGCTTCTACCAGCTTTTCCATTCTCCTGTAGATAATTCGTGTCAAAATTTTGCAACCATGACTTATCAAACTGATGGTTCTGTAATTTTCACATCTATCTGCCCATGATTTCTTTGGAATGGGAATTATTACATTTTTCTTAAAGTACTTCACCTGTCTCATACATCTTACAAGATGAAACAATTTTGTCATGGCTGGCTCTCCCAGAGACTTCAGCAGCTCTGATGGTATATCATCTACTCCTGGGGCCTTGTTCCGACCTTGGTCTTTCAGGGCTTTGTCAAATTCATCTCTCAGTATAGTATCTCCTATTTCATCTTGATCTACTTCCTCTTCCCTTCCTACAACATCGTCTCTAAGTTCATTTCCTTTGTAGAGCTGCTCTATGTACTCTTTCCGCCTTTCAGCTTTCCCTTCTTTGCTGAGAACTGGTTTCCCATCTGAGTTCTTTATATTCGTAGAGTTGCTTTTCTTGTCCCCAAATGTCTCTTTTATTTTCCTGTAGGCGATATCTACTTTTCCCCTTCTTATACATTCTTCTAGTCACTCCTGTTCAGCCATTTTGCACTTCCTGTTGTAAGATTACCACCCAATAGAAATACTGGTAATTAATAGCATTTGATAATTAAACAGTATGAAGTTCACTGCAAACATTGACCATGCCAATGCACTAAATGTTACACAATTTAAATCTTAATAACTATGGTAGCAATGTATGTACACAGTTGGGTGACAACATTTCTAGTTAGGCCATAGGTAGAAATTCTCCACGTTGAGATTTGCTGTGTCCTTGTAGCTGACGGGAGGCCAGCGAGCAGGCCGATGTTGGTGGCTTGTTCCAATTTAGGATTTTACAGTTCGTTTCCGGTGAGGGGAGAGAGGGACAATGGCGAGTGCCAGGCACAGTGCAGTGCACAAATATTGTAATACTACTGGCATTTGAAGTAATACGATGCAGGTAGGAACCTTTAAGGCCCTCATTACAAAATAGCCTGTTGACAAATAAACAATACATTAGCTGATATAGTCACATATGACGTAATATGTTTAATTGACAATGAAAAGTAATAAATACAAGACAGTTACACAACCAGCATGGCAATGTTTGTTTATAAAAATAATATATTAACTATTTCTCATTTTATTTTCAATTAATCTTGTGTATTTTACCTTGAAATATTCAGTTAAATCACTTATCTGTGATATAAGAAATTGCACGATTATAATAAATAGTACAAAGGATGTTTATACTAATATAAAAACGTAAGAAAATATTTGTTAATGTGTAGTGTAATTATTTTGATTTTAAGTAAAGTTTTAGAAATGTATTGGCTGAGCGCTGTACGTTGGCAAATCGGTTACAACAGCTCACATGGGGAAGTTGATGACGTAGGGGAAAAAACCCCGGCAGTTGAGTTTTGGCGCGCGCGCGCGCGCGCAAGGACAGGAAGTGACGAGACGCGAGCACGTGGTGTAGCTGGCTGGGCAGCGTCGCTCTGCATCAGTCGGCATGTGGATCTCGATGTGGTGACTTGAGATTTGTCTGTGGCAATCGCCACGTGTGGTTGCTCGTCGTAGACTGTACCAAGTTAAATCGAGTGCTACTGTGTGTTTGTGAATATTTAGCCGGTGGAACAAGGTGTGCATCACATTGAATTAAAGTGACTGTGATTTGTTAATGTAAAACGTGTCATCGCATAGGCATGAACATAAACGGTGTTTGAGACAGCCACATGATGTGAAAACAATTCGCGACAAATATTCATTTTGTCTGGGGGCTCACGAGCTATAACTTTATTTGGTAAATGTGTCGACGTACAGAAGTATCAGCCACAGGGTTCAAATATTGTGAAATAAACAACATAAAGTGAACTTTCACGTGTTTTCAAAAATAGTAGTTAGTACACCCTTTTCTCTCATGGACTTGATTTTATTATGAATTTGTTTTGTTAATCATATGCAGGGAAGGAAAGCTGTGAACATGTGATACCATTCCCTAGAAAACGAGTCAAACAGTCGCAATCACAGTTCCAGTGTTTTTGCATGTTTAGGAAATTGGTTCGCAGCTGGTGGTTGAGAGTTTTAAAAATTAAACTTTCTCTATTTTAAACTCTCACCCCGACCTTCACCCTCGCACTGTCAATCTCATTTCTTAGTCGTCTGTACTCCATTTTGACTGTTTCATTTACTGCATTTTTATATTTTCTCCTTTCATTAATTAAATTTAGTATTCCCTATGTTATCCAAGGATTTTTTGTATGTCTTGCCTTTCTACCTACTTCTATTTTCTCTAGATGGAACACAAAACCTCTATTCATTTGTGAACAGAACCCAGCACCATTCGTTACGACTCCAATGCTGATGTTCGTCCGCCCAATTTACGCGGGCTAAATGGTCTCGTGGTTTGAATTTGACATACGTCATAGGCCTCCGAGCATAAAGATCATTTTCCCGAAGACAGTTTCGGACTGCTTGTGTTGCTGTTGCTTGTCCTCTGGCTGCCTGAAGGGTGAGTTGCAGCTGAGTTACATTTAGCCTCTTGTCTCGAATGGCTGTTAAGCGGAGATTATGGTCATATCTTGCTGGTATTACCCATGTAAGGCCTTGGCAATTGCCTTCTTTGTAGCGTACGTCGTGAATAATAACACAGATTCACTGTTTACGTTCTGTATTTCAAAGATAAAACTACATCAAAGATTCAATTATCAATCCAGAGATATTTACAAAGACATTACAAAATAATATATTATCAATTCCTAACATCCTCCCCACCCTGGTCAACCTCCAGGGGGATGACCAGTTGAACGGGACGAACTATTTGGTGTCCTTCTGGTGTGCATAGAAATACTGTTCGTACTTTCTGATCTCTTCCTTCGACTAGTCTCTCTATTCTTGCTTTCTTCCATAGGTGGCGCGGGCGTCCATCTTCTTGTACCAGAGCAACATCACCGGGGCGGAACTTGATGACTCTTGTCGAAGTACCCCGAACTTCGTGGAAGCTTGTAAGTTGCAATAGATATTCTTTAGTCCATCGCTTCCAAAAGTCATCTGTCAACTTCTGTTGCAGTCTGAATTCTTTTGTCAAAACAGATTTAGTCGACGGTTCTGGTCCTGTTGGCACTGTCAGTAGTCCTCCACCAATAAGAAAGTGGGCTGGTGTTAAAGGTTCATCGTCGTCTCCTTGAGAAATTGGTCTCGAATTCACTGCGGCTTCGATATTAATCAGCGTGGTATTGAGCTGCTCTTCCGTTAACCTTGATTGACCAAGTACTTTTCGTAGGCATCGTTTGATGGTACCCACCATCCTCTCCCAAAACCCTCCCCACCAAGCCGCACGGGGGGCGATAAATTTCCATGAAATGCCATCTCTGGCCAGGACACGTTGAGTCTTTGGGTTAGATAACGCACTCCATATTTCAGACAGTTCAGCATTAGCTGCATGGAACGTCTTTGCATTGTCTGTGTAGATTGTATGGGGTAGTCCACGTCTACCAGCGAATCTTTGAAGAGCCATGAGGAATGCGTCTGTTGTCATGTGAGAGCACAATTCCAAGTGAACTGCACGTGTCGTCGCACAAGTGAAGAGTGTTATGTATGCCTTTTCCATGGTAGTGCCAACTTTTACATAGAGAGGGCCTGCAAAATCTATGCCAGTTATAGAAAATGGCTTGGATGGTCTTTCTCGATCGGCTGGTGGGGGTGCTTCAACTTGTTGGCCCCGTAGATTGTGTAGAATTTTGCAGGGAAGACAGGAGTGCAAAACTCTCTTGATAACTTGACGGGCACGCAGGATCCAGAACTCTCTTCGAAGTTCTGCCAACACTATTCTCACGCCAAGATGATGTAGTCGAATGTGCATTTGCTGAACCAGTAAAGTTGTGAAGTGATGGCTACCGTCGAGGAGTAATGGATGACGTTGCTCGTTAGGGACAGCTGCGTAGTGTAAGCGTCCTCCAAGTCGGAGAAAACCATCTTCTAGGTAGGGATTGAAACATGCTATTTTAGAGTCTTTCGGGACAGGTTGATTGTTATTGAGTGCATGGAGCTCCTGTGAGAAACATTCCTGTTGAACAGCTCGTATCCAGTAATGACGTGCTTGAGCAAGTTCCACTGCCTTCAGCTCTCCCTCGAGTTTCGAACTTTGTCGAATGTTGTGAATGAATCTTAGTATCCACCCTGTTACGCGAATCAGTTTCCAATAGGAGCTGAATTTGGAGCAGTCCATAAGGTTAGAAGAAGTGGCTACTGCCATCACATGCCGTAAGTTCTTCTTTTCTTCTGGTAGGATATCAGTCATGAGTGAAGCGTCAGATGGCCATCTTGATTCTGCAAGTGCAAGCCATGGAGGCCCCTTCCACCAGTGGTTCACAGATTGTATTTGGTTACCATAAAGTCCTCGTGTAAGATGGTCGGCAGGGTTCTCACTCCCAGGGCAATGCCTCCATTGACTGGGATTTGTGTGGGCGTGAATCTCTGTAACTCTGTTGCATATAAATGTCTTCCACCTGTTTGGGTCACTGCGTATCCAACCTAAAGTCACCATAGCGTCTGACCACAATACTGCTTCAGTTATTTTATGCCCTGTTGCTGTTCAGTAGTAGTACAATAATCGTGATCCTATTAACGCTGCTAGAAGTTCAAGCCGCGGAAGAGTTAACTTCTTGATGGGGGCGAGTCTGGTTTTGCTACATGCCAAATGAACAACAATATGGTCTTCCATGGTCGTGCGAATATACAAAGCCGCTCCATATGCTCTCTCAGAGGCATCGCAGAAGACGTGGATCTGAGTATTGCTCTTTGTTGAATTTGCTAGCCATCGTGGAATTTGTATTTGAGACAGTGAAGGTAGGGTAGAAAACCAAGTGTTCCATCGGGATCCAATATCGGGTGGTAGCAACTCGTTCCAATCAATACCTCTGCACCATGTATCCTGAAATAACAATTTTCCAATAAGAGACACTGGAGAGAACAATCCTAATGGATCATAAAATTTGGCTGTAATTTGCAACAGTGTCCTCTTAGTAGTGGGGCCTGCAGGAATCCTACTAGTAATATCCATTGCGTTCATGTAAAGCAGTCTTTTCTGTATTCCAGTAAACACCAAGAACTTGCATTTCTGGGTTTATGTCTTGTCCTTCAGCCCTCCATATGGTCTTTAGTTGATCCGAATTGGTGGCCCATTTCGCTAAATCGAAACTCAGTAGTTTCATCATTGCGCTGAGTTCATAGTACAGAGTTATAGCATCATTATCATTCTCCGTGCCAGAAACGAAATCATCCATAAAGAAGCTGCTCTCAACAAGAGGTGCTGCAAGGGGAAACTTAGTTCTATGTCGTTCAGCTAGTTCTCTAAGTGCTGCGGAGAGTAAAAATGGACTGCATGTTAGTCCAAATGGCAGTCTCGTGAAGCAATAAGTCATTACTTCGTCTGTCGTCTGGTAATTCCCATCACTGTCTTTGATTACGCAGTACCATAAGAATCTGGTTAAGTCCCTGTCACTTTCGTGTAAGACTAATTGCAAAAATGCTTGTTTAATATCACTGACGATTGCTATCTGATGTAGTCTGAATCGTAACAATATGGCGAATATTTCTGGTAGAAGATTCGGTCCCGCTTCTAATGCGTCATTGAGAGAAGGTGTATTGGCTTCATTCGATGATGCATCAAAGACTATCCTCCACTTGGTCTTACCAAATTTCTCTCTTTTCACTGCTTGATGTGGAAGATAGAATATGTCATTTCCAAGATCTTCCGTGGGGGCACATTCAATATGACCTTTTATAATGTAGTCCAACATGTGACTGCAGTACATGTCCTTAAGGTTTTCGTTATTGCAAAGTCTTTTATGTAATGTGTTAAATCGACGTTCTGCGTTGAGTCTGTTACTTGCCAGCGGAACACCTTGTTTTCTTGGGAGACGTACGACTCTTCGATGGTCTCGTACACAATAGGATGAACGAAAATCCTCAAGAACTGCGGAATCACTTTTACTCAAAGCTCGAGGAGGGTTTGCCGTTATTCCAATCGTTTCTAAGTCCCAGAACTTCCGTAAATCATCATCAGATGGTGAGTATGTTTCATGGATGAGATTTACAGCAACTGAATTAGCACAAACTCCCGAACGATTTCCACTTAGGACCCAACCAAATATGGTGGGAATTAGAAAAATCGACGGAGAAATACGGACAGGTGAACTAGCCTTGACTATCCTCCAGTAATGGTCACTACCGATTAAGATCTCTATTGGTAAGTCTTCTTGAGATCCAGTTTTAGGATCAGCTAACTGAACTCTGCAAAGATTCACTTTGGTTACAATGTCTTGTGAGATCACTGGCTGAGGTGAGAAAGAGTGATCACTTTCGTAAGCAGTAATAGACACAGTCGAATTTGCCCAGGCTCCTTTAATATTAAAACGAACGAGTTTACGGTGACATGAGTAAGTCTTCTCTGCCTCAAAAGTACAAACAGTCATCTCATGTTGACCAGTGATTTGTAGTTTTAACTCTTCTATCAGAGACTTTGATATAAATGTAGCTTGGCTTCCGCTGTCTAGTATACACCGAGTCAAACGTCTTAGGCCGGTCGGCCCTATGATGCAAACCTGAGCTGTTTGCGGGAACGTGAAATTTCTGGTCGTAGCATCGATTTGACTAACAGAAGCGACATTTATCTGATCCCCTGTTGCCTTAAGGGTATCCTGATTCGTGCACAAAGACCTATGATGCGACTTTTTACAGTTAGTGCAAAGTGCCTTGCCTTTCTTCCCACAGTTAGCTGCTTTATGTCCTCTGTTCAGACATAAGAAACAACGGTTAGAATTTTTTAGTGTCTCTTTTCTTTTCGCAACGTCAGTAACTATCTTACAATCCTGAGCCCATTGGTCACGAGATTCGCAGAAAACACAGAACGGTACCGGTTGTTTAGTTACCTTTGTTAACTGTTGCTTGGATTTAGTGCGAACATGGAGAGCTGCCGCGGTAGAGGTGTAACTTGATGACGTAGGCGTCATGCAACGGATCTTTTCTGTGGTGAGAGCTGCCTCTACTTCTTCTCCTATAAATTCAATTAGTTTAAGAATATCACCCTCTGACAGACCTTCACGTTTAACATGTATTATCCAACGCCGACACATGTCGTCTGGAAATGCTCTAAGTATTTTCGGTGCGAGCACTCGGCCATAGGCATTTACATCTTCTCCAAGTGCACGCAGAGCTTGAATACGGCGATTGCTGTCAATAAAGGTGGAGTTAAGCACATCTGGAGTCACAACCTGTATTGGCTTAATACTTTCGAGATAATCTAAATGAGCCTGTATAATTCTATCTTTGTTACCGTAACGAGCCTTAAGCATCTTCTTTGTCTCCTCATATGTTTCGGCTGTCACAGCGATACCTTCCACCAAACTTTTTGGTTCCCCTTCTAAATAACCGCGCAAAAATATGTGCTTGTGAACGGTTGACAATGAGGCGTTCTTATCAACTGATTGCTCAAACTGTTCCCAAAATCGCGCCCATGATTCTATATCTCCTGAGAATGACTCAAGCTTTATGGATGGAAGCTTAACTGTGGTTACTGGAGCAGCAGAGGTAACTGTTGCTGCAGGTTGGGCGTCGTTAACTGAAACATGCGACATGGCTCTAGACAATTTTTTCTCCATTTCTTCAGAAGTTAGTATGAGGACACGCTTGGCAGTATCTATGTACTCATCGCATTTGGATATGTCAGCGGCGTAATCATTATCGTCAAGAAGGCTGTGAATTTCGTCATCAAGTCGTATCAATTTATCTAAGGTCTCCTTTAATCGTTCCCTACAGTACTCCACGTTCTCCACGGACGAAGAATCGGCAAATTCTTGTATCTCTTTGACAAACCGCGTAATATTGGCTCTTTCTCTAGTTCGTCGTCTTTTCAGATGATGCAAACGTGCGCTTGCGTCAGCAGTTTCGACGTCAGACATCTTGGCTATGTTATACGGTACTTCGCAATGTATGGAATGCGTAACTGAAGCAGAACAGATTTACTTTACTTCGTAGTAATCAGTGAATATAGCACCACTCAAAGAACTGCGTAAAATATTAACGCACGTTGCGTACGCTACTTTTAATAACTTCGTACTACGATACTGTTGTGAATGCCAAACAAACAATCGACAGCGCGTGTGACGTCATCAACTGCAATACCTATCTGCTGTCAAAAATGTTCAAATGTTTGTTAAGCTTATGGGACTTAACTACGGGGTCATCAGTCCCTAAACTTACAAACTACTTATTAACTACTTACGAACTAGGACGCCACAAATATCCATGCCCGAGGGGGGATTCGAACCCCCGACCGTAGTGGCCGTGCTGACCGTGACTGTAGCGCCTCAGTCACCTCGGCCACCGCGGCCGGCCTATCTGCTGTCGGAGATTATTACGTATGGTATTCAAGTTACAACAATATTTATTTCTGTGAGGCTTCTACTATTCTTTGCTACTTCAATAATATCTCGCCGTGAAGCAAGGCTACAAATAAGTAGTCATTGTACTTATCTCAGTCAGCTGTTGAGACGATGTCGAAGTCGTGACGTGATTCCTCATTCACAGCTCCGTATTACTCTGATACGGCGTGCAGTATGCTTACATAATTATCACTGAATCTTGTGTCTGTGTTATTTTTCCCTTTCTTGCGTTCTCATCCCGGGTTTCGGCACCAATTTTTTATGTAGCGTACGTCGTGAATAATAACACAGATTCACTGTTTACGTTCTGTATTTCAAAGATAAAACTACATCAAAGATTCAATTATCAATCCAGAGATATTTACAAAGACATTACAAAATAATATATTATCAATTCCTAACATTCTTATAACGGTTCTCCGCGGTGGAGTTGCCGATCACTCTACGACTCCTTGCTACTGTTCGTCCCTGGTGCATACGTGTGTGTATGTGTGTGTGTGTGTGTGTGTGTGTGTGTGTGTGTGTGTGTTGTATTTGTTGTTGTTGTTAGGTTAATTTAACGAGAGTGAAAGTCTAGGGACTGAGACCATAGCAGTTTCGTCCAATAGGTTTACAACCATTTGAACATTTTCTTAGCGGTGCCTTTTGTCTGAAATTCGCCCAGCTTCTGGGAATTACAATTTGGGACACTCCAGAAGCTGCAGTTGCCTTCCTCTGACCCACTTCCAGCCTTCCTATGGCTCTCCATCCCATGGCTTCGGGCAAGTCGCGTTGTTGTTGCATTGCACTCTGCTCACTACACTATTCGATCCCAACTTGTTGTGAAAATCGTTTATTAAACGCCACACCCACTCCCTCTGCGACAATCTTCTGTTATTACCACTATATCGGCTGCCATAAAGTTGTTGTCTGCTCTATACAGAAGAGACAGAAAAACAGCAAACGATTTTAGCCCATTTTGTCGATGACAGTACTTCAGAACCTAGATATCCCAACTGACCCTCTAATTGTTTTGACCAGTGTACTAAATGTGATGACTTTTTGGTTAGACATGCAGCAAGTTGTGCATATTTACACGGACTACGTAATTTGACAGACAGTAAAACTGAGAGAATTAAGAAGTTTGAAAATTATGTTAATGAAAGCACTTGGGGACAGTTATGAACATTCGATTAATATCTGTCCGTTCAGTACATGCTTAGGACATGAAGACCACTGTGTGCATATTCTGCTCCGTTCTAATAAGCTGCCACGGCTAACTGCTCAACTGATATTACTAACACTGATCTTACAAATCTAATGAAAAACAGATTTGAAAGTACCTCATAAAAGAGGTCAGAAAATGGAAAATAATACTGACAACTTGTCCTGCTGAAAAAGAACAGTGAAGTGTGAATGAAAACACATTTACAATCAAGAGCGTTAAAATGTTAAAGCATTGTTACAACGTCTACTTTAGTAACACGAACAAAATAAGAAAACAGGATTAGGAAAGTAATTATCAAGGTCTGAAGACCTGTGACCCGAATATCGTAGCAGCCTCTAAACATAAATGCAAATACCTTACACGTTTGTTCTGTGAGCACAATGTGGACATAATTACTCCACAAGAGACACAGACAACAGACGACTGTGACCTACAAGCCAGAGAAAAATCCTCCGGATATAGACTGATAGATAATCTTCATGACGAACAACATGTGTACGGAATGGCAACGTTTTTCAGGATGAACATAGCTGATTTTATAGTGGTTTCTAAGGACTATCAGGACAACATTGTATCTTGGCAGTGACGATATGTGGAACTACGAATGTCAGCATCCATGAACCTCCATTAGTGATCTGTCCATGCCCTCATTCAAATGTTTTACTGACCCTGGCATCTAATTTGGAAACTTTAATAGCCATCAGCCTGCTTGGGGATATAAGGATAATAATATAAATTGTAACATTTTACACTATTGACTGTCTTTGAGTAACTTGCATGTGGTTTTTAATGCAAAGGACGAAGGAACATTTCAATCGGCAAGATAGTAAAAAGACACATCACTAGACCTATGTTTTATCATTACCAGTATGTGATATACATACTATTCCACTTAGTCAACATAGGCCGATTGTCACTGACTATCACCTCCACATACCGTTAGTAAATTAAACTGCCAAAGCTCGTTGGAAATTTGAAAAAGGGAACTGGCAACGGTATGCTGACAAACTCGATGTGATTGTTGGCTTTATCCCTTTGCAAATTACAAACTGTGACAGATTTACTAAAGCTGTCAAAGAAGTAGCAAAAAGAACTATACATCCCACGATGGTCCAGTGAGTGTGATGTGCTGTACGAGGCATAAATAAATTTTATTGTGCAATATAAATAATAGGTATTAAAGTTTTAATAAGATTATACAACGAAATAAGTACAATACAACGATTTTAAATATTATAAATCGATCAATAGATACATGAAATGTGGAAAATGAATATTTTCGAAGTCCTCTAAGCCGTTAGATAGGATTAGCATTTTAATAATACAGAATTTTCAATTCTTAATTTTTGTAACTAACCATATTTTCGCATGTCTTTGGAGTGCAGCCATATGTGCGACATCTTCTGTTCACCGCCCAGCAGCAGATCCGTCATTGCTCCGCCTGCTGGGATTAACTCATTTCCGTGTTCTCGCTGACTGAATAACGGGAAAACGTAGGCGGTATTCGGCCTCCACAATCGCAGCGACTACGCCGCCGCAGTTCTAAGAAATAAACTCACTTCGCCAATTCTGGATGGCTGAACAACTCGCCCACGTCAAATTCCTCTTCAACAACGCATTCTGGAGCTAAGGTTTTACCACGAATCGGATGGGCACTGTAATACTTCATGTTTATATAACAACGCAATAAACCGAAGGACTCATGAGTAATGGTTGTTGTTCTGCCTGTAGTAGAGACTGTGAATTTGGTTGTCCTCGTATTTTGCCCACAGACAAGACTCCATATCAGAGGATTAACTTTAATCCTCTTTTCTTCAAACCCACCAATTGAACATTCAAAGTAATAAGAAAGTACCACGTCTGTTTCACGTGGGAGGGAATTTGGTGACAAGTTTTGTAAGGGGTGAGGAGAGAGGAGTGTGTGTGTGGAGGAGTATTAATACATTCCACAGTCGTTGTTCGCGCGCCGAATTCCCGGTGGTTGGCATTGGGAATTGATGATAGATAGCGGTACCGTGATTTCCTTCGACCACACATCCATTCTTACCTTTTAAGGGTGACATTGCGAGTGATAAATGAATTTCAAACATTATACTAATACATTTATTTAAGCTACCAGTTTCGACGCCTTATTGTTGTCATTTTGAGGCCCTATATATATGGAAATTGGTCGAAGATTGTTTATTTTCTTGCATCCTTTGTTATTTTGGGATCAGAACAATTTTACATTCTTTCAATTCTGAGGGGACACATTTACCCTGAAACTCTTCATTCACAGTTTACGTCATCTTTCATCAAATCCCAGTACGTTTTATAAAATTCGATGGGTAAACCATCGGGTCCCGGTGCTTCTTAGTGGGCAAATTGCGTATAATTTCTAGTATTTCTCGATTAGTAAAGGCTGAAGAAGGCCTTTGTCTTCTCTGGTTATTTTAGAAGTCATGCTATCAAACAGTTCATGTTTTAGTAATGAATGTTTGTATTGCTTATGGGACGTAACTACGGGGTCATCAGTCCCTAAACCTACAAACTACTTATGAACTGCTTAACACTAAGGACGGCACAAATATCCATGCCCGAGGGAGGATTCGAACCCCCGACCGTAGTGGCCTTGCAGGCCGTGACTGGAGCGCATCAGTCCCCTCGGCCACCGCGACCGGCTTTTATTTATCTATTTATTATTATTATTTAAATTTTGTTCCGTTAAGTGTTGCCTTCAGATGTCGATTTCTGGGATATATCTGTTCGTTCATTACAACAGTAAGTTCCTTATAAGGCTTTTTTGGAATTTTCCTTAAACGAACCTTATGTGACTTTCATATTTTATATTTGGCGGCTTTTTATTGCCCCTGGCAGGCTGTTGTCTGCTTTGCTTCCGAGTAACACTCAGATTTTATTGCGGTTTGGCTCGGCGGCGTAGCACGTCCTTTACACTTTCCTTCTTTTCGTGTACCGTGTTCTTACTTCGAACAGACGAAGCCTGTTGTCCACTTTCGCGTTGCTGTTGACGTTCTTACGCGACCTGCATCGGTGTATCTGACGTGGCGTGTTGCTCGACGACTGCTTCCTCAGTCTGCTTGTGATGTGACACTACTGGCTCCTCGGAGAGCAGCAACTCGTTCGCCGCCGTGTCAGACACTATTTTGTCAGATTCCGTCGCTTTCATTACTTCTATTTTCCTTGCCTGTCTCGTCCTCCGAAGGCAGTTCTTCTATTTCAACGTTTCCTGTTCCCTCTATCTCTTCAGCTTCGTACGGATTCTGCTTGCGGGCGGAATGTACAGGAGAGGAATCTTCATTAGATTGATGTTCAGTTTTTCCTAGGGGTCTTTTCGTGGGTTGCTGCTCACTTTCACGCACAGCAGAACCGCTATTTGTCACTGCTTTCAAGGGTGATAACTCCCTTTCAGGTATGGTGACCACATCAGAAGTAACTTCCATGGCGACCTTAACAGGAGGGGTTGCTCAGGAGAGGCCATAATGTCAATGACAAGGGAATGGTCACATTTGTCATACCGAAACATGTATTGATTTATTTAACACTGTTATTTAACACTGAAGGAAGAATTTATGCAGAATGTTAGCTGCTGTCATGACCTGGAAGTCACCTAGAAAAAGCACTAAAATGGCTGTATTTCCTGCATGGCGCTTGCGGTGAAGGCTGGCCACCCCTGGAAATAGCGAGTCGCGAGTTGTTGTTACGGTGAGCGTAGTGCGCATGGTCGGGAGGTATGGTCGTTTTATCGCGGTATTCACTAAAGAGGAATATCGTTGCACGGTTTTGGTGGAAAGGGGAAACGAATATTCGTTTCGGTGGCATGCACTTCCTTTTCATTTCTGGTACGTATTTCGAAACAAACCGTCCTGAAACTGGTTAGAGATGGGGAAGATATTCTGTACATCTACATTTATACTCCGAAAGCTACATTACGGTTAACATTCAGTCTCCCCTCACAGGTGATGGCAAACACTGTAAATGTTTTGCTGCTTGCCATGGAGATATCATACGCCAAATGAAGCAATCAACAGAAAACACTCGTGAAGACTATGTGATGTGCGATATGGTAGTTAAACTTCTAGACGAGCATGTAAATAGCGCAGATATGTGGCTAGAAACGGTTGAAACACTCGATATTGCAGACTGTGAATCTACAGACGGCGAAGAAACGGAAGAAAGTGGCACACATGAAGACTCTTCGAGTGATAGTGCCACGTACCATCATCAATTATCTCCGATAGCAACACCAGCAAGTACAATTACATTAATAGACAAAGAAAAAGCGGTGAAGTATTGGTTAAACGAATGTGGTAAGAAACGCCTATGTGTCAGTACTGTTCAAAATAGGCATCGCTTTGTCCGTTCTGAACGTAAATTGTATAGATGGAAAAAGTAAGTCGCTGGACGACGTAAGAGTCGATTGGAAATTGCGACGGAGATAAATGCGCGACTTTTTGAGCAATTTACCGATGCCTGACGACAGTCATTGAGTGTCAGCGACACAACTTTGCGTGATTGGGCGTTAGAGATTGCCAACGCGATAGGCGCTAAAGAATTTACAGCTTCTCAAATTTGGATTAGTCGCTTCAAGAGATCACAATTGTGGCACGAAAAATAGCAAAATGTGTATCGAGAAACAGGTCAGAAAATGAATTGACTCAAAAGGAAATGATAGAAGCTTTTCTTACAACTGCAAAAAATAAGATCGCCAGTTTTAGTGAATCTTACGTTTACAATGCAGATCAGTCAGGTTTTCAAAAAGAAATGCGTGCGAAAAGAACAGTATCATTCAAAGGGGAAAAACAAATTGAGGCAATTGCGCAGTCCACGATTGCACTCACCCATTCATACACTATAATGCCCATAATTAGTCTGGATGATTCATTGTTGCCTAAACTATATGTGTGTCTTCAAGAAGCAACTGGACGTTTTGGACCACGTGTCAAATAAATAATGTTCTACGCAGAAAATCTTGTGGTAGACGCATCGAAGTCTTGAAAAATGGGAAATGATAACGTTACACTTTTCAGCGTCATGCTTTTCTTCCGTTCTGCGGGAACAAATCTCTTCTCCTTCTACATTTGTGGTCAGGTCATACAAGTTCTGATTCACTAAAAGCTGTATTTAGGGCTCACCCTGACGAAGAAGTAGAGATACTTCAGATTCCATCCGGCACGGCGAACGTAATGCAACCGTTAGAGAATTTTTGCCGGCCGCGGTGGCCGAGGGGACTAAGGCGCTCCAGTCACGGTCTGCACGGCCACTACGGTCGGGGGTTCGAATCCCCCCTCGGGCATGGATATTTGTGCCGTCCTAGTTCGTAAGTAGTTCATAAGTGTAAGTTTAGGGACCCCGTAGTTAAGTCCCACAGACTATACAAACAAACAATTTAGATAATTTTTCCGCCAGTGAAAGGCATTTTACAGAAAACTAACAGAGAAAATTATTGTGTGCAAATCACTGCAGTTTCCTGTCCATCAGCGTGACAATATTCTCAAGTTGCAATCAGTCGTACATTATCAGTTTTCTTTCCCACGGTTTCAAAATGTGATTAAATATGCGTGGCTCGCCTCGAAATATACTTATATTAGGCCTGATTCCTTCTCAACACCGGCCGAGTTTTGTCTACGGACGTCTCACAACGTCTGTAATTCGCAGGGCTGTCATATGTCGTCTGTGATTGTATGTTCTTGGTGCACAAAAAAACCTATGTTTTGAACATTGTATCAATATTTCGCATTTTTGCGGTAATTATAAGAAATAAAAGTTTGACGTGTTCTAAACCGTATATGTACTTGTGTCTATTTCATAGCTATTTGGAAAGAATGTTGCAGATAACATATCAGCTACATTTGTCAACGAATTTATTAGTATCGTATTTATTCACTATCATACGATCGTTTTCACTGTGGCAGGAGAGCGGCGCGTAGCTAACGCCATCTTGTCCATAGATGGCGTTGGTTTACCATAGCTAGAGAGGTCAGGGTTGTACAACAGGTGCGAAAACCATGCCACAGTAAGGTCATACTTCATAAACGTTTTTACAGACTTTCAGGTTTCAGTAGCTAACAGTCTGCATACAGACTTCCTTCCATGTTCAATCACAGTGGTAAAAATAGCAACAAAGGTTTCGACATGACAAGTCTGACCATTTCCCTGTTACAATGATCTTACCAAGCCATTGGAATTCCCTTCCAGATATAGTGAACCATCCTGCTTCTACAGAAGGCGATAATGGCAAAAGTATAGATGGTGACGGATATTGTAAACAAACTGATGGTTTAAACGCAAACGTAGGCTTCCGCGGCTGTTGTCACTATCAATGAAATTCTTCTGGGTATGAAACCGCGTCGTCATTTTATAAATTCCACCGACGTTTCGGCCACTGTTGCAGGCCGCCTGCAACAGTGGCCGAAACGTCGGTGGAATTTATAAAATGACGACGAGGTTTCATACCCAGAAGAATTTCATTGAAACTGATGGTTTGATTTCGTCGCCTAATTGTCTGACGAAGTTCATGTCTGGCGACCTGCATTGAGAAACCATTCGCTGTTAATGCGCGGAAAGTTGGTGACACAACATCACAGTGACCAACGCCAGTGTATAGGGAGTATTGTGGCTCGTAGTGCGGAGGCACGGAGCGAGTACCAGTTGCAAGATTTTACTGCACTCTTGTCTGACGGAACGGTGCGTCGCCATTAGTAGTAGTGTCTCGTAGAGAGCATGTGCCGAAACTTGGTTGTTCACTCAGCACAAGAAAAGTAAAATGCGAAAAGGCAATATTAATTATTCGTACGGACACAGATTACGTTCACGTCGTAGGTTCGAATCCTCCCTCGAGCATGGATGTTTGTGTAGTCTTTAGTATAAATTAGCTCATAAGTAGTTTGCAAGTTTAGGGACTGACAACCCCACAGTTAAGTCCCATAATCTTTACAAACATTTGAACATTTCAACAGATTGTGTGATCAACAAGTTCGTATTAAGAGGAACGATGCAGGCTCAAATTTTCAATTTTTATTTCGCCGCCAAGAGCAGTCTGTGTCCGCCAGTCGTTAAGTGCCAACGTCACGCTTTTCATATAGCTACAGTACAATTAGACCAGTTTATCAGAATTAGTGTGTATGGTAACCAGCGCATTAGTGGTACAATATTGAATTGCGAAAACTTTTAATTTACAACACGTGTGAAAGCCTTCATTTGCCACAGCCATTAACCAGACTGATCTTCTCCCAATCCACTATCTTACCCATACTAATTATGAATATGAAAGAACTGGTCACTGATTTACTTAATTTTGCCACATGAATAATTATTAATTTTCTCAATTCAGTGACAGAAAAGTCCAGTTAACAATATAAGTGTTGTTAGTTGTGGAATTTCGTAAGTCTTAAAAAGCACTAAAGAACAAAATAAAGTGGTTAAAGCTTTATAGCTGATACTGAATGAACTTTTGTAAACTACTTTTCTATTTGGAAAGCCGGTGGCAATTAGCGTAATGAGCAATTCCTTAAGAGTGGCATTTTATGGCAGCGATTATTATTTTTATGCTCAGAGAAGAACGCCATTTACGTAGCTGAACTATGTATTTCAACCCAGCTAAGATTGTTAACATACGCAACAATTACGATAAATTCACAAATCAATTGCAAAACCTATCACTAAAATTTATTGTTCAGTTACAGTCTATTATGAAGGTAATTTTGGAATTATTAAATGATCAGCTACCTATTTATTTTGATCATCTTATAGCTATTCATGATAACTATTAAGGTGAGATATGTATCTTCATTGCATACTAAAATTGCTTTGGCGCTATTTCCAAGTTATTCTCTTGTATTTTCAGCTACAGTGTTAATTATTTTATTTGTATGAGACAAATGCAGTATAAGTATCTTTTCAACCCTGGTTTGGCCCGCGTAGTATAAATTCCATCCTCACACAATTACGTAACTTTCAGATCACTAATTAACGTTGTTTTCATCAACTTCTGACTGAACTCATTTTTCGTGCATCAAGCTGGGGACCATAAGATCATTTACTTTTCCAAATTATTTATTGCTTGCTGTCTGTCCTGCATTTATTACATGTAAAAAATGTTTCTTCGTATTTTTCCGTTATTGCAAACATCCACTAAAAAATCGGCCTATTTAACGATAGCCAGTAGCATCTGGTGAAGTACATTAACTACAAGTGTTGGTATTTTAATAGTTTTATCTTGCCGTTATTGCAGGGGTGGGACGTCGCAGGGGAGACCGGGCCATATATATATATAATATATATAAATTTTCTTAATATTAATTTATTTTACTTATTTAAATTTATTACATAATTTTTAATTTTTGGAGAGGTTTTACTGAATCTAGATGACACTTACTTAGCTTGAAAATATCAGTTAAAGTACCAAAAAAATTAATTTTGGAGATATGTCAAGTGGGAAATCTGATCCTACCTCGGGGTACGTTGGCCCAGAGGCTGGGACGTTCACCCCTGCAGTCGTTTGATAAGTTAAACTAGTATAACTTTAGGAAATCAAAATAAAACGAACAGTTATCAAGAAACATATTTTAATGTACATAATATCAAGTTGAATATTGATTTAAATGGTTCACATTGAGGACTATGACAACGGGACAGGTTAAACGTATTAAGATTTGTTGTTGTTGTGGTCTTCAGTCCGGAGACTGGTTTGATGCAGCTCTCCACGATAACCTATCCTGAGCAAGCCTCTTCATCTCCACATAAGAACGGCAACCTACATCTGTCTGAATCTGCTTAATGTATCCATCTCTTGGTCTTCCTCTGCGATTTTTACCCCACACACTTCCCTCCAACGCTAAATTCACAATTCCTTGATGTCTAAGAATGTGTCCTACCAATCGATCCCTTCTTTTAGTCAAGGTATGCCAGAAATTTCTTTTCTCCCCAATTCTGTTCAGTACCTCCTCATTAGTTACGCGATCCACCCACCTAATCTTCAGCATTCTTCTGTAGCACCATATTTCAAAAGCCTCAATCCTCTTCCTGTCCGCACTGTTTATCGTCCATGTCTCACTCCCATACAAGGCAACACTCCACACAAATGCCCTCAGAAAGGACTTCCTTAGGCTTAAATCAATATTCGATGTTAACAAATTTCTCTTTTTCAAGAACGCTTTTCTACCCATTGCCATTCTGCATTTTACATCCTCTGTACTGCGACCATCATTTGTTATTTTACTGCCCAAGTAACAAAATTCATCTACCTCCTTTATTGCTTCGTTACCCAATCCAATTCCTTCAGTATCACCTGATTTTCTTACACTGCACTCCATTGCCCTAGTTTTACTCTTGTTAATCTTCATCTTATATGCACCTTTCAACACACTGTCCATTCCGTTTAACTGCTCTTCCAGGTCCTTTGCTGTCTCTGACAGAATTACTATGTCGTCAGCAAAACGCAAAGTTTTTAATTCTTCACCCTGAACTTTAATTCCTTCTCCAAATTTCTCCTTGCTTTCCTTCATAGCTTGCTCAATGTACAAGTTGAATAACATTGGAGAAAGGTTACAACCCTGTCTTACTCCCTCCCAACCACTGCATCCCTTTCATGCCCTTCAACTCTGACAACCGCTGTCTGGTTTTTGTACAAGTTGTAAATAACCTTACGCTCCCTATATTTTACTCTTGCTTGCTTCAGAACTTGAAAGAGTTTATTCCAATCAACATTGTCAAAAGCCTTCTCCAAATCTACAAAAGCTAGAAATGTAGGTTTGCCTTTTCTTAATCTATCTTCTAGGATAAGCCGTAAAGTGAGTATTGCCTCCCGTGTTCCTACATTTCTCCTGAACCCAAACTGATCTTCCCCGAGGTCGGCTTCTACCAGCTTTTCCATCCTACTGTATATAATTCGTGTTAATATTTGGCAACCATGACTTATTAAACTGATGGTTCTGTAGTTTTCACACCTGTTTGCACCTGCTTTCTTTGGAATGGGGATTATAACATTTTTCTTAAAGACTGAGGGTACTTCACCTGTCTCATACATCTTACACACCAGGTGAAACAATTTTGACATGGCTGGTTCTCCCAGAGACTTCAGTAGCTCTGAGGGAATATCATCTACTCCAGGGGCCTTGTTTCGACTTAGGTCTTTCAGGGCTCTGTCAAATTCTTCTCTCAGTACAGTGTTTCCTATTTCATCTTCATCTACATCCTCATCCCTTCCTACAATATTGTCTCGAAGTTCATTTCCTTCATAGAGCCCCTCTATATACTCTTTCCACCTTTCAGCTTTCCTTTCTTTGCTGAGAACTGGTTTTCCATCAGTGTCCTTGATATTCATAGAGCTGTTTTTCTTATCTCCAAATGTTTCTTTTATTTTCCTGTAGGCTGTATCTATTTTTCCCCTATTTATACATTCTTCTATATCCTTGAATTTGCCTTCTAACCACTCCTGCTTAGCAATTTTGCACTTCCTGCCAATCTCATTTCTTAGTCGTCTGTATTCCATTTTGCCTGTTTCATTTACTGCATTTTTATATTTTCTCCTTTCATCGATTAAATTTAATATCTCCTGTGATATCCAAGGATTTTTTGCAGGTCTTGCCTTCCTACCTATTTTGTCCTCTGCTGCCTTCACTATTTCATCTCTCAATTTTACCCGTTCCTCCTCTACTGTTTTATTTTCCCCTGTTTCTATCAATTGTTGCCTAAAGCTCCCTCTGAAATTCTTAAGAACTTCAGGTTCCTTCAATTTATCCAAGTCCCATCTCCTTATTTTCCTACCTTTTTGTAGTTTCTTCAGTTTCAGCCTACAGTTCATAACCAACAAGTTATGGTCAGAGTCTATATCTGTCCCTGGGTATGTCGTACAATTTAAAACCTGGTTCCGAAATCTATGTCTTACCATTATAAAATCTATCTGGTATCTCCCAGTGTCTCCTGGTCTCTTCCACGTGTACAACCTTCTTTTGTGATTCTTAAACCAGGTGTTTGTAATAACTAAATTATGTTCTGTGCAAAATTCTACCAGGCGGCTTCCTCTTTCATTCCTTTTGCCCAGACCATATTCACCTACTATCTTACCTTCCCTTCCTTGTTCTACTACCGAATTCCAGTCGACCATAACAATTAAGTTTTCCTCTCCCTTAATTGTCTGCATAATTCCCTTTAGCTCCTCATATATTTCTTCGATTTCCTCATCATCGGCAGAGCTAGTTGGCATATAAACCTGTACTACTGTTGTCGGTGTTGGCTTCGTGTCTATCTTGACAATGATAATGCGATCACTGTGCTGGTCATAGTAGTTTACCCGCATTCCTGTTTTCTTATTCATTATCAATCCTACTCCTGTGATACCTCCAATTGATTTTGATTTATAATCCTATACTCACCTGACCAGAGATCCTGTTCATCCTGCCACCGAACTTCACTAATCCCCACTATATCTAACTTCAACCTATCCATTTCCCTTTTTAAATTTTCTAATTTTCCTACTCGATTAAGGGATCTAACATTCCACGCTCCGACCCGTAGAATGCCAGTACTGTCTCTCCTGATGATCACATCCTCCTGAGTAGTCCCCGCCCGGAGATCCGAATGTGGGACTATTTTACCTCCGGAATATTTTACCCAAGAGGATGCCATCATCATATGTTCATACAGTAGAGCTGCATGTCCTCGGGAAAAATAACGGCTGTAGTTTCCCCTTGCTTTCAGCCGTTCGCAGTAACTGTGTGGCAAAGCCACATTAGCTGATGTTACAAGGCCAGCTCAGTCAATCATCCAGATTGTTGCCCCTGTAACTACTGAAAATGCTGCTGTCCCTCTTCAGGAACCACACGTTTGTCTGGCCTCTCCACAGATACCCCTCCGATGTGGCTGCACCTACGGTACGGCTATCTGTATCGTTGAGGCACGCAAGCCACCCCACCTCGGCAATGTCTGTGGTTCATGGGAGTGGGTTAAGATTTATAGTGTCTTAATACAAACCAGTCGACTTGAATCACTGTCCAGCTCCAAAGAATCCACGGATTTCATTTCTCACGCATGTCTGGTGAGCCCAACGCTTGCAGTTTGTATACTAAATTCCTTGTTCTCCAGGTTATTTGGAAGAGGCACAGTGACTCTTCCTCATTGTCATAATCACCATCTTGCCTTTTTTGTTTTTATTTTATTTATTTACTTTTTTTTTAATTTTATTTTTTATTTTTTATTTATTTAATTTATTTTTTTTTTTTTTTTTTTTTTTTTTTTTTTTTTTTTTTTTTTTTTTTTGCGTTTTAAGCCTCCTGAAGTTGATTTAGTTAATTTCATTCTATTATTGCTCGTATTTTTCTTTCTAGCCCGTGATTCACATTTTCCTTAGTATTTCTTTCCATTGGCATGGGATGATATTCGGTTTATGTTTCATGAGTTTCAATTACCTGTGCAGACTGACATGAGGCGTGTCTGTACCTAACAAGATTTACTTGGAATCCCAAACTTTTTGCTAACAGTCCTCACATCATTCTGTTTCTTCTAAACCTGCTCTTAGCATCGTATCTTCTGAAATAATTCCCCTTTCATTCTTTTATAATTTATGATCATCTTTAAGATACCACAAATAAGACAAATGTTTAAACCAGAGCTATAATTCACGTTTTAAAAACAAGGAAATGCACGAGATTCTGACTTCACAGATTACTATTTAAGATTAAAATAAAATTTACAGGTTGGCGTTTTTTCAACGACTTTTATCTCGTGAATATGACGATCTTTTGACCTCTAAAACGTTTTAAAATATGTTTAACTTCGACAACTATGTTAATAATTTAATGAAATAATTATCAACATTATTATCATTAAAAGTAACAAACCTTTCGTTTAGTTTAACGAAGTACAGCCATCTTTACAATAAATACTGCGCTTTAAAAACTCAATTGTGACTGTATGCCATATAGAAATAATCCTCAAACTACGGCCTTTAATTATACTACCCACCCCATTGCACCAAAAGCAAGCAAAACGTATATAACACACATTAACTAACGAGTAGAATTTTACTGAAATACGCACAAAAACATTTAAGGACTACACCTTAATACAATTCACAGTGTAGAAATAATACTTTGTAGCGTCATGCCAAAGTTATTCATCATGAACATCGTAAAAGTAGTAAGCGATAAACTTTTTTCCTTTCATCATTTTATTGGGGTTGTCAACGATAACAAGTTTCTTAAGGATTTGTCAAATAGTTGACAAACAAAATCACGCTGGAGCGAGGTGACGCAGTGGTAACAAACTGGACTCACATTCGGAAGGATGGTGGTTCAAAGCCACCTCCGGCCATCCAGAATTAGGTTTCCCGTGATTTCCCTAAATCACTCCAGGCAAATGCCGGGATGGTTCCTTTGAAAATGGCAAGGCCGATTTCCTTCCACATCTCTGCCCAAACACTCCGAGCGTAAGCTCCGTCTCTAATGACCACTCTGTATACGGGACATTAAACACCAAGCTTCCTTCCTTCCTACAAAATCACGCTATTACGCACCGCAAGGTGGGGCAGTTTTCATTGCTATAACGTGATATAGTATGAATTATGTATCGTAGGTGGTTTTTGCAAGGACAGTTAAATATTCTTGATCTTAAAGAATATTTGTACCAAATTTGGTTATAATCGTTCCATTAGTATAGGAGTAGATGTAGAATATAATCGCGACTGTCTTATCATGTCTGATATTGTTTCTGATATCTCCTTACTATCAATAAAATTCTTCCGGGTATGAGACCGCGTCGTCATTTTATAAACTCTACCGACGTTTCGGCCACTGCTGCAGGCGGCTTCATCGGGGTCTGTGTCTGACACAGCGGAAGCCTACGTTTGCATATCTCCTTACGTTTTGTGAGGATAAAGGGTTTTAGCTTAGTAACCTCTTTGGTACGTTTTGGTCGTTGGCGTGCAGAGTGCGTTTCGTAATAAAGGAAGTTAACAAAGTATATTGTTATGGATCAACCCAGTAATTGTCCGCATCCCATTGGAACAATGATGAAGGATTAATTAAACAGCAAATAGAATAAAACGGCACCTTCGCCCATCGAGGACTCACTTTCAACGTGCTTCTGCCTCGCTCTGCGGTAGGCGGGAGACCGCCGCACACCGGCCAACAAACAAGAAACGTTCAATTCTAAGCATTGTCGCCCAGCAGCTATCGCTGCACGCCAACGATAACTACTGTTCGACCAAAACGTACCAAAGAGGTTACTAAGCTAAAACCCTGTATCCTCATAGTTTGTGTCGTAGATGGTTCTTACCCTAACGGAGATTGGTGCAAAAATGTTCAAATGTTTGTTAAGCTTATGGGACTTAACTACGGGGTCATCAGTCCCTATTACTTACGAACTAGGACGGCACAAATACCCATGCCCGAGGGGGGATTCGAACCCCCGACCGTAGTTGCCGTGCTGACCGTGACTGGAGCGCCTCAGTCAGATTGGTGCCTGATAGTAAGGAACATGTGTGCGAAGTTTAGTTGAAATCGGTCCAGTAGTTAAGGAGGTGTGGAACATTCATACATATACGCATACCCACATACACACACACACACATCTTATTTTATAAGATGTATAAATTAATAACTTACCCCACGAAACAACTAACCCCGGTGTCCCCTACCTCTTGTAGGCAGTACTACCGCCACCTTTATCTCTGGGTATAGCCATAATTTGTTACTATGAGGCAATGCCGACCATTCCCATTACCGTTTATGCCCGTGCGTGTTTTTTTGGCGCTGAATGTTTCCCCAGTGTGAGGACCTCTTGAAGAACAGGCAGTTGCGCCTATTGTGTTGTGTTGCAAGAGGTCCGCCCCGATGCTCTGAATGCGAATGGCCCGCAGTCGGCGGCGTTGCGCGCAAGGCTCGCAGCACGGCCGTCATAGCTTTCTCCGGTGAAGGACGACATGGCGGTCGACCGGCGCGGCGCGGCCTGCGATACAGCGTTCAGCGGCGGCACTTGCTATTCCCGGCGTGCGTCGCCCTAAGTGAACGGCCGCACGTCGACCTGAATACAAACCGCCGCTCTGGGGCTAAACACTCGAGGGAGTGAGACGCGCCACGAGGGGCCCACACGTGGAGGCGATGAAATTCTCTACCGTATACGAGTTTCCTATAGCTGAGTCACGGCGCCAATGAAAAGAAATATTTTACAAAATAAGCTGTGAAGTCAGACCGAGGGTCAGTTGGAAACCTAAAAGAATGTTTAAATGTTCAAATGTTTCTAAATCTATTGGACCAAACTGTCCGTAGCTTACAAACTACTTAAACCTAGGTCAACTAACCTAAGGACAAACACACATACCCATGCCCCAGGGAGGACTCGAACCTCCACGGCGAGCAACCGCGCGCTCCGCAGCGAGACGCTTTAGACCACTCGGCTACTCCACCGCGGCCCAAAAAGAATTCAAATGTTCAAATGTTTGTATAGTCTATGGGACTTAACTACGGGGTTATCAGTCCCTAAACTTACAAACTACTTATGAACTACTTACGAACTAGGACGGCACAAATATCCATGCCCGAGGGGGGATTCGAACCCCCGACCGTAGTGGCCGTGCAGACCGTGACTGGAGCGCCTTAGTCTCCTCGGCCACCGCGGCTGGCCCAAAAAGAATGTCGATCACGATGTTCAGTAGTATAGTATCAGGAAATTATTCACTTTTTACGTGGATGAATTTCTCTTTTGTACATGTTTAATATACAACTCCGACTCACTTCCTGGCGTTTACGTGGGCGACAGATACTCCATTTTCAGATTTCAGATATTTACCGTTACAAGCGATATGTAGACTTGTTAGACCCTAGGGTATGCCCTCCCTGTCAATATCATCACAATATAGTGCTGGCATCTTTGCATTGGGGGGGGGGGCGAGTGACATTGACATACCAGTCCCTTAAAGTCCAATCAAATTATACATTTCACAGCAAATAAAAATCTACATAACTTTAGATAAGTGCATTTTGAAAGAACTGGCAGTTGACTGTTAATAATTGTAAGTAGCAAGTCATCCACATGAGCACCGAAAGAAATCCGTTAAACTTATTTTACACTATAAATATTCCAAGCTATAAATATGCCAGACCGTAAATTCAATGAAGTACCTTGGATTAACAATTACTGGCGGGTGGTACTTTTAATTTAAGAGTTCAGGATGTGGAAGGGCTGGGCAGCGTTACCATTGACAGTCAAAGCTTATAAGTACTGAAATTTATTACAATATCAGCCAACAATTATAACAGAGATCACGAAGTTATGAATCAAATACTTAAATAACCTTTCAGTAGAATACATAGAAAATTTTTTTGACAATTAAGCATAAACCTTCACTAGAACACTTAAAATTCCTTTTGAAAATGGAGTTTCATCAAAGGCATAACTCAGAAATATGAAGCAAAACGTAGTCTTACTTTGAAAATCGAACTTCAAAAATCATAACAGTATTAAGCAAATCTCTAACTACAACACCTAAAATTTACTTATTGAAAATAGAGTTTCTTAAAATAATTCACATGTTTTTTTTTTTTTTTTTTTTTTTTTTTTTTTTTTTTTTTTTTTTTTTTTTTTTTTTTTTTTTTTTCAGTAATCACGCATTCAGGGATTACAGGAAGCAATGACAACAGCGTATTGAAGGCAATTAAATTTTAGTTAGAGGCGAAGTTCTCGATACATTATTTTGGTAAACTCCCTGGGCTAACCAAATTATTAGACAGAAATGACTTTTTGTAAACAGAACTCTTTTTACCAGCTGATAAAACAAATATCACGTGATATTTTAAGAAAATAATAAGGTACCCACGAGATAAACAAGAACCACCACTATGGTTACTCACAGATAATGCAATAAGGAAAACATATTGGTGTCGGGTATATCGATCAATATGGTTTACAAGACGATCGAACGGTTCACAATCATTTATTGAAAATGCAGTACCTTTTACTCTTGGAGCAACTTGCGAAAGATAATGAGAACTCTGTGCATTTAAAACATCTTTACATCTTTAAATTAAGTAATTGGCAGAATAACTTGATACACATAAGGTACAATAATATGAATTTACCCATTCACAGGGACCATCTTGCAGCTCAAATATAAATGCATAATTAACTGGTGGTATAGAGTGTCGAACCAGGCATGAATCCAAAACTAAAGTCCCGAAGATTCGGTAACAACGACTGATAGAGTCAGGAACGAGGGAAGGAAAAGGGAACAAGGAGGGAAGGATAGACTACAAGCAACTATACACCCAAAGTTTAACAACAACCAAAAGAATGCAGCCGTTTGATAAACAAATTGCAGAAGAGATGGTGGTGATCACAAGAGGTCGACTGCCACTCAACAACACACTAACAGGAAGTGGAGATCACACGGCAAAGAAAAAGATGACTAAACAGCAAATAAACCACTGGTAGGCAACGACGTTCTTATGAACCCATCACGCATCCAGACAACTAACAACACACAGCAAGGTTCACCAAACAGAGAGAAAATTAGCAGTAGCACACTTTAACAAAATTAAATAAATAAATAAAGGTGGCTAACAACTACAAATTTGGCAAATTCAAACCCAAACAAATCAGGTTCACTGAGCGATGTGCGACAGGTGATGGTGAACACAAGGGCAAGAATTCCACTAAAAAACGCAATAAAGCAAATAATGATCACACAGCAAGGGAAATGATGACCGAACAGCAAATACACCGCTGTGTAGACAGCAACCTCCTTATGAGCTTACCACAGACAGTAAGGTTCACCAATCACACACGGAATTAGCCGTAGCACACTAACTTGACAACAGGTGCTAATGAAGTACCAGTTCTTCATATCCAAATTCATCCAAATCCGGTTAACGCAGCGATGAGCCTCGACGTGGCGTTTGCATTATTCCAGCCATTAGATGTCGGAGAGGCCAGGGATCGCTTGTAAACTCCAGCGGCTGTTAAATCACCGTACCATGCCAGCTTGGGTCAGGTAGTCTCTTCAGAACTCAAACACTGCTGAGGAAACCCTGCCACCACGACTCGTTACGACAGCGCGGGCAGCTACGAGTAAAATGTCAACAAGCTCTGCGGCTCACTCCATAGCAATCGGCCGACCGTCCACTTCTTCGTCCACTTCCACAACAGCGTAGACAAGAGACGAAGCAACGAGCTTCATAGAGTGGCTGACACACGAGCTACAGCGCTATTTGCGGCAACCTGTGTAAACTCGGCCGCCATATTTTCGGTGGTCAGTACATTTAAGAGTAGTCTGTCAACCATTATTGTTGTTGAAGTGTAGTATTTAGTATATATTGCATTTAGTGTGTATTGCCTGTACAATTTTGCTCCTGAAATATGCCTAAAGTGTGTTCAACAATTAAATCAACAAATCGAAGTGATAAAACGACAAGTACTGCGTGTGACAACACCAAATTTTTTGTCTTGTTTGATCTCAGTCTGTCTATACTCAAACAAAATTCCTGACTAATAGGACTCAGCTCCCCCAAGAGTGAAGCTTCAGACGACCTATCCTTGAAGTACACGCCATAAAAAAGTGTGCAGTTTTCTACCTAGAGTTAGTGTCTTTCTGAGATATTTCTTCTTCTGTCGCTCCTGTGGTTGATGAAACTACTTTTGAGTTTCTACACCTTCCTTAAAAATATTTTCATTTTTTGTTTACAATACTTGATCGAGCATAGTAGACATACAACCAGTGCAAAGTGTGCAAGTAGTAGTGATAACAAGAATTTTTTAAATTGAATATGTGTTCTTTGCAACAAATCTGATAACATTTTATTTCGACTGGGAATGCTTTTGTGACAACTGACTAGGGAGCATTTTTGTTGCATTATTCTATTGTCATTTTCGTATTTATACTGAAATTTCGACCGCCAAAGTTTACAACCAAACCCTTTAATAGCAATTATACAAGTTTGTAGACTTAATAAGTTTAGTAAACACCAGATAAGTGTTTATTAGACTTCATGTAATCAGTTGTTATAACACATTAACAGCAGATGCAAATCTATGGTCAAGATTGTTCCTCATAACAATTACTGTTCACTGTATGTTTCGCAACTCGTTTAGACCACGAATTTGCATAATAAACAACGCAAATTCGCAGCTTCGAGAAAGTCTGACAGCGCTTGGTACATAGTCCTATACAATAGTCAATCTTTATTTAAAACGTGCAACTGTAAATAGGTAAAATTCTCTAGTCGTTATGGCATAACAGTTGTCAGTTATCCAGCTTTCATTATTTACTTATTGTACATTTCTATAAGACTCTATGTAAAATTTAAAAGCTATTATTACACTTCACAATATAGCCTAAAATAGGCATACATTATTTCATGTTAATATTAAGATATTTGCGATATTATCTTATATATAATAAGATAATCGCTTGGACATCATTAGAGTGACATGTGTAATATACATCAGGCGGTCGACATATTTTATCAAAGTGCCTGCAGGAAATACAGTCATGTGTTGAAAATCATACGACGTATATTGACTATTGCCCAATAGAATTCATTGTAGGTCGTTAGTATTAGGATATGTACTATAAATTTAATGTATACTAAATTGAAATTTGGTGTGATGCAGTGTACTGAACTTGTATTAGAACGTTTCCAGGAAATGTAAAACGGTTAGAAGAAAATAAGATTCATCGGTATTTTGGACCTTTTGGAGTGATTTGATAGTTACCTACTTTGATATTCATCGTACAAGGTACTAATCTCGAACGTACATATAGATTCTCGTTCCCAGCGTCCACATATTTAAGATGAGATTATTGTCGACCTAGGAACTATTTCAATAATGGTAAAATCCTGAAAACGGACCTATGTAAGGGTGTTTGGAAGTACTAAAGAATCAAATCATGGTAAAATAATTTCACAGGAGATTATTTTCAATAAGAGAACACGAGGTCCATTTACTTGACATTACAGTGCGATTTGATACAACGAAAATAAAAGAAACAATTTAGTAACAATGATTTGCCAACGACCTAATCATTTAGCACGAATTTTACTCATAAACACATATTTTTCCTATAAGCAGGGGTTTAAACTCTTTATCATGGACTGAAAAGCAAATCTGAAATCGCCATTCGAAACAATTATCTTTCAGTACTCCACAAGGAAACACAAAAAAATAAAATAGGGGCACGTCCTATCAAACGCCTAGGAAAATTTTCATTCAGTATCTGTGGTGTTTCGAGGCATTAAGGATTAATTCCTAGAAAAACGATATCATAAGTGCCTATATTCGATAAAGGGAATTTGTAATTACAAATACATATATTTGTACGTGATTACTAAACAAATATAAAATATCGTCTCTGATGAGTTAACAAATTTTTTAGTTTATGAAATGCGATTCAAAGTTTTTCTTATTATGTGTACGTCCGTATATTGCATCTGAAATAAACCAATAATGTTGTTTGGCAAATGCGCTTCGCCTTTATTATTGGAAAAATCATCTGTGACCTGAAATCTACCGTCATATCTTTGCAAACGATTTTCTTTATATTGCTTTGTATGGAGGGTAGAAACAGTTCTTGAACATTCTATTTTATAATGGAATAGCGGCATATAAATATTAGTTACCATTTTTTTAGAATTTGGTATGCATCTATGGTACTGCTACTGCAGTTACTCAGTTCTTACTGTTTTTCATTTCTCTCATTCGAAACATTGTTGTCACTACACTAGGAATTGAATGAATTGATTCATTATGTTATGGATTTGTTGTTCTGCCATCTTCTAAATTTGTTACCTACTGTTGAGTGTGTGTGTGTGTGTGTGTGTGTGTCTGTGATATCAATGATCTCCTTCTAACTCCCATCTATCTTCTTCTCTTCTCCCTGCATGCTTGTGTGAATGTGTGGAAAAGGGGCGAGGGGGGGTATGCGGGTGTTTGTTTAAATTAAGGTGTGATTGGGTTATACTTCTTTTACATTCTCTTTTTATAATTTCTTTCTATAAGTTACTTTTTCTATTTTGTGTGTGTGTGTATTTGTTCATTAAGGTACATTTAGATGGTTAGAATTTTTTTTTATTTTGTAAATGTTTTGTTTAACGTATGTATACTATATAATTTAGAGCAATGTAGATAGAGTGAACGTTGTATAGTTTTAGCTCACGTAAATCTTGGTTCACACGCAACTGGGTATAGATTTCCTAAGCAGTGATGTAGATTGAGAATGTTGACTGGAGTATATAATTTCAAATTGAAGGTAGCAGGAGTAAATTATGGGGAGGAAAGTTATATTGAACTTCTGTTGGCCAAGTGAAGAAGATATAAACTGCAGAATGGCTTTGGGAAGAAAAGCGTTTCTGAAGAAGCGAAATTTGTTGACATCAAATATTGGTTTAAATGTTAGGAAATCCTTTCTGAAAGCATTTGTATGGAGAGTAGCATTGCATGGAAGCGGAACATGCACGACAAGGAGTTCAGACAAAAAGATGATAGAAGGTTTGGAAATGTGGTTCTGTAGACGAATGATGAAGATTAGATGGGTAGATCACGTGACTAATAAGGAGGTGGACAACAGAATTGGGAAGAAAAGGAGTTTCTGGCATATTCAAAGAGAAGAGCTAGGTTGGTGCGAATCATTCTGAGACATCAAGGAATCGTCAGCATATCATTAGAAGGAAGTGTGTGGGGTAAAAGATCGTAGAGTGAGACCGAGGGACGAATACGGTAAGCGGATTCAAAAGGATGTAGGTTGCCGTTCTTATTTGGAGATGAAGAGGCTTTCACAGGAAAGGTTAGCGTGGAGAGATGAACCTTCAACTTAATCTTACGTAGGTTCAAGGAGAAATCAAGCTTAAATTTACTATCGCAGGGCCGTGTTACGGTGTACAATTATTCAGCTTCGTACTAGAAGCTTGCTTGCCAGTTTTACACCTCAAATGTTGTTTCCCGCCGTCATACTTGCAAATTCAATGACATTTCTAGTTTTGACATGATATTTATACCCCAAGATTAAGACAATATTTTAAAAATATGTACTTCATTCAGCGCCTCCCATATTAAATGCGCGAGCAATGTAACGAGTTTTTCAAAAATTGCGTCTCGAAGCTTGAATATTTGCTGAAAAGAGCGTTTGTGTGTAACAGGTCACGTAATCAAAGGTGTGTTTATGTTATACGTTACTCATCTTGTATGTAACAATGTCAGAGATTTTTGATATATTTTCTTCGTCTCTCCGAGATATAAAAGGCAATTTTGGTGTACTGTAGACTCAAACAGTTTGCCACTATGATTTGTTCAACAACTGGGAATCTGTTCAAAATGAATATTACTCAAGCATCCAAGTGCACACAGAAAAACGTATGCTAACAACGTAGGCCCTACTTTTGATCGATTCTTCATTAATATTCGTGAAAATACATGTCCTTCGTTTTTCGCTCCCAGCCAAATATTATAGAATTCAGAAATATCTGCTCAATGAATTACAGGTGGCATCATACATATAGTAGAACTAATACCTCACACTCTTTGTGACTGCATGATAAAAGAAAACATAATTTCAGCTCGCACACGTGAATTATATGTTAAAAGTAGTCCAGGTCCAGACCCATATAGAGCGCATCAATAACTGAAACACAAATCCTTTCTGAAAAGCCTTACAGTAATAATAAAATTCCTGAAAGCGTTACTAATGAATGAATCGTTAAAGAAAATGGCGGCGAAGCTGACTGGTCAGACACGAGTAATTTAATCTGCGGCCGCTCATTTTCTTTGTAATTTTATGTAATGGAGTTTGAATCAAATAAAAGTAAAAAACTATTTCATAGCGGTTGATTTCCGAAACGCAAACTTCTATAATTACACATACTCGCATTTTCATTGAATTACTAATCAGATATTAAAATAATATGGTCCTGATTTTGTTAATTGACTTTTCAGTTCGTGAAATGTGGTTCAAATAAGAGTAAAATATTAATAATAATTCGGTCACAGGGATATTCGAATTACCGTGAGCACGATCCGCAATCTAGAACACAATTAACTAGCAATATATCACTGAACGATGTTAGAACTATTAGGCGGAATATGTTATATGAAACTGTGTCAGAAAGTTCCGAAAATCTTTACTAATCTTTACTTTACAATGCGTTAGCATTGAATAAGGGATTATGGAAGAATTTTATTAGAGGTACTATGCTCCAGACCGGAGTCTCTAATGGTGATGATGATGATGATGATGATGATGTTATATACTCTGCACTCTCAGTTCATTAAAAGGGTCAGTGTAACGCGTAGTTCCAAAGGATATATTGCATTTAGAACTAGCCGAGATGGCGGATAGGCTACAAATGACGTGCTCGGCACACCTGTAGATTCCGCCATCTCCCATTTTAAATTCCTTGTTTAGCGCAGTCACTCAGTAATCCTTTCACTTGGCACTAACGCTACAAGTGGTCTTCTTTCACGCACAAGCGCATGTTACTGAACTTACATATTGCGTTGCATTCCTGTTATCGTATACTTGCGTGTGTATTTACGGTGCGAGTGGCGTAATTTCAGTCATTTGCAAAGCGCCTTCACCAGCTACGAGGCAGCAAACGACATGACACTGGTACCGCCATTAGGCGGCAGCCATTATCCCACCGAGTTCTCACAAATCACTGGCGACACAGCCTGCCGCAGCTAATACCAGGCACAGCACGCGACGACGCATTTGCAACGAGTCCGCCGTCATTATCTGTCCCCACCACACAACGTTAATCTTCATTCCGGGTCTGAGGATGACCACAGTGCCAGTACAGTATTCGTGGTAATTCATGACTGTTCCCGTAAGTATGGAATGCGAGAGTACAATACGAGAGAATCCGACCGCGATTCACAATAATCACTGCCTGTTATCGCCGAAAAGCGCTCCGTTTGCAAGAGAAACATCGTTATGCTTTTGTAATTCGTTGTGTGAATGGCGTGATATGGTAACGGGCTTCATTACGTAGTATGTGACGTTGGACAGCAGCTTCGAAATCCACAGGTACACTATGTTAGCCATCTTAATTGCTCACTCATTTGGCCTTTCCGCTTGATCACTCACGTGATAACAATCCCATTTGAGTTAATTCAGGTTTCAACTATGCTGCATACTTGATCACTATGTATGTTGCTACTGTTTCTGTTTTCGGATTATACGTCGTCCTTTAGCGCAGTCGGAAGCCATCTGACGGTGTCTGGCGGAGGGTTCTCTGTGTACCACAGTCACTTTTCTCTTCCCCTGTTCTTAGAGTGTATGGTTCATGGGAAAAACTGCCTCCGTGTGTACTATAAATTAATCCACATCGTCTTTTCACAAGATGTATGTGGGAAGAAGCAATATATTGGATGACTCGTCGATAGCAGTAAGCAATCATAACTTCGACAGCATCCAGTATCTCACATGCAGAATCAACCACTGGAATTAACCAATCATCTGCATTTCGCTTTCACTTTTGATGGAGAAATCTGTGATAAAGCGTGCCGCTATTCAGTGGATCAACTCGCCTAAGATTATAAACTGGTTCGAATTAGTATTTTGTAAGTCACTTCTTTGGTTAATGGACTACATTTCCTGCGGATTGTTCTGCCGGATATCAGTCTGGTATGTGTCTTACATAAAATTAATGGTATGTGGTTGTTGTGCATTAGATCGCTTCCTGCTATAGCATTACAATTAATATTTTTTAATAAAAATTATATCTGCGACGCTTGTCGCTAGAATCCGTTCTCTCTGGCAGTATACCTATGATTATTTTGTTTAAATAGAGACTTTCATTTTTATTGAACGGGCTAGGGAGAAAACGGAATGGCTCGTCGTCTTCGGTCTTCTTCCTGTCGAATCGATCGGATGTCTCTCTTTTGGTTTCTCCACATTGATTATGTATGTGTGAGCTTATAAGTCATTAATTGCAATAAATAACTCAGTTCATTTCAAAATAATTAGTTAATTCAAAAATTCTTTCCCCAAATTCATTAATTTTGTAATCTTTGTTTCCAGCATAATTCGTAAAATGATGTTTGGTCATTGTTGCGAATTAAACACGGTAATGATGCTTTAGCATGCGAATGTTATGTTACCAAGCATCAGTTTACAGTAAATTAAATATCATACTTATTCCGTACAGGTTCGACTGCAGTGATATGGCTGCTACTTTCTTTTGTAATGATGCTTTCTGGGGTTGTCTTTAAGCTAACCACTACTATCGCCAAATCCTGATGGCGGAATCCTTCTTGTTCTTTTCACCGTAACTCTCTTCAAAATGATTATACATTGCAATATTTCACAGTTTGTTAAATTTCAATAGCGGTACTTTAACCTTGACGACAGCATCAACGAAAGAGTATCATTACACTGCACATACTCACAGATATTTCATGTAAATGCAAAAAATCATTCTGGTGCCAGACATTGACTGCCATCAACAGGAGATTCAAAAGATGTTGCACATCAATTACAACAAGAGATCATTTTTTCCAAATATGGCAACATCAAACTGTCCTTACTACTTCTGTACTGTCACTAGAGTCGACTTTTCATTTTTAACTTGTAACAAGCAAACAGAACGTACCTCAGAATGGGATACCTGTCAAATGCATAGTAAGGGAATTACAATATAAAATAACTCAGGCTTTATAAACAAGAGTGTACTATATAGTCCATTCACTCTGTAGGAAGAAATATCCTCACAAGATTTAGAATTTAAAAAATTCAATCCAATTTTTTGTTTTTTTTTTTGTTTTTTTTTAGCTAAGGTATTGTATATAGCCCTTGTTGTAGGCAGTTGGCATTCGATCACACTTCGTATAGCCGCTGGAGCATGAGTCTGCCGCTATCATCCACCACCTTGCTGCGCCTATCAGCACGAAACTTCAGCTTCGCGGAAGAGAGACAGAGCGCTACACACGCAGAGTCATCGTCATCCGCCGGCCTTCTTTTCTTAAATGTGTGATTTACGGTGTTTTACACTTTGTGTTACGTGGAACTGTGTTGTTGCTATTTTACCTATTATTGGCTACATCTTTTGGCTCAGACCATTTACATCTTTATCAATTTTTTTTCATCTAAGTCAAAGCCACACTTAAACTATCGTATATTTTCTTAATTTACTAATGTTTCAGTTAAGCTAATACTTTTGGTATACAAATCTAGATGAAGTATGTAAATGCTTGGGTGAGAGCCACCTGCTTCCCTATGAAAAACCCACACGAGCCCTCCCATAATAATGTCAGTCAAAGTGTGCAGAGGATTTTTGGCATGTGCATTACGTTTAGTGGTCGCTGCACTTGGGTAAGTATTTAATCCACCAGGAAGTTTCATATCAGCGCATACTCCGCTGCAGACTGAAAGCTTCATTCTGGAAGCATCCCTTAGGCTAAGCCATGTCTCCACCATATCCTTTCTTCCAGCAGTGCTAGTTTTGCAAGTTACGCAGGAGAGCTTATGTGAAGTTTCGGAAGTAGGAGACGAGGTACTGAGGTACTGAAGATCAAAACCAACTGCAGAACGATCTGAATAAGGTATCAGTATAGTGTAAAAATTGGCAATTGACTCTAAATAATGAGAAGTGTGAAGTCATCCACGTGAGTACGAAAAGAAGTCCGTTAAACTTTGTTTACAAGATAAATCAATCAAATGTGAAGGCCGTAAACTCCACAAAATACCTAGGAATTACTATTATTTCAGACTTAAATTGGAAAGAACACGTAGATAATATCGTGGGAAAGGCGAACCACAGACTGCGTTTTATTGGCAGAACCCTTAAAACATGCAACAGAACTTCAAAAGAAACTGCATACACTACGCTTGTCCGTCCATTTTTGAAGTATTGCAGCCCAGTGTGGGATCCTTATCAGGTGGGTTTGACGGAGGACATCGAAAGAGCCCAAAGAAGGGCAGCTCGTTTCGTATTGTCACGATACAGGGGAGACAGCGTTACGGAAATGATACAGCATCTGGAATGGGACTACTTGAAAAACTCCAATCGCCAACATTCTCTTCCGAATGCGAAAATATGTTGTTGACTCCCACTTACATACGTAGAAATGATCTTCAGAATAAAATACGAGAAATCAGAGCTCGAATAGAGAGATTCAGGTGTTCATTCTACCCACGAGCCATTCGAGAATGGAATGGGAGATAAATAGTACAATTGTGGTTCGATGAACCCTCTGCCAGGCACTTAAATGTGATTTGCAGAGTATCCCATGTAGATGCAGATGTAGAAGTACAGTTGTGAGGCGGCATCGTGAGTCGTGTCGGGGTAGCTCAGTGGGACCCGGGCGCCGTGGCCCAATGCGCTCGGTCAGAGGGCAGAACGTCCTCTGTAATAAAAAAGCTGACCCAAGATCAAATAGAACAAACACGATTAGCGACTGCAAGGAGCAGAACTACCCAGGTTCGAGTCCCAGTTCCGGCATACAATTTTAATCTGCCAGAAAGTTTCATATCAGCGCACACTCCCATGAAAAGTGAAAGTTTCATTCTGTTTAACGTGTTTACTGATTCTAACACCTATGGACATACTTTTTATAACATCGATAATACACAACACCAGTTATCAAATGAGCTTTGCCCTTTTCACTATGTGCCAATTAGTAATACATAACATTAATTCAATTTTTCTTCTGTGATTAAAAGAACACGATAATATTATCAAAAATGACAAATTCCTGATTTTCTGAAAAATTATTTATTTACTTACAGACTAGTTTTCGGCTTTTTAGGCAATCATCAGGTAACAACTGAATGTCGCTAACATTTATTCACAGGTAAACAACTTACAGAGTGTGGTGTCCTACAAGTCCAAAGTGCGCCCCACCTACTTTCGCTGCGCGCCGCCATGCACGCACGGCGCGGCGTTCTTACGACGTCAACCACGAGCGCCCTCTGCAGCTATCCCACTCGTGGCCACCACTGAATGACATCGTTCACTTGGGACTCAGATAGGAACCAGTTAACAGTTCGGAATCAGATAGGCACCAGTGAAGACTTGGCTATCGGATTGCCACTAGGCAGGCCTCGAGCTCAACTAAGTATCAGCATTCGGCAGTCCAGAGCTATGTAAAAGTTAAGTATTACTAAGTCTCTAAGAAATATATATCTCGTTATAATTTAGTGTTTCTAGTTTCTGCTGTCCCACTGGCTGGTCACCTCCTACCTGCACAAGCGTGCATCCTTTATTCCTGTGTCGGTTTTTCTACTCGGCCACCGACACCTACGGCGGGCACGAGATACAAAAGCGGCGACGAGGCTGGGACACGGAGTGGCGACGAGGAGTGATAGAAGAACCGTGGACCAGCCCACTTGCAGCAGCCAGACAGCAGCAGTTGGAGCACGCAGAAATTGCTCCCGCCCACCCACCGTTATTATAAGGTTTTTGGGGGACAATCTTGTTACGTGTTTTGTGGACTTTTTTTGTTGTAGTGCGTTCTCATTTACCTTGCATTTGTATTTTGTTATAATTTACTTGTATGCACGGCGCCTAATCGGTCAGCATGGCCACTACCCCGAACCCAAACTTAATGAAAATTATTCAGTTACAGACAGCGCAAATCACACAAATACTTCAAGCTGTGTCCCAGTTAACAGAGGAAGTAGCTCACCAACAACAACAGCCATCGCTTCAGCAGCCCACACCTGCCGCTGCGCCGCTCCCTATGTTCCGCCAGTACAACGAACGTGAGGAAGAATTGAACGACTAATTCGCGCAGTTTCAAGAACTCGGCGCAGCTCAGCAAATTACAGGTCAGACCGTGAAACATTTCTTCCTCTCCATTGTGGGCATTCAAACCTTCGTATTAATGCAGAAACTTTTCCCCCACGCATATCCTCGTGATGTAGACTTTGAAAAAATAGTAGATGCACTCAATGCTCATTATGAGAGAAAAATTCTCGTAGCTGCGGCGCGGTACCGATTTTTCAGACTGAAAAAATCACCGAACCAGTCCCATCAGCAGTGGATTACGGAGTTGAAGGGCTTAACCCGCAAATGTAAATTTACTTGTTCTGTGGCTTTCCTTATAGTGACGTGATGTTGAGAGACGCTATCACTCAGAACATTCAGGACCCCAGAATTAGGGCAGCTATTTTAAAACAGTCTGACCCCTCATTAGACAGTGTAATGCAGCTTATTGAAGCGCATGATACTTTGGACTTAGCAGATGTAGAAATGCAAAGCCACAGTGTAAATTCAGTGCGCCGCAACGGACGCTTTCCTAGCCGTAGTTCTCAGTACAGCACTAGTGAGTCTTTTAATTCTACCGGCCGTGCTGAACAGACAGTGAACAGTAGCCAGTGTAAAAGTGCGACACAAAGGTTGCCCCGTCGTGTTAGAAACAGTAATTTGAATAACGGACGCCAATGCCCATTTCAGAAAAATGTTCGTAAGTCTTGCCCTCAGTGTGTATCTCGCCATAAGCGTGCACAATGCCCTAATCGCAACACGACCTGTTATCAATGTGACAAATCAGGACATGTACAGTCTGTGTGTATGCAAATTAAAAACTCAAAGAACGGTGCCATTAGGAATAGTGCTTCGCACAGTGCACTAACAGTTCATGCTCTCCATGTCATAGACGCTGTGGAATTGAACAGTGCTTTACTTGTTTCTCAATTGCAAGAAAGTTCTTCTGCGCCTACTGCAAAACTATGTAGTGAGCCAAGTCGCAAGCACCGCCGAGCACGTAAAACTGTGGAACAGAAAAGGGTTCGGGACAAGCAAAATGACTATGTACAATGCAATCCTGTAGTGAACGTAGTGCCTCTTGCAACTTCTCATTGTAATAGTGCCCAGTACTGTGTAGCTAGTGACAGTAGACTTGATGTAGCTACTCAAAAGTTTAGTGCAGTAGTTAGTGAAGCTGTAGTAGCCTCGCATTGCGCGGACGCCGATCCGGCAATAGTGCCATCTAGTGACAGTGTTATTAATCTGTGTGCCGATTCTGCGCCGCTTCCTACCACATGCAGCCCGCGCATGCACAAGGGCAGTAAACAAGCTGTATCAGACGTTGCCCACATCGCGCACCTGTCGAGAGCCACAATCAAAAACTTTTTGTGACTCTTTGCATAGAAAATAAGACTGTGAAATTTCAGCTTGATACTGGTTCCGCTGTCACTTTAATGAATAAAGCCACTTACGAACTTCTGGGTTCGCCAAAATTGTCGTCGTTTCAACAAGTGCTAACAGCGTACACAGGTCAAAATATTTCCGTGCTTGGAACGTGTAGCCTGCCCGCCTCTTTTCAAGGTGTAACGAAAACAGTTGCTTTTGTTGTTCTTCAGGCAAAATCTACACAGAACATTTTTGGACTTAGATGCATTCGACTTGTTTGGATTATCAATTCAAAGAGATGCGCTTCAAATTTCGTCAGTAGTGCCTCAGGACAAAATAAATGCATTGTGTTAAAAATATAGTGACTTGTTTTCGCCGGAACTAGGTTGTGCAAAAGACTTCGTGGCACATGTAACTTTAAAAGATTCTGCTGTACCAAAATTTTGTAAACCTAGACAAGTGCCTATCGCAATTCGTGATAAGGTTGCGGAAGAACTTCAACGTTGGCAAGATGGGTGATTTATCCTGTTTCTGCGAGTCAGTGGGCCTCGCCTATAGTAATTATACCCAAGCCGCCAGGAAAACTTCGTCTCTGTGCGAACTTCAAATCAACAGTGACCAGTCAAACAATTGTAGACACTTACCCCCTGCCCCGACCTGACGAACTAATGGACAAATTAGGACAGTCTCGCTTCTTTTCTAAGATCGATTTAGCAGAGGCATACTTACAGATTCCGCTTGATGACGAGTCAAAACAGTTTTTCGTCATTAATACTCACATGGGCCTTTTTCAATTTCAACGCCTACCCTTTGGCCCCCGCTATTTTTCAGCGCTTTTTGGAACAACTGACAGTTTCTGTACCGTGTTGCTCGAACTATTTACATGATATTGTGGTATCCGGACGTACAGTTGAAGAACATTTAGCAAACCTGGAGTGCCTTTTCAAAGAGTTGACTGCAGCAGGTCTACGTTGTAATACAGAAAGTGTTCGTTTTTCCAGACTGAAATAGAGTACTTAGGCCATGTGATTAATGCCCAAGGAATTCATCCCTTACAGTCACATCTTAGAGCAATCAAAGACTTGCCTTATCCTAAGGATGTGCACGAATTGCAAGCAGTAATGGGAAAGCTGAAATATTATTTCAGGTTTATTCCCAATGCCTCTCAGATTGCAGCTCCACTGCATCGCTTACGTAGGAAGAATGTTCCTTTTGTATGGTCTAAAGATTGTCAGGTTGCTTTTAACAAACTGAAGTCTGCACTACTCAGTGATGCATGTTTGATTCCCTTTGACCCACAGAAGAATGTAGTGCTAGCAGTCGATGCCTCGTCGTACGGTCTGGGTGCAATATTGTCATATCGTATTCGTTCTCACGATCGTCCTATTGCCTTTGCATCCAAGCTACTGACGCCAATGAAACAGAATTAGTCAGATAGAAAAGGAGACCTTAGAAATTATTTACGGCGTCACAAAGTTTCTTCATTATCTCTATGGCAGAAAATTCTATTTGTTGACAGACCACAAGCCTCTCACGTCGTTGTTCTCGCCCACAAAGCCAATTCCGCCACGAACGGCACAAAATCTTCAGAGATGGTCCTTGATATTGTCACGTTGCAATGGAAGTAGGCTTGACTTCGAAGGCAACTAAACACAGCACTTATACTGAAAGCACATTTATTACGAACTCAACCCACACGCAGCACTGACTGCCTCTCAGGCAGAGTGCTCTGCTATTTATACACAGACAGAATTTACCATAAATTAGAAGAACAGTTAACATAAGAAACAAGTAGAATTTACAAGTGAACATAAGAAAGATGTAGAACCTTCTGGAATTGTAAATTACAAAGAAATAAATTTTGGCCGGTGGGCGGGATTGAACCGGCGACTTTCTGCTCCGCAGTCCGTGACGCTATACCCTGCGCCACGCCGGCAATTGGTGTTCGGCGTCTCTCGCAGCATTGCTCCCTCTCCTGGAGAAACAGCGACCCGCTGTTATGATCCCTGTGGAGCCAGCTGCAATGTCCGGGATCTTGATCGTGTCATGGGTCCTCTGTATGACAGTTCAAGAGAATCCTTTCCTTCTCCGCGATTATCGACGACAGACGTTTCTGTAGTGGCTTCAGCAGGAACATTACCGTCCTTGAAGTCCTTGAACAAGAAGCCATTATCGTCTACCTGCTCTTCAGGATCGTAGTAAGGCTTCATGCGCAGGACGTGAACAATGTCTCTTCGTTTATGACATTTCGACGACGGCTCATAACCCTCAACTTCGTATGTGACGTCTGACAGGCGGCGTATGACACAATGTATCGCTTCAATAAATTTTCTGACAGTCCAACCTTCCGTACAGGGGTAAAAATCCATACCAGATCTCCTGGGCTGTACACAACAGGTCGGTGCTTGTCGTTGTACCGCTGACGGTCCTTCTCCTGGGCGTCCAGTGTCCGTATACGAGCCAGCTGTCTTGCTTCTTCGACCCTGGTGATGAGCTGTTTAACATAGTCATCCTGAGTGTCGTCCGGTTTTAACGGGAACAGTGTATCCATTGTCGTCTCAGCTTCACGGCCATGGAGCAGGAAAAACGGAGTGAAGCCTGTGGTGTCTTGTCTTGCGGTATTGTAAGCAAATGTCACGACTGGCAGAATTGTATCCCAATCCTTCTGCTCAACATCGACGTACATCGACAGCATGTCGACTAACGTTTTGTTAAAACGTTCCGTAAGACCATTTGTCTGAGGATGGTATGCAGTTGTCATTCTGTGGGCAATGTTGCACCGTGACATTACCTCTGATACTAGTTTTGACTGGAATACTTTTCCACGATCAGATATCATGACACGTGGTGCTCCATGCTTCAAAATAATGTCTTCTACAAGGAATTTTGCGATCTCCGGAGCTTCTGCAGTCGGCACAGGTTTGGTGACAGCGTAGCGTGTGAGATAGTCAGTGCAGACTACTATCCAACGGTTACCGGTTGTCAACTTCGGGAACCTCCCTAAAAGATCGATCCCAACTCAGTGGAATGGAGCTGCTACCGGCAGAATCGGTACGAGATGTCCTGGAGGTAATTGCGGAACATGCTTCCGTCACTGGCACTCTTTACAGTGACTCACATAGTGCTTGACAGATCGGTAGAGACCTTTCCAGTAATACCTGCGTCTGATTCTGTCTAGGGTCTTCACGAATCCCAGATGGCCGGATATTGGAGCATCATGGAAATATTTGAGAATAGCTGGCTGGAGATGAGCTGGAACAACAAGTAGCCATTTGGGGCCCAGTGGATCGTAGTTGCTCTTGTACAATGTTCCGTTTATAAGTTGGAACTCTCCATTGGTCGGTTCTCCTTTCTCCAAGGCCTCTATCATTTTTAATAGTGTTGGATCTTCCCTCTGTTCAGCTCTAACGGCATCTAATTCCGTGAGAGCTGAAATTTCATTAATGCTGTTGTGTTCCACTAACGGATTCCTCGAAAGGCAGTCGGTATCCTTGTGTTTGCGCCCGTTCTTGAATACCACTGTGACATCGTACTCTTGGAGTCTTAGTGTCCATCTTGCTAGTCGACCTGATGGATCCTTCAAGCTAGTCAGCCAACACAAGGAATGGTGGTCTGTCACGACGGTGAATGGTTTGCCGAATAAATACGGCCGGAAATTGTTGATAGCCCAGATAACCGTGAGACATTCTTTTTCATTTGTAGAGTAGTTTATATCGGACTTTGAGAGTACTCTTGACGCATAGACTATCACTTTTTCGGCACCTTCCTGAAGTTGTACAGGCACTGCACCAATCCCATAGCCACTGGCGTCTGTGTGAAGTTCCGTTTCTGCATTCTCGTCGTAGATAGCTAGCACTGGTGCGGAAGTTAGAGCCTCCTAAGTGCTTGGAAAACTCTTTCTTTTGTCTCATCCCAGTAAAATTTGGCGTCTCCCTGCAGAAGTTCTTGTAATGGACGTGCCTTGTTACAAAATCCTTTTATGAAACGTCGGTAGTATGAGCACAGCCCGAGAAAACTTCTCACTTCATGAATGTGCTGAGGAGTTGGAAATTCTGTGACTGCCCTTACTTCATCTGGATCAGGACGGACACCATCTCCATGACTAGGTGCCCCAGGATTTTTATCTCCTTGGCGACGAAGAGGCACTTCTTTGGATTGAGGCGGAGACCTGCAGCCTGAACACACTTCAACACAGTTGACAGGCGACTCAGATGTTCTTCAAATGTTTTCGAGAAAAAGACAATGTCATCTAAATAGCAGAGACACGTCGTCCACTTAAGGTGTCGAAGGAAGTTGTCCATCATGCGTGCTGTGGCTGGAGCATTACATAATCCAAATGGCATTACTTTAAATTCATAGAGACCGTCAGGTGTAATAAAAGCCGTCGTCTCCCTGTCAGCTTCGTCGACCTCGATTTGCCAGTAACCTGTCTACATGTCCATAGTTGAGAAGTATGTAGCTCCTTTCAAGCAGTCTAAGGTGTCGTCAATACGCGGCAATGGGTAGACATCTTTCTTTGTGATTCTGTTCAGCCGCCGATAGTCGACACAGAATCGCCACGTGCCATCCTTCTTCTTTACGAGAACCACCGGCGACGACCAAGGACTCTCCGAAGGTTGAATAATGTCATCTCGCAACATCTTCTCCACTTCCTCCCGAATTATTGGTCTTTCAGCTGGCGACAGTATACGAACGCTGGCTAATTGGTGGATGAACCCCAGTATTGATACGGTGCTTTATCGTGGGCCGTTTCGTCTGACCTTTCCCCTGCGGAGGTGTGAATGCACCCGAAAATTGGCGTAGTATACCTAACACCTGCTGGCGTTGTTCCTTGGTCAGTCCAGGCCCTAGTGGCAGTTCCACGTTTCTTTCCTCCAGCGTGTTGTCTGTATTAACAGCAGGGCATGGGTCTTCAATGATGATGTTGAGCTCACCGTCCTGGATTGGTTCAGCTGTCCCGATACACATTCCCTTGGGGATAAGTTGTGACTGCTCGTGACAATTTGTGATCCAAATCTCTCCTTAACCACCAGTAAAGCTTATGACAGCCGCTTGTATGTAAACTTCTTTTGTGAGCCTGAGAAACTAGAACTTCATAGTTTAACCAGTCATCTGTGTTTGTGACTGCAACTCTTCTCATTGTCAACGGCGGTATCGTCACATTGTCAACGACGAATAACTTCCCAGAAAATTCTGTATTACGTGCATCCGGCGGAGCAACTTCTTCAATTTGCAGCTCAGATCTTCCACAGTCAATGATAGCTTGGGATGCCTGAAGGAAGTCCCATCCGAGGATGACATTGTGACTACATTCTGTTAACACGACAAATTCAAACGGCTGCGTCCTGTTGTTTATGGTTATTCTTGCGACACAAGTTCCTACTTGATGGACGTACTTTCCATTCGCGACCTTCAGCACAGTTGCTCCCGTATCACAGAACATTGTCTTCTTTAGTGTGCGGCGGTAATTATCCGATAATACAGAAAAAGAGGCTCCTGAATCAACAAGTGCCCGGACAGGTTGGCCGTCGATTATGACGTCGATGAGATTTCCCGACATCTTGGCGACTGTCGTCCATGGAGGATTTTCATCTGCGGCGGCCTCACCTCCGTAGATGGTCGCCTCGCTTAGTTTTTAGTTTATTTAGTTTATTTAGTGCGGCGGCTAGGGGAGCGGCTGGTACATCTGTACGGTGACGGTGAACGGCTGCGGCGCGTCGGGGAGCGACCTCGTCTAGGGTATGGCGATGGGCTTCTTCCCATAGGTCGACTGAACTCATCAGCAGGTGACTGCCTTGGATAGAACTGCTCCGACGGCTGACGTCTTGCGGCAAAATAATCATCGAATATTCGCCTCCTCTCTCTGCAGTAGCGTACGACATGTCCAGGGCGTCCACTATGGAAACACAGTGGTGTGTTGTCTTCTGCCTTCCAGACGTCTGTTATTCTGCGGGGCGTCATAGTTACTGGGGGAGTTGGCTGTGGTCGCGTCGGCCGGTTCATGGGCTGCCGTTTGGCGGCTGCAGCGTAAGCCATAGCAGGGCGACGCCATTCTTCAGGGCGAAGCCATTCTTCACGTCGGGTGCGATTGACGGGGCAGACAGGAGCTAATGTTTGAAATACCTCGTCCTTAGCGGCGTCGGCTACCTCGTGACTTACAGGGCTCACATCCATGGCCATAATCTGATGCTCGCTCGGTCTAATAGTCCCGGCTGCCATGCACTGTTGTAATTCTTCTCTCACGATTTGTCGTATGAGAGAAGCCAAGTCCTGCTGGTCTTCCACAACGGCCATAGCGACAACATTTCTTGCGTCCAACCCTCCTTTGTTGCATCTCTTCAATACCCTGGCACCACTTGATGAACCCTTCTGTCGTAGCGACGTCTTTTATCAGAAGAGCTTGGTACATATCTTCTGCAATTCCCTTCATCAGGTGCATGATTTTGTCCGCTTCAGTCATGTTCGGATTGACTACGTTACACAGTGCCAAAACTCTCTGTATGTACGATTGTGTCGGCTCACCATGTCGTTGGGCCCGGTTCTTCAGTTGTTCTTCCGCCGAGCGGATTTGTCGCTGGCGGTCTCCAAACGTCTTCTTAAGTTCCTCCTGGAACGTCTCCCAGTCATTCAACTTGTCTTCGTTGTTTTCGAACCATTGCTGGGCTGTTCCATCCAGGTAGAAATAAACGTTAGCCAAGCACATCGTATGATCCCACCTGTTGTACTTGGCGACTCGGTCGAACCCTTTTAGTCATTTGTTGGGGTCCTGTCCAGCATCTCCAGAGAACACCGACGGGTGTCTGATGTGCAGCTGGCTTATTGCTGGTTTCGTCTCCATCGTTCTTCTGATAATACGGACTTTAGGAAGGACGTACTCGGTGTATACCTTGTATTCCGGTTCCAGTCCGTGTAAGCGACGGCTTTTACGTTGCCTAATCGGAGCCACGTTGATGCAGCTGTTGCACAGTGTACCCGGCGCCTCCACCAAACAATGTCACGTTGTAATGGAAGTAGGCTTGACTTCGAAGGCAACTAAACACAGCACTTATACTGAAAGCACGTTTATTACACACACGCAGCACTGACTGCCTCTCAGGCAGAGTGTTCTGCTATTTATACACAGACAGAATTTACCAGAAATTAGAAGAACAGTTAACATAAGAAACAAGTAGAATTTACAAGTGAACATAAGAAAGATGTAGAACCTTCTGCAATTGTAAATTACAAAGAAATAAATTTTGGTCGGTGGGCGGGATTGAACCGGCGACCTTCTGCTCCGCAGTCTGTGACGCTATCCCCTGCGCCACGCCGGCAGTTGGTGTTCGGTTTCTCTCGCGGCAATATTTCCCAATTATCAGTATGAAATTTTGTACCGACCTACCACTCAACATGCCAACGCGGACACACTTTCCCGACTTCCGGTTGGCTAGGATGTGTCGTTTGATTCTTCAGAAATGGCGTGTTGTCAGATAGACTCCAGAGATGCTTCCGCGGTCGCAGACTTTCCTTTGAACTCTTGTCGTGTTGCACAGGGAACAGCTGAGGATGCAGACCTAAGTGTGGTAGCACGTTTTGTACGCTCAGGGTGGCCTCCCAGAGCCAAAGACATTGATCGACGTTATTTTGCGAAACGTCCTGCATTGTCTTTAAGTCAGGGAGTTCTGTTATTACATACGGACAACGACCAAACAAGAGTGATTGTTCCTCGTTCCCTGCAACGAGAAGTGTTACGCCTCCTGCATCAAGGACATTGGGGTATTGTTAGGACAAAGCAACTGGCCAGACGTCATTGTACCTGGGTTGGTATGCACGCTCAGATAGAGAGGATGACGTCACAGTGAACTGTTTGTGCGGAGCATCAGGCAGCTCCTCCGCAACGTTTCTCAGACTGGCCACGCCCCAAGGGATCATGGCAATGTTTACACAATGATTTTGCCGGACCTTTCTAGAATACGCGCTGGTTAATCGTTGTAGACGCTTTCAGCAAGTTTCCTTTCGTGATTGCCATGAACTCAACGACAGCGTCTAGTACAATCAGTGCCTTAACATCAGTGTTTTGCATAGGTTTGCCTGAAACTATCGTCAGTGACAATTGACCTCAGTTTCTTAGTGCGGAATTTCAACTGTTTGTCGTGTGAATGGCATTCAGCATATCACCACCGCACCTTTTCACCCTCAGACCAATGGTGAAGCAGAACGTTTCGTTCGAACATTTAAGTCTCACATGGAAAAGATGAAAGGTCAGCACTCCAGACAGCAAGCTCTTCAAATTTTCCTGTCTACGTATCGGTGCATGCCACGTGACGGCCCGTCTCCTGCCGAGCTACTCCACGGCCGCCGTTGCTTAGTGCTGTTCAACAATTCCGCTGTTTCTATAACTTCATTTACGGCAGCGTTTTTACAAGTAGATAAAATGCATTAATGCTTATAAGTCCTATTGAACCTTCAGATTCTTTCTTACAAATACTAAATCAGTTAGTGAAACCTGAGCGTTGTAGTTAACACATCGCGTATCAGCATACGACACATTATGTCATAGATATAATTTAAATGAACCTTTAACACACAGTAATTCAGTTTATAACTCGTATATTCAAATCTGATTTTAAATTTTAATGTTAGTGAATGAAAGTAGTCCGGAATAGGTATAAAAATTTTTCGCGTAACCCACGCTAATTTTATATTAATGTTCACTTCTTGTGAATGTTTCCTACAGTCGCAACTATCGATTATTTGATCAACTTTATAGCAGACTGTTTCTTTCAGGGCTGGAGCAGACTTGGAAATGAGTAACTTGAGTAATATTTTATCGTACTTCTACCCGAACTGAGTGATAACAGAAGACACATGCTAACAATCCCCGTAATTTCCTTTTACATGTCCATACGGAATATTTCTCAGCAAAGAAGGGAAAGCTGAAAGGTGGAAAGAATATATAGAGGGGCTCTACAAAGGAAATGAACTTCGAGACAATATTGTAGGAAGGGAAGAGGATGTAGATGAAGATGAAATAGGAGATACTGTACTGAGAGAAGAATTTGACAGAGCCCTGAAAGACCTAAGTCGAAACAAGGCCCCTGGAATAGATGATATTCCCTCAGAGCTACTGAAGTCTCTGGGAGAACCAGCCATGACAAAATTGTTTCACCTGGTGTGTAAGATGTATGAGACAGGTGAAGTACCCTCAGACTTTAAGAAAAATGTTATAATCCCCATCCCTAAGAAAGCAGGTGCAGACAGGTGTGAAAACTACAGAACCATCAGTTTAATAAGTCATGGCTGCAAAATATTAACGCGAATTATATACAGAAGGATGGAAAAGCTGGTAGAAGCCGACCTCGGGGAAGATCAGTTTGGGTTCAGGAGAAATGTAGGAACACGGGAGGCAATACTCACTTTACGGCTTATCCTAGAAGATAGATTAAGAAAAGGCAAATCTACATTTCTAGCTTTTGTAGATTTTGAGAAGGCTTTTGACAATGTTGATTGGAATAAACTCTTTAAAGTTCTGAAAAAAGCAGGAGTAAATTATAGGGAGCGTAAGGTTATTTACAACTTGTACAAAAACCAGACAGCGGTTGTCAGAGTTGAAGGGCATGAAAGGGATGCAGTGGTTGGGAAGGGAGTGAGACAGGGTTGTAGCCTTTCTCCAATGTTATTCAATTTGTACATTGAACAAGCTATAAAGGAAAGCAAGGAGAAATTTGGTGAAGGTATAAAAGTTCAGGGGGAAGAATTAAAAACATTGCGTTTTGCCGATGACATAGTAATTCTGTCAGATACAGCAAAGGACCTGGAAGAGCAATTGAATGGAATGGACAGTGTGCTGAAAGGTGCATATAAGATGAACATTAACAAGAGCAAAACTAGGGTAATGGAGTGCAGTGTAAGAAAATCAGGTGATGCTGAAGGAATTAGATTGGGAAACGAAGCAATAAAGGAGGTAGATGAGTTTTGTTACTTGGGCAGTAAAATAACAAATGATGGGCGCAGTACAGAGGATATAAAATGCAGAATGGCAATGGGTAGAAAAGCGTTTTTGAAAAAGAGAAATTTGTTAATATCGAATATTGATTTAGGCCTAAGGAAGTCCTTTCTGAGGGCATTTGTATGGAGTGTTGCCTTGTATGGGAGTGAGACATGGACGATAAACAGTGCGGACAGGAAGAGGATTGAGGCTTTTGAAATATGGTGCTACAGAAGAATGCTGAAGATTAGGTGGGTGGATCGCGTAACTAATGAGGAGGTACTGAACAGAATTGGGGAGAAAAGGAATTTCTGGCATACCTTGACTAAAAGAAGGGATAGATTGGTAGGACACATTCTTAGACATCAAGGAATTGTTAATTTAGCGTTGGAGGGAAGTGTGTGGGGAAAAAATCGCAGGGGAAGACCAAGAGATGGATACAGTAAGCAGATTCAGACAGGTGTAGATTGTCGTTCTTATGTGGAGATGAAGAGGCTTGCTCAGGATAGGGTATTGTGGAGAGCTGCATCAAACCAGTCTCCGGACTGAAGACCACAACAACAACAACACGGAATAAAGTTTGGCTGATGTTTGCACTCTGTGCGGGTACCCACATTTCTACTTTGCTTTTCTGAATAGTAAATATCATTCTCAGAACTAATAAAATTCTAAAATTTCCAACAAAAGCCTCATGTAATGAAATGAAAACATTAAAACTGAATATCCTGATTTTAACGAGGGTTTACATCTTCCACTCGCTATGGCTGAGGTTATCTAGTGAGAGTTTCTTCTGCACCTCAGCCTTTTAAGTGAAGGACAGTTTAGGGTAGGTTTGACTAATTCTCTCCGGACTGTTACAGTATTTTAGTAAGTCCGTATAGTTTCATAGGTGTAGTACTTATGAAACAACGTTTTATTTAGCGAGTCGCAACAGCGGTTTCGTTTTCGTCTCCAGTTATGTAAGCGTTTCCATTGCGTACTGTTGCATGCGGTGGTTGTTCCTCCTGTTTTGTGGTAATAATGTGTAGGACCGCCTTGGTCACTGTTGCAAGTGGCCATTCTCTGGATATACGTTCAAATAAATGTAAATGTTCAAATTTTATTACACCTGTTAGACCGACCTGCTGTGGTGGTCTCAGTCCATAGACTTCAACTAAAATAAAAAATTTAAATAAAATAGAAGTAATAACTAAATTTAAATCTGGCGATTTATTTTGGTTGAAGTACAGACAAAACATTAGAAATTGACCAAAATGTACCGAAAATATTGTAAGGGGTCAAGTTTTCCTCTGTCGTTTCCTGCATATTCCGACCACAAAATCACATTCTACTCGTCAAGACAAATCTTTTGAATACAAACTAGATGGAGTACGGACATTTTTAATGATAATAATTACAGTTTGATATGAAAATAATCAAGGCAGACACATACAAGTGAACAAACCCTTGTTTTTGCAACAGTGGCCGAAACGTACGACATTTTCTGAGATTGACAATGAGTTTTCACACTCAAGAATTTTATTGACAATGACAACATCAGCGAAAGCATACGCTTTCATTCGAGATATTTTGTGCTCCATATGACCGAACATCTCGAGCAGGAAATTTTGGCAAAGAAGAAAAAAATTACAATGTCAGATATCCGATAATACAACACCGATCTCGCGAGTCATAATGAGTTCCTTTCGTACTGGAGTACACCTCGTTGCAATTCGATTTTGCTCATAAAACGTCTTTGGACTATGACTTAGCTATTGCGAGCCTTATGAATTACAGTGTAATGCTTTTTGTAATTATAGACTACACTGGAGCAACGATTTTACTTTGGTGGTGTTTTCTTATTCATTTTGGCCGCGTGGATCACTAATATCGCTTCAGCTGCAGTATCGCGGCTGACTGTGGAAGTAGAGCTCACGCAAGATGTCATGACCCATGCGCTGAAACGCATTCTCGAGCTGTGCGCAGGGGCGGCCGACTGAGTTGCACGTTGCCTATTGGGCTGTACACTTCGTCTGTTAGCATGCAGTCAAGTGCACCCCGCGACCAGCAGGCTTCAAGCAACTTAGGCGGCCTCCATTCCAAAACCAAGGAATGGACTCACCCAGTGCCCAGGTTGAGAAAGCAGAGACCACGACTTCTTACAGGAACTCTACTATGACGGCTACAAAAATATGGTTCATGTTCTACGACATGACAAAATCTGTTGATAGACTTCCACCAGAATGCGTAGGCAACTACAATTCTTGTAGAGTTTGTTGATATGCCGGCTGACAGGAGCCAACTGGCAAGCATTCCTTCCCTTGGGTGTTAGGGCAGCTGGAAGTCGAAATACCGTCCAAATGTATTCTGGAGCGATGTAAACACGGTTGGCCGTTGCGTCCTGGTGCAGCTGCCGGCAAAACCAGCTCCCAGATTGTAAAATGGAGCTGCTCATGATTGGTGAGAAGACCGCTGACGTAGTGGTGGTTGTGGTGCTGGGTTGTTTTGATGTGTGGTGATACTGAGGACGGCCCCGACTGTGGTCCGCATTGTCATACCGGTACTGGCGGTGGCACTGTGAAATACGTCACGTCTCTGGTGACGCTTTTATATTTTTATTTATTTTATTTACTTCATTTAATTTCACGTATTAAAGGCGCTGTCTGTGACAAAGACACTGAGGTCTCTCGCCAGACGCATGTAGATTTTATCTGCCAAGGACATGCCCAAGAAGTCAACCTATTGCTTGTTACTATGCAGCCATAGTGCTGTGCTTGACATGGACCGTGGCACTGTCACTTTATCCAACGGCAAGACAAAACAATTCAGATTTGAGGAACAGGCGATAAAGGCACAACTGCCATCGCACTGCCTCCACATAACTAGTAAAATTATCTTTGACGAAGAATGCAGTCAAAATAACGCCCACATCAGGCGTGCCATAAAAGACAGCCATCAAAACGACGCAACTTGTTGGCAAAGAGAAGAAATAGAGCGGAAGATCAGCCGCAAGCTTAACGAATGTGAGGACATTTCCGATGACGCCCGAAAGGAGGTCTAGAACATTTTGAATGAAAACCTAGAGGTCTTCTCACCCAAAACTGGCATGATTAAAAACCTCCAGGACAATTTCAATGTTAGGCAGCATAAAAAGTTCCGGGTAGCCTCCTACCCAGTACCACTGTCAATGAAACGGAATGTACAAAGGATGCAAGATGACGAAATAATCGAAGCGTCGACTTCGTCATATTCAAGCCCTATTCACGCTGTACTAAAAAGAAGCGGAGAGATCAGAATGGTACTTGACTCTCGTCAAATAAATACAATCATCGACGTGGAGAACGACCGTCCAGGGAAGCTTGAGGAATTACTTCAGAAATTCCATGGTGCGTCTATCTTTTCGTCGATCGATTTAAGATCAAGCTTTTGGCAGGTCGAATTACATCCCACCTGTCGACAATACACGGCCTTCCTGGCGTTCGGAAGATCCAACCAATACCGCAGGTTACCTTTCAGCCTCAATGTGTCTTCTGCTGCGTTTATCCAGAGTCTGGACGCGATCTTCGACAACGGATAACAACGTACGTGGACGACATCCTGGTTGCCAAAGGTACCTGGCGAGAGCATAACAACGTATTGGAGCAAGTACTCAGGACATTCACAGAGAACGGTGTAACTGTCAATGTGGACAAAATGTTTGTTCAAATGTTTGTATAGTCTATGGGACTTAACTACGGGGTCATCAGTCCCTAAACTTACAAACTACATATGAACTACATACGAACTACAACGGCATGCCATGCCCGAGGGGGGATTCGAACCCCCGACCTTAGTGGCCGTGCAGACCGTGACTGGAGCGCCTTAGTCCCCTCGGCCACCGCGGCCGGCTCAACGTGGACAGATCACATGTAAAGTTCTTAGGCCACGTCATCTCAGGTGAAGGCATTGCGCCAGACCCCGAGAAGATGGAAGCTATCGAGAAGTTCCCAATCGCCTCCTCTAGCAGGCAATTACGAGGTTTTTTAGGACTGGTGAACTTCTATAAAAGGTCAATATGTATTGAAGGCCACGGCACACCTAGACTGTGTGCGCTGACGAGTAAACAGACACCTTGGATCTGGGACAATGAGGCACATAGGGAATTTCGCAAGGTGAAAAATGCATTGCTGACAGCGCCCATCCTCTTGCACCCAGACCTTTCAAAAGAATTTTGTATGCCACCGAATCGTCTATTACGGGACTAGGCGTAGTTATATTCCTGGAATTCGAGACCCCAGAAGGAATCGAGTGACGTACCATCGGCTTTGGAAGTCGAGTCCTCTCCAAATGCGAGCGGAATTATTCTGTTACAGAATTGGAGGCACTTGCGGTCGTGTGGACGTTCGAAAAGTTTATATACTTCCTGTTCGGATGCAAAACGAAAGTTTACACTGACCATAAAGCCCTCCAATTTCTGCTGTCTTCCAAATTAAACTATGGTAGGCTCGACCGCAGAGTGCTGTATTTGCAACAGTACGATTTCGAGATAATACACATTCCTGGGCCCACTAACATAATCGCCGACGCCCTTTCCAGATCTCCTGTTGATCTTACCGAGCAGGTAAAGGAAGAAGCTGATGACCTACACTTTAGCATTTTCTATCTGAAAAAGGTGGTATTCGAGAACTTCGTCACCGCATCCTTAACAGGCATTGCGAGGGAGCAAGATCGAGACCCCGCCCGGCAAACCATTAAGAAAAAATGGAAGGACAAAGAGAACACACACATCCGCAAATTCTACCTCGTCCGCAAGAAGATGTTATTCTTCCGCAAGGATGCGTATGGTGCTGTGTGGCTCCTTTTGTATCCCGGATGAGCTAGTTAATAAACTCATCTGGTACACCCATCTTGCTCATGCCCATTTTGGCCCCCGCAAATGTTTCTTGAAATTGAAAACTCTATGCCATTTTAAAAATATGGAGAAACTTATGCGCAAAGTCATTTCTATCTGTAAGACTTGCCAACATGCAAAGAGTTTGACACATAATTTACGGGCACCTCTTTGCCCAACTGTTCCGAAAAAACCCAAACAACTAGGAGCCGCTGATCTCCTCGGACCCCTCCCGGAGACACGCCAGGGGCACTGTTATGTGTTCGTTGCAGTTGAGTTAACATTGAAGTAGGTGACACTAACCCCGTTACATAAAGCAACGGCACTGAGAGTGTCTCGAGTGTTGTGTCGGGATTTCCTTCAACAAATGGGTCACGTTGAGGCCCTAATCAAGGACAACGGTCCACAGTTTAGATCTAAGAGATGGTTAGCCACACTCCAATGACACAAAATTAAGCCTACCTTTATTTCGTCTTTCCACCCGTCCTCCAACCCCGTGGAACGTGTGATGAAGGACCTTGGGAATTTGTGTCGTGCGTACTGTGCAAAACAGCACAACAGCTGGGACACCTTCATTGACGATTTCCAGCAAGTCCTCGACGAAATGCTCCATGGGACTTCTAAGCTACCCCCTGTCCTGGTATTAAAGAACCAGCACCCACGGGATAAGTTCAGGGAGATAGTAGATTACCCTCCCCGACACCGGAAAGGACACGCTGACATTGTGAAGTTAGCCTTGGACAGAATAAAATCAGCTGCTCAGAAACGGAAAGCCATCGCTGACCGTAAAGCCATTACCTAAGAGTTCCACATAGTCCAGAAGTTTTTGGTGAAATACCACCGACTTTCCAGTAAACAAAAGTCATAAGTTCTTTTCGGTGTATTTTGGTCCATACAGGGTGTGGAGGATAGCGCATGAAAATGCATATGAACTGGAGACGTTGAAGACCGGGAAATCTATCGGCCTCCATCACATCTCCCACATGAAACCATTCCGTGAATGATTTATAAGGCATCAGTATTATGGTAAATATTGGTGTTCATTTTTTGGTGTTGTTGTTATTGTATGTTGTATGTCTGTAATTACCCTTAAGTGTCTAGGCTAAGATTGGTGTCGCACCTACGTATGCTGAAGCTCCCTGTAAGGATCTAGAATTGGTACATTGCGATATAATAGGCATTTTGGGATATATATTTTTGTGTCCCGACTTCGTCGCCGCTTTTGTGTCCCAGCCTCGTCGTAGGTGTCGGTGGCCGAGTGGAATGAGACCGACACAGAAATAAAGATAGCACGCTGGTGCAGGTACGGAGGGGAGCAGCCGGAACTAGAAACACTAGAGTAAATTAGAATGAGATATATATATATTGCACAGAATTTATACAATACTTAACTTTTACATAGTACTGCAGAATGTTGATACATAGTTGTTAGAGGCCTGCCTAGTGCCGGTACGATAGCAAAGTCTTCCTGGTGCCTATCTGATTACGAAGGTCCTAACTGGTTGCTATCTCAGTCCCAAGTGAACGATCGTTCAGTCGTGGCCACGAGCGGCGTTGCAGCAGAGGGCGCTCGTGGCTGTCGTCGTAAGAACGCCGCGCCGTGCGTGCATGGCGGCGCGCGGCGAAAGTAGGTGGCGCGCACTTTGTACTTGTGCGACACCACATATATGTTGATGCCTAAGCGTATGTCAGGCCCACAAGTAAGCCCTTAACGATACTGTACACTAGAAGGCCTCTGAACTATGTTGACTTGTTTGAACAAGGTCACATCAATGAGAGAAACCCATTTATGTTCGTGGTGAAAGCCCATGCTGGATGTAAGTTATGCTTGGTCTGCACAGACCACGCGTATTGGACCACTTTTTATTGGTGTGGGACTGTGCCGGAAAAATGGGGCTCCCAGCACTTATCCGAGGTGTAGAAGAGTTCCGCATTGTTTCGGAATGCCTGCCACATAAGGTACATAAGAGATGGTGGCATTCATGTGAGGAGCTGCCAGACTCTTTTTCTTGAGCGCGAAGTAGGAGTAGAAGCACGTCTGTGCGGGTAGAGAAGGTGTAATGCCATAACTTTCAAAAAATGTTCAAATGTTTGTACAACTTATGGGACTTAACTACGGGGTCATCAGTCCCTAAACTTACAAACTACTTATGAACTACTTACGAACTAGGACGGCACAAATATCCATGCCCGAGGGGGGATTGAAAACCCCGACCGTAGTGGCCGTGCAGACCGTGACTGAAGCGCCTCAGTCCCCTCGGCCACCGCGGCCGGCCCATAACTTTCGTTCATAAATGAAAACTATGATATAACACCTTATGAGCTGTGCCACAGGTCAATGCAAAAAGACAGAACTTATAGAGACAACTAACTGTGTGCTTGTATGTGCATGAAATATTTATGCAGGAACCATAGATGCTGCCGACAACACGGAAGTGGTGGACCAATCGAGAGGAGACAATGACCACAACACCATTACCATAATTGCGGAACAATCCGCCAGGAACACATGTTTATATATATATATATATATTATTGCATGACAAAATAACATGGCTGGGTACACATTTTCAGCTTTGCCCAATCACAGTTGATATCATATATTCCCTGTTTCATTTAGATAAGCTAGGTCCGGCACTTGATAAAGCTTGTGCGAAGGGACAATAATTATAGCCATAAGAAAACATTGTAATAATTACTGTTGAATCTTCCGGGTTATGTGGTCGTAGTCGAAGAAACATATCTGCTCCTGACGTTTCGTCCAGAGCTGCGCTGGACATCCTCAGAGGTGCTACTGGTAGCGGTGAGCCTTCACTGCATGATTGTAATAATTAGTTTTCTTTTTACTTTTCCACATGTAACAGTGGAGTAAGGGTGGTCAAGGATATTTCCTTGCTTGCACATGTAAATTAATTTCTGCTTAACTGCACCCAGGATTATAACTACCGCATTTGGCCATGGTACGACCATGGGCCGTACCGAGTGTGGAATGCCAGCCCCGGATGACAGGCGGGGTGAGCAGCAGAACGGTTAAAGGCCACGTGTAGGCTGACAACAGTCAGCCTGTCAGCCACCGCCGCTCAAGGGCTCGAAACCAGCTGTGTCAAGCCGCTGACATCACTGCGCCACCATGTGCGGCGCCTGGAGGCGGGGCGCAAACGTCACAGCCCAGCGACCCCCTCCCCTGCCAGCGGAATTGTAGAGTGAATGCCGCCAGCCGTCTGTGCGTCAACCCCCTGTGGCCCGCACCACGTGGAGCAGCGGACCGTCTGTCTTGGGCAGCCGCTGCCGCTGCTAAGCTGACAGACTGCCGCTCACGCCACACCCTCGCAGCCTGGCCGGAGCACCAGGAGACAGGTGCACGGAGCACTACGCCGGCGTGTATCCGTCCCGAATTTCCACAGCGAGGAAACGAGGGATCCGACGCAAGCAGGCAGGACGAATTGAAGAGTCCGACCTGCCAGTCACCTTCACTCTCATGCTGTGTGATGACATCACGTACGTCAATGGGCACTGGCAGTTTAAGACAGGCCATAAGGCCGGCCGCGGTGGCCGAGGAGACTGAGGCGCGTCAGTCACGGTCTGCCCGACCACTACGGTCGGGGGTTCGAATCCCCCTCGGGCATGGATATTTGTGCCGTCCCAGTTCGTAAGTAGTTCATAAGAAGTTTGTAAGTTTAGGGACTGATGACCCCGTAGTTAAGTCCCATAAGCTTTACAAACATTTGAACATTTGAACAGGCCAAAAGAAGAGGACGACCTGTTAGGCACTCCCAGAATAGTACGCAAAACTATGTCAGGGATTACACCATAAGAAGAAACCCCGTGACTGCCTGCAGCAGGATGCCAATTCACTGCTGTAGCAACAGACAGCACCCAAACAAGCTTTAAGAGGCGACACCTCGACTACACAGCAGACTGGTAGCCACACATCAGCACCACGCAAGTGCTGAGTCTTTGCTAGAGAGGCTCTCGCACTGGCGGTCACAAGTACCTACCACCTGTACCGGCCACTGCGGAGAAGGTCCCGATGATGATGGTCCACAGGAAGGAAGCTGACATTCCACTGCAGTTCATTCTCGCTGAGAGCAACCCACGTCATCCTGGTGCTGCTGACGTAAGGGACAGGATCGCCCACGTCAAGGACACCACGCCACCAACCCTCTGTCTGAATGATGCATAAACGGTGTTTGTATGGAGTGTCTGACTTACACGATCTCAAAACGTCAATAGGCAACAAAAAGTGAAATAGTAAGTCACTACACAGTGACCACCATTAATATGTGTTATATTGCGGAGAATATGTTCGTGAAAGAATGAACCACTCCTGTTCAATGTTGACAGAATATTCTGTCTTGTGTGTTGGTTTATTTCATTGTCTGTCATGTACATGTATAATTTTATGTAATTTCTTGAAATTTATACATGTATACCCATGTATAATTTGTCTTGTTGATTGTTTATGGACAATGATTTGTCACAACTGTCGTATGTTCTTTTTCTTTGTATTTTCATATGTTTCTTTGAATTTATCATTTATGCCTATGTCATGACGATGTGTAGTATAAGGGAAGAATGAAAGTTTGAATGCAGATTGAATTAGGTTATTTGTTTTAATGTAATATGTTGTGTAACTTGACAGGGTTAGTCCCCTGCTTGCCTTGAAGTTTTAATAGAAAGACTGGCTTGCACTTGTGTGCACCAAACAATAGACTAAAAAAAAGGGTAAAGATAAATGCAGGGACTAACGTCTAGCTAATTCTGCTGGTACTCGAAAACTTGTAATTGTGAGGGCAGAGTGATGTAGACTTTAGAATACTTTCAGGCACTCAAAAATCACCCTCACCTTTGGCGGTGCTCAGCCTATTTAAATATAGTATGACTGTGAATGAGTGAGTCTGGTATTTACATGTCCTTTATTATGTATATTTTGTATTATTTAATTGATATTTATCTAATTAATGATGGTATGAATATGGGTAGAGGCGAACCCCTTCTTAATATTTCCTTGTAATGATCCAATGTAAAATAATAATTATTACGGTGTCCCAAAAAGAATTTAGAGCGAATGTGTGCAGATGTGGGCAAGATTTGTTTTCTTCAACTATGTCGTAATGTAAAGCAAACTTATAACTCGCCAGCTCACAATGCACAGAATGAATAAGGAATAATTGGCCTGAAACCATTGTTTCAATTCAATATTTGCTGGTTCAGGACCATAGCCTTTCAGGGTGATAGTTAATGGACTCTGCCACCAATAAATGCATTTACGGAGGACATCTCATACCCTTTTGTATGTTGTTGTTGTTATGGTCTTCAGTCCGGAGACTGGTTTGATGCAGCTCTCCATCCTACTCTATCCTGAGCAAGCCTTTTCATCTCCTCATAAGAAGGGCAACCCACATCCTCTTGAATCTGCTTACTATACGCGTTTCTTGGTCTCCCTCTGCGATTTTTACCCCACACACTTCCCTCCAATGCTAAATTTACGATTCCTCGATGTCTAAGAATGTGTCCTACCAAGCGATCCCTTCTTTTGGTCAGGCTATGCCAAATATTCCTTTTCTCACCAATTCTGTTCAGTACCTCTTCATTAGTTATGCGATCTACCCACCTAATCTTCAGCATTCTTCTGTAGCACCACATTTCAAAAGCCTCTATTCTCTTCCTGTCCGCACTGCTTATCGTATGTTTCACTATCGTACAAGGCAACACTCCACACAATTGCCTTCAGAAAAGACTTCCTTACACTTAAATTAATATTCGATGTTAGCAAATTTCTCTTTTTCAAAAATGCTTTTCTTTCCATTGCCATTCTGCATTTTATATCCTCTGTACTGCGACCATCGCATGTTATTTTACTACCCAAGTAACAAAATTCATCTACCACCTTCATTGTTTTGTTACCTAATCTAATTCCTTCAGCATCGCCTGATTTTCTAAGACCGCATTCCATTATTTTTGTTTTGCTCTTGTTAATGTTCATTTTATACGCTCTCTTCAACACACTGTCCATTCCATTCAACTGCTCTTCCAGGTCCTTTGCTGTCTCTGACAGAATTACAATGTCATCAGCAAAACGCAATGTTTTTATTTCTTCCCCCTGAACTATAATCCCTATTCCAAATTTTTACTTGCTTTCCTTCACCGCCTGCTTCATGTACAAATTGAATAACATCGGAGAAAGACTACAACCCTGTCTTACTCCCTCCCCAACTGATGCTTCCCTTTCATGCCCTTCGAGTCTAAGAACTGCGGTCTGGTTTTTGTACAAGTTGTAAATAACTCTCCTTTCCCTGTATTTTACTCCTGCTGACTTCAGAATTTGAAAGAGTGTATTCCAGTCAACATTGTCAAACGCTTTCTCCAAATCTACAAAAGCTAAAAATGTAGGTTTGCCTTTCCTTAATCTATCTTCTAAGATAAGACGTAAAGTGAGTATTGCCTCCCGGATTCCTACGTTCCTCCTGAATCCAAACTGATCTTCCCCGAGGTCAGCTTCTACCAGCTTTTCCATTCTCCTGTAGTTAAAATTTTGCAACCATGACTTATCAAACTGATGGTTCTGTAATTTTCACACCTGTCTGCACCTGATTTCTTTGGAATGGGGATTATTAAATTTTTCTTAAAGTCTGAGGGTATTTCGCCTCTCTCATACATCCTACACACCAGTTCAAATAGTTTTGTCATGGCTGGCTCTCCCAGAGACTTTAGTAGCTCTGAGGGTATGTCATCTACTCCTGGGGCCTTGTTCTGACCTAGGTCTTTCAGGGTTCTGTCAAATTCATCTCTCAGTATAGTATCTCCTATTTCATCCTCATCTACTTCCTCTGCCCTTCCTACAACATCGTCTCTAAGTTCATTTCCTTTGTAGAGCTGCTCTATATACTCTTTCCACCTTTCAGCTTTCCCTTCTTTGCTGAGAACTGGTTTCCCATCTGAGTTCTTGATATTCGTAGAGTTGCTTTTCTTGTCCCCAAATGTCTCTTTTATTTTCCTGTAGGCGGTATCTACTTCTACCCTTCTTATACATTCTTCTACAGATTTGCATTTGGCTTCTAGCCACTCCTGCTTACCCATTTTGCACTTCCTGTCAATCTCATTTCTTAGTCGTCTGTACTCCATTTTGCATGTTTCATTTACTGCATTTCTATATTTTCTCCTTTCATCAATTAAATTGAGTATTTCCTGTGATATCCAAGGATTTTTTGTAGGTCTTTCCTTTCTACCTATTTTGTCCTCTGCTGCCTTCACTATTTCATCTCTCAATGCTACCCATTGATACACAAGCAGTAACTATCACCGTGACGCACTACTGTCAACATATTTCCTTACGTATTTAAGTTGTGTAATACGGCCTAGGGCCCAAAAGGACAATCAAAACAGCTGCCCACAGTTGACTAATACATATCACATCGTGCCCCTTTGAAAGATAATACCATCCGTTAGTTATTTACTAATGATAGGCTTTCCAGTACATAAGTGAAGCCACAATACAATAAACGTATCAATTAGCAGAGAAATTTACTTATCTTTAGCAATGTCTGTGATCCAACAGGTTTTGGCAACGAACAATAAGACAAGCAGTCTTCGCCGCCAAGGACAATATGGGGCTCCAAACTATGGCCTTACTAAAGCTCAAATACACAACACGAAATATTGGCAAGATAAATCATTGCTAAACAAGTAACACATATTAACTAAATACTTTGAGGATCATTATTAAAACATACACAAACTTAAATTCCAGTCCGACCCTCAAAATATCAGTAACCGCAAGCTGACCAGGTAGAACTTCGCAACAGTACTCCAATTCAATGGCAAGATATGATGTATAGACAGACAAGTGTAGGCCATCTCGCTCAAAATCTAAAATAGCAACATACACCGGCCATCCATACTGCCACCGACCGCATCGGCCCAAGCGCTGCCACTCCTTGCCAGGATCGGTCTTCCTCCTTCTTGCACCACACGTCAACAAGACTCTCATAGCCGCAGACCAGCCCCGTGTTCTGATGGGCGCGCCCTCTATCTTAGTTGCACAGCAAGGATACCCTCTAGAGAGGAAAGGAAGATTGCGGGAAAACAAACAACGCAAGACGTGACACAGCTCAATCCAGTTGCTGCATATAATCAATGTTCAGAATTGCTCTTAATTGTTATTCCTAGGTACTTAGTTTAATTGACGGCCTGTAGATTGCTTTACCGTGTAACTCAACTACACTACTAGCCATTAAAATTGCTACATCAAGAACAAATGCAGTTGATAAAAGGGGATTCATTGGACAAATATATTATACTAGAATTGACATGTGATTACATTTTCACACAATTTAGGTGCATACGTCCTGAGAAATCAGTATCCAGAACAACCACCTCTGGTGTAATAACGGAATGATACGCCTGGGCATTGAGTCAAACAGAGCTTGGATGGAGTGTACAGGTACAGATGCCCAAGCAGCTTCAACACAATACCACAGTTCATCAAGAGTAGTGACTGGCGTATTGTGATGAGCCAGTTGCTAGGCCACCATTGACCAAACGTTTTCAATTGGTGGCAGATCTGGAGAATGTGCTGGCCAGGGTAGCAGTCGAACATTTTCCGTATCCATAATGGCCCGTAGAGGACCTGTAACATGTGGTCGTGCATTATCCTGCTGAAATGTAGTGTTTCGCAGGATTCGAATGAAGAGTAGAGCCACCCGTCGTAACACATCTGAAATGTAACGGCCACTGTTCAAAGTGCCGTCGATGAGAACAAGAGATGAATGAGATTTGTGACGAATGGCACTCCATACCAGCGCGCCGGGTGATACGCCAGTATGGCGATGACGAAAACACGCTTCCAATGTGCGTTCGCCGCGATGTCGCCAAACACGGATGCGGCCATCATGATGCCCAAACAGAACCTGGATGCATCAGAAAAAATGACGTTTTGCCATTCGTGCACCCAGGTTCGTCGTTGCGTGCACCATCGCAGTCGCTCCTGTCTGTGATGTGTAGCCGCAACCATGGTCTCCGAGCTGTTAGTCCATGTTGCTGCAAAGTCTTCGAACTGTTCGTGCAGATGGTTGTTGTCTTGCGAACGTCCCCATGTGTTGACTCACGGATCGAGACGTGCCTGCACGATCCGTTACAGCGGATAATATGCCTGTCATCTCGACTGCTAGTGATACGACGCCGTTGGGATCCAGCACGGTCATTGTATCGCGACCAACGCGAGCAGCAATGTCGCGATACGATAACCGATAGGCTACAATCCGACCATTATCAATGTCGGAAACGTAATGGTACCCATTTTTCCTTCTTGCACGAGGCATCACAACAACGTTTCAGCAGGCAACCCCGATCAACTGCTGTTTGTGTTTGAGAAATCGATTGAAAACTTTCCTTATGTCAGTACTTTAAGGTGTCGCCACCGGCGCCAACCTTGTATGAATGCTGTGAAAAGCTTATCATTTATATATCACAGAAGCTTCTTCCTGGCGGTTAAATATCGCGTCTGTAGCAGGTCATCTTCGTGGTGTAGCAGTTGTAATGGCAAGGATTATAGTTTCTTTCTGTGGGCGTATGGATGACCTTAAAGTCATCATTTTTAAGGGTCAATCGCCAATATTTTCAACATGCTTTTTAAATCCTTTTGCAGTTTCTTTCTATCTTCTTTACATTTACTATCAGATAAATGACAGCATCATCCGCAAATAGTCTGAGAGAGCTACTCTGAATGTCTCCTAAATCGTTTACTAAAGTAATACACACTAGTGGCCTTCTAACAGTTTCCCTAGGAACGCCAGATGTCACTGATGTTCTACTCGATGACATACCTTCAATTACAACGTACTGTGTCCTTTCTGACAGGATAACAAGAATACAATCGCGATTTTCCATAAGCACGCAATTTGATTAGAAGAAGCTTGTTAGGTACAATTTCAAAAGCCTTCCGGAAATCTAGTAATACGGAATCTATTTGACATCCCTTGTCGATAGCACTCATCATATCATGTGAGTAAACGGTTAGTCATATTTCACGATACTTTCTGAATCTGTCGTGACTATGGTTCAATAGGTAGTGCTCTTCGAGGTAGTTCATAATATTTGAGGAAAGTATATGTTATAATATCCTGCTGCAAACAGACTTCAATGAGGTAGGCTTATAATCCTGCGGATCACTCATATTGCCTTTTTTTTAATATTGGAGTGACCTGTGCAACTTTCCATTCTTTTAGGGTTCTTTGAGCGAGCGGTTGTATATGATACCTAGGTATGGGGCTATTGCATCAGCATACATTGAAAGGAACGTAAATGGTATACAATCGGAATCGGGAGACTTACATTTCTTACGTGATTTAAGTTGCTTTAATTCGCCAGGGGTATATTGTTCAAAGTTTTACATGCTGGCAGCTGTCTTTGATACGAATTCTGAAGTATCTGCTTCTTCTGCAGTGTAGGAATTTCGGAAAGCTGTGTTAAGCAAATCTGCCTTACCACAACTGTCATCAGTAGCATCACCTTTTCTATAGTGAAATGAACGTATTGATTGTGTTTTGCCGCTGGTATGCTTTACATAAGACCAGAATTTCTTAGTGTTCTCTACCAAATTAAGTGACAGGGTTATGTGTGGTAACTATTGTAAGCTTCTCGCATTGAAGTTCGTTCTAAATTTCTAGTTTCTGTAAAAGAAATCCAGTCTTGGGGATTTCTTGTGCGTTTAAATTTGTCGTTCATTTTTTCTTACTTTTACAAGAGTGATCGAACCTGTTTTGTGTACTACAGCGGGTCTGCCCCCTCTCTTGTTCATTTGTTTGGCATAAATCTATTTATGGTTGTCGATATTATTTCTTTGAAAGTGAGCCACATCTGATCTACAATCCCATTGTTACTTCAGAAAGACTGGAAATGCTCACTCAAAAAAAAAAAAAAAAAAAAAAAAAAAAAAAAAAAAAAAAAAAAAAAAAAAAAAAAGTCCGATATTCAGTTTCGATACGACGACTCTGTGTTCACTAATGCCTGTGTCTGTTTTGATGCTCTGTATTAGCTTCGGATTATTTGTTACTATGATCTCTCAGCAATTTACTATTCTAGTGGATTCGTCAACTAATTCCTCGAGATAATTTTCGGAGAATGCATTCAGTACAATTTCGGACGATGTTTTATGTATGCCTCCAGGTTTGAACATGTATTTTTGCAAACATACCGAGGTTAAGTTAACGTCGCCACAAATCAAAACTGTATGCCTTGGGCACGTTTCTGAAATGTGATCCAAGCTATCATTGAACATTGCAATCGAACTGCTTGAGTCAGGGGGTAGAAAAAAAGTACAGATTATTAATTTATTCTGGTTGTCTGGTATACCCTTTATCCATACCAACTCACAAGAGCAATCTACTTCAATTTCGTAACAGGTAAACCACCTGAGACAGCAATAAGTAAACCAGCACCTGATTTATTTAGCTATGTTTTCTGAACACAATTTACCCATTTGTAAAAATTTCAACTGAACTTATCTCCGGCTTCAGCCAGTCTTCGGTATCTGTAACGATTTAAGATTCGCTACTTTAATTAGCGCTTGGAACTGCGGTACTTTTTTCACACAACTACAACAATTTACAACTATTAGACATACTGGTTTTGGATCTGTGTTCGTCCTGTGTCTGACCTGTACCCATTGAGGTTGAAACACTTTATGTGTGTTCCCGGCATAGATTTTTCATTATATATGAGATCTCGAATTTGTATTCAAAAATAATATGAAGACAAAGTGGATGAATTGTCTCTGTTACCCAAAAGCACACTACAGACTTCACATAATTTAACACAAGGAGCTTTCAGTGGGTGAAACCCGTAATTGAAAAGATTTACCAACTTTAAACCGGATTAAAAAGAGTTTGATATAAACAAGAAAAGTGCCAAGCTAAAATGTTCCTTTCTTTTTTAATATAATGAGTATGGCACCAGAAAGCAAAGTCTCTGACTTAGACCTCACATAAAAAAGAGGGCACATGAAACTTCCACAAGACAAATCACGAACTGAATGTCATTAATAAAATGGTTAGACAAAATTTGTACACATAAAATAGCCATGCAGCCTACATAAATAAATATTACTCTGAACTGGCAATGTTCTGAGAACACCTGCCTGAAGAAACAGACATAAATGCAAAACCCTAAATCACTGGAGATGGTCAGCAGCAAGTACTAGCATGCAACAAATCCAGTAGGGCAAATGTACGAGACGATAGCCAGATTTCTCTTTCCTGAGGTAGAGGGACGACAGTGTGGTTATAATACATCAAGCAAAACAACTAGTGAAGAAAACAGGAGGAACTAGGAACTCTTTGCGAGACTAAGAGGTGGCGGTTCTCATAATATTCAAAACAGGAAATTAAACTGCCAAATTACACTCACTCGCTCAGGCAGTAATCGTTAAAGGGGAGAAAAGAACACTACCAGGAAAGGTAACAGACTCTAGAATGGCTACATAGTTACTCTTGAGGAAAACACTCACTTGCAACAAGACGCTCACAGTTTCTAAGACGCGCCCACAAACATTACGAAACAAAACTTAGACGTAACATTGATGAAGATGTAAATCCACATGTGTGGGAGCAACACGATGTGTATGGCAAATTAACTTGTGAGTTCCACAGCTGCGAAAATACTGATGCCCCGTGATATGTGAATGGTCATTCTATCAACATAGCAAGGCCTGGTGTGCCACTGTGTTGCTGGTAGGTATGACCCACAACTCCTCATAGAAATGACCAACCAGCCAGGTCTATTGGCCAGGTGCAGAATGCGATTCACATCAAAGATTTAGTGCCAGAGGACATCAAACAAATTTGTTACCCACCGAACATAAACGTGCCTGCCCCACACTACTTACTCGACTCACTTGCCCGGACTTCCTGCTTGCCAATCCAAGAGCCTTAACTTCCCAGTGTTTATCAACAATGTGCTTAACGTCGATGTAAAGCATGCACCGATCAAAAGTACGTCCGCAGTGATAGCAGGCGGAAACGCAATTGACACTTAAAAACCATAAAAATTACTTGCGCCAAGATCAACGACATATTGCACTGTTAAATAAATCATCGCGAGAAAAAGATAGCGATCCATGAGAGAGACAAGTGACAGGAGTGAGATGATAATGACCAGCCGAGATGAAATGAGAATGAAGGAAATTACAGAAAGAAAATTGGTACAACAATAAATTCCATAACAAGGCGGTCCCGAGCATTAGCAAAGGGGCAGCAACAAGAAGAGAGATGCACAAAAAAACAGCAATGTGTTTCGACACACTTCTATACAGAGTACAACAAATAAATTATAATAAGTTATATTTAGAGAAACTGTATCGGTCTGTGGGATGACCTAAATAAATATTTTTCAAAGACGAGCTTTCTTAAATCTGAATAATAAGGTTGGTTGTTTAAGTTTTTAAAGGGACTAAACTACAATGGTCATCAGTCCGGGAATAATAGGCATTTCGTAACGACCAGAAAGTCCACTTATGAAGCCAATATCTCAAGCATGTAATGAGGTATAGTTGTCTTCTCATCTTTAATTACAATTTTGGTATTTCATCTGAATTTAATTCCCTGTTACATAGAAGCGAAATACATTAAATATGTTTTTACCTGTGGAAACTGTTTTAAAAAAGTATATTGCGATGATTCAGTTAGTTTGGCGCAGCACAGAAATTGTGATAATGAAAATAAAATCATTTCTTCATCTATGAAACATAGGAAACTTCAATAGGCATGAAAATTAAGTTTTTTTCTCTACTAGCTTTCTTGAAAAAGGCTGGTAAGTTCCATATCGGCCGGCACATCGTCTTTCAGCAGAAACGTCACCTTTCATACCCAAAGGTCATAGTTGTTCGATCGTATCTTCATAATGGATAAACATTTTTGAAAATAATAGAATGACGTTATACAGCTAATGTACAAGCCATTTCTTATTGTTAGTTGTTTAGACATTTGCGACTTCTCGTGAAAAAATGGCTAATATCGGTTTTTGCCATTTTGTGCATAAGTGCGGTAACTTTGAACGTGTGGATGATAGTATTAATTTTGATTGTTTTCAATGACTCGTAGTTTTGTTATACAAAAGTAATTATGTTACGTGGTTTTCTAAGGAGCCGCAAATAAACAAATAATGCTTTTACAATAGGTAACAAGTCATCCTGGATCACTCTTAATGTACAGGAACCAAATAATTTTCTTAATTTGGCTGGACTGCTGATTGTTTGTAATGTTTAAATATTGTCCCTGAATGTAAAATAGCTACGGTATGTTCATTATGATAAGTACACAAATGATCACTTGGCCAAAGTATATTCAAAACATTCCTTGTCTCATCTCTGCGATCAATATAATGCTACATAAGGGTCCCGAAATGTCGGAATTTCGCTCGTATTTCGAACAGTATGTTTAATAACATCGTCTATCGATTCTTTGGTGTATTAGTCCACAACGCTAAGCAGAATACAGCAGAAAAATATTGAATTATGGTGCTTTATTTTTTGCTTGTCCGATTTGGAAGAAATATATCATTATTTTATTTTCGCCCAGTATATGCTCAAGGTATCTATGAAAACCCCATGTAAACTAGTGGAATGGTTTTTAGAGATCAATACACATCGAATTTACTGTTGAACTGTATCATAGATTTTATTACGTACATATAATATCTAGAATCATATAATACATCTTTAAAGCCATCGTCTGTTTATTAAAAACCTTATAAATCAACCAGTTTAGGTCAATTGACCATCTTCATAGATAAAGAGGTGTTAAAACTGAATGGTAAAATGCATTAAATAAAATATATCTAGTTGAGACAAACAGGAGTCAGTATAAAAAAATGTTAAAAACACAATGTTGTGTTGACTGATAGGTTTTATCTAAGATGAACACTGTATTTTCAATGTTTTTAGTTATACTGATTCCTATTTGTCTCAACTAGATGTATTTTATTTGATGCATTTTACCATTCTGTTTTAACACCTTTTTATCCATAAAGATGGTCTAGTGTCCGAAACTGGTTGATTTATAAGGTTAATAACCAGCCGATGGTTTTAAAAATGCATTTTATGAAATATATGACGGCTGTTGACACTCGGCTTACCAATGTATTCATTATATAGAGTCTTCACCGCAAATTTATTAATAGTGATGACCTGTTTCAACTCATGTCTGAGTCATATTCGAATCAGTTTACGTGTTTGTCAATATTGTATCTGCCAAAACAAGCAGTATAAACTTCCAATCATCAAATTAAAACAATATTTGAAGAAAACAACATTGGTTGTTGCACAACATATGACACATATATTGGTTAAAACATTTTTACGAACAGTAGCTAAATTCAGGCATTGATGGTTAAAATCCAGTGACAGTGTCTTGTACATGGAACACATCGTTTCTAAAATCACGTTTTTGAATTCTAGCTCCATGAACTGAGCTAGAATTCAAAAACGTAATTTGAAATACCATGTGTTAGTATTCGTCAAAAATGTTTTAATTAAGATATGACATGTATTTGCAAGAACCAATGTGGTTTTCATCATTTCGTTGGCATTTATAAGTTGTAATTTGATGACTGAAAGGTTATACTGCCTGTTGGCAGATATAACCATTGATAAATGCGTAAACTGATCCGAAGATGAGTCAGAAATGGGTTGAAACAGGTCATAACTATTAATAAATCTGCGGTGAAGACTATATATATTATCTACTAAGTAAAAAATATTACATCGCCTTCCAGACTATATGTCAAATGTATCATCAAGTGACCTGATTCAATAGCGTGGTTTTTTGCGGACTTTTGTCTCGTAATTACTATTACATGTGCGAATGATCCATCTTATCGTAGAAACTGCTTGTATATTACGTGATTATTTTTCCCTTTCATCTGCTTTTCTAATTTTCACTTCTATAACTGACAACTTCATTATAAGATACTGACAGGAATCTAATTTAACTTTATTACATCGAAATAACAGTGCATTTCTGCTTTGGATGGTTGCGCTTGACACCATTGAATATGTTATATTGTTTTAATTATTGTACCAGCTACTAGTAAACAGAAATAAATTCCGTTTGGAAACGCGCATTCTAAATTGAACAAAATGGCGCAGTGTGGAAGTGATTTAGTGAGTGCTACTGCATTTAGTCAAGCAAAGTTATATGAAATTCAACTGTAATCCAATACGAAAACGCGAGAGTGCTCCAGTAGCAGATCTGAATTTGTCATTTCAGAGAGAGTATAAATTTCCTGACGTTATTTCTGTTAATGTATATTGTTAATTGGACCTGCCGATTAGTTATATGTCGATACTATTGTAATTTTAAGATTTGTTATAAAGATTTCTTTATTTGCGTACTGTGCTGTTGGACATTACATGGCTCTCTGATGCTGGAACTTAGCGGCGTTGTACAAAATGTTACTAAATTTTGCCAGTTACGTGGGCTATGTTCTTCTTCTGTTGCCTATATGAAATGTTATGAAACTCAATGCAATTAGGCACTATAGTAATAGAGAGTTGATAACGATTAGGGTGTGGAAGATAGGGGAGTTGAAAGTTACCGACTTATATCAATTTCTACGTGTGGATGTCAGTATTTTGGTCTTTAGCAAAAACTACAGAACGGAGACGAACGATCTTTCCGTGTTATTGTAGTACAAAGTCTCTCGTTTTACACCATAGAAGTTCCGTGTCGATAGCTATAAAAAGGTGGAAAATATAGTGGTTGAAAGTCGTCAGCTTTTATAAAATTCGGACTGAAGACCAGCGATGACATTTGACACTATAATAGCAAAGAGGTTATGTGATGCACATTCTTCACTTGTTTTTCTTTTTTTTTTTTTTTTTCCTGCAAGAAGCTAACGAATAAAGAAAATTAAGTGCATATTGCGGTTTGGAAAGTAAAACTAACAAGAAAGATGCCAAAGCGTAAGGAAGAAATTTCGCGTTCGCGATCCGTTTCGAAAAGACCAAAAACGGCCCTGAAAAGTGAATCTACAGACCATAGAAACTTGAAATTTGTATACGTTGTTTATCTTACTCTGCAGGCATCCGCGATTTTTTTATTCCCATTCCTACGAGGGTGAAATAGGGGATGAACGATTTTTGAAAATAAGTTGCTATTAAGGCAATTTTGAAGGAAGAAGTACAAAAGTTCGGATTTAGATCTTTGTTTGGAATTTTAAATACACTTGTTTTGATATTTTTGGTAATTCAACCATTAAGTGGGTTAAATAAGTGAAAATCTTTTAAGGGTGCTACAGAGACTATTTCGATTCTAGAAATGCGAAAATTTGGAACCATCGTTTGAATTAAAAAAAAAAAAAAAAAAAAGATATGTTTGGGGATTTTTTGAATTTTGTCATCAATGGTGCAATAGGGGGTGGCAGGTTCTATTAAAATACTTGATTAGGCTAGCATTTTTAAAGCTAAATCTATGAAATTTTATATTTAGAATTAGGAACAACAAATGCGGACCATGCAGTCTACGCATGCGTAGCAACGGGAATTATGCTAGTGATGTTTATTTTTTCTCACACTACGTAGCTTGAATTGTTATCACCATATACTCAAAACTGTAATCTACTCATAGTGGTAATAACAAACATCTCTTTGTAGTGTCACAACGAGTGGGGAAAATGACTATTTTAAGATTCAGTAGCACTAAATAAATGCTGTACATATTTGCAACAACCTGTTTTTACACTCTCTTTTGCTAAGCGCAGTGTATTTGACTTTCCTGCAAACAATCAGTTGAGTAGTACTATCAACAGACAGTCAATGCTTACTTACATAACTTTCTAGTTAGAACACTGGAATTAGCGCAATTTGAATGTATTAAGACACTTGTCTGTTTGGTTGTAGAGAGACGAGAAAAACGTGTGTAACTGAAACCACATAAGGTTCCTTTTTCTTTTTCAATCGCAGTGTTTTAAACCAATGGAACACGCTGCGGTGAAGATTAGGCATATTTATACAGTAGCGACTAAAAGAACATATCTATTAATGTATCAATAGATTTAGACGTGAAACGTGTCCATAAAAAATTATTTTTGTAAGAAAATGTCTAATATTGTGCCTCCTGTTTTGTATCGAGTAACTTGCTTGCAAGAAAATGTATAATATCGCTTCTACTGTATGTATCGATATGTGTAAAGTTTCATCTCTGGCAAAGATCATGTATTGCATAGCATTGTAGCTCGCGCTGAGAGAGAGTAGCACTTGTGGTTCAGCTCGCTTAGAGAGCGGTTGAGTGGTGTGTATGGCTCCGATGTAGAGCAGAGGCTGCTTTGCCAGCAAGTCTGAAGTTGTATTATGTAGGTAATGTAATGCTGATTATTAATAATAAGTAACTTGACCTTTCTTTCCTGTTTCATTTACGTAGATAGAAAATTAACCTACTTCCTTTATTTAATAATTAATTATTAGTGGATTTAAAGTGCAGTATTGATTTGAATAATATTGTTGAACAGATTTCGTTATTGCTGCCATAGTAAATGATAGTTAATTTAAATTTCAATAATCAGAAACTGATCTGCATAAAAATTCTCACAGTCAAGCATTAAGAAAGTTATTTGTGGTTTTTTAATATCTTACTCGCAGTCAAAATTTTGAGTATAGTCAGTGTCTGTTTCAAAAGGTGACTTGTCACAGTTCTTGCTTTGTTTAAAATATCCGTTGCGGACATAATCAGTTTAATGCACTGTTTCTTATTTAATAGTATATACATCAATATTAGGGCCATAATTAAACCAACTTGCTGTGTTAATGAACATTTTGCTGTCTGATTTAAGGATAGGTTCAACATCCACAACACACATACAGCTTTTAGACGGGTACTGTATTTTATTTACTCTAGAGTAATTGGCATATTAGGAGCATTGTAATAGGTGGGTGCTTTGTTAAAATATTTACCACATATAGAAATATAGTATAGAATATTGTAAAGATTTGCCCAATATATGTGTAAATGGAGTGGAAGAACACCAATAAATTTTTATTTTGCTAAAAGTAGGACTTTTTTTAATTTTTTGTTGAGTATCTTTCTATATCATGACAGTAGTTAAATTTAATAATATTCCGTAGAGACGCCCAAAAGGCGTTTGTTGTACAAGGTAACAAGGAGAAACAAACCTAAGCCGTCCTCACTTGTACAACATCTGAAGAATCGCGTTGTGTTTTTAGGATGATTTTTGTACATAAATAATTATGAAAACGATTATTAGGTTGTGCCTTGTTCAAATTGGGCACTGTAAGCGACTGGTATTCATGGTTCGACACTAAGGGTATCCAGTAAGTTACATTAGCAGTGCAAGTAAGTGTCACACGAGTGATTGAGACTCTTATAGAACAAAGATGTATGTATTTTAATGAATAATACAGACAATTTCTACATGGAAATGTAATTTTTAACATATTTAATGATTACTTACACTTCTGGCAGAAGTATATGTTGAGACAGAAATACATCAGTAAGGTTACGTTAACACTAGATTTAGTATGGCTACCCATATCATAGTAGGATATGCCATGTCAAATTTATGGGCCTCCTGCTGTTAAAGTTAACTGATTAATGAAAAATGTAAATTTTCCTTACGTAAACTCACCGTCATTGTGACTCGGTGAAGTTAGACCACGTTTAATGTTCTTTTTTTCATTTTATTAATTTTTGCTGTAAAAAATCTAGAAAAGTGTTAAGATCATTCCCAGAGGCCCACACTACACTATATGGTCAAAAGTATCCGGACATCCACAAAAACACGTTTTCATGTTAGGTGTGTTGTGTTTCCACCCACCGCCAGATACTCCATATCAGCGACCTCTGTAATCATCAGACATCGTGGAAAGCAGAATGCCGCTAACCGTTGCACTCAGGGGCTTCGAACGTGGCGTGGTGTTACTTGCGTCAGAAATCTTTATGCGACTTCTCCGCACTCCTAATGACCCCTATGTCTATTTTATCTGATGTGATATTGAAATGGAAACGTGTAGGAAGTAGTACAGCACGAAAGCATACAGGCCGACCTCGTCTGTTAACTGACAGAGACCGTCGACAATTGAAGAGGGTCGTATAGTGTAATAGGCAGACCGCCACACATAAATTCTAAACTGCATCTCGATCCACTGCAAGTACTATGACGGGCGAGAGGTGAGAAAACTGGGATTTGACACCACGCAGTTCAGTGCCAAACGACGCCTCGCTTGGTGTAAGGAGCGTAAACATTGGACTACTGAACAGTGGAAAAACGTTGTTTGGAGTGACGAATCACGGTACACAATGTGGCGATTCGATTGCAGCGTGTGCATATGTCGAATGCTCGGTTACAGTCAGCGTGTGTAGTGCCAACTGTAAAGCTTGGCGGCGGTGGTGCTTTGGTGTACTAGTCCTTTCCATGGAGGGAGCTTTCACCCTTTTGTTGTTTTGCGTGGCACTATCACAGAACAGGCCTATACTGATGTTTTAACAATCTTCTTGCTTACCACAGTTGAAGAGCAATTCTGGGATGGCGATTGCATCTTTTAACACGATCGAACAAATGTTCATAATGAACTGCCTGTGGTGGAGTGGTTGAATCCTTTGGGTAGTTTTGGAACTCCGACGTCGTGCCAGGACTCAACGACGAAATCAGTAGCTCTTCCTACTGCAGCACTCCGTGAAGAATGGGCTGCCATTCCCCAAGAAATTTTCCAGAACCTCATTCAAGGTATGCCTGCGGGAGTGGAAGCTGTCATCAAGGCTAAGAGTGGACCAAAACCGTATTAAATTTCAGCATTACCGATGGAGTACGCCACGAACTTGCAAGTCATTTTCGGCCAAATATCCGGAAACCTTTGATCACATATTGTATGTCACGTGTAAAGAGGTGTGATTCATATCTTTTTTGATCGAATGTGTAAATTTCGAGATATTTCAATATTTTAATACGAGAAAAGAGTATAGTTCTCAGAAATTAGACAATTTATTTTATACTAGTAAAGGCCCAGCAATCAGCAGAACTGACTGCTGTTCTAGATGTTATGAACTGTGAGTAATAATATCTGTGGAAAGGTGTCTGATAATTCAAATTGAATTACCGTGGGCAGGCGGCGAGGACGTTCCTTTGCTTACTGCCCCACTGGGTTTCCCCCTTCTGTTTGCTAAATTAGTATCAGCGACAGACATGTAAGCTGTAAAATTGCGCATGCGCATGGCTGCTTATTGGAAGTCGACCATTGCTCTGCGAATGCGTAGTTTTGTCACCGAAAAATTGACGCGTATTTAAGCCGTTTATACATAAAAACATAAGGTGACCGGCTTCTATCTTACAATGATATGCCCCTTAGACCGATTTATCTCAACTTGAGACTAATCCGTCTAAGAGTGCTCTGACTGTAAGATAGAAACCGGTCACCTTATATAAAATATAGTGTATATTTTCTGCGAACTAGACTGTATTTTCAAATCAAAACATTATGTAATTTCTTCTGTTAAAATGGAGTAAAGCGCTCGACTGCAAACCGAAGGTTTGCGGATTCTAAACCTGGTCGCGTTTTAACCCATCCTTCATGTCCAACGATGTGAGGAATCGCCAGAAACGACACTTCGTTCGGATTGCACGTTACATTGTAGATCCCGTTTCCTTGTTGGATAAATGGGGTAGGCTAGGGACACGCAGCTGCAGTGGAGTAGCCGAGCGGTCTCAAGCGTCTCGCTGCGGAGCGCGCGGTTGCTCGCTGTGGAGGTTCGAGTCCTCCCTGGGGCATGGGTGTGTGTATTGTCCTTAGGTTAGTTTAGTTTAAGTAGTTTGTAAGCTACGGACTGATGACCACGCAGTTTGGTCCGATAGAATTACAAACATTTGAACATTTTTGGGGACACGCAAGTCGCCTAAGTGGTGTGCAATTGAAACACTTGCACCAGGCTAATGAGCCTATTATTCTTATTATAGTCTCTACCCTGTATATAGTAGCATAAACACTTAAACAACATCCGGAATATACTGCTTGACGTGGCTGTAATGACGAAAAGTATTCAAGGGATGCATTATTGTCATCGCATAATTTTTATTGATTGTGTAAAAGTCCTTTTTTTCGCCGACTGCTTTTATGTACTACGTCGTCTATGTATTCGTTTTGTCTTCACGGCATCGCAGATTGACACTGTTAGAATCGGTCAGAACTAACGTTTTCCAGTTTTTTTTCCTTCTAATATTTGCATGGAAGTACTGCACAATGAACCCCATCTAACAAGGAGACCAGATGAGTATCGGATTTTAGAATTTTTTTTATATTTATGGTACGTGAATATCAGAACACAAATAACAATCAGCCAAAGCCATTCGACGCAACTCTAAAAAATTCTCGAGAAAATCGATTTTGAAGTTTTGCAAGTAAGCGTAAGTAATAATAATTAAAACAGAACCAGCACCTGTCGGTGTAGCTCATGTAGTAGCGTTCTAGCCTTACAAATATAGTGGAGGGGCTGGTTCGAATATTGCTGTAAGAGTTTTTTCTTTATTTAATCTTCGCTGTCTTTGAATACTTACGCAATTTTAATATATAATGGTAATTCATATGAAAAAAGCACGTATTTTTCATATTCGTAATTTTCTATATTTTATAAAATAGTGATGCTAATCTACTTAATCATATTTTTAGTGTACGACAAGATGATCAGCTCGTCTACATACACAAAATCAAAAATTGAACAACACGTGGAATTAGAGATCCCAAAATCTAATACATAAACCAGAGTGTCCGTATGTTTGTACGTGTTGCATACAAATCTACAGTTTTGTTCCAATCTTTATGAAATTTTGTACACGTAAGCTTTAATCCATGAGGAGGGTCGCCGTAAGTATAAGGATCACATACGATATATAGTTCACGAGATATGACAACATAAACAATGAGAGCGCGAAAAACTGCTGCATTTTGCACTAATGCAGCTCATTTTCTCGTAAACCATTGGACCGTTTTCAACCAAATGTGGTACCGACATTGCTTACCGTGAGGTAACAATTGCTGCATGGTTAAGAATCACATACAGCACATGGTTCAAAAGATATTACGTCATAACCAATAGAAATCGCAAAAAATGCCGTATAATGCGGCGAGATTTCGAAATACACTGTGTGAGAATGACAGTACGTAGCGACTTGCAACCAACTTTAAATATAATTTCAAACCTTTATTAAACTTTTTATCGCTTGCAACCGTAGTTAAATGATGAAAGGAAAAAAGTTTCTCGCTTACTACTTTTCCGCTGTTTATGGAGTAAAACTACGGCTCTCGGTATGACGTTACAATTTATAATTTGTACACTACAAATTGTAGCCGCAGGATATTTTACAGACAGTATACACACATATAGTTGAATGTACCTTCTAAATTGTGTAACATTCCGACAAGTAGTTCATGCGATATGAGCACGTAAACGCTAGCGCTCATGGAAAACCGCCCCATCACGCATCAAGTTTTAATCTATTACTTCTTTACTACTAATTGTATTACCAAGAGATTCTACCGACATAGAGCTCTTATACAACTAAATATATACCTAAAATGGCAGGAATAAATACATAAATACCCGGGCAACGCCGGCTTTTCAGCTAGTGTTTTTTATAACTGAATTCGAAACCAACGAAAAAGATATTCCTCACAAGAGGACTAGAATCACCGACACCAAGATTTTGAGACCAGAAAGCTAGCACCTGAGCTACAACGACATTCTTTGATTACTGGTACGTACGTCTACTTGCAAAACTTCGAAGTCGATTTTGTCGAGAATTTTTGAGAGTTGTGTCGAATGGCTTTGGGTGATTGTTATTTATGTTCGATAACCATGTGGTTCTCTTTGTAAGTGGTACCCCACGCAAACAATACGACGATCTATCGCCGCGTTTTTGATACACAGGTCTTCTTCCCAGCGGGATTACAGAAAATGGAGCTGGCAGGAGCGTGCGTCATCGTCATTAACGGTGCAAAGGCGACAGTGAACGGGCCATCCGGTGGCGCGACTCAATGAAACATAGGCCATCCTCCGCGCGGTGTGCGCGCTCATTACCCAGTGATGCGGCCGTCGCTTCGCCGGCATTAATACACGCGGCCCCATTAAGCAAGGCAGCGGCCGCGCGCTAAATATTGCGCGGTCGCTGCTGGCCGGAGCGACGGACTCCGCGTTTGGTGTATATCAGTAGCGGCGACCGTGCACGGCGGACTGCGGCGCAACAGCTAGCGCAATTAATCTGTCATTGTGGCCGCAATAACAGCTACTTGTCATTTCAAACGTACAGGCAGTGACTAATGGGTCAATTGCGACCCGAATGTGGCATTACATTCGTTGTTAGCATTTAAACAGTAGTACGGGAAGACAGCATGGGATGCTTTATTCAACCCTTAATGGTCTGACGGGACTTCAAAGTCCCACTTCATGAAAAGGAGTGTAAAACATTATTCCTCATCTGAATTGCCGCAGAAATGTAGCGCGCCACTTATTCTTGATTTGGCATACTGTTAATGCATCACAGTTCTTTCATTGATGTGATAACTGTGACGCCAAAGCAATCTGAATTTCAGTACGTAGATTCGGCACGTAGACCTCGGATTATTTAATTGTATACGGGTGCAGTTTGTGTTCTGTGCATTTCCTGTGGGAGAAATATTTCTTCATAATCTTTTCCTGTTACTCGGTAAGTCGATTTATGATTATGAATGGTTAGGAGCGGATTATATTATAAATCCTCGGAATAATTTTGTAATATCATTTTGTACTTGTAAGTCTCTTCAGGCCTATAATAATATCATTTGATTTGGTTTTTCTTTATACTAAACATATTTCCCAACAACTAAAATACCACAGAAAAAATTCGAAATATCAAAGTGAAACGATAAAAATTCGAGCCATAAAGGGTAAAAGTCGACTGTTACGTTCCGAATGAGACATTTTAAGAGATTTTATTTAATCGATGAAAGTGTGAAGAAGACAATTATCTTTTACTCAAAACTAGCTGAAAACCCGCCTTTGCCCACGTATTTATTTATTCCTGATATTTTTAAGGTATATATTCATTTTGTATCAGTTCTGTACGTCTGTAAAACCTCTTGGGAATACAATTAGTAGTTCAGACGTAATAGATTAAAACTTGGTGTGTGATGGGGCGGTTTTCCATTAACGTTACTGTTTATGTGCTGAGATCTCATGAACTACGTGTCATACTGCGATACAATTTCGAAGGTACATTCAGATATATGTGTTTATTTTGTCTGTAAAATTTGTTGTGGCTACAATTTGCAGTGCAGAAATTATAAATTGTAACGTCATGACCAATGCCGTAGCCTTAGACCATGAACAGCGGAACGTTACTGTTTATGTGCTCATATCTCATGAACTACGTGTCGGAATGTGATACAATTTAGAAGCTACTTTCAACTATATATGTGTATACTGTCTGTAAAATTTCCTGTCGCTACAATTTGTAGTGTTCAAATTATAAATTGTAATGTAATACCGAGAGCCGTAGTTTTACTCCATAAACAGCGGAAAAGTAGTAAGCGAGAAACTTTTCTCCTTTTATCATTTTGCTATGGGTGTCAGCGAGAAAAAGTTAAATAAAGGTTTTAAATTATGTTCAAAGTTTGTTGCAAGTCGCTAAGTACTGTCATTCTCATGCAGTGTATTTCGAAAGTCTCACTGCATTATACGGCATTTTTTGCGTTTTCTGTTGGTTATGAAGTAATATCTTTTGAACCAGGTGCCGTATGTGATTCTTAACCATGCAGCAATTGTTACCTCGCGGTAAGGAATGTGTGTACCAAATTTGGTTGAAATCGCTCCAATGGTTTAGGAGAAAATGAGCAGCATTGTCACAAAATGCAGCAGTTTTTCGCGCATCTCATTGTTTATGACGTCATATCTCGTGAACTAGATAACGTATGTGATTCTTACACTTACGGCGACCGTCCTCATGGATTGAAGCTTACGAGTACAAAATTTCATAAAGATTGGAACAAAACTGTAGATTTGTATGCAACACGCACAAACATACGGCCACTCTGCTTTATATATTACATAGTGTTTCTGCCTCGATAGTGTCAAATGTTAGACCCAGCGTGCTATATCATATTTACTCGGCTAATGTACTCGACATTTTCCCCATTTCGTTTTCATTTATCATATTTGGGAGGGTACTATCAGCGCTGGCTTTAGGGTAGAGCGACACAGGCGGTCGCCCAGGGCACCGAAACCCATGGGCGCCACGTAATAATAATAATAATAATAATAATAATAATAATAATAATAAGAAAGAATAGTCGAACTAAGAGAACAAAACTTCTGGAAGTCAACTGAACTACGAAGAGGTAAAGGATAATTGAATATCCCTTATTTAGCGTTTACAGATGGCCTACCAATTATAACTGACACTGAAGAAACCGCAGTAAAACAAATTGAGATCCTCAAAGATTGTGCAGAGAAGGTTGGCCTGCAAATCTCCTTTGAGTAGACTGAATTTATTTGCTCCAAATTAGATATTCCGAAACTCAAAAGAAATTTCGGTGAAATCAAGAGATCCAAACACTTTAAGTATCTCGGTGAAGTTATTAAACCAACAGGACTCGAGAAAATATCACAAAACAATCGATTACAGAAAATCAAGAAAGAATTCGGATTTTTTCAAAACATATATAACAAAAAATGCCTGTCAAAAGGAACTAAAATCAGACACTACAACACAGTTATAAAACCTACAGTCAGATATGCAAGTGAAACGCTCTCACTGAATAGAAAACTAGATCTACAAGAAATTAAGGAGGTAGAGATAAAAATTATTAGGAAAATTCTGGGACCACGATACACACAAGATGGATACAGACTGCAGACCTTCGAGACAACCGAAAAACTATCAAATATCGAAACTGACATCAGAAAGAGACGAATGAAATTTTATGGACACCTACACAGATTACCTGGATACAGGTTAACTAAACGTCTACTGGACTATGTGACACCACTTACAGCCACAATACCCTGGGTAACTGAAGTTAAGAAGCATTTGAGAAAAGCAAAAAATTGACATAAAAACACAGAAGACATGGGTACATTCAGAAGAAACATTGACAAGTGGAAGTTTACTTCAGAGACGGCACCAAAACCGTACCGACCAAACTGGACCGAAGATAGAAAGAATTCTTTTGGGGAGAAAATGAAGAAATATTAGGAAAAGAAGAACCTTAAGAAACATTGTTAAATCACCTACTTATCTTTCTCCCATGTGGACATTCGCTAATAATAATAATAAAGAAGTAAATAATAATAAAAGACACCATTACTAGAATATCTGTAGCACATTTTTCGAAACTAAAATATTTTTCAGTGTCACTCAACATTCGTCGATTCACTGTTAACGACCAACAGTGACCAAAAAGGTGGGCATTGGGTTATTAGGAGGGAGAAGTGGTACTCATTCCAACGTCCTGCGTAGCTCTGGTGGCCTGTAAAACAGCCCCGTGCTTCTGGTCATCAGATAAATGGGAGAACATGTATATCGAAGTACTGCACCACTGGTAACCTCCTAAAGAACGAAATGCTACAGAATATGTGTTATTCGAACGTTTAATGTAACGCTAAAAATTAGGATCCAAACCAAACCGAAACCGTAACCATACATTCGGCTCCTCTTTTAGATTAGGCGGAAACGAAACTCATACAATTAAGCTAAAATTTCGGTAAATTTACGTTATACCACAAATCACTATATTTCACACTTTTTTGCAAGAACACCTCCCTCTACAAAGTCTTCTTGTGTATGTGAGCCTAACAAGAAGTCCGTGGAAAATGACATAGGAAGTTTACAGGTTTAGACAAATTACAGAACTCCAAAACTAGATTCTTTCTTCTACGTTGTAATATTTTATACGTAAGAATATTAAGTATGTTTGACAATAACTACAATAAACTCGATACAGTGGTGTCTCAACATATCGAGTCTAGCTATTACGACTTTCCCATCAAACTGAACGTCATAAAACTAAACAGAAACAGTGGTTGCATTATATTTTCAACAGAAAATACACTCCACCATTATATCGCGAAGTAAATAGTTAAAATTTATAACCTTTAGGTTGTCAGTGTAAATGCCTATTTAAAAATTTTCGTTTTAAAAAAGTTCATATTTTTGACACATTCTTTTCAAGATCGATTTACTGCACCTTCGGTCCATGTGGCGTTCATCTCGATGTAAAGAAACCCTACTGTATAGCTCCACAAAAATTCCACAGTCGTGCACACTTGTTGGAAGGTACACAACAAACATGCCGAATAGATACTACAAAATACTGCAGCGTGGACATGACTGTCTCAGTACAAAAGCATTAACTTATTTCCTTACTTTAATTTTTTTAATTTTGAGCGCTAGCTTCTATTGCCATCTTCACTTCAGGTTTCGCAATGGACAAACAATTTTACATATCTCCTTTTTCAGCATTCATAATTACATGATACATGTAACTTACAGTCCGTAAATCAACTTCAATTACTACTGCAGAAAATATTTCGACAGATAACGCCACAGTTCCGACTAGTAGTGGAGTCTATGATGTGCGGTGTAAATACACGCAAACTCTACTGGATAAGTTGTATACCACTTGATCAATGTTTTCTAAACCCATATTAGTTATTAAACAAGTAAACATGTTAATAGAATTTCCCGAATAACAATATGACAATACATTCCATTATGTACAATATTCAATATGTTCAATAATGCCTAATCCGTATAAGTATATCACTATAAGATATATTGTACATAACAACAAAATACAATAGCCGCGGTGGAGTAGCCGAGCGATCTAAAGCACCTCGCTGCGGAGCGCGACGTTGCTCGCCGTATAGGTTCGAGTCCTCCCTGGGGCATGGGTGTGTGTGTTTGTCCGTAGGTTAGTTTACCTAGGTTTAAGTAGTTTGTAAGCTACGGACTGATGACCACGCAGTTTGGTCCGATAGATTTACAGACATCTGAACATTTTTGAAAATACAATTTTTGCTGCTGAATTAGGTCCCGCAAGTTAGTTTCGCTCATGCCGAAGATTCGGCCGTTTTCAGGACGAAACCGAAACTTCAGTCGCTCCTTACTAAAAGTCAACGTTAAGGAACAATTGCAGAACATGCTGAATGTGTTTATTTTATCCTGTTATCTGGAGCTTACTTGTAGTTTAAGGCAATAAATATTTTATTTTAATTCGTTTTGACTGAGTACTAGACGTCTTTCCCAGTCAGAGCCGGTTGCTGAGATTTGGTCCATTCGCACAGCAACTGCAAGCTACGGACAGGCTGTACTCAAGACCTCTATTTAATTAGGAATTACATCAAGAGAAATTTCATATAACAGGTTTGACGCACCCTGTTATGCGTTTAAGGGGGTTAGGAAGTCAAGCAAGCCGACTTGAGCCAGCATAGGTAGGAGAGGACATTTCAATTTCCATTGCATATACTTTTAGAAATAAATTCACAAAACTTTTTCAGAAAGACCGGAAAGGGTTCAGGATTCACACTCATAGGAGAGGAAGGTCTAAAACATAACGAAATAATTTTTATTTACATGTGAAATTTCGACATTTTTTCACTTCCTTTTGGTTGCATTTGTTGCAATAGGTACACTTTTCTTCATAAGTAAGAGATACGTACAAGTGTATGAAACTCTAGAAATTTCCAAATATATTAAAAATGTGATAACAGTCAAATTTGTTAACTATAACGTTGTAGTTTTTTCTAAACAAAAAATTTTAAATGTAACAGCTCATTCAGTTTCTCATAAATTAAATAAATTCTAGGATTTCATACACCTGTATGCTGTGTAAAACTCATCGAAGAATCAATCTTACGTCTTATGAAGAGAAGTGTACGTTACGAGTGTAACTATAGCAACAAATACGGGCAATAGTAACCGCACAAATAATGAATCTTCCTTCACATGTAAATAAAAATCATTTTGTTGTGTTTTAGAAGTGCAACTCCTTATGAGTGGGACTCCTGAGTCCTGCTGATAAAATGTTGTGAATTTATTTGTAAAAGTACAGACAGTGTAAATTAAAATGTCCAGTTCTACCTCTGCTGCCTCAAGTTGCTCCCTTGACGTCTTAACTCTGGTAATGACAAGCGCAACCGTTAAACTAACTTCTGAGAGCCTTCCCAAACAATGTTGTATTTAACATTATCCGACATCACAGGTTCTGGAGGCGATATGAAAGTTTAATAATATCCAAAAGTGAAATACTTTCGTTTCACTATTGAAAAATACGAATGTTGTATTTAGCCTAACAGTAAGGGGCTATCTTAGACACAACATGGGTTAAGCTCGGTGAACGGCTTACACCTGCGTGTCACTGTGGGGCTGAAGAGAGTACTCCGGAACACCTTTTGTACTAGTGCACCACATACGATAGGGAAGCCGCCGACCTGCGTCTTCAGCTGCCTAATCACAACACATACGACCTAATAAGAAACATTAAACACGTTGCCGGCCGCGGTGGGCGAGGAGACTGAGGCGCTCCAGTCACGGTCTGCACGGCCGCTACGGTCGGGGGTTCGAATCCCCCCTCGGGTATGGATATTTGTGCCGTCCTTAGCTAGATCATAAGTAGTTTGTAAGCTTAGGGACTGATGACCCAGTAGTTAAGTCCCATAAGTTCTACAAACATTTGAATTATAACGCGAAATGCGGAACAGTAATTACCCTTTGAAAATTATATTTACTCTTTGGAAATGGTTTTATTGGTTGCATTGTTCTTTGAGGGTTGGTAATAATAACAGGGTGGAGTATATTGTGATGGAAAGTTATCGGTGTATATAAAATTCTACGTGTGTGTGTGTGTGTGTTAGTATTTCGCTCTGCAGAGAAAACTGCAGAACGCAAACGAATGGTCTGTGTGTAATTGTTGTCCGACGTTTCCCGTTGTACCCTATAGCAATTCCATGCCGGTAGTTATAAGGGGGTGGAAAATATGGTGGTTGAAAGCCGTCAAAATATATAAAAAAAATTCGGACTAAAGGCCAGCGATGACGTTTGCGACTCTATAGCAAGGACGTTATATACAGCGAAACGTGATGCCACAGGCAATATCTTTGGTCTATGCGTGCTACTACGTCTTCAGCTCTTTTTCGGTAAGGATAAGCATACGAATAAGGAAATATATGAATAAATAAAGAAAGCAGTAAAAAAAGAAGTCCCATAGACAATACAAACATTTGGACATTTTTTAAACACGTTGAATAAGCTCACAGATAAATTATCTAAAAGAAGAAGGAATGATGGAATTGATAACTAACGGTGCCAAATCACACACCAAAGTTGTCTCTCCACACTCTGCCATGCCGCCGGGCAATGACTTGGACGCCTTTGGCTGTGAACCGCCGTGGTCTGGATCCAAAGGAGGTTGTGGAAAATCAGGAAACTGGACAAATAACTCTACTGACTCTTAGTTTGTAGGGGGTAGTTTTAGTCATAGTGATGGGTAGAATAGAAGGGGAAATTTGTCCTTAGCACCTGCAGAAAGGGAGGGGGGGGGGAGCAGCTCAGTACCAGGGGCACGTCTGCCGGGATTAGGTCGGCAGGCACGTCGTCAACATGTAGGATTTATACTAAACTGGCACAACCCTGCAAACCCTGCAAGTTTAGTGATAATTAAACAAGTAGCATAGTATAAATGGAAACTCATTGTGAACAAAAAACAAAGTTAGATGTAACTGTAATCAAGGTAATTGTTCACTGCATAAATAAAATGTATAAATATACAACCCTCTTAATCATAGGAATTGGGTCTATTGTATTATAAAAGAATAAAGAATATTTTAAAAAGAAAGCTCTGTGAGTAGGTAGGCCCCACCTCCGCTATGCGGCCGTACTTGTCGTGGACACGCATGTGTACTCTTTAATCAACCTGCCCGACGTTAATTATAAACGGGCAAAGGAAATTATTCAAGATGCAATGGATGACGCTATTATATAACGTTAGTGACCAATACGCTCACATAAACGAAGAAGGATACATCAACGATGTTTATTCACTGTCAGTCGTAGTCCTTTGTTTAAAAACTTTTATTATTTGGAATGAGAAATTCTGATCCACTAACATCAAAAACATTAGAATAACTTACTAATTGCTAATTACATGCTCCGCAAATTAAGAGAAGAATACGAAAAATAGGGTATTGTCATCAACGTAGGTCAAACAGATTATCTGATGGCGGGAGAGAATATGTTTAATGACATACAACTCAGTGCTAACATAGTTAAAGGTTGTCGCAACTTCAAGTACTTGGGAGTGACATTGTCGTCCAACGGTAGAAGTATGGATGATATGAACAATAAAATTGGGCAGGGAAAGCGAGCCATAGAACACTAAATAATATTATCTGGAATTACAACATATCATCTACCATTCAGTTATTGTAAGTATCACCACATACGGGCCGGCCGCGGTGGCCGAGGTGACTGAGGGGTTCCAGTCACGGTCAGCACGGCCACTACGGTCGGGGGGTCGAATCCCCCCTCGGGCATGGATATTTGTGCCGTCCTAGTTTGTAAGTAGTTCATAAGTAGTTTGTAAGTTTAGGGACTGATGACCCCGTAGTTAAGTCCCATAAGCTTTACAAACATTTGAACATTTTTGAACCACATACGGCGCAGAGTTATGGGAAGTAACCAAAAGGCAAAAAGAACGACTCCTGGCAGGTGAAATGGATTTATGGAGACGGAGTTGTGGAAATTCCAAGTTTGAACATTCTAGAAATGACAGGATCGGAGATGTTATGGTAGTGGAAAGCACGATCCTAGGTTGCATAGGCAGAAAGCGCCTGCTCTGGTATGGTCATTTGCAACGTATGCCAGACATAAGATGGCCAAAAATAATATGGCAATGGACTCCTCATCAGAGAAGAAGACTTGGCAGACCTGCGAGATGCTGGAAAGATGACGTCAGCGAGGCAGTGGTGGCGAGAGGTCTTAATGAAGGAGACTAGACGACTGGAATCAATGGAAATTGGGATGCGAGAGGCAGCGGCAGCTGTACAAACCTCGCTGATATATAACGTTGGAAAATGCATAAATTGCATAGGCAATATCTGTATCATGACGGAATATCGAGATGGAGCCTTCACATCGAGGCTCCCTTCATCTATTTTTATTACAAAAGAGGTTAAAATTTCCGTTTTTTACAATATACTATTACTTGGTTAATCGTTAACTGCATACGTTACCCATTCCCCCTTAATAAGCAGAATTCGTAACATACCACGAAAAAGAGGAAAGCCGTAACTATTAAATACGAAATAACGAGCATTACACAAGTATTCACACGTGGCATAACTGAGGGTAGGGGGGGGGGGCTGAGGGGATTGACAGGGATTGAACCATACAATAAAATTAAATTACGCAAATATTTTGAGCGTTGGCGTACCGATCTGGTGCTGAAATTCATCTGTAAATGTTTCCGAACAGAACCACACAAACACGTAGGCGTACGTGGCAATGTGATAAGCGAATTACAACGGGTCACAGAAGCCAATCCAAATCACGATAGGCTTGCTACTATCCGGAAAGTAAAATATCTTCCACCAGCTCGATATTCCGTCATGATACAGATATTGCCTACGCAATTTATGCATTTTCCAACTTAATTACCCTCGAGACTGGTCCATAACGAACTAAGTCCCTAGCTCACAAAAGAACACCATATATTAACAATACTACCCCAGGCAAACATGTACAATACAGAAAGATACATTAGTATCTGATCGATTAAACTAATAACAAAAGCGGCACACGCAAACGGCAAGATGGAAGCCATGACATCATGTTCAGCATTTGTGAACAAGGATCAACTACCACAGTGCCGAAATTACGCATAACCCTTCGGATTGCGTGGTTATGGTATATCGACCCCAAATGTGCGATTGGATAGGGGATTTCTTGTCATATAGGACACAGTTCGTAGTAATCGATGGTAAGACATCGATGTGATATCGGGCGTTCCACAGGGAAGTGTTATTGGTCCTCTGCTGTTCCTTATTTACATAAACGATTTTGGTTGTTTGCAGATGACGCCGTCATTTACCATCTAGTAAAATCATCTGAAGATCAAAACCAACTGCAGAACGATCTGAATAAAATATCAGTATGGTGTCAAAATTGGCAATTGACTCTAAATAATGAGAAGTGTGAAGTCATCCACATGAGTACGAAAACAAATCAGTTACACTTTGCTTACAAGATAAATCAATCAAAAGTGAAGGCCGTAAACTCCACAAAATACCTAGGACTTACTATTACTTCAGACTTAAATTGGAAAGAACACGTAGATAATGTCGTGGGAAAGGCGAACCAAGGACTGCGTTTTATTGGCAGAACCCTTAAAACATGCAACAGAACTAGTAAAGAAACTGCATACATTACGCTTGTCCGTTCATTTTTGGAGTATTGCTGCCCAGTGTGGGATCCTTAACAGGTGAGTTTGACGGAGGACATCGAAAGAGTCCAAAGAAGGGCAGCTCGTTTCGTATTGTCGCGATACAGGGGAGACAGCGTTACGGAAATGATACGAAATCTGGGATGGGAATCATTACAACAACGGCGCTCTTTGCTACGTCGAGGGCTACTTACGAAACTCCAATCGCCAAAATTCTCCCCTGAATGCGAAAATATGTTGTTGACTCCCACTTACATAGGTAGAAATGATCATCGGAATAAAATACGAGAAATCAGAGCTCGAACGGAGAGATTCAGGTGCTCTTTCTTCCCGCACGCTATTCGAGAATGGAATGGACGATAAATAGTATAATGGTGGTTCGATGAACACTCTGCCAGGCACTTAAATGTGATTTTCAGAGTATCCCATGTAGGTGTAGATGTAGACGTAGATCAATTACATCCTGACTCTTCTAACACATTTCTTCTATGGATCACTGAAGTCTGAACCTGAGAAGTGGACAGAAACACCTCTCCTGGCACAATTCTTACCAAAATATTTGGATGATTGCAGCTCCTACAGTCCGCGTCCGTCTAGTCCCAAAGTCTTCCAAGTTTGTCGAAGATGGTGGTCTCCTGGCCCAACGACCCGCGAATTCGAAAACCAAACAAGAAGGCGCGCTCGTTGGCGCGTTGCGTAAGGGTCTTCTTTTATTCTTTGAATTTGCTAGCCCTCCACCGATTGTTTCCCACTAAATGCTGAAACTTGCAAACCTCTTTGCTACTTTTCCAAAAGCTATAACGTTGCCCTTGCTTCGTATGATGCCATTATTGGTAATGTAGACACCGCGATTTTTGGACAAGTAATTGATGGTACCGAATTTTTTAATTTGAATTCAAAAAATGTTCAAATGTTTGTAAATTCTATGGGACTTAACTACGGGGTCATCAGTCCCTAAACTTACAAACTACTTATGAACTAACTAAGACTAAGGACGGCACAAATATCCATGCCCGAGGGGGGATTCGAACCCCCGACCGTAGTGGCCGTGCAGACCGTGACTGGAGCGCCTCAGTCTCCTCGGCCACCGCGGCCGAATAATTTGAATTAATTTAGTTAAAGTATAGCACAAAATGAACGTTAAAGCATATATACCGCGGGTTGCATAATAAAGGCGGGCACCATATAAGCAACAGCACGTTATAAGACTTACGGGAAGCAATGTTCAGACTGTTCACTTCGCTTTTCATTGTTGTGTGACCGTCGGTGGAACATGAAGAATAATTAAAAAAACGATCGGACTTCGTGAGATTACAGAAGAAATGACTGTAGGTTCTAAAATCAAGCAAAGTGTTGTATAAGGATGATTGATTGAATGAAATTTAGCAGACAGTGCGAAGCGATTGTAATGGCGCCCGAACATTAAACTATTACGGATGATGAGGAGCTGAAAAACATTAAGAAATTAAATATTTGACGGGGAGGAGTTCGATTTAAATTAAAACCAAGGAGAGGGAATGCTTTTAAATTTAAATAATATATTTTCAGCAACAGCTTGAATTATTCTTACTTACATGACTGGATACAGGTATGAATCAAATGTTTAAATGTTTATATAGCTTATGAGACTTAACTACGGGGGTCATCAGTCCCTAAACTTACAAACTACTTATGAACTAGCTTATACTAAGGACGGCACAAATATCCATGCCCGAGGGGGGGATTCGAACCCCCGACCGTAGTGGACGTGCAGACCTTCGGCCACCGCGGCCGGCTGATACAGGTATGAAAGACGTGTTGTCACATCGGATACAGACCAGAGAATGAGTAAAACTACTATCACGGTTTCGTCTTCTCGCTTGTTCGGAAGTAAAAAAATGACGAACGAAATTAAATTATTTGCATTGCGAGTCAGAGGCAGCCGGAGACGATAAGCACCGCTGATCAAAGATAAAAAAAATAAAAAATAAAAAAGTGGATCGTTACAAAGCAATTTGCAATATGTGAAGTTTGCGTGTGTCGTGGCTAGGGCTTATCAGTACTGTGACTGCTATGGTTTACAAGGTAGTCATACAATTTGTGCAAAAATTGTTCATCTGCCTGATAGAATTAGCAGTTTGAACAGTTATATTCTTTATTCGGTAGATTAAAGGCAATCTGGAGAACAGCTGCAAACTCTGCTTTCCTATAGAAGAAATGTGAACAACTCGTCGGCGAGGAGAGAAATCTGAATTCAAACAAACGAGGACCGCCATTATCGTCTGAAACCGAGGACCGACTAAATGGAAAGATCCAGTTTCAACGGAAAATGTTAGATAATATCTGATTTTTAACACATTGTTTTGAGAGAAACGGAAAATTGAATATTAATTTTCAAGAGGTTGGTAATCCTGGAGTTAATTGATGTGTTGCTGGAAACTGAATACTGACGATATTTATCGGCGATAGGTTTGTGTAAGGCAGCAGAACCATGGGTCTTATGAATACACAGTAATATCAGATGCGTTGTTTATCGTAGAAACAATACTTATCGTCGAGGGGAAATATTAGACACATGGTATCTCAGGTGTGCGGCGACCACAGGGCTATATCGTCAGCGTGTAGTTACTGGTTATAACCTAATTTTGCCGGATCTACTCTGTATTTGAACCAATAGCAGTACCGACCCTTAAAGTAAAATTAAATTGTCACACTCTTGGACGAGCGATATGTGCTGCTGATAGTAATCGAGTAGTTTCAGTACGCAACGACGAGCCTGGATGTACGAATGGCAAAACGTCATTTTTTCGGATTAATCCAGGTTCTGTGTACAGCATCATGATGGTCGCATCCGTGTTTGGCGCTTCGCGATGAAAGCACATTGGCAGCGTGTATTCGTCATCGCCATACTGGCGTATCAACCGGTATGATGGTATGGGGTGAGATTGGTTGCAAGTCTCGGTCACCTCTTGTTCACATCGACGGCACTTTGAACAGTGGCCGTTACATTTCAAATGTGTTACGGCCCTTCGCTCTACCCTTCATTCGATCCCTGCGAAACCCAACATATCAGCAGGATAATGTACGACCGCATGTTGCAGGTCCTCTACGGGCCTTTCTGGGTACGGAAAATGTTCGACTGCTGCCCTGGCCAGCACGTTCTCCAGATCTCTCACCAATTCTCTCTCTCTCTCACCTGGTCGCTGATGGCCATGCAACTGGCTAGTCACAATACGCCAGTCACTACTCTTGATGAACTGTCGTATCGTGTACCTGTACCTGTACACGCCATCCAAACGCTGTTTGTCTCAAAGCCCAGGCCACAGCTGTTTGTTCCGGGTACTGATTTCTCAAGACCTATGCACCCAAAATGCGTGAAAATGTAATAACATGTCAATTCTACTATAATATATTTGTCCAGTGAATACCCGTTTATCATCTGCACTTCTTCTTGGTGTAGTAATTTTAATGGTCAGTAGTGTACATAATCCTGTGTGCTATGGCGCTACTATATGCCTTCTAATGCCACCTGGTGTCAAGAAATGTCTTCCTCGTCAGTTCCTATTGTAATCATGTTTGTAGTCGGTATACGTGTGTAACTAAAGACTTCTTAGATCCAAGTTGTAACGATACATATGGAAATTTTTCACCTATAAGCGACGCCAGTCGCCATGGTTACCTGCTTCTCGTAATATTTTATCCGTGAAAATGTTTGTTTGGCTCGTCTTTCTATTCTTCCGGCGAGCCGAGAGGACGGAACCGCTATCGCACACATTCGTTTTTGAGGCTATTTAGTGTGGACTTGTCCGTAGATTGCTCTGTCATGTAAGTATGAAGGCACTGATATTTTATTTTAAAATATACTATCTTTTGTTAAAAATCATCTTCTCCACCCTGTTTTCATATAATAATGCCCCGTCCTTTCTGAATTATTAATTTTCTTTGGGGTTTTCAGCTCCTGGATATTCCGTCGTAACATGATGTTGAGACGCCATCAATTTCGTTTCGCATATTTCCTTAATTAAGTCCCGATCAGTTACTTTACATCATTACCGTTTTTCCTTTTAGAACCTGCATTCGTATTAACAGCTTTGCAAAGGCCTAGAGATTTTTCTGTTTCTTGTTTTACTTATGAAACTTTAGCACACTCCGGAAACAATGGCTTGCGAGGTGAAATGTCTAAATATTATTTTTTTTCCCTCAATCTTTTAATCGCGGAGTTTAAAATTCGTACAGGCAACATCACAACAGTAATGTCACAAGAGAGATATAATTTAAATTATTAGTTAGTTTTTAATATTATGATATGAAATTTACTACTCCTATGTGGACTATGAAAAATGCTTTATATTTTTGCAGATACAAAGCTGATGACGGTTAATCCGAAAGACATCATTGAACACACACTGTACATGAATTGTGACATGTTATTAAAATATTGCGACATATCCAGGATTTCGACAGCACTCCCATGATATTAGCTAAACATGTAATCGATTAGATGCATACTCTCCTTGTCTTTGTATCATTCGCACGTGTAATTTATAGTCCCACAGGAGTTTTGTATGCTGTCTCCTTTAAGGACGAAACATTTCTTCTCAAAATTCTCCCAAAAACTAAAGTGGATTATGAGCCTTCCTCACGACTGTCCTTATATGCTCGTTCAATTGCACATCGTTGTGCAACCCTACGCGACTCAGTCAGGAAGCACACTATTAACACTATATTCGAACATTACGGGATTTTTTCCCTTTCAAAAATGTTCAAATGTTTGTTAAGCTTATGGGACTTAACGACGGGGTCATCAGTCCCTAAACTTACAAACTACTTATGAACTACCTTATACTAAAGACGGCACAAATATCCATGCCCGAGGGGGGATTCGAACCCCCGACCGTAGTGGCCGTGCAGACCGTGACTGAAGCGCCTCAGTCCCCTCGGCCACCGCGGCCGGCTTTTTCCCTTTCCTGTGCACACCTTATATTTTTCTAACTTTAAAGCTAGCTAACATTCTTCACACCACCCAGAAATTTTGTCCCAGTCATTCTGTATCCTACTACAGTTATTTCATGACGACACCTTCCTGTACACCAGAGCATCATTAGCAAATAGCCTCAGGTTGAAATTAACTCTGTCCGCCTGATAATTTACAGCGATAGAAAATTATAACGGACCTTTCACACTTACCTGCGACACTCCTGACGATACCCTGAACTCTGATGAACTCGTGACTATGGAGGACAACATACTGTATTCTATTACTTATGTAGGCTTCGATCCACGCACATATTTACCCTTAACTTCGTTAGCAGTCAGTGCTGTGGCACCGTGTCGAACGGTTTTCGAAATTCGAGAAATATGCAGTTTGCCTGTTGCCTTTCATCCATAGCACGAAAAATATCATGAGAGAAAAGGAAAATATGGTTTTCTATGCTTCCTAAAGCCTTGTTATGCATTGACAAAATCTTTCCAGGCTCAAGGCAATTTACTACATTATAACTGAGAATACGAGGCGCGTCCAGAAAGTAAGTTCCGTTTCAACTTATCTCCGCTGCAGCGCTGCGACTGCAGTTCCGCTCATGCGCTGTAGACGATGTGTGTCAAGGAGAAGAACGTGCGCCATTTGGAGATCGCTGTCAGTTACATACGCTTTGTTGTGCTTCTTTGAATTGTCAGCGTTGATTCAAAATCCCGCCGCCTGTGAAATCAGGTCGGTGATTCGGTTTCTGAATGCGAGGAAAGTGAAACCAAGTGAAATTTGTCGGCAAATTTGCGATGTTTACGGACCAAAAGGTATGAGTGATTTGATGGTGATAAGATGGGTCCGACAGTTCAATGGCGGGTGTAGGTGATGTGCACGATGAAGAACGAAGTGGGTGTCTACCTTTGGTTACAGAAGAACTGGTTCACGCGACTTTCATCTGTTCTTACATCTCACGTCTTTCCTTGGCGGTCATCACTTCACCAATGACGACGAGCTGAAAGAAACTGTTTCCAACTGGTTGAAGACACAGGCGGCAGATTTCTATGATGAAGATATACAAAACCTTGTGCCACGCTATGACAAATGCCTGCAAAATTTCGGCAGTGATGTGGAAAAGTAGTTTAAGAGTTGTAGAATTTTGTGCAATAAAAATTTCTTCTATATCTGTGTAAAATTTCATATTATTACCAAACGGAACTTACTTTCCGGACGCGCCTCGTATATTCAAGAATTCTACAACAAACTGATAATGATTCTGGCCCGTAATTTTGTGAGTCCGCTATTTTGCCCTTCTTATACACAAGAGTTCCCTGGGCTCTTATCCAGTCTCCTGGAACTTTTCGTTGGTTCGCAGATTCGAGATAAATGCAAGTAAGGGCCAAGACCGCATATTAATTTCTATCCATTCTGGACCTAGTCACTTGTTTGCTTTCAGTTTTCTCAATTTATTTACACCAGCTATGCCTATTACTATGTCCTCCATTAAACGGAACATCGATATTGACTACCGGAGCTGTGAAGTCGCACTTTCATTTACATGGAAATAAGAAGAGAGTTTATCTTATTTTAACTTTATTTTCCGTTTAGTCATACAGATTTACGACAGCAATGAACTCTTCCGATACCGCGTATAACTTTGCCCTTGCTTCGTATGATGCCATAATTGTTAAAGTAGGTTCCGCGATTATATTTTGGACAAAGAATTGATGGCACCGAATTTTTGAATTTGAAGTAAGTTAGTTAAAGTACAGTAAAAAATGAACATTAAAGCAAATAAACCGCGGGTTGCATATTAAAGTCGGTCACCATACAAGCAACAGCACGTTATAAGACTTACGGGAAGCATCTAGCTGGATGCTGCGCTTCGTATTGTAGAATCTGAAAATGATAACCTGTACTTATTTAATATATGAATGTTAGAGATACTTTCCGTTGGAGATCAATGTTCAGACTGTTCACTTCGCTTTTCATTGTTGTGTGACGGTGGGTGGAACATGAAGTTACTGGTAATGATAGAATAATAAAAAAATGATCGTACTTCCTGAAATTACAAAAGAAATGACTTTAGGTTCTAAAATCAAGCAAAGTATTGTATAAGGATGATTGATTGTGATTGAAAGTTTGCAGACAATGCGAAGCGATTGTAATGGCGTCTGAGCATTAAACTATTACGAACGTCGAGGAGCTGAAAACATTAAGAAATTAAATATTTGACGTGGGGGAGTTTGATTGAAATGAATACTAATGAGAGGGAATGCTTTTAAATTTAAATAAAAAATGATTGGATACAGGTATGAAAGACGTCTTGACACATCGGATACAGACAAGAGAGAGAATAAAACTACTATCATGGTTCCGACTTCTGGATTGTTCGGAAGTAAAAAATTACGAACGAAATTAAATTAGTTGCATTGCGAGTCAGGGGGAACCGGAGGCGATAAGCATCGCTGATCAAAGATAAACAAAAAAATAAAAATTTTAGTGCCTCGTTACACTATTACTATGTCCTCCATTAAAGGGAACATCCATACTGACTTACGGAGCTGATGTTACACTACCATTTACATGGAAATAAGAAGAGAGTATATCTTATTTTAACTTTATGTTCCGTTTAGTCATACAGATTTACGACAGCAACGAACTCTCGGTAGCAATACCCATTGAGCCACGTCGGTTGACGTGTCACAGCAGTGGTTGCCCAGTCGTCGGCGTGTAGCATGGAGTCCCGCTACTGGCATTGAAGCCAACATCGAGGTACTCCACGGTGCGTGCAGAAACTGCATCGTGAGCGGCGACGGCGCTCCACCTCCTGTGTCGCGGCAGCGGAAGGCACTGCAGCCAGTGTTGGCGTGGGAGCACTACCTCGGCTGGAGCGTCGGAGGAGGGTCCGTGTGTTATCTGCGGTACGGGCCAGCGCAGCAAACTGCGCGGCAACCAAGTGCCGCAGCACACGGACAGTGTTGCCATATGACAGAGAGATAAAATATCCACAGTCACACAAAAATGTACCTACGTTTTCCCTACTTTCTCCCTACCACCTCATTAATGCCCCTACATCAGGGTCGTGACCAGAATTCGGCATCGTGCTTCACTTGCTAGATATGTTTTCCGAGTGACTGATCGTTACTGATTGGAGTCAAGTGTAGATTATGCCGCGAATTCAAAGTGGTCTGTTACAGGAACATTACTGATTTATCGATCGGACAAGGGTACATCAAGAACATGTCAACCATAGAGAGGAACAACATTAATTAGTTTCCCCAAATATGCCGCTAGTTCCAAGTGCACTATTACACTATATTGACCGCACAAGGAAACAGGAAACATCGAGACACTATCAACCATACAGTAGTAACAGTAGTAATTAATTAGTTCAGTCAGCACAAAAAAGGTAGTCAGTCACTCTACATGATTCGATTTTCAAAGAATAATGCTATGTTGGCAACGAATATCTAGCACTTTGTTTATTTTAACGTTGGCTGTCGCAAATGTTTTAGCGTTTTCTTGTCAGCATCTTCTCATTTAGAAGTACTTACTAGTATATCGTTCTGACGTAAATAAGTTTAGTCAAGGTAATAAAAGTCTTTCATTCAATGAATTTTTCTTGTTCTGACATTTTCTAACACTATTTTCAAACCGACTCTCCATTCCACTGATATACATTAAAAATCATCGTAATTCGCATCAATTTTAATGTGTCTGAAACTAGGTTTTCAAATTAATATTGTTTACCATGAACGGAAAACAACTACGCCGTCTAAAATATCATTGGCTAGTTCAAACTTTGCCACAATTGGTCGGTTTCATTCCCGCGTTCTGACAACTGTTACTAGCCATCACCCGTTGTGTCGGCGATTGTAAAATTTTACCAAAGTACCTACGCGTTGGGGACTTTTGGATGAAAATTCCCTACATGATTTTAATACTTAAAAGTACCTACGTGTAGGGAAAATTTCCTACGTCTGGCAACACTGCTCACAGACTCCCGCCCCCTCTCCACCTTCTGAAAGCCCACCTGAGCCGAGGCTGCGGATTCCAACCTCTGCCAGCTTCCGCTGCGGTTCTGCGCCGCCACTGGCGTCTACTGCTCGGTGCCGGCCAGTACAGGGCCAGGAAGTGCCAGCCTATCCGCCCAAATATCTGCCGGAGTGTGCCGAAGCTCGGCTCGGCTCTGATCGGTTCGGCCCTACTCGGCAGGCTCGGCTCAGCTCTACTCGGTACGGCTCGGCTCGGCTTTGATCGGCTCGGCTCGGCTCGGTTCGGATCGGCTCAGCGCCGCTAAACGCCACAGCCGACCAGGGGGAGCCTCAAAGAGCACAGTCTCTATATCTGGTCGACTGGGAGCACGCGACCAGAGGCGGAGTTAGTCAATCCGTCGAGGCGGCCTGCGGCGCCCGGTCGATCGCCTCTGTCGACAACTCGCGTAGCACCGGCTGCATCCCACCTGGCGCTGCGAGTCCCTTGCAGCAGTAGGCGCCGGGCAGCGTACTCCTCCACAGAGCGGCGCGCAGGTCTCTGGAATCAGTAAACGTGCGCCACTCTGGTTACGAATCACAGGTCTTCTATACTGGTGCATATAAACAGCAACGAACGCCCGCCCACCGCTTTTGTCCATTTAGATCATCGAATTTATACGGACGACCTTCATTGTGGTTCGAATAGACAGCGGTAACCTCAAAGCGTTGGCGGCTGGTTGGGTGCAGTAAAATCCTGCTACTGTCAACAATGCATCCAATATCTATGTAGTAGTAGCGAGTTTCTTACGTCTGTTCTATGGAATTGATTATGGATTACTAAGTGCTTATAAAATTTGTTTATTATACAGATTTATTTCTTAATTGATTTAGGCATTTTAGGCCATCATCAGACATCATTAAATGTCTGATGATAGCCTAAGAAGCGAAAAAAATCGATTAACAAAATAAAATTAAAAAAAAAAAGCTTTTTGAACAGACAAAAATTGGGTATTTTAAAACTCGTAATGATTTTTTCTACCAAGAACCGACGGATGAATTAGTTAATATGTTATAAAAAAGTAAAGTAATTAGAGGCATCAACCGAAACGTGGAATTAATAAATAATATACACAAGTCCTTAGTAATCTCTTTTCCTAATCAACAATGAAGAGAAATAAAGAAAACTAGAAATAGCGGTCATATTTACTTGTTATCTGTTCGGGAACAGTCTTAAGAATTAGGTATTTTGATGTAAAAAATATGGTTAAGTGCCTGTCTTGTAAAGATAAGCGTTATTTTCAGGAATTCAAAGACCTACAAAATTCAAGACACATTTACTGCAGTATTCGTCAAAAGCAAAGGGAAAGTAAACTAATCTCTCCATATGTCAGTTCAACGTTAGCGAATTGTTGTTGTTTCTGTTGTGGTCTGCAGACCGCAGACTGGTTTGATGCAGCTCTCCACGCTACTCTGTCCTGTGCAAGTCTCTTCATCTGAGAATACGTTCGGCAACCTACATCCTTTTGAATCTGCTTACTGTATTCGTCCCTCGGTCTCTCTGCGATTTTTACAACACAAACTTCCTTCTAATGCTAAGTTGACGATTCCTTGATGTCTCAGAATGTGTCCCACCACCCTATCCCTTCTCTTACTCAGGATATGGCAGAAACTCCTTTTCTCACCGATTCGGTTAAGCACATACTCATTAGTTACGTGAACTACCCATCTAATTTTCATCATTCGAATGTAGCACCACATTTCAAAAGCTTCTATCATCTTTTTATCTGAACTCCTTATCGTCCAAGTTTCACTCCCATACAATGGTACGCTCCATACAAACTCTTAACATTTAATTTAATATTGGATGTTAACAAGTTTCGCTTCTGAAGAAACGCTTTTCTTCCCATACCAATTCTGCATTTTATATTTTCTTTACTTCGGCAATCAGAAGTTATCTTGCTACCCAAATAACAAAATTCATCTACTACTTTTATTGTCTCATTACTTAACTAATTCCTTCAGCATCGTCTGATTTTCTGACATTGCATTCCATTACCTTCGTTTTACTGTTGTTAATGTTCATCTTATATCTTCCTTTCAAGACACTGTCCATTCCATTCCATTGCTCTTCCAGATCTTTTGCGGTCTCTGAAAGAATTACTGTGTCATCGGCAAACCTCAATGTTTTCATTTCTTCTCCCTGCACTTTAATGCCTTCTCCTAATTTCTCCTTTCATTCCTTCACTGCTTGCTCAATGTACAGATTGAATAACATTGGGGAAAGGCTACAACCCTGTCTTACTCCCTTTACAACCTCTGCGTCCCTTTCTTGTCCTTCGACTCTAATAACCGCTTTCTGGTTCTTGTATAGGTTGAATATAACTCTTCGCTCCCTATATTTTAGCCCTGATACCTTCGGAATACACTCTTTCAAATTCTGAAGTCATCAGGGGTAAAATACAGGGAAAGGAGAGTTATTTACAACTTGTACAAAAGCCAGACAGCAGTTATTAGACTCGAAGGGCATGAAAGGGAAACATTAGTTGGGAAGGGAGTAAGACAGGGTTGTAGCTATTCAATTTGTACATCGAGCAGGCAGTGAAGGAAAGCAAGGAAAAATTTGGAATAGGGATTAAAGTTCAGAGGGAAGAAATAAAAACCTTGCGTTTTGCTGATGACATTGTAATTCTGTCAGAGACAGCAAAGGACCTGGAAGAGCAGTTGAATGGAATGGACAGTGTGTTGAAGAGAGCTTATAAAATGAACATTAACAAGAGCAAAACAAAAATAATGGAATGCGGTCGTAGAAAGTCGGGCGATGCTGAAGGAATTAGATTAGGTAACGAAACAATGAAGGTGGTAGATGAGTTTTGATACTTGGGTAGTAAAATAACATGCGATGGTCGCAGTACAGAGGATATAAAATGCAGAATGGCAATGGGAAGAAAAGCATTTTTGAAAAAGAGAAATTTGCTAACTTCGAATATTAATTTAAGTGTAAGGAAGTCTTTTCTGAAGGCATTTGTATGGAGTGTTGTCTTGTACGGGAGTGAAACATGGCCGATAAGCAGTGCGGACAGGAAGAGGATAGAGGCTTTTGAAATGTGGTGCTACAGAAGAATGCTGAAGATTAGGTTGGTAGATCGAATAACTAATGAAGAGGTACTTAACAGAATTGGTGAGAAAAGGAATTTTTGGCACACCCTGACTAAAAGAAGGGATCGCTTGGTAGGACACATTCTTAGACATCGAGGAATAGTAAATTTAGCATTGGAGGGAAGTGTGTGGGGTAAAAATCGCAGAGGCAGACCAAGAGACGCGTATAGTAAGCAGATTCAAGTGGATGGGGGTTGCCGTTCTTATGAGGAGATGAAAAGGCTTGCTCAGGATAGAGTAGGGTGGAGAGCTGCATCAAACCAGTCTCCGGACTGAAGACCATAACAACAACGCCTTCAGAATTTGGAAAAGTGTATTCCAGTCTACATTGTCAAAAGCTTTCTCCAAATAGACAAACGCTATAAACGTAGGTTTTCCCTCTCCTTAGCCTATCTTCTAAGATAAGTCTTAATGTGAGTATTGCCTCCCGTGTTCCTACATTTCTCCTAAATCCAAACTGATCTTCTGTAATTTTCACACTTGTCCGCACCTGTTTTCTTTGGAATTGGAATTATGATATTCTTCTTGAAGTCGGGGGGTATTTCCCGTGTTTCATACATCTTGCATACCAGGTGATACAATTTTTTCACGACTGGCTCTCCAGACGATATCAGCAGTTCAGACGGAATTACATCACTTTTATCTGCCCACACTACTAATCTCTGTCCTCATCTAATCATAGCAGCCGTGGTAATTTTAATTGCAACACCACTCTACAATTTTTTACCTTTAATGCCTCGTATTGCTGAGGTTAAAAGGTCCAACGCCGATGATTTTGATGGCCAGCTGTCGAGCGGGTCCACTGGCCGTCGTCAGGTGTGTCGCTCAGCCGCCCCACAGCGGCGGCAGCCACTCCGCCACCTGCTGCGTGCTGGACGCCCACTGTGCGCGCCGGCTGGCTTTCTGAGTACAGTAAGGCCGTCCTACGTGGGCGACAAAAGCGAGCGACTACGCGCAACATACGGCTACGCGACACTGCCGCTACAAGCAGCGACATTCATCGGCATGGCCGGGTATCCTATGTGAGCGAAAACTTCTCGTTACAACATGGCTGCTATAACCGATCAGCTGTTTCTAAAATTTGCCACCTGTAAACTGTAGAATAACTAAAGCTCCAGAGTACGCCAATAAAGTTTTATTTACATTAGGAAATAAGACGTAAAAACAGTGCTGTGCATTAAATTTACAAAGTGAAGAATGTACGTGGACTATTTCATTCATAACTTGAAATACGAAAGTAGACGGTGACGATCACCAGACAAATATAACGACAAATATAGATACTTTCGAGTGACTACAAACCACCAACAACTGAATACGAACAAAATAAATCTTATATAAGAAACTCATAGTTAAGTGGGGCGATCTATAATTGTTTAATAATGATTATGCAACCAAGATCGCATTTTTCATTTATTATGTGACCGGTTTCGGCGTACTCGACGCCATCTTCGGATCTGTCGTAATTTACATAATTTCACGACATTTTTATTTACTAAAAGAGTACATACAGGTTGAGGCATCGTTAAACATAAAATTAGTAAAAAATATATATCCATCTTCTAACGGTTTTGAAGAGAGGTTCTTCAAAGTCTAAGTACGATACTACTTGGAGTCCAGTATAACACTATATATACGGGCAACACGGCGCTCCTACTTTTATAGCCAATCGACAATACCCGGCGCGGTTACCGCGGAAATGTCTCCTCCACACATCCATCAGCCCATTGTTACCAAAAGTATCGACCATAAATTTTGCAGTTTTGTAAAACTACTCGTATCTAATTCTAACATTTTATTAATACTGTTTATTGTATTAGTGTTTTATTAATTACTAGCTCGCGTGTTGGTTGATTATGATAGATAAGCTATCTTTCAGTAGTGTGCTATGAGACTGGTTTTGAAGGAAGTGAAAAATATTCCTATAAGATTACAGAAGTCTTTGCACTTACCGTTTATCAGGAAAGTAAGTAGTGTAGATCAAATCACACATAAAAATGCACTCGATTCGAAGAATCCAATCACGAAATTCACCAATAAAGATTGTAATAATATCAAAGATCGATCACTTGATTGTAATGCGCGAAACGGAAAATAGATTTTTTAAAGAGATGTTTTATTTATTTATTCTTGTATTTCCTTATTCGTATGCTGAAGACATTGTAGCACATATAGACCAAAGATATGGTTTGTGGCATCACGTTTCGCTGTATGTAACATCCTTGCTACAGAGTCACAAACGTCATCGGTGGCCTTCAGTCCGTATTTTATATATATATATAAAGACGTCAAATTATATATATATATATATATATATATATATATATATAATTTGACGTCTTTCAACCATCGTATCTTCCACCCCGTTATAACTATCGGCATGGAACTGCTATGGTGTACAATGGGAGACTTCGGACAACAATGACACACCTACCATTCGTTTGTGTTCTGTGGTTTTCGCTGCAGAGCGAAATATTAACTCACACACACACACACACACACACACACACACACACACACACACACACACAATATATATATAAACGTAGAATTTTATATACGCCGATAACTTTTCATCCCAATATATTCCATACTTTTATCATTATCAACCCTCAAGCAACAATGCAAAAAAAAAAAAAAAAAAAAAAACATTTTCAAAGAGTAAATACAATTTTAATAAAGTAATTATTGTTCCGCATTTCGCGTTATATTCTTCAAATTACTAAATATCTATCAGATCGCTATAAACCCGTGCCTAAATCCTTCCTCAGGCATAAATTAGTAACTGTACAAATATTTAAGTTACTGCGTCTTGTCTTTCGGACACCAAACAGACATTCACATTAATATATATAGATAAATAGCTATCCGATCGCCATAAAACCGTTCCTAAAGTCTTCCCCGGGTAGACATTAGTAACTGTACAAATGTTTAGCTCTTTATATATATATATATATATATATATATAGAGAGAGAGAGAGAGAGAGAGAGAGATATCCGATCGCCATGAAACCGGGCCTAAAGCCGTCCCCGGGTAGACCTTAGTAAATGTAAGTGGCATGTTTTTCTGAACATAAGAGAGAGAGAGAACATCTATCTTACGAACTGTTTAGACGTATCTGTGTCTGCTCCTATTATCCATGTTTCATCTATGTGAGTATAGTGTAATTATTTATCCAATTATCAAAATAAACTGTAAGGGATCTTCCCAAAATTTAATATAATGAACATTGTTCATTTCAGTCCGCGGAATGAATATCTGTCTAAGTAATTAAGCCCAGTTAAGTTGTGCAATGGGCGCCATTACGGCTGATGAACATTCGTGCAGTGATTGCTGCCAAAATTAATTCTTTGACATTTTCACCGTAAATTAGGACTGGACACTGTTAGCTGCACGAAACAGATCACGTAACTTGTCCAAAACCATTTCATGACGGTGATTTACCTTCATAAATATGCATTTTATGACAGCTACAACACCAGAATGAGCTGATCTGTTAAAGGAATAATAGGAAGGTAATCTTGACTGTACGAGTATTTTTACAACACAGCTCCACATTATTTACTGCAAAAAATAAATTGAACACTACTGGATTTAAATTCATTGTAGATCTTTGAAATTCTATGTGGAACATATCCTGATTCTTACGGAAATTCTTTGATGATGTTAAGATTTTTTAAATCACTATTAAGTTGATACTATTGAAAATTATCAGCATTAAAGATTTTGTCCATAGTTGAAATCTACACATCAAATTACAAATAAAGGAATGTCCCCTGACAAAAAACTGATTCACTATGATTTATTTTTATATCTTACTATTTGAAATTATTAAACGAAATACTATCGCCCTTCCTAACTGGCAAGGAAAAAAAGTTACTGTTACATTCTTGTAGTACACCATGTCTGTAAACAGTACCTTGGTATTTTATAACATTACATTGAAGTTCACTGCATTGTCCAGAAGAGCTGCATAAAATTATTAAATCATTACTCAGCTGATTACTACCCGACCCTCATGTATTGGAGTTACTACTTTTATGAAACTTCCTGGCAGATTAAAATTGTGTGTCGGAACCGGGACTCGAACACGGGACCTTTGCCTTTCTCTGGCAAGCGCACTGCCGACTGTGCTATCCCGAGACGACTCACGATGCCGCCTCACAAGTTTACTTCCGCCAGTAGCTCGCCTCCTACCTTCCAAACTAGCAATCTTGCAAGAATAGCACTTGTGGAAGAAAGGATATGGTGAAGACATGGCTTAGCCACAGCCTAATGGATGTGCTAGTCATGCAAGGTTTGCAAGAGAACTTCTGTGAAGTTTGGAAAGTAGCAGGTGAGGTACTGGCGGAAGTAAAGTTGTAAGGCGACATCGTGAGTCGTGTTGGGATAGCACAGTCGGTAGAGCGCTTGCCCGCGAAAGGCAAAGGTCCCAGGTTCGAGTCCCGCTTCCGGCACACAATTTTAATCTGCCCGGAAGTTTCATATCAGCGCACACTCCGCTGCAGAGTGAAAGTTTCATTCTATTACTCTTATGTTTGCCTCGTGATGGCGGCAGTATGCTGCAATCAAGGTCGGCGGCTGCTCGTTTCTAAAGTTTTTCTGAAAATATTTCAAACATTTCCAAAACAAATTGAAAACGACACACGCATTTCAATACAGATATTTTAACATATTTAGCCAAGATTTTTGATTTTAGACACCTCTTTTTACGGATCGAATCCATTAATAACTAAAAATCTAGCGACGCCTGAACTAAAATTGTAAGTCCTACCACAACGAAATAATAACAAACAAGAACAATATTTTGTGTTACAAACACTTGTATATTAGTAACGACATAGATAATAATATTTTAATATAAATACATTACAGTCGCTGCATAGTTAAAACATGTAATTCTTTTGTGGCACGTTGGTTTTGCACAAGTGGCACATTGTAAATAGTATTTCTTGCACATTTTTCGCAATATCACTACGCCGTATCGTCACAAGCATTAATTATAACGGGAGGCCATTATATGTTTCACAATATTATCCTCGATTGACAGTGAAATAAGATATTCGAGTTAACCCCCATCCTCTTTACATCGCTTCTTTGCGTTGTAAACTTAGATATTAAAGCGATCTAACTCCTTTATGTACCCACTAGACAGTTACGCCAACTTCTCAGTTCGAATTTCATACAGTTTGACCCTTCTTTTTAGCGAAATAACCATCTACAAGAGTCAATGCGCATTCTGGAGACACTGTTTTCTGGTTGTGACCTCCCCATCCGTAGACAGAAACGTGTGTATGTTGACTCCATGTTCTTCAGTTTTCGGAGGACACATAACGGTATTACGTTCTGGCATCGAGGAAAATACTAGCGTAAAGACTATTGGATCATTGACTCTTCCGTCGGTTTTTGACATAATATTTTATTCATTTTGAATGAAACATACGAGAAAAATGCCGAATATCCTGAAAATTTATTGTTTTACTAACCGGTTTTCGGCTGTTACATGATCACCAGGTAAACACTAAAGAGATATAGCAATGGAACTGGGAGTTTACGCTCAAACATCTTCGATTGCTGTGTAGATAAAACATGTACATTAATTTACAAAGAAGACTACGGTGACAATTAACATTGATAAGGTATCACAAGATATAAAATACAACATTTGTCTTAAGAAAATAAATTGACCAATGTAATTTCGCTAAACAAATTATTTTAACAGGTCAAATATTTGAGAATAAACTGAGTCAAACATCTGTGAATATATAGGTTAAAATTTTAAATGGTTAATATATAATTACGGACTTAAATGTTTAATATTACTACCAAAATAATAAATTTAAATCTGGCAAGTAGCTAAATTGCTTTTACCTTACAAAGTAATTAGGCTATGGATCCGTGGTAGGGGCATCAGGCAAGTGAGTAGTAGTGGGTAGCTTAAGTGGCCAGTATAGACAGAAGTGGCGATAATGGAAATTGTATCTGGTCATTTTATGCAAGGTCTTGGGAAGATGACATATGTTTATTAATTTCCAATATCTCAAATTAGTTTTCTCTCTTTCGGGATATGGTGTGGGAGCTCATATAGTACCTTGTAGCTGTGACCATCTGTTAACAAATGTTTCACTCAGTTTATTCTCATACTTCTGTGTTCCAAATGTTTGACCTATACAACTTAAAATAATTTGTTCAGTCAATTACTCTTGTTCAATTTATTTTCTTAGGACAACTCTTGTACTTAATATATTGTCATATTTTATCAATATTAGTCTTGCAATATTTTATCAATTCTAATCTTGTAATATTTTATAAATGTTTGAAAACTAATGTACATATATTATTTATACAACAACTTAAGATCATTAACTCCAAGTTCAATTACTACATCCCTGAAGGGTTAAACTAATGATGGCGTAACATCTGAAAACCGATTAGTATAAAGAATAAATCTGAATAATATTACACCTGATTATTGCATCAGCTGATTTACTCAATTTCAGACATCCTAGACCGGGTGACATTAATCGTAATTATACAGATTCCACAGTACGCATGGCACTTAAAATGTACCCAACACAATGTTGTTGTAGTCCTTAATATTTCAGATCTTGTCCTGTCAATCAATTCATTTAAACAACCTGTGCCAAAACTTTGTATCACTCATTACTTGTGATGCATCAATTACATTTTCAGCATTATGACTTTAGCATCGCAACTCAAAAGCCTCTGTTCTGTGATAGCCTTAACTGTTCGTAGTCATAGTTATTTAAAATTCTCAAGCCAGATTTTTCTAAACTACCTATAAGACTTTACGGATTTTTGTGTGACTAGAACAAATAATCATATACCTTGTGGTCCGTTTTAAAAAAGTATTTTACTTTTAAATAACTAATATTTGCGTTTCAGTGTAATTTTTCTGACCATTTCATACATTTTAATTATAACAAAGACTTTTAGTAAATTTCAACTTGCCGCGGCGGAATAGCCGTGCGCACTGAAGCGCCGTGATGCGGTGTGCGCAGCAGTTAGCCGTGGAGGATTGAGTCCTCCCTCGGTCATGGGTGTATATGTTGTCCTTAGGTTAGTTTAACTTAGTTTATGTAGTTTGTAAGCTGGGGGCTAATAAGCAAGCAGTTGAGTCTAATAGATTTACAAACATTTGAACATCTTAAATTTCAAATTAATTTCAGTTCATCTTCCTGCGCATATAATGATAGGAACGAAGGGGGGTGGAGGCATGGAGGACTGACTCTCGTTACACTGGGGCATTACTTCATCTGGGAAGTCAGTGTCGAGTTTGATCCTACGACAGCAAATGCCACCTGGGGGATAGTGAACGTAGTTTTGCGGCGGCGTCCGTTAACAGAGTGTGTAGTGATTTTGTTGCCATAACGCCAACCTTGTGTACTCTTTCATTGTTTACAGACATAAGGCTGACAGTGATGTTTACGTATGAAGCAAACAGACTATGTCAAGGAGACGCAGTCGTGCTTCCTACAGCTCACTGAGTTAGTTTCAAATCGGCACAACTGTAGTCTCCCGAGTGGTGGACTGGCCCTTTAGGAGAATCAACACACATACATATTGATGTGCCGTGTCAGTTGTGCAATGGAGTTAAACTGGAATGGTCACGTGAACATTCTTACGCCCGTAGGGAATTTTCCTGGACGTTCACGCTGCACAGGTGTCCGCCGAGATCATCGTCTTGTAATGACAGCAGTGGCAGATCGTAGAGCTTGAGTAGGAAAAATAATCCCATAATGTTCAAGTACAGCATTAGCAGTGAGCTTCCTTATGCAGAGCGATATGAAATGGAACGAAAATGTAAAGACAGTTGTTAGTAAGGCGGACAGCTGGCGTCGGTTTATTGGGAGGATTTTGGGAAGATGTTTTTCATCTGTAAAGTAGACCGCATATAAAATGCTTGTATGACCACGTCTTGAATATTGCTCAAGTGTGTGGCACCCGCAGCAGATCAGTTTAAAGGAAGATACAGAAGCAGTTCAGAGGCGACCATCTAGGTTTGTTACTGGTAGGTTCGACCAATGCGCGAGTGTCACGGAAATGCTCCGCGAACTCAATTGGGAATCGCTGGAGGAAACATGTTCTTACCGAGAAAATTTGTTAAGGTAATTTAGAGAGATGGAATTTGAAAGACGACCGTCTGTCGTGTTCCATATATTTTTCACAAAATTGTAATTTATTTGATGTCGCTAGATTAGCAATTTGTTAAGACTAGAACCCCACTCTTTTCGAGGCAGGAGGAATAGCATTTTTATTTCACGTTTTAAATCATTACTTTCTGAAATGTTAGTTAATAGTGCTAGGATTTTGTTATTTTAATAATTTATTATTATCCCTGTGAGAATGTGTACTTGTTTTACTTTGCATGTGTGTGTCTGGCCCAGAGTCGATAGTTAGTTGTTGTCAACCCCTGCTGCTGATTCCACAAAAGAGGTTTCTACACCCTTTGGTAATAGGCCAGTCGACGAGCCTTCTGATGGGCGAGTCATGAGATCTTCTCTCCCCACCACCGCTGTTTTCTTGGATTTTTCAGTTTCAGGTAGCTTTCCTGCGGCTCTTGGCCAATCGATCGTCACTTTGAGCTCGGACTGCGGTGAGGTAAGGTTGGTTCTTCTCTTGTGCCTGCGAGACGGTAGGGATTTGTTGTCTAGCATGTTTAACTTAGACTCTTGACCTTAGGATTATTTTTTGGAATGTTCCGATCTTGCGCGGAAATGTTTTCTAGTTTTTCAATCCAGTGATTTCCAAAAGATAAACGCAGTGTGTGAGATACTAGTTGCAGTTTGATAACGGCTTGGTATATTCAAAACTTTTGTGGTTATGTGGCGATGTAAGACCTATGTATATTCTTTCTAATTTTGTGGGGCTCGATTTATAATAGAAGATATGTTCGTTTTTGATCAGTAAATGTAAAATTTTTCTTATCGTTTCCTTCCGTGAGTGATATGTGTTTCATGTGGTCGGTTCTTAGAACAAAGCCTTTAGCTTCCACTATTGTTTGTTCCATTCCCATCAGGCAAGTAGCTATGCACGTATCCTTCTGATTCCCACTAACATTTTGCTATCTTCTCTCCGCGCCTATTTTAATTTTGCTATTTCTTCTCCAAACTTGTAGTATGCACTTAGTCTTTATCAGTAATTCTATGTATTTCTAAGGGTTGCATGCCGTAGCTTTTATTTTAATTTTTCTGACTTTGTGATTATTTCACTTTTCCGGGTTTGAGACCGTCTCTGTGAAGGTTTCCAATCGAATGTTGCCATCTCGCAGTAGCTTCATTATGAAATTCCACGCGGTTCTAGGGTTGCATCCCGTAGTTAATTTTATTTATTTTTCGGAAATTTAATTTATACATTTGTATCGGTTTTTGGAATCACGTGGGTCCGAGCTCCGACTTCAGGGGTTTGCAGCTAGTCACCTGAATTCACGCCACTTCTCATAAAACCAGTGGCCAGAAAGTTTACTCTCACATTGCAACTTAAGACTCCGACGTGATTTTGTGTAATGAATGCGATTTTTAACCACCTCACCTTCAGTGGAGTGCGATCATGTAACGTATCCGTGTGTCGCTGTTAGCGTGTTTGCTCGCGGTCTAATCTAAATGCAACTTTGCTATATTCACGCACCACCTCTAAATCAGGCACGACAGACCAGAGCCATCTTCGCAGTTTTATTGTATATTGTGTTGTGTGGTACCTCCGGGTTTGCAGAATTTCGCCTTCGATAGCGGCGCCTGACGCTGCCTCGTTTCAGCACGCTGATTTTGGTCAGTTTCGCTGTTGCATTGCGTGTGTGTGAGCGAGTGAGTGTTGTTTGTAAATCCTCTCTTACCCCCCCCCCCCTCCCCCCGTAGCGTACCGTTCTGTGTAATTTATGTTGAATTCAATGCTGGGCACCGTCAGTATTAACTTCTGCAAGGGGATGCACTTTCATTGTATTAACAAAATTGGTTCCTCGTTTGGCTTGTGTTCGACCTGAATAAACAAGTTAAATTCAGTAAAATTTTGACTTGCCCATAAATAGTAGTTTTCGAACACCTTCCCCCTTTTTATTTAATACTGTTTTTCACCAGTGCTGAGAACAAGCTCAGATGCAATTTTTTATGTTTAAGTTCCGTTGCGCCATACTTGATTTCTTAGCCATCTTTATGAAATAACTCTAATTGTGGTGGTTTGTTTATTAATGCCTCTGTGTAATTTCGTGTGAGCTACTACGTGTATTGGCCACTGTATCGATAAAATCCTGTTATTAGAGTAATTTGAACCAAGTTAGTTCTCAATTTGGGCCAGGAAACAAAGTTTTTCAGCAGGAAGTAGCTGGTAGTACACACGGAACTTTCGCTAATTTTGCTGTTAAAATTAAGCTTTTTTATAACAGTAAATTCTTATCTGGATGCCTCCTCCCAGAATTGAGCTTATATTATGTACAGTGGTCCACTTTTAAATTTGAAGATAAGTATAGAATTATTTTGCTGCCGCCTACTTCCATTTCGCGTAAAAATCAAATTTACAAGATAAGAGAAATTAGGGCTCGTACAGAGGCATACAATTCTTTTTTCCCTCGATTTACTTGGGAGTAGAATAGGAAAGCAAATGTCTAGGAATGTCAGAATGTTCCCTCCACTACGCACATTACGATATATTGCAGAGTATATACATATGGCGGCTCGGTATCACAGTGGTAGACTATGAAAAGGGTCGCGGGTTCGATCCTCGTCCGGCCCTAGAATTTGTAATAGTCACTCTTCACTTCTTTTACGTCTGGCAGAGTTCTTGATGTGAAAAATACCGGGTAGCATTGTGATTCGTAGTCCATGTTAAACTGTTGGTCCCCCAATAACTAGCTGGCTAAGTCACTTCGAAGGTCGGAGGAAGGCAACGGCATACCACCTCCAAGCATGACCATGACTAGTAAAGCACTGTGGTGTTCAAATCAATCTTCGGATTTTTGACTGCTTCACCTTTTTTTTATATGTGGATGTAGAGCTACAAGAGTCCAGGGAAGAGGCTTTGTGAGTCCAGAACTATTGTCACCGGGTTACTGGAAGTAAACTGAGGGCATGCATTTTTCTACCTTGTCGTCTGTTTATACCACATCGTCGGGGTGCACGCATCTACGCATCTACGCATCTACGAGTGCCGTCAGAGGACCACTTGGAGGATGTAATGGAAGGCGAAAGGAGATTGAGCGAGGAGGACCAATGCAGCTAATATTCTTGCGAGAACTGGCACGGGAGATTGTGCGCCCGTCACCCAGATCGATGAGTGAAAATTCCCGTTACTTTGCAGCCTAGAGACCACAAATACTGTCTCCCGCCTCACGGAAAACATAGAAAAGCTTTCAACAGATTAAATTCGGTCGAGGCCACAGATAGTTTTTAATAGACTGATATGCGTCGGACGCAGATGCGTTGTTGCAGCCACCTGCCACACCACGGAGACATAAATGTCGATATTACCTCATTTTAGACCCACCGACAGGTGTGGGAGACTGGTACAACGTATGTGCATGTTCATATAGACTGGTAAAATCCGTGCTCTGATTCGTGTAGAGTGGCAGAATTTGTGTTCAGGTGAAGGTTAGAAAATGAAGATAACCAAATTTGTTCTAGTGTTACTACTGTAACTACTTTACAGTCTCAGGAAGTACCCACATTACACGTAGATTACAGAAGGGTTTGTTATACTAACGTACATCGTGTGATATTTTGGTGTAATTACTAGATTTTCAAAGAAATCTTTCACATCTCGCAAACAGTATACTGCGCTCTCTTGCTTGATGTATATTCTTCATTCAATTAAACACCATTAAACATCAACATATCTCTACATAAAAGTCGGACTGTATGTATAGTGAAGTTTAAGTTAAGCTTAAGGGACTTAACTGTGGCGTCATCAGTTCCTAAACTTACACACTTCTTATTTACTACCTTATACTACAGTCGACACTAACCCCCGACGGGGGGTAGATGAAGGTAGTCACATCTGCTAAGAGGTTTCAAGTTTAGCATAAAATACATATCGTGGATATTAGAAAATGATTGCTCATTCAGCGTTACTTCACCGGAAGCGAGTAAGGTTTTACACTCTCGTGAAATTCTTAACTGAATCAGATAGAAAAAAAGGGTTGAAAATACAATCGCCAAACGGAACCCCGAGGAATCGAGCTGATGGCTCAGTTACCGAATCTTGAACACGTTGGTGCGACATTTATGAAACTGGCAATAATATTAATACGTGCACAAGAAGTAACAATCATACGCACATTCACGCTATAAACTGAATACTCAAACCATCTTGTAGTGGGTTATTCTCCCATCTGAAAAGTTTCATGGGAGCAAAGAAGGATCTTAGCTAAACACAGCAAAATCGGAAATTAACACCAATTCCTGTTCTTAATAAATCACGGGTAATGATTTCGCTAGAGCTGGAAAAGAAGATTTGGAGAACTGCAGATAGCCTGAAGCCTTACAAATTTCAAACCTCACGAAAGAGAAACAGTTCGCGCTTGCAAAAAGATGTTACCAGTGGTCGATGGCCAAGAGCCGTTCTCCTGAGAAATTTACAAGACTAGCACTCTTCAAAAAAAGAGAAAGGATATGGTAGTGACATGGCTTAGCCTGTTTCCAGAACAATACGAATGTGTTTTGTAAGTAAGGTCTGTTTGAACATAAGTTCACAACAAAAGGTTGTTTAAAAAAGTAAATTTCTTTGCAGAAAGTACATAATTTGTTATGTGATCTGAGGCTTTCCCGGCGTATGTGCTGTTTCCAAGGTTCTCGGGTGTACAGCCGGATCCGATCGTCGAAGTTCCACGATATTTCGGCGAATAACCGCTCCGCCATCATCAGGTGGTGCTGATGGAATGATCTGTCTCCTGCTCACTCCTTTGCTTCCCTCTCTGTGAGGGAGAATGTTGGGGAGTTTGTAGCCTGTTGGCTTTTACTCCTCTTTGTGCGTTTTGGTGTGTGTGTGTGTCTTTTACTGTGTATTAATTGTCTGTGGATGGTGTTGGAGTTTCTGTTTGAGTGTCTAGTGCTTGCCCTGGGTGGGCATGGTGTTGGGTTTGTTGGGAATGAGTGGGAATGAGGATGGGTGTCTGGGATATTCCTCTTTGATCTAGGGATCAAAGATGGTCATGGGACGTTTGTGCTTATCGCGGGACATGTCATACCGACCTAAGGAGCGGATAAGTTCGTTTCCAGATCTGGAGGAACTCTCATAGAAAGCCCTTGCCAGATCTTGGAAACGATCTTTCAGGAGGGGAATTCCAGCAGCAACGTGCAGGTCGATGGTGGGAAAGCCATACGGTAGGTGGAGGGCTCTTCTGAGGCAACGGTTTTGGAGTGTTTGGAGTCTATCCAGGTGTTTCCTGGCTGCGTACGCCCAGGCAGGGCAGGAGTACTCCATTTGGGGACGGATTAGGGATAGGTATGCGTTGATTCCGACGGAGGGGGATAAGGAGCTATTGACGTTAAGGATGGGGTAGAGATCGGACATTCTGGCGCAGACTTTCCTGTATACCTCGTCCACATGGGTTTTCCATGTGAGACGTTGGTCCAGGGTTACGCCCAAATATTTGGCAGTTCTGCGCCAGGGGAGTTGGGAGCCTTGGAGGTGAAGGAGAGGAGGTGGGTTTTGAGGAGCACCACGTTTTCCGATCTTTTTGGTGATCAGCATAGCCTGAGTCTTTTCAGCGTTGATGGTGATTCGCCAGCGACGGGACCATGTGTCTGTGTCATCTAGTGCCCTTTGTAGCCTACGTATGACCAGGCCCTTGTTCGCATTTCTTGTGAAAAAGGCTGTGTCGTCAGCGTATTGAGCTGTGTGCACCAGGGGGACAGTCGGGATATCTGCAGTGTACAGGCTGTACAAAACAGGGCCCAGTACCGATCCCTGTGGCACAACAGCACGAATACGCCTTTTGGTGGAGGTGGAAGTTTCTACTTTGACAGAGAAAGTCCTATTCGTGAGATAGCTGTGGATAATCTTTACTATACTTCCGGGGAATCCCTGTGTGTATAATTTGTAAATTAACCCCTTGTGCCATACTGAATCAAAGGCTTTTGCCACGTCCAGTAGCACTATCCCGCAGTAGCCATTTCGATTGAAGGCTGATGTAGCAGCTTCAACTACTCTCATGATCTGTTGGGGGGCAGAATGTTTCTCCCGGAAACCGAACTGGAAATCCGGTAGGATGTGTTCTCTGGAGATGTGATCCTGTATGGGTGCTAGAAGGAGGCGCTCATAGATCTTGCTGAGAGTTGGCAGGAGGCTAATTGGCCTGTAATGCTGCGGAAATAAGGGGTCTTTCGCTGGTTTGTGTATCGCGACCACTTCCGCATGCTTCCAGCAAGCTGGAAACACACGGGTACGAGTAATCTCGTTGAAGACGTCCGCGAGTAGTGTAATTGCCGATGGCGGGAGGTTTTTTACTAACTGGTTGCCGATCTTATCGTGACCGGGCGCCTTTTTGTTTGGAAGGTGTTTGATTATTTTTGCCACGTCTTCAGGGGCAAAAATTGGTGGTTCATCCTCTGGGTCGTCCTCAGCGTTGAGGAAGACACGCAGCTGACGTCTTACTGTAATTTCATGCTCGTCGTCCTCGTCTTGGGGATCTGCTGCCTCAAACTGCTTCTCAAATGAGTCGGCAAGGGCGTTGGCCTTGTCAGCATGGCTGTAGACCAGACCCCGCTCACCGTGCAGAGGAGGCAACCTAGCACGTCTTCTTGTGAACTGCCTTGTGGCATTCCAAAGAGTTTGGTCCTGTATGTTGAGGGTTCTGAGGCGGTTTTGCCATTGCTGGTTTCTATGCTCATTGAGCGCGACCTTCAGTTCCCTCTGTAGTGTGTTGAGCAGCCTCCTGGTGGCTGGATCTCTGGTTATTTTCCAGTCTTTGGCCACTCGGTTCTTGTGCCGAATTTGCGCTAACAGGTGTTCTGGGAGTTGTATTTGCGGTGGGGGGCCGTCCCTCATGGGAGGGGTGGCGTCCTCCGCCGCTTGCAGAATTGTCCCTGTGAGGTCGTGTAGCGCTTGTTCCACGTTATCTGCGGTGATAGGCAGAGCGCGAGCAATATCCGATGCGACAGTTTCTCGGTATTGCTCCCAGTTGGTACGCTTGTATGACGTCTGGTACTGTGGGAGTGCTACCCATTCACCCACATCGACCTCAAAGATGACGGGGTTGTGATCGGAGGACATTCTGTTAATTGTCCTTGCAGTCACAAATCCCGTGATCCTCCTAGTTAATGCTATGTCTATCACGTCGGGCCTACCTCCATTTTTTGGAAAGTGTGTGGGCTCGACTGGACCCCATGTCTCAAAATGGTGGGTGCACGCTAGTTGTTGCAGTTTGGCGCCTTCTGGACAGGTTATCCTGGAATTCCAGTCAGGGTGTTTGGCATTGAAGTCGCCTCCTATTAGAAGTTTTCCTTCTATTTGCCCTAGTGCTAATATATCTCCCTCATCTAGATGTTCACCTGGGGATCGGTATATTGCAACAACTGTTAGGGGTCCGGTGGCTGTTTTTACTTCTACTGCCACTGCTTCGATTTTGTTGGTAGCTGGGACGTAAACTTGGTGGTGTGGGATCCCTCTTTTTATGTAGATGGCCACCCCGCCGCCTGCGGTTGGCCTGTCCCTACGGTAACAAGTGTAGTTGGGAACTGTCGCTTTTACTCCCGTTTTAAGGTGGGTTTCACCCATCATACATATGTCGATTGAGAACTCCTTCATGAGTTCTCTGAACTCGACCACTTGATTGACAATGCCGTCTGCATTAAAGGCGCACATTGTCAGGCCTTGGATGTGTGGGCGTCTATCCATGATGAGGTTGTGGAGCTACTGATGTGCTCGCAGAGGGAAGCGACTGCTGAACTGCTGCCTGAAGGGCAGCGAGGATCTGGGTGTTTTGTCTTTGGGCATCCCTGAAATCCTGCATCATTTGCATGATGAGGTTCATGGTTTGGACCAAAGTGCTCAACAGCTGGTCTGAGGGAGTTGTCTGGGGGGCAGTTGTGTGGGATTCCCTAGGACTTGCTCTGTCTTGTCGGGCCTGGTCGTTGTCCTGTGTTTCCTGGTGTTGTTCTAGTGTTTGTGTTTGCTGTTGTGGTGGTGGGGCTTCTGCAACGCTTTCGCGGCTCCTCTCAGGAGAAACCAATTCAGCGTAGGTCCGCCCTGGTGTATCTGGCCTTGGTTTGGACCAGGCCGTGTTTGTGTGTGTTTCTGTTGGTTTGAATGAGTGGTTTTGGGGGTTTGTGGTGTTTCGTCTGCGTGTATGGGGGGCTGCCTTGACGCCTTGTACCTTCCTTGTGTGTGTCTTGTGGACCACGCAACCTTGGTAGCTCGCTGTGTGGTTTCCGCCGCACAGCGCGCACCTAATTTGCGGGTCCTTGTTTCTAAGTGTGCAGTTGCGTGTGTCGTGGGGTTCGGCGCATTTCCTGCACCGCATGGGCATGCTGCAGTTCTTGGCGATGTGGTTCAGTCCCTGACACCTAATCATGCCGGATTCTGTCACGGGCAACACCAGCCAGAAGCAACATCTCGAGAGCAGAAAGAGCAGCACTGCGGGCCCTCAGAGAAGACACAGAGATAGTCGTTCTCCCCGCCGATAAAGGGAACGCCACTGTCATCCTTGAGAGACGCGACTATGAACAGAAGATGCTGCAGCTGCTAGACGACCCAGCATATCGGAAAATTAAAACAGATCCGACCAAGAAAATACAACAAAGCACCGCCACCTTGCTGAAAAATGGCGCGCTCGAGGAGAATGACATCAAGAGACTCCGCCAACGTTCCGCGGTAGCGCCGAGGATGTATGGCCTTCCGAAGACACACAAAGATGGTATGCGTCCCATTGTCAGCAACATTGGGGCACCAACGTATCCTCTGGCGCAGCATTTGGCGGGCCTGCTACGACCTTACGTGGGCAAATGTGCGCACCATATCCGGAATTCGACGGATTTTATTAGCCTCCTGAAGGAGCTGACCCTACAAGACTCTGACATCATGGTGAGCTTCGATGTCGTGTCACTATTCACACGTGTGCCGCTGGAAGACTCTATCAGCTTAATCAGTGAGAAATTCGCACCTGAACTGACCCAACTGTTCAGGCACGTGTTAACGTCCACCTACTTCGTCTTCAATGGTCAATACTACGAGCAGACCGATGGAGTAGCCATGGGAAGCCCACTCTCTCCAGTGGTAGCCAACCTATTCATGGAGAATTTCGAAGATATAGCACTGGAAACCGCTGAATTGAAACTTGTATGTTTCTATCGCTACGTGGACGACACGTTCGTCATCTGGCCGCACGGAAAGGATAAATTACAGGTGTTTTTAAAACATCTGAATTCACTTCATAACAATATTCGTTTCACCATGGAAATCGAGGAAGATGGGAAACTACCCTTTCTTGATGTCCTGGTGGAACGTAGATCTGATGGCTCACTGGGGCACAGTGTGTACCGCAAGCCCACACACACTGACCTGTACCTACATGCTTCCAGCTGCCACCATCCAGCACAGCTTAATGGAATGCTCAGCACATTGGTACACAGAGCACACTCGATATCGGACAAACAACACCTGAATATTGAACTAAAATACCTTAAATCTGTGTTCCGAATGAATGGGTATGGCAACCGCCAAATCCGAAGGGCCTTCCAACAACAGAAGCGCAGCAGGGACCAAGACGAAGAGGAAACTGAAGAGGAGAGGAAAGCCCTGGCAGTTCTGCCGTTCGCTGGCAACGTGTCATCCAAAATAGGAAGACTACTGAAGAAATACAATATTTCCACAGTCTTCCGACCGCCAGCTAAGACGCGCGCCCTACTGGGAACGGTAAAGGACGATTTAGGCCTAAAAAAAGCGGGCGTTTACATGATCCCATGCAGCTGTGGCAAATCCTACATCGGCCAAACAGTTCGTACTGTCGAGGACCGATGCAAAGAACATCAACGCCACACCCGTTTATGCCAACCTAGCCAGTCGGCCTTAGCAGAACACTGCATCAACACTGGCCACAGCGCTAACTACGAGGAGACGGAAATCCTGGCCTCCACAAACACCTATTGGGACAGCGTCTTCAAGGAGGCCATAGAAATACGGGTCACGAACGACCTCATCAACAGGGACACCGGATTCCAGCTTAGCAAGGCCTGGAAACCAATCTTAAGCACCATCATGGAGCAACGGTGCGCGCGGACGCGAGATCCATCCGCCACGGCCACTGGAGATGAACTGCGCCCCCCACCACCCGACGCCGCCGCGCCTTCCCCCACCACCCGGCGCGCGGCCGGCCGCCGGCGCAGGGAAACGAGTTTGGACCCGGCAGGTATAAATACCACGGACAGAGAGCAGACAGATCATTCCATCAGCACCACCTGATGATGGCGGAGCGGTTATTCGCCGAAATATCGTGGAACTTCGACGATCGGATCCGGCTGTACACCCGAGAACCTTGGAAACATAATTTGTTATCCCTCATAGTTGCCAACTTTGTTCATACAGTTATGATACCTCACAACCAATATTGAAATACTCTCTTCATTAAAACTTGCCGCCTTCTCCGATTACCAAGAGTTCACAGCCGTCTTCACGTCGTTCTCATCATTGTAACGCTTGCCACTGAGATGTATTTTTGAGGAGGAGTTACAGATGCTAATCGCTAGGCAAAATACCATGACTGTAGGGTGGGTGTTCTAAAACGTTCCAGCAAAATCTGTCCAACAAATCGCGGGTCTGACCTGCAGTGTGAGGTCTTTCATTGTCATGGTGAAGAACAATTCCTTTTGTCACCATGCCGCGTCTTTTGTTTTGAATCTCTCTGCGTAGCTTTCTCAGTAGTGGTTCCCCGTTGCATAAAGTCGACCAACAAAACACCATGCGTATCCCAAGCCACCGACGCCATGATTTTGTGCTGGTACAGTGTCTGTCTGGTCTTCCCCTTTACAGGTGAGTATGTATCTCTACATTTAATGCTCTGTTGTTTCATCTCCAGTTACGATCTCACTCAAGAAGCCGTCACCTTCTTCGTGAAAATGGATCAATAACTTCATCGCACACTCAAATCTTTGGTTTATGTGGTCCAATGTTAGGATTTTAGGCACCCACCGGGGCACAGTTTCCTAAACTTCAGGTGTTTAGAAGCAATTTCGTAAAACACTGATCTCGACCACGCCAGGAAATTCATTTGAAAATCCTATTATTAAGAAGCGCCTGTTCTCACGATTCCTCGCTTCAACTGAAGCCATCAAATCGTCCGTAATCGAAGAAGGACGACCGGAGAGGTCCTCACCATGGACGTTCTCACGGACATCTTTGAAATCTCGTATCCACTTACGCACTTTGTTTTCACTCACAACAGTATCATAGTACACTTCGTAAGTCTGTTCAAAAAATGTTGAAATGTTTGTAAATCTATCGGACCAAACTGCGTGGTGATCAGTCCGTAGCTTACAAACTACTTACCTAACAGACACACGCATGCCCCAGGGAGGACTCGATCCTCCGTCGGTGAGCAACCGCGCGCTCCACAGCGAGGCGCCTTAGATCGCTTCGCTACTCCACCGCGGCTGCAAGTCTGTCAATGAATTTTTGGAGCAGAGAGATTCCTTACCGACAATAACCGTAGCACTGACCGCACCTCACACGAGTCACATTGGACTCGCATTCGGAAGGATGGTGGTTAAAATCAACCTCCGGCCATCCAGATTTAGCCTTTCCGTGAATTCCCTAAATATTTTCAGGCAAATGCCGGAATGGGTGAAAGGACATGGGCGATTTCCTTTCACATCCTCACATCCTTACCCAAAAACCTCCGAGTGTAAGATTCGTCTCTAATGACCACGCTGTCGACGGGACGTTAAACTCGAAGTTAACTTCCTCCCTCACACGAATCGGGCGAGTTGATAGTCTTAAACATTTTGAAAGCACAGAACAGAACCAAACAGGTCAGCTACAGAGCTGATATTGAGCACAGGCTTACCGGTACACGACGTATGTACATGCTCGTTGCGGTATGCGTGCGAACTACGAGTGTCTACAACAAAACCGACCTTACTTTTTCACTCTGCAGCGGAGTGTGCGCTGATATGAAACTTCATGGTGGATCAAAATTGTGTAGCGAAACCGGGATCCGAACCTGGGACCTTTCATTTCGCGGGAAAGCGCTTTACCGACTGAGCTATACAGGCACGCTTCACGCTCAGTCCTCACAGCTTCACTTTCGCAAGAACCCCGCCTACAGTTTTATAGTAAGTATTTCAATGGGGCAGGTTACCCAAAGTACGTTGTTAAAAGTACGCAGTACGCGGGAATTGAGAGCGATTTCCTGTCCGTGTATCGCGAATTCTCAGGAAAGCGATCGTTTCCGGTGGTTAAAATTGCGCTGCGCGGGAGAGAAATATTGGGTACGCGTCGGATTTAAGCGCGGCAGTCGCTATTAGCACAAATGGATTCATTAATCTGGAAGCCGTAAATTTCCGTGTACAGCTGGCCGGGCGCGCGGCGGATAACTGATAGCGGCGACTCTGGAAGGCGGGACTGCTGGTCGGCTGACGTCACACGTATGGCGGCCACTCGTGTGGTAATGGAAGGCGGCGGCCAGGGGAACCGCAGGTGCCGACAGCGGCGGCAATCTAGCGGCCAGAATTAAGGCCACATCTGTTGCTCCAACGAGAGTCCAGCACCAGCGGTTCAAACTGCTCGTCCCCGACACGACGAGTAACAGATTGAGCGCAGATGGTAATCGCAGAGTCAAAGCTTGCCATATACACAGCTCAGAACAGTTAGGGGAGAGGTAAGATATCATACACATAGTTTCTGCTTTGTCAAATTCATTCGCGTCCGCCACTGCGCGCACGCCCATCAGCCCTCTTGGCGCCACCTAGTATAGTGCGGGCGCACGTCACTAGGGCTCCTACGCCTCTGCCAGTACGCAGTGCTCACTCGACCTGTGTGTGGACGGGCTCCACAATTTTATGATGTGACATTGTTTTAAAATTTTACTTTTTAATCTATTGACAAGGAGTCAGCCACATTTTAACAACTTTTTTTAATGTGAGATTTATGTAAGTACATTCTCACCTCTGCTGTAATTTTAATTTTTTATTTTAGAAACACTTTTGCATTTTCTATTATTCATATTTGTGTGTTACGTTTCAGTAGGTATACTTCTGAAGAAGGCAAAATCAATTTTGCCGAAACCTAGGTAAAGGTTTATACATGTAAACCATTTTATGCAACTGGTCGGCTGAAACTGTGTTGACTTTTGGACACACAGCATACAGACGGTTATGCACATTATTCATATATTCGTTACAATTGTAATTTCCTTGTGATTCAGCGTGATTTTTGCTGTTTCTTAGGGCTTACCTGACGAGGCACCATGGGGCTAACAGCAGATATCAAAGCTCACCGTCAACACTATTCGAAACAGCGGATCACGTAAGATATCATACACAGTATACATACGGTAATGTACTTAATTCAGATTTACATCTACATCTACATGGGATACTCTGCAAATCACATTTAAGTGCCTGGCAGAGGGCTCATCGAACCACCATTATACTATTTATCTCCCATTCCATTCTCGAATAGCACGCGGGAAGAAAGAACACCTGAATCTCTCCGTTAGAGCTCTGATTTCTCGTATTTTATTCTGATGATCATTTATACCTATTTAAGTGGGAGACAACAATATATTTTCACATTCGCAGGAGAATGTTGGCGATTGGAGTTTCGTGAGTGGCCCACGCCGCAGCGATAAGCGCCGTTGTTGTAATGATTCCCATCCCAGTTACTGTATCATTTCCGTAACGCTGTCTTCCCTGTATCGTGATAATACGAAACGAGCTGCCCTTCTTTGGACTCTTTCGATGTCCTTCGTCAAACTCACCTGATAAGGATCGCACACCGGGCAGCAATAGTCCAACAATGAACGGGTAAGTGTAGTGTATGCAGTTTCTTTAGTAGTTCTGTTGCATCTTTTAAGGGTTCTGCCAATAAAACGCAGTCTCTGGTTCGCCTTTCCCACGACATTATCTACGTGTTCTTTCCAATTTAAGTCTGAAGTAGTAGTAATTCTTAGGTGTTTTGTGGAGTTTACGGCCTTCACTTTTGATTGATTTATCTTGTAAATAAAGTATCACGGATTTCTTTTCGTGTTCATGTAGACAACTTCACACTTCTCATTGTTTAAAGTTAATTGCCAATTTTTACGCCATAGTAATAATTATTCAGATCGTTCTGCAGTTGGTTTTGACCTTCAGATGATTTTACTAGGCGACAAATGACGGCGTTATCTGCAAACTACGTAAGAGAGCTACTTAGATTTTCCCCTAAATCTTTTATGTAAATAAGGAACAGCAGAGGACCAATAACACTACCCTGTGGAGCGCCCGATATCACCTTTGTTTTAGTCGATGCCTTACCATCGATTACTACGAACTGTGCCCTCTCTGACAGGAAATCCCTTATCCTATCGCAAATTTGGGGCGATATACCATAAGCACGCAATTTGATTAAACACCGTTTGTGAGGTACGGTGTCAAAAGCCTTCTGGAAATCAAGAAATACGGAATCGATTTGCGAACCCTTGTCGATAGCATCCATCACATCGTGTGAACAAAGAGCTAGTTGTGATTGTCATGAACGATATTTTCTAAATCCGTGTTGACCTTGGGTCAATAGATCGTTCTGTTCGAGATAATTAAAAATATTTGAATACAGGATATGTTCCAACATGGCGTTTACTTAGAGCGAGGCTCCATGGGGCTAATAGCAGATATCAAAGCTCACGGTCTACACTATTCGAAACAGCGGATCACGTAAGATATCATACTCGGTATACATACGGCAATGTACTTTATTCAGATAATCGTTACAATTATAATTTCTGTGATACAGTATGATATTTTGCTGTGTTCAACTTTTTACTTTACCATGGGGCTACTATAATAGTGGAAAAGTCATTTTAGTTGCCCTCTATTATGGTGTATGATCACCTTGGACGGCCAGTAAAGTTGCACACTTGCGTGGCATGTTTAGTATGAGATTATCAATCAGCTCTTGAGCGATCTTTGGCCATTTTTTATGAGTGCAATAACAAGCTATGCAACCTTGTGGGAGGTGCTGGTCTGGTTGTAATGAGCCAAATGCAGTGCATCCACTCCATTGGTTCAATTACACCACTTCAAGCTGTCCACAAGTGCAACTATCTCGGGACGGGCGTCATCGTCCACAAGAACAAACCCATCACTTATGGCATCACTGCAGGGCACAACAAGTCGAATGATTGCGTTCATATACCTCTGAGCAGCCAAAGCGTCATTCTGAACGACATAGAGGTCTTTACGTCCGCCAATGCTGACTCCTGCACACAACATTCGTCCTCCACCATGATAAGAGGATGTTTCTTGCACGTAAGCAGGATTCTTCCGACTTCCACGTTCTCTCCAGATGAGAGAATGATGGTTGTCCGGATGAAAAAAAAATCATGACTCATGCGATGCCATTCGTTACGACTCCAATCCTGATGTTCCCTCACCCAGTTTCTGCTTCCTAAACAGTGGAGTGGTTGTAATGGGACACACACGACTGGCCTCTGTGCGTAGAGGCCACATTCCAGAAGGCGACATCGGACTGTTTGTGTTGATATTGCGCCTGTTGCCTACAAGATGCGTTTCAGCTGAGTTGCATTCAGCTTCTTGTCATCTCTTTTCATCCGTGGACGACCATGACCGTGACTTGTTTTTAAGGTTGCAGTTCTCTGAAAAACGCGTCCAAGTCCTGGAAATTACACTTTGGGACACATCAAGAGTTGCAGCCACCTCCCTCGTTGTCTCTGCCGTTTCCAGCCTTCCTATAGGTCTCAGTGGCATAACTTCGGACAAGTGACGTTGTTCTTGCTTAGCACCCCTAGCTCACTACACTATCTGTACCCAATTGTTAGTGTAATTAGTTTCACGGTAAACACAAGTAAATATCAACTCCTCTCCAGCAACTTTCTGTTATTACCACTATCTCGGTTGCCATAATGTTATCGTCTTCACTCCGTAGAACCAACATGAAGACGTCGGACCATTTTATTTCATTTTGCGGATAACAATACTTCAGAACCTAAGCGCTGCCGAAGAAACTGATGAATTTTCCATTGAAGAGGATGCAAAGCAAGGTGATTCTATATCTCCCAAACTAACAGCAGTCTTGCACGTTCATCTACATGGGATACTCTGCAAATCACATTTAAGTGCCTGGCAGAGGGTTCATCGAACCACCATTATACTACCTCCCATTCCATTGTCGAATACCACGCGGGAAGAAAGAACACCTGAATCTCTCTGTTCGAGCTCTGATATCTCGTATTTTATTCTGGTGATCATTTCTACCTATGTACGTGGGAGTCAACAATAAATATTCGCATTCTGAGGAGAATGTTGGCGATTTGAGTTTGGTAAGTAGCCCACGCCGCAGCGATAAGCAGAGATAAGCATTCCACATCCTGTATCATTTTCGCAACGCTGTCTCCCCTGTATCGTGACAATACGAAACGAGCTGCCCTTCTTTGGACTCTTTCGATGTCCTCCGTCAAACCCACCTGATACGGATCCCACACTGGGCAGCGATACTCCAAAAATGGACGGACAAGCGTAGTGTATGCAGTTTCTTTAGTAGTTCGGTGCCAATGAAACGCAGTCTCTGGTTCGCCTTTCCGACGACATTATCTACGTGTTATTTCCAATTACTAGGTATTTTGTGGAGCTTACAGCCTTCACTTTTGATTGATTGATCTACGTCTAAACTGGATTGGGAAGAAAAAGGAAATCAAGTTCTCGGAAAGAGACTGAACAACTTGAGGTTCGCAGATTATATTGTACTATTTGCAAATGACATAGAAGAATTTCAAATATTAGTTAACGAACTTGCATTAGCATGCTCTGAAGTCAGGCTACAAGTGAACATTGGTAAGACCATTTATTAATGAGTGGACACCTGAGGGAAGTATATCGTTTGGAAGTACACAACTGCAAATAGTCGCAGAATATGTCTATCTGAGACAATTGATAAACATGAAAGGTGGTCTAAATACAGAAATATCACGACGAATTGAATTGGTCGGGCAAGCTTACGGGAGACACTCTTTAATTTTGAAATCTAAGATGTCGGTTGAGCTGATGAAAACAATTTTTGATCAATGTATACTGCCAGTAATAACTTACAGCTGTGAAACATGGACATGAAATGGGTTCATTGTTAGGAAACTAAAAGTAGCCCAAAGATTGGTAAGGTCAGTGCTGGATTACAAAAAAAAGAGACAGAAACAGAGCAATCGACATAAGACGAACAACAAAGGTTACCGACATTATGGAAAGGGTGACTACACTGAAATGGCAGTGGTATGGTCATATTGCTAGTGTAAAAGATGGTAGATGGTCTAGACTAATCCTAAACTGGAGCCCAATTTACCAAAAAGACCTAGATGAAGACAGATGGGACATATGGGACAGAAATCTATGGAAGACTGCAGGAGTAAGTTGGAAATGGAAAGCTAGAGATTGGAGGAAATTAAAGTACCTACTGGGATCCTTTGTTACACGCCGACTCATAGAGGCCACATTACCAAGTGATAGAACTGGCTGATGATATATATGCTGTCTCACCTAACCACAAATATTAAACACTGTTTTCACCTGCAGGAACAGTATGAACGCACGGCACGCGCTTCGGAAACTAAATATTATGCGAAATTTTAAAACGTAAACACAAATTTTCAACACAAACTTCTATATTTTTAAATAGGAACACCTCATTATTTCGTATTAAATCAATTACATGAAAAATCACAATAATAAAGACGTTGGTTGCATCGCAATACACCAATGATGATATAAACAGTGCTAGTTACCGAGAAAAAGTGCACTAACAGAAAGGAAACATCACGAAACATAATCAAATGACCAGCTGTGAAATATTGTCATTCCTGAATTAAATCAGCATGTTAATCCTGCGAATTATATTATAAAATCAAAGCTGAAAATCTACAGAAGATGGCACAATAAATCAAGAAAAAATTCTGTGTAATAAACTTAAAACAAAGTGTCTTGTACAAGGAGGATTTATTCACTAAACTATTAGCAGTCACAGGTAACACGAAATCCTACGCTTACATGAAATGTATTATTTGTAACCTCGTTGGTTTCATTCTCCCTGGTGCAGGAAAACAGTAGAAGCTGCGAGCATCAATTCTAATTTCACTGCTACTAATGAAAACAATACTTTCTCGGTAGTTCGGTTTCACGAACTAAATCTCATTCTCAAGAAATAAAGTAACTATTCAACTGACGGTATTAATATTCAGCACAAACCCCTAGCACACAAACTTTAAGTAACAATTCAAGAGTTGAAGAATTCATCAAGTAATTCAAGAATCTAATACACAGTTATAGTACGAACATTATCAGAACATACATTATCGAACGTTTCCCTAACAATATTAACTACTGTGCCATATACATTTTGAACACTACTAAATTTAATAATTAATTATTATAAGAACTTATAAGAAGTCAGCTCTCCGTTAACGCAACAGATACAACTGCTCACAGTATAACGTAAACACAGAACTGCGACTTTGTTGCTCGGCACAGACACACTCACGAACAACACACCACTCAAAGCAAGAGCGGCACAACAAAGATTCATATGTATGAAAATAGATCCATTATAAATAAATATTATCACAAATACTCGTTAAAATAATTGTCTGAAACCGGAAACATAAAAATTGGACAGCAATCTGTATAACTGTCTAAAACTTGTGACTTCACACATTTCTCGCCTTATTATTACCTAAACAGAGAGCACATCCAGAGTAACATTCGCGTATACCCTCTCACCACACTGTTAAACGCTCCGGGTTAATATATAGCGTACAGTTATTTGCACGTCATTGGATCACAGAACGTGTGATCCTCTCTCCCGAGTAAGAATCCGTGGATAAATGGAGCGTACCCGGTTCGGAAGCGGGTAATAGACACATCACATCAGCAGGATCAGTACGGTCGGGTAAATGATTTCACAAAACCTGCCTCATTCGCTTTCACTCCCAACCATTCCTCCTCCTGCAACTGTGTGGTCCTCTTTCGCAACACAGAGATGACATCCTGCCGGGGAACAGAACAGTATGCCACAGCATCATCATCATCATCATCATCAACCCGATCTGCTTGTACATTTCCGCACATAGCCTGACACACAGCAGATTGACCTTCCCCTAGCCGTTGGTGAATTCAAGTTGGTCATTTATCCACTGTGTTGACATCTAAACCGAGTAAAAGTTCGATTGTAATGCACTATTTCCAACCAGATGAGTAACTGTTCGCCCTGAACAGGCCGTATCTCATCCATTGTTATTCGGATCGAGTGAAAACATATTCTTTGATAAGGCATTCCTGATTAAACTATCTTATAAAATCAGCGTGTCAGTACAAGAATATATTTTATCTACATCGAAAATCTGATACAAATCTAACTACGATGTTAAAAATAGCCAAAGTGCCAACAAAAATCCTTTGTGTGAGTCCCATATAGTGTGGTCAGTCGTAGAGAATTACGAAACAGCATTTATATATGAGGTCGAGAACGGTGTAGTATGCCAGTATGTATGGCACGGGTAGCGTTTTATAAGCATGGCGCATCATGAGTAACTTCAGCGTGATCTACAGTGGCGGCTCAGCAGCCACAGTACAGCAACCTGTGCTTGTTCCCAACACAGCCGAATACCTTCTTGGTTCATTACTTCCGACATCTTGAAATAAGAGGACGTAAGAGACCTATAAGCCGAGTACCCTTAATAAATCTGAGATCGCAAGAAGCTGTGTACAGTCGGAGGTAGTTTAGGAAAATAATTCCAGGTTCCAAGGTGCAAAGAAGATCACTTGCTATTCCTCTGTCTCACTTCAGGTAAGTTAAAAATAGAACGAGAATGGCTGAAAGGAACACAAACAGACTTCTGTGTTGAAAATTTAAAGCCACTGACATCTGCGTATTCATCCAGTGTAAAGTAAATGTAAAGTCATTGCAAGGCTTGAAGATGAACAAAAGAGAGAGACTTAAAAAAGAAACAATGAAAAATGGACGAGACTTGTAAGTAACGAAATAGTAACGTTAATATTTACGGCGACGACAGTACTCACTTAAAACGCCGCCCTCCTCCTCAAAACGATCAGACTCGATATCCACAATAGGGTTGCGAAATGTAGGACTGAATAAGAGTGGGAAGATGTCCACTAACCCATCATTCGTATATAAGCCTGAGAATAAAGTACATCCAAATAGTGTCATAGGGTCTCTCAACATGAAAAAAAAAAAAGATACCCAGGTGATTACAGCGCAGAAAACCCGCCTCCAAGAAGGTGGAGAACTTCCTGAAAGCGACGAAGGATATCCACCGATTCTAACATCGAGACGGGGCGGCGGTTAACAATGCAGTCCGAAGTACTTGCCACGCAGCTAGTAAGGGCAATACTACGATAGCTAGTCGAGCGTATGCCGTTTTAGCTAGGTTTTAAAACAGGAATTAAAAGTGCCTCTCAGCTTGGGATACAGATCTGATGCATAGTTAACATTTAAAAAGTGCATGGAGGGTTCATTTGTTCCACTTGTGAGGTGGCGTACTATATTACAATGAATGGTCGTGATCTGACGACGTGTCACGACCGATAGATACAACTGCGCAGATATGGCTGAGCGCTTAGGGGCGACTCGTCGTGGATTGCGTGGCCGTCCCCGCCGGAGGTTCGATTTCTCCCTCGGGAATGTGTTTTTCCTTATTTTAATTACTTTAAGTTCTGTAAATCTACGGACCGATGACCTGAATAGTTTTGGCACCAACTATTAAGGATGGTATATATACAGGGTGAGTCACCTAACATTACCGCTGGATATATTTCGTAAACCACATCAAATACTGACGAACCGATTCCACAGCCCGAAAGTGAGGATTGGGGCTAGTGTAATTGGTTAATACAAACCATAAAAAAATGCAAGGAAGTATGTTTTTTAACACAAACCTTCGTTTTTTTTAATGTAACCCCATTAGTTTTCTTAGCACATCTGAAAATATAAACAAATACGTAATCAGTGCTGTTTGTTGCATTGTAAAATGTTAACCACATCCGGAGATATTGTAACCTAGGGTTGACGCTTGAGTACCACTCCTCCGCTGTTCGATCGTGTGTATAGGAGAGCACCGAATTAAGTAGCGATCCAACTGGAACGGTAATGTATCTTAGCTAAGAAGAGACTAGAACAGCACATTGCGTCCACATGCTAACACCTTTATTGGTCTTTTTCACTCACGCACATGTACTACCATGCGCAAAAATATCCGAACGACCTGAATTGCATTCCGCCTGATGTGCATGCAACCCAACTAATGAACGTGTCTTGCGGGTGCTCTGCTCGCTCCGCAGTATAGTCGTTCAACTATTCATAATGGATCCACTGCAGACAACTGCTTTTTATGACAATCACTCCAGTTGTAAATTAACACCACGATTTTGCAAATACAAGGAAACACGTTATTAAGTTCTTAACGTTTATTAAATCCAATTTATTACAATGACATATCTTAAGTATTATCACACTTATTACAGTCTGATATAACAAACTCCGTCACATAAAACATTAATTAATCCTTAAACAACATTTAATATTGTTACAAACAACAGATTTTACTATAGTATCGGAAATCCTAAAGTCGTGTTGAAATTCGAAGTACTTTTGTTCTCTAAATAGTTTTCTCACAATTGCGGAACGTCGTTCCACTGGCGAGCGGATTTTTATTAACCGATTGTAGAACTAGCCAGGTAATAAAAACTCAATTAACAGCAGCAAACGCACTATGGAAACTTCAATATTAACTGCGTATCACCAACATTTTCTCCATATTCATACCTGAACAAATATTGTACACATCTTGGAACTTGAATTGATATGACATACTACCTTGTTCTGGAATCAGACCAACCACCTGTAGCCGTAGCTAACTAAGCAATGCATTAAAGTCTTATAGATACTTGATTATGCCTAAGATTGTCACAGCTGACGAAGCATAAAGATGTGTGAAATATTGGAGATTTCCTCACAAATATCAAAACGCGCAAAACAAATCATATCAAATGTCAATTCTAAAATATTTTTATTTATTTACTTATTTTTTTACTGAACCAGGAACTTAATAATCACCGTTATGTCCCTAATCACAAGTTCCCAGACTCAGTTCTGTATGGGACTGACATACGAGGCTGCTCCTGTCGGAGTTTCGAGTCCTTCCTCGGTCAGGGGTGTGTGTGTTGTCCTTAGATTAGATTAAGTAGTTCTAAGCCTATGGACTGATGATCACAGTAGTTTGGTCCCATAGATTTACAAACATTTGATTTTGAGTTACATACCCGGTATCTAAATGGAAGATAACTAAGTGAAGTCAGATGTTAGTAGTCTAATTATTTCACCAGCAGCGGGACGTTTGAATCTGTAATCAGGATATAATTACGTTATGCGTCACCGGGAATCGAACCCCGAACCTACAGGTGTCCTTTCTAAGCACGAATGGACGTTAAATCTCAAATGTTAACTCAACAGGAATGACGATGCGTGCGTGTCTGACTAGTAACAACAGCACATATCGTTGTTATAATAATAATAATAATAATAATAATAATAATAATTTCGTGTGGCTCAGAGTCCTGGTGTATGTCATCCAACTGTGCGCCACTTCAGAGACTTGCATGTCCCTAAACTGCCCCAATTATCCAACCGGGGAAGGCGACCTACAGTTTAACGTGGAATCCAAACCACGTGTAGTTTATGACACACATTGTTGAGACGTGAATGCTGGGTTAAAACACAGCTTGAAAAAATCGGTAACCTGACTAGGTTTCGAACCCGTGACCCTTCAGTTACCAGTCAAGCGCTTTACTCCAAGACCACCGCAACATCTTAGCTTGCGTAGATAAGGCACGAAGAGACATTCAAAATAATTTTTTGTTAGTAGTCAAGTGTGCTCTATCTAGGGCGTCAAATGAAATTATGAATATTTTGTGCTGGACATGGATTCGAATCCATATACGTGGCTTTCGTGGAGACCTAGAGGAGTCGGCAATCTTGGAGAAAGCAACGAAATGATTCAGCTATATAATTCCGAGAGGGTCGAGTGCGAAAAAGAGGAGATCCGAATTAGAATCCAGCACCATAATTTTTAACGTCTCAAGCCTATTATGGCAACGATAAATCGGCTCTGTCCGAGATGATGGCGAAATAATTCGGTTTAATAAGAATTGTTAACTACGGTACAACTTGACGTTCTTCATTTGGTGTTACAAGAGGTGAAGTAGACATGATCGTGCCAGTTAAAAATGTACACCTATAGGGTGCAATCGAACGCACACATGACAGATTCTAAACTACAACCGATCCACCAGACTACTACGTCAATGTAACGGAAAATGCACTTAGCATATCGATTAGACGCAGTTAAGACAATTTGGTGCTCAATGAAATGATTAACTATAAGCAAGCATCTGACACAGAAATTATACTAGTCTCATGTTAAGACTTTTTACTCATTTTTGGAAGTAGTTGTCCAACCGTCAAGAAAATGTATTTCTCGACAAATTGACATCAACATGGTTCGGCGACAGCTTTAACTCGAAACGAATTGGTTTCTACACGCACGGAATCGGTAAACCACCTGAGCATTGTAAGTCACTTTCAGAGTATATGAGAGAATGCCGTCCTGCAAAAACAGCTAAACACCTTTTGACTGAGTAGTTTTGTTAAGAATTCCCCATTGATTTTCAATCTGGATACCTGTAGCTCTGTCAGAGAAGAGCTAAAAATATTTGCTCTGACCACGATTTACAGCGAAAGTTGACAACACGTTCGTTACGCAGCCGACTACGTTACCCGAAGGCTAGCGAGGACTTCGGGTATTTGGTTCCTCCTTACTGGCCGACAAATTAGGAGACCAGATCAGGCGTAACTTTAAAAGAAGAGATTGGTTGCAATTTTCGTGTGGAACGAATTTCCTGGACCCAAAAATATGAATTAATAACTTTATGTGACACCTTAAGTGAAAATCACTCAGATTATTGAATGGAAATGACATGAAAAATCAAGTGAATTTATCAGCTTAATTCTGTGCTTACCAGGAAGTAACTCCCCGCTCACAGAGTTGCCAAGCGTACTCTGCTATGTTGCCAATTCTTCATTAGACTAGCGACAGACAGAATACGTTTGCTGGGCGTCTGTGTTCCTCGCACTGCCTTAGCGCTGACGGAGATAGCGGCTTCGAAGGCGCGGCGCGTAGCCTGCCACTGTGTTGACCGAGAAGAGAGATACCCAGCATAGAAGAATAAGTCTTCATCAATTTCTTTAACTATAGCATCGCGAGACGTTATTAACATTTTCTGCACAATACTTTTTAATGTTATATACCTGAATACTATTTTCCTTATGAATTTTTTCGTTGGCACCACCTCTAACACATAACTGCAGAAATGTAATGATAGAATTACCGTGATTACAAAATGCAAACTTCACAAACATATTGCATAAGTTTCGAGCACATAGTTTCCAATCAGACGAATCGTGGAAATAAATCTTTTCCAGTGATTGAAAAATAGATCATCCGCGAAAAAATGAAGCATCTGAACAATTTCAATGATAATTCGATTCAAGCTTATAAGTGACAGGAGAAGCATTTGTGATAAGAATATGAGACAAGAAAAAAAAGTCGCGAAAGTAAAGTTTAGAATATGTAATTCATTCTATAAAATCGAAAGGGACCATAAGTATGGTCTACTCGTAAAGATTACAGTGTAACTGCTGGTGATGCTGTTTAAATAAAAGTGAAAAGCATCTGATGCATGAACTCTCCAGTTTCCAGTATCCCAGAAACAGAGAGGTGCGAAAGAAACAGGAAGAGGTTTCCCTAAGAGTGCGTGAGATGGGATTACTGTAAAGTATCTCGCAGTTGGTATAATTTGTTCGTAGTTCTAGTCTGACACCCACCGCGGACACTAATTATTGATATGTAATTGTTACAATACGCTGAAATGTTGGAAAGATGTCACTTTCACTGACTAACTCACTGGAAAGCGATCATTTTCATTTTGTTCTAGAGTGAGAAGTGATATTAACGCCTTAAAATAGGTCCTGTATTTATCAAATGGTCACCGTCGGCTTTTACTTGAATGTCACGCAGAGACAGACGTTTAGCTCTGTAACAATCGCTGACTTCTTAAAATACCACAATAATATGGCCTTGCAGAGGTGGACTGTTTTTGAAATTGCCTTGGAAAGTCTTTCCCTCCAGAGGACTGCACCAGTTCACGCGAAAACAAAAAGGAAGATTAACGTTTAACGTCCCGTCGACAGAGTGGTCATTAGAGACGGAAGTTCATCAGAGGGGACTTCTTTTCCCTGGATTTTACAGCAGTCTACCTTCTACAAGGTCCGATTACAATGAACGTCTGTAGAAGTTCACTATAGTTAAAGGGTTAATTACTCATTTGGCATTTAATATCTGTGTAGGAGCGATTTTACAATCATAGGTCTTACGGAAGAAATGATTTATGTTTCATTTCGAAATATTTTATTAATTTCACCATCCTTACTTCTACTAATTTTGTTACCTTACCAACATTCGAAATTTTCATGTTAACTAGGTAAACCTGGCTATGCTTTACTGTAGCTCAGTCTGGTATGAAATGAATGGGACAGTAAGCAAAAGTATTCTTGCTAACATAGACGTACCGAGAAAATACATCAGTCTAATGAGAACATAATATTTTGTTCCCCTTTTCCTACTTACACATTGAAATGGGTTACCAAATCTGGAATGTGGCATATATAGTAGGCTATTATGCTATGTTTAAAATTGGGTTCGAATTGTTTTCAATCTGGATGATTGTAATGTTCAAATAGAATTTTCCGTCGTTGTTCTTACAAAACATTTGTTATTATTTTGAAATTATAGCATGAATATAATTAAATTTCAAGTTTAGGTCACGTGATCAAAAATGCTCTGTTATTGGCTTAAGCTCTGGTGATTTCACACAACACGAGGAAGAAGAAGCCATATGCGTGTTAGAGCAGTGTTAGCAAAGGTTACTAAATTTTTCCTGACTTTTTCTGTGTACAATTAAGTTACTTGTGATGGAAAACGCATTTATAACTTTTTTGTAAGAAGGGAGAAAATTATGTGAAGTCTGATAGTGAAAAAACCTTCCGAAAGTTGATGCGCTTAAGGTATCTTAGTTTCTCGACAACAATCCAGATTTTTACGTACCGTAAGTAAGAAAGGTGAAAGTTGCATTTAAAGTAAAATATACGTATATTTGTTTATGTCAACAGACTGACTCTAGTCCAAAGATACAAACTATTACACACCATAAAAGTGTGTAAATATGGATTGCGTGTTAGATTAAGTCTTCGTTTTTCTACCAAATGCATTTCACATTTAAATTAACTCTGTTATAAAAGCCACTGCAAAAATTACACGGTAAGTGCGCTAATACGTAGTTACATTTCCGATTCCGATTAATTCATGTGTATACGCAATTTAATCTTGCGCGCTAGCCACTTTCCACAAATTACTATGCATTTTTCTCGTGATGTTTGGTTACAAAGAAATTTGTCAAGTTAAATCGGAACTTGTTAGGCTAAAGAAGAATGAAATTAAAAGGATAACTATCTTGGCTTACGTGCCAAAATTAAAATATTCCAAGAAAAAATGTCGAAGTTTCGAATAGACTTAATCAGTTCCACATAAGCTTGGTAACGATGCGGTTCCAGTATCGTTCACAAATTTTGCATTCCGTGTTCAAATCCAGTTTCAGTATATGCGCTGAAAAGGCATTTTTGAGACAAATTGTTGATGTCTTTATCATATACCGAAACACTGCCTCACCGAAGTAAATATTGAAAAGACAACCATAATGAAATTTTTACTTTCACCAACTACGTTTGTAAACGACTTAAAATACAAATATATCGTGTACACCTGTTTCACAAATGTAAACATCAGTTCACTGATGTGTACACAATAATACTATACAACTGCCGGCCGCGGTGGCCGAGGGGACTGAGGTGCTTCAGTCACGGTCTGCACGGCCACTACGGTCGGGGGTTCGAATCTCCCCTCGGGCATGGATATTTGTGCCGTCCTTAGTTGTAGCTAGTTCATAAGTAATTTGTAAGTTTAGGGACTGATGACCCCGTAGTTAAGTCCCCCCCCCCAAAAAAAAAAAAAAAAAAAAAAAAAAAAATGACACCTCTCTTATGGTTTTATCTGTACTGGTACCCTGCCTACATCTAAATAAACAGAACATTAATAAATAAAATGCCTTCTTCACTTAATAAAAAAAAGTAAATAGTTCTTTCTTTGATGCCTTCATTGACATCGACTTCATAAGCCTTCTTAATTTTCATGCTGGTTTTGGTTTTTCTTAAAGTTCATGTAATAATTTAAGATGAAATACTTTATTACAGAAGGGTTGAAATTAACACAAAATAATTTTTCTTTTCTTCGAAGTAAGAAAAATAATCGAGAAAATAAGACACTTCCATTTAATATAAACAAAGCTTTGTCTCTGATGACAACATAATTTAGTATCGTGCCCAGTTTCCATTCTCCTCTACAACTGCACTTAGCCGCCGGGGAACAGAGGTAACTAGTTTTCTTACAAACCCACTATTCTGCAACAGCTCTTCCCATGCATTCGGAACTGCTTCAGATAGCGCTGCCTTCGTTGTTGGCGTAGGTCTTCGGCTGCTAATAATCTTCTCCATCTCTGCCCACACGTGCTGTATGGGGTTGAGGTCAGCATCTTTGGGAGGCCAGTCCTACACATCAACGTCTCCGTTCACTCGAAACCACTGTTTCACACAATTTGCGGTGTAGTCCGGGGAACGGTCATGTTGGAATATTATTCTGCTTCCGGAAACGTCTCACGAACAGAAGGAAGCATTATGTTATCTAGTATTTCACAGTAGTAGGCGGACGGTCCAGTTCCCACAGAATGCCGCAACCATTTGCCGTCATCCATCCCCAAACTGTGACAGCAGATCGGCCACACCTTTGCCTCTGATGGACATATTTTCTGTCGAATCTCGGTCCAGTTGGACGAAACAGATGGACAGAACCTTTTGGTGCTGTGGAAAATACCTTCTCTGCTCCCAGAATGAAATTGGTTTGCTTACGTATGCCAGATGCCAGTACGAAGTTTAATCTGGTAGTCTTATGTTGTTCTGTCAACATTTACTTTATTGCCTATTTTTGTCCATATCTTCCTTCCTCGTTGAGACTATGGTGGATGGTCTATCTACTTACAGGTAGTTGTAGAACGTTCCTAATTTCGGTGCTGGTGCGGAATGGGTCTTCATCACGGCAGCGGAGTATATCATTGTCTTGCTCCTTTGTCATAGTGCGTGGACGTCCGGGCCGACGATGACTGTTAACATGGCCTTCATCTGCCATCCTCTTCACCCACAGGTGTATCGTGGATTTGCTGTATCCTAGAGCACGGGAAATGGCGCCGATACTGTATCCCTCTTCATATAGTGCAAGAATACAACATTTAACAAAGCTCTTGAGTTGTGTCATTTCGCAAGTAAGCACCTATCGACAAGGCAAGAGGAAGCAAGTGCCATACGTTGTGGAAACACTTTCTTTGCTTCAGAAGTCAAATTTATTCCCAACTACTTGCTCCGAAAAAGCTTTCATAAACAGGTTCCTAGTATTATTACGAACATCGTGGAAATTAATTTTGTCTCTAAATTTCATACGTAGTAATACTGACAGTGTTTCTGAGAATAAAAGTAAAATTTAGATTGTCCCGGCTATCGTATCTTCTTAAGAAAGTGTGTTATCTCACGTATGACATTATACCATTCAGTAAGGCGAGTGTATTCGAATGGAAGCTTTGCATAGTGAGTAAGACGGTAAGTTGATAATCTGCCATAAATCGACTCAAATCCCGTCATGCCTACTAATTTTAATTCGTTGTAAACAAAGTATTCTTTTTTGAAGAGTCAACGTAAATGTAGCATTCAAAGTATTCATAACACATTATACATTTTTGCATACGCTTTCCGATACTCGGTCGAGGAAGGCAAGGTAAAAAATACACCTCAGTTTCGGTTGATAATCGTTTTGCATTTTTATCTGTACCGCACTTTATGGTCTTTATTTCAGCTGATGATTTCCATAGCTACAGAAACACAACTTATGATACTTCTTACGGCAAAATACTTATGCTATCAGACGAAAAGATTAATCTTGCCCAGACCTCATCCTACCCTGACAACGAGCTTTTCTTATTAAGGAAATTTGAGAAAAATTGTATGTCTGGCCCGGTAGTCTTGGGGTGCCGAGTTCGATACCCGCTCGGGCCTCAGATTTCTTTTAAGTCTGCGTTTTATTCCGGCCTTCACCTCTTAACGATGCGAGGAGTCGCCAGAAACGACACATGGTTCGGATTTCACGATAAGGTGTAGGTCCTATTTCCCCGGTCGCCGAAGTGGCGTGCAGTCGAAAGATTTGCACCAGGCCAATGAGCCACACGAAATATTAGCACGTTTTAAGAAGAAATGAAATTCCTTCGCGAAATTTCTTAACTGCGTGAACTAGTCGTTTGTGAATCAATTACCGGGTTTATTTCTCTGGTTAGAAAGTAAATCTACGAGGAGGTAAGGACGAGAGAAAGGTCTCGTACTGGAAAGTCAGGCAATTTTATTTCAGTGAGTGCAAAAATAAAGTAAAACAAACAATGAAGTTGCAGTTTAGGTCAAGCATATACAGAAATGTAAGCCGCAGTACAAGTAAATTCTCGAATCCTTATGCATTGCATACACGCGCAATAAGTGTTGTAGTGTTGTTATGGAGCCAAATAATACAATGCCTTACTTCCCGGTAAGAAAGAGCAGAGGTTAACAGTCTTCACTACATCATACTGCTTCACCTGACGGGACTAACAAGGAGAGGGTCTGACATGTGTATATTTTAACTGGCTACTTCACCGCTGGTAACACCAAGTGAAGAACGTCAAGTTGCACCATAGTTAACAATCCGTATTAAACCGAATTATTTCGCTATCAACTTTGACAGAGCCGATTTATCGTTGCCAGTAACAGGTAGAATACATGGCAATCAGTAACTCTGTCGCTCGAAAGCTTTTCTTATATTACAAAACTTTATTCTATTTTATAAACCACTTGTCCTTTAAGGTCACGTGTCTCGTATTGAATTTAACTTGAGACGTTAAAAATTTTGGTGCTGGACTAGGATACTAATTCGGATCTCCTCTTTTTCTCACTCGACCCTCTCGGAATCATATAGTTGAATCATTCACTGCCGACTCCTCTAGGTCTCCACGAAAGGCACGTATATGAATTCGAATCCATGTCCAGCACAAAATATTCATAATTTCATTTGACGCCCTAGATAGAGCACACTGGACTACTAACAAAAAATTATTTTGAATGTCTCTTCGTGCCTTATCTACGCAAGATAAGATGTTGCGGTGGTCTTGGGGTAAAGCGCTTGACTGGTAACTGAAGGGTCACGGGTTCGAAACCTAGTCAGGTTACCGATTTTTTCAAGCTGTGTTTTAACCCAGCATTCACGTCTCAACAATGTGTGTCATAAACTACACGTGGTTTGGATTCCACGTTAAACTGTAGGTCGCCTTCCCCGGTTGGATAATTGGGGCAGTTTAGGGACATGCAAGTCTCTGAAGTGGCGCACAGTTGGATGACATACACCAGGACTCTGAGCCACACGAAATTATTATTATTATTATTATTATTATTATTATTATAACAACGATATGTGCTGTTGTTACTAGTCAGACACGCACGCATCGTCATTCCTGTTGAGTTAACATTTGAGATTTAACGTCCATTCGTGCTTAGAAAGGACACCTGTAGGTTCGGGGTTCGATTCCCGGTGACGCATAACGTAATTATATCCTGATTACAGATTCAAACGTCCCGCTGCTGGTGAAATAATTAGACTACTAACATCTGACTTCACTTAGTTATCTTCCATTTAGATACCGGGTATGTAACTCAAAATCAAATGTTTGTAAATCTATGGGACCAAACTACTGTGATCATCAGTCCATAGGCTTAGAACTACTTAATCTAATCTAAGGACAACACACACACCCCTGACCGAGGAAGGACTCGAAACTCCGACAGGAGCAGCCTCGTATGTCAGTCCCACACAGAACTGAGTCTGGGAACTTGTGATTAGGGACATAACGGTGATTATTAAGTTCCTGGTTCAGTAAAAAAATAAGTAAATAAATAAAAATATTTTAGAATTGACATTTGATATGATTTGATTTGCGCGTTTTGATATTTGTGTGGAAATCTACAATATTTCACACATCTTTATGCTTCGTCAGCTGTGACAATCTTAGGCATAATAAAGTATCTATAAGACATGAATGCATTGCTTAGTTAGCTACGGCTACAGGTGGTTGGTTTGATTCCAGAACAAGGTAGTTTGTCATATCAATTCAAGTTCCAAGATGTGTACAATATTTGTTCAGGTATGAATACGGAGAAAATGTTGGTGATACGCAGTTAATATTGAAGATTCCATAGTGCATTTGCTGCTGTTAATTGAGTTTTTATTACCTGGCTAGTTCTACAATCGGTTAATAAAAATCCGCTCGCCAGTGGAACGACGTTCCGCAATTGTGAGAAAACTATTTAGAGAACAAAAGTACTTCGAATTTCTACAGGACGTTAGGATTTCCGATACTATAGTAAAATCTGTTGTTTGTAACAATATTAAATGTTGTTTAAGGATTAATTAATGTTTTCTGTGACGGAGTTTGTTATATCAGACTGTAAATAAGTGTGATAATACTTAAGATATGTCATTGTAATAAATTGCATTTAATAAACGTTAAGAACTTAATAACGTGTTTCCTTGTATTTGCAAAATCGTGGTGGTAATTTACAACTGGAGTGATTGTCATAAAGAGCAGTTGTCTGCAGTGGATCCATTATGAATAGTCGAACGACTACACCGCGGAGCGAGCAGAGCACCCGCAAGACACGTACGTTAGTTGGGTTGCATGCACATCAGGAGGAATGCAATTCAGGTCGTTCGGATATTTTTGCGCATGGTAGTACATTCTCTGTTAATGCCCATTGATAGAATTGTACTTGATTATTAAAGTCATCACCATGTAATTACTGATGTAGCGACACTTGAAACGGGTGAAAGCGGTGACGATGCAGTATGCACATGACACTACTTTGACTCAGTCCACCGGCTCTCGTAATGTCCCGTGTACTCCTGTGTGGGTTCACGACAACAGCAGCTAACACACCAACTGCACCCACTTCTCCTTGACGGGCCTGTTACGGACCCGTTTGCATGCTACGACCATACCTGTTGCATACAGTTGGCGGTAGATGTTTTGAAATGTGCGGCACGTTGGCTGCTCTCTGTCCCGGTACCGTTCTGCCTTCACCTTGCAGGCTTCAGCTGCATTTTGTCGACACTCGCCATAGATGAGTATCATCTCCGCCTTTTCAGAGTTCGAATATACCATGGTCACAGTTCCTACAACACGTCACTATCACAGACGTCTGGTAACACACAGTCTGAACCCATCTTTCTTATGGTCTTAACCAAAGGCACTTCAGGAAACAGGTTCAATACTGTATTGAACTTGGATTCTGAAGTGCCTCTGGTTAAGACCATAAGAAAGATGGGTTCAGACGTTTTATTGTTGACGTGTAAATTTCATGTTGATGACACATCAATGTGGAAGTACACCGTTTTGCTATGTTAAATATTGTTGAAATAGCAGTGAACTCATGTAATATTACTACAGGTCCGAAGATGGCGTCTAGCACGCCGAAACCGGATATGAAATTAAATCAAGAAAGCGATCTTGGCTGCAAACCTTTTATTAAACCATTCTAGATCGCCCCAATTATGAGTTGCTTATTATATATTACACCTGTTTGGAGGAGGAGGGGCTGTGGATCCGCCTTGTTGCAAAACACTTATTACTTTCGTACCCAAACTGCTTTCGGTGGCCGGCCGCGATGGCCGAGGGGACTGAGGCGCTTCAGTCACGGTCTGCACGGCCACTACGGTCGCGGGTTCGAATCCCCCCTCGGGCATGGATATTTGTAAGTTGTAAGTAGTTCATAAGTAGTTTGTAAGTTTAGGGACTGATGACCCCGTAGTTAAGTCCCTTAAGCTTAACAAACATTTGAGCATTTTTTTGGTTTCGGTGAAAATCCCGTAATCATCAGTGGGTTTTTGATATTTTTCTGAAAGATGCAGAAAATAACATGGTTACAAAACTGTGAAACATACTGCAATAAGGTAGAGTGCAGGGAAAATTTCAAAAATTTTATCGAAGAGGAGCCGTGCTTGTGTAGTCCGTTCAGATGTGGGGATTGCTGTGTCCCCAGTAGTGTAAAGATCATGACAACCGTCTAGCAAGCAGTAGAGCTGAGTTGGCATAATTGCTGTCAGGTTGACATATCCTCCAGCGATACGTCAAACTGACAGATTAGCAGTAAAGCATTAATACCTGATAAACGAAATATATACACCATCTAAAGAGCATATACCTTGCAATTATATTCAGTCATTGTAATAACTTATACTTCTATTATGTCATATGGAAATAGCCTGATGGCCACAGTGCCGAAATAGGCCTATTGCTATAATAATACACAGTTTCTGACATCTATAAAGTGAAGTAGCATTTTGACATTACTTAGATTAACAATATGTCCTTAAAAGTCATACACAATGCTGCAGGCTCAAATGAAATGAAATTATTGATGCTGGGTACATATTTTCGACTTTTACCTATTCGTACTCAATGTCGTACATTCCACGAAAATGAATTATTAAACAGAAACTCATACTCTAGCACCAACATGAAAAAGGGACAGTTGTACTGCAAATAATAATACAAGCTTGGTGCAAGCTTATCTGAATTTCAGTGCTTGCGCGCATTAACACAGGAAGTAAACAGCGCTACCCGAAGCGCCACAGGAACCGCACGCGCTGTTCCCTGGGGACTGGAGTAAATAAATAACCAGCACGCACAGAGATAAGGCCCGCTGTCTGAGCGCACTTACAATAAACAATGACGCACTTCATTAATAACAACACGGCGCCCGACGGAAACTATATGTGGGGGCCTCACATGCGTTAGAATGCAGAGATTGTCTAACAAGGTCAGGCTGTGTCCGAAAACAGCAGTAACGGTGGCAATACCAACATATATCCCGTAACAGACGTTACCAATCGAGGAAAGACGGGTTACCTTTGCCCACTATTAATATAAATACACATAAATATTAATAATCAATACTAGTTTTCGGGCATTTTTAAGATTGACTGTTCTCTAAGTAACCTATTGTTGCTGAAAATGTTTTAGTATACTTGTGGGTAGGACAGCAAACTGTGATTAACGCACAGTCTAACACAGGCCGTCGCGAGACACTCTGGGGCAAAAAGTGCATCTTATTCGATGATAGTGCTCCAAGCGGCTAGTAGGAACTAACAGAAGAATGTCATGATACAGAATGACTAGCTGCTGTATTTTATGTTTTTACTATTATATTTTCTAATCATTAGGCGCTGTTGTTTAATTTTCAAATGTAAACACCATTCAACTAGTTTCCCTATTTCTGTTAATGGTCGTCTATAATAACAAAATGTTGGTACAGTGTAATTCATATGGCTTCATTATAGCTGACTCATAATCGTACAGTCCAAAAAAGTTTTAAGAATATAAATAATTTGCAACCTGATGTGCTCAACTACGAAAGGAAGTTATTATTATCATTTTGAATAACAATTGTCTAAAGGAGCGATCGAAATAGTATAAACTGCTGTATAATTAAATTTGCAATCCCAAAAGGTGCTTTAAAATAATTACACGTTTATCTAGATTTCGACGCCTCTATGGCCGTTTCAATCAGAAAATAAAATTATTAAATGAGGCGTTTACAAAAAATGTTTGTAAATCTATCGGACCAAACTGCGTGGTCATCAGTCCGTAGCTTACAAACGACTTGAACTAAGTTAAACTAACCTGAGGACAAATACACATGCACACACCCATGCCCCAGGGAGGACTCGAACCTCCACAGCGAGCAACCGCGCGCTCCGCAGCGAGGCGCCTTAGACCGCTCGGCTACTCCACCGCGGCTAGAGGCGTTTACATTCAGAGCCTAATATGCTCATGTCTTACTCAGTTATAAAAGGTATTTTAGCATATTGAAGAAACTTAAAAATGAATTGGAAGGCCGCTATAGACTGCCGACATGCCGACGGTATCAGGCTGAACGCTATTATGATCATATTCGCGTGGTCGGTGAGAACTTTCACATTCATGAGTTTTACTTTTACGTGCTTTGGGCATTGCAATATTTTCAAATGTAGACTTCTCGGAGAATAGGTTCCGCTGCATCTTATAAATGGTCCTATCACTTGTCCTTGCTTCTGTTCTTTGCGTGTGCCTATCATGATTTTTTTTCCTACTTGGGAGGTATCAAATTGAATATCTTCAAAATGTAACTTGCTAATATTGATACAGCAGTAAATATTATGATGTCGTGGTTAAACATTTGTGATTCGCGGAGTGGGCAAGCACATTGATGCGTAATCTCTAATGCGCGAGACGCTCCCCGTCGGGGATTCGAATCCACTTTCGGGCATAGATGTTTGTGCTGTCTTTCGTATAAGTTAGTTTATACGTTTAGGGACTGATGACCCCGCAGTTAAGGTCCATAAGATTGACAAACATTTGAACATTTTTTTTCTCATAACGGTGGTGACATTCTGGAAAAATAACAGTTTGCCACAATTTATTTATCTCCTGTGGTTTTCATGAATAAAAATAGGTGGTATTCTTTTCATTACGACCCTTGATTACTGAGTCGTGAACAGTTTTCCAGGAAGGTCTTGTGTATCAATACATAAGAGATCTGGCACCACTGGCTTACAATGTTGTCACCGTTACTGAACTATGTAGAAAACTCATTGGGTTCACCTGAGTGCAGTGGTGTACTGCCTCATGTAATGTCTGTGTTCCTGGAAATGGAGTACATGTAATAGGAGAATTAATGGCTAGCGTATACAGAATATTCAATAAATTCAAAAATCAAATGTTTGTAGAGTCTATGGGACTTAACTACGGGGTCATCAGTCCCTAAACTTACAAACTACCTATGAACTACTTACAACTAAGAACGGCACAAATATCCATGCCCGAGGGGGGATTCGAACCCCCGACCGTAGAGGCCGTGCAGACCGTGACTGGAGCGCCTCAGTCCCCTCGGCCACCGCGGCCGGCATTCAATTTTCAAATGTTTGTTAAGCTTATGACACTTAACTCCGGGGTCATTAGTCCCTAAACTTACAAACTACTTATGAAGTAGCTTATACTAAAGGCGGCACAAATATCCATGCCCGAGAAGGGGAATTCGAACCCCCGACGGGGAACGGCCTCGCGCAACGTAGCATAGTGCAACCTCGGGCGCGGCCCCTTCTCCGCGGCTCAGAATATTCAAACGACCTTAGAAAATTTGTAAGCTCAACAACCCAACCGATATTCTTACAATCCCAGTTTATAGCGATGCAATAACTACATGGTAAAGGTTCGTAAAATTACGATGTGAAAGAAAACACAGCTTGACGATGATACCTGTATTGTATAGTTTTTCTTATGTAATTTAAAAAGTTGTTCCATGCATTAATCTATTCTGCATTTATAAATTTATCCAGTAAAGCGCGGAAAATAGTATTAAAGGAATAGATGTATCATCCAATTAAAATGGAAAGGTAAAGATAAAAAAAAAACAGTCAACAATCCGAAGATTAGTTTGAACACCACGGTGCTTTACTAGGCATGGTCCTCTTTGGAGGTGGTATGCCGTTGCCTTCCTCCGACCTTCGAACCGACTTACCCAGCCAGTTATAGGGGACATACAGTTTAACGTGGGTTCCGAACCACGGTGCTACTCGGTATTTTTCACATGAGCAATACTGCCAGAGGTGAAAGAAGTTGGAAGTGACAGATAAAAATCCTAGGAATTGGCGGGGATCGCCAGATTTGTAGTCTGGCACTCTACCACTGTGCAACCGAGGCGCACTAAAAAAGAACACATAGAAAATCTTGTAGTTCCGAAGCGAAGGCTACGTTTCATTGGCAGAACACTTAGTAGATTCATGAGTCCTGCCAAGGAAGCTGCCTGCAATACAATTGTGCGATCTGTTTTTGAGTACTGGTGCCCATTGCGGGCTCCCCACGAAGTAGGAGTGACGGAGGATATAGAGATAGTTGATAGAAGGGAAGCTCGTTTTGTATTATCGCTATGTAGGGGTGGGGAGGGGTGAGTGTTACAAAAAGATGGATATCATTAAAAGAAAGACGTGATGTATTTGCGGAATTTATGTCACCAACTTCCAAATGCGAACATGTTTTGTTTCCTCCCATCTATGTAGGCGGCATGAACATCATAATAAAATCGAATAAGGAAAAATTCAGGTATTTCTTTTTCCCGCTAGATATTAGGGAATGGAAATATGAAAAAGGTGGTTCTATTAGCCCTCTTCTGTGCAGATTATGTGATTAGTGGGGTATTTGTGTGAATGTATATATATAAATAAAGCTATGTAGTTCCCTCTTATTCTGGAATTGGGACAGTGACTGGTCTATTTCTAAATCCAAATAATAAATGAATTTACCAAGAGCCGTAAGGTTTATTATTTTATTGAACTACCGGTTTCGGTATTATAATACCATCTTCAGTTTATGTCATAACACATATCCGAGTAAACTCTTGAAATGGCCTTTTATACCGGTTTATTTAATATCCCACAGATCCTGAATAAACGTGTGTTAATTCACACATGTGACAGCAGCTGTCAAAATAAGTAATAGCAATAGAGTCAAAGATATTATTTTGAATGTGAATTAACACCCATTTATTCAGAATCTTTGAGATATTAAATACACCGGTATAAAGAGTCATTTCAAGAGTTTACTTGGATATATGTTATGATTTAACCTGAAGGTAGTGTTATAATACGGAAACTGGCAGTTCAATAAAACAACAAATTTTACTGCTGTTGGTAAATACATTAATTATTTCTATTTATCAGCACAAGTGTCGCTCCTTGGTGTGTTTGTTTCGTTGTTCACAATTCATACAAATCTTGTAATCCGATGTCGCTGAAATGTTGCACTTTTTACATTAAAATAAGATAAAATTCTATGTGACGATGGTTACTCTACACACTTCGTCTCATACCTATAGTTTCATTCCTGTCTCGAAGAAATTTTTCAGACTTGACCATCGAAACAAGAGGGTTCCTTACAACAGGCTTTGATACCGTTTTATTGATTAATAGAAATTGTTTCGACTGTTAGTATAACAGACTGTTAGTATAAACTCTAAGTCGCGGAAGGTGCAGTGCAAATGATATCTCAAATAAACTTTGACAGCATTTTACTTATAACTACGAATGATGAGAGATATAAGTGAGTTTTCATAGGTAGGGGGAGGAGGAGGTGAAGAGGAAACACGATGGAGGATGACAGGCAAGAGTTGGACACACACATAGGTGCAATACGTGTTTCCTCATTCTGATGATATAGTGGAGCTCCCCGCATAACCCCAGTAGTAAGAAAGAACTAACAGGGTATACAAATTAGGTTACAAGGCAGGCAACTGGTACACAATCTCATTTTCCCCTTATAATTTCTATCAACTAGATATAATATTAAGAAAGTGAAACAGATCCATCAATAATGAAAACTACAGCATTATAAACAATCAAAGATACACCAAAGATCAGTGGCTCCACATCTACAGAGTTGGGCCATTAATACAAAAAGAAGGAAACGTTAGTATAGGGATACACAGCAAATGTTCTGTTTATATCACACATTAGGATTACACCAATCTAATTTTGAAGGTGAAGCTGAAGCCGTCAGAACTGCAGTAAATCAGCTAAATAGCTATATGTTGCCGCGCGAGAGTAGCCGAGGGATCTGGAGTGCCACGTGACGGATTGCGAGGCATCCCGCGTCGGAAGTTCGAATCCTCCGTCGGGGATGGATATGTGTGTGTTCTTAGTTTAATTTACCTTAGTTTAAGTAGTTGGTAAGCTAAGGACTGATAACCTAGCAGTTGAGTCCGATAGGTTTACAAAAATTTGAACATTTGAGCTATTTGCATACATTTGACAAAATAGTCATATTTTTTGACTCCAAAGAAGCAATATCAGCAGTTGTTAACTTAAGCCCATTGGCCCAATGATCCTTTCAGAAGGATGGAACCGGTATGCATATTAATGTAACAATTTATAATCTACCATTGTTGGATTTTGGGAACATTTTTGCAACTGTGAAACGTAGGTTTGAAGACCATTGTTGAGACAGTTCGGCTAAACAGAATAAAATTGGTGCCACAGTCCTCTGTGTTGTGCTATTTATTTGCAGGAAAGGAATTACACTAAATGAATTGGACAGCAATGATGATTTTCCAAATAATGGTGTAGATGTTACCCTAACTCCTCCTCTGAATGCCACAGATATCATTACTGATGAATATTCAGATGCTGGAGATAAACCTTGTATAGACAATTTACTTAGAAGTCAGCTAAATGCGAACATATTTATTACTGACCCACAAATTCGAGCTTTGACTCAATATTCACCGATGAAAACAAACTCCTTCCAGACAGAACAAGAGCCTGGTATATATTAGTGAGCAGTACCGTTAAGGATAGCATTTATAATGATTAACAAAGATCTCAGGTGGCTGCTCCTCCAAATGTTCAATTGTTGGTTAAGGTTATGGGATTTAACTGCGGGGTTATCAGTCCCTAAATTTAGAAACTACTTATGAACTAACTTTTTTTTTAATTTTTTTTATGTATTTTATTTTATTTATTTATTTATTTTTTGCCTGCATAAACATTCATGCCGAGGAGGGCGGGGGAGGGGGGATTCTTTTGTGTCCCATCCTCGTCGCCACTTTTGTGTCTCGTTACCCGCGGTTGTCCTGGGTGTCGGTGGAGAGAGAGACCGACACAGGAAAATAGGATGCACGCGTGTGTAGGTACGGAGGTGACCAGCCAATGAGACAGCAGAAACTAGAAACACTAGGCTAAATTAGAACAAGTTGTATATTTCGTAGAAATAAGATAATACTTATCTTTTACAAGGTTCAAGACTGCAGAATACTGATAGTTAAACTAGAGAGAGGCCTGCCTACTGATGAGTCCTAGTGCCTATCCGATAGCCAAGTCTTAACTGGTGCCTAGCTGATTCCCAAGTGGCCGATGCAGCAGTCGTGGCCACGAGCGGAGTTGTAGCAGAGGGCGCTCGTGGCTGACGTCGTAAGAACGCCGCGCCGTGTGTGCATGGCGTACCGCGGCGAAAGTACATGGCGTACACTTCAGACTTGTGCGACACCACAGATTCGAACCCCCGACGGGGAACGGCCTCGCGTATCGCAGCATAGCGCCTCAATTCCCGCATCCATGCCGCTGTGGCGGGGTTCCTCCTTCCTCAAGAAAATATAAAAGAGACTCTGTTTCAAAGGACAGTTCTATGAGACAAAAGACAGCATGGCTGATTCAACAGTAGAATGGCCACTAATGTAAACTGTACCTAAGCAACCATGCAAGTGTCCTTTATAGTACTTTGAACAATTTTTTGATGAAGAGGTTCACAGGCGCAATTAAGGATCTCCTCGCAATTAGGCGCCGCATTGCCACTGCCATATGAGGATTGTCCAAAGCAGGGAACGACAATCTAGAATAAATAAAATTTATTCATATTATGTTAGTGTCTTACCAGTAGATTTCAAAACAAACCAAGGAATTCTACTGCAATGTAGAATGTGCAAGAAGAAATCCACAACTAAATGCCTGCAATGTAATTTAGCTCTTCATGTATAATGTTTTCTATCTTTACACAATGCATGCTAAGGTGTTGCAATACTGCTGAAGATGTAGTCATATTAACCTACCACCCTTCTGGAAGGAAGGCCTGTTGTAATTAGACTAAGTGTAATTTGTGAGTTGGCTGTAAGTAATGATAACAAAATAATAAAATATAAACAAAACATTTTAGAAAAGTATTTCAGGATTAACAGGGTTAAGAGATCAAAAAATTTCTCAAGTCAAAGATATCCAAGAAATAATTAAGTCCCTACAACAAATCTACAAGAAAATTGCAATTCAGTGGATACATGGCAATGAGAAAGCTGATCTTTTAGCCAAAGACGGCACAAATATTAAACAAATTGGAACAATTACCCTGCCGTATTTTGCAGTAAAAAGCATGATTCAGAACATATTTTAAAGAAGAATTGATAAGAATCAATAAAATCCAATGTGAGGTGAAGATCTGGGAAACCCCCTTGAATGACCAACTGATACCAGATGGACCAAGAAGAGAGGTAGTAGCGACATTCTGCCTGACTACTGGACATGACTGTTTGGTCGCCCACCTGCACAAGATCTCCATTCTGCCGTCTCCAGAATGTGTTCATATAATTTTATAAATATAATTTCAGCACCATAAAATTAAGATTCAAATATAATTTTAACAGATCTCCGCTTCATTTGCAACATTACAAATAATCAGTGAAGCTTTCATGCAAGATTACAAAATTTAATTGCCCAGAATTCATTTACGTTTGTACCACATAAATAGTAAACACCTTAAATCTAAAGTTGGTCAAGCATTGCAAACAGCTTTACAAATGAAACTTCCTGGAAGATTAAAGTTGTGTGCCCCTTTCGCGGTCAAGCGCTCTACCGACTGAGCAATCCCGACACTACTCACGATCCTGCATCACGACTTCACTTCCGCCAGTATCTCGCCTCCTACTTTCCAAACTTCACAGAAGCTCTCCTGCGAACCATGCAAGACTAGCAGTCCTGGAAGAAAGGATATAGTGGGTAAACCATGTCTCCAACATATCCATTCTTCCAGGAGTGCTAGTCTTGCATGGTTCGCAGGAGAGCTTCTGTGAAGTTTGGAAAGTAGGAGGCGAGGTACTGGCGGAAGTGAAGTTATGAGGTGGCATCGTGAATCGTGTCGGGATAGCTCAGTAGGTAGAGCGCTTGCCCGCGAAAGGCGAAGGTCCCTGGATCGAGTCCCGGTTCCGGCACACAATTTTAATCTGCCAGGAAGTTTCATATCAGCACACACTCCGCTAGAGAGAGAATGTTTCATTCTAGTTTTACAGATATTTAAGTAAAAAGTGAAATCAGTAAATCTTGCAAGGATAACTCCCATTTGAACAAGGTGTTATATCACAGATTAATATTTAGAATCCGAAACTACACGAAACAGTTTGAACTCCGATGTCATGCCTCTAAGATATGACTATTAACATTGTCTACCGACAGGCTCAGAACCCCAGTCGGCACGTTGACAAAATAACGGGCACACGCAAGATGTATCTAAGTCACGCAGGCACAAAGCAAGATGTAATTGATTAAAACACACCAAAACTCTTTTAAGACAAAAGAAAAGACTGAATAGCATCCGCCCTTTTGATTTTTTATAAGGCAAAAGGAAAGGGCACCTTAAGAGAACATTAAAGCTTTAAAAAATTACCACCAATAGTAAAAGGTGCTTTGCAATCGATACATGCTACTTAAATTTGCAACGAGTACACTAGCCCGAACGTAAATTTTATGAACAGGTAAAATCACATGGCAATCAAATACAAAAGGAAACAAATTGCATCCAAGAGGATGATTGAGCGTAGCGTTGTTAGGTCGACATAAACACGCCAAGAAGGCACTATTAGAGCAAAACGAACACGAATCGAAGAAAGAGCTCCCCACGACAGGACAAACAAAACGCTTGGAATAGTTTTAACCGCCCTGTACACTCCATTGGCTGGCTCTGTGGAAAACCACCAAAGCACGAGGGTAATTACGGCGCTGGCCCAGTGTTTAACAAGTTCTAAGACAGCAATACTCCGTCTTTTGGTAAAACCAGCAGCCCCTGTGAGATCTGGAGAGCAGAAGTTGTCCCGGGCCCCACGTCTTGTCGTGCCCCGCTGCCGCTGCAGGAACGTCCACCTCGACGATTCCCCGACCTTTTGCTCGGCCACGGAGATCGGAAACGTCTTCGCGTACGGAGCCGCCTTGCAACCCAAGCGGACCACCAGCGTCCTTATTCCTCTACCGTCCAACTACTTAACTCGCGCCATTGCCAGCCAGATTCAAAACAAAGAGGACCTCTGTCGTAACACCAGAGATACTTGCAAGTTAGTCAATAGATATCGACTTTGCAACACGGCTCAGTGATAAATTAAAAGAGTGATCAAAATTGTACAATTGTTATTTTGACTTATCTACATTGTATTCGGAAGGCGAATGACGATAAGTGCCGGAAAATTAAAATAATAATACGATGGGCGTCCAGAAAGTAAGATCCGTTTGGTTATATAAAACGAACGGGTACAGATACAGAAAAAATATTGATTGTACAAAATTGTACAACTGTTAAACTACTTTTCTATATAGCTTCCGAAATTTTGTAGGCAATTGTCATAGCATGGCACAAGATTTTGTGTGCCTTTTGCATAGAATGTTGCCGCCTGTGTATTCAACCATGTGGTAACGTGTTCTTTCAGCTCGTTATCATCGTTGAAGTGTTGTCCACCAAGTACAGATTTTAGGCGTAAGAAGAGGATTACTGTCAAAAGATTTTTTTTCACAATAATGCCCTACTTCTCACACCGAATGTGACCAAACAATTATTACGGGAATTTCAATGGGACCTGTTTGATCATCCTCCATACAGCTCGGACCTCTCTCCTAGCGGCTTTCATCTCTTCTTCCTTCGTGGTCAACACTTCAACGATGATAAATAGCTGCTACCACATGGTCGAATACACAGGCGGCAACCTTCTGTGAAGGATGCATTCAAAAACTTGTGGCACGCTATGACAAGTGCCTACAAAATTTCGGCAGTTATGTGGAAAAGTAGTTTAAGAGTTGTAGATTTTTGTGGAATAAAAATTTCTTCTGTATCTGTGTACAATTTCATTTTATTACCAAACGGAACTTACTTTCTGGACGCGCCTTGTTATAGCCCTATGGTGTTGATACTGTAGTGAGCAGGACAGCATTAGCCATTGTGATGCCACCCCTCGTCCAAAAGTGACCACGCGGCGTTTGGGCTGGGCGCTGGCTCTTTTGGGTGCGCGCCGTGACCCGCTGGGTGGTGGAACACGGCCGACTGCAGGGATTAGCGAGCCCCGGGCAGCGCCTCGGCAATCATCGGCTCGTAAAACATGCACGCCTGGCCTGATGGACAGTCGGCGCCGACTCGCTGCACGCGACTCCGCCCCTCCCTGCCGAATCGATGGCTCTGTCCCAAACGTGTCGCTCTCTGCTCATTTAATGAACTGAGCTGCCACCTGCCGCAGTTCTCGCTGCTCTTAAATAAACGACGGAAACTGAAATATTAGCGATACTTGGTCAAAAGGCAGACAATACTTACTTACGTATTAATCGTTGGAGTTCAGTTCATTTACCACCAATGTATGACACTTGGTGATAATTTCAATGCTCATGTATGCTACTAGCTTAACGCCCACTGCATCTTATGCGTAGACTGGTTGGTCTGCACTAGTTGTTTTTCCCTATTAATACAAACCTTCATAGTTATAGCTTAAGTACTATCCAATGAAATGTGATACTACTTGTAGCCGCGGCAGAATGGCCGTGCGTATTGAGGCGCCATGTTGCGATGCGCATTGCTGTTTGCCGTCGGGGGTTCGATTCGCCCCTTAGGCATGGGTCTTTCGCTTGTTATTAGCATCAGTTAGTCTAAGTTACTTTAATTAGTTTGTAAGCCTTAGGGACTTATGACCCCGTAGTTAAATCTCTTAAGATTTACAAACATTTGAACATTTGATTTTACTACTTGTAAACCCCTATGGCACCCCTTAATAGTTGACTTTCGAAAAATACTCCAACATGTGTCTTTTAAATTCCAACTAAGTATGCAAATATCATTTTTTGTATTTTTTGGTTCAAAATTTGCTTATTAGCAACGTATTTTTTTTTTAATTTTCATCCGCTATTTCACCCCCGAAACGATAAATTTTCTGAAAGTACCGAAACACGTGTCTTTTTTAATTCTGACCAAGAAAACATATACCAATTTATGTGCTTGTGGCTTCAAAATTGCCTTAACAGCAGCTCTAGCTTCAAATTTATCTTGACAACAATGTGTTTTTGAAAAGAATTTTTGATCCCCTATTTTATCCCCTTAGTTGTTGAATTTCCAAAAATACCGAAACGCGTGTCTTTTAAGCCTGATCAAGAGTCCATATCCTAAGTTTCATAGTTATAGCTAGAAATTAGAATTAACAGCAACATTTTTTTTGAAAATCAATTTTTGCATCCCGTATCTCACCCCCTTATTAGTCGAATTTCCAATAATAGCGAAACACGTATCTTTTAAATTCGAACCCCGAATCAAAATCCGAAAATTTGTAGTTTTAACTTCAAAATTGCCTAAATAGCAACAGATTTTCGAAAACCATCCTCTCTCCAATATAACTCCCTTCATGATTGAATTTCCAAATATACCGATACATGTATATTTTTAAATTCTAACAAACAATACAAATATCAATTTTTGCAGCTATGGCTTCAAATTTGTATTAATAGCAACGTATTTTCAAAAAGATTTTTTCATCGCCTATTTTACCCTCTTACTTGTTGAATTTCCAAAAATACTGAAACTCGTGTATTTTTAATCCTGACCAAGATTTCATATCCGAAGTTTCGTAGTTGTAGCTTAAATTTGATTCAATAGCAACATATTTTTGAAAATCTTTTTTTTTTCCTATTTTATCCCCTGATTGGTTGAATTACAAAAATTACCTAACAGGTCTCTTTTAAATTCGAACCCTGAATGAAAATCCGAAATTTTGTAGTTGCATAAATAGCAAAGTATTAAAAAAAACGTTTCATCCCCTATTTCACCCCCTTAGGGACGGAATATCGAAAAATCGCTTCTTAAATGACCACTACAGAGTAAGATCAAAACCCTCTACAAATTTCAAGTTTCTATCTTCAGATGTTTGGGCTGGGCAATGATGGCACGGGACATTGCATTTTATATATAGAGATTGCAGAACTTCATTGCGGTTGGCCATTAGATGTTTATTTTAAGCTCAGTGCTACCGGATTTGAAGTCAGATCATTATTAAACAAAAGCCTCATAGGCAGATATAAGCTTCATAGGGCACAGGATTCCAAAATATAGAACGGAGGATAATATTGTCTTCAACGAACCTTATCAATGATATTCAGGGTGAATTCTCATCCCACTATTGATTCTTTTATTTATGTCATCTCTATGTAATGACTGAACGGAGGGATGGGCGAGGCTGTGGAGACTCAATGCTTCCTACTCCCATTTCAATTTATTTATTTCGTTTCTGCTCTTCTAGTCTTCCTGTTACTATCTTGATTCTTCTACGTAGCTTAATTTTCGTTTTCTTCTGCAGCTTGCACCATGTTAGACAGCATAACAGTTGATCTCTGCCAAAAAATTAATATCTATTTATGCACGATTCCAGCCAAGATCGCGTTTTGTTTATTAGGATGAACGGTTTCCGCGTGTCTTAAACGTCACCTTTCGATCTATTAAAATAAAGTTTGTATGAAATAGCATATATACCAATTTTTTTCTATATGCGAAAAAAAACCTATGGGTACATGCCTCCTGTACCTGTCAATGTCACATTTCATATAGGCCTTAAATGCATCCTCTCATTACAAATTTCTTGGTACAGTTGTCTGCATGTTTACAGATGTAAAATACAAGTATTGATGGTTAAATTGTATACATCATTAGATTTACTATAGACATTTCCACCACAGATGCACAAGAATCAAGTGTAAGGTACATAATGCTTAAATACGTACAAGGACAGAGATATTGCATATTTACAGCTGAGCCCTTCATAAAACACAGTCTTTGCCCTGTTGGACCGTCGTATATAGTTAATAACCTAATGTAGATTTATTTTAATTATTGTTTCAAACACAGCTTTAGAAGTGGATTTTTGTTTCATATAGCCGAGATGATAACGAACTCTTTCTTATCCGTACAGAACTCGGAATGGCCAATCTGTCGCCTCACTATAATCGGCACGAAGGAGTGAATGCATGCGCTATGGAGGGCCTTGTGGTCCCCACATCAATCTCATAGCATTGATAGGAACCACTACTCATCAGTGAAGCAGGTCCTCACAAGAGATGAATGCACCCTCATGCCAATAGCGCACGTCTGACCCGGACAGTTGCCCATTCAAGTACTGGCAAATTCCAATTGCTTTCAACTTCAGTGACCTGATGAGGACCAGTGTATCGACTGCGGCTTGCCCAATGGCAAAGACTGAATGTTCTATAGTTCTAACACCTACGTGTCTATGTGACCATCGAAACCGTGTGCATGACATTTTTTCTGACGTGAACCGTCGTTTTGGTTTACCATATTCTGTAATTGTTTTAGAAATTCCGATGGGAAATTGATTGTCCCTTCTGCCGTATCTGATCACAAAGTGTCATCTTTTAAATTGCAAATGTGATACTGAATAATTACCAGTGAAATGTTCCAACGTCTGTCACGTAATTCAGAATACTCGCCCCTTATGGATCCCATCCTTGCTCTCATTCTATCTATTCGATTTGTCTTCTGTAGTTAGCAGTGGAAACCCTGTTGCACTCTTAATGTTACTGTGCCGTTTAATGTCCCCACAGATTGTTTTGATCTCTCCATTTGCTGAGTCAGTCTTTCCTCAACATTTAAAAAGAGAAAACAATTCATATCTTTCTACCTGCAGTTATTTGTACAGCCTTCCCAGCACTTCTTATTTATTTCACTCAAAAGCGAATTGAATTGCAATACTCCTTCTTGCCCTGAATGTTTTATCTTTCCTTTCATTTCCGGGATATCGAACCAAATTTATAAGTGAAGTACCTGCTGCAATGTTACCTATCACATCCTTAGGGAACAGCGAATGCTTTTTCATCAGGCTTGAGTGTATCCTTACTACACTTTCCTTTCATATAATATATGGTCGTATTGTACTGCAATCTCCTGTATTCTAACTTACATAGGAGATCAATATTTGAGTTTATCTAGTGACGCTTCACTGTCAATGTCAGCAAATTTTCAAGGCAAAATGGTTTTGCCATTATACTCTCTTCTAATGTGACTCTTTCTGTGTGTGCCAAAGAAGAGAGTTTTCCGTTGGCCCCTCAATGCATGAACCAAATTCTTTGCACGCTTACATACACTGGGTCCATGCACCCTTTATGTCTAATTTGAGAATTTAAATGAAAACAAGTAGTTTGTGGATACTATCGTGTATGGATATTTGTATTTAAAAGTTTATGAGTATAATGTAAGAAAGCTTTGGTAATTTTTAATAGTTTTATTAAGTTAAAAAGTATAATTTTAATTGTGAATTAATTTATTTTTGTAAATTTCATTATGAAGCAGCAAGTTTTTTTTTTTTTTTTTTTTTTTTTTTTTTTTTTTTTTTTTTTGTAAAATGTTCCAAAACTATAAATCTTTACACAAAGATCACACAATATTTGCTGTTGCGCAGAATTTTTCTGTGGTCTTGGCACGAATGTTTTGTGTAGTTATTGCACGATGCCATTGTTTTGACCTTTGAAACTAGTCACAGTTAATACCGTCTCCTCTGGCGAAAACTATGCTGCTGGTGATATTTCTGATTTGTTTGTGTATGAGGGTTAGTAACGAAATTCCACATATCCAGGAATATAGCTTTATGTAGGAAAGGATTAGGTGATCTCGTGTTCATGAAAGTTTGGAAAAATTGCATTGAAAGTTCCTTGATAAAAAGAGTACCTTTTCGTAAAAGCCCTTCATGATACCTAGGACATTGCGTATTGTAAATAACCTCGCCTTTTATAGTGTATTTTAGTGTATATTTACTCACTACCTGAACCATAACATCCGCATCATCTTTACTTTGATTACAGAAGCTACTCATTAACAACGGATTTAAAATTTGTGCTTGAAAAACAAACGTCATTCTCTTCCTAGCTCCTGTTTTCTAGATGCAGATTCCGACATTCCGTCGCAACAGCTCAACAGTTACACATTTTCAGAATGAAACTTTCACTCTGCAGCAGAGTGTCCGCTGATATGAAACATCCTGGAAGATTAAAATTATGTGCTGGAACTGGGACCCGAACCTGGGATCTTTGCCTTTCGCGGACAAAGGTGCCAGGTTCGAGTCTCGGTTCCGGCACACAATTTTAATCTGCCAGGAAGTTTCAGTTCCACATTTTCTCGACATGCTTCCTGAGACCACAACAATGCATATGTTTGTCAGTAATGTATTCTCTGAACTCCAGCGAAATGTTATTCCTTTCAAACTAATCTAATTTAATGACTCATTAAAATAAATCATAGGGGGCCTTGGATCCACGTTACGTAAGTGTGTGGAATAAAGAAGAAAATAAAGGTAGCTCATCAAATAATTACACAGAATTGTAGTAGAAACTGTAATGTACTACTGAATACGGCCAGAGAGCGTACTTGATCAGTTGGAGCTCAATCTTAAGTCCTAACGTTCCCCTCTGATCGCAGGATATGCATATTAGAGTTAAAAGCAAAAGCAAAAGACAACTTATTGTCGATGCCCACCTACAAATTGGAAAAGAGAATTGGCGTTGTAGTATCATGCTTTATTTTAAAGGCACAAGGACGCATCGCTGCAAGAGCCCAGATAAAAGGTGGACAAAATCTTCTCTCTCCATTTCAGCTGGCGTGGGAGAAACATTTCTGCTGGCGTCAGTTAGAGCTTGGAATGCTATATGGACAGGTTAACACTGCTAATTCCAGTGCAAATATAGACATTTTAGTATGGTAATGTTCAGAAATTTTTAGTTGCTGAGGAGCAAGAAATGCCTGATAGTCTAAATGTTTTTGTGCCGTCAAACTATGAACTATTATGTTCTTTACCCGTATACAAGAAGCAGATTGTCCGTGTGTTTGTTTTTGTGTACGAATGACATGCAAATCTACGGTTTCGTTCCAATCTTTATGAACGTTCACACACGTAAGCTTCATTCCATGAGGACGATCGCCATAAGTGTAATAATCACGTAAAATGTATAGTTCACGAGATACGACGTCATAAACAATCCCCAAGTACCACAGACATTGACGAGGTGGAGTGACTTGCTGGTCTCAACGATACAAATATGCGTATCGTAGGTGCAACCAGAGCGGAGGGGTATCTGCGAAGAGGCCAGACAAACGTTTGGCAGCAGCCTTTTCAGTAGTTACAGGGGCAACAGTCTGGAGGATTGACTGAGCTGGCCTTGTAACATCAGCTAATGTGGCTTTGCAACACACTTACTGCAAACGGCTGAAAGCAAGGAATAACTACAGCCGTTACTTTTGCCGAGGACACGCAGCTCTACTGTATGAATATATGATGATAGCATCCTCTAGAGTAAAATATTCCGGAGGTAAAATAGTCCCCCATTCGGATCTCTGGGCGGGGACTACTCAGGAGGATGTGATCATCAGGAAAGACAACACTGGCACTCTACAGCTCGGAGCGTGAAATCGAAAAGTTGGTCTGATAATGAAAAAGAAAATAGGAAAGCGGGTAAACAACTTTGAACAGGGCAGTGATCACATTATCAAAGTCAAGATAGATACGAAGCCAAAACATCGACCTCAGTAGCACAGGTTTGTATGCCTACTAGCTCTTCCAATAATGAGGATATCGAAGAAATGTATGAGGAGGTAAAGGAAATTGTTCAGACAATTTATGGAGATGAAAACTTAATTGTGATGGGAGAGTGGAATCCGGTAGTAGGAAAAGGAAGGGAGGGAAAAATAGTAGGTGAATATGGTCTGGTTAAAGCAAATGGAGTGGAAACCACCTGGCAGAATTTTTCACGCAACATAATTTAATCATAACTAAAACCTAGTTTAAGAATCACGAAAGAAGTTGGTATACGTGGAAGAGACCAGGATACAGCGGAAGGTACCAAACAGATTACATAATGGTGAGACATAGATTTTGGATCCATGTTTTAAACATACCTAGGGCCTGATAGAGATTCTGACCATACATTATTGGTCATGAACTGTACACTGAAACTGAAAAAAACTGCAAAACGATAGGCCAGTAAGGAGATGTGATCTGGAGAAATTAAAGGGACCTGCAGTTCTTGAGAATTTCAGAGGCAAATTTAGGCAACAATAGGCTGAAACAGGGGAAAATAAAACAGTAGAAGAGGAATGAGTGAAGATCAGTTTTGATCCACCAGAAATGTAGGAACATGGGAGGCAATCCTCACTTTACGGTTTATCATAGGAGATAGATTAAGGAAAGGCAAAACATACATTTCAAGCATGTAGATTTGGAAAAGCTTTTGACAAAATTGATAGGAATAGACTCTTCAAAATTCTGAAATCAGCAGGAGTAAAGGAACAGGAATGGAGGATTGAAACTTCCTGACAGATTAATGTTGTGTGCCGGAACCGGGACTCGAACCTGGGACCTTTGCCTTTCGCGGGCAAGCGGTCTACCGACTGAGCTATCCAGACACGACTCACGATGCCGCCTCACAACACTTCCGCCAGTACCTCGCCTCCTACTTTCCAAACTTCACAGAAGCTCTCCTGCGAAACATGCAAGACTAGCACCCCTGGAAGAAAGGATATGGTGGAGATATGAGATGCGCGAAAAATTGCCGCATCAAGGACATTATTGCACATTTCCTCCTAAATCAATTAACAGATTTCAACAAAATTTGGTACACGTATGTCGTATCGTGAGGTAGGGCTGTAGGGGTAAGAACCACTTACGACTAAATCTATGGCATTTTATATGACATTGTAGTTCATAATTTCCACAATTCATGTTGTACACGCAGGAAATTTAACAGACAATATAAATACATACAGCTGAATGTACCTTCGAAGTTGTATGACAGTACAACACATAGTTCATGAAATATGGGGATATGAACAAAACGTTCATGAAAAACCGCCCCATCACGCATCATGTTTCAGTCTATTACTTCTTTAGTATGATCTGTATTCGCGACAGATTTTACAGACGTGTATATACCTGCGAAATTATACAATTGTACAATACATAACTCAATAAATACGAGGTAATATACACTGCGGTGGGTAAAATTTATCACATCATGGACCACGTTTTAATACAATTACTTATATACTACTAAGGCAATGCCATATTCCAGTCAGCTTAAGGAAATTTCTTAAAGCGATAGTGCTATTGACAAACTTCAAGTAAACGTCAACTGTGTAGCGCTCACGTCAGCAGGCGAAAGCAACAAACTTCTACAGAGCGAGAAGGAAGGAAAGAGAATGAAACATTGTACATCCAACCAGTACTCATTGTTTTCGTCAGATCTACCTTTCATCTTCAACAGACTGCAGTTTCCAGTAAGACTTGTATTTTCTATTACAATTCATCTATTAAGTATTTATACAAGAACAGTCATAAATAAATTCACTTTAAAGGCTAAGAGATATTTTACATACGGTAGACAAGAGAAACTTCTTTACAAGATAAAAATCAACATGTAAGACAGATTGACAATTGCCCATTCACCTTGTTCAACAGAATAAAGACGAACACTACACATCAGATAGACTGGAACAAACCATTGATATCTTACACATTATATCAAAGCTAAAATTCAACCAAGCTAAATATTAGACCAACATAGACATCGATTCAAAGTAGTAATCTTCATGCAAACTCTGTTTATAATTCTGGTATGTAAGTATGGTTCTACAGCACAATAGAAAGATTTAAACAGCGTACAAGTTTGTACTTACATTCTGCCACTATTAGTCGTAAATTTGATGCACATGACACGTTATCGAATTCGAAAATTATATTATTCAATTTCTGACGTGCGGTACTAAAAAACTGATGCGGAAAACAAATCTTCAAAATCACGACCGATAACCGTCATGTAAAGATACTTATCATCATTGAGTAGTGGACAGCTGACTCGTCGATATCGTCCTTAAATATAAATATAATTTCGAGGTACATCCACGAACACAACAGTTAAATCCTCTCAAGGGGTTCTTCTCAGTGCCTATTACCCATGTAGGAACTAGTTGCAGCCTCGACGAGATGCAATGTTTCCCGAGCTCAGTTACAACCGTCAGCATCCATGGAAGTCAGTACTATTAGGCTGTGCCACTTTAGCTTATCTGAAAGCGCCATTCAAATTCATTTATAACTAGCTTAAACCCGCGGCTCCGCTCGCGTGTTGGTTGATTATGATAGATAATGCGCGAAACGTCGAATAGATTTTTTTAAAAGAGATGTATTAAAAGAAATATATTTTTATTGCTTTATTTATTTATTCTTATATTTTCTTATTCGTATGGTTATCGTCACAGACAAAGAGCTGAAGACATTGTAGCACGCATAGACCAAAGATATGGTGTGTGGCATCACGTTTCGCTGTATGTAACCTCCTTGCTATAGAGTCGCTGGCCTTCAGTCAGAAATTTTTTTATAATTTGACGACTTTCCACCCCCTTATAGCTATCTGCATGGAACTGCTATGGTGTACAACGGGAGACTTCAGACAACAATTACACACAGACCATTCGTTTGTGTTCTGTAGTTTTCGCTGCAGAGCGAAATACTAACACACACACACACACACACACACGTAGAATTTTATATACACCGATAATTTTCCATCCCAATACACTCCACCCTTTTATCATTATCTACCCTCAAGCAACAATGCAACCAATAAAACCGTTTTCAAAGAGTAAATATAATTTTCAAAGAGTAATTATTGTTCCGAATTTCGCATTATATTCTTCAAATTACTAAATATCAACCAGATCGCTATAAAACCGTACCTAAAACAGTCCTCGGGTATAAATTAGTAACTGTAGAAATATTAAAGTCTCTGCGTCTTGTCGTTCGGACGTGGTAAGCGTACCCCGAACAGATATTCACATTAATATGTATCCGATCGCCATAAAACCGTGGCTAAAGCCTTTCCCGGGTAGACATCAGTAACTGTGCATATTTTTAGCTCTTTATGTCTTACGGTTTAGATGTGGTTAACGTACACCGAACAGACATTCACATTTATAGATTGATTTCTTTCCAATGTAAAACATAGATGTTTCATATTGCCATAACCAGAAGAAAATGTTCTAATTGCTTATTAAAACGCATATTGGTATAAATGTTTAAATTAAGAAGTTAGGGAGGAATTGACTGTCACAGACTGTAATTTATCACATTCCAACATTATTCACAATTCAAAATCATGTGCGCAAAATTTGAATGGGAAGACACACTGCAGTTCAATGATGTTTGCAGCCCCACTGCAAATGTAATTTAGTTTAGATTCTATTTCTACGACATATTTGTACAAATGTGCAATAATCGCAACCCTGAATACGGATACAACGTACATAACTTCGTCAGCATTTAAAACCACTACACCAGTAAAAGTGATGACAAAGGGCCATCACCAATAGTTAAATCGTACAAAATAAACGATGATCAGTTACATGGCATCAAGAGACACTTCAGCTACCGACATTGGGAATACTGGAAGAAATATGGTCATGAATCTATGCTAAGCAAGCATTCCAACATTAGCATCCTTGGGAAGCTACAGTAAACATCTCGCGTCATCGCTCAACACAATTGGAGCCATTGTGAAAACCGGGACGCGAAATCAATTTTTCTCCTATCGCGCTCTGGGTAACATACTGATGTTTTTCATTCGCCCTCCGTTTCTTAGTAATTAATAGGACTAGTTTAAAAGTCATTAGTGTGCGTTAAATCCATTATAAACAGCCAAATCTTGGTTATGTATCGTTAAATAAATAAGATCATAGAGCTAAAAATCTTGTTGCTATTACTAGTTAGAAATAATGTTTCCTCGTGTACGGTGGCTGGTATTTGCATTCATAAAAATGTCTTTGGGATCGCCATTAATTGATTGAAATATCGAAAAGACATTACCTCGATTGTCTCGGGTTTTGCATTTTAATCTATGGGGAGAGTAACTTCCCTCGCGTCACACGAAATGTGTACACACACCAAACACGTTTTTCATCACACACAAAATGAGAGCTTTCTGATATTATATACTAGAGTGATTAGGTATTTATAATGTGGGTCATTTTCCGATTCACATACATATGAAACACAGTAGAGCAATTTATTTTTAGGTAATCTGAAAATAAATTCACTTTTCCTATGGAAAGCAAGTTGTGTATCAATCTAGTATCCAGTAAAATGTAGCATGACCCATTAATTAATCTACACATGTATCATACGTGGCATGCAGCTCATTAGTTTATTTAACTGGTATGGGGCAGTGGAAATCTTGCTTAACACTCGTAGCCTTTTAAGTAGGTCTGTAAATTGTCGCAAATGTCTTTCCAATATGTCCCAAGCATGAAACTTCTTGGCAGATTAAAATTGTGTGCCACAACTGAGATTCGAACCTTGGACTCTACCGTCTGAGCTATCCCTCACAACTTATTTTCTCCCGATATCGCGCCTCCTGCTTTCAAAACTGCACAGATGTTCTCCTGCGAAACTTGTACGACTATCACTCCTGGAAGAAAGGATACGGTGGAGACATGGCTTAGCCACAGCCTAAAGAATGTTTCCGGATTGAGATGTCCCGGGATAGCTCGGACGTTTGCCGGGCGCCGTGGCTCAGCGCTCTCGCTCAGGAGGCTATACGCACCCCGTAATAAAAGAGCTGAGCCAAAAATTCATCGAACAACCAAGAAAATAATAAATATACCCCGAAGAAAAAAAAAATAGCTCGCCCGCCAAAGGTAAAGGACCGAGTTTGAATTCCGGTTCCGGGACACAATTTTAAGCTGCCAAGAAGTTTCATATCAGCGCACACTCCGCTGCTAAGTGTAAATTTCATTCTGTCGCAAGCATGTTTAATAGGATATATATACTATATAGGGTGTTACAAAAAGGTACGGCCAAACTTTCAGGAAACGTTCCTCACACACAAAGAAAGAAAATATGTTATGTAGACATGTGTCCGGAAACGCTTAATTTCCATGTTAGAGCTCATTTTATTACTTCTCTTCAAATCACATTAATCATGGAATGAAACACAGTAACAGAACGTACCAGTATGACTTCAAAATGTTACAGGAAATGTTCAAAATGTCCTCCGTTAGCGAGGATACATGCATCCACCCTCCATCGCATGGAATCCCTGATGCGCTGATGCAGCCCTGGAGAATAGCGTATTGTATCACAGCCGTCCACAATACGAGCACGAAGAGTTTCTACATTTGGTACCGGGATTGCGTAGACAAGAGCTTTCAAATGCCCGTATAAATGAAAGACAAGAGGGTTGCGGTCAGGAGATCTTGGAGGCCATGGAATTGGTCCGTCTCTACCAATCCATCGGTCACCGAATCTGTTGTTAAGAAACGTACGACACGTCGACTGAAGTGTACAGGAGCCCCATCGTGCATGAACCACATGTTGTGTCGTAATTGTAAAGGCACATGTTCTAGTAGCACAGGTGGAGTATCCCGTATGAAATCATGATAACGCGCTCCAGTGAGCGTAGGTGGAAGAACATGAGGCCCAATCAAGAATCAAGACATCACCAACAATTCCTGCCAAAACGTTCGCGGAAAATCTGTGTTGATGACGTGATTGCACAATTGCGCGCGGATTCTCGTCATCCCACACAAATTGATTGTGAAGATTTACAATTTTATTTCAATTTACATTTAAAGAGGAATACTATTATATGAGCGCTAACATGCAATTAAGCGTTTCCGGACACATGTCCACATAACATATTTTCTTTTTGTGTGTGTGAGGAATGATTCCGAAAGTTTGGCCGTACCTTTTTGTAACACCCTGTATATGGGGGGGGGGGGGGGGGCAGTTATAAATCGGATCGCCCAGTGTCAGCGTGATCGATTAAATCGTTGTTGATGCCTGCTTAAAGCGTGTTCTGTTCTTCCCCTAAAAGTTGATGAAACGGTTCAACTATGGTTTTGAAGACGCTATTCCTGTGTTTCGGTTTGTTAAGCTTGTCACTGATGGGCAACAACGGCATTCGAAACCATCATATGTTAGCAGTCCAGAACATCATTCATCCGTCACCACGTTGTAATCTATTGGCAGCCTGCCTCTGGCAAACAGCGTCCCAAGTTATTTCCACAGGTTTTGTCTACGGTCTTACCGCGTTCATCTGCCGAAAATAGGTTTGCGCCAATGTTTCTTCATTATTGGTGATATTGACCAACCTGTATGGTGCAACATGATGTCCTTATTTAAGGAGCAGGCGTATCCATGGACGTCTAGAAAACGGGGCGTTGAAGTGGATATTATATCGTATAGTGTTCAGGGTAACTTTCCTCCCGGTGTCCCCCACAATATCGTAGTTTACCACTACGACAGTTTGGTCAGGGTTTCTTCGGGCGAGACATTCAAGTTATCGGTCGCCTGCCGCTGTTGTTTACTTATTATGAGTGATGTAACAAATAGTACCGATAATTTGGAAAGCGACGCTATGTCCTTACTTCTTCACTGTGACGCTGTAAGGCTAGTGGCGTCTCTTTATGACAGGCACTGTCGACATAAAACAATCATCCGATTGCGATCAAACATTGACATCCTTTCTTACCGACGTTGGAAGACGTCCGTACAACGTTTACTATAGCCCCATACTATTTTACACAGTGCATAGAAGGAATTTACAAATCTTACTGCCTCTATTACATTCAATGAAGTGGGTCTGCTTTCGATAGATAGAGCTATAGGCATAGTTAACAGCAGCATTTTATGTCCAATAAATGAACCTTATCGAATCATGTCAACGTAATTCCATCAGTAATGTGTATACGGCATACACAGATAATGCAAAACCTTATTTGATGTGTATTTATTGGGCCACGTTCACCAACACCAAGCCACTTTGTAACACATTTATTGTTAAATCTTTACGTTTAGCTGTTCCTCTTATTATTCTTGATCAAGTATTACCGATGAACAACTTAACTTTATTGCAGCTCTCATCACTACAGCAAAGACAATATTTTCTCAAAACGGTTTTTCGTATACTTTCCCCTACAAACGCATCCCACTCCCTCATGGTTATCACATTTTCATCTCCAACTGCATACTTAACTACCCATTCGTATTTTCGTTTTGTAACACTACATTGTCGCCTTCTGCTTGCGTTGTCGGCATGTCGGTGTTGATTTTCAGATGAATCTGATGGTAATTCTTTCACTGAACTGTTCACATTAATCTCTTCTGTGTCCAAACTTCCAATTCAAAACGAATGACACTGTCGTTACACCACTCACTGCGACTCTCTCATCTAAGCAGAATTCTCCGTCATCTTTCCATTTCACTCATGTGACGTTCCCTATAACTTGATTGGTTCATTGAATTTCAATTCTTTCTAGCTTTTCTACTACTACCCGCTTTTCCATCACCCTATGAATGAAATGGTATCCCTTTGTTGCTAATTCAACTTTTTTCTGACAGTCATCTTCCCATTTTCAGTACATTCACAGATATCCAAACGGATAATAAATCTGGGTCTCTGGAAGTGGAAATCCGAACATCAAACCGTTTCGGGACAGGAGTTTCCATTGATTCCTTCTTCCTCATTCCTTATTATTTCAAATTTATGGGCAGTTTCGCAAGACTAATACCATAATTATACAGTTGTACGGAAAGTGAATGATGTGAAATACTGTTAACTCCCTCATCCATGTTTACATGCTTGTCGAGAGGACGAAAGTGTTTCCTTATTCCGAAGTCTTCTACCGTCATTGCTGACAACGTTTATTAAAAAGATAAAAATATAAATAAAATAAAAAGCTGTGGTTCTGGTGTAATCCAGGACTCCGGTTTTTTATTACCAGAAAAAGACTCTACACATAGACTATTCGTTTCAAGTTGAACTGTAAGTAACTATGTAATTCATTGGTTCAGACATTTTATAAGTTATAACATTGTTGCATTAATACTATACCAACAAAATAGTATTCCAAGCAATAAGTTAACGACAGTTTCACATACTAATACAATCTGAAGCACAGCCGATGGCTTCAAAGGGTACAAGACAGAGTGATACTGAAACTTTCCCTATATGTTTGATTTCCCTCCAAATCTATAAATGGGGTGTTCAGGAAACTGGGGAGTCGAGTCCATGTTTAACTTAACTTCACTGTTAGGTAATATTTATAAAGCTGCATTTAGACAATAAAGAATTTACGACAGAAAAGAAGACTGGCCATTCCATGCTATAGAGATGTAACATCCGACAGGGACCGCTTTACATAATAAGTCGTCCAGTTTTTAAAGCGAAGAAAACGGACATTCGGAAATTACTGTCTTATACTCTGCCTGTGTATAATTACATCTTTCGAGGAACCATAGCTCTAACAGAAATTAAATGAATGTGAACACATTTTCTTTGACTAGACTGATTGGCACTGGACGCAAAGATATTAGTTTTGAGTATGTTTATTTTCATGAAGATATAATACTACAATTTGTTTCATGTACTAATTTCACTTTGTGCTGTCAGTCAACTTTTTCCCCTGGTATCACATACGGCATTACAGCAGATTTTTCCGAATAGGGCGTGAATTACAGGAAACAATATCTCTCCTCTTCACGTAAAACTTCCGGGCTTAAGGCCATGGTCCACTTGTAAAACTTCCTTCAGACTTTTCGTCTCCAACTGCAAGAGAAATTTTCCAGGGTCTCCAGGAAGGCCTCCACGGAAGGCCTCTCAGCCCGGAAGTTTTACCTGAAGACAACGCCGGCCGTTAAAGATTACGTTGTATGATAAGTACTTCTTCTCTTCATGTTCAAGAAAAATGTGAAGAGATGATTTACATTAATAACCGGTATGACCTAAAGATTTACAGGGTATTGGTTTGGTGCTTTTTACTTTCATTATCTACGAAAGTACAACAAAAGTGTGAAACACAATGTATTATGAAATAAAATACAGTTCATCTAGCCTTATTGAATAGTTACACGGCATATTAACAAATGGGAAAATCGAGGCCAATTGATTTACAGTGCCAACGTAGTGTAGAGAAAATTATTTTTTCTTCTTGGGCCCTTATTATTGTGCGAGAAAGGAACACAACAGAACTCATTCGGCTACTGCAGTTACGTAACAGCTCTGACAGTATTTGTTATCTGAGGGTTGCTTCCAAACCATTTATTTTTAGCAGACGCTGATCAGATAAATTACAGTTTTATGTCATTCCCACCCAATTTTCACAGAGCTTCCCGCAGTTGTTCACGTGGAAACATGCAGTAACATGTTATCTTCTATCTTTGTTTGTGCTTCCTCTTTCTTTTTTAATCTGATTATCCTGTATGTCGGCGCACTTGCACACAATGTCCTCATTACATACGCTGACATCCATAGGCCTTAATTAGGCTGTGTTATACGTCTCTTTCTCTCTTTCCCCGTCTCTCTGTCTTTGTTCTGAGCGAGGCCACACCGTGGGTAGAACACAGAATTTTTCAGTGATTTCCCTAAACCCTCCAGGCAGATGCTGGGATGCGTTCAAATGAAAGGGCACGGCCCATTTCCTTCCCCCATCTTTAACCAAATACAATCCTACCTTGCGGCCTGTAATGACCCCGCTGTCAACTGGACGTAAAACCATTATCTTCCTTCCGAATATTTCTCTCTCTCTCTCTCTCTCTCTTTCTCCCTCTATTTCTTTGTGTCTTTCTGCAAGTCGGCTACGTTAGTCTGCCACGCAAAAGTCGGAATAATGCGTGCATTGTTTTTGTATACAAAGAGATTCGGCATTCTGTGGCACGTGTAGCTATCATGTTTCACCATGAAAAATAAAAAGAAATCCCTAATAACTGACGTTCATTGAGTGATTTAAATACGGTAGAGAGTCAATATTAAAATCTCCAACAATTACGTGCCACGTTTACAGAGATGCTTAGTATCATTTTCTGATCACAGAAATGGTCACGAACAGCTAACTGAATACTGTGGAGTAGCCGAGCGGTCTAAAGCGTCTCGCTGCGGAGCGCGCGGTTTCTCGCCGTGGAGGTTCGAGTCCTCCTTGGGGCATGGGTGTGTGTGTTTGTCCTTAGGTTAGTTTACTTAGGTTTAAGTAGGTTGCGAGCTACGGACTGATGACCACACAGTTTGGTCCGATAGATTTACAAACATTTGAACATTTGAACTACTTTAAAGACATCAATATTACCAGATGACGCTGTAAGTGATAATGGGTTAAAGAGACACATGCTCTTGATGCGCGATGCGTTTTACTATCAGCACTATATTTTACAGCAGTACGCTTCCGTAATCGAGTGGATAGCGTTGTAGATTGCCACGCAAAGGCCCGGGTTTGACACTCGGTCGGGTTGGAGATTGTCTACACTCGGGGACTGGGTGTTGTATCGTCCTCATCATCTACGCTCTGGTACCCATGTTGCGTCACCTAAAGACTTGCGCCACGAAGGTCGAACACGATGCAAGCAGGGTCTAACAACCGAAAATGCCACACAAAATCGTCAATCATCATATTCTTACAACAAATTAGAAAATCGTCATGAGTCTGATTTTATTTCGGATTTATGTGTCGCACTGCTGTATAATACTACCGGCTATGAGAATTGGTTTAATCTACGGATAAAATTTATTCGAAATTCAAGGTGGTGGAAAATGGTCAAGAAATTGTTAAATGATTATAACTTCAATTTAAAGGTTGTAGACAGGGCGGCTAGTAGCATTATAAAAATTAGGAATTAAGTTACCTCGTATGGCTAGTCGATGCTGGTTCTGCAACACCAATCTGTCGACTATGCTGAAATTCAAGTATCTTTTTATTGGTAACTTATTACTAAAGTGATTTGGAGCAGTAATAGTTGTTACGTCATCAAAATGTTCCAATGTTTGTATAGCTTATGGGACTTAACTACGGGGTCATCAGTCCCTAAACTTACAAACTACTTATGAACTAACTAAGACTAAGGACGGCACAAATATCCATGCCAGAGGGGGGATTCGAACCCCCGACCTGTTATGTCATGCACAGTCGGAATATGTAAAATAATCAGGATTATGTTGCAACAATGTGGACAAAGAATAATTTTGATGTTGACTTATCGGACTTCGAAAATAAAATAAAATGCGGCGGGATCGAATAATTGCAGGCTCTTCCGATACTGTGACTGTGAAGTAAGGAATTGCCGCTATTTACTGACGAATTTATGCAACCGATTGTACGTGATACCTTTTTACCATAATGATGTCCAAATTACTACAATATTAACTTCTTGAACATTAACGCCATGTGCATAGGGTTAAAGCTAAAATGACTAAAAACATTTTAGTAAACTTTAACCCTACTTTATTCATTATTTATCTCGAAAAAAAAATTACATTAACAGTTGAACTGAATGAACACGAATGCCACCCCCTTTCCAAGACAACGGATCTAAAGACAATGAAAACAAGTGATCATCTTGCAGACAGGAAATAATAAAGGATTGATCAGTGAGGTATCATTGCAGCGAAAAGAATGACGCTGACTTGCAGAAAAGATATTACTACTACCTACCCGATGAATCGTGAATCGTTTCAGCTGCCGAAATAAATTTAAACGAACAGAAGGCAAGAACATTAGACCTTCCCAAGAAGGTAACTGGAGTTACTGAATCATTGATTATTTCACTGAAAGACACTGTATGTAACAGTTGTTGGAAGAAAAGAACGTCTACATAGGAAATCTCTGAAAGAACCAGCTAATGGAAAGATTTTCCTACTCGTAAAAACAAAACTGGAATGAGCAGGATGTTAAGAAGAAACAGTCTCTAAAGTAAAGTACAAGAAACAAGCATTATCATTTGACAACTGCAAGGAATAACGCCAGACGTTTGTCACAACAGGATTCTCTTGCACATGCGGTCAAATGTTCATGGGCGGATACTTGTGCACGGTTCAGCTTTCTATACGTCAGTGGTGACTCGTCCTAGGTGTTCAATGTTCAGAAAAAATCACACTGACGTGTTTTACGGCCCACGTTAGATTTGTAGTTTTATAAGTTTTTGCAAACATTTTGGACCAAAATAATAATCTAAATAAAAACAATTAATTAATAAGAGTGTCTGAAACCGTTTACGAAAAATATGCCGGCCGCTTTGGCCGAGGGGACTGAGGCGCTCCAGTCACGGTCTGCACGGCCACTACGGTCGGGGGTTCGAATCCCCCCTCGGGCATGGATATTTGGGACGTCCTTAGTATAAGGTAGTTGATAAGTAGTTGTAAGTTTAGGGACTGATGACCCCGCAGTTAAGTTCCATAAGTTTAACAAACATTTGAACAATTTTGAAGAAAAACAAAATTTTAGGGAGTGAAAGGTTCCGAACCACCGACCTTTAACATCATAAAAAATGTTCAAATGTTTGTAGAGTCTACGGGACTTAACTACGGGGTCATCAGTCCCTAAACTTACAAACTACTTATGAACTAGCTATAATTAAGGACGGCACAAATATCCAAGCCCGAGGGGGGATTCGAACCCCCGACCGTAGTGGCCGTGCAGACCGTGATTTAACATCATAGTCCAACGCTTTGCCCACTACGCTACGGCTATCAATCAAAATATGAGTTCTATGGAGTTCAATGGAGGGTGTCATATCTCCGTGCAAATATGTCTCAAACGATACGAGATATGAAAAACATAACGGAGGTAAGATGTAGAAAATTTTATCCTCTACCAATTAGGTTATTCAATTTTCGTGTCAGATGATTGGTTTCGTTTGAAATTAAAATTGTATTACAAACGGATTTTTTTTTATTACTACCGTATTTTTTGTCCGAAAAATTTGAAAAAGGGAGGTTCTGGTCTCTGGCGGCCTACAATCATATCTGTAAAATTTGGTGCTGATCGGTTGAACAGTTCGTCTTAAAAACAAGTAACACGTTACGGACAGACGGACAGACTTACATTCCAAAATCGCCGTTATTTTTGTAAATATCTTTGAAACGCTACGAGATATGAAAAAAAAAAAAAAAACATAATAGAGCAAGGTTGTGGAGAATTTTGTTCTCTACAAATTCGGTTATTCAATTTTATTGTCAGATGAATTTTTAAACTATCATTCATCGAAACTTCCTGGCAGATTAAAATTTTGTGCCGGAACCGGGACTCGAACCTGGGATCTTTGTCTTCATCGTTTTCTTCTTCTATCAAATCGTTTTGTATGCGCATTCAAAGTATTTTATCGCACGAGAAACGTGTTACTGCTTGGAGACAGCATGAGTCGTAGCGCGGTCGCTTAATATAGGCGGCAGTGGCAGCAGCGTTCCATCGCGCATGCGCGCCTGAGGTTCAAACACTATTCTGAGCGCCCCTGCAGGCAGCACTTGGGCGCTCCTGTGGCAGAGACTGGCGAGGGGAAACGCCGCTTTTAACATTGGCGTTGGAGTTGGTAAAGACGCCAGATCCCGGCTACTCGAGCTCTGGCGGTAACGCACGAATGGTGCAGCGCACCTCGCATTGCGCATCGGCAAATTCTCCATTAAGGCAACATCCGCCCTTTAAATTGGTTTTTGGCGCATTTGACATTCATCAGAAATACGTCTTGCTTCGTAAAATATCTTATAACTATAAATTAAAGACGCATCAACTGTAAAAGACTTCAGAATTTCCCATTATGAATAATATTAATGTCACTTCTTTCCACCTAGCAAGAATAGCCTTATGGTTAGCGTCATCGCGTTGCGCCGTCGAAGGTAGTGGGTTCGACTCCTAGGAATTTTTTAAAACCTAAACTTCTGTTTAACAGATACGGTAACAATAGAGACGTTACTATTGTTACTTGCACCATATCTTTGGACGTTTTAGCAATGCGTCCCGAATTGGGAGTAAATGACATTTATACTCTTTGTTGTAAAAAATATTTAACTGTTAGAAAAAGATGTGGGGTAGAGCAGTCTTTACGCAAACGTAAGGTGCGCCTCAGTTGCACAGTGGTAGAGTGTCAGACTACGAATCCAAAGGTCGCGGTTACCACGTCCAAACAGGACCATGCCTTGTAAAGCACTGTGGTGTTCAAACCAATCTTTGGATTGTTGACTGCTTTACCTATTTAAGGTTCGGAGGGGCGCTGCTTACAGTGGCACTTGACCTGAAAGTAGCGATTTTCTTCATCGTAACAGATAAATTTCGTTACAGTTACTTCAAAGTGTAATCAGTTATTGTATTTTATTGTTCGTGTACATACTCATATGTTCTTGGTGTTTATTGTCAAAGAAAAATGAACAACGTTCAGTATCTTTTAGAAATAAATTACTCAGCTTTAAGCTTGGAACAAAAGTGTTAAATAATGAAGCTTGGTAGACGGACGCCCCAGCTGTAGTTGGAGTAAGCGCAAACAAGCCGAGGTAAGGCATTCTGCAAATCTTTTAAAGAAAATATATCTAAAGGGGGAGGCGCGCTGTATTTTCTGTTTGGACGCCGAGGAGGGGTTGAGGGTTGTTTGGGGTGGTGCCACTATCAATATCCGGCACTTAAAGGAATGAACCCCCAAACATCTGAAGCACCAGGCGCAACTGATAAACGTATTGAGTTTCAAACAGTAATTCCTGTTAAATAAGTATTTACTAAATCACGAGTTTCATTACACAGAACAACAGAGTGAAATCAACGTATGTACCTTTTAAAAACAATGTTTAAGTGGATACGTTCAACGGAAGCCCATTACTATTAAACCAATGCGTATATATACTTTTAACAGAAGCCCAATACTGTTAACGCAATGTGTATAGATACTTTTAACAGAGTTTATTTTTCACCATGTTAAATGTAACATCACACAACTCCTTCCCCAGTTACAATGTTGAATTTGTTTGGAAAGTGCTCTGTGCAACCTTATTGCTTATATTGTTGACGAAACAGTTTATGGAAGCTAATTGTTTTCTTGAAATCATCCTGTCTACGCTGCAACGATAATTTGAATATCATATGGAGAGCTTTTCCTTTTTTTATTATTTATTTATAACAATGGTATTAGTAGCTGACTGCAGATCTGTTGTACTACCGCCAACTTACATTTCGTCTGAGGAAGCAAAGGAAAAGATTCGACAAATTAGGAGTCATATGGAGATGTAAGGGCATTCGTTTTTCCATCGCTATATCTAAGTTTGGAAGAGAAAAGGAAACGAGTGGTAGTTATGTGTGGTATCCTTTGCCAAGCACCTTATTATCATTAACACAAAGGTGTATTTTATTAGCTGACAGTTTGCAGTGAATAAAATAAATAGGGAAAGCTGAAACTTTGTGTTAGACCGGGATTCGAACCCCTTTTCTTCAGTTTCCTTATCGCTCGAACTGACTACTGCGCCACCTTGACACAGAGATCATTACGAATGCACGGGTGACATCAGTACAGCTTACGCGAAAACCAAAATTTCTGTTTATCCAAACACTACTGAGGTAGTTGTTTCAAAAAGGACGTTGCGTACACGTTGTCAATAGAATATGAAATTCGTGGCGTGCGGATATACTGGGCCTGCGAGTTAAGCTGACCTGTCTTTGAGACCCATAGATAAAATTTTTAAAAGCCCGCAACATATACAGGCCGATATTGTGGTATCAGCTCAAAAGTCACTTAGTAAACCTCTTTCTATCGGAGCTTTTTCAATTGTCTCCCGGCCATTGTAAATAAGCTTAATAGAAAACTTGTTTTCAATAAGGTAGTTGTCACAAAAGCGATTAAAAACAATTCTATTTTCCTGATATCGGACGCTGATTACATTAGTAAGACTTTGGATTTATTCCAATCTAATGGTATAGTAGAAGCCATAAAGAACCCACTTCCTAAATTTGTTGTCGAGTTAAAAAAATTTGTGAAAGATGCCAACTTTCTCTTTAACACTGATTACGCTAAAAATAAGCAAATCTGTATGAACCCAAACCCTCTGTGCTTAGATCAGAAATCAAGCTCCACAAATTTATTTTGTCTATACGTCCTATTATAGACGGATGTCAAGGTCCAAATTACAAGTTTAACAGTCTCTGTTATTCTAAACTAAAAGAACATGGTACTTTAAAAATAGATATGAACTGGCAATATTGCTTATGGATACTAGGATCCCAGAGGAAGCAGTAATGGCGTCCCTAGATATAACAAATTTGTACACAAATGTGCCAGTGGAGGAGACGATGGATTTCTTAGATTAAATCATATAAAACACATGAAGCTTGCTGCAGGGGAAATACTTGAATTACTGGAGCTACTGCGCTTAACTCTTGCAATCAATTGTTTTACTTTTAACGGTGAAACATAACTGCAAAAAGATGGACTGGCAATGGGTTGTTGTCTGTCAGGCTTGTTGGCAGATACCTTCAATAATAACCCCGAAAGAAAAATTTTTGTAGATCATGGGTCAGTGTTTGATAAAATTATTTTATATCGTAGATATGTAGACGACATTTTATGGCTACTTAGAGGCACGGAATCAAACGTAGCCAATGTGGCAGGACTTTTCTATCTACTAAATCCCTAAATACACTACTGACCATTAAAATTGCTGTACCATAAAGAAATGCAGATGGTAAACGGGTATTCATTGCACAAATATGTTATACTACAATTGACATGTAATTACATTTTCACGCAATTTGGGTGCATAGATCCTGAGAAATCAGTACCCACAACAACCATCTTTGACCGTAATAACGGCCTGGATACGCCTGGGCATTCAGTCAAACAAAGCTTGGACGGCGTGTACAGGTACAGATGCCCATGCAGCTTCAACACGATACCGCAGTGGTAGTGGCTGGCGTATTGTGACGAGCCAGTTGCACGGCCACCATGGATCAGATGTTTTCAATTGGTGATAGTTCTGAAGAATGTGCTGGCTAGGGCAGCAATCGAACATTTCCGGATCCACAACGGTCCATACAGGACCTGCAGCATGCGGTCGTGCATTTTCGTGTTGAAATGTAGGGTTTCGCAGGGAACGAATGAAGAGTAGAGCCACGGGTCGTAACACATCTGAAATGAAACGGCAACTGTTCAAAGTGCGTCGATGCGAACAAGAGGCGACTGCGACGTGTAACCAATGGCACCCCATACCATCACGCCAGGTGATACGTCAGTATGGCGATGACAAATACACGCTTCCAATGTGCGTTCACCGCGATGTCGCCAAACACTGATGCGACGTTTTGCCATTCGTGCACCGACGTTCGTCGCTGCGTACACCATCGCAGGGCTCCTGTCTGTGATGGTCTGTGAGCTGATAGTCCATGCTGCTGCAAACGTCGTCGAACTGTTCGTGCTGATGGTTGTTGTCTTGGAAACGTCCTCATCTGTTGACTCAGGGATCGAGACGTGGCTGCACAATCAGTTACAGCCATGCGGATAAGATACCTGTCATCTCGACTGCTAGTGATACGAGGCCGTTGGGATCAAGCATGGAGTTCCGTATTGACCTCCTCCCCGATTCCATATTCTGCAAATAGTCATTGGATCGCGACAAACGCGAGCAGCAATGTCGCGATACGATAAACCGCAATCGCGATAAGTCACAATCGTACCTCTATCAAAGTCGGAATCGGTATGTATTCCTCCTCCTTACAGGAGGCAAAACAACAACGTTTCACCAGGCAACGCCGGTCAACTGCTGTTTGTGTATGAGAAATCGGTTGGAAACTTTCCTCATGTCAGTAGGTGTCTCCATCGGCGCCAACCTAGTGTGAATGCTCTGTAAAGCTACTCATTTGCATATCACAGCATCTTCTTCCTCTCGGTTAAATTTCGTGTCTGTAGCAAGTCGCCTTCGTGGTGTAGCAATTTTAATGGCCAGGAGTGTACATTTTACATTAGAAGTAGAAGCAGGTAAGAAAATTAACTATTTAGAGTTAAATATCACCAGAGAACCATCAAGTGATTGTTTAGACATCTTTAGGAAGCCTTAAACCACTGATGTCATTATAGCAGAAGATTCATGCCACCCACGCGCACGTTCTTTTGGCCAATGTTCAATACATTAGCTAAACTGGACCTTAACCCAAAAGTGAACAAAGAGAAAGACTGATACAGTCACACATACAGGAATTAGTAACGGGTACACCAAATGCATGATACGAAGTATCAAAAATCAGTTTTCAATAAGAGAAACAGACCTCAGCCGACACCACCTACGAATCAAATTATATTTGCATCCATGACTTCCACAGGAAGTGTCAGTGTAATGATCGCTAATGCTTTCAGAAAAGCTAACTTAGAGATAGGTTCCCGAACAGACAATAAACTTTAAACAATGTTGCGTACCTCAGTTAACAATAAGCTGGATAACTACAAAAAATCTGGAAGTCATGAAATTACGTGTGGTTCATATGATAGTGTGCACGTAGGAGAGACTGAACGTGATTTTTCTGTTAGATTTAGAGAACACTGCAATACAAATAACACAGCTATGGGATATCATTTGAATGATAAGAAACTCAGGTTCCGTAGAAAAATCTCTAGAAATTCTGCACATAGAACCAAAAGGCTTGAATCTAGAAGTTTTGGAAGCTATTGAAACTTCTAAAAGCTACATTGAAAATCCAGAAGGAATTCTTAATGATCAAATCCGTTCCCAGAGAAAGTGGTTTTTCGGCATGAACTATTATGAATAACGACAGCATTTTCCGGATTCTGTGTACATCTGAATATAACAGCACCATTATTTCTAAAAATATCTGAAAAAATTTTTAGGAAGGCAAAGCTTTAAGGGACAACAGTGTAAATGTGAACAAAATGCGAAAAGCTGGGTGGTCTATTTTCTTTCATTAGTTATCTACTGATGACAAACCCATACATAACTTGTGTGACATATCATGGTGCAAATACAAGCAAGTTGAGAATCACACATGCAGAGTTTACCTAAGGCCGTATTAAAATGAATGAAATGAATGTTAAGAGGCGAGGTACGGGCAGAAAATATGTCGGGATATCTCAGCGGCAGAGCTCTTGCAAGCGAAAGGCGAAGGTCCAAGGTTCCAGTTCAGGTTCCGGCACACAAATTTAATCTGTCAGGAAGTTTCAAAGTTGTTTAGCAGAGCCATAACTTCAACGAAAGTATCTTCTTGGAAAAACGCAAAACCTAAAGGAAGCTAAAAGTCTCTGATACGAAAAAGAAGCCCCCCAAGACAACATTTATTACCGTAACTACTGTTCAAACTGCAGCATGTGCTTGTTGTTTAATTTTCCACTGTGGCAGTCTTGACAGACTACGAACACTACAGAGGCTAGGGTTTGGTCCAAAAGATTTCACTCTGTAAATATTCAAGTTAATCCATAACAAGAGAGCTGCTGCAGTTGACATTGTTGCTACTCAAATTGAAAACCAGGTTATCCACAAAAAAAAAAAAAAAAAAAAAAAAAAAAAAAGGCAGAGAAAAGGCTGCTTGATGATGAAGAAGAATACGGATATGGCTTGCAGTAGCACACACAAATAGGGAAAGGACTAAGTCAAACCTTGTCAAACTGTTTTCCATGATTTACATTTTGCAAACTTTGAATACTTTTCACTCACAAACCAACAACATTTGAGTACACAAATTTTTCATGAAACTTGTCGCTATTATAGCGAAACAATCTGTACAAGGATTTTTATTTAATGCAAAAGTACGGTATTGTAAGAGAATTTTCCCTAAGGTTTGGTGTAATTTTTACAGATTTTTGGAGAATGGTTAAAATCCAGGAAAAGAAGTTACTTAATTTCTGTTCCACAGATACTTGTATTAATGATTAATCAAACATTGCACAAAAATAGTCAATTTCATTCCGATAGATATCTTGAAAGTATAACTTTTCAACTCACATCATCGAAAATCTTTATATTCTATATAATTAAAAACGTGTGACACCAAAAGGCATGCGATTTTATTGGTGTATGCATATAACATTTCTTAACAACTTTGCCGAATTTAGTTACAGAGTGTTAAAAACTTTGGAATTCATAAAAAAAGATTCATATGTATTGTAATTTAGCCCACATCCCCTTTAAAAACTTAAATACACTTTCAATGTTGTCAGCATAGGTACTTAATTATACATTTTTCTTTTAATTCGTGAATATGAAATATTTTCACCTAGTGTTTATCACATTGTCACATTCATTCTTCTCGACCCAAAATTTGAGTGAATTGACCCATGAAATGTAGGAAACATTCAAAAATAGTTTTTATTTGATGGACATTGTTATTAGTTTCACGAGAGAAACACAAAACTAACTGTATACAGTTTGGGGTCAGTGCACTCCTAGATATCTCGTGATCCTCCATTGCGATGTTAAAATTATTCCCAGCACAGTACAGGACAACTGTAGCGTCCCCTGGTGAAACTATATTAATAGTAAGTGACGCCGTATTGAATTATAATATAAAGTGCACTGATGTCAAAGATAAAGTGTCACCAAGTACGTCAATGAACTCTTTTTTGTTCAACAAAGAAATTTTAATATCGTCGTGAATCTTATTTCAGCTCTTTGTTTGAGTACTATTTAAATAACTGTACAATGTGTAATTTTTCTTGTCTTATCTCGTTCCTGTGCGTGTCATGTCGTGATTTTAAAGGACGATATTATTATAATTTAGTGAGAGGAGCTGTTAAATTGTTTTTTCTCAACAATAGTAATCAAGGTCTGTTAAATGATTGTAGTCAGATATGATCTACAACAGAAATATTAAACAGTACATTGTGTTCTTCAAATTAACAGCAACCATAAATTTTTTTAACCATTTTCAGAATTTTTAGCTCCAATTGAGCATCTTCAACATCAGCCTCTGAAGTGCAGACACCGACCGCCATTTCAGAGTAAATTCTAGTAACTAATTATTAAATGATTAAGGAACGGGTGTTGAAATAAAATAGGACTTTTAAGAATTATTTTTTAGCGTGGACGACGATCATGGACAGCGGTGGATGAAATTGTAATGATACAGATCTTAATGAAATTTCCATAAGTAGGTCTACGGAACAAAATTAAGTGAATCATATAAGTGGTTTTTTTTCTGTATTGTGGCGTAGACAGATCTCGAGTTAACAAAATTTATATTACTTATAAGCAATTCTGATGCTTAAAATTATCGCAGACTGAGTCTAGCCAGTGATTAATGAAACCTTTTATTTTATTGTATGCAAACGTAGGCTTCCGCGGCAGTTGTCACTATCAATAAAATTCTTCTGGGTATGACACCGCGTCGTTATTTTATAAACTCTACCGACGTTCCTGATGAAGGCCGCCTGCAACAGTGACCGAAACGTCGGTACAGTTTATAAAATGACGACGCGGTGTCATACCCGGAAGAATTTTATTGATACTTTTATTTTATTATTTTTCAATATACTGTTTGGTCAACTTTTTACGTAATACTTACGAATACATAAAGCCTTAAATAGTTTATTAAAATCAGTTCTTTGGCAATCTATTAGCAATAAAAAAGGATATCATAATTCAGTAATTAATGGGTCAGCAAATTCCAGTTAATGTAACAGTACAGCACAGTTAGTATTTTTTTTTCTTTTTAATTTGTATTCGGTAGAACGCCACACAACATACAAGAGAGGCTGAACGTTTCGAAAACATGACTGGAAAACAAAATAAGGGACATATGGCGGCAGATACCGTATAGTCCGATTGAAATGTCTCGCTAGTTGACAGTTCACGCGCTGGAGCTACATTCCTCCAATCAGAGTGCTCAACGTCACACCCGAACCGGTCGTTGTTGTCAAACTGCCACAAATGGTCACTTCATTCCGAATTCCAACCCTGGCTTTCTTTCTTTTGTGTTTTAATTCCAATTTATACTATGCCTCTTTCATTTGGCATTTTATCACCGAAACACACCAAAAACAACAAACTCGTAACAATGTTAATGAAACACACTCGTCCATACAGAAGCATATGTTGTTATGGTCTTGTCCGGAGACTGGTTTGATGCAGCTCTCCACCCTACTCTATCCTGAGCAAGCCTTTTCATCTCCTCATAAGAACGGCAACCCACATCCACTTGAATCTGATTACTATACGCGTCTCTTGGTCTCCCTCTGCGATTTTTACCCCACACACTTCTGTCCAATGCTAAATTGACGATTCCCCGATGTCTAAGAATGTGTCCTACCAAGCGATCCCATTTTTTAGCCAGGGTATGCCAAAAATTCCTTTTCTCACCAATTCTGTTCAGTACTTCTTCATTGGTTATGCGATCTGTAAAAAGGCTTATTTTCGCTCAGCAGTACATAGACTCCTCAAATTGCCCCTACAAGATAATGAAGTAAAAAAGGAACTTAACTGGCTGCGAAATATAGCACGGAATAACGGCTATCATAGCATGATCGTAGACGAGATTTTTAACGTGGCCAAATCAAACAAAAACCAAGTGAGCCAAAATATGGAACCGGGTAAGAAACACTTTGTATCATTCCCCTTCAATGGCAAAGTCACGTATAAACTAAGTAATTTGTTTAAAAATTGTAACGTGCAAATTGCGTACAAATCACAACCATCACTTCTGCTTCTTTTAATACATGACATAAATACAACGCAGGACATATATCAAAACGGGGGCATATACAAAATTCACTGCTCCGATTGTATTGCATACTATATCGGGCAAACAGGACGCAACTTCAAAACGCGTTACAAAGAACACACAGAACTCGGCAGAAAAAACGCTGAAAGCAGATCCACTTTCGCTGCTCACCTTATACGCAACAGTCAAAAGGTACACAGTATCGAAAACAACCTGACAATACTCCACAAAATGAAGAAAGGCTATTTCATGGATTTTTATGAAGAGGTTGCTATAAACACTTACCTAAAAAAGTCCAAGGAAGACACGCTTAACGAGCAATGCAATTTAAAGAATACTAATTTCTTAGATATATGCCGCCCAGTAATTGACAAAATTTTAGAAATGCTCCGCAAGTTCATGGCTGTTTTTGAAATACGTACGTACTACTGTTTGTAAACAGTACAATGTAAGCAATCAACGACGCGTCCAAACAGCTCTGGAGCCCGCACCAGCGTTCCTGGTTCAAATTTCGCTCGCTAGAGGCCGACCCTCAACTATCGGCCTGGACGCCTCGTTTGTTGCAATCATTTTACATTTCACAACCTAAGAATCTTTGTACCTTGTTTAAACAATACATTCAACTTTAATGTAAACTAAATTGAATACAATTGGTCTTAAGCTAAATTATTATACTTCCTGTATTAAAAATTTTTAAATTGACGACTCGCCCACTTTTCACATAGCCTCATTGGCCGCTACATGATCCGTTTTTTATCCTAACTGACAATTGTAATATTTTACTATTGGTCTTTACATTTTATCAGCTAATGTTTATAATTTTAAGTGTGCAATGATGTAATGTTTATATCAGAACATGCCGACTATAATGTTTTGGAATGTTAAAAATGACACGCCCATTTTTCTCATGTCGCCATTGGGCGCCAAAAGTTTTAAAATATCTCAGTTCTATTGTTTTAATTACTTGACGTTGCTTTCTCTACGGCATAACGTAAGTTTCCTTCTGCTTCTGTACAGTACCTTTTTACATATGTAACATTCTATCTTGTACCACGTAATTTTTGTAAACTTATTGCTACACATTATATGCCGGTCTGTCACACTTGAAATTGGCCTAACATAGAGGCCGAAACCGGTAGTGTGGGCTTAAATAAAGCACCAATAAATGCAACTGGAGCTGGACTTTCATTAAATTTGAACCACAGTTGCGGCAACAGCAACCATCCAGTGATGGAGAAACTAATAATTCGTAGAGTTGCTTTTCTTGTCCCCAAATGTCTCTTTTATTTTCCTGTAGGTGGTATCTACTTTTCCCCTTCTTATACATTCTTCTACAGATTTGCATGTGGCTTCTAGCCACTCCTGCTTAGCATATACTAGAAGCAAATACTACTGAATCTGGATTCCATCGCACAAGCTGTGCTGTAGCGTCACGTGTACAGGGTGAGTCATAAATTAGAAAAAAATGATTCGTCAAAGTTGTCACACAGTGAGCTATAAACGTAAATTCGTTTTCCACATGTTCCTATGTCAATAAATGACAATGCAATTGAATGGTAAAAATCTGGAAATATGGACTTTTGGGTGTTACTGTGTACCGACATTGGCCAAGGGGACACATCGGCAACAGGGGACAAGTTCCTTTCCCTACGTCACCTAGCCGCTATACATAATACCGGCCAGCGAAAACGGTAGAAGATAGATTCGCAGTGTCACGCAGATCGTCGCTTAACGCCGCATGCCTCGCCTTCTCGTGACGGGTAGACGACCTACAACACTAGCATGTTGTGCCATGTAGCCGATCTGTCCCCTGGGGCGATGTCGGCGTTCAGTAACACCCGAAAGTCCACTTCATATTTCCATATTTTTACCATTCAATTGCATTGTCAATTATTGAATAGGAACAAGCGGAAAACGAACTAATTTTTGTACCTCAGTGTGTGACAATTTGCACGACATATTTTTCATCATTTATGACTCGCCCTCTACATTTATTATAATCAGAGGGATAAGCCTTCTTTAAATAAGCTGAACATCGCTTACACGAAGCAGAAATTTTTGAATACTCGAATTCAACGCTGCCAGAAAATAAGGCTACGTTTTCAGGTGTCGTGTAGCGTAATGGTTGGGCTATGAGTTCGAATCTCCATTTTGAATGTAATCGAAATTGTTTTCTTCCAGTTGTTTATATTTGACACTCTGCCGCGTCGATTTCGTATTTGCATTGATTTTCGTATTTTTTCTAATTTTTCAACCAATCATTGTATTATCGGTTGAAATCTACCTGTGTCGTTTAAAACATGTAACTGTAACAACGTGGAAGAATCGCCAGCAACTATGTAACAGAATGCCAAGCTAAACTGCTCATAGTGTTGTGACATAACAGTGCCCGGACCTTTCGTCGGATAGTTACGTTATTTAAACAGACAGGAAGTGTTCAACCACAAGTGAAACGTCCACCACGACCTGCAACAAATAATGATACCCAAGTAAGTGTTTTAGCTGCATTTGCGGCTAATCCACACATCAGTAGCAGACAAATTGAGCGAGAATCTGGAATCTAAAAATAGTTGGTGTTGAAAATTCTACATGAACATAAATTTCATTCATACCACATTTCTATACACCAGAATTTGCACGGAAAAGACTTTGAACGTCGTGTACAGTTTTGCTACTGGGTTCAAAATAAATTGCGGGACAATAATAGATTTTTCCCCTCCTGTACTGTTAGTGACGAAGCGTCATTCAGAAACAGAGATAACGTAAACCGGCATAATATATACTATTGGGCATTAAAAAATCTACGATGGCTGTGACAAGTGGAACATCAACGACCTACTGGCCCCTACATTATCAATGGCAATCTAAATGGTGCAATGTAAGCTCATTTCTTACGTAATGGTCTACCGATTATACTACAGGATGTTTAACTGCATGAAACAATGGCGATGTACTTTCAACATGATGGATGTCCGGCACATGGCTCGTGTGCAGTTGTAGCGGTCTTAAACGGGATATTTAATGACAGGTGTATTGGTCATAGAAGCACCATGTCATGGTCCGCACGTTCACCGGATCTTACATCCACGGATTTATTTCTGTGGGGAAAATGGAAGGATATTTGTTATCGTGATTCACCGACAACGCATGAAAACATGTTTCAGCGCATTGTCAACGGATATGACAGCATTACTGAAGGCGAAATACCCGCTGTTGAGAGAATTTCGTTACGCATATTGCCAAATACATTGAAGCTGAAAGACATTATTTTGGGCATTTACTGAAGTAATGCGGTAATTACAGGTAATAACGCTGTAACAGCATTCTTCCTCATAGTGTATGATAATTTAACAAAAGTACATGTATTACATTGGAACAACCGAAATAAACTTGAAAGGTACCTGCGTTCTGTGTTTTGCCTAAAAAAAAAAAAAAAAAAAAAAAAAAAAAAAAAAAAAAAAAAAAAAAAAAAAAAAAAAAATATCTACCTTTTTCCCACTGTTCGTCTAAAATTGAGAGCAATGTGTTTGTGAATATTGTAGCGCCATCTATCAAAAAGCGACAAAAGTGTTCCAAATTAAACATTCATATTTATTTACGTACTAGAATAGTAAGTAATAAAAATGGGGATGCCTATTTTTTTAAAATGCTGTTGATATCGTTTTGACATATGGCAGCGCCATCTAGCGGGCAAGTCATAGCGCTATGTTTTCCCCCTGAAAAGTTTTATTCTTTGTAGTTGTTTCGTCTGATGCTTATTTCGTGAGATATTTGGCCCGGTCACTACCAGTGGACCACCATGTATACTAACGTCATTTGTGAAGTCATCCGCCGTGTTTGTGTGATGCCCATAACCCTCCGCTGGGCACGTTGGGAAAGTTACGTAACTTGGCACTTGGTGTCTTTCAAGACCCCAGTTCATTGTACTGAATCAGTGAATTTATTGTTGGTTTTTGTTATCATTTCTTTGTGCTAACATAAATTTGTTATATTACACACTGCGTTTGGTTTTTAAATCGTATATATTAATAGAAATTATTCAATTTTTCGAGAGAATATTCAAAATAATGCATTATACAATAATTTTGTTACTTTTCTTTTTAATACAATCATTTTATTTATTTTTACAATTAACAAATAGTTTTATTCTTACATATTACGCATTTTAGGACATATCACTTCCTTCATGCTGTTAAATACAACTATTTTTTTAGGATTCCCTATGCATAGCGATTCAATTTATTGCCCTTGGCACAACATAGACCACTTAGACATTTTTATCACATTCTAACCACATCTTTGTTGACCAAGCTCTTTTTCACAAGAAAATCTGTCCATTCAGTAGAAAAGCATTTTTAGGATCGCTCACCAACCATTTTTAGCAGGTTTGCTTTTAATTTATTGTCTAAATTGACGCTTTCCCCTAAATACAACTAGCTGTTCGTCAACAGTTATGTCAAATCTGAAAATGTATACGGAAGGTTGACGGGAAATGAACATATCCCCAACGTCTCTCAATGTAACTAAGCCACGGCGGACTGGACAAGCGCATTGAGGCGCGAGGCCGTTTCGTGTACGGGGTTCGAATACCCACTCGGGCACGGATTCTTGGGCTGTCTATAGTATAAGTTAGTTCATAAGTAGCTTGTAAGTTTAGGGTGTGATGACAACGCAGTTATGTCCGATAAGCTTTACAAACATTTGAACATTTTTGAATGCAGCTATCATGAAGCCTACGTGCAGCTCTTGTTTCCTTATTGTCAAATCTGAGGAAACTTGTTGCACTGGAAATAGGCCTCCCATGTCCCTCGTTCACTGTTCACTCACGTCTTCCACTCCTTATCTAAAGGCCAGACTCGGCGTGTCCTGCGTGTTCACCGCTTTAGAGAACCCCTTCTTTTTAACAGATACGGGAACAACAATGACTTTTGGATTGTTACTTGCCACATATCTTTGGTCGCTTTTGCGAATGCATCGCGATTTTGAGGGTAAACAACATTTATACTCTCCGTTGTAACAAATATTAAACTGTTTGAAAAGAGGTTGGGAAGAGCAGCCTTTGCGCATGCGTAAGGTTAAGAGGCGGCCCCACTATCACGTTTCGGCCCCGTTCGGAAATATCGTAGATTCGGTACTGAAAGAAGTGAACGCGCAGTAAACTGAAGCCACAGCCGCCATTGCTATAAGCTCCAGAAAATGTAAGAAAACCAATGTAGGCTTCTAATTCTTCCCCATATAATTCCTTCTATATCTTTGGTGTACTAGTAGGATAATCTTGATTCCACTAGTATTTAAATTCTAGACTCTACACTCTCTTACCACGACAGAAATTATTTCTGGGGTAATTGGAAGGTTAACCTAATAAAGTCAACCATCATCCGCTTCCTTTACGTCAACACTGCTGTGTACAGCTCAACAAGCGAGTAAGCTTCATTGTCAATTTCAGTGAGAATACTGAATGAGCTATAACAGCTGGGATCGTTGAAGACCCTAAGTGGCTATTTCCTTTGATCTCTAAGTAAAACCTAGGAGCACCAAGGTACTTTATGTTACACAGAGCACCAAGCAAGGGGAAACTTTCTCCACGTTATGTATTTTAAGTAATACTGTTTCCAATGTAAGATGACTGTCAAGAAAAAATCAGCACCATGCCCTCCCCCTCCTCCACCTCCCCCTATGATTTAGTCCAAGAAGAAGTCAAGCGGAAACTTTGAATTTTCGTTGAACGCAACTGCCCATAACCTCACTTTCTTTTGGTGGGACAAATTTATAATAATCACTGCTAGATGTGAGCTCCACAACAACCTCCTCTCCCATTCCCCACCTTGAATTTGGAAGGAAAGTACATCACTCTGTGGCAAGACACAATCGTGTGAAGACATTGACCCTAGTAGCAGCAACCATTGGACGTAAGCATTGTTTATAAACATTCATGGATAATTCTAAATTTGAATTTCCAAGTATACGCAATATTTCATTATGGCACAGATGGAGGACGATTGTGTGATCCTGGGCTTACCCTGCTGGCCATTTTGTACCGGAACTAGTCATCTAGCCCCCTCGGGCATGGATATTTGTGCCGTCCTAGTTTGTAAGTAGTTCAGAAGTAGTTTGTAAGTTTAGGGACTGATGACCCCGTAGTTAAGTCCCATAAGATTTAAAACATTTTAATTTTTTAGTCATCTTGATGACGACATTGTGGCTTTGCCATATTGATGCCCATATGGCTGAAAAGGAGGGACGACATCTGACAACACTGCACTGTTAATGATTCACCTTGGTGGTTGTAGGTAAAACAGCAGTGGCGCCGCCAGGACTTGGTTCTGGTAGGGAAGCTAAATTTACTTTTTATAATTTAATCAATTTTACTACAAAAACAATTGCACACGAAATAAAATGAGTAGGCTCGCATTAATTTGAAAGTGGCCGAGGAGCAAGATGGTGGAAATGTAGTGTATATAATCAGCTTATAAATGAAGCAGCTTGTATGTTACTAGCAAAAGAGAGAGCTCTTTACAGTTTAATTAACTTGAGACTCTATGTGTAAAAATTAACTAAAATAACTCTGTTGTTGTCAATAAGGCCCACAGTGACAGCAGCACACCTTCTCACTGGCGGCATCATGTTGACGACCCATTGTCATGTTGACTTGTGATTGCCAAATCATAGTTTGTTGTGATTTATTACATGCGTACTATTACGAATTCCCGGTGCTCACCCCTTTAAAAAAATTAAAAATTAAAACAATTAAAAATTATAAAAATAAAAACCTCTGGGAAGTGGTTGGGGTGAGGTTCTTCAGCCCCATTAGTGCCACCCCCCTCCAATGGCTTCGCCACTGTAAGACAGTTAAGAATTACAGTCGCATTGATTAATAGCCTAGGGCAAAATGTGCCTTTGGACATAAAATTTCTATATTTTAGTTGCAGTTTTTAAAATTATAACCATATAAATGTACAATGTAGTACTTTATAATGTGAAAGACAAAAAGAAAAATACTCAAAAACAAAGAATGATTCTTAGTATCATTTTCAATAAAACATAAATGTATGGGCCATTTTTCCCTGTCATTAGTGTTTGTATGGTTAAATCATAAAATATGGAATAGGCAATAGGTTTTTTAGCTTAATAGTCATGCAGATCATCACTACAAGAGAGATGTTAGGGACCATGAGTGTTATAACATCAATATGTAATGAAATGCAAAACAAAAAATTGTAAGGGGCCTGAAAAGACACCACGTGCCCAGCAGAGGGATAACTGAGTGGCAGCCGGGAGCCTATGTGGCAACACTGTTATGCCACAAGACCAAAAAAAGAAAGGATCAACCAGCAAGTAATTGTAAGTAGGCCTTAGTTAATTGTGACGAATTAATCAGGTGAGTGATAGGTTGTGTGTGATGGCCGCTCGGGAGGGATAACCGAGTGGCAGCCGGGAGCTTATGTGGCAACACTGTTGTACAACATGACAAAAAAAGAAAGGGTCATCCAGCAAGTAATTGTAAGTAGGCCTTAGTTGATTGTGACGAGTTAATCAGGTGAGTGATAGGTTGCGTGTGATGGCCGCTCGGGAGGGATAACCGAGTGGCAGCCGGGAGCCTATGTGGCAACACTGTTGTGTCACATGACCAAAAAAACGAAAGGGTCAACCAGCAAGTAAATGTAAGTGGGTTGTAGTTAATTCTGAAGAGTTAATCACGTGAGCGATATATTGCGTGTGACAGCCGCTCGGGTGGGATAATCGATTGGCAGCCGGGAGACTATGTGGCAACACTGTTGTGCCACAAGCACAAAAAAAAGAAAGGGTCAACCAGCAAGTAATTGTAAGTAGGCTGTAGTTAATTCTGAAGAGTTAATCACTGATCGATAGGTTGCGTGTGACGGCCGCTCGTGCAGGATAACCGAGTGGCAGCCGGGAGCCTATGTGGCAACACTGTTGTGCCACGTGACCGAAAAAAAAGAAAGGGTCGACCAGCAAGAAATTGTAAGAAGACCGTAGTTAATTCTGAAGAGTTAATCACTTGATAGATAGGTTGAGTGTGACAGCCGCTCGGGCAGGATAACCGAGTGGCAGCTGGGAGCCTATGTGGCAACCCTGTTATGCCACGTGACCAAAGAAAAGAAAGAGTCAACCAGCAAGTAATTGTAAGTAAGCCGTAGTTAATTCTGAAGAGTTAATCACGAGAGTGAAATGTTGCGTGTGACGGCCGCTAGAGTGGGATGACCGATTGGCAGCCTATGTGTCAACAATGTTGCGCCTCATGACCAAAGAAAAGAAAGGGTCAACCAGCAAGAAATTGTAATTAGGCCATAGTTAATTTTGAAGAGTTAATCACAGAGCGATAGGTTGCGTATGACGGCCGCTTGGGTGGGATAACCGAGTGGCAGCCGGGAGCCTATGTGGCAACACAGTTGTGCCACATGACCGAAAAAAAAGAAAGGGTCGACCAGCAAGAAACTGTAAGAAGACCGTAGTTAATTCTGAAGTGTTAATCACGTGACCGACAGGTTGCGTGTGACGGCCGCTCGGGCGGGGCGTCAGCGCGGGGTGACAAGTGCGCCAGATTGTGATCCCCTGGCACCTGCTGCCTGCTGCCAGCACCTGCTACTCCTTGGGCGAGGCCGGGATTGTCACGCGAGCGGCGGCGGCGGCGTCAGCGTTCGCGTGCCGAGGGCCCGTTACTTATCTGCTTCCGGCCCGTTAAGTGCCGCTGGTAATCGCCTCGGGCGAGTGGGTTCCGATGTAAGTCCGCGCCGCAGATCTGGGTTACAGGGTTAACTGCTGTCTAAATAAAGGCAACGTTCGCACTCCGCCGCCCTAACAGTTATCAACGGCAATTACGGCAGTAATCTTTTAATGGAAATGGTTGCTCTTAATCGCTTTCTATTGAATTTAAGACAGAGACTGCCGTGCAGCAAATGATTCCCGAACAATTCATGTCACTATGTAGTTTCATTCTTTTTTTCAGAAGCTTAAATTGTTGAAGAATTAATTCTTGGGTTTAACGTCCCATAGACAATGGTGATCAATTATTTATGGATTCGTACACAAGTTTTCCTTGTCAGTAACGTATGAATTTTAATATAGCAAAATCTGGCATGCGCTGCTGTGACCTGTTACAGATTAAATAAAAAGAGAAGGCACATATTTCTTACATGTGTAACTACACAATGTTTTGTGACTAGAAACAGTATATACAAATTACACTTCCTGTTCCCCCCTATCAATGCCCTCTTCTGCCTGTCGCCTCTCTTTGTCCATTTTATCTTTCCTCCTCTTGCCTATCCTCGTTCCCCCTCGCCCTGTTCATCTCGATCTTCCCTTTCACCAACCCCAACCCACTCTCTTGCTTCATATGATACTCCTTCGCCATCTTTCTGTGCATCTCCACCTTCTCCACATCTTGTCGTCACGCTCTGCCAGCTCTGCTTCAATTTTATCTACCTTCTCTATCTAGTATCTCCTTTTACAGCTCTGTCTAACGTAGAATCTTTGGTTTCCTTAGTTCATTGGCGGTTTCCTTCACGCAGTTAGTTTTTACTGCATTAGTGAAACATGTAAACGTCTTCTTGATGTGTCTCCTTTATCACTCATGAGTGAAAACCCCGTATCAAAAAGACGGTTACATGTTTCACTAATGCAGTAAAAACTAACTGGTTAAAAAAGGAAACTAACTATATATAGTGCCGCAAGAATCATTGGACAATTAAATTAACGGTTTCTGATTTACTTGAATTTCGAGTGGTTGTGAAATGATACTTTACCAAAGCATAAGGCATAAATGCAATGCAGTGCAGTGTAAGAAAATCAGGTGATGCTGAAGGAATTCGATTAGGTAACGAAACAATAAAGGAGGTAGATGAGTTTTGTTACTTGGGCAGTAAAATAACAAATGATGTACAGAGGATATAAAATGCAGAATGGCAATGGGTAGAAAGGCGTTCTTGAAAAAGAGAAATTTGATAACATCGAATATTAACTTAAGTGTAAGGAAGTCTTTTCTGAAGGCATTTGTGTGGAGTGTTGCCTTGTACGGGAGTGAAACATGGACGATAAGCAGTGCGGACAGGAAGAGAATAGAGGCTTTTGAAATGTGGTGCTACAGAAGAATGCTGAAGATTAGGTGGGTGGATCGCGTAACTATATGAGGAGGTACTGAACAGAATTGGGGAGAAAAGGAATTTCTGGCATACCTTGACTAAAAGAAGGGATACATTGGTAGGACACATTCTTATACATCAAGAAATTGTGAATTTAGCGTTGGAGGGATGTGTGTGGGGTAAAAACCGCAGAGGAAGACCACGAGATGGATACAGTAAGCAGATTGAGACAGATGTAGGTTGCCGTTCTTATGTGGAGATGAAGAGGCTTGCTCAGGATAGGGTATTGTGGAGAGCTGCATCAAACCAGTCTCCGGACTGAAGACCACAACAACAACAACAAGGCATAAATACCTCAGCAGTTTTAACCGTAACATTTTAGCAAGAGTTGTTGTTGTTGTTGTTGTTGTTGTTGGGTGTTTAAAGGGGACGCAAGAGCAGTTTAGACATTACGGAATAAATAAAAATGTTTCACAAGAAAACTTGACATAAAAGCGCATGCCATGTTGTCTACTCGGGAGCGCCTACTTCCACGCTGGCGTTATCTGCAACAGCCAATGACAGAGCAGAGGGCTTACTGCCCAACCTTATTATTTAGTAGCCTTGGAATGGCCGTACATCTCTTAGGAATGCACGCGTGTTGCGTCGCCTCTCGTTCTGGCGGTGCGCTGGGTGGCGTGCTGTGATCAGTGTCTCGCACATATGGGGGCCTCGCAATACATTGTTAAAATGTTAGGTTTCTTTGTTTTATTTTATTTATTTTTTAATGTGATGTTTTACGACCCTTTTCAACTGCTATGTTATGTAGCGACGACCTATATCTAACTTACCCTAGCTTAACCTAAGGACGAACACAAGATCCGTACCGAATGGTGGGATTCGATCCCCGAGGGGAGCGACCTCGCGCACCATGGTATGACATCTTAGTGCAATTCTCGACTGGCAGCGATTTAGTTGTCCTTATTTATATCCGTATGAGTGCAACAGTGATGAAATTTTCAGTTAAATACTTTGTGTTATCGTAACTGAGTTTATTGTTTGACACATTAAACAATGAAAATAATCCAACAAAGCCCAATAACGACAGCCCAGCTCAGTTACAAGTAAGACAACGGGGCAGACAACACTGCAGTGAGACGAGGCTTTTAGCACACGCTGCGCAGTTGACGACGAGCATCGTCACCCCAGCACGGCTCGAAGTCTCACGAGTCCTGCCGACCGATCAGTTAGAATTCCCACACACCACCTGTCGTGAATCTGGGCATGCGCACTAAACGGCAGTGACGAAATGACGCACAAAACTCAATGTGTCAAGAGACTCGCACGTAGAACACTTCCGTCTACGTTTGTTGTCGTTACTGAGTAAAAAATTTGTTGCTTGTTTATTGTAAATCAGTTACTACATATATTTCGATACATTTACCACACTGTTGGGATTGATTTCATATTGGGGCAGTATTCACATACACCTCTTAACATTTTTATTTGTCTGTAGAGCATAATTTATTTTAATGTCGTAAATTTTATGGAAGTGCTGCGGTCTGATTAAAATTACGCGATAGCTCTGCCTGTTGGAGGCTTGGGGCGGCATAGATAACAACTCAGGTCTCCCAGCGGTTACTATCTTCATTTGGTGTCTTAACAAGTAGTTGTATGCTGTGGCAGACTAAGGCTGTTGGAGGCCCGGGGCGGCGGCGAAACAAAATGAGACTCCCCCTCCCGTCCACTTGGAAATATATTACTATGAAACCGTAACTTTTGACATTTGGAGGCCCCACAGGACGAGAGGCCAGTCAAAAAAGAATTACTTTCGAGATTTCGAGGCTCCAGCAAAGGGAAAAAAAAATTACTTTCGAGGCGTTTGGAGCCCCCTCCCCCCCCCACCCCAGGAAGCCCGTGGTGGTCCCTTCCCCCCCCCCCCCTTAGTCCACCACTGGTTGTATGAGAATATGATTCGAACTGACTTCCCTCGTTACTTTTATAAATTAGCTATGTTGTTCCTGTTACAAAGGAAATCATCATTTTTTTCTCTGTGGTTCGGATGTATTATTATACATTGCGATAAAGCCGACATAGAGCGAACATAGGCGCTGACTATTACTATACGAATATTCATATGCACCGGGTGTGTTCAGCAGAAAGTATTGCTGATCATGATGTCTACAATGGGCAATAAATCTTCGATTAAATGTAGATTTCTCTATGTGTAAACTTTGAGAAAGTGATTCTGGATTGTAACGCTATGTGTAAACTTTGAGAAAATGATTGTGGAATGTAATGCTAGGGCGGAAAATTCTGTGGCAGACTCTTCGTTGCACCTATGCACGTATTTTTATATTGTACTTATATTATACCAGTGTAGATAGCACAGCTTAAAAACATTTGATCAAATTCTTGATGTATAATTGATAGTTATTCTATACTGTTACATGTATCTGTTTAGAACACTTGTTGTTTCTGAAAATGTACCTCTAGAGACTGATTAGGAAATGACAAATGTATTAGAATAATTTGTTCGAAAGATTTCCCGACATTATCAACTAATTAGCCTCACACAATTGGGCATTTAGAGGTCATCGAGAACCCTTAACATGAATGATGCTGGATAGAGTGGGACTCTTATAGACCTGTCTAAACTGTGATCCAAATATGTTCTAACACTAAAAGAGCACTTGAAACGTATTGATGAAAAGCAACTTTCTCAGAATTATCTGAGCCACGAATCCAAAATGAAATAATTTCATTAATGTCAAAATCTCTCATTAATGAAATTGTAAAAAGAGTCAAGCAAGAAAAATACTATTCCTTCATGCTCCATGTACCACGGATACGAACCATGCGGAAGAAATGTCAATAATGTTAAGATTTTATAATTCCTCAAATGGAGGGATAGAACAACACTTTGTTGGGTTTATTGCCGTTGCAGAATCAGGGAGAGAATATTAATAAATGCATTTTAAAGGAACTAGAAAATAATGATCTTGATTTAAAAACTGTCGAGGGCAGGGATATGATAACGATGCCAATATGATTGGCATTAGTAAAGGTGTAAGACAAGAAAATATTAATCCATAAGTATTCTTCATGCCATGCGGATGTCATTTTTGGAATATACTTATCATAGATGCAGCTAACTCATCTACAACAACTAAAATATATTTCGGGTTCATCAATAAAATTTCTGTGCTCTTTACAAGGTCTAGCAAGCGTTAGGGACTTATAAAAATTAAATTAAAGTTGACATCGAAACCTCTGTCTGAAACAAGATGGGAAAGCAGTATTGGAGCTCCAAAAACTTTATTATTGAAATTTGATTATGTTATCGAAAGTGTGAATGACCTGAAAAGTAAAATTAATAATTCTGAAACTCTTAGTCACTGTGAAGCAGTCTTAAACGAAATGTTAACTTTTGAGTCTATTGTAGCAAGACACGTGTGGTACGAGATTTTACTACGTCTGAATAATATAAATAAACAATGGTCGTCGGTTCAAGTGAATCTGAAAGTAGCTGTTGACTCTTTACGTTCATTCTGTGATTGCATTAGAGAATTCCGTATTACAGGATTTGAAACATGCGTTGCAGTAGCTCGATTGTTTGTAGGAAAACGTAGTTACGAAAGTGAGAATGTGCTTAACCCTCCGTCGGGCGCACCTCCAGATGAAACAAAATCAGGCGCACCCGGCCTGAGAGGCCACCCACATATTTTGTGGACTAGCTCCGCCATGTTAAATCAAATTCAAAATGTGCGTTGGCTAGTTTTGAAGAGGATCTAAAGGAAGAAATTACAGCAAACTTAAGGCATAATAATGGCTTTATTGAACACAATACACCTTAAACTAAAGTAACCAATATTACCAATTTCCCACAAAGAGCATTAAAACTTGGTCGAACAGACATCCATAAAAGTAATGAAGTCATTTTTAAAGGACATTAGGCAGTATATTCTGACATGTAATCATCTTTTCTCGCCACATTTGCAGCCAAAAACCGATGCTATAGCTCCCAAATCAACAGCTGAAGCACAGGTATGGCACAGAACGTATACGTCGCTCAAGCAGATTAGTTGATGACAAGCTGAACATTCGTGATTCTTCATCCTCCTAACTCTTGTTTCAGCCACGCATGGTCGACGTTTTAGCCATTTGGGAGGTAATGTGGGAGAACTTTCTCGTTCCTTGTGGGGTAAAAATTTTTTCAGTCGAGTTTGCAGCCGAATCGACATTCCACATATATTCATAGCATACACAGGCTAAATTGCCCAGTTAGAAGTTGATGACACAAGGTTTTGCAATTGGTGGCGTCATTTGTAGCAATATCTTTTACACTGGATGTTGAGTAATAATGATGTGACTCTTCACACCATGAATATTAGAAGGCATCTATTTAGACTACTTCGTCGTCTTATCGTTTCCAAAATAAAAACTCCTCACATATTTTCTTCTCTTCTTCATATTTCCGAGTTGTTCCCTAAACTTCCTGTTCAGTTGCTGAGTCGTCCTTGCCTTCTCCTACCTCATCCTGAGAGTGGGTGTCTCTCTCATCGACTAAATCTTCGAGCGCGGCTGGATCTTCAGCAGTTTCGTCCTCGAGGAGGCGCATTATTTCCACAAGATCATTGGCTTAGAGGCATAATATACTTTTCTGGACATTTGAGCAGAAAATATGGGTGTGATAACGTAGGAAAAGAAAGGAAAACTGAAATTAGAACTCGATCAGGCGCACTCAGTCTGAAGGGCCAGGGTCGTCAAAGTTTTCTTTTTTTCCGAAGGTAACGGTGAAAATCACAGAGCACAGACTTAGTTTGATTGAAACGAAGTAATAAAATAAAAACATCTTGAAAAATCTCACCTGAAAAACTATAACGTAATCGGGCGCAGACGGTCTGTGAGGCCCAAGGAGTTCCCCGTGATCCGCGTGGAAATCGATGGCAGCCTGCGGATCGGCACTGTGTGAGGTTCCCAAAGTTACGCGAGTAAACGGAGAGGCGGGCCGCTGGGCCACCACTGTTAAGCACGGGAATCAAAAAAGTGATTTGCTGGCCTGTGAGGCCGACTGCGCCCGACGGAGGGTTAAAAAGGGAAGACTAGCACAGAAAAAAACAATGTTCAATGACGGACAAATTGATGAACCAATACAATCTGCTGAAATGCAGTAAACAGTTATTTTTAACACAATGAAATATGCTGTAATAGTTGACAGTGAATGTCGATTCAAAGCACTCGAAGAATATTTTGAGCAATTTGGTTTCATTTATGATATCAATTATTTGAAATCTCCAACCAAAGAGGACCTTCTGAAGCATTTCAATGATTTAGGTATGATACAACGAGAAGGCGAAAATAGTGACATACAGCCTTTAGAACTAAACGAGGAACTGTAGCTTTTAAAATCCAATCCATTAGACTCAATTAGAGACGCAAAGCAACTATTTCAGTTCTTTTAGAAAACAATTTGGACTACGTATATCCAAATGTTTATATAACAATCAGAATCATGCTCACAGTTCCAGTCAGTACAGATTCAGCCGAGAGAAGCTTCTCAAAGTTAAAACTGATTAAGACGTACACAAGAAGCCAAAAAGACTATATGTGTTGTCAGTGCCATCAACTGAAGCCGAAATAGTGGCTAGTATTAAATATGATGTGATCTTAAGAAAAATCAGTGAGGCGAAATGCCGAAAATTTTCTGTATTTTAATTTGTATTTCTTTATTGTAATTTTTGTCATAGCAGTAATACTTGTACATTATACTAGTACAATTTTAGTATAATTATTATTTATGTATAATTCAGCTCGTTTTATTTAACATTTTCTTCCTTACTGAGAAAATGAAAGGGGCCTCGCAAAGACGAGTTTGCCGACGCCCAGTTTTCGTCTGCGCCGCCACTGGCTGTCGTTACGTTAAGGCTGTACAGGAGACCTGTCTGAATGTAGATTAGATGAAGTACACGCCTGTGTGTGCAGCCCGTGTGCATTGGTGGTGCAAGGACTAGCCCAACTGTCTAGAAAGCACGGGTTTGAGTCTAAGCCCTGAAAAAGACTTTCATAGAGTCATGTTATTTGTTTATAAAACCTACCAACAGCCACACAAAAGTACCCCAACTAAATCTCTTCCAAACGATTACGTATGAATTCTAGGGTAATTATAGTGTATACGTAGAAACGAACTGTGAACTGTTATAAGCAGTAATTTGGGCAAACGTCAGAAGTCGAATTTGTAATGTATGAAACATTAAGGAGAAAAAGGAACCTTGCATTTGTGTATTGTAATAATTGTCTTAGAGAACATAAATTAAAAGTATATGTTTATTGTTCTTATTAAAGTGATCAATACAACTATACGAATCCACTTCATCACACCAATGCACAAAGCTGGTGTATTTTGCTGACTTTACTGGCTGCCTCCCAACTTGTGAATTACACTCAGTAAACTTGGAATCATTATTTCATTTTGGAAATGAAGAAGTAGGTTTCATGGATAATGGGATCAGTGGCAACGAACATGCCGAAAAATTAGCCAGGATGGCGGCAGAGATACCATTTATTGGACCGGAACCTGTCCTGACAATCACCAAGGCAATGATCAAATTGGAGCTACGTAACTGGCTCAGAAGACAGCACGTAGAATATTGGACCAAAGTTTACCAACAAAAACATGATAAGGTAATGATGCCAAAGCCACGTTTCAAAAGAAGCTCTGCAATCCTGGGCCTGAACAGGAGAGAGATTAGACTCATGGTTGGATTGCTGACAGGCCATGGGAATTTCAAAAAACACATACATGCAATGGGAATAACAGAAGAGGACCCTAATGAAGGATCTGTGATGACGGTGATGAAACTGACGCTTCAGCACACAAATAACGTCACAAAACGCAACTTCGGAGGCACACTGCACCGTCCCTACTGGCGAACCGACAGGTCAAAGTGCAATGTGGCAAGGCACACGCAGAGGCCCCTAACCGACGACTGCAGATTTTTGCAGATGCGCCTTGCTGTGTTTACAGTACGTCTCTCGTTTCGGTGAATGTAGTATATGTATTTTGTTTTCGGTAGTACGCTGCCTCTGCGGTCCACGACCGGTCGCCCGCTCGCCTACATTGTAATTTCTTACGTGCATTCTTGGTAAGTGAAAAATGTGTTATAAGTCGTATCCCTTCATGCACTACACAACAAGGACTGGAGTAGTTGTGTCGTCTCTGTGGTGCATCTGTCTCCCACCTCTCTCTCTTCTCTCTCTCTCTCAAACACACACACACACACACACACACACACACACACACACACACAGAGAGAGAGAGAGAGAGAGAGAGAGAGAGAGAGAGAGAGAGAGAGAGAGGGAGACCCACAGCTACACACGTATTCGTTTTCATCTCGGCCCCTTCCTTCGTCTTTACCTCTCACTTCGCTCCCTCTCTTTCACTCTCCCCCACTGCCTGCCGAAAGCAGCGGAGCGTATAGTCGAGGGCGTCATTAGGGTGTTGTGAGGCTGCGTGGCCAAGTTTGCAGCGCCCCCAGTTTCGGTGTCGCCGCGGCCTCCTCGGAGTTTCTGATGAGGCCATCCGTAGTTGCCACACGCTCCGCAACTTCGCTCGTCGTCACACTTATTAGGAGGGCATTTGTTCCGCCCTGCTGAATTTAATCTTTGTAAGTCCTTCTTCTTGGATTGCAGACCTTGTTTGTGGGTGTTTCGCTCTCGGTTGCGCAAACCGTTTCTGCGTACCACTGAGCGAGCGTGGGTCTGTTTGTCTTGAGAAGTCGCTGTGAGGAAAGACATGCTTCCGACAACAGCCACTTTTCCATGAAATGACTTAGGTGAAACTTATGGAAGGTTTATTAGGCAGCTATAAATGTGCATTACTATCAGCACTTGTCTGTAATGTCACTCCCTCGTGAGATATTTAATAATTCCTAAATTATGCGTCAAAAATTTCGGGACAACCATCCCCGTTCATTCAATGTATATCTTATGGCGTATATAACTTAACTTCATCTTTTAAGGAAAAGGTTAACCTTCAGAAAATACATTCGATAAAATTATGATAAAAAGCAGACATTCCTCTGCCTAAGCAGACATTCCTCTGCCTAAACTGAAAATTCTATTTTGTATTAGATTTGTGTTCCCATGCAGAAAGCCTAATCTATTGTTGGCAATCATCAGGCCGTCGAGTGTGTCAACGGAATCACTCAATAAGATTAACTGATCTCCTTCCGCCTGGAGTCCCCGAGAGGACCATGTTTGAATACCAAAGTGAGACGATCTTTTACAAAATATTCACAACATTTTAGAAAACTGCATTCCTTAACTAATTTGTTGTTCACATATATTCATTGAAGTAGTGGTATGAAATAGTCTATGAGTGTTCTCCATAGCTAAAGTGATACGTTGTTTGGTGTTTTGAATTTATTATTTTCATACATTGTCCACCCCCATGAACCACAGACATTGCCGAGGTGGGGTGGCTTGCGTGCCTCAACGATGCAGTAAGCCGTACCGTAGGTGCAACCACAGCGGAGGGGTATCTGTGGAGAGGCCAGACAAACGTGTGGTTCCTGAAGAGGGGCAGCAGCCGTTTCAGTAGTTACAGGGCAACAGTCTGGATGATTGACTGAGCTGGCCTTATAACAGCAGCTAATGTGGCTTTGCCACACAGTTACTGCGAACGGCTGAAAGCAAGGGGAAACTACAGCCGTTACTTTTCCCGAGGACATGCAGCTCTACTGTATGAAAATATGATGATGGCATCCTCTCGGGTAAAATATTCCGGAGGTAAAATAGTCCCCCATTCGGATCTCCGGGCGGGGACTACTCAGGAGGATGTTGTCATCAGGAAAGACAATACTGGAATTCTACGGATCGGAGCGGGGAATGTTAGATCCCTTAATCGGGTAGGGAAGCTAGAAAATTTAAAAAGGGAAATGGATAGGTTGAAGTTAGATATAGTGGGGATTAGTGAAGGCCGGTGGCAGGATGAACAGGATTTCTGGTCAGGTGAGTACAGGATTATAAATACAAAATCAGTTGGGGGTATCACAGGAGTAGGACTGATAATGAATAAGAAAATAGGAATGCGGGTAAACTACTATGAGCAGCACAGTGATCGCATTATAATTGTCAAGATAGATACGAAGCCAACACCGACAACAGTAGTACAGGTTTATATGCCAACTAGCTCTGCCGATGATGAGGAGATCGAAGAAATATATGAGGAGCTGAAGGAAATTATTCAGACAGTTAAGGGAGAGGAAAACTTAATTGTGATGGGACACTGGAATTCGGTAGTAGGAAAAGGAAGAGAAGGAAAAATAGTAGGTGAATATGGACTGGGCAAAAGGAATGAAAGAGGAAGTCGCCTGGTAGAATTTTGCACGGAACATGATTTAATTTTAACAAACACGTGGTTTAAGAATCACAAAAGAAGGTTGTATACTTGGAAGAGACCAGGAAACACCGGAAGGTATCAGATAGATTTCGGAACCAAGTTATAAACTGTAAAACATACCCAGGGGCAGTTATAGACTCTGACCATAACTTGTTAGTCATGAACTGTAGGCTGAAACTGAAAAAACTGCAGAAAGGTAGGAAAATAAGGAGATGTGACCTAGATAAATTGAAGGAACGTGAAGTTCTGGAGAATTTCAGAGGGAGATTTAGTCAACAATTGACAGAAACAGGGGGAAATAAAGCAGTAGAAGAGGAATGGGTAGCATTGAGAGATGGAATAGTGAAGGCAGCAGAGGACAAAATAGGTAGAAAGGCAAGACCTACAAAAAATCCTTGGATATCACAGGAAATACTAAATTTAATTGACGAAAGGAGAAAATATAGAAATGCAGTAACTGAAACAGGCAAAATGGAGTACAGACGACTAAGAAATGAGATTGACAGGAAGTGCAAAATCGCTAATCAGGAGTGGCTAGAAGCCAAGTGCAAATCTGTAGAAGAATGTATAAGAAGGGGGAAAGTAGATACCGCCTACAGGAAAATAAAAGAGACATTTGGGGACAAGTAAAGCATCTCTACGAATATCAAGAACTCAGATGGGAAACAAGTTCTCAGCAAAGAAGGGAAAGCTGAAAGGTGGAAAGAGTACATAGAGCAGCTCTATAAAGGAAATGAACTTAGTGACGATGTTGTAGGAAGGGAAGAGGAAGTAAATCCAGATGAAATAGGAGATACTATACTGAGAGATGAATTTGACAGAGCCCTGAAAGACCTAGGTCGGAACATGGCCCCAGGAGTAGATGACATACCCTCAGAGCTACTAAAGTCTCTGGGAGAGACAGCCATGACAAAACTATTTGAACTGGTATGTAGGATGTATGAGACAGGCGAAATACCCTCAGACTTTAAGAAAAATGTAATAATCCACATTCCAAAGAAATCAGGTGCAGACAGGTGTGAAAATTACAGATCCATCAGTTTGATAAGTCATGGTTGCAAAATATTAACACGAATTATCTACAGGAGAATGGAAAAGCTGGTAGAAGCTGACATCGGGGAAGATCAGTTTGGGTTCAGGAGGACCGTAGGAACCCGGGAGGCAATACTCACTTTACGTCTAATCTTAGATAATAGATTAAGGAAAGGGAAACCTACATTTTTAGCTTTTGTAGATTTGGAGAAAGCGTTTGACAATGTTGACTGGAATACACTCTTTCAAATTCTGAAGTCAGCAGGTGTGAAATACAGGGAAAGGAGAGTTATTTACAACTTGTACAAAAGCCAGACCGCATTTATTAGACTCGAAGGGCATGAAAGGGAAGCATCAGTTGGGATGGGAATAAGACAGTGTTGTACCCTTTCTCCGATGTTGTTCAATTTGTACATCGAGCAGGCGGTGAAGGAAAGCAAGGAAAAATTTTGAATAGGGATTAAAGTTCAGGGTGAAGAAATAAAAACATTGCGTTTTGCTGATGACATTGTAATTTTGTCAGAGACAGCAAAGGACCTGGAAGAGCAGTTGAATGGAATGGACAGTGTGTTGAAGAGAGCGTATAAAATGAACATTAACAAGAGCAAAACAAAAATAATGGAATGCGGTCTTAGAAAATCAGGCGAAGCTGAAGGAATTAGATTAGGTAACGAAACTATGAAGGTGATAGATGAGTTTTGTTACTTGGGTAGTAAAATAACATGCGATGGTCGCAATATAGAGGATATAAAATGCAGAATGGAAATGGGAAGAAAAGCATTGTAGAAAAAGAGAAATTTGCTAACATCGAATATTAATTTAAGTGTAAGGAAGTCTTTTCTGAAGGCATTTGTGTGGAGTGTTGCCTTATACGGGAGTGAAACATGGACGATAAGCAATGTGGACAGGAAGAGAATAGAGGCTTTTGAAATGTGGTGCTACAGAAGAATGCTGAAGATTAGGTGGGTAGATCGCATAACTAATGAAGATGTACTGAACAGAATTGGTGAGAAAAGGAATATTTGGAATACCCTGACCAAAAGAAGGGATCGCTTGGTAGGACACATTCTTAGACATCGAGGAATCGTAAATTTAGTCTTGGAGGGAAGTGTGTGGGGTAAAAAATCGCAGAGGGAGACCAAGAGACGCGTATAGTAAGCAGATTCAAGTGGATGCGGGCTGCCGTTCTTATGAGGAGATGACAAGGCTTGCTCAGGATAGAGTAGGGTGGAGAGCTGCATCAAACCAGTCTCTGGACTGAAGACCATAACAACAACAACATATCGACCATTCCAGAGCTTTGAAATAAATTCAGCGGCAAAATTTTAAACTGTGCTGGTCCGAGATCCGAACCCGGACATCTCGCTTTGGGCCAGAGGTCGCCATAACGAATTAGGCTGTCCATGTAGGCCTCTCGTTCTGCCCAAATTCTCATAGCACACATCGTCCTTCTAGTAACCTGCCCTGGATTCCCGCAATAGATGGAGCATAGTTGAGTATCGACACAGAAATGATTAGATGCCTGTTGGGGCAATATGATACATAGTCTATTCTTTCGGATATGTCAAATAGACACCATAGACATTCATAGACACTGAAGATATCCTTGTTCACCGTGTAGCCTTATCCTAAACAGAAATAACTTAAACAATCACAGAAAAATATACTATGTACACCATGAAACGCCTTACTCATAATTACTTATCATTGCCAATTTGAAACATTAGGAAAATAAGGAGACGGTATCTAGATAACGTGAAGGAACCTGAAGTTCTTGTGAATTTCAGAGGGAGTTTTAGGCAACAATTCACAGAAACGGGAGGAAATAAAACATTAGAAGAAGAATCGGTAGCATTCAGAGAGGAAAGAGTGAAGGCTGCAGAGGACAAAATAGGAAAAAAGGCAAAACCTACAAAATTGCAGGAAATATTAAATTTAATTGATGAAAAGAGAAAACATAAAATTGCAGTAAATGAAACAGACAAGCTAAGTACAGACGACTAAGAAACGAGATTGGCAGGTAGTGCAAAATAGCTAAACAGGAATGGCTAGATGGCAAATACAAGTTTATAGGAGAATATAGAAATAGGGTAAAAATAGAAACCGCCTACAGGAAAATATAAGAAATATTTCGAGACAAGAAAAATAACTGTACGCATATAAAGAAAACAGATGGAAAACCTGTTCTCAGCAAAGAAGGGAAAGCTGAAAGTTGTAATTATTAATATAGAGGGGCTCTACAAAGGAAATGAACATAGACAATATTGTAGGAAGGGAAGAGACAGCAGATTAATATGAAATAGGAGATACTATACTGAAAAATGAATATGATAGAGCACTAAAATGCTTAAGTCGAAACAAGGCCCCTGCAGTGGACGACATTCCCTCAGAACTATTGAAGTTTCTGGGAGAGCCAGCCATGAGGAAACTATTTCACCTGTTGTGTAGTATGTCTAACACGTGAGAAATACCATAAGACTTGAAACTAACACGAATTATTTACAGGATGAAGGAAAAGCTTTCAGTAGCTACCTGAGGGAAGGTCAGTTTGACTTCTGGAGAATTGTAGTAACACGGGACACAATATTCGTTTTTCAGTTTATCATAGACAAGGAAAAAGCAAAGCTACATTTCCTGATTTTATAGATTTGAATAATGTTTTTAACAATGTTGATTGGAAACTACTCTTTCAATTTCTGAAGCAAGCACGAGTAAAATATAGGAAACGGAAAGTTATTAACAACTTCTACAGAAACCAGATAGAGTTGAAGGGCATGAACGGGATGCTGTTGTTAGTAAGGGAGTAAGACAGGGTTGTAGCAACGCCACCTACAAGCCCTGTGCCCCGCCTGCCAAGAGTAGTCATAACAAAAGCAAACTCTTTGTGTTATGTAGCATTCTGATGAGGTCGGGAATACGTACACGTTGCGCCCTGCGTTTCAGAATATTATTAATGCCATTTGCATGACAAATATTTATGAACTGTTAGTAACATATCTTACCGATATTCGGCTCGGACGATTCCCATTAGACATTTCATACCAGCAAAAATCTGCACAAAGAATCACATAGAAAACACGAAAAACATTCCGAAACACATTGTGCAACGTGTACGTATTCCCAAACTCAGCACGATGCTATGTAACACAGATAGTATGCCTTGTGTTATGACTACTCTTGGCAGGCAGCGCACAGGCCTTATATCTAGGGGGCGTTCGTTGTAACCATTCTCCAATATTATTCAATTTGTACATTGGTGAAGTTATAAAGGAAAGCAAAGAGAAATTGGGAGTAGAAATGAAAGTTATGGGTGAAGAAATAAAAACATTGCGTTTTTCCGATGACATTTTAATTCTGTGAGATATAGGAAAGGACCTGGAAGACTAGAGGAACGTAACGAACGGTTTGTTGAAATGTGCGTATAAGATGAACATTGACTAGAGCGAAACAAGGCTATTGGAGTGCAGCTAAGATAATCAGGTAATGATGAAGGAATTAGAGTAGGTAACGAGACAATGAAGATGGTAGATGAGTATTGTTGATTTTGCAGTAAAATAACATATGATGGTCGCAGTAAAAACGATATAAAATGCAGAATGGCAATGGGAAGAAGTGTTTTTGAGAAAGAGAAATTTGTTACTATCGAATATTAACGTAAGCGTAAGGAAGTCCTTTCTGAAGGATTTTGGGTGGAGTGTTGCCTGGTATGGAAGTGAAACATGGACGATAAACAATGAGGACAGAAGAGCATAGAGGCTTTTGATATTTGGTGTTACAGAAGGATGCTGGAGATTGGGTGGGTGGATCGCTTAACTAAGGAGGTATTGAACAGAATTGGGGAGAAAAGGAATTTCTGCCATATTTTGTCTAAATGAAGGAGTCGATTGGTAGGACACAGTCTTAGACATCAAGGAATTGTGAAATTAGCGTTGAAGGGAAGTGTGTGGGGTAAAAATCGCATTTGTAGACCAAGAGATGAATACAGTAAGCAGATTCAAATGAATGTAGATGAATGTAGGTTGCCTTCCTTATGAGGAGATGAAGGAGCTTGCTCAGGATAGAGTAGGGTGGAGAGCTGCGTCAAACAAGTCCCCGGACTGAAGACCACAACAATAAAAACAACAACTTCACTTTTTCTTACTAATAGTTAAATTATAACATTGGATAATCCAATAGGAATATCAGTAATGCAGCATAGGTAACAATTCACTGCAAAGAGGCATGATGAGCTGCTGACAGACACTAAAATAGATAATCGCATTCACACAACTTAAATTTTCGACTATGGCCTTCGTGATAAAAAGAAACACATACATTCACGCAATCACTCAGACAACTACACGCATACATCTACCATGTCCGGCCACACCTGCAACACAAGCTAGACTCTGAGTGAGGTGGGAATTTGAATTGTGGTAATGGATGCAGTGAAGAAAGTGCGGGAAAGGATAAAAGGGAGGTCTAGAAGAGTGTGCAGAGAAGGGAATTGAAATGTTAAAAATAATAAGGAAAAGTAAAAATGGGAAAAAAGGGAAGAATAAAGTTAGAAAAAAAATGAAGTTGGAAAAATCATGAAAAAATAAAAAAATAAGTAAAAATAAAAGTAATAAATTGGAGGGATATTGTAGCTGGTGATACACAGTTGTAAGAATAATGGTTGGGGAAGGAAGATGGCTTCAGTAGAGAAGCAGCCATTGAAATTCAGAGTGCTGTGCTCAGCTGCATGCTGTGCCACAGGGTGCTCTATCTTGTTTTTTGCCACAGTTTGACGGCGGTCATTCATTCTGACAGAAAAGCTGGTTTGTCATCATACTGATATAAAAGCTGTGCAATGATTGCAGCAGAGTTGGTATATCACAAGTGGCCCGACCTCTCATGGGATAGGACGAGTGACAAGACTTGAGCAGGAAGTGCTGGTTGGGTGGTTTGGGCAGCTTTTTCATCGGGGTCTTCCACAGGGATATGTTCCTCGTGGTAAGAGATTGGGATTGGAAGTGGCATAGGGATGGACTGATGTTGTGGGGCAATGGAACACCATTTAGGAAGGGTCAGAAAGATATCGGGTAGGATGTCTTTCATTGCTGGGCATGATGACAGATAATCAGAGCCCCGACGAAAGATGTGATTAAGTTGTTCCAATCTGGGGTGGTATTGGGTGACAAGGAGGACACTCTATTGTGACTGGTTACTGGGTTTTGGAGGAGGATTGGTGGTATGTGGGGATATGGCACGTTGAATCTGTTTGCAGACTAGATCAGAAGGGAAATGATTGTGAAGGCCTTTGTGATGCCTTCGGCATAATAGGTAAGGGATTTCTCATCATTGCAGATTCGCCGTCCATGGGTGGCAAGGCTGTATGGGTGGGATTCTTTGATGTGGAATGGATGTCAGTCATTAAAGTGTAGGTAATGTTGGTAATTAGTAGGTTTAATGTGGAAGAAAGTGTGGATCGAGCCATCAGTGAGGTGACGGTTAACATTCAGGAAGGTGAAGTGCCAGGTTAAGAAGGAACAAGTGAAATTGATGAGGTAGAAGGAGGTTGTGAAGGAATGAGGATAGGGTGCACTGGCCCTGAGTCCAAATCATGAAAATATCTTCAATGAACCTGAACCAGTTCAGGGGTTTGGGATTTTGGGAAGCTAGGAAAGTTTCCATAAATAGGTTGGCATAGGAGGGTGCCATACGGGCACCAATGGCTGGTCACGGATTTCATTGTTTACTTTTCCTTCAAAGGAAAAGTCATTGTTTGTTAAAATGTAATTGGTAAGGGATATAAGGAATGAGGTATTGGGCTTGGAGTATAAATGACTTTGGGGAAGGTAGTGTTCGAGAGCAGCAAGGCCATGTGCATGTGGGATATTGGTTTACAGCGAAGTGGCATCAACAGTGATAAGTAAGGATCCAAGAGGTTTAGGAATGGGGATGGTGGAGAGTCTGTGACTGAAGTGTTTGGTATTTTGGTTGTGGGAGGCTAGGTTTCGAACAATTGCTTGGAGGTGCTGGTCATCAAGGGCAGAAATTCTTTCTGTGGGAGCACAGTAACCAATCACAATTGGGCGTCAACAATTGTTATGTTTATGGATATTTAGGGGCTATAAAATGTTGTCAGGGTGAGGAGGGAGATGGATTCGGGGAAGAGGTTCTGGGAAGTGCCATAAGATTTTAGCAGGGCGTTTAGGTCATTTTGGACTTTTGGGATGGTGTCGTCCTGGCACAACCTGTTAGTGGTGGAGTCAGACAATTGACGTGTGCCTTCTGCCAACGTAATCACTGTGATTCATTACGACAGTGGTGGAACCATTGTCTGCAGGGAGGTTGATTAGGTTGGGATCTGTTTTGAGGTTGTATAAGTCTTTCCTTTCTTCTGTCGACAATGAAATATCAAATGAAGTATCATACACACGATCGGCGTTCTGTGTTCTGGCAATAATCAATAACTGAACCCAGTGGTTAATATCAAAATATCATCTGTCGATTGGTTTCCTTCCTTCTTTCATAATCTATAACCGCCAAGAGCAATGATTACGTATCCACTTCACGACTTCGGTACGAGCAGGAGACCTACAGTCAATCTTTGCCTTACATGTTTAGCTTTACACTTAAAATGGTTATAGATTACGTGTCCCTACACATAAGAGAGTTGAGTGACGTGATTATCAACTTTTTATTTTGCCACTGCACTTGTAGAGGCAGTTCGTCCTACAGAGCAATGTATCAGTGAACCTCCACATAAATATTCATCTGTGAGGAACCTTTATTGTATATGGATAATTATTTCGTGGTGTATATGAACCGCCCTACTGACGTCTGCAGTCAAGCTCGAATCTGGCGGTGAGCCTACGTTTTGGGGTGTGCGGATACTTTTAATCGCGTAGTGAACTTTCATTTATTCCTTCACGTTATAATGTAGCGCCTATCAGTTGTTGGGGTTGGAGACGTTAACTAAAATATCATGTGAAAGCTTTGAATCGGGGAGAAATGGAGGATAAGTGGAGGGTATGATTTTAAATCTTCTTTAATTAGTTTTGGATAACGTCAGACATAAGGGAAATGTTGGCGGCAACTAAGTTATAAACAGGTTGACAGGCTATACCTTCACGGTTACGATACATCGTTTTGATGATATCAGCGATAAATCTGTAAATTAAAAATGAGATTAATTGAAGGTAAAACACCATCGTGATGAAGAATTGGACAGATGGAGTTTTGGCGTGGAGTGGGCCGTGCAATAAATTTTTGTTGAGGGCTCCGCTTTTGCAGTTGGTAAAATATAACGGGCATAGGAAGGAGGGGAAAAAAGGAATTTATTCTTTTCATTCTCCACTCCGAGGAGTGGAGCGGACTGTTTGAGATCCGGCCCATAAAGAGTCGTGGTTCTATTCAGCCAATTATCAGACAAGCTAATAGTAGGGAAAAGTGAGATAAGTGGGAGGGGCTTACCAGTTCCGGCATACGCCTTACAACCAAGGAAAACATCCCGAATACCTTGGTCGGAACCTGGCGATGGGGACCAATTTAATTTATCTCTGGGACGTTGCGCCAGACTACAAATGGATTATCGGGAGAGCACGAGTACACTCATGACAATCAAGGATCGGATGCCCGGGTTACTCTCGTAAACTCGTGGAGATCAGCTCGAGCAACAGTGGACAAGCATCCCCCTAAAGGATGCCGTGAGCACGGTATCCCCACTGCGTCCGATCCGAAGTAGGGCTAGAAAATTTAGACTTCCTCATATACTATAGCTTAATACAAATGATTGCGGGTTCTAAAATAGAAGAAAAATTGAATACTATTGTGAAGGGGGAAGATTGAATTCTAATGTTAATAAAATGTTTAACAATCCCTGCACCGATATTCATCAGCCGTAATGGCGTCCAATTCTGTAACACGCAAATGGTAAATTATCTATGCTACTAAAAGGCGGGAAATCAAATAAGAACAAATTCGCTATTAAATTAATGAACTTATATATTTAGCACTATACTTACAGAAATTTTAATGGTGAACAGGGAGAGCTGCTAGTAATGCGTCTTAACTCGACGGCGGAAAAAAGACAAATAAAGCGGTTCGCTGTTCTTTCTCTCCGGCGGTAAAACAAGGGAATGCAGGATTTTCAGAGATTATTTTTCATTAGAGAGAAAGAAATAACGTTCGTTGGTGGTATCTATAATCTTCGATTCGCGAACTTAATTATTGTATATTTATTTTTATTTTTTATTGGTAACGCTTCAACGTTATTCGTTGTGTTCTTAAATCATCAATTTAAGACAGCAGCAAAATTCTAGATTTTATCACCGCCTAAAACATTGCCGCCCACAGGCCACAGTTCTCCTGAGCCTTTAACATCAACACTGGTGTATTGTACCTGTATGAAATACGTGTAGAGGAGAGCTACACACGCCACGGCGGCAAAAGACAGACAAATGAATCGGTTCGCTGTTCTTTCTCTCCGTCGGTAAAGCCAGGGAATGCAAGATTTTCAGAGCTTGTTTTTCATTAGAGAGAAAGAAAAACGATCCTTGGTGGTATCTATAATCTTCGATTCGCGAAGTTAATTATTGTACATTTATTTATATTTTTATTGGTAGCGTTTCAACGTTATTCGTTGTGTTCTTAAATCATCAATTTAAGACAGCAGCAAAATTCTAGATTTTATCACCGCCTAAAACATTGTCGCCCACAGGCCACAGTTCTCCTGAGCCTTTAACAGCAACACTGGTGTATTTTACCTGTATGAAATACGTGTAGAGGAGAGCTACACAGGATTAGTGACTCGTCGCGCCCTTTCCATTACGAGTGCCGGCCCGGTGTCTGGCGCCGCGCCGTGTATCAGAGCGCGGCGGCAACTGACGAATGCTCATTTCACGCCTGAGGCGCCCGCTTAATTTTCAATCAACCGTTGCCGCCGCCGCGTGTGCATTCCCATTCCATTACTGGTGTGTGTGTGTGTGTGTGTGTGTGTGTGTGTGTTTGCGTGCCGGCGCCGTAATGGGCCGGTCTCCATGCTCGGGTGTCGGCGGCGGTTCTGCCGTCATATCGGGAGGTCGTCGGTGACAGCGCGGGGCAGCGGGCCGCCACTGTGCGATGCCATTACCGGCCGCCGCTATGGTGTGGTGGCACTGCTGCCAGCCAGCCGAGCGTGGCCGCGCTCATCCCTTATACAGCAAAGCGATTCCATCACGTGGATGGAAGGCCGAATCAACCACACTAATATTTCATCGGTCGTGTTAATTAACCCTTTCGGTCATGGAGTCCTCATATGACATCTAATATATAAAGCAGAGTGTCCGTATATTTGTACGTGTTGCATACAAATCTACAGTTTTGTTCCAATCTTTATGAAATTTTGTACACGTGAGCTTCAATCCATGAGAACGGTCGCCGCAAATCACATACGGTGTATAGTTCACGATATATGACCTCATAAACAATGAGATGCGCGAAAAACTGCTGCACTTTGCGACAATGCTGCTCATTTTCTCCTGAACCATTGGACCGATTTCAACCAAATTTGGTACACATATTCCTTACCGTGAGGTAACAATTGCTGCATGGCTAAGAATCCCATACGGCACATGGTTCAAAAGATATTACGTCGTATTAAACTTTTTCTCGCCGGTAACCATACTAAAATGATGAAAGGAAAAAGTTTCTCGCTCACTACTTTTCCGCTGTTTATGGAGTAAAACTACGGCTCTCGGTATGACGTTACAATTTTTAATTTGAGCACTACAAATTGTAGCGACAAGAAATTCTACAGACAGTGTACACACATATAGTAGAATACACTTTCTGAATTGTATCACATTCTGACACGTATTCCATAAGATAAATAGACAATAATGTCCCGCTGTTCATGGTCTAAAACTACGGCATTCGGTATGACGTTACTATTTATAATTTCTACACTACAAATTGTAGCCGCTGTAAAATTTACAGACAGTATAAACGCTTATAGTGAAGTGTACTTCTTAAATTGTATCATAGTACCTCACGTTGTTCATGTGATATGAGCACATAAACACTAACGCAGTAACATTCATAGAAAACAGCCCCTTCCCGCACCAATTTTTTATCTATTACTTTTGCAAATGTTCAAATGTTTGTTAAGCTTAAATGACTTTACTACGGGGTCATCAGCCCCTAAACTTACAAACAACTTATGAACTACCTAAAACTAAGGACGACATAAGTATCCATGCCCGAGGGGGGATTCGAATCCCCGACCGTAGTGGCCGTTCAGACCGTGACTGAAGCGCCTCAGTTCCCTCGGCCACCGCGGCCGGCTATTACTTTTTACAACTAACTGTATTCACAAGAGATTTTACATACAGCCCTTATACAAATGAATATATACCTTAAAGTGGCATGAATAAATAAACAAATAAATACCCGGGCAACGCCGGGTTTTCAGCTAGTGTAATATATAAAGCAGAGTGTCCGTATGTTTGTACGTGTTCCATACTGTGATGATACTGCCGGCCCCCTCATCTCAATGTTGTCGTACGATACCGTCTGCCTGGTCCTCTCATCTCAATGTCGTCCTACAATACCGTCTGCGTCGGATCCGGAATTGTGTGGTTCAGTTGTGATATGTGTTGCGTGTGAAGTTAAAAACGTAATAGCCAGCCTAGGAATCAGTGTAGGACAGTGTCTCAGTGATACTGTGATTAAAACACGTGATAGATTTCATTAATTAAGAGATTCACGTATTTTCTTTCTGTGAACAATAGTTGCGTCATTGTATGTTAATTCAAGACTTAAACAGACGAATTGTAAAATATTTTGTAAAAAACAAAAAGAAATGAAAATCAATAGAATTGTAAATATGTTAGGCTCATAAACAAGTTGTGTTGACCAGCTAATTGCGTCATTTTCACTATTACATTAATTATCAATATTGAATTCTTTGTATATATTGACTGACATACTCAAAATCTCATATTTTGTGAATGGCCAGGATATTTGATAGTTCAGTATATGTTAGGAACATGTATGATGTACTCATTAACAAATTAATTAACATTTAACATCGCACTTTGTTGTCAACTGAAAGATCGGAAATTCGTCTCAAAAATACATGCGCCATCGAAAATTATTGTAAGTATAGTTTTCATTTTATATTGTGATTATTTTTGTATACATGAAATGTTTTTCTGTTATCTTTGTTAATTGTAAATCAGTCTATTCAATTTTTATGTGCAATGGATAATGTAATGCCATTATTGTCGATATCATATATTTGCCTCGCCGCCTTGCGTGGGGGAGCTCGAGTTTTGGCTTTCCTAAAGTGCACTGGAAGCTATGTCAGTCTTTGTTTTGAAATGGAAGTACTACCGTCCTGATGCTTTGTAAATGTATTTTTGTTAAAATGTTTGGTGGAGAAACAGTTTTGATTTCAAATTAAACAAGAAGTGAAAAATTGTATCTACGAGTCTTTATTTCTACCACGATGCCCCAGGAGAATAGTGTTGCCGCGAGCAGAAACCCCATACATCGCAATGTTAAAAAGATGAGTATTATGTTAGAAAGTGGTAGAAGTAAATGTAATTACTCAAATAGCATACAAATGTTTTAATACAAATCTACAGTTTTGTTCCAATCTTTATGAATTTTTGTACACGTAAGCTTCAATCCATGAGGACGGTCGCCGTAACTGTAAGAATCACACACGATATGTAGTTCACGATATATGACCTCATAAACAATGAGATGCGCGAAAAACTGCTGCATTTAGCGATAATGCTACTCATTTTCTCCTAAACCACTGGACCGATTTCGACCAAATTTCGTACACATATTTCTTACGTGAGATAACCGTTGCTGTAAGAGTACGAAACTTCTACGACACATAGTTCAGAAGATATGACGTCATAAACAATAGTAATCGTAAAAAACTGCCACATAATACGGCGAGACTTTGTACATACGCTATATGAGGATGAGAGCACTTAGCGACTTGCAACAAACTTTAAACATAATTTCAAACCTTTAGGAAACTTTTCTCGCTGACAACCATAGCAAAATGATGCGAGGAAATCAGTTTCTCGGTTACTACTTTTCCGCTGTTTATGGGGTTAAACTACGGCTCTCGGTATGACGTTAAAATTTATAATTTGAACACTACAAATTGTAGCGACAGGAAATTTTACAGACAGTATACACACATACACTGGAATATACCGTCCAAATTGTATCATAGTAACACACGTAGTTCTTGAGATATGAGCACATAAACGGTAATGTTCATGTAAAACCGCCCTGTCACGCACGAATTACATTCCCAAGAGATTTTAGACATACAGCCCTTATAAAAATGAATATATACATGAAAAATGACAGGAATAAATAAATACCCGGGCAACGCCGGGTTTTCAGCCAGTCTAGTATATGTTTGTACGTGTTGCATACAAATCTACAGTTTTGTTCCAATCTTTATGAAATTTTGTACACGTAATCTTCAATCAATGACAACGGTCGCCGTAAGTGTAAGAATCACATACTATATATAGTTCACCAGATATGACGTTATAAACAATGAGATGCGCGAAAAACTGCTGCATTTAGCGACAATGCTGTTCATTTTCTCCTAAACCACTGGACCGATTTCTACCAACTTTCGTACACATATTTCTTACCTGAGATAACCGTTGCTGCAAGAGTACGAACCTCTTACGACACATAGTTCAGAAGATATGACGTCATAAATATCAGGAATCGTAGAAAACTGCCACATAATGCGGCGAGACTTTATACATACGCTATATGAGAATGAGAGTACTTAGAAACTTGCAACAAACTTTAAATAAAATTTCAGACCTTTATTAAACTTTTTCTCGCTAACAACCATAGTAAAATGATAAAAGGAAAAAAGTTTCTCGCTTACTACTTTTCCGCAGTTTATGAAGTAAAACTACGACATTCGGTATGACTTTAGAGTTTATAATTTGTACATTACAAATTGTAACCACAGAAAATTTTACTGACAGTATAAACACATATAGTTGAATGTACCTTCTAAATTGTATTACAGTACGACACGTAGTTCTCACGTACAAATACGAAAATTTGCCAAATACGACGCGACAGCTTTGCGAACGGCGAAAACGAAGGTGGCGCCGTATTTGATGGATTTCGTATTTACACTTTCGTAATATGAGAGTTTGCACGATAAATGAAACGGCGCATTAAAGACACTACCGAGACGCGTATTTAAACAAAAAAGTTTATTGCAATAGAGTTTACAGAAGTGCTATTTCGTTATATTAAACTCTAGAACGCTAGCAATTTTAACGAAATATTCTGATAATATCTGTAGGCAGCTTTGAAAATTAACTTTTACTTATTACTTAAAAGCAACAGATGTATCATTATCGGAATTTAAAACGACACAGCATTGCTAAAATAATAATTTATCTTCGCAATCTAAGCCCACCGAAACGAACCAAGCGGCCTCACCGAAACCTCATCGGCTTTCGGTGCAGCGCTCGAAATTTCGGTGGCCGTTTCGGGCGGTAGCACGAATACACCCTTGGCAGGCACCACGGAGAGGATAGTGGGTACGACTCAATTTGTTGCAGCAGCGACTGGACTCGGAAGGCGATCGTATGACCCAACCTGGGACCATGCAGGAGAAAAGAACACGGTGGTTTGGGTGGCCTGGCGAGCTATGCACGAGCGCTGCATAGGCTGCAAGCAGTTGTTAGCGGCGGATCTGCCTACGCAAGTAAGCTGGCCACAGGGCTGGTGTGAAAGGCACCCGTCGCGATGCGAAGTGGTGAATGGGGTCCAGCAAGCCCAATGCCGAGCGTGATGCATAATCTTAGGCGACACATCCAAAATCCAGACGGGACTACACCAGAGCCTGATAGAGCCGCGACAGGGTGGAACGGTCAGCACCCCAGGAAGTATGGCCCAGGTGGCGGAGAACATTGAGATGGCGCCAGCACTCCCGTTTTAGCTGACAGATGTGGGGGAGCCACGTCAGCTGTGAGTCGAAAACGAGCCCCAAAAATCGATTATCGACAACCTATAATAGGTGGTCGCCGAAGTACAGCTCGGGCTGGTAGTGAACCGACCGACACAGACAAAAGTGAATAACGTCTTGACAGCATAACCGAGGGCCGTGGGCAAGAGCCCAGGATTGTGCCTTCCTAATGGCTTCCTACAGTCTAGATTCAGCGACTTGGGTGCTAGAGTAGCTGAAAGAGGTACAAAAGTCGTCAGCATATAGTGAAGGGGATACTGACGACCCAACTACTGTCGCTAAGCCATTAATGGCTACTAAAAATAAGGGGACACTCGAGACAGAGCCCTGAGGAACTTCATTTTCCTGCACATGAGAGGTGCTACGGCAGGCACCTACTTTAACACGAAAAGTACGGAGAGATATAAAGTTTTTAATGAAAATCGGAAGTGAGCCCCGAAGACCCCAACCATGTAATGTGGTAAGTATGTGGTGTCGCCAGGTCGTATCCTATGCTTTTTGCATATCGAGAAAGACCACAATCAGATGTTGGTGCCTGGAGAAGGCTGTGCGGATTGCAGACTCGAGGTACACCAGGTTGTCGGCGGTAGAGCCCTGGCATGGAGCAAGTAAGCCCCGAGTCTCGAGAACCCAACATAACCGCCGACTGACCATACGTTCTAACAACTTACAGGATAGATTGGTGAGGTTAATGGGAAGGTAACTATCCACGTGAAGCGGATTCTTTCCAGGTTTGAACACCGGGATGACGACGCTTTCCCGCCAACATGACGGAAAACGCCATCGCACCATATGTGGTTAAAGACAGCAAGGAAATTACGCTCTCAGCATTTGGCTATGGATGCTATCGGGCCCAGAGGACATTGCTTAAGAGCACTGAGTAACTCACACTCATTAAATGGCGCGTTATATGCCTCAACGCGGCGAGCGGTAAAGGAAAGAGGCTTCGTTTTGCCCGCTCCTTTAAGTAACAGAAGGCTTTTGGGTAGTTTGCAGAGGCAGAGGCATGAGCATAACGTTCAGGAAAAGCCTCAGCAAGCATGCCTCCGTACAAACAGTTCCGTTGACGCAGACCCCAGGGATACTTCTTGGCGTCTGGTATCCCTTTAGGCGCCTGATTTTTCCCCACACCTGTGAGGTGGAAGTTCCTGTCCCAATAGTAGAGACGTACCTCTCCAAACACTCCTGTTTACGTCTTTTGATAAGTCGGCGGGCACGAGCGCGGAGCTGCATAAAGGCGATCAGGTGCTCCGTCGAGGGGCGCCGCTTATAGCGTTGTAAGGCCCATCTGCTATCTTTAATAGCATCACCGACCTCTGACGACCACCACGGAACCGTCCTCCGCCGTGAGCACCCGGAGGAACGAGGAATGGTCGCTTCTGCGGCTGAAACGATCCATCGTCTTTTGCTTTCGACCGCCATATCGATGTTTTCGAGTGACGGAGGTGCAATGATGGCAGCAATGGTGTATTCTTCCCAGGTAGCCCTGTGTAGAGCCCAACGAGGCGGGCGTATCGGGTAACCGGAATGAAATCTGTTAACAGAGCTATGTAACGAAGACAGTTTTCATTGTCAGGATAACCCATTTACTTCGGTTAAAGATAAAAATTGTTAAATACATGAAGTAGTTGATGGTTTACGTTAATTTAATGTAAATGCTAAAATGAGTTGCTCACTGGGCACATAAATCAGAAGTGATGTGAAATGTGATAAGTTACATGACGACGATACGCCGTTTCTTTGGAAAATTAGAGTCACTGATACTGCCATCCGTAGTGAAATCCCTAGCCCGCAAGAAAATCAGCCTAAATATCCCAGAAACCTGTTTACCAGAGTCTCTGCGCTGAAATTATTTGCTCGGAGGTTGTTCAGTGCCACTATTCGAAAGAACGTTGATTTCATTTGTTTCATGATGAATAAAATATATATACGATTGGGGTTAAAAATGTGAAACCATTCAACGCAGTAACAACGAAGGAGCCTGTCTGTAGTGGTTTAGTGTTTCATTTCGTACGTCAGCTGTTATAAAATCTTTCGCATTTACGGTTTCTGATACTGAAAATTTTTTTAGTACCACATGTTGCGAAGATCGCTGTTTTATTGACCAAGTGGCTAGTTTCGGTAATACACTGTTACCATCATCGGAATATCTGTCTCAGACGTAAACATTTTTCACATTTAGCGAAAGCATTTGTATATTTTTCACATCAAGGGCGACCACAAGAAGTTCGTAATAAGCTGCCACATTCATGCGGCTAGTGCTGCATATATGCATAGTTCCCAGTTCTTCAACATCACTACCGTAGCTGATAGCGGTATGTTCACTTGGTACACATGTGCTAATTCGGCACAAGGTAGAAAAAAAAGGACAATAAAATAACTATTTTGCTAACAGTTGGTACCAATTACTTAACATCGCTCCTTATACTGATGACATTAACTGATATTGTGCCACGCCTGGCATAAGGGATGCTTATGAATTATTGAAAGAAGAGGGTACCCAGGTTTAAGTGTCACATCAAATTCAACAAAAACTGCCTACAGCACATCACTCCAAATTACACGATGATTCATATCAATAACTGTTCTGAAATTCGCTACCTGGTGGCAAATTAGCCCATGTGCACCAAATGAACATACTGACACTAGCTATGGTTGTGATGCTGAAGAACTGGGAACTATGTATACAAGCACCACTAGCCGCAATAATGTAGCAGCCTATTACGAACTTTATTACAGGTTCTACACCGGGATGAAGAAGGGAATGTATTAAATATTTTAGAGGAACTTTAAATTTTAAGGGCTTTAAAATATGACCCCGAAATTATTCTTAACTGGCAAGTAGAATTACGCCACGGTAACGTACAGGCTAATATTGAATTTCTAAAGAACTTTTGTAGGGTTTTACGAGTATCATATTTTTATGCATATAATTTTAGACCTGTTGGACCTTGAGATGGAAAACTACTGGGTGTGAATTCTAGTAGTTATTACATTATCCTGATGTATGACCAGTCCCCACCATTTACAATAGGCGCTAGTCAACCGAGGCAGGCGTCGGTGCACATGCGCGTCTCTTGGCGTTGGGCTCAGCCGAGACTCGTGTCCAGTCTGATGGCGGCAGCAACAACAACGCCTCTTCCCCCAGCTGTCTCCTCTGGAGGTAAAGCGTCAGTGCTCTAGCAGATTGTAATCTTCTTTTACCTCCTGACGCGGCTTTCATGCTGCATACCGATCTTATTAGAGATAGGCCATTGGCTGATGAAAATTTACTGTTTTATGTACGGGATTTTATTTGGTTTTTAATGCATGTTGACGGTGCCCCACTTTTGGAGAAAGGGATGTTACAGATGGTTTAATAGGTACGTTGATCTGAAAGAAATAAGCACCTGATGATGCAAATTTAATTTGCGAAAACGGTCATGAGTTTTTAGTAAAGAATTTTTAACAGTCGCAGCGGTGTGTTATATCATCATCATCATCATTAGAGACTGATTATGACTTTCAGCGTTCAGTCTGGAGCATATTACCTCTAATAAAATTCCTCCATGATCCCCTATTCAATGCTAACATTGATGCCTCGTCTGATGTTATGCATTTTACTTCAAAATCATTCTGCACCAAATTTAAGTACTTTCTTCTTGGTCTACCTCGACTCCTCTTACCCTCCGCTGCCGAGCTCATGAGTTTCTCTCTCTCTCTCTCTCTCTCTCTCTCTCTCTCTCTCTCTCTCTCTCTATATATATATATATATATATATATATATATATACGAACTTCTTGTGGTCGCCCGCGATATGAAAAATATACAAGCTCTTTCGATAATTGTGAAAAATTTTTGAGTCTGAAACAGATGATCCGATGATGGTAATTGTGTATTATCGAAATTAATCATCCAGACAATAAAATAGCGATCTTGGCGACATTTCGTACTCATTACTTAAGATCGCCCCTTAAAACTCGTGAGTAACTCGTGCAGCCTCTGTTACTTCTAAATTACTTTTGAGTTTTTACACAAGTTCTTGCGCAGGTTCGGGGATCAAAAGGTTTCTTCCACAAACCACTGATATGTGAATGTTTGGCTGTATGTCCTCTGTGTGTTCATAAACCATTCATTCGATTGCAATGAAACTTTGTTGACGAGTTCACAGTACACCCACGAAGGTTCTGGCGCAAAAATAAAAAAAGCACGACACATAGCTCAGGAGATATGACGTCATAAATGAGTGGCCAACTCGTGAGAATAGCCAGATTTATGCGTGAGTTATTAGAATTGAGAAGTAATTAGGGACCTGAAACATAGTTTGCATGTAATTTCGGAGGATAATCAAGCGTTTTGTAAATGTAACACCCCCCTCCACACACACACACACACACACACACACACACACACACACACACACACACACACACACACAAATTTATGAAACGAAAAGTGTACCGCTCACAATAATTTCGCTGTGAATGCCGTAAAACTGTCGCAGGTGACTATTTATTTTTGTCTTCAAGTCTCCCTTAAATTTTATGCATCCAAATTTAAGCAATCTTTTTTCTTAATCTCTATCTACATAAAAGCGAAAGGACACTCACTCATTCTCTGACTAAACTCGAAATCTCGAAAACTACTTCACCTATGAAGCTGAAATTTCGCAAGAATATACGAGGTATGTCCACAAAGTAAGTTCCGTTTGGTTATATAAAGTGTACACATACAGAAAAAATATTTATTGTACAAAAATATACAACTATTAATCTACTTTTCTACGTAACTGCCAAAATTTTGTAGGCATTTGTCATAGCGTGGCATAAGTCTTTGCACGCCTTCTTCGTAGAAGGTTGCCGCCTGTGTATTCAACCATGTGGTAACATGTTCTTTCAGCTCATTATCGCTGAAGTGTTGACCACCATGGACAGGATTTAGGTGTAAGAAGAAAGTCGCTAGGAGCGAGACTGTACGGAGGATGATCAAACACGTCCCAGTGAAATTCCCATAAGAGTTGTTTGGTCACATTCGCCTTGTGAGGTCTGGCGGCAACGTGAAGGGAAGAAGAAGAACTTTCATCTCTTCTTACACCTAAAATCTGTCCTTGGTGGTCAACACTTCAACGATGATGAGCTGAAAGAACATGATTGCCACATGGTTGAATACACAGGCGGCAACCTTCTATGAAGAAGGCACACAAAAACTTGTCCCACGCTATGAGAAATGCCTACAAAATTTCGGAAGTTATGTAGAAAAGTAGTTGAACAGTTGCTAATTTTGATAGAATAAATATTTTTTCTGTATCTTTAAGTGCCTGGCAGAGGGTTCAATAACCACTTTCATAACTTTTCTCTACCGTTCCATTCTCTAATAGCGCACGGGAAGAAAGAACACCTAAATCGTTCCTTTTTCGATCTGATTTCTCTTATTTTATTGGGATGGTCATGTTTCCCTAAGTAGGTGGGTGCTAGAAAAATATTTTCACATTCAGAAGTAAAAGTCGGTGATTGAAACATCGGAAACAGATCACGCCGTCTTTCTTTTAATGATTTCCACCCCAATTCGTGCAACATTTCCGTGATGTTTCTCTCCCCTCCCCGTCCCGTAACGTGCTGCCCTTCTCTGAACCTTCTCAATATCCTCCGTCAGTCCCACCTGGTGACGGTCCCACAAGGGGAAACAGTACTCCAGGAGAGGACGCACAAGTGTGATGTAGGCAGTCTCTTTGGTGGAGCTGGTGCGTCTTGAAGCGTTCTGCCAATGAAACGTAACCGTTGGTTCGCCTTCAGCACAATATTTTCTCTGTGTTATCTCCAGTCTACGTTGTTCGTAATTGTAACTCCTAGGTACTTGGTAGAATTTACGACCTTAAGGTTCGACTGATTTATCGCGTAATTGAAGTTCAGCGGATTTCTTTTAGTGGTCCTGTGTATTACTTCACACTTTTCTTTATTTAGTGTCAATTGCCTATTTTCACACCATGTAGAAATTTTGTCTAAATCGCTTTGCAGTTGCTTTTGATCCTCTGTTGACTTCATTAACCGATAAACGACAGCATAATCCGCGAACAGTCTAAGGGAGCTACTCAGACTGTCTCATAAATCGTTTGTAAACACGAGGAAGAGTAGGGGACCTATAACGCTTCCCTGGGGAACGCCAGATATCACTTCTGTTTTACTCGATGACTTACCGTCAATTACAACGAACTGTGTTCTTTCTGATAGGACATCGTGAATCCAATCACACAATTTGGGAGATATTCCATAAGCACGCAATTTCATTAGAAGCCGCTTGTGGGGTACAGTATCAAAAACCTTCCGGAAACCCAGAAATATGGAATCGATTTGAGATCCCTTGTCGATGGCACTTAACACTTCATGTGGATAAAGGGCAAGCTGTGTTTCTCAAGAGCGGTACTTTCTGAATCCGTGTTGACTATTTGTTAATAGGTCGTTGGCTTCGAGAGAGTTCATAATATTCGAACAAGGTATATGTTCCAAAATCCTACTGCAAATGGACGTCATTGAGATTGGTTTGTAATTTTGGAGATCACTCTTATTGCCTTTCTTGAATATTGGAGTAACTTTCCAGTCTTTGGGAACGGATCTTTCGCTGAGTGATCGGTTGTAAATTATAGCTAAGTACGGAGATATTGCATCTGCTTACTCTGAGAGGAATCTAGTTGGCTCGGATTTGTTTTTGTTTAGTGACTTAAATTGTTTTACTACTCCAGGAACATCTACTTCTAAGTTTCGCATGCTGGCAGCTGTGTTTGGATTGAATACTGGAGTGTTCACTGATTCTTCTTTGGTGAACGAATTTCGGAAAGCTGTGTTTAGTAATTCTGCCTTAGCAGTACTGTCATCGGTAGTATGTCGTTTCTGAACGGCAACTTAAAGAACAGTATATACCAGGAAGGGTAATTTTAGCACGCAGACAATATGCGCTGGTGTGACTGTGCTGGATGGCGTGGTCAGGTACGCAGAGAGCAGCTTTCAATATTCCTCTCGCCGCCCTGTCGAGCACAGGCCGTCCGCCAGCGCGTCGGTCCCACCGCGACCTCCTCCATTAGCGGGCGTTATCTCGCGGCGGCAGTAATGGAGCCTAATTGGCCGCATGTCTCACTTACACTTCAGCCGGTGCATTTGCATTGTAAGTGTCCCCCTAAATTCACGTCGCGCGGCCTCTTGAATTTGAATGTCAGCATGTTTAGGTGCAGAACCGCAGCATCCGAGGGATGATGCGTGCAGCGTCCATTACACATAAGGGCTCAGTATCGCTACAGTGTGCTAATGCCTAAGGACTAGCTAAATACGCTTCGCTGTGTCTTAGTCTGACAAGATTTTAAAAAAGAAAGAAAGAAAGAAAGAGGCGCGCTATAGAATGAACTATCGGCATCTTCGACCCACACTTCCAGTTGAAGGTATTAAATTGGATGAGTTGATTTTTAAACTTTCGTGGTCCGTAAGTTTGTTGCTGCTGTTGCTGTTCTGGTCTTCAGTCCGCAGACTGGTTTGATGCGGCTCTCCACGCTACTCAGTCCTGTGCAAGTCTCTTCATCTGAGAATACGTTCGGCAACCTACATACTTTTGAATCTGCCTACTATATTCGTCCCTCGCTCTCCCTCTACGATTTTTACCCCACACGCTTCCTTCTAATGCTAAGTTGACAATTCCTTGATGTCTCAGAATATGTCCAATTAATCTATCCCTTCTCTTAGGATATGCCAGAAACTCCCTTTTTCCCCGATTCGGTTAAGCACCTCATTACTTACGTGATGTACCCATCTAATTTTCATCATTCGTCTGTAGCACCACATTGCAAAAGCTTCTATCATTTTTTTATCTGAACTCCTTATCGTCCACGTTTCACTCCCATACAATGCTACACTCCAGACAAATGATTTCAGAAAGGACTTCCTGACATTTAAATTAATATTGGATGTTAACAAGTTTAGTTTCTTTAGAAACGCTTTTCTTCCCATAGCCATTCTGCATTTTATATCTTCTTTACTGCGACCATCAGAAGTTATCTTGCTACCCAAATAACAAAATTCATCTACTACTTTTATTGTCTCATTACCTAATCTAATTCCTTCAGCATCGCCTGATTTTCTAACATTGCATTCCATTACCTTTGTTTTACTCTTGCTAATGTTCATCTTATCCTTTCAAGATACTGTCCATCCCATTCAATTGCTCTTCTAGATCTTTTGCGTTATCTGACAGCAAACCGCAATGGGTTTATTTTTTCTCCATGCACATTAATACCCTCTCCAAATTTCTCCTTCCATTCTATCACTACCTGCTCAATGTACAGATTGAACAACACTGGGAAAATCCTACAACCTTGTCTTACTCCCATCCCAAACACTGCGTCCCTTTCTTGCCCTACGACTCTAATAACCGCTGTCTGGTTTTTGTATAGGTTGACTCTTCGCTTCCTATATTTTACCCCTGATACCTTCAGAATTTTACACCTATTATCTGTTTCCTCGAAAGTGATTGTACCAAGGATAGTGGTACGCCACGATGGAATGGCGGAGCACTCTAAGGCGCTATGCTGCGGAGAGCTTCGCTGCTCGCCTTCTGGGATTCGTGTCTTACCTCGGGAATGTGTGTGTGTATGTGTGTGTGTGTGTGTGTGTGTGTGTGTGTGTGTGTGTGTGGGTGGGTGGGTGTGGGTGTGGGCGTGTGTGTTGTCCTTAGTGTAAGTTAGTTTCTGTAGTTTGTAAAACTAGAGACTAAAGACCAAAGCAGTTAAGTCCCTTATATTTACAAACAACGATAATGTCACGCGTATCTATGCTACGGTAGCTGTAGTGTCTGTCCGAGTGTTCTAATTTATCGCGTAAATTACTTACCTTGTTGTGCAGCTTTGTGGAACGTTTCCGAACCGCTTCAAGTATCCATTTGTAATTCAGTAAGCAACCAATAACCAGGCTTTATTGATGAGGGACTAGCAAACCCCCATACTGAGCTGCATGTAACGCTTTAGATTATTCTGTTGATTTTCAGAGTCGCACTTTCACTATAGTGCAGAGTTCTGTGCTTTTGAACAACGCTAGAGACCTCTTCGTTGTTGCCTTTACCATTCTTGTTTCTGAATAGGTAGAACAAGTGAAGAAAGGGACAAACGTAAGTATGAGGAGCAGATGGAAGAGGATGGGGAGGCGAGATGGACAGAGAAGACGAAGGATGGATAGAGGGAGGGAGGGTGAACCCAAGTGCCCAAGGAATGCCCTGCCCTGTCAGCGATCGGCTGATTATCTTTGCTCGGAGACCGTGTATTGGGATCTTTTTATGCTGGAGTGGGCACGTGATATTGACGGCAGTTACCCCGTGGGGGCCGATGGAAAGCAAGCTGGGCAAGACGAAGGACGGCCTGTAGTTGGAGTCACGATGACGCTGTTTACGAGTGACGGCTTCCCTCGGCAGGCTGGTGGCCCCGTGGATGTGCAGGCGCTGTTAATATTGACTCTTGCAGCCAGGTGTAACTGCTACTCCGAGTGCGGGCAGCTGTCGTATTGTAGTTGATGCACCGCTTATAGTCTGCGCGGGGCCCGGTGGGGTGTGTGTGCCGCCGAGAGTGTGGCCGTTAACTTGGAGCTAACACGCCTTTTCCTTGGATGGTCTGTCCGTAGAAACGCGTCAAGATGTCGGTTGTTGAGTCTTCGTAGCAGTTGGAGCGACGTGGTGACGTGTAACTCAGACTAATAGTAGGTGAGCACTGTTTGATTTGACATCGGTTTGACCCCCGATGTTTACGATTGATATTTTTGTCTCAAATACTTCACGCTCGTTTCACTGTAATTTCGTCCGTTTTACACTAACAGAGTCCAATTGTGGTCACAGCCCTACTGGCTCAGCCTCCGCCAATAAACATATTTAGTTATTAAAAAATGACATTATGCCTTCAGGGAGATACCTATTCCCAAAAGTAAAATTAATGTTCCAACTAAGTTAAAGGGTTTAACCTAAATGTAATTTCTTTTTTAAAATTTTGATCTACATCCACATGGGATACTCTGCAAAACATATCTGACTGGCAGAGGATTCATCGAACCACCTTTATATTATTTATCTCCCATTCCATTCGCGAATAGCGCCCTGGAACAAAGAACTTCTGAATCTCTCCTTTCGAACACTGATTTCTCTTATTTTAGTCTGGAAATCATATCTGCCTGTGTAGGTGGGAGTCAGCAAAATATTTTCGCATTCGGAGGAGACTGTTGACGATTGGAGTTTCGTAAGTTCCCCACGCCGAAGTGATAAGCGCCGTTGACGTAATGATTCCCATCGCAGATCCTGCAACTATTCCGTAACGCTGTCTCCTCTGTATAGTGACAATTAAAAATGAGCTGCCCTTCTTTGGACTCTATGTCCTCCGTCAAACCCACCTGATAAGGATCCAACACTGGACAGCAATACTCCAAAAATGGACGGACAAGCGTAGTGTATGCAGTTCCCACGACATTATCTGCGTGTTCTTCCGAGTTTAAGACTGAAGTAATCGTAATTCATAGGTATTTAGTGGAGTTTACGACCTTCACTTTTGATTGATTTATCTTGTAAACAAAGTTTAACGGACTTCTTTTCGTACTTATGTGGACGACATCACATTTATCATTATTTAGAGTCAATTGCCAATTTTTACACCAAAGTGATATCTTATTTAGATCGTTCTACAGTTGGTTTCTACCTTCAGATGATTTTACTACACGGTAAATAATGGCGTCATCTGCAAACAACCTAAGAGAGCTACTTAGATTTCTCCCAAATCTTATACGTAAATAAGGAACAGCACAGGGCCAATAGTAATACCCTCTGGAACGCCCGTTATCACTCGTTTTACCATCGATTACTACAAACTGTGTCCTCTATGACAGGAAATCCTCTACCCAGTCCCAAATTTGGGGCGATATACCATAACCACGCAATTTGATAAAAAGCCGTTTGTGAGTTACGGTGTCAATTGCCTTCTGGAAATCAAGGAATACGGAATCGGTTTGCGAACCCTGTCGATAGCACTCATCACTTCGTGTGAGTAAAGAGCTAGTTATGTATCGCATGAACGATATTTCCTAAATTCGTATTGATCTTGGGTCAATAGAGCATTCTGTTCGAAATAATTCATAATATTTGAATACAGGATAAGTTCCAAAACCCTGCTGCAAATTGACGTCAATGAAATAGGCCTGTAGTTTAGTGGGTTACTCCTACTGCCTTCCTTGAATATTGGTGTGACCTGTGCTACTTTCCAATATTTTGGTAGAGATCCGTCTTTGAGAGGGCGGTTGTATATGGCCGTTAGGAGCTATCGATTCGGCATAATTAGAAATCTAATGGGTATACAGTCCGATCCAGAAGACTTGTACTTGTTAAATGATTTTAGTTTCTTCACAACTCCGACGATATCTACTTCTATGTCACTCATTATGGCCTCTGTTCGTAATTCGAAATCTTGAATACTGGTTACTCTGCCAATTCGCAGAAAGGAATAACATTAAAATTAAAAGTACATGCTTCCCACATAAAAGGATCCATCCAGGTTCTTGTAAGTCCGCAGCTGATGAAACAGTAACTTAGATTAACCATATCTTAGTGATCGCACGACATTCCACGTGAATTATATATGTACGGTGCTGCAGGTGACCGTACTGTGACTAAAACAATGTCCTGGTAAAATCGGCCCTAGGGCAAACGAACAGAAAAGAAGAAGAACTAGGATACTGACAAACTAAAAATCCTTGCTGAAATAAAAATTATCAGATAACGCTAAGCAGACAGTTGAGCAATGGAAAGACTGCAGTAGGAATAGATGAAAGGTGGAACGGAATCGATAAATCCATTAAAGACACTGCAGAAGTAATATACCTAAGAATGAAGAACCTACAAATAGTTAGACGATGACTGCAGGTCGTAAATGAAGGAAAAGAATAGGCCAGGAATAAAAATGCTACAGAGAGAAACCAGAAGTATTGTAGAATAATATTGGGAGATAAGGAGGAGAGCTAACTGTGCAAGAGAAAGAAAAGAGAGTGGACTAAGAAGTAATTTCAAGAACTAGAAAAGTTACAGGAACATAGTGAAATAAGAAAGTTTTGTCATGCTGCAGGCAAAACAAAGAGCAGGTTCCAGCCAAATATAAAAGCATGTCCCCATAAAGATGGAAAATGATCAGGGAAAAAGAAGAGATAACAGGAAGTTGGACAGAGTACTTCAAATATACACTGGATACTATCCTAGAAGATGAAGAGGCAGCTGCACAGTAGAAAAGAGTGGAATTGGAGGTAAACAATGATACCAATGAGACAATGAAGGCAACACTACAAAGGTCTTCTAGGATGTACACAAGATGAAAATTAATCGAGCCCCAGGTGAAGACAGCATAATGCCTGAATTAAGAAAAACCGGTGGAGAAGCTTTAATAAAGGAACTGCACACTTTAATATCTGTTATATGTGAAACGGAAAGTATGCCTCATGCTAGGGAAACTGGAATAATAATCCGCATTCTTGAGAAAGGAGATAGAACTGTATGGCAAATTTACAGAGTTATAACACTCCTAAACACAGCTTATAAGATCATGAAAGGCCAATTCTATCCACTAATTTTTCACAATTTTAGTTGATATTAGTATTTGTATATTCCGTCGATGTTCATGGGGGGGGGGGGGGGGGGGGGGGGGGGCGGCCGCGGTGGCCAAGCGGTCTGCGGCGCGCCAGTTACGGTCTGCACGGTCACTACGGTCGGGGGTTCGAATTCCCACTCGGGCATGGATATCTGTTTCGTCCTTAGTAGTAGCTAGTTTAGGGTCTGATGACCCCGTAGTTAAGTCCCATAAGCTCTACAAACATTTGAACAATTTGAATTCTTAGGGAGGCCAAGGCAGTGAGTTCTGCATGTTTTCTTAAGTGCTTCAGGGTGGTAGGCACGACTGAGAGATAGAGGTCCCGAGTCCGGTGCGATGGAAGATGTGTCTTCGTGAAACAACTATAAATTGCGAGGACCGTTAGAGCGCTTTCTCACTGACCGACGTTCTTCAAATGTTCAAATGTTTGTTAAGCTTATGGGACTTAACTACGGGGTCCTCAGTCCCTAAACTTACAAACTACTTATGAACTACCTTATACTAAGGACAGCACAAAAATCCATGCCCGAGGGGCGATTCGAACCCCCGACCGTAGTGGCCGTGCAGACCGTGACTGGAGTGCCTCAGTCCCCGCGGCCACCGCGGCCGGCACCGACGTTCTCCCTCCCCCCCATCGAAAGTGAGGTGAGGCAACGGTCACGCTCTGTATCGTTGCGGACTACTGTATGTTACTCTGTGGCACTACCTGGCCGTGGGACCAGAGGGCGCATATCGTCTCTCTAGAACTGGATTCAATGGCAGTTCGCCGAAGGCCCGACCACCCCTGCCCAGAAAACGACGCCGACTTGGCGTAACGTTTGCGTCGCTTGTGCCTGGTGAACGACCGACCGAGGGAGGTGGTGAACGGTTAGACCAGGTCCGTGACCAACACGCGCATTACTACTTGACATGGAAATGGTTGTGTGGGCGCAGAGCGCGGGAACGCTGGTCCTTGGGCCGCCAAGCACCGCGCTCGAGTATTGGACGTAGGTTTCCGCCTACGAGACGATTGGCTATTCTCTTTTACTGAGGGCATGGCCTCGCTTTTTGCGGGCAGAGGAGAACGGCTCCCCAGTATCGTTTGGGACGAGGAGTAGTCGCCAGGTATTCAATCTCGACAGAGTTTTCTGCTCCAGTGTGGTTCTGTTCGATTTCGAATCTTGCACTTATTTCTCATTAGAATAAGATCAGCCAGTCTGATATGGGCTACACCGAACGCACTGACGACGTACATTGTGGCCCTGGTGTCACTTAAGCACTCGACATTCTCTTGTCTGGTACCCTCAGTCTGAATGGCGAGACTCAGCCAAGTCTGCGATTTCGTTGGACACTGTATCTGCCGACTGAACAGACGCTGATAACAGGGATATAGCGCTTCTGCAGTGAGAAACTGCTTCTTTCGATCGGTTCGTGAATTACAGCGACACAGCAAACGGCCACCGCCGCCCTAGTCGCAGCGACGCCGGCCCACAACTATACTTGTGCAGTATCGTCTGCTGCTGCTTGTGTCACAGAGAGTTTAGAATTCTTTCTTTTTCGCTGTTTTTAGAAATTTTTTATGGGGGAAGCACACCCCGTCAGTTTTCGTGCACGCCCTTAGCATCCATAGTGTCTTTTGAGTTGCTCACAATTTGCGCGAAAGTACTTACGATGATATGTGTCATATCTGTATTTATTAATGTTATGGGTGCAATTAATTTTTAAAGGCTTTGGAATTTCAGTGTTCATGTTAATATTGAATGCTTTTCACTTCAACTAGTTCTTGTAATAAACTGAGCTTAATTTTTGTCTTTAACCTTGTGTTTAATTCCGTAGTTAGACTTCCCACTGTCATTATTTTGGAGTACGTATTTGATTAATTGTTAGGAACGGTCTTCCTCTCCACACCCCACATCCCTGTGTTTTTAATTTCTCGCATTTTTCCCTCTCAAAAATAAACTCACCTAATGAAAACTGACCTTTCTTTTACAATCTTCATAAGCATATTAAATGAAACAATACAGAAGTACGCAGAAGGCATACTAGGGGAATAGAAATGTGGCTTTACCAGCCAGCAGAACAACTGATCAAATATTTGTGATAAGATAAATGATGAACAAGTTCTACGAGTATATAGATCTGCATTTCCTGTTCATCTACTTCAAACAAGCCTTTGATAGTATAAAAAGGCAAAAACAATACAGATTACTGGAAGAATTTGGCATAAGCTTGTATTGACACAGGACCTGATAAAGTATCAGTAGACATGATAACAGCAGTAGGACGAGCGCAAATGCACTGGATCTATGTGGACAAAAATTAAAATACTGGTAATTGGAGGAGAGGAGACATTCTTTATAGCTTCGAAAAAGGAAATAAAAGACTATCTAAACACTATAGAGGAACAAAATTCATGAGTCAAACAGCCAATATTTTTGATATAATTGTAATAAATCAAATAAATGACAAGATAGGAAGGAGCTGTCTGACGAATATCGTGGGTTTAGAAAAAGAAGAAGCTCGATTCACCTGATATATCCCCTCCATCAATTAGTGGAAACAAGTATAAAAGAAATGGCATAGGAGAGGTGTATGCCTGAGTGAAGAGAAGTCTCTGGGAAGAAATGAAGAATCCAGGTATAGATGATTATACATTAACGTTATGAAGAGAATGTACACAGGACACAGTCGTAGAATTAGAACAACACAGGGAAACTCAGATTACCTGGAAATAAGAAAGGGGCTAAAACAAAGAATTACTCTTTCTCCTGCACTTCTTAATGTTGTGATGGAGGGAATGAAAAGAGCAGTAATACACTACTGGCCATTAAAATTGCTACACCAAGAAGAAATTCAGATGATAAACGGGTATTTATTGGACAAATATACTAGAACGTACATGTGATAACATTTTCATGTAATTTAGGTGCATAGATCCTTAGAATTCAGTACCCAGAACAACCACCTCTGGCCGTATTAACGGTCTTGAAACAAATGGGCATTGAGTCAAACAGAGCTAGGATGGCGTGTACAGGTACAGATGCCCATGCAGCTTCAACACGATACCACAGTTAATCAAGAGTAGTGACTAGCGTATTGTGACCAGCCAGTTGCTCCGCCACCATTGACCAGACGTTTCCAGTTGGTGAGAGATCTGCAGAATGTGCTGGTCAGGGCAGAAGTCGAACATTTACCCTACCTAGAAAGGCCCGTACAGGACCTGCTGCATGCGGTCGTGCATTATCCTGATGAAGTGTAGGTTTTGCAGTGATCGAATAAAGGGTAGAACCACGGGTCGTATCACATATGAAATATAACGGCCACTGTTCAAAGTGCCGTCGATGCGAGCAAGAGGTGACCGAGACGTGTAACCAATGGTACCCCATACCTTCACGCCGGGTGATACGTCAATATTGCGATGACAAGTACACGCTTCCAATGTGCGTTCATCGCCATGTCGCCAAACATAGATGCGACCATCATGATGCTCTAAACAGAACCTGGATTCATCCGAAAAAATGGCGTTTTGCCACTCGTGCACCCAGGTTCGTCGTTGCGTACACCATCGCAGGCGCTCCTGTCAAGGGTAACCGCAGCCGTGGTCTCCGAGCAGATAGTCCATGCTGCTGCAAACGTCGTCTAACTGTTCGTGCAGATGGTTGGTGTCTTGCAAATGTTCCCATCTCACGGATCGAGACGTTGCTGGTCGATCCGTTACAGCCATATGGATAAGATGCCTGTCATCTCGACTGCTAGCGATACGAGGCCGTTGGAATCCAGCACGGTGTTCCTTATTGCCCTCCTGAACCCACCGATTCCATATTATGCTGTCATTGGATCGCGACTAACGCGAGCAGCAATGCCGCGTTACTATAAACCGCAATCACGATAGGCTATAATCCGATCTTTATCAATGTCGGAAACGTGATGGTGCACATTTCTCCTCCTTACACGAGGCATCGAAACAACTTTTCACCAGGCAACGCCGGTCAACTGCTGCTTGTATATGAGAAATCGGTTGGAAACTTTCCTCATGTCAGCACGTTGTAGGTGTCGCCACCGCCGCCAACCTCGTTTGAATGCTCTGAAAAGCCAATCAATCATTTGCATACCACAGCATTTTATTCCTGTCGGTTAAATTTCGCGTCTGTAGCACGTCATCTTCGTGGTGTAGCAATTTTAATGGGCCGGCCACGGTGGCCGAGGGGACTGAGGCGCTCCAGTCACGGTCTGCACAGCCACTATGGTCGGGGGTTCGAATCCCCCTCGGGCATGGATATTTATGCCGTCCTTAGGATAAGATATTTGATAAGTAGTTTGTAAGTTTAGGGACTGATGACTCCGTAGTTAAGTCCCATAACCTATACAAACATTTGAAACATTTTTTTGAATTTTAATGGCCAGTAGTGTAGGTATGTTAGTAGAGAAGGCCAGAAAGGTAATTCCTACAAATTATAAGGTAATATGGGGTGATAAAGAGGCAGATGTGCGAACTTGATCCGTGGAATGAAGCAATGAAAAGTATGGATTAAAAATAAATATAGATACGAATTAATTAATGGTATATGGAACAGACAAACGTATCAAGGTGAATATTACTTTGAATGGAGAACTCCAGAAAGTTGTAAATAGTTCCACTTCTTTATGGAAGTGTAACGAATGAAAATATAGAAGGTCAAAGTCTGGGGAACATTTTTAATTTTTCCTCGAACAACAACGCATCTGTTTCGCGGAATAAGAAAGTTCCAGAAAAAGCAAAACTCAAGTAGGCGACACCTAGGCTACCAACTATGGAGGAGAAACATGTACAATGGCAGAGAGGGACTGGAGGAGACTGCAAGCAGACGATATGAAATTACTAGAGCAGTGAAGGGAAAAGCAAGAATGGACAGAGTAAGGAATGTGGATATAAGGAAGGATCTTAAACTCAAGAGAAGGGCGGAAACTGGTGTGGGAACATGTGTGGAAAGAAATGTGAGGCGGCAACAAGTGGAGGAAGAAAAGTGGTGGAAGGACGAAGCCAGATGGAGAGGACTCGTCGGAACCGTCACCCAGCAGTAGATGGTAGGGGGTGTGGATACATACATGCAACTGGCTCCATAGCAGAGGATTAGCCGGTGTCCCGGTAGGTACATACTTATAAGTAATTATTGAAGAACTGTTGCAGAATACCTCCAGCGAAACCATGTGTCCCACCCATATTTCCGTGTTGACGGTCATGGACCACTAGTCAGATCCACCGGGGCCCGACCCTTCCTCTGTTATGGTGAATTTTACAACTCGAATCTATCTTATTAATGTTTAACACGTTACCTCTCATGGCCTTTAGATATTTACTATGATCACTGTTATCAAACTCTTCATTTATCATTTATGTTTTTGTTGGTGTTCGTTACCATATCCTGACTATCAGGATGTTTTACACCGTTGTTGGCATGACATATAAAGTCCCATACTCAGTATGCAACCAAACTGATGATGCGTAACCGCGTGATACGCGTAATTGGAACAATACTACTAAAATTTTTCAACGGAGGCTGCACCATTGCTGTAGCTGCCCTCATGGAATCGAATAAATGTATAGATAATAAATTTCAAATTTGTTCCTAAAATGATTGACTCTCTTTCTTAATGTTATTTACTTCGCCTTACCTATAACATGCCCACAACAGAAACTTCGATATGTGCAGAAGGACTTCACTTGAGAGTTAAATATATGAAACCATACACTCTCTTCTACTCATAATGCCTAGTTTGACAAATGATTGTTAGTTTGTGCACATCTATGAAAAAAATAAAGAAAAAAAAAACAGTCGAATTGTATGAGTTTCATTGCCCTGCTTGTAGAATTAACACTAAAATTCGATATTTAAATTTTCTTGTTCATATATTAAAATAAGAATGTAGACAGCCAAATTGTTAATGTTCAGATTATTTTAGGAATTCCAAAATGATTATATATATATATATATATATATATATATATATATATATATATATATATATATATATATATATAAATTTCTTCTTTAACTTAGTAGAAATTGTCATGTTTCTTAAAAATTATTGCAATTTATTTATCTAGTCGTGTCAGGAGCGTACCTTGTTCATATAGTACTCTTCGGCTCAAAAAGAACTGAACGGCCAGAATTAGTTCCTGTATAAGCATGCATCCCACATAACGCAGCTGTCTTGTAGTTCCTCTAATCACTTCGCAGTACACACGTTAGACAAAATGTAATTGATAGAAAGGTACAGGTACACCAATAGAGAGCAGTGTTCCTTATGACAAGTACTACGGATGTACATTAACACTACGATACTAGAAATATAAGAAAATATACACCTTTGAACGCGGCTGGTTAAAGCTACCGTAATCCAATTTTTTTTAACAATTTTTAACAGCCAACGGGTTGCTTATCTTTAAGGTGCTGCCACTAGGGACAACTTCAGAAGAATTATAAAGATGAGGCAGTCATTAACGCCTGTAAAATCTGCTTTAGTATAATATGTAAATTTTGCTAACACTAACAAACTTCTTGCAGTGTAAGATCTGTCACTTAAATCAATCCTTTGCAAAATTATATATCGTAAAGGAGAAGAAGAGATTTTACAATGTCGTAACTCCTATCTTTTTCAGGCACTGCCCCTGCACGCACAATTGTGCGGCTCTGGTTTGGTTCGCTTAATATATATATATATATATATATATATATATATATATATATATATATATATATATATATATTTTTTTTTTTTTTTTGTGATTCACTTTGGGAAGTTCGGGCCTACATCACACAATCTATAATCGATTCTGGTAACGTGCGCAACGTATTTTAGTTGTTTGTACATCGTGTGGTATCAGCAGTCGGCAAACTTCCAGTACAATTACAATGACAGCAAGAAGGACTTGTTGACTAGGTGTTCATACCATTGTTTTGATATGTGAAGCTATCATATCTGGCAGCCAATCGATTTTATATGATCCTGTCATGTCATTATATCACTCATTCAAAGGCATGCTACTGTAAGACGGTACAGACCATAAAAAGTTGCAGTGAAGGCCCAAAACGGACAATTGTGTGGGTTCAAAATTTTTGATTTTTTTTTTTAAATGAATTACTGTGTTTATTTTGTTTCTTAAACGACGTTCTGTATATTAATGTCACATCAGCTACAAACTTGGGTCTGAAATGGATGCAGCAGTCGGAAATAATTTCGCTCTACGAGTAGTATTCTTACTACCTGATCGCAAAACCTGTTGTTGAACTAACTAAATTAAAGAAAACTAACAGAGGAAAACACTCTATGGAAAGATGAGTATTAACAGCGTTTCACCGACATTTTCACTGAACCAAGGAGTGAACAAATACGAATATTTGGGCACATATTTGAACTCTGAATGCGAAGACAAACCATATTGTTTCAAATGTTTGTAAAGGTAAGATTGTCATACATATTTTAATTACAGAAATTTCCGCAAGTATCAATTAGAAATTCAAAAACTGAAAATGAATGACTTTTCTACTAAATCGGGAAACCTATCAAAACCCTTCTATTGCTGTTAACGAACTACGAAATACGTTACCTTTCACCACAAGTAACAAAGTGAAGTGGTGTTAAGTTCGTGGCCAGAGATATGAAGCCAGTAGTACTGGTTCTGTTAACTGAGTAAAATCACATGTTATCTATCCTTTTCTTCTACTAGCAGCTTCATGTTTGAATCTCAAATCAGGATGTAATTTCTTTTTGTCTCCACTCGAACGCCATACCTATCGACGTCATTGACAGAAAAGTGTCAACTTTTAAAAATATTGAGAATATGCCTGTTTGACGGCACCTATCGCTACGTTCACAACAGATAATAACTTCTTGTGGTTCATTGGCCTGTTTCAAGTCTTCCAATTGGACGCTACTTCGACCTACCCCAGTTATTCAACTGAATAAAGGGGACCTATAGCTTAACGCCCAGTACGAACCATGTGTCGTTCCTGCGACTCCTCACATCGTTTATAGGTGAAGGCTGGATTAGAACGCAGACTGAAAAAATGGGAGGTCCGCTCGAGTTTCGAACCAGCGATCCTTCGGTTTCCAATCGAGCGCTTTACCCTAAGACCACAGGGCCCGACATGAAGAGAAAGATAAATAAATAAATAAGTAAAAAATCACAATTAATCATGTGTGCACTTGCTAGGCCTTCAAATGAAATTTTAGATATTATTGTGCTATGGAAAGTTTCGAATCCACATTTCGTGGATACCTATATCAGTTTGCAGTCTTCGAGAAAGCAACGAAGTTTGAGTGGTTCCCACTTCAGTTGGTGTCATGCCCTTCTTTCTTCCAGACGCGAACTGCAGGTTAAGAACCCCATTAATCGGAAGGATCTGCTTTCGTAGCATCGCAATGGGCTACTAACGTTATGGGTATGATACGTTTCAATTATATCACGAGCGGCAGTGCGCCATGTTTGTTCGCACGTGGCGCGGGCGAATTCACGATTTTTCGGGGCCAATATTTATGGTTCCATAGATCACGAGTTAAGGATAAAGTGTTAGCCCTTGGGCTAGGGTTCATATATATACATATTACATTAATGGCAATTCTGTAGCTGTCCTATGATACAGCGACGAAATTTTAAATATTAGACCGTTGCCGGAGCGCATCCAAACAAACTGGTTAGCTTTTGTACTTTATGTGTGTCTGTGGTGTACTTTATACTGCTTAGAAAAGCTCCATTTTTTCAAGGCAGGTTCCTGAGAAAATAACGAACAACCATGGTTTTTGAGTACTAAAAGAACCAATTGTGGGGATCGACACGTCGATATTTTTCTATTCATTACAAATTATCGAAAATTTTAACATTTATTCTTAAGATGATAATTTCAAAACTAATTTTTCAGTTTTTATTATATCTTTATCTGTTAATGAGATTCAGACGTTCAAACGGATAATAAAAGCAGATTTTTTGCCGTTTTTTCACCGTGAGGCGCAAATGTCTAAGACGCTAACCATAGAAAATTTCCCAGATTTCTGAATACAACTTGTGTTCTGTTTTCGAAAATTTCTCTCCGTTATGAAGACACAACGGAAAATCCGGGATGTTTCCCTAGCCAGAGTATATTGTGCTCAAAGACGGCGTTCATGCCACTCTGAAACTTACCTTCCGATTACAAAAAAAAAAAAAAAAAAAAAAAAAAAAAAAAAAAAAAAAAAAAAAAAAAACCCTGCTCGGCGAAAATTATGATTTTTGTACATCTTGTAGACTAATATCTTCGCTCCATGAAGGGGTGATTTTATGTTCGTTATTCGTCACAGCTAAACTGCAGCAGCCAGTTTATCCGAGTATTACAAAATATTTTAAATTGAATAACTTTGTATAAAATTGTCAGTAATCAGTCGTAACTGTGTTGTTTAATCACCAGATCTAGATTAATCACTGAGTGGCCTTCATCAATGCTCATATAAATACAAAAGAATCAGAATTATTTAATATACATGACAAGTTATAAACCAGTGGTACAAGTTTTCAATTATAGTCAATGATAAAATATATACCTTAAAAGTTAAGACATATAAAACATTTCGACCCCATGTTGGTGGTTCATATTGATGCAGCTCGTATTTTTACACAATTGACGTCAGCATTCGCAATTTGCGAGTGTGGTGCCCTCTTTCAAGGATACTAAATGAAAAATTGTGTTTGTGGCAAATTTATTATGTTACAGTAATGATTATATTTCATTAAATTCTAGTTCTTGTGAATAAACATAATATTTACGACTGATTGCTGACAATTTTCTACTAATTCAAGAACACTCGTTGAGCACGAGTGCCTCCATAGAATCAAGACTAATACCATTAAATAGACTTTTCGAATGGTTGATTTTAGGTTATGCATAGCTGCGTATGAAATGTAGGGTGTAGTTAACGCATTGAAATTTCATTTAAAATTGAGAGCAGAATGATATGTTATTTGGTTCACGAGACATCCGTCTGTGCAAAGTAGAAGGCGATAGCAATATATCCGAAAACTTGTGTTAGGGAGCAGCAAATGACTCAAATGTTATTTCTACGTTGTTTACATGTTATCTAGAAAAGTAGCTTCTCGTTTTCGAAAATTTGTATTCGTTATTACGACACGCTACAAAAATCACAATTTTTAGTTATAGGAGTACCAGTTGTGTGGACTGGCACGTTTTCAAATTTTATTCCAGGTAAATCGTCGCAATTTTTACGATATGTTCTTCAGAAGATGGTACTAGAAAAGCTTTAAAGTTCATCCCATAATATTATCGATTACCGTGACTAGTTCGTTGCAAGTAGCCACACATATTAACTTAAAATGTGCACGTAATATCTCGCCTCACGTTTCGTTGTAGTTTTTACTAACGTAGATGTAACTGTTAATCTCTGTGAACGAAGCGATCATGGTTTTAATTCTGCTGAAGATGATTCACTGCCGTTTTTATTGACTGCCATTTTGTCATATATGTGGAACATCACGTGTGCTTTCGGTTACAACACGGGATTAAATTGATGACTGCAAAACGCATCTCGTGTTGCAATTCAGTCATTTATCACTTAAAATAATCCGCCAACAGATTTTCGCGTTTCCGTCATTAACTCCTCGCAGCCTCTTCAAACACTGGTCCGCGATTGCAAAATATGTTCACAGCATTTGTGAAATGGCCCGCCGTGTTTGTGTCTCGCTTTTAGCCGAACGGTATTCGGCTATGTGGCAACGCTGTACCGCCAAATGACAATCGTCAACCAGCAAGCAATTTTAATCTGAGTATGTAACTATTATTTCGAATATTGTGGTAATGCATTACGAAGTATTAATGACAGCATTTCAATACATTAAAAGTAAAATATCGATTCGGTTAGTGATTCAGGTCATATTGCTTCGGCTATTGGATCATTTTAGTAAATTGTTTTACTACGCATTACACCATTAGAGTAGGTAAAAGTAATATATTTGACGGGATGGATGACGTAGTGGTTGACACCATTTCAAAACATTAAAAGTAAAATATCGATTCGGTTAGTGATTCAGGTCATATTGCACCATTAGGGTAGGTAAAAGTAATGTATTTGAGGGGATGGATGGTGTAGTGGTTGACACCATTTCTAGACATTAAAAGTAAAATATCGATTCGGTTAGTGATTCAGGTCATATTGCTTCGACTATTGGATCATTCTAGTAAATTGTGTTACTACGCATTACACCATTAGAGTAGGTAAAAGTAATGTATTTGACGGGATGGATGGTGTAGTGGATAGGCCCATCGTATGGCTCGTCACCACAAGAAAGTACACTTTATAACTAGAAATTTACAAACCCTGAGGCTGTTTTCCGTATCCAAAAAGTCAAAGACATTTAAAGATAACTGTGAAGCATTGAATTAAAATTTGTTATGCCGCTGGGAATCGAACCTGGATCTCCATGCCTACTAGGCAGACGGCTTACCACTTGACCACCGAACCGCTTGCGATTAAGTCATCACGGAATAGTCGGAAGCTGGATTAGAAGCCAAAATCGGTAGGAGTGTGGTGGTCTGGCGGTAAGACTCCTTCCTCGTAAGCATGAAGGTCTCGGTTCGTTTCCTAGCTGCATCAAAGAATTTAATTTAATGCTTCACCATTATCTTTAAATTATACTATGTTGCAAACAAAAAGTTATTTGTTTAGGAGTGCAACGAAGATTGTAAAATTTTGAAGTATTTGTGTTTGTTTTATACATTTAGGTATGTATCCCTTCCATTCCTCAGTTTATTAAGACACAGAAAGGACGAACAACCTCCTCCGGCTTTTTCATTATAAATGCGCCTCGGTTTGGGGATGAACTCTGACTTTGATGAAGTATTTTCTTATTCCAACTAGACTTCTACGACGTGAGGACACAAAAACGCAAGACAGATACGCAATGCCGCCAGACGAGAATATCGACCTCGCGCAGCTCTTCCTACGTGGACAGTGAGCTGTGACTCGGCTTCTGTTGGTTGACTTGTATTTGGCTTTAGCTTGTGACTTGTATGCTGTAGATTTTGGCTTGACTTTCACAGTTTCTAATGGATGTGTAAGTTCAAAATTTTATTTGTCATCCCAGTATGAAATTTAAGTTGGTAGACCTGGTACTTCCTCGTAATTAATAAAATTTATATCTTTCTTGAATTTTTCAACCTGTAAATACTGGTTCTGTACATAATTTAAACTTAAAGACTTTTTGTAATGTTTGAGCATGAAATTCCGTTTCTTAGTGGCTGATATTTAATAAACCGGAAGAAACTTGAATCATTTAGTACCGGTAGTTCAGACCGTTTGAAGCCAGCCACAAAAGATATTATTTGTGCCTGATTCCTTTTTATATCACATTATTCTTTTAAAAATTTATTAAAAGTCTCTCCTAACCCAAGCTGTTAGATATATTTCATTCACACATTAAATGATTTCTTACGAACTTCACAAATATACATGTTCACCTTTTGAATAATGTTGGACCATATTAGGGAACTAAATACTTGAATAACTGTTTAAGACTTTTTTTAAGTTTCACAGATTCTCTATTTTGAAATTAATAGTTACAACCAAATCACTTTCGCAGAAAACACTTCGTAAGTTCACAATTCGTGACAATTTCCGATAAAAGTCTCATTTACATTAAAGTCTCTGGATCCTATTACATTGACTATGAACTTTAATTCTTCCAGATAAGTTTTTTATATGTAATTTCCTTAAAACTTGCAAATAAGTTTGAATTCCAATATCACGAATATTAATCAGTTTATTAACGGGAGGCAGAAGTTTCTAATTCTTCTTTTCTAGCCTATGCCGATCAAAGTCCAAACATATTGCACGCATTAGAGTATGATCACGATATGAAAGTATAAATTAAGAAATAAATAATTTATCGGGTTCCTTTCTATCTTGGAAATAAACCGCGTATAATGTTTTGAAGTTAAGCATTGATTACTGAGAGCTATCACATAGAGGGCTAATCATATAGAGCTAATCACATAGAGCGTTAATCACATACAGAGCGAGTAACTCAACTGCGGGTACTATTTATAATGGCAATCTGACAAATGTTCTCTGACACTATGATTCTGAATTACGCTGATGTAATTTCAATTTACAAAAAAATTTGAAAATGAGAAATTTCTGCCTCTGAACACACAATTAAAATGACGAAACTATGAAAAATGTTGGAATATGGTGATTCTAATGCTATGGTTGCGATGTGGTGTTACGGAGTACACTTATTTCGGAAGTAATGAAAGTAAATTTTAATAAGTTTGAAAAGGCAATTATGAAACCGTCAATTATGTAGCACCTGGCCAGCGAGCAGTAAGGTAAGACAAACAGACTTTACACCAGTAATTGTGGAAGGACTGCCCAAAGATTGTTTTGAAATCTTTCACTGAAACGCACAGTTTACTTAACAATATATTTACAGACAAAAAAAAATTCCCAAAAGGTTCTTTTAAATATATTAAATTGAAACCCAAACGGATACAGCAAATAAAATGCAAAACATGTTCAAACTTTCGAACGACTTTTCCAAACACTGCAGCCAAGAGTAACAAAACATGTACTAATTTAACAAGTTTAAGAACATTTTCATTGGCTCCAAAAGAAAGATAAATTTGAAACAACCAATCACTAACTTGATTACACAGTGAATTTACATCAGACCTTTACAGAAAATTACGTGGCAAGCCACTTAAAGTCTGAAAATGAACAGAGCCTTCGTTATCATGAAAACTCGCCACAAGAACTAAGCTACAAGGATCACTTGAAAAGCGGAAGCTTGAATCTGGCGCCAGTTTAAGACATGGAAAGTTGGCAATGTGGACTGACTTAAGTGAAAACTTTACATAATTAAGACACATAAAAAACACGCAACTTAATGTGGGATCCCAAGCAGAAGTCCATTCCCAATTTAGGTAGTTCAACAACACTCATCTAGTAACAGAGTAACACTTAGGGAGTTCGTGTTAAACCGATAATACTTTAGCAAATTGCGTTCGCCAAGCTTAGTAACAGCCCGCAGTACCACACCAGTCGGGTGTTGCCCCATGCGCACGGACAACTTCGAAAAATCGTTCCCGAGTCCGGAAACCACACTTGCCGGTAAGGCAGACAGTCCCTCCCCACAGAACTCAGCCGTTCACTTTTAGACAACTGGAGAAGCGACGGTAATCCTTACATCAGCATTCCCCGTACAATGTTGCCGCGTACGGACCTCCGCACACACATCACCGCTTCGAGCATGCCTCCCGCCGAACTTGATCACGTTACACTCCACACTGTCAATATACTACCACGAGGTTCCCTCGCCTCTCCAGCGCACAGCCCACGATAAAGGTCACACGAGCCAAAGATAAACAGACGATAGATCGATACACAAGGGGGCGCTCATACTCGCACCGGCTCAAATGTTTGTATAGCTTATGGGACTTAACTACGGGGTCATCAGTCCCTACAAACTACTTATGAACTAGCTAAGGACGGCACAAATATCCATGCCCGAGGGGGGCTTCGAACCCCCGAGCGTAGTGGCCGTGCAGATCGTGACTGGAGCGTCTCAGTCCCCTCGGCTGCCGCGGCCGGCCGCACCGGCTCATATTATATTTCTTCATCTATGACTGTTATTACAATACAAATCATAGCTATTGGTGTAATTTGTATTTCTGAAACTCTAGTGTATGGAAAACACATCCATCTCACTCTCCGACATCCATTTACTGCAGAAAATGGCCACAGGACGAAGTTTCATGAAAGATATTTTTATTATTGCTGATATGTATCACGCTGCGAAGGTCGAGCCCGCGAATTTCGCTTTAGTCTATATAGATATTACGGTTACGTAATTTCTGCCATTCTGACATTCTTCTGTGATTCGCAAGGTGGAGCGAATGCGTCATCAGTAAACCAAGGTTTGATACTTTTCCCAATCGTAAGCCCATCGCCGGGAAGGTTTCGACAATGTTCCAAACACTACAGCGGGGACCTGTTTTGCCAGACGGTGCCGTGCTTGTTATGTGTCAAGTATTCTGCTGAGTGGTCAACGGGACCTTCTGCGAAGCAACGGGCCTCTCACTGATGGATCAGGCGGCGACATGACGGTACAGAAGGTGTCCGCCAGCCAACAGTGCTTGAGGTAGTACGTCCACTTGCCGCATCACTATAACACAAGGCCTCAGCTGCCTCCTCTACCATCACAGTTAAACTCGTGTCAGAAATTGCCGCATATGAGCAGTGGCGATCCTCTGAATAAATTATTACAAAACAAGGTCACGCCCATGACGACAGGACACATGTATTTTAACATGTAAGTACTACGCGAAGGCATTCTGGTAAATCAAGGGATAGGCTAAACTAGTGCCTCGCCGTAATTCGCATGCGTTACTCTGACAACTACGACACCGGGGACACTGTGATTATCACATCCGCGTTGGCTACCCTCCACGCCTCCCATGAGACTCACATTCTCAACTTATTCACACAGTTTAAACATATTATTCCTGGCATTTCTCCGACTCTCGTAACTGTATGGACCTAGTGGTTCATCAGCACTGAGGAAAGAATCGATAGTCGCTGAAAACCCAACGGTTCCTGGTTACTTCTTTATTGATTCCATACTCTCGCCGTACATGTCCCGTCCTGTGTGTGTCAATCCCATTAATCTGACCATTTCCTCCTCCAGGAAATTCGTCCCATCTCTACTGCCCGCACCCTCCATCTCCTCAAACTCTTTCTCTGTTCATTCAGAAATATCCTACGCTACGGGATGCGCGATGAGTAACGTGGCGCTCCAAACCACACCGCATTACCGTGCGGCCGTGTGTGAAATACGGATAAGTGTGATCGGATAAAGTTGTAGGTACGAGGGGGGAGTTGATAAATATGTTTCCCCTGTCGTCTGTGAGCAGAGATTTGTATGAAAGAAAAAAAAATACAATGAGACATTAAAGACGAGACATCTCTTTATTTTTCCACATAATTTCCAAGTACATTTAGACATTTGTCAAACCGCTTTGTGAGCTTCAAAGAGCCGTCCTGGAAAAAAATCTGGGCTTTGCATACGGAAGACGACACAGCAGGCGAACGCGCACGTGCTAGACACCGATACATCATTGGGTAGAGGTCGACCAAGAATATGGCAATGACTTTCAATGGTAGCCCACGCTGACGTTATGATCGCAGCGTCTCCAGTAGCATAGTGATCAGCGCGACAGACGAGAAAGAAGGCCAGGCGCAAGTTTCGAACTTTCGCCAAAGATTTGAGATATATTTAATAAGAGGTTTTCAGCCAAGATCGCTTTCTTCTTTCAATAACATGCTAGACGCCAACTTCAGACCTAATACATCAGGTCTTTTTTATTATTTTTATTTTTACATAATGAGCTGCATTATAAATACAAAAAACTCTTAGCTACAATTGCACACTTACATCCTTGTAATTTTTTACATCACACAACAATTTTTAACACAGCAAATTGGTATATATCCACATTGATGTGTCATTCAAATAAAATTTACACGCCAATAATAAAATATAGAATCCACCTAGGACAATGACCTAAGCTCTTGTTGCCACTGTCTGCCACACAAAGGGTAGAATGCGGATAGCACATTCTATGCAATTGCTTCCATTTCGCATTGAAACTATTTTCCAAGGTATATTAAATGATATGTAATCTGGTTTTATTCACAGCTTTAGACTTTTAAATTTCCTTCTAATACAACTGATATGACACTTATTTATATATTTGATACTTGACATGGCACCCCATACTCTGTGGTGCATAGCATTGTACTTTATACAAATTATTTATGTATGACATGCAATATGTATAAAATGGTATTTTATGTAATCATGTAATTTGTGTATATACCATATATAATGTAAAAAAGGCAACGACCATATGTAATATAATTATAATCTATTGTACATGTAATACCTCTGTATATGATTTCCCGCCTAGTACTCAATATTATGCTTCACTTCAGTCAGTACTGAATTTGATGTTGAAGTGCCTCTGACTTAGACCTTGAGAATGATTTTATTATTGGCGTGTAAATTTTATTTGAATGACACATCAATGTGGTGTATACCAATTTGCTATGTTAAGAAACGTTGTGTGATGTAAAAAATTACGACAGGTATGTAACTATGTAATTCTAGATAGATAAGATTTTTTGCTATGTATAATGCAGCTCATTTTTTAAATAAAAAACCTTGATGTATTAGGTCTGAACATGGCGTCTAGCAGGCCGAAACCGGTCATGTAAATAAAAGAAACAATGTGTTTCTTATATACATAATATTGCATGATTACAATTTCAGAGTGATCCGAACGAACAGTCACCACACATACACATATTTTTAATTGTAGAGTGTTCTGACGACCTTCATGTAAGAGGTGTGGTTTGGTAAACAGAAAAGCGAGAGGTATAAACGTTAGACACATATTCGCGGGCGTTTTCTTGCTGAATAGTATGCTCTGGATGGCTTGTCGAGGATGGCAACAAAACGGCGTTCAGATTATAGCCCACGTACCCTGTACTGCACCCGTGCCTTAAGGGCACGTCTTTGGTTCATAATCAAAACGATATCGCTTCTAGGTCGAAATGGATAAAATGGATATCACTACTTAAAATATGAACATATATTGTCAGTAATGACCGATGCAGACATCCGATATAGCAAGCCACAACCACTCACCAACGGGCTTTTCTTATTCGAAATATGAAGTCACAATTCTTTTCCCAACGGCCTTGACAGCAGTGGACAGAGATTAATGGCATTCTCTTACCAACCACTCAAAGATGTAGAAACGACTAAATTAAAGGCACATCATGTGTATCCGTACGACTTTTGTTTTTTACCGTTCCATTCTCTAATACCGCACGGGAAACAAGAACACGGGAACAATTTCGTTTTCCATCCAAGTTTTACAATTTCAAATTAGCCAGGAAATGAAAATGATAATATTTTATGAAGCCGTCAAAATATTTAAAAGGAATCGTAAAATACCTGGTAAGGTAGCAATACTTTTAAATCAGCAAAACTGTGTGTTCCCGAGGCCCTTTAACCCTAAAAAGCAGTCCAGTCCAAGACAAGCCACATAGCCCCCATTAGCTGCCGCCTCCTGCCTGGAGTGAAATCCTGACCTATTCAGCGGAACCCGGAACACCACAACCAGATAGGGAAAGTTGAAGTATCTGCAGCTCAAATAGTCGTAGAACCATCTGAGCCTCTGATTCAGACCCTCCAACCATGATGCAGATGGTAAGCTCTGCTTTCATCTTGATAGCATTCTTCTTGCATTGTCACTTAAGATAGCCACTCAAAATCGGAGGTAATCTCTTCCGATTCAAAATGACACACATATTTTGCTGTGCATGCGAGATTAACACAGCTCTGGGAGTGAAGCGTCACCAAGTCAGTTTGTATTCACACGCAGCAATCATATTCCCTATCCATTACTACAGTACCCACAGAAATAAACTACCAGTTAGACGAGGTGTAGACTCTACAGTAAGCACCTTAGGTAAACAGAGACGGACACAGAGATTCACAAAGTGAAGAAGTACGGAACAAAATCTATATCGTGAATCTGAATGCAATAGACCTCCGAGAATATGATAAATTGGATAAACTGAAGGAAGAACGGTAGAGAAATGTCAAAATATGTCGTTTTTAGTGAGAATTCTGTTACAGTTTTGAGATATGAAGGCAAACGAATGTCTTGCTTTACTCACAGGAAGACTACACTGTTACATTGTAAGAGAATACCTGTCGCTGTATCTTACAGTTTGATTTAACGTAATGTATATATTGTCTTAAATTTGTTCATTTCGCCTATTTTTATTTCTTGTAAGATAGATATATTTCTTATGTAACGTCATTACCTATATTGAATCATTTAGTGTAAACATGTACTGTATGTGTAAACCCGCATGAATGCACGGACATTCTTATGCTGTAAGTTGGCAATGTGCCAGAGAAAATGTTGAACTTGTTGTAAACACTGTCTTTGGTACAGAAGTAGTAGCTGTGAGTGTCGCGCTGTTGAAGCAGTCGCGGTGCGGACTCACCAAAGTAAACACATAAATGTATTGTTGATGGTGCAGAGGCACGGTAGGCGCAGTGTGGCGCGAGTTTAATGAAGTAGTGATCAGTAGATTAGAAGGTGTATCGAGGTGATATCAATGCATGTAGATTTTAGTCAGATGAGCTGAACAAAGAGTTGTCGATAAAAATATTTTGAACCAGCTGTAAGAGTACCTATTGTAATCATATGTCTTGTATGGACTTCACGACGAAGACGACGAAAACAGATGAGTACTTTTGTAACATTTTATTTTGTAAGCATGTAATTGTAGTGTCAACCCAATCAGAATTTTGGTTCAGTTATATATGACTTATTTTGAAACCAGTCTTAATTTTGTAAGTAGTTGAAGTCACCCTATTATCACCATTATTAGATTATGTTGATTACGCAAGCCTGTACATTGACTAACAATTCCAACCATTTTTCAGTTTTTCATTCAGTTTTACCACAGAGAGTAGTAATTAAAGTGCAGTGCTGTTCTAAGTTTTGCAATCAATTATTATGGTTTCATTTATATAGAAAGTAACCAGGCTAACAGTAGTCAAAGTATTATAGTTGTTTAACCAGACTTGACGAAAGTAATTTTTATGAAATACGTCAAATGCCAGACTCTGCTCAGCCAGTTATCGCGTACGCTACCCAGGCCCTGGAAACAATTAATCAAAAATAGTTCACGTAAAGTTTTATAAGGAAGTTGAATGCTTTAAATAATATCAAAATTATTGGGAATTTTGACTGTAGTATTTGTGAAGCTCATTACACCACGGAGTTTCACAGTACCGAGCTATTATCATTGCAATCAGAGTATATCAGCTATTACGATTTTGATTATAACACGAACACGCCATCACCACTACATGAATTCTGACACATTTATTAGTGAAGTTGTGCTGTTCGTGAATCGTAAGAGGTGCTAGTTGGAGGCTGTAGGCAGTGCTAAGTCAGATAGGGCAAAGCTTAATTAATTATCACAGTGACTGTTCAAGTTAATTAATATCAATTTTATTATTTATTCAAAATTTTAACTTTCACTGCGAAAGTGTTGTTGCGACCCATCAGTTGTGATTTGCTGCAACATTCAATAACGAAATTATTATTACTACAGCATATAATTATGCATTATGATTTTTTGACATTTTTTGACGACCTCCAACTGGCAAATCGTTTACAACATAAACGCGAATTTGAGTCAATAAACACAGAATAAATTTATAAAATGAAAAAAAAAACCTCAGTGAATAATTAAATTTCTCTATGTCGCCTCTAATAAGAACCCATTAGTCTTATGAAGATGCGCTGCGCTCTGGACAAACTCGTGCCATCTTTCCCATCTGTTAGTGCCTGCAGACATCCTTTTAACTTTCATATCTATAATCCGAAATTTATTCATAAGGTAACCTGTGTCCACCCAGCTTTCACTCCAAGGAAGTTTGTAGAAAGGTCGAACAGTCACTCCTCACTTACTCTTGGTACTGACTTCCTATTTGCAGAAGAGTGTAGGCCTCAGCTGAGAGCTTAATGCATTGGCTTTGCTACACCTTAATGACAGATCTTATATTATGCTTCCATCCTGCGAGGAAATACGTCTTAAGTACTTCGAAGTATCCTCCTGTTATGAATTTGTTCCTCCTATTTGACATTCAACCTCTTTCAATCTCATTCCGACATACAATACTGTCCTATTTGTGATACTGACCTTACATCTATGATGTAGTTACGAAACATTAAATGGCAAACTATCAATCGACTCTAATTCATCGAATCTGACCATATCATATTCACCTGTCCCTTCATAGGGCGAATACATTAACAGAATCCTAATTTTCTTGCTGGAGCCTGAAAAATTAATAACATCAGTCGCCCGTTTACATAGCTAACTGCAATTACGCTGGACGTAGTTGCTTTCCTGGTGTACATCCCTCCTGCCAAGTGAGCTCTTCTTCTATTGACTCCTGAGTGGTATATCCAGTAATCTCTTCCTTTATCTAGTTTCTCTCCCTTTACCCGAACGTTATTAACTACTAAAACATCTAACCCCATCTAACTTGTAGCTTCTGCCAGCTCTAACATTTCCCCAGTGTAGCTGCTGTTGATGGTAAAAGCCCCCAATCTCATCCCAGATCGTTTGCCAAGTTGTATTTGAAGAGTCCGTGGTCTGTCACGGGACGTCATCACCTCCATAGTCACCACGATAGTATCAAATCGAAGTACTTGCGAAGTAGGTTGCTAGCCTCAATTGCCAAGGATTTTACCTCTAACGGTTGAAGGACTGATGTGTGATTTTGGTCATCCTTACTGCCAGAGCACAAAAGTCACCACGGCCCCGAATAATGTGTGAGATGCCCAACCTTTGTACAAGATTGCTGGGGTCCAAACTGTCAGGACGACTTACTTGGCTACTTATAAATTTCCTGTGATTCATGAACTAGGACATGAACCAGTCTCATGAAGTGCGGAAAGAAACAGGCGTAATCTGTAGGGACAGCCGGATATTTAATACTGCTTATATAACGATAATTGTCCAAAAATGAACACTGAATTAATAAAAAGGAGGAAAGAACCATGTTTAAAAAGTGTGTGAGATGTGGTTGCAGTGTGTCGGCCATACTATGGAAATGGCAATGACGATAATGAAAGAAAGGAGAACGGTCCAAGATATAAAGGTTGAGGGTGAATGGGTATCAAGTGAAGCTGATGCAGAGAAAGAAGTGTATGTAACAGCATACAGCATACAAGCTATTTTAAAATTTCGAAAACTAGGTAAAACAAAAAAGTTTTACAGACAAGCCTTTTCAGCTTGTGATTCCTGCTAATAACTGTATTACTTCAGCCTTTAGATACAGAAAGACCTAAGCACAATTCCTACACTGTGCTCATTAGCGCGAAAGCATTTGTCCCTGGTAGAAATGTTCATTTTCGCATGGTTCTTTTTTTCATGTAAAAATATGCAAATAAAAATATCTTCGAGGATTTTGGCGTTTATCACAGATAGCCGCGGCGGAGCGGCCGAGGGAATTGAGGTGCTATGTCTACAATGCGCGAGGTCGTTGCCCGTCGGGGGTTCGAATCCCCCCACTCGGGCATGAAAGTTTGTGCCGTCTTTAGTATATGCTAGTTCATAAGTAGTTTGTAACTTTAGGAACTGATGACCCCGCAGTTAAGTCTCATAATCTTTACAAACATTTGAACGATTGATACAAATAAATCCCTGAGACTTTTTTCGTCTCAAATATGTCAAAGACATTATTGATAAATATAAAGCATTGAATTAAAATTTGTGGTGCGGCCGGGAATCGAACCCTGCCCTCCATGCTTACTAGACAGACGTCTTAACTGTTAGACTACGACACTGTTAGTGGCGCCTAGGAATAGTCTAAGTACGATTTCCCTCCACATCATAAACTTTAATCCAGCTTCTGTGTTCCAAAGATAATTCAATGAAGGCTTTCACGACCGGATGTCATAGTTGCTGGTAGAACTTCAGGGTTATAAGGCCGTGGTCCTTGAAACTTTTCAGTTTCACCTAACGTTTCGTCCAGAGCTGCGCCGGACATCCTCAGAGGTCTTGCCGACTGATGAGTCGGGTGCCTGAGAGCGCCATATATACTGTGAAAAGTGGGCGTTGTCACGTTATCAGCAGAGATAGTCCTTGTCACAGATAAAACATCACTATCGATTGCAATCGGTCAGAGATAAAACCTGTCGATCTTTGAAAGCTACTGTCCGTATGTCACTAAATTTCATAGCTTCTTCTTTCCTGTAAAAATTTTCTGTATGTTTATATATTTCAATTGCTTCCCTGTATTGTCGGGGATAATAATTCGTCATAGTAGATAAAACTGATGTTTCGGAAAACCTCACTATATGACTTCCAGATTGAAGAGCATGCTCTGCCACAGCCGATTTCTCTGTTTTTCCTAGTCGGCAAAGATTTTTGTGTTCCTTCAGCCTAGTTTCTATACTTCTTTTTGTGGTTCCAATATAAACTTTACCACATGTACACGGAATTTTATAAACGCCACAAGCAGAAAGAGTAGGTCGTTTATCCTTCAAAGAACGTAGTATCTGACATATTTTCTTAGTTCGTCTGATAATCGGTCTGATGTTGTGTTTGCGTAATATTTTTCCTATTTGATCAGTTACTTTTCCGATAAATGGCGGGGAAACTGTGTTCTTCCATCGCTTTGTTTTACCACGTGTTTTTAGACTATTATTAATTGGTCGCAGAACCCTGTTTACATCTTTATCTGGACATCCATATTTCATGAAAGCTTGCTTCAGGTGTTTTAATTCAGCATCCAGGTGCTCCGGCGTACAGATTCTTTTGGCTCTGTCAACGGGACTTTTGATGACAGCTCTCTTCTGCTGTGTGTGATGACCTCTGAGGATGTCCGGCGCAGCTCTGGACGAAACGTTAGGTGAAACTGAAAAGTTTTATGGACTACGGCCTTATAACCCGGAAGTTCTACAAGCAGTCAAAGATAATTGCCACTACTGCTAAGGCTCTCCATTCAGCGGAATAGCACCTCGGAATTTGAATATTGGAACAATCCTGTTAACGTGATATAAATATCAATTTAATACAATTAAATCCCTGAGACGGGGTGTCGTCTCAAACATGGTGGTGTGGTAGTCTAACAGTTAAGAAGTCTGCCTAGTAAGCATGGAGGTCCGGGTTCGATTCCCGGCCGCACCACAAATTTTAATTCAATGCTTCATATTTATCAATAATATGAACGTTTGTCACAGATGAATGCTTAACTGTGAATACGCCCACCGCGCGAAAGGCGGACCTAGTTGAGCCACGTAAGCCGGTGCCAGGCAAACATGGAAGGGGCGCGGCAGCTGTCGCCGTCGCTCGGGGCGAGATTTCCCAGGCGGCCGCCCTGATTGCGACGTGGCGGAGGCACACGACGTTAATTTGTGACGTCTGCCAGCCATCCGTGCAGCTATCGCTACAAACTCGATGAAACGTTCACCACTAAAAATCCGCTCTCCTTTTAATGGCGCTGGGGAATTTTTATATACGAGGCGCGTCCAGAAAGTAAGTTCCGTTTGGTAATAAAATGGTATACAGAAGAAATTTTTATTGCAAAAAATTCTACAACTTTTAAACTTGTCAGAGTTGAAGGGCATGGAAGGGATGCAGTGGTTGGGAAGGGAGTAAGACTGGGTTGTAGCCTTTCTCCAATGTTATTCTATTTGTACATTGAGCAAGCTATAAAGGAAATCAAGGAGAAATTTGGAGAAGGAATTAAAGTTCAGGGGGAAGAATTAAAAACATTGCGTTTTGCCGACGACATAGTAATTCTGTCAGAACGGAATGGACAGTGTGCTGAAAGGTGCATATAAGATGAACATTAACAAGAGCAAAACCATGGTAATGGAGTGCAGTCTAAGAAAATCAGGCGATGCTGAAGGAATTAGATTAGGTAATGAAGCAATAAAGGAGGTAGATGAGTTTTGTTACTTGGGCAGTAAAATAACAAATGATGGTCGCAGTACAGAGAATATAAAATGCAGAATGGCAATGGGTAGAAAAGCGTTCTTGAAAAAGAGAAATTTGTTAACATCGAATATTGATTTAAGCCTAAGGAAGTTCTTTCTGAAGGCATTTATGTGGAGTGTTGCCTTGTATGGGAGTGAAACATGGACGATAAAGAGTGCGGACAGGAAGAGGATTGACGCTTTTGAAATGTGGTGCTACAGAAGAATGCTGAAGATTAGGTCGGTGAATCGCGTAACTAATGAGGTACTAAACAGAATTGGGGAGAAAAGAAATTTTTGGCATACCTTGATTAAAAGGTAGGGCACATTCTTAGACATCAAGGAATTGTGAATTTAGCGTTCGAGGGAAGTGTGTGGGGTTAAAACCGCAGAGGAAGACCAAGATATGATACAGTAAGCAGATTCAACAGATGTAGGTTGTCGTTCTTATGTGCAGATGAAGAGGCTTGCTCATGATACGGTATTGTGGAGCCGGCCGCGGTGGTCGAGGTGACTGAGGCGCTCCAGTCACGGTCAGCACGGCCACTACGGTCGGGGGTTCGAATCCCCCCTCGGGCATGGATATTTGTGCCGTCCTAGTTCGTAAGTAGTTCATAAGTAGTTTGTAAGTTTAGGGACTGATGACCCCGTAGTTAAGTCCCATAAGCTTCAAACATTTGAACAATTTTTTGGTATTGTGGAGAGGTGCATAAAACCAGTCTCCGGACTGAAGACCACCACACATAAACTACTTTTCCACATAACTGCCGAAATTTTTCAGGCATTTGTCATAGGGTGGCACCAGGTTTTGTGTACCTTGTAGTATAACTGCTTGCCGGACTATTTAGGTTTGAAAAATTGGCCGTACAGAAATTGTTGGACTATTTTAAAATAATAATCAATGACTAAGCCTTCAATTTAGATGAAATGTTAATTAAAAAAATGAAATGAAGTGAAGTGGCCAAACATTTAATAGTTTAAAACATCTTACAGAGCAAGCAACCTACAGAATTCGACGAATATTTACCTTAAACAGCGATGTAGTTGATCTCGTTTGATAAGCTGTAGTGAGATTGGTTGTAATCCGCGTAACTATCCGCCGACATTGGATGGAGGTTCGGAATATTAAGATTCAATCCACGTGTAGAATAATTTGGAATGAAGGTAATTTAATGAATGAAAATTAATAATTGTTACAGATTAATGACTAATCAGACTTCGAACTGTTCATTACATAAAAGTGGTTGCAGGTCCTAAGCCAATAAATATTGCAAAATGTTTAATTACAGTCTAAGATACTATGGCAAGCTACACGAGATACGTAAATTTAACATGTTTAATTACCGAACCATCCAAAGTCGTAATAGTTAGTTATACGTGAAAACAGCATGATCACTAAATGGAGGGACTGGAAAAATAAATAACTTAACAACTGACTGAAGTTAACTTTAAATAAGGGGATTTATTAATTTGAACAGAAAGCATATAATTCGTACCTGAGTATCCATTTATATTTGAAGATTTAAGAACAATAATCAATAGATAATAATGTTCGTTTCAGCATATTATAGTGGCAGATCTTATCAGTACAATTCAGACAACAGAACAATCAGAACAGAGCAGACAATAGAACAGAGAGCGAGTACGATGGGATTATTACTTTTATAGTAATAGTCAGAGATTTTAATTAGTTACAGTGATATTATAATTAGTTTATTTGTATATCTTTTACGTAGCCTATCGATTCCAAGGAAGGAAAAAAGTGAATTGAATATTTATCCTAATTACATTTTATCTGATTTAATATTTCAGATGACTTTAAAATATGTTATTTATGGGGCTCTTGCTATATGGTAATATTAAAACCTTCTTCATTGAAATCTGCCGCCTGTGTCTTCAACCAGTTGGAAACAGTTTCTTTCAGCTCGTCGTCATTGGTGAAGTGATGACCGCCAAGGAAAGACTTGAGATGTAAGAACAGATGAAAGTCGCTAGGAGTTAGGGCAGGGCTGTACGGAGGATGGTCAAACACGCCCCAGCCAAATCCCTGTAGGAGGTTTATCGTCACATTTGCAATGTGTGGTCGTGCTTTGTCGTGAAGCAAAACAACTGTCCATAGCGAGAGCATTAATTGTAAACCTACGGTTTTCCTGGATCTTGTCATCAATCGCGTGAACCAGTTCTTCTGTAACCAAAGGTGGATGCCCACTTCGTTCTTCATCGTGCACATCACTACGCCCGCCATTGAACAATCGAATCATTCATTGCATTTCGCCCGTAAACATCGCAAATTTGCCGATAAATTTCACTTGGTTTCACTTTCCTCGCAGTCAGAAACCTCATCACCGACCTGATTTCACAGGCGGCGGGATTTTCAATCGACACTGACACTTCAAACAAGCACAACAAATCGTTCGTAAGTGACAGCGATCTCCAAATGGCGCACGTTCTTCTCCTTGATACACATCGTCTACAGCGCATGTGCGGAAGTGCAATCGCAGCGCTGCAGCGGAGATAAATTTAAACGGAACTTACTTTCTGGACGCGCCTCGTACATTGACGATCGATCACCAATAACTCATATTCGTAATTTCACAGAGTCCAAAATTCAAATGTTCAAATGTTTCTAAATCTATCGGACCAAACTGCGTGGTCATCAGTCCGTAGCTTACAAACTACTTAAACTACTAACTACTACCCTAAGGACAAACACAGACACCCATGCCCCAGGGCGGACTGGAACCTCCACGGCGAGTAACCGAGCGATCCGATTGTATAAAATTAATGAAAGCATGAGATGTTTGGTGAGAACCGATAGGAAGGTCGCAGGTCTTCGTCAGGAGTGTATGAATTTAGCAAACCCAACAGCGTCCAGCCCACCTTCAGCCCCACTGATCTCACAGTTCGATGATTTATTTTTAATGTTCCGATGAAAATGGGATACAAAAGTTCTTTCATCTACATCTACATAGATACAAATCACATTTAAGTGGCTAGCAGAGGGTTCATTAACCACTTTCATAACTTTTCTTTACCGTTCCCTTCTCTAATAGCGCGCGGGAAGAAAGAGCACCTAAATCAGTCCGTTTTCGATCTGTTCGTAATTGTAACACCTAGGTATTTGGTAGAATTTACTACCTTAAGGTTTGATTGATTTATCACGTACTTGAAGTTCAGCTGATTTCTTTTAGTGGTCATGAGTATTATTTCACACGTTTCTTTATTTAGTGTCAACTGCCATTTTTCGCACCATGTAGAAATTTTATCTAAATCGCTTTGCAATTGCTTTTGATCCTCTGTTGACTTCACTAACCCGTAAACGACAGCATCATCCGCGAACAGAGTAAGGGAGCTATTCAGTTTGTCTCCTAAATCGTTTATAAACCCAAGGAAGAATAGGGGTGCACGGCCACTACGGTCGGGGGTTCGAATCCCCCCCCTGGGGCATGGATATTTGTGCCGTCATAGTTCGTAAGTAGTTCATAAGTAGTTTGTAAGTTTAGGGACTGATAACCCTGTAGTTAAGTCCCATAGCCTATACAAACATTTGAATTTTTGAAGAATAGGAGACCTATAACGCTTCCCTGGGGAACGCAAGATATCACTTGGTTGTACTCGATGACTTACCGTCAATTACAACGAACTTTGTCCTTTCTGATACGAAATCGTGAATCCAATCGCACAATTGGGAAGATTTTCCATAAGCACGAAATTTCATTAGAAGAGGAAAGGCTGTTAATGGAAGAGGCTATATCTATGCAATTTCATACAATAGAAATTCCACCCACCTCGACCTTTAAAACATAATAAACTCACTAAGAAATAAAGGCTTCCATGAAATTGAGGGCAGATTATTGAAGGCTTCTTCCCAATAGATAAGTGGTATTTTCAATCACATATGTAATAGTTCTCTGAAGCAGGGTATTTTCCCTGATAGGCTGACATATGCTATCATAGATTTCAACAACTATCGGCCAATCTCACTTCTAACCGCTGTATCCAAAATTCTTGATAAATTAATGTATTCAAGAGTAGCCTCACATATTTCTAAAAGTAAAATGTTACAAAGTATCAGTTTGATTTTTAGAGAGGTTTTACAATACCAAATCATATATATAGACCTTTACTGATCAAATATGAAATCGTTTGAACAACTAGATATTACCCATTGGAATATTTTTTGCAGTCACGTGGGAGTAGCCCGGCGGTCTTGAGCGTAACATTACGCATAGCGCAGGTTCCCGCGTCGGTGGTTCGAATCCTCCCTCGGTCATGAATGTGTGTGTTGTCCTTAGGTTATTTGAAGTAAGTTTAAGTAGTTTGTAGGACTAGGGACTGATGACCAACGTAGTTTGGTCTCATAGGACAACAAATTTGTTTTTAAAATTTTGTGGACTCTCAAAGGTTTCTGACTGTCTACATCATGGAATTGTTTTAGAGAAACTAAAGTGTTGTAGTATGAGTTGGACTGTGCATCAAAGGATTAATTCTACCTGGAAGAGTGCAGAAAATGGAAATAAGTATTTCATATATTGTGCAAAATTCAACTGTTTCCTCAAAGTATGGAGCTATCACGAATGGGATCCCACAGGGATTGGTCCTAGGTCTTTTGCTATTTTTAATATAATGACTTGTGGTTGTATATTCATGAATATGCACAGATTGTGCTTTTTGCTGACGATACAAGTATTCACTATTGTTCAATTTCGATGCAAGAGAGCATGTACTGATCTGTAAGGTAAACCACAGCCTCTATTATTAAACACAGATATTGTACAGATGAATGTTGCCGAGGCACAATATTCAAATTTTTTGCATGTGCATTTATGAGAGAATGAATCAAATGAAACGCAATTACGGTTGTTGGAACATTGATTACAGCTACTTGTGTTAGTTGCGTCATTGCAAATCGTTGCGGAATGTTGTATAAATGATCTATGAAACAAGCACGAATCTAATCTAATAATCTAATGTAATCTCTGTCACAGGTGTTGGAATTCATTTCAAGTTCAGCTTACTATTAGACACACTGCAATTACGTTTTTAAGGAATGTATGAATCATATCAGTGTTCAGGCTATACTGGTATCGCTGTTGTCAGGAGCGTTTGTATCGTTTCAGGGTTCAACCCATTTTCTCCAAAATCAACTAACATTTGTCAGGATTGCTGGAATCCACTTATGTTCAGCACACCTTCAGCCGCACTGGATCCGCATTTGTGAGAGTCCCTCCATTGTTCATCACAGCTACAATGGACTCTCGTTTTACCTGAATGTTGGAATCCCGTTATCGTTCATCCCACTTTCTGCCATAGTGGTCTCGCATTTCTTCGTCATATCTTCAAGGCACAGTCGCTCAGGGGTGTTGGTTTACTTTCGGATTTCAGCACGCTTTGAGCCACATTGATCTTGCGATTTTCAAGAGAGCTGGAATTTATTTCTATTCAGCCATAACCCGTACTGATCTCGGCTATGTGAAGAATTTAGTATTTCTTCCAGGGAAAGCGTAGCTGCAGCTTCATTGGTGCCCTTTTTAGACGTGTAATACTGCTTTCAATAATCTGACTTCCTTCAGCGTCACCGGATCTCACTCCATCAACAATTTAGTCATTCAGCTAGCTACGGGAAATCTGCCATCGTTCAGGTAGAAAATGCACAACGGAAACAGCTAAAATTCTGCTTTCAAGTCGTTCCGGGATTTCGACATCAAAGTACCCCACTGTTTCTGTTTCTACTGCAGCTGACGTGCACCAGCGTAGCAACACAAAGGCATGTTGCCTGATTGCTTTTCCCATTTCCTGGAAGGAGAGGGGGTAAACGTCAGTTCCAAGGTAATTACTGTAGTCAGTTGCAGATAGCGCAACGCAACTGCAACTGCAATCAATCATGACCTCATCCTAGTCACTGTTAAAACTATTAATTATTCCCCGAAAACGCAAGATTCTTAAAAAAGCTTTATGGTATACTTCATGAGATAATTAAAATATTATCATTGAGTCAGAATTCAATTAATTAAATAGCATTCCTAAAAAGAACGCAACTGTCGTAGAGCGAGAAAATTATATACAAATGTGAAGAGTATCGCAATAAATCTTAAAGGGTATAAACTCAAGGATAGGGTGAGAAAAATTATTACTGACTACTTGTTTTTGCAATGAGAAAGAAAATTCAGCTGATAGGGTTAAGAGAAGCATAGAGAGATTTTAATGGTTGTAGACCAGCTCATTTTCCTCTTTGTGGAATTCTCAGTTTCCCTATGATATGAGCTAATTTCAGAAGCTTTTCTTCCGTTTAACTGTTAATATGACCTCAAGGAGCTACTTACAACGAATTAAAGACACACAATTAAATGATTACTGGTTTATCTGTGATGGGTTCTAGGATCTACTAACCATAATATAACTCTCTTCACGCAATTTAACTGTGAAATTTCTATGACTGAAATCAAATGAAGAAAAATAAATTATTAAGACTGTCGCATTAGTTATAAGAATAAACTGCTGTAGCACATTCATGTCGTAATGGTTGAAAGAGGGTGAGAAGTGAGCGTCCGTATTTGGCAGGAGAGAAAATTCGGCGTGGAGAACTTGCTATCGTTGGTTACTTATTATATATTGTCAGCTATATAAAATAAATTGAAATTAAAGTCTCTGTTATCCGTAAAAACAGCGCTTTAGTAAAAAGATATACTAGCGTCTATTTGTTAGAAAAATTATATCTCTGTCACAGAGCCAGGTCCATCTCCTTTAACCACAAAAGGTCCATCACATTAATTAAATTTAGCTCAGACATACCACATGGAAAATGGCGCAATGGACATTGAGATAGGATGTGGTTTATTGTTTGAATATCCGCCCCAAAGTCTCAGAATTCATCATTTTCTTGTCGCCACCGAAATTTTCAGTAACTGCCCCGGCCAAAACCAGTACCGAACCGTTTTAACAAAGCCCATTTCCTCCTGGGAAGGCTCATACCTTGTATCTCCTTCGCAGGGTCCTCTGTAAGGTTGCTGTTTTTCTCACTGTATTCGTCTCAAATTCTTATTCAGCTGGATTTCTGCGAGAAGTCACTACTAAGCAGCTGGAAGGCTGTTTTCAGAGTTGGTTTGCGTGACCAAGCGGCTGATAAATGGTGAAAGTCTTGCAGGACTGGTAGATTAGGAGCGGCCATAATCTTATTAAATTCTTTCCTTAGCGCTTCTTTGCGTCTGACATCAGCAGGACAATATTGCACAGCACTGGGAGCTACTGGAGGGGTGTGGCCATTAGGATGCCACTGATCACCCTCATTGCCCTGCTTAGTTGCACGTCGACTTCTCTCACATGAGGAGTGTTTAGCCAGGCAGGAGCACAGTATTCACCAGCAGAGTAGACCAAAGATAAAGTAGTTGTTGGCAAAACTTTTGCTCCCGCTCCCCAATTTGATCCTGTCAAGTGCTGTAAGGATGTTGACCTCGTCGTTAGCTTGATTTTCCCTTTAGAAGGTGTTTTTGAATGTGAGAGATCTGTCCAGTGTAACTCACAGATTCTGTGGATGTTCACTGTGTTTTAGCTCAGCGCCGTGGTACCAAAGTTTGCTGGTAGCCATCCTGTTACTAAGGTGAAAACATGTTACTTCTGTCTTATTTTTGTTTGGTTTTAGTTTCCACAATGAGAAATAATTGTTAAGGATGGATAAGTAAGATGTTAAAGCGGATTTTGTCAAGTGAACGTCTGTATGTTTAGGACAATGGGATATCGTCTGCATAGATGAACTTTCGGGACTGTGCTGCAGGGATGTTCGCAGTGTAAATATTGAAAAATGTGGGAGCAACGACCGAACCCCGTGGGAGACCCTCATTAAGATGTCTAAAACCGAGTAGACCTTGACCAGATGATCACTGAGAGTCCAGGAGCCATAACAAAGACGACAAGGAATGAGGCCATAGAATTTTATTAAAAGCCCTTTCCTCCAAACGGTATCAAAGGCAGAAGAGAGCTTTACGAAAGCAGCTGAAGTTGGGAGTTTTTATTCATACCCCGACTCAATTAGAGATGTTAAGGCTAGCACCTGGTCGCAGCAGTGTCTTAAATTGGTACGATATGAATAATCCAACGAATGAGTGATGAGACTGACCCAAAGTTTCGACGTTTTTTATGGAGAGGTTACAGAGATAAGAATGCAAACCTTCTCCTGTATTTGTTCTTGTCTTCGTCAGTCAGAATACTACGGTTGCCGTGCTCCTCTATGGTACGGAAACATTTATCTTCAAGTAACAACTGCAAACAATAGTCATTTGAACCTGCTTACTGTACTCGTTCCTTGATTGGATTTTTGCTACCCAGACTTTCTCCCCTCCCCTCCTCCTGCCTCCCGGCCCTAATAACCTGATTATACCTGATGCCTCAGAATGTGCCTCAACAATCAGTGTTTGTGTCGGTGAAGTCTTTCACAGTGTCATTCTCCAATAAAATTGTTACAAAGCGCGTCGCGTCGAACAAAATATTCTAGATTCCGATGACAAACTTCGACTTCGTCATCAGGAGTAAACTCACTGAATGCCATGGCTGGCACTGTCCTGCTTATGCAGCTGCCACAGCCGCTTGACCTTTGAATCAACAGATGAGTCCAAGCTGACAGATTTTCTTCCACACTTGTGAAACAACAACTAGTAGGACAGGACGCGTGCTGTACAGACATTGAGTACAGTGCTGTGGTCCACCTTCGCGATAATAGGTTCTGAACACCCCGCAGGGCAGCATAGGTGTACCTGTTTCCGACTGGTGTCATGTCGCCTGTAAGTGTGGAACTGTTTAGATAACGCAAATTTTAGCACCGTTGCTGAGTGCTGTGCAGAGTACACAAATCACATCAAAGAGAACTTGAGAAGTGTCAGAACAAAGTCTAAAATCAGACCTAAAGTACAGCTTGAGAAGACGAAAATTTTGGCCCTAACGTCAACATACTTCCATTCTGTTAGATGGCAGAAACTAGAATGAAGAGCAGCAATCTTAACAGATACCAGGGATACACACTACACACTTATCAGGGTGTGACGGCGGCACAAGTTACGGATTTCAGTTTCTTTGAAGAATTAATGCTGTGAAGGAACTCAAAATGACTTTCCTCCGGTAGTTTGTGTACGGATAAAATGAATTTATGAGAATAGCAACTGAGAAGGTTGACTGTACTAATCTGCACGGCGACTCGTTGTGACAACTTAACACCATCCTGGTAAAACAATAAACATCCGGAACCACATAGCCAAAATGCAGCGTCTCCAGGAATGATATTCCCTGCCGCGCCTCGAAAAGCATCGAGAAAGATAACAAAGTGTTTGACTTTTTCGAAAAGGGCATTCCTTGAATCCAATAACTGCAATTGTCTCACATTACAGGAAGATTATACTACATGAGCAATGAAAGTGGAAACGGAACTTTAAGTGAATTTAGTGTGCCAGTTCAACCCCACTTGCGGAAGTAACTACAGTGTCACATTGTTGGCAAGTATTTGCAGTTCCAGTTCCAGTTCTTAGTTCTTTTGAGTAGAGCTCTGAAGCGACAGTCAACATGATACCCGAGTTTACCCTTACATTGGCTCCCAGACGTTTTATCCAAATAATTTTCAAGCTGCGTCTTTAGGCTATAGAGATTTAAGTGATCAGTTAGTCTCTATTCAGATTTCTATATTTTTTAAACTTTTAAAGATATGGGTAGAAAATCTAGTGATACTAGCATCATTCATGCAATATTAGGCGCGTCGAATATACAACTGTGTAATCTTCCATGACGGTAACCGTTTATCCCAAAATAGAAACGAATGTAATACTTACTTTGTTGGATTGCGATGAAAGCTTATATTCATGAAATGTAAACCATACAAAAAGATTTTCACGACTTCCACGACCAGATGTTCAAATGTTTGTGTAGTCTATGGGACTTTACTACGGGGTCATCAGTCCCTAAACTTACAAACTATTTATAAACAACTTACGAACTAGGACGGCACAAATATCCATGCCCGAGGGGGGATTCGAACCCCCGACCGTAGTGGCCGTGCAGACCGTGACTGGAGCGCCTTAGTCCCCTCGGCCACCGCGGCCGGCCACGACCAGATATAAGTGGGTATGAATACAAGCAAGAATAAACATAGCAAACTATATATTACTTGCCTCGCGGTAATCGGGTTTCAGAACTCAAAAAAGATAAAATCTTCAGACGTATACATATAACGTATATGTTAGCAGCAAATTCACGAAACATCCCTGTGTGAACTGTACATTATTTGTACTGAACGACTAGAAAAGTGTTATGTGAAGACGTCTGATCATTCTCCCTGTCACATCTGAAAATTCCACAAAGTCTGACTCATTCTTTATGACATCTACTAATTTGTGGCACACAGCGTAAACAGGAATCCCCAGTACCAATTAGAACAATCTTCCGAATTTCCACTTCTGATTTTCATGGCATTCTATGATCATATCGTTTGCTATTTCCGATTCGTCATTAGAGATCTGCAAATCGCCGGTTTCGCTCGCTCGTACTCGGTCGAGTGCGCAACGCTCGGCGGTGGCGCGCCGAGTGTGTTATGCTCGCAGCGAGCGTGTTGACACTCGAACGAGGTTACGTGGGGCGGCGCGGGCAGAGGCCGCACAGCGTAGTGCTGCCGTTGTACTCACAAGGAAACCTACCCAAGTGTCATTCTCCGATTTTTATGAAATTTTCATATGTTATAATACATGAAAAACTATGGGATACGTATTTTTTTATCGGCGGAGAAACATATTTAAGGGGTGAAACGGTCCCTACAAAATTGTCGCTAAAATAGAAACGCCGGCCGCGGTGGCCGAGGTGACTGAGGCGCTCCAGTCACGGTCAGCACGGCCACTACTGTCGGGGGTTCGAATCCCCCCTCGGGCATGGATATTTGTGCCGTCCTAGTTCGTAAGTAGTTCATAAGTAGTTTGTAAGTTTAGGGACTGATGACCCCGTAGTTAAGTCCCATAAGCTTCACAAACATTTGAACATCTGGTCGTGGAAGTCGTGAAAATCTTTTTGTATGGTTTACATTTCATGAATATAAGCTTTCATCGCAATCCAACAAAGTAAGTATTACATTCGTTTCTATTTTGGGATAAACGGTTACCGTCATGGAAGATTACACAGTTGTATATTCGACGCGCCTAATATTGCATGAATGATGCTAGTATCATTAGATTTTCTACCCATAACTTAGAGACTAGTGAAGAGATTTTAATGAGTTTTGGTATGAAAGTATCTTTTGATAAAAGACAAATTTCATAGATTCAACTTCGATTAAATGACAATAATTTTTTGAGCACAAAAATTGGTCACTTTAGGGGTAGCTGTCCCCCTGTCATTCCCGCTGCAATGTCCCTACGCCGATCTCTTATCAAGAGATACTTTCATACAAAAAAATATTAAAATCGCTTCACTAGTCTCTAAGTTACCGTGATTTTTTCTATTTTAGCGACAATTTTCGAGGGACCGTTTCCCCACTTAAATATGTTTTTCCGCCGCTAAAAAAATACGTGTCCCATAGTTGTTCATGTATTATATCCAAATTTCATAAAAATCGGAGGGTGACACTTGGGTACGTTTCCTTGTCTGTTGCTACGACAGCGTCTCTGTAGCTCCTGAGGTGTGGGCTGCTGTTGCGTCTGACACACCCCCAGTAACTGAAGGAACTAAAACCAGTTATTCTGTAGACGTGTACTCCTGTATAGTAGCATGTAACCGCAATATCATTAAACCGCAAACGAGACCAAAAGTTAGTTTTCACCAACTACAACATCTGGAAGTAATGTAAAGGATCCAAAGAGAAACTATGGAACGAGCATCGTTTTCATTGCAATGCACAAAAAATGTTGCCGTACAACAAAGTATACATTGAAAAGTAACAACATTATCCCCAAACTATTCGTTGGTGGCATTGTAATTGCAATGTACTGTTAAAATATCATTGACACGTTGTAGATCGAGTCGAGTTCTTCTATCAGAGATCAGGTTCTCTGCCGCACTGAAAGTGCGTTCACTAGGTGCATTTGAGGCGGGCACACAAAATACTCTTTTTGCCAATACAGATAGCTTAGGAAAACAGGTACTGTTGCGTTTCCACCATTCAAGCGGATCGTCGTCATCGCCATAAATTCGTGCTAAATAAAGGTCCACCTCATTGGTGGATTGCGCCTCGCGCATTTCACAGTCCAGCCATTCCGAAAACATGCACTTCATTCTTTTGGCTGGTGCACCCGGGTGACTTCTTCAGACGGCCCTAAATAAATATATCACTGAAACAGCAGGAGCATCATAAATTCGTACAGCTGTGTAAAGTAAACAATTGGAACAAGGGGATTGAAAATAGGTAGAAGATATATAAGCATTAGACCGGAATATGACACTGATGCGGAAGAAAGTGCGGATCCTATATATTGCACAGAATCTTGCATGCTTTCTTTATTATGTAGATAAGAAAGACGACATTGGCAGTGCGGGATATATGTTTTGTGTCCCAGCCACTACGCCGCTTTTGTGTCCCAGCCTCGTCGCCGCTTTTGTGTCTCGTTCCGTTGTAGGTGTCGGTGGCCGAGTGGAATGAGACCGACACAGAAATAAAGATAGCACGTTGGTGCAGGTACGGAGGGGAGCAGCCAGAACTAGAAACAATAGTTGACCTAGAGTCCTGCCAAGTCTTCACTGGTGCCTATCGCATTCCGAAGTTTTTACTGGTTCCTAACTCAGTCCCAAGTGACCGAGGTCTTTCCGAGGTGGCCACGAGCGGGGTTGCAGCAGAAGGCGCTCGTGGCTGTCGTCGTAAGAACGCCGCGCCGTGCGTGAATGGCGGCGCGCGGCGAAAGCAGGTGGCGCGCACTTTGTACTTGTGCGACACCACACCCCTTCCCGCCAAACCGCCGCGCCGTCGTGGCGTAGGGCTGAGGGCCACGGCGACGGCACTGGGAGGAGGGCCTGGGCGGGGGCGTTACTGGTGGGACGGGCGTCGTAGCTGAGGCTGGGATCGAGACGCCGTCCGCGCCCCGGTATACACCTTGCGATCCGCTGGAAAACCCGCGAAAACCAGCGGAAGGGCGCCCGGCCCCGCCCAGAGTACGCCCAGAGGTGCGTGGCCCAAGCTGGGGGGGCCCACACGGTCCCGGAGTCCCTCTCGGTGACGCTGTCATCTGCGGCGGCGACAACTGCGTCGGAGGTGTGTCGACGTCCATAGGGATCTCGTAGTCCGGGGACGAACTATGTGGTTGTGCTCCCTGGCGGTGAACTGGGTCTAGAATCAAGAAACCGGAGACAGGATCGCGCGGCCTATGCAGGCGCAATTGGTTTATGTGGCGCCGCAGCTCCGACCCTGTGGAAGAACGTACAACATACATATTGCGCCCGAGCACGCGCTGAATGGTGCCCGGCGTCCATCTTGTCTTGTTGCCAGCAAACACCCTGTACAACACCGGCGTAGAAACCTGAAAACGCGAAGCGCCATACGAACCGACTCGGTGCGTGGGAGGCTGCAGCAGGTGAAGGAGAGTGCGGTGACGGCGGCCGTGTAGCAGCTCGGCAGGAGACGGGCCGTCACGTGGCATGCATCGATACGTAGACAGGAAAATTTGAAGAGCTTGCTGCCTGGAGTGCTGACCTTTCATCTTCTCCATGTGAGACTTGAATGTTCGAACGAAACGTTCTGCTTCACCATTGGACTGAGAGTGAAAAGGTGCAGTGGTAATATGCTGAATGCCATTCACACGACAAAACTGTTGAAATTCCGCACTAACAAACTGAGGTCCATGGTCACTGAAGACAGTTTCAGGCAAGCCTTCGATGCAAAACACTGATGTTAAGGCACTGATTGTACTAGAAGCTGTCGTTGAGTTCATAGAAATCACAAAAGAAAACTTTCTGAAAGCGTCTACAACAATTAACCAGCACGTATTCCAGAAAGGTCCGGCAAAGTCAATATGTAAACGTTGCCATGGTCCCTTGGGGCGTGGCCAGTCTGAGAAACGCTGTGGAGGAGCCGCCTGATGCTCCGCACAAACTGTACACTGTGATGTCATGCTCTCTATCTGAGCGTCCACACCAACCCAGGTACAATGACGTCTGGCCAATTGCTTTGTCCTAACAATACCCCAATGTCCTTGATGCAGGAGGCGTAACACTTCTCGTTGCAGGGAACGAGGAACAATCACTCTTGCTTGGTCCGACCCTGTGGAAGAACGTACAACATACATATTGCGCCCGAGCACGCGCTGAATGGTGCCCGGCGTCCATCTTGTCTTGTTGCCAGCAAACACCCTGTACAACACCGGCGTGCAACAACAGAACACCCTGACTTAAAGATAATGCATGACGTTGTGCAAAATAACGTCTTTGGCTCTGGCAGGCCACCCTGAGCGAACAAAACGTGCTACCACACTTAGCTCTGCATCCGCAGCTGTTTCCTGTGCAACCCGGCGAGAGTTCAAAGGGAAATCTGCGACAGCGGAAGCATCTCTGGAGTCTATCTGACAACATGCCATTTCTGAAGAATCAAACGACACATCCTGGCCAACCGGAAGCCGGGAAAGTGTGTCCGCGTTGGCGTGTTTAGTGGTACGTCGGTACAAAATCTCATACTGATAATTTGACAATATCAAGGATCATCTCTGAAGCTTTTGTGCCGTTCGTGGCGGAATTGGCTTTGTGGGTGAGAACAACGACGTGAGAGGCTTGTGGTCTGTCAACAAATAGAATTTTCTGCCATAGAGATAATGATGAAACTTTGTGACGCCGTAAATGATTGCTAAGGCCTCCTTTTCTATCTGACTGTAATTCTGTTGCGTCGGCGTCAGTAGCTTGGATGCAAAGGCAATAGGACGATCGTGAGATCCAATGCGATGTGACAAAACAGCACCCAGACCGTACGATGAGGCATCAACTGCTAGAACTACAGACTACTGTGGGTCAAAGGGAATCAAACATGCATCACTGAGTAGTGCAGTCTTTAATTGGTCAAAGGCAACTTGGCAATCTTTAGACCATACAAAAGGAACATTCTTCCTACGTAAGTGATGTAGTGCAGCTGCAATCTGAGAGGCATTGGGAATAAATCTGAAATAATAGTTAAGCTTTCCCATTACTGCTTGCAATTCGTGCACATTCTTAGGAGGAGGCAAGTCTTTGATTGCTCGAAGATGTGACTGTAAGGGATGGATTGCTTGGGCATTAATCACATGGCCTAGGTACTCTATTTCTGTCTGGAAAAATGAACACTTTGCTTTATTACAACGTAGACCTGCTGCAGTCAACACTTTGAAAAGGCACTCCAGGTTTGCTAAATGTTCTTCAACTGTACGTCCCGATACCACAATATTATCTAAGTAGTTCGAACAACACGGTACAGAAACTGTCAGCTGTTCCAAAAAGCGCTGAAAAATAGCGGGGGCGGAAGAACTGCCAAAGGGTAGGCGTTGAAATTGAAAAAGGCCCATGTGAGTATTAATGACGAAAAACTTTTTTGACTCGTCATCAAGTGGAAACTGTGAGTATGCCTCTGCTAAATCAATCTTAGAAAAGAAGCGAGACTGTCCTAATTTGTCCATTAGTTCGTCAGGTCTGGGCATGGGATAAGTGTCTACAATTGTTTGACTGTTCACTGTTGATTTGAAGTCCGCACAGAGACGAAGATTTCCTGACGGCTTGGGTATAATTACTGTAGGCGAGGCCCACTGACTCGCAGAAACAGGAGAAATCACCCCACTATCTTGCCAACGTTTAAGTTCTTCGGCAACTGTATCACGCAAGGCGATAGGCACTGGTCTAGCTTTACGAAATTTTGGAACTGCAGAGTCTTTTAAAGTTACATGTGCCACGAAGTCTTTTGCACAACCTAGTTCCGGCGAAAACAAGTCACTATATTTGTCACACAATGCATTGATTTTATCTTGAGGCACTATTGACGAAATTTGAAGCACATGTCTTTGAATTGATAAACCAAACAAGTCAAAAGCATCTAGTCCAAAAATGTTCTGTGTCGATTTGGCCTGAAGAACTACAAAAGCAACTGTTTTTGTTACATCTTGAAAAGAGGCGGGCAGACTACACGTTCCTAGCACGGGAATATTTTGACCTGTATAAGCTGTTAACACTTGCTGTGACGGCGACAATTTTGGCGAACGCAGAAGTTCATAAGTATCTTTATTTATTAATGTGACAGCGGAACCAGTATCAAGCTGAAATTGCACCGTCTTATTTTCTATGAAGAGAGTCACAAACAGTTTTTGCTTGCGGCGCTCGACAGGTGCGCGAATGTGGGCATCGTCTGCTACGGTTAGTTTACTGCGCTTGCGTGGGCCGCGTAGTGAAGTAAGCGGCGCAGACTCGGCACGCAGCGGATTAACAACACTGTCACTAGATGGCACTACCGCCGGATCGGCGTCCGCGCAAGCATGCGAAGCTACTCCATATGTACTAACTACTGCACTACACTTTTGAGTAGCTACTTGATGTCTACTGTCACTAGCTACACAGTACTGGGCACTATTACAAGGAGCAGTTGCAGAAGGCACTATTTTCACTACAGGAATGCACTGTTCATAGTCATTTTGCTTGTCCCGAACCCTTTTCCGTTGCACTGTTTTACGCGCTTGTCGGCGCTTGCTACGTGGTGCACTATATAGTTTTGCCATAGGCGCAGAAGAACGTTCTTGCAATTCAGAAGCAAGAGAACCAACAGAAGCACTGTTCAAGTTCACAGCATGTATGACATTTACAGAATGAATTGTTCTCGCACTCCGCGAAGCACTGTTTCTAACGTTACTGTTCTTCGAATTTTTGTTTTGCATACACACTGTCGCACATGGCCTGTTTTGTCACATTGATAACAGGTTGCGTTGCGACTAGGGCACTGTGCACGTTTGTGGCGAGACACACACTGGGGGCAAGATTTACGTACATTTTTCTGAAATGAGCGTTGGCGCCCGTTATTCAAATCACTGTTTCTAACACGACGGGGCGACCTTTGTGTCACACTTTTACACTGGCTACTGTTCACTGTCTGTTCAGCACGGCCTGTACTATTGTAAGAATCACTAGTGCTACACTGAGAACTATGGCTAGGAAAGCGACCGTTGCGGCGCACTGAATTAACACTGTGGCTTTGCATTTCTACATCTGCTAAGTCAAAAGTATCATGCGCATCTATAAGCTGCAGTACACTGTCTAATGAGGGGTCAGACTGTTTCAGAATTGCTGCTCTAATTCTGGGGTCCTGAATATTCTGCGTAATCGCATCCCTCAACATCATGTCACTATACGAAAGTCCACAAGAGCAAGTAAATTTACAGTTGCGGGTTAAGCCCTTCAGTTCCGTAATCCACTCTTGGTGTGACTGCTGTGGTAATTTTTTAAGTCTGAAAAAACCGGTACCGTCTGCAGCTACGAGAACTTTTCTCTCATAATGAGCATTTAGTGCCTCTACTATTTGTTCAAAGTCTACATCACGAGGAGATACGTCGGGGAAAAGTTTTTTCAGTAACACGAATGTATTGGTGCCCACCACAGATAATAGCAGATGCTTCACTTTCTGACCTGTAATTTGATGAGCTGCGACGAGTTCTTGAAGCTGTGCGAAGTAGCCGCTCCATTCTTCCTCACATTCGTTGTACTGGCGAAATGTAGGAAGCGTTGCGGCGGCAGGTGTGGGCTGCTGAAGCGGCGGCTGTTGTTGTTGGTTAGCTGCTTGCGCTGTGAGCTGGGCCACAGCCTGCAGGAGTTGTGTTATTTGCGCCGTCTGTAACTGAATAATTTCCATTAAGTTTGGGTTCGGGGTAGTGGCCATGCTGACCGATTAGACGCCGCGCATACAAGTAAATTATAACAAAACACAAATGCAATATGAAACGAGGGCTCGCTCTGCAACAAAAAAGTCCACAAAACACGTAACAAAATATCTTCCCCCAAAATTCTTATAATAAGGGTGGGTGGGCGGGAGCAATTTCTGTGTGCTCCGACTACTACTGCTGTCTGGCTGCTGCAAGCTGGCTGGCCCACGGATCGTCTATCACTCCTCGTTGCCACTTTTGTGTCCCAGCTTCGTCGCCGCTTTTGTGTCCCAGCCTCGTCGCCGCTTTTGTGTCTCGTTCCGTTGTAGGTGTCGGTGGCCGAGTGGAATGAGACCGACACAGAAATAAAGATAGCACGCTGGTGCAGGTACGGAGGGGAGCAGCCAGAACTAGAAACAATAGTTGAGCTAGAGTCCTGCCTAGTGCCTAACTGAAAGTTTTCACTGGTGCCTATCGGATTCCGAAGTCTTTACTGGTTCCTAACTCAGTCCCAAGTGACCGAGGTCTTTCCGAGGTGGCCACGAGCGGGGTTGCAGCAGAGGGCGCTCGTGGCTGTCGTCGTAAGAACGCCACGCCGTGCGTGGATGGCGGCGCGCGGCGAAAGCAGGTGGCGCGCACTTTGTACTTGTGCGACACCACAATATGAATGATACAACTGTAAAAATTCCCGTTAAGGACTTACTCGGAAAAGGTAGAGGCGCAGCAACCACGCACAGTGCCAAAATGCTACAGGAATAAATATTAACGGGATGCAAGAGAGATTCACAAACCTAACCTAACGGATGTACATCAATATCGTGTATTTAATTTCAAAATATAAAACGGACAAAGTATTACCGGTTCTAGAGTGATAAGAGGAATGGATATAAAATACAATCACTTCCTCGTTAAGTCGGGAAGTAACACCTACCACTAAACAGGCACTAACAGTCCACAAAATGGGAACAATAAAGAAAGAAAGATCCTGGAAAACTCTTTTAGTAAATGATCGTAGCACAGAAATTTTATATTACCACTTTCGCTGCGGCTGACGCTTATAAGCGTCGGCGCTCAATGTAGGATAGCGTCAACCACAGCGAAAGTATTAATCACGTATAATAACTTGTATGGTACAGTACAAATTGCGAAACTGAATAGCTAGTTCAACTCGATCGAGATAACAGCTTTCGAAGCACCCGGGAAAGAAAACAATTCCAAATTTCGGAGTCAGGATGTATTCTCTAACGTTTAGTTTGCTCCTGACACTCGAGTTCACACGACATGGTATTGCGGTGGGCGAGTGGGCAGTGTGGCCGGTCGGGCCAGTCGACCGCGCCCCGCTCGAACGAGCGAGGAGGAAGTCGAGCGCAGCCACTTGCTTTGCCGAAAGCTGCAGTACCGACACTTACAGGACTGTCATAGAACGACGTGTATCACGCAATTCGAGCGAGCAACCGAGCGACGTGTAGACCTTTATTCGTCATACAAAAGGTCATCTGAGTTATCAATATACAAATTAACATATGTCTCAACTCTTGAAATATCACCAATTATCTCACACTCCCCACCAATATCAGAGCATTATGTTACACACAGCTTACAGTTATGCTCTGGTATGCAAATCCTCTTCGATTTAGCTTTTAATTTTCTGTTGTCCATGAGATTTTTTTTTAATTATTCAGAAACTCAGTCCCAAATTTTCTCTGAAATATAACAAACCCCTGTATCCTTTTTCAGTCGTCAATCTGCATGGTAATTACCGTATTGTCTTGTATGTTGCTGTTAGTGTCCATAATATGGTCTGCTTCGAGACAGTCATAAATTGAAACTTCTTTTACCTCTAATTAAATCATACCGTCTAATTCCCATTCATTGTCAAAATAATAATTTCCTGCAAATATATCAACAGTTCCTAACAAATCATCAATGACATCATTACCATTACATCCGACAATACGGCTTTTACTGTCACTTTAATCCTAATCGTAATTAGAAAAATCACTTACAGTAACATGTTCACTAACATCACTTGCATGACACTCACACTTTTGAGTCACATTAGTACACACTACATTTGAACAATGTACATCTAAGATGTCATCAGTGCACAAAAATTAACAGTACTATATTATCATATTTATTTCTATAGTGGATTTGTTTGAGCAGCTTAGTAATGCATATTTGCAACTACCTTGTCCTCTATTCCCAATGGTAGGTTCACCAAACTTATGCTATTGGTTGTAGTTGGTCTAATAGTGTTCCAAAATTGTTTGTTAAACCTTAGATTATTTCTCCTGTGGATTCTGTGACCTTAGTTATTACCATTTCTTACATAGGTAAACTTCTTATTTGATACAGTTTCGTAACTATACTTTTGTCTACTCCGGCTTGCGTTGGCCCGATTTATTTACTGGTTTCTATTCTTCTTCTCAAATTTAAAGGCCCCCAAATAGACGCCTACTCATTCAAATGACAAACATCGTTCGTAGTTCGGTAATCATTTTTGTATTTTTTTTTTTTTTTTTTTTTCAAAGCGGACACTTTTGGTACCCATGCATAAGCCCTTTTTAGGTTGATGTTGGTAAAGTATAATGATCTTCGAAAAGAAGAAAATGACATTTTTAGATAAACGTCTACTTATTTTAACTAGTATTGCCTGTGAGCGAAAATCGACCAATTGTGTTTACAATGGTCACTGGGGTAAAATTTTAGGTATCATGTCGGCGGCCTCGCGTAATTATATTGGCAACATCAACAACACGATAGAAAATCTTTGCCCATTTTTTCGAACCACATAGAATGGCTCGATTAGTGTATCGTACAGACCATGAAGTAAACAAATAATGCTGTTCCTACTTTATGGTTGACAGGTTTTTGTATGTACCCTCGTCCGCTCAGTAAAAATAATTGCCCTCGTAAAGCGTAGATTCCTCGAGAAAACATCAGCGTTGTCAAGCGATTGGCTAAAATGAAGACTCACGGGATTCTAACTATTCAGCATATGTTGCCAACAGTATCATAGGAGGCCGCTGGGATATTTGGAAAAATTTAACCGGCACTGGGAGGTATGAAACGGTATCTTTTACGTGTTAAGGAAAATGCCTGACACAATAACAACACATAAAAACGGAAGTATGTACTTCTCATGCCATTTTAGCATTATATAACATTCATTAGCCTAATATTTGAAATGGAACTACAATTTCAGTGTTCGTCTATTTATACAACACCAAGAAATAATGTTATTTCGATACTACGATATTCAGAATTCCAGAGCTGACGACATATCGACTTCGTAGTTCCACCCGTACACTGCCCGGCGCATCTTCATTTATATCGGTATTCTCGACTTCGTAGTTCCATCCGGGCACCGCTATATGCCTCTCGCGGCGCATCATCCTTCACATCGGCATTCATATGAAAACATCCATTTCCTTTAACCACTCTTAATCACTGCGAAAATGAAGCATTTGAACTGCACAAGAAAGTGAGTTGGGGGCACTCCATATTTAGATGATCATTTATTTTAATACGTTATTTTAATACTGCAGATCTGTTGCATTGCAGCCTTTTTGGTCGCGGCGAATAGCCAATCAGTAAGTTGATTGTTGGAGAATGTAGAACTTCATCCAAGCTGTAGATAGGAAAATTTCTACTTCCTTTTACCACTTTTAATGGCTAAATGCACGCATAACATTTATATTCGTGAAATCTACGAGAAACAATTTTTCGAATTATGTCACTTTCATTGGCCTTCTTGTACAAATAAATTAGTAATCTGTACCACAATTTTCGTGTTAGCGTATTTATATAATGATGATGTTGAAATAATTTTCAGAATCCAGTTGTTCACCATTGGCCAGCAAATGGATCAGGCGTTCCTGATGACACACTTTAAGATACTATGGTACATTAAATTAAATGATAGTGAAGACATCATAATGAAGCTATTGAAGTTGGTAAGGATTATCTTAATTTGGCACTTCTTCTGGGATTGGTAGTGCCACTATTATTTATTTCTCGAACTATGGTTAATTATAAACATATATATTCCAAAGGAACAGTGGCAGATTGAATAGCAGTGCTTAGCCGTTTTACTGGGGACATTACACATTACCTGCGTTTGGCAGAGATACTGTTGATTATTTTGCCAGTCATGATCGTATTATTAGAACATTCGTGGACTGCAGTGGAGTATCAACCTTCATCATTTTCTGCAGAAACAAATTATCATGGGTACAGAAATGTAACAGGGATAGTTGTTGATGGCGGTAGGTCGCTCACTGCAAAGAATTTCTTATTACAAACATTTTACAGTGGTTAATTTAAGTACAGTCTTTTTCTACACATTTGATAGCAGTGAATTCAGAGAAATTCACAATATTACACACATCATTACCAGATTTATGGAGTCCAAGCTATGTTCATGAAATATAGTAGGATAAATCGTTATTTGTATATGATATCCTGGCACAAGACAAGCGAAATGCAGTACTGAAAGCCCGCCAAATTCGGCAGAAATTACGACTGATACGTTTGGAGATCGAGACGAACTCGGATGTCAGACGAAAACCTCCATGTTGCTTGAAATATGTGCCAAATTCCATGAACTAAGTGGCTGTTGAATGTAATCACGAAGTCCCTATGGAAACCATCGCCAAATGTTTTCATTGTGTGAAAGTTTGCCGGCCGCGGTGGCCGAGGGGACTAAGGCGCTCCAGTCACGGTCTGCACGGCCACTACGGTCGGGGGTTCGAATCCCCCCCCCCCCCCCCCCCGGGGCATGGATATTTGTGCCGTCTCAGTTCGTAAGTAGTTCATAAGTAGTTTGTAATTTTAGGGACTGATGACCCCTTAGTTAAGTCCCATAAGCTGTACAAACATTTGAACATTTTTTTGTGAAAGTTGTTAACGAACGTGATATATCAAGGTATACAGAAAGTTTCAGGAGCAATGATAAGTTTTTACATGCTGATGCTATAGACGAATTTTAATAAGAATTTCATGTAAAATGTATATAATTTTTATACAGTAAAAGTTACAGCTGATGGCAAACAAACTTAAATCAAAGGCAAATGACGATATTTTCACTAATTTTCCGTCGTTCCTTTGCAGATAATCATCGTCATGAATCAAAAAAAGAAGTCTATGTGTGACTATTGTAGGTGTTGCAGCGTTCAGTTATGTTATGCGATTCTCACAGTGAAGGCGACAGCAAATGTGAGGATAAACTTTTCGTATTAGACCCACTTAAAATGTTCACCCCCCATACCTCCGGAACAACTATATATATTAAGAAATAACCCTCACGGGCATAAACGGAACACCGGGACTTATGAAAGTAATTACTACGAGACAAAGTAAAACGTAATTATAGTCTCAACACAAACATACGTATATTTCATGGAATCCCGCTTTCTGACGCAATGACTATGTGGCAATTTACGAAAGACGATACACATTTTAAACGCAGACGTAATTCTGAGGCTGATAAATTACTCTTACTACATTACCAGGGTCTGTAACATTTTTCTTTCGATTATTCTGACAATATATTGCAAAACTTTTGCATGTTACCGAGAGGAAAATTGAAAAACTAAATTGTTCAGTTAATTCCTACATATTACTTGGAAATGGAGAATATGAAGAGCTTTTTGTGGAATATGCCCCGTTGTCTAATATACTGTTAACTACAACGATCTCACTCAAAATAAGAAAAATAGATCGCAGTGTTGTGATGCTATTTCATAGATGGTATACGTGTTTTTTATTCACATAGTTTTCTACACGATCTTCAAGTTGTATTTCATTGTTAGTCATTAAACTATGATCTTTGGGCTTCGCTTTAATAAATCTGCAATGAGACGTCGTGTTTATGTGTAAAGCACATTCCTGTTCCGTTGTCAACTTTGTTGCTGATGTGGAGTTTCTAAATGTCAACAAGCAATTTGGCTTTGTGGCTCATTGACAAGTTACAATTCATCAGTTATATTTAAAATTCAAGACCTCGTTTTAGGAAATTCGTATGTTACATTATTTCGCTCGAAATGTTCCACAATTCCTCTATGTAAAATGCAAACTGGGCGCGATGCAACTGAATGACTCACGTATTCTGTAGTAATTGAATTTAGGTTAACAGTACTGCACAGTGTATTTTAGATCTGAGTATTTATTCACGCGTCGGCTAATTTAAGTCACGCTCTAATGAAACTTTACTGTGCAGTAATTAAATTTTATGGGACCCCCATTGCAGGCAAAACTGAATTAACGCAAACCTTTTTCACGCCTTGGTGATCCATTATCGTCGAATATTGTCATGTACTTTACACTTCATTTATTAATAAAAGCTAATACAGTCGTAGGCAATATTTCATTCACTGTTGCCAAATATTCTTGTCAGTTCGTCAGTTCCGCATCAGATCTCTCTGGAAACAACTGGCAGAGTAACAACACTCACACGCAAATCTAGCCACAGACACCCTCACCTTACGTTATTAGCCTAAAACTCGATTCCCCTGTCAAAAACCAATATTACTGAAACGTAACATTATTCTTCGCCATCGATCGGGATCACGGGTATCACCCGTTTGGCAGCTTCACTACAGGTGGTTCGATGAACCCTCTGCCATGCAGAGTAATTATGGGTTACAAATTAATACAATTAAGCAACCAGTTGCTTGTAATTATTTATTTTAGACGATCGGTTTCGGACGCTTGAGCGCCCTTCATCTGGTCTGTTTTGGTATTGTTGCTTAATGAATGTAGCTACATGCTATTAGGAGAATCAACATATTCATTAAGCTACATTTATTAAGCAACAATACCAAAATAGACCAGAAGAAGGGCACTCAAGCGTCCGAAACCGGTCGTCTAAAATAAATAATTACAAGCAATTGGTTGCTGAATTTTATTAATTTATTACCTGAACCGTTGCTGAAATGGATAAAGTACTTTAATTATGGGTTGCAGATGTATAATCTGACAAAATGCGCCAGGCAAACACTAGCCAACGACGTCGACCCCAAGGAACACTATTTTTTTATTTTCTTATTTCACTTGTAGAAAGTTGTCAGGTATCATTCGTAAACATTTTGTTTATTACCAGATCTAGATTTGGATCATGGTGTGATCATTATCAATGCTAAAAACAAACTTTAAAAACACACAAAACTTTTCGACCTACATGTTGGAGGTTACGTTCATAGTGAAAGTTTTATATGTTACACCTGTTTTTTTTAAAGCATTGATAATGATCAGACAGTGATGGAAATCTAGGTCAGGTAATAAACAAAACTTTTACGACTGATTCCTAACAAATTTCTACAAATCGAAAAACAGTTGTCAAGTACAAGTTCCATAATGGAATCAAGCCTTATTTTTTAATCATTTCCAATGCCATCTGTCACTTAAACATCAACAAAGACTAATTATACATTCTTACACAGACAACTAATATCTACTATTACCTCCTATAAAATTATACCTTCTATAAACGAAGCTTATCTACTACGGACAACAGTAACAATAATAATGGTATTAGTATCAACAATAGTAATTTATGCTACTGTTAAAATTAGTCTGATAAGGGCGATTATCAATCACGCACCAACAGCTGCATACAAATATAATTTGTTTATTTAATTGCCCAGCACCATTGCAAATTATGAATTTCTACATCTACATCTACATGGGATACTCTGAAAATCACATTTAAGTGCCTGGCAGAGGGTTCATCGAACCACCATTGTACTATTTATCTCCCATTCCATTCTTGGATAGCGCGCGGAAACAAGGAACACCTGAATCTCCCCGTTGGAGCTCTGATTTCTCGTATTTTATTCTGATGGTCATTTCTATCTATGTAAGTGAAAGTCAACAATATATTTTCGCATTCGGAGGAGAATGTTCGTGATTTGAGTTTCGTAAGTAGCCCACGCCGCAGCGATAAACACCGTTGTTTTAATGATTCACATCCCAGATCCTGTATCATTTGCGTTACGCTGTCTCCCCTGTATCGTGACAATACGAAACGAGCTGCCCTTCTCTGGGCTTATAAGGATCCCACTCTGAGCAGTAAACTCAATAAAATGGACGTACAAGCGTAGTGTATGCAGTTTCTTTTGTAGTACTGTTGCATCTTTTAAGGGTTCTACCAATAAAACACAGTCTCTGGTTCGCCTTTCCCTTGACATTATTTACGTGTTCTTTCCAGTTTGTCTGAAGTAATAGTAATTCCTAGGTATTTTGTGGAGTTTACGACCTTCCCTTTTGATTGATTTATCTTGTAAATAAAGTTTAATGGATTTATTTTCGTACTTATGTGGACGATTTCACACTTCTCATTATTTAGTCAATTGCCAATTTTTACACCATATTGATATCTTATTCAGATCATTCTGCATTTGGTTTTCATCTTCAGATGATTTTACTAGACGCTAAATGACGACTTCACCTGGAAACAACCCTAAATCGTTTATATAAATAAGGAAGAGCAGAGGACTACCCTGTAGAAATGCCGATATCACCACTGTTTTAGTCGATGCCTTACCCTCGATTAATACGAACTGTGACCTCTCTGACAGGAAATCCCCTATAAAATCGTAAATTTTGGGGCGATATGCCATAACCACGCAATTTGATTAAAATCCTTTTTTGTGGTACGGTGACAAAAGCCTTCTGGGAATCAAAACGGAAACGATTTGCGAATCCTTGTCGATAGCACCCATCACTTCGTGTGAATAAAGAGCTAGTTGTGTTTCGTATGAACGATAGTTTCTAAATCCGTGTTGACCTTGGGTCAATAGATCTTTCTGTTGGACAGAATTCATAATATTTGAATACATGATATTTTAATTACTGGTTACCGCTTTTCGATTTTTTATCCAAGTAAAAGCATACATCTTCACATCATACATATTCACTACAAACAAATATTTCAGAAATGGTATAATACGTTGTTGTAATAAGTAGGGAGAGTACGATGTTAATTTCAACATATAATTACTGTAAGAAATGTAGAAGACCTGAAAATTCCACAACGTAGAAGTATGGCCGTCAATGAATAATGTGGTATACAAGTCATAATAACTGAAAATGCGGAGTATAAAATTAACAGCAAACATTTATGTGTTCATGAAATGTAGTAGTATAAATCGTCATTTGTAGTTGATATCCTAGCACACGACAAGTCGCACTCGGATGCCAGACGAAAAAATACATGCCGCTTGAACTATGTGTCAAATTTCAGCAACTAAGTGGCTGTTGAATGTTAGCACAAAGTCTTTCCCCAAATCATCACCAAATGTTTTAGTTGTGTGGAAGATGTAACGAACGTGATATATCAAGGTATACAGAAAGTTTCAGGAGAAATGATAAGTTTTTAGGTGGTGGTGATATAGACGAATTGCAATAAGACGTCCATGTAACATGTGTACATTTTTTTTATAGTACAAGTTACAGCTGCTGGCAAAGAACCTTAAAGCAAAGGCAGATGACAACTTTTTCACTAATTTTCCGTCGTTCCTTGGCAGTAATGAATCAAAAGAACAATTCTATGTGTTTTCTGCAAGATTTTATTACTTAGTTAACCACTTTTCAAGTTACATCTTCAAACTTAAATGAATATTGTAGATGTTGCAGCGTTCATGTGTGTTATGGCATTCTCACGGAAGGAGATAGTAAATGTGAGGATAAACTCTTCGAATTAGACCCACTTAAATTTTTCACCCCACATATCTCTGGACCAACAATAGATATTAAGAAATAACTTTTACGGGCATAACCGAACACAGGGATTTATGACAGCGATTACTATGAGATAAATGAAAACGTAATCAAGGTCTCAACACAAACATATGTATATTTAAAGGAATCCCTGTTTTTCTTACTCAATGAATAGTATTAGAAATGGAGTTGGTTACATCACAATACGTCAGTTATGTCCCAAGATATTGAGAAGCGTAGGTAATTATTCAAACGAAGAGTTTGTGTAGAAATTTATATTTGTTCCCATTTTAGAGCGTCTCATAGTATACTTACTTTAATGAGCCCTTGCCGAACTTTCATCCCGGTAAAAGACGTTTTTCAATATATGTTGTTGTTCAGGAGGCTTTTAATGTGAAGAGTTAAATTGAACACCCTTCATAGAGTGAAAAAATATTTGTGCCCTCTGACTTCGTAGCTTGATTCGTTACATAGCATACAGGAATGTTACTCACAAAATTTGGTCCTTCGAAAACTTCAGGCAGTGAAACGACGTTACAGATTTGAAATCTTACATCACTGTAGACATATTTACGGAAAATACCTCTGCAAACATGGGCAACTAACAATGTGCAATCGGTGTCTTGCGCAGAGTTTTGGGTAAGAGTGCAAGAGATTAATAATTCGGTTCTGGGTGGAGCCGTTATTGCTACATTTAATCTACGTGATATTATTTTTGGTGCATTAATTGTTGTACAGCGACTACAGGGAGCCTTCTACAAAGAAGTTGAATTTACGTATTACGAAAACAGAAATAGAGGTACAATCTACTTCATTGGTCATCTTGTAAACTGGCATTTTGCACGTCGTGGACGTGAATTGATTCGCACCACTTCAGATATCTGTGTATCCTCCCAAATCATACCATGTATTATTCTTGCCACGTTCAGGTACGCTACATTTAGTGAGGGCCTTACGTGACAGGTGGGACTAAAGACGTGCCTTCTAATCAATTTATAGATTCGGTTTACCAGTTGTATGTATTAGCACCTTGGAACAACCGCGGTGGAATGGCCGAGCGCTCTAAGGCGCCTTGCTGCGAAACGGGCGGTTGCTCGCCCTTGAACGTTTCAGTCCTCCCTCGAGCAGGAGGTGTGTATGTTGTTCTTACGTTAGTGTAAGCTAGTTTAAGTGGGATGTAAGCCACGGGATTGCTAACCTCAGCAGTCGTCATATAGATTTAGAAACATTTGAACATTTTATCCCGTCGAACCACCAATTATATCTTACATCATTATTCAGTTTCATTTCTATATGTTTTAATAAATTATTATCACTATTATGACATTGACGAAAATCTGGAAAGAAGCAGAGAGGTTATGCGTGTTTTTTGGAACAGTGTAATTAAGCAATTGTATTATTTGCGTTATTCAACTGACAGTGACTATTCCCGAGTGGAGTAAAGCTTAGGTAAAGGTGTATACTACAGCATTATATGGCAGAATGAAATAATCAAACAAAAGAAATACGAATTTACCCATAATCGAACCCTTGACGTCATGTATCCTAACACCTGAACTATTCACTGCACCAACTGGCAGTGTTAACACCGTTCACGGAAATAATAACCTTACGTGTGATTACAGTGTTGTAGTCTGCCAATCTTTAATGTTAATTACATTAGTTAATAGTTGTAAAACGTAAGGGACCATATACTCTCGTTATCGGTCACTAAACTTACACACTTCTTAACCTAATTGCAGGCTGCGATGGCCGAGCGGTCTGCGGCGCGCCACCACAGTCTGCACGGCCGCTACGGTCGGGGTTCGAATCACCCCCTCGGGCATGGATGTTTGTGTCGTCTTTAGTATAAAGTAGTTCATAAAAAGTTTTTAAGTTTAGGGACTGATGACACCGCAGTTAAGTCCCTTAGGCTTAAAAAACATTTCAACATTTAACCTAAATTATGCTAACACACACACACACACACACACACACACACGCGCGCGCGCGCGCGCGCATGCCCGAAGGAGAACTCGAACCTCCGGCTTGAGAAGTCGCCAAGTGAAGCTCATTATAGTTAGTGACCAAAATGTGCATGTTATTGAAACAATATGACGTTACTGATAGTTTCCTTCATAACGCATGTCACAGTCATGTTATTCTCCCAGATTAGAAGGAAGGCTATGAGGTCTTCCTCCCATACTGGTTCTGATGGTACACTCGCAAGAACGTATGGGACCAGGATAGTGGCAAATATCGTGTGACACGACTTATTCAAATCCACGAAATCTGCAGACAGCGGCAAGTGACATGTAAAACGATGGCTACTTTACTTTCTACCAGTATTAGTCTGTCTTTCATGGACAACCCTCGCTACGTGCGAAGTTCTGTCATTCCCATTGGCGGCACGTCCTTTGTGATCACTGGTTCAGTGTACCCCCAGAAAAAAACTCGTCGTGAAAAATAAATAAATAAATAAATAAATAAAATAAAATAAAATAAAAAAATAAAAATGAAATAAATAGAAGCGTTTTTAAACTATCATTATTCGTTTAGTTCTTCTATCAGACCACTTTATATGCACATTCAAAGCATTTTTACCGCATGATAAACGTTTTACGTCTCGGAGACAGCACGTATACGAGTCGCAGCGCGGTCGCTTAATATACGCGGCCGCAGTGGCCGCAGCGTTGCAATGCGCATGCGCGGCTCAGGTTCAAATCCTCTTCTGAACCCCGCGCAGGCAACACATGGGCGCTCCCGCGGCAGGGAGGGGCTAGCGAAAACGTCGTTTTTAACATTGGCGTTGGAGTAGGTAGAGACACCAGCTCCTGGTTACTCGAGCTCTGGCGGTTACGTACGAATGGCCCCGAAGCAAGACAACGAAGATACTGTGCACCTCGCCGGGTGCATGCGTCAGTCTTCCATGAAGGCAACATCAGCCCTTTATATTTGTTTTGGCGCATTGAAGATTCATCAAACACGTCGTATTTCGTCAAATATCTTATAAGCAAAAATTAAAGACGCATCAACTGTAAAAGCCTTCAGATGATACGCTCATGAACAATGATGAAGCCACTACTCTCCACTTAGTAAGAGTAGTTGGGTGGTTAGTGACATCGCTCTCCGCTCTCGAAGGCAGTGTGTTCGAGACCGACTGCAAGCAAGTTTTTTTAAACCAAATGTTCTTTTTAACCGATACGGGAACAAGAATGACTTTTGATTGCTAATTGCCACATTGTTTATTTATTTATTTATTTATTTATTTTTTTTTTTTTTTTTGCAAATTTGTCGTCATTTTGAGGGTTTATACTCTTCGTTGTAACAAATACTCAACTGTTGGGGGAAAAGCAGCAAGAACGGTCGGGGGTTTGAATCCCCCCTCGAGCATGGATATTTGTGCCGTCCTTAGTATTAGGTAGTTCATAAGTAGTTTTTAAATTTAGGGACTGATGACCCAGCAGTTAAGTTCCATAACTGTACAAACATTTGCAAAAGCAAGAGCAGCCTTTGGCCATGCGGAAAGTTAGTAGGAGGTGCTGCTTACAGAGTCACGTGACCCGAAGGTAGCTTGTCTCTTCACCGTAACAGATTCATTTTGTTACAGTCACTTAACGGTGTAATCAGTTACTTAACTGTGCTTTAGTGTTTATGCACACATTCATATGTTCTTGGTGTTCATTCTAAAATAAATGAACAGCGTTCAGTCTCTTTTAGAAACAAATTATTCAGCTTCAAGCTTGGAAGAGAAGTGTAAAATAACGAAGCTTTGAAGGCCGACGCCTCAGCTCGAGTTGAATCAAGTGCAAAATATCCGATGTAAGACATTCGAAAGATCTGGCAACGAAAATATATGTAAATGGGTGGGGGGGGGGAGGAGATAGGGGCGGTGCTACTATCAAGATCCGGCACTGAAAGAAGTGAAGCCCCAGTAATCTGAAGCACTAGCTGCCACTGGTCATTCCGTCACACCGTCTGTATCTATGTACTTGTACTATGAAAAATCACAATATTTTTAATGGTTGTCACACTGTGTCGATATGGTTGACGGTGCACCTGCCGTCTAGATCCTGTGCTCAGCGGAAATGTGACGAGCGGCGGAATCCGAAGCCAGGCGTGGGAGTTTACGAGGCGCGGTCGTGGAGTGCCGCGTCGCATTCTGCCAGGCGCGGGGAACGGAACAACAAGGAGTAGGCGCTATTGGCTGCAGGCTGGAGGGAGGAGATATTGTAATAAAGCGGCGGAAGCGGCGCTCTATAACTCAGGGGCGGAAGCACGTGTGCGCACGCGGCACGCGATACCGCCGTTCCGGCAGCACGGGGTGGGTGGGATACATCATAATAGCCAGCGCCCACACCCACACAGGGCGAAGAATGCCGAGCAGCACGTCCCACGACGAACTGAGGGCATACCCAGAGAGTTCAGAGTGGCGGATGTCGATGCATCAATATTTTCACCCCAGAGGCGTGTGAGCTACGACTTCCGGTTCGAAGGCATTCGAGTAAAGACGGCGGCATTTTACAATCCCACGAAATCAGCGATCACCATTTCAAATCATTAGACGATCGGTTTCAGTGTTTTAGCCATTTTCCGAAGTGCAGCAGAATATGAACAAAAACAGGTACACTAAGCTATATAAACATTTGAAACATTTCTTTTATAATTACAAAAGCAGCCCCTTGAAATGGAAGAGACCTGTATTATCCATAACATGTTTCAATATAGTGAGAACGTATTGGTATCGTCATAACATATGCATCAGTATCTCTTTCTCATGTATTTTTTTTTTTCTAATATACCCTACCATCGGCACCATACAATACTCTTGGAGCAACTATTCGCAACAAACTGTACTGCAGTCTTGAGTACGGCAGTTCGGTGCTACTGTGACTTAAATGTATGGATCAATTGTGTAATTGTAAATGAATTCGTTTCATTCTAAAGAAATGTGTAATTTTAAACGGTCATGAGATGTGATAGGTAGAAATGCATTATGTTTCACACCAAGTTTAAGTGTGATTTTAAATTGTATACGATATTTAACCTAATATTTGGCAGGGATATTTTACATTGGAATTTCTCGGAATGGTTTTCATTCTTTATTTATTGGGTCTATCTTCAGTACCAGTGTTCATCTGTCTATTATTAATAATATCGGAGTGGCCCGGGAATTTTTTTAATCTGTTACATAGTGGTACATAGAGCTACTAAACGCGTTTTCAAGGCTAAGATACATTCTGTGACCGAAAAGCATGAAATTAATTGTTTGACATATCTACATAAAAGTGAAAGGACACTCATTCACTCACTCATGCACTGACTAAACACGAAATCTCGAAAACTACTTAACCTATGAAGCTGAAATTTGGCAGGTCTGTACAGGGTGTCTCACGAAAGACGCCTGCCAGGCGTCCGCGTATCGCGCGGTACGGCTCCCGGCCGCCGCCACCGCATCCGCTGGCCACAGCAGCGCCAGATTTTCGGACTCTACTGTGATGCAGGCGCATACACTAAGTCTAAAACCATTGCTATCTAACCTAAGATTACCTTTATTTTCAGTAGATGTTCAGAATGATGCCCCTCTATGAAAAGAGCGGCCTGTCATCTCTTGAACACGTTTGCGAACACTCGACGAATTTCGGCTGCCGAAATATGGGAAATGACTAGTCGAATGCTGTCTTCCAACTCTTTGAATGTATGGGGATTGCTTGCATACATCTTGTCTTTTAATATTCCCCAAAGATAAAAGTCAGAGGAAGCCATAGGAGGCCAGTCAACTATCCTTTCATCAAAAATACTTCACACTGCTGCCATAGACACATTGGCAATGTGTGGTCTTGCATTGTCCCACATGAAATAACCGTACAGATTTTCGTTGGGTGAAAGTTCTTGAAAAAATGGAGGCAGGGTATTGTTCACATACCTGTCAGGATTTATTGTTTCGTGAAAAAAGATTGGCCCAGTAACTCGCATTTCCCAGATTTCGGCAGCCGAAATTCGTCGAGTGTTCGCACATGTGTTCAAGAGACGTCAGGTCGCTCTTTCCAGAGAGGGACGTCATTTTGAACATCTACTGTAAATAAAGGTAAGCTTAGGTTACTCAGATGGCAATGTTTTTTAGACTTTAACCCAGTGTATGCACCCGCGGCACAATAGAGTCCGAGAATCAGATGCGGCGCTCTCACAAGTGGGACATAATCGGTCCTTACGAACTGACCCATACCTCAAAGCTTCAGCCGATTTGTGAATATTTGGATTTTGTGGTCACTTAGCCTCTGAGGTCGATGATGCTCAGGAGATTAGTCGTCGATCCAATGAGCTAATCATTGTATTCATGTAATACGCTGTATAATGCATTATACTCTATCACACATCGAATCGATCGTCATCCAGGAAAGAAGTAGAACCGAGGTACTGCCGTCTTCACAACCCTGAGTATGGTTACTGCCTGAGGCCAGTTCAGACTTCTTTCGTTGGTTCCATAAAGGCCAATGGTCCTCTGGCCGTGCTAGCACTCTGGTGCTAAACTTCCAGCCGATATGAGTAGTTCATAAGTCACCACTCCATCGGTGTCGAGTGGTTCCATATATGGACCCACAAGCAGCTCAATAGACGGAAGCTGGGACCAAACAAAACTTTTCGACGGCCTCTTCGTCGACCGCCTGACGCAATGGAGCGGGTACCGTCCGTCCGGAAGGTTCATGACAGCCAGCTGGCACGTATAACACGCAGCGATTGGGGAGCTGAAGCGACCGAAGGCGACGTCACCTGTTGATCTAGATACTGTAGAGGTAGCGCCTACAGCACCAAATCTTATAAACTTAATAAACACATAAACGACGTTTTACTTGAGTCCTTTGGAGCTCCACTAGTTATTTTCGCCTCATCAAGTCCATAAAGCTTCTGCTCGGCTCAGAAAACCTTTGTTTCCTTTTTCTCTTGTACGAGAGTATAACATCGTTTTCCGAGAAGTTATAGGCTTTGCCATTTGCTTCATGTACCGAGTTCTGTAGTTACCTCTCTATCAGTGAAAATCAAATTTTTTATCGTTGCTCTGCTTGTGTTTTATTTCAAATTACCAGGAATATCTGTCAAATATTTTTTCTTACACAATTTGTCTTGATCATTAATATTAATTTTGCAATTTCTTAATACATTAATCTATTATGTCACTGTTTTCAATAACACCTTATTTTTTCAAAAGTATCTTTGTGATTACACATGTGAAAAATACATTTAAGGTGTATCCTTGCCATCTACATCTTCATGACCAATTAATAGTTAAAAACTATTGAACCACAGTTTGATGTTAACAGGAGCTCCAAAGCAAGGTATGAGTGTATTTAAATGGAGCCTATTTTACATTATTTTTTAATAGAAGTTGCGAATCAATGAAGTTGTTCATTATTTTGTGACAATGTCATAACGAATACCCTGTAATAAAACATGTTACGAAAAATAACTGGTATTCTTTCTAATAATTTGAGTGAATTTTTATATATGTATCACTTTAACAATTTTTAGTATGGAGATTCCATTGTATTCAGAAGTAGACAACCCACAACTGCAGCTGTTTTTATTTTATTTTCTTGCACCATGTGTCAAGATGGTCATATCTGACAAAACGGTTTTTTGAATAAAAATTTTCATCATTGGCATGAAAAGAAATTTACAATAACCGGATCACTGTTCTAATCGCTACTATGTCACAGTTTTTGAATAATTAAATCGTTATTTACTGCAGCTGCTTAGTGGTAAGCTTTTAACAGTTCTTTCCGAAATTCTCCAATATTACCTCAGGATTGATAATTTTCGTTTTCTATATTTTTGAAAACATTTTTGATAACAGCGATCTTAAAATTTTAAATGATTAAAATACGCCAGTCTCGATCGAAAGTTTTATTGGCAACCGGTTTCGATCCTACGGGACCATCATCAGGCCTTTGGCACTGTACAGAGAGAGACTTACGTGTTACCAATAATTACATTTTACATTTAACAGTAAAATAGTTAATAAAATGACAGAAATGTTTACCCTTGATGGATGGTAGCGATGGCCGGAGAAGGCGTCAACTGCTGGTGAGGGAAATTGACAATTATATGCATGCACTGTCTGTTTTTATGTTCTCCGCCTTTTAGAAGTGCAGGTATAAACTTTCTTTTTATTATACTGTTTTATGTTTATTAACCAGTCATTCTTTATTACCAAGAACTAACGTTCTGGTAAAAGTTTTGTAATATTTGTTTTAGTTTCACTTCATTTTTACTAACTCAAATATTTTAAAAGGTACAACTATTGACTTATCGTCTACTCTGATTTGTTATTACGCATTTTAATATGTTGACGTACCTAAGTTGTAATTCTTGACTTCCATCTACTTTCACGTGCACTTACGTTTGTAACCATTTAGGTTACCCATTTAACTTTGATTTTACAAAAGCCAATGTATCCATTATCCATGCAACTTGCATACGTACGTTAGTTTTATGTTGGCTTGGTTATGTCACATATTTATTTTTATTTCTCACATCTTATATTTGGTACGTTTCCGTAAAATGATGCATATTTTATGGCGCCTTTTAAGCCACTTTTAATCTGAGTTCATTATGTACTACTACTTTAACTGTTTTCAATAATTTTAACTAGCAATGACCTTATATCGATGTATATGGCACCAATAAGTACTACACTAAATTAAGACTATTACTCCGCAATCAATATTGCTTAATTCTGCTGTCAGCAGTCAACAAGGCGGCTAAAAAATATAACATCTATAGAAGTCACTAGCTACAACTACAGTTCCCACGTGATTTACTTGCACACTGCAACTCCTATTCATAGGCGTATCGTTAACATCGGCTGCTACCCGCTTAGAGGGCAATGGCTGCACATATAGCCGATTCTAACCGTCAATTTTACTCATTGTTTCCTCTTCATTTTTAATGTTATGAATATACCAGTTTATTCAGAATCATAGTAGGTGATTTTACGAAACTGTGCAAATTATTTTAACCATTGTATTAAAGCACATTTCTGATTGGCATATGTGACAAGCGGTGGACGAAGCATCCTGTATTTAACTGAGAACCTCAGCTGCCATCACCACCAGTTGACGCTTGCTCCGGCCATCGCCACCGTCCATCATCAAGGGTAGAACTTTTGTCATTTTATTAGCTATTTACTATTAAATATAGAATGAAATTATTGCTATCACTTAAGTCTCTCTCTCTCTCTCTCTCTCTCTCTCTCTCTCTCTCTCTCTCTCTCTCTCTCTCTCTATTATATTACAGTGCCAAAGGCCTCATGATAGCCCTGTAGACCAGCGGACAAGGGTAACGCTACAGTAATCCTATCTCCCTAGCATTTCACTAAAAAGATTCAAGACCTGCTAGATGACAGTGCTTATCAGAAGATTGACACCGATCCTACCAAGAGGGTCGAGAGGAAGACTCTGACTCTTCTCAAAGATTCCGACCTCATTGAAGAGGTTACAAAGAAGCTACGGCTCAGGGTGTCTGTTCCTCCGAGGCTGTACGGATCACCGAAGGTTCACAACGAATCGGTGCCATGTCGTCCGATTGTGAGCAACATTGGTGTCCCGACGTCCGACGTATCCTCTTGCCAAGTACCTCAAGAAGTTGCTCTCCCCCTGCGTGGTGAAATGTCCACACCATATCCGCAACTCCACGGATTTCCTGGGACGTATCCACAACCTGACGCTCAAGAAATCTGAAATACTTCTGAGTTTCGACGTGGTCTCTCTGTTCACCAGGGTGCCGTTACCTGAATGTTTGGAACTAACCGGACAGATATTTGATGAGGAGACTACCAACCTCTTCAGACATGTTGTTACGTCCACATATTTTCTTTTTGACCATGGATAATACAACCAACGGAAGGATTTGCTATGGGGAGTCCTCTCTCTCCCGCTGTCGCCAACCTGTTTACGGAATATTTTGAGCAGGTAGCTTTGGAGTCAGCAAATCTTAAGCCCACTTGTTATGTGGACACATGAAAGAGATAAGCTGACTTAGTTTCTTACACATCTCTACTCCAGGCACGAGAATATTACGTTGAGCATGGAGGTCAGATGGGATGCTCCCTTTATTGGATGTTATGGTTAGAAGAGGAGATGACAGCACGCTGGGACATAGCGAGTATAGGAAGAAGACGCTTACCGCTTTGTACCTACATGCAGATAGCTGCCACCACCCTACACAGAGGAATGGCGTGCTAAGAACTCTTGTACACAGAGCTCACACCCTATCTGACAAGAACAGTCTCCAACAAGAATTGGACCATCTGAAGTTTGTGTTTCTGAAGAACGGTTACACGGAAGGACAAATCCAATAAGCTCAACATCCCACAACACAACGAGCGGAAACTGATGATGAACCTGAGGAAAATACGGGCATGGCTTTCACTCCGTTTTGTGGGGCCTCATTTGGAAAAATTACGCAGATACAATTAAAACCTTCTTCTGCCCTCTGGTAGAAACCATGTCTCTTCTTGGCAGTGTTAAAGATAACCTTGGTCTACGTAAATCAGGAGTTTACAAGATACCTTGCCAATGCGACTAGGAATATATAAGACAGACTACTCATACCATTGAAGAACGATGCCGCGAACACCAAAGGCATACAAGATACAAGATTAAAAGAAGCAAATAAGTCGGCAATCGCCGATCATTGCCTGTCGAACCTCCGTGGTATGGATTGTGACCAGACCAAGGTCCTAGCACAAACTTCGAAATACTGGGACTGCATCATCAAAGAGGCTATAGAGATTTAAAAAAAAAAAAAAATAGGAAACCGAAATTGAATCGAGACAAAGGCTATTTTCTTAGCGAAGCTTGGGGACCAGCTATTACCCAGATTAAGACGAAGTAAAAAATATCCCTTAGTCTGCTGACTTTAAAGGCGGGGGTGGGAGGGGGGGGGGTGAAACAGATGGAACTCGTCCGCCGGCGAACCCCCTTGGGCGCGGTCCTGGAGATCTAGGAGGGAACGCCCAGACCACGGACGAGAGTAGGCGGGATCTGAATCGTGGACCGGGTACGGACCGCAATGTACTCAGACAGAGCGTCCGAAGAAGGAGGAGGCAATTTCATATGTACCCCACCCTTGGCAGTACATCAGCACACCTGTTGATGGCAACATGGTCGATTCCAAAAATATTGTGTCCTAAGCACACATACACCATGCTGTTCTCCCGAGACCTATTTCATCATGAAATACGGCTGGAGAAATTGAAGAACCACAAATGATTGGTTTCCTGCTTTTGAAATGGATACTCATATCATATTTTTAAGTTTCGGTTATTGTTTAGTTTGTTATATATTTGATACATAAAAGGAATACGAATCACATATAAACATTTGAAAATTGAAGAACGCGTATACCATTAACTCATAATCAAATATATTTTATTTTGCAATTTGAATTTATAAATTTTTTAAACAAAGTTCAATCTGTTGCGATACTTGCCAGAAGCTACATACGAAATCATTTCTTAACTGTTCTTTCTGTGTGCTGTATTGTGTTGATGCCCTTCTTCCTGAGGCGGCGAATGTAACTGGGACGGACGCCACTAGTGGCACTGTTCGTCCCGTGGAACGCACTTGTACGGCGACTTGGGGTTGTTGTAAATGCCTTGGAGCTAGGGGCGTCAAGTCCACAGAAATTTGAGGGCTAGGAGGCTGTCGGAGGGCCGTTGAATATGTGAGGTGCGGGCCACTGAGTGCCCTTCCATACGCGTAGTAGGCCTTTGCACGTTGTAGTTTTTGGTGGAGAAAAATGGGGCATGATCTCTCAGTGACTAGGTATTATCCAGAGCAATTGGGATAGGCCGGAATCGTCGCGGGCACGAATCAGTTTGCTGCTGTTCGCCTCATCTTCTGCAACGAGTATGGCTTCGACACTTGTTTGCCCGATGATGAAAATGCCAGAAATTCCTGCACTGATGAATGGGGCAACGTACGGTACAACCGGGCAGCGAGGCCCCAGAATAGCAACATGAGAGGGTAAAGTCTGAGAGCGAAACACCAACATGCCGACTGGAACGGGTACTGTTATAATGTTCAAATGTTTGTGTAGCTTATGGGTCTTAACTATGGGGTCATCAGTCCCTAAACTTACAAACTACTAATGAACTAGCTAATACTATGGACGGCATAAATATCCATGCCCGAGGGGGGATTCGAACCTCCGACCGTAGTGGGTACTGTTAGCTCAGGATTTGAAGACTGTTTCTTCGTATATCGTTTTATACTTGTTACAGGATAGATACTCTCCATGGCGTCCATTATCTCTATGTCCGTCAGTCTGACGTCTATGTCATGGACAATACCATACGAATGGAGCAAAAAGTTGAGGATGAAAACATCGAACTTATGATCTTTGAAAGCAGGGACATTTATTAAGTTATTAGCAGCTGCACAGTTTTCAGTTCTACCTTAACACTGTTCTTGCCTGATGAATTAACGTCAACAATATCGTGATGAGGTGAGAGCTGTAGGAATACAATAACTTGCCCACTGACATAGGGTAGACCATGCCAATGTTTTTATGTAAGCTCTACACGAAGACAACGTAGGGGTCTATATCCGTCTGTATCGGTTACTGACACTCGGTCGAGTAACAGTGGCAGGAAGAGCAGATGTTTGTACCTGAGTGCGTTCTGAGTTTGCCTGTCCGATGCCGTCGGTAGAAGACGCATGGGAAACCAATACCTGGCTTATTTCACAGTCCGTGACTGAAGGAGACTCGACACACAGTCGTTTCCTGTGGGTGCCACTTTCTTACTGCTGTTGTGCAGCTGCATCGCCACTAGATAATACGCTGGAGGGGTCGCAGGAATAGCTGAGTTACAGACTAACCTGTTGTAACTCATGTTGTTGTTGTCGTTGGAGGTATTTCTGTTGTTGTTGTTGTTGTTGTTGTAGCTGAAGTTGCTGAAGCTGTTGTCGCTGGGCCAATTGCTGCTGGAATTGTAGGTGTTGGTGGTGTAGAAACTGCGGTCCCTTGTTGTTGTACAAAATGTAAGTTCTGTGTTGTTAGTTGCCTCTGCCGTACCTCTGCAGGGTTGTCGGTCATCAAAGGCAGAGGGATAGCCGTCGCTGCCGTTACATTACATATTTCCAATGCAGACTGGATGACCTGACGCGTATTAGGTGGGTCGGCCATTTCTAAGATTAGCACTGCTACCACGAGCGTGTGGTTTATACAACACACACAATTCCGGCGCACACCATTCTTCACGTAAACGTTTCTCTTCGAAAACGCCGATACGAGTATACAAACGCACGGAAAAATAAATACCACTGTACTCGTCCGCGAAACTTAAACAAAACGCGACTGCACGGAGCGCATCAGTGATGCGCGAAATATCGCTAGAGTGTTTCAGTTCCTTTCTCATGTTTACTGTTTCAGTGGTTGAAGTACTTTTCTCCGTGTTTAGTACAAATAAGCTCGGCAATATTATTTTTAGCTTTTAACATTGCTTGGTGAAATATACAGATTTGTACACGTATTTCTAGAATGAAAATCGCAGTGGCTGTTTAGAAGGCCAACTTTGGGTTTTCCTGTATTTTTAAGGTTTTTTTGCAAACATTTCGGAAAAAAAAAATTATTTTATGACAATATTTATGCACCCAATAGGTAATATTCTTTCTGACCGTATTTTAACAAACTGCCAAAAATATTTGATATTTGAGTTTAGCTTTCACAAACATACTCTGTTTTGAACTTTTACCTCTTTAAACTATTATTTTAATACCTATCCCACATTTTCATTATCTTTTTTCGTTAAAAAATTCTTTGTTCTAAGTTTATTTTCTCTGCCTTTACTGGTTGCGCGTGACTGTAGCCTGGAAGGAACGAAGTGTCATTAACTTTTGGCTTTGAGAAGAGTGACTATAGCCAGGAAGGAATACAGAGTACATTTAGCATTCGTAAATGAGTCATGTGACATCTGTCGCCCGAAACCTTGTCCGAAACTCTCTTTTGCATACGCAATCTTGATTTTTGTATTTGATGATTATCTTATTATAACATGAGAGTTGTCATTTCAAAACAATGGCGCACTGTAAATTATCGAAAACACGTTGTTCTTAGAACAATGAATTATAATGTAATGTCTAAAAATGCCATGTTACCCGTTAACACCTGTCATATTTGGTACGATAATAGTGATTACTCTCGCAGCTGTTCGCCTTAGCGTAATGGACGGCTAATCAGTTTGTGATGTACGAACATGTTAGACGGTGGTTGGAAGTTGCCGGGTGTAGTGGTTCAGCGCGCTCGGTTACAGGGTTGCCGACGTTGTAGCTCAAGGTGCACGGTCAGAGGCCACGATGCCTTCTGTAACGAAAAATCTGAATCAACTACGCAACGATCAAGACAAAACAAAACAGTGCTAGCCGGCCGCGGTGGCCGAGAGGACGGAGGCGCGCCAGTCACGGTTTGCATGGCCACTATGGTCGAGGGTTGGAATCCCCCCTCGGGCATGGATATTTGTGCTGTTCTTAGTATAGGGTAGTTGATAAGTATTTTGTAAGTTTAGGGACTGATGACCCCATAGTTAAGTCCCATAAGCTATACAACCAGTTGAACAGTGTTCACAAAGGACCGATCAAACCGAAGAACCATGGCAAAGACAAAAAGAAAGAGCGCTCAACACCACACACACACACACACACACACACACACACACACACACACACACACACACACACACACCTACAGGGTGTCCCAGCTATCTTGTCCACCAAAAATATCCCTGGAACAATAACAGCTATTGGAAAATGACTTTCACCGGTATCAATGTACGGCTGTGGCCCATCAATGTTCTTATTTGGAAACATTCTAAAACGAAAGCAAACGTGTTTTTTAACACAGACTTATGTTTTTTTAAATGGACACCCTATATTTTTTCTTCAGCAATCCATAGCATGACAAATCACAAACAAAGGCTTTGATTGCATCGCAATATTCCAATTACATCCCGAGATATTGCGACGCGAAGTTGACGCCTGAAATACGCGAAACGCGCGGCTAGTGCACGTCCTGAGACTCAGGCGAGAACCCCATGTTGCTCAGGACGTGCGCGTTTCGCGTATTTCAAGCGTCAACTTCGCGTCGCAATATCTCGGGATTTAATTGGAATATTGCGATGCAATTAACGCCATTGTTTATGTGATTTGTCATGCTATGGATTGCTGAAGAAACAGTATAGGGTGTCTATTTAAAAAAACATAATTTTGTGTTAAAACACATTTGCTTTCGTTTTAGAATGTTTCCAAATATGTACATTCATGGGCCACAACCGTACATTGATACCGGTGAAAGTCGTTTTCCAATAGCTGTTATTGTTCCAGGGATATTTTGGGTGGGCTAGATAGTTGGGACACCCTATATATAAAAAAAAACCTGTGCAGAATTCTCAACGAACAATCCAGAAGGAACATCAACAAACGAACGCAAAGCATCGACCTACCTAAAGAAGAAGAAATGTAAATTAGTAAATAAATAAAATTTAAGAGAACACCACTGACAATTTAGTGTTTCATCTTGCTTCCTAAGAGGTTTTGTACACTCTTGTTAATTGAACACAACTATATTCTGCAAGATTCTGAGTTGTTCACAGTTAACAGCGCTTTCCCTGAAAAGTAGATTTGTTCTATTTTTGAACACGCCATGAAATTAGTAACAACGAATTGCAGACATAGACTTCTTTGTACACTGTTACAATGTCTTTTGTAATGATCTAATGATACTAGTAACTATGTATATAGATAAAGTACTATAGTTACGTCGACTTCAATATCACCATACTTATTAAGTTTCTTACTTTAGCTGTAAAATAAAACGTAATGACGGTTGGAAACAAATGTTCAAATGTTCGTTAAGCTTAAGTTCAAATGTTCAAATGTTTGTTAAGCTTATGGGACTTAACTACGGGGTCATCAGTCCTTAAACTTACAAACGACTTATGAACTACTTACGAACTAGGACGGCACAAATATCCATGCCCGAGGGGGGATTCGAACCCCCGACCGTACTGGCTGTGCTGACCGTGACTGGAGCGCCTCAGTCACATTGGCCACCGCGGCCGGCATGGCTGGAAACAGAATACCTGCTCTTTATTTTGGCCAAGAACAAAGTAACATGAACAAAGTCATATCCGAACTACAAAAAAGGTAATACAATCTACGTTAAAAGCGTCCACACCAACCATGCGGAAGACAAACATATTAGTAGGTGCATTAGTAGGTGCATTGATTCTCATTAATGACTTTCAGCGAATACCATAAATAGTGAATAGTTGCTTAGAGCAAAAAGAAACGAGGTAATTTGTTACAACGTATACACTTCCCTTATTTTTCATTAAGGAACGACAGTTGCTGTAGAATTCTAGGACTTCATTTCTATATGAAACTACCAGTATCAGCAAGTTGTTTATAATACTCATTATTACAGTATCCTCCCATTTGTGTGCATATGCTTCAGAGGACCGTTGTTCAATTAGGTATTTTACGGCATGGTTACGAAATACAACAAACGCACATTTTAGAGGGTACACTCTTATATACGTACAACTCTAAATTTTGCAGAACGTAGCTCTATCTAATAAATTAGTATGCCCAAAACCCTTTCAGGAGCCAAGGCGAAAAAAATGGTAGTGTCACCAAAAATAGTATATCTGTCCAGGGAGAAAGACCCTGATAAATGGCATACCAGATAGGCCTAACACAGCTGCCGCAAGGTACTGTCTCCTCGAACCAAGAAGGAATGCAGACACCACGCTTGAAACGTGGTATAGAGGCCAATTCGCAAGTCTCATCTGAACCCACAGAAAATTTTCACCGGGGACTGAGAGGCGTTGTCGTGAAAACGGCGATCAGCTATTGGATGACATTGCAAAACCAACCCACCAATCACATAGCCAAAGAGACAAAAAATTCGAGATGAAGTTGTAGCTGGAGAACGAGAGGGACTTGGTGGGAAACCACCGACGCCGGAGAAGCGTGAAGACAAGCTGCCCCATTAGCAGACGATGGTCAATAAATAAAACTAAATTTCTTGTGCTAATCTTCTGTACAAGCTGGTTAGTTTCCAAAGGAATCTATTGAATCAAATGTCCCTACCAGCCTAGTTCCATAACTAATTATTATATTTTTATTTATTTGACTGCACTGTAGGAGTTATTCAGGGAGAGTTTGATTTACCACGAAGTGGAAGCGTCAACATTTCAGTTTTTCGCCATGTTCGAAGCCCGATGATTATTTCTAATTGTTTTACATCTTTCATTTATCAAGACTTGTCTATAGACGATTAATAGAGGAAGACTCTTGTGCATCTGGCTACTTTTTTTTCCCAAAAAAGTATTATAGGTCTTATTCAATTTTGAAAACACTTTAGGAGAAAACAAAAAATGGTAAACAATTACCATTAATTAAAAAAGACTAGATCAATTTATTTATTTCGTGGTTAGGTTTTAATCTTATTAAAAGATCAGCCAGAGACCAGGATGTAGCAGGTAAAACGAAACAAGAACAGCGAACAGCCATCAAATTTTTTGCTATGCCTGTTCGAGCATTGTCTGAGAACAATCATTGACTAAGTTAGAAACCGCACACCAGTAACAGTTATTTAAATTAATTTCATGTATTTGATATAAATTATATGCGTTCATGTGTGGAATTTTCAGGGACTGAAATCTTATTAAATTCTTATAGTCATGTACATTATTCTGACACGAATTTTAATTTCTTTGTAAGTTAAATTTCACATTACATGACATACTTTATAAGCCAGCCGCCTGAGCTATACACGAGTATCTCCATCTACATAAATACCCTGCAAATCAAATGGAAATGCATGGCAGAGGGTTCATCGAACCTCTTTTATATGTCTAACAATGCGCGGGAGAAAGGACCATCTGATTCCTGTGAGTTTATTATGATCAAGTCTCTCAGTGTACGTGGGGGCTAACAAAATATAGTCGCATTTGGGAGAGAAATTCGATGTAGTAATTATGTAAATAAATGTCACCGCTACGAATTACTCCTTTCGTTTAATGGTTTCTACCCCAAATCGTGCGACATTTCCATGACACTCTCTCTACATATCGCGATAATATGAACACAACTGTCCTTCTCTGAACTTTTCCTACATTCACCGTCATTCCTATTTGGTTGGGATCCCACAATGCGCAGCAATACTCCAAAATAAGATGTACAAATGTAGTGCAGGCAGTTTCTTCAGTAGAACTGTTGCTTCTTCCTGTGATTTCTAGTTTTAATAACAAAAGGTATATTACACGTATAATATGACTTAAAAGGATCTCTATTGTAAATCTGAACAACTTAAAAAAATTCTAAACGCAAATTCATCTCTGTTTTTGAAACTTTCCAAACCAGACACTGTCTTTATAGTAGAACCATTGTAAAGAACAACAGCTGCAGTAATCCATCCATTACTATGACCTGCATCATCCATACTTGTAACAGTAAGCCGCGATTGAGTAGCCCAGCGGTCTAAAGCGTCTCGCTGAGGTGCGCGCGGTTGCTCGCCGTGGAGTTTCGAGTCCTCCCTGGGGCATGGGCGTGTGTGTTGTCCTTAGGTTAGTTTATCTAGGTTTAAGTAGTTCGTAAGCTACGGACTCGTGACCACACAGTTTGGTCCGATAGATTTACAAACATTTGAACATTTTTGTAACAGGAAAATTGAGTACACATTCACAAAAGAGAGGTGGGCGTTGATGCATTACGTGCAGGGTCGGCACTATGTTATACGCGGATTTGGCATGGGTTAATATTTACATGGTGGCCGGATTGCTCGCCGGTCGCGGTGGCCGAGCGTTCTGCGTCGCGCAAGTTCAAATGTTCAAATGTTTGTTAAGCTTATGGGACTTAACTACGGGGTCATCAGTCCCTAAACTTACAAACTACTTATGAACTACTTACGAACTAGGACGGCACAAATATCCATGCCCGAGGGGGGATTCGAACCCCCGACCGTAGTGGCCGTGCAGACCGTGACTGGAGCGCCTCAGTCACCTCGGCCACCGCGACCGGCCGTCGCGCAAGTCACAGTCTGCACGGCCACTGTGGTCGGGGGTTCGAATCCCCCCTCGGGCTTAGATATTTGTGCCGTCCTTAGTGTTAGCTAGTTCATAAGTAGTTTGTAAGTTTAGGGACTGATGACCCCGCAGTTAGGTCCCATAAGCTCTACAAACATTTGAATATTTGCCGGATGCCCTTCCTGCCGCCATCCTATGCCCAGAGGGGAACGTGTACCCCAAAATGTTTGCGTATACTGTTATAGGTGTGCGAAACTAAAGTGTTACGAAATGTTTGCGACCGTATAACTGAGGCGGGACTTGGGAACCAGCCCGGTATTCACCAAGGGAGATGTGGAAAACCGCCTAAAACCCGGGTCGTACCCCTTGCCGTCCCGGTAAGCGGTGCGTTAAATAACACGGCTAACCGAGCGGGTGGTAATATCTACATCATCAATTGAATTATATACAGTAAGGCGTGCACATCTATATCTTTCTCCTCCAGTTTAATAATAATGGGTGTAACGCTTGTTAAAGCACACACCTCTTCAGTAGACATAGTTCTATAACCCTTAGCAAAATGTTGATCTGGCGCTGAATTCTTGCAGTCTTCATACATTATATTTTCTGTTTAATGCGTGAATCGAAATGGGATTTCATGATTATACCAGTTCTTTATTAAATAATTTTCATTGGTCCTGAACCAAAAGCCCGTCGAACCTAACCGATTTACAAATAGAATAAATTTGTTTCATTTGTTTGTCATCCACGTCTTTTTACGTGATCATCAAAAGTAAATTTGGTATCAATAATTACATTTTAATCGTTGTACTTGTTACAAAACATTTCGTGATACATTAAATGTTGCTTTTTCTTTTTGTCTTCTTCACGTTATTAGTACCGTTTTAGATTTTTAGTCAATAAATTTGTGTTTCTTGTTTTGAGCCCAATCTGTGATTATTTCCATTTCACTGTTACACTTCTCCTCAGACATTGCGATTGTCTTTGACATGTCATCACAATCAACTTGTCTGCAAATGCAAACTTGTTTGTGTTAGGTGTGTAATTCACATTCATCAGATAATTATACGGAATATTACAAAGACCTGACCCACAGCAAGACAACTGTGGGCAGCCTTTTTCACCTTTTTCGTAGCCTAATGTTGTTATATGCACTGTCGTTCTATCACTGAAACCATTTGTAGCTATTTTAAAGAAATATCTTGATCACTGCTTAACTTTATTGAAAAGCGCTACAGCTGTTTCAACGTTTTGTCATTATCAAGCACGTCTACGATGTTTTACGTTATATACTAACATCTGGCGTGACTGTTGCAACAACTGCACTGAAATAATCACGTATTTCCCAGTTGGATAGTTTTTTAAGCTGCCAGATTTTATGCAGCTTGTCACACAAAACCTTAATTTACAGAAAACTTATATTTTGCGGCCGGCCGCGGTGGCCGAGGGGACTGAGGCGCTCCAGTCACGGTCTGCACGGCCACTACGGTCGGGGGTTCGAATCGCCCCTCGGGCATGGATATTTCTGCCGTCCTTGGTATAAGGTAGTTGATAAGTTGTTTGTAAGTTTAGGGACTGATGGCCCCGTAGTTAAGTTCCATAAGCTTAACAAACATTTGAACACTTATATTTTGCGTTATTAACTACAGCTCTTCAGAACGTAGGGTGCTGGATCACCAACTGCATCAAACTTTCGTACTACTGTGTTTGTGATATGCTTTCCTCTATGAAATTCCAACAATACAATACCCGTCACTTTTTTCAGAACTGTTGTTAATAACGCAAAATATAAGTTTTCTGTAAATTAACGTTGTAGCGTAACAAGTTGCATAAAACCTGGCAGTTAGAAAACGTATCCAACTGCGAAATACATGATCATTTCACTACAGTTTTTACAAAAGTTGTTAGTATATAACGTCAAAACTTCGTAGACGTGCTTGATAATGACAAAATTTTGAAACACCCGTAGCGCAATTAAATAAAGTTAAGCAATGATCTGGAACTTTGTTGTTGTTGTTTTTTGGATATTTAAGAGGGACAAAACTACAGTGCTCATCAGTCCCCCCTGGATCTTTCATTACAATGTAATTCAACGACATTTACCACACTGCAGGTCCAACAATCAGGAAGTTTGTAGCCACGTTATGTGAGTTTCTAGGGCAATGAAATTCTTGTAACGTATTTAGGACGCTGGACCACCAAGCTGCATCGAATGTTCGTACTACTGTCTTTGTGATATGATTTCCTCTATGAAATTCCAGCCGGCCGCGGTAGCCGAAGAGACTGAGGCGCTCCAGTCATGGTCTGCACGGCCACTACGGTCGGGGGTTCGAATCCCCCCTCGGGCATGGATATTTGTGCCGTTCTAGTTCGTAAGTAGTTCATAAGTAGTTTGTAAGTTTAGGGACTGATGACCCCGTAGTTAAGTCCCATAGACTCTACAAACATTTGAACATTTGATGAAATTCCAACAATAAAATTCCCGTCACTTTCTGTGGTGTAAATCGTAACTGATTGTTGCTTTGGAGATTATTAGAGGATACGTCATGCATAATCTGTTGATTAACAGCTTTATATTCAAATGTTTGTATAGCTTATAGGACTTAACTACGGGGTCATCAGTCCCTAAACTAACAAACTGCTTATGATCTAGCTAATACTACAGACGGCACAAATATCCATGCCAGAGGGGGGATTCGAACCCCGACCTTAGTGGCCGTGCAGACCGTGACTGGAGCGCCTCAGTCCCCTCGGCCACCACGCCCGGCATTAACAGCTTTCCCAATACATTTCCTTTTGTATTCAGAAGGCCGATGGGACGGAACTTGGACAATTCGATGCTGTTTTCCTTAACAGGTTTGACAATGGGTTCTTTCAGCAACTAATACATGAAGCAGTGAGGCAGTTGGAGAAAATGCTGTGGACTCGATGAAGAAGATTACCAGTAACACAATTTTATGTGATCTCTCTCTATGTAAAGGCTACTATATCTACCATTCCTTTGGGTCGGCCCTGTAAAGAGATAATTAGTTTATATCGTGTCTCCTCAGGTACAAAGTATTCGTGCATGAAGACAGCAGTTTCGGTTAAGTCTTTTTTCTCGAGTTTTAGCTTTTCTTTAAGGCTGTCATTGGAATATTATTTCTGATTATCACTAATATAATTATATAGACTGCGTTCCAAGAATTGTCGGTTAAGGTCAGGCTGCAATATTGCTTCCAGGACTCTGTATTAGCTTTCTGCGTGGCTCTTCTGTTACCATTCTTCTCTTTACGGTACTGCTGCCTTCGTAGTTCCCATAAATGTTCGCTTCAACTCATCCTTTGATAAGCTCACTTTAATGCATTGGTTTTATTCGGCATTGTTGTGAGTGTAGATGTTCGTCAGGGAAGAGATTTTCTCTCGTTTCTGTGATTAAATTGTGGTGAACGCATCAAAATCTGCATTGAGAATTTCCGTATTTGTTTCAATTTCCTGCGGAGAACTAGTCTATTTCCCGTACGTAGTGTATGTGTGCTGTGAATATTTGTGTTTAAGCTCTTCCACCGGATAGCGTTCGATAACTTTCAGTTTCCCGCCTTTAATAATAAAATTGTCGTCTTGAATATGCTTTCAGCATACGTCGTGGGGAAACTACTATTCTGCAACTTGTAAGGTTGTGGTGAGGACAGCTCTCTTCTTTGTCACAGTCTGAATGGCTTAGCGTTCGTAGTAGATGAGAAGCGCTTGTAGTTAAATAACCTCTGTTCTTTAACTGACCGTTCTCAATTATGGTCCCTGATTTGCCACATTCAGTAAGTATAGATTATTGGAAAACACAAATACTTCCATATTGCTTCCTCTGGAGTTTGATACTGCATCATGTCACATGTTAGGTCCTGCATTGCTATCCACAGTAATTACCAAACTAACTCCTGTATTGTTGGTTGTAAGATCATCTGTGACCTTTCTTTTAAATATAAGTACATACCCAAAGTGAAAAAGCGCAGTTTGTATTTAATTATTTGTAGAAAAACAGACCCACCCCATGACCCACAGACATTGCCGAGGTGGGGTGGTTTGGGTGCCTCAACGATGCAGATAGCCGTACCGTAGGTGCAACCACAGCGGGGGGGTATCTGTGGAGAGGCCAGACAAACGTGTGGTTCCTGAAGAGGGGCAGCAGCCTTTTCAGTAGTTACAGGGGCAACAGTCTGGATGATTGACTGAGCTGGCCTTGTAACATCAGCTAATGTGGCATTGCCACACAGTTATTGCGAACGGCTGAAAGCAAGGGGAAACTACAGCCGTTACATTTCCCGAGGACATGCAGCTCTACTGTATGAAAATATGATGATGGCATCCTCTCGGGTAAAATATTCCGGAGGTAAAATAGTCCCCCATTCGGATCTCCGGGCGGGGACTACTCAGGAGGATGTGATCGTCAGGAAAGACAATACTGGCATTCTACGGATCGGAGCGTGGAATGTCAGATCCCCTAATCGGGTAGGAAAATAAGAAAATTTAAAAAGGGAAATGGGTAGGTTGAAGTTAGATATAGTGGGGATTGGTGAAGTTCGGTGGCAGGATGAACAGGATTTCTGGTCAGGCGAGTACAGGATTATAAATACAAAATCAGTTGGGGATATTACAGGAGTAGGACTGATAATGAATAAGAAGATAGGAATGCGGGTAAACTATGAGCAGCACAGTGATCGCATTATCATTGTTAAGATAGACATGAAGCCAACACCGACAACAGTAGTACAGATTTATATGCCAACTAGCTCTGCCGATGATCAGGAGATCGAAGAAATATATGAGGAGCTAAAGGAAATTATTCATACAGTTAAGGGAGAGGAAAACTTAATTGTGATGGGAGACTGGAATTCGGTAGTAGGAAAAGGAAGAGAAGGAAAAATAGTAGGTGAATATCGACTGGGCAGAAGGAATGAAAGAAGAAGTCGCCTGGTAGAATTTTGCACGGAACATGATTTAATCGTAACAAACACGTGCTTTAAGAACCACAAAAGAAGGTTGTATACATGGAAGAGACCAGGAGACACCGGAAGGTATCAGATAGATTTTATAATGGTAAAACATAGATTCCGGAACCAGGTGATAAACTGTAAAACATACCCAGGGGCAGATATAGACTCTGACCATAACTTGTTAGTCATGAACTGTAGGCTGAAACTGAAAAAACTGCAGAAAGGTAGGAAAATAAGGAGATGGGACTTAGATAAATTGAAGGAAAGTGAAGTTCTGGTTAATTTCAGAGGGAGATTTAGGCTACAATTGGCAGAAACAGGGGGAAATAAAACAATATAAGAGGAATGGGTAGCATTGAGAGATGAAATAGTGAAGGCAGCAGAGGACAAAATAGGTAGAAAGGCAAGACCTACAAAAAATCCTTGGATGTCACAGGAAATACTAAATTTAATTGACGAAAGGAGAAAATATAAAAATGCAGTAAATGAAACGGGCAAAATGAAGTACAGACGACTAAAAAATGAGATTGACAGGAAGTGCAAAATGGCTAAGCAGGAGTGGCTAGAAGCCGAATTCAGATCTGTAGAAGAATGTATCAATGGGGGAAAAGCAGATGCAGCCTACAGGAAAACAAAAGAAACATTTGGAGATAAGAAAAACAACTCTATGAATATCAAGGGCTCTGATGGAAAACCAGTTCTCAGCAAAGAAGGGAAAGCTAAAAGATGGAAAGAGTATATAGAGCAGCTCTACAAATGAAATGAACTTAGAGACGATGTTGTAGGATGGGAAGAGGAAGTAGATCAAGATGAAATAGGAGATACTATACTGAGAGATGTATTTGACAGAGCCCTGAAAGACCTAGGTCGGAACAAGGCCCCAGGAGTAGATGACATACCCTCAGAGCTACTAAAGTCTCTGGGAGAGCCAGCCATGACAAAACTATTTGAACTGGTGTGTAGGATGTATGAGACAGGCGAAATACCTTCAGACTGTAAGAAAAATGTAATAATCGCCATTCCAAAGAAATCAGGCCCAGGCAGGTGTGAAAATTACAGAACCATTAGTTTGATAAGTCATGGTTGCAAAATTTTAACACGAATTATCTGCAGGAGAATGGAAAATCTGGTAGAAGCTGACCTGGGGGAAGATCAGTTTGGATTCAGGAGGAACGTAGGAACCCGGGAGGCAACACTCACTTTACGTCTTATCTTAGAAGAGAGATTAAGGAAAGGCAAACCTACATTTTTAGCTTTTGTAGATTTGGAGAAAGCATTTGACAATGTTGACTGGAATATACTCTTTCAAATTCTGGAGTCAGCAGGGTTAAAATATAGGGAAAGGAGAGTTATTTACAACTTGTACCAAAGCCAGACCGCAGTTATTAGACTCGAAGGGCATGAAAGGGAAGCATCAGTTGGGAAGGGAGTAAGACAGGGTTGTAGCCTTTCTCCGATGTTATTCAATTTGTACATCGAGCAGGCGGTGAAGGAAAGCAAGGAAAAATTTGGAATAGAGATTAAAGTTCAGGGGGAAGAAATAAAAACAATGAGTTTTGCTGTTGACATTGTAATTCTATCAGAGACAGCAAAGGACCTGGGCGAGCAGTTGAATGGAATGGACAGTGTGTTGAAGAGAGCGTATAAAATGAACATTAACAAGAGCAAAACAAAAATAATGGAATGCGGTCTTAGAAAATCAGGTGATGCTGAAGGAATTAGATTAGATAACGAAACAATGAAGGTGGTAGATGAGTTTTGTTACTTGGGTAGTAAAATAACATGCGATGGTCGCTGCACAGAGGATATAAAATGCAGAATGGCAATGGGAAGAAAAGCATTTTTGAAAAAGAGAAATTTGCAAACTTCGAATATTAATTTAAGTGTAAGGAAGTCTTTTCTCAAGGCATTTGTGTGGAGTGTTGCCTTGTACGGAAGTGAAACATGGACAATAAGCAGTGCGAACAGGAAGAGGATAGAGGCTTTTGAAATGTGGTGCTACAGAAGAATGCTGAAGATTAGGTGGGTAGATCGCATAACTAATGAAGAGGTACTTAACAGAATTGGTGAGAAAAGGAATTTTTGGCACACCCTGACTAAAAGAAGGGATCGCTTGGTTTGACACATTCTTAGACATCGGGGAATCGTAAATTTAGCATTGGAGGGAAGTGTGTGGGGTAAAAATCGCAGAGGGAGACCAAGAGACGCGTATAGTAAGCAGATTTAAGTGGATGTGGGTTGTCGTTCTTATGACGAGATGAAAAGGCTTGCTAAGGATAGAATAGGGTGGAGAGCTGCATCAAACCGTCTCCGGACTGAAGACCACAACAACAACAGAAAAGAGACAAGTGACTAATCAATAAGGAACGAATGTTTTTGTTGGGTGTTCGATTATTACTGACCTTTTCATTCTGCTAGTCACGCTAAATATCCTCTGGTGATACCAATTACGGTTTGTTGCCAACAGTGTGGTTCTTGGATGAAAGTAATGGCAATCAGATATTTCGCAATAAGTGAATTAGGTTATCAGTATTAATTGTATACCCCTGATTTGATTTCGAGCCGCGGCAGAGCGGCCGAGCGCATTGAGGCGCTATGCAGCGATGCGTGCGGCCATTCCCCGTTGGGAGTTCCAATTCCCCCTCGGGCATGGATGTTTGTGCAGTCTTTAGTATAAACTAGATCATAAGTAGATTGCAAGTTTCGGGACAGATGACCCCGCAGTAGGTCCCAAATATCTGAACTTTTTTTTTTTTTTTTTTTTTTTTTTTTTTTTTTTTTTTTTTTTTTTTTTTTTTAACATATGATTTCGAAGGGTTAGAGTAGCAGGAACGTTCACTGTTGTTTCGATAAGTGGAAATCTGCCCTGTGAACGATATGTGGTGTTTATTTCAGGAGTGTCGAGGTGACTGCATTGATTTTTGACGTTTAAACGTAACGAACTCGTGTCTCAGCTGCCATTTCCTTTATAACCGAACTTAGCTGTAGGTAATGGTGTTCGTCAATCAAGCAGTAGAGACCGCTGTAAGTTCCTCTTTTTAATACTGTCTAAGAGGTAAAGCGTTTGTAGGATATACTTTTTGTAACGACTGTGTAGACTGTTGTGTAACAACATTTTGTATTGGAGCAGGAGATTCGCATTCGCATTTCGAACAGGCCGGCCGCGGTGGCCGAGGTGACTGAGGCGCTCCAGTCACGGTCAGCACGGCCACTACGGTCGGGGGTTCGAATCCCCCCTAGGGCATGGATATTTGTGCCGTCCTAGTTTTAAGTAGTTGATAAGTAGTTTGTAAGTTTAGGGACTGATGACCCCGTAGTTAAGTCCCATAAGCTTAACAAACATTTGAACATTTTTTTGATTTCGAACAGTTATTAATTAGAGGCAACTTTTCTGCATATAACCAACAACTAAGCAATCGAGGCATACAACGTCATCGATGAATATGTACACAGTGAAATAATTACCTTCATGGGGAATCGGAATCGCCGCGGTGGAGTAGCCGAGCGGTCTAAGGCGTCTCGCTGCGGAGCGCGCGGTTGACCGCCGTCAGAAGTTCGAGTCCTCCCTCGGGCATTTGTGTGTGTGTGTGTGCGTGTGTGTGTGTGTGTGTGTGTGTGTGTTGTTCTTAGGTTAGTTTACCTTAGTTTAAGTAGTTTGTAAGCTTCGTAATGATGACCACGCAGTTTGGTCCGATAGATTTACAAACATTTGAACATTTTTTGGAATCTGAAACGTGGCTGGTACTTGGCGTAAATCAACAAAGAAGTATTGACCAGTAAGACGAAATGATCTAATACGCTGACATTACTGGATATTGGAGGCCATTGTTATACCTCTGACATATCCTATTATCGTTCACTATTATACATTTTGTTAACTGTATCAACATTTCTTACAAATTCAAGTATATTTAAAAAAAGGCCCTCTTGCATTACACTATCTACTTTTACAGCAGTTCTTGTAAAAATAGAGATTTTGCCTCCAGATATGCGCGAACATTGTGTGCCGCGCGGGAGTAGCCGACCGGTCTGGGGCGACACGTTGCGAATCGCACGGCTTCCGCGTCGGAGGTTCGAATCCTCCCTTGGGCGTGGATGTTTGTGCTGTCTTTAGTATAAGTTAGTTCATAAGTAGTTTGTAAGTTTAGGAAGTTATGACCTTGAAGTTAATTCCCATAAGCTTTACAAACATTTGATGTCACTTACCGATTTGATGTAATCATCAGTTCAGTCATCCAATTCTAATCCACTTCGTGACAATTGCACATAATTTAATCTGAACATCACTCTTTTGTAAGCCTACTTATGGATGGATGGATGGTTTGATTTTTAAAGGGCCTAAACCTACTAATGTAACGTAGGCATTTCTGTTATGGCGGCTTTAGACTCATTGCATTTTATGTCACCTGATGCACTTCACTAGTTTGTGCCCATTTGAATTTGGTCCTATTTCCCGCACTCCCATCCCTGCCGTACCATTGGTCACCATGAAAGACAACCGTCTGTCACCTTCCATATATATTTTTATAAAACTATAATTTATTTGATGTCGCTAGATTAGCATTTGTTTAAAACTAGAACCCCACTCTTTTCAAGGCATGAGGAATATAATATTTATTTCATGTTTTAAAATATTCGTTTCTGAAATGTTAGTTAATATTGCTAGGATTTTGTTATTTTAATAATTTATTATTGTGGTTATGAGTATGGAAGTAAGTATGGCTTCTCCGTGTGAGAATGTGTACTTTTTATTTTACTTTTAAGTGGCTGTGCGAGAATATAATAGCTGTCTGAATGTGGGTAGTAATAGCTCGCTTTGCATGGTTCTCTCTGGCTCAGAGCTGATAGTTGGTCGTTACCAACTCCTGCTGCTGATGCAACCAAAGAGTTTTCTACACCCTTTGGTTACAAGCCAGTCGACGAGCCCTCTCCAGGGCGAGTCTCGCATCCCCACCACCTATGTTTTTTCGGGTTTTGCCAGTTTCCGGTAGCTCCGCGTCTCCTGGCCGCCTGCTCTTCACTTTGTGCTCGTATCGTGGTTAGGTAAGATTGGTTCTGCTCCTGTGTCTTGTGTATAGCATATTTAAGTTAGACTCTTGAACTTACATTCATTTTTCGGAATATTTTTTTCATCATACGTGGAAATGTGTTCTAGTTTTCAATCCAGTGATTTCCAAAAGATAAATGCGGTGTATGTGTTACTAGTGGCAGTTTGATAACGGCCTGGTATATTGAAACCTTTTGTGATTATGTGGAGGTGTACGAACTCCGTGTAAATTCTTTCTAGCGTTGTGGGGCCCAGTTTCTAACAGACGATATGTTCATTTTTGTACAGTGCATGCAAAATATTTCTTATCGTTTCTTTCTGTGAGTGATAAGTGTTCCACGTGGTCGGTTATTAGAACAAAGCCTTCAGCTTCCACTATTGTTTGTTCCATGCCCATCAGGTAAGTAACTATGTTTGTACCCTTCTGATTTACACTAACATTTCGCGATCTCCTCTCTCCGCTTAGTTTTAATTTTGTTGTTTTTTTCTCCGAACTTGTAGTACGCACTCGGTCTTTGTCAGTAATTCTCTCCGAGCCTTGTACAACCTCCTTCAGTAGCTTGTTTATGAAATTCTAAACATTTTAAGGGCTACCTGACCTAGTTTTTATTTTTATTTTTCCGACTTTGTAATTATTCCACTTTTCCGGGTTTTGAGACTGGACTTATCCGTCTCTGTAATCGGTCTCTGTCGCATGTAGCTGCATTTCATTCACTTTCTTTTGTAATTCTCAACGGTTCTAGGGGTTGCATGCCGTAGTTAATTTTCTGTATTTTTTCGTGATAGAATTTATACAATTTGTTATTGGTTTTCGGATCCACATGGGTCCGAACTCTTACTTCAGGGGTTTGCAGCTAGTCACCTGAATTCACGCCACTTCTCATAAAACCAGTGCCTAGATAGGTTACTCTCAGATTGCAACTTCAGAGTCCGCCATGATTTTGTCTAATGAATCCGATTTTTAACCACTTCACCTTCATTGGAGTGCAATCATGTAACATACCCGGGTGTCGCCCTTAGCGTGTTTGCTCGCGGTCTAATCTAAATCCAACTTTGCTATACTCACGCACCATCTCTAATCAGGCAAGACAGACCAGAGCCATCTTCGCAGTGTTATTCTTTATTACGTTGTGTGGTACCACTGGGTTTTCTGAATTTCGCCTACGACAGCGGCGCCTGCTTCTGCCTCGCTTCAGCACACTGATTTTGGTGAGTTTCGCTGTTGCATTGCGTGTGTGTGAGCGAGGGAGTGTGGTTTGTAAATCTTCCGCTACACCCCCCCCCCCCCCCCAGTAGCGTTACGTACTGTGAAATTTATCTTAAATTCAATGCTGGGAATCGTCAGTATTAACTTATGTAAGGACATGCACTTTTATTGTATTAACAAATTGGTTCCGCATTTTGCTTGTGTTGGACCTGAATAAAAAAGATAAGTTCAATATAATTTTTACTTGCTTATAAGAAGTCGTTTTCGAGCACCTTCCCCCTTTTTATTTAACATTGTTTTTCACCAGTGCTGAGAACAAGAACAGATGCATTTTCTATGTTTAAATTCCGTTGCCCCATGAATGTTTCTCTGGCCACCTTAATGAAAGAACCATAATTGTGGTTGCTTGTTTATTAATGCCTATAAGTACTTTCATGTGAGCTGCTACGTATATTGGCCACTGTATCGTTAATTTCCTGTTATTACAGTAATCTCCATCTTGACATAAAAAAGAAAAATAAATAAATAATTTCTCAAGTGCTTATGGGAATCTAGTTTGTTACTTTCATTGTTTTTATATGGTACCTAATTTTATATTCCTTATCATGTACAGTACAACCACCTGGCGACGCCTTACGTTTACTTGTACGGTGAAGTCTGCTAGTTTGCTTTAGTATAGTTCAGCAGACGCATGACGTGGTACAACTGTACGAAACTTTACCCCGTGTTTTAGGTATGTACTCGTGTCACTATATGAACAGTGTACTGTATCTATCTCTTATAATAATTCTGTTTCTGCAACACTACGCTAATTGATGATTATAAAAATTGAAGATTCTGACGATGACAAGGTCGAAACGCGTCGATAAATAACAGCCGCATCACTACGCGTGGCTTCTATATTTTAATGCCTCACTTATAGCATTGTTAATTACGAAATATAATCATTTTGGTATTCTTAAGATTTTGGTTTGCCTTAATTTAATTTTCATATTCCCTTCTGTATCTTAGGGCAATGTATCCTTCCCCAGTGTCTTGGATAATCTGCTGCAGCGCCACGTCTCGGTTCGTGTGGCCGCTGCCATCAGAGCTTCGAGTCCTCCATGGGACATGTATCGGTGTCTGTCTGTGTGTTGTCCATAGTATAGTAACTTCAGTAATTGTTAAGTCTAGGGACCGATGGCCTCAGCTAACATCCCCCAGTTAGAAGAGTTACTTACCACAAAGTGAATCCCGCGTTCTCTGTCAGACTCGACCTAATCTCGCAGGACTGATCAAATTCACCGATCTTTGATAAATAATTAACAATACAGTTTACGTCGCATTGATTTATAACCGATTTCAGTCTTATGCTGGATCATATTGCAGCATGCGACGCTGAAAATGCGATCTTCAGTTGCTCAACGTCGCTTGCTCCACCACGGTCTGAGTATGATCTTCTAAAAATGGCTACTAGGAAGTAAATAAATGCCACGTAAACAATTTTTAATTACAATTATATATATTATTGACGACGTTACAGCGTTCATTTTTAATGAAATAAATCGTAAGTTGCGATCACTAATGGCTTCAATGTACTACGTTTAGATGTAATACCACTGTCCGGCGAATGAAAATTTCTGCCTGGGCGGGGTTCGAACCCGGGATCTCCTGATTACTAGGCAGACGCGTTGACCACTCCGCCACCGAGGACACAGTGACCAACCCGACTGCAGAGGACTCCTTCATGTGGTAGTAGGAAAGAGAGAGAGAGTGGAGAATGGAGATTTGGGTGTGGCGGGAGACGTGCAGGGAAGAGTCCTCTGCAGTGGGATTGGTGCCTGTGTCCTCGGTGGCGGAGTCGTCAACGCGTCTGCCTAAAAAGCAGGAGATCCCGGGTTCGAATCCCGGCCGGCCAGAAATTTTCATTTGGCGCACAGTGGTATTACATCTAAACCTAGTACAATGAAGCCATAAGTGATCGCAAATTGCGATTTATTTCATTAATTTTTAATTAGTTATAACCCCAGGAATTGCCTCGGTAACAGAAGGCATGATATGGCATTTTGTTTGGACACTTTGGAGCCATTATCTTCTCCATTAGATGATTTTTTTTCTCTGAGGCACATTTCAAGTGGCAGAAGAGGTCCTCTTGAGCGAATTACTCAGAAAAAATGCAGTAATTCCATTAAAAACATATTCCAACATGGCAAGTTAACTTTGCAATTTTTCCTAGTTATTTTAATAACGTTGTATTTCCATAACCTGATTTTACCTGAAACGTCCTGACGTTTGGACCACTGACGAAGAGCTTCCATTTCCGGTGGAAGAGGCTGTAAATATAAAACGGCGGACTGGGAGGCTGTATATGTGTGTGCGCTCTCGTGTGTGTGTGTGTGTGTGTGTGTGTGTGTGTGTGTGTGTGGCGACTCCCGCATGGCCATTACGGCGTATTTGGCGAGGGCCGGCGGGCCGAGCTGGGGAGCACAGTGTGGAGCCAGCGACAGTGTTGACACTCGCCGCCGGCGGGTGGCGGGGGCAGCACCGCTGCGCAAACAGCCGCCCGGTGGCCGCGCGGCGGAGGACGGCGGCTGTCTCGCACACGCCCCTCCACACCACAGTCGATACTCTCCAGCACCCGTGTCCATCGGCAGGTATCGCAGCGCTATCGTATGGAAGCGACAGTCGTGCATTATCGACCCTCCTACAGTACCAGCCGGTTATATTTAAATGCACGTACCTGGCTAATGGTTGTTTGTCCTAATTTAATATTGACCACCCTGTGTCTTGTACTGCAGACAATACTCTTTGTTTTTTCTGCGTTTATTTTCATCCCATATTCCACACAAGCATCAGTACCTCCAATAAAATTCCTACATTGTGTCCTATTCAATGCTAACATTGATGTCTCGTCTGATGTTATGCCTTTTACTTCAAAATCATTCTGCATTCTTCGTCTTCCTCGAGTCCTTTTACCCTCCGCTTGCCGAGCTCCTGAGTCTCTTAGGTAACTTTGCTTCTCCCATACGTGTAACGTGACCCCACCATCTCAGTCTGTTCGCTCTAACTGCTTCATCTATGGCGTTCATTCCCAGCTTTTCTTTGACTTCCTCATTATGGACATCCTCCTGCCATTGTTCCCATCTATTAGTACCTGCAATCATTATTGCTACTTTCATATCTGTAACATCTACCTTATGAATAAGGTAACATACATCCACCCAGCTTTCACTCCCATACAACAAAGTTGGTCAGAAGATTGAGCGGTGCACTGCTAGCTTAGTCTTGGCACTTACTTCCTTCTTGCAGAAGAGAGTAGATCTTAGCGAAGCACTCACTGCATGCGCTTTGCTGCACCTCGATTCCAGTTCTTCCACTATGTTGCCATCCTGTGAGAAAATACATCCCAGGGACTTGAAACTGTCTACCTGTTCTAACTTCGTTCCTCCCATTTGGCACTCAAGCTGCTTAAATCTCTTTCCCACAGACATAACATTTGGAGGTGCTGATCTTCATATCATAATCCTTGCACCTCTGATAGAGCTCTGAAATATTAGTTTGCAACCTTTCAATCAAATCGGCCATTACAACTAAATGTAGGGGTGATATAGGTAAAAGTGAATTACTGGAAGTATTGAAGTGATTTTGCTAGAGGACAGGCAGCGCAGGCGGCGGACAAGTGTTATGCAACCAGCAGTAAACGGAGAAGAGCAGGCGCGGTTACACGAAAGCAGGCCGCCGACGCATTTAGCAATCCAAGTCAAAACACAGGAACCAGGACGAGTTTACCTGAAGCAGCCTGACTAGCACGTACTTGTAAACAAAGTGGTTTCAGTGAGTTCGTGACCAAAGAAGAGTTACCGGTGCTACGCAACGAAGTTGGTACCAGTCTGCGGGTTGGCAAGCTTGAACGGAAGCGTACAAAAACGTTCGTGGACGGTATAAAATACGCAAGGAAACGACGGAAAGGCAGTCTCCGGCAGTATTCGCCGAGTATCCAGCGAGTCTCTAGCGAGTATTCGATGGACAGGCAGTAATCGCCAGAAGTTGACCATTAGACGACTGGCAATACTTCGTCATGTTGTAGGGAACACCGTAGTCAACCTAGCCGTCATAGACCTAGAAGAAGACGACAGAAGGCCGGCCGCGGTGGCCGAGGTGACTGAGGCGCTCCAGTCACGGTCAGCACGGTCAGTACGTTCGGGGGTTCGAATCCCCCCTCGGGCATGGATATTTGTGCCGTCCTAGTTCGTAAGTAGTTCATAAGTAGTTTGTAAGTTTAGGGACTGATGACCCCGTAGATAAGTCCCATAAACTTTACAAACATTAGAACATTTGACGACAGAAGGGCTCCGGAGGATGCAACATCCTTCCTAGCAGCAGCGGCCATCGGACAGCGGTCCACCACGCAATGCAGCAAACAGCAGCAGGCCGGCCGGCTCCAGAATAGGCAGCTACGGGAATTACGGAGAGCAACGCAGAAGAAGGCCATCAACAGAAAAGTAAGCCACTCACATAGTATGCGGAGCAGCGCAGAAGATGGCCATCGACGGGGAGAATAACCACTCACCTGAGTAACAACGAAGCGATCCGCCAACAGAGGAACTGTTCTCTTACCTGGTCCGAAGAGAACAGGAGTATATCTTCCTGGCTCCACGGTAGCGGAGGTGCTGTCGTTGACGAAACACGAGAAGCCGAACCATTACGCCGAGGTACGATACAGTAACGCATCGCGGCGGGGAGCAGCGCGTTCTGAATAAGCAACGCTTCTGCAGCCGACGCCAAGGGCGTGTAACCATTTGAGACCTGATACTGCACTGTATTTGACGAGTTCCGGCTTTAATTTCATCCACCCAGCCGCTTTATTGCACTGCAATCTACTGACCATTTCCTCTACTTCCTCAAATGAGATCCTGTTTCCATCGTCGTTCCTATCCCATTCTACCTAAATATCTGACACGTCATTTAACGTTTCACCCACACTGAGCAATTCTTCAAAATATTCTCTCCATCTGCTCAAGGCATCCACAGGATTGACTAGCAGCTTTCCTGAACTGTCCAAAACACTTTTTAATTCTTTCTTCCCTCTCTTTCGAAGATTGCTGATTATGCTCCAAAATGGTTTTCCCGTAGCTTGACGCAGAGTTCCTAGTTTAATTCCATAGTCTTCCCATGATTTCTGCTTGGAGTCTGCATTTAATTATCCGTCTGCCTTTGTTTCTTTCTTAAACATAACTTTCTCTGTCTGCCTGATTTCTAGTATGGAGCTGTCTCTTTCTTCCTACCTTTACACACTACTGTTCTAAGACATTTCTTAGCTACTTCCAGCAGTGTGACCGTGTACCTTGACCATTCCTCTTCCAGTACCTGTAAATCATTACATTCAGCTAACTGGTACCTTTCAGAGATCATTGTTGTGTATTTTTGCCTAATTTCCATGTCTTGAAGCTTCTCCACTCTTGATGGCTTATTTTCGTGAAAAGAATTGCAACCAGCTGCCTTTTTGGATGTTTTTTATTTACTCCAGAACTAGTTATCTAGCCACTGCAGGCTCATCTTCAGTGGATAACTTTACAGGAACATTTCCGCTAAGTGTAGGTTATGCTATCATGTTGGTTCTGGTGACATATACCAAGTTGTGCATTGGTTACACCTGCAATAAGAACACAGTAAGTACATAAAATTACAATACGTTTAATTCCGGTTTATTCTGTTCTCGCTTACTAAAGATCAATTGTTGTTGTTGTGTGTTGTTGTGGTCTTCAGTCCGTAGACTGGTTTGATGCAGCTCTCCACAATATCCTATCCTGAGCAAGCCTCTTCATCTCCACATAAGAACGGCAACCTATATCTGTCTGAATCTGTTTACTGTATCCATCTCTTGGTCTTCCTCTGCGATTTTTACCCCACACACTTTCCTCCGACGCTAAATTCACATTTCCTATTATGGCACCAGAACCAACAAGACAGCATAACCTACACTTAGCGGAAATGATCCTGTAAAGTTATCCACTGAAGATGAGCCTACAGTGGCTCGAAAACTAGTTCTGGATTAAATAAAAAACATCCAAAAAGGCAGCTGGTTGCAATTATTTTCACGAAAATAAACCTTCAGTTTACGCTACAGCTGCAGTTCGTGTCCATCATGGATATTTTGAAATACTCCACTCTTATCCTTTTACATATGTACCTGACTTTCTGCTCTTTTGGCCTCACAAAACCAATTTTACTGCAGATTAAATAATGATCAGTACCATCAAAGAACCCCCTGAAAACAAGTGTGTCCTTGACTGTTTTCTTGAATTCCTGGTCTGTCGTTATATAGTCAATGACAGATCTGGTTCCCCTTCCTTCCCAAGTATAGCGCTGAATGTCCTTATGCTTAAAGAGGGAGTTCGTGATAACTAAGCCCATACTGGAACAGAAATCCAAGAGCTGTTTTCCGTACCTGTTGGCCTCCATATCCTCTCCAAACTTACCCATAACTTTTCATAATATTCTGTTCGATTTCCTATCCTGGCGTTGAAATCAGTTCTGGTTCCTTCTGATATTTGATTTCCAATCCTGTCCTTGCGGGCGAGGAGGTTTGCGTGCTCTGGATCCTGATGGCTATGCCGTCGGTAGCTTAGCTGCCAGAAGGGTCACCCAAGCCGAACATTTCCTGACATTTCCTGTAACATGTATAAGACGTCAACGGCAGCGACAGCGGGGGAAGAGTTTTAAGGAACGGCGAAGCTGACGGAAGAGACACCTTTTCTCTTTGGGTACAAAAGAGTACAAGTAGGGGCTGTACCCCAGAGGGGCGGCTATAGACAGCGTTTCACTCATAGCAGGCGGCTGATTTAGGCTGGGCAACCTACTGCCTATGTGGAAAGTAACGCTAAACTACCACAACACATTCCCAAGTAGTACATGGTATATCTCTCCATGCGACAGATTCCGGAGTATTGAGAGTGCAGTAATCAATATTGTAATGTACCTCTTCTGTTTCTAAAGCGAATAAAACTTTTCGATGGACGTTATCTGCGAGTGTCAGAAGATAACCATCATTAGTCATTCCCTGGCATATACTGCATACAACGTGCTTCAAGAGGAACAGTAAATATTTAAGGAAGGTAGTATAAACATGCGATTTCTCTCAACTTTGATTACGTGTAAATATTGATCTGCATTAAGTTATACACAAAACTGTAAGGTGAAAAAGTTATCTACCGTTACACTTATTGCTAGACATCAGAAGGAAGAGCACATTTCAATTCAAGAGAGTAAGTCAAAGGATTGTTATACAGCTAATGATTTACAATTAATTTATCACAAATCCTGCAAGATACAATAAATCTGACTGATATCTCGGCAATTAACAATAACAGGGAAGAATGTATCTGATTATATTTGTCATTGTAGATACGAATAAATAATTCTGAATATTATCAAGCACGAGAGACTCGGTCTCAGAAGAGTTACTGCATCTTTTCCTGAAGGTAATGCATTATTAATTTGATTTATGTGCACTTAAACGCCATCCATGGGACTATAAATCCGTTCACGATACTGACCTCGTCTGCAGCCACTAGAATTACTGAATTTGTACCAGACGCTGCCTGTTGAAGCAAAACCTAGTAGCTAGAGAGGTTGTTTGTATTACATCGTATAATTAACATTAATTTCTGTCCTCAAAGCTTGAAATGAATTAACTTCAGTGCCTTATAATTAAACGAAAAAGCAAAGAACAAAGCGACTTAAATTTTTAAACGAGGCATAAGCTTTCTCGTTTAACGGAAAATGGCACTGCCAAAGAGAAGTCATGTAATCAGCATCTGCAGACTGTTCGTACCAATTTACTTTAAGCTTTAGGCTCCAAAAATTTGTTTGATATTAACTGTTGTGATGCTACAGTTCCATTCAGCTAACTAATCTCTCCCAATTAGGAATAAAAACGGGCCATGGAACGTCAAAATTAGGTGCAGAATCTGTTCGTAAACCAAATTAATCATTTGAATTCGTGATAAAAATTACGAACAAGTAAATGCAGTGAAAATACATTGTAATATTAATTAATTCGTTAGGAGGAACTGGTATTTTTTCCTATAAACTGAATTGAAGTTCTGTGATCACTGACAGTTGGGAAAAAACTCCCATAATGCTAAATCCTGATTAAACTTACAAATTCCAAATTTTATGATACACATCATATATAATAATTGTAGCTCGTATAAGTAAATATTTACAATGTCATACTTACACAACAATCTTGCACTGCACAGAAGGCCAATCCCTAACTGAACTGACCACTAAAGTCGATATTGTGGAATTTTAAGACGAAAATTAACTGGAAATCTACACACAGAATTGCCACGTCTCTCAACACATAAAGTGCAAAATAAAATACTTGTAAAACCATCACTGAATTAAGATGCCACTCGCAAAAATAAAGAATCACTCACTAAAAGTTATTTATAATAATATATACAAAAAGTTGAAAGGATTTGCTAACTGTAAATACAAATGATTTAACAAAAGTGTCTTCGGGCTTTGATGCATCATTGTTTAAGGAATAAATTTCTTTGCATACTTTTATATAAATACGGTGCTAACTACTGAATAAAATACTTCACACAGTAGTCAGATATTACGTCTAAAGTAATTTAAATTAATTTACTTTCTTCCAAAGACGTGATTAAGGCCTGTATAAAAATACCACTACGCTGACAACTACAGTTCTTCCAGAACATTGCTGTATTAGTCTGCAGAATACCAATAACTACATCCTAGAACTAATTCAAAATCACAGGTATGCATTATAGTTCCTAAATCATAGCTTCGAATGAGCCAGAATTAATTCATCCAACGATATTCATCTAGTAATACGACTTCCTGCTGATACATGAAATTCTAAATCGTTTGTCCGAGGCTAGCAGCCCTTTTCAAAGTGTGTCCATACAGCACCAGACTCTGTGCGAAGACTTCAAGAGCTAGCTGGATCGTGTTCCTTTCTTTCTATCAAAGTACTTGCTAACTAACCTAAATCCCTTAACAATTTCTCTCTTAAAAAGCATGTAGTGGCGTTCATTAAATTTTTAGATCAGATTTCATATAACAATACGTAACCGTCACATATTCAAATGGTTAATAAATAATCGTTTGAATTCAGCTGCTTTTCTGTTTCTATCACTTACGTTGGATAGCAGAAACATACAGTACTACTTAATTGACACCCTTATTTATGCTTGCTTCTACTGACACATGATGACACATTGCCTGAAGTGCTATTGGCTTCCATAACCAATGAGCGTGCACTCTCTGTCTATGCACTGCCAACATATGAATATGAAAACAGTTATGGGTAATAATTATGTGTAGAACCGTATCATTACTGTCACATATGTCCTTCCATTTCATTACGAGTTATCAAACCTACCAAGAGATGAACTGGAATAGGATTGTGTGTGTCGTTTACTTTGTTTGGTGGAGTAACTGTTCGTGGAATGAAGTCTCTCTCAAATTCAATATAAACACAGGAAACTAATTACATTATTAATCACACAAAATATACTTATCATTATTTAAACATACTTATTACCATTTCAATAAAAATTAAATGAGTATAAGATCTTTTTAACTAACCCCTTTTTAACCATAATTTGAAAATTGGTAAAGCGTTTGGTCATATTAACATTATATTAAAAATCAGAAATATAAAACCTTCAATAATCTGTTCATTACCAAGTAAATCTCAGGGAGCTTACCAAATGGAATACACACTAAATACTTTAGTCATTCTTAATAAACCACTCTCATTATCTCTTGCCAGACCAGTTTCTTCTTTATTTTTCCACTTGGTACTTTATAATTTCTTCCACAATTTACTGTTACTCTGCTAGGAGCTATCCGTCCTTTCACTATTTTTCCTAAAACTGATGTGCACGATGAAGGAGATCAAAAACGCAATTTGTTGCTACAGGCGACCTTGTTCAACTAGTTGAAAAAGTGCTAAGGGAAACCACAGATTCACAAGTGCATCGTAATTGGAATTTCCTGATTGATATTTCAGTACGTTTTGGTTGCAAACCAAATGTTATATTTAATTATATCCCTAGTTGGCTGTGTTCTAAAGTAACGAGGAGCTTCAAGACAATGTGATGACTCATTTAAAGTCATTCACGGCAATATTTTACGAAGCGGGAATTGAAATGCTTGTCCGTACGGTGCTTACTTTGGAAAGTAGCCATAAGTGTAGGTAACATTTGGTAATAAAGTATCTCTTCTGTACCCATTGTTTAAGGCCTATTGGAGGTTAAAAAAAGACCCTCGTACATAACACAAGTATCCGATGATCATCAGTTTCATGATACTTTTTTACTATCACCACTATCGCCGAAAATAATTCCAAACTATCACATTGTTTTGCTTTCGTATTTTACTTTTTGGGAAAGCATGTCTTATTCTAGATACAGGCATACTTCATAGCTAGAGGCAAGAACTTGTCAAAGCCTATTTCGAAGGCTTAGATTAAAATTTTGCACTAATTTTTTCTCCATTCATTCTCATATTTATCAAATAATCGTAATAATCTTCATGGCTATGTTTGTTTAAGAAAACTGTTGTTTCTATTATTCAGCCAATTGTGTTATTTCTAATATCTGTGTCAACAATTTTCCTGTTTCTGTTTGTGTTGTGATCATCAGGGCCTACCCATTTGTCCGTCGATATTAGGCCCTACAGTGTTACGGCCTTTCGTTTTCCTCATCGTTGACATTTTAGTGTAGTCTTGAATTAGATCTTACAGTAGTTCAGAAAAGTCTTCCTCTTTTATCTTTATACATTCTTGCTAACCTCTTCCCATATTCATTGTCTATACTTTTCATTGTTATGGCCACTATATTTTAGCAAATTATATTTCGGAACCTATTTTCGTTGGGTCCCATTCACACATTCAGTTCTCCAATCCACCGAAAAATTCCGTCTGATCACAATACCCCATGCTGATGTACTTTTGTACATTTAATTTTAAAATACGATTTTCAAATGATCAAATATATTTAAGGAACCATACTAATCTGGTCGTCGATGCCTACACTTGAAAACTACTTAACTAAATTATGATAAGGACAACACACGCACCCTTGCCCAATGGAGGACTCTAACCTCCAACATGGTGTACACTGAAACCAAAATTCTTCTTCAAACTTCCTATTCAGATTTAATCCTCTTACACATCACAGTCTCAATTGGCTCTTGTGACCCAAACGTTTTAGTGTCTTCCTGCATTTAGCCAATTAGACCTATTAGAGGAGACACTGACTGTATCATTTCCGTTTAGATTTATTCACCTACAGTTTTATGCCTTTCACTGATTTCCTGCCCTTTGTGCTCTATTTCTCAGATTTATCCCGTTATTGAATAAACCTGGTAACTCAGAGATTGATTTAATAAACGAATCATCTCACACATTTACCTATCTCAGGAATTATGTAACAAGATTAGTTCTAAATCAACCATGTAGTAATGAATTATTGAATGAACATCTTGATGATTTGGAATGGTTTTCTGATATGTGTAGTCAAATTATCACCCCTTAACGCTGATTAAGCCTAGTAGCTACATGTCTTGAAATAAGTTTTTTCCGCAGACGAATTGGCGATACCAAACCCAGAGTATACCTGAGGAATCTTGCAGAAACTGGTAATAATGTTCATTTTGTTGCTATCATGTGTAATCTTTATCGAATGGTAGCAGTTTGAGGGAAAAAAAATTGTGTCCCACAATACACCCAGCATTGTAGCCCAGCCCAGGGCCTTTGATATTTTAGTCAAATGTAGTGAGTTTGTAGCTCCTTTGGCAATAGAAACTAAATTTGTTGCATCGTCGAAATCAAATCATAATAGACTCATCAATCGGCCCTGTTCTTCTGTTCCTACTGCGACATACTCCATGTAAATAATCTTACTAATCATAGGTGCAGCTACCGGAAAATGTGACTTATAAATATTTGAAAGTTCCCTCAGGAGGTCGACAACAGGAAGGTGCTGCATCTCCAAATTCAAAATGTTCAAATGTTTGTATAACTTATGGTACTTAACTACGCGGTCATCAGTCCCGAAACTTATAAATTACTTACAAACTAACACTAAGGACGGCACAAATAGCCATGCCCGAGGGGGGATTCGAACCCCCGACCATAGTGGCCGTGCAGGCTGTGACTGGAGCGCCTCAGTCCCCTCGGCCACCGCGGCCGCCGCTGCATCTCCCTTGTCTGAATTGCTTGTACGTTTCATTGACAGCAAAATGAAGGAAACCTTCGGTAATATTGTCACATTGAAATCTGTAATTCGGAGGCTGGGTTTTCATTAGAGCACAACACATTACACTTACAACTGGTTTATTGGTAACATAAGCGTACACTCAGAACAGACTGCCTCCTGACTGGAGTACTCCGCTATTTACACATAAAAAAATCTTCTGGAACTTACATCAGTCATAAGTAACAGTCTAGAAATAGTAAATACAAAGAAATAAAATTTTTGCTAGGGGCTGAAGTTTAACCCGGGACCACCAGCACAGCAATCTGCGATGGTAACCACTTTTTTTTCCTTCAGCAGGTAGATCTATGATTGTGGTCGTTTTCATTGTTCGTTCTTAGTCGTTCGGTGATCATTTGGCTCAGCTTTTTTTATTACAGAGGAAGTTTAGTCCTCTGACCGGGCGCGCTGAGCCACGGTGCCCGGCAACCACTGCACCACACGATCTGACGGAAGACTCGCGGCGTTGCTCCCCTTCTTGAATAAACAGAAACCCGCTGTTAGGTTTCCTTTGGAGCCAACTGCAGTTTTCTGGATCGTGATCATGTCATGGGTGCTCTGTACGGCAGTTTGCAGAAGTCTTCCATTCGATCTACAAGCCTTCTTGCAGTGACTACGCCCGGCGATATACCCTCCAGTAGTGGCTTCATCATTGCCATAACGGTCTTTAGAGTCCTTGAACAAGAAGCCGTTTCTATCTGCAATTTGGGGTCGTGGTAAGACTTCATATGGATAACACGAACAATGCCTCTTCACTTTTTCGTTTTGAGGACGGCTCATAATCCTCGACTTCGTATGTGATGTCTGACAGGTGACGTATGACACAATACGGACCAGGGTATCGCTTCAGTAACTTTACTGACAGCCCACAGGGGTGAAAATCCATACCATATGTCCTGGGCTGTACAGAACAGGTCGGTGCTTGTCGTTATACCTCTGAGTCCTTCTCCTTGGCGTCCAGTGTCTATATACGAACCAGCTGTCTTGCTTCTTGGACCATGGTGATGATCTGTCGGGTGGAACGGATACGGATCCATTGTTTCATCTTCACGACCACGGAGCAGAAAACACGGCGTGAAGCCTTTGGGGGGTCTTTCCTTGCTGTATTACAACCTAATGTCACAACTGACAGTATTGATCCTAATCCTTCTGCTCAAAATCGATAGCACATCTGCTAACGTCTTGTTAAAACTTTCTGTCAGACTATTTGTCTGAGGATGGTGGGCAAATTTTATTCTGTGGACAATGTCACAACTTGACATTATCTCTGATACTAGTTTTGACTAGAACACATGTCCACGATGAGATATGATCACACGTGGTGCATCATGCTTCAACATAATGTCTTCCAACTAGGAATTTTGCAATCTCTAGAGCTTCTGCAGTCGTCACAGGTTTGTTGATAGCGTACTGGGTGAGGTAGTCAGTGCAGACTATTATGCATCAGTTACCAGTTGTCGACTTCGGAATCTACTTAAAAGGTCTATTCCAATCTGGTGTAATGGAGCTGCTGCAGGTGGAATTGGTACAAGATGCCCTGGGGGACTTGCGATTCATGCTCCCGTTGCTGGCACTTCTTTCAGTGACAGTATGAGCACAACCCGAGAAAACTACTCGCGTCACAAATGTGCTGAGGAGTTGGAAATTCTGTGATTGCCCTACTTTATCTGGATTAGGACGGACACCATCTACGTTGTCTAGGTGTCACAGGATTTTTATCTCTTTGGCGACGAAGAGGCACTTATTTGGGTTGAGCGGGAGAACAGGCGGCTTAGGTGTTCCGGAAATGTACTTGAGAAAACAATTTTCTTCTAGGTAACATTTAATATGTCGAAACAAGTAGTCCATCACGCCTTAGATATGGCTGGAGCCTTACACAGCCCGAACGACATGAGTTTGTATTCGTAGAAGCTGTCAGGTGCAATAAAAGCAGACTTCTTCCTGTCAGCTTCGTCAACCTCTATTTGCCAGTATCGTCTCTGCATGCCCATGGTTGAAAAGTATGTAGCTCCCTTGAAGCAGTCTAAGGTGTGGTCAACGCCCTGTGCCATCCTCCTTCTCGAGGACCACCGGAAAACAAAGCATTCTATGAAGGTTGAATAATATCATCGATCAACATCTTCTCCACTTCCGTCCGCATTATCCTTCAGCTGGCGACTGTACGAACGGTGGCTAATTAGTGGATGAGCCCCAGTATTGATACGGTGATTTATTGTGGGCCGTTTCATGTGGCCGTTCTCCTGCCTGGCCTTGAAAGTACTTGAAAATTGGTGTATTATGGCTAACACCAGCTGACATTGTCCCTGGACCATAATGCAATTCCATACTTGTTTCTGCGCAGTTCGTTATCATCGTAATAGTAGACCATGAGACATCGTCGACTAAAATTAATTACAATTATTTTGTTTCTTACGCGTTTAAGCTGGAATGACTGGGCAGATATGATTCAAATTTGGAATAGAGACAGCTTATACCGTGGTTAATGCATGGGCTAACTGTCGTGGCAGTGGGTAGATTACAATAGGTTAGTTTCTCTTCACGCTGAAACTTCTAGGCAGATTTGAATGAAATTTCAAATACGGATGGTTATACCGTTAATTAACGCATGAGCTACCTTTATAAAGTCACCGTAAGGTGCGTGGTCGTGTGTACCTTACAGTGGGTTAACACGTTTGTTATTCTTCACGCTGATACGGGTGGACGGAATTGAATGAAATGTGGAATTCGTAAGCATCCGTAGGTACATGGTGGAGGGTACGTTACGAGCAACATCCTGTTGTGGCGTAAAGTCAGCGTCACACGACAGACGCACGAAAACGATCCTGAAGAAGACAGCGGACGACCGGCAGATAATCGGACGCCGGCGCCGCACCTCCTGGAGGAAACAACGGAAAAGTGCGACCCTACAAGCAGCTATATCTAGGCCGACATGCGTCTGGAAGGGCACCTCTGAACTCGGCTCCGAACTAGGCAGTAACTATGATATAACAAATGCGCACAGTGACCTTTCAATTGCTTCATTCTTAAGAGGTTCAAATGTTTGTATAGATTATGGGACTTAACTACGGAGTCATCAGTCCCTAAACTTACAAACTACTTAGGAACTAGCTAACACTAAGGACGGCACAAATATCCATGCCCGAGGGGGGATTTGAACCCCCGACCGTAGTGACCGTGCAGACCGTGACTGGCGCGCCGCAGTCCCCTTGGCCACCGCGGCCGGCAGTCTTAAGAAGGAGAGGATATTTCTGGTCTAGATTATTTGATGTTTTTGGTTTTACTGTGCAAGACAATGTTTTAGTTATGAGCACTTTTGATGCTAAAGTGTAGACAGGTTGCTGAAAGACTTTCGGGATTTATTTTCTGCAGGACTAGGAAAAGCTAAGTATTTTGCTGCACACATTAATTTAAAGGAAAATGCCACACCAAAATTTGGCAAAGCTCGTGATGTTCCGCTCGCTACACGCGACAAAATAGCACAAGAACATCGCACGTTGCAATAAATGGTGCCATTTAAGCAATACAAGCTAGCCATTGGATGAGTCCGCTTGTTATTTTGCCGAAGCCGTCAGGTATCATCCGTATTTGTGTTGATTTCCAGACCACAGTAAATCCACAAATAGTTGTAGACATTATCCTTTGCCGGAACCAGAAGATTTAATGCACAGATTGTGTGCAGGAAGATATTTCTCAAAATAATATGTCGGAACAAGTAGTCCATCATGGCGCCAGATGTGGCTGGAACCTTACACAGTCCGAACGGCATGATTTTTTATTCGTGGAGGCCGTCAGGTGCAATAAAAGCAGTCTTCTCCCTGTCAGCTTCGTCAGCCTCTAATTGCCAGTAACCTCTCTGCATGTTCATGGTTGAGAAGTATGTACCTCCCTTCAAGAAGTCTAAGGTGTCGTCAACGCCCTGTGCCACCCTACTTCTTCTCGAGGACCATCGGAATAAACCAAGGACTCTCTGAATGTTGAATAATATCATCGAGCAACATCTTCTCCACTTCCTTACGCATTATCGTTCAGCTGGTGACACTCTGTACGAAAATAGTTTGTGCAATGGCTACCTTCAGCTGCCACTCGACGAAGAATCACAGAAAATTTATGTTGGTAATACTCATATGGGCTTCTTGCGTCTACCGTTTGGCAGTGCAATCGCTCTTGATTTTTCAAAGATATGTGAAACAGCTTACAGTTCGAGTATCTTGTTGATCAAACTACTTGGACGATATAGTTGTGTCACGCCGTACTCCAGAGGAATAGATTACAAATTTGAGAAAATTATTTCAAGTTTTGTCAGATGCAGGTCTCAAGTGTAGCTTAGATGAGTATAACTTTGGTCAAACCGGAACTGCAGTATTTACGGCACGTGATAAACAGTCAATGTGTGCACCCCATGCAATCACATTTGCATGCCATTCGCAACCTGCCAGCACGAAAAGGTGTGAAAGAATTACAGTCCGTGTTGGGAAAGTTAACTTAATATGTAAGGTTTATGTCCATCGCCGGGGAGGACACAACACATCCAAATTGTTTGACTGGTCACCATGAAAGTGGGCACATAAATAAATGTTTTCTTGAAAGAGATTTTTTATAATCTGGAAGTCAGTGAATTTAGGATGGTGGAGGGTAGCTTGTGACTTTGACATCGATTGACAAATCACAGTGAAACGTGGAGCATATATGTATGTTTTCGTATACAGTAGGGAGAGGAGAAGGTGGAGGAGGAGACGGTCAGAAAGAGGAGGTAGAATACGGACAGGGAGGGTAGAGGAGGAGACGAACAGAGAGGGAGGGGAGAGGAGAAGAATGAGAGAGGGGAGATGTTGAGAGACATGTGAAAGGAAATGAACAAAAAGAGGGGGAGAAGGAATTTGACAGAGTAGGGGACATGAGGAGACGGGGTGGAGCAGGTGAACAGAGAGAAGCGAAAGGAGGAGACGGACTAATTAGAAAATGAAAACGTCAGATATAGTTACTTGTTCGTATTTTACGTGCTGCCATAACGTACGTCTGATTGCTTTATAACTTCGTCAACTTACATATTTCTGTTTCACGAAGGATATGGACACAGTACTGTTAACTCACAGGAGGTGGTACACTTGTCTTACCGGCAAAAATATTGGAAGGCATCAACGTGTCGGGTACCAGCTAGTTTTATACATTATATATTAAATTTTATATTAGTTCTTATTGTTATTACACTACTGGCCATTAAAATTGGTACATCTAGAAGAAATGCAGATGATAAACGGGTATTCATTGGACAAATAGACTACAACTGACATGTGATTACATTTTCACGCAATTTTGGTGAATAGATCCTGAGAAATCAGTACCCATAACAACCACCTCTGGCCGTAATAACGCCCTTGATAAGCCTGGGCATTGAGTCAAATAGAGCTGGGATGGCGTGTACAGGTACAGGTACAGCATCAACACAATACCACAGTTCATCAAGAGTAGTGACTGGCGTATTGTGACGAACCAGTTGCTCGGCCACCATTGGCCAGACGTTTTCAATTGGTGAGAGATCTGGAGAATGTGCTGTCCAGGGCAGCTATCAAAGATTTTCCGTCTTGCCATTCGTGCACCCAGGTTCGTCGTTGCGTACACCATCGCGGGCGCTCCTGTCTGTGATGCAACGTCAAGGGGAACCGCAGACATGGTCTACGAGCTGATAGTTAATGCTGCTGCAAATGTCGTCGAACTGTTCGTGCAAATAGTAGTCGTCTTGCAACCGTCCCCATCTGTTGACTCGGGGACCGAGACGCGGCTGCCCAGTCCGTTACTGCCGTGCAAATAAGACGCCTGTCATCTCGACTGTTAGTGATACGTGGCCATTGGGATCCAGCACGGCGTTCCGTATTGCCCTCCTGAACCCACCGATTCCATATTCTGCTAACAGTCGGAAACGTGATAGTACGCATTTCTTCTCCTTACACGAGGCATCACAACAACGTTTCACCAGGCAACGCCGGTAAACTGCTGTTTGTGTATGGGAAATCGGTTGGAAACATTCCTCGTATCAGGACATTGAAGGTGACAACCTACAAAGCTCTGAAAAACTAATCATTTGCATATCACAGCATCTTCTTCCTGTCGCTTTAATTTCGCATGTGTAGCACGTCATCTTCGTGGTGTAGCAATTGTAATGGCCAGGAGCGTATTTTTGTCCGAAATATTTGCGAAAGTGTTCAGTGAAATAGGCCATTGCAACTTTTATAATGATAGAATAATCATAAAAACTGTAATGTAGCGTATAAAATTTAATAAAGTAATACAGAATTATTGCTTTTTTCCGAAATATTTACAGAAGTTGTAACGAAGTGGATTGTTCTATGGTTGGAGTTGTCATGTGTGAACAATGACCTTGGTTAGGACAGCAATTAATTATCTTGGGTCGCCACCATATTTATCCAAAATATGGAAAATTAAATGTTACTGATCAGCTATGATGTGGTAATAGATTCAAACATATAATAAATATTCCTACTCTATTACAATGTATCAGTTGTACCAAACAAAAAATGTACTTGAAAGATTATTGGTAAACTGTGGAATTTAACTATTCTGTTTCCCCTCCAAAATAGTGACAAAGGAACGTTCTTAAATGAAAGACGATCTGCTCAAAATCAATTTATTATAATTAAACATTCAGATGACATTTCCTATCATGTAAAAAAGAAAGATAATGGTATTCACACAATCCTTTACAAATGTTAGTACATTGAGACACAAAAAATGACTGGCTGAGTCAAAGGTCGGAGGTTTTGCAAAACAGAATGCTATTAGATTGGCTTCACAGGGGGATGAAATTATCGTTAGCCCTAAGCTCCCCAGAGTAAATAGGCAGATTTCAAAAGAATAAAATAAGGGACAGAATCCAACAAGTCTGATTCATATAGTCCTCCAGCAATTATCGACACAGATGATAATTGACGGTAGCGTCTCAGGCTCGCAGGCAGCAGGCGGTGGGCGCGGATGAGCTGAAATTTTTATCCGACCGTAATTGCTGCGACCTGTTAAGCAGGGTCGACATGTAACTTAACACAGCGTCACTGCCGTCGGCGTCGCTAGGCAGTTGCTGTGCGATTCTATCACGCTAGTAGACTAATCAATATTTAGCATATGTGACACAAAGGCCGATTGACACAAATCGATCAGTCACTTGCGTAATAAGATCTCTAAAAACAATGCCCGATTCGCAAAGGCGCGAATGCTGAAATAGAGACTTCTAGCAAAACGAAAACTAAACTGTGGCCGATCACAGCAAAGACGCTCAAACAGAGACTGTCGAGGTCCGTGCACCTCGGACGCTCACACAAGAGTCTTCGTACATCCTCGCGCTCTGCCGCAGCTCACGGCAAGTGCCGGGCGGCCACACCCACGCGCGAAAAGACGCAGCAATATCTGCTAACGGCTAATAGTCAAACCAATCGTATGGCGTAGCGCCGTTGACAAATTGTTTAGCTGTCATTCTAAAATTATTTTCCGAATCAGGACGCGTTCTCTGCGGCTGCCAAGAGGCTCCGCCCACGCCACCAAAGCTTCCCGCGGATTTCACCGTTCCCAGGGTGAATGCTCTGCAAGGAATTTCACCTTGCTCGTAGCTACGGTCACACGACCTAAAAATATTAACGTTGTGCTATATTTACAGCCGCTGGAGCCAAACCCCTGGGGTGCCAGACGGGCAGAAAGCTTTCCTCTCAACCTAACTGCTGCTTTCTAGGAAGTTTTTTTAGATATCGCCTAAGGGCAATGTCTCCACAAACCGCCCGGGGCCCAGAGCACTCTGCTATTGTTTGTATCCGGCAAATTCCTCTCCTGCGAAATGGCCGAATGACTGAAAAGGCAGTCCCCGCTATCGCCCACCGTAAACCGCGGGCCAGCATTGTAAAGCATTCCACATACTCCGCCGCCCGTAGCATCGGCGCCATACAGGTCAAGCCAGCCCCTCTCGTCCTTCCCCGAAGGCGAGCGAAAGTTGGTGGGTGGTGGAGACCCGCAAGAGCGTCTCTGCTCTGCCGCGGCCTGACCGTGCCCAACACGTAAAACCACTTTTTAGCAACCGAGCTGCGCCAATAAACATTAAAATCCAGAAATTTTCGAATAAACATAGAATGTACTACAATCCCAGGAGCCCATCACCCCTGATGTGTCCCCAAAGGCACAGAAATCAAAATAAATAAAGATCTACAAAGAAAAATGTTACATATTTCAATAATTAACGTAAAGAGAAAGGTACAGTAACACAAGGTTAGTATAAAAAATAGACTAATTACAGCCCCCGTCTCACAAAGTGGTGGTGAAAAAGGCCATTGCGGTCTTTATTTTCATAATTTCTTAATTTTTTCTTCGAACTTTCTCTACAGTTTTTCTTGTAATTAGTTTACGTAGGAAAATGTGCGAACAATTTTATACTGACATCACTATTATCTGCGTAATATTTCCGTTTCTATATTTATTTTTAATGATGACACTCACTTCACTTCTTATTATTAATGTACTCTTACTATTTAGTGCAGCGAATTCCTCTTTTATTTTATGTTCCTCATTCTTCTACTTAATTTTACATTTTATTACCGGTGCCGAATACTGAAGTTGTAATTTTTATACGTCATAAATTGTTCATATTTTATATCTTTATGAGTAGGTATTTTATAGAAATGTATTCATCTGAAAATGAAATATCAACCTCAAAGAAATAATCGAAACTCTAATAAATGACTTGCAGCTTTACCCATTTTATCCCACTGCTCCATTTTTGCAACAAAAGTTTGTAATATTTTTGTGCTCAGGGACTTTACTTTTTTTAAGTTTGTCACTCTGCTGGACTTCTACATGCACTTTTCTTTTACACAAAACATCCTGTAGGGTTGGGAGCATCTTCATAGCGACATTGTTGGCGCTGTAGTAATTGCTGTTTATGGAAAAATGACTGCAAGGAAAGAATAAGCAAGTTTTAATATATTTGACTGTGGATAACGACATTAAAATTCCAATTATGGTGTATATATAGAAGAATGACAGTATGTGAGTTATTTTTCATAATTGTTCTCAATAACGGGTTATCATTCATTATAGAAGAGTGTTCCATTTTTGGAACAGTAGGATTGAATGGGTACTCTTGCATTTAAGGTTGACTGCCGATGAAATTATAGCATTATTGGAAGAGGATATTGATTTTTCTGACGCTGTTATGTACATAAGTCCTCCTGATGACTCATGGCGGTCAGATGAAGATTTAGATGACGAGTGTAAAATTGATATAAATCATCAAAGTGGCAACCAGCTAAGATTTGTTGCAGAAGCAAAACTTACAAATTATTGTGATGGGGAAATTGTTATCACGAGTTAAATGTCAGATAGTACTACGAATTGAAGATTTTTATTACGAAATACGCTTGTTAGAATTTTCAAAGTTATTTATCTGTAACTATATAAATATTATTTATGGTTTCTAGGACGTTGTTTTATATTACAGATAGAACCTAGGGACTATAATAAGCCATCAACTTCTGATGCTGCCCATACTAAGAGTGTTGCCAGTCCGGAATGTTCTACATCAAATACTTTTCCTGTTACCGGCAGAAGAAAGAGGTTTGACAGGAGATGGACTCAGAATTATATAAATCCAGTCCAGATGAAGAAATGGACACTTCTAGAATTTTTAACGGAAGAAATGTTATCTGTATAGCTATATGAACTGTTTTATTATGACATTACTGCGGACTTTCTAGGCAATGACACAAATACTTATGCTAATCAGCAGGGATATACAACATTCAATGTGTGAAGTGCTGAAATAAGAGTATTATTGGCCATGTTTCTTATGACAGGCTACTAACATTTACCAAGATATAAAATGTACTGGAAATTGAACGACGATTGTCATGAACTAGCTGTGTCAAAATCAATGTGAAAGTGAGAAAAACTAACGTGTCCCACAGTATTACATGTACACTACATGTACCCTGCAGTTGCTACTATTCCATTTGTGGAACGTCCATATTTTGTACTCAGTAGATTTGTACAAACATAAAAGTGGTATTTATGGTTTATCACATATAATATTTAAACAGCAATTCGTAAAAGATTTGAATGGCGATCCTTCTTGAGTCAAACGGGTTAAGAACACGTTGTTAAATGAAGTATTATATCTTTTAAAGTATTTACTAACTTTACGGATCATAGTATGTAAAAATAAAAATTAAATAAGAGTGACTGGAAATTTTTTTGGACAAGAAATAGTAGCAGAGGCAAGGCATAGTGCTGCCACCTAGCAGCGTCCGGCTGTGGCGCTAGATGGAGGTTCTGGTATCTGGAGGCCGACGTCTATAAAACTTGGGGACTATCTGCTGAACGTCGCGACCTAAAAAGTAGGACCATTTTACAGACAGAAAGACGGAAAATGTAAAATTGTCGTTATTTTTGCTGATGTCTCTGAAACGGTCCGAGGTACGAAAAATAACATCAGGGGCCAACATAGTAGACATTTTGCTCCACAAAACGGCTTATTAAATTCTGACATGAACGGTTAAGGCGTGCTCAAGCTGTTTCGAGCTGTCGAAAGGCCATCTCAAACGATTCAGTTTTAACGTTACTAAACAACAGTGGACCAAAAGTTTACAGTGAAATGACAGTATTCCTAGTATCGCCTTAAAGTGACCTGGACATGAAAATTACTGAAAATCGGAAAACATTTTTTGCCTCCATCTGAAAGCCAAATACCTCCCGTTTCGTAAAATGTGTGCTTTATTTGCTTTAAAATAGTTATTACAGCCTTAAACACTCCATGGACAAATGTCTGCACACTGGCCAAGCTGATGCTATCACCATGAACATTCTATGCTTGCCAAAATCATGGAAACAATAAAGCCAATATACAGGGACCTTGCAAATGTCTACGTGTCCATACACAAAATCCTAAAGTCAGTTTCAACAGCTGCGCGTGGCAGTGAATACAAAAACTTTGTTTGTTGGATGGAGAGGACACAAAAAGGGTGTTATGGATCCTTTTATCTGTTTCAGTGGTGGTGTAATTAGCAGTACAAAAGTAATGGATAAATTAGGCACCCAATCAGGAAATAGTATGATAGCTGCTCTGACTGCCGTAGATGGTGAGCGACTAGTTAGTAGAAGCTGAAAGGGCTGCGGAAGCAGCCAATAAAGAGTCAATAGCAAGGAAAAAGTTTGCAGAGGATAAAGAAGGAGCTGTCCAGCAAAATTATGCCACTTGAATCTTCTATAAGAGGTATACGATGAGTCAAAAACAAAGTGAAAATTCTTTTCTCATATTCTCGAAACTACATTTTCCGAACATTACGTACATATACCTTCAAAATGCTGATTAAAAGAGGTAATCCGTCTTATGCTGACTGCAATTAAGAGATTTATTTTACACCAAATGCCTTTCCCTTTTTATTTTAAAAGCATCTTCTATGGTCTGTAAATGATACAAAATTACTTTTTTTTCGATACATAGACCCAAAACAGTTAAAAAACTTTCAGCACGTTGCGACTATGTGTTTTTAACTTGATATTCGGTCTACTCACCATGTTGTTCTCTCTTCTGTATATATCACTGCTGTTTCTCCGTCTTGTTGGCTGGAGTTGGTTTGTTCATGTCGTGTGGTTTTGAACAACACCGTGAGTAGACCGAATATCAAGTTAAAAACACAAAGACCTAACATGCACAAAGTTTTTTAAAAACTGTTTTAATCTATGTATCGAAAATAGATTGTACAAACCTTTGTATCATTTATAGACCACAGAAGATGGTTTTAAAATAAAAAGGGAAACGCGTCTGGTGTAAAATAAATCTCTTAATTGCAGTCAGCATAAGACGGATTACCTCTTATAGTCAATTTTAACAGCTGCTGCGGAAGATGGCTACACAACCAAACAGCTTCATAATGATTTTAGCTACGTTGACCAGATTCCTCCCAACTGAAGAAAAATGTTCAAATGTTTGTAAATCTATCGGACCAAACTGCATGGTCATCAGTCCGTAGCTTACAAAGTACTTAAACCTAGGTAAACTAACCTACGGACAAACACACACACCCATGCCCCAGGGAGAACTCGAACCTCCACGGCGAGCAACCGCGCGCTCCGCAGCGAGACGCTTTAGACCGCTCGGCTACTCCACCGCGGCCCCAACTGAAGAATGGGATAGTACCTTTGTATTATGTCTAATATTTAGCAGAAATAATCTATATTTACGTTCTGTATACAATTTTATCGGTAATTGTTAGACAGATTTGAAAAGAAGTTTAGTAAGGGTTTTTCTATTTTCAAAGATATACTGCAGACTACAAAACAAGAGACATAATATGTTCCTACGTATGTTGACAGCAGCCTGCCACAGTATAAATACTATTAGACTGAAGATGCACAAGAAAATTGTTCCAGAACGCAAACGTGTATTATAAATACATCTGCTAGGTAAAATATTATAATTCTTAAACTATAACAGATATTTCAATAAATTTTCTATTACAGCTTGAGTTAATGTCATTCAGTGTTGGTACAAAATCTCAACTTCCTCCGCAGCTCAGATCAAGAGTGATGTGCACCGAAAGCGAGGTTCGAAAATACAGCCCCTTGAAGTCCAGTTTACCTTAGGCTGGCTTCTGCGATTCCAGGTTCCGTAACTCAGATTATCCATTGTTGTTAAATTTTTGCACGTAGTCACTCCCAGCAAAGGCTCTGTTTTGTAAATCTGGATACATAATACATCTTTATCGAGGAGCGGATGTACAGCGTTGGTAAACCATAGCTGATACCTGACACTACAGCCAGGTCGATGAAATTGAGCAGCTATCGTGCCGTGCGCGCGATGGCCGGAAACTCGCCCTCCTGCTGCTCTCAGTGTCTGCGTCACAAAGTTTTACGTCAGCGGGAGAGCAGGCACCCGGGGGTATCATCAGTGATGAGGGGCAGGCAGCCCCAAGTTCACGTGGTCAGCAGTTTGGGGCGCGGTCAGCAGTCCGCGCCCGTCGGCTCCGGACGGGACGCAGTAAAGCCCGGCTGCCGGATTTCACAGAGCACGCTTTCACCAGGCGGTGCGATTAAAACCGAGCCACTGCAAAGCCACGGAGACAAGTTTAATTATCCTTACAGCATCCGCGTGTCCCATTGTGTTCCATGTGGAATAAAACAGCGCTACTCTCACACTATGATGTGTATTCTCTTTATCTCTGTCTGTGTGTCTGTCCCTCAATTTCTCTGTCTCCCTCTCTCTCTTTCTCTCCCTCTGTTTTTCTCTACGCGTGTGAGTGTGTGTATTTGTGTGTATCACAACATACCGTCCTCTCTAAATATAGGAAATATACTGACGAGCCGAACATGTACCAGAACTCAATTTCAAAGAAATTTCGCTCAGTAGAAGAGGGAACAGAATAAACGGACACGTGTCCCGGCTTCTCCGTAGCGGAAACTGGGGAAATGGTGCCACATTAAAGGAAAAAGATTTTTCTGCCTCCTTAAAAGTGTATTTCTACACCAACTAATACAAGTTTAATATTCACAGAATATATGACATCAACTGCGATTGGGCAAAGCTGAAAATGTGTATCTAGCTGGGATTCGAACCCGGTTCTCCTGCTTTCTAGGCAGCTGCGCTGACCCCTATTTTTTTTTCTTCTATGGGTATTTTCCCTTTGTTGCGGACGCTGATCGTTTTTGTTCGTTCTTGTTCGGTGTCTTGTTGGCTCAGCTTTTTTATTACAGAGAGCGTTGAGCCCCCTGACCGGGCGCGCTGAGCCACGGCGCCCTGCTAGCCCCTGCACCACTGGGGACACAGTGTTCACCGCACCTGCAAGGACTACCTAAGCACGCCTCCCGTCAGATACAAATTCCCAGCTTCACCCTGCCCACAGTACTCAAACTCGCGGTTATGAAACTAAATCCCGTAAGAGTGAGGGCTTCAAACTAGCCCACCCATCCCCACTAACGATAGGATCATAGCCTGTCACCGGCATATTATATATCTATATCTATATCTATATATATATATATATATATATATATATATATATATAATATGCCGGTGACGGGCAATGATCCTATCGTTGGTGGGGAGGGGTGAGAAAATTTAAAGACCTTACTCTTACGGGAATTAGTTTCATAACCACGAGTTTGAGTACTGTGAGCAGGGTGAAGCTGGGAATTTGTATCTGACGGGAGGCGTGCTTAGGGTAATCCTTGCAGGTGCGGTGATCACTGTGTCCCCAGTGGTGTAGGGGTCAGCGCAACTGCTAGAAAGCAGGAGACCCGGGTTCGAATCCCAGCTGGATACACATTTTCAGCTTTGCCCAATCGCAGTTGATGTCATATATTATGTGAATATTAAAGAATAACAACTGCAGAATCAGGAGTGACATCTGTTCTTTTGGAACAGACGCCACATGTATATAATACAAGTTTATTAGAAATTTTATCATACAGGGTGAATCATCTAACACTTGCGCCGGAAATATTCCGGAAACGGAATGTGCGATTGATGTGCGGTTTTCACAGAATGGACTGGTAGTCAAGGACTCGTATTGCTACCCAATAAACAGATATTAAAAATATCTAGAAAGTGTATTTTTCATGGAAACATAAAATTTTTCATAAGGAACAATGGTTGTTTCTATCACGCACTGGAGTTTTTGACACCAGCTGTGTATGAAGAATTCTGAATGACATTTTTATCACGTTTAGTGGTTGGTGGTCATGAGTCAGTGGGCTAGGCACTCGGCCAGTCAGCTGCGCTATCGCAGCCTCCGCCCCCGAAACTTTGAATGGTTGTGCTGCCAAACTAAACGTGATAAAATGTCATTCAAAATTCTTTGTACACAGCTGGTGTCAAAAACTCCAGTGCGTGATAGAAACAACCATTGTTCCTTTTGAAAAATTGTTGGCTAAAAATACGAGCCTCTGACTACCAATCCATTCTGTGAAAACCGCACATCAATCGCACTTTCCATTTCCGCAATATTTGCGGTGCAAGTGTATAACTTTTTAGGTTCCGTGTTTTACAAATTATTTAAAATAACTGTGTTCAATATATAATTATTTGTTCCACAATAATATTTATTTCGTTGTGAACTAGCTTCCGGCTTCTTAGACCGTCTTCAAATACTGCAGATTATCCACATCACACTAGCTGCTGTATTTTGATACGAAGATTTAACAAAGATATGTCTCAGTCATAGACCATGTAGCCTCTAAGTATTTTATAACAAACAGAGACGTCCTATCAATTAAAACAAAACTGTAACTAAGAAATAACTGTACATTAATTTTCAACAAATAAGCTGAATCAAACAAATGGCGCAGTGAGTGTGCCAGGGCCATGTGTTTGTTTCAGCTTATTTGTTGAAAATGAATATGTTGTTATTTCTTAGTTACAGTTTTGGTTTAATTTGTTGGGCGTCTGTGTTTGTTACAAAACAGTACATGGTCTATGACTGACACGTATCTTTATAAAATCTTTGTATTCAAAACACAGCAGCTGGTGTGATGTGGATAATCTGCAATATTATGTTGTCTGAAGATGGCCTAAGGAGCCGAAAGCTAATTCACAACAATATTACTGTAGAACAAATCTATAGTGTACACAGTTATTTAATATGTATATGTTCCATCAATAACCGACGGAAGAGTCCGTAAATGATAAAAAAATATTCAATAAAATAGTGTAGAGTGGCAGCGTTAGCCTGGTTCCGGGGTAATTACGTCATGCCTCTGGAATAATGACGCAATACATTTTTTAAATCAAGAAAAAGTACTTATTGAAAGATCATTGCAACATAGGAGGTGTAAATGTTAAACCTAATATTTCCAAAAGATGAAAAAATAGAGGTTCCAATGTTAGTGTTGGTTAAGATATTTTGCAAAAGTTACAATTGCATTTTTTGGTGCTATTAAAACCACTACATTCGGGATGTGTTCATTTGCCACAATATGCGCATCTGTACCACAGTTCATTTTGAGGTCTTCAGGAATAAGGAAAGCTACTCGCCTAACAAGGATACCACATGAGTATCGGATTTTTTGAATTTTTTGATATTTATGGTACGTGAAGTTCAGAACTCAAATAACAGTCAGTCACAAACATTCGACGCAACTCTCAAGAATTAAACAGAAAATCAATTTTGAAGTCTTGTAAAGTACATGTAAGTACCAATAATTAAAGAGGTTTGTCGGTGTAGCTCAGGCGGTAGCGTTGTTTCCTTACAATCGTGGGGTCGGAGGTTAATCCTTTCGTAATAGATTTTTTCCGTTGTGTTCAAATACTTACAAAATATTAACATATAATAGTAATTTTTACGAAAAATGCATGCATTTTTGCTTATTCGTAATTTTCTTTATTTTTATAGAAGTTTGTTAATTATAATGGTTTCAATGAAAATACGTAAGTTAAATTTTTTACAGTATTAACTTCAGTATTAGTTGACAACGGTAGTCATTGATTGTTAAGGTTGTGAAGAAGTACCTTTTCGGAATGTCATCTCCATAGCTAATAATGGCTTTTCAAGCAGATAACCTACTCAACCATCGTTTATCGCCGCGCGGGAGATGCAGAGCGGCCTGGAGCGCCACGTTACGGATCGCGCGGCCTCCCGCATCGGAGATTCGAATCCTCCCTTGCCCTGGTTAGAAACCATGGTGTACTTAATTTTTAATTTATCCAATCTCGACCAGTAAAGATCAACAAAAGTTTTTATCGAAGTTTGTCATTTTTGGAGGCGATCTGTTCATGATTTATTACATATAAGAACAGCCATGATCGCTTTCTGTTAGACCAGTTATCTAAATAAGAAATAAAAAGCTATCTTGCCCTTGTTTTATACATCTATACAGAGCGGTAAGAAAGTAAAAATAAGCAATACGACGACAGATATAGTTATTATCTCTGGAAGTATGGACGCACCAAGGAGGGTAGAATACAGGGAGACGCCCTTACCCTAAAAAAGTGAAGACTACCTCCGCCATATTGCTAAGTTTTGGAGAAGGGTTCGTATTGTAGATCTAGTACTTTATGTCACTTAAAACAGAAATAAAACGTTCGACACTTGTGCCACCATGTACAAAATGATAACAGAGAGCAAATTATCCGTTAAAAATTAAGTATTCAAATATATTATAATCAGTATTTATTTCTATTTATTCAAGAAAGTATATAGTTTGAAAGTACATACTGTTCATTGACTACCAGTTTAAGGTATTAACAGTAAGAGGTTTGAATTAACGCATAGTTTTAACGGAGAAATAGCATTCGAAAACAGACCAAGATGGCGGACAGCCTTCAAGAGACATATGTTCTGGCATAGATAATGCCATCTCCCTATATTCTAACCTCCTTGGCACACACGCACACAAACAACCATCTATTATCGCAGAATTTTATTTAAATATTTTATCACTTGCAGTAACTGTGGTTGCTACGTAAAAAAAGTGAAACAGCCACCAGTTTGCAAGGTTGTAGATTTACTAAATACCGGTTGCAGACAACTATTGCCCTTCTTCAGGTATCTGTACAGGAAACCGTTACAGAATAACATGTAAGTATAAATATTATAGGAAAGATCGAAATACAAGCACAGGTTTAACGGCTAAGAGATGCAGTGCATATAAATCGTTCTTGAGAAGTGTCGAAATTTGAAATATCAATACACTATACTGCTGTTTCCTGACAAAAGTAAGGAACTATAAAAAATTAAATTAACATACAAGAAAAAAGTTGTTCAATGTGCCCTGTATGTTCACCTAGAACGTGGTGTAATAGCAGTGAACATCGTTATTATTATAGCGTTGTTTCGTTCTACAAACCTCTGAACTTACACGTTAAAATGAAGAGGTTTTTAGATCTGATGATGGGAGATGTCGAAACGACATTATAAGTAAATACAATTGTAGCGATCTAGATGATTCATTAGTTTTATTGATAAAAATAAAGATCGTGCACTCGTATAGGAAATACGTTTTCTTTATATAGAAGTTGTTTTATAGAACAAATATTTATTTACAATGTCCAGTTGAATAACGTTCAGATTACTCTGCTAATCGTGCCTTGTAAATTAATATAAAAGCACGATGGACGAGTCAGAAAATTAATTATTCCAGGAGTGCGTTTTGCCAAACACACCTCGTGCTGTTTGTGACGGTAAGTACGACTCATACCAAAAAACGTGACACAAACTAGCGTACAGTCAGTTTTCATGTCCTTCGGAACTTCTGTTTACAATATTTCTATGGTCCATAAATTATTTTAGTATGTTAGGCATGTACATTATTTAATCCTCATAGACGGTATGTAATAAACTTTTCATACTTTAGAGTGTTATATCTAAAGTGCGAAAAGTTTATTACATACCGTGCATGAGGGTTAAACAAAGCCCATGCAAAAAATAATAGTATAAAAATATGCATAAATTGATAATGGTAGGTCACTTGCCGAAATTTAAATCTTCAGAATGAAGCAATCTTTTACGAAAAGAACGACTGACTGCTGAAAATCACCTATTTGGAAATCGTATATAATGAATCATGTTGTAAATAAATAAGTTAAAAAATTCACCATACAGCAGCTGGCGATGTATAAAATTCTTCTCCTGAGAATTTACATACGTCTGCCAACATTCCTAGTGCTCGGTCAAACTGTCAAGGAAATGTAGTAATATACTATCCGCTGTGAACCGTTAGAAATCGTATGTAGAAAGTGATGTTTTCATGTTTTGGAGTAAAATGTCGTCATTGCGTAATAAAACTTTATGTTTTACAATCAAAGTGATACTCTTTTATATACATGAGTGTTTTTATGTTACAGTCTCTCTGGGGTTTCACCTTTGTGTCTTTGTTAACCGTCGGTAGTGCGCGACTGACGAAAAGGCGATGAGAGATAAACAAAATATCAATTTGATATTCCACGTTGTTATTAAATTTGAATGACGATACCGCGCAAGCAGCGTATTATGTAGGAAGAAATGGAACAATAAACGCATTTCGACATGTAGGTCAGAGTTTATAAGTAACAGGCTTAACCGTTTTCCCAAGGATTATTTATGGTACAATATATCGTGCATCTATGCTAGCTTCATGCATCATTTGACACGCACCGCCATCAATCTTCTTTACTAACAGCGTGGGAGCAAACGTTTTCTACCACCACAACGACGAATGAGTGGCAGTGAGTGGTAATTTAGTAAATGTTTCCAGAATGAAACTTCATTCTGCAGCGGAGTGTGCGCTGATATGAAACTTCCTGGCAGATTAAAATTGTGTGCCGGAACCGGGACTCGAAACTGGGACCTTTGTTTCTTAGTAAATGTTGTCAGTTTTAGACACGCTGGCTTTTTATACATAGCTATAAGTGTCATTCTCCTGAATGAATCCCACGTTGACATGAAGGGGATGCTGTTACAGTCATTGCTCACAGCACTCATTAAGAAAGTAGAAACAAGGGAAATAATGTCAGAGATAGTTATTATTTCTGGAAATATAGACGCACGCACACACACTCACACACACACACACACACACACACTCACACCACGACTCGCAGCAGTCCTCCGATTTACAGTTAAGCACTCATGCACAACAAACAATGGTTGTTCGTCAGTGAACACGTCATATCGATCAAATTTCAGGTGAAACTGTGTTTACTTCAGTACCACAATATTAAAATAACGAGCTAAATTTGTGGAAATGTGGGTTCCACACAAAGTTAATAAAAGCAACTGCATTTCTTCCCAATTTAATGAGTTCATGTACAGTCACTTTTCAAAAATGTTCAAATGTTTGTACTGTTTATGGGACTTAACTACGGGATCATCAGTCCCTAAACTTCCAAACTACTTATGAACTAGCTAATCCTAAGGACGGCACAAATATCCATGCCCGAGGGAGGATTGGACCCCCCGACCGTAGTGGCCGTGCAGACCGTGACTGGAGCGCCTCAGTCCCCTCGGCCACCGCGGCCGGCAGTCACTTTTAAGACGACAGCTGTATGTAGAGGTATAATAATTCCCACATACCAATAACGCAAGAAATATCTTCAACACTGCCAGGTTATATAGAATGACGTCTTACGGAGGAAATTGCTTGTTCAAATGTTGGTTCAGCTTTTGGGACTTAACTGCGGTGTCATCAGTCCCTAAACTTACAAACTACTTATAAACAAACTTACAGTAAAAACAAAAACATCCACGCACGTGGGAGGATTCGAACCCTCGACGGGGAACGGCCTTGAGCATCGAAGCATAGCGTCTCAGTGCGCTCGTCCAGTCAGCTGTGGCGAGATTGTTAGTCTGACTCATAAAAAACAGCAACTCTGCTCAGGCGGATTCTGTAGACTTGACTTTACACGATCCTCTGGTAAGCAGCTGTCTGTAAACGTATTGCAGAGCGTGACCATTGATCACGATTTTTTTTTCAGGTTATTTTGTGAATTTTCATTCCTTTTGTAGTGAGTAATTATGGAAGTGGCTACATTAGCAAGCGAGATAGGCAGTCTGCAAGATAAAATTGTAGTACACACTGTGCAACATGCACGTATTCGCAAACTCAGTACACTGGTACACGATAAAGTGTTGTAGTCACTACTCTTGGCATGCAGCGCACAGGCCTTGTTAATCTACGTGTGTAGCTAGACTTCGCGTGCACTCCGGTATGTGTTGTGAGTGTATCACCGCCACGCGGCGCCATTCAGTCACCACGTTTACACACGACAGAATTTAGAAATCAGAAAAATGCTTAAGAAGGCTATTACTTTGATAATCGATGTTTCGGCCAACGTTACAGTGGCCTTCATCTGGGTATTCTGATGTGAGCTGGTTGTTACTATATGTTATCTTTACCGTCAACTTGACATTACGTCATAAGTTTAAAATCATCGATGTTATTCGTAAGTTTTGGTGGAAGAGTATAAACTGTATTATCATACGATACTGAGGTGGAAGCAGTGGGGATCAGCCATTGCCTAATGGTTCATGCATAGTGAGACGTGATTGGTGGTCATCGGCGAATGAGGTGTGGGCCTCCGTTTCTCTCCTGCTGGCGACGGGCCGCGCGGCGGCAGTTGCTTACTGGTGACGCTCGCGTGTTGTGTTGTCAGTGCGGCCTAAGTCGATGTGATGGCCGGTAGCCACGAACGGGCAACCTGAGTCCACCTTCTCTGTTCATGTTATTAGGACGTTTTAAAATTTCGATGGCTTCCATTACCCTGCGTTTAACCATCCCTGGTTGCTTAGCGAGTATTCTGGCATTATCAGATTTTATCTTTTTGCTGCAATATTGCTGGTGTTCCGCTACTCCCGCTACTTCATTGTATTGGCCTAATGGAATCTGGCGTTCATGTTCGCGTATGCGCGTTGCCCTGCCCTCCCAGTCTTACGTATGTATACTTCCCCACACTCGCATCCCACCTTGTACTGCTGCATGTAGTACCTCTATCTTCTCCTTTGTGGAGTCAAGTACATCATGGGCCGCGGCGGAGTGGCCGAGCGCATTGAGGCACTATGCTCCAATGTGCGAGCCCGTTCCTCGTCGGGATTTCGAATCATCTCTCGGGTGTGGATGTTTGTGTTACTACTATAGTAGATATGTTCAGGTCATGAATGGCTTTAGGTGCGTGACCTGTAACGAGAAAATGGTCAGAAAAAGACGAATTGTGGGGGTTAGTGCCATTCTTTCTCAAAAGATGTTCTTTAAACCTGAATTCGTCTTTTGCTGACCATGTTCCCCTTACAGGTCACGCACCTAAAGCCATTCATGTCCTGAACATTTTGCATACCGAAAAGAAAGGCCACTGATTAGACGTGCTCGAGGGATTGCAAATATTTAAAGATTTTTCTCGTAACTCCGTAATAGAAGCTATTTATAAAGGTATTAAGCCGTTACTCGGTCTTTGATGTTGTACTTCGTGCAGTGTCCGAAATATTTCTTCCGACTTGATCCAAAAATATTGTATTACAAAAACCATTTTTTTACTGTTTTGCTTATTACAACTTTGTTACTCGGTAATTCTTTCTACTAATATTGTATTGCCATAATGTCGCCTCTGTCATCTCTCATGTTAATCAAAGCTTTTTGCAGCAATTGATTTCCCAATACTGTTCCTCTCTGTGCAGTAGCCTAGTTGTATTAGCGGCTACTAGATGGCACTACTGAGGTTACGTCTACCTGTTCACAACTCCACTTAGCACACGAAAGTCTGATGCCTCCGTGCAGGCGTGCAGCCTATAGTGGCTAGCTTTTTCTAAAAAAATATTTTTAAATTTTACTGACGTAAGCTTTACAGCTGAGTTGTGTATTTTATTATGTAAGTTGCTTTATTTTATAATATCTGATGACGGCAATCATAGTTATTGCCGAAACCAGATTAAATAATTTTTTAATTTTGTGAACGAGTGCCGCATTTTTATTCTTTGACGTTGTAACGGTCGCTGACAATAGCAGCTACGTTCAAAATTTTATGTTTTTATTTTTATGATTCACACATACGCGTTTCGCCTTTTTCTCAAGGCACCATCAATGGGTGTCCTGAAATATTTACATGTTTCTGTTTGATTTGATTTTCTCAGGGAGGCCAAAATAGTCTTGGTCCAACCCGCCACTGCCCGCACCGAAACTAAGTTTATTGTGCGGTATCGCTCCCTGTATATCTCGTAAAGCCAAGCAATGCCCTTGAACAGTGCAAGAAGTCCCTTTACCAGTTATTTATTACACACAGTTTCTTCGTGTCTGGTTGTCCCAAATGTTCTGTGCCTTTTACTCTCCAATGCAATGCATTCGAAGATTAGATGTGATGCAGTTTCATCACCGTCATCACAGATACTACATTTAGGGTCCTCTTCTGGTATTCCCATTGTATGTAGTTGTTTTTTGAAATTCCCATGGCCTGTCAGTAATCCAACCATGATTCTAATCTCTCTCCTGTTCAGGCCCTGGATGCAGAGATTCTTTTAAAACATGACTTTGGAGTTATTACCTTGCCATGTTTTTGGTCCTTTGGTCCAATATTCTACGTGCTGTCTTCTGAGCCAGTTACGTAGATCCAATTTGATCATTGCCTTGGTGATTGTCAGGACAGGTTCCGGTCCAATAAATGGAGTCTCTGCCCCCATCCTGGCTAATCTGTCGGCATGTTCGTTGCCACTGATCCCCGACTGTCCAGGGACCCACAATAGGTTTACTCTATTGCTTTACCCTAGCTCCACCAGAGCCCTGACATTCTGAAACAATTTTAGACCTTGTTGCAGGAGCTGCCAGTGATCTCAGGGTGCCTGGCTGTCTGAATATAGATGCTACGGTCTTTGTAGCACCTACGCAAATTCTCCTCCACACACGCACTGATGGCAGTGAATTCTGCCTGGAATACTGAGGCTAGTTTCGCTTGAGAGATGACACCCTCCAGTCTTGGCTGCACCCCGTATACCCCACCCCCAACACCTCGGTCTGATTTTGACCTGTCAGCGAACCAGACAATATCCCCGTTCGGTGTCGAACTATTTTCGCCGCGGTGGAATAGCCGAGCGGTCTAAAGCGTCTTGCTGTGGAGCGCGCGGTTGCTCGCCGTGGAGGTTCGAGTCCTCCCTGGGGCATGGGTGTGTATGTTTGTCTTTAGGTTAGTTTACCTAGGTTTATCTAGTTTGTAAGCTACGGACTGATGACCACGCAGTTTGGTCCGATAGATTTACAAACATTTGAACATTTTTTTTTTAACTATTTTCTCCCAATGCTCCCTACTTCCAAATGTTATATTGAAAGGCTTGTTGAAGCAGTATGGGGTTATAATATAGTCTGCTGGCATTTCCCCAACCTTTCCTATATTTACCTCACTCACTATTTTAGTATGTGATTCTGGATATCCCAAAGAGTTCCAGTTTTTGCCAGTTTTGAGTCTGTATGCACCAGCCACTGCCTACATCTTGACCGAAAGGTGTAATGGGGGCATATCCAACAAGGTTTCCATCCCAGCAGTTGGTGTGCTGCTAATTCCGCCTGTTATGGCTAAGCAGGCTAATCTCTGCACCTTACCAAGCCCCTTAGCAGCAACATGCTGTTCTACCTTCTTCCACCATACGAAAGCCCCATAGGTGATCCTGGGTCTAATCACCGTGGTGTATATCCAGTGCATACCCTTGGGGCTCAGGCCCCAATTTTTGCCACAAGCTCTCCTGGTACTTATCAATGTACCTTTTGCCCTGGAGCAAATATTCCTAATGTGAGGGGTGCATGTCAGTTTCTCATCTAGGGTAACGCCTAGATATTTCACTGTCTCCTTCACAGGTAGCGCTTCATTGAAAAGTTTCAGATTCCAACTTGAATGTTGTATATGCTTCTTTGTGAATGGTACACCAACAGTCTTCTTAGGACTAACCCCCAAGGTCCTGTTTTCTGCGCCAGTCTTGCACAATGTCCAACGCACCTTGTGCCATATTATTGACTGTGTCAGCAAATTTGCCAAGTATTACTATGACAAGAGCATCTGCGTATCCTTGGCAAAAGTACTGCCAAGAGTTTAATTTTCCAATGAGATCAGTCACCACTAGTCCACAATAAAGGGGGGATAGAACTCCTCCATGCGAGCAAACCCTAGTGGTGTTAATTACCATTTTTTCATTCATCATGGTAGCCTGTACCTTTCTTCCACTGAGCATGGCCCTAGTCGACCTACATATAGTGGTCCCGGACATGCACCTCTGCTGCCCTAACCATGGAATCGAAGGTCGATGTCCAGGAAGATACAGAGGGCTATTTCCTGAAAGTATAGTGCTTTCTCCACCTTCCGAACGAGTTGATGGAGAGCTGTCTCACATGATTTACCTGGCTGATATGCATGTTGGTTTGAATATAGAGGAGCCCTACTTAACCTCCTTTCTCCAACATGCACATTAACCAGATTTTCCAATGTCTTAAGAATGAAGGACAGGCTGATTGGTCTCATAACCTTGGCCTTGGTATGATCAATTTTCCCTGGTTTTTGAATGAAGACAACCTTCACTGCCCTCCAGGCATTGGGAATGATTCCTCAAGCTAGGTTAACCCTGAATAACCAACATAGGAATCTAATAAGATTTCTCCCGCTTGTTGCAGGAGAGCTGAAAAGATTCCATCTTTGATTATCCTGACGGCGACCAGCAAGAACCCTAAACCCTAAAAACAGTTTCAGGCCTTGCTCTCGCTTTGCCTTCATGGACTTTTCTCCGACCTCCACCACCAGGGTTCGTCCTTCCGGAACGACCTTTTGGTTAATTACCCTCCAATGCTCTGTCAATACTTTCGGGTTCTGGACCCTTATCTTCTCGACCAGAGTCTTTGGAGAGACATCCTTAAGGATCTTTGGTACCCATATTGATACCTTTGCGGTCTTCAGGAGTTCGGCTGCTGTCTTGAACAGCAGCTTCGTATCCTCCCACAGGGATATCAAGGGCACCTTGTCCTTAAGCCATTCTGATGAGTGCTCCCGCTTGCAGACAAAAATGAGGGCACCGTGATCTAGATAGACCCTCCAGAATTTGGGTCCTGGACCAGCATCCACCCCAACCTTTTCAAAGAGGGCCATCTGCACGAGCTCCTCCTGCTGGGACGTGATTCTCACCAGTCCTTCTTGGACAACCGCCATTCTGAAGACCGAGACTGCAGTACTGTAGGTCTGTTTCCCTATTTCCTGCCTCAGCCTTTTAGGATCATGCTAGTCCAGAGAAGAGGGAGATTCCTTCCTAACCCTATTGCCACCTGTCTTTGACGTTGAGGGAGTCTGTGTATCCCCTTCGACCTGAGGCAGGTTCTTTTTGGGCGTCTTGGGCTCAAGCCCTTTTGATTTTCTCCACTTATGCTTAGGAAGCCATTCTTTTGCTTCCTTTTGCCATCTGTTCCTTGAGAAGTTTCCTTCTCTGAGCCCCAGACAAGGCCTTAATCCTAATCTGGTCCAACTTCTCTGTTACAGGTCTAGACCCTGGTTCAGAAGTAGGAGTGCACTCCATCGGTTCTGATCCCGATGTCTGAGTATCTCAGGTCTCAGATTGCCCCTAAGATTCTTTTAAAATACTTTCTTCCTCTGTGTTCATCTTAGTCCCCAGAGATTTGCGAATTTATATGGTCCACATCACGATAGCCCCGTGCGGTGCAAGGCTACTTACTCAGGGAGGTCGACCGGTATCCCTGAGGCTCCGTTCGAGTCACATCCACCCATGTACCACGCACCCCTCGGCACGGATCGCATCACACCTTGGGTTGGGAAAGGAATTGGGAAAGGGCTGGGAGAAGATAAGGAGGACGGGACTTTGTGGGGCACTCTTAGTCTGATCCATCAGCTGAGGCCTTTCTGGCAGTAGGTTCTCTACCTTCGGTATAGCCCTCAGCTTCCCACAGATGCGCAAGCCTCTCCACCCGCACGGACAGTGCTTCATCAAGGTGGTGTCCCCCGGAGAGGTTTTTATGTTTACACATATAGGTTAGGATTTAACATATGTACAAAGCATTTCGATTCTGATTCAAAATAGTTCGCTTTTTTTTCAATAAAATGGTGTAATTACAGCACTTGCTACTCAATATCTGCCTCTTTCCGGCAACCATGTCGAAAAGTTCCACTATTTTCCAAAAAGCGTCGTATTTCAAATGTTCAAATGTTTGCAAAGCTTATGGGACCTACCTACTGGGTCATCAGTCCCTAAACTTACAAACTACTTATGAACTACCACCTTAGTTCGTTTTGAAAGTGTTGACAACTTTCTCAGCTTATTAGTAATTGAACTGTTTCATTGAAAGTGTATTGAAGGTAGTATCTTCGTGTGGACGACCAGTGCTAGAAAAAATGTATGCTTCAAGCTATCTTCATGCCGGGTTAATAAATTTCTGTGAAAATATTGTTGGAAAGCTATGCTACGTTGGAAAGCTACGCTGTCCTGTGCAACGCTCTTCATCTGACAACAGATACGGCAATCTACATCCTTTTGAATCGTCCCTCGGTTTCTTTACGATTTCTATCCCACACACTTTCTTCTAATGAGAAGTTGACGATTTCTTGATGTCTCAGAATATGTCCAAAATACCTATCCCTTCTGTTAGTCAGCATATGCTAGAAAATCCATTTCTCCCCAAATCTGTTGAGCACCTCCTCATTAGTTATATATCTACCCATCTATTCTTCATCATTTCTCCGTGGAACCACATTTCGAAAGCTCCTATCGTCTTTTTGTCTGAACTCCTGATCGTCCACGTTTCACTCCCATACTCCACTACACTGCAGACAAATGCTTTCAGGAGAACTTCCTAAAATGTATTAATATTGGATGTTATCAAGTTTCGCCTCTTGCTTTACGTCCCATAGTCAGTCTGCATTTTATCTCTTCTTTTTCTTGGCCATCAGATGTTATCTTGAAACCCAAATAACAAAACTCATCTTCTACTCTAATTATGTCATTATCCTTTCTAATTCCTTCAGCATCGCCTAGTTTTCTGACACTACATTCCATTACCCTCGTTTTACTCTTGTTAACATTCATCTTATACCTTCCTTTTAAGTTACTGTCCATTCCGTTCAATTTTTCTTCCAGGTCCTTAGCTGTCTCCGATAGAATTATTATGTCCTCATCAAATAGCCTTGTATTTATTACCTCTCTCTGCACTTTAATTCCCTCTCCAAACTTCTTGCATTCCTTCACAGCTTGTTTAATGTACAGATAGAACAACATTGGAGAAAGGCTGCAACCCTTAGTCCTTTCCCAATCACTTCACCCTTTCATGCTCTTCGACTCTAATAATTGGTGAATCGTTTTTGTACAAGTTGAATATAGCTCTTCGCTTCATATATTTTAAGACTGCTACCTTCAGAATTTTAAAAAGTGTTTTCCAGGCAACATTTATCAAAAGCTTTCTCGAGATCCACAAATGCTAAAAACGTAGGTTTCCCTTTCCTTAATGTATTTCCTTGCCAATCCAAATTGATCTTCCCCAAGGTCCTATTCCACAAGTTTTTCCATTCGTCTCTAAATAATTCGTTTTAAAATTTTGCAGTCATGACTTATTAAACCGATGGGTCAGTTATTTTCACATCTGTCTGCTCCTGCTTTCTTTGGAATGGGGATTATTAATTTTTTTCTTAAAGTTCGAGGGTATGTCACCTGTCTCGTACATCTTACACACCACGTGAAATAGTTTTGTCATGGCTAGTTCTCCAAGAGGCTATTATTTACAGAAGGATGGAAAAGATGTAGTATTGATTCACCGCCGTGTCATACAACAATTATTTCTGTTGGCTGAGTAGCTTCAAAGATTCATCAGGTCGACTAGCAATATGGGCACTAAGACTCAAAGAGTACGAAGTCACAGTGGTATTCAAAAACGGGCGAAAACACAACGACGCCGATCTTTTTTTTAAGTTTATTTTATAATTATTTCAATAGTAGAACACATGTCACAACCTATTCACTGTCTTTCCTTAATTTCCTTCCAAAGAAGAAACGTACCTTTAGAGGTTAATTTAATGTGTTACTTTGCTATATGTTTTACCTCCAAGTACTTTCCTTATTGACAGACTATTAAATTTAATTTTTCTCTTTTCTGAATATTTCTTCTTTTTATGTTATTATGATCTTTCGTGAATACACAACATAAATCACTTACATTCAATGACCAATTGAAATAATAATTCAAGAGCTTAGCTTTGACATTAATCCAGAGGGGCTTTATTCATGAAAAGTTTTCTTTTTGGACACCGCAACTGATGCAAACGAGGTTCAGAGTAGCACGAAATAAAAATAATTGTAAAAGCCTACACAGTAAAAAAAAAAAAAAAAAAAAAAAAAAAAAAAAAAAAAAAAAAAAAATGGAAGTACTACAAAAGCTTTCTCTCGTCAGGCGTTAATACCCTACCACCTGCTGATTTCCACTATATCGAACCTTTCGCCGACGGTTACACACAGTGTTACCTCAATGAACCTGTCGAAAGTAATATATCATTCAACTACAAGAAACACTTCCGGTTCTGTAATGATTAAATAGTGCACTTGAGTGTACTTCCTAATTTCAATGTAATTCACCAGTCAATCCGAAAGAAATGAATCCTCACAGGTCACCTAGTAAAATAACAAGGAATGGGATCGTATTCCATATTAAACACAAAAAATAGTGACAATTAACTAACACTCTGTTCAACTCTGACGTGCAATTGAACCAATTCAAAAGATAAAAATAAATTTCTATAGTTACAAACATGAGAGTCTTAGTGAATATTTACCGGTGGCCAATCTGTTCCAATAAATTACCACTCCCGTACAATGTAACCAAACCGAAGGTCAGATAACCTTCTCTGCACGACCGCTAGGGTCGGGGGGTTCGAATCCCCCCTCGGGCATGGATGTTGTGTTTTCTTTAGTATAAGGTAGTTCATAAGTAGTTTGTAAGTTTAGGGACTGATGACCCCGCAGTTAAGTCCCATAAGCTTTAAAAATATTTAAATATTTGGACAATGCTCAAAACACTTAAGGGATCAGCTGAGATGATTAGGCTCTGCAGTATTGTCAATCGGCAGAATGAATAAAATGGTTCTACGTCTATATGTCAGTTCTGTGGATTGTAGAGAACAACATTACGGTAACCGAAATAGTGGTAATAACAGAAGTTTGATGGAGAGAGTGTGCATGTTTACTTGGGTTTACTCTTTTAGACGAATTACACAAGGAGATGGTTTCAGATAGCGTAGTCAGCGGGTAGTGCAATGCAGCAACAACGTGACCTACACGAAGCTATGGCATAGGATGGCACTGGAATGTTGAAAGCAAATGATCAAATGTTTGTAAATCTATCAGACCAAACTGCTTGGTTATCACTCCGTAGCTTACAAAGTACTTAAACTAAGGTAAACTAACCTAAGGACAAACACACACCCATGCCCCAGGGAGGACTCGAACGTGACCTAACATATTTCAATCACCGTAGTAATAACATGTCCTATTTCATTTAAGAAAAGTATAATGCTCATCAACTTGAAGAATTCAGCATCAGTATCATTGTTTAATTAAAAATCAACAGTCAACAATATGGAAAAATCTAGAAATTGAATACCACATTTTAATTGATACATTTGTCAATTAAACAAATCATTAAAAGATTATTGGAACCCAAAATCTATGCAAGAATGATCTCAATCGTAACTTTAAATCATCGCTGTATATTTTAGTTCTGATGATGAACATTTCTGAATGTACATCCAGATAAATATCAATGTCACAATTAGATTATATCGTTATGTCTTTTTAAGTAATGTCTGGTGTATATAATAACTCAAGATGAAATAATGTCCTTGTTATACAACAGATAATGTATTAATGATAAATTGGACTGTATTCATCGACTTTCATTGTAATTAAAAATTATTGATTGTAATGAAATAATAACAGCAATGTACCAACGAATCAAATTGCCAAGATTATATATATAAACAAGTGACAGATGTGAAGTTAGTTTAAGTTCGTGTTAGTTCAAGTTAGTGTCAGTTTCGACAGAATTCAACTCAGTTTATGTCAGTTTTACTGATGTTCATCAGTTCGATGGAACCAACTTTTAATAAAAGAAGTTGCGCGAAATAGTGTTCAATTATTCACTCAATAATCAACTCACCAAGATACGTATAAAGTGAATTAAGAATAATTTATGTGTAAAAAATTTAATGGTCAATGCAACTACATTGTAGTGTTCCCAATAATTAACGAAAATAGAACGGAACATTACAGTAGGATTCAATATTGGTGGACGTACGGACCTGCACGTTGTCCAGTATGGCGCTTCAACTGCTCATAGATATAGAAAAAAGATTTTTCGACCTTCTGTTGTCTTACGCTGGTGCTGTAGGATACGGCTTCCTTTTCCTGGACGGTAACGCTAGTCCCCACACAGAGCTGCAGTGGTGGACAACATTCTATAAACTAAGAGAATTAAACGAATGAAGTTGACAGCATACTCCGATCGAGCATGACTGCGATGCAGTTAGCAGACGAATTGTAGCCAGACCAACACCTCCCAAAACAGTTGCAGAGCTGGATATTGCACTGATGGAAGAATGGCCAGATTTCCCTCAATAGCTTATTGATATCATCACAAAATGCGTACCACGCTGTTTTGTAACTGTCCTGGCGATCCGAGGTTATCATATACCCATGGCACCTCGCTCTAAGGAAACGTCATGTAAACTTCAAGTAAAGGGTTGAGACAGCAAAATAGCGAAATAAAATGCATTACATTATGTTGGGTTTCTTCAGCGACTATCTATGAATTGAAATGTTAGTATGACAGCCCTTGCTCGCTTAGATAAAATGAACTTTACCTGATTTCGCCAACTAATAGGAGTGATTTTATCAGACATTACTAAAAGCATATAACAAATTATAGGAGTTTCAAAAGAGAAAGTTTTTTTTTTTTTTTTTTAATCTACATACATACTCCGCAATCCACCGTAAGGTGCGTGGCGGAGGGTTCACTGTACCACTACTAAGCATTTCCTTTCCTGTAACTAGATTCCATTTTGTGCCAGCCCACCACAGAATTATAATGAAATAAAAGGTTTCCGCTTGGTAGGCGATGTGAGATGTTTCTTTTATTAAACTTCAAAACATATCGATTTCGTCCCTATGATGGGACATCATCAGTGCTGTTAAACACAAGGTACCTTGGTCAGACATTGAAATTAAAATAAGATTACATACACCAAGAATGTTATACTTATAAAATAGAATTACATACCAGAATTGCAAGTCATGATGACCTATGTGCTCTGCTTAAAACATTTTATCAGTCATGTCATAAGAAACATTTAAAAGGTCTTGCCGCTACAAGTCACAAGAATAAAATCAGGTAGCCGCTTACGTACACCTACGCAGCTTAGCTTGTACATAGATGATGCCTGGCGCCCTCTTTGTTTAAAATCAATTACATTGCAACATTAGAAAAAAAATGGATTCAATCATATTAAAAGCTTAAGAAGATAAAAATTGTGATTCTAGTGAATTAGAGTTTAACAAATAACATACACAGATTATGCATTATATCACATAAGTATAAATAACAATTTATCTGCGCCCTCAGGCGGGTAGGTATTAAAACATATCTTTGAAAATTTAAAATTTGTCTCCATCAATTGTTAATATATAAGTTACATTGTATCACGTACAAAATACTATATGTTTAAAAAAATATTTTTAATTAAGACTAGCATAAAAGGTAAAGTCGTTACAAAGCACCAATGCATATGTGTGAGTGTGTTAGCGAGAGAGAAAGAGAGAGAGAGAGAGAAATACACAGCAGTTCACGCCATCTAGTGTTTCAGAATAATACTATGCTGGCCGTCCTTGCTTAGTTAGTACAGTGCGTCTAAATCAAAAATATACAAATATACATGAAGGTTCAAATATGATTACATTGCGTCTAAACATAGAATATAGAAATATACATGAAGGTTCAAACATGATTAAATAGGAGAGAAACAATCAGGGTTATTTTTATTTTATTATTATTATTATTTTTTTTTTTTACCATATGCGCTTACATTATCCAGGTGACATTGGTATATGTAGTTAATATAGGTCACTCAACATAACTACAGCTACTGTGACTTTACATCCGAACTACCACATGAGCACAAGGGACGAACTTGCAATCCAGGACATGGGGAATACACACTTTAGCGCTACATGATGCATACATCGCTACTTATTTAAAGAACATATACTGAAATAAAGCTAATTACAACATGTGGACATTACAGAGTGGCGTTGTTAGAACTGAACATGAGCTCCATACGAACTAAAGCACGTGAAACAGGACTATTGCTTGTAACAAAAATATTGTTCTCATATGTACTATGTGCATCTGCGGAGATATAAAAAATTTTCCCTTATATCTCCGCAGATGCACATAGTACATATGAGAACAACTAGAAAATTTTGTCTAAGTCATCCTGTATGCTATTAGTTAAAGACGATACCCTCCCATACACCACAGCATTATCAGAAAACAGCCGCAAATTACAACTTACTCTCTCCATCAGATCATTTATAAAGATAGAACATATTAGCGCCCCTGTCACACTCCCCTGGGGCACGCCTGACGATACACTTCTCGGACGAACACTCGCCGTCGAGAACAACGTAATGCGTTCTATTACTTTGGAAGCCTTCCAGCCAGTCACAAATCTGTGAACCTATTCCATAAGCTCGTATCTTCGTTAGCAGTCTGCAATGTGACACCGCGTCGAACGCCTTTTTGAAGTCGAGAAAAACACAATCCGCCTGTTGCCCTTCGTCCATGGCTCGCAAGATGTCATGTGAGAAAAGGGCAAGCTGAGTTTCACATGAACGATGTTTTCTAAACCCGTGCTGATTCATAGAAAGAAATTTACTATATTCGAACTTTGTCCAAAATTCAACATGAAACTGATGTCAACGATATTGGCCTGTAATTGTGTGGGTCAGTTCTCTTTTCTTTCTTATAAACGGGAGTCACCTGCGCTTTTTTTCCAATCACTAGGAACTAGGAACATTTTTATAAAATGGAAGTACTAGTTTGAGATAAAGAATGGAAGCAGTACTCACAAATCACATGATAAAATAACGTGTAATCGTTAATGCTTAAGTCACACGTAAAATAAAAATAAAAGGCTAGCACTACGGGCTGCGCACATGCGTGAAGGAGGCATTAGACTGGCATGTCCGCGATAGAACTGCGGACAAGTGAACATCAGATCAGTGGATCCATCTAGTATTCAAAATCGTAAACAGGCTACTTTGCAGTTGGAGTTTTGAAAGACATATGTTACAAATACTAGCATTTTACATAAAGAAGACATATCTCTTTAAAGATACAAAAATGCTGAGTGAAACAACAAACAAGTAAACGTTATAATTACGAAATGAAGTTAACATGCACTTTTGGAAAGTTTTCTGGATCATCACAGATGAAATATTTCGTAACCCGGACGGGAGAAATGAAATCAAAGACCTAATAACGGATTAATACCGTTGAAGAAGCTATTATTACGGAGTTGTAACCGCTCGTTCTAAGTAAGAGTAATGGAATCAGCTGGATTTCACGCGAGTGGTTTCCGCTGCGCTGCAGTCTGATTGCATTACGTCTCGAACCACACAGTAACATTGAAAACATTTGTTTAGCATAGCGGTAAAAGACGTCATGTTTACGATTGTGAAATATTCATATCAAGTTATTTAACCTGTGGGAGCGTACTGTGTTACCAGTTGGAAAACGTTATAGCCATGTGTAACGAATGGAAGATAATATGGTCTGTAATATTCAGACTAATGAAACCGATAGCTGTAAGAGCCTGCTTAAAACCGCTACATGTACCGCAGACGGTGTTTGCGTATTTGTATTTTCCACTGAAGTTCGTAGGAAGCAGTAGCTGAAAATAGCGGCGTGGTCTAATTTACGAAACTCCAATCACCAAAATTCTCCTCCGAATGCGGAAATATATTGTTGACTTCCACCTACATAGGTAGGAATGACCATCAGAATAAAATACGAGAAATCAGAGCTCGAACGGAGAGATTCAGATATTCTTTCTTCTCGCGCGCTATTCGAGAGTGTAATGGGAGATGAATAGTATAAAGGTGGTTCGATGAACCCTCTCCCAGACAGTTAAATGTGATTTGCAGAGTATCCCATGTAGATGTATATGTAGAAATTCCAAAATGTAAGAAATTTCTCTAGGTTGAAGACGTACATAGTTTCTGTTCATTTTCAGACTTTCTGTCATTATTAAGTAAATTAAATGTAGTAAAAACACGTTTTTCTGCAACTCCCACCCACTGTTTGAAAATTAAAGTCGTATGAAGAATGTCATTTGTAGCATTGCACCTGTAATCAGGCAATGATAACGTTATTTTTCTTTCATTCCATTCGTAATATTTCAGTAAATTATGAAAAGAAAACGGTCAACGGCGGTGGAAAGAGTTATACATGATATACACCATATAAAGGGACAAATATTTTAATTACCAACAAATATTTGAAAACGCGTAATCTGGAAGTGATGCTCCGTGATAAAGAGGTAGGGACGTCAGATGACTGTATATCTTACTTGGACATTTTTGAGGATGTGCCGATTAGAGGTGTGTAAGTATCATTTGGAGTCCTAAAAACTGTTCGTTCCTTAAGAGAAAAATTTCAGCACTGCAGACAGTGAAACATCGGAATAACAAAGGAGGAAATTAAGATAAATATTGGTAAAGGGAATATTAATCATGTTACGCAAAGAATAAAATACTTGACAGTTTCTCTGATGTAGTTGTCATCTGATTATCAAATAATTCATTACAATTTCAGAGCAAAACTACGATGTACAATCAAAATGGAAACAAAAAAGTTTCATTTCTTCATCCGTATCGATGTACTTGTTTATGAATAATATTGTTAGATCAAATAGCTGAAGTTCCTAAATAATGGGTTTCACGAACTCAGAGAAATAGTTTATCCCCTTTACGCTCTCACCATTTTTCTGTATTTATGTGGCATAATTCAGTCTGAGCGTTCATCTTTATTTGACGCACGCGCACTAGAATACACACACACACATACACACACACACTCACATACACACACACTCACTCACTCACACACACGCGAACACACAAATACAGACGTAACTTAGGGCATCTCATCTAGCAAAATACTTAAAAGAGTAGAATGAGCAATTTAAACAGGAAGTTACGTTTCACTATCCATGTTAGACTTTTCCACAAAAATTATTTTTTGTTACTAGACGTGGTTATAACGGCATATAGACCACAAAAGCCTTTAGTTAGTGCATTATATTCTGTGAACCTGTACAACAGTCGCTTTAATACCCTTGTGGGGCAGAGAGCTAGTGAGCATTACATGGGTCGCATTATTTGCTAAAATACTGCCGTACATGCAGCGGTAATCCGTTTCTGTAAATCCTTTTTTGTCACTGGCTGTTCGTACTACGCACACACACACACACACACACACACACACACACACACACAGACATACATACACATACTATTCGTGACAGCGAATCAGACAAAGAAATCTAACGGTCATAAACTAAAAGCACCCCCTAGTTCTATCTCCGTATTTGAAAACAATGCATCCGCAACTCCTCTGGAAGCACGTGTGCCGTATGCGGAACATCCATGAAAAATGTTCAAATGTTTGTAAATCTATCGGACCAAACTGCGTGGTCATCTGTCCGTAGCTTACGAACTACTCAAACTAAGGTAAACTAGCCTAAGGACAAACACACACACAGCATGCCCCAGGGAGGACTCGAACCTCCATGGCAAGCAACCGCGCGCTCCGCAGCGAGACGCTTTAGACCGCTCGGCTACTCCACCGCGGCGAAAATCCATTCTGGTGGGACTTCATTGATAGAGTCGTTTCTAAAAGAAAAGGCAGAGTGCCTTATATAAACGATGCATATCGCCTTTCTGTTAATTTTCCCTGATGAAAATAAGGACGCGCGAAAATAGCCGTGTGGTCTGGAGCGCCTCGTTACTGATCGCGCGGCCTCTCACGTCGTATGCACGTTGAGGCACGGGTGTGTGTGTGTGTGTATGTTGTTCTTAGATTAATTTAACTTAGTTTAACTACTATGTAAGTCTAGGGACTGATGAGCACAGTAGTTTGGTCCCACCGAATTACAAATATTTGAACATTTTATGATAGTAAGGTCTACACCACATACACTACTGACGCCGCACCGGCCACTTACACCACTTTCTCGTTGCTGAAAGGCCAGAGGAGATTTCAGACGTACTAGTAATGCGTGTCGAGTAGGTTTGTATGGCCATGGTTTGTAAACGAAGCAACGTATCAATGAGGGTTTCGAAGCCATCAACGGACACTTCTGCTGGATATAAATATGACACGTATTAATCATACGTCTACGACAAAAATTTTCCACTGAGCAATCTTTATTTCTTACTAGCTGTTAATTCTGGCGTTGCGCGGTGTTTGTTTAACCTACACTCTTGTAGTCCACATCCCCTTCCCTCCTCTCTCTGATTCCACCTCTTTCTCTCCCATCTCTCTCTGTTCGTTTCCACCTTTCTCTCTCTCGGCAAAGTTTTCTGCAAGGTACCCGCTGTCATGTACCATACAAACATTTATGTACCTTCTTGGTTTAACCTCTAACGAACGTGGTGCCAAACATAGGACACTAACACCGTGGTACGGTCAATCTGACCTCTCACGTTTTAGGTGGGTGCAATGTTAACAGTTTGGACACCTTTGAAATTATCTGTTTTGCACCTGAAAGAGTCTTTAATACTAAGTAAATAAACATGAAAATACAATACAATAACATTAAATAATTATTGTTAAACTGGCACTCTGATATTTTTACTGCACATTTCGTACACTAATACATTTATATGTTTTCCATTAGCTAATCATGACAATAAAGCTTTGATAGATTTTGTATATTTTCTTGAAGAACTAATGAAACAAAAAAGTAACGTTTCATTTCTTACTAGCTGTTAAGTCTGGCGTTGCCCGGTGTTTGTTTATACTGCACTCTTGTAGTCCACTGAAAAATCAGAGCCGTCCTAGTCACAAGTTTTCATAACCGTCCTTACGGTTCTGGAAATATATCGTTAATCGTAACTCCTGTGGAATTTGTGGGTTCTGAGCTTGATTTTGCATATGTTTCAGCACGAGACTATGGGCCAGCTCTTTCAGAAGGATACCTCTGATGACAGGAGCATCATCTGATCCAATCTTCTGAAGAACATATGTATTTCTCAGCTTTTCTTCAAAGTTTCGGTCTGAAGTGTTCACACGTTGTCTGCTACTTGCAGCAGATCCTTTACCTGTAGAATTACTCGGTTCCTCCACGTTTCCAAATCTTTGAAATGGAAAATACCGAGAATATGTGAGGAAAGTAATAGCAGAAAAAATTACACAAACAGTGTATTGCGGTCAAAATTACCTCCATCTATTTTCGAAAGGACGTCACTCATGTTATAGAAACTGAGGCACAACATCATACACTTTGCTGGTCCACTCACAACTAAACTCGAAGCTAACGAGCAGATGGGCACAATAATGGGTAGGGAAATAACTAAATCGCAATTGTTGCCGAAAGCTCGTGGTCAGATAGACCGCACCACGTTAGTTAAAGGGGAATGGTCATATCTGAAAAAATTCATAAAGATTGGCGGAAAACTATGCATTTTCTAAAATTCCGTAAATTAAGTATCCTCCACCCTGCCCCGAAAGAAATTTTATACAGACAGCGACATTCTTCTTGTTTTTAAGGTAGAGTGTGCAAAATTTCATCAATGTCGGATCAAAAATTTACATATCTATGCAATAGAAACCCAGGGTCACATAAAAAAAAAAAAAAAAAAAAAAAAAAAACGCACTTTGTTGTCCTCAAATATTCCAGTTTTTATTTCATACAACTGTTGTTCTAAGAATAACGAAAATAACAAAAAAAAAAAAAGTGAAAAAAAGGGGGGGTTGTGTGAAATCGGTCGAGCCGTTCTCAAGTAATGGCGCAACCAAAGTATTTAGGGATCCATTTGTATGTTGCAAAGAACCCTCACCCATGATTCGTATGAAACTTAAAGTAGACGGTGACCTTCCTCTTGCTTTGAAGACATAAACGTACATAAATGTTTGTATAGCTTAAGGGACTTAACCGCGGGATTATCAGTCCCTAAACTTAGAAACTACTTATGAACTACCTTATACTTAAGGCGACACAAACATCCATGCCCGAGGGGAGGATTCGAATCCCCGACGGGGAACGGCCTCGCGCATCGCAACTTTGCGCCTCAATGCGCTCGGCCGCTCAGCCGCGGCTCCTTTGAAGATCAAGCGTACGAAATTTCGTGACGATCGAAATGAAACTGTAGATTTCGTGAGTCTGTAAGAGAAGTATGCTCCGCCATGCACCCATCACAAAATACTTTCTCAGCTGACGTTTACTGCCTATAAACTACATTCCTGCCAAATTTCAGCTTCATAGGTGTAGTACTTTCCGAGATTTCGTGTTTAGTTAGTGGGTGAGTGTCCTTTCGCTTTTATATAGATACAGATTGCTTAATTTAGGATGCAGGAGAATTAAGGGAGACTTGCAAACATAAATAAATAGTAAAATGCAAATCTGTAATGCTAACTTTATTTGATACAAGATCATACTTGATGCGACAGTTTTACGGCATCTAAAGTGAAATTGTTCTGAGCGGTAGACTTTATTGAGAGGAAGAGGGGTCAGTTACAAAACGCTTCATAAACGTGCGAAATTAAATGCAAACTTTGTTGCAGGTCCACAAATGCTCCCATTTTACAATAATTAAAGCATAAATCCGCAAATTCTCACGCGGTGGCCTCTCATTATTTATGACGTCATATCTACTGAGCTAAGAGTCGTGCCGTTTTGTTTTTGGGTCATGAACATTCGTCGGCGTACGGTGAACACTTCACCGAAATTTCATTGTAATCGAATTAATGGATTATGAACACATGACATACAAACATTCAAGTTTATACATAAAGATTTATGAGTCACATGATTTGTACGAGCCCACCAGGAATTCCTTTTCTTTATTTTGGAGTATCAGTAGTACTTACGTCCGCAAATCTCTACTGGATGTATTCAAATCGTTTTCTACCCCTGCAGATTTTACCCTCTCTAGCTCCCTCAAGTACCGTCTTAATACTAGTCCAACTCCTTGTCCTTATTAATCCTGAAGCATTCTTCGAAGACACTCATTATTCCTTGTCTTACCTGTCCAAATAATTTTCAGCATATTCTGTAACAACACTTTTCTAATGATTTCATACCCATCTGCGCAATGTTGAATACTAGCCCACCTATTTTTCAACATTTTTCTGTAGCACCACATCTCAAACGACTCCGGTCTCCACTATTTCCGTTTTCCTACTTATATACTCATACATTCTGTACTCCTAACAACCGTTCTCAGAAATTTCTACTGCATATTAAGAACAATTTTTGATACCAGTCGTCTCGATTAAACCATGAATTCCCTCTAGGTCCGTCCCAATACACGTTTTATGTCTTCCTTGCTTCGTCCGTCGTGGGTTATTTTACTCCCAATGAAACTTGATCTTAGTCGTGATCAGCAATTTTCGTATGAGGTTTCGCACTATTTTCATTTCTACTAATTCTTTTTAAAATGGTCTTCTTGCGGCTTACTCTCAGCCGACGTACTCGTTATACTATTCATTCCGCTCCTACGCCTCTAATAAACTCCCACTGACAATAAAAACTTAATCTGCGAAATTTATTGTTGATATCCTTTCAAACGGAACTTTTATATCTGTAAAATGTTTCTTTTACTTTTTTCATTGCTTCTTCGATATGCATACTTTTCAGAAGGAGCGAAAAATTAATCAGTCTCACAGCCTACTTAATCTGAGTACTTTGCTCTTGGTCTCTAATTCTTACTATACCTAATACTACAACTTATTCGAAAGCCATGTGCAACTCAACTGAAGATTTTGCACTGTATCAACGAGAATAGTAATTTCATTGTCATGTTTTTGTGTCAGTACGTTGAGGCTGTCTGGCGACACAAATGTCAGTTTCCACGAGACTTGTGCAGATGTTCAAAACGTTATGACGTGAGGGGTCTTCGATCTGGTGAGCATCCAGCGTGCACTGTTTCAGCTGCGGTTGCATTTCTGTGGCATTCGCTGTAAATTAACATTGCATTACCGACACGTAGAGGAGACGCCCGTAAATTTCACAAAGCAAACAAACACAGTGAACACTCAGTCCGGAACCTACGTGGCGTATGTGACAGGGTAATTTCCTGTTTGACAAAGACAGTGGAATTGTAGGTCCAAAAAGAAACACTACTAGACCAAACACTGAAGGTGGGATATGAGTACTGACAGTGGTCTGATTATAATAGGCTGCAAGACAGTTCAGGTAACGTACGACCTGCGCGTTTCGACAGAAAACGTACCTTGAAGTATTACAATGCCAAGATCGCAAATATGGATTTATTTTTCCTGGCGACCGGTTTCGATAAACTTAGGCTACCATCATCTGGTCACTTGTGTGTTATGTTTTCATTTTATAAAGGCGCATGACATGACGAAAACATATGACACAAGTGACCAGATGATAATACCCTAAGTGTATCGAAACCGGTCGTCAGGAAAAATAAATAAATATTTTGATCTTGGCATTTTAATACTTCAAAGTAAAGAGATCGCCGTCCTACCATGGAAAAATTAAAACGAAACGTACCTGAGTTGCCATTTTTATACGTCTCATATTTCAGCATAAATAAGTTTTTGTTCCACTTTAGGTTACGGTAGTAACACTAAAAGTGGGCCTTTGCGATCATCTTTTGACAGCTCCAAATTTAAATGAAAATAACGGCTTAACCATTCACCTGACACGAAAAATAAATAACCGAATTTGTAACGGAGAAAATTCTCTACAACTTTGCTCTCTTACGTGTTTTTTTTTTTTTTTTTTTTTTTTTTTTTTTTTTTTTTTTCATATCTCGTATCGTTTCAGAGATATTTGCAAAAATAACGGCGATTTTGGGATGTCTGTATGCCTGTCTGTCCGTAACGTGTACCCCTTTTTTAAGACGAACCGTTCCACCGATCAGTAGCAAATTTTACAGACATAACAGTAGGCCACAAGAGACCGGAACGTTCCTTTTTCAAATTTTTCGGACAAAAATACGGTAGTAATACCAAAAAAAGCCGTTTGTAATACAATTGTAACTGCAAACGAACCGTTCATCTGGCACGAAAATTGAATAGCCTAATTGGTAGAGGGGAAAAGTCCCCACAACTTCGATCTATTATGTCTTTTTCATCTTGTATCGTTGCAGAGATATTTGCAAAAATAACGGCGATTTGACGATGTCTGTCTGGCTGTAACGTGTTCCCAATTTCTAGGTCAAACCATTCAACCGATCGACACCAAATCTTACAGACATAATTGTCGGCTACCAGAGACCACAACCTCGCTTTTTGAAATATTTCGGACAAGAAATACGTTAGTATTACCAAAAAAAGCTGTTTGTAATGTAATTTTAATTGCAAATAAACCGTTCAGCTGACGCGAAAATTGAATAAACGAAATTGTAGAGAAGAAAATTCTTTACAACATTGCTCCCTTATGTTTTTTTTTTCATATCTCGTATCTTTTGAGAGATATTTGCAAAAATAACGGAGTTTTGCCACCCTCCTTTGAATTACCGAAAACCAGCCGTTCTCAGATGTCACGTGACATTCCTCGCCCAGACATCTCTGTGGCATACGCCATCTGGCGTTGCGTATGTAATGATTTTCTTATTGAAACTTACACGTTATCATTTCAAAGCAATGGCGCACTGAAGAATTAACAAAAACACGTCATTCTTCGTACGGTAAATGATAATCTAGTATCTACAAATGCCATATTAGGATCAGTTAAAAACAGCAATCAATAGTATCAGGTTAATGAACACAATTGCTAACTGTTCACCGTGTCGTAGTGGGCAATGCGTTGGACTGTAACGCGAAAAGTCGGTTGTTCCGAGGCCGCCACTAACTAAATTTTTTTCCCTAAAAGTGTTTCAGACACTCTTATTAAATAATTTTTTATTATTTAGATTATTATTTTGGTCCAAAATGTTTGTAAAAACTTCTAAAACTACAAATCGAAAGTGGGCTCTAATACACGTCAGTCAAAATTTTTAACAATAAATTCAAGTCTTAAATCACTAATGATACCGCTATCACTTCAGCAGTAAAAAGGTCCCATAAAAATATTAACCTTGAGTTGAAATAATGTGTTCGTTATCCTGGGCATTCCTACGCATTGTGTGAGGTTCTGAAATACGTACAGCATTCTGGTGGTCAATCGCATTTTCGAAATTTTGTTCCGTATCAGAAATACACTCTAGGGAGTAAAAATTAGTGCTCCCGGTTAAACCGCGGTGGAATGGTCGAGCGCTCTATGGCGCCTTGATGCTGAGCGCGCTGTTGCTCCCCGTCGAAGATTGTAGCCCCACTAGGAATGTGTGTGTTGTTTTTACTTTACGTTAGTTTAAGCAGTTTTATGCCTATGGACTGGTAACCTCAGAAGTTAAGTTTCATAGGTTTACAAACATCGGAACACTCTCCTACAGTTCTCCATTTCACTGAGAGATTTATCACTGTTCGACATGGGTTCTATTTTTGGTATACATAATTTTGTGCTTCTAGACAAATTTACCGTGGGAAATTCAAATATGTAAACAAAATAGTGTTGTCAGGGCAACCTTTTTATGTAATGTGTTTACACATACACTACTGGCCATTAACATTGCTACACCAAGAAGAAATGCAGATGATAAACGGGTATTCATTGGACAAATATATTATACTAGAACTGACATGTGATTACATGAGAAATCAGTACCCAAAACAACCACCTCTGGCCGTAATAACGGCCTTAATACTCCTGGTAATTGAGTCAAAAGAGCCTGGATGGCATGTACAGGTACAGATGTCCATGCAGATGTCCATGTCCAACACGATACCACAGTTTATCATGAGTACTGACTAGCGTATTGTGACGCGCCTGTTGCTCGGCCACCATTGACCAGACGTATTCAGTTGGTGAAAGGTCTGAAGAATGAGCTGGCCCGGGCAGCAGACGAACATTTTCTGTATCTAGAAAGGCTCCTACAGGACTTGCAACATGTGGTTGTGTATTATCCTGCTGAAATGTAGGGTTTCGCAGGAAACTTCGTGCTGTTTGAGGTAGTAGCTCTTTAAGTAAAAACGGCCAAATATCTCACGAAATGAGCATCAAACGAAAAAACTGCAAAGAACAAAACTTTTGTAGCCTCAAAGGGGAAAACAGATGGCGCTATGGTTGGTCCGCTAGATGTCACTGCCATAAGTGAAACTGCATTTTTTTAAATAGCTACCCTCATTTTTATCACATATTCCTCTAGTACGTAAATAAATATGAATGTTTTATTGGGAAACAATTTATCGCTTTCTGATAGATGTCGCTGTAATATTCACAAACATAGTGCTCATAATTTTAGACGAACAGTGGAAAACAGGTAGGATTTTTAAATTAAAACACGGAACATAGACACATTTGACCTTTATTTCGGTTGAATCACGATAACAAATATCCTTCACTGTTCCCTACATAAAGAAATCCAGGAATGTAGGATCCGGTGAATGTGCGGGCCATGGTATGGTGCTTCTACGACCAATCCACCTATCATTAAATAATCCATTTAAGACCTCTTCAACTGCACGCGAGCCATGTGCCGGATATCCAACATGTTGAAAGTACATCGCCATTTTGTCATGCAGTGAAACATCTTGTACGCAAGAACTCAGCATACATGGCACCATTTACATTGTCATCGATAAAATTGGGGCCAGTTATTCTCCCTCCCATAATGCCGCACCATACGTTAACCCGACAAGGTCGCTGATGTTCCACTTGTCGCAGACCAATAGTGGATATTATGCCGGTTTACGTTAGCTCTGTTTGTGAATGACTATTCGTCACTAAACAGAACGCGTGAAAAAAAAAAAACTGTTATCGTCCCTCAATTTATTTTGTGTCCAGTGGCAAAACTGTATACGACGTTCAGAGTCTTCGTCAGGCAAATCCTGGTGCACAGAAATATGGTACGGGTGAAATTTATATTGATGTAGATTTATCAAGACCGACGTTTTTGAGATACCAGATTCTTGCTCAGTTTGTCTGCTACTGATGTTAGGATTAGGCACAACTGCAGCTAAAACACTTACTTGTTCATCAGCATTTGTTGCAGGACGTGGTTGACATTTCACTTGTGGCTGAACACTTCCTATCACTTTAAATAACGTAACTATTCGACGAAACGTCGGGACACTGATGTCTTCCAGGATAACGGTCAACATACATAGCACAGGCCCGTTGGGCATTTCGATCACAATAGCCATACATAAATAACATATCGGCCTTTTCTGCAATTGGTAAACGGTCCATGTTATCACGAAGAAAATACCTCCCGCACTGGAGAAATGTTACGCGATACCACGTTTTTACACGTTTTTGTCTATTACAGCGCCATGTATCACAAAGCGGAAAAAGTGTTCCAAATAAAACATTCATATGTATTAACGTACTAGACGAATATGTAATAAAAATTGGGTGTAGCTATTAAAAAAATGCAGTTGATATCTGTTTCACCTATGTTAGCGCCATCTAGCTGGCCAACCATAGCGCCATCTGTTTCCCCCTTCAATCCAGTTGTGGTTTTTTCGTTTGTTGCTTATTTCTTGAGATAATTGGCCCGGTCACTATCAATGGACCACCCTGCAGTTGCGCGAATGCTGGCTGCAACGATGTTCGCCAAGTTAGCAGACCCTAGCGTTCCTAATGAGGTAGCATTCCATCCTCATTAGTCTTCCAGCAAACACGCTTATTTTGTACGTCAGAGTGCATGTATTATACGTCACAGCCCAGCGAACAGAGTAGTGTCCTCTCGGGCGCAGGAATCCGACAAGGCGCTGAGTAATGTGGCCATGAATCCATCGTTTCCATATTCACGTGACAGCAGCGAGATGCAGACTAGCCAGAGATATTGCGGAACAATAAACCACAGTCACGGAACACCACGAGCTGGCCGCTCTGGAATTTCAACTCTTTCCGGAAGACGTTTCTTCTTTTATACAAGATATAGCATAAACATTGTATTAACAAACAATATCTTAATGTATCCAAATCAGATCACTAAATATAACAGTTCTTCTATTCCTTTCGTTTGAATCCCCAAAGAAGTGGTATGGTGACAAACTGTTCAAATGTTTGTAAATCTATGGAACTACTCTGGTAATATCCGTAGGCTTACAAACTACTTAAACTCACTGACGCTATGGACTGCAAATACACCCATACCCAAGGGACGACTAGAACCTCCGACAGCGAGCAGCTGCGCGCTCCGTAGCTAGGCGCCTTGATGCGCTCGGCCACTCCACCGCGACAGTAGGGTAACAACGAATAAAACCCCTCTTCAACCTCTCAACTTTTACAACCCCTGGTCTGAAAAAGTGAAGAAAATACTTAAACGACAAAAACTGAGAAGTTGTTGTTGTTGTGGTCATCAGTCCGCAGACTGGTTTGATGCTGCTCTCCTTGCTACCCTGTCCTGTGCAATTCTCTTGATCTGAGAATACGTTCGGCAAAATACATCTTTATGAATCTGCTTACTGTATTCGTCCCTCGGACTCCCTCTCAGATTTTTACCCCACACTCTTCCTTCTAAGGCTACGTTGACAATTTCTTGATGTCTCAGAATGTGTCCCACCAATGTATCCCTTAACTTAGTCGGGATATGTTTGTAAATCTATCGGACCAAACTGCGTGGTCATCAGTCCGTAGCTTACAAACTACTTAAACCTAGGTAAACTAACATAAGGACAACATACACACCCATTCCCCAGGGAGGACTCGAACCTCCACGGCGAACAACCGCTCGCTCCGCAGCGCGACGCTTTAGACCGCTCGGCTACTCCACCGCGGCCAGAAACTTTCCCCAATTCCATTAAGCACCGCGTCATTGGTTACGTGATCTACCCATCTAATTTTCTTCATTCTTCTGTAGCACCACATTTGAAAATCTTCTATCATCTTTTTGTCTGAACTCCTTATTGTCCACGTTTCACTCCCATACAATGCTACACTACAGACAAATGCTTTCAGAAAGGAATTCCCAAAATTTAAATTAATATTGGATGTTAAGAAGTTTCGCTTCTTCAGATTCCCATAGTCATTCTGCATTTTATATCTTCTTTACTTCGGTCGTCAGAAGTCTATTCCGTTTAACTGCTCTTCCACGTCCTTTGTAGTCTCTGACAAAATTACTATGTCATCGGCTAATCGCAAAGTTTTTCTTCTCCCTGAACTTTAATTTCCGTTCCCAATTTCTCCTTGCATTCCTTCACACTGAGAAGTTCTTTTTTCCAATAAACCACATAGATGAATAATATTTACATCATTTACAGAAAAGCTGTGGTAAACTACATAAAAACCTAGCTTGTAGATAATTTTGATGATATTTTAAACTTCTTAGATGATTTTGAAGTGTACTTATCACTGATGATACTGTGAATGATGTTATGGTGTAATAATGATGTTGGTGATAAATGAAAACTATAGCGAATGTGCAATGATTAGTGTGAACGCGCGGCCATATCGATCCGCATAAAATACTGATAATAAAAAAGGAGGTAGTAGGAGGACGGGAACTGGAATTAAGAATTGAGATGGAGTGACGTGACTAGGGTTGGGAATAGGGATGAATTTCAATATTGGGGTTTGGCAGTTGTTAGAAATTCCGGCGGGAGAGAATGAAGAGGCATGATGTTGCAAGGAGTGTGGAATAGCGAGATAGCGCCATTGAAGTATAAACGTTAATGAATTTGAAAATTGGTGCCGGGAATACTTGCTGCAGTTGAAATGAATGATTCGAAGGTGATACAGTAAGAGAATATGTTATGGAAACATCGCGACACCATGTTCAAATCGAATTTATTTTTCCAAAACGGCGGTGCGTTTGAGACTCAAAGAGAAATTTTTGGTTTCTTTGCAACGAGTAATTTCTTGTCTTGTATTAAATGCTGTGACTGTTTTCTTGTTACTTCGAGATTCAGGCTTCTGACGATATGCAACTGCCCTGCATACATGGAATCTTTGCCACGAAGCACGGCAACTTGGCCTTACTAACCCAGGCTAACGGTCCTTATGGGCAAATTCATAATTGATCCAGCAAGTCACCTGGTATACATCTACTGAATGTTTTTTTCCCTCTAGGAATGTCTGTGTTTGCCTCTTTTTCTTATGCAATTGCAACTGACTGCCTTAATGTTGTTAGTCGTATGTTAAAGTATGTGTGGGCAGTCGATTTCAATTCGGACTGCGAATATATTTTTAGGAGACGGAGAGAGCTACTTTAGACCGCCGTAAGTTAAGAAGAAATGCTTAAGGCGTATGATCAAATGTAAACTTTTGAAATGGGGTTAAAAAAAAGTTCAAATGTTTGTTAAGCTTAAGGGACTTAACTGCGGGGTCATCAGTCCCTAAACGTCCAAACTACTTAGGAACTACCTTATACTAAAGACGACACAAACAGCCATGCCCGAGAGGGGATTCGAACCCCCGACGTTGAACGGCGTCGCGAATCGTAGCGTAGCGCTTCAATGCCCTCGGCCGCTCCACCGCGGCTGAAATGGGGCTAACCATAAAATGAATTTCCTCTCGAAACGCATTTTTACTGACATCCTCTTTGACGTGGAGGATGCCATTCATATCGGTTTATTACTTCCCCGAACTCATTACCATGTAAATCTATCCCTTGAGTGGCGAAAGGTTCTCCATAACTGCAATTTAATGCTGACAGGATATGTGAGCTTAAATATCGAAATGGCGTAGACCTTGATAAGTCTCAGAAGTGTTGCAAGTGTTACAGACGTCAACGAAGCCAGGAAAATTACTTGCACGCCTGACAAAGTAATGGAGAAATATATTCAAAAGTTTCAAACACAAAGGTGATTCAGAGAGGGAGAGAGAGAGAGAGAGAGAGAGAGAGAGAGAGAGAGAGAGAGAGAGGTCAGACACGTTGCAACAGCGTGAATAACGTTTTTATCTCTTTCAGTGATCGACAGTGCTTATTCTCTTGTAGCTTCAATCATGCAACAAACAGGAAGCTTTCCTTCATCATCTTGTGCTGATTCCGGTAAAACAACTCCGCCTCCCTTTCGATTTTAACGAATGTCAGTTAATTGCCAATATTTCGTAGATACATACAGTGTATTGGTACACCAAAAACTGAAAGGCGTATTACCCTTTTAGCTGTCCGCTGCCTGTTCAGAGAGAGAGGAACACAAAGGGAGGCGGCCACTAATATATCAGGCCAATACAGCTTTTAGCGGCCACAGATCACCGCTGACGCTTGGTACGAAATAAAAAGCCAGATGCAGTGGAAAGATAAAGACTTAACTGCGCGCAGTGCAAAACAGGCGACACGTTTGGCACACACGGGCAATTGTGCTGAGTGCGGTGTTCCGTGTCCGCCGGCCGCCGGCCGCGGACAATATGCAGTGTGCACTGTGCGCCACAGACACCTGCTGTGCTGCAGTCCCAGCGAGGCGGCACTGGCCGCTGCGCCGCGCTGTTTCGCGCCACGGGCGTTGTTAACTGCACGCGCTTAACGGCTCCACAGCAGAACTGCGCCCTGGTGGCTGACGCAGCGTGTTGCACTCGCGAGGTACTGCACGCTGGCTTTGCAAAGCGTGTCCTGTGTAATGCCACTGAACACTCTGACCATTCCTGGAGTAATTTTCCAATTAATTTAGATGATCCTACAGAAATATGTCACGAATTTTCGAAAAGAGTTTTAAAAGCTAGTTAAGGTATGTATAAATAACTGTATTGCGCCTGATGTTGGCAGCATACTGTCGAAACGCGTCGTGCTAATTAAATATTTGTAATTTTCTTTTGACTGATTCTTCCGTCGCTTCTTGGTAGAACATAATCAAATAAATTAAAAAAAAAAAAAAAAAAAAAAAAAAAAAAAAAAAAAAAAACCCTAATTTTGTGTGTGTTCTACAAATTTATTTTCGTTTACTTAACCCTCGCATGAAGCCTGGGGTCTTTTTACACCCCAAGGCTCATTTAACTATAAATAAACTGTTTCAATGTGCGTGTAGACATAAAAAAATGTTCAAATGTTTGTAGAACTTATGGGACTTAACTACGGGGTCATCAGTCCCTAAGCTTACAAACTACTTATGAACTAGCTACGACTAAGCACGGCACAAATATCCATGCGCGAGGGGGGATTCGAACCCCCGACCGTAGTGGTCGTGCAGACCGTGACTGGAGCGTCTCAGTCCCCTCGGCCACCGCGGCCGGCCGTGTAGACATCCTCCAGATATGGTATCCACGGACTTTTTATTATAACTGGGTAAAATATTTATGTTTATATCTCATTTTGCAGTACAACAATTTGAAATTTTTGAGTGGGGTCAGAAAATACCCCAGGTATAAAATAAGTGATTTTCAGTGTTATATGTAAGTTTTGTTAGGAAAATAAATCTTGGCAACAATGCACCTTATAAACCGACATTCATTTGTACATTGTTGTAAACAATGAATATAATATACATTTACGTGCACTGTTACAACAAATTCACAGTTTGGAACTGATTTTTGTGCAAGGAAGATGTGGTGTTATAGTTTATTCGTAATGTATGGTGAAACACGTTTGCCGGCAGCGGTGGCCGAGGGGACTGAGGCGCTCTAGTCACGGTCTGCACGGCCACTACGGTCGGGGGTTCGAATCCCCCTTCGGGCATGGATATTTGTGCCGTCCTAGTTCGTAAGTAGTTCATAAGTAGTTTGTAAGTTTAGGGACTGATGACCCCGTAGTTAAGTCCTATAAGCTTAACAAACATTTGATCATTTGAAACACGTTTTGCAAGGGGCTACAGTCTAGAAAAGGCTTTCGAAGTTTTACATAAGAGTGACTGTAATAATTTTTGGAAACGAGGATGACAGTGATGCTGATGGTGACATGATAGAGGAAGAAGTACAGGTTGGAGGTGAAGTGGATGCTTGTCTCAATGCTTACGTCCTGTATTGTAAATTTTTGCATGATATGAGAAGTAAAACTGCAAGTCGAGAATTCCTCTCAGAAATGGGAAAAGAACTATTCAAACCTCACATTGAACGACAAATCCTGTCACCCCAGTGCAGAACATAACAGATTCGTTCAGCTAAAATATCGTCAGGTTTCAAGGATCTTCTAAAGGAAACACAACACCATAACCCTGAAACCGATGTTCCAGGTCTGAAAAGAAAACTGTGTGGCTCGTGCGTGCCCAGTAAATCAACAATGTGATGAGTGCCACAAGTTTGCCTGTGAAGAACATACTAGGATAAGTGTGTTGTGTACTGATTGTTCGTCGTATGATGCGGAGAGCGAGTGGGAGTGTATTTCTAAGAAATTCCAAGTAAATGATATTACACACAATACAATTGAATTACACTATCGATACATAGTGTTAAAATATTTTTGAACCAAACATACTAAACAAAACATATTTTCATTTTTGAAATAGATGTAGTACATAATTACAACTTATATGTAACTTAATTATAGGAAGGAACTGTGAAGTTATAATATCAACATTGTACATATTTTTCTCAATAAATTATATTTAATTTTTTTGGACATATTTCAAATTTTATCTCCTTAAAGCCGCTTAATCACTTTGGGGTCAAAAATGACCTCAGGCATACAATACGTTTTTCTAGAGCTGATACCATGCGAGGGTTAATCGGTTTTCGGCTTATTAGGTCAGCTTCAGAGTATTGACAGCTGTGTCAAAGAGTTTAAAATGTTTAGATACAGCATGGGAAGAGATGACAAATGTTTCCACTTAGATCGATGTACATAGTATAACACTTCTTTGACATTGTGTTATTACAGTTATCAACTTAAAAACTAAACAGTCATAAATGAATATACAATGTGTGGAGGATAAAAGAAGGAATAAATGTGAATATAACCTGGGAACTTGAACTACCTACTATTACAAACAAACTGATAATGCAGATAAATAAATATTTATATAAGTGCCTTGACAATAATTTTGCACGATAATTATAGATGGTGTTACATATGCAATGCAGTAACTGCATATGTAATGCAGTAACTATTCATTCTAAGTTCTTGATGCCATTCCAGACCTGGCCGTACAACTGTCATATTTAACACCATCTATAATTATCGTGCAAAATTATTATCAAGGCACTTATATACATATTTATTTATATTCATTATCAGTTTGTTTGTAATAGTAGGTCGTTCCAGTTCCCAGGTTATATTCAAATTTATTCCTCCTTTTATCCTCCACACATTGTATATTCATTTATTACTGTTTAGTTTTGAAGTAGATAACTCTAATAACACAGTGTCAAAGAAGTGTTATGTCGATCTAAGTGGAGAATTTCTCATCTCTGCCCATACTGTATCTAAACATTGTTAACTCTTTGACACAGCAGTCAATACGCTAAAGATGGCCTAATAAGCCGAAAACTGGCTAATTAAACAAAAATAAACTTGTAGAACACACGCAAAATTGTGTTTTTTTTTTAATTTAAAGATTAGTAATTTTAAAACCTCGTTATGGTAAGTATAAATAAATGTATAATGCAGCTGATGTTGGCACAATATTTTCTATTTGATTGTTATTAGCAGCTTACGGCTTCTTAGGCCATCGTTAGACAACTTCGTACTAAACAGATAGGCCACACGTAACACTGAGTTTACATATACAAAAGTGGTTTTTCAAACATATGTGAATCTACAAATTTCTTATATCTATGAATCAATAGAAAAGAACAAGCGTACTACAAAGCAAATGAATTTAAATGAACACATCTTAGGCTACAAGTATTATCAGCAGGAGATGGTAGAAACAAAATGTGGATTTGTTATTAATAAGTATCAATACCACAGAACGTGCATAATATAAAACACAAATGGGGTCCGAATGGGTACATCGTACATCAGTTAAGCTTACAAATATTATAAATGCCCAGGTGAGTTAAGGGTGATTGGACAAGCGAAGAGAAAGAAAGGTGTATGGAGTACTGGTATGCAACATGCTGTGGCAGCCCTTGACCATATAGAGTGCCCGTATAACAGGCAGACAAGGCGGGCTGCTGAGCTCCCTTTCGTAGGCGCTCACACGTAATAACATAAACATAAACAGCGGCCAACAGCAGAAGAAACGGCGCTGTTCGGCGGAACTACATTACAGTCCGCCATGTTACAGTGCCCAGCCAATGACAGCGCAGTAACCGGTTGTAGCCCTCCGCCGATGCCGGCTTCATAAGCGCACCGACGGAGTGTGGAGGGCAGTGCACACTCAGCCACCGGCCGCTCCTACGCCGGATCCAGCTGCTGCCGCACTCAGCGTAGTTTTACAAGTAGTGTAGCTGTTTTGCCTTGGCCTAGCGCCACGTGTAATAGTAGTGTCTTATTATTTGTTCCACTATTATACTTGTTGTTGTTTGTCACTGCGTGACTATCTGTTTTCTTGACGTTGTGTTGTTAAAAGGCTCTTTTTGTTTAATAAACCATTGGCAATTCGAGGAGTCGTTATTTTTCCTGCAGATCGCAGGACTTAACAGAATTTGCGACAAGGATAAAAACTTTGTATTCGTAGTAATGCCGCCCTTAGAGGGATTTCTTCACTCCTTGACGAAAACTCTCCTCCAGACACAGGTGGCGCTCACAGGGTTGGCGCACCATCTTCACCCCCCAGCGTTGCAAGACGTAACCCACAGAGTAGATTCCATTGCCGGGAAATTGAACAATCTGGATATGGCACCGCCGACAGTCACCGCATTCGACAGAGCATTGGAACCATGGCCGAATTATGTAGAGCGGCTGGAAAAACATTTCCTGGCCCACGGAGTCTTGGTAGAAAACTGGCGTCAGGCGTTTTTCTTAGCAACAGTCGGTCCCCAGGAGTATCGCTTGATTCACCAGTTGAACCGAGCAATCGCCTCAAGATCTCTCGTATGCTCCCATAAAACATTGCTTGTCTGAGTACTTTGACGCACAAATACATGTCACCTCCGCTGGCTAGGTTTTATTTTCCTATCAAAAGTCTCCAGATCAGACAAATAGTGAATGGATTACGACGCTGCAGGGTTTATCTCGTGACTGTAAATTTAAGGGCACCAACGTCGCCTGCAAGCAATCCTATGCTCCTTCATTGATTCGCGATATGGTGGCGATTCACGCTCCTGACGAGGGCCTTCTAACTGATATCTTGAAGTTACAGGACCCGTCGCTCGATACGTGCTTGCCGATCATCCGTGCCTTTGAACAGGCTCACCGGCCACCGTCACCGCACTTTGATCCCGCCGTGTTTGCGGCTCGCCAGTCCTCTGGCGCTGGGCGGCCGTCTCGTCCGATCGTAGACGCAGGCCGTGACCGACGGTCTCACGCACGCTTTCCCTCTTGGCCGGATTGCTTCCGTAAACACGAACGAGCAGACTGCCCCCACCGGCAGTCTAGGTACGCGGTTTGCAGACGAACGAGACACATCGCCGTTGTTTGCCAGGCTTCACAGGAACACCGCGTTGACGCCACAATGTAGGAGGATGGACAGGAGGCTGATGCATCATTCGCTCAGGACTCGGGAGACCCGCATTACTATGACAGGCAAGTATTTTCGGTCATGCCTCAACCTGGAGCTCGGATCCTCCTTACGCTAGAGCTTGACAATACTTCTGTGGGTTTCCAAATCGACACTGCACTCTCCGTGTCTATCGTGGATGGTGCCACATACGAACTGTTAGGCTCTCCATCGTTGTCACCCTACACTGAAACCTTGTACATTTTCAGCAGTCACAATATTCAAGTCGACGGCGTTTTCTCGACCGCGCTGTCACCACTCAGTTTCTGGTGGTGCGCTCGGCTGACGCCTCAAATCTCTTGGATTTGGACGTCTTTAGTCCTCTGGGTTTGTCAGTACAGGACGGAGTGCGGGCAGTCTCAATACTCTCCTCCGAGGCCCTACTTGCGCCGTTGATCAAAAAATACGAAACGTTGTTCTCATCTTCCACATCCAGAGTGACAGGATTCAAAGCCCATATTGAGGTGCTTCTCACTGCTGTCCCTCGTTTTTTTAAGGCTCGCCTGGTCCCGTTTGCTTTACAAGACCGTCTCCAGGAGGAGCTGACACGTCTACAGGCAGAAGTAGTCCTTTTGCCCGTTGCACACAGCCGATGGGCGACGCCTATCGCCTTAGTCGAGAAGCCGAATGGCGCCTTACGCATCTGTGGTGATTTTAAGGTCACAGTCAATTCGCAGGCAGTCATTGACGTGTATCCTGTACCGTCAATTGATGATATCCTAGCACGTCTCTCAGGATCAACTATCATTGCAACTACCGTTGGACGAAGAATCGCAGCAGATCCTGGTCATCAATACTCCATGTGGTCATTTTCGGTATAACCGCCTTCCGTTCGGAATTGCCACTGCCCCCGCCATTTTTCAGCGTTACTTGCAGCATCTCACCAACCAGGACCCCGGCGCTGCAAACTATCTGGACTTCATTGTCGACAGCTCGTCCGCAGTGGACCTCGCTAACAAACTGGATCACCTTTTTCAGGTGTTCTCCGCGGCTAAGGTGCGTTGCCAGAAGGAAAAGTGCCAATGTTTTTAGCGGGAGGTAAGCTATCTGGGTTCAAGATTGATACTCAAGGGCTACACTAACGTTCAACAATTGAAATCTGTCCTTGGGTACATAAATTATTATCGTTGTTTTATACCAAATGCTGCCGATCTGTCGGCACCCCTTACCAGATTATTGCGATAAGGTGCGCGTTGGACCTGGGACGCAACCTTTGATCAGGCTTTTGCAAGGCTTATGTCAGCTCTCCTTCAATCCCCATGTCTGGCTGCTTATGACCTTTCTCTGCCTCGGACTCTGGGTTGGGAGCAGTCTTTCCACAAGTGGTGGACGGCCTCGAGAGGCCGGTAGCCTTCGCCTCCAAAAAATGACAGACTCTCCTACACGCTGGTCATTGGGGAATGGTCCGCACCAAACAGCTGGCTCGTCGTCACGTGTATTGGCGCGAATTAGATAAAAACATTGCCCATGTCGTATCCGCCTGCACCACGTGTCAGTCTCGCCAGTACTTTTCTTGGCCTGAAGCAGCTGCTCCTTGGGAACGTCTTCATGTAGACTTCTCGGGGCACTTTCACGGATCGCAATGGCTCATCCTGATAGACTCTGAACCGGGATTCCCATATGTATCACGCATGGCGGCCACCACATCGGCCGAGATAAAGTTATTCGTCGCATCTTTCCCGTGGAAGGGCTTCCAAAAACGATAGTTTCCGATAACGGCCCCCAGTTTACTTCGGTCGAGTTCAAGCAATTTTCTTCCACCAAAGGGATTTCTCTCGTCCATTCCGCCCCCCTTCCATCCGACGTCTAACGGTCAGGCAGAAAGTTTCGTGCGAACGTTCAAGATCCAACTCGATAAACTGCTGTGCCATTACCCGATGGAAGAAGCTGTACTGACGTTTCTGTCGTCGTACCGAGCCATCCCACATGCAAACAAAAGTCCAGTGGAATCGTTTAGTGGGCTATCGTTCCGCTCTCCCTTATCTGTCCTTGTTCCACAGACTTCGCGGCCTTCCGCCCGTCCTGCACGCACACTTTTCGCGTCGGCCAGGCGGTCTGGGTACGGGTATTCTTCCATCAGCGAGCTCGCTGGGCACTTGCGGTCATCACCAAACTCTGCGGCCGGACGATGGCATCACTGCTGTGGGACGACGGGTCCACCGCCCGTCGGTACCACGACCGGCTCCGCCCCCGACGCAGTCCGCGGTGGGGGGGGGGGGGGGGGGGCGGGGGCGCCAGTGCCTGCCGCCGACCACCCTGTGGCGGGACTTCAGCCTCCGCCCACTCGGCCGGCCGCTACGGTGGCCCCTGCTGTGGTGCCGCCCCCGCCTCATGGAGACCACGAGCCCATGGAGGGCCGCGGTGGAGTAGCCGAGCGGTCTAAAGCACCTCGCTGCGGACCGCGCGGTTGCTCGCCGTGGTGGTTCGAGTCCTCCCTGGGGCATGGGTGTGTGTGTGTGTGTGTGTGTGTATGTGTGTGTGTGTGTGATGACCACGCAGTTTGGTCCGATAGATTTACAGACTTTTGAACAGATCGACCATGATGTTTCCATCGCCATGGATATTTGTGGAACTGTAAGGGGGAGGAATGCTATGACAGCCTCTGACCGTATAGAATTCCCGCTTAACAGGCAGCCAAGGTGGGCTGCTGAGCTCCCATTCGTAGGTGCTCACACTTAATCACATAAAGAGCGGTCAACAGCAGAAGAAACGGCGCTGTACGGCGGCACTACATTACGGTCAGCCATGTGACAGTGCCCAGCCAATGACAGCGCAGTAACCATTTGTAGCCCTCCGCCGATGCCGGCTTCATAAGCGCACCGACGGAGTGTGGAGGGCAGTGCACACTCAGCCACCGGCCGCTCCTACGCCGGATCCAGCTGCTGCCGCACTCAGCGTAGTTTTACAAGTAGTGTAGCTGTTTTGCCTTGGCCTAGCGCCACGTGTAATAGTATTGTCTGTTTAGTTGTTCCACAATTATACTTGTTGTTGTTCGTCACTGCGTGACTATCTGTTATCTTGACGTTGTGTTGTTGTACGCCCAGAAGGTTCATTTGTTTAATTAACCTTTGGCAATTTGATGAGTTGTTATTTTTCCTGCATATCAAAAAAATGTTCAAATGTTTGTTAAGCTTATGGGACTTAACTACGGCGTCATCAGTCCCTAAACTTACAAACTACTTATCTACTACCTTATACTAACGACTGCACAAATATCCATGCCCGAGGGGGGATTCGAGCCCCCGACCGTGGTGGCCGTGCAGACCGTGACTTGATCACCTCAGTCCCCTCGGCCACCGCGGCTGGCTTCCTGCAGATCGCAGGACTTAACAGAACACATGACAAAATTATTTACACACAGTGAGAACAATAGGCCTATTAATAAGTTGGCATTATTTTAGTAAATATGAATAATGGAATTGCGTCTGGTCATTAATCAGTAGGTCTGGATTCTTGGACTGTTTGTTAATGGCCAGAATTTCTAACAATTTGAGTTTTCTGGCATTTTTCACTTTATGAAGAACATCACATTTACTAGCATAGGAATGGCATTCGTTCAGAGCATAGTCAGCAAAGGCAGATTCTTCCTTTTTCCATCTCCACCTCCTTTCGTGCTCAGATAGTCTAGTGGACCTATTCCATTAACACGCTTAAGTATTAATTATTTCATATAAATATCATACAATACTTCGAGAAATATTCATACAACATAGAAAAATTTAACATTAATTGTGTCCATGAAGTGAGTTTGGAGATAAAAATGATAAACTACTTCGCAGCAAAGTAGTTACTGGTGCATATTAATGGGAAAATTAGTGCTGTTTTATATTCATATAATTACGTAAAATATGTCAAGACACATATATGCTGCATGTAATAACAACAATAATGAATGGATTGATAAGGCACAAAATAAAATAAGCCAGCCGCGGCGGAGCGGCTGAGCGTATTGAGGCGCTATGCTACGATTCGCAAGGTCGTTCCACGACGAGGGTTTCAATCCCCCCTCGGGCATAGATGTTTGTGCTGTCTCCATTTAAGGTAGTTCATAAGTACTTTGTAAGTTTAGCGACTGATGACCACGCAGTTAAGTCCCATAAGCTTTAGAAACACTTGAAAATTTTTAAAATAAGCTATAACGGGAATGGATAAAAAGCTATGAAATGATAGCATATGAAATCACCTTGTCATCAGCGGGAATGATGAGGAACATCAATCAGTGAACGAAATATAAAGTCAACTGGCATACACAATATCTGTAACACAGGGTTCATAAAACAGTATTTCTACCATCGGACAATATTGTGTTTATTACATTAACAACAACTCTAATCAAACAGAAACAAGAAATAAACTAAATTCTGGCATCAAGACCTGAGAGTGGATATCGGACGTCACCGCCGAGCGTTGGAATTACAGCAAAATTGAAACATACATTTTGGTTTGTGGTATAAACTGCGGACTCGTAGAAGCTATGGAGTTTAAGAGATACCTCCTGTGCTGTAGATAATTACGTTGTCAGAAAATATTACCTTCTCAGTGCCACAGAGAATTAATGGCAGCCGGAGTGATGTTTGACTAAACTGGGAGAAACGCACAGGACAGAAAACTGTTTCACTCTTTGTTTTCAACATCCCTGAAAATGTACACCTAGGCAGTTACGGATTTACAAGCGCCGAATGAATTAACTTTGACATAACGTGCACTTTCGTGTTCAGTGAACTGTGACTCTGTTTTAATTAAAATGTACTCTAATTACGTCGGGCCTCTAATTTCAGTCCAGGTGGCACTAAATTGCAGGTCAGTTTGATGTCGCGGGTTACTTCAAAAGAAACATAAATGCACGAAAAATTAGTAGCTATTTTTGGTATTGCAACATTTTATTTTGTAGTTAACATTTACAAAACAGTAACAATGAGCTGAAAATGAAAACAAAATAAAATCTATACTTTTTCTACCATCGTATTTCAAACGGTTAGTTTTTGAAAATATGAGCTATTTATTAACGTTACGATATCTCTTTCCCAGAGATTTATATTCCTCGTTTCCTCACATTTAGGATCCACTGCATGACTGAATATCTACATACGTGCACGCGCAATGAAAAAGGTTACTAGGAAGCTTGCACTCATTCATAGAGTAGTGGTGTTTGTATGTTGATAATGGTGATAAATTTCTCTAGTACGCCCTCAGTAAAGGTAATAATTTAAAACCTTTAATCGCATTCCACGTAGTAAAGAGGTCGTAGCTTTCTTTAACGCAAACTTAATAAATAAATAGTTTACTTTGCTGGTTCAGTGCTTCGTAGATATATTACTTCGTTTCAATGCCCAATTAGGAACACAGGGTGATATTTTCCACCGCATACATACTTTAGAGCTTGGTTGAGGAGACGATAATCCACAATACAAGAAAGGATCTACTGAACAATACAATCCTTAAATACATGATTTGCATGTCTGAGGGGAATTCATTCATTCATATTTAGTTATAGGGACTGTGGTCTAATACGTGCTGTACCGTGAAGCCACAGTTACAATAAGCGTTGAAAATGCGAATCCATACGTAATTTGTTTGACACACGACCACTAAATTCGCATTGGCGACAACGCTGCAAGAATAAGCTGCTCCAGTGTCGCCGAATCTGGAATAGGCTCTGCATTCACGATACTTTCGACGTGGCTCATATCTAGAAGTCGCACAGGTTTACATCCAGAGAACGGGAAGGCAATGCAACTCCACCTCCTCGTTCGATCCATAGGCAAGGGAAGACACGATTCAAATGTGTCATGACGCTGACGGCGAAGTACGCTGCAGCACCATCACATAGCAGCCACATAACACAAGTCGACAAATTTTGACTTTTTGTCTGGGGTTTACATGAAAATATACATTTCTGACTAAATTGACCCTGCTGATCACAAATCTGCAGCCTGTTTCTCTGTATCGCGTCAGGTTTTTGCACCACCACTATCATCATCATATTCACCATTGTCTAACTCTGCGCCCAATGAAATTGGAAAGCAATTACGGGACAATGGAAACGAAATGGAACAGTAAAGTGGTAAAAAAAATTGGAAGAAAGGCATATGAATTATAAGAAGCAAATATTATGGTGGGCACTTACCAGATGGAGGTATTACTTCCGTTTTCGTTTGCCCGTGAATGAACGCTTGATATCCGTCCTCTTGTGTGTCACTTCTCCTTCACCTGTGATGCACCAACAGTAGTCAGCCATCATGCTTATCCCCCAACGACCTTGATAACGATGTTCCATAGTTTTAAGTTCCTGATGAAATCGTTCACCATGCTCCTTTGATGTATCAGCCAAATTTTCTTGAAAACTCTCTGTGACATTAGAAAATGTAGTTTTAGAGAGACTTTTCATCCTAACTGTTTAAAGGACTTAAGCATGTCTTCCACTATTTCCTTGTAATCCGGCTGCTTATTCTGGCCAAGGAAACGATGCACAACATTTTTTAAACTTCTCCAAGCTTGACGTTCTATTTCCGTCATAGAACTGTCAAAGTGCTCATCAGACATAAACTTCCTTATATCTGGTCCAACAAATATCCCATCTTTCAACTTTGCAGCCAATAGATTTGGGAATTGCCTACACAGGTATTGGAAACAGTTTCCTGTTTTGTCCAGTGCTTTAACATACTGCTTCATGAGTCCTAATTTAATGAGCAGTGGAGGCAATAAAATATGATCTGGATTAACCAAATGTTCATTCACTATGTTCTTTGATCCCGATGTCAGATTTTGCCTCTTACGCCACTCTTTCCTATTCCAATGCTCATGTTAATCTCTACTGTCCCATTCACACATATAGCAAGGCATCTTAGTGTACCCTGCTTGCTGACCAAGAAGAATGCCAATTACTTTAAAGTCATCACACCCAAGCCACTGGTGTTCTTCATACTTCACATTTTGTAGAAGTATTTTCATGATATTGTATGTACTGAATACTCAATTGGAATTGATCCTAAGTCATTTCCAATATGTAGGAACACTGCTTTCAAACTTCGCTTTGAAGAATCTATAAGCAATCTCCATTCCTCACTCTCATACTTCTGAGCTTTCATTTTCATCACTAATCCGGCGATGCCTTTGCAGAACACCATTAAACCATCTTCAACAAAAACTTCCCTGAAATCTTTATCACGATTTCTGTACAATGAATATGATTTACGGTGTGCAAGTAAGTTATTTTCACTGAGACGTGATCCCAGTAGTTGTGCTGCATCTTTTGAGAGTCCTAAGTCTTTCACCAAATTGTCAATTTCTGTTTGAGTAAGAGGTTTTGGACTACTATTGGTACCACATTCAGAATAGTCGGATTCACTGCTTTCTTGACTTACATCTGGTTCAGAGAATTCAAGAGAATCCACTTATATTGGTGGCCCTTTGCCATTAGGAACATGTCTAATTGCCGAATCTAAGTTTGGATACGATAAGTTTTTCATGTATCCCGTTACATTAGTCATACAGAAGTAACAGTCATCAACATGATTCTTCTGTTCACGCCATATCATAGGAATTGCGAAGTTCAAGCACTTGATTTTACCTTTACTCCATTTCCTTAACTGCTCCACACATGTATGGCACACAATGTGTGGAGCAAATGACTTGCTCTGATCACCGAGCTTCATGCCGAAATATGCAAAATATGACTTATGCACAAATTTTGTTATTTGCTTGCACGTATCATATAATTTCCACAGATATAACAAAATGTATCTGGGATATTCACACACTGCCTTCCTGACATTTTTAACACACCTTCAGTGAAATACCATCACTCACAATAAAGCGCGAAAGCACCTTCTTGTAGCTGTAACTCACTCACTGATTTCTGTGGCGATAATGGAACGTCAAATCCAAGCTCTTTTGCCCCCTCTGCCTCACCTTCACACAAAAAATGCAGCGTTGCCACATTTCTGTAGTTTTGGACACTGCATAACATAGATTTCGCAACCAGTGGTAGGTTTGGAGGGGGGTTAGCTGTGCAGAAAAAACTGAGGGCGATGGAAAACAACTGATATGATTTTCATATTCAGGGGTGCAAATTTAAGTAAAGAAGAACACTTACTTTCCAAACCCCAGAATCCATGTCGACCTGTGTAACCGTTCTAATCATCAGTGAAACCATTACATTAACTATGGCTGCTGCTACAGCGCGTATTGGACTGCGGTCTCCGTAACAAAATGTGCTTGAGTAAATGGTCTTTATCATGGAGACCCTGCATTATACCTTTCACGTACTGCATTCCCTTCTCGATGAATCTTTAGAGCTGGTTCATGGTGCAAAAATCACCCTACATAAGGCAATATGGGTTCCATTGCCGTTCGTTTATTCTCACTTGATTTTCTTTAAATGTCCTTTATAATTTTTTAGAGAATGACATTTTTAATTAAAGTAAGAAACAGTCCAGAACACCAAATTGTTGTTTGTTTCAGAAGAGGTTTCGGTCCAGTTCAGACCATCTTCAGATGGATACCACAACGATGGCAAGCGGTGGCAGTGACACAGCACGCCGCACAAATGTGCCTCCTATGTACCGTCACCGCTTGCCACCATATTGGTATTCATCTGAAGATGGTCTGCAATAGACCGAAACCGCTTATGAAATAGAAACAACAATTTGGTGATCTGGATTGTTTTTAATTATAACTATTGCATGAAGATCTCTGTTCATCTCCAGCGTGCTTTCTAAAATTATATGACATATTCATTTAAATTTGGTCATAGATACTAATTACAAATTCAAACCATAATTCCTCTCTCTCTCTCTCTCTCTCTCTCTCTCTCATACTCTTTCTCTTCCTCTCGCTCGCTCTTTCTCTCTCTCGCCTCCTACCCACACCTTCCGTTCACCACCATGATACGGCGATGACTTCTGCTCATAAGCGGGAATGTTCCACGTTCTCTCCAGATGAGGGAACGATTATTGCCGGATAAACTAAAACTGTTGAATATCTGTGAACAGAACCCGGCGCTATTCATTACAACTTAAATCCTGATGTTCCTGCGCCCATTTTCCGTGGGGTAAACGGTGACGTGGTTCTAATGGGACACACACCTCTGTGAGTAGAGGCAACACTACCGAAAGCGACCTCGGAGGTGTTGGTATCACGCGTTCTGTTTCTGCCTGGAGGGTGATTTGCAGCTGAGTTACATTCAGCTTCCTGTCTCGATGGGCTGTTAACGTAGATAACGGAAGTCTTGCTGATGTTACCAATGGACGACCTTAGCCTTGCCTTCTTTAACCTTTCTTATTGTCTGAAATCGCGTCCACTTCCTTGAAATTACACTTTGAGACACTACTATACCTGCAGCCGTCATCATCAGTGTCTGTCCCGCTTCCAACCTTCATGTGGCTCTCCATGGCACTTCACACAATGAATGTAATTTATGTTTCGTATTTGAAACTAGAAGAGAAGAGTAAATTGATGTAATCTGGTACTTTATTGTTTCTGAACTGAAATTAAATTTTCTGACGTTAAACTTAATGGTTTTCTAGTTGTAAATGATAAAAGAAGAAGTCCAAAAATACAGTTACATTTTTAGATGCATTTTCGCCTAAGTTGACTAATGCACAATATAGTAATTCTTCTATTTTGTATCGTTTGGAAAATATTGTACCACAACATAAAATGGCTAACACTCACGCCCGAGCTTAATCTAAGAATGAACGAAGTGAAACCATATCTTCATGTCAGTGGCGTTATTATTGCATTCCACTACCTTCTCACTACTATATCTCAATCGCACTGCCTTTGTAATTCGTCAACATGAACACCCTCTGCAACAACTTTCGGTTATTACCACTAGCTCGGTTGCCGTAAAATTGTTGTCTCCAATCCGCAGAGCCGACAGAAAAACATCGAATTATTTTACTTAATTCTGTCGATGAGAATACTCCACTATCAAGATGTCTCAACTGATCCACTAGTTGTTTTGACCAGTGTATCTTGAAACACGGCTGTCAGATATTAATAATAAATTTATAAACAAGTCTATTCGCAGTGCAAATTGCAATTATAGAATTTTCAATCGGAAGTGAAAAAGTTTATATTATTTCTCTAAAATTATCTATTCTCTATTTGGTGATTCTTAGCTAGAAATGTCCTATTTTATGTTACTTAAATTCAAACGTGTTTAACATATATATCTGAGTGTAATGTAATTTTTATATACACCCAAAGTTGTAGAACCTGTCTCTAGCAACAAAAGTTTTCAATAACAAAAATGTTCTAATTATTTTTTCATCTTGTCTCTTTGTCATCGCAGGATTGAAGTCATTACAGTAAGCGTGAGTTAGTTCTGAAGCTGTTTCTTTTTGGGTGTCTGAGACTGCACCCACAGTGACCATAAAGAGTGATGCGAGTTCATTACAAGTAATGTTGTAGAATAGTTCCTTGCGCGCGAGAATGTGCCATTAGCGTATGGGTCTGGGATGAGAACCACACTCCTGTCAGGTATACTATACGTTCACACACGTCAACCGGAAGGCAGGCACGACACTCAGTCCTCATATCCGCGGAAGCGTTAATTGAAAATTAGGTAGACATTTAATAAGTATCATCCCTGAATCTAGGAGAATACTGTGTCCCTAAGAAAAATTATAATTAAAAATTAAATTTTATAGCTGTAACATTTCACACTTTTCATCTGAAGTTTTTGGTCTTCGCAGCAAATATTATTATTATTTATATACATACGGCGTCAATTACGAATAAACAGACGTCATTTCTAATCCTGCAGTTGTTATTAATATTCACAGAATATATGACATCAACTGCGAATGGGCAGAGCTGAAAATGTGTAGCCACAGAGGTACGAACCAAGGTCGGCGGCTTTTTAGGCAGTTGCGATGACCACTAAACCACTGGGGACACAATGATCATCGCACCTGCAAGGACTAACTAAGAACGCCTCCCATCAGATACAGATTACAAGCTCTATCCGGCCCACAGCACTCAAACTCGTTGTTTTGAAACTATTAGAAATCAGGAGACCCGAGTTAGAATCACGACTATGTACACATTTTCATCTCTGCCCATTCGCAGTTGATGTCATATATTCTGTGTTTATTATTATTAATAGCATTTGACAATTACACTTAAACTGGCTTAAAACTTTTGAAGTGCAACTGTTTAAAGTTATATTAGAATCGAGCTCTTCAAATGGTTTCAGTGGAAGAATTTCCTGGGTCACTGTTACTTACCAGTGGATCCCTGATGCACTCTCGATATAAGTGGACTCGACGATTTGTTAATAACACGCTGTTTCCACTGAAGCACCGTTGTTTACGCCTGCTGCAACTACAACCAATCCTGGTAGATTCAATTCATGTCTGCTATATATGCTTCAGCTCTTTCGGATGATTGTTACTCTTTCAGTAATTGAAACTATCCATCTCTCTCTCTCTCTCTCTCTCTCTCTCTCTCTCTCTCTCTCTCTCTCTCTCTCTCTCTCTCTCTCTCTGTGTGTGTGTGTGTGTGTGTGTGTGTGTGTGTGTGTGTTCGATTAGATAACAGTTGAAGGCCCTATGTCAATAAACAAAACAGAGCAGGGTATTACATAACTGATGCAGAACTGTAGAAAGCTTACAGAAAAGAAAACAGAAGTGTTCATCAAATATTGTATTCCAAAATGTTCAAATGTTTGTTAAGTTCGGCGGTAGCCGAGCAGTCTGCGGCGCGCCAGTCACAGTCTGCACGGCCGCTACGATCGGGGGTTCGAATCCCTTCTAGGGCATGGATGTTTGTATCGTCTTTAGTATATGGCAGTTCGTAAGTAGTTTGTAAGTTTAGAGACTGATGACCCCGCAGTTAAGTCCCTTAAGCTTAACAAACATTTGAACTGTAGGGTCATCAGTCCCTAAATTTACAAACTATACCTACGTTATACTAAAGACGGCACTAACACCCATGCCGGAGAGGGGATTCGAACCCCCGACGGGGAACGGCCTTGTGCATCGAAACATAGCGCCTCAATGCGCTCGGCTGCTTCGCCGCGGCTATTGTAATACTGTTTAACTGTGAGACACTATGCTCACACTGTACAAAAACTTGTTACATTAATGGCTGACAATTGTACATGCATAACAGTTAACATTCGTGATACACTGATAAGAAACAACATGCTCTTCATATATATCTGGCCTGTAGGTATAACACAGAAATACGTAGTAATCTTTTGCTTGGAAGTCCGTGAACAATTTTAATTCCTTGCACCTCCTGCTAAAATGCATATCTGTAAATATATATTAATTATGCAAGTTCATCATCAATGTACATAATATTTATTACTCCTTGTGGTACTTCTTTCAACTTGTATTTTGTATAGGTTAATTACCCCAATTAATTCAGAAAAGTTCATGAGATTCGCTGTTTCCTTCTAAAGCGAATAGAAATTTTGTATTGACTTCAGTATTTAGATACTCTTTGATTTACACATTTTTGTTCAGTTCTTACATAATCCTAGAGTTGGTACCTCACACTTCTTGAAACCAGACACGAATACTATGAATGAGAAGCCTGTGCTGGCTATAGTCTTGCCCGGATAAAGTTCCGATTAGCATCATTTGAGTGAAACCCTGTGTACTCTATGCTCGGGCACAATCATTTTCGCAGGCAGCCTATACAGCTAGACTGTGATCGACCCATCACGTATTCTGTGCTCCCTTACTCGGCGATGTATGATTCTAGCAGAGAAGCGTGGGTAGGATACTCTTCTTCTTTTTCCAGGAGCATTGGTGCCAACAAAACATGAAGCACGGACGAGTTGAGGGTGCGTTCACACTGTCGTGCGATCCGAGCCGAGCCGTCGGCGCATCCTGCAAACCTGGGTTCATACTGCCTGGCCGGACCGAGACAGAATAAGAGGGAAAATTCACTTTTCCCATTTACACGGTGTACAAAATGTTGATGGTGTATAAGACCACCCTACATCGGTATGTCAGCTTAAATTTTCTTTACGAGCTTTGCCTTGCTTGTGAAAAGGAAAATGTCTACTTTTCATTCCGCGCGAGATTTTAGTTTCGTATCGCTCCTCACTGGATTCTGATGAAAATATGCAGTTTAAAAATATGATATTTGGATACATGATTGTGCAACATTGTAGCTTTTTGAAACGGTCGTTTCAAAGAAAAAGAGAAAAATGTGCAAATGTTTGGGAAGATTATGGGACTTAACTGCGGGGTCATCAGTCCCTAAACTTACGAACTACTTATGAACCAGCTTACACTAAAGACAGCACAGTCATCCATGCCCGAGGGGATATTCGAACCCCTGACGGGGAATGGCCTCGCGAATCGGAGCATAGCGCCTGAAGGCGCTCGACCGCTACGCCGCCACGGTCGTTTTCAAATGGCGCTATTTGTGCAGTATATGTACTTCATTTACTAATCACGTTTTAAAAAATTCGATAGCGGGAGGTTACTGATCTATGCATTTTAGACCGTAAATTACAGCAAGTGAAATGGAACTAAAATTACTGAAAAGATTGTTTAAGTGGTAGTCGCTCTGATATCTACCTCCTTTCAGAAGTAAGTCAGCGCCGCGATCGCAAGCCTACCAATTCAGCGGGTGTTGGCTGTAGCTTGACACACTGCGGCAATAATAATAAAAATAGCTGGCCACGGTCCCTCGAGATGTGTTAATTATCTGTAACCAGAAAACAAGTATAAACTAATGTTTTAGGTAATGATTTTAGGTTATGACCCAATACGATGGAATATATGAATTTATCTGCACGCTCCTCAAAGTCAGGCTGGTTTCGCCGTGCACATTCTAGCCAGAAAGCTCCGGCAATTTGCCAGGATGCCCCCCCCCCCCCCCCCCCTGTAGCCCGGCGACCAGTAGTGAAGGTGGAATTTGGGGATGCTTCCTGCTGGCTCCATCTCGTTCCCCAGGCAGGCCAGAAGATAGAGTGGCATGCGAGTAAGTTTCCATATATATATATGCTTCAGCTATTTCAGATGGTTGTTACTGTTCCAGTCTTTGAAACTCTCTCTCTCTGTGTTTGATTGGACTGCAGTTGAAGGCCTTGTATCAATGAACAAACCAAACAAGTGTAATACGAAACTGTTGTAGGTCTGTAGAAATCCCCACTACATTACTTACATAAAAAGAATTTGGCAATAGCGACACAAGAAGAATTATATCCTTATACGCGTCCACCAACTTTCAAAGTCAAAAAGAGAAATAAAAAAGTTAAACGAAACTTACATTTGCTTGAAATTATTTTAAACTCGAGGCAGGAGTAACGGATTCCTGGTCGCAGGCGCCCACAAACAAGTCTGTAAAATTTAGTGCCGAGCGGTTGAGCGACGCAACCTAAAAAGTGGGAATACGTCACAGACAGACACACAGACAATTGTAGATCGCCGTTAGTTCAGTAGTTTGAAACGGTGTCAAATATGGGAAAAAGGAAGGAGCGCAAAGTTCTAGAGAATTTTGTCCTCTAAAAATCCGTTTATTGAATTTTCTTCTTATATGAACAATGAACAATTAAATTTACAACTGCTAAAAGGCCATAACAAGCGGCCCACGTTTAGAATTACTAAACTGAAATGAGCTAAAACTGCGTAACCAGGACGGCTATGCTGGTCATACATTCGAGATTATCACTTTAAGTAAGCAATGTTACCATCACTTGATCTCTTTTTATATTCTGTAAAAGTAGACTAGGGCACAGGAACGCACCGTATTTCTTTTGCTGAAATTTAAGGTCACCCCACACTTTAAAATGAGGTCGTAATACTGTTGCAGTTCCTAGTAACAAGTATCTGAGTCAGAAAGATGTTTTGTAAGTGATAATTTTATTCTGGGCTATCAGTCACCACGTTTAGTCAACCCTGCTCTTCCGCTTCTGCGTCATAAATTACAAGTATCCCCTTCCCAGAGCGAATTCGTACAATTTGTTCATTTACACTGTACATCTAATTTGTGGATTACAGTCCTTACACTAACATCTCAAGATGATATCCAAAAGTATGATGTACTACGTACCTCAATCATGTTAGTCTTCATTAAAAATGTTAAATGTTTGGATATCTAAGAGATCAAAATGCTAGGGCCATCGGTCTGTAAAATGACAAACAACATATGTAAACCTACGCTAAGGACAGCGCACACACACATAAGACAAATATACCAGAGAGAGAGAGGACTCAAATCTCGATACTGGTTGCTAACTGCTACTTAACTGAGACCCAGGAATTATGACTTGTTTACGTCAGACAGGCAGAGACGATACGACGATCGGTTAATGGAACTGTAATATGCAGTGAGTGTGTCCCAAGGTTAAAATAGTGATTAATAGTACTTTACTACGTAATTTGACTCTACAAAATACTTATTCAGAACTGGACAACCTTATGGTATGAGGTTTCCTATGGGTTCCCTACTCAATTCTACATCTACATCTACACACTGCAAACATTTAAGTGCATGTCAGAGGGTTCATTAACCACTTTCATAACGTTTCTCTACCGTTTCATTCTCTAATAGCGCTCGGGAAGAAAGATCAACTAAATCGTTCCGCTTTAGATCTGATTTCTCTTATTTTATTGGGATGGTCATGTCTCCCTAAGTAGGTGGGTGCTAGCAAAATATTTTCACATTCAGAAGTAAAAGTCGGTGACTGAAACTTCGCAAACAGATCACGCCGCAATGAATAACGTCTTTCTTTTAATGATTTTCACCCTAATTCGTGCAACATTTCCGTGACGCTCCTCCCCCACCCACACCCCGTAACGTGATAAAACAAAACGAACTGTTCTTCTCTGAACCTTCTCAATGTCTTCCGTCAGTCCCACCTGGTGAGGACCCACAAGGGGCAACATTACTCCAGGAGAGGACGCACAAGTGTGATGTAGCCAGTCTCTTTGGTGGAGCTGGTGCATCTTCGAAGAGTTCTGCCAATGAAACGTAACCTTCGCTTCGCCTTCCCCACAATATTTTCTGTGTTTTCTCTTCAGTCAAAGTTGATCGTAACTGTAACTCCTAGGTATTTGATAGAATTTACGACCTTAAGGTTTGACTGATTTATCGCGTAATTGAAGTTCAGGGGATTTCTGTTAGTGGTCATGTGTACTACTTCACACTTTTCATTATTTAGTGTCAATTGGCAATTTTCGAACAATATAGAAATTTTGTCTAAATCGCTTGCAGTTGCTTTTGATCATCTGTTGACTTCACTAACCGATAAACGACAGCATCATCCGCGAACAGTCTAAGGGAGCTATTCAGATTGTCTCCTAAATCGTTTATAAACACAAGAAAGAGTAGGGGACCTATAACGCTTCCCTGTGGAACGCCAGATATCACTTCTGTTTTATTCGATGACTTGCCGTCAATTACAACGAACTGTGTCCTTTCTGATAGGAAATCGTGAAACCAATCACACAATTGGGCAGATATTCCATAAGCACGCAATTTCATTAGAAGCCGCTGGTGAGGTACAGTGTCAAAAGCCTTCCGGAAATCCAGAAATATTACGCAAATTCATCTCTATTTCAGTGCTACTCATTAGAAACGAACTTAAACCGTAAGTTCATGGTCGTAAATACTGACTCCCATCATACAGAAAATTGAAAAACTTTAGAGAGGCAAAAACGTCAAACTGAAATTCTGTTCTGAAGTATCGTCCAGCTTCAGTTGAATAACGGAAACCTCGTGACTTGTGTGTGTGGTAAACTTAATTTCCATTTATTTTGCCGCGGATCCACAGCGTAGTAACTGTCAGGGCATCGCGCTGTTGCTGTTGCTGCGGCAGTTTGCGATCCGGCCACGCGGGCCGCGCGGCGCTGTCGCGGCCACTGTGCATACGTCACGCGGCCGGCTATCCGGCGCGCCATCGCGTCAGGCGCCGCTCGTATGTCTGCCTTTCGGGCTTCGGGCTGGGAATTTCGACGTCGCTGATGCTTATCCCGCCGCCAGGAGTCATGCAGCCGCGCTATACTTCAGGCCGGACGGGAAAATGGACGGCAGCCATTTTTAGCCTTCGACTCGCTACGCGTTCTGTTTTCACTGGCCAGAACACTGTTCGTTTTATCGAATTCCATCCAGTACAGTGCAGTCGAACGTTACTCATCGCCTTGATTTTCTGGTACTGAATTGACATTCCACAGCTATCGACATGGCATAAAGAAAGTATTATTGAAGTAATTTATCCATTCCAGCAACTGTTCAGGTTATAAATTAATAAAATTCAGCAACCAGTGATTATTTATTTTTGACGACCAGTTTCAGGCGCTTGAATGCCCTTCTTCTGGTCTCTATACAGGCAAGCAAGTGCATTGGTATACAGTAAAGGCTATAGAACGTACAAAAGTCGGTTACAGAAATTTGAAGCGGTTTGGAACCAAATATATTGTAATAAAAGATATGCTCATATAATGGCATAAAATTAACACTTACATTTTATTATTGTTGCTTAATGAATGTACATGCTATTAGGAGAATCAACACTAAGTGCAGAGATTATGCAATGAATAACAATCAGCTGCTAACAAATTTCTTTGCACATTAGTTCACGCATCTTAAAACTTATAAACCACATCCTTAACTTATTTGTCGTATGAGAATCACTTCTCAATCTATCCCCATTAATATTTGAAGCCACAGACACTGTGACAAATGACAGATGCCCTGACAGTGACATTCTAAGCATCCTACTACTGTGTAAGCCTGTAGTTCCGAAATATTTCGCCTATGCCGCCACTTATCATCGTACTTCTTAAACTAGTAAATATTTATCAGTTAAGCGACTGTTTTATCAGTCATCTGCTCCCCTCTTCACGCTTTTCTTCTCAACACATCGAGTAATACTTTTCTTTCCCATAGCCTTTTTTCCTTATTTATTTTTACTCTTTCACTATGAGTTTCATCCACAGATACTTTGTTTGCAGCTGTTGTTATTCATTGCATAATCTCTGCACTTAGTGTTGATTCTCCTAATACCATGTACATACATTAAGCAACAATAATAAAATGTAAGTGTTAATTTTATACCATTATATGAACATATCTTTCATTACAATCCATTTGGTTCCAAACCGCTTCAAATTTCTGTAACCGACTTTTGTACGTTTTATAGCCTTTACTGTATACCAATGCACTTGTTTGTCTGTATAGAGACAAGAAGAAGTGCATTCAAGCGCCCAAAACCGGTCGTCAAAAAGAAATAATCACCAGCAACAGGTTGCTGAATTTTATTAATTTAGAAGGTATGATTATTAAGAGATTCAAGATAACAGATTTAGAATGCCGTATTTATGTACTCATTTACTACTATTCTTCTGAGTAATTGTTGTTGCGTTTGAACAAACATAGACCATGGCTTTCTTTAAACAATTTAGAAAAATGTGAGGATAACTGCTGTACCAATGTTTGGTTTCGGTTTAACGATGATTATATAGGCCTGCAGATCATAATACGATGAGCTAACATACTACGGCATTTAAGAAAACTGTCACGCAAGAAAAACCATGGTTAGCAATTGTGCAGCTGTACCATAAAAAGCTTTTCTGTTAAAAACTTATTGCCATAAGATTACCAAATGTATAGAGACAGGTGGTTACGATTTGACCCCTACATTGGCAGTATGCCATTGCAAATAACGTTCTTCACACTGATTTCATCAGATATTAGGATCGTATATCAAGGGCTCTCATAATAAATTTTGTAAACGAAATTCTTTGGTTTATTATTCAGCTCTACCTCACAATTAACTCTTTTGTCATTAAAAGGAATTTAGGAGATTTGCAAAGTAAATAAAATATCGTCTTACAAGTTGGTTTTTGGAGCCTTCTGGTGCAACACTCCAGATGTTTCTATTGCCAGTCTTCAATGCTAGAGAATTACTGCCAGAAATTCGACAAAAGAATGGGAGTAATTCAAGACTAAAACAATTGGTTTTTCCCTCTACTGCTAAAAAGATAAAGAGTTTTTCTTCGAAAGTCTTTTTAATGTTGCAGAAATCGATAATACCTGCATTTATGTCTGCTGGAGTACTGATAATTCATAAGAGGATGAATGTAACTATCTAAGACTGCTGATGGACGTCAGATAAATGCTAAACTAGTCACAGTTTTAAAGGCCTTGGTCATAACACTTAAAACCCCAAGTTAAACGCTGATACGAATGGGTGAAAATTATTTGCTGTCAGTTAATCTTTGTTGGCAAATTCAATTAATAATGAAAAGCTATATCGGTAATTTAGGAGCGGAAAGAGACTTGCATATTACTTTACAACACAATATCAATCCAAATTATGTCTTGGGAAGTAGGTGAAGTATAACTGTGACACGGTTGTAGTCTCCAAGTTATGATTTCTAAACGAATGAATAGGAGTACTCCATAAAGAGGATAACAAACTGTGGTGTATTAGTAAGCAGATCAATTGAGAACAGCTAGTCGCGTTCGTCACAGGAACAGCGGAAAATTGCTCAGAAAAGTAGAAGATTTTATAAAAACGTAAATGCTTTTTCCATGGTATTTTTGTACGAGGTCAGCCCCACATCATCCGATTCGAATGATGGGTATCAATAATACTGCTTTTGTTTCATGACCTATTTTCCAGGAAAATATACGGTATAGTTGAAAGTTGGAACGAATTGGAGAAGCTGTGAAAATCTTAATATCTCTGCAGTTATAGATCATACCGACAGAAACGACACAATTCAGCTGATTCCTTGTTTATTTCGTCCATCATACTTCCTGGATGGAAATAGGTCAACTGAATATTTCCAATCTGGAAAGAAAATGAAAAAAAAAAAAAAAAAACAAAAACAAAAAAACCACATACCGGCCTACATTCAAGACAATCACAATAAATTCAATACCGTTAGGAGATCAACATGAAAATTGATAATTATACGTAATTTTATATATAGAATAGAGAGGATGCATTGTACTGAAAGTGGTACGGGGAAGATGTACAGCTAAGGGGAGGAGTAGGAAGAGCCCGATAGACGAGGAGGCAGACCACGGGCCGAGACAGGATACAGAAGTAGCTGAAGATTAAAACGGGGATGAAAGATATGAACCGATATGTAAAAGGAAGAGAGAGAGAGAGAGAGAGAGAGAGAGAGAGAGAGAGAGAGAGAGAAACGAAAACCATAATGAACGAAATGTTTCTTTGAATTACACGGCCGGCCGCTGTGGCCGAGCGGTCTGCGGCGCGCCAGTCACAGTCTGCACGGCCACAACGGTCGGGGGTTCGAATCCCCCCTGAGACATGGATGTTTGTGTGGTCTTTAGTGTAAGGTACTTCATAAGTAGTTTGTACGTTTATGGACTAATGACCCCGCCGTTAAGTCCCTTAAGCTTAACAATCATTTGACATTTGAACATTCGATTTACACGTAGAAATGTTCATGTAGGAAATAGGAGAAAAAGACTTGGACAGAGAGGGGATAAGGATAAATATAGGAGGAAGTAAACCCGATGGTGGGGAGAAACGAGGAGGTGGATGAGGTAGTGATGGGAGGGTAGGAGGAGACGGGGAAATAGAGGATAGGAGATGGAATAACAGGAGGTTGGAAGAAATAAATATCAGGCCTTGTCGGGTTTTCAGGTAATTTTTAATATTTAGCAACAGTGACAACATCGTTGTTTAATCAATGAGCGATTGTAGCAGGTCACAGGATTGCTGCTGTAAACGTGCCGAATGCAACTGAGGATACAATATAACAAAATAAGTTATTTACGAGAAACTTAGCAATATTACACACCTGCAAAAGCTTGGAAGATATACAGATTACTGCAGACGGTACTCAGCCAATAAATGCCTGACGTAAACCAGTCATAAAACTAATAGCTGGGCCTCAGTTAAGTTGCAGTTAGCAACAAGCAGCGAACACTTCAACAAGACGTAGCAGGAGTCGCAAATATAACAGTAATGGCAAATCATAATTTCATGGAACGATGATCACAATAATCATTTGAACACCCCCAAGTGAGTAGCCATAAGCAAATAATGTCAGCCGTTACTAAAACAAATGTGCTATTTTTGAAAATTAAGGAGCAGTTTAATTAACCTAACCTCCAGCCTGGCAGGCCAAACGAATTCAGAACAACAATAATTGAGAATAGTATAACTTGCTAACGATAATTTGGACAAAAATCGATTTCTTGATATTTGAAAACAATAGTTATCGTGCTCTTCGATATGTGCACCCTACAGAGAATATAGAACAGAGAAATTACAACATATTTATGGGTGAGTACCACTGAATTACCGAATCCACTAATTTTAAAATTAAACAATACAACTACGATGAATCTCATATGCAAACTGATTGTCAGTACTAGCAGGAGTTATGGTTAATATGACTATACAGGCCAAAATGAATTAGAAAACTACACTGACTTGTTTGCGTAACCATAGGTTACCAAACTGCGTGGTCATCAGTCCGTAGCTTACAAACTACTTAAACCTAGGTAAACTAACCTAAGGACAACACACACACCTATGCCCCAGGGAGGACTCGAACCTCCACGGCAAGCAACCGCGAGCTCCGCAGCGAGACGCTTTAGACCGCTCGGCTACTCCACCGCGGCTAAGAGGTATCACCACGATAATTCTTTAATAAATAACTGCCCTCTTAAAGTTTTCCAGTGTAGACTGAAGAGGCGGGGAGAGTGTTGCAGAGTAATCTGTCCTTAATTGAACAAAATATGTAAGTTTTTAAGTTAATCTTCAATAAAATATTCACATTTTTCAAAATATTGAATGCATTTCTACAGTCCAGGATCGCTTTCACAGTGTATTGTATTTTGAAGTTTAAAGAGAGTGCCAGACAATGCACAAATGTAGGACTCCTCTTATTTCTACAAATGTATCCTGTATACAATTTCAAAATCCAGATATGTAGGTGGAATTGTCCTCTACAATCACAGGCAAATCTAACAGCCTTAAATTATCGATCATTATATAACACTGACAGTTAACAGTGGTATTTTGTGTAGAACAGGAGTTCTCAAGATATTTTTTCTAACGACGTATTCACATATATAGGCTCCAAAATCTACTTTCGTGGCTATGTTGATTGTTTCATCTGCTCTTATTGCAAACTACTTTGCGCTCGTGATGTCAGCCAATGACTTTCTAAGAAGTGAACGCCTTAAAGTAGCCACAATTTCATTTTGTATATTATGAGATGTTCATAGTTGCCATTAATTGTCAGATTATAATGCGGTATGGCAGCTTAGTTCACATTCAAGCTCTAAATATAAATGTTTTATCTTTTATTAGAATCATTTAACGGCAACATCACCATATTTGTGATTAAGATGTATCTCCCCCTTTAATTAAAGCAAGTATAAAATATTCAGAAAGATATGTATCATCTTAATAAATTATACAAACCGAAATATACTTTATGGCCATTTAAATGAAGCTTTCTGAAGATGTTTCACACTGTATCCATGTTATAGGTTGCCGGTTATCATCCCATTGACGACTCAATAAACTGACGAGATACTTTTTTCCTGATTATTCCCTCGTATTGCAAACCCCTGTACTGCTATGAATACATAACGGAATTTCTGTCGTTTGTATCTGTCTTACTTTGTAAATACCCGTATGAATACATTTTAGGGACCTGTAATTCAGTACAGCTTCACTGTGGCAACCATATGTTTCAAGTGCATTCAAGTTTTCTAACCCTCATTTCCAGTTCAATGATGTTTCTTTATCATATGCATAAAAATTAGAACTATTCTCTTGAAATACTTCTTTTTTTGCAAAAAATTTTACACTGAATAACACCTTTTATCTTATTGTCATCGATCCATGGAAATTTTGACTCCAGTAAGGCTGATAAATACGACTTTTCTCTTTGACTGATTTATTCCGAATTACAAAATTGTCAATATTTAAGTGCAAAGTGGGGTACGAAGTATTTATCACTAATTCGATAGTGTCATAGTAAGAGTAACTATTTCAGCAGTCTGGCTCCGGAATGATTAAGAACGCTAACAATGATTCTCACGTCACAGAATTTTCACTGTAGTACTAGTAGGTAGCCGTTATGGTAATAGTGTTGATTACTGTGCAGTGTTATGGCAAGTAACTTTCTATGTTATTTACAAAAATCTATGAATAAGTTCCACCGTTACCTGCTCCTTCTATCAAATTACAATAGAAAAGTTAGGCAGTTGAATATCACGGGATGTGTGCTTGCTACACAGATACACTTACCAAGGATGTCAAACTGGTCATAAAAACCCATCAACACGAGGTTATAGCATCAAAACAGCCACAAGTATGAATATATTCAAAGCTGTGCATGTCACAATGTTGATACTACGAGAGAGGTATTTTAGATTTAAGTTTGTAGTGATGCAAAAGGGTGGGAGAGAGGTTTTCATTATTATATTTTATTGAATTCAAGAATAATAAAAAAAGACGAAATATGTTTACAGAAAGTAAAAAACTTTGTAGCTTAGAGCAACCACGCACTGCGTCGACGCGACTGGGTCCCGCGCACTGGCCCGCCAGCCGCCTCGAGGTTTTTTCTTTTCCTCTTGTGACAAGGCGAACGAATATAGTGACAGAAATTTAAGGTTTAAAATGTGGGAAGAGATAATAGAAAATTTTGGAGGAAAAGAGTTGTCACAAAAGGAAAAGAAAAAGCTCGTTAAGTTTATTGGTTTTTATTTATGTCAATATCATTACATATTTTAATGTGATTGAAACTGGAACATCAGATGTTAAGCGAAGTGATCTTGCCTTTCTAGTTGTTTTACATTTACAAAGTAATCTGCTAGTACATCTCTGTTGTTAATGAATGATCGGTTTCCTCTCTGAACTGGTCCTTTTCCAATATCTTGCAACCCTTCCTGTGGCATGTTTAAAGTATGCTCGAAATTAACACCGTGTCTTTCACGTGTGAAGATGTGAAGTATACAACAACATTTTACAATTTGTTTTGCCAAATTTATGTTAACATTTAGAGGTCGATGTAATACCCTCCATTTATTAGACAAAATGCTAAAAGTGCATTCAATTTACGTATGTGCTCTGCTGAGCCGATGATTAAATATTTCTTTGTTTTTACTTAAATTATTCCCTGCATAGGGTCGAAAAACATGTTCAGATAGGCTGAATGCCTCGTTACCAACAATAAAATAGGGAACTTTGCCTTGAATTCCTTCTATTTCCTCATCGTTAGGTATTCCTAAATATCCATTCATCAGTTGTTTGTGCAAAAACGAATCTTTGAAAACAGACGAATCACTACATTTTCCAAATGCCCCAACATCCACATAGATGAATTTATAATTGCTGTCACAAAGTGCCATTAGAACAATCGAAAAAAAGTTTATAATTGTAATAAAGCGATCCTATGTTGTCCGGTTTTATTACACGGATATGTTTACCATCTATAGCTCCTATAATATGAGGAAAATTAGCTCTGGATTTAATTGTTCAGCTATATCTAACCAAGATTCTGTAGTCGGTTGAGCAAGCCATTTTGCTTTCATGTTGATCCATATCTCTTGACAAACTTGTTGCACAATTTCGCTGACTGTAGTTCTTCCCTGACGATAAGTGTAGTGAAGATCAGCAAAAGAGCACCCAGAAGCCAGATACCTAAAATATAAAATCACATTTTTCAGGTATGTCGCTGCAAAAGAAGTGGAAAATTTTGAGAGATAGTTTTGTGAAAGAATTTCGTTATTTTGCTTACTGTTCTTAGATTTAATCTCAACTGTAATTCATTTCTTTGATATTTAAAACGGTTTATTTACTTGCCATTATGAAGTTGTCTGATATATCTTTGCTCCTCCACAATTGCATGTTGTTGTGAAGGTTAAAGTAGTTATTCAAGCAGTCAATGTTCAAATGTTTGTGCAGCTAATGTGACTTAACTACGGGGTCATCAGTCCCTAAACTTACAAACTACTTATGAACTAACTAAGACTAAGAACGGCACAAATATCCATGCCCGAGGGGGGATTTGAACCCCCGACCGTAGTGACCGTGCAGACCGTGACTGGTGCGCCTCAGTCCCCTCGGCCATCGCGGCCGGCTTCAAGCAGTCGTTAAAGGATTTGTGCGTTTCTGATTAATCTCCCTGATGGGAGCATAGTTATCTCAATTGTTCTCCTATACAGTGTCTCTCACCTAACTCAGACACCTCAAATATCTCTGCAACAACAATAGATAATGAAAAACGGTTTTCACCAAAATGAAGGGACGGAATTTAAATACTATTTAAATAATATGCGAAATTTTGAAACGAATAAAAATGCTATTTTGAACATAAACTTGTGTATTTTTAAATTGACACCCCCTATTAATCGTATGCATTCAATAACATAAAAATAATAGTGTAGGTTACATCGCAATACGTGAAACACATCCCGATAAATTGCGAAGCGAATTTTACGCTTGAATTAAATGAAGCACACTTCTCGCGCACGTCCTCTGACTCAAGTGTGAACCTCACATTGCCTATGTCTATGAAAAGCTATGCACAATCCACAAAAATTAGTAAGTAACGCTTCAGATCCGTGGCGGGGCACCGTTCCTACACTGCGCGGGTTCTCTGGCGCCACTTGCCGCGACTATTGACGGGATCCGCCTTCAGACTGGAGTATCTTTGCTTTATGGGCGGACGTTTTGGTATTTTGCCGAGGGCTGGCAGTTGGCGTTTGAACTCCGAGCGGGTGTTTTGGCCGACAGGACGGCTTGAGGCGACAGTCTTTGTTTTGCGCGGAACTGTGGTGTCCGCTGTGGATGGCTGCCGCTGAACAGTGTTTAGATATTGAGAGAATTGTGTCCATATTCGAATGTTGTCGCCGCTTGTCACCGAAGTCGCCAACTCTGCTGAAATTTCAACCATGTTAGGAGGAGCGCTAGTTTTGCTGAGTTTTGCTGGATTCCGGGAAGCTCGTGACAGAAGATGAGTGTCTTCCTTTAATATTAAGTATAATAACTATACTGTGCGCGAGTTATTACTGTTGTTGACTTTAGTGCCGAGTTGTTACTGTTTAATTCCCTTTAGTGCTTGAGTCTGGCTTTAAATTAACTGAAGAGAGCCGGCCGCGATGGCCGAGGGGACTGAGGCGCTACAGTCACGGTCTGCAAGGCCACTACGGTCGGGGGTTCAAATCCCCCTTCGGGCATGGATGTTTGCGCCATCCTTAGTGTTAGTTAGTTCACAAGTAGTTTGTAAGTTTAGGGAGTGATGACCCCGTATTTAAGTCTCATAAGCAGTATATCTTTCAGTTTTGAGATATGTATGTGATTTATGTTGTCCTTGGTAAGAAACTGCCCTCGCTGTAATTATGTTTACAGCTACCGCTGCTTGTGGGCTCTGAGCCCAGTTGTTTGTCACATCAGCGCCGCGGTGTTGCTTGGCTCGTCGTAGCACGCAGCGCCCAGCTTTTTGGCGCCATCTCCTTCAGTTAGGTTTTATTCCCTACTCTTTCGATCTCGAGAGAGGTCGTGGACGACAGTCAGGGGCCACAGAGGCGTGTTTAATTATTGCTGTTATAGATTTTAATATTTCTCATGTAGAATTTCACACATTAGGCAGTTGGCCGATTAAGCAAGTAAATGCAATTCGGATTACTTCTATTTATATCTTATTAGTGGTTTTTCTTATTTGTATTTTATCAATGAACATTGTCATTTTTTAAGTGTTATACATTTCCTATGCAGGGCGAATAAAGTCCGGTACCTTGTCTGTTGCTCTGGGCTAATTACAGTGTAAGATAGTGTCTCTAGCCTGAGTATGTGAAATTGTAATTTTTATGTTTTTCCTTCGCGCTCTTCTGTTTCGTATTTTGGTTAATCGAGTTTAAAGCTATGTTAAAGGTTGGTCCATGCTCTGGGCAGTTATTTGTTAATGAAGTTTAAGGATATTGTAAAGCTTTTTAATTTTATTTTATGAACTGCGCAATTGATTGTAAACCTTATGTTAAAGTGTTGTCAGAGGATGTTCGTTGGATAATGTTGTTTTTGTTTTACGATGTATTATTGGTAAATAGTGTATTATTAGATAGAACGACAAACGACGCGTTTTTGGTCTCGCCCTTTTAAATAGTTTCATAATGTACCTTCCTTGGTTTCGAAATCCTGACCTCAACTTCAAACGCAAAGTTATGTTTTTAAAATTCTAAATTTATGTTTGATCTAGCGAAATGACAACTAGACCTACAATTAGACATAATACACTTACTTTCCCTTTTCTAAAAGCATTTACTAGCGAACTGGGATCTAGTCTGACTTGTTAGAAGAATTAACATTTTCTAGTGCAATTTCGCCCACATAAACTGTATTGTTGTGCCTTAAATCTAGCATAGAAAATACACGCTCATCTTGACCAATGAAACTGTGTCACGTCAACATAATTATATTCCACAGTTTGGGAGACGGGTAACGACAGAGTGTTGCACAGATTTGAGAGTTTCTACAGATTTTGCATACACAACGCAGTAATACGATGTTGCATGTCCTTTACTGTCGTTGGAGGTTCTTGATACAATCTGTCTCTCACTGCGCCCCAGAGAAAGAAGACTAATGGCGTCAATCGGGGGACCAAGTTACCCATGGAACTCTGCCTATCCTGCCACCCCCTAACTACCTGTTTGGATATGTCGCATCAAGAACGTCTCCGGCATATTTTGCATTGTGTGAGGGACATCAAGTCGGAACCACATTGATAGACGAGTTTCGAATCCTAGATCCTCCATGAGGGGCGCTTCTGTTGAAGAAATGCTGCTTATCGCTGTCCATTTAATGTTAAATAGGGACCTACAATAAAGTTGAAACGTAGGTATGCAATGTTAGTAATGTTGAATGTCTGTAAAATCATATCTTTGGCCACGCGAGGACAATCTTTGGTGTGCGCTGTCCCGCGTTTGAACTTTCTGAGTCTGGTGTCCGGCTTCCGACAGCAGGATTAGTGTTGTGCAAGCAGCCTTGGAATGTAGTCGCAAATTGCAGCTTGAGCTTGAATCATTTGAATCCCTTTATGTGTGATAATGTTGTGGAATATTTGAATTTGAAAATGTTCTGAGATTATGAAGAGTAATGGAAAGGAGTCATCTCTTCATTATTAGGCACTTCGCGTAAATGTAACCCATCTCTAACAGACATTCAACATGAAGGGTTTAAATTTAGTCTTTTATGTCCATTCTTTATAATAATTAAAAGTATGAAAAATTCAAATGTTTGTATAGCTTATGGAACTTAACTACGGGGTTATCAGTCCATAAACTTACAAACTACATATGAACTAGCTTATACTAAGGACGGCACAAACATCCATGCCCGAGGGGGGATTCGAACCCCCGACCGTAGTGTCCGTGCAGACCGTGACTGGCGCGCCGCAGTCCCCTCGGCCACCGCGGCCGGCTTAAAAGTATAGCGCAGGCATTTATTATGTTTTTAATGTACAAAAAACGGAGGGAGTGTGATGTAGACAATTTCAATTTTCTTATTTACATTATATAAAGTACTAGCTGGTTTTTCTTTTGTTGAAAATGAAAGTACAAGTTAATGAGTTTGTGGAAAGATGCATGTAAGAAATTCCCAAGTTGTAATCAGCATAGTATAAACTTCAACGTGTTAGTCATTCGTCCCGAAACCCAATTAATTATTTGTTTTAAATACTATGGAGATGGACAAAATTAGTATTTGTGTAGTTACTGGGTTGGCATTGCACTCCTGCGAATTCTGTAGCTAGTTTTTATTTTGTTTTATTTTCTTTTTCTTTTTTTTTTTTTTTTACTTTGCAGCAGCAGAATTTTTGGCAGTAATTCTGAGGGCAGCTGCACCTGGTTCCTTGCGCAGAGGTAGGCCATTAAATCAGCGTGGAATTCAAATCTAATTGGGAATCAGTGAGTTATGTAGCAAGCAGACGTTAATTTGTCCAAAAAATTACAATCTTTAATCAAAGAGATTATTTCCTACCGGAGGTCAAATTGCTCATTCTGTGAATAAAGTCACAGGGTCAGAATTAGTTTTTATTACATATTTGGTTTTTTATTCAACTGCTCTAATGCTGTAAAGTAATTCACATACACTGCCACGTTAAAACCTGTTTTCGTGCGGCTTGTTACATTTGCTGTCATCTAGTCGATATGCCGACTTTCAGTAATGAAGTGTTCAGTCAAATCAAAAGTTTGAGTTATAGTGCGGATTCACTTCACAACTACCCATACACACACAACTACACACGACACAATTGTTTGAGAAGTCACTAAAGTACAGTCAAGCAATTTTTATTGACAAACTGCGAGTACAATACTAAATAGTATTGTACATGAAACCTAGTGTGTTATCACTTTGTACATGTAGTTGTCATTTCGTAACAAGAAAAATTACGCGATAGACATCCATCATTCTGATTCCGCATTATATGGGTCAATTCAAGTAAGGTAAAGCTAAAAAAGGGGCTAAACTATCCCTCTTTAAGAGCGCTATGATGTCCCACAATTGCACACCATACATTACCACCCCACTGAAGTTGTACGTCAATCATTATGATTATCGGCAGCATGAGGTTCACGCATTAGTCTCAGAACTTGCGCTAATTGTGAGCTTCATTTATCTCAAGAGTCAACTTCGCTTCGCAATTTCTCGCGATGTAATTGACGTATTGCTATGCAATCAACGCCATTATTGTTGTGACTTTTCATGCTATTGATATGCATACGAAATAACAGGGGGTATCCATTTTAAAATACACAAGTTTATGTCGAAGGAGGTTTTCGTTTGCGTTTTAAAATTTCACATAATGTTTAGTTTCCTACGCCCCTGCCGTCCATTCATGATTGTGAAAATCGTTTTTGAATATGCATTGTTGCTCCAGAGATATTTTGAGTTAGTTGAGACATCCTGTATATATTTACTCCCCACATTCGCATATTTTTTTAAAGGTAATTATTTATTTGAGCAATTATTTAAAGGATTTGTACCTTTCTGATAAAGCAGAAATAATTATTTAATGATTTATTTTTTTCTGAGTGGTCAATCTTGTCATTTTTGTACATGCGTTATTATAAAGGTAACATTCTTAACAACAAATGGCGCTCATAGTCTAACAGTGTCTTTGACGTGCCTTATCCCGTCCTGTTTGAACAAAAGTGTGAGTCACTGATAGATATCTTTTTTATAGATGTAGAAGAAGGAGATAATGGCCTTTGGACGTTAATCATTGAGCCACTATCACACATTAAGAGGAACAACATACGTCATTGGTCATGCATGTACATCCGCCAAGAACGAAATAGGACAATCACATCATAACGAGATACCGAGTAATGAGTGAGTGAGTGAGTATGACTCAATATCGTACATTCGTTCGATTAATTCGACAGTGAAACACAGTATTTGCCATATTTAAACTTAATGAATTGTTCTTTTATGCCATTTTTTCCCGTCAGGTCTTTTACTGTGTCCTTTAGCGGACAGCGATAGTGTTTAAAGAACGCTTCGCCATTCGACCGAAGATAAATATTTACCTGTCAGGCTTGTGGATTATCTTCCAGAGAAACCGACGATATTATAAGACGTAACCATGCTACACTGATGCGGTTGACTAATGGCTGTGCGCAGGAGGGAATGACGAACTGAAGATAGCGATTGCACGCACCTATTTGTACATGTACACTTCATGACTATTCGCTGATGATGCTGTCATTTATCAGTTAGTAAAATAACTAGAAGATCAAAAGTAACTGCAAAATGATTCAGATAAGTAATCTGCAATAATAGGCAGATAAGAAATCCGAAGTAACTGGCAATTATCCATTAATAATAAGTGTGAGGTCATCCATGTGACAACTAAATGAAATCCGTTAAACTTCACTTACACGATAAATCAGTCAAACCTTGAGGCCGTAAATTCAATTAAATATCTAGGAGTAACAATTAGCCGCGGTGGAGTAGCCGAGCGGTCTAAAACGTCTCACTGCGTAGCGCGCGGTTGCTCGCCGTGGAGGTTCGAGTCCTCCCTGGGGCAAGGGTGTGTGTGTTTGTTCTTAGGTTAGCTTACCTAGGTTTAAGTAGTTTGTAAGCTACGGACTTATGACCACGCAGTTTGGTCCGATAGATTTACAAACATTTGAACATTTAGTAACAATTACGAATAACATAGATTGGAAAGAACATGTAGAAAATATTGTACGAAGGCGAACTAAAGGCTACGTTTCATTGCAGAACACATAGAAGATGTAACAGTTCTAATAAAGAAACTACCTACGCTACACTTGTGCGTCATATTTTGGAGTCTTATTGCGCATTGTGGGATCTACAGCAGGTGGGGACTGAAGGACGATTTAGAGGAAATTCAATGAATATTGTATTATCGCGATATAGGGGACAGAGTGTCACGGAAATGATACACGATTTCGGGTGGAAATCATTAAAAGAACGGCGTTATTTGTTGCGGCGAGATCTATTTGCGAAATTCCTTTCACCAAGCCGGCCGCGGTGGCCGAGGTGACTGAGGCGCTCCAGTTACCGTCAGCACGGCCACTACGGTCGGGGGTTCGAATCCCCCTTCGGGCATGGATATTTGTGCCGTCCTAGTTAGTAAGTAGTTCATAAGTAGTTTGTAAGTTTAGGGACTGATGACCTCGTAGTTAAGTCCCATAAGCTTAACAAACATTTGAACATTTTTTTCCTTTCACCAACTTTCTCTTGAGAATGCGAACATATATTATTAGCACCCATATACATAGGGAAAATGAACATCATAATAAAATAAGAGAAATGAGATTGAAAACAGAAAGATTTAGTTGTCCCTTTGTCCCGAGAGCAATTAGAGAGTGGAACTATAGAGAAATATCATAAGAGTGGTTCGATGAACCCTCTGCCATGCACTTCAATGTGATTTGCAGATTATCCATGTAGATGTAGAAGTAGATGTAGATGACATGCATATGGTTCACATGGCAGTCGTGGATCACTCAGACACATCACGAATAACATCACAACAGCTTGCAGTGTCCGTGAGTAGAGTTCGGTGTCGTGTGACGTAGGTTAACTGTCTACGAGACGTCCATTGCTGTGTTCACCACTGAGATTCCAAACACGTAACCCTCCTTGTAGTCACTGCCGGTGCACTAAGCAGCCAGCTTTACACGTTTAAAGTGATGGACCATGTTTTGTCTTCACACATCCGTAGCTTGCAGAAGGCTAGCGTAAAACAGGATAAAATTTATGTCTGATCTACAGGGACGTCCTCAATTGGCGTTAGTAGTTTCTACTTATCCTTGCCATAGATGGTTGCATTATTTTCTCTGATTGGTGAAAATGGACGTGTTAAGTTGGTGTTTGTATTATTATAATTTTCATTGGTAAGAGCTGGAAACTGAGAAAATTACGTGTCAGTTATGTCGCGTCGATGTTTTCTTCTTGACTGGTGTGGTAACCGGGCAGCCCGTGCTCGGTGTGCGCAAGGCCGCTGGGGTCTCCCGCTCCCCTGCGTGCTTTTGCTATTGTTAGCAAGACCGAAGACTAGGGTTTAACGCCCCGTAGACAACGTGTCATTAGAGAAAAAACACATGCTCAGTTTTTAACAGGGAAGAGGAAGAATATCGGCCGCGCCATTTCGCGGTATTTGTTTGCAGAGATTTAGGGAAAACACGGAAAACCAAAATCTGCGATGCGGGTTTGAAACGCCGTCCACCCTGGGGAATTACTGAGAAATATTACGCGATTTATCAGAGAATTTATTTGTTTCCCTCTGCCACCAGCGTTCTCTTTTCTTGTCGTCTCTGCTGACAATTGTTACCTTCTACCCTTTTATCTAGGGCAAGAGATCGACCGACGTCTTTTTTATTTATTTAGTTTGACTGTTTCTTCCGTTGCTTCTTGGTAGAACATAATCGAATAAATTAAAAAACACAATTGTGTGTGTGTTCTACAAGTTTATTTTTGTTTACTTCACCGGTTTTCGGCTTATTAGGCCATCTTCAGAGTATTGACAGCTGTGTCAAAGAGTTTACAATGTTTAGTTACAGTATGGGGAGCGATGACAAATGTCTCGACTTAGATCGACATACAGAGTATAACACTTCTTTGACATTGTGTTATTACATTTACGAACTTAAAAACTAAACAGTAATAAATGAATACACAATTTGCGGAGGATAAAAGAAGGAATAAATGTGAATATAACCTGGGAACTGGAACTACCTACTATTACAAACAAACTGATAATGCAGATAAATAAATATATATATAAGTGCCTTGATAATAATTTTGCACGATAATTATAGATGGTGTTACATATGACAGTTTAATGTAATGCAGTAACTACCTACGCTACACTTGTGCGTCATATTTTGGAGTCTTATTGCGCATTGTGGGATCTACACCAAGTGGGACTGAAGGACGATTTAGAGAAAATACAATGAAAATTGTACTATCGCGATGTAGGGGACAGAGTGTCACGGAAATGATACACGAGTTCGGGTGGAAATCATTAATGCAGTAATGCAGTAACATTAAAAAAAAAAAAAAAAAAAAAAAAAAAAAAAAACCGAGCTATCCCAGGCAGAAAAATTGTAGCCAATGCCATGCTTTCGAGCATATGCTTAAAGTCATGAAGGGCAATAAGACCAGATCCCAAATGAAACTGAATAATGGTCTTCCACAGGGATCGATGCTGGACCCCCTCCTTTTCAGCCTCTGTATAGTAGACACACCTGATACCACATCAGAGAAGATCGGCCATGCCGATGAATGGGCACTTGTAGCAAGCCATATAGACTTAGAGACTACTGAGCAAATCCTAATAAACGACCTTGCTAAACTCTGGATATATTTCCGAGAATGCAAACTGCGGCCCAATGCCGCCAAGACTTAAGCATAGAGCTTCCATTTAAACAACGGGCTGGCCAACTACCAGCTTAGGATCCACTGTGAAGTCAGATTACTAAGACACAACAAACACCCAAAATATCTAAGTCTCATTCTTGACAAAACTCTAAGCTTTAAAGAACTTCTTACAAAGACAACAGCAAAACTCGGAACCCAAAGTAACATTCTGCAAAAATTGTGTGGCACAACATGGGGATCCTCTGCACCGACACTTAGATCGACTGCACTAGGTCTGGTGTACCCAGTTGGCGGAGTACTGTGCACCGGAGTGGCTTAACAGCCCTCTACCATGCGTACTATATCAGGTACAATGAAGCCAACGCACACTTATTGGCCACCAGCAATGAGCCACATAGCTCCTCCGAACACTCGTTTCGAACATGCTCTTGTCATGGGGTATACGAAAATTAACGCCGATCCTGTGCTCTGGCCTCACGTTGGGCTTACCAGCAGAGACATAAGCAGGCTTTCCTCAAGAAACCCTTCTATGGAACGGCAAAAATAATAATTCAGAAGAACTTCAACTTGCCTGAGATCTGGAGACAAGACTGGGAGAAGAGCGCAGCATCTGCCATCCGGGACATGCCATGTGTTACAAGCAAGCCAGAGGGTTTCGACCAAACAAGACGAATATGGGCCACAGTAAACAGTATAAGGACGAACTGCGACAGGTGCTCCGACTCACGTTTGAGGTAGAGAAAAATACCCTCCCCTAAGTGCGATTGTGGAGGTGAAAGACAAACCATCAAACACATACTGGAGTAATGCCCGATCAGAGCCTGTAGTGGCAACCAATATAATTTCCTAGTTGTCATAAAAGAGTGAATTTAATATATTATGTAATCTAGATGTTTGTTTGTAAAGTTTGCTATTATTGTTTTAATTGTATTGTATCGTTCATTCTTCTTATTATTCTTTATGTACATAACAGTTTGTACTTACAAACAACCTGTGATATAGTCATATACTGAATAAATAAATAATAACATGATGCTTCTCAACAATTCTCCATTACGATATGAATGTGAGCATTTTTTAAAAATTTATTAATAACAATATGAGAGCTAGGTTTCAACTCTCTTAACTTTATTTCAATGTCAATACCTAATTCCTAATTCAGTAATTTTATACATACTGTTACGGAGATTTGTACAGCATTTGCATTTTTTAATTTAATTTTTTCTAGTAATATTGTAATATCTCATTTACAACTTTCTTTTCATAATCCTGTACAATATTTGCTCAGAACCTGCAATCCATCTTTAACATCTTGTATGTCCGATTAATGTCTGTAAATTGTACTGATTACTCTTTGTCGAAATACGATATTTACGGATGCGCGATGGGCTGGACGAATTAGTTAATTACTTCTTATGTTCTCAGAATCTCCAATTACGACGAGAATATCCTTCTCCTAATTACATTTCAACATTCAGGAGCTGTGTCAACGAAAGCATCGGATTATTAACAGAAGTAAATACTTTCTCGCCGACTTATACAGCGTCGACTTCCTTGACAAAAATTATTCTGATTCATGGCAATAGTTTTTCAGTCCATTGATTTAGCTTTGATTTAAACTATTTCAAGAATTGTCATAGCCAAAGAGTTCTTTGCTTGTTTTTCAATGCAAAACCAGCCCTTCTGTAAGTTTCTATATTTCGAGATTTATGAGCCATTACACAGCAGACAAATATCCCGAATTTGGGCGAATTGTGTTAACCACTGCGCTACCTCGCTAGGTGCTGGCTCCCAGGACACCGAAAGTTCCTACTGATATTCATGTTTACGGATCTTTCGGCTGTTTCTGTTGCCTCTCTAATCTTAAGAGAAAAATCTTCAGCATTGGTGGTAATTTTATCTGTTTAAGTACCAATGTGAAAGAGTGATTTGTGGCAGATGGCTGGTTTAGTAAATTATGTGAAGCTTAATAACGGCGATGGGTACAGCTGTAAATGGTCATGTACATCTAGATTGGGATTTTTAGCTAAATATTTATTTCCAGTGCTTCCAACAATTTAGTTTCGTACCTTTGTTGGCTATATGTGGATATGGTAGTTGTGTATTTCTTTCAGTGCTTGATCTGCAAACGTGAAGTCGTACATCTGTAATCTCCAGCTGCGCTCGTGTTCAGCCAGCCCAGTTTCTATAGCCCCGCCTGTTTGATCTATATATAGCTTCTACAGTAATTGAAAGTGATTTTTTAAACCACACTATTACTGAATACATCTCTTGAATCTCTGCTGTTGAATAAGACGTGAATTTCAGTAACTCTTACGTAAACGAAAGTTTTATATTTGCAGGATTTTAGAGTTTTGCCTAAGTTGGTGGATATTTTTCCTAAATATCGTATGGTACAAAAGTTAGTTTTAGTAACGACTGTTTCTGTAAAGCTACGAGCAATACTGTAGCTTTTTTGTGTTCGGTATGTTTATGGCGTCGTGGTAGACACCGCTCCCAACTGTATTTCCACTGTAAACCGTTGTTTGAGCAGTATGTGGGCTTCACGGAGAATGGTTATATTCCGCGACTAATCTGTAGTATTGTGAAAGTCGTGTGCTGATTGGTCTCACCTACATATACCTCACCACATTCGCAACCGATTTCCTAGACAATGGAAACGTTAGCTCGTCTACTGTATCTATCGTTGGACGAAGAGTTTTTTTTAATTTGTTTTTATTTTGTCGCTACACCGAAAGAGTGGCTTGATGCGTGCCCAATGGTAATAGGGCGATGGTTTTCCATTTGTCTGCTCATTGTAATTACTTCATCCACTGTTATTTATTATCCTGAATCCATAACCACTGACCGAGAAGGAATGTCAGAGAACATGTAGTTACGCCATTGGATGTTGATTACTGATGATCTTCTTGCTCACATATATTGAATTGATTAAATGTTTATAAACATAAGGGACCAATCTTGTGAGGTCATTGGTCCCTAGTTTTACAAACTATTTAAACCTAATTAAGCTAAGGAAACCACACACACACACACACAAACACCTGTACCAGAGGGAAGACTTGAAGTTCTGACGGGAGCGGCCGCGTATTGCGTGACATTACACCTCCGTCCGCGCAGCCATTCTCGCGAGGCATCTCACTCCATACCTGATTTGGTTGCATCCTTAGGAATGGACAGTCTCTGCAATACTGATCCTGTGGGATCTTCTAGTTCAACTGTGAAGATTAGATTTCTTTATTTGTTATTATTATTTTTATTGTTGGTGCAGTAGGACTGGTGCGACGGACTAGCTGAGTTGGCATGGAGCCCAACTGGGCGGCCACTGGCGAACAAATGACGTTCGGACTCTCTCGGACCGCGCGGCACTTTATGTTGCAGTGCTAGTCGTCTCTGTTTTTTTCCACTTATGATTACCTTTCCAGCTACCAGCGCTCGTTTACCTAAGTTCTCTAGTATAAGGAAAATGAAAATTTTATGAAATTCTTTTACGTTTAGAAATAAATACAGAAAACCTTGTCAAATCGTTTTGAGGATTCTACCAAGGCTGCACCTTTATTGAGACTTTTAGACGACCATTTTCTGTAAAATAGAATGTTCCCATGTTCATTTTCAGACTGAACGTACTGATTTTCATTGTAATTCACTGTGTAAAGTCAAATTATATTACGTTTAAACTGTTATGAAGCTCTACAAAGAGTTTCATTGAGAATAGATTCCATAATGAGTGTAATAACGTTGTATTCATATTTGGCTAAACTTGCGTGTGTCTGAAAGTTTACTTTTTTTTCAATAATAAAAGTAAGTCACGATTACAACGCAGCCTGAGTGATGAGAATCTGGTAAACTGTCTCTGTCTTTCAGTGAGACGATTGTTTTCATCAGATATGAATTTTATTATGTCTGTAAATAATCCAAAGATGTCAATTTTATACTCTGATACTGGAGGTACATAAATGTTGGGAAGTAATTTTTTTTTTCACAAACAAGTCTCTACTTTCTTATCCCTAATATCGTTCTGTAAAACAACACTTTGTATTTCCCGTCTTTCTCTACCTCAGTGAAACAGTAAGTATTTTACGTGGGAATACGTGGTTCGCATAATATTAACAGTGCAATTTAGTTGAAAAAAAGGTACTTCTATTTTTTTCTTTCCTACTAACAGGCAATAAAGGTAAAATGCGTAACTTTACTCTCTGTATATCGAATTTTCGAATTTCCTACGATGGCATAATATAACACCTAGCCGTATGGAAGGCCGTTTCGTGCTCCATACGCAACGGTTATGTCGTTCATCCAGGTTTCCCGATCAGGGAGGCGTGGAAAGTTCGGCACTAAGGCGAGAAGGAGCGGCCCACTATCCTACGGGCCACCCTCCGCCATTTTGTCGGCGGCTATGGCGTAGGTTAACGGCGATAGTAGGCAAACGGTTCTTACATGTATTGATGGCATTTATATATAGTCTGTGGGAGGATCTTACTAAAATAAATCGTACAGTTATTTGTCATACGGTGCAATATCTATTTTCACTTTTATTCTACCTTCCATACATTCATTTAATTCAATTTATCTAATAATAATTTTCAGTTTTATTCAATCAAATATTTAAACTGTAAATTGTTAACCTGGACTAAAATAAGAATGAATTTTCTATCTATAAAAGAAAAGAAAAATAAAAGCACCGGAATAAGATTAGGCCTTTTTAGTTCTAGTGTAATATCATTGTTTGCTGATAAACAAAAAGGAAAATCCCCGGTGACCGCCAAGTTTACCATCCTGCTATCGGTAAACTTTTACGTCCAGGAAAGTAATTATACCATTATCTTCTACCTCCACTGTGAAGCGTATTTAACTGTGAGTGAAAGCGGCCATTGTAGGTTACGATTAAAATTAGTTTTCCTTCTGTATAGTCTGAACAAATACTTGATTTATATATTTATTAATATTTATCATATTCCAAAGGAACGAATCGAGGAGCAAGTCTCCTTGGTCTTGGAATGAGAGAGTACAGCATATTGTACCAAAGGAGTAGTGACTGATTAATATGAAAAGTATAGCAATCCTAAGCACAAGACTAAGGAACAATGTACTACAGAAATTAACTTACTTTCCTAATTCTTCTGGGATATAGAATATAAAAAGTGAGCCATAAGGGAATTTTACATTTTAGCCTTGAAAGTACGTGGATTACTATGAAGCTGCTTGAATTCTTGTAAGAGTTTATTAAAAATGGACGTAGAAGAATGCGGCATACTTTTCTACATAAGGGGTCAAGGATAAGTGATTCAAATGCAGATTGAATGAGCACCACAAAATACTGTTGGCCAGCACCTTCTACTCCATTGACGAATCTCTGAATAGTAACAAATAACTTATATGCCTGTATTGATAGAATTAGTATTATTGTATCAACTTTATTCCACATCCACAAGAAACTCCTCAGTAGGGATCTATGGAAGGAACGATTAATGTAATCTAATATTAATATGAATAAATAATCCCTGAGACGGATTTTCGTCTCAAATATGTCAAAGACATTATTGATAGATGTGAAGCATTGAATTAAAATTTGTGGTGCGGCCGGGAATCGAACCCGGACCTCCATGCTTACTAGGCAGACGTCTATTTGTGGCCAACTCCTTGTATTCCATTGATGAATCTCTGAATAGAAACGAATGACATATGTGTCTGTATTGATACATTAGTATTATTCAAATTCAAATGTTTGTTAAGCTTATGGGACTGAACTATGGGGTCATCAGTCCCTAAACTTACAAACTACCTATCAACTACCTTATACCAAGGACGGCACAAACATCCATGCCCTAGGGGGGATTCGAACCTCTGACCGTAGTGGCCGTGCAGACCGCGACTGTAGACCCTCAGTCCCCTCGGCCACCGCGGCCACCGCGGCCGGCTTAGTATTATTGTATCATCTATATATTCACACCCACCCACCCACCCACCCACCCACACACACACACACACACACACACACACACACACACACATATATATATATATATATATATATATATATATATATATATATATATATATTTCCACATCCACTAGAATGTCCTCAGTATTGATCCATGGGAGGAACAATTAAAGTAATCTAATATTTTCCTCCCTTTTTATTCTTGAGACTGTATGTAGCATTTTTTGTCAATATGTGCATGAAAGTAATTTAAAATTAAGATTGATTTCAAAACTCTGTACTTTTGTTTAAATTTTGTTCTAAGAAATGTATTTTCGGAGCTTAATACCTGTACAAAGTGCTTCCTAGTGACACTGTAGATGAGACGGTGTGTTTTGGACGACTTAGGTTTCATCGGCGGGTGAAGAGTGCGGCAGAGAGGGAGGAGGGCCGCGGCGCCTGGGAAGTAGACGGATGGTCCGCGGCTGCGGCCTGGCCTGGCCTGGCCGGGCCGGTCCACTTTATGCCCGCCCATAAATCTGCCGGCGCCTTCCCTGCGGCCGCTTTGCATTCCGCCTGGAATGCCGGCTGTCTCCCAGCCTGCGGCTCCCAACACCACCGGCTGCGCTGCCGACCCCACCGCCCTCCGGATGGACTTCTTTCGTCTGAGCTTAAAACACAGGGTCGTACTTTTAACCAGTAACCCGCACAGGGTGAGAAACTGCTCAGGGCAATTAGGGGATCAGCTGAGTTATCACACACAATATAACATAGCTATTCGTATAACTGTCATTTGTGTGTGATGCAGTACGATATTTAGATACCTAGTGTAAGGTGGTACAATTTCGATATAGGTACAATTCCGATCAACATAATTTGTCACTCTCGTAGTGTTGGTAGCACTTGCCTTTGTGTGGCGTTGTAGTGTACCAGGTTTCTGCAGCTCGTCCTGTCTATTTCAAGAATACACCACTTTCCGCTACGGAGATATTTTTTTTCTGTTAAGAGGCACGTGCATCAACTTCGTCTGAGAGAGCTCTTTTTCTGTTGGATATCAATGTCATTCCTACGGCTGCGATAAAATTTTGCACATTTGACGTTGAAAGCAAATGCCTTTATAAAGCTACTGGGTCTAAAATACATATGATTTAAATTAGTATGATTTATATTAAGAGGTAAGTGATACCAAGTTTACCGGGTCATGTAGTAACAAATAAATGTCAGGTCTTGTTCCGAATTTACAGACACTTGGCGGCCTTTCAGTCCATGTAGTGTACGTATCGGACATTGATGTTCGGGTCGATCCGGAGGTTTGCATGGATGTCCAAAAGGGCAAGACAACCTCTCAACAATAGCGTGAATTTGGAGTTCGACTCACGATGAGGTACACATTTTCATACGTCACCCAGAAGCATGAAAAACTAATGCGTAATCATATTCCCAGCTACAAATAAATCTCACGTACATTAGAATTTGAGTATAGAGATAACCAAACAAAAATAAATATGACGCACAACCTAAAAAGGCTGAACTGCTCTCTTTATACGTCTACTGGTTTTGCAGGAATTTTGCCAGTCCCAGGTCATGTGGGACTTGGCTTTCAAGTGGTCTTTTGTTTCCCATTCGATTCAGCAGAGTTGGAGTGGTCTACCTGCAGAAGTCTCTGAATCTTTATCGTGCTGGAAAGTACATTTAACCTTATCGTATTAACAGTACATTGTCTAATCATAGAAAATCTAGGCTTCCAGTCGGTCATCAAATATTAGATTAGGCACCTGCCAGTCATCGCCACGTGAGCCTTTGAAGACTAATGAGTACGTCCTCCGTTCCGCAATATAAAGCAACATTTTGCGTTTTCCGCACATGCGTCATAATACGACTGTTTTTTAGGTAAGTTCCGTTTTGTTGTAGACACTAGTAGTTTGCGCACTTACCGCAACTAGCGCTTGCGTCGTGTACCGGCAAGCCTTGGGAACAACTGTGCTCAGTTTCAGCTCTGTAGCTAACCTGCACGGTTCTGTTCTGTACTTTCATAATGTTTAAGACTACCAACTCGCCAGCCAAGTATGAGGTTCGCTCAGTGATATGGTTTTTGTCACCAAGGAAGCTGTCTGCTGCAGAAATTCATCGACAGATTTGCGAAGGGTACGGTGATACTGTTATGAGTAAAGGCAAAGTGCTTAAGTGGGTACAAGAATTTAAAAATGACTGCGAAACGTCCATGATGAGGACCGCTGCGGTCGCCCATGTTTCTGAAGTGGGGGAATAAAAACAGTCATCACTAACACCAATATACCATATTCAGGAAAATTATCTACCCAAATAGCCAGAATTTTCAAATCATGTAAACACAGAACATCATTTTATATAAGAGGCACTGCAGCTAACATCCTATTCAACAGCGAAGGCACAAGGGATGCATTAAGTAACAGTGGGGTTTACAAAATCACATTCAAAGACAGCAGTAAACTGTATATCAGTCAAACGGGCAGGGCAATTGAAATTAGACAGACTGAACATGAACGTAGCTGGAGATTACCGAAAGCAGACTCCACCTTTGCTGATCACGTTCTAAAAGAAGGACACAACTACCAGGTCCACACAGAAGTGCTTCACATAGCCAACAAAGGCTGGAAACTAAACCTGTTTGAAGCACTGGAAATAAACAAACATTTAGCCAAAAATCCCCAGCTAGTGCTAAATGACCAGGTACAGTTGAAAGCATCCCCACTATTAAGCTTCACATTATGTAAACAAAACAGCTACCTACCACAGACTATCTTAATGTCACAAGCAGAGTCCCCATTCCTACACTGTTTACTTTTAGACTTTAAGATAAAACAATATATATAAAAAATTACACAGTAATATGAAATATAATTGAAATATCTGAATCTTGCCAGATGCTGTCAAATAAGTAAATTGTAAAATCAGTGTAGAAAAAGAATTTAATGTACCCCTTAAGTTATGATCTCAACATATGCTACAGTGTCAATAATGTTAACATAATTTTTAATTCATTAATATTTGATATGTAATGTGTTTCACCCTGTTCACTCGCAAATTACAATGTAAAAATGTTAAGGAGGCCACTGATTACGTGAACATAATAAGCCGAAAACTAGTTAGTAAATAAACAAAAAAATAATAGAACAGAAACAGTTTGATTGTTTTTAACGTTAAATATGGAATCGTTCTACCAAGAAGCGACGGAAGAATCCATTTATAATACTGACTTTCTGATCACCCGGTTTATCGTTAGAGGCCCGGCTACTTCAATTGCACACGGTATAAGAAAGCATCTGGTTCAAGATCGTTACTCGGGAAAGTGGTATTCTGTAATGCAATGGTAATTCGAAGAAGATTCTTATCAGATTGAATATTATGAATCAATCGTTCTGTTGTTCATAAAATAACCATCCAGTGCAGTTCCTCCTCTGTGGTTAATACGTTCTTGTACGAACTAATGTCAATAAATCAATCATCCTTAAACTGAACATTTCGTTGCCAACATTACTACTCTACGCCGCTGACACCGTAAGTGAAATGTTGCCGAGCAACCAGTAACAGAGGCTGAGGGGAACATTCTTTTGTGTTTACAATTTGTCAGATAATTTGTGCTTGCTCTCTGGTTGACAGCTTGTCCTGGGAGTAAATTAATTATCCTCATTAAAACAACATTCATTTGCCAACATTAGCAAACTACTCCGCCCCGTTAGTTAAAATTTCATCATTACCTCAAAAATGTAAATGTGACGAGTGACGAAATTACATCTGTGTATCCACATCTGTAACGTTTGTGTTATCCAGTATCACAAAAAATTCTTTGCACGGTGGAGGACTATTGTTTTTCACTCAGGGAACCGATTTGTTCACGGTACATCAAGTCGTTGAGTGGCAGGGTCGTCCTCCCAGTCGTTCGACTTCATAGGCGACATTGTAAGCGACTCCGCTGCGCTCCGCTTGGTAATACTCTGTATATAACAGAGGACACAGCGTAGACTACCACCGAGAGAGATCTCAACAGCTTGCAACGCGTAATATCTTCAAATAAAAGTCAATATTCCGATTGACTGATTAAATGAATGACTCATCTTTGCCCAGCCGAAACCACCGATGATAAAAACTTTTGGCCGAGGTGACTGAGGCGCTCCAGTCACGGTCAGCACGGCCACTACGATCGGGGGCTCGAATCCCCCCTCGGGCATGGATATTTGTGCCGTCCTAGTTCGTAAGTAGTTCATAAGTAGTTTGTAAGTTTAGGGACTGATGACCCCGTAGTTAAGTCCCATAAGCTTAAGAAACATTTGAACATTTGATAAAAACTTTAAACTCGCAGAGGGTGTTCATATTATACCTTTGGCGTCAATTAAGAAGCGATTTTTCAATATTCTGTCCCGAAGGTTGGGAAATTGGAGATAAAAGTTTTTTGAAAATGCGGTGTTATCCAGTCAGTTTTAAAGATAGACGTACATAAATTTGTATGTGGATTCATGGTTGGAATAAATTTAAAAAAGGGCGTCTTTCAGCATTTTATGAAAATCAGCCATGAAGGGGGTGAAATAGGGGATCAATAGATGTTTGAAAAATGCTGCTATTAAGCCAGTTTTGAAGCATGAACTACTAGAGTTGGTATTTGTAGTCTTGGTTACAATTTAAAAAGTACGTGTATAACTCCCTTCTCCCTCTTTATCATTGCCTAACCTTCCTGTATCTCGTCTTAGAAATCTATCTTAGGACGATATTTAGTCTTATGTTCAAAATCTTATAGCTTTGAAAGTTCTTGAGCAAATACTTTCAAATATTGATACAGCGTACTACCGTATTACACGCATGTTTTTGCATACCTATTTTTTAAATATATATCACATACGAATTTATATGATTTTACAATCTGGAAAAATAGTTGCCAAAACTAGCAAAAGTGCCATATATATATGTATCATGATAAATAAATAAGAATCTAAAAAACTTACTGTGTATCAGTGCAACTTTGTTACAAATTTAGAGCTCAATCGATGAAGAACGTTTTGAGATTTTCAAAAACACACAAACCATCACAACATTTTTATATTTAGAGATAAGGTAACTGGTTTTAATATTATACTAGGATCATCCTTACACCGATTTGTCTGTAAAATAAGAAACAAGTTGGTAAGGAGGGTAAAAGTTACAACAAATAAGAGCTACAGTATTTTACATGAATGAACAAGGAAACTAAATAAAACAGAGACGATGAACATGTGGCAACTGCAAAACTGATATCTTTTATACGACTTACTGTAGTGCATATCTGCTCTTTTACTACCTTCCTTTTACATTTTGTTATTTTTTATTTAATCATTAATATGCCGTTTGTTACAACTTAAAATGCCAGAATATGTGTCACAGCACATATATTTTAACACTTTGTTCAATTATTGTTTTCATTGATTAGCAATAAGTTACTTTTAAAAGTATATTTACCCGCTACATACGCCGAAATGTAATCCTCTTACCCTTGTACATGCAAGCTCCAGTCATCCCTGCAGTCGTTGCGGTTCTCCATGGTGTCGGACGGCGTTCCATGGTCATTATATCTCTGGCGCATTATCTGTTTCGCCACTGTCGTAACGTATCGACGCAGCCGTATCCACGGCAATCATTTGGGCGCTACAATTTATCTTTGATTCAGACTCTGCTTCGATCTATTTTATCGTTATCAACTACCAACATATGACATGTACAGCTTAGGCAGCGAATTTCTTTTTACTGTTAAATACATTGGTAATTTCCAAGAATCCTTGCAATCGAAAGTATATCGGCCTGAAACGATATATATCCAACATCAACCTCTAAATCGATTACGGGGGCATTGATGCATTAGATGACAATATACGAATGTTAACGAACGTATAATTATATACAAATAGTTTTGACGAGTGGTAATGCGAAGCTCCGGTTACGTGCATATTTTACAGCAGAATCGTGACATATCCATATAGGAAATAGCTCAATGTTTTTTTTTTATGAATTTCAGTGTAAATGTCACTGTTCCAACAGTCATTGACGTAATTTGAAGCTACGTATCTACCTAACAACATATTCGGAAATCGTGTATTTTCGAAGAAAATTGTTGAATGTTTCTGATAATATACATTGTAATATAATTTGAAATACGCGTTAGGTATCCATACAATATTTACTTCTGAGATGAGTGAGGTCAGAAGATCAAAAATTTTATTTGTATCCACAGTTTTCCTTTCTCTTTACGTAGCTTTGACTATGAAGTCTTTTAAATCGTAAGAAATAAACACAAACTTCACTGTTGCTCACGACCATAGAAACCAATAAAATACGTTTTCATGACTACGAAGAAAAAAACATACTTCATAAATCGTGCATAATCAGCTCCGTAATTGGTTTAGAGTTGCGAATTCATTATATAACATTTCAGGCAGAACTACTCCGATTGCAAACATTCTTAGAAATTACCATTACTTTTAATTTATCTTTACTAATGACTACATTTTGTACTTAACAAAATGTCTTTCTTCATCAATAATGTGTTATTATTAACAGCCGACATGGTCGGAATGGGAGAGCGATCTATCAAATTATAAGAACAATGCTTCACAGGGAAGACAGCCTATATCGCGTATTTATAAATTATTTATTGTCACTAATTTCGACAAACTTGCTGTCATTTTCGAACATAAAACAATGTTTTCAAATATTTTGTATTATGTTCGAAAATGACAACACTTTTGTCGAAACTTGTCACAATAAATAACTTATAAATACGCGATCTAGGCTGTCTTCCATGTGAAGCATTATTCTCATGTTTGTTTATACTTTTATCTTATCTTTTACGCACGTAACTACTATATGACATTGGTTCCCGATCTGCTAATGCTGCAGGCGACGGGCGGAGATTAAGCTTTATAACCAGCAGCGTTCTCTCGCTATTTTGCAGTTGCCACATGTTGATCGTCTCAGCATCAACACGAGGTATACTACTTTATTCAGTTTTGTTGTTCATTCATGTAAAACATAGTAACTATTATTCGTGTTACTTGCTTTCCTCCATAGCATATTGTCTTTTATTTTAAAGACAAGTCGGTCTGAGGATGATGTTAGTATAACATCGAAACCGGACACCTTAATTTAAGATAAAGTGTAACTTTTTTTTCCGAATAGACTGATATTTTCATATTGAAACTTTATATCTTTTCACTGATTTCCAAAAGCAAACAATGTTTTCCAAACTCATTAATTCGTATTGATCCTTCTCGGCTGACAGACCCTCTTACATGTGCTGCAGTAGCTTTACGACCTGCCACTACTTCCCTTAAAATATGACGATCTCGGCGGACGTCTGTACTGGATGGACGTTGAGGCCTTCCTCTACGAATGTGATAATCTTCACATGATCGATTGGAACCAGGATTGTTGTGTAACAAACGCAGCACATGCAATTTATATGACGATTCTTCGAAAGGACTTGCCACCACTAGTGCGGTTGGTTGTAGGAAGCCCGAGTAACGCTCCGTCCCACAGCGCCCGTTTGCTTCACACTGTGATATCACACTCGGCATTATGGCTCTAAGCATTCTCCACTAAGGGTACAGACAAATAGGGCTCTGGCTACGTTATCTGTCGGTGGACGACGTTGAGACCATTATCAGTTCATCTACCATGTCTGAGGTGGCACATCAGAGGATCATATTCGACTAGGTCTTTTTTTACGGCAGTGTATATGGTGTCCCTTTTTTCGTTCGTAGGGGTCAACTTATTAGGTAGGGCGAATTTGCCTTTTGGCCCACTTTAGGTTACGGTAGTAACACTGAAACTGGGCCATTGGGATCGCTTTTTGACAGCTCGAAATGTAAATTAAAATAACGTCTTAACCGTTCAAGTGACGCGAAAACTATTTTCTAGAGGAGAAATTTCTCTACAACTTTGCTCTCCTATTTTATTTTATTTATTTATTTATTTTTCATATCTCGCATCGTTTCGAATATTTGCGAAAATAACAGTGATTTGACGATGTGTGTCTGTCTGTCTGTAGTAAAGTATTCCTATTCTCTTAATCGACCGTTTAACCGATCGCAACCAAATTGTACAGACATAATTGCTGACCACCAGTGAGCAGAAACTCGTTTATTCAGATATTTCGGACAAGAAATAGGTTAGTAATACTAGAAAAAGTCAATTCTTCATTCCATTTTGACAACAGGAGTTTGCAAATAAACCGCTCAACTATCACGCAAATTGAACGAACGAATTTCTACAGGGGAAAATTCTTTACAACGTTCATGTGTTCTATCTCTCCCTTTTTTTATTTATTTATTTTTTGTAACTCGCACCGATACTGAGATATTTGCAAAAATAACGGTGATTTGAACCCGTCACTTGATATTACGTAAACCAGGCGTTAGTAAATGCCACGTGATATTACTCGACCAGAATTCTCTCTGGCATATGCCACCTTGCTTCCTGTATTTTGTGATTTTCTTATTACAACTTACACGATGTCGTTTCAAAGAAGTGGCGGACTGAAAAATTATCACAAACACGTCATCACAGTACAACAAATTGTAATCTAGTATCTAAAATATTTTAGCTGTTAGCAACTTCCATCAATAGTATGACAATTAAGGGTCAATGTCGTAGTTGTTAGCCGTGCTGTAGTGGGTAGCGCGTCGTGTTATGATGCATGTGGTCGGTAGTTCGAAACTCGCAACTTTTATTTTTCGCCTTGGCTTCTAAACTGCTTTCCGACACTCTTTTGAATTAAACAGAGCTATGTTTTGCAATGTTCGGAGTTGTGCAGATGCAGAAGTGCTAAGATGTGCGTTAGTTCTATTTCTCGAACAGAATCATCTGTTGACCCAAGGTCAACACGGATTTAGAAAATATCGTTCATGCGAAACACAACTAGCTCTTTACTCACACGAAGTGGTGACTGCTATCGACAAGGGTTCTCAAATCGATTCCGTATTTCTTGATTTCCAGAAGGCTTTTGACACCATACCTCACAAACGGTTTTTAATCAAATTGCATAGTTATGGTATATCGCACAAAATTTGCGACAGCATAGGGGATTTTCTGTCAAAGAGGACACAGGTCGTAGTAATCGATGGTAAGGCATCGACTAAAAGAGAGATGATATCAGGCGTTCCACAGGGCAGTGTTATTGGTCCTCTGTTGTTCCTTATTTACATAAATTATTTAGGGGAAAATCTAAGTAGCTGTCTTAGGTTGTTTGCAGATGACGCCGTCATTTACCGTCTTGTAAAATCATCTGAACACCAAAGCCAACTGCAGAACGATCTGAATAAGATATCACCATGGTGTAAAAATTGGCAATTGACTCCAAATAATGAAAAGTGTGAAGTCGTCCACATGAGTACGAAAAGAAATCCGTTAAACTTTATTTACAAGATGACTCAATCAAACGTAAAATACCTAGGAATTACTATCATGTCAGACTTAAACTGGAAAGAACACACAGAAAATGTCGTAGGAATGGCGAACCAGAGACTGCGTTTTATTGGCACAACCCTTAAAACATGCAACAGAACTACTAAAGAAACTGCATACACCACGCTTGTCCGTCCTTTTTTGGAGTATTGCTGCCCTGTGTTCGATTCTTATCAGCTGGGTTTGACGGATGACATCGAAAGAGTCCAAAGAAGGGCAGCACATTTTGTATTGTCACGGTACAGGCGAGGTAGCATTACGGAAATTATACAGGATCTGGAATGAGAATCATTACTACAACGGCGCTTGTCGCTGCGGCGTGGGCCGCTTACGAAACTCCAATCTCCAAAATTATCCTCCGAATGCGAAAATATATTGTTGACTCCCACTTACATAGGTAGAAACGGTCATCAGAATAAAATACGAGAAGTCAGAGCTCGAATGGAGAGATTCAGGGGTTCTTTCTTCCCGCGCACTATTCGAGAATGGAATGGAAGATAAATAGTATAAAGGTGGTTCGCTGAACCCTCTGCCAGGCACTTACAAGTGATTTGCAGAGTATCCCATAGAGATGTAGATGTAGAATAAAATACGTAACAACCCACTGAAAAATTGTCTTCTGAAGCATTTGCACAACAACGGGGTGAATACAATGATAATGAATTGCTAAAGAACGTGCTGATACTGTAATTTCATATATAAATGGAGTCCGAGATTTTTGTGGAAAACTCTCGTTCCCCTAATGAAACGAAAGGGAAGTGTATACATTGCAACAAATTACCCATTTTCTTTTTTTAGCCCACTTTAGGTTACGGTAGTAACACTAAAATGGATCCTTCGCGATTGCCTTTTGACAGCTCGAAATTTAAACCAAATAGTGCCTTAATCGTTCACTTCTAAACTAATTAGTAGAGGAAAAAAATTTGCTAGAACTTTGCTCTCGTATCTGTTTTGACAACTTAAGGTCACGGCAGTAATACTAAAAGTGTGCCTTTGGTATCACCTTCTGACAGATCAAAATTGAAATGAAAATAACGTCTTAACCGTACAACTGACACGACCATTGAATAAATGAATTTGTAGAGGTGAATATTCTCCACAATTTTGCGCTGTTATGTATTTATCATATCTCGCATCGTTTCAGTGATATTTGCAATATTGACGACAATTTCACACTGTCTGTCCGTAATGTAATCCCACTTTTTACGTCGCGTCGTTCAACCGATCGCCACCAAAGTTAACACATGTAATTTTTTACTGCAAGCGACTAGAACCTTCCTATTTTCACCCTTTCTCATCGATTTAGGACAAAAAATAGGTTAGTAACACTAAAAATAGAACATTTTTGATGGCATTTGACAACAAGAAGTTTATTTTCAAGAGACGTCGAGCTAGGGCGGTTCTTATTTATTTATATTAACGAAGGGATTTCTTGGTTCTTGCCCTCATTTGGAGTTTCTTAATGTCAGCATTTTCTTATTTTACGTTGTAAGTCAGCTGGGGTCCTACTTATGACTGTCGTGGCGGTTCCCCGCCGGTGGCGCTGTACCTGTTGTTACGATCTTTGCCGAGAGCGTCGCGATCGGTCGGCACCGGTGGTAATGAGTGGAGACTTGGTTGGGCGGCGGGACGGCAGGCATTCGTTGACTGCGGGGGCCCTTCAGAAGTAACCATAGTCTTTTGTGGCAGCGTAATTCACCCCCTCCCATGCCAAAGTTAGATTAAACCTTGAATAGTGTAGATCAGTCTTTTCCAACTTTTTGGAATACGCGACCCCCTATCAAGTAGAAGTATTCTCTGGACTCTCTTCCCCGAACTGAAAAACAACTACATGTGTGATTTCAAAGGCAACAGGCAACATTCTTGTGAGGAAAAAAGTACAGTATTATACATTATGTGATAAAGTTTTAATTTATTTTTCGAAATCGAGTACATTATCCTAATTCTGACAAAAAATATTTTATATAAATGTGGCGTCTGTTCCGAAAGAACAGACATCACTTCTGATCCTGCAGTTCTACAAAAAACAATGTTTGTAGATTCAAATTCAAATGTTCAAATGTTTGTAGAACTTACGGGACTTAACTGCGGTTTCATCAGTCCCTAAACTCACAAACTACTTATGAACTACCTTATACTAAAGACAGCACAAACATCCATACCCGAGGGGGGGATTCGAACCCCCAACAAGGAACGACCTCGCTCATCGGAGTATAGCGCCTCAATGCGTTCGGTCGCTCCGCTGCGGAGGGGGGGGGGGGGCTTCCTGTTCATGTATGTTCATGTATCTCGAACTTGGAGATCACGTAAAACTCTTTGCCGACTGCTTTCTGAACCTGACCTGGAAGGTTGCACTCATCTCCGACCTTGCTGTCACTTCTCGTTACATCTGCAGCAGCATTTTCTCGGAAGCGTGCTCCATCGAAGTATCTCGAGTTCACTCCAGTTTGGTGCCGTCCGTGATGACTTGAGGAGAGAGTCATTCATTGCCACTGTGAATAGCCTGAGTGCCGTTACCCGCTTAAACATGGTGCTACCATTGTGCTCTAGTGCTCACGGCTTGCCCATACAGTTACTGCCTGTGCTCATTGTGTTGGGTCTATATATGTGCATTGTCCGACAATTGAACCCCGGCGGTGGTTGGCTTGCTGTCCTCAACTTCAGTGTAGTATTTAAGGTGTCAAACGTGTGTTCATGAACTTTCTTGTTCTGAGCACGTTTATTTAAGTAAACTAAATTATGATTATTCCGCGTCCTGTCGTAATAGTGGTAGGTCAGCATTTAATATATTTGATTGTATCAGGTTTGTTAGTCTGGGGCGTTTGTCTGGCTCGGTGCCGCTTCGTAGTTCATTAACTGCCCGGTCGCGGTTGTACAGTAGGAAGTTTGATTTTCCGGTCGCAAGTGGCTCTTGCATCGTTGCTGTAGTTTGACAGTAAATTTCCTGTCAATTTCGTGTGTCCAATCTGTGGCATAGCCTATCCCCCCCCCCCCTCCATCCCACCATTTCTTCCTACCCTGATGTTGCTCACCAGGACTGGTGAATGTTTAGCATCCGACCTTGGTTCAACAAATCACTTGAGCTTGGTATAACACTATTATGTCTCATAATTGTAATTCACTGTAACGGTTGATGCAATTGAGAGAGATAGTGTCGTTGCCAAGCCTGTTCTGGACATGTTGTGACGTTTGCATTAAATTTTAAGGAGAACTACTGTTAAGTGCCTTTCTGTACACCTTGTAAGTCTCCTTTTTATCTCGAGAAGCCCGACTGCTGAATTACTCGTTAATCTAGAATTTCTGTTAATTTTATAGTACCCTTCGGTGAACTTGTCTTAACAACGGTATTTCTGTAAACGTTTGCCCAAGCCTTCCTGTAATTTCCTTTACAATGTTAAGCTGCCCTTTCTCTTGAATTACCTGTTATTTGTATTAATTAGCTCTTGCCTTCTTATGCAACAGTTAATACTACTGTTACGTCACATTTTGACCGAGCTTTTGGTAATATCAATTATAACGCTGCCCTCTTGATTCTCAGGCAGTCCTACTGTTATATCACCTGTTATTTTAGTGTAGTGTCTGTTAGCTTGTGTTTGCTGCAACTCTCTTCATTATGGCCTCTTGATTGCGTCATTATTCAAATAAGGATTTCAAGTAACATAACCGGGTACTTACCCTTATAACCAATTTATTGTTAATGTAAGAGTAAATGTTAAGGGCATCATTATACACTCTGGTAGTGTACCTCTTAAATGGATAAGCAGGTCTGCCTACTTCCAAATTAATCAAATATTGAACCCAGCCTAAAAAGCTGTTGTAGGCCATTTTATTTCCGATTGATATATATACCAGGCTAATGTTTTTCTATAGCTGTTTAATTACTTAAATAGCCAACAACTGTTCCCTTGCCTCGAAATTTGAATGATTTTTTATTCATTTTAGGGAGTGTTCTTCTTGTATACCTTGTTCAAAATCAAATGTTTCTGAAGCTTATAGGACTTAACTACAGGCTCATCAGTCCCTAAACTTACAAACTGCTTACGAACTAACGTATTCCAAAAACGACACAAACATCCATGTCAGAGGGAGAATTCCAACGTCCGACGCGGGAGGCCGCGCAATCCGCAATGTGTATACCTTGTCCGCTATTACTGTTAACATTTTCTTATTACATTCCTGAATAAATTAAAGTCTGATTCTGGAGCAGTGACCATATGCCTTACCCTCTAAACCATTCCTTTCCTCGGTCTTTCAGAAATTTAAATGTATTAATTATCTAAATTTAACTAATTGTCGCTGTTAAGTAGTGTTAAAAGTTTTCCCACCATCTCAGATTCCTTAACTATTGATCTGAGCCGAAAATTGAAGAGGAGAAGATTCTCAATTATTTTGCTCTGTTCTCGAACTCTTTCAGAAATATTTAAAAATAACGGCGATATCACTGTCACTTGATTTTACGTAAATGAGTACATGCAAAAAAAAAAAAAAAAAAAAAAAAAAAAAAAAAAAAAAAAAAAAAATTAGAAATAGGACAAACTACCACGGCAAGACACATGATGATGAAAATATGCGAGAGATACTAAAATAGTAGCACTAATGGTACAAAAAATCGTCTGAAATGAACGGTAGAGGCGTTATTAGCAATTAAAATTACTGCTTTTAAAGGCCATCACAAAATGACTATTTTCAGTGTTACTTACATATTTTTGAACAAAACATTTGATAAATTTAGGTCCTAACTGCTGGAGGCCAACAATTATGTCTGTTAAATTTGTGAGTCGATCGGCTGAACGGCGCGACCTAAAATGTGGAAACACCTCATAGACAGACAGTGTCAAATCGCCGTTATTTTCGAAAATATCTCTCAAAGAGTATGTTTGTCAGAACTAAAGTCAAATATAAAATAAAATAGGCTGTTTGTTAAGAAACGATCAGAAAGAGTATTACGTGATGAATTTATTGATATTGTCGTAATAGTAGAGTCGTAATAGTACCGTCCATCATATTTATTATATTTGTTCGAAATGTTTGCAAAAATCATAAAACTATTGGAAAACATAAAGTCGGACGTAAAAATATGCCAGTTCGATTTTTACCGACCGCATTCCCCTGGTGACATTGCGAGGTTTTAAAAATTCTTTTTTTAGTGTAAATAAATGGTGCTTCATTACGTCGAATTTATTAAAAAAAATTCTTTTATGTATCCTTAGAGAAACAATTGAGGGGTTACTGTTGTAACTATGCGAGGACTGCATAAAAGGAATACTTTTCATTGTACTGTATTTAGCAGTAATTTACTTAAATCATCCCAGTTATTTTGCAGTCATACGCTGTTTCTTGCGGGAAAAATTTAGTGAGATATGATGTCATTCTCCTCCACATGGAATTTTGTGAGATTTGTTGAGTTTCGCAACGGCACCTCCCACCCCCCCCCCCCCGAAAAAAATAAATAAATGAACTAACGTAACTAATGGACACCATAAGGGCCGAAAGAAAGAAACTGAGTTGCGTTGCTTTGCACCTAATAAGGCAGTCACAGATCTTGACAAGTTCCTTGAGGCTCCTTTATGAACTGTGTCCAGGTGGCTTAGTGGGTACAGCATCTGACTCGTAAGCAGAAGACTCATCTACTATCATCGGTTTTAGATGAAACCTCCTGACGCATCAGTGAATGTAATTCAGTGTCCACAATAAGCAGCTAAATTGGTCGTGACATCCTTGATTGCTTCAAACTATCATTTGAATTTCTGTCGAAGCAAAGATTTCTTGATATTTTCACAGGTATGTAGACGGTTAGTTGTAATTCCAATTCATTATTTTCACAATACATGTTATAGTAAGCTTGTTGTAGTACGATTTAATTCTACTACCGCAGTGTCAGAATCATCTGTGCGAGGCTTGTTACAGACGTTTTGTCTCTGGAGCCTATTAACGCTTTGAGTAGGAATGGCGGATCCCGTCGACACAGCTGAATGCAATTTGGCTCTCCGATATCAATGCCTTTTACCTCCCGTCTCCACCCCGTAACGGCGGCGGGCACATAAACGAGCAGCCCTACCCAATTATGCCCTCAGCAGAACGGCTGGAGATGACAGAGGGAGCCTTTGCCCCGCCCGTGTTCTGTAGCGGCGGGGCGCCGTGTGTAACTGGCTGCATAAGCGGCAGGGGGTCAGAGGTCCGCAGCCGTCAATTACATCACACAGCACGGTGATTGGTGTCGCGGCGCGGCGCATCTGCATGCCGCCATCGGCGACGAAATATCGACTGTGGCAGGTCGACGTCGAGAGCGATCAGCGAGTGCGGTCCGACGCAGGCCCCGCCGTCGTAATCGATACCGTGATGGAACCGGAAACCACTTCAACGTTCAGCACCGCCCGCGCCGTCAGCGTAAGTGCGTTATCGCATGCGTGCGAAACTCGCAGCTGTGACAGCCTGCTGCATATGTGTGTGTGCGAGCGTCTGTGTTTGTGTGTGAGTGTGTGATGGACGGCAAGTAATCCCCCGGGGCAGTGGACGCTGAAACCCCTGCAGCTACCGTGACACGACAGGGAGACCGGTCGTGACGTGTTGCCCAAAGAACCATGAAATATTTTATGACCGAGGTAGTCCATAAAACAACTGAAACACCACTCGTACTCCGTGAGAGCACACAATACTGGACTCGCGAGCAACATGGGAGAGGGAACTAAAGCTGAACACAAGAGAGACGGAGGTAGTTCGTTCGCTGTTAACTGTGGGGAACTTTGTAACAGTCTAAAGGCTACCTCCCAACATTGTGAAGTAATCGTGTAATCGTCACGCTGCTTTAGACCTATGTACACGCTATATTCGAATGTAAAAAGGTTTCATAATACTAGTCACGAAATTTCTATATTGCCGTGGTAGAAGTTCTTACTCAGTTTTGATTCATGTACCGTACTTAAGATAAATTCTTAATTTCAACGTTTCTTTTCTAATAATAATAATAATAATAAAAAATAAAAGAATACCAATGGTTTATTCCATTTCGTTTTATTGGTACCGGGTGCGGCAACTCTATATTTAGATATTGAAGTTTGCACCACATAGACAACACAGACATAAGCAAATTGCTTGACACTGGACCGTGTTATACAGTATCATATTATTAAAATAATTGCATAAGATGTAATGGGGAAAAAAGCGTTTCTAAAGAAACGAAACCTTTTAACATCCAATACTAATTTAAATGTTAGAAAGTCCTTTCTGAAAACATTTGTCTGGAGTGTAGCATTGTATGGAAGTGAAACGTGGATGATAAGGAGTTCAGATAAAAAGATGATAGAAGCTTTTGAAATGTGGTGCTACAGACGAATGATGAAAATTAGATGGGTAGATCACGCAACTAATGAGGAGGTGCTTAACCGAATTGGGGAGAAAAGGAGTTTCTGGCATACACTGACTAATATAAGGGATAGATTGGTTGGACACATTCTGAGCCGTCAAGGATTTGTCAACTTAGCATTAGAAGGAAGCGTGTGGGGTAAAAATCGTAGAGGGAGACCGAGGGGCGAATATAGTAAGCAGATTCAAAAGGATGTAGGTTGCCGAACGTATTCTCAGATGAAGAGACTTGCACCGGACAGGGTAGCGTGGAGAGATGCATCAAACCAGTCTGCGGACTGAAGACCACAACAACAACAACATAAGATGTAAGATTTAAATGGTTCTTAATAATAATTCGTAACATTTTACTACCAGTCTGGGAATTAACATGTGTATGCAAAGTATAAAATACCCTTATATATTGAGTAAACCATGCCACACCCACGTCGCAAGCTTATCACTGTCTGTCTATAACCTAAATTGTTAGAATATGGAGTCACAAATGCTTGAACTGCAAAATCGATGTACGTAGTACACTGGAATAACATTATATAGTAAAATAATACGTGTAACACTGTGACTTTCAAATCGTGTAGGCTACTTAATGTAACAGTCATTTTAATTTCACTGTGTCGTGGATAAATTAATTAAGCAGAATATTTGCCTTTACAATATTATTGATTAAATAAATAATTAAAACGCTATAAGCACCGTGTCAGTATAAACGTAACGTTAAAGAAGCAGCACACAATTAGTTCTGTTATCCCCATATAAAATAAATAATCAAGAAACTACTTTCGGTGTAAAAACCATAGGCTGACTGACTAATGGAGCTTAAGAGAGGCTTTTATAAAATGTGTATTACTGTTACATAATACTGATACTAGTAATCGTATATTACTGTCTATGATAGTGAGAAGCTATTACTGCACAGTTGGCAATATGTGTTAATCTGCCTTATTTAATATTCTAATCCTACTCTAATTTGTCCATTTTTTGTATTTTTTTATATAAAAACTGATGCTTGTATGTGTGCAAGTTCTACAACTATACCTACACTAAGGGAGCGATCGCAACAAATCTTGGTACACATTGTTTGCTACCAGACAACAGGCGCTATTGGTTTAAGAATCACCATCGATATGACAACAATGACACCAATTAACGAACTCTCACGACAATGTTCTACATCTCTAATCTCTAATTTCTAAACAAATGAACCGATTTCCACTATATTTGGCAAAAATTTTCTTTTCTCTCGCGAAACACTTGCCATCGTGGTGGGAACCGCATACGACTCATGGTTCAAAATTTCTTGACAACAATGAGAGTCTCACGTAGCTGCTCCATCATGTGATGCATAGGTAAAGAGATTTTGTTCATTCACTAGTTGAACATGAAGTCACTAAGCGACTTGTAACGAACTTTACCATAATTGTGAACATAACTGTGAGTGGAAAGAGGTGTATCGCTTACTAATTCTTCGCTGTTCACGTAGTAATGACGTTACAGTTTATTTCACTTTCACTCCTAATTGTATCTACATTTTATAAACAGTGAATACATATACCACTGAATATAACTTATTAAGACACGTGGTTCACGAGATACGACATCGAAAAGAAAGAAATTCTTGAAAATTCACGCTATCCAACTCGTCTTTACTACCAACTCCATTCACAACACATTTCTTAAAATGTTTCCAAATATTCCACTCAAACAGCCTGGAAAATTATATTATTATATGGCATGTTGTTCAGGATGTACAGTACCAAAAATATTGTAGTACATAAAAATGAAATGGACTAAAGGGAAGGTAGAAGATGACAAAGAACGAGGTATGATGGAGAAGGATTAACATAAGAAAGGAATAAAAAAGTACCCATGCAACTCCTGAAACTAAATATACAAATATATGTTTCATAAAGATAATCCTTGCATAATTTACATTTCCAGTCTAAACATTACCCATACGTATTTATAAATAATAAGAAATGTTCTACTATATAATTCTTATTTATTTTCTTGGTCATCCAGAGCGGGAAATCAATTTGACGTCTTCCCGTCATGTGTACACACACCGAGGGGAATGTCTAGAAGGCTACAATATGTTGCCTAAGTACGGAACATATGACCGACAGATTTGGTATGTGTGTGTAGATATGAGACCTGAAAACTGAAATTTGAATTACCAAACCGGCTGCCAATGAAACTGAGCACACTCCTAAAATCTAAAACCATAAAATAAAACACAATTATAAATAACACATTAGGAAAATGATGTTTTTTATTTATCTGACTTCGTCCCACGGTGTCCACTTCAAATCAAGTGGAAGCACCTCGTTTGAAAATTTGCCTTGTCAGATTTTTTAGCTCCCTAGTATATTCATGCCGCACTTTTAATCTTACAATGTTATACCTTCTTGACAGTTTCACATTTTTCCCATTATCATCTAACCCTTCCCATTACCAGCAGAAAGTGGTAAAAGGGTCTAATTAATCATGACTTTAATCAATGGAAATATCAGCAGCAGTGCTTTTTTTTAGTTACCGTTAAATTCCTTCTAATAAGTATTACTTGTATTTAGCGTAATGATGCACTTTGGCTTCTGGCTTGCTATGACTTGAGGACAGCAATTACCCATTCAAATTAGTAGATGTTGCTGTATAGATTCTTACATATTAGCTCTCTTTGACAAGCCATTGTCAGATATGGCTTAATTGTTTTTTTCTGGATTACAGACACCTAAGCTGATAAATTTTAATCAAATGTAAACAGTGGCTGGTTTCCAAACTAGGAACAGTTTAGATTAACATTTATGAACGCTGTCACTAAGCCAGGTAGCTACATTAAAAAAATAATTTAAGGTGCGATATGGACAGTCGTTAAAGTGAAATACTTGGCGCGTCTTGAAAGTTCGTAGTTGTGCATTGGTAGCGATTAGAAGTGAAATAAGATAAAGGTACCGGAGAAAATACCATTCTGGATGATTTTACAAAAGCTTCATGGTCGTTGGTGGTCATGAGGAATAAAATTATACCGTTTACAGATGGAGAAAAAGTCACAACCTGTTTCGCGTCACATAGCCACATCCTCGGATGCAACGTCTGTATCAAAAGGGGTTTTCATAGAATCAACCTGTTTTAGTCTAATATGCCATTAAACTCTGTTGTAATTCCCATAAAAATCCAACTGAGCAAAGGAAATGCATTTCGCAATGCGTGGAATCCAGTGCAAACCGGTTCTCGACCTAACCAAAGTCCTGCTTGTTTCTTTCGGTCGTAATACCCAAGACGTTCTTAATATCGACTGCGACCAATACCATAGGTAGTTAGATCCCTTAGCTTTACAAACATGTCAACATTTTACAGCGTCTGCATGACTAGCGTACTCCAAACGGTATATACAGTGAGAAAGGTATCGTTCAGACCCTGCCGTGTTTGCATTATGGATTGCAAAAGCTGTTTCCTTTGTTAGATTTATTTTTCTGGTAATGGCTGTTGTGGCGTAAAGTCAGCGCCACACGCCAGACGCACGAGAACGATCGTGAAGAAGGCAGCGGAAGGAATGGATTAATGCTATCATAGATTGACGGACTAATCGAATAACTTAACTGAATAAATTGGGGTCAAACTACGTAAACTTCAAGTCCACAGAAAATAATTTTGATCATGGTAGCCGCATCTGTTGTAAGTGGAGATGAATAAAGTAATTCAGTTGACAGCTGGTTGAAATTGTCTAATAACCTGACAAAATAGCGGCGTCCTGAAGGGCTCTCATCGTGCTTTAAAATGGTCTTGGTTTATTCCAACTTTCTTTGTCGAAAATCTCACTGAGTCAGCGCCAGACACACGAGAACGATAGTGAAGAAGGCAGCAGATGAGCGGCAGCCAATCACACGCCGGCAGCGCGTCTCCTGGAGGGAGAAACCAAGAAGCGCGCCCTCTACAAGCTGCTAATCTAGGCCGACATGCGTCTTGAAAGACACATCTGAGCTCGGCTCCGAAATAGGCAGTAACTATGAGGAAGAGCAGCTATCATCGTGCAAGAAGACGCCGCCGAGAGAACAGACATATATTTAAAAGTTGAGTAATTGGTGTAAACATTAGTAAATAAAACTTGTATTACTAATCTGTATAGCTAGCTGATTTAGCTGTCCACGCATCCCACGCGTCCTGAACAGATCCTTTTTCATGAAAGATAGGCCGGGAAGGACAAAACACATGGTGACGAGGACTAAGCACGTGGCGACGAACTGTTAAATTTCAGTGCACGCCGAAATCGCTGACACTACACTGCGTCATTATTTTGCATGTCATTTTATTACAGGACTCTGAGATTTATAATCTTTTGAATCATGTGTCTTGTCCTTCGCGGCAAATATTTCATAAAAAGGATCTGTTCAGGACGCGTGGGATGCGTGGACGACTGAAACAGCTCTACACAGATGTAATACAAGTTTTATTTACTATACACCAAATACTCAACTTTTAAATATATGTTTGTCTTGCGGCGGCGGCGTCTTGCACGATGCTAGCTGCGCTGGGTCCTAGTGATTGCTTATTTCGGAGCCAAGCTCCGATGTACCCTTAAAGACCAGTGTTGCCAACTCGTAAATGCGAAAACATCGTACTAGACTCTCAAAATTATAGATTTTGACTAAGAATCATCGTACATCAGACAAAAAATGTTAAAAATACATTAATTGTTACAATAAATAATGATACATTACAAGGAACGGTGTACAACGAAGTAGCGGCATCAGTGCCAGCGATATATATCGCACGTTTAACTGACGGGTCTTTAATTTTTACAGTAGAAACTGATCCATTTACATTGACACATCCAAATATCATCTCGTGACATTTTTCTTAAACAAATAAAGTATTACGCTACACTGATGCCGCTTCTTAGATGTACATAGTTCTCTGTGAATTATCAAAATGATATTAAGGAAATTGACATTGACATAATCGTGCCACAGACATTCGTGAAGTAATAGTAGTAGTAATAGTAGTAGTAGTAATAGTAACAAGCAGTAGTCACTATTATAGTAATTCCGACTGGCAGTCTTATGATGAGTTTAATGTAATTTCACTTACCTTAGATGTATTGAAAATTCGTATTGCCTTAACTGTACTTGAGATGCACAGTTTAAATGGTATATCCAGCCGGAAAGTAATTATCGCATGTTTGGCCAGTATAGTACAAAGTACTATCGTACATCGTTCAAACAATGAAATTATCGTATGCCCCCCATAATTATCACGAGTTGGCAACACTGTTATATATACATATGGCGTCTGTTGCGAGAGAACAGACGTCACTTCTGATCCTGCAGTTGTTATATTTGATATTCATAGAATATATGACATCAAATGCGATTGGGCAAAGCTGAAAATGTGTACCTAGCCGGGATTCGAACCCGGGTCTCCTGCCTGTATCTGACGGGAGGCGTGCTTAGGTAGTCCTTGCAGGTGCGGTGATCACTGTGTCCCCAGTGGTGTAGGGGTCAGCGCAACTGCCTAGAAAGCAGGAGACCCGGGTTCGAATCCCGGCTGGGTGCACATTTTCAGCTTTGCCCAATCGCAGTTGATGTCATATATTCTATGAATATGGCAACACTGTTCCAGACGCATGTCAGCCTAGATAAAGCTGCTTGTAGAGGGCGCGCTTCTCGGTTTCTCCCTCCAGGAGGCGCGGCGCCGGCGTGCGATTGGCTGCCGGTCATCCGCTGCCTTCATCACTATCGTTCTCGTGCCTCTGGCATGTGTCGCTGACTTTACGCCACAACAATGGTAACATTACTCAATGAGATTTTCGACAAAGAAAGTTGGAATAAACCAAGACCGTTTTAAGGCGCGAAGAAAGCCCTTCGGGACGCCGCTATATAGTACTACACATTTTGTCAGGTTATTAGACAAATTCAACCAGCTGCCAACTGAATTACTTTATTCATCTCTACTTACAACAGATACGGCTACCATGATTATAAAGTTATTTTCTGTGGATGTAAATTTTAAGTAGTTTGATCCCAAATTATTCAGTTAAGTTTTTCGATTAGTCCGTCAATCTATGGAAGCATTAATCCCTTCAGATCCGATATTCAGATAGGGAAAAGAGATTTTGCAGCAGAATAAGTATTTTTAAAGCAATAGATAAAATCTTGACAGGTTTTCAAATTTTGTATATCGTCTCTTTATTAAAATAGAAAAAAAAAAAATGTTCCTAATTGTGCATATCTGTATTCACCTGCTTGCCTTAGAATTTATACATCATGTAAAATTGACATTACGTAATTATTTCAAACCTGAATATATAAAAAGAAGAAACCACTACATCATTCACTGACTCGTCCTAGGAACAGAAACAATAAGACATACCTTTTGCAGTCGAATTCTTTACAGCCATGCTTCCAAAGAGTTGCACTTATTTTCTCTGTCTCATTGTAATTGGTACTGCAAGCAACCATAATCGATTCTCAAAAGTCAAAAACACTATGCAGAGAAAATTTCGATTCATAAAAACGAGCCTCTCGCACGCAAATATAGTGAAAGGGTAGCAAAATTATGCATATAGGGTCTGTAGGAATCATTTATACAAATGGTGACTGTTTCCGTCTCTCAAAGAGCCGTCTTCAGATCCGTTTACTCTGGCTCGACTTGACGCTGCAGGTGTTCCGCAGTCACGTCACCACCACCTTCAGCTATGATACATCATTTTTGTCTTTAAATATCATCAGCCACATACCATTACAACGGCAACCTGTGGTGCCCGCTGAAATCCACCTCAACTGCAGCGTCTTCACGGAAAGTTCGTTCTGGATGGTACTTCTGATTGCCAACATACGGTGGTCGATACACGCTAGGCCCATGACATAGACTTTATCAAAGGAAATATTTATAACTTATTTTAATATGGTTTACCAACTGAAAGAATTATCAGCTACTTTATACAAGGTGTTACAAAAAACGTACGGCCAGGAAACTTTCCTCACACACAAAGCGGAAGCGCTTATCTTCCATGTTAGAGCTCATTTTAGTATTTCTCTTTAAATTTAAATTGAAATAATTCGTGCAGACTATTGTCAAAATACCTAATTGTTTCGTTAGTATGTACTGTACTTCCTCGATTCACTGCCAGTTGGCCCAATTGAAGAAAGGTAATGTTGACTTCAGTGCTTGTGTTGACATGGGACTCATTGCTCTACAGTACTAGCATCAAGCACATCAGTACGTAGCATCAACTGCAGGCCAATCAGCTACTGATTACTGTCTGTACACGCTGTACATGGTACGGAAACAACTGCTTCTCCCGTAGCACTATCCATACAGTGACGTGGCCAACGTTACCTTGTACAGCAGTAACATGCTGTACATGTGTATTTTTGTTATTTGCGTACATTCCCCTCAAGGAGAGCGCTAAAAGCACAAAAATCTAGCTTTTATTCCCGTCTTTCTTCTTCTTTTTTTCTTCCCGAAAACCTTTCATTCTTTCACTTTGTGCCTTCTTTTGTTCATCTGTCCATTTTCGTCTGTTTTTGTGTTGTTACTTAAAGTCAACTTTTTGGTTTCTGATTTTTTCCCTACAGGTTTTGCGGTCTTGTATGTCTTCTAATTTTAATGTTTTCAGGCCTTCTATGGCTTCTTTGTACCAAGATGTGCCCAGTTTCGATGTAGAAATTATGTTGAATATTCTTTTAGTTAGTCTGGTGTCATTCATTCTGGCGATATGCATGAAAAATTTTGCTCTGCGTTTTCTGATATGTGTCGTGATTGTTTCAAAGTGTCTCTATAGTTCTTCCGTGGGTCTTTTTTGTCAGATATTTTCTCTAAAAACTGCACCGTGGATTTTTCACAGAATTTTCCTGTCTTGTTTTTCAATCTCCTTGATTTTTTCCATTCCTTTGGTGCTCGTAGTTTCTGATGCGTAGAGAGCTTCTGGTAAGACTACTGTGTTGTAGTGTCGTAGTTTTGCGGCCGTGGAAATACATTTTTTATTGTAGTGGGACCAGGTGAGTTTATAGGCTCTCTGTAATTTTGAGACTCTTCCTTCGTTTGCTTTTGTGTTTAGTCCAGATTTTTGCATGATTTCGCCTAAATATTTAAACTCACTGACTTGTAGAATTTTTCCGTACTTTGTTTCTAGTGGGAGTTTATCTGATGATTTTGTATCAAAAATTGTGTTTTTTCATAATAAATTTGTAGACCGGTTTTCATGGCTATCTCGTGCAGTTTTTCTAGTGAATGTTGTGCTTCCGTTCTGGTATTCGAGAGTATGGCGATGTAGCCTGCAAAAGCGAGCCATTTTATGTGGGCTATTTTTCCCTTATTTCTGCCTAGTTGAATTCCTTTGACTTCTCCTTCCTATGTACGAATAATTTTCTCTAAGACTGCATTGAATAGGATGGGTGAGACACCATCGCCTTGACGGACGCCGGTTTTGATTTCGAAGGGCTCTGATAACTCTCCCATAAATTTTACTTTGGATTTGGTGTTGGTTAGGGTCTCTTGAATTGGATTCCGAGTTTTAAGGTCAATCTTCATCTCTCTTAGAGTCTGGAAGAGTGTGTCTCGGTCAATGGAGTCATAGGCTTTTTTGAAGTCCACAAATGTTACTGTATTATTCCTGCAGTGTCTTACGCATAGGATTGTGCGGAGATTCCAAATCTGTTCGCTGCAGGAACGGTTTTTTCTGAAGCCCGCTTGATATTCGCCAGTTTGAGGGTCAATATGTGGTTCCAGCCGGTTTAACAGGGCTTTGGAGAGAATTTTGTAGGTGACTGGGAGCAGGGAGATTCCTCTGTAGTTGTTTGGATCAGTTTTGTCTGCTTCTTTGTGAAGTGGGTGAATGAGGGCCGACTTCCACTCTTCCGGGATTTTTTCTGTGAGCCAACAGTTTTCAATAATTTTGTGGATTATGGGTGTGATTTGTGCATGATCCAATTTCCAAATTTCTGCGATCAGACCGTCTTCACCGGGTGCTCTGTTGCTTTTCAGTGCTTTCGTTATTTCAATGATTTCATGTAGGGTCGGTGGCTGTGAGTCTGGATTGGGTTCAGGAGTGCAATTTTCTGAGGGACTTTTGCAGTTGAGCAATTTGTTAAAGTATTGAACGAGAATTTCACAGTTCTTCTTCGTGTTAGTTTCCAAAGATCCATCAGGTTTTTTAAAACAGAGATTGGGTGGTTGTTTTCCCTGAAGGTTCTGTAGATATTTCTTGTGTTACTTCTGGTGAAATCTTCTTGGATCTCTCTGAGACGGCTGTTTTCGTAGATACGTTTCTCCTCGTGAATAGTTTTTGATGAAAGTTTCCTGACTTAAAACTGTCCCAATTTACAGGTGATTTGTGACTGTTAAAGTTCTTCCAGGCCAAGGTTCTCTTCTCGATCGCTTGGTCGCACAATGCGTTCCACCACCTGTGTTTCCGTTTTCGTGGAGGTTGGCCTAGTTTATTAGGTCTTTCATTTTCTGTGAAAGTTCCGTCCAGTTGGTTTCTGCTATCTTGGAGATTTCTTGTGTTATTTGTTCTTTGTTAATTTTCAGATATTCTGGGTCTGTTCTGAAGACTGTTTTAGTTTTCTGAAGTTTTCTGTCTGGGATAAATCGTGATTTGATTTGAAGCAGATGATGATCCGAGTCAAAAAAAAACCTTTTCTTGTTTTCACATGGTCTATCTGAAATTCACCCAGGGAATTGTTGGGTGATTTCCATGTTGTCAATTTCCGGCGGGGTTATTCAAATTGGGTGGACATGATTTTAAGGTTGAAATTTTTACAGAGATTTATCAGCCTTTCGCCATTTTTGTTTGTGCGTTTGTGGGCGGTATGTTGTCCTGTGATGTTACTGTATTTCTTTTCCTTGCCCAACTGGGCGTTAAAATCACCTAAAAGAATTTTCACATGTTTTGCAGGAATTTTATTCATGGTCTCTTCAAGGTCTTCCCAGAATTTTTCTACCATTTGTGGGTTTTTCCTGTTCTGATCCATTGTAGGTGCATGTACATTGGTTATTGTGTACATTTTATTTCCTGCCTTTATTGTGAGGGTGGACATTTTTTCGTTCTTGGAGTGGAGATTTACTATAGAATCTTTGATGGATTTGTGTACGATGAATCCTGTATCAAAGATATATCGGTTTGAATTGGGAATTTTAGTGGCGGGTTTTCCTTTCAAAATTGTATAGTTTTCCGAGTCGAAGTGATTTTCGTCTCTTAATCGTGTTTCCTATATAGCACAAATTTTTATGTGAAATTTATCAAAGGTGTCCGTGAGGTTTTTGAGTTTACCAACTTTTTACATTGTGTTTGTGTTAAGTGTGCCGATGTATACTTTTCTCTTCATTTCAAGGTTTTTGAGAAGCTTCGATTCTTCTCTTCATGACAGGCCTGATCCCCCAGAATCCGATGATCAGACCCATTTCTCAGTTTCTTAACCGAGGCCCAGGGTAGAGGATTCTTTTCCTTATGTGCTGCCATGATTTTTGGTTTGAAATGGGTTTTGTGGTGAGCTCCGAAGAGAACACAGGCTTACGACTGGAGTTTTGAAGTCCAGAAGAAAGAAGAAGCCGCGCCTACTCAGCGAACAGAGTACCGGTGAATCTCACACAGACGTGTCTGGACTTTTGTGCTAGTTTTTGTCCACCCTGAGTATTTCATTTCCCCAGTACCACCCATATCTGGGAGGCTTTCCCCTATCCGCAACCCGGGGAGGCGCCCGATGGGGGATCTAGTAACCCCGCACGGGATATGTGTATTTTTATTGATAATGATATTTCTCCAAATATTACTTTAACTAACAAAGACTTAAATCATTTGATATTGTAATGGAAAAGATTTAACTCACGTATAAACATTATTTAAGACTTACTTTTTTTGCAAACGTTATAAAAGTTATTTTCCTATGTATTTTTATACTTTTACTAGCTCAACAGTCGCCATAGCCCAGGTATGTATTTATTCAAAACTTGTATTAGAATCAAACCCAATCCGCCCTCTGTCCGTCTCCTATCGTAGCCTATCACCTGACCTCTCTGTCTAAATTCCCGTCCTCTATGTATCTAGTTCTTCGTCTCATCAATCTATCACTTTCTATTCTTTTCTCAAATGTGAGTGAGGTCTTATGCGACGAAATTTCGTGGTGACCTGTCGCTAGAATTACACACAAATTACTTGACTAGCATAAAATATCTTACTCCAAGGACAACACAAACATGCCCGAGGCAGGATTTGAACCTCCGACCGTAGCGATCGTGCAGGCTATGACTGGCGCGCCGCAGACCGCTCCGATACTGGGTCCGATTGTTCCTTTATATAGAAAATAATATACAACTTTCATTGCCGGCCGCGGTGGCCGAGGAGACTAAGGCGCTCCAGTCACGGTCTTCACGGCCACTACGGTCGGGGGTTCGAATCCCCCCTCGGGCATGGATATTTGTGCCGTCCTAGTTCGTAAGTAGTTCATAAGTAGTTTGTAAGTTTAGGGACTGATGACCCCGTAGTTAAGTCCCATAGACTGTACAAACATTTGAACATTTTTGAACAACTTTCATTGTGATATGCAACGAGTTGTCAAAGGTAGCTACAGCCATGCACCGTATGAAATATGTAGACAGTGATGTTCATATTATCTTGAAGGTTAAATGTGCAAAATTACATGACGATAGGAACAGAACTTAATACTTTTTCATTGTCTGTAATTGAAGTGCCTCCGCCGTGCACCATACACAATTTCCTGATGACAGTAACCTTATTTATGGGTAAGGCGTATGTGCGCCAAATTTGGTTGAAATCGGTGCAGTGGTTTAGAAGTAAGTATTCAACATTGTAGCACGATGCAACAGTTTTGTGCGAATACCATTTTTTTGCGACGGCATATCTCCTGACCTTCTAGATGTACGTGATCCTCACACCCACTGTGACCTTCCTCATAGTTTGAAGGTCACCTTTGCATATTTTAATCAGGACTGGAACAAAACTGTTGATATGAATGCAGTACAAATACACGGATACACTGTATATAAGTAGCCGAAAACCCGGCGTTGCCCAGGGTTTTTAATATTTCCCACACAAAAGCCTTGTGGCTTCTAGTTACAGCGAATGCAAGCTTTTTGTTCAATTTCAATTTTTTTAAATTCAAAGCGTACACCTTAAATACACTGTACCATGTATAAATTCTGAATTTCGGTAATTTACGCCAATTTCAAATTAAAAGTTTAGTAATAACAATGCATCATGGATTATGCTATGATAGCTCTATAAATTACAGAGTAAGTACATATTTCCATTATATCAAAATACTTCACTTTTGGTAAGAAATATTTTGACTCTCAAAATAATATATAAATTCAAGTGTTTATTGAACAAATATTTCTAGGAATTACACGTATTTTCTACGATTTTAATAAATACTTAAAGTCAGCAAGGCTGGAGAAGTAGCTGCTATTTGCATAAATTTCGCTTCATTGTAAATTTCAGCCTATAGTTTAGTTTTCAAGTGGATCATTCCTTTAGTCTCATCTCTCCTGACCACTGTCACACAACAATTAATTTTCAAAGAGCATACAATGGAATATCAGGAAAATGTAATCGAAATGTTTTGTGAGTAGAGTTAATATTGAATACGCTGCAATTTACTAAAATATTTGCGTAAGTTGGCGGTTTATCATTAATCTCATTGATTATGACATCATATCTCCTTGAACTATGTGACGCAGGCGGTTCTCACATATACAGAAACTTTTACCTCACGGCAAAGAATTTGTATGGGAAATTTGGTTGAACTTGGTCCAATGGTTAAGGTGAGGATGTGCGACGTCGTCACGTGTTTCAGCAGTCTTTCGCACATTTCATTGTTTATGACGTCGTATCTTCAGAGGTACCGGTATGTGTTTTACGTAATTCATCCCGGCACATAGAATTTCCTCTTGCTTTTGAAAGTCAAGTACCCAAAATTTCATCACGATTTCAATAAAACTGTAGATTTGTATGCAATAGAAACAGACACCCTACCTTACACTACATAAGAAAGATTAGTTTGAACGCCTATTATGTGAACGTACATGATGGCTGCAAAATGAACGTGGTTTACGGTATTTAACGCGTGGCAGTCAGCAGAAGCAGTTAGCAAACGTGGCTAATGTACGTCTACTGCCCAAAGTTGACCCAATTCACATGGGTATCGCAATGAATAAAATAAAAATATTAGTAGTTAGCAAACTAAAGCAACGTACATCCGTTGCGTGTAGAGACATATCGAGATGATGTTGGGCCATCAAAAGGCCGAAATTGTTACCTTCTGTATAATGATTAACACGATGACTGACTGATTTACTAACTCATAAGTCATCGAGTCACAGGTAATTTTATTTATACAATTTTGTCATTCTCTGGCGCCATCTGTTCAAGAGATCATATAAGTAAACTACCAAGATTGTTAATTATTTTTTATTTTGAAGACCGATCTTACAGATTATTCTGCTATGATCTATAAGCATACTTGTAAAGTCTTACACGATATCCTATGATAATAATTAATCAGAGAAATATTCTTAATATACATCAATTTCTATTTAATCCACCTGTTATTTACATATCCCACATCAAAGAGGAAAACTTGTACTATACGTTGATGGTTGCCATATCACAATACAAATAAAACGTCGCCAACGTCTTTCTACAATTTGATGTGGTCTTGGCTAAGTTAAATGCTGACTAAAGTAGCAAATAAATAGTGCAGATGTTTGTAAGTCATTGGGATCACACCACTGGTGGTCAGTCCCAACACTTACAAACTACTTAAAGTAAGATAAATTAACCTAAGGGAAACACACATACCCATGCCCGCCAGAGGACTCGAACCTCCGACGCAGCAGACCCCACGATCTGTAACGTGGCGCTCCAGACCGCACGGATATATCTGCGCGGCGACTAAAGTAGCCGTCTACATCGAACATGGGACCAGATGGTGATTATGGATTTAACATTTGAACATCAAACATTCTCTGAGTCAACAACAATGATATTATATACATGAAAGAAGAAAATACAAATGAAAATGTTCAACATTGCCAATCAAAGTATATCACAATAAATGGATTATAGATTGAGACACATGTTGATTGGAAATGTCTGTAATTTGTATCTGTAATTTGATATCTCATGTATTCAAGATCGTCCTTGACATCAGAGAATGTTTGATGTTCAAATGTTAAATCTATAAGCACCATCTGCTATGATGTTCTGATATCGAGGGCTACTTTAATGAATATTTGTTTTAACGTAACCCAAAGGGAAGGGGAAGGAAGCTTGGAGTTTAACGTCCCGTCGACAGCGTGGTCATTAGAGACGGAGCTTACGCTCCGAATTTTGGTCAAGGGTGAGAAAGGATATCGGCTGTGTCCTTTGAAAGGAACCATCTCGGCGTTTGCCTAGAGTAATTTAGGGAAATCAGGGAAAACCTAAATCTGGATGGTCAGAGGTGGATTACAACCACCATCCTACTGAATGCGACGTAACCCATACCACACGCCACTGTAGAAAGGTGTGGGTGACATTGCATTTGCTTTGTGACATGCCAACAGTTATCATGGAAAACCAATAGAGTGTAATTAGGTTTCCTCTATGATGTGGCATATGTAAATGTTCTGATTCGACTGTACGTTTATTAATGATACATACTTCTCTGAGTGTTATTACAGTACCAACTGACCCAACAATATTTTGCAATTGTGAAATACGCATGGGAAATGGATAACCATTCCACACCCATTCCCTAATCCCTCTTACCATCGATTTCTTAATCTATATGCCTGTTTCTTACCTCATTGGTCTCTTTCCTTCTCAGCTACTTAAATACCATAGTTGCTCTGGTATTTATTTATTTGAATAAACAATTAGGCAAATGTTCAAATGTTTTGAAAGTAGCCTGTTATTAAAGTAAACAAAATCTCGGACAGTTGAGATCTGCAAATGTCAGTTAAAACGACCACTGCTGCTCTAAATTACTTTATGAGTGGCCACAGTACATGTGCAATGGAAATTTATGTAACTGCTCATTCCTTAAGGGAGCAGCCAACATTTTAACAAACATAAAATGAACGTTAAAAAAATAGAATAGACAGTTAAACATGGGATGGGGAGGATGAAATCATTAAGTAGACGTTTGATACTTTAAAATAATAATGTATTCAAAAAAATGAACAAGAAACCGAATGTGGAGAGACCAATTGAAGAACACACCTTGTACAAAAGTGAATTAAATCATAAAATTACTGCCTGTAATGAAATTGTTTCTGCCCTTTTTTTAATATTGGAGGAAATTTACAAATACACAATGAGTATTGAAAGCAAATTCAATAATTCATTCACAGACACGCGCATAGTGGTAGCAGTACATTACTCTGCCAGACTACTCAATAACAGCAGCGAAACGAAGTGTCAGCGGCGTTTTGACGATATGGCTGTTGTCTTGATCACAATTTTTAAAAAATTTACAGAGCACTAAACGAACTCATGTGTGGGGAGGCCACGGCTCACTATTCTTAAGTACCATGTGGTGTGGAATCACGCCAAATTTCGTAACATTTACAAACAGGAATTAATTTAGAATAAACAAGTAAAGTACCTCTGAAATTTCGTATAGAAGAAAGCTAGTATTAAATAAAAGCATGGCAGGTTTACATAAAGGCTGAAGGCGACACTCATGTATTCTAACTTGAGCAAAACCAGACACACAATCATCAATAGAATGTAAATGCAAAAAATAAATTTGCACTGAATTTAATCGAGTTCTATAAATGAAGAAGCACTTCGTATTTCATAGCAAAAGAATTACTCAAGAGAACTATCACTGAAAAACTAAGGCCAGCCACGGTGGCCGAGGTGACTGAGGCGCTCCAGTCACGGTCAGCACGGCCACTAAGGTCGAGGGTTCGAATCCCCCCTCGGGCCGTCCTAGTTTGTAAGTAGTTCATAAGTAGTTTGTAAGTTTAGGGACTAATGACCCCGTAGTTAAGTCCCATAAGCTTAACAAACATTTGAACATTTTTTTTGAAAAACTAACACTGTTTGATCACAAAGAAAGTAAAGTCCTAATAGCATGCCTTCCTCTCTGAATGATTCGGCGGAGTACTTACTTCCACAACCGAGAGTGAAGACTGTCACTCTAAGGCCACGAGAAAACCTCCTCCTGCCATAGACGGATGTAGAGCACCCTTAAAACGATGCACGACGCAGAGTGCGTTCAGACACTAGTGTTTACCAACCCTTGCTATCTGGCCAAGACAATTCCCTCTACAGCTGCTCTCAGAGAGGTCTCCTGTCACCTCTTTCATCCAAGATTAGGTTGATATGACACTAAGAACACGGCCATCTCGTCACCTAGTCAAGTAAGCTTGTCTCTGGCCAGCCAGCATACGCCAGCGCAGACGACAGATGAAGCCATGCATTCTTAACTTCAGCAAAACGAGACCTAAAGTATGATGCAGCAACTGTAAGCCTTTGCACAGCAGTCAATCAATATTAAGAGCAACCTTTCACATTCACATGAACACGCAAGTTCAATCACACGAGTGGAAACATATATAAATGTGGGGCAAACATATATTATATGGGTATTGATTATTAACAAAAAGAATAAAATAATTAGCACATGGATAGACAACATGGTGCAGAACACTTCAGGTTGATGAATAACTCAAAATGGAACATGAACACGCAATCAGTGGGTGTGTATAAGTATGTAAATCTATTGGACTATACTGTGTGGTAATTAGTCTGTAGCTTATAAACAAAGTAAGGTAAGCTAAACTAAGGACAACTGAAACACCCGTGCCCAACTGGAGACTCGAAACCCCAATGACGAACAGCCATGCCCACCGCAGTACAGTGCTCCAGCATGCATGGCTAATCCGCCGTGCCTCAAATGTCTGTAAACCTGTTGAATGAAAGTGCTATGGTCATCAGCCCTAGACGTACGAAATACGTAAACTAAATAAGGAAAGCACACACACATACACACACACACACACACACACACACACACACACACACACACACACACACACACATGCCCCAGGGAGAAATCCAAATTCAGACGCCGAGCAACTGCGCACTCCGCAGCAAGGCTCTACAGTTAATCCATGATCTGCTCCTTCCTCCCTCTCTTTCCCCTCTCCCCCTCCTCTTCTTTTTTGGTCTACAGCCTCTGTCTCTTCTTACTCCCACTCCCTCTCTCTGTTCACATATTCATCTCCCTACCTCTATTGCCACACCCACTCCTTGCCAACCCCTTCCTGTTCCCTGCCTCTTTTCAAACTGCCCCTCGCTGGCATGTGATGTACAGCACCTGACTAAATCATGCTGATGCGTCAAACAGTGCCAGGATTAACCTCCTATTTGGCAATGTTGCTCCCAAGCAACATCAAAATTGCGTGTGGTTTTCTGAAACATGTTTCAAGTTTCATCCTTGGATGGGCAACAGTGCTTGAGACTAACATTTAACCCTTTGAGCGCTGCAGAAGGGATATCCCACAGCGCTCCACCGGGCCGTGGGGCCGACGGACGTGGTTTGCTGCGGCAGTGGTATTTCCAGTGGGCCCTGCAGGAGGCGTTCACTGCGCAGCCTGGCAGGTACCTGGGCGCTAATGCCGGTTTACACCACAGCCGGTCCCTTTGCATGCGCGTCTGCAGACGTGAACGGCGGCAGGGCTGCGTGCTGGCACAGAGTAACCTATACAGAGGAGAAGCCCCCCCCCCCTAAACCACTGTCCTGCGCTCCCTCGTAGTTCCGTAAAATGCTAGCAGGTGTCAGGCGGTTCCCTGGCTTAGTACCAGTACACCATAGTGGAGGCACTTCTGAGGGTACCTCTCGCACGTCAGAAGGTAGCATGGACGGGAGGCTGAGGGGAGAGCTCATGCCATGAGGCCACAGCTGTGTCCCATTTGCTGGCGTTTGAGGAGAGGTGGTGTTGGGGGCAGCCACTACCTGCTGCCTGGCCTGGCCAGTTTAAAGGGCTGCTTCTGACCGCAGCGCCATCATGGGACATCGTAGGGAACTGCTTCAGCACCCCTCGCACCCCTGAGCGTGGGACCGGGCCCTTACGGAGGTTTTTCGTATGTGTGCATTTGTCTGCAGTGCCGGCCTGCCGTTTCGTTAGGATTTTTAGAGTTCGACAGGGAAGTGGCACATCGGTGTCGTTGCACTGAAGAAGAGGTACTGGAGATACTGACAAGGAGTGACAGTGACAGTGCGGGTGGCATCTTCAGTGAATGTAGTGACGATGATAATTCATCAGAAGAATCTCGTAGTAATACACCTCCACGTACTTCACCTAGCAGAGCTCTCCAGGACAGTTCTTCAGATTCTGAAACTGAAGACGAATCGGTCCGTAAGAGGCCACACTATAATAACGAAAAAATTGATTGGCAAAAACGTGATTTTAGTCCAGCACATCATACATTTGATGATTCATCTTCAGGACATAATTGCCAACTGGCGCCTGATTCAAGCGTTCTATCGTTTTTCATGCTGTTTCTATTAGAAGACCTGCTGAAATTTATAGCACTTGAAAAGAAACAATTTTATACGTTCACCATGGCAAATACGTCGGAATCAGTTTGTTCTCGGCTATCCACCTGGAAAGATACAAGTTTTGAGGAACTTTATAGCTTCATTGGTCTTTGGCTTCTCATGGCTCGTGTTAAAAAGTTGAGAATAAAGGAATATTGGCCCAGAGATGTACTACTAACTACTTCAATTTTTGGCGAAGTTATGTCCAGTGACCGTTTTATGCTACTTTTGAGAATGACAACTTTAGTGACAACTCGGCCAATCGTTTGGATGACAGTTTGTTTAAAATTAGGAAAATAGTTGATACAGTTTGTGTGGCGTTTCGAAGTGCATTTAATCCATACAAAAAAATCTGTGTCAATGAAAGCCTGTTATTGTTCAAAGGTTTCTATTTTTTAAACAGTTCATTCCTTCAAAGCGAAGTAGATTTGGGATCAAGACATTCGTGTTGTGCTATTGTAAAACTGGATACGTCTTGGATATCATTGTATACACAGGCACAACATAGAAATTGAAGTCCATAATTTGGGGAATTCTGGAGATATAGTAGCAACACCTTGAACGTGGACATACCCTTTATGTCGACGACTGGTACACAAGTCCAGCCTTGTTCCTCTGGCTTCACAACCAGAGAACAGCAGCATGCGGTACTATACGTAGCAACATGCGCAATTTTCCAAAGCTACAGAAGAAACTGAAACGAGGAGAAGTTGACTTTATGGAAACTGACACAATGCTTGCTATCAAGTGGTGCGACAAGAGAGACATGTTCATGCTGACTACCTGTAACACTACAGAAATGCGTGACATGGGGAAGACAAACAGGAAGACAGGCGAGAACGTAATGAAGCCGCAATGTGTTGTCGACTACAGTGCAAATATGGGCGCAGTAGATCACTCTGACATGTTACTAAGCTCTGTTGCATCTGTGCGTAAATCTGTTAAATGGTAGAAAAATATTTTTTTTTTCATGTTGTGGACCTTTGTGTTTTGAATGCTCACTCTTCACAGATCAGTGACAGGGAGAAAAATGTCATTAGCAGATTTCCATTTATGTCTGGTACGAGAACTTGTGGAATAATTTTCTACAGAACGGAGGAGAGATAGGAAAGGAAGACGCTCTGGTGACGAAAATCCTCTTCGCTTTACTGGGAGGCACTTTCCACATGTGATTCCAAGTGACCAGTCCAAGACACGCGGACTGCGGCGTAGATGTGCTGACTGCTCGAAACAGAATGTGCGCAGACAAACGAAGTACGAATGCAAAACATGCAATGTACTTTTGTGTGTTAACCCATGTTTTGAAACATACCACACAAAGAAGAACTTTTAGCGAAGTTGCTACAGCTGGAAGATGAAATTAAGCCATCGCTTCTCAAAAAAACTGTTTAAAATAATTAAAAAATTAAAAAAAATTAACTTTGCCATTGCCGGTCCAAAGCCCGGATGAGAAAGAAGGATGGGAAATATAACAGTGGAAACAAAGACAAAAAGATAAAAGAAACACCGAATTGTCTGAGCTTTAGAAGCCTCAGATGAATTACTTTGCTGACAAACAACTGATGTACGAAGATGTGAAACATCCAATCTGTGCTGACAAACACAGACTGGTTGCTTCAAATGTTCGGACATAGGATGCAAAAATAAATACTTAGTGCAAATATGTGAATTCCTCCGTAACGTATTGATAGATATTAAACCATAGATATTCTTAATTAAACAAAAAATTCTGGCATTATTATTTCTAGAATATTCTGACCTGGGTTGCGGTAAGAGATATTTATTTAAATGGCGACTAGTGTCGAGCGAAGCCCAAAGACTGTGACAATCACATTACAGCTGTCCATATCCTATGATTTTATTAACTGATAAAATGTGGTTGTCACATTCTTTTTTTACATGGTTGTTTGAAACTGTGCTTTGGCCGAAACTAGTCGCCGCTTAAATAAATATCTTTTACCAAAACTGAGGCTAAAGTTTTCTAGAGATATTTAGTAACGGGTTGCTGTTCTTTTTTTCAAGGACGTTGGATTTGTGAAAAAAATTATGGGCCTAGACATTCATCTCCTTATGATAAGCAGAAATTATTCACACTAAATATAAGTACTTATAAACCTCGATTTGATTGATCGTTGCCTGCAAACAATAAACTAAGTTTACCTAATCGAAATTTATTCGCAAACTTGGAAAGGGCGTCTTGCCACAAATTGGTCAATTGCACAAACGGTCATTAGGAAGTTAAGGTGACGTTACATTAAGTAGTTTAGAAACTTGAGTATTTCCTTATCTGATTCTTAAGCAAAAGTTGTACAGCATCGATTATTTCTACTGTACAATAACAATTGCGTCCCGTATAAAAAGAATTCAGTAATGTTGAATATTTTATTTTTAAGTTTCCCTGCGGATAATTAGTTGGATTAATGCTCTCAAAATATACTGGTTATATTCAAAAGTGTGACTCGGCTTCCAGAAGCTTTCGTCGAAAGTAGTTTTTTAGAGCGTTTGAATCGCAAGTTGCGTACAAAAATCAGATAATTAAATATCAGTATGCCAAATAAAATTCAGATGTATACAAAGACCTTATGATGATTCTTAAGAACTGAACGCAAATAAAAGAAAGCCTTTGATGAAGAGTGACATTCCATGTTAGCTCACCTAACACTCCCTGTTCAAGCATTGCAGATTTTATTGAAATTTTATATGACCATTCGCTGAAATTTCTCTTGCCAACCTATCAAGTATTAAGTTTCATGAGCAGCATGCATTTACAGTCGGAGATAGAACACAAAATTTACACTTTTCTCGCGACGTGATTTACGCGTTCACCTTTGATTCAAATCATATAGCATTTTTGGCCTGCGTTGGTTGACCATTTACATTTTTTTTTGCAGTTAAAATAATGTTGTATCTAAGAAGCCCAGTTTGGAAAGTTTTATAGAACTCAGGTTTTTGCAAAATAAGGTTGAGAATACAGCATTTTTATCCTTTATAGTCTTCAACTTTTACTCTTAATTTATTTAGCATTGTAAAGCGGCACACAAACGAAGCTTTATATATGAAATCCTTCTAGTTAGTTAGTCCCTAAGATACAACGCGCCAAACGTTGAAGATTATTGGGTCGCAAATTGTTAGAGCAACTTTGTTTAAACTTTTCTGCCTGTATGTATCACGTAAAATTCCTTTCAATATTATTCCTATGAGAACGAATACATTTGTACACGATGACCAAATTTCATATTTGTCATGAAATATTTCCCGACTTATAACAGCTCAAAATCGCCAGGAATTCACGCTCGCCCTTCGCAAATCGGCGCATGGCGTGAAACAAATGATTATAACTCGTGCAGTATTGCTTCAACGAATCTTAAAATCTATCATTATAGATTGATTGGCGACATGTTCGAATGTTCACATAAATGTTTCCGTCATGGTAGAGCAGGAAAATGTTCCGAAATTAGGCGATTTGACATGGAATGACCCAAGGGCTACATGATAATAGCGTAAGGAATTTCAGTGTACATTGTCTGTCGGGAAATTATATCGCCGGCCGCGGTGGCCGAGGGGACTGAGGCGCTCCAGTCACGGTCTGCACGGCCACTACGGTCGGGGGTTCGAATCCCCCCTCGGGCATGGATATTTGTGCCGTATTTAGTCTTAGCTAGTTCATAACTTTCATAAGTGGTTTGTAAGCTTAGGGACTGATGACCCCGCAGTTAAGTCCCATAAGTTCTACAAACATTTGATTTTTTTTTTTTTTTTTTTTTTTTTGAAATTATATCAAGATCCAAAGTTGAGGGAATAAGCATCCAGATATTCTGTTTATTTGTAACGTCAGCAAGCACACTGCGAGACTGGTTCTAGAAATACTCCGGCCAGGGCGAGGACGGCCAGGCGGAGAGCGCAGGCACACACAACAGGCCGCGGAGACGGCGGCCAGCGCAGGTGGGCGGATTAGGCGGCCGCCGGGGCAGGCTTGACTCGGCCAGCCGGACGCGCAGGTGCAGCACTCGAAGGGTTAAGCTCTCCAACAGATGTTACGTTGTCTTTTCCGAAATGTTTGGCAATGAAGTGATTCTTTAGCGGACACTCCAAACATATGTTACTGAGGTACATGTTTGTTTCAATTTTGTGACGATATTTTTCGTGATACATAGTAAACAGCTTATAAAAGGGCAAGAGAAATATTATGGAAAATTGTTGACGAGTTCTTATATGGGAGACTGAAAAATGGACTTGCATTTATGGGGAAGAGGAGGCCTGGCAGACCACTACAAAATGGGCAATACGTCCAACAGAAGAATGAAACAGAATGTGCTGTACCAGTCAATGATGTAGGGTATGCCATATGGCAATATGTTGTCACTTGATTGATTACAGGTAAAAGGAATTTGCAAGTTTTGTCTTGAGGGATACTTGACTGCAAAATGTGGAAATCATGGGACTGTTCTGAACTTTGCACCATTAACGACTTGCTTTCACACTTTTCACATGATGTAGTCCCAAATACAACAATTACTAGTCATAAGAACGGCACTGCCGTGTTGATACTGTACCACCATACGAAGCTTTTGGGCAAGGTTACTTACAAACCAAAAACTATATTTTGAAAGAAATCGTATAAATATTTTCACATGACCCTACACATTTAATTCAAAGAACATAATACATTTTCTTCTCGTGATTTCTGTGTGTCCCAAATAAAGGGTTAAGTTTCCCTACGCCATGCATCGAGACAGTGGCGTTTCTCTTGTTTTAAAGACCAAGCGTAGAAAATTTTATCAAAAGATAATAAATTTATATATTGGTTTACAGTACCGTTCAGCATGCTCCTTGCGAATTATGTGGACAGTGACGTCCCTCTTGTTTTTAAAGCTCAAGTGTACAAAATTTTATCGCAGCCGTAACAACGGTTTGATAGCACACAAAATACAAATCTCATCCTAAGTGGCGATATTTCCTTACAAAGCTACCAGTTCTGATATTTTGGTTTTGTTTATACCTATTAAAGCGAACACAGCAAATCTGATTACTTATATCGGTACTGCCATTTCAAGCAAACTTCGAAGAAACTGTGTAATGTTAAATAAATGTTAACATAAAGGAAGAGTCCTAGACGCGGCGGGTTAGCCGCGCACATTGGAGCGCCGTGCTGTGGTGCTCACGGCCGTCCGACGTCGGGGGTTCGAATCCCTCCTCCGGCATGGATGTTTGTGTTGTCCTTAGGTTAGTTTAACTTAGTTTAAGTAGTTTGTAAGCTACGGACTGATGACCACGCAGTTAAGTCCGATAGCAGGGCCGGCGCAAGCCAAAGTGCCGCCACCTTTTTTTTAACTTTGTGGAATGTTATTTAAACAAATCTGTAGGAAATGGCAGCAATCAATCGCAGTCTCAAAGCTTTTAATATGTGCTTACTGTGGTGTCGCACAAGTACAAAGTGCGCGCCACTTACTTTCGCCGCGCGCCGCCATGCACGCACGGCGCGGCGTTCTCACGACGACAGCCACGAGCGCCCTCTGCGACAACGCCGCTCGTGGCCACCACTGAAGGACATCAGTCACTTCGGACGGAGATAGCAACGAGTTAGGACCTTCGTAATCCGATAGGCACGAGTGAAGACTTTGCTATTGTACAGGCACTAGGCAGGCCTCTAACAACTATGTATCAACATTCTGCAGTACTATGTAAAAGTTAAGTATTGTTACATTCTGTGCAAAATATATCTCTTTCTAATTTGCTCTAGTGTTTGTAGTTTCTGGCTGCTCCCCTCCGTACTTGCACCGGCGTGCTGTCTTGTTACTGTGTCGGTCTCGTTCCACTGGGCCACCGACACCTACGACGAGGCTGGGACACAAAAGCGGCGACGAACTTGGGACACAATAGTGGTGACGAGGAGTGATAGAACCTTGGACCAGCCCGCTTGCAGCAGCCAGACGGCAGCAGACGGAGCACGCAAAAATTGCTCCCGCCCACCCACCCTTATTATAAGATTTTTGGGGAACATATTCTGTTACGTATTTTGTGGACTTTTTTGTTGCAGAGCGTCCTCTTTCATATTGCATTTGTGTTTTGTTATAATTTACTTGTATGCGCGGCGCCTAATCGGTCAGCATGGCCACTACCCCGAACCCAAACTTAATGGAAATTATTCAGTTACAGACGGCGCAAATCAATCAACTGCTGCAGGCCGTGTCGCAGTTGACGACACAGGCTGCTCACCAACAACAGTCGTCACATCAGCAGCCCACACCTGCCGCCGCACCGCTTCCGACGTTCCGCCAGTACAACGAACGTGAGGAAGAATGGAGCGACTACTTCGCACAGTTTCAAGAACTCGTCGCGGCTCATCAAATTACAGGTCAGAGAGTGAAGAACCTTTTCTTATCGATTGTGGGCCCCCAGACCTTCGTACTATTGCAAAAACTATTCCCGCACGCATCTCCTCGTGATGTAGACTTTGAACACATAGTAGAGGCACTAAATGCTCATTATGAGAGAAAAGTTCTCGTAGCTGCGGCTCGGTACCGATTTTTCAGACTTAAAAAATTACCGCAGCAGTCACACCAGGAGTGGATTACGGAATTGAAGGGCTTAACCCGCCAATGTAAATTTACTTGCTCTTGTGGACTTTCGTATAGTGACGTGATGTTGAGGGATGCGATTACGCAGAATATTCAGGACCCCAGAATTAGAGCAGCAATTCTGAAACAATCTGACCCCTCATTAGACAGTGTACTGCAGCTTATAGAAGCGCATGATACTTTTGACTTAGCTGATGTAGAAATGCAAAGCCATAGTGTAAATTCAGTGTGCCGCAACGGACGCTTTCCTAGCCGTAGTTCTCAGTGTAGCACTAGTGATTCTTACAATAGTACAGGCCGTGCTGAACAGACAGTGAACAGCAACCAGTGTAAAAGTGCGACGCAAAGGTCGCCCCGTCGTGTTAGAGACAGTAATTTGCATAACGGGCGCCAACGCTCATTTCAGAAAAATGTACGTAAATCTTGCCCCCAGTGTGTGTCTCGCCACAAGCGTGCTCATTGCCCTAGTCGCAACGCAACCTGTTATCAATGTGGCAAATCAGGACATGTACAGTCTGTGTGTATGCAAATTAAAAACTCAAAGAACAGTAACGTTAGGAATAGTGCTTCGCAAAGGGCGAGAACAGTGCATGCAGTAAATGTCATACACGCTGTGGACTTGAGCTGTGCTTCTGTTGGTTTTCAAATGCAAGAACAATTTTCTCCGCCTACGGCAAAACTATTTAGTGCACCACGTAGCAAGCGCCGACGAGCGCGTAAAACAGTGCAACGGAAAAGGGTTCGGGACAAGCAAAATGACTATGAACAGTGCATTCCTGTAGTGAAAATAGTGCCTTCTGCAACTTCTTATTGTAAAAGTGCCCAGTACGGTGTAGATAGTGCCAGTAGACTTGTTGTAGATACTGAAAGTAATTTTAGTGCAGTAGCCTCGCATTGCGCGGACGCCGATCCGGCGGTAGTGTCATCTAGTGACAGTGTGGTTAATCCGCTGTGTGCCGAGTATGCGCCGCTTCCTACCGCACGCAACCCGCGCAAGCGCAGTAAACAAACCGTAGCAGACGTTGCCCACATTCGCGCACCTGTCGTGCGCCAGAAGCACAAACTTTTTGTAAATCTCTCCATAGAAAATAAGACTGTGCAATTTCAGCTTGATACTGGTTCCGCTGTTACCTTAATTAATAAAGATACTTATGAACTTCTGGGTTCGCCAAAATTATCGCCGTCACAGCAAGTGTTAACAGCTTATACAGGTGAAAATATTCCCGTGCTAGGAACGTGTAGCCTGCCTGCCTCCTTTCAAGGTGTCACGAAAACAGTTGCTTTTGTGGTTCTTCAGGCCAAATCGACACAGAACATTTTTGGACTAGATGCTTTTGACTTGTTTGGTTTATCAATTCAAAGAGATGTGCTTCAAATTTCGTCAATAGTGCCTCAGGATAAAATCAATGCATTGTGTGAAAAATATAGTGACTTGTTTTCGCCGGAACTAGGTTGTGCAAAAGACTTCGTGGCACATGTAACTTTAAAAGAATCTGCAGTTCCAAAATTTCGTAAAGCTAGACCAGTGCCTATCGCCTTGCGTGATACAGTTGCCGAAGAACTTAAACGTTGGCAAGATAGTGGGGTGATATCTCCTGTTTCTGCGAGTCAGTGGGCCTCGCCTATAGTAATTATACCCAAGCCGTCAGGAAAACTTCGTCTCTGTGCGGACTTCAAATCAACAGTGAACAGTCAAACAATTGTAGACACTTACCCTCTGCCCAGACCTGAGGAACTGATGGACAAATTAGGACAGTCTCGTTTCTTTTCTAAGATTGATTTAGCAGAGGCATACTTACAGATTCCACTTGATGACGAGTCAAAAAAGTTTTTCGTCATTAATACTCACATGGGCCTTTTTCAATTTCAACGCCTACCCTTTGGCAGTTCTTCCGCTCCCGCTATTTTTCAGCGTTTTTTGGAACAGCTGACAGTTTCTGTACCGTGTTGTTCGAACTATTTAGATGACATTGTGGTATCCGGACGTACAGTTGAAGAACATTTAGCAAACCTGGAGTGCCTTTTCAAAGTTTTGACTGCAGCAGGTCTACGTTGCAATAAAGCAAAGTGTTCGTTTTTTCAAACTGAAATAGAGTACCTAGGCCATGTGATTAATGCCCAAGGAATTCATCCCTTACAGTCACATCTTCGAGCAATCAAAGACTTGCCTCCTCCTAAGAATGTGCATGAATTGCAAGCAGTGATGGGAAAGCTTAACTATTATTTCCGGTTTATTCCCAATGCCTCTCAGATTGCAGCTCCACTGCATCACTTACGTAGGAAGAATGTTCCTTTTGTATGGTCTAAAGATTGTCAGGTTGCCTTTGACAAACTAAAGTCGGCACTACTCAGTGATGCATGTTTGATTCCCTTTGACCCACAGAAGCCTGTAGTGTTAGCAGTTGACGCCTCGTCGTACGGTCTGGGTGCCGTTCTGTCGCATCGTATTGGATGTCACGATCGTCCTATTGCCTTTGCATCCAAGCTACTGACGCCGACGCAACAGAATTACAGTCAGATAGAAAAGGAGGCCTTAGCAATCATTTACGGCGTCGCAAAGTTTCATCATTATCTCTATGGCAGAAAATTCTATTTGTTGACAGACCACAAGCCTCTCACGTCGTTGTTCTCACCCACAAAGCCAATTCCGCCACGTACGGCACAAAAGCTTCAGAGATGGTCCTTGATATTGTCAAATTATCAGTATGAGATTTTGTACCGACCTACCACTAAACATGCCAACGCGGACACACTTTCCCGACTTCCGGTTGGCCAGGATGTATCATTTGATTCTTCAGAAATGGCATGTTGTCAGATAGACTCCAGAGATGCTTCCGCTGTCGCAGACTTTCCTTTGAACTCTCGTCGGGTTGCACAGGAAACAGCTGCGGATGCAGACCTAAGTGTGGTAGCACGTTTTGTTCGCTCAGGGTGGCCTGCCAGAGCCAAAGACATTGATCGGCCTCTGGTTCGACGTTATTTTGCACAACGTCATGCATTATCTTTAAGTCAGGGCGTACTGTTGTTGCATACCGACAACGACCAAGCAAGAGTGATTGTTCCTCGTTCCCTGCAACGAGAAGTGTTACGCCTCCTGCATCAAGGACATTGGGGCATTGTTAGGACAAAGCAATTGGCCAGACGTCATTGTACCTGGGTTGGTATGGACGCTCAGATAGAGAGCATGACATCACAGTGTACAGTTTGTGCGGAGCATCAGGCGGCTCCTCCACAGCGTTTCTCAGACTGGCCACGCCCCAAGGGACCATGGCAACGTTTACATATTGACTTTGCCGGACCATTCTGGAATACGCGCTGGTTAATTGTTGTAGACGCTTTCAGCAAGTTTCCTTTTGTGATTGCCATGAACTCAACGACGGCGTCTAGTACAATCAGTGCCTTAACATCAGTGTTTTGCATCGAAGGCTTGCCTGAAACTATCGTCAGTGACAATGTACCTCAGTTTGTTAGTGCGGAATTTCAACAGTTTTGTCGTGTGAATGGCATTCAGCATATCACCACCGCACCTTTTCACCCTCAGTCCAATGGTGAAGCAGAACGTTTCGTTCGAACATTCAAGTCTCACATGGAGAAGATGAAAGGCCAGCACTCCAGGCAGCAAGCTCTTCAAATTTTCCTGTCTACGTATCGGTGCATGCCACGTGACGGCCCGTCTCCTGCCGAGCTGCTACACGGCCGCCGTCACCGCACTCTCCTTCACCTGCTGCAGCCTCCCACGCACCGAGTCGGTTCGTATGGCGCTACGCGTTTTCAGGTTTCTACGCCGGTGCTGTACAGGGTGTTTGCTGGAAACAAGAAGACATGGCTGCCGGGCACCATTCAGCGCGTGCTCGGTAGCAATATGTATGTTGTACGTTCTTCCACAGGGTCGGAGCTGCGGCGCCACGCAAACCAATTGCGCCTGCACAGGCTGCGCGATCCTGTCTCCGGTTTCTTGATTCCAGACCCAGTTCACCGCCAGGGAGCACAAACACATCGTTCGTCAACGGGTCCAGCGTCCCCGGACTACGAGATCGTCCCGATGGAGATCGACGCGACGCCGCCGCTGTCGCCGCCGCAGATGACAGCGTCACCGAGAGGGACTCCGGGACCTGGCGTGCCGCCGCCGCCTGGGCCACGCACCTCAGAAGAAGATGACCTGCTCCCTCTGGGCGGGGGGGTGCGCCCTTCCCCAGGTTTCGGTGGGTTCCCTGGAGGATCGCAAGGCGGATGCCGGGGCGCGGACGGCGTCTCCATCCCAGCCTCAGCTACGACGCCCGTCCCACCAGTAACGCCCCCGCCCAGGCCCTCCTCCCAGTGCCGTCGCCGTGGCCCTCAGCCCTACGCCACGACGGCGCGGCGGTTTGGGGGGGAGGGGTGTGGTGTCGCACAAGTACAAAGTGCGCGCCACTTACTTTCGCCGCGCGCCGCCATGCACGCACGGCGCGGCGTTCTCACGACGACAGCCACGAGCGCCCTCTGCGACAACGCCGCTCGTGGCCACCACTGAAGGACATCAGTCACTTCGGACGGAGATAGCAACGAGTTAGGACCTTCGTAATCCGATAGGCACGAGTGAAGACTTTGCTATTGTACAGGCACTAGGCAGGCCTCTAACAACTATGTATCAACATTCTGCAGTACTATGTAAAAGTTAAGTATTGTTACATTCTGTGCAAAATATATCTCTTTCTAATTTGCTCTAGTGTTTGTAGTTTCTGGCTGCTCCCCTCCGTACTTGCACCGGCGTGCTGTCTTGTTACTGTGTCGGTCTCGTTCCACTGGGCCACCGACACCTACGACGAGGCTGGGACACAAAGGCGGCGACGAACTTGGGACACAAAACTTACACTTAAACCGTCATGTTGACAGTTAGGTTCAGCATGACGGTATAGATGTAAACATAACTCAAAGCATTGAGAATAGCCACACTGTGCCCGAAATCAATGTAGATCTGCAAAATAAAAACAGAAATTTCGATTGATTGGTTCTATTCTCAAAACATTTGTACAAAACAGTCGCTGGGCACAAGCTCGAAAATTTAGTCAAACCTGATTGAAGAAATGTAGCTAATTTTAATAAGCCTTGTGAATTTACAAATATGTACAAATATATGTGTTAGTAGCCAAGCGGTCTGGAGACCCACGTTGCGAATCGCGCGGTCTCCCGCGTCGGAGGTTTGAGTCCTTCCTCGGACATGGGTGTTTGTGTTGTCTTTAATATAAGTTAGTTCATAAGTAGTTTGTAAGTTTAGGGACAGGTGACCCCGCAGTTAAGTCCCATAAGCGTAACAAACATTTGAACTTTTTTTTCTTCTGATGCATCAGAATCGCCTCCATTGTTTTGTGCGGACGAAAGGTTCAAATGTTCAAATTTTGGTTACGTTTATGGGATTTAATTGCGCGGTCATCAGTCCCTAAACTTGCAAACTACTTATAAACTACCTCTACTAAAGACAGCACAAATATCCATGCACGAGGGGGCATTCGAACGGCCTCTCGCATCGGAGCATAGCGCCTCAATTCGCTCGGCCACTCCGCCGCGGCCGGACGAGAGGGCATGCTACTAAAAGACCATACTATCTCGGGTTTTCATCGGAATCAAAGCGACCAGTAGTTTGCTCAGAAGAAACATGGAACATGCATTATACGGTAAATAAATGTTGGCAAAGTGTGCGAGTAATATTGTCAAACAAAAGTGCCGGTCAGTTTAATTGTTGTTCATTCAGGTAGAGCCAGGAGTTTCATGGCTCAAAAACCAAAACGACTGATTATCACTCACAAACAGATAGCAAAAATTTACAAAAACAGGTCGAAACCCAAAACCCAACTTATGCCAGGCTTACTACCAATGTCTTTCTCCCTTCAGGCTTAACATGTAACCGCAGTATAGAACATTGCGTTCGAATTTTCAAATAAGATTTCGTCTTCTGCAAAATTCGTTGTGAGTAAACCCACGGCGCTTAACAGCGCTCCACTCTTAAAAATACTAGCGTGTACGCAAGACTTCTTCCCCCTCTCCTTTCCTCCGGCATAAACACGACGGTGCTGCCACAGGCATTACAATCTATCGTAAGCGGTTTAGAGTATTTTTTTCTAATTTTTACATTGTAATCTTCTATATCTATAAATGGGAATGTCTATTCGGTGTACGTTTATCACGTCTGAACAACAAAACATAAAAAGCTAAAAATTTATACATTTAGTAATGTCTACCCTGGGAAGGCTTTATGCACGGTTTTATGGCGATCGGATATCTATTGATCTATATATATTAATGTCAATGTCTGTTCGGCGTACGCCTATCACGTCCGAACGACAAGACGCAGAGACTTAATATTTGTACAATTACTAATTTATACCCGATGAAGGTTTTAGGCACAGTTTTATAGCGATGTGATAGATATTTCGTAATTTGAAGCATATAATACGAAATGCAGAACAATAATTACTCTTTGAAAATTTTATTTACTCTTTGAAAATTGTTTTATTGGCTGCATTGTTGCTTGAGGGTTGATAATGATAAAATGATGGAGTATATTGGGATGGAAAGTTATCAGTGTATATAAAATTCTACGTGTCTGTGTGTGTGTTAACATTTCGCTCAGCAGCGAAAACTACAGAAAGCAAACGAATGGTCTGTGTGAAACTGTTGTCAGAAGTCTCCCGTTGTACACCATAGAAGTTCCATGCCGACAGCTATAAGGGGGTGGAAGATATGGTGGTTGATAGTCGTCAAATTATTAAAAAAAAAATCGGACTGAAGGCCAGCGATGACGTTTGCGACTCTATAGCAAGGAGGTTACATAGAGCGAAACGTAATGCCACAAACCATATCTCTGGTCTATGCGTGTTACAATGTCTTCAGTTGTTTCTGTAAGAGGATAAGCATACGAATAAGGAAATAAAAGAATAAATAAATAAAGCAGTAAACAGAAATTTCTTTTAATGCATCTCTTTAAGAAAATCGATTTGACGTTTCGCGCATTACATCAAGTACAATACTACAAATAACGTAGTTTCTCAAACTGAAATTAAAATGAATTTGGACATTTCTCTCACCATACGTGTTGAGATATTGCAACACAGTCTATAAGGAATAATGTATGTATTATTTATTGTAAATCATTAAGAACTTCACATAGTTTTATTTGAATGTTAATTAAAATGTTTGTTTCTAAAGAAGGTATTGTATTTCATTTCATCCTTCAAAACCAGTGTCATAGAATACTACTGAAAGATAGGTGCCGGCCGCGGTGGCCGAGGGGACTAAGGCGCTCCAGTCACGGTCTGCACGGCCACTACGGTCGGGGGTTCGAATCCCCCCTCGGGCATGGATATTTGTGCCATCCTAGTTCGTAAGTAGTTCATAAGTAGTTTGTAAGTTTAGGGACTGATGACCCCGAGGTTAAGTCCCATAGACTATACAAACATTTGAACATTTGAATTTTTGAAACATAGGTTATCTATCATAATCGACCGCAACACGCAAGCGGAGCCGCGGGTTTAATCTAGTTTTATTATATTTTCTTGCCAAGGTGATAGTGCGAAAGATCATTTAGTCTAATATATAAAGCAGAGTGTCCGTCTGTGTGTACGTGTTTCATACAAATCTACAGTTTTGTTTCAATCTTTATGAAATTTTGTACACGTAAGCTTCAATTCATGAGGACGGTCGCCCTAAGTGTAAGAATCGCATACAATATATAGTTCACGAGATATGACGTCATAAAGAATGAGATGCAACACATTTGCTGCATTTTGCGACAATGTTCATTTTCTCCTAAACCATTGGACAGATTTCAACCAAATTTGGTACACACTTTCCTTACCGTGAGGTAACGATTGCTGCATGGTTAAGAATCACATACGGTACACGGTTCAAAAGATATTACGTCATAACCAATAGAAATCGCAAAAAAAAATCCCGAATAATGCGGCGAAACTTTCGAAATACACTGTATGAGAAGACAGTACATAGCGACTTGCAACAAAATTTAAACATTATTTTAAACCTTTATTAAACTTTTTCTCGCTGGCAACCATAGTAAAATTATGAAAGGAAAAAAGTTTCTCGCTTACTACTTTTCCGCTTCTTATGGAGTAAAACTACGGCTCTCGGTATGACGTTACAATTTACAATTTGAACACTACAAATTGGAGCGACAGGAAATTTTACAGACAGTATACACATTTGTAGTTGAATGTAGCTTCCAAATTGTATCACATTCCGACATGTAGTTCATGAGACATGAGCAGACGAACAGTAACGTTCCGGTGTTCATGGACGGAAACTACGGCATTCGGTATGACGTTACAATTTATAATTCGTACACTACAAATTGTAGTCACTGCAAATTTTACAGACAGTATACACACATATAGTTGAGTGTTCCTTCTAAATTGTATCACAGTACGACACGTAATTCATGAGATATGAGTACATAAGCAGTAACGTTCGTGGAAAACCGCCCCATCACGCATCTATTACTTCTTTACTATTAATTGTATTCTCAAGTGATTTTACAGAAATACAGCCTTTATAAAAATAAATATATACCTGAAAAAATGGCAGGAATAAATAAATAAATACCCGGGCAACGCCGGGTTTCCAGCTAGTTAGATATAAAGTTATTTACCCCCTCCCTCCCCCCCCCCCCAAAAAAAAGAAGAGAGAGAGGGTGGGGGGGGGGAGAGAGAGAAACAGAAAATACGAAAACGACCGTATTACTTTTGAAAATGTCTAGAAAGAGGTTTATAGATTCGTTTCTAATTAATATTTTAAACGAAGTATATTTTTAAGTTGATGAGATGATCATAAATGACGGTTGTATTTAACAACATATTAATCAAGAAGGGAAAGGACAGGCCGAGTGTTATGAGACGACGTGCTCAGGGTGTACCTGCGGTGTCGTCTTCCGCGGCTGACAGGTGCTGGAGAGAGGGAGGGGCAAATTGAAATTTTCAGGCCGTGTGCTCTGCGGCGCGTGAAGCAGATAAGCGGCGCTCTCCTCGCTGTCTGGACAGGAGGGCCGCGTTTACCCAGCGAGCTGCTGCGGCGCCGCCCTCAGCTCCTTGAAATCACGGGGGATTACCTGATAGGACGGGCTGCGCTCCGGTGTCCGACTCATCCTCCAGGCATTGTCCAGGGGCGGCTGGGCTGCGGTGCCGTGATGAGCGCGCCACGGCGGGTCTCGTATTGCTTACCTCTCAGCACTCCTCGCCTGTCGTGTCGACCTGCCAATTACAAGTAAACTTGCCACGGGGCTACGCATCGATTTTGATCGGCTATGAATATACCTTGGTGTACAAGTAACGACGCGCGCACTAACACACACACACACACACATACACACACACACACGCACGCACGCACACACACACATACACACACACATACACACACACACGATCACACATTCACACACCACTCAAAATAGGCGAGGTTTGGGATAGAGAGGTAGGAACTGTAAGGTATGGAAAAATATATATATAGGGAAGTTATACCTCTCTATCCCAAACCTAAACCTCGCCTATTTTGAGTGGTGTGTGAATGTGTGATCGTGTGTGAATGTGTTATCGTGTGTGTGTGTGTGTGTGTGTGCATGCGTGCATGTGTATGTGTGTGTATGCGGTCTTGTGTACTTGCAGTGTGCATGCATTTTATATATATATATATATATATATATATATATATATATATATATATATATATTATTTTATTTTCTTTTATTTTCTCCCCTCACCCGCCTCCCCACTCCATTCCTAAGCTGCATCTCGTTATTCCCTACTAACCCATCCCCACCACCGTGACGTAACCTTTCTATCCCCTCCCCCTCCCCGCCCCTCCCGTCCCCGCTTCGCTGCAGAGCGTGATTCGAAGTGCGGCAACCGGAGGTGATGGTTGTATGACTGTGTTGTGTGCCTGTGTGATTGCGTGAGTGCTCTATTCTCTGAAGAAGGCCATGGCCGATAGCTGAATGTGTTGTATGTGTGTGTCTTTTGTATGTGCCTGTCGCAGCTCGTCGCCACGTCTTTGCGGTGACTTGTAAACTGTCCTCTATATGTTGATACATTTCTGTAAAGTTATAATTTATTAAATGTCGCTAGATTATCATTTTGTTAAAACTTGAACCCCACTCTCTTCAAGGTTTGAGGAATAGCATTTTTACTTCATGTGCTAAAATATTAGATAATATTACTTGCTTTTTCTTGTTTTGTTATGTTAATAAGTTACTATTACATTAATTAATGTGGCATAAATGTGGCTTCTCCGCTACGCCACTGTCCCTGTGAGAATGTGTACTTGTCCTACTTTTAAGTGGATGTGCGAGAATCTATGGCTGTCCGAATGTGTGGAGTAATAGCTCGCTTTGCATCGTTCTCTCTGGCTCAGATTCCATAGCTGCTGATGCTACCAAAGAGGTTTCTATACCCTTTGGTTACAGTCCAGTAGACAATCCTTTTCTATGGCGAGTCTCTCCGTGCCCAACACCGCTGATTTAGGATTTTCTGGCATCCGGTGGCGTCTCGTGGCCGCTCGGTCTGGCCATTCTGTGCTGCTCTTCTGGTGAGGTAATGTTGGTTCTGCTCTTCTGCTTAGAGATGGTAGCGTTTCATTGTATAGGACGCTTAAGTAAGTTAAACTTAGAATAATTTTTTGGAATATTTTCTCCGATCGTGTACGGAAACGTGTTCTCGTTTATCAGTTCAGTAATTTCCAATAGATAAACGCGGTGTTTGTGATTCTAGTTGCAGTTTGATAACGGCCTGGTATGTTAAAACCTTTTGTGATCATGTGGCTGTGTATGAACGCTGTGTAAATACTTTCTAGCTTTGTGGAGCTCGATTTCTAATAGGTGATATGTTCAGTTTTGTACAGTGCATGTAAAAATATTTTCATTGTTCCTCATATACAACCAGTACCTAGATTTATTTCCAATAGACTGCAACTTAAGAATCCACCGTGATTTTGTATAATTAATCCGATTTTCAACCACTTCACATTCAGTGGAGTGCGTTCATGTAACGTAGACGTGTGTCGCCGTTTGCGTGTTTGCTCGCGGTCCTACTCAGATGTAATTTAACTTGGCTATACACACGCACCATCTGAAAACAGGCACGACAGGCCAGAGCCAGCTTCAAAGTGTTTTGTATATTGTGTTTTGTACTACCGCCGATTTGTTGGATTTCGCCTACGATAGCGGTGCCTGCTTCCGCCTCTTCTAAGCACGCTGATTTTGGTGAGTTTCGCTGTGGCATTCCGTGTGTGAGAGAGTATGAGTGTTGTTTGTGAATCCTCCCCCCCCCCCAGCACCGTCCCCATTAATCCATGTAAGAGATGCATTTTTATTGTGTTAACGAAATTGGTTCCCCATTTTGCTTGTTTTCTATCTGAATAAACAAGTTTGAGTTCAGCATATTCCGTAAATTGCCTATAAATTGTAGTTTTAGAGCACCCTCCCTCTTTTATTTAATATTGTTCTTCGCAAGTGCTGAGAACATGCTCAGATGCAATTTTTTCTCACATTTAAATTCCGTTGCGCCATAAATGTTTTCTTAGCCACTTTTCTAAGATAACATTAATTGTGGTCGCTTTTATATGAATGTCTGTGTAATAACGTGTGAGCTGCTATGTATATTGACCACTGTAGTATTAACTTCCTGTTATTGAAGTAATTTGAAACGAGTCAGTTCTCAGTTTGGGCCAGGGAACAAGGTTTTGTAGCAGGGAGAAACCAGTAGTTCACACGGACCTCATTTGCTAATTTTAGTGATAAAACAAGGCTCTTGTTTCGTACATTGGTCGACTTTTAAGTTGAAACCACCAATCATAACTGGCAACATTTAGTATTTTAGACACCAGCTATCCATCATCCAGCAGTAAAGGTAACACCCAGAAGATAGCTGCTTTTAATAGTAGACAGTGGCTGAAACGTCGGTGAAATATTTGATATATTGACGATGCGGTCCAATACTCAGAAGAGTATTATCAACAATGACAACGGCATCGGAAGCCTTCGTTTACATTTAACCAATCTGTATGGGCAGGACGTTTATGGAAACATCAGGAACTTCGAGTCGCTAAGACTAAGAAAAGGAAAATTGCTGAATGATCTCGCCTTCTTGAAGAGATGCAGGGACAATACTGAGCCAAATGTTTTGCAGCTGGCGTGCCACATAAAGTCGAACAGGGCGAAGATTATTTGTGCATGAGTCAGCAAAGCCTTGGTGCGGGAAACGACCCGCCATATACGCAACAGCCTCGACTCCAGCATCAGGAATTTGGTTGAAATACACCTTGCCCTTTCGAGTAAACTTGCTAAAGAGGACTGGGAGAAAGTGGATAGGTTAACCTTCCAGCAAGACGAAAGGACAAACAATAGTGTCGCCACGCGTCAAATGAAGAAACTTGATAACCTGCAGAAGAAAACTACGGGCAATGGACAAACAATGGACACGTAGCGAACGGTGGTCAACCTTTCCAGTCATGAGTTAATTGACGCAGCAACACAAATCCTGTCCAAGGGAATGAATTTCACAATCAAACCTCAACGAGTCCCTAAAGAAGACATCATATAATCCGTCCAGGCATCGCTACGTCACCTTCCACAAGCAGAAGCAGAAAAGATCCGACAAGAGACAGTTCGAGTCTTGGCGCATGAAAAGCCACCATAGCAGAAAATCAGCAATTAATAACGTCGTGCTATCATATAGTTAAAGAACAACCCCGACCTAGTAGTGGTACAGTCGGACAAGGGAAACGCCACAGTGGTGATGAACATTACAGATTACGTCGACCGGATGGAAAAACTATTAAGCAAACCCATCTATGAGAAGCTCAAGGGGGATCCTATGGCCAAGATAATAAAACAGACGTAAGCACTGCTTAAGAAAACCAGAATGAACTTCGACATGGCCAAAAGACTCAACCAACAAGTCCCACAGGCACCAAGGATTTGTGGGGTTCCGAAGATCCACCGGGAGTCTTTTCCTCTAAGGCCTATTGTCTGCAGTATAGACTCACCGACTTACCGACTTGCAAAAGAACTGGTACCGAAACTCCGACATCTCGTGGGTCACACGGACTCTTACGTCAAGGAATCAACCCCTTTTGTGGCACTTTCAGAAGAAAAACGAATCTCCTCCACGGATTTGGTGGTCACTTTCGACGTGAAGTCCTTATTTACAAATGCACCAGTCTCGGATACCGTGAACATACTAGAGGCACCTGTTCCACCCGACGTTTGCGATCTGGTGCAACAATGTTTACCGTCCACCTATTTCAGGACGAGAGGGGAATTTTATGACTAGACGGACGTAGTTGCAATGGGTTTACCTCTCTCGCCCGTTGCAGACGATATTTTCATGGAGGCATTCGAGGAAACAGCTCTTAAGTCTGCACCACTATGCCCATACTGCTAGCTGAGATATGTAGACATCACGTTTGTCATCTGGCCTCATGGAGAAGAGGAGCTGCAGAACTTCCATCAACACCTCAATCAACAGAACAACAACATCCAGTTCACCATGGAGATTGAGAAGAACGGGGTGCTCCCGTTCCTGGATGTAGAGGTTTACCGGAAGCGAGAGGGCAAAATAGGCCACTGGGTATATAGAAAAGCTACCAGCACAGGCAGGTAGATTCATGCAACTTCCCACCATCATCCTACGCAAAGGGAAGTCCGTGTTCCACGCTTTAACTAAGAGGGCCCATCGGATTAGCGATGAACAACAACTGAAGGCAGAATTACAAAACATCAGGTCCATCTTTGAAGCAAACGGTTATGGGAAGAGGATGATCTAGGAAACTATGACATCTAATGATTGGAATAAAAGGGAAGAACAAAAGGAAAAACAAACCATGGCCCTATTGCCATATGTAAAAGGAGTCACCGAACGAGTGGGCAAAATTCTTCGTCGAGAGGGCATCAAACGTATATTTCGCAGCAACAATAAAATAAGAGATGTCCTAGGCTCAATGAAGGACAAAACTGATAAGTTGCACACAGCTGGAGTCTACGAAATCGGCTGTGAGTGCGGCCAGTTGTACATTGGAGAAACTGGGCGGCCGATTAATACAAGGATAGCCGAGCACGAGGAGTACATTCGCCTGGGACAGCATACGAAGTCGGCAGTAGCTGAACACCAGGAAGAGTGCGGCGAACAGATGGGTTTTCAGGGGCAAAACAACCGTTCACTTTGAAGAGGAAAATCAAGGAAGCAATATAAATAGCTAAGCGACCCGGAAATATGAACAGAGAGGACGGGTATAGACTTCCGGCGTCTTGGCTGCCCGCAGAAGTAGTGATCCGCGACGACACCGCGCGTAGTGCAGTCCATAGGGGCCCGCCCGCAGACAACAGCGGCCGCGCGTACACAGAGCAAACAGCGCGCTCTAGCCGGCGCTAAGCATCACTGCTACGTCACTGCTACCACCGTTCCTCATTCGGCAATTTCAACCAATGGCAAACGTTAATGTAAACACCAATCCTGGACTTCCTTTTCCACCAATAGGAAGAAATAAAGGAAACACCAATTAAAGAGAGCTCAAACCACCAATCATAACTGGCGACATTTAATATTTAAGACACCAGATTTCCCTCATCCAGCAGTAAACATAAGGCCCCAAAGATAGTGGCCGAAACGTCGGTGAAATATTTGTTATACTGACGACGTGGCCCAATACCCAGAAGAGTTTTATGAACAATGACAACGGCCGCGGAAGCCTTTGTTTACAATTTTGCTAGTGTTTATGAAAGTAGTCAATTTAGGGCTATAATGTACAAGATATAATATTTTTTAAGTACTGGTTAAACTTACAGTTAAATATTTGGTACAACATATTGGTAGCAGTGTGTATTACTGAGGGATACATTTTTCATTTTCTGATTACAAAATTTGCAATATAAATTCATTACTTTCAAACTTATTTTCATAATAGAGTGCATGCTTGGGTACAGACAGACATTGCTCTTTTGTATTCCTTATTTCGAAGTTACAAAATTGTTCACATAGTTGATACTACTGCTTATTAAATTATTTGAAATATTAATTTCACAATATAGTCTGTCGACCGTGATTTTTACAAAATGTTTTGGTACTTTCGTACAAGTTAAGATTTATTTAGGCTGGTGCCGTAGGAGAAGAGTTCCTTCTGGTGGACGATAAAGCTCGACCCCACAGAGAAGCACTGGAGGACCACATAATTGAAGCTGAGGGAACTGATCGAATGGCCACATTGTTTACAGACCTTACAACCGATTCGGCATGCCAGGGATGCGCTTGGCAGATGCATTGCAGCCTGATCAATACCTCCCACAACGGTTGCAGAGGTGGATATTGCAATCACGGAAGAATGGCAAAATATTCCTCAAGGGAATATTGATAACCTCATACTCTCGATACCACGCAGACATGGCCTTCAGTAGTCATTACACACCATATTAGAGCGCAAAAGGAATTACTATTTCAGTATAATTGTAGCCACATGTTGCCTCTCTCTCAGTAAACCTCAAGAGTTGAGACAGTGAAATATATTACTGTATCACGCAAAAGTTACTACTGTAATCAATATTTGAATTAAATACGTCACCATATCTTTATTGTGATAGCTGATCGCCTAATTGTTTTGAGCTGTGTATAAGGATGTCTGATCATTTGAAACTTTTACATATGCACCTTAAAAGTGATATGTTTTCAGATTACATAGTATATCAACTTATGCAAAGTCTATATGGTTATGCGATTTACACTTGCGACACAGGTACGAATATAACAAATAACCTTGGTTGCGCGGGTTGACTGATTGATGGAGAAATAAGAATACAGTGTACATATCGGCACATATTAAAGTACCACTACAACATTCCGCCACATAACTTCACGTGGGGTTTGATGATTTAATTAAATACTGAGTCCTTCTGTTAATTCAAAGGGTCAGTTCATTAAGGGATGCCACCTACACCTGTAGTGTACAAGACCTAATACTCTTCAGAATTCGTTGCATTGCGAACACACACCACACACACACACACACACACAGAAACACACACAGACTCTCTCTCTCTCTCTCTCTCTCTAACCCCCCCCCCCCCCCCCCCCACACACACACACCAATAAATGATTCCACACAGTACTTCTTGCCACGTTTCTGTGTTGTGTGCTCATTCCCACTAAGTCACTCAATATACAGTTCAACATTGCTTACCTCAGTTTTACATGTCCCATTGGATACTCTTCTCCTCAGATCGTGTACTGTACAGATCGCAATATCATTTCTGAAATATAAGTCCATGAAGAAATGGAAATAAAGGTGCGTTTTAAGAGACACTCTTTAGAATATTTTTCAGTATAGCAGTATAGTGTGGAGCAAGATTGGAATATGTCACATCAATCACACAGTAATGAATAATTATCTCTACTAAGGACCTTCCTAAATAAGAAATCAAAATTAATTTTAACTTTACTCTCAAGTCTTCAGTTGCACTGTCCCGAATACTAATTTGCCTTAGCTCCCAGAATCCACAAAAAAATAAAAAAATAAAATAAAAAAAATTGGGAAAAAATGAAAAAGAAAAATTCGTTGATAAATTTCACTTGCATTTATACAAATCCACAGAGCGTCAGTGGCTCCATAATAGTCTGCACGATATCTTTTATAGAAGGAACACATTATTGGGGCGATCTAGAAGCGTTTAATAATAAGTTTGCAGCCAAGATAGCTTTCTTCATTTAATTACATAACCGGTTTCGGCGTGCTGGACGCCATCTTCACCCCTGTAGTAATTTTTTACATGACTTCACTCCTATTACAACAATTTTGAACATAGAAAAATGGTGTACATCCTCATTGATGTGTCATCAAAATAAAATTTACACGTCAATAATGGTGCCTCTGACTTAGCCCTTAAGGAAGACGTTTTCAGACGTTTTATTATTCACGTGTAAATTTTATTTTGATGACACATCAATGTGGATGTACACCATTTTGTATGTTAAAAATTGTTGTAATAGGAGTGAAGTCATGTAAAAAATTACTACAGGTCTGAAGATGGCGTCTAGCACGCCGAAACCGGTTATGTAATCAAATGAAGAAATCGATCTTGGCTGCAAACCTGTTATTAAACGAAATCTTTTATTCACTGACCGAAAACATAGCACTGCGTGGCACCTACACCCACGCCCCACTAGCAACTGGTACTCTGTACACGCTCGAACCTTAGCATCTGATTTCAACAAACTAGCAACCTGTTGGTTGTATATCGGCGTCCAATGAACATTGCTTTTATAAGCACCTCCTAATTTTGATTAGCATAGCCTTTTTAATAATTATGTAATTAATTTTGGCAACTGCAAACATGAGTATGATCCCCGGTAATGTTGAGGTTAGTGGAAAGAGTTTTTAAATATAATCTGTGGCAGTTTCCTCCATACAGAAACACGGTGAAGCTCCACTCCGCTTGCAATGACCAGCTAACGGCAGGCTTCCCACTGTAAGCTGAGCATCTTTCGCTTTCACAACGATCCAAACCGTGCTTGCAAATTCGCCTACTGTTTCTTGAATTCGACGGCCAACTGCTGGCCATACTGAAATAAAATTTAGGAAACCCGTAATAAGGTAGAGTAAATATTTGGGGTAACGCCATACTATGTGTAAAAATATTTATATTTATGCCAGGGAGAGTTGTAAAATACGTTCCCTCTGTCCACTGTTGGCAGAGTTGTGTATGGAGAAGAGAAAAAAAAAAAAAAAAAAAAAAAAAAAAAAAAAGACACAGCAGACACCGATACACCATTGGGTAGAGGTCAACCATAAATATGGCGACGACATTCTGTTTCGGATTGTGACGGGTGATGGGACATGGGTCCACCATTACACGCACGAATCGAAGGCCGAATACATAGAGTACAAACATCCGTCATCACCAGTCAGAGAGAAGTTCAAAAGCACCCCGTCTGCAAATAAAGTGATACCCAGCATTTTCTGGGAAGTACAAGGAGTTTTGTTTCTGTACTTTAAGGAGGATGCAATCACCAATGATGCAACCACCAATTATGTCGAAATTGAAAGAGGTGATTCGAGAAAAGCGGCTTGGCCTCTCAGTTCTGGCGTTCTCCTGTTGGATGATAATGTGAGACCACACTCGGTGAAGTCAATGAACACCATATTCCAACTCTTTGTTTGGAGCGCTTACACCATCCGACATACAGTCCTGATCTCGCACGAAGTGACTGCCATCTGTTTCCAGCATTGAAAAATTCTCTCAGCTGAAGGCGCTTTGGAAGCAATTCTGACGTTAAACAAGCCGTTCAACGTTTCTTCCGTATGCAACGCCCTGAATTTTCCCTGGAAGGCTTTTGAAGCTTATAAAGCGGTATCAAAAATGTCTTAACTTGGAAATTATGTAGTAAAATAAAGATGTGTCTTATCTTTAATGTCTGGTTCTACATTTTTCCTTTCATACACAACTCTGATCACAGTCGACAGGGGAAATTTATTTTCCAACTGCTCCTCGTAGATGCTACAACCTAGATCTTTATAAATTGTGAACTTTTTCATCGTTTGCAAACCTCAGGGATTGATCGAGGAAAGGATATGGAATAATAAGGTCTACTGAACTTAAGTAAACTCATGGTTCCCATGCTAGATAGCATTTATTAGATATTACTTTTTTTTTTACAGGGACTGCAATTTTATATGAGTCGTACTATGCAGCCACAGATAAGGTAGGTGCTGAAAGTTGTTTCCGTCTATTCACTTAAAAATTCAGTCAAGATACCAATATATTTAAAGACCACAGGTTTAGAACTATTAAATGGCTACCCTCATACCATTACAACCATTACCATTGCCACCAGCTACGTTGAGCAGTAACTGCCTCGGTGCTAGATGTCAAATGAAAAATATATCTGTTCAAAAAGAAGCATATAACTTTTTCCTGAGTGAGAGTTTCCTATTTTTTTTGCGAAGATCATGGGCAGCTTACATTAAAAGGAACTATACCCACAACTACTGAGAGATTTACACAATATTGTGACGATTCCGCTGTTGGCAATGAGAAGAGCTCCAAACACAGATGACTGGTTAAGCTGTGAAGTGCTTGTCGATAGTAAAACGTTCTTTAGGCTCACAAAAGAAATTTAAATAGCAGCGGCTATCATAAGAATCAGCGGTGATCGTGGAGAGATTTGGATCACAGACTATCACGAGCAGTCACAACTTATCCCAAAGGGAAAGTGTATCGGGACAGCTGAACCAATCCAGGACGGTAAGCTCAACGTCATCAACGAAGACCCATGCTCTGCTGTTATAACAGACAACACGCTGGAGGAAACAACCGTGGAACGGCCAATAGGGCCCAGACTGACCAAGGAACACCGGGTGTTAGGTATACTACGCCAATTTTCGGGTGCATTCGCACTCCAGCAGGGGAAACGTCAGCCAAAACGGCCCATGATAAGGCAACGTATAAATACTGGGGATCATGCACCAATTAGCCAGAGTTCGTATAGTGTCGCCAGCTGAAGGACGGATAATTCGGAATGAGGTGGAGAAGATGTTGCACGATGACATTATTCAACCTTCGGAGAGTCCTTGGTCGTCTCCGGTGTTATTCATAAAGAAGAATGATGGCACGTAGCGAATCTCTGTCGACTATCGGCGGCTGAAAAAAATCACAAAGAAACATGTCTGCCCATTGCCGCGCATTGACGACACCTTGGACTTCTTGAAAGGAGCTACATACTTATCTACTATGAAATGCCGACAGGTTACTGGCAAATCGAGGTTGACGAAGCTGACAGGGAGAAGACGGCTTTCATTACACCTGACGGCCTCTTTTAATTCGAAGTAGTGCCATTTCGATTATGTAATGCTCCGGCCACATTCGAACGCATGATGGACAAGTTGCTTCGACACCTTAAGTGGACGACGTGTCTTTGCTATTTAGATGACTTTGTCGTTTTCTCTAAAACATTTTAAGAACATCTGAGTAGCCTCCAACTGTATTGAAGTGTATTCAGACTGCAGGACTCCACCTCAATCCAAAGAAGTGCCTCTCCGTCGCCAAGAGATAAAAATTCTGGGGCACCTAGTCAACGGAGATGGTGTCCGTCCTGATCCAAATAAAGTAAGGGCAGTCACAGATTTTCCAACTCCTCTTGATGTGAGAAGTATTCTTAGGCTGTGCTGATACTGCTTACGTTTCATAATAGGATTTTGTAACAAGGAACGTTTATTGCAAGAACATCTGCAGGGAGGCGCCAAGTTTTACTGGAATGAGACAAAAGAAAGAGCTTTCCGAGCACTTAAGGCGGCTCCAACTTCCGCAACAATTCTAGCCTTGTACGACGAGAATGCGGAAACTGACCTTCACACAGACGCCAGCAAGTTTATAATAGTTTCCGCAACGAAATGGTGTAGAAGTCTGGTGGAAAATCTAAAGAAATTCTGGCCATATTTGTTCTATCGGGAAAACGATCAATACCCTCATGCCGCGAAAGCAGTCGATATGCTACTTAAGACAGTACTGCTAAAGCAGAATTGCTGTACTACAGATCTTTCCGAAATTCCTTCAACGAAGAAGAAGAAGGAAATACTCCAGGATTAAAATCAAGACCAGTTCCCATCATGAGTAACTTAGAAGTATGTACCCCTGGAGTATTAAAACAAATCGGAAAAAGTCTCCTTGTCCAGAATGGATACCTATTAGATTCCTTTAAAAGCATCGTCATTGTGAAACATAGCTATCTCTTCACTCATATATAGTGACGACTGCTGTTGGCATTGGATCTCAACTAGATTACATATTTCTAGATTTTCGGATTGCTATCAACACTGTACCGCAGGAGTGGATTTCCTGGCAAGTAGGACACAGTTAGTAGTAATTGGCCCAAAGTCATCGAGTAAATCAGAAGTGTTGTCTGGTGCTCCCAAGGGATACATGGCCGGTACTGTTCGTTGTCTTTAGAAAAAATGTAGAAGACAGTGTGATCAACTCTCTTGCAAGGAGACGGCACGACCATGGGGTCGGGGAGTTGTCCGAAATTTTGTGTGGTGAAAGATGACCCCTAACACCTCACGTATTTAATATATTAGGACGCACTATTCGAAAAATCCTGAGAGAAATCGATCCATAGTTTCTTAGGTGCCTGATGTTAGTCCATTGCCGAGCAGCCGTCTGGCCTAGATGGTTAGGGCTCGGACTCTTACACCAGAGGTCTCGGGTTCGTATCCTTCTCCGGCACCTTTTTTCTTCTGTTTTGTTTCTATTTCTTATTTTCTTTCGTTAGTCCACCAGTTATTCAGAAAGTTTCCGAAACCTACATTATCTTTAACAAATTACTTACTTTAATGATTAAAATTATTTTCTTTTTGACCATCAACACAATTCATGTCGATGGGTTTTCCATTGTTCATTGTAACGTATTTGAGGAGAAACATTGGGTTTTTAATCAAATTGTTGTTGTTGTTGTTGTTGTGGTCTTCAGTCCGCAGACTGGTTTGATGCAGCTCTCCACGCTACCCTGTCCTGAACTTTAATTCCCTCTCCAAATTTCTCCTTCCATTCCTTCACTGCTTGCTCAGTGTACAGATTGAACAACATTTGGGAAAGGCTACAAACCTGTCTTACTCCCTTCCCCACCTCTGCGTCCTTTTCATGCCCTTCGACTCTAATAACCGCAGTCTGGTTTTTGTATAAGTTGAATATAACTTTTCGCCCCCTATATTTTACCCCTACTACCTTCAGAATTTGGTAGAGTGTTTTCCAGTCGACATTGTCAAAATCTTTCTCCAAATCTACAAACGCCAAAAGCATAGGTTTGCCCTTCCTTAGCCTAACTGTAAGATAAGTCGTAATGTGAGTATTGCCTTCCGTGTTTCTTCATTTCTCCTACATCCAAACTGATCTACCCCAAGTTTAGATTCCACAAGTTTTTTTTCCATTCGTCTGTAAACAATTCGTGTTAGTATTTTGCAACCATGACTTATTAAACTGAAAGTTCTGTAATTTTCACACTTTTCTGCACTTGACTTCTTTGGAATTGGAATTATGATATTCTTCTTGAAGTCGGAGGGTATTTCTCCTGTCTTATACATCTTGCATACCAGGTTGATAATTTTTTTCATGACTGGCTCTCCTAACGAAATCAGCTGTTCAGACGGAATATCATCTACTCGAGGGGCCTTGTTTCAACTAATGTCTTTCAGCGCTCTGTCAAATTCTTCTCGCAGTACCATATCTCCTACCTCATCATCCTCCACTTGTTCTTCCATTCCTAGAATGTATTCAAGTTCATTTCATTTGTAAAGGCCCTCTGTATATTCCTTCGACAGTTCAGCTTTTCCCTCTTTGCCCAGTACTGCTTTTCCGTCTGAGTTTTTCATACAGCTGCTTTTCTTGTCTCCAAATATCTCATTTGTCTTCCTTTAGGCGGTATCTATCTTTCCCCAAGTTATGCATTCTTCTACGGTTCTGCATTTGTCCTGTAGCCACTCCTGATTAGCCAGTCTGCACTTCCTGTTAATCTCACTTTTCAGACGTCTGTACTCCCTTTTTCCTGCTGACTTGTTGAATTTTTACATTTTCTCCTCTCATCAATTAAGTTCAGTATATCTTGTGTTATCCAGGGGTTTCTACTAGGACTTGTCTTTCTGCCTATATGATCCTCTGCTGCCTTCACTACCCTATCTCTCAAAGCTACCCATTTTTCTTCTACTCTATTACTTTCCCCCGTTTCAGCCAATCCGTGCCTAATGCTCCCTCTGAAATTCCCAACCACCTCTCGTTCCTTCAATTTGTCCAGGTTCCATCTCCTAACTTTTCTACCTTTCTACAGTCTCTCCAGTTTTAATCTGCAGTTCATAACCAACAAGTTATGGTCAGAGTCTACATCTGTTCCTGCATATGTCTTACAGTTTAAAACCCCGTTTCTAAATCTATTCCTTACCATTATAAAGGCAATCAGAATAACAAAATATTTTGGGAAACATTCAGTTTTATACATATAATAATTATAAACAAGAACCGCAGTGGTAAGTATCACAAAAAACAAACCAAGCAATAATTTTTGTGACATCTTGAGAAATATGTAACACTGTGAATTAATTCCTCTTAAGTTACCAATGTTTTCTCACCCGAAAGTTCCAATGTATTATTATTATTATTATTATTATTATTATTATTATTATTATTATAAAGTTCTCCGGCCAATAACATAGTATCCGGAGAGACTTTTTGGGAAGATGTCGATGCAATTACATTATTTTCCGTTTCATAATACACCACTGTATCCTTCAAACGTAATTTTCATCAATCACTATCAATGGATTCTTCAGGAATTTCTTCTCCAATTCCAGATGAGCCAGCAACTTCTTCAGTCGACATGTTTATCATCGGATAGGAATAACACGTTGAAATTAGAAAACAGGCACGTCTGTTCACGACGAAATCGAAAAAGAAACTACCGTTTACTTATCACGGCTAGAGCACAGTCCTGTGCGGAGATGACCTTTAGAATCCCAAGGGGACCCTTACAAAGCCTCTTTAAACCTTGACACCCAATAACACGAAATAAAACAACAAGCACGAATGTTTTGCAGTGATTGAAAAACTTTACGTTCTTGAGCTGATTAATGTTTTAAAAATAATGTAGGTTTGAGAAAGTTTGTGAATAATTGGTGGAATAACAAAAGAAAATGAAAGATACAAAAAAAGCGCCGATAGAGGAATCGAACCAGAGACCTCTGGTGTAGGAGTCTGAGCCCTAAGCATCTAAGCCAGACGGCCGCTCGACAGAGGACTAATATTTTATACTCATAAGGCACCTAAGAAACTTCGGATCGATTTTTCTCGGGATTTTCCGCGTAGTGCGTCCTAATATTTTAACGACGTGATGTGCCAGGGGTCCTTTTTCACCACACAAAATTTCCGAAAAATCCCCGACCCCACGGTCGTACCATCTCCTTGTTAGATCGTTCGCAGATAATGCTGTCGTTTATCGGTTAGTAAAGTGACGAGAAGATCAAAATCAGCAACAGAACTGTTTAGATAAGTTATGAGCATGGTAGAATACTTGGCAATTAAAGTAATGAAATGTGAAGTCATCGATATGAACAATATAAGAAATCCTTAATTTATGCGATACATCAGTTGAATTTACGGCCTGTTGGCTGAAGTCATATTTATTCTTCAGTGTTCAACCCTGAGGTTGGTTTGCAGCAGAGCGCCATTCCTCTCTTCTGTGTGCCTTCCTCTTCATTTCCACATACGTGTTACATCCAACATCATACACGATATGTTGCATGTATGATATTCTTGGCCGCCCTCGTCGGTACCTTCCCTCAAAACCTCCTTCTGCTTTCGTTCCATTATTCCAGGATGTGCCCTATAAGTCTGTCTTGTTTGGTTGTGCCTCCACAGCGATCCGTTTTCCTGTACTTTTCGAAGTACCCCTTCATTTGTCACTCTTTCTTTCCCTCTGATCTTCAAAACTGTTCAAATGTTTGTTAAGCTTATGGGACTTAACTACGGGATCATCAGTCCCTAAACTTACAAACTACTTATGAACTAGCTTATCCTAAGGACGGCACAAATACCCATGCCCGAGGGGGTTTCGAACCTCCGACCGTAGTGGCCGTGCAGACCGTGACTGGAGCGCCTCAGTCCCCTCGGCCACCGCGGCCGGCTCTCTGATCTTCATCATCCTTCTGTAACACCACATCTCTAGGGCCTCTAGCCGTCTTCTCTCCTCTCTTTCCATTGTCCGAGTTTCGCAGACGTAAGGAGCCACACTCCAGACAAAAGCTTTCATTAGACATTTTCTTATCGCCATACTGATGTTCTTGCTGGTGAGTAAGTTATTCCACAGATTGAATGAAATTTTGGCCAGTAGTTTTCTGCTCACAATTTCTTTCCGGCTATCACCATCCCTTGTTATCTTGCTTCCCAAGTAAGTAAATTCCTTTATCACTACCAGTTCCTCTATTCAAATTCTTATTTTTGGAGGTTCATATTCTGCTTCTCTACTGCATACCATGCCTTTAGTCTTTTTGTTGTTTATCCTCATACCATACTGGTTGTAGAGAATCCTTTCCATTGTTCTGAGGACTTCTTCTAGGTCTTCTTTTGTCTCCATGGCTATAGCAATATCGTCTGCGTAGCGTAACATGTCTATCCTCTGCCAGTTAATCTTGATGCCCTCCTCTGTAGTTTCACGAACACAGTAAGTACTCATTTATATGAACAATAAAAGAAATCCTTCATATATGCGATACCTAGGAATTACAGCTTGAAAGAAAACACAGGAAATATCGCAGGGAAGGTGAACAAATTTATAATAACCCATGTGTGCACAATCAAAAAAATTATATCCTGTTCTATAACCACCCCGTCACCTGGGTAACCCAATGAATTTATTGTCGTATTGTCACTGTTGGCAACACGTAGCCCTGGGTACATACACAACTGTTGCAGAAAGGTATTCTAATTGTAACTAGCTACAGTTCCTACTGTTTCACAGTGTTGTGAACTGTGCATTATTGTGCAAGCTATGTGAACATTTCTAGATTGTCATGGATGATGAGTTGGAAGTCTCCAAATCTGAACACAGCAGATTAAGCTACGATGTATATTACAAAGTTAGTGGCTACTGATACAGAAGAGTATGTTACTTCAGATTTCAACGATGAAGATTCTACAGGTGGATGGATTCTTAGAAAGGAGGATACTGCTGTTTCAGACATTGAAGATGCTATTGGTTGTTGTAGTCATATTGAAGTTGAAATAGAGACAAGTGATACTAGTAGTAATAAACATGACAGAAATGATGAAAACATCGAAGCAACTGTATCGAACCAAATGGCATAAGGAACCATTCGGTACAAGAAAGTTGTTGAAGCATAATATTTTGCGGCAAAGGGCTAGTCTAACACAGACTTCTTTCTATAAAAGACACTTTGAAGACTATATTTACAGAAGAAATGTGTGAGATAATAATACGTGAACCGAACAGGAAGGCAAATCAGGTATTCACAGACTATAATATAAATTCATAAGTACCAGCGAAAGCGTGGGAGCCATTGACAGCTGAAGAATTTGAAGCCATACCTTGGTATGCTGATTACAGCTGGATTACCATTCTCTAACAATGAACACACTAAGGAAACGTGGAAAACAAATGCATTCCCACTGTATCGTGCAAGCGTATCGCTCAACAGGTTTCTGCAGGTAAGCTGTTTTATAAGATTTTAGAATGTGAACACTAGGAGTGAGCGATTGAAATGTCCCAAAGCTGCTGCAATATCTGACATTTTTGAAATGATAAATTCAAATCTTCGTACATGGTTGTCTAACAAATAGTAAAACAATCGATATCTAATATATAAAACAGAGTGTCCAAATGTTTGTACGTGTTGCATACAAATCAACCGTTTTGTTACAATCTTTATGAAATTTTGTACACGTAAGCTTAAATCCATGAGGACGATCGCCGTAAGTGTAAGAATCACGAACAATATATAGTTCACGAGATATGACGTCATGAACAATGAGATGCGCGAAAAACTGCTGCATTTTGCGACAATGCTGCTCATTTTCTCCCAAACCATTGGCCCGATTTCAACCAAATTTGGTACACACATTCCTTACCGTGAGGTAACAATTGATACATGGTTAAGATTTACATACGGCACATGGTTCAAAAGATATTACGTCATAACCAATAGAAATCGCAAAAATTCCCTTTAATGCGCCGAGACTTTCGAAATAGACTGTATGTGAATTATAGTACTTAGCGACTTGCAACAAGCTTTAAACATAATTTCAAACCTTTATCAAACTTTTTCTCGCTGGCAACCATAGCAAAATGATGAAAGGCAAAAAGTTTCTCGCTTACTAATTTTCCGCTGTTTGTGGAATAAAACTACGGCTCTCAGTATGACGTTACAATTTATAATTTGAACACTACAAATTGTAGCGATAGGAAAGTTTACAGACAGTATACACATATATAGTTGAATGTACCTTCTAAATTGTGTCATAGTACGACACGTAGTTCATGACATATCAGTACGTAAATAATAACGTTCCTCTGTTCATGGACTTACACTACGGCATTCAGTATGACGTTACTATGTTTAATTTCTACTCTACAAATTGTAGCCGCAGGAAATCTTACAGACTGTATACAAGCATATAGTTGAGTGTACCTTCTAAACTGTATCACAGTACGACACGTAATTCATGATATATGAGCACAATAACAATAACGTTCATGGAAAATCGCCCTATCACGCATCAAGTTTTACTCTATTACTTATTTACTACTAATTGTATTCCTAAGAGATTTTACAGACACAGTCCTTATACAAATGAATATATACCTGAAAAATGGCAAGAGTAAATAAATAAATACCCGGGCAACGCCGGGTTTTCAGCTAGTATTATATAAAATAAAGTGTTACATTTTTGAACTTCACATCTTGTTATAATGGAGGATATTTGGTTACCTCAGTAACCGAAATATAGATTAGAGGGTGTGTTCTGTTGCTCCCCATTTAATAATGCTCTTCTATGAAAGTATTTAAATTTTTACTTTGTTATGACGTTTATAAAGCTGCAAATGAGGAATCACATGAGGCTCGTGTCGACTAGCCTCAATTCACCTAAAAAAAGGGCTGTTAAGTTAGGAAGGTTACTCGAGTAACCCAATGTGGGCACAAGGGATAATGAATCCGACTACATTACACTTTTACCTCCTATTTTGGAGTATTCCAGACTACTGCGGGATCCTCCATAGTCGACATTACAGAGAATAGAGAGAGAGAACGTTGAGAGAAGAGCAGCCGTACTTGTGCTATCGCGATATAGGGGAGAGAGTGTCACGGAAATGGTGATGGAGGTGGGGTATAAACCATTACAAGAAAGGCAATATTCGTTGCGGTGAGAGTGTGAAGGGGCTGATCTGGAGCCGTTTATTTTGCATATTAATATATTAGGTGTTAGAGAAGTTTTCTTGGTTGGAGTACTGTGTTACGCAATAGTAGAAAGGGTGTGTGAGAGAGAGAGACAGTAGTTGAGCTTTAATCCCGTGGGAAAGCTCCGCCCCTATTGCAAGTTGAGATCTGATTGGCTCCCGCGTATACTAGTTGTTCGCCAAAACTTTAAGCTTCTTTTATTAATATTTAACTTTCCTATGTCTATTAAAATTATATGTATACTTTCTGTAATGCTTTTGTGCTAAGCTATATTTCGGTTAATTCAAAGATGTAATTATTTGTATATTTTGTAATAAGTTGAACAATGTTAGTCTAGAAGTTTCGCTTGGTGCCAAAACGGTGGCTTGTGGCGCGCAGCGAGAGGCGGCGGCAGTCAGTCGAGCGCCGACCGCGATACCTTGCACATTCATGTTAGTTCAGTGCGGGCCAGGGACAGTTTAGACGTTATGCAACGTTTATATTTTTAACATTACTCAGTCTGTATATTTGTGCTTGGATATACACTGGCATTTCTTCAATAAAAACAAGCACTGGCATCCCACAAAAGCTAAAGTTATTCGTAGTGCAGTACTTCCTAGCCACACGTCAACACCTCTTTTAGCATCACTTCAAGTACAAAGGGTGTGCGACCTGTGTGCTTCACCTGCGCAATGGGACATCAACTACGACAGAAGACACAAAGTTAGTAAAAGGGTGAATTCAGACAAGCACTGAAGTTGCCTGTCGACACGGCACCTCGCGTGCAGTGTTGCCCCGTTTACAAACCAGGGCACTGGCACGAAGTGCGATGGTAACATCGCCGAGGAAAGGCATGAAAGAGGGGAGGTGTTTAGGAACTTTGTCAAATATGCACTGACCTTCCCTCCCTGTCTTTTAAAAAATGAAGCCCCGCCGTAAGAGTTTTTTGTAAAATTATTTCATCACATTTTTCCATTGAATGTGAACATACTTTGTTGTCGCCCAACAACATAAGGAGACTTGACCAACGTCATAAAATAAGAGACTGAAAATGTATACATTCAGGTGTTCCTCTTCCCGCGTGCTATAACTGAATGCAGTGGTAGAGAAATATCGCGAAAGAAACTGGTACACCTGCTTCATATCGTGAAAGGAGACCGTCAGCACGCAGAAGTGCCGCAACACGACGTGGCATGGACTTGACTAACGAATGGAGCAGTGCTGGAGGGAACTGACACTACACATCTGGCGCGGCTGTCCTTACATCCGTAAGGGACGTACATGAATAAGGGTGTACATGCAGCAGTGCAAATGTCGAACAACATTACATGAGGGTGTTTTTTTTATGTGGAGACTTTACAATGTATGGGAGAGTTGCCGAAGATGGACCATTGTCTAAGTTGGACCACCTACGTATTTCGCTGTGTGTTGGTAACTTAAAGTTCCAAGTTCGCTCAACCGGTGAGAAACATTGTCGAAGTCACGTGATTCAGTCGCCAGTCGACGATAGTCATTGGAGCGAGAAAAATTTCTATTATTACGTTTTCTTGGATGTCGGTGTAAGTTTTCTGCAACATATCATAAGCTTTCCTCTACTCTAAAAGCGAGTAAAAATATCTTCAGCACTATAGTTCAAAGTGCCATTCATTAGCTAATAATTCAATATCGTAAAACTAGAGGTTAGAGTTTTTTGTTCCTTCAAAGTTATCTTTACTTATATGGCGTCAAGTTGCCGAAGTTGGACCAAAGGCTGTTTCCTAATTTTTACCGGTCCAATTTAGGGATCAATCGTAACAAATAATACTTAATGTCATTTAACAATAGGTAATAGGTAGATGTTACGTTTTTAGGTTTATTTTTATAGGCTGCAAAACAAATTAAAAAATAAGGAGTAAGTATGGTAACTGAAGGTAGCTGTGGAAGCATACAGAAACGATACTCATGAACTTAACGAGTGTGTTCGATATACCGAGTACCAAAAGTTACAGTTAAAGAGATATGCTGATGGTAAAAGCATGTTCTGAAATATTCAATTATTCGGAAGACAATAAACCTTTAGAACTGAGATGGAAAAACATTGTTCCATATCACCTTCTTTTATTTGAAGACAGGTTTTTTTTGTACTCACAATGAAAGATGTTCGTAAACTTGCATTCGACATAGCACAGAAATATGAACTACCTCATTCTTACAACATAGAAAAGAAAATGCCTGGTAAAACGTTGATTTCTTCATTTATGAGACGAAATACACGGCTTTCCTTTCGTCAGCCAGAAGGAATATCAATGGCGAGATGTTGAAATGAAGCTTTTCTTAATATTATGGGTCTTATTTCCTGTTTACTCATTGTGTTACCATTCGGCCCAATTTAAGAAACTGAAGGTCCAAATTAATCAACCGGTTTCCTAACTTGGACCGTTTATACATTTTTAAAATTTAATTAATGTCCATTTATTCAAAACATAAAACTAGCAGATGAAAGCGTACAACATACAGCTTTTATTAAAGTATTTTTTGTTTCGATTAGATAGATAATATCGACTTTGGATCCCAAATTAAAACAAGTGGTCCAACATCGGCAACGTTCCCCTAGCTATTAAAGGTCGTATGTTTACAGGTAGATTACCTACAAGTACGCATAGCGCCAAGTCGTCTATATTCTCGGAGATGAGAAGTAAATCTAAACGAGTGCCGCACGGTACTTCCATTGAAGATCAAAATAATTAAATGGCTACGTATCCTAGGTATGGTAACCGATATAAAGCAATAACTGCAACCCTCAAGTTGTAAAATTTTTGTTTGTTGAGTGGAACGGCTGTTATTGAGCATACAGAAATGAAGCAACACACTATCTACAAATGTTAAAGTACCATATTTAAAAGTACTTACACTTATATATGTAAACCCTGTATCGATACATAGTATAAAAAGGATGTATATATGTGTGAAAGTGTGTATTTTTCACTTCTTCTCCCAAAGTAATTGCCCGATTTCAACCAAATTTGGAAAAAATATCCTTCACCGTCAGGAAAGAATGGCTGTGCGTGTTAAAACCACCTACGACGCATGGACGCGGAGAGTCGAGAGTTGTAAGAAACTACTACCTCATGCGACGAGACTTTACTCACACACAATATGAGAACGTGAGTACTTAGCGAGTTGCAAAAAACTATAAACACGATTTCAAACATTTACGATACTTTTTCTCGCTGACAACCAAAGCTATATAATGACAAGAAAAAGTTTACCGCTTGCTACTTTTACACTTCCCATTAAGTAAAACTACGGTATTTGATTCAAAGTTACATATTACAATTTCTAGACTTGTACCCGCAGGAAGTTTTGCAGACAGTTTAGACACTACAATTGAATGTGCCTTCGAAATCGCCGTTGAGGCAATGTGTCATACAAGAGCGGAATCGTTTATGATCGTGATTTTATCATTGATATAAAAAAATAATATTCGCATTCATGCAGTCGAATACTAAAAACCCCGTTAATTAATTTTTTAACTGATGACATTTCCATATCAGTTTCTTGTTTTTCGAGAGGCATAGTATTGAAAATAGTGTCACACTCTACTGGAGAAATTTAATTGTAAATCTCAGAGTGAAGTTTGATAATGAAATAACAATGATACATCACATGTGCTAGCTTTAAGCACTTCATCGAAATTCGACATCCGCAATTTGATGTGTGTAAGATATGTTTCGTGCAATTGTAATAACTTGAAACTGAGGGTTTTGCCACTATTGACTGCAAATGTAATGACGCAAGACCCTTGTATAATTTCCGTCCAATTTTTCCTATATTTAGTTATTCTGTATATCTATAAATGTGATTGTCTGTTCGGTGTACGTTTATCACGTCTGAACCACAAGACATAAAGAGCTAAAAATTTGTACAGTTACTAATGTCTAGCCGGGGTAGGCTTTAGGCATGGTTTTATGGCGATCGGATAGCTATTTGTCTATATATATTAATGTGAATGTCTGTTCGGTGGACGCTTATCACGTCCAAACGACAAGACGCAGAGACTTAAATATTTGTATAGTTTCTAATTTACACCTGAAGAAGGTTTTAGGCACAGTTTTATAGCAATCTGATAGATATTTAGTAATTTGAAGAATATAACGCGAAATGCGGAACAATTATGATTCTTTGAAAATTATATGTACTCTTTGAAAATTGTTTTATTGGTTCCTTTGTTGCTTGAGGGTTGATAATTATAAAAGGGTGGAGTATATTAAGAAGGAAAGCTATCGGTGTATATAAAATTCTACGTGTCTGTGTGTGTGTGTGTGTGTTAATATTTCGCTCTGCAGCGAAAACTACTGAACGCAAACGAATGGTGTGTGTGTAATTGTTGTCCGACTTCTCCCGTTGTACACCATAGCAGTTCCATGCCGACAGCTATAAGATATGGTGGTTGAAATTCATCAAATTATAAGAAAGAAATTTCGGACTGAAGGCCAGCGGTGACGTTTGCAACTCTATAGCAAGGAGTTTACGTACAGCGAAACGTGATGCCACAGACCATATATTTGGTCTATGCGTGTTACAATGTCTTCAGCTCTTTCTCTGTAAGGATAAGCATATGAATAAGGAAATATAAGAATAAATATATAAAGCAGTAAAAAGAAACTTCTTTTAATACATCTCTTTAAAAAAATCGATTTGACGTTTCGCGCATTACATCAAGTGATCCATCTGTGATATTATTACAATATTGAAATTCGTGATTGGATTCTTCGAAAGGAGTGCATTTTTACCTATGATTTCTTATATATTCTCTGATAAATGTAACATGTTTTTTAGAAAATAGGAGATGGACAGAGAGTGGATAGGTAAAGTACTAACTCAAGGTTCGAATAAATAAATAAATACCCGGGCAACGCCGGGTTTTCAGCTAGTCTATTATTATGTCATTTGTTGTAGAATTAAACTTCTGGACGACTGGGTGCTATTCTAAGCCCGGTTTAGTACTGTTCGGTGTTTTAAATTCAAAGGTTTCCCTCCTGAAAACATTTTATTCGTCATCGAAAAGCGTTGTTGCATGATTTAACAAACTGAAAGGCATTTGTAAATACACTTCTGATAATTTCTTTTCACTGGCGCTCTTTGCTTTTCGGCCAACGCCGAACGGCGTCACTCAAGTGGTAACTTTTGGTTCCCTTTACAGGTGATACGATCCGCCGGAGACAGAAACATCGACCGATGCCCGCGCCCGCGGCCGCACAATAGTGGCTCATTCCAGCGCGCCTCCTGTGTTCGCACACAACAAAGGATAAATTCGGCCTTCCGCTAGACCGCCGCCCGCCATTACTGAACTTGCAACATAAATCATAGGCCGCGCTGACAGGCGGCAGGAAGCCCGTAATGCAGCGGCCGCGCCGCGCTGACGGAACCCCCTGTCAGCACGGCCGCTGCTCGGGGAAGACAGTCAGCGTACAAAGCAGGTGAAGTATTCGTTACACGGGGAGATCAATAACATGCCAACCGGAGAACATACGTAGCTATTTTTATTATTATTATACACGTAGTAGGCCGGTTGTGGGTCACATTAAGCCTCTACAGTTTCTCCTTAGGTTTGCCTATGAGACCTTCATTTTCTCGGTCATGGTTTTCTTTCTTAGATCCGTCCACTTTGTACTGGTCTCTTTGACTCTTGTCTCTGGAGTGGTCTACCTGAAGTCGTCTCTGAATGTTTATCGTGTTGTAAAGTACAGTGGACCTTATCGTACTAACAGTACACTGTTTAATCATAGAAAATCTGGGCTTCCAGTCGGTCACCCAATATTTCGATTAGGTACCTGCCAGTCATCGCCAGGTGAGCCTTTGAAGACTAATGAGTACGTCCTCCGTTCCGCAATATAAATTTTGCGTTTTCTGCGCATTCGTCAAAATGCGTGGTTATATCACTAAGTGTGTTTGCCTCTATAACTTATAAAATAATACGTGACGGGAAATTTTAATGCGGTAGGTCAACACAAGAAATGTTACACTTTCTGCGGAGCTAAGAACATAGTTTATTTTATCATTTTCCAAAGAGTTACACCACAAAGATATAATTTTTTTTAATGGAACAATAGTTTTTTCTATCGTGCATTGGATTAGTTGAAACCAGCTGCGTCCAAATCAATTTAAACTACATTCCTATCACTGTTAATTTGGGAGCTACAACCCTTCAAAGTTTCGGGGGCGGAGGCTGCGATAGCACAGCTGACTGGCCGAGTGGCTATCCCCTGGGGCACAGAATAGGGAGCATACAGAAGGGAAAGCTTGGGGCGGCGCCTTCGATCTGTATGTCACCAAGCGTTGTGCTCGACGCCATATTGAAAAGCAGTAAAGCGGAACTATAGCCACTTAGTACTTTGGCAGAAAATGGACTTTTTACGAAAGGAAACGGCTTTCATCTATTTTGCGCCATCTTCTTGCACCTAATTGTAATCCAAAGAAAAAAATAGGTCTAAATTTTAATACAACTACGAAAATGTACAGTGGAATCGATGATCGTTTTATTTGGTGCTTATCTCTAGAAAAGTCCCAAATAACGCGGAGTTATGTTTGGGAAATTAGTTACAAACAAGAAAGTGACTTTACAACTGCCAGGTTTTATTTGACACGAATAAATTCGCACAAAATATTGAGTCAGACTTAGCAGCACAACATGATTACACAGAACTAATGACGTCTGGGCATATATAAAAGTTGTATTTGCTTTAGGAGTATCTTTAATTTACTGATCGGAGAAGGGCATATAGAGGAATCTGTCAACCACAGAGCAGTTGTTTGAGTATCAGAAGAGCATTCGTTGCCAACATTAGCACGCTACGCCTCCAATGTCGTAAGTAAAATTTTACCTGCCTACTTACGCACTATTCTTTGTCATTCATTTTATATTATTCACTGCAACGTTAAACTTATAAAATATAAATGTACTTCAACATTTCGATGCTGTTGAACTGCTGCAGCAACAGCAACAGCGAGAGTTATCGTCAAGAGAAAAAGCAAGGCCACTTTTAATGATTGCGCACACATTACTCTCATTCGAAAGTGATAACGTTTAACTTTCACTACACATATAGCGACGTTCACTCACTGCTCAGCATCTTTTGGGAAGGTGAAGAAACTTATATCGTTATTTGTATGAGAATTATTGCGGCAATTAGATGCTGAACACCATCGGCCGCCTTTTCTTTTATTGCAGCTCATAATAAAAACGGAACAGCTCCAACTACTGACACACAGTTCTTTCTTTTCACTGCACTGCACCAAATGCTTGTTTACTTTTATGCGATTCAGGCTGTTAAAATACACAATTGAATCGGTCATTGCAAAAAGGTTATAAGTCAACTTTTTTACGAAAATGAGTTATCTATTGGAAATGGATGGGAAAGTGTAGCCGGATTCATAAGTACAAGAAGGGCAGAAGTCAGCTATCAAATGGTGTTACTATCGACCCTTGAAGTCTTCGTCCATTGCAAACAGCTCATGAGTCATTGACTCATGCCGTTTTTGCAATGACTGTGTGGAGGTGTATTTAATCGATCGCAGAAGTTATTGGCGGCGTTGCGCTGCTTCCCCGCGTATTTTGTCGTCTGATGTTAGCATCACTGCAACAATCCATTGTTGTGTTTACAGCGTTGTAGGTTCAAATAATAAGTCATTACTGTCGCATTCAGAAGCCATTTATTTGTCTGGGTCTTCTTCGGACTCTGAAATGCCTCCTGTAGGCAAGAAACGGACAACAAATGCTGATAAGTACAAAAGGAACATATTCGTGATTCAAAAGTAAAGGGAGTGAAATACGTGAATTGGAAAGGTGAGACAAATCAGCGTCGGTGTACAGGAGATGACTGCAAGTGAGTAAAATATGTGTACTTGATTTCTGTATGGAAGTAAGTGCATATACCCGGCATAGTATGCAATTTAAGCATTATCGTATTTGATAACTTCGACTCTTTCATGTGCAAAAAGTGCTGTTTTTCTCTGTTTGATGATGACGTGAAGATAGATATCATTGCTCACTTGAACAGTTTCAGTAATAAGAATCAACAAGATATCTTCCTGTAAGGGCTAATCGAAGTTCAAGATGTCTAGAGCAGAAGACCGCGAAAAAAGAGGATCCTAAATTAAGAATGTTTTTGACATACATAATATGAAAACCAAGCAGTCCACTTTTATGTGTACCTTGAAGGCGAAGCGAAGAAAGGCGCAAATGAGGTTTGCTCATTTCTGTATAATTACATCGGGAATACATCTCAAAAGATGTGAATGAGCTTCATCTCTGACGGGTGTGCTGGTCAAAACAAAAATCACCCAATGATTCGCTTTTGTTTAACACTTGTATCAACTGGGAGATTTAGGAAGATGAAACATTACTTCCCTATACGCGGGCATAGTTTCCTTCCAAACGAAAGAGATTTAGGGACCATAAAAAATTTGTAAGACGTCATGACCGGATCTATTTATCTGAAGAGTACGCCATAATGATCAAAAAGGCATCAAGTAAATACTCAGTGGAAACATTTGATAATGTTGCTGTATTAGCCTTTAAAAACTGGTGGCCTGCCTATTTTTTTTTTTTTTTTTTTTTTTTTTTTTTTTTTTTTTTTTTTTTAAACTTGCCTCTACGAAACAAGTGCGGGAAAAATTCCCAAGGAACAAAAGGTATCTTTTTCTCCTTAAAAATGGATGACTTTTCAGTATGATGCACATTATCCTGGACAAGTAAAAACAGAGCAATCCATCTATGATATCATCAGAGAGACAGTCCAGCTCCTCCATAGCTTCAATAAGCATCCTGTACTTCCCATCGAGTTGGTGTATCCTGGAAAGCAAGTGCCGATCAATGTGAAAAAATTACAAGATTTATTGAAAGTGAAGAGGTATATTCCAGCTGAATATGTGGAATTTTATGACGAACTTCTAAAATGGCCAACGGAAGGGGGAACAAATAATGAAGATGATAATCAAGAAGATTGACTTGGTTTATTGTACTCTATTTTACTGTTGTTATAAAAAACACAAATGATGCGAAAAATGTTACTTAAGATAATAATATTCACATTTCATTTTACTGTGTAAAATATTAACTGATTTTTCAATAAAATGGGCAATTATTTGCAAGTAATGCTTTCATTTGTTGTAACACGGTCGTTCATTGCAAAAAGGTCATAAGTCAGCAATTTCTAAATTAATATTGTGGTTAAACTATTGATTACAAAACAAAAATACACAGTGCAACACAGTGCTTGGCACCTCACTAAATATTGATATTAAAATAACAATAAATAAATAAATGGTTTATGCTGTAGAACGTTTTTTCCTTCTCCTGTAAAATTTTACTTTCATGACTAATGACCTTTTTGAAATGACCGATTCAATTAACAAACAAAGACGGCGCATTACTACGCCACAGAGTAGGGAGTGACCACGCGTTTACTGCTTTTCAAGATGGCCGATTTCGCGCATGCGCACTAAATTTTGGACGGCAGACTGCAGCGGGAATTTCCTTTCTGTATACTCCTTATTCTGTGCCTGGGGCACGGCCCACTGTCTCATGACCATCAGCCAGTTAGCTACGCTGTCGTAGCCTCCGCCCCCTAAACTTTGAAGGGTTGTTGCTCCCAAACTAGTGGATGTAGTTTAAATTGATTTGGACACAACTGGTTTCAACGAATCCAATGCACGATAGGAAAAACTATTGTTCCATTAAAAAAAAATATATCTTTGTGGTGTAACTCTTTGGAAAATGATACAAAGAACTATGTTCATAGCTCCGCAGAAAGTGTAAGATTTCTTGTGTTAACCTACCGCATTAAAATTTCCCGTCACCTATTATAAGTTACAGAGGCAAACACACGTAGTGAAATATATTACAGGGTGTTACAAAAATGTACGGCCAAACTTTCAGCAAACATTCCTCACACGCAAAGAAAGAATATATGTTATGTGGACAATTGTAAAAATACCCAATTGTTTCTTTAGTATGTATTGTAATTCCTCGATTCTAGTCATCAACACAGATTATCTGTGAACGTTTGGGCAGGAATTGTTAGTGATGTCCTGATTGGGCCTCACGTTCTTCCACCTACGCTCACTGGAGCACGTTATCATGATTTCATACGGGATAATCTACCTGTGCTGCTAGAACATGTGCCTTACCAAGTACGACACAGAGAATGTTCAATTGATCACTGCAACCACCAACGTTGCTTAACAGTCTCAGAACATTCATCTTGCTTCGAAATTCTCCGAAAGGGCAATCCCACCACTTGGAACGCCATTATTTCATTGCTTTTTAACACTCACTTGGCTGGATGAAGATCGAATGCATCTCGTTGGAATGGCACCTACTTCCTTCACATATTGGTATCACACTGAGCCTTATGACTAAAAATTATCTGTTAAACGGTTATCTGTAGCCGCTACGTCACTACGCCATCTGTTAGCGGACTACGTACTATCTCTAGGTGGCATCTGCTGTAATCATAAAGGGTGTCCAGAAAAGGGCTCCCTGATTTCAAGCCGGCCGCGGTGGCCGAGGTGACTGAGGCGCTCCACTCACGGTCAGTACGGCCACTACGGTCGGGGGTTCGAATCCCCCCTCGGGTATGGATATTTCTGCCGTCCCAGTTTGTAAGTAGTTCATAAGTAGTTTGTAAGTTTAGGGACTGATGACCCCGTAGTTATGTCCCATAAGCTTAACAAACATTTGAACGTTTTTGAACCTGATTTCAAAATTAAATAACTCGGAAACAAAGATCGTTAGAGGACTGCAGTAAACGGTATGTTTATTGTGAAAGCTGTAAGAAGTTTACAGCAGTTTGAAATAATAGTTACAAAAGCTTCTAACAGATGGCGCTGTACGCTGTACAGCTCATATCAGCATACATAAGTGAAATAATCGTATGAAAACACTCTTTGGAAACAATCACATCACAATATTTTCAAAATATTCACCATTCGAACTACAGAGGTGGCGCAAACGAAGAATGAAATTCGCTGTCACATTTCGTAGTATCTCAATCTAACTGGATTCACATGCCACAGAGATCGCCGATTCAAGCTCGTCCAGCGTGACTGGATGCTTCGGGTAGACCATGTCTTTCACTGTGCTCCACAGAAAAAAAGGCACAGGGAGTCAAATCCGTCGAATATGGAGGCCAATCCATGCCTACACCAGTAAATTTGGGATATTCCAAAGCAATGACTCGATTCTCGAAGTATTCCTCAAGAAAGCGAAACACTTGTTCGGTTCGATGTGGTCGTGCTTCATCTTGCATAAGCCATTCAGTACCCGGTCGATCCTCTAACGCTTGCTGTGTGGCTACAAATTGTTCCAAAATTGCAACGTCATGTACACCAGTGACCGTTTCTCGAATGAAAAAAGGGCCAATAATGCCTCTGCTGCATACTGTAGCCCACACAGAAACTTTAGGAGAATACAGGGGTTTCGCTTAACACCAATATGGCTTTTCGGAAACCCAAAATCGCCAGTTCTGCTTATTCCATTTAGGTGGAAGTGTGCTTCATCTGTAAACCAGATGCATCCAACATCAAATCCTTTACTATCAATCACTGTGAGCATCTGATTAGCAAAGGAAACCCTTTGTTGCACAGCTCGTACGGGTATGGCCTGGTGCGTTTACATTTTGAATGAAAACAGGTGTAGGCTCTTTCTCAGTATTTTCTGCGCGCTGGAACGCTTCAAACCAGTCTCAGATGCAATTCTACGGACGGATGCATTGGATTTCACTGAATAATTCCTGAAACTGGCGATATTTTCAGGTGTCACTGCGGTTTGCTTGCGGCCAACATGCCCCACTAGATCATCAGTTACGCTGCCTGTTCGTTGAAATATTGCGAAGACCGTACGAATGGTTTTCGTATCGGGTCCTTTGCAAAATTAAATCGTGCTTGAAAACTTCGCCTTGTTGCTGTAGGACTCCCTTCTAACCTGTGGTACTCTAGCACCAGAAAAATGCGTTATACAATGGAGTACATGATTTTAACCTCTTCCTTCGGTACGCTAACCTCATTTCACGTTTCAGTAGTGAAACTGATCGCTTTGGGCTTCGGATCACTATTTATACTAGGCATTACGTATGGCGATTACAGTGCCATCTGTTAGCAGCTTTTGTAAGTATTATTTCAAACTGCTGTATAAACGTCTTACAGCTTTCTCAATAAACATACCGTTTACTACATTCCTCTATCGATCTTTGTTTTCGAGATATTTAATTTTGAAATCAGGGAGTCCATTTCTGGACACCCTGTATCAAAATATATGTCGTCTTTAAACGAGTACATTTTTATACCGACAATTCATCTAGTCTATACATCTCATAAAATAGGCTGTGTATGTGTGTGTGTGTATATATATATGAGTATGTATGTGTATATGTAGCATCCTCCTCCACGGGCGCCAAGCCCAAAAAGTCATCCAAACGTGGGAGCGCGGACCCCACTCCAACTTTGCCCAAAAAGGCTCCTCCCCCTCCTCCCCCTCCTTCTCCGCCTCCATCCAACCACATGGACACTGCCCCCATTCCTGCTCCCGTGCAGCCTGACCTATGCTCCTATGTCCTTTCCCGCCCCGACGCCCGTTTCCTTGACTACAAGACCCTCTCCATTGAACTTCGTAAATACTACCCTGACGTCCCCCTGACTCAGATCATCCCCCGCCGAGACTCCGTCCTCCTCAAATCCCCCAGCCCCACTCTACACACTGACATCCTCCACCGCCTCCCCCGCATCCACTTTGGTCCCCATGCCACTCTCACCCCTTACTACACCGCCACCTCAGCTCGCCAACCGCCTCCTTCCCGCCGCCCACCCACCCTCACCGCCGTGATCACGAAGCTCAGCCCTCTGATCACGGAGGAAGAGGTGTTGGGTCAGCTCAACTCCATGCCCGATGTTACCATCCGCTCCGCCAAGCGTATCTTCAATGCCACTGGCCCGACATACCTGATGCGGATATTCACAGAGTCCGCATCGTCCCTTGATCACCTTTTCCTCCAGGGTGCCCTAATTTACGACCGCCGCCACAAGGTGGAGCCCTCCCGTTCCCCACCTCAGTCATACCGCTGTGCCAGGTGCCTCGTGTACAATGACCACCTGACACAGAATTGCCGCAACCCCCCCACATGTCCTCACTGCAAGTCCCCTCACCTGCACAAGCACTGTCCTAACCTTGCCTCCCCTCCTACCTGCAACACCTGTGGCGGACCCCATCCCACCTACTCCTACAAATGTAAGTCCGTCCCAGCCCCCACCGTCCCCGAACTCACCGTCCCCATTCGCCCCGTCGACCCACCCATGCACCCCAACAACTCCTTGCTCCCTCCCCCCACTGCCGAGGACGTCATCCGGTTTGTAACCACGGTCCTCGCCAACATCCATCCGTTTCAACGCCCGCACACCCTCCAGCAGATTGCACTGGCCGCACGGTCAGTGTTCCACCTAGAAACCTTTGCCACTTTCTCCCGCGCCCACTCCCACTTCGCTTTTTCCCGCCTCGAAACCCAAGTCTAAGCCCGCCCGCTCCCCCTTCTTCCGTTCCTCCTCCCGTACCCCCCCACCATCACCATGGCAGGCTCATCATACACCTTTCTATACCATAATGTCCGGTCTCTCCCAGCCAACAAGCACCTCTTCATGCATACCCTTTTCCATCACCGCGTGGACGCCTTCCTCCTGAATGAAACCTTCCTCCAACCCCGTCGTCCCGTCAGTACCGCTCCTTACCTCCTTCATCGCACTGATGGTGGAGTGGCGGAGTGGCGATCGGCCATCTCCGTCACCACCCCGTCCGGCTACACCCGCTCCTCAATGATCCTACAGAACATTTAATCCTCAGTCTCTTCCTCCCATCCCTCACCGTCACCCTCGCCACCATCTACGTCCGCAGCACCTCTCCTCTCCCATATGACTTCCTCTCTCACGTTGACCGCACCTACACGACCTATGTGGTCGCCGCAGACCTAAACCTGTCTTCCCGTCCGCCTGCTGAACTCCGGCGGTGGCATCAGTTTGTCACCACCTCGCTCCGGGGCGGAATCCTGCCCCTCCCTCGCCCGACTCGCCCTGAAAGCAATACCACCCCTGACGTCGTCTTGGCGTCTCCCAACCTCCTTGGGCGTATCACGGCAGACGTCCTTGACCTTATAGGCAGTGACCACGCCCCTGTCCTATTCACCCTTGATCACCGCCCCCGCCCTGCCCGAGCTCCTCGTCCTAGACCTCCTCCCAAACTCATTCATGACTACTCCCATGTCGACTGGAATGTCTACGGTCGCTCCATAGATACCTCGGTCGAAAGCCACCCCCTTCCCCTCCGCACACCCGAAGATATTGAACACGCCTCCACCTTTCTCCAGCAAACCCTTGCTAACGCGGTTGAAGCCCACATCCCTACCAAATCAATATACCCGCACAGTCCTACCCTGCCTCCACAGGCTGTCCTCCTCCTCCGAGCATCCCGACGCCTCTACCGCTCGTACCTCCGTACCCGGGACCGGGACACACTCATACGCCACCGGCAAATCCAACGTCACATTAGAAACCTTTTGTCCGCGAAAAAACGCCGGGACTGGCGGCAGACATGCACCCGCCTTAACGCCACTCTCCCCATCAACTCCTCAAAGTACTGGAAGGCCTTCAATCGCCTTACTGGCCGTCACTCCTCCCCCTACTACCCGCTTCTCCATGATAACCGTCCCTTTCCCGACAATGCCAGTAAGGCGGAACACTTTGCCTCTTACCTTTCCGACATCTTCTCCCTTCCTGATAATCCTCATTTTGATTACTCCCTCTTTCCCGATGTCCATGAGCGTACCGACACCTCTTCTCCCCCGCTTGCCCCCGGCTTCCAGTACTTGGGGCACATTCCTCCCTCCGACTTAAACACACCCATCACAGCACACGACATCATAGCTACACTTCGCACCAAACGCAACACCGCTCCCGGTCACGACCGGCTCACCTACAGGCACCTCCATGCCTGTCCCCTCTCCTTCCACACTGTCCTTGCCGCCCTCTACAACACTATCCTCTATACCGGTTTCTATCCTCGCCTGTGGAAAATCTCCCGCATCCTCATGTTCCCCAAACCCAACAAGCCCCCATCCCAAGCCTCTTCCTACCGTCCCATCAGTCTCACCTCCGTGTTTAGCAAGGTCCTTGAATCCATCATTTCCCGTCGTATCCACCAACACCTCCGACAGCACCAGCTCCTTCCTTCTTCTCAATGTGGCTTCCGGCCATCCTTCTCTGCCGACGACCAGCTCCTTCGCCTCGTCCACCTCTTATCCGTCCAGCTCAATTCCCGTCGCTCCGCCATATTTGTGTCCCTAGATATAGAAAAAGCCTACGACCGTGTCTGGCATTCCGGCCTCCTTTTCAAACTCCAACTCTATGCCCTTCCTATTAACTATGTCCGCCTCATTGCATCCTTTCTCACCAATCGCCCGTCCTATGTCACTGTCTGCAATTCCAACTCCCGTTTGTTTTACCCCTCTGCCGGGGTGCCCCAAGGATCTGTCCTCTCCCCTCTCCTGTACCTTATCTACTCCGCCGACATGCCCCAACCTCAGCCTCCTGTCCATCTCCTACAGTATGCTGATGACACCGCCTTCCTAGCCCTTGCCCCCTCCCTTGCCCGATCCCAGGTTTTGCTCCAGTCTCACCTCACCGCGTTCGCCGCATGGTGCAACCGGTGGCTCCTCTCCGTCAACCCCGACAAATCCCAGGCGATCATTATAGGTCGTACCACCCGCACCTTCCGCATCCCCGATCTCTACATCACCCTCCACGACCGTCCCATCCGCCACACTAACACCATTAAGTATCTGGGCCTCACCCTCGACCGACACCTTACCTGGACCCCCCATTTGAAATCTATCCGTGAAAAAGCCATGTCCCGCCTCAACCTCCTTAAACTGCTCACCGGCCGGACGTGGGGATTACGCCCTTCCACCGTCCTCCACACATACAAATCCATCATGCGCCCCATCCTCTGTTCCTTCCACCCTGCCTGGGTATCTGCTCCTCCCACCTTTTATCACACCCTCCAAGTCCTTGAACGCCACGCCCTCCGCCTCGCCTACCGTATCCGCCTTCCTTCCCCCACGCGTATCCTCTACGACCTCATCCCCTTCCCTCACCTCCTTCAACACCTTGAACGCCTCCGCCTCCTGTATGTCACCCGAAAACTCGATTCCCGCAACCCGCTAGTTTACCCCATCCTCACCGCCCCTGGGCCTCTGCCACGCCTCCACCACTGCATTCCTCCCTCTCTCCACCTGCACACCCTACATATCCTCTCCCAAGGCAACTTCCGCTCCCTTCCCCTACCGGATGACGCCCTTCGTCCCGAAATATACCCCTCCTATCAGCTTTGATCCCTTCCCCGTAGACTTAGCGGCCCCCTCTCCCCATCCCCTCCTTCTCCCCCTCCCCGCTTGGATTTCCCCCTCCTCTCCCCACCTGGAGTCTCACTCGCGCCTGTCTTTCCTTCTCCCCACCTTCTCCCCCCCCTCTCTCTCTTTTCGACCCTCCCCCGCGCTTCCTCGCTTCCTCCCTCTCCTTGCCCCGCGGGGGCTGCAGCGTCGCCTTTTCACAACAGTGTATTCTCGTGTCAAGTGCATCGTCATCGCCGTGTGTTCGTGTCCAGTGCGTCGCAACTCATGTCGTCACCACCTATATCATCGTGTGCCTTCGTGTGTCCAGTGTTGTATCTCCATGTGATTTTATCGCCACCGTGGCACAGACTGTTTTTCATCTGCTTATGTGTGTCAGTCTCTCTTGTTCATGTGTCTTAAGTCTGCAGTATTGTCTCCGATGTCCAGTTTGTAAGTCTTCCATTTTTCCTCCGTACCATGTTTTTATACTCATTGTTTTTAACTTCATGTCTTTGTTCCTTTTATCTCGCTTGTCATGTGTCTGTTCTCTCGGCTGAAGAGCAGCGCTGATGCTGCTGCCAGCCCGCCGACGAAAGTCGGAGTGAAATTAACAATAAAGGAAAAAAAAAATGTATATGTATGTTCCACACCTTCTCCTAAACTATTGGATCGATTTCAACAAAACTTGGTACACAAGTTCCTAATTATCAGGCAACAATCCCTGACGGGGCAAGAACCACATGCAACACAAACGTAAGATGACGTCATAAACAATGACAGTCGTGAGATACGGCTGCATCGTGCGATAATATTCTACATCTGCTCCTAAACTATCGGATCGATTTCAACCAAATTTGGAACAAATACTCTTTAGCGTTAGGAATTGTATGCTATGGTGGCATAAACTACCTACAATATGTAATAGTTCATACGATGTCACGTCATAAACAATAAAAACTGCTCCATCTTGCGACGCGTGATTTTATTCATCAGCTATTTGACAATGAGAGCACTTAGCGACTTTCAGAAAACTTTGAATATAACGTCAAATCTTTATGAAAATTTTTCTCGCTAACAACCCCAACAAAATCGTGAAAGGAAATAAGTTTATGGCTTACTACTTTGCTGATGTTCATGATGTTACAAGTAATTACGTCTAAACTGTAAAATGTATTAGTGAGACAATTCACTGACAGTACACATACATACCACTGATTGTTCCTCCGACCGATCTCTGTTTGAAATGTAGTTCAAGATATATGAAGTCATAAATAACTTAGTTCATGAAAAACCGCTTCATCACGCATGAGGTTTCGATTTATTACGTGTTTATTATGTGTTTATTACGTATTCACGGCCTATTTTGCAGACATTAAGCACATATATCACTGAATGTGCCTTCGAATTTACATCATAGTACCGCACACATTTCAGGATATATGACGTCATAAACAATGAAAATGAATGCGCTATTTTTCCACTTATACTCCAAAAATAATGATCCGATTTCGACTGAACTTGGTAAACAAACTTGTTAATTGTTTACTATTAGACAACAATCGCTGTGGGACTATAACTACCTACGTCACATATTCAGGAGATATGACGTCGTAAACTATTAGTCACAAAAACTTTCTCATCACTAGGATCAATAAATATTGTTATAGTCAAGTTTAGAATTACATTAATGCCATACATCATTTGTATTTTATTACTATTTTTTTTTTTTTTTTTTTTTTTTTTTTTTTTTTTTTTTTTTTTTTTTAGATAGTGCACTTAAGATTTTGTACGTTTTGCTTCCCTTTACTGTTTCATAATTTCTAAGCTGTTTTCATGTATACATGAGGATGAAATCTTTTTCGAGATTTTATTTTCGTTTCTAATACAAGACTAGTAAAGTGTATATATACCCGGGCAATTTCGCGTTTTAGTGAAATAGAAATCTTTCTATGTAACTTCAGGACGTTACATTTGTTTATGTCGAGAGCCCCAGAATGCCATCATCTTTCCTGTTTTTAACGGTATAGGAGAATGGAATATAGGCATTGTGTTCTAGTTCCATCATGGTTTATGTCTTTTGATTGTTCACGTGTTACAGGCAACGTTCGAAACCTCGAAGTAGTAAACCGCGCAATGAAAAAGGTGTTTCTTGACGGACAGAAATTTTTCATTAAAAATCCTAAGTTTGGTAGTTACAGGGGCAAAAGGCTAATCTGAATTTGTGACATGGCATTACGGGATGTAGCTGAAGGAAGTTTCGGTGATGAGATACGACGTAATACACGAGAACTACTTTCAGGTGTTTCCATTTCGCGTGCTCGCCCTATCACCAATACTGAGCTCGTTTACTCGGTCTTGCAAGAGTAATTAGTCATCAGGCTAGTGTATAGTCTACATATCAGCATTATTTTAAGATTGCATTTTGGGCTGGTGTGGTAGAGGACAGACTGTTTCAGTCCTAAACTCTCCCGCCCTTTCTGCAGAGACTTTATAGTGAACAACCTTCATGACTCACGTAAGAACAAACGATTGGTTTATTTACGACGGAACTGTCGCTATTTCATCCTGCGTGTTCGACATCTACGAAATAGTATCTACCACGAAAAATGCGTAAATCGAAAAGGACGGTTCCAAGTCTTCATGATTTACTACCTCCGTTGCTTGGATATTTACCTTTTGGGACACATTAAGCAGTGTGATCATGTAGATGCAAAAACACTACATCGACATTTCAAAAGTGTGAGAAATCTTATCAGATCCTTTCACAACATTTAAGAGACTGCGAGAATCTACGGTTCGACGATTGGATACGTGTTTGTAAGCATGAGGAGGATATGTTGAGCATTTGTTGTGAGTGTCTATGTCGAAGAGTGGGTGTCACCGAAATTGCAAATATCAAAAACGAAAGATTTTTGGACACATATTTGTGACAAGGATATTACTTGTTTCGGTGTATGTGGCCCCTTCCTAAAAATACACCACGTCACCACATATATCTCACTTCGATGCATACGGAGAAAAAGTCATGAATTCGTACCACATTGTCCACAGAGAAACAGCGGTCAGTGATGTACTGGATCAAATAGCAGTCGAGATAAAAAAAAAAAAAACAAAAATAAAATAAAAATTTCAGTAACATCCATGCCACGAACACCTGTTCAGCCAAACAGTCACAGCACCAGCCAGATGGGCGATGATTCAGAAGTCGACTGTTAATAGGCCGACACTTGGCACATAAAAATAATTTCAAACATCTTCGATGTAGACGGGACGTTAAATCTTCGATTTCCTTGATTCACTTTCGTACCCGCGGTTACATACTGACGTAAACCTGCAAGCTATCTGAACAATCCACTAGATCTCTCAGGGAAGTGGCGGTGTTCCATTATCAGTACTATATCGGAGAGATTAGTATCCAACACTTTGCGCACTTATAGCTTGATTTTACCTCAGAGTGGTAGTGCTAGTGAAATTCACCTTGGCTTCTAACTAGTAGAGGAAATAAAAGCACGGCAAACAAATTTCTTATGGTTACAGAATTTGCGCTCAGAAACACCATGTTGAAAGCCTGTGAACCTAGTAAATACGGTTCTTATGAATTGTTATGAAAGCAGAGGAGTTTGCAAACGTTGGAACGAGAAGGCTAGTAACTTGTTTCAAGTATTTTGATGTCGTAACAACAGCGCCCACAAATTAAGGCAGTTCCCCCTCAAGGCTATTGCATTGAGTAAGTATTCGTTTATAAAAAGGGATCCTTCGACCTCGGCCGAGGGAAGAAGTTTGCCTCGAGACTGGAGTGCTTTCTCTTGTACTTCTGCCATTTAGATTCGGTTGGGGATTCAGATAAGAGCCTTGGGACACGCCCTCGCGTCAACCTTGATGAACCGTTGGCACAAAGAGAGAATTCGTGTAGTATAAAGTCGATACATTGTGAAAACCGTGCCCTACTTTCAATTTCTCTTAATGTAAAAGTTATCAAGGCACCTATTTAATATTAATGTTCTCTGCATATATGTTTTATGTCATCTGTAAATTCATCACATTATACTAGTAATATCTTATCTACGATATTTTTCTGAATTTCTGACTTATCAGTATTTTAACAAATATTGCCACTTATATATCTTTCAAATTCGTATATGAATTTTTGATCTGATTCGAAAATGATGCATTATATTTATACCTCCATTTATACTTTAATATTGCACTACATATTAAGGTCCAAATTATCGATATTTCCATAGGCACTTAGATGATCATCAAAGAACAATCACCACCTGGTATTGGAAAGCTAAATAATTATTTTTTATTGACACTCTTTCACCCCCACCTGTACTAACTTTTTCCTATTACCATGAAACTTTCGACATTATGACCATTTTCAAGTATTGAAAAATGAAGTGAATAACAATTGTAGAACTGAACTAAAAATGACCAAACAGTTGATTAGCTACATTTCATTTCAGTGCGTGACAATGTTCAAACTCCTCTAAATGTCAACATGTCATCGTTTCTTTCATTCTTCTTCTTCTTTTTTCCTTTATTGCGATTTCCCATGTTGAGACGGAGCCATTAGTGGTTTTTGGTGGTACAGTTAACCACGCTTCAGCAAGTAATCTATTTACATATTTTGACGTAGGAATTAATGGAAATAGAGATACATGAGATTTACCTTTTGGTTTTCAGTGAAAGAAGGTAACAATAGGAGATAACATAACCAAGAAAGAAGTCTGCAGTAAAATTAACAGAAACTACAATGAAAAACAAGTGACACTAAAATTTTGAAGCCACGTGGTAGTAGCCGAGCGGTCAGGAGCGCTCCGTTTCGGAATGTGCGTCCTCAGCGTCGGGGGTTCGAATATTCCATCGGGCATGGATGATTTTGTCATCTTTAGTATATGTTAGTTTATAAGTAGTTTGTAAGTTTAGGGACTGATGACCCCGCAGTTAAGTCCTATAAGCTTTACTTCATTTATTTAAAAAATTTTAAGGACCTAATCTCGGATAGGTAGTACGTTGCTGGAGAGGAGAAGATAAGTAAGGTTGTGTTGGTCCAAACTGGTGGATGGCAAGTAGTGGTAAGAGCGTTTGCGTGGAAATGAGAGGAGTAAATGTGAGTGGCGGTAAGCCTTCAATATGAAAGGGGGTTTAGGGCGAATGCAGTATGCGGGTCGATAAATCGACGGAAGGGAGGGAAAGAGTATACGGTGAAATGGTAGCGATAGATTTAGAGTTGAGATATTGTGTAAATTATAAGAGTTGTGTGTGAGAGGGCTATTTCTTTAGTATAGAATGTGTAGAGTGTTGGTATTGTGGGAAATGTTGGTAGTGTCTTAGGATGGGACATTACAGGGGCAGATGTAAGTTGTTTGCAGGTAGACAATGAGAGTGAGCATTGAAAGAAACGTGGTAAATCATTATTGCAGGGGAGGTAAAAGGAAGCGGAAATTCAAGGTGATTGATTACCTACAAGGATCTGGTGCGATAGATGGGACTTATTTAATTATGATAAATGCATTTGCTGAATGGATCAGTTTCGTGGATGACTGGTGCAGTGAAGTGGTGCAATCTCTAAGTTCAGCCAGTTGATAGCTTTAGTATCTTTAGACTGAGATATTTTATACATTTGTTTGTGGCGATTGTCGAAAGCAATAAACTTGAGGAAGTACATTTTACACTTAGCTGTCAAATAAGATTTATTTATTATGCAACTAGCTTTGGGAGTATCCCATCATCAAGGCATTTAAAATTACATAGTGATTCAAAATAAACTGAGCACACTATTATTATGTGTCCGCCACATTTTAACGATAACGTACTGTCAGTACCAAAACGAATATTATGAGATGACGGATGGCACAGCAATGGGATCACCACCGTCTCCAGCTGTGACAACCTTCTTCATGGAGTATTTTGAAGAGCAAGCGCTTAATTCAGCGAGTTGCGTTCTTCCTACGTAGACGATACGTCTGTGATGCGGCATAATGGCTAAGAAACACTGTAAGCCCCCGTTCTTGGACGTTTTAGTTGAGCGGAATGCAGGAGACCGGCTTGGACATTCAGTGTAGAGAACGTCGACGCACTATGTTCGTTACCTGAACGGCAAGAGTTTCCATCACCCTGTACATAAAACAGCTGTTATGAACACGCTAGTACACAGGGCGATGATTATTTCTGACGACGACCATTTGGAGCCTGAATTTCAAACTTTATAGCGTGTTTTCAAGAAAAACTATTGCATAAAGGGTGAAACTGCTAAAGCTTTCCATTCGCATCAACGTAAGAGACTCCGTGAATCAGCGGAGCAGGCCAAGCCGGCGGCTTTCCTTCCATTCTGTGGAGCAAGACCTGAAAGATCGGACGCGTCGTGACGAAACATGGCTTGAGGTCAGTATTGCGGCCCGTCTCCAAGATCGGAGACAAGTTAGTCCTACTCAGGACATCATAATTCTGCTTGGCACGAACGTTATATTGTTCCCTGTGAGTGTGGAAGTTTTTACATTGGTCAAACTATTCGACGATCTGTTGCTGAGCGATGTACAGAACACGCGCGTCACGTAAAACAAAGAGAATTTGGTAAGTCATCCGTCGCAGAACATTGCCTAACAAACGATCATAAAATTCAGTTATAAAATACGAGAACTTTTTCTCAAACATCGAATTACTGGGAATCTATTATAAATGAAACGGCTGAAATTAGATTAAATACTAACAATTTCAACAGGTACCAGGTATTCGCACTCAGCAGCGTACGGGGGCCGCGGTGGAGTAGCCGAGCGGTCTAAAGCGTCTCGCTGCGGAGCGCGCGGTTGCTCGCCGTGGACGTTCGAGTCCTCCCTGGGGCATGGGTGTATGTGTTGTCCTTAGGTTAGTTTACCTAGGTTTAAGTAGTTTGTAAGCTACGGACTGATGACCACACAGTTTGGTCCGATAGATTTACAAACATTTGAACATTTTGAGGGTATGGGTCGAGCTTTGGACGTGGGGTGGAATCAGAGGTGTGGTGCTTGTAACGAAGCGGGAGCGGGAGTTTAAAAAAATGTGTCGCCGGCTGTTCGAGTCTCGTGACGTCACACGGTACCGCAGTGCAGTACCCGCCTTGGCGTCAGCCGACGCGCTCTGCGACCCTCCAGAAAATTCCGGGCGCAGCTAGGAAACTATATAAGCAGGACACACGGCCAATTCGGCAGCCAACTGGAGATTCCTGATGCCAGCGACGGGGCTTGTCATGGAAAGTTCGAGCATTTTATTCGAACTGACGCTTCTTGTACACAGTGAAAATGACAAGAGGCGCTCCACGGCCACTACGGTCGGGGGTTCGAATCCCCCCTCGGGCATGGATATTTGTGTCGTCCTTAGTATTAGCTAGTTCATAAGTAGTTTGTAAGTTTAGGGACTGATGAAATGTTCAAATGTTTGTAAAGCTTATGGGACTTAACTACGGGGACATCAGTCCCTAAACTTACAAACTACTTATGAAGTACTTACAAACTAGGACGGCACAAATATCCATGCCCGAGGGGGGATTCGAACCCCCGACCGTAGTGGCAGTGCTGACCGTGACTGGAGTGCCTCAGTCACCTCGGCCACCGCGGCCGGCGGGGCTGATGACCCCGTAGTTAAGTCCCATGAGCTCTACAAACATTTGTACATTTAGAAGTAAATCAAAGCCTGATGGAAGTTACAAGGTAATGTTTCAGATTTTTGGTATCCAGATGAACGGATATAATAGTCTGAGGAGAGCTACACAATAGCAGTATCTTCACTATAACAGACGTCAATTAAATCTTTAACAGTTCATGATGAGGTGGAACAGTCGATTCTTCCTTCAGATTATAATGGAATTGTGTATTCAGGAGTAAATTTCTTCAGTTTGATTTAGTCGGACTTCGACCCTGGCCATTCCACTACACTCGAAGTAATAAAAATCTTCATTCATAGGAAAAAAAAAAATCTTTTAAATATTCGCCGCAAGGTTCTTGTGTAAGTTAATAGAAAAATAAAACTGTTCCAAAAAAATACTATAAAAGTTCACAATGTGGTTCGCACTTTCGTTGAATATTCTAAATAAAAAAATATCTTGTTGAAGATTTCCTAAGATAATCTTTTACTATCACAGATGTTGCTCACTGAATCAGTCGTAAAATATATCGAGTCATAAAACTTGATCTCACTGTTTTCCAGTTAATAAAATTATTGCTGAGTCCCTACACTAGTATAAAATCGGAGAAATTCTGTTATAAGTTTCAAAAATATAAATTCAGTTAAATATGTAAATATCTTCTCTTCTTATTCAGTGCAATAATTATTTTTTACACACTAGTACTGGAAGTAAAAGTTTACGTTTTATTTCGTCCACGTAATACATGACATACAATCAGAACTTGCTCGTAAGGACTCAGCATCAAGACTGAAACTGTTTTTAACATAAAACATAAACAGACTTTTTATTACAATACATTTTTCAATATTTCTTGTTTATATGATTGTGACGGTTGGCAACGGAGGTACTCCGACAGGATCTTCTCTGAACGTGTGGCTGTCGACCCGCGACGATTGGTGGCCAGGTACATCATCTTTGGCTTCAGTAGAGAAGATGCTATTTCGTAGGTCAGCGCACATGAAACATAAAAACAACACATATTTTCTTTGAGAATGAAATACAACCTATTAAGACTAAACATTATTAATAACAACATATATAATCCTGTTCTCTTACCTCGGAAACTGAGATGACGTAAAGGATGTAGCAGGGGATAATACCTCGTCCCACTACAATGGGAATTTGTCGTAGTGCAACTATTTGACAGTTAAATGAAGGAATTTATTTCGTGGAAACGGTGTTTCTATCGGATATAGAATACCAGACGCTACAGAAAGTTCCTTTTCAAAATTACAATATGTGTGCAGCTTTTGTGTATCAAAATGTTGAGATACTAAGATATAGTGAACACGGTTACATACAGATTGGTTCCAGGCCTCACAGCATGTCCCATTTCAAGTGTTCTGTGAAACAGAGAAACGTGAGGATAAACGGGATCGGGTGGGAAGTCTGGAGGAAGCAAGGGCGAGGGTGTCGAGACTACGGCGTCTTCCGCCGTGGCTGGAGTTAACACTACCCTGCACAGGAAGCAGCGCGAAGCGCCAGTGTAGTGGAACGGAGAAACACCGCGCCAGCCAAGGCGCGCACACGACGCTGCACTGCCCCGTCTCGACTGCCGTGCCGTGCAGATTCATTGCTTCTACCAATGCTAGCGTATAACGCGCACACAACAGCGACGGACTGTCTATCTATATATCTCTCTACCTAATAAAAAATTAATGCCGCATTCATGAAAGATCATCACTTCCAAACGACCTGACCGATTTTGCTCGTTTTTATTTTTTTAATTTTTTATTTTAGTTCAGTTACTATCAGGCTAAGATTTGTATGAAAGAGGAATATGGAAAACGCTCGAAACAGTGGAAAAAATCACGAGGAACTAAAACAACAACAATAATTAAAACAGCAATTCTTTAGTTGCAGATCGTTCAGAGAACCCGAAAAAATTCTGCTCATATTTAAAATCGATAAGCGGCTCAAAGGCCACTACCCAGTGACTAGTTGATCATTACGGGACAGTATTAGAAGAAAGCGACCGAAGATCTGAAGTTCTAAACTTAAGCTTTAAGAAATCATTCACTCAGGAGGACCGTACGAAAGCACCATCATTTGATCAACGCACTAATTCAGCGCAAAGTTCCTACTGAAATAAGTTTTGTATGAAAGAGAAATATGGAAAACGCTCGAAACAGTGGGAAAAAAACACTAGAAACTAAAACGACAACTATAATTACCACAGACATTCCTTAGTGGAAGATCTTTCCGAGAACCCGAAAAAATTCTGGTCCTATGTAAAATCGATACGCGGGTCAAAGACCATTATCCAGACACTCCTTGATCATTCCGGGACAGTAATAGAAGAAAGGAAAGGGAACTGAAGTTCTAAATTTAACCTTTAAGAAATCATTCACTAAGGAGGACCGTATATAAGAACTAACTCCCAAATGAAGAACATAGTAATAGGTAATTCCGGTGTAGAGAAGCAATTGATAGAGTTGAATACATAGAAGTCTATGGTCCGGACGGAATACCAGTTCGGTTTTACAAAGAGTATTTTGCGGAATTGGCCCCTACTTTAGCTTGCACTTATCGCGAATCTTTCAAATGTTCAAATGTTTGTACAGCTTATGGGACTTAACTACGGGGTCATCAGTCCCTAAACTTACAAACTACTTATGAACTACTTACGAACTAGGACGGCACAAATATCCATGCCCGAGGGGGGATTCGAACCCCCGACCGTAGTGGCAGTGCAGACCGTAACTGAAGCGCCTCAGTCCCCTCGGCCACCGCGGCCGGCGCGAATCTTTAATTCAGCTCAAAGTTCCTACTGAACGAAAAAAAGCACAGGTGACTTCCGTTTATAAGACAGGTAAGAGAACTGCTCATGAATAGGAACAACAATTACATAATATTAGAATACAGCGTTAGTAGTGAGCTTCTTGATGCAGTCGCGTCGTTCAAATATCTAGGCGTAACACTGCAGAGCGATATGAAAAGGAACGACCGTGTAAGGACAGATGTGAGCAACGGGGACAGCCGACTTCGGTTTATTAGGAGAATTTTGGGAAGATGTAAAGGAGATGGCGTATAAAACGCTTGTACGATCACGTCTTGAATATTGTTCAACAGTTTGGGACGAGCAGCAGATCAGTTTATAGGAAGACATGGAAGCACTTCAGAGATGAGCAGCTAGGGTCGTTACTGGTCGGTTAGACCAATGCGCGAGTGTCACAGAAATGCTCCGGGAACTCAAATGGGGACCGCTGGAGAAAAGACGTTCTTTTTAAGAAATTCTCTTGAGGAAATTTAGAGGGCCGGCATTGAAAGTCGACTGCAGAACGACCTTGCTGCCGCCTACTTACATTTCGTGTAATATTCACAAAGAGAAGAGAAAATAGGGCTCGTAAACATTCATACAGACATTCTTTTTGTCCTTGTTCTATTTGGGAGAGCAATAGAAAAGGAAATGTTTAGTAGTGGTACAGTGTACCCTCCGCCAAGCACCTTACGGTGGATTATGGAGAATATATGTAGATGTGGATGTAGATCTATATTCCTTCGGAATTTTGTATTTGAAGGTAGGTCGTAAATCATGACTTTTCTTCATTACGTTCTTTGAGAAGTATTTAACAAAAACGATATTCAGAACAGTTACAATTTAAAAACTAGAAAAATTCACACCCTCTCCAACTGACGATAAGATTGGCATATTTTACAAGTTACCATGACGTTTGTCCGGCACGTAATTTTTTCATAGATACGTCTTTATTGTTCACAAGGCACAGTACGGTGAGTAGCGGGGAGTACCTAACAAAGTAATTCGATAACAGTTGACCGAATGCTGCACGGAAGAGGGAGCCTTTCAGAACACTTCGACACCGATTTTCCAATCACCATAAGGATTGGTAAACACACATGGGCGGGAATATGTGATGGTCAAAGGGAGGAGGAAATTGATTGAGGGGTTTGGGGATATTAGATATCAACCGAAGGCGTGTGGGTGATTGACAGAGAGGGGGAGGATAACAGAGGGCACTAGGTGATGAACAGGTCGATGGTGGAGATAGAGAAATAGGAGATGGATAGGAAGGGTCTGAAGAAGACAGAAAGGAGTAAGAGTAGGTGTTGTTTAAGAACGAGGAGATGTGCAAGTGAAAGATTGGAATAAGTGCATAATGTGGGAAATGATACTATGAATAAAATTATCATCGTTTATATCGGCTTAATGCAGTTTGTTTGTTTGAGGACTATAAAACATTATAAACATTTTTCGAAAGATTTATAAAAACGGTCAGGTCAGTTAATGAAAACTATCATTAGTCATAATATTTTTCCTGATGTAATTAGTTGGTACAATACCTATTAGGCTGCTTAAGACGTTTAAAAGACAGAATTACTCTTAAGGTCTAAAGTATTATGACCATTTGTTTTATAGCCTGCTGGTGTACCTCCAAAATATAACAGAAGTTCGTCATGTATGGATTCTAGTAACTAGGTTCAAATTTAAAAATGTTCCATATGTCCAAGCCGATTCCCTAAATTCCAAACCAGTCATTTGGAAACGCAGCCCTTGTGCCAGATAACGTTCCATGTGTAACATCTTGTTGAGTTCCGACGAATCTGCTGAACAACTAACCTATACCTACATGTACGGCGTGTGACAGTGGGTGGTTCCTTATTTTCCTGTTCCAGTCTGCTATGCTTCCACAGAAAACGTGTTCAGGCATGCCTCCGTGTAGGCTCAAATCCTACTAGTATTGCCATCATGGTAGTTTTAAAAGGTGTACGTCGGTTGAAGCAATACAACGGATGACTCTTGGTGAGAAGTACGTTCTCGGCAGATCACTCAGTGGTGTAGAATGTATCCCTTGCGGCGCATGCCAATGGAATGGGCCGCTGATACTCGCGACGCTTTCGTACCACCTAGAATAACTTGTACCGAAGCGTCTTCCTTAGATCTACCCCCTATATAAATTACATCCGGTAGCGAAGAGCCATATTGAAGTATTAATCTAAACAATGATTAAAGCTCATTCCTTTGATATTAATAGAATGCATGACATTAACTGCGAATGGGTAAAGTTGTGTACCCAGCCCGGACTCGAACCCGGCTCTCCTGCTTTCTAGGCAGTTGCGCTGACCTCTACACCACAAGGGACACAGTGATCATCACATCTGCACGGAATTACGCCTCCTGTCAGATGCAAATTCTCAACTATACTCCTGCCCACAAGAGTTAAATCTTGTAGTTATTGTAAAGTAATTCCCATAAGAAAGGATCATTGCTTGTCATCGGCATATATATGACGTCTGTTTTTTCGGACGTGCCCGAAAGGTCAGACGCTACATATATATGTAACTAATTCCTCTAATTATGGACCACACTTCATGATGATTGTTCCAACCTATCCTCGATTAATTTCATGTGCTCCACTTCTCATCGCTCTGTATGTTAACTCCCAGATACGTTATGCTTCTAATGATTGCTTTGCAGAATATTTTCAGGTCGTTGGGGACAGGTTGGTTTTACAGACAACGATGAAGATCAACAGTGTGCGTACAGCAACTCTTAAAACAGACCCCCTGAATTACTTTACGATATATAAAAGTTGGCATTTGAAACAGATTACAACAATGTCTACAATTAATTATTCAGTTACCGTATTAGGTCACTCTCCATAACAACATTTATGTAATTACCCATCTCTTGGTACATAAACGGACGTTACTGTGAAGGATATATTACTGTTGAGATTGTTGTGTGTTACTGATGTCAGTAGGCCATGACACGTATTGTATTCTATAACAGTTTTATTCCTTGTAAATATGTTTTGCATCACACATCCACAGTTCGTAATTAAGATGTTGTATGGAGCTTCACTTGAAAAAGAATTAAAAAACGTCCAGATTAACACACAAGTATTTGAATGCTATAATTTTTCGTTATGAGAGCTAAGAATGTGTAAGAGCGGATGGTGTATAAGGTTGTATTCCATCCCAGTCGTTACAAGTGAGATGAGTACCGCACAAAGAACGACGCTTCCCACTCATTCTATAACATCGCCTATAGGTGCATTTATTCTCCTGAAGGAAATGCTAATCACTGATAGTGAAACTACTGATAGACGCCTGTAATACGTAGATGTTTCTTTTGTACTGGTATCAGGTGCGAAGTTGAATCGCACACTAAGAAACTTTCGAAGTTCGACAATTCACATACGATAATATTTGGCGCAAGCAATAACATTTTTCAAATCTTCTACAGCTGAAAAAAAATCTTCTTATTATAGTAACTCAGTTATTTTTAACGGTGGCTATCTTAGCCATCCCAAGTAGTATGAATTGCAGACACGCCTGCTCTTACTTTATCCTGAAGATGAATGGTTCACTTCTTCCGTTCGCCAAACTGTGCAGGGGGCGGCAGGGAATCGAAAGAGGGCCGCTCAGCGTTCAACTACCCTACCGGACTCTCTGACCAGAACAACCTTTGCGTTCGATACAACCAGCCTCTCCATTTCTCATAAAATTGTAGACAACTTTTGAGGACGACAATCTCCACCATACGCTGCAAACATAATTCAGTCCAAGTAATCACACACACAACTTCACATACAGGCCTGAGACGAGTGATAAATATGCTGGTCCTGTGCAGATAAATTGTAAATAAAATTCTTCCTCAGTTCTGTGAGACTAACTTAAGCCTCAAACCGGCAGTAAATGGCCAAGAGACGATAGTTGTGTAACGGTATAATATAGGATCTCTTTATTATTTAGTGGTAATTCAGTACTTTCGTATATGTTGAGGGGCAATTGCGATTTCTTGCACTAAGCCCCAATATGCTACAGATAGTTCATTTCTTTATAATTTTCCATCGTTGCTGATCCTCGGTAATCCGTGAAAAATCTCGTGCAATTTCCTACGTCATCTACTAGGCCATTTTATATATTTTGAAAAGTAATAGTCGTTACTCATTTGGGACACAACCGAATTCTCTGTAACTTCAAAATACGCGCGGGAGTGGCCGAGCGGTCTGGATCGCCATGTTGCGGTTCGCGCGGCTCCCACGTCGGAGGTTCTAATCCTTCCTCGGGCATGGATGTGTGTGTTGTCTTTAGTATAACATAGTTCATAAGTAGTTCGTAAGTTTATGGACTCATGACCGCGCAGTTAACTCGTATAAGCTTTAGAAACATTATAACTTCAAAAGTCTTTCCTCCGATAAGAATGTCGTTGTTGAGTGACTATAGGAGTGTTTAAGAAGACTCATACCAGTATTGTAGACCATGTGACAATGACGTCTCGTTGAGCAATTCTGTGATGTTGAATACTATGGTGCTTAACACGATCAGATCAGCATATTACTTAGCTGTAACGAAGCAATACGAGAAGAAATGGAACGAGCAATTAAGATTACAGTAGGTGAGGTGAAATATTGCCTTCTTTTTTTCATAGAATTTTAGAAAGACGTATTTTTTCTGTACAGGAAACCATATACGGAACACTAGTCCAACTCAATCTCTAGTAATCTGGGAACCTGTGAGGTCGGATTTCACGAAGACTCTGAAGAAATTCAGAAACGGTCTGGTTAATGTGCTACTACCAGTCTCGATCAAAAAGCGAATACTTACATCATGAACATAGGCGGAAAACGCTGGAAATGTTTCTTTTCCAGAAAATATTTAGAGGAACCGCAATTCGACGTAGAAAAATATAAGGTGATGCGCATGAGTAGGAAAACCAATGCGTGAGTAAGGCGGACAGCCGACTCTGGTTTATTGGGAGAATTTTGGGAAGATGTACTTCATCTGTAAGGGAGACCGCGTATAAAACGCTTGTACGACCACGGCTTGAGTATTGCTCACGTATTTGCGAACCGCAGCAGATCAGTTTAAAGGAAGACATAGAAGCAGTTCAGAGACGAGCAGCTAGGTTTGTTACTGGTAGGTTCGACCAATGCGCGAGTGTCACGGTAATGCTTCGGCAACTCAATTGGGGATCGCTGGAGGAAAGACGACGTTCTTTTCGTGAATTTCTGTTGAGGAAATTTAGAGGTCCGGAATTTGAAGCTAAGTGTAGTACGATATTGCTACCACCTACTTATATTTCACGTAGTGATCGCAATGACAACATGAGGCTCGTACGGAGGCATATAGGCATTCCTTTTTTTCCTCGTTCTATTTGGGAATGCAATAGGAAAGGAAGTGCCTAGTATTGGTACAGTGTACCATTCACCACGTACCTCACGGTGGATTGCGGAGTATGTATGTAGATGTAGATGTAGACGTGACTGTAGAATTTTTATTCTGTGTACTGCCGACATATAAGTGCAGTTCAGTACGAGCCACGGTGATAAGGAAACAGAGTCGTAAGTACTAATATAGGCTTGGAACTCTTCGCACTTTTTGGGAGTGGAATAGGAATGCATATGACTAATGGAGTTACACTGTACTCTCCACGATCCACCATACCCTAGATAGCGTAGATGAATGTAGATGGAAAGGAAGAGGTACACTTGGCAGTAAAAAAGGTGGATCATAGCTAAATGCAACTCGCATAATATTGCTATTTCGCAGATACACTAAACACCAAATTTTTTTATCATTTTTTACACATCGTGTAATTTACTTCTTTGGGGTCGCTGATTGTGTTTGTTCCTTGTTGTTCCATGTTGTCTTGGCTCAGCTTCCTTTATTGCAGAAGGTATTCTGTCATCTGACCGGGCGCGCTGAACCACGGCGACCGGCAATCCTTCGGGGGAAACAGCCTTTTAACTAAAAACAGTTTGCAAATTATAGATAAACGAGGGAAGGAAAATGGATTAGGAAAGAGAAGATTGAACTTGGTTGCTTTAGGGGAATGCAATTAAGCAATGGCGATAAGTGGAAATGTGAGCCTGGGTCTTCCGCTTCGGGCCTGCGGTCACCTTAACCACTCAGCTCGCCTCCTGTCCGTCTCAAGCTTTCACAAGTCGCACGCAATGGTTGTAGCGCTGCTACCGTCCATGCCCTCTTACGCTCGCCATTACGGATGTCCGTGCGAGGTCGAACGTATGACCGCTCCTGCGGTGAAGTAATTGAAGTTAACGCCGTTCTCAAATGTAGGCTAAATACTTAATATATTGGTGTGATGTCTGTTCTTTCGGACATGTCCAGTATAATAAGTTCACACAATTGTTAACACAAAGAAGAATACTACTAAACACTACTGTTTATGGCAATCAGTTCGGATGCAAACAACTACGGGCGTACAGCAAATACTATATAACACGTTATTAGATATGACACAATACTGGTCAAAAGAGTTTCCTTAGTGAAACATCAGATGTCTCATATTTATTAACTGATGTTACGAATTTAATTCGTTATTTGATTTTGAGCACATTATTAACCCTCCATCAGTGAGGCGTTTTTAAGTACCAAGTTTAGTGAGGTTGGACACTCAGTCCATCATTATAAAACAACAGAATTGACATAGTATTTATTAATATTTTGGTTATAAACAAGGATACAATTGTTACTAAATTCTCTTTTTTTAGTGACTGTTTATAAGTACGTTTTCCAGTAAAACAACCAAGTACAATCAGTATGCAAATCTTTTTCAGTTAGATAAAATGTACCACTTTGATAAGATCTAAATGACATTCTGTTATTTAAATATCTTTATTCCAGACTATAAAACCAATTTGAAAATTTGTAAACAAAGCAGGAAAAAATATCAATACGGTTACTAATATAACAACATTTCATACTCATATTTTTGCCCAAAGCTTTAATACGTTGAACGCACAATTATTTTCTTCACTTCATGTCTTGTCCCCGTTCCTCTAAATTTTCTTCTTCACCTAATTCTGGTTCATCTTCAGGTTTTGATTCTTCCAGAGCATCTTTCAGTAACATCTGATCCGTTCACATTCTATCTCGAAGGCCATCCATCCTAGCTTGTATAATTTTTAAAGCTAACTAATAATAACATATGGTGTAACCTCATGACAATATAAAACACACAAACATTAATTAAACTGATGAAAAGGAGATACGCTCACCTTACAACTGACTGACGGCAAAATTGCAGCACTACGCCGTTAGTCTGGTCGCTCTAGGGGACCGAACAATGCCCTTCCCACTGTATCAGCAATCAGTACGCGACTAATTAAATTGCGACGTGGAAGGCACAGCGAATAAAGAAGACTGCGGCACAACATATCACACATCCCATTATTACGAAAAATAATTAACGTTGTTTGTTCAGTCGGAATGTGAGCCGAGCCTCTGATCGAGATTCGACTAACCACAATGAGACGAAAAATATCGACAATTTCACCAGTATTTACTACGCCGCATGACAGAACCTGGAAACAAATGTCGATAAATCTAACATTGTACCGAGTATCCCATGCCTCATTTTGTCCCGTCAGGTAACTACCGAAGGTATGTAACACAATGGAAGTCATATGCGTGAAACGCCTTGAAGTAAATTTGGGCCCATGGAAATAGCCGTGCGGTTTGGAGCGACCACTCATGTCTGAGGTTCGAGTCCTTGGACATGGATGTGTGTGTCTTCTCCTTAGTATAATTCAGTTTAAGTTACTTTAAATATTTGGTAAGTCTAGGAACCGAAGGCTATAGTAGTTTCGACCCTTACAATTACAGACATATTAACATTCGAGTATGAGTTGTGATGAGACAATTTGAATTGTTTACTAAGTACAATAAGGTGCCAGATATCAAATATGATTACCAACAGCGTGATACTAAACCATGAAATAGCGATACAAATGAATTTTGCTTCTTAACGATTCAGACCAGGAACCTTTCAGTATAATATTCTATAGACAATGATAGGATACGATAGGGGGTTTTAGACTCTCGACATCTAGCTTTTCTGCATCCGACCAAATTTGAGAAAAAATGTGTGAACAATAAAGTAACTGACAACAAAATAAAAGAGAGCAATGCAGCTGGAACGCGAACAACTGAAATAAAATTTAAAAAGTAAATGCTGAAGACGAGAAAACACCTTAGGGGGAAAATCGAGTTAAAGCACAGAGTTAAAACAACTAAGCAATTGACCACGGCTGGCTGGCCAGGGCGATAAAAAATATCGTACTGGCGTGTTTTACGGCCCACTATAGATTTGTAATTTTATAAGTTTATGCAAACATTTTGGACCAAAATAATAATGTAAACAATAAAAAATTAATTAATAAGAGTGTCTGAAACCCTTTTAGGGAAAAAATTAGGTTATTGGAGTGTTTTGAACCACTGAGCTTCAGCATCACAGTCCAGCGCATTATTAACTACGCTACGGCCAACAATTACAAGTTGCGTTCTTTAATCTAATACGGTTCCTGGTCGTTGTTAACTGATGCTAATATGGCATTTGTAGACACTAGATTATCATTTATCGTACGAAGAATGACGTGTTTTTGTTAATTCTTCAGTGCGCCATTGGTTTGAAATGACAACGTGTAAGTTAAAATAAGAAAATTATCAAATCCGCAACGCAAGATGGCTTATGCCAGAGATAGTTCTGAGCGAGGAATGTCACGTGACATCTGCGAACGGCTGATTTTCGTTAATTCAGTTGTGGGTGTCAAAAATCTGTTATTTTCGCAAATATCTCTCAAACGAAACGAGATATGAAAGAAACATAAGGGAAGAAAGCTGTAGAGAATCTTCTCCTCTAGAAATTCGGTTATTCAATTTTAGCGTCAGATGAAAGGTTTATATGCAATTAAAATTACATTACAAGCGGCCTTTTTTTTTTGGTATTACTGGCGTATTTCTTGTCCGAAACATTTGAAAAAGCGAGGTTCTGGTCTCTGGTAGGCAACAATTATGTCTGTAAAAATTGGTGCAGATCGGTTGAACTGTTCGACCTAAAACGTGGGAACACGTTACTAACATACAGACATCGTGAAATCCTCGTTATTTTTGCATATATCTCTGCAACGATGCAAGATATGAAAAAAACATAAGGGAGCTAAGTTGTAGAGAATTTTCACCTCTACCAATTAGGTTATTCAATTTTCGTTTCAGATGAACAGTTCGTTTGAAACTAAAATTAAATTACAAACGGCTTTTTTTTACATTACTACCGTATTTTTTGTCCGCAAAATTTGAAAAAGGGATGTTCTGGTCTCTGTCGGCCTAAAATTATATCTGTAAAATTTGGCGTTGATCGGTTGAACGGTTCGTCTTAAAAACGGGGAAAACGTTACGGACAGACATAGTACAACGTCCCAAAATCGCCGTTATTTTTGCAAATATCTCTGAAGCGATACGAGATATGAAAAAAAAAAAAAAAAAAAAAACATAACAGAGCGAAGTTGTAGAGACGTTTCTCCTCTAAAATTTCGGTTATTTAATTTTCGTGTCAGGTGAATGGTTAAGCCATTATTTTCATTTAAATTTCGAGCTGCCGAAAGACGATCGCAAAGGCCCACTTTTAGTGTTACTACCGTAACCTAAAGCGGACCAAAAGGTGAGCCAGCCACTCTGTAACATATTAAAACCTCCAGCCTAAAAGCTTAGACCAGAGTTGAGACAAGTCACAAAATTTTTGAAACTTTACACAGATTCGCTTCATTTATTACGTAAAATAGATGGCATATCTACACCGAGATTCACAGCGACCCTCTCGGCATCAAAATTAAAGCAAGCACACTCAATTAAAATCTGGCGGACAGTAACCTGCTCGCCACAGCATCACAGATCTACATCTACATCTACATCTACATCGATACTCTGCAAATCACATTTAAGTGCCTGGCAGAGGGTTCATTAACCACCTTCATAACTTTTCTCTACCGTTCCATTCTCTAATAGCGCGCGGGAAGAAAGAACACCTAAATCGTTCCGTTTTCGATCTGATTTCTTTTATTTTATTGGGATGGTCGTGTCTCCCTAAGTAGGTGGGTGCTAGCAAAATATTTTCACATTCAGAACTAAAAGTCGGTGATTGAAACTTCGCAAACAGATCACGCCGCAATGAATAACGTCTTTCTTTTAATGATTTCCACCCCAATTCGTGCAACATTTCCGTGACGCTTTCCCCCCCGTAACGTGATAAAACAAAACGAGCTGCCCTTCTCTGAACCTTCTCAATATCTTCCGTCAGTCCCACCTGGTGAGGGTCCCACAAGGGGCAACAGTACTCCAAGAGAGGACGCACAAGTGTGATGTAGGCAGTCTCTTTGGTGGAGCTGGTGCATCGTCTAAGCGTTCTGCCAATGAAACGTAACCTTTGGTTCGCCTTCCCCACAATATTTTCTATGTGTTCTCTCCAGTCAAAGTTGTTCGTAATTGTAACTCCTAGGTATTTGGTAGAATTTACGACCTTAAGGTTTGACTGATTTATCGCGTAATTGAAGTTCAGCGGATTTCTTTTAGTGGTCATGTGTATTACTTCACACTTTTCTTTATTTAGTGTCAATTGCCAATTTTCGCACCAAGTAGAAATTTTGTCTAAATCGCTTTGCAGTAGCTTTTGATCCTCTGTCGACTTCACCAACCGATAAACGACAGCATCATCCGCGAACAGTCTAAGGGAGCTATTCAGATTATCTCCTAAATCGTTTATAAACACGAGGAAGAGTAGGGGACCAATAACGCTTCCCTGTGGAACGCCAGATATCACTTCTGTTTTACTCGATGACTTACTGTCAATTACAACGAACTGTGTCCTTTCTGATAGGAAATCGTGAATCCAATCGCACAATTGGGGAGATATTCCATAAGCACGCAATTTCATTAGAAGCCGCTTGTGGGGTACAGTATCAAAAGCCTTCCGGAAATCCAGAAATATGGAATCGATTTGAGATCCCTTGTCGACGGCACTTAACACTTCATGTGAATAAAGGGCAAGCTGTGTTTCGCAAGAGCGATACTTTCTGAATCCGTGCTGACTATTGGTTAATAGGTCGAGGTAGTACATAATATTCGAACAAAGTATATGTTCCAAAATCCTACTGCAAATCGACGTCAATGAGATAGGCCTGTAATTTTGGGGATCACTCCTATTGCCTTTCTTGAATATTGGAGTAATTTGGGCAACTTTCCAGTCTTTGGGTACGGATCTTTCGCTGAGTGATCGGTTGTAAATTATAGCTAAGTACGGAGCTATTTCATCAGCATACTCTGAGAGGAATCTAGTTGGTATACAATCTGGCCCGGAAGATTTATTTTTGTTTAGTGACTTAAGTTGTTTTACTACTCCAGGAACATCTACTTCTAAGTTTCGCATGCTGGCAGCTGTTCTTGGATTGAATACTGGAGTGTTCACTTCGTCTTCTTTGGTGAAAGAATTTCGGAAAGCTGTGTTTAGTAGTTCTGCCTTAGCAGTACTGTCGTCGGTAGTATTACCATTGCTATCGCGTAGTGAAGGTATTGTTTGTGTTTTGCCGCTAGTGTACTTCACATATGACCAGAATTTCTTTGGATTTTCTGCAAGATTACGAGACAGGATTTCGTTGTGGAAACAACTATAAGATTCTCGCATTGAAGTCCGCGCTAGGTTGCGAGATTCAGTAAAAGATTGCCAGTCTTGCGGATTCTGTGTCTTTTTAAATTTTGCATGCGTTTTTCTTTGTTTCTGCAACAGTGATCTGACCTGTTTTGTGTACCACGGGGGGTCAGCTCCCTCTTTTATTAATTTATTTGGTATAAATCTCTCGATTGCTACTGATATTATGTCTTTGAAAGTAAGCCACAACTGATCTACACTCGCATTTTTAGTTTTGAAGGACTGGAGACTATCACTCAGGAAAGCGTGAAGCGAATTTTTATCTGCTTTATTGAATAGATATATTTTTCGTTTATTTTTGGTGCATTTGGGAATTTCGATATTCAGTCTCGCTACTACAACTCGATGTTCGCTAATCCCTGTATCTGTTTTGATGCTCTTTACTATCTCGGGATTATTTGTTGCTAGGAGATCAAGAGTATTTTCGCAACCACGTACTATTCTAGTGGGTTCATGAACTAACTGTTCGAAGTAGTTCTCAGAAAAAGCATTCAGAACTAGTTCGGACGATGTTTTATATTTGCCTCCGGTTTTGAATACGTAATTATGCCAACATATCGAGGGTAAATTAAAGTCGCCACCGATTATAACAGTATGCTTCGGATACCTATTTGAAATATGATTCAAGCTTTCTTTGAACATTTCTGCAACCGCATCGTCTGAGTCAGGGGGCCGATAAAAAGATCCAATTATTAATTTATTTCGGTGGTCAGGTATAACCTCTACCCAGACCAATTCACAGGAAGTATCTGCCTCAATTTCGTTGCAGGATAAACCATTTGTAACAGCAATAAACACGCCACCCCCTGTTTTATTTATTCTATCCTTTCTGAAGACCATTTGGCCCTTTGAAAAAATTTCGGCCGAATTTATCTCAGGCGTCAGCCAGCTTTCAGAACCTATAACGATTTGTGCCTCAGTACTTTCTATCAGCGCTTGGAGCTCTGGAATTTTCCCAACACAGCTACGACAATTTACAACTGTTACACCAATGGTTTTTATGTCTACTTTCTTCCCGTGTCTGACCTGCCCCCTTTGAGACTGAAACCCATTTTGTGTATTCCCGAGGCCATCTAACCTAAAAAACCGCCCAGTCCACGCCACACAGCCCCCGCTACCCGTGTAGCCGCTTCCTGAGTGTAGTGGACTCCTGACCTATTTAGCGGAACCCGAAAACCCACCACCCTTTGGCGCAAGTCGAGGAATCTGCAGCCGACACGGTCGCAGAACCGTCTGAGCCTCTGATTCAGACCCTCCACTCGGCTCTGAACCAAAGGTCCGCAGTCAGTCCTGTCGACAATGCTGCAGATGGTGAGCTCCGCTTTCATCTTGCAAGCAAGACTGGCAGTCTTAACCAATTCTGATAGCCGCTCAAAACCAGAGAGGATCTCTTCCGATCCAAAGCGACACACATCATTGGTTCCAACATGAGCCACCACCTGCAGTTGACTGCACCCTGTGCTCTTCATGGCATCCGGAAGGAGCCGTTCCACATCCGGAATGACTCCCCCCGGTATGCACACGGAGTGCACATTGGAATTCTTCCCCTCCCTAGTAGCCATTTTCCTAAGGGGCTCCATTACCCGTCTAACGTTGGAGCTCCCAACTACCAACAAACCCACCCTCTGTGGGTGCCCGGATCTTGAAGGCAGAGGGGCGAGTACAGGACAAGCGACACCATCCGCATCAGGAACATCCCCTGCCACAGACAGCGCCTCGAATCTGTTGGCAAGACTAACCGGGGAGGCCTCCACTTCGGTCCCCCGGGAAGTCTTACGCCGCCTGACACGCGCTGAGGGGACCTCCCAATCCACCACGGATTGAGGGGCTACCTCCTCGCGGGCAGTGAGCGGGCTGGCCACAGCCGCAGGCCGATCGGAGGGCACAACAGACGCACAGGGCGTCTGCTGTACCCCCGCGAGCGGCCCACAACAGCGGCGCCCACCCACCGCAGTCTCAAGCGTTGCCAGCGAAGCCAACGCCGCCTGAAGCTGCGAGCGAAGAGTCACCAACTCTGCCTCCATCCGTTCGCAGCAGTCACAGTTCCTAGCCATTCTAAAAACCTTTGATTCTTCCAAGTAAGTACGTCAGAGGACTCAGTAGTTTGATAAACAGTGAGCTTTGTAAAGTATAGACCTAACGCTGAACTGTTTATTAACGGCGAATCTGAAAAATATATACGCGAGCTAATAAATAAAAAAATTCAGTAACTGAGCTGACAAATAAACGCGATTCTTAATAAACAAACACGCGAGCACACTAAAGTTTAAAGAGCTGCAAGAGAAAGCACACACGAAATGTAAATAAGTCGCTTCTATTAAGAAGCCGGTTACCGTACAATGTAGAGCTGCTGCTGGTCACGTGTGCACTGGCCGCCGGTCACTGAGCAACTGAAGTGTAGGACTACCAACCGCGAGTACGATCAAAACAAAACAGAAGCAGTGAGTGGCGGATTTACACTGCGGATGAATACACTGAACTGACTAGTTGAACGCGAATCTAAGTAAATATACACAGCAGCAAGAGAAGTTTGATAAACAGCGAGCTTTGCAAAGTATAAACCTAACGCTGAACTGTTTATTAACGGCGAATCTGAAAAATATATACGCGAGCTAATAAATAAAAAAATTCAGTAACTGAGCTGACAAATAAACGCGATTCTTAATAAACAAACACGCGAGCACACTAAAGTTTAAAGAGCTGCAAGAGAAAGCACACACGAAATGTAAATAAGTCGCTTCTATTAAGAAGCCGGTTACCGTACAATGTAGAGCTGCTGCTGGTCACGTGTGCACTGGCCGCCGGTCACTGAGCAAATAAATAAGAAGACGTGTGTAAATGGACAATGCCCAATTCGGAGACGGGTGAGGGCTACTTCTTCCATCCTGAGGTGCTGGGACGATTATCGCCAGGGACGGATAGTGGGCTTCAGCAACCTCAGTTTGTTGTTAGCCACTGAAATCCATTCGTCCTCCCACAGTCGAAGGGACCGCTGACTTAACAAAGAAGTGATGTCCTGCAGGGGAATCGGGCACATTGTCACTTCAGGCACGCTGCAAGCCTCTTTGGCAGCCCGATCAGCTTGATCATCTGCCGTGGCACCCAGGAAAACGACACCACCTTCCCACGACGTTGGAGAAAGGACAGTGGATTTGCTGCAGCAAAGTCACCGACGGATAGAGGTCTTGCAACGACTGCAGAGCACGGAGAGAATCAGAGCAGAGCAGAAATTGTTTTCCCTGCATTCGACGTATTTGCTGCAGTACCTTGAAGATAGCATGTTTTTGTGTCCCAACTTCGTCGCCGTTTTTGTGTCCCAGCCTCGTCGTAGGTGTCGGTGGCCGAGTGGAATGAGACCGACACAGGAATATAGATAGCACGCTGGTGCAGGTACGGAGGGGAGCAGCCAGAAACTATAAACACTAAATTAGAAAGAGATATATATTGCACAGAATGTAACAATACTTGTTAGGAATTGATAATATATTATTTTGTAATGTCTTTGTAAATATCTCTGGATTGATAATTGAATCTTTGATGTAGCTTTTGTCTTTGAAAATACAGAACGTAAACAGTGAATCTGTGTTATTATTCACGACGTACGCTACATAAAAAAATTGGTGCCGAAACCCGGGAAGAGAACGCAAGAAAAGAAAAAAATAACACAGACACAAGATTCAGTGATAATTATGTAAGCAAACTGCACGCCGTATCAGAGTAATACGGAGCTGTGAATGAGGAATCACGTCACGACTTCGACATCGTCTCAACAGCTGACTGAGATAAGTACAATGACTACTTATTTGTAGCCTTGCTTCACGGCGATATATTATTGAAGTAGCAAAGAATAGTAGAAGCCTCACAGAAATAAATATTGTTGTAACTTGAATACCATACGTAATAATCTCCGACAGCAGATAGGTATTGCAGTTGATGACGTCACACGCGCTGTCGATTGTTTGTTTGGCATTCAGAACAGTATCGTAGTACGAAGTTATTAAAAGTAGCGTACGCAACGTGCGTTAATATTTTACGCAGTTCTTTGAGTGGTGCTATATTCACTGATTACTACGAAGTAAAGTAAATCTGTTCTGCTTCAGTTACGCATTCCATACATTGCGAAGTACCGTATAACATAGCCAAGATGTCTGACGTCGAAACTGCTGACGCAAGCGCACGTTTGCATCATCTGAAAAGACGACGAACTAGAGAAAGAGCCAATATTACGCGGTTTGTCAAAGAGATACAAGAATTTGCCGATTCTTCGTCCGTGGAGAACGTGGAGTACTGTAGGGAACGATTAAAGGAGACCTTAGATAAATTGATACGACTTGATGACGAAATTCACAGCCTTCTTGACGATAATGATTACGCCGCTGACATATCCAAATGCGATGAGTACATAGATACTGCCAAGCGTGTCCTCATACTAACTTCTGAAGAAATGGAGAAAAAATTGTCTAGAGCCATGTCGCATGTTTCAGTTAACGACGCCCAACCTGCAGCAACAGTTGCCTCTGCTGCTCCAGTAACCACAGTTAAGCTTCCCTCCATAAAGCTTGAGTCATTCTCAGGAGATATAGAATCATGGGCTCGATTTTGGGAACAGTTTGAGCAATCAGTTGATAAGAACGCCTCATTGTCAACCGTTCACAAGCACATCTTTTTGCGCGGTTATTTAGAAGGGGAACCAAAAAGTTTGGTGGAAGGTATCGCTGTGACAGCCGAAACATATGAGGAGACAAAGAAGATGCTTAAGGCTCGTTACGGTAACAAAGATAGAATTATACAGGCTCATTTAGATTATCTCGAAAGTATTAAGCCAATACAGGTTGTGACTCCAGATGTGCTTAACTCCACATTTATTGACTGCAATCGCCGTATTCAAGCTCTGCGTGCACTCGGAGAAAATGTAAATGCCTATGGCCGAGTGCTCGCACCGAAAATACTTAGAGCATTTCCAGACGACATGTGTCGGCGTTGGATAATACATGTAAAACGTGAAGGTCTGTCAGAGGGTGATATTCTTAAACTAATTGAATTTATAGGAGAAGAAGTAGAAGCAGCTCTCACCACAGAAAAGATCCGTTGCATGACGCCTACGTCTTCAAGTTACACCTCTACCGCGTCAGCTCTCCATGTTCGCACTAAATCCAAGCAACAGTTAACAAAGGTAACTAAACAACCGGTACCGTTCTGTGTTTTCTGCGAATCTCGTGACCACTGGGCTCAGGATTGTAAGACAGTTACAAACGTAGCGAAAAGAAAGGAGACACTAAAAAATTCTAACCGTTGTTTCTTATGCCTGAACAGAGGACATAAAGCAGCTAACTGTGGGAAGAAAGGCAAGGCACTTTGCACTAACTGTAAAAAGTCACATCATAGGTCTTTGTGCACGAATCAGGATACCCTTAAGACAACAGGGGATCAGATAAATGTCGCTTCTGTTAGTCAAATCGATGCTACGACCAGAAATTTCACGTTCTTGCAAACAGCTCAGGTTTGCATCATAGGGCCGACCGGCCTAAGGCGTTTGACTCGGTGTATACTGGACAGCGGAAGCCAAGCTACATTTATATCAAAGTCTCTGATAGAAGAGTTAAAGCTACAAATCACTGATCAACATGAGATGACTGTTTGTACTTTTGAGGCAGAGAAGACTTACTCATGTCACCGTAAACTCGTTCGTTTTAATATTAAAGGAGCCTGGGCAAATTCGACTGTCTCTATTACTGCTTACGAAAGTGATCACTCTTTCTCACCTCAGCCAGTGATCTCACAAGACATTGTAACCAAAGTGAACCTTTGCAGAGTTCAGTTAGCTGATCCTAAAACTGGATCTCAAGAAGACTTACCAATAGAGATCTTAATCGGTAGTGACCATTACTGGAGGATAGTCAAGGATAGTTCACCTGTCCGTATTTCTCCGTCGATTGTTCTAATTCCCACCATATTTGGTTGGGTCCTGAGTGGAAATCGTTCGGGAGTTTGTGCTAATTCAGTTGCTGTAAATCTCATCCATGAAACATACTCACCATCTGATGATGAATTAAGGAAGTTCTGGGACTTAGAAACGATTGGAATAACGGCAAACCCTCCTCGAGCTTTGAGTAAAAGTGATTCCGCAGTTCTTGAGGATTTTCGTTCATCCTATTGTGTGCGAGACCATCGAAGAGTCGTACGTCTCCCAAGAAAACAAGGTGTTCCGCTGGCAAGTAACAGACTCAACGCAGAACGTCGATTTAACACATTACATAAAAGACTTTGCAATAACGAAAACCTTAAGGACATGTACTGCAGTCACATGTTGGACTACATTATAAAAGGTCATATTGAATGTGCCCCCACGGAAGATCTTGGGAATGACATATTCTATCTTCCACATCAAGCAGTGAAAAGAGAGAAATTTGGTAAGACGAAGTGGAGGATAGTCTTTGATGCATCGTCGCATGAAGCCAATACACCTTCTCTCAACGACGCATTAGAAGCGGGACCGAATCTTCTACCAGAAATATTCGCCATATTGTTACGATTCAGACTACATCAGATAGCAATCGTCAGTGATATTAAACAATCATTTTTGCAATTAGTCTTACATGAAAGTGACAGGGACTTAACCAGATTCTTATGGTACTGCGTAATCAAAGACAGTGATGGGAATTACCAGACGACAGACGAAGTAATGACTTATTGCTTCACTAGACTGCCATTTGGACTAACATGCAGTCCATTTTTACTCTCCGCAACACTGAGAGAACTAGCTGAACGACATAGAACTAAGTTTCCCCTTGCAGCACCTCTTGTTGAGAGCAGCTTCTTTATGGATGATTTCGTTTCTGGCACGGAGAATGATAATGATGCTATAACTCTGTGCTATGAACTCAGCGCAATGATAAAACTACTGAGTTTCGATTTAGCGAAATGGGCCACCAATTCGGATCAACTAAAGACCATATGGAGGGCTGAAGGACAAGACATTAACCCGGAAACGCAAGTTCTTGGTGTTTACTGGAATACAGAAACAGACTGCTTCTACATGAACGCAATGGATATTACTAGTAGGATTCCTGTAGGCCCCACTACTAAGAGGACACTGTTGCAAATTACAGCCAAATTTTATGATCCATTAGGATTGTTCTCTCCAGTGTCTCTTATTGGAAAACTGTTATTTCAGGATACATGGTGCAGAGGTATTGATTGGAACGAGTTGCTGCCACCCGATATTGGGTCTCGATGCAACACTTGGTTTTCTACCCTACCTTCACTGTCTCAAATACAAATTCCACGATGGCTAGCAACTTCAACAAAGAGCAATACTCAGATCCACGTCTTCTGCGATGCCTCTGAGAGAGCATATGGAGCGGCTTTGTATATTCGCACGACCGTGGAAGACCATATTGTTGTTCATTTGGCATGTAGCAAAACCAGACTCGCCCCCATCAAGAAGTTAACTCTTCCGCGGCTTGAACTTCTAGCAGCGTTAATAGGATCACGATTACTGTATTACTACTGCACAGCAACAGGGCATAAAATAAATGAAGCAATATTGTGGTCAGACGCTATGGTGACTTTAGGTTGGATACGCAGTGACCCAAACAGGTGGAAGACATTTATATGCAACAGAGTTACAGAGATTCACGCCCATACAAATCCCAGTCAATGGAGACATTGCCCTGGGAGTGAGAACCCTGCCGACCATCTTACACGAGGACTTTATGGTAACCAAATACAATCTGTGAACCACTGGTGGAAGGGGCCTCCATGGCTTGCACTTGCAGAATCAAGATGGCCATCTAACGCTTCACTCATGACTGATAACCTACCAGAAGAAAAGAAGAACTTACGGCATGTGATGACAGTAGCCACTTCTTCTAACCTTATGGACTGCTCCAAATTCAGCTCCTATTGGAAACTAATTCGCGTAACAGGGTGGATACTAAGATTTATTCACAATATTCGACAAAGTTCGAAACTAGAGGGAGAGCTGAAGGCAGTGGAACTTGCTCAAGCACGTCATTACTGGATACGAGCTGTTCAACAGGAATGTTTCTCACAGGAGCTCCATGCACTCAATAACAATCAACCTGTCCCGAAAGACTCTAAAATAGCATGTTTCAATCCCTACCTAGAAGATGGTTTTCTCCGACTTGGAGGACGCTTACACAACGCAGCTGTCCCTAACGAGCAACGTCATCCATTACTCCTCGATGGTAGCCATCACTTCACAACTTTACTGGTTCAGCAAATGCACATTCGACTACATCATCTTGGCGTGAGAATAGTGTTGGCAGAACTTCGAAGAGAGTTCTGGATCCTGCGTGCCCGTCAAGTTATCAAGAGAGTTTTGCACTCCTGTCTTCCCTGCAAAATTCTACACAATCTACGGGGCCAACAAGTTGAAGCACCCCCACCAGCCGATCGAGTAAGACCATCCAAGCCATTTTCTATAACTGGCATAGATTTTGCAGGCCCTCTCTATGTAAAGGTTGGCACTACCATGGAAAAGGCATACAGAACACTCTTCACTTGTGCGACGACACGCGCAGTGCACTTGGAATTGTGCTCTAACATGACAACAGACGCATTCCTCATGGCTCTTCAGAGATTCGCTGGTAGACGTGGACTACCCCATACAATCTACACAGACAATGCAAAGACGTTCCATGCAGCTAATGCTGAACTGTCTGAAATATGGAGTGCGTTATCTAACCCAAAGACTCAACGTGTCCTGGCCAGAGATGGCATTTCATGGAAATTTACCCCCCCCCCCCGTGCGGCTTGGTGGGGAGGGTTTTGGGAGAGGATGGTGGGTACCATCAAACGATGCCTACGAAAAGTACTTGGTCAATCAAGGTTAACGGAAGAGCAGCTCAATACCACGCTGATTAATATCGAAGCCGCAGTGAATTCGAGACCAATTTCTCAAGGAGACGACGATGAACCTTTAACACCAGCCCACTTTCTTATTGGTGGAGGACTACTGACAGTGCCAACAGGACCAGAACCGTCGACTAAATCTGTTTTGACAAAAGAATTCAGACTGCAACAGAAGTTGACAGATGACTTTTGGAAGCGATGGACTAAAGAATATCTATTGCAACTTAGAAGCTTCCACGAAGTTCGGGGTACTTCGACAAGAGTCATCAAGTTCCGCCCCGGTGATGTTGCTTTGGTACAAGAGGATGGACGCCCGCGCCACCTATGGAAGAAAGCAAGAACAGAGAGACTAGTCGAAGGAAGAGATCAGAAAGTACGAACAGTAATTCTATGCACACCAGAAGGACACCAAATAGTTCGTCCCGTTCAACTGGTCATCCCCCTGGAGGTTGACCAGGGTGGGGAGGATGTTAGGAATTGATAATATATTATTTTGTAATGTCTTTGTAAATATCTCTGGATTGATAATTGAATCTTTGATGTAGCTTTTGTCTTTGAAAATACAGAACGTAAACAGTGAATCTGTGTTATTATTCACGACGTACGCTATAATACTTAACTTTTACATAGTACTGCAGAATGTTGATACATAGTTGTTAGAGGCCTGCCTAGTGCCTGTACAATAGCAAAGTCTTCACTGGTGCCTATCTGATTACGAAGGTCCTAACTGGTTGCTATCTCCGTCCGAAGTGACCGATGTCGTTCACTGGTGGCCACGAGCGGAGCTGCAGCAGAGGGCGCTCGTGGCTGTCGTCGTAAGAACGCCGCGCCGTGCGTGCATGGCGGCGCGCGGCGAAAGTAGGTGGCGCGCACTTTGTACTTGTGCGACACCACACATGTAGCTCTGCGGAAAAAGCAGAATAAATTTTGGGGAGGCAAACCTTAACAACACGGTTGGGGAAAACAATGGAACGGAGTCCACTTGCTTGGAGCCATCAGTATACAACACTGTAAAATCGTGATGTTTGTTTAAACATTAAAGCTAGACCTAACCAACAAGAATAATGAGAAGCGTTGGTAACTCGTCTTGAAAGGAAGGTTATTTGGAACATTAACATGAGCAATCAAGGGTACTGTATTGGCGCCAGTTTCTCAAAAATATACCATTTGAGGACCTTGGCTGTTGTATTATATTTACAATCAAAAAAGCAATCAGTCACAATTATGGTAGAAATGTTTAATTTCGTAAAGCAGTATCGGTTTCGGACTTATGCTTTTGAGCTTGGGCCTTGTCTTGCATCAATTATAGTCCCGCAGCCCTGGGATAGACAATAATTATTTCGTTCACTATTTATTATGTTCGTCTTTATCAGAATGTTTATAGCAGAGATTTGTAGCTAAAATACATTATGTGTGGCGAAAACTTACATGTTGTGTCAGATTTTTCGGTGAGTAAATTTTCCTGTAATTTCATTGAGTATTTTATTCTTTCTAAATGTGCACTGCATAGGTGCTTGTAAAGTAGGTGTACTACACGACACTATGCACTGTGTCAGTGTTAGCGTAGTTGGCAGGACCGACTGTGGACCTCTGTTACAGTGCCAAGTGGACGGTGTGAATCAGAGGCTCAGAAGGTTATACGACTGGAAATGCTGCAGATTCTTCGAGTTTCGCCATCGGATGGTGGGGTTCCGGTTTATGCTGATTAATACTGGAGTCCACTACATTCCTGAAGCGGCTATGCGGGTAGAGGGAGCTGTGTAGCGTTTGCTAGGCGATTTTTTTAAGTTGGAGGGCCTCTGGAAAATACAGGAAATATGATTAAGTTTGCAGCTGTTGTTACATGAATGATTCAATGGTTAGAAGATGGGTAAGGTTGTGATTAAGTGCACGATTAAGAACGAAGTAGACGCCCGTCTGTGGTTACTGATCAATTGGTTCACACAATTGAAGAGAAGATTAAGCACAGCCGTAAGTGTACACTTAGTGCTCCTGCTATGGAAGTTCCGTAAATCTCACGGTCACTAATTAATTCATGAAATTGTTACTGAAAAACTGGAATTTCGACAACTCTGCTCACATTGGGTACCCTAAATTCGTACTTAACAACAGAAAGCACAACGGGTGGGCACTGTACTTCGGTGTTTCACACACTACAATGAAGGAGGCGACGGTTTTCTTCCTTCGATAGTCCCGGGGGATAAAACTTGGGTATCATACGACACCCCTTGAAACAAAACTGCAAACAGTGGAATGGAGACAAATTTCATCCCCAACGAAGGTTAAGCCTAAGCAAATCTTGAATCATCGAAAAGTCATGTACACCTTTTCTTTGTGACCACGAGGCCGAAGAATCAATGCAGATGGTTAGTGAGAGACCGTTGAGAAATTGCACCACGCATTACAGAACAAGCACCGAGGTTTAATGTCCAAAGATGGTGTTTCTTTTTCACGGTAATGCTCGACCTCACACGGCGAATAATGTGACCAAATAGCTCTTACGGGTATTTCACTGGGACGTGTTTGATTATTCTCCGTACAGCCCAGACCTCGCACCTAGCGTCTTTCATTAACTTTCAACTCTTATTACACCTAAAATCTGTACCTGGTAGTCAACACTTGATGACTAGCTGAGAAAACATGTTACCACTTGGTTGATAACACAGGCGGCAACCTTCTATGAAGAAGGTATGTGAAAACGTGTGCCACTCTATGATAAGTGCCTATAAAATTTCGGAAACTATGTATAAAAGAGGTTTAGCAGTTGTAAATTTTTATGCAATAAATATTTTAAATGTCTCTGTACATGATTCTTTCATATAACCAAATGTAACGAACTTTGTGGACATACCTCGTATACTAGCGGCAAAACACAATCAATACCTTCACTACGCGATAGTAATGGTTATGCTACAGACAAAAGTTCTGTTAAAGAAGAATAGCTTAACACAACTTTCCGGAATTCCTTCACGAAAGAAGATGAAGCATATACTCCAGAATTCGTATCAAGAACAGCTGCCAGCATGCGTAATTTCGAGAGACATGTCCCTGGTGTATTAAAGCAACTAAAATCGCTTAACAAATGTAAATCTCCCGGTCCCGATTGTATACAAATTCCTTTCAGAATATGCTGATGCAATAGCAGAAATTCTCGTTATACTACCCCCATACGTAGCTATCATGTACAACGACTCACTCAGTGAACGTTCCGTACCCAAAGACTGCACTGTACTGCACTGTACTGGTCACTCCAATATTCAATAAAAGCATTGAGACTGCTCCTGCTCACTGATGTAGGTCTGCAGCAGGATTTTAGAATGTATACGTTCCTCAAATACATCTCGAAGAGCACGACCTATTGACCCATAGTCAACACAGGATTCTATAACAGATATGTTCCTCAATTATATCTCTAATATATCTCACGGATTCAGAGAGTATCGTTTTTGTGAGACAGTTACATTAATTTACTCATCTTAGAGGGCGATCTTATGATTCGAAAAGTGCTATCGACAAGTGACGTCAAATAGATTTCGTATTTCTAGATTTCCAGAAGGGTTTTTATTTTGTATCTCATAAGCGTCTTGTAACCAATTTGGGTGCTTATGGAATTACGCCACAGTTGCGCGATTCGATTCTTGATTTCGCGTCAGAAGGAACACAGTACGTTGTCATTGACGGAGTAGAACAGAAGTGATATCTGGAGTTCTCCAGGGATGTGTTATAGAGCCGCTATTTTATGAACGATTTAGGAGACAACTGAGTAGCTCTCTCAGACTGTTCGCGGATGATGCTGTCATTTATCGCTCAGTAAAGTCACCAGAAGATCAAAAACAACTGCAAAATGATTTATATAACATGATGCTGTCATTTATCGCTTAATAAAGTCACCAGAAGATCAAAAACATATCAGCAGGGCGCAAAAATGGCATTTGACCCCGAATAGTGTGAAGTAATCCAAATGACCACTAAAAGACATCCGTTAATCGCCATTTATACGATAAATTAGTCGAATCTACAGGCCGTAAATTAAACTAAATAGCTAAGAGTGACAATTACGAAGAACTTGAATTGCAAAGAACACATCGAAAAACTTGTACAGAAAGCGAACCAAAGACTACCTTTCGTTGGGAGCATAGAAGATGCAACATTTCTATAAGAAAAAAAAATAAAAAATTGCCTACAGCACACTTGTGAGTCCTAGTTTGGAGTATTTCTGCGTATTGTGGGATCCCCACCAAGTGAGACTAATAAATGATTTAGAGAAAGTTCAGAGCAGGTCGTTTTGTATTATCGCGATGTAGGGGAGGAGACTGTCACGGAAATGTCAGAGATGGGGCGGAAATCATTAAAAGAAATACGTTATTCGTTGCGACGCGACTTATTTGTGAAATCTCTTTCACGTATTTTCTTTTCCGAATGTGAACTTATTTGTTAGTACTCACCTACGTAGGAAGACATGATCTTCAAAATAAAATTAGAGTATTCAGATCGGAAACGGGAAGATTAAGGTGTTCCTTTTTCCCCTGAGCTATTAGCAAATTGAACTGTAGAGAAATATCATAAAAGCGGTTCGATGAACCCTCTGCCACGCACATCAATCTGACTTGCATAGTATGTATGTAGACATAGATGACTTCTGAAGAAGACGAAATAAATTTGGTCGAAACCTGGGTGAAGGTTAGTAATGAAACCCATTTTAACGCAACTGGTTGTCTGGTATTTATTTTAAAAAAATCACATGCTACCGTTGCTAAAATACAGGCATTTTCAAGATTTTTGTAATATGCTAGCTTGTGGATCACGCATTCGAAAGTGTATGTCATTTCTGAAAACTATTTATGTAATGGTGCATCTATATGCAAAAATGTATTTTCCTGTTAAGTCCATCTTAAGCCTTAAACTAATTCAGTCGCAGTTCTTATTAAGTGTGCATGTTGTGGTTCTTTATTTTATTATTATTATTTAAATATTTGGATTCCCCAGTGGCTCATATCGTTTTTATTACTGGCACGTTGCGCCGAGCATGAGCGATTCGTTATTGTTTCTGTGGTTTGATGAAGGAAATGGAAAATTTGAAAAGGTACTTTGTTAACAAGGTGATTGTTATTTAATGATTTGTACAAATTTTCTCTAATTAGTAAATTAACTGGAGAATTTGAATATTTGGTTGTTAATGAGGTTATTGTAATCCAAAGAATTTTAATCTGATGTTATTTGCCTTAGAAACAAATGGAAATGTTTAATTAACAAAATGACAAAGATTTCTAGTGTTCACTCCCAGCTCTTTCACTCCAGCATTAAGTGCGACGTCTGCTTATCCTGACTAACAGCTGTAAATGGCCTGTGAATAGAGTGTTTGACTGTAGGATTAAACATACAAGACTGTATTTACAGTAAATTCTGTTGTTGTGCATGAAAGCAGACGTTGGGGGTTCCAACCTGAGACAACATCCAGGCAAGTATCTTTGTTAGAGCCGCGAGTGGCTCAATACGTGTAAGATATGGTTGCCGATTACATCTTAGATTTGTCAACATCAGAATATCAAGTAAAGTCGCAATCATGACGCCTACCTCACTATTTATCTGTTTGGAAACAAAACAAAATGTTGCAAATGTTCAAATGTTTTTAGAGCCTATGGGACTTAACTACAGGGTCATCAGTTCCTAAACTTACAAACTACTTACGAACTAGCTTATACTAAAGACGGCAGAAACGTCCATGTCCGAGGGGGGATTCGAGCCCCCTACCGCAGCGTCCGTGCAGACCGTGACTGGCACGCGGCAGACCGCTCGGCCACTGCGGCCGGCACAAAAACTTTAAGACAATGTGAAACACTATTCCAGGTAGAACGATTTGGAATGAATTAATTATAGAATTAAAACCTTCGACGTGATATGCACAGTGGTTTCGTATCTTTTTTTTTTTTTCGAGATGAACTGCTAGAAAAAAAAATTGTACTTAGTGTCTGTGCCGACAATCGATATGCATTATACACACACACATACACACACACATATAATTAAATATACACGACCAATGCTGAAGTTTCCCTTGCTTATCTTCTCCCTGTATTAAATAATTAGTATTTGTACTTTAGAGAATGTCTACCCCAAAATGGTATCGCCAATGCATTCTACTGGAATAACATCAGTTGATTTTTGGGGCAATCTAATGTTTTGACTATATTGCTTCTAGCACTAACCACTAATTGATAGGATAACCAAACGAAACATGGAGGAGCAAGAATTTAAATTTTAATTTTTTATTCCATTTTCTAAAAGTCACACTATCTTTTCAAGCTTGAATGGTACAGCAGGTCAGGTCTGCAGTCGAGTAGCTGAGGGGGCTAACGTATTAATGGGTTCGTCGTACTAGACATACACGCGTGCATCCAGGTCAGATAAACCATGTCATCACATGATACACTTGATAACGAAAAATTCAGTTAGAAGAGTGGACAGATTCATTGTATAGAGGTTATAGAAAACGGACGTAACTACCACAAGGCGGAAGTCCTCTATTGCCTCGGTGCGGCTTAAGTCCATTTTGTAATTTGGAATAACATCATATTCGGTGTTGTGTAATGATTTGATGACGCCAGAGAACCTGTGCCAGAGGAAGCAAAAGATTCAAAGCCTATAACTGAAAAGTCTTATGGTAGCGAAAAAAGAAATAAATAATATGATGACTCTGAAAGATCATTATCCGTGTCACACAGCCCATGTATTACTTCCACGTTCGGCATGTATATTTATTCATTTATTTCAGTTTTTAATCGTACACCATTAACTTTCAAATGCTGACAATCAGTATGACTGCAACGACAATTAATGCGCGTGGCTCGCCTGAAACAGGCGCCGAAAATGAGTGCATCTACGTTTCAAATTTTGGAAAAATTGTCTTTGCAACGCAGATTACCGGAGGACTAATGCGCTCCCTAATTGCAGCGTTTGTGATGTTTGTCAGCGAGCGTGAATTCGCCATTTAATGCCATCAATCAGCAATATTTCCCTAATTTTAATCGTAGGTCAATACTGGCTGTGGATTTCTCTATGTGTAAACAGATGTGTTTGCTCATCCGTAAATCAAAAGCAATGATTGACGTTGTTCCACAGCCAGAGAGGTAAATGTTGCAGTAATGCCGGGGAACGTAACGACCATTCCGGACGCGGAGCACGTAATACCGTATCATGGGCGGCGAACGTATAAACGACGATATCCTCCGCCAATATTAAGCTGATACATTGTACTCAGTTGGGTGAAACACATAATTGGCATCCCTATTTTGCAGGTAAATTGATTACTGAATTTTGCGTTCTGACCACAATGCATGAACGGAGAATTTTGTAATTACACTATTACCCTTACTGTACACGTATGATTCGTAATTTAAATATTGAAATATTACACTATGCAGGGAATACATATTGCGGACGGACGAATTGTGTGAAGTTTTAAGTCTGAAACACTCCGACTATACTAGCAATCCCAGCTACACTTCGCAATGGCTATATATGTACTGTAATCCGTTATCTTCTTCTGCCTATGTATATGCCTTCCTCCCTCCTCTATTTTACTACTTCCTCCTCCCCTAACTTCACACCATACTCATGTCCTCCACCCTCCTCTCTGCATCTATAGCACCCCCTTTTATAAATTCATTTCATTCCCAAAAACGACTTTATTGTTTTATGTTGAAAAGGACTGGGAAAAGGAAAACGAAACTGCACATATTTCCAGCACAGCTTATCATGTTTTTTCTCGCAGCGAGCAGAATAGAAACACTTTTATAGTATGTTTATATCTTCTTGAGCGTTTTCTGAATTGAAAACATGTAATCGTAGCATGATCATTTTTTCATGATGGAACTTGCATATGAAACAAAATAATTAATTGAAATACAATAAGTGGAATGGATATTCAATGTTTCGAAAGCCTTTGTGTTGCATTCATTGTAACGCTTGTTGATGAACGATATTTTTTTTTCTTTCCCTCCGGAGATGAAACGTACAGTGCAGATGGTTTAGCAACACTCGAACACGCCACTTACAACTGCCCTTGGAAAAGACACAGCGATTCAAGATTTATTCCACAAACTACCAACAATTGTCCACTAACTGTACTCAATTTGTTTGTAACACTCAAAAATACCACAAACTGACACCAATTCTATCTTTGCAACGCCCCAAAGATATGCTCACAATGATAATGCCATGTAGGTAAGAGTAATAAGTAAGGGCTTCTAAAGAAAAACATTTCATGTTAAATCTGTCTGGCTCTTTTAACCTTACGTGCGTAACACCACTCCCCTTTATTCCAACCTCCTTGGCGTATTTCTTCGCTCCGTTATAGAGTAAATGTTTGTATAGTCTATGGGACTTAACTACGGGGTTATCAGTCCCTAAACTTACAAAATAGTTATCAACTAGCTTATTCTAAGGACGGCACAAATATCCACGTCCGAGGGGGGATTCGAACCCCCGACCGTAGTGGCCGTGCAGACCGTGACTGAAGCGCCTCAGTCCCCTCGGCCACTGCGGCCGGCGTTATAGAGTATTTGGTCGCTAGGCGAGATGATTAATCTGATTGTTGGAGAATCTAGAAAATGATCTTTTCAGTTTCTCTCAAACTCTGATATTTCACGGTATATTTTCAAAAAAATTCTTTCATACAAACCTTCCCCTGAAAACGGAACAAAGAAGAGATCAGCGGAATCGGTGAAACCATTCTTAAGTGATGTGCTTTCATACATGCGGCAATTCATCTTATATACTGAAGGAAACTACGAAAACTGAAGTCAGTCGGCCCCACAAAACTACCCGGCCGATATCCTTCATTTTAGTTTTAAACGGAAGGTATTCATCCGCAGATTTGTCATCAAGTATCAGAAATTACATACCTCTCGCCTTCCTTTTTCTATACTCAAACGCCATTTCCTTCTGTATATTGCTTACGGAGATGTCCTTGCTGTAAAGCCAGTCGGGCAGGCCGTTCTATCCAACCGATTTCTTTCATTTTTGCTTTAAACTAAAAGTATTCATTCGCAGATTTGTCATTAACTATCGGAATTAACTTCAGTCTTTCCATCCTTTATTTTATTCAAACGCGCTATCTCTGTCCTCGCACTGAATATTTTAATCGATTTGTTTTTCGATATCTTCGGTTCTAATTAGGGTACGCAGATCTTTTTGACCTAGCAATACTCAGACGATGAAGCTTTCTTTTACGCTTTTAAACAATTGAATTGATTGATTCTGAAGAAAGCAATGGGTGAACATTCAACTTTACTTCCATTCGTTCCCAACTTTTTTGTCATTCCACTAACGGTGCGAAGTATTCGCACAGGGCCTCGAGTTTTATTAATATAGATTTATGTATATGCATGGCGTTTTAGCGTGCGGAACGGCGACATGCTATCCCTAAAATTATATGGTATGCTTATAATACTTCCGGAGAATTTTTATTGCGAGATTGAGTTTTTATGTACCACGTAGTATGTAATAAACTTTGTTCCGTTTCTTTAATGAATCTTTGAAATTTTAAGTCTTCGCGCTACACGTCATCTATAATAGAGCGATTTCTTCGACATGCCTATAATGAGACGGTATTTACGTCAGTGATAATCTCTCTAAGGTTGTGTTGGTATTTCATTCGTTACACTGTCCACTTTTAATATATTCCTTAAACGAATGTAGACTTTGTGGGGCTCGTCTCAAGTATGAAATTCCCTTGATACTTAATGCTTTTCTTCTTGGGTGCATTAAGCTACTTGTAAAGTGTGTTATAGGGCTATGTGCGCCTCTTTTACCACGGTTTGAGTGATTGATACCAGTGCGTCCTTACTTGGCAATAACACCTTATCTGTATATGCAGTTTCAGTTTTGGTGCTCAAACAGATTTCCTACCTCAAAATTAAGACAATATTTCCGAAGGTAATCGGTAAGAAAATCTTAAAATTATTTACGTAGAAGAACGGAAAAAAAGTCATTTTGCAAGTAACGTTCTTATCTTGTCTGTATTTTTATAAGCAGTTATCGACTAATCTTTAGGCGGAAACATTGTTTCCCTTTGAGCTTTAATTACCAGCAATAGAAGTAAAGCAATTTTATAAATATGATTCAACGTTCATTATGAATGTGTTCCACTCGTGTATTCAGTATCAGTTGTTTAAATTATCAAAATCAGTGACAATATTTCAACCATGACACGTATAAAGAAAATTCCATAGCCCTCTGACAGAAAAGTTACATGTACTTAATAGTCAAGAGAAGCCGAATCAACATCAGCCGTGGCAGTGTTGTCAGTAGGAAGATAGTTACACCAGAGAAACAATCATTTTATGCCCCGCAATTAACGAAATAATATAATTTAAGGACACTTTTAGCGTTCAACGTAGATTTCATTGGCAGTTTCCGATAAGTCACCTCTTTATAAGTAAACCTAAGAATGGCTCACGAATTTCTGAGAAGATGCTTGTCTATCCAATTTGAAAGGCACTGGTAGTACAAACACATCGGATAAAATGTCGTGTGATTCCATTAGAGTAACGAACGCAGTCGTAGGAATATCACACCACTAGCGACATTGCCGGCCGCGGTGGCCGAGGAGACTGAGGCGCTCCAGTCACGGTCTGCACGGCCACTACGGTCGGGGGTTCGAATCCCCTCCTCGGGCATGGATATTTGTGCCGTCCTTAGTATAAGGTAGTTCATAAGTAGTTGGTAAGATTAAGGACTGTTAACCCCGTACTTAATTCCCATAAGCTTTACAAACAATTGAACATTTGAACTAGCAACATTTCGCATCCACTGTATAGCTAGTTGTGAAAACGCAGTTTTGTTATCGGCTGTAGCAGCGTGGTCTGAGGCATCATGCTGCGGAGACGGCGACCGTTACCGCTGGAGGTCGGCGTCCTCCATCGGGCATGGGTGTGTATGTGTCGTCCGTAGTGTAAGTTAGTTTAAGTAGCCTGTAAGTCTAGAGACTTATGACCATAGTAGTTTGGTCAGATATACTCTGAAACCTTTGAAACCAAAGTTACTGTAGTTACTGCTAACATCGCAGTCTAACAAACATAACATAACTTAACCATTAAAAATTTAAAGATCATTTTAAATAATATTTATTTACTCGGTTACCAACGAATTTTCGGCTTCTTACGCCAACTTGAGGTGTCAACAGAACATTTATATCTTCACATCCCTCCGTGTAGGAAGGATCGAACATCGCTTCCACGTTTTACAGTTTGTACGGTACAACGATTTTGGAATCTGCTCCTCATTCCTGAAAACACTGAAAGTTTATAGATGTTTCATTCAACTTCGTCGCATGCCTCCATGTTCCAAATATTGGACCTGTTTAAGATAATATTTTGTTTACCATTTAATTTAACCATTTAAAATTTTAACATATATTTACAACGGTTCCATTTTTCCAGACATTAGACCTGTTTGAGATAATTTGTGATCAATATTTTTCAGCCACTTACCATTGTTTCACTTTATATTTCTTAGGATGACGTCATTATTTATTATATTGTCACATACTTTATTAATGTCAGGAATTTACACCACAATTTGATTTGTTATGTCAATTTAAATATAAATTAAGAAACAGTGCGATGGTTTTTCGTCAAAATATGTCCATGAAATTGAAGGTGAAGCAATGAATTAAAATTTTTAATGCGGCTGGGAATCCAACCCAGACGTCTTACCGTTAGACCAACGCACCACTAACGATTAATGTGCCTCGGAATTGTCTAAGTACGATTTCCCTCAACGTCACAAACTTTAATTCAGCTTCCTTGTTCCATAGATAATTGCCACTACTGCCAAGACTCTCCATGCAGAGGAATAGCACCCCGGCACTGGGCATAGTTGGAGATTCCTGCCGCAGTGGAGTAGCCGAGCGGTCTAAAGCGTCTCGCTGCGGAGCGCGCGGTTGCTTGCCGAGGAGTTTCGAGTCCTTCCTGGGGCATGGGTGTGTATGTTGTCCTTAGGTTAGTTTACCTAGGTTTAAGTACGTTGTAAGCTACGGACTGATGACCACGCAGTTTGGTCCGATAGATTTACAAACATTTGATTTGAAGATTCCTCCTTAAATAATATAAATATCAATTTAAATTTAAGTTAAGAAAACCCGAGGCGGGGTTTTTCGTCTGAAATTTGTCTATGACATTGAAGACGAAGGTGAAGCAATGAATTAAAATTTGTGATGTGGCCGGGAATCGAACCTGGACCTCCATGCGTACTGTATACTAGGTTCCATTCCCGGCCACATCACAAATTTTAATTCACTGCTTCTCGTTCATCTTCAATGAATTGTAATGATTTAACACAGGTTAGATTAAAACAAGCACTAGTCTCGGTTGAAAGTTACATATCTCTAACTTAAGATCTTTGAGACTTAAACCTGTAATGATTACCTGATGATGGCATAGCAGCCGAAAAGCGGTTAGTAAAGCAATAAATTTTTAGAATATGCAACATTTAACTTGTGTTTTTCCATTCATAATACTGCAAGTGGAGTTAATGCGACTGTAAAACAACGGGGTCCCCCTGAATGGAGTGTGTAGTCGGTGCCGGTTTAATTAGCCGTCAAAATATTTCTCGCTCGGTAGGTGACACAACTCGTCGCTAAGTCGGCGGTAACTATGGCCCCCGCAAGCAGCGCAATGGCCGCCCGCTTCTTCAGACAGAACGCGGCCAACTTCGCAGCGCGCCGTGTAGCGCAAGTGTTAATTAAAGTTCACAACAAGTTGCCGCGCCGAGCGCCGCGGTAAGCGCCTGCCGAAATACGGCGCCAGGCGCGCCCAGGGCGGCGACACGCTAATCAATGGCCAGACAGTACAAAACCCAACGGGCAAGTCCCCGGACTGACCATTAGCGTCCCTTCTGAAAATCTCAATATTCCAAGATTTGCATAACTTGAAGTAACATTACCGAAAGTATTTTTGCTCTTATATGGTCGCACAGTACTTACACACCTTGTAGCGTCCCCTGGAGAAACGGTAGGGTAAATCCGGAAGAGATGGCGCACATCTTCAAAGATATTCATGAAAAATCCGACAGTGCACCTGAGTCAAAATAATTTCTTTTAAAAGTAAACAAACCAGTATTTCTTAAAATATAATTTTTTGAGAATTTTACATACACTCATTCGTCATGATATTTGTTCATTCAGAAAACATTAAAGTGCGGCATCTATCCCTTACGGTAAAATATGTGAAATTATTGGTTTATGATTGTAAACATTGAGGAATAAAAACAAATACTGAAGAATTGGGAAACAAATCCTTTATTGTAAACAGAGATTCACAAACCCTGAGACAGTTTTTCGTCTCGAACATATCAAAGACATTGAAGATAAATGTGAAGCAATGAATTAAATTTTGTGATGCGGCCAGGAAACGAATACGGTCTACCATGCTTACTAGGCAGACGTCATACCACTATTTTTTTTTTTCATCTAGTAAATCTAGGCTTTGCGGTCGTTCGTTCGTTCGTGGTTGTTCGTCGAATGCTTGGCTCAGCTTCTTTATTACAGAGGGCGTTTAGTCCCCTGACCAGGCGTGATGAGCCACGGCGCCCGGCTAAATTTTTGCCGGTGGACGGGATTGAACCGGCGACCTTCAGCACCACAATCGGTGGCGCTATCCCTTGCGCTACGCCGGCAGTCGTACAAACTTTTTTTTTCTGTTCAGGTAGATCTATGTTTTGTGGTCGTTGTTTCAGTTCATTCTCGGTTGTTCGTTGAATATTTGGCTCAGCTTTTTTATTACTGTGGGCGTTTAGCCCCCTGACCGGGCGCGCTGAGCCACGGCGCCCGGCACCACTAGACCACTGCATCGCTAGCGATCAATGCGACTCGGTATAGTGTAAGTACGACTGACGTCACAGACTTTAATTGAGCTTCTGTGTTCCATATAATATTACCACTAGTGCCAAGGCCCTCCATGGAGCGGAATAGCACCTCGGCAATGGGCATTTGGAACAATTCCTGCCTTTAACATTAGGGTAAGGTGATATAAATATCAATGTAAACAGAAATTCACAAACGCTGAGACAGTTTTTTCTGAATTAAAGTTTGTGACATGGAGAGAAGTCAAACTTAGACAATACCTAGGCGCCTTAATCGCAATTGGTGCTGTGGTCTAGTGGTAAGACGTCTGCATAGCAAGCATGGAAGACCGGTTTAGAGTAACAAATTTTAGTTCATTGCTTCAACTTTACCATTAAATCCTTTATTTTTTGTTATATCCAAACAAATTAAATTTGAAATTATTTTTAAAGATTAAACTTAGGCCTATCAGAGGTTTTCAAAAGAAATCTTCTCCATCATTAGCTTCTATTTCTAATTTCCCTGCCAAAGTCAACACAATAAGTATCAAAGATTGCGGCATGTATCCCGATCTATCAGGGACAGACGCCGCACCCTATGACTCTGTGACCGTAGCAGCCAAGATGGTCGGACTAGAATCAAAAGGCACCTAACAGAAGTTACTGTTCGTGCAGCTACTGAGATATTTAAAAATATTTCACTGTTTAGCACCATCCAATAACTAACCGTAACACTATAAAGGTTTCCATGCAAGATATAGAGACTTACATTGTTTATCAACACTAACTCTGTTAGAACTATCACTATTGTCGTCAACTGCGCAACTGCAAAGCTCCTACACACGCACTGTGGCAGCTTAAGTGCAGTGGTGTCAAAGTAAATAAAGTCTGCAGTAGGCTGCAGAGTTGCCAAGGACGTCAATGAACTGAAGGGATTCATAGAAGTGTTTTTTTTTTTTTTCTGTATTGTGGCGTGGACAGATCTCCAATTAACAACAACTACAATACTGATAGGCAATTCGAATGATTAAAATTAATAGAGGTTGAGTCTATTCAGTGACTAGTGACACCTTTCATTTTCTTTTCATTATTTTTCAGTATACTCTTTCATCAACTTTTTACGTAATACTTACGTAAACATGAAGCCTTAAATATTTTATTAAAATCTGTTCTTTGGCTAAAGCACTCTATTATCAGTAAAACCGATATCACCATCAGTATTTAATTAGTTCAGCAAATTCGGTTCAAGTAACAGTACAGCACAGTTAGTATTTTTTATTATTATTTGCTAGGACGCCACAACCTTTAGACATCATTACAGCATAGTATTCTCCTAGTCATTTTGCCGTGGTGGAGTAGCCGAGCTTTCTAAAGCTTCTCGCCGTCCTGGTTGGCAGCAGTAGAATATGCGGCACCAATTTGAGAGGCATCGTGCCACTCCAAACAAGTAAACCTTGCTCTGAATGACTGTCACTGGATGTTTCAGGCCAACACCTGTCCACATAGTTTACTCAATTGCACAACCAAATATCAGACGTAGAGTAGCCAGTGAAGAAGAAAGGAGGAAACAGCAAACCGACCCACGGTACTTAGTATATAACCACCAAGCAGTTCGAGCCCGTTTTAAATCTAGGTAGAGATTTATCCAACAGACCGTACCACTTGAAGGCCAATCTGAGACTCGGTGCCTATCTTTATGGACGAATTCTTTACAAAATACAAATGTACATGCCAAATGGGAAATTGCACAAGGGTACCAACTACAGTATAGTACATGGAGAACACTGAATAGTTTAAGGAGTCACAAAATGCAAAGTAAATATAGTTAAGTTAGGATATCCTGAAGATGACCAATGCGAATGCGGAAACATACAGACTAATGAAAATTTACTCACGTGCCCAAGGATGGAAGTTGTTTGCACAACCGAAGATCTCCTTTTATGCAATGACAAGGCCATTAAAGCTGCAGAGTTTTGGAAGAAGACATTTTAAATTGTCTCACCCAGACACAGAAAGTAAAGTAAAGTAAATTGGAATCCCACGACATTCCGCTTTCTTTCGCGCTGTGTCCGCATACTATATATTATTGCCTTTGTACATTAAGTATCAAAACGTGCTACTCTGCCTTTGAGCCACAGTGAAGCAAAATGTCATTCTTGAGACATGTTTAAAATTACATAGGAATAATTAATTATGAATTACATTCGTCTAGTTTAGATTATAATCGACACAAGAGCATTGTAAATGTGACCACAAAGTTTTCCCGGCGTATTAACTGTTTGTAATCTTCTCGGGTCTGCAGCCGGATACTAAAGTCAACTTGACACAATATTTCAGCGGCGCAACTGCCCGCCATCCACAGGTGAGCTTGCTGATAGGCAATCTCGCCGGAACTGAACCAAGTAGTTCGTCATATCGGTTGGCAGCCCCGAACGCTCGACATTCTGACTTTGTCGGGCCCGGTGGTCTTAAAGTAAAGCACTCGACTGGAAATCAAAGGGTCGCGGGTTCTAAACCCGGTCGGACCTCGAATTTTTCCCTGTGAGTTTTAAGCTGCTGAGAAAGCAAAGGCTGTTGCACTCTCGATTCAAAAAAGAACACGCAAATGATGATAGGCAAAAGTTAGTAGAGATTCGTGCGTCTATAAAAAGATCGATGCGTGAAGCATACAATAATTATCACAGCCATACCTTGGCAAAAGATCTTTCCGAGAACCCGAAAAAATTCTGGTCCTATGTAAAATCGATAAGCGGGTCAAAGCCCACTGTCCAGTCACTAGTTGATCATTCCGGGGCAGTAATAAAAGAAAGCAAACGGAAAGCTGAAGTTCTAAATTTAACCTTTAAGAAATCTTTCACGCAGTAGGACCGCCCAAATATACCATCATTGGATAAACGTACTAATTTCGAAATGGGGGAAATAGCAATAGGTATTTCCGGTGTAGAGAAGCAGCTGAGAGAGCTAAATACGAAAAAGTCTGTTGGTCCGGATGGAATATCAGTTCGGTTTTACAAAGACTATTCTGCGGCATTGGCCCCCTACTTAGCTTGCATTTATAGCGAATCTTTAATTCAGCGCAAAGTTCCTAGTGATTGGAAAAAAGCGCAGGTGACTCCCGTGTATAAGAAAGGAAAGAGAACTGACCCATACAATTACAGGCCAATATCGTTGACATCGGTTTCATGTAGAATTTTGGAGCATATACTCAGTTCGAATATAGTAAATTTCCTTGAAACGGAAAAGCTTCTTTCCATGAATCAGAACGGGTTTACGAAACATCGTTCATGTGAAATTCAGCTTGCCCTTTTCTCACATGACATCTTGCGAGCCATGGACGAAGGGCAACAGGCGGGTGTGTTTTTCTCGACTTCAAAAAGGCGTTCAACGCGGTGCCACACTACAGACAGCTAACGAAGATACTAGCTTATGGAATAGGTTCACAGATTTGTGACTGGCTGGAAGACTTCCCAAGTAATAGAACGCAGTACGTTGTTCTCGACGGCGAGTGTTCATCAGAAACGAGTGTATCGTCAGGCGTGCCCCAGGGGAGTGTGATAGGACCGCTATTATTTTCTATCTATATAAATGATGTGATGGACAGAGTAAGTTGTAATTTGCGGCTGTTTGCTGATGATGCTGTGGTATATGGGAGGGTGTCGTCTGTAACTGACTGTAATAGCATACAGGTTGACCTAGACAAAATTTCTAATTGATGCAAAGAATGGCAGCTAGCTCTCAGTGTAGAAAAATGTAAGGTGATGCGCATGAGTAGAAAAAACACTCCCATAATGTTCGAATATAGCATTAGTAGTGAGCTTCTTGATGCTGTCGCGTCGTTCAAATATCTAAGCGTAACATTGCAGAGCGATATGAAATGGAACGAGCATGTAAGGACAGTTGTGAGTAAGGCAGACAGCCGACTTCGGTTTATTGGGAGAATTTTAGGAAGATGTACTTCACCTGTAAAGGAGACCGCGTATAAAACGCTTGTACGACCACGTCTTGAGTATTGCTCAAGTATTTGGGACCCGCAGCAGATCGGTTTGAAGGAAGACATAGAGGCGGTTCAGAGGCGAGCAGCTAGGTTTGTTACCGGTAGGTTCGACCAATGCGCGAGTGTCACGGAAATGCTCCGGCAACTCAATTGGGGATCGCTGGAAGAAAGACGACGTTCTTTTCGTGAATTTCTGTTAAGTAAAGTTAGAGGACCGAAATTTGAAGCTGAGTGTAGTACGATATTGCTGCCGCCTACTTACATTTCGCGTAATGATCACAAAGACAAGATAAGAGACATTAGGTCTCGTACGGAGGCATATAGGCATTCTTTCTTTCCTCGTTCAATTTGGGAGTGGAATAGGAAAGGAAATGCCTAGTAGGGGTACAGTGTACCCTCCGCCACGCACCTTACAGTGAATTGCGGAGTATGTATGTAGATGTAGAACCCATCCTGCACAACGATGAGAGTAGTCGTCAGAAACGACACGTGGTTCGGATTCCACGTCAAAGCTGTAAGCCCTCTTTCCCCGGTTGGATAACTGGTGTAGGCTAAGGACACTCAAATTACCGAAGTGACGTCCAATTGAAAGACTTGCACAGGGCCAATGAGCTATATAACCTTAACCTGCCAGTTAATTTTTACATTGAGAAACCTGATGAAAGCCTTAACTTCACAACTGGCGGCGTTCTCTCTGTTTTGTACATCACAAGTACAAAAAGTCACAAAAACAGTCAATGTGAACGACACGTAACGTTACACACAGAAAACAAACATGCAACTGAGAGCGTCAGATCCTATCCGGTGGATACTCTACTCACTAGCGCTTCGTACGGCGCAAACGGGTACTATTTTCTGGACGACCCTCGTATATGGGGGCGAACAAATAACGCGCTGAAAAACAGAACGTCGTCATACCTTATGACAAATAATATTTGTACGTCGACTATGTCGAGAAAGAATTAAATGCAATTACTTCTCATTGAAACTTAAATGGTCTCTAATATTTAAAACATTTTGTATATTTCCAAAAGGATACTACTTTTCATACGACCCTCGAACATGTTGAAGTCACGACAGCCAAAATACGCCATAAAATGAAGTCTGGTGTCTTTTTATTCAGTGACCAATGCAACGACTGCACAACTTTCCTAGTAATCAACTTATGGCTGTTTATGAGCACAGAAACCAGGATCTGAATTACAGAAAATATGCTAATGGATACACGGTACACTTTAATTCACTGAACAGAACGTCCTTTTACATGCAAGTTACGAAAGTTAAATACTGCTTAATGAAGTCTACCCGCCACCAATTTTTTTCTTTTTCGTCAGCACCACTACAACCTTTTGCACATGCACCATGCCCTGAATCGAGCATGAATTCGTGTTTCAGGGAAAGAGGTAAATAAAACAGTCATGCTTTACATAAACCTTTCAGTTTTAAGCTATTTCAGAAATAAAATAAAACATATTCTTACAATTTTCATGTCCATAACACCCTAGGTATTGTATATTTGAGCAAAATTAAAAATTTTCATACTTAGTGCCAAAAATAAAAGATGCCAAATATATTGGATACTGCGTTTGGGATGCAGTTAAGGATGTGAAATAAGGAGTCAACAGTTGTATTTGGCACTCCATATTTATTGTAGAACTTATATCGCAAAGTGGAATTTGAACAAGATTCACAAGTTAATAGATAAAATAATTTCAACGAATGATATCATGTATGACGCACTCCGCAACGGTTCCGCCATGTTCACTGCTTTTTTTATCGTAGCACGCCATTCTGGTGACAGGTGGCAGTTGTACTAAATACCAAAAGTTCAATTTTTTCGTCAAAGGATTGATTACTGCATCCTTTTCCAACATCCAGCATTTCAGACCATCCGAAGTGCACTTAATTCCCGAAGCTGTTCCGGCAGGGAGCAGTAGAAACTGCAGTATGCGACACAGGTACCGCGCAAAACTCGCCAACAGACCAATGCATCCTCTCGCTGGTATGTGACGCGTGTCGCGCAAATTGCACTGCCGGAACTACTGCTTCCAACCTGCACCACCTACTCACTACGCCTGTGAGGCTTCGCTTTCAGTGTTTCAAGCCCAAAATATGCGCCAAAGTAAAGATACCTGTAGCAGGCCACGATGATCGACAGCAGCGAATCAGCTATGGAAGTTGAGTACTTTATTATTTAATGATAAAAATAACAGTCTAGTTCGCAAAATTTTACAAATCCATGACTGAGGTAACCGGTTTCGATTTAAGATTAGATCATCTTCAGACCTCTGAAAATACAATACAAGACGATATGCTATAGAGGGAAACAGGTACACCATTAATAGCTCTGATATATTTACAAACAGGATTTAAAAATTACTTAAAACAGTATACCTCGCTGTAGTTGTTCAGGCGGTGAGCGTGTGGCGGCAGCTAACCAGCGAGAGAACGCTGTGCGTTATAAAGGAAATGCCCCGCCCATCGCCTGAAGCATCAGCACATCGTAAACCAATGAGGAACGTCATACAGTAAAAGATAAGAAAAGAAATGTATGTCTATATATAAATAAACCATAATTGGTATAAAAATTCATTTTGTTAACTCAAATGTTCAAATGTTTGTTAAGCTTATGGGACTTAACTACGGGGTTATTAGTCCCTAAACTTACAAACTACTTATCAACTAGCTTATCCTAAGGACGGCACAAATATCCATGCCCGAGGGGGGATTCGAACCCCCGACCGAGGTGGCCGTGCGGACCGTGACTGAAGCGCCTTAGTCTCCTCGGCCACCGCGGCCGGCTTTTGTTAACTGTAAAACATAGTTGCCGTGTTTATAATAAAGAATTATTGAAGAATTAGACAATAAGAAGAAGTTGTCTGTCTAGAAATATCTGCCATCTATTGGCAATTAATGATAATAAATTACGTATCGACGACAGTGTGTGAGTCAAAGATAAAAAACGGCGATCCCGATGGTTGCCGTGGCAACTATGTTTTATAGTTAACAAAATGCAATTTTATACCCATTATGGATTATTTATATATACATACACATATCTTTCTCATCTTTTATTGTATGACGTTCCTCATTTCGTTGGTTAGCAGTCGAGGTATACTGTTTTAAGTAATTTTTAACCCTGTTTGTAAATTTATCGTAGCTATTAATAGTGTACTTGTGTCCCTCTATAGCATATCGTCTTTTATAGTATTTCCATAGGTCTGAAGATGATCTAATCTTAGTTCAGAACCGGTTACCTCAGTAATAAATTGTAAAATTATGAAAACTAGACTGTTATTTTTATCTTACAATTATTATAAGTTCGCTGTTTTTTTCCAAATAAGGAAACCATGTTTTCCAAACTGATTAACTTTATTATTTCACTGTAATTTTAAAAGGTATCACTCTTATTGGAGGAACCCATCAAAATTTTTTTTTTTTTGTTTAGTTTTTTTTTTTTTTTTTTTTTTTTTTCATTTAGACAGCATTCCTTCAAAGCCTTTACAGTCTTCTGTTATTATATTTTGACTTTCGTAAACTTTCATGGAGCTATTTTTATATTAATTATACAATAAAGCCTACGAAAATTAAGTTGAAACAAGTGATCTATAACTTTGGAACCAAAGTTTTCTGGACACGGACGTTGATTGTGTATACTGCATCAAAGGATACGGAATGTCCATAGATGCCACTTATCCTCCACAAATATATAAATAACCTTGTATGAGCGGCGCGAATGCGACGTAGTGGGTATGAAGGCTCATCATTTCCCGTCATACCACCGGGAAGGAAGTACACAGCTTGTGTCGTCGATCTGTCATGCCTAGAAGTTTGAGAGTAGCCGCATTTTTACTCTCAGGAACTATTCTCATCAAGGGAAGTTTACAGATATAAAAAAAATGTTCAAATGTTTGCATAGTTTATGGGACTTAACTACGGGGTCATTAGTCCCTAAACTTGCAAACTTCTTATGAACTAACTAAGACTAAGGACGGCACAAAGCCGGCCGCGGTAGCCGAGGGGACTGAGGCGCTCCAGTCACGGTCTGCATGGCCGCTACGGTCGGGGGTTCGAATCCCCCCTCGGGCATGGATATTTGTGCCGTCCTAGTTCGTAAGTAGTTCATAAGTAGTTCGTAAGTTTAGGGACTGATGACCCCGTAGTTAAGTCCCATAAGCTGTACAAACATTTGAACATTTTTTGACGGCACAAATATCGATGCCCGAGGGGGCACTCGAACCCCCGACTGTAGTGGCCGTGCAGACTGGAGCGCCTCAGTCCCCTCGGTCACCGCGGCCGGCCCAGATATCTCGGAGTGAATAAAATCGCACTGCTGTGATTTATGGACCACTGTAGATTTGCCTGTACCTTCATGACATTTTGCAAACATTTCGGAAAAAAATAAAATCACACAACACGTAGTACTCTTTCAGACCGTTTTTTTAACAGACAGCCAAAATTATTTGCTTTTTAATTTCAGCTTTGACACAAATACTCTTTTTTCAACTTTTACCTCTTTAAACTACAATTTTAATATCTCTCCGATAGTTACATTATATTTTTCCGTAATAGTATTATCACCAGTCTTGTCTTCGAAGTTTGTTCTAAGTTTATTTTCCTTTCCTGTAATGGCTACGAATGACTGTAGCCTAGAAGGAAAGTAGCGTACATTTGGCTTTAGGAGGAGTGACAATAGCCCGGAAGGAACACAAGCGTACATTCGGCGTTCTAAACTCCCTTTTGCATACTCCATCTTGCTCTCAGTATTTGATGATTTTCTTAGTAATGTAACTCAAGCGTTGTCATTTCATAGTTATGGCGCACTGAAAATTAATAAAACACGTTGGTCATAGAACAGTTTATTAAAATGTAAAAATGCGATATTTGCAGTTAACACGTGCCATCGATGGTAGGACAATTATACATTACTCTTGCAGCTGTTCGGCGTAGCGTAATGGGCGGCGAATTAGTTTGTGATGTACGAACATGTTGGACGGTGGATCGAAACTTGCAGGGCTCGGTGGCTCAGCGCACTTTGTCAGAGGATTGCCGGCGTGGTAGCTCTGTGTCACTGGTCAGAGGGCTCGACGCCTCTGTAACAAAAAAAAAAAAAAAAAAAAAAAAAAAAAAAAAAAAAAAAAAAAAAAAAAAAAAAAAAAAAAACAGATGTGTTGAACATCACTGCCTTACGCGATTGATGCAGCCTGAAAAATCCGCGGTGGCTGAACACTATATCTCAGAGGAACACAGGATGCTATACGACGAGACACAAGTTGTTCCAAACACCTCACATTAGTGTGATTGTGTTTTGAAAGAATCAGAATAACAGATAACACAATTAATCGTGACAGTGGTTATTTTTTGAGTAAATCGTGGATTCCTGTGGTATCAGACCTAAAGAAACGTCGACATCTGCAGCAAATAGCAACGAATAACATTAGCCACCACTGGAGGCGCTACAACTTCTCTCGCGCCAGAGTCAGCAGCTACGAGTAAACTCACGCCCTCTGTACTTAGCGCATGCGCCTTTGTAGTTTCGTTGCGTATATAGAGCCAGCCGTTCCACAGTTTCAATCAGTCACGGCGAGAACGGCTCAGCTTCCTCACCTGATGATGTCGGCCAGTTGGACCGCAGAAATATTGTGTTCAGATGACAGAATGGTCCGGCTGGAAACCCGTGAAGAATTTAATTAATTAATACGCCGGGAAAGTCTACATAGCCACAATAAATATCTTGTAAACGAAGGCTTCCGCGGAAGTTGTCACTGTCAATAAAATTCTTCAGGGTTTTTGGCCGCATTTTCAATTTATGAAATCCGACGTTTCGGCCACTGTTGCAAGTGGCATTTGTAAAAGTGTTTGGCTGACTGCCCAGCCAAACATCTTGACAAATGCCTCTTGTAACGGTGGCCGAAACGTCGGGTTTTATAAACTAACAATGCGGCCAAAAACCCTGAAGAATTGGACTAACAATAAATTTCTTATTTGACAAAATGTCTTTTTTTTTTTTACTTTTCATTAATAATGTTAGCATCGCCATTGCAAAAATCTTACTCAGCAAACCCCCCCCCCTCGTCCTTGATTGTCACCTTTACACTATTTTTATTTTACTTTTAATTGCTGTATGGTAGCTATAGAGGCTGTTTTGGGACACGAAAATTTATAAAGGAAACCTGCGGGCCCCATCACGAAATAGTTTTAGAACCACTGGTATAGAAAACTGGTCGAATTTCGACCATAGCGAGTTCTAGTTAGTACAGATTCTTTGGTAGAACATGTAACTACAGTTGTTAATACCTGTGCCGCTCATACAGAAATCGATCTATCGTTTCAGGGAGTGCCCATTGAGCGTGATTTACGCTGCTGTTAGCTGTGTGCGAGGGTTAGGTAACGGCTCGCCTGGCAGTCGGAAATGACGAGGCAGAGAGCAGGTGTTGTGATTTGGAGTGCGGCCTGCTCACATTAACTGACGCGCCGAGGGCCCCACTGCTATTTACGGCGCGGTGGCTCGTTAGAGACTCGTAACGCTGATTGGCTAACGGCGTTCTATGGCGTGACTCACGTAACGCTCCCGGCCTGCCGCTGAGAGTCTGGGTGTGGCGCCGAGGGTCGCGATGTGCCGCTACCTGCTGCTGACGTAATGAGCGATCGTAAAGCTGCGGCCACAAGGGCCGTGCGTTAGAAACGAGAATGTCGAGCTGCTGCGTTTGTAACTCCATAGCGTGGATGAAGCACCCGGTGAGTGTTTTCGAACGCGCAGAGCAATATCATGCATGACAGTAACACTCTGATCCCGTGTTTCGAGTGTAGCTCAGTGAGATGCAACATCACCGCCGGATAAGCCACCTTCCCGTTCCATTACAGGTAACAGTCATGGAATACACTTTCAAATTCTGAAGCTAGCAGGAGTAAAATATAGGGAGCGAAGAGTTATATTCAACTGGTAGAGAAACCAGACAGTAGTTACGAGAGTCGCAGGGCATGGAAGAGACGCAGTTGTTGCGAAAGGAGTATTACAAGTTTGTAGCCGTTCCCCAATGTTATTCAGTCTGTTCATTGAGCAAGCTGTCACGGAATGCTTGGAGATATATGGAGAGGGAATTAAAGTTCAGGGAGAAAAAATAAGATTTCTGACGTTTGCCTGTCTGTCTGTCTGTAAATCTATCGGACCAAACTGCTTCGTCATCAGTCCGTAGCTTACAAACTACTTAAACTAACCTAAGGACAAACACACACACTCATGCCCCAGGGAGGACTCCAACCTCCACGGCGAGCAACGGCGCACTCCACAGCGAGACCCTTTAGACCACTCGGCTACTCCACCGCGGCTCTGAGGTTTGCCGATGACAGTAATTCTGTCAGTGTGTAACATCTCTAGAAAGGTCCCAAACAGTGGACGACGTGAGCGCTCACATGGGCCACTGAGGTGACTGCCTTTCTGTCAGTCGCTCTCCGTCATTCTCAGTTGCTGTTGAGATCTACTAGCAGTCGTTTTTACTTGGAATTAGATATTGGATTGCTGCTACTATCATTTTGTCTAAGTTGAACTTTTTCTTATATAATTAGCAAATGATGAGCTGTAGTTAATGCCAATTTGTATGGACCGCGCGTGTTGCGCACTGATGGTTACTTGCTATTAAAATATTATGTTCTCAGTTTCATACAGTAACCAACTGTACTTAATACTCCCCTGTTCCAATACGTGTTAGCCTGTCCCGAATCGATGTCATCGAACCTGCAATTTTATTAATCACCGTGCTAAATATGGGCTCAGGGACATGGAATAGTAAGGAAACGGCGTTGTTGCCTTCCTCACGTAACTCATAAGGTAACTATGTATTTTTAGGGAAACAGGGGTGTTATAAGTGGCGGCAGATGACGTGGAAGAGCAAGTGAATGCAATGGATAGCGTTTTGGAAGGAGGATATCAGATGAACAATAAAAAGAGCCAAAAGTGGGTAATGGAATGTAATGTCAGAAAATCAGGCGATGATGTAGGAATTGCGATAGGTAATGAGAGACCGAAACTGACTCGCTCGGTTAGCCGTGTGGTCTAAGGCACCACTTTTCGAGTCGGGGAGGCGTACCGGCCCCGGTTCGAATCCGCCCGGCGGATTAACGAAGGGAATCGGACAGCCTGGATATGGTTTTTAGGCGATTTTCCACATACCCGTAAGTGAATACAGGCCTGGTACATTCCGAAACACTTTACACTTTCACACATGTAACACTATACGGAGACATTTGAGGTACACATTTCTTCCCAGGGAGCATGGGGTAGCGTCAGGAAGGGAATCCTGCCACTTCGTAACTATTGACACGCCAAATCCTATAAAAGCCGACCCTGCACTTGCGGAAGCATGGCTCAAGAGAAAGGAAAGAATGAAAGTAGAGCTTTATTCTAATGGCTGAAGAAAAGAGGATATAAAATGCAGTATGGCTATGGGAAGAATAGAATTTCTTAAGAAGCGAAATATTTTGACATTCATTATTAATGTACATGTTAGGGAGTCCCTTACGAAAGCATTTTTCTGAAGTGTAGCATTGTACAGGAGTGGTGTGGTGTTACAGAGAAATGATGAAAATTATCTGGATAGATCACGTAACTAATTTGTAGCTGCTCATCAGAATTGCGTAGAAGAAGAGTTTCTGGAATATCCTGGTTAAGAGGATAGGTTGGTGCAACACATTCTGAGACGTCAAGGAAGGAAGTGTGTGGGATAAAAATCGTAGAGGGAGACCGAGGGACGAAAGCAGTATGCATATACAAAAGTTCATTACTGGCCATTAAAGTTGCTACACCAGGAAGAAATGCAGATAATAAACGGGACAAATGTATTATACTAAAACTGACATGTGATTACATTTTCACTCAATTTGGGTGCATAGATCCTGAGAAATCAGTACCCAGAATAACCACCTCTGGCCATAATAACGCCTGGTCATTGAGTCAAACAGAGTTTGGATATCGCGTACAGGTACATACCCCAAGCAGCTTTAACACGATACCACACTTCATCAAGATTAGTGACTGGCGTATTGTGACGAGCCAGTTGCTCGACCACCATTGACCAGCCGTTTTCAATTGGTGAGAGGAGAAAGTGCCGGCCAGGGCAGCAGCTGAACATTTTCCGTATCCAGAAATGCCCGTACAGGACCTGCAACTCGCGGTCGTGCATTATCCTGCTAAAATGTAGGGTTTCGTAGGGATCGAATGAAGGGTAGAATCACGGGTCGTAACACATCTGAAATGTAATGGCCTCTGTTCAAAGTGCCGTCGATGCGAACAAGAGGTGACCGAAACTTGTAACCAATGGCACCCCATACCTTCACGCAGGATAATGGCGATGACGAATACACGCTTCCAATGTGCGTTCACCGCGATGTCGCCAAACACTGATGCGACCATCATGACGCTGTAAATAGAACCTGGATTCATCCGAAGAAATGACGTTTTGTCATTCGTGCACCCAGGTTCGTCGTTGCGTACTCCATCGCAGGCACTCCTTTTTGTGATGCAGCGTCAAGGGTAACCGCAGCCATGGTCTCCAAGCTCATAGTCCATGCTGCTGCAAAGGTCGTCGAACTGTTCGTGCAGATGGTTGTTGTCCCGCAGAAGTCCTCATCTGTTAACTCAAGGATCGAGACTTGACTACACGAACCGTTACAGCCATACGGATATGCCTGTCATCTCGACTGCTAGTGATACGATGTCGTTGGGATCCAGCACGGCGTTCTGTATTGCCCTCCTGAACCCACCGCAATCACCAACCTTGTGTGAATGCTCTGAAAAGCTGATCACTTGCATATCAATTTTTTTTTTTTTTCCTGTCGGTTAAATTTCGCGTCTGTAGCACGTCATCTTCGTGGTGTAGCAATTTCAATTTTTCCGTCTTTATCCTCGGATGGATAGGCTTGCATAATACAGGCTATCGTAGACAGCTGCAACAACAATATTCTTCTCGTGTCTAATGCGGTATAACGTCGTCAACTAGACAGACCAAATGGCTACCATCTTCAGGTGAATACGGCTAATGCACTTACTCGCCGGAAATTCGTTGTAATTAAATGACGAAAAGCTTCATAAATCTGGTTAAACATCGGTCAAGTGTGACATAGATTAGTTAGATATTCCAAAAGTAAAAGGCATTACAAGGCACAATGGAGATAAAGTAACTAATTAGCACATGAATGAATGATTTTGGGACAATGGTAGAGAAGAAAAAGATGATTACAACCTTCTTATGATGCCACTATTGGCCGGGAGAACCACCTGGTATGTCTCTTTAGATGACGCCAATTCGGCGACTAGCATGTTGATGAAATGATGAGCATAGCATAACATCGCCTCGGAAAACTCCCCTCTCCGTTCGACAATCGAATCCGAACCGTTTGCGTTGAAACTAATTACGTTATCATAATCATGAAGGAGGTAGGTGATAAACTATTAGCATCTACCGTATGTTGGACACAAAAAATTGTCTCCAGATAATGTCAGAGGAGATCATGAGATTCACGAAGCATAGTGATCAACTTCTCATCAACATTTTCTTTGAGATTTATTTAAGAAAGGTAGACCGAGGAGCAAATAACAAAGACATATAAGTGAAAGGAAATGAAACCAGGAGATGAATGTTGGAACAGAATATGGTTTTATTATGGAAGATGAATGCTAAGAAGAGGAGAATAATTAAAACGTGGAAGATGATGGGCTTAATTTAATAATGACGCTGTGATAATTTATTTATTTATTTTATAAGTGAATGTAATTTGAAAAGCTATACGCAAAGAAAACATTGAAAGGTAATGTTTTTTTTTTTTTTCATGGCTTAAAATACTTTACTTTGGCTGTAGAAACTATGACTTGCAGAATGAGATGTGGTCGGCCGCAGTGGCCGAGCGGTCTGCGGCGAGCCAGTCACGGTCTGCTCGGCCGCTGCGGTCGGGGTTTCGAATCCTCCCTCTGGCATGGATCTTCGTGCCGTCTTTAGTATAAGGTAGTTCATAAGTAGTTTGTAAGTTTAGGGACTGATGACACAGTAGTTAAGTCTCATAAGCTTTACAAACATTTGAAGAATGGGATGCTCCATATGATAACATTTCACCAGTTGACATGGAACCACAATAAATGTATTTTCCCAAATCTAAACATTTTGTTAACAACACTTTCCTATAGTCACATCCTTTTCAATGGTCTGACTTTTCTACTATAGTCGTTTCACCTTTATTTGTCTGCTCTTCCTGCTTATTTTATTTCTGTTAACTAATATGCTAGACATTTTTTTTTCCTGAGAGCTTCCTTGATTTTTTTCTCTTCTTTCCTTTCTTCTCATTATTGTCATATCGATAGATCTATACATTTATTACGTTGTCTAACAATTAGTCTTATAGTCACCTTACTTGTACTTATGTTTGTATTCAAATTAACATCTACTTTAGTCATTGTGTCAATTGTATCAGTAACAAAGCGGTAGTTAAAGTCAAATATAATCATTGGTCAATATCATAGAGCGCCATGCGATTTGGATCTTTCTGGCAGTTACCTTTACCTCCGGATTATTGTTCATTGGTATTGGAATCCTTATTGCTCTTGCGTATGCCATACACCTAGTATCTTACGTCTAAGTCAACATCCCACCATGATTTAACCCAGCTGCTTTCTTCCCGAGTCTCTAGTTATATTACTATCTCTACTGAATAGTGTATTCTAAATTAAAATATGAATTTTACTTGATTCTGCTTGAAAGATGACCATCTGTCATCTTCCATATACTTTTTATGAAATTGTAATTTATTTGATGTCGCTAGATTAGCGTCTTGTTAAAATTGGAACGCCACTCTTTTCAAGTCATGAAATAGCTTTTTTTATTTCATATTTTAAAATATTAGTTAATGAAATGTGACTTAATATTGCTAGGATTTTGTTATTTTAATAATTCATTATTGTCCCTGTGAGAATGTCTACTTGTTTTACTTTTAAGTGGATATGCGAGAATCTAATGGCTGTCTGAATGTGGGTGGTCATAGCTAGCTTTGCATGGTTCTCCTGGCTCAGAGTCGATAGATAGTAGTTACCAACCCCTGCTGCTGATGCGACCAAAACGGTTTCTACACCCTTTGCTTAAAAGCTAGTCGATGAGCCTTCTCCAGGGCGAGTCTCACGCTCTTCTCTCCCCACCACCCGCTGCTACCATGGATTTCCCAGTTTCCAGTGGCTTTCCCGCGGCTCCTGGTCGCTAGGTGTTCACTTTGTGCTGGGATCGTGTGAGGTAAGGTTGTTTCTTGTCTTGTGCTTGCAGAGATGGTAGGGATTCGTTGTCTAGCAAGTTTTCCTTAGACTCTTGAACTCAGCGTTATTTTTATTTTTATTCTATTTATTTATTTATTTTGAATATTCCTTCCGATTGCGTGTAGAAATGTGTTCTAGGTTTTGTAATAACAGATAAACCCAGTGTATGTGTTACTAGTTGCAGTTTGATAACAGCCTGGAATATTCAAACCTTTTGTGATTATGTGGTGGTGTGCGAACTCTATGTAAATTGTTTCTAGCTTTGTGGGGCCCGGTTTCTAACAGGCGATATGTTCAGTTTTGTACAGTGGATGTAAAATTTTTCTCATCTTTTTCCTTCTGTCAGTGATTTGTGTTCCACGTGGTTGGTTCTTAGAACAAAGCCTTCAGCTGCCACTATTGTTTGTTCCATGCCCATCAGGCAAGTAACAATGCTTGTATCCTTCTGATTTCCGCTAACATTTCGCGATCTTCCCTCCCCGCCTATTTTTTTTTTTTTTTTTTTTTTTTTTTTTTTTTTAATTTTGCTGTTCCTTTTCCGAACTTGTAGTAAGTACTCAGTCTATGTCAGTATCCTCCTCGAGCCTTGTACAATTTCGTTCAATAGCTTGGTTGTTAAGTTCTAAACATTTCTATAGGTTGCATGCGGTAGTTTTTATTTTTCCGACTTTATAATTATTCTACTTTTCCGAGTTCTGGGACTGGACTTTTTCCGTCTGTAATCGCTCCCTATCGCTGGTAGCTGCATTTCATTCGCTTCCTTAGGTAATTCTAAATATTACTGAGGACTACATGCTGTAGTCAATTTTCTTTAGTTTTCGGAAATTGAATTTATACAATTTTTATCGGTTTTCGGAACCACGTGGGTCCGAACTACGACTTCAGAGGTTTGCAGCTGGTCACCTGAATTCACGCCACTTCTCATAAAACCAGTGCCTACATAATTTAGTGTGAGCTGCTACGTATATTGGCCACTGTGTCATTAACTTCCTGTTGTTAGAATAATTTGAACCAAGTCAGTTCTAAATTAGTGCCAGGGAACGAGGTTTTTACAGCAGGCAGTAGCCGGTAGCTCACACGGACCTTTTGCTAATGTTACTGCCAAAATTAAGCTTCTCTTTAACAGTAAATTCTTATCTGGGTACCTCCTACCAGAATTAAGCTGTTATTACGTACAGTGGTTTACTTTTATCTGGCTTAAAGCTGCCAGGTTTCGTTTTTCTGGCGGATGATCTGTACAGTAAAATAGTTTTTTACTTTAAATGCGTGTGGGAATATTTTTTTAAAAACGTTTTTTTCCATCCCAGTGGGTGAATGTGTGATATTAGCAGCGCGCATTAATCTATTTCATTTTATGTTTTCAGCGCTCGTGTGTTTCAATGTATTTTTTTATTATGTCATTTTGGATGGTTTTTTTATTTTTTTTTTTATTTTTTTTTTTTTTGTTGTAAAAAGTGCACAGCCACAGTGCATTGCGTGTGAAGGTTTTAGTTCGTGTTTCGTTACGCGGTTTTGTTAGGCTAATATTGTGTTTGTTACTTTTGTTGTTCTAAACTACATGTGACGATGGAGAATAGTTCTGCCTTATCCGTTTACAGTCGCCCTAGGCAATTAAACCAAGGTGAGGACCGTGAAAAGTCGTCTAGGTCAGATCTTTCGAACGAAAGGGAAAAAGTAGCGAACACAGACGGTCGCGTTCCCTTTGAAACATCGTCTAGTTTAAACGTGGACGCGACCGGAAGTGATGGCAGAGGCGAACAAAGTGAACCGCATACCAATATTCCGGTTTCTGCTACTTCACAAACTAGTTCAATCACTGTTACTAGACCCATATGCTTTTCTGATACGACTATAAGCGACATCATGGTTTTCATGAGTGAAAGAAACAGGGGTGGAACCGCAGGATGCTTCAGCTCACGAATTAAAAGCGGGGATGGAAGCGCAGAATTCTTCAGGAATTAAAAGCAGAAATGGAAGAGCAAGTTACCAAGGTTTCTGCGCAGTGCAGGGAGGCGCAAAGTAACACCGTTCAGGTTATTAACAATAATCTGGATGGGTTACACAATGATATAGTGCGGCTAGTTCAGGAACGGCATGAGGTAGCAATGCATGCTATCTCAGGAAACACAACGAAAATTTCAGGGAATGCACAAGCTATATCTGCCCTCTCCGACCGTGTAGATACTAATATCCACTCTCTTGAGAAGAGAGTCGAATAAGTTAAAAATGATGTCCACTCTCTAAACGAGTGAGTCGATTTGGTAGACGGTCGGGCGAAAGCGCGCGCTGATGAACTAAAAAACGCGCACCGATGAACTAGGCGCGTGCTTTGAGGAGCTGGCCACCTCGGTGGCGCAGTTTCTACAGACCGGGGAGACGGCGGCAGAAAGGGCAGTTTCCGCTGTTGTAAATGAATCGGAGGAGGTTCGCGACTTACTCCGGTTCAAGGAAAAACAATGGAAAATTAACCGTAGGCGTCGCGATGTAGCGGCCGAGGTAAAAGAACGCTTAGCGCATCTGGAGCAAGTGCCCGTTGCTCCCCCGCAAGTTGTAAAAAGCCTCCTGCAAATTGTGTGGAGGTCGGCCCTGTCGTTCCGACCGCGGAGATGATTCGGCTTTCAGTCGAACCCCTGCGTGCCCGTCCTCCCATAAGAGAAAGACCGAGTCAAGTGCCTGTGTGAGAGACAGTGCAGGCATTTGATTATAACCACTTTTTTACGGTAAAAAAGTACCAGGTCTTCCGAAACTCTGCAAGCGGAATACACCCCCGAACGTGGTTAGAGCAATTAGATTACTGTCTGCCTCCGAAATTGACATAAGGGCAGAATATCGAGTATGTGTGCGGATATCTCGAGGGAGAGCCTGCTACGTGGATGCGACCTCTCTTGAGATATTGCAGCTACTATGACTTTCCTGTCTGCATACTGGTCGGAGAGGCAGCAGAGACGAGTAAAGAGTAGCATTTTAGTGATACCCCGCTTTTCAAGTAGCAATTGCAGGAGTCTCGGCGAATTCTTCCAAGGAAAGATGCTAAGAAATCAGTTCCTCGACTACCTATACCCTCCACGCGAACTAATTAGAATTTGCGCGTCAAACCTCCCACGAAATGTGAGCAATGCCGTCCTTGCGTGAAGCTGCTAGGACACTGAGTCCTTCCAGGCTTACCTGGAGGACTTAGAAAATGACGAAGATTACGGACCTAAAAGAGACGGCAACGGCTCTTCTAGGAAAGGTAATCACAGCTACAATAGCGCTAGGAACAACCGCGCTGTGCTTCCAATGCTGAGAATCAGCTACAGCAGAGGAACGAGCAATATTATTGGATTGAGAAGCGAGCAGACAAACGGCGAAGGTTCGGGAACGCTAATAAGATTTACCAACCCAACCAAGGCGCAAGAAAAGCACGCGACCCGCTAATAGACGACATGGAAGTCAGGTCCGATGATCCGCACCATAACCAATCGAAAGTCCCCGGCTCTAGCACGAGACAATGACAATCGACGCTCGGTCAACTTGGTTGTAAGTTGCATATCCGTCCGAAACTAGCAGGGGCGGATGACATTAGGGACACACTTCTCGACTTCTCGAGGAAGAGCCTACTGTCCTCAGACAGTGAGAATATGGACTGTACTTCCTTTGCAGAGGAAAAAGGTAAAGGACGCATTAGTTGGGCGCAGTGTTGACGTCAAAAAGCAAGCCGAAGTAGTATTTGAGAGACAGGGTCATGAATTCTGCGTGAATTTTATTATCGTGCCCTCATTGACGGTAGATGTCCTCCTAGGCGTAGAATTTCTCCTTGCATAAAACGCCTTGTTTGATTTTAGTCAATGCGTGGTGCGATTATGCAAGGGGAACCGCATCATCACATTGAAAGTTGATGTGGTCCTAAGGTGGACTCTGCCGACCGCTACTGCCAGTTTTTGTATGACTTCAACCCGGAGAAAGCTACCGGTTCTTTTAGTACTTGCGGAGAGAACACGGTTGTACTTTTCTGCGATATTGACGACAAATACGCGCTATCGAACGAAATTGCTAAGAAAGTCGAGCTTATAGACGACGTGTCAGGAATTGTGAAATCCGAGTTGTCCCAAATCCTCCGTGAGCACTCCTCTGTGTTCTCTGAGACTCCCAGTACCATAAAGGGGTTTGTCTACCGTTTCAAGGTCCGGGAACATAGGAAGTTCCTTCTTAGGCCACACCCGATTCCTCGATGAGGAAATTAAGCGCATGCTGGCGGAAGGAGTGATTGATCAAGCTGTAAGTTCATACAACAACCTGCTGCTGATCGTTTCAAAACGAGATAAATATTCGGGAGACGGCCAGAGACGGACCGACCACAAACGTTTGATGAATTACTACAGCAATTTCACGGCGTGTGCGTGCTTTCCTCCGTAGACCTGCGCTCCAGTTGAACTTAACCCGAGCTGCCAACCTTACACTGCCTTCCTATGTTTCGGGACCTGCTACCAAATCCGTAAGTTGCCCTTTACTCAACGTCAGTAATGCTGCATATATCCGAGTGTTTAACAGTCTCTTGCCAGATGACTTGCGGAAACGGGTAATCACGTACATGGACGGCGTCCTAATAGCAGAGAACTCGTGGGAAGACCATAATTATGTTGTTACACGGTTAAACCTAATGAAATCAGAGTTTGGCCACCGAGAAGTTTCTTGGCCACATGATATAGGGGGATGGTATCCTACCAGACCCAACCAAACTAGATGCGATTAGAGAATTTCCGGTCCCGTCAACGAAGGTACAGGTCAGGGCCTAGTTAGGGCTTATAAATTCTTTAAAAAAAATTCTACGAGGGCTTATAAGCAAGAATAAGGCTTGGAAGTTGACTGCAAGGGTGCAAAAGGAATTCGAGGATGTGAAACGTGCCTTGTTGGCCTCGCCCCTGTTGCCCACCCTGACCCGTCGAAGGATTTCCTTTTTCGTGAGTCGAGTATTGAACAAGTGTGATCGAAATTACTCCGTGACTGAATTTCAAGCTTTTGTCTTCGTCTTCAGTTTCCTTAAGTTCAGAGGGCACTTGTTTGGCAGGACCACCAAGGTATATACCAATCACCGTGCATTAGAATTTCTAATGTCGGCTACATTGTCGCATGGTAGTTTGGCTTCATGAGTTAGCTGCGGTCGATATTTTCGGACCGCTACCACGCACATCTTTGTGGCAGTGGAGATAACTTCAAAATGTTCAAATGTTTGTATAGCTTATGAGACTTAACTACGGCGTCATCAGTCCCTAAACTTACAAACTACTTATGAACTAGCTACCACTAAGGACGGCACAAATATCCCTGCCCGAGGGGGGATTACAACCCCCGACCGTAGTGGCCGTGCAGACCGTGACTGTAGCGCCGTAGTCCCCTCGGCCACCACGGCCGGCGATAACTTCAAAATTTGTTACATTGACTCTTTTGAGAAGAGCGACCGGACAGTCCGTTGCACATGCCTTTATAAAAGACTTCTTACGACAAGTCGGGCCTGTAAAGAAATTCATTGCGGACAACGGTTCTCAGTTCCGTTCCACCGTTTGGAAAGCAATAGTGCGGAGTAGACGCCTGAGGCCGGTTTCCATTTCTGTTTCTAACCACGAGTCAAATCCTTGTGAGAGGGTGATGAAGGAACTGGGGAAGCTGTGCCGCCTGTACTGCTACCGTCGTAATAGGACCTGGGATCGGTATATACAAGGGTTTCAGCATGTCCTGAATGACCTTCCAACAGCTCCACCTCTATCCCCCAGTACTGGTACTCATAAACCAGCACGCGGTGGACAAGGTGCACGAAACTATGTCTCTCGATCCGCCAGTTGGTCAGAGATACCGTGACGTTATCGAACGCTCGCTGGCGAATATCAGAGGAGACGAAGGCAAGACAATGCCGTGTGGTAAGAGAGTTCCAAGTGGGCCAGAAAGTCCTAGAACGCTCGCGACGACTCTCGAGCAAGCGTCATTCACTTACCAGGAAATTTATCCCCCTTTTTGTCGGACCCCATCATATCAGACGGATAGCCCACGAGAACGCCATGGACATAGAAACTCTCCGTACTAGGAAATCCAGAGGACTCCACCATGTCTCGAGCCTGAGGTAGCCTGGCAAATAGCCTGGCACCTATTGTGTCATACCAGTTTTGTTTTATTTTAGTTTTCTAGGGTAAATTTAGTGACATTCTTACCAACTACGTTATACTGCATTTTGTATGCCTTTTGCACTGTTTCTGCCGGCCGCGGTGGCCGAGGGGACTGAGGCGCTCCAGTCTGCACGGCCACTACAGTCGGGGGTTTGAATCCCCCCTCGGGCATGGATATTTGTGCCGTCCTTAGTCTTAGCTAGTTCATAAGTAGTTTGTAAGCTTAGGGACTGATGACCCCGTAGTTAAGTCCCATAAGTTCTACAAACATTTGAACATTTTTTAGCACTGTTTCTTTAAGTGATTTGTTTTAACGGTGTATTTTCTTTTATTTGTCCTTTGTATATGTATGTGTTTGTTGTGCGATTACATTTCGCCATAAGGTGTCTTTACGTTGTATACGTGTTTTTTGTACTATAAGGTGCACGTCGCTATTGGCGTTGTTAACAGCACTTGCCAGTTCCACCTGGTCAGCTGTTCGACGTACTTTACCTTGACGCTCCGTTTTGTAATTAAAGAATTATTAGTGTGACATATCCAAGTGTCTCTGTTAGCTATAGGACTGCCCACCTCACATAGCCCCTTTTTGTCCATGTTTTTATCTTTTATTTTTATCGTGAGGATTGTTGGTGCATAATCTAAGTTGTTTAGGACATGTTAAGTATTTTATTGGGTATCTTTTGTTTATGCAATTTGTGTCCCTGTTTGCTCGTTTTAAGTGTGTGTGCTCTTCTTCACTGTGTTTGAAGCTAGCCTTCTTTATCGAGTGCTTGAGTTGTCACCTTTACTGTAGATTTTGTATCGGCAATCTCCCCGTTAGGTAACATGTTAATAAGACGCCGTGGTAGGCGCCAACGCCGTAATTCATGAGATTTGTAGTTGTACGTGGATGCATTGTGGTGTTGATGCTGAAGGGTCTAGATAATTTTGTCTAGGGGTTGTCCGTTTGAATAACAGAACGTCTGCGATTCGACCGGTAGAAGGTCGCGGCAGAGCGAACGAAGGGGTTCATTTAATTTTACTTGACAATATACACCCTCGCTTATTAAAAGAACCAACTTGCATTTTTCAGATAAGTATTTCAGGGCAATTTTTTAAATTAAAGGACCGAGCGTGATCTGTGGAAGAGGTCAGAATCACATTCAGCAACAAAAATATGTGAGGAAATCATAAAAGAAAATTAAATTAGATGAAGAACAGCAAGCTCAACATCGATAGGACGGTAAACCCTGAATGCCCTGCAACCACTAATTCTCATTCTTAAACTTGCAGTATGATTGTGGTAAGATCTCAGTTTCTTAACTTAACATTGTTTAACATGTGTGGAACTGTAGTGTTTATTTCACGTGTTTGTACATTTGATCACGTTTTTTCTCTTTCTTCAACGTCCAAGATATATTACCTCTTATTTTTCTTAGTTAATATGTGTAACTGTGTTTTCTCGCCTCTGCGTGAACGATTAGTGTAAGTCTGTTTACAGGCGCTAACCCCCAATTTGCAGAGTATGGAACCAGACTGTCAGTCTCAAGAAAACTCCCTCCCCGGTAGTTAGATTAATTAGCGCCATGGCTGTAGGTAGTTTGTATTTGTAGTTAGTGTTTGCATAGCGCTGCATAGAGACTTGGTAGTTCGTTTTTGCATAGCGCTGCATGCTGCATGGATGAAGGTAGCTTTGCCTCCCTCAAAACTAAAACTGACGTGACGAATTGCCCTGTGGGCTGAATTATAGTAACTGTGGTCCACGTTTAATTTATTAATCATATTATTCTGGATGTTATATTAAGTTATAGGATAACCTATTTTATTATTGATATGTACCTCTGTAATTTCAATGTAGTATGTCAATTATTGTGTTTTGGGCTTCAATTTGGTTTGAAACAGAATTTTTATAACTGTGAACATTGTATCTTTAATGCTGAAATGTTTTATGTAATATGAAACCAAAGAACTAAGACTGTAGGTGTTCTACTCGCTTTTTGACTCATTTTAGTGTTAATTTTTGTATATCTTAATAAGTGTTCTAATTTTAAAATGTTATGGTTAAACATGTCAATTGTATTTTTGTTAAATTTTTATTTGAAAAAGAATTCCAGGGCTCTCTCCGATTGTGATACAATGGAGTTCTTTGTAAGTTTAGGGTGTCTTGTGGCAACAATGTGTCCCAAAGTGTCGACAGCTTTGTGAAGGTCTCTGTGACCGAGACTGCGGCATTCGTTAGTTGGGATTCACGAAAGCCAACGAGACCAAAACCAGAGCACAGACAAATATATACAGACGGGAAACCTCCGTAAGGGCCCAGTCCCACGCTCAGGGGTGCAGGGCGGGGGGTGCTGAAGCAGTGCTGCATGATGGCGCTGCGGTCAGAAGCAGCCCTTTAAAATGGCCAGCAAGCCGGAGACAGCCGTGGCCTCATGGCAGCCGGCACGAGCTCTCCCCTCAGCCTCCCCTCCACGCTACCCTCTGACATGCGAGAGGCACCATCAGAGGTGCCTCTAGTGTGGTCTACCGGTGCTAAGCCAGGGAACCACCTGACACCTGCTAGCATCTTACGGAACTACGAGGGGAGTGTAGGAAAGTGGTTTAGGGGGGGGGGCTGCTGCTCTGTATATGTTACTCTGTGACCAGAGTTACCAGGGGTTTGTCGGGAAGCCGGAAGACGAGCGGCCGACCTGACATACCTTCATAACCAGTATACGGTCAGCCGGCTAGTTTGGATAATTAGCAGCAACACAAAATACGCGGCTGGTAGTGTACACAATGCCGAGTGCCGAGCTACTGGCTGTTACCGAACACAAAGGACGCTAAGCTCTTCCGGGGGCCAGCCTTCGAAGCCGCTCAACACTCGTCGGGCCACCTCCCACAGGAAGAAGGGCCGCCAGGTCTGCAGACAGGTGTACTAACCACACCATCCTACTCATGTCGGATGCAATTGAATAGCTGGGGAAGAGACACAAAAAGTTTAAAGTATCTTCTTATGTGTGCGGGTTTTAGTTTCCTCCCACTATTCTAGAAGATTGTCTCCCCCCTCTTCGAAGACCCCAGTTTACGTTTCGAACCGATGAGATCAGTGTTTGTGACTTAAAAACTGGCACTGAGTGGACGACAATGTGGACAGCATCAGGTGGAAAAGTGGGTTGAGCTGTCAAAACGTTGGCGCTCTGAGAGTGCGAAATACGATTCACTTGCTAAGCGGGCTTTTCCCTGTAGCGACCCTGGTCGCCCTCAGCAATTTTAAAATATAACCGTAATGTGATACAACTGTATGTTATACTACACAACAGGACACGTTCAACCTTGTGATTTTTTTGTTTGTGTGTCAATGTCATGTATGTTCTATATTTATGATTTATCTATTTATGTTTCTTTGTAAATTTTGGATTGTTATACATGTTGCCCCACTCCCGTGGTCTCACCAGCCACATTTGCATCTCCATTGATTTAGTTTTTATAGGAATTAGTATATTACAATCTGTTTTTTTGTGGTTATTTGTATTTGATGTGTTTAAGTGACGTGCCCCAGCTTCCTATGCTGCCCATAAGGCAACCACATGTTAGCTTAGAAAAGTTTGCTGTCTCTGACGTAATATAATTACCTCAGCCTACATAAAAATTTTCAATTAACGAAAGGGTGATGAAAGACGACCATCTGTCGTCTTCCATATGTTTTTATAAAATTGTAATATATTTGATATTTCTAGATTAGCATCATGTTAAAACTTGAACCGCACTCTTTTTCAAGACATGAGGAATAGCTTTTTATTTCATGTTTTAAAATATTAGTTTCTGAAACGTTAGTTAACATTGCTAGGTTTTTGTTATTTTAATAAATTATTATTGTCCCTGTGAGAATGTGTACTTGTTCTACTTTTAAGTGGATGTGCGAGAATCTAATGGCTGTATGAATTTGGGTGGTAATAGTTTGCTTTGCATGGCCCTCTCTGGCTCAGAGTCGATAGTTAGTCGTTACCAACCCTGCTGCCTATGCGACCAAAGAGGTTTCTACACCCTTTTGTTACAAGCACGTCGATGAGCCTTCTCCAGGACGAGTCTCACGAACTTCTCTCCCCACCACCCGCTGTTACCATGGATTTCCCAGTTTCCGGTAACTTTCCCGCGCCTCCTGGCTGCTAGCTGTTCACTTTGTGCTGGGATCGTGTGAGGTAAGGATGGTTCTTGTCTTGTGCTTGCGGAGATGGTAGGCATTCGTTGTCTAGCATGTTTAACTTGGACTCTTGAACTTAGCGATATTTATTTGGGAATATTCCTTCCGATTGTGCATGGAAATGTGTTATAGTTTCTTCAATCCAGTTATTTCAAACAGATAAACACGGTGTATATGTTAATAGTTGCAGTTTGATAACAGCCTGGTACATTAAAACCTTTTAAGATTATGTGGCGGTGTACGAACTCTGTGTAAAGACTTTCTAGCTTTGTGGGTCCCAGTTTCTAAAGGACGATATGTTCATTTTTGTACAGTGGATGTAAAATTTTTCTTATCTCTTTCCTTCCGTGAGTGATATGTGTTTCATGTGGTTGGTTCTTAGAGAGAAAAAAAAAAAACTTCAGCTTCTACAATTGTTTGTTACATGCCCATCAGGCAAGTAACCATGTGTGTATCCTTCTTATTTCCGCTAACATTTCGCGATATTCCCTCCCTGCCTATTCTTTTTAATTTTGCTGCTCCTTTCCGAACTTGTACTATGCACTCAGTCTTGGTCAGTAATTCTCTCCGAGCCTTCTACAAATTCGTTCAATAGCTTTATTATTAAATTCTTGACATTTCTATGGGTTGCATGCCGTTGTTTCTATTTTTATTTTTCCGAGTTTGTAATTATTCCACTTTTCCGGGTTTTGAGATTGGACTTTTTCCGACTCTGTAATTGCTCCCTATCGCGTATAGCTGCATTTCATTCGCTTCCTAAGGCAACTGTAAACATTTATAAGAGTTGCATGCCGTAGTTAAATTACTTTATTTTTCGAAAATTGAATTTATACATTTTTTTATCTGTTTTCGGAACCACGTGGGTCCGAACTACGACTCCAGGGGTTTGCAGATAGTCACCTGAATTCACGCCACTTCTCATAAAAGCAGTGCCTACATGTTTTACCCTCAGGTTGCAACCTAAGAATTCGCCGCGAAATTGTACAATGAATGCGACTTTTAACCACTTCACCTTCAGTGGAGTGCGATCACGCAGCGTATCCGTGTGCCGGTGATATCTTGTGTGCCCGCGGTCTAATCTAAATGCAACCTAACTTTGCTGTACTCACGCACCATCTTAAATCAGGCACGACAGACCAGAGCCATCTTCGTAGTTCCCATTTTCCTTGCGTTCGACCTGATGGAACAAGTTCAGTATAATTTCATTTGCCTATAAATTGTAGTTATCGAGCACCTTCCCCCTTTTTATTTAATATTGTTTTTCACCAGTGCTGAAAACAAGCTCAGGTGCTATATTTTATATTTAAGTTCCGTTGCGCCAGAAATGATTTCTTAGCAACCTTTTATGAAATTACTTTAATTGTGGTGGTTTGTTTATTAATGTCTGTGTGTAATTTCGTGTGTGCTGCTACGTATATTGACCACTGTGTCGTTAACTTCCTGTTGTTAGAGTAATTTGAACCAAGTCAGTTCTCATTTAGGGCCAGGGAACGAGGTTTTTTCAGCAGGGAGTAGCCGGTAGCTCACACGTACCTTTTGCTAATTTTACTGCCTAAATTAAGCTTCTCTTTAACAATAAATTCTGATCTGGGTACCTCCTATCAGAATTAAGCTGTTACAGTGGTCTACTTTTATGCTTATATCAGATCCGCTTCTTCCGTCAACTCCATTCTCTTTTCCTATTCCTACCACATCGTTCCGGCCTTCAAGATTATTAAACTACTTTCTTCCTTGAAATACTGAGTTACCAACTATCTTTCTTTGTCTTCTAGTACGAAGTCTGACGTAAAAATAAACTATTATATTTGGGACTGTTTTGCTATCGAGGATAATGAGAATAATTGTTTCAGTGGTTCATTCACTTTCTATCCTGCTTTCCTGTTTATAACTAATCCCACACACAGATAACTTTTTTCTGTTGACTCTTTTTTTTTCTTACTTTTGCTGAAAGTCTTATATTGATTACATTCAAATTGTCATCTTTTGCATACACTAGAATTTTGTAATTTCACGGCGTACGTGCTTACCTACGTATTCCCAAGCTCAACACTTCATACATTTCACTTTATTCTCAATCTACTTTTCTATTTCATCTCGTCCTTTTAATTTCATGCATACTATTCAGCTTCATCCATCCCTAGACATTCTAGACTTACATCGAACTGTAGAACTAATCAATACGTTCCATTTACTAAATCATCACGAGAGTTCCTTTTCAGTTACATCTGGTACATTCATTGCTTAACATTCTTCCGCCGTTCATACATTTTCGCACGCCATGGCAACAGTGTATACGGTAGGTCTTTCTCTTCCTGTAATTCCCATTCTCTTGTCTGTTGACAGACACAATACGCATGCGAATGTTGTGAAGGTTTGCACTCGTAACTTATTCTGCTGCTGGAACCTACTTTATATGTAGTTAAAGCCACTCTCCGTAACCTAAAGTGAACGAGGGGTGAGCCTACAACGAGAATAAGGTAGCAAAACAATAATAAAACTGCTATGTATTAACGGCCTAGATATGGTTTACACTTACATCCTTAATTTATTTGCATCGGAATCTAGAAATTCTTATTTTCAACTCATACCTTACTTTTTTCCATCGCACGAATAAACTTTATCCCAATTAACAGAATATACGATAACCTGCTGACTGTTAGCTATTTGTTATATTAATTGAGACTGTTAATTACCGGTTTAGGGTGTGGCCCATCAAGAGACTATTGGTAAAATTACAGATTCATGAGCACGAGAAAGATCTATTCAATGAAGTGTCAAAATGACAGTAACATAAAGTGTTTACAGGGGTTTTAAGGATTTGTGGAATTTATTTCGGTGATCTTACCATTACTAATTATGTACTTGTTCTGAAAGTGCTAAGTGTCCTTACACATCGTCACACAGCATACATCGAGTCGATAGTCTGGTTTGTTCCAAAACTTGCTCAGTGTTTCTGTTGCAATATTGCTACTGCAGCTTCAATGTTATTTCGTTGGTTGTTTAGATCAGCTTGCGGAAAATGCAGGTGTCGAGAACAACGTTATTTAACCAAACGCATACGAAGGTATGCCAGTGAAGAAGGGTGCCGTCTTGAACACTTTTAGGACAAACTGCTTAAGTTGCTCGTTCATTTAATACGTAGTTTGCAATGTAATTCATTTTAATGCGCACTGTGCTAACATAATTCGTAAGATTAAAACGCACTGACCTATGGCATACTGAATTCAATGATGGCAGTTAAGTGCATTTGATGATTTTAAGTACATTTAATGAAAAAATCAAAACGGTTCTAACGGAGTAAACATTACAGCCATGGGATGTCGTGCCTAACGTGACACTTTTGAACTGCCAAAGGTTTTTGTAAAGTACATCGTATGAAAATAAAAATTTCTGTAAAAAAGGAATTGATTTCAAAATAACGGCAACTTCACGCTATGTTGCAATAAAACCATAATTACAAAGTAAATGACAATTACAATTTTAATAGTAACTTGGATAAATGTCGTCCTAATAGCAGGGTAACAATCATAGGAGAATAATCATATTGCATTTATTGTTACAAAAATCCATTAATATAAAAGAAAAGTAGTTGCAAGTGAAATAAGCTATCAAGTAAAATTTGTTTCATAAGAAAGAACTATTATAATGTCGCTACAGATTATATCGAATGAAACTGACATTTTTTTTTTTTTTTTTTTTTTTTTTTTTTTGCCTTTTTGTATGCCATAGGTCAGTGATTTTTAACTTATTAACTGTGTACACTTGTATGTATAATAATATTTTAATGTCGTTTATATGATATACTGTGTAAATAATAGTAGTGCACATGACTGTGAGTTTTGACTGATTATCTGTTGACTGTCAGGCTTCAATGTACAATATATTTTTTGCAAACGGCATTGATTTCGTGCAGAGTCATATCCATAATGGTCATATACCACGACTGTAATTCCATGTTTCTTTCCCTATCAACCTCAGAACTATTTTCTCCCACTTCTTGTTATTTGCATGCTATTGCTTTGCGTCCCTGGAACAACCTTTTCGAAACGTCTGCTCGCTCCAGAGTGTGCAAACACAATAACGTTAGGCATTCGGGCCACTCCGCGGAGTGATCGTAAAGAAGCGCGTCTGGGGCGACTTTATGCTGGCGGTGGCTTTTACTGCAGCGCGCCAAGCGGGGCTCGTTCAGCGAAAATATTCCGTCTGCGCCAGGCGACGCGCTCTCAAATGTCTCCCGCTCAGTCTGGGGTGTTGTCTGAATTTGTCTCACGAAAACACGCTGCGGTCGCACAGGGAGGCTTCGGTCACGTCTGAGGCAGACGTTCTTCATCATGCACGTGAACCTCGTACGTAATGGTTGTACAAAAATACCTTTTTTTTCTGTAAAATGTAAACTTTCACAACCAGAAAGATCAATATTACTAAAAATTTCAGGACTCTTATACCGTGGTCTTATGGATTTATTATTGAAACCCAACGTTTCGTCCCTAACTGCGGAGGACATTCTCAAGGGGGAACGTGACACTTTTGAATGTCCAATGCACACTAAAAGAGCTCAATGGGAACTGTAGAAGGGGAGAGATTGACAGATCAACTGTTGCTGAACATGTTTTTCAACCAGAGAACCACCTTGTGCAATTCGACAAGACTGAAGTTTTAGCAGCCACAAATGGATACCACGAGACTGTACAGAGAGGCTATAATAATTGTAAAACACCCTAATAATTTCAATAGGATGGAGGATGGCATGAAATCGGGATTCTGGTGTTGAAGAAGAAATGTAACAGTCTTCCACCATGGGACGATATTAACAGACGACGGCAATCAGCAACGATGAACTGTACGCTCATATTAAAAACATCTGACGTCACACCTCTGCGCACCGTGGCCGGCGAGAAATACAGGCCTCAGTGCGCACATCATGCCACATAAGCAACGTAGTTCTGAGTCGGCACAATCGCTAGCTGATTTGCCGGCCGCTGCAGCACTGCGTCATAGCGGGCAGCCACTGAGCTAGCGCCCGCGCCCGCTCAGAACTACCTACCTTATGTGTCATGATTTGCGCGCTGAGCCCTGTATTTCTCGTTGGCCGTGTCTGCGCGCCGAAGCAACACTGTCTATTTACACGGCCTCACAGCAAGCCTGTGTCACCTCACACCGATAGCCTGCCATCCCCGTCTGAGGGGCTATTGGGTGGGGCACAGTCCACTGCCTCGTGGCGCCATCCAGTGCGCTTGCGATGGCAGCCTATCAGAGTGACGTGACACGGACGTGTTGTGACGCCTCGTGTCTAGACGGTGTTGGCCGAGGCCTACGGGAAAGACAGGCTCCTGCTCAGTCGGCATGCGACATAAGGAAGGTAGTTCCAAGTCAGCGCAATCGCTAGCCGATTGGCTGGCCGCTGTGGCACTGCCCGCTGCGACATAGCGGTCAGCCACTTAGCTAGTGATCGCACCGGCTCGGAACTACCCGTGGCCAGCGAGAAAGACAGGCCTGGGCACTCCGCCAGGTCATGTGATAAGAGTACTCCCGAAGCAACGCAGTTGCGAAGTTGATTGGCTGGTCGCTGGGGCACGGCCCACTGTCTCTTAGCAGCTAACTAGTCAGCTTCCCGATAGTGTTCTCAGCACTACTCTTATCACGTGACCTGGCGGATTGCCCAAGCCTGTCTTTCTCGTCTGCCACGAGAACTATCTTGCTTACGTGGCGTGGCGATTGCGCTGGGGCCTGTCTTTCATAGCCCAAATCTGCGCGTGAGCCCTCGTAAACGGAGTTTGGCTTCAGTCAGTAGTGAGCCAGGGTGTGCATCGGACAATGAATAGTGCCACGTTCCCCCTTGAAAATGTCTCCGCAGTTGGGGACGAAACGGATTTCAGTAATAAATCCATAAGACCACGGCATAATAGCCCGGAAATTTTTAGTAATATTTCTGTAAAACTGTTACCTATTGACTGATTTTTTCCCCTTGCACACAGAGTATATCGCCTGAGTACGGTCTCGCCCTTCAAATCTATGACAGCTTAATAATGCACTACGACGTGTCACCCGGTAGTAATGAATGTATACACACGAGCAACAACGTACATATTTGACCATTGAAGCATTTTAATGCAAATGTTTTATTCTACAACTACTGAATGGTGAAAAATTAACGCCGATCCTTAACAGAAAGTACTAAGGGTGCCCATAGCGACATTTCACCTTGTTTTTAACTGTCTTATATACATGGTATGTATTTTGATTCTGTACAAACATTATTTAATAGTGCTTGAGCACAGAATGCTGTAACATCATATGTCTCATGTCATACACTTCTGCCGAAATCCGGGTAAAAAGTATATAATAACAAATCAACTTGTTTGGATGCTTATTTGTGTTTACAGTAAATTAACTGTTACGGTTACTGCTTTCAAAACTAGCTGTGTTCAAAATCATAAGATAAAATGCATCTCTGCTTGTTAGTGGGACGAAACGACTTAGTGCAATATTGTACTCGTATTTTCTAGTCTAAACGACACATAATTACTGCAAGTCCCCATATTGAGACATATAACATCGTGGCTGTCGACACAAAAATTTAGTGATTTGTATTGCAATTTCTAATTTGTTTCTATTAATTATGAACAAAATATTTTATTCTCCTGACGGAAAACCAGATAAGATCAGAAGCAGAATCTACTTTCATTTTATACTACCACAGACATCGTTAAGTTCAATCTTAGTTATAACTTCACACAGTTATTTGCAATTGGAAAAATCTTTTCAAATGACTTATGGTTGAATTACATTAATTATTTTGCTAAGTATGGAAGTTAAAAAACTTACTAAAGAACAAGGTTTATTACAATAATATTTACATTGCAAGTTATCTAATCAATCTCTGAACAAAAGTAAACAGAATCAACCAAATTCAGTTGGACTCAATAAGAGTCAAAGACAAACTCCCTACTGCAGAGTATTAAAATTACTGTAACCAATGTGGTTTGCAACGCCTAATTTTTTATTTTACGCAATTCAGTCAAACTTTGTCATTCTTGAAGTTTTCCACGCGCAATGAGTATTATTTAATGTATCGGTAACAGCTGGATAACGGTGCCATCCTGGCACGTTATTTCGGCTGACAAGCTATCAGCCATTTTCAGGTGAGGGTCAGCAGAGACCCATGCGCAAAAGTGGACTTACATGTGTATCGCATATCGCGCCATCTACGTGTCCACATCTAAATGTGGCGCGCAGGCACATGCGCAAAGGTGAAACTACATGAACGCATTATGTGGAAGATTAACAACGGAAGTATCGTAGGGGAACCAGTCAATCAGCTAGAACCACCTCTATTGTCCCCTCGCATTGAAGGTGTCCCTTTACCAAGTTTCCAAGCAGAGGACTTCAGCCAATGTCTGAACAATCCACAGGCTGTTGGCTGAAGGGCTACCAATCTTCACCGATCCCTGAAGCCATTTCAGTGAAGCCGTCCCAGCCCTTAAACTCCAAATTACAGCAAAAGGTGAAATGATGCAAAGAGAGAAAAAAAATACACGTGGTTTTTTTACTATTGCTTACATATTCTGGTTCTGAAGTGGAAGTATTCGCATCCCCCAAGGACCTAGTCCTCGTTGAAACCCCCGAACTAATTGTTTGTGATCATTTAGGCTTTCTAGCGTTGGCAGCATATAGTCCTGTGGAAGAAACTACTTTATTTTATAAGTCTCTTCGTTTAAATACTGCAGTGTAAATGCAGCAATTTCTTCACATGTTCAGCAGAGTTACAACTTCTGAGCACTTGAATTTAGCATCGATTTACTGAAAACTTCATTTCTTATGATGTAGACTTCCTGCCCCCCATCATTTGGATATCTGGACCAGTCTGCATCCATCATAAAATGTTGAAACACCTGTTGTGGGAGTCAAAGCGGCATGTTCTTGTGATGGTTAACAAGAGTTGCGAGGGGGTATTCCCGTCAGATTGGCGAGACGATATCATCGTAGCTGTGCTCAAAACAGAAAAATATGCTTGATTTGGATTACTATCGACCAATCAGACTAACCAACGTTGCTTGTAAACTGCTAAAATGTATGGTGAGTAGGCGGTGAGTAGGCGGTGAGTCCCAGGACTTGATGGCACTACGCCGGGGTTGTTTCTTCAGGGTAGCTCCCATAATTCTATATCCAGGACATTTGTTTCTCCAGAGCTATTTATTGAGTTGCTTTGCAATTAACGACCAAGCAGCAGCAGAAGGGTCATCAGTATCCCATCATGGTGACGACTTCAGTTCTGTTAGAATTGTTCAAGTATCGTAGGAGGAAAATGACACGTCATTCAATAACGTCAGTGTATAATGACATTTTCAATAAATAGTGCTAAAATCCCTTTGTTTTAAGTAATTCCAACCTCTTACAATAAAGTTTAATCCTTTAACTTCGATGAACTATGAACTATTATCCTCCGAAACAGTCTACTCCCGCTACTACGCACAGTTGAGCTTGGCGATACATGTCCTGGAAACTTTGCACGAATTCTTCTTTTCGGATGGTGTTCAACAGCCTCGTCACGTACCGTTCGCTGTCAGAAATATCGTCTAATCTACTTCCTTTCAAACATAATTTCAGTCGAGGTAGAATTCTGAAGAAATGAGATCCGCCAAGTATGGTGGATGTCCAAGATACACTACCAACTTTTTGCTAGGAACAATTTGACGATATCGGCTAGCGTGTCAGCGAGCGTTTTCGTGTTATTGGAACATTAACTCACCGGATCTCAATCCTTCAGACTTATTCCTACTTCCTCGACTCAAACTCGCTCTGGAAGGAAACAGATTTGACCAAATTCCTGACATCCAACGAAACGTTACGGGGCTTTTCAACACCATGCCAATGGAAGACTGCGTACAATATTTCCAGGACATGTACTGCAGAGCTCAGCGGTGCATACTTACGGGAGGTGACGATTTGGAAGGACGATAATGTAGTTCATAATTCATCTAAGTTAATGTTATTCGACTATTCACCGAACCTTATTGTCAGTAGTTGTTTAATCAAAATACAATGACACTTCATGTTATCCTCGAAGTACGGTCGGGGGATTCCGATTAAGTGGTTTAGACAAAGTCAAGGAGAACAACGCGCCCACGTCAGTGAACCTACGAGTTTACATTCAATATCGTATACACATATAAGCAATCGCATATCAAACCCACACTGATTATATTTTGAAATGGTGATATGGCTATGCCAAAGTAATTTTCTGTCCTTCGCCACGAACATTGAAATATAGGCTTGTAATGTGAAATTACTTGTCATTTCCGGACAAAGAGAGCAATTTAAATGAATTTAAGTCAGTGAATCACTCTTGAGTTTCAATGTGCTACCTGCAGGCTTCTCGGACAATGACTGTCCAACGGGCGTTGGAAGGAATTTTGTAATGGTGCACAATGGTCCCACAGACCTTATATGGGAAGATCATAAGTATCTTGACTCCCAGAAAATCATTCGTTTTTCACATTACGTGCATTTTGCTGCAATCTACTGTCAGGTACGCCATATCAGCGACCGCAGTAGTCATTAGACATCGCGAGAGAGCACAATGGGGCACTCCGCGTAACTCACGGACTTCGAACGTGGTCAGGTGACTGTTTGTCACTTGTGTCAGAAGGCTCTATGAGGCATTCCCACAATCCTCTACTTCCCTAGGTGCACTGTTCTGATGTTATTCTGAAGAGGAAATTTGAAGACAAACAAACAGGCCGATCTCGTCTGTTGAGCAGCCGCCGACAGTTAAAGAGGGTCGTACATGAATTTCTAACTTTATCATGATCCACTCCAAATATTATGATTGACGGGACATGAGAAAACTTGAATTTCATGCTCGAGCGGCTACCCATAAGCCACACGTCTCGCAGGTCAATACGAAAGCACTTCTCTCTTGGTGTAAGGAACTATTGGACGACTGAATAGTGGAAAACCGTTATGTGGGGCGACGAATCACGATACACAATGTGGCGATCCGATGGTGAACGTCGTCTTCCAGAGTGTGTAGTGCCAAGAGGAAAATTCGGAGGCGGTGGTGTTTTACAGTGTTCGTGTTTTTTACGGATGCGGCTTGCACGCCTTGTAATTCTGCGTGGCACTATTTTAGCACTGACCTACATTGATGTTTTAAGCACCTTCTCGCTTCTCACTGTGGATAAGCAATTCGGGGATGGCGACTGCATCTTTCAACACGATCACGCTGCTGTTCGTAATGAACGGCTTGTGGCGAAGTGCTTACACGACAATAACATCCCTGTGATAGACTAGCCACCACACTTACTTGAATAGTACAGAACACCTTTGGCATGTTTCGGAACGCCGACTTCGTACCAGTCCCTACCGACCTACATCGATACCTCTCCTCACTGCACATTACGTGAGAAATTGCCATTTCCCAAAAAATATTCCAGCACCTGAATGAACGTATGCCTGCAAGAGTGGAAATCCTTTCCATTGAAATTATCCGTGCTGTTATGCCGTGGTCGGTTGAAATTGTTGTCAAAACCCAACACTTTTGTGCTGTGGAGACACGTCAGGACGGAACTATCCAGGTTCCACGAAGATTTGAATAGCATAAATACCAATATTGAGTTAACAATGGAGGAGGAGGCAGACGACAAATTACATTTTCTCAGTGTGCTTGTTTTCCGAAAAAAAGATTGTAGTTTGGGCCACACAGTTTAGCGTAAGCTCACGCCCACGGATCGTTATTTGGACTGGAAATCAAAGGACCGCCCACAAGCGGGCTGTTATCAAGACGTTAGCGGATAGAGCTAGAAACAACCTTGAACCTGAGTCACTCTACGCTGCGATGGAATATCTCTACAATGCGCTAATGAAGAACGGATACCCGTCAGCAGAAATAAATCGTGCGCTGAAACAGCCACGCAGAATCCACGATAATGTACAAGCCGCTGCAAAATCTAAGGTGTTTGTGCCGTTCGTTAAAATGTAACGAAAGGAATTGGGAGAATTTCGACGAAGCGAAATATTTTCCGTAATTTACCAACTAACCCTTAAGACTGCCAAGGATGCTCGCAAACAGTTCGGAAAATCTGTGGCGTACAGGATCTCGTGCAGTTTGCGGAGATGTTCATGTCGGCTACCACCAAAATTACTTTCGCAAAACGTTTGTGAGAGCGCGAGGGCAATTGTGGAACTTCTACTACTGTTGCTTTCCAGCCAGGTAACCACGACATTCGCTTCTACGAGACGCAAGGACTAGCGACCAAAAGCGGATACCATGAAAGTCTCAAGAGCAGGCTGTTCCAAAAGGCTGATCTGCGAGCAGGAGCGCACACGAGCGCTCACTACACCAGCTCGGAGCTGCAGTGGTGGGGGAAGCTCACGTCATGAACGCTACTGGAGGTCAAAAGTAAACACATGCGTTCGTTTAGGTCTCGTTAATGTGTAGTTGTGACAGCAACAAAAATGTCTAGTAGCGAAAGCCCAGTGCCTGCCAGCCCACGTAGTACAATGTAGTTATTCTCTGCAATGAAAAGAATAAACAAGAAGGAAAGCTCATTGCTTCACAACTCTACTGTGAAGAGTATGCTGCGCATCGGCGCAGCAAGCAACATAACACCTGTTCAGTTGTGTCGCACAAAAATTTGTGAAATACAAAAAAGGACAAGAAATATTTTGTTAGTAGTACAAACGTTAGTTGTCATTTCGTTCTAATTGCCACTTGCGCATAGTCGGCACATGATGTTATATTTTTACTGCCGTAAGAAGTAATTCTAACATCTTGGACCCAGATTAAAAAAATATCTACAGCCCCTTTCTTTGCTTGTGTGTCTCAACATTTTTGTGAGTAATCAAATAGATTCCGTATTTTCTAGCACTGTCTCCCTAAATTGTAAACCTTAGTATTTTTCGCCATTTCTTGTTCAAATGTTTGTTAAGCTTATGGGACTTAACTACGGGGTCATCAGTCCCTAAACTTACAAACTACTTATCAACTACCTTATACTAAAGACGGCACAAATATCCATGCCCGAGAAGGGATTCGAACCCCCGACCGTAGTGGCCGTGCAGACCGTGACTGGAGCGCCTCAGTCTCCTCGACCACCGCGGCCGGCCCATTTCTTGTGATAAATTTTGGATCGGCGGTTAGACCACTGATTGTTGCCAATGCTTAGCAAGTTACTATACGTGAACATTTATGACAGGCAGTTAAGTCTAATTATTGGCAATTAAGATGTGTGTTACTGATTTGCCTGAAGTAACCTATTATGCCTAAACGCAAAAGTACCATTTCTTTGAACGTAACTGAAAAACATCGTTTTCTCGAAGACAGGCATTAGTTATGAAGTTCATTGTAAAATTCATTTCGCCATATTTACGATTAACATGGTGGAAACAGGCATGGAGTTCAGCATGGTAAAACAATCATAATCTGACTTCTTTTCTTGCAAAAATTTCTAAAATCAGTGACATCTTCATTAACTAATAATGGGAAAATTCATTATACAATTCATACGAAATACTCCTACCTTGGTTACATGAAACAGGCATTTAAAAAATCTAAAATAATGCCATCATAAAATGCTTTACTAAATTCCAGTCGTGGAATCAGACCGTTGACAATCATGGATGAGGATTGACCAGCGTATTTTCATGGTTAAAAATGACGGTCTCAGTTGTACGTTAGCTATTTCCGAAACAGTGTCACGCTAGCAGGTGAGCGCTCCCTAGCTCGCGGGGGTGGGGGGAGGGGGAACGCGAGCAGGAACAGCCTGTTCTAGAGGGCGTAAATTGAAATCCGAATAACTTCAATCGTAAGGAAGAGGGCATGAAACTATACGGTATATGGATTCCGGTACTGAAGAAATGTACCACCCGTCGACTATAATGTCATGGCAATGGCGATCGGCGGCAGCGGACGACGGCCAACTGTACTGACGTCATCAAGACACCTGACGTCAGGCGTCTGAGCGGGAACGCGCGGAAATCGAACCTAGCGGCAGTCCGTAGCGAGCCAGTGTCACAGAGTAACATATACAGGGAAGAAGCCTCCCTTAAACCACTGTCCTATGCTCCCCTCGTAGTTCCGTAAGATGCCAGCAGATGTCAGGTGATTCCCCGGCTTAGACCATACTAGAGGAACTTTTGAGGGCGCCTCTCTCACGTCAGAGGGTAGCGTAGAGGGGAGGCTGAGGGGAGAGCTCGTATCGCCTGCCATGAGGCCACGGCTGTGTCCAGCTTGCTGGCGTTTGAGGGGAGGTGGTGGTGGGGACAGCCGCTACCTGCCGCCTGCTCTGGCCAGTTATAAAGGTCTGCTTCTGACCTCTGCGCCATCATAGGACATCTTACAGAACTGCTTCAGCATTCCCGCCCCGCAACCCTGAGCGTGTGACCTGGCCCTTACGGAGGTTTCCCGTCTGTATATATTTGTCTGTACCAGTGTGTATGTAGGACGTGCAGTCCTACAGACCTCCCCCCCCCCCCCCCGTGAAAACGTTGAGTTTAGACCACAAATTCAACGGACCACGGCGTAACAGCCCAGATAATTTCAATGAACATATTGCCGGCTGTGGAAGTCTACATTTCACTATCAGAGTGGAAGCCGTTATCAAGGCTACGTGTAAGCCGGAACCATCTTGAATTCCATTATTACCAACGGAAGGCACCAGGTGTCCGGAAGCTTTTTATCACATAGTGTGGCTTCTTCAGGAAGGAAGAAGCCATTTCTCCCTGAAATTAAAGATCGACCATTCATTTTGTACCAAACTACGACAGCCTTATTTGGCCAGTTTTACAGTTGATATTTAGGAAAATCTTAATTCAGAATGGTTAGACAAACTGCATCTCTCTTTAACATGACGGTCAGGTACATTGTGGAAGTTACCAGGACGTGTGTGTACGTTACGGTGCAATATCTCGGAAGGAGTGAGTCCATTTTCCCCTTATGTTTGGCATTTGACCGCACGCTCGAGACTACTGCGAGATATTACCATACGGCGGCCAGACTCCTGGAGCCCCTGGAACATTTCCAGCAGTCAGAAACGACCGAAAAACCCAGCGCGTGCCGATAAAGCGAACGGCGGCGGCGGCCCGTGCCACCGGAATGGCGGGGCGGCGGAAATGGCGGCCGGGATTCGATGCAGGCTGCGCGGCTCTCTCTCTCAATATCCTGCAGGGTCGCGCTGGCTGAGCACCGGCGATCGCCGTGACAAGCACAGTAGTTCTGCCAAGGGTCGGTCCTCCTGCTGCTGCGATTCTGAACAGGGGTTGTGGTGGGGAGGGTGAGGGATGAGGGAGAGACACAGGTGTCGCGGTCGAGTATCCGAGCGGTCTAAAGCGTCGCCGGCGGCGGTGGCCGAGGGGACTGAGGCGCTCCAGTCACGGTCTGCACGGCCACTACGGTCGGGGGTTCGAATCCCCCCTCGGGCATGGATATTTATGCCGTCCTTAGTAGTAAGTAGTTCATAAGTAGTTTGTAAGTTTAGGGACTGATGACCCCGTAGTTAAGTCCCATAGACTCTACAAACATTTGAACATCTAAAGCGTCTTGCTGCGGAGCGCGCCGTTGCTCGCCGTGGAGGTTCGAGTCCTCCTTGGGGCATGGGTGTGTGTGTTTGTCCTTAGGTTAGTCTACCTAGGTTTAAGTAGTTTGTAAGCTACAGACGGATGACCACGCAGTTTGGTCCGATAGATTTACAAACATTTGAACATTTGAGAGACACAGGTGGGCAGAGGCACTCGGTAAGCTCAGGTTTACGTGGGGCCATATGAGTTTTGTAACATCACTTCCTCTTTTCAAACACTGTCGGGTATGCTGCCAGGTGACGTCTTCGACAACCATTCTCAAGGCACAACTGCATTCATAAAATGTATTTTTAAAAATCATCAGTTGTTTATTCAAACCCTTATACATCTACCAGTTTCGGTCAATAGACCTTCTTCATGGATAAACTACACAAAAAATACAAAATAAACGTAATTAATGTGCACAAACACAGAGACGAAATAATCAGCAAAATTTCATATAAAGAGACTGAAAATGGAGAATCATGTCCATTTAACGTATAGTTAAAATATTTACAAGGTGTTAAAACAGAATGGTAAAATGCATTAAATAAAATACATCTAGCTGACACAAACAGGAGTCAGTATAACTAAAAGTGTTAATATTACAGTGGTCATCTTAGATAAAAACGTATCAGTCAAACATAACATAAAAGGTAAGAACAGATTATGAATAAAAATGGAGGGAGTGCTTTTGCTAATTGCATGAGTCAGAGACGATGAAACCTATATTATCGATGTTAGTAATACCATTCATGGATGTACAACATCTTTGGATGAACATCTTTGGACACAAGTGTAATCAAAGTTACATGGTGTAGTCACTATATGTTAAATTGACATGATTCTCCATTTTCATTCTCTTTATATGTAATTTTGCTGATATTTCCTCTCTGTGTTTGTGCACATTACTTACGTTTATTTCGTATTTTTTGTACAGTTTATCCATGAAGATGGTCTATTGACCGAAACTAGTAGATGTATAAGGTTATGAAAAAACAACTGATGGTTTTTAAAAATGCATTTTATGAAATATATTATGGCTGTTGACACGCGTCTCTCCAAATCATTCACAAACTGCACTCAGTTTTTGACCCACTTTATGTTACGGTAGTAACACAAAAAGTGGGCCTTTGCGATCGTCTTTTGACGGATCGAAATTTAAATGAAAATAAAGGCTTAACCATTCATATGACACGAAAATTGAATAACCGAATTTGTAGAGAAGAGAATTCTCTACAACTTTGCACTCTTATGTTATTTTCATATATCGTATCGTTTCAGAGATAGTTGCAACAATAACGGAGATTTTGGGATGTCTGTCAGTCTGTCGGTAAAGTGTTCCCTGTTTTTAAGACGAACCGTTCAGTCGATCAACACCAAATTTTACAGACATAATTGTAGGCCGCCAGAGACCAGAAACTCCCTTTCTCAAATTTTTCGGACAAAAAATACGGTAGTAGTACCAAAAAAGGCCGTTTGTAATGTAATTGTAATTGCAACGAACAGTTCACCTGACACGAAAATTGAATAACCTAATTGGTAGAGGTGAAAATTCTCTACAACTTCGCTCTACTGTGTTTTTTTCATATCTTGCGCCGTTTCAGAGATATTTGCAAAAATAACGGCGATTTGACCATGTCTGTGTGGCTGTAACGTGTACCCACTTATTAGGTCGAACCGTTCCACCGATCGGCACAAAAAATACAGACATAATTGTTGGCTACCAGAGACCAAAACTTCGATTTTTTAAATATTTCCGACAAGAAATATGTTAGTAATACCAAAAGAAGCCGTTTGTAATGTAATTTTAATTGCAAATAAACCGTTCATCTGACGCGAAAATCGAATAAACGAATTTGTAGAGGAGAAAATTCTCTCCAACTTTGTTCTCGTATGTTCTTTTCATGTCTCGTATCGTTTGAGAGATATTTGCAAAATAACGGAGTTTTGACACCCTCCATTGAATTAACGAAAACCAGCCATTCGCCAGATGTCACGTGAAATTTCTCGCCCAGAACTCTCTCTGGCATACACCATCTTGCGTTGCATATTGATGATTTTCTTATTGTAAGTTACACATTGTCATTTCAAAGCAATGGCGCACTGAATAATTAACAAAAACACGTTGGTCTTCGTACGATAAATGATAATCTAGCGTCTACAAATGCCATTTTAGCATCAGTTAAACACGGTCATCAATAGTATGAGATTAAAGAACGCATCTCCCAACTGTTAACTGTAGTGTAGTGGGCAATGCGTTGGACTGTGACTGTGAAGGTCATTGGTTCAGATCCCGCAACTACCTACAATTTTTTTCCCTAAAAAGATTTCAGACACTGTCCTTAATTAATTTTTTATTATTTAGATTATTATTTTGGTCCAAAATGGTTGCAAAAACTTGTAAAACTATAAATCTAAAGTGGGCCGTAAAACACGTCAGTGCGATTTTTTTTCTTTTTCTTATTTTTTTGTTTGTTAATTATATATTAACGATAAACTCTTCAGGGGATAACATGGTTGGATTGTACGTGCTCACTTTATTTACAATACACTTTAGCGGTTAACTTATTAGGGCCTTCTTATTAGTCTGTAAGGTACCGCTGCTTGACGTGGTAACTTTTTACAATTTTAACATTATTGCCCTAAGGAACTTGGGACCTTATAGCGATCCATGGGAGTGGTATCCTTCTGCCAAGGGTACCAATGTGTAGATCTTACGATGTAATTTGGTGGTCCCTTTCCTGACAGACTCCATGATGGTGTCGATGTTCACTGCACGGTGGAGGACGACTATCCTGGTGTAGCTACGTGTCCGTAAAATCCATCGTAGGACCATATTCTCTAAGATTTGGAGTCGACTTATTTGGGAAGAGCAAACTAGTCCCCAAACTGAACTGCCGGACAGAATTTGAGAGGGAACTGTGTCTTTGTAAAGGCGAAGCTTCGCTGTGGTGCTCAGGTCGTCATTCCTGAAGTAGGGGAATTAACTATTAGCCATTCCGAAAGCCTTAGTCTGAAGTGCCTCGACGAGTTTGTAAAGGAAAAAGTGTTTGTCGAGGGTGACTCCAACATAGATTACAGTAGTCGCCCATTGGATGTCCTGGCCGTATAGTTTAAGTGACGCCGGTATCAATGGCCGTTTTATGCTGAAGTATATCGCCATAGTCTTTTCCCGGATTAAGTCGTATCTTGTTAGTTTTGCAACCAGTCCACCGAGACATCCACTTTTTGAATGTTGGCGTGGCTGGTGGTAAAGGCTATATCATCTGCGAACTGAGCCAGGTGGACCCTCCTCCACGGTTGGTATATAGTTGGCATAAACGTCGGTGTTAGTAAAGAGCCTTGGGGTAGTCCGGCTGCGGCAACGTTACTGTCTTAATATTGTTCCTCAATGGTAGCGATCATTTTTCTGTCTGCGAGGAACTGCTGATTAACTTGACGTAGCGATCCGCCATAGTGGTATTCTCGTAGAGCTTCCACCCCGCCCCACCTTGACGTAAGCTTTCTAAGTATCTAAAAACACAGCTGCAGTAACAGTGGAGATGTTGAGTTTCCTGGTAATGTGTTCCGCAAGTCGATGGAGTTAAAGTTCCGCTGAAAGCTTACGCCGAAATCCGTACTGCTTCTCCCTGACGGTGACGTCGATGATTAGTGGCTCGAGGATAAGACGGTGAACGACTCGTTCAAGAGTCTTTCCGAGTCTTAGCAACTTTCCACGCCGTTGGAAATATTTGGTGAGAGGACATCCATTATGTATCCGAGTCAATAGCGCCAAAGGTTTTCGTGGTAAATTCTTCAGGGGAAGGTTTGTGATTTTGTCCACTCCTTGTGCGAGTTGAAGTCGCCCTATTATCTTCCTAACTTCACTAGGTGTTGTAAGGTGCGGTTGAGATAAGAGTTTTGTCATGCAAAATCTGTCCATCAGTAACTGAGTTGATTGTTTATACTCTTGTTGTGCCATGTTGAGTGGTTCCCTGGGCAGCATCGTTTGTTGCTCGAAGGCAGCAGCGAAGGTTTCGGCACTGTAGGAAGCAATGTTTAAGCGAATTTAAAACTCGGTTTGCAAAGGGTAAACAAGGAAGATAACACATACAGTACAAGTCACTACACTACAGAGTCAACACAACCAAAGATAACCAAGCATAAAAAATATCGATACAGTTTATTAATCAACAGGTGAGGCAGCATTAATTCTGTCCCTCTGTTGTTTGGCGAAAGACAGTCACGCTTCCATGCAGAATTTTAACAATAATCACTATCTTTGTTTATAACGTCGCTTGCTAGTTTAATTTCAATACCTTCCTTAAAAATACTATATCAATGGGTGGAATTGCATGCCAAAATCTCTATGTTGTTGTATTCGATAGACTCCTTGTTACTCGTGGCAAGAACACACACAATTTTTAAATGTGCAATACAGATGACGATCCACTTTGGTGATGTAAATTTTAATCGTTTTACAATGTTCTTTTTCTTATATTTCATTTTCATAAGTAACTCTTTACTTTATGTGATTCCCATAGGTATGGAACATGCTTCGTCAACTTTTATCTTATTTGTATACAAACAAGGACTTTACAGATTTTGACGATCTTTATAATTATTTTGCATTAAATATTGGAGAAAATTGTAAAAATAAAAAAAAATTAAAAAATATTCTGAAGATGATAATAGTTAATTGAAACCGGTAAAAAAAATAATAAACTAGGTATCTTGGCTGAAGTAAGTGTGAGTTTATATAAATTTTGGATCGCTCTCGATAGGCATAATATGCCACTTAACTATATATACATATAGGACAACGCGTTTTTACGAAAACTACAACTATGTAGGGGAAATTGAAAAGAAAAAAGCCAGAGTCAATACAAAATTTTATGTAAATCCTAAATCGTTAGAGCCTTTTCTAAGGCAGCTAATAAATTGCCCATTTAAAGATATAAGATAATGATCTACAACTACATGGTATACTCTGCAAATGACATTTAAATGCCTGGCAGAGGTTTCATCGAACCAAATTTATACTATTCATCTATCATTCCACTCTCGAATAGCGCGCGGGAAGAAACAAAATCTGAATCTCTCCTTTCGAGCTCTTATTTCTCGTATTTTTTTCTGGTGATTATTTCTACCTATGTATATGGGAATCAACAATAATTTTTTGCGTTCGGAGGAGAACGTTGGTGATTGGCGTTCCGTAAGTAGACCACGTCGCAGCGATGTTGTAATGATTCCCATCCCAGATCCTATAGAATTTCCGTAATGCTGTCTCCCCTGTCGTATCTCCCATGCCCTTCGTTGGACTCTTTCGGTGGCTTCTGTGAAACCCACTTGATAAGGATTCCACACTGGGCAGCAAAACTCAAAAGACAGTCGGAAAGATAAGGTAATCTATTTTCACGTGAATATGTAATGTCGAAGCACAATTTTAATTGGTTTGCGTGGCCTGCTGTTGTGTGCTAACATCATCTTAAAAAAAAAAATGTTCAAATGTTTGTTAAGCTTATGGGACTTAACTACGGGGTCATCAGTCCCTAAACTTACAAACTACTTATGAACTACTTACGAACTAGGACGGCACAAATATCCATGCCCGAGGGGGGATTCGAACCCCCGACCGTAGTGGCCGTGCTGAACATCATCTTAAACCATCACCAGCAGCCTAAGGCCTCATGTGCCTAATTAATCCAGTCTGTGTCTTTCGTTAGAATTTTAACACTCCTTGACTCTTTTCAGTACCACGGAAGTTACTATCTAATGATTTAAAGCATTTTCTTGGTTATTGTCCATGCAGACTAAAAGCTCGTTATCTCTTTTTAAAATTGTTTTAATGAACAGTGATACCTTTTTGAGTATGAACTATCACCTGCACGTGATCAACCGTTATTTTTCTGGAAATGCAAATAAAATGAAAGAAAAACCCTTATCACTGTAAAGTTCAAATTTTACAACGATTTAATTTGTGTGTCTAGAACTGATGACCACTGCAGTTTGGTTCCACAGCTTTACCAACATTTGATTTGATGCTGCTGTACTTTCTCAGCATCGTGCAATTTACGTTTCCAAATAATTGTGTTAATGAGCTAGATACCAGTAACTCGCGTTGCGCAGATGCTAAGGCTCCTCTGCACCACCTCTTCTCAAACAGCTAAATATTTTAATAATAACAACAGATTTTCCGCTTGGTGGGGTGATACAAAAAATTTATTTAAAAAAATTTGTATATCGATTTGCTCGTTGCTCTCGGTAGCAGCTGCCTAAAATCCCTAATAAACTGCAAATAACGAAGGCATACGGAATTGCAGTATTTTTGACACTTTTAATTATTCATAAATGCCCAGTTGTCCCCTGTTTGTGGCCAGATTACAAGTATCATTAATTACATCCATTAAGACCGGCAACTGCAAAGCGATTTAGACAAAATTTCTACATGGTGCGAAAATTGGCAATTGACACTAAATAAAGAAAAGTGTGAAGTAATACACATGACCACTAAAAGAAATCCTCTGAACTTCAATTACGCGATAAATCAGTCAAACCTTAAGGTCGTAGATTCTACCAAATACCTAGGAGTTACAATTGCTGGAGAGACCACATAGAAAATATTGTGGGGAAGGCGAACCAAAGGTTACGTGTCATCGGCAGAACGCTTCGAAGATGCACCAGCTCCACCAAAGAGACTGGCTACATCACCCTTGTGCGTCCTCTCCTGGAGTACTGTTGCCCCCTGTGGGACCCTCAACAGGTGGGATTGACGGAAGACATTGAGAAGGTTCAGAGAAGGGTAGCTCGTTTTGTTCTATCACGTTACGGGGGGGAATGCGTCACGGAAATGTTGCACGAATTGGGGTGGAAATCATTAAAAGAAAGACGTTATTCATTGCGGCGTGATCTGTTTGCGAAGTTTCAATCACCGACTTTTAGTTCTGAATGTAAAAATATCTTGCTAGCACCCACCTACTTAGGGAGACATGACCATCCCCATAAAATAAGAGAAATCAGATAGAAAACTGAACGATTTACGTGTTCTTTCTTCCCGCGCGCTATTAGAGAATGGAACGGTAGAGAAAAGTTATGAAAGTGGTTAATAAACCCTCTGCCAGGTGCTTGAATGTGATTTGCAGAGAATCTATGTAGATGTAGATGTAGATGTAGATACGCAGATTCCACACGTCAATAATACTAATTTTCAGTGTCAGTGTGTGGAATACACAAAACTGAGAATAGAATTTACTCCCACCCCCATGAACCACATACATTGCCGAGGTGGGGTGGCTTGCGTGCCTCAACGATGCAGATAGCCGTACCGTAGGTGCAACCACAGCGAAGGGTATCTGTGGAGAGGCCAGACAAACGTGTGGTTCCTGAAGAGGGGCAGCAGCCTTTTCAGTAGTTACAGGGGCAATAGTCTGGATGATTGACTGAGCTGGCCTTGTAACATCAGCTAATGTGGCTTTGCCACAAGGTTACTGCGAACGGCTGAAAGCAAGGGGAAACTACAGCCGTTACTTTTCCCGAGGACATGCAGCTCTACTGTATGAAAATACGATGATGGCATCCTCTCGGGTAAAATATTCCGGAGGTAAAATAGTCCCCCATTCGGATCTCTGGGCGGGGACTACTCAGGAGGATGTGATCATGAGGAAAGACAACACTGGCATTCTACGGATCGGAGCGTGGAATGTTAGATCCCTTAATCGGGTAGGAAAATTAGAAAATTTAAAAAGGGATATGGATAGGTTGAAGTTAGATATAGTGGAGATTAGTGAAGTTCGGTGGCAGGATGAACAATATTTCTGGTCAGGTGAGTACAGGATTATAAATACAAAATCAGTTGGGGGAATCACAGGAGTAGGACTGATAATGAGTAAGAAAACAGGAATGCGGGTAAACTACTACGACCAGCACAGTGATCGCATTATCATTGTCAAGATAGATACGAAGCCAACACCGACAACAGTAGTACAGGTTTATATGCCAACTAGCTCTGCCGATGATGAGGAGATCGAAGAAATATATGAGAAGCTAAAGGAAATTATTCAGACAGTTAAGGGAGAGGAAAACTTAATTGTGATGGGAGACTGGAATTCGGTAGTAGGAAAAGGAAGAGAAGGAAAAATAGTAGGGGAATATGGACTGGGCAGAAGGAATGAAAGAGGAAGTCGCCTGGTAGAATTTTGCAAGGAACATGATTTAATTGTAACAAACACGTGGTTTAAGAATCACAAAAGAAGGTTGTATACTTGGAAGAGACCAGGAGACACCGGAAGGTATCAGATAGATTTTATAATGGTAAAACATAGATTCCGGAACCAGGTTATAAACTGCAAGACATACCAGGGGCAGATATAGACTCTGACCATAACTTGTTAGTCATGAACTGTAGGCTGAAACTGAAAAAACTGCAGAAAGGTAGAAAAATAAGGAGATGGGACCTAGATAAATTGAAGGAACGTGAAGTTCTGGAGAATTTCAGAGGGAGATTTAGTCAACAATTGACAGAAACAGGGGGAAATAAAGCAGTAGAAGAGGAATGGGTAGCATTGAGAGATGGAATAGTGAAGGCAGCAGAGGACAAAATTGGTAGAAAGGCAAGACCTACAAAAAATCCTTGGATATCACAGGAAATACTAAATTTAATTGACGAAAGGAGAAAATATAGAAATGCAGTAACTGAAACAGGCAAAATGGAGTACAGACGACTAAGAAATGAGATTGACAGGAAGTGCAAAATCGCTAATCAGGAGTGGCTAGAAGCCAAGTGCAAATCTGTAGAAGAATGTATAAGAAGGGGGAAAGTAGATACCGCCTACAGGAAAATAAAAGAGACATTTGGGGACAAGTAAAGCATCTCTACGAATATCAAGAACTCAGATGGGAAACAAGTTCTCAGCAAAGAAGGGAAAGCTGAAAGGTGGAAAGAGTACATAGAGCAGCTCTACAAAGGAAATGAACTTGGAGACGATGTTGTAGGCAGGGAAGAGGAAGTAGAGCAAGATGAAATAGGAGATACTATACTGAGAGATGAATTTGACCAAGCCCTAAAAGACCTAGGTCGGAGCAAGTCCCCAGGAGTAGATGATATACCCTCAGAGCTACTGAAGTCTCTGGGAGAGCCAGCCATGACAAAACTATTTGAACTGGTGTGTAGGATGTATGAGACAGGCGAAATACCCTCAGACTTTAAGAAAAATGTAATAATCTCCATTCCAAAGAAATCAGGCGCAGACAGGTGTGAAAATTACAGAACCATCTGTTTGATAAGTCATGGCAGCAAAATTTTAACACGAATTATATACAGGAGAACGGAAAAGCTGGTAGAAGCTGACCTCGGGGAAGATCAGTTTGGATTCAGGAGGAACGTAGGAACCCGGGAGGCAATACTTACCTTACGTCTTATCTTAGAAGATAGATCAAGGAAAGGCAAACCTACATTTTTAGCTTTTGTAGATTTGGAGAAAGCTTTTGTCAATGTTGAATGGAATACACTCTTTCAAATTCTGAAGTCAGCAGGGGTAAAATACAGGGAAAGGAGAGTTATTTACAACTTGTACAAAAGTCAGACCGCAGTTATTAGACTCGAAGGGCATGAAAGGGAAGCATCAGTTGGGAAGGGAGTAAGACAGGGTTGTAGCCTTTCTTCGATGTTATTCAATTTGTACATTGAGCAGGCGGTGAAGGAAAGCAAGGAAAATTTTGGGATAGGGATTAAAGTTCAGGGGGAAGAAATAACAACATTGCGTTTTGCTGATGACATTGTAATTCTGTCAGAGACAGCGAACGACCTGGAAGAGCAGTTGAATGGAATGGACAGTGTGTTGAAGAGAGCGTATAAAATGAACATTAACAAGAGCAAAACAAAAATAATGGAATGCGGTCTAAGAAAATCAGGCGATGCTGAAGGAATTAGATTAGGTAACGAAACAATGAATGTGGTAGATGAGTTTTGTTACTTGGGTAGTACAATAACATGCGATGGTCGCAGTACAGAGGATATAAAATTCAGAATAGCAATGGGAAGAAAAGCATTTTTGAAAAAGAGAAATTTGCTAACATCGAATATTAATTTGAGTGTAAGGAAGTCTTTTCTGAAGGTATTTGTGTGGAGTGTTGCCTTGTACGGGAGTGAAACATGGACGATAAGCAGTGCGGACAGGAAGAGAATAGAGGCTTTTGAAATGTGGTGTTACAGAAGAATGCTGAAGATTAGGTGGGTAGATCACGTAACTAATGAAGAGGTACTGAACAGAATTGGCGAGAAAAGGAATTTTTGGCATACCCTGACTAAAAGAAGGGATCGCTTGGTAGGATACATTCTTAGACATCGAGGAATCGTAAATTTAGCAAAGGAGGGAAGTGTGTTGGGTAAAAATCGCAGAGGGAGACCAAGAGACGCGTATAGTAAGCAGATTCAAGTGGTTGTGGGTTGCCGTTCTTATGGAGAGATGAAAAGGCTTGCTCAGGATAGAGTAGGGTGGAGAGCTGCATCAAATCTGTCTCCGGACTGAAGACCATAACAACAACAGAATATACTCAGTTTTATCAGAAATACTAATCAACACACTATCTGCAATATAAAAATACGTCTCTAGCATTAACTAATTAATATGTCCAATAATAGATAATGACTTCAGCTAGTTGTGTTATAAAAAGAAGTGACAAAACTTTTGGAAAAGCAAATGATAATCTATTATTATTGAATAGTGGTATCGGGAGGTTCAGTAATGCAAGAAGAAGAAAATAAATGATAACATGTTTCGTTACAAGTGCGGTTTACAATGCTGAGTGCTCATGTACACGGCATCAGAACTTTTCTACAGTCAAAATACAGAAAGTGTTTCAACTCTATACTTGTAACACACACTTGACAGGCCTTGTGTATTTTGAACGTAGAAAAGTTTTTAGGCGGCGTACATGAGTCCTCAGGACTCGCATTGCTAGTGTTCAATCGCTGAATGAAATCGATATGCGATATTTTTAATGTTTTATGTCATATCACAAAGCGGAAATTTTATTATGTTTATTATTATTATTTGCTAGTGATAGTACAACAACCTTTTATGGAATCGTAATATAATCACTGCGGATTCAAACGAGAAACGCACTCTCGTTGGGGGTACAGGGCTTGCTGTGAGCGGAGAAGTACAGTGGACGAAAGAGCGAAACGTACGAGAGTTTTGATTGTGGGAAGGGGGGGGGGGGGAGTGTATGTAGTTGAGTATCCCTTGTGCCTGGGGTGCTGTAAAGGCTTAGCACAGCAGCGTATAAAGCCGGAGGCCTTGGACTAGAATACCGGGTCTGGCAACAGTTTTTATATGTCCATGTTGTATCACTACAACATGTACTAACACCTGAGACTCATAAACGCTATTTATAAAGATAAATATTTGTGAGAACGAAGAAAATATACGTCATTGGCTCTCTAAATCGTGACATTTTCAGAAACAAACAGCCCAACATTTGTACCACTAACAGAACAAAAGTCATTCAGAATCTTTCATAAGTCCCAGATGGCTAGCAAAAAAATTACGAGGTGTGTTCAAATGAAAAGCGATGTAAACAACACTACGGTCATAACTAAAGTCTTCATTCGAAAGTAATCATCCTGATTCGAAATGAATAGTTTTTTCCGCTCATTTTATACGTTACTAGCTGAAATCCCGGCGCTGCCCGGGAATTTATTTATTTATTCCTGCCATTTTTGAGGTATATATTCATTTGTATAAGGGCTGTATGTCTGTAAAATCTCTGGAGAATACAATTAACAGTAAAGAAATAATAGATTAAAACTTGGTGCGTGATGGGGCGGTTTTCCATGAACGTTACTGTTCATGTTCTCATATCTCATGAACTACGTGTAGTACTGTGATTTTATTTAGAACGTATATTCCATTATATGTGTGTATACTGTCTGTAAAATTTCCTGTGGCTACAATTTGTAGTGTAGAAATTATAAATTGTAACGCCATACACACCGAAAGCCGTAGTTTTAGCCCATTAACAGTGGAACGTTACTATTTATGTGCTCATATCTCATGAACTACGTGTCGTGCTGTGATACAATTTAGAAGGTACATTCAACTATATACTGTCTGTAAAATTTCCTGCGGGTACAATTTGTAATGTACAAATTATAATTTGTAACGTCATACCGAATTCCGTAGTTTTCGAAATGTTTAAATGTTTGTATAGCTTATGGGACTTAACTTCGGGGTCATCAGTCCCTAAACTTACAAACTACTTATCAACTAGCTTATCCTAAGGACGGCACAAATATCCATGCCCGAGGGGGGATTCGAACCCCCGACCGTAGTCGCCATGCAGACCGTGACTGGAGCACCTCAGTCCTCTCGGCCACCGCGGCCGGCTCCGTAGTTTTACTCCATAAACATGGAAAAAGTAGTAAGCGAGAAACTTTTTTCCTTTCATTATTTTGATGTGGTTGTCAGCGAGAAAAAGTTTAATAAAGGTTTGAAATTACGTTTAAAGTTGGGTGCAAGTCACTAAGTACTGTCATTCGCGTATAGTGTATTATTAAAATCTCTTCGCATTATGTGACTGTTTCTTGGAACTATATTGTTTATGACGTTATATCTCCTGACCCATTTGTTGTATGTGGTTCTTACTCCTACAGCAATTGTTATCTCACGTAGAAAATGTGTGTACCAAATTTGGTTGAAATCAGTCTTGTGGTTTAGACGTCCTTATTATGTTAACAGAAATAGTTTCTTGAATTCTAGAGTTTTCAGTAGCTAAATATGGGTGCACGTACTCTTAGGAATGAGTATTGTCAATATTTGTGATATTATTTAAGTTCATTTACTTACTAAATTGGCAAGGACCTTTTCCTTCTGTGTTACAGTGAAACTATAACTGTACAGACAGAACAAGTAGACTAGAGTGTGCAAAAGAATAGTGTTTTAGTAGAGTTTACTACGGAACTTGTCCCATGCCCATTTTCGTAAACAGTATCAGTGGTGTGTCAGCCCGATACAGCCGACGCCTGCCGATGAGAGCGTCATGTAGCCGCAAATTACGTTAATCAATGCGCCCCACGGGACCTGGCTGCGGAGTCTCATGGGGATAGCTGGCCCGCCGACGCTTGCGTCAGCCTCATCTGCATCATCACCTCTGAAAAGGATTCAACGGAGGGCGTCAAGTAGCGAACCATAATCTCTCACAAAATATAAGTCAAGAACACTGACAAACGTTTATATCAGTCTAAAAAAAGACTAAAGTTGTCCGTCATTACAGCAGGAATTGAACTCTTCTATATACCTAATTAGATTGTAGCTTTATGACAAGGGATGTATAAATTGAACGGTGGAGGCGTAACTTTCACGTAGGGGTTAATAATTCATTTCTTCAAAACTCTCTGTTTATTGCAGGTAACGGGAAATACAACGTAGCATAGGAACGTCGTATCCTGAAATTCGTTGAATCCGAAATAATTTGGCACTTTTAGCATCTAGAATATTGGTGACAGCAAATGGAATAGCGTTTATATTTGACGACTGATAACGACGCATTGACACTGGGGCTAGGGTATGGAAAGTTTCCGAATATTCGGGTATATCTCTACCCTCTCTAGACTGTACTTCACAAAAAATCGAAATAAATCCACATTTACATTATATATAAGGAAAGTGTCACGTAGAAAAATTTTTACACATTAAATACACTGACACGCCAGCTGTAATGAAATAAATAGAATAAAGAGAAAAATGTTCAAATGTTTGTTAAGCTTAAGGGACTTAACTACGGGGTCATCAGTCCCTAAACTTACAAATTACTTATGAACTAAGACTAAGGACGGCACAAATATCCATGCCCGGGGGGGAATTCGAGACCCCGACCGTAGTGGCCGTGCAGACCGTGACTGGAGCCACTCAGTTCCCTCGGCCACCGCGGCCAGCAAAAAAAAAAAAAATAAAGAGAGCCAGAAATATCGGGTAATATATCTAATATACAAGTATTTTTTTTCTCCAGTCATATTTGTAATTGCTTTGGCGCTGTCTGCCACCTGTTCCTGCTGTGTGCTAACCACATAATTTTAAACCAGCCTACGTCCTCATTGGCCTTATGTAATTGAGTTTATGTCTTTTGTTGGAATTCGAACGCTACGTGATCTTTTCAGTACAACTGATGTTACTATCTAATGATATGAAGGTTTTTCTTGCTGACTGCCCGTGCAGACTGAGTGCTTATGATACTTTTCTTCTTTTTTTATTATTAGTAATACAATGCCAAGTATATACTATCACTTGTAAGTGATCAACCCTTTTCTGTAAATGTAAATGAAATGAAAAAACGAAGAAAACCTTACCGCTGTAAAGTTTAAATTTTACTACGCCTTAGTTAATACATAATAAAGTAAAAAATGTACATACTGGCGTTTTTTATCCCAAATGCCCGAAAGGACAGTGTCTTTTTAAGACTTCGTGGTGTAAAGTTCAAACGAAATATACGTATTTGAATAAGTGATTTAGGAACAGTAATAACTATGAATTGTGGTTCGCTGTACGTATGTCCTCACAGGCGAGAGGAAATTAGCTCCGGAACCACGTGTGAGAGGCAGAATAGGATCGCGGTGGTGTCAGTGAGTAGTTTATCTACATTAATTTGGAAGGTCATATACCTATTTTCGTAGATATCAAGAGAAATATTTCGTCAATCGTGACATCACAATTTTTCTACATTACTTCGTATGACACGATGAATTTCTTTAAACTATATATGTCAATATTAGTTCTGCTACTATTATTGTTCAGTTATGGACAAACATGAATTCGTTCGAAAGCCTTTTTAGTGCATTTCAATTAAATACAGATGGCAATTGTCTACATAATATTGATACTGGTGCAGTAGCTTCGAGCACATTATATGACAAGTTGTTTACTTTCTTTTTAATATGAAACAGATTTGAAGAAAAAATACACATTGAAAGCATTCCGCCTACTTGTATCCTCTTATTTCATGGGTGGAATGGACGAACGAAAATGTTCTGCCTCATACTGTTTGTGTTGTTCTGGCAGTGACTGATTATGGTATTTATTTTTGTCCATAGGTTCATAATAGTAGGTGTTCCTACTCGTCTTGAATTACTTGCCCTTCCAAAACCTCTCACACAGAGCACCAAAAATAACAAAAGTGCAAAGACCAGCCGGCCGCGGTGGCCGAGGAGACTGAGGCGCTTCAGTCATGGTCTGCATGGCCACTACGGTCGGGGGTTCGAATCCCCCCTCGGGCATGGATATTTGTGCCGTCCGTAGTTGTAGCTAGTTCATAAGTAGTTTGTAAGTTTAGGGACTGATGACCCTGTAGTTAAGTTAACATAAGCTTAACAAACATTTTTGAACATTTGCAAAGACCATGTTATCACACGGAAACACAGAACGACAGCAACGCTACTAGTGGCCTGACAGTGAACTTTCAATCCGAAAAATGTGGCGCGATAATCCATATGTTTACTTCTAAACACACGAATGAGAAAGTGTTATATTGGTGTTAATATTTTTCATTTATTCTTTGAGGGTGTACCTCATAGAAAAGTTTTTGAGACCTTGCAAAGTAATATGTACGAGAAATTTAAATAAAAAACTAACATTAATTGCTTGTGGCTGTTGTTTAAAGTCGGCCAAACTTCGTAAATGATGTCGTGGTAATATTTTTGACCATAAAATTGTTTATTTCTAAAACTCGGTACTGCGATTTTCGCCGTGTGGCGTTATCACATGGAAATAAATGTAAAGTAAATAATGTGTCATCATTACACCACCTAATACTACGGATGCGGACAAAAATTAAGCATTATAACAGCAATATATTTACACTGCGAATTAAAATAAAATGCACACAGAAGATCGCAGTTAGGAAGACGTTGCTATAGAACCTCAGCACAGAACACCAAATACGAATCAAAACAAATATGGAGGACTGTAAAGCGTAAATCATCCAATAGGAGAGCAAAATGAAAAATCACAACGCTCGCAGCGCTCTATGTGGCCTGGCAGCGAACCAACATCGTGTTACCGGAAATCCCTATGTGCGTTTCACCCCGCTGACCTCTCACTCACTGGGTGGAGGCAACACCACCTAGAAGACAAGGCCTCACAGCTGCCCGTGCCCACGCGGCGGTGGGCGTGCCCCAGCAGACAGCCAGTAAGCTGGCGGCCGCGGCCTTTACGTGCCCGTCTTGGCATTTCGTTTACCACGAAACATCAGTTCCAAAGTAACATTATATATATATATATATATATATATATATATATATATATATATATATATGGCTGGGGAGCGTGTTCAAGTGGCCGAGTGGTTGAGGCAACCGCTCGCGAGTAGCAAATGACTTTGGCTCGAGTCCCGGTCGGACACAAATTTTCTTTGGTTATCAAGTAAATTGCAAATACATCATTCCTCACTTAATTTTTTTAATGTTCAAATGTTTGTAAATCTATCGGACCAAACTGCGTGGTCATCCGTCCGTAGCTTACAGACTACTTAAACTAAGGTAAACTAACCCGAGGACAACACACACATCCATGCCCCAGGGAGGACTCGAACCTCAGACAGCGAGCAACCATGCGCACCGCAGGTAGGCACTCTAAACCGCTCGAATTTCATATCTACATCTACATAGATACTCTGCAAATCACATTTAAGTGCCTGGCAAAGAGTTCATTAATCACTTTCATAACTTATCTCTACCGTTTCACTATCCTCTAATAGCGCGCGGGAAGAAAGAACACCCTAATCGTTCCGTTTTCGATTTGATTTCTCTTATTTTATTGGGATGGTCATATCTCCGTAAGTAGGTGGGTACTAGGAAAATCATTCAGAAGTAAAATTCGGTGATTGATACAGACCACGCCGCAATGAATAAAATCTTTCTTTTAATGATTTCCACCCCAATTCGTGCAACATTTCCGGGACGCTTTCGCCCGGGTAACGTGATAAAACAATACGAGCTGCCCTTCTCTGAACTTTCTCAATATCCTCCGTCAGTCCCATCTGGTGACTATCCCACAATGGGCAACAGTACTCCAGTATCTGTTTTTCGGGAAAAGATGTAATTTAACTATTTTACCAACATAGGTAATGGTTTTGAAGGATGATTCATTTTGTTACTGTCTTCGGTAAATGTAATTTTAATTGTTAAATTTGAAAATGAAAAATAAAAGAGGTTAAGGTGAAGTTTGATGGAGACAATATGAAATTTCCCGTTAAAACTTTGGAATTAATACAGATGAAGGTAACAAGTGACGTAGAGAGGAAACAGTGAGTGCAGCTGACGGCTAGGGGTGCTGCCGCCGCTTGCCATTTGGACATGGGCAGGGCGGGCGAGCACTTTGCCGGAGCCACCTGGCTGCTGCATTCGCAGGCCGACCGCAGCGCGTGCGGCCGCAGGCCTTTGTCCCGCGCTGGGCTGCGCGTGTTTGCCGGGCAGCCTGCTAATTAGGGGCTGCCTCTGCCGCAAAGCACAGTCCCTGCCTGGCTCTGGTATCACTGCCTGCTGACCGCGCAGAAGGGACGTGCGCCGCGTGCGAAGCGCTCATCGCAAAGCGCCACAGTCTGTCCGCATGAAACTGCTGCTTAATGTTTTTTATTTTGTGTATGATTTGAAGTGACCTGCCATAAATTACACCGCGCACTAACCTCTTTATTTCAGAATAGCATTTTCAGCCTAAGTCCTCAGTTTCAGTCGTTCTCTGCCTTTACACTTTTACCGTCAACCGCTCACTGTAGTGCATTGGAGATTTACAGAACAAAATTTTCACTCTGCAGTGGACTGTGCCATGCTACGAAATTTACTGGAAATTGAAAACTGTGTTCCAGAGTGGAGGTAAGCTCTCCACCTAAGCGCGCCTCGTGGCCTGTACTCCAACTTATCACATCTCAGCCTGATTTGAATCCGTTCGGATGGGATTCATCATGGTCCCGTTCCTCATCAACCACTACCCGAAATACACAGGAACTATATATTTTTATTGGAGTCCATTGATTGCATTGAATGGCAATAATGACCACGTTTTGACACAAAGTGTCTTCATCAGAATTTTAAAACTCACATGTAAAATAAATGTCGGTGTAATATGACATTTCTTTTACGTACAATATTTAAAATTCTAATGAAGACGCCTTTAGCTTGTATCCGTAACCAGATTAATACAACCACAGGGCTAATGTCAAAAACATTAGAATTTTTTTACTAATGCTGACTGCAGTTTGTATTTAAAACTGTATGAATTAGATAAATCAAATGTTCAAATCAAAACATCCACGGGTGTACTGCCGGTTTTTGTGTCCAACGGGCATAATATTTCGGCGATCATACATGTCGGCATCATCAGGTGAATTGACGGACTGAGCTGCTGGAAACGCGCCGGCACGGAGATCCGCACGCTACGGCGGCTCGAAGGGAACTGGGTTGTAGCCCGGTAGCGGGCGATTTAAATACCCTCGGCCCGCGGAGCGACCCCTCCGTGGTCCGCGCCCCACGCCGCGGCCGCGCAGTGGAACCGATTGCGACGGCGTCTGAGATTACGTCGGCGTGAGGGCTCTGTCCGCCATGGTCGTCACTTCGTTACGTTTGCTAGATTAATATTCTTAAATAACCCAATCGCTGGTTTCCGAGCTTTGCTAAGATTATAGCCAAAGTCACGGTTTATGAGGTCGTCACTTGTGCGAATTTCAATGGCCTCTCTAACGACGCCGCAGTCCCAGTATCTCGACGTCTGTACAAGAATCCTAGTGCGTTCATACTCCATCGCAGGATTCTCCGACAAACAATGTTCAGCGACCGCCAACTTGCTCGGATACATCAATCGTGTGTGCCTCTGGTGTTCAACGCATCGATCCTCGACGGTACGCATCGTCTGTCCAATATATGACTTGCCACACTGACACGGAATCTGGTACACGCCGGCCTTCCTCAAACCGAGATGATCTTTGGCGCTCCCCACCAGTACATGAATTTTATTCTGCGGACAAAAGACAGTTCCAACCTGGTGTTTCTTCAAAATGCGGGCGATCTCCCCCGAGAGTGCGCCATTATATGGAATGAACGCAGTGCCAACATCCTCCCTCGTGTTTTCATCTCTTTCATGGTCACATGTTTGTAACTACTTTGGAGATGAATCCCTAGGCTTACAGACTACTTAAACTAATGCTAAGGAAAAGACAAACATCCCCGACGACGATCGGCTGCGCCACGCAGCCAGGCGCCTCAGTGCACACGGCTAATCTACCGCGGCATGAATTAGATAACTTTTGTGGAGGCCTAACTGCTTCCATGCCAGGACACATCGCCGCTGTTATCCGTCCCAGAGGTGGATATACGATCTACTTCTAGGGAGCACCTTAGCCGATTTAATTATCTTGATCTGGGAAACAATGTAAGAAAGAAAAACAATTATTAATTCAATAAATGGATCTGAAAGAAACAAAACATTATGTAAGGACGTAGGCTTTCGCGGTCATTAATGTTAATACTGAATCCACGACGTCCGATATTTCGGTAGGAGACCACCTTGCCATTTTCAAGGCGAAACTGCAGCGAGGAAGCAATGTGCAACGATCCTTAAAAACTCGGTTTTCAACGAGTAAACAGGAAAGACAACACACACCGAGCAAACAAGCTCACAGCCGACACGACCAAAGATGAAACCAGTCAGAATATCGATAATAAACAGCAGTTCTCGACGGATGAGGTCGGATTAGTTATGTCCCTCTGGCTTTTTACAAGTGATGGGGCAGGATCCCAAGAGAAATTTAAGCAGAATCTCCATCCCTATTCGTAAGGTTATCACCTAGTTTTATATCTTGCCTGATAACACAGTCCCAGTAGTTGGACGTGCATGCCAGAACTTACGTTTTGTTGCATTCCACAGGGTGACCTGTCTCAAGACAGTGTTCGGTCACAGCAGATTTGTTTGACTGTTGTAAACGTGTGTAACGTTTATCCTCAATACAACGGTCCTCGACAGTCTTAATAGTTTGACCAAAATATGACACGTTACATGGGATACTCGCCTTGCGCAAATGAAGATCATCCTTAACGGATCCCAACAGTGCCTTAATTTTAGAAGGTGGACGAAACACACATTTTATATTGTTTTTACGCAAAATGCGGCCGATCTTATTGGAAGTGCTGCCAACGTATGGCAGAAAGGCCACTGACTTGAATGCCACCTCTGTGATATCATCACTAGCCCGTTGCACATGTGGTCGATAGCGCAACGCTTTTTTAATCTGCACTTCACCATAGTCATTCTGTCGAAAAGTTGCCTCCAGATGAGACATCTCAGTGGGAAAACTTTCCAGGTCAGAAATGACGTGAGCCCTATGCACTAAGGTTCGAAAAACCCCTTCACGTTGAGCTGGGTGGTGACAACTACCAGCTTGCAAATACAAATCAGTATGCGTAGGCTCGCTATAAACAGCATGTCCAAACTACCATCAGCCCATCTCCTGACCAACACATCAAGGAAGGGAAGGCAACCATTCTTTTCCACTTCCATGGTGAAGCGGATGTTGGGATGGATTGAATTTAGATGTTCCAAAACATAATTCAAGTTCTCACTACCCTGAGGCCAAACAACAAAAGCGTCGTCTACATAGCTGAAGAAACAAGCAGGTTTAAACACCTCTTCTCCAGTGCACGATCTTCAAAGTTCTCCATGAATAAGTTGGCAATGATAGGCGACAAAGGGCTTCCCATCGTAACTCCATATGTCTGCTCATAGTACTCGACATTAAATTAAAGGTAGCTGGAAGTCAAAACATGTCGAAATAAATTCTTTAGTACCAAATTTCGTCTCAATGAGTTGCAAAGAATCAGACAGAGGAATGCGGATGAAAAGAGAAACCACATCAAAACTAACAAAACTATCCGAGTCACTCAAGTGCAATCCCTCCAATCGACGGTTCAACAAACCAGCAATATGTTTTGTCATATGTTACGTGGGAGCACCAATGTTTGACACAATAGCCCTAAGAGGGCACCTATCTTTATGGGCCTTAGGAAGGCCATATAGTCTTGGACGTAAAGCACAATACGAATTAAGACTCTTGGTAGTTTCCTGTAACAAAGAACTTTTCTTAAGGTTGTTATTGGTCTTCCTCTCGACACTTTTTGTAGGGTAAACAGAAATCCTGCGATATGCTGAATTAGAAAGATAGAAGAAAGAAGATAATATTGCTTGTTTAAAACAACAGTAGCAATTCCCTTGTTCGCAGGTGAAATAACAACAAACCATTTTTGGTCGTGTCGGCGCTGTGTGCTTACTTGCTCGGTGTGGGTTGTATTTCCTGTTTACTCATTGAAAATCGAGACTTTAAAGATCGTTGCACATTGCACACTGCAGTTTCGCCTTGAAAATGGCAGGTTGGTCTCCTGCCGACATATCGGCCATCGTCAATTCTGATACCTGGCAGCATACCAGTAAGTTTTTCGAAGTTGTTATTCGCCAGGAGAAATTAAGGAATCATATTCTTCTGAGCTATTTGCCGCGTCTTGATGATATATTTCTCCATCGTTTCGGCTCCGTAACAGGAGCCTTTCATAGGTTGTACTGACTTATTTCCTCCCTTGTTTGACTTATACAGCTAGCAGGTAGGGAAGGAAGAATTTATCGGTGCTTGCATTGGTTTTTAACACATTCCACACCGCTATGTATGTACCTCGACTGTGCAGGTGAACTGGCGATTTTTATATAGCGTTAATGATTAACTGTACAGTAATTAAGAGCCAGAAAGGCAAATTTCTAGCATCATTTGAAACCACATCCTTTACAGATTAGGAAAAATGTAAGCTTATATGTATGCTTACATCGGTATAGGTGTACCAGCATTCCAAAAAACACGAGAAACCTTTACATGGAAAACACTTTTACATTTTATAACATGATTTCTGGTGTTTATAATAAAAAGTATTTGGTTCACAATAGGTTTTTATTCAATATTTCATGATATAAAAAGATTATAAATATGTTATACATAATTCACTTTCAAATGGTAATCCTGAAAGTCCTGAGGTAGGCAGAGTCCTACGTTGCAGTCTTTGCACCACCATCTGCTCTCCTTTCTTACCCGCTTGCCAGTCTCGTTCTTCCCGTTGTCGGAGCAAACTTTGTAATACCTTGTATTATTTACTTTGTTGGCAGTGTGAGGTACTTTTTCTGGAAAGTTACGACCAAAATTTCTATCCAGGCTAAGTGCTCTGCAGATATTAGGCCTCCTCCTTTTTCTGCCAACGTCAAACTAACGTTTTTCATTAAGTACACAAGAGAGATTTTCTGTTTACTGACGCCTTTGTACAAAATAAAACTATTCACGACAGACATTAGGAAATCATGAAAGAACAGCTTGTTACACCACTTCATTGTCTTTCGTGGGAATGGGCAGTAACTGTACAGCTGATCCACACGATATACACCAGTCTCTTTCTCATTGTTGTCAATTACATCGTCTGGTTTCATTATTGCTGTAATCTCATCTTTTGAACGTACTGGGACGTCTTTTGTGGTAGCCTGATGTTTTGTAGAAAAGCAGTATACATCACGCTTTTTTTCCACAGCGCTAGAATGAAACCATTCCTCAAAATATCATTTCATTTTGCTTCAGTTTGTTTGTTTTGAAGCTTGTTGGTAAGCCTTTCCTGTTTTTCACAACAGTGCCGACAGCTAATGTATTTCATACAACTGATACACAGAACACATCGACTGTTGCTTCATCTAGTGAACAAAATATGAACTACAGCAGTTATCTTACAGCCGCCAGCCATGTGGTGCGGTGAAAAACTCCTTTCAGCGACCGTAAAAGCGGCGCCCGTACGGGATTCGGGCACCGTCCACACGGCCGAAACTTGCGCGCCCGTATGGCGTACGGGCATAGTGTTGCATGTGTTAATACGGGAGGAGGATGTGCTTTTTGCTGTTTGCATCGGTGAAAGGAGTACGCTTGTTGGTGTATGTGTTACAGGCCAAGCCCGATTTTAGGATGAACTAGTTTCGCCTAGGCCAAACCAGTTCTCCCTAAATGCGATGGGACAAACCAGTTTAGCCTAGGCCAAACTAGTTCATCCTGTTACCGATAGGATTTACATGCTTTAGGACAAACAGGTACGTCCTAGTCTGAACTGATTTCTCCTACTTTGTATCTTTTATAACCTTTTCAAAGCAAACCGAATAAAGGAATATAAATAGAATGATCAATGTGATTTATACAAGTCATTTATTAATGAATCAGTAATTTCACATCTGTATCAACTTACTGTATATTCATCCACAGATATCACTTTATCTGAAATTTGCTTATTTACTTATTTCTGCAAGGTTCACTCTTTTGGCACTAAGAATTGCACAGTACTTTGTTTTTCTTACAAATGCATTTGTTTGTTGTACAGTCTTTCATGCAGCTGCATTTCACGAAGACTTGCCCTGATCCAACAGAATGTTTCTAAATACCCTCATCAGTCTTTTGAAGTATTACTCTAATTAAGTTTCACGGCAACATTCGTTCTGGCTAGGGAAAATTTGTCGAGATAGGATAGGGCGACCAGATATTTCTATCAACAACCGGTTCGAATAAATAGCAATTTGGTTTTTATACTACCAAGCACCTGTTAGTATTCCACTTCAGAAAAGTTCGAAGAGTTTCTTCGTTCTTCAACATGCGTGAAAGTTATGTGGAAATACTGAAACATCTTGTTGACACTTGTTATTTCAAAATATATGGGACGGTTAATAAAATACGGGACAATGTAGATGTATTTATTTTGTCGAGGCAAGAGGACACTTAAGCTAGATAAGTGAGGATCCCGTAAAATATGGGACATCTGGTCACCCTAGACTAGGACGTACCGGTTTGTCCTAAAACATGTAAATTCTAACTAGAATAAACCGATTCTACCTAGGCTAAACTGGCTTCTCCTATCGTTAACAAGATGAACTAGTTTGGCCTAGGTTAAACTGGTTTGTCCTATCGCATTTAGGGAAAACTGGTTTGGCCTAGGCGAAACTAGTTCATCCTAAAATCGGGTTTGGCCTGTAACATATGCATCTAATTAGCCAACAACGGCGATAACTGACGTTTCCTGGTGGGCTTGGTTCTTCTAAGTACTGACGTCGCTTCCTGGCTGTAAGGAGTGCCCATCTGGGTGGAGCACAAGGGTCCGTAGTACCGCTCGCCAAATGACCGATGCCACGCCTTAATCAGAAACATCAGTATAAGCACCAATAAAATTATTCCTTCCGCTATACAACTAATCAGAACCCCCGATGCAAACTCCAATAACCGCATTTTTCTTCCGTATTTCCACCTATCAGAAACACCAATAAAGTTATTCCTTCGCTTCCTGCTAGCTGTATAAGACAAACGAAGGAGGTAACAAGTCAGTATTCTCTGAGGAAGTCTCCTGTAACGGAGCCGAAACGTTGGAGAAATATGACGCAGCAAATATCTCAGGAGAATTTCAATATTTAACACAACAAGATCTGCGATACGGAGTAAAGGTCTGAAAGCAGTATATATTTGCCCAGTTGCCGAGTTGCTGTGCCTAACACAGTTGAGGATTTTCTGTAAGGGTCTACTCCCTTAGCCTTTGCAGATCACAAGGCAGTGGTTTCCTCCTTATTTAATCCTCGTGGAAGAGACTTATTTTCCGCCGCTGCTGCCTTTGATGGACTTCAGCAGTATATCTGGAGATGGGCACCACTCCCAAGAAATCGGCGTCGGATGAGGATGATGATGATGGTGTGTGTACAGGACGAAGTATTAATTTGAAGTTTTTGCACTATCTGGTATTTCAAACTTTGCCTCCTGCTCTCCAAGTAGTTACGTTAACCTCTCCGACACACTGACTTTGTGGCTAACGTAGTTTGGCACACTACCTAAGCATGTCCTAGACAAACTTCAATTCCACATCAGACCACCTTGGTATTCCTCTTTTTAATTCGTAACCGTATTGCCGATCTTTCCAAAGTTCGGAATAAACGACAGGACAAACAAATCTTCCTGTAGCTGAAATATACTTGATATTTGACTCCATAAATGATTATATCGTGAGACGTACATATTGTCAATATTATCTCAGGATTGAGTATAGTTTACATATTTATTTACTCCATATTTGTAAACTTTCCCTACTGTTATAATACAGGATGTTTTACATGCTATAACACAAAATCTTGAGTTTTACTTTAATATATTTTGAGCAACTTACGGAAAGTAATAGTAATAACGACCGGTCGGGGGTTCGAGTCCCCCCTCGGGCATGGATGTATGTGTCGTCTTTAGTATAAGGTAGTTCATAAGTAGTTAGTAAGTTTAGGGACTGATGGCCCGGCAGTTAAGTCCCTTAAGCTTAACAAACATTTTTGAATAGTTATAACAATAATAATGATAATAACTATAACGGTCTGGAAGAGCAATTGAATGCAGTTGATATTGTCTTCGAGACAGGTATGAGACTGCATTCAGTTACCTATCTTTTGGTGCTTTCGGATTGGGATGTGAGGCAATAGAATTGTAGATGATTTCTGATATTTGAATTGTATAATAAAATGTGATGATCGCAGTACAATTGACGTAAAATGCCAAATGCCAATGATACGGAAACTTTTCTGAAGAAGAGAAATTAGTTAACAACAAATAGTATCACGAAAGATTTTCTGAAGGCTTTTGTGTGTAGTCTTCCAGGGAAGTGAAACATAGAAGATAAATCAGGCAAGAAGGGAATAAAACTTTTTGAAATGTGGTGCTATATACGAATGATAAAAATTAGATGGATCGAGTAAGTGATGAGAAAGTGCTCAACCGAATAGTGGATGGAAGAATGTCCTGCTATGCTTTGACTACAAAATGCGATCTGTTGAGACACCTAGGAATCTTCAGTTTAGTACTGGACGAAAGTATATGGGTTAAAATTCACAATGGGGTCCCGGATACGAATATAGTAGACAGATTCGAAAGACGTTGGTTGGCCGTTCTCATTTGGAGGAGTGGCTTGTACAGAATACATCAGCTTGAAGAGCTCAAGCACGATTTCTCAGAAAAATTGGTCCGCAGATTCATCCCAGCAGATACATTTTGTGTGTTGCTTTAAGCAACTGTTTGGATGCATCTATTCATTCCAGTATTTTATTTACGCAGTAATGTACGGAGGTTCCGTACAGGGCAGTATAGGGTACAGGGAGATGCACTGAAGTTTGTGCTAGCTGCGGGGATTAGAATCCGGGCTTCCTGCTCAGTAGGTAGTTAAATGTATCGATCGGCTCTCATTGTGGCTTGGATAGATACAATAGCACATCTCCCTCTTGAACACGAAGTTCATTCAATACTAAATTGCTATTCCCTTTTTACAGAGGCTTAGAAGTACTGTTATGATTTGAAAAACGAACAACAAAATGGCTTGAGGTGGAAGATTTTCTTCGGAAGGTAGTCCGTGTAGGTACATTAGCCTTAGTGCTCTGCTGGAGGGTGGTTAACGGAAATGCATAGTTACTAAGAAACGTTGCTTTCCATACGGCCCCGTCAAGAATTTTGATTTGAGGCTTCGCACTATTGTCATGATTAATCACAACGACTGAAGATCACTGCTCAAAATAAATTAGGGGATCATATGAGTTATCGTGAACAATGAACGCGGGTAACATATTTCATTCAGATGTTGGTTACAACAATTCGTGTGAGATACAGTAGGATATCTTGCTGTCTCAACACTTTACTCGTGGTTTACATTGAGTTTACTAACAACGAGGCACCATGGTGCTAGCATAATAGAGGAAAATTCATTATCGATGTGCCGGCCGCGGTGGCCGAGGGGACTGAGGCGCTTCAGTCACGGTCTGCACGGCCACTATGGTCGGGGGTTCGAATCCCCCCTCGGGCATGGATATTTGTGCCGTCCTAGTTCGTAAGTAGTTCATAAGTAGTTTGTAAGTTTAGGGACTGGAGCCCCGTAGTTGAGTCCCATAGACTTTACAAACATTTGAACATTTGAACATTCTCGATGTCCTCTAATATGATGTGTGAACCCCTCAGACGGCCAGTACAGCTGCATACCTGAGTGACAAGGATAGTGTGGGGTTATCAGTCAACTCTTAAGGGATATTTGGCCATTCTTCCCTGAGTGAAATATTCAGCTCTGCAACCGTTGTGGGAGGTGCTGGTCTGGCTGCAGTGAATCTGCAAAGTTTATCCCAAACACGATCAATCGGGTTTAAATCAGGTGAACAAGCTGGCCATTCGTTCAATTCCCTCAGTTTCAAGCCTGTTGTCCACCAGCGCAGCTCTTTGGGGACGAGCGTTATCGTCCATCAGAAGGAACCCATCTCCTATCGCACAATTATAGGGCACAACAGAATTTGAAAAGACCTCCTCTCTATACTTATGAGCGTTAGTAACATTATGAACGACGTAGAGGTCCGTACGTCCGCTAATACCGACTCTACATATGTCCACCACCAAGTTATAGTGATTTTTCTTGCACATGGGATGAGCTGTTCGGTGTTCCATGTTCTTTCCAGATGACCGACGACTGTCTGGCTGTACACAAAATCTTGATCTCATGTGTGAACACGGCGCCATTCATTACGACTTCAATTATAATGTGCCTTCGCCGAATCTCTGCGGGATCAACGGTGTGGTGGTTTTAGTGGGACACTTTCCCGAAGGCAATTTCGCCCTATTTGTTAGATAATACGCGGTATGTTGCTGCCTGGAGGGTGCGTTTCAGCTGGTAAACGGAGATGTTATCCGTGAACAACCATGGCCTTGTCTTCTTTCAACGGTTCCAGTTGTCTGAAATAGCTTTCATGTACTGGAAATTACACATTGGGACAGTTTAATAGCCGCAGAAACCTCATTCTTTGCCTTTCCCGCTTCCAAACTTTTTACGGTTCTCCACGTCATAGCTTGAGGTAAGTCACGTTACTGTCGCATTGCACTAACTGCTCACTACACTGTGTAATTCCGACCCATTGTGCAATTCGTTTGGTAAACACAACAGTAACGTTTCTGCATCAAAGTTCCTTTCTTATCACTATATCTCTAAAATTGTTGTCTCCATTCAGTAAAACTGACAAAAAAGACGTCGAACCAGTTTCATTCATTCTAACGACGACAAGACTTCAGGCCCTACATAGCTCAACTCATCCCCCAATTGTTTTGACCAGTGTAAAGACACATGCAACGAAAACTAATCTCTTTAGGTTGCTGTATTGTAGTCAACAAATGCTCGATACATGTTACGTGCAATGATTTACTGGTTCAGTTCAAAATGCCACAAAGCTGTGCATATTTAGCTTTTACTGAGCAACGGCTTCCAGCACCTAAAAAAAAAAAAAAAAAAAAAAAAAAAAAAAAAAAAAAAAAAAAAAAAAGTTCAAATGTTTGTAGAGCTTATGGGACTTAACTACGGGGTCATCAGTCCCTAAACATACAAACTACTTATGTACTAGCTACAACTAAGAACGGCACAAATATCCATGCCCGAGGGGGGATGCGAACCCCGAACGTAGTGGCCGTGCAGACCGTGACTGAAGCGCCTCAGTCCCCTCGGCCACCGCGGCCGGCTCCAGCACCTCTCCTGAGAGATTAGTCACGGGTGCTTGCCGGCCCTTCACTGTTACCAGGGTCGCAGAGGTGGTCGATGAACTGGAGCTGAATGAGGAAGCTTCCAGCTGGTTACACAAACATGGCCCGCATACTGACCTGTGAAGCTAGGCGGTGCGCTCTCAAGCGCACGAGTTTGAAGCTGCGCGCCGGCAGGAGGTGAAGTGGATGGCTGTGCAGCCAGCGACGGGGCTTTAGGTCCTCCGGGCGCTAGAAAATGAACACCGTAGTTACTGTTGGCACCTGGAACACTTCCACTAACTCCAAAGGGTGAAACTTGTGAACAGGTAGCGAATACCGGCCGTTGTCCCAGCGCTGTGCAACTAACATGCAATGTGTTATTCACTACTGTGCGGTGATGATCAAGTTCCCCGAAAATCATGAAATGTACGGTATTTTTACTGCCTTTGCTGTGGTGCAGATGGAGGGGCAGTACTGAAAGCAGTTCAGGAAATAAGGAAATTAAAGACAGGATGGCAAAATGGTAAAAACAAATCTCATGCACACAGGTTTATTAACAATAATAAAGCCCTAAAGGACTTCTTTAAAGAAATCACTTCAGCAATAAAAACGGAAGGAAAACGGTAAGTACAACCCTTTTAAAATAACAATTTTTTACAACTACTGAATTGCTTAAAATCACAATTTAAACAATGCTTCCTAAGCAGGTAACAAACTGGCAAATGTTGAAAGTGGAAATTTAAACTTTCGACCGCCAAGTACAATGCACGTTGGTAGCCATCTTCATACATACTACTCGGCGGACACTGCAGGACCGCAAAGGAGGAGACGGGTCGCTTAACTGAAGGAAGCAAAACAATCTAGCGCTACCGCGGTTCCCACACGCTCGTAACCGGAAATGAAAACTTCCTCCTCCGTTGCGGTACCGCCGGGCCAGCCCCAATAATGTAAACCTGCATCATAAATTCCAGAAACAGTATCCGGCACCAAATTACGCCGACATATACACCTCCAAAACCCTTTGAATTATAAAGCAGTACATAACAAGTGCCAAACTATCAAACCTTAGCAATTTGAGAAATAAAAGGCACTCATTAAAATTCAAATAAATGCTAGCACAAAATTCAAATACTTAAATATTCTTTGCAGAAACAGTAACGGTTAGTAAAAAGAAAATTCACACAGCCACAGTACTAGTAACATTGAAGGTATGAACAATTGCTTAAACGTCAATACCATACTTTACTGTCAAATGCCAAACCACAACTGTCTGTAGGAGATCAGCCCAGTAACAGTTTTCTAACCGACCCGCTCCCACGACTCAGAGCCGACGTTGTTCCAACACGAAGCCAGGGGCGCTCCAGAATCACCAGGGCGCACAGTGCAGACCTCCACAATCGAAACGAACAAGACTGCCCATCAGAATAACGACACTCAGGTGGGGGCTGACACCAGCCAATGCTGGGACAACCATAAGAAACATCAGACACAATCCACAATTCAAAACAAAGTTCAGGAGAAAAACACCCTACTCTCGACGAACTTCTCTTCAAAATGCACATAACAGACTATTGCATTACCAACGAAACCTGGGGCACCAACATTCACAAGGTGTACAGCAGAGCCCGGCACGTAAGGACACCTAGAATTAAAGCCTTCCGGCGCTCGTAACAGGTCTAGCAGGACAGCACTTACACTCGGGAGCAGAGGAAAGAACTTGCTTGACTAGGTGACACACGCGGCACAGCACGCCGTCGCCCACATCAAGTACTCATCTCCAGCTACCTGTCCTGCTGCCCAAACATTCAGCTGCAAAATACTTCAGGAGCAAACAGCGACTCCGCCTCTAGGACGCTAAGTTGTGCGCTCACGCCGGCCCGCACGACTGTAACAACATAACCACAGCTGCCCAGGCTACGAACTCGTTGGACGCCAAGCTGTTACTCCATCGCTCCACGCTCGAGGCGGCCCACAAGTCCGTGACAACACCTCCGGAGGAACCCAGGCGCCAAGCACTATTCGAATGCCAATCCGTCACTGACTTCGCGTGCGTCACACGCCTCCAGCTAGCTATCGGCCAGCGATGGCACATCGGAAACAACTTCCTTGTGGCAGATCGAAGCGCCGGATAAGGGAAATCTCATCACTACTATCGATATAGACTCCTCAAACGTGCGAGCGTCGTAACAGCCTTAATATCTGTCGATTTATTTCGCCAGTGGTTGGGCGTTCTGTTTTTATATTGCCTATGTTTTGTTTTGAATATTTGGAGTACTGAGATAAGATGTTTGCCTGTTATTGCTGGTTTGAACTTGCTCGGAAACTTGTGTATGTGTGACTACAGTAATTTTTGCTGGTTCATCCCATAGTTCTTTTTTGTTGTCGATTAGGCCACTTTTATCACCACTGTTTTATAGAAGTATAACCTGCTGTATTAAATCTTTCAGAGATTTTCAGAGACTTCTAGACACTGAGTCCGTGTCGTAGATTTTATACTTATCTTCTTTAATCAAATTTATTATTTGTACTATAGTATTGGGGATTGACAGGCAGATTGGAGAACTTGGACTTCGCAGATGGCCTGTGTTTGCTAGACAGCCGTTACAAGGATATGAAAGCAAAGCTGAATGATTTAAACATCGAAGCATCAGAGGTGGCAAGAAAAATGGAAAGAAAACAAGGAGATGAGCTGTAAAAATTTAAATGAACCTCTAATTAGTTTTTAGAAAACCAAGATATCGATCAAGTCAAGCAGGTTTGATACCTGGGCAGTATACTCATCTCGGGGGAACTATCGAACATATAGGAAACAGAATAAATACGGCTACAGGGGGCATTTGCAATGTTAACATCAATTTAGAAATCAAGCGAAGTTACCATCTTTACAAAATTACGCAATACAAATGTCAAGTCGGTACTGTTCTATGGGTACGAATCATGGTAAACTATGAAACAGATGATTAGTACACTTCAAACGCTCGTGAGTAGAAGTTTGAGGAATGTCTTGAGGATATGGTGGCCACAAGACGAAGAACTATGGAGAAGTACCCACCAAATACCCATTGATATTGAGATACGCCGTAGGAAATGGGAGTGGATTTTGTCTACATTACGGCGTTCTAAACACAACGTGACAAGACAAGCCATAGAATGAAACCCACAAGACAGCAGCAGAAGAGGCAGATCATGGAATACATGGAGGAGGAGTGTAATAGCAGAAGGGACCGAGAAAGGAGAGAAGGCCTGGATTGAGATCAACACAGTGGCACAGAACAGAGTCTGGTGGCGGAAGTTCATTGATGCACTATTTTCTACTTCGGAGATACAGGAAATTGTAATTAACGTTTTTTATTATTTTAAAAGCCGTTTAGAAAATATAATCGAAAGCAGATAATATAAACTGCCGGTTGTTGCAGATTGTGATCTTTCGACGACTGTGTTGCTTTCGGAGGGGATGTGCCTTAGCTCGGTGGTGGAGCTGGAGGGTAGATGGGGCGGCGCGTGAGCATTGTGAAGGCTGCGAGGGCCTAAACGGTGTCACGCTGGATCTGCGTTTTGACTGGAATGGCTACGAGCTCTTGTTGAAAGTGGCCCAGTCTTGTTTGGAACCAGAGATAACAGCCAATTGCTTGGATGGTTATCGTTAGACAACTAGAGTCCAAGATGGAAATGCTGGCTAAGTAGAAGGTGGTTGTACGTTGTCAAATGTATTACGCTGTGAGATATGTAGTACGTTGCATGGTGTTCGTTCACGTTTCAAAGAAGATTTTAAAGGTAGTCTTATTTTCTGCTTAATTTAGTGCTGTACTGTACTGAAAGTTATTGTACGCCGACAAATTTTCGTGTCGTCAGCTGCGTGTACGTCTCATGGTGCGCTTTATGTTCAAAAGAAACTTTTAAAAGTAGTTTGATGAGGAGTAAAAAAAGTGCTGTTTAAACTGAAGGTTACTGTAATCTGAAACACGTTTAAAGTTGTACAGTAATTTTAGTTGTGTTTTGTGCCTCCGAAAAACTCTTTAAAATGGTTATGATGCTTCACAAGGAGGTGATGTTATCGTGAGAAATTTTAGTACCATGATATGTATTAGAAGCAGCTGACGACATCACTGCTTAAATTAACGGGTACAGGACTATCAGTGTGTGGTGTCAATGAGTGACATCAGGGAACGGAGTCACGTGATGATTCAGGCTAAGAACATGATAAATGGTTCCTTGTATTAAGTGTATGCTAATTCTTAGGAGCATATAGTAGTGGCTATTGAGAGAAATTCACAGGGCAGGGCATTATAAGATTGAGAACTCTGCCATGTGGCCTCGGCGGAGCGGCCGAGCGCATTGACGCGCTGTGCTACGATACGCGACGCCGTTCCCCGTCGGAGGTTCGAATCGCCTCCGCAGGCATGGATGTTTGTGCAGTCTTTAGTATAAGGTAGTTCATAGTTTGGAAGTTTAGGGACTGATGACCCCGCAGTTACATCCCATAAGGTTTACAAACATTTGATCTGCCATATAAGCCGTTTATGTTCGACTTCTGAAATAATGCACGATGTCCCTTTCGTATGACATTTCACACAGATCTGCCTATGCGTGACTGTACTTTTACCAGTAGGAGAGATACGCATGCTACTGTCTTCTTTTCCTAAAATTACTGGATCTCGGAACTTATATTAGTTATTTTCAGTTCTCCCAAAAGTGAGAGATGACAGTTTGGGTAGTGTTTAAAAATTGAAGAAAAAGAAGTATTATAACAGCTTGCTATTGTACAAGACATCCGTGAAGGAGATAGCTATCCCAAGGTGTCACGTGTACCAGACTGTAGTATTAACCATGTAGTATTTGTAGTGCGTGTTTGGAAACAGAGGAACTAAATATTTGTGTATTATTTTCATGTACTGAAAACTTGGCTCCTGGTTAAGAGGGCAAATGCCTACCTTCAAGGGTTTTTGTTTTGATTAAATGGAATATCTTTCTGTAAAAGAAGATGGAAATGTGTATATTAAAAATCTTTTGAGTTCGGTTAGGTAATTGCCCTGGATTTTTTTAGTTATAATAATGATTGTTGTAATTTTCACTTTGACTTCTGATGACTGCAAAATATCTGTGTAATTTTTTGGTATTTCTTTGTAAATGGTTCTTCAAATAAAGACAATTTATGAAATTGTACTAATTTATGTTTTCTGGAACAATAAAATTGTGAAAGCCAAGCGGCCTTTCTGTTGTCCAGTGCTTCCTTTTATGTAAATGTTCGATATAATCTGTGTTTACTTATTTAACTAGTGATGTTGATACATTGCTCACAGAGATTTTTGAAATGTGCCAGCTTTTGGCACACTAGTTAACTGGAGGTCTAGCGTCATTTATAGAACCAACGACGGCGCTATTTCAGGAGCGTATACGTCTGCATAGGCATCCTTCAAATCACATATAGGTTTCTGGCACAGGCGGAGGAGAAATATATCCGTTGTAGTTGAACATCAGAAATATCACTTCGCATTTGGAGGAAATCGTTGGTGAATGAATATGCATAAGCAGACTTCGCCTCAAGAAAAGAAATCGGGTTTGAAATGATTTCCACACCACGTCTTTTATCATTTCCGTGACTATTCCCACAACTATTTTCACTTGTTCCTTGTAATTTAAGTCAGTTGTAATTTCTTGGGATTTAGATTGATCGTTGTGCAACGAATTTTCGACTGCATAATGTGTCATTATCATCAGGTTACTCTTGCTGACTGAGGTGCTGGACCGACGGGTGTGTATATATACAGCGTGAATCATCGAACTCTTGGGCCGCAAAAATTTCGGAAACGAAAAGTGCGATTGATGTGCGTTTTTAACAGGGATTGGTAGTCACGGGCTCGTACTTTTATCCAACAAACAGATTGTAATATTACATAGAAAGTTTATTTTTATGTAAACATACCGTGTTTAAATGGAACAATGGTTGTTTATATTTTGCACTGGACGTTTTGACACCTGCCGTGTATAAAGAATTTTGAATGACATTTTCATCACGTTTAGTTTGGCAGCTACAACCGTTCAATGTTTCGGGGGCGGAGGCTGCGATAGCGTAGCTAACTGGCCGAGTGGCTATCCCCTGAGGCACGGCGCAATGTCTCATGTCCACTAGCCAGTCAGTTACGCTGTCGTAGCCTCTGCCCCCAAAACTTTGCATGGTTGTAGCTGCCGAACAAACGTAATAACAATGTAATTCAAAATTCTTTGTACACACTTGGTGTCACAAATTTGAGTGCATGATATAAACAACCATTGTTCCATTTAAAAAAAAATGTATCTTTGCATAAAAATACACTTTCTAGCTATTTTTACAATCTATTTATTGCCTCACAATACGAGTCCTCAACTACCAATCCATTCTGTGAAAACCCCCACATCAATCCCACTTTCCGTTTCCGCAATCTTTGCGGTGCAAGTGTCAGGTGATTCATCCTGTAGGCTATACCTGCACATCCCCGTCCACTGACCACGTGTGGGGGCAGCTGCATGCTGCTTTCTCTGGACTTAGTGGAGGACCTCAGTTTGCGCTCTGCCTTCGTAGTTTTCGGTGTTTTGCATACGCTGTTTTTTAAGAAATTTTAGTGCCGGATTCCCACGCTTGGCTCAGCTGAAATCCACTGTCCCTGTTTTTGAGATTCTCTCGTAGCCTATTCTCGATGGCCATCTTGTATACACAGTCCCAGTAGCGAGATGTGTTTGTAGAATCTCCGTGTTTTCATACTTCACCTTGTGTTTGGTTTACAAGCAGTGTTCAGCAATTGCTGATTTAGTGGCAACACCGACCTCCAAGAGCCCACAAAATCAGCTCGACTTCCACCCATTCTGCCGGCACATGGCTGTCACAATAGACCTGTGCCTTTCGTGGCGCATCGTCCTCTAATACCGCATTCAGTTACGAAAACATCCACTTGCTTTACCTATTTCTAACGGCTCCGTACACACAAGACGTTTTCTTTTCCGTGCTTCTATTCCAAAGCCCTTCTCGAAATAAATGTTTCATTAGACTCGTTGCATAATTATTATTGAAAAAATGGTGGTTCCATTTTCGTACTCATCTGTTTATTCAACGCCAAGATATAACGTTACTTCGTTACTGCGATCAGGAGCTGCATTAACGATTCAAGCGTCCCGAGCAAGTCGCTCACTTAACGCCCTTTTCGATATAAACGCCGAACCTGGAAGTGCAACAGGGTATTTGACTCTTTTCTAGAGATCATTTAATGTTTAATTATCTCATATTATGCCCGAGAGTTGGATTTTTCCTCCTGAATTTAAGCAATTTATAAAAAAGAAAAATCTGAAAAGACATCCAAATGATTTGAAAAACCCCAAGACGCTCCAGTTGGGTCTTGTGTTACGGTGACGTCACTATCCATGATGCTGCTGAAATTGTAACATTCATTGTAGCAGCGATACGTTGTCTGGGCCTTCAGGTTTTCGAAAATTGTCGAACATATCACATAGTACCGCACTTTACAGATATGTATCTACAACAGATACAGATAATTAGTTTTTGCATGTTAGAAACAACGAGGAGGTATGTAAAATGTTGTCAAAACACTCTTGTAGATCCCGAAGATTATAGGGATCGCTTCATACGTTCATTTCTGTGAGGATCATTTCGATATTGTCTGATGCCTCCCTGCAGGCGTGCAGCCCATAGTAGCTAGCTCTCTACAAAATGGTTTAAATTTTGTGACGTAAGCTTTACAGCTGAGTTGTAACCTTTATTATGTGACTTGTTTTAATTTAAAGTTTCTGATGAAGGGAATCTTATTTATTACCGAAACCGGGTTAAATAATTTTAATTTTGCGGCCGAGGGCTGCAATTTTTATCCTTTGCCTTTGCTGACCATAGCAGCTAAGTTCAAATTTTATGATACTGTATTAGTTCACTATTAATTATTGTGCTCTGCAACTGCAGTCATTTGAAGTCTTATTATGTATATATTAGTAAGCTTTTTTTACATTTGCAAGACAGTTGATTACGATATAAAAATCACCTATCAGTAGAATAGAAAAGAAAATAAGAACTAAAAGATAAAAATGTTTTTCGTATCTACCAGAAAATTAGAATACTGTCACAGCCATGACACGAGTTTCATTGACTTTTACTTAGCTATAACATGACCCCTGCCTCAGATGATGATGATTATTATTATTATTATTATTTTGTACAGCTTATGGGACTTCACTACGGCGTCATCAGTCACTAAACTTACAAACTACTTATGAACTATTTACGAACTAGGACGGCACAAATATCCATGCCCGATGGGGGATTCGAACCCCCGACCGTAGTGGCCGTGCAGACCGTGACTGGAGCGCCTCAGTCTCCTCGGCCACAGCGGCCGGCCTCAGATTATTACTGAGAGTAACGGACCGGGGGAGGGGGGGGGGGGGGAGTAAATCGTTGCGCTGGCAAAACATGCAGTGTAACAAACATTGTGTGTTGCTGTATTATTCCAGTGCGTTAGGGAAGTATTCCCCGTGAATATAGTCCAGGCGCTGCGTGTTCTGTTAATTGCTGTAGATGAGTCATTATGTGGAAATATTCGATGTAAATCCATTTCTATTAATTACATCATAACGTAATGCGTTGTTCGCCGTTGGTATTTACCTTCATTCGGACTGACAGCTGGTTTCTGTGTTACACGATAGGTGGCGACGTCAAGCAAACTCGCGTGAAACAGGGATGGATGCAAGCAATAGGAAGATAGCATTCGTCACGTAATTTGGTAGAGATTTCTAAAAAATTCTGATCGTACGTATACTAGCGACGAAACACAATCAATATCTCCATTACACGATAGAAATGATGACAACAGTTCTACTAAGGCAGAATCATTGCTGAACACATTTCCGAAATTCCTTAGCTGCAGAAGACGAAACAAACTCCAGACGTCGTATCAAGAACAGTTGCCAGCATGCGTAATTTAGAAGTAGATACCCCTGAAGTGTTAAAGCAACATAAATAACAAAAGTAAGTCCCCCGGTCCCGAATGTATACCAGTTAGGTTCCTTACAGAGTATGCTGATGCAATAGCCCCATAGCTAGCAATCATGTACAAGCACTCGCTCGGCGAAAGTCCCGTACCGAAAGACTTGAAAGTAGCACAGGTTACTGCAATATTCAAGAGAAACAATAGAAGTGATCCTAAGATTTACAGGCATGTATCATTGACGTCGGTTTATAGCAGGATTTTAGAACGCACACTTCCCTCAAATATTATGAACACATGGTCAATATGGATTCAGAAAGTATCAAATTGCGTGCTTATGGAATATGGCCACAATTGTGCAGTTGGATTCGTGATTTCCTGTCAGAAAGGACACAGTAAATTAAAACTGACAGTAACTCTTCGCCTAGAACAGAAGTGATATCTGTCGGTCCCCATGGAAGTGTTTTAGGGCTTGTAAAGTTACTTATTTTTATAAGCGATTTGGGAGACAATCAGAGTAGCTCTCTTAGACAGTTCGCGGTGATGCTTTCATGTATCGGTTAGTGTAGTTGCCAAAAGATCAAAAGCAACTCCAAATGATTTAGATAATATATCTACATGGTGCAAAAATTGGCAATTGACCCTTAGTAATGCTAGATGTTAGGTCATCCATATGACCACGAAAAGAAATCCGTTACACTTCAGCTATACCTACGAATAACAATTACGAACTACTTAAATGGAAAGAATATATAGATAATGTTGTAGGGAAGGGGAAACCAATGACTACGTTTCATTGACAGAACGCTTAGAAGATAAAAAATGTCTACTAAAGAAAATATCTACACTACATTTGTGTTTCCTATTGTGATTGCTGGACGTTGTGGGATCTATACCAGATGGGACTGACTGAAAATTTAGAGAAAGTTCAGACAAAAACAACACGTTTATTAATAACGCGATATAGGGGAGAGACTGGCACGGAAATGATTCACGCGTTGGGGTGGAAATAATTTTTTTATTTTTATTTTATTTTATTTTTTTTTTATTTTTTATTTTTTTTTTTTTTTTTTTTTAATGTGTTATTGGTTGCGGCGAGATCTATTTGTGAAATTTCTTTCGCTAACTTTCTCTTCCGAATGCGAACATATTTTGTTATAACCCACCTACACAGGCAGACGTAATCATCATAATAAAATAAGAGAAATCTGATCGAAAAACAGAAAAGTTTAGGTGTTACTTCTTTCCGTGAACTATTTGATAACGGAATTATAGATGAATGCGATGAAAGTGGTTGGATGAACCCTTGGACATGTACTTGAATGTCACTTGCAGAATATACATGCAGCTAGCTGTAGATGTAGACCACTTTTGTCTTGAGTTACCATGAATTCAGCACGCATTAGTCAGATTAGCGACGGATGTGAAATGGGGCGGAATAATGTTTTAATTCCGCAAAATGAGTGATTGTAAATTGTAACTGTGACGTTCCAGTGAAGTTTTTTTTCCTTGTTCTAGACAGGCCTTGGCGCCACTGGAACCTGGCGCCCAACCACCCCCCTTCCCCCCCTCCCCTTCCCTCCCCCCCCCCCCAACCAGATTGTCGCGCACTAAAGCCAGCGCTCACTGCGATACTTCAACTTCCATTGCTGACAATACGGTAGATCTCGCACCTATCCTACCGCTAGATCATTATCACGCTAGAACTGCAACTGTCGAGGCGGTTTGTCGTCTAACACCCCGTTAACAAGTGAAACTACTGCTTCCTTTCATCACTTTGTGTACATCTATGGCAATTCCATTTGGAATACAAGCAGAAACATAATAGCCGTGCGCACCAAGGCGCCCAGCTATGGTGCGCACGGTCTCTTGCCATCGTGGATTCGAGTCTTCGAGTGCTCCCTCGGGTACGGGTGTTTGTGTTGTCCTTAGCATACATTGTTAGTGTATGTAGTTGCTAATCACATGGACTGATGACAACGCAGTTAAGTCAGATTTACAAACAAACATTTTGAACAATACATGTTTCATTGGCCTTTTGTATAATTAGTATTATCAGTTTTTCAATTTATGTGTTCGCTTATTTACATATTAACATCATTTCCCTGCACTTATACCTCCGAAACAACTTAGTTCAGTGGCCAAATTCACGCAGCTTTCAACGTGTTTCAGGACCGACCCGCAGAAAAGCGGTATACTACCTTATATTTTGCGCGGTGAAGGAATTACACGCATGTTGGTTATTACACGCAGACTGAATTTTCGCAGTTTGAATGGCACAGGCCTTGCCTAGTTGGTGCAGCAAAAAAAAATCTTCAAATTTTTGTTAAGCTTATGGGACTTAACTGCGGGGTTAGAAGTCCTAAACTTACAAAGTACTTATGAACTACCTTATACAAAAGACAGCATAAACATCCACGCCCGAGAGGGGATCGAACCCCCGACGGGGAACGACCTCGCGCTCGTAGCATAGCGCCTCAATGCGCTCGGCTGCTCCGCGGGGCTTGGTGCTGCACCCTGTTGGCAGTAGTAATATCAACAAAGCAACACACGCCGTGGATTTCCCTGTGGCAGTGTTGGAGCAGTCACTTATTGTTTATTGCGTTTGGCGTTAGCCCTTGATGCAACCAGTCAGTTAAATACAGATTTGTCCAGGTATTTGAATTAGGAAATTAATTACAGGGGACTACATATAATAAAAGAAAAGCACAGATAGCAAAATCGACCCCAGAGAACCTTCGTAAGGCTGTGGATGCCATATGTTCGGGAAGAAAAAAAAAGAAAAGTATCAAGAGCTTTTAGAATTCATGAAGTTACTTTGCGTACAAGAATTTCAGCGAAAAATGTTGAGAGTTCAAAACTAGGAAGAAACCCGTCATTTACGACTATGGCAAAGCTGTTCTGTGGCATTACATCAATCCAACTACGAAAGACTGCATTTGAGTGTGGAGGCGCTAACAGATAGCAAGTCATATAGGTTAGTTATAAAGGATTGGCCAGCTCTATTTTAAAACGAAACCTAGTTATTAGTCTGGAAAAACTTGGAGCAATTGGCATTAATAGACGAGGTTAATGAATATTCGCAAATTAAACAAAAATAATAATAAATGTTACAAGCTTCCTTGGGTTTTATTTGCGGACGGAGAAGTTAGTACTGCTTCCTCCCACAAATCCCATAAAACCTCCACATCCTTGCGGAGGCTGTTGCGTAGCAGTGTGCGTTTGTACCGCCCTACAGTACGCACGAGGTGCAGTAGCTGCTGTGCAAGACTTTATGGAAAGCATAGAGTTCTGACTAACCTGTTGTCTTCTATAGTTGTGTCCTCAGCGCAGAAGACAGCACACAGGTCATTGGTTCTTCTTCAGCATACAAGTGAGGTTAAAATACGTTCGTTAGGATGGAAGCATAAGAAGCGACTTGCGAGATTTTTAATTGTCAGGGATGCCATTTATTACGTCTAGATTCAGAATAATAAAATATGAACAACTATTGTTAATACGACACGGCCTATGCCGTGTCTCATTTGAGACCTCGACTGTTATCACATTTACACAAAACCTTACACATGACCGGCGCGGTCAGGCGCGTATAGTGGTCACCTCGAGACTGAAACTGCGGCGCGTGGCGAAAGGGCACCTGACGCTCTATTTAGCGCCAAAACATGGCCGTCGTGTGGCTTCAGCAAAATCGCTCCTCTCTTGTTACAATAAGAGAAGACACCGAAAACTTTTTAAACTGTCAAAACCTAGCCTGTCCTTGAGAGATATTTCTCAGCTCTGAATAATCAATATTTAATATATAAGAAACTAAACTAATTTCAAAAGAAATCACGTGACGTGAAATGCAGTAGTTAATGTGAAGCGGGCTTTCCCATGGAAACCAGGACCTACTGCTCCCCACCCTACATTTCAACATATACTGCATTTCTGTCTTTCTTCCGCATTTAAGATACGTACGATAATAGCAAAGAAACGACCAGCGGCCAGAAATATGAAGTGGTCAAAGGCCAGGAAATTCACAATATGTACGTAACAACGGGACTGCGGCACGTCAATCACGGTGTGCACGGCCACTATGGTCGGGGGTTCGAATCCAACCTCTGGCATGGATATTTGTGCCGTCCATAGTGTTAGCTAGATCATAAGTAGTTTGTAAGTTTAGGGACTGATGAACCCGCCGTTAACTCCCATAAGGTATATAAACATTTGATTCGATTTGAATAAACGAATTAAAATAACGTTTGTAAATGCGACATAAAGTCACTGAGGAGGCAGGCGACCATGATGAAATGATTAGGTAGTACTGCTATGAAGCTGGTTAGGTCGGAAATTCTTTATCATTGGTTACACAACACGTAAAGCGAGCCCTCAAAAATGACGCGTTTCGGAATTACCATCATCAGATTAGCATCTCTTCTGGGCCATGTGCACACGTGAACAGATGAATAGATGGAAGATCTTCTTCAATATACATACAAAAACAGACTTGAAAGGAGTACGCAAAATAATTTTCACTTAATTTTAGCCTGTCATACAGCCTTGAGCAATGTTTTATTACAAAAATGTAAGCTACAATTCCATAGAAAACAAATTTATATAATATTTTGTACCATTTCACTAATCGATATACCATACTGTACTTATTTTCATATCTTTGCTGTAAACCATTGACATTGTTTCATATTTGGAGTATGTCTTGTACTCTCACAGTTGTTGCGTTGAAAGAGTCGGTGTGTCATCTTCGTGCAGGAGAGTTGATGTCTGATTATGGTAGAGTTGTAGTCGTGAAACTGTCGGGTTAGTCTGTCTGTGTGTTAGACTCGAAAAGTAAAAATTCAGTTTTGAAGAGTCGCAGCCAAGTCTGCAGATTGAAATTTTTGTATGGAAATTAATCTGTCTCAAATAAGGAAAAATGTACTTTTCTATCGTTATGTATGGTAGCCTGTATGTAGCCTATATTTTAGTTAGTGTTTGTCTTTTTGCTAATGAATACTGTTTAATTCAGCTCGCATTTATCATTTATCTCTGAGTCATTTTACCAGTTCCTCGTTCCTTTCACCAATTTGAATTGCTATCCGTTCTGATCATTGTTTCTTATGATAGTGTTGCATAATTATTGTGTTTGTAAATTTGTATGCTAATTAGAACAGTTCAGTGTAGGCATTTTGTGTTGATCAGTTGGACTATTAATGAGAGCAGGAAGTAGTTTGTTCATAATTGCAGTAAAGATCATAGAGATTTTCTCAGTCTCAATGAAAGTTCAGATTATTAAGTTAGTTAATGTTAGTAACAGTTAAAGTGATTTGTCTGATCAGAAGAGAAGTAGATCACGTAAAGAGATGAGAAATATTTGCAGTATGTGATACTTGAAATCTTTACCAGATTTGTAGAACATTTTTTATTACATCGAATTTGTATGGTAATTGTTGTACAGATAGGCACATTATCAAGTGCAGTGATTTTGATATCCAATTAATATCAAATATCCTTGTTTGGCATCCTGTTAATTCAAGTAGCAAAATTATCACTGTTGTAGCACTTTCTGCTGGCTCTCGCAGTCGAATTATACATGTATAGTCTGGATGCTGGTATATGGTGCACGCTAACAGTTCTGAACTTTGCATTTGCTCACGTTGTTTCTCACACACGAGATTAATGTGTAGACCAATTAAGAGTTTAATTACTGTTAACTTATTAACAACAGTACAATTTAATGTGTTATCCGTTGCGCATCAAACTAAACCACATTTACGTAAGATCATTGCATCCCATGTCAGTTGCAATTTGTTCTAACAGGGCATTGCTTAGTCAAATTATTTTGTTACCAAAACCACAACAGAACATTTATTTGGGAATTTTAGCGGGGACGGTCTCTTAACAAAAACAGACACGCTCGCCCCAGAAACACATACTACTTTTCATTACAAACAAACACACACTACTTTTAGACTACCTATGTATGTTGAAGAACATCTTCCATCTGTTCACGTGTGCACATGGCACGGAAGAGATGCTAATATGACGATGGTAATTCTGAAACGCGTCATTTTTGAGGGCACGCTGTACATGAAGTGTGACCAATAAAAAAGAATTTGCGACGTAACCAGCTTCATAGCAGTAATACCTAATCAAAATAACGTTTGTTTGCTTGATACCCAGTACCACGCGTACAATTACCCTAAGTGGTAGGGAATACAACGTATTTGCCCCTTTTTTTTAATTTCATGTTTAAAATTAAGATACTGATTGTATCTGTTCCGTCGACTGGGATATGTGAAGTAATGTCTATTCTATGTTATGTATTTGTTTTTGTAGGTTTAAATGACGTAAGAAACCGTTTACATCGATTTTTCATTAGGTGCGTGTATTATCACCCCCCACCCCCACCACACCTCCACCAACCCCCGTTCCCGTAGTCGGTTACCGCGGCTCTAGCAGAAGGCTCCTAGAAGCCGTTCCGAAAGAGCGAGTTTGCACCGCCGCGCCGCCTTACACCGGATACCGGCGGCGGAAATTTCGCAACACGGACCGTTTGGGCCGCGCAGTTGCTCAGTCGATTTCCGCAGCGCGCACTGCGGGAACCACCGCCACTGCAGCCGCTGCACGGCTTCCCGCGCTCTGTCGCCGACCGATTGTCAGCCGCCGAGGGACGCCCGGGGATACCCGAGTGCCGCATTCAGTGGTGCCGCGCGACCAGCACGCAGCACGGCACAAAAAGGTACACTCCAGTGGCCACTCTCTGCAACTGCCAGATTCCGACACACTAAGCGAACACGACTCCGGAAAAATCCTTACATACGACACAAGACCACTGCATGTCAAAATACAGCCACGAACAACAACAGTCACAATCATGAAACAGTTAACCCTTAAATGCATGATTTTTTTAATTGAAAAAAAAATCTTATTTTCCTGTTTTCTAAGCTGCAAAAACAAAGTGAAAAATATTTTTTAAATTCCTAAGTTGCTTTTTCCAAAAAAGCACATATACAACATACAGAAAGTTGTTACATAATTTTCAAAATTGGATAGTATAAAAATAGTTTTTGTGCTCTTTATGGTTCTTCATACCTGTCTTAATTGGTGTGATTTTTCCTCCTTCCAAAACTGTCTCGTTATATGGAAAACAAAACGTCAAAATCTCTAATATCTGCCGTTTTCTCCATACACAGGCAAAGATGTTAACAGACGTTCACACTGCAGCCACCCTTGACACAACAAACACCACAGAAACTTTCTACAAACTCTGCTACATCTGTTAAACACGTGTTATTTCACAAAATTCCCACAAATAAACTTGAATAAACAATGTTAAAATCGATGTTGCAGATATGCAACACCATGCATTTAAGGGTTAAGGCCCCGATCTCAGCAGTGAAACCACTCACCAATAGTCACATGGGACGAAAATATTCGAGGAATATTATCCGGGCTCCTCCTCCCCAATGACATGTTGTGTATAATATAAGCACTGATGAATTACTCCTCTAGCTACATGAAAGCAAAAGTAAATCACGAGGGCTGGGGCAAAGTAATGGCAACTATTTTTTTTTTTTTTTTTTTTTTTTTTTTGACTTGCAGATGTCAGTTTTGCTCAATAGTATGACATATACAGACGAAAGGACAAGGTGTTAACTACATGTGTGGCCAATGAATAGCACTTTAATGTGGTAACACACTAACTTATTACGGTATTTTACAGCGAAATATGGCCTTCACGGTGCAAAGGAATGACAGCATTGAACACATACAGTTGACATGACTAACTTGCGATTAACCCTTTCGGTCCCACTGGCTACAAATGTGTACATAACTTCTACGGTGTCTAACATGGTTCTGAAGCAATTTTTCTAAATGGAAAGACATGTATACGACACCTGAGTGTTCAATCATTTCATCATGCACAATTACTGCCTCCTGCCCAAGCACTGAGCAGCAGTTTACGAACTTTAAAGAACACTGAAATTGTGCGTTATTTGTATTCCACTGTATAACTGAAAGTGGAAGTTGTTATTTTGCAATGTAGTTATTAAACGATGAGTTTATTTAGTACAACAGTTGGTACTACAAAATTAATTAATTTAGTCCGTAAAAAAGCCTTGTTTTTCAGTGTACGCAGTGTTGTAGTTTGAAAAGGGGTGAATATAATTGCATACATCTTGTTTCTAAAATCATTGAAAATTTGAATTAAGTGTATTACAGCATTAAAAATAATTTTCTTAGTAGAGAAAAAAATGAGGTCTGAAAGGGTTAAAGATCGTCATAGTAGTCCACTGCTACTTGTCACCAAACGCTGCCAACTATGTGGGAGGCGAGGAATACCATCTGCCTCAGCGTTTGCCGCATCATGTCTGAATCGAGTCACCTATTCGCGCACAGCATTAACAATGTCCTTTCGCTTTGCAAAGTACCTACCACGTAGTGGTTCTTTAATCTTTGAAAAGAGATCAAAGTGACAGGGCGAAATGTCGGGAGAGTACGCAGGGTGCTCTATACTTTTACATCATGAACACCATATTGTCCTAAATACTACCGTATCATTAGTATTTTACGATATTTCAGTGCTATACAATGGCCACTCATGTCGTTAACACCTTGTCCTTTCGTCTGTATATGTCACATTTTCCAACGGGACTGGTAACTACAAGGAAAAAAAAAAAAATAGTTGCCATGACGTTTGCATCATTACTCATATTTTCCCTACGTGAACCTACGATCAATATAGTCTGCATATCAAAACTGTATGTATCATACATTATGTCTGTGCTTGACATCATTCAAGCTGGGGGTGGGGCTCTACATAAACAGATGAGCCAAGATCGCTAATTTCAGATACCTTTATTGACAGGTATAAGACATAAAGATGCCTCCATAATATCTTTATTTTATTTACACTGATACAAAGTTACTAGTGTTTTATGATTTATTTTATCCATGATTTTGTAAAATCAAATAGAATCTTAATAGGGAATATCATCCATGACATCGTAAATAGAAAACATCTGAATTTTACAATAAGGCCACTATCAGAAAATCATTGTTTTACCTAGGTTTTTTAAGATTTGTTTTTATTACACTTAACTGTAGAATATAACATCGATTTTATAATTCACGTATCGATTATAAAAGATGTTATTGGTGTTTGTTTGTTTGTATATCCTCCAGACCTGAAAATGACAACATAGAATTGGCAAAGCCGCTAAATAAAGGAATTTGAAACTCGAGATTTTGTCTCCTCTCCTTAGGCAGATTCTCATTACAGATATGTATCATATTTAACAGGTGTACGTTGTCTTCTAGACATTTGTTCATTCTATGAACAAAATCAATACATTTTTAAATAAATACTTTACAGCAACCACCCAAACTCAAATTCCTATTACAATGATTATGTTTCAGATATTATGTATCGTCAGTACCTTGTGAGTCTCAAGTGTACACCATTTATAAAACTAAAACGTAATGTATTACGATTTACAAAGAGTACCAAAATAAAAATAAAACTGATAACACCACTATATTTATTATAAAATATTCATCTGACGCTAAAATTTATGTATTCCATGTACACTAAATCAGCAGATATTTCTTATAACACTAAGTAGTATGTATCTAACGTATCATACAGAATACACCACAATCACCAGTAATTATATGAACAGACAATTTATGAATATCATTTAGTATTATGACACAAACTGAAACACAACAACACGTCCAAGTTCAGTAGTGGCTTGTTACCACAAAATGTTAGTAGAGCTTATGGGATTTAACTACGGGATCATCAGTCCCTAAACTTACAAACTAATTATGAAGTAGCTTATACCATCGGATCGTTCGAAGTGTGTAAGACAACGTTATCTATTCGTTTGTTTCTTCCGTTTCACCGTCAGTAGTTTTATATAAATGGAACTGACAAATTCAAATCTTTTAAGGAGGTAACTGCGTGGGCTGACTATGAATCCTGATGATAGGTGTATAAGGTGCATGAGACAGGCGAAATATTATCAGAATTCAAGATAAAATTATAATCCCGATTCCAAAGAAAGCAGGTGGAGACAAGTGTGACAATTAAATTTCCATCATTTTAATAAGTCATGGTTGAAAAAATATGAAAAGATTTATTTCCAAAAAATATATAAGTTGCTTGAAGCTGATCTCGTGGGGATGGGGGCGGGGAGTTCAGTTAGTATCTAGGAAAAATATAGGAACACGGGACGCAATACTCAAGACATATTTTATATTAAGGAAGGCAAACCTACATTTCCAACTTCTGTTGATTTGGAGAAAGCCTTTGACACCGTTGATAGTAATACACTCTTTCAAATTCTGGTTTCAGCAGGGGTAAAATGTAGTGAATGGAAGGCTATTTACAATTGTACAAAATCCAGACAGCTATTATTGTAGTTGAAGGCCGTGATAGAGAAGCGTTTGTAGGGAACGGAGTAAGACAAGCTTGGAGCCATTCTGCAAGGTTATTCACTCTGTACATGGAGCAAGCTGTGAAAAAGAAACATAAAGTTTTAAGTTTTCCCATGACATTGTATGTGAGACACAACAGAGGACCTGAAAGAGCAGTTTAACAGATGGACAGTGTCTTGAAAGAAGGATATAAGATGAACATTAACAGTAGCAAAACAAGGGTAATATAGTCTTAAGAAAATCAGGCGCTGCTGAAGGAATTATATTAGGTAACGAAACAATTGATTGATGAGTTCTGTTACTTGGAAAGTAAAATAACGTATGATGGTCGCAGTACGGAGGACATAAAGTGCTGAGTGGGACTACGAGAATAGCAGTTTTAACAAGAGGAATTCGTTAACAACGAATATCAATTTAAATGTGAGGAGGATTTTTTAAGGCATTTGTGTGAAGTGTAGCCTTATATGGGAGTCAATCATGGACGAAAATAGTTCAGAGAGGAAGAGGAGAGAGTTTGGTGGTTGCTTCTTTAGATTTTTAAATTGCAATGGTCATCGGTCCCGAGTATAGAGACTTTTGAAATGGTGTGCTACAGAGAAATGGTAAATTTTATGTTGGTAGATCGCGAAACTAATGAGGAGGTACTCATCAGAATTGGGGAGAAAAGGAATTTCTGACGTACCTTGTGTAAATGAAGGACTGTATTGGTAGGACACATAATAGGACATCAAGAAATCGCAAATTTAGAATTGGAGGGAGGTGTGCTGGGTAAAACTCGCAGAGGGACACGAAGAGCTGAATATAATAAGAATATTCAAATGGATGTGCATTGTCGTTTTATGGGTTTAAGATGCTTGCTCAGTATGTAGTAGGGTGGAAAGCAGCAGCAGACCAGTATCCGGTCTGAAGAACACAGTAACAGCTTCAATTGGAGCATACGTATTTTATTACTCAAAACTCCCTTAATTAGGCTTGTAGTGTTGAAGATAGGTGATATAAATGAAGTTGTAACTTTCGGAGTAATTTGTAGGATTTATTGTGTGAAAAATATATGTTGAAACTGTAATTGGTATTGACTGGCGCTCCGCAAGCGAAACAGATACATTCGTAAAAGCTAGTAGCAAGAAAGATCGAGATTAAGGAAAGAAAAGAGGTAAAAATGTGTTGAGTATAATAAACAAGTAGCCAAATGGACTATTAAACTGATATGCTCTAATCGAGCACATTGATAAGTTCATAAATTTCTTATAGATTTACCAAGTACTTGAATTTCATCCTTTCAAGTACCCTTTTCCTCTAAGTATCTGAAGTCACAAAAATTATTACTGTTAGTTTCAGTTACTTCCTCTATCAGTCTTGATTAATATTTCCTTAAAATTAATTTGTTTGTATTGGTCGTATTATGTTAAAAGCATATTTCTTGGAGCAAAATAAGTTATATATATTTTCCTCATTACAGCAGCATATGATGATTTTGAAGGCATAAATATTTACCTAGATGTTTTGTCACGTTTTCCTCTTATGTCGTACATACTGTTCTAACGTCACAGTATAATAAATATCGCAATAATTTTCTCAGAAATAGCTTAATTAATAACCGTAATTGTATGTACAGATTTTGAGATATCCATTACATATAGGTAAGTAATAAGGTGAGGGTAAGAGTCGAGATAAAAACACAGCTCATTCAAGGCCGTGTCCTCGTAAAAACGCGTCTTCCAAATCGACTCTTGTTTCTCCTTTCAGGGCATCAGATAACTCCTATTCATGGCAGATACCTTCATTGTACACTTTCCACTCATCCATCCTATCCTCTGTTTTAATAAATAAAAACATTTCTCACTTGCTTTTAATTATACCAATGGTTGCGTTGCCTTTTCCTTTCGGCGACTTACTATTTCCTTTCACATTTTACCGGAAATTGATGAATATCAGTGGAGGTGTAACATCAATCTTCATTGAAAATACAGTTACCGTATTGGGCTTCACCATCAGATTTCTTTTCTTTCGTAGTCAGTATATCAAGCTGAAATTTAGCCCACGTAATTGAAAATATATACATGTAGCTTAGCGTCCCTGAAATTATTGCACTCGTCCCTATTGACCACGTTGTCTACGGACCGTAAAATCTTTTATTAATTTCTTTCTTATTTGTTAACAGCTTTGTCATTAGGCCAGGACATAACTTCCACAAACATCCTGCAGAAAATTACTAATGTCTGTGAGCTTTTGTTTCGCGATTTGCAGTCGACAATTGTTTAGTGATGATTTTACCGGGACGAGTGGTTGGCATTATCGAAGATATGTCTGTGATTGATGGAGAGAACTCGAGCCCAAGGACAATTGAAGTTCCTCACCAATATTATGTTTCTGCCTGGGTTTCTTATAAAGGTCTTTCATTGGATTTCAGGAATCACGTATTCAAACGTCTTGAGGTTTTCGAAATGTCAGGAAGACTCTTAAACAAAACGTATGCTGAAAACTTTGAGGTGAAATCCAACAGCCAGTACCTGAACATGAAGCCACGAATGGTTCAGAAATCTACGATACTAAAACGTTTTCTTCAACTAGGATCCGTGAACCCATAACCTGTAGCCACATACCGTGTAGGGGCAACAAAAATTCAATATTTAATACTTCGAGTATTCATTGATTGATAAAAATATATAATTCAACATTTATTAACAATGAACATAAGTTAAAAGCTTAACATAATAAGACAATTTTAGATTAGAACACAGCGTCTTTTAAGAGACAGCGTAAAACGGCCGCTGGATTTTGAATAATATATTGAATAATATTTTTAATTACGTAATATTGCTGACAGTCTATCGCTAGGAATAAAGGTTTCCAATACAGTGCATAATAAATCGATGACTATAACAGAGTTAGATTCTATTCAACAAAAGGAATCCTTTGAATGCTGCATGGCTAAAACAATATATTTTCCTCTATTCATTCTTGTCTATTGCAGAATCTGATGTGAGTTGAAATGGGTTTAAAATCAACGAAAATTACATTCATTTGAGAATTAGTGGAAGTACTATCTGAACACTCAGCATTGGCCAGGTATTTATTTATTCCATGAGCTCGCAGTCTTCCCATCTCTTCCCATTTCTTCTTCTGCAATCTGGAATCTGAAATTACAATACCCTCTGTCATAAACAATACGAAATTTGAAGTAGACATACTTGTTTTCATGGCCAAGTGTGCAAAATTACTGTTGGGGTTGGAATAAACCTGAACGAGGTAAGAGTCAAGTTTCCTTCGCTAACCATCGTACGAAACCAGATGTAGACAATAATATTCCTCTTGCTTGAAAGACCGAGAGCGCACAATTTCATCAGCATATGAATAAAATTGTAAATGTGTACAAACTGCAAACAAACAAACTGTCACACACACACACACACACACACACACACACACACACACACATATATATATATATATATATATATATATATATATTTGTGTGTGTGTCTCAGTTTCCATTTTCTTGTGTTACTATCATGATGCATCAAAGCACCAAATCATTTTCGTATGGCTGGTTGCCTTTCGAAGGAATCGCAGGAATGGGATGTGAAACCTTCATCGATTTTTCAGCTTTTCTTGTGGGTTTTTCTAGTTCCGTTTAAACGGCCTGTGTATTGAGGCGAGCAAAAAAAAAATTGAATTAACCAGACCATTTCAGATTTTTAGCCGAACAAATATACGCCTATTCACTCTTCGAAATACAGATTTAGGTGTTCGCCAGGTATGTGATTTATCAAATAAAAGGATTACAGTTTTCTAGAAAGGAAATCAGACCAATATTAGTGGTAGTCGAAATGAAAACAATTTTTTTTTAAGAAAACAGCTTTGAAATCAAAGGAAAGAACGGAAAAACTATTAGAAGCGCTCCAAAAGTTGAGATGATGTCGACTAGGTACTAGAAACACTCTTTGTTATGTGAACGTTTTATAAAAGGACTGAAATTTTTACCACCGTGGTAATAAAATTTGTTTTTAAAATGAACGTATCAAATTCAATATTACTCAGATTTAATAAAACTTATAGGTGTAATATCTAATGAGGAAGAGACTATTCTCAAATAATTTCAGTATGCATTAGATGTGCTTATTCTCACGCCACTTACAAAATGTTCACATATCAGTTTTAGTTTCTTCATATAAGATTCCTTCGTCCATCAACGCTTCCTCGTTTCTTGGGGTGATCTCAAAGCTACGCTAAGAGCTTAATAATAGGTGGCTTCGGCAATATTGTGCAATACGGAATGAGCGATCAATATATTTTACAACAATATTGCCCAATACTTATGACTGTATAGAGACCGCTTAATTGACACCGTGCAACTTCGTTCAGTCCCTGTTTGAGAACGAGGAAACTTATAGAGTTCCAACGTACATAATTTCAAGTCACTACACTCTTCCTCGCTCACAGTCCACACAAAATGATGAAAGGAATAATATACCGCATGTTGCTCATGGAATCAGAACTTCAGCATTAAGAATAAGTAGTTTATTACTCCTTAACAGCAAGCTCCTTTCGCAACGCAGTTCGGGACCTGTTCTCATAAAAACGCACTTGAATGAAAAACTATCTTCAGCTTAATATAGAGAGCGAAGAACCCATTTTATATTTATTCTGTGTTCGACAGTCACACTACACACCGATTACCCTGTAACACAAACCACAACTTCAATCTGTTCTTAGCATTTACGCGTTTAAAAGATCCCTGAAGTTTTTTAACACATTGACATTTATAATCGGTTATTTTTTGGGGATTAAAGATTTTATAGGGGACATCATATGATGCGATTCGGTAAATCACACAAAACCTAAACCAGGTGGTCCAGACTAGATTTTGTATGCGCCTCATCCGAAGGAATGTGTCAGAAAACCTAGTATTTTAAGAATCCACTATCGTAAACTTATCTCACGCATCAAGCGAAACACTTTCAGAAGGTCGATTACATCGGTAGCTGCATACGCGCAAGCAATGTACAGCTGACAATAACTTCTCTCGATAGTGGTTGTAGTGTGGCAGCGCTAGTGTCTTTTTAGACAGATGTTTCACTACAGAGAAAAAATTACTACTACACATTATTCTGTGCGCAACGAGTTACGAAAGTCTGACCTCTCAGCGAAAGATAGATGAACATTCACTAAGTAATTCCTGTACCTAAAGCACGGGGGACGGGAAACCCGCAAAACTTGTGCGCAAGTAAAGTGGAAACAGTTTCTCTGACTTACGACACGCTGCGTAAAAGTCGATAAGTCGTTACTCGAAACTTCGAAGAGATTTCTTTCACGGCGCATACGCAAGACCCTAGGAAATCATTTCCCTACTAACAAAGTTGGTTTTATGTGCTGCAGCTCCTCATTGTTCCTGTGTAGTTTCCGACACAGCAACTTCCCAGATGATCTCCGTCTATGACCTGCCTCCACAAGACGAGATGGCCTCCACGAGGCTGTGTCCCATCATCACTGTGCTGTGAGTTTGCTGATTCGAACATTACTGGCGGAACAATTTTTCTCCGCCATTATTTTAGAGGTAAGATGAGGAGTGGTGGAATTGTAAAGTTCTTATTATCCAGACTATATGTCCTGTCCGCAGTGACACATTTACACGTGATACAAAATGGATTGTAGTTTGGATCTTCTAGAAACGTGAAGCACCGCGATACTTGTAATGCTATTACACTACCGTCACTTTTTGTAATATCCAATTGTCATACTACACGGCAATACTCTATACACTACCGAAATAAAATTTCCTGTACTGATAAAATATACTAAAGGAAAACTCATCGCTTACCATGGTGTCGGTGAGTCTTCATATGTTAATGTTCCTTCCTCGCTTTGTCATACACAACATGGAATGGTGCTTCCCATCAGCAAACAGGAAATCCTATTTGAGCGAGTGGTTAAACAACCCATTCTATTGAATGCCATGCAATAGACTCACGGTGCCATGGCACGGAGACACGCTAGTGCTTTCTTTTTGTCAAGAATGGAAGGAATGATATTATGGCTTTACGGGGGGTGGAATGGTCGTTTCGGAGAATTACCACAATAATTGACATGCTTGCGTCGTTTGTGCAACAATGCTCGTTACATTAGTCACCTGACGATTCTCACACGTGTCAACGAGGTTCTAGACGTCCACGCAGCGCAAACGTGACAAGGTCGTCGTATTGTAAGGGCAGCATTGGTAGATCATGTAGCTACCACAGTACAGATGATTTGTGAGCCCAGATGCGTCATCAAGAACGGTAAACAATCCATTACTAGTAACTACGGGGAAGCCCTGTCTCTTACCGTGTCTTCGTCATGTCAGTAGAATATTTCGCCCTTGCTAATCTACTAAAATCCTGACAGGGACGAACACTTTACTATGTGTTTCAGGATACGAGTTGGAATGAACAAACAAAATTGATCTGCCTCACCTTGCTACCTGTTATTCAGGGTGTGGATGACTAAGGAAGTAGTCATACATCCTTGTATAATGAAAGCGGGTGTTATTATTTGGTCTGCATCTGTTTTACCATACGTAACATCTCTCACTCACTGCGTCCCATACTCGAAGTATGTGTCTTATACTGACAGGGGCAAATACGAAGTCCAAGATCGCGAGTATAAAGTAATTAAAATAAAATATTATTTTGGCCCAAAAAATAACGACACTAACAAATATAAATCCACCATACCCACATGAACCACAAACAGTGCCGAGGTGGGCTTGCTTGCGTATCTGAACAATACAGATACCTGTATCTTGGTGCAACAACAGCGAGAGGGTGTCTATGGAGAGGCCAGGGAAACGTGTGGTTCCTGAAAGGGACAACAGTCTTTTCAGTAGTTACAGGGGCAACAGTCTGGATACCTGGCCGTGCACCATGAGTTACTGTGACTTGGCCATACAGTTACTTTTCCCGAGGTTATGCAGCTGTACTATATGAATGTGATTGCATTCACTCGAGTAAACTATTCCAGACGTAAAATAGTCGCCCATACAAATCTGCGGGGACTACTTAATAAGATTTTGTCATCAGGAAAGACAAATCGTACCGTAGAATGTTAGATCCGTTAATCGGGTAGGAATGTTAGAAAATTCGAAATGGAAAATGGATAGGTTAAACTTATGTATAATATTCACAGAATATACGACATCAACTGCGATTGGGCAAAGCTGAAAATGTGTACCCAGCCGGGATTCTAACACGAGTCTCCTGCTTTGTAGGCAGTTGCGCTGACCCCTACACCACTCGGGACACAGTGATCACCGCCCCTGCAAGGACTATCTAAGGACGCCTCCCGTCAGATACAAGTTCCCAGGGAAGGGTGGGCGAGTTTGAAGCCCTTACTCTTACGGGAATTAGTTCAGTTTGAGTACTGTGGGCAGGGCGAAGCTGGGATTTTGTATCTGACTGGAGGTGTGCTTAGGTAGTCCTTTCAGGTGCGGCGATCACTGTGTCCCTAGTGGTGTAGGGTTCAGCGCAACTGCCTAGAAAGCAGGAGACCCGGGTTCGAATCCCGGCTGGGTACACAGTTTCAGCTTTGCCCAATCGCAGTTGATGTATATTCTGTGAATATTAAATAATAACAACTGCAGGATCAGAAGTGACGTCTGTTCTTTCGAAATAGACGCCACATGTATATATAAACTTAGGTATGTTGGGGATTAGTGAAATTTCGTGGTAGGATGAATAGGATTTTTGGTCAGATGAGTACAGTATTATGAATAGAAAACCAGTTGGAGGTATTACTGCAGCATGTCTAATAATGACGACGAAAATAGATTATTTACAACTTGTATCAAATCAGACAGCAGTTATAAGAGACGAAGTGCATGAAAGGTCCGCATTGGTTGGGAATGGAGTAAGGTAGGTTGTAGACTTCCATAATTTTATACAATCTGTACATTGAGCAAGCTATGAAGGAATGAAAGGAGAAATGCCTGTAAGAGCAGCGTGGTCGCTAGAGACGAAGATCACATTCGGATTTTTGGTTAAGGATAGGGAAGGAAGTCGGCCGTGCCTTTTGAAAGTTATACCAAGGAGAGGATTCGAACCTTCGACAGGGAACGGCCTCGCGCATCGGAGCATAGCGCCTCAGTAAGCTCGGCCACTCCGCCGCGGCCGGATTTCGGGAAGTCACTTAGGTGGATTTGAACCACCATCCTCCCGAATGTGAGTCAGTGCGTGCCACTGTGCCACCTCGCTCGCTGATGGTGAAAGAGATAAAGTTAGATTAGATAACGAAACAATCAAGATGGTAGATGAGTTTTGTTACTTTTGTTGTAAAACGACTTGATGGTCGCAGTACAGAAGAAACGAAATGCAGAATGACAATGGGAATAAAAGCGATTTGGAAACAGATAAATTTGTTAAGGAAATAAATTTTAGGAGTTATTTTCTGAAGGCATTTGTTTGGAGTTTTGGAGTGAAACGGACGATAAATAGTTGATACAGGAAGAGAATAGAGGCATTTTAATTGTTGTACTACAGAAGAGTGCTCAAGATTAGTTGGGTGAATCGCGTAATTAATGATGAGGTAATGAACATAAGTGTGGAGAAAAGGAATTTATGACGTACCGTAATTGAAAGAAGGAACAGATTGTTAGGGCATATTCTTAGACACCATTTGAGAGAAGTGGGTGGGATAAGCGTATTCAGATCGATGTGGGATGCCGTTCTTATGAGGAACTAAAGCAGCTTGCTGGCGATTACGGTGAAGAGCTGCATCAAACCACTCTCTGGACTGAAGACCACAAGACACGAATCCAAGCAAATCGAATGAGATGTTACGGAACGTGCGCGGACGTAGAAATCACAGTTGGTTCAGTACCCAATTATTCGGCATGCGACGAGGAACTCAGTATATTAATTAATGATCAGGAGGTCATTTGGAAGTGCTACTTGGGTCAATCAGTAACGGGAGTTAGCTCAAACTGACATTTATTATAAAATTAACCACTCAAAATTTCCATTTAACAAATCAAGAGTTACACTGATTATCCCTTTATTAAAATTAACCTTACTGGTTGGAGTAACAAAGCGACGCAGTCCTCATATATGTTTGAGGAGGAGAGTCAAGACGTTCATATAACGACTAACTAACCTTGAGGATTTAATTTATCTACAGGGCATAAAAACGTACATCGTAATGTAAAGCAACCACTTGACGAAAGGTTGACACGTGATCTTGATAAGAATCCAAATATATTGTCGTTCCTTAGTGGCTTACGGCTCAAGTTACCTCCGTAAAATATATAACAGCGTACACAGCGGTTTAGATTGTTTGAAATAATGGCAGTAATCATTAGCTAGTCCAGAACTAAAGCAATACTTTCGAGAACATAGTGATTCGGGATCGACACAAGCGCACATTGCTCTCAAAGAAAGTACACAAATGCATAATAATGCTGCCCCAAAACTCCGCTGCCCAATCGAATTACACCGGCTATACCGCTCCTAACCATTCCGACCTAACACTCAACATAGGCGAATGTCGGCAGATTCAGAACTCAACAAAGCAAGCACTTCATTTCAACCAAGCACGAGCGCATTGGCCAGCGTGTTTCACTCATCCGAGCCTAAGACGGAACAATCTCTCTCTCTCTCTCTCTCTCTCTCTCTCTCTCTCTCTTTATTTATTTATTTATTTATTTTTTTTTTTTTTACAAGTAACGCCCTTTTGGTCAGCTAGGGTCTACGAAAGGGGGAGTTTTACGTTGCACATAACTAACGTTTTACAACTATTAGGCAGGTGGGAACATGCTTAGGGCGAAACTTCTCTGGCGACTACTGGAGAAATTTTGAATGCTGGAAACTACTAAATCCTTCCTGACTCCCCACTACGAGTGGGTAGGTAGTAAACTATCTCACCAAAGTATATTAATTAATTAAAACAGATATTCTCTTACCTTCTTTTACCCAGATCAGAGGTAAGAATCAAAGGAGAACTGAAATAGGTGACTAAGTATTCATCTGCACATATCGTAAATAAAATAAATATAAATTGACCGCTTTCGAGACGAGGCCCCAACCCACGCATTAGAAATTGAGATGCGATGAGCTACAATTCTCTGTTATCTTCAGTGTTTGCGGAAAATAGGAAGTCCTGCATCTGATACATGCAGAATTCTCTAAATATCGGTATTTTGCCATAATTGCAACAAGAACGAGATGTGTCCTTCTGAGGGACTTAACTGTGGGATCATCAGTCCCTAAACGTACAAACTATTTATGAACTACCTTATTCTAAAGACGACAGAAACTTCCATGCCCGAGGGAGGATTCGAACCCCCTATGGGGAACAGCCTGTGAATGGTGTGAATTATATATGTCAAGATAGTATTCGCCATCTCTATGATCGAATTTATGTCGTAATCAGAATCTATATCACGTAATGAAATGGCTGTTTCAGCATGGATCGTCATCTCGTTCTTCAGTGTACCGCTTGAGATATTGCTCTGTAAATGTAATCATTTAATGAACTCCATTTGCACTTATAGCTGGTGGCACTTGTGTTGTTCGTTAAAGTACATTATATACGAAAAGAAGGATATAATAAACCTACCTAATTTCTGCTGCCCTATTGACAGGTAGGCTTCCCTGCGAATTTTCTGCTGCTATGACAGTTGCCAACCTCGGACTTCCTCTCTTCTAGAGATTGTTTCTGTTGTTGTTTAATGAATAATAATGATAGTGACAGGGCAAGGCTACAGATCAAAGTCCAATATTTTAGTTAAAATCTGTGGTCACTGTATTTCGAAACTTACAATTTGAAAGGTGAGGTAGCTTGTTACATTTTATAATAAACACAACCTGACACTGAGAATGTTTTTTGGCAAGACAAGGTGAAAACGAAATAGCATATTTCAGTAAATGATAATTCTGTTAATTCATGCAGCCCTTATTGCAGGGGAACGTATGTAAACAGAATACTGAAGTCTTCCTTAACCCAATGAATACACTAGTGAGCCCATGCAGGGGCAGCACTTATGCTAAGTCGAGAGCATGTTTAAACTAATCGCGTCTACCGTACTTTACGCACACCATACCATTTCTCTCGGGGGATCGCGAACATTTACTCGCCGGGACAGAGAAGTTTATGGCTGCTGCAGTAAATCAGCTCAGAGATCTACTACAACGGTGGCAACTTCCGCATACGTCTAGTTCATCGACCGATACCTTTCAAGACAAAGAATACGAAGAGGCTTCTCTCGTTCGTTTTGCCACCATGTACGTCTGACAGCAGTATACGTTTTCTCCAGAGCAACATTGGTTTTGGACAATGAGGTCTGGTTTAACGCTACTTAAGTTGCTGTCCTGTAGATACGATTCGGGGCTAGGTTGTTAGGTTGGATTAGGGGGACTAAACTACTGAGGTTTTCAGTCCCCCGGTGGGGAGGAGGAGTGAGGATAGGAAAGGAGGGGACAGGGAAAGGAAATGCAGTCCGGGAAGTAAACCTGCAGATAAGAGAAACGACGAAATTTAGGGCGGTGAAGTAGTATGGCTCCACCGTGAAGAAATCCGTGTCCAATCGTTCATAATAATGGTTGGAACGGCCCTTGTGGATGGTCTTCATATTGCGAATTTATATTGAAAAGTAATCGAGGAACGGGAAAACATTTTGCACCAACGAGACGACGGATCTTTGGTTGGACAAGCATCCTGTGACATTATATAATCAGGGAATGTTTGTTTCATGTTGTTTAATTGCCCACTAATTACTATTTTTCGCCATTTTCGTCAGACCGGTCCATGCGTCGTAACAGTCGAGTTGTAATTTTGCATAATGTTCGACTTTATAAGGGCTGCGGCGAAACTTGTTGCAGATTGCCTTCTATTTTAGGTAATGACGAAGGAGATGTGAGTAATGTTTTTAAAATTTGTGATTTAACTCTGGCCTAAGATTTTAGGCTTGAAGTTTTAGTATGTGTCAGAGTGGTTGGCTCACCCTTTTTATCGCTGTGGTCACCAACCCTTGATCCTCTGCTTAGTTGTTTCAATTCTTTCTCGAGATTTTCCAGTGGGGTACATTTCCCACTGTCACCTCTAGTGTTATCCTTTTGTCTTTTACCTCAGCTGCACGTATCTTTATTGTTACAATTCTTGTTTGTTACCCTCTTAAATTTGATTGGGCGCTGAAGACCTAGATGTCTAGCGCCCAAAACGTTCTATCCTCTATCCTTCTCCTCATCGACTCCATAGTAAGATGATACCTATTTATTTAATGCACATTCTGTTTATCATAAAGACTGAAGAAGGTGGCACACTGGCACCTTGGTGTTCGCATGGGAGAAGACTCAGCTATACACACTTTTTCAATAACAAGTCGTGAGTGAATTCGAAAACTCTAAGGGGGATTAACTAGGTTCTCTTTCCGTCGATGTCTTTTTGATAAAGGTTGTTTCATTTTTGACGGACTCAAGTACAGGTACAGACGGTAACTGCGATGTGACGAAAAGGTATTGTTTAATACTGAAATATTCAATTATCCCATGATGGCAGTACAGACCCTCTGGAACTGATGAGCGGGTTACCGCTGTTGACCCGTAGGAAGCTACTTTTGTGGGCTAGGCCTCGCCCTCTACATTCACACTGTGTACAGTTGCAAAATGTCCCACTTAGACGAACGACAACATTTAATTTAACTTCGCGGGAATAAGTAATTACGCAGCATAATGATTCTTTAAGTCATTCATACAGCAGTCATCCTGAGTTCGTGTCGCGTAAATAATGGTACATGCTATAGTCGTTGTAAACTTCTGCCTTTCATCGTCAGATGAGCACTGATGGAGTGCTACAAGAAGTGTGATCATGAACTTGAGCAGTAGCTAGACCCGAGAAGTGAATCTTATCTTTGATACGACCTTTAAATTTACGGCACTTCATGTGGCACTGAATTCACAGTAAGCTGTTACTACCAATATCGACTCATTTCTTTAAAATTCTAACGTGAAAAGAAAGATTCGATTACTTTTCTGTCTGGGAGATTTGTTACATTTCGTGAATACAGTTGGATATAACCTCCTGCTTACACATTTGTTGGGGTCATGTTGGGTTATTTTGTTTTAACGAATTAAGGAAGTATCCATCTTTTACATCCTCAGAGTTCTAAATGTCTAACATTTTCTTTTTCTATCAGTAACTTGCTTCAACTTCCTCATTACAAACGAGAATGATTCCTCATGATCATATTATTTATTTATAAGCATTGTATTTAGCAAAACATGAGCACGCACAAATGCACATTCATTTACATCTTGGTTGCGCATTGTACAACGTGGTTATATATAATGCAGCATAACACAGCTTTTATACCAGGCTCTGAATGCCACAGAAGATGGAAGTGTGCTTTTATTCCTGCACACGAATTGAGAAAAATGTTGTATGTAATCGGGGCAATAATCATCTTACGTATTTACTCTGTCTTGAACGAACTTCTTGAATTTTTTAATCAACTTTAAGATTAGGAAGCTATTTCTATATTTTTGTTTTTGTATTTCAGTGTGTCCTTCGGTTGACATAAGCATTAATTTCTTAATTTTGTAATATATAAAATGAAACGGCAGTTCCTCATAATTAATTATTCAGTTGCGTTAAATGCTGTTCGAGCACACGTTATCTGCTGTGTGTATTCAAAGTTTGTGAAGGATATATGAATCAAAAGTTAACATCATAGAGCAAATCACATTCTGTCCTATGGCTACTCTCAGTTAATTTCAAAGATTTTATTCTCAGCACTATTTTGTAATGTTAAATGCAATACACGATATAATCAATATGAGTTAGGTATTTTTCGGAGATATTATTTTCTCAACATTTGTAATAAACATGCACAGGTAAAGCTTCGCCACACTTCAGATTTAATGAGGGAATAATAAGTTCCAAAGTTATCTCAGTTTAAAATGAGTTCAGAGATATTTCTGACAAGAATAATTTTAAACTGAAATAATATTCAAACCACCTTCATTTACTAATGGTTATTTAATACGTTTACCAATGCTCCTGTTACCGTTACATATTACTTATTACAAATATATATATATATATATATATATATATATATATATATATATATATATATATATATATATCAAAGTAACATGACCATGGCACGAGCACCTAAGATGTGCCAACAGGGTAAGAAAATCACAGTAAATTGGATGTTTTCTGTAACGACAGTAATACAATGAATGAAGGAACAAACAATGGATAAAAAAAGAGAATGTGACATTTATAAAGCACATAACTTTCACCTTTGGTTATTAGTCTCCTACGCTTAGAAACTGTATGTTTGAATACGATTTTGTTTGATTACCCGTCACTAGAGCCATGCTATGAATGTTCTGAAGGTTTCATTCTGGAGCTTTTTTAATAATATTATATGTACAAAATCTTTGCCTGAAGAAAACTCGAATTGTTTCAAGCTATTTCATAATTACTTACCTTAGTCTGAGACATTAACATACATGTAATTCAAATTTATGTAATTTTTTGTCAGAAATATCAGCTTAAAAACTTCGCTTGATGAGGTGTTCAAACCTTTATTTATCAAAGGCCTGTTGTCGCAAATTTGACCTTTACTTCATTATACCAACTACATATAACTTTCTTAAATTTGACATTATACATGTTATACCATACCAATCTTTCTTTCTTTCTCTTGAGCCATGTTCCCGCACATGCAAGGTAGGATTTGTTAATCCGATTTGGCGTGGCTGGATGCCCTTCATCTCGCCACCCCATGCCCCCTGGGAGGAAATATGTACCCCAAATGTCTGCGTGTAGTGTTGTTTTTTTGTGAAAGTGTAAAGTGTTACGAATAGTATAACTGAGGCATGACGTGGGGACCAGCTAAGTAGTCACCTAGGTGGATGTGGAAACCACCTAAAAAAACCACATCAAGAATGTCCGGTCCTCCGACCTCCTTTGTTAGTCCACCGGGCGGTTTCGAACCGGGTCCGGTATGCTTCTCCGTCTCGGGAAGTGGTGCGTTAGACCATACTGTCAACCGAGCAGGACGTATAACGTACGAATACTAAGCACAAAACATGATTTTTGATTTTTTTCTTGCAGTGGAAATTAAGTCGGACGCTATCGGGCTGATTATGAAAAAATGTGCAGAAATTAAAAGGAACTTAGCTGCCATACTCTCGTAGTTGTTTAGTTTTTGGTGGTGACCGCATGTCCATAAGGAACGCTACATTCGTTCAATAGCTTATCACCGATCAGATCGGCCTCTACGGTCGGGGATTCGAATCCCCCCTCTGGATGGATATTTGAGCCGTCTTTAGTATTAGCTAATTTGTAAGTTTAGGGACTGATGACCCCGTAGTTAAGTCACATACGCTATACAAATATTTTTTGAACCGATCGGATCACGACATCCAGAGGGAACAGATCATCCATGTACATCTAAAAGTAGTTAACAAGGCAATGATAGCAACTTCTTAAATGTCGATTTAGATTGCAGGAGAAATAGTGCTAGTGTTCTTTCTTCCTAGAATTTGGTAAAATTCATACTTCCTGTTTGATTACAGGACTTCTGAGTTCATAAATATTGCGGCTAAAAATGTTGTCAGATCACATTCCGACCACGATTCCTGGAAAATAACTGCTCAGGGAAAAAAACATACATGATGCATAGTCAATTATATAAACGCCCTAAGGATGGCTGTAAACGCGAATAATGTTTGCGAAACGCCAATCTTTAACGAAATCCTACATTTAACGTTCTGAGAAACTTTTACATTTACCGTTTTGCTCAGATATTAAATGTTTCCTTTCTCACCACAGTTTACAACACAGTAAATTTAATGTCACTGATGATAGCCTCCAGTAACGGGTCTCTGTCTATAATTTTCGACGATCGAGAAAGCAGATTACTAAACGAAAACATCTAATGCCATGTTAATTTCGAAACATTCGCAGGGTGACTGATGTTGAGCACTGAGAAACATGTTAAAATATAACCCATTAAAGACACAAGGAAGGGAAGCGAACATTTACAAAATTACGTTTGTGTGTAGTTCGGTGTACATAGTCCAGACTCAATTTACCCCATGGGAAGACACAACAACCGAAAGCCAAAATATAGGATGTTTTAGAAATGAATGTCATTTCTGTTATACATTCGGGTACATGAATTATGGAAGCATTTGACTCTTCTATACACGATAAAATGTGAGAGGTTCATGTATAGTTAATATTGGCGCACCTCATAACACTTGGAGTCATAGCAGTTTATTTCGTTTTCTTGCCCTAGAGTATGTGGTTGACGAGTTTCATGACGAACGACAATTTTGCGAGCTGCATAACATTGAATAGCCGTACCCTTCTATTCTCGAAACCACTTACGGCACTTTCGACCTTTGTTGTGGATGAAGCTAGAAGCGCTATTTATTATGGTAACGTCAAAAATTCCCCTACTGTCGATACCTTCTAATTTACGAACTATTGTTAGGTAAATGAATTTATTCGTTGCCACACGACTTTTCCAACGGTTCTATCAGCATGCTACAGGGACTCCAGATAGATGCTCAAACCAAAAATAAAAATGAAATGAAATATTATAAAATGAAATAAAAATAAATACGTATTACATTTAATACTGAATAGCTTTACAAGGTTGTTCGATTGAAAGCCAAATTTAAAATTGGCAATAAAACTAACAGGTTCCGATACATATTTTAGTTTATGCTGTTACCGTACATAGAAGTCAGGGGCTGAATCTAAACAGTGCATATATGGACATACGTTTTTCACTGTTCACATGCGACCAAAGACTGCATGGTAGTTTCCCGGCGACAAATCTAGACGAACTGCATATAATTAAAGTCGCTTTCGATAGTGTGAAATCTCAGGGGCCACAATCGATAAACGTAATCAACTAAACAGTATTCATCTTCCAGGTATGTCAAACATTGCCACATGAAATCATATCAGGAAAACTCTTTATACACGAAGTATATAGAACTGAAAGCAAATTATGTCCAACAGTGAACACCCAAATTCGATTACTTTACAAGAGATAAACACAAAAGAATAAAGTAAAATAACATAATATTAGTTTATTATTGGAAGAGCCAAGATCGATTTCGGCATTCAGAGAAATACTTAGCTTTATATATATTCACATTTGAGAGAAAACTTTTAAAAACAACCTTTGACACCAACATAATCTAAATAACATACCAAAAGCCTCGTGCTTTATTGTGATGTTAAAACAAAACTCAATTAGCTCCCCAACACTTAATATATCAGATGGCGCAATATACATGGCATTTGAGCGTCACACGTTCCTGATGTCAAGAACAACGATCTTGTACACATTATCGAAACTGCCAATCATCATGTCTCTCCACGTATCGTCAATTTAACGACAGAATTTGAAACAGAAAATTAGGTGATACTGTGAAACCGTGAAAGGCGATAATGTATCAATATTGCTTTTTTTTTACCTAAATTTACAACTCTGTCACATGTATATTTTTTATAATCATATTAATGTATATATGTATGTACTGATGTACGTTTATAGATATGTCTTTGTACACCCAAAATATTTTAGCACAATGGAATATCTGTAAATTTTTTATTTATGTATTTAAATAATATATTTTAAGCTTATGTAGATTGTGATGTAAATAATTTGTGATTACTGCAATGTAATAGGTTTATAGAAAATCTGGCTTAGAAATTTTGTAAATAATTTTGTAATGTAGAAGCCAGTGGGGAAGAACTCACAAACCGAATGATCGTGCGCGAATGAAAAAGGTGGGAAAACGCGTCAAAACACCGCTGTTTCGCGCTACAAAGTTTGTAGTTAAACATGGGTTAGCAGTGTGAAGCGGAGTCAGTGTCGTATCAAGGTCAATATTGTAGAAGTTTACGTAAATGGCTTCGGATAACGAGCACTGCATGTTGTGGGCAATGGCGCAAATATTGGTGGCTTAATTGCTTCGAATTTCCCACACTAAGAAGATTGCAAAAGTCACAGCACTGTATGAGCCTGCACTTGTACGACTGCACAACGTCGAACTACGCACCTGCTCTTCTCTGTGAAAACAGGCAATGCAAACTTTATTACTAGTATAACTACAACCAGAGACTCACACTTGCATTTGTTATCAATAACAGCCTAATACCATTTTAAGCTGTGAAATACCCGTCATTTTCTTAAGTAACTTACTCATGTACGGCCCCAACCTTATAAGTGCAAAAGACTGCACAAGTGTCCTAAACTTTTGGTAATTCACTTGAGTTTAAAGCAACTGATATTTATATGTAATAACTGTGTTCTAAACGGAAATACGAATGAAGTTCTGTAGTCTAGATTGTCATAATGAGTATTAATAATTATTCAAATTTGAAAAGCAGACGTTAGCTAGAATAACAATCTAGCTATATATAATATTCAAATACAGGATCAGATTTGTGCCCATTCAGTAACATACTTAGTTTGTGCAGTGTGATTTTTACTGCTTTGTTATTCAGAAGATATTTCAGGACAGAAACAACACAATAACTTGTGTCCTTCATACTCTGTTACGATTGTTTGTATCAGCGTAAATTTTTTAGCTTTTCAAATTAATTATTGTACAGTCTAATATTGGAAACTACTAGTTAGATTTAAAATAAATTTATTTAAATGGAATGAAAAGGTTATACGTTGTAAGTATATTGTTAATGGAGATAAAGTGTTTTATTTCTAGAGCGCACAGCCCATATCAAAAGACACAGTCGTCATACTATCAAGTCTCCTAGTGTTTATACAAACTGCCAATTTAGGCCTATAAAGCACAATATTTAACATATCTTACGAACTGTTTAGACTGAGAGTCAAATACTTAGTACAACATCTGGAGAGCAGTGTATATTACTGTGAGGTCTATTTTTTACTTTCTGATTACAAAATTTGCAATATAAATTAATTAATTTCAAACGTACTTTCATAATAGGTTTTATACGTAGGTACTGGCACACTTTGCCCTTTTCTGTGCCTCTTCGAAAGTTACAAAATTGTTACATGGTGGTTACTGCTTCTTATTAAATCATGTGAATAATTAATTTCACTATATAGTCTGGGGATCGTATTTATTACTAAATTTCTTGCTACTATCGTGGAAGTAAACGTCTTAATTTTCACACCAGTATTTCGTTAGTTCATGTGGTTTCCCGAAGTATAAGGTTTTCGAGAGATGAAAGTCTGATCCCAAAATCAATTAGTAATCATATCGTAATCCTCCCGGGGGATGCATTATTTTTCAGGAACTTTGTGTAATTTATGGGAAGCGGTTGGAAACGGTGCAGTAAGCGGAACTTAAACAGTGCAACCTTACTGCCTTTTTCTACAGATTATTTCAGAGTACCCCAGATAACATGGGCGTTGCAACACACAATACAGGTCATGCAAAATTATAATTATAAAAGATGAACATGTAAAATCATTGTTGCCGAATTTTTTTGTGAGATAGTTGGAATCCAAAGCACTTAATTGATGTATAGAATTATAGGTAAGATTCGAAATAAATGCGATAATTTTTCTTAGTATGTAGGTCGGCTTTTTAAAATAACAAGAAAAGAGGAGAAGACAAATAAAATGGCAACAATAAGAGAAAAGTATATAAGCGATCTTGGCTACCATGACACATTAACTGAACTGTTGGCCCCTGAGACGTAACAGACCAATTAGGGAAACACCTAAAGACCTACATTTGCATGTAGGCAACACCAATACAATTTTCATTTTACATAAACAAAGATGTTAAACATTTACGCAGTCATTATAAATATTGATACGTAACTAATTAAATAACAATTAAGGGTAACATTGTTGATCAGTTTCATTCCATATATACTTACATAAAGGAGTTACTTGCTTTTGCGGTCGAGGAACGGCATCGCCATGCTTTTCTCTAAGTGCATATTTTACGCGTTTCATGCAATTCGCTCTCCCTGATGCCGTCGGCCGTACATTTGAAGTGCTACGGGAAAGTGGGTTGCGCTGGATTACGTTGTATACGTGAGCAGATGAGCACGTCAGCGACGCGCTGCATCAGGGAGCCCCCGCGCTATTATAAATTCGCATTAGCACCCCTTCCCCCACATCAGAGGCCGCCCCACAGGTGCCGCTACACGCGCCATGGAGCCGCCACCATCACTCATCGTTAGGCGGGGAACCGTCACCAGCTCCAGATGGAGTCGTCGCTCACTGCCGCTGCAGCACGTGTCACGGGTTGCCTATCATCGCGGCCCCTACCGCCACCCTCTCATTGCAAATGTCTTCTCATGTACCGCGAACGCGAGATAACCGAACCAACATCTGTTAATCCCAGTGTGTATACCCAGCGTGCATTCGATCCAGAGAGAGCATTAATTTATAACTGCTGTACTCGTCACGTATGCTCCATCGCAACATTCAGAAACAGGTTTAAGGTCCTAATGGAATACTGTGCCAATAGTTTACGGTCTCACTAACATTTTTTGGCCCACTTTAGGTTACGGTAGAAACACTAACAGTGGGCCTTTGAGATCGTCTTTTGACAGCTCGAAACTTAACGAAAATAACGGCTTAACTATTGATCTGACTAGAAAATTGAATAGCCGAATTTATAGAGGAGACAATTCTCTACAACTTTGCTCTGTTATGTTTTTCTCATATCTAGTAGCGTTTTAAAGATATTTGAAAAAATAGAGATGTCTGTCTGTCTGTCCGTAACGTGTTTCCTGTTTTTAAGATGAACCGTTCAACCGATCAGCGCCAAAGTTTACAGACCTGATTGTAGGCCGCCAGAGACCAGAACCTCCCTTTTTCAGATTTTCCGGACAAAAAATACGGTAGTAATACCAAAAAAGCCGTTTATTATATAATTGTAATTGCAAACAAACCGTTCATCTGACACGAAAATTGAATAACCTAATTGGTAGGGGGGAAACTTCTCTACAACTTAGCTCCCTTACCTTTTTTTTTTTTTCTTCATATCTCGTATCGTTAGAGAGATATTTGCAAAAATAACGGAGATTTGACAACTTCGATTGAATTAACGAAAACCATCCGTTCGGAGATGTCACGTGACATTCCTCGCCCGGAACTCCATATTGCGTTGCGTATTTGATGATTTTCTTATTGTAACTTACACGTTGTCATTTCAAAGGAATGGCGCACTGAGGAATTAACAAAAACACATCGTTCTTCGTACGATAAATGATAATCTAGTGTATAAAAATGTCATATTAGCGTCAGTTAAGAACGGCCATCAATAGTATGATATTTTTTTATCAATAGCTGTAGCGTAGTGGACAAGGCATTGGACTATGATGCTTAAGGTCGGTGGTTCGGTATTCTCCACTAGCTAATTTTTTTTTTTTCCTAAAAGGGTTTCAGACAGTCTTATCAATTAATTTTTTATGATTTAGATTATTATTTTGGTCCAAAATGTTTGCAGAAACTTATAAAACTACAAATCTAAAGTTTGCCGTAAAACACGTCAGTGCGATTTTTTTCTCTTTATATCACACTTTTACGTATCCTGTGTCACATTTCGCCTGTGACCTACCCTGTAGCGTCATTACATTAGGTTGTATTGGCATCAATCACAATTTATAACAATTTAGAAAATACAGTTTTTGAAATCCTGTTGTAATCCTGTTGTAATCCTGTTGTAATTGCAGGGAAAAAAATACATTGTTACGACTTCAAATCATGTTAAACTGTCGTTTAGAGGCATCCTGTGAACTGTAATAGTTATGTTTTATTAGATCTTTACAGAGAGAGTGAAAGATTATAAATATGTTATAAGAGCTTGCAACATAGCAGTGCTGAGTTTGATATTGGAAAGAGAAGCAGGTGAGCCACAACAATAAATAAACCCTCACCGGCTATACTATGTAACGGCAAAAGATGTTCCTGTAAATAATTACTTTCCAAATATTCCATAGGCAAATATCTCCTTGATATAAACATAACTATAAATATGAAGCAGTGAATTAAAATTTGTGATGCGACCATGAATCGAACCCGGTCTTTTTGGTTGTCTAATTAGAGCCTAGCTTAAGAGACACCTTATTCTCAAGATTCCCACAACCCTTAGTTTGGTGATAAAATTTTAGTATCTGCTGCTTCTGTTTAAGATAACCCACGATAATCAGGAGGATTACTCTCTTGTTTTTCTTTGGAGGAAAACAAATTTTTAATTCTTTAATTAAATGAAAACCAATTTAGTTGGGTATTTTCATTTGGCTTTATTTGGTTTTGACATTTCCCTTTTATTCGGACGTCTTACCGCTAGACCGCTAGACCACCACATCACTAGCGGTTAAGGAGCCTCAGAATAGTCTAAGCATGATTTCTTTCACGTCACAATAATTCAGCTTCTGCGTTCCATAGAACATTACCGAGGTGCTATTCCGCTACATGAAGAGCCTTGGCAGTAGTAGCAATGTTCTATGGAACGCAGAAGCTGAATTAAAATCTCTGACGTGAAGTATATCGTGCTTACACTATTACGAGGTGCCTAATCGCTAGTGATGCGGTGGTCTAGCGGTGAGACGTCTGCGTAGTAGGCCTGGAGGTCCGCGTGCGATTCCCAGGCGCATCACAAATTTTAATTCAATGCTTCAGATTTATAATTAATGTCTTTGACATATTCGAGACGAAAATCCGTCGCAGGGACTAATTAGTTGTATTTCCTTTGATATAAACATAACTGTTGTGAAAGAAATGAGGATGAATAAAAGGGGAATGTCAAAACCAAATGAAAATACACAATTAAATTTGTTTTCATTTAAGTAAAGAATGAAAATGTTGTTTTCCTCCAAAGAAAAGCAACAGAGAAATCCTCATGATTGTCGTGGGTTATCTAAAACAGAAACAGCAGATTATAAAATTTTATTAACAAACGAAGGGTGGTGGGAATCTTTAGAATATGGTGTCCCTTAAGCTAGTCTCCAATTAGGCAGCCAAAAGGTAAACTAAATAATGGATCGTGACAGTCTGATGCTACGTAATGGACGTATGCGCTGTAAATATCTTCGTTCTTAACACCCCAGAAACAAGAAAGGGTTTTGCAAAAGGAAGGAGAGTATTCTTCCGGGAAATTCTATGCACTTGATAAACAGTTTATGAATCGATGATCTTCTAATCTCTGTGTACAGAGATTCTTATATTTACATGTGTTGAAGATGATTGTTATTTCTCAAATGAAAACAGCAATACTATCGGCAAAACAATTTTGGGTTGCCACAAGAGAAGCTGTTCATAGTGTCCTGCTCCACAGAGAAAAAAATAAACATAATGGTCATTGATCTCACAATCAGCAGCGCACTAAGCAAAAGCTACTACGTTTCACTAAGTGTGTTTGCCTCTGTAACTTATAAAATAATAGGTGACTCATAATAAGAAAACATACACCATTTCAGAGCTTATTAACACATTGCACACTGCTATGTATGTACCTCGACTGTGCAGGTGAACTGGCGATGTTTATGTAACGTTAATGAATAACTGTACAGTGCATCAAACCAGTCTCCGGACTGAAGACCATAACAACAACAACAACTAAGAGCCAGAAAGGAAAATTTTCAGCATCGTTTGAAACCACATCCTTTACAGATTAGGAAAAATGTAAGCTTATATGTATGCTTGCATCGGTATAGGTGTACCAGCATTCCGAAAACATGAGAAATCCTTACATGGAAAACACTTTTACATTACATAACATGATTTCTGGTGTATATAATAAAAAGAATTTGGTTCACAATAGCATTTTTATTGAATATTTCATTATATAAAAAAGATTACATATATTTTATACATAATTCACATGCAGGTGGTAATCTTGGAAGCCCTGAGGAACGCAGAGTCCTACGTTGCAGTCTTTGCACCACCATCTGCTTTCCTTTCTTACCCGCTTGCCAGTCTCATTCTTCCCGTTGTCGGAGCAAACTTTACAATACCGTGTAATATTTACTTTGTTGGCAGTGTGAGGTACTTTTTCTGGAAAGCTACGACAGCAATTTCTGTCCATGCTGGTGCGCTCTACGGATCTAAAGCCTCCACCTTTTTCTACCAACGTCAAGCTAAGGTTTTTCACGAAGTACAAAAGAGAGATTTTCTGTTTACTGACGTCTTTGGACAAAATAAAACTATTCACGACAGACATTAGGGAAACATGAAAGAACAGTTTCTTCCACCACTTCATTGTTTTTCGCGCGAATGGGTAGTAACTGTACAGCTGATCCACACGATCTACACCAATCTTGTTATTATTGTAGTCAATTACAAGGTCTGGTTTCATTTCGGCTGTAATCCCATCTTTTGAACGTACTGGGACGTCTTTTGTGGTAGCCTGATGTTTTGTAGAAAAGCAGTATACATCACGTTTTTTTTTGCACTTCAGAGCTAGAATTGGCCCATTCCTCAAAAACATAATTTCATTTTGCTGCAGTTTGTTTGTTTTGAAGCTTGTTGGTAAGCCTTCTCTATTTTTCACAACAGTGCCGACGGCTAATGTGTTTTATACAACTGATACGCAGAACACATCGACTGCTGCTTCATCTAGTGAACAAAATATGAACTGCAGCAGTTATCTTACAGCCGCCAGCCATGTGGTGCGGTGAAAAACTCCTTTCAGCGACCGTAAAAGCGGCGTCAGTACGGGATACGGGCGCCGTCCACACGGCCGAAACTTGCGCGCCCGTATGGCGTACGGGCATAGTGTGGAATGTGTTAAACGAGACATAGGTCGTAATAAAATTTTCATGGTTTCGATCGGCAGATTTTCTTTCGGAAGATATCGATGCCGCGGAGGCGTTCCAGAATTGGCGGGGCAGTGACGGGGGCACGCCTACAGCTGATTATCTGCTTACGTGCTAATCGCCTGTAATGTGATTGAGGCGGCGTTAATCCTACGTAATGTAACGCCTGACGCCCACGCCAGCGCTTCCGTTGGTGGTTAGAAGCGTCGCTGTATGGAACGCAACCCACCCTCGCCATTACCTTGCTGCTGCTGGGAACAAACCCGGATTTGTGACAGGGTCGCTCCACGGTTTCAGGACGGCCGATAAACGCGCAATTACCGCATTTTTACCCTCACTGGGAAAACACATCTGCGTACACACTGCGACGTATGCTCGTGCCGGAATTCCTGGCAATATCGGTTTATCCTAATCTGTATTCCCGCATCGTCCAAATACTCTGTGGACTGTGGAAATAGCCATCGACAGAAATGCCGACAAGTTTGCTGCAGTTTTAAACCTCACATTACGAGCGAAATTACAGAGTCGGTAGAATAACTATGAATTGCATTCCACGAAGCATTGCCGTGAGATTTTCAGCGTCTGGTCGTCGAAAGAGAAAGGTGTGAAATTATGAACCGGAGGTATAGATATAGATCTATCTATAAATGTGAATGTCTGTTCGGTGAACGTTTATCACGTCTGAACCACAAGACATAAAGAGCTAAAAATTTGTACAGTAAGTACAGAATTGTTCTCTGGCCAAACGGAACAATGTACAGTTGTTTCACTATCAGAAAATACTTGGCGCGTCGAGTTAAAGACATTGCTACCAATTTAAAAAATTATTTGCAAGAAAGGTAATCTAACTCGGCTTGGTATTTTATACACCCTGGAGGAATATACTGATATCAGCAGTAACGCCCAAGTTCAGTTGTTCTTTAGAGGTGTTAGCTCAAACTTTGAAGCAACTGAAGAACTGGCTGAATTGATAGCCCTATAGGGCACAACAGGCTATGACATATTTTAACAGTACAATTAACTTCCGCCATGAAGTGCAGTCTTTCTCTTTCTCTGCTCAAATGTATCTCAACGATGAAGGGAGAAATATGTGTGGCAAATTTTTTGGTTTCGTTGGCAAAATATTTACAGACTGTGAAACCAAACGTACTCCCAAACCATTGACAGGCAAAGTGTTCTTCATCAGGGAGAACTTTGTGCAAAATCCGTGGATATGTCTTGTGTAATGTGACCTCTAATTTATGTTGTGAATTTTATTTGAAGCCATTAAATCAAACATCAGTAATTCAAGTGTTCCCTAGGAAAGATTAATTCTTTGTCCACTGATTTCCCATACCACACGTCTCAACGGCAGTAAAGTGATTAACGTTTGGTAAAATATTACCAATTTCTTTTCGTTTAAAAAAAAGAAAAAAGAAAAACCCATACACTTCGAATCAGTCACGCACATTTTTCATTTCTCTTCCCTGGTTCCAAATACAGCTATGTCTTTAAACTCTTATTCATTTATAGAACATAATATTGGGTATCCAGTGGCAAAAAGCTATAGGATTTTCTAAATCGTATAAATAATCCATTTTCAGAGGTAGAACGCATAGTAATAACGACCTGTGCCCTAATTTAGCAGACAGTAACAGAATTGTCACCTCAGTAAGGTAGAAATGATGCTTTGGTTGCATTCGATAGTGGTGACGAGGCGTTTAGAGAGTTGCTGCACTCGATAATCGATCCGACGTATGTCTGGTTTGCAATGTAAGCATTTAGGAAATAAGTATGTAACTTTACTCCATTTCCTTGGCTGACAAGCTGGTAGTCGTATCTATTGCGCTAATTTTGAATAAACATACGCAACAAGAACGGTTTAATCAAACGTTCCTTTAATCTTACATCTTATAAAATAGACTGTATGTGTGTATTTATGTATGTATGTTCCACATCTCCTCCTAAACTGCAGGACCGATTTTAACCAAACATGGTACACATGTTCCTTAATATCAGGCAACAATCGCTGTCCAGGTAAGAATCGCCTACGACACATATGTAAGGAGATATGACGCCATAAACAATGAGATGCGCGAAAAACGGCTGCGACAAACGACAATGCTGCACATTTGCTCCTAAACCACTGGACCGATTTCAACCATATTTGGTACACATATTCCTTACGCGAGAAATCAGTTACTGTGGGAGTATGAACCACAAACGACACATGGTTCAGGAAATATGACGTCATGAACAATAGGAATCGTAAAAAATTGCTATATTAAAAGACGAGACATCATAAATACACTACATGAGAATCACAGTAGTTAGCGACTTGCAACAAACTTTAAATATAATTTTAAACCTTTAGTAAACTTTTTCTACCAGACAATCACATCAAAATAATGAAAGGAAAAAAGTTTCTCGCTTACTTCTTTTCCGCTGTTCATGAAGCAAAACTATGGCATTCGGTATAACGTTACAATTTATAATTTATATACTACCGTCTGTACTCGTAGGAAATTTCGCAGACAGAATACACACGTATAGCTGAATGTACGTTCGACACGTAGTTCATGAGATATGAGGACGTAATGAGTAACGTTCATGGAAAACGGCCCCATCAAGCATCAAGTTTTAATCTATTGCTTCGTTACTACTAACCATATTCGTAACAGATTTTACCCACATACAGCAATTATACAAATCAATATGTACCTGCAAAATTTTACAATTGTACAACATATCTATACCAATAATAAATCTTTAAATGTAGGCATGTCGCTGTTCACTTCAATCTTCAAAACTACTGGACCAATGTTCATGCGGTTTTCACAGGAAACATGAGCGAAGATAGGTTCTGAATCTAGGCATGATTTCATCAAAATAAAATTACGAAGTGTTTTCATATATCATCGTGTCTGTCTGTTCATCTGTTAGAAACCACTTCTCAAAAACTACGTATTCGCATGGGGTTTTCACAAATAACTTCAGCGTACCTTGGGACAACATATAGACTTAGTTTCTCAAAAATCGGATCACTGAAAGAACAACATCACAATTTAACGTTTTTCATCGACAACAGTTACGTCTATCTCGTTCATCTCCAAAACTAATAGAAGAATTTTCAGGGGGTTTTCGCAGGAAACGTGACGGTATCTTGCGGTTACAGAAACGCTTCATTTCAGAAAATCGGATCAGAAAAAGAAAGATATCACAATTTAAACATTTCTCTGAAAGCAATCGCATGTGTCTATTTGTAGAGAGTAGTCTCCAAAAGTACGTAATGAACATTCATGGGGGGATCACAGATAAATAGAGAATATCCTGCGGCAACATATAGGCTTCATTTTATCAAAATCAGTTCAGGAAAGTAAAAGATATCGTAATTTGTAGTTTTAGGTGTATTCCATACTTGGAAAGAGCGGCGTAATGGAAGAAAGAACGAATAGATAGTGCTGCGGGTGTTCGTGTGAAGTTCGGGGCAGCGATCGGATTATTACCCTTTAAAAATACTACTTACTCTTTGACTTTTCAAATTTACCATATTTCTGAAAATCGTTTTCTTGGTTGCTATGTTCTACGAAATATGATTCAACGCAATCAACGCAATGAATATAAAATCATACAATCCTCGCCGTGCTTAACCCATATATGTACATATTGATATCTCAGTCTAACGTACCTCACGGTTGGAGCGACAATAGCGCATCTATGGAAAGAGAGCAAATCGTAAGAATAATAAATGTTTTCAGTGATATATCTACTTCATTAAGGTAATATTATATTTCAGCTTTCCATGCCTCAACCCATTGTCCACAGATATAAATGATCATGAAATAAATGTTTTAAATAACGAATATAACTGATGTATGATGTAAGCTATGCCCTAAAAAAAAAAAAAAAAAACAAAAAAAAAAAAAAAAAAACAAAAAAAAAAAAAAAAAAAAAAAAAAACGAAAGTACTGAAACATTTTCTTGCAGTTATAGTAGAACATTTGAGCTAAGATTGGGGCAACATGTAGGCATGATTTCATCAAAATCAGATCACGAAAAAAAATATACATCGCAATCCGCAATCTTAAGTGTTTTCAGTAACTCTCAGTTCATCTATTAGAAATAACTAATCTCTTACACTAATTCGCGGATTTGCATGGAGCAACTTCGTTTCATAAAAGTGGAATCAGAGAATTTTTTTTAGATGTAGGTTACGCTTGAAGTATGGATTGCGTAGTACAGCAAATAAGGGATAGAGGCGATGTAGTGCACAAAGGAACTAATAAACACCGCTGCTGCATAATAAGTATAGGGTAGTATTTACATTTGACAGCTTTAAGAAGATACATCGTTTCGGACAATGACTTTTACTTAAATTTGTCATCTTGGCTAGGACAACTTACCTTATTGACAGAGCGATCCAACAAGCATTCTATTTTTACTGAATGAGGTCCAGAATCCTAAAAGCCATGATAGACACAGACTCTCTTTCAACAACCGTTGCGAAGCACGGGCATATAAGCTAGAATCTGAATAAAACAAATTGTTAATAAATAGTACACTAGAATCTGCCCACTGTTATGTAATTGATGTTCATTTGAAGGGAATGGGTGCAAATTTAAATGAATATGTGATTATCGTTGTTTTAAATCTCCCTATATAATAACGATTATATATAGTATGGGCAACGGCTTCATCCTCGCAGAAATATGTTAAAAATCGTAATCAATCAGTTTTCTATTTTTAAATGTCTGTGGTATTTAATAATGTTAAAAGTGAGGGCATGTTAATTTTGACGTAGAAATTATCACTAGTGACATTTCAGTTCCCTTTAAGAAGAAATGCAATGCGCCTATGCTGCTAATATTTAGGGGAATCAAATATTACCTGAACCGTTCTTCGGCGAAATATGTTGTTTCATAAGTTACTATCCACTTGATGCAACAACGGAGTAACATTCTTAAAATATGGCGTCAAAAGACCATAAAGACTTTTATAAGCAAGTTTCCCATTTTTCTTAGTGATAGTGGTGGCAGTAAAATATTCATATACATAATGTTAGCGTTCAGACTTAGATAATATTTCCTACTTGCTGTAGTTTCTCGTAACGAAATTCTCACGACTCCGTTTAATACCGGTTCAAGTTTCGTAATACACTCGCAGACACTCCAGGACTTCCAGGCGGAAGGACGTTCAAAGTGGTAACAATCTCCATTTAATCCAACGTCTCCTGAAGGAGCATCTTATCTCATAGCGACTTTGCATCCAAAATGTGATGGGTCAGTTTAAACTTGGAACCGTGTGAGGCTATTGTGGCGTCGGAGAACTCAGCGGGGCCAAAGATATTGCTGGAAGTACGCCACCAATTTACGACTTCAACGAGGCACTTGAACTTCCGCAGATAGCTTCCGTCTGCTTCTCTCTCCCTCCCGTTGAGCTCCTGTAGAAAAGGAGACAAACTTCACTACCTTAACGTTTCCAATGATTTGTAAACCTTCACTACCTTAACGTTTCCACGAATTTGTATTATTAATCACTTCAGCAGTTTACTGAAATTATTTTTCTCGTTTGATAGCGTGGATCTGCTATTAACATTGTTTTACTGCATGACCCGCGCATGCATCTAGCAGCCATCTTACACGTCGACTTCACTCTAATACATTACCTTCGGTTTAGATAACAACGAGAGTCGAAGGAACGTTTTACCTCTAGGTGGTGTTAAGTCGGCATGTCGATGTTCACCTTTAACTCGCAGTCCGTTATGGTCAAATTGTGACAATTTCTGCAGAACACACTAATTACATGTTCTGTAAATTGAACATTCGGTCTGTAGTATCCAGAGGGTTCTTTTTTCAGAACGTGAGTGTACTTTGCACAACAATTTGTCGCCAATCAGTTCTATACATGATCGGTTAATCTTAATTACAATGAATTGAAAGAATTATGAAACTGTCAGTGTAATATATAGGCCTCTGAAGTGAAACTTATTTATATACATGTGGCGACTGTTCCGAAAGAACAGACGTCACTTCTGATCCTGCAGTTGTTATTCTTTCATATTCACAGAATTCATGACGTCAACTGCAAATTGGCAAAGCTGAAAATGTGTACCCAGCAGGGATTCGAACCCGGGTCTCCCGCTTTCTAGGCAGTTGCGCTGACACTACACCACTGGGGAAACAGTGATCACCGCAACTCCAAGGACTACCTAAGCACCCCTCCCGTCAGATACAAATTCCCAGATTCACCCTGCCCACAGTACTGAATCTCGTAGTTATGAAACTAATTCCCGTAAGAGTAAGGGTACACATTTTCAGCTTTTCCCATTTGCAGTTGATGTCATGTATTCTGTAAATGTGAAACCTATTGTCTACCGAAGTTGCAGGAGCATATGGTGTTAAGTTCTAAACACATCAGATGTAATAAGCAGCATTGGTCGTTAATATTATTATTTTTTTTTAACAGCAGATCGATTTCGATCACATAGAGATCATCTTCAATGCATCTTCAAACAATCATTATGAATGTACTGAGTGTGAATTTACATATCATCTGCAACTGTGTCGAAATAAATTTCGAAAACATAAAATTGCAGTGCTAGAGGTTGAGATGGAATGAGCGAGCTGCTTACTGCTTACTGTTGAGTTCTGTTTATCCTACTGAACGAATTACACAAGTATTTGGGTTCAGAGAGTGTAACATGCAGGTACTGCAATGCAACAAACACGTGTTGTACACGGAGGTATGGCACGGAGAGCCACAGCAAGGTTGGTTGGTTGTATGTTTAAGGCAAGAAGACCAATATTCTAGGGTCAACAGACCCGCTGTGCAAAGGGGAAAGTGCGAGAATTGCAAAGAAGTGGAAGGCAAAGGAAATTCAGTCCAGGGACCCATGCCTGTCACGTAAGTACTTAAGAAAGAACCGTGAGCACCCTGGGGAACCAGAGGAAGGTTGCAAGCTGGATTTACAGAGAGGGAAGTGGTTGCAGCTACTGTAATGACTCAAATTGTCATTTCCAGGATCTGGACGCGATTTTATACAACAGGAACCGTTAGAAAGGTCGTCAGCAAGAGATGTGCCGGTCACGGTGGCCAAGCCTTCTGCGGCGCGTGTCACCGTTTGCACGGCCACTACGGTCGGGGTTTCGAATCCCCCCTCGGGCATGGATATTTATGCCGTCCTTAGTATTAGCTAGTTCATAAGTAGTTCGTAAGTTTAGGGACTGATGCCCCAGTAGTGAAGTCATGTAACCTCTACAAACATTTGAACATTTCATTATCTCCGGTAAACAGCCCGTCGAGAGAGGAATCTCAATGCAACTGATTTGCAACGCATTCTCCAGGCAGCCACAGAACGCACAATATCAACACAAACAGTCCGAAGTCGCCTTCGGGAGTGTAGCCTCTACGTACGGAGGCCTATGGTGCGTGTGTAATTAAAACTGTGACACTGGTCATCCTGCTGAGAATGGAAGAAGGAACATTAGGATTGGAGTCGTAACAAATGGTGCCGGGTTCTGTTCACAGAAGAGACAACAATTTGTGTTTAACTTGACAGTCTTCGTTCTCTAATCTGGAAATCGGAAAGGTCTTGCTTATGTGCAGGAAGTAACACCATATCAAGGAAGTGGAAGAAGGTTTTCGGTATGAGTCAGTATTGTCGGACTTACGAACCTCTCTGTTGTTCAGAATAGTGCTTTGAGTGATCAGAGGTACACAGTCGAGATCATTCGACTTGTATTTTGTCCCTTGCGCTGGTGCTATAGAAGATAGCTTCTATCTGCTGGACGTCAACGCTCATGCCCACAGTGTTCTACGGTGCTTGAAGCTGAGGTAATTAAACGAATGGAGTGGCCAGCTTCTTCAAAAGATTGGCGTACAGCCCAGTAAAAGAAAGATAATTACGGGAAAAGATTCGTGTGGTCACAAATTTATGTACAGTGCTAGCGGGGAGTGTCATGAACGACATACTAAAAATCCTGACCTGTAGGGTGTGAGCGTTGGAGTAAGGGGGCTTTTAAAGGTCACTTTTACACGTTTTTCTTAAATAACTCGAAAACCATGGCTTCGAATGAAAATATTTCCCAGTACAAAATTAAAGTACGTTAAATTTTCTACAGAAAAGGTCCTATTAATTTTTCTCTAGGACCGATAGTTTTCTCATTACGTGTCTTCAGTCCGGAGACTGCTTTGATGCAGCTCTCCACCCTAGTCTATCTTGAGCAAGCCTTTTCATCTTATCATATGAACGGCAACCCACATCCACTTGAATCTGCTTACTATACGCGTCTCTTGGTCTCCCTCTGCGATTTTTACCCCTACACACTTCCCTCCAACGCTAAATTTACGATTCCTCGATTTCTAAGAATTTTTTCTACCAAGCGATCCCTTCTTTTAGTCAGGGTATGCCAAAAATTACTTTTCTCACCAATTCTGTTCAGTACATCTTCATTAGTTATGCGATCTACCCACCTAATCTTCAGCATTCTTCTGTAACACCACATTTCAAAAGCCTCTATTCTCTTCCTGTCCGCACTGTTTATCGTCCATGTTTCACTCCCTTACAAGGCAACACCCCACACAAATGCCTCATTACAAGGGGTATGGCAATCTATGAAAACAATCTGTTATAGGAATAAAATTAACGTTTATTGTTAAATGATGTTGATTAAGACGGAATATTAAAAGCCTATAGCTCATTTAAGTACAGTAGAACAGTACTGAGGCATAAATTTTGTTCTGAGGATGTGCCAGGTGGCAGGGGGAGAGGGCGGGTTTGGGGAGGGGCGGGTCGGGGGTAGAAGATGAGGGAAAGCATGACACTGGAATGACGTCAAGCAAAAAAGGAAGAAAAAGTTCAACTGTTTGTATAGCTTATGGGAACTACTTATGAACTAGCTAACACTAAGGACGGCACAAATATCCATGCCCGAGGGGGGATTCGAACCCCCGACCGCAGTGGCCGTGCAGACCGTGACTGGCGCGCCGCAGTCCCCTCGGCCACCGCGGCCGGCTGACTTCAAGAACTTTCCTTATTGGTGCTTCTGAAAAACGAGGAGCGAGTTAGTGAGTTCCCACTCCATCTACAACATTAGCTCGCAGAAGCACCTACAGCGTGTTTTACCAAGTTACACCGACACACACATCGTAAATAACTGGCGACACATTATACTGACACACCTGGAGACAGTTGGTATTCCACAATTGCCATTTTTCGGTCTTCGTTAACTGGGCTGATATCTGGGATGACTTGGCAGACGCATTGTCGCAAGACCAGCACCTCGCACAACGGCTGTAGAGCTGGATATTGCACTGCTGTAAGAATGGCGAAAAATCTCCCCAGAGCTAACCTCATACAGTCCATGCTACGCAGGAGTATAACCGTAATGGCCGCCAGAGGTGATCAAACATCATATTAAAGGGCAACGAGAATGACTTCTTTTCACAGAGTAAATGAAAATCAACTGTTGAATGTCGTGCAAAACAGACACACAGCGGAAAGTTGTACGTCCACTGGTTCATTCACATTGTTACACAGAATTTACACAGTCAGCTCTACGACGTAGCATCAGAGATAATTAGCATCACTTTTCAACGCACCACTTATCGCAGAAATTCTAAGAAACAATTACGCGAAATATTCCGTGCTGCAAAGTTCGTTCCCATACAGCCGCCAACAGCGACCAGCAGCCACCGACAAGATAATTGCTCCGTGGGGCCCTTTGGCGCGTTTCTGCCCTCGCGTTAGCATTCAGTTGTTTCTTGTTGTAGTTTGTCGTTCCACTCGAAAGAAATTTACGCTCTGAGGCGTTACCCAAGTGCGTAAGACGCTATGAGCGTATTTGTCACATGGCATTTGTTGTGTAACGATCTACTATTCGTCTTGCACATAGATATTCGATTTGGCGTAATTCAGTCATAGCGAATTTTCGAGGAAATGCATACTGTAAACCATCAGCTGTTTGTTATTTTTCAAACTTCTACCGGCTTCGGTTATAAACCAAATGTTCAAATGTTTGTATAGTCTATGTGACTTAACTACGGGGTCATCAGTCCCTAAACTTACAAACTACTTATGAACTAGCTAACACTAAGGACGGCACAAGGGGGGATTCGAACCCCTGACCGTAGTGGCCGTGCAGACCGTGACTGAAGCGCCTCAGTCCCCTCAGCCACCGCGGCCGGCGTTATAAACCATCTTCACGGAAGAGAACAAGACAGACTAAACAGGTGCATTATATGCCTCCTTATGCATACGGGCATGCATGTCACACAATACAAATAAATAAGACGTCACTAGGCATCATGTCTTGATTAAAAACATAAAAGCAATGCCAGCTTGTGTGATGGTGAACCAAGATCTATAACAACAGAACCTAACACAACTAACATTGCCGTGTGTAATTTTGTTTCGTTTAATATAAGTACAGTAGAGAACTGTTTAATGTTGAAAAGTGCTGAGCTGATGTCCGTACAGCCTTCACCGTCACCACAAAATTAGATTTTATCAAATGTCCAATTGTTTGTAATTATAAGGGAGCATACTACATTGGTGACCAGTCCCTAGACTTACAAACTACTTAAACTAAATCAAACTAACCTGCAGATATAATACTTTGTTAAGTTTCTGTTCAACAATTGTTTTGAATTTCAATCCTTGGGCCTTCGAATCGAAAGGGCTAACACGCTACCTTTCATTATTCATGAAGGTCCAAGACCATTTGATCCGCGGGGCCCCCAGGGTCCAAGGGTTTGTGGTGACGGCGTTGTTCCGCTGAGATAATTGGTCCTTCAGACCATTATCTTGGCACGCATCCACGCCAGCAAAAGATTGGCACGTGTAAAACTTTTAAAATTAGAGCGCCATGCGGGTTGCGGGTGTCACATAAAGGGTTTTGATTAGTGACAGACAGACCGCCAAAAGCGAGTATATAAGGGGATAGGTCTCCTGTACTTTGCATCATGTCTTCGGATGTTGTATCGACCTCGTTTGCTGCTGCATTACCCTACTAAGGACAACACACACATCCATGCCCGATGGAGGATTCGAACCCCGACGCGGGAGGTCCCGCAATCCATAACGTGGCGCTCCAGACCGCTCCACTACTTCCGCACCGCATTTGGGTTTATCTGATGTGGTATTTGTTTGACCGAAGCCTGTAAGTAATTATAATCAAATTAAAAATATCGTGTTGTGTTTTAATCTAATTTTATTATTACAAGAAATTACTGAGAAATTAACGCCTCTGCCGTAACATGGTTTATCTCCTTCATGATTACAGTTTACAGAGGAAGTAGCTTAAATCTAGTGATATAAAAGGTGAATGAACTTTAAGGGTGTTACCCCCACAAGTGTGAATTAGGCAACAATTGAGACTTTTTTGGTAAAAGTATATAAAAAAGACCAACGAAACTGAAGCAACTGTAGTAACTACATGATAAGGTCAAATGCTGATATTTATACATTTATTCACTTTTTGGCAATTTATCCCTCACACCGATATTCATCTAGAATCATTAAATGTTTGCCTATACATCTGTAGTCGCGTAGCTACCTCACTGTTCAAATGTTCAAAGCTTAACGGACTTAACTACGGGGTCATCAGTCCCTAAACTTATAAACTACTTATGAACTACCTACAACTAAGGACGGCACAAATATCCATGCCCGAGGGGGGATTCGAACCCCCGACCGTAGTGGCCGTGTAGACCGTGACTGAAGCGCCTCAGTCCCCTCGGCCACCGCGGCCGGCTACCTCACTGTTTTTGATCGTGGGTACTTTGTACATGAAGGCCCTTTTTCGTTTTCCTGTTCAATTCGCGTATGATTCTTGGCAATAAATGACTGCCAGAAAGCCTCCGTGTGGGATTTAACCTAATTTTCTTTGTTACTAGCTGAAAACTCGGCGTTGCCCGAGTGTTTGTTTATCTGCGCTCTCGTAGTCCAAATCCCCTTCCCCCCTCTCTGCATTCTACCTCTTTCTCTCCCGTCTCTCTGTTCGTTTCTACTCTTCCGTCTCTCGGCAAAATATTTTGCAAGGTACTCTCTGTCATATACCACACCAAAATTTATCTACCCAGTGATCTTCCTCTTGGTTTAAAAGTCATGTTTGAAAAAATTCACAGAGATTGGAACAAAACTATGCAATTTGTAAAATTCCGTTAGTACTCTCCACCGTACACCGAACGAAATTTTAATCGGACCGTGACATTATTCTTCTTCTTAAGGTAGAGTGTGCAAAATTTCATCAATATCGGAAGAAAACTATAGATTTCTAAGCAAAAGAAACGCAGGGTCACTTTGAGAAACGCACTTTATTATTTTCAAATATTCCAGTTTTATTTCATACAACCCACGTTCTGAAAAAAAAGTATCTATGAAATCGGTCGAGCCGTTCTCAAGTGCCGCGGTTCAGTAGCCGAGCGGTCTAAATCGTCTCGCTGCGTAGCGCGCGGTTGCTCGCCGTGGAGGTTCGAGTCCCCCCTGGGGCATGAATGTGTGTGTTGTCCTTCGGTTAGTTTACCTTAGTTTAACTAGTTTGTAAGCTACAGCTACGGACTGATGGCCACGCAGTTTGGTCCGATAGATTTACAAACATTTGAACATTTCGTTCTCAAGTTATGGCGCGACCAACTTATTTAGGGATCCATTTTTACGTTGCAAAGGTCCCTCCCCCATGCACCGTATGAAACTTTGAACATTTCGTTCTCAAGTTATGGCGCGACCAAGGTATTTAGGGATCCATGTTTAAGTTGCAAACGTCCCTCCCCCATGCACCGTATGAAACTTAAGGTAGACGGTGACCTTCCTCTTGTTTTGAAAGTCAAGCCAGCGGAACTTCGAGAAGATCGGAATGAACCTGTAAAAGAAGTATGCTTCGCCATGCACCTATCACGAAATGCTTTCTTAGCTAACGTTTCCGACCAAGAAACTAAATTCCTGCGAAATTTCATCTTCATAGGTGAAGTAGTTTTCGAGATTTCGTGTTTAGTGAGTGATTGCGTGATCTTTCGCTTTTATATAGATAGAGATTAAGAAAACAGATTGCTTAATTTTGGATGCAAGAGAAGTAAGGGAGATTTGCAGACAAAAATAAATAGTAACATGCAAATCTGTTATGCTAACTTGATTTGATACACGGTCTTGCCTGATGCGACAGTTTTACGGCATCTATAGCGAAACTGTGTGTGTGTGTGTGTGTGTGTGTGTGTTTGTGTGTGTGTGTGTGTGAGTGTATGTAGGAGAGGGGGGTCAGTTACAGAACGCTTCGCCGGCCGCGGTGGTCGAGGGGACTGAGGCGATTCAGTCACGGTCTGCACGGCCACTACGGTCGGGGGTTCGAATCCCCCCTCGGGCATGGATATTTGTGACGTCCTTAGTTGTAGGTAATTCATAAGTAGGTTGTAAGTTTAGGGACTGATGACCCCGACGCTTCGTGTAGGTCCGAAATTACATGCAAACTTTGTTGCAGGTCCCTAACTACTCCCATTTTCCAATAAATGGCGCATAAATCTGGGTATTCTCACGAGGTGGCCTCTCATTATTTATGACGTCATATCTCCTGCGCTTGTGTCGTGCTGTTTTGTTTTTGGGTCAGGAACCTTCGTGGGCGTACGGTGAACAGTTCATCAAAGTTTCATTGCAATAGAATGAATGATTTATGAACACATAGAGGACATACAGAGAAACATTCATTTACAAACACACAAACACACACACACACACACACACACACACACACACACACACACACATATATATATATATATATATATATATATATATTGAGAGAGAGAGAGATCATTCAAGAATTCAAGAACCGTAAATGAAGTATATTTCTTGGCTGTACGAGTATACAACTTCGAACTAGTAGGTATTTACACTTGTGGAACCAGTAAAGAAATTGAGAAACACAGACTTTTACGTAAATTAGAGAATATATGGTTGGTAGGTATATAAGAAGTTGGATGACTTAGATACTTGGATCGTCAAAGTAATTGTACAACTCATCTGAGAATCAGTGCCGGGCCAAGACTCGAACCTTTTAAATGCCCTGTCAGCAGCGACAGTTACGTAACCGGAGCTTGAGTACGGAAATCAGTCACTTCTTAAATACAATTCTTTTAACACAGCTGCTAGTACTGTCTTCACTCTACACAATATTTCAGCTGTAATCCCATTCTATTAATTATGAACAGAATTAAAACTAGCATTTGGTCGTGCAGCACTGTGAGGTCATGTGTTGTCTTGCTGTAAAATTACGTAATGGGTGTCATGCAGACAGGGCCTGTTATTGTTGTAGGTGAAACTATACTTGTACCGTGATTTGTTGTTACATCGATTAACACCTCACACCATAAGCCTTCTACTTGCAGCATATGTTCTGTTAGAATGCCGTCATGTTACCACTTCCCCTGTCTTCGGCGGACCTAAATTTGGCCATCAATTTCAGACAAACGTCACCTGAATTCGTCCGAAAACACTATCTCATTCCACTCCTGACCCAATGACGTCGTTCAACCTCCGTTGCCATCTATCATGGATTTGCATATTAGTCAAAGGTAGGCGGAGAAGTGTACAACGTGCACTTACCCCACGTCGTAATTAACGCTGACGGTCTGTCACCCCTAATAACGTGCAGCGAGTTCCACTGTTGCGCCAGCGAATATATTTCGGTGTTGCAATGCCATTCGCGTGAGGTGCGGATACTCTCGTGTAGCAGTCTGTGTGGTGCGACGTGAACCATCTCGACACAGTACGGCTTTCCGTGACCATATATAACCCCTCGTTATGATTTAATTCATATTTTAAAATATTTTGGAGATAAAGAACTAATTTACATATCAAGGATGACAAAATTAAAAATGATCATGAGTATAATATTTAGTTTAGGTGAAAGGGAAAGGGGGTGGGGGCAGCATGGAAGGCGAATATGGCAAGGGTATTTTCTCTGTGTGGTCATATAAAAAGAAAATGTCGGCGTTGTTAAAGTTAGTTTTCTCTCATGTTCATTTAATTCTCTCGTGTTTAATATAACGTTGCTATGTGTATGAAGTTAGTCATGTAGTGCAATTATCAAGTTACACGCGAGAGTCAACATCGCATAATAGTTCGCGATCAGTTTCAGATATATCGAAATCAGTTATTACATTCGATACATATCTGTTGAACGTGTATGTGTAGTGAGGCTTTAATTTGATTCAAATAATTAGAGAGTTAAAGGACACTTTCATTCTTTCTCATTGCAACTTTAAATAATTGTTGATTCAATATTCATGACTTCAACTGCTATTGGGCAAAGCTGAAAATGTGTACCCAGCCGGGATTCGAACCCGGGTCTCCTGCTTTCTAGGCAGTTGCGCTGACCCCTACACCACTGGGGACACAGTGATCACCGCACCTGCAAGGACTACCCATGCACGCCTCCCGTCAGATACAAATTCCCAGCTTCGCCCTGCCCATAGTACTCAAACTCGTAGTTTAACTAATTCCCGTAAGAGTAAGGGCTTCAAACTTGCCCACCCCTCCCCATTAACGATAGGATCATTGCCCGTCACCGGCATATTATATATATACATGTGGCGTCTGTTCGGAAAGAACAGACGTCACATTCTGATCCAGCAGCTGTTATTATTTAATATTCATAGAATATATGACTTCAACTGCTATTGGGCAAAGCTGAATTGTTGATTCATCCGGACATACCACAAAACTGGCGAGTGTATACTTCATTTATACATTTATGTATCTGAGTGAGTACAGACGTGCGTGAAATTATCTACCGGACTGTCATACCGGAACATTGACCATATAATAATAGATATTAAGTATCGGTCTACAAACTGCACTAAAACCTACTAAGGTGTGAACTCTGAAAGAAATTAATATGAAAATTCCAATGATCATGAACAATTCCATGAATAGAATTTTGCTAGATAACACGTAAGACTTCCTTGGAAAATATTCACAACGTATACCGTTAATAAAATCAATTTAGTTTTAGAAGTGAGTGTTCGAAGATCTGTTTTGTTCTGAAATGCCTGTCAACGGAAGCATAAATTAAATACCAAACCGGTAACGTCGGGTATATTCGCTTCGTACGTTGGCTTACGCGCAGCGTAACCAGAGGAATGCCAGTTGTACTGCCGAAACATTTCGTCCCAGATGAGCAGCACTTCTCGCATGGACGCGTCACATAATCTTTCACCAGTAATGCGCCCTCTTTCAAAGTCGCTGATTTGACGTTACGGTTCGTGCATACGCTGGCGAGGCATCCTGTACTTCTGCCCAAATAACACAGACGAATTATGATCACTATATCGAAGCAAAAAGAACCGAAGGAACGTTTAACTGCGAGGTACTGCTACACTACGATGTCAATGTTGACTTTGAACTAAATAAGATTCTCAAACTTCTTTAAACCTATGGAACCAAACAGCTTACGATACCGGTCCATCATCATCATTTTCCAACTCCAGTTTCCCGGATGTGGTGTACAAGCGCTCGCTATCTCCTCCTGTCTTCATACATCTTCTGTTCCAGAATGTCTTTCCATTTGTGTCCTTTCTGATCAACATCCGATTTCACAGCATCTATTCAGCGTTTCCTTGATCTTCCCCGTGGTCTTTTTCGTATGAGGTTGAGACTGAAGTACTTTTTAGCAGTTCGTTCACTATTCATTCTCATTAAGTGTCCACACCAATGAAGTAAACGTTTCCTTATGATGCTGGTGACAGAGACCTCAATACCAGCTACTTTTCTATTCACCTCATTTCTAATTTTATCCTGTCTGGTTGTTTGATTGATAATTGTAATGAATCTCATTTCCATTGCCTGAATTCTACTGAGCTCTCTGTTTAGTAGGGTACATGTTTCAAAGCCGTATCTATGGATTGGAACGAAATGGGTATGGTACATGGCTGCTTTTGTTTTTGTGGATTTTATCATACCAGAGATGATTCCTTATTTGACTGTAAAAGCTTTTTCTGTGTTCTGCTGAGTATTTCCTACTTAACGGTTCATGCTTCATAGGTATTTAAAATGAAAAACTGATTCTACTTTGGCCCATGTAGAAAAATATTTGATGTTGTTCCTTGCCTGTCGATGGTCATTTCTACTGTCTTTATTTTACTTATCTTTAGTCCGAAATTTTTGAATATGTTGTTCCAATCATTCGGTTTCCTCTGTGACTCAGCTTCTGTCTCTCCCCACACCAACAAGTCATCGTCAAAAACATGGGGATTAGGTTCTCTGTCTATTTTCGGTCTATTATCGGTCCATACACTTAAAAAATATTTAAGGGGACATTGGACGTAAACGGGCGGCATTTTCATACCTTGCTTTCGGTGCACATTACACTTGGTCCATGATACGGTTAGAATTGTGATTTTGTACCAACACTGAAAGACATTAACTCAAGCTGTAATAAGAAACTTTTTTGAAATATAATAGTTTAAGAGTTACAATAAGTTGCCTAATAGTCGTTTTTGTAAAACACGTTCACATTCTGGAACCATTTGCTGGTGCATCGTCAGCCTAATAGCATTTAGACTGTGGCAGGCTGCTGTCAACAATTATGCCTCTGTTTTGTGTTTTGGTGTATATGTAACGAAACAGAAAAACACTTCGTAAACATCACTAATATTTTCTCTAAAAATTACCGTTAAAATTATACATAGAATGACAAACATTGATCATTTCTGCAATGTATTAGATATAATACAAAAATACTGTTCCATTCTTCAATTGGAAGACATCTGGTGAACATAGCTAGAACCAAATTAAAATGTCTTATTAATTTAAGGCACTTGACTGCGGGCTCATCAGTCCCTAAACATACATACTATCTATAAACTATACTAAAGACGACGCTAACATCCATGTACGAGAGGGGATTCGAACCCCCAACGGAGAACGGAGCATAGCGCCTCATGCGCTCGGCTGTTCCGCAGTGGCTAGTAGAAACAGTATTAAAATATATCTACATAATGTTCTGAAAATTTTCATTTGAGAAACTGAGAAAAGAATGTACAAAATGTTTTCACTCAAAGTCTGCGGCTTTCAGAAATTTCAAAGTACTTCTTCAAGAGTCTTTTCCTTACTCTACACACTTTAGAGGTGGTTCCGCAGACCTTTCAGCTTCAACTAGTCGCTGACGATCTATGGCATTTAGCGCAGCCATCAAATTATTTCCTGGTTAGATGATTAATTTGTCCATTACTTATGTCCTGCTAATTACACCATCATTGGAACAGATATCATCCATCACATCCATCCATCCATCCAACAAAATCTGTTCTCCGTAGTCCCTGTCACACACAGCTGTTGGAACTCTCTTTAGGATTTTGTGTTAGTAATTTTTTATCTGCAAGATCACTGTATATTGGCTTTATTGTTTTAATCAATATAGCAGGCATGGAATGCTTATGGTGATATTCCTGGCCTGGACAGTGTGCAGATATTTCTTCAAAAGATTACATAACTATTTAAAAGTAAATAAACAATATATTTTTGGAAACGGTAGAAGTTTTTCTTTCGGATGGAGACAAAAATTTTCGATTTTTCAGATATTTTCACGTGCTGGTCTCCTTAAACTAGCTTACCCAAAGGACAACACACACAGTCACTCCCGAGGGAGGATTCGAAGCTCCGAAGGGAGCGGCCGCGAAATGCCGTAGCGTGACGCCTCAGACAAAGCGGACACACCTGGGTGACTGACCTTAAACGGAGATCCAGGCATAGTTTGGAATGCAGAACATATGAATATGCATGTTATTTGATTGTGAGAATGTATCCAAACGTATTGCCTGAACATGAACATGATTTTCTTTTTCAATTTGTATTTATTTAGTTTTAATGAAAAAAAGAAAATATACTTGCATTTTACAAAATTATGACATTCGATGTTGCCGATTGTGAGATTACCACCCAATAGAAATACTGGTAATTCATAGCATTTGATAATTAAACAGTATGAATTTCACAGCAAACATTGACCATGCCAATGCACTAAATGTTACACAATTCTAATCTTATTAATTATGGTAGCAATGTATGTACGCAACTGGGTGACAACATTTATAGGCCAAAGGTAGAAATTCTCCACATTGAGATTTGCTGTGTGCTTGTAGCTGACGGGAGGCCAGCGAGCAGGCCGACGTTGGTGGCTTGCTCCAGCTTAGGATTTTCCAGGATCGTTTCCGGTGAGGGGAGAGAGGGACAATGGCGAGTGCCAGGCGCAGTGCAGTGCACAGCGTGAAATAAAATATTCTAATACTACTTGCATTTGAAGTAATACGATGCAATTAGGAACCTTTAAGGCCCTCATTACAAAATAGCCTGTTGACAAATAAACAATACATTAGCTGATATAGTCACATCTGGCGTAATATGTTTAATTGACAATGAAAAGTAATAAATTACCAATGAGTACAAGACAGTTACACTACTAGCATGGCAATGTTTGTTTATAAAATGATATATTAACTATTTCTCATATTATTTTCAATTAATCTTGTGTATCTTCAAGTATTCAGTTAAATCACTTATATGTGATATAAGAAATTGCACGATTATAACAAATAGTACAAAGGATGTTTATACCAATATAAAAAGCTAAGAAGACATTTGTTTAATGTGTAGTGTAATTATTTTGATTTTAAGTAAAGTTTTAGAAATATATTGGCTGTGCGCTGTACGTTGGCAAGTCGGGTAGATCAGCTCACATAGGGAAGATGATGACGCAGGGAAAAAACCCGGCAGTTGGGCTTTTGGCACGCGCGCGGCCCCAGGAAGTGTCGAGTCGGGATTTTGTACCAACACTGAAAGACAACTCAAGCTGTAATAAGAAACTTTTTTGAAATATCATAGTTCAAGGGTTACAATAAGTGGCCTAATAGTCGTTTTTGTAAAACACGTTCGCATTCTGGAACCATTTGCTGGTGCATCGTCAGCCTAATAGCATTTAGACTGTGGCAGGTGCTGTCAACAATTATGCCTCTGTTTTGTGTTTTGGTGTATATGTAACGAAACAGAAAAAACACTTCACAAACATCATTAATATTTTGTCTAAAAATTACCGTTAAAATTATACACAGAATGACAAACATTGATCATTTCTGCAATGTATAGATATAATACAAAAATACTGTTCCATTCTTCAATTGGAAGACATCTGGTGAACATAGCTAGAACCCAATTAAAATGTCTTATTAATTTAAGGCACTTGACTGCGGACCCATCAGTCCCTAAAAATACATACTACTTATGAACTATACTAAAGACGACACAACATCCATGTCCGAGGGGGGAATCGAACCCCCGACGGGGAACGGAGCATAGCGCCTCATGCGCTCGGCCGTTCCGCCACGGCTAGTAGAAACAGTATTAAAATATAGCTACATAATGTTCTGAAAATTTTTGTTAGAGAAAATGAGAAAAGCATGTACACAGTGTTTTTGACTCAAAGTCTGCGTCTTTCAGAAATTTCAAAGTACTGCTTCAGGAGTTTTTTCCTTACTCTACACTCTTTAGAGGTGGTTTCCGCAGACCTTTCAGCTACAACTATTCGCTGACGATCTATGGCAGTTAGTGCAGCCATCAAATTATTTCCTGGTTGGATGATTAATTTGTCCATTACTTTTGTCCTGCTAATTACACCATCATTGGAACAGATATCATTCATCACAATCATCCATCCAACAAAAACTGTTATCAGTAGTCCCTGTCACACGCAGCTGTTGGAACTCTCTTTAGGATTTTGTGTAAGTAATTTATCTGAAAGATCACTGTATATTGGCTTTATTGTTTCCATCAACGTGACAGGCATGGAATGCTTATGGTGATATTCCTGGCCTGGACAGTGTGCAGATATTTCTTCAATGAGTATTTAAGACTATGTAACTGCTTAAAAGTAAATAAACGAAATATTTTTGGAAACGGTAGAAGTTTTTCTTTCAGATGGAGACAAAAAATCGATTTTCAGTCATTTTCACGTCCTGGTGTCCTTAAACTAGCTTACCCAAAGGACAACACACAGAGTCACGTCCGAGGGAGGATTCGAAGCTCCGAAGGGAGCGGACGTAAAATGCGTAGCGTGACGCCTCTGACCAAGCGGACATTCCTGGGTGCCTGACCTTAAACCGAGATCCAGGCATAGTTTGGAATGCAGAACATATGAATATGCATGTCATTAGATTGTGAGAAGTCTATCCAAACATATTGCCTGAACATGAACATGATTTTTTTATTTATTTAGTTTTAATGAAAAAAAAAGAAAATATCCTTGTCTGTTACAGAATTATGACATTCACTGTTGCCGATGTGGCACTATATTGGCAATCCTCAATGAATTGCATCGTGTTTATCAGTGCATGCAGAGAGCTCTAAACGTTTTCGGCCCCCTAAACATTTATTCTGCAGGAAGTTTCTCACATGGCCTCGTGTTGTACGTAAGGTTTTGATTTTCAGATGTGCAGAGTAGCTTTAGCTGTCGAGTAGCGAGTGAAACAAACGGTGTATCAAATATTCAGCTGGTGTTTACCATCTAAAAACACGTACCAGCTGTAGGAAATTAATAAAACAGGCCAATGGTTTAATGTTGTGTTGACAGCTTGGTTATTATAGACGTAACATAAGCTCGGATTGTTTTGATAATCATTTCGGATGACATCTATCTCACCCTTTTAAAGGTACTATCCCGATATTTCCCAGGAGAGATTTAAGGAAACACGGAAAACATAATTTGGGATAGCTGGACGGGGATCGAACCGACGTGATCCACAATGCTAACCTATGAATCCCTTTTCCTATTGTGTGCAGTTTAGTTGTACAATGACAAATAAGCAACTTGATTACGCAGAAAATCTTTCATAGTGCTTCTACAGCTACAATCTATGTCACTATCTAGGACTTGTCAGCCTGTATTATGTACAGCACATATAGCAAATTGATGTCATTCTTTACACATCTGTTGAAAATGTATGCTCCGTACATGCACTTAGATCACACCCAGACTCTTTCTGATTATATGGTACTAATTTTATTATATTAGCTTTATTTATGTACATTCTGTTGTAAATTCAGGTTTACTTCTAAGTTTTCTATGTTATCTGAAAAGTCATAATGCGTTAATAATGAGTGAATGGAAATTAATAATAATCTTGGAAATTAGAACCTCTGCTACCTTACGTAGCCTTTCGCAAGAGACTAAGTGTTAGAAACACCAGTTACACTTTCTATCAACCTTAGCATTACCGCTTAATTCAGGGTTCGGAAAGGGAGGTTGTTGGATTGATGGTGGGGGGGGGGGGAGGGCGGTGAGTAAGGGAACATACCTTAGGCTGACGTTTTGAAAATAATTTAAAAAGAAGATAAAGGTGAACCCAGTCCTGTCTCTAATGACAACGGTGTCCAAAAGACGTATAAACGCTGAATCTCCCTTCTTCCATTTGCAGAGGGGAAATGGTTTTATTGCAACAGTTTTTTGTCATCTGTGACCCTATATGAACTATACAATTAATATCGATGGATATTGCACTATGTGGCGAAAATGAAAAGACCTGCAACAGGAAGTGGAAGAAACAATCACACATATCAAGTTTGATTCCATATTGCATCACCGTACTCAACGGCTGTGTCGAGATATGTAAAGGACGAAAGGCAATCAATTACTTTTTTTCCTTCATGTCTGGATTTCCGTCGCTGTGCGACGATTCTCAATCGTTTAAAAACGTAGTTTAAAGGATATAAAACTTCATGTTGATTATTACGTTCACACTTATCTTCAACATAGAAAAGTTTTATATAACACCGGTTTTTTTTTTTTTTTTTTTTTTTTGTAGTATGTTAGTTTGATGAATGCCTCTGAAGTAGTCGGTGGTATGGCTGATTACAACAATCTAAAATCAAATTGAATTTATGTTAATTGCAGTTATTTTGTTGCGTGGCCCAATGGTATTTCTGTTCACTACCCACTCCAATTAAAACACCACCACCAAAAAAATACGTAGCGTACAATGTTTACTCATAATTTGTCCCACGCAAGCCATTTCATTTTATGTGCATTCTGTTCCGCAGCAGCAATATTCTGAGGAATTTATCGCTCGGCTGCGCTGAACATTGGCGAAATGTGTTCCCGTAAATTAGTCTCAGAATGGCAATTAACAGGTGCCTAACTCAAATGCAGGGCTGGTAGTCCATCTCTTTTATTGCCTACCGTGCTATAAAGATCCAACGAGAAACAAGCACCGAATATTTGTTACACTAAAGCGAGGATAGAGCACAGAGACCTGGAGAACCGAAATTGTGTAGATATATACAGAAAAGAATTGAAATAAACCTGGAGGTAAAAACCTCAAATATGTTTTGCATAGAGTATGTCACAAATCTTGTGTGAACTGAGAGAAAACGTACGTAGTGTCCTCTTTTCCTATATAAAAGTCACGTTACTAAATCTGTCACGACGAAGAATCGTGCTAACATGCCGTCAGTTGATTGTCGTACAAATTCTCGGATGGAGGACATGGTTCAGTAAGAGCACGATAATCCGGCAGACTAGATACTATTGCCACAGATTTTTGCATGGTTTTGCTCGACTGTCCCGCGCATTGCAGAAAATCGGATGTTGTCGTGGTAGCTCAGCGCACTCATCGAGAGATCTCGACGTCCTCTGCGATAAACAAAAACTGAGTCAACAACTCAACGTACAATTTAGAAAGAATACGAAACAATGGCAGCAAATAATCAATTTACCCGAAGAACAAAAATGAAAAACGAAAAGGAAGTAGAGAACGTCACTGTGTACTACATGTGGGGACCGGGTTTGATTCTCGCTTGGGCACTGGGATTTATGTGTCGTCCTTCATCATCATGAACCTCCCGTTCTCCCACGTGGCGCCAAAGAAAACGATTTGCCGTAGGCGAAAGATCGTAACCAATACCTTGTCTGACAGCCAGCAATGTCAAACGATCATTTAATTTTTTAGGCATCTTATCGGCAAAAAGGCTCTGACTTACTTGGAGTAATACATCGTTTTGTAATATTATCAACAGTATAAATATTCTGATATTATAAAGGAGGCATAGAACAAAATAATCATTTTAAGAAAGGACTACATCATAAAAATTGTTTACCATCACTCCGACGTTCTGAACGGCTCATATGAATATTTCAGGCAACTATCAGTGCTAGACGTGCGTCACGGAGACACTAGGTGGACGGCGAGGGGTGGGTGTTGCACGATCTGTGAACTGAATAGACAAACACCAAACAATATCGCTAATTTCCTTTTATTTAAACATTCAGTAGATCATACTGCCATCATCGGTTGTGTATTCACATTGTATCCTCAGCAATTCAGTTAGTTTTCAATGTGATGGCAGTATGAGTTACTAGAAACGCTCATCTTAACAAAAAATAACTAGTGAACTTGGCTGAGTAAAGTTAGTCGTAGACAGCAATCCTACATAATCTACGCCCTGATCGGAGCGTCCTGCGATCTGCAGGAAAGAAACAAATTATAAAGTGAAATTTAATTTATTTAACACAAAAAATGCCTTCTTTGCGTGCAGTGAAAACTGGCCATTAATCACAGAGAAAAAGGAACACTAACTGCGGACAAAACCAAACAAGTATAGAGGGCGTAAAGTCTCACACTAAAAAGCACAATTTTATAGTGGAGCTAGGCCAAATAACAGGTCTACTACAAGATATAATTATAAACACAAAGGTGAATGCCGACGGAGCTATATACCGCGTAGGAACGGCGGGGCATGGTCCTAGAGTAGTGGGACCAGATTTGCGTGCCCTACTCCCTTATGTAAGCTTTGCTTTGAAGATGCATCAGATAGGAACGGAAGATAAGTTGATGTATAAATTGTTTATTTTTCATGCTTGTGATATTTTATGAGACATGACTCAAAAACAATGTTTGTGTTTGGTTTGTGTGTTTCATGGTCGACCGACGTGTCTCAATGAAAAGGAGCAGCGTCACCGCGTCCCGACCGGCATCAAATATCAGGCCGCCATCCGTAGTTAGTCGACAGGCAAGTAGCGGTGGGCGTCTCTGCGCCTTGTCTATTGCGGGCAGTTATCTCTATACAGTCTGGATGTTGAACTACAGATTTCTGAGCGTGCAAGCCTAAGATGTTCACATTCTATTTCTTGACTAATTACAACATGGCTGCTAAGAAGTATTACAAGAAAACGAAAAGGAAATATGTTTCGATTCTGTACTCACACGAGTCTATTACTTAGCATATTGACGAAAAATTTCAAATCTAGAGGCAATCTCGCTGTTATTTGCACTTAGTAACTGATGCAAATACGTTTGACTAATTACAACATGGCGGAGAATGCAAATTCGTATACAAAACATATGACTGTGCAGGCACGCTACAGTTCTAAGCTCAAACACCAGAATTACACATCCACGTTATATAAAGATCACTGATTGCGGGGAATTGATCATCCTTTCAGAAGATTTACGAATTGTTATAAAGAGATAATTTTTTGTCTGCGTCTTTTATCTGTAATGTCACGATCGAGTATGAGCTAATGTGTAAGCTCACATGTTGTATGAAAACTAATAAATATTGAGAAGTGTTTTTGAAACAGTGTGTATAAATCGTATTTATGGAGAAGTATTAAGTTTGAATGCTATGAATTACAGGAAAGAAAATTACAGATTTATTCCGAGATTGGATCTATTCTTGTCTTAGTGAAGACAATTGAGAATTTGGCAGATTTGTTTTTTAGTCGGTGACTTTATTGGTGCTTATGTAAGGAACATACTGAAGTAAGATATTTTTTCGATTCAGCAATCTGTGGAACTAGATTGCTTGTGACTTATATATCGACTGAGAGTTACTTTGGTGTACGGAAAATTTAAAAGTATACTTAGTTGATGAAAAACCTTTCCCTCTTTCCCGCGGGTATAAGAACTTGCTTTGTGACTGCGAATTAAATTTGAAAATTAAGTTTTTTGTTTTGTGTGACGGGATGGGGATTTCGGACCTGGCACGTTCCAGGTTCGTTGATGAAGTTGCCTAACAACCCCTAAGCAACTAACTTTGAAACATTCCTACATAGAATTTTCAAGGGAATATGGATGTTGTTATGATTTTTGTAGGTTCTAATAAGAACTTTTCCAGCTTTATCTATCACATCACACTAGCTGGGACTGCGCTTCCACGCGTCGAACGGAATGAGGGAAACGACAGCCGTCGAGTGGCGAAGGAGGTCACAGCACATTCGTGCTTTTCCTTCCATATCAGGAGCGACAATGTTGGGCTTCACGGGAGATGGCTTCATTGGGTTCGGGTGGGATATTTACAGTGAACGTCCTATCGCAGTAGGAGTCGGGGCCAACGGGTGGTAGCTTCGCAATGGATCTTGTTCCCAACACACTGTCTTCCACACTCCATACGTGCACTTGTAAAGCCGGCATCGGCGGGGGCTACTCTAGGTCACACAGTTGGCATATACTGAACACTGTTACCTGTGGGTTTTCGCGCCGTGGTGCCGCGCTGCAGCAAGTTGTCGTCGTCGTTGTAGGCTTGTTTGAGTGAGCGCCTTGGAGAAAACTAAGCAGCCCACCTTGGCTGCCTGCTGTATGGGCACTCTGCACAGTATGAGGCCGCCACAGAACCGGTAATACATCTTGGTTAGTTTTTTACTGTTATTTCTCCGTTAAACTTATGCGTTAGGTCAACTCTTTACTGTTAATGCCAAGTATTACTTTCAAACAATATACTTTCTTGAATAAATAGTAATGAATATCATAATTCATTTGAAAACTTAATTTTAACGGCTAATTTGCGCTCTTTTAACAAGTGGCACATCAAACCGTCCGAGCCGGCCGCGGTGGCCGAGGAGACTGAGGCGCTCCAGTCACGGTCTGCACGGCCACTACGGTCGGGGGTTCGAATCCCCCCTCGGGCATGGATATTTGTGCCGTCCTAGTTCGTAAGTAGTTCATAAGTAGTTTGTACGTTTAGGGACTGATGACCCCGTAGTTAAGTCCCATAGACTATACAAACATTTGAACATTTTGAAACCGTCCGAGGTTGATTTTTCTGTTTTAAGTGCCATAAAACATCAGCTCTACAATATTAACACCTTTCCAAAACTTAATAAAATGGCAGAGGCCTGCTTCACTCTTTCAGCGTAAGGGCGTCTCCATCAATTCTAACCTCCTTGGGTAATACATCGGTACTATAAATATAGATTTCAACTAAACAGGACAGAATTCCTGACAACAGAGTTTTATATTATTAAGATTTTTCTTAATTCTTTGAAATCATTGATGCCACTTTCATTTCTACAATGGCGTCCAAAAACTTATTTGTAAACAGGCAACTTTTCTTAAACTAATTAAATGCAGCAGTACAGCATTTCATATTTTATTCAGTTTTTTTTCCTGCACGGCATTAATCATTATTTGCCAACCGCCGTGCCCTAGTGGATACATCGGTTCCCGTTAGATCACCGAAGTCTAGCACTGTCGGGCAGGGCTGGCACTAGGATGGTTTACCGTCGGGGTGTGCCGAGCGCTGTTGGCAAGCGGGGTGCACTCAGCCCTTGTGAGGCCAACTGAGAAGTAGCGGCTCCGGTCACGAAGACTGACATTACGGCAGTAGGTATGGAGCGCTGACCACGAACCCCTCCATACCGCATCCGTTGACGCCTTCGGGCAGAGGATGACACGGCGGTCGGTCAGTACCCAGTGGGCCTCTCGAGGCCTATCAGATGGAGAGATCTGATTTTGATAAACAAGTCATTCAGATTAGAATGAATTCTCAAATAACGCCACATTTCTATGTCCACAGTTAGGATTTTAATCTGTATTTTAGGTGCTAAAACACTTATTTCGAGAGATGTATGATGCCCTTCTCTTCTAACACTTAATTTTTTAAATATTTTCGTGCTTTTCACGTAAATGAGTGAATTAACTTAAAACGAATGATTTTATATCCAGTAATATCTATGCTATGGCGAAATACATTTAAATTGGAGCTAAATTAAGCTAGTCGTTGTTGAACGAGAAACTGTGGCTGGTGCCCGAGCGAACTGTACGAATATATTAGTTCCTTTCGCAAACGATATACACGTGCCTGAAATTAATGCTCGACTAATGAAATCAATTTTATATGCCCCGATCGCTTTATTTTACGTGCAAGAAACCTATTTCGGTGGAAGCATTTGGAGCGGGGCACTTAAACACTTTAAACGTGCACGAATCAGTTGAGATTTTTCATAAACGTAGATAAAAGGAAACAAAGAAACGTAACTTCCAAGCAATCATTATCCGTACAGAAGAGTAAATTCCAGCTAAATTTACAGAGTCTATTTGGACGTCCAGATAATTGTAGAGTTTGTAATATAATGTCACTTATTTATTTGCTATTTGTACGTTAACTGGACTAAACGTTTGTGTATTGACAGTAAAGTAAACGTAAAGACGACGTTAATTTCATTTTTTATCCGCAAAAAATTTTTGAAAACTTAATACACAATCTCTGTCGATGATATAAAATCAAATACGTTAGAATAAAGGAGGGGAACCAGAATGGAGAAAAATGTTCTTCTCACACCGCAAGAGACGGGTATGTGATTGAGTGAATCACGAGAAAGAGGGAAGCTACGAGTGTCTCGACTTATGAGGCGGCTTCTGGAATGTTGGCTTATTCGCGTTTTCGTCCGTGTTAAACATTTTTTCCCAGCAAGGGGGCCATTTTAAACGACACGAAATTGTAAATCATGTTTTTAAATATGGGGAAATATGTAAAGAATTATTGATTTTAATGTTTCTGAAGGTGGCACATAAGTCATGAGACAAATTGTTCGCTTTTATAAATTTGACTCTGGCCCGCACATACTCGTTTTTTGTGCTATAACTGGTTTTCCTTCTGGTTTGCATAATTTTAATTATTTTATACTGCGACGTCTAATGGTTAGGTGTTATAGAGCTAGGTTCCATGTCTGTTACGTTAAAATTATATACATACGTTTCAACATTTTTTAAATGACATTATTAAGCAGGGATATTTGATAATGCGGCACGGGGAGATCTCTTAGATTATACTTAGCGTAAAAAAAAATTGCGAAACTGGGAACAAATGATGTTTTAGGATATATATAGACACAAGAGAGGCGGTTCTAAGATTATTTTAATAATGGGAGAAAACCTGAATAAAAATGGGGAAACATTAATAGGATCTGATTATCTAGCCAAACTAAGTTCCGTAACCTCAAATGGCGCAAAAAGTTCAAAGTTCTGAGGAAAACTGGAGTAAGCTGCAGGGACGGTCGCGTAATTTATGTGACGTACAATAAGCTAGAAGGAATATCATGATTGCAAGATCAAGGTCGTATTAATGGGAACAAAGGGGTATTAAACAGGGATATAGTTATTCGCCCTTACTGTATAATGGTTATATCAAAGAAGCAAGGACGGAAATAAAAAAAAAAAAAAAAAACATTCTAGAATTGCAATATAAATTTTTAAGATTCGCTGATTAGCGCGTACTATCCCCAGTGAAAATAAAAACTTTTTACCGGTCTGTTGAAAGGGATTAATAACGAGGAATATAACAACTAAATTGGTAACTTCGATGTATATTAAGTTGAGAAATGTGAGCCGTGCCATCTTCTGTTTCGTGCTTTCCAACTTCTTTTGTTTGCTCATGTTAGTTATCGAGTGGCCTTCCTGTGCCTGCCGGCGATGGCGCCTCATACGCGGGTTAGTGACCTCTCTTTGCGCGCTGCAGCGCTCCCTCTTTGAAAGGGCCTATAGCTGCCGCGCTGAGCGGCGAGCAGTCAGTCGTTTTTCCGGATTACATCGCCCGCAGTCTGAAGGTTGGACGAGGGGAGTGAGCAGTGTCGCCGCGGCCGCATGATCGTGGCCTGTTTACGTAGCTAGTGGGTCTATGAGGACCGTTGCGCCAAGCTGGAGTAGTCCCCTTATACCCGGGAGGAGATGTCGTGTCGTCCGACATGTTGATTGCTTGAGTACTGTTGTGTGATATCCTGCCGCCGCCGCCGACTGTGCTAACTGCATCGATGGCAACTTTCGCTACCTGATGTTGTGGATAAACCGATTAACCCTTGTGGACGCTCACATATCTGCCTACGCCTGCAGCGTCTGGATGTGCTAAGTTAAGTACTCTTTCCAGGAGGTTTTCTGAAGATCTGTGTGTGCCTTTCTCCTCCTTTCGGCCTTTGCTCGTCCGGGTGTGATATGTTGTCTTTTTCTTGGAGAGACCTGGTGTGGTCGCCTGCCGTGTGTTAAATGGGGCGTGATTTGTTTGAAGGCCTGTACTCGGCCCCAGGAGTGCCTGCCCTTCATGTCTGCATACTTGTGTTTTGTGTTGGGTTTAACCCATGAAATTCTGCGCTCTCGTAGTGCGTATGTATTCGTGAGTGCGACCTGTTGGTTGTGCACTCTTCTAGTACGAAATTCATTCCTCTTTAAGATTTAACAATTGAACCGCTAAGTGCCACTGGGGAATTCTGGCTTTTGCCCGGTCGCTTTCCGTCAACTGCCCAGGAACCGGCTGGGCTGATCTTGAGCAGAATCATTTCCGCTCGTAGGTGTGCCGCCCTACGACTGTAGTTTAGACGTTCCCTTCCTGTCTCTTTCGGTGCCTCTTGCCCTGCTTCCTTTTGGAGTTCTCATCTGCTGTCATGATATATCTTGGTGTCATCCCAATGTGTCAGTGCAGTGAATTGATGTCGCGAATTGTTATTGTCTTATCTGTTCTAGGCAGCCTGTGTAAGTTGCGTGTGTCACACTGCTACGTATTTAGCACCTTGCACCTTGCACCTTGCCACCTTGGGTGGTGTGTAATTGGTATTCGTGTTGAGTGTACCTATGTTGTTGTGATACCTTACCTTTAAGTAGCAAAAGTTGGTAATTTTTGTGTCTTCCCTTACGGACTCCTGTTTTTTATTTTAAATTTGCCCTTCCGGTACATACAATATTATATTGTTTATTTAGAGATCGCTCTTCCGGCGTAGCTTTCTTGTTTGTTCACTCCTGTTCATGTTGTTTTGAATTACGCCCTTCTGGCGCAGGTTTTGCCTTGTGTATTAAGCCACTATTTACTGGTGTTTCAATTTTACGTTACTTAATCTAGTCATTGTGAATGGTTGATTTTGGCTTGAACTAAGTTTGAATAGCCTCGTGCCTTCCACTCCCCACTCCCTACCATATGAAAATGTTCCTACCTTGGCAATAAAGTAACCTATGACGGAACCGTCGGTGTAGGAAAAGAGTCTATTTATAGTCCAGTGGCCCAGCGGAGTCCAATTGTGTCAAGCTTTGGCTTCAATGTGGAGTAGATGTTTCCGATTACGCACTTTTGGACCTCAGCTTTGTACGATAGAGAAACATGGTGATTAGGTACCACAAAAGATTGATTTAAATTGTGTGGATTGATTAATTAATATATGAGGACTTTCTACTCAGGGCCGATGATGAACTGTATGAGATTAAGGAGCGAAAAGAACAAGTGCTAATGTACTGTAGGGAGCAACAAATTGAGAAAACTGGCGGGTCAGAATAAAATTAGCAAATAACTGAAGACGTATGTTGGAAGTAACACTGATATGCGAAAAGATATCGTAGAGTGGTGCATGTAACCAGTATTACTACTGATGATACAGAAATGAAACAAAAAAAAAAAATCAATAAAGTAAGGTAGTGACAAATGCAATTAAGCGAGAAGACAATGAGCGAATTTCAGCAGCAGCTGAGACAGCCGCGCTACGTTTTGCTTGTCGCTGCACCTTTCACATCAAAAGGCTGCAACGACGCGTCACGTCCTCTCATATCGAGTGATACGCCAGAACCGTCTTCACAGCCGTCGACTGCTCCGCATCTCGATCTTCTGCAGGAGCCCGTGGCTGCCGCTTCTGCAGTACTGGAGACCTCCAGCACTGTGCCTCATCATATCCACTGGCAACCTCCAGCGTCACTCGTCACGTAGCAGATGCCGGCCATCTCCGCTGCACGTGCCGAATATAGAACGGAAGCGTCTAGCCCCGTGGTCCGCCTCTGCGCCATCGGATGCGCCACGTTGGCGGGGAGCGTGGTGTTGGCGGTCTCTTACACACCGAGAGGCCGCCGGAATCTGGAAGTTTCTCCACACTGTAAGGACACTAGCAACCAACATAGTTGTTAGTTATACAATGCAACGCTATTAGAAATTTAAACCTCATTAAAATGACTGGCAAGGCAAAGCTGCAGTAATTTGGAAATATGTACAATAGTACAGTCCATCGCGAAAATTTTTGACGGCCAATTACCCCTACTCTAGAAAAATGTCTCTTAATAGAAAATGCCCTTTCGCTACACAGTGCGCTCGATCATGACGGCTTAGAAAACTGTGATACTACTAGTGAGACATTTCAGGCACGTTATCACTAAATTCAGATTGAGAAACAGTCAGTAAGAGGTATATATTAAAAAAATACTCAAAGTCTCAGAGTGACTAACTATTCGCTTCTAATCAGACTGACTCTTTTTTTCTTCTTTTTCTTCCACCGTCACTCTGCCGATCTCTTTCAGAACAAAAAATCGCGGAAATATTCGCATGCGATGTTTTTTTTTTAGGAAAGCGGAATGAGATAGTCCTTGCAACCCTGTATGCTCTTCACACAGTACCGTCCCTTTCCGTCCCGTCCCCAAACATCCAAAATCCTACTTTTCGTCCACCTATACAGATAGTTGGTCGATGCACCCTATGTTGCTATAGCAACGTCTGACAGTCCGACCTCTCCCTACGCATCCACCGACACTTTCACAAACATAAAATATTTATATACCTATTGGACCAAATCGCTGTGATCATCAGCCACTAAACTTACATACTACACAAACTAGTTGACACTAAGGTCATACGTATGCCTCAGGGAGGTCTCAAATCTCCGGGAGGAACGGCCACCCAGTCCCTAGCATTATACTTTACATCACGAGGCCATTTCTCGCGTCTACATAAATGTCACCAGCTCCCTATAACCCAGTGTGGATTCGGTCCTTCCGCCTCTGCTGATGACGAGCTCACCTACCTGCAATCAAATTACACTCGTGGCCATTATAATTGCTACACCACGAAGATGACGTGCTACAGATGCGAAATTTAACCGACAGGAAGAAGATGCTGTGATATGCAAATGATTAGCTTTTCAGATCATGCATGATCATGCAGAAATGAGTTGAAACGGGTCATCACTGTTAATAAAATTGAGACTGGTGACCTAGCTGTTTAGTCCCCTCAAAACCAACAACAATAAAATTGAGGTCAACACTATAAATATTTTGATAAAATTCAATACACAAACACCAGAATATCTAAAAATTAAAAGTTAACTTCAATAATATAAAGTCCTCGGTGCAGATGTGTAGAAAAAAATTGCAAAGCTGTTAAGACGTGTTTATTTAGACACAACCAATTTCACATCGGTATAGATGCATCTTCAGGTGTCGTTAGAAAAATGAAGATGCATCTATACCGATGTGAAACTGGTTGTTTCTAAATAAACACGTCTGAACAGTTTTGAGATTTTTTCCACAACTGCACCCAGGACCTTATATTATTGAAGTTATTGAATTTTTAGATTTTCTGGTGTTTGTGTATTGAATTTTATCAAAATGTATTTAAGCTGTGGTTACCATCTTCAGAAAATTATTTGTAACTATAAATATTGTCTACTTAATCAAAAATTATATTTTCGTTTATTCATCCTTCCTATCCAACGTGTCTACGATTACCAGTCTTCTCTCCATCCTTTTTCTCCTCTCCTCTCCTGCAGTATCTAATGACAGCGCTCGTCTTCCTCTAACGTACCCCTCTAGATTTTCCATTCCCCCTTACAGATCAGCCTTACATTACCTCCTGGTGTAACAAATGGCTTCTCAAGATTAACGCCTCCGTAACCCGGTCGGCACCAGGCTCCATGAAATATACGTTGCCCTTTCCATCCAAGTGGCTGCAATAAGTGCAGTGAGAAGGACTAGATCGTAATTGAAAGGTTACAAATTTATTTCATGAGCAATTTCACAAGATATAAAGGGTACAAATTTTATGACCTCTTTGGGCTATGCTATGTTGCCTTTGTCAAAAACGGAGGAATTCATACTTCTTTGATGAAACAGATTTTAAAATCTAAGGACCGGATTTCGATCAACTGATGACCAACGACAATCTGAAGTGGGCATGTGCTAGTACCTCGGTCGAAACAATTGACGTCATATGTTCGTAGACTTGATTCTTCCTTAATTTTATCATCACACTTATTGCTTATAAAGGCATTTAAAAGAAATTGGCCAACTGAGCATCATTCCTAACTATATAGCTTCGTCAATAATAAAGTATATCATCCTTAGGAGCTGAGTCTTTCTTAAAACTTTTATTACGTAAAGCAACTACTCTGCAGAATACTGTCTTGCACAGATCGACAACGGTGACGCACCTTGTAGTTAGTGATATTAGTATAGTGCACATTGTAGCAGTACATGTGTTCCACACTTACGTTTGAGTAAGAGTATTCAGCAGAGTAGTTGCTTCAGATAATAAAAGTGGTATAAACAAATGTTTAAACAAGACGTACATCCTAGTCCAAGGTGATATGTTTTCTTACAGACGAAGCTACAGAGCTATAAATAGAAGATGTAGATGGAACATGTGTAAAGATGAAATTGAGGAAGAAGCAAGTCTACGAAGACATGACGTCCCATCTTTGGATCTGGGCACCAGCACATGCACACTTCAAACAGTCATAGAACAGTCATCACTTAATGATGGTCCGGTCCTTTGGACTTTCAAAATCTGTGTTATCAATGAAATATGAGCTCCTCTGTATTAGGTAATAACAAAGTAGCACTGCCGAAACTGGTCATAATTTTGTAACTTTTGTACTCCTCGGACTGGTCATAAAAAGTATTTGTAACCTTTCAATTACGATCCAAGCATTTAGACTACACACATTGCAGTCAGTTTATGCGTGAAACACTTAAGATCGTTCTGCTCACTGCAGTGACGGCTAGTAACTTTTTATGTAGTTAACTAACGTATGTTAAACAACTGAGCTGCGAATAACGTAGAAACCTCACCTACTTGCCATCCAGATTAAAGGTCTATGGTTTTTCTGAGATACACACCCCTTCAAAAAAATTACGGGTAAGAATCCAGATATGAATGTAGACATCAGGCGATATTTCGGCAGGAGCATACTCATTCTTTCTCAAGGCAATACTGCAGAGAGGAAGCATTGTGCAACGACGTATAAAAACTCGGTTCTCAATGACAACAGAAATATGACACCGAGCAATCAAGAACATACAGATATCACACGACCAAAGATAGAAACGAACAGCATTATCAACATAAGAATGTTTTCAGAGGGCGTCCCTCTGTTTTTCTAGAAGTGAGAGGATTCCATTCATAATTTAAGCAAAAACCTCCACGCCTATTCAACTGCTTATCTGCTAATTTATTTTAAATCGCATCCGTGATAACACAAGTGCATTAGGTGGATGTGCGTGCCAAAATTTCAGTTTTGCTGTATTCCATCGGGTGCCCTGTGTCCAAGCACTGTTCAGCAACAGCAGACTTGTCACTTTATTGCAAACGTGTGTGATGCTTACGCTCAGAACTATTTTAATCCAAGGAAAGAAAATATTTCCTCTTTGAAATGACGCAATTGCTCCATTTGTTATTTATTTGAAAACGGTTTTGAGACAAAATAATGTATACTGATTTGAATAAGCATCTTCTGCAGCAGATATCTCTTTTATTATTTTTAACAGTCTAGAACTTCATGCAGATTAAGAAGTTTTATTTGTAAATTTTTATAAAGCTTTTATCCGTTTATCTCAGGACGCATTTCCCGTACATTAAAGCGTCTTATTCAGTCACTGACGTCCTATTTTGTACATGTTTTCATTCGGTGTTGGCGGGGGTTACTGTCGAAAGATTACGTCTAAAAATGGAACAACAGATTTTTTTGTCCAATTTACTAAAGTGAAAGACAAAACATAATCAATACCACGACAGAAAACCTGTTTTGTAAATGACGAAAATCGTGAAAGATAAATCTGTGCCGCGGCGGATTAGCTGCGTGTACTGAAGAGTCGTATTGCGGTGCGCGTGGCAGTCCGCCGTCGGGGGTTCGATTCCCCCCTAGGTCATGGGTGTTTGTGTTGTCCTTAGGTTAGTTTACCTTAGATTAAGTAGTTTGTAAGCTAGGGACTAATAACCAAGCCGTAGAGTCCCATATATTTACATACATTTGAACATTTTAATTAATGTGTTATGACGTTTCTTTTCTACTGCATGTACTTGTAAAAAAACGCTAGAAAAGCCATTAGACTACAAAAAAAAGTTTAAAAAGACGCCAGTGAACATATAGTAGAGTTGTAAATATAAGCGAATTACGATTGGTTAAAACTTTAATATTTTAGTTGCAGTAAAATAAACAAGGGGAAAAACTATTGCAAATGAACATCACTATAAGAACCTCCAGTCCAACTTCCGACAGAATGAGTATACTCATTTTCTGGCATACAGTTGCGGCAGAACTGCTGCCGCCAGTGTCACATCGTCCAGAGCGCTAAGCATCATTATTTAATTTGTATGAAATTTAATTTATAGTCAATTTCTTCATTTTCGTCATTTCTCCTGTTTTTATGAGGTATATTATCGCGTACTTGTCAGATTCCGTTTGAGCTGTAAGCTAGGTAATTTAAGTGTCAACTTGTCACCTCTTTATTCTCGCGTATTTGATGACAGTACACTCCATATATTTTCTTTTTTGTATCCCATCCTCGTCGCCACTTTTGTGTCCCAACTTCGACGTCGCTTTTGTGTCCCAGCCTCGTCGTAGGTGTCGGTGGCCGATTGGAACGAGACCGACACAGGAACAAAGACAGCACGCTGGTGCAGGTACGGAGGGGAGCAGCCAGAAACTATAAACACTCGAGTAAATTAGAAAGAGATATATATTGCACAGAATGTAACAATACTTAACTTTTACATAGTACTGCAGAATGTTGATACATAGTTGTTAGAGGCCTGCCTAGTGCCTGTATGATAGCAAAGTCTTCACTTGTGCCTATCTGATTCCGAAGGTCCTAACTGGTTGCTATCTCAGACCCAAGTGCCCGATGTCTTTCCGTGGTGGCCACGAGCGGGGTTGCAGCAGAGGGCGCTCGTGGCTGTCGTGAGAACGCCGCGCCGTGTGTGCATGGCGGCGCGCGGCGAAAGTAGGTGGCGCGCACTTTGTACTTGTGCGACACCACACCCCTCCCCCCCAAACCGCCGCGCCGTCGTGGCGTAGGGCTGAGGGCCACGGCGACGGCACTGGGAGGAGGGCCTGGGCGGGGGCGTTACTGGTGGGACGGGCCTCGTAACTGAGGCTGGGATCGAGACGCCGTCCGCGCCCCGGCATCCGCCTTGCGATCCTCCAGGAAACCCGCCGAAACCTGGGGAAGGGCGCCCGCCCCCGCCCAGAGGGAGCAGGTCATCTTCTTCTGAGGTGCGTGGCCCAAGCGGGGGGGGGGGGGCGCACGGTCCCGGAGTCCCTCTCGGTGACGCTGTCATCTGCGGCGGCGACAGCGGCGGCGTCGCGTCGATCTCCATCGGGACGATCTCGTAGTCCGGGGACGCTGGACCCGTTGACGAACGATGTGTTTGTGCTCCCTGGCGGTGAACTGGGTCTGGAATCAAGAAACCGGAGACAGGATCGCGCGGCCTGTGCAAGCGCAATTGGTTTGCGTGGCGCCGCAGCTCCGACCCTGTGGAAGAACGTACAACATACATATTGCGACCGAGCACGCGCTGAATGGTGCCCGGCAACCATGTCTTCTTGTTGCCAGCAAACACCCTGTACAGCACCGGCGTGGAAACCTAAAAACGCGTAGCGCCATACGAACCGACTCGGTGCGTGGGAGGCTGCAGCAGGTGAAGGAGAGTGCGGTGACGGCGGCCGTGTAGCAGCTCGGCAGGAGACAGGCCGTCACGTGGCATGCATCGATACGTAGACAGGAAAATTTGAAGAGCTTGCTGCCTGGAGTGCTGACCTTTCATCTTCTCCATGTGAGACTTGAATGTTCGAACGAAACGTTCTGCTTCACCATTGGACTGAGGGTGAAAAGGTGCAGTGGTAATATGCTGAATGCCATTCACACGACAAAACTGTTGAAATTCCGCACTAACAAACTGAGGTCCATTGTCACTGACGATAGTTTCTGGCAAGCCTTCAATGCAAAACACTGATGTTAAGGCACTGATTGTACTAGAAGCTGTCGTTGAGTTCATGGCAATCACAAAAGGAAACTTGCTGAAAGCGTCGACAACAATTAACCATCGCATATTCCAGAAAGGTCCGGCAAAGTCAATGTGTAAACGTTGCCATGGTCCCTTGGGGCGTGGCCAGTCTGAGAAACGTTGCGGAGGAGCCGCCCGATGCTCCGCACAAACAGTACACTGTGACGTCATGTTCTCTATCTGAGCGTCCATACCAACCCAGGTACAATGACGTCTGACCAATTGCTTTGTCCTAACAATACCCCAATGTCCTTGATGCAGGAGGCGTAACACTTTTCGTTGCAGGGAACGAGGAACAATCACTCTTGTTTGGTCGTTGTCCGTATGTAACAACAGAACACCCTGACTTAAAGAAAATGCATGACGTTGTGCAAAATAACGTCGAACCAGAGGCCGATCAATGTCTTTGGCTCTGGCAGGCCACCCTGAGCGAACAAAATGTGCTACCACATTTAGGTCTGCATCCGCAGCTGTTTCCTGTGCAACCCGACGAGAGTTCAAAGGAAAGTCTGCGACAGCGGAAGGATCTCTGGAGTCTATCTGACAACATGCCATTTCCGAAGAATCAAATGACACATCCTGGCCCACCGGAAGTCGGGAAAGTGTGTCCGCGTTGGCATGTTTAGTGGTAGGTCGGTACAAAATCTCATACTGATAATTTGACAATATCAAGGACCATCTCTGAAGCTTTTGTGCCGGTCGTGGCGGAATTGGCTTTGTGGGTGAGAACAACGACGTGAGAGGCTTGTGGTCTGTCAACAAATTGAATTTTCTGCAATAGAGATAATGATGAAACTTTGTGACGCCGTAAATGATTGCTAAGGCCTCCTTTTCTATCTGACTGTAATTCTGTTGCGTTGGCGTCAGTAGCTTGGATGCAAAGGCAATAGGACGATCGTGACATCCAATACGATGCGACAGAACGGCACCCAGACCGTACGACGAGGCGTCAACTGCTAACACTACAGGCTTCTGTTGGTCAAAGGGAATCAAACATGCATCACTGAGTAGTGCAGACTTTAGTTTGTCAAAGGCAACCTGACAATCTTTAGACCATACAAAAGGAACATTCTTCCTACGTAAGTGATGCAGTGGAGCTGCAATCTGAGAGGCATTGGGAATAAATCTGAAATAATAGTTCAGCTTCCCCATTATTGCTTGCAATTCGTGCACATTCTTAGGAGGAGGCAAGTCTTTGATTGCTCGAAGATGTGACTGTAAGGGATGAATTCCTTGGACATTAATCACATGGCCTAGGTACTCTATTTCAGTTTGAAAAAACGAACACTTTGCTTTATTGCAACGTAGACCTGCTGCAGTCAAAACTTTGAAAAGGCACTCCAGGTTTGCTAAATGTTCTTCAACTGTACGTCCGGATACCACAATATCATCTAAATAGTTCGAACAACACGGTACAGAAACTGTCAGCTGTTCCAAAAAGCGCTGAAAAATAGCGGGAGCGGAAGAACTGCCAAAGGGTAGGCGGTGAAATTGAAAAAGGCCCATGTTAGTATTAATGACGAAAAATTTTTTTGACTCGTCATCAAGCGGAATTTGTAAGTATGCCTCTGCTAAATCAATCTTAGAAAAGAAGCGAGACTGTCCTAATTTGTCCATAAGTTCGTCAGGTCTGGGCAGGGGGTAAGTGTCTACAATTGTTTGACTGTCGACAGTTGATTTGAAGTCCGCACAGAGACGAAGTTTTCCTGATGGCTTGGGTATAATTACTATAGGCGAGGCCCACTGACTCGCAGAAACAGGAGAAATCACCCCACTATCTTGCCAACGGTTAAGTTCTTCGGCAACTGTATCACGCAAGGCGATAGGCACTGGTCTAGCTTTACGAAATTTTGGAACTGCAGGTTCCTTCAAAGTTACATGTGCCACGAAGTCTTTTGCACAACCTAGTTCCGGCGAAAACAAGTCACCATATTTGTCACACAATGCATTGATTTTATCCTGAGGCACTATTGACGAAATTTGAAGCACATCTCGTTGAATTGATAAACCAAACAAGTCAAAAGCATCTAGTCCAAAAATGTTCTGTGTCGATTTGGCCTGAAGAACTACAAAAGCAACTGTTTTTGTTACACCTTGAAAAGAGGCGGGCAGGCTACACGTTCCTAGCACGGGAATATTTTGACCTGTATAAGCTGTTAACACTTGCTGTGACGGCGACAATTTTGGCGAACCCAGAAGTTCATAAGTATCGTTATTTATTAATGTGACAGCGGAACCAGTATCAAGCTGAAATTGCACCGTCTTATTTTCTATGAAGAGAGTCACAAACAGTTTTTTGCTTGCGGCGCTCGACAGGTGCGCGAATGTGGGCAACGTCTGCTACGGTTTGTTTACTGCGCTTGCGCGGGCCGCGTAGTGAAGTAAGCGGCGCAGACTCGGCACGCAGCGGATTAACAACACTGTCACTAGATGCCACTACCGCCGGATCGGAGTCCGCGCAATGCGAGGCTACTACAGAGTCACTAACTACTGCACTACACTTTTGAGTAGCTACTTGATGTCTACTGTCACTAGCTACACAGTACTGGGCACTATTACAAGGAGCAGTTGCAGAAGGCACTATTTTCACTACAGGAATGCACTGTTCATAGTCATTTTGCTTGTCCCGAACCCTTTTCCGTTGCACTGTTTTACGCGCTCGTCGGCGCTTGCTACGTGGTGCACTATATAGTTTTCCAATAGGCGCAGAACTACTTTCTTGCAATGGAGATCCAAGGAAAGCACTGTTCACTTCCACAGCCCGTATAACATTTACAGAATGAACTGTTCTCGCACTCTGCGAAGCACTGTTTCTAACGGTACCGTTCTTTGAGTTTTTAATTTGCATACACACATACTGTACATGTCCTGATTTGCCACATTGATAACAGGTTGCGTTGCGACTAGGGCAATGAGCACGCTTGTGGCGAGACACACACTGGGGGCAAGACTTACGAACGTTTTTCTGAAATGAGCGTTGGCGCCTGTTATTCAAATTACTGTTTCTAACACGACGGGGCGACCTTAGTGTCGCACTTTTACACTGGCTACTGTTCACTGTCTGTTCAGCACGGCCGGTAGAAAAATAAGAATCACTAGTGCTATACTGAGAACTACGGCTATGAAAGCGTCCGTTGCGGCGCACTGAATTAACGCTGTGGCTTTGCATTTCTACATCTGCTAAGTCAAAAGTATCATGCGCTTCTATAAGCTGCAGTACACTGTCTAATGAAGGGTCTGACTGTTTCAGAATTGCTGCCCTAATTCTGGGGTCCTGAATGTTCTGCGTAATCGCATCTCGCAACATAACGTCACTATAAGAAAGTCCACAAGAGCAAGTAAATTTACATTGGCGGGTTAAGCCCTTCAATTCCGTAATCCACTCTTGGTGTGACTGCTGCGGTAATTTTCTAAGTCTGAAAAATCGGTATCGTGCAGCGGCCACAAGAACTTTTCTCTCATAATGAGCATTCAGTGCATCTACAATTTGTTCAAAGTCTACATCAGGAGGAGATGCGAGAGGGAAAAGTTTTTGCAATAGTACGAAGGTCTGGGGGCCCACAATCGATAAGAAAAGGTTCTTCACTCTCTGACCTGTAATTTGATGAGCCGCGACGAGTTCTTGAAACTGTGCGAAATAGTCGCTCCATTCTTCCTCACGTTCGTTGTACTGGCGAAATGTAGGAAGCGGTGCAGCGGCAGGTGTGGGCTGCTGATGTGACGGCTGTTGTTGTTGGTGAGCAGCCTGTGCCGTCAACTGCGACACGGCCTGCAGTAGTTGAGTGATTTGCGCCGTCTGTAACTGAATAATTTCCATTAAGTTTGGGTTCGGGGTAGTGGCCATCCTGACCGATTAGGCGCCGCGCATACAAGTAAGTTATAACAAAACACAAATGCAATATGAAAGAGGACGCTCTGCAACAAAAAAGTCCACAAAACACGTAACTGAATATGTTCCTCCAAAAATCTTATAATAAGGGTGGGTGGGCGGGAGCAATTTCTGCGTGCTCCGACTGCTACTGTCTGGCTGCTGCAAGCGGGCTAGTCCAAGGTTCTATCACTCCTCGTCGCCACTTTTGTATCCCATCCACGTCGCCACTTTTGTGTCCCAACTTCGACGTCGCTTTTGTGTCCCAGCCTCGTCGTAGGTGTCGGTGGCCGAGTGGAACGAGACCGACACAGGAACAAAGACAGCACGCTGGTGCAGGTACGGAGGGGAGCAGCCAGAAACTATAAACACTCGAGTAAATTAGAAAGAGATATATATTGCACAGAATGTAACAATACTTAACTTTTACATAGTACTGCAGAATGTTGATACATAGTTGTTAGAGGCCTGCCTAGTGCCTGTATGATAGCAAAGTCTTCACTGGTGCCTATCTGATTCCGAAGGTCCTAACTGGTTGCTATCTCAGACCCAAGTGCCCGATGTCTTTCTGTGGTGGCCACGAGCGGGGTTGCAGCAGAGGGCGCTCGTGGCTGTTGTGAGAACGCCGCGCCGTGTGTGCATGGCGGCGCGCGGCGAAAGTAGGTGGCGCGCACTTTGTACTTGTGTGACACCACATTCTTGTTTATTTTGAAAACAGCCAGAGACAAAAAAGTTTCGATTGTTTGTAGAGCTTATGGGACTTAACTACGGGGCCATCAGTCCCCAAACTTACAAACTACTTATGAACTAGCTAATACTAAGGACGGCACCAATATCCATGCCCAAGGAGGGTTTCGAACACCCGACAGTAGTGGCCGTGCGAAATGTGACTGAAGCGCTCGGCCACCGCGGCCGGCAGCCAGAGACAGTTTTGTTGTTTTTGACAGTATAGTTACCACCACCATGACACACAGACAATGCTGAGGTGGGTGGCTTGCGTGTCTCAACGATGCAGATAGCCGTTCCGTAGGTGCAACCACAGCGGAAGGGGAATCTGTGGAGAGGCCAAACGTGTGGTGCCTGACAAGGGGCAGCTGCCTTTTTAGTAGTTACAGGGGCAACAGTCTGTATGCTTGACTGATCTGGCCTTGTAACATCAGCTGACATGGCTTTGCCATAAAATTACTGTGAACGGCTGAAAGCAAGGGGAAACTACCGTCGTTACTTAGGACATGCAGCTCTACTGCATGAAAGTATGATGATGGCGTCTTCTTGGGTAAAATATTCCGGAGGTAAAATAGTACCCCATTCGGATCTCCGGGCGAAGACTATTTAGGAGAATGTCGTCATGAAGAAAAACAAAGCAGGCACTCTACAGGTCGGAGCGTAGAATGTTCTAAGGGAAAATCAGAAAATTTGAAAAGAGAAATGGATAGATTGAAGGTTAATATAGTAGCGATTAGTGAAGTGCGGTGGCAGGATGAACAGTATTTCTGGTCGGGTGAGTACAGTGTTATAAATACAAAATCAGTTGGTGGTAACGCAGGAGTAGGTCTGATAATCAATAAGAAAATAGGAACGCGAGTAAGTTGGGTAATTTGTTATGAACAGTATAATGAAAGCTTTCTCGCAGCAAAGACAGACACAAAACTAACACCAACCAAGGTAGTGCAATTTATATGCCAACTAGCTTGGCCGATGATGAGGAGATAAAAGAAAAATAGATAAAAGATAAAAGACATCATTCACAATGTTGAGGGAGACGAAATCTTGATTGTGATGGAGGACTGGAACTCGGAAGTAGCAAAGGGAAGCGAAGGAAATGTAGTAGGTGAATATGAACCGGGAAAAAGGAATGAAGGAGGAGATCGCTTGGTAGAGTTTTGCGCAGAGCGACACTGGGTTTTAGCATCATGAAAGAAGGTTGTAAACGTTGAAGAGACCAGGGGACACTGTAGGAACCAGATTGACTTTATAATGGTAAGGCGAAGCTTTACAAATCAGGGGCAGATACAGACTCTGACCATAACTTATTGGTCATGAACTGCAGATTAAAACTTAAGTGACTGCAGAAAAGTAGAAAAGTTGGGAGATGGAACCAGGACAAATTGAAGGAACCAGAGGTGGTTGAGAGTTTCAGAGGGAGCATTAGGCAAGGATTGGCTGAAACGGGGTAAATTAATACAGTACAAGAAGAATGGGTAGCTCTGAGAGACCGGCTGCAGAGGAACATATAGGTAAAAGGACAAGGCCTAATAGAAATCCCTGGATAACACAGGATATACATAACTTAATTGATGAGATAAGAAAATATAAAAATTCAGCAAGTGAAGCAGGGTAAAGGGAGTACAAACGTCCGAAAATTGAGATAGACAGGAAGTGCAGACTGGCTAAGCAGGAGTGGCTAGAGGACAAATGCAGAACCGTAGAATATATAACTAGGGGACAGACAGATACCAACTTCAAGAGACAAGAGACATTTGTAGACAAGAAAACCAGCTGTATGAATATCAAGAACTCAGACGGACAACCACTACTAACCAAAGAGTGGAAATGTGAAGAGTGGAAGTAAAATATACAGGGCCTAAACACAGGAAATAAACTTGAAGGTAGTATTCTAGAAATGTAAAATGAAGTGGGGGAAGGTGAGATAGGTGATATGATACAGTGAGAACAATTTAACAGAGAACTGAAGGATTTGGGTCGAAACAAGGCCCCTGGAGTAAATGATATTCCGTCTGAACTGCTGATATCGTTAGGAGACCCAGTCATGAAAAATTTGTTCCACCTGGTAAGCAAGATGTATGGGATAGGGGAAATACCCTCTGACTTCAAGAAGAAAATCGTAATTCCAATTCCATAGCAAGCAAGCGCAAACAAATGTGAAAATTACGGAACTGTCAGTTTAATAAGTCATGCTTGGAAAATACTAACTCGAATTATTTACAAACGAACGTAGAAACTTGTGGAATCCAACCTCGTGGAAGATCAGTTTGGATTTAGGTGAAACGTAGAAAGACGGGGGGCGATACTCTCATTATGGCTTATCGTAGAAGATAGGCTAAGGAATGGCAAAAACCGTTTTTTGCATTTGTAGATTTGGAGAAAGCTTTTGACAATGATGACTGGAATACACTTCCAAACTCTGAACATGTTGTTGTGGTCTTCAGTCCGGAGACTGGTTTGATGCAGCTCTCCACGATAACCTATCCTGAGCAAGCCTCTTCATCTCCACATAAGAACGGCAATCTACATCTGTCTGAATCTGCTTAATGTATCCATCTCTTGGTCTTCCTCTGTGGTTTTTACCCCACACACTTCCCTCCAACGCTAAATTCACAATTCCTTGATGTCTAAGAATGTGTCCTACCAATCGATCCCTTCTTTTAGTCAAGGTATGCCAAAAATTTCTTTTCTCCCCAATTCTGTTCAGTACCTCCTCATTAGTTACGCGATCCACCCACCTAATCTTCAGCATTCTTCTGTAGCACCATATTTCAAAAGCCTCTATCCTCTTCCTGTCCGCACTGTTTATCGTCCATGTCTCACTCCCATACAAGGCCACACCCCATACAAATGCCTTTAGAAAGGACTTCCTTAGGCTTAAATCAATATTCGATGTTAACAAATTTCTCTTTTTCAAGAACGCTTTTCTACCCATTGCCATTCTTCATTTTACATCCTCTGTACTGCGACCATCATTTGTTATTTTACTGCCCAAGTAACAAAACTCATCTACCTCCTTTATTGCTTCGTTACCCAATCTAATTCCTTCAGTATCACCTGATTTTCTTACACTGCACTCCATTACCCTAGTTTTACTCTTGTTAATCTTCATCTTATATGCACCTTTCAACACACTGTTCATTCTGTTTAACTGCTCTTCCAGGTCCTTTGCTGTCTCTGACAGAATTACTATGTCGTCGGCAAAACGCAATGTTTTTAATTCTTCCCCCTGAACTTTAATTCCTTCACCAAATTTCTCCTTGCTTTCCTTTATAGCTTGCTCAATGTACAAATTGAACAACAGTGGGGAAAGGCTACAACCCTGTCTTACTCCCTTCCCAACCACTGCATCCCTTTCATGCCCTTCAACTCTGACAACCGCTGTCTGGTTTTTGTACAAGTTGTAAATAACCTTACGCACCCTATATTATACTCCTGCTTGCTTCAGAACATGAAAGAGTTTATTGCAATCAACATTGTCAAAAGCCTTCTCCAAATCTACAAAAGCTAGAAATGTAGGTTTGCCTTTTCTTAATCTATCTTATAGGATAAGCCGTAAAGTGAGTATTGCCTCCCGTGTTCCTACATTTCTCCTGAACCCAAACTGATCTTCCCCGAGGTCGGCTTCTACCAGATTTTCCATCCTTCTGTATATAATTGGTGTTAATATTTTGCAGCCATGCCTTATTAAACTGATGGTTCTGTAGTTTTCACACCTGTCTGCACCTGCTTTCTTTGGAATGGGGATTATAACATTTTTCTTAAAGTCTGAGGGTACTTCACCTGTCTCATACATCTTACACACCAGGTGAAACAATTTTGACATGGCTGGTTCTCCCAGAGACTTCAGTAGCTCTGAGGGAATATCATCTACTCCAGGGGCCTTGTTTCGACTTAGGTCTTTCAGGGCTCTGTCAAATTCTTCTCTCAGTACAGTGTCTCCTATTTCATCTTCATCTACATCTTCTTCCCTTCCTACAATATTGTCTCGAAGTTCATTTCCTTAATAGAGCCCCTCTATATACTCTTTCCACCTTTCAGCTTACCCTTCTTTGCTGAGAAGTGGTTTTCCACCAGTGTCCTTGATATTCATAGAGCTGTTTTTCTTATCTCCAAATGTTTCTTTTATTTTCCTGTAGGCTGTATCTATTTTTCCCCTATTTATACATTCTTCTATATCCTTGTATTTGCCTTCTAACCACTCCTGCTTAGCAATTTTGCACTTCCTGCCAATCTCATTTCTTAGTCGTCTGTACTCCATTTTGCCTGTTTCATTTACTGCATTTTTACATTTTCTCATTTCATCGATTAAATTTAATATCTCCTGTGATATCCAAGGATTTTTTGCAGGTCTTGCCTTCCTACCTATTTTGTTCTCTGCTGCCTTCACTATTTCATCTCTCAATTTTACCCATTCCTCCTCTACTGTTTTATTTTCCCCTGTTTCTGTCAATTGTTGCCTAAAGTGCCCTCTGAAAATTTTAAGAACTTCAGGTTCCTTCAATTTATCCAAGTCCCATCTCCTTATTTTCCTACCTTTTTGTAGTTTCTTCAGTTTCAGCCTACAGTTCATAACCAACAAGTTATGGTCGAGTCTATCTCTGCCCCTGGGTATGTCGTACAATTTGAAACCTGGTTCCGAAATCTATGTCTTACCATTATAAAATCTTTCTGGTATCTCCCAGTGTCTCCTGGTCTCTTCCACGTGTACAACCTTCTTTTGTGATTCTTAAACCAGGTGTTTGTAATAACTAAATTATGTTCTGTGCAAAATTCTACCAGGCGGCTTCCTCTTTCATTCCTTTTGCCCAGACCATATTCACCTACTATCTTACCTTCCCTTCCTTGTCCTACTACCGAATTCCAGTCGCCCATAACAATTAAGTTTTCCTCTCCCTTAATTGTCTGAATAATTCCCTTTAGCTCCTCATATATTTCTTCGATTTACTCATCATCGGCAGAGCTAGTTGGCATATAAACCTGTACTACTGTTGTCGGTGTTGGCTTCGTATCTATCTTGACAATGATAATGCGATCACTGTGCTGGTCATAGTAGATTACCCGCATTCCTGTTTTCTTATTCATTATCAATCCTACTTCTGTGATACCTCCAATTGGTTTTGTATTTATAATCCTATACTCACCTGACCAGAAATCCTGTTCATCCTGCCACCGAACTTCACTAATCCCCACTATATCTAACTTCAACCTATCCATTTCCCTTTTTAAATTTTCTAATTTTCCTACTCGATTAAGGGATCTAACATTCCACGCTCCGACCCGTAGAATGCCAGTACTGTCTCTCCTGATGATCACATCCTCCTGAGTAGTCCCCGCCCGGAGATCCGAATGGGGGACTATTTTACCTCCGGAATATTTTACCCAAGAGGATGCCATCATCATATGTTCATGGGAAAAATAACGGCTGTAGTTTCCTCTTGCTTTCAGCCGTTCACAGTAACTGTGTGGCAAAGCCACATTAGCTGATGTTACAAGGCCAGCTCAGTCAATCATCCAGACTGTTTCTCCTGTAACTACTGAAAAGGCTGCTGCCCCTCTTCAGGAACCACACGTTTGTCTCCACAGATACCCCTCCGATGTGGTTGCACCTACGGTACGGCTATCTGTATCGTAGAGGCACGCAAGCCACCCCACCTCGGCAATGTCTGTGGTTCATGGGAGTGGACTCTGAACATAGCAGAGGTAAAATATAGAGAGCGAAGAGTTATAATAACAGAAAAAATGAGATCAACTGCGAATGGGAAAAGCTGAAATTTTGTTCCCAGCCGGGATTCGCATTCTTGGCAGGTGCACTGATCACTACACACAGTGATTACCACACCTACAAGTTATACCTAAGCACGCCTCCCGTCAGATAAAAATTCCCACCTTTACCCTGCCCACAGTACTCAAACCCGTAGTTTAACCAATTCCCGTATGAGTAAGGGCCCCAAACTTAGAATCCCGGCTGGGTATACATTTTCAGCTTTGCCCATTCGCAGTTGATGTCAGTTGATGGGGAAGTTTGGGGCCCTTACTCTTACGGGAAGTAGTTAAACTACGAGTTTGAGTACTATGGGCACGGTAAAGCTGGAAATATGCGGGATGCGTGCTTAGGTAGTCCTTGCCGGTGCTGTGATTTCTGTGTCCGCAGTGGTATAGTGCTCTGCGTAACTGCCTAGAAAGCAGGAGACCCGGGTACACATTTTCAACTTGGCTCATTCTATGGATATGAAAAATGTAACAACTGCAGCATCAGAAGTGATTTCTTTCGGAACAGATGCCACATGTATATAAAGAAAATTTTGTGTGGGGTTTCATGAGCTATGTTCCATACCAACGTATAGTGGTGTTATCAGTGTACAGTGCTTTGATGTAATAAATGAACATACTCCGTAAAAGTTGAAACGGAAGTCTTGTGATTGTTATCTGTATGTAATGCACCCTTCTTCCCATTTTTAGTTTGTTTTATTAACCATATGCAGGTGGGCACTGTGGACGAATTTTTATCATCCCCTAGACATGGCAGAACTTATTGTGTCAGTGAACTTGATTGTGTTAACTTTATATGAGATTCTCCATAGACAGCCATTTTTATAACCTCGCCATAGGAGGTGTTGCCTGTGCACTAAGGTTCGGAGAACCCATTCATGCTGAGCTGGGTGGTGAGAAATGTCAGCCAGTAGATACAAATCTGTGTGAGTTGGTTCCCTATAAACAGCATGTCCCAACGTACCATCTGCCTTCCTTCTAACCTACACATCAAGAAAGGGAAGGCAAATTATCTTTTCCACTTCCGTGGTGAAACGTATGTAGGGGTGGATTTACTTTAGATGTTCCAAAAAGATAATACAATTTCTCATGAGACAAAATAACAAACGTATCGTCCACTTGCGTGAAAAAGAAACCAAACAGATTTCAACGCCTATAACTCTAAAACTCCAAAGTAATGGAGCCATTCATGTGATGGCGCTGTGTGCTTGCTTGCTCAGTATGTGTTGTCTCTCTTTTCTCCTTGAGAACCGATATTTGAAACTTCGTTGCACATTGCTTTCTCGTTGCCGTATCGAATTGAGAATTGCAGAATGTGCTCCTGCCGAAATATCGGCTGATGTAGAATTTCATTCGTGGCTGCTTATCCGTAAGGTTTCTGAATACGCCATACGCCGTGAGAAATTAAGGAATCACATACACACCCCTGTTCCATCACATCCTGTTCTATGTAAATGTCGCACGGAGAACCACACCTGCCTATCATTTCCCGGCAGGGAATCTTTACCAAGTCATATTTCAATTAAACAAATAGACTATCTACTAATATCCTCTACATGTACATGTACAACGAATACTCTGCAAATCACATTTAAGTGCCTGGCAGAGGGTTCGTAGAACCACATTTATACTATTCATCTACCATTCCATTCTCGAATGGCGCGCGGGAAGAAAGAACACTCGAAGGAGATTATTGGCGACTGGAGTTTCGTAAGTAGACCAAGACGCAGCGATAAACGCCGTTGTTGTAATGATTCCCATCCCAGATTCTATATCATTTCCGTGACTCTGTCTCCCCTGCATCGTGACAATACAAAACTCGCTGTCCTTCTTTGTACTTTTTCGATGGGTTCCGACAAACCCACTTGATAAGGATCCCACAATGGACATAAATACTCCAAATGAGGACAAGAGTAGTGTATGCAGTTTCTTTAGTAGTTCTGTTGCATCTTTTAAGTATTCTGCCAAAAAAACGCAGTCTACGACGTTAACTTAGTGTTCTTTACAATATAAGTCTAATGTAACAGTAATTCCTAGGTATTTAGTGGAGTTTACAGCCTTCACATTTGATTGATTTATCTTGTAAACAAAGTTTAACGGATTTCTTTTCGTACTGATATAGACGACTTCACACTTCGTATTATTTAGAGTCAATTGTCATACTGATATCCTAATTAGATCGTACGGCATTTGGTTCTGAACTTCTCATTACTTTACTAGACGATATATGACGGTGTCATCTGCAAACAACCTAAGAGAGCTGTTCAAATTTTCTCCCAAATCGTTTATGTAGATAAGGTAAAGCAGAGGACCAACAACACTACCCTGTCGATCGCCAGATATCACCTCGTTTTAGTCGATGCTTTCTCATCGATTACAACAAACTGTGACCTCTCTGACAGGATATCCCCTATCCAGTCACAAATCTGTGGTGATATTCCAAAACCACGTAATTTGATTAAAGGCCGGAATAAGTTTGAGATCCCTTGTCGATAGCACTTATCACTTTGTGTGAGTAAAGAGCTAGTTTAGTTTCACATGAACAATATTTTCTAAATCCGTTTTGACCAAGGGTCAATAGCCGGTAGCGGTGGCCGAGGGGACTGAGGCGCTCCAGTCACGATCTGCACGGCCACTACGGTCGGGGGTTCGAATCCCCCCTCGGGCATGGATATTTGTGCCGTCCTTAGGATTAGCTAGTTCATAAGTAGTTTGTAAGTTTAGGGACTGATGACCCCGTAGCTAAGTCCCATAAGCTATACAAACATTTGAACATTTTTGAACAAGGGTCAATAGATCATTCTGTGCGAAATAATTCATAATATTTGAGTACAGGATATGTTCCAAAACCTTGACGACATTGAAATAGGCATTGTAGTTTAGTGCGTTACACCTACTATCTTTCTTGAGTATTGCTGTGATCTGTGCAATTTTCCAGTCTTTTGGCACAGATCATTCGTTGGGCGATCGGTTGTATATGGCTGTTTAGTAAGGAGCTATCGCATCAGCATAACCAAATAGATTCCGGATCAGAAGTCCTTGTTCAGTGATTTCAGTTGATTCACTACTCCGATGATATCTACTTCTACGTTACTCATTCTGACCTATGTTAGTAATTCGAAATCTGGAATATTGGTTTCGTTTTCTTCTCGAAAATATGTGTTTAGTAACTGTGCGTTAGTAGCACTATGATCGGCGGAATCGCCAATTGTATCACGTAACGAGGGTTTTGTTTGTGTTTTGCCTCTAGTAAATTTGACATATGACCAAAATCTCTTTGGGTTCTCAGTCAGATTTCGAGACGGCTTTCGTTGTGGAAAGTATTGTATGCATCTCACATTGAAGTCCTCGCTAAATTTCGAGCTTTCCAATCCTGGGAACTTTATGTTCGTTTAAATTTTGCATGCCTTTTTCGTTGCTTTTGCATCAGTGTTCTTGCCTGTTTTGTGTACTAAGGGGGATCACCACTCTCTTTTATTAATTTATTTGCTAAAAAAACTGAGAATTGCTGTCGACACTACTTGTTTGAATTGGAGCCACATCTGGGCTACACTTATGTTTATGGTTTGGAATGAGTGGAAACTGTCTTTCAAGAAGCAATCTGCTTTTCCGGACAACTGCACGATGTTTCGTACGATGTTTTATGAATACCTCGTGATTTGAACATATAATTTCGGCGGTAAAAGGAATTAATTATTAAATTATTACGAATTTCACGTACATCCTGTACACATAATAGCTCACAGGAACTATCAACTTAAATTACGCTACACGGAAGACTACTTTTGACGGCGACAGACACGCCTCCACCTATTTTGTTTTATCTGTCCTTTCTGAACACAGATCTTTTGCAAAATCTTGAGTTGACATTATTTCCGGTTTGAGCAAAGTTTCATTGCCTATTATGATGTGTGTTTCGGTGTTTTCTAATAACGGAGTTCTGGTACTTCCCCGACACAGCTACGACAATTTACAACTGTTATATCGATAGTTCGTAGTTCCACATTTCTCCTGTGATCTACCTGCGCTCTTTGAGGCTGCCCATTTTGTTTTGCCCCGAAGACCTCGGGATGAAATAACAGTAAAGAAATATAACTGTTGCAAACGTGTTAGTAATCCCTCTGTGTAGCGTATAAACAGAATTTAGAATGACTAGCAGACGAGTAGGAAGCACCAGGTGCGCTTTTGATGTGCAGACGTCAAAGGAATATGTTTGTCGACGAGGCGGTATTATCTACGCAGTTGCCGTGACTGCGGTCTGCAGTCGTCAACGAACTGGGTCTCCGAGTGTGTCTGCAATGCAAACGGACTTCCTCCTATATCGTACCCTCAGAGGCGTTTTACTGGTCGGGTTCAGGTAATATCGAGAGAGCGTTCTCCACAAAGCCAGGTGGATACAGCTTGCCTTTGTTTTGAAGTTCGCTTTTGCAGTGTGAAGAGTAAACACCATAAGGTTTTCTTTTGTGGTAACAAATATGCGTTACAGTAACTGATAGCATAGTTTACGATTTTCTAAGCCTCATAAATTTTGAAATGATCCATTAATATGTAATAGGCACTTCTGAATTCGTTTATTAGGCCTTTTGTTAAGATTAGAGACGAAATAAATTATTTAAATATAAATCGGCGTTCTTTATCGCCTCATGACAGTTCGACAAAATTGGCAATATACGAGTCAATGCCAATGATATAGAAAGTATGGAATATTTGCAGCTGTTTAATTTAGCGAAACGTGCAGGGAATCACCATATTATCCAGCAGTTGAAATTACAGTCATGAAAGATCGGACCCGTATTTAGCTTTCGTAGAAGAGAGAAACTACATTGACGCAGTGTCAAAATAAATAAATAAATAAAAAATAAGAACAAAGGGTATGGAAGATTTGAAAATATATGTGAAGTTCGTAGGAAGTTGCTCAGTGTTGGTAACACTTTCCATTAAAGAAAATACGGAGTATTCGAATTTCGTTAAGCCCGTTTCACGAGATCGACTTCTTGGTGACGACTGACAACTCAAAGAAGGTGTGCCTTTCGTACCTGCGTCTAAATCAGTAGACAACCTCATCGTGAGTGCGTCTATAACGTCAATGATCTATAAATTGTGCCGAGTGTGGAAGTCTAAATTTCCCAGTAAGCTGCCTAATGCGCATACTCAGAAGCAAAAAGTGTTGTCTGCTAATATCTGAAGTTAATCTACTCAGTAAGAGTTCACTCATATTATTGAAACACCAACACACTTCTTGAGGATTATTCTTTTTTGCTTTGTGTTATCACACCTAGAGAATTACACCTTAGGATTGTATTCTTTCTTCCACTAACGTTCTGTTACAAATGAGACGAAATATCTAGACGCAGAAAGATCTTTATATTATATAGTGAAAAGAGTTCATTATGCATAAATACGAACGTCATTAATAAATGAAATTTTCATTTCCTGCTCCTACGTAAAAAGTGCCTTCATAACCTCTCTTCATTATTCAGATGCGAAATTAACCGCAAACAGCTGACGTGTAACCGAAAACGATTACTCGAGACAGTGTGGTAATAACACGCCAAAGGTGCTACAGTAATCACCTAAGCCAAGAAAATCGCTCTTTTAAAAGTGGATGTAGCTATAAGAATAGTAAATAATAGTAATACTTTCGTATCACTTTTTTAATTACTCTTATTCGTCAAACTGAAAGCAAATAATCAAGAATGCGTAATTTATTATTCGGTGTAAATATTTAAAGAGAAAGTTAAGCGTTTCATTAAATAAAGCACAGGCTAATCGCAGATTGGTTGGTCTCAATGACTCTCAATGACAAGTAGCTCTATTAAACATGGTTGCTGCATTGTGTGTTAACATTTGCCTTAAAACTTAAACTCGTTTGCCACATAGAATTAAGGTAACACGATGCAAATCGCGCGTGCACATTTGAAATCTATAGAGCACTTAAATACACAGGATGCATTATAATACTGTGAGATAAGAAAAATATATTCTGGTTTGAAATACGCATATATCAACATCAACTTGTAAGGAAATGTAAATGTTAGGAGACCGTTAAACTTTTTCAAGCAGCATTTACTTTAATTTTCAAACTACTTCGTCTGTACATCAATTCATGGAAGACTTCCACGTGCATATTACAGTATTATTTGCACCGATATTGCAAAACCTGACATTTGAGATAGATTTATGAAAACAAAAGAAATTTGGATGTTTCCAGAATGAGATTTCCACTCTGAAGTGGAGTGTGCGCTGATTTGAAACGTCCTGTCATGCTAAAAATGTGTCCCCTACCGTAATTATAAAGTGGGATCTTTGTCTTTCGCGGGCACGCAGTCTACAGACCTTTCCTTTTTCTCGTTTCCTCTCGGGACTTTTTATCTTCCCTTCAGTCAGTCCTTCCCCTCATCACATTCGTCTTCATGGGAGTCCTTTGGTGTCAGCTTCATCGAAGTTTTATTGAAGAAAACTTCTTTTCTTCAATACATAAAAATAATGGTCTTCATCCCTGATGAAAATTCATAATCCTATTCCGTTGAGGTGTAGTGGCCTTGCTGCGGAGCTATCTGTTGCTTGCCGTCGGAGGTTCCTGCCCTCCCTCGGTCATAGGCGTGTGTATTATTCTTAGCATTTTTGTTTGTAAGCCCACGTTATAGTAACTGCAGCTGTTAAGTCCCTTAGATTTACTAACATTGGAACATTTTTATTCAATAATGAACAGAATGAAATTGAGTATATTGAAAATGAAGGATAACTAAAGACTTAAGAAAGTACACTGTTGCTTGCACACGCTTCATTTCGGCACAGAGATTCAGATCAAATGTTCAAATGTTTGTAAATATGTGGGACCTAACTATTGAAATTATCAGTCCGTAGGCTTCAAACTACTTTAAGCTCACTTCCCTGACTTATGGTGGACTCGAACACCCAACAGGAAGTAACAGCGCTTTCCGCAGCTAGGCGCCTTAGAGCGTCCGGCCATTCCACCGCAGCGGCACAGAGATTGCCCTCCGATTTCGTCTTTTTGAAGTGTTATGTTAATTTATATTTCTTAAAAATTTTACGTTCTCCTCAGACAACCGAGTCACGGTAGCGATTTCTCTTATTTCCGATAGCACAACGAGCCGAAACTTTCGCGATGATCATTAAGTTAACATCCGCACTTTCTTCTTTCCTTTCTATCTTCTACCTCCCCACCTCCTTGCCTTGGTTCTTTGTTTCGTATCATTTATCTTATATCTTCATATCTGTGCAAATTAAAAGACGATAGTTCGCGAATAGTGCGTTTCTTAGTCGAATTTTTAAGACTCAAAAAAGAGTTTCTTCGCTTGTTTTACACTACGTTCTCTAAAGTCGTAGTAGGTACCTTCCATATGTTTATCTACATAATTTAATATATTGTGTCGTTAGTTAGTCATTGAGAAGTAGTCGTAGTCAGGCTATAACATCGCCCCCGTGTGTTATTTCTGCGGTGGTTGTTCTCCCTATCAAATCGACGTTCCAGAAACACCATTTCCGTACCTTATTGTTTTCAACACATATACTCCTATGCTGCAGAGTATCTATGAGGTCTCAATTCTAGCATTTGTCAATGCCAACGTTATTCTGTAAACTATTTCTTATAGTCAAATGCATCATTAACTATATGGATCTCATGTCTGTATGAAGGTTCTTATTGTTGACTTTCTTCAAAACTTCAGACCATCGTACTTGTGCATATTTCATTTTGTACATCAAACCAATGTCATTCATACTCTTATATGTCCCTAATGTCGTTTTATTTCGTAATGGTCTGTCTCCTCGGGTACTTTGTATGCATTCACTCCCCGACTGTCGATGTTAATTCTTTAAGGGCGTGAAACATTCTAGCAGATGAAAATTGTGTGCCGGAACCGGGACTCGAACCTGCGACCTCTGCCTTTCGCTGGAAAGCACTCTACCACTGAGCCATTCCGACACGACTCGCGGTGTCGCTCCACAACACCAATGTCATTCATAGTCTTATATGTCCCTGATGTCGTTTTATTTCGTAATGGTCTGTGTCCTCGGGTACTTTGAATGCAGGTCACTCCCCGACTGTCGATGTTAATTCTTTAAGGGAGTGAAACATTCTAGCAGATGAAAATTGTGTGCCGGAACCGGGACTCGAACATGCGACCTTTGCCTTTCGCGGGAAAGCGCTCTACCACTGAGCTATCCCGACACGACTCGCGGTGTCGCTCCACAACTTCAATTCTGCCAGTACCTCGCCTCCTAGTTTCCAAACTTCACAGAAGTTATGTGAAACTTGCAAGACTAGCACTCCTGGAAGAAAGAGTATGGTGGAGACATGGCTTAGCCACAGGTAAGTGATTTATCCTAAATGAAACTTTCACTCTGCAGCAGAGTGTGCGCTGATATGAAACTTTCTGACAGATTAAGACGATATACTGGCAGAATTGAGGTAGTGGGACGGCATAGTGAATCGTGTAGGGGTAGCTCAGTGGTAGAACGCTTGCCCGCGAAAGGCAGAGGTCCCACGTTCGAGTCCCAGTTCCGGCACAAAATCTGCAATGAAGTTTCATATCCGTGCACACTACGCTGCAGAGTGAAAGTTTCATTCCTTTAAGGAAGTGTTGGTGCAGAAAGTCGTACATTCATCCGAAGTTTACAGCATCCCAATTAGTAAAATTCTTATTTAGCATATTATAATAATTTCATGAGTCTAGATCGCAATATATTTTTTGTGTTGGCCGTTTCCATCCTGATCATCCTGAACTCTTGTCCTTGTGGAGAAGCCGGACCGTCTCTTTAGGAGCAGCAGTGTGAATGGAGCAGTTCCACCACTCGCCATACAGCCCTGACCTGGCGACATGTCACTACTATTTGTCCTTAAAGCGGGAGTTTGTTGGGGTGTGACAAGAAACTGAAACTTGAGGTACAGCAATAGTTGTCAGTTCTGGCGGCATCGTTCTATGAGGTAGGACTAGATGAGTTTATCGATCTCCACTACATGTGCCTCAGCAACTGTGGAAGCTATGGGAAAAAGAACTTATATATATGTTCTTTCCTGGACAATAGTTTTTTTTTTCCAACAGAATAATTGTTTACTATATTTCGTTTCCCAAAAAGGTATATAATTTTCGGATCCCCATCGTAATTCCTTGTTTTTAGAAGCATGGTGCATGGTACTTCCGTTCCTGATTTCATGTGTGTCTTCGTAATATATTGGCGATCGTCATTCACCGGCTTCTTCTGGCGAATTTGCTCCATGTTTTCTATCAAGGTGGTGCATATTTTTTCCTTACTTAATTAGTGATTCCGCCCTACTTAATCTCCTGGATACACATCACTCCTGTAATTTTTCTCCAGTCTTTCTGACGACTGCAGATCGCTTTGCACACCATCAGAAATTTGTTGGATTCATCTGTATGCGGGTTGTGGTGGTGTAGTACCACTTCGCTCTTCTGTCACGCAGTTGGCGGCAGTCGACACTACTGTCTCAGTGAAATCCATCAGGACAACCTCCACTGAGAGGTCTGAGAGGTGGGACCGTCGCAAGTATCGTTGATGAGGCCAACCAAGTTTCCGCGACCCGCCGCCACGTACTTCACCGGCAGTTTCGTCATCCTGACCGGCGATTCGGCCTGGACCTCGTGTTTGTGCCACGCGTCATTGAATGCACTGCGAGCGGACATGATCAGTGGAACCGCGTGCTCCGCACGTACGCGGTTGTGTGTCATACGTAACGACAGCTCTCTAACAAAAGACACTATCACACGTCTGTATGTGTTTCCTTTAAGTCAATTTCAACTTCACTAACATCAATCAATACTGGAAATTTGAGGAGACTGAACCATATATCGGCATATAAGGCCTGCTTGTCTCCCTAGTACATCTTCAATTTTTCCATCGGAGTGTTTGAACTTTTAGTGGCAACATGATTTCGTCACATTTGGTGATATCTATAAGCTAATAATCGACAAGTGAATATCGCCGACATCGTTGCTGTTTCTACGAAATCCTCAAGCTCAGAAGATGTCGGCCGCATTAGTCTATGATCAAACGTCTACTTTTCGTGGTTTTGTGTCATTGTTGCTTCATTTCATCAGTACAAAAAAGAAACCAAACTCTATCAACTGCGTTACACTCACCTCAGGCAGCGCTCTGCTAACGGCGACGAGGTAGTCAACAATTCGCGTCCGCAATGCCCGCCCGACAAAATTAGACTTGACTATATCTGGCGTCATATAAGAAGACGCTTCAGCGCATAGAGGCGGAGCGATAGGGTAAGCGTGGAGAGGAGGAATTACGGCCGAACGCCCCAACAGATGCGCCTGCGGGATAAAACATTGCGTAACTCGCGGCTAGTGACGCACTTACCGAATGATCACATATTGCAGTGGTGTGGTATCTGTTCTTTCGGACGCGACTACAGCGTTCAGTTACTTCACCACAGATGCGGCAATGTGTTTGACCTCGCAGGAGAATCCGTCGCAGGAGAACGGCGACGAGGTAGTAAACAAATCGCGTCCGCAATGCCCGCCCGACAAAATTAGACTTGACTATATCTGGCGTCATATAAGAAGACGCTTCAGCGCATAGAGGCGGAGCGATAGGGTAAGCGTGGATAGGAGGAATTACAGCCGAACGCCCCAACAGATGCGCCTGCGTGATAAACATTGCGTAACTCGCGGCTGCTGACGCGCTTACCGAATGATCACATATTGCAGTGGTGTGGTATCTGTTCTTTCGGACGCGAGTACGGCGTTCAGTTACTTCACCACAGATGCAGCAATGTGTTCGACCTCGCAGGAGAATCCGTCGCAGGAAAACGGCGACGAGGTAGTAACAATTCGCATCCGCAATGCCCGCCCGACTAAATTAGACTTGACTATATCTGGCGTCATATAAGAAGACGCTTCAGCGCATAGAGGCGGAGCAATAGGGTAAGCGTGGAGAGGAGGAATTACGGCCGAACGCCCCAACAGATGCGCCTGCGGGATAAACTTTGCGTAACTCGCGGCTAGTGATGCGCTTACCGAATGATCACATATTGCAGTGGTGTGGTATCTGTTCTTTCGGACGCGACTACGGCGTTCAGTTACTTCACCACAGATGCGGCAATGTGTTCGACCTCGCAGGAGAATCCGTCGCAGGAGAACGGCGACGAGGTAGTAAACAATTCGCGTCCGCAATGCCCGACCGACAAAATTAGACTTGACTATATCTGGCGTCATATAAGAAGACGCTTCAGCGCATAGAGGCGGAGCGATAGGGTAAGAGTGGAGAGGAGGAATTACGGCCGAACGCCCCTACAGATGCGCCTGCGGGATAAACATTGCGTAACTCGCGATTAGTGACGCGCTTACCGAATGATCACATATTGCAGTGGTGTGGTATCTGTTCTTTCGGACGCGACTACGGCGTTCAGTTACTTCACCACAGATGCGGCAATGTGTTCGACCTCGCAGGAGAATCCGTCGCAGGAGAACGGCGACGAGGTAGTAAACAATTCGCGTCCGCAATGCCCGACCGACAAAATTAGACTTGACTATATCTGGCGTCATATAAGAAGACGCTTCAGCGCATAGAGGCGGAGCGATAGGGTAAGAGTGGAGAGGAGGAATTACGGCCGAACGCCCCTACAGATGCGCCTGCGGGATAAACATTGCGTAACTCGCGATTAGTGACGCGCTTACCGAATGATCACATATTGCAGTGGTGTGGTATCTGTTCTTTCGGACGCGACTACGGCGTTCAGTTACTTCACCACAGATGCGGCAATGTGTTCGACCTCGCAGGAGAATCTGTCGCAGGAGAACGGCGACGAGGTAGTAAACAATTCGCGTCTGCAATGCCCGCCCGACAAAATTAGACTTGACTATATCTGGTGTCATATAAGAAGACGCTTCAGCGCATAGAGGCGGAGCGATAGGGTAAGCGTGGAGAGGAGGAATTACGGCCGAACGCCCCAACAGATGCGCCTGCGGGATAAACATTGCGTAACTCGTGGCTAGTGACGCGCTTACCGAATGATCACATATTGCAGTGGTGTGGTATCTGTTCTTTCGGACGCGACTACGGCGTTCAGTTATTTCACCACAGATGCGGCAATGTGTTCGACCTCGCAGGAGAATCCGTCGCAGGTGAACGGCGACGAGGTAGTAAACAATTCGCGCCCGCAATGCCCGCCCGACAAAATTAGACTTGACTATATCTGGCGTCATATAAGAAGACGCTTCAGCGCATAGAGGCGGAGCGATAGTGTAAGCGTGGAGAGAAGGAAATACAGCCGAACGCCCCAACAGATGCGCCTGCGGAATAAACATTGCATTACTTGCGGCTAGTGACGCGCTTACCGAATGATCACATATTGCAGTGGTGTGGTATCTGTTCTTTCGGACGCGACTACGGCGTTCAGTTATTTCACCACAGATGAGGCAATGTGTTCGACCTCGCAGGAGAATCCGTCGCAGGAGAACGGCGACGAGGTAGTAAACAATTCGCGTCCGCAATGCCCGCCCGACAAAATTAGACTTGACTATATCTGGCGTCATATAAGAAGACGCTTCAGCGCATTGAGGCGGAGCGATAGGGTAAGCGTGAAGAGGAGGAATTACGGCCGAACCCCCAACAGATGCGCCTGCGGGATAAACATTGCGTAACTCGTGGCTAGTGACGCGCTTACCGAATGATCACATATTGCAGTGGTGTTGTATCTGTTCTTTCGGACGCGACTACGGCGTTCAGTTACTTCACCACAGATGCGGCAATGTGTTCGACCTCGCAGGAGAATCTGTCGCAGGAGAACGGCGACGAGGTAGTAAACAATTCGCGTCCGCAATGCCCGACCGACAAAATTAGACTTGACTATATCTGGCGTCATATAAGAAGACGCTTCAGCGCATAGAGGCGCAGCGATAGGGTAAGCGTGGAGAGGAGGAATTACGGCCGAACGCCCCAAGAGATGCGCCTGCGCGATAAACATTGCATAACTCGCGGCTAGTGACGCGCTTACCGAATGATCACATATTGCAGTGGTGTGGTATCTGTTCTTTCTGACGCGACTACGGCGTTCAGTTACTTCACCACAGATGCGGCAATGTGTTGACCTCGCAGGAGAATCCGTCGCAGGAGAACGGCGACGAGGTAGTAAACAATTCGCGTCCGCAATGCCCGCCCGACAAAATAAGACTTGAGTATATCTGGCGTCATATAAGAAGACGCTTCAGCGCATAGAGGCGGAGCGATAGGGTAAGCGTGGAGAGGAGGAATTACGGCCGAACGCCCCAACAGATGCGCCTGCGGGATAAACATTGCGTAACTCGCGGCTAGTGACGCGCTTACCGAATGATCACATATTGCAGTGGTGTGGTATCTGTTCTTTCGGACGCGACTACGGCGTTCAGTTACTTCACCACAGATGCGACAATGTGTTCGACCTCGCAGGAGAATCCGTCGCAGGAGAACGGCGACGAGGTAGTAAACAATTCGCGTCCGCAATGCCCCCCCGACAAAATTAGACTTGACTATATCTGGCGTCATATAAGAAGACGCTTCAGCACATAGAGGCGGAGCGATAGGGTAAGCGTGGAGAGGAGGAATTACGGCCGAACACCCCAACAGATGCGCCTGCGGGATAAACATTATGTAACTCGCGGCTAGTGATGCGCTTACCGAATGATCACATATTGCAGTGGTGTGGTATCTGTTCTTTCGGACGCGACTGCGGCTTTCAGTTACTTCACCACAGCTGCGGCAATGTGTTCGACCTCGCAGGAGAATCCGTCGCAGGAGAACGGCGGCGAGGTAGTAACCAATTCGCGTCCGCAATGCCCACCCAACAAAATTAGACAACTATATCTGGTGTCATATAAGAAGACGTTTCAGCGCATGGAGGCGGAGCGATAGGGTAAGCGTGGAGAGGAGGAATTACGGCCGAACGCCCCAACAGATGCGCCTGCGGGATAAACATTGTGTAACTCGCGGCTAGTGACGCGCTTACCGAATGATCACATATTGTAGTGGTGTGGTATCTGTTCTTTCGGACGCGACTACGGCGTTCAGTTACTTCACCACAGATGCGGCAATGTGTTCGACCTCGCAGGAGAATCCGTCGCAGGAGAACGGCGACGAGGTACTAAACAATTCGCGTCCGCAATGCCCGCCCGACGAAATTAGACTTGACGATATCTGGCGTCATATAAGAAGACGCTTCAGCGCATAGAGGCGGAGCGATAGGGTAAGCGTGGAGAGGAGGAATTACGGCCGAACGCCCCAACAGATGCGCCTGCGGGATAAACATTGCGTAACTCGCGGCTAGTGACGCACTTACCGAATGATCACATATTGCAGTGGTGTGGTATCTGTTTTTTCGGACGCGACTACGGCGTTCAGTTACTTCTCCACAGATGCGGCAATGTGTTCGAACTCGCAGGAGAATCCGTCGCAGGAGAACGGCGACGAGGTAGTAAACAATTCACGTCCGCAATGCCCCCCCGACAAAATTAGACTTGACTATATCTGGCGTCATATAAGAAGACGCTTCAGCGCATAGAGGCGGGCGATAGGGTAAGCGTGGAGAGGAGGAATTATGGCCGAACGCCCCAACATGTGAGCCTGCGGGATAAACATTGCGTAACTCGCGGCTAGTGACGCGCTTACTGAATGATCACATATTGCAGTGGTGTGGTATCTGTTCTTTCGGACGCGCCTACGTCGTTCAGTTACTTCACCACAGATGCGGCAATGTGTTCGACCTCGCAGGAGAATCCGTCGCAGGAGAACGGCGACGAGGTAGTAAACAATTCGCGTCCGCAATGCCCGCCCGACAAAATTAGACTTGACTATATCTGGCATCATATAAGAAGACGCTTCAGCGCATAGAGGCGGAGCGATAGGGTAAGCGTGGAGAGGAGGAATTACGGCCGAACGCCCCAACAGATGCGCCTGCGGGATAAACATTGCGTAACTCGCGGCTAGTGACGCGCTTACCGAATTATCACATAATGCAGTGGTGTGGTATCTGTTCTTTTAGATGCGACTACAGCGTTCAGTTACTTCACCACAGATGCGGCAATGTGTTAAACCTCGCAGGAGAATCCGTCGCAGGAGAACGGCGATGAGGTAGTAAACATTTCGCGTTCGCAATGCCCCCCGACAAAATTAGACTTGACTATATCTGGCGTCATATAAGAAGACGCTTCAGCGCATAGAGGCGGAGCGATAGGGTAAGCGTGGAGAGGAGGAATTATGGCCGAACGCCCCAACAGATGCGCCTGCGGGATAAACATTGCGTAACTCGCGGCTAGTGACGCGCTTACCGAATTATCACATATTGCAGTGGTGTGGTATCTGTTCTTTCGGACGCGACTACGGCGTTCAGTTACTTCACCACAGATGCGGCTATGTGTTCGACCTCGCAGGAGAATCCGTCGCAGGGGAACGGCGACGAGGTAGTAAACAATTCGCATCCGCAATGCCCCCCCGACAAAATTAGACTTGACTATATCTGGCGTCATATGAGAAGACGCTTCAGCGCATAGAGGCGGAGCGATAGGGTAAGCGTGGAGAGGAGGAATTACGGCCGAACGCCCCAACAGATGCGCCTGCGGGATAAACATTGCGTAACTCGCGGCTAGTGACGCGCTTACCGAATGATCACATATTGCAGTGGTGTGGTATCTGTTCTTTCGGACGCGATTACGGTGTTCAGTTACTTCACCACAGATGCAGCAATGTGTTCGACCTCGCAGGAGAATGGGGACGAGGTAGTAAACAATCCGCGTCCGCAATGCAGCCCCGACAAAATTAGACTTGACTATATCTGGCGACATATAAGAAGACGCTTCAGCGCATTGAGGCGGAGCGACAGGGTAAGCGTGGAGAGGAGGAATTACGTCCGAACGCCCCAACAGATGCGCCTGCGGGATAAACATTGCGTAACTCGCGGCTAGTGACGCGCGTACCGAATGATCACATATGGCAGTGGTGTGGTATCTGTTCTTTCGGACGCGACTACGGCGTTCAGTTACTTCACTACAGATGCGGCAATGTGTTCGACCTCGCAGGAGAATCCGTCGCAGGAGAACGGCGACGAGGTACTAACCAATTCGCGTCCGCAATGCCCGCCCGACGAAATTAGACTTGACGATATCTGGCGTCATATAAGAAGACGCTTCAGCGCATAGAGGCGGAGCGATAGGGTAAGCGTGGAGAGGAGGAATTACGGCCGAACGCCCCAACAGATGCGCCTGCGGGATAAACATTGCGTAACTCGCGGCTAGTGACGCGCTTACCGAATGATCACATATTGCAGTGGTGTGGTATCTGTTTTTTCGGACGCGACTACAGCGTTTAGTTACTTCTCCACAGATGCGGCAATGTGTTCGAACTCGCAGGAGAATCCGTCGCAGGAGAACGGCGACGAGGTAGTAAAGAATTCGCGTCCGCAATGCCCCCCCGACAAAATTAGACTTGACTATATCTGGCGTCATATAAGAAGACGCTTCAGCGCATAGGGGCGGGCGATAGGGTAAGCGTGGAGAGGAGGAATTATGGCCGAACGCCCCAACAGATGAGCCTGCGGGATAAACATTGCGTAACTCGCGGCTAGTGACGCGCTTACCGAATGATCACATATTGCAGTGGTGTGGTATCTGTTCTTTCGGACGCGCCTACGTCGTTCAGTTACTTCACCACAGATGCGGCAATGTGTTCGACCTCGCAGGAGAATCCGTCGCAGGAGAACGGCGACGAGGTAGTAAACAATTCGCGTCCGCAATGCCCTCCCGACAAAATTAGACTTGACTATATCTGGCATCATATAAGAAGACGCTTCAGCGCATAGAGGCGGAGCGATAGGGTAAGCGTGGAGAGGAGGAATTACGGCCGAACGCCCCAACAGATGCGCCTGCGGGATAAACATTGCGTAACTCGCGGCTAGTGACGCGCTTACCGAATTATCACATAATGCAGTGGTGTGGTATCTGTTCTTTTGGACGCGACTACAGCGTTCAGTTACTTCACCACAGATGCGGCAATGTGTTAAACCTCGCAGGAGAATCCGTCGCAGGAGAACGGCGACGAGGTAGTAAACATTTCGCGTTCGCAATGCCCCCCGACAAAATTAGACTTGACTATATCTGGCGTCATATAAGACGCTTCAGCGCATAGAGGCGGAGGGATAGGGTAAGCGTGGAGAGGAGGAATTACGGCCGAACGCCCCAACAGATGCGCCTGCGGGATAAACATTGCGTAACTCGCGGCTAGTGACGCGCTTATCGAATGATCACATATTGCAGTGGTGTGGTATCTGTTCATTCGGACGCGACTACGGCGTTCAGTTACTTCACCACAGATGCGGCAATGTGTTCGACCTCGCAGGAGAATCCGTCGCAGGAGAACGGCGACGAGGTAGTAAACAATTCGCGTCCGCAATGCCCGCCCGACAAAATTAGACTTGACTATATCTGGCATCATATAAGAAGACGCTTCAGCGCATAGAGGCGGAGCGATAGGGTAAGCGTGGAGAGGAGGAATTACGGCCGAACGCCCCAACAGATGCGCCTGGGGGATAAACATTGCGTAACTCGCGGCTAGTGACGCGCTTACCGAATTATCACATAATGCAGTGGTGTGGTATCTGTTCTTTTAGATGCGACTACAGCGTTCAGTTACTTCACCACAGATGCGGCAATGTGTTAAACCTCGCAGGAGAATCCGTCGCAGGAGAACGGCGATGAGGTAGTAAACATTTCGCGTTCGCAATGCCCCCCGACAAAATTAGACTTGACTATATCTGGCGTCATATAAGAAGACGCTTCAGCGCATAGAGGCGGAGCGATAGGGTAAGCGTGGAGAGGAGGAATTATGGCCGAACGCCCCAACAGATGCGCCTGCGGGATAAACATTGCGTAACTCGCGGCTAGTGACGCGCTTACCGAATTATCACATATTGCAGTGGTGTGGTATCTGTTCTTTCGGACGCGACTACGGCGTTCAGTTACTTCACCACAGATGCGGCTATGTGTTCGACCTCGCAGGAGAATCCGTCGCAGGGGAACGGCGACGAGGTAGTAAACAATTCGCATCCGCAATGCCCCCCCGACAAAATTAGACTTGACTATATCTGGCGTCATATGAGAAGACGCTTCAGCGCATAGAGGCGGAGCGATAGGGTAAGCGTGGAGAGGAGGAATTACGGCCGAACGCCCCAACAGATGCGTCTGCGGGATAAACATTGCGTAACTCGCGGCTAGTGACGCGCTTACCGAATGATCACATATTGCAGTGGTGTGGTATCTGTTCTTTCGGACGCGATTACGGTGTTCAGTTACTTCACCACAGATGCAGCAATGTGTTCGACCTCGCAGGAGAATGGGGACGAGGTAGTAAACAATCCGCGTCCGCAATGCAGCCCCGACAAAATTAGACTTGACTATATCTGGCGACATATAAGAAGACGCTTCAGCGCATTGAGGCGGAGCGACAGGGTAAGCGTGGAGAGGAGGAATTACGTCCGAACGCCCCAACAGATGCGCCTGCGGGATAAACATTGCGTAACTCGCGGCTAGTGACGCGCGTACCGAATGATCACATATGGCAGTGGTGTGGTATCTGTTCTTTCGGACGCGACTACGGCGTTCAGTTACTTCACTACAGATGCGGCAATGTGTTCGACCTCGCAGGAGAATCCGTCGCAGGAGAACGGCGACGAGGTACTAACCAATTCGCGTCCGCAATGCCCGCCCGACGAAATTAGACTTGACGATATCTGGCGTCATATAAGAAGACGCTTCAGCGCATAGAGGCGGAGCGATAGGGTAAGCGTGGAGAGGAGGAATTACGGCCGAACGCCCCAACAGATGCGCCTGCGGGATAAACATTGCGTAACTCGCGGCTAGTGACGCGCTTACCGAATGATCACATATTGCAGTGGTGTGGTATCTGTTTTTTCGGACGCGACTACAGCGTTTAGTTACTTCTCCACAGATGCGGCAATGTGTTCGAACTCGCAGGAGAATCCGTCGCAGGAGAACGGCGACGAGGTAGTAAAGAATTCGCGTCCGCAATGCCCCCCCGACAAAATTAGACTTGACTATATCTGGCGTCATATAAGAAGACGCTTCAGCGCATAGAGGCGGGCGATAGGGTAAGCGTGGAGAGGAGGAATTATGGCCGAACGCCCCAACAGATGAGCCTGCGGGATAAACATTGCGTAACTCGCGGCTAGTGACGCGCTTACCGAATGATCACATATTGCAGTGGTGTGGTATCTGTTCTTTCGGACGCGCCTACGTCGTTCAGTTACTTCACCACAGATGCGGCAATGTGTTCGACCTCGCAGGAGAATCCGTCGCAGGAGAACGGCGACGAGGTAGTAAACAAATCGCGTCCGCAATGCCCTCCCGACAAAATTAGACTTGACTATATCTGGCATCATATAAGAAGACGCTTCAGCGCATAGAGGCGGAGCGATAGGGTAAGCGTGGAGAGGAGGAATTACGGCCGAACGCCCCAACAGATGCGCCTGCGGGATAAACATTGCGTAACTCGCGGCTAGTGACGCGCTTACCGAATTATCACATAATGCAGTGGTGTGGTATCTGTTCTTTTGGACGCGACTACAGCGTTCAGTTACTTCACCACAGATGCGGCAATGTGTTAAACCTCGCAGGAGAATCCGTCGCAGGAGAACGGCGACGAGGTAGTAAACATTTCGCGTTCGCAATGCCCCCCGACAAAATTAGACTCGACTATATCTGGCGTCATATAAGACGCTTCAGCGCATAGAGGCGGAGGGATAGGGTAAGCGTGGAGAGGAGGAATTACGGCCGAACGCCCCAACAGATGCGCCTGCGGGATAAACATTGCGTAACTCGCGGCTAGTGACGCGCTTATCGAATGATCACATATTGCAGTGGTGTGGTATCTGTTCATTCGGACGCGTCTACGGCGTTCAGTTACTTCACCACAGATGCGGCAATGTGTTCGACCTCGCAGGAGAATCCGTCGCAGGAGAACGGCGACGAGGTAGTAACCAATTTGCGTCCGCAATGCCCGCCCGACAATATTAGACTTGACTATATCTGGCGTCATATAAGAAGACGTTTCTGCGCATAGAGGCGAAGCGATAGGGTAAGCGTGGAGAGATGGAATTACGGCCGAACGCCCCAACAGATGCGCCTGCGGGATAAACATTGCGTAACTCGCGGCTAGTGACGCGCTTACCGAATGATCACATATTGCAGTGGTGTGGTATCTGTTCTTTCGGACACGACTACGGCGTTCAGTTACTTCACCACAGATGTGGCAATCTGTTCGACCTCGCAGGAGAATCCGTCGCAGGAGAACGGCGACGACGTAGTAAACAATTCACGTCCGCAATGCCCCCCCGACAAAATTAGACTTGACTATATCTGGCGTCATATAAGAAGACGCTTCAGCGCATAGAGGCGGAGCGATAGGGTAAGCGTGGAGAGGAGGAATTATGGCCGGACGCCCCAACAGATGCGCCTGCTGGATAAACATTGCGTAACTCGCGGCTGGTGACGCGCTTACCGAATTATCACATATTGCAGTGGTGTGGTATCTCTTCTTTCGGACGCGACTACGGCGTTCAGTTACTTCACCACAGATGCGGCTATGTGTTCGACCTCGCAGGAGAATCCGTCGCAGGAGAACGGCGACGAGGTAGTAAACAATTCGCGTCCGCAATGCCCCCCCGACAAAATTAGACTTGACTATATTGGGCGTCATATGAGAAGACGCTTCAGCGCAAAGAGGCGGAGCGATAGGGTAAGCGTGGAGAGGAGGAATTACGGCCGAACGCCCCAACAGATGCGTCTGCGGGATAAACATTGCGTAACTCGCGGCTAGTGACGCGCTTACCGAATGATCACATATTGCAGTGGTGTAGTATCTGTTCTTTCGGACGCGACTACGGGGTTCAGTTACTTCACCACAGATGCAGCAATGTGTTCGACCTCGCAGGAGAATGGCGACGAGGTAGTAAACAATCCGCGTCCGCAATGCAGCCCCGACAAAATTAGACTTGACTATATCTGGCGACATATAAGAAGACGCTTCAGCGCATTGAGGCGGAGCGACAGGGTAAGCGTGGAGAGGAGGAATTACGGTCGAACACCCCAAAAGATGCGCCTGTGGGAAAAACATTGCGTAACTCGCGGCTAGTGACGCGCTTACCGAATGATCACATATTGCAGTGGTGTGGTATCTGTTCTTTCGGACGCGACTACTGCGTTCAGTTACTTCACCACAGATGCGGCAATGTGTTCGATCTCGCAGGAGAATCCGTCGCAGGAGAACGGCGACGAGGTAGTAAACAATTCACGTCCGCAATGCCCCCCCGACAAAATTAGACTTGATTATATCTGGCGTCATATAAGAAGACGCTTCAGCACATAGAGGCGGAGCGATAGGGTATGCGTGGAGAGGAGGAATTATGGCCGAACGCCCCAACAGATGCGCCTGCGGGATAAACATTGCGTAACTCGCGGTTAGTGACGCGCTTACCGAATGATCACATATTGCAGTGGTGTGGTATCTGTTCTTTCGGACGCGACTACGGCGTTGAGTTACTTCACCACAGATGGGGCGATGTGTTCGACCTCGCAGGAGAATCCGTCGCAGGAGAACGGCAACGAGTTAGTAAACAATTCGCGTCCGCAATGCCCACACGACAAAATTAGACTTGACTATATCTGGCGACATATAAGAAGACGCTTCAGCGCATAGAGGCGGAGCGACAGGGTAAGCGTGGAGAGGAGGAATTACGGCCGAACGCCCCAACAGATGCGCCTGCGGGATAAACATTGCGTAACTCACGGCTAGTGACGCGCTTACCGAATGATCTCATATTGCAGTGGTGTGGTATCTGTTCTTTCGGACGCGACTACTGCGTTCAGTTACTTCACCACAGATGCGGCAATGTGTTCGATCTCGCAGGAGAATCCGTCGCAGGAGAACGGCGACGAGGTAGTAAAAAATTCGCGTCCGCAATGCCCCCCCAACAAAATTAGACTTGACTATATCTGGCGTCATATAAGAAGACGCTTCAGCGCATAGAGGCGGAGTGGTAGGGTAAGCGTGGAGAGAAGGAATTATGGCCGAACGCCCCAACAGATGCGCCTGCGGGATAAACTTTGCTTAACTCGCGGCTAGCTACGCGCTTACCGAATGATCACATATTGCAGTGGTGTGGTATTTGTTCTTTCGGACGCGACTACGGCGTTCAGTTACTTCACCACAGATGTGGCAATGTGTTCGACCTCGCAGGAGAATCCGTCGCAGGAGAACGGCGACGAGGTAGTAAACAATTCACGTCCGCAATGCCCCCCCGACAAAATTAGACTTGACTATATCTGGCGTCATATAAGAAGACGCTTCAGCGCATAGAGGCGGAGCGATAGGGTAAGCGTGGAGAGGAGGAATTATGGCCGAACGCCCCAACAGAAGCCCCTGCGGGATAAACATTGCGTAACTCGCGGCTAGTGACGCGCTTACCGAATGATCACATATTGCAGTGGTGTGGTATCTGTTCTTTCGGACGCGACTACGGCGTTCAGTTACTTCACCACAGATGGGGCGATGTGTTCGACCTCGCAGGAGAATCCGTCGCAGGAGAACGGCAACGAGTTAGTAAACAATTCGCGTCCGCAATGCCCACCCGACAAAATTAGACTTGACTATATCTGGCGTCATATAAGTAGATGCTTCAGTGCATAGAGGCGGAGCGATAGGGTAAGCGTGGAGAGGTGGAATTACGGCCGAAGGTCCCAACTGATGCGCCTGCGGGATAAACATTGCGTAACTCGCGGCTAGTGACGCGCTTACCGAATGATCACATATTGCAGTGGTGTGGTATCTGTTCTTTCGGACGCGACTACGGCGTTCAGTTACTTCACCACAGATGCGGCTATGTGTTCGACCTCGCAGGAGAATCCGTCGCAGGAGAACGGCGACGAGGTAGTAAACAATTCGCGTCCGCAATGCCCCCCCGACAAAATTAGACTTGACTATATCTGGCGTCATATAAGAAGGCACTTCAGCGCTAGAGGCGGAGCGATAGGGTAAGCGTGGAGAGGAGGAAATACGGCCGAACGCCCCAACAGATGCGTCTGCGGGATAAACATTGCGTAACTCGAGGCTAGTGACGCGCTTACCGAATGATCACATATTGCAGTGGTGTGGTATCTGTTCTTTCGGACGCGACTACGGCGTTCAGTTACTTCACCACAGATGCAGCAATGTGTTCGACCTCGCAGGAGAATGGCGACGAGGTAGTGAACAATTCGCGTCCGCAATGCCCCCCCCGACAAAATTAGACTTGACTATATCTGGCGTCATATAAGAAGACGCTTCAGCGCATAGAGGCGGAGCGATAGGGTAAGCGTGGAGAGGAGGAATTACAGTCGAACGCCCCAACAGATGCGCCTGTGGGATAAACAATGCGTAACTCGCGGCTAGTGACGCGCTTACCGAATGATCACATATTGCAGTGGTGTGGTATCTGTTCTTTTGGACGCGACTACGGCGTTCAGTTACTACACCACAGATGCGGCTATGTGTTTGACCTTGCAGGAGAATCCGTTGCAGGAGAACGGCGACGAGGTAGTAAAAAATTCGCGTCCGCAATGCCCCCCGACAAAATTAGACTTGACTATATCTGGCGTCATATAAGAAGACGCTTCAGCGCATAGAGGCGGAGCGATAGGGTAAGCGTGGAGAGGAGGAATTACGGCCGAACGCCCCAACAGATGCGCCTGCGGGATAAACATTGCGTAACTCGCGGCTAGTGACGCGCTTACCGAATGATCACATATTGCAGTGGTGTGGTATCTGTTCTTTCGGACGCGACTACGGTGTTCAGTTACTTCACCACAGATGCGGCAATGTGTTCGACCTCGCAGGAGAATCCGTCGCAGGAGAACGGCGACGAGGTAGTAAACAATTCGCGTCCGCAATGCCCCCCCCGAAAAAATTAGACTTGACTATATGTGGCGTCATATAAGAAGACGCTTCAGCGCATAGAGGCGGAGCGATAGGGTAAGCGTGGAGAAGAGGAATTACGGCCGAACGCCCCAACGGATGCGCCTGTGGGATAAACATTGCGTAACTCGCGGCTAGTGACGCGCTTACCGAATGATCACATATTGCAGTGGTGTGGTATCTGTTCTTTCGGACGCGACTACGGCGTTCAGTTACTTCACCACAGATGCGGCAATGTGTTCGACCTCGCAGGAGAATCCGTCGCAGGAGAACGGCGAAGAGGTAGTATACAATTCGCGTCCGCAATGCCCCCTGACAAAATTAGACTTGACTATATCTGGTGTCATATAAGAAGACGCTTCAGCGCATAGAGGCGTAGCGATAGGGTAAGCGTGGAGAGGAGGAATTACGGCCGAACGCCCCAACAGATGCGCCTGCGGGATAAACATTGCGTAACTCGCGGCTAGTGACGCGCTTACCGAATGATCACATATTGCAGTGTTGTGGTATCTGTTCTTTCGGACGCGACTACGGCGCTCAGTTACTTCACCACAGATGCGGCTATGTGTTCGACCTCACAGGAGAATCCGTCGCAGGAGAACGGCGACGAGGTAGTAAAAAATTCGCGTCCGCAATGCCCCCCCGACAAAATTAGACTTGACTATATCTGGCGTCATATAAGAAGACGCTACAGCGCATAGAGGCGGAGCGATAGGGTATGCGTGGAGAGGAGGAATTACGGCCGAACGCCCCAACAGATGCGCCTGCGGGATAAACATTGCGTAACTCGCGACTAGTGACTCGCTTACCGAATGATCACATATTGCAGTGGTGTGGTATCTGTTCTTTCGGACGCGACTACGGCGCTCAGTTACTTCACCACAGATGCGGCAATGTGTTCGACCTCGCAGGAGAATCCGTCGCAGGAGAACGGCGACGAGGTAGTAAACAATTCGCGTCCGCAATGCCCCCCCGACAAAATTAGACTTGACTGTATCTGGCGTCATATAAGAAGACGCTTCAGCGCATAGAGGCGGAGCGATAGGGTAAGCGTGGAGAGGAGGAATTACGGCCGAACGCCCCAACAGATGCGCCTGCGGGATAAACATTGCATAACTCGCGGCTAGTGACGCGCTTACCGAATAATCACATATTGCAGTGGTGTGGTATCTGTTCTTTCGGACGTGACTACGGCGTTCAGTTACTTCACCACAGATGCGGCAATGTGTTCGACCTCGCAGGAGAATCCGTCGCAGGAGAACGGCGATGAGGTAGTAAACAATTCACGTCCGCAATGCCTCCCCGACAAAATTACACTTGACTATATCTGGCGTCATATAAGAAGACGCTTCAGCGCATAGAGGCGGAGCGATAGGGTAAGCGTGGAGAGGAGGAATTATGGCCGAACGCCCCAACATATGCGCCTGCGGGATAAACATTGCGTAACCCGCGGCTAGTGACGCGCTTACCGAATGATCACATATTGCAGTGGTGTGGTATCTGTTCTTTCGGACGCGACTACGGCGTTCAGTTACTTCACCACAGATGGGGCGATGTGTTCGACCTTGCAGGAGAATCCGTCGCAGGAGAACGGCAACGAGTTAGTAAACAATTCGCGTCCGCAATGCCCACCCGACAAAATTAGACTTGACTATATCTGGCGTCATATAAGAATCCGCTTCAGTGCATAGAGGCGGAGCGATAGGGTAAGCGTGGAGAGGAGGAATTGCGGCCGAAGGCCCCAACAGATGCGCCTGCGGGATAAACATTGCGTAACTCGCGGCTAGTGACGCGCTTACCGAATGATCACATATTGCAGTGGTGTGGTATCTGTTCTTTCGGACGCGACTATGGCGTTCAGTTACTTCACCACAGATGCGGCTATGTGTTCGACCTCGCAGGAGAATCCGTCGCAGGAGAACGGCGACGAGGTAGTAAACAATTCGCGTCCGCAATGCCCCCCCGACAAAATTAGACTTGACTATATCTGGCGTCATATAAGAAGACGCTTCAGCGCATAGAGTCGGAGCGATAGGGTAAGCGTGGAGAGGAGGAATTACGGCCGAACGCCCCAACAGATGCGTCTGCGGGATAAACATTGCGTAACTCGCGGCTAGTGACGCGCTTACCGAATGATCACATATTGCAGTGGTGTGGTATCTGTTCTTTCGGACGCGACTACGGCGTTCAGTTACTTCACCACAGATGCAGCAATGTGTTCGACCTCGCAGGAGAATGGCGACGAGGTAGTAAACACTTCGCGTCCGCAATGCCCCCCGACAAAATTGGACTTGACTATATCTGGCGTCATATAAGAAGACGCTTCAGCGCATAGAGGCGGAGCGATAGGGTAAGCGTGGAGAGGAGGAATTACGGTCGAACACCCCAACAGGTGCGCCTGTGGGATAAACATTGCGTAACTCGCGGCTAGTGACGCGCTTACCGAATGATCACATATTGCAGTGGTGTGGTATCTGTTCTTTCGGACGCGACTACGGCGTTCAGTTACTTCACCACAGATGCGACAATGTGTTGGACCTCGCAGGAGAATCCGTCGCAGGAGAACGGCGACGAGGTAGTATACAATTCGCGTCCGCAATGCCCCCTGACAAAATTAGACTTGACTATATCAGGTGTCATATAAGAAGACGCTTCAGCGCATAGAGGCGTAGCGATAGGGTAAGCGTGGAGAGGAGGAATTACGGCCGAACGCCCCAACAGATGCGCCTGCGGGATAAACATTGCGTAACTCGCGGCTAGTGACGTGCTTATCGAATGATCACATATTGCAGTGGTGTGGTATCTGTTCTTTCGGACGCGACTACGGCGCTCAGTTACTTCACCACAGATGCGGCAATGTGTTCGACCTCGCAGGAGAATCCGTCGCAGGAGAACGGCGACGAGGTAGTAAACAATTCGCGTCCGCAATGCCCCCCCGACAAAATTAGACTTGACTATATCTGGCGTCATATGAGAAGACGCTTCAGCGCATAGAGGCGGAGCGATAGGGTAAGCGTGGAGAGGAGGAATTACGGTCGAACACCCCAACAGATGCGCCTGTGGGATAAACATTGCGTAACTCGCGGCTAGTGACGCGCTTACCGTATGATCACATATTGCAGTGGTGTGGTATCTGTTCTTTCGGACGCGACTACGGCGTTCAGTTACTTCACCACAGATGCGGCAATGTGTTTGACCTCGCAGGAGAATCCGTTGCAGGAGAACGGCGACGAGGTAGAAAAAAATTCGCGTCCGCAATGCCCCCCCGACAAAATTAGACTTGACTATATCTGGCGTCATATAAGAAGACGCTTCAGCGCATAGAGGCGGAGCGAGAGGGTATGCGTGGAGAGGAGGAATTACGGCCGAACGCCCCAACAGATGCGCCTGCGGGATAAACATTGCGTAACTCGCGGCTAGTGACGCCTTACCGAATGATCACATATTGCAGTGGTCGGGTATCTGTTCTTTCGGACGCGACTACGGTGTTCAGTTACTTCACCACAGATGCGGCAATGTGTTCGACCTCGCAGGAGAATCCGTCGCAGGAGAACGGCGACGAGGTAGTAAACAATTCGCGTCCGCAATGCCCCCCCGACAAAATTAGACTTGACTGTATCTGGCGTCATATAAGAAGACGCTTCAGCGCATAGAGGCGGAGCGATAGGGTAAGCGTGGAGAGGAGGAATTACGGCTGAACGCCCCAACAGATGCGCCTGCGGGATAAACATTGCGTAACTCGCGGCTAGTGACGCGCTTACCGAATGATCACATATTGCAGTGGTGTGGTATCTGTTCTTTCGGACGCGACTACGGCGTTCAGTTACTTCACCACAGATGCGGCAATGTGTTCAACCTCGCAGGAGAATCCGTCTCAGGAGAACGGCGATGAGGTAGTAAACAATTCGCGTCCGCAATGCCCCCCCGACAAAATTAGACTTGACTATATCTGGCGTCATATAAGAAGACGCTTCAGAGCATAGAGGCGGAGCGATAGGGTAAGCGTGGAGAGGAGGAATTACGGCCGAACGCCCCAACAGATGCGTCTGCGGGATAAACATTGCGTAACTCGCGGCTAGTGACGCGCTTACCGAATGATCACATATTGCAGTGGTGTGGAATCTGTTCTTTCGGACGCGACTACGGCGTTCAGTTACTTCACCACAGATGCAGCAATGTGTTCGACCTCCCAGGAGAATGGCGACGAGGTAGTAAACAATTTGCGTCCGCAATGCCCCCCCGACAAAATTAGACTTGACTATATCTGGCGTCATATAAGAAAACGCTTCAGGGCATAGAGGCGGAGCGATAGGGTAAGCGTGGAGAGGAGGAATTACGGTCGAACACCCCAACAGATGCGCCTGTGGGATAAACATTGCGTAACTCGCGGCTAGTGACGCGCTTACCGAATGATCACATATTGCAGTGGTGTGGTATCTGTTCTTTCGGACGCGACTACGGCGTTCAGTTACTTCACCACAGATGCGGCAATGTGTTCGACCTCGCAGGAGAATCCGTTGCAGGAGAACGGCGACGAGGTAGTAAAAAATTCGCGTCCGCAATGCCCCCCCGACAAAATTAGACTTTATGATATCTTGCGTCATATAAGAAGACGCTTAAGCGCATAGAGGCGGAGCGATAGGGTAAGCGTGGAGAGGAGGAATTACGGCCGAACGCCCCAACAGTAGCGCCTGCGGGATAAACATTGCGTAACTCGCGGCTAGTGACGCGCTTACCGAATGATCACATATTGCAGTGGTGTGGTATCTGTTCTTTCGGACGCGACTACGGTGTTCAGTTACTTCACCACAGATGCGGCAATGTGTTCAACCTCGCAGGAGAATCCGTCGCAGGAGAACGGCGACGAGGTAGTAAACAATTCGCATCCGCAATGCCCCCCCCGACAAAATTAGACTTGACTATATCTGGCGTCATATAAGAAGATGCTTCAGCGCATAGAGGCGGAGCGATAGGTTAAGCGTGGAGAGGAGGAATTTCGGCAGAACGCCCCAACAGATGCGCCTGCGGGATAAACATTGCGTAACTCACGGCTAGTGACGCGCTTACCGAATTATCACATATTGCAGTGGTGTGGTATCTGTTCTTTCGGACGCGACTACGGCGTTCAGTTACTTCACCACAGATGCGGCAATGTGTTCGACCTCGCAGGAGAATCCGTCGCAGGAGAACGGCGACGTGGTAGTAAACAATTCGCGTCCGCAATGCCCCCCCGACAAAATTAGACTTGACTATATCTGGCGTCATATATAAGACGCTTCAGCGCATAGAGGTGGAGCGATAGGGTAAGCGTGGAGAGGTGGAATTACGGCCGAACGCCCCAACAGATGCGCCTGCGGGATAAACATTGCGTAACTCGCGGCTAGTGACGCGCTTACCGAATGATCACATATTGCAGTGGTGTGGTATCTGTTCTTTCGGACGCGACTACGGCGTTCAGTTACTTCACCACAGATGCGGCAATGTGTTCGACCTCGCAGGAGAATCCGTCGCAGGAGAACGGCGACGAGGTAGTAAACAATTCGCGTCCGCAATGCCCCCCCGACAAAATTAGACTTGACTATATCTGGCGGCATATAAGAAGACGCTTCAGCGCATAGAGGCGGAGCGATAGGGTAAGCGTGGAGAGGCGGAATTACGGCCGAACGCCCCAACAGATGCGCCTGCGGGATTAACATTGCGTAACTCGCGGCTAGTGACGCGCTTACCGAATGATCACATATTGCAGTGGTGTGGTATCTGTTCTTTCGGACGCGACAACGGCGTTCAGTTACTTCACCATAGATGTGGCAATGTGTTCGACCTCGCAGGAGAATCCGTCGCAGGAGAACGGCGACGAGGTAGTAAACAATTCACGTCCGCAATGCCCGCCCGACAAAATTAGACTTGACTATATCTGGCGTCATATAAGAAGACGCTTCAGCGCATAGAGGCGGAGCGATAGGGTAAGCGTGGAGAGGAGGAATTACGGCCGTATGCCCCAACAGATGCGCCTGCGGGATAAACATTGCGTAACTCGCGGCTAGTGACGCGCTTACCGAATGATCACATATGGCAGTGGTGTGGTATCTGTTCTTTCGGATGCGACTACGGCGTTCAGTAACTTCACCACAGATGCGTCAATGTGTTCGACCTCGCAGGAAAATCCGTCGCAGGAGAACGGCGACGAGGTAGTAAACAATTCGCGTCCGCAATGCCCCCCCAACAAAATTAGACTTGACTATATCTGGCGTCATATATAAGACGCTTCAGCGCATAGAGGCAGAGCGATAGGGTAAGCGTGGAGAGGAGGAATTACGGCCGAACGCCCCAACAGATGCGCCTGCGGGATAAACATAGCGTAACTCGCGGCTAGTGACGCGCTTACCGAATGATCACATATTGCAGTGGTGTGGTATCTGTTCTTTCGGACGCGACTATGGCGTTCAGTTACTTCACCACAGATGCGGCAATGTGTTCGACCTCGCAGGAGAATCCGTCGCAGGAGAACGGCGACGAGGTAGTAAACAATTCGCGTCCGCAATGCCCCCCCGACAAAATTAGACTTGACTATATCTGGCGTCATATAAGAAGACGCTTCAGCGCATAGAGGCGGAGCGATAGGGTAAGCGTGGAGAGGAGGAATTACGGCTGAACGCCCCAACAGATGCGCCTGCGGGATAAACATTGCGTAACTCGCGGCTAGTGACGCGCTTACCGAATGATCACATATTGCAGTGGTGTGGTATCTGTTCTTTCGGACGCGACTACGGCGTTCAGTTACTTCACCACAGATGCGGCAATGTGTTCGACCTCGCAGGAGAATCCGTCGCAGGAGAACGGCGACGAGGTAGTAAACAATTCGCGTCCGCAATGCCCGACCGACAAAATTAGACTTGACTATATCTGGCGTCATATAAGAAGACGCTTCAGCACATAGAGGCGGAGCAATAGGGTAAGCGTGGAGAGGAGGAATTACGGCCGAACGCCCCAATAGATGCGCCTGCGGGATAAACATTGGGTAACTCGCGGCTAGTGACGCGCTTACCGAATGATCACATATTGCAGTGGTGTGGTATCTGTTCTCTCGGACGCGACTACGGCGTTCAGTTACTTCACCACAGATGCGGCAATGTGTTCGACCTCGCAGGAGAATCCGTCGCAGGAGAACGGCGACGAGGTACTAAACAATTCGCGTCCGCAATGCCCGCCCGACGAAATTAGACTTGACGATATCTGGCGTCATATATAAGACGCTTCAGCGCATAGAGGCAGAGCGATAGGGTAAGCGTGGAGAGGAGGAATTACGGCCGAACGCCCCAACAGATGCGCCTGCGGGATAAACATAGCGTAACTCGCGGCTAGTGACGCGCTTACCGAATGATCACATATTGCAGTGGTGTGGTATCTGTTCTTTCGGACGCGACTATGGCGTTCAGTTACTTCACCACAGATGCGGCAATGTGTTCGACCTCGCAGGAGAATCCGTCGCAGGAGAACGGCGACGAGGTAGTAAACAATTCGCGTCCGCAATGCCCCCCCGACAAAATTAGACTTGACTATATCTGGCGTCATATAAGAAGACGCTTCAGCGCATAGAGGCGGAGCGATAGGGTAAGCGTGGAGAGGAGGAATTACGGCTGAACACCCCAACAGATGCGCCTGCGGGATAAACATTGCGTAACTCGCGGCTAGTGACGCGCTTACCGAATGATCACATATTGCAGTGGTGTGGTATCTGTTCTTTCGGACGCGACTACGGCGTTCAGTTACTTCACCACAGATGCGGCAATGTGTTCGACCTCGCAGGAGAATCCGTCGCAGGAGAACGGCGACGAGGTAGTAAACAATTCGCGTCCGCAATGCCTGACCGACAAAATTAGACTTGACTATATCTGGCGTCATATAAGAAGACGCTTCAGCGCATAGAGGCGGAGCAATAGGGTAAGCGTGGAGAGGAGGAATTACGGCCGAACGCCCCAATAGATGCGCCTGCGGGATAAACATTGGGTAACTCGCGGCTAGTGACGCGCTTACCGAATGATCACATATTGCAGTGGTGTGGTATCTGTTCTCTCGGACGCGACTACGGCGTTCAGTTACTTCACCACAGATGCGGCAATGTGTTCGACCTCGCAGGAGAATCCGTCGCAGGAGAACGGCGACGAGGTACTAAACAATTCGCGTCCGCAATGCCCGCCCGACGAAATTAGACTTGACGATATCTGGCGTCATATAAGAAGACGCTTCAGCGCATAGAGGCGGAGCGATAGGGTAAGCGTGGAGAGGAGGAATTACGGCCGAACGCCCCAACAGATGCGCCTGCGGGATAAACATTGCGTAACTCGCTGCTAATGACGCGCTTACCGAATGATCACATATTGCAGTGGTGTGGTATCTGTTCTTTCGGACGCGACTACGGCGTTCAGTTACTTCACCACAGATGCGGCAATGTGTTCGACCTCGTAGGAGAATCCGTTGCAGGAGAACGGCGACGAGGTAGTAAACCATTCGCGTCCGCAATGCCCGCCCGACAAAATTAGACTTGACTATATCTGGCGTCATATAACAAGACACTTCAGTGCATAGAGGCGGAGCGATAGGGTAAGCGTGAAGAGGAGGAATTACGGCCGAACGCCCCAACAGATGCGTCTGCGGGATAAACATTGCGTAACTCGCGGCTAGTGACGCGCTTACCGAATGATCACATATTGCAGTGGTGTGGTATCTGTTCTTTAGGACGCGACTACGGCGTTCAGTTACTTCACCACAGATGCGGCAATGTGTTCGACCTCGCAGGAGAATCCGTAACGGCTAATGTGAGAGGGCACTCCTTCCATAGCGTGCGATTTGAGGGAATTTGAGATGGACGGGATGCGAGGACAGGTAGCCAAATGGTTAAGGTGACCGCTGGCCAAAAGCGTGTGACCCGTATTCGATTCCCGCCCCGGCTCACATGTTCACTTGTCGTCAATGTTTAGTTCCAATGCCTTAATGCAGCCACTGTCAATCCTTTCCTTCCTAATCCTTCATCGTTTCCCTCCTTTATCAATTATTTGAGAATGAACATTATTGGCTGTCACTGCGGCATTGGAGGGGGAAGCGCAGAACGGCTAAGACTAGCCCGATTTCGTAGCTGACGCCGACTAAAGGCTACCCTGACACGCTTCACGACCGCTCTTCACAACTGTACTTCTGCCAGTATTTATCCTTCCACTTTTTAAACTTCACAGAAGTTCTCCTGCGAACTTTGCAGCCCTAGCAACCCGAAAGAAAGAATATGGTGGAGCATGACTTGCAAGGAAAAAAACGGGTTTTGATGGGTCTCGTATATGTTGTAGAATGCAGAGGGGCATAACCTGAGTATGAGGCAACCCGCTGCTTTAGCGATGGGCCTTGGTTTTCGAGACTAGTTCGCTGCGCGCCGTAAGACGCGTAACGTTGGCCCTGCCTTCTCCAGAGAAGTAAGTAAGACGCAGCGGATATGGTCTTATCTTCGTTTTTTTTTTTTTTTTTTTTTTTTTTTTTTTGTCAGCGTAGTCCTATATTTTCCCATTTTTTGTAGAGTAAATTGGGTGAAATTATTAAGAAGTTTAAATTGTGTGGTCTCGGTCAGACAGTAGACACTCTGCGCGAACATCCCTGGCGAACGCTGTGAACTGTGGCATTGTATCGTACTGGTCACTGTCATTAACGCCGCTATAATTTCATAATACAGAGAGTTCGCACGGACCTCTCTGAATTACGCGCTATGGTGAACCAAACGACGTTGAGCTATCTCCTTAAGCGCTAGTTCGCTTTTGTCTTCAACGTCTGTTGCTCGCACCGGATTAGCCGTGCGCACTGGGGCGCCGTGCTGCGGCTAGCGCGGCCGTTGGCCGTCGGGGATTCGAGGCCTCCCTCGGGCATGGATTTTTGTGTTGTCCTTAGCTTAGTTTACATTAGTTTAAGTAGTTTCTAAGCTACGGACTAATAACCACGAGTTTGAGTCCGATAGCTTTACAAACATTTGAAGTTTTTTTTTTTTTTTTTTTTTTTTTTTTTAATGTAGACTCCGTTGATTTAGAAAAAGAAATGGAAGAGAGAAAAAACACGGACAAGACGTTGCGGCAGCAGACCACTCACTTTGTGACGATACCTCTCAGTTCTCGTTGATTGCTGCTCGATAACGACTGGCTGAAATTACATGGAGCAAAACTAGTCTGCTAGAAATAAAGTAGGCGATACGTAAAACTGCACTTTATTTACACTTTAATGAATCATTAGTGTGCAATTGTCCCCATTTATGGCGTACACGTTTCACTAATAAGAGTCACTACAACCCAGTAGGCATTATCCGCACATCAATAACTCAAATTTTCACAATTCGTGTCAGGAATAAAAAAGTTCGAAGTGTACATGTAGTGTGACACGAATATGAAGAATTAGCTCTTAATCAGGACTAACAATGAAGAACGTTTACATAATTGTTCATAATCGGAACTGAAACTGACGTGTACTGTGCCTGCTGTCCAAGACGAACAAGTCCCATTTACATGGCTCGGAAGCATCCTATTTACAATAGTTTAACAATGTCTCTAAAAATTAAGGATTGTTAATTCAATTAATATAATGGTTCCGAAAATTACTTATTGTTAATTATGTCCATTAAATTAATTATAATGGAAAGTAAATAATTACCTACAACTGGCTATAGTAAAAGATAGCGTGAATAACACTGAGTGAATTGATATAAAACTCTCGTTTAGGTTTGACAATTCCATCTACATCCACATATATACTCCGCAAACCACATTGAAGTGAATGGCATCGGGTTCATCGAACCGCTTTTATATTTCTCTACGTATCCAGTGTCTAATAGGTAACGGGAAAAAGGAACAAATATATCTTTCCATTTTTGATCTGATTTCACTTATTTTATTTTCATCCTTTTTCCCACCTCCATGAACCACAGACATTGCCGAGGTGGGGTGGCTTGCGTGCCTCAACGATACAGATAGCCGAACCATAGGTGCAACTACAGTGGAGGTGTATCTGTGGAGAGGCCAGACAAACGTGTGGTTCCTGAAGAGGAGCAGCAGCCTTTTCAGTAGATACACGGGCAATAGTCTGGATGATTGACTGAGCTGGCCTTGTAACATCAGCTAATGTGACGTTGCCACACAGTTACTGCGAACGGCTGAAAGCAGGGGAAACTACAGCCGTTACTTTTCCCGAGGACATTAAGGTCTAGTGTATGAAAATATGATGATGGCATCCTCTCGGGTAAAATATTCCGGAGGTAAAATAGTCCCCCATTCGGATCTCCGGGAGGGGACTACTCAGGAGGATGTTGTCATTAGGAAAGACAATACTGGCATTCTACGGATCGGAGCGTGGAATGTTAGATCTCTTAATCGGGTGGGAAAATTACAAAATTTAAAAATGGAAATTGATAGGTCGAAGTTGGATATAGTGGGTATTAGTGAAGTTCGGTGGCAGGATGAACGGGATTTCAGGTCAGCTGAGTACAGGATTATAATTACAAAATCAGTTGGGGTTATTACAGGAGTAGGACTGATAATGAATAAGAAAATAGGAAGGCGGGTAAACTACTATGAGCATCACAGTGATCGCTTTATCATTGTCAAGATAGATACGAAGCCAACACCGACAACAGTAGTTCAGGTTTATATGTCAACTAGCTCTGCCGATGATGAGGAGATTCAACAAATGTATGAGGAGTTAAAGGAAATTATTCAGACAATTTAGGGAGAGGAAAACTTAATTGTTGCGGGAGACTGGAATTCGATAGTAGGACAAGGAAGGGAAGGAAAAATAGTAGGTGAATATGATCTGGTCAAAAGGTATGAAAGAGGAAGCCGCTTGGTAGAATTTTGCGCAAAACATAAATTAGTTAGGCCTATAACATACACCTGGTTTAAGAATCATGAAAGATGGCTGTATACGTGGATGAGACCAGGAGACACCGGTAGACACCAGATACAATTTATAATAGTAAAACATATGTTCCGGAACCAGGTTTTATACTGTAAAACATACCCAGGAGCAGATATATACACTGAACATAACTTATTGGACTTATTGGTCATGAACTGTAGGCTTGAAAAAAAGAAAAACAGCAGAAAGGTAGGAAAATAAGGAGATGGGACTTGGACAAACTGAGGGAACGTGAAGTTCTTAAATATTTCAGGGGGAGCTTTAGGCAAAAATTGACTGAAACGGGGGGAAATAAAACAGTAGAAGAGGAATGGGTGGCATTAAGAGATGAAATAGTGAAGGCAGCAGAGTACAAAATAGGTAGAAAGGCAAGACCTACAAAAAATCCTTGTATATCACAGGAAATACTAAATTTTATTCATGATAGGAGAAAATATAAAAATGCAGGAAACGAAACAGGCAAAATGGAGTACAGACGACTAAGAAATGAGATTGACAGGAAGTGCAAAATGGCTAAGCAGGCGTGGCTAGAATCCAAATGCAAATCTTTAGAAGAACGTATAACAAGGGCAAAAGTAGATACTGCCTACAGGAAAATAAAAGAGACATTTGAGGACAAGAAAAACAGCTCTATGAATATCAAGAACTCAGATGGAAAACCAGTTCTCAGCAAAGAAGGGAAAGCTGAAAGGTTGAAAGAGTACATATAGTAGTTCTACAAAGGAAATGAAATTAGAGACAATGTTGTGGGAAGGGAAGAGGAAACGGATCAAGATGGAACAGGAGATACTATACTGAGAGATGAATTTTACAAAGCCCTGAAAGACCTATGTCGGAACAAGGTCCCGGGAGTAGATGACATTCCCTCAGAGCTACTGAAGTCTCTGGGAGAGCTAGCCTTGACAAAATTATTTCACCTGGTGTGTAAGATGTATGAGACAGGCGAAATAACCTCAGACTGTAAGAAAAAAGGAATTTTCCCCATTCCAAAGAAATTAGGTGTGAAAATTACAGAACCTTCAGTTTGATAAGTCATGGTAGCAAAATTTTAACACGAATTATCTACAGGAGAATGGAAAAGCTGGCAGAAGCTGACCTCGGGGAAGATCAGTTTGAATTTAGGAGGAACATAGTAACTCGGAAGGCAATACTCACTTTACGAGTTATCTTAGAAAATAGATTAAGGAAAGGCGAACCTAGATTTTTAGCTTTTGTAGATGAGGAGAAATCCTTTGACATTGTTGACTGGAATACACTATTTTAAATTCTGAAGTCAGCAGCGGTAAAATGCATGGAAAGGAGAGTTATTTACAACTTGTACAAAAGCCAGACCGCAGTTATTACATTCGAAGGGCATGAAAAGGAAGCATTAGTGGGGAAGGGATTAAGGCAGGGTTGTAGCATTTCTCCAATGTTATTCAATTTGTACATCGAGCAGGCGGTGAAGGAAAGCAAGGAAAACTTTGGAATGGGGATTAAAGATCAGGGTGAAGATGTAAAAACATTGCGTTTTGCTGATGACATTGTAATTCTGACAGAGACAGCAATGGACCTGAAGAGCAGTTGAATGGAATGGACAGTGTGTTAAAGAGAGCGTATAAAATGAACATTAACAAGAGCAAAACAAAGGTAATGTAATGCAGTCTTAGAAAATCAGGCGATGCTGAAGGAATTAGATGAGGTAACGAAACAATGAAGGTGGTAGATGAGTTTTGTTACTTGCGTAGTAAAATAACATATGACGGTCACAGTACAGAGTATACAAAATGCAGAATGGCAATGGGAAGAAAAGCATTTTTGAAAAAGAGAAATTTGCAAACATCTATTATTAATTTAAGTGTAAGGACGTCTTTTCGGAAGGCATTTGTATGGAGTGTTGCCTTGTACGGGAGTGAAACATGGGCAATAAACAGTGCGGACAGAAAGAGGATAGAGGCCTTTGAAACGTGGTGCTATAGAAGAATGCTGAGATACTGAACAGAATTTGTGAGAAAAGGAATTTTTGGCTTATCTTGACTAACACAAGGGATCGCTTGGCAGGACACATTCTTAGACATCGAGAAATCGTGAATGTAGCATTGGAGGGAAGTGTGTGGGGTAAAAATCGCAGAGGGAGACAAAGAGACGCATATAGTAATCAGATTCAACTGGATTTAGGTTTCTGTTCTTATGAGGAGATGAAAAGGCTTGCTCAGATTAGAGTAAGGTGGAGAGCTGCATCAAACCAGTCTCCGGACTGAAGACTATAACAACAACCACATGTCCCTATATAGGTTGAGACTGACAAAATATGTTGGAATTCGGAAACGAAAATTGGTGGAAAAATTTCGCAAATAGATATCGTCGCAACAAATGACGCCTTTCTTTTAATGATTTTAACTCCAATTCGTCCATCATTTCTGTGACACTGTCTCCCCTATGTCGCGATAGTACAAAACGAACTGCTCTTCTCCGAACTTTCTCTAAATCGTCTGTCAGTCCTACTTGGTGGGGATCTCACAATGCGCAGCTATACTTCGAAATAGGACGTACAAGTGTAATGTAGGCAGTTTCCTTAGTGGAACTTTTGCATCTTCTGAGTGTCCTGCCAGCGAAACGTAGTCATTTGTTCGCTTTCTCTACCAAATTTTCAATGTGTTCTTTCCAATTTAAGTTGTTTGTAATTGTTATTCTAGGTATTTAGTTGACTTTACGGCCTGTAGTTTTGACTGATTTATCGTGTATATAAAACGGGCTTCTTTTAGTGGTTATATGGATGACTTCAAACTTATCATTATTAAGGGTCAAATGTTATTTTTTGCACCATAATTTATCAATTGCTTTTGACCTTCTGGTGACTTTACTAACCGATGACAGCATCATCCGCGAACAACCTAACAAAGCTACTCGGATTGTCTCCTAAATCGTTTGTAAAAATAATCAACAGTAAGGGCCGTATAATACTTCCCTCGGTAACGCCAGAGCCGGCCGCGGTGGCCGAGGTGACTAAGGCGCTCCAGTCACGGTCAGCACGGCCACTACGGTCGGGGGTTCGAATCCCCCCTCGGGCATGGATATTTGTGCCGTCCTAGTTCGTAAGTAGTTCATAAGTAGTTTGTAAGTTTAGGGACTGATGACCCCGTAGTTACGTCCCATAAGCTTAACAAACATTTGAACATTTTGGTAACGCCAGATATCACTTCAGTTCTAATCGATGAATTTCCGTCAATTACAACGTACTGTGTGCTGTCTGAAAGGAAATCACAAATCCAATCGCACAATTGTGACGGTATTCCATAAGCATGCTGTTTGATTAGAAGACGGTTGTGAGGTACAGTGTTGAAAGCCTTCCGGAATTCTAGAAACACGGAATCTATTTGACATCACTTGGCTATAGCACTCATCACATAATATGAGTAAAGAACTAGATGTGTTTCTGAATCCATGTTGTCTATGGGACAATAGTTCGTTATCTTCGAGGTAGTTCATTATATTTGAAGAAAGTATATGTTCTAAAATCCTGCTGCAAACCGACGTCATTGCTACAGGACTGTAATTTTGCGGATCATTCCTATTGCCTGTTTTCGAACATTGGCGAAACCTGTGCAACTTTCCAGTCTTTTGGTACGGAACGTTCGCTGAGCGAGCTGTTGTATATGATAACTGGGTATGGGGCTACTACATTAGCATTCTCTGAAAGGAAACTAACTGGTATACAATCATGACCGGAAGACTTACTTAAGTGATTTCAGTTGCTTCAACACACCAGGGGTATCAACTTCTAAATTACGCATGCTGGCAGCTGTTCTTGATGCGAATTCTGAATATTTGCTTCGTCTTCTTTGGTGAAGGAATTTCGGAAAGCTGTGTTAAACGATTCTGCTTTAGCAGAACTGTTATCAGTAACATCACCGTTACTATCGTGTAGTTAAGGTATTGATTGTTTTACCTTTGGTATACTTTACATGCGACCAGAATTTCTTAGGATTCTCTACTCAATTACGTGACAAGGTTTCGTTTTGTGACATGTTTTAAGCTTCTCGTATTGAAGTTCGAGCTAAATTTCCATTTTCTGTAAAATTTTCTTGTTAACTTTTTGTCCGTTTAAATTTGTCATGCTCTTTTCTTTGCTTTTTCAAGAAGCATCTTACCTGTTTTGTGTACCATGGCCGGTCAGCACCCCTCCCCTTTTGTTAATTTTCTTGGTAGAAATCTGTCAATAGTTGTCGATATTATTTCTTTGAACGTAAGCCACATCTGATCAACACTAACATTGTCACTTTCGAAAAACTGGAGATTATCACTCAGGAAAGCGTTAATTGAATTTTTATCTGCTGTTTTTTTTTTTCATAGATATATTTTTCTTTTAGTTTCTGGTAAATTTGGGAAATCTGACATTCATTTTCTCTCTACAACCTACCCGAGACCAATCAAAAGCCGTTATTTAGGCTTGTTCCTTTCGTTAGGCGAGCCTAGGGTATGTTTACTGGATATTTTTCCTCCTTTCTTGAAGGAGTGATAGTTGTGCAATATTCGAAGCTTTTAGGCGGTGTACTATACGCAGTAATGTTGTGAAGAGGGGTCGTAAAACGTGTTCGGACGGATCAGTCAGCAGAGTGGTTACCCGAAAAAGGCAATGGCCCCGGCTTAATCCCGGTACATCACACTGTTTTAATCTGCCAGCGCACACTCTGCTGCATAATGAAAAAATCATTTTGAAAACATAACGTAGACTGCGGTTAAGTCACATCTCTACCATATCCTTTCTTCCAGCTGCAACTTTTGCATAAGAACTTCTGTGAAGCTTGGAATGTTGGTTGCTAGGCACTGGCGGAAGTGAAGATGGGCTGTGAAGCATACAAGGATAGATAATTAGGCAGAGTACTCTCCCGCGAAAGGCAAAGGTCTCAGGCTACGAGGTCAGGCGCACAGTGTAATCTGCCAGGAACTTTCATATCAGCACAAACACCGCTGTAGAGTTGCAACATTCTGGATTGATTTTTTTATCTATGGGCTTGAGAGACTCATGGACATATTTGCTACCAGGTACGGCTAAAATCACAAATACTCCGCCTACGCCATCGGATTTCTAAAGATTTGTTACTTTCTTTCAGTAAAATCTTCCCCCGCCAAAATCTGAACGTACAGTTTATTAAAATGCGTCTTAGCCATCAGCTGTTTTATTAAATCACTAAAATCGACTAGTTTCGGTCCAGGACCATCATCACAGATAAGGAGGTATTAAAACAGGTCAATCAAAAACATTAACAAAATCTGGCTGAAAACAGGAGTTACTTTCACCAAAATTACAAACGACATAGTAGACTATTGAAGCAGTCAAACAAACATAAATTATTTTATGTTTAAAGAAATCAGAAAATAACAGCAACCAGTCACCTTTCGTATGTATTTATTACCACAACCGGTTTCGAACTGCCTGGCAGTTCATCATCAGGCGGTGTACATGCTTTATATGTTGCTTACAACATTGTTTAACACGTTTGGAGTTGGTTCACATTGCTGATTGATGGTATGTGTAAGATGTAAAACATGTGCAAGGCGAGTGTTGTGTTATGTGGGCATCTATTGAGCACTAAAATGCTTGAAAAATCATATACCATCAATCAGAAATGTGAACCAACTCCAAACGTGTTCCACAATGTTGTAAGCAACATATAAAGCATGTACACCGCCTGATGATGAACTGCCAGGCAGTTCGAAACCGGCTGTGGTAATAAATACATACGAAAGGTGACTGATTGCTGTTATTTTCTGATTTCTTTAATCAACACAGTCGCAGGTTCCACACTTCGAGAATGGATACAAGTTTATTTTATGTTTCTTTGACTTCTACGATAATCAAGTATGTCGTTTGTAATTTTAATGAAAGTGACTCCTGTTTTCAGCCAGATTTATTTTGTTTAATGCTGCTGACTAAAGTGTTTTAATACCTTCTTATCTATGATGATGGTTGTGGACCGAAACTAGTTGATTTTAAGGATTTTATATAACAGCTGATGGTTAAAGAGGAATTTTATTGAATACATGATGGCTGTTAGCAGTCACCTTTTCTTTGAACGTAAAGTACCTCTATTGTTAGTGATATATATGTGCACACATATGAGCGCGCGTGCGCGCTCGCGCTCACACACACACACACACACACACACACACCACACACACACACACACACACCACACACACACACACGTACATAAATCCATTACCTAAATATTAGTGTTGACTTAATGCTAACATAATCACAGCCCAGTTATTGGAGAATTAGAAAATAATTCTTCCAGACAACGTCATGTAATTACTCCGTCGACTGGTAGCATTTCGCATGACGTGGCATGTTTACCCTTGCTAGCCAACGTTTTCATTGTCAATGCAATTGTGTTCGGAACGGCCGTAAGCCGACCAGAGAAATGCCTGTGCGCCTGTGTGCCTGCATTGCATGTTTGATGAAATGCCTCATCAACAAGCGAAGTGATATACAGTGGCTGCAAATAGCAGGCGTGCCTTATTTGACTTCTGGATCGTTATTGCCCAATTGTCTGAGCACTTAATTGGCAGACATCCCGTTGACGATTATATTGCCTTTCAGTACTTAAAACGCTCCAGTTGTGGAGCTACAACACGAAGAATGAGAAAGACAGATTTACTAGCTGTTTGTGTTGGAGATATATTTCGCTCGAACACCTGGCGTTAACGATAGTTATATGTTCGTAAAGGCCGCGTACATGAATGCACCTATTCAGTGGCTCATATCTCTGGTTCTTCTGATCAGAGCGATGAGAAGTTTTTTTACAAGCTTCTTTTTCTAGTGAAAGTTGTTTATACTTTAACATAACGTGCGCTCTATGGTGGGCTTTATACAACAGTGGGCTTTATACTGTTTGGTCACGGATGCTTACTGAGAAAACCACGAGTAAACTACGGTTAACTGGGATGGAAATTTCTATAATTTCGAATCATTGTTCGTTCTGAAGATGAGATCTAAACGTTCAAAGTTACCGCATCAGAGAACAAAATTTCAAAAACATAGTTTTAGAAATTTTTCTGATATGGAACTCAAATGAATTAACAAACTTTAGCAACATCTTACAAGGAGACCACAAGGGTTTCGGATTTTAAAATTTCTTTATATATTTGATGCGCCATGTTCAGAACTTAAATAACAATTACCCAAAGCCATTCAAAGCAACTCTTAACAATTCTAGCGAAAGTCTACTCTGAAATTTGGCAAATACACTTAAGTACCAATAACTAAAAGAAGAAAAACACAGCATCTGTTGGCGTAGCGAAGGATGGTAATGTTCTGACTTTACAACCATAGAGTCGGTGGTTAGAATCCCGCTGTGAAAAATATACGTTTCGTTATTTTCGAATTTAGTTTTATAAAACATTTTGGGATATCTAATTACGTGTTTTTTATGTGTATGTAGACGAGCTCAACATTTTGTTGTCGCGTTGATTGTTGATTAGGTTAATTACTTGGAAAGTCACTAGTACCTATGGAGATGACTTTCCAGAAACAGTACCAGCATCAGCTAGTAGTAAAGCCAATACTGAAATATTTAACTTATGATTTTCATGTCTTTTCATGTCTTAACAACTTATTATAAATAATAGAAAATTACGGATAAACCAAAATATCTGAACTTTTCATAAAAATTCCCATTAGATATTGTTAAGCATTCGCACACAGCGAAAAAAAAAAAAAAAAAAAAAAAAAAACGCTAACACGGCAGGATCGGAACCCCCGACCCTATGGTTGTAAGGTTACAACGCTACAACCTGAACTACACCGACAGATGATGCAGTTGTGTTAATTATTGGTACTTACGTGCACTTGGAAAACTTTGAAGTCGACTTTCTCGAGAATTCTTGAGAGTTGGATCGAATGGCTTTGGCTGATTGTTGTTTGCGTTCTGAACTTACGTACCATAAATATCAAAAAATTCTAAAATCCGTTACCATGTGGTCTGCTTGTTAGGTATACATGGTTCGGACGCTTATCTAGAAACTCCGTATCCTACTTTATAAAATCTGTGTCAGTTAGTTATATGCACCTGAAAGATAATCGTTTCTCAACCAAGAGTGCCAATTGCACTGTGAATCGACGTTCTTACTGTCACTAAACTCATCATTATATTTAAAAAAATCTCGGCGAAAAATTTAATTTTACACATGTTTCAGTCAGCTCAGTGAATGACTGTCTTTTTTTTTCGATATTAGCCAGTATGAAAAAAAGTACAATATTGAACATATTTTAGTATTAGCTCAGTGAAAGACTGTTATTTTTAGATATTCGTCACAGTGACTGAGCAGTATAATATAAAATAAAATATTGGAACATGTTTTTTGTTTGCAGAGGTGAACATATACTGTGCAGACGTTGCGTATTGTTGATTTAATCAGATGCATAATAAGTTATAAGAAAAACCAAATTTTATTTAAAACTGGGAACACAGCCTGAGCGATGTGTCCACTACTGACCAGTCGGACTCAGTGGCTCTTACGAATTGCTTACCCTCCTTCTTACGAAAAATACTTTGTAAAACGTTTGTTTATGGCCTTCGCATAATCTAATAACTATTGTCAACAAATGAATCAATTAAATTTTGTTAGTCGTCAAATCATTAGTGATCTGCAGAGCGGGAGTGGAGTAACTGAGCGGTCTAAGGCTCCCTCCGGCGGAGCGCACGGCTGCTGGTCGTCGGATGTTCGAGACCTCCCTGGGGCATGGGTGTGTTTTTGTCCTTACATTAGTTTAAGTACTTAAGTACTTTGTAAGCTTAGGGACAGATGGCCATTGCAGTTTGGTTCAAAAGGTTTACAAAGATTTGAACATTTTTTTGATCTGCAGAATTGGTTTTATATAAACGACCAAATATGACAAGGAATAGATGACAACCAGCTTCAAAACGCCACTGTCAGAGCACAACATATGTAACTATATTCCTCTTTTAATGAATCAAAGTGGGAACCTGTTATTCAGCGAACATATGACACCATTAATTATTAAGTAAATATTAGATATGATAAATTGTTATTAATAGATACAATAAGAAATTTTTTATATAGTTGTATTCTTTGATTGTAGACAGTATGTTCCAAGCAAGAAAATAAATTTCTTGTAATGACTACGTTCGAAATGTATTTCTTTGGCAATTGTAATAAATTTTGTAAATCAGTAGCTTTGTAGAGGGTCTTGCTTAGGTTTTTTTTTTTTTTTTTTTTTTTTTTTTTTTTTTTTAAATTCGCAACCCTTTCCTCACCGAAGGTGCTTAAAAGTCTCTGCCCATTTCCAGCGTCATAAAACAAAGTGAAAAATCATATCTGAATTGTGTAGCTGACGGGACGTTAGGGTCCCTCTGATGTATCGTATGAAACACTCGCTGACCGAGATTGTTCAGTATTACTGCTCACAGAGAGCAGTAAACAATTGACTACCTCATGTCTCTGTGTACGACTTCGACTTACGAGTTTTGTTGTCGCAAAAAGACGCTATTGTGTGATCTCACGATGGTAATTTGATTTTGTATTGCATTAGCTAACGGAAATTGATATTATCCGAGGAAAATGGTTTTATTGCTTATATAGCGTTCAAAATAGTGCCTCTTTAATATTGACAGTGTGTCAAAGACATTTTGTTCATGTTATTTTCGTAGTTGTCTTTGTTGCTAGGTGTCAGTATAAATGATAGTACTTCTGTATCCATTTGATTACGGATTACGAAATATGAATACGGTTGAGGGATAACTAAGTTTGTTTATTTCCCACCTTCAGGTCAAAATCTAAAGTGGCACGTCTATGCCTCGGCGGAGTGGCCATGCGCATTGAGGCGCTATGCTCCGATGCGCGAGGCCACTCCCCGTCGGGGGTTCGGATCCTCCCTCGGGCATGGTTGTTTGTGCTGTCTTTAGTTTCGTTTGTAAGTCTAGGGACTGATGCCTCAGCAGTTAAGTGCCATAAGCTTAAGAAACATTTGAACGTTTGAACATTTTGACACTTCGATATAAAAATGTAGGTACTTGTTTGTTGCTGGTAAATCCTTATGTTAACAAAGATATTTCATAATATCTCCCAATTGCATTATATCCTCTAGGAATTTGATGTGCCATTCTAATAATAATAATAATAATTATTATTATTATTATTATTTTACTTTTCGCCTCAAACAAGGAAAACAAAAATGGGTTAATACACTGTGTTTTTATATTGTTTGGTAGTAAAGTAGCCAAATATGATGTTATGTGCTCGAATATTTGATAGCTTGGGCAGGAAATTGTTAACCGAATCACAGGAAAACGGTATGTGGTTTCGTGGAACATGAATGATAGAAAAAACGTGTCAATTTTCTTAGAAACAAATTAGTTGTACTAAGTCTGAGCCTAGCATTGAGAAACTTGCATGACAAGGTGCGAGTATCCTGAAATAATAGAGGCTTGTCATTAAGGAGGTACCAACATCTCATGTACGATGTACTCTGTGCTCTTGGTTTACTGGAACTTAGTGGGTGGCTAAACAAGTAGACTATGTAAACTCGGGGTTCAGAAAATTGAAATTTCGACATTTCAGGAACCAGTGACAGTACAGTGTATGGAATGGGGAGCCAACTCGCTGCTTTTAGACCTCCACCACAGACAAAGTAGGATCTGGTATTATTCTGCCAACGGCCTTTACCTCATATTCATATCTTTCTTTCTTTTTTAATTAAATACTGAGTGAAACGAACACATACTGCTGCTTGTGATTTAACTACACCAGCTATCTGTGCTGTGTCCTTCCCTCGTTAACTGAAACATTCCGACAGTACCTATGAAATATTGTCATTATCAAAGCTTATAAGTGAATTGCTTCTGAAATTATGCTTCCTCAGGTTTAGTGTCACGTTCGGTGAAATTTTGAACTTTCAAATACACAAAACACAAAAATAATCTCTTGTATAATTGTAGTATTTAAAAAAAAAAGAATTATTTTACTTTAGGGGCTAATAGTTCATATTTAATAGCTTAGCTTCATTATTTTAATTTTCTTCAGTGAGAATATGTATCTGCTCAAATCATCACACCAGCGTAACTGCTTTCAACACACTATCTTCTAGGTCCTTTGCTGTCACCGACAGAATTATAATGTTACCAGAAAAATGCAATGTTTTATTTCTTCCCTAACTAAAAATTTGTTCTTGCTTTCCTACACAGCTTGCTCAATGTACAGATTGAACAAGATTGAGGAATGGTTACAACGCTGTCTTACTCCCTTACCAACCACTGCCATCGTTTCATGCCCTTCGATTCTAATAATTGCTGTCTGGCTTTTGTACAAGTTATATATATCTCGTCGCTCCCTGCTACTTCAGAATCTGAAAAGTGTATTCCCGTCAACATTCTCAAAAGCTTTCTCTAGATCCACAAATCCTGAAAACTTATTTCCCTTTCCTTAATGTATCTTCTAAGGTAATTTTTAATGTGAATATTGCCTCATGTGTTCCTACATTTCTCCTAAATCCAAATTGATCTTCCCCAGGGTCGGAATTCACAAGTTTTTCCATTCGTATGTAATATATATATATATATATATATATATATATATATATATATATATATATATAATATTCGTGTTAGTACTTTTTAAACAATGACTTGTTAAACTGATAGTCCTGTAAATTTCACATTTGTATGGACTTTGTGAGGGGGGGGGGGGGGGGGGGGCTGATATGGAGCCGTTTATTTTCCATATCTAAATATTAGGTGTTAAAGAAGTTTTCTTGGTTGGAGTACTGTGTTACGCAATAGTAGAAAGGGTGTGAGAGAGACAGTAGATGAGCTTGTATCCCGTGGGAAAGCTCCGCCCCTATTGCAACTTGGAATCTGATTGGCTCCCGCCTTTACTAGTTGTCCGCCAAAACTTTAAGCTTATTTTATTAATATTTAACTTTTCTATGATTATTAAAATTATCTATATACTTTCTGTAATGCTTTTATGCTAAGCTATATTCCCATTATTTTAAAGATTTAATTATTTGTACATTTTGTAATAAGTTTAATAATGTTAGTCTAGAAGTTTCGCTTGGCGCCAAAACGGTGGCTTGTGGCGCGCAGCGAGAGGCGGCGGCAGTCAGTCGAGCGCCGACCGCGATACCTTGCACATTCATGTCAGTTCAGTGCGGGCCAGGGACAATTTATAAGTTATGCAACGTTTATATTTGTAACATTACTCAATCTGCATATTTGTGCTTGGATATACACTCGCATTTCTTCAATAAAAAGCAATCACTGGCATCCTACAAAAGCAAAAGTTATTCGTGGTGCAGTACTTCCTAGCCACATATCAACACCTCTTTTAGCATCGCTTCAAGTTCAACGGACGTGCGACCTGTGTGCTTCACCTGCGCAATGGGACATCAACTACGACAGAAGACACACGGTTAGTAATGATTGAATTCAGATATGCACTGAAGTTGCATGTCGACACGGCACCTCACGTGCAGTGCTGCCCCGTTTACAAACCAGGGCACTGGCACGAAGTGTGTTGGTAACACCGAGGATAGGCATGAAAGAGGGGAGGTGTTTAGGAACTTTGTCAACTAGGCACTGACCTTCCCTCCCTGTCTTTTAAAATAGAAGCCCTGCCGTAACTTTCTTTCTTAGGGATTGGAATCATTATATTCTTCTTGAAGTCTGAGATGAATTCCCCTGCCTCATACATCTTGCATACCAGGTGGAACAATTTTTCCATGAGTGGTTCTCCTAACGATAATAGCAGTTCAGACGGAACATCATCTACTCCAAGGGCCTTGTTTCTACTCAAAGCTTTAGTGCTTTTTTTCAAATTGTTCTATTAGTAATCTCCTAACTCATCTTCTTCTACTTCGTCTTCCATTTCTAGAATACTGTCTTCAAGGTTATTGCCTTTGTACAGGGACTTTATATATACATAAAATCCACCTTTCAGCTTTCCCTTCTTAGCTTAGCACTGGTTTTCCATATGAGTTCTTGATGTTCATACCGCTGTTTTTCTTGACTCCAAATGCCTCTTTTATTTTCCTGTAGGCGGTATGTATCTTCCCCATTGTTATACATTCTTCTACAGTCTTGCTTTTCTCCTCAAGGTACTCCTGCTTAACCAGTCCGCACTTTCTGTCAACCTCATTTTTCAGACGTCTGTACAGCCGGCTGCCTGCTTCACTTGATACAGGTTTATATTTTCTCATTTCATCAATTAATTTCAGTATTTTCTTTGTTATCCAAATATTTCTATTAGGCCTTGTCCTTCTGCCTATATGATCCTCTGCGGCCTTCAATACTCTGACTCTCAGATATACCCATTCTCCTTCTGTAGTATTACCTCCCCCCCCCAATTTTGAGACAATCGGTGCCTAATGCTCCCTCTAAAATTCTCAATCACCCCTGGATCCATCAATTTGTCCAGATTCCATTTTCTTACCTTTCTTCCTTCTTGCATTAAATTACAATTATCACTTCATAATCAATACGTTATTGTCAGTCTATATCTGGTGCCCCTTCCAGTTTAAAACTTGGTTTCTAAAAATTTGCCTTACAATTATGTCTCCTGGCCTCATCCACGTGTACAACCTGCTTTCATCATGATTAAACCAAGTGTATGTGATGATTAAATTGTGCTCTGTACAAAATTCTACCAGACTATCTCCTCTATCATTTCTTTTCCCCAGACTATAATCATCTACTACGTTTCCTTCTATTCCGTTTCCTACAACAGAGTTCCAGTTCCTCGTCACAATTACTTTTTTCTCTCCCTTGTCTGAATAATTTCTTTTTCTCTTCATACATTTCTTCAATCTCCTCGTCAGCAAAGCTTGTTGGCATGTAAACTTGTATTATTGACATCCTGCCACCGAACTTCACTAATCCTCACCATATCTACCTTAATCGTATCCATTTCTTACTTCAAATTTCCTAATTTACCTACCCGATTAAGTCTTAGGACATTCCATGTTCTACTTATTTTACCTCCGGATTATTTTTCCCGAGAGCTGATATTACGTCAGTTCAGTCAATAATTCAGACTATAGTCCCTGTAACTACTGAAAGGGCTGTTGCCCCTCTTCAGGAACCATAAGTTTGTCTCGTCTCTCCAGAGATACCAGTACGCTGTAGTTGTACCTACGGTACAGCTATCTGTATCTCTGAGGCACACTCAACCTCAGCATTGTGTCTGGTTCATGATGTTTAGATGACTAATACCAATTATTATTAGTGACCAGTATTAATTACATTAATAATGCAATACTTGAAACAATATAAAAATATCAAGCTATTTTGTAGCAAGTGGTATTTTTCGACTACATTGTATTCATTTCTCTTTGTAGTGATTTTTGAACCTTTTGACACCTACTTTCGCTGTAGACCGTATTGCATTATGTTGCGGTATTTAAACTTGAACCTAAGGTAGCCTAGATTTGCTTCCTCGGTTTTTGTATACATTTGTCTTCCGAGTATTTAAGTTATACACGGAGAAAAGCAACATACGGTACTACTGTCTATTTGGTACACACAAAATGTTTCCTATATTGGCACGATTCTGTTAATCGGACTGATATGTGGGTTAGCGAGAGACAAGCAGTATTACTGTGTGTTGTTTACTTTTACATAAAGCACTCCAATGTCCAACAAGTTACAAATGGTGCATCTGAAACATATTCGATCGTTTTCTGCTGAAACAGAAACGCAGGAAGACGATACGAGGGATTTGACAGTGCCAATCGAAAAAGAAAAAATTAAGGTCATGATTAGAGACACACGAGTAAAAACTCGTACTAGCGTGTTATACGCCCCACTTTATGAGTTTTTTTTTTTTTTTTTTTGCAGACATTTCGGACAAAACTAATAAAAATATAAATAATAAGAAATAGGGACGATACGATTACGATTCTACTATTGTGATAGCTAGCAACACGTAATATTCTTTTACCGTATTTTAAGACACAGCCAAAGTTGTTGGATTTTGGGTTTAGCTTTGACAAACATGCACTTTTTGAACCTCTACCTCTTTAAACTATTAATTTCTCTGTCACATTCTGATTCTTTTCCCGTTAAAATATTATCACACGTCTTGCCTTTGTAGTTTTTTCAAGTTTATTTTCTTTGCTTCTACTGGTTACGAATGACTATCGCCTGGAAGGTACTCAGTGTGCGTTTGGCGTTCAGAAATCAGTCACGTGACATCCCTCGCCCGAAACTCGCTTTCGCCTACGCCATCTTGATGCCTGTGATTCATTATTATCTTATAAATGGATTCTTCCCTCACTTCTTGGTAGAACGCTTCCATTTTTGAGGTTGAAAACAAATAAACGGTTTCTGTTCTACTAATTTGTTTTTTTACAAATTCGGCTTATTAGGCCATCTTATTATGACTAAAGCGTTGTCATTTCAAAGCAATAGCGCACTGAAGAGTATAAAAAAACACAGTGTTTATAGGACTGTTGTTGTTGTTGTTGTGGTCTTCAGTCCAGAGACTGGTTTGATGCAGCTCTCCACCCTACTCTATCCTGAGCAAGCCTTTTCATCTCCTCATAAGAACGACAACCCACATCCATTTGAATCTGCTTACTATACACGTCTCTTGGTCTCCCTCTGCGATTTTTACCCCACACACTTCCCTCCAACGCTAAATTCACAATTCCTTGATGTCTAAGAATGTGTCCTACCAATCTATCCCTTCTTTTAGTCAAGGTATGCCAGAAATTTCTTTTCTCCCCAATTCTGTTCAGTACCTCCTCACTAGTTACGCGATCCACCCACCTAATCTTCAGCATTCTTCTGTAGCACCACATTTCAAAAGCCTCTATCCTCTTTCTGTCCACACTGCTTATCGTCCATGTTTCACTCCCATATAAGGCAACACTCCATACAAATGCCTTCAGAAAGGACTTCTTTAGGCTTAAATCAATATTCGATGTTAACAAATTTCTCTTTTTCAAAAACGCCATTCTACCCATTGCCATTCTGCATTTTATATCATCTGTACTGCGACCATCATTTGTTATTTTACTGCCCAAGTAACAAAACTCATCTACCTCCTATATTATTTCGTTACCTAATCTAATTCCTTCAGCATCACCTGATTTATTTACACTGCACTCCATTACCCTAGTTTTACTCTTGTTAATGTTCATCTTATATGCACCTTTCAGCACACTGTCCATTCCGTTGAATTGCTCTTCCAGGTCCTTTGCTGTATCTGACAGAATTACTATGTCGTCGGCAAAACGCAATGTTTTTAATTCTTCACCCTGAACTTTAATTCCTTCTCCAAATTTCTCCTTGCTTTCCTTTATAGCTTGCTCAATGTACAAATTGAACAACATTGGGGAAAGGCTACAACCCTGTCTTACTCCCTGTCCAACCACTGCATCCCTTTCATGCCCTTCAACTCTGACAACCGCTGTCTGGTTTTTGTACAAGTTGTAAATAACTTTACGTTCCCTATATTTTACTCCTGCTTGCTTCATAACCTTAAAGAGTTTATTCCAATCAACATTGTCAAAAGCCTTCTCCAAATCTACAAAAGCTAGAAATGTTGGTTTGCCTTTTCTTAATCTATCTTCTAGGATAAGCCGTAAAGTGAGTATTGCCTCCCGTGTTCCTACATTTCTCCTGAACCCAAACTGATCTTCCCCGAGGTCGGCTTCTACCAGCTTTTCCATCCTTCTGTATATAATTCGTGTTAATATTTTGCAACCATGACTTATTAAACTGATGGTTCTGTAGTTTTCACACCTGTCTGCACCCGCTTTCTTTGGAATGGGGATTATTACATTTTTCTTAAAGTCTGAGGGTACTTCACCTGTCTCATACATCTTACACACAATGTGAAACAATTTTGTCATGGCTGGTTCTCCCAGAGACTTCAGTAGCTCTGACGGGATATCATCTACTCCAGGGGCCTTGTTTCGACTTAGATCTTTCAGTGCTCTGTCAAATTCATCTCTCAGTATAATATCTCCTATTTCATCATCATCATCTACATCCTCTTCCCTTCCTACAATAGTGTCTCGAAGTTCATTTCCTTTGTAGAGCCCCTCTATATACTCTTTCCACCTTTCAGCTTTCCCTTCTTTGCTGAGAACTGGTTTTCCATCAGTGTCCTTGATATTCATAGAGCTGTTTTTCTTATCGCCAAATGTTTCTTTTATTTTCCGGTAGGTTGTATCTATTTTTCCCCTATTTATACATTCTTCTACATCCTTGCATTTGCCTTCTAACCATTCCTGCTTAGCCATTTTGCACTTCCTGCCAATCTCATTTCTTAGTCGTCTGTACTCCATTTTGCCTGTTTCATTTACTGCATTTTTATATTTTCTCCTTTCATCTATTAAATTTAGTATCTCCTGTGATATCCAAGGATTTTTTGTAGGTCTTGCCTTCCTACCTATTTTGTCCTCTGCTGCCTTCACTATTTCATCTCTCAATTTTACCCATTCCTCCTCAACTGTTTTATTTTCCCTTGTTTCTGTCAATTGTTGCCTGAAGCTCCCTCTGAAATTCTTAAGAACTTCAGGTTCCTTCAATTTATCCAGGTCCCATCTCCTTATTTTCCTACCTTTCTGTAGTTTCTTCAGTTTCAGCCTACAGTTCATAACCAACAAGTTATGGTCAGAGTCTATGTCTGCCCCTGGGTATGTCCTACACTTCAAAACCTGGTTCCGAAATCTATGTCTTACCATTATAAAATCTATCTGGTATCTCCCGGTGTCTCCTGGTCTCTTCCACGTATACAACCTTCTTTTGTGATTCTTAAACCAGGTGTTTGTTATAACTAAATTATGTTCCGTGCAAAATTCTACCAGGCGGCTTCCTCTTTCATTCCTTTTTCCCAGACCATATTCACCCACTATCTTCCCTTCCCTTCCTTGTCCTAATACCGAATTCCAGTCTCCCATAACAATTAAGTTTTCCTCTCCCTTAATTGTCTGAATAATTTCCTTTAGCTCCTCATATATTTCTTCGATCTCCTCATCATCGGCAGAGCTAGTTGGCATATAAACCTGTACTACTGATGTCGGTGTCGGCTTCGTATCTATCTTGACTACGATAATGCGATCACTGTGTTGGTCATAGTAGTTTACCCGCATTCCTATTTTCTTATTCATTATCAATCCTACTCCTGTGATACCCCCAATTGATTTTGTATTTATAATCCTGTATTCACCTGACCAGAAATCCTGTTCATCCTGCCACCGAACTTCACTAATCCCCACTATATCTATCCTCAACCTATCCATCTCCCTTTTTAAATTTTCTAATTTTCCTACTCGATTAAGGGATCTAACATTCCACGCTCCGACCCGTAGAATGCTAGTATTGTCTTTCCTGATGACAACATCCTCCTGAGTAGTCCCCGCCCGGAGATCCGAATGGGGGACTATTTTACCTCCGGAATATTTTACCCGAGAGGATGCCATCATCATATGTTCATACAGTAGAGCTGCATGTCCTCGGGAAAAATAACGGCTGTAGTTTCCCCTTGCTTTCAGCCGTTCGCAGTAGCTGTGTGGCAAAGCCACATTAGCTGATGTTACAAGGCCAGCTCAGTCAATCATCCAGACTGTTGCCCCTGTAACTACTGAAAAGGCTGCTGCCCCTCTTCAGGAACCACACGTTTGTCTGGCCTCTCCACAGATACCCCTCCGCTGTGGTTGCACCTACGGTACGGCTATCTGTATCGTTGAGGCACGCAAGCCACCCCACCTCGGCAATGTCTGTGGTTCATGGGAGTGGTTATAGGACTATGAATTACCATCTAACGCCATGTTAGCAGACAACACCTGTCATTAATAGCACGAGATTCATAGATTACTCTCGCAGCTGTTCGGCGTAACGCAGTAGGCAGCGAATTATTTTGTGATGCACGAACTTCTTAGACGGTGGTTCGAAACTTGCAGGGCGTGGTGGCTCAGAGCGCTGGGCCAGAGAGTTGCGGGCGTCGTAGCTCAGTGTGTTAGGTCAGAGTGCCCTCTCTAACGAAACAAAATTGAACAAAATTCTCAACGAACAACCCTGGACGAACATGAACAAACGAACCCAAAGCATCAATCTACCTGAAGAACAAAAAATCGAAATAAATAAAAATAAAAAAACCGTGCCTGGCATTTTTTCCCATCTTGTTTCTTAAAGGCATTTCGCACACTCTTGTTAATTGAACACTGCTGTACCCTTGAAGAGTCTGAGTTGTTCAAAGGTGTCGGCGCTTTCTCTGAAAAGTGTATTTGATCTATATTGTGAACATATCATGAAATACATAGCAAGGAATTGAACACAGACATCTATATCACATGTTCAGAAACTGGGGAGATACTTTTACAATGACTGTTGTAAATGACGTAACAGTAAATTTATATGTAGATTAAGCACTAGAGCTGTGTGGAATTCTCTATTACCAAATTCCATTTGTTATTGTAGCTGTAAAAGAAAACGTAGTCAAGGATTGAAACAGAATATTTGCTCTTTATTTTAGCGCAGAACAAAGTAACATGAACAAAATCATATCTGAACCACAGAAAAGGTAATGCAATGTACGTTCAACACGTCCATAGCAGCCATGCCAAAGACAAGCATAGTAGTAGATACACTGTTTCTAATTACTGACTTTCAACATATTCCTTTAACAGTGAATAATTCCTTAGGGGGGGAGGTAAAATTTTACTATATATATACACTTCCCTTCCGTTTCATTAAGGAACAACAGTTGCCATAGAAATCTAAGACTCCATTTATATGTGAAAGTACCAGTATCTGCACGTTGCTTAGAATATTCATTATCACAGTATCCTCCCCGTTGCTTTGCAAATGCTTTAGAAGTCCGGTCTTCAATTCGTTGCTACGTATTTCACGGCATATACACGAAATAGAACACACATTTTAGAGGGAGCACTCTTAAATTTGCATAACTATAAAGAATAAAGAAGATAGCTCTAATTAATTAATAAAAGTGCCGGAAACCCATTTAGGAGCCAAGGCGAAAAAAAATCTGTGGTCGCTGGTTTGTAACTACCGTCCACATGCAACACAACGTAGCGTCCTACCCACTACACCATGGCAAGCAACTAGGACAGGGTCCATTACCTCTTGTACTATTGTTGGCAGTTGCTAACAAAATATGCTTATACTCTAGTTTATAATGTATCGTACTATGAACATGTTTTTGTTAATTCTTTATTGAGGCACTGTTCTGAAATGACAACGTTTAAGTTATAATAGGAAAATCGTCAAATACAGAAAGCAAGATGGAGTATGCGAGAGAGAGTTCTAGGTGAGGAATGACAATTGAAAGTTCCTAATGCATTTTTCACGTAAACTCAGTAGGCGCTGTCAAATCGCTGATATTTTTGCAAATATCTTTGCAACTGTGCGAGTTACGAAAATAATAATAATAAGAGAGGAAAGTTTGTAGAGAATTTTCTCCTCTATAAATTCGGTTATTCAATTTTCATGTCAGATGAATATGTTTATTTGCAATTACAATTACATTGTTACTGACGTATTATTTGTCCGAAAAAAATTGAAACAATGTGGTTCTGGTCTCTAACAGCCAGCCCTTATGTCTGTAAAATTTGGCGTCGATCGGTTTAACAGTTCGACCTAAAATGTGGGAACACGTTACGGACATACAGGCATCGTCAAATCGCCGTTACTTTTGCAAATATCTTTGAAATAATGCAATATATGAAAAAATGAAATAAAAAAATAAATAAATTGAAACACAAGAGGGCAAAGTTGTAGAGAATTTTCTTATATACAAATTTTATTCAATTTTCGTGTCAGATGTACGGTTAAGCTGTTATTTTCATTTATTTCGAGCTGTCAAAAGACGATCGCGAAGGCCCATTTTAGTTTTCTACAGTTTCATAGACAGTAGATGTAATAGTAAAAGACGGAGGAGACAACTACAAGAAACTGCAAGGGTCTGTGTTCCTCCTGTCAGCGAACAACGTATTTTTTCCACGTAATATCTAAGCGTTAGTTTTTCTCGGTCTTAGGGTTACAATCTCCAGAAAACCGACGACAGATTAGAGAGGAGAGAGGCTGTGAGACAGATGGAGACAGTGGAATTGCGATAATTACAATTAAAAAAAACCTCCCTCATACAGGCCTCTAAATGCCCAATAGTCCCGACCGGCTGCCATTTCGTCCTCCGTTAACGAATGTGAATGGATGGTCGTAGTAAGCGCTCCACACTGCCTACCGTTGTTTGGGGTTTTCTTAACAGAAGACGCTACTTCTCAAACAAATAGCTCTTCAATTCGCTTCTGAAGCGATAATTATGCGCGTCTTGGCGACAGTGCTCAACAGACTTCGACAGTTACTCGTGCTGTGCTAGACAAGCCCAACAGTAACTTCGGTGATCCTGCGGAGCCCTTTATATCCGCTGCGGCATGCCCATTCTAACTACAATGGCAGAGATAACTGAAAGTTGCGGGCCGTGGCACAATTGCCGTGCGCACTGAGGCGCCTTGCTGCGATACGCGCGGCCATTCGCCGTCGGGTGTTCGAGTCCCCCCTCGGGAATATATGTGTTGTCCTTAGGTTAGTTTAAGTAGTTTGTAAAGTAGGGACTATTAACCACGCAGTTAAGTCAAATAGATTTACAAACATTTGAACATTTCGATTTTTAAAAATAGATGAAGAGACTGGTAAGAAATATTGAAAGAAAAGAATTAAAATAATGTCAGTGGGAGAGTCAAAAATGAGATGATTATAGTGTCAATAAAGGAGAATGACATAATGACATTTCCTATGAGGGGGAGTTGCTCTGTGCGGATGTTTTAGTGCGAAGAGATACTGACTAAAAGAACTGAATGTATTCTGTATTAAAAGAACACAAATTGTAAGAAAGGCAGATTAAGAACTACTGGTTCCCATTTATTATGTCCAACGCTTTAAAAGAAAAAGACATTCATTTTCTTTATTCGGACAAAATATTTTTTTACGTGGGGTAATTCACTTTTTATTTCCATAATGAAACTTTCACTCTACAGCAGAGTGTGCGCTGATATGAAACTTCCTGGCAGATTAAAATTGTGTGCCGGAACCGGGACTCAAATCCATCTACTTTTTCTTGGGACATACCTAGAAAGCTGTAGTTCTTCCGGTCGTTGAATTTTGGGTTTATCTTTATAAGCCTGTTCAGCGATCGTTTCATAAGCAGAGTTATTGCATTTGATATTTTCTACAATCTACAGTTCCAACTAGGACATCCAGAATACCAAATTGAGCTGTAATTTCACTCTATAAACTCTTTGAAGGAACTGCTGCTGCTACTGTGGTCTTCAGTCCGTAGACTGGTTTGATGCAGGTTGAAACTTGCCCGCTGTTCTTTTGACTGTTAACTAGCCGTGTTTGTGAAGTTAACAATTGACTGCTTGCTCACAAAATCTAATTACGGCGATAATCACACAGCGGCGGAAGTATACAGTTCCCTTTAGCAATACTCGGTATCAATAAGTTAGGCAAACAGTTCAGACAAGTGAAATAATTATATTTCATGAAAATTAAAAACACGATATACGTCCTGCAACTGTTCTTTCTACACAGAGGAAAAAGATCTATTTAATGATAATAACCACGACAGGGAACACGCTATTCGCCGCACATGTGGGCCGAAAAGTACACAGATTACAAGTTAGAATGGACAATTTTCGGGGAAAATTATCACGCTACACTCACTAGGAAACACCTTAGCAAATTAGCTATACAATTGTTAACCACTCATGTGCACTGAATGATGGAAAAGCTGTAGGCTTAGTCTGATATCGTCCACGTGTTCTGTCGACAAAGTACGAACAGTACAGGCACCGCGGGTCCCTGAAAATATTAGAATTCAACTACGATAAGAACACGAAAGACACTGAACATATTTAAACAGGCGAAGTGATTTAAAAGTTGTAATGTGCAAGTAATATGCTAACGAAACGCCATCAGAACCTCGGAATCAGATTGCAAAAATTGACATAAAATTATCAATCCTGTACGAAATTACACAAAATTTCACTACAACACATACTGTAGCTGCTAATCACGGAATTAAACCCGCGAAAAGGCATAAGTATGGCTATGGAGCCTGTACTAAGTCGAGTCACGAGGCCACAGCAGAACCAAACCTAGAGGTACTTACCCTACCAGGAACCAAGAAGAGAATGGATAGTTCTCTTGACCACTGCCTAGCCGTTACCGAGTAGGGGTAGTGTAGGGGAGCCCAGAGAGCGTCACCGTTCATCAGGCAGGTATCCTGACCAACTCCCAGCCAAGGAGGTTAAGAGCAAGCTACATTAGGAATCTTTGCTAAGACTGGGTTCTGCTCAGCAGTTGGCAAACCTACTTCTTGCCTAGAGACATTCAACGCCCAGCGTTTGAATGAAACGATGACACAAAACAGACGAGGCGCGCCTAGCACTCGCTAAACTTTTTTACATACAAAGTTTCATTCATTCTGTGGAACCCAGGGCCAGTGGGAGGACATCACAGTACACACTAATAAAAAAATTGGGGCCTCATGTACAACAGACAGAATTTTAAATACAGATAAAACTAAATCAATATATAATGCCTGGTATCTCGCATATTGCGAGTGAAGTGTCTTGCTAAACTCAAAAAAGAAAAAAAATGCCTGAATCTCGGCAACATTTGTCCATCGGGAGTCAATTAAATGGAACACGTTATGTGGACGTGTTTCAAGCTCTCCACGCTACTCTGCCCTATGCAAGTCTCTTGATCTGAGAATAAGTTCGGTGACCTACATCCTTTTGAATCTTGCACAGCAAGATCATCGTCTCAAACAGTTTGCTAGAGAATGAAACATTGTTTACACAGCATGGCAAGTAAAGGTAGTTCACACTTCCCAAGACATCAGTTACTTAACATTCTCAAGATTTTTTTCCCTAGGGATCACCAATATTCATTTGATAATACATCGATAAAATTACAAGAATAACAACGAAATCATATTTGTTACACTTTAGCATCTGATAACGGTCGTTTATCCAGAGCTGCCTCATTACGGTTGTGAAAGGGAATGAGGTGTTTAGATTATCTTTGTTTATAGCTTCAGCTGTAATCTAAGAATGAAATCACGACGTTTGAAGTCAATGTAGTAAAGCAATGAAAATGGAGCAACACAGTAGAGATTTTACATTGTTGCTCGAACGCCAGGTAGGACTGTCATCGGAAATCGTCAGAAAAGGAGACAGTGGTCGCAATTACAAAGGGTTGTCGTAACCTTCTACAGACATCAGACACTAAAGCCAAATGTAGGAAACATTCGTAAGGAAAGTGTGGTTACTCAAAAGAACACATTTACTCCCCCGCAGTCCTTCCATTAAAATACCGTAGGAAAGACAGGAATTGCCCTTGTTCCAATTAAACGAATTTAATTTATATGTATTACTCCGTAAACTTCAAAATATCTTAAAACCTGCCGCATTATCAAAACGGAAATACTTTTACATGTTTGTCTTTCTTTACATGTGCACCTTTCCCTGCAGTTCTTGTTATACAGGTTGTACATGATAATTTACCGTCTTTTGCAACTGTAAAAGTTATTACAAATAAGATAATACACATTGCAATTAACTTAAAATATCTTAAATGGCCAAAATTTATACGCTGTATAGCCCACTTCATACTTTTCATACGCAATGACATTGGCACTTATGCTGTTACTTCATGTTATATCTCATTTGAACATCTGAAACACCAATCCATGTAAAACATAATTACTAAAGTGGGTAAGGTCAGTAGGACGGCAAATGCATTTAAAATCGTAAGAAAATAGAGATGCAGATAGTCTGATGTTTTCTGTATATTGTTCGACACCCTTATGGCTGTTTAAGTATTTTATCTCTCATAACCAGAGTACAGTGTTACTATACAATATTATAATTCTTTAAGACCAAATTGAACATTAATTATACAAGGCAATTCAAACGAGGGTCTGACACACCGGGTTGACAAGTAGTAGAGAGTCGACTAATAAATACAGAAAGTGAAGCAAATGAAAAACTTGTGACAGATGATACAACTCATCCATCCTTTATTTCACTTATATACTGCATTTGCAACTTAATTACAAAAATTAAATTATCTTCAAAGTATGGTGTGATTTCAATATGTTCTCTCTTATTAATATTACTGAATAGATGTTCCAAGAAACTTTACATATTGGAAGGGTGTAGCAATTAAAAAATAACGTAGGGCTTGAAATTACACTGATTCACTGTCCCATGTTTCGGTTTATGAGATGAGATTTATTTACTGTCAACATTTCTGTGTGTAGAGGTGCATAATATTCTACTGTATCTACCACAGATACTCGTTACTAAAACTCAGAGGAACGCTGTGCAACTTAGCCGAAATTATGGTAATTACGTAGTAACAAGACACACTTGCACGTCTATCTCATTTTATTATAACACTTTTCTTATCATAAAACTTTGGTCTAAAGCGATTATTATTTTGTTTATTAAACGTTTGAAACCGCTTTTAAACATTTGTAAATTAAAAGTTTTTTGTACATTATAAATTAATGACTCTTTCGTCAAGAACACAACGTTAACAAAATTCTGACGAAGCCTGTTTCGCCAAATATTTAGCATGCGAACATATTCTATCTTTTAACACTGAACATGCAAAATACCTCTACCCACTGTTTTTCTACCGTGAATCTGTCAGTCACATCACTGTCTACCATTGTCTGTTAAACACAGTTATTCTCTCCATATATATACTTATGTTTTCCATTCATTTCCACTGTCCATATCCCACTATGAAGGTCTGCTCTCTATTCCTCTCTCGCTGTCAGTGTTTCCTGTCTCTCCACCATTACACAGTCCCACCCCTTAAAAAATGGTAATATAATAAAAAAAGTAAATAAAACCTGAGATATTTCGAATAGCAAAATATTTGATTAGGCAGGCTGATCGAGGACGGAGGCTGCTTGTTCAAAATTTTCCTGTTTCATTCTTTTAAACAAGAGCCGTTTCGTCTTGGTTGTGTAATGACAAGAGTGTTTTTCAGCTCGTATCATTAATTTCTCTACAACAGCATGTTGCACTCCTGTAAGAAAACTAATCATGTTCCTTCATCACAAATATTTTGGGATTATTGTAATTGTTGACAAGATGTAAGTTGTATTCACATAAGACTCATAAGTTTTTCTTAACAGACACCACATTCAGATGTCCAGATAAGTCATACCTTCCAAGACAGTTCTTCCAATTAAGATCTTCGAAATCGGAAGAAAGAAATGAGATATATCTCTGGTATTAATTTCAAATCAAATTTCGAAATCAGTCTTACATTAGCAATATGTCTTTCAATTTTTATTCTGTTGAAAAAAACTCTTTAAAATGACTTGATGTTATCTGAACAGTAACTGCGAGAAATAAGTACTACGAATATGATATCTAACTGTATGAAGTGCAAATGGAAAGCTTCTTTATTTCGATGAGTAGTTTTCTTAATACAACAGGCAATGTTCAAGTTATTATCAAAACAAGAACAAGGCTGCACCAAGTATGGATAGCAGAGACGACATCTGTGGCAGCTATATGAATAAAACGCGCGGTAACTTTAAACCCCTGGAAATTGGTAGAGGAACCAGATGTGGAATAAGTAATCAGAAAGCAGACTCGAAAAATTATGTTAAGGAAACACGGTAGGATTGTCAAGAATTTGCATTAAGTACAGAAAAGAAGGATGAAAGGTTTCCATTAGAAAGCGTTAATTGATTGATAATGATGCCTGTTATTATGAATCTCAAAAGTTTCTATGAATGCGAATATAAGGAAACTGACTTGCCAGTATTGAAGTAATGTAATGCATTGTGCCACCAATTTTTAAATGAAATTAACTTTTCTCTGTGAAATGAAATGTAGTACACATCGTGGAATTAAAAAAATATCTTTTAGAAATGAGTACAAAAATTAACTTTGAGCCACAGGGGAACACTCAACGTTATTTGTCGACAAATGTCTTTAACCCTACGTTTTGTCACTTACCTCATGGATGATGCTTCTCTCTCTCTCTCTCTCTCTCTCTCTCTCTAAAGGGACTCTGCTGAGAGCAGAAGTGCAGTGCATAATTAAATGAACACTCATCATATAAGTTGAATAAATAAGACGATAACTGATTTATTATTAAGGGTCTACCAACATTTCTAAAACTGTTGGTGTGTTTGATTTACAGATTTTAAAACAAATATCTTTAAATCGATCAAATTAAATAATGTTCTATTTTTGCCACCAACATGATGGAAAAAATGCAGTAACAGTGCCAATAACAAGAAAGAAGTACATTATTGTCTCCATTGGTGTTTCCTCTTAAGCTTCAACTGAACAGCTACTACTCATACTACAGGTACTAGCACCTTAATACCTAAACATAGTTATGTGCAACTCTACTGCTCAAAATTATTACATAGCAATTATCTTTAGCTTAATACAAATACCATATATTATTGTGACATATCAAAGAAAATAACTTTTCATGTACACTGGCAAGAGTTTGGTTGGAGGTTGCTTCAAATGGAAGGCAAGCTCAAAAAAACTTTTAGTGAGCATAACAGTAATAGCAGAAAAAATACATTTCTGTAACATGTCATATGTATACTGTTGCAACTACTTTCTTATTATGCAAATTGAGAATATTGCATTCTTAGATTAGCCAAAATGTGTATTTATAACTGAAAATTTTGTTCATAAACACTGCAGGTAGCACGGGCATTACATCGTGAATTTCATTTACATTCTTGCTTCATATAGCTAGATGCTACACACAGGGACCCCATCACAGTGTGAATGTAATAAGTAAATATAGTGCAAATACAGTGTCAATAACATATAAACACTGCAGGCAGTGAGCCTATGACAGTGCGTACAGTATATATATATACAATAACTGAAAAGAAAAAAACAAAACACAAATCTTACTACCTGTTCGGAACTGACAGTTTAAACAGTCTTCGTCTTTCATGTTTCTTACCTCACTGACAAGTCACATGTCACGGACTTCTCCACTATTAATAATAAGTGTGTGTGAGATCGTTTTTCTTATGAAGTATGGTGAAAATATATTTAGTTACATATAAATCTTTTAATTATTTCAAATAACCCACCTTTAATAATTCACAAAGTGGTTCTATTTTTCTAGCAGTAATCTTAATCATGTAATACGATGCTTGGAGCCATTGTTGGACTTGTATCTATAATTTACTAGAAACTTCTAGATGCAATTATATGTAACTTTTATGAACACGATTTGGTAGTAACGCCTGCAAGGAAATCTTCGGAATTAATCGAAATCCGATCGATGTAAATATTCTTTCATCTCAAAAGATAATTTCATACTTTTCTTCACAAGTCATTGAGTTAGTACGATCTGCTCCAAGCCAACCAAGCATCATTTTACACAATGCAGCAAGTGTTTATACAGCTTCATCTGCTACATCCAGTCAACTTAACATAACATCATGGTAAGAAAGGTCATCGTGAAATCTGCTAGTTTCTTTGTGTAATATTGCGCTCAGGTGTCGTTTTCATTCAAAATTACTACTGCTGCTAAACTTTAAAGTCATGTTCCACATCCTTTTCTGAGACTTCTATTTATAAAGTTATCTAAATGTGTCAGATCCACCAAATTATCTTCCTGTAATATTGTAACGTTAGTGACCTTCAATAGCGGCTGCGAACAGTAATTACTACTGCAACACCTGATCGGAAAAAGGAAGCACAATATTACAGAATGATAATTGAATCAATTTAGGTATATCATGACAGGTATTTACGTTCGTATTACGTTGTATCACCTTATATATTTTATACTCACACACTCCATGCTCAGCTTCTATAACCATTAACTGATTAATAAAAATACCTTCCTCATCTCTACTCTAATCTCATTTTAGTTTCTCCATTGTCATATCAGTTATTACATCAATAAGTAACATTTAAATTTAAGGAATACTTAGGTCACAAAGTGACATAATAATGTAATGTATGGTATACATGTGAGTATAATCAAGTGTGCTAGAGTAACATAAGTTTCATTCTTAAGAGTAAAGGAAATTCTGATAACTGAACCCCTTCCAAATTCCTCTTTTTGTAAAAAACACGTTTATTTGATTATCAGTGAGGTGTGAAATACTGAAAATACAGACAAATTAGAATAAACAATTTTTGTGAAATATCAATGAGATTAGCATTATTGCAATGTGACATATTATATATTTGTAGGTGCATACCAATGTACCTATATAGCATTAAAAACCTTTGTTATCTGTATGAAGGAAACGAATTTCCTGATTAAGCCTGCAATCTTCGTTGTTTCAATAAAAATAAAAACAATCTAGATCGCCAAGATTATATTTGTTGACTATGACGTTTCGAGATCTGCTATCATCAGATCAATAAACCTCTGATCTTCCAAGGCAAAGATCAGCATCATTAATAAAAAACAATCTACATTATAGGTATATCATAATCGATAAATACAATTTTAGCCTTCTAGGCGGTTTTTATTCTTATTGAAATACCTTTGTATTGCCAAAAAATGAAAGAATTGTTCTTACGTATTTCAGGTGATGAATAGGAGTAATAAAATCATTATGACATTTTCTCTTCTACATACTATACCTATATCATCATGTATAGGGTAGACATAACATGTATGTATCATCTTCAAAATTTATATGTATCACTATTCTAATGTGTCACAAAGTTGTAAGGAAACATGTAGTGTAAACAAAGACAGTTTGAAATAATATACATCACATGATGTTGAAATGTCCCACTGTGTAAGCTGAACACTTCATGCAAATAGAACTAAACACAAAAAGTCAACTGTTAGAAAATGTTTATAAATTGGGGTAAAAGTACCAGGTTTTTCTATCCATACTGCACTCATTAACGTTCTTCAGGAAACAAAAATTTGCTTTGAACACCAGTAGTACATAAATCAAAATCATATTCTTTGTTCGACGCAAATTGACTTCCTTTCAAGCAGGTATTACCTCCATATAAAGTCTAAAATATTTTTCATATTGAGTATTCAAATCAGACAACCGCTCACAACACTGGCGCATTGCAGATTTAAGTAATGTAAAATATTTGTAGCTTACATACAGTTTACATCATATGAATGTCAGGTCATGTGACACAAATCTCAGGATTTTAGCATATTATACTTCATATAATACCTATATATATATATATATATATATATATATATATATATATATATAATTATTTATGTTAAATGGAGTCATTCCAAACCTTTTGTGAATATAATTACTCTTAATGAAAAGAAAAAAATTGTTAATATTATAAGTTGTCGATCGGCAAAGATATGGTCATAAACTGCCATTCCTTCACAATAACTTTGAAATACATTGACTGTAATAATAAATGAAATGTAACATGGGTCATTTTCGACCGTAAGTGTTATGTTGTACTAAATTACATGATACATTCAACTTTAAACAGAAATCAGTAACACTAATAAGATGAGTTGGAGTATATTCCGTTCTTTAACTATGAAACAAATGATTAGTAAAAGGATTTCAAAACAGTTATGTATTGTCACAATGTTAATTACAGATAGTGCTTAAGTTAGCCATGTTAAAGAAGAGTAGGCAGATTCAGCCAGTATAATCTGCTTCTGTGATACATAACCAACATCCCACAAAAATGCAAGTAAGTGGTGACATAAAAGTTATAAACATCCATGAGTGAGAGTAAGGCACAACAGCTCTTGGGAATACCAATATATAGTTCAAATTATAGGTTCAGAATTTCACGAAGTTTAATTAAAAGACTTAACAATCTTCTAGTGGTAGTAGCATCAGATTTATATTTTGAGTAACCATATCCAGCAACTGTCAATTGTCAGTACCAGTGCACCAGTTCTCATACTATACACAGATAAACATGAGTCTTCAAATAATAAATAAGCAGCAAAAACTATTTGTGTCATTGATTACACAGCAATAAAATTAGTTCCTACAACATATCATAACCACAAAAATCAATTTTCATTTTGATATCTCTGTCAAGTAGATAATATTGCTGAAGTAACCAAGTCAAATAATCATTCTCAATCATATATGGACATATGGAAATGTCACAAAACAATGTAGTCAATCATGTCTAGAAAAAAGCATATTTAACTTGTTATCACAAAAGAAGGGCCAAAACAAAACCATACAGAAAAACCTAGATTTAAAATATATATCATATATATCATTAGAGTGGCATGTTTGTATATCTGACCTCTTTTATTATTATATATAACACTTAACATAATTAATGTAGAATAATTAATATCTCTTATAAGTGACAAGGTGCTGTGTAACACTGTGTTATATATAGCTGTTGCAAAAACAATAACAAAAAGTTTATGTTTTAGACACACAAGGTAGTTTCTGAACATTTACATCATTGGTATTTTGGCCATTCTTGATTCAGAAAGTGATGTAATAATGTGTTGCTTCCAAGATAAGTCACATATCAGAACCCAGATAAGAATAAATTATATCTATGCAAACATAATTTGTCATTTCTAACACAGCCATCGCTCAGCATCTTCAGCTACATTCTTGCTCCCACAAAGATACATACGAAATTTCTCCTTTGTCAATTATGTTGTCACACACAGCGAATGTCCAACCACAATTACAAAATCCATTATAATAGTTGCTATATCTGTAAGCAATATATCACACTCATAAGGAACATAAAATCGTTTTTTTTTCATCTCAAACAAAACAAGGGGAATGGTAATATACATAAACTTCCTGTCTAGAACATATGTCAATAGCATACCATCTCAAATCAGTGTAGCATGAAATGTTATACCTGTCAAGATGTGCAGACAGTTGAAGAACAAGGTAGGTAGCCACAATAATGTATGCTGTGTCACTGTTAAATAGATGTGTTTTCTGAGTGAGAAACGTTATGTGTTGTAGTATACTTACAGTCTGAAGTACAAAACAGAGTATCAAATTTCTGTACAATTTCGTGAGAGTGGGAAACATAATTTACTGGACTGTGGTTACTAATTTGCTGAGCAGAATATCATCTGCAGGGAGTGCTTCATCTGAGAGGAGAACATTATAAGAATTTTCCATCACATTGCTGAACGGATTTTATTTCGGAGGAAGTCATGCTGAAATTCTTGGGTAACAGAAGATGAAGTAGGAGTTACTGAGAAAGGATAATTTAAATTTGATTTTTGTATCTGTCAGGATAGTAGCATTGGCTAGGTAACATTAATCTGTCAAAAATATTGCCTTGATGTACACTAACTTCCTAATTAATCAAGTGGATATAGTTTAAATTCTGTGTATCTATTTCATCATCTCTACACTGCCACTCATTAAATAAACTGTTAACGACATCATCAAGATCAATAATGTAAATTAATGTCAACAAATTCATAGACTTAGTCATCTTCAAGAAACACATTATCATGTAAATTTTCATTAAATACATGTAAACCACAATTGATGAGAGAGTTCTACTGTATGCTACCTAAGGATTTTTGTGCTTCGTTACAGAAGTAAGAAGAGACTTCCCAACTCTCTTTTATTTCAGCAAGTAGTGTTCTCATCTTCTTTATCTGTGGTACAAAGACTAATGCAATCTTTGTCAATAGACTTTGGTTTTTCACTATGTATGGAAACCAAGAACAATGTTATAGCTTGATAAATGTTTACACAGATTAAATTAAGAATAAACCAAATTTTTCAGATACTAAATAATTTGATGGAGGGAGTCACTAATTTGTTTAGCTTCTGTCAGCGTCTTTTGATTAATATCCAAATCTGTTTTAATTTTCATAGAAATTGTCGTTGTGTATTGTACATGTAACACCAGTTGATGAGGCTGCAGAAAAAATCTGAATTTCAACAGTGTGTACCGGTTGCCTAGTAACAGAAAATGTGCACGGTAATTCTGGATTGTGTAATATGTCCTGCAACAAGGGATTCATGCATTTCATGGTTTTGTCATAATTGTTTGGTGCTACGATGGTAAACATTGGCCAGCACTGCACTCTCCTGCGCTGTTGACACACAAATATTACTATAAACGAAACCAAACGTATGAAAATTACTTTCTGGATAAAAAATTTGTTTTCAATGTCTAAAGGAACTATTACCATAACCTGAAACAGAATCAAAATTGTTCTCTGTATAATATTATTGTCTTATTCATTGGTTATGAATCGCCATAATTAGCAGAATCTGAAACATAAAAATTGCTTTCTACATAGGTAAATAATTACATTCCATTGAGAAGTATCTTGACAAAGGTATTTGATGCAATCAGTACTATTCAACAACTTATTAAGGCAACATCAGTACGACAAAGGTGGCTTCATGAGAAAACAGTATATAAGAGACAAACGTAAAAATACACGTTTCAAAACAAAAGTCAGGAAATGTACAAAGCAAGAAAAGTAATGCAAGAAAATTGCAGGCAACAGGTATGGTGTGTGAAGCATGTCAATAATCAGAATCAACCAGACAGAAATTAATCTGTATAGAACACAATATTGCAAAGTATTGTAAAAAAATCATTTAAGCTGCACCATAGCAACATAGAGTGAATAGTGGGGACAAAATATTTGCATACAGACAGGGTCAAACCAATTACACAATAGCTGAAACTATTCACAAGCGCCCACAGACAGAAACAAATACGTCAGCAACACAGAAACGAAGCACACCATGCAGAGCCAAATAAATGTTAATTTACAGAAGTGGTTTTATCCGACAAAGTTTTTCAACAGTACAGTTTAACAAAATCACAGAATGAAACAGAGGTACACGGTATTTGCGTAAAGCGTCACAAAACACAAGAAGCAATCAGAAAAATGGCAAATATTCACGACAAAGAAATTCCGAAACAGGGTGCCAAATAAAAAAAAAAATAAATAAAAAAAATCTGAAAATTTATAATATATACATGTATCCAAATTTTCAGATCATTGGGATTCCATCAAAATATCTCGATTAAAAATTGTAATCGTAAGTGTACTAAATCTCGAAGATTTCTACAAATGCAAATATTAGTAAACCATAATTTATTACGACTTGTTGTATCGAGGTAAGGCCTTGCATAACAATTTTGGGATTAAGTTAACATTACTCGATAACAATGACATCTTTTAGAAATTGCAACAAAAATTAACTTTGCATCATACAATATTGATTATAGACAAATATTTTTCACTTTGGCACTTAACTTGTGGATAATGGCTTTATTGAAAGTGACTCAGCTGACAGCAGAATTGCAGCTCATAATTTAAATAAAACTAACTATCTCAACAATCAATAAAGATCACAACTGATTTATAATTTTAAGAAGTGTACATACATGAAACTGCAATACATTAAAAGCATTTGATAAAAATCGAATTTTTAAGGTAATCGATCCAATTTAATGCAGTTATAAAGAATTAAATATATATGCATGTGTACATATGTAAGAAAATAGATTTTTTGACCTTATACATTTTTACTTGTTAAAAGTTGATTTTGTTCAACAATGTAATTACAATCTTCTTTTCTTCAATATACTTTCAGAAGAAAATTGGTGAAGTTATTTACCAGATACACGTGGAAAAGAATTTTGATATTTCCTTTTGTTCAGTTTTTATGGTTCCCCACATTTTTCTGAAAAATACAAAATGACATTTAAGAACTTTATTCTACTATTGCATGAAATGAAAATTCTTTCCACAGACGTTTTCGCAATAGTAATGACTGACTAATCATATGCCAAATTGCGTTATTCTACCTTCATTGATTTGTAGGAAAAATGTACAGAAAATGCAAGTTTTGGGAAATAGAATCAAAGGTGTTGTGGGGTTTGTAGTGGCTCTTGCCATCACTTTGTGAAGTAATACAAGCAATATGCCTACTCCTCTTCATTCTGAAGCAGTTTTTTCTTTGCTTGCCTTCCTTGGTTAACCTGCTGTTCAGTTTTTTTGGCACTGATATCAGCTTCAGAAACTCCCCATCATCGATATCCTTCAGTACTGAATATGCAAAAGCTCCTGAGTGAAATCGTAGCCTCTGTAGAGGTTTTATTCTGTCTAGGTTATTATGGGTAAACAATAAAAATGCATCACAAAAATAGTTCTGGAAACAAATGTTTCCAAATAACTGAGTTGTAACTTTAATCAATTAGGATTTTGTGTTTTGCCATACAGACATTTTTGTAGAATATTTGTCTCTGCTGAAACCGTATATTTTGGTCTTCCAGCACTTAACAAAATAGAAAAAAAAACATGAAAAATAAGTAATATGAGATAAAGAAGAACAAGAAGGGGCCCTGGCCTTGTGTAAACTATTAAAATTTACCCTGTTTTTCGCACGTAGGAGCGAAATTCGATCATAATAATTCGGAAATTAAATTTCAATTCCTATTAGTAACTGGTGTGCCAATGAACAAATTTTCACACTGTTGCTAATCTTCGTTTACGTCTCCCTTTAAATTAATGTAACGGTATTCTAACAAATAGTCTATAATCATTACTAAAGTTGTTGGTTCGTTATATTTAGAAATTGTACAGCAAACACACTTTAATGTTTATAAAAATACCTCTGTAATGACTGAAATCAATTTAGAGAAAGGTTTCTTTTTCCACTAACATAATGGAAAAAAAACTGCTGCAACAATGCCGGTAACAAGAATGAAAAAAAAATTAGCTCTATAGGTCTTCACACCATCACTCTCCAGCTACAGCTTAACAACCACTACCTGTACTACTGGTGCTGCCGCCTCGCCGCGGCGGAGCGGCCGACCGCATTGAGGCGCTATGCTACGATACACGAGGCTGTTCTCCGTCGGGGGTTCGAGTCTCCCATGGGCGTTGCTGTTCGTGTCGTCGTTAGTATAAGCTAGTTCATAAGCAGTTTGTAAGATTACGGACTGATGACCCCTTATTTGAGTCCCATAAGCTCTACAAACTGCGAAGCTCAAAGATAATACACAGATGTTACCCTTAGCTCTCGACCACAGATACCAATAGACTGATCCAACAACTGTGCGGCTATACGCCTGAGGTGGTAGTATCATGGTAGTATCATAGGACCACGTGACTATGGCAAAACATTAACCGGAAACACACAAAAAAGAAGAAGAAGAAAATTCAGCATTTCCCAACACATGTTATTTTAAGCTACTAATACTGTAATACTATAATGTTAATTCCCTTCGAGCAAAATCCTCTGTAATTTCATAAGCAAAGCTTGACACTATCACGTGATTGTTGGTGAAGCATTGGTTAACCGTAGAGTTATTGGTGCCATGAAAGTGAAGCCATACCCACTCTACCAATATCTATGGTCAAGCACTTAGCCTAGGCCAAAGAACATAAATTAGTGACAAACAAAAATTAACATATCATTTTAGTGAACAAACAATGAGTAGTGGGGTTTAATATCCCGTCGACATCTTGATCATCAGAGGCGGAGATCACACTCGGATTATTTGAGTAAGGATGGGGCAGAAAATCGGCCGTGACCTTTCAAAAGAACCAGTCCAGTATTTCTATCGGGAAATCAAGGAAACCTAAAGCAGGCTAGCCGGAGGTGGCTTTAAATTCTGCTAGTCAAGTTTTTATCGATTTCTGCGGTTTCTGAGCTTTCGCCTCCGTTCTCCTTTCAAAAGAGGGGCGTCTCGCCAGTTTTGTTTTCGTCTTTCAACTTTCAGCTACTACTTGGAAAGAGTGCACGAGCAGTCATGATGTTTCGTTGTTGAGAGTTTGATGAGTTAGGATGCAGTTGTTTCTTAGAGACCTGACTCGTCGTAAAAGGGGGTGTGAGCAGATATGGCCCTTTTTTTGTTTAAATAAACACCCACAGTTACTCTTCAAAATTGAGTACAGAGTTTCATTTACGATTCTTTCCCTTATCCTAACTAATTTCATAACTACTCTTTATCAGTGTTACAATTCTTACCATAGTACGAGATTTACTTAAAGTAATCATTAATTCCTTCTGTCTGTTTTTACAGCTTATTTCATTTCATTTCTCTAGTAAAAGAACTTGCAGATTGTTATTTTTCCTATCTCTGAGAGTTCATATATTTTTCATAATATGATTTAATAGTTGCACGGTCTGCGACACATTGTTGCGCTAAGCATAACATTCCAAACCGTTATCTACAGTAAGAAGTTCGCTTGAAAAAAAAAAAAAAAAGTTCAAATGTTTGTAAATCTATTGGACTTAACTACTCTGGTTATCAGCCCCTACGCTTACAAACTACATACAGTAACCTACACTACCCTCCGTAAGTTTGTAAACACCTAGTAATTATTGACAATTGAAAGGAAATACAGAATAAAAAAGCATTTTCTTGTTTTCCAAACGTTTACAAAGCTCAAACAATTCACAGGGAGATTCAAGAATAAAATCTTTGTCCTCAAAATAGTCACCCTTTGTTTTCATCACTTCCTTGCACAATCTCGGCATGCACTGCATCAGTTTTGCCAAGGTTTCAGTTGGAATTAATCCTCATTCTTGCTGTAAGACCTCCCACAGCTGTGTCCCACTCATGATTTTCTGTTTTCGGATCCTCTTGTCCAATTCATCCAATAGCAGCTCGACTGGGTTACAACCAGAGGATTAGAGGATTGGGGCGGCCTTTCCGAGTTTTTCAGTATTTTACGAACCTCTAGGGACTTCACATGGTTCTGACACAAGCGAGACAAGCGAGACGTATGTTTCGGATCGCTGTCTTGCCGAAAGACAAACCCTATCCCTATCAGACGCAAAACAAATGTCTTCTCATGTTGCCGGAGACTCGCATGCTAATTCTTGTGGTTCTTTTTTTCAACTATTTTCACCAAATCTCCTACTTTATTCCCTCCAAAAGATCCACAAACCATCAGAGACCCCCCCTCCGTGCTTTACAGTTTAGATTACGCACTGAGGATTCAAGCGTTCACGGGGTAAACGGCGTACAAATTGGCGGCGTTTACTCCCAAATATTTCGAACTTGTATTCATCAGTGAATAAGACTTTTTCCCAATCCCCGATGTCCAATGTTGTGTCTTAGTCTACTGAAGGCTTTTCTTCTTGCTCACAGACGCAATAATGGTTTCCTTGTTGCTGCATATCCTCGGAGTTTGTTGTTTGTCTGGCGTCGTCTTACTGTTGACTCATTACCGGTGTATCCCTCGTTGCATTTCATTCAGCAGTCAATTCACGGTTTGAAATCTGTTACGTTTACTGGTCACTACCAAATACTTTTCCTGGCGTTCTTACAGTTTCCTGGGTGCTCCTGCGTGAGGACGATCTTCATAGGTGCCTTTTTCTCGAATCTGGTGTATGGTTTTGACAACTCCATTTTTGGAAATCTTCAGTTTCTTTGCTATTTGTCGGACAATGTGGCCTTCTTGGTGCAAAGTAATTATCATTATCCTTGATTGAAAGGGTACCTTGCACTTTGGGGCCATTTTCATTTTTTTCGCGGCGTGTTAAACCTTTATGCAAACGAAACTACAAGTGAGCAGAACTGTAAAAACGTACCTCTACATAGTAATGCGGTCTACTAGCACCGCCTGGTGCGATTAGTGGAACTGTTTGGAAAGGTAATGTCGGTTTACATCAAATGGAGCATGTTCCACCATGTGTACCGGTGATCAAAAAGTCAGTATAAATTTGAAAACTTAATAAATCATGGAATAATGTAGATAGAGAGGTAAAAATTGACACACATGCTTGGAATGATTTGGCGTTTTATTAGAACAAAATTTAAAAAAAAAAAAAAAACAAAAAAACAAAAAAACAAAAAAACAAAAAAAAAACTCAATAAAGATCTCTTGCACGCGACGTTTGGTGATTATCGTGTGCTCAGCGGCCACTTTTTTCATGCTTGGTCTCCCAGGTGCCCAGATCTCAGTCCGTGCGATTTTTTGCTTTTGGGTTACCTACAGTTGCAAGTATATCGTGATTGACCGACATGTCTATGGATGCTGAAAGACAACATCCGAAGCCAATGCATCACCATAACTCCGAACATGCTTCACAGTGCTGATCACAACATTATTTCTCGAGTACAGCTATTGTTAAGGAATTATGGTGAACATATTGAGCATTTCCTGTAGAGAACATCATTTTTGCTTTGTCTTATTTGTTATGCTAATTATTGCTTTTCTGATCAGATGAAGCGCCATCTGTCGGACTTTTTTTGAACTTATTTTTTTTCAGTTATTTTATTTATTGTTCTAATAAAACCCCATGTCATTCCAAGCATGTGTGTCAATTTTTACCTCTTTATCTACATTACTTCGTGATTTATTAAATTTTCAAATTTATAATGCCTTTTTGATCACCAGGTACATGTACAAAAATTAAGTGTACAATAGCTGTGTCAATATTAACCGATATTTGAGCTTGCTATTCCGTACTCCAATCAATAACTCATATGCATCACTTTCATGTTGCTCAGTTGTAATACGGAGTACGGTGTTTCCAAACTTATGGAGGGCAGGTCAACAATTGCATCCACACCCGAAGGAGGGCTCGAACCTCCGACGGCTAACTGCTCAAAAATGTTCAAATGTTTGTACAGCTTATGGGACATAACTACGGGGTCATCAGTCCCTAAACTTACAAACTACTTACGAACTAGGACGGCACAAATATCCATGCCCGAGGAGGGATTCGAACCCCCGACCGTAGTGGCCGCGCAGACCGTGACTGAAGCGCCTCAGTCCCCTAGGCCACCGCGGCCAGCCGGCTAACTGCAGCTCACTGCTTGGACCGCACGTACAAAACAAACTGATTTGGTCAATTATTATACTGCACTTACAAAGACTATAAGCTTCAAATTTTGACATCACTGTAATGTAGGATACCTACGTTGTGTTCATTCTACCCAAGAGCTATCTAGCAAAATTGACCCCTAACCTTTGTAATGTATAGAAGACGAGATACGAGGCCCTGAACAATCGCATTTTCTGACACAGCAATTTCGGACACATCTTCGACATGCATTGTCGAGACGGGTACGATTTTTAGCGGTATACTACAGAGACAACAGGAGCTCAATTAAGGTAAAAAGTCGGATTTAAACGAGAGTATTCATGTCGATCGCGCTGCCCGTCTCTCTCAAAGGGAATATCTGAGAGGCTTCATCGACTGCACGCGGGTGGCGGGCTGCCCCAGATTTCGGACTCGGGCTGCATTGAGCCGGCAGACAACTGAGAAACGATGAGAGATCGGTATGCAAGGCCAGGAAGCGGCGGTATCACAGCGCTAATGAAATATTCATCCCGGCCCGAAGCACGTAGCTCAGCCATCGCGTATGCGCGGCGTCACGTCCGCGCGGCCTCTCCGCCGGTTTCGCACAGTAGTGGAGTGGCCTGCTGCGGCCGCGGCCGGCCTGCGAAATGCGAAATGCCGCCGCATCCGCCACAGCACCGCGCCGATGCCTGTTTGGCGAGCGGCAGTCGGCACGCGGTTCCTAAAGCCGGTGCCCACGGCTTGTGTGCATGTATGTATGTGAGTGTCTGTGTGTGTGTGTGTGTGTGTGCGTGTGTGTGTGTGTGTGTGTGTGTGTGTGTGTGTGTATGTATGTGAGGGAGAGAGAGAGAGAGAGAGAGAGAGAGCTGCTGCCCAGTGCTTGGTGTTCATGTGTGTATGTGTGTGTGTGAGTGCGCGCGCGCGCGTGTGTGTTTATATCAGCTTTGTTGCCTGCCAGTTCACAGTTAATTATTGATGAAATAGTCTGAATTCGTGAGGTAATAAACTACTGCCAGACGTTATGGAATAAGCCGAGTTGCACATTTCTGTGGCGGCCTTCCGAGAACACAGAGGAATTTGCTTCGTTATGGGATTTACAAACATAGTGACGATTATCACCCGATTTGAGTACGTAGAAGCCGGCACTCCTGCAGACTTTCGTCATACACTGCGACAGCAGCGCTCCAAGAAGCCGACAAGCTACATTTCTGGATACGATATTGGATGAGTGAGAGTTGTGTCGTTTATACTATTTTAATGAACTTTTTACATTACAGGACGCATTTCATGTGGTGTCGCACAAGTACAAAGTGCGCGCCACCTACTTTCGCCGCGCGCCGCCATGCACGCACGGCGCGGCGTTCTTACGACGACAGCCACGAGCGCCCTCTGCTAAAACTCCGCTCGTGGCCACCGCTGAACGACATCGTCCACTTGGGACTGAGATAGCAACCAGTTAGGACCTTCGTAATCAGATAGGCACCAGTGAAGACTTGGCTATCAGTTAGGCACTAGGCAGGACTCTAGCTCAACTATGTATCAACATTCTGCAGTACTATGTAAAAGTTAAGTATTGTATACATTCTGTGCAATATATATCTCTTTCTAATTTACTCTAGTGTTTATAGTTTCTGGCTGCTCCCCTCCGCACCTGCACCAGCGTGCTATCTTTATTCCTGTGTCGGTCTCATTCCACTCGGCCACCGACACCTACGACGAGGCTGGGACACAAAAGCGTCGACGAAGATGGGACACAGAATTTCATGTCATAAAATATCTAATAACTTAAAAACACGTTTGTGTTTCTTACAAGGAGACCACAAGAGTATCAGATTTTAGAATTTTTTGATATTTATGTTTCATGACGTTGCGTGTGTGTGTGTGTGTGGCTAGCAGCTTTGTTGCCTGCTAGTTCGCAGTTCATTATTGATGAAATAGTCTGAATTCGTGAGGTAATAAACTGCTGCCAGACGTTATTAAATAAGCCGAACTGCACATTTCAATGGCGGCCTTCAGAGAACACGGAGGAATTTGTTTGCTTATTTGGTTTACAAACATTGTGACGATTTATCGCCAGATTTGAGTACGTAGAAGCCGGCACTCCCGCAGACTTTCATCATACACTGCGACAGCAGCGCTCCAAGAAGCCGACAAGCTATGTTTCTGAATACGATATCAGATGAGTGCGAGTACTATCGTTTATACTACTTTAACGTACTTTTTACATTACGGGACGTTGTAGCGTCATAAAATATGTAATAACTTAAAAACATCTCCACATTTGTCTTTCTTACAAGGAGACTAAGTGGGTAACGGATTTTAGAATTTTTTTATATTCATGGTACATGTAGTTCAGAACTCAAATAACAATCAGCCAAAGCCATTCGACGCAAATCTAAAAACTTCTCGAGAAAATCGACGTTCGAAGTTTTGCAAGCACAAATAAAGTAGGTGCAGCATGTGTTGGTGAAGCCTGAAACCCATAGGGATGGTGGATCGAATCACTCTGTGAGATTATTTTTTTGTTTTTTTTTTTTTGTTTTTTTTTTTCTTACGTTGTGTTCGAATACTGGCACATTTTAAATATCCAATGGTAATTTTTAAGAATTATGCACGTATTTTTCTTTATACGTAATTTTCTACATCTCATATAATAATGTTGGTTTTCAATGAGAAAAACGTAAGTTACATTTGTTACGGTACAGGCTTCACTATTAGTTGACGACGGGAGTCTTTTATTGTTCAGTTAGCAAATAACTATGACGCTGTTTGTGGAAGGTCATCTCCATAGCTAGTAATGCCTTTTCAAGCAGCTAACCTACTCAACCTTCCTTTTAGGGGACGACAAGATGTTCAGTTCGTCTACATACAAATAAACAAAAACTGACAAAACACTTTCAATTAGAGGTCCCAAAATGTTTTATATAAACGAATTCGAAAACAATGAGAAAATAGTAACTCTCATTCCAACCACCGACCTTTTGGTTGTGAGGCTAGAACGCTACCACTTTTTTATTTTATTTTTTATTTATTTCCAGTTGGGTATTTGTTTTGAGTCGGAGGTTCAGTTTGTTCTTTATTGTTTGCTGAATATTTGTTTCAGCTTTTTATTACAGGGAGCGTTTTGCCCCTTGACCGGGAGCGCTGAGCGACAGCGCCCAGGAACACCTGAGCTACACCGACATGTGCTGCAACATCTATAATTGTTAGTACTTAAATCTACTTGCAAAATATCAGTTTTCTCGAGAATTTTTAAAAGTTGCACGGAATGGCTTTGCCTGAATGTTATATAAGTTCTGAACTTAACGTACCGTAAATATAAAAAAAAAATCTAAAATACGATACCCATGTGGTCTCCTTGTTAGGTTTCCTAAGATCCTTGATGAGGTACGTAAATATAAAAACTTTCCAAACTCCGATACCCATGTGGTCTCCTTGTTACGTTCCCTAAGATCCTTGACAAGGTACGTAAATATAAAAGAATTCTAAAATCCAATACCCATGTGGTCTCCTTGTTAGGTTCCCTAAGATCCTTGACAAGGTACGTAAATATAAAAAAAATCTAAACTCCGATACCCATGTGGTCTTCTTGTTAGGTTTCCTAAGATCCTTGACAAGGTATTAAATGGCGTATTGCAGCACAGTTGATTTATAACTATCTTCTAACCTACGTGCTTGTACTGAATAATTTCATATACTATTAAAACTAGAAAATGACTAGGAGATAAAAGAAGACCTGCCCTTTGATAGAAAGAAGTCGATTTTCTACTCAAGAGCGTTAACGTTTCTTCACAATAATTCCAGTAAAATCGGTGAGGGTGGAACACAGGAAAAGAGTATATAATGCAATAACTACGGTATTTCACATACTAAAAAAGCTGAAGAAAAATGTCACACGCGTGAAGAAGAAAATTGAAAAAGCAATCAAACCGGTTTCAACAAAAAAGAAACCAATTCCACAATTGTTGCTACAGCTGAATCACAAATGGCAAGAATCTGCAAAACAGTGTCTTCTTAAGCTAAAACAATCACAGTCAAAAGTATATGAACACTTAAGAAGAATGAAGCAAAAAAAAAAAAAAAATGTGCGTATCATTAGACTCCATATCGAATTAATGTGTGTCGAAAAACTCTTCGTCATAGTAAGAACAGGCCATAATAGAAATTTATTTTTCTACAACGATTATATTCTACTTACTTTCAGCGGAATTAGCGACAAATATACAGAAATTCGTAAGTATTGGTTCGTAACGAATTTCCTCTTTATACCACCTCGCCACGGGGGATTAGCCGCGCGTACCGGGGCGTCGTCCTGCGGTGCGCGCGGCCGTTCGCTGTCGGGGGTTCGGATCCCCCCTCAGGCATGGATGTTTGTGTTGTACCTTAGGTTAGTTTACCTTAGTTTAAGCAGTTTGTAAGATAGGGACTAATAACCTAGCAGTTAGCGTCCGATATAATTACAAACATTTGATTTATACCACCGAATCAGTTAAGTTTGGCTGTTTTTACAGCAAGTGCCGTATTATATATGTCTATCGATATCTTACTAATGATTGTAATGCAAAAACGACATTAACTATTTCGTTAATTACGTACACAAATAATTATAAACTAACATCGCTCCTTCGTCGGCTTGCCCCACGCTAGGATCGTTAGTGTCGTTGCAGCTGTCAGTTGGCAACAACTTTCACAGCAGTAAGTGCCGCGATTGTCTCTGTTAGACTGTCTTTGTTGCATAACAGATATTGCTGGTGTACGGAAGCAGTTGAAAGGGCTGTAACTATTTAAGACGGCAGACAACCCGGGAAAAATTCTGGATAATGCTGTACTACACGGCATCTTACGGTAAGCGCAAAGACCGAACCGACTCCATAAAAACGGTGGAATTATTTTTCATAAAGGAATATAAGCAGGAGTGGCTAGAAGCCAAATGCAAATCTGTAGAAGAATGTATAAGAAGGGGAAAAGTAGATACCGCCTACAGGAAAATAAGAGAGACATTTGGGGACAAGAAAAGCAACTCTACGAATATCAAGAACTCAGATGGGAAGCCGGTTCTCAGCAAAGAAGGGAAAGCTGAAAGGTGGATAGAGTACATAGAGCAGCTCTACAAAGGAAATGAACTTACAGACAATGTGGTAGGAAGGGAAGAGGACGTAGATCAAGATGAAATAGGAGATGCTATACTGAGAGATGAATTTGACAGAGCCTTGAAAGACCTAGGACGGAACAAGGCCCCAGGAGTAGATGACATACCCTCAGAGCTACTAAAATCTCTGGGAGAGCCAGCCATGACAATACTATTTGAACTGGTGTGTAGGATGTATGAGACAGGCGAAATACCCTCAGACTTTAAGAAAGATGTAATAATTCCCATTCCAAAGAAATCAGGTGCAGACAGGTGTGAAAATTACAGAACCATCAGTTTGATAAGTCATGGTTGCAAAATTTTAACACGAATTATCTACAGGAGAATGGAAAAGCTGATAGAAGCTGACCTCGGGGAAGATCAGTTTGGATTCAGTAGCAACATAGGAACCCGGGAGGCAATACTCACTTTACGTCTTATCTTAGAAGATAGATTAAGGAAAGGCAAACCTACATTTTTAGCTTTTGTATATTTGGAGAAAGCATTTGACAATGTAGACTGGAATACACTCTTTCAAATTCTGAAGTCAGCAGGGGTAAAATACAGGGAAAGGAGAGTTATCTACAACTTGTACAAAAGCCAGACCGCAGTTATTAGACTCGAAGGGCATGAAAGGGAAGCATCAGTTGGGAAGGGAGTAAGACAGGGTTGTAGCATTTCTCCGATGTTATTCAATTTGTACATTGAGCAGGCGGTGAAGGAAAGCAAGGAAAAATTTGGAATAGGGATTAAAGTTCAGGGGGAAGAAATAAAAACGTTGCGTTTTGCTGATGACATTGTAATTCTCTCAGAGACAGCAAACGACCTGGAAGAGCAGTTGAATGGAATGGACAGTGTGTTGAAGAGAGCGTACAAAATGAACATTAACAAGAGCAAAACAAAACAAAAAAATGGAATGCGGTCTTAGAAAATCAGGCGATGCGGAAGGAATTAGATTAGGTAACGAAACAATGATTTTGGTAGATGAGTTTTGTTACTTGGGTAGTAAAATAACATGCGATGGTCGCAGTACAGAGGATATAAAAGGCAGAATGGCAATGGGAAGAAAAGCATTTTTGAAAAAGAGAAATTTGGTAACATCGAATATTAATTTAAGTGTACGGGAGTGAAACATGGACGATAAGCAGTGCGGACAGGAAGAGAATAGAGGCTTTTGAAATGTGGTGTTACAGAAGAATGCTGAAGATTAGGTGGGTGGATCACATAACTAATGAAGAGGTACTGAACAGAATTGGCGAGAAAAGGAATTTTTGGCATACCCTAACTAAAAGAAGGGATCCCTTGGTAGGACACATTCTTAGACATCGAGGAATCGTAAATTTAGCATTGGAGGGAAATGTGTGGGGTAAAAATCGCAGAGGGAGGCCAAGAGACGCGTATAGTAAGCAGATTCAAGGGGATGTGGGTTGCCGTTCTTATGAGGAGATGAAAAGGCTTGCTCAGGATAGAGTAGGGTGGAGAGCTGCATCAAACTAGTCTCCGGACTGAAGACCATAACAACAACATTACTAATATCTACAAATTAAAATAGATTCCTGTGCGTTTATCTCGACAAAACTCATATATGGCTTGCCCGATTTTATTTATTTATTATGTTTTCTTTTTTTCGCTTTAATACAGAGAAGGTATAGACAAAAAATTAAAACAATAAAATAAAATAAAAATAAATGCAGAGGGACAGCTGAAAATAATCATGGAAACTTGAAATTTTGTGTCAGTAACCCTCTTTCGGATTAGGTTCGCATTTTGTGTATGGCATACCTTTCATCCAAATGCTATAAAATTTTTCGAAACCTTAAATGAACACAATATGGACGGTACAATCTTACTTAATAATTCGTAAGGTATTTACAACAGACATCTACACTAATATACAATCTTATTCTAATTTTGATGAAATTTCGCACAACTGACCTTCAACAAAGGGAAATACCACTGTAAACGCAAGATTTCGAAACTATATGGACGACCACCAAGAATATTGGTAGTCATACATGGTAATTAGCAAAGTTATTCAAATATTTAAATATGGTATTTTACATATGAAACTAAAGGAAAGAGTTGATGTAAACATACCAAAGATATAATTACGTAGGCTTCCGTGGCCAGAGTCAGATGACATAAAAGTTTTCTGGGTATGGTACCGCGTCATGATGTAAGGCTATTACTTAAATAATTAAATATTTAAGTAATAGCCTTACATCATGACGCGGTACCATACCCAGAAAACTTTTATGTCATACCAAAGATAGACACAAAACCAACACCGACCGCAGTAGTTAAAGTTTATATGTCAACTAGCTCTGCCGATGTTAAGGACGTCGAAGAAATGTATGAGGAGATAAAATAAATTACTCAGATAATTAAGGGAGATGAAAACTTGATTGTGATGGGGAACTGGAACTCGGCAATAGGAAAAGAAAGAGAATGAACTGTTGTAGGTGAATATGGACTGGGGATAAGAAATGAAAGAGGAGATCGCTTGGTAGAATTTTGCACAGCGAACAATTTAATTATCACTAACACTCTGTTTAAACATAATGAAAGAAGGCAGTGTACGTGGAAGAGACCAGGAGATACTGGACGATACCAGATTGAGTTTATAATGGTAATGAATAGATTTAAGAATACTGGTTTTAAACCCTAAGAAATACCCATGGGCAGATATAGACTCTGACCGTAACTTATTGGTAATCAACTGTAGATTAAAACTTAAGAAACTGCAGAAATGTAGAAACGTTAGGAGATGTAACCTTGACAAATGGAACCTGGACAAAAGGAACCAGAGAATTAGGCAAGGGGGACAGTGATACAGTAGAAAAAGAATGGATAGCTCTGAGAGAGTAGTGAAAGCATCAGAGGATCATATAAGCAGGACAAGGCCTATTAGAAATCCCTATATAGCATAGGATATACTGGACTTAATTGATGAGAGGAAAATATATAAAATGTATCAGGTGAAGCAGGCAAAAGGGACCACAAACGTCTTAAAATGAGATTGAAAGAAGTGCAGACAGGTTAAGAAGTAGTCACTAGAGGACAAATGCAGAACCATAGAGGAATTTATAACCAGGAAAATAAAACAGGTATTTGGAGACAAGATATGCAGCTGTATGAATATCAAGAACTCAGAGGGAAAACCAGTACTAAGCAAAGAGGGGGAGAGCTGAACTGTTGAAGGAATGTATAGAGGGCCTGTACAAAAGAATTAATTTTAAGGTAGTATTCTAGAAATGGAAGACGAAGTGGAGGAAGAGGAAATAGGAGATACGATACTGCGAGAAGAATTTGACAGAACGCTGAAAGATATGAATCGAAGCAAGACCTCTGGACTAGTTGATATTCCGTCTGAACTGTTGAAGTTGTTAGAAGAGCCAGTCATGAAGAAATTGATCCACCCGTTATGCAAGATGTATGAGACAGGGGAAATACTCTCCGATTACAAGAAGATTATAGTAATTCCAGTTCCAAAGAAAGCAAGTGCAGACAAATTTGAAAATTACGGAACTACCAGTTTAGTAAGTCATAGTTGCAAAATACTAACAATAATTATTTACAGACGAAAGGAAAAACTTGTGGAATCCAACCTTGGGGAAGATCAGTTTGGATTTAGGATAAATGTAGGAACACTGTAGTGGGACACAGCCGGCAGGTTCAAAAGTAAAGTTCTTCAGTACGATTGTTTTGAATTTCGATCCTAGCCATTCCACTACACTCGAAGTATAACTGAAACTCCACTGTTAAATTACAGTAAAAATTTTTAAATGTTTCTTTCTAGGTCCTTGTGCAATTATCTCTCTCGTAAGGACTCAACATAAAGACTGAAACTGTTTTCTGAACATACAATCATGAACAACTTGTGACAATATATGTATTTTAATTATTTTATTAATTTCACTGTGACGGTTGGCAACGGAGGTCTTCAAACAGGATATTCTCTGGCTGTGCAGCTGTCGACCCGCGACGATTTGTGGCCAGCTATGTCATCTTTGGCTTCCGCAGAGAAGACGCTGTTCTTGGCTGCTACGCTGTCTGTGCATGATCAAAATTACTGCAGTAGCCTTAAAAGTAAATTTGGCAGGAAAGGCGTTAGTAAGCCACATCAAAGCGATGTACGGCTGCTCAGCTGGAGCGGTGTGAGCGCCAGCCAGCACGCTGGAACGGCTGTGCTCAACTGCTGGACTTGTTAGTGCGCCTGTTCTGTACATGTGGAAAGCCGGTTAGCCCGGCAGAGGCCCCGGTCTCTCGGCAAATGTCACTCTGGGCTAGTGTTCCAATCATCCCCGGAGCGATTGCCCGCGAAAGTCAAAGGTCGCAGGTTCGAATCTCGGGTAGAGCACGAAAATTTTAATCTGCCAGGAAGTAACATATCAGCGCACACTCCATGCAGTGTAAAAATTTGATTCTGTAAATTACACTTAACTGTGTTTCAAGAAGAATTTCTACTACCATGAAAATCCTTTGTATCTTATATTTGGAAAAATGCCGTTGAAATTTCTAATTTGTAACAATAAATGGAAAACCAATACTTGTAGCTTCAAATAGAACAGTTTATAATGGATGGGAGTACCAATTCTTAGTGTCTAGGACAAGAATCAGATAAACCGTTTACCGAAAACATCTAAGTGCGCCAGCCTGAACGCAGCACTTGAAATTCACAGTTTTTTTTTTACATAGTTAAACCCTTTAAGTTTATTTACGTATGAGTAAAACATACACAATAGCTTATTTATTTCCCAAGCAATCACGAAACAATAAACAACTTTTATTTATTTTTATCATAAATTACTGAAAAAAATAGCAAGAAGGAATTAAATGGAAGCATAACTCAAAAAGGTCAAATTACGTTATGTTAATTACAGGGATGTTGCATTTTTAAACTCATAATTACATGCTTACTGTAAGTAAAAGGTAATTATTCTATAGTGTTCAAATGACAAGCCAAGATCGCACACGAACAATTTATTAAATGTGACTCTTCAGTTTCTCCCGGCGTATTTGATGATCAAAATATCCACGGGTGTACTGCCGGTCTATAGTGTCCAACGGGCACAATATTTCGGCGATCATACATCGGTTCCACTGCGCGGCCGCGGCGCGGGGCGCGGACCGCGGAGGGGTCGCTCCGTGGGCCGAGGGTATTTAAATGGCCCGCTACCGGGCTAGAACCCAGTTCCCTTCGAGCAGCCGTAGCGTGCGATCTCCGTGCCGGCGCGTTTCCAGGAGCTCAGTCCGTCAGTTCACCTGGTGATGGCGACATGTATGATCGCCGAAATATTGTGCCCGTTGGACACTATAGACCGGCAGGACACCCGTGGGTATTTTGATCAATTTATTAAATGACGACCGGTTTCGGTGCACTGTGTCACCATCATCTGGTCACATATATGTTATAATCTGGCCATCTTATAAAAATATTTGGGTATAAAATAACAAGTGCAACCTTGCACTTAGTCACTATATAAAAAAGTACATAAGTTTAAAACGTGACAGCTTACAACGTACTGTATCCTTTCTCCAGAAAGTATTTTGTAAGCTGTCATATTTTAAACTTATGTATTTATATAGTGACTAAGTGCAATGTTGCACTTGTTTCTTTATACCCAAATTTTTTTAATAATATGACCAGATTAAAACATATATGTGACCAGATGATGGTGACACAGTGTACCGAAACCGGTCGTCATTTAATAAATTATTAGTGTGCGATCTTGGCTTGTCATTTGAAAACTGTAAAACGATTAGATCGCCTCCAGATCAGACTATGTCAGGTAATCTTAGTAATTATTCTAATGCTAAGATTCTTTCCCTCCCTTCCTTCCCCACCATCTCTATCTCGCTTTCTCACTCTCTCTCCCTCTCCCTTTCTCATTCTTCTCTCTCTCTCTCTCTCTCTCTCTCTCTCTCTCTCTCTCTCTCTTTCTCCCTGTCTCTCTCTCTCTCCCCTCCTCCCTTCTCACTCTCATATTTCGTCGGGCCGTCTGACGGGGGGGGGGGGGGGGGAGGGCATTTGCCCCTGTGCCTCCCCCCCCCGCCCCTGAAACCACCCTTGGTCAACACGGATTCAGAATGTATCATTCATGTGAAACACAGATATACCTGTACTAACATGATGTGATGAGTGCTATAGACAAAGGTTGTCAAACATAGTCCATATTTCTAGATTTCCGGAAGCTTTTCGACACTGTAACTCACACGCGTCTTCTAATCAAACTGCGTGCTTATGAATTATCGACCCAATTGTGTGATTGGATTCGTGATTTCCTGTCAGAAAGGATACAGTCTGTTGTAATTAACGGAAAGTAATCGAGTAGAAATGGAGTAATATCTCGAGTTTCCTAGGGAAGTGTTATAGGGCCCCTACGTTCCTTATTTTTATAATCGAGTTAGGAGATAATCTGACTAGCTATGCAGGACATCGCGGATTATGCTGTCACTTATCAGTTAGTCTAGTGACCAGAAGATCATAAGCAACTGCAAAATGATTTAGTTGAGATATCAGCACAGTACAAAAGATGGCAGTTGACCCATAATAATGTCAAGTGCCAAGACATCCATATGACCAATAAAAGAAGCACGTTAAACTTAATTTACATGATACATGAGTCAAAACTATAGGCCGTAAATTCAACTGTTGTTGTTGTGGTCTTCAGTCCGGATACTGGTTTGATGCAGCTCTCCACAATACCCTATCCTGAGCAAGCCTCTTCATCTCCACATAAGAACGGCAACCCACATCTGTTTGAATCTGCTTACTGTATCCATCTCTTGGTCTTTCTCTGCGATTTATACCCCACACACTTCCCGCCAACGCTAAATTCGCAATTTCTTTATGTCTAAGAATGTGTCCTACCAATCTATCCCTTCTTTTAGTCAAGGTATGCCAGAAATTTCTTTTCTCCCCAATTCTGTTCAGTACCTCCTCATTTGTTACGCGATCCACCCACCTAATCTTCAGCATTCTTCTGTAGCACCATATTTCAAAAGCCTCAATCCTCTTCCTGTCCGCACTGTTTATCGTCCATGTCTTACTCCCATACAAGGCAACACTCCATACAAATGCCTTCAGAAAGGACTTCCTTAGACTTAAATCAATATTCGATGTTAACAAATTTCTCTTTTTCAAGAACGCTTTTCTACCCATTGCCATTCTGCATTTTATATCCTCTGTACTGCGACCATCATTTGTTATTTTACTGCCCAAGTAACAAAACTAATCTACCTCCTTTATTGCTTCGTTTCCCAATCTAATTCCTTCGGCATCACCTGATTTTCTTACACTGCATTCCGTTACCCTAGTTTTACACTTGTTAATCTTCATCTTATATGCACCTTTCAGCACACTGTCCATTCCATTCAATTGCTCTTCCAGGTCCTTTGCTGTATCTGACAGAATTACTATGTCATCGGCAAAACGCAATGTTTTTAATTCTTCCCCCTGAACTTTAATTCCTTCTCCAAATTTCTCCTTGCTTTCCTTTATAGCTTGCTCAATGTACAAATTGAATAACAATGGAGAACGACTACGCCCCGTCTCACTCCCTTTCCAACCACTGCATCCCTTTCATGCCTTTTAACTCTGACAACCGCTGTCTGGTTTTTATACAAGTTGTAAATAACCTTACGCTCCCTATATTTTACTCCTGCTTGCTTTAGAACTTGAAAGAGTTTATTCCAATCAACATTGTCAAAAGCCTTCTCCAAATCTACAAAAACTATAAATGTAGGTTTGCCTTTTCTTAATCTATCTTCTAGGATAAGCCGTAAAGTGAGTATTGCCTCAAACTGATCTTCCCCGAGGTCGGCTTCTGCCAGCTTTTCCATCCTTCTGTATATAATTCGTGTTAATATTTTGCAACCATGACTTATTAAACTGATGGTTCTGTAGTTTTCACACCTGTCTGCACCTGCTTTCTTTGGTATCGGGATTATAACATTTTTCTTAAAGTCTGAGGGTACTTCGCCTGTCTCATACAACTTACAAACCAGGTGAAACAGGTTTGTCATGGCTGGTTCTCCCAGAGACTTCAGTAGCTCTGAGGGAATATCATCTACTCTAGGGGCCTTGTTTCGACTTAGGTCTTTCAGTGCTCTGTCAAATTCATCTCTCAGTACAGTATCTCCTATTTCATCTTCATCTACATCCTCTTCCCTTCCTACAATATTGTCTCGAAGTTCATTTCCTTTGTAGAGCCCCTCTATATACTCTTTCCACCTTTCAGCTTTCCCTTCTTTGCTGAGAACTAGTGCGTCCTATTTTGGAGCATTGTTTCGCATTGTGAGATCCCCACCAAGTGGGACAGACGGAAGATTTCGAGAAAGTACAGAGACGGGCAGCTCGTTTTGTATTATCGCGATATTTGGGAGAGAGTATCACGGAAATGATGCAAGAGTCAGGGTGGAAATCAATAAAAGAAAGGCGTTATACCTGGCGTCATATGTGAAGGCGCTTCCGCGCATAGAGGCTGAGCGATAGGGAAAGTGTGGAGGGGAGACCGAACGACAACAGTTGCGCCTGCGGAAGAAGCATTGCGTCTACAAAATGAACATTAGTTGCTGCCAGTGCGGTAATGGAGGGGGATGCGCAGAATGGCAGAAAACTGGGCCGCCTTCGTAGCTGACGCAGACTATAGTCGTTGCGACGAGATCTGTTTACGAAATTTCTTCCAAGTTTCTCTTCCGAAAGCGAAAAGATTTTAATAGCACCCACCTACATAGAAAGACATGATAATTAAAATAAAATAAGCGGAACTAGATCGAAAATGGAAATATTTAGGTGTTCCTTTTTCCCCGAACTATTAGAGAATGGAACTGTAGAGAAACATTATAATATCGGTTCGATGAACCCCCTGCCACGCACTTCATTATGATTTGAAGGGTATCTATGTAGATGTTGAACAATTGTTGCACCTGTAGCCAATAATGATATTCATCTAACTATTTTGTCCTTTTTTTTTTCAAAAATTACGGAAATTTACTTTCCGGATACGTCTTGTATGTTAAACTAAAGTCGTAACTAACGTCGGATTTCCACTGCTGACCATTAAAATTGCTACACCACGAGGATGACGTGCTACAGACGTGAAATTTAACCGACAGACAGGAGATGCTGTGATATGCAAAAGATTAGCTTTTCAGACCATTCACTCAAGGTTGGCGCCGGTGGTGACACCTAATACGTGGTGACATGAGGAAAGTTTCCAACCGATCTCTCATACACAAACAGCAGTTGATCGGCGTTGCCTGGTGAAATGTTATTGTGATGCCTCGTGTAAGGAGGAGAAATGCGTACCATCACGTTTTCGACTTTGATAAAGGTCGGTTTGTTGCCTATCGCGAATGCGGTTTTTCCTATAGCGACATTGCTGATCGCGTTGGTCGCGATCCAATGAGTGTTAGCAGAATATGGAATCGGTGGGTTGGAGGGCAATACGAAACGCCGTGCTGGATCCCAACGGCCTCATATCACTAGCAGTCGAGATGACAGGCATCTTATCCGCATGGCTGTAATGGATCGTGCAACTACGTCTCGATCCCTCAGTCAACATAAGGGGACGTTTGCGAGAAAACAACAATCTGCATGAACATTTCGACGACGTTTGCAGCAGCATGGACTATCAGCTCGGAGACCATGACTGCGGGTATCCTTGACGCTGCATCACGGACAGGAGCGCCTACGATGGTGTACACAACGACGACTCTGGGTGCACGAATGGCAAAACGTCATTATTTCGGATGAATCCAGGTTCTATTTACAGCATCATGATGGCCGCATCCGTGTTTGGCGACATCGCGGTGAACGCACATTGGAAGCGTGTATTCGTCATCGCCATACTGGCGTATGACCCCTCGTGATGGTGTGGGGTGCCATTGGTTACACGTCTCGATCACCTCTTGTTCGCATTGACGGCACTTTGAACAGTGGCTGTTACGCTTCAGATATCTTACGACCCGTGTCCTTACCCTTCATTCGATCCCTGCGAAACACTACATTTCAGGAGGATATTGCACAGCGTGTAGAAGTCTTGAGACTGGCCATCTAACGCCAGACCTCAAGGAACATACTATCCGCTAAATTTAGAATACACCATGAGCAGATACTCAAGTGAACTACCGCACAATATGCAGACACCTCTAGTGTTCAGGCTACTGAATAGTATCCACAAGAATGGAAAATAAACTTGGGGGTTTGTTGGATTGTTAATTTCGCTTCAGGATAGGTAAAGACGCTAGAGAAACAGATCTCATGTTGATCTGTGGAAAAATTAAGACACGTTCACGGGATTTTTCGCGCTATACGTAGCATGCGACAATGTAGTATGGATCAAGACGTTGTAGGTCGTGAGAAATATAGGTGCAATCTATAAGAAAACAAGGGAAATAAATACAAAAGTGAACAATGAGATTGGTAGATATGGAACAAACTGCTCGGCTTAAATAGCGTGTAAGACGAGAGTCCAATCTTTGACTCGTTCTGTTGAATCTATACATCCAAGAAGCAGTGACGTAAATCAGTGAGTTTCAATGACAGTAAGAGAGACAGAATTTCAGTGATAAGCTTTGTTTACGATTATTACTTTTAATAGTGACGGTAAAGATTAATTACAGTACTTGTTGAATGGAATGAACCCTCTAATATGTACAGACTATGACTGAGAGTAATGTGGAAGACAAGCAAAGGTGATGAGAGGTAGTAGAAATAAAAGTAGTGCAGAATAAAACATCAGTATTGATGGTTACGAAACAGACCTATAAAAGCAATCAAGAAATAAAAGTAGCATAAGACAACTTGGAATCGGTAACATACTAGTATGTAACATACTTCATTTGAGGAAGGCATTTTTGACACTGTAAATGTAAGTAGAGTACTGTATGGCAGTGAACCATTAACGGAAGGAAGAACGGAATAAAGCAGAATTCTATCGTCTGAGATATACTGCGGCAGAACGAAATTTAGATACAGGATAAGAAGCTCTCCTGTAGATCGACAGAGAGAGGATCATATGTAAAATTCTGTGAAGACAGGGGACAGGATGACACGATATGCGTTAATACTTCATGGAATAACCTCCATTGTAATGGAGTGATCTGTAAAGACTAAACATTTTATGGGAAGATTCTACTACATCTAGCCAATGGCTGAACCTAGTACACAATTTCGACTCTTAAGAAAAGAGGTATTCGTTGTGACAACATCAAACCAGTCATAAGAATAATGGCTAAACAATCTCTAAGAACTGCAATAATCCTTTCTCAGTAGCGGAAACAGACAAATGTTACATATATAGTTTGTGTTTGTTGTGTTGGGATAATAACTGAGAAACTGTTATAGATTGTATGGATTAGAGCAACAATAATTATTTTCGTCTCATTGTTGTGATTGCCAATCAATAGGGCCTTAAATACTATTCAACACTATGTAAGAAAAGGAATTTCTATCATTTTTACTGTTCTTTAATGTGGTCCACTTCAAACTGTCTCATGTACTCATGACGAGGTCAAACCAATGCACTCAAGAGAAATTGACATACTCTCCGAAATTGTGCAAATATACATTGATTTCCTACTATGTTTTTTGTTTCACTTATTTTTGTTTCCTATTAACTCGGCTTTCTTAATTAAATATTAATGAAATATACTAGGAAATGTTATTCAAATTGATGGTACCTGCAAGAAGAGTCAACTATTTCTTACATGTGTATCAGGCCCCTCTTTCTGGTTTGAGAGTTACATGTTTAATTCGTATCGCACAATTTCACTTCGGTATCTATGTAATCAAGAATTAAGTATTTGAAGATTGTAATATTTTTCATCTGAATACTGCACAGTCTATAGTATTCTTCTACTAATTCTATTAACAAGCAGTGTATATGTTTATATAGTCTTGCAGTAATCATGTTTTGCGTGAATATTCAGTATGAGGTTATAGTTATAACGCGACTAAACGAGATAATTGTATTTTAATTACATAAAGTTAATATCTCTTTTACTTAAGTACACAGCAATTGTAGATTTTGATTGAAGCTTGTTGCTGTGCACTGTGTCACTTCCTTATCATGACTGAATTGCCCGTGTTTCCTGTATCCTTATCCATTTTTTGCTTTTAGCTTTTATATCCCATTCTTATGTCGCAATCCAAATTCGGCTAAAAATCTACCTAGACTCTTTTTCATTGAAACTTCCTGGCAGATTAAAATTGTGTGCCGGAACCGGGACTCGAACCTGGGACCTTTGCCTTTCGCGGGCAAGCGCACTACCGACTGTGCTATCCCGACACGACTCACGATGCCGCCTCACAACTTTACTTCTGCCAGTACCTCGCCTCCTACATTCCAAACTTCACAGAAGCTCTCCTGCAAACACGCAAGACTAGCACTCCTGGAAGAAAGGATATGGTGGAGACATGGCTTAGCCACAGCCTAAGGGATGTTTCCAGAATGAAACTTCACTCTGCAGCGGAGTGTGCGCTGATATGAAACTTCCTGGCAGATTAAAATTGTGTGCCGGAACCGGGACTCGAACCTGGGACCTTTGCCTTTCGCGGGCAAGCACACTACCGACTGTGCTATCCCGACACGACTCACGATGCCGCCTCACAACTTTACTTCTGCCAGTACCTCGCCTCCTACTTTCCAAACTTCACAGAAGCTCTCCTGCAAACACGCAAGACCAGCACTCCTGGAGGAAAATTTCTGGTGGAGACATGGCTTAGGCACAGCCTAAGGGATGTTTCCAGAATGAAACTTCACTCTGCAGCGGAGTGTGCGCTGATATGAAACTTCCTGGCAGATTAAAATTGTGTGCCGGAACCGGGACTCGAACCTGGGACCTTTGCCTTTCGCGGGCAAGCGCACTACCGACTGTGCTATCCCGACACGACTCACGATGCCGCCTCACAACTTTACTTCTGCCAGTACCTCGCCTCCTACTTTCCAAACTTCACAGAAGCTCTCCTGCAAACACGCAAGACTAGCACTCCTGGAAGAAAGGATATGGTGGAGACATGGCTTAGCCACAGCCTAAGGGATGTTTCCAGAATGAAACTTCACTCTGCAGCGGAGTGTGCGCTGATATGAAACTTCCTGGCAGATTAAAATTGTGTGCCGGAACCGGGACTCGAACCTGGGGCCATGTCTCCACCATATCCTTTCTTCCAGGAGTGCTAGTCTTGCGTGTTTGCAGGAGAGCTTCTGTGAAGTTTGGAAAGTAGGAGGCGAGGTACTGACAGAAGTAAAGTTGTGAGGCGGCATCGTGAGTCGTGTCGGGATAGCACAGTCGGTAGTGCGCTTGCCCGCGAAAGGCAAAGGTCCCAGGTTCGAGTCCCGGTTCCGGCACACAATTTTAATCTGCCAGGAAGTTTCATATCAGCGCACACTCCGCTGCAGAGTGAAGTTTCATTCTGGAAACATCCCTTAGGCTGTGGCTAAGCCATGTCTCCACCATATCCTTTCTTCCAGGAGTGCTAGTCTTGCGTGTTTGCAGGAGAGCTTCTGTGAAGTTTGGAAAGTAGGAGGCGAGGTACTGGCAGAAGTAAAGTTGTGAGGCGGCATCGTGAGTCGTGTCGGGATAGCACAGTCGGTAGTGCGCTTGCCCGCGAAAGGCAAAGGTCCCAGGTTCGAGTCCCGGTTCCGGCACACAATTTTAATCTGCCAGGAAGTTTCATATCAGCGCACACTCCGCTGCAGAGTGAAGTTTCATTCTCTTTTTCATTTTTAGTGGTAGTTATCGTCTTGGATCACATGATAAATTTTAAGAGGGTCACAGTGATTATGGTTGTTGCTTTCTTTTCATGTAAGGAATAGATATAAAAAACATCAATTAATTCCATTATTTTGAAATATCTTCAACCACTTAGCAGTCGCACTGTCAATGTTCAATGAAAAACGAGAAAAAAATTGGTTTAAATTATTTATAATACAGTCACTTCTCATAACGTTCTATATCATTATGAAATAAATTTAAAACGACGGCAGTAATACTAGTAATTCTTTTCGGTTATCTAAATAACGAAGTTTTAATGAAGCAACATTGGCTCTTCGACAGTTAATACGTTTAGTGAAACGTTTTTAACGCTTCGAATATAGGTAATTCTTTAAGCATTATCTGACAGTTTTTAACGATACTACCTCCAAGTATTCTACGCATCCATACGATAATATAGTGCCATAGAGACCTATTTTATAGTGTATGTCAGTTCCCAAAGCAACTGTGATGGATAGCTGACAAATCACCTTATCACTTGAAATGAAAGAAAGTTAAGAGATGCAACGAAGTGAGTCTTCTTCTTTTCCTGTCAAAAAAAGGCAACTGAATAACAACAAACCCATCTTGTTAACAGTTTCACAGTAAATTTCAGAACTAATATGCTGAATTATTTTTGAATCTAGACAGTGGATACCCATATTTTATAATAGGAATCCAAAATAATATTTTTCGTTGTTGGTTTTTTCGTTCAGGCAGTAAGTCTAAAACAAATTATGCAATAATTGTGCATCAATTATTGCGTTTTTTCGGACTAGGTTCTTCATGGAAAATATTTTGTTGACTCGAAAAAGCAATAACTAGTATTAGCGAATGAATGTAAACGTAAATTGTTCTCGGATTAATAAATTAGCATTTCTTTTCATCAGCATGTGATCTGTCTATTAATATCTACGCTTCTGTGACAAAAATTTGAGTTTGATTTACTCCACCATTCTGTGCAACGAAACATTTTCCAACGTACACTACCATCTGTATTGACTATTGTTGCTGGAAAATACCATCATGACGATAACAGAAAGAAAAATGCTCGTATCACAGCACAAAAAAGCGAATATCAGCTGCCCACGGTGAAAGATGAAAAAGAGGAGAAATAGCTTGTGTTTCCTGCCAGCATCATACAGACTGAAAAAAATTTGACGTATACGTGTTTCTTTTTCTATGGGTTCACTCTAAATCCCCAGCGCAGTGAAGTCTGGACGGGAGAGGGGAGGGTGGTGGCGTGTGGTGCAGTTTTTGTCGAGGGGGTGGAAGGTTACATTCCTAACACCACACATCCTAAACTTCAGAGACATATAGCGTGGCGTTGCACGATATTTCAACTGCGTACTGCATGACATTCGGCCATGTTTCATGTTGTACGACATGACAGCAAATGTAATTATAATTGACACAGTTATAGCAATACTTAGAAAGAGGTACTATATGTCTCGACATTACGTATTAGGTGAAACGAAACACCGCATTAAACATTAACTACGTTGAATACATTGTGTTAGATTATTACACATTAACATATGTCATGGGACAATAAATGGTATGATGTCACGACTTGCATCACAACACAAAGTGTGATGACGTAGAAAGAGTCACATGATATGACATATTACAATTAGGGATTACAATCCAGCAAGGAGGGATCCAGTAAGGGATTCAGCAATCCAGCGGGATCCAGCATAATTTTAGGAACGGCGGGATCCCGCAACATCTTGCATATTCGTAAGCGGATATGTACACGTTAAATGGCACAAATTCTTTCAAATTCGTCGCCTTAAATTCAGTATGCAGTGCGTTGTCTTAAATTCGCAACGCGATGCAAGTTGACGTTGTCGTTCAGTCGTTTTTCTTACTTTGAATTGCGTGCAGATGCATACAATGTGTGAACTGAATGATGGCAGTTAAGAGGTGGGACAGATTGAGCAGGTTTTACAGTCCAGAAGATTGCATTAAGAAGGCTCTAATCGGCGTAGCATCCGACATAAAATTTACAAAGGATGGTAGAAAATGAAAAATGCCATGACACCTTGCAGCCATTGGGCGTCGAAACACTGTACAGAAGATAGTCTACCCTAATAACCGCAGTGACAGCATTTCGATTTATTTTAGAGAATCTGGAGAAGGAAGACACAGTTTTAAGCAATGAGCTATCCGAGACACTACGTGCACTAGTGAAAGAAAGGCGTTGTTGCTACGTTGATTTATTTGAAGCATAAAAAAAAAAAATAAAAAAAAAATAAAAAAAAAATTAACCAAGAATTTAACACGCCCAACACTACATTTTTAATGCCGAAAAAGTATAAGCTATAACAAGAAATGAAAAAATTTTACGACGAGTCATTATACATTGAAAATGTACAACCTGGAGATGATACAGACGTAGAAAACAGTCTCTGGAAAATAATGTAGCATTACAAGAGAAATGCCGGCCGCGATGGCCGGGGGGAATGCGGCGTGCCAGTCACGGTCTGCACGGCCACTACGGTCGGGGGTTCTAATCCCCCTCTGGCATGGATGTTTGTGCCGTCTTTAGTATTAGCTAGTTCATAAGTAGTTTGCAAGTTTAGGGACTGATGACCCCGTAGTAGTCCCATAAGCTCTACTAACATTTGAGCAAGATGAATTACAAATGCAGCTGAAACAATACAATGAAGATTACACTAATTAGATCAAAACTGGAACGGAGAAAGACTACGAAATAATATTTAAAAAAGAAATGTCAGCATTTGCAAGCTATGGAGTAAAGGAAATTGGAGAGGAAGCGTCTCTATCACTATGCCAATGGCAATCCTGTACGAATTATACAGATAACGAAAGTATTTCACTTTGTTGCATGACTATTTATTAACCATCAATTTGATTTTCTCCCGGCCGGCGCCTAGTAAATTCTAGAGCGCCGGTCTCTGTCTCTCGCAAATCCTCAAGGTCAAGCGGTAGAGCGCAGTATTGCGCGTGCGCAACTCATGCGCATTTAATTAAATGAAGTTCACCCTCATCTTCTTTCCTTATCTTTAGCCGCTGGCTACTTATGTAGTTCTATAAGAAGTAGAACGGGAGATAAAACTATAGATGTGATTTGTTTTTAAGATCGTAATTCCAAAACAGGATGTAACTACCTATTTTATATATATATATATATATATATATATATATATATATATATATAACCTTTTTTACTGTTGATTTCAGTAAGAAAATTTAGACAATTAGTTAAACAAAATTTATGTGATACTGTAAATCCCTCAATGATCCCAAGTTTTGCGATTTTTAATAAATATTTTATTACAACAGAGGGTAATTATTGACTATAAAAGAAACCATTGCGGGATCTCGCTGGATTGAAGGCAATCCAGCAAAAATCGCGCAGGACTGAAAACAGTAATGGATTGGAATACCTAGTTACAAAGCAGGGCATTAGGCGCCAAATCTTAAAAGCAACTTGTAATAAAATTTTGCCTCATGTGACAAGGATTTCATGGGGCAGAATTTAAATTACGACATGTGTAATTATAAAGGGATGTAAATAAGAGCGAATATAAAACTTTGTGGCAGCTTGAAACTGTGTGAAAGACCTAAATCGGAATCAAGGATCTTTGCCTTTCGCGGGAACGTTCTCTACATACTGAACTACCTGTGCACGCTTCACGGTCCATCCTCAGTTCCATCAGTACCTGCAGTTCAGTTCCTCTGTGAGGTACTTGAACAGCGCCGCATACTTCCCTGCAATGTGAAATTTTTATTCTTGAAATGTCCCCTAGGTTCTATATCAGAAATCTCTCCTTAATTGCCTTTCTTAAGAGAGTGGTAGTCGTGCAAGTTTGGCGTGAGATTTTGGCGAAATTTCGAGCGAAGTGACGCAGTGGTAACATACTACCTCGCATTCTGAAAGACGGTGGTTCAAATCCACCTAGGCCATCGAGACTGACAATGACATGTATTTATAGTTCTTTTCAGAGAGATGTTCCGAAATCGAAATGCCCTTACAGTGCCACTACTCTGTTAAAATCATTAAAATTAGTCAATTACGAGAACTTAGTAGAAATCTTGTTTCAGTTTTTATTTGCGCCTTCGCAGAGCAACTCTGCATTAAGTCGGGGAATCTTTGTCTATGGCAAAAGTGGGCCATTTAAGCATTCAAAGAGAAACAGTGGCAGCCTATTGAAGAAGCTGACCCATCGATAGCAACCTTATCACAATGAACTGTAAAAGAAAAGTGAACGACACTAATGAAAATAATAGACGGTTGTCATTATATATTTTTATCTCATATTTTCCGCAAAAGTGTTTGATAACACTTTTTTAGTACTATCAGTGCGAATTTATCCATTCTGCTACGAAATATGTACCAACGTATTTCCATGACCCAAATATGAATTAATATGAAACTTCCCTAAATCACTTCAGGCAAATGCCGGGATGGATCCTTTAAAAGGCCACGGCCTGATTCCTTCCCCATTCCTACCCAAACATTTGAATGCGGAGCTGCCAGACAGTCCACTGAACGTTAAACCCTTTTTACTTTTTTCCGCAGTGAAATATGGAAGGTAGGAAACAATTTACAGGCGGATGTAAAGCTGTGAGGCGTTCCCAGCTAACACAGTCGGTAGAGCGTTTATCCACGAAAGAAAAAGATCCTCGGTTCGCATTCCTATCTGGTACCCAATTTTAACATACCAGGAATTTCATGTAAGCGCACTTTCCACTGCGACGTGAGAAATTGAGATTTTCACCACTCAGACTTCCCTTAATTACGCGGAGCTCGCTTTAATCCGAAATTTGCTAATAGCGCGATATTGAAAAATGTTCCAAAAAACTTTTATTTAGTATGATATTGTCACTCTGCAGCACAGTTTTTGCTGATATGAATCATCCAGGCTGATTATGTGCGGCAATCTGGATTCGAAACTGGTATTTTTGCCTTTTGCGAGCACGCGTTTACCAGACTGAGCTATAGGGACGTCACGGTGCGTCCTCACAGTTTCACTTCTGCCAGAACCTCGCCTCCTCCTTTCCAGACTTCACAGAAGTTCTCCTGCGAACCTTGCAGGACTTTCTGGAAGAAAGGGTATCGTGGAGAAGTAGTGGAGACGTGACGACTGCATACCCTAGGCTGTGGCTAAGCCATGTCACCACAATATTCTTTCTTCCAGGAGTGCTAGTCCAGCAAGGTTTGCAGGACAAATTCTGTGAAGTTTGGAAAGGAGGAGACGAGGTACTCGCGAAATTAAAGCTGTGAGGACGAACCATGAAGCAAGCCGGCATAGCTCAGTTGGTAGAGCGCTTTCCTGCAAAACGCACAGCTCCCAGATTAGTATCCCGGGTCCAACATGCACTTTTAACCCAGCAGGAGGTTTCGTATTAATTGATATTTTGGTCATGGAATAACGTTGCTACCTAGTTCGTAGCAGAATGGATAAATTCGCACTGATAGTACTAAAAAAAAGTTGTGAACTATGTCGTTTGTTGAAAATTAATGTACATATATTTTTAGGACAGCAATTAATTATCTTGGATCGCCACCATACTTCTCCAAAATATGGAAAATTAAAATGTTACTGATCAGCTGTGACGTGATAATAGATATTTTCAAACACATAATAAATATTCTTACTCTATTGCAATGTATCAGTGGTACCACAAAAAAAAAAAAAAAAAAAATAAAATAAAAATAAAAATAAAGAAATAAAAATGTACTTGAAAAATTAGCCACGGTGGAGTAGCCGAGCGGTCTAAAGCGTGTCGCTGCGGAGCTCGCGGTTGCTCGCCGTGGAGGTTCGAGTCCTCCCTGGGGCATGGGTGTCTGTGTTTGTTCTTAGGTTAGTTTACCTAGGTTTAAGTAGTTTGTAGGCTACGGACTGATGACCACGCAGTTTGGTCCGATAGATTTACGAACATTTGAACATTTTGAATTTGAAAAATTATAGGTACGCTGTGGAATTTAACTATTCTATTTCCCCTCCAAAATAGTGAAGAAGGAATGTTCTTAAATGAAAGACGATCTGCTCAAAATCAATTTATTATAAACATGAAAAATTCTATCTCGACACAAAATTAATAAATTAGACGACATTTCCTATCATGTAACACAGATAATGGTATTCAAACAATCTTTTACAAATGTTAAAATATTGAGACACAAAAATGACTGGCTGAGTCAAAGGTCGGAGATTTTGCAAAACAGAATGGTATTAAATTGGCTACACAAGGGCTTGAAATTATCGTTAGCCCTAAGCTCCCCAGAGTAAATAGGCAGATCTCAAAAGAATGAAATAAGGGACAGAATTCAACAAGTCTGATTCATATAACCCACCAGCAAGTGCGTCACCTTACCCACACAGATGATTATTGACGGCAGCGTCTCAGGCTCGGAGGCAGCAGGTGGTAGGACCGTAATTGCTGCGACCTGTTAAGCAGGATCGACATGTAACTTAACACAGCGCACTAGCGTCGGCATCGCTAGGCAGTTGCTGTGCGATTCTATCACGGTAGCAGACTAATCAATATTTTGCATAGGTGACACAAAGGCCACTTGATACAAATCGATCACTCACTTGCGTAATAAGATCTGTAAAAACAGTGCCCGATTCGCAAAGGCGTGAATTCTCAAATAGAGACTTCTAGCAAATCTAAAACTAAACTGGTTGCTCAAAGCGTAACCAACGGACAATGTAACGTCCTTAAACTCAAGTTCTACAAGGTCCGAATCTTCGGAATCAAACACAAGTCTAACCAGAGGACCGTTTACGACGAAGTCCGCTCCGCGAATCTAAACTTAGGTCCGTACACTTTGGACGCTCAAACATGATTCCCCGTACCTCATTGCGCTCTGCCACAGCTCACGGCAAGTGATAGGCGGCCACACCCACACGCAAAAGACGCACCAATCTCTACTAACAGCTAATACTCAAACCAATCGGATGGCGTAGCGCGGTTGACAAATTGTTTAGCTGTCATACTAAAATAATTTGCCAAATCAGGACGCGTTCTCTGCGGCTGACAAGAGGCTCCGCCCACGTCACCAAAGCTTCCCACGGATCTCACCGTTCCCAGGGTGAGTGCCCTGCAAGGAATTTCAGCCTGTTCATAGCTACGGTAACACGACCTATAAATGTTGACGTTGTGCTATATATACAGCCGCTGGAGCCAAACCATTGGGGTGCCAGACGAGTAGAAAGCTTTCCTCTCAACCTAACCATTCGTCACACTAACTATGTTCAAACTCTGCTGCCTTGAAGGAAGTTTTTTAGATAACGCCCAAGGACAATATGTCTCCATAAACAGCCCTGGGCCCAGAGCACTCTGCTATTTTTTGTATCCAGCAAATTCCTCTCTTGCGGAACGGCCGAATGACTCAAAAGGCAGTCCCCCGCTATCGCCCACCGTAAACCGCGGTTGTGTAAAGCGTCCCATTCTGCCAGGTAAGATTGTCAGACCCTCGGCGGCCGGGGCTACTTCGCCCGCCGGACGTAGCGTCGGCGCCGAGCAGGTCAAGCCAGCCCCTCTCGTCCTTCTCCGAAGGCGAGAGAAAGGAGGTGGGGGGGGGGGAGACCTCAAAGAGCTTCTCTGCTCAGCGTGGCCTCACCGTACCCAATATGGAAAACCACTTCTTAGCAGCCAAGCTGTGCCAATAAACATTAAAATCCCGAAATTTTATATAAATGTACTACAATCCCAGAAACCCATCACAGACATAAAAATAAAGAATGATCTACAGAGAAAAATGTTACATACTTAAATAATTAGCGTGAAGAGAAAGATACAGTATCACAAGGTTAGTATGAAAAATAGACTAATTTCAGCCCCCATCTCACAAAGTGTTATCAAAACACTTTTGCGGAAAATATGAGATAAGAATTTGTAACGACAACCTTTTATTATTTTCATTAGTGTCGTTCACCTTTCTTTTACAGTTCATTTAGATAAGGTTGCTATCAATGGGTCGGCTTCTTCAATAGGCTGCCTCTATTTCACCTTGAATGCTGAAAAAGGCCCTCTTTTTCCATAGCCAAAGATTCCCTGACTTAGTGCACAGTTGCTCTGCGAAGGCACAAATCAAACTGAAACAATGATTTTAACAGAGTAGTGGCACTGTAAGGGCATTTCTATTTCGAAACCTGTGTCTGAAAAGAACAAAAAATGCATGTCATTGTATACTGTTCATAATAAAAATCTACTTATTGCGTACGGAAACTAAGTCTTGTATAGTTGTGTAATGCGTAAAGTCTTGAATAATGTGCTTCGAATTTTGTCTACTCTTACACCGAAGTAGGCAACGATAAATAAAAGAATAAGTAATGGAATTCTGTTTTGTTTCCCAGTAATTATATGTATTATTTTCCTTTGGAGACCACATTTTTATTTTACTCGCTTCGGTTTAGAATACACACTCTTTGACTGCACATACCAACCGAAAAAAATTAACTACGCCTTGTAGTACACAATATGGAAATCAATTGACTCGGTTAAACCGATGATTCTTGGTTTTACTCTTTACTAATCGTCAACAATAATTTCTCAGATACCAACCACGAATGCAAACAGAAATGAAATAATTTAGATCTCACCTATCCCTGCATTTTCCATGGTATTCATTTTCTTGCTACGTCGTTTCTTCAACGAAATATTTACACTGAATATCAAATATCCATCGCAATATCTGAAGATTTCATTACAATTTCTCAGTAGCTGTCTTATTATTAAGACTGTATTATTTACCAAAGACGGCGTACGATTTGTTATGTACAACAATCCTTTTGGTTTGATTGCTTTGAGACTGGTTGGATGAAGTGCACATACCAAATCCATCATACTATTCAACAACATAAATAAACTATCATTCTCAGCACAGTTTTATAGGATTTGACACCAACTATGAATGCAAACGCTAATAAAGTCATATAATTATATCACCATTCAATGCATTTTTCTTCGCATTTATCTCCTAGCTCATACGTCAAGAATAGGATGTTACACAGGCCCATGCCAAGAGTAAATTAAGTCTTCCATCTGGATGAAAATTATGTGTAATCCTGGATGTGTTTGTAATGGATTAGCTCTAAACTTTCAGCACATACTGCACGCAGTAAAATAGTCAAGAAGAGAGGATAACAGTGAGTCGAGAATCTGAAAAAGCAATGATCATGAATACAGCTTACTTTTGTTGTAGTTTCTTTATTTTATTTTACTTTTTGGAGAAAATACTACAAGACATTAAGTGTAGAAACATTCAGAAAACATTCTCCGTCCTATTCCAGTCACGTATTGTCGGCGTGGGAACGTTTCAAAAGACTATATCTCTTAAACGACATGCACTAGAATCCAGCAACAAACACTACAGATATTCTAGTGCACCCTACTTTTAGTTTCTTGATGGCTATAGGCACTGATACATTTAAAAAGCTGTATGTTTGCATAAAAATACACTTTCTAAGTAATATTACAATCTGTTTGTTGGCTAAATAGACGAGCCCCTGACTACCAATCCATTCTGTGAAAACCGCACATCAATCGCACTTTCCGTTGCAAGTGTTAGGTGATTCACCCTGTATATTGTGAACAGCAACGGACCCACGACACTCCTCTGTGTCACACCTGACATATTACTTCGGAGGCCTTCTCTCAAATGTTCAAATGTTTGTATAGCTTATGGGACTTAACTACGGAGTCATCAGTCCCTAAACTTACAAACTACTTATGAACAAACTAATACTAAGGACGGCACAAATATCCATGCCCGAGGGGGGATTCAAACCCCCGACCGTAGTGGCCGTGCAGACCGTGACTGGAGCGCCTCGGTCCCCTCGGCCACCGCGGCCGGCGAAGCCTTCTCTCCAGTAAGAATAGCATGCTGCTAAAAATATTCAATTGTTTTTGTCAAGCTTAAGGGTCTTAACTGCGGGGTCATCAGTCCCTAAAGTTACAAACTACATATGAACTACCTGATACTAAAGACGTTACAAACATCCATGCCCAAAGGGGGATTCGAATCCCCGACGGGGAACGACCTCGCGCATAGTAGCATTGCTCCTCAATGCGCTAGCCGCTCTGCCGCTGTTGACATGCTGCAATCTGTTGTCTAGTAACTCCTTAAGCCGATCACACAATCGGTCTGACACGGATGGAATTAGATTATGTAGCGAAACAATAAAGCTGGTATGTGAGTTTTGTTACTTGGGTTGTAAAATAATATATGATGGTTGCAGTACAGACGATATAAAATGGGAAGAAAAGCGTTTTTCAGAAAAAGAATTTTGTTAACATCGAATATTAATGTAAGCATAACGAAGTCCTTTGTGTTGATTGTTAATTAGTATGGTAATGAAACATGGACATTAACCAGTGTGGACAAAAATAGGATAGAGTCTTTTCAAATGTGGTGCAACAGAAAACTGCTGAAGATTAGGTGGGTGGATCGCGTAACTAATGAGGAGCTACTGAACAGAACTGGGGAGAAAAGGAATTTCTGGCACACCTTGGCTTAAACAAGCTACCGATTGATAGGACACATTCTTAAACATCAAGGAATCTTGAATTTACCTTTGGAGGGAAGTGTGTGAGGTAAAAATGGGAAACGGAGAGCAAGGGATGAATACAGTATGCAGATTCAGAAAGATGTGGGTTGCCGTTCTTATGAGGAAATAAAGAGGCTTGCTCAAACTATTAAACCAGTGTCCAGACTGCAGACCACATCAACAACATAGCTTAAGACTGAGGGGTTCCCTATTTAGAAATTGACTCAAATTCTACAGTTTATTAGTATCAATTAAAACATCGCGTTTTGACGGGCGACTGCCGTATACACCAGTCAATTAGCGTGAGGTACAGGAACCTCGGGGATCTTTTCTACATTCCTTTTCACTGGAACCGGACCTACTGGTAGCACGTGTTATGCTTCTCAAATTACCTGTACCATCTGTCGGCTATTGGTTCGACCCTGCTGTACGGAAGCGATTCTCAAATCTGAGTTTGATGGCTGTAAGTCACAAATATTAGGCGAGCAGTAGTCTTCAGCGAGGGAAGCAGATTCTGCCTGTATGTATGTGATGGACGTTAGCCTGTATGACGTATACCAGGTAGGCGCTGTATTGTAGAGTGCATTAGTCCAAAGCACACCAGCCCCACCTCATGCCTTTTGTTTGGAGTGGGACAAAACTACATTTTTTCGGCTATCTTTAGAGATTTTGGAGGGAACGCTTTACACTACTCAGTAAAGGAAGAACATCACCGATTCTCCTGCCATTCTTGCAAGAGTTTTCTTATCTGTTGTTCCATCGAGATACTATCTTAAAATAGCCTACAGCGTAAAATAAATAAAAAGTTATAAATCAGTGACTAATATTTAAACTTTCTATCATTTTCAAACTACATTCTTAGAATGGATGGGTAAAATTAATAGAACGTCTGTTACAAGTTATGGGTGTCAGGTTCTTCATAAAGGAAAACTAACATAAAAAATGTGAAATATGGAGTGAGGTAGGGGCGTGTTCATTCCCCCACTCGTGGATAGCGTGATGAGGAGGGTAATGGGAGAAAGAGTGTTCAATTGGGGACGCGAGAGACGATTGAAGATATCGATTTTGCCTCATAGCATAGCGGTACCGTGATATAAAAGACAAACTAAACAAGTTGGAGAAGGAAGCGAAATAGCTGTCCTCATGGTCAAGGCAAACAACAACAAAGGTATGACGATAAATCCTGATGTCGTGACAAGTCTGACAGGAAATGGGAAGGAAATTGAGAGAGTTGAGTCCTTCATCTATCTTGGAAGTACAGTTACAACGGATGGGGAAGCAGAGGAAGACGTATAAACCCGTGTCAGGAAGGCAAACGGTACATTTGTCCAGCTTTACCCCATGTGGAAAAATGGAAACATCTCCAGGAAGACTCTTCAACAACAATGTTAAATCGATTGTTTTATACAGCTATTAGACGTGGAACGTTACAAAACAGATAAAATATCGGCTGTAGAGGGTCATAAATTGATGTCTGCGTCGAATAAGAAACGTGAGGTGGCCGGACAAAATCTCAAATGAAGACTTTTGGACCATGACCAGTTAGCAGCTGATTGATATCCAGATGAAGAGAGGAAGTGGCGATGGATCGGGGACACTCTAAGGAAGCCGGATGGAGCTGTCGAGAGGGCGGCGCTGACTGGAACCCTCGAGGCACCAGAAAACAAGACAGATCAAAGACGAACTGGAGGAGCACGATCGAAAAAGATATCTGCCAGATTGATAAGACCTGGAGTGATGAGGATGGCCAAGAACCGTAATGTGTGGAGGATTTTCGTCAAGGCCCTATGCTGCACAGGGACAAACAGGAAATAAGTTAAGTAAGTCAAAGTAACATCACTTAAACCATTTCACAGTCATCCTATAAACTTAGAAATTGTTGGCAATATCGGATCCTGAAAGATTTGGTAACTGACAAGGAAAGTACTTGGGCCCGAAACAAAACAAAAACACATATACACCAAAGTCGTATGAGAGATAATGTAAAAATCCCTTATTTCACTAGTAATACTCCCGAATCTGCAAAACTCTGCAGTCGTCCGTTAGAGGCCTCTGCGTTTACAATGCCGCATTGCACTTTGACCTGTCGGTTCGCTACTAGGGACGGTGCAGTGTGCCTCCGAAGTTGCGTTTTGTGATGTTATTTGTGTGGTGAAGCGTCAGATGTGGCGGCGATTGGTAATCAATCCTGCTAATGTATTGCGATTAGTGGAGATGAAGTTAAGAAGAACCCTTCTTCGTGAAGATGGTATTAGTGTAGAAGATGAATCATTTGCATGCTTTCTCGTATCTATGGTACAGAAATATGACCATAAGTTAGATGTTGTTGTTACAAACTCATAATAATGATAATAGGGATGATAATGACGAACAACTTGTTGCAAGCGGTAGTGCTACGTTAAGTGCGGGAAGAGGCGATGGAAGCAGTGTCAGTGAATACCGAGAAAAAGGTTAAAGTTGCAACTATCATCACGGCTTTTGATGACAATTCGCTAGAGAACATGTACGATGATTATTACATAGGTTATAGTTAAGATAAACTGCATTACGTATGGCGTCTACAATTACATCTACAGTGATATCTAGAGCATGGTTGCAGAGCTTTGCAGAAAAACGACACCCACCAGCACATTGAGGTGTACGTAGAGATCCTGTAACCAAACGTTCATACAGATATGTTTGTTCGAGCCCATGTACTTTCCTTGTGAGATACAGGATTCATTAAACAACTTCAATACCATTGTAAAACGGTGTACATTTTGCTAACAACTTCAAATTTTTGAGAATAACTGTCCTAATGCTTTTAAATGCTGTAACTGGGCCGTACGGAAGGTACGAGTCCTTCGTCGGGCATGTGTGTGTGTGTGTGTGTGTGTGTGTGTGTGTGTGTGTGTGTTGTCTTTAGCGTAAGTTAGTTTAAGTAGTTTGTAAGCCTAGGGACTGATAACCATAGCAGTTTGGTCCTACCGGTTTACAAACATTTGAACATTTCATTTAACTGGCAAACTATTTTTACCCATCTATTCAAGACTCTCTTTCGAGAATCACAAAGTTCAAACATGTCACCATAATATAGATTTTAATTCCTTTTGTGCTACAGACCATTTTAAGAAATTTCACAATATTATTTTTGCAATGATTTTTTTACAGTTTATAAAATAATGCCTTCTCCTCCTCTGAGTATCTAGCAGTTGAGAAAGCGCAATTATGTAACAAACTTATATGAATTACTATTGATAATACAGTGCATAGTATATGCTTTCGATACTAGCATAATATGTATTCTACTGTACCTGAGATCTCATTTACCCTGTCACTTCAGGTCACCCGGTCAGACACCATTGTCATAGATAATGTTTACTACTGGCACGAAGTGCGTCCGTTTATCGGCAATGTAAACACATAAATGCCACAGCGGCACACCGCGGATAGTCCAGTAAAGACAACAGCTTCATTTACTTAGTATGCAGCACTTCGCAGGATCATAGAGGCATACAGCACTATGAGAGAACCTAGTTAGTCGCTTTACTTTCAGAATGTTATACAAAGCAATATATTGACGATCGGTTAGCTGTCACGCTGAGCTGTGTGTCTGAGGCGTGGAGAACGTAGAGAGAGACGGGAAGTTGGATCGACAGAGTTCCTACTGGTTGTCTTCGCTATTCTGGGTTGTTACTCGCAACAGTCTCCTCACAGAAGCCCTACTACAAATTTCTTTGACAGGACTACTCCCAGGCAACAAAGATTCGTTTTATAGACCAAACAATGTGTAGGGTGGGTTTCACTCCAGATTACAAATGAGAATATTTTCCCTGAAACAAAGGAACCTACGCAATCAAAGTTCATCGGCTGTAGCTCATTAACATTAGACCATTGCAGAATGACCAAATGTCATGTTTGCTTGACATATTAGGGTACGGTGGTGGAGATGTAATGTTCAGGGCCTTAATATTGATGAGACACCGCATCCATCTATTACCTACCTTTTCCCCGATACATCCACGTGATACTACAAACGATTGTAAAGCTCTAAAGACTTGGTGCTAACGTCATCCTAGTCGACAGCAATTGCAGAAGTGACCTCACACTAGCAATTTATCGGGATCTTCAAAGATGCAACATCAAACGATTGCAATGGCCAGGCAAATACTCAGTCAGAAATGCCATGGAAATTTCACGGCCTAAAGGTTGTCACTGCCTAACGTCCGATCTATCTTATAAATTTGGAACTGACTGCAGCTGCCTTGATGGAGTGTGACCGCTCGACTGTATATAATCTTCATGGTTTCATTCTCATTGAAAGAACACTTCCGTGTGCGCGGAGGACTTATTCACCATGATAAAAGTTTATCAGTGTGTATTAGACGACAAGAATGTGAAACGAAAAATGGAGAACATCACCGTGCTGTTCGAAACTTAAATGTACCATCAGGATATCAAATGAAGTGATCCGAATTTCGGATGACTTTCAACGTAACCTAAGTAAACGGTGCCATAAGTACCAGTTTGATACCAGACAGGGTTTCTACTAACGATCATGAGAATATTTCAGACATGATGCAAATAATTAGAAGTTAGCTTTGGGAGAAATGGGTACAAAACTAAGTAGAAATGTAAATGAAAAAAAAAAAAAAAAAAAAAAAAAAAAAAAAAAAAAAAAACAGATCAATAATGTTTAAACAGCTTCCATTCAAAATTCACTACAATTTGTATACTCATTTAAAGAAAAATTGAGGAACAAGGGATGATTAAGATCCTTGTGTCTTTTAAAATAAGCTGTTATCATTTTAAGGCATGACTGCACATCTGTGAACACACTTGTGTCTGGGAGGGAAGAGTAGCTGTATGGTTGCAACAAGTGTACAGGGAGAATTCAGAGTTGAAGTCGGAGAGAGAGAGACAGAGAGAGAGAGAGAGAGAGAGAGAGAGAGAGAGAGAGGTGGGGTGTGGGAGGGAGAAAGAGAAGAGGATGAGGTTGAACCTTTTAGTACGAAAAATGTTAGTAATAAATTAGAGACCAGTAGGTGTGGTTAAGTAAACATAATGTGTGTGCTTTAAGAAACATCAATGTGAAAAATACGTAGGAGGGCGAATAATAGTTTTATTTTTGTTATCGTGTGTTTTTCCGTCATGTGTTACTGTATTGTTTGTAGAAACTGTTATTACTGCAGGTTTTAACTGGAATATGATGAAATTCGCGGAGTACCAAAACATGTATTCTCTATTGTGCTTTTTAATATCATGAAAGCAACTCGTGGTCTCGTCAGTCAGTCTCATATTAGAAACATAAACGCAACGCAGTGGTGCTTGAATGTACGCATGTCAGATATAAGCGTAGTCATTAAAAACCTAGAAGTGTAAGTGAAAGAAGAAATGCGAAAGTGAAGACGGTGACTATAAATTTTTCAACTTGCACTTATTTTTTGTGATGTCAAAGGCACAGTGAAATGAAAGAAGCGACAAATAGAAAGCAAGTGTTCCAGATGACACTACCAGTGGAGCTGTCACCCGGTTTTCGGTCGTCACTGCCGCCTTTCAGAGAAAGTCCTTACTGCGACGGTGCTTTCACACCCTGGGTGCAAACTCTGCTGCAGATAAGGTGCTACACATTTAATTCTTGCAATTACACCATATAATTTTAAGGCATTATTGATATGAAACCATTATTTTCAACCTTTTTTTCCAAATGATAATGGTTACTTGTTAATCTTCTTAGATAAAGGTTTTTACGAAATAAAATGTTTACGTTAGAGCTGCTGAAATGTCGTTTGTTTATTAAATTGGTTCTTGTGTTAAAATTATTCTCCAATAATTTCTGATGAATTGTTATCAATAAGGAATTCATTTCTGGAGGTAACGCTAAAAGCTAAAACTGTAAGCCTCTAATGCCCCGACTGAAGTATCATGTGATTACAATTTTTATACATGTCTTAATAAAAGCAACCATATATCTAGATTTTTTTAAAAAAAATGGGTAAACAGCAAACTGCAGGATCAGAAGTGACGTCTGTTCTCTCGGAACAGACGCCACATGTATATATATAATATGCCGATGACGGGCAATGATCCTATCGTTAGTGGGGAGGGGTGGGCATAGTTTGAAGCCCTTACTCTTACGGGAATTAGTTCATAACTACGAGTTTGAGTACTGTGGGCAGGGTGAAGCTGGGAATTTGTATCTGACGGGAGGCGTGCTTAGGTAGTCCTTGCAGGTGCGGTGATCACTATGTCCCCAGTGGTGTAGGGGTCAGCGCAACTGCCTAGAAAGCAGGAGACCCGGGTTCGAATCCCGGCTAGGTACACATTTTCAGCTTTGCCCAATCGCAGTTGATGTCATATATTATGTGAATATTAAAGAATAACAACTGCAGGATCAGAAGTGACGTCTGTTCTCTCGGAATAGACGCCACATGTATATAATTGAGAATTGTTAATGCAACAGTTTTGGCTGGGCCCAACCATCTGACATTGGAATCTAACCATGCAACGCACCAACTGGAGAGAAGTAGACACAATACACTTCTCGAGCAACCATCAACAAGGATAAGCCGAAAAAACTATTGTGTGTCAGATTAGGGCCAACACCGTATTTACTTACGAATGTTGTACATCCGCCTCTCGTCACTACCTGTCTTTTTTTTTTTTTTTTTTTTTTTTTTTTTTTTTTTTTTTTTTTTTTTTTTTTTTTTCCTTCTATTTTTGGTCGGAACAAGTACGTAGCGTCTACCCAAGCCGTCGTATTCGGTGCGACATTTTTACATATTTGCATTAAATTGCATATACTTGCATTAAGCTGCTGCACATCTTGCAGAGCGCGTTCAGTTTCACACGCAATGTTTGCTCTGTTGGAATAAATCGTCACTTTCCTCTTTCAAGAATGCCAAAGCAATGGGAGTTACAACTTCTGCCCCTATCTACCGCTGCTCAAACGTCCACAAACAATGAACGTAAACGAGAATTGTATCTTAACGCATCCCAGACCAAGAGGCCTTTGGTGGGGCTAGTATGTGTTGTACAAATCCACTCAGCGAGTCAGCGATTACCAGGGTTATATCGTGCGCGTAAATGACCACCACCTGCATGCTGGCACAATCAGGTTTCATCGCTGGAGACCACGACCCACCATTTCGTCTTTCAGGTGATCCTCTGGTGGCACAAGTCGAGCCGGGCACCTCTATGCTGTGGTATGAGTGGAAGACGGACTTTAGGTATTCGTAATCCCACAGTTAATTTTCACACGTTGTTCAAATGTTTGTACGGCTATGGGAGTAAATTACAGTAGACAAGGATCCCTCAACTACTTTAACTAACCCAAAGGACAACACACACACACACACACACACACACACAGAGAGAGAGAGAGAGAGAGAGAGAGATATATACATATGCGTCCGAGGGAGGATTCGAATCTCCGACGGGAAGCAGCCGCGATCTCCGCAGCACGGCCATTCCAGCGCGTCGAAACATCTGAGCTCACAACCACTGTTGGCTGTGATGCCATTACAATACGATGATTTGACGATCTTAGCGGATCTTTTTGTTATGTGATGGATGGACGCCAGTCCCTCCTCTCATAGTCACATGGCGAAATTGAGCGGTAGTTCTCAGAAATAACCATCTCGCCACTCTGAAAGCCACAATTTGAGCCACGTCGGCTCAGTAGGAACAACGATTACGTCTTCGTGGAATGTCGCCTGTTTGCTTCATGCCGGCCGCGGTGGCCGAGGATGCTGAGGCGCTTCAGTCACGGTCTGCACGGCCACTACGGTCGGGGGTTCGAATCCCCCCTCGGGCATGGATATTTGTGCCGTCCTTAGTTGTAAGTAGTTCATAAGTAGTTTGTAAGTTTAGGGACTGATGACCCCGTAGTTAAGTCCCATAGACTCTACAAACATTTGAACATTTTTTTGTTTTCTTCACACGTTGATATCACACTGACAATTGTGGCTCTAAATATTTCCTATTAAAGAATATAGATGGCAATCTGCCAGCCTAGTTACTACGCTACCTGTTTGTTAACGACGTTAACCCAAGGAACACCAAGGTATTTTAGGATACTTGGGTCAAGAACCAAGGGTAAATTTTGCCCGTGTCACAACAACCTGTAAATCCTGTAAATTGCATTTATTTTAAATAGTAATGTTTCCAATGTAAGAAGACCGCCAAGAAAAATCCAGCACCATCTCCCCCTCTTCCACCTCTTCCTATGACGCAGTCCAAGATGGGGTCATTCGGGATCATTGAATTCTGAATTTCCCTCGTAACCAATTGGCCGTCACCACAATTTCTTTTGGCGGGAAGGACATATAATTTTCACCTCTAGATACTAACAACTTTGCTGCCCTTACCCACTGTGATTTTTCTTCTCGGGAGGGGACGGAGGGGTAAATCTGTCATTCTGCAGAAGCAGTGCCTTTCTGGACATAAATATTGTTTATTAACACTCAAGGACAATTCGAAATTCAAACTTTCCATTATACGCCATCGGATTACGTCATAGGAGGAGGCGGACGGCGTGGTGCTGGAGTTTCCCCAGCCGATAGTGAGGGCATCTTCGTGAAGTCATTGTTTCTTTGGCATATCAGAGCCCAGGTGGTTGAAGAGGGAAGGGGAACGACTTCTGGAAACACTGTACTGTACTCGGTTCGCTTTAGTGATTGTAAGGAATTTTGTTGGCAAGGCGTATCAACCCAGGGCAGAATGAACCCTCAGCCACTAAATTTGTATATTTTTTATTTTTCGTTTTTAAAATTGACAGTGTCAGTGTAGTACCTTATAAGGTGAAAAATAGAAAAAGGCCCATTACTCCACTTTTAATAAGAGAAACATGTACGGGCAGTTTTTGCCCGTTGCTTTGTGCTTTCAGGGTTATAACAATCAGTACATACACCAGCCGTCACGTGGTAACTGACACCATGGCTTACAAATCGACTTCTGCTTATCACGTGTACAATTTTTTTTTCGCCTTTGTACATACCAATGCAGTTCTGTTGATCTCCTATATACCCTCCATTTAAGACGAGAGCTGAATAAAATGATTCTCTTGTCGCTCAGATGAGTGACGATCTTTCATCGGATGTAATACGGACATAGAATCAGGGTCATAAACCAACCGCTCCATAGATTAGTACTTTCTAGATTACTGGAGTTCCTTTTTTTCTCAACTGGGTTTCCGTCTCTAAGAACCTCACTCTCGATGGATTACTAAGTCTCATCCTTCCTGTTCCAACCGAATGTTCAAACGACATCAGAATTCAGATACAACCTCGGTTATATCTTTTTATGAGCATGTATGTGCTGCGCTACATGAAATTAAACTGTTCCTATGTTCAGAATCTATTTCCAAGAACTTGACACATAAACTATGAAACCATCACTATAGCGCAGCAACCAAACATGGTGGAAATAATGAGAAAGTATGAGAGTTAGAACTAACCATGAATACTTTGTGCGAAGTATGTGCAACATCCTTCTGGTTGAATACATCATTGTTTCATATATTGGGATAGATTGGTTAGCTTACACTGGGCTTACGTCGTTCGCTTGACAGAGAGAAGAATCTCAGGTCGCCGCGGAACAGATTAAGTATCTGTCGTCTCATCAAAATCGTAAACCATTCATCACTCATCTACAAAACTAGCTGTATCCATGCATAACGCAAAAGCTTCTGCAAACTGCTAACTGTTGCAGCCATCTACATGTGGCTGTTAAGAAGAAGCTAATCACTCAGAAATTTTATGGGAACAGCGAAGTATTGCACTAACAGTGCGCATTCATTTTAATTTGTCGATCAGCCACGTCATTTTAATTTATTTGTTCAATAAATAGCTTTCTATCACTCTCGTATCTCTCTACGACTTCCATCCACGGTCTCTCATTCATTGCTACTAACATTCTTCAGTGATAATTCTTTTACTGTTGTCATTCATATGAACGAATTTAAATTATTTTTCTTCCATTATTGTTATGATTTTTGAAAATCTGTCCTGCACTTGACGTACCTTGCGACATGCTTATCACATGAAACGGGATGTAGAATTTACACCTTGCATAAAAAAGTAAATAAAATAATTGCTAACAAAGCCTAGACTTATGGGTAAGGACTGATACCACACAATAATAGGCATTAAAAAAAATAAAATAAAAAAAAAAAAACAAGGCAGCTAGTGGCTACAAAACGAAAGTGGAGTTACATTGGGTGGCCAGAGTTTATTCGTATAATTCCAACTGAAAATTTCACATACAAATTCCGAGAGGCCTCAGAAATTCTGTTGAAATATGACGAATATGGCTTACGTGCGGAATATTCCTTCGGTATGTTGCGTGTTTCGGAATTAGGGCTTCAATGTCCGCTTATTGCCACACGTGTCAAACGGCTTCATCGGAATCCGATAACAGTGTGATACAACATCGCTCGCATTTTCCTCGGTATTCGGTATCAGAATTTACGGCGTTAGTAGATTACACCGGGGCCTGGTGGAATAGAGTTCTTGAGGCAACCAACAGGAGTTTCCGTACACTCAACTACAGATTGATAGTAGTTTAACGGCATCTCCGTGCATTGTTAAATTATCCCTCCACACTGACGTACCAGGGGATGAAAACCGAACATGGAGTCCGCATTCAATCTAGTAACGAAGTGCCCGCAACACACACATCAAACAATTTACTGCAACACTAATGTGTGTAGCGTATACTTCATGCATGGACTGACTGATGAAAATCTATTGGGACGTTTATCTCCTGTAATGGCAGTATGACAACTGCTTTTAGATCCAATGTTAGTCAATAAAGGATCCTGATGACCTTGCAGCGTATCACTGAAACCAATCGCATTCGTATAAAGGGAAGGTGTTACCAGTAATGCTCAGGAACAGGAATAATTTGACATCGTGCCTTGTCTTTTTTCCTCTCTACATTCAAGAACCTAAGTTGAAGGTTTGCAATCAAATACCTGAAGTTACATTACATTAGCTGTGACTGTACAAACAAATAAGCATAGTCAGGGTCACACGGCTGTGGATAATTCCAGGGAATTAAAACTCGTGGCGGCCGCGGTGGCCGAGCGGTCTGCGGCGTGCCAGTCACGGTCTGCACGGACGCTGCGGTCGGGGGTTCGAGTCCCCCCTCGGGCATGGATGTTTGTGCCCTCTTTAGTATAAGCTAGATCATAAGTAGTTCGTATGTTTAGGGACTGATGACCCCGTAGTTAAGTCCCATAAGCTCTACAAACATTTGAACATTTGATTTTAAAAACTCGTTGTTCGGTTGTACAGTAACGAACTTAACCACAGTCAGCGAAAAAGTGTAATGTAGATCTATAGTCCTGGTTGACAGAGGTATTTGATTAAATTGAGAACGTCGGTTTTAGTGAATGACGACCGGCAATCGAAATAGGATGTTTATAAATTTCTGATTTCCAGTCATCTCGAAAACCGTTATTAAATGAATAAAAGTCTTACTGATTAAAAATGTGAAAAGTGAAAAGTCGGGGATTAACAGCGTTGATATATTTGTAGAATGTCAGTTTGTTTACCAAAGCAGTTCATTTGTTGGCACAATGCTACCTGTTTTGGTTTACACCATTTTCAAGCGACAGCAGAGCTTACGCAGTTGATTATAATTATTAATGCTATTGACTCCTAACACATCAGGTGCAGTGCAAATATATGAGGGTTGTAACTTAGATACTGGCAACTATTTATTCGAAACAGATACAAACACGTTACATGTTTTCACCTGTTACTGTCACCAGAGTCGTGTTGAATCCTTTGCCAGCAATTTGGAAGACGTAGCGTACCTTTAACGGAGCCTCTTCTGTTGATGGTACAAATGGAGCGGTGTACTGTCAGCCGAATCTCTGGAACAGTTGTGAAGCGAATGCCATGAAATGGTTCAATCATCTTCGGAATCATACCAAAGTCACAAGGACTTAAGTCCGGGGACTAAGGCGGGTGGTACAGTACTTTCCAGTCCAATCAACAGACAACGCAGCCACAGCTGGCGCTGTATGCGGCCGAACATCGGCATCCAAAATGATGAGTGGGTTAAGCAGAACGTGTTGCTGCTTCTTTCACAAAGCTGGTCGCAGGTGATGCTGCAAAAAGGAACAGTAATACTGTGCATCATTGTCGGTCTGACAGTCTGCCGACCTTAGTTGAAGGCTTTTACCCAACGTGCCAATGACGATTCCCCACTCGTTTCAATAAGACCTAGATGGCACTGTCGTGCTATACGACCTCTGGCACGCCATTAAGTTAGACCGCTGGCTCACGAGTGAGTGTTTCCCCCTCGATTGTTCGCATGCTGGTGACCAGGGACGGGCGAGTCCATTTCCTCGGAGGTGAGGAAAGTCTGCTTTCAGCGACAAGAGTAGATTCCATTGCGTACTGCCTCGACAGCAGTGTTGCGACTAAGTTCGAACCCTCGTATGACTTTTTCAACAAACCGTAGTCATTGATAAACAACACTCATTAGAAGAATTACTTCTGAATCCAGATGTATAGTTAGATATCATAAAATGAAATCACGAGACTGTAGACGGAAAAGATTTTCGATTAATGTAAGCACCTGTAACAACGGATGCATACACTCACGTATTATACGAGAACTTCCATATTATTTTGAGTTTTAAACCTAAACCCCGTTAACAATCCCGTCACATGCTTTCCAAATTCCGTTCCCGGATGAACGTTACTACGTCTAAGGTGAAAACTAATATCGATAACGTGTATCGATATATTGATACATATACATGCATATGCTTCAAGTCCCCTAACGCTGCGTGGCGGAGGGTGCTTTGTGCACAGTTGTCACTTTCTCCTCCTATTACAGTGGCGTATATTCCACAGGAAAACGAATCGCCATAAGCCTCCAAGAGGGGTCCTAATCTCTCTCTTTTTTTTTTTTTCTATGTACGTAAGGGGCCAACGGCTGTGCCGCAGTGGACACACCGGTTCCGTTAGATCACCGAAGTTAAGCACTGTCAGGCGAGACCAGCATTTCGATGGGTTACCGTCCGGGTCTGCCGAGTGCTGTTGGCAAGCGGCATGCACTCAGCCCTTGTGAGGCCAACTGAGGAGCTACTTGATTGAGAAGTAGCGGCTCCGGTCACGAACGCCGACATAACGGCCGGGATTGCGGGCCGCTGACCACGCCCCCCTCCACACCGCATCCACCGACGCCTTCGGCCAGAGGATGACGCGGCACTGGTCAGTTCCCAGGCCCGTCGGTCGGAGAGAGAAAGTTTTATTTACGCAAGGGTAAGCAATATACCGATTGACTCTTACAAGGAGACCACATGGGTGTCGGGTTTTATAATACGTGCAGTATAGAACTTAAATAACAATCAGACACAGACATTCGACGAGATTTTCAATGATTCTCGAGAAAATCGATTTTAAAGATTTGCAGGTATAAGTAAGAACCAATAACTGAAACAGGTGCACCATCTGTTGGTATAGCTCAAGTGGTAGCGTTCTGGCCTCAAACCCAAACAGTCGGTGTATCGTTTTTTGCGAAAACTTATTTTTATTTCTATTTCTTTCGATGTTTTCGAATAGCTACACAATTTTAATATTTAAAGGTATTTTTTTGTGAATAATGCATATATTTTTATTTATTCGTAATTTTGTACATTTTATAAAATAATGAGTTCATTCAATAAACATACATTTTTTACAGGATTGGCTTCACTGTTAGTTGACGGCGGTAGTCTTTGATAAGTCTGTGAAGAGCTACAACAATTTTTTAAAAGTTTTCTTCATAGATACTAATGGTTTTCGAAGCAGCTACCCTACACAACCATCGTTTCAGGCGACGACAAGGTGTTCACCTCGTCTACAGACACATAAAAACTGATATTACACATGGAATTAGAGATCCCTCAATGTTTTAGGAAACCGAAATAGGAAACGACGAAATAATAGCTTTCACACAGTTAACAATCAAGGACGACCATCACCGATACTGTAAAAAATGTTACGTATGTTTTTGATAGAAGTCATTATTTTATAAAATGTAGAAAATTACGAATACATAAAAATACGTGTATTTAAATAAAAATAAACGTTAGATATTAAAATTATGTAGGTGTTCGAACACAACGAAAACAAAAATTAAAATATAAATCAGTTCCTGCAGGACTCGAATTACCTACCCTGTGATTGCGAGGTCAGTACACTACCACCTGAAATACATCAAAAGATGGTGCAACTGTTTTGTTATTGGTATTTACATGTACCTTCAAAACTTCAAAGTCGATTTTCTCGAGAATTTTTGGGAGTTGCGTCGACTGGATTTGACTGATTGTTATTTAACTTCTATACTTAACGCACCGTAAATTTGAAAAAAATTCTAAAACCCGACACCCATGTGGTCTCCTTGTTGGAGAAACTTATGTACGCCGCGGTGGAGTAGCCGAGCGGTCTAAGTCACCTCACTGCGGATCGGGCGGTTGTTCGCTGTCGAAGGTTCGAGTCCTCCCTGTGGCATGCGTGTATGAGTTAGCTTTGTTTACCTTGGTTTAAGTAGTTTGTAAGCTACGGACTGATGACCACGCAGTTTGGTCTGATAGATTTACAAACATTTGAACAAACGTATGTGCTCTGAACTTTAACAGAAGCCCGTACGGTGACACACAAGTCTCCCTTGCAGCTTCTGCCACCAGAATTTACTAATCATAACTGTGTGTGGTTTGGAGGGGCGCTCAACGGCGAGCTTACAAGCGGCAATCCTTACTGTGACGCTTTCGCCCTTACTAAATGAGTCCATAATGGGGCATGCTGTTCTCCATGGAATTTTCTGTCTTCTCTACGTCTTTTATCAACTCTAAGTGGTAAGGATCCCAGAATGATGAGCAATGCCGAAGCTCTCGCCGAGGTTTTTTCTCATCTATGTCATTTGTTAACGGACTACCTCCTTGAGAATTCTTCCTGTGAATCTCTGTCATATGGCTTACCTACAATTAATTTTATACCGTCGTTCCGTTTCAAATCGCTCCGTTTACCTACTCCCAGATATCTTCTGGAAGTAACTGGTTCCATTGTTTGTCCTGCTATTGAATAGTTGTGCATTTACTTTGAAGTATTCCTGCGTATTGTGGGATCCTCACCAAGTGGGACTGACTGAGAATATAGACCAATTCCAGAGAAAGTGACCTCGTTTTGTGTTATCGCTATACAGGGGAGACAATGTCACGGAAAAATGTACGATTTATAGTGGAAATCATTTTAAAAAATCGTTACACGTTTCGGCAAGATATAGCCCACGTATATTTCTTTCACCAACCTTATCTTCAGAGTGCGAACATATTTCGCTAGCAAAACCTCGCAACTACATAAGGTGACATGATCATCATAAGAGAAATCGGGTCGACAACGGAAATAGTTGATCCTTCATTCCGAGAACGGAACGGTAGAGAAATATTATGAAAGCGGTTCCATAAATCCTGTGCCAGGTTTGTAAAAAAGATTAGCAAAGTAAATATGTAGATGTGGATGTATATGATTTTCAAATAAATGTCTTTTACTTCAATAACAGTTCATCGTGTATTACAAAAAATAATCCTGAAAATTACTTTTGTACTTTTATACATTCAATGAATCTAAAGTCAATGAATACAATGTCGACGATTGTGTTGTATAACACAAAAACAGACAATCCTTTACCACAAAGAAATGTCTTGGTTCTATTCTCGTCATTTATCAAGTTGTACCTTAGCCTAAATGCCCAGATGGTTTCTTTGTTCCAAACATCCGCACCTCCAGTCATTTACTCCACCCAATATTACGGAGGGTAGCAAAATGTAAGTCGTATTAGAGCAACATAAATAAAATCTTCTCGTTTCACAGGTCAACATTTCGAGTATAGTAGTCGCATCCTCAGTGACTATCTTGGTAGTGGGGTTTAAAAACCACAAACGTCTGCGGTTGGCACAGTTTTCTCCACATAAAGGCAAAATATCAGCTTCTGGGAGCAACGAGAGAAAGCTAAATTCTCAGACATTCCTTCAAGCGTAGTTCGTCGTAGTGTGTTTTGGTATATCATATAGCTCTTATGGCCTCTATAGATGTTATTGTTTACTATAAAAGTAATAGCCCATTTTATATTAAAATATCAATACGTTAACATCAGATAACTCTATCGTGTTTTTAATCTTATGTCAGTCTCAGGACACAGGTACGGCCGACTTCTAAATCTCCATTTGAGCTTTGTATAATGGTTAGCAGCTTTCCGTAATATTTGAGTTTCATAAAAGCTGCTGCACTATACAGAAAAAATATCATTGTCATGTTGTCATATCGGACGACACGATTCATGTTATGCTCGATTACTCTATCTGCTGTGTTAGACGACTTATTATGAATCGTATAACCTAATGTAAGCGAGCACAATCATATAAATTGAGACTATAATTCTCCTCTTTACACATCTTTGGCCAGGATATATTCTTCTATTGACGAAATAGTAATTTTTTTCATTCTAGTTAAATCAGGTAAGTTTTTGTGTAATAAAGACAGGGAGAGAGAGAGAGAAGGTGTTATTGCCTTATTTTTCCCAGGTAAAATTTGAGAATACATGACACCGTCTTACCGTATACATTACGGATATATTTTTATAGCTAAAATATTACATATATTCTATTTTATTCAATGTTTTTACAGTTCTGTAGAAAACAGCAAAAGAGAAAGCATTAACTACGGCACATTCTGCAATAAGTCACCGATTAAATGAGTTCTGAAAAGAGCAGAAATGTAAGTTTGCGTGTTTAAATATTTTTATTTGAATATTGCAATATTGGGCCTATGTAAAACTGCTGGTCGTCAAAGCTAAGAAGTGGTCGTCAAAGCTAAGACAATTTTTAACCGCTGTGCTGTACTTCAAAGATATCTTAATCATTACTGGTTTCCTGTAATCAGTTCTCATAACCTGTGTAGTTTATTTTCTTGTAATAATAGTAGCCGGCCGCGGTGGCCGAGGGGACTGAGGCGTTCCAGTCACGGTCTGCACGGCCACTACGGTCGGGGGTTCGAATCCCCCCTCGGGCATGGGTATTTGTGCCGTCCTTAGTATTAGCTAGTTCATAAGTAGTTTGTAAGTTTAGGGACTGATGACCCCGTAGTTAATTCCCGTAAGCTTTACAAACATTTGAATATTTTTAATAATAGTAATTTTTATAAGTATGAGTCAGCTGTCTCACGACTTGTTCATGCTACAATAACATAAGTGTTTTCCGAAATTCCTCTTATTACGATAATTCACGCTTAATTAGAAATCTCATACTAACTTACGTTTATAGCAACAACGTACACTTATGGGGCACTACTCATCAACAGCTAAGGAAATGTATATCTAAGTTGAACGTTTTATTAATGAGCACATTTAAATTCCCTTAGAAATCTCCTTCCCTTGATCAACATATATTTCAAGAGAATATAAATACACACTACGAGGCGAAGTAATCGCCGCAGCTGTGCTCCGTTTTCTTACTTAAAAATAATAAAGGATCTGCTCGTTCTGCCAGACGAGCTGAAGCCGGGTAGTTAATGGATAAGGGTGTGGCTGACAGTGATGACGTGAAAATCTCATTAAGGCCTATCCTGAGTGGATACTTGTTAATTAGCTCTCCGCTGTTCGTCGTAAAATTCGTGGGGGAGCGGCTGAGGCGGAGTGCTCTTTCAGTGCCTGTACTGAGCTACATGTCACTCCACGAGAACTGGAAATACTGCATTACTACTTTCCATTCATTTATCTGCCCGAACTACTATCAAGTCTCTAATTAGCAATTTTCCCTCAGCGAGACATTGTTTACCTTGTAGCTGTAATTTATACGGTGAAATTCAAATTGTAGACGTTTGGTTATTTGTTTCTCGTTTCCGTAGCATCTGTTATTACAAAGTTGTTACGTGCGCATTCGTGTAGTTTCCAATATGTGGTGCGATATACGTAACTGTTTCCACTACAGCCCACAACTGATTTACACAACGGTAATTTTGAGTGCACGCGAATCCCTAAAATAACATTTATACTATTCATATGCAATTTTAAATTAGGTGCTTCATGGAAAACTCCTCTGCCTATGTTTTAACACTGAGACACGGTCGTATGCCACAACCGACTTACGAAGTCCTGTAAATTACCTGCCAATATATTATACGTTCTGGTCTGTAAGGGTCGATCGTTGAAATAATTGATTTCGCGAAAGGAATAGTGGGTGAATTCAGGACTTAAATGAGAACTATAGACGAGCTCTAAGAACGATTGAGGCCAGATTGCATAAAACTACCATGGAGAAAGGCAACTGCAAAAGTCAACAATCACCTGAGGAATACCACAGGCTAACATGTACACTCTCGACACTCTTAGCTGTATAATTGTTACCGACTGACAGTTGAAATGACCCTAGCGCTCCTAGCGTTGGGCAAGCCGTCGTGAGTGTAATGTTTGTATACAATTACTTTTCCACATAACTAACGAATTAGTTACTGTAATTTTTGCTTTGCTAACATTAGTAACATATGAAGAGACATAAGTAAGCAAGAAATAAAATCTAAAACAACCGAATTTCACTGCTTCATTTATGAAAACAACAATTTATTCATGAAGAGATACTTAAGAACATTTGTATATTCGCATCTTAATCTGCTGAAAGCAAGAAAATATAAACGTAAGAGAAACATAAATTCCTGTTATGGCCTGTTATTACAATTATAGGCCCTTTCTCTCACGCATAACAATTCGATATAGAGGCTAATGATTCATATATTTTTACATATCACTGATTTTGAGTGGAATTAATTTTGTTTAAGAAACTAATGTCTTGCCGTTTGTGGTTAAGATGTAGCAACAATTGTATAATTTACTTTTAATTTGTTGGGAAGCTGTTTTTTCCTCATACTTCCTGGCAGATTAAAATTGTGTGTTGGAACCGGGACTCGAATCTGGGACTATTGCCTTTCGCAGGCAATGTTTGGAAAGTAGGAGCCGAGGTACTGGCAGAATTGAAGTTGTGAGGACCGTGAATCGCGTCGGGATAGCTCATTGGTAAAGCGCTTGCCCACAATAGGCAATGGTACCTAGTTCGACTCCCGGTTGAGGCACACAATTTTAATCTGCCAGGAAGTTTCATATCAGTGCACACTCTGCTGCAGAGCAATAGTTTCATTCCAGTTTTATTGCTATTGAGGTTTATTGTCATTTTTTTTTATTCAGCTGTGGTGGTTGGTTTGAGTCATTAGATCATGTAGATACTGCATTCTATGTACGTTACCTGCGTTCCAAACCCCCTGACATGATTGGAATTGTAGAAAAGCGACGTCTTTCTCGTAAAGGTAAGATCTTCTGGTGTTTCCTGGGCATTATTACTTCTTAATAGAAAATTAAATTCTTCAATAAAAACCTGAAAATAGCAAGAGAATCGTAAAGAAACACTCTCGTACTCATTCCATACTTTTCCAGGGTTCTTAGTAAAGGCAACAAAGACAAATGTGGGATTTGTAGTCAGTTATTACCGATTTTTATAGCCATACATAGAATATATGTTGTAAAAACTATGTTAAAATCAATTTAAACGACACTATTCGCATTCATCAGATATCGTATTCAGAAAGTTAGCTTGCCGGCCGCTTCGTGTGCTACTGTAGTGCTGTAGGCTATAACAAAAATCAGGGGTAATATCTAGACTGTATGTTCAAATGTTTGTTAAGCTTAAGGGACTTAACTGCGGGGTCATCAGTCCCTAAAATTACGAACTACTTGTGAACCACATTATACTAAAGACAACACAAACATCAATGTCCGAGAGGGGATTCGAACCCCCGACCGTAGCGGCGGTACAGACTGTGACTGGAGCGCCGCAGACCGCTCGGCCAATGCGGCGGGCGCGCGACTGTATATATTAGACTTTGGTAACACTTCTACGGTAACAATAGTATGGCTGGAGCTTAAAATTTTAGGGCTAAACTGTTAATAACGGAAACCGACCCAAAACTAAGATGGAAGTAGTGCCACGATCGTATAACGTCGTCACTTGATGACGGGAAGTATGTGCTAGGGTCCAATGAATCATCGTTTTCGCTGCTTCCTAGAAATAACCTTTTTCCGTCATTTGGTCATCTGTGTCGTGATTTTTAACTCTTTCTATATTGCACTCACTAGTCGGATAACTGTGAACGGATACCTCAGAACGACAGAAACAATTAGTATACCGTCTTCGCATTTTCCTATTAGTACATAATTTACCGTCCATTGACAACAATGTAGGCGCTCATTCTAGCGTCCACTTGCCCATACATATGTCGAGTACTATTTTTCAATTCCTTATTCCACACTTGGTCGACGTGTTGACGTAGTTCTTCAGGAGTTGTGGAATGACTAATCGAACATACCATGATGACCCACACGAGTTCAATTGGCGACCGAAGATTGTGCTGGCTAGAGTAGTGGCCACACGTCTTGCAGAGGATGATGAGTTACACGGACAGAGTGTGTCGGAGAATTATCCTATTGAAACAATGGCAGAATAACTGTTCACACATCATTTTGCACGTATCGGCTACTGGTCACTGGTGAATGAGAGATTCAGCTGATCGTATCCCATAACATCAGATCTGTAATGATGCCACTGTGTCTTGGATGAATACACCCTAGGAGGCAGTGGTTGCCAGGGTTACGGTATATGTGCGAACGAACATTTCTTGCATGCAGGCAGAATATATTTTCGACCCAGAAGACAGCGGCCCGCTATTCCAGGTACTTGGCACCATTCGATCCTGTCCACTAGATTCTGTGTTGTGTGTGTGAGGGAGAAGTGCTATAGGTACGCATACATTTAGTCTCATTGCTAGTAATCGTTTTTGATGACACTTCTGGGTCCACATAGCCTCTGCTGTGGGATGTCGCTTCCATACGATCCGTTATTGCTGTCTGTACAATACGACGACCTTGGCGGATGTCTGTACTGTGTGCACAACTTTGTGTAGGTCATGGGGAATGTTCGCTTGACCATTAGAACTACTGACCGTTGTAAAACTGAAGCATCAGTTCCAACTTGTGTGGCTATACTCCGAAAGAACCATCGTATTTAAAACTCGCACACTTGAATGTAGGGTGCACCTGTTTGTCTCACACGTTGCTGTCATATTGAGCTATACGGCTATAACCATTTGCTGTGAAAGAGCGCACTGGTTGCTATGCCACCACGCTACCTCTTTGTGGAAAACTTAGATACCATTATCATAACATAGGATCAAAATTGAAGTCATCTTTCCAGGAATACAATTTTAATTTTTGCAGAATATATGGCTGTAGTTCCCTTAGTTACTCACTACCTAGAACGAAAGCATATCTGTACAAAGTATTTAGCCTGATAATATATAATCGAATGGTCTGAGGAAAAGTCACAAACTTGAAACTATTAAATATAAGCCCAGGCATTGAAATTAAAATTGTGCTATGGCCGGGATTCGAAACCGGGTCGTCCTACTTACTAGGTAGGCGCTTTAGACCACTTTTTTCCCTAAGGGTAGTTCGGTGCATTGATAACGTTGATTCTGTTTGTTCCTAGTGATTCGATGAGTTCTTTGCCAAGATTTTTTTATCAACTAACACAGCGTTGCAGCCAAAGCGGCTACACGGACTGTCTTAAAGCACATCTCCCTCCACACCACATACTTTAATTCTGCCTCATGTTCCCTGTTAAATGCGTATCGAATTGCCAGGGCTCTCAAAAAATGTTCAAATGTTTGTATAGCTTATGGGACTAAACTTACAAACTGCTTATGAACTAGCTAACACTAAGGACGGCAGAAATATCCAAGCCCGAGGGGGGGATTCGAACCCCCGACCGTAGTGGGCTTCAGGCTGTGTTAGCCTCTATTGTACACGTCGAGGCTGTGGTCGAGGAGCACTGTTATTTCGGCCAGGCCATGCTAACCTCACGGAAGTCTAAAGCGTCCGGCGTGTACACAGATCGGCCCGAGCCTGCGGCGAGTTGCTTCACTGGTCTTAATGAGGCAAACACCCCTCCAATGATTACGTGGGTTGTCGCCGTCGAGCCGGCCGCGGTGGCCGAGGTGACTGAGGCGCTCCAGTCACGCTCAGCACGGCCACTACGGTCGGGGGTTCGAATCCCCCCTCGGACATGGATATTTGTGCCGTCCTAGTTAGTAAGTAGGTCATAAGTAGTTTGTAAGTTTACGGACTGATGACTCCGTAGTTAAGTCTCATAAGCTTAACAAACATTTGAGCATTTGTCGCCGTCGAGCGAGACAGGTAGCGGAAAATTTCCCGTGAGACCGATAGTCAGGGCCCCACCAGTTCGTCATATCAACAAATTTGAGGCACTATCCTTGCCAGACGATATTCCTAAGCTGGATGGTGTCACTTATCCGTACGAAGCTTCCCTGCCTGGAAGATCCGGGTGGGATTGCTTGTAGTTAAGAGCTCCGGTTGCCGTGCATAGTACGGTGTGCAGTCAACTGCATATGGTGGCTCACGTCGGTACCAACGGTGTTTGTCGCTTTGGATCGAAGAGATTTTGTCAATCTTGCTTGCAGTAGTTAAGCATAGCTCACCGCCTGCAGCATAATTGACGGATACAGAGCCAAGAGGAGGGACTGAATCAGAGAGTCAATGTATTTTGCCCATTCTTGTACTTTAGCCATCGGGTGGTGGGTTTCCGGGTTCCGGTGAATACGTCAACCTTCCACCAAACGCAGAAAGTTGCTACACGGATAGCGGAGGCTTTGTTGCGTGGATTGGGCGTTTTTTTTTTCTTTTTTTTTTTTCTTTTTTTTTTTTTTTTTTGGTTTTCGGTAGAAGGCCTCAGGAACACACGCACACAAAGGGTTTCCAAAGGGTACAGGTCAAATTAGGACGAACACAGATATAAAAACCATTGGTCGGCCAGTTGTAAATTGTAGTAGCAGTGTGGGGAAAGTACCAGAGCTCCAAGCATTAATAGAAAATGAAATCATTATAGCTGGCTAAACACGGAGATAAGGCAAGCTGAAAATTTTACAAACGGACAAATGATGTTCAGAAATTGATTGAATAAATAACGTAGTGGCGTATTTATTGATGTTACGAGGGGTTTATCCTGTACCGAAATTGAAGTATATTGATCCTGTGTGAGATCATACGTGACAAACGGAATGAATGAATAATGGGATGTTTTTACCAACCCTCCACTCAGACGATTCTATTGAAGAAATATCCAAAAACGTACCCAAGACGGTAGCAGGAAAGGAAAGAGAAGGAAAAAGAAACGAAAAAGGAGATTGCTTGATAGAATTTTGTGCAGAGCACAATTTAATGGTCAACAACACTTGGTTGAAACATCATGAAAGAAGGCTGTATACGTGGAAGAGAACAGGAGACAATGGGAGGTACCAGACTGACTTTATAATGGTTAAGAGTAGAAACCAGGTGTTAAATTGTAAGACATATCCAGGGGCAGGTATAGTCTCTGACCATAACTTATTGGTTATGAACTGCAGATTAAAACTTACGAGACCCCAGAAACGTAGAGGTGGTTGAGAGTTTCAGAGGGAGCATTAGACTAGGATTGTCTGCAATAGGGGAAAGAAATACAGTAGAAGAAGAATGGATAGCTCTGAGAGGTGGGGTAGTGAAGGCCGCTGAGGATCATGTAGGCAGAAAAAAAAAGACAAGGCCAAATAGAAATCCCTGGTTGACACAGGATATGAGAGAATAAGAGAGGAGAAAATATAAAAATTCGCCAAGTGAAGTAGGCAAAAGCGAGTACAAATGTCTAAAAAATGAGATTCACAGGAAATGCAGATAAGCATGAGTGACTAGAGGACAAATGCAGAACCGTAGAAGAAGGTATAACTAGGGGAAAGATAGATACCGCATACAGGAAAATAAGAAATATTTGGAGACAAGAAAAGCAGCTGTATGAATAGCGAGAACTCAGACGGAGAACCAGTATTAAGTAAAGACAGGAAAGCTGAACTATGCAAGGAATATATAAAAGGCTAAAAGCTGTGTGTGTGTGTTGTGGATGTTGAACCTATCGTTAAATTATACAACAAATTGTTCATTAACACAGCAATTTGGTTTAATTATGGCCCTGATATTGATGTATATACTATTAAATAAGAAACAGCGCATTAAACTGATTATGTGCGCAACGGATATTTTAAACACAAAACAACTGTGACAAGTCACCATTTGAAACAGACACTGACTATACTCAGAAATTTTCACTGCGAGAAAGATATTAAAAAAAACACAAACCACTTTCTTAATGCTTGACTGTGAGAATTTTTATGCAGATCAGTTTCTGATTATTGAAATTTAGTATCATAGTCAATTAACTATCATTTACTATGGCACCAATAACAAAAATCTGTTCAACAATATTATTCAAATCAGTACTGCACTTTAAATCCACTAATAACTAATTATCAAATGAAGGAAGTAGGTTAATTTTCTAACTACGTAAATGAAACAGGAAAGAAAGGTCAACTTTGTTACTTATTATTAATAATCAGCATTACATTACCTACATAATACAACTTCTGACTTGCTTGGCAAAGCAGCCTCTGCTGCATACATATCGATACATACAGTAGAAGCGATATTATACATTTTCTTGCAAGCAAGTTACTCGATACAAAACAGGAGGCACAATATTAGACATTTTCTTACAAAAATAATTTTTATGGACACGTTTCAAGGCCTATACAAAGGAAATAAACTTGAAGGCAGTATTCTAGAAATGGAATACGAACTGGAGGAAGATAAGATAGGAGATATGATACTGCGAAAAGAAATTGACAGAGCACTGAAGGATTTAAGTCAAAACAAAGCCCTTGAACTGCTGATATCGTTAGGAGAGCCAGCTATGAAGAAATTGTTCCACCTGGTATGCACGATGTATGAGACAGGGGAAATACCCTCCGACTTCAAGAAGAATATCGTAATTCCAATTCCAAAGAGAGCAAGTGCGGGCAAGTGTGAAAATTACACAACTATCAGTGTAACAAGTCATGGTTGCAAATTACTAACACGAATTATTTACAGCCGGATGAAAAAAAACTTGTGGAATCCGACCTCGGGAATATCAGTTTGGATTTAGGAGAATTGTAGGAAAACGGGAGGCATTACGACATATCTTAGAAGATATGCTAAGGAAAGGCAAACTTACGTTTTTAGCAGTCGTAGATTTGGAGAATGTTTTCTAGAATGTCGGCTTGAGCATACTCTTTCAAACTTTGAAGGTTGCAGGGGTAAAATATAGGGAGCGAATAGTTATATTCAACCTATACAAAAACCAGACAGCAGTTATAAGAGTCGAAGGGCAAGAAAGGGACGCAGAGGTTGGGAAGGGAGTAAGACAGTGTTGTAGCCTTTCCCCAATGTTGTTCAATGAGTACATTCAGCAAGCAATGAAGGATTGCAAGGAGAAATTTGGAGAGGTAATTAAAGTTCAGGGAGAAGAAATGAAATTTTGCGGTTTGCCAATGACATAGTAATTTTGTCAGAGACTGCAAAGGATCTGGAAGAGCAATTGAATGGAACGGACAGTGTCTTGAAAGGCAGATATAAGATGAACAGTAACAAGAGTAAAACGAGGGTAATCGAATGTAAAGTCATAGAATAAGGCGATGCTGAAGAAATTACATTAGGTAATAAGACAATAAAAGGAGTAGATGAGTTTTGTTATTTGGGTAGCAAGATAACTTGTGATGGCCGAAGTAGAGAAGATATAAAATGCAGAATGGCTATGGAAAGAAAAGAATTTCTAAAGAAGCGAAATTTGTGAACATCCAATATTAATTTAAATATTAGGAACTCCTTTCTGAAAGCATTTTTCTGGAGTGTAGAATTGTATGGGAGTGATTCTTGGACGATAAGAAACTGAGAAAAAACATGTTATAAGCTTTAAAAGTGTGGTGCTGCAGAAGAATCATGAAAATTTCATGCGCAGATGACGTAACTATTGAGTAGGTGCTTAACAAAGTTGGAGAGAAAGAAGATTCTGGCATATCCTGCCTAAGAGAAGGGGTAAGTTGGTGGGACACAGTCTAAGACATCAAGAAATCATCAACTTAGCATTAGAGGGAAGTGTGTGGGGTAGAAATCGTAGAGGGTTGGGACGAATACAATAAGCAGATTCAATAGGTTGTAGGTTGCCGAACGTATCCTCAGATGAAGAGACTTGCACAGGACAGGGTAGCGTGGAGAGCTGCGTCAAACCAGTCTGAGGACTGGAGACCACAACAACCCTAGGCATACAATTTTAATTGGAGGTGTCTTAGAAGTTACCCTAGATATGTCAAAAAATGGAGGTAGGCTTAAAATATCGTCCAAAACTGTACTGAATGCATTCTCCGTAAATTATCTCGAGCAATTTGTTCCTGGTCCCACTGGAATAGTTCATGGTTGTGGAAACATACTTGACATCGTAGGTAACAAAGAGTATCAAACCGCACTCATGGATTACTGAACATACAGTTAATGTATCCAAACTCAGTATCGAAATTACACGAAAATTACGTTTATTAAAATAACAAAACAGATAAAAATTCGATTAATGCTTTCTTTAGCAGGAATCTCCAGTCTTTCGAATCTAACAAAGTGAGTGTAGATCAGTTGTGGCTGACATTCAAAGAAATAATATCGAAAAGTTATTGAGAGATTGGGTGGACCATCGTGATACACAAAACAGATCACTCTTGCAAAAGCAAAGAGAAAAGAAAGCCAAATTTATAACAGATACAGAGTCCCCAAGACTGAAAATCTCTAACTGAATCTGGAAATTTAGCATCAACAGCAATGCGAGAAGTCTGTAATAGCTTCCAGAACGAAACCCAGTCACGTAACTTGGTAGAGAAGCAGAATTGCTGAACACAGCTTTCTGAAATGACTTAACATAATAAGACGAAGCAAATATTTCAGAATTTGTATACATAAACCGCCAGCATGCGTGATGTAGAAGTAGATACCCCAAGAGCATTAAAGCACTTATCAATGCAAATCTTCCGGTCCATACAAGATACCAATTACGTTCCTCTCAGTGTATGCTGATGTAATAGGTCCATACCTAGCTACCGTATTATAAAACAGCCCGCTCACTGAAAGTTCCATACCCAAAGAGCAGAAAGTTGTACAGGTCACTCCAATATTCAAGAAGGGCAATAGGAGTGATCGGAAGAATTACAGGCCTACATCATTGACATCGGTTTGCAGCAGGATTTTAGGGCTTACAGTTTACTCAAAGCTTAAAACAGCCTGGAACAGAACGACCTATTGACCGACAATCAATAGGAATTCAGAAAGTATTGTTCTTGATTACTGACAGAAGATATCTCAAGAAGATTCTACATTTCACAATTTTCGGATGGATTTTGACAATTTACCTCAGAAGTGTCCTCAAATTGCTTTCTTATGGAATATCGCCACACTGATGTCAAAATGGACTCAGTGCGTATAAATTGATGAAACGTGATCGAGTAAAAAGGAAGTGGCGTTCCCCAGGGAAGTGTTATAGAGCACGTCGTACTGTTCCATATATTTAAAAAAGGATTTAGGAGATAATCTGTGAAGCTCTCTTAAACTGTTCGCGGATACTGCTGTCGTTAAGATATCTTAATGGTGCAAAAATTGGCAATAGACGCTAAAAAATGAAAAGTGTGAAGTCATCCATATGGGCACGAGACGAAACCAGTTAACCTTCGTTTAGACGATAAATCCGTCAATGCTAAAGGCAGTAAATTCAACAGAATACCTAGAAACTAAAATTACAACCAACTTAAAAGGAAAAAAAAGACTCGCTTCGAAATATTGTAAGGAGTCCGTACCAAAGGATTAATTTCATTGGCAGAACACTTAGAAGATGCAGCAGTGATACTAAAGAAACTGCCTATACTACAGTTCTGTGTTCTATTTTGGAGTATTACAGCGCATTGTCGGATTCGCACCAAGAGGGACTCACGGAGGATACAAATAAGACGCGGTGGAGTAGCCGAGCGGTCTAAAGCGTCTTGCTGCGGAGCGCGCGGTTGCTCGCCGTGGAGGTTCGAGTCCTGCCTGGAGCATGGGTGTGTGTGTTTGTCCTTAGGTTAGTTTACCTAGGTTTAAGTAGTTTGTAAGCTAAGGACTGATGACCACGCAGTTCGTCCGATAGATTTATATATATATATATATATATATATATATATATATATATATATATATATATATATATATATTTTTTTTTTTTTTTTTTTTGATAAAAATAAAGATCAGAGAGGAGCAATTTTTGTAGTATCGCGGTATAGGAAAGACAAATTTGGGGTGGAAACCATTAAAAGAAGGCGTTATTCGTTGCGGATATGTATTTATGGAAATTCTTTCTCCAACTTTCTGTACAGAATGCGAGTATTGACAGTATCCACCTACATAGCGAAACATCATCGTCATAATAAAATAACAGAAATCGTATCGAAAACGGAAAGATATAGGTGTTCATTTCTACCGATCGGTATTGGAGAATGAAATATCGTAAATGCGCTTCGATGAACCCTCTTCTGTGCACTTCGCTGTGATTTTCAATTTATGTAGATGTAACGAAAACGAGACAATTACCAGAGCTCCAAAAGCAGTGTGTTACAATGGCCTTTGAATGCAACGGCGTTCTTTGCTACGTGTGTTTACGATGCTTTTGAAACTCGCAGTGGCGAACCGCCAAGGTGTCGACAGTGGAATGTTGCGTTTGCAAGTGGCAGAAGGCGCCGGCAACTCGCTTCTGACACGCATGCCAGCCGGCGGAGCAGCGGATCGGAATCCGATATCGGAGCCCCCCCCCCACCCCATTCCACCACAGCAGCACCACGGCTCTTCCTCATTTGCGCGACATCGGAACGCACGGCTACCAGTAATGGCGTGCGCCGCTGGCTGGCGCCAGCGCAGGTGGCGCGCCAGTAGCTGCCTCCCAGGGCGCCGCAAAGGCGAGAATGTAATTTAACTGGCGCAGAGTGTAATCTGCAGCAGGACGCGCTGAGTATCATCCTTGTCAAAATGTTTACTTTTGAAGGGCATATACTCCCCCATGTATACAGGGTGAGTCACCTAATATTACCGCTGGATATATTTCGTAAACCACATCAGATACTTAGGTAGTACTGCTGTGAAGCTGGTTAGGTCGCAAACTATTTATTATTGGTCACACTTGATGTACAGCGGGCCCTCAAAATGACGCGTTTCGGAATTACCATCATCACATTAGAATCTCTTCCGTGCCATGTGCACACGTGAAAAGATGGAAGATGTTCTTCAATATTTTCCATCTGTTCACGTGTGCACGTGGCACGGAAGAGATTCTAATGTGATGATGGTAATTCCGAAACGCGTCATTTTGAGGGCACGCTGTACATCAAGTGTGACCAATAATAAATAGTTTGCGACCTAACCAGCTTCACAGCAGTACTACCTAATCATTTCATCATGGTCGCCTACCTCCTCAGTGACTTTATGTCGCATTTACAACATCAAATACTGACGAACCGATTCCACAGACCGAACGTGACGAGAGGGGCTAGTGTAATTGGTTTATACAAACCATAAAAAATGCACGGAGGTATGTTTTTTAACACAAACCTATTTTTTTTTTTTTAAATGGAACCCCGTTAGTTTTGTTAGCACATCTGAACATATAAACAAATACGTAATCAGTGCCGTTTGTTGCATTGTAAAATGTTAATTACATCAGGAGATATTCAAAATTACTAAAAATTTCCGGGCTGTTATGCCGTAGTCTAGTGGATTTACTATTAAAACCCAACGCTTCGTCCCCAACTGCGGAGTACATTCTCAAGGGGGATCGTGGCACTTTTGGATGTCCGATTCACACCCTGGCTCGCTACTGACTTGCGAGCCAGGGTGTGAATCGTACATCCAAGAGTGCCACAATCCCCATTGAGAATGTCCTCCGCAGTCGGGGACGAAACGTTGGGTTTTAATAGTAAATCCACTAGACGACGGCATAACAGCCCGGAAACTTTTAGTAATTTTGACCATTCCGGCCGTGAAAGTTTACATTTTACAATCAGGAGATATTGTAACCTAAAGTTGACGCTTGAGTACCATTCCTCCGCTGTTCGATCGTATGTATGGGAAAGCACCTAATTAAGTAGGGGTCCAAAGGTAACGGTGATGTACCTTAGGTACAGAAGAGACTAGAACAACACATTACGGCCACATGCTAACACCTTTACTTGTATGTTTCACTGACGCACATGTACATTACCATGAGGGGAGAGGTACACGTACACACGTGGTTTCCGTTTTCAATTACGGAGTTGAATAGTGTGTGTCCCGACACGTCAGGCCAATAGATATTCAAAGGGGTGGCCATCATTTGCTGCAAACAATTGCAATCTATGGCGTAATGAATGTCGTACACGCCGCAGTACATCTGGTGTAATGTCGCCGCAGGCTGCCACAATACGTTTCATATCCTCTGGGGTTGTATGCACATCACGGTACACATTCTCTTTTAACGACCCCACAGAAAGAAGTCCAGAGGTGTAAGATCAGGAGAACGTCCTATGAAACGCCCGTCGAACATCCTGTCAAGGGTCAGGCTAGTGTTAATTGCGGAATTTGCAGGTGCACCATCATGCTGATACCACATACGTCGACGCGCTTCCAATGGGACATTTTCGAGCAACGTTGGCAGATCATTCTGTAGAAACGCGATGTATGTTGCAGCTGTTTGGGCCCCTGCAATGAAGTGTGGACCAATGAGGTGGTCGCCAATGATTCCGCACCATACATTTGCAGTCCACGGTCGCTGTCGCTCTACCTGTCGGAGCCATCGAGGATTGTGCACGGACCAGTAATTCATGTTCTGTAGATTCGCTGCCCGGTGGTTTGTGAAACCCGCTTCATCGGTAAACAGGTAGAACTGCAACGCATTCTCTGTTAATGCCCATTGACAGAATTGCACTCGATGATTAAAGTCATCACCATGTAATTGCTGATTTAGCGACACATGAAACGGGTGAAAGTGGTGACGATGCAGTATGCGCATGACACTACTTTGACTCAGCCCACCGGCTCTCGCAATGTCCCGTGTACTCCTGTGTGGGTTCACGGCAACAGCAGCTAACACACTAACTGCACCCACTTCTCCTGTGACGGGCCTGTTACGGACCCGTTTGCGTGCTACGACCATACCTGTTGCATACAGTTGGCGGTAGATGTTTTGAAATGTGCGGTACGTTGGATGCTTTCTGTCCGGGTACCGTTCTGCTTACACCCTGCAGGCTTCAGCTGCATTTTGTCGACACTCGCCATAGATGAGTATCATCTCCACCTTTTCAGAGTTCGAATACACCATGGTCACAGACGTCTGGTAACACAGTGTACTACAGCCAGTTTGCGTGCACAGACGATTGCAGAATAACAATAGCAGCAAGCACTACATGCGGACACTGCGACAGCTAGACCAAATCGCAACAGTGCACTACAGCCACACTCGTAACCACGGTCGTCATCGTAAACAGATGCTGCTCACCGACCGTCGCCCATGTTTGTTATAACACGCAACTGAACGTCGGAGGTTTCAAGCGTCAACCTTAGGTTACAATATCTCCGGATGTAATTAACATTTTACAATGCAACCAATGGCACTTTTTACGTATTTGTTTATATGTTCAGATGTGCTAACAAAACTAATGGGGTTCCATTTAAAAAAAAACGTAGGTTTGTGTTAAGAAACATACTTCAGTGCATTTTTTTATGGTTTGTATTAACCAGTTACACTAGCCCCTCTCCTCACGTCCAGTCTGTGGAATCTGTTCGTCAGTATTTGATGTGGTTTACGAAATATACTCAGCGGTAATGTTAGGCGACTCACTCTTTATATTTACCTCGTTGTCGTTTGATGTCTACGGACAACAGGCACTCCGCCTGACAATCTACATCTCTTCACACTCCCCCTTACCAAATCATCGCATTAAAGTGATGACGGCCAGTGGACCCCACTTCAGTTTTGATGCTCACTAGGCTCGCATACGACAGTAGGGGAACTGACGCGAGGAATGTGTGAAACTTCATCATTATTTTTGTTCAACCTTTGAGTACATGCCGTAATTTTGGGAACGTTCAGTCACGTGTGGGGTCTAGAAGTACGCAACAGAATTTTGGTTCGTTTACAAGTAAATTTGGAAATAACAAGACCATATAGGTGTTTTCTCCAATATTTCACTCTGCAGCCAAAACTACACGAGTATAGTATGTTGTAGTAGGAATCAGTCTCCCATTGTGCACTATGGTGATAGAGGTTTGATAACGATAAGGGGTTGGAAGATGAAAGTTACTGACTCTTATAAAATTCTACGTGTGGGTGTTAATATTTTGCACTTTAATAAAAACTACACAATGGAGACTAACCATTTTTCTGTGTACAAAGTCTCCCGTTGTACACCACAGCAGTTCCGTGTCGATAGCTATAAGAGGGTGGATGGTATAGTAGTTGAACGTCGTCAGCTTATATAAATTCGGACTGAAGACCGGAGATGATTTAAGACACAGTAATACCAAAGAGGTTGTTTTTCTTTAACAAGTGTTCATATAAAGAAAAATAAGTGTATATTGCAGTTTGAAAAGTGAAACTACCAAGAAAGATGCTGAAGCGAAAGAAAGAAATTTTGCGTTCTCGATCTGTTTCTAAAAGACAGAGAACGGCCCTGAAAAATAAATCTACAGATGACAGAAACTTGAAATTTGTAGATGTTTTTTTTTTATCTTATACTGTAGGTATCAGCTATTTTTTTAATTACGTCGTTATTCAGGCAATTTTGAAGCAAGAAATACAAAGATTTTTGATTGGAATTTTAATAATACATGTTTCGATAGTTTTGGAAATTAATCCACTAAGAGAGTGAACTAAGAGAAAATATTTTAAGGGTGCTGCTAAGACTATTTTTATGCTAGAAGTCCGAAAATTTGGATTTGGAACTATTTTTAGAACTTAAAAATGTCTTTCGGGATGTTTTGAATTCTGTCATCAATGGTGCAATAGGTGGTGGCAAGTTGTATCAAAATGCTTGATTAGGAAAGCATTTTTATAGCTAAATCTATGAAAATTTATGCTTAGAAGTAGAAAAAAAACAATGCAGACCATCCAGTCTACGCCTGCGAAGCAGAGGGAATTAAGTTAGTATTTAAGTAATAATTGATAACATACTTATTATTTAACTCGTTTACTGTGCTTATAATAAATTTTAAAAGAAATTTTAAGTGATTTACAAACATGTGTCTACTTGGTTTTCTACTTTTATAGGTACGATAAATGACATAAAAATCAATTCATAATAAACTTCTAATTCAATTGTTTTTCAGAAATTAGGATCAAAAAGTGAAATTAAAATTGTAAAATAAAAATAACTAATGAAAATGAAAATGACGGCACATTATTATATAGCTACAAAATTATTCGTTACCTTTGGACTCACAGGACAAACAGTCACTGATTGAATAAGGCTAACAAATAAATTTTTTTCAAGTTATATACGTTAGAGAGTTCTTTGTATCTTATGACCGCTACCAGATGTAACACCTTAGCTTTTTAGAAGCATTAGTCCCGGCTCATCTGCATTATTGACAAAGTTTCTTGACTGCCAACTAATATGAACATAATGTCCGTTATTCCTTTGGCCAGATGTGGATTATATTATAATCTGCCGTAAACTTGTGGATTTACAAGTCTGATTTCTATGTGAAACAGGCACTTACTGTTGCGAGAGTGCGCCGCATGTCTACTAATGCAAAATTCCGCGAACATCTGAGAATACCTACAGTGACGAGTCTTTAATGCGCCGACAATGGAAATTATCAACAAATAATTCTCTTGGGGTCTGTTGAAACCCCGCTCGTGTAGTTAAAAGATGACAAAGAATATGTCTTTCAGCATTCAGTCTGGAGAAGTCCCCATTTAGAAATTGATGAGCGAGGTGGCTCAGTGGTTAAAAAAGTAGACTTGCATTCAGACGGAAGGTGATTCCAATCCACCTCCGGCCATCCAGTTTTAGATTGATCGTGGTTTCCCTAAATCACTCCAGGCGAATGCTGGTACTGTTCCTGTGAAAGGGGAACAGACGATTTCTTTCCCCATCGTTACCAAAACTATAAAGTTCGTCTGAAAATTTCGATGAATGGTCTTGTTTTACAATCCACGCTGAAAAGGATGTGGTGCCTTCGTATACATATTGAGGACCATGTCTACAAGCGCCCCCTATCGTGCAAAGCACTGTAGTATAGTGATGGTGCAGGAATTCCTGGAAGGAATTCCAACGTGCACTCTGTGTGTCTGCCGGGGGGGCCTCATCCGAGATGTGGAGGCGGCCTTGCCGGCGGCTATCGAGGGTGCGGGGTGCAGTCGACTGCAAGTCGTAGCTCACGTCGGCACCAATGACGCTTGTCGCTTGGGTTCTGAGGAAATCCTTAGGTCCTACGAGCGGCTGGCGGAATTGGTGAAGGCTGCTGCCTTCGCACGCGGGGTGCAAGCAGAGCTGTCGATTTGTAGCATTGTTCCCAGGGTTGATCGGGGTCCTTTGGTTTGGAGCCGAGTGGATGGTCTGAAACAGAGGCTTCGCCGACTCTGTGACATGGCTGCAGATTTCTGGATCTGCTTTATTTGTGGAGAATTGTAGGGTGCCCCTAGATAGATCAGGGGTGCACTACACTAAGGAAGCGGCTACTCGGGTAGCAGAGTACTTGTGGAGTGCACATGGTTTTTTTTTTTAGGCTTGGCGCTAACTCTGATGATCACTCGCCTGTCAGCATTCAAACAGCGAATTCAGGCCACGTTCGGAACAAAATTTCGAACATAAGAATATTAGCCGCTAACTTACAGAGTATTAGAAACAAAGTTCCCGAATTTGCAGCGCTGCATGGAAGTTATTGCGCTCACATAGTTTTAGACATCGAAAGCTGGCTAAATGATGATGTGGCAAGTTCAGAAGTTTTTAGCAAAGCGTGGAATGTATATCGGAAAGATAGATCTGATACAACTGGAGGAAGAGTGTTCATCGCTGTGGACAAAGATATTGTTTCTACTGAGATCGAGGTTGAAAGTAACAGTGAAGTTATCTGGGCACGTATAAAAGGTCTAAAAGAAATAAAGTTAATAGTTGGGTGTTTTTACCGGCCCCCTAGTGCTGCTGTAGCAGTTTTCGAGTCATTCAAGGTAAGTCTACACCAGGTAGTGCATAGGTATCCGGGCCATGTAATATTAGTCGGAGGTGACTTCTACCTTAAGAGTATAGATTGGGACCTCGCTTGTTAAATTTCAGGCGGTACAGACAAGCAGTCTTGCGAGCTACTTTTGGACACATTCTCCGAAAACTGTCTTGAGCAGTTAAACCGGAAACCCACGCGCAATGGAAATATTCTAGACCTTATAGCCACAAACAGGCCTGACCTTATTAACGATGTCTGTGTAGAGACCGGAATTAGTGATCATGATATCGTCATAGTGTCGATGGTGACCAAAGTTCATAAACCAGTCAAGAAGGCTAGGAGCGTGTTTTTGTTGGGAAGAGCCGACAAGCAAATGTTACGATCGCACTTAGAAAATGAATGGGCATCGTTTAATTCCGGGACTATGGATGTAGAGGAATTGTGTACTAAATTTAAGTACATTGTTAATAAAGGGTTAGAGAAATATGTGCCAGTAAAGACGATTAAGGATGGAAAAGATCCACCGTGGTATAATAATATTGTTAGAAAGCTGCTGAGAAAGCAAAGGCTGTTGCACTCTCGATTCAAAAAAGAACACGCAAATGACGACAGGCAAAAGTTAGTAGAGATTCGTGCGTCTATAAAAAGATCGATGCGTGAAGCATAAAATAATTACCACAGCCATACCTTAGCAAAAGATCTTTCCGAGAACCCGAAAAAATTCTGGTCCTATGTAAAATCGATAAGCGGGTCAAAGCCCACTGTCCAGTCACTGGTTGATCATTCCGGGCAGTAATAGAAGAAAGCAAACGGAAAGCTGAAGTTCTAAATTTAACCTTTAAGAAATCTTTCACGCAGGAGGACCGCACAAATATACCATCATTTCATCAACGTACTAATTCCGAAATGGGGGACATAGCAATAGGTATTTCCGGTGTAGAGAAGCAGCTGAGAGAGCTAAATACGAAAAAGTCTGCTGGTCCGGATGGAATACCAGTTCGGCTTTACAAAGACTATTCTGCGGCGTTGGCCCCCTACTTAGCTTGCATTTATAGCGAATCCTTAATTCAGCGCAAAGTTCCTAGTGATTGGAAAAAAGCGCAGGTGACTCCCGTGTATAAGAAAGGAAAGAGAACTGACCCATACAATTACAATTGACATCTGTTTCATGTAGAATTTTGGAGCACATTCTCAGTTCGAATATAGTAAATTTCCTTGAAACGGAAAAGCTTCTTTCCATGAATCAGCACGGGTTAGGATACATCGTTCATGTGAAACTCAGCTTGCCCTTTTCTCACATGACATCTTGCGAGCTATGGACGAAGGGCAACAGGCGGATTGTGTTCTTCTCGACTTCAAAAAGGCGTTCGACGCGGTGCCACACTGCAGATTGCTAACGACGATACGAGCTTATGGAATAGGTTCACAGATTTGTGACTGGCTGGAAGACTTCCTAAGTAATAGAACGCAGTACGTTGGTCTCGACGGCGAGTGTTCATCAGAGACGAGTGTATCGTCAGGCGTTCCCCAGGGGAGTGTGATAGGACCGCTATTATTTTCTATCTATATAAATGATCTGATGGACAGAGTAAGTTGTAATTTGCGGCTGTTTGCTGATCATGCTGTGGTGTATGGGAGGGTGTCGTCTGTAACTGACTGTAATAGCATACAGGTTGACTTAGACAAAATTTCTAGTTGATGCGAAGAATGGCAGCTAGCTCTCAATGTAGAAAAATGTAAGGTGATGCGCATGAGTAGAAAAAACAATCCTATAATGTTCGAATACAGCATTAGTAGTGAGCTTCTTGATGCTGTCGCGTCGTTCAAATATCTAGGCGTAACATTGCAGAGCGATATGAAATTGAACAAGCATGTAAGGACAGTTGTGAGTAAGGCAGACAGCAGACTTCGGTTTATTGGGAGAATTTTGGGAAGATGTTCTTCACCTGTAAAGGAGACCGCGTATAAAACGCTTGTACGACCACGTCTTGAGTATTGCTCAAGTGTTTGGGACCCGCAGCAGATCAGTTTAAAGGAAGACATAGAGGCGGTTCAGAGGCGAGCAGCTAGATTTGTTACCGGTAGGTTCGACCAATGTGCGAGTGTCACGGAAATGCTCCGGCAACACAATTGGGGATCGCTGGAAGAAAGACGACGTTCTTTTCGTGAATTTCTGTTAAGTAAATTTAGAGGGCCGGAATCTGAAGCTGAGTGTAGTACGATCTTGCTGCCGCCTACTTACATTTCGCGTTAAGATCACAAAGACAAGATTAGAGAAATTAGGGCTCGTACGGAGGCATATAGGCATTCTTTTCTTCCTCGTTCAATTTGGGTGTGGAATAGGAAAGGAAATGCCTAATAGTGGTACAGTGTACCCTCCGCTACGAACCTTACGGTGAATTGCGGTGTATGTATGTAGAAGTAGATGTAGATGTAGATGCACGCTGCAAGCCAACCAACGGGGTCAGTGTGACATGTCTTGTGAATGTGCCATGGAGCGCACAGTGATGCAATAGAACAGCGCGTTACCATCAAGCCTTGTTTCAAACGAGGAAAAACGGCGACGAGACGTATGGGATGTTAGTGCAAGTTTATGGTGCTAAGCAGTGGGTAGAAAGCTTGTGTCTGAGTGGTTGGGGAGATCCAACAATTCGTGACGTCAGTGCTTCGAGCGATTCCACAAGAAACGTTTTCTGACAGTTTCCAACAACTGTACAACCGATTTCTAAAGTAAACTGTAGCCATTGGCTATTTCTTTGAAGACCACTAAAGATATCTGTTTTATGTAACTCTAGTTACCTATATTTTCCGAGAACATAAACCGAACTTTCCAGACGCACGTTGTATCCGAGCCCATAATGACAACTCTGTCGGCGAGACGTTAAACACTTTCCTTTCTTTCTTTCTTCTACCTTCCCTTATAAAATTCCTTTATGATCCCCTATTCAGTGCTAACACTGATGCCTCGTTTGATGTTAAACTTATTGTATCTGAATAATTTTTGACCGAAACCTTTTCCATGATCTACCTCTAACGTCTCCCTCTCTTTACTGCCGTACGCATGTCTCCTTATTACACCCATGCCTGTCACCGTTTCGTGTTTGGTGTTCATTCCCAATTTTTCTTTGATTTTCTCATTACGGACATCAGAGTTCACATCTCACAATACTGCAATCGTACTTGCTACTTTAATATGTGTAACCTCAAACTCATTAATAAGGTAAGCTGGATTCACTCGGCGTTCACTCCCATAAAACAAAGATGAAACGGTGCACTTATAACGTCGTCTTTTTGGTGACTTCCTTCTCGCAGAAGAGAACTGAGGGCTCACTGTATTACCTCTGTATGGGTTGATTCAAGTACTTTTATTATGTTGCCACGCCGTTAGGAAATACACATCCTAAGTAATTAAAACTGTCCACCTGCCGGCCGCGGTGGCCGAAGGGACTGCGGCGCGTCAGTCACGGTCTGCACGGCCACTACGGTCGCGGGTTCGAATCCCCCCCCCTCGGGCATGGATATTTGTGCCGTCCTTAGTGTTAGCTAGTTCATAAGTAGTTTGTAAGTTTAGGGACTGATGACCCAGTAGTGAAGTCCCATAAACTATACAAACATTTGAACTGTCCACCAGTTCTGCGAGGTATGGTCAAATGAAACAGTTCGAATCGACGCTGTGGGTATGACTGACGTTTTTATCCAAAAGTTATCACCAGATGCCTGTGTACACCTATCCCACTGTTTAACGAGCCAAATGATGCCCTGTCCCAGAATTTCTGTTGCTATATCATGAGCCAGGCCTCTACTGAGTCCTTCAGTTCGTCGTCCGATTTGAAGCACTTCCCTTTGAGATGTTATTTTAGCGGACTAAACTAATGGAACTCACACGCTAACATATCCGGGCTGTAGGACGGTTGCTCAAACTGCTGTCAGAACTGTCTTATACCGGAGACGTGTGGACGCATTATCACGCAGCAAAATCTCTCCACCGTGAGCAGCCCAGGCCGTCTGCCCTCGATGGACTTGCGTCGGCTACGGTATCTCGCGGTACACGTCACTGATAATCGTCACTCCGTGCTCGAGTAATTCGATGAATATGGTTCGTCGAACGTCGAAAAGACGGTGATCGTCATCTTGTTCGCTATGGCCACAGTCTTGGATATCGCGTCCCTAGGTGACGGACTACGTTATCCCAAAGCGGCATATTCAAACCTCATCCGGTTTGATTGTTAAGACGCTTCGTACCCTTTCGTTTGAACACCCCTCATAATATTGTTCCTGCTATTTGCTAATCGATCAGTTTAAATGTTTCCCCTACACACATTTCTTTCGTTACGGAGAAGATGATCTTAATACTGCAACCATTACTTCTCTGATATATTCCAGAAATATTAGTTTGCAACTTTACCGTCGAATGTGCGATCACAACAAATTCGTCCGCAAATGGGAGGCTTCTTATTTTGTTTTCACCTACGTTTATCTCATCCTCAGAGTATACTCTTTTCAATATGTTATCAAATGTTTGTTAAGCTTATGGGACTTAACTACGGGGTCATCAGTTCCTAAACTTACTAATTACTTACGAACTACCTTATACTAAGGAAGGCACAAATATCCATGCCCGATGGGGGATTCGAACCCCCGACCGTAGTGGCCGTGCAGACCGTGACTGAAGCGCCTCAGTCCCCGCGGCCGGCAATATGTTATACATAAGTAATATTAACAACAGTAGCGACAGGATTCAGCCTTGTTTTAATGCTGAAACTAGCGTCAACAATGAAGTCAGTTTACCGACAAGTTAAGCTCTTGCCTGGCTGTCTACGTAAAGACCTTTAATTTCCCGAAGAAGTTTGTTTGTAACACCTAGAACTGACAACATAGTGGTAATCATCCTTCTTTATGCTAATGAAACTTAAATACAAGACTAGTATCTACCATAGCACTAGTCCATTATCGTTCATCAGATAAAATTATGATTCTGACATCCGTAAAAGGCACGAAGCCACCTAATTTGTATTCCTTGTCTTTAACGTCCAAGTTGACGCGCCGATTATTTTAACTCGAGAAGTACCCACGTTATTTATAAGTTATAATTTCTTTAGGAAACAAGTAAATATTTAAATTTTTCTGTAAAATTATTACATGGTCTTTCCAAAAATTTTATTAAGTACCTGCATGAAGGAATTCACAAAAAAATACAAAAAGGAAATAAACGTTGTTTTCCCTTTCGTCTCGAATTCAAATGTATTTAAATCTCATACAACGTATAACAAACACAAATTTTTTATAGCTCATTGCGGCCCTTAGGTTATACGTACCTCTACCGTCTGTTCTTCCAGATTTGCATGTTATACTTTCATTATACTCATCAAACATGGAACGTCGATGAGTGCTTAATTCACATTTTATAACCGTAAATTTACAACCCCTTTACGTTTGTAGACTTTCCTAAGGTTTCTCAAAATTTTCGTTAGTGTGGAATAGTTTGATATCTATCGTATCAGTTACAAAAAGCTTCAGAATCCATCAGTTTCGTTAGAAATACTGTCTGAGTATGTTGAGAGGCCGAGTGAAATTTTTACAAATTTTATTTAATTTTTCCTATGAAAATTCAATTTCGGAACTTCTTTCTACCTCATTCCCACTTTCACATCCCATTTGGTTGCTAAATGAACTTATTCATCAATCAGATAACTGTACATGATTTATTTCCAGTCTATCTTCTTCGTCTTATGAATGTATGCAGTTATGTCCTCCGGTTTTATAAAATTATTCGTCCTAGAAACAATTGCATAAGGAATACTAATTGTTGAAGAATGACTATTACGATACGATAAATGTACAAAAAATTAATTATTCATTTATTTTTGGGTCTTTGTAATAAATGCTGTCATGAAAATATTGTTTTACAAGCTTACATAGAACACGATTTCAAAACTGTCAGAAAGAAACTACTATTGACACAAGTAGTACCCCAGTACAGGCCGTTCTTGAGATACATCGCAATACTGAGGGCCCTGGATTGTGGTGGAATGGTGAGAGCAATGGAGGGGGAGGGAGAAAGTGGGACACATTAGCACGTACCCAGAGCTGCACGTCTCTGCGCTGTGCTGCAACGCGATAAATTTCCAGAATGGGGTACTCAGTACCCCAGCACGCTCGCTCGAACGTTAACTAATACTCGCACTCTGCAATACCTGAGAAGATTAAGTGTGTGGATAAGTAAAAATAATGTGGCGAGAGGCGCGCTACGATAGTTCCTGCAGTCATGGTGCTCACTGCGTCCATTTGGCGTGGTGCTCAACACGTCTGCTGAATAAGTAGGAAACCCGAGTTGTAATCCCGAACAGGCAAACATTTACAAGTTTCCCCACTGCGGTAATTCAAAGCCCACTGCCAGCTAGTGTAGTATATTCCTTTGCGTTCGGGGGGGGGGGGGGACGCATAAGAGAGCGAACGAAGTTTTAATTGTCTTTGTTTCCTCAGATACTACGTGAAAATAAAATATCTGAATAATGCGTTCCAATCACACTCGTAAGTGCTATGAAAATAAAAAAAAATGCTAGTGCTTGCATGAGGCCATGCCTCTTCTTATTCGTTATTTTCTCGCATTATTTATTCCTGCATCTTTTTCTTCCAGTTTTTCTGATTCACAGTACTGTGAATGATTGTGTAGTACTTCCAGAAGATTGTGAAGTAACATCACTGGCACAGGTTTTGTTTTCTTTGGTACATGACATTATCTCAAAATACTTGAGAAGTCTACCTTTTATGAAAGTTTAAGTAGATATATTGTAACAGTGTGCAGCATACCTCGTTCCAGTAAAACTACGGTGAAACTACACTAGCGTTGAACTACTTCTCCTTTAATAATAAAATATACTTAGAGAAAAATGGCCTTTCTATGGAAATTCTCGCGCAGGCACTATAGCCGATATCTTGTAAACTAATGGAATTACAATTTTTAAAAAATAATCCAGCAATAGCCAGAAAATTATTTATTACAGAAGATACGTCGTTGATCCACTCATATTATATAAAGGTTCTAAAGAAGAAAACAAATTGAATGACATGCATCCCAAACTTTCATTTACAGTACAACATGAAGATAACAAGAGCATAAACTACTTGGGTATCACAATTACAAATCAAAATGGTAAACATGTTTTATGATTTACAGGAAATCAACTGCTACAGATATAATAATCAATGCTACTTCACGTCAGCCACTAAGTTACGAGTAAGCATTCTTCTGAACTATGATCCATAGAATATTAAAACTACCTCTGCAACCAGAAGCCATCCAAACCGAAACTAATGTTCTGAAACAAATAACCATAGCTAACAACTTTAAAGCAAGGCAAGTTGATTTTATATACCTTAAATTACGACAGCGCAATGATAATTTATCCCTCTAATGATATATTACGTATCATTACAGTTGTGGTCTGATGATGTTCACGTTGTTTTTGTTGTGCTCTTCAGTCCGGAGACTGGTTTGATGCAGCTCTCCACAATACCCTATCCTGAGCAAGCCTCTTCATCTCCACTTAAGAGCGGCAACCTACATCTGTCTGAATCTGCTTACTGTATCCATCTCTTGGTCTTCCTCTGCGGTTTTTACCCCACCACCCCTCTGAGGTTTTGACCCCACACACTCCCCTCCATGTAAGTGACCGAAACCGGTTACCAGTGAATAACATTAATTGCGAGCTTGACTGACTTGTTATTGTTACTAGAACTGTTTAAGTTTAGGAAGGCAAGGCTATACGGAACATCAGTGGAAATTTGAAGAAACTTCATAAACCTGTATTGTCTATTTTTTTCATAAACTATCTACTGCTGAAAGACCTTTACATCATTTGTGTAGCATATCGTGGTGAAAATCCCAGATGGTAATAACTATTCACATAAGCATAGTTAACCTCAGGTTGTATTAAATACAATAATCACAATATTTAGGTGATTAGAAGAGCCAGAACTTCCATGAAAGTGTGCATGAAAAACCACCCATACACTTAATGAAAGGTGCAACTCTCTGATATGAAATGACGAACCAAGATAACATTTGCTCAACTACTGTTGAAATTGCGACATGTGATGTGTGTTTAATTTTAACTATGGCAATCTTGGCAGACTTCGAACTCTATAGAGGCTAGGATCTGGTCCATGAGCTTTGGCACTGTCAGATCTTTTGTGTCCCAGCCCCGTCGCCGCTTTTGTGTCTCGTTTCCGTCGTAGGTGTCGGTGGCCGAGTAGAAACAGACCGACACACGCTTGTGTAGGTAGGAGGTGACCAGCCAGTGGGACAGCAGAAACTAGAAACACTAGAGTAAATTAGAACGAGATATATATATTTCACAGAGACTTAGTAATACTTAACTTTTACATAGCTCAGTACTGCAGAATGCTGATACATAGTTGAGCTAGAGGTCTGCCTAGTGAGGAGTCCTAGTGCCTGTCCGATAGCCAAGTCTTCACTGGTGCCTATCTGATTCCGAAGTGTTAACTCGTTCCTATCTCAGTCCCAAGTGAACGATGTCGTTCAGTGGTGGCCACGAGCGGAGTTGTAGCAGAGGGCGATCGTGGCTGACGTCGTAAGAACGCCGTGCCGTGCGTGCATGGCGGCGCGCGGCGAAAGTAGGTGGCGCGCACTTTAGACATGTGCGACACCACAAGATCGATAAAAGGGGAGTTTTACCGTATTGTCTAGAGTATACATCCACTGACTAGATATCTGATGGATTGGACTGCTGCCAACCTATCTTCCTCCTACTTTTACTCCTCCTGACCAAAATGAGCCGACGAACAATGAAGGCAATAAGAATGTAGAAAAAAGGCAAGAAATGTCAATGAATGAAAGTCGAAAGTGTCGTGTTTAGAGTGTTTCTTTTTTCTAAATAAAAGGAAGAGTTTATGACGTAAGACTGTGACGGTATATTGTATTAACAGAACAATGCTCTTCATCAATCACCATCTGGTGTTTGTGGCGACTCTGACGCTGGGTTGCCTAGTATCCATGCTTATAGTTCGCTGATTGAACTGTGGCAGTTCCGGAAGGTGTGATACTAGCCAGTACATCTCGCCTAGCGACGGATGAACACAGACATTACTCAAGTTCACTACTTAATAGATCACCCCAGGCACAATATTATAAACAACAAACTGAAACTGAAAGTTGTTCATTACACGAGTATCATTCACAAAAGTAGCAAGTTGCTTGAGTGTTTCCACCCCACATTAAAATAAAAAAACTAAAGAAACAAAGAAATTACTGACGAAGTGAATTCGGCTGCAAAACGCTCGTGTATAGTCATGTTATGCAATAGCAATCGTTGTGAGTGTTTGTGCGCCATAATATACGTATTGAGTAGACTGGACTGAAAATCCGCACTCGTTTTGGTCAAAAGTTAAAAAAATAAACTGATATATCCACACAATCTCTAACCTAAACGGCGTTGAAACAGTCACACAAATGCCGACATACCTTTCATAATTTTTTTTTCACAGAGATTAATTCATTTGAATTACACCGATAAATTATGGATCAGAAAATGGCAGATATCAGAATAAAAGCGGGATAAAAAAAGCAGTTGAAATCGCTCAACAGAGGAAACGCCGCTAGAGATGTCGAGATACCGATTCGATTTTACACATAACGTGCGAAGGAAATTGTTCTCCTTCTACAGCAGTGTACCGTATGTGCATAAGGCAGTTACGCGTTGCTAAATCATTGCAAAAAAATGGGCTCTTCAATCCAGTTTTCAAAATGGGTCGTAGAATAGACTATAGGAATTTCATAGAATTCTTTTAACATGTTACATAGAGGAAGCGACATGTGTTCAGAAAGCAATGATAATGTGAAACCAAACTAGCGCTGTTTGCCCACGTAAACGAGAAAGCAGTAGATACACGCTTCCGTGTTTCTTGAAATCAGCAAAGCGTTCGATACACGTCTACATAGTGATTATTGAAGTTACGAGTTCTCGACGAAGTTTCGGAATAGCAGCCAGATAAAGTCGACGTCTTGGCACGATATCCGGCTGCAATCCCGAAAAAAATCAAGGTTTCCCCATTGTCATATAATGAAGGAAATACGAGCATGCACTGTGTCAGGCAGACTGCATGATCGGACTGAATAGTTTGTAGCAATCATGATACAGCGTGCCATTGTCAATGGAGACAAATCTTCCGAAAGCGATTTCTTGCGTTCTTCGAGACAGTGTTCTACCACCGTTACTTTTGATAACACATATAAATGACATCAGAGAGAATATCGGAGACAACGTCGGAGCTACAATAAGATTTATTTTCTGAATCCGCAGTACTATATCGAATAGCCAAGTGCAGGAGATCTGCATTGTAGTGACGCTTCGTACAGCAAATGTCAATTGACTCCCGGCCAAGACAAATGTAAAGCACCGTAAGCTTATCTTGAGCATCATTCAGGCCGTTGTGGATTTATCTGTCAGTGTAACATACATATGTGTAATTTTAGTTTGCTGGTTTAAACGTTTATTATATTACGTATATCGGCAAGTTCAACGTTCAAATGTTAGTATAGGTTATGGGACTTAACTACGGGGTCATCAGTCCATAAACTTACGAACTACTTATGAACTAGCTAATCCTGAGGACGGCACAAATATCCGTGCCCGAGGGGGGATTCGAACCCCCGACCGTAGTGGCCGTGCAGATCGTGACTGGTGCGCCTCAAACCCCTCGGCTACCGTCGCCGGCTATCGACAAGTGGCATACCAAGATGGTTCCAACTTCCGTAGATGTTTCTCAGCATTTAATACCTTAACATGTCTTTTAGTAGCCTCTTTTACTTAATATCGAAATAAAAGAGTCTATTGTGGAGGATTTTGAGGAAATGGCACTGACAACATCTTTTTTGATGCCGACTTGCTTGTTTAGATATATTGAGGATACGTTCCTTATTTGGCCCAACGGAGTAGATTCTGTGCACCGGTTATTATATCATTGTAACTGTCTCCATGCTAATATCAAATTCACGATGGAAATAGAAAAGGACGGCAAGTTACCATTTTTGGATGTGTTCGTCTATAAAAAGGATGACGGAAATCTTGGACATGGAATTTACAGAAAACCGACGCATACTGACAGGTATTTACAGTATTTCCATGCGACCAGCTGTCACCCTCCTTTTCAACGTGCAGGATTCTACGGACCTTGGTAAAAAGTGCATATACCATCTCGGAAGCTGAACATTTATCTCAGGAGCTGCAAAATCTCAAGAATGTGTTCCACCGAATGAATTTTACAATTTGTGTCTGTAGCCTATCACTATCACTCACATCTTTGAAATATTGGTTCGCATGTTCATTGATCTTTTTATATAAATTTACGTCGTTGAGAGTGCGAAGTATAGAACATAGTGTAACGTAATTCAAAGTAATTTTTGTTTTTCTGATGTCATCAAGTGGTCGTTTGCTAAAATATAAATTATTAAAACACATTTACCAATTAATAAGTACAAATATTCATTCCAGCAGAAAACGAACTGTTAAATGATGCTTATATAATTGCTATTTGGATGCTAGAGATATGAGACAACAAACTTCCATAAAAAGTCATTATTAGTTTCCACGTTACATTGCACTGATTTAGAATTTCATTAACATCGTTTCTGTTCGATTCATTTTTCACTAAAAAACGGATTCATAATTAAAAGGGAAAGTGTATGCAGCAGTTTCATTCTGTGGCAGCACCGACGCATTGCAACAAAACCAGATGGGCAACCGAAACGGGAGCATTTTTTACAGGAAGAGGCAGCAAAACATGTCCGTTAATGAAGCCATGAGTTCCATGTTATTAATGTTGCGAGCAGGAGCAAAGAAAAAAAAATTACTTTTATATTCTTTATAGGCTGATATTACTCATTGTATATTATTAATACACGTATATACTTTAGAGGCAGTTCCACTAAATCTTATTCTAAGCATTTGCAACATACTTACAAGAGGTGCATACAGTAATTTAAAGCAAAGAATAAAGATGTAAGTGCTTGTTATTAAGACAGAATGTAGGGTTAGACACGAGCTATGGCCGCGTGGTCTGGGATGTCATGTTACATACTGTGGCGCTGCTCCCGCTGGAGATTCGAGTCCTTCCTCGGGAATCGGTGTGTGTGCTTTGTCCGTGGTATAAGTAGTGTGTAAGTATAGGGACCTAAGAACTTAGCAGTTTGGTGGCTAGTTAGGCATAGAACTTTTGTATGAAGGTGAGGCAAAAGACTAAGAAGAAGTGCCATAAGAACAGAATTAAATAGATTTCTAAGAAACTGTTTATCAATCTACGAAAAAATTGGTTGGTATCTGTCATTGCAGAACAGTAAGAGTGTTTTAAAGGAGATAAAAATACGCGTATTGTGATGTAACGTCACATCTTACTGTAGTTACATAAAACGAAAGTACTCCGAAAAAATGAAAATCTACTACCGGCAATATGAGCAAATAAATGATGAGTTATGTATTTATATGATATCTGTTGTTCCGGAGGTAATTACGGTCGGGGGTTCGAATCCCCCTTCGGGCATGGATATTTGTGCCGTCCTTAGTTGGAGGTAGTTCATAAGTAGTTTGTAAGTTTAGGGACTGATGACCCCGTAGTTAAGTCCCTTAAGCTTAACAAACATTTGAACATTTCCAGAGGTATTCGAAAGAACGGTAACAATTTTTAATCTTACAGTTATTATAAATGGAGACACAACGGTTTTTACATTACTGCCAGTGATCAATGAAATAAATCAACAGGGAAACTTGAAAATTGTCCACAGCTGGGATTCAAACCCGGGTTTCCTTCTTACAAGACAATCGCTCTCACCACTACACCAATGAGGACACATTGATCAACGCCAACTCGCGAAGTACTCGTGTTCTCCTCTCGTCAGAAACAAAGTCTTAGCTCTCTCATAAATAACTGTCGTACGGTTTCTGTCATGTAACAATTATTTCTCGCAGCGTATCACCGTGTTCCGTAAGAGTCTGGGTCTGGTGTGAAGAAAGTAGTAATGGTTACCTTCATAACCGCGGATGAAGCCAGTGAATTATGAGTGTATGTTCCTTATCTCCTCCAAAACTACTGGTTATACAACAATTTAAGCACGGTACCAAAAAATGTTCAAATGTTTGTATAGCATATGGGACCTAACTACGGGGTCATCAGTCCCTAAACTTACAAACTACTTATGTACTAGCTAATACTAAGGACGGCACAAATATCCATGCCCGAGAGGGGATTCGAAGCCCCGACCGTAGTGGCCGTGCAGACCGTGACTGGAGCGCCTCAGTCCCCTCGGCCACCGCGGCCGGCAATCACAGTACCAACTCAAATATGACGATGACAGCTTGGTAATTAAAGACGGAGATAACGCTCGGGAGATTTGGATGGAAAGTTAAATCGGCCGTGCCCTTGGAAAGGAACCATCCTAGCATTTGCCTGGAGTGATTTAGGAAAATCACGGAAATCCTAAATCTAGAAGGCCGGAAGTGAATGTGAACTACCGTCCTCCCGAATGCGAGCCCAGTGCGTTACCACTGCTGCCACCCCGCTCGGTGAGCATCCGACGATGACAGCTAGTTCTGCTGAAACTGATCATGAAATCAGATTAAATAGTTTCAATGCAAGGGATCTTTGCAGTCCATATAACAAGTCGTAAGAGATGGCCCCAACAACATGTTTATGTTATGAAATGGTGTATGATTCAACATAGAATACTTTCAAACAGTCCACCGTCTACCTCGGTGCATTTTGTTGCTCTTGTGGACAGGTATTGCGCGTAAGTGAAGCTCCGGCGGGCAATATAACACCTATCTACAAGAGTAGTAAGATGCATTAAAGATGACGGTGTATTATTTACACATGTGACTATATGGAAGTAATATTCGTGGAGTCGCGCAATTCCACTCCTGGCCATTAAAATTGTTACACCACGAAGATAACGTGCTACGACAGGAAGAAGATGCTGTGATATGCGAATGATTAGCTTTTCAGAGCATTCACACAAGGTTGGCGCTGGTGGCGACACCTACGACGTGCTGACATGAGGAAAGTTTCCAATCGATTTCTTATATACAAACAGCAGTTTACCGGCGTTGCCTGTTGAAATGTTGTTGTGATGCTTCGTGTAAGAAGGAGAAATGCGTACCATCACGTTTCCGACTTTGATAAAGGTCGGATTGTAGCCTATCGTGATTGCAGTTAATCGTATCGCAACATTGCAGCTCGCGTAGGTCGCGATCCAATGACTGTTAGCAGAATATGGAATCGGCGGGTGCAGGATGGCAATACGGAACGCCATGCTGGATCCCAACGACCTCGTATCACTAGCAGTCGAGATGACAAGCATCTTATCCGCATGGCTGTACCGTATCGTGCAGTCACGTCTCGATCCCTGAGTCAACAGATGGGGACGTTTGCAAGACAACAGCCATCTGCACGAACAGTTCGACGAAATTTGCTGCAGCATCAACTATCAGCTCGGAGGCCATGGCTGCGGTTACCCTTGACGCTGCATCACAGACAGAAGCGCATGCGATGGTGTAAGCCGCGACGAACCTGGGTGCACGAACGACAAAACTTCATTTTTCGGATGAATCCAGGCATGATGATCGCATCCGTGTTTGCCGACACCGCGGTGAACGCACATTTTGGAAGCGTGTATTCGTCATCGCCATACTGGCCTATCACCCGGCGTGATCGTATGGGGTGCCATTGGTTACACGTCTCGGTCACCTCTTGTTCGCATCGACGGCACTTTGAACAGTGGTCGTTACATTTTAGATGTGTTACGGCCCGTGGCTCTACCCTTCATGCGATCCCTGCGAAACCCTACATTTCAGCAGTATAATGGACGACTGCATGTTGCAGGTCCTGTACGGGCCTTTCTGGATACGGAAAATGTTCCACTGCTGCCTTGGCCAGCACATTCTCCAGATCTCTCACCAATTGAAAACGTCTGGTGGCTGAGCAAATGGCTCGTCACAATACGCCAGTCACTACCCTTGATGAACTGTGGTATCGTGTTGAAGGTATGCAAATGTACATGTACACGCCATACAAGCTCTGTTTGACTGAATGCCCATAGTATCAAGGCCGTAATTACGGTCAGAGGTGGTTGTTCTGGGTACTGATTTATCAGGATCAATGCACCCAAATTGCGTGAAAATGTAATGTGTGATCTAGTATAATATATTTGCCAAATGAATGACCGTTTATCATCTGCATTTCTGCTTGGTGGAGCAATTATAATGGCCAGTTGTGTAGTATCAGTAATGGTACTGTGTGGAAAAATAAAGGACTGGCAGTGGACAGCGCTAAGCCGTTGGGAGCTGCCAGACCGGCCCAGTATCGGCTTAACATGTTGACTGCCGCGATGATGTCAGAGGCGCGCCACAGCAAAAACCCTCTAGACACCTCACAAGAAGCCCGAGTTACGTCACACCGACAGGCTGCCATCGAAAGGTGAGTGGCTGGCCGTTGGGGCACAGCCCACTGCCTCGTAGTGCCATGCAGTGAGCTTGTGGTGACAGCCTGTTGGTGTTACGTGACTCGGGCTTCTTGTGAGGCCTTGCCTCTAGACGGTGTTGGTCAGAGCCGCCTTTTGTGTCCGCCGGCGGTCACACAGCAGCCAACGTGTTAAACCGAGCAGCCGGTCGGGGTTTGTCCAAATCTGAGGAAATAGGGGAAAGGCCCATGGTTTGTACTGAAAACTAATCAGGGCTGTTAACCGAACAGATCGTAAAGGTGTCTGGAGAACATCTGTGAGTTTCACACTCCAGTTAAGGATTACAGGTATAAAAGATTCTATCTGCAACTACGGTAGTTCCTTGCACATGAAAGCAGACCTGTACGGTTGGACCCTAAGATAACATGGAGCCAAACTTCTAAATCGGAACCGTACCTAGCCCAATACTCAGGTTCTTACAGCGTATGGTCACACTTGCCTCATTTTTAGCTGTGATAAATGTGGTGCAGGATTAAGCATAAAGGCGCAAAAATATCCTGTGAGAACTCTTACAGAATTAAACAACTCATGACATAACAGTGTCTTAATTTATAGTTACCTGCACCTTTTCCCTTTCCAGTTGTATTCATTGGATTTCTCGAAACCTGTTATATATTTTTTCACTTTATATATCTTTCATAAGATTATACATAACATGATTATTGTTACAAAATACGTCAAATTATGAAGTTGTTGTTGTTGTGGTCTTTAGTTCGCGCACTGGTTTGATGCAGCTCTCCCCGCTACCCTGTTCTACGCACGCTTCTTCATCTCCGAATAAAAACGGGAACCTATATCCACTACCTACTGTATTTTACCCCATGCACTTTCCTATAGGGCTAAACTGACCATTCCTTCATGTTTCAAATTTTTTGCACCAAACTATCATTTCTCTCAGCCAAGGTATGAGAGAAATTTCCTTATCTTAATGCCGTGTCATACTTCCTCATTAGTTACACGATGTGCCCATCCCATCTTAAGCTTTTCTCTGTAGCGCCGCATTCCAAAAGCTTCAGTCATATTTCTGTCTGAACTCCTTACCGTCCACGTATAACTCTCTTACAATCCTACACTTCAGGGAAAACCTTTCGGAAAAGATTTCCTGACATTGAAACTAATATTAGATCCTAGAAATTTGACTTCTTAAATGCATTCCTTCCCTCAGTCATTCTAAATTTTATATCTTCTTTACTTCTGCTATCAGTTTTTCTACCCTAAGGTCAAATCTCATCTACTACTCGCATTGAGTCTTACCTAATCTAATTCCTGTAGCATCGCCTCATTTTCCAATACTACATTCCTTTAGCCTTGTTAGTGTTCACCTTACAGCCCCCTTTCAAGGCACTGTACTTTCCGTTCAATTGCGTTTCCAGAGCATTTGCTGTCTCTGGAAGAATTAAAATATCATCAGGAAAAAGCAAACCTTTCTTCGAATTTCCCCTTACTTTCCTTTTCAGATTGCTCAATGTACTGTATTACTTTCTCACGTTTCAGTCAATCCTTGCCAAACGTTCTGAAGAAGTATACCGTTCAAAATTTGAAGGATAAATTGACATCAAAAAGTTCCAGAATAGAAATTGGTTTCTTCTATATGTTCAAATGTTTCTAAACCTACTGCAACAAAGTGGTATGGTCATCAGTCCATAGACTTAAAAACTTCTTAAACTAACATTTACTAAAGAAAACACAAACACACATAGAGACAAACACATACACTCATACACATTTGCTCGACGGATTACTCGAACATCCGGCGGAAAAAATAGATTTCTTATGTTTGTTTACTATTCTCGCTTGGCTAACACAGCGTCACTGTAATGGCGGCGTGGCCACGCCACTGTGGCGTGACGTCAGTATAATAGGGGATGATGGAATTAATGGTTTCTTCGTAGTATGTATCGCATTATGACGTCTTTGCAGTTCAATACAAAGGCAGACCTAGGTGAAAATTACTCACCTGTACATCGTCACGAACATGTGAGTCGGTAAGACTCAGCGGAAGTAAGAAGAACTGCGAAGATGTCCAGCGCAGCTCTGGACGAAACGTCAGGGAAAACTGCAGAGTTTCATGGACCACGTGTCGCGGTGGAGTGGCCGAGCGCATTAAGGCGCTATGCTGCGGAGCGTAAGGCCGTTCCCGCTCGGGGGTTCCTATTCTCATCCAGCCACGGATGTTTGTGTTGCCTTTAGTATACGTTAGTTTATAAGTTGTTTGTAAGTTTACGGACTGATGACCCCGCAGTTAAGTCCCATAAGCTTGACAAACACAGAACAAAAACATGGAGCACGTCTTATAACCCGGAAGATCTACCAGCAGCTATGAAATCCGGTAGTGAAAGCCTTCACTGCACAATCATGGTGGTTGCTTGATGGCCAGTAGTTTGCCTGTTGTGGTCCATTCACGATGTAGCCTGGACAAGTTTGAACCGTGTGAAAAGTAAATACTGACTCACAGCAGAAATACAAATTTCTAACAGTCTGGAATTAACCATCATATACCGTTAAGACGGCATCATCTGAGAACGACGCTGCATGTTAACACAAATCACTTGCACAACCCGGTCGCAGAAGGTAACCTATTCAACTTTAGCTCGCTGATGACTGCTTGGGAATTATGACGTCACAGCTTACCGGAAATGACCGTGAGGAATTTCTTTCCGAAGTCAGCGATGACGAAGTCTATGAGGTTGTGCGAACTTCACCTCCAAGGAAATCTCCTGGACCTGATGGGCTGCCTATTAGTCCAATGCACGGTTTTGGTCACTTGTAGGAGATACAACCATTGCAAACGATATTCTTCAGGGCAATACGATACCTACAGAATTTAAAGAAGACAAAATTGTTCTCGTCCCAAAAGCTAAAGTGAACAAAATGTTAAATCATTTTCGACCTATTTCTTTACTTATACAGATTAATCCGCAGACTTCTGAATGGGAGCATTTCCTCGTTTGCAAGTAAAATCATAAGTGAAAACTGTGTAGTTGGTAGAACTATATTTCAAAACATAGTCGATAGTGTGGAACGGAAATAAAACACTCTGTAACCCAATATTCGATGACATTTGCTGCGTGAGTAGTTCATGCATGTACGAGTTGGCAGATGCACGGGTAGAGTATCTTCCAACGTTCTTTCAGACACAACTGCGAATGGGACATTTCAGGACGGTGGTTTATTAGAAAACATTTTTGAGTGCCCAGTATCTGTGTAATAGTAATTCTAAATCACTCTGTCGAATAAAGGTTACCACTATTGGTGAAATGAACTAAATATGTTACTAGATCTAACGTTAGGTGTAATAATTTAATAATTACTGTTCACAATATTGTTACTGTCTGTCCTCCACGCGATAAAAATCAGTGCTATACTTCCAGCGTAAGCTAGGTAAAGCAGTCAACAATCCCAAGAACACTACAGTCATTTACTAGTCATGGTCCTGTTTGGAGGTGGTATGCCGTTGCCTTCCTCCGACCTTCGAACTGACTTACCCAGCCATAGGGGGACCTACAGTTTAACGTGGGTTCCGAACAACGGTGCTACTCAGTATGTTTCACATCAGCAACACTGCCAAAGGTGAAAGAAGTGGAAACTGACAGATAAAAATCCTAGGACCTGGCGGGGATCGAACCCGCGACTTTCGGATCCATTATCTACCGCTCTACCTCTGTGAAACAGAGGCTCAACTCCAGAAATAGAGCACTGCATCATGGAAAATGATGCCGGACTCGGATATCTCGGTCTTCTTCATTGCAGATGATATATGTTCACGCTGGGCCTGAGGTTTCTGGTACATACATTGAGCGATGAGATGTGACAGTGTTTTCTTCTTTATTTGGCTGCTGCAGCTGCCATAAACGTAGTATGCAGATTTCCCTTCTTCTTCGGGTGTGCGCGGTAAATCAGCTAGGAAAATCTCACTGTTCTCACAATGGGTGATGACGTCTGTTATCTATTTCCTACATTGTATTCTGTAATTCACTGACGAACGGCTTCTACGCATTACTGAGCACATATTCTCTTCCCACCTTAAGATACCTTTGCATCCCTTTCGTTGAACGTCACAGTGGAGGGACGCTATATTAGGCACCATGGAGATCATGATCGTAAAATACGGTACCTGTCGTTCCGTCTGGCACTCTGGTATAGCAACCAGTGCAAAAGAACTGCTAACAAAACACTGTAATCGTTGTAGCCTTTTTGAGGTATCATCAGAATCTTGATAATAAGTTGGAAGAAACTTTACAGGCTTAGTCTTATCAGTGACACTAAAGAAACAGAATATTACTGATCTTAAAATATTAATTTTCATCGGAAAGCTTGTGTTGAAGATGTTTTGTGCTTAATAATATATCTAAGCTTATTTGCCTCTTCAGTGTAAAGCCCTGTGAGGGAACCAACATTTACATTATTACTCCGCAAGTGAATTTTGCATGTCACTTTCTCCTATTCCAGTCGCTAATGGTTGGCAGGAAAAAGATTACGTGTACGCCGGTGTGTGGGCTTTAATCTCTCTAATCTCTGTGGTCGCATTGGGAGATATACATTGGAGGCATAAATACGTACGTTCTCGGAACTTTGACAGAAGCCCGTACCGCAATACAGAACCTCTCTCTCTCTCTCTTGCAGCGATTGCCACCGGATTTTTCTCATCGTCTCTGCGACGCTTTCGCGCTTACTAAAATAGCCGTATTGCTATTCGTTGGACTCCCTCCACTTCCTCTATCTTCCACACCTGGAATGGATCCACACTGCTGAGCAATCCTCTAGCGTTGTCCGAACATGAGCTTTGTTGACAGACTTGCACTTCATGAGGATTCTTCCAATGAATCTCAATCTCGTATCTGCCTTACAGAGGATTGATTTTATGTGGTTGTTCCATTTCAAATCGCCCCTTCGATCTAATCCTATTTATCTTATGGAAGTAACTGATTCCACTATTTGCCTGTCTGTCACCTAGTTGTACAATGGCATTCAAAAATCTTGCACAGTCGTCTCCAATTTGTTTTTAATTTTTTGCAGAAGGAGAATGACATTTTTGTGAACACACTTGGTAAACACGGTGGTTCATTGATAGTGACCGGGACAAATATCTCACGAAATAAGCATAAAAAAACTACAAAGAACAAAACGTTACCAGCTTGAAGATGGAAAACAGATGGCGCTACGGTTGGCCCGATAGATGACGCTGCTATATGTAAAATGAATATCAACTGCATTTTTTAAAATAAGTATCCCCATTTTATTATATATTCGTCTAGTAAGTAAATAAATATAAATGTTTTATTCAGAAAACTTTTTTCGCTTTTTGATAGATGGCACCGTAATAGTCACAAACTTATAAGTACGTGATAAAGCGTAACATTTCGCGAGTGCGGACGGTATTTACTTTGTGATACATTACTCGTGTTAAAATGGACGGTTTACCAATTGCAGAAAAGGTCGATATGGTATTTATGTATTGCAATTGTAATCAAAATACCCAACGGGCCTGTGCTATGTTTGTTCATTATTATCCTGCAAGACATCATCCAATTGTCCGGACATTTCGTCGGATAGTTACGTTATTTCAAGAGACAGGAAAGTGTTTGGCCAGAAGTTCAAATATTCAAATGTTTTGTAGAGGTTATGGGACTTAACTACGGGGTCATAAGTCCCTAAACTTACAAACTACTTATAAACTAGCTAATCCTAAGGACGGCACAAATATCCATGCCCGAGGGGGGAATCGAACCCCCGACCGTAGTGGCCGTACAGACCGTGACTGAAGCGCCTCAGTCCCCTCGGCCACCGCGGCCGGCCGGCCAGAAGTGAAACGTCAACCACGACCTGCAACAAATGATGATGCCTAAGTAAGTGTTTTAGCTGCAGTTGTGGCTAAGCCGCTATGGGACTTAAATGAAACCCTAGACTTATATACTACTTAAACTAAGAACAACACACACACACACACACACACACACACACACACACAGATGCCCGGGAGAGGCTGAAATCTCTGACGGGGAGCCACCGCGCGCTGCGCAGCAGGGCGAATTAGAGCGCTTTGCGATTCCACCGCGCCGGCCGCGATGGTTCGGGGGTTCGAATCCCACCTCGGGCATGGATATTTGTGCCGTACTTAGTGTTAGCTAGTTCATAAGTAGTTTGTAAGTTTAGTGACTGATGACCACGTAGTTAAGTCCCATAAGCTATACAAACATTTGAACATTTTTTTTTTTTTTTTTATTCCACCGCGGCTCCTAACTCTCTATTTGACTTCATCTTTTGGTTGAGAAAGTCCGATACTGATTCAACTGGAGATTCGACTCACCCCATAAATTAGATTAATAGGGAAGTTACTTTCTTATTCCTGTGTGTCATTTTGACTTATCAGCAATTTGATGTACCGCATATGATACGTGACACAACACGTAAATAGACTTATCAAGTAGGCTCAACCACATAGATCGTGTATAAAACACTATAATATGACGCGTTTCAAGGGTCAAGCCCTCATCATCAGATGAAATATACAAGAATCTATAAAACCCGAGACAAATAAAATCTAAAACGTAATAAAAGAAAACGTGGTTACTTCCCTTTTACGGAGACACGGTTAAAAGGGAAGTAACCCTTGAAACGCGTCATATTATAGTGTTTTATATACGATCTATGTGGTTGAGCCTACTTGATAAAATAATTAAGCATACAACCACGACCTCACATCAATAATGGATATAATTAAGTTTACGTAAATAGACATTGGCGGCCACGTGTAGCTACATGGGTGTAGCAACCAAGTCTCAGTTTTATATTTTTATGTGAGACACTTATATGTAAGAAACTTGCTACCTCAAGGCATAGCCTCTAGACATTCGTCATGATATAAACATCGGTAGAATTCGTAGTGCACGAAGGTGACAATATTCTGTGAAAAAATATCGATTGCAGAGTGACTGCTACAGTTTATCAATTACCATTACAATCGTTGAATTATACGAAAATGGGAAACATCGTTTCAAAAAAATTGGGAGTTGTGCAACACTGCAAAAGTAACATTCACCTCTACTGGTTAACCATTTGATCATCAACGGTGCTAACCTAAACATTTTCTTTAACATCTGATATCCGGTCTTTAAATGTTTCAACGCTGCAGCGATATCATCTATTACATTGTCGTGTAACGTGTACCTTGTGAGTGCGTTCTACTACAATCGGACAAGAGTGTACGTTTCCATCTACAAGAGAGACACAATTAACGAGAATCGCATAGACTGAGAAGACGGTCGGATTGCGAGTCGTGGAGAGCCTGCGACCACATTTATTTCAGCTGCTGAGCCCTGCGCCAGTCCCCAATATGGCGCCGGGAGCTGAGTCACGCTGTAATTGCCAGTAATTGGCTGCTCGCGGGGTAACTTCAAATAATGGCTGCGCGCCCCCTGATAAACTCCGGCGATTACAAAAACCCGAGCGCCAAACGGAAAAAGCCGCGCGGTTTCGCGTTGAGTCGTTAGCGCCAATAAAAAGCGACATGCACTTTTTTCTTTGAGGGGAGAACTCGTATAATTACTGTTGGCTTTGTGTGATAAAATGAAACACTTGAACTTCATAATCACAGAAACTTTCATTACGTAACGATAAAATTGTAATATAACAAATGGAAAACGGAAAGTTGTAATGATGCAGTGGCGTCACAGATGTTTACTGTGAGGCATCAGGCCCCTGACACTGGTTTGTCACACAAAAGATTCTGCTGCAATATAACTTTGAAAGGAATTAAAAAGCGTTTTTCATCGTTATCGCTGTTTTATCTCTGTAGGAATTAATTTCAAACGAAATTGCTAGAAACCTCACCCGAAGAACGAATACAGTTGATCCATTACATGTAAACAAAGTTGTGAAATTCGTTTCAGATAATTTTGTGCCTACAATTGGTAAATATCTGAAAAAAATTGAACAAATTGAACGACGAGGCAAAAGGGAAGAAATCACAACAAAATCGTGCCTCCAATGACTTAATTTTCTCTGTAAATTAAAAATCTACTCTGCGGAGCAATAATCGGAACCAAATATAGCCGCTAATATCTCAGCGAATAAATGCAATGTACTCTCGATTTTATGAGTCATGTGAAAGAATTTTAGCTTCAATATTTTTTTACATTTTGACAGTGACGCTGGAATGTAAGAATACTTGACCTGCTGAACAAAATATAGAATAAAGAAGAAAAGCAATAATACTGTGAATTATTACCTGCCACTAACGACTGAGAACTTGTCAGTACATATCACAGCTTTTTTTTTAAACTGCAAAGAATTACCTGCCGTTATCTATCATTACAGTGAGAGGTGAACTAGCTGTGAGCTTTTCCTCATACTCCGTAATGTTCCAGCTTCTGCAACAATACTTTAAGATCATCACAAGCAAATGCTTTTGTTAACTCAAACAATAAGCTTTGCGTTCGCAGTTATTTATGTGGTGCATCATGTGCCTCAGAGAGAATAGAAATTAAAGGAATTTCGGTTGCGAAACAACTTCTGAAACGAAACTGTACATTTTAGAGCATATTCATGAGTACTTAAATTATCAATTAACCTTGAACAAACAGCTTTATCAATACCTTTAGCAAAATCTGATGGCATATAAATACGTGTAACGTTATCTACAGTATCCATATAACCCTTTTTATAGCGTGGTTTCGCTACAGAGCACTTGAATTTGCCAAGAAAGTGGCCATTCCGAAAGGAAAAATTTCATGTATGGCTAAGTACGGGGCTAATAAAAGCTGTATTCTGCTATTTACCGCATCATATCCATAAGAGTCCTTAGCCTTTACTGATTTAACTATTTATTCAATCTCTCCCCTGTCGGTATTACGAAAGACTACTTCGGGTAACAGTCTGGAAATGCTATTTTCCATTAGAGGTATGTACCTGTGGGAACTAATGTTCTATTTAATTCGCCTGCTGTATTAAACATAACATTTTACATTACGCACTGAATCTGTGCTGCTGAATAGATAATTCTTTCACCACTGCCCGTAAGGCGAGTCTTTGTTGCATACGACATACTTTTTTGCAGCTTGGTCTGCAAGGCCATTCACAATTCTATCTCATCGAATGCCCCACTAATAATGATGAATGAACAAAAATGTAGTGTATGGTTGCGCAACTATGTTACCTTCATTCTCGTTGGATAGAATACTGTTTGCAACAGGTAATAAGAATTTTAAAAAATTTTGAAAGCATCCTTTTCTTGCACAATTCCTTAATGCTGAGATCACCACATAAAACAAGCAGAATCATTCTTTTGTAATCAGAGTGAGGGGACCTATAAATAACAACATTTAGAAGTTTAGGTACACTGCAATGCACCACTACTGCACAACACTCAGATATCTTTTAAGTGCACTGTTTAGAACCATAAATGGACTAAACTGTTATACCGTTCTTCATGTACATGGCCACTTCGCCACACTATAAATAACTCCTGCAGAAACAGCTAAATTGTAGTCTGATACAGTAAGACTCTTAATTGTAATATTATTTAAGCAGGACTCTGAAATAGCAAAAGCTTCGGATTAAGATCTATAAGCAGAACTATAATGTGAAATATGCTAATTCCTCTGTTATTTGAATACGCGACGTTTGCCGAAAGTGATCTCTTTGGTACAGGGAATACTTTTCAACTAACTATAGTTTAAAAATTGCTTTGTTCTAACACCCACTACTACTACTACTACACCGTCACCTATACCTATATCTAATGAGGTACAGACTGCGCCTGTTGACAGTCTCGACTAGCACCACTGAAATGTGAGGCATGACTTCTGCCATCAGGGACTCCCCGCAGAACCTCATGTTAATACGCCTGATAGCTGTATTAAGATGAGGCTGATCAGTTAGAAATACATATTCGTGCACTAGTTTCATTACCTTTAGTTTTATGCCGTTCAATCCTTATGATGACACCTCCTTCAACAAGCGTTCGAAAATAAATTTTTAATTTTCTCACACAACTCCCTCGCCTTTCTGTAAACATACTTCCCACAAATAGATCATTAGCTTAGAATACGACTGATTCAGGTTTGTTTAGAGGCTTAGCATCATTCGGCCTTCCTGCTAACCACTCATTATTGTAGTCTCAAAGGGAAAATGTGGTAGTAATCAACGAAGTCAGTAAACAAGTCTTTAGTTAGGGAGCGCGATATTGATTGACGGGTATATAGTGTTGACAAGTGTCTTTACCAAAACATACAATTACCGCGTTACACTGTACGTGAAACTACGTTACAGAGGCGGTGTCAGGTATTACGTCGCTGCCGGCCGCGGTGGCCGAGGAGACTGAGGCGCTTCAGTCACGGCCTGCACGGCCACTACGGTCGGGGGTTCGAATCCCCCCTCGGGCATGGATATTTGTGTCGTCTTTATGATTAGCTAGTTCATAAGTAGTTTGTAAGTTTAGGGACTGATGACCCCGTAGTTAAGTCCCATATGTTTAACAAACATATGAACATACATATTACGTCGCTATACTGTTACTGGAGTCATAAAGGACCTGTCGTGCTTTGAGGGTAGAAGCATGGAAACGTGAGCCGCTAAATTGTCGGTAATGCCTCACATCATATATCTCATTCCTACATTCTACAAATTTCAGGTAATGAACACAATAATGATTAAATTACAGATGGAACGAACTGATTGTAGTTACGTCCTCTTGTCCTTTCGTCTCAAAGCGTGTGTATCAAACATGATGGCTCCCAAACTGAAAACGGAGTTTCGACTGTCCTCCCATTCTAAGATGTCTTACGGCGAACAATCTAGCACGGAATATTTTAATAATTTCATAGTACTAAATTGATAAAATTATTGGCACTATGTGATCAATGCAAACGATTTTGACATTTTAGAATTGCTATCATACATAACATTTCTACATCTATGATTAGCAGCGACATATCGATTTGTTGAGTTGGGAGAAGGAGGTTGCATCTGAATTTCGAATATCTTCCTTGTTTTATTCACCCAAAATCTTTGTACATCTTGTACGCAAGTTCGCATACGATTTGTTGTTTATGTTATCTATGATGATTCATTAACATTCCCTGTTGGTGACGGAAAATAAACACAAAATAATGGCATGTGGACCGCAGGGACATCTTTCATTCACGAAATCCACCATACGTAGATACATTTATATGCTTCATACCTTCTATTAATATTATTTTTATGAATTACTGATTGTCGCTATTGCAATGAATGAGTAGCTCAAAATGCTGATATTGAGTGTATGCAATATCGTGATCAGCCGAAATTCATCTTTTGTGAGATGTTATGCAAGATGACAAGGATCCTCGTTTGGTAGTGCCAGCAAAGTTAGAGGAGAATTTTTTACGTGAAGCCCACGACCATGTTCTGTAAGGTCATGGTGTTTGTAGAGCAATTAATCAGCGGATTGCAGAACGTTATTGGTGGCGTTGAAGGAAAGAGGATGTAGATCGCTATGTCTGAAACTCTGTACCATGTACTCAAAGAGCAGATTTTAATCGGGAAGAAGTTTTATTACAGAGATTACCAGACCTTCAATTCCTTATAGGAATGGACAAATGGGATAATTTAATAAAACGCCAATAGGTAAACGTTTTGAGTTGACAGTAATAGGTCCTTTTTGTATGTGAAAAAATTGGCACGCCATGGTGAACAAATGTTTATTGAAATTCGGCGTTCCAGAAGCTATAATTACAGACCAAGGTCAGAATTTTATGTCAGATCTGATGGAGTTTGCCAGTTGTTAAAGGCGAAGCAATAATAAACCTGCCCACTACATCCACAATCAAATGGAAGAATAGAAGGTCTGCATCAAACGATAGGTAAAATGTTGAGCAGTTATGTGAATGCTCACCATAATGACTGGAACGTATATCTACAATTTGCAACAGCCAGTTGTAAATCGAAATTTCATACCATTACAGGGTTGTCACCTTATTATGTTGTACGGAAGTACGGAAAAATGGTCAGACTGAAGGAATTTGCCAAGAAGGTAAGAGAATTATGCCAGTGTGTGCGAAGCGTGAATACAAAGGCCTTGAATCGGCAAGAGGAAAAAATAAGACGCAAGAGTACTTTACTGCAGCATAGAATTGGGCAATGGGTGATGTTATCTTGCCCTTACACGCCGAAAACAAAGACGAAAAAGTTGTTACAAATTTTTGTGGACCTTATCAAAGAGAATAATAGGGAATCAAAGCCTCATGAAGTACAAATCCCCGTAGGCTAGATCACACCAGCACGAACATTGAGACGTAGTCGTCGTCAGCGGTTCTCCCAAGGCCATACATAGCGCCAGTCGAAGGAATCTGGCTTAGTAACAATGCCTGCACCAAGACGGTAGTGACAGCGGGGATTGGCAAGCAGGCGAAGCAACACCTACAAGAAGCTGAGATTTCAAGAAAAAAACAAGAAGAAAAACGACGAAGTAGTTAACAGCTGCAACATCCTGTAGCTACTTACATTCTTTCGGACATATCCGAGAGAACAGACGCCGAAATTTATACTTGCAAACGGGAGTAGTCGCAAGCTTCTTGAATTATCATTATTATTATTATTATTATTATTTTTTACATATAATGGGACGATATACAAATACGCTGCTCGAAAGAGCGGATCGATTGAGTTAAAATACACGATTCACATGTGGTTACATATTTTATTCTGATATGGGTTACAATTGTAATTTGTTTGTTATACATTTCGATATTCTTCTGTCTCTTTACTAAGTTTTACATGGTGTTTACTTAGAGCGAGGCACCATGCGGCTACCATATTAGTGAAAGATCATTCCTGATGCCCTCTAATGGGGAATGTGATCACCTCGGACGGGCAATACAGTTGCATACCTGCGAGGAATAGACAATATGAGATTATCAATCAGCTCTTGAGGGATATTTATCCATTATTCAATGGATGTAATATACAGCTCTCCAAACGTTATGAGAGGTGCTGCTCTGGTTGAAATTGCATCTGTCAGGTGCATATCAAACGTGCTCATTCGGGTTTATGACCGGAGAACAAGCTGGCGACTCCGTTTGTTCATTTTCCTCAGCTTCAAACATGTTGTCCACCAGTGCTTCTCTGTGGGTACGATAGTTATCATCTACATCTTTTAAGGCTCCAGCATAGGACGCCACAAAAGCTAGAACGATCTTGTCTTTATACCTCTGAGCAGTCAAAGCACCATTTTGAAAGACATATGTCCGCCAATACTGCCTCCTGGCCAAACTATTCGTCGGCCACCACGGTATGGTGGTTTTCTGGACAGGAGGAGGATTGTTTCATGTTGTCTACAGATGAGGGAAAGACGTTTGTGCTGATGAACACAAAATGTTATCTGAGAACCCAACGCCATTCGTTCCTCCCCCATTTCTTAGGTTTAATGGGACACACACTGTAGGCCTCTGTGCGTAGGGGCGCGTACTGTTGCTGAGTGGATAGTGCGTTGCACCCAAGCTGCATTCAGCTTCCTATCTCGACGGGCTGTTTACCATTGATAACTGCCACGTCTTGCCGATATTACCCATGGACGACCTTGGGCCTTGTCTTCTTTTAACGATTCCTGTCGTCTGAAATCGCATCCAGGTCCTGGAAATTACACTTTGGGACACTCCGGTAGCTGCAACAATCTCCCTCTTTGTCCATCCAACACCGTCTAGAGAGAGAAGGCCTCACATCAGAGCGTGTCACGTCAGAGTTGGCCGCGATCGCTATATTACTATCTCGTAGCTACCAGCCAGTCAGTTAGAGATCGCAGCCTATCGGTGTGACATGAGACGGACTTTTGTGCGGCCTATTCTGTAGACGGTGTTGGTCTGCTACTTCCAACCTTCCGATGGCTATGTTGTAGCTTCGTGTAAGTTGCCTTTCCTGCTCACTACACTATCTGTACCGAACTGCCTGTGTAATTCGTTTCGAAAACAAAAGTCAACCCCAACGATATGCAATAAACAACTGATTCGTCAATAAGGGGAACAATCAAAAATGGGATGGCACAATGTTCGGTCTTGGGGCTTTTGCTGTTCTTAATATGTATGAATGACTTGTCATTATATATTCATGAAGATGCAGAGATGGTTATTTTTGGTGATGATACTAGTCATCACACCTGACAGACAAGAACTAACTGAAGAAATTGTAGGCGACGTCTTTCAGAAAATCATTAAGTGGTTTTCAGCAAAAGATCTATCATAAAATTCTGATAAAACACAGTAAATACAGTTCCATACTGTAAATGGAATGACATCATTAATAAATATAGACTCTGATCAGAAAAAAAGTTACAGTATTCCAAAATTCTTGATGTATGCATTGATGACGGGTTAAAATCTAAAAAGAAAAAAAAAAAATATTCAAAGCAACAGAAGTGTACATAACGACAATACTAGAATAATGAATGGTTTTCACTAAATCTTTGTCACAAAAGTCTTTGGTTACCTTCCAAACGCCGGCCGCAGTGGCCAAGCGGTCTGCGACGCGCCAGTCACAGTCTGCACGGCCCCTACGGTTGGGGGTTCGAGTCCCCCCTCGGGCATGGACATTTGTGTCGTCTTTAGTATAAGGTAGTTCATAAGTAGTTTGTAAGTTTAGGGACATGACGCCGCAGTTAAGTCCCTTAAGCTTAACGAACATTTGAACATTTTACATTCCAAACAGCATCAAAATCCTGACAGATAGCCAACTAGTATTTATAAATTAAAAGAATTTCTGAATGGCATCTTCTTCTACACTATAGTTACATTTTTAGATATGAATTAATAAAGCTGAAAACATAATTAAAAAATAATAAAAATTAAATAAAAATAAATTGTGTCATGTAATATTTAGAACAAATTAATAATTTGTAAAGAAACCTGACACATTCCGCATCATTAAGAAAGGGTCTTATTGGAACAAGTTCTAATCGAATCTCTGCAGCAGATTTCTGTTATTACTATCTCGGCTGCTTTAATATTTTTATCTCCCCTCCGTAGACAGAAAGATGTTCATTCTGGCGATGAGAATACTACGAAAACTACATATCGTAACTGATATCGCAGTTCATTTGAGCATTGTAGAATTGTGCTGACACAAAATTCTTTTACTATTTATAAAGAGTACAGGGTAGCATTGAGACATAAAATAGTGAACGCAGCAGAGGACAAAATAGGTACAAAGGCAAGACCTACAAAAAATCCTTGGATATCACAGGAAGTGCAAAATGGCTAAGCAGGAGTAGCTAGAAGCCAAATGCAGATCTGTAGAAGAATGTATAAATAGGGGAAAAATAGATACAGCCTTCAGGAAAATAAAAGAAACATTTGGAGATAAGAAAAACAGCTCTATGAATATCAAGGTCTCTGATGGAAAACCAGTTCTCAGCAAAGAAGGGAAAGCTGAAAGGTGGAAAGAGTACATAGAGCAGCTCTACAAAGGAAATGAAGTTAGAGACGATGTTGTAGGGAGGGAAGAGGAAGTAGATCAAGATGAAATAGGAGATACTATACTGAGAGATGAATTTGACAGAGCCTTGAAAGACCTATGTCGGAACAAGGCCCCAGGAGTAGATGACATACCCTCAGAGCTACTAAAGTCTCTGGGAGAGCCAGCCATGACAAAACTATTTGAACTGGTGTGTAGGATGTATGAGACAGGCGAAATACCCTCAGACTTTAAGAAAAATGTAATAATCCCCATTCCAAAGAAATCAGGCGCAGACAGGTGTGAAAATTACAGAACCATCAGTTTGATAAGTCATGGTTGCAAAATTTTAACAGGAATTATCTACAGGAGAATGGAAAAGCTGGTAGAAGCTGACCTCGGGGAAGATCAGTTTGGATTCAGGAGGAACGTAGGAATCCGGGAGGCAATACTCACTTTACGTCTTATCTTAGAAGATAGATTAAGGAAAGGCAAACCTACATTTTTAGCTTTTGTAGATTTGGAGGAGACTTTTGACAACGTTGACTGGAATGCACTGTTTCAAATTCTGAAGTCAGCAGGGGTAAAATACAGGGAAAGGAGAGTTATTTACAACTTATACAAAAACCAGACCGCAGTTATTAGACTCGAAGTGCATGAAAGGGAAGCATCAGTTGGGAAGGGAGTAAGACAGGGTTGTAGCCTTTCTCCGATGCTATTTAATTTGTACATCGAGCAGGCGATTAAGGAAAGCAAGGAAAAATTTGGAATAGGGATTAAAGTTCATGGGGAAGAAATAAAAACATTGCGTTTTGCTGATGACATTGTAATTCTGTCAGAGACAGCAAAGGGCCTGGAAGAGCAGTTGAATGGAATGGACAGTGTGTTGAAGAGAGCGTATAAAATGAACATTAACAAGAGCAAAACAAAAATAATGGAATGCGGTCTTAGAAAATCAGGTGATGCTGAAGGAATTACATTAGGCAACGAAACAATGAAGGTTGTAGATGAGTTTTGTTACTTGGGTAGTAAAATAACATGCGTTGGTCGCAGTACAGAGAATATAAAATGCAGAATGGCAATGGGAAGAAAATCATTTTTGAAAAAGAGAAATTTGCTAACATCGAATATTAATTTAAGTGTAAGGAAGTCTTTTCTGAATGCATTTGTGTGGAGTGTTGCCTTGTACGGGAGTGAAACATGGACGATAAACAGTGCGGACAGGAAGAGGATAGAGGCTTTTGAAATGTGGTGCTACAGAAGAATGCTGAAAATTAGGAGGGTAGATCGCATAACTAATGAAGAGGTACTTAACAGAATTGGTGAGAAAAGAAATTTTTGGCACACCCTGACTAAAAGAAGGGATCGCTTGGTAGGACACATTCTTCGATATCGAGGAATCGTAAATTTAGCATTGGAGGGAAGTGTGTGGGGTAAAAATCGCAGAGGGAGACCAAGAGACGCGTATAGTACGCAGATTCAAGTGGATGTGGGTTGTCGTTCTTATGAAATGAAAAGGCTTGCTCAGGATAGAGTAGGGTGGAGAGCTGCATCAAACCAGTCTCCGGACTGAAGACCATAACAACAACAACACAACGATCATTTCTACCTATGTAAGTTGGAGTCACCAATATATTTTCGCATTCGGAGCAGAGTGTTCGCGATTGGAGTTTCGCAAGTAGCCCACGCCGCAGCGGTAATAGCCGTTGCTGTAATGATTCCAATCCCAGTTCCTGTATCATATCCGTAAGGCTGTCTCTCCTGTATCGTGACAATACGAAACGAGCTGCCCTTCTTTTGACTCTTTCGATGTCCTCCGTTAAACCCATCTGATAAGGATCCCAAACTGGGCTGCAAAACTCCAAAAATGGACGGACAACCCTACTCTATGCAGTTTCTTTTGTAGTTCTGTTGCATGTTTCAAGGGTTCTGCCAATAACACACAGTCTCTGGTTCGCCTTTCCCACGATATTATCTACATGTTCCTTCCAATTTAAGTCTGAAGTAATAGAAATTCCTAGGTTTTTTATGGAGTTTACGGCCTTCACTTTTGATTGATTTATCTTGTAAACAAAGTTTAACGGATTTCTTTTCGTACTCATATGGACGACTTCACACTTCTCATTATTTATAGTCAATTGCCAATTTTTACACCATACTGATATCTTATTCAGATCGTTCTGCAGTTGGTTTTGATCTTCAGATGATTTTAATAGACGGTAAATGACGGCGTCATCTGCAAACAACCTAAGAGAGCTACTTAGATTTTCCCCTAAATCGTTTATGTAAATAAGGAACAGCAGAGGAGCAATAACACTACACTGTGGAACGCCCGATATCACCTCTGTTATAGTCGATGCCTTACCATCGATTACTACGAACTGTGTCCTCTCTGACAAGAAATCCCCTATCCAATCGCAAATTTGTGACGATATACCATAACCACGCAATTTGATTAAAAGCCGTTTGTGAGGTACGGTGTCAAAAGCTTTCTGGAAATCAAGAAATACGGACTCGATTTGCGAACCCTTGTCGATAGCACCCACCACTTCGTGTGAATAAAGAGCTAGTTGTGTTTCGCATGAACGATATTTTCTAAATCCGTGTTGACCTTGGGTCAATAGGTCGTTCTGTACGAGATTCATAATATTTAAATACAAGATGTGTTCCAAAACCCTCCTGCAAATTGTCGTCAATGAAATGGGCCTGTAGTTTAGTGGGTTACTCCTACTGTCTTTCTTGAATATAGGTGTGACCTGTGAAACTTTCCAACCTTTTTGTACAGATCCTTCTTTGAGAGAGCGGTTGTATATGGTTGTTAAGTAAGGGGCTATTGCTTCAGCATAATCAGATAGAAATCTAATGGGTATACAATCCGGGCCAGAAGACTTGTTGTTGTTAAGTGATTTTAGTTGCTGCACTACTGCAATAATATCTACTTCTACGTTACTCATTGCGGCATCTGTACGTAATACGAAATCTGGAATATTGGTTTCGTCTTCTTGGGTGAATGAGTTTGGAAAAGCTATGTTTAGTAACTCTGCTTTAGTACTGCTGTCATCGGCAGGAGCGCCATTACTATCACGTAGTGAGGATATTGTTTGTGTTTTGTCCCTAGTGTATTTAACATATGACCAAAATATCGTTATGTTTTCAGTCAAATTTCGAGAAAGGCTTTCGTTGTGATAAGTATTGTAGGCATCTCGCATTGAAATCCTCGCTAAATTTCGAGCTTCTGAGTACGATCGCCAATCCTGGGGATTTTGTGTTCGTTTAAATTTAGCATGCCTTTTCCTTTGCTTTTGCATCAGTGTCCTGACCTGTTTTGTGTACCAAGGGGGATCGCCTCCTTCTTTTATAAATTTATTTGGTATCAAACTGTCCATTTCTGTCGATACAACTTCTTTGAATTTGAGCCACATCTGGTCTACACCTACGTTTAGTGTTAGAAACGAGTGCAACCTGTCTTTCAATAAGCAATGTATTTTATTTCTATCTGCTTTTCTGAACAAATACACTTTTCGTTTATTTTTGGTAACTTTGGTATTTTCCATATTCAATCTCGCTACGGCAGCTCTGTGTTCACTAATACCTGTATCCGTTTTCATGCTATTTATGATCTCAGGATTATTTGTTGCTAAGAGATCAATTGTGTTTGCACATCCATTTACAATTCTAGTTGGCTCATGAACTAATTGTTCGAAGTAATTCTCAGAGAATGCGTTGAGTACAATTTCGCATGATGTTTTATGCGTACTTCCTGATTTGAAAATATAATTTCGCCAACAGATCGAGGGTAAATTAAAATCAGCACCAAGTATTATCGTGTGAGTGGGATACGTTTTTGTAATTAGACTCAGGTTTTCTTTGATCCTTTCTGCTATTGTATCGTCAGAGTCGGGAGACCGGTAAAAGGAACAAATTATTAACTTCTTACGATTTTCGGGTACAACCTCTACCCATAATAGCTCGCAGGAACTATCTTCAACTTCGCTACACGAAATACTCCACCTATTTTGTTTAATGTATCCTTTCTGAACACAGTTAGATCTTTTGCAAATATTTATTCTGAACTTTTTTCTTCTTGAGCCAACTTTCACTGCCTATAATGTGTAGAATTGTGCAGAGATAAAATTATTTTACTATTTATAAAGAGTACAGCAGGAAGATAATTGAAAAGTTATGGAGCAGCAAGAGCAACATAAGATGGATCACAGAAATCAAGGAAGACATGATGAAACTACAGATAACGATGGAAGATTTGAAAAACAAGACAGACACACTCAAGACACTTCAGGACAAACATGTCACACAAGCAATAAAAATTAACAAACAGAGACTGCGAAGGATGATTTCGGATGAGGAGAGAAGGGCACGATCTAAAAGAATTGAAAAGTATTGGGCCAACAAAAAATAAATAAAACTAAAAAATTACAGAATAACCTAATTCATAATATTTATGTTGACCATAAAAGTAATAAATAAAAAAGTAATAAATAAATTAACCACTGTATTATTAAATTGTCATGTTTATTTTTGAACCAAATTGTGTTAATGCATAACAACACATTGTAATAACCTTTGTAATATTGACTAAAGTGGTCCAATGAAGGCCATAAAATAAATAATAGAGTACAGGGTGGAAATGGTGGATAAAACGTCAAAAGGAGAAGAAAACAACGGGATAGAGACTGTGAAACAATAACACCGAAAGACATTCAAAAATACTCAGCGGTGGACGCCGACCGTGCCACAGAAGAAAGCTACCGCCATTCTCGGAACAATATTGGCCTCTAAAATGCGGCTGACGTCACACTGAGCAGGTGTTGGCGGCCACCAATTGAACTGGCGGCGACAAGGTAATCTACCGAGGCCTCGGCGCAGCTCTGTCTGTGGGCAAAGCGACCACTTTCATTACGGGCGCACAGGTGAGCCGCACAAAGGCCCCCGCGCATGCGCACACTAAGTGGGGCCAGGCTGCGACACATGCCGCCGCGCCGCGCCGTCACGCAGCTGCCGCGGAGCCGCGCCTCGCCTTAATGGGGGAAAGCCATTAGGCCGCGGCTCACCGGCTGCCGTTATTTCTTAATAACGGCGCTCCTGTGGCGGCGGCGGCGACCCTCTGATAATTTATTAAGCCACGGCGACTCGACTTGAGATTCAATTATTTAGCCGAGTTCCTCTGGTACTGCGTCTGTGGTCGGAAAGAATTCTGGTATCCTGATGTTGCTGATGTAGTTGTTACTGTTTCTATCTGGTGACTGCCTCCGATACGTCTTTCCGCAGCCTAATTGTTTCAGGCTTTATGGTGCGCAGTAAAGTATCGCTGTTCCTTTGTTGCTACAAAGGTCCAGAAAAGCTCTCAAACTGTAGTTATGTCTGAGTCTATTGGACTTGTTGAACAGTTCTCTGGTATCCAACCGGGTTTTATCGTAATTCTTCCACGATATTTCGGCAATCGTACACGTTGCCATCTTCAGCTGGTACCTATATACAGGGTGTTTCACTAAGTGTGTTTGTCTCTGGTGGTGACGGGAAATTTTAATGTGGTAGGTAAACACAAGAAATGTTACACTTCCTGCGGAGCTATGAACATAGTGTATTCTATCATTTTCCAAAGAGTTACAGCACAAAGATATAATTTTTAAATGGAACAAAATTTTTTTCTATCGTGCATTGGATTCGTAGAAACCAGCTGTGTCCAAATCAATTTAAACTACATTCCTAAAATGTTAGTTTGGGAGCTCCAACCCTTCAAAGTTTCAGGGGCAGATACCACACTAGCTGCACTTATTGCAATGCGCCTTCTAAATGTGGTGCGGCAGAGTTGTAACGTCGCCGGTGTCGCGGAGCGAGAAGCTTCGTCGATGCGCTGTTAGAGTGCCGACTGTCGCCACACACGGCCGTATACCCAACAGTTGGAGCCACACAAACAATCTGGGCTCAATATACTCAGTTACTGACATCAGATGACGGTGGCATACACGAACAACGAGTACGTTGACATGTTGCTGATGTTCGGCGAGTCCCGACACGATGCCACTGAAGCAGCCACGGCGTATGCCGTGAGATATCCTAGGCGAAGAGCCCCGGCAGCCATTACGTTCTTACGTGTCGAACAACGACGTTGGAAAACAGGCAGCTTGTTAATGCGCCGCAGTAACAGACGAAGACCTGCAAGAAGTGAGGAGACGGATGTGTTTCTTTTAGCTGCACTACACCACGATCCTCATGTCAGCTTATGAGCCGTTGCTGCAGTCGCTGCTGTCAGTCTCACATCTGTGTGGCGTATAGTACATGGCCACATGTTTCACCCATACCACCTGTCACTGACCCAGGAGCTGCATGGGAACTATTTCCGTGCAAGATTCTGTGAGTGGGCCATGCGTAATTTTACGCTGGAGTCTTTACAAAGTGTTGTGTTCTCTGATGAGTCCACGTTCACAAATTATGGTGCAGTGAATCGCCATAACATGCACTACTGTCCCGCAGACAATCCTCGGTGGGTACGACCTGTCGACCGTCAACGTTGGTGGTCTATTAACGTGTGGTGTGGAATACTTGGGGATGAAATCATCGGTCCACACTACTTCCCAGGTACACTGACAGGTGAGTTATATCGCGCTTTTATAGCCGACAGGTTTGGTGGTCTTCTTGAACATGTGTGTCTGCACACGAGAGTCCAAATGTGGATGCAGCACGATGGTCATCCAGCCCACTCTGCGCGTGCTGTTGTGGAAGAACAACAGGTTTGCAGGAAGATGGTTGGGGCGCCATGGTCCTCATTCATGGCCAGCAAGGTCGCCCGATTTAACACCAGTAGATTTCTTTTTGTGGGGATATCTAAAGGATAGTGTTTATGTCACTGAGCCCACATCCCCAGATGATCTAAAACGGCGCATCGAGGACACATGTCGCTCCGTCACGCCGGCGATGTTACATCTCGTTCGCAGATCCTTTCGACGGCGCATTGCATTATGCATTGAGGAACATGGACACACATTTGAACATCTCATGTAAATCAACTTCCCACCGCCATAACATCCATCACCCACCACACAGCCATGTATTACGTACAGCGTGTGGTATCTGCCCCTGAAAGTCTGAAGGGTTGTAGCTCCCAAACTGTGATAGGAATGTAGTTTAAATTGATTTGGACGCAGCTGGTTTCAACGAATCCAATGCACGATAGAAAAAACTATTGTTCCATTTAAAAAAAATTATATCTTTGTGGTGTAACTCTTTGGAAAATGATACAATAAACTATGTTCATAGCTCCGCAGAAAGAGTAACATTTCTTGTGTTGGCCGACCACATTAAAATTTCCCGTCACCTTTTTTTTTTATAAGTTACTGAGGCAAACACACTTAGTGAAACACCCTATCTATGCTCTCCGTTACCCCCTCCACAGCTCCTCTCGTGATGCCTCCGTTGCAGCCGCCGCGGCGGCTCTTGGTAGGAGAAGCGGCGCCCGTGTCCGAACTCTGGCCTGCAGTCTCCGCGCTGCCGTCGTCGGACGCTGACCTCAGTCGGCGGGATCGATTTTTCTTCTTCATGCTCAGTGCAGAGTTCCAAGTCTGACTGAGTTGAAGGCCTCTGTCTTTATTGATTAGACCATCCTGCAGTTGTATTTCGATGGCTTCTTTAGTAACACAATCCCAGAAGGACGAGGATTGCCTTAGTAGTTTTTTAGTACTCTATAATGTGTCCATTCTTTATGCAATGGTCAGCCACGGCTGATTTGGTGGTCTGGCGTAATTGTGTTTGGCGCTTGTGTTCACGGCACCTCTCTTCTACCGTGCGGACTGTTTCATCAATGTATGATTTGCCGCACTTGTAGGGAATCTGGTAAACGTCCCCACCACTACCAAGATCCGACGCGGCGGCTGCACCGAAGGGGTCAGGAGAGGCGCGGTGGAGGGGGCAACGGCGAACATACATAGGGTGCCGAGATGTTCAGCACAGCACTCGTCAGGTACCACCTGAAGATGGCAACGTGTACGATTGCCCAAATATCGTGCAAGAATTACGATAAAACCAGGTTGAATACCGGAGAACTGTTTAACATTGAAATACGCCGCGAAAACTTCACATCCCATTTGGACTTGATTAACAACACCAACGCATTATCAGTATCGTGTAACACTTGACGGAGAATGGTTTGTACTTTATGTCCAGTCTAATCAAAAATTTAAATGATAGTCCCATTTTAAGTAAATTTTAATTTGTTAACCGGTTTTCGTCTTACAAGGCTTTTTTCAGAGTTTACTGTTCTGATATCTCTGACCTGTAGCCATCATAATCATTTCTTTAGAGCAAGAAAGGACAGAGCTGTACGGGGATGGATGACCTAGACGTTTAATCCCCTCTAAACAACGACGACAGAGCTGTAAGCACCTGACGCAGAGTGCAGATGAGGTACCGATAACATATGGTGTAATATGAACTATTCCCCGTGGGATAGTCTAAAGGTTTGTGCTCTGCTGTGATTGGTCAGTGCATAAGGAGGCCGGGCACCAAAACTAATTTCTTCCAAATCTAAATCTACATACATAATTCGCAAGCTACTCGACGCTTCAAATGTTTGTAGAGCTTAAGGGACTTAACTACGGGGGTCATCAGTCCCTAAACTTACGAACTACTTATGAACTAGCTAATACTAAGAACGGCAGAAATATCCATGCCCGAGGAGGATATTCGAACCCCCGACCGTAGTGACCGTGCAGACCGCGACTTGCGCGTCGCAGACCGCTAGGCCACCGCGACCGGCATATTCATCGTTAACACACTGCATTATAAAACAATTTACGATCTGTTCAATTCGAAATTAATGTTACACAAGGAACTGCATAATTTAAAAATTAAAAAATTACACTTAGGCATACGTTTTGGTATTATTGAACCCCTAGTTATTTTATGGTGCAAGTAGTTGCTGTTCTGACGGCAACCCCTCTAGCATGACTTTTCGCCCCTCCATGGGGTGCAACCAACACGGTGGAAAACACTGTACTACAGTATCATCCGCAAGAACTGATGTTACTTTTAGATATAGCGGTACATTAATGTTCCCATGGGGTTCGCCAGATATCACTATCATGTCAGAAGGATTCTCACCGTTGGCAATGAAAAGCTGTAATCTGCGTCTTGCAATCTCATCAGTACAATCGCGCAGGTGTGCTAATCCTGCACGGCCGTAACATATTCATTAGGATACAAGGCGGAGTCATACAGAACGCTTTCCGAAAGTAAAGGAACACGGCATCTACCTGAGAGCCTTTATCTATTGCTTTCTCTGTCTCATGAAGATAATATACCTAATAGATATATTTAACAGTACTTTCCAGACAGTATTTCTGTGTCCGATAGCCGCGCAGGATTAGCCGAGCGGTCTGGAGCGCCACGTTGCGGATAGCGCGGCCTCCCTTGTCGGAGGTTCGAATCCTCCCTCGGGCATTGATGTTTGTGTTGTCTTCAGTGTAAGTTAGATCATAAGTAGTTTGTAAGTGAAGGGACTGATTATCATGCAATTAAGTCCCATAAGCTGTACAAACATTTGAACGAATTGGTGTCAAACATTTACGTTTTTAGAGAAATACTTTTGTAAGTTTTGTAAAATGTCCTTACTAGTACATAGTGGAGAAAATGAAGGTCATCGTCCAAATTTAATGTTTATTTAGTTTACGTTGTTATAAAGCTGTAATGGAACAATATAAGACTAACAATATAGTGTACACTGAACCGTGCCTCCATAGAAAACATTACTGTGCTGAAGCTCTTTCCTCGACAACATAGGAATAGGGCAGCGGTGCTCCAAGCGAACGAGAATGGGAGGTCGCAGGAAAGATAGTGCTCCTTTAGAGCTAACGACAGCTTTCTCCAAGATTGGCTCTTTACCTTTCAGGAATTACACGTACTTTAGTTTTACTTTCTACAGCGAGATAATAGTGAGTTCAAGAGTACTATTTGTATTTCCCAATATCTCACTAGCTCCTCTAATCACACTATAGGACACATGAATTACTTCTTTTACTACATACTTTTTTCCTTTACAATTTGTGTTTTTAGTACCGTTAAATCAAAAGTCGGTCATTCTTCTCTGTGGTCCTGTTATGTTACCACCTGTGCGCTTCATAGTGTCTGCTTTTGATATCTCATAATTTTGTGGGACAACACATTCAAGCTCGAGGTAGGACTCGAATCTCCGACGGCGAGCAGCCGCGCAGCAGCAGCAGCCAGGCGCCTTAAACCGCACAGCTTCTATGCTCGGAAAGAGTTTCTTATTTTATTTTAGTTGGCAGCAGTGGCGTTCTCCACGTTTCGCCTGTTTTGAAAGTCTAACGTGTGTATCGGAGACGCCACTTCTTTGTGTTTTGTATAGACGGCTTCTGTCCATCTGATACCAGTTTTGATTACGTATAATTTATGGTATATTCTGTATGTCGATCTCGTTTGATATCATATGACGTACATAGTTGGCGTATGCCCTTCAGGTCTTTTTTGTAATGTATGTATGTAGAAAACTGGACCTGTTTGGCGCCGTGTGGCAAGTACACGTTCAATGCCAGCAGCGAATAAACCCATCAGTATAGGGCTGTCTTGTCCTTATAGACCGATGAAATCATTGCCCCTAATTCTTGATTGAATGTTCTTTATAATTGTATGTATGAAACTATACTGAAAAGCAGACTGTTTTTATCTGATAGAAACTGACAATGTATCACATTGAAAGTGTTTCCCAAATTAATTACATTAAGGTACTCCCATGCGCAAGAACGCGTGCTGTACCTAAGATGACTCCATCATTACAACGGCTGATGGTCTGGTCAGTCCCCCATTATACTAGTTTCATAGGATCCTGTGTTCTGGTATTATCATTTCGACCCATAGTAAGTAGACGTTGGAAATCATTTTTAAGCCGTCTAAAGAATCTTACGTTTTCAAGACCAATTTCTTGAAAATTCCTTATAAAATATTTTGGGATTTCAGGATCAGGATTAACACGTTCTTTGTCAGTTGTAATAATTCAGGCTATGTCCCTTTCGGACTATATGCCATGACTCATCACTGAACAGGGGATGACCAGGGTCGATTTTCTGCTTCTTTTTCTCGATTTCTGCGACTGTTTGCGTATGTCATGTGGTGCTATACCCATGATTTGGTAGAGTATGTTGAGTGGCAGGCAGTCAGTCAGAATCCTTACCCACGTGTTTAGCCTGCGGGGAATTGCGCAAGACGGGTGTTGCCAAGGCAGATGTACGGAGCACGTTAGGCTGTAAGACCTGCTGGTGCCACTAAGTTTGCGTATGATGCTATTTCTGGCATGTACTTTCAGCTTTGTTTTCTCACAGTGATGTCTGTCAGACTAAGGTCCCAGAAATTTTTGCGTATTGAAGTGGCATAGTTTCTGACCTCTCCAGGTAACACTTAGGTTATTCCTGGCTTCCCGGTTTCGCAGATGAAAGGTACGAACTTGCGTCATTCCGGGGCTTGGCTTTAGATGATTATCATCATTATACTGGTCTAGATCTTCCAGAGCTGCTATCAATTTTGTCTCCACTCCCTCGAAGGTTTTACCTTGAGCTGCAATAGCTGTACATCTGCATAAATAAATGTTCTTGTTCCATGCTTGGTAGGTTGGTCGTTGGTGTAGATGCTATACAGCAGGGGAGCAAGTACATTACCTAGCCGGAGAATATTCTTCTACTTCTACATCTACATACATACCCGCGCCGGCCGCGGTGGCCGAGGGGCTAAGGCGCTCCAGTCACGGTCTGCACGGCCACTACGGTCGGGGTTCGAATCCCCCCTCGGGCATGGATATTTGTGCCGTCCTTAGTCTTAGGTAGTTCATAGGTAGTTTGTAAGCTTAGGGACTGATGACCCCGTAGTTAAGTCCCATAGGTTCTACAAACATTTGAACATTTGATACATACCCGCAATCCACCGCAAGGTTCGTGGCGGAGAGTACACTGTACCACTGATAATATTTATCTCGGGTATGCAGCCGCATACCGTCGTCAACCAGACACGATATTTCAGCAGACCAACTGGCTGCCATCTTCAGGTGAGAGCGCAGAACACTAACTCGCCGGAAACTGATAAAGAAAAAGAAACAGCAGCCCCTTTATATACTGCTGACGACCCACCGCGCGTGCGCGAAACCAAAGTAGAAGCCACCTAGGCTCAACAGAACCAGTAGCGCGCCGATGGAGAAAAACGGCAAAAACGATGGGTCGAAAACAAGGCTAGTTAAAAGAAACAGCAGGTCGAAATGAAGACCGTTGTTGCTTGATGTCAGATAAAATTGGGCTCCAAGTTTTACTTAGTGGAAAACCCTTGTCCCTATTAATAATATTATCGGCCATACGAATTTCCATGGATTCTTTGAGAACACATTCCCAGTAGCGGGAAGCAGGAACAATCAGTTTAGATTCATCGTATAACATCTTGTGTCCATCATTCAAACAATGTTCAGCAACAGCCGACTTTTCAGGCTGGAACAAACGAGTATGACGATGGTGTTCCACACACCGATCCTGAACTGTGCGGATCGTTTGGCCAATGTAAGTTTTACCACTATAAACACCGGGTTTCCTCAGTCCTAAATCATCCTTGACTGACCCAAGGAGGGCCCTAGACTTAGGTGGGGGCATAAAAACACTTTTAATGTCGAATCTTCTTAAAATTCTTGAAATTTTCGAGGAAATATTCCCGACGAAAGGCAAAAATGAAATAGACTTGTAATTGTCTTCTAATGGTTCACCTTTTGGACCAAATTGAAATGCACGACAAATTTTTTGAGCAGTGTATCCATTCTGTTGAAAGACCACTTTGAAATGCTCCAGTTTTCCACCCAGATGTTTAGCATCAGAAACGGCGTACGCTCTTTTTACTAAAGTACGCAAGACCCCCATACGTTGGTGGGGCGAATGACGGCTCGTTGCATGAAAGATCGGTATGCGTTGGCTTGCGATACACTCCATGTCCTAAGGTCCGATCACTGTTCTTTTGAACTAAAACATCCAGAAAAAGAAGTTTCTCATCGTTCTCCACCTCCATAGTATATTTAATATTGGGATGGAGACAATTAAAATGGTCTAAAAATGATTTAAAGCATCCATACCATGAGGCCAAACCATAAAAATGTCATCGACGTATCTCCAGAGAGAAGGACGTCCTTAAAGCCATGTCTTCAAAGTCCTCCATAATATGGTTTGCGACTATAGGGGAAAGAGGACTCCCCATAGCCACACCGTCAGTTTGTTCAAAAAACTTATCATTAAAAAGGAAAAACATTGAAGTCAGCACATGACGACATAACTTGACTGTTTCATCATTCAATATATTACTAATTAATAACAATGACTCTTCAAGAGGAACCCGGGTAAAAAGGGAAACAACGTCGAAACTGACAAGCAAGTCTGATGGACCAAGGCAAACTGACTTCAGCCACCGAATAAAATGTGACGAGTTCAATATGTGATGATCACACTTTCCAACATGAGGAGCGAGAACAGAAGCTAAATATTTGGCCAAATTATAGGTAGGGGAACCCAAATTGCTCACAATAGGACGAAGAGGAATTCCATGCTTAGGTAGGCCATACAATCTCGGAGGGACAGCAGCTCCAGGGCCAAGTTTCTTAACAACATCCTCTGACAAGGAACTCTTCTTTAAAAGTAAAAGAGTCTTCCGTTTTATACGTTCGGTGGGATCATTACGTAACCTAGGATAGGATGAGTTATCCAATAAAAAGTTCATCTTGGACGCATAGTCTCCACGTGATAGAAGAACCGTTGCGTTCCCCTTATCGGCCGGAAGGATAACCAAATCCATATTCTCTCTCAAAGACCGGATGGCCGCCCTCTCACTACTAGAAATATTGCTTGTAGGAGGAGGTGCTCTGCGAAGTTTGTAGGCAACCTCTTGTCTAATTTCATCAGCCTGATCTTCTGGAATACGAGACACCGCTTGCTCAATAGCACAAATAAATTCCGTAATAGGAACAACCTTGGGTGTGGGTGCAAAATTTAGACCTTTTAACAAAACAGATAATGAAGCGTTGTCCAGTTCCTTATCTGTAAGATTGACAACAACCCGCCGACGGATATCGTCACCAGAAATTGTCTGTTGAGTGCAAAGTCGCTCAAATTTTGAAAACTGCAAATTTCTCGTGTATTTCAATTTGGTCCAAAAGGTGAACCATTAGAAGACAATTACAAGTCTATTTCATTTTTGCCTTTCGTCGGGAATATTTCCTCGAAAATTTCAAGAATTTATAGAAGATTCGACATTAAAAGTGCTTTTATGCCCCCACCTAAGTCTAGGGCCCTCCTTGGGTCAGTCAAAGATGATTTAGGACTGAGGAAACCCGGTGTTTACAGTATTCCGTGTTATTGTGGTAAAACTAACATTGGCCAAACGATCCGCACAGTTCAGGATCGGTGTGTGGAACACCACCGTCACACTCGTTTGTTCCAACCTGAAAAGTCGGCTGTTGCTGAACATTGTTTGAATGAGGGACACAAGATATTATACGATTAAACTAAACTGATTGCTCCTGCTTCCCGCTACTGGGAATGTGTTCTCAAAGAATCCATGGAAATTCGTATGGCCGATAATATTATTAATAGGGTCAAGGGTTTTGGGCAATACTCAAGACTTGGTTGTACAAGCGTTTTATACGCGGTCTCCTTTACAGATGAAGTAAATCTTTCCAAAATTCTCCTAATAAATCGAAGTCGGCTCTCCGCCTTACTCACAACTGTCGTTACATGTTTCTTCCATTTCATATCCCTCTGCAATGTTACGCCTAGATAATTGAACGACACGAGTGCATCACGAAGCTCATTACTAATGCTGTATTCGAACATTATGGGATTGTTTTCCCTACTCATGCGCATCACATCCTTCTACATTTAGAGCTAGCTGCTATTCTTCACTAGAAATTCTGTCTTAGTCATCCTAATAAAATCAGTTAAAGACGACACCCTCCCATATACTATAGCATCATCAGCAAACAGCCGCAAATTAAAAGTTCCTCTTTGTTCAAGGTCCTCCATGGGCTCATCCTATTGTGCATAGTGTCAAAAAGGCTGCCTGTTTCGCAGCAGATACTGGATGAACTGTGTTAGCCGGTAGTCTTTTGTGACAGAGTGTACCTTTCCCATCAGCTTCTTATGATTGACAGTAACATACGCTGCTGTCCTCTTTCGTACCCATATTCTATGTGCTGCGTCAAGTTAAGAATTCGACCACAGCATGACTCTCCTGGGCGGAAAGTATATACTGTATATAGTTAAGAGACGAAGAAACTGGTACAATTGCCTAATATCGTGCAGAAGCATTGCAGCGAGACATGGTATGGGCTTTACTAATGTCTGAAGTGGTGCAGCAAGGAATTTACACCACACATCCTGTTCGTAAATCCGTAGTATTATGACGGGGTGTGCCTCTCCTTGAACAGCAAATTGCATGACATCCAAGATATGGAGAAGAACATATGTGGGGAATTTGGTGTGCAGCAGAGGTGTCTAGACTCAGGAGAGTGTTCCTGGAGCAACTGTGCAGCACATCTGCACGTGTGGGGTTTCACATTCCTTGCTGGTTTTGTCCAAGTCCATCGGAATGCACAGTGGACATTAATGGTTGCATGTGATCAGCCAGGATGCGTACCTATGTGTCACCTGTCAGAGATTAGTGTGTCAGGGTTCCCATTTCACTCCGACTGCACACGCCTCCAATATGTTGAACACGCAGCGTCCATGGATTCATAACGTTGTCTCCATACCCGTACATTTCCATCCGCTCTATACAGCTGGAAACTAGACTCGTCATAATAGGCAACATATTTCCAGTAACTGGCAGTTTAATGCGGGTGTTAACGGGCACAGGTGAGGCGAAAAGCTTCTTATATCGTGCAATCAGCGGAGATATGCGAGTGGGCCTTCGACTCCAACGGCAATTGTCGATGGATTTGTCGAATGTTTCACAATCTGATAGTTGTCGATGGCCCAGCAGTAAAATCCGCAGCAATTTGCATAAGGGTTGCACTTCTGTCCCATTGAACGATTCTCTCTAGTCGTCATTGGTCAGTTGTTGAGTGATCTTTTTCCGGCTGCAGCGATTTGGAGCTTTTTTTTGCGGATTTTTCGATATTCACCGTACATACTCGAAATGGTCGTACAGGAAAATCCCCACCTCACTGCTTGTGTGTCCAATAGCCTATCTCGTGCGTCGACGATAACACTACGTTCAAAATCACTTAAATCGTCTTAATCTGGCACTATAGCAGCAGTAACGATGTAACGCTTGTTTCGGTCTCCTGTTGTCATATATAGCAGCTACCAAACGCATTGCCGCCATCTCAATGTTTACGTATCTCGGTGTTTGCACTAGCATGCCCATTTTAATTTCTTTGTCCTTTCATTATGTAAATTTATTTATACATTGATAAATTTATTAATAATAATCTCCCTTAATAACACAAGCTACAATACTATACATATTGAGTGAGCTGGTGATACAGATTGTCTTCAAATACTATCTCGGAACTTGGTATTGCAGAAAATATGAGCGCAACGTGTAGACACTAACGCCTGGTTTCTTCCTAAAAGATTTAAAAATAGATATTCTGTCCAGGACAGCAGTTTCACTTAGTACCACAGTACTGTTCTAATTTCACAGAAGAGCATTGCGTCCGCAAATTGGCCGGCGTGCCTCCAGCCGAGACGAACGATGCATGAAAATACGCTTACAAGGGACACCTGTGTCATCGAACGCTCTGAAAAGCGCTAAATCCTGCTTGGAATAACAGGCAATCATAAAAAGGACAGTGTTGTGCGTAATTTCCATACACAACGTTGCATTTTATGTCAAGTAATTTGTAACAGAAAGGAAAAATGTAGCAAGATATCAATAACAAAGTAAGCAAATTATATTACATATTCAACCAGTTAGACCCAGTAGCTTTATAAAGGTATTTGCTTTGAAATCCGAACGTTCAAAATTTTATTGCAATCATATGAATGGTATTCATATTTCATAGAAAAATCTCTTTCTATTTTTTTCAGTATTTTCCATTTTTCTAGGAAACTTTTCAAAAATTTTTATTTCATAAGAGCATCACTCTTGCTTTGAACGACAAATATGTAAAATTTTATTGCAACCAGACGAATGGTATTGCTATCCCATTGAAAAGCTTTCATTTTCTCGCGAATTTCCAAATTTTCCGGGTAACTTTCCCGAATTTTTAGTTCATAAGAACGTTAATATTTAGTTGAACGTCAAATGATCAAAATTTTATCGAAAGCGGATAAACGGTTCTCAACTTATAATTACGTAGGCTTCCGCGGCCAGAGTCAGATGACATAAAAGTTTTCTGGGTATTGTACCGCGTCATGATGTAAGGCTATTACTTAAATAACCGACGTTTCGGCCAACGTTACAGTGGCCTTCATATGGGTAACTGCACTTTAACGTTGGCCGAAACGTTGGTTATTTAAGTAATAGCCTTACATCATGACGCGATACCATACCCAGAAAACTTTTATGTCGTCGGTTCTCAACTTATAGTATTGAACATTTAGAAATTCATTGAAAAGGAAACATGGTTCGAATTTTGCGACTTTCCTTTTTAACTGTCTCTATTTTTATTTTATTTTACTTATATATATATATATATATATATATATATATATATATATATATATATATATATATTTTTTTTTTTTTTTTTTTTTTTTTTTTTTTTTTTGAAAATTTTTCCAAGATATAATAAACAAAAGAATGACTCCTCTCCGTCGTGCGAATACTCAGTTATAGTGTTGAATTCAATCAAAAAAAGTTGAAAAAACTAATTTCACTTTTTCTCAATATTTGATGCAGACCTTTATCTTGCTTTCAACATGAAATGTAGAAAATTTTATCGCAATTGGACGAACGGTATTGATGGCACACTGGAAAAAGCTCTTTCAGGTTATTGTTCCGATTTTCCTCTTTTCCGGACAACTTTTCCATATTTTATCACCGTTTGAACCCTCCTTGGACCTCCACGAATATTTCAAGACTAAAATTAGTAAAATCGGTTCACCCGTGCTCGAGTTTTACCGAGACAAACTAAAAGCAATTCATTGTTGTATATATAGATTCAAGATGATACTCAACTTTTACGTGTTTGTGGTACACTGCTGCCATATATATAGTACACAGTTCTGCAATACATCCGTCACTGCTAGAGTTCCGTTTTGTTGCTATAGACGGCTGGCTCGTTGTTCTTGATAGTCTGAAGTCCTCCGCTGTACTCCCCTCGTGTCTATCGGTGCGCCGGCATATCTTGCCGAGACCCTCTTCTGAATGCCCGTCGCAAGGTAGAAATATACGAAACTTGAGGCGCCCCCAGCGGTCGAATTACTGTGACGCAAGTTGTCGCATCTTGATAAGTGGCGCGGCGCACTGCGCGGACCGCAGGCTCTGTGGCGAATGGAGACGCCACAACACTAACCACTCAAACAAACTAACCTAAGGACAAAGGACAAAGAACAACACAACACACCCATGACCGAAGGATAACTAGATCCAACGTATGGAGCAGCCCCACAGTTCGTAACGTGGTGCCTATAACCGCTCTGTTATTATCGCTCCGCGAGCCGGTCGGGACACCGAGTTAGTGCACCAGCTGCACTGAGTGTACCACCGATTCACCACTGTCTGTCCAAAGTATGGTTCAACGCGACATATGATAGACAGTAGTATCTGTTACCACAACAACAAGCTGAGCAATATCGTCGTACATCTGGCCATCTGACCAACGCAACGCAGTGTTGGAAGACCAGTAGGACTATTGGAGGAGCTACATACTCTAAATTCACACCAGAGTATTCCAATAGAATAACGGCGTTGATGTTAACCCCGAGGATCTAGAACAGAATGACAGACCCAATTTTAATTGTGAAATTAGTCATTGAACTTGTCTCAAGACAGAATCTTCAGTAACTGCTCTAGCAGACGCTTCCAGTAGCCTAGCACGGTCACACAGAACACACTAAGGCGACCAGCCAGTTGTACGGTTCTACTGAAAAACATCGTGTCCATTCGACGTAGCTTTATCTGCCTCTGAGAACAAGAGTTTAGATTTTATTTTCTTGGACTTGAATGTTGTTCCAGACTGCTGGTAAAACATTTATTGAGATGCACATCTAACACGTTTCTCGAGAGACTGATTAACATTGTAAAAACAGTATGGTATGAAATACATTGAGAGGTGATGGAAGCGGATAACATCGGAAGTTCATTGAGGCTTCTTGCGGATGATGTTGTAGTATATAGAGAGGTTGTAACAATGGAAAATTGTGTTGAAATGGAGGATTTGCATTGAATTGACGCATGGTGCAGGGAATGACGAGTCTCAATGTAGACAAGTATAATGTGCTGCAAATACGTAGAAAGAGAGATCCTTCACAATTTAGCAATACTATAGCAGGTCAGCAACTGGAGGCAGTTAATAGGAATGACTTAAAGTGGAACGACCATATAAAATCATTGCAAGAATCGTAAGGAAATACAGTCCGAAAAAAGGAAGTAGATTACAGTACATTTGTTCGCTCGCAGCTTGAATACTGCTCACCGGTGTGAGATCCGTACCAGGTGGTGTTGCAAGAGGAAGTAGAGAAGATCCAACGGAGAATAGCGCGTTTTGTTACAGGATCATTTGATAATCGTGAAAGCATCACGGAGATAATCGATGAACTCCAGTGGAAGACTCTGCAGGAGAGACGCTCTGTCGCTCGGGCTTTTCTTTCGATAACATACGGTTACCGAGGAGTCTAGCGGTATATTGCTCCCTCCTACGTATGTCTCGCGAAGAGATCATGAGGATAAAATCAAGAGAGATTAAAGCCGACACAGAGGAATACCGACAATCTTTCTTTCCGCGAATAATATGTGACAGGAATAGGAGGGAGACCCGATAGTAGCACTCTATGTACCCTCCGCCACACACCGTCGGGTGGCTTGCGGAGTATGGATGTAGATATAGAAGTAAGTTATTTTATTTCCCCACAGTTACCGCATTTACTGAATTTATTTATTAACCGTTCAGATTTGATTTAGATTGTTGAAATTAAATGTTATTGCAAGGAAAATAATTTCATTACCGTGATGCGGGTCAGTAGCTAATGAAGATGCAATATCAGAAAATTCTCCACAATGAAAGTTGCATTAGTGCATTTAATAATTAAGCTGATGGGGTGATGAATGGCAATGGGTTGACGTTACGTGGACCATTTTTATAAACGTCGCTTAAAACTGGAAGGTAATCCGGACAGCAGAGTTATTGGTAGTATGAATTCTGTGTGCCTTGTCTCTGTACCGATCAATGCACTGGCTTCGATGTTACTATTGGTTAGATGTTCGACACAGAGTCTTCTAGCATTTACACAGCTTTCACGAATTCATATTTCTTAGTAAAATCAATTGAGAACCAACTTTTGTCTACGACAATGTAATAGCTTATCTGAATTATAGAAAGAATTCAAAAATTATGTATGGAAATTGAGGCTTTCATTATCATCAGTCAATCTCTTCATTCAGATTCGTTTCTTCATCTGTGCGGTTGTTCCATTGACGCATCAGTTGACTTAAACGTCACAAATATCTTTCAACTTTTATGGTGGTATACCAGTTCTGTGAAGGTACACTGTAATGTCTCCTCTGCATTGCGTCGTACAATGGCTTGCGGGATATACTTCTTCATGACAACATACACACATCAGCCAACTCTGACGGTGATTACACAAATGGTGTCTTCGTCTATAGTAAAGTACACTCTGACATACACGTTACGAAAATGTGCAAAGTTTCGTCACAGGCTTCGATGCTTGGTTAAGAAACCAACACCATTTATTTCATTAAGTCTTAACGACAATGGAATGAAACTCCCATAATTACGAATGTAGATTAAAGGCAATCTACCACTACAACCATAAGTGTGTGGCAGGTGGCTGTTATGGAGAAGAGACTGGACTGAGCTACACGCAATTTTCTTTTCTATGTGTGCGTTGTTCCTGCTGATCCAAATCAAGCAGAAATCAGTTTATTGCTCGAAACTGTCTACAAACGGAATGTAAGAGGTATGTAGATTAAATAAAAATTCATTACAAAGAAAAACGGGAAAAGAGTGTATAAAAATAACAACATCTGCCCCTTTCATTAAATATACCTCTTGTTGTTTATTAATAAAAGTCAAATATAATTGGATAAATATTTGCGTGATACAAATTTATATCACTTATAAAGATGTAACAAGATAATTGTTTCCTTCTATATTCAAACATTACTTACTCTAAAAATCGAACACGAATTTTTTTTTCATTAAACAGACTTATCAGTGTCGTAGCTGAAATGATTTTCCCTACAATTTTTCCTTTGCAAATAAATGTATGATATATTCTGGTGTCCTGTAGTTCTTCTGGATTAGCATACTCGCTGACTGTTATGCACACTATAAAAAAGCACATTCATTTTTATTTGTGCCCTTTTCGTCTCCATCTCTCCTCGTCTTATCGATCGATGTCCGATGATAAATGTAAGAGGACGCCACTGTGCCTATGAAAAATTAATTGATGTAAGACATTGTTATTTTATAAATACTTACGTTAAATAATCAGCTATTAACAACAGAAGCATGTGTACATTACTTATTTACTAATTAGAAACGTAGACTATGTCAATTATTTTGATTACGTGAACCAGTATTGTTAGACGCGGTGCAATATATATACTTCCTTCTTATTTCGCAAGAGTAATTCATGCCTGCGATCGTCTTCGGAAAGAAGTCTGATTGCCGTAAAATAAGAACTTGCAACCCTTTTCCTAAATTTATTTGCACGAGCACTATATTGAACAACGCACGGACACAACGTCAGCAGCCGCCATTTGTTGATCCAGTATACACGGTAATTCTCAATTATTACATTCAGTTTCACCTTTTAAAGTCAATTGCCCACAAAAATTTAATAACTTCTGAAGCCCCCCTTGATGAAAATAATTAAAAAGATTACATTGCGTAAATTCCTGCCTCACAGTGCCAACCGTAAATTTGTTGTCCCCCCCCCCCCCCGTACATTTTAGGAAACAAGCAGAAAATAACACAAATTTCACAAGGCGTACAAATATTGGTTGAGGGATTATCAAAATATTAGAGCGTCAGTGCAATCTGTTTTTCATGCTTAATTTGTTTGGGTCTCTCCTATAGTTGTACTGAAAAAATATTTTTTAAAGATTTTTTATTTGACTTATTTCTCTGAGTTGTCTGTAACAAAGAAAAAAAATTGCACTGTTGTGACCTACTTTAGATTTTCCTGTAGCACTATGATGTTTGCAAACATTTTCGACAAATTCTAAAAAATACAATTAATAAAACTTCATGCAAGATCCTTGGAGAAAATTAGGACCCATAAGAGAGGAAGACGGTACTTACAGAATAAGGCACAATAACGAACTGTATGAACACCAGGAAGACATAGTCACATGTATGAGGAAAAGGCGACTGACCTTCTACGGGCACATCACTCGCCTGAATCACTCAAGGCTAACCATGAAGATCCTCACAGTGACTAGCAGGGGAAAGGCGTCCAAAGCTAAGTGGTTCATCTCTGTTAGATCAGACTTAGAGGATTTGCAGATCCCATTACAGATAACCGAGAACCGAACTCAATACCGTGAGGCCATTCTACATGGAGTCTTCCCACTATCTCTCACAAGCAAGAAGTGTACAGGCACCACCAGACCTAAATGGACGGATGAGAGGAAGCAGGCTCACAGCCAGAAGATGAAGGTGTACTGGGCCAAGAAAAAGCAGAAGACCCTGGCTATGAGTTAAGACGAGCCTCGTAGTCCCTAGTAGGCCGAAACGAACTAAAAAAAAAAAAATAATAATAATAATAATAAATAAAAAAAAATAAAAAAAACAAAAAGACTTAATGGACGATAAGATTACGACTCTACTATTGTGGTATCTTAGCAAACAGCCAAAATTATTTGATATTTCACTTTAGCTTTGACAAACATACTCTTTTTGGAACATCTACATCTTTAAACTATTATTTTAAAATCTCACACACATTTCCATCATCTTTTTCCGTTAAAATATTACCACCCGTCTTGCTTCGGCAGTTTGTTCTAAGTTCATTTTCTTTGCATGCACTCATTAGGCATGAATATAGCCTGGAAAGAACTTAGGGTACATTTCGCGTTGGGAAAGCATTCACGTGACATCACGCGCCCAAAACCTTGCCCGAAACTCTCTTTTGTATACGCCATCTTGTTTTGTGTATCTGTTGATTCTCTTGTTATAACTCAAGCGTTGTCATTTCAAAGCAATGGCACACTGAAAATTATCAATAACACGTCGTTCTTAGGACAATGAATTATAGCTCTAAAAAAAGCCAAATTTGCAGATAACAAGTGCCTTCGGTGGTACGAGAATTACGGATTACTCTCACAGCTGTACGGCGTAGCGTAATGGACAGCGAATTAGTTTGTGATGCACGAACATGTTAGACGATGGTTCGAAACTTGCTGGACGCGGCGACTCAACGCGTTCAGTCAGAGGGTTGCTTACGTGGTGACTCGGCGTGCTCAGTCATAGGGCTCGACCAGCCCTCTCTGTAACGAAAAAACTGATGTAACGACGAAACGTTCAAAATGAAACCAAAACCAAAGTTCTCAAAGGACCGATCAAACCAAAGAACCAATGAAAAGGAAGAAAAAGAAAGAGTGCTCAACGCCGTCTGTAATAAAAAAGATTGCAAAATTCTCAAAGGACAATCCAGACAGAACATGAACAATCGTCCGAACTGCAACGATCTAGCTGAAGAACAAAGAAAGAAAAAATAAAAATTAAAAATACCATCACTGGCAATTTTTATCATCTTTATTCCTAAAAGTTTTCACACACTCTTGTTAATTGAACACATCTACATTCTGCAAGACTGCGAGTTGTTCAAAGGTAACACTGCTTTCTCTGAAAAGTGCATTTGATCTATTTTCTAAACATACCATGAAGTACATAACATCGAATTGCAAACGCAGACATCTTTTTCATATGTACATAAACTGGGGAGTTACTGTTATAATGACTGATGTAAATGACGTAATAATAGTAGTAATTTAGTATATAGATTAAATAATAGAGTTATGTGGAATTCATTGTTACCTCACTTATTTCGTTTATTTTAGCTGTAAAATAAAATTTAGTCATGGGGTGAAACAGAATATTTGCTCTTTATTTTAGCGCAGAACAAAGTTACATGAACAAAGTCATATCTGAACTACAGAAAAGGTAATAAAATCTACGTTAAAAACGTCCATCGCAACCATGCAAAACACCAAAATTTTAGAAGACGCATTTATTATCGTTCATGACTTTCAACATATTCCCTAAATAGTGAATAAATGCTTAGAAAATAAGAAGCAAGGTAATGTATTGTGGTGTATACACTTCTCTTCCGTTTAACCAAGGAACGACAGTTGCCACAGGAATCTAGGACTTCATTTATATATGAAACTGCCAATATCACCAGGTTATTTAGAGTATTCATTATTACAGTATCCCCCCTAGTTTATTTACATATTGTTTAGAAGACCATTGTTCAATTCGTTGTTACGTATTTCGCGGCACGTTCACGAAACGCACGTTCACGAAACGCACAGTTTACAGTGAGCGTTCTTAAATATGGACAACCCTAAACATTGCAGAACATAGTTCTATTTAATTAATGAGGGTGCACGAAACCCTCTTAGGAGTCAAGGGGGAAAATGATAGTGACCAGTTTGGTGAAAATGGTGGTGGCCGGTTTCGAACTACCGACCATGTGTATCTCAAACTAACGTGCACAATGAACGAAACTGTTTCATCATTCTCGTACTATTGGCAGCAGTTGTTAACTACTAATATGACATTCTATACAATAGATTATATGTTGTCTTTCGAAGAAGGACGTGTCTATGTTAATTCTTCACTGTGTCATTGCTTTGAAATAGCAATGCATGAGTTATAATAAGAAAATCATGAAATACAGAAAGCAGGATGGCATATACGAGAGAGAGTTTTGGGCGTGGAAAGTCACGCGACATTTCCAAACGCCCGGTTTACCTAAAATCAAGTTGCGGTCAAATTGACGTTATTTTTGTTACTATCTCTGCATCGGTGCTCGTTTATTCAATTTTCGTGTCAGATGAACGATTTATTTGCAGTTCCATTTCCTGCTGTCAAAAGGCCATCACAAACGGCCTTTTTTTTAGAGTTACTAATTTACTTTTTGTCCGAAATATTTTTAAAAAAAGGGGGCTTTCGTCTCTGGCAGCCAACAATTATGTCTGTGAAATTTAGTACCGATCCGTTAAACGGATCGAATTAAAAAGTGGGAAACGTTACGGACAGATAGACAGACATCGTCAAATCGACTTTATTTTTGCAAATATCTCTGCAATGGTGCGATTTACGATATATATATATATATATATATATATATATATATATATATATATATATATATATATATATATTATTTGCAATTTCATTTCCTGCTGTCAAAAGGCCATCACAAGACGCCTTTTTTTAATGTTACTAACGTATTTTTTGACCGAAATATTTTAAAAAGAGGGGTTTTGGTCTGTGGCGGCCAACAATTATGTCTGTGAAATTTAGTATCGATCGGTTGACCGGTTAGAATTAAAAAGTGGAAACACGTTACGGACAGTTAGACAGACATCGTCAAATCGCCGTTATTTTTGCAAATATCTTTGAAACGATGCGAAATATGAATAACATAAACAAAGTTGTAGAGTATATTCTCCTCCACAAATTCGTTTATTCAATTTACGTGTCACACGAACAGTTCAGCCGTTATTTTCATCTGAATTTCCAACTGTCAATACGCGATCCCAACGGCCCACTTTTAGTGTTACTGCCGTAACCTAAAATGCGCCAACATAATTTTGTACTACACTTTCGACAAGGAATAACATCATGCCCGCACAGAATGGTCTCGCGGTCTAAGCTGGTAAATTCGAGTCTTCCTTCAGCATATGTGTGTGTTGTCCTTTGTGTAAGTTGAAGTAGCTTGTAGCTATAGACTGATTACCATAGCACTTTGAGTATTTTCAAAAAATACCGTGATCTAGGAAGGAAATAATTTGTAATAGAGAATTTATGAGCCTGTAGGTATTTTGTAACAGCAAATAATGTTATAGTGACCTAAGTTTCGTGTGTGATAAGTGTATAATAGCTGCGCAGGAATGGCCACTTGGGCCAAGGCACCATGCACGACAGTTTACCGACAGTTTACCGTCTGAGGATCGTGTCCTCCTCGGGCATGTCTCTGTGTATTGTTCTTAGAATAAGATAATGTATTTATTTTAAGTAGTTTTTTAGTGTAGAAGTTTGGTTACATAAAGCTGTGTGAGGGTGGTCGGATCGCGTGGCCGCTCGCGTGGGAGTTTCGAGTCCTCCCCCAGGCATGTGTGTGTGTGTGTGTGTGTGTGTGTGTGTGTGTGTGTGTGTGTTTGTGTATGTGTGTGCATGTGTTTTAGTCGAATACGACAGTGTGTAAACTCGCACTGCACTATCAATATAACACTTGATCAGAATATATTTGTATGAAAATAAATATTACAATTAATCGACCGATTGCGTTATGTATGTCCCTGTCAGTTCGCTTATTTACCCAAATCGTCAGTCTGACTAAATGTAGAATGAATAGTTCAGATATGACGTTAATTATTTAAGGTAAAGATCAATGTTTTTATTACAAATGAACAAAATAAGTGTGTGTCCCTTTGTGACTTTACCAAGAATTGTTGTTAATAAAGACACATGCGGAGATCAAGACTTAATTTCATTAAGAAACTAATTACTGTGTTATGATTAAGGGTTTAATTAATTTTTTCGAGTTCTGGTAGCTGTGTGACAAGATGATAAGTTTCGTTATAATAACAAAAATAAAGTTTCGAAAATAAGCATCAAGTAAAAACTGTGTATTGCAACTAACTGAGCTCTCAAGTAAGCTGTTTTTCCTGTTCCAGAATAAATTTCACTCACCTCTTTGCGTCGTTGGCCAGCACTACACATTACTTACATTGACAAAATATGTAATATCTCAGAACGAAGATCAGTTATGATACGCTGAATGTGAAGAAGTTGGCCGGCCGCGGTGGTCGAGGGGACTGCGGCGCGTCAGCCACGGTCTGCACGGCCACTACGGTCGGGGGTTCGAATCCCCCCTCGGGCATGGAAATTTGTGCCGTCCTTAGTGTTAGCTAGTTCATAAGTAGTTTGTAAGTTTAGGGACTGATGACCCCGTAGTTAAGTCCCATAAGCTACCAAACATTTGAACTTTTTTTTTAAGAAGTTGGTAACCGAGTTACAACATAAATTTAAAAATGAATCAATTTCTGTGATTAAGGAAATGGTTTCGACAATTGTATTTACTGCGTATTTGTGCTCTTAACATTAAACAGTATATATAGGGCTCACACAGTCGAAAAATTCCGTATTTCGGGGACACGCGACCAGTTTCACAAAATAAAATTGCATCCTCAGGTGTTATGCCAATTCATTGAAAAGATCTGTTATGGAATCTGATGGAGCTCTTTCCCTCCCTTTTAAATCCAGTCTTTTTTTCAAAAATTTACATCATCTTTAAAAAAACTGTCTATTCAAAGGGAAAGTGTTCATAATTAAAACTGTGTGGCGAGATTTGGAGCCATCCCTCGTATCGCCTATGAAGATAATCTAGAGTCATTATGTTGTTAACAACACTAAGTCGCTCTGGGACTGGATGTTGTGTCCTCCTCGTCATCATCATGTCATCTTCATTGACACACACTTGGCGAAGTGGCGAGAGCTGACTTGCACCGGGCAAGCCAAAAACGAATCCAATTTGGGTCCAACGGCCATAAATATCATACAATGATCAACATCATTATCATCACTTCCTTTCAGACCGCAGTAAATTAAATGCGTTTTATTCCTATTTCTAACCAAAGTACTGTATGATTCCGCATAACTTGTTCATCGAAAGACTGTTTTCATTCAGAATTTAAATGTTTCTTTTTAATCGGAACCTGTATTTTTCATTATTTGCAGGAACTTCAGTACTTGCACTAGTACGATCGCAACTGAAAGTGAGGAAAATATTGATCCAGCGGATACGTTGCAGCAATTGACTTTATACTTTCTTGCCATGCGAATGTGTTAAGAGTCGTGGGGAGGACTTAAACATCCTTTGATGATTCGTTGAATCAACACCTATTAACCAGCGGAAAGTGAGCTAACGACTACCAATGCAAACCGCGTATGACCTAATGTCACTTATACATGCCTGGCCAGAATTAGCGTGAGTAAAGATTCTCGTTTGTTGTTGCACCTTCGCTTGTTTTCCGTTCGTTGTAAAGTTGATGTTGCAGTTGGTAACGTAGGCCCAATGCTATTTTTTATAGTCCTTCAGCACCCTTTTATAATGTTGCAATAGAAAAAAATACAAAGTAGAGTTATTTCATAAAAAAAATAAGATGCAGGATTATAAAAAAATATTTTACAAAGCATTGTTAACACGTTTTATATTGAAATGTTTGGATAGTATAGGTAACAAATATTGTCATATACATAGTGAACAAATTTGAACATTTCTGGAGAGTATTAAGCATTTATGTATTGTGCTTCAAAGTGACTGTGAAAGACTTTTATCCACGTGTCATGAAGATTTTAAGTTACGCAAAATATTCTGTTTAGAATATCCTTCAAAGCAGATATTTTCCAAAGTTGTTAGGACGGAGCGTGAAGCGTGTCGGGATATCTCAGTCGGTAGAGCGCTCTCCCGAGAAAGGTAAAGGTCCCAGGTTCGAATCCCGGTTTCGGCTCACAATTTTAATCTGCCAGCAAATTTCATATCAGCGCACACTCCGCTGCAGCGTAAAGTTTCATTCTAGATAATCTCCAGGCTACTTCCAATTGATGAGAGCATCCTCGTCTTCTATTTGGTACTTACTAGAAAAATGTTGCATAACCTACTTTCTACAAACAGTAACATCAGTTTACATATGAATGTATCTTACAGGCTGCTTGTGGTGACACTGATTTAGAATTTGAACTTTACAAAAGCAAAATTGTTCAAATGTTTGTAAGGCTTAAGGGACTTAACTGCGGTGTCATCAGTCCCTGAACTTACAAACTACTTAGAAAGTACCTTATTCTAAAGACGACACAAACATCCATGCCCGAGAGACAGACTGCAGCGCGCACCGCATCACGGCTTTCCAGCACACGCGGCTAATCCGCCGCGGCTACAAAAGCAATTCTAGATTAGTTGAGCTCAAAATCACAACAGGAAAACAATGATCTCAAGCTACCAGTTTTTTCTTAATACTGTTGATATATTTGTAATTACCCTATTTAAACGCTCACAGCTGCAGCGCCGCGGTGGAGTAGCCGAGCGGTCTAAAGCGTCTCGCTACAGAACGTGCGGTTGCTCGCCGTGGAGGTTCGAGTCCTCCCTGGGGCATGGGTGTGTGTGTTGGTCCTTAGGTTAGTTTACTTAGGTTTAAGCTAAGGACTGATGACAACGCAGTTTGGTCCGATAGATTTACAAACATTTGAACATTTTGAACAGCTGCAGCGGATTAGCCGTGCGTACTAGGTCACCGTGCTGCGGTGCGGACGGCCGTTCGTCGTGGGGATTCGAGTCCTCCTTCAGGCATGGGTGTTTTTGTTGTCTATAGGTTAGTTTACCTTAGTTTAAGTAGTTTGTAAGCTACGGACTATGACCAAACGCTCACATTAAATAAAAGGACATTAAACTGAATTTTATTAAAGTTGTGGACGTCATGATTTTGTACTGACTTTACAACTATTTGTAGCTTTTGATAGTTCATGTATAGAAAAATCTTTGAGTAATAACAAAACAATAGTTTCTTATTGTAACAAACGAGCCAGATCACAGCTTGTCGTGGCCAATACATGAAATGACACAACCGTCTGCACAGCCATCAGAAAACCATGGTAATAGTAATAGTAAAACTGTAATAATAGTAAAACCATAAGAATAGTTCTCTGCAGTCTGTGACAATAGATCGAATTTCCTTTTACTTTTTAGTGCACAACATAATAGTTAGATCTCCCTAATTTACGATATACCGGTTGATCAGAAAGTCAGTATCAATTTCAAAACTAATAAATTACGGAATAATGCAGATACTGAGATGCTTCGAATGATATGGGGTTTTATTAGAAAAAAAATGTTCGAAAATGTTCGACATATGGCGCTTCATCTGATCAGAATAGCAATAATTAGCATAACAAATTAAGACAAAACAAAGATGATGTTCTTTATAGGAAATGTGCAATATGTTCACCATCATTCCTCAACAATAGCTGCAGTCGAGGAATAATCTTGTGAACAGTAATGTAAAGCATGTCCGCAGTTATGGTGAGGCACTGGCGCCGGATGTTGTCTTTCTGTGGACCTGGGAGGTCAAGCATGACGCAAGTGGCGGCTGAGCACACGATCGTCACCAAAAGACGGGCGCAAGAGATCTTTCACGTGTCTAGCAATACGGGTTGGAGAACCATCCTGCTTAAAAATCGTACCTTCTAGCAGGTGTTTATCAGTTAGGCTGAGGATGATCAATCCTGTAACATATTGGCGTACCTCTCACCCGTCACTGTAGCAGTTCAGTTAAAAAACCAGAATCACGCACCATCTGTCGGAATTATTTGAACTTTGTTGCATCATTTATTTATTTTCATTTTTTTATTTTTTGTTTCTAATAAATCCCCATGTTATTTAAAATGTAGCGATAAAATGGTCGTTACATAAGTTATAGATTACGGATAGAAGAGAGTTGCTATTAGCCATTTATTAACGAAACAGAAAACTGTGCTCCCGTAATATTGTTTGCATGGTGCAAGAAAGTGTTAAACGAAGAATGCAAGTGCTGGCTTTGGAAGCGGAAGCGACGCACAGTGAATAACAGTGTGCATCCTAAGAATAATTAAGCCGCTGCACAGATATTTCAAGAGAAATGATGTAATCTCTTTTCCGAGGTTGTTTTGTTTTATGATTGTTAAGTAAGATATCATGGAAGTTGGACGGTATCTAATTACGAACTATAATTACTCAAATGTAGTTATTCATTCTTCATTGTATGAATGACCTAAAGTTTTAATATACGTTTTAAAATTTAAAAAAAAAATGAAAAAACATTTTGAATCGATAGTAGTCTCAGTATGTAGTGTTTTTTCAAGGTGATATCGTCTCTGCAAGAATATATGAGGTCCTATGCACTTGAGTAGATCGAGGAAACCGACTAGCGGGTTCCTCAAACCATCCAATCAAGAATTCTAAGGTGACTGTGTTAAATAGAAACATATACGAGTGGCATTTGAGTGACATGTTGCGGAGTTGGAGCCAAGTGGGTTTTTGATGAAAGTTATATTGCAGATTTATAAACGCCTCTTACTCCACTCTTAAAATTATTTGTCAAACCACAAGAGGTATGTCACAATACAAAGTGGCTTACGAATGACAGGACACGAAGGTGACAAAAGGAAAAATTGCCTTGCAATTGAAGCAAGAAACTAAACTGAGACGATAGACGTATTCCCATTGTCAAGGACAACAACGGATTCAACAACTACAGACTAAATGACATATATTAGTGATCGAAGTTTCAGCAAGAATAATTATACGAAAAAGACATTTAAAAGAAGAAACTAAATGAATACTGGGTAAGACACCAGAAGTTTAAGTAACCGATGGCAGTTTCTAGTTAGCTGAACGAGGTCAAGAAGGAAGCTGACTACATCCGGAATTCGCTGGGCAGAACGGCAGACAAGCCAGCGAGAACTTCGAAACGGTGAGCGTGTGTGGAATATTCTGGTGTTTTATTGGTAAATATTATGTTTTGTTCTGTGTTTGGATGCCCGTAAATAATCGCACAATGTCATTAGAACCTCCCGAATGGTTCAAGTTATATATGGAACAAAGTAGGAAGGAAGCAGAACAGCCGGCCGCGGTGGCCGAGGGGATTGAGGCGCTCCAGTCGCGGTCTGCACTGCCACTACGGTCGGGGGTTCGAATCCCCCCAGGGGCATGGATATTTGTGCCGTCCTTAGTATAAGGTAGTTGATAAGTAGTTTGTAAGTTTAGGGAGTGATAACCCCGTAGTTAAGTCCCATAAGCTTAACAAACATTTGAACATTTGAAGCAGAACAGCTTAGGAAAGAAGCAAAATAATATAGAGACAACTCTACGAAATATCTATTATAACTAAAAAGAGTTATAAGTAAAAATTAGATGAGATTGATAGTAAAACTAGCCAACCAACAATGCAGTTAGAACAACGCATTTGAGAATATCGGGAGGATAAACTTTCTTACAAACTAAATTTTGAGAGCATTGATAATAGTATAAACAAGTAAAAAAGGATTCAGAGGCTTATACTACTGAGGAATGTAAATTAGTCAAACTTGAAATTGCAGAATGTTTTCGCGATGTGAAAAGGGAACATAATGCATTAAAAGAGTTTACACAAGGTGAAATCCTTAGAGTAGAAGAACGAGTTTCGGAGACACAATCCAGAATAGATTAGCAAGAATGTAGAGATTTTAATGAATTATTTGGAAGTATAAAGGATAATCCAAATTTGGAACTAAAAATACAAGAATTGATGTCACAAAGAGTGAAGCAACAGGTGAGGGTCACACAGTTACTGCCTGGTATGTGAGGTGCAGATTTCGAAATTTAAAAAAAGCACTATTATTGATTCATCCTTCAACAGGACGAGGAAAAAATCATTCTTATAAGCTCCCAGGAGATGTATATAATTTTGCGCACTGGACTCCAGTATATTCCTTAGTATTTCCTGTTTCATTTCACGTAAGGCATACCTTCCATCTCTTACTTTCCTTTATTACTTTATCTTATACTATTAATCTATAGACACCGGAGTAGACAAATTTAATGTATTTTATTCAAGAGATTAAACACGATCATCAGTGTTCACTAACGAAGTGGTATTGATAAACAATGCTTACCAATGGTCTCAGATATATAATTTATAATGAAAAAATAAATAAATAATAAATAAAATAAAATAATATCAGCTGATATCAGAGATGCCAATACGTAGTAAAACAGTGATCGGTAAATACCGTACGTCACTGTTTAGAGAAAAAAAATATAAGTCCCATGACACGTTAAGGTATTTGAGTTGAAGTGCAACTCTAGAATAAGGGATACCCTTTTTACGCTGATTAACAGATTTATGACATTTAAATCTTAACAAAAATAGTGGCTTAGTATGTCTAAGTAGTCCTATTTCATTTACTACTTTTGAATTGTTTTCTACATTTTTGATTATGGAATTAATTGTAATTTTATACTATTTTGTACAGTGGTTTATTTTGTCTTTTATTTTTATTGTTATTATTTTACTTTTTGTACAAGAGAGTGAAAACCTAGGGAGGGTTTTTACTAGATTTTTTTTTTGCTTACAGCCAAGCAATGTGCAAGCTAATTAGAAGAAGACACACACACACAGTTACACTTTACATTCTACACACACACGCACACTGCACAAATAAGCGTTGTTAATCACTCGCCATTGGCATTCCATAGTGGGGGTGTTTCCAGTCTTTAGGGTCAATCTTTCTTTCCTTTCTTAGCTCCAACTTCCTGTTTTTCTATCTTTTCATTTCTGTCTTCTCTTCATGACGTTTCTCTCCCTCTCTCCACAAAGCACGTTGATCTCGGTGGAAATACTTCCCGGTGACTGTGTCAGACATTTTTTTTTTTTTTTTTTTCATTTAGTCTGACTTCAAACCCCAGTTTTACCCCGTGAGGTTCGCCGGAGGATTAACCCGCTAACTCGTATACAATTACACATACACAAAACACATCTCACAAACACTTTAATCTACACATGTATACAAATTTACACATCATAAACAACAGTACAATAAGTTTACAGATGAATCAAAGGGTAAAGTGAGTAGATTTATTCTACACACTAAAACTATATGATTTTCTTTCATTCTCATGTTAGGACATACACAGAAGACTCAGACGTCTAGCTCGTCTTTTTTTTTTTTTTTTCTTCTTTTTTTTTTAGAAGGTGTTCTGGATATGGAAAGGGAACATAATTCATTAAAAGAGTGTACACAAGGGGAAATTCTTAGAGTAGAAGAACGAGTTTCGGAGACTCAATCCATTTCAATGAATTATTTGGAAGTATAAAGGATAATCCAAATTTGGAACTAACAATGCAAGAATTTTTAAATTTATGTGACTTTTTGATCACCCGTTATTTGTTTACTCAAATGTTAAATATCTATTTTGAGCCACTTAAATGGAAGTTTGGCTTAATCATTAGTATAGTACCGTTGACAGTACAGTGTCCTGATGTGACCACGGGCTGACCGTGCAGACAGAACGCCGGCAGTCGTGAGCAGCCTGCGGTGTAGAGCCTCGGCGACCGCGCGCACTTGTGGCGCTCATTGTTGCGTCACACGGCGGCCGCACTGGCCAGCGCCCGCCTGTTATGTCTGACACTGCAGGTGGTGGCCGCTGCCTCATTTGCCTGCTGGCCGCTCACACAGCGGGCTTCCCTCTAGCACCGCGCTGCACACACCTCTTGGTATTTAGGCCGCCCCCACACTGTGACAGCTGGCGCACTAACAGTAGCCGCTACGTCCAGCGAGTGCCGCCTGTGTGGTGTGGTGTTGTGTGGCGAGGTGTCCGACGACGGTCTTTTGGCCTAGTACGGCCGCTGCCTGCCGCCACCCAAATATGTGCAGCCGGGCGATGGACCACTCGGCGCTAGCCACATATTACTAGCATAGTGAATTAGAAAAGACCATCTTTCACACAGTATCCCACAGATATTATTTACGGTAGATCTTATTGTCCCTTAAGTATCTATAGATACATTACTCTTTTTACATGATCTACTTCATCTACATCTACATGGGATACTCTGCAAATCACATTTAAGTGCCTGGCAGAGGGTTCACCGCTATACTATACAGGGCGTCCCAACTATCTTGTCCACCCAAAATATCTCTGGAACAATAACAGCTATTGGAAAACGACTTTCACCGGTATCAATGTACGGCTGGGGCCCATGAATGTACATATTTGGAAACATTGCAAAACGAAAGCAAATGTTGTTTTTAAATGGGCACCCTATATTTTTTCTTCAGCAATCCATAGCATGGCAAATCACATAAACAATGGCGTTGATTGCATCGCAATATTCCAATTACATCCCGAGATATTGCGACGCGAAGTTAACGCTTGAAATACACGAAAAGCGCGGCTAGCGCACGTTCTGAGCAGCATGGGGCTCTCGCCTGCGTTTCAGGACGTGCGCTAGCCGCAAATGTGTTTTTTAACACAAACTTATGTTTTTTTTTAAATGGACACCCTATATTTTGTCTTCGGCAATCCATAGCATGAGCAGCATGGGGTTCTCGCCTGAGTCTCAGGACGTGCGCTAGCCGCGCGTTTCGCGTATTTCAAGCGTCAACTTCGCGTCGCGATATCTCGGGATGTAATTGGAATATTGCGATGCAATCAACGCCATTGTTTATGTGATTTGTCATGCTATGGATGAAGAAGAAATATAGGGTGTCCATTAAAAAAACATAAGTTTGTGTTAAAAAACACATTTGCTTTCGTTTTAGAATGTTTTCAAATATGTACATTCATGGGTCCCATCCGTACATTGATACCGGTGAAAGTCGTTTTCCAATAGCTGATACGACTGTCTAACACAGAAATTTGTTCTATCATTGTGTCAGATTGTGAAGAAGCAGTTCTTCACTATGACTGCGTGACATATTTACATATATAGGCTCTCCTGTTTTAGATGGAGAATTTCACAGAAGTTTCACGTATTCTGTTCATTGCAAAGTATCTTTATTTTATCAATAACCAAAAATTTAAAAAACAGGGGTTCAAATGTTTATAGGTCTATTGGACTCAACTACATCCGTAGCTTACAAACTACTTAAATTAAGGTAAACTAACCTAAGGACAAACAACCATGCCCGAGGGGGAACTTGAACCCCCGACGGCGAACGGCCTCACGCACCGCAGTACGGCGCCCCAACGCGCACGGCTAACTCGCCGCGGCCAAAAATCCAAATGGTGTATCATTCCAGCAATTAGCATATTTAGATATAAATTCATTGTCATTTAACATACTACATCTGACTGTAGGTATGTTTTAAATTAGTGTTATCACACCTGTTAGTAATTATGAGAATTTCATTACCTATTATTGTTTGGGAAATCTAGGATACGTCTAAATCAAGTAAAAAATATTGGCATTTAAATGACGACTAAAGAAAAAATATTTGTGATTCTGCTTCTGAGTTTCAACAGTAATATCACCTTCTCAGTTTACAATATGTCACTGCTTTCACTGTAGATAACACCATTTATTTTATGTAGAATGTTCTGTAGAAGCTGATATTTTGGTTCGGTAATCGTTTTTGAAAACATGTACACGTGCTCGAAGCGAAGCCCTCTGGGCTTGATAAAAGTGATAGAACAAGGTCCCATTTCCCACAGTCCAATGGTCCAATAACCAATGCGCTTATGTTGTCAGAGAAAAATTCAAATCTTCAAATGTTTGTATAGCTTATGGGACTTAACTATGGGGTCATCAGTCCCTAAACTTACAAACTACTGATGAACTAGCTAATACTACGGACGGCACAAATATCCATGCCTGAGTGGGGATTCGAACCCCCGACCGTAGTGGCCGTGCAGACCGTGACTGGAGCGAAACATTTCTTCTTCTTTCCTGATGGTTACTACCGGATCAGCTGATAACTATTTGTTTACACCACTCATTTTTGCTATATCTGTTTCCTTATCTTTATACGTAATTCTATATATAAAAAGAAAATACATATTTTTGTAACATACTTTTTATTTTATTTTTGTACACTTGCAGGTGAACTAGTTTTAACAAAAATCTAGCTACTAAAATCACATACACACACACACTCATACACACACACAGACACACATAAACACGCGCACACACCAAGGCAGACATATGTAAATATATAATTAACAAGAATTTTTACATATACGTATAAAATTCATGAGGTATTCTGATAGTTGTCATTTATATAGCTTCCTTGTTGTTTGTTTCTTTTAAAAAAACGACCCATTCCACTCATTGGTGTTGCAGTGGCAGTTCCACTAGTAAATACCATCCTATCATTGTTCCAAAAACTTATTTCACCAGTAACTTTTTATTAATGCCTTTACTTTCCCTCAATGCTGAATCTAAGAAAAAACGTTTGTCCTCAATATTATGTACGCTGTATTCAGATAACAAGTCTCCTATATCCACCTTTCTTTCTCCATTTCTTTCACGAAGACCAGTGGTGTAGGTGGGATAACCGGTCATATACTATTCACAACGACGTCTAAACGAACGCCTGCTGAACACATAGTTTCCCTGGAGGTTTCTAACGAATGTGAATTCAACTCACAGTAGGGACTGTGAAGACACCTGATGCAAACAATGATTCCATCTGCTGTTTCTATTGGTATGAATCGGTCGTTTTTATTGTGGAATCTTTGAAAGTTAAGACACACCTAATAGATGGTTGTAGACTACCTTTATTAGACATGCTAGTAGAGTTTCGTGCTTGTTGGGGGAAAACCCTTTGCTCCTCTTGGCCAACATCTCAGCAGGGGGGATGGGGGGGGGGAGGGAGTCTGAGTAAAAAAGGCTATAGGGAAGAGAGGGGTAAGTGGGAAAGGCAGATGCTAAGGACTATTGTGTAATATGATACATGACATACATAAATTTTTTTAGGGTTTATGCGTTTATACATACATTCTTAGTGAAAATAAAGAAATATGTTGTAAACAAAAGTTACACAATATCAAATTCTGAACCATTTTTACTTGAAAATCATACCGATCTGACGCGTTATGGCCGAGATAGGGGGTATTTCCGCCCCCTAACAGCGTCCGGTTGTGGCGATAAAGGGAGGTTCTGTCTAATGGAGGGGAAAAAAAGACAGTCGTTATTTTCTAAAATATCTCAATTTCTGAGAATATTACATTGTCTTATTCCAGTTGTGATACAACTTCTGCGTACAGGTCAAGGTCAATCGGTATTCTTGGAATGTCCCTCCCGAATGACCACTGCTCTTCTACTCACAATAACCACACTCGGTCTGTTTGCACTCATTTGGCCTATCTTAGGTTGACGTCATTGACGTCCCGCTCGGTTATCAGTGTGGCCTAATGCACCACTTTCCAAGATGGGGAGGCGTACTGGCCCCGGTTCGAATCAGACCGGCGGAGTAACGAGGGGGGTGATAGTGCCCGCCAGCCTGGATGTGGTTTTTACGTGGTTTTCCAGACCCCGCTAGATGAATACTGGCCTGGTCGCCAAATACCGCCTCAGCTGCACGATTCGCAAACATTTCGTAACACTTTACACTTTTACACATGTAACACTACGTTGATAGTTGTGGTACAGATTTCCTCCAGGGGGGGGGGGGGGGAGCAGGGTGTGGTGACAGGAAGGGCTTCCGGCCACCCAGTAGATATTAACACGCAAAATCCGAATTTAACGGAAGCCGACCTTGCAGGTGCGGGAACGTAGCAAAGACAACGAAAGAAAGAGAAAGGGTGGCATCATTACAAGTGGACCGTTCGCGATGAACTTCCAACAGCTGGAAATATAATTGAAAACGAATTCATAACATTTCAACTGAAACGAAAGCTTCAATAATGAGACAAATAGAGAAGAAAATTCTGCACAACTTTGCTCCCTCATCTTTCTTTCTGTATCACGCATTATTTCAGAGATGTTTGAGAAAAATCGACGAACTGATACAATTTTCTGTCTGTCTGTAATGTGTTCCAGTTTATTAGGCCGCAACGTTCTACCGATCGGAACCAAATGAATCTTAAGGCCGCCAGCAACCAGGGCCTCCCTTTGTCGCTCTATACCCTATCTCTGCCATAATTCGTCGGATCGCAATTATTTTCAAGTAAAAGTTATTGTAAATTTGATATCATGTAACTTATCTTCGTAAAGTTTCACGTTACTTTCACTCTGAAAGTTGGAACCCACGTAAAAATAGTTAAAGCAAAATAATATGATTTTAGTACTATGCCAAGTAGACTTGCGCATAATAGTTCGCGATTGGGAGCGCTTACTTTAGTTCGCGGCTCTGCCGCGAACTATTTCGTTCTTTTAGTTCGGCCGCTCCCAGTGACGGCTGAGTGGCGTGGTCTGCGCATGCAGGTGGGGGGAAACGAGGGATCTACGAACTAGTTCGCGAAGTACGCCTGTGGGAGCGCTCTTCCGAAATAGTTCGTTCGCGAACTACACAAGACTAATGCCAAGTTCATTTAATGGGGATTCGAAGAATGAATTAATTCTGATATTTTTATGTATGGATGATTATATCGCAGCAAATACCTTTTCTAAAGAATTAAAGACAAAGAAAGAGGGAAATCTCTCAAATCCTTATTTGGAAGACTGCAAATATTTCGGACCAAAAATAATAAATGATGTAAGTTAAATATGGTAATTACATTATGTTACTTATTCTGTATAATTGATTTTGTATTAGTCTGTTAAATATTATATACTATTTCATTTTAATATATTTAATTTTGCATTAGCTATACTTTTATCACTTTGGCACAAATATTTTCAAATACCGTAAAACTACCGGTGAGCATAAAGTGGGACGTAAAACAGTGCCATTTTATAGACAGATTTCCGCACCATTAATTCATTATCTTTCGATGCTTTTCCAAAGCTTTAGGAATTCCTGATTAACTTGACTACGGAAAAGGTACCGACTACGCAGCGGGGTTGTCTGAGCTACATTTAACACTTAACGCAGTTTCTGAAGTTTGAGGCAGCGTAATCGTCTGCCTAATTGGACCCCTTGAACCGATCGTATCTTCCCGCCTACGCAGTAACAGCAACAGGACCCGCCACCCACACATGTCTGAGCACCTACTTTTCCGAGAACTGGACAAAGCTATGGAGGACTGAGAGAAATATACGGCTTTGTTATATTCCTATATTTTCCGCCCATCAAGTCGCAGGTGAGGCCAAGCATCCATTTTCTTGCGTTTGCAGGAGTGTCTTTGTGTTTTATTTCAAATAATATTTGCCCTATCTCAGAGCCACAAAACACCGTTTCAGTCGGCTTAATACGATCCGTTAATAATTACTACAAATAGAAGGTTTATATAACTGCTGCCCGTTACATTTCTGTTTTTCGTTTGTAGTAAAAGCGTAGAAACACATACCGTCAGTGTGGTATACAGAATTAAAAAGGCCTTACCAGGCAGTGTCAGTAAATTTTATACTGATGCTATGATTAGGAGCGCCAGCACTCAGATTCGTAATTTCGGAACAGATCCTTAAATATCAAAGTACAGTAGAGTCCGGAAAACTCGGTCTAATATGGACCGAAGGTTGGCCGAGTTTGTGAAAAAGCCGGGCTATCGGGAACTGTGTTAAAGAAGAATAGGTAAGAACTTTTTGCTATAAAATTCTTTCTATTGTTACCTTATAATACAATACAAATGATGAAATACAGTAACACAAAATAAAACTAAGATAATATCTAATAAATGGGACTTAACCTGCGGGATAATCTGTCCCTAAAATTATAAACTATTTATAAAATACAATTTACTTTACAACACAAATATACATTAACGAGGGAGAATTCCAATCCCGGACGGGAAACAGCCTCGCGATTGGAGCATATCGCCTCAATGCACTCGGGCACTCCGCCGCGATTATGTTCGTTACTTACGAGTATGTAATTTACATTTAGAAAACTACTTTAAGATGACATACAGCCTTAAACAATGAGAAGTATGGACAATAGTGAGTTACTTCATAAAACATAATCCACTAAAATTCCCATCTCTCCTAAGCTGATTTTAAAAGGCACTGTGCGCAGTGGAGTGCCCGACCGCATTGAGGCGCTATCTTCCGAAGCGCGAGGTCGTTCCCCTTCGGGGATTGGAATCCAACTTCGGGGATGGATGTTTGTGCTGTTTAAATGTTTGTATAGCTTATGGGGCTTACCTACGGGGTCATCAGTCCCTAAACTTACAAACTACTTATCAACTACCTTATACTAAGGACTGCACAAATATCCATGCCCGAGGGGGGATTCGAACCCCCGACCGTAATGGCCGCACAGACCGTGACAGACGCGCCTCAGTCCCCTCGACCAACGCGGCCGGCGTTTGTGCTGTCTTTAGTATAAGGTAGTTCATAAGTAGTTTGTAAGCTTAGGAACTGATGACGCCGCAGTTAAGTCCCATAAGCTTAACAAACATTTTGGCCCACTTTAGGTTACGGTAGTAACATTAAAAATGGGCCTTTGCGATTGTCTATTGACAACTCGAAATTAAATTGAAAATACCGGCTTAACTATTCATCTGACATGAAAATTGAATAATCGAATTTGTAGAGGAGAAAATTCTCTAGAACGTTGCTCTCTTATGTTTTTTTCATATCTCGTAGCGTTTCAAAGATATTTGCAAAAATAACGGCGATTTTGGGATTTACACGTTGTCATTTCAAAGCAATGGTGCTCTGTAGAATTAACAAAAACACATCGTTCTTCGTACGATAAATGATAATCTATTGTCTACAAATGCCATAGTAGCATCAGTTAACAACGACCATCAATAGTGTGAGATTAAAAGACTCATCTTTTCAGTGATAGCCGTAGCGTAGTGGGCTAGGCGTGGTACTATGACGTTGAAGGTCGGTGGTTCGAAACCCGCCATTACTTAAATATTTTTTTCCTAAAAGGGTTTCCGACAATGTTGTTAATTAATTTTTTGTTATTTACATTATTATTTTGGTCCAAAATGTCTGCAAAAACTTATAAAACTACAAATCTAATGTGGGCCGTAAAACACGTCAGTGCGATTTTTTGAAAAGGAACTGTGAAGAAATACATTCCCATAATTTTGATCAGTCCTTATATTAATATGAAGACGCATGTACCGATTGTATTAATGAAAGTCAAAGAATTTATAACAGAATGTAGGTGCATAACAAAAGATCATGTCTAGGCCCATTTATAGCATAGCTTGTAACTGCTACATGCTACGATTTCAATTCTATCTTCCATTCTGCGACCACGGAATAATTCCAGAGTGTGTTCAAGGGGGTGGCCGAGTTAGCCGGTATAGCGGGTTATGGGGTGCCGAGTTTTCGGGACTCTACTGTATAATTTCATTTCCAGAGATATTTGTACTACTTAGTAAAACACACGAGAATATAGCTGATTAAACTAAAAATAATAATAATAAATAGAAACAACTGCAGAAAATTTACCTAATACATGAAAATACAGCACTTAGAACCACTAATTTAATTTAAGAAATTGACTGGTAATGCTGCTTTTATCATTGGAATTCTTAACCAAATATACTGACGGCAGCTTAGCCATTTCTAATTTTCGAGTTCAGTTTGGCATAATGTAGACCGTAACTGATTGATGAGGTTACAGTTACGCCGTCCTCTCACTGGACGTGGAAACGCACGCTGTACAGGATGTGCTGACGTCGCAGTGTGTAATGCCCTTCCAATACCGTGCGAAGCATGGAATGGAGGATCTGGGACGTTAGATCTTTGCTTCGTGGAGTAGAACGTTGCTAATGAGAAGCGATTTGGTTTTCACGTGACAAGTAGAACTTCTGAGCCGCCATATTGCCAGCTGAATTCCTTTTTCGTGTCTTCTTTTGTTCTACCGTACATGTATGAATATAATCCTTTTTTAAAGCGCCAGAAAATTGAGGAACTTTTGAAAACGCGTCGTTTTAGATACGAGTTGTTACAATAAATTACCGTAAACTACATATTTATAGCTTAAATCTTATTTCACGTTAGTCAATGTTATAATTTGTATATTGTGAAAGAATATCGGTCCCCTCCTACGGTACAACGCCATTCTATCAAAGGAGCGTCATTGTGATGGTATGTCATAACTACATAAGATATATGTTTTAGGTATAGTTTTATATCGTTCAGCAACAAAGGTTGCCATCTTGTTCAAATTGCGCAGTTAGTAGTGTCGAAAGGCGCGGCTGTGAGATTGCACGTGTTGTGGGGTCGCTCCGCACTTCCCAAAACTTTTCCTTTCTTGTTTGCTTAAAGTTTTTGGTTCTGTCTTGTTAATTTAAGTATATATCTATTTTTTATTAAGACGACGGATGAACGTGGCGGTTAGCGTGACGAGCTGTGGTGGAAAACATGTAAATAAAAATTTTTAAACATGGCTGCAATTCAGCAACGGTGGAACACGATCCAAAAGTCAACAACGTTTCAGCCGACCAGTTGCATAAAATGGTTTACATGCATAAGCCTTAAGGTTTGCATTCTCACACGTATTTTCTTAAGTGTTTGTTTAATTACTGTTTATGGAACTATTATAATGTCCAGTATTCGACGTTAATTATTACAAACAAGAACGAATTCTGTCTGAGAGAACTTGTGGAAATTTTGGTGCTAGGGCGCAAGGAATCAATAAATATCAAGACAGTACCCCACGTTACTCGGTATTACCCATGGTATCTGACTTCTGTTCAGTACAGAATAGCTTCACACTGCAAAGAGAACATGGTTATCGTGTGCTTACGGAAGCAGATGCAGTAAAGGAGGAACAGTGTTTACAAACAATTCTACAAGCAAAAATTATCACAACGGATATTATCAAGCTCTGGGGTGGTCCCGCGTGTATGAACAAGTTAGATATGTATCAGACAGAACATATTACCTCTGAAGAAACACCAAAGTAAATTTTTGAATATGCAGAATATGTACAACGTGGAAAACAGGAATATAAGAGAAAGCAAAACTAGTGGAGCTGGTGCAGATGAATTATTTCACGGTTGATAGTTTTTTTATGATTTTTGCCAAAAGTGACGACTTGTTATTATTATCAACTGCTTTCAGATATATGTTTCGTCGTTGTGTTTCTTGAAAAAAAAATCAGTTTCTGGAAGAGTATTGCATGCCACGTGCAAGCAATCGTACAGGTCTACCTGTGTCATAAGGTTTCTATTTCAACGATCGCTTAAGAGATACCGTGCAGTTTCAGTCACATCTATATTTGTAACTACATTGATCTACGCGCCGGTCCGCTACGGGCGCTGGAGAGGGCAGCACGTTTCGTGGGATGTAGCAAGTCATTTCAGAGCGTGAAACATCTAGATAGACAGCACTTCTGGCGTACGCCACGTAGATCAACACGTCCCGTGTGTGAGGATATAGGGTTTTAGGTTAGTAACCTCTTTTGGTCGAACGATAGTTATCATTGATGTGCAGCGAGAGCTGCTGGCAACAATGCTTCGGTTGGAATGTTCTTTGTTTGTTGGCCGGGGTGCGGCAGTCTCCCGCCGACCGCAGAGCGAGGCGGTAGCATTTCAGCAGAGAGTTCGTAACCTGCGTTTAGTGGTGGCTAAAGTTTTTGCCATTCCGTCGTATCGCATACGGGTTGCAGTTACATATTGAAATGTTTCAGTTTGGACCTGTAGAAATTCATCGTAGTGGCACGCAGTTATTAAATCAGTGTGTTTCAAGGGAAGAGTTTTTAACATTTGTCGTTCCATAATAAAGGAAGTTAACAAATTTTACTGTTATGGATCAACCTCGTAATTGTCCGCATCCCATACTGTCAAATCATTGGAACAATTATTAAATGATTAAGCATAAAATAGAATGTAACGGCAACTTCACCCATCGAGGATTAGGTGGACGCAGCAGTGACGTTACACGTGTGAGGGCGACTTTAATTTCATATCTGGTATTAGTATACCGTGATTTTAGTAACTTTATTGCAAATTTTAAACTGTGTGCAATATGAAACATAGAAATTACTAGGTTGTAACAAAACTACTTTTAATGACCGATTTGTGGAATAGCCAGCAGAGTATGCCACGTTTCTCCAAGCTATTTACATTCGTCTTCCTGCGCTCTATGTACGCCAGCGGAACTCCTCTCCACATCTTAATCTACTTCTAGCGAGTGCGGCGTCTCCTGCGCTGGTCAAGAGGGCAAAGTAAATTCTTTTATCGTTACTTTACCAATCTTTCAGTCTTTTTGGTTTAGTTCCTTCAGCTTTTACCCCAAAAGTTTTAGCACTTATTGTCTTCATTTCATAGACCCATCAACAAATGTAACGACGTTTTTGTATCTAATAGGCCAACCATCCACCGATGTTTTCACATCGTGGTATTGTTCAGTCTTCTACAAATGGTCTATGCTGGTACTACTGCCTATACTTTCTTAGTGGTAAATGTTCCGTAGTTCCTGTTCACTTCAATTAGAACGAGAAAACCTTCCTAACTTTTAGATTTTTTCTCTCAATTGTACATGATCACATGATACAGTAGAAAAGCGACTTGAACATTTTCTGACAACACAGCTCCACAGCTAATGCTGCTTTTCCTATTTTCACAACGAGTGCAATGGGAATTCCACTGTTGGAGTAGGAACGGATAGATAGGAACAGTACATTAAAGACCTCTTTAAGGGGGAAGATTTGTCTGATGAAAGAAGATGAAACTCGTTTGGGGTAGAGGACACAGGGTATACAGTATTAGAGTGAGAAGTTAAAAGACGATTTGAAGCCTGAAATCAAATAAGGCGGAAGGTATCGGTAATATTTCATAAAAATTCTTATAACAGTCATTGAAATTGATACCCAAACGATTCTTCAAGTCGCTGAACAAATCTGTGATAGTGACATACCAGTAGACCTTCAGAAATGTACAATTGATGCAATTCCGAAAACAGTAAGGGCAGACAAAATATTCAAATGTTTTTAAATTTAAGGACCACACTGCATAGCGTATCGCTCCCTAGACTTACACTAACTTATATTGTCAACACACACACTAATGCCAGGAATGGAACCTCCCAGAGGAGTGGCCACGCAGTCTGTAACATAGTACGCCAGAATAAGCGGTACCTGTAATCCAACCTTCAATTTCAATATGTGCGATAGCATTCCTGGTGTTTCCAAATTATGTCAGATAATCGATTTGTTTTTCATCCAGTAATGTGTAAATTGCTTGATATTTTACTGTTTAGCCAGGCTGTCTCTTTTGAACTGACACGCACACACACACACACACACACTCTCAAAGACATGGGTTATGTCCTCTGGCGATTATTTTAGTTCCAGTGACAGATGGATATTGCTTGCTCGTTAATATTAATTGCATTTCTTCGATTTTTAACTTCTTCCTTTTTTTACACACACACACACACACAAAACACACACACACACACACACACACACACACACACACACACACACACACACACACACACACACACACATATATATATATATATATATATATATATATATATATATATATATATAATTTAACATTGCACACATATGGCACAGTGAAAACTTCCACCACTGTGCAAGTATTGGCTGTATATACTGTGTGTTTTGTCCATTCCACTCTTTCATGTTACTTACTTCTCGCAAGGGGACCATGAAGTTAGCTCTTCATGCTAAAGTTCTCATTTAATTTTCTAGTTTTATGTAGGGCCTAATTTCTTACAGTGTTAGTCGAGTTATTATCCACAGAAAATATAGAAACTTTGTGTGATGAAAAGATTTACAGCCGCATGAGATGCCCACACGGCATGACATACCATTTCTCAGGTTACATGGCAGCCCTGTTAGAGTTTCGAATCGTCTCACGTGTGCATGCACATTTATTTTAATATATTGTAAATAATTGAATATATCCTCATAATTTATATTTAATTAATATTAATTGATTATTCAAATTAATACATTTATCAAAAGTGATAGCTACCTATTTTTAGGGGAAAAGAAATGATTATATAATAAAATATATAATGTAATGTAATTAAATGTTCTACATTATTAATATATGATATAATAAATCTAATTTAAAAATTAATGTTATTCTAATAGTAATATAATTATATATATTAATTTTATATTATTATTATTGAATTATATTAATCGTATATAATATTATAAAATTTCATATTAATTAATATAAGAAATATAATTGTATGTTATTAATAATGGTGTTAAATTGAATATTAGATTGTGTTAAATAAATATTTTATTGAAACTTTTTTATTATAAGTCAAAAGAAAGATTAAGTTATAAACAAAGATACTATAATACATTTATTGTAATATAAGTTCTATACATATCATTATAATATATAATAAAGAAGTTTTTGTTGTACAGCCTTGAGGGGGTGATATTTTATTAAATTTTGTAATTCTTAATATTATATTTTATTCTATTACCTATGTACATTTACTCCATTCTATTTTGTTTAATTTATTTTGTATTGTGTGTGTTTCATTGATATTGTAAGAGTTATTTTCTTGTTGTTACTTCTTGTATATTATGAGGGTATTGGTATTCTATTAATTTTTGTACTTTTTAATATTATTGTTTATTTTATTTACTATGTACATTTACTGTATTCTGTCTTCTTTATGTTTTATTATACACGTTTTATTCTTCCTTATTTATTCACTTTTTCTTTATATTAAATATATATATATATATATATATATATATATATATATATATATATATATATTGCTTAACTAAATGTTCTATTTATTTGTATTTACTTAAATTTTCCATTCTCTTGTAGATAATTCATGTTAAACTTTTGCAACCATGACTTATCCAACTGATGCTTCTGTAAGTTTCACACCTCTCTTCACCTGCTTTCTTTCGAATGGGGATTATTACATTTTTCTTAATGTCGTTGGGTATTTCGCCTGTCTCATACATCTTACAGACCGGGTGCCACCCTTCTGTCATGGCTGGCTCTCCTAGAGACTTCAGTAGCTCTGAGGGAATGTAATATAATCCTGGTGCCTTGTTCAGACCCACATCTTTCAGGGCTCTGGCAATTCATTTCTCGCTATAGTATCTCCTATTTCATCTTTATCTACTTCCTCTTCCCTTCATACAACATTGTCTCTCAGTTCATTTCCTTTGTAGAGCTCCTCTATGTACTCTTTCCACTTTTCAGCTTTCCCTTATTTGCTGAAAACTGAATTTCCATCTGCGTTCTTGATATTCGTAGAGCTGTTTTTCTTGTCCACAATTTTTTTTTTTCTGTACGCAGTATCTACTTTTCCCTTTGTTCTACATTCTTCTACTGATTTTCATATGGCTTCTAGCCACTCCTGCTTAGCCATTTTGCACATCTTGTCAATCTCATTTCTTAGTCGTCTGTACTCCTTTTTGCCTGTTTCATTTACTGCATATTTAGATTTTCTCTGTTATCAATGAACTTTATATTTCCTATGATATCCAATGATTTTATTGTAAGTCTTGCCTTTCCACCTATTTCGTCCTCTGCTACCACCACTATTTCATCTCTCAATGCTACCCTCTTCTACTGTTTTATTTCCCTGTTTCTGTAAATTCTTGCCTAAAGCTCCCTCTGAAATTCTCCAGAACTTCAGGTTCCCTCAATTTATTAATCTCCTTATTTTGTTACCTTTCTGCAGATTTTTCACTTTCAGCCTACAGTTCATGACCAATATGTTATGGTCAGAGTCTATATCTGTCCCTGGGTATGTCTTAAAGTTTAAAACTTGGTTCTGGAATCTATGTTTTCCCCTTATAATTATATTGTATCTGATACCTTTCGGTGTCTCCTGGTTTCTTTCACATATATAATCTACTATCATGATTCTTAAACCAGGTGTTTGTTATGAATAAATCATGTTTTGTGCAAAATTCTACCAGGTGACTTGCTCTTTCAGTCCTTCTACACAGTCCATTTTCATCTACTAGTTTTAACTTCACTTTCTTCTCTTACTACCGAATTCGAGTCTCCCTTCACAATTAAGTTTTCTTTCACGTAATTGTCTGAATAAATTCCTTTAACTGCTCATACATTTCTTCAATCTCCTCATCATCAGCACAACTTGTTGGCATATGAACATATACTACTGTTGTCGGTGTTGGCTTCATATACATCTTTTCAGTGATAATATGAGCACTTTCCTGCTCATTGTAGTTTATCTGCATTCATTTTTTTTATTCATTATCAGTCTTACTCCTGTGATTTTACATTTATAATTGTGTACTCAACTGACCAGAAATCCTGTTCATCCTGGAATTTTTGAATGGTACTTACTTACGATTATAAAAAGTAGTTGGTCTAATGCAAATTAGTTGTGTTATGTGATTTTTGTAGATCAATGCCTTTCAGTTTCATTTCATAAAACATAAACAAGTGCAATTTTCTCTCTGTTTACAATAAATCTGCTGAAAAAGTCTTTTTTTATTTTTCTTGTTTCTGCTACAAACGTATGATAACAATGTAAATATAAGTGAAGGTTGAAACTATATTATGTTCCTTTTTATATAAAATGTGATTTTTTTTCATTACTTCTGCCACGGTCTCCCCTTAAATCAAATGCTGTTAATATAGCATACGTTGCATTCCATTTCAAATTACATTTTATAGACGAAATATGACAAATACAAAATAATGAAAATTACACAAAATGTAAATTCTAAAAGTACCTTAATAATACTACATAAATATATATAATGTAGCCTTCATTTTGTAATTTATTTCGAAATTCTATTTTGTATAGTTTCCGAACTAACAGTGTCATAACCGCGTGATTTAATGAAATTAAGAGTTTGTATATCACAGCTGCGAGACTTCAAAAACATTAACCTCCACTTAATGAAATGTAGCTACAAACGAAAAATGACAAATGAAACCACACAAAACGTACAAGGTTCCTTGATGTCCGATGTGAAATAAACAAGACAAAAATGTCTGTAAATCTATCGGACCATACTACGTGGTCATCAGTCCGTAGCTTACAAACTACTTAAACCTAGGTAAACTAACCTACGGGCAAATACACACACCCATGCCCCACAGACTCGAACCTCCACGGCGAGCAACCGCGCGCTCCGCAGCGAGGTGCTTTAGACCGCTCGGCTACTCCACCGCGGTATAAAGTAGCCCTTACGAAATCAATTGTGGGTGCGTGTGGCTGTGTGTGTGTTTGTGTGTGAGTGTGTGTGTGTGTGTGTGTGTAGAGCGTGTGAGACCACGCATGCATGCGTGTATGTATGTAGGAGACAGAAATGTAGCCAACGGCGACATCTGGGAGAATGGTGTCAAGGTAATCGATCGCGAACGCATCGCCGATTATCGAGAGAGGGAGAGTTTGGGGAGCCTGCTTAAGCGCGGCTTTGCCGTATCTCAGGCGTCTTAACGCCGACGCCGGAGCGGGATGTAAGCCGACAAGAGGCTCTTCGTTAGATAAGTACTTTGGCGGCTCTTGGAGCGTGTCAGCTGATTATAACACTCCGTAATGATGTCGCCCTCCACAGTTCGGCGAATCCGCGGATTTTTGAGCCCTCTGGAGCGTTTCTCGACTAGAGACGCAAATGGGGGTGCGGGACGGAGAAGTTGGCAAACGAGGAGCCGTGTGGGCGGTCCGATTGTCTGTGCCACGTCGAATGGAATAGAAAGCCTGCTCCAAGGCCAGGATAATATGGCACTCAGTTGCATTTCATGTCTTGACTTTTCTCAATTTTTAGAGCTAATCTTCGAAAAACAAATAAAATCGCATACTCGTCATGATACAGTATGCACTATTGCGGTATAACAATTTTAGTAGCTTCATTTCGTTACGATAACTGTCTTGAAACGTTATAGCCCCTCAGCGCAGTAGAGTAATTTCAATGAACTTCAAAGTAGAGATATGATCTCTAGCTTTTCTCTTTGTATGTGAGTATGTTTCCGCGGATTGCTCGAAGGTGCTTTTCCGTGTAGGCTGCACCTCATTCTGTAATACTGTAAAACAAGCAAAGAAAACGTGTTTCTGGAGAGACTGCCTACATCACACTTGTACGTCCTTTCCCGGAGTACTGTTGCCCAGTGTGGGACCCTCACCAGGTGGGACTGACGGAAGACATTGAGAAGGTTTTAAGCGTCACGAAAATGTTGCACGATTGGAGGTGGAATTCACTAAAAGAAGACGTTATTCATTGCGGCGTGCGGCGTTCTATTTGCGATTTTTCAATCACCGAATTTTACTTCTGAATGTGAAACTTTTCTGCTAGCACACACGTACAAAGGGAGACATGATCAACCTAATAAAGTAAGAGAGATCAGATCGAAACCGGAACCGTTTAGGTGTTCTCTCTTCCCGCGCACTATTAGCGAATGGAACGATAGAGAAAGGTTATAAAAGTGATTAATGAACCCTCTGCCAGGCACTTGCACAGTATCTATGTGTATGTGGATGTAGGGAGATCCTTTATTAACATGAATGTTACAAACTTCCATTGCCATAACGTGTGGCTCTTCATCTCTCCTTTTTGTGGTTGTTAGGATCGTCATGGCTGTCTTAATATATGGCAGATGAGGACAACTTCGATCTACATGAATATGTATCCGTCATGTATACCTTAATGTGTGTTTCTGCGGGGGCGGGGAGGGGGGCGGAGGGGGGTGTTGGAGGACCGCGTCACATCGTATAAGCTGGAAACAATTTATACTTTTAATGTTATCGACTGAAAATGCACTACTGGGCATTAAAATTGCTACACCAATGATAAACGGGTATTCATTGGACAAGTATATTATACTAGAACTGACATGTGATTACGGTTTCACGCAATTTTGGTGCATAGATCCTGATAAATCAGTATCCAGAACAACCACTTCTGGCCGAAATAACGGCCTATATACGCCTGGTCAAACAGAGCTTGGATGGCGTGTACAGGTACACATGCTCATGCAGCTTCAACACGACACCACAGTTCATCAAGAGTAGTAACTGGAGTAGCCAGTTACTCGGCCACCATTGACCAGACGTTCTCAATTGGTGAGAGATCTGAAGAATGTGCTGGCCAGGCCAGCTCTCGAATATTTTCCTTATTCAGAAAGGACCGTACAGGACTTGCAACATGCGGTCGTGCATTATCCTGCGGAAATGTTGTATTTCCCAGTGATGGAATGAAGGCTAGAGCCACGGGTCGTAACAAATCTGAAATGTTACGGCCACTGTTCAAAGTGCCGTCGATGCGAACAAGAGGTGACGCCGGTATGGCGATGACGAATACACGCTTCCAATGTGCGTTCACCGCGATGTCGCCAAACACAGATTCAATCATCATGAAGCTGCAAACAGAACCTGGATTCATCCGAAAAAATGACATTTTGCCATTCGTGCACCCAGGTTCGCCATTTAGTACACCATCACAGGCGCTCCTGTCTGTGATGCAGCTTCAAGAGTAACCGCAGCCATGGTCTCCGAGCTGATAGTCCATGCTGCTGCAAACGTTGTCGAACTGTTCGTGCAGATGGTTGTTGTCTTGCAAACGTCTCCATCTGCTGACTCAGAGATCGAGACGTGGCTGCACGATTCGTTACAGCCATGCGGATAAGATGCTTGTCATGTCGACTGCTAGTGATACGAGGCCGTTGGGATCCAGCATGGCGTTCCGTATTGCCCTCCTGAACTCGCCGATTCAGTCATTGGATCGCAACCAACGCGAGCAGCAATGTTGCGATGCGAAAAACCGCAATCGCGATAGGCTGCAATCCGATATTTATCAAAGTCGGAAACTTGATGGTAAGCATTTCCCCGTCTTACACAACCCATCACAACAACGTTTCACTAGACAACGGCGCTCAACTGCTGTTTTGTGTATGAGAAATAGATTGGAAAGTTTCCTCATGTTAGCACGTTTTAAGTGTCGGCATCGGTTCTAACCTTGCATGAATGCTCTGAAAAGCTAATCATTTGCATATCACTGCATCTTTTTCCTGTGGGTTAAATATCGCGTCTGTAACACGTCATCTTGGTGGTGTAGCAATTTTAATGGCCAGGACTGTATGACCGTTTGGTGTCAAACACCGTTCTTTGTCGCTTAGTTACCTGTCTTTCAAAGATTTATTTCAACGTATCGTAACTCTCCTTCCAGCGGTATATTATTGAGCCAGATATAAAAATGTTTAATCTCTAACGATTAGCATCGCTGACCGACTTCGTCGTGCAGCTTTTGTTCGGAATAATATACAAAATTGCTTCGAAATAATATTCAGAAAAACTCCGAGGAATTTTCGCAGCGATAAGTAATACGTTTGAAGGTGAATGCGAAGAATTTATCTTTCTCAGAATTAATGAAATTGAGATTTCGTCCTACAAATGAATGCCTATCACGTTCGGGATAAATTACGACAGGGATGAAATATTTCTACTTTATGTCAGTTACTGATGCGAAAAAGGATTAAATTTCAAACTCTACATTTTGGGCACACATTAAACAGAACACATTAGACCTAACTCACTTAACCCATTACGAGGCCAATGCAGAGGAAAGGAAAAAGTTGTTACTGCTTTGGCCCTTTAGTTTTCAAGTTATTATTTTTATCTTATTTTGAATAACATTTGTCATAATATAAGGGCAACAATAAAAGTGAGACGTAGGTAAATTCTTAGTTATGATTTTACTTTTGATAATTCATTGTAAAATCTGTAGCTTCACTGTTTGCGAAAAATGAATAAATGGTAATGACACTTATGATTTCACTTTCATCATTGACTATTGAACAGAACTTAGAAAAAGAATTATATGACGACGAAAAATTTTGAGCCTCTTTTCCTAATGTCACTCCTTCGTCATACCTGATTTTATTCCCCTACGATCAATTACCCTGTTACATTTGCTGAATTTCATCATATTACCTCTTTTCCGTACACAATCAATTCGGCTGGATTCCTTTCCAAGCCCTATTCAGTTGCAGGATTACAATATGAGAGTAAACATCAAAGTGTTTTGCCAAGATATTTTTTTCATGAAGAAAATGTTTCTTCTTCTGCGGCCTTCTTCCTTCGCTGTTTCTCGTCTGTCATTCATTGTACGCAAAATTTGTTAACGGTAACTGAAAACTTCTTCCATATTTATAAGGTTGTAGGTAAAGTAATTACGAACGCATAGAAAAAGGACAAAAGCAACGGTGTTTCTTCGAAACCGTTTTTAATTACGCGACGAATTTAAACACTTCGTTAGCATTACATTCTGGCCACCGTACCTCAGATATCCGTAAGTTTACAACATAGTGCTACTGACGCATACAGCTATCGAGGATATTGTAATGAAAATGAAGGTTACATAAGATATGTATATGAAATATTAGAAACACATAGATAAACAAAGATACATTGTTAAATGACGTATAGTAATAACAAAATTCAGAATCACTCACTGTTTGGCGTTAATAACATAAAAGAACTATAATGTAAGACCGAGTGGGTAACATACAACATCAAGTGGATTAAATAGTAACTGCTGTAATGATTACCAGCAAAGAGCAGCATATATTAGTTTAAAAACAAATTTGACATTCTATCAGATTCTAGGAGCGATCTAAATTGTCCATAAATTACAAAAAACAAATAAACTAAAATAAAATGTGTATAGGTTGTTTATTACCACTTCAAAATTAATCCATGCTGACCCGTTTCGGATTTAGGGTCCCATGAGCCGATCTGATGATGTCTGTATAGATCTACGGAAAGTGGCAAAAAAACTTTTTTAAGCGCTACTAGGAAGCCTTTGCTTTTCAGAAGTTTATGAAAGCACTTTTACGACCGATCATGAAATTATATATGAACAGTAAGGAAGTATGCCAGGTGATGTAGGGAGCAACTTAGTTACTTGATCAAATTTCTTTAACGGCCAGTCCAAGTTGCATAAGAAGTAATGTGATTTTTCTTTATTTTGACGGATGGACTGAAATGCCCGAATCCGGTAATCAAAAATAAAATTACTTCTGTTCCTCGTGGACTGGTAGCTGGTCAAAATGCAATGTATCCGAACATGTCAGAGTCAAAACGAATTTTAATAACATATAAAAATGAAAAATCGCAGTCGGTTGATGAATTTGAATTTCAACTGAAATCTGTTTTACCTGAACACAAATAGTCTAACCAGTAATACGATTAACTCAGTTAATCTGATGTAATGCTGGGAGAACCTGAAGTAAAACGTCCTAAGAACTACGTAATTATGATATAAAACACACACAAAACCGTGTAAACATCTGAGCAACTAGATCTGTTACAAAAGAATGTATGTACCATTCTAAAATCACAAATCATTGGTGAAGGCGGAATACGACGATGAAGTAGAGGCCGCTGCGGATCGGCCGAGCGCATTGAGACGCGATGCTCCGATGGGCGAGGCCGTTCCCCGTCGGAGGTTCGAATCCCCCATCTGACATGAATGTTGGTGTCGTCTTTAGAATAAGTTTGTAAGTTTAGGGACTGATGACCGCGCAGATAAATCCCTTAAGCTTAAACATTATTATATATATATATATATATATATATATATATATATATATATATATATATATTTAACATTGATGAAGTAGACAGTGAGGCATTCAAAGTCTAGCAGCTTTAGTGGGTCAGTGCAAAGTAACATTTAAGTGAATCCGTACTAAAGAATAATCCAGTACATGAATGTAGTAGTGCGTATTACAGGTCTAAAATTGAAAATTTCAAAGTTTGAACTAAAGAACAAAATATAGTTCAGATGATGTATCAAAGCAAAGAGTACGTACGTTGAATACCTCAAATACATTGTAATACGTATCAAAATAGTAAGGTACCAAGATGCCATATTAAGAAAACGTACACAGGCAGCATATAAAATCAATACGTAGCCCGAAGTTTATCTTTCAAGATATATTCACGAAGTGTCTCGCCGGCGTTGACCCTATGTTTGGTACCAAGGCATAATCGACCCACTAGATGGCAGTAACACACACTAACAGTCCATGCTGAATGGTAACAGACCGTCATTTACAGATATTCCTGAGCGTGGCAGTACATTACATTGTCAGTGCTGAAGAAGTAAATCCTGTTTCTACTGTATTTACTTGTGAGTAATATAGTGAACTATTGATATTCCCTCTGAATTTCTGAGTACTTTGGAACATACAATCATGAAGAAATTGTTCCACCTTGTGTGCAAGAGGTATCAGTCAGGGGAAATATCCTCAGACTTCAAGAGAAATTAAATAATTTAAATTCCGATGAAAGTAAATGCAGGCAAATGTGAAATTTACAGATTCAGAAGTTTAATAACTCATTGCAGCAAAATACTGACACGAATTATTGGCCCACGAAAAGAAAAACTGGTAGTATCCGATCTCGGGGAAGATCAGTTTGGATGCAGGAGAAGTGTAGGAACACGTGAGGAAATAATCAGCTTACGACTTATTCTAGAAGATAAGATTATGGAAGCCAAACCTACAGTTTTAGCTTTTATGGATTTAGAGAATTGTTTTGATAATGTTGACTGGAACTTACTCCTTAAATTTTGAAGTCAGCAGGAGGTAAAACATAGGGAACGGGAAATAACATACAATTTGTACAAAAACCAGACAGCAGTTATTGGTGTCGATGATCATGAAAGCGACACATACGTTGGGTAGTGAGTAAGAAAGGGTTGTAGCGTTTTCCCAAAGTTATTCATCCTGCACAATGAGCAAGCAATCAGAGAATACTGGGAGAGATTTGTAGAAAGAATTGATGTTCATGGAGAACATATAAAAACTTCGCGGTTGGTCGAAAAATTGTGCCTGAAAAATTTTACTGTAACTGAATAAAGCTGGAAACCGGCACAAAATATATTTAATTCTAGCAACGTACCTAAAAACCTGCCTGATTTCGTAGAAGAGCAGCTCGCCACAAACACATTGCAGGGAAACTAAGTGTTAGAATGCACTCGTAAAACACAGATTCATCTTAGGTCCACGGCTGGGAAAAAAATAATAATAATAAATAATTAAAATAATTATATTTATATAACTGGCGTTTATCTTAGGGACGTTTAGTGCGGAGCAAATGATTCCGAAATAATTATGGAGAAATGTGCATCCTTACAACATTTAATTTCGTACACTGCAAAGAAAATGGCGGTAGGTGGCAATCAGTAAGAAAAATTCACACTTTGTTAACATGTTGTACAGTTATGAATAATAAGATGGCTTTTTGAACAAAAGTAATGAAAAATAATTTATCTTTAAATAAAATTAGCTGTCATATTCTGAAAACGATTGATAATCACACTTACAGGCGCTTTCAACAACCATTCTGAGCACTAAAGGAAATTACAATGCTAACAAGTTAAACGCAGAGCAACACGTTATTGCGTCCGAAACATATGGACGCTAGACCAAGAAAAAGAAGAAAGAATAGAGACTGCTGCTTCTTCTCATTGAGAAAACCATATGATAAACGAAAATATACTTATGTTTCAGTAGATAAAAATGTTCTGGTTAGCGTTATACTTTAGTTACATAAATTATTTCTTGGCAGTTTTTTAGTAATTTAATGAAATAAATACAGAATAATCGAAATAAATACAAGTGTTTATTATGGAAAAATAAAGTATTGAAATAAAGTCAGGACGGTCCATGAAACATTGTAAGCCCCAGCAGAACCATTTACGTATTCTGTGGTCGAATATTTTTCCCTTGTTTGGAATAGAAGTAGCCATGACTCAAAATAAGTAGGCATATAAATGATGAGACGAGAATCGTGACAAGACCTCTTAAATTCACAACAAAACTTTAGTGGTCAGTACTCGCCAGTATTGCCCCTCCAAATCTAAGACGACAGCATGTAGTAGCAGACGTATGGAAGAAATTCTAGCAATCCAGAGACTTACCTGATAATGAAACATTGACCTACGTCTCAAACACGCGACAACATGTATAGGGGTAAGCACTGGCCAGCTCTCCCCAGACAGCTATAAATGAAAAAGACAGATAAACCTTCCACAGCTACAAGAATTAAGGTAATATAGACGTGGCCAACAAACTACAGGTACTGGCCACGCCGTTACAAAAGCAAAGCTACACAACTGTAGATTTACCGATGACGATCACCGAACTCAAACGCTACAGCACATTCTACGTGACTGCTCAGGAAAAAAAATTCATGGGTACCTGGAGAGATTTTGTAGACACAACACCTGCAGCAGTAACTGGGTTGAATCTCTCGAGTTTCGATATCTAACTACGATGAGAAATCGATCAACAAACGCTATCTGCTGCATCTCTACATCTCTCTTTATTTATTTTACATGCTTTTGTGCATCAGTATCCTTTTCCTGACACATAGCATGTTTATATGAATTATTGTATGTGCTCAATATGTAATTCTGTACGCCAAACGCTACATCAATCAATATATTCGTCAAAATAATGATTTCGGCTAAGGCTTAAATAATGTAAAATCGTCAGCAGCCAAATATGCAATGAAAACGTGGACGTCATGTATATCGCGTACGGAGACATATGTCTCTCAGATACAGGCGAGGACAAAAAGTCGAAGAGGAGCAGACCAGAAAATAAATCCAGACCTACTGAGAGAGTGCATTTAGGACATGCACTGGAAATCAGAAACAAATCTGCTGACATAGAAGAAGAAGTTGAAGATAACATAGAAAATCTTTGGTCCAAACTCAAGATAGGCATTAAAGATGCAGTAGCTGAGGTTTTGAAACCATTGGGGGAAGAACAGATGATTTTTTAATGATAAGGGTAAATTTGTGGTCACCAAGAGAAAAGCAGTGAAACTGTTATGGCTGTCAAATGAACAGGATGAAAGAACAAGGCTGAGATACATACAAGCAGATAAAAAGCAAGAAAAGTCCTGCGAACAGAAAAGCAAGAGTTCGTAAAGACTAAGCTCAAAGTGGCAGAAGAAGACCGGACAGCAAGTAATACGAGCGACTTTTACAGGACAGTCGGGTGTTTCAAGATAGGATATATCCCAAGGGTTGACATGATTAAAGGTAAAGACGGACAGATCTTCTCAGATGAAATGAAAGCTATGGAAGAATGGGAAAACTATTTCGAAAACCTTCTGAATATGGACGCAAACATCAACAGTGCTGCAACAGAAGAAGAAGAAGAAGACTAAGAATAAAAGAGAGAAAATCAGAGAGGCAGTACCATCGGGGGAGTAAGAATTACCATGCTTGGAAGAGATAAGAGCAACCAGAAAAACGTTGAAGGGGGGGGGGAGGGGGGGGGGAGAAGGCACCAGAAATAGATGCCATACGTACAGGGATTCTGAAGGAGGGTGGAGCTACACTACAAGAGAGATTATACCACCTAATCTGCTTAATCTGGAAGAAGGAAAGGATCCCGGAAGAATAGAAGCAGACTGTCATCTGCCCCATACTAAAGGAAGGAGACCAATGAGATATGGCAACTTTAGAGGAATCACGCTACTTTGCACATTTTATAAGGCCTTGAGCTTGTTGTTATTGGAGCGACTGACACCACATGTCCAAAAAGTTCTGGTATTCCAACAATCAGGCTTCAGAAAGGGAAAGTCGATTGTAATCTACATACAATAAGGCAAGTGTAATCAAAGAGCTGGGAATTTCTCAAAAATTTTCACCGTCTTTTTGCATACTTTAAAAAAGCATGTGACAGTCTGAACAGACAGGAAATATGTTAAGAACTCGAAAGGGCTCAAGGACCCAGAAAACTCATAAAAGTAACACACGTAAGCACCAAACAACATGCACGGTGATAATGAACGGAAACATGTCAGAAAAGTTCAAGGTTACGACTGCTTGCGACAAGGAGACTGCATCACGGCTCTTCTGTTTAACCTGGTACTGGAGAGATCTCTGAGAACAGTGGCAAGCCTAGAGACAGGGATAGAGTTTGTAAGAAGGGTCCCTGGCATATGTGGACGATGTTGTACTAATATCAGAGAGAGAGAGAGAGAGAGAGAGCAAGAACTGGTTCAGATGACAATGGCATTAATATAAGAGGCAATGGAAACCGGTCTGAAGGTGAATGTGGATAAGACTAAGTACCTCGCATGATGACAAAGTCTTTGAAAGAGTAAAAAATTTTGGGGCAATACTCAAGGCATGAGACAGACCAGGAAACAGGTCAAGGTTCGCTCTGGGAAAGCTACTTAAGTGCCAGCTACTATCGAGATCCTCAAAGACCAACAAGACAATAATACAACCTGTAATCTTATATGGAGCAGAGACCTGGACTATTACCCGAAAGATGAAGCGAAAACTCCTGTCGTTTGAGAATGCCATCCTCAGACAGATTTTTGGGCCAGTGAAGGATGGAGATGAATGGAGAAAAAAAAACGTGAATTGCAGTAGTTATTCATGGACACCGTGGCAGTGATCAAAGAAAGAAGACTGAAGTAATGGACTCGTAATGCGCTGCGAAGGTCAGATCATCAGGCAGGTAGTTGAAGAGGACACCAGAGGCGAAAGGCCTAGGGGAAGACCATGTCTGTGATGGATTGACTAGATCAGAGAGATAAGTACGCTGGGACTGTCTGAAGATGAGTACGCTGGGACTGAAGATGATTACATGTACGCTGGAGGAGGCTCATTGATGAGACCAAACTGCGGTTTGTGTGGCCACGCAGTAAGGAAGTAAGTAAATAAGTAATGAAATACAAAGAAGGGCTACATGTTGTTTGGTGAGGTAGTAATGCTAAAAGGAATGTACATGTGGATAGTGTAACACGACCGACAAAAAGGAATTAAATAGCCATATCCAGATGCAAATAAGGCTGAAAATTGATATTGGACCAATAATTAAAAATGAGGTACGTTGAGTTATATTTCTCGTAATAGTGGTCGAACAGAGATTGGCTTATATAACCATTCTGGCAGCAATCCGGAATTTCTTACAGTTCTATCCGAATAAAGTGATGACCCGTTCCACACATTGTCTTTCCCAATTCCGACATTACAAACTGAATCATTCACTAGAAAAGCTTGTTACGTTGATTGGTAGAAGTGAAATACGTTAATAAAGTTACGACTGCAGTGGCAGAAACATGACATGCACACAGGAAAATAAAATGTTCCTCGAAGGGCTTGGTGAATAAAAGTAAATTGTAGTCAGCTACACGGAAATTCAAAGACCCGCTTCTTTCCAGGAAGAGAGCTCGTAATAGCTCCAGGAGCCAGAAGAAAATTAGCGGTTCAGTTGTCAGAATATTGCGCGCAAAGTGAAATTATTCGTGTGGTAGAACTTCAAAGCCACAAGTAAACTGTAGCAAAGGAGTTTCACTAATTGCTTAATAGTTATAACAGGCCAACAGTGCATATTTTTATTCAGATGAATATTTGCTTTATAGATAAGACACACACTCACATAATCTCACGCAAGTGTTGCATTTAAATGTTTCTGTTTATACAGCTACGAATGTAAAGTGACGGTAATTCTAGTCCAGCTTTCTTTTTTGTCCTCTGTCTCTCTCTCCTAAACTGTAAGTGGGGAGTAGGAAGAGTTACTCTTCGACGGAACTTTTTAAAGCCCGAAATTTCTTCTAACACTTTAAACACCAGGGCAGTTTTAAAATCCTGAAATAACTACTCTGCCATGCCTAGCGTGATCCACATTCTGTAATTTTCTTTGGGTGTTCATTTTAAGAGAACAACTTTTAAACAGTAACATGTTTTTCGACTTGGAAAAACGTTATCTCACATTTGCTACGATGGACAAATAATTTTAAGGCTTGTTTCAGTGGACTACCTTGACTATTTCCATAACGTCCGCTTGCTGAGTAAATAATCCGTTCATGAAACCTGCATTCTTTAGCTGCAGTAATTGAGTATGTATTTAGGAACTCAAGTGTTTCTTTCTTAAGGGCTTACTAATCAGATTCTTTCGTGGACAAAATATTTTGTAAATTAATTTGAAGAGTATGCAACTACAATTAGATGCGATCATTTTCTGCTGGCGCGTTTCATTAAGTATGAAGCACCTCCAACGGTCTGAAATGACATATAATTGCAACTTCTTATGACAACATAGTTCGAAGAATTTTTTTGTAAAAAGATGTTCTTCTAGTTATTGGAAATTTCTCCACATTTTCGCCTCACATCAAAAAGCTCATACGTGTTGCACAGTAGACGACAGTATTTTTTATTTTTTTATCAGCGTTTACCCTTCTAGCTAGCATAGCACTTTGAGACCTTAGAAATTTTTGCCATTTTTTTCCAATCGATGCACTAATATTAGATGGAGACTTCTGAACAGCACGTTGCAAGGCAAACCACATATTCTTTAACTTCTCGCGGTGTATCGAATATTCAAAGAACTTACAGGTATGCAGGCAGTTACAGAAATTAACGTCGGCCGATTTTTCGGCAGAACAACCCCTGCCACTTTCAACGAATTTCTGCAGCGACAAAGCAACGTGAAACGTTTTGAGGGCTCTCATCTTTGGTCGTGTGATGCCCTGTATGCTTCCTTGCTCGGTGTGTAATGTCTTTCCTGAAACAGAGGTTTAGAAACGTCGTTGCACATTACTTCCTTGATACAGTATTTCCTTTAGAATGGTGAGGTGATCTCATGCCGAAATATTGACCGACGTTGATTTATGTACCTGAATAATGTCCGTATGTTTTCTAAATTTCCTAGTTATGCTCAATACTGTTAATGTCTGGGGATTCTGGTTTTAATTCACGAGTGATTCTGTTCTGTAGCATTTCTGGATGTGTGGGGTGTCACATTGTCCTGCTGGAACTGCCCAAGTCGAAAAATAATACCATCAACTGTGTTCACTATATTTATTTAGCTACCAGTTTCGACAATGCCGTCATCTTCAGGCCCTGGATTAAAGTCAATAATATATTCGTTCAGTATTACAGCAACAAGGAACAACAGGGACTCCCTGTGTCCCTGGTGTCCCTGGTGTTCCTTGTTGCTGTAATATTGGATGTGCGATACCAGATATATTGACTGTAATACAGCAGTATGCTGGTTTCTTATTTTAAGGGCCTGAAGATGACAGCAATGACCGTTGAAACTGGTTGCTAAATAAATATAGCGAACACAGCTGATGGTATTGTTTATCGTTGCAAGATACACTGCTGAAGCCCCGGGTCCGTAATTAAGATGGACAAAGTCAAATTGTCCAAGTCTGTCGGGATGCGCAATGGACATGAATGGTTGCACGTGATCAGCCAGCATGATTAGGTACGTGTCAAGCATCGTATCTACGCGTATAAGGGGTCCCATATTATTCGAAATGTAGACGACCCGCAGTAGTGTGTCCACCAGCATGAACAGTTCCCTGCTGACGTATAGGGTGCTTGGATTCATGAGATTGTATCCACACCCGTACACGTCCAGCCGCTAGATACAATTGGAGATGAGACGCGTCAAATGAGGCAACAGTCGTCAATAGTCCAACCGGTTTCGACGGACACAGGTGAGGTGTAAGTCCTTCTGTCGTGCAAGTAGCAAGTGTACACGATTGGTCTTTCGGCTCCAAAAGTCAAGACCGATGATGTTTCTTTCAATGGTTTGCGCGCTAACATTTCTTGATGGACCATCTTTGAAATATTCAGCATATTTGCGGAAGGGTTGCATTTCTGTCACGTTGAAGGAGTCCCTTCAGTTGTCGTAGGTCCTGTTGTTACAGGGTGTTTCTCCTGATGCAGGATTTGATGTTTCACAGTATTCTCTATATGCAGGGTTGTCTTTTGACATGGTCGTACGGGGAAATCCCCTCCTCGGATATGTGGCGACCCATCTCTCGTGCGCCATTTACAACACTTCGTAGAATCGTGATAACTTGCCATTGTAGCAGCAGTATTCGATCTAAAGCCTGCACGAACGAAAGAAGCGTAATGTTTATGTCCCGTCAAATCGTGTTCATTCGATGGATCTTAAGCTCTGATTTTTGGGTGGAACGAAATCGGACGTTTCGTTTCAAACGAATCATCCTGGCGTGTGCCTGTTGTGATTTTCGGAAATCACGGACATCCTAAATCTAAATAGATAGAAGTGGATGTCAGCCACCGTCCTTCCGAATGCGCATCTAGTGTCTTACTACTGCACCTCGTGCACGAGCATCATGTTATTTATTATACACTCGTGGCCAATTAAAATTGCTACATCACGAAGATGACGTGCTACAGACGCAAAATTTAACCGATAGGAAGACGATACCGTGATATGCAAACGATTAGCTTTTCAGAGCATTCACACAAGGTTGGCACCAGTGGCGAGACCTACAACTTGCTGACATGAGTAAAGTTTCCAACCGATTTCTAATACACATACAACAGTTGACCGGCGTTGCCTGGTGAAACGTTGTTGTGATGCCTTGTGTAAGAAGGAGAAATGCGTACCATCACTTTTCCGACTTTGATAAACGTCGGATTGTAGCTATCGCGATTGCAGTTTATCGTATCGCGAGATTGCTGCTCGCGATCCAATGACTGTTAACAGAATATGGAATCAGTGGGTGCTGGATTCCAACGGCCTTGTATCACTATCAGTGGAGATGACGGGCTTCTTAGGCCGTGTTCACACTGCCGGCCGGGCCGAGACGAGCCGAACCGGTCCGAACCGAGCCGCTCCGAGCAGAGCCGAGAGATTAAACACATTGTTTTCAATTGCACCGTTCACACTGCCGGCCGGGCCGAGACGACTCTGTTTCAGGCGGCTCCCGTCGAGCCGACGACATTCGGAATGTGTAATATTTCTGGCGCGAGCCGGCGCCGGCGCGAACCGAATGGGCTATGGTACTGCTTCTGCAGCACTTGTATCTCACGTCTCCAGCGTGCTCTCATCACAGGTTTCTTTGCATGATACCTCTAAAATAGTAATAATAATACTTGTGAAAAAATGTTCTGCTTATTTTTTCTTGTATTACTTTTAATTCTGGAAAATGAAAAAAGAAAAATTCAGACCTGTTTCTTCTCACAAGAAAACACTCTCCTAAATGTCAGTCGAAATTCATGGGATGAGTCCATTGCCACCTGTTTCCTAAATGCTTACAATCCGATGTGTCACTACTGTGTGAGAATAATAGTATTAAAATAAAATCAGTTAACTGTTAGCTGGCTCAGAGTAGACGGCAATTAACAAGTTTTGGTCACCCCCATGTTTCTTTATTCTGCTGACAGTGGGTGAGAATTCCTTGTTGCTGCGGACAAGCCCACCGAGAAGGAAAAAGCTTCTGTCCTGCATTGTCTGAGGCTAAACTAAATCAGCGTATTTTTCTTTCAAAGTATAAAACTCAAAATGAAAGTACTATAATCAAGACAAAGAAAATTGTCATCTGATGATTCAGTAAAATGTTCCTTAAAAAAGTCTGAAAAAATACCTGATAGCTGTGTAGAGTTCATTGAACATGGAGGTGGGCTGAAATATAGTACAGATGATGCATATAAAACCGGTACACCTCGCCTACGCCCGTAGCTACCAGTTGCAGCATTTCTTCTAAGGAGGTGACTAAGTGTTTTTAATGTCACTGTTTCGTATTGCTTTTTTACTTATTTCATTCTTAATTTAATTTCAGCAGTGAGGGTACCGTTTTTATGTGGGACAGGCTGTATACGACTATTTTCTCGTTGTGGTACAACTTTTGTCGACAGCTACAAAAGTGAAAAGATGATTATATTTTGTATTAAGAGTAGATGCATCCATAAATATAATTGTATTTTGTAGCTTCTTTCATCATCTCCAACTAAAAAGCCATTAAGTATAATGTCAGTATATTTTATTTCAGTCCATCAAAAGTAAAGTCACAGTTTACATTAATATTTTCCTCTCTATTTCCAAACACATAATATATATATTCCACACAAGGAAAATTACTTCATACTTCTTTCCTGGTTATCATTAACACATCACGAGGGACCTACACGCGTGGCCAGCGATTCAAATTGTTTGGCATTGCAGTGCTTCACGCTACGCTCAACAGCCGCCGAGTTCGTAGGTTTGCAATCGTGGCATGACGCCGCTCAGATAACTCTCAAATACGACTCAAAGGAGGTAGATATCGGTGCGAATACTATTTCAAAAACTTTTCTATAGTTTAAGCTTCATTCAATCGCTGTAATGTATGGCCTAAAATGCATACAACAGTAAGCTGGCCACTATCGAACTTTTTCAATACACGATTTGTAAATGAAATGCACATACTTGACAAAAACCTCATTTGAAAACGACTGTTATGGATTTAGAAAATATGAAGGTTTTATTCGAAAAATAAGATGTTGTACTACCCTGTGTCCAAAATTAGATTTTTTGACAGCATACTTTCATCAAAATCGCGTGAGGAGCGTTACGAAACTAAAAACTCTCGCGGAATAAAAAGTAGACTTTTTATTTTTTTCACTGGCAAGGGAAAGCTTGTTAGGAAAAAATAAGTTGATAAAACGATGTGGTGTGGTCTTATATACGTTCAAAGTTTTTATATCTTGAAAATCTAAAAAGTTGATTTACCCCCTCTATTTCATCTCGGCTCGGCCCGGCCGGCAGTGTGAACGCACCCTTTTCGCATGGCTGTAACGGATCGTGCAGCAACGTCTCGATCCCTGAGTCAAGAGATGGGGACGTTTGCAAGACAACGACCATCTGCAGGAACAGTTCGACGACGTTGGCAGCAGCATGGACTATCAGCTCGGAGACCATGGCTACGGTTACACTTGACGCTGTATCACAGACAGGAGCGCCTGTGATGGCGTACACAACGACGAACCTGGGTGTATGAATGGCGAAACGTCATTTTTTGGGATGTATGCAGGATCTGTTTACAGCATCATCATGGTTCAAAAAATGTTCAAATGTTTGTAAATCTATCGGACGAAACTGCGTGGTCATCAGTCCGTAGCTTACAAACTACTTAAACCTAGGTAAATTAACCTATGGACAAACACTCACACACATGCCCCAGGAAGGACTCGAACCTCCACGGCGAGCAACCGCGCGCTCCGCAGCGAGACGGTTCAGACCGCTCGGCTACTTCAACGCGGCGTACTGATTTCTCAGGATGTATGCAATCAAATTGCGTGAAAATGTAATCAAATGTCTGTTCTAGTACAAAATATTTATCCAATAAATACCTGTTTATCATGTGCATTACTTCTTGGTGTAGCAATTTTAATCGCCAGTATTGTAGGCGTTGCGGACGACACGGTCCTCTGAGGGTTTGCATATATCTTTGTTTGCATACGCTTGACTACACCAATTTTTTTTTTTTTTTTTTTTTACTCGATAGTGTGAAATCGATACTTAGAGACGCAATAAGACGTCAGTTATTATTCGGATAATATAGTTCAAATGTTCAAATGTTTATTCAATATTCACAGAATATATATCAACTGCGATTGGGCAAAGCTGAAAATATGTATCCAGCCGGGACTCGAACCCGGGTCTCCTGCTTTCTAGGCAGTTGCGCTGAGCCCTACACCACTGGGGACACAGTGATCACCACACCTGCAAGGTCTACCTAAGCACGTCTCCCGTCAGATACAAATTCCCAGCTTCGCCCTGCCCACAGTACTCAAACTCGTAGTTATGAAACTAATTCCCGTAAGAGTAAGGGCCACAAACTTGCCCACCCCTCCCCACTAACGATAGGATCATTGCCCGTCACCGGCATATTATATATATACATGTGACGTCTTTTCCGAAAGAACAGACGTCACTTCTGATCCTGCAGTTGTTATTATTTAATATTCAAATGTTTGTATAGCTTATGGGACTTAACTACGGGGTCATCAGTCCCTAAACATACAAACTACTTATCATCTAGCTAATACTAAGGACGGCACATATATCCATGCCCGAAGGGAGATTCGAACCCCCGACCGTAGTGGCCGTGCAGAGCGTGACTGGAGCGCTTCAGTCCCCTCGGCCAGTAATACTCTGTGAAACCTAATTGTTGCTAAACGCTAAAACCTGTCACAAACGATGTGCTTTAAGTCAAGAGTGATTTGCTGACAGCATTTCGCCTCACACTTCGCGGGTGTCAATCGTCAGCAGGTGCAGTTTTGCACAGAGTCGTGTCCCCGGACGCTCGCCGACCGAAGAGTGCGCGCGGTCGCCGAGGGACGGGCGGTCTCTACGCGGGGCGTCGCGGCGCGCAGCAGGTGCCGACGCGCGCGCTGCCCGCCAGAGGGCAGGTCGGTCGGCGGCGACGGCGGCCGCAGCTCGGCTGCTGTTAGTCGCGGCTCAGGCGTCGCGTCGCCACGCAGCCATCGCCGCAGTCGCGCGCTCGCAGGGCACCGCGGAGGGACGTCGCCGCGTGCAGACCGGCTCTTAGTGGCGCGCGGACAGCCGTGGCGCGGGCACCAAATTTTAAAAAGTCCAATTACCTGCACAGCTTCAGATTTGAAACCTGGACAGGGTAAACACTGTGTGGCAACCGGTGATTTTTTCTTCGTTTCATTTTTTTTTTTTTTTTTTTTTTTTTTTTTTTTTAATTTTTGCCGTCCAATCTAAGTGGTTACGAAGCTAAACAGTGCAAACCGCCCGACTTACACAGTGAAAGCTTAATGACTTCTACGGAATTTTGTAGAATCACTGACCAATGTAATACCGAGCTGCTGTGCAGTACAGCTTTGAACTTGTTGTGGTTGTGAGTTTTCTCTTTTCGGACTATGAGAGATGAGAGATTAACCGAAACCGCTCTGTGTGAAGAGATGTAGGTGTAAGTCGCTCATGTTGTCCCGTTGAACGTTAGCTTGTTAATAACGCATGTGTGCAAAGACGTGCTCCCTGACTGCTGTTGTGTGAAATGACGCTGTGATGACGTGCTGAGCCATGGAGAGCCACCTCGCGTTGCTGACGTTACACCTGCTCGTGCTACCCCTCGCATTGGACGGTGAGTGCTGAATGGATTTATGGCATCTGTCGTAGAATTTCGCTGCAATTACTGGCAACGTTCCAGTCGTAATTCTATAAAGGTTGTTGCGATCGAAACTTTGTAGTGCTGAAGAGTTATGGGACAATAACTGCAGACTGAATGCTGCTGACATATGTTTGATAAACAGAAATATTTGTGCTATAAAAATAATTGATTGTTATTAGAAATGATATTAGGAGTGTTACGTTTCCTGACACACACATTTTTAACGTTTATAATCGAAGATAGGATTCAGCCTACTTCTTAGCTATTCCTTTACTACAGCGTAATTATGGACATTCGTATTATTGACAGTAAAATAGTGATTTTATTCTTATTAGTAACATACCTTCAGAAGCGTTAAAGGGTTTCTAAAGCTGTGAGATCAAACCGCTGTGGTCATCAGCCCATAAAGTTACAAACTACTGAAACTAACTTTTGCTAACAGACACACACCCATGCCCTAGGCAGGGAGATCTGGATCCTCCGTCGAGGATCAGCCGTGGACTCCGCAGAAAGGCGGCAGAACATTCCTTATGAGCAAAAATTGTTACGTTCATTTATATTATTTTGAAGTTGTGGAATATGGTGCTATGTAATACTTGAACCCATTTTTGTTTTTTCTTTCAAAGAACAATTTGTAATCACAAAATATTGTGTGCAATAAAAAGAAAATAGGAGCAAGTTTTAGAAACTCCTTATGGCTCATCAAGTAAAACTTTTAGAAACGTATAATGTACGCGATAAAAATAGTTATATTAAATTTTCTGAATTTGACACAGGATGCTCAAGTAGGGCCTTTGATAAAAATGTATTCATTGAAAGGCAATTTTTGTTTTCTTCTCAAGATATGAGACCTTTGAGATGAAATAAATACAAATCATTTTATTCTGTTGGTCAGTCTAAGCTGTTTTCGGTACAATGTATTTTTTTTTCTTTTATGACCTGAAAATTTCTTTTCGATAGCTTTCAGTAACGTACATAACACTGCTCTAGTACCGACAAAAATAGTAAGGATCGTTGCTGGTCATTTAAGAGCTGTCACCGCTCATACATAGCGATCAACATTGATTAATATAAGAAAATAAATATTATTATGCACTCTGTGAAGTTTGATTCATTCATACTGAAGGACAAACTATTTGTTCTAGTTGTTAGTTTCACAACTCTTTCTTGAGATCAACAAATTATTTTAGATCTAATTATAGGAGTAAGCTGAGCGAGTCAGGAAATACATAATCTCATATACAACCAATTTTGCAAAACAAAAAGAAATTATGCTATTTCAAAAGGTGCTCCTAATCTCTCGCATACACTATATAAATTCCACTTCTTAACTAATTTTCCTCTTTTCCACATACAAGCCCCCAGTAATATACGACGTGGTTTCGACGGGTTCTCTACTTGTCAAAATATTATTCTCACCTAGTGTCGTTTCTCGAGAGTTTGATATCACTCAAACAGTTCAAATTATTGCCACGTAACATTGACAACAATATAATTATATACCAATAGACATTGAAAACTCTACCTTCAATTAGAGACATCGAGAATATAGCCATGTCATCTCCAGTCATCTAGTACTTTCTGAAATTCCAATTTGTACTGAAAATTTGCGACACATTTCTTCGTATTTTCCTTCGAGCAGATAATTTATGCCAATTATTAGATTGTCACTTACAGTGTTGACCTTTCTGCACAATATATCACTTCACTAACTGGTGAAGAAACGTAGAGTTTAGCCAATGGAAATTAGAACGGTTAATACTGTATAACATAAACTGATCGGTCGCTTCAAGCGCAAATGTACTGTAGACAAAAGGGATAGATACTTCAGGGTATTTAATTACAAGGTTGTGACTGTCGCTGGTTAATACGGAACTGCGTGTCTGCTGTATAAGTAATTCTCCTCGCGATGATCAGAAGTCGGGTGGTCCTTGCAGCCTTTCAGCACAGTTTCTGGACTTCCAACCATTCTGTTTACTATTTTGTTTCTCCTCAATACTAAGCGCCTCATCGTAATTGTACACCCAATTACCCTCATCATGCACTTCTTTTACAGCTGTTGCAATATTGTCGTCTTCATCTCAAAATAGAAGTAACTCATAAGGATGCTGCTAACCATTTCAATCACCAAATTCTTACTGTCATTTGTTGTTATTTTTCATGAGCAGACCGCTTTCAGTTTCCACCTGATTACGTACTGTCAAAAATTCACTTTTTGAGTTATTTGACCCGTTTTAACAATTCTTAGCCTCATATAAAATGTATGTGATTGGGTAATTCAAGTAGATTCATAAAGTCATCGCTGCTTTTTACGTCATCAGAGCAGTGAGATTCTGGAATATATAAATCAGCTGTTGTGTGTTACGCAGACCCAGATGACATGAAAAAGCTGTAGTGTAGAAACAGTAGAGAACCTATATTTCTGAACTTGTTTCGATCGTGAACTGTTGCGCATTGCTTGACTGACAATAGATTCGCATGCAGAAGGACAGCGTTTCATAGGCTAGACTGACGATTCACGTGTTTTGTCAGAAATCACTTGAGAAAAATTCCAGGCTGGTTCATTTTCTGCCATGAAAGCACAATGAAAGCTGGTGCTCTGTCTCGTCTTCGGACATGTAATTAAAACATAAAGTCGGAAGTTTTAATTTGTTGAAGTGCTTAAAGGCAATGTTCTAGTTATTGAGTCAACTTTTGGTTTATGTTTTCAATACCTGCACATATGGGAAACAGGTATGTGAAACACATGGATATTTGAGTTTGGCAAGTAAGCGTGTACGGTTGGCCGCAGAGGTTAAGGCGACCGCAGGCGAAAAGCGGCAGACCAGGGTTCGAGTCCCGGTCAGGCCCAAATTCTCATATATGACAACATAAAACTGGTAAGATTTCTCAATCTAATAATAGATATATATTATCCTTTTAGATTTGTCTCTAAAGCAGTGTTTTTCAACCTTTGGGTTCTGAATCTCTGAGGGGGGAGGGGGTCAAAGACTTGCTCGGGGGGTTCGCAGGATGCAGTAGTAGCATGTTAGATAGCAATTCAACGATTCGTGAAGTTCAGCTACTACAAAATAAGTGCCATCCGGAAGTGACAGGTTTTCGTGAAAGTCGCTTAATTTACAAGTCTTCCGTAGATGGAAAAATGACTTTGTTGTGACACGTTTCGAGTGGCCCTTAATCAGACATGAAAAGTGTGACAGGTACAAGATGATTTCTGATGATGGGACGACCGAAACACGTAACAATAAAGCAATTTTGCCACCTCATAATGACTTGTTAATTAAGCGACGTAACAGCATTCGTGCAGTACTGTTAGTCATTTACAACGGTCGTAATCTTCTTGTATGATTATCACATGTTCAAGTACTATTATGTGAGAAAAACAAATATCGCTATCATTATTTTAATCAATACTTAAGAGTACCATTTTATTACTGAATCATATTTGTTTGCTCCTGGTTAAGGATTTTCATATCCACTTTGAAGAAATCCGCAGTTTATAAGAATCCTTCACATATATAAAATTGATGCATTAGCTTTGATGCTTTCATACTCGCACATACAACACATCGCCACGAATTACGCATTGAGATTTATTATTTATGACAGCAAAGCCATACATAAAATACTTGTAGTCATAAAGTCTTTCTTTCATTTTTTAATCGTTCCCACTGCTGCAACTTTTACCGAACGTGAATGGCTGCACAGCTCTTATACATGTAAGAAAGAAAATTAAATAAATTTTCCTTTGCAATCATTGACATAGCTTAATAACGCCAGGCATTTTTACTTGGAAAGGGGGTCACGCGCTAATAAATGTTGAAAACACTGCTCTAAAGCGTTATTGAACATGCGGAAAGTGTTCACCTGTAACTCAGTTGCTACAGCTGAGAAAACTGTCGCTGTGTCTAAAGAACTGCACTCTTATTCCACGGGACTATGTTACAAATAACCTTGCATTCACTTGAAGATGTTACTTTGTTTCCCTAAATTATGTAGGTAGCATCTAAGTTTATTCTTTATTATTAGTAGCTAATCGATTGCACTTTTTATAGCTAAGTGAAAATAACTATATTTGGGTAAAATAACATAAATGGGGCAACAGATCTGTAACTAAACTTAATAATACAAACTCATTACAGTTGACTGGCCAATCGCGCACACGCAGACATTCACGTACTTCAAAATCAGTCAGGGGGAACGGGGATAAAATTGTAGGCATAGTCTGTCGTTCATTTCATAAGGCTCATGTAAATAGATAGTTATGTAACTAAATTTCATTTACTTGTTTATACCCGTACACCACATAAATAATGAAATATGAACTGAAAGTTGCTAACGAAATTTGTCATTCTTTCTTTTTCCCGTGCTAAATGTCAAATTCAAGTGTATATTCATTATGTTCTATCACGCCCCTCAAATTTATGTCATGTATAATAAGCAACTTAGTTTTTAATATTTTTGACTGTATAATGATTTAATACAAATAAACAATCCCTGAGACGGATTTTCGTCTCGAATTTGTCAAAGACAATAATGATAAATCTGAAGCATAGAATTAAAATTTGTGGTGCGGTCGGGAATCGAACCTGGACCTCCATGCTTACTAGGCAGATTTATCAATATTGTCTTTCACAAATTTGAGACGAAAATCCGTCTCAGGGATTGTTTATTTGTATTGAATTGATATTTATATCACCTTAACAGGATTGTTCCAAACTGTCCATTGCCCAGGTGCTATTCCGCTTCATGGAGAGCCTTGGCAGTAGTGGCAATTATCTTTGGAACACAGAAGCTGAATTAAAGTTTGTGACGTGGAGGGAAATCGTATTTAGACCCGAGATAATTTTAAGTTGAGTCCCCATAATATTTTGTATCTGTTTTCCTGCTCATCTTCACAGGATAATTTACGCTGAAAATCCTTTCAATTTAATGAGATCAAGCTTTCTTTATCGTTGACATTCAATCATAAAATACAAATTAAAAGAAAAAAAAACTGGCACGAATTTCACACCACTAATAACCCACTGCCGTCACCAACACAGAGACAAGGGACTGCCTTCGACGGCGATGCCTTTAGGCATCAATCATTAAAATAATTCAGATAACGTACTTTTTTTTCTTTATATTCATTATTTCGTGGTGGAAAGGACGGGGGTGGGGGAGTGACGTCCGGTGCTCACCCCTTACATGCGCTACTGTGTAGCAACGATGCCACATAATTTTGCTTTCTAAAATACTACGTATCCTAAAAGAGGGTTCTATATTTCATTAGACGTTGATATTAAAAGGAACACATCTTTATAGGTGTGTGAAGAAGATGTCAGTCTGACTGCCGTATGATTACAAATCGTCTTTTATAATTAAAAAAGAAAAGCTGTAAGCAGAGTAATATATATTAAAAAAAAAAACAATTGAAAATAAATTTAAATAAGTTACCACTTTCCACTTTAACTGTGTACAGAGTTTACTGGCTTAACAGATTTTTGCCATGACACGTCTCGTTTCGACAGTAATGAAACATATGCCGGAGTGTTGCGCTTCTTGGTTAATCTGTCGCTACTGACCACTACTTCCAGGCCACTAGGCAGACTGACAATCTGATAACTTGCAAGGGCAACTTTTTTATTTTATTTTTTATTTTTTTTATTTTATCAGTCTCGAAGACAAAGACGGAATATTTTATTTTGTTACGATAACCCGTTTCTATGACATAACAATTATCATCTTCAAATCCTGTCCCTATAGATGGTTGACAAAGGCGAGTACTATATGAGGAGGTGTCGCCGAATGTTTCTTGCGTAAATGTCCATGCTACCCACATAGTCTTTCCAGTCACCTATATAGACTGTACCTGAAGATGATCATTATTACGTGAACTAAATCTGTTACTGTAAAAAATAAAACATTTCCCTGGGGATCATGAGATTTTTCTGGCGTACCGAATATTCGAGTAACTTACGCGTATGCAACCGTGGGACAGGATGGACCGCTTATATTTCGACAGTAGCTCACTGAGCCGCTGTCATGGCAGCTACCGTTAAAATTTTACCAAAATCTAGTCAAAAATTTATTACATAATTTTATTTTTATTATTTTTATGATCACTAAACGCATTTCGAAATTGAAAATGTTGCCACGACGTGTTATTGAGAGGTACAGTGTTACGTTAGAGATTTAACATCGTAATACAAGTGCTACAGTTTGAAACGTGTATAAACTTTGACAAAGCTAGTTCAAGACGAGCAATACCCAGATAATAATTCTTCAGAATATGAGAATGAAAGTACTTATTAATTTTGACACTTTTTTTTATTACTTTGGCGAAACTTTCCTCCAGCTGTACTCTCCCTTCCACAAAGCAATAGAAGGTAAAATACTTATTACTTACAACATTTAAGCTGTTTTTGCTGTAGAACTTCAAGCATGGAGTTTTAATTTATTCCTTACCTGTAAAATTAAATTACCTGGGACCCATAGTTCAGAAGATATATGATCAATATTAACCCGCCAGAACTCGCGCCTTTAAAAGTTACACGCTCCCCCGCGCGTTGAGCATTTTGCTCACACACAACAAGCAGCATGTAATTCACCTAATGTGTATAAACTAGGATTGTTTTTGATACTTGTATAATGTAATACTCCTAATGTTCTACAATGTTCTACAAGGTTCGAGTCCTCCCTGGGGCATTGGTGTGTGTGTTTGTCCGTAGGTTAGTTTACCTAGGTTTAAGTAGTTTGTAAGCTACGGACTGATGACCACGCAGTTTGGTCCGATAGATTTACAGACAAAAAAATCGCGTCTTCTAAGGAACATAAAGAATTGGAAAAACAAAACAACTATTACATGTTGGTTAACGTTTGTGCCCTAATAACCATATGTTTGGTCTTTGCACATATCACACAATATTGCAGTGTGTTCATTACACAATAACTTTTGAGAATGTACGGAATGCCAATAAATGCTTTCACTTCTATAATGTCGGTCTCGTTACAATCCCTATCTCTTGTAATTCATATTCTAATATCAATATTCGTATACGTAACTATTTCGGTTAGTATTTCATCGCTAATAAAAAGACGAAAACAATCCACAACATCTCTGACATATTTTGCCAGAGATTTTACCCCCTGTCTACCAATAACGATATTGTGCGCTCTTGTCCTCACATTGGTAAGACCTGTATTGTAACACCAAATTGTTTGCTTGTCTTTGCCGAAGTAAAATAACCTACCTCTTGATTGGATTGAAGAAATGTCACCTTCACTTTCTTCTGATCATTGCTCCGTTTCAGTACAGTGATCGCTGTGTTCACTGCCCAAGCACCTCCAGCATATTCAGCTTCAATATATTCTAGGTCATCTTCTTCAAGCCATAACATAATTTTTGCTTCCAGTCTATCCGTCTACAAAAAATAAAAATAGTGTTTGTTTAGGAATTTCACAATACTTATTCAGCGTAAATAAAAATTAACGCAATAATCTAAGAGCAGTAAACGTAAGGCGACTTTCTAAAGATTTTGCGTAGCTAAACATATACTTACGTCGATACTCGCGGGATAAGCTACATGCCGCATGGCGACGACTTGTTCAACCAAATGATTTCTGCCAGTGAAACACAAACACTGACACAACAATAACAGCGCGCACCGGTCGGGGGAAGGGTAAAACTCAGCTACTGAGCGAAAGAGAGCCATGCAGGTATTGTTGAGAAAATGCCGTTTTAAAATTACTGTGAGCAAAATGCTCATAGCGCGAGCTCTCGCGGGTTAAGAAGCGTGAGAAACCAGCGGTTACTTACAACAGAGCGCAAATGAGACACAATACACATCCCATGTTATTATAGAACACTAAAACCCATTTTCCTGTTGAAACGGCTATAAAACATTCGACAACTACTCTTTCTCTTACCCAAAGTAGTTGTGTAGTAGTTGGTTAGTGAATTCACATGTTGGAGTTTCATGTCACTTCTCCTTCACGTATATGTTTTTTCAGAGATAACCTGATTCGCATAATACGGAAACTTCAAACGGAGCAAATGCCTTACTTAAAATTAAATAATTTTAGATGAATTACATCATATCAGTAAGGAAAGTGAGGGCATTAGCCGTTGCTGAACGACAAATATTCGAAAGATCTGTTGAATAGTTTTGTGACTTTTGTTGCATACATTTCGTTTCAGATCTACTTTTGGGAATAATTGTTACCACTATGGAAGTGTGAAATTAATCAGTTAATTGCAATACAATTCCTCATTACTGGGTCGTTCTAGGCCGTTACGTCCGTTTAAGCCATTCAGCACTGGCTCATTGTTAAACTGAAATTACAATTTACAAACGGTAATGTATTTGAATGCAGAAACGATATGGTAATCCCAAAGCGCGTACCTCTAAAAATGTTTTTGGTTGTCGGTGCTAATACAACTTCGCTACTTACATGATTTTATCACTCCTCTAGCACCAATACAAGTATATTGTAATACATGAACATGCTGAATTTCTTAACAGATTATGGATTTTCTATTTTACATTAGCAGAACCTTATTAATGTAATATCCCATAGGTCAACAACATAATGCTTAAATTCTGCAACGCAATAAAGGGGAGCTATTTCCAAAACAGTCTTGTGCAGGAAGTACCTAAAAGGAAAATACTACTTACATTCACTGAATTTACGACATTAACTGCGAATGGGGAAAATAGAAAATGTGCCCAGCCGGGATTCGACGCCGGGTCTGCTGCTTGCTAGGCAGTTGAGCTAAGCCTCACACAACTTGGGGCACAGCTATCGCCACAACTACACGGACTAACCTAGCTTTCCTTCCGTCACATAAAAATTCTCAACTTTTCCCTGCCAACTCGCGGTTTTTTCAAACTAATATAACTTATATAAAATGTGATTATCTACATCTGGTGTAATGATAATTGGCCACGGTGGAGTGGCTGAGCGTTTTGAGGCACCCTGCTGCGGAGCGCGCTATTGCTCGCCGTCGGAGGTGCGAGTCCTCCCTGGGGCATTAGTGTGTCTATTGTCCTTAGGTCATTTCAAGTTAGTTTGAGTAGTGTGTAAGACTGATGACCATAGAAACTTGGTCCAATAGGTTTACAAACATTAGATCCTTTTTTAAGGAAATATCTTCGTCAAGAAAATAACGTCAAAACAGCAATGTATATTTGCTCTGTCAAAATAAAGTTACTGTAGGCCGGTGACTGTTAGCCTTAAACTTTTACCTCTGCTATCAAAAGAGGCAGTGTCTGTTATTATTGACAAATGACTAACGCGTCTCTCAAACATTGAAAGATTGTGATCTCCAGCCAATAATGGCAAAAGACCATCATTCGCTATAGTGGAACTCGATGAACACAACTCGTTGTTATTCATTAGTAGTACTTGATGTCCGGTCGTGGGACTGTTCTACTCTGAATTAACAAATGTCACGGTATACCACCTCACATCAGACCAGACCCGCTTTTGGCCAGTGAAGTGTAGAAACTCGTCGTGTCGCGGGATCGTTTCGGGAGTCCACTCCACCCACCCAACTACATCACAGGGTGCTCTTAAAGGGTGTTCCGCAACGCGTACCGCCTGTGTACCGAGCCCTTTAAATCAGTGTCTGAGCGTATGAGCAGAAACGCCCGGTCAACATTTATTTATTTATTTATAAACTAGTTCACACTCTAAGGAACTCAGATATCTTTCCCCTGCATCCAGAACATATTTAAGTAAATTTCATTTAAGTATAAACGTTAGAACGTTACTCTTAAGTCAATAAGTCAAATATCTACTACAAAAGGAGAACAGACTGAATTTTATTGAAATAGGGAAATTATCCCACACAACTTAAGTCTCATTCATACCATGTGCTTCTTTTTACTTTTAGCAAATAATCTAAAAAAAAAAAAAAAAAAAAAAAAAATGACTTTAGGAGTAGTATGAGAGTTTCAAAGAAACCATTTTAGGGGCAAGCAGCGATCGTTAATGGAAACCTATTTATTTTTCTATTTACGAAAGTACCGGTTTCCACGGCCAGCAGTTCCTTAGCTGCCCATAGACGGCTACCACGGTTAGCCTTAAGTTGGTCTCACAAGCACACTGAAACCGGTTGTCTAATTAAAATAAAAATAAAAATTTCTTCGATCCAGAGTGTACTGTTTAAAAATTGGATTTTCAAAGAAATCTATATAAATTAGGTTTAGTACCTTGGCCGTTTCAGCAGATCAACCAACTAAATTCCAGTAAAGTAATTAATGAATTTAATCCTTAATGGATGGAGCCTTCCTCCGTGACTATTACATTACAGGATGTATAATAAGTATTTCTACACATGTTGCTTTGCTATTTCCAATTGTTTCACTTGAGTGCAGTATGTCACCATCGCATGATCTGCGATTTATTTAAACACTGAAATCGAATATTTAATATGAAGATATGTAAAAGAATACATAACATGGAAAATTAAATATGCACAAGACCGAAACGATTGCTGTATTGAACGAACAAACTTCAATTGTGAATGGTACAGGATATTACTGTAAACACTATGAAATAACCGTTATAAACGATCCTCTGATAACTGTCTTCGATAAAGTTGATATAGAAATTGGCTTATGCGATAAAATGTCAGGTGAATTGTTTCAAAATGGATTTAGAATAAAAATAGCGTACAATATAAGTTTCTCAGGAGTCATCAGATAACATGAAGAATAATGTGGAACTACTGGAACGGCTTACAGCTGATAATGAAACGTGTGTTTACGGACATGAACTTCAAACTAACGCACATTTGTTCCAGTGGAAACATTCTGAATAGTTATGAGAGATAAAAACTGTTACGTATTGTCGAAACGTGGGTTGTCCAATGCGTTCTTTCATTTTAGCGGTGCAATGCACCATGATTTCTTGCAACAATCGATATAGAGTCCTGCCTTAGAGATCATTTGCGTGAAGCTGGCTTGGTGGAGACAATTCATGCTCTTTGCGCTTACGATAATGCATCTACTCAGATGTGTGCGTGTTCCGACGTCGTCAGAAATTGTCATTTTTGTGATATTGGCATGTTATTAATTTAGACTAAAAGAATATCGCCTATCCCTGGCATGAGCATATTAGCTGCAATAATGCCCTAGTCTCAATATACACCAAAAGTGACTTTTTTGGACCGTAAATTACAATAAAATCTAATAATGTAGCAGTTTCAATAAAGGTAGGTGTAACTGAAAACATATCCATCAGAATCACTGTCCGCAAGATATTGTTCCAGAATTACTTCGGAGACAGAAGGAAAAAATACCGCTGACACACAAATGCGCAACATTTTGACGACGATAATATTGTAGTGGACAAAGAATAAAAATAAAGTGAAATTAAATTAAATTAAATTAAAAAAAAGAGAAATATTTGAACGCACTTTGTATTTCACGCTTTTTACATCGAATATGAGAAATGGTGTACCAATTTCGAAGCAAAGTTTAGCAGTGTTTATTATAGCTATTGGTTACATAACCGAGGCAGAGATTTAGCAGAAGCTATTCCAACGATCCATATTCCATAAACAGCAAATATGTGATGTAACTCAATCATATTTCAGTAATACAAATTTCTCAATTTGATGGTATTTCATTAATTTATCATAATTTTCTAAAAACAACTGATAAAACTGTTCATTTATTTGGAATGCATATGACTGCTTTTAACTTGGAAAGTTGTTTAATGATTCTTACTGTCATGTAAAACATTTTCACCAAAAGAAACTTCTTAGTGTATGAAAGGTTTGCAAAAGTAAAAATAGATTTTTAAAATTAATCCTCGACTATTTACATATTTTATAGGCCTTCGCCTTTGTAAAAAATTGCAATGTCACCATCATCATCGTCATTTAAATTAATAACTATGGCGTCTACAACGTCTTAGATTATGTCATCCTTAACCCAGTATTCTTTCTCAAGTTTCTCTACGTGTAGGCAATCCAGTTCTGCTGCGTTCTAGTTTCAAACGCAGAAACAATAGGAATAAGTGAGGAAATATGCTTGTTTCCTATATTACTGCGAATTTAGCTTGAAGTAAAACAGGATACTAAGAATATTTCTTCCTCTGACAAAACTTTTAAGTTTTGCCTACGTCATCTCAATCGGATTTAAATCGTAGTTATATGGTAGACGTTGCAGCACAGTGTGTCTATGGGCTTCAAGTACTGTATTAATTTCAAATAATTTACCTTGTGGCGTTTGTAGTATATTTAAGTCAAATAATATGGTTTTTCTCATGGACATAATAAGCATCAATTTTCTTTTTTAATTACAGTTCAATCACTTCCTTTTTAAGTCAAGAACTTGCTGGTGCTTTGTTATGTTCCTTGTTGTGATACGAATGTTAAAATGCTTGTAGAGCTTATGGGACTTAACTAAGGGGTCATCAGTCCGTAAACTTACACACTACTTACGAACTAGCTAATACTAAGGACGGCACAAATATTCATGCCCGAGGGGAGATTCGAACCCCCGACCGTAGTGGGCGTGCAGACCTTTCAAAAATGGTTCAAATGTTTGTTAAGCTTATGGTACTTAACTACGGGGTCATCAGTCCCTAAACTTACAAACTACTTATCAACCACCTTATACTAAAGACGGTATAAATATCCATGCCCGAGGGGGGATTCGGACCCCCGACCGTAGTGGCCGTGCAGACCGTGACTGGAGCGCCTCAGTCTCCTCGGCCACTGCGGCCGGTGTGCACACCGTGACTGGCGCGCCGCAGTCACCTCGGCCACCGCGGCCGGCTGTTTGATACGTAGCATTGTCCATAACAATAACGCTGTTGGGTGGCAGACTAGGAGTTGCCTTAGTTAGGATGAAGATAGAAAAAATTTCTCAATTCAGCAACAGTCTTCTGTTGCACATACTGCCTTAGAAATTAATTTTGGTTTGGGTAAAAACATATCTTTGCAACCAATATTGGTCAGAAAAATTCTGTTGTTTCCAGGATGCTGCCAACATTTTCTATAAGCAACATTGATGTCGATGCAGGTTTCATTAACGTAAAGGAATTTTCTGCTTTGCTCCCTTCATTTCCCTATTTCGTTGAAGTCTCCTGAACATGACATCCGTTCTCTCTACCAAGCTCTTTCTTTTACTGACAGATATCTTCCAGGTAAAACGAATTTCACGCAGCGTCTTGTGAGGAACATCTTTCCGCCATGGAAAACCGACATTTTTAAAGCATTTAGTACTTTGTTTAATGTCATCACTACTTTTTGATTTATGTAAACGTCCTCCATCCTCCGACTGTAAACGTTCTTCATCCTCCTACTGTTGCTTCTTTATTTATGAGCTTGAGTTATTCTATGCTCTGGACATTATCCACAATATTTATAGTAAAGATACGTCTGTAATAAGAAGATATGCATTTCTCATGCCACGTGGATGTCCGTGTATGGATGCAGCATACAATGTTGCCAGAAGTTTCTGTCGATTTATATTTCAAGACATCTCCTCGTCTTTCTGTGGCAAAAACACTCTTGTAGCCTCCAGAATGTATCCATAGATAAAATATTAAAACTGATTTCGGTTTTGTGGTTAAAACCAACACTGACCGAAACCCACGATACTGCTTTCGTGTTATAATACTCAGCTGCGGTGTGAGTGATTCTGTTGGGCGCTGTACAAGAACGATACCGAGGAAGGCTATAATAAAAATCTAGAGCAGTGATTTTCAACCAGTTGGTCCCGATCCCCAGGGAGTCGCAGAATTTTGCCCGGGGGTCGCCACAGGAGGAAGTACTTTCAACATACAACAAACAGCCAGCAGCATGCCTGAATACTATGATCCTGAAATGCAGAAACATGTGCCTAGAAAAGTGAAATGTATTTTATATTAAAATTACGCGATTCCTGGTTGATCATCAGTTCTCAGTTGAAAAAGACAAAGACTGTTTCATAATATAACACAACGGATTATCAACGAATAAACAAAAGGCCTGAAAACTATTATAAGCTAGCAGGGGAAAGATACGATAAGTAATTTTTAGATATTCGATTGTTTACAAATTGATTATACAGTGGGACCTAGCTCATAATTTACTTCTGTGCTTTACATGGAATGTGAAACTTCGTTATCTACCATGTATTTTTCTGTCGGAATTCACATAATAATAGGATATATTTACATTCAGAAAGATGGGCTAAGCGTTTATCCTATAATGTAAGATCCTGAAAATTTATTTATTTATTTATATTTACAAGAAAGTTGTGTCAACAGAAGAAATTTAAATTCGTTCCCTTTGAAAATACATTTTAGATGTGTTACGTTTCAGGGGATAGGGGGTAGGGGGTTCGTCATAATATTTTTAGTTGGAAGGGAGTCGCGTTTTCAAAAAACGTTGGGACACACTGATCTAGAACAACGCATTAAAGTACTGAAAACTTTCAGCGTAGCAAGAAAGCCGTAGAAAGTCCAGTTATTACATTGAAGTGAAATGTGTTTTTATAAAAGTACGTTGCATACTTACAGGATAATCCTGAATCAAAATGTAAAATATTATTCGAAGGAGAAACTAATGACTGCATGTAATATGTGTGTTATTATGTGAAGTGAACTATGGGAAACCATGCTGGTGCATGGATACGTGTCTCGCCTTAAAAAAATCTCTGGAACAGATTAACTGAGAGGACGATTACTCAAATATATTTTATTCGTAATTTTACGATGACAGTAGCAGCGGCTTCTTTTCACAGGTGAGACAGATATTTCAAGGAAACGTAACCTACCTACAAAGTCTTTCTTTTGACAAACCAAATTTTCAGTGCAGTTTTATTGACGAAGAGATTTCGTTACACCTGATGCATGTAATGTGATTTTTTCTCTTAGGTACTGCTTGTGCAACGCTGATTTGGAAATAATTCCTGGTGGTGTGGGTAGACGTTGGGAATAGCAGGTAATTTCTGGGGCGACTGATGGATCTGTTATCAACAGACATGTGTCTCTATGAACTTTCTTTTGATATACATTAGTCCAATTGAGATATTCGCGTGGTCAGCAACATCCGATATTTAAGCCCAATGCAGTACAAATGTACCTTGGAGTAACCGCGCGTAAATAGCCTTAGCATCTTGCTAAGGATTGCGCTGCCGTTTTCCGTTGGAGATTCGATTCCTCTCCGGGTATGTTGGTTTGTTTGTATGTGTGTGTGTGTCTGTGTGTGTGTCTGTGTTGTTAGTTTCATTAGTCTAAGTACCGATGTCCTCAGCAGTTTGGTCCAATAGCTTCACAAACGTTCGAACATTCGTACTTGGGAGTAGCTAGTACGCCAAGAAGCCTTCTTCTACTGCCTTGCATTTCTCTTTAAGCCACTCCTGTTTAGTTAATCTGCACTTCCTTTCACCCTCATTTTTCAGACGATTGTATTGCCTTTTCTACCTTTTTGCAGTCTCTTTAGTTTAAACTACAGTTCATAACCAATAAGTTATGGTCAGAATCTACATCCCTTGGATATGTCCTACAGTTTAAAATCTGGTTTCTAAATCATTGCCTTTCCATTATAAGTCAATCTGGTACCTCCCAGTGTCTCCTGGTCTCGTCTATTACTTCTTTTATGATGATGAAACCAAGTGTTTGTGATGATTAAATTGTGCTCTGCAAAAAATTCTACCAGGCAATTTCCTCTTTTATTTCTTTTCCCCAGTACATATTCACCTACTACATTTCCTTCTCTTCCTTTTCCTACTACCGAGTTCCTCTCCTCCATCACAATTAAGTTTTCTTCTCCTTTAAGGGTCTGAATAATTTCTTTTGATGTCCTCACATGTTTCTTCGATCTCCTCGTCATCGGCTGAGCTGGTTGTCATATAAACGTGTACTAATGTGGTCGGTGTTGGCTTCGTGTCCATCTTCGCTACAATAATGCGTTCACTATACTGTTCATAGTAACTTATCCGCCTTCCTATTTTCTTATTCATTATCACACCTACTCCTGCGTTAATACCAACTGCTTCGGTATTTATAATCCTGTACTCACCTGACCAAATATCCTGTTCATCTGGCCACCGAACTTCACTAATCCCTACCATCAAACACTCATGAGGTATGACCCAGGGTAGTTCCCATTCACGTTCATTGCTAGGGTGCTATTCCACTATTGGAAAACTTTGGGAACTTTGATACGTATTTTTAGACATAATTGAAGTATGTATTGTAGAGGGGGAAGTCCTTTAGACAATTCGTGTAGGCGCATTATCCATAAGGCTGTGTTATCAAATTAGTCACACGTCTGTGTAGTCAGCAGGAAGTCGCGGGTTCAAATCCTGGTCGCAGCACTAATTTTAATACAACGCCTCTCTTTATATTAGTATCTTTGATATAATGAAGCAATATATGTTTCAGGAAATTGTTGATATTTAGGTCTATAAACATTTAAAAAATTTAACATGCGTTTAATACGAAGAAGCTACAAGTGGTCAGCATTTTTTCACAGGCATTATGTAATAAAAATGTTCAAATGTTGGTTAAGCTTAAGGGACTTAACAGCGGGGTAATCAGTCCCTAAACTTACAAACTACTTATGAACTAGCTTATACTAAAGACGGCAGAAACAACCATGCACTAGGGGGGGATTCGAACTCCCGACGGGGAGCGACTTCGCGCATCGTAGCATAGAACCTCAATGCGCCTGGTCACTCCGCCGCGGCTATTATGTAATAGCTTTGATCAATATAGAGCACAATATCCAGTAAGGCGTATAGCTTTTTATTTCTCAAGATAATGAACAATCCCAAACAGGATCAAATAACCCCAAACAGGTGTCATCACTTCAAATGTTTGGAAACATAGACACCAAGCTGCAATGGTCTTCATCCTTAGAGTTACGAACTATTTCAACTAATTTATACTAAGGACGACGCACACACACACACACACACACACACACACACACACACACACACACACACACCCTTGTGAGGCTTAGAAAATCCGACGGTGAGGAACAGCGCTCTCTGCAGAAAGACGCCTTAAAGCGCACGGCCATTCCAGCACGGTCTGACATTACTTCCCTGAACGTAGCACAAATGATCGTTTCACCTAGACAGTGAAGTGCCAAATGTTGTGGAATTACTCCCAACAAAATGCCGGACCATCTTTTTCGCTGCGAAGTGCAGTAGCTCGAATTGGCATTCACTCAAAAACACTTTGGAAACTTCCTCTGCATGAATATTGTGCGGTATCATCTCTACATCCAAGCATAATCGCGCAAGTGTTGCCAGTGATTTTATTTTATTTATTTATTTTTTTTTTCACTCTCTCTGATCGATCAGGTTCATTTTGAGTGATCTCGCCGGGCAAGTAATACGATGGACGTGTCCAGAATTTTCTTCAATTCTTCAAATCGGTCGTCAACAGCTGTGGCCGGAAGACATGGCGCTTGTCTTACATGTATTATACGGGACGACACCTCTGCAATGTGCGGCGTAGTGATGGCATGTAAGTGCTGAATACGCCAACGGTTTGGCATAACTACGCTGATGACCATGTGGGGTTTGCTGTGTCGCGACCTAAAAGACAAGTTGCATCACGCTCACCCTTTTCTTTTCCTTTCCGCTGTGCTAGAGCCTTACTAACAACTACATTGACCACGTGATCAATGGGGCAGCAGTCACCATTTCTGTCAGCCACAGTCAGAAGACTTATGATGCACTAGTAACACAGTGGTCCCTGGATTGTTTCCCTAAGGGTAGACGACATGTTCTCAGACACACATTTTTGTCGGAATTTGAACACACGGCAGCATTAGTGCTGGCCATTCGGCACCTCTCTTATGAATTTTCAGTTTTATTGTTGGTTTATTATTTTTTTTTCCTTTAGCTTTATCTTTTTTTTCTGCGTGAATAGAAGCCCGGGCCAGTCCACTCGGTTATTAGCGATGTTTTCACGCGATTGTGTAGGTGATGTCCCTTAGTGTAGAACTACTTCAATGAAGACTGCTGCTTATGATCTCCTGACTGAAGCAAAGACACTACATCTTCCTTAGATTTTAAGATATTGGAAATCTTTCATAGTGTTCCACACTACTGTACATTTCTCCATAAAACATCTTCAATAAAAGTACACATATTTCCTGCTTAAAACTATATAGTTCTACAGGTTTTGTTATAATATTTCTTCGTCCAGTCAAGATTCTGTATTATTTAGGCTATATTTGAAACCCTATATTTCGTGAACTGGTTCCAAAACTGCGGCCCATAGTGAAGAAAATCCAAGAAGGTAAGCTAAGATGGTATGGACGTGTTCAGAGAAGAGGGGAGAGTTGAAAATCTAGAAATCAAAGGATCAAGGAGAAGATTATGACCAAAACTGCGAAGCAAAGATAAGGTAGCAGGGGACCTACGGGAGAAAGGATTGCTCAGAGAAGAAGCACTGGACAGACATTTATGGAGCCGGCCGCGGTGGTCGAGGTGACTGAGGCGCTCCAGTCACGGTCAGCACGGCCACTACGGTCGGGGGTTCGAATCCCCCCTCGGGCATGGATATTTGTGCCGTCCTAGTTCGTAAGTAGTTCATAAGTAGTTTGTAAGTTTAGGGACTGATGACCCCGTAGTTAAGTCCCGTAAGCTTAACAAACATTTGAACATTTGATTTGAACATTTATGGAGAACAAGGATCCAGCAGGGCAACACCAACGTGAAGTGGGAAAAGGCTGAGATCATGATGATGATGATGACAATGTTCACATCTACACAGACAGATTACTTTGAAATTGCGCATGATTCTATGCAATACAGTGTGAGAAACCCCAGTAACTGACTCGTGTAAAACAACTGCTTAGGACACTCTAAAGGTGAGAAATAGTTAAATAAAAAGAATACAAATTTTATTTCTTTGTTTTAATAAGTGCAATGTAATGAAACACAAATGAACGTTATACTTCAGTACACGAATTTTCATATGAATTTATGGGATTGAGCAATATTACACGACATCTCTTATCATGGGTGGAGAGGGTCGAAAAACCACCAAAATCACCTCACGTAAGTAATGGTGCCGTCTTACCATGGTTGTTGGCATGTTTGTTGACGTAGTTGTTGACATTGTCAACTGAGGAGACAACGATATTTCGTATTTTATATATGTATAAAGGATTAAAACCTTGCATTGAAGATCGCAGAGCATTATTTTATTTTATTTTATTTTTTTATTTTCATCTTTTTTTTATTACATGACTAGTTTTGTCTTCGTTACATACAACTTCATATCATTAAAATAATGTGGGTGTCATGTCATTGATTTGACACACGTTTAAATAGTACTTTTACAGTATATCCAAAAAGTGTAGAAATAAAATACAATTTATAGTCTTACTGAGACGAAAATGAAATGACTGAAATGAGCCGCTGTGGAGTAGCCGAGCGGTCTAAAGCGTCTCGCTGCGGAGCGCGCGGTTGCTCGCCGTGGATGTTCGAGTCCTCCCTTGTGCATGCGTGTGTGTGTTGGTCCTTAGATTAGTTTACCTAGGTTTAAGTAGTTTGTAAGCTACGGACTGATGACCACGCAGTTTGGTCCGATAGATTTACAAACATTTGAACATTTTGTGGACTGAAATGTAAACAGAAGTGTATGTGAAGTCTAATGTACCAATTTATAAAATGTTTAACATCTTCTCTGATCACTGCGTTAAGCTGCCTGTGTACTTCTCTTTTCATTTAAAAAAAATGTACAAATGTTTACTAAGCTTAAGGGACTTAACTGTGGGGTCTTCAGTCCCTAAACTTACAAACTACTTGTGAACTACCTCGTTCTAAAGACGACACAAACATCCATGCCTGATTTGATCCCCCGACCGTAGCTGCCGTGCAGACTGTAACTGGCGAGCCGCAGACCGCTCGGGCACTGCGACCGGCGTTTTCATTTTTAGTCACTTGACTTTCTTCCAGGTAAGACGACAATCTCCATTTCATTTTTCCACTTGATGGGTGTGGATCAATTTGTTAACGATGGCACGGACAATATTTATATGATTCGAAGATGGCTGGATCGGTGACGAGACGAAGCTCTCTGTCTAATCGAATTATTTTTTTTTTTGCGATGTTGACCATGAGATAGCAAGCTTTTATATATATTAAAACGCGTATGACTTTAGACCGCAATGCTTTATTCATTATGAGCATATTACTCACACCGAGACTCTAATTTTGCCACATAAATTCCATCACATTTTTGCGAACAATATGTCCATTAAAGGCTGCGGATATTCTTGGAATGGCCCTGTTAGTGATGCAAAAAACATCCAACCCACCATGTAGCCACTACTATCTAGGACAGTGCGGCGCGGTGAAGTGATCGAGCGCTCTAAGGCGGCTTGCTGTGGAGCGCACGGTTGCTCGCCGTCGGAGGTTCAAGACTTCCCTCGGGCATAAGTGTGTCTGTTGACATTAGCTTAGGTTAGTTTAAGTAGTTTGCAAACGTAGGGACAAATAACCGCAATAGTTAAGTCCCTTGGATTTACAAATATTTTACCGTTCTTTAGCACAGTGCTTTGTTGATAACTTTGGTCGAAGACTTCGTGGCCTGTGCCACACTGAAACTTTACGTCAAGTGTTCCGAACAAAATCTGGACACTTCTGACCAAGCCACTGTTTTCTAGTTCTTTGTGGCCCAATGGATATGGCAGGAGCCGTGGTGGGGTGCTGCAGGCGATGTAGTACTATTTGCAATGACACCCTGCACGACACTGTAATAACGAATACCGTCGTTCTCACATTTAACGCTCCAATGACTCTACGAAACAGGCGCCTTTGACGGTTATTAAGTGCAGGCTGTCGTCCACTGCGGTCTGCATGGTGAAACGTATGGGGACCTCCATTACTTACGTGAGCCGATTTTGGCGTTTTACGACCGCCTGCACCCATGTTAAGATGTCATGAGAATTCTCGAAATCCCATAAATTCACGTGAGATTTACAAAATTCGTATTCTGGTGTAAATACATTAATTCGTGCATGATTACGTTGCACTTATTATAATAAAAACACACACAAATTGCTTACATTCTTCTTTATTTTAACTATGCAGTTCATACATGTTTTACACGTTTCAGTTACTGGGCTGTTGCGGTGTTTTCCAACCCGTGGGTCACGACCTCCAGAGGACCGCAAGGCGTTATTCAGGGGGTCGCCATCACGTGAGGATGTAGTCGCATCATAAAACAACCAGCACAGTCCACGTTCGAATACTATTATCAATACAAATCATAGTCCTAAGAAAAGAAAACTTATTTTTCACTATAATGACGTAGTGTTGTTCCTAGTTTATCGTAGTAAATACACCGTGTTAACAATGAAGAAACGAAAAGTTAAAAAGTTGTTTTCAGAGACCAATCGATAGTCAAATTAACAAGATGCAGTCAGTAATTATGGAGAAATTCGAAAAAGGTTTCCTTCTTTACAAATTGACCCTACAATAAGATGTGTAAAACACGTAGTGCAACATATATTCCTGGAAAATTAAAAAAGAGCACCATGAATTCGTCAACCTAGCAGAGCGAAACTTCATTGACACATTCTTGAGGATGTATACAACACGCGATCACTACGTGAGAACCATACGCACGTCAGTACAGTCACCAGAGCATGCACAACGTCGACGATAGTATCGTGTATATCCTCATTTTGCAGCAATGTAGGTTGCAACTTTCTCACGAAGACTACCGTAGAGGTGTCGAATGACGTATTACGGTATTGCCTGCAATGCAATTTCCATCTGATGCCTCAGTTGGACCAGATCTTGTACCGGTCGTGTAGACCGCGCCAAGGTGACGATTCATCCGGTCCCAGACATGCTCAGTGGGGGACAGATCTGGGGATAATGATGGGCATGGTAGTTGACGTACAACTAGAAGAGCACGCTGGGTTGTTCAAATGTTCAAATGTTTGTATAGCTTATGGGACTTAACTACGGGGTCATCAGTCCCTAAACTTACAAACTACTTATGAACTAGCTAAGACTAAGGACGGCACAAATATCCATGCCCGAGGGGGGATTCGAACCCCCGACCGTAGTGGCCGTGCAGACCGTGACTGAAGCGCCTCAGTCTCCTCGGCCACCGCGGCCGGCGCGCTGGGTTGTACGGGATACGTATGGACGTGCAAGTCCTGTTGGAACAGCATATCGCCCTGTTGGTGCATGAACGCTGCCAAGACGGGTTGAATGATGGTTTCAATGTGCCGTATACTGTTCACCAACAAGGTGATATGCTTTTTTAACAGGACAGTGCAGATCCACATGTATCCCGTACCACCCAACATGCTCTTCAAGGTGTACGTAACTATCCTGGCCAGCACGATCCCCAGATCTCTACCCCATTGAGCATGTTTGGGACCGAATGAAACGTGTTGGGCGGTCCGCATGAGCGGCACAAAATCCGGCCCAACTGAGGCACCAGGTGGAAATTGCACATTCGGAACCTCTACGATCGTTTCCAAAAAAGAATTAGAGCTCACATTGCTTCAAAAGGAGGCTATACACGGTACTAACGCCAACATTGAGGACACTTTGGTGACTGTACTCACGTGCGTACGGCTCTGTCTGTGTGATCTTGTGTTGTACAACCTCAAGAATGTGTCAATATAATTTCCCTCTGCTGGGTCGACGAATTCATGGTGTTCTTTTTCCATTTTCTAGGAGTGTATATTTTTTGTCTGAATTCATACAAAATTTGGATAATGCTGTCCATTTAAAAAAAGAAAGGAATTCATAATATAACGTATAATGCTGTACTTTTGTTCCCTACAGGAAAATCTTATAAACAGAAACGAATTAAATTTGTTGCTTTTGAAATGGCACAAAGTTATTTTGCGGTTCCGGGGGAGGGAGCGCAAGAAAATTATACTTCAAATGAAAAAAAAAAAAAAAAAAAAAAAAAAAAAAAAAAAAAAAAAAAAAAACTGCAGTATGGCATAGGACTATGAGCAATTCCGAAATAATGACTTGTATTTATAAATCTGCGTGTGTAAATATTATTCTTAAGATTAATAGTGAGCATGATTTTATACGTGGAAAACATCACGAAGAAATGACATAGCAGACAGATAACGCAGTTCCAAGTTGGAACCGGTTCTAGAAATGTAGGGTGTAAAATATAGTCTCAATAATACTAACCTTGACTAGGCGTAGAAAAAATATTTCTTAACAAAACATGCAGAGTTATATAATTTTAAGCAGCTACTCTGTATACTTTTATTCTAGATCTCTTAGGGATAAATGTATAGAATCTGTGGAACGGTGAGAAAGATTTATTTCAAATATCTTAAAACCTAAGGAAGGAGTAGTGAATGTGCCTCATTCAGGAGATCATTCATAAGCAGCAGTCTTCCTTTGAAGTGGTGCTCCACTAAGCGACATTCCATACAAACGCGCGTGAAAAGATTGTTCATGCAGCCGTAACAGGGCGGACTCTTCCGGGCTTCTATTCACGTAGCGTGAGAGAGTCGGCCGGATAGCCAGCACTGATTGTTCCGTGTGTGTTGCGTTCAAATTCCGACAAAAAAACAAGCGTCTAAAAACAGGTCGTCTATTCTTAAGGAAACCATCGAGGGGCTACTGTGTTACTATGACATGTTTTCATAACCGCGATAAATGTTATTATGAAAGATTGAGCCATATTTTAGACGTGAAACATAGTTTACTTAATTTCTCTCGTAGTTTTAACCTCTTGTGGGGAAAAATGACGTGGGATTTGCCGGACCAACTCCCTTTTTCCCCACGTGATATTAGCTGAGATTCTGGTCGACCTCCTCCTCGTTCCCTATGAACATCTCAAGTAATTAAGCGACGCTTCTTAATGCCTGAAAATAGTTAATATCGCACATTCTCGATGTTGGAAATCTCTGAATGATAGCTTCCCTAAAATTACTAAATCGGAATGTCCAGTGCGTCTGCTCCGACTACCATGTCGCTTTCAGCGTCTGTGAATTACCTTCATGAAGCCGCAAAATGTTCAAATGTTTGTAAATCTTATGGGACTTAACTACGGGGTCATCATTCCCTAAACTTAAAAACTACTTATGAACTACTTACGAACTAGGACGGCACAAATATCCATGCCCGAGGGGGGATTCGAACCCCCGACCGTAGTGGCCGTGCAGACCGTGACTGAAGCGCCTCAGTCCCCTCGGCCACCGCGGCCGGCCATGAAGCCGCAATAACTTCGGAAGTCAGGAATCACTGAAGTACAAAAGAGTGCTCTGCCCAAGTCACTCCATTTTATATCTTGCGTACGTTATGCTATTGCTACCTGTAAGCGTGCATATCGGTATCTCATGAAAATTGTCACGTTAGTGAATAAATAAAAATTAATGTTTGTTTGTCTTTTCGTTCGCATTTTCTGCACGGTAAAACCGTACCTTCGATTGCGATATAACTATGTCAACTCATTGCTTGCACTCGCGCGACGGTTATAGGCATACTAAAATTAACTTCGTATGGTGCATGGCGGAGGGTGCTTTACAGTTAGTTAATTGGTTTCTTATGCCTTCATGCTGAAGGTGATTGACAGATTTGCTTGAAATTTGGAATGGTCACCGCTTATACCCTGAATAAACACATGGAATACCTTTCGTAAGTCACCGTACGGTGATTGGCGGAGGATACGTTGCAATAAACATCCAAATTTTTTTACAAGTAATTCACCGAAAACTGAGTAAAATAATTGTCTATTTCCACCACCTGGTGTCAGCCATAGGCCATTATCAACAGATAAAACTGTCTGCAGAGTTTAACACTTGATAATAGACTAAGGCCAAAACCAGGTCGTGGAAATGATAATTATTTCAGTCAAATGGCGGTGAATTTCTTTAAAAAGTTTTACACGTCTGATGCCGAAGATACATACAAAATCATAAATATCCAAATTGTTTTACTGGTCACCCTGAAACATAGCACATAAATGTATATTTTCATGAAGGAGATTTCTATAATCTGCAAGCGGGTGAGTTTAGCATGGTGGAGGATCCCTTGCGACTTTTATACCGTTTGACCAGTCACCATGAAACTTGGCGCATGTATGTATGTTTTCATATTTAGAAGAGAGAGGAGTAGGTAGAGGAGGAGACGGACAGAGAGAGGAGAGAGGAGGAGAATGAGAGAGAGGAAGATGGTGACAACAGGTGAAAGGTGATGAATAAAGGAAGGGGGACGAGGAGATGACAAGAGATAGAGGGGAGTTGAGGAGATGAACAAAGGGGAGGAGATGGATAGAGAGAGAAGGAAAGAGAAGGTGCACGGAGAGAGAAAAGGGAATATGGACAAACCAAACACTAGAATAAATAAGTAGTAGTCTTGCGACGCCAGGTTTTCAGCTAGTTGTCTAATTTTGCAGAACACCCTCTTTAACAGCAAAGGGAAGCACTGCTTTTGACATGGTTCACATGCTCTTGGCTACATCAAGTATATGACTAACAAGGAAACTACTTGGGCTCGAACAAACGTATCTGTATGAACATTTGGATACAGGACCATTACGTATTCCTCACTGTGCTGCTAGGTGTCGTTTTTCTGCAAAAATCTGCAGTCATGCTCTAGATAGTACTGCAGATGTAATTGTAGACGCCATACGTAATAAAGAATTCTTAACTATAAATGTAACTGAGGAACGTCAATAAAATGCTCTGAGCAATATGAATAACTGCGAAACGCATAGTGAAGAAATGCAACTTGATCGCATAGTATATTTGCACATTTTATAATATAAGTTATGAATGCCATGTTGTTCATCATTATCATCCGTATCATCATCATTAGTGTTACAATAATGTTTCTAACTTATGCTCATATTTCTGCACTATAATAGATTCCAGTAAACCCGCCGACGGCGGTGGCCGAGGAGACTGAGGCGCTTCAGTCACGGTCTGCACGGCCACTAAGGTCGGGGGTTCGAATCCCCCCTCGGGCATAGATATTTGTGCCGTCCTAGTTCGTAAGTAGTTCATAAGTAGTTTGTAAATCTAGGGACTGATGACCCCGTAGTTAAGTCCCATAAGATTTACAAACATTTGAACATTTTTGAACCAGTAAACCCAGTAAACATGTGTATGATTCATCTTCATCTTCTACACCGGTCGCCAAAGACCTCAGCAGTTGTGCGCCCTAGAAACTAAAAAAAAAAAAAAAAAAAAAAAAAAAAAAAAAAAAAAAAAAAAAAGCAATCGCAATATTCTTAGCTGGATTGATTACGAACTGCCGACACATCTGACGCTTTGCTACGTAAATAACGTCAGTAAACGCAACTCGCAACTTCAGAGGCGCACTGCACCGTCTCTACTGGTCCCAACTGGCATAAGATCAGGTCAGTGTGCAATGAGGCAAGGCACACGCAGGGGCCTCTAACGGACGACTGCACAGTTTTGCAGATACGGGGGTATATCCAGTGCAATAAGGGGCCTTTACACTATCGCTCACACGAGTTTGGTGTTTTTGTGTTTGTTCGCGCCCGAGTACTTTCCTTGTAAGTTCTGTTGCGTTTGACACGTTCCATATCATTACGAAATGTCGTATATATGATCTATGGAACAAGTATTAATCTAATCTAACAGCTAGGTCCGCCACTCTTGTTTCACTCGTTCCAATACGTAAGCATTTTACAATAATAAGTATAGGTGCTTCGCTGTTATTGTACGAATAATACAAGAGAACCAATGACCTGCGCAGTCTGAACATGAAAGGTCAATGTTGCATAAGCATCCTCCCTTTCAGGTACGTTGTCACATCTTAAAAATAGCGACGTTAATAACTTCCCGACATTCAAACTGTGGCCTCTGCTATTTCTGGCCACTGTCTCTGTTTCTGTTTCGCCTTTGCTGAAACTTCCGTCGTTTGATTCTCCGTCTCCCCTCTGCGCTGTTTATGTGTAGCGTCGGCGCTGCAGTATCTTTTCCTTTTGTACCCGCCATTAATTTCTGCCCTCTTTATCTTTTCCCTGCCTCCAGAGGCCGGCGGACTTCGGAGTTCGTTGTCCGCGCTCGTATTTCGCTGTTGTGCCTGGCATCGCTATTTGATCTCCTGGCAGTGCCAGCTGCTTTCGGCTGCCGTGCACATCATTACAATCTCCGACTTTTCTTCGTCGTCCTGTTGAGAGTTGACTCAGCTGTGTCGGAATCCTCATTATATTGACGTCGTGTTCTAGTAAACAGAGGAGTCAGGTTGAATTGCCATTAGTTTCACCTAACCTTGACATCTTTTTTTATACAGACGTAAAATCAACAGTTCACGGAAGTAATTAGCTGCCTACAATGTAAAATATCCGTCTTATTTTATAACCGTCAGAATACAGAAACATAGGTAACAGTGTAATTCCCAGAACCAAATAATGAGTTTACATGAAAAGAGGCATGATCAAGTTCATTCTATATCCTGTACGACTGTTTTATGGTGTTCCATTTCAAAAGACACATTATAACCTACCGAAATGAAATTTACTTAATAATTTCACCCAGTTCAGCTGTTACTTATGAAGGACAATATTATGGAAGCATTAACATCTGTTGCAATACACGTCTATTCACTTACAGTTTCTGTGATACGTATTTCGAAATAATTGACATTAAAGATCGTTCCTTACCGTCTTATAAATAATTGTTCCTCCTAATTTTCATTAGAGACACTTGCCTTTTGTTGCAACAAAATACAACCGTACATTTGAGGGCAAACCCTAAACTTCCTTGAAATTTATTTAATTTTGATCCCAACTACTTGAACGTCTTCTTGGCACATCTAATCTAATAGAGGCACAAAAACCGCATCAGAGTGAACCAATTTCACTGTCAGGCTTGACAGGAAAAAATTCATAAGAAAGAAAAATTCAAAAATATGTAAAAATTCTGAAAAAAACTACCTCAAGACTAATCCACGGTTCAAAAAATTCATAATACTTTTTTTTAGTTAGAGTTTTTTATTTATTTATTTTTTCATCATGACACTGCATAAGTATTGAGGACAAATATCGGATCATTTACATATGGAAGTTGTAAAATTCATAATGCATTCTCGATCAAAAGTGGCGATATTTATGACATATCTGACAGATTACCGTTCTATTTGACACTTATATATTTCATTCATGGGGAAGGTTTTATTAGCAAAATATTCCTTTAAGATTGTCTTCGACATTGTGTCACAGATCACCCTGAAAGTCGCCAGATATTTCTAATTTATCAAATGCGAGGAGAAACTATACTCAGTGAGAGAGAAGAATGATGCTAAGGATATAACGTCCAGTCGACAGCGTTGTCATTAAGACGGAGCTTATGCTTGGATTTTTAGGGAAGAATATGGGAGGAAATCGGCCGTGTCTTTTGAAAGGAACCATGCCGTCATTTGACTAGAGTTATTTAGGGAAATCACTTAAAATCTAAATCAATATGACCAGAGGTTGATTTGAACCATCGTGCTCCCGAATGCGAGTCCAGTGTCTTACCACTGCGCCACCTCGCTCGGTTGGAAAGACACAGAGAGGTTGGAGGAGACAGACAGCGGGGAAGGGGACGAATTTGGCAGAGCAAGGAGGACGAATTTGACACAGCAAGAAGGGGTGAGGAGTTGTTTTGCCACGAGAGAACACTGGCAAGGAGAGGGTGGAGGATGTGGAAGAGATTGAGAGAAAACCGGAGCGATGAATAGGCGAGAGAAAGAGTGGAGGAGACGCACAAAAATGAATTAGGAAACAAATTGTTGGGGGGGGGGGGGGGGGCAGGAAGGTGGAGTAGAAAATGAACAGGGAGAGGAGACGTTGCAATAACAATCGCGTCTCAACTGGCAACTCACTTGGTCATCGCAGCCGAAGTCCCTCACAGACCAGAAGCCAGTCATATACCACTGATGACCTCCAGGGGTGGTTCCCACACAAAAAAGTGCTACGTCAAGATCCGGAGTTCGGGAGCGCATCAGCGGGCAGGCAGCCGAGAGATCGTCAATAACAGGTGGTAGTCGTGGCTCCTCTGGAATCTAACACATTGTTATTTCCTTTGGATAGAATCATTAGGATTACATCCCGACTGAAAGATTTAACCCTCCTGGATCTCTTAATTGTACATTTACTAGCTAAAAGCCATGCGTCGGCCGGCTACTTATTTATTTCTAGTCTTAATGTAGTCCATCTCTCCTTTCCTTCCTCTCTCCTCTTTTGTCCATCTCCCCTCTCTTTGTTAATCTCCATCTACCATTCTACCCACATTCCGCTTATTGTCGCAAATCTAGATATGAATCACTTTGTGATTACTGTCAACCCTTAAAACATAGTTTACAACATGCGAAAAATTAAAAGCCTTGTGTTGAAGACTACGTTCATACTGAGCTCAGTGTGAACGTAATCTTGAAAAAAACTTTTACATGTTTCAAATTACATATTAAGCATTCACTGTGTTATTGAAATCTCGATCTGCGACAATAAATAAATATTTGCGACTCACTGCTTTCATCATCGACACATTATAACATTCACTGAACACGTGAATTTAACATTGATTTAAACTTTAGTGGTGTAATAATGCCTATGATCTGCGTCAAAGAGAGCAAGCAACCCGATTAACGCTACTGTATCGCAAAAATACGAACAAACATAAAAAACATCCCTTTTCATACATATAGATTATCACACGACGTAGTCCACTGTAAGTGGCTTGTGGATTTTCAGTCAACTGTTTCGGTCAGTACTCGAACCTGCTTGAAACCCTCATATGTAGTTCGAGGTTCTAACTGCGACTGGTTTCGGTAGAGACAACCGCTCGGAATGAAAACATGTTTCAGCACACTAGTCTTTGCAACAACAGATTTTCCACGACCCCCATCGGCTCACAGTGTTGACCCCTCCCCCCACGGGGGATCACGGTTCTTTCGTGAGTAAGTGCGTGGCGAGCACAGAGCCCCGAGCTATTGTAGTCTTCGTTTCTTCTTTACTTCCCCTCCCTTCCTTATCCTCACTCCTTCCTCTCCCCACCGTGCGACTCACAAGCTTAGCTGTTTAGTCCCCACGTCCCAACCAAACAATCCAATCCAACCCTCACAGTGTTGCAACCCCATACACCTAGTGTCTTCTGACGTAACTTCAATATCCTGACAGGGGCCGACTCAATTACCCCATCGACCGAGTCGCCCTCTACTTCTTCGAATGAAATCTTACAACAAATATTACTCGGACCCAAAATTTGTTTGAGGAGTAAAAAGCTTTACTATATTACCCTGTTATTTAACTGTCATGTTAACTTCTCAATTTCCTCTCGCAGCGATAAGATATTTGCTTTGCCTATACATTATCCAAATTCACTTGGTATCCTGAGGATACCGATTGCGGGCTCGGTTCCTCTAAGGAGACGCTTGTCAGCTGCTGGTCCAGCTGATCTCTACGACTTTACGACAGTAACTCGGGTATCAGATCCTTGATTGTCGTGAGTGCACTCGTGCTCCTCCGATAATCCCATTGCCCCACTATCAGCTTGTCAGATAATTGTCTGAATAGAACCGCGACTCTTTATGGGCCGGATCTCAAACAGCCCCCTCCACTCTTTTTGGCCCACTTTAGGTTACGGTAGTAACACTAAAAGTGGCCCTCTGCGATCGTCTTTTGACAGCTCGAAAGTTAAATGCAAATAAAGGCTTAACTATTCATTTGACACGAAAATTGAATAACCTAATTTGTACAGGAGAAAATGCTCTACAACTTTGCTCCCTTGTGTTTTTTTCATATCTCGTAGCGTTTCAAAGATATTTGCAAAACTAACGGCGATTTTTGGATATATGTCTGTCTGTCCGTCCGTCTGTCTGTCCGTAACCTATTCCCTGTTTTTAAGACGAACCGTTCAACCGGTCAGCACCAAATTTTAAAGACATGATTGTAGGCCTCCAGAGACCAGAACCTCCCCATTTCAAATTTTTCGGTCAAAAATTACGGTAGTAATATCAAAAAAAGCAGTTTGTAATATAATTGTAATTGCAAACGATCCGTTCATCTGACACAAAAATTGAATAACCTGATTCGAAGAGGACAAAGTTCTCTACAACGTAGCTCCCTTATGTTTTCTTCATATCTCGTATCGTTTGAGACATATTTACAAAAATAACGGAGATGTGACAATCTCCATTGAATTAACGAAAACTAGCAGTTCGGAGATGTCACGTGACATTCCTCGGGTATTTGATGATTTTCTTATTTTAACTTACGCGTTGTCATTTCAAAGAAACGGCACAGTGAGACATTAACAAAAACGCATCGTCCTTCGTACGATAAATGATAATCTAATGTGAACAAATGCCATGTTAACGTCAGTTAACAACGGCCATCAATAGTATGAGATTAAAGAATCCTTGTTTTGATTTATTGTCGTAGCGTAGTGGGCAAGGTGCTGGACTGTGAAGCGAAACGTCGGTGGTTCGAAACCCATCACTACCTAATTTTTTTCCTAAAGGCCTTTAATTTATATTTAATATTGTTTAGATTATTATTTTGGTTGAAAAAGGGGTGAAAAAAACTTATAAAACTACAAATCTAAAGTGGGCCGTAAAACACGTCAGTGCGATTTTTTTTTTTTTTTTTTTTTTTTTTTTTTTTTTTTGTTCCGTCGTTATCTTAATACTCATGGCGTTCAGTATTTATTCTTGTGGTTACTGATGAATCTGACGACTCAAGTAGTAATTGGTGCATTAGTTGCAGTATTACTTCTGTCACGCAGTAACAGTTAGATGTTAGCTGACCTATGATAAACTGATTGACAAAAAAAATGTTCAAATGTTTCTTAAGCTTATGGGACTTAACTGCGGAGTCATCAGTCCTTAAACTTACAAACTACTTATGAACTAGCTTATACTAAAGACAACACAAACATCCACGCCCGAGGGAGGGTTCGAACCACCGACGCGGGAGGCCGCGCGATCCGCAACGTGGCGCTCCAGACCTCTCGGAAACTGATTGGCGTAAACGGTGCATGTGAAAGCTATGTACTGTACCTCACACTTAGCATTAACCAAAAAAAAACGATCACAATTTACAGTGGGAAGGGTTTGAAGCAACGCATGATACAGAACTTTAAAGTGTAAAGTAAATGCGTGCTTTTTATTCGAACGCAGATATTGTGTATTCGATCTAGTAATTTAAAAGAACTGAGTTTAGAAGTATAAACATTACAGTTCCTGACTGAAATATATGTCTTAAGGACACTGTAAGGAAAGTTTCATTTAGCTGCATATATGTTTATTAGTTGCCAACCACCGAGCCGCAGTGGATACACCGATTCTCCGTTATATCAACGTAGATGAGCACTGTCGCACATGGATAGTACTTGGCTGGGTAACCGTCCGTTTTCCTAGCGCTGTTGCACTCAACCCTTGTGAGGCTAATAGTGGAGCTACATGATGGAGAAAAAGCGCCTGCGGTCTTGCAAACTGACTCAACGACAGGGGGTACGGGGCGATGACAACTTCCCCCTTACATACCACATCCCCTGACGCCTTCGTGCGGAGGATGGTTTGGTGGCCGTTCGGTACCAGTTGCGCTCTCGAGGCCTGTGTGCGACGCATTAAGGTATGTTTATTTGTTATAGCCTGGCTATTTGTTATAGCGTGGCTATTAATTTTTGAGATTAACAAATTTACAGAAGGAAGAGGTTTGAAGTTAGAAGCTATGAAAGATCCCAATCAGTAAATTACGGGGGAAAAATTTTGGAAAAATTATTACATGCATTTAAATGAAATGGCAAGCTAATTAAGAGAGGAGTGTTTTGCAGGCAGAACATTACAAAAAGAATCGACGAGCGGTTACCTTTAACAAGAGATCCATCGGTGGTTGAAATTTGGCTGTAAATGAAATTTTAATAATATGATAACCACTCGCCGAACAGTGGATGGCAGTTCGTCAATATCAAACTACGACTCGTGTAGCAAACCGTAAAGTAAGATAAGTGACATGACATAAATAGGATAGGAATATTACGTAATTCAAACACATCGGACTTCTAAAAATTTACAAGAAAATCGACTGCAGATTCTATTGCCGGTAAATGATAATATTATGGAATAAATTTTGAAACAAGAGTGGTGAGAAATATCAACACTCAATATAAACAAAAAAAATCTGTGCCATCCATTGTTGCAGTGATTCAACAAGGCTGAAAAAGACGTTATGGAAGGAAGGAGGATAGGGCAAAATTATTAATAAATATTCATAAGTGCGAATTTAAGTGAGAGGTGGGGTTTATTTATTAATTTAAGATACGCGCACAGCACATATATTTACCTGAATGTACATAACAGCGGCCACAAAAAAATAATAAAGTACAGCTCCCGTCTGCAAGATGCTATCGCTACGAAGTACAAAGCAAGAGTACCTTATGTCTTAAAAAATTGAATGTGATGTTCTTAAAGTATTACTCTGGTATTCAGAGATAATTATTTTTACGTGCCGAAATAATATAAAAATACAAAATGTTCTCTGATAATATCGGGGAAAGGAAACCGTGTCATTGTACACTACAGCTGTCTTCGCAGATTGCAATTATCGAGTGCGTGTAGACGTGCATATATAACATATAGTTTCGCTGTCTCTGGTATATTTGATGAATTTTTAATTGTGCTTTTATTTATTTGCTGATATGATTTGCGTGATGAAGTATCAAAGTATTTTGCTCTTGTTTGTCATGCTGCATAAAAGCATACCACTGTCACTGGCACTTTCGTCAAAATTTTTGTTTTTGATCATGAATAGTTCTCATACTTTTTACTATAAAGAGTATTAGCAATTATGTTTACAGTAATATTTAATTTATTACAGCGTTTTACTCGGTCTTATAACTTGAATAGTACATTACTGTACACTGCACTATACTTCACTGGCACTACATACAAACGTTATTCCGCTACAAAAAGAGCCATCAACTCGCCATTCCGTATATTTTGTTTCGATATACCCTGATGATTATCTCTTTGTTTGTTATGTGATAAATGGAATGTCTGTTAGCTCTCAGTGTGTGTTTTTATATTATTCAACTGGCGGATGAGAATTTCTGAAACTATGTATTTCGTGTGTGTGTGTGTGTGTGTGTGTGTGTGTGTGTGTGTGTGTGTGTGTGTGTGCGTTTTGTATTATTTTATTTATGTGATTTTTGTGAAAACAGATATGTTGCTCAGTTGTTATCTTCTGTTATTTCACTCGACTTTGAGAGAATTGTTTATCTTCTGTTTTTTCTTCCAGTAACCTCTATGTATGTGTTATATTCTCACAGGGCCACGTGTGTTTATACATATACGTTTGAACTTTATTTACAAGGAATCTTCAGTGGCAGTTTTCCTAGATGTTGTTCTATATGTATGGTGAGCCGACGTAGGGTGCTTCTCTTTCTTCCTTTATCTCAATGGGATTTTTCTTTCCAACACTAATCATATGCCATTTTGATTATACTGTCCTTTTGGTTTTGAAACAGAAAAAAAAATTCTAAACAAAAACATCACACTAACGAAACAGCATGTGCTGGTTCTTTATATATGGCGTCCATTGCTTTTTTAGTCTGACTAATACACCTTACATCACATTTGTTGCATTTCAGTTGGTATATTCCTGATTCTTTTTGAAATTGTTGGATATTCTATGTGTGTATTTGCGATTATGTCATTGTATGCCATCTACAGTTTTATTTTTTGTCCTTTTCTGTGTGTTTGTTGGGGTGGTATTCTGCTTTTGTGATGGTGGTATTGGTGTCTTTATTTGTTTCTTAATTTTCTTGTCCATTGTTCTTACAAAGTTTTCTTTGTATCCATTGTTTGTGGCTGTTTGTACTATGGTATTCATTTCTTTCTGGTAGTTATGTGTCTTGTGGGATGGCGTTTAATCTGTGGAGAATTATCTGAGTTCTGCATGGTTCTATCTAGGTGATTAGGTGTGTGGTGTGTAACTGTCAGGAGCAGAATTTATGTCAGTATATAACTGTTCTATTTTACAGCATGGTTCATCATGAGGCACAATATGTCATCCATATATCTAATGCAGTATCGGATTTTGCATTTGTTTGCGACTATTTTGTTATGACCTGCTCTTATGGTTTATAAAGATGTTTCGTCTTATACCTGATATTTGGGAACCGATTGGTAATCATTCACCTTGTAAATAAAATTCATTCTTTAACAGGAAGTTGTTGAGTGCTGTTATTAATTCTAGAAGTATTTTTATTTTTGTGGTGTATTTATTTGGAAGGGTGCTGCGGGACTGTAGGTTACTTTGTATAATATTTATTGTTTCAGCAACTGAGATATTAGTATACATAGTTTCCACATAATTGAGAGGAGGGTACCGGAGTCCAGGATCTGTTAATTTTTTATATGCTGAATTAACTGCGTCGTGATTCTTATGGTTGTATCACTTTCTAATTTGTAGTTTTCTGTTACTATTTTTAACGTGTGTCTATCAAGTGAGTATGTGGGAGCATTTCTGTATTTCACAATAACTCTGACAGGGATATCTTTCTCATTATCTTTGGCTGACTTTGGGGTGCGACATTACAGATAGAGGCGAAAGTTGATTGTTTCCATGTGAAAGGCGGGTTTTGTCAGACTGTTGGTTCCCCAGCTGGCCAGCTAACAGTTTGGAATTAGTGAATGGAATATAGGTAGTTAAAAGTTTCCTAATCTGCTCGGAAACCGGAAACGGCGCTCTTGGCTCTCCCAGATTGTAACTGAAATACAATATAGCCACCACCTTATTCTGAAAGTCCATATAAAACCAGGGAATGATCATATGGCAAATATAATTATGTGAATGGATCTAGGAGACTTGTGAGAATCAAATGCCATAATTACAACTTAAATATCCCTTAGAGATACAAAGCCGACAAATTTCAATACAACGATAATAATATTATAAGAGTTATATTTAAAATTATTGATACGTAGTGTTTATTAGTAACCGTTTAAGAAGCAAATGGGCGGCATTGCACCACGCTACCTATCTTAAAAGACGCACCATGTTTTTTCCGTATTCATTCAATAAACTTTGTTTTACTCTCATCTTCTGCTTTTCGTTGAGGTAAAATATAGATTCCACCAGAGAAAAAAAAAAAAAAAAAAAAAACATGAACCCAGCTAAACGCATTAAATTTATATGTGTATTTTATTATATTTAATATTATTCTTAGCAACGTTAGTTTTATGTTGTAAACTGCCATTTAAATATTTCATGGCCGATAAAAATAGATATGCAGCAGATAATTTATATATAAACAATTATATGTATTTGTGGACAAGAACTGAATATATTTGCATAAAGAGCCATGATAAATTAAATATTAATTGTGTAACTATATTTCGACAGCGGCAGTATATTTGAAAAGTGGGACTCCACACTTAATTGCTACCTGAGCAAAGAGCTTCAGTCTCAACCGATTTTCGTGTTGTTAAATATGTATTGGTTTGTTAAAATTAAACAAAATATGTGGGGAGGCGGTCAAAGCAATTAATTCTGTCATATTTAAATGTATAATGTTTTGGTAGGGAAATTGTATTTTAAAGATGAGTCGTGTATAGGCGGAAGAATGCAATTATGGTTGCAGGTAGAGCACGCTTTCCAACGCGTGGGAAAGCCTCGTAACTTGGAAGTGGTGGTGAAAGGTTGTGACGCTGGGCGGTCTGAAGCCGTATTATAAGTTTGTGATTTGAAGATATAGGCATGTGCCGACATTAGATAATTTACGGGACTGTTACTGCAGAACTTAGTCTCTGGTGAAAAGTGATAATCTGTGCACGGTAGTAGGGCTGTGGCTCTGTGATAATTCAGCAATAGTGTATTCCTGCGATGACAAACTGTGTTTTATAACAAATACTGTAATTAATCGTGGATTAATTTGGAACTGCAATGTAGGATGGTCATCACTAATTTACGAGTTTTAATTTGGAACTTTTACTCTCGAGTGCGTGTGACACTTACAGTGCCTCTCATGAACAATAGTTGGGTAAATATTCAGTTATTTACCGATGTATAAAGTAGGACCACCTCCGGATTTTCCTGTCGAAAAAGAGTAATGAACTCCACTTATAAAGAATTACTTCGTGAGTGAATCACTTCTCTTAGAATCCATTTTGTTGGATATTCAGAGGTTTAATTTATGTTTGTTTAAATATATCTTCGCGTCATCATATGCAGACTGGTGCAGATGCAGAATGATCTTGTTTAAAAAGATTGGGTAGCTGTTTAGGGCATAGAAGCTGACATACATAATTCACCCCTATTAACAGAGACAACGAGCCATAAACCTTTTACTACCCTGAGTTATGTATTGCCCAATTCTTATTGGAGAGAACCGATAGGAAGTTCGCAGGAGGAAAGTTGCACCGGGATTTGTCTGTATTGTTTTTCTTATCTCATTGTCTTCAAGTTTGTATTCTATGCTTTTAGTCTGTTTTTTAACTTCATCTGGAATCGGTTTTTTGGATCTGCTTTTCGTTTTGTAATTTTATTTTTCTGTGGTGACCTCTTATGTCTTACTCACGTATTGGTCTTTGTCCAATGTTCTTTACTAAGTGGAATTTGTGTTGCGTTGGTTTCCTGTATTTTGTTTCGTACGTGTTGTTATGGTTTCGATTTCATTACTTATAAGCTCTCTTGAAAGTGATTTGTTGGTTTTTGGGTTTGTGATGTAAGATGCAGTGGTGAGACTAAAAGAATATTAAGAACATTTGACAACACATATAAAGGATATGCACGAGCCTGGAAGTTTGAAACAAGTCACTCAACCTTTCAGAGCACTTACACCAAAACAAACATAAAATCACTATCAGAGACATGGGCATGGAAATCATAAGAATAAACAACAACAAGAAGAGACACTTCCTCACCCTTCAACAACAGTACGATATCCAGAAACAATAACAGAAAGGAAACATCCCATAAATGACCAAACCCATCTCCCCCCCCCCCCCCCCCCCCGCCCAAACCACATTCCAATTAAACCTGCAGTTACATATCTAAAAACATTTCAGATAGCCTGTTCTGTGATATTAAAAATCACTCACTCAGACACACACACACACACACACACACACACACACACACACACACATACAAATACCTTGATTTAAATTCTGGGTATATAAATACAAGAAAAGTATGACAGCCCGCACAGACCACACGAAAAACAAATGAACAGACAAAACAAACATTGCGACACTGTGGCGAAGTGATAAACAGTACGAATGCATTCCACTGCAAACGGATGATATGCAAACTGAGCGAAGTTTCAAATAAGTGAAGTGAAATGATAGCAAATGAAACGGAAGAAACGACACAAAAACAAGCGAAAAGTGCCTTACACAGCCTAAAGCACAGGCCAAGAACCAACCAACTCCAGATAATAATACGGAGAATCAGCAGTGAGATGTGACGAAGAGACAACAACACTGTGAGTATACTGAATATCAATTTAAAAACATATTTTTGTACAAAGGAAACGAATTCCCTGTACGAGTCCGCGATCTTCATGTTTTCAAGTAAGAATAAAAACCGCGTAGATGTCTATAATTATATTTGTTGATTACGACTTTTCTACATCTGCCATCATCAGATCTAAAGCCCTCTGAACTTGCAAAGTAAAATTCAATGTCAATGATAAAATATCTACCTAGTAGGTACATCAGTTGTTAAAGTTCAGAGGTTTTTAGATCTGATGACCGCAGATGCCGAAGCGTCGTAATCAATAAACATAATTTTAACGATCTAGACAGGTTTTATTCTTACTAAAAACTCATAAGTCTAAAGTGCACAAAGGTTTTCTTTATTTTATTTTCCTTTTTTTAATTTTTTTTAACTGCTTTCAATCTATATATACAAAACAAATTAGACAAACTATTCTATCATTTATAGAACACAGAGGATGCTTTTAAAATAAAAAGCGAAACGCGTCTGGTGTAAAATAAATGTTTTAATTGCAATCAGCACAAGAGATATTCCATCTTATAGTCAATTTTAACAACTGAATGCATAAGGTGGCCACACAACAAAAGATAGTAAAATCCGCGAAGCTCTCTGGGAAGGCCTATGAATACACAGATCAATACTTTCGTGGTATTAAATGTAAGCGCAGTCTTCCGTGGCCGTTATGACGATCAATATTTTTTTCTTGGTGTGATACCGCATTGCCATTCTTTCATAATCTGCCCGATGTTTCTGCCACTGTTGCAAGGGCTTTCTTTTGAGTATTTGTCTAACTGCTTAATGAGTGAAGGCTTAGTTCTTGGCGGATGTTGGGCATTCTTTATTGGTCAAAATTATTAAAAATTTTCGGGCTATTATGCCATGGTCTAGTGGTCCAGTCAATGAGGTGCTGCAACAGCTGAAACTCCTCTTTCCACCTCACATTGCAGATCTATTCCAATATTGTCTCACGACTACTTATTTCAAATGGAACGATGATTTCTATGAACAGACAGATGGTGTAGCTATGGGGAGCCCTTTAAGCCCGGTTATAGCAAATTTATGTATGAAAAAATTCGAGGAACAGGCATTGAAAACAGCAAACAAAAAACCTGCTATTTGGTTTCGCTATGTAGACAATAAATTTGTTGTGTGAAGGCATGGTAGGAAATAGATCGTTGTCTTAAACACCTCAACGGGATTAATTCTATAATCCAGTTTACCATAGAGGAGGAGGCAGACGGAAAACTGAATTTCCTTGACGTGTCAGTTTTCAAAAAGGGGAATGGCAGATTGGGCCATACAGTTTATCGGAAGCCCACACACACAGACCGTAATCTGCACCGGGATTCAAACTACCACCCACAGCAAAAGCAGGGCATTATAAAGACATTGGTGGACAGAGCAAGGAACATCTGCGAACCGGAATTACTCGACGCGGAATTGAAACACCTGAGTAATGCTTTACTTAAGACTGGCTATTCGTCTACAAAGCAGAGCTTTGAGACCGACACGTAGAGTAGAAAACGATGAAATCTAAAGTCTTCGTACCTTTTATTAAAGACGTCACCAACCGCAACGGTAAAATTTTGACGAAACGGAATGTTGCCGTTATTTACAAACCTACTCGGAAGATACAGGATCACCTGAAATGGGCAAAGGATGCTCGCAAACCGCTGGAAAAAGCCGGAATTTATAGGATTCCGTGTAGCTGTGGAAACGTATACGTGGGTACCACGAAAAGAACAGTCAAAAAACGACTAGATGTGCACGAGGGGAACTGTAGAAGGGGAGAGATTGACAGATCAGCTGTTGCTAAACATGTTTTTCAACTAGGGGACCACCTTATTCAATTTGATGAGACTCTGTTTTAGCAACCACAAATGGATACCACGAAAGACTGTACGGAGAGGTTATAGAAATTGTAAAGCACCCCAATAATTTCAATAGTTTGGAGGAGGGTGTGAAACTAAATGAAATCTAGATTCCTGTTTTGAAGAAGAAATGCAGCATTCTTCCACCATGGGATGATATAAACGGACGGCGGCAATCAGCAACGACGAGTTGCGTGCGCATGTCAAACATCTGACGTCACACCTCTACGCGTGAGCCCTCCTAAACGGAGTTTGTCTTCAGTCAGTAGCGAGCCAGGGTGTGTATCGGACATTGGAAGTGCTGCGATCCCCCTTGAGAATGTCCTCTGCAGTCGGGGACGAAACGTTGGGTTTCGACAATAAATCCACTAGACCACGGCGTAATAGCCCGGAAATATTTAATAATATTGATCATTCCGGCCGTGAAAGTTTACATTTTACAATTCTTTATTGGTATTTGCATTACTGGAAATGGGCTTCGTCAATTTGTGTCAATATGGAGTACTTTTCTTGTCATTGCTGGTTTCCATATTGCGTTTCATTGGTGGGTATGGACGCCGTCGATTGGCGTTTGCATAGTTCCTTACCATTAGATGGAGTAAGTGAGTGGTGACGGGGGGACTATTGTAGTGTGCAGCTGTTTGTAAGTCGCCTGGTGCGGGCAGCGGTGAGCCGCCCATCCGTGTACTGTACTGAAGGTGCAACCGCACATGTCTCCCGTACGCTTGGCTGAGTTGCTTTGTTCACGTTGGCGGGTCGATTGGCAGTTTATTTGGAGTCTCTGATCATCTTCCTTTTTTTTCACTAGAACGCGGGTTTCACGGAAAAATAGTTTTTCCACACTCTAGTTCTGATTCGGGCAGATATTTGAAGAATGACAATCTGCCCTGACGCCCAGGAAAGGTTTCTTGATTTCTTTTTATTTGACGCTGTTTCTTGTTATGAAGCTTTGTCAATTGCAACTATTCGTTCGACATTGTGATTTATGCAGTAATCTCTTGTAGGACGTGAAGAAAAAAAATCGCACTGACGTGTTTTACGGGCCACTTTAGATTTGTAGTTTTATAAGTTTTTGCAAACATTTTGCACAAAAATAATAATGTAAACAATAAAACGTTAATTAATAAGAGTGTCTGAAACCCTTTTAGGAAAAAAATTAGGTTGTGATGGGTTTCGAACCACTGACATTCAGCGCAACAGTCCAACGCCTTGCCCACTACGCTACAGCCACCACTTTGAAATTGCATTCTTGAATTTCATACTATTCATGGCCGTTGTTAACTGATGCTAATATGACATTTGTAGACACTAGATTATCATTTATCTTACAAAGAACGACGTGTTTTTGTTAATTATTCAGTGCACCGTTGCTTTGAAATGAAAACGTGTAAGTTAAAATAAGAAAATCATGAAATAAGCAACGCAAGATGGCTTATGCCAGAGAGAGTTCTGGGCGATGAATGTCACGTGACTCTGCGAACGGCTGGTTTCTGTTAATTCAGTGTAGGGGGTCAAAACTCTATTATTTTTGCAAATATCTCTCAAACGATACGAGATATGAAAAAACATAAGGGAACAAAACTCTAGAGAATCTTCTCCTCTACAAATTCGGTTATTCAATTTTAGCGTCAGATGTACGGTTTATATGCAATTAAAATTACATTACAATCGGACTTTTTTGGTGTTACTAACGTATTTCTTGTCCGAAATATTTGAAAAAGTGAGGTTCCGGTCTCTGGTAGCCTAAAATTATGTCTGTAAAATTTGGTGCCGATCGGTTGAACGGTTAGACCTAAAAAGTGGGAACACGTTACAGCCAGACAGACATCGTCAAATCGCCGTTATTTTTGCAAATATCTCTGCAACGATGCAAGATATTAAAAAAAGAAAAACATAATAGAGCCACGTTGTAGAGAATTTTTCCCTCTACCAATTAGGTTATTCAATTTTCGTGTCAGATGAACGGTTCGTTTGCATTTACTGTTATATTACAAACGGCTTTTTTTTTTCTTTTTTTGGCGTTACTGCCATATTTTTTGTCCGAAAAATTTGAAAAAGGGAGGTTCTGGTCTCTGTCGGCCTAGAATTATGTCTGTAAAATTTGGTGTTGAACGGTTCGTCTTGAAAACGGGGAACACGTTATGGACAGACAGACAGACGGACAGACAGACATACATCCCGAAATCACCGTTATTTTTGCAAATATCTCTGAAACGATACGAGATATGAAAAAAACATAAGAGAGCAAAGTTGTAAAGAATTTTCTCCTCTACAAATTCTGTTATTTAATTTTCGTGTTAGGTGAATGGTTAAGCCGTTATTTTTATTTAAATTTCGAGCTGTCAAAAAACGATCGCAAAGGCCCACTTTTAGTGTTACTACCGAAACCTAAAGTTGGACAAAAATAGCAAAATCATGTCCATCGTGATATTCGAATATGTTTCTGACGTTGGGTGAAGACGGAGATGTCATTTTGAACAAGAATGCGTTGGTGTCATGCAACGCCACGTCATATACGAGGGATATGAATTCAGATATTCACCTGAAATACAGCTATTTTTCCAACATGTCGTTAGACTCGCTCACCATGAAATCAATTGCCTTGCTTCGTATCAGTAAGTCCTCATGATATATCTTGAAAATATTTATAGATTTGTCTTTGATATTTATAGATTTGTCTATAGAGCCCATAAGAAGGATACAGGGGATATTTGGTTTCTAATTTTCTTTTATCTCTCAGACAAGCCATGGTGGGGTAGCTTGCATGCCTTAGCGATACAGATAGACGTACCGTAGGTCCAGGCACTGCGGAGGGGTACTTGTGGAGACGCCAGACAAACTTGTGGTTCCTGAAGAGGGACAGAAGCCTTTTCAGTAGTTACAGGGGCGACAGTCTGAATGATTGACTGAGCTGGTCTTCTGATATCAGCTAATGTGGCTTTGCCAGACAGTTACACAAAATGTTCAAATATTCGCAAAGTATATGTGCGTCTTCAGTCCTTAAACTTACTAACTACTTACGAACTAACTTATAATATAAAGACTACACAAATAGGCAAGCCGCAGGGAAGATTCGAACCTCCGATACGGGAGGCTATGTGATGTGCAACGTGGCGATTCACACCGCTTGGCTACTCCCGCGCGGCACACAGTTACTGCGAACGGCTGAAAGCAGGGGGAAACTTGAGCCGTTGCTTTTCCCGAGGAGATACTACATGAATATATGATGGAATCCTCTTGGGTAAAATATTACGGAGGTAAAATAACCCCCCATTCGGATATCCAAGCAGGGACTACTCAGGACTACTCAGGAAATTGTGGTCATCAGGAAAGACAACACTAGCATTCTACGGATCGGAGCGTGGAATGTTAAATCTCTTAATAGGATAGGGAGGTTAGAAAATTTAAAAAGAGAAATCGATGGGCTGAAGTTAGATGAGTATTACTGAAGTTCAGTGAAAAGAGGAACAGGCTTTCTGGTCAGGTGTGTACAGGATTATAAATACAAAATCAGTTGGTGGTATAACAGAAGTAGGTCTAGTAACGAATGAAAAATAGGAATGCGGGTAAATTACTATGAGCAGTGCAATGATAGCATTATCATGGTCAAGATAGATACGAACACAGACCACAGTAGTACAGGTTTATATGCCAACCAGCTCAGCCGATGATAATGAAATCAGAGAAATTTATGAGGAGTTAAAGGGAAAAAAATCGCACTGACGTGTTTTAGGGCCCACTTTAGATTTGTAGTTTTAAAAGTTTTTGCAAACATTTTGGATCAAAATAATAATTTAAATAATAATAAGTTAATTAATAAGAGTGTCTGAAACCCTTTTAGGAAAAAAAATAGGTAGTGACGGGTTTCGAACCACCGACCTTTCGCGTTACAGTCCAGCACCTTGCTCACTACGCTACGGCTGTTCTTTAATGTTAATCTCATACTATTGATGGCCGTTGTTAACTGATGTTAATATGGTATTTGTAGATATTAGATTATAATTTATCATACGAAGAACGATGTGTTTTTTGTTAATTCCTCAGTGTGCCTGCCGTTGCTTTGAAATGACAACATGTAAGTTACAATAAGAAAATCATCAAATACGCGAGGAATTTCACGTGACATCTCCGAACGGCTGGTTTTCGTTAATTCAATGGAGGGTGTTAAATTTCCGTTATTTTTGCAAATATGTCTCAAACGATACGAGATATGAAAAAAAAAAAAAAACATAAGGAAGCTAAGTTGTAGAGAATTTTCTCCCCTACCAATTAGGTTATTCAATTTTCGTGTCAGATGAATAGTTAAGCCGTTATTTTCATTTAAATTTCTAGATGTCAAAAGACGATCGCAAAGGCCCACTTTTAGTGTTACTACCGTAACCTAAAGTGGGCCAATTATTCAGACAATAAAGGGAGAGTAAAACCTGTGATGGGAGACTGGAATTCAGTAGTAGGAAACTGAAGGGAAGGGAAAAATAGGATATGAATGTGCAAAAGGAATGAAAGAGGAAGCCGTCTGGTAAAATTTTGCACGGAATATAATTTAATCATGACAAACACCTGATTTAAGAACCATGAAAGAAAGTATACGTGGAAGAAACCAGGTGACCCCGGAAGGTACGAGATAGATTTTATAAAGGTTACTTTTCATGGTATGCGCTCCACGACTGTGATATGTTTCCTATACTCAGAATTTTCAGCTATCAGTCGATCTTTTCAAAATTTCTTTATTGGAAAATCATGATTTAGGCCAGTAACTGGCCATTATTAATGCTAAAAAGTACAAGAGAAACACATTGGTACTTATGTAACATTCTCATGTAGTAACAACGTGTTTCTCTTGTACGTTTTAGCATTGTTAATGGCCAGTTACTGGCCGAAATCATGATTTGCCAATAAAGAATTTTAAAAAAGATCGACTGATAGCTGAAAATTCTCAGGGTATTGGAGATTTTATAAAAGTAGGACAGAGATTTTGGAACCAGGTTTTCAACTGTATGACATACCGAGGAGCAGATATAGACTCTGGTCATATCTTATTGTTTATGAACTGTGGCTGAAATTGAAAAAACATAAGGAGATGGGACCTGGATAAATTAAAGGAATCTGAAATTCTCGAGAATTTCAGAGGGAGCTTGAGGCAACAATTGACAGAAACAGGGGGATATAAAACAGTAGAAGAGGAATGGATAGCATCGAGAGAAGAAAGAGTGAAGGCACCATAGGACAAAATAGGTAGAAAGGCAAAAAATCCTTGGATATCAAAGGAAATACTATATTTAATAAGTCATGGTTGCAAAATTTTAACATGAATTATATACAGAAGGATGAAAAAACTGGTAGAAGCCTACTTTGAGAGAGACCAATTTGCATTCAGGAGAAATTTGAAAAACGTGAGGCAATAATCATTTACAGCTTATCTTAGAAAACAGATTCAGCAAAGACAAATCTACATTTCTATCTTTTGTAAATTTGGAGAAAGCTTTAGATAATGTTGATTGAAATATACTCTTTCAGATTTGAAATCAGCATTAGTAAAATATAGGGAACGGAAGTTTATTTACAACTTGTACAAAAACAAGACAGCAATTATCAGAGATAAGGACAAGAAGAAGATGCAGAGGATGCAGAGGCTGGGAAGGGAGGAAGACATGGTTGTAGTCTTTCTCCAGTGTTATTCAGTTTGTACATTGAGCAAGCTATAAAGGAAAACAAGGAGAAATTTGGGAAAGGAATTACAGATCAGGGTCGAAGAAATAAAAACAATGGGTTTTGCCGATGACATAGTAATTCTGTCAGAGACAGGAAATGACCTGGAGGAGCAGTTGAATGGTATGGCTGCCGCGTTGAAACGTGCGTATAAATCAACATTTACAAGAGAAAAACAAGGGTAACGGAGTGCAGATTACAGGGGTAGATGAGTTCTGTTTTTTTTTTTTTTTTTTTTTTTTTTGGGGGGGGGGGTGCAGTAAAATAACTTATGGTAGTCGCAGTACAGAGGATATGAAATCAAGAATGGCATTGGGTAGAAAAGCGTTTTTGAAAAGGAGATATATGCTAATATCGAATATTAATTTAAGTCTAAGGAAGCCCTTTCATAAGGCATTTGTGTGGATTGTTGAAATGTGGTGTTACAGAAGAATGCTGAAGATTAGGTGAGTGGGTCGCGTAAGTAATGAGGAGGTACTGAACAGAATTGGGGAGAAAAGGAATTTCTGGCATACCTTGACTAAACGAAGGGATCGATTGGTAGTACACATTGTTAGACATCAAGGAATCGTGGATTTAGCTTGGAGTGGGGTAAAAATCGCAGGGGAAGACCAAGAGATGAATACAGTACGGAGATTCAAATAGATTTATGTTGCCGTTCTTACGAGGAGATGAAGAGGCTTGATCAGAATAGAGTAGGGTGGAGAGCTACATCAAACCAGTCTGCGGACTGAAGGCCACAACAACCACAATGTCATAGTGATATGAAGTGTATTAATACATCTTTCCTTGCATCGAATGGTTCAAGCTGTTCCTTCTTAAATAAATAGCATAGGATATCTACTAAAGTTCTGCAGCCTCCTGTTCGTAGACCTTTGTCACTTAGTGAATACTGAAAGCAGATACTGAAAGTATAGCGGAAACTTAACATTTTAATATCTTATAGTTGCTTTGGTATTTTGATTTTTTTCTCTGGCGGCGGCTACTAAAGGAGCGGAAACCAGTAGCCTAAACCTGTATTGAAATTGAACTCGTTATTCGATATTTCAACGGTTTCGGCACCTTCTTTTATAAAAATAATGTTCAGTGACTAAATTCCATAAACTGATTACATTAGTAAGAGGTGCTCTCCTGCTGATGACTTCAAATTAGACTGATCACTGAGCTCATTCGTAGCACCGATTGAAAAGTGGCGATACCAAGGTGACACGAAGTCCAAACGTTGAGAGTTGGGACCACGAGATCTCATTTCTGACGTCGTACGCTGGCCAGACTGGTAAAAGGGGACAGGCGTCGGCATGTAGCGTAAGCAACATCAGACTGCGTGTCTGAACGCACTGTGCACAGAACCCTCCTCGGCTGTCCTCCTTAGCTGCCTGACCAAAGTATGTGTCAATTGCACCTCCTGTATATCGACTACAAATAGGCTGATGACGATCGCCACTAGACGTTATCGCAGCGACACAACGCTGCTTAGTCTGATTAATCCTGAAAACATATTCATGATATCTATGAGGGGGAGGGAAGAATCCGTTGTCTTCCAGAGGAACAGTCCTTGACACCCGTAGTGTCGGACGAGACAAGCCACCATCGGCTCAGTTATTATCTGGTTATGTGGGCATCAAGGACCCAGTGGAGCTCGTACAAGGCACCATGACGTTCAAGAATTATCTTACACTTGTTACGGACCACGTACAGCAGTTCCTGACGATTAAGTTTAACAAATGCGGTAGCACTTTACAACAAGTTAATCCACCATGTTACGAAAAAAACTTATGGAGAATCTGCGATCAGGATGGTAGAATTCAAGGTTACTTGTTTCGACCATTTAAACTGCCATCCTCAAATCACTTCAACCGTAGTGTTGGTCAGAGGTTGCGCTGGCAGAAAATGACTGGATGAGAGGCCACAAGACATCATCTGTTATTCAGGCAGCGCAACCGGTGGCGAACACTATGTTTGTATTGGTGTGAGGATAGACATTTAAGTGGTCGAAACTGGTAACTTTTAAAGAGTTTGCAATATTGACTGACTTTTTAACTCGAAAGTTGAGGTGCTGTTGATGTCCTGTCTCGCTTGCTTCTCCCCATCACGTCGTCCTATTTGCCGGATCGGAACCCGATAAAACACATCTGACATGATATTCAAAGGCGCGCCAGACCAGGGAATTTACGACAATTACGCTGAAGTAGCGTTAGCTCCCTCCATCGACATAACAATGCTTCATTTCTCTAATGCCTTGACGCGCCACCCACTGTTATCCGCGAGAAAGGTGATCATACAGGTAATCAGTTAGGTTGTCATAATAATATGGCTGATCAGCGTGTGTCGTAAAGTTTCCCCTTTAATTTAGTATTCTTCCATTTGCATCGATTGGTTTATGCCGCAGATGTAGTGTGAAAGCTGTGAGCATGTCCATTTTAGGTCGGAGTTTTTTGACATAAGTATCTTATCCCATTCTTCCGAAAGATTCCATGCTCACGATTATCATAGGAAGCGGTAACCCAACTGAATGTGCTTTACCTTTCGTTTAGCGCATAACACAAGACACAGATATGTTCTCCTATATTATTCGTCCTTCGAAGTGACGTTGTCCAATGCGACCTTTTCTGTTGTGTAGACTACACGATAAACGTCGCGACTCCGTCCTTACACAAACAACGCCGCTTCGATCGATGAATGCGATACAGGAACATATATGTGTCTGTAAAAGTATTCGCCTAAATATTATGATATACACATATTTAAAACCATGTTTTAACCCCAAAATGTGAGGCTAAATTTGACATAAGGTTCCATTAAACTAAAGATGTCCTCATATCTCACATTAAAAACTAGCACAAACATGAAATGTGATGTATTCAAGCAGGCGGTGTCCCTGCGATTCACTGTCCAAACGGGACCTTTGTATCAATATATAACGGTTGTGGAGATGACTCAGCTGCCTCACCCTGTACATATAGAGATACCACAAACGCTGCGCATAATGAAATGCGCCTTCTAAATATGCGGCAGAGTTGTAACGTCGCCGGTGTCACGGAGCGAGAAACTTCCTCGATGCGCTGTTAGCCTGCCGACTGTCGCCGCACACGGTCGTATACCCGACAGTTGGAGCCACACAAACAACCGGGGTTCAATATACCACAGTTACTGACATTGGATGACGATGGCATACACGAACAACGAGTACGTTGACATGTTGCTGATGTTCGGCGAGTGCCGAAGCAGCCACGGCGTATTCCGTGAGATATCCTAGGCGAAGAGCCCCGGCAGCTATTACGTTCTTACTTGCCGAAAAGCGACTTCGGGAAACAGGCAGCTTGGTAATGCACCACAGTATCATCATGTCAGCTTACGAGCCGTTGCTGCAGTTGCTGGTGTCAATCTTTGTGGCGTTTAGTACACGGCCACAGGTTTCACCCGTGCCGCCTGTCACTGACCCAGGAGCTGCATGGGATCGATGTTCGTGCAAGAGTGACATTCTGAGAGTGGGCCATGCGTAATTTCACGTTGGAGTCTTTACAAAGTGTTATGTTATCTGATGAATCTACGTTCACAAATTATGGTGCAGTGAATCGCCATAACATGCACTACTGGGCCGTAGACAATCCTCGGTGGGTACGATCTGTCGACCGTCAACGTAGGTGGTCTATTAACGTGTTGTGTGGAATCCGTGGGGATGAAATCATCGGTCCACACTACTTCCCACGTACACTGACAGGTGAGTTATATCGCGCTTTTATAGCCCACAGTTTAGGTGGTCTCCTTGAACATATGTGTCTACACACGAGAGTCCATACGTGGATGCATCACGATGGTCATCCAGCCCATTATGCGCGTGCTGTTGTGGAAGAAATAAACAACAGGTTTGCAGGAAGATGGTTTGGTCGCCATGGTCCTCATTCATGGCCCGCAAGGTCGCCTGATTTAACACCAGTAGATTTCTTTTTGTAGGGATATCTAACGGATCGTGTTTATGTCACTGATCCCACATCCCCAGATGATCTAAAACGGCGCATCGAGGACGCATGTCGCTCCGTCACACCGGCTATGTTACATCTCGTCCGCAGATCCTTTCGACGGCGCATTGCATTATGCATTGAGGAACATGGACACACATTTGAACATCTCATGTAAATCAACTTCCCATCGCCATAACATCCATCACCCACCACACAGCCATGTATTATGTACAGCGTGTGGTATCAGACCCTGAAACTTTAAAGGGTTGTAGCTCCCAAACTGTGATAGGAATGTAGTTTAAATTGATTTGGACGCAGCTGGTTTCAACGATTCCAATGCAGGATAGAAAAAAATTGTGTTCCATTTAAAAAATTATATCTTTGTGCTATAACTCTTTGGAAAATGATACAATAAACTATGTTCATAGCTCCGCAGAAAGTGTAACATTTCTTGTGTTGACCTATCGCATTAAAATTTCCCGTCAGCTATTATTTTATAAGTTACAGAGGCAAACACACTTAGTGAAACACCCTGTATATAATGGTATGACAATGTTGGTGACGTCACACACAGTGGTGGGACTGGGTGCCCCGTCTGCCTATTTCGACCGCCCTCAGCCAGGGACGCAGCGCGGGCCTGCGTTGGACCTTCGCCCTGTGCGTGGCGGGCGAGTCGCCTGGGACACAGACAGGCGCGCTGGGGCGTGCCCGCGTCTGATGTGCGCTGACCGTTAGCAACGCGCGGCCACCTCGCGCGGCGCCCTTGCTTTCCCCACAGTTGACCTGACATGTCGCAAACGCGCGACGCTTTCCGTGTTTAGGACAGCATCTACTAACACACCACGAGGCCGTCGGCGGAGAGAATTTGGTGCACACAAAATCTAACGAGAAAATACAAATGTTACCGAGACGTGTAACCAATGGCACCCCATACCATCACGCCGGGTATGACGATGACGAATACACGCATCGATTGTGCGTTCAGCGCGATGGACAGACAATGGCTAAATAAACTGTCGTATTGTTCTGTGGATAATTTCATTGGGTATTTTATGGCATGCCACACTCTCACCCCAAACATGTAAGTGAAATTCTCCATTAGCTCCAGCATTAATTTGATTTTAAACATTGCAAGTGCTGTACATATAATAGACTGAGGCGAGTGTGACGAAAGTTTTCAATATCTCTGAACTTTCTGGACTCTGGCCTAAGCTTTTAGGCTGGAGGTTTTAGGATGTTAACGAATGGCTCGCCCACCACTCCTCTGGCACGGCATTTTGAGAACGTCTACGACTGTAAATCTTGAACTATAACCATGTATTACTACCTTGCCACGTTTGAGTGAGTTCTTGCTTCGCTCTCCTTATCGTTTGGCTAGTTTGGTTACTTTCCTTTCTGCTCCCTATTTGTGTTCATTTCATTTTATTCACGTCACACGTATCGCCTAATTATCATGTACGAGCACTACAGACCTAGTTGTCGTGCGCCCATAACATTCTATCCATCCATATAATAGACTATGTCTAGGAAAGTTGCGATGTAGCGTAGAGTGGCGACGAAGTCGTATGGCCCTTGGCCTATCACGTCTGGGTTTTGATTCCTCAGCCGTGGTGACTTCATTATATCGCAACCAATTAGCACAAAGTAATTGTAAATTAAACGCACAATAATTCTTAATCAATCACTTTACCTGTTAATGAAAAACAGATATTTGTTTCGTTAAGAGTGCAATGTAAGCTTCCAAAGGCAAACAATTATTATTTTGTACTTAATATTATTAAAAACTAACAACTGTCTACTTTTCTCTTTCCATATACCCTTCACATTTAGCTTCTTGTAAAATTTTATTATTATATGTTTTGACAAGTACGTTTTCGAGCGCAAAATATAGCCGCGGTGGATTGGCCGAGCTTTTAAGACGCCTAGCTGCGCAGCACACCGCAGGTCGCCGTCGGAGGTTCAAGTCCTCCCTCGGGCATGTGTGTTTTTGATGTCCTTACCATGAGTTAGTTTAAGTATTTGGTAAGCCTAGCGAATGATTACCAGAGTAGTTAAGTCCCATAGTTTTACAAAATTTTTCCCCGTTGGGGCGTTCGAATCCCCCCTCGGTCATGGATGTTTATGTCGTGTTTAGTATAAGCTACTTCGTAAGTAGTTTGTAAGTTTAGGAACTGATGAGCCCACAGTTAAGTCTCAAAAGCTTCACAAACAATTGAATATTTTTTAGAACAGAATATAATACGCAAATGGTCATCTTTCAGATTTTTATACGACATAGAAACTGCATCCTTTGTACATGACATAAATGTCACATTAATACCTCTACACTTTTTTGAAGAGGTGGGAGGCAGACGGAGAAGAAATAGCAATAATATATTTTTTCAATTGTATCATCTTATGTATCAAACATTGTGAAACTAATGTCAGTCAGCAGACACATTTATACTGCCGATAACCTTCACTTCTTTTTTAAACGAATGGCATTCATTCACTGATTTGTCATCAAGAATCAGAATTCACCTACCTCTCGCTTTCCTTTATTTATACTCAACCGCGATATCCTTTTGTCCTTGCTGTCAATATTATAATCGGTTTGTTTTATGAAATGCTGTGTTCTGATTCAGATAAGCACCCTACCTGGTACAACAACGTTCAGCAGATCACGCTCTTTCGTTTGTAATTTTAAATACTTGCATTGATTAGTTCTGAGGAATGTGCATATAGCTATGGTTCTGAATAAGGTGCGCGATTTAGTTTAGCTTTTGAACGCTCAGCAGATTTACATCTTTCAGTGGGGCGTATAAACCCTTACATCAGTTGATACGGAAGGAAGGTATGAGGGATCATCCAACTTGACTTCCATTTTTGCCCAATATTTTTTGTCATTCCCTTGGCGCATATAGTTACAAATTAAATTTTTTCGTAATTTTTTCTTTGTTTTACAGTAAACACTTGTAGCTTGTGAACGGAAGATACGCTATAGCTTTCAATGAGTGTATATGAAAATATATGGCATAAATATCAGTAATGTTTGATTGCTCTGAATAACGTAATGTCCAGGTCGGAATTAAGAAACTACACAGATGGGGGTTATTCTTACATTGCGATCTCTGGTGGTGGAATTATCCAGACATCAATATATGGTATTCTACTGCACCCGCATCCCCACAGTTCTCCACCCCCAATATCCTGCACCTCTCATAATTCTTGTCAAGATAACCATAGTATGAACTATTTTTACCACTTCTCTATCTCTGTTTTCCTTAAATGGACAAAAAATTGTAAGCTAAAATTTATTAGGTTTGTAAGACAAGTATTTGTACCTGCTGCGGTATGCGCGGCCGTTCCCCAATGGAGGTTCGAGTCCAACCTCAGGAATTGGTGTATGTTTTGCCCTTACTTTGGTTTACGTAATATGTAAACCTAGGGACTAATGAACACAGTATTTTGGACCCATAGATTTACGAACTTTTGAATATTTTAACCAATACTGAAGGTAGCCATGTCTACAGAGTCGTATTGGCAGTGGCATTTAATATTGTTACTGTTGGTGTCCAGTCTATGAGGTGGACTACAACAGATCGGCTATACAGTTGGCTTTTTATGAGAATATCGATGCTGTGAATACTTTAATCGGTTACCTTAACTCAAGACACAATATTCAAAAATGTAAAAGTATAAATTGAACATAAGGGTCCATGTACAACTAACATTTTCTGGAAAGGAAGATTTGTGAATTTAATATTAGAAACTTAATGACGTTATATTCTAATAACAAATTGCGGTTGGTAGAAATGTTAGTAAACAGGCCCTTTTAATTCACACAGAAATATCAGAATTTAAATAGTTCATAAGTGTTCCTTCAAATTTGCAGGAAACAGCCGAAGGTGAACAACCATTCTCCAAGCTGATATTCAACGACGAAACACTTATCTGAGAAAGCAAATCGCAACAATGTGGGACTTGGCAGAAATGTTAGAAAACGTGTCCTGTTAAGCCGCACAGAGCTATAACAATTTTAATAGTTGATAAATGTTGAGTTACAGATATAATCTAAAACTTCACGCAGCGTCAATATTGTTTTGGAAGTTACTGCTTAGTGAATATACTCGGTGTCTTCACTTTGTGAAAGTATCATCACTGTCATTCATTTTATCAATAACTATCGCAGAATGGGCGAATTATTGATTTTAGAGGATTTTTGTAAAATTATCCAAAAAATACAAGTGCATTTAAAACTGCATTTGCTGTTAATACACTTTGAATTGATAAATATTTTCTTCTGCTTACTTCACTTTACTGTACACCAATGGTGCAAAGCAGTCACGTAGGTCGTTATGTTTAATTTATGTGGCTCTGTCTGGAACGGCTGCAATGATGTTCATATTCTTACTGTTTAGTTATTTATAATATTGATATAACAATGTATAATTCAGTTCTTGCTGTTAAATGACTGGTGATTAATAGTACATTGTAAACCTAATTTCCTCACTTCCTTATTTTGATTTGATTCTACACCCACACCTACCCTCTTACAAACAGCGTATCGTGAAATTTACATTTATTGGTTACAGTTGCGAAATAAACGGTAACGAGTCGTTCTAGCAAAGTACCAATGCAGCGAAATGATGCTGAATTGATAGACCAAAGTCAATACGCATTTTATGCTAGTGCCCAAACTTTCTAGACTATGATAAAATGGTTGCTTGTTTGCGCTAGATTTGTGCCGCGTAAACACGATGTATGAGAGAGAAGCCATGTAACCGCGTCGCTCGTCTAAATATACCGACAAGCATCTGAGCAGAAATCTCCTGTGTATTGCTGCTTTTCCACGGCTGACGTCGTCAAGCCGTCTGTCGCTGGCGCACTGGAAATTTCCCTCTACCCTGTGTAGTTCCATCCTTCCGTGTACGCTTTGAAGTATATTCCTTCTGGCTGTCTTTTAACTTTGGCTACTCTCATTTGTGATCTACGAGTATGGCACTCCGTAAGTACGCCCTGCCTTTGTCAACTGCAGTACCCTATGTATTCATGTACGCATCCAAGGGCACAATTCTCATTGTCAATGGAGCGGTCTATCCGTCTGGCCGTATAAATATGAGTACAGCAAAGTATGTCTTAGGACAGTTGTCGAACCTCTCAGTTCAGCCAGTTAAAAGATATTTTAGGTTTGTAGGTCCTGAGGTGTTTCTTGTCTACATACGTGACTCCTGAGAATATCTGGAAAAAAAAAATCAGCAAACGTCGCACTCAAAAACCATAAAAATATAAGAACACGCCGAAATAAACAAACAGCAACACCACAGGTTAAATGTACATAAGCTGAAACAGCCACATATAAATAATTTTCATTATGAAGCCTACAATAAATCACTCAGTTTTCGTAAATAAAAACGTCTTGTTGTTTGCAGATGACAGGCTGTGAAAATTTGTCATTCTACGATTAACGCACTTGCAAATCCTGCGAATAACACAATGTAAGTACCTTCAATAAATTAGGCGTAAAACATCTATCAAATTTGCCAAAACAAACAACTTGTCCAACCGATTATTTAACCAAAATATGTAACATGTTATTATAGAAAATAAACACTAGAAACCCACGGAAGATGGCACAGCAAATGTCGAAACTAGTTTCGGTATTAAAACAAAAAAGTATCTTGCATAAGGCGGAATCAACCACAAATCTGAAAAACTATGTTAGATATTTCGCGGCTGAAGTAGTCATTTAATTTCTAGTAATCAGAAGATCAAAACCAACACAGACCAATTTAGAGATGGTATCTGTATGGTGTAAAATTGGCAATTTATCACAAATATTGAATTTTTACAGCACATCCGCATAAGTAGTAAAAGAAATACATTAAAATACGTTTACAAGGTAAGTGAACCAAGTGAGAATGTCGCAAATTTAGAATTACTATTACAAAATACTTAATTTGGAAATAATGCGCAGAAAATGTTATTATGAAGGTGAACCAAGGACTGTGTTTTATTGGCAGAGCAGCTAGAAGATTCAATAGACTTACTGAAGAGACGCTGTACACTAGAATGTAGTTGAAAACCCTGCTGAGGATCTTGTTCTGAATCGAAATACTGCGTGATTTACCACTAGCAAAGTTGCAAAAGATTTGTTTACCATTATATCTACCACTAAATGGCATTCTTTATACTGATTAAAAATCGTCTCCTGTTGGCAGTCGTTGCACGCGCCCGCCATTACCCTCCGTAGACAACATCCGGGCAACCCACTGTGTCTCATGACGAGCACCGACTCGCACAGTTTTGACATAGTTTATAATTCATCCGAACATTGGACTGTAACGGAGCGAAGCCGGTAGTGGCTTAATAAGAAAAGCCTATATACAACTGAAGTTGATTTTTTCCCTCAATAGCTATTAAAAATTATCTGAAATAAATGACATTTTAATGCGAAATGTAGTTTAGTTGTTGTTGAGTTCAGTCCGGAGACGGGTTTGATGCAGCTCTCCACCCTACTCTATCATGAACAAGCCTCTTCATCTCCTCATAAGAACGGCAACCTACATCCATTTGAATTTACTTACTATATTCATCTCTTGGTCTCCCTCTGCGATTTTTACCCCACACACTTCCCTCCAATGCTATATTCACAGCTCCATGATGTCTAAGTGTGTGCCCTACCAATCGATCCCTTATTTTTAGTAAAGGTATGACAGAAATTGCTTTTCTTCCCAATTCTGTTCAGTACCTCCTCATTAGTTGCGCGATCCACCCACCTAATCTTCTACATTATTCTGTAACACCACATTTGAAAAGCCACTATCCTCTTCCTGTCCCCACAGTTTATCGTCCATGTTTCACTCCCATACAAGGCAACACTCCACACAAATACATTCAGAAACGACTTCCTTATGCTTAAATTAATATTCGATGTTAACAAATTTCTCTTTTCAAAAATGCTCTTCTTCTCCTTCCCATTCTGCATTTTATATCCTCTGTACTGCGACCATCATATGAATCCTAATTTTAATTCTATTAACACGAGTGGTGTTGTTTCTTAGGGTAACTTCTCTGATGCAAAAAGGGTATTTAAGGCGGGCGCAGAAACGAAACATTCGAGGAACATATGCCTTAAATTGGCGAACCTCTTGTCAACCCCAAATCTGTAGCCTTAAAAATCCGATGCATGTATCCTTTAATTCGTTTGCTGTTTACATCAACTGAGTCCCAAGAGTTAGCAGTTTTCACTCAGTTAATACAAGGCAGAAATCTAAATGCATTGCATAACATCTCATTGACTTATTTGCAGAAAGGCGTACAGTATTCTGCCCCATCCATTTTCAGTAAGACGCAACAGTAATTAAGCCTAAACTATTTCTATACATTCAAGGAAGTCCTGTAAAATTTCTAAAAGGTAAAAAGTCAGTAGTAAACAATCCGTATGTTGGCCTAAACACCACAGTGCTTTACTAGGCAAGGTCCTGTTTGGTGGTGGTAAGCCGTTCCCCTCCTACGAGCTCCCAACTGACATGCCTTACCAGTTAGACGAGAAACTAAAGTTTAATGTGGATTCCGAACTACGGTGGTATTCGACAGTTTTCACATTAGCGACATTCCCATAGGTAAAAGAAGTGAAAAGTGACAGATAAAAATCTTAGAATTAGGCGGGAATCACGATCATTGTATTAATCGTCTGTCGTTCCATCACTGTGCTACGGAGAATGAGCTGATTTACAATGCTGATTTCATTTACTTGTGTGCATAATATAGTTTACGTTGCATTTGCCTATTACTATTACTCTATGATAATTGCATGTACTGACTCGTTCCATGACAATGGTGACTTGCTCCTCCAATGCGTACTATGGAACAAGATAATTATAAATAAATAAACAGAAATGCAACTGGAACATAGCAACGTAATAGAAACCCGTCACAGTCTACTGCTAACGTAGCTTCTACATATACATAAACAATCTGCAAGCCAGACTGAAGTGTATGGCCGGCCGCGGTGGCCGAGGAGACTGAGGCGCTGAATATCCCCTCGGGCATGGATATTTGTGCCGTCCTTAGGATTAGATAGTTCATAAGTAGTTTGTAAGTTTCGGGAAATGACCCGGAGTTAAGTCCCGTAAGCTATACAAACATTTGAACATTTTGTAGTGTATGGCTGAGGTTCATCGAACCGCTTTTATGATGTATTTCTACGGTGCCATTCTGTAATAGCTAGCGGGTAAAAGGGACTCCTACATCTTTCCCTTTTCGATCTCATTTCTCTAATTTTATTTTCATGATCATGTATTCTTATGTAGGCGACTGCTAACAAAATATATTTGAATTCCGAAGAGAAAGTTTTTGAAAGAAATTTCGCAAATAGATCTCGTCACAACAAATAACTCCTTTCATTTAATGATTTGCACCCCAACACATGCATCATTTCTCTGACACACACTCTCTTGTTGTTGTTGTGGTCTTCAGTCCGGAGACTGGTTTGATGCAGCTCTCCACAATACCCCATCCTGAGCAAGCCTCTTCATCTCCATATAAGAACGGCAACCTACATCTGTCTGAATCTGCTTACTGTATCCGTCTCTTGGTCTTCCTCTGCGGTTTTTACCCCACACACTTCCCTCCAACGCTAAATTCGCAATTCCTTTATGTCTAAGAATGTGTCCTACCAATCTATCCCTTCTTTTAGTCAAGGTATGCCAGAAATTTTTTTTCTCGCCGATTCTGTTCAGTACCTCCTCATTAGTTACGCAATCCACCCACCTAATCTTCAGCATTCTTCTGTAGCACCACATTTCAAAAGCCTCTATCCTCTTCCTGTCCTGTCTGCACTGTTTATCGTCCCATACAAGGCAACAATCCATACAAATGCCTTCAGAAAGGACTTCCTTAGCCTTAAATCAATGTTCGATGTTAACAAATTTCTCGTTTTCGAGAACGGTTTTCTACCCATTGCAGTTCTCCATTTTATATCCTCTGTACTGTGACCATCATTTGTTATTTTACTGCCCAAGTAACAAAACTCATGTACCTCCTTTATTGCTTCGTTACCTAATCTAATTCCTTCAGCATCACCTGATTTTCTTACACTGCAGTCCATTACCCAAGTTTTTCTTTTGTTAGTGTTCATCTTATATGCACCTTTCAGCACACTGTCCATTCCGTTCAATTGCTCTTCCAGGTCCTTTGCTGTACCTGACAGATTTACTATGTCGTCGGAAAATCGCAATGTTTTCAATTCTTCACCCTGAACTTTAATTCCTTCTCCAAATTTCTCCTTGCTTTCCTTTATGGCTTGCTCAATGTACAAATTGAATAACATTGGAGAAAGGCTACAACCCTGTCTCACTCCCTTCCAAACCACTGCATCCCTTTCATGCCCTTCACCTCTGACAACCGCTGTCTGGTTTTTGTACAAGTTGTAAATAACCTTACGCTCCCTATATTTTACTACTGCTTGCTTCAGAACTTTATTCCAATCAACATTGTCAAAGCCTTCTCCAAATCTACAAAAGCTAGAACTTATATCGCGATAATACGAAACGATGTGCCCTTCTCTGGACTTTCTCTCAATCGTCTGTCAGTCTCATTTGGTGGGGATTCCAAAATGCGCATCAATACTCCAAAATAGGAAGCACAAGTATAGTGTAGGCTGTTTCTTTAATAAAACTGTTAGATCTTCTAACTGTTCTGCCCACGAAACGTAGTGTTTGTTTCTCTTTCCCTGCAAAATATTTTTTGTGCGTTCTTTCCAATTTAAATTGTTTGTAACTCCTAGGGAATTAGTTGAATTTACGGCATGTAGTTTTGACTGATTTATCGCGTAAATGAGGTGTAACAGGCTCCTTATAGTGGTCATATATTACTTCACACTTCTCATTGTTAAGAGTCAACTGCCATTTTTTCCAGATACCTGATCTAACTCATTTTGCATTTGCTTTTGATCTTCTGTTGACTTTATTAACCGATACGTGGCAGCATCATCCGCGAACAACGTAAGATTGCTACTGAGATTGTCTACTAAATAGTTTATAAAAATAATTAACAGTAGGGGCACAATAACATTTCCCTGTGGATCGCCAGATATCACTTCTGTTCTAATCGATGACTTTCCGTCAATTACAATGTACTGTGTCCTTTACGACAGGAAATTACGAATCCAATCACACAATTGTGGCTATATTTCTTAGGCACGCAGTTTCATTAGAACATGCTTATGAGGTGCAGTGTCGAAAGCAGTGAAATCTAGAAATAAGGAATGTTTGACATCCAGCACTCATCACATCATGTGAGTAAAGAGCTTCCTCTTTTTCACAAGAATGATACTTTCCGTGACATTGCACAGAGGACCACTGCTGAATTTTGTTCGTGCACCGCAACCTAATGAGGACCCTTATTGCTCTACACTCCCACATTGTTGCGATTTGCTTTCTCAGACATGTATTTCGTCGTTGGAGAATGGTTGTTCACCTTCTGCTGCTTCGTGCAAAATCGAAGGCACCGAGTATATTACTTTCGTTTCAATTATTTAACAAGCTGTGAAATATACTAGACTACTGTAATACTTACATATTTTCCCTCTTTTGTGTACTTAATCACTGGAGCAACTGAGGTTAATTATAGCTAACAGTGTCATGTTGACCCTGTATGTCACAGATACAACTCGACCACCAATGTTCCTCCCAGTGACGCGACCATTGCAGAGTTAAACTAGCTACCCGGGCGGCTTCACACGGGTGAAATTTTATTCCACAAGTGGCGTCTAACAGCCATCATCCAAGTACACGTCCTCCTGTGTGCTTTCCAAATCGTTGAGCCGGAGCTTGAAATTTGCGGACGATGTTGATTCCATACGTCGTTTAAGAAGCGACTTTTCGATGTCTCAACCCTAAGGTGGTGTAACAGGCTATGAAAGCTTTACTAAAAACACTTGAGACAATTTTGAAGTTAGACCTTAAAAGATTCGGATTTTGATTCTTAGTGGTAATTTAAAAAGAATATGTTTTAGTATTTTTGGAAATTTAGACATTGAGGGGTTGAAACAGGAAAAAAATTAAATTTTATTACTCTAAATAGGTTGCTACAGGACATTACGTAGACCACCTGCGGGAGACAACACGACAGCTGGTAACGTGTAATCTCTTAACTCTTACAAGTATAAAAACAACCAGAAGATCCGGCTACGTCTGGGTGAAGTGGAAGTTACCCTCCTCCACGCACCGTATGAAATTTTGGGTAGACGGTGTAGTTCCTCTTGATTCTAAGGTTAAACGGGCAAAATTTAATGAATATCGTAATGAAACTGTAGATTCTGTGAGGCTGTAGGAAAATCGTCCTCCGCAATGCATCTTAATTCAGCCCTATCGCAAAATACTTTCTCAGCTGATGTCGTCTATAAACTATATATCTACAACATTTCAGCTGATAGGTGCAGTAGGTATCGAGATTTCGTGTTTAGTCAGTGACCTTTAGGTTTTATATACACAAAGTGGTCGGAAATACCCTTTACAAACTTCTAGAGGGTAATGAGTACATAACATTTTGAATAGGAACCCATATCCGGAAACATCGTTTCCGTTCTACGACAGTTTCAATTCAGATGTGTAACTTGTTAACGTCTGCTTAGAGATAGATAAAACTTGCACAAGAGATTGAAGAGATAGCAGGTAGGATGGAGAGAGTGTACCAGAACATGCTTCGGAGGTACAGTGTGTTAACGACGTTGGTGGTCGCAACATCGAGTCGCTGTTGTAATGCATCAGTGCTGGTGCCGTACAAGCTGTGTTTTTGTTGTTGTCGACTAATGTAAGTTATAAGGTGTAAATTGTAATGAAAATGCGTAAGTAACAACGGAACGATTCAGTATTATTTACAAACTGATTGCAACAATTGTACTGGGCCACACCTAATTACATTCCTCAAGTAGAAGTGGATGAGATAATCATCTGAAATGAAACCGTCGTGGAACGGAAACGATATGTTTTCGGACAAGGGTTCATATTGAAAAATGTTATGTACTCACTACCATCTACAAGTCCTACAAGGTTCTAACGGGAATTTCCGACTACCCTGTATATAGGGATTCAAAGAACAGCCGTAACTTTTGTCACAAACAATATATTTAGTAACCAGTTTTGGCCTCACACTGAAGCCATCTTCAGACCCATAAACCAAATGGAGGTTGCGTATATTATCCGAGATTATTCGCCAGGTGTCGGGCACGCCTTCTTACACAATCCTTCCACCTGCCAGCAACGACATTTCAGAGCACAGCCAATGGAGAGACTATTTAATTAGGAATCCACGACACCAGTTGAGCAGTCTCCTATTACAGTTTAAAATTTATGGAACATCCATATGGTTTATGAGCCTGAAGATGCCTTCAGTGTTAGGCCAAACTGGTTGCTGAGTAAATTACTTATAAATATTTGCGATTATTACTTCCACTTAATTTAAAATATTTTGACCAACCGCAATCCACGTTCAGTAATAAAGGAACGCTCCAATGAAATAGATTTTTTGGATTACTTACGAAATTGTCTTCATCCTCTACACGTCTGATTTACGGCTACCGCAAGAACAGCACCCACTGGTGGCATGCACATGATGGCCCTGTGGAAATATTTCCTTAATTACAGAAAACCCTGTTTCCCTGCTAGAAGGAAAAAAATTGACGTCCAAAATTAGATACTCTCTTTGTTGATTCTACTTTTCCTTTAACCTATCAGCTTTGGTATACATAGCGGCAGTAGAGGTGAACCGACGACAGAACAGTTTTTCATTTCTATCTCGGTCGCCCTGCGGGTTGTGCGCTAATAACAGAAACGTTTGAAGTCGCCGGCCAGCACGTTACACTTTATTTGCCTGCAATGGTACACACGTGTCGCGTGTAGACTAGGATCGACAGCCAACGGCCAATAATACTCAACCAATCTGATATCTGAAGCGATCTCTTTCTCAAATTACAGTAAATATTTTACATAAATTTTTAATACACTACAAAGTCGACTGATGGCTGCTTGCTGATAATCTTGTAACTTTAAGAAAAAATTGTACTAGATATGATGATGTCGTATGTACTTGTAATGGACAATATTCTAAGGGACATTACGACAACGAATTTCTACTTCGTAACATAGCTCAAAACCGAAAACAGGTTTGTCAGATATGTAAAACGCCGTTATGAAAGACTTGGAAAATATTTACTTAATTTACTGTAATAGCGATAAAAATATAAATATAAATTTATACTTAATATTAATTTAATTTTTAAAATAAACTGTTATTTTTATATATTTCATATCTCATGTGTATGTTCCTATCTTTTTTCGCCGGCCAAGGTGGCCGAGCGTACTGCGGCGCGCCAGTCACGATCTGCACGACCATTAGGTCGGGGGTTCGAATCCCCCCTCGGGCATGGATATTTGTGCCGTCCTTAGTATTAGCTAGTTGATAAGTAGCTTGTAGGTTTAGGGACTGATGACCCCGTAGTTAAGTCCAATAAGCTCTACAAACATTTGAACATTTTTTCCTATCTTTTTTCGTGCATATTTTCCTTACTTTAGCGTTAGCCTATATTTCCGGTATTTTTGTTCGTGTTTTAATGCATAAATTTAACGAGGTTAAGGCAACTGGAGACTTCAACGGGGTGGCTCCTCCATTATGTTCATAATCGGAAAGAACATGTTACGTTCTGTAGACTATCCGGAATTCTAAAAGTTAACACTTTGCCCTCCAATAAGAAAATCACAAAAGCAGACTGGAAAGCGGCTGTACACGTCACATGACATGCTTAGTTGCTTTGCCAGCAGGTTTTACGTTCTCTGTTGTTTTTAAAGCATATGAATAAATACTGAAAACGTTCGTGACGTTGCACTGGTTTTTTTACAGTTGGACCTGTTTGTTTTTTTTTTTTTTTTTTTTTTTTTTTTTTTTTTTTTTTTTTTTTTTTTAAATACTTAAACTGGGCCTGAATTATGCAAGAATACGACTATACTGTGGGGAAAAAACAAAAACAAGTATGACGATATATATTGGTCGTGACATCAGAGTGGTGTGTGCAGGATGACAGATTGCACAGTGGCGTCACGGTAGGCAGTCCCGCGTAAGTCGTCAGGGAACCGCTAAACACACCGAAAATAGTTTCTGCCCCGTTTTCATTCATATTGCGTTATATTAAAATTTATATTACTTTTTAAAAGTGCTTATTTTACTGACTCTTAATCATTTATTTTTGTATTTTCTTCAGAAAGTAACAAGAAGGAATCTGAAGTAGATGAGTGGAATGAGAAACTATGTCCGATTCTGAAGCCTCATTATGAAAACGTTCAAAAACATTGTATGTCCCTTTTTACACTCCAAGAGGACTTTGTCTACAGCGTACTTTTTCTTCTTCTTACTTCCAAATGGCTCGATTTATGAACACTCTGGAATCTAAAATTGAAAAAGAAACAAATGTTATCAGCAGTAAAAATTATTTATAAGAAATATACTGTTATTATTTCTTGATAGATGAAAGAGTATTGCCATTAATTTCCATTTGTCGACTAACGGAAGAAACAAGATGAACTCTTTTACTCTCTGCTGGGAAAATGAAACGACAGATTTGATAGAACAGACTTTCGCCAAAAGTCCCAAGACACCGCCAACGTCAGTTTCTTTGAAACAGACATAATAATAAACATCAACGTCATGACAGGCTTACGGTGGTAGAATTGTGCCTCTCCCTCTTACGCGACTCACACTATAACGTGTGCGAGCATGTGTGGGATGTAGGCAAGTGCAACACTTGGAAGTTTGGGTCTGGCCGGGGGGCGTGCACGGGTGGCCGTGTGGTTAAGGCGACCGCTCGCGAAAAGCGGGTTCGAGTCCCCGTCCGTCACAAATTCTCATGTGTTGTAGACCATTTGTCCATCTTTACAGGAGCAGCAGACGTAAACTTTCGCGATTTGCGAACTATATACAAGTATACATGTATATCTGCTGCGGACCACCGCCAACGTCAGTTTCTTTGAAACAGACATAATAATAAACTTATTAAAAACTCTTGAATATTTACACGAGAAATAAATTTAGTCGTCAACTTACCATTGGGGAGAAATTATTCACATGCTCGCGGAATAAAGATGAATATTTTCTGAGCTGGGGAAGAGCACTTGGCAGTATAACTTGCAGATGATCCAGCCGAAAGGACAGCATTAGGCCTACTAAGGGCCTGGCCAGTGTGCCGATTTCAACCTGCAAGTCTGGCAGAGGGTGAGAGCCATGGCGCACTGAGGGGACGTTACCGCAACTTAAGCAATCGGCACACCGAATGTGTGTCTGATCGTGTGTGGTCAGCGTGCCGAGCTCAACTTGCGGCTGAACGCTCGGAGACGGTTCGACATGCGCATTAGAGACGAGCTACACGCGACCGCAGCGCGCTCCAGCAACAGTTCAAATGTTTGTTAAGCTTATGGGACTTAACTGCGGGGTCATCACTCCGTAAACTTACAAATTACTTATGAACTAATACTAAAGAGAGCACAAACATCCATGATGGAGGGGGGATTCGAACCCTCGATGAGGAACGGCCTCACACATCAGAGTTTAGTGCCTTAATGCGCTCGGCCACTCCACCGCACCACCAACGCCAGTTGTTGGCGGCATCAGGTTCTGGAATTACACTGGTTACGAAATTAAATGAATGGAATTATGGCTTTACCTCTATTACAACGCTTATTTCCGCGCTTGTGTATATGTTCGTTATATTCTGCGATATAAGGCAACTTTGTCAGAGCCATAAAAGACCTAAGTCGAAACAAGGCCCCTGGAGAGGACGACGTTTCCTCAGAACAACTTAAGTCTCGCGGAGCAGTGACAAAGCTATTTCATCTGGTGCTTAACATGTATGAGACAGGGGAAATATCCCCCAAAAATATGATAATCCCCATTCCAAAGAAAGTAGGTGCAAACAGGTGAAAATTACAGAACCATCAGTTTAATGGGTCACGGTTACAAAATTTTAACACGAATTATTTACAGAAGGATGGAAAAGCAGGTAGAAGCCGACCTTGGGGAGACCAGTTTAGATTAAGGAGAATTGTATGAACACGGGAGGAATCATCACTTTACGGTATATTTTAGAAGTGATTAACGAAAGGCAAACCTACGTTTCTAGCTTTTGTAGATTTGGAAAGAGCTTTAGACAGTGTTGATTTGAATACATTCTTTCAAATTTTGAAATCAGCAGGAGTAAATTACAGGGAACGGGAGGATATTTACAACTCGTACAAAAACCAGGCAGCGGTTGTCAGAGTTGAAGGGCATGAAAGGAATGCAGAGGTTGTGAAGGGTGTAAGACAGGGTTGTAGCTTTTTCCCAATGTTATTCAATTTGTATATTGAGCAAGCTATAAAAGAAAGCAAGGAGAAATTTGGAGAAGGAATTAAAGTTCAGGGTGAATAAATAAAAACCTTGCGTTTTGCTTATAACATTGTAATTGTGTCAGAGACAGCAAAAGACCTGGAAGAGTAGTTGAACGGAATGGACAGTGTGTTGAAGAGAGCGTATAAAATGAACACTAACAAGAGCAAAACAATGGTAATGGAATGCACTCTAATAAAATCAGGCGAAGCTGAAGGAATTAAATTGGGTAAGGAAGCAATACAGGTGGTAAATGAGTTTTGTTACTTTGGCAGTAAAATAACATACGATGGTCGCACTGCAGAGGGTATAAAATGCAGAATGGCAATGGGAAGAAAAGCGTTTTTCAAAAAGAGAAATTTATTAACATCGAATATTAATTTAAGTGTAAGGAAGACCTTTCAGAAGGTACTTGTGTGGAGTATGGGAGTGAAACATGGACGATAAACAGTGAGGACAGGAAGAGGATAGAGACTTTTGAAATGTGCGGTTACAGAAAAATGCGGAAGATTAGGTGGGTGGATTGCATAACTAATGAGGAGGTACTGAACAAAATTGTGGAGAATAGGAATTTCTGGCATACCGTGACTAAAAGAAGGGATCGATTGGTAGGACACATATTTAGGCATCAAGGAATTGTCAATTTAGCGGTGGAGGGAAGTGTGTAGGGTAAAAATCTCTGAGGGAGACCAAGAGATGAATATAGTAAGCAAATTCAAATGGATGTAGCTTTCCGGCCGCGGTGGCCGAGGGCACTGCGGCGCGCTAGTCACGGTCTGCACAGCCACTACGGTCGGGGGTTCGAATCCCCCCTCGGGCATGGATATATGTGCCGTCCTTAGTGTTATCTAGTTCATAAGTAGTTTGTAAGTTTAGGAACTGATGTCCCTGTAGTTCAGTCCCATAAGCTATACAAACATTTGAACATTTGATTTGGATGTAGCTTGCCGTTCTTATGAGAAGATGAAGAGACTCGCTCAGGATAGAGTAGGGTGGAGAGCTGCATTAAACCGTTCTCGGGACTGAAACCAATATAAGTAACAAGAAAATATCTATGAATATAAAACCCATATAAGTTGCATGTTACGTCAATAAGTATATATAAAAGTGTCATGACAAACTGTGCGACATAAAATTAGAAAAGGCCTTCATATGAGGAAAACATTATTTCAACACATTATTTCAACAGTCTCGCTTTTTAGTGAAACTTTAGTCACTCTTCCACGGTCAAAGTAATCAGTAGAAGAATAATTATTATTTTAAGAACGAGTAAAATACAATACATGAAAAAATAAAACGTATTTTACTCTAAGTAAGGTGCTAAGTGTCCTGTCCATAAAAGCAATCCAACAAACTCACTCCTCAGAGGTTGCGCACTCATGTTTACATAGCTAGGAATACGCAGTATACTTCTATAAAATTTATAGGAAAGTCGTTGAGTCTATCAGAAAACCCGAATAGAAAAAGAAAAATAATATTTGCTTGAGCCTCAAACCATATTCCATTTGAGATTCTACGACTTTGCTGCCTATGCTACAGCCATGAAGGTATTAGAGGTATATACTAGTGGTGGATATGTTGCTGATTCTTATTTACTACAAACGATGTAAAGAAGAATTCTTGTTGATAGATCATCAGTCCTACTTGCCTTGAAACGGCATATTACTGTAATACGGATTTTTTTCCAGTCATTTATTCCAATGGCCGGTTTTCGAAAGTTTATCAATTTACTCAGTTACTTTTACTTCCTTTTAAATGTCATACATTTATAAATACAGCGGCATATATGTACCGAAAAGAGCTGGCCCCCTCCCGGATAGTCACGTGGTGTGACGTCGGTGGCGTTGTCCCACCTGATTGGTGATTATTTAGACGGACGTTGAGAATATCTGGCTTGCTTGATATTGCCCGAAACGTTGGGAAAGCCTCGCTAAAATGCAGTTCGCACGTTGTGACGTCAGAAACTCGCCACGTTGGCCACACTCGTTCAAACGGATGCTCCATGTGCCGACGGCTTTAGGCGTTCATCGCCCGGAGTGCAAGGCTCTCACGCTACAGTGGCGTCAGCCGTCTCGAACGTGTTAAGAAATGCTATTGACACCAATAATGGGGCACATAGATAACGGTGCCCTCTCTATGCTCCGTTCCCAAATTTAGTTCACATAGTGAAGTAACGTTCAGTGACTTCAACAAGATATCTCTTCAATATACAAATTAAAAATTGATCTCCCGAGGAACTACATCAATTCTGCTGTCGTGATTGGTACACGTGCCATGATAAAGAATTTAAGGTGCAGCTCTTTTTTGAGATTCGCCAACTTCTGTGCGGAACACGTTATTCAACTTAGTCGATTGTCCGCTGGTCACCGTACGATGTGTGGAGGAGGGCACTTTGTGTACCATTGTCATTTCCTCCTCTCAATCCCGTCGCGTATATTCTGCGCGATAAAAGATTAGCGGTAAGTCTACTTGTGGACCATAATCTATATAATTTTATCACTATGGTCATTTCACGAAATATTCGCAGGAGGAAGCAAGCCCTGGCGGACTAGCCGCACGTGTTAGAGCGCCGTGTTGCGGTGCGCGCGGTCGTCCGACGTCGGTGGTTCGAATCCCCCCCCCCCCCACGGGAATGGATGTTTGCGTCATCTTTAGAATAAGGTAGTTCATCAGTAGTTTGTAAGTTTAGGGACTGATGACTCCGTAGTTAAGTCCCGTAAGCTTTACAAACATTTGAACATTTGGAGGAAGCAATTTCTTCGTCGACTCTTCGAGAAACGTATAGCCTTTGAAATTTGAAACAAGCTCGTACAGCGATACAGAATGTCTTTCTTACAGACTGTGACACTTGAGTTTCCTTATCACCTATGTGACGCTATCGTGCTTACTAAATAAGCCGTGAAGAAGCGTGCTGCTCTCAGATGGAACATCTCTGTCATCTTCCAACGTTAATTGGTACAGTACGTATTCGACATAGGTGACCAATACTCGAAGATTGGTCGAAAGAGTGTTTTGTAAACTACGTGCTTTGTTGTTGTTTTAAACTTTCTGATAACTGTTTATGGCCTTTCACCTTGTGTCATTAACTGACAGTCCAGGCTGTGAAAACCTCACATCAGAAAAATCTTATTATACCCGAATATTTGGAATGAAAGTCTTTGTTGATTGAACCTGTAAGTACATGGTGATTAGAAACGATAATAAAACCGTTTACCAACTGACGCGGCACATATGGCATACCACAAAAATCATTAATGAGGTAGGATCCGGGGTCGCAAAGCCCACGAGAACTTAGTACGGTCACTGCCAAATGTTCAAATGTTTGTTAGCCTTAAGGGACTTAACTGCGGGGTCATCAGTCCCTAAACTTACAAACTACTTAGAAACTACCTTATACTAAAGACGACACAAACATCCATGCCCAAGGGGGGGATTCGAACCGCCGACCGTAGCGGCCGTGAAGACTGTGACTGGCGCGCCGCAGACCGCTCGGCCACTGCGGTCGGCCGGTCACTGCCAACGTCAGACACCGTTTAAATGGTGCGCAGGGAGACCCGGGATAACGACGCCATCTTAAGTGAAATCAGTACTTCCACCTTCCTAAAATTGTGTCAACTTAGGCTTGAGCATGACATATGGAGAAAAAAGAACCAATATAGTTTCCTGAAAAATTCCACTATGCATGTCCCAATATCCTGAAAGGTAAGCATCTGTACTTCACCTCATTTTTTCCAAATTCTTATCAAACAAGGTATATTTCATCACTGTCTAAAAACAAAAAACAACGAAAGTGGTATCATCCTCATTATTTGGTTTTTCTTGCTTCCTTTATTTTAATTTCAAAGACTTTCCCCTGTTGTCCCAGATGTACAACATCGCCAATGACATTTTAAAGCGCAAGGGCTTGTGAAAAGATACACAGGCACGAAATGCCAAAAAGTACGTCTGTATTATTGTTCTTAAGAGACATTACCCTACAGAGACAGTGTCTTTAATAAACTCAGTCTCGAAAATAAGATGGAAAAAGATTAAAGGAAGGAATCTCAGGGTTTAACGTCCCGTCGACAGCTTGGTCATTAGAGACGAAGCCCAAGCTCGGAGTTTTGGGTAAGGATGGGGAAGGAAATCGGCCGTGCCCTTTTGAAAGGAACCATCCCGGCATTTACCTCGAGTGATTATGGAAATTGCGGAAAACCTAAATCTGGATGGTCGGAGGTGAATTTGAACCCCTTCCTCCCGAATGCGAGTCCAGTGCGTTACCACTGCGCCACCTCGCTCGGTAAAAGTTTAAACTCACAACTTGTTTCATAAGGCAAACAGTCTTCTACAATCAACGACGGTGACCGAATTAATTCTGCCTCAGACAAGTGGACTCATACTACCAACCATTCTTCATAACAACGTGGCTGGCATACTTTCTCCCTGACCGACCTAATGCTACCATGGATGTCATTTGCCTGTGCAAGTTGCTGCTAGAAATGCTCAGTTATGTTAGCACGCCTATTCTTCGTCGCATTCCATATCAGCGAGACTGAGCACCCGGGCATTTCAGCGCATAAGTGAGGCCGTTACTGTATGCATTCTTTCTGGCCGCTGTAAAGTACTGGAGGGCCTAGTGTATAAAACACCTGTTACATCCCGGAATGTCCTAGTGGGTGGGGGTTTTGTCGCTGCAAGATGTGATACAGCAGCAGGGCCACGTTGGAGTGGCCGAGCGTTTAAAGACGCATAGCTGCACAGCCCGCCTCTGCTCACCGTCGGAGTTTCGAGTCCTCCCTCGGGCATGGGTGTATTTGTTGCTCTTAGTATAAGTTTAAGTAGTTTGTAAGCCTATGGACTGATGACCAGAGTAATTAAGTGCCGTAGATTTACAAACATTTAGATACACCAGCTATCTTTAAGAGGTTGTGCCGTTCCTTGTAGCGTCGATTGAGGTGTGTCTCGGTGGTTCTGGATAAAACTACGAGCTTGTCGTTAATACGGAATCAATTTTTTGAATGAGCATAAATAAGGGTAACGCCATTTAAATGCCCTGGGTGGCATTTTCAAAGTCGAGTAACTATGTGACTACTGATTCTTCTTGTATTCCCCATTATATAATCAATCATCCTAATATTTACTTGTTTCTATATTACTCTTTCTCGTCAGTGTCAAAATATCGTTTGATAAATACTGTCTACGTTTGCAGTAGTCAATTATTAATAGATATATATATATATGCCTTGCTATTTACATCTTCAGCAACAAAACTCATGTCATATGAAACATTAGACCAGTAGAACGTATCGAAAAACATCAATATTGTTCGTCGATGACATAAAGAGGGGTTTTTACAATGTCAGATACGATATTTACTTAAAAAGACCTTAGAGGAAAAAATATGTGTGCTTATCTAATATTGGCACAGTTGTACCATTGGATTCGTGATTTCTTGTCTGAAAGTTCGATGTAATTGATGGAAAGTCATCGAGTAAAATAAAAGACGATATCTGGCTTTCACCAGGGAAGCATTATAGGGTCCCTAACGCCCCTTATCTTTACAAAAGATTCAGAATACAATGTAAGCAGCTCTGTTACACTTTCTTAGGATGATGCTGTCGTTTATCGGTTTATAAAGTCACCCGAAGATCAAAAGACCCGGCAAAATGATTCAGATAAGAAATCTGCATTGTTCATCAATTAGCAATTGACCCTGAATAATGAAATGTGTGGAGTCATCCATATGAGCACTAGATTGAGTATGTTAAGGTTCATTTGCACGACGTATCACTCAAATGTACAGACCGTAAATTCAACTAAATGCACATAAAAATAATTACGAAGAACTTAAATTGGAAACACCACGTAGTAAATATTGTAGGAAAGGTGAATCAGAGGATACGTTTTATTTGCACAACACCCAAAAATGCTACAAGGCTTGTAAAGAAACAGTCTACACAACACTTGTGCGTCCAAATTTGGGTTATTGCTGCCCATTGTAAGATCCCCACTGACGCACGGTTTAGAGAACAGAGAGGGGCAGCTCGTTTTGTATTATCGCGATTGACTGGTGAGAGTGTCACGGAAATGATGCACAAGGTGGCTTTATTCTTTGAGGAGAGATTTATTTGAGGAATTTATTTCATCATCTTTCCCTTCCGAAAGCAAACACATTTTGTTAGGACCCACCTGCATTGGGAGACATGATCATCTCAATAAAATGAATCAGGTGTTTCTTTTTCCCCTGTGCTTTTACAAAACGGAACGGAAGAGAAGTATCATAAAAACGGTTCGATGAACCCTCTACCATGCACTTCAATGTGAGTTGCAGAGTATTTATGTAACTGTAGACAGAAAGTTTAACTTATATATACTACTATTGGAAGAACCGTTTTTTCTTCTTGACTAATTTTCATATGCTAACAGAAAGTAATTCCAGTTTTCAAATATATCATCTTTTTTAAAAAGACATCACTAACATTGAAACGTTTCATACCATCCAAAGTGACACCTTGAGGAAATACAGATTGCCGGGAGAATATGTATGCATCAGTATTTGAATGAGCCATGTTTGCTTCCATATTTCATAACCAAATACATAATTTTAGACCAAATGGTCAAGAGATCAGTTAGTTTTGCGGAAGTTCGGTTGAAGAAAGCTTCATTTCCTTTCACAGTGCATAAATAACAAGTAAGTAATGGACCATATTAGCGCTTCTCATTATCTGTCATTAATAGTACTTAGCCGGCCGTGGTGGCCGAGCGTTCTGCGGCGCGCTAGTCACAGTCTGTACGGCCACTACGGTTGGGGGTTCGAATCCACACTCGGGCATGGATATTTTTGCCGTCCTTAGTGTTAGCTAGTTCATAAGTAGTTTGTAAGTTTACAGACTGATAACCCCTTAATTACGTCCCATAAGCTCTACAAACATTTGAACATTTGAATAGCACTTACTGAAGTAAGATAAACATTTTCCATAAAATGGTAAAATTATCTCGTTGCCAGTTTTCGATGTTAACCTCGTATTTGCCGCGCCGGAATAGCTCTGAGTTCTGGGCGCCCTGCTGAGGTGCGCGTCGAGGGTTCGAGTCCCCCAACAGACATGGGTGTTTTTGTTGTCCTTAGGTAAGTTTATCTTAGTTTAAGTCGTTTGTAAGCCACGGACTAGTAACTATTCACTTGAGTGCGATAGATTTACAAACATTTGAACAACATTTAACCACGTATTTTCACAGGAAACAATAGCAACATCGTTACTGTCACATAATATACACACAGGCTTCCAGGTGAGATGTTACATTCCTGAGTCGATATGAACGCAAGTGTGTCTATCAGAAAGTGGATTTCATGAATTAAACAGACAAACGCGTGTAAATGGGTACGGCACTTCAACTTGTGAGTGACTCAAACCACACCCGACAATTTTTATATCTTTGGAGTCTACCAAGAAGTATGTTAACGAATTGTAAAAGGGTTTGTTCGAGAAGCCAACGATTCTATTTTTTTGTCTATTGCTAGCACTGAAAGACCAAAGTCGAAACAAGGCCCCTGGAGTAGATGATATTCCCTCAGAGCTACTGAAGTCTCTGGGAGAACCAGCCATGACAAAATTATTTCACCTGGTGTGTAAGACGTATGAGACAGGTGAAGTACCCTCAGACTTTAAGAAAAATGTTATAATCCCCATTCCAAAGAAATCAGGTGCAGTCAGGTGTGAAAACTACAGAACCATCAGTTTAATAAGTCATGGTTGCAAAATATTAACACGAATTATTACAGAAGGATGGAAAAGCTGGTAGAAGCCGAACTCGGGGAAGATCAGTTTGGGTTCAAGAGAAATGTAAGAACTCGGGAGGCAACACTCACTTTACGGCTTATCCTAAAAGATAGATTAAGAAAAGGCAAACCTACATTTTTAGCTTTTGTAGATTTGGAGAAGGCTTTTGACAATGTTGATTGGAATAAACTCTTTCAAGTTCTGAAGCAAGCAGGAGTAAAGTATAGGGAGCGTAAGGTTATTTACAACTTGTACAAAAACCAGTCAGCGGTTGTCAGTAATTCTGTCAGATACAGCAAAGGACCTGGAGGAGCAATTGAACGGAATGGACAGTGTGCTGAAAGGTGCATATAAGATGAACATTAACAAGAGCGAAACTAGGGTAATGTAGTGCAGTCTAAGAAAATCAGGTGATGCTGAAGGAATTAGATTAGGTAACGAAGCAATAAAGGAGGTAGCTGAGTTTTGTTACTTGGGCAGTAAAATAACAAATGATGGTCGCAGTACAGAGGATATAACATGCAGATTGGCAATGGGTAGAAAAGCGTTCTTGAAAAAGAGAAATTTGTTGACATTGAATATTGATTTAAGCCTAAGGAAGTCCTTCCTGAAAGCATTTGTATGGAGTCTTGCATTGTAGGGAGTGAAATATGGACGATAAACAGTGTGGACAGGAAGAAGATTGAGGCTTTTGAAATGTGGTGCTACGGAAGAATTATGAAGATTAGGTGGGTGGATCGTGTAACTAATGAGGAGGTACTGAACAGAATTGGGGAGAAAAGAAATTTCTGGCATACGTTGACTAAAAGAAGGGATAGATTGGCAGGGCTCTTTATTAGACATCAAGGAATTGTGAATTTAGCGTCGGAAGGAAGTGTGTGGGGTAAAAACCGCAGAGGAAGACCAAGAGACGGATACAGTAAGCAGATTCAGACAGATGTAGGTACCCGTTCTTATGTGGAGATGAAGAGGCTTGGTCAGGATATGGTATTGTGGAGAGCTGCATCAAACCAGTCTCCGGACCGAAGACCACAACAACAACAACAACAACAACAACGACAACGACAACATCTGAATAAGTTCTTTAATTAAATTTTGTGTATTTACTTCTAGTAATCTATTTTTAGTAAAGAAATAAAGGGAATTTTATCAATCCTATCCGTTGAAATTAGCAATGTATACAAACTACGTGAATAAAGGCACTAATCGTATTCGCTCTTTATTGAATGTTCTGTATTACTTTATTTGTGTGCCACCTGCAACTTGATAAACCTATTCTGTCAGCATTTAGGGATGAATAACTTACTAACTCTTTAAACAACAAGATCGTCGTTTCCTAGGACGATGTACACACATTTTGTATTATACTAAATAAAGAGAATATGAAAATAAACCGTAAGTTCTTCAAAATATATAGCTCAGCGATTACAACGGACTTTGATTCATTTTGTAGAGAATTCAGACGCGGACGAAAACATCTCTTTACGTTACTTGTTGGTCTTCATGTTTGTATATTGTGGTACAGCGAAATTGCTACCATTACTGCATGTAATACTCGAATTTTGATGCGTAGATATGGCCGGAGTTCGATTGGCTGTTAATAAACGACACAATACATCAAAAGATATCACGGTAGTGTTGGATGTGACATGTGTCAATCTCGTGTCAATGAAGCTTATTCACAAAACACGCACAGGTCGCCAGTACATGACATATCCCGGAATGTATACAGCTACTACTATTGTAAACTCAACGTATAATACGTTGATGAGCTCATTGATGCAGAGAATAGCATCATATTCTCATTCACGGCCCATTCCGTATCCGTTTGACTTAAATGACAGCAGAATTTCCTAACTGCTGCGTTAGTGTATCACGAATTACTTATGACGATGTTGACTAAAGTATAAGATGTGGAATTCTGAAGACAGAAGAGGAAAAATAGAGATATCTAAAAATGATTCACAAATGGCAGACAAAAGAGACGACAGTAATGAGAGTTGATGTGCACAAAAGGAAAGAAGCACTTGTTGTAGTACATGTTGTAGAACATTTACAATTATAACTAATATGCAGACTCGGCAAGCTGTGTGCAGTATTGGGTATAAATTGAACACTAAAAAAAGAAAGTCAATGCGAATTAATTGTTGTTAAATTAAGTCAACCTATGCAGAGGGAGAAGCATCAGAAGCAATACATGATCATAAGCCGTAAAATAACTTATGACGCAGTGGAGAAGATATAAACTATGGTAATGGCGGCGAAACATTTTCTGAAGAAGATGAATTTTCTTACATCGAATATCATTTTAAGCGTAAAGCAATCTTTTCTGCTGAATATGTGTCTTTAGTGTACCTGTGTACGAAAATTAAACGTGAGCTAGACGCAATTTAGTAATGAAGAAAATTGAAGTATTTGAGATGTGTTATTACAGAACAATGCGGAAGGTGAGATTGGTAGGTTACGTTGTTAATGAGGAGGTACTGAACATAATGGACTTAGAGGAGGGTCTCGATTCACAGAAGATTTTCTAAGACATCCTCAAGAATTTAGTATTGCAGGCGAATGTGTGGACCAAAACACTCATAGGGCGACTCAGAGACGAAACAATAAATAAGTCCAAATGGATCTGAGATGCATAAGTTAAGGGCGATGAAATTACTTGGTCGCGATAACGTGGAGGGTTGCATCATAACAGTCTTAGGAGCGAAAGTCATCTCCACAACAACATTAATCACAAAGCAATTGGATATTCGAAATTTTTAATCCTTTCATCTTCGTACAATAGTAAGAATATGTGCTGATACGTACTTTAAGTTATAATTAGTTTTCAGAAGGTGTGCCTCACAGACAGTAAATATTTAAAAAATTCTTACGGAATTGTCTTGATATACTGATAAAAATTTTATCCAAACACACCAGTTTTTGAAGACTGTCCACCAGGTCGTTAAAGACATTTCCAACACAATTTTAGTAGAACAATACAATCGTCACAATGGGTGATGAAACCATCGACTGGTAGAAGTTACCATTATATAGATCGATGTCGGTAACGGACAAGTAATTCTGTTTGATGTGACTCACAGATATTGACGTCCATACCCGAAACGAACTTTGATGGGAATTGTCTGTCTGCTTCTGCCAAATGCCCTCTTGGCTCCTTAAATGTTTCTCCGAAAGGCTTCTGAAAGGCCAGTTGTTGGCATTTGTAGACGCAATCATACTGTAAAGATTTCCTGGAAATGACAAATGCGTGCAGGTCATAGCCACTCAGCAGTGAATTACCAATAAATACAATGATGTGGTGGGAGACGTTACATCAAATATTTTGTGTAGCTCGACCGTGCATAGAGGTCGTAAATTATGCAACACTAATGCGCTCATACGTACATTCCTGCAGACACAGTAAGAATTCATATGAAGAACATTGTCTGTCAAACATCTTTTAACTTGATTTCGGCTATTTCGGGAGAAACTGTAAAGTTTTACACATGCAGTCGTACTAGATAGCGTTCCCAAATTGTTCTTGTTAAGTTGAAGCACATAATGTTGCGTTACACGATTAATTTTAAGTAAAACTAAAAATTTATTACCTTTCTTTTTGTCAGGAAACAGAACTGAAAAAGTTATCGATTGTTATCGTCAAGAGCTTTTGGTAACCGGTTATCGATATAAACAGAGAAAATGTCGCCAGAATGGATTGTCGTCCACTGAATTTCCAAGAAATTAAGTTATTGACATGTGTCTTGTAGAAAGAAATAAGTAATACGCACTATGGTCTTGCTTTTAATTTTGATAGTTTCAAAATGTTCAAATGTTTGTATAGCTTATGGGACGGCGTCATCAGTCCCTAAACTTACAAACTACTTATAAATTAGCTACTACTAAGGACGGCACAAATATCCATGCCCGAGGGGGGATTCGAACCCCCGACCGTAGTGGCCGTGCAGACTGTGACTGGAGCGTCTCAGTCCCCTCGGCAGGCTTGATAGTTTCCCTTCAGTAAAGGGATACGATTGTAAGGTACAACGTATAAATCATAAATATCTACGACGTGTCGATGACGTTAATTCCGTTTCCAGTCGATTCATGCAAGATATATTGTAAAAACAATGAATATGGAATATATGAAAAGATTTAAAGGGCGCCCTGAATACGTGGTCTAATGCGTCATGTTACGGACTGGGCGCATCGAGTACTTTCTCGGACATGGGTGTGCGTGTGTTGTCCTTAGTAAGTAAAGTTAGTCAACAATCCGAAGATTGGTTTGAACACCGCAGTGCTTCACTAGGCATGGCCCTATTTGGAGGTGGTTTGCCGCTGCCTTCTTCAGACCGTCGAACTGAATTACCAAGCCAGTTATTGGGGGAAATACATTTTTAACGTGTTTTCTGAACCACGGTGCTACTTGGTATATTTCACATCAGCAACACTGCCAGAGGTGGCAGAAGTTAATGTGACATATAAAATTTCAAGGCCTGATGGGGATCGAACCCGCAACCTTTGGATTCATAGCCGCGCCGCACGTGTTCGCCTTAGTGTAAGTTAATTTAGGTAGTTTTTAAGTGCCGGCCACGGTGGCCGGGGGGACTGAAGCGCTCCAGTCACGGTCTGCACGGCTACTACGGTCGGGGGTTCGAATCCCCCCTCGGGCATGGATATTTGTGCCGTCCTTAGTATTAGCTAGTTCGTAAGTAGTTTGTATGTTTAGGGACTGATGTCCCCGTAGTTAAGTTCCTTAAGCTATACAAACATTTGAACATTTTGTAGTTTGTAAGTCTAGAGACTTGCAATAAACGTATCACTCTGAAAGGTTTTTTTAATAACAAATTTATTTATGGCTATTAGATCCTCGCTTAATTTCTCCTGAAAAGAGAAAAGTAATTTCTATCTTCTGAGACAGAAGATTATGAGAAGTTGTGCAATACAGGGCAAAACTAGAAATTAGTAACAGAAGAAATTAATAACAATAGAGCCTTACTTTTTGCGATCCCTACCAGGATTTCCTTTTTGCACATTTTTTCTTCGTCACAAGAACCTTACATTTGCCAGTATTGCTTCCTATTCCAAATCTCTATAACCGTCTGAAACTTACAATGTCATGTTATAAACTAGATTTCCTCAATGAGTGTAATCAGCCGAACGTTATTTAATATCAAGATGAATGACTTTCCAGAAGAAATATAAACGCAACGGCGGTTTAGTCGTGCGCACTGGGGCTCCGTGCTGCGGTGCAGGCTGCTGTTCACCGTCGGGGTTTCGAGTCCCCCCCCACCCTCAGGCATGGGTGTTTGCATTGTCCTTAGTGCGAAAGTTCGTCGTTAGTGTAGCACAACACTTTAAAGTTAGGACACGTTTATTGCCAACACAAGCGTACAATCATTAGATATTGCCTCCTGATTGGAGTGCTGCACTATTTGTACATCGAAAGAATTTTCTGGAACTTACAAGTACATCAAACATAAGAAACACATAGAACATTCTAGAAATAACAAAGAAATAGAATTTTTGGCAGTGGCGGGATTTCAACCGTGGAGCGTTAGCACAGCAATCTGCGCCACTGCCCAAGCAGAACATTTTCCGAAACATATGGTTTATTTGCTTGCGGTGTAAGGCGCAGAAGTTACGTGTACAATTCGCCCCTGTTGACATCTTTGTGCATTATTTCGCTTTATTTTGCTCGTGCTCGTGCTCGTTCATTAGAGATTTGCGAAAATCGGCAGAATTCTATGAACGAGGTGTGAAAATGGGTCGGTGAACTACGTAATAGTGCAAAAGGCGTGCTAGGGTAACCAGTGCAGCTGCAGTGATCTCTGTGTCCAAGTTGCGTAGCGGTTATTAGGACTATTCAGTAATCACGGAGACATCGGTTGGAATACCAGTGGACATCAATATTGGCAACTAATGTAGAGTTATTTGCATCTAGATTCATTTACGTCCAGCTATAAACGAAAAGAAGGAAAAGGAAGGAAGGGATTGACTTTAGCTGAACTAGGAAATTGAAATAATGACAAGTGAATGGTTGTGCTGGGATTCGAGACTAGGTCACGTCAACACTTATCCTCTCGTTATGGCCTCCAGTCCGTCTCATTCACAAGTCGCACACTACGTTCTTATCCTCCACATAGTTTATACTCACTATTTCGGATTCCTACACCTGGTCGACAGTCATTGCCACATCAGCAGTGAATTAAGGAACTATACGCCGTGATGGCGTAATATAGTATATCGAACATGTTTGAAACAACGGACAACTAGATACAAATGGTCTTTTCGTTCTTATCAATTTTAATTTATTACTAGGTTATTCGATGTAATGATGACTGTATATTAGAAACAAACAGTAGATTTTAAAAATAAAATGTCATTAACATCTGGTTGGCGTGAATGACACAATTAAAGAGCACAATTTAATATATACTGCAAGAAATTTATTTTTCATCCAATATACCAGGTGATCAAAAAGTCAGTATAAAATTGAAAACTTAATAAATCACGGGATAATGTAGATAGAGAGATAAAAATTGACACACTTGCTTGGAATGACATTGGGTTTTATTAGAACAAAAAATAGTATTGCCAGACGCGAGAAAGATCTCTTGCGCACGTCGTTTGGTGATGATGGTGTGCTCAGCCTCCCAGGTTCCCAGACCTCAGTCCGTGCGATTATTGCCTTTGGGTTTACCTGAAGTCGCAAGTGTACCGTGATCGACCGACATATCTAGGGATGCTGAAAGACAACATTCGACGCCAATGCCTCACCATAACTCCGGACATGCTTTACAGTGCTGTTCACAACATTATTCCTCGACTACAACTATTGTTGAGGAATGATGTTGAACATATTTAGCATATCCTGTAAAGAACATCATCTTTGCTTTGTCTTTATTTGTTATGCTAATTATTGCTTTTCTGATCAGATGGACCGCCATCTGTCGGACATTTTTTAACCTTTTTTCGGATCTAATGAAACCGCATGTCATTCTATACATGTGTGTCAATTTTTACCTCTCTATCTACATTATTCCGTGATTTAATAAGTTTACAAGTTAATACTGACTTTTTGATCACCAGGTACATTTCACATTATCGGCGCTTGTGGGTACTTATGATAAACCTTCTTCGTCCCTACAATCTGCCAGATGGCGTGATCTAAACTAGACCAGTGGAGCAAATTTTTATAGGTACATATATGTATATAATTAAATTAGTTGCACTTACCACGATCACATATAGAGCGGGACACAGAGTACGGGAATGTTTAAATGACTAGTGGCAGCCACGGTCATATGGCTGCACTGCGGGTTCATTACAGTTGGTGAGTAAACAGTCGGCTATGTCTATAATCTTGGAACGATGCAACAGACGACAGCGTTCGTTAGCCAAAAAAATGTTCTATAAAAACAGTGATATCTTCGTAGAGGCGCCGCGCGAGTCCCGAAGTTTCTATAATTTAGGACGTCATGAATGCTTTCGTCGAGACACACTATAAAATATTGGAGCAATAACTTTGAAGAGACTGGATCTGCCCTCAAGAGGAAACCAAGAGGACGATCGAGAAGTGTGCGTTCTCCAACGACCATTGACGTTGTACACTATTCTGTCTTATGGAGCCCACGGTGTTCAATTCGTAAGCAACCAGCAGTGGTTCGAATGTCCCGGTAGAGTCTTCGCGATTTCTTTATCTTGATTTGAAATTTCATCCGTACAAAATACAGACGGTGCAACAATTGAAGGACAACGATTACCGGTTGCGATTGGGATGGTGACAACAAATGATAATAAAAATAATGCCGATTAGTTTCTAAACATGTTGTGGGTGTCATATGAGGCAAATTTTCATCTCACAGGTTACGTGCATTAACAAAACTACATTTTTTATGAAAATTCATCGTAATGGTGGTTTAAGATCAGCTACTGAAAATATTTAGTAAAATAATTTATTTTTGTTCGTCGCAGTTGCACAGTTGACTGTAGAGTCCGAAAGTAGTCACTGACGTTAAAATTGTGCAACTGCGACAGACAAAAATAAATTGTTTTACTAAAACTACCATTACTGGGAAATCACAAATCCTAATGGCGTTCTTGAGCGCCCTTTACACGCTAGAAAAGTGACTGTATGCTATGGTGTATCATCACATAGGTTTACCGGACCTTAGTTTTTCGCAAATTAACAGGGAAATACCACAACTGTCAATGTCTATCGTTACGTGGAGATGTTACGAACTTCCGTTACACCTGCGTTGACCAGTTTTCCAAACGTTTAACAAGACTGGTTTAAACAGGACGGATTGGCATCACACACTGCACGGCAATGAATGACATGTGTTTGGAGAATTGTTCGGTAACTGTATGATCTCACGATTCGGTAACATTTCCTCTTTTTGCTCTTTTTAAGCTACTTCAAAAGCAATGTGTTCCCGACTCGACGAAGACTTCTGGTTCAGTTAGAGATTTCGGGATTAATTTCATAACATCCCAGATGAGATGTTGCAGCGGTTAATGAGATTTCACGAATGTTTCCGTACAGGTAGACGCTATATAAAGGACGTAATTATTAAGAAATGACATCTATGTTTCGCAAATGGCGAATTTGTAAGATTTCAATTATTATGAATTAAATTTCTTACCTTCATCATTTCCCATTTTATTGGATTGTGGAATTTTCGCGTTTTACTGTGTCAAATTTAGATTCAATTATTCTGAATTTTATGTCTATGGAAAATGAGCGACACATGGCAACGAATCGTTAAATCATTTTCTGCAACCTCATTGGCATATAATGTTTGCTTGTACATGCTATAAGCGACAGCAAGAAACCGTAACTTCACCGTAGTTTTTCAGTGCAATTAAAATTCTCATCTACAACAACTTCCACTCCACGAGTAAGAGACCATGCGACTTCATTATTATGACTCCATTACGTCGCGGGCAGTGAGATGGGAAATTCCCCTCCTTTTCAACGTGGAAAATTTCTGAAATTCCGACGGCACAACACGGACAGAGGACTGAGGGAGGGGAGCAGAAGTTAATCTCAACTTTGTGTGCACATGTCAGAGTTCTCTCTCTCTCTCTCTCTCTCTCTCTCTCTCTCTCTCTCTCTCTCTCTCTCTGTGTGTGTGTGTGTGTGTGTGTGAATAGGTGTGTATGGGTGGCTGGGTGTGCCTATGCTCGCACGTGTGTGTGTGTGTGTGTGTGTGTGTGTGTGAGTGCGTGTGTATGTCCTTTACATACGTACGTCCATCAGTGAGTGTATTCGTGTGTGCGTGCGTGTGTGTATGTGATGAGGGGATTGTGGCATCTGGTCTCCCACAGGCATTCCGCTCGCCATGTTTGTCTGGTCAGCAGAGCGCGTATTATTTAAACTTTGCATGCTTTGGTGGATGAAACGCAATCTGTTGACCGACGGATGCTAGCAAACAGGACGACCATAAAAGTTGCAGGACTTGTATATGGCCAGTCCGATACCACGTGTGAAGCAAACACGACTATACACAGAAAGCGTTTACTTTCTTTAATGCTCTAGTGATCTATTTCAGTGTTACTATCATTAATTCATACCACAGATTGTAATACGCAGCCCTTGTAGGACAATATAATGCAGAATGGCTGTCCCGCAGCTATCACATTATACCTTTAAGAGGCGTCGAATACATCTTGAGATATTAGGTTTCAGTGTCACATACTGCACTACACGACAGTTTTTAACTGCGAAATTTAACACTGAATTTTGGTAAGAAATAGTAAATTGCCTCATTTATTTGAGATTTGTAAATTTACCTTCGCAACTATTCAAAGATTCTTAGCAGTACGCCGGCCGCGGTGGCCGAGCCGTCTGCGGCGCTCCAGTCACAGTCGGCACGGCCACTACTGTCGGGGTCGAATCCCCCCTCGGGCATGGATATATTTCCCGTCCTTACTACTAGCTAGTTCATAAGTAGTTTGTAAGTTTAGGGACTGATAACCCCGTTGTTAAGTTCTAAAAGCTCTACAAACATTTGAACATTTGATTTTCTTAACAGTAAATCACTACAATAGATGAAAGTGTAGCTTCTGTGTGCGTTCGTTCAAACGTCGCAAACCTTCTTTGCAGTCTTATGAGTCTTACTTGGTATGATTTTTATCCACCGAGCGAGGTAGCGCAGTGGTAGCGCACTGGACTCGCATTCGGGAGGATGGTGGTTCAAATGCACCTCCGGCCATCTAGATTTAGGTCTTCCGTGATTTCCCTAATTTACTCCAGGCAAATGCCGGGATGGTTACTTTGAAAGGGCACGGCTGATTTCCTTCCACATCCTTACCCAAACATCCGAGTGTAAGCTTCGCCTCTAATGACCACGCTGTCGATGGGACATTAAACTCCAAGCTTCCTTTCTTTTTCTGTCATTTATCCCTTACCCATGAGGAAGAATTTTCTTCAGAACTTCAGGCGATTGTTACGATGAAATGTTAAGGTCTCATTTAAAATCTTCATCTATGTGTTAGTCTGTTTGAACACGCGAATCTCGAAAACCGACGTATTTTCATGATTTTTTTACAGGTACATAAGTATTGTGCAAGTCACATCTAAGTGCATGGCAGAGGGTTCATAGAACCGGTTTTATGATATTTCTCTATATTTCCCTTCCCTAATAGCTCGCGGGAAAAAAGGAACAGCTAAATCTTTTACTTCTCGATCTGATTTCTCTTATTTTCTTCTACTGCTCATCTCTCCCTATGTAGGTTGGTGCTAACAAAATATTTTTTCATTCGCCAGAGAATGTTGGTGAAAACCTTTAGGCAACATATGGCCTATCTGACAATTTCCTATAAATATTAAGATTTCCATACGCCGGGAAAACCTAAACTTAGTCATAAGTGTCGTATTTCGTACGATATCACGAAGGTAAACGTAATTTTTAAAATTCTAAATCTTCATTTGATTGAAATTCCTAGACATCGTGGGGTTTTCAAGGCATCTTGGGCGCAGCCTATAGAAACTTAAAGGCCTTGTTGTGGTCTTCAGTCCGGAGAGTGGTTTGATACAGCTCTCCTCAGCAAGCCTCATCAACTTCGAAGTCTCTCCGGGTTTTCTGCCGGATAATAAAATCAAACTGATTCGATATTTCGACGGTACAGCTGTCCGCCATCTTCAGGAAACTGCTGCTGCTGAGTCCCGCTGAAAACTGGTGCAAGAGCGAAGTACGGCGTCCTATATAGGCGTCGGCCGCGTGCACGGCGCATGTGCCGGCCGTCACAGTTGCTACCTCTTAGACAGGGCTTGTGGCGCCGCCTCTAGTGGAACAGGGCACAATGATATATCGCACCTTACATTAATCAGTCCCAGGTGCTGGAATCCGGCTCGAACATTGCAAATTGATTTTATTTAATAATGGATTCCATGTTCTACTAAGAGGAAACCCCCTTAGGCAGATAGCGTCCAGATCCGGGGGTTTAAGATTAAAATTGTGTGCCGGAACCTGGACTCGAACCTGGGACCTTTGCCTTTCACGGGCAAGCGCACTACCGACTGTGCTATCCCGACACGACTCACGATGTCGCCTCACAACTTTACTTCCGCCAGTACCTCGTCTCCTTCTTTCCAAACTTCACAGAAGCTCTCTTGCAAACACGCAAGACTAGCACTCCTAGAAGAAAGAATATGGTGGAGATATGGCTTAGCCACAGCCTAAGCGATGTTGCCAGAATGAAACTTCACTCTGCAGCGGAGTGTGCGCTGATATGAACCTTCCTGGCTTAGCCACAGCCTAAGGGATGTTTCCAGAATGAAACTTCACTCTGCAGCGGAGTGTGCGCTGATATGAAACTTCCTGGCAGATTAAAATTGTGTGCCGGAACCGGGACTCGAACCTGGGATCTTTGCCTTTCGGGGGCAAGCGCACTACCGACTGTGCTATCCCGACACGACTCACGATGCCGCCTCACAACTTTACTTCCGCCACTACCTCGTCTCCTACTTTCCAAACTTCACAGAAGCTCTCTTGCAAACACGCAAGACTAGCACTCCTGGAAGAAAGGATATGGTGGAGATATGGCTTAGCCACGGCCTAAGGGATGTTTCCAGAATGAAACTTCACTCTGCAGCGGAGTGTGCGCTGATATGAAACTTCCTGGCAGATTAAAATTGTGTGCCGGAACCGGGACTCGAACCTGGGACCTTTGCCTTTCGCGGGCAAGCGCACTAACGACTGTGCTATCCCGACACGACTCACGATGTCCCAGGTTCGAGTCCCGGTCCGGAACACAATTTTAATCTGCCAGGAAGTTTCATATCAGCGCACACTCCGCTGCAGAGTAAAGTTTCATTCTGGAAACATCGCCTAGGCTGTGGCTAAGCCATATCTCCACCATATCCTTTCTTCCAGGAGTGCTAGTCTTGCGTGTTTACAAGAGAGCTTCTGTGAAGTTTGGAAAGTAGGAGACGAGGTACTGGCGGAAGTAAAGTTGTAAGGCAGCATCGTGAGTCGTGTCGGGATAGCACAGTCGGTAGTACGCTTGCCCGCCAAAGGAAAAGGTCCCAGGTTCGAGGCCCGGTTCCGGCACACAATTTTAATCTGCCAGGAAGTTTCATATCAGCGCACACTCCGCTGGAGAGTGAAGTTTCATTCTGGAAACATCCCTTAGGCTGTGGCTAAGCCATATCTCCACCATATCCTTTCTTCCAGGAGTGCTAGTCTTGCGTGTTTGCAATAGAGCTTCTGTGATGTTTGGAAAGTAGGAGACGAGGTACTGGCGGCAGTAAAGTTGTGAGGCAGCATCGTGAACGTGTCGGGATAGCACAGTCGGTAGTGCGCTTGCCCGCGAAAGGCAAAGGTCCCAGGTTCGAGTCCCGGTTCCGGCACTCAATTTTAATCTGCCAGGAAGTTTCATATCAGCGCACACTCCGCTGCAGAATGAAGTTTCATTCTGGAAACATCCCTTAGGCTGTGGCTAAGCCATGTCTCCACCATATCCTTTCTTCCAGGAGTGCTAGTCTTGCGTGTTTGCAAGAGAGCTTCTGTGATGTTTGGAAAGTAAGAGACGAGGTACTGGCGGAAGTAAAGTTGTCAGGCAGCATCGTGAACGTGTCGGGATAGCTCAGTCGGTAGTGCGCTTGCCCGCGAAAGGCAAAGGTCCCAGGTTCGAGTCCCGGTTCCGGTACACAATTTTAATCTGCCAGGAAGTTTCATATCAGCGCACACTCCGCTGCAGTGTGAAGTTTCATTCTGAAAACATCCCTTTGGCTGTGGCTAAGCCATATCTCCAACATTTCCTTTCTTCCAGGAGTGCTAGTCTTGCGTGTTTGCAAGAGAGCTTGTGTGCAGTTTGGAAAGTAGGAAATGAGGTACTGGCGGAAGTAAAGTTGTGAGGCGGTATCGTGAGTCGTGTCGGGATAGCACAGTCGGTTGTGCGCTTGCCCGCGAAAGGCAAAGGTCTCAGGTTCGAGTCCCGATTCCGGCACACAATTTTAATCTGCCAGGAAGTTTCATATCAGCGCACACTCCGCTGCAGAGTGAAGTTTCATTCTAAGGGTAATGGAATTCACTCTAAGAAAATCAGGCGATGCTGAAGTTATTAGATTAGGCAATGAAACAATAAACCTGCTAGATGAGTTTTGTTACTCCATTACCATTGCTCTTGTTGATGTTCATTTTATACGCGCTTTTCAACTCACTGTCCATTCAGTTCAACTGCTCTTTCAGGTCTTTGCTGTCTCTGACAGAATTACAATGTCATTGACTAAACGAAATATTTTTATTTATTCACCCTAAACTTTAATTCCTTCTCCAAATATCTTCTTGCTTTCCTTTATAGCTTACTCAAAGTACAAATTGAATATAATTATAGATAGGCTACAGCCCTGTCTTTCTCCATTCCCAACCTCTGCATCCCTATTATGCCGTTCAACTCTGATAACTGCTGTCTGGTTTTTGTAAAACTTGTAATTAACATTCCGTTCCCTTTAATTTAATCCTGCTGATTTCAGAGTGTATTCCAATCAACATTGTCAAAAGCTTTCTACAAATCTAGAAAAGATAGAAATGTAGATTTCCCTTTCCTTAATCTAATACAAGCCGTAAAGTGAGTATTGGCTTCCGTGTTCGTACATTTCTCCATAATCCTAACTGATCTTCCCCGATGTCAACTTCTTCCAGCTTTTGAATCCTTCTGTAAATAATTCGTGTTAAAGTTTTTCAAACATGACATAAGTCCTTTATCCCATTAATATTCGATCAACGAGAAAAAAATATAGGTCTTTAAAGTATTATCCAAAACGGTCGTGTCCTATTGCCTGTCCATTTAAAGGACGAATATGTTTTATTTATACCGTTAGCTACTTCGATTTTTCATTGGTATTTATTAAATTTTAATTTAGATTTTCTTCTCTTCTAAGTAACCAGACTGTTGAGGTCAACTGTCTCATGACTTATACAATACTTAAAATAACATAAACTAACATTATGCTAAGTGCAACACACACGCACACACACGTCACACGAACACAAACACACTAATGCGGGAGGGAGAACACGACATTCCAGAGAGAGCGGCTGCACATTTCGTGACGTAGAGCCGCAGACAGTACAGTTAATTTCGTTTTCATGCCCATAATTTTTTATTTCTAAGAACTAATTTGGTTTAAACAATTTTCGGTCGACAGGAATAACTTAATCATCATAAAAACACTTGTTCGTTTGTTGCGTGTTGCGATCGATGAAAACAATTGTAAACACTTCACACTTCAGCAGGATCCGCTCCCTTAATCGATGTCAGCCCTCGTGCAATTTTGCCATGGAAAATATGACATTAACGTCAACCGACAACTCCCAGGATGGAGTCTACAGCTTAAAGATAGCTGAAAAAATAACTTAAATATTGTAGTCCGCTCAATTGTAATCGTGGCCAGCAAAACATTTCGCTAGTCACGGAAATTGTCTGGTGGTAGATTCATAATGCTACTGGTGTGAATATTATAAAATACTAGCTGTTAAACCCTGTATTTCCCGGGTATATCTGCATTTTTTCCAGTATAATATGAGGAGGACAAAGAAAAATTAGGAAATTAAAGACTTAATAAATCCAAACCTCATTTGTGGCTTTGCATAAACATAAGAGTTTGTTTCGTGATATCTCATGAAGTACATGAAATTTTTCCTTTCTCAATCCATCTCGATCATCCATTTATGTCCAGTGGATTCTACTTTACTCTTTACTATCTGTCCATTTCAGTTTCGTTTTCATGCCGCGCAATACTTATGACATCATATAACCTTCACTGTGTGTCCTACAGTAATATACTTCTCCAGTTTTGTAGAGTGTTATGTTAGGAAACAGTCTGCGATAAATAAATAGTAGATGAATGAAAACTCGTAAATCACGCGTCGCGTGATCGGAAATGTTTGTGACTCATTGTTTACATCATATCCCCTGAAACATGGGTCTCAGCTAGTTTTAACCCCACAGAGATTGTTGTCTAATGGTAAACAATAGGTGTACAAATGTAGTTTAAGTTGGTCCATTACAGATGCAGATATGGAAAATGTAGCAGTTATTCGGAAATTTCTTTGTCTGTGACGTCATATTTCCTGAAATATGTGTCGTACTCTAATAATTTGAAGGTAAATCCATAATATATAATGTAGTAATGACATAACAAATCGAAACCATGTGCGAGATGATTCGGTTTTTCACGAACAAAGTTGTTTGTAACTTCATATCTCTTGAAATATATGTCGATTTGAGATTAAAAAAATCTGAAGATCTTTCAGTGGTATGTATGTGTACTGTCTATGAGATGTCGCACGAATACAATCCACAGTGTAGACGCCGAGAGAAATGGAGCAGTGGTAACGCACTGGACTAGTATTCGGAGGGGGGGGGGGGCGGTGGTTCAAATCCACCTCCGGCCATCCAGATTTAGGTTTTCTGTGATTTCCCTAAATCACTCCAGGCAAATACCGGGATGGTTCCTTTCAAAGGGCACGGCCGATTTCCTTCCCCATCCTTACCCAAACAACCCGAGCGTTAGCTCCGTCTCTAATGACCAAGTTGTCGATGGGACATTAAACCCTAAGCTTGCTTCTTCACAGTGTAGAAGTAATAACTTCGACGTCATACCAAATGCCGTAGATATGCTTATCGGAAAAGTAGTAAGGTATAAACTTTTTCAATAATTTGTCGGTGTTATCAGCGAGAACAGTTGCGTAACGATTTGATATCATGTTTAAAGTTTATTTCAGGTCGCTAAGTGTTCTCATTCTTGAACAGTTGAGGAATACAATCACGCGCCGACAGGTGATGTAGTTTTCATGCCTAATGTCGGTATATCGTAAGAAATATGTGTGGCAGATGGTTTTTGCCACCATAGCAAATGATTCCTCCCCTAAAGAATATTTGTACCAAATTTGGTTAAAAACGGTCAATAAGTTTAGGTGCCGATGTAGAATATTTTCGTATGACGCGGCCGTTTTTCACGGATGTAATTGTTTATGACGTCATATCTCCTTCCATATGTGTCGTACGTGGTTCTTACCTCGATAGTGATTGTTGCCTGATTGTGAGGAACATGTTTACCACGTTTGGGTGAAATCGGTCCATTAATTTATGAGATGTTTAACATACATACACAAATACAGTCAATTTCATAAAATGTATAGATTTAGTTTTCCTCGCTAATGTGATGGGAAGAATAATCGCTACAGTCCCTTCTAAACATCAGATATTTATTTATACATCATAAAAGTCAGAAGTTTCTTGAAGTTTTTTCCGGAAAGCGCTCTTTTATACGGATAAGTCTGAACGGTACGAAAGTAAAGGCAGGCACTCGAAGGAACGAAGATTGGTAGAGGTATGGCCAATTCAATCTCATTATGAATAAATGTCCTGCACTGCACATACGAATATAGTAAGGTCCTCTATTTTGTGATTCACGATTACAGAAGTCACTAGACTAGTATCCTTCGGCAGAGAATTGAAGAGGAAATAATCAACAAAATTTATCTTAAGGAAGACATATGCAAGACTGAGATTAGTTAGAAAAATTCACAGGTAATTTACTCCACCAACAAAGGAAGTTATTGATATAGTGTCTGTTCTTTCCGGAAATGCACGAAAGAACAGGGAAAATGTGTTAACATTACAGACCGTAATTTCACAAATTCTAAGTTTCAGGGCATTGCAACGGCAAAGTCGGACCGCGATTCGAACCGGATTTCCCTCTTAGGGCGAGTTAGGCTATCGAGGCACGCTTCCCTTCCTTCCCAAATTCTCAACTTACAGCACATTTCGATGGTAGTACCGACTGCCCATTAGTTCCTATTGCCCGGAGCTAAATTGGACTTCCGCAAGGGATCCAGCGTATTAATGCGTCCGCATTTAAATTGCATGTTGGGGGAATTTATATACAACTAGCTGAAACCCGCGGTTCCGCTCGCGTGTTGGTTGATTATGGTAGATAAGCTATCTTTCAGTAGTCTGCTATGAGACTGGTTTTGAAGGATGAAATGAAGTACAAACATTTTTAATCAACATTAGAATAAAAAAATAAAATTATCTGAAGTGCTTAATGATTTAGAATAAATAATACATACATTATTCCTTATAGCCTGTGCTGCAATATCTCAACACGTATGGTGAGAGTAATGTCCAAATTCATTTTCATTTCATTTTAGGGCATTCTAGTAAACTGCGTTATTAGTAGTGTTGTTTGGAGCGTAAATGTAGAGACTTTTTGGGTTGCCCACCTTTGAGCAATCGACGTATAATTGACCATGTGAAAAATATAAGGGTTGTAAGTGGATTCCTGCGATGTTTAATGATTTTCCTTGAGCTTTGTTAATTGTCATGGCAAAAGCTAGACGAACTGGAAACTGAAGTCTTTTCAACTGAAATGGCGTATCTGAAGGGATTACAGGAAATTCAACAATAATGATTGTAATAATATCACAGATCGGTCACTTGATGTAATGCGCGAAACGTCAAATCGATTTTTTTTAAAGAGATGTATCAAAAGAAATTTCTTTTTGTACTACTTTATATATTTATTCTTATATTTTCTTACAGATAAAGATCTGAAGACATTGTAGCACGCATAGACCAAATATATGGTCTGTGGCAGCACGTTTCGCTGTAGGTAACCTCATTGCTATAGAGTCGCAAACGTCATCGCTAGCCTTCAGTCCGAATTTTTTTGTAATTTGGTGACTTTCAACCACCAAATCTTCCACCCATATATAGTTATCAGCATGGAACTGCTACGGCGTACAACAGGAGACTTCGGACAACAATTACACACAGACCAGTCCTTTGCGTTCTTTAGTTTTCGCTGCAGAGCGAAATATTAGCGCGCACACACACACACACACACACACAGAATTTTATATACACCGATAACTTTCCATCCCAATATACTTCAACCTTTTATCATTATCAACCCTCAACCAACAATGTAACCAATAAAACTATTTTCAAAGAGTAAATATAATTTTCAAAGTGTGATTATTGTTCCGCATTTCGCGTTATATTCTTCAAATTTCTGAATATCTATCAGATCGCTATAAAACCATGCCTAAAACCTTCCTCAGGAATAAATTAGTAACTGTAAAAATATTCAAGTCTCTGCGTCGTGTCGTTCGGACGTGATAAGCGTACACCGAACAGACATTCACATTTATAGATATAGATTATTGATATGGTGTCTAAGCTTTCGGACCATGACGAACAGACACCATTTGTTAACATTAACGCCTGTAATGTCATGAATTCGAAATAATTAAACATTTCGATATTAAATAGTGCAGCCCTTTTCGTCACTGATGCGTCCACTAACTAAGCCTCACCGAGGTATCTTTGGAAATCTGAGAAATGACACATTTCACCGAACGTTTGTATTCACCATCGCAGAACAAAACGTACAGCATACTGAAAAAGTAACGTCAGAGACTTCGCACGACAACCATGTACACTGCGGTCGTTTCTGGCTGTTAATACATACGCAGTGTTGCCAACTCGCAAAAAGATGTAATACACTGCACATTGATTTGTCCACTGCCTTCAGATGTAGATTAATTTCAGCAAACTGTTCGTTTTGAAACACAGTGAATTGTCTCTTCAAAATATTGTTTCCGTTTCACATTCATCATCGACGCGTTCGTTTTCACAGTATTTTCCTGTACTCCCGTCTGCTCCGCTATTGGCAATCAATAGCGTCAGTCTAGAAACCATCTTTGCAGTTTGTCGATCACAAAATATCGTGATTTGACATATTAACCTCTGGAATTGACAATGGAATTTTTGTAATTGTTCAAATGTCCCGAAACTTTTCCCTTCTGATTTAGAAATTGAGTGAGCATTTTATAGTGCTGCTATTGACAGAGCTTTCAATGAACATTTTATAAAAAAAATTAATTACTTTCAATATAATATTGTTAACTTCCAGTAGAAAGGTATTTATTGCCATACAGTATCCGTGTTCAGTAGACTTCCGATTAACCTGAAATAAGCTAAACATCATCTGCAAATTAGCCGGCCGTAGTGACCGAGCGGTCTGCGGCGCGCCAGTCATAGTCTGCACGGCCGCTACGGTGGGGAGTTCGAATGCCCCCCTCGTGCAGGGATGTTTGTGTCGTCTTTAGTATAAGGTAGTTCATAAGTAGTGTGTAAGTTTAGAGACTGATGATCCCGCAGTTCAATCCCTTAAACTTAACAAACATTTGAACGTTAGAATTTAACTAGAAACTCTACAATCAATCAAAGTCACTATTATATCAACTACTGTACTCTAACATAGAGCGTTCGTTATTATTAAATAGCATACATGGAAACGCTCCGCAACTGCTAAGAAGTATGGGAATGGGATATATATCCATAACCTCTGTCTTTTCATCGTCCCGTACGCCTTTCTCAGTCTCATACACCCCAGTTTCCCTTTCCTTGCCGTCACATCCATTTCTCTTCACTCACCCACACGCATTTACGATACTAACACCTCCGTCTGTACTTGAACACATGTTATAATTGCAGGTGCTTAAATGAATTGGGTAAACAAGGTAGGCTCTTGGGGTCATGAGGTATGAGAGAGAGATCTCTAGCTGCTTAATGTGACAGTATAGAAGTTTCAAGATTTATTTCAATCTTCTAATACATAGGATTATCATGCTTTAGATAATTCAACTTCCATATTAGCGTTTTAATCATAAAGTGGCATGCAATATAGAACACTATTCTTGTTTACTGTAGAACGGCAGATGAAAAAATTATATTGTTAAGTATATAATTTCCAAAATAATAATAGGGCTTTCACACCGTCTATCTGTGCGACTAACGTGTTCCAAATTTTTAGATGGCGCAGTTCAACCGATGGCCACCACATCTTACACACTTGTTTCTTAAAATAAACTTTTCGTGTGACGCATTGGCCTGGTGCAAGTCTTTGAATTGGACGCCACATCGTCGACTTGCGCGTCCCTAACTTACCCCAGTTATCCAATCAGGGAATGGGGACCTACAGGTTAACGTGAAATCCGAAGCATGTGTCACTTCTGGCGGCTCCTCACGTCGTTGAGAGGTGCAGTCTGGGTTAAAACGGTGACTGAAAAGATTGCACTACGTCGGGGGTTGGAATCCCTCCTCTGGTATGGATATTTGTGCCGTCCCACAAGCTCTACAAACATATGAACACTTGTTTGAAAATATTGGAAATCCGACCGAATTTCGATGCCACAACTCTTCGGTTTCCACTCTAGCGCTTTACCCCGAGACTATCAGGGCTCCTCAACTACCTCAACTACCTCGTCGAACATACCTTTGTGGTGCACGTCGACGAACAGATATCGAACGGCCGTCCTGTAAAAGCCGGAGTCCCCCAAGGTTCGGTTGTTGCTGTTGTAGTCATCAGTCAGCAGACTGGTTAGATGCAGCTCTCCACGCTACCCTGTCCTGTGCAAGTCTCTTCATCTGAGAATACGTTCGGCAACCTACATCCTTTTGACTCTGCTTATTATATTCGTCCCTCGGTCTCCCTCTACGATTTTTACCCCACACGCTTTCTTCTAATGCTAAGTTGACAATTCCTTGATCTCTCAGAATGTGTCCAACCAATATATCCCTACTCTTAGTCAGTATATGCCAGAAACTGCTTTTCTCCCCGATTCGGTTAAGCACCTCCTCATTAGTTACGTGATCTACCCATGTAATTATCATCATTCGTCTGTAGCACCACATTTCAAACGCTTCTATCCTCTTTTTATCTGAACTCCTTATCGTCCACGTTTCACTTCCACCGAATGCTACACTCCAGACAAATACTTTCAGAAAGGACTTCCTAACATTTAAATTAATATTGGATGTTAACAAGTTTCGCTTCTTTAGAAACGATTTTCTTCCCATAGCCATTCTACATTTTATATCTTCTTTACTTCGGCCATCTGAAGCTATCTTTCTACCCAAATAACAAAATTCATCTACTACTTTTATTGTCTCATTACCAAATGTAATTCCTTTAGCATCGCCTGATTTTCTGACATTACATTCCATTACCTTCGTTTTACTCTTGTTAATGTTCATCTTATATCTTCCTTTCAAAACACTGGCCACCCCTTCAATTGCTCTTTCAGATCTTTTGCGGCCTCTGACAAAATTACTATGTCATCGGCAAACCGCAATGTTTTTATTTCTTCCCCCTGCACTTTAACGTCCTCTCCAACTTTCTCCTTCCATTCCTTCACTGCATGCTCAATGTACAGATTGAAAAACATTGGGGAAAGGCTACAACCCTGTCTTAATCCCTTTCCAACCTCTGCGTTCCTTTCTTGCCCTTCGACTCTAATAACCGCTGTATAAGTTGAATATAACTCTTCGCTCCCTATATTTTACCCCTGATACCTTAAGAATTTGGGAGAGTGTATTCCAGTCGACATTGTCAAAAACTTTCTCGAAATCGACAAACGCTAAAACGTAGGTTTCCATTTCCTTAGCCTATCTTCTAAGATAAGTTGTAATGTGAGTATTGCTTCCCATGTTCCTACGTTTCTCCTAAATCCAAACTGATCTTCCCCGAGGTTGGATTCTACAAGTTTTTCCATAGTTTCGGTATTGCACCCAATTATATATACAATCTACACCGCCGACTTCCCAACATCACCTCGAGTCAGCTCACTATCTACATGAAGCGGCAGACGAACCTTCCGTCCGAGAGCATTTGCATGCAGCTGCAGACCATGTGTATCCCAAGACACGCTTGTCCGCTAATGTTCTTATCCGGCAGCTGGAACGAGCAAACAATCCTGGTGACCGCTACAAGCGGCCTGTGGCCGTCCTCATACGGGGGTAGGCCCGTTGCCCTATCCTTCTCATATAGCTGAAAAGGGGCAACGAGTATGTCAAAATACAAACCCGTGATGATCCTCCAATTAAGACAGCACCCAGCCCGTGAAGTAGCAGTCTACACCTTAGGGCAGGGGCGGGCAAACGCTGCACGCGGCACGTGTGCGCTTAGCGCCGCATGCGTGATGCAGACGAGTAGCAGTAGACTGGTATGGGGCAGCGGCGGAAGCTCGCAGGTTGCGGCAGTGCGACAACAGGCGTGGCTGTGGAAGTTGATACCGAGCAACCACTACATAGCACTACAAGCACCGTAAAATGCAGAGTGAATCGAATTAACGGAGAAGTGGTGATTTGCCGTCTATGAAACAGGAATAGGGGTATCAGTATTTCTTTGTGGAGAAAGGCGAAAAAGCGAAATGTTTCATATGTGGCAGTATTCTCGCCGGTCAGCGGAAATTTACTGTTTAACGCCATTAAGAAATATTTGAGAAGTGCTACTATAGATTATTTTCGGATTCTGAGCGGATGGGGAAATTTACTGAACTGAAAAAGAGTGATCAGACGACGCCAGATGAATCCGACGTCAGTTGCTTTTGTTACGAGAGGTCTACAACTTTATTTTGTCATGTCTTCCATGTTTCCATGCAAAGCTAAATTAACTGATTTGGGAAATGAGCGAAGAAGTGGAAGCTTTCACCAGAAAGTTTGGGATGTGGGAACGAAAGCTGCAATCAGAGATCGTGGTTCATTTCCCTACTCTGTCTTCTGTCCAAGAAAAGAGCTACTCTGAATATGTTCCCGTAATTACTGCCATAAAGGAGGAATTTCTCGAGCGATTTGGGAATGTATCAGATATATCCCAAGCTTTTGAATGGTTTTCGAGACCATTTGCTGTAGATATTCATCCTGATCTGCAAATGGAACTAATAGATCTACAGATCTTAAAGACAAGTTCCTTTTGACAAGGCGTCTAACAGAATTTTATCAAGACTTTTCACAGCAAGAGTTTTCCCGTCTCCATCGTGAAGCGGCGAAGATCATGTCAGTGTTTGACTCGACATATGTATGTGAGCGATTTTTTCTATAATGAAACTTAATAAGTCACGGTTACGAGCAAACCATGAGTGATGAAAATTTGCGTAATTGTTTGCGTTTGCCTGTGTGTAGAAATTTTGTACCAGACATTAACCATATTGTAGACATAACCAGAGATCATTAAATAAATTGAATCATAGCCAACAGGATTCAAACCAAGATTTATTTTTAGCTATCCTATTAACCCTGTTCCTTTATGTAATAAATCAAGCTAGGAAAATAGAAAATTAATAAAGCATTACAGAAAGATGGGGTCAGAGGACAGGAAAGGTATGACGGTGAGGGGAAGCAAAAAGAGAAGTGGGTGGTAGACTTGCCCTGCCTGCACGCTGCACACAGTTAACTGCACGCGTGCGAGTGCGCTTCACACGAGCAGAATTCCTTCCCGCCCCTGTCTTAGGGTAAATACTGCCTAGGCGCAAAACGTATTGCGCAGATTCCATGCGACACATTCAGCTGTCAGACATAGATCCTGATAAAGGCCGCCAGCAACAGTGGTCGAAACGTCGGTAGATCCTATAAAAATGACGACGCGGTCTTATACCCAGAAGAATTTTATTGACAGTGATCCCCTAAATTGTTTTTACCACTTTATTACACATACGGTTACATATTATAAATCAAGCCTGGCGCGCATTGTTTGTGACTACAAGTCATTCGGAGGAGTGGACCCCCATGATGCAAATGTTAAATGTCTGGAACTTATTTCACAGTATTTATTATAATACAAGTCGCAACAACGTTGACCATTAAATTACACTTAACGAATCTCTGCTAGATAATTCAAAAGTAATTAAAAATAAGGTGGTGAACGATAGTTAACGAAAATAATAAATAATTAAACGGAATAACCCAATCAATTTCTCAAAGTAACACCTGGGCCAATTAAGGAAAACTCACACTGATTCAAATATCAGGTACTGACATTCCTACAAACAATAATTTTATTAAATGAAATTCAGCATGCTGGACTTGTAGGTCCGCCTTAAAAATTCACTCACTTATTAAGAAAAAGATCTAAGATAAGATTTTAGAAGGATTGACCGGCTCGGATGAATTGCATAATTTGGACTAAAATAAATAAATTTTACCTAAAAGATACATCAAATGAAATCGTTGAAACTGAGCCTTGATTACGTACGATATACGTTCTTAGAAGATCACCGCAATTAATGCGAGTGAAAAAAGTTTACAAATAATTAACTTATAATTTTGGCATTCATCCGATCAGGAGACACTGGAACAGACAGGATACCCGAGGGCCAGCTCTAGAACAAAGTAAGTTGTATGATCATATGCGTCGTAATGCAGTAAGAGAAGGGCTTGGAAAGCACAATAAAATTTACAACCAAGAAACTACAACTCCATAAATATTAATGTGGGAGTGACAAACGACGCATACACTTCGAACTGAGTTAGTTAGAAAATACTGTTGCACAGACTGGTTAGAATATGGACAAAATTTCGCTTCCTGCCAGCGGGTAATACAATTATCAACTGTAGAATTCAGACAGTTGGGCGTAAGGAGACCGAAACCAACGAGCAAACAGATCAATTACTCTTGCCGCATTCCAACCCGTGTTTTAATAACATAGTTATGCTACACAACACATTCCACAGCGCGGCTTGCATACAATAAAATGAAAATGTATTTACTGAAAAGAGATTAGAGCGTTCGTCATTAATGTTTTGTTCTATGGTATGGATAAACTCGCAGACTAATACTGCTCGAAAGAAAAGACACGACATATATATCAGTGTATGATTAACGCGACAACAAGAAAGAAATCGTTACATTTCAGTAGGGATGTACAAGATATTTGATCTCCTAACTATGGTCACGTGCGAAGAAGAAAGGATATAAATGGTTATAATTGGTCTTTGGGTAGAAGGATGCTAACACCGAAACCCACCATGTCCAGGTGAACCAGCGCATTTACTGAGAAGGTTAGATGCCCTACAATAACAAAAATTGATCCTACACTTCAACGCAGAACATAGAACAAGTACAATACAACGTTCACTCGAAACTGATCTTCCCAAAGCAAATTAAATAAAAAAGTAATTTTGTAGACCATCAGCATAGTATGCGCACGTTGCAGGTTCGAAACCCGGTTTGGAACAAATGTTTTCAGCTGCCTTATTTCATTACATTCTGTTTTCAGAGCAACAGATCGAACCTCTCTTATATCCAGTGTTTTTTTAGTTCTTATTCGGTATAATTATAACGGCCACCTTCCAATCATTTCCACTCTCCCCCACCACGAAATGAAACACATTCTGGCGAGAATTCATTTATGTAGGCAATATCTCCCACAACTCCGGCACACGTCAATATTATCAAACCTACCAAAGCCGGACTAACTACTTGTGATGTGACTTCATTTCATCTAGTAAATGATCATAACTAACTTTAAAATAATCCTACAAAACTTCATTGATTCTAAACTGCGATCGTGCAGAGCGAAACGTTTACTGACAGCAGATTGACTAATGACGTGACATTTTTGTAGTTTCAAAGCCAATCCATACACCTTAATCCGCTAGATCAAAGGTAAAGGGAAGAAGGATCTCTATTGAAGCTATATGATCAAAACTCTTGATAATAACAAAAAATTAATAGATTATATCATCTATAACTACAGATGTTAATGTGTGTTCGGTGTACGTTTATCACGTCTGAACCACAAGACATAAAGAGCTAAATTTTTTTACAGTTGTTAATGTCTATCCGGGGAAGACTTTAGGCATGGTTTTATCGCGATCGGATAGCTTTTTATCTATATATATTAATGTGAATGTCTGTTCGGTATACGCTTATCACGTCCGAACGACAAGACGCAGAGACTTAATATTTGTACAGTTACTAATTTATACCTGAGGAAGGTTTTAGGCACGGTTTTATAGCGATCTGATATATATTTAGCAATTTGAAGAATGTAACGCGAAATGCGGAACAATAATTACTCTGAAAATTATATTTACTCTTTGAAAATTGTTTTATTGGTTGCATTGTTGCTTGAGGGTTGATAATGATAAAAGGTTGAAGTATATTGGGATGGAAAGTTATCGGTGTATATAAAGTTTTATGTGTGTGTGTGTGTGCTAATATTTCGCCCTGCAGCGAAAACTGAAGAACGCAAACGAATGGTCTGTGTGTAATTGTTGTCCGAAGTCTCCTGTTGTACGCCGTAGCAGTTCCATGCTGATAACTATAAAGGGGTGGAAGATTTGGTGGTTGAAAGTCACCAAAATACAAAAAAATTCTTACTGAAGGCCAGCGATGATGTTTGCGACTTTATAGCAAGGAGGTTACCTACAGCGAAACATGATGCCACATACCATATATTTGGTCTATGCGTGCTACAATGTCTTCAGATCTTTTCTGTAAGGAAATATAAGAATAAATAAATAAAGTAGTATAAAAAGAAATTTCTTTTGATATATCTCTTTAAAAAAATCGATTTGACGTTTCGCGCATTACATCAAGTGATCGATCTGTGATATTATTACAATCATTATTGTTGAATTTCCTGTAATCCCTTCAGATATGCCATTTCAGTTGAAAAGACTTCAGTTTCCAGTTCGACTAGCTTTTGCTATGACAATTAACAAAGCTCAAGGACAATCATTAAACATCGCAGGAATCCATTTACAACCCCTATATTTTTCACTTGGTCAATTATACGTCGATTGCTCTAAGGTGGGCAACCCAAAAAGTCTCTACATTTACGCTCCAAACAACACTACTAATAACGTAGTTTACTAGTTTACTCTTTGAAAATTGTTTTATTGGTTGAATAGTTGCTTGAGGGTTGAAAATGATAGAAGGGTGGAGTATTTTGGGATGGCAAGTTAACGGTGTATATAAAATTCTACGTATATATATATATATATATATATATATATATATATATATATATATATATATATATATATGTGTGTGTGTGTGTGTGTGTGTGTGTGTGTGTGTGTGTGTGTCAATATTTCGCTCTGCAGTGAAAACGACAGAACGTAAACGACTAGTCTGTATGTAATTGTTGTCTGGAGTCTCCCCTTGTACACCATAGCAGTTCCATGCCGATAACTATAAGAGGGTGGAAGATATGGTGGTTGAAAGTCGTCAAATTATAAAAAAAAATGGGACTGAAGTCCAGCGATGACGTTAGCGGCTGTATAGCAAGGAGGTTACATACTGCGAAACGTGATGCCACAGACCATATCTTGGGTCTATGCGTGCTACAATGTCTTCAGCTCTTACTCTGTCAGGAGAAGCATAGGAATAAGGGATTATAAGAATAAATAAATAAAGCAGTAAAAATAAATTTATTTTAATACGTCTCTTTAAAGAAATCGATTTGACATTTCGCGCATTACATCAAGTGATCGATCTGTAAAATTATTACAATAATTATTGTTGAATTTCGTGATTGGATTCTTCCAAACGAGTGCCGTTTTACGAGTGATTTGATCTACACTACTTACTATTCAGTCTCATAGGACACTACTGAAAGATAGCTTACCAATTAACCAACACGCAAGCGGAGCCCCGGGTTTAAACTAGTGATTAATAAATCGTCGTTGAAGGAAGTAACGATCTACAATTGTATTTCAGGCAGCATCTGGTCTCGTAGCTACTTCACGGATGTCCTTGTGGAGCAGCCAGTCCACGTGGCGGGTCCAGAGTTCGACACCACTGTGCCCAACAACCTTACCGGTCTGGTCGGCAAGACGGCGCAGCTGCACTGCCGAGTCAAGAACCTGGGAAACAGAACGGTGAGCGACACTTCCTGATTGTCCCAGTTTCGATGTGATATTCAAGACTTTGTATTTTCTATTACTAAACCTTGCAGTGGATTCAGAGGCATCAGAATTTACTTATTTCCAGATTGCATTTGTTACTTTATTACCAGCGGCCATGCCTCACTGGGTAACCGTTAGAGCAAAGAAGCTTAGCTTGTCAGGCTTGGCTGGCAGTGTAGCTCTACAAGAGTATTAACGATTTCAACTTGATTTATCAAAGGGAAAAACCTAATTAAATGTGGCTTCTCTGCGGTAATATTACATACACTGAAATAAATATGACTCTTCAGGTGTAGTGTAGCTTACGCGCGTAACGAGTAATTTGTGCCGGTGGTATTAAATGTTTCATCAAATCCTTTACATAAATGAATTATGAACGGTTAAATAGTTCTCTCAAATGAATTTGCAATTACCAAACACACCTGCTAATTGTTGTACCAAAAAATAAAATAATAAATCGACTATTTTTGGCACAATTATTTTTTAAGTACGGGACGTCTATCCTAAGTTACACAAAATTTTTGAAACGTATATTTAATTTCCACAAGAGAGATCAAGATATATGATTGGGATTAATGCTTAATCTACATTATTTAAGTTTTTTTCCTGCTAACATCGTGTTTTAGTTAAATATTTTTACGAAAAATTCAAATTTCACAAATGTATAAAAAGTAAGAAAATTTGCATTTTTGATGGTGCCTCAGTGCATTAAGCATGTTACTATAAACACTGATTCTCATATATTAAATAAATATAAAATTTATACAGCTTACAAATAGTTGATGCTGACGTATTAAGAACGTCTTAAGACGCTTATAGAATAAGTAATTTCTATTTCATAGCTTTGAATTCTTTTATTTGATACCTACCTTCAAAACCTATGAAATTATTTATTATTATAATATACATGTAATTTTTCAATCTCGTTTATTGTGTTTATTATCAATACCTTTTCATCTTAATATTCACCACTTTAGTAATACTGCGTGTCAAACTAAACAGATAGTTTTGCTGGACTCGTCTAGTTGCAAAATCATTGTTGTTCTGAAATGTTTGTGGCACGTCTGAAAGACATTTTTGTATTTTAGCACTATGTGTACATTTATCTGTCATTAAGTATTTGTCATGGTTCGGGATGGCACACTCTTTGGCATCGTTATCAGGAAAGTGCCGATTCAAAATAACCGTTACATCGCTTAGGTAACATTTGTTGGTGGCCATGGCACAGCTGCTTATAATGGTTAACCTATGACAAAACTTTGTAAGATGTCCAGGTGGGATAAGCCAATTGTAAGGTAGGGTACTTCATTGAATTTTTTTTCGAACATGGGCACCCACTCTTCCCACCCCGTATACTTGCTGTAACAGTATTATGTTATAAACCGATTTAGATCTTTCATCAATAACATGACCATGTTCCTGTTGGGACAGTATTTACTAATCAAAATATGTCTCATGTTATATTGCTTCAACATATCTTTGAATTTATGACTAGTGAAGGGAGTTCCATTGTGTGATATGATCCTCTTAGGTATTCCAAAGTTTAGGAAATAATCCCTAGTGAGGCATCTAATAACGCTTAAAAGTATTTGCCCCCTTTAAAGTATACAACTGCATGTGCTTCGAATGCATATGTACATCCTCCTAGACTCCTTGGTAAAGGCCTGAAGAAATCTATAGATAATAGGTCCGTTAAGCCTTTATGAGTTTCTGTACACAGCTTATAATTCTACTGCTCTCCTTTTGACACAATTTGCGTGTACAGAATTTTTAACTATACAGGTCATATTTTTGAAATGATAATATTTCGTTATATGTCTAACACCTGGATTCTAAAGTGTCCGTATCACTCATGCATATAAACCACCAGATCACTCACTACAGGCTTGGGAATACACACTCTCCAGGTATGGTGATCTGGTTTCGTTTTCCAAAGCAGTAGTTCATTATCAAATAACCAAACTCCTTTGCTTAAGAGAGTTTCATTTTCACTGTTAATATTGTTAGTGATATTACGATATTGTTCATCTTCTTTCTGCTTACTTCTAATAGCTTTCACTAGCTAGTTAACCTGATTTCTTATGAAATAAACATAATAATTTGTGCTGGGTTATTGCGTTAAAGATTTCCAACCCTGCTGGGAGCCTAGACAGTGTATTTGAAATTATATTTTTTGTACCTCGGATGTAACGGATCTTATAATTAAACTCCTGAAACATTAAAGACGAGGCATCAGAGAATAGCGCCTCAATGCACTCGGCGGCTCCGCCGCAGCTCAATATTTATGCCAGAGGAAAGGTATCGATTAAAGGTTTTATCATTTGTTTTCGAACATTGATAAAAATACACTTCCTTCAGTTTACTGAACCAAGATCGCAAACTTTGAACTTTTTATTTGTCTTTATTGGTATATTATTATCTTCAGAAGGTTGCATTGGCTTCATAACATATTCACGTTGAATAACATGTAGAAATCGACGAGAAATCCTTTATTTATAATCTTGGCTCAATAGCCCGAAGAAGGTGTAATTTTATTAATATTAAAAAACAGTTCGCTCTTCACAGGTAACTATTTGTTTTTCGAATGGTTGTACTTATGACACGATAAATCACTCCTCACAGGAAACTGCAGGTGGAACTCCTTAAAACCCGGCCGTGTCACGTGCTGTGCCGCATGCCACAGGGCCTATTATACCTGTCTCCGGCTGAGGCACCTTGTCATGGCGATACTTCGATCACGGCTAGCCACTGACTTCTCTGCTGTGTAGAAGGCTATACATCAGCAGCATGACGAGAACCTTGTCTACAGTTGAGATCTGGATGAACGCTGACGTGAAAAGTTGGGCGGCAAATTGAGTCTTGGCTGCTCGTGCATGGAATTTCATGTTTACATTTTGGTGAAGAAAGACTTGCGACTCATAGACTCAATGTGATGATTGGCACACGTCGGGTGTCGAACATGAACCTGCCACGTTGAACGCGACATACTCTGATCTGCTTGCGTCACCAGGTCTGAAGTGCCGCGCTACGGATCGTGCTGGGCCACCGCCAGTTTCGAGTCCTCCCTCGAGCACATGTGTATGTGCGTAGTCCTTAGTTCGATTTGGTGTAGATAGTTTGTAAGTATAGGGACCGATGACCTTAGAAGTCTGGTTTTGCCGGCCGCGGTGGCCGAGGGCACTGAGGCGCGTCAGTCACGGTCTGCACGGCCACTACGGTCGGAGGTTCGAATCCCCCCTCGGGCATGAATATTTGTGCCGTCCTTAGTGTTAGCTAGTTCATAAGTAGATTGTAAGTTTAGGGACTGATGACCCCGTAGTTAAGTCCCATAAGCTATACAAACATTTGAACGTTTCTGAAGTCTGGTTCCAAAAATTGACAAACATTGGAAAACTTCACTGTGGCGTTGTCTACGGTTGCATCGCAGTTTTGAGTGCTACCTGGAAAACTTTCGAACGACGCTGTCCGGATGCAGGTGTGTCAAGTTTCATCGATTACCATGGCGCACAATGGGACGGAATCACCAAAACGTGGCCAAAACCCCGAAAAATGAATTTTCGTTTCTCGGAATTTTGATGGGTGGGTTGGGAACGGTAAGGACTCATGAATATCATTCCAGAAGGAGAGGTCGCCACCTTCGATACCTGCCGAGTTACGTCAGCTCAAAAGTGACCTTTATCGAGAGTTCACGCGGCGCTGTGAAAGCAAGGCAAATTTACTCTCGGTTGGTGAGTGAATGTTTTGATAGTGAAGTGAAGATGGAAACAGTTGCTACAGGTATGTAAAAATGTTCGTACAGTAAATCGGTATAAATTTCATGGTTTTCCTATTTATATTATATTTTTTCCGATGCCTGTGCAAAACGACCATACTTTGCCGAACTTGCATTTTCAACTAGAGCAAAAGTAGCATACACCGCAATATACCGCGGAATTTCAACTCTCAGACTCTAGATTGTGCAGGAAGCGAGGAACAATGACATTAAAAGATATCGGAAAGATTTTGCCAATAAATGTTCACGTGTAAAAGCAATATAAGACGTTTTAAAGGGGGTTCTAGTAACTTCGGTTCCATACATATCCAGTATTAGAAAACTGCCACAAACATATACGAAAAGTTTGTCAACGGAGGTAATAAAGCTGTTACTGTCCCCTACAATCCAATTAGAACACGATCGCCCATAGAAAATTGCGATATGGTTTCTCACTCTGAGAGCTAGACAGCGATACTGAATCTGACTGCTACATATAAAACCAATTATACCATTTTGCATCAGAACAACATCTTCAATCATTTTAAGTTTTGAATGTTAAGTACGACTCAATTTATTATTTAAACTTATTATTCCTATTGTTAATTATACTAATACATTTATTATTGTGTTCTCTCACCAACTTTGGAGATTGTTTCATTATATTATTGAATTACAATGTGTGTGGGTGTTGAAGAATTTCTTTCCATTATGTTTTCGATAAATATTCTGTTATTTTTCTATAATAAATAAATCACGTTGGCAGTGTATTAATTTATGTCATCTAAATACTATATATACGCTATTATTATTACATTATTATGGATTTCATGGGTCACGTTGCTATATTAGTTGGTCGATTTTCTTTAGACAATTTTTACCATCAAATTCGTAATCAGCGACCTTAGAAAACCCCATGCGATAAGTTTTGTGTCAATTAAACGTCTTCTTAGCGCTTCGACCACGTTTTCGTGATTCCATCCCACTGTGTGGCACCCATCCTATGAAAACACATGAACTGGTGAGTCCATTCCTTGCTGTTTTACTGGACCCCGTTCACACCGACTTCGGCTTCAAGATATATTTAAGACGAGAAATTGAATTTTAAGCATTTCGTATGAAATTTTCAAACGGAATCGGTTCCATAGACATGTCACACGACCTACTTTGTAACGATAAAAAGAAAATTAATTATTACACTGTTCTGAATTGACAGCAAGTAGTAATATCCAGTGCTAATGTAATTAGAATAAACGGGTCCACTACAAGAGGCGTACCCGGACCGTAGTCCAGCTGGGGGATCTCAAAAGTAAAACCGAGGTGAAGATGGAACAAAGCGGCTAACGATAGAGTCGACCGATTTATTGAAGGGGAGAGGTGAAAATCATTTGGAATTTACAGACCGACTGAACGCCAGACACAACAACAATGATGGTCACTCTATGATATTTGCGGAAAAACGAAACAATAAAAGGTAATAGCAAAAATGTGTAGTTGCACCAAAATCGCTTTAAAATATCTTTACATTTTGAACGATTTAGTCAGATCTAAAGGAAATCCTTGATCTTGTGTGTTGTTAAGTGAACACTATTCTCAAATCAATTATTTGTCCCGTATTAAAATAAGAGGATTGTGGGAACATCAGTGAGACGAAACTAAAACCTTCTTCACAATAATATTTTGTTACTGAATGAAACAGTGTGTGGGGACCTTAAAAAAACTTTATATGCCATTGTGAAGCATATTTAGTCTTGACACGCTAATATTCTTAGCATCCTCGTATTTTGATCCAGAATCATTTGTTGACATGAGACAAGCGTTCTGTCAGCAATACACAAAATCAGATGAGAGCATATTAGATCTGCAGAAATCAGTAATATGTATTAAAGTGTTCTCGGACAACCTATAATTTTTGGAAATTTTTGAAAATAAAGATGGATCGCCGCTAAAGACAGAAATGTCAGATATCTATTACATATAAATTAATGTTTGTTTGTCTTTTTCCTTGTGTTTTATGCATGGCTATACCGTACATCTGCTTGCGATAGAGCTTTGTCAATACATTGCTTGCATTCGCGCGAAGGTTGTAGGCATACTAAAATTAACGCCGTATGGTATATGGCCGAGGGTGATTTACAATTAGTTAATTCGTTCCTTTCGCCTTCACGCTGAAATGGTTGTACGGATAGGAATGAAATTTGGAACAGTGATAGCATATACCCTGAATAATACCTGGCTACCTTTCGTTATCCACTGTACGGTGCAAGGCGGAGGGTGCGTTACAACAAACATCCAAATTGTTTGACTAGTCACCATGAAAGTCATCGCATAAATGTATGTTTTCGTGAAGGAGATTTATTATAATCTGCAAGCCAGTGAATTTAGCAGCGCGGAGGGTACTTTGCAACTTTGACACCGTTTGTCGAGTCACCATGAAACGTGGCGCATGTGTATGTTTTCATATATAGGAGAGGAATAGGTGGAGAAGGACGGAAAAAGGAAGGAGGAGATGAGAGACAGCGTAGAGGAGAAGGGCAGAGAAAGGGGAGAGGAAGAAGATGAGCTATGGGAGATGGTGATAGACAAGTGAAAGGAGATGTACAGAGGGAGGGGAGGATGAAAGGGACAGTGAAAGGGACAGGAGGATATGGGGGGAAGAAGCAGATTAACAGAGAAAAAGGAAAGGAGGAGGTAGACTAATTATTCCTTATTCGGCAGCAACGCGCTAGATACCAGCTAGTATATAATAAAATATAACCTTTCTTTAGATAAAAACGTTAGGATCAAATCTAGTCTCCGATACCGCTTTGACCAATGACGTCATGTTTTACGTACCGCGCGTGGTTTCAATACTGGTACTTACTGTTTACGTGTCTGATACTTTTGAAGACACCCTAACTTTCACTTTAAAAAAACGTTATCTGTAGCGTAGCCCTAAGAAGATTACGTATAGGTTCCACAAAATTTCTTTTTCTTTAGTACGTGAGGGCGCGTAGTGTCCGAATCTCCGATTCAGAAACACTCAATCGATTTACAGTTGTATGTTCGACATAAATATATCATTTCAGGCCGTACAACTTCGAGTGCAAGCTTTCTTTAAAATTACCTAATTATTAAATGTATGTTGAAGACGTGGTATCATGAAGTAGATCTGACCTATTTAGGTGAAATCTAACTACCGATACCGTGTTGTGGTAAGCATGTGTTCTTAGTATCTCTCGATTATGTATGACGTCATATGTGACGTCATTGGTCAAAGCGGTATCGGAGACTAGAGTTTATACAAACATTAAGGGTGTCGCGATATAACTCAAATAAGAGCCGGGCATGATGAATATTATGTTTTTCACCTCGTGTCAACGAGTAATGAATTTCACTCTTGACGCACAGCTTTGACGTCAGCGACACGTCAGCATGTGTCAGGGAAAGTGACAGGTAGAGGGAAAATCATGTGAACACCTTGTGACAGGCGGCTACGCTGTCCGAACAGACAGCTCATTGGTTGAATATCGTGGTGGGGATTTATAAAGAGAGGGTATTGTAAATGTAGCGGACCATTTTCATTGATTGAGGAGCTTAGTAGTGGGAGAAGAGTTATCCCAATTATAACAAAGACACATCATATTTTAGTATTATCTAGTAACGCTGCCACATGGATTCTCTGTATGAGCCACTCAGACAGAGAGACTGTTATTCTCTTTCTTGTAAGGGCAGAGTGTTAGCAGGGGATCTACGTATCATAAATAGTCTGATAATAATTAATTGTGTGTGAACACTGGTTCTCGAGTTTCAGTCTTCTTTCACAGCCCTCGGTAGACTGCAGCAGATGCGAAAATTCTGAATGCTGAGCATAGTATGGAAGTTACATTTGCTAAATTCTAACCCTCCCCTTTTAATTGGCTTTTTTATTGTATTCTGGACCGTTTAGGTTAGGTTAGGTAATGTTTAGCTGAGGGAAAGAATTAAAATCTTCAAATGGGGCGATCGTCTCCGAAGGAAAACTACTTCCAAACTAAATGGGGGGAGTTTCACGACACATAGTCAATTGGACAACTTATTTCATCCACTTTACTATCCAAAATTCTATTTAGTAAAAGGAAACGAAAAAGTATAAATTCGCTAAGTACAGTGTCAGACATAAAATGGTTGCAGATTCTAATGGCATCGGTTACTGACATAATAAAGTAAGGTATATTCACGAAACTGTTTCTGAATGTCGACTATCTGTGTTAAGAGCAAAATCATTAATGAATGTCACCTCTTTAACAATCATTAATGACTGCAGTATTGGAATAGCAGTGTGGTTTAAGGCACCATGACATAGATTGCACCGACACTCTGCGTCGGAAGTTCGGAGTTTCCGTCAGACACTGGTGCCCATGTAAGTAGTTTCAAAGTCTAAACACCGATGACCTAAGCAGTTTCGTCCCTTACAGACATCTGAACAGTAATGACTTTGCTTCTCACTCGCTCATTACCATGTGAGACTCAATGATTTTCTTTTTTTATTATTCTTGCACTTAAGAATGAAAGCAACATCACAGCCTAATTAAAATAATTTTTTTAAATTTCTGATGTAAACTCTGATTCATTATCACTGGAGAGGATAGGACCCTATCTACTTTAATGACTTATGGCAATTATCTAGTTTACAATGTAAATTATTATGAAACAGATTAGTCACACCAATCTCCAAGTCTTTTCATAAAAATCAGATGATAGTGAAGATAAAATTGTCTGACAGTGCTTCATAGTTGTTGAAAAGACGTCTAGGGTATCGACTACATTGCTGCAGTGGCTCATTGTGAAGTTTCTAACAGATTTGAAATTAACAAAAATTAATTAGGGTGCAGAAACTTGACGTGCTTGGAGCAATGCCACCTCCGTCCAGTACTAACTGTGTTGTTGTAGTCTTCAGTTCTGACAATGGTTTAGTACCCTGCCATGGTACCCTGCCTTGTGCAATACTCTTCATCTCTGAGTATGAATGGCATCGTACATCCTTTTTAACCCCCTACTTTACTCGTCTCGGTCTCCAACCACGATTTTTATCCCACACATTTCCCTCCAATGCTACGTCGACGATTCCATAATGTCTCAGAATGTGACCCACCAATCGATCCCTTCTCGTAGTCAAAATATGGCAGAAATTTCATTTCTCCCCTATTCGGTTTTGTACTACCTCTTCAGTTACGTGATATACCAACCTAATGTTCAGTATACGTATGTAGCATCATATTTCAAATGCTTGTATCATCCTTCTGTCTGGACTCATCGTCCATGCCTCACTTCTACACAATGCCATACTCCAGCCACGGCGGAACGGCCGAGCGCATTGAGGCACTACGTTGCGATGAGCGAGGACGATCCCCGTCGGGGGTTCGAATCCCCACTGGGGTATGGATGTTTGTGCTGTTCTTAGTATAAGGTATTTCATGAGTAGTTTGTAAGTTTAGGGTCTGATGACCCTACAGTTAAGTCCCATAAGCTTCACAAACATTTGTACATTTGAGCCATACTCCAAGAAACACGGCCTAATATTTAAATTAATTTAGAATGTCAACAAAACCCTCTTCTTAAGAAATAGTTTACATCCCACAGGCTTACTCCATTTTACATTTTCTCAACTTTGACATTGTGATATCCAAAAAGTAAAATTCATCTACTGGTTTTATTATCTCATTGCCTAAGTTAAATCATTCAGCATCGTCTGATTTTCTTACACTACATTCCAATACGTATATTTTGCTCTTGTCAGTTACATCTTATGACATCCAATCAAGACAATGTCCATGCCACTCAATTGTTCTTTCAGGTCCTCTGCTGCCTCTTACAAAGATAAAAGGTTTTTAATTCTTCTTCGTGAACCCGAATTCCTTCTCAAAATTTATCCGTGCATTTCTTCACTATCTTTCTCAATGAAAAAAATTGCATAATATTTGAAAAAGGCTACGACACTGTCTTACACCCTTCCGATCCACTGCGTTCCTTTATTTGGCTCTTATAGTTATTTTCTGAATTTTCTACAAGTTGTGTATAAATTTTAGTTTCTTATTTTCTACGCCTGGTATCTCAATAATTTGAAAGCATGTATTCCAGACGACATTGTGAAATCTTTCTTCAGATCTACAAAAGCTAAAAATCAACTCTTCCCATTTCATTAACCTACCTTCCGAGATAAGTCGTAAGATAGGTATTTTCTTGCGTGTTCCTAGGTTTCATTTAAATCCATCTTAACCGATGCCTCTGCCAGGCACTTAAATGTGATTTGCAGAGTATCCCATGTAGATGTAGATGTAGATGTCGGATTCTACCAGTTTTTCAAACCGTCTATACGTAATTCGTGTTAGTATTTTGTATCCATAACTTATTAAACCGATAGTTTGTAATTTTCAAACCTGTGTGCACGTGATCTCTACGGAAGTGTAATTCTATTATTCTTGTTGAAATCTGAGGGCGTTCCTCTGGTGTCATAGATTTTGCACACAAGGTTTCTTCATGACTGGCTCTCACAACTGACTCAGCAGTTCAGAGGCAGTATCATTTACGGCATGGGCCTTGTTTCAACACGAAACTTTCAGTGTTCTATCAAATGCTTCTCGCATTACCGCCTCTTCACTTCATATACTTCGTCTTTCTACACAATTGCCTTTAATTTCCGTTGCACAGGTCCACAATAGATTGCTTCTATATTTCAGCTTTCCCTTCTTTGCTTAGGACTGGTTTTTCATCTGAGCTCTTTTATTTTCATCCAACAACTGTTTTTCATGTCTCTTTTATATTCCTATGGGAGGTATCTATTTTTCCCTTGATTATACATTCTTCTAGGTACTATTATTTGTTCTCGAGCCACTCGTGCTTAGCCAGTGTCCACTTCCTGTCAACGACATTTTTCCGGTGTGTATACTGCCTTTTGCTTTCTTAGCTTGCTGCATTTTTATATTTTCTCCTTTCACTAATTAAGATCAGTATCGTCTTTGTTCTCCAAGGATTTTTATTCGGCTTTGCCCTTCTACCTTTATGATCCGTAGTGGCCCTAGATATATCATACACTTTAAAACTTGCTTTCGAAACCTGTGTCTTACAAGTATAAAGTCCATTTCGTGTCTTACGGAGTTTCCTGGTTTCTTGCATGTATACAACATTTTTGCAACACTAAACAGAAATTAACTACATATAATGTATACACAACCAGACTGGAACTGAACTTGAATGTGCTTGTGCATAACCACGTTTCAGTAAAGAATCTGAACTTGATGCAATATCCGCAGTTTTTTTGTGAGAGTGTGTGTGTATGTGTGTGTGCGCGCGTGTGTGTGAGTTTGGATTCTGCAACGTTAACCGCTGAAATTAATTTCATGGGATGGGTTCCTTATGGAACCTGATGAAGAAGCGAATGCCTTTTACCTTTCCATGGAGCAATCGGGAACGCATTCTTCAGAAATGGAATCTTGCAATAAATCACCTATCATTATCTGAAACCATTCCTGTAACTTCTTATGATCACTACCCTGTCAATGATCTACGAAGAATGAAACCAGTGGGGGTGGCCGAAACGGTTCATTATGGGTTCTCAAATCACTCACTAGAGTGCATTCGTATGACAAAGTTCCATCTATCAAATCGAACACTGTCATCCCAAGGCATCAACTAAATCGATCTGAGTTGGAACCGGTGCAATATCGTAATCCGGGCATTTGTGCACAGAGAGCAAACGAGCACATTAAAGCCAAACAGGAGACACGTAGAATTTTGTCACACTAACGACTCATTTTTGCCAATTTTTGTCAATTGGAACCTTGCCACATTAAAGAATTGAACAATCGTTCCTGACACTGAGTTTAAAGTGATCCCACACGTCCTCATTAATGGTGAGGACCGTGGATCTTCCTGCCCCCTGGACGACCTGATCGTGCTCTAGGTAGTCCACAGACACAAATGCAGTATAAGGGCTGCATTATCTTTTTCTAACACTGCCCCATGGCGCTGTGCGTTCAGGAGTAGGACATTTAAACGCAGTCTATGACGAACCGCTGAACCTTCAATGTTCGCTGAAGCACGATTGGAAGTGGCCTCAATGCATATCCCATGGAACACCTCACCATGATACCAAGCGTTACGCCTGTTTGACTCTCTATACGATTGGCCGTAAGATCTCGATTCCGCCAAACCAGAAGTCATTGATTACCGGAGGCTATGAAGAAGCGAGTCACATCTCTGAACATCATCCAGTTCGTGCCTCTCAGGCCGAATCTCGTTTTCTGGTGTTAATGGAAACTAACGCTTGAGGTGGTAAGGAAGTGTCCATTAATTACGTGAGGTGATCTTGATCTTATTAACTAATTGTTGATGATTAATTCATTCTTTAATGTTTTTATTAAGCTTTCTTTGTATGATTTCATTGTATTCTTATTCTGATTTAAGAATAATTGGTTATTATTTTGGTGTTGATTTTTATTCTTTTACATTGATCTTATTGAGTTTTTGAATTTGTTGTTTAATAATTACTGCAAGAAGATAAATTTATTTTTTTCCTTATCATTCTAATTTTTTGTGTTTATTGTTCTAGTATTATTAATTATATTATTTTTTTTTAATTTATTTTCTCTCTCTCTCTCTCTCTCTCTCTCTCTATATATATATATATATATATATCCTCTCTCCTGGTGAGGTGTTGTGAGATGTTTTTCGATTCCCTCATTCCTCTAATCTCCAAGAGATAATTCGAAATGCGTATTTTAGTGTAAATACAACAATTTGTGTTCGATTATGTTATATTTCAATTAAGTAATTTACTTTTTTATATCATTTAAGACTTGCATTTAACACAGATCATTTAAAAACACAGAGAAAATCGCACAATAAAATGTATACATATTATAAAATTGGCTGTACGTGTGTATGTATGTTCCACGTCTCTTCCTAAACTACCGGATGGATGTCAACCAAATTCGGTAAATATGTTTCTTACTATTAAGCAACAGTCGCTGTCAGGGATACAACTAAGACTCATATGCCAGGAGATATGACGACATAAACAACGACACTCGTGAAAATCGGCCGCATCGTGCATAAAATTTTCTACATCCTGCTCCTAAATTAATGGACCCATATCTACCAAATTTGGTACAAATATTTTTACGGTCAGGAATCATTTTTATGGTTGCAGAAACAACCTTACATTGTTCATGCAATATCACGTGATAAATGATGAACCCTGCTTCATTTTGCGGCGCGTGATGACTGGAATTTATTCATCAACTATTAGAGATTGAGAGCACTTAGAGACTTGCAAATAAACTTTAAACAAAATTTGAAATCTCTATGAAACATTTTATCTCTGACAACCCCAACAAAATGTCGCTTACTACTTTTTCTATCTTCATTTGGCATGACGTTAAATATTCTTACTACTACACTGTAAACTGTATTGGCGAGACATTTCTCAGACAGTACATAAATATACCATTGAATGTCCATTCGATGTTATGTCACAGTTCGCCATGTAGTTCATGAGATACGATGTCATAAACAATATGGTTCATGAAAAACCGCACATGATTACACATGAGGTTTCGATTTATTACGTCTTTACTACTAACACCATTAAAGACATGTGTTTCAGACATTAGGGCCATGTACCACTGAATGTACCTTCAAATTTACATTATAGTACTACACATATTTCAGGAGATATGACGTCGTAAACAATGAAATTTCAGAATAACTGCTACATCATGCGCAATTTTTCCTCATCTCCTAAAATAATTCAATTAACGTGGTACACACACTGCTTAGTATCAGGGTCAAATCACTTTGGGAGCAAAATCTACCTACGAGACAAAGTTCAACAAATATAACGTCGTAAACAATCAGTCACAACAAGTTTCCCATCACACGACGCGTTATTTTCGAGACTTCATTCATCCACTATTTATTCACTGTAGGCAGTTTCCTAATATTACACTCTACAAACTTGCAAAATTATATTACTGTAGAACACACGTTCAAGGATAAATGATGTCATACGTATTGAGCTGCATGAAAACGAAACTTAGAGGTACAGATAGTAAAGTAGAAGCTGATGGACAAAAAGGGAATAACGATATGAACTAAGGCAAGAAGGGAATAAATACATGTAGTTCATGCGATATGACGACACAGACAATTAGGTTCATGCAAAACCACCACATAACACATGAGGTTTCGATTTTTTACGTCTTTACCACTAATTGTATTAGTGATGTATTTTGCAGACAGTATGGAGATATACCTACCGCCCCATCACGCATCAGGGTTTATCACTCCTCTATTACTAACATAATTCGCAACAGATTTCACAGTGGAGCATACATACAGCAATGAATATACTCCTACAATATTATATCATTGTGGAACTCATAGATATGTCATGTATATGATATAGTAAATTAATACTGCGATAGGTAGAACATGTCACAAAGTGATCACTTTTTAATACACCCGTTATTTACTATTGAGGCACCACAGCAATCCAATCAGCTTAAGGATGTTCCTGAAAGCCTACGGTGTTGTTGACATCTTTGAACTGTGATGCGCAAACAGATGCAGGCGAAAGCAATAGCTTTCCATAGAACCGTGACAAAGCGTTGCCATAGGCACGTTTACAAAATCGCATTGTAGAAACGTGAGACATAGGCGCATAGCCAAACAAAGAATTTCGAGATCGTCTCATACCGATTCGATTACAGCAGGCAAATAATAAGGTAAGAAAACTAAATGAAGGAGGGATGAGGCTGAGATATAGACTAAGAGGGTGAGGTGGATGAAGAAATTTGGAAATGCGTACAAAAAGAGCATACAATGCATCTGTGAGTGACATGCACAGATATGCATGCCTGAGCACAGAGTGGAAGGGGGAAGATATGGAGGGTGAAAGACGAGGGTAGGTTAATTTTACAGAGAGATTGGGAGAAAGAGATGGAAAAGTGTGGCGCTGGGATAAGATATAGAGAAAGGGGGAGGAGGAGGTGGACAGAGAGAGAGGTGGGAATAGGAAGTGTGTGTGTGTGTGTGTGTGTGTGTGTGTGTGTGTGTGTGTAGGAGGAGGAAATGTAAGACTAGAAAAATGTAGATCCAGGCAATGCCGGGGTTTTCAGCAAGGATTTTTAAAAAAAAAGGGAACTTGTAAAATTCGTACAATATTGATTTCAATGGAGTCCACAGAGTCGCATGTGTGGCCTCGTGCTACTGGAAGTCACATGTCCATATTCTTTTCAGTAAAATCATTTGCTTCTTCAACCTCGTCTTGACTCAGCGAGTCAAATCCGTTCTGACTTGCACACAGAAACTCCGAACCCAGATATACATCTATATAGATACTCCGCAATCCACCGAAAGGTGCGTGGCGGAGGGTACCCTGTACCTCTACTAGGGATTTGCTTTTTTATTCCAATCCCAAATAGAACAAGGAAAAATGCCTATATGCCTCCGTACGAGCCCTAACTTCACTCATCTAGAATTCGTGATTGTTACGAGAAATGTAAGTAGGCGACAGCAATATCATACTACACTCAGCTTCAAATTCCGGCCCTCTAAATTTCCTCAACAGGTTTTCTCGAAAAGAACGTCGTTTTCCTCCAGCGATCCCCATTTGATTTCCCGTATCATTTCCATGACCATCGCGCATTGGTCGAACCTACGAGTTACGAAACTAGCTGCTCGCCTCTGAACTGCTTCTATGTCTTCCTTTAAAATGATCTGATGCGGGTCCCAAACACGAGTAATACTCAAGACATGGTCGCACAAGCTTTTTATACGCGGTCTCCTTTACAGATGAAGTACATCTTCCCAAAATTCTCCCATTAAACCGAAGTCGGCTGTCCGCCTAACTCACAACTGTCCTTACTTGTTCGTTCCATTTCATATCTCTCTGCAATGTTACGCCTAGATATTTGAACGACGCGACAGCATCAAGAAGCTCACTACTAATGGTGTAATCGAACATCATGGGATTCGTTTTCCTACTCATGTGCATCACCTTACATTTTTTACATTGCTGCCATTCTTCACACCAACTAGAAGTCTTGTCTAAGTCATTCTGTATGCTATTACAGTCAGTTAAAAACGACACCCTCCCATAAACTACAAAATCATTAGCAAACAACCGCAAATTACAAGTTACTCTGTCCATCAGATCATTTTTATAGGCAGAAAATAATAGCGGTTCTATCACACTCCCCTGGGGCACGCCTGACAATACACTCGTCTCTGATGAACACTCGCCGTCGAGAACAACGTACTGCGTTCTGTTACTTAGGAAGTCTTCCAGCTTTTCCGTCTCAAGGATATTTACTATATTCAAATTGAGAATATGCTCCAAAATAATACATGAAACTGATGTTAACGATATTGGCCTGTAATTTTATTGGTCAGTTCTCTTTCCTTTCTTATAAGCGGGAGTCAACTGCCCTTTTTTCCAATCACTAGGAACTTATCGCTGAATTAAAGATTCACAATGAATGCAAGCTAAGTAAGTGGCCAGTGTCGCAGAAACTCTTTGTAAAACCGAACTGGTATTCCATCTGGACCAGGAGACTTTTTTGTATATAGCTCTCTCAGCTGCTTCTCTACACTGGAAATACCTATTACTATGTCCTCCATTTCGGAATTAGTACCTTGATCAAATGATGGTACATTTGTGCCGTCCTCCTCGGTGAAAGATTTCTTAAACGTTAAATTTCGAACTTCAGCTTTCCGTTTGCTTTCTTCTTTTACCGCCCCTGAATGATCAACGAGTGATTGGATAGTGGGCTTTGACCCGCGTATCGATTTTACAAAGGACCACCATTTTTTCGGGTTTTCGGAAATACCTTTCACTAAGGTATAGCTGTGGTAATTACTGTATGCTTCGCGCATCGATCTTTTCATAGACGCACGAATCTCTACTAGCTTTGGCCTGTCATCATTTGATGTGTATCGTGTGACAATCTGTAACGGTCACTTTTCTGCGCGTTGGAAGGTCTGTCAAGGGCTTTCCGGTGCCCTGCAGCGCTCGTGATAAACGAACAGTAAATATAAAGCATGTACCGCACCACCTCTTTCCTACGTCACTACGTACAATTGGGTAATAGGGGTCAGAGTGCATGCTGATGATATAAAAAGGATGGATTGGTATGCAGCGGCACAGCAGTAAGGAGAAAATGACTTTCCGTCATGCTGTTCAGGGTCCAGAACTGTAGGATGCATATTGATAGATACGGTATGTAGTTGACAGAAAAGGAAGAACGATATGAAGAGCACTCTGGTGAGTGTTGAAACAGTCCCGGTCATCGCATTTCACAAACTGACCATGGCTACTATTCACGCAGTATGAGAAGGGCGCCCGGATGGCCAGCACTGTTGTTGTCGCGCGTGTTGTGTTCCAAAATTCCGACAGTCAAGGGTCTTGTATTCTGAGAGAGGCAATAGATGGGGTACTGTGTTACTCTGTGATATTGTCGCGTTGAAATGGGAGCAGGCTTGACTTCGAAGGCAACTGAACACAGCACTTATACTCAAAGCACGTTTATTACGAAAGCAACATACACGCAGCACTGACTGCCTCTGAGGCAGAGTGCTCTGCTATTTATACACAGTCAGAATTTACCAGAAATTAGAAGAACAGTTAACATAAGAGACAAGTAGAATTTACAAGTGACCATAAGATGTAGAACCTTCTGGAATTGTTAATTACAAAGAAATAAAAGTTTGCCGGTGGGCGGTATTGAACCGGCGACCTTCAGCACCGCAGTCCGTGACGCTATCCCCTGCGCCACGCCGGCAGTCGGTGTACGTGGTGTCTCGTGGCATTGCTCCCTCTCCTGGGAAAACAGCGACCCGCTGTTATGTTTCCTGTGGAGCCAGCTGCAATGTCCTTGAACTAGTCATGGATCCTCTGTATGGCAGTTCCGGAGAATCCTTCCCTTCTGCACAGACGGTCCTGTCGTGGCTTCATCAGTAACGTCCTTAGAGTCCTAGAACAAGAACCCATTGTCGCCTACCTGCTCTGCAGGATCGTAGTAAGGCTTCATGCGGAGAACGTGAACAATGTCTCTTCGTTTTTGTCGTTTCGACGACGCCTCATAATCCTCAACTTCGAATGTGACGGCTGACAGGCGGCGTATAACACGATACGGACCAAAGTATCGCTTCTATAACTTTTCTGACAGTCCAACCTTCCGTATAGGGGTAAAAATCCATACCAGATATCCTGGGCTGTATACAATAGGTCGGTGCTTGTCGTTATAACGCTCACGGTCCTTCTCCTGGGCTTCCAGTGTCCGTATGCGAGCCAGCTGTCTTGCTTCTTCTACCCTGGTGACGAGGTGTTTAACATAGTCATCCTGAGTGTCGTCCGGTTGGAACGGGAACAGCGTATCCATTGTCGTCTCAGCTTCACGGCCATGTTGCAGGAAAAACGGCGGGAAGCCTGTGGTGTCATGTCTTGCGGTATTGTAAGCTAATGTCACGACTGGCAGAATTTTATCCCAATCCTTCTGCTCAATATCGACGTACATCGACAGCATATCGGCTAACGTCTTGTTAAAACGTTCCATAAGACCATTTGTCTGCGGATGGTATGCAGTTGTCATTCTGTGGACAATGTCGCACCGTGACATTACCTCTAATACTAGTTTTGACTGGTATACCTTTACACGATCAGATGTCATGACACGTGGTGCTCCATGCTTCAAAATAATGTCTTCTACAAGAAATTTTGCGATCTCTGAAGCTTCTGCAGTCGGCGCAGGTTTGGTAACAGCGTAGCGTGTGAGGTAGTCAGTACAGACTATTATCCATCGTTTACCGGTTGTCGACTTCGGGAACCTCCCAAAAAAGATCGATCCCAACTCTATGGAACGGAGTTGCTGCTGGTGGAATCGGTACGAGATGCCCTGGAGGTAATAGCGTCACATTCTCCCGTCGCTGGCACTCTTTACAGTGACTCACATAGTGCTTGACAGATCGGTAGAGACCTATCCAGTAATACCTGCGTCTGATTCTGTCTAGGCTTTTCACGAATCCCAGATGACCGCATATTGGAGCATCGTGGAAATATTTGAGAATAGCTGGCTGGAGATGAGTTGGAACGACCAATAGTCATTTGGGGCCCAGTGGATCGTAGTTGCTCTTATACAATGTTCCGTTTTAATTACGTAGGCTTCTGCGGCCAGAGTCAGATGACATAAAAGTTTTCTGGGTACTGTAGCGCATGATGTAAGACTATTACTTAAATAACCGACGTTTCGGCCAACGTTACAGTGGCCTTCATATAGGAATACTGCTGTGAGTTGGTTGTTAATACACTTTATATTACTTTCATTTAGACATTACGTCATAATTTTTAAAAAATAAGCGATGTTATTGGTGAATTTTTGGCGGAAGAATGGATCATTATTTTGATAGGATGCTGAGGTGGAAGAGGTGAGACAGGGAGGGCAGTGGCAACAGACATACGCGAACATGAACGCTACATTCGATTAGGCCAACACAATAAATCTGCAGTAGCCGAACACCAGCAAGATTGCAGCAAAAAGATAAAAGTTACCGATGCCAGAATACTCGCCAAGCAACCAGGGATGGTTACACGCAAGATAAGGGAAGCCATCGAAATTGTAAAACACCATAATTACATGAATAGAGATGGCTTGCCCCCTCTTGGCTAGCAGCTATCACAGCGAAATAGGCCGCACTGACATCACAACACGCGAGCGTCACTAGTAAGCTACTGCCGCCGCGCGGCCCACGGCCAGCAGGAGAGAAACGGAAGCCCTCACCCCATTCGCCGATGAACACCAATCATGTCTTGCTATGCAAGAAGCAACGGCTAACCCCCACTCCTTCCACCTCAGCATCCTATCAAAATAAAGTTCCATTCTTCCGCCAAAAATTCATCAATAACATCGCTTATTTTAAAAAAAATTATGAATTAATGTCTAAATGAAAGTAATGTAAAGTGTAGTAACAACCAACTCACATCAGTACACCCAAATGAAGGCCACTGTAACGTTGGCCGAAACGTCGGTTATTTAAGTAATAGCCTTACATCATGACGTGGTACAATACCCAGAAAACTTTTATGTCATAATGTTCCGTTTATAAGTTGGACCTCTCCATTGGTCGGTTCTCCTTTCTCCGAGGCCTCTATCGTTTTTAATAGTGCTGGATCTTGCCTCTGTTCAGCTAATCTAATCAGTGAGGGTTGAAATTTCATTCATGCTGTTGTGTTCCACTAATGGATTCCTCGAAAGGCAGTCGGCAACCTTGTTTTTGCGCCCGTTCTTGAACACCACTGTGACATCGTACTCTTGGAGTCTTAGTGCGCATCTTGCTAGTCGCTAGGCATTATGCCTAACCGCGTTCAACGTTATGGTGTAGGATGTAGCCACATTTTAAATGAAAAACCTATTTCTCTTTCTTTAGCCATTTATCTCGCAGATTTACACTCTTTATTACGGAAAAAAATAATGTGAGATTTGTGGAGATCCACTATCCCCCCATGTGAGATTGGTGAGATTCGAGTCGGTACCGCCCGCGGGGAAATAGCCGAGCGGTCTGGAGCGCCACGTTACGGATCACGCGGCCTCCCGCGTCTGGGGTTCGAATCCTCCCTAGGGCACAGGTATGTGTGTTGTCTTTAGATCAGTGTAACTTAGTTTAAGTAGTTTGTTAGCTGGGGACTAATAACCAATCAATTAATTCCCATAGATTTACAAACATTTGATTTGAAAATATACCGTAACATTAATGTTATGCATGTATACTGAAATGAGATGATATTGGTTTATTCCTGCTGTGTGAAAGGCGTTTCTGAACAACATAAATCTATAGATATCAAAGTGAAACGCGAGCATTAAGGAGTTTAGAGAGGGAAAGAACAACGGATATAAGTAACAGAAACTGCAGATTATTTGATTGGTTTACCACTATTGCTGCACCAGCCATCACCATCGAATGGGACGAAATAATACAAGCTTTTAAAATTTGGTGCTGTAGGAGAATATTACCCCCATGACCCACAGACATTGCTGAGGTGGAGTGGCTTGCGCGCCTCAACGATACAAATAGCCGTGTCGTATTTGCAACCACAGCGGCGGGGTATCTGTGGAGAGGCCAAACCAACGTCTGGTACCTCAAGAGAGTCAGCAGCCCTCTCAGTAGTTACAGGGGCAACAGTCTAGATGACTGACTGAGCTGGCCTTGTAACGTCAGCTAACATAGCTTTGCCTTGCAGCAATGCGAAACTACAGCAGTTTCCTTTTCCGCGAATGATGACATCCTCTCGGGTAAAATAGTTCGCATTTGGATCTCCTGGCGTGGACTACTCAGTTGGATGTGGTCATAAAAAAAAAAAAAAAAAAAAAAAAAAAAAACCTTAATCAGGTAGGGAGGTTAGAAAATTTAAAAAAGAGGAAAGGATAGGTTGAAGTAAGATATAGTGGGGATTAATGAAGTTAGCTGGAAATAAGAACAGGATTTCTGATCGGTGAGTACAGAATTATAAATACAAAATCAGTTGGGTGTATTACAGGGATAGGTATAATAATAAATAAGAAAATAGAAATGCGGGTAAACTGCTATGAGTAGCGCAGTGACCGCATTATCGTAGTCAAGATAGATACGAAGCCAACATCGTAGTATACGTTTATAAGCCAACTAGCATTGCCGATGGTGAGGAGATCAAAGAATTGTATGAGGAGGTAAGGGAAATTCAATGTTTAAAATGTTTGTGTAGATTATGGGACTTAACTACGGGGTCATCAGTCAATAAACTTACAAACTACTTATGAACTAGCTAATCCTAATGACGGCACAAATATCCATGCCCGAGGGGGGATTCGAATCCCCGACCGTAGTGACTGTGCAGACCGTGACTGGAGCGCCTTAGCCCCTCGGCCACCGCGGCCGACGTAAAGGAAATTATTCATATACTAAAGGGAGAAGAAAACTTGTAATGGGGGATTGGAATTCGGTAGTAGGAAAAATAGTACGTGAATATGGACTGGGCGAAAAGAATGAAAGAGGAAGCCGCCTGGTTGAGTTTTGCACGGAATATAATTTAATCACAACAAGCACATCGTTTAAGGATCACGAAAGAAGGTCGTATACGTGGAAGAGTCCAGGAGACACCGAAAAGTGCCAGATAGATATTATAATGGTAAGGCATAGATTTCGAAACCACGTTTCAACCCTTTAATGCATAGTGTAGCTGATCAGCTGATCGTCATTATACCACAAATGCATTTGTAGCTGCTTCTAAACATAGTTTTACACATGCAGGTTGCTCGTCCTAGAAATTATAAATTGCAGAGTGCAACTGAATCACACAATTTGCTGCATTGAGTTACTCCTAACATGTACATTTGTTTACTTTAGTACTCATCTTTTGCCATGTAAATGTAGTCATTACATACTACTGTTGCATTATGAGTAACTATCTCCAGGGGGCCCACAGTTCTTTTGTGGGTACGTGTGTGGCGCGCATGGGGCCCCGAGCCGGAGCAGCCTTTCTTGTGACCCAGGCTGGTTCACTTTCCCTCCCGGTTTATGCCTTCGCCCGGAGACGGGCGTCCTTTGCTAGTTCAGGTCGTTTTTTGTAGTAGCTTCTCTCATTCCTTGGTTTCTTCCTTTCCAAACCTTTGCTTCTGTCTTTCTCTCCTTATACTCTCCTAGCCTTCCTCTCCTCCTCATTAGTCTCCGCTTCGGCGTTTGAGACACTTCTTTCCTTCTTTCTCTTCATTTCCTATCCTCTTCTTCTTTCCTCCCTGTGCGTGTCTGAAGGCCGACCCACGCATTATCATGCGTAGCAGGTGACGGGGTAACGCGTAATTCCCCGCCCCGGGTAGACAAGTAGGGCACGTACGTACCCCCAGGTAAAGGCCAGGCCCAGGGAGGGGTGATTACCCGAGCTGGTACCTTCCGAACATGCCGATTGGTCCCTCCGTCAGTTCTCGGGAGGTGAACAATCACCTAAGGCGGGTAAGCCCTCGGAGAGGGCCCCCACTAGGAAGGAGCGCGCCATCGGAGACGCCGGTAATCACGGGGGACACATCCGCGATGACTTCCTTCTCTTCTTCAGTGACGTTGACCCAGAAACGTAAGATAGATTCGCCTCAGCAGAAGAAGACTCTGCCTAATTTACCGAAATTTCTTGTTGTGTCTCGCACCGACGGAAAAGATTTCAATTCTGTCAATCCTTTTGTTATACAGAAAGGTGTAGATGCAATTGCTGGCCCTGTTAAAACCTGTTCGCGTCAGCGCAATGGCACATTGTTGCTGGAAGCGGACAGTGCTTTCCAAGCCCAGAAACTAATCCGGACTACGTTATTACACGCGTTTCCAGTCAAGGTAGAAGCGCACCGCACACTCAACTCGTCACGGGGGGTAGTTTTTACGAGATCCCTTGTCGGGTTGTCTGATGAAGACATCCAATCCTATATGTCCGACCAGGGTGTGACAGCCGTCCACAGGGTGATGAAAAAGGTAGATAACCAGCTGACACCGACTCATACTGTGTTTTTGACATTCGACAGAGTTGAACTCCCGTCGAGGGTCAAAGCAGGGAACGAAGTTATCTCTGTCCGCCCTTATATTCCAAACCCAACGCGCTGTTTCCAATGCCACAGGTACAACCATACCCGTGAATCTTGCCCAAATGCAGCGAAATGTGTCACTTGTGGTAGGGACGCCGATGAGCGGGATTGCCCACCTCCGTCCCCTCACTGCCTTAACTGCAACGGCGACCATGCGGCTTCCTCTCGAGACTGCCCTATATATAAGGATGAAAATATCATCCAGCAAATTCGGGTTACGGAGAAGGTATCAACATCTGCCGCTCGAAAGTTGTTGGCGAGTCGAAAGCCCATTGTCCTCCCAGCGGGCACGTACAGTAAGGTCCTCACCTCAACTCGACCTACTAAGGATTTCAGTACCCAGACTTGTGATTTCACTTTCGCTGACACAGTTGTGCGATCCGCCAGCCCGAAGATTGCCCGTTTCACGTCCCCGCTTCCTCCTGCTGCTCCTAAAGTACAGTCTTCGTCAACCTCTAGTAAACCGCGGGCACCTAAACAAGATGCCCGGACTTTGAAAAAGGAACCCGTCCGTGAGGATTTTCTGCGTTCTCAGGCTTCCCAACCGTCGACTGCCTCTTCTCACCGTCACTCTTCGACAAGAGCCAACAAGAAAAAGAGTTCCTCTCCTTCCCCGACGAGGCGTGACCCATCCGTCACGCCGTCCAACAGTTGCCGGCCTCGGCCGTCTTCTGTTTCACCGGGACGCTCCGTCTGCCGGGCACCCGGCCCTTTACCGGCGGTGGAAACTGCCCCTTCTGATCAACTCAGGGAGGTGGCAGGCGCGTCGGTCGAACCTATGGACCACGACCCTTTGCCCCTAGACAGCGATAGCAGTGCTCCCTCGAAATCCGGTCCTCACCGGCCGTCGAGGTGACCCCGCTTGCTAGTTGGTTTTTATCCTTATTTCTTATGTTTTATCATGGCGCACCTTCAATGGAATATTCGTGGCATTCGTTCCAATCGGGAGGAGTTAAAACTACTCCTCCGGTTGCACTGGCCGCTTCTAGTCTGTCTCCAAGAAACTAAGTTGCGTCCAAGTGATCGTGCAGACTTTCCTTACTACACCTCTGTGCGGTTCGACCTGCCACCCGTGGAAGGTATCCCAGCCCATGGAGGGGTTCTGATGCTCCTTCGAGACGACATCTATTTCCATCCCATTTCATTGCATACTCACGTACAGGAAGTTGCCGCCCGCATCGCTTTATCCACATTTACCTTTTCCCTCTGTAATGTCTATTCGCCATCGTCATCGGCCCTTACAAGGGCAGATGTGCTACACCTTGTTGACCAGCTCCCTTTACCTTTCGTGTTGGTAGGCGACTTTAATGCCCACCATCCCCTATGGGGCTCCTCGGCACCTTGTCCGAGAGGCTCCCTTTCCAACACCTTGATCTTGTCTGCCTCAACACCGGTGCACCGACCTTCCTTTCAGACACAACACACACCTATTCCCATAAAGACCTCGCAATATGCACTCCTCAGCTTGCCGGTCGCTTTGAGTGGTATGCACTTTCTGACACGTACTCAAGTGACCATTTCCCTTGTATCATCCACTTCCTGCATCATTCCCAATCTCCTCGTCCCGCCAGTTGGAACATTTCTAAAGCCGACTGGGGTCTTTATTCTTCCATGTGAGGTTATTCTCACCTTCTGTGGTTGGGTTATTCTCACCGCTGCTGAACGTTCCATACCTCGTACATCCTCTTCTCCACGTCGTGTCCAGGTCCCTTGGTGGACTGCAGCCTGCCGCGACGCGCTTAGAGCCCGGCGCCGTGCTTTACGCACCATCCGCCGCCACCCAACTTTGGAGAATTGCATCAATTATCAACGTATGAGAGCGCAATGTCGTCGTATCATAAACGACAGCAAGAAAGCTTGCTGGACTGCTTTTACTAGTTCTTTTAACCGTTTTACTCCCTCCACGGTTGTTTGGGGTGGCCTACGCCGTTTATCCGGCATCAAGGTCCACTCCCCGATTCCTGGCCTGACCGTGGAAAACGCAGTCCTCGTGGACCCCACTGATGTTTCCAACGCATTGGGCCGTTTCTTTGCGGAGGTTTCGAGCTCTGCCCATTACCACCCTGCCTTTCTCCCTCGCAAACAGGTAGAGGAGGCACGGCCGCCTTCATTCCACTCTTTTAATTGTGAAAATTATAATGTCGCCTTCACAATGCAGGAGCTAGACCGTGCTCTCGCCCTGTCCCGATCTTCTGCTCCCGGGCCCGATTCCATTCATATTGAGATGCTGAAGAACCTCTCTCCTGCGGGCAAGTGCTTTCTTCTTAGTACCTACAATCGCATATGGACTGAAGGTTGGCGTGAAGCCATTGTTGACCCCATCCCCAAACCAGGGAAAGACAAACACCTTCCTTCCAGTTATGGCCCCATTTCTCTGACGAGCTGCGTCTGTAAGGTGATGGAACGCATGGTTAACGCTCGGTTGGTCTGGCTCCTCGAATCTCGCCGCCTCCTGACTAATATCCAATGCGGTTTTCGTCGACACCGCTCTGCTGCTGATCACCTCATTACGTTGTCGACCTTCGTTATGAATAACTTTCTAAAGAGGCGTCAAACAGTAGCAGTGTTCTTCGACTTGGAGAAGGCATACGATACCTGTTGGAGAGCGGGCATTCTCCGCACATTGCACACATGGGGCCTTCGGGGCCGCCTTCCTCTTTTCATTCAAGCGTTTTTGGCGGATCGCAAGATCCGGGTACGGGTGGGCTCTGTTTTGTCAGATACCTTTTGCCAGCAGAATGGGGTACCACAGGGCTCCGTCTTGAGTGTGGTGCTCTTTGCCATTGCAATCAATCCGATCGTAGATTGCCTTTCAGCCGACGTCTCCGGATCTCTTTTTGTTGACGATTTCGCAATTTATTGCAGCGCCCAGCGGACGTGTCTCTTGGAGCGTTCTCTTCAACGTTCTCTTGACCGTCTATATTCCTGGAGCATCGCAAACGGCTTCCGATTCTCCACTGAGAAAACTGTGTGTATAAACTTCTGGAGATACAAGGAATTTCTCCCACCTTCTCTACGTCTCGGCCCTGTTGCTCTCCCTTTCGTGGAGACTACGAAATTCTTGGGACTCATGTTGGATCGTAAACTTTGCTGGTCCACACAGTGTCCTACCTGGCTGCCCGTTGTGCCCGATCCCTTAACGTTCTTCGTGTCATCAGTGGCACGTCATGGGGAGCGGATCGTTCCGTCCTGCTTCACCTTTACCAGGCCATTGTTCAGTCGAAGCTCGACTACGGAAGCCTTGTATACTCTTCTGCACGGCCGTCGATTCTCCGCCGTCTGAACTCTATCCACCATCGGGGATTACGGCTGGCGACCGGTGCTTTTTATACCAGCCCTGTTGAAAGTCTGTATGCCGAGGCTGCTGTATTACCCTTGACCACTCGACGTGACATACTCTTGTGTCGGTACGCATGGCGCCTGCGGTCGATGCCCAACCATCCATCTTGCCGATTATTTTTTGACGACTCACTAGATCGCCAATATCAGTTTTCTGCGATTGCCTTGCTTCCACCTGGAGTTCGGTTTCGCCGCCTGCTACAGCGGCTCGATTTTACCCTTCCTTCCACCCTTCGGTTGAGTGAAAGTCCATTGCAACCGTGGCATCAGGCCGAGTTTCACACTCACCTTGAACTTAGTTCGCTCCCCAAGGAGAGCACTCCGGATTTGGTATACCGCTCGAGGCTTGTCGAACTCCGTTCGCGGTTCGATAATGCCATATTTATTTACACTGATGGTTCCAAGAGCACTGCCGGTGTCGGATCTGCCTTCGTCGTCGGGGACAACCGTTTCCAATACAAGCTCCCTGACCGGCGCTCGAACTTCACGGCTGAGCTTTTTGCCCTCCACCAGGCCGTTTTGTATACCTGCCGCCACCGCGAACCTTTCTATGCCATATGTTCGGACTCCCTTAGTGCCCTGCAGAGTCTTAAAGACCTTTTCTCGAACCATCCTCTCGTGTATCGGATCCAACGCTCCCTCCGGTTGCTAGCAGATGACAGCTGTCACGTTTCTTTCCTGTGGGTCCCTGGCCACGTGGGTGTGCCCGGGAATGAGACCGCCGACATAGCAGCCAAGGCCGCAGCTCTTTTGCCTCGCATGGCTACCTTTTGCATCCCACCGGACGATGTTCAACGGGCTCTTCGCCGGAGTATCGTGTAGTCATGGCACAGTGCGTGGCTTTCACTGTACAACAATAAATTGCGAACTGTCAAACCGATCCCGACCGCTTGGAGGACCTCCTCACGCCCCTCTCGGCGGGAGGAGGTCATCCTGGCCCGATTGCGGATCGGTCACTGCCTTTTCAGCCACCGTCATTTGCTAACCGCCGATCCTGCACCGCAGTGCTCCTCCGGTGAATTGCTGACGGTGCGACACGTTTTATTGCCTTGCGTAATTTTTAATCATCTCCGTGTAGCCCTTCACTTTCCGTCTACACTGGAGGAAATTTTAGCTGATGACACACGAGCAGCTGCTCGAGTTTTGCGTTTTATCAACTTGGCCAACTTATCGAAGGATATTTAACCCTTTTAATTGTCTTTTATCTTTCGTTTTTAGCCTCTTCTTGATTTTCTGACAGTCACCAAATTTTTTTTGAGATCTAGTGAATCTAAGTTCTTGTCTGGGCGCTAATGACCGTAGAAGTTGTGCGCCCTAAAACCACAAAAAAAAATGTTTAGAGGCATAATAGTGAAATCTTCTGCTGCGAGTACGTCATGGAAGCACTACAAAGCTGACCAGCTATAAAATTTTTGTTGCTCGTAATGCATAATAATTTTAAGGATTTTTTTTCAATATTTTTTTCGGTATATACGCACTACATATGGATCGTGGTAGTTTTAATAGCTTCAAATAAAAAGTCACTCACTAAAGGGTGAAACTGTAAGACATACCAAAGGGCAGATATAGAATCTGACCATAGGTTGTTGGTTATGAAATGTAGGCTGAAACTGAAAAAACTGTTGAAAGGTAGGAAAATACGGAGAAGCGACCTGGATAAATTGAAGGAACCTAAAGTTGTTGATATATACAGAGGGAGCTTTAGGCAACAATTTAGAGAAACAGGGGAAAATGAAACAATAGAAGATGAACGGTACATTTCAGAGATGAAATAGTCAAGACAGCACAGGAAAAATACGTAGAAAGACAAGATCTACAAAAAAATCTTTGGATATCACAGGAAATTCTAAATTTAATTGATGAAAGGAGAAAATATAAAAATGCACTAAATGAAACAGGTGAAATGGAGTACAGTCGACTAAGAAATGAGATTGACAGGAAGTGCAAAATAGCTAAGCAGGAGTGCAAATTTCTAGAAGATTGTGTAAATAGGGGAAAACACTTTGCACATACAGGAAAATAAAGGAGACATTTGGAGACAAGAAAAGCAGATGTATGTATATAAAGAATTCTGCTTGAAAAGCAGTTCTCTGCAAAGTAGGGAAAGCTGTAAAGTGGAAAGTGTTTGTAGAGACACTCTACAAATGAAATAAACTGAGAGACAATGTTGTAGGAAGGGAAGAGGTAGTAGATGAAGTTGAAATTGGAGATACTATACAGAGAGAAAAATTTCATAGAGCACCGAAAGACCGAAATCGAAACAAGGCCCCTGGAGTCGACGACATTCCCTCAGAACTACAGAAGTCTCTAGGAGAGCTAGCCTTGACAATCCTATTTCAACAGACAGAGCAAATACCCTCACACTTTAAAAGAATGTAATAATCCCCATTCCAAAGAAAGCAGTTGCAGACAGATGTGAAAATTTTAGGACCGTCAGATTAGTAGATATTCCTTCTAAACTGCTTACATCGTTAGGAGAGCCAGAAATGAAAAAAATTGTTCCACCTGCTGTGCAAGATGTATGAGACAGGGGAAATACCCTCCGACTTCAAGAAGAATATTGTAATTGCAATTCCAAAGAGAGCACGTGCAGATTAATGTGAAAATGACAGAACTATCGGTTTAATAAGTCATGGCTGAAAAAAAAACTAACACAAATTATTTAGAGACGACTGGAAAAAAAAAAAAAAAAAACTTGTGCATTCCGACCTCGGGGAAGATCACTTTGTATTCAGAAGGAATGAAGGGAGACGGGAGGCAATACTCACCATATCACTTACCTTAGAATAAGGAAAGGCAAACCTACGTTTTTAGCGTTTGTAGATTTGGAGAGAGCTTTTGACAATGTCGACAGGAATACATTCCTTCAAATTCTGAAGGTAGCAGGGGTAAAGTACAGGGAGCGAAGACTTACATTCAACCTACACAAAAACAGCTGTTATTAGAGTCGAAGGGCAAGAAAGGGACGCAGGGTTGTAGCCTTTCCCCAATTTTGTTCGAACTGCACATTGAGCAAGCAGTGAAGGAATGCAAGGAGAAATTTGGAGAGGGAACTAAATTTCAGGGAGAAGAAAACTATGCGGTTTGCCAATGACATAGAAATGTTGTCAGAGACGGTAAAGGATCTGGAAGAGCAATTGAGTGGAAAGGACAGTGTTTTTAAATGAAGATATGAGATTAACATTAACGAGGCTAAAACGAGGGTAATGGAATATAGTGTCAGAAAATCAGGTGAATCTGCAGGAGTTAGATTAGGTAATGGGACAATAAAATTAGTAGATGAGTTCTGCTATTTGGGTAGCAAAGTAACTTCTGATGGTTAAAGTAATGAAGATATAAAATGCAGAATGGCTATGGGAAGAAAAGCGTTTCTGAAAAAAGCGAAATTTTTTTACATCCAATATTAATTTAAAAGTTAGGAAGTCCTTTCTGAAAGTATATAGGTAAGGAGTTCAGACAAAAAGTTGATAGAAGCTTTTGAAATGTGGTGCTTCAGACGAATGATGAAAATTAGATGGGTGGATCACGTAACTGTGAAACATGGACGGTAAACAGTGCGGACAGGAAGAGGACAGAGGCTGAAATATGGTGCTACCGAAGAATGCTGAAGATTAGGTTTGTGGATGGCGTATCTAAAGGAGAAGTACTGAACTCGACTACAAGTAGGGATCGATTGGTTAGACACTTTCTTAGGCATCAAGGAATTGTGAATGTAGCGTTGGATGGACGTGTGTGGGATAAAAACCGCAGAGGGAGACCAAGAGACGAATACAGAAAGCAGATGCAAAGGGATACATGTTGCCGTTCTTAATATGAGTTCAAGAGGCAAGCGCAGTATAGGGCACCGTGGAGAGATTCATCAGAACAGACTTTGAACTGAAAACCACATAAAAATCAACAACATAAACAACCATCTGAGTGAATCCCTTTTTGTCAAGCTACGTATATAGACAATATAGAATTAAAAGTTGCCAACTGTGAGAGAAATAAGTTGGGAAATAGTCGGTGCAGTATCAGCACAGGAAAATAACACCGTACACATTATGCAAATGTACACCAACACTAATTACTCGTGAGTGAGTCAATATCAGTTGCGAAAACAGTATGCCATTACATTGTGAAAGTACTAAATATTTTAAAGCTCATTTAGGTACGAGAATACAAACGCAGGCCATAGCTCGTAATGTCTCTCGTTTCCTCGTATTATCATTTCCACACAGGTGATGCATAATGTTTAGCGGATTAAGGAAAATTAAGCGGAATAGTGATAAAAATTATATACGTTCGGGAAGAGCGCAAATATTATCTTCAAAATGTTAGTTCCTCTTTTTAATTATTTCTAAATACACTTATGAAGGGCTCATATTAATGGGGTTACAAGTAAGTGTTGGTACATTGCTTTAACTATCACACATTACTTACCTTACTTTAATTCCAGCACCGTGTAACTTATTTTCAGATATCAGATGTCTTACTTGTTCGCTGTTTACGTTTGATCCAATTTCCAAAATAACTTGTTACTCTTTTGGCCCACTTTAGGTTACGGTAGTAGCACTAAAAGTGCGCCTTTGCGATCGTTATTTGAGAGCTCGAAATTTAAATAAAAATAACGGCTTAGCCACTCACCTGACACGATAATTGAATAAACGAATTTGTAGAGGAGAAAATTCTCTACAAGTGTGCTATCTTATATATATATATATATATATATATATATATATATATATATATATATATATATATATATATATATATATATATCGTTTCAGAGATATTTGCAAAAATAACGGCGATTTTGGGATGTATGTCTGTCTGTCCGTAACGTGTTCCCCGGTTTTAAGACGAATCGTTCAACCGATCAACACCAAATTTTACAGACAGTATGAAATTTAAGAACGTAACTTCTAAGTGTTGGCCGTAGCGTAATGGGAAATGTGTTGGACTGTGACGGTGAAGGTCAGTGGTTCAAAACCCGCCACTACCTAAACTATTTTTTTCATAAAAGGGTTTCAGACACCCTTATTAATTAATTTTTTATTTTTTACATTATTATTATTTTGGTCCAAAATGTTTACAAATACATATAAAACTACAAAACGGCCCTAAAACAAGTCGGTGCGATATTTTTAGACTGTTATTTCTTCCCGTAAGTAATTTTAAATCCATAAAATCAGTCTCACATTACTCTCCAGACATATCTACCATTTCTGTACACCTCCTCGGTCAGAGTCCTTTGCGATTACGTTAATAGATTTTGTAATCAACATCGTCATCCTAAATCATTAACGACAGCACTACAACAGTTCGTTTCCAGTATCAACCATCAGCACCATGCCTACCGTCCAATAGAGCAACTCGTTCGTCTCTATTTTGAAATATCTTTTCTACACATCTTAATTAGCATCCTACGAGTAAAATCAACAGATATGTGGTTTTCATATGTGCTTTCTTCAAAATTTTGTGTAGCTATTATACTTCTCTCAAATTCTGTAAACTAACTGTGAATAATGACGACAAAAACAGTGTCCCTCATCGAGTGATGATATCAAACAGAAAGACGTACAAAAATGAAAATCTTCACCGAATTGTTTTCTCGGTGTACTTCACAGAGCGCGGAACGCCATATCTGCGTGATTCCTGCTGAAGAACACACACGGCATCACAACGCACAGGACCGAAACAGTAGATGCGAAACGTGTTCATCGCACTGGTATGACGTATAACTTCAAACTGACTAATCAGGATACGTACCTGATGTCGCGTGTATCCTCCTCTGTCCCTGCAGACTGCACTTAAATGCCCTTGAAGCGAGTATTCCATTCCAGTCCAAGGTTCTCCTCAAAACATAGCTGACGTCAAATCGTTGCAGAGTGGTTGGCATATGTGTTCTGTTCGTGGGTCCAAGAACCACGGACATAATACATACCTTCCACGGGGTTAAATCTGAACTACAGGGTACCCAACTCAGTCGGACACTGCTTGCATCCTCCTGAGAGACATCCCATGCGACTTTGGGCTGCAGAGGTCCCCGAAATGCTGAGCTTCCGGAAGAAACAGGGGGCTCATTCCAACCAAACTCACTCCAGTCTACAACACCTTGGGCCACACCGCGACAGGCAGAACGATTCGTATTACCAGTTCCACATTCACTGCTTTCCATCAGTGTAGTGCAGTTGAAATCATAATTCAAAAATGTTTGTAAAGTCTATGGGACTTAACCACGGGGTCATCAGTCCCTAAACTTACAAACTACTTACTAACTAGCTAATACTAAGGACGGCACAAATATCCATGCCCGAGGGGGGATTCGAACCCCCGACCGTAGTGGCCGTGCAGACCGTGACTGGAGCGCCTCAGTCCCCTCGGCCACCGCGGCCGGCAAATCATAATTCATCCGACCATATCATGTTCTGTCATTATATATGTACGTACATACTCCGCAATCCACCCAAAGGTGCGTGACGGAGAGACGGAGAGTACTCAGTAGCAGTATTACTTACATTCTTTCCTGTACCACTCCCATGTAGATTCAAGGAAAAACGAATGTTTGTATTCATCCATACGAATTCTAATCTCTACTATCTTTGCGGTCTTTACGCGAAATGTAGGTTGGCTGCTGTATAATCGTTCTGTTCGCATCAAATTTCTTTAACATTGATTTTAGAACAGAAGGTCGCCTTGTCTCCAGCTACTCCGACTAGACATCCCGAAGCATTTACTTCCACGCATTGATCGAATCTACCTAATCTAACAGTTACAAACCTCGCATCCCTACTCTGGCCTGTCTCTATGCCCTCCTTTAAACAGGTGTGGTGGGGATCCCAAACACTTGGGAAATACTCAAGACAGGGCCGTCGCAATGTTTCCTTTACGGACGATTCACACCTTACTAAAATTCACCGAATAAAGTGAAGTCAACCATTTGCCTTCCCCACGACTGTCCTTCTAAGACCGTTCCATTTCATATCGCTCTGCGGCGTTACGCCAACGTATTTAATGGACGCGACACTGTAAAGCAGCACACTATTAATGCTGTATTCGAACATTATAAGGTTTCTCCTACTCATCTGCATCACCTTATATTTTTCTACATTTAAGGCAAGTTCCCATTCCTCACACCACCTAGAAATCGGGTCAAAGTTATCGTGCGTCCTACTATGGTCATTCGATGACGACACTCTTTTGTACACGACAGAAACATCAGCAAACAGCCTGGAATTTTTGTGGCAGCGTTTGCATACTGTACGTGACTCTCTTTGGGCTGTAACTTTCTTTGGGTCCTTAAACCGTTGCAACCCACAAGACGGATGTGTCGTAGTGGTATTGAAATTGCCCACCACACAGCGCGCGGTACTGTCGTGTCTACCTCGACTTGCGACTTATTTATTCACCCACCGCGTATATATCAAGAACAGCAAAGGACCCAAAACCAAACCCTGTGGGACACCATTCTTGATAGCTCCTCAATTTGAGGACTCATATGATTTATGTAGTTTACTTGAACCACTTATTTCAACTTTATGCATTCTTGCAGTTAAGTTTGAGTTAATCCATTTGTGCACTACCGCACTAAAACCAAAGTGATGAAGCTTAAGTTTCAAAAACTATACAACAGTAGGTGACAGTGACGTGCACAAACATCTGTGCAATGTGTGCTACAATATCCCTGAAAGTGTTTCAGTTTTATGAATGGTTTCGTATACTCGTACAGTGACCAGTTACTGTCTTCGAGAGTAAACAATTATTTGTCCTAAAATTGTGCAAAATATAAGTGGATTTGGTTACTCTACTGTCAAAGAGAATGTGAACTACTATGCTGGTAAGATTGATCCTGTAGATTCGTCTCTTGAACCCTTAATGAATTATGTTTGCAGGTGTCGTGGGTTCGTCACCGCGACATCCACCTGCTGACGGTGGGCCGGTACACCTACACCAGCGACCAGCGCTTCGAGGCTGTGCACTCGCCCCTCACCGGCGACTGGACGCTGCGCATCCGCTACCCGCAGAAGAAGGACTCCGGCGTCTACGAGTGCCAAGTCAGCACCACTCCGCCCATTGGGCACGCCGTCCAGCTCACCATCGTAGGTAAAATAACGGCAGCTACTTCTACAGCGGTACTGCTACATTTACCACGTATAAGGTGCCACCACATGAAGGACTACCGTTATGTGTAAACATAGTACATATTATTATGTGAAAATTATACACAGATATTTGTGCTTAGAAAGGGAGTAGATGGCTTAGGTGTAACTTGCTATCAGATCGAGTATCTGACCCGTTTGACGTCGCAGATATACGAATCACATGCGTTAGTAAGGAGGATGTTCCAACTTCCGTCCACATGTTGACTAGAGAAATTATAATTACCTGACATCTTATACAGGTTGTTTTGTAGGAGGTGATCTTTAATGTAATGGTTATGACTACCTTTAAGTGATCTTTATTTCCCATAGATCGCTTATTGATTTTACATGATGAACAGTTTCGATTCGTTAAAGAGTCATTATCAAATTTTAATTGTCCAGGCATGGTAAGAAATATACTTCCGATTAACCAACATCATAGTGGCAAGTTATAAATGGTATGCACTCATCAGTCGAATATGCCTTTGGGTCATTGGGTCATGTTGTTCAAGACCCTGTGCTTTACCGTCCCTCATGTCCAGGTAGTGTGTTATGACAGTCGTGACGCACTACCTGGACATGTGGGACAGTAAAGCACAGGGTCTTGAACAACATGACCCAAAGGCATATCCGATAGGTGATGTGCATGCCATTTATAACTTGCCACTGTGGTGTTGGTTCATCGGAAGTATATTTCTTACCATGCCTGGACAATTAAGCCGAAACTGGTCATCATGTAAAACAATAAGCGATCTATGGCAAATAAAGGTCTCATAAAGCGATTCATAACCACACTAGAGAAGTACCGGACCGTAGACACCCGGGCTACTGAAATGGTGTACCGATCGAGATGGTGCAATGGTAGCGCACAGGAATAACATTATGGACCGTGGACATTCAGATTTTGGTTTCCAGTCATTAATTTTCAAAGGACACGTTCGATTTCCTTCCCCATCAACACGAGTACAAAAGGAACCTGGGCGTATGTTCTGCCTCTAACGACCAGGAAGTCAACGGGACTTTAAATCTTGATCTTCCTTCTCTAATTTTTTAAGAAAATATATGGTCCCTGCTGACTTCATGTAGACGTAATACAGTTCTGCGAAAGTGCAGTGAGATCGTATAGAAAATATACTTCCATAAAATGAACCATGTTACGTATTACATGATATTGTACTGATGAAATTTTCAGTATGCTTTTGAAAACATCTGAATTGTGTCCCCCACGTTGATCTGAAACCTGGGTTAGTCGACATCCCCTTTCCTTATACACTTGACGTGGCCTTTTCGGTCATCGGTAACCCTGCTGAGAAGTCAGTTGTTGGGGAGAAGTACTCTTAGGACGAAGAAAGCCGAGTACTTACCACTCAGTTCCAATACACCTGAAGACCTACCGTGCATTTAAAAAGGAAGAAAACCGTATTTTATATGAAAAGTTTTAAAACCTTCCAATCAACATTGCAATGAAATTTATTTTGTTTTTATTAGATAACTAGTTTCAGCTCAATTAAGCCATCTTCGGACGTATAATTAAAAATATTGGGGGTTTCATCAATGATTTGATACACAGTTAAAAGGTACTTTTACATAACAACCATGAAATGAAAATGTAAAATATAGTTTGATGGGGTTTTTGTAAAGAACTTCTTACATGAGTACCAAATCATAGACGATAACGTCCACAATATTTTAATGATCAGAAGTTGGCTCCAATGGATCTGAAACTAGTCGTCTGATAAAAATAAAATAAATATCTCTCCTATATTTACTGTGAGATTTGAAGTCTTGCTATATGAAATAAGAAAGATCTCTGTCTCCTCAGCTGACAATTTCAACAACGACAGCTATTTTTTAAAACATTCTGAAAATTCAAGTTTGTCAGTAGCACTTACAATTCTATTTTTTAATTATTTACTACCGTTTTCGAGAGACCTGTGCTGTGTTCATCTGAGACTATTATATTTCGCACAAATACGATGGAGGTAGCACAGTTCTATCGAAATTCGTAATCAACAAAATTTATTTAGAAACGATGTCTGACATCTCCAGAATATTGTGGCAGTTCCCATCCCTCCGAGCAACTGAAGCAACATGTATTATACATTGGCATTTCAGGATATTCTTGGTCTTAGTCAAAACTGGATAAAAACGGCCTGTAGATTTTCCACAGCGGTAGTGCCATCGCTTTATCAATATTCCTAAAATTTTCGTTGATTTTTAAATATCTTATTGTAACAAACTGGAAAACAAATCAGTACTATTTTGATAACAACGCCATAAAATAGTAACATTCTTATGAGAATGGATACAGCACAGCTGAGAAAATAACTTACCTGCTGCCACATAATATGACCTAACAGATGGTATTTTTGAACGTGCAGTGCGCGAGACGCCTCCTACCCTCCCCACTTCAACCCCCATCCCCATCTACTTTGTTTGGTGGTTTCTCGATAACGTCTCCAAACATCACGTGAATTGCAGAATACCACCATCCCCAATGTAGAAGCAATTTACAGTAGTGGTAGCCGTAAAGTACTGTGTTCTATTTGCAGTAGAAGATTAATAATGGAAGGTGGCACACAGTAGATAGAAAGAAACCACAAAGCACAGTAAGCTTTCGATATCATGTAGAGAGAAACAAACCACAAAGCCTTATGAAAGATTGGTTCATTGTAAATCCTGAACGTGGCTGCACTTCAGCAACGGTACAGTGTCTTAATATTTACAGTAAACAGCAGTCAGTAGTTGCGATAAAATTGGTTTTACTTAAACCTTTACCGAGGTTTCGACGAAATTAATTTCGCTACTATTTGTTCTAAATATTTGTATTGGTTTATTGGTCGTTGTTTGTTTGGGACAAACCTTTGAAAGTCATCAGTCCTCCAGTCGGGTGGGGAGGGGTTGGCGATAGGAAAGGAGGGGAAGGGAAAGGAAATGTAGTCCAGGGACCCAATGATCACCACGCACGTACATTTTTTCCCCTGGAACAAACATCACCTTCATGGACGTCTGTTATCCTAGTTATCATTTTTTTTTTGTTAACTGGGACAATGGATCATACCTGAATGTCATAGTATGATGTTTCTTCCAGGGTAAAAAGTTTATACTGCCCAAATATGATATGGAAAGAAAGTCTTCAGCTTGTGGCCTCATACAGTTCTGAAATGCTTTTACATTCGTAATAATTCCTCTGTCTTTGTCCTTACTTTATATTTTCTGGAGACCCTGTTAACGGAGAATTGCTTATTGCCGAGACCTGTTAAATGTCGTCTGAACTCGTCTTAAATAGAAGACGTAAAAATAGGCACAGCCGAGGAGCACCGACGATGCAGCAACAATAACTCTCCCTATGCAACATGCCAAAATAAGAACCATGAAATCTGCTCCTTGTTTCGCATACTCATGGACGAGAGAGCTAATTGTACGTCACTTGGACGTATGTTCTACTCCGCATTCAGAATCGTGCACTTGATTGTGACAAACGTCACATGCACAGTGAACGGTATGTCGTCGATGTTTAAATGTGTTGCCAAAAAATCAACGGAATATTGTGCACTATCTTCCATCTGTCAATGAAATTGTGAAATAAATTCCTCATCAGCACGGTGTTCCGGCCAGATTGGATTTTTTTTATTCGGTATTTTTCCACGTCTTATTATGTGAATACCGGGCTGGTACGCAAGTCCCACCAAAGTCACATAACTCACAGAATTTTAAGAAAATTTTTGACCACTTTCACGTGTATTACTATATGGTGACAACTGGTTGTACATACGAGTATAATCTCTCCCCTGTTAATGGATTGGCGAGAGAAAAGGCATCCGGCCACTCCGAATTCTCATGCCAAATAAGAAATATGCAAGTCGACCATGCAAATATGGGCTAAAGCAAACAGGAAGAAGAAGAATAAGTTCCAGTTTTGCTTGTAGCAATATGATTACTGCCTTTCGTACAGATCGGAAAACGATCTCCTGAAATGATGGAATTTCTGCGAAGCCGTCAAATCCAGCTGTACACCTGGGAATACCGACAGGTCGTCTCCCGGTAAACGCAATCACAGATTACGATCAAACAGAATGCCGCTATAACGGAGCTCTCCTTTTAAAATTGGCATATCTCTAGGTTAGGAAATGGATTCCATTTACGGGTGCATTCGCTGTGATTCAAAACATACTCATTGCTGCCCAAGCTGGAAAGCATAATAGGTAAAGTACAAAGACTCATAACATTTGTGTTTCCTCTCCAGATCAGTCAACATGTCTTCATGTAGCACAGACAAAAAATGCAAAATGCACAGTTGTACAAAAAATGTATATGGGTATCGATTGTTTATGTGAACTAAACAAGTGTGTAGGTCTATATTAAGCATTTCTCTAGTCCCTTATAATATTCGATTTCATAATGATATTAAGTAAAGGTTAGACATGGAAACTGTTGAACGTAGAAAAGAGTTGGTACTGTCTCGTACATCACGAAATTTGTTTAATTGCGACGAGAGAGTATTTACATCTGTTACCTGTATGATGCGTAAGGAAAGCGGTTTTCAAGAACTGCAGGAAACTACAGTAATACTGAGATGCAACTGAGTAATAGTACATCGAATTATACTGACATTTGGTGATCAGAAACCAAGCTCTAATGTGTGTAGTGAACTGTGTACGTTTTATGACATACATGTGATTTCCCGAACTCGTAGTCCATACATCAGTTAATTCTCCTACGTAATTTTCGAGTAAGCACTTTCTGCTCTTTGATATGAGTTTAAATTTATCTTTTTAGTAAAAAACAGATCCATATGTCTTCCTACACGAGATATGTCCACAAAGTAAGTTCCGTTTGGTTATATAAAACAAACATGTGCGGATACAGAAAAATATTTATTGTACAGAAATATACAACTATTAAACTACTTTTCTACATAGCTTCAGAAATTTTGTAGGCATTTGTCATAGCGTGGCAGAAGTCTTTGCATGCCTTCTTCGTAGAAGGTTGCCGCCTGTGTATTCAACCATGTGGTAACATGTTCTTTCAGCTCGTCATCATCGCGGAAGTGTTGATCACCATGGACACCATGGACAGGTTTGAGGTGTAAGATGAAAGTCGCAAATCCCAGAGAAATTCCCGTCGAGAGTTGTTTGGTCACATTCGCGTTGTGAGGTCGGGCGGCAGCGTGAAGGACTCCTTTCATCTATTCTTACGGCTAAAACCTGTCCTTGGTGGTCAACACTTCAACGATGATGAGCTGAAAGAACATGTTTGCCACATGCTTGAATACACAGGCGGCAACCTTATATGAAAAAGGCATACAAAAACTTCTCCCACGCTATGACAAGTGCCTACAAAATTTCGGAAGTTATGTAGAAAAGTAGTTGAACAGTTGCAGATTTTTACACAATAATTTTTTTTTCTGTGTGTGTGTTTATGTTTGGTTTATATAACCAAACGGAACTTACTTTGTGGACATACCTCGTAGAATCGCTAGACCTTGTTGTCTATATTAGCAACTGGTGTGACGTAGTGGCCATTCGGATGACCTTTAAAATAATATAAACATCTTGACCACATTTAGAACTTCATTTGTGCCTTACGCGATTCGACAATTTCGTCATTTTCGAAGGAAAAACTTTGTAAAAAGATTCCCCTTAGAATAATTTTTCTTATAGACATACATCATATTATATAAAATAGACATTCAAAATACATATCCCTGACCATCTATTTGTTACAAGGACAAGTACATACATACGACCTGGGGATATTTTAAGTTTCATATTAATGACGTATGTCTGTGACACAAATATTTTTTAAAGGGGGATATATTTTACAAAGCTTTGCCTTCTAAAATGAGAAAAGTCGAAAGGCGTAAGGCATAAATAAAGTGCTATGTGTGCTCAACATTATATTAATTAATTTTTAGGGTTTTCCATTCATCTGAAGTGAAAGTCTTCCTAGATGCCACATCAAGCGAGGAATATGGCGGAAGTCATTGGGAACGAAGACCGGGCTGCAGGGTTGGTGGCTGATTATCTCCCTGTGATATCATGGACCACCCTCTCTACAGTCCGAACGTCATTCCAAATGATCTTAACATCTTTTTCATCGCTTCAGTATGCCCCTAAGAAGCTGACGATTACCTTCAGACTTTGAAACAAGGTTGAGATGAATGACATTTTTTATGTGGTTATATTAATTTTTGGAGACTAAGTCTTCAACCCATATGGAAAAATAAGCTCAATTGGTTCTATCGGTGGCATGGAATAAAATATACTGTGTTCACTGCAAGAGTTGTGACCTTTCTGTTGACACTCACTTAGAGCACTGACAGTGTTTGGAGGACCCCTTAGAACCTGTTGGACTCCGCACCATCTATTGAGCAACATATCCTGAAGATGATCCACCCATGGATCGAAACTAGTAGAAAATAAAAAAAAAATAGTTTTGCGGCTAAAAATGTTTTTTCATATAAAAATGTCATTTGAGATGAAGAATGTTGTCTGTGCTACAGACGCCTCTACTCTTGGCAAACGTTTTACAGAACCGCTGACGGAGATCCTCGGCGGCCCAGACCTGTTCATCAACACCGGCAGCACCATCAACCTTACGTGCCTGGTCACGTTTGCACCGGAGCCGCCCTCTGGCGTCCACTGGCTGCACAATGGACAGGTAGGGCTCATCAGGCGTTTGTTAAGTCTTATTTGTACAAAATCTTAAAATTGCTCAGACAACAATAAAATTGCTGGTGCCCAGGACAGTTTGTTAGAAACAAAAACCTTCTTACCTATCTCTTCCAATAAGGAGGTAAAAATGAAATGCTAGTTGCATCCATTAACATCTTTGCCCAGTCAATATGTACAATGTTAAAATCGATATCACAAAATATGGGCCCTTTGCAAAGGAAATAAATATTACTGAAATATATTTTTGGAAACATTTTCGTTTCACTATGTTTGGGTCAACAGTACTCTTATTTAAATTTATGAATAATGAATAGTCTAGGGTGCAATAATTTATTTCATTCAACTAGTTTCAGTTGCGAGCCATATGATATTAGTGCAGTGACGCACTGGAAGGCTCCCACTTACCTGCCAGCTCCACAACATCGATGGAGTCAAAATTCCTGAAGATGGTCTAAATAAGACTGAAATTAGTTGAATGAAATAAATTATTGCACTCTAGACTGTTCTCTATTCATAAATTACTGAAACAGTCTTGTATCTTAGTTGGCACTCCAATTCGTACATTGCGAATGTTTATAATATAGGAATGTAAACTTTCCCGGTGTATAGCACTGATGAAGAGTTTTTGGGCTTCCAGTCGGATGGCATTGTCTTCTAGTTGCGACGTTTCGACGAGTGTCATACTCATCATCGTCTAGGCGCCTAGAAGATGATGTCGTAACGTTACGATCAGAAGACACTGCCACGCGGCTGGAAGCCCGAGAACTCTTCATCTTTTCAACTACGTCTGCTCATCGGGGGCAGAAGGTATACAAGAGTCAGACCCCATACCTACGCTTCTAACAACAATGGTACTACTCGTAGTCGAAGTGCAAATGAGGCATCTGCCTTTTGTATTTCTCGGGGATTTTGTCTGTGTACAGTATTAACACTATCGATTTAAGTTTTAAGAACGTCAATGGTCATTCAAATACTGAGAAACATTTCAATATACATATATATAACCCCGCAATGCTTCGCAATTCCTAGTTTCGCATGGCATGGGAATTATATATACATTCCACACTCCTTTCCTTAATCTCTCTATCACTTCCTTCACATCTATGCCTGTTTCGCATTTCAGGAAGGACCCACTGTATAGACATCGAGTTTTTCAGAATTACTTATTATATGATATATATGCCTTCTGTAAATTTTGAGAAAATGTGTGATATGAAAGAAATTATAACTTCAAGGAAAAATCCTAAATATAACATAACAGTTTCGACTGGCTTATTGCCTGGTGCAAGTCTTTTGATTGAACTCAACTTAGACGTTTGTGACCCTAATGTGCCCCACTAAATCAATTGCGAAAGTGGAACATACAGATTAACGTGGAATCGGCGATTCCATACATCACCGAGAGGTGACGCCTACATTGAAACTGGATATGAATAAAATCCGTGAGACCAGCAAGTTTCGAATCCCAACGGAGCATTTTGTCGCAATCCAAACTACAAGTTCCAGAGGAGCTCTAATCATTGCATAGTTATCTAACCTTGATGAAAATATTTAATCTGAAAAAAATTATATTGAGGTTATTAATGGAGATAAGTACGAATCCATCTTTCTAGTTTGACTAACACAAACACACTGTGCTAAATGCCATTAAGTTCGGTTCAATTGTTTCGGTGATAAAAGTTTTCAGCGATGGTATGACTAAGGCGTCGGATTTTATTGAGTATTAATGTGAAAGACATTTTTATGAGTGACAGAATCGTAGGGCGGAACACATACAGGACACTTTATTTATCTTCAGTAACTAATCACAAAACCATCACAATAGAGACAACAGCGTCAGCTATTCATAAACACGGTCGATTGGTTTATAAATTACATGGAATATACAGATTTTCTACGAGTAATGTTACTGCGCTTACGCTGTAATGTAATGAGCTAGAGATTGTTCCAAGAAGTTAGATGACCTCACTTCACTCCTCGCATTTTTTGTCATGGGGCGATGTGAAGGCACCGGCGTTACTTGTACCCGTCAGCAAAGGGTGACAGTGGACGAATTTCCTCTGTATATAATCAAAAGGTCATGTAACAACCAATATCTCACGCAGGTGGATGGCTATCGTATGACGTAATAAAAATTATCCTTAAAATGAAATGAGCCTGAACGAAATTGTTACGTTTGCTAAACGGACGCAACATTGCAGCTGTATACATTATTTATCTAAAGAGAACAGCAGCAGCCTCGCAGCCTCGTAAAGTTGAGTTGCGTTTTTATGAGGCTGCCGTTAAGTAACAGTATGTTGTTGAATAAAACGTATCTATCGATTCACAGGATTTCACACTGAACATGACACGATGGCTATATCCTATTCGTTTCCCTTGTGTTGTATAAGTCACACAATGCTAGTGAGTTTCGTCTACGTTCGTAACGTTCTGCGCTTTTTGGAAATTGTATCTAATACTTTTTTCAAAACAATTACGTTCCCTTAGCCTTGTTGGTCAGGTGATCACATATTATAGAAGAAATAGATGGATAAAAATTTTTTTGCTGTTGTTACTGAAGAGGGTATTCCGAAGTGGAGACCACGTGTCTGGAGAGAGGATTTGGACACAAAGAAGCGCCTTATATGCTCTTGAGTTGGTGCGTGTCCAGTATACATCTATGGTATTGTACAGGGTGAAATCGTAGCAATGGAGGGGTAAGTTTTATTCATCAACATATTATTATAACTCAGTGATTTTCACCCTTTTGGATATGCGACCCCATTCCGAGTTAAAACAATTCTGGCAACTCCCTGTCAAATAAAAAAATATAGCTCCCCCCCCGCCCTCTTATGAACCTGTGCTGTCCTGTGCATGAGCGTATATGTGCGTTCGTAATTGTCGCAGTATCCACCCAATCTACTGAAAAAAAAGTAAAACATGAAACGTCTTCACCTTTTTCAAACAATTGTTAAACTATTGACGATCTTGAATATCCATGCTCGTATTCAAGTAAAGAGGGCTGTCCTTTTATATTAGCTTCATAATTGTTGTAACCAAACTCACTAAAGAAACAATTAGTTGGGATTATAATTATTTTTGACATAAATTAAACGCCAGATAACTTCAATGCTGGTTATATTTCGTTTTAGAACAAGATAACGCCGATCACCAAACATTTCATACAATCCGGTACTAACATGATTTAGGAACAATATGTACTGTAACATCTAAGAGATTATATTGGAAGCGTGTACTCGTCATCGCCATACTGGCGTATCACTCGGCGAGATGGTATGGTGTGCCATTGGTTAGACGACTCGGTCACCTCTTGTTCGCATCGACGGAACTTTGAACTATGGCCGTGACATTTTTAGATGTGTTACAACCCGTGGCTCCACCCTCCATTCGATCCTTGCGAAACCCTACATTTCAGAAGGATAATGCACGACCGCATTTTGCAGGTCCTGTACGGGCCTTTGTGGATACGGAAAATGTTCGACTGCTGCCCTGGCCAGATCTCTCACCAATTGAAAACGTCTGGTCAATGGTGACGGAGCAACTGGCCAGTCACTACTCTTGATGAACTGTGGTATCGTGTTGAAGCTGCATGGGCATCTGTACCTGTACACGCCATCCAAGCTCTGTTTGACTCAATGCCCAGGCGCTTCAAGGCCGCTCTTACGGCCAGAGGTGGTTGTTATGGGTACTGATTTCTCAGGATCTATGCACCAAAATTGCGTGAAAATGTAATGTCAGTTGTAGTATATTTGTCCAATGAATACCCGTTTATCATCTGCATTTCTTCATGGTGTAGCAATTTTAATGGCCAGTAGTGTATGTCTGTAACTAAAAGAAGTGATCAGTCCACATATACTTTTATACTGATTTATCGCCTCTTCTGGAATGACGCGGCGACGTGTGTTGACCGCTGGCGTTGTAGCGAACAGTGACGCCAAAACAAAAAACTTTTCTGGCGGGCTTCATAATTAACATACTGTATTATGAAACTGTCTATAATCTATTCAGTTCATAATTAATGTATGCAGTGAACTCCACAATTTTAAACTTTAATAAATTTCACTTAAGCACATACATTTTTTGCAATACCGAACCTCTAGTTACTTTATGGTGTAAGTACTTCCTCCTGGGACGGTGACCCCGCGCTAGACGGCGACTCTCTGGGGATCGCGACCTGCAGTTTGAAAAACACTGTTCTAAGGTAAACACCTGAGGATGTAACTGAAAGTTACGAAACTGGTGTGTTCTTACAAAATGATTTCTTCTGGGCAGTGGGAGCACAACCTATAAACTACTTGGCTTTTAAGTTTTTAATCTGTAAACCTGTAATATTACAAGATACGTTTTAGGCACCAGAAGGCAATCATTAATTAAGTAACCAATGTAAAAAGAAAGAAGGTTCTTTTGTTGCCACATAACGCACATAGTAATTTTACTGGCTGCTGGACCGCATAATAAATTATTTACTTTCACAACGACCGCCAAAGGCTTTATTTACAATTATTAATCATAACTGACGTATTTCTTGTTTATCGATACGTATTAGACTAATGATGTTTGAATCACACCTTATTATAGCAGGCCAAGTTAAATTTATTGAAAGTAGAACTTTTGAAGACTCTACCAATCCTTCAATTACCTAACGGTACAAGTCAGATCACTGGTAAAGGATCAATTAAATGTTATGTGTAGACTATAATTTCTATAATTTCTATAGAGGATATTTGCCTCCGGTTCTGATTCCTCATTTGTCTGATCACTTTCTCTCGGATCCACTTGGACAGCCATCTTGGCTGGTACCATCACCAACGTCTGTGCAAATTAGATCTAATTGTTAGCTCCATTTCAATATAAATGAACGCCTTACCGCAGTGTGCCTGTGTTCTGTTGTTAGTTTAATTGTGAATTTAGGGAACTCAGCGCGAGTCTATTGTTGTTGGGAGCGAAGAATAATTAAATTTCGTAGTGGTCAATTGAATACTGCTGCTGAAGTCCACCGAAGAATAGTTTTAATTATCTTTTTTCATATAAAAGTCAATGTTTACGTGTTGAATGCAATAGATATCTATACACTCATTCTCCTTCAGGGATGAAATACGATGTATAAAAAGTCTCTCAGCTTTCTATAATATTTTATATCAGCAATTTTACAGCCATTCACACTTCATTTACGTGACTTTTCAGCCTTCGTTCGGAAACTAGAGGTTCGTTAACCACCTGTAAATGCTCTCATCAAAAGAATCACGTCGAGTAGCATTTCAAATCATAATTGCCGCTGGGTCATCTCACATAAATAATTATATTCGTCGCCGATCATGTGAAAAGGGATTAAATGTTCAATGAACATATAAATAATTATATTTAACGTAATTTCTCTGTCTTCCACAAAAATCTCTGCTGGAATACTTTCTAATTCAGGATGTCTGAAAAAAGGTTAAAAACATTGTTTTCCGTCCAGAAGTATATTTTAAATTTTAGGAACATCCACTGAATATACATTTCTTCCAATAACTTATTATAGTGTGATATTTGTACTTGATTCTTACACGAAAAATTAAATATGATGTAGCACCGTATCTTAATGTAGTTAGGGACAACGGCTTATCGAGTTAAGATTCAAGGTATTTACACATTCACCATCAGTCGTAAGTTGTGGTTAATCTTCATTGTTTTATTTACGAAATAGGCTTCAGTAACACAGTTATTTCATCACAGGGCCATGTCACTACCATCCACCGATTCACATGAATCTTCGCTATAAGCGTGTTTATCGGTTTTCCCCCCAAGCTCCTGAACGAACGTGAGTCGTGACGAGTCTAGATAGTTAATGCCAATGCATTTATTGCCTTAAAGGCACGATGGTATATTATTTTATCCCTTTTAGACCCAAGGTTGACATTAATATTGAGAGGGATGTTTAAAATACAGAATACATACAATAATTCATTACAATAAAGAAAATAAATTACTTTCCAAAAATTTTGTACCCATATAAATATCGGTTTTGGGTCTTCACTACAAATATTCATGATATGAACTATCTTACAGTAACATTTCTTTGAATGAAATGGCGTAATAACATCACAGGGGCATATAACATCAACTGTCTGTCAGATATGATAGCTTCACATGTCAACATCTTGTCAACAAGTCTTTCTTGTCGCCTTTGAAAGTCTGCTGGAAGTGTGGTACTTTGCTGACTGCAGGTGACACACAGTATTGAAACATGGACCTAAAACACGTTGCGCATGTTACCGTAGTCCACCGACGATCGTGTGATCGAGGCCCGAACTTCTAAGGGTGAATCACAAAAAAAAAAAAAAAAAAAAAAAAAAAAAAAAAAAAAAAAAAAAAAAAAAAAAAAAACGGAGCAAGACCAGAAACGCACAATTTTACGTGCACGGCCTGAAAGGGTTATATCGCAACAGGTTGCGTCAAAAAACAAAGATCAAGATCGGCTGTTAGTGGAAGTATAGATAGTTTGAAAAATAACAAAATTAAATACTTCTGCTAAGACGGAACTATTATGAGTAGCTGTAAACGCATCTAACCTCGTCAAACGATCTAAGTGAAAGCATTCGATTAACAATAATTGATTTTAAATTAATAAAATGCAGCAACCAATTGCTTGCGATTATTTAATTTTGACGACCGGTTTCGGGCGCTTAAGTGCCCTTCTTCTGATCTCTATACAGGCAAAGAAGTGCATTGGTTTACAGTAAAGACTATAAAACGTACAAAAGTCGGTTACGGAAGCTTGAAGCAGTTTTGAACCAAATAGATTGTAATAAAAGATATGTTCGTATAATGGGGTAAAATTAACACTCACATTTTAGTATTGTTGCTTGATTTATTGATTTTCTCAGTATAAATAAGCTAATTACTTTGCTTAAAGATTATAATACTGAGATCGGGTCGGAGTTAATGTGTACTCTGACATGGGTATTTTATTTTGAGATGTATCACTGCTCAAAGCGCTCCCGCCAACGAGCGCTACGACATCGTCACTTTAAAACGTTCCGTTTCAATTTACTTTTAATCTTTCAATAAAAAGATTGACATATTATTTGAAAGAGTCAGTAAATATACCGGACTTTCACTCTGAATGCGTGTGCAGTACCCTGACGAGAACTTCAGACCACTTTGACAGCTGTCAGTCTCAGACTGTGAAACAGTATCATACCTACCGGACATCTGCAACATGTGTTCTCCTACGACAGAGTACCCGTCTCGTTGTACAATCCTCTTGGCGTCCGACATGAAGTTAAATTTACTTTCCAAACTGCCCACGTTTTTCATTAGAAGATCGATCCCTTTCTCAGTATCATTATTGTTGTTGTGATCTACATCTTCATCTTTATACTTACTCCGCAATCCACCCAAAGGTACGTGGCGGTGGGTACTCATTGCCACTATTCGTTGCTTTCTTTCCTGTTCCACTCACATATAGAGCAAGGAAGAATTAATGCTTTTATGCATCCGAGGCCTAACATTTCTGATCTTATCCTTATGGTCTTTACGTGAAATATAGGTTGGCGGCTGTACAATCGTTATGCAGTTCGCCTGTAACTCCGGCCCCGTAAATTTCTTCAGGAGTGTTCCTAGAAAAGAACGTCGCCTTACCTTTAGAGACTTCCATTTGACTTCCCCAAGCATTTCAAAACACTCGCATACTGATTGAATCTACCAGGTACAAACCTAGCAGCCCGTCTCTAAACTGCTTCTATATCAAACTTCCTTATCGGATCCGAGACTCGAACCTCGGACCGCCCGCGAAAGGGAAAGGTCACAGGTTCGAGTCCCGGTTGCATCACACAATTTTAATCTGCCAGGAAGTTTCATAATAGCGTACACTCCGCTGCAGAGTGCAAGTTTCATTCTGCTTCTATATCTTCCTGTAAACCTATCTGGTGGGGTTCCCAAACACTTAAGCAACACTCAAGACAGGGTCGTAAAAGCGTTTTATGTACGGTGTGCTTTACATACGAATTACAACTTCCAGAAGTTCTCCTAATAAACCCCAGTCGACCATTCGCCTCCCCCCTCCCCCCCCCAAGACTGTCTTTATATGTTATTTCCATTTCACATCGCTGTGCAGCGTTACACATATATATTTAACTGGCGCGACTTTGTCAAGCGGCGCAGTACTAAACCTGTAATCGGACATTACAGTACTGATTCTCTTAATCATCTGCATCACCTTACATTTTGCTACCTTTAGTGCCAGTTGCCATAACTCGTACCACTTAAAAATTTGATCCAAGTCATTCTGCATCGTACATCACTAGTTATCTTCTGAATACACAACATCGATGTCAAGGTAGAGGGTTCCATTACGTAAGTAGTCTTCGAGCCACTGACATATTTCAGTAACTATTCCATACGCTCGTACCTTCGTTAGCAGTCTGTAGTGAAGTACCCTATCAAACGCATATCGAAAATCAAGAAATATGCAATCAGCCTGTTGACCTTCAACCATGGGACTCAAGATGTCATTAGATGAAGGGCAAGCTGGGTTTCGCCCGATCGATGCATCATAAAGCCGTCCTGATGCTAGGTCAGAGGCTTTATCGTCTCAAGGAAATATACTATATTAGAACTGAGAATATGTTCAAGAATTCTACAGCAAACCGATGTCAATGATATAGGACTATAGTGGGACCCTTCTTTTGCCTTTCGTATATACGGGAGATATCTGCTCCTTTTTACAGTCGCTTGGACCTTTGCTCTGGATCAAAGGTGCGCGATAAATGCAGGCTGAGTAAGGGGCCAGTGCCGCGGAGTAATCTTTTTAAAACCGGGATGGTATCCTATCTGGACCTGGACTCTCTCAGCTATGCCTATTACAGTGCCCATCCATTTGGGAGTCAGTGCAACCATGAAGGTATTCCTCCTGCGTGAATGACTTCGTAAATGTTAAATTTAAAACTTCGGCGATCTTTTGCTGTCTTCTGTCACCACCCCAGAATGATCAACGAGTAACTGATCCTTATACCGATTTTACGTAGGACTAGAGTTTTTCGGTTTCTTGGCAAGATCTTTTTGCTCACGAATGAAGGTGGTATTTATTATACGCTTCGCGCGTTGCTCTTTTTATAGACGCACGAATGTCTACAAACTGTTGTTTGATTTGATTCGCTTGACTGTTTTTGAACCGATAGTGCAATTGCCTTTCCTTTCTCAGAGTGTTTTTTCTTCTTCTTTGTGTGTGTGTGTGTGTGTGTGTGTGTGTGTGTGTGTGTGTGTGTGTGTGTACTACGTGTTGCTGGAGCTCTCCGAATCAATTTCTGACAGCGAAATAATTAGAGTAACCATGTACACTACTATGTTGAGAAGAACGTGGGGTCTTCAGAGCACCCTAGCTTGGTAAACAACGTTTCATGACACACGCTCGGTATGTTAAGAGTAAATGTAGGTGTGCCGTTAATGAGTTTCACACGACACCATGCTAGAACTTATCGTAATGCGCACTATAATAAATTTGAAAATGTGGCCCAGATACTGAAGCGAGATACACACATTGTTTATTTTAAGATCTTTGTAATCGATGCAAGGTAATGCCCCATTTCAAAAGCAGGAAGAACCTTTTGAAGATGGGTTTGTACAAATCCGAAACCGGTCATGGATTAAGAAAGTAAACATTTCTACCATACTTTTAGCTACTCGCTGTTTAAATTATAAACATTATAGTACCACAGCCACGATTCTTTCATATTCACAGAATATATGACATCAACTGCGAATGGGCGAAGCTGAAAATGTGTACCCAGCCGGGACGCGAACCCGAATCTCCCGCTGACCACTACACCACTGGGCACATAATGATCACTCACCTGCAAGGACTTCCTAAGTATGCCATCCGTCAGATACAAATTTCCAGTTCTACCCTGCCCACAGTACTCAAACTCGTAGTCGCTATGTACTAATTCCCGTAAAAGTAAGGGCCACAAACTTGCCCACACCTCCCCACTAACGAAAGGATCATTGCCCGACACCGGTATATTATCTATATATACATGTAACGCTTGTTCCAAAAGAAATGACGTCACTTCTGATCATTCTGTTGTTATTCTTTCATATTCACAGAATGTAATTATGACATCAACTGCGAATGGGGGAAGCTAACCTTGTCTACCCCTCCGGGACCCGATCGCGGGTCTTCCGCTTTCTAGGCAGTTGCGCTGACCACTACACCACTGCGGAGACAGTGATCACCTTACCTGGAAGGACTACCTAAGCACTCCTCCCGTCAGATACTAATTTCCATGGTAAGCGTGCTTAGGTAGTCCTTGCAGGTGCGATATTACTGTGCCTCGAAAGCGGGAGACCCAGGTTCGAGTCCCGGCTGAGCATACATTTTCAGGTTTGCCCAATCGCAGTTGATCTCATATATTCTGTGAATATGTAAACTGTGTCTGTCTGATTCGCTTCCCAACTATTTTTTCTGTTCTCATACTGTTCCATTACAAAAATTCTGTGAATATTTAAACTGTGTCTGTCTGATCCGCTTCCCGATTATTTTGTCTGTTCTCATACTGTGCCATTACAAAAAGTGCCACTTTACTTAGAATACTTGTAACGAGTAGTTGTCTTTCAGATGATTAACTTCGACTCCCCGCGCGGCGGAGTGCGGCTGGTGACGGAGAAGGGCCCCACCACGACGAGCCGCCTGCTCATCCAGAAGGCGGCCGCCGAGGACACCGGGCTCTACACGTGCGCCCCCAACAACGTCCCTCCAGACAGCGTGCGGGTCCACGTCCTCAAAGGTACGGCTCTCTGCTATACAGAGACCCAACACCTAGAATTGCACTTACATACCAGAGTAGTTTGAAAAGAAGGTGTCTTTTGCATTCCTCGCAGATTAAAATTGTGTGCTGGAACCGGGACTCGAAAGTGGGACCTTTGCCTTTCGCGGGCAAGCTCTCTACCACTGAGGGATCCCGACACGACTCACGGTCCTTCCTCACCACATTACTTCTGCCAGTACCACGCCTCCTACATTCCAAACATCACAGAAGCTCTCCTGCGAACCTTGCACGACTAGCAGTCCTGGAAGAAATGATGTAGTCTAGACATGGTTTATTCACGGCCTAAGGGATTTTTCCAGAATGAAGTGAGGACGGAGCGTGAGTCGTGTCGGGGTAGCTCAGTGGTAGAGCGCTTTCCCGAGAAAGGCAAAGGTCCCAGATTCTAGTCCCGGGTTCCGGAGCACAATTTTAACCTGCACAGAAGTATCATATCAGCGCACATTCCGCTGCAAAGTGAAAGTTGCATTCTGGAAACACTGAGTTCAGCTACTTATGCTATTAGGGTCATTGCAAAATTTGGTGATATACATCTCGGTAAATAGCTTGCTATGTCTATTTGCATTCACTAGTTTCATATGGGATAATATTCAATTCAATTGTTTGTAAAGCTTATGGGACTTAACTACGGGGTCATCAGTCCCTAAACATACAAACTACTTATGAGCTACTTACGAACTAGGACGGCACAAATATCCATGCCCGAGGGGGGATTCGAACTCCCGACCGTAGTGGCCGTGCAGACCGTGACTGAAGCGCGTCAGTCCCCTCGGCCACTGCGGCCGGCGGATAATATTCTGGGGATATAAAGGAATAAGTAAAAAAGTATTAATTGCAAAAAAGCGAGTAATCAGCCCATCCAGGATACTCCTGCAGACAGTTATTCAAGGATCTAGGGATCTTCACTGTAGCTTCACAATATATACACTCGTTTATGACAATTGCTATCAACAATACGACCAAATAAAAATGAATAGCAGTGTGAGTAGCTACAACACTAGGAGAAACGGTGATATTCACTGTACAAGGTTTAATATTTCTTTGGCACAGACAGGGGGGCAGTTATGCTCTCACAACAGTCTTCGGTCACTTATCAAGTGGCATCAAAGGCCTGCCAAATAGCCAACTGGTACTTAAAAATGAAATTAAAAGAATTTCTGATTGGAAACTCCTTCTACACCTTAGATGATTTTTTGGAGAAAACTTTGTAATTTTTCTAAAACAATACATAATACATAAAAAATAAAAAAATAAGAAATTATATATATATATATATATAATATTGAGTGTCGTGTGTAGGCACACTTTACTGACACGCTACGCATCATTGCATAATGTCGTATTTATGATCCATGTATCAATCTAATCTAATTTTCGCGATACTGCTACGTTCGCACTTTCTCCAACTGCCGGTAGTGTCTCTGGTTCAAAACAAACGTAAAGACGCCATCTCGAGCTCCCTGTGTTGTCATTCTTAGTGATTGTTTATAGTGACATCATTAGTGGAACATCGGGCCCCACGCGAATCATATCTGTGATTCGTTACCTGAATTCCAAGAACGTTAAAGCGTGTGACTTTCTGAAACATCATTATTGTTTGCCTGTTGAATTTGTATGCTCAGTGTCACGATTTGGATATTAGATCATTTTCAATCTAAGGCAGGCCGTGCCCAGCATATTAAATCAATTCTTGAAGTGTATAACTATGTTCTTTTGGCTGTGAAACATAGTTTACATTGTTATATATTATCAACAAGGTTAAATATGTAGTGGCCATGTACAACATTACCATTCATCACATGATTTCCGTCTTCAGCAACGATGACGTGGTAAAAGAAATTGTTAACCATCCCTCGTCCACGTGGGAGTGTGGAACACCGTTTTGTGGCTGTTAGAATGGAAAATATGTAAAAGAGCATTCAGTTATTTCAGAGAATTAACAGTGAAACAAAATAGTACCAATTGCGTACCTTGTTGTATAATAAAATGGGAAAACCGAAACTGGCAAGTATTTTTTTGACAACAGCAACACAACACAATATTAACTCGAGCAAAAACAGTGGTTCCTTATACCCAGGTTCATAGAGTTTGTAGACAACGAAAATAATCCATATATAGTTTAAATCCGTGGAAATTGAATAATTCACAGTCTCTGTTGCAATATTTTTATTCTTCAATTACGCGTTTCGCGCTGTTAGCCCATCGTCAGACTGGAAAGAGACAAATGTTTTGTTACAGTCCGTCTACCTGGCGGGCAGACATTTGTCTTTTTCCAGTCTGACGATGCGCTAACAGCGCGAAACCCTTGGGAATTGAGTGAAACACGTTTCCCATGAGGAATTCACGCAGACAACCACACTTCTTCTACAAGCAATGCAAAAATGTTAGTCAGCCGCTGCATTGTTTTAAATCGTGTCATTGACTCCAGCACTGCTCAGGAGGAGTATATTCGAAGTAGGGGTTATGTGCGGCAATATGGAGACTGGTGATGGGAGAAAAGGACGCATAGGGTTCACCAGTATCCAACAAGGGCTACAGATGGTTAAGAAACTGTTGACAACATACGCGGCGATATTCGATGACAAAGGAATACCAAACTTATAGCACGCAATGGGATATGCGTGGAAAATTACGGAGGATATGGTGATGATCAGTGTGTCATATATTTATGTGAAATAACTACCTTCATTATCTGTTGTAGATATTATTTTATGAAATAAAACTAACTTCGCATATCAAATGTTATACCATCACATCTTTTATTACAATGGCTTAAGTCGTATTTAACACTACGTATTCTTTGTAACCACAAAGAAGTGTATTGAAAGAACAGTAGATAGAATGACAATATTGTAAACACTACGTTGATTCATATTTCTTGCCTATTTTCTATTAATGGAATTGAAACTGACCTGTATTTTCTCTTATTGACTCTTCGATCTTCGTTAGCGCGGCAAGAATATAATTCGAAACCTGGATATGCCAAATCTTAACTTTCTCAGGTTGAAAAATATACGAAAATGTAATATATGTGTTTCCATTTTTGTGTAATTGTATCAAAAGGTTTGAACAAGAGTAAAACAGAAAACTTCGAAAGAAATTTCAATCCTTGCTCATAGTTCAGAATTGATTTATTTTAAATCATAATAATGTCGCCTCATAGTCATCAATGTCGGACCTGCCATGACAGCAGCCTGGGAAATCTTTTAGGTTTGAAAAAACTATTGACGTCTTGCCATTGTGTGAAATCAATCAATACTAATTTGTTACTGGCAAAAATTTCTTGGTAATTGGTGTGATTATTGCTCAGAAGCTCACACAAGAAAGACAGAGGTTGTCAAACAGAAATAAGTTACCATCAGAGATCATTAGTTTTTGACAGCTCATAATAGATGACGCCTTCTGATCCAAACACAGGGTATTCTCTTCTTTCCAAACCCTGGATTCACCCACGATTCACACCGACAAGGATGCTGTAAATATGTCAATTTTTCATCACCTGTAACGATTCTATGGAGAAACGATGTCTTTCGTACCTGGTGATTGATACTTCAAAAGTGATCTTTCGATTTGGTTGTTGCCTCTCATTCAGTTCGTGCGGAAAGCTTTTTCCTACTTTCAGCATCTTTTCAATAGCTTTTATCCAAATAGAAACGGTTTCAGGCGTCACATTCGATTGTTCCGCGAATGTCTGTAGAGTTTGAGTACGGTACCTTCTTCATCCAATAAGACCTTCAATTCGTTGTCTTCTAAAATTTCGGGGGTTTGTCGCGCTTCGTATTCTAGTCGAGAGAGGGGCGGCCGGCACTTGAGTAGTACGCCACTCTTTGGCTAACATAATTTACAGCTTACGGAAGAAAAATAATGACATGGAGACAGAAATAAAAGATTTTGAAATGGTCTAGGAGAGGAAGTAGAAATTAAGATCCAGATGGTAGATTTTTTAAAAAAATGCAGAAGAGTCTACAGTGACTGTAAAGAACACATACACACTGACACCGGACACGATTTGTTCTGACGGTGCCAACATCCTGAAATCCGTTGAACGATACACCAAACATAAACATGTAGTACTGAAGTTAAAAATGGAGTTGTGGCAAGGGGGGAACGCAGGGACGGAAGTGAGGCGAAGACTCCCCCGAACGTCGTATCTCACTTTTGGACCACTCGATACACTGTGTTATCACAAGGAAATTTTCGCCGAGTGCCTCGACTAGCAATCTATGTGATTTTGCAGCAGTTTTAAATCACTTTCCGCAAATTGAAGTTCGTGAGCACAAAACTCGGCACGTTTACGGGTTTCAAACAGATAATTATGCAAGGAACTTGGGTTACTGTGAGTTGACATTCGTCATCAGGCATTACAGGAAGCAGAAGTCTCACAGGACGCGGTGTCACGGACACTTATACAGACGGCTAGCACCATCTACAGGGAAAATCCTGTTTGTAGGGTAAGGTGGTACAAATTCGATATATGTATAATTCCGATCAACATAATGTTTTCCCGCTAATTGTCAGTCTGTCGGTGTTAGTAGCCCTTGTCTTTGTGTGGCGTTGTTTCTACAGCTCCTTTTCCAAGAATGCACCACTTTGTGCTACTAAGATATAATTTCTTCCCCTTTAAGAGGTAAGTGAAGCTACTTAGTCTAACGGGCTCCCATAAAAGCAGTGTGTGCCACAGGGGAGTGTCGTGGGTCCGTTGCTGTTCACGATATATATAAATGACCTTGCGTATAACACCGGAAGTTCACCGAGGCTTTTTGCGGATGATGCGGTAGTATATAGAGAGGTTGTAACAATGGAAAATTGTATTGAGATGCAGGAGGATCTGCAACGAATTGACGCGTGGTGCAGGCAATGGCAATTAAAGCTCAATGTAGACAAGGGTAATGGGCTGCGAATACACAGAAAGAAAGATTCTTTATCATTTAGCTACACTATAGGACGTCAGCAACTGGAAGCAGTTAATTCCGTAAATTATCTGGGAGTAGTCATTAGGAGGGATTTAAACTGGAACGACCATATAAAATCAATCGTCGGTAAAGCAGATGCCAGACTTAGATTCATTGGGAGAATTCTAAGTAAATGCAGCCCGAAAACAAAGGAAGTAGGTTACAGTACACTTGTTCGCCCACAGCTTGAATACTGCTCACCGGTGTCTTTGATAGAGGAAGTGGAGAAGATCCAACGGAGAGCAGCGCGCTTCGTTACAGGGTCATTTGGTAATCGTGAAAGCGTTACGGAGATGATCGCTAAACTCCAGTGGAAGACTCTGCAGGAGAGACGCTCTGTCGCTCGGTACGGGCTTTTGTCGAAGTTTCGAGAACTTACCTTTACTGAGGAGTCTAGCAGTATATTGCTCCCTCCTACGTATATCTCGCGAAGAGATCGTGATGATAAAATCAGAGAGATTAGAGCCCACACAGAGGCACACCGACAATCCTTATTTCCACGAATAATACGTGACTGGAATAGGAGGGAAAATCGATAGTGGTACTCAAGGTACCCTCCGCCACACACCGTCGGGTGGCTTGCGGAGTATGGTTGTAGATGTAGCTAAGGATGACTGGATTCGCTGCCTAAAATGTAATGTTTCGTACCAGGAAGTATGCATTTGTGCCCGAGGGAAGATGTGGAAGATGCCAGTGGTCCAAATTGTACCAGGAAGTGATCACAATTGTACCTAGTGTACATTTTTGTGAGTTTATACCAACATCGCAATTGTAACACCCTACCCTAGTACATATTTGTCATCAGGGTGACTATACGTAATGAAAGACTCAGGCATGATGAATATTAACAAAATTAATTTTACCTAACATGGATGAAAATTGTAACTAATGAAGCTTTTATTTATTGCAGTAACACCGTATTTATTAATTCTATACATATTCGTTTTTGATGTTGTATGATACGTACAGTCTTTCATATTGACAGAAATAGCTTCAGTTCGATAATTTAATATGGCCTAATGGCTTAAACCACATTGACAAAAATACCAGTTACAGCGAGGTTCCGAGCCGGACGGGATAAAATGTGGCCGGCCGCGGTGGCCGAGGGGACTGAGGCGCTGAAGTCACGGTCTGCACAGCCACGACGGTCGGGGGTTCGAATCCCCCCTCAGGCATGGATATTTGTGCCGTCCTTAGTCTTAGCTAGTTCATAAGTAGTTTGTAAGCTTAGGGACTGATGACCCCGTAGCTAAGTCCCATAAGTTCTAAAAACATTTGAAGATTTGTATAAAAAGTGACGCGTTTTCTGTGGTCTTTCGCAGGCGACCTCCCTGCCGCTATGCAGCACAGCGGGGCGGCCGGCTCCCCGCGCCACTGGCCGCTGATGACGTCATCACTGTTCCTGGCGCCGCTGCTGCTGCTGCTGCTGCTGCGGTGGGCGGCTGCCGAGCCAGACATGTGCGCCTGCTGCCGCGGCAACCCGCTGCTCGCACGACGAATGCCCGAGAGATAGAAGGCCCTCGCGCCTACTGCGACGCGCGAGAACTGACTCAATTCGTTCCTCTGTGGTTCAGAAATTGTTCAAATCAGCTATTACCTAATATATTGAAGGAGATGGACGGTTTATACAAAGTAAATGTTTTATGAGCAGTAGCAAAAATATATTTGATTATTTGATCTCTGAGTTTGTGAAGTGAGAGTTACATTCCGGACAGTTCTTTGTCACTCATCGACAATGGATATACCGAGAGTATTTGAAATTGTATATGTTACTAATACAGGTTGTATTTTTTAAAGTCGTGTTTATTGTGACTGTATGTATATAAATTTTACTGATAATTTTGTGAACAGAGAAGGCAGACTGAGACTTTTACAATAACTGCTGTTTTATTTTATAATCTACTAGAGGACCTGTGATAATATTTCGCACCGTTAGTGGAATGGCAAAAAAGTTATGGAAAAATGGAAGTAAAGATGAATTTTCACGCATTTCTTCAGAATCAATCAATGCAAATGTTTAAAAGAGCAAATGAAATAGCTTGATCCTCTGACTGTTTTTAGGTCAAAAAGAACTACGTGCCTTAATTAGAACCGAAGATATCGTAAAACAAAGCGATTAAAATATTCAATGCGTGGAGACAAGGATACTGCGTTTGAATAAAAAACTAAGGATGGAGTGAATTAAGTTAATTCTCATACTTGATGACAAATCTGCGATTGAATACCTTTCGTTTAAAGCAAAGATGAAGGAAATCTGTGGATAGAACTGCGTGACACACTGACTTTAGTTTACAGGAAGGACATCCCCATAAGAAATTTACAGAAGGAAATCGCTTTTGAGTATAGAAAAAGGAAGGCGAGAGTTATGTAAATTCTGATACTTGATGACAAATCTGTGGATGAATACCTTTCGTTTAAAACTAAAATCAACAATCGTCCGGGTAGTTTGGTCTGGCCGAATGACTTTAGTTTTCATAGATTCAAATGTTCAGATGTTTCTAATCTATCGGACCAAATTGCGTGGCCATCAGTCCATAGCTTACAAACCACTTAAACTAAGGTAAACTAACCTAAGGACAAACACACACACACCCATACCCCAGGGAGGACTCGACAATCCGACGGCGAGCAACTGCGCGCTCCACAGGGAGGCTACTCCACCGCGGCAACCATTAATTCATCGTCAATGCTATTCTTTGTTTATCACTATAAGGACGAATTTTAGCTAACATGTTATAAATCAGTTCATAAGCGGGGAACGCAAGTCCTTACTGTCAAAAATTTAACAATACAGAGCATTATGGTAATAATAAATTCAGGTGCCTATTGGGCGATGTGTATAGGAGCAGACAGAATATGAATTTCAACATAGGATCAAATTAGTGGACGAGTTCATAATACCCTTCTAGCAGCGTGTGAAGTGTACAATTTACTGGTTTCTTTACTGAAATCTTATCACGAACGGTATTTGCTTTCCTGAGTTGCATACTGTTGGTATTGTTGAGATCTTAAGTCCAAAGGATAGTTTGATGCAGATCTCTACGGAAACCTGTCTCGTGCAGACTCTTCATCTTTGAATAAGTACAGCTACCTACATCCTTTTGAATCTGCTTCTCTATTCGTCTCTCCGTCTTCCTCTAAGATTTTTATACCTCATAATTCCCTCCAACACTAATTTCACATTTCCCTCACGTCTCAGAATGTGTCCCACCAGATATACCAGAAAATTCTTCCTCATCTCTATCTATATGAAAGCGAAAGCACACTCATTCAGACACTCGCTCACTGACTATACACGAAATCTCAAAAACTACTTCACCTGCGAAGCTGAAATTTGGCAGTAAAGTCGTTCATCGGTAGAAGACGTCAGCTAAGAAAGGATGTTGCGATAGGACCTATAGTTAAGGAGATATGACGTATTGCGGCACGTGATAGTGTTACTTTATCAGTCCACTATATGAGTAGGAAAGCACTTAGCGACTTGCAACAAACTTCAAACTTAATTTCAAATCTTTCGGAAACTTTTTCTCGCTAAGAACCCCAGCAAAAGGGCGATAGGAAAAAAGTTTGTCGCTTACTACTCTTTCGACGTTCATGAAGTAAAAGTACGGCATTTGGCATGACGTTACAATTTATTACTCGTAAACTATTAATTATATACGCGAGAAATGTTACAGACAGTACACACACATACCACTGAACGTACTTTCGAAATTTTATCATAGTACGACACACACTTAATGAGATATGGAGTAATAAACAATTACGACGATGAAAAACCGCCACATCACGCATGACGTTTAGACTTGTTACGTCTTTCCTACTAACTCTAAGTATTTTGCAAACGTTTTACATATGAACCACTAAATGTACATGAGAAATAATATCGTATTACGACATATAGGTCAGGTGCTATGACGTTAAAGACATCGAAATACATGAAACTTCCTAAGAAGCATGAGGTTGTAATTTACTACGTCTTTACTACCAAATAAATTTACAACACATTTCGCAGGCAGTTTCCTAATACTCCTCTCTTCAAACCTTTTTACGTCTTTTTAGGACCCATAATTCAGGAGATATCTCTATATATATAAAAGCTAAATGTCACTCACTGACGATACACGAAATCTATAAACTACTGCACCTATTAAGCTGAAATTTTGCCCGTATGTAATGTAAAGGTAGAAGATGTTAGCTAAGAAAGTATTTACGATAGGACGGAATGAAGGTGCATGGCGGAGGATACTTTTCCCACAGACCGATGAAATCTACAGTTGCATTCCGACCTTTAAGAAACTTCGCACGCTTGACCTTCAAATGGAAGGTTACCGTCTACCTAAGGTTTCACAAACTGGAAAATTTGAGAACAAAAAAGTGCGTTTTTCAATGTGACTCTTTGTTGCTATTGCGTACAAATCTATAGTTTCGTTCCGATATTTATGAAATTTTTCACACTTTATCATAAAAAACAAGAGGAATATCACTGTCTGTGTAAATTTTCGTTCGGTGCACAGTGGAGGGTACTTAACATACGAACTTTACAAAATGAATAGATTTTCTCAGATCTTGACGAATTTTTGCATACACGACACTTATACCAAGAGGAAGGTCACAAGATACTTACATGGTCGTAAGGTATATGACAGAGGGTGCCTTGCCAAAAACATTGCCGAGAAAGGGAAAGGTGGAAACGAACACAGACATGGGAAAGAAAGAAATGAATTCAGATAGAGGAGGGAAGTAGAGATGGACTACGAGAGTGTAGAATAAACAAACACCCTGGCAACGCCGGGTTTACAGCTAGTTATCTATTCAATCAACCCAATTAATCTTTAGCATTTGTCTGTAACACTGTATTTCAAAAGCCAGTAACATCTTTCTTTCTAAACTACTTATCATCCAAGTTTCACTCCCATACAAGATAATGTTTTCAGAAAGGACTTCTTAAAATTTGAATTAATATTGGGTGTCAGCAAATTTTGCTGATCATTAATTTCGTTTCTTCTTATTAACATTTCTGTGTTTTATATATTCTTTATTTCGGCCATTTGAAGTTATTTTGATACTGGAAGATAAAACTCATCTACTACTTTTATTGCCTCTACCAAATCTAATTCCGCCATCATCGCTTGAGTTTCTCAGGGTACATTCCAATACCCCTGTTTTGCTCTTATTACTCTTCATCTTATAATCTACTTTCAAAACACTATCAATTTAGTTCAACTGTTCTTACAGGCCGTTTCCTCTTCATCAAACGGCTAAGTTTTCACTTCTTCATCCAGAACTTTAATTCCTGCTTCTAATTTCTCCTTGCATTCCTTCACGGCTTTCTCGATATACACATGGAATAACATTGGGGAAAGACCACAAACGTGTCTAACACCTTTCCAACCACTGCGTCCCTTTCATGCCTTCGACTCTCTTAACTGCTGCCTGATCATTGTGAAATTGTATGTAACTTTTCGTTCCCTATATTTTACTCTTGCTACGTACATATTTTGAAATAGTTTATTGGAATCAATGTTTTCAAAAGCCTTCTCCAATTTTAAAAATGCTAAAACCGCTGGTTTTCCTTCCCTCACCCTATCTATTAAAATAAGTCGTAATTAGAGTATTGCTTCACGTGTACCAACGATTCTCCTAAATTCATACTGATCTTTCAAGAAATCAGATTCTTCTAATTAGTCCATCTATAATTGATACGTTTTTGTATATTGCAACAATGACTTATTAAACTGATGGTCCTGTAATTTTTATATTTCAGTGATTTTTTTTGAATTGTAGAGTTCTTCTTGAAGTTCGAGGAAACTCTGCCCGTCTCATAAATCTTACATTCACGGTGGGAAAGTAGTTTCATGACAGGCTGTTCAGAGCGAATATAATCTACTTCTGGGGCCATGTTTCGACTTAAATCTTTTAGTGATCTTTCAAATATTTCTTACAATTGTTGATGAAACTCTTCTGAGTATTGGACCGCATCGTCAATATATCAAATATTTGATATATTGACGATGCGGCCCAATACCCAGAAGAGTTTTGTCAACAATGACAACGGCCGCGGAAGCCTTCGTTTACATTTCTTACAATGTCGAATGTCCTGTCTCATCTTCATCCACTTCCTATTCCCTTTCTCCAATACTGTCTCGAAGATCATTACTTTTGCTGAAGACTTCTATATATTCCTTCCGCCTCTGAGCTATCCGCCGGCCGCGGTGGCCGCGGGGACTGAGGCGCTCCAGTCACGGTCTGCACGGCCACTACGGTCGAGGGTTCGAATCGCCCCTTGGGCATTGATATTTGTGCCGTCCTTAGTATAAGGTAGTTCGTAAGTAGTTTGTAAGTTTAGGGACTGATGACCCCGTAGTTAAGTCCTATAAGCTTAACAAACATTTGAACATTTCTGAGCTATCCCTTTCTTGCTTAGTACTGGTTGTCCATATGTGTTACACATTCACGTATTGTAATACGAACGCTAATCTTGTGACATTACGATGAATCAGGTAAAATGCTAATAAAGAATAACACGTGTCGTTATTGGTTGTACCTGACGCTAAGTACTGGAAGAAACAGTGTGGCACATTTTACACGATCATTTTGGAACATCAAACACACGATCATATTCTTCAACGTCATTATAAATACGTTAATATAATACTACGACGGTTCATATTCCAAGCGGATTACAATGGGAACTTTTTTAGGGTCAAGGGTCTAGGTTTAAAAATCAACAATACCGCAAACTGTCCTGAAACGTTCCTCACATCAGCACTTGAATCTATATCAGTGAATGCAAACATCGTCGTGTTCCAGTGAGCGATGTAAGGGACTGATGGTGATTACGACTTATTTTCGGCGCCATAAGAAGCAACATACAAACTATACTCATACTGACGGCAGTCTTAACGACATTTGCTTCATCATTTAGAATGTTTAGATTCAAGAGACCTCTATGATCCAGGATTCTGTTTTAAAGTTTCCGTTATTATATAAACATCACACATTACATTAACTACATAGCATGCGTTCTGTGTGGAGAATGACTTACGAAACAAGTAGCACGGTTGTCCCCCACATTGTTAGTAATACTACGTTTTGAAAAGAATAGGTCTGTCTTCCATTTACACAGTTCATCTAGTAAAGTGCTTTACCGTACTGAAATCTGCACAAACATGAATCCAAACTGATAATGTTTTCCAAAACTCATATGTAGGAGATGCAAAAGCAAAATCATGCTTCTGTGCAGTCTGTATTGCTAAACCACTAGCAGGGAAAACTGTAAACGCTGAAGATTGTCCTTCTAACGATTTACAGGGAAAAAAATTGTTTTTCAGCATTTCGTGTGTTTATTGACCGCATTTATAAATCAAATATACAGTCGTAATCTACCCATTAAGAGTTATAATCTTTTGTTAAAAGTGTACCAAAATCAGACTTGGATTACGATTAGCAACTGTTGAGTTTCTGAGTAACTGAATACATATAAAAACTTACCTGCATCCATATGTTTGAGATTAGGAGCACGTAGGAAATTACAGGAAACCTTTTACATAATTTTACAACACGAATCCACTGTAGTCGTAGCCAAAACGTTGTTTTCTTTACTAATAACCATATTATGACACTGTACAGTATCTAGAAAATGTTTTTATGCACTTAATATGACAGTTTCACAAATTTTTATCTCACCGACCAACCTAAATAAATGTCCAAAGACGTAAGATTAATCGCAAACTGCAGTTTCACTAATTGTGCAGTGAAACGTAAGCACGAGGTGTGACTTTCAATCAATGACCTTTTTACTACATACCGACTGACTTCAAGCAGATAGTTTGCACATGCACCACTGAATAGAAGTGCCACATTATCCCACTGTTTGACACATAGTTAAGGATATGTAAGGTAATGAACATTAAGATGTTTGAAAATCTTTCGTTTTCTTAAAATGGAGCTAAAATAACGTGCAATACATCAACATGACGTTTAATAATGAGAGCACTTAGCGCCTACCAACAATATGCAGCCACAGATTCAGTCCTTTCCTAGATTTTTTTCCTTTGCCGCTTAAATATTTGAGATATGAAATGACTTTCGTAATTAAATGTTTGCAACTTCCTGTTACACAGAGGTAAGACTCATTAATGAATGGGAGTCTAATAATTTTATAGAGACCTAGGTGTCTGAATATTTTAAGCTCGAGCACATTCATGTGCACCAATATGTACCTGTACTAATTTTAATGTTTTGAATGTTTCATATTCGGTAGTCACATAAAATCATAGTATCAACATGGATTTCATTTTTTGGCAAGTGACTGGAGAACCGATATTATAATATTATTGCTGTATCATAGATTGTGTAGGAAGTATCCATATAAGAGAAACGAACAATTAATGTCTCACTACGCTCTTTTATTTGGACATTACAATAGAAATCACGTTGTCTTCATTACATGCTTAATAAGATTTTAAGTGCAACAGAAAAATATTGTTATTTATTACTCCCTTGAGTAGCAAATCAAACTTTTCAAAACTTATCTGATGTGTCTATAATACTGGAATCTAACATCCGATACTACTGTTTGCTTAAACAGGAATACCATAAATATTCAATGGCCGAATTAAAATCAACTATGATACTTATTTAAGAAATCAACTTACAATACACAGTAAATGTTTGCTGTTGCAGATTACATACCTTAGGCAGAAATGAATTTATAAAGGTAAATAAGAAACACGTTGCAGATAAAATTAAAAGGATCTTACAAAGGTCATAGTTATGTAAGTCAATGAAACGTTTGATGAAGGTCATAAATGCACAAGGAATGTGAGGAGGATCCAGTCATATAGAAGTGTCAGGAAACAAAGAGTTAACAGGAAACCTATAGGTAACATCGAATACAAATAGCTACAAAACTAAACGTAGAGGACATAAATATGTGAGGTTCAGTTCACATCAGTTCTCAAACATGAGAACATCCATAAGTTTGAAAATTTAGCAAAATGTTTCTGTAACAAGAGCAAAGGGATCCGTTAAACTTCACATGTACGGAAAAGTAGATAACTTGAGCATGGGCATTTTATATGAACAGCTTCTAGATGTAGCATCAACCAATCTATACATCCTACCATTTATTTCTGTTCACCAAGTATACAGGGTGGTCCATTGATATTGTCTAGGCCGAATATCTCACGAAATAAGCATCAAACGAAAAAACTACAAAGAACAAAACATTTCTAGCTTGAAGGGGGAGAACAGATAACGCCATGGTTGGCCTGCTAGATGGCGCTGCCATAGGTCAAACGGATATCAACTGCATTTTTTAAAAATAGGTACACCCATTTTTAATACATATTCGTCTAGTACGTAAATAAATATGAATGTTTTATTTGGAACACTTTTTCGCTTTGTGATAGATGGCGCTGCAATATCCACAAACATATTGTCCACAATTTTAAACGAACAGTAACAGGTAAGTTAAATTAAAACACAAAACGCAGATACGTTTGAACATTATTTCGGTTGTTCCAATGTGATACGTGTACTTTTGTGAAATTATCATACATTATGAGAACGCATGCTGTTACTGCGTGATTACGTCATGATATCAATAAATGGTCAAAATGATGTCCTACTACTTCAATGCTTTTGGCAATACGCGTAACGAAATTCTTCTCAACAGCGAATAGTTCGCCTTCAGTAATGTTCTCTCATGCATTGACAATGCATGATCTGATATTTTCAGGCGTTCTCAGTGAATCACGATAACAAATATCCTTCAATTTTCCTCACAGAAAGAAATCCGAGGATTAAGATCCGGTCAACGTGTGGGCCAGGGTATGGTGCTTCTAAGACCAATCCACCTGACATTAAAAATTCCTGTTAAGATCGCTTCAACTGCACGCGAGCCATGCGCCTAACACCCATCATGTTGAAAGTACATCGCAATTCTGTCACGCAGTGAAACATCTTGGAGTAAAATCGGTAGAACATTACGTAAGGAATCAGCATACATTGCTCCATTTAGATTACCATCGATAAAATTGGGGCCAATTAAACTTCCTTCCATAATGCCGCACCATACATTAATCCGTGTTCCCAGTGGCAAAACTATACACGACGTTCAAAGTCTTCGCCATGGTCCACAAATATATAATATGGTATGGGTGAAATTTACGTTGACGTAGAATTCTCAAAAGCGACGTTTTTGAGATTCCAGATTCTCGCTCAGTTTGTCTGCTACTGATGTACGGATTAGCCGCAACTGCCGCTAAAACACTTACTTGGGCATTATTATTTGTTGCAGGTCGTGGTTGACGTTTCACTTGTGGCTGAACACTTCCTGTCTCTTTAAATAACGTAACTATCCGACGAAGGGTCCGGACTCTTGCATGATGTCTTCCAGGATAACGATCAACATACGTAGCACAGGCCCATTGGGAATTTTGATCACAATAGCCATAGATACCATATCGACCTTCTCTGCACTTGGTAAACTGTCCTTTTTAACACGAGTAATGAATCACGAAGCAAATACCGTCCGTACTGTCGACATGTTAAGCGATACCACGTACTTATACGTTTGTGACTAAAATAGCGCCATTTATCACAAATCAAAAAAAGATGTTCCAAATAAAACATTCATATTTATTCACTTACTAGACGAATGTGTAATAAAATGGGGATACTCATTTAAAAATGCAGTTGATATCCGTTGGCCTATGGCATCACCATCTAGCGGGCCAACCATAGGCTATCTGTTTTCTCCTTTCAAGGTAGAAATGTTTTATTCTTTGTAGTTTTTTTCGTTTGATGCTTATTTTGTGAGATATTTGGCTACGTTACTATCAATGGACCACCCTGTATTGAAAAATTCCACGTAAATAAATCTTTTAAATCATCATTGCATCTATATGCGCTGAATTAGGGCCGTCTGGATTGCCGGTTACTAGCCAATTTGATTGTAACTTATTAATATGACATCCCTTTTCAGATCACTCACACGTTTGCAGTGGAAGATTTGAATTCCACTACTCCATTCGATAATTATTTCCGTTGACACTAATTACTTTAACTGTTAACAATAGTTATGGTTATTACTTCTTGCATTGTGGCACTTTAATTTTTGTAGAACCGTCGAGAGCGAAACGGGTGATTCACCGGACTGTTTGTCCCTAACGAATTAGCGGAGCTCCAGCCTAAAACAAATTTATGGAATCAACGCTACTTGAACTGACTAGGAACGCTGGTCTATAATACCCATGGCACTTCTGATCAATTTTGGAGGTGGGTCTGCTGTTGTCAGAGAGTGGCATTAGAACATGGTTAATTTACCGCGTGCACACGGCGATATAGAGTTTGTTAAACAATGCACCGATAACCCATACAACACGCAAAGGAATATGCGACACATATTTCCTGTGAACATCGAAATAAATTAATGTGGAAAGTTAAAAATTTTTCCTCAAATCGGTAACACACCCAAGTGTATTGTTTTATTGTGTATTTTATTCATTAAGGACAATCATACAGTGACTGAAAAGTAGATTCATAATAAGAAATAATCGGTGTTACGTTTTTCACATATATAGGAGACATATATAACCAGACCAGACACCACGTAAAATAACTGGTCTTACCGAGGGCAATGAAGGCATGGAACGATTTGAATATTTCGCCGAATAGGTATGGTATCTACACAGTATGCGGTAACAAAAATGGTGAAGAGTGGTGAAGATATAAATTAAGTGAATGATTTGTAATAGAAATGAGTAATCCCTTTCACATATTAATGGCTATAGATTTTTTTAAATTTAATGAACAACGGCAGCCACTTACACTTAATTAGTTACATGAACCATTTTCGGAAACTTTGTGCCCTTTATCAGACGTCTCGATTGTGACACATTTCTTATTAATATAGATGCAGTGACAGGTTATAAGTAACTTCTGTTTTTTGCCCTGCTCATACTCATAGTTCCTTGCGCCTGGCTAGACAATATATTTTTTTCTCACCACGTCTCTTTTAATAAGAAATGTATAATCAACAATGTGTCTGACAACAGAAACCCTTTAACCAGTCAATGAACTAATGAAGTGAAACTGGAAGCTGCTATTTTACAACAGCGGTTGCTGTGATGCAGAAAATACTAAATACAATAAAATAAATGCTGTAGGTAATTTTAACATAGTATTTGTACACTGCTCAAAACAATTAGGGGATAGGTGAAATATCATACACAATATACTTATGGTAAAGTATTATATTCAGATATTGGTTGCAATTGTAGTTTGCGCGATACTGTACGATAATTTGCTGTATCAACTACTTACGTGAGGGTTCAATGGCGTTCACTTAGGGGAGGTAACATGTCTACCACAATAGTGAAAACGTCATTCTCGTTGCCCACTAATAAGGTGTTTTATCACCTCGGACGGCCAGTGCAGTTGCATTGCATGAACAGTATGAAGATATCACTCAGCTCAGGAGTAATATTTGGCCATTCTACCATGAGTGCAATATCCAGCTCTGCAGCTGTATGGGAGGCGCTATTCTGGTTGCAGTGTGTCTGATAATTGCATCCCAAACATGCTCAATTAGGATTAACTCCGGTAAACAACCAGACCACTCCATTCGTTGAATTTCCTCAGCTTCATGCCAAGCGCTCAAATTCGCCTCGCTGGAAGCGTGCTGTTTCTCGCCTTCGGAGATTCGAGTCCTCCCCTAGAATAGGTGTTTGAGTTGTCCTTAAGTTAGTTGAACGGAGAGATTCAGGTGTTCTTTCTTCCCGCGCTATTCGAGAATAGAATGGGAGATATATAGTATAATGGTGGTTTGATGAACCCTCTGCCAGGCACTTAAATGTGATTTGCAGAGTATCCCATGTAGATATAGAAGTAGTTTGTAAGCCTAGGGACTAATACTCAAAGAAGACAATTAGATTTATAAACATTTGAACATTTAGATGGCTTCCCACCACTAACTGCCGCAGAGTGGTGCTGTGTATGCATAAGGTTTGAACTCATTTGCCAATGACAAGGATGACATCTTATTTGGTCAGGCAGCCTGAAGCCTGGCATCTAATACTGTTGCCTATCCTGGGCCGATCTGATGCCATTATATTGAAGCCACTAACTGACAGCCAACTCACCCCACTTGAATCCCACTATCCAACGAACTTACTTATCACAACATTCATGGTGCCTTACATTCACGTAAGGCGCTATGAACTAGAGAACAATGGGGATTGATGATTGATGTACATCTGTGATTTAAATTGGCTTCATCCCTCTATATTTCCCGTCCAACCTTGGCCAACGTAAGGCTGTATACATATCGTCAGTAGCTACGTACATACTGTATACAACAACGCAAAAATAAACATTCTGGAGATTCTGGTTTTCTACAGGAGAAGACACCATATATCGAAGGGAAAAATTAAATGCAAGCGAAAAGACATACAAAGAATTCACAAAAAAACTGAACAGTTTACAATATATATATATATATATATGACTTTTAAAGGAAACCTACCACAACAGATGGTATTATCAACAATAACTGCAGCCGCACATATTTACATAAACTGGCATTTTTTAAATGAATCATTAACAGAGTCTCAATCTGACCTAACGAAAGAACAAAAGCGAAATATCATGCGTACATAACAACACCATTCATAGGCCAAATCACAGATAATATAGCAAACTCTTGCATGAGATTAAAATAAAAATGGCCTTTCGCACCAGCAACACTTTACAAAGGAATAAAAAATCAGTTAAAACAAAAGTTCCAAATTTCTCGAAATCTGGAATTTATGAAAGTCACATATGATGACTGGAATCAATTTTACATTGGACAAACTGGTCGTAACTTCACTATTAGATTCGATGAACGCATACGAATTTGCGAAAGTAATCAACCACCATTTTTCATATACTTACGTGAACATAAACACAAAACAAAACGAATAGAAAACGCTACGATAATTCTAAGTCGAGTACCCAATCGAATCGTAAAGAATATATTGGAAGCACAAACGATATTTATTGATTGAATAAAAGAAGAGGTGTAAAATTTTTCACCAGAACGGTAAACAACAAAGACATTAACCCATTCCTGCCCAAGCTATCAAATATTCAAGCACATAACTTCATATATTGTTATTTTACTATCAAAGTGAAGAAACGCACTTTAGTTCAGTCACATATTTCTCCTTATTTGACGCAAAAAATAAAAAAAATGGGACTTCAAAGTCCAAGAGGATATCGTGTAATTGGGTGACGTTATGAAATACATAATTCTGGTAGCATAACGTTTCACCAGCAACAAACAGCAAGATTTATACCGAAATGCAAGTTTAGCTATTGATCTGAAGTTGGTGGGTGGAGGGGGGGAGCGAACTGTAGTTATCCATGAAGCGTATTCTTATTTCGTAAATCGTCAACAAAAGGAAACAAAACTACAACCATTCAATCCTGACACCTAGCAACAACGGCAACTACAAAAATAACACCAGAAAATGCTTTTAACACACTGTCATTACGACAAACTTTCAGACACAGTTTTGAACACTATATAAATAAAAAGGGCTCTATTCACTGAACTGAATACACTGAATACACTGAATACACAACAGCGTCTTTTTGTGACAGCAAAATTCTACTGACTAAATCATGCACACATACATAAAGCAGTCCGTTGTTTACTGCTGTCTGTGAGCAGTGACACCGAACAATCGCAGCCTGCGAGAGTTTCATATGATACATCAGAGAGACCCTAGCGACCCGTCAGGGACACAGATCAGATACCATGTTCAATTTGTTTTATGACGCTGTAAAACGGCTGGGACTTTTAACTCATGTCTGGCAGGAAAGAGTTAACATTAGAGCTGCAGCAAACCGTATGTATGCGGTACTGAGTAACGAATACTTCGGCTGATACGAAATACTGAATCGTAGCTCATGAATACATTTCGTTACTCGTATCAACCACATCGATACGAATTTACTCATCCATTCATTTTGTTATTCGCATCTACCATATCGATACGAATTCGGCAACGAAAACCATTACGGGGAATGCTTACATTCTGTGATACTATTTATTATGAGATTAGTATTTTATATAGACATCCGTGACGAAATTTAAGTTTATATTGCGTAGCTCTACGATTTTACAAGGGACATTATTTTTTCAATTATTTTGTATTCTTGATTCGTGTTTCCATGTTAATCCTTGATTATCTGACGTCCGCTTTTAACGTAAAAACTGTGTTTCATTGTATTTGTTACCTGTAAAGATTTCAGTTTAATGGTTAATTATTTGTTTTTGATCTTATGAACTGTGAAGAAAGTTTTGTGAAAAGTACTGAAAATCTATGATCTACACATTGTTATTTATGACGGTACATTAATTATTTTCCTATAATACAGTACACTCGCAAACTACTATGATCGGTCACACTGGCATTCGTCATGAAATATTCAGATTGATTCTGACATTCCAAGCTTCTTTCTAAAGAAATTGCGGGAACAGTACCGGTACTTACATGGAGGTCACTGTTGTGTCTAGACAATTTTGATCACTTTCTATGACAATTATATTTTTATCACGAGGGATATGGACCGTAGTGATCGTTTCCTCGGTAGTATAATTGCCTCAGAAAGCAGTCCTAGAGTATCTACGTGGCAAATTTAAATGTTGAAGTAATGTTAACAGTAACAGTTAAAAAATTTTTTGCGGTTTCAAAGACAATGTAGCGGTGGTATTTCTGGGTGGCAATGGAACGAGAGTAACGAGTAACGATACCTTTGTAACGAGTACTGTTTCTTTTAGTAACGGATACATACAGATACGGATCTTTTCGTTACTCCCACAGCTCTAGTTAACGTAAATTCTATCGTTGAAAAATAACATTTAAACCTTGAATATTACAATCGTTTTATACAGCTAATATCTCCGAAAACAATAGAAATATTATATCGTAGCTAAATATGTCACTCTATGACGACTTTTTTTACGCCTGCTAGTCTTGAAAATTGGTGCCACCTTCAGGGACACCGCCTCCACATTTATCAAAGAAGAGTTCCCTACATGGAGGTCACGCGTGGGTCTACAATTTTGATCAATTTGTATGACAATTATATTTTAATCACGAGGGATATGGACCGTTGTGATCGTCTCTTGGTTAGTATAATTCCCTCAGAAAGCAGTCCTAGAGTATCTACGTGGCAAACATAAATGTTGAAATAATGTTAACAGTAACAGTTAAATTTTTTTTCACGGTTTCAAAGACAGTGTAGTGGCCGTATATCTGGGTGGCACTGGTAACGAGAGTAACGAGTAACGATACGTTTGTAACGAGTACTGTTTCTTTTAGTAACGAATACATATGGATACGAATCTTTTCGTTATTCTTACAGCCCTAGATAACATAAATTCTATTGTTGAAAAATAACATTTAATCCTTCAATATTACAATCCCTTTATACAGCTAATATCTCTGAAAACAACAGAGATATTATATCGTAGCTAAATATATAACTCTCTGACTGCTTTTTTACCCCTGTCGTTCCTGAAAATTAGTGCCATCTTCAGGGACACCACCTCCGCATTTATCAAAGGTCAGTTCCCAACATGGAGGTCACGCATGGGTCTACAATTTTGATCAATTTGTATGGTAATTACATTTTAATCACGAGGGATATGGACCGTTGTGGTCGTCTCTCGGTTAGTATAATTGCCTCAGAAAGCACTCCTAGAGTATCTATGTTGCAAATTTATTCATGAACTCACGGTTTCAAAGATAAGGTAGCGGGCGTATTTCTGGGTGGCACTGGTAACGAGAGTAACGAGTAACGATACGTTTGTAACGAGTACTGTTTCCTTTAATAACGGATACTGATATTTTCGTTACTCCCACAGCTCTAGTTAATATAAATTCTGTCCTTGAAAAATAACATTCAAACATGGAATATTACAATCCTTTTATATAGCTAATACACCAGATATATTATATAGTAGCTAAATATATCACTCTCTGACGGCTTTTTTACGCCTGCTATTCCTGAAAATTAGTGCCACCGTCAGGGACACCGCCTCCGCATTTATCAAAGGAGAGTTCCCCGGCAAAGGCGCGATATTTTGAGCACGGAACCGCAAACGACCGCTGGCAGCTAAACATAGCCGGCGGCGCTGGCCCATTAGGGCAGTGCTGCGGCGTGCCTCCGCCGCTAAGTGCTGGCGCCGGCGGACAATGGCACGCCAGGCAGCCGGCCCCGCCTGCGCCTGCGGCACGCCTGGTTTCCGTCGCCTCAATGCGCTGTATGGCTGCGACCGCAAATTGACGTCACGCGGCGCAACATCTGAAGGCGCAGAGCGGGTGCAGCGGACGGCTTCCGCCACGGTAGAGACAGGCTTCGGCGGGTCGTGCGGCTTCTGTATACCCTCCCACAAAGCGTTTCCGTCTTTTGCTGCTTGTGCTCAAATTGAAAACCGTAGTCACATTACGTCAATTGCAGCAGGGTTTTGTAACATATCCCGTACTCAAATGTTATGAATCATCTCGGACGGAATGATCTATTGACCCAAGGTAAAAACGCATTCAGAAACTATTGTTCATGCGAAAGGTAATGTACAAGGAGCTTCTCAACCATCTAACCTCAAACGACATATTGCCTAGAACACAGTTAGGATTTATTAAGGATCCCGATATCGAGAAGGCTGTTTACACCTATAATGAGAATGTACTTAATTCGATGATAAACTACAAGGAGCAGGTATTTTCTGTGATTTCTGAAAAGTACCTGATTGTGTGAACCTTAACATCCTTTTAAGTAAATAAGAATTCTGTGGGTGTCACTTGAATTGCTGCAAAATGGTTCTAGTCGTACCTTGCTAACAGGAAACAAAGAGTGTCAGTGCAAGGGACTACTCAGTTAAGCCAACAGTCATAAGCAGATTGGAAAGAAATTACTTATGGTGTTCTACAAGGATCCATCTTTGGGCCATTGAATTTTCTTGGGTACATTAATGACCTCTAATCAGTTACGCTGCCAGAAGTACAGTTCGTTTTGTTCGCAGATGATACGAGTATTGTAATAAATAACCCGTCAAACATATTTCTCGAAAAGTCTGCTAATGATATCTTCATTAACACTAAGAAATGGTTTAAAGCCAACTCACTGACGTAAAACTTTGAAAAGACTTACTGCATGCAGTTCAGAACAAGTAAGAGATTCCCATTAAGCATATGCATAAAGTATTAAGAAGAGCAGATACATGAGGTTGACAGTATAAAATTCCTGGGATTAAAGCTTGATAATAAATTTAGTTTGGAGGGGCACGCCACATAACTGCAGAAACGAGTCAACATAATCTGTATTTGCAATACGAGTGTTAGCAGACATACTTGCTTATTTTCATCCAATAATGTCATATGGGATAATATTTTGGAGTAATTCTTCAAGTAAAATTTGTAAGAGTCCAAATGCGTGTAATACGTATTTGGTGTAAATTCACGGACATTCTGCAGAATCCTCTTCAAAGAACTGCGTATATTAATTACAACCTCTCAGTATATTTATTCCTTAATAAAATTTGTAATAAATAATATATCCCTTTCCGCAACAAACTGGTCAGTTCATACAAACAATACTAGGAACAATAATCTACACAAGGACTTAAAAGCACTTACATTAGTACAAAAAAGGGGTCCAATACTCAGGAACACTTATTTCCAGTTATTTACCATCAACCACAAAAATTTAGCTACAAATAAAAATCAGTTTAAGAGGAGCCTAAAAGAATTACTGGTGGCCACCACCTGCTACTCTACCGGAGAATTTTTGTTCCACAAATACGACGAACTCCTCAACACGGATCTATGGAACAAAAAACTAATCTAATCTCAAAAACCAGCATTTTACTCACACGAAGTGATGAGTGCCATCGACAAGTAATATGAAATTGATTCCGTATTTCTAGATTTCCAGAAGGCTTTTGACACCGTACAGTTCCTCACAAAAGGATTTTAATCAAATTGCGTGGTTATGGTATATCGCCCCAAATTTCGCCACTGGATAGATAATTTCCTGTCAGAGAGAACCAGTCTGTAGTAATCGACGGTAAGGCATCGACTAAGACAGGGGTGATATCGGACGTTCCACAAGGTAATGTTATTGGTCCTCTGCTGTTCCTTATTTACATAAACGATTTGGGATAAAATCTAAGCAGCTCTCTTAGGTTGTTTGGAAATGACGTCGTCATTTACCTTCTAGTAAAATCATCTGTGATGAAAACCATCTGCAGAACTATCTAAATAAGATATCACTATGGTGTAAAAATTGGCAACTGAGTTTAAATAATGAGAAGTGTGAAGTCGTCCACATTAGTACAATAAGAAACCCGATAAACTTTGTTCAAAAGATAAATCAATCAAGAGTGAAGGCCGTAAACTCCACTAAATACATAGGAATTACTATTACTTCAGACAATCTGGGAAGAACACGTAGATAATATCTTGGGAAAGGCGAACCAGAGAGTGCGTTTTATTGGGAGAGCCCTTAAATGACAGAAGTACTAAAGAAACTGCGTACACTACACTTGTTCGTTCTTTATTGGAGTACTGCTGTCCAGTGTGGGATTCGTATCAGGTGTGTTTCACGGAGGACATCGAAAGAGTCCAAAGAGGGGCACCTCGTTTTGTATTATCACGATACAGGGGAGACGGCATCACGGAAATGATACAGGCGTTTATCGCTGCGGCGTGGACTCCTTACGAAACTCCAATCAGAACATTCTCCTCCGAATGCGAATATACATTGTCGACTCCTACTTGTTGTTGTTGTCTTCAGTCCGCAGACTGGTTTGATGCAGCTCTCCACGCTATCCTTTGCGGTGAGAATACGTTCGGCAACCTACATCCTTTTGAATCTGCTTACGGTCACTTGGTCTCACTCTACGATTTTCACTCCACACACTTCCTTCTAATGCTGATTTGACGATTCCTTGATGTCCACGAATCTATCCCTTCTCTGAGTCAGAAATGCCAGAAACTTCTTTTGTACCCAATTCCGTTAAGCACCTCCTCGTTACTTACGTGATGTACCCATGTAAGTTTCATCAAACTTCTGTAGCACCACATTTCAAAATCTTCTATCATCTTATCGTCTACGTTTCACTCCCCTGCTACACTCCATACAAATGCTTTCAGAAAGGGCGTCCTAAGATTTAAATTTATATTGGATGTTAACAAATTTCCCTTCTTTAGAAATGCTTTCCTTCCCATAGCAATTCTGCATTATATATCTTCTCTCCTTCGACCATCATAACTTATTTGGCCACCAAATAACAAAACTCTTCTACTACTTTTATTGTCTCATTACCTAATTTAATTCCTTCAGCATCGCCTGATTTCGTGGCATTCCATTCCATTACCCTCGTTTTACTCTTGTAGATGTCCATCTTGTATCTGCCTTTCAAGACACTATCCATTCCACTATCCATTCCATTCCATTGCTCTTCCAGATCCTCTGCAGTCTCTGACAAAATTTCAGTCATCGGCGAACCGTAAAGTTTTCGTTACTTCTCCCTGACTTTTAATTCCCTCTCCAAATTTCTCGTTGCATTCCTTCATTGCTTGTTCAATGTGCAAATTGAACAGCATTGGGGAAAGGGTACAACTCTGTCTTACTCCCTTCCCAACCTCTGCTTCCCTTTCTTGCCCTTCGACTCTTATAACTGCTGTCTGGTTTTTGCATAGGTTGAATACAACTCTTAGCTCCCTATATTTTACCACTTCTACATTCAGAATTTGAAAGAGTGTATTCCTGTCGACATTGTTGAAAGCTTTCTCTAAATCTACAAATGCTAAATCGTAGGTTTGATTTTCCTTAGCCTATTTTCTAAGCTAAGTCGTAATGTATTGCCTCCCGTGTTCTTACGTTTCCCCTAAATCCAAACTACCTTCCCCAAGATCGGTTACCAGAAGTTTTTCCATTCGTCTATAAATAATTCCTGTTAGAATTTTGCAACCATGCATTTTTAAACTGATAGTTCTGTAATTTTCATATTTGTGTCTACACTTTCTTTCTTTGGAATTGGAAGTACAATATTTTTCATGAAATCGGAGGGTATTTCCCCTGTCTTACACGTCTTGCATACTTGTTGGAACAATTTCTTCATGACTGGCTCTCCTAACGATATCAGCAGTTCGGACGAAATATCATCTACTCCAGGGACCTTGTTTCGACCCAAATCTTGCAGAAATCTGTGAAATTCTTCTCGCAGTATCATATCACGTATCTCATCTTTCCCCACTTCATTTCTAGAAAACTGCCTTCAAGTTTATTTCCTTTGAACAGGCAAATATCTCTTTCATTTTCCTGTAGGTGGTATCTTTCTTTCTCCTAGTTATACACTCTACTACGGTTCTGCATTTGTCCTCTAGACTGTCCTACTTAGCCAGTATGCACTTCCAGTGAATTTCATTTTTCGGACGTCTGTACTCCCTTATGCCTGCTTGCTGTATTTTTATATTTTCTCCTCTCATCAATTACGTTCAGTATATACTGTTATCCACGGATTTCTGTTAGGCCTTGTCCTTCTGCCTATATGATCCTCTGCGGCCTTCACTTTATTACTTTTCACCCATTTTAGCCCATCGTTGCCTAATGCTTACTCTGAAACTCTCAACCACCTCTGGTTCCTTCAATTTGTCCAGGTTTCATCTCCTAATTTTTCTATCTGCAGTCTCTTAAGTTTTCAGCTGCAGTTGATTACCAATAAGTTATGGTCAGAGTCTATATCTGCCCCTGGATATGCTTTACAGTTTAAAACCTGGTTTTTAATCCATTCCTTACTTACACAAAGAAAATATGATACCTTCCAGTGTCTCCTTGTCTCTTCCACGTATACAGGCTGTTTCAATGATGCTTGAAGCATGTGTTGTGATCATTAAATTCTGCTCTGCAAAAAATTCTACCAAGCGATCTCCTCTTTCATTCCCTGTTCCCAGTCCGTATTCACCTACTTCATTTCCTTCTCTTCCCCTTCCTACAACCGAGATCCAGACCCCCATTACAATAAAATTTTCGTCTCCATTAACTTTCTTAATTATTTCTTTTATCTCTTTATACACTGCTTCGATATCCTTATCATTGGCTGAGCTAGTTGGCATATAAAAGTGCAGTACTATGATGGTGTTGGTTTTCTGTCTATCTTTGCTACAATAACGTATTCACTATGTAGTTCATACTAACTTAAACGTACTCCTGTTTTCTTATTCATTGTCAGAGAAACTCCTACGTTACCACCACTGATATTGTATTTATAACCTTGTACTCACCTGACCAAAAATCCTGTTCATCCAGGCACCGAACTTCACTAATCTCTAACATATCTAACTTCAACCTATCCATTTGTCTTTTTAAATTTTCTATCTTACCTAAGCGATTAAGTGTTAGAACAATCCACGCCTGTTTTGTTTTTCTTGATGACGAAATCCATCTGAGTCGTTTCCGCTCGGAGATCCGAATGTGGGACTATTTTACCTCCGGAATAGTTTGCCCATGAAGACGCTCTCGCCGGCCGCGGTGGCCAAGCGGTCTGAGGCGCGTCAGTCACGTTCTGCACGGCACTACGGTCGGGGTTTGAATCCCCACCTCGGGCATGGATATTTGTACAGTCTTTAGTAATAGCTAGTTCATAATTAGTTTGTAAGTATAGGGACTGATGACCCCGTAGTTAAGTCCCAATAAGCTCTACAAACATTTTAACATTTGAAGACGCAATCATTCTATATTCATTCATTAGAAATGCGTGTCCTCAGGAAAAGTAACGACTGTAGTTTCCCCTTGCTTTTAGGCATTTGCAGTAACTGCATGACAAAGCCATGTTAGCTGATGTTACAAGGCGAGCTCAATCAATCATACAGACTGTTGCTCCTCGCCGGCTGCGGTGACCGAGGGGACTGTCACGTTCTACACGACTACTACGGTCGGGGGGTTCGAATCCCCACCTCGGGCACATATATTTGTGCCGTCCTTAGGATTAGCTAGTTCATAAGTATTTTGTAAGTTTAGGGACTGATAACCCCGTAGTTAAGTCCCATAAGTTATACAAACATTCAACTGTTGCCCCTGTAACTGCCACGCTGAGTAGCCGAGCGGTCTGGAGGGCCACGTTGCGGATCGCGCGGCCTCCCGCGTCGGGGGTTTGAATCCTCCCTCGGGCATGGATGATTTTGCTGTCTTTAGTATTAGTTAGTTCATAAGTAATTTTTAAGTTTAGGGACTGATGACACGCAAGCCACTCCACATCGGCAATGTCTGTGGTTCATGGGGGTGGGAATCCTACTGAAACAGCTAGGCATGATCACCAGAATAAAATACGAGAAATCAGAACGGAGAGATTCGGGTGTTGTTTCTTACCGCGCGCTATTCGAGGATGGAATGGAGGATAAATAGTATAAAGGCGAGTTGATGAACCCTCTGCCAGGCACTTAAATGTGATTTTCAGGGTATCTCATGTAGATGTAGCATTTCGGCTATTAACTTGCAGTGGGTTAGTGAATATAGCAATTAATTATAGAGTCTCCATTTCAAGCTGCTAATTAAAAATGTTAGTTCATCAGAGATGCAATCTATCCTTGCGATTTATAGGACCTAAACAATAGCCGCTTAATGCCGTATTATGGACACACACCGATTAACAACGACAGTTACAAATTCTTTCACCTCTGTAGTATGTGCCCTCTCCCACACAGTCACTTAATATGCATTTCAAGTTTGCTTACCTCACTGTAGTTTGAAATGGTACTCTTCTTAGGTCGTGGACTCTACCGATATGTGGTTTGCAGTAAGTGTTGCTGAAAAGAATGGCTTAATACGGAGTTGGTTCTGTCTATTGGAAATGATGGTGGTCTTTACTAAGTCACGTCCTGTTTAGTATATTTGATCGGCAGTCAAGTATGAAGTCAGATGCACAATCATCACTTTACTTCCACGATATCGTCTATTCAACTTTGCTGAGCACCTTTGTATGGATGAAAAGGACTAATATCAGCCTTTTTTACTAACTTTTCCCAGTCGCGAAGTTTTAAGTATCGGAAAACATTAGTTTGCACAAATTATCAAAATTCACCGATAGCTAGCTTACACCACTCTTTTGAACACTTGTAGCACACTCTTTTGAACACTTGTAGCATTAATAGCTCTCAATTTTTCATCACAAAATAATTAAAATACATTCACTTCCTTGTATAGATTTGTAGGCTGCACCACAATATACATGTTACTTCCATTAAGGCCCTCCAGCTTCTGGTGGTCAAATTATTACTTGGTGCTTGAATTCTGTAGCTAAGACTATTGGCTGATTTGTATTGACAACTCAGAATGACTTTTCCATCTATTTCTTAATTTCTGTTGACGTGGCTTTCTGTTATGAAGTGTGCTACAACTATTGCAGTCATGATTGTATTCGTCGGTAATGTTGGTGTTACTAATCAATCTGTTGAATTCAACCATTTGCATAAGAAACTGTAGCAGATTCTGCTATAGAAAAATAGTGATGGCCCGCTCTCCGTACGCTACGAGGAAGCGGCAGCAATTACACAGTCGGTCGAGCCATCTTTTGTAGCCGCTACGGACGAGCCCAGGCCTCCACAAACGTTCTTTACGAGAGCTGATATGGGTGGCTGAAGGATGCCCATAAAAAGTAATAATAATAATAATAATAATTGAGAAAAGTCTTAAATTAATAAAAGAGAAAATATGTGGGGTAACGTCACAACATTTGTAAATGGTGTTTCTTCATGTACATCTACATGCAAACATGCAATTTACAGTTAAGTGCCTCGTAGAAGGATCTTCCAACCATTTTGATACTACACAAGAGCCACACTAGCAGATGGTGCACGTTAACTGACGGCCTACCCCAGGGCTCAGTTCTGGCCCCATTCTAAGTAACCTATTTATCCCTGACATGCTAGACAAGAACTCCACGAAAATACAGTACGCAGACTACCTAGCTATAGTCTTCCTGAGTAAAGACCTCAAGAACTGCGAGCAGGCACTGACGAGATAAATTGAGACTTCAACCTAATCCACATATAATGGAGGTTTCTGCATTCAGCCGGAATAAGAAGAAGACCAAAGGAAGCTACAGGTGACTTGACGGAATCGCCATGTGGCGGATTCCCCACAAAGTCACTGGACGTACTAACATTTGATCAACGCACTAACTCCCAAAAAAAAAAAAAAAAAAAAAAAAAAAAAAAAAAAAAAAAAAAAAAAAAACTTTATCTTTTCATTCTCCACTCCGAGGAGTGGAGCGGGCTGTTTGAGATCCGGCCCATAAAGAGTCGCGGTTCTATTCAGCCAAGCTGATAGTGGGGCAACGGGGACAATCCCAATTGGGAATAAGTGGGAGGGGCTTACCAGCTCCGGCATACGTCTTACAACCAAGGAAAACCTCCCGAAAACCTTGGTCGGAGCCGGGGGATTGGGACCAATTTAATTTATCTCCGAGGCTTACCCCGGACTAAAAATGGATCATCGAGAGAGCACGACTCCACTCACGACAACCAAGGATCGGACGCCCGAGTTACTCTCGTAAACTCGTCGGGATCAGCTCGGCCAACAGTGGACAAGCATCCCTACAGGAACCGCACCCGTGGGCACGGTGTCCTGTGCGTCAATGGAGAACGTAATAGGCCTAATAAGTACTTCCGGTTTAGAAAAGCAGCTGAGAGAGATGAATAGAAAAAAAAGTCTCCTGGTCCGGATGGAATACCAGTTTAGTTTTACAAAGAGCATCCGCGGCATTGGCTCTTGACTTAGCAAGCATTTATCACGAATCTTTAACTCAGCACGTAGTCCTCGCGATTGGATAAAAGCGCAGGTGGCTCCAAGTTATAAGAAAGGTAAAATAACTGACCCACATAATTATAGACCAATATCGTTGACATCAGTTTCCCGTAGAATACTGGAGCGTATTTTCAGCTCTAAAACAATAAATTTGATTGAGACGGATAAGCTTCTTTCTATGAATCAACACGTAACATCATGTGAAACTCGACTTGTCCTTTTCTCACGTGACATCTTTCAAGCTATGGATGAAGGCCAAAAAGGCATTTGACGCGGTGCCATACTGATAATGAAGATACGAGCTTATGAAATAGGTTCAGAGATTTGTGAGTGGCTGGAAGACGTCCTAAGTAATAGAACGCAGTAAGCTGTTCCCGACGGCGAGTGTTCGAGACGATTGTATCGTCAGGCGTGTCCAAGGGCAGCGTGATAGCACCGCTATTTTTTTTCTATCTGTATAAATGATCTGATGGACAGAGTGACATGTACTTTGCTGCTGTTTGCTAATGATTCTGTGATGTATGGGAGCGTGTCATCTTGAACTGCCTGTAATAGCTTACAGGATGATTTAGACAAAATTTATAGTTGGTGTGAAGAATATCAGCTAGCTCTATATGTAGAAAAATGTAAGGTGATGTGCATGAGTAGGAAAAACAATTGTATAATGTTTGATTACAGCATTTTGAAATGGAACGAACATGTAAGGACAGTTGTGAGTAAGACGGACAGCCGACTTCGGTTTATTGGGAGAATTTTGGGAAGATGTACTTCACTTGTAAAGGAGACCGCGTATAAAACGCTTGTACCACCAGGTCTTGAGTGTTGCTTATGTGTTTGGAACCCGCAGCAGATCAGATTAAAGGAAAACAGAAGCAGTTCAGAGGGGAGCAGCTAGGTTCATTACTGGTAGGTTCGACCAATACGTGGCTGTCACAGAAATATTCCAGGAAATGAATGGCAATCGTTGGAGGAAATACGACGTTCTTTTCGAAAAATTCTGTTGAGGAAATTTAAAATGCCTGAATTTGAAGTTGACTGTAGAACGATCACACTACTAACATTTCGCGTAAAGATCACAAAGAGAAATTAGGGTTCGTTCTGTTTGGTACTGGAATCAGAAAGGAAATGTCTAGTAGTGGTACAGTGTACCTTCCGCCACGTACTTTACAGTGGATTGTGTAGTATATATGTAGATATAGAGGTTCGAGCAGACGTCAGTATCCACATGACCTTTCTATACAGATGTTCGGGGGTAAAGTTTAAACATTGTTTGATGTATGACATATTCCTACGACACAAATTGTTTTAATGGGGAACATTTTTACACAGCTATGGTGAGTGTGAAGGTACGTCGCTTATTTGTTATGTTTTAGCAAAATGTTGGATGGAATATTAACACATATGTTTTTATAGCGTTTGAAAATGACGTATGACGAAACGCCTAAGGCTTTAATTGAGTTGTGGATCAAGTTAAATTATTTCCAGATCAAGTGACTTCGCAAGATTGGTGGCAGAAATTAGGGTGCGGACGCCAATACCCTATTCTCTGCAGCTCTCGCTGTTATGAATTCTACAGGGCAATACTCCGCGTTATGGTTGGAAAACAGTGGTCACACAACACAGATTAGCGTCCAACTTAATAAAGCCATGAGTATTATCACTGGCACTGTCAGATCTACGCCCATTCAGTCCTCTCCTGGCTAATATTGCTCCGCAAGATTAAAAGTAGGCCACTGTACGCCATAAAACTTAATTCTGGCAGAAATTTTATTAATATAATAAAGGCATCCCATTTACAGGATGGGCCCAGGGGACGCATTAAGTATTATGTTGTGCGGTTTACAAGGGTACACGGCTGAGACTTCAGCTCACAAAGCACAATTAGATGATGTTTCGTAGAACGTTCACAGACAGAGTTGTTTATCACCCAGTAATAAAATCCATAGTAACTTTGAGAGGGATAGCATTTCTGTCACACTGAACGATTCTCCAGTCCTCGTTGGTCCTGTTCTTAAAAGATCTTTTTCCGTGCGATACGATGTCGCAGATCTAATGTTTTACCTGATTCTCGATACTCACGGGGCACTCGTGAAATTATTGTATGGAAAAATCTCCACCTTACCGCTGCCTCAGAACTCCTGTGTCCCATCTCTCGTGTGCCGACCATAATATGCTGTCCAAACTGACTTAAATTATGATAACCTTACATTGTAGCAGCAGTAAAACATTATCGGATATAGTCTTTGCCGACAGCAACATCGTCCTCTGAATGTTTACATGTCTGTCGTTTCCATACGCATGCCTATACTAGATTCCTTGGCTCTTATTTTTCTCTTCAAATGTTCGTAAATCTATGGGACTCAACTACTCTGGTGATCAGTCCCTATGGTTAAAACTACTTTAACCTATGCTAAGGACAACAAATACACCCATGCCCGAAGGAGGACTACAACCTCCGACGGCGAGCAGCGGCGCGCTGCGCAGCTCGGCACCTTGGGATGCTAGGCCACTCTTCCGTATCTTATATCTTGAGAGAGAAAGTATCACCTAAATCTTTCCTTTCGACCTCTGTCTTGTGCTATTATGCTGATCATTTCTCTCCATTCATGAGTATGGAAAAAAATTTTTCACTTGAAAGAACAGCGAACTGTTAGAAGATACATCAAACCACAGGTCTTTTATCTTTCAGTCTGTGGTTTATACCATTTTGACAGGCAGCACGGTTTTATTGTGGTGTTCATTGATGGCTCCAAGCAAGATAACTTTGTACACTGTTTCATAGTGTTCCCAGAGCGTTGCATCAGCGTTCGCCTTGCCGACGAATATACCATTTTTTCAGCAGAGCTTCCCGCTATTCTGAAGAAGAAGAGGCGTTCTGTTATCTGCTCCGATTACCTGCTTGCGCTGCAATAGTTGCAGCATCTGTACCCGCCTGTGATGTAGCTGTATCAGATACAACACAAAATGTTTTTACTTTAATGGGCTAATTGTGGGAAATGAAGAAATGTTCAAATGTTCGGAAGTCTAAGTAACGTCTCTGGCCATCAGTTCCTAGGCTTAGAAACTACTTACACTATCTTATGCTTAGGACTCACAAATACACCCAACCCCGAGGGAGGAGTCGAAACTCCGACGGCGAACAATGGCGCGCTCCGCGGCTAGGCGCCTTAGAACGCTCGGCCACTCCAATGCGTCGGAAATGAAGAATCTGATTGAGTTGCCAAAGAGGCCTGCAGGTAAAATAATTTGACACAATTCCACACTCCATTGCGGGATATCCCTTTGCTGTTGCGGTTTCGATCCTTGCAGTTGCGTGAGGTGGAATGACTGTCAGTGTCGAGTAATAAACTGCGGTTGCTGAACGACCGAGGCTCTTTTCCTGCCGGCTTCTCGGGGGAATGAGGTAGCTTTTACGACCCTCCAAATCGAGACTTTCAGGCATTCATAATGCAGATCGTACTGTGACGGTAATAGTGCCAGGATGCAGTAAATCGGCGCTGGATGAAGGCGGCAGGTCACTGCATAATTCCCTCTGTGTCGTTCGGTGCCTGGTGAAAAAATGGGCTCTAATTGTTTGATTTGGTGCTCCAGAAATACAATTGCTCTCCGTGTTGTTCAGTATGCACTAACAATTCCTCGTGTACATGAATACTGTTTCAGGGCTTTTGATGAAGCCTTGGAGACACTGCTGGGCCGAATCCAATTGCAACAATTACAGAATATCGGAATCGACATGCTCAGAGAGAGATGTTTGGAAGGATTAATGTTCGAAAGGGAGCAATGACAAACCTCTTGGAAGAGAACGTTGTTCAACGTTTGCTGGTGTCAGTAAGTGCCATTACGCTAGCATCTGAAACTCACGACAGATGACATAATAAAATTAATTGCTAGAGACGCGACATAATACCTGAATCACACCTTCCCCGGGAGAAAGTGTGTGAAGAAAGGTTATTTTAACCTTTACTAATATTTTTATTTCATTACTTCTATGTTACTGAACGACTAAAGGTTGACATATATCTGACTTTTTCCAAATCTGAAATTAGTGCAAACTATATTTAGTTGCACACTTCCTCTATGCATCAATAAAGCATCTCATTTCCAATAATAAAAATGCGGCACTGTCCATTTAAACTTCAATTTTCGATTTTCCAACAAGAATAGCCTTCGGTTTGCGAAGTTGATATCTATACTCCACATTTTAACTGAGTGTGTTTCATATCGTACTGAGGCCGCTGAAGCGAATCTTCGTGTTGATGAGCCCTCTGTTTCAGCTGATAATGAAGCGAGTGTGACCAGAGTTAAAAAAAAAAGTTATTTGTCTGGACGTTGGCCTGAGCTTTTAGGCTGGAGATTTTAGTGTGTTGCAGGGTGGCTGGCTCATTCTGATTATAACTCTGATCACAGGTTATCTGCTCCTGCGGAAGCTAACTTACAAATTGGCTTGTACTGCCTATTTTCCTCTAGTAGTTTAGCTGCAAACACTATCGATCTAGTTTTATATCTACCTTTGTTGCTCGTTTTACCCGTTTCGTTTGGTTGGTCCACACTCTGTTATTGCCTTGTTCGCGGGCTAAAAGCATCGTGTAGCTCCCACAATTGCTCATCTATTCTTATCCATCCCAAAATATATTATCATTGTAAGGATAAAGCACTGATTGGAATCTTATAAGCAGATTGTGCCGAAACGAAACACGTCTTTCTCTTAATGATCACCACCTATGTGCGGGTATCTTCTGCATGACACGCATTGTTCCCTACAACAAACCGCAGTTTTTGGTTGGCTTTCCCTACACTATCATCAGTGTGGGCTTCCAAACCGAAGTTGTTCGAAATCTCAATTTCTAGATTTTTAGCTGATGTCGCAATCTTGAGATTAGGTGCGATTTATCTCGTAACCGAAATTTAATTATTTGTTTCTACTATTAAATTTGATGACCTCACGGTGCTTTTATTAATTAGCTGTTTTAATTTATACGATAGATATATCCTGTCTAATATAGTCGCGGCAGAATAATCGTGCGCACTAAAGTGTTCAGCTGCGTAGCGCGCGGCCGTTCGCCGTCGACGGTTCGAGTCCTACATCGGGCATGGGTGTTTGTGTTACTTAAAATACTTTAAATTAGTGTAAGTACTAATGACTACCGTAGTTAAGGTCCTCAGATCTACAACCATTTGAATTTTCTGTCTTTAATAGTTTGAGAATAGTTATCCTCTGAAACCTGTACTAGACTTCAACGGCAGCATAAATTAATCACCTACATGACGGATATAGATTGGGAAATGTCTTTGGGAAACGATATCACTTACGTTTCACTTAATGTTTTTTTATGATGTATGACACAAGAGACGCTGTTTGTTGCTACTTCGTATACACATTTTCAGACAAAAATAAATAAATGCAAGGGAAAAAATTATGCAAACTGTTCATTACGTTGTATTCATAGACATATGCACGGAAAATGTAAAATTAAAAACGGTGGCGAACGATCGATGAATGTGTGTTACTGTAGAGTAATTTCAACGCGCACATGTCGAGAATAGTAATCAGAAGAATCGCCGGTAGCATTTTATAATGTATTTGTACATTGTTACCGCGTTTTCCCTAATCAGCAAGAACTTCCAGCTGACTAGGAGGGGAAACTGATATATATATATATATATATATATATATATATATATATATATATATATATATATATAGGCTGTTTCACTAAGTGTGTTTGCCTCTGTAACTTATAAAATAATAGGTGGCTAATAGGTGGCGGGAAATTTTAATGCGGTAGGTCAACACAAGAAATGTTACACTTTTTCGGAGCTATGAACGTCTTTCTTTTATTGTATCATTTTCCAAACAGTTAGAGCACAAAGATATAATGTTTTAAATGGAACAATAGTTTTTCCTATGGTGCATTGGATTCGTTGAAACCAGCTGAGTCCAAATCAATTTAAACTACATTCCTATCACTGTTAGTTTGGGAGCTACAACCATTCAAAGTTTAGGGGGCGGAGGCTACGACAGCGTAGCTGACTGGCTGGTGGTCATGAGACAGTGGGCCGTGCCCCAGGGGATAGCCATTTGGCCAGCCAGCTACGCTATCGCAGCCTCCGCCTCCGGAACTTTGAAGGGTTATAGCTACCAAACTAACAGTGAAATGAATGTAGTTTAAATTGATTTGGACGCAGCTGATTTAAACGAATCCAATACACGATAGAAAAAACTATTGTTCCATTTAAAAAATTATATCTTTGTGCTGTAGCTCTTTGGAAAATGATACAATAAACTATGTTCATAGCTCCGCAGATAGTGTAACATTTCTCGTGTTGACCTACCGCATTAATATTTCCCGTCACCTATTATTTTATAAGTTACATAGGCAGACACAGTGAAACACCCTATATATATATATATATATATATATATATATATATATAGCCACTGTACTCTGCCATAAGCTAATTTTATGTTGTCACCAACTGAAAACCCTGCGTAAATTTTTTATTATTATTTTTTATTTCTTTTATTTCATACTCTACTTTGTCCACCGCTTCTCCAGACCTCTCTTTTCGTTCCTTTTGTTTTGAAGTCAGTGTGTATAATTTTTCTTCGTGGTAGCAATGAAACCATCCCTATGAATCACAGACATTGCCGAGGTGGGGTGGCTTGCGTGCCTCATCTATACTAATAGTCGTACCGTAGGTACAACCACAGCGGAGGTGTATTTGTGGGGAGGCCAGACAAACGTGTGTTTCCTGAAGAGGGGCAGCAGCCTTTTCAGTAGCTGCAGGGGTAACAGTCTGGATGATTGACTGATCTGGCCTTGGAATATCAGCTGATGTGGCTTTGCCACACAGTTACTGCGAACAGCTGAAAGCAAGGGAAAACTACAGCCGTTACTTTTCCCGAGAACATGCAGCTTTTCTGTATGAAATATGATTATGACATCCTCTCTGGTAAAATATTCCGGAAGTAAAATAGTCCACCATTCTGATATCCGGGCGGGGACTACTCAGGAGTATGTCATCATCAGGAAAAACAACACTGACGTTCTACGCATCGTAGTGTGGAAGGTTAGATACCTTAATCGGGTAGGGAAGTTAGAAAATTTAAAAAGAGAGAAGGCTAGGTTGAAGTTAGATGTAGTGGAGATTAGCGAAGTTCGGTGGAAAAAGGAACAGGATATCTGGTCAGGTTAGTACAGGATTATAAATATCAGTTGGGGGTATTACAGGAGTAAGTCTGATAATGAACAAAAAAATAAGAATGCGGGTAAGCTACTATGAGCAACACAGTGATCGCATTATCATAGTTAAGATAGACAGGAAGCAAACACCAACCACAGTAGTAAAGATTTCTATGCCAACTGTCTCTGTCAATGACGAGGAGATCGAAGAAATGTATGAGGAGGTAACGGAAAATAATTCAGACAATTAAGGGAGCGGAAAACTTAATTGCGATGGTAGACTGGAATTCGGTAGTAGGAAAACATAGGGAAGGAAAAATAGTAGATGAATATTGTCTGGGCAAAAGGACTGAAAGAGGAATCCACCTGGTACAATTTTGCACACAACATAATTTAATCATAACAAACACTTCGTGTAAGAATCATGAAAGAATGTTGTTTACGTGGAAGAGACCAGGAGACGCCGGAAGGTACGAGACAGATTTTATAATGGTAAGACATAGATTCCGGATCCAAGTTTTAAAGTGTAACACATACACAGGGTCATATAGGTTCTGATCTAACTTATTGGTCATGAACTGTAGGTTGAAACTGAATAAACTGCAGAAAGGTGGGAAAATAAAGAGATGGGTCTCGGATAAATTGAGGGAACCTGAAGTTAGCAGCACTGCCAAAGGTAAAAGAAGTGGAAAGTGACAGATAAAAATCCCAGTATCTGGGGGGGGGGGGGGTGGATCGAACCCACGACCTTTGGACTTGTAGTCTGGCACTCTGCCACAGTGCACCAGTTATCGGAGTGGAATGGCATGAAAGGGATGCAGTGGTTGGGAAGTGAGTAAGACTGGGTTGTAGCCTCTCTCCAATACTATTCAATTTCGACATTGAGCAAGCAATAAAGAAAAGCAAGGAGAAATTTGGAGAAGGAATTAAAGTTCAGGGTGAAGAAATAAAAACATTGTGTTTTGCCGATGCATTGTAATTCTGTCAGAGACAGCAAAAGCCCTGGAAGAGAAGGTGAACGGAATGGACAGTGTATTGAAAGGTGGGTATAAAATGAACATTAACAGGAGCAAAACAAGGGTAATGGAGTGCAGTAATCAGGTTATGCTGCAGGAATTAGATTAGATAACGAAACAATTAAGTTGGTAGATGAGTTTTGTTACTTGGGCAGTAAATTAACACACGATGGTCGAAGTATAGATGATATAAAATGCAGAATGGTAATGGAAAGAAAAGCGTTTATGAAAAGCAGACGTTTGTTAACATGGAATGTTAATTTAAGTGCAAGGAAGTCATTTCTGAAGGCATTAGTGTGGACTGTTGCCTTGTATGGGAGTGAAACAGTGTTGACAGTAAGAGGCTAGAAGCTTTTGACATGTGGTGCTACAGAAGAATGCTAAACAGTAAGTGGGTGGATCGCGTAACTAATAAGGAGGTACTGAACATAATTGGGGAAAAAAGGAATTTCTTGATCAAAAGAAGGGATCGTTTGGTAAGACACATTGTTATACGTGAAAGATTCGTGAATTTAGCGTTACAGGAAAGGGTGTTGGGTAATAATCGCAGGTCGGGGGTTCGAATCCCCCTTCGGGCATGGATATTTGTACCGTCCGTAGTCTTAGCTAGTTCATAAGTAGTTAGTAAGCTTAGGGACTGATGACCCCGTAGTTAAGTCCCATAAGTTCTACAAACATTTGAACTTTGAACTTTGAGATGAAAACGCTTGCTCAGGATAGAGTACGGTGGAGAGATGCATCGAACCTGTCTCCGGACTGAAGACCACAACACAACAACAAGGGAATAAAAAAGTAGGCTGATGTTGAAATCTGTACATAAAGCACCCTATGCCATGGCCCAAACGACAGGCCCTCTTTCTCTGAAGGTGAAATATGCAAACGTCCATCAAGATTGGAGTAAAGCTGTAATTTTTAACGTCAAACGGAAACATGGACACTCTACATTATGTATATAGAGAATGAATTTGTTTGAAAAAATACTATCGTATGCCTATCTCAATGTTTCTTACAATATCGTGGAAAAATATTGAGTAAATCGGTCAAGAACTTTCCGAAATCCTTGGGAAAAACTTTAAACAATAAGAGCCTTACATTTCGCGATGATCATGCTCCTAATTGTTAATGACGTCGTAGCGCCTGAATTGTGTCGTAAGTGGCTCTTACCCCTACAGGAATGATTACCTCACGGTAAGGAATAGTTACACCAAATTTACTAGAAATATGCCCAGTGTTTGAGGAGATTTGCAACATTGTAAGCTGATGGAGCATTGTTTAAGGCGTCATACTTCCTGCGGTACAGTGATATAACTTAATTATGCCTACAGCCCTCTTAAAAGGGCAAGTTATGTGTTGGCAATCTTTTATCGCAATCAGATGAAAGGTACGGCAGCGCATAAAAGAAACAAACAAACCTTCATTCATATATATAAAACTAGCTGTATTTATCCTACACTCTCCTAATCCACATCCCCTTCCTTCCTCTATCTGCATTCCTCTCTTTCTTCCCCATCTCTCTGTTCGTTTCCACCTTTCTCGGCAATGTTTTTTGCAAGGCACCCTCTGACATGTACCATACGAACATGTATGTGTCCTCTGACCTTCATCTTGGTTTAAGTGTCGTGTGTGCCAAAATTCATCAAGATCGGAGCAAACATATGGATTTTATCAAAGTTCGTATGTTAAGTACCTTTCACCGTGCACCAAACGAAATTTTATAAAGACAGTGACATTCCTCTTGTCTTTATGGTGAAGTGCGCAAAATTTCATAAATATCGGAACAAAACTATAGATCTGTGTGCAATAAAAACACAGGGTCACATTGAAAAACGCACTTTGTTGTTCTCAAATTTTCAAGTTTTATTTCGTACAACCTATGTTCTCAGAATAAAAAAAATAAAATAAAAAATAATAAAAAATAAAAAGAATCTACGAAATCGGTCGAGTCGTTCTCAAGTTATGACGCAACCATCGTACTTATGGATCCATTTTTAAGTTGCAAGATACTCTCCCCCATGCACCTTCTAAAGGTCAAGCGTGCAAAGTTTCGTGAAGATCGGAATAAAAATGTACATTTCGTCAGTCTATAGGAAAAGTATCCTTCGCCTTGCACCTTCATTCTGTCATATCGCAAAATACTGTCTTGGATAACATCTTCTACTTTTAAACTATATTCCGGCAAAATTTCAGCTTCATATGTGCAGTAGTTTTAGAGATTTCGTGTTTAGTCTGTGAGTGAGTGAGTGAACTTTAGAATTACGGGTCCTATAAAGCAATTATTTACCAGGTTCGTAGAGTGGAATATTAGGAAACTGCCTGCGAAATATATTGTAAATTGATCTGGTAGTAAATACGTACTAAATTACAACCTCATGCTTATTAGGGCGAATTTTCATGTATTTTAATGTCTTTGACGTGATAGCACCTGAAACGTATGTCGTAATACGATACAATTTTCAAGGCACATCCATTAGTGTATATGTAAAACGTTTGGAAAATACGTTGCGAATAGAGTTAGTAGGAAAGACGTAATAAATCAAAACGTCATGCGTGATGATAAAATTTCGAACGTACGTTCAGTGGTGTGTGTGTATACTGTGTGTAACATTTCTCGCGAATACAATTAATAATTTACGACTAATAAATTGGACCGTCAAGCCAAATGCCGTAACTCTACTGCATGAACACCGAAAAAGTAGTAAGCGACAAACTTTTTTCCTATCGCCATTTCGCTTGGGTAATCAGCGAGAAAAGTTTCTTAAAGGTTTGAAATTTTGTTTTAAGTTCGTTGCAAGTCGATAAGTACTCTCCTTCTGAACTAGTGGACTGATAAAGTCTTACTATCACGTAACGCAATACGGGGAAGTTTTCATTGTTTACGACGTCATATCTCCTGAACTATCGGCTCTATCGCAAAATCCGTTCTTAGCTGACGTCTTCTATCGATGAACTACATTACTCCCAAATTTCAGCTTCAGAGGTGAAGTAGTTTTCGAGATTTATTGAGTGAGTGAGTGTGTGAAATGAGTGTCCTTTTGCTTTTATTTAGATAGAGATTGCTAACCATTTGGAAGTAGGGGAGGAATTTAGTCCGGGCTTTGATATTATAAGGAGGCAAGATTCTCATTTACGTTATTTACGCAATAAATCAAAATAAAAACAAGGGAACAAGCTCAATCTCCTGTCCATCATCACAAATTATACCAACAGGCTGAAATACGAGGTTTGGAACTTAAAAAGTGGCAACTATTTATCTACAACCGATAACACGTTTTCATCTGTTACTGCCCTTCAAAGACGTCGGCAGCGTTGGCAGCGATGTGGACGGTGTAGTATACGTTAGCAGAGCCTGTTCTGTTGATTGTGCGAATGAAGCGGTCTACTGTCAGTCGAATCTCTGGAAAAGTTCTGAATCAAATGCCACGAAGTGGTTCCTTCCTCTTCGAAACCAAACCAATGTTATCAGGACTTACGTCCGGGGAGTATGGTGGATGGTACAGTACTTCCCAGTCCCATCGACCGAACAGAGGAGGCACAGCTTCCGCTGTACGCTCCTACGTATTGCCGTGTAAAATGATGGGTGGGTGACGCGGAATTGTCTGACGTTGATCACTGTCCACTAACCCGGCAACAGTATCCACTTCTTATCCAGAGACGCTAGGACGCCCTGCCCGATGCATGTCTACCACAGTTTCCCAACTGTAATGCCGATTCTCGGGACCCCTCTTGAAGGCCTCTTGAAGGCGGAGGCTGCATATTTCTCCCATAAAGTTAACTATTTTTCCTTCTCATACCAAATAAAATGTGTATACACTATGAATACTAAATTACGGTAAGTTCAGCTAAAGGAATCTATTAGGCAACATTCTCTCAGAAACTGCAGGCGCACAGCGTGGCCCAACATCTGACCTTCGGGCAACACAATCTTAATTCGACGCTGCAAAAACCTTAAAACCTTAAATTAACGGCAGTAGGCGGGAAATTTACAACAATTAACAGCAATTTAACCTAATTCATGGGAAAACACTGCTCCTCGCTGTTAAAATGTTACTGAGCCGAAACAAAGGGCAGTTCTTCTTACACATGGTCACACCGTAGATGTCATAGAAAGAAGCCCTACAAAACAGGCTATAAAATTCAATAATTCCTGGATGCTGTGGCCCTCGCCATTGTCTAAGCGTAATCATAGTGTAAGGAGAAAACAAATAAGACACTACCTTGGTACAACACGTGGCGTGCTGCAACCGTCCAACGTATGATACAAAAGAAAGTGAGCAAAATTCCGAATATAGATTGAATTAGCAAGTGGAAGCATTACATGGAGTACGCTCGTACTTATGGATGTATTGTGGTGGGAAGTACGTATACAAAGCGTTCTTCCAACACCTTAGCCCACATCACAAAAGAGTGGGGATAAATGGTCAAGTGTAGCCTACAAAAGAAATCCATTGTTATTATTGCCATCGCGCATGATATCCATTATGGAATTATATTACGCCGATCACTGAAAGAATCTGCATCTGACTGAGAGCAATCGCTCCAAAATCCATGCCACACTGAATACTAACGTGCACCCATTACCGTTACAGAATTTATCACCTCACTTCCCAGAATTAATCAAAAATAAACAAAGTAATACCTGAACATCCCATTCCGTAGGAAAATGACGCAAATGGACTTTCCCGTATTGTTAAGAATGATTATCCACATAATTATCTTTCTTAACCACCTTTATCGTAATTTCTCACCAGCCCGCTCCAACACCCATGCTTATAATTCCAAAGCCGTATGTCTTGAAAAAATATGGTTAAAAGTTTAATTCCTATATTAATTCAAAGTTCTTAAAAATTTATTAAATAAATAAAAACAATATAATCTTGAAACCAATAAAAAATAAAGACAATGGCAATAAACTTTTTGAAGCCATATATGTAAGTTAACAATAACAGAAGCGAGGTAAATAAAAAGAAAAGAAACATATGTAATAGAAATTCCAATAAATGAAAAAAAAGTCAAGACTTAAAAAAATTGTAGTGTATTCAGCCAAAGAACATAATGGTCTACTCTGTTCAAGCATGGCGGTCCACCAGCACAACCTCTTGCATTCAACCGCTTTTGGAGGAAAACATCCCTACTGGCTGTCGCCTTCCCGGACCAGATGCCACCTTGACAATCTGCACCCACGTCATCCACAGTTTTCATCGCTCTCTGCTTAACTCCAAAAGTAAAGTTCGCACAACACTTGCTAACTAGTAGCCCACATAACTGATTACTGCTACCACCCGACTATTCACTTAATCTGCCAGGAAGTTTCACATCAGCGTACACTGCGCTGCAGAGTGAATATTTCATTATGGCTGTGGGGACATATTATTCACCGCGTCCGCGCGGATATCCATGCTCGCCTCCCGCAATAAGCAAATCCTCAAATTATCTACATACTACTGGTTACTCTGTACTCGCGGCATGTAGCTTACTGACGTAAACTTTAGGAACTGGTGTGCATCCGCAAGGACCGAACGATCATTGGACGTCATTGCCTGATTATAAGCCATATGTTTGTTGTGTCTGTTTCTTCGAAGATGTCAGAGGGCAGACCGACTGCCTATTTAACAGAAGGACGCGGGTTTGAAATCCTGCTGTGTCACAAATTTTCAATTTTTTCCACACAATTATTTCAATTCCCACTGAGAGTTAATGTCGTAACTTCATTATGTGCCTAAGAAACTGGTACAGGATGGTGTATGCAAACACTGATATATGTAAAAACAAAGACGGCGGCAATCCGTATACAAGACAACAGGTGTCTAGCGCAAGCGTTACATTGGTCATTACTGTTACAATAGGAGGTTATCAAGATTTATGTGAGTTTTGACATGGGACACAGCATGCCCGAGGCAGCCATAAGGTAGGGATTTTCCTGTACGACCATTTCACGAGTGTACCGTGAATATTGTGAAGCCGGTTAACCCTCTCATTCCCAGTGTTGTTCCTCCACAACAATGAATTAATAGCTGATTTCTATCGTTTTTTCTGTATCAGTCCTTAACGCTGTTAAGGAACAACATGCTTCTAGTACTACATTTTGACCCTTCGTACGGTGTGTACTCAGTTTTGAGTTATTAATTCACCCGTTTGGAGTCGTTGCTGTCTATACGTGGCTGTGAGTGTGAAAATCATTGTGGTTCATATTATTTTCTTTCAGCAGTGAATTGTCCTATCTTTGCTGCTGTGGCGAAGTTATGCTAGCATTATTGATCTGAAAATGTTAATTATCAACAAAGTAACGTGCTTAGTAACAAAATATCTCGATTCCAACGCCTGTGTTGTGCATGTAATACGTGACATAAAAAAACCAATAGCGCGATCAAAAATTAAACAAAAAAGTATTTTAATGTTTAGTGCACTGTATTAAAACAGAGGGCACTCGTACATTTCATTCCATTCTATAATGGTGATGGCGGCTGGTGCAGCAACCACACTCAATCCCCATCCCCCCTAGACCAAATGCAAATTCTTCCCAAAGGAAGAAAACTCTCACTTCTGGAAGAATTAGAAATCACTAAGTTCGTGAAACGTTCCCCAGAACACAGTCTCAACGAACAGCCTATTATAAAAAATTAACTTTTTACTATGTCACGTTATCCATCTTTTTTCAAAATGACCTCCCTTCTTACAATTCACATCTTTCTTCCGTACCGCCACCACGCCCTTAATAACTTTGTTTTCATTAATTTATTATTGTTTCACTACAACCATGTATGATTTCACAAGATTCAACAGATTCCCGACATATTCTTCCTCCTCGTTTCCTTCACCTTTCATTTCCTGCACATCACACACCTCTCTGATGTTACTAAGCTGTCGTTTGGCAAGCCGCACATTCTCGCAGGCTGTAACTCTGCCCATAACGCTTTGTTCAACGGTCGACGGTCGCATTTATATTCCGTAGTTATTAACAATACTTTCATTTGTAAATGTGCACTTGCCGCGACAGCAACTCCTCTGTTGCTATGGTAAATTGTATGATATAAAAAGCATTCTACTAATTTCAATACTGTTCCCCTTTAGTCCCTAGTTATTATACATCAAATAGCCCTTACGTACTTCGTACGCTTACCTCTTTGCAGGTGCCCAGTGACAGAACACAAATCGTTAAGCTACTTCCACCACAGCTTTAAATAGTACTGTGGCTCCACATCCACCCAAGTAAGTTCTTAGTTTTCAAAATTTACTCACCTCAGCCATATTAGATTCGCTACCCGACAGGTACACGGACTACAATAAAACATCTGTCTATTTCTAGTCTGATGATGCGCTTACAGCACGAAACGCGTTATTGGCTATAATAAAGAATATTGCAACAGTGACTGCGAATTATTTAATGAATGGAACACTGAATTTCATTTTTTCCATAGCTGAATTAATAATGTGGTACTGAAAGGGTTGAATATCAAATCTGCGACATTAGTACCGCCGCAATAGGATCCTGGATGAACAGATCCATGAACGACTGAAGAGAATCCTTCACCGTGACAGCAGAGCTAAAGTACTTCCACTAATTGCTTGTCATCTAGTGTCAGAGTGCGCGCCATTCAACGAAACGTCACAGATGTGGACTTTAGAAGGCCCACTCGTGCACTCTCGCTGACGGTTTTATGCCTCGCTTGGGCACGTCACCATGAATATTCGACTGCTAGTCTGACGAGACTGTTTACCAGTCATATCAAGCAGATGGACGTGTACGTATATGGAGGCAGTATTGCTGGGGTTGTCAGCGAGAAAAAGTTTATTAAAGGTTTGAAATTTGGATTGAAGTTCGTTGCAAGTCGCTAAGTGCTCTCCTTCTGAAATAGTGGACTGATAAAGTCTCACTATCACGTAACGCAATACGGGGAAGTTTTCATTGTTTACGACGTCATATCTCCTGAACTATCGGCTCTATCGCAAAATCCGTTCTTAGCTGACGTCTTCTATCGATGAACTACATTACTCCCAAATTTCAGCTTCAGAGGTGAAGTAGTTTTCGAGATTTATTGAGTGAGTGAGTGTGTGAAATGAGTGTCCTTTTGCTTTTATTTAGATAGAGATTGCTAACCATTTGGAAGTAGGGGAGGAATTTAGTCCGGGCTTTGATATTATAAGGAGGCAAGATTCTCATTTACGTTATTTACGCAATAAATCAAAATAAAAACAAGGGAACAAGCTCAATCTCCTGTCCATCATCACAAATTATACCAACAGGCTGAAATACGAGGTTTGGAACTTAAAAAGTGGCAACTATTTATCTACAACCGATAACACGTTTTCATCTGTTACTGCCCTTCAAAGACGTCGGCAGCGTTGGCAGCGATGTGGACGGTGTAGTATACGTTAGCAGAGCCTGTTCTGTTGATTGTGCGAATGAAGCGGTCTACTGTCAGTCGAATCTCTGGAAAAGTTCTGAATCAAATGCCACGAAGTGGTTCCTTCCTCTTCGAAACCAAACCAATGTTATCAGGACTTACGTCCGGGGAGTATGGTGGATGGTACAGTACTTCCCAGTCCCATCGACCGAACAGAGGAGGCACAGCTTCCGCTGTACGCTCCTACGTATTGCCGTGTAAAATGATGGGTGGGTGACGCGGAATTGTCTGACGTTGATCACTGTCCACTAACCCGGCAACAGTATCCACTTCTTATCCAGAGACGCTAGGACGCCCTGCCCGATGCATGTCTACCACAGTTTCCCAACTGTAATGCCGATTCTCGGGACCCCTCTTGAAGGCCTCTTGAAGGCGGAGGCTGCATATTTCTCCCATAAAGTTAACTATTTTTCCTTCTCATACCAAATAAAATGTGTATACACTATGAATACTAAATTACGGTAAGTTCAGCTAAAGGAATCTATTAGGCAACATTCTCTCAGAAACTGCAGGCGCACAGCGTGGCCCAACATCTGACCTTCGGGCAACACAATCTTAATTCGACGCTGCAAAAACCTTAAAACCTTAAATTAACGGCAGTAGGCGGGAAATTTACAACAATTAACAGCAATTTAACCTAATTCATGGGAAAACACTGCTCCTCGCTGTTAAAATGTTACTGAGCCGAAACAAAGGGCAGTTCTTCTTACACATGGTCACACCGTAGATGTCATAGAAAGAAGCCCTACAAAACAGGCTATAAAATTCAATAATTCCTGGATGCTGTGGCCCTCGCCATTGTCTAAGCGTAATCATAGTGTAAGGAGAAAACAAATAAGACACTACCTTGGTACAACACGTGGCGTGCTGCAACCGTCCAACGTATGATACAAAAGAAAGTGAGCAAAATTCCGAATATAGATTGAATTAGCAAGTGGAAGCATTACATGGAGTACGCTCGTACTTATGGATGTATTGTGGTGGGAAGTACGTATACAAAGCGTTCTTCCAACACCTTAGCCCACATCACAAAAGAGTGGGGATAAATGGTCAAGTGTAGCCTACAAAAGAAATCCATTGTTATTATTGCCATCGCGCATGATATCCATTATGGAATTATATTACGCCGATCACTGAAAGAATCTGCATCTGACTGAGAGCAATCGCTCCAAAATCCATGCCACACTGAATACTAACGTGCACCCATTACCGTTACAGAATTTATCACCTCACTTCCCAGAATTAATCAAAAATAAACAAAGTAATACCTGAACATCCCATTCCGTAGGAAAATGACGCAAATGGACTTTCCCGTATTGTTAAGAATGATTATCCACATAATTATCTTTCTTAACCACCTTTATCGTAATTTCTCACCAGCCCGCTCCAACACCCATGCTTATAATTCCAAAGCCGTATGTCTTGAAAAAATATGGTTAAAAGTTTAATTCCTATATTAATTCAAAGTTCTTAAAAATTTATTAAATAAATAAAAACAATATAATCTTGAAACCAATAAAAAATAAAGACAATGGCAATAAACTTTTTGAAGCCATATATGTAAGTTAACAATAACAGAAGCGAGGTAAATAAAAAGAAAAGAAACATATGTAATAGAAATTCCAATAAATGAAAAAAAAGTCAAGACTTAAAAAAATTGTAGTGTATTCAGCCAAAGAACATAATGGTCTACTCTGTTCAAGCATGGCGGTCCACCAGCACAACCTCTTGCATTCAACCGCTTTTGGAGGAAAACATCCCTACTGGCTGTCGCCTTCCCGGACCAGATGCCACCTTGACAATCTGCACCCACGTCATCCACAGTTTTCATCGCTCTCTGCTTAACTCCAAAAGTAAAGTTCGCACAACACTTGCTAACTAGTAGCCCACATAACTGATTACTGCTACCACCCGACTATTCACTTAATCTGCCAGGAAGTTTCACATCAGCGTACACTGCGCTGCAGAGTGAATATTTCATTATGGCTGTGGGGACATATTATTCACCGCGTCCGCGCGGATATCCATGCTCGCCTCCCGCAATAAGCAAATCCTCAAATTATCTACATACTACTGGTTACTCTGTACTCGCGGCATGTAGCTTACTGACGTAAACTTTAGGAACTGGTGTGCATCCGCAAGGACCGAACGATCATTGGACGTCATTGCCTGATTATAAGCCATATGTTTGTTGTGTCTGTTTCTTCGAAGATGTCAGAGGGCAGACCGACTGCCTATTTAACAGAAGGACGCGGGTTTGAAATCCTGCTGTGTCACAAATTTTCAATTTTTTCCACACAATTATTTCAATTCCCACTGAGAGTTAATGTCGTAACTTCATTATGTGCCTAAGAAACTGGTACAGGATGGTGTATGCAAACACTGATATATGTAAAAACAAAGACGGCGGCAATCCGTATACAAGACAACAGGTGTCTAGCGCAAGCGTTACATTGGTCATTACTGTTACAATAGGAGGTTATCAAGATTTATGTGAGTTTTGACATGGGACACAGCATGCCCGAGGCAGCCATAAGGTAGGGATTTTCCTGTACGACCATTTCACGAGTGTACCGTGAATATTGTGAAGCCGGTTAACCCTCTCATTCCCAGTGTTGTTCCTCCACAACAATGAATTAATAGCTGATTTCTATCGTTTTTTCTGTATCAGTCCTTAACGCTGTTAAGGAACAACATGCTTCTAGTACTACATTTTGACCCTTCGTACGGTGTGTACTCAGTTTTGAGTTATTAATTCACCCGTTTGGAGTCGTTGCTGTCTATACGTGGCTGTGAGTGTGAAAATCATTGTGGTTCATATTATTTTCTTTCAGCAGTGAATTGTCCTATCTTTGCTGCTGTGGCGAAGTTATGCTAGCATTATTGATCTGAAAATGTTAATTATCAACAAAGTAACGTGCTTAGTAACAAAATATCTCGATTCCAACGCCTGTGTTGTGCATGTAATACGTGACATAAAAAAACCAATAGCGCGATCAAAAATTAAACAAAAAAGTATTTTAATGTTTAGTGCACTGTATTAAAACAGAGGGCACTCGTACATTTCATTCCATTCTATAATGGTGATGGCGGCTGGTGCAGCAACCACACTCAATCCCCATCCCCCCTAGACCAAATGCAAATTCTTCCCAAAGGAAGAAAACTCTCACTTCTGGAAGAATTAGAAATCACTAAGTTCGTGAAACGTTCCCCAGAACACAGTCTCAACGAACAGCCTATTATAAAAAATTAACTTTTTACTATGTCACGTTATCCATCTTTTTTCAAAATGACCTCCCTTCTTACAATTCACATCTTTCTTCCGTACCGCCACCACGCCCTTAATAACTTTGTTTTCATTAATTTATTATTGTTTCACTACAACCATGTATGATTTCACAAGATTCAACAGATTCCCGACATATTCTTCCTCCTCGTTTCCTTCACCTTTCATTTCCTGCACATCACACACCTCTCTGATGTTACTAAGCTGTCGTTTGGCAAGCCGCACATTCTCGCAGGCTGTAACTCTGCCCATAACGCTTTGTTCAACGGTCGACGGTCGCATTTATATTCCGTAGTTATTAACAATACTTTCATTTGTAAATGTGCACTTGCCGCGACAGCAACTCCTCTGTTGCTATGGTAAATTGTATGATATAAAAAGCATTCTACTAATTTCAATACTGTTCCCCTTTAGTCCCTAGTTATTATACATCAAATAGCCCTTACGTACTTCGTACGCTTACCTCTTTGCAGGTGCCCAGTGACAGAACACAAATCGTTAAGCTACTTCCACCACAGCTTTAAATAGTACTGTGGCTCCACATCCACCCAAGTAAGTTCTTAGTTTTCAAAATTTACTCACCTCAGCCATATTAGATTCGCTACCCGACAGGTACACGGACTACAATAAAACATCTGTCTATTTCTAGTCTGATGATGCGCTTACAGCACGAAACGCGTTATTGGCTATAATAAAGAATATTGCAACAGTGACTGCGAATTATTTAATGAATGGAACACTGAATTTCATTTTTTCCATAGCTGAATTAATAATGTGGTACTGAAAGGGTTGAATATCAAATCTGCGACATTAGTACCGCCGCAATAGGATCCTGGATGAACAGATCCATGAACGACTGAAGAGAATCCTTCACCGTGACAGCAGAGCTAAAGTACTTCCACTAATTGCTTGTCATCTAGTGTCAGAGTGCGCGCCATTCAACGAAACGTCACAGATGTGGACTTTAGAAGGCCCACTCGTGCACTCTCGCTGACGGTTTTATGCCTCGCTTGGGCACGTCACCATGAATATTCGACTGCTAGTCTGACGAGACTGTTTACCAGTCATATCAAGCAGATGGACGTGTACGTATATGGAGGCAGTATTGCTGGGGTTGTCAGCGAGAAAAAGTTTATTAAAGGTTTGAAATTTGGATTGAAGTTCGTTGCAAGTCGCTAAGTGCTCTCCTTCTGAAATAGTGGACTGATAAAGTCTCACTATCACGTAACGCAATACGGGGAAGTTTTCATTGTTTATGACGTCATACCTCATGAACTGTCTGCTCTATCGCAAAATCCTTTCTTAGCTGCCGTCTTCCATTTATGAACTACATTACTCCCAAATTTCAGCTTCAGAGGTGAAGTAGTTTTCGAGATTTCATGAGTGAGTGAGTGTGTGAATGAGTGTCCTTTCGCCTTTATTTAGTTAGAGATTGCTAACCACTTGGAAGTAGGGGAGCAATTTGGTCCGGGCTTTGAAATTATAAGCAGGCAAGATTCTCAGTCTGCGGACTGAAGACAACAACAACGACAACATCATACGCTGGTCAATCTGTAAGGCTAACCTTTATTTATTATTGGCAAGTTCAGTGGAGGACATTTTACGACCAACCCTACACTCCTTATATCGCTCAATACGACTACCACGCCTTCATATAGATATATGCCATTGTGCTTAATGTGTATTGATTTATTGTGATAAGTATAATGAACCTGTGTGTAACGTGGTGTTGCATTGTGTTACGTTAAAGAGGAAATTGACATGTTACAGTCAATATAAGAGTAACAAAACAAATATCTAGTCTGATAAAGAGATTGCCATGATCAGTTTTACATGCCCTCATATTGAAACACGTCCACTGAATGTGTGGTCGTGTTCCATTTTGATTTATTCATTAACCTAGTGTTTCTGCATCATTTATGATTTCATGCTCCCCATCCCATCTTTAATTATTTATTCATTTATTTTTTAACATTGATTTTGTATTTGTTAAAACGTTGGCTGCTCCATTAAGTAGTGAGCAGTTAGATAAATTTCCGTTGCGCATATACTTGAACCAGACAGTAAGAGTGGTAAACGAAGAAATTGAACTGGGAAGAGGTGTAAGACAAGGATGCTGTTTGTCACCAACTCTGTTCAATATCTATCTTGAAGACATAATCAAGGAAAGCTTTAATGGAAAAAGAGGATTTTGTATTGGGGGACGGCGAGTAGGGTGTATTAGATTTGCAGACGACATGGTTGTGATGGCAGAACGTGCAAAAGAGATGGAACAAATGTTAGATGACCTAAACACAAAATTAGAAGACTAAGGAATGAACATTAACAAGAAGAAAACAAAAAGCATGATAATTGGAGGTAGGAACACAAAATGTCCATTTAAAATAGGGTGAGAAGAAATAGAGCAAGTGCATAGCATCAAATACTTGGGAAGTATGATAATGGATGATATGTACTCCACTGCAGAAATTAAGAAAAGAATTGCCATGGCAAAAGAAGGATTCAAAAGGAAACAGAGATTATTTTGCGGACCTTTAAAGAAAGATCTGAGGAAAAGACTTCTTAAGTGTTATATCTGGAGTGTTGTGCTGTATGATGCGGAGACCTGAACGTTGAGAAAGGAAGATGAAAGAAGATAAGAAGATTGGAGGCAATAGAGATGTGGATATGGAGAAGAATGGAACAAGTGAAATGGGAAAACCGAAAAAGGAATGAGGAAGTATTAAGAAGCGTTGGAGAAGAAAGAAACATGCTGGAAGTCATTAGGAAAAGAAAACGAAACTGGTTTGGACATTGTTTGAGGAGGGACTGTTTACTGAAGGAAGGAATAGAAGGAACGATGAACGGAGAAAGAGGAAGAGGAAAGCCAAGATATCAAATGCAGGACAACATCCAAGGAAATAAATATGAAGAAATTAAAAGATTTGCTTGGGACAGAGAAAAGTGGAAGAGGATCAATCCATGACAAGAAGAGGATCAACCTGCCGCAAGGCAGAATACAATAATTGATGATGATATACTGTGGTCACTCATAAAGTAATCTTCAGAGTAGCAGAGAGCGTTGTAACTTACATTTGCGGATCTCAAATGCCCTAGATCGTGGTTAATAACAGGCTACTTTCAATATCAAGAGAAACTATGTAGAAGTTTAATCAAGGATATTGGTTTGATTTCTAATGAACTTTATGCCACCATCTTTCACCCATTCCAGTTCACGTAGTGGCAGTGAAAATATCATCCAGCTCCAAAATTTTCAGAAACATGCCTCTGACATGTGAGTCCCTCCCTGTATCTACTTTAAAGGACAGTATATCTTTGCGAAACATGACCAAGAATTTGATTAATTTAGATCGGAATGGCAAAAGGGATTTTACGTCACTCCTTTAATGGTTTCCCATTGGGAGGATGAACTGTTGCCTCAGACTCAGGTTCAGAGGCAAACATGAGACTGTACAAAATTACATTTGGCATTAGTAATTGGAAGATGCAGATGTGAACACCTATGGTTTCGTAGTGGCGATGTTCTTGCGCTATGACGCTCTGCAGACTGCGCGTGACCCAACAAGGCTGGCTCTGACCTCGCTGTATGCTGCGATTGACAGACGTGCGTTGGCCGACCGTAGCGTATTCCTAATTGACGTATTCCGTGTGGCTCTCCGTGCAGACGCAGAACCCTTCATGGTAACATAGCCGCTGCGTAACACGCCGTTGGCGTGGTAGAAAGTGTTCGAACAGATAATTATACGAGGATTCCTTTCAATGAATTTTCCAACCTGAGCTGTCTTTTATACCTTTATAGTTAAGTGACACATTACGCCTATGGAGAGCGATCGAAAATTTTATATACACCACAATTACTTCAGCCAAGATCGCTAATTTATTTAATTTGCTGGTTTTTTACCAATTTCAATGACCTATATCATCATTTTCCGAAAACAAATTACAATGTTCTCCTATTTTCAATAAAATAGTTACTTGTGAAAATGTAATATATAAAAAAACGATTAAAATTTGCATCACCAAAGTGGATCAACATCTGCAATGCACACTTAAAAATTGTGTGTGTTCTTGCCACAAATAACAAGGAGACTCCTCTCCCATCCACCTGATCCTCAACATTTTCTCTGTTCATCTTATCCTCCATTCTCACATTGTTTCTTGCCCCTGACATGTAGACCGCCCTGGAGTGCACGTCCATGGTGCAAGCTGATACTATTCCCAAACAACATACCGGTGATATATGACAGTTTATAAGGCAAAGACTGGAAAACAGGTTTTTGCCCACATCTTGAATTGATCAATATTCATGTTTGTGCTATTTTTATTACAGAGATATGAGGAAATCTTTGGTTTTTCTAAATGTAACTCTATGTCAAATTTTATCGTAACACAATCGGCTTCTAAAGATGATTTCAAATATCTGTATATCATAATATTTAGACGAATAGTTTTTGAGACACAGATATGTTCTCGTATCGTATTCGTGCTTCGAAGCGGCATTGTCCAATGTGACTATTCGTGTTGACAGTTAAGGAACTAAAGAGGGAAGGCGTTGTTTTCCTGCTTCTCTATAGCGCCGCAATGTACAATGTCATTGTAGCAGAGGAAAGAATTTTGATAACATGCTTCAGTAATGTTTTGTATCATATGCAGTAAGTAATTTGCATCTTTGTGTGTATTTGCTAACTTAATTACATTTTTATTTCTGTTACTTAAAATGTATTTCATCTTGTAGTATTTTAATAGTATATGTTGTCTCCTATTTTGCTATCTCAGTTGTCAATTAACTGAATAATATTTGCACGACATCGTCAGTTAATTTTTGCCGAAAATATCGCAATATGTATTATTATTGTCGGGTAAATGGGCGTGTTTGTGTAAGGACGGACACGACGTTTACCATGTACTCTACACAACAGGAAAGCTCGCATTGGACAACGCCGCTTCGGAGCATGAATACTATACGGGAAGATATCTGTGTCTCAAACACAGTCGCCTAATTATTATGATATATATATATATATATATATATATATATATATATATATATATATATGTGTGTGTGTCTGTGTGTGTGTGTGTGTGTGTGTGTGTGTGTGTGTGTGTGTGTTACAGCCAAACCCCGAAGAGTGGCCAGATCGCGAATTAGCCGGCCATTTCGCATATTGGCCGAGTAGATTGGCGAAAGTCCGATTACTTGAAAGAACTGACGTATATCCGACTTTGGCCAGCCAGTTCCCGACTTGGCCGTAGGTTCCTGGCCAGAACTCGATTTGACTGCACATATGTCGAGGAATCGGCGTCTAACTAGCACTGGGTGCTGTCATGTAGCAACAGTGTGTGGTAGACAGCGTATGTCTCGCACTCAGTGATGGCTATGTCTTGCACGCGGTGGCTGCTGCTTTTCGCCCTACGCCTTGTATTGGATTAAATGCGAGTACGTTGTGTATTGTGTAATTTTTCTTTCTGGTATTAGTGCATCTTTCCGATGAGGCAAGAAAATGTCGGTTTATTACGTAATCAGCTTCTTCGTATATCTGCTATTATTATTACTATTGCCCCCACTTTGCCCTAAATCAGTAATCGAACATACCGATACTAATTATTTGTTTGTAAAACCAAGGCTGTTCCCATGTAATGGCATTCGATTTCAATTTTTTGTATTATTTTTCCGCAGGCAGACCCACGGCTACGCCACACGTTGATAATATTCTCGATGAAGGTGATATTCATGCAGACGTGGAAACGACATTTGATACGAAAACCAGTTTCCTGGACACTTTGCGCACGTTGCTGCAAGAAAAAGCAAATAATAGCGGAATAATCACCAGAGATAGGCCTAGATACTGTTCTTTTAGAGTGGACGTTAAAGAAGCCAAAGCAAAGCAGATAAAAGATAATGTTGACTATTGGCGGCTAAGAAAGTGTGACGTTTTTTAAGTTGACGGAAAAGAAAAACTTATTTCACCAGTAACACGAGACAACAGCGCTATTTTGCACTATGCCCATACGGAAGAACGGTTCGAATACTGCACGATTCTTTCTTGAAAATAGGACATGGGGATCACTCACAGATGGAAAAGCAACTGCACTTTAAGTACAAAAATGTCACCAGAACTTCTTTGCTTTTTCAAACCTTGTCGGACTAAATTATCTAATCCAAAGGAAGATTTATTATTCAGACCTGTAATATTTAAAGAATTTAATTCAAGATGCCACTTAGATCTGATAGGTATGCAAACTAGCCCTGAGCGGGAGTACAAGTTCATATTCAACTATCAAGATCACGTTACTAAATTTATACTATTGCGACCCCTCAAAAGCCAAAGAACAAAAGCTTACCACTTGCTTGACATATTTACCACTATAGAAGTATGCTACAGTCACGTAATGGTAGAGAGTTTTCGGACTCCATTATAAATGAGCTGAGTAACATGTGGCTTGAACTGAAACGGGTACATGAAAAACCCAGGCATAGCCAAAACCAAGGTTCTAACGAACGGGCCAACCAGGATGTACAGAATATGCAAATAACATGAATGGAAACAAATAACTCAGCGCATTGCGCTCATGGGCTTCGGTTCATCCAATTCATTATTTTCATCGTGGAATTCAACAGTCCCCACACGAGGAAATGTTTGTCTGTAAAGAAAAAGTGGGACTAAGCACTTAACATCTGATAAATAAGTTCTTGATAACATAGTGACAGAGGAAGACCCTAAGAAAGTAGAAAGAGAAATGGATGGCGCTATAAAAGTAGGGACTACTCCTAACAGTGAAATTGACGCCTTGGAGATCGGATCATAAGTCAAGACTGCTTACCTGACAATAACAAGCCGAAAATATAGTGTGTGGTTTGCAACTAAGAGTGTAGTGCAGCTCATTGTATATTCTGCGGCAAACATGTGCATGCCATATATCAAAGAGGTACTGAAACAGAGGAAGGATATGGAGGAAAAGTTATTGGCAAACTTCGTTATAATAAAAAAGAAATTAGGAAGCAGAGGGTTGGAGCTCGCGACAATTTGCAAGCACAAGGTGATAAGGCGCTTAAATATTCAGATGCAAATTCCCCATCTGCAAAAGTTCGAGGCAATGTTCGCATTCGTATACCACATGTTGACATAGGTCGCGGAGATCCAAGAAGCGTTCATGCCGTTTTGATGAATGTCGAAGGCACTTTCTACAAGCTGGGAACAGGGCATGATGTTCTGAAAACAACTATATTACAGAAACTAGTTCTCTTTTGTGCCCGAGAAAATGCTCAAGCTGGAATCCGTGGCCAAAGAAGAGAAATCATTTCGAACCGTATCGTTGTTACAGTCACTGATCAGGGGCCAAGGATACAATCGATGAAACTGCTCTTCTAAATGCATAAATCTCTGCAAATGCAGAAATAAAAAATATTGTGTTATTCCAAACGTCCTATAAATTAACTGGTAATAAGTGTATACTGGTCGTATTAGACCTGTTCATAAAGTAAACGGATTGTATAATTGCCGGCCGCGGTGGCCGAGGGACTGAGGCGCTCCAGTCACGTTCTGCACGGCCACTACGGTCGGGGGTTCGAATCCCCCGTCGGGCATGGATATTTGTGCCGTCCTTAGTATAAGGTAGTTGATAAGTAGTTTGTGAGTTTAGGGACTGATGACCCCTTAGTTAAGTCCCATAAGCTTAACAAACATTTGAACATTTTTTTTGATTGTATAATTTTTATAACTGATAAATAATTTGCATTTTTATCCCATATTTATATGTATTAGGATTCTGCCCGCTCTGACTACGCCACTTCGCGAACTGGCCAGCCAAATCACGAAATAATGAAAAGATCGGACATTGGCCGGCCAGTTGAAAGCGATATTGACCACTTCGCGTCTTGGCCGGCCGGTTACCGCTCTGGCCGATTTCGGGCTTTGGCTGTAATATATATATATATTGAAATGTCCTGGTGCTGACAGACTCATTACTTTCCTTCGTATTCCATCTTTCCTTCAGATAATACCTTGTCAGACAAATACCCCAAGCGTTGGAGCTACCTCAGCCGTTACTGTGTGGGCTACTCCACGTTTCTCTCCAACAAATCACATCCTACTACACTAGAATGTTAGCGTCCACTTTGCATCTCTTCTTGCACATAGATGAGATTCCTGGCACCAAACTACCATTGCATCGACAGTTGTCCCCACTCGTTGAGAAGGTGGATAATAACTAATACCATCATAATTTGAGAGGGGTGGGAGGGGAAAGAGGGGAGGGGTACTTTCTGACCGACATCTGCATGTATTCCAATCTCGTCAGCTACTTCGCATTACAAAAGAAGAATAAGTAGTTTTTAATTAGAATTTGTACAGAATTCCATATTCATTTTTAATTTTTAACTAAATAATTTAAAAATTTATGTCTAAATAGTAATGATAATATTTAAAAATTCTCTTGTGGCGTTTCCAGTACCACTCTGATTGTGATGCAACTTGTTGGAATTGAAAATAATGTGATATATTTTCAGGTTCTGTATCCTACATTCATCCGTATTTCATCTCAGGTGTGAACGAGAAGTCTTTCGAATCCTTCTCCCATGAAATAATTACAAGTACACGAGTATCAGCCATTTAGCTTCTTAGACAATAATACACAACTCTACATACTGCAAGTCATACTCTACCACATTAGTAATACTTAGTATTATTTTCAGATTAAATTTATGTTCTTTGGGTACAAACAAATAATGATGAACTCAATTATTGAAAATAATAGAGAAATTTTATGTTTCTTTTTAATTTCTTTCGAAACAACATTAGCAAGTGCATACCAAAAGTTTTTACGTCGGAAGAAGGTGGGTTTCTCTGTAAAGTAAATGAGTAATTAAATAAATATATATATCTTTATTGATTGTATTTCTGAAAGAAATAAACGATATTGTTGTGTTCTTCTTTGATAATTATTTCTGCCAACGACTGAGCCTCGTTAAATACTAACATTCTTCAGCGAAGTTAAGCACGGTCGGCCTTAGTTACCATTTAGGTGGGTCACCGTCTGGGTCTGACGATTGTTTGAAAGCGGGAACCACTGAGTCATAGAGAGGCCAATTGAGCAGCTACTTGATTGAGAAGTTTTGACTTCGGTCAATACAACCGACACAACGGTTGAGAGGGTGTTGATCACGTCTCTTATATATTGTATCTTGTGATGAATTCGGGTGGACGATGAATGGTTGCCTTTCATTACCTGATGAGGTTTTCGAGGACTGTTAGAAGGAGTTTAGTATTAGTTTCTTTTCGTAATTATTTCTATAGTGTCAGTCACTTCCTTTGGTAACTGGTCTTATTGGGATTAAGTTGGTATTGCATATGTGTATGGCCGGCCCAACAGCAGCTTTCCACATCCATTTCCGAGCGGTGATCCAGTGCCGTTGTTGATAGTTCGGGACAATTCCACGGATTCTTGTTTGCGGTATCGCAGATCCCTGTATGAAGTACAGGAGCGTATCTGCAGCTATTTGTAACACCTACAATGTTTAGTGAAGCACACCGAGCTAGTTAGTGGTTGTGAATTGCAATACAGCGCTTGATACATGAGAGATATTTGCTATCGGAATATCCTCCGAAAGCCAACCAAACATTTCTACACATACTTACTTCGTAATCCACGACATGGTGTGTGATTTATGGTGTTAAACAGAAGTTTTATTTGTTAATGCCGCAGCAGAGTGGCCGAGCGCATTGAGTTGTTACGCTCCGATGCGCGGGGCCGTTCCCTTTTGGGGGTTCGAATCCTCCCTCCGGCATGGATGTTTGTGTTATCTTTAGTATAAGTTTATAAGTAGTTTATACGTTTAGAGACCGATGACCCCATCATTATTTCCCATAAGCTTAAACATTTGGACATTTTTTGTTCCTTAATGAATGTTCATTTATGATGCTTTTGTGTTTTTTAACTGCCTTGCCTCTGTAGTAATCTCTTTTAAACTTTATTGATTCAGATAGTATATTTCTTGAGAGACAGTATTATCATTGACTTTGGATTGTTATGAGGACACTTCATATTACAGACTAGAGCAATAAATTAGTCACCCGTGTGTTTTCTGTACTGTACAGTGCCACAGTAGGTTTTCTGCGGGGTGCTACTGTGCATTTGGAAGCAAAAATACATAGCAGGTATTCATGTGTCTGTCTTAAACACCAGGACGCTTATAAAAATTGGCGATCCTTCAAGTATCTGAAAAGTGTGCTGTCCGTGCACTGCGCCAATTAAGTGAGACAATTCGGCAGCGTGGCTCCAGGACGTTATACCACTAACAGCCACGTTTTAGCTCAACGTGGTAGACTCCAGCTGCGAAGCTTGCGTGCATCGCCCCATATTATCCAACGAGGCCAGATTCTATGAATCCACTGGGTACTGCTTCTCCCTAGCCTGCTATTTCTATGAAACAATTAAGGCGGTGCTTCTCGTGATCCGCGCTCCTCGCCGCTAACAACACCTGTAACTGCACAGCAGAACATCAGTTAAACAACCTCTAATTAGGCCACGCTATTCTATACAGCCGAGAACCGCGACACGTTCTTTACTAGATGTCTAATTGGAAGCAGGTGATTACACAAACAGGCGACCGTTTTTCCAGACTACTGCCCAATTAACGTATCTGAAGTGAAACGAGGTCAGTTAGAATGGCCAGCTTCCTATTCTACCTTACATTTCTATCATTTTATTTTAGAATACGAGGAGAATATACGTTAGGCTGCATTGTACTATTGTACGCACTTCAATTCGAGCACTGTTTTTCTCATTGTTATTCTAGCTTATTACTTGCTTTGCATCTTGTCTACAGCTTAGTTTCTCTATGGTTTTTGTTGATCGAACACTGTAAACTATACCCCTTTCTTCAATAGTAACAATTTAAATGAATATGATTTAGCTTTTCTTTAGTCTTGCTAACATTAGCAACTACAAAATCAGAAATGTCTCTTTAGTTTCTGTATATTTTCAATGCCAATCACACCACAGTTGATCCTTAGTATCTTTTCTATTCCTCTGTATATTAATAACTGACTTGGAGACTTGATAGATTGGCGGTATGTAAGATTTCAACATACCTGCTCTAATAACCACTGGGATTATTATACTGACTGGAGAAACATAGTTGAATACTTATTAGGCTCCCCGTATATTACAAAAATAAATAAATAAAAACAAAAAATAAAATAAATTTAAATGTTTCTAAACCTATCGGACCAAACTGCGTGGTCATCAGTCCGTAGCTTGCAAACTACTTAAACTAAGGTAAATTAACCTAAGGACAACAAACACACCCACGCCCCAGGGAGGACTCGAACCTACGACGGCGAGCAACCGCGCACTCCGCAGCGAGGCGCCTTAGACCGCTCGGTTACTCCACCGCGTCTGTATATTATACAGTGATGGTTAAATTGCACATTGTTGGTTAACGTTTCTGAACCCTAGAATATATCGTCCATAGCGATGCTCTCCATGGCACGTCAATGGTGCAAAAGCGTGTGCTCTGCGACTTAGTGCCCATACCTGTAATCAAAAGGACATAGGTCAGAAGCCCATTGTTGAATTACCTACAATTTTTCCCAAAACGACCACTGATGGGCCACACGATGAGAATTTCTTCGCACCTCTATTACCCACATTGTATCCCTTGACTAGAGATCTATTTGTTGGGAGCCAGAACCGGGTCGCTCTGTACTCTAATTTTTGTGTCCCAGCCTCGTCGCCGCTTTTGTGTCTCGTTTCCGTCGTTAGTGTCGGTGGCCGAGGGGAATGAGACCGACACAGGAATAAAGATAGCACGCTGGTGCAGGTACGGAGGGGAGCAGCCAGAAACTAGAAACACTAGAGTAAATTAGAACGAGATAGTTTGAACAGAATTTATACAACACTTAACTTTTACAGAGATCAGTACTGCAGAATGCTGATACATAGTTGTTAGAAGCCTGCCTAGTGCCTTTACGATAGCAAAGTCTTCACTGGTGCCTATCAGATTCCGAAGGTCTTAACTGGTTCCTATCTCAGTCCCAAGTGAACGATGTCGTTCTGTTGTGGCCACGAGCGGAGTTGTAACAGAGAGCGCTCGTGGCTGACGTCGTAAGAACGCCGCGCCGTGCGTGCATGGCGGCGCGCGGCGAAAGTAGGTGGCGCGCACTTTGGGCTTGTGCGACACCACACCCCTCCCCCCCAAACCGCCGCGCCGTCGTGGCGTAGGGCTGAGGGCCACGGCGACGGCACTGGGAGGAGGGCCTGGGCGGGGGCGTTACTGGTGGGACGGGCGTCGTAGCTGAGGCTGGGATCGAGACGCCGTCCGCGCCCCGGCATCCGCCTTGCGATCCTCCAGGAAACCCGCCGAAACCTGGGGAAGGGCGCACACCCCCGCCCAGAGGGAGCAGGTCATCTTCTTCTGAGGTGCGTGGCCCAGGCGGCGGGGGCACGCCGGTTCCGGAGTCCTTCGCGGTGACGCTGTCATCTGCGGCGGCGACAGCGGCGGCGACGACTGCGTCGGAGGTGCGTCGACATCCATCAGGATCTCGTAGCCCGGGGACGCTGGACCCGTCGGCGATCGATGTGGCTGTGCTCCCTGGCGGTGAACTGGGTCTGGAATCAAGAAACCCGAGACAGGATCGCGCGGCCTGTGCAGGCGAAATTGGTTTGCGTGGCGCCGCAGCTCCGACCCTGTGGAAGAACGTACGACATACATATTGCGACCGAGCACGCGCTGAATGATGCCTGGCAAGCATGTCTCCTTGTTGCCGGCAAACACCCTGTACAGCACCGGCGTGGCAACCTGAAAACGCGTAGCGCCATACGAACCGACTCGGTGCGTGGGAGGCTGCAGCAGGTGAAGGAGAGTGCGGTGACTGCGGCCGTGTAGCAGCTCGGCAGGAGACGGGCCGTCACGTGGCATGCACCGATACGTAGAAGGAAAATTTGAAGAGCTTGCTGCCTGGAGTGCTGACCTTTCATCTTTTCCATGTGAGACTTGAATGTTCGAACGAAACGTTCTGCTTCACCATTGGACTGAGGGTGAAAAGGTGCGGTGGTGATATGCTGAATGCCATTCACACGAGAAAACTGCTGAAATCAAACTGAGGTCCATTGTCACTGACGATTGTTTCAGGCAAACCTTCGATGCAAAACACTGACGTTAAGGCACTGATTGTACTAGACGCCGTCGTTGAGTTCATGGCAATCACAAAAGGAAACTTGCTGAAAGCGTCTACAACGATTAACCAGCGCGTATTCCAGAAAGGTCCGGCAAAGTCAATGTGTTAACGTTGCCATGGGCCCTTGGGGCGTGGCCAGTCTGAGAAACGTTGCGGAGGAGCCGCCTGATGCTCCGCACAAACAGTACACTGTGACGTCATGCTCTCTATCTGAGCGTCCATAACAACCCAGGTACAATGACGTCTTGCCAGTTGCTTTGTCCTAACAATACCCCAATGTCCTTGATGCAGGAGGCGTAACACTTCTCGTTGCAGGGAACGAGGAACAATCACTCTTGTTTGGTCGTTGTCCGTATGTAACAACAGAACACCCTGATAATGCAGGACGTTGTGCAAAATAACGTCGAACCAGAGGCCGCTCAATGTCTTTGGCTCTGGCAGGCCAACCAAAGCGAACAAAACGTGCTACCACACTTAGGTCTGCATCCGCAGCTGTTTCCTGTGCAACCCGACGAGAGTTCAAAGGGAAATCGTCGACAGCGGAAGCAACTCTGGAGTCTATTTGATAACATGCCATTTCTGAAGAATCAAACGACATACCCTGGCCAACCGGAAGTCGAGAAAGTGTGTCCGCGTTGGCGTGTTTAGTGGTAGGTCGGTACAAAATCTCATACTGATAATTTGACAGTATTAAGGACCATCTCTGAAGCTTTTGTGCCGTTCGTGGCGGAATTGGCTTTGTGGGTGAGAACAACGACGTGAGAGCCTTGTGGTCAGTCAACAAATAGAATTTTCTGCCATAGAGATAATGATGAAACTTTGTGACGCCGTAAATTATTGCTAAGGCCTCCTTTTCTATCTGACTGTAATTCTGTTGCGTTGGCGTCAGTAGCTTGGATGCAAAGGCAATAGGACGATCGTGAGAACCAATACGATGTGACAAAACTGTACCCAGACCGTACGACGAGGCATCAACTGCTATCACTACAGGCTTCTGTGGGTCAAAGGGAATCAAACATACATCACTGAGTAGTGCAGACTTTAATTTGTCAAAGGCTACTTGGCAATCTTTAGACCATACAAAAGGAACATTCTTCCTACGTAAGTGATGCAGTGAAGCTGCAATCTGAGAGGCATTGGGAATAAACCTGAAATAATAGTTAAGTTTTCCCATTACTGCTTGCAATTCGTGCACATTCTTAGGAGGAGGCAAGTCTTTGATTGCTCTAAGATGTGACTGTAAGGGATGAATTCCTTGGGAATTAATCACATGGCCTACGCACTCTATTTCAGTTTGAAAAAACGAATACTTTGCTTTATTACAACGTAGACCTGCTGCAGTCAAAACTTTGAAAAGGCACTCCAGGTTTGCGAAATGTTCTTCAACTGTACGTCCGGATACCATAATATCATCTAAATAGTTCGAGCAACACGGTACAGAAACTGTCAGCTGTTCCAAAAAGCGCTGAAAAATAGCGGGGGCGGAAGACCTGCCAAAGGGTAGGCGTTGAAGTTGAAAAAGGCCCATGTGAGTATTAATGACGAAAAACTTTTTTGACTCGTCATCGAGCGGAATCTGTAAGTATGCCTCTGCTAAATCAATCTTAGAAAAGAAGCGAGACTGTCCTAATTTGTCCATCAGTTCCTCAGGTCTGGGCAGGGGATAAGTGTCTACAATTGTTTGACTGTTCACTGTTGATTTGAAGTCCGCACAGAGACGAAGTTTTCCTGACGGCTTGGGTATAATTACTATAGGCGAGGCCCACTGACTCGCAGTAACAGGAGAAATCACACCACTATCCTGCCAACGGTTAAGTTCGTCTGCAACTTTATCATGAATTGCGATAGGCACCGGTCTAGCTTTACGACATTTTGGTACTGCAGATTCTTTTAAAGTTACATGTGCCACTAAGTCTTTTGCACAACCTAGTTCCGGCGAAAACAAGTCACTATATTTTTCACACAATGCATTTATTTTGTCCTGAGGCACTACTGACGAAATTTGCAGTACATCTCTTTGAATTGATAAACCAAACAAGTCAAATGCATCTAGTCCAAAAATGTTCTGTGTAGATTTGGCCTGAAGAACTACAAAAGCAACTGTTTTTGTTACACCTTGGAAGAGGTGGGCAGGCTACACGTTCCTAGCACGGGAATATTTTGACCTGTGTACGCTGTTAGCACTTGTTGACACGGCGACAATTTTGGCGAACCCAGAAGTTCATACGTCTCTTTATTCATTAATGTAACAGCGGAACCAGTGTCGAGCTGAAATTGCACAGACTTATCTTCTATGAAGAGAGTCACAAACAGTTTGTGCTTCTGGCGCACGACAGGTGCGCGAATGTGGGCAACGTCTGATAGAACTTGTTTACTACACTTGCGCATGCGCGGACTGCGTACGGTAGGAAGCGGCGCAGACTCGGCACCTAGATTAATATCACTGTCACTAGATGGCACTACCGCCGGATCGGCGTCCGCGCAATGCGAGGCTGCTGCACGAAAATTACTTTGAGTAGCTACACCAATTCTACTGTCACTAGCTACACAGTACTGGGCACTATTACAAGGAGAAGTTGTAGAAGGCACTAGGTTCACTACAGGATTGCACTGTACATAGTCATTTTGCTTGTCCCGAACCCTTTTCCGTTGCACTGTTTTACGCGCTCGACGGCGCTTGCTGTGTGGCTCACTATATAGTTTTGCAGTGGATGCAGAAGAACTTTCTTGCAATTGAGAATCAAGTAAAGCACTGTTAAATTCCACAGAGTCTGTGACATTGACAGCATGAACTGTTCGTGCACTCGGCAAAGCACTGTTTCTAATGGCACCGTTCTTGCAATTTTTATTTTGCATACACACTGTTTGTACGTGTCCTGATTTGCCACATTGATAACAGGTCGCGTTGCGATTAGGGCATTGTGCACGCTTATGGCGAGATACACACTGAGGGCAAGACTTACGAACATTTTTCTGAAATGAACGTTGGCGCCCGTTATTCAAATTACTGTTTCTAACACGATGGAGCGACCTTTGTGTCGCACTTTTACACTGGCTACTGTTCACTGTCTGTTCAGAACGGCCGCTAGAAAAATAAGATTCACTAGTGTTACACTGAGAACTACGGCTAGGAAAGTCCGTTGCGGCGCACTGCATTAACACTGTGGCTTTGCATTTCTACATCTGCTAAGTCAAAAGTATCATGCGCTTCTATAAGCTGCAGTACACTGTCTAATGAGGGGTCAGACTGTTTTAGAATTGCTGCTCTAATTCTGGGGTCCTGAATGTTCTGTGTGATAGCGTCTCTCAACATCACGTCACTATAAGAAAGTCCACAAGCGCAAGTAAATTTACATTGGCGGGTTAAGCCCTTCAATTCCGTAATCCATTGCGTGTGGGTCTGTTCCAGTGATTTTTTCAGTCTGAAAAAGCGGTACCGCGCAGCGGCTACGAGAACTTTTCTCTCGTAATGAGCATTCAGTGCATCTACAATTTGTTCAAAGTCTACATCACGAGGAGATGCCTTACGGAATAGTTTCTGCAGTAATACGAAGGTCTGGGGGCCCACAATAGATAAGAAAAGGTTCTTCACTCTCTGACCTGTAATTTGATGAGCCGAGACGATTTCTTGAAACTGTGCGAAATAGTCGCTCCATTCTTCCTCACGTTCGTTGTACTGGCGAAACGTAGGAAGCGTTGCGGCGGCAGATGTGGGCTGCTGAAGCGGCGGCTGTTGTTGTTGGTTAGCTGCTTGCGCTGTGAGCTGGGCCACTGCTTGCAGGAGTTGTGTGATTTGCGCCGTCTGTAACTGAATAATTTCCATTAAGTTTGGGTTCGGGGTAGTGGCCATGCTGACCGATTAGGCGCCGCGTATACAAGTAACTTATAACAAAACACATATGCAATATAAAAGAGGACGCTCTGCAACAAAAAAGTCCACAAAACACATAACAGGATAAGTTCCCCCAAAAATCTTATAATAAGGGTGGGTGGGCGGGAGCAATTTCTGCGTGCTCCGACTGCTGCTGTCTGGCTGCTGGTCCAAGGTTCGTTTATCACTCCTCGTCGCCACTTTTGTGTCCCAGCCTCGTCGCCGCTTTTGTGTCTCGTTTCCGTCGTAGGTGTCGGTGGCCTAGGGGAATGAGCCCGACACAGGAATAAGGATAGCACGCTGGGGCAGGTACGGAGGGGAGCAGCCAGAAACTAGAAACACTAGAGTAAATTAGAACGAGATATATATTGAACAGAATTTATACAATACTTAACTTTTACAGAGATCAGTACTGCAGAATGCTGATACATAGTTGTTAGAAGCCTGCCTAGTGCCTGTACGATAGCAAAGTCTTCATTGGCGCCTATCAGATTCCGAAGGTCTTAACTGGTTCCTATCTCAGTCCCAAGTGAACGATGTCGTTCTGTTGTGGCCACGAGCGGAGTTGTAACAGAGGGCGCTCGTGGCTGACGTCGTAAGAACGCCGCGCCGTGCGTGCATGGCGGCGCGCGGCGAAAGTAGGTGGCGCGCACTTTGGGCTTGTGCGACACCACATCTATGACACACTCATCCAATAGGTGATTGTAGAAAATGTTTCATACACAACTATCGGCATTTAAAAGTTTTAGTGGGTGGCAAAAGGGCGACAATAAAATCATCAATGCCCAAAAATGGGCATTGATATCCTCACATTTCGCGTTCGAAGACGTTATTTCGTATCGTCTTCTGCATTAAGAAAACGTTACCGATGTCTCTCCACACAGCTGACAACTCCTTCCTCCCCTCCCCAAAATAATTAACAATTCCTACGTGTGGCATGCTCTGCAGGCTCATTGAACTCGATCTGATCCCTGTTTTTATAGTGGGTGAAAGAACTGGAGACCATTCAAAAGCATTAAACGAAATTTGAATGCACCACAAATTAATAAAGAGTGTATACTACATAGCACTTAGTCACTATATAAAGATACAAAAGTTAAAAGTACGACATATTACAAAAGCTTGTAAGCTGCCAAGATTTTAACTTGTGTATTTTTATATAGGGACAAAGTGCTTTGTTGCACTTATTATTTTATATCCATTTTAATAAGATGACCTGCTTGTAAAATGTGCATATGACCAGATGATGATGACACAGTTCACTGAAACCGGTCGTCGTTGAATAAATTATTAATGTGTGATCGTGGCATTTCCTTTTGAAGACTATTTGATATTTACTTCTGAGCTGCGGCGTGGGCTACTTGCGAAACTCCAATCGCCAACATTCTCCTCCGAATGCGAAAATATATTGTTGACTCCCACTTACATAGGTAGAAATGATCATCAGAATAAAATACGAGAAATTAGAGCTCGAACAGATTCAGGTGTTCTTTCTTCCCGTGCGCCTTTCCAGAATGGAATGGGAGATAAATAGTATAATGGTGGTTCGATGAACCCTCTGCCACGCACTTAAATGTGATTTGCAGAGTGTCCCATGTAGATGTAGCTGTAGCTCTAGCTCGACACCTTGCCGTCTGAAATGTCGGTGAATTCTAGTTTGAAGTTGCGGGGTGCAACACTTCCTCAGTGTTATAGTTGTTACAGTGTACTGTGTTAGGCATCTTTGGTGCAAAATTAGACCAGTGTATTGCGAATCATTTTAGATTGAATTCTCGGTTGTCCTATTTGTTTTCTTTCCAAAATCTGTTAGACTAATGCCAAAGCCCATTTCTCTTACGATTCGACTGACGGATATTTTTCTATTATGTCAACAAACATGTCATATTTCTCTACTCGGCCCTTATGAAACTATTCTGTATCCTCTCTCCACATTGATTTTATCAGTGAAAATGGAAATTTAAATCTCATTCCGACGACCTTGCATTTGATTTCTCAGAAGGAAGTCCCACTACTTCGATGTACCACGAAGATGACGTGCTACAGACGCGAAATTTAACCGATAGGATGAAGATGCTGTGATATGAAAATGATTAGCTTTTCAGAGCATTCACACAAGGTTGGCGCAGGTGGCGACACCTACAACATGCTGACATGAGGACAGTTTCCAAGCGATTTCTCCTACACAAACAGCAGTTGACCGGCGTTTCCTAGTGAAACGTTGTTGTGATGCCTCGTGTAAGGAGATGAAATGCAGACTATCACGTTCCCGACTTTGATAAAGGTCGGATTGTAGCCTATCGCGATTGTGGTTTATCGTATCGCGACATTGCTGCTGGCGTTGGTCGCGAACCAATGACTGTTAGCAGAATATGGCAACGGTGGGTTCAGGAGGGCAATAGGAAACACCGTGCTGGATCCCATCGGCCTCGTATCTCTAGCAGTCGAGATGACAGACAACTTATCCGCCTAGCTGTAACGGATCGTGCAGCCACGTCTCAATCCCTGAGTCAACAGATGGGGAAATTTGCAAGACAAGAAACATCTACACGAACAGTTCGACGACGTTTTCAGCAGCATGGACTGTCAGCTCGGAGACCATGGCTGCTGTTGCCGTGGACGTTGCATCAGACGGGAGCGCCTCCGATGGTGTACGCAACGACGAACCTGGGTACACGAATAGCAAAGCGTCAATTTTTTCGGATGAATCCAGGTTGTTAATATTCTTGTCGGGTTTGCTGCCGGATCAAAACGTCATCTTGACACAAGAATATTATGAAGCATTACGCCGGGAAAGCCTACGCAGTCACAATCCAGGTTGTGTTTACAGCATCATGATGGTGGCGTCCGTGTTTGCCGACATCGCGGTGAACGCACATTGGAAGCGTGTATTTGTCATACTGGAGTATCATGCGGCGTGATGGTATGTGTTGCCATTGGGCACGTTCGCATCGACGGCACATTGAACAGTGGCTGTTACATTTCAGTTGGGTTACGACCCGTGGTTCTACCGTTCGGAAACTGAATTGATCCAATTTTATCGGTTGTCGGAACCACGTGGGTCCGAGTTCCGACTTCCGGGATTTGCAGCTAGTCGCCTGAGTTTACGCGACTTCTCATATAAAACCAGTACCTAGATCGATTGCTGACAGACTTCAAATTAAGAATCCACCGTGATTTTGTATAATGAATCCGACTTTTAACGCAGTGGAGTGCGTTCATGTAACGTAGCCGTGTCGTCGTTAACGTCTTTGCTCGCGTTTTCTGTTCAGATGTAATTTAACTTGCTATACACATGCATCATCTCCAAACAGGCACGACAGACCATAGCCAGCTTCAAAGTGTTTGTATATTGTATTTCGTGCTACCTCCGTCTTGCTGAATTTCGCCTACGATAGCGGCGCCTGCTTCCGCCTCGTCTCAGCACGCTGTTTTTGGTGAGTTTCGCGTGTGTGTGAGAGAATGAGTGTTGTGAATCCTTCCCCCCAGTAGCGTTAAATCATGTATAATATAGGCTGGACACCGTCTGCATTAATCCATGTAAGAGATGCATTTTATTGTATTAACAAAATTGGTTCCCCATTTTGCTTGTTTCCTATCTGAATAAACAAGTTTAAGTTCAGTATAATCCGTAAGTTGCATATAAATTGTAGTTTTAGAGCGCCTTCCCTCTTTTATTTAATATTGTTCTTCACAAGTTCTGCGAACTAGTTCAGATGAAATTTTTTCCCATATCTAAATTCCGTTGCTCCATAAATGTTTTCTTAGCCACCTTTCTAAGATCACTTCAACTGTGGTGGCTTCCTTATTAATGTCTGAGTAATAACCTGTGAACTGCTATTGACCACTGTAGTATTATCTTCATGTTACTAAAGTAATTTGAAATGAGTCAGTTCTCAGTTTGGGCCAGGGAACAAGGCTTTGTAGCAGGGAGTAAGCAGTAGTTTACACGGACCTCATTTACTAAATTTAGTGCTAAAACAAAGCTCTTCTTACGTACAGTAGTCGACTTTTAACTGTCGCTTACAAAAGGTAGCCCATGTATTAATCAGGGTACAAGCTACCTCTGTGCCAAATTTAATTCATATCTTTGTAGCTATTGCAGCGTAAAGGCATGAGAAACGAATGAACGAACTGTAACGCACCATCCGCCATACACTAAACGGGGTTAATTTTAGTATGCCTATAACCTTCGCGTGAGTGCAAGCAACGAATTGACAGAGTTTTATCGCAATAGGATGTACGGTATGGCCGTGTATAAAATACAACAAAATGACAAACAAATAAGCAAATTATATATTTTAGATTGATGTATTTAGTTTCAAATTCGTATTAAAACCATACGTTGGTAACAACAAATTCCTTCTGTTGGTGGTTTTCACCCCAATTATTCGGTAGGCTTGGTATGCATCAAAGCTGAGAGTCAAGTCATTTAAAAATCTGAATGAAGTATGTTTTACACTAATTCACATGGTGTGAACAGTATTTGTGTTTTAAATGTTTCTTTGGTGATTATCATCCAGAAATATGTAACTTCCAAAGAGCTGCTAGAATTTACAGAAATTTTATTTCATTCGAAAGTTCGCCAAAAACTTAAAATTAACTGTTTAGTCACGTTAATCAATTGAAATGTTTGTAGGTAAGCCGAATCTATTAATACTGCACTGATAAACTTAATTGTTCAATCATATTTGAAAACAACTGTAGAAGCTGAGTAAGTCCATATGTAAAGTATCGTCCGTCACGCAACATCCAAAATTTCATGTGACACTGAGCTTCCTCTTGTTTTGTAGGTCAAGTGTCCAAAATCTCACAAGTATTTTAGGATAAATAAAGTGTCCTTATTCGCATGTCGCATAATGCCACATGTTTTCAACCATATAGTTGTTTATGACGTCCTATCTCTTGAACTATATGTCGTAAGCAGTTCTTACCCCTACGTCAGTTGTTAACTCATAGCTGGAAAATGTGAACAAAATTTGGTTGAAATCGGTACAGTGGTTTAGAAGCAGACGTCGCACGATGCAGCACTTCCGTGCATGTCTTCGTTTATTACGTCATATCTCCTGAACTGTTTGTCATACAATCATCTAACGGTGTTTATGACCATCGCGAAAATGTAAGCAATATGTTGACAAAGTTTCATCACAACCGGTAGAACGGTACGGCCACGCATAAAATACGAACACACAAACATTCATTTTTATGTATTAGATAACGAAAACTCTTGATCAATAGGAATCAAAATAAATAAACAACAACCTTACCAAAGGCTATATCTAGTGCTCCAATTATTAATGGGACAAGTCAGTTTCCAAATCCTCCAAATGTAAATGGTATAACTATAAAGAAGATTATAATGAATGCAAGAGCTGTAATAATTACATTATAAATTTGATCATTCATATTGGCTTTACATTTCCTTAATTGGAACATTATTGTTCATTTATATTATTAACAATAATACACCTCTTTTTATCTTAAATCAGTAAATAGGGGTATTTTGAGCCAAATTTCAGGTCGAAAGTAATTGTAATAATTCGCTTCTTATTTTGAATTAACGTTTTTGGCGTGCATAAATTTTGTCGAGAATTCTTTGAGGAAAATCGGTAGCATTATATAAAGATACAACATAAAATGTGTAATTCTACTTCCCGCAGAAGCACTGACTTCCCTAGGCTCAGTTAAAAATGATCTGGGCCTCAGAAAACCAGGCCTCTAAAAAATTCCCTGCCAATGCGTCAAATGATACATCGGAGAAAAATTTGGCACTGTAGAAGGGAGGTGCCTTGTACACAAGCGTCGCACTCACCAAAGTAAGACTACTAGATCTTTCGTAGCCGACCACTGCGTAAAGACTTGACACGCCATGGGGTGCGATAAAAGTACTCATCAATCCTCCTCCTTTTAGGATTGCGTTAAGAAAGAGGCCTCGAAATCAGATTTCAGGGTGATCTGATTTTATTATTCCAACTCAGTCAGACTTGGAACCCTGCACTGTGCCTGGAAAGGAGGAATCGCCCCGGAGATCACAATCAGCGCCCTACGACAGCAGCGTGGTGACGGCAGGCCAGAGATCGAACCCTAGCGCCGCTTCCCGCACCCCTAACAGCAGCCGCACAGAAAGCAGCAGGAGAGGAGCCCTGGAGGAGGTAGCAGCAAACATATAAAGGGCGCCGAGAGGAGTGGTACCGAATTCGTCAGGAACCACCTGAAGATGGCAGCGTGTACGGCTGGCGAAATACCCGGTTGGATAGCCGAGTACTATTCTACACTATTCAACAGGATGTAGGGTGTCGACGAAACCTTAGGTGCTGGTCTTATGGTTGCCGTTTGCTTGTAAATGCCTGAAACAGAAGCGGTAACCAGGATTATAGACGGAATGTGGTCGTCAGAAAGGTCGCGTGTGAGAAATGTAGGTGAGCCTCGGTCGTTCGCATAGACTGGTTGGTGACTAGTGTCGAGTGGGAATTTACCCACAGAGTTGCTAAGGACGCACAAGACAAGTGTCCTGTACATAGCAGATGGCGTTTATGGATGCGACGTGTGTTTAATAGGGATGGCAGTGCAGGTAACTTTGTAAAAGACTGAAAATCAGTGCATGGTGGGAGGGGGAGTGACTGATGCTAAAAGCCAGAGCCTCATCATAGACTCCCGCCATTTGGGTGTAAAAGGGTATGCGCAGTAATCATGGGAGGTTGCCCTCTGTATATGTTCGGCTGAGAAAGGGGCCTGAGTGTTCTCTACTCGACACAGGCAGTAGTACTTCAATTCTGGATTATAACTGGTTTGAGTGTAAAACGTGTGTTTCCAGCTTGGCAAAATTTCAGATGCAAGGTGCTACAATGTATCAGGTGATCCACTGCTGTTTGTCGGTTTGGTGAAGGCGAAGATGGGAATCGTGGTGTTTACGTTGCCTCTGCACTTTTGGGTGGTAAGGAGGCTAACCATTAGTGAGTATATAGTGCGACTTTTTTGTGCTTGATCAACTATTCAAATTCTGCCGCTGCCTGGTTATGTCAGGCGTGTATGCGTGATGGAACAGAAAGTTAGGAGATCTGAGGATGATAGCCTGTCCGAGATGCAGAAACTATGAGAGTCTTGAAAGTCTTGCACCGGAGGTACTCACAAAAAGATTTAGAGTAACCAATAAAATTTTGTTTAAAAGGTTGCTAAGGTGCAAAAGGTGGGTCGTGACTAAGCAAGGATTGTTAACAAGCAACGGAAAGAAGTGATTAGTTCACATATACTTTTAATACAAGTGAAGGTAATACTCAACCTTAGGTGAGGTGCTTGTGATTGTACACTTCTTCCTATGCCAGCACACAGTTTTGTATTGATCTCTTCCTAGCTACAGTCAATAATAGTAATCATGCTTGTCGCATTAGACGGATCTCCTGGAACCGATAGCAATGCTAGCTCTGCTTCGTACTCTACTATACTGACTCGTGGACTGGTACATCGAACTGTCATGGCTGCGGTGCGCCGGGGTATATAGCCGAGCCCTCTTCTCTTTACTGGCGGCTCGCGAAGCAGGGCAGAGAGGTAACGATAACTGGAGGCGCCCCCGGAGGCCGAAGTAACATGGAGCGACTTACCGCCTCTTCTGGAAGTGGCATGGCGACGTGTGTAAACCGCCGGCGTTGTGGCGAATGGTGGCATAAAATTAAACTGACGGATTAAGTCCCAGTACGGCAGTCTCCTTACCGTGTTGCCTTGCACTGGAGTGAAAGTTGCATGATAAATACAGGGCGTCCAAGAAAGGACTCTCTGATTTCAAATTTAAATATCTCGAAAACAAAGATCGATAGAGGAATGCAGTAAACGGTATGCTTAATGTGAAAGCTGTAAGAAGTTTACACAGCAGTTTGAAATAATAGTTACAGGAACTGCTAACAGATGGCGCTGTAATCGCCATATGTAATGCCTAGTGTAAATAGTGATCCGAAACCCAGAGCGGTCTGTTCCAATATTGAAACGTGAATGGAGGTTAGCGTTGTAGTAGTACATTTAGTAAAGTTAGTAATTCATGTGACATTGATTTCGAATATATAGTGGCAGAGAAATTCCTTAATATATTTCTGTAGTGCTGTGAACTGTGGAGCTTAAGACTCTTTGTCAGAGATTGTTTTATGTTTGTTCTCTGGTTGTAGTTTACGAAGATATGTTGTGGCATGTTCTAAAACTGAATGTACGTTTGGTTAATCGAAAACTATTATTATTATTTACGAAGCAACAATAAAAGAATATTAACCTGAAATTGATGAGAGTCTGCGAAGTCATTTTTTTTATATAAAGTATACAAACAACTTCAAACGACCACTTCAAGAATTTGATGAAGGTGAGATATAATCCAGTGATCTGGATACTCTTATTTACTAATCAGATTGAAGCAAGTTACAGAAGACCTCGTTAGCAGTGTATCTGTGTGGCGCTGAACGAAGAGATCCACGAACCTGCATTAAACACGGCGACGAATATCTTTCAAAAATTGTTTACAAGTCATCCTATAAACTTTCTTTCTTATTTCAGCCTACAATAGAAGTGCAGACTGCTGGCAAAAAACAAACTGGTTCTATTAATGTGTCTGTGTATATTACGACAACACATTACACACCATTACAATTAGAACAGTACTATTATAAACTGGCTAAACCTACTGACAGGACACGTAAAATCTTGTAAACAATTGCCTATACAACACATACACTTGATAAAAGTAACTATAAACATTATTTATGTATGTATTATTATCATTTGTGGCTAACTGATTTTTTAAATTTTGTTTCATGTAAACCGTTGCACATATTTACGCACGAGTTGTTGCTGAACTGTACGTCGTAGACCACTGATGCATGTCAACAGAACGCAGACATCGAAAAGTAGGTGCATTTGTATTTCTATCAAAGCTGACTCTTCTACTGAATGTAAAATTATTTGAAGATGATAGGTTGTCTCAAATTGTAGTAGACTAGATTTTTTTTAGAGATTTATATCATTTTCTTTATTTGTGTCTTATGTGTGTCTGGAAATTATATTTCTGATTTGTGCGAGTGTCAGAAAGGTTACATAACTTTCAGGTTTTTAATAAGGAATCTGACCTTCAATTATTAATAGCTGAGTTTATGGTGCTAACTAGAAACCAGTTTAGGATGGCACATGCGCAAGAAAACATTCAGCAATTAAGTAATGAACAGCAGTCACAAGATCCTATGTCGCTAGTTCTATTGCGAATTCAACAACTTTCCGTAGAATTCCAGACTAGTCAAGCCGAATTAAAGAACGAGTTTCAAGTCAGTCAGGCCGCATTAGTTGCATTAAGAACCGAATTACAGGCTACAAAATCTGACATACAAACACAAATGATAGAGTCTGAGACAGCCATAAATAATGCAATACAGGGAATTACAGAGACGCAAAGAAAGTTAACTTCGGAATTCGAAGAGTTTCGTGAACATCATAGCCATTTGCCAGAGGCGTTTGATTTAATGAAAACAGAATTGCACGCTGTAAAACAAAATGAAGAACAGCTGACGAGTAATGTTGCACAACTGTCAGCGATTGTAGAAGATATCACGAGCGGCCAAAGAGACATTACTAAGAAGCATGTCGCGCAGAAATCGCACGAATTTACGGAAGTATTCCAACAGTGGATTGATAATAAAGAAAATCAGATTAGTAGCAGTGTCAAAGAAAAGGTACATGAAGTGTTGAAAGAAGCTGAATTAGAAAGAGAAATCGCGAATTCTGAATTCAGGAAAGGTTTGGAAGAGATGCGGAAACAACTGGGAGAAGATTTTTTAGAATGGCGAGCTGCTTTTGACAAACAAGTCACAGATGTTAGCCAGCGTATAACCTTTAACCCGGACACATTTAACGATGATACCTTGTCGATCGAGAATCATGATAGAGTAACAACTAAGGGTAGTATCTCTAGAGAAAATAAATACGAAAAATCTGAGGAGCGAACACAACCTAGCGGAATCTTTGCACATACTGTAACAACGGATATGCGTAACGATCATGATCATGCGAGAAAATGTTGTTGTTGTTGTTATTTGGATGTTTAAGGGGGACAAAACTACAATGGTTATCAGTCCCCCATTCCATCACAAAATGTCAAAAATAAAAGCGCGGACGTCAAATGAATGCGCCCAGAGATTAGGTTTGCGAAGTGGGATGGAAATCCCACTGGGTCTATAAAACATCAACAAAACGGAGAAGAAACTAAAAGAAAAGGGGACGAACACACAAAGACACCTTACTACAAAGAGGCCGAAGGCAGTGGTTGACCGACCATAGGAATAAAAAAGGAAAAGTCAACCACTCGGCAGTGCAAGGGAAAGACCAGTCATAGAGACTGATAAAAACCTCCTGCTCGAATAAAACTTAAAACTGAATTTGCTGCTGAAGCATCGTCACGTAAAACATCTGATAAAACGCCAGGAATGTTAAAACGACGCCGCAAGGCTGCTAAAAACGGGCAGTCCACTAGGATGTGGACTATTGTTAAGTGGGAGCCACAACGACACTGGGGCGGGGCCTCACCACGAAGGAGATGTCCGTGGGTGAGCCACGAATGGCCAATACGTAGTCTACACAGCACCACGGAGTCCCGGCGAGAGGCCAGCACGGAAGAACGCCATGCGGTGGTGGTCTCCTTGACTACCCGAAGCTTGTTGGGTGTGCCCAGGCTATGCCACTCGGCATCCCAACGCTGATGTACGCGGTGGCGCAACAACGAACGGAGATCAGACGCCAGGAGGCCAATGTCCAAAATGGACGCACCGACTGCCTGCCTGGCAAGTCTGTCAACACGTTCATTGCCCGGGATGCCGACATGACCCGGGGACCAGACGAACACCACAGATCGCCCGGACTCTCCAATGGCACAAAGCGTCTCCTGTATGGCCAACACCAGAGGAGACCGCGGGTAACAGTGCTCCAGAGCTCGGAGGCTGCTCAGAGAGTCGCTGCAAACAACAAAAGACTCGCCTGAGCAGGACTGGATATGCATGAGAGCTCTGTGAATGGCCACCATCTCTGCAGTGTAAACACTGCAGCCATTCGGCAGAGAGTGCTGTTCCACATGGTCACCATGAGTATAGGCATATCCCACACAGCCATTAACCATTGAACCATCTGTGTAGATCAGGTCATAACAACGGAACTCCGCTATGACAGCAGAGAACTGACGGCGGAGCGCCTCCAGTGGAACTGAGTCTTTGGGCCCCTGGGCCAAGTCCAGCCGAGTAGACGGCCTTGGCAAACACCACGGAGGTGTACGGGCACGGACCCGATAGGAAGATGGAAGGGGAGAAGACTCAAGCTCCTGCAGGAGGGACTGAACCCGATAGGCAATCGTATGACCTGATCTGGGGCGTCGCTGATGGGGACGGACTACCACATCGGGAAAGAGGAGACGATGGTTCGGGTGACCTTGGGAGCAATACACATTGGCTGCGTAAGCTGCAAGTAGGTGTTGGCGGCGGATCCCCAAGGGTGGAACCCCAGCCTCCACTAGTAAGCTGTTCACTGGGCTGGTGCGGAAGGCACCCGTCGCGATGCGAACCCCACAGTTGTGAATGGGGTCCAGGAGATGCAGTGCCGAAGGTGCCGCAGACCCATAGGCAATGCACCCAAAATCGAGACGGGACTGCACCAGCACCGTGTAAAGCCGCAACAGTGTCGAGCGATCAGCACCCCAGGTCGTATGACCTAGGTGGCGGAGAAGGTTGAGATGGCCCCAGCACTTCCGTTTCAGCTGACGGATGTGGGGGAGCCACGTCAGCCGGGCATCAAAGACCAGTCCTAAAAACGGTGAGTTTCCACTACCGTAAGTGGTTCGTCATTCAGATAAAGTTCAGGGTGTGGGTGGACGGTCCGACGCCGGCAGAAGTGCATCACTCTGGTCTTGGAGGCAGAAAACTGAAAGCTGTGGGTAAGCGCCCAGTTCTGCGCTTTCCGAATAGCACCTTGCAACCTGCACTCGGCAACTTGGGTGCTGCAGGAACTAAAAGAGAGACAAAAGTCGTCAGCATAAAGAGAGGGGGACACCGACGATCCAACCGCTGCGGCTAAACCGTTGATGGCAATTAAAAATAATGGGACGCTTAAAACGGAACCCTGAGGAACCCCATTTTCTTGGATATGAGAGGAGCTCAGAGAAGCACCAATTTGAACACGAAAGGTACGGACGGCTAAAAAATTCTGAATAAAAATCGGTAGGGAGCCCCGGAGGCCCCAGTCATATAAAGTGTTGAGGATGTGGCGTCGCCAGGTGGTATCGTATGCTTTGTGCATATCAAAGAAGACGGCAACAAGGTGTTGGCGCCGGGAAAAGGCTGTGCGGATTGCAGACTCGAGGTACACCAGATTATCGGTGGTAGATCGACCCTGGCGAAAACCGCCCTGGCATGGAGCCAATAATCCCCGAGTCTCAAGAATCCAACACAACCGCCGACTGACCATCCGCTCCAACAGTTTGCAGGGAACGTTAGTCAGGTTAATGGGCCGATAGCTATCCAAGGAAAGAGGATGTTTGTCGGGCTTATGCACTGGGATGATGATACTCTCCCGCCACTGTGACGGGAAAACACCATCACACCAAATGCGGTTATAGACCGCAAGTAGGGCACGCCGACTATCTGCTGAGAGATGTTTCAGCATCTGGCTATGGATGCTATCAGGCCCTGGCGCCGTGTCTGGGCATTGTCGAAGAGCACTGAGGAGCTCCCACTCAGTAAAGGGAGTGTTGTAAGATTCAGAGCGGCGGGTACGAAAGGAGAGAGACTGGCGTTCTACCCTCTCCTTTACTGCACGGAAGGCCGGTAGATAATTTGCAGAGGCAAAGGCACGAGCATAATGCTCGGCAAACATCTCTGCAAGAGTGGCCGGGTCCGTACATAGGACTCCATTTGAGGAGATCCCAGGGATTCCCACTGGTGTCTGTAATCCCTGTAGCCGCCTGATCTTACTCCAGACCTGCGAGGCTGAGGTGCCTGTCCCAATAGTGGAAACGTACCTCTCCCAGCACTCCTGTTTCCGTCTCCTTATAAGCTGGCGAGCACGAGCGCGAAGCCGTTTAAAATTGATTAGGTGCTCCTGAGAGGGGTGCCGTTTGTATCGCTGTAAGGCTCGCCTGCGGTCTTTAATGGCCTCAGCGATCTCCGGCGACCACCACGGCACTGTCTTACGCCGTGGGCACCCTGATGTACGCGGAATGGTAGCGTTCGCAGCAGAAATAATGGACTGCGTGGCGCTCTCAACCACCACATCGATGGTATCGAGTGGGGGAGGGCCAACGATGGCAGCAGAGGTGTAGCCTTCCCAGTGAGCCCTATGGAGAGCCCACCGAGGAGAGCGTGCTGGGGACTGACGTTGTGGGAGTGACAAAAAGATCGGAAAATGGTCACTGCCGCACAAGTCATCATGGACACTCCAATGGATGGATGGCGGAAGGCTGTGGCTGCATATCGACAGATCAATGGCCGAGAATGTGCCGTGTGCCACACTGAAATGTGTGGGGGCACCTGTATTCAAGAGGCAGAGGTCGAGCTGAGAAAGGAGGTCCTCGACAACTCTGCCACGGCAAGAGATCGTAGAACCACCCCACAGGGGATTGTGGGCATTGAAGTCCCCCAATAGCAGAAAAGGTGGCGGGAGTTGTGAGATAAGTGCAGCCAAGACAGCCATAGAGACATCGCCATCCGGAGGGAGGTAGAGACTGCAGATAGTAATCTCTTGTGTTGTCCTTACCCTAACGGCCACCGCTTCCAACGGTGTCTGAAGGGGCACAGGTTCACTATATACAGAGGTAAGGACATACACACACACTCCACCTGACACCCTGTTATAATGGCTACGATTACAGAAGTATCCCCTATAGCCCCGAAGGGCAGGGGTCCGCATTGCCGGAAACCAGGTTTCCTGCAGGGCAATGCAGAGAGCAGGTGTAACGCTCAGAAGTTGTCGTAGCTCAGCCAGGTGGGTGAAAAAACCGCCGCAGTTCCATTGGAGGATGACAGAATCCGACAGCTGGGAAGGCATGAATGAAAAACAAGTTATGAATCACACCTCAACATCTTTTGTGGCCACCGGTAGCGATGCATCAGCTTCGATGTCCATTGCATCTGATGCATCCAAGAGATCAAGGTCCTCGGGGGATGCAAGTATCTCCACCTCGTCCTCAGAGGCAGAGGTGGAGGGGGCGGGTGGCACAGTGGCCACCGTGGAATCTTTTGACTTATCCTTTTTGTCTTTTTTCTTACGAACCCTCGAGTCCCTCGGGGGCTTCGCTGGAAGGAGGGGCCTCGCAGACTCAGCCTCCGTCTCAGTGACAGAGGGAGAGTGCAACGCCCTGCGGCCAGCAGCCGGCGACGTTGCCTGCTGCTGGTGGCCAGTACCGGTACCGGCACTGGAGGAAGAGCGTCCCGAGGGTCCCCTTCTGAATGAGGGCAGCCGGAGAAGGTTGAATCTTCTCTGGCGGAGGGATGGGGGCTGCTCCCGAAGCAAGTGCCTTGGGAGCAGTAGGAGGAATGGAGCCCCCGGCCATTGTGGGGGCGGGCGTGAGTGGACGGCCCTGAGAGCCGGCAGATGGTGGAACACTAGTGTCTGCTGCAGGTTTAAAGGTGGACGGCGACGATGTCACTGCTGCGAAAGAGGCAGTCATGGTAACGGGGTGAAGTCGCTCATACTTCTTTCGAGCCTCAGAATACGAAAGTCGGTCCAAGGTCTTAAGTTCCATGATTTTCCGTTCCTTACGAAGAACGGTGCAATCCGACGAACAAGGAGGATGATGCAAGCCACAATTCACGCAGATGGCGCGTCCGGGTGTTCTGGACGTCCACAGTCCCTGCATGTAGCGTTGAAAGTACATCTGGAGGACATGTGGCCGAATTTCCAGCATTTGAAGCATCTCATAGGGGGAGGAATGTAAGGTTTCACGTCGCACCGGTAAACCATCACCTTGACCTTCTCAGGCAGGTTATCGCCTTCAAAGGCCAGGATGAAGGCACCGGTGGCAACCTTGTGATCCTTTGACCCCCTATGGACACGCCGGACGAAGTGGACTCCTCTACGCTCCAAGTTCTCGCGTAACTCGTCGTCGGACTGTAACAAAAGGTCTCGGTGGAAAATTATACCTTGGACCATATTTAGCGACTTGTGTGGTGTGATGCTCACAGGGATATCACCCAGCTTGTCACAGGCAAGTAACGCCCGCGACTGAGCCGGGGAAGCTGCTTCTATGAGCACTGCGCCGCTTCGCATCTTGGACAATCCGGAAACTTCGCCGTACTTGTCCTCAAGATGTTCCACAAAGAAAAGAGGCTTCGTAGATGTAAACGACTCACCATCCGTGCGGCTGCATACAAGGAATTTGGGAGAGTATGGCTCATTCGCAGATCTAGCCCGACGTTCCTACCACGGTGTAGGCAGGGAAGGGAACGAACGGGGGTTATATCCAGCAGCATTATAATCTCCTCTTCCACGCTTAGAGACGCCGTTTTCGCGACCGGCCACGCTTTTATTTGCTCGTTTCATTGTCGTCCCACGAGCAGCTAGGGAAAAGAGGTCCACCCAGGCAGAGCCCCGCTTGCCTGGGTAAGCCTTGTACAACTGAGGTGCGGCAGGTTCCTAAGAGGTTGCTCGCTAGCGGCTGTTCAACCTCAACAGCCATACATCTCCTCGGCACGTAGCACACCTTGAGATTGAGGTTTTTTTATAGAGGTTTGTACCGTCCTCGCGACCCGGGCGATTAAGCCAAGATCCCTGGGCTCTGAAACGTACAACGTTCCACCGTCGCGCCGAACGATGGTCGTTGAAGCACGCACAGAGCTTACGGTGTAGCGGACTGTTGGCGCGACACAGCCCACAGCTCAGGACCCCGGGTTCGCCAAGCCCGTACTCAGCAAATTAATGCTGAGCCCCTGAGGGGCATGCGAGAAAACAAGAAAAATTAATTAAGCTTATGCAATTTTCGACATTTAATCCAGACAAAAGTTCTGTACATCCTATAATTTTTATTAAAGCATTCAAAGGTGCGTTACCAAGAGTTTGGACAGAGCAACAGAAAATCGGTTTTGTGAGTGGTTATATAGTGGGTGAAGGTAGATTGTGGGCGATTGAAGCTTCAGAAACGTGTCAGACATACGAGGCATTTGAGAAAGCATTTGTTTCAAAATACTGGTCAGATGCTATTCAAGACAGAGTAAGAGAACAAATTTATAAACCTGAGCCTTATAATCCAAAGTTAGGTACTCTTCGAAGATATTTTGAAAAATACCACAATAAGACAAAATATTTATCACAAGCGATAACAGCCAAAGATTTAATACGCATACTTAAGGAAAAATTACCACCATATGTAGAAGAGAAGTTATTGCACGTCAATGATACAAACTTTGATGATTTCTTGGTAGCTGTTGATGCAGTGGATAAGTTATTGGAACGTCAAAGGACTATGAGAACATATGGCAATGGAAGTAATAGACAGTTATTCAATAACGAAGAAGAAGGAAATCAACAACAGAAGTGGGGCAACAATAATAATAGTAACGTAAACAGACAACTAGGACCAACCAATGGGAATAATAATGAAAACAACCGGGGCAACAGACAGAACATGAATAAGTATAGAAATAAGAGACAGGAAAGAAGATTTAATCCGTGGAACCAGAATAATTCCGGATCAATGAATTCACAAGGAAATTCTGATTCACCAAATCAAGGAAATGTAACTAAAGATGACTGGAGAAACCTTTCTCCAATAGTCACTGATGTTACAGATGAACAAGTACCGATGAACAACCAGAGTCAGGAAAACTAAATGCGACCTACTTTGGCCTCGAAAGCAAGGTCGCTAGTGGTGAATGGGGCAGCAATGGAAGCATAAAAATGATACGATTTAATGATGGACTTGACATTAGGGAAGAGTTAGTGCAGGAAGATAGACCGTGCAACTTCAAACCAAAGAACATTCCACAAGCGGCAATTCAGGTGAAGATTGCAGGACTGAATATAATGGCAATTTTGGATACTGGAGCCAGTATAAATGCAATGAATATGAATGAAGAACCTAAAGGAAAAAATAGATGTACCCATACTACCTGTGGTAAACTGTAGAATACTAGGAGCTGTTGGTGGACGCTCTAGAAATGTCAAACCCCAAGCAAGAATTACTTTGGAACTAGATAATGGAGCAATTATGTGCACATGTCTTGTGGTTCCAGATCTTGTAGTGGATTTATTGTTGGGGAATGAATTTCTCCGTGAGATGAAAGCCAGTATAGACTTCGCCATGGGAAAGCTCATATTAAATAGAAGAGAAGGTCCATTAATAGTAGATCTAGTTCATAAACAGGAAATACATGGGAGATATTGCAAGCCACTTGCCATAAAGCTTATTAACCGAGAACATGTTAAAGGAAGAAATTATGCAATAAATAATAACATATCTGATATCTCTAGTGTGAGACAACAGATAAAACAAAAAGTAAAAGAAGCTGTAGCCCTAATGCCAGTACAAAACACTGAATTGCGACAATTGCTGCATGAATATGTTCAGGTATTTGATGAAAAGCCTGGTATAATAAGAGGTTATCTATGTCATCTTAATGTTGCACCTCATAACAGCTACTGCCACCGTTATTACTCAATCCCGTGTGCACTTAAAGTTGCTGCAGATATTGAAATTAAACGTATGCTAACTTGGGGAATTATCGAGTCTTCCACAAGTCAATATTGTAGTCCATTACTTGTAGTGCCTAAATCAGATGGCAGTGTACGATTAGTTCTCGATGCTAGACAAATTAAGAAAATTATTCTTCCAGTCCGAACTCAACCGCCGAATATAGAAGAACTCATACAGAAATTTTCAGGTGTCAAGATTTTTTCCACCATTGACCTGAGATCATCGTTCTGGCAGGTACCACTGGACAAGGAATCAAGGAAATATACGGCATTTCTTTATGCAGGAAGGAGTTATCAATTTACTGTTCTGCCTTTTGGGCTAAATGTAAGCTCAGGAATTTTTATATCTGCACTAGACACGGTATTAGGAATGGAGTTGCGAGATTTAATCACTCCATTTGTTGATGATATGTTAATTGCCACCAAGACTTGGAATGAACATAAGGAAATTTTAAAACGAGTTCTAGACAAATTCAGTTATTCAGGTGTAACAGTAAATCTGAAGAAATCGAAATTTGCATTAACTGAAACAAATTTTCTAGGGCATTTAATTACAACCTATGGGATTCTTCCAGCAAAGAAGAAGATCACTGCAATAGAAAATGCACCAGCACCAAGGAATAGAGCACAACTAAAGGCTTTTCTGGGTTTGGCATCATTCTATCGTCGATTCCTTTCTAATCAAGTCCTAAATTCAGAGCCATTGTTAAATCTGCTAAAAAAGAATGTCACTTGGCAGTGCAGTCAAGAGTGTCAGCAAGCATTTGACAACATCAAGACTGCACTTGTCAATGCTCCTATACTATATCATCCAGATATGAAACTTGACTTTGGGCTAATGACGGATTCATGTTCATATGGACTGGGGTCATGTTTATTCCAAATTCAAAAAATCAATGGGAAATCTACTTTCTGTGCAATTGCATTTGCAAGCAGAACGTTGACTAACTGTGAGCTGGCATATACGACTACAGGACTAGAAGCACTAACTGTGGTGTGGTCTTTTAGAAAATTTCATTATTATTTAGCTGGAGCCTACACCTATGTATACTGTGACCATCAAGACCTCAGTTTTCTCAACACCTGCAAGTTGTCAAAGACTAGCAAGATGGACCTTAATTCTTCAGGAGTACAGATTCGAAATTACATATGTCCAGGGCAAAGACAATATAATTGCAGATGCATTGTCAAGAATGCCACAAGGATTGACGGAGGTTATGAATATAGAAGAACCAACCACAGAATTTAGAGTATTGTTAATGAAAGACCTGGACAATACACATATCTATCTTAAGATGTGTAAAAATATGGCACGTCTACAACGTGAAGATCCACATTGGTGTGATATAATTGAAAAAGTGAGAACAGGAACAAATAAAAAATTAAATGATCTATATCAGATATATAATGATGTCTTATTTCATCGAAGACACCATCAATCAACTAAATGGTGTGTATGTATTCCAACAGCATTCATAGAAAGATTGTTATGGCATACACATTTAGTATGGGGACATTGTGGAATCCAAAGGTGTACTGACAAGATAGGAAGATACTGTCATGTAATCAACCTTAGGAGAACTGTAAAAAAACATTATAAGAAAGTGTCAAATATGCCAGAAAGCTAAACCCTCTAATCATGGAGCAAGGGGAATGTTACATCATATCATCTGTGAGGAACCTCTAAAAATAGTAAGCATAGATGTAATGGGACCTCTGCCCTGTGCCAAAGGAAATGTAAAATATATTGTTGGGGTATATGATTTGTTTACTAAGTACATAAAATTATATCCCACATGCACAAATTCTGCAGTGTCAATCATCAAGAAGATTTCTCATGAATATATTCCGAGTGTAGGTAAACCATGTGCGATGTTATCAGACAATGCAGCAAATTTTACTGGAAAAAGTGGAGAAAATTTCTTCAAGATAATAATATAAAGCAGATTTTGATATCAAGGTTCCACCCAGAAGGAAACCCTATTGAGAGATTGTTCCGAGAGCTGAATAGGTTCATAAGGACATACTGTCATCACAAACAAACAATGTGGGTAAAGTGTTTAAAGCAATTTGAAGAGATATATAACAATTTGTCGCACACTTCCACTAACTATACGCCAACAGAGTTGATGTATGATGTGAAAGAAGACAATGAGTGGGTAAACTGTTTACCTCAAATAACAAGTAACGAAGAATCTAGGGAGGCAGCCAGATTCGTCAAGCCATTATTAACATTAAGAGCATGGCTCAAAATATAAATAAATAAATAAATAGAAATAAAAAAAATATTTTGACAGTCACTTAAAGAGAATACAAGAATTTGCTATTGGACAAAAGATTTTGTTAAGGTGTCATCCAAAATCATCAAAACTGAAGAAGATAAATAGAAAGTGGCAATTAAAAAATGCAGGACCATATATTGTATTGGGAATTCCCCAATCCAGGTGCATATCTTTTAACATACCCTGTTAGTGGAAATTGCGAAAGGTGTTTATCCACACCAGGACCTTAAACCATATTTTGTTAAAGACTGAATATGAATGAGATGTGTAAATTTTAGTTCGAAATAGGTTTTTCTTATGTGATGAATTATGTTTCATTTTTTAGGCTTATCATCAAACTGTTTGCATGATAAGACATTGTCATTTAATTGTCTATTTTTTTTATTTCTCTTTCAGATGATTGTTATGTAATAATGTATTCTTTTTATCTTGGTTAGGAATGAATAATCTGTATTACAGCTGCTGATCCACTGCAGACAGAATAAACAATAAATTTAGAACAAATAAGTAGATTCCGAATTTCTATGGGATATTAAAATGGAATATATTAGTTCTGTTCTTTCTCGAATTAATATTCTGTAGAGAGAGTTGGCTATGATAGAACTAAAAATGCATATTTAAAATAAAAATAATAATAATAAAAAGAGAAGAAGTTACTAATAGGGCAGGAGTTCAGCTTCATTCAAACTCAATCATTCAACTGTACTCCTGGGGAGGCCAGTGTAGTAGTACATTTAGTAAAGTTAGTAATTCATGTGACATTGATTTCGAATATATAGTGGCAGAGATATTCCTTAATATATTTCTGTAGTGCTGTGAACTGTGGAGCTTAAGACTCTTTGTCAGAGATTGTTTTATGTTTGTTCTCTGGTTGTAGTTTACGAAGATATGTTGTGGCATGTTCTAAAACTGAATGTACGTTTGGTTAATCGAAAACTATTATTATTATTTACGAAGCAACAATAAAAGAATATTAACCTGAAATTGATGAGAGTCTGCGAAGTCATTTTTTTTAATATAAAGTATACAAACAACTTCAAACAACCACTTCAAGAATTTGATGAAGGTGAGATATAATCCAGTGATCTGGATACTCTTATTTACTAATCAGATTGAAGCAAGTTACAGAAGACCTCGTCAGCAGTGTGTCTGTGTGGCGCTGAACGAAGAGATCCACGAACCTGCACTAAACACGGCGACGAATATCTTTCAAAAATTGTTTACAAGTCATCCTATAAACTTTCTTTCTTCTTTCAGCCTACAATAGAAGTGCAGACTGCTGGCAAAAAACAAACTGGTTCTATTAATGTGTCTGTGTATATTACGACAACACATTACACACCATTACAATTAGAACAGTACTATTATAGCGTACCGAAGGAAGAGATTAAAACCATGTAATCCACTGAACAACGCGTTTTTCTGGTGCTAGAGTACCACAGGTTAGAAGGGAGTCCTACGGCAACAAGGCGATGTTTTCAAGCACGATTTAGTGTTCCGAAAGGACCCGATGCCAAAACCATTCGTACGCTCTTCGTAAAATTTCAACGAATAGGCAGCGTAACTCATGATCTAGTAGGGCATGTTGGCCGCAAGCAAACCTCAGATACGCCTGAAAATATCGCCACAGTTTCTGGAATTATTCAGCGAAATCCAATGTCATCCGTCCGTAGAATTGCATCTGAGACTGGTTTGAAGCGTTCCAGCACTCAGAAAATACTGAGAAAGAGGCTACACATGTTTCCATTCCAATTCATACGCACCAGGCCGTACCCGTACGAGCTGTGCAACAAAGGGTTGCCTTTGCTAATGATGCTCACAATGATTGATAGTGAAGGATTTGATTTTGGCTGCATCTAGTTTACAGATGAAGCACACTTCCACCTGAATGTATACGTGAATAAGCAGAACTGGCGATTTTGGGATTCCGAAAAGCCATATTGGTGTGAAGCGAAACGCCTGTATTCTCCTAAAGTTACTGTGTGGGCTGCAGTATGCAGCAGCGGCATTATTGGCCCTTTTTTCATTCGAGAAATGGTCACTGGTGCACGTTACGTTGCAATTTTGCAACAATTTGTCGCCACACAGCAAGCGTTAGAGGATCGACCAGGTACTGAATGGTTTATGCAAGATGGAGCCCGACCACATCGCATCGAACATGTGTTTCGCTTTCTTGAGCAATACTTCGGGAATCGAGTGATTGCTTTGGAATATCCCAAATTTACTGGTGCAGGCATGTATAGGACTCCATATTCTCCTGATTTGCCTCCCTGTGACTTTTTTTGTGGGTCACAGTGAAAGACATGGTCTTTCCGAAGCTTCCCGCCACGCTGGACGAGCTTGAATTGGCGATCTCTGTGGAATGTGAATGCATTTCGGTTGTGACACTACGAAATGTGATGGCGAGTTTCATTCTTCATTTGCGCCACCTCTGTAGTGCCAGTGGTGAACATTTTGATGTGATTATTTGCAAAGAGTGTTTTCATACGATTATTTCACTTATGTATGATGATATGAGTTGTACAGCGTACAGCGCCATCTGTTAGCAGCTTTTGTAATTATTATTCAAGACTGCTGTATAACCTTCTTACAGCTTTCACAATAAACATACCGTTTACTGCATTCCTCTATCGTTCTTTGTTTTCGAGATATTTAATTTTGAAGTCAGGGAGCCCTTTTCTGAACACCCTGTAGTTTAGACAGGAAGAAGATAGTGGCTTTTGAAAGGGGTGGTGCTACAGAAGCATGTTGAAGATTAGGTGGGTAGACCGCTTAACTAATGAAGATGTATTGAACAGAATTGGGGAGAGAAATAATTTTTGGCATACATTGATTAAAGGAATGGATCGTTTGGTCATTAAGAGACCTAGTGCTTCTTACTGTTTGGAAGACAATTTAATTCACATTAGCTATGGTGTATTGCGTTTTAAATTTAGAATTTGAGAGAATTGTGTGGAGGAAAAATCGCAGAGGGAGACGAAGAGACGACTATAGTGAGCTCATTCAGATGGATGTGGGTTAGGGTTGTCGTTAGTATGAGTAGATGAAGAGGCTTGCTGAGGATATAGTAGGATCGAGAGCTGCATCAGACCAGTTTTTGCACTGAAGAGCATAACAACAACTGTATCGTGCAAAAATTAGCATTCGACCCTTACTAATGATAAGTGTGAAGTCATCTAAATGACTACTTAACGAAATCCGTGCAACTTACTGTACACAATAAGTCAGTCAAATCTACAGGCCGTCAATTCAACTAAATACCTAGGAATAACAATTACGAACAACTGAAATTGGAAAGAACAAGTATAATATGTTGTAGGGAAGCTACGTTTCATTGACAGAGGACTTAGAAGATGCAATAGTTCTACTAAAGAAACTGCCTATGCCACACTTGTGCGTCCTGTTTCGAAGTATTGCTGCGCACAATGGGATGTACACCAGGTGATACTGACGTATGATTTAGTGAAAGTTTAGAGAAGGACAGACCGTTTTGTATTATGGCGATATAGGGGGGACAGTGGCACGAAAACGATGCAAGAGTAGGCATGGAAACCAATAAAAGAAAGGCGTTATTCGTTGAGACGAGATCTTTTTGCGACATTTCTTCCACAAACTTGCTCTTCCTAATGCGAACATATTTTGGAAGCACCGACCTTCATAGGGAGACATAATCATGATAATAAAGCAAGAGAAATCACATCGAAAACAGGAAGGTTTATGTGTTCCTTTTTCCTGCTAGCTATTAGAGAATGGGACTGTAGAGAAATATAATAAAATCGGTTCGATTAACCCTCTGCCATGCACGTCAATGTGACTCACAGAATTTTTATTTAGTTGTAGGCGTCGGTGTAGATTTCAAATTCATGCACATACGGTTCGTGTGAGTGATAAAAATTTGCAAGTAGTTCTGAGACCTATTGTTTATCACTCTTTGGAAGACAATTTAATTCACATCATCTATCGTGTATTGCATTTTAAAATAAAATTTGTCTGAAACTATTTAAATGATAACATTTATGTACTGATAAATGATGCCAGTTGTCATCAGTATGGAAAAATAATTTACAATTGATAATGTTGCGGAAAAATACAGTTTATATGAATGTATTCAGTTTTCCAAAAGGTGTATAGAAATTTTGGTTATTAGTTAAAAGAGCAAGTGCTCGTCCCTGGCTGGATTACAACTTAATTCATGTGAGCTACTTCTGAAGTGTATTTAATTTTAATCTCTAATCTGTTTGACTGATAGAATATTTCTGAGTGATAAAGTCAGCTAGTTCTCATTACTGTACAGGTGACAAATTATTGCCTCTTGTTTTATTTTCTAATATGTGTACGTAATTTCTAATTTTGATATTAATGAAGAGGCGTAGTGATAATCACTTGAAGTGCTAAATTTATTTGAAGTGAGCTAATGGTCAACCGACCTGTCAAGTTATTGGAAGGTATTCAGTTTTGTATACAGATTGAGATTTCCACAACTTTGTTGTATGATTAAGTGTTTTAGCTAAGTATTCCTAGCCATGGTAAGGTTCAGTACCAAGACCATGATGGCATTGTAAATGTACAAGAATCTTCTCTTACGTTACAAATAAAGGTTTTTGTTAAGAGGATGACCTTTCACTTCGAAATGCACGGTAGACCCCTCCGTTCTCGATACTCGTTAGTCTGGGATACGGTAAGGGAGTGATTCTGAATCGATAAGCTGTTAGGACACTTTCGGAATCGTCAAGCAATCATGTTTAATGTCGGAGGGAACTATCGTGCTTCAAAGGAGTCTTTGGAATGAAAACCAGCTCAATGTAAATCTTACTACAGTATCATCATAGTCTTATTTGGCCAATAAATCAGTCAATAACACGACGATGAAGTCTTTCATCGACTATTGACAATTTGGTACCAATACTGTAACGACAGGTTGCAAAACACTTGCATGAACAATCGAGTATATGAGCTATACAACACGGATGAAGTTTCTAATAGTCCACTTCTGACAAAGTGCGCGTTTAACACGGCGATGAGAATAATTTATGATACAAGTGAGTAAATACCAAGTAATAACACGGGATAAATTTTCCGTTTCACTTGAATCTGTTCGTCGATAATGTTTGAAGAAGATACTTCGAACAACAACGCTCTCGTACTGTTGTGACAGGCGTTTCCAGTAATGTGTATTGCCACGGAGAGGGCACTTGTATGGAATCTGTAAGGTCGAGGTGAAGCTTTGTCCGCCGCCAGCGACCCATGGACTATTCTGGTCGCTATCCGGTCCGCCGCGGTCCGCTAGACAGATGTGATGCCTCACGCGTGAGTGGACGCTTGCGCCGGCCACGGCTAGTAGCGTATTGCATGTGTGTTCTGCATGCGGAGCACAAACGTGGAAATGCGCAAAACAATGTTTTCGGCTCGCGAATGCAACAACAAAAGTTTCTTGTTTCCTAGAATATGACTGCGCTGTTTTATATCAAAGCGATTCCACAGCAGGAGCAATAATTGTACAGTTACAAACCTCTGAATAGAAGCGGATGGAAGTTATACGAGGCTTAATAGTATCATTGTCATGAGCCTGGAACGTCATGCAGATGAAAAAAATAGAGCTGCAAATGTGATTTTTCTCTGTTGCGTATTGTAAACTACTTAATTTACATTGCGACGTACATTTTAAAAATGGAACGCTTTATGTACTGCTTTAAATTAACTCTTTTAGGTGTTATTTTTTTAAGGCTGATACAAATATAGCTCTCAAAATGTAGGAAGAGATTGCCGTCAGTGCCTCTCATAGCTTAAACAAAGCATATTATGCATTGTTATTTGATAATTAAAGGTACGTAAATATAAAGTAATTCATTTTTGAACAGGGTAATTTAGCTGCCCCTGCAAATGATGTAACAGTTCTCGAAATATGCTTGTATTACGAATATACTCGGTCAATACGGCATTTAATACAAAATCTATTTTCCCTTTTGTGCGCTCGATAACGATACTTTAACGTAGTTCCATGGTTTGTAAAGGTCTGTCCCACCTGTACGGTGCGTGTGATATTCCTGGCTTATGGCCACTTCATATTTCTGGCCGCAGGCCGTTTCTTTCCTAACATCGTACGTGTCTTAAACGCGGAAGAACGACAGAAATGCAGCATATGTTGAAATGTGGGGTGGGGAGCAGTAGCATATGGCACAGTAGGCGCTGGTTCCCGTGGAAAGCCCGCCTATGTTACTGGTGCTCTCCTCGCATTGGCTGCTGCAGTTCAAGTCACGTGATTTCATTTGAAATTAGTTTTGTTTATTATATACTAAATATTAATTATTCAGAGCTGAGAATTAGTAATAAATGTCTCTCAAGGACAAGCTAGATTTTGACAGTTTAAAAAGTCTAAGGTGCCTTCTCTTATTGTAATAAGAGAAGAGCGATTTTGCATAAGGCGCGCGACGACCCCGTTTTGGGGCGAAATAGAGCGTCAGGTGCCCTCTCGCAACGCGCCGCAGTTGCAGTCTCGAGCTGACCACTATACGCGCCGGACCGCGCCGATCATGAGTAAATATTTGTGTCACAGTGATAACAGTCGAGGTCTCAACATGGGCTATGGGTAGCATAGGCCGTGTCGTATTAACAAAAGTTGTTCATATTTAATTATTTATTTAATAAATGGCATCCCTGACAATTAAAAATCTCGCGAGTCGCTTCTTATGCTTCCATCATACAGAACTTATTTTAGCCTCCCTTGTATGCTGTACAAGAACCAACGACCTGTGTGCTGTCTTCTGCGCTGAGGACACAACTATAGAAGACAACAGGTTAGTCAGAACTCTATGCTTTCCATAAAGACTTGCACAGCAACTACGGCACCTCGTGTGTACTGTAAGGCGGTACAAACGTACACTGCTACGCAACAGCATCCGCAAGGATGCGGAGGTTTAAGGGAACTTGTGGGAGGAAGCAGTAATACCTTCTCCGTCTGCAAATAAAACCCTAGGAAGCTAGTATGCGTTTAGAATCTTTTGGAAGTTTAGTTTACTGGATACTAACAGACACCTATTCCCCTCTTAGCCTGTTCCACTCCATTCTTCATGTCATCTTTGCTTCTACTGTCGAGGGTTTTTTTCTGCCAACGTAGCCGAATTATTCGTTAATTTTGGTAATAAATTGCTCCTCACTTTCATTTCCTATACGTCTCATTACCTTAGTCGTAGTTATGTTCAGTCTCAGTCCGTTTTAATTTCGTAGGTTTCCACGGCCGGTGTCATTTTGAATAAAACAAGTCTGGGTATTAGACCGCGTCATTTTTAAAACACTTAGCAACTGAATTGCCGACGTTTCGACCACTGTCAGTGGTCCTCTTCAGGGCGTTTAACTGTTAGATTCTGCTGAATGTACACCCTTAAATAACGAAAATTTCACATTATTTAAGGGTTTACATTCAGCAGCATCCAACAGTTAAACGCCCTGAAGAGGACCACTGCACAGTGGTCGAAACGTCGGCAATTCAGTTGCTAAGTGTTTTAAAAATGACGCGGCCTAATACCTAGAATTGTGTTATTCTCAGTCCGTTTTGTCTACTTACTGGACATTACATTTATTTATATACTTTATTTGTCCGGATTGCTCACAATTCGACAATTTTCACATTAGTACCTTATGAGGATAACTCACGTGCATTAAGTGAGTGAAAAACGAAAGAGTATATGGAATCATCGCCCCAGATTCTAACTTCCCACTACACATGTTATACCTCTTCGGAATACTCATTCTGCTTTACAAACTATTCTAAAGCTCCATATTAAACAATTTTTGCATATTTTATTTTCATTGAGTCATGATGAGACGGCATCAACGAGAACGGCCATAACTTCCATGAAATCCTCTGTTGTCCCACTCTCTTCATTTCAGAGTAGCACTTGTTTCCTAAGTCCTCATTTATTTCCTTCATGCTTTGCCATCAAATGTTCAAATGATTGTAAATCTATCGGACTCGACTGCCGGGTTATTAGTCTGTAGCTTACAAACAACTTAATCTAAGTTAAACTAACCTAAGGACAACACAAACACCCATGCCCGAGGGAGGACTCGAACTCACGACGGCGAACGGCCACGCGCACCACAGCATGGCGGCCCTTTGCGCACGGCTATTCCGCCGCGGCGCTTTGCCATCTGTCTTCCCTTGCTTCTAAAGCATCTATAGCTCCCCCTATCACAGTGGATGTCATTCCCTCTTGTTTGAAGATGTACAATCGTCTAATACCTTCTCCAAAGTAGTTCTTCCATACGTTCATTTCTTCGCAGATCCGTTACCTTATCGGTCCATCTAATTCTCAACATTTCTCTGTATCACCACATCCCATATTCATCTAATCACTTCCTATTTTCCCTCTGTCCATATTCCTCAGCCTTAAAAAATGAGAATACAACATCATAAATTCCTTCCTAACTTTGTCTCCAAAGTATGATAATAAGGGTCTCCTTTTTTCCTCTTAGCTTCTGCCAGGCTGTTCCACTGCTTCGATGGTCGTGGGTTATTACACTTCCAACGTAGTAGAATTATTCGTTAATTTTGGTAATAAGTTGCTCCTTACTTTGATTTCCGATTCGTGTCAATACCTTCATCATTGTTCTGTCCAGAATCGGGTCATATAGTCTTTTCACTACACTGATTATTCCATTAAACAGATCCTCTAGTTCATCTTCGGTTTAACTGAGGACAGCAATATCATCGGCAATCATTGGTATCCTTCCGCGCTTTGTTTTTATGATCCTTGAACCTTACTTTTACATCTGTTATTGCTTCTTAGGCAGATGTGAACAGTAGAACGGAAATATTGCTTCCCTGTCTTACTCCTTTTCAATGCGAGTTCTTCGCCTCATTGTTGCATTCATTCTATTCCCTCTTAGTTCTCTCTCATATTACTTCAGATGACAATGAAGCAAAATAAAAACCGACTTAGTAGAAGGTTATTCTAAAAAATGTAGCACTGCTGAATTAAACTGTGTAGGATGTATCACCAGTAGTAATACAGTCAGTAGACAAAACTTTGAACCAGTATTAAAGTACACAAGGATTCTAGAACATCTAAATAATTGATGCCGATTCATGAGAGACCTTACCCAGGAGTACAATGGTACACAGCGTATCAACGCTTAAACGCGGTATTTCATAGGTCAACAGAATAAAAACTTTTCCTTGACGTGCCTGTTATGGTTCTTAATATCTGAGAGCTCGTAATAATGAGACGTAAAAAGTGCTTCATTTCATTTATCTATCTGAGGTGTCAGCTTGATTTCTCTCGTAACAATTGGAATATAACGGTTTCGATATTCTACTTTGTTTTATTGTTTTTTTTTTTATTAATAATGATCTTGCACTATGTATGTTCGTATGTTTCGGTTAAAACTGTATTCACATATTCAAATGCACATACACAGCATTTGAAACATGTATACTTTGCAAAATACAATACTTTCACTTCATTAAGATCTTACTGCTACTGACTGCTTACTACAAACATATAGGTTCCATTAATTTTTTAACTGAATGACTAACAAGTCATCATGGATTATATGTTAGGAGTATAGTCTTCTAACACAGTACTTACTGCGGGATGAGTCAACTAACATCTCCCGAAGTTTATGTCGTAAACCCCTTATTATGTAATCAAATTCCTTAGTAAAATACATCGGCAAAGTATGATTAGTTAGAAAATCTGTCGAATCTACATATTGTAAACAGAAGTTATTCATTCACGCATCTGAATGTGCATTCCCGAACAATAATTCGTTCGATGATAATAATTCTGTAGGTACTTTTAGTTGTATAATTTGAAACTCTCTGTAAACTTTGTTGCGAGTGCAGAAGGTAGTAGAGTTATTTTTGCCATGCCTTGCTTGATGCTGAAATGCAAAAAAGGTAATAAAATTTAAAGGTATTTACCTACATGTATTTTGTGCATGTCCCTTTGGCTACATTCTAAACAACAGTCATTAGTTTGATGCTGCAACCAGTATAAGCTGAGATACAATGAGTTTAAACGCTTTAGCTGCATGCGGTGGCTGAATTATATCAGTGGCGAAAGTTGTGCTAACTGGGCTTAGAACGCGGGTCAATTGCTTACCGCACAGCTGCAGTGACCATTACGCCACCTGGATACGTAGTTGCTACAGCTCCACGGTCCACTCAGCAAGTCTCCCTCAGACGCAATTTTTCAGCCTGTGCACACGTTACCGACGAATTTTCTCTGCACATTGTTCTTTTATTCGCTACACTTCCTTGAATCCCGTAACAACTCGTGTGCAACTACACCGAAAGGATCACTAATTCTCTTCCCCCTTTATATATGTATATAACGTCTGATAATAGAGTACGGCGGATGAAGTCAGGAAGTTCGATCGGCCAACACAATCCAATCACTACGCTGCATCTTGTGACAAGTCTGATTTTATATCTTTAATACTTTAATAATAGTATTTGCAGTTTTTATATCATACTTTGGACTTGTAAATTTTATAGAAGCCAAGTAGCTGGCTGGCAGTAGGCAAAGTAGCGTGATGCAATCGATGGAAGGGTGGGAAAAGCATAACAGATGGCAAAGATCAAGTATGTGAGATAGCACGGCAGTGTAGCATAGACGTGATCTGATTGGCTGCCGCTTCCCGTCTTAATATTTAACAAAATAAACATAAAATAATAACGGAATGTCAACGTAACACTTCTCTCTTAATAAGCTTTCATTTCACACCATTTGGTACTTTGTTAATTGTAATTAATATAAACAAAATACGAGTAGCATTAATTATTTGCAGTAACTCTGAATAACTAACTGTATCTATTATGGCGGCCGATATGTCAAGCTATGGTCAAATTGGCCTATTATGTTCTGGTTATTGCTGTTACATATATTTTGTTTCAAGTTATCCTTGTCAGACGAGACGCCATAGTGATAAAAGAGCGTTAAGCCCACTCTATCAACACCTGGATCCCCTTTCCCCTTCTATTTACCCACATATTTCTTTTTAGATATTTGTCACATTCGTTTGCAGCTGACTATAGTATGTCCCTCTCCAAAAAGCAATAAAATCAGCTTCTCCGAATTGCGAAGACGGCATTACATTTTTGTCTTACTACTATAACGCGCACTGACCGCTATAATTACGCACGATATTACTGCCACTGCCGTTAAGTGCGTAAACAATGGCCTCTGCTTCGATATAATACTCTTGAGGATACTGGTCTATTCACATTTAATGAACAGTAACAACTGTTAAGAGTACGTAGACTTCAGTGAAGCCTGAAAACACACTGAATGTTGCTGTAGGCACTGTGTGCCACAAAATGCCTGGGCCGTAGTAAAATGAATCGTCTCAGAGGTTGTCTGCCATTTTTCAAAGAATAATGAAGGTCGGTGGAAGGAGCAGCCATACATAAAAGTGGTGGAGGGAAGCGACGTTGATTAATGCGAGCGTTCGGATCGAGTCCATTGACTTTTTATGTAAGGCAATGAATCTTTCAGCAGATAGGCCGCGCTGCTCTGTATTCCAACGAAATGGCCAGCTGTCGCTCAGAGCGAACGCTCGCTCCCATCTCGTCCCTCTGATGACAAACAGCCGCCAGGTGGCGTTTCCTCGACACATCTTGCAGCGGCTGTTTCGTTGAACCAAATATACAGATTACAGCAACTCGATAACGATAACGTTACTCATGTTCAGTAATGAGTCGTCAACTGTAAGACATCTGTTTCATCTCAAAAACATGTAACAATAATAATAATAGTGGGAGTTTAATCATTCGAGTACATTATTTGTTCCACATATTATATGCATGTATTCTAACATTTGTATTTCTCTACAATTTTGGACCCTCTACCTCTTCGTTATCATGAGAATTTCTATCTGGACTTTTAACAAGTCTCCTATGAACATGGCAGCGATCTTTGAATGCTCCTTTATAAGACGAATCACTCTGTTGAATGGCTTCTCAAACGCCTCGAATCTCTTTTGCCCCTGTGTTCCTACCATCAATGATCCATCACATTACCATACATTGCTTCAAAAGGGAATAATTAACCCTAGGGCGCCAGCGCCAGTTATTATATATGGAACGAATTAAACTTTACTTGTCTAGCATTACAAAGGCACTATGCTGCCGTGTGCACAGGTTACCTACAACTATAGTTGGCGTGATGAAAAAAAAAAAAAAAAAAAAAAAAAAAAAAAAAGCGCGGTGCAGATTTGCTACCACTGTCTATTCCGCGTTACAGACCCAGTATAGAACTACTAAGTGATCTAGGTGACAAAAATAGTTTAATGTACAGGTAGAAATATCACATTTCTTAGTATCTGAATTAGGATATCAATTACCTTAGGTGCACAAATGCAACATTATTACGACAGTGGACAATAATAATGTAGAATAGCAGTACTATCATTTCCTCTTTCGTTACATCCCTGTAGTTTCTGTCCCTTGAGTAACTAGTGTCAGCCTTTTTCTGTGTTATATAGAACTTACTACACATAAATACCTTCTCAATCATATTACCATCTATCATGAATGAGACAGCTTGTGTCTCTGACCTCACGCCCCTAGCGTTCCCTTTTCGAACAGGGAAGATTTTTGATATTCTTTTTCGGTGTTTTGGAGTGCTGCTTGTATGGCGTTTTACTCCACAGAGTGCAACCATCTCCACTATCAGATTCATTGCATCTGAAATATTGTTTGGAATCGGAACTAGGATTTACATTTGAATAATAGTATTCCGTTCATGATATGATGAGGAATCTAGACGAATTACTAAGATCTTCATTACTTGTCGAAAGAAATTTCCTCTTCTGTTAGACCTATACCACGTCTACGAGACCTGAAGATTAAAATATAACACTCATTTTTGCGTTTTGTAAGGCTTAAAAAGGGTTAAAAATGAGATTGACGGAAACAGTAGCATAGCTAATAAGGAGAAACTAAAGGACAATTCGTCGAGTGTTAAACTTCTATTTACGAAATAAATTTAGATTTTTTAGCATTCTACTATATAGGGTAAAATTTATATAATAAATAATTATTCTAAACTACAACAAATCCTTTTCAAGGAAAACTAGACGTAACACAAAACAAGTCAAATCGACTTACCTGACAGGCAGCGCGGTGCAAATCAGCTACCAGTGACGCACTCCCTAACAAAACGTTTCTTGGGTTGACACAGCCGTGTACCAGGAACTTAGAACTTTCACTGAAATCATTGTTAAGGCTTAACTGAGGAATGACAAAAGCCAAAATACGACATCTCCATTATTGCGACAACAGTGAGCATTTCAAGAAAAGTGATAGCACATTTGCACCAACGCTCCCGCTCGAGAGTTATAGTCTCTATTTCATATAAGCAGAATTATCTTGGCCTGCAATGCTACCTTTCCTGAGCTAATGTATTTTAAGAACCTCCTCGCTTCGTCCATTTGTTCGTTACTATGCTCCGAAATGAATTAATTCCTTAACTACCCACATGACTTGCCAATTTATACAGTCTTAAACGATCTACCTCCAGATCGCGTAAAGTCCCGCACTCTTCTGTGGCGTAATGAAAGAACGACTAGAAGTTAGAAATTAAATACGAGTGGCGCAAGAGGTCAACTAAACGGCCGACCTACGAGGATTTCATCTCGAGAGAAGTGAGTGGACAAAACAAGAATAACTTGCCATGCGACTTGCAGTACCATGATGCACAAGTTGGGGACTTAAAAAGTCTCTAGATTATGACTGTGGGACACAAAATTAAACTGTTCAACATCTAAGAGACTTCCCTGAGAGATAATATCCTATTCCCTTAAATAATCATGTTACTGATACTCCCTTTACTCCAATAGCCAGATATTTGTTATTGAATTTACCTAATTTAAGTGAGTTGCAATTATGTCTTTTTAACATGCAAGTATTATTAAATTAGCAGGATTCAGAATTTAAAGAAATGTATTAAATTTGTGCCTGAACTACCACTAGATTACATGTAAATAGATAAACACATATTAATGTAAGACTGAACTTCTCAATGTTTGTTGTTATTGCTACACTATATATAAATAAAATCGTGATCTCCTAGTTTCATGTTACGTTTCTCTCTAATTTTATTTAAGCTACTTCTTATACCGTCTGCCTATTTTAAGGTTTCCTCTAAATATGTTATCAGTGCTCATTAAATCGTACATTCAATTCAAAAAGATCCTCTAATTTGTCTTCATTATCACTAAGGATAGCAGTGTCATAAACAACGCAATTCATCCTGAAATTTAATCTTATTCTCCGTTAATGCATCTTCGAAATATATATTGAAGAGTACAGGTTAGAAACTGTGAGTCTGTCATAGAACCTTATGGATCGAAGCATTTCATTCTCGGTACTCTGCTCCTGTTATCATCTCTTCATTTATTTATATACCGGTATCATAATCTTGCCTGAAAACTTACTTCGATTTCTCTCAGTGCATTGATTCCCGGAGAGTTTCCGCCTGTGGTACAGACTGCGCACGTTCCATAGTCCTGGTAAAACTTTGCATTTGCTGCGGTGGTACAGTGGTAGAAGGTGGTTAAGGACGTTAAATTGTCTAGATCATCTCCTAACGCAAAGAAATCGTCATCAATATAGCTTAGTCTTATTAAAAACAACGTGCTTATAGAGCTTATAGTCAGTTGCTATGTAAATACTTATAATTTGAATATCACCTATCAACTCAACACATCACATGAAGCGTGCCGTTGAACATCTTTCCGAAGTATATGTTCCACCGCCTAATATAAAATTTTAATCACCTCTCAGTCAATTTAATTGAAAGAACAGGTCCTCGTATCAGCGAGAGAAAGACAAAACATGTAGTTTCAATTTTAAAGTCACGTATCAAACTCCTCCATCACCCAATCGGTAATGAATTAATGTTCGATGAAAATTCACAGCTTGCTAAATAAAAATTTCATAGATAGGATTTCACTATTTCTTTTAAATGCGTCTTGAGATTTGATAGCTTTCAATAAACTGTTCAAACTTTCACTAGTATCTTCTTGGGTGTGGGAAAAGTATATCGTCTTCAAAAATAAATTTCATGTTCGACTTCAAATAATAAATTATTTCATACTTAATAATTCTTGATGATATAATATTTGAACTCTTCTTATATTTAAATATATCCTGTTTATTAGATCACATTACATTACAAGCATAAAATATTTTCTCTTGTTCCAATCAAGTATTAACATGAACATGAACTGAACTGCGTGAAACAATAATAATCGATAAATATTTCTTCGTAGAGGACTATCCACGTGCCGCAATAAAGAAGGCGCTGTCCCGTGACCGTCGGCTAACTTCACATGATGGCCAGTTCTGCGATGCCGGTCGGTGCTGCGGCGACGCTGCTCCTGATCACTGCAGTACCTCGATCGACCGTGAAACAGACAAGCCCACAGCACTTTTAAGTATCACATCATAAAAAAAATATAACACATACAAGCAATAGATCGTTTTCATTAACCCATACATTCCATTAATACGTACATTATTCATTATTTCATTTACGGCAAAACAAAGCTGATATGGGAGAGTAGGGCCTCAAAAATCCGTCCCACTATATTGCACAGTAGACGCTGGGCGGCGACGCAGCTGCTCTTTTTTTTTTTTTTTTTTTTTTTAATAGAGACAGTTTTAACCAAGTTTGTGTTAATACACTAGGTAAGTCTCTATATCTTGCATGGAATTTTTTTTTACTGTTAAGGTTGGTTATTACATGGAGCTAAATAGTGACACATTTTTAAATATCTGAGTATCTGCACGAACAGTAACTTCTGTTGGGTTCCTTTTGATTGTAGTACGGCCAACATGGCTGTTAAGCCATAAGAGTCAGAGTGGGGCGTCTATCCCTGATAGATCGGGATACATGCCGCAATCTTTGATAGTTGTTGTGTTGACAGTGGGAGAGAAATTAGGAGTAAATGCGAATGTTGGAGAGGATTTCTTTTGAAAAACTCTGATAGACCTAAGGTCAATCTTTAAAAATAATTTAAAATTTAATTCGGGGGTTTATTTTTATTCATCAATTAATACAATCATAAATTAAAATTATAACATATATTGTTTAAAAAATTATAAATTTGAACAAATATCATCAAGCAGCATGTCACCCTTAAGGGCGCGGCCTCTCACCTTTAGCCTAAGGAATAGATGCCGCACTGTAAGGTTTTCTGAATAAATTCTCAAAAAATTATATTTTAAGGAAAACTGGTTTGTTTACTTGTAACATAAATTATTTTGACTTAAGTGAATTATGGGATTTTTTATGAATAATTTTGAAAATGTGCGCTATCCCTCCCGGATTTACCCTACTGCACAACTTGAACCATTTATATTGCTCAACGCTTTTTCTAATATTTTGAAACAATATGAAACTGACTTTAATCATGTCTGTTGTTAAGCAACTTTTCATCGCTATCTTGCAGAACTTGAAAATTATTGGTCAATCCAGTTGCATATGGCGGTTTCTTTCATGCAATTCAACAGCCATTAAAACTGATAGCATCAGAAGAACCTCTTTCACAAATTCCTTATTTGAGTAATGTAGCCCAGCGGCTCTTGTATCAGAAGATCAAAAATCAGAGGCAATTAAATAAGACTGTTGTGCCAGTCATTTTTCCATTAAGCTTCACTGACGTAAATGAGGACTAATTTAAATATTGTGTATACGACGTCAGTACAACTTACAGATAAAATGTGATTTACAATCTGACAGGAAAGCCGCAGAGTAACACTAATACAATGTTTACTAATATGTGAAATAACCAGGATCTTCTGATAAAGACAGCAGGTCTGAGATTGGCATGAACTTTTGCTTTCTGGCACAAGAGCCACTGTGCGGTATTAATCCGATATTAACTATAATGGCTGTATGAAATAATAAGGTTCTTCCGGTGAAGGTAGAACAATTCAAATCTCTAAATAGCACACGAAACTGTCCTCATTTTTTCTTCGACCTTCATTATGAAGATGAGTACAGCAGCTATCTCACTCGTTCCTAAAGAAAACATCGTTATCTAACACATCCTCAATCTTCTGTACCATTCCTGTCTATATTATTCTCGCCAACACTATGCTAGCATGAATTGTAAGGCTGATGCAGTGATAGTTCTCACACTTACATAACCATTTTGTCTTTGTAATTGTGTGGATCATAATTTTACGAAAGTATTATAGATTAAATAAGAATTATTTCGAGAGTCATATTCACTACAAGGCGAGGCCTTGAATTAAAATTTCAGCAACGGTCTGGATACGTTACACTGTACATAAAGTACCTCTATATAAAATAATTTCGTCTCAATGTTTTTGTGTTCGTGCTTCTCCGAAACGGCTCGAACGAATTGTATGAGTTTCATATGTTTACGTGGTAGGTACGAGAATAGATCTGGAAGTATATTTCATACCGGTAGGTGATTACACTGTTCCTAGCCAGACTTTTTAAAAACTAACTTTAGCCTTGATGTAGTAGGAAACCTGAGAGCATTTCATTCAATGTTATCACCGTAAGAATATGCATTCTTTCAAAATAAATGTTACTTCTTTAAATTTCGGGAATGCAGCAGCACATAATTTACGACGGGCGAACATTCAGTCCTTTTAAGCACGCGCACCGAGTCTATGAGCATGTGGCCACGGATAACAATAATTTTCAAATGGTGTAAATCTTAAGCACTTAAATGCTATGGTTATCAGTGTGTAGGCTTACAAACGACGTGAACTAACTCACGCTAGGGACAACAAACATACTAATGCCCGAGGAGAACTCGAAACTCCGACGACGAGCAACCGCGCGCTCAGCAGCAAGGTCCCTTAGGACACTCGGGCACTCCACGACACCGCCACGAATAACACTGCCCGTAGACGTTGATTTCATTCAACATTTGGTTTGCAAAACAAGATAATGAATGTATAACAAAAATACGTCATTCACAGAATATATGACAACTGCGAATGGGCAAAGCTGAAAGTGTGTACCCAGCCGGAATTCGAACACGGGTCTTCTGCTTTTTATGCAGGGTACACGTTTACAGCATTGACCATTCGCAGTTGAAGTCATATATTCTGTGAATATGAAAGAATAACAACTACACGATCAGAAGTGACATCTGTTCTTTCGGAACAGACGCAACATGTATATAAAACATTTGTTTTATGATGCTAAAAACAAATACTTTATCGGTATAGCGTTTTGCATCAGTAAGTAAAGAAATTTTGGTCTGTTGATATGTAATACAGTGAATAAAGTCATCAAGACGCAAGGGGGTCCATTAGAGCGTACCAATAATTCAAGAAAAACTGGAAATATTAGTGCAGAAAGAACAGACGAACAAATCCAACAAGACAACGAAAATGTACAAGTGCGTATGTGGCATTTGCGATCATTACAATAACAGGAAACAAAAGCTGAAATAAATCTACAACGACCATCGGAACAATATTTACGTATATAGTGATTTAATTTTTATTTCTTTTGGATAAAAAATATATTAATGTTTTTAATATACGTGTTACTTTTTACAGATCAAACAATGAATATGTTCGTTATATTAATGAAATACATTCTATGACAAAATAATTGTTTCGCGTTTTTTTGTCGGCTATCATCGTATAAAGCGCTCCATTTCTCTTTCTGTCATACATCCCATCCCCACACAAATACGATGCATTCGTTATTTTTAATTAACAACCAAAATATTCACTAGGAATAATATATCTGGCGGAACAACGTTTACCGGGTCAGCTAGTAATTTTACAGGTAAACTTTCACGTACATATGAATAAACATACGGATCCGATTGCTTCCCGCTGGGCTAATCCGAAAATTTCCTGAATATTTAATTAAAATTGTTCCACCCGTCTTTGAGTTCATAGGAAGCATACATACTTACAGTTTTTAAAAAAAATGTTCAAATGTTGGTAAAGCTTATGGGACTTAACTGCGGGGTCATCAGTCCCTAAACTTAAAAACTACTTATGAAATAGCTTATAGTAAAGACGACACAAACATCCATGCCCGAGGGGTGATTCGAACCCCCCGACGAGGAATGGCCTCGCGCATCGTAGCATAGCGCCTCAAAGCGCTTGGCCACTCCAACATGGCTACAATTTTTATAGAGAGAGATGCACACCAATTGGACTAGTCATTTGTGTGCCATTACCTCTCGGTTATTTCAGACACCGAGATGCAGTGTTATTTCTGCTATCTACGTCATTTGATTTTTTCACACCTCTTTCAAATTCCTACTATTTGTAGATACACTTCTTCTACCTCACCGCCCCAATTTCTTCCAGTATCACACACAGCAGTCAAAACCACGAGGATATAAAGTATAACGAAAAAACTTAAATGACATTTGACGAGTGTAAAAGTTGTTCTTCCGAAAAAGCAGAACTGTATATTTATTTCGTTTGCCAGATGCGACGATGTTACATATATGAGTGCCCTAGGGATAACGTTTGTGTTGCTTATATGTTTTAATTTAATTTGTTTATTTCTTTTTCAGTGTTAAGACTGCAGTTTTATGTTCTGAGTAAATGACTCGAGACACTATCGCCTTGTAATGCATAGGCGGTACGTTGATTATTACAATAAAACTAATTACATGAATGGTGAAGGTATTTTCAACGCTAAAATCTTCCAAATAGATTTACACAATAATAACCTTCCTCAGACTTCCATTAATCTTATTTCAGCAATAAGATTCAAATAGAGTTAAATATGTAATCGGATGAGTGCTGGATTAAAACTGCTAACAGGGTGTACTTTATAATTGGCACCGATGTCACTATTTTTCAGCACTTTCAAAATATTGTACAGTCCAGAAAAAAATGAAACTTTATTATTTGGACTGTGTACGTACTATTCCAGGAGGAAAGAGAGCACTGCAAAACGCCACTGATGTTGCTCACCTAATAAAAGGACCGACACGTGTATGGCATGAACAAAAGTCTTTAATTTAGAGGATATAATGAAAGACGGATCCACAAACATTATACAAATGTGCGTGTTTTCTGTTACCATACTAGAACATACGGTAAATGTTTAAATGTTAGTAAAGCTATGGCACCAAACTGCATTGGTCATCAGTCCCTAGATTAACAAATGACTTAAACTAAGTTATGATAAAGACAAGGTCCACAACCATGCTCAAATCAGGACACCAACCTCTGCCTTAGAGCATGGTACGTACGCATGTTGTACTTCTGAAAATTAATATCTTACTTCTTTCCTGTGCCATTTATTGTTACTAAACTGGTTTAAGGTAATTACAATGCTGTGTATGGTCTAGGATGAGAAACTAGATATAAACAAAGGCAATTAAATTATTCGCAGATGTTCAAATGTTTGTAACATAAGGGGCCAAATCGTTAAGGTGGCCGGCCGCGGAGGCCGAGGGGACAGCCAGGCGCCGTGGCTCAGCGCGCCCGGTCAGAGGGCTGAAGGCCTCTCTGTAATAAAAAAAGCTGAGCCAAAAACTCATGGAACGACTATGAATGAAAAGGATTAACGACCGCAATGAACTAAACTACACAATGAAAAAAAGAAAAGGGTGGGGGGGACTGAGGCGCTTCAGTCACGGTCTGCACGGCCACGAGTTCGAATCCCCCCTCGGGCATGGATATTTGTGCCGTCCTTAGTTGTAAGTAGTTCATAAGTAGTTTGTACGTTTAGGAACTGATGACCCCGTAGTTAAGTCCCTTAAGCTTAACAAACATTTGAACATTTTTTGTTAAGGTGATCGGTCACTAGACGTACAAAGTTCTTAAATTATCTTAACAACACACACACATACACACACACACACACATCCAGTAATGCTGTAACATTTCTTGCTTTTCTTATTTTTGCTACCGAGTGTCACTTTCGATATGCATATTCGTAACAAACAGAAAAATCGAGATATGTTATAATATTAAGTGACTCTCGTTCTTTGAAATGCAAAAAGAGTTTAATGCTTAATGTTCAAATATAATTAATTAGTGATATAAAATTGGGTCGCCTCTATGTTTTCCTAAACATAGAAAAGTTAATCTTGACATATTTGAACAGATTCAATTAGTTACTTTTTCCCTACTTCTAACATAAAATCTGTTCTTAAGCACAGATGGAATGCAAGATTGAGTAAATTAGCATGATATTGTCAACTCAAAGTAATAACGTAACCATTTTACAATACCAAGTGTCCAAGTGTAACCATATAACAACATAAAATGTAAAATAAATCAGTAAATAAAAATAAAAACTAAGATAAATAACCTGTCAAAAGAATTTAAAGAAGTAAAAATTATGATATTAACAAAATAAAATGAATATCTGGCTATCTTATATAACAACATAAAATGTAAAATAAATCAGTAAATAAAAATAAAAACTAAGATAAATAACCTGTCAAAAGAATTTAAAGAAGTAAAAATTACGATATTAACTAAATGAATATCTGGCTTTATTTTATGAGTGCTTACCTTATAAAGGAAAAAGGACACAAACAGACCTACTCAAGAATCCAACTCTGATTTTGCAAGAGAATACTAAAGGCAAACACTCAATTCTCAATTAATTTGTCAATCCAATCTGAGCCAGTGTCCCTAAATTGACAGTGAGGTTGCGCAACTGATACTTTATATATATATATATATATATATATATATATATATATATATAGAGAGAGAGAGAGAGAGAGAGAGAGAGAGAGAGAGCAGCGTTGTTCTCGCATCTGCAGCAGCATCTAAATCAGCAGACAGGATCAGTAAGCTGTGAAAAACTCGTTCACGAAAAATCAATAACTTCGTCTCATCTAGCAGAGAGGATATTTTCGCTACTTTCGAGCTTCTGTTTCCGTGGTTGGAGAACAGTCACAAGCGACAGTCCCATCCCAAGAATCTCGGAAAATATTGATACTACTGCCACGGAGCAATAGCTATGAAAAGCTGAATATTTTCAATGTCTAGGAGCAGAAAAGGTGACCAACTAACAAGGGGAAGTTTTCTTCAGACCTTCACAAAGTCACTGCTTTCCCCACCCAACCACAAAAATAATAAATAACGTGAAACTTCCTGGCAGATTAAAATTGCGTGCCGGAACCGGGACTCGAACCTGGGACCTTTGCCTTTCGCGGGCAAGCGCTCTACCGTCTGAGCTACCCCGACACGACTCACGATGCCGCCTCACAACTTTACTTCCGCCAGTACCTCGCCTCCTACTTTCCAAACTTAACGTGTTTGCCTTAAAGAAAGCAGCACGCTGCAGAAATAATCATGGCGTAAACCAAGAAATCTACTGACGACAGTTTGGGAAGCAGCGATAATGGCGAGACTTTCCTTAGCTCCAGACGTTTGGCCGACTGTCGCCACTCACCTACAGAAATACACAGACCCCAGGGCCGTTTCTTGCACTTAACAAAAGACACCCACGATGATCGCCTGGCCGGCGCCGAAAGATCTCATAAAGAAGTAAGGTTCATTTATTTATTTTTCTCCGGAAACACTGACCGCCCAGACGCACCCAGGTAACACACCCAGTCGCAAAACGGTGCCTCCAAACCCGGTGGACCGTCCAGCGCACCACCGGTGGCCCTGAGCGCTCGCCTCGGCAAGTACCTACCGCGAAGAAACTAATAGCACAGAGTAAGGCCGTGTCCTACGTGGGCGACAAAAGCGAGCGACAGCGCGGGACAGCTTCAAGCGACAAACCTCAATCGCCTGTATGGCTACGGGTCTGTCTTACGTGAGCGACTTCTGCAGCGCCGCGCGTCAGACGCGACAACTAGCGACGTTTGAATCTCAAACCTGCTTGAATCTTGTCGCTGTCGCACGCACGACAATGTGTCGAGTTCGTTGAGAATCGTCTGCTTGTCGGGGTTATAATACGAGGCGTGTCCAGAAAGTAAGTTCCGTTTGGTTATATAAAGCGAACGGGTACAGATACAGAAAAAATATTGATTGTACAAAAATCTGAAACTGGTAAACTACTTTCCTACAAAGATTCCGAAATTTTGTAGGCAATTGTCATAGCATGGCACAAGGTTTTGTGTTCCTAATTCATAGAATGTTGCCGCCTTTGTATTCAACCATGTGGTAACATGTTCTTTTCAGCTCGTCATAATCGTTGAAGTGTTGTGCGCCAAGGACAGATTTTAGGTGTAAGAAGAGGATTACTGTCAAAAGATTCTTTTTTCACGATAATGCCTGACCTCACACATCGAATATGACCAAACAATTCTTACGGAAATTTGAATGGGACCTGTTTGATCATCCTCCATACAGCTCGGACCTCTCTCCTAGCGACTTTCATCTCTTCTTACACCTAAAATCTGTCGTTGGTGGTCAACACTTCAACGATGATAAAGAGCTGTTACCACTTGGTTGAATACACAGGTTGCAACCTTCTGTGAACGATGCATGCAAAAACTTGTCGCACGCTATGACAAGTGCCTACAAAATTTCTGCAGTTATGTGGAAAAGTAATTTAAGAGTTGTAGAATTTTGTGCAATAGAAATTTCTTCTGTATTTGTGTACAATTTCATTTTATTACCAAACGGAAGTTACTTTCTGGACGCACCTCGTAGATGTCACAAGAATTCTGTGAGCTAATAATCCCTGAAGATTTATGAAACTACAACTGGTTCTGAAAGAACAGAATATAAAATTGCAGTTGTACATATAATGAAGTTTCGTTGGCATAAGAATTGTCGAAAAATAACTATCTCGTAAATTTTCTTTTGGAGTTTAAAGACGACTGAAGTTAAATTTTTAAATTGTTTCTAATATGACACCATTTTGTTTTAACTCTGAATGGTAGTTTGATTTACACAATGATGAACGTGTTCTGAACAATTACATTCGTGTGCTTTTTAAGCATTTGCAGTAACAACAAATTTACTCCAGCCGGAGAGAGATAACACTAGGATGTCACACGAGATGTGTGTAAAATTACGTTTCTGAGTAAAATATTTTGATATAATGTTTCATTAGGGATTTAATGTGTTTGGTAGGTCACCAGTGTGATACCTTTATTTGAAATAAAAATGAATATATTGGTATTAACTTGATAAAAATTACAACTTGGTAGCCCACATCACTACCCCTATACAACTGTAGTCTTACAATAAGATTACTTTTGTACTTATTCAGTTGTTGATGGTTTGTAGTCACAAAATAAAAACTAGAATATATCTGTACTCGTCGTGTTTGGTTGGTGAGCTTCACCGTCTACTTTCGTATTTGATGTAATAAATGAAATACATAGTCCACGAACATTTTTCACTTTGTAAAATTAATGCACAGCACTCATTTTACGTCTTATTTCCTTATGTAAATAAAACTTTATTGTCCTACTCTGAAGCTATCGTTATTAGGTGCCAAATATTAGAAACAGCTGATCGGTTCTAGTCACCATCTTGTAGCGAGAAATTGTCGCCCACGTAGGACACCCGGCCATGTCGCCGAATGTCGCTGCTTGTAGCGGCAGTGTGGAGTAGCTGCATGTCGCTCGCTTTTGTCGCTCACGTTTTTTTTTTTTTTTTTTTTTTTTAGCACTTTTCATTCCCTCCTCTTATGGAGGAGGGCGGGCCGCTTGAGGGCATGCTTTTGCCCTTTTCAGCCATTTGGATTTAAGGTGATTCTGTTTTGACACAATTTATTATATTTCTTACAGGGGATATTGCTAGGGGGGGGGGGATTTGTCCCAATTGGGAATATTCCGTGGGCATGGGGACAGCTCTGGTATTCACCTTACAGCCAACAGGGAACCACGGAAACCTTGGCCAGAGCTGTTTTGCCTTCTTCTTCTCACGGTTTGTTCGGCTAGTGTCGCCGGGGTAACCGTTGGTTTTTCCTCTCTTGGCGTCTTCTCTCTTGTTCTTCCATTCTTCTCTCTTCTTGTTCTCGATGGTACTTCTCTATCTGCCAGTATACTGGCGGGAAGGCGTACACGTAGCCTGGGTTCCTGTACTCCCAATTGGACTTTATGCCATCCAGTCGGGATTGCATCGTCAGCTTCTCTCGGTCAAAGGGATCCATCACCTCGTCCGTCATGGTCGCTACCTCTGCTGTCGTGATGTCTTGTGCATCTCCGGCAGCATCGGTCTCAGTTTGTGCTTCTCGGTGTTCTGTCTTCGTTCTTTTCGTCTGCGACCATCTCTCAGTTCGAGAGACTGCAGCTTCTCTGTCAAGTCGAGCGCCAGAGATTGATGCGTCTTCCGTGTTGGATCCCGCATCTTTCCTGGGCTTCCTGGTAACTTGCAGCAACAGGGCTTCTCGCAGATGGAGACACGCTGCCTCTAGCTCGGAGTGTAGCACCATCCGGAACCTGGCCTCAGCTTCTTGTAGCGCCGCGCCGACGTCGCGGTGTCCGCCTTCGGCTGCGCAGTCGCTCCCTCTGCGGTCCGGCGCGGTCGGCCCATCTGGCCCGCCGCGTTGCCGGCTTCCCCCACCACCTCTGTCACCGATGGCGGCGGCCGCCGGAAGAGCGGCAGGGAGGGGGGCCGCTCGCTGCTCTGGAGGTGCGGGCGCGGACCTTGCGGCCCTGCGTCTTCTGTTCCTCCGTTTCTTCGCGGGTCCATCTGTCGGCCGCGAGTTCTGCTGCACCTTCGTGCTGGTGGCTTTGCTGCCTTGGAAGGCCAGGCAACCCCTCCAGCTAGCAACGTGTGGGCCGCTGCAGCGGGCACACGTCGGCGTTTCTTCTCGCGTCAGCAGACAAGCATTGCTGGCGTGTTCGCCAGCACACTTGACGCATCTCTCCCTGTTGCGGCAGTGCTTTGCCACATGACCTTCCCCTTGGCACTTATAGCACTGCGGTGCAGTGTCAAGGCCGGCAGGCAGGGTCTCGACTTGTATTGGGAAGCCAAGCTTAGACAGCTCAAACACTTGGCTCCCCTTCTTCTGCTCTCCGTCCCCATCCGCGTCTACGGCTAGGATGAAGAGCGGCGGCTTCCTCCTGTTTGTCTTATTATGCAGCCTGACCGCCACATTGCCGAAGCCGGCTTGCGTCAGGCACGTGCATAACATCTCTTCTGTGCAAATCCAAGGCAGCCCCCGTAGAAGCGCCTTGACCGTTGTCTTCTTCCTCTGGGTCTTCTCTGTCGTCGTCTTCTGCCGTGACTTGTCCGGAGCTGGGACGATATACTCTTCTAGAAGAGGAGATAGCGCCTCGTTATCATCCCAGCTCTGCACACAGATTTGTACAAGCGCGTGGTCGTCCTCCGTCGAGAAGTGGAGTTCGTGCGTCGCTGCAGATTCGAGTTGACCAAGCAGCTCCATCCAATTCTCCCCCCGATAACGGATGAAGAAAGGGAGAGGGAGTGCAGGCTCGCTCGATGTCTTCGTCCGCACGGCTGCTTCGGTCGGGTCGGCAGACGCGCGCAACAACGACAATTTGCTCTAGCCGCTGTTACAACAGCGTCCACGACAATTTTGCTATGCGCGCGCCGGTTTCCCTTTCCGATCGGTGACTTAGCTGCAGAGCGCTACGCAAGACGTCCGCTCCGCACCGCTGCGAAGTGGCCCGTCGCTCACGTAGGACACGGCCTTATATATACAGAGAAGGAGCCCCCCCCCCCTAAACCTTTGTCCTACGCTCCCCTCGTAGTTCCGCATGATGTCAGCAGATGTCAAACGGTTCCCTGGCTTAGTACTGGAACACGACACTAGAGGCGCTTCTCAGGGTTCCTCTCGCACATTAGAGGGTAGCGTGGAGGGAAGGCTGAGGAGAGACCTCGTGCCGCCTTCCAGGACGCCACGGCTGTGTCCGGTGTGCCAGCGTTTGATGGGAGGTGGTGGTGGGGACAGCCGCTACCTGCCGTCTGCTCTGGCCAGTTTTAGGCCCGGCGCACACTTGACGCAGCAGAGGCAGAGCAGAGGCAGAGGCGAGGCGCAGGGCCTCTGCTGGTCAGCGCACACTTGACGCAGCGCAGGCAGAGGAGGGCAGCGCAACCTGCAACAGCACGTGCTGCGTGTCCACTGCAAACCTCTCCATGCAATCAGATTTAATTCCTGAATCTCCTTCAAAACTCAGTTAATTTAATTTGTGTGTGTGTGTGTGTGTGTTTTCTGATAGAGTATAAGAGCAGTTAAAGGTCTGTTGAGCAAAGGCAAAAGTGACGAATACATGCTGAACTTCTCTGGTCCATGGAAGCTCAGACGACAGTTCAAAGAGAGTCACATGCTGAGTAAGAAGACCTTAACAGAGAAGAAAAATAGTGTGACACATGATACCCGCTAAAGAAAAATTACAGATATGTTTTAGGAATTTAATGAAAGTCAGATTTATTTTTCTTTCATTTCTGTTATAATTCAGTGAAACAAGAGTCACAGCTAATTCAATAATTGAAAGAACCTTTATACAACTGACATATTTAATCATGATTGTGGCGCAGTATATACGATCAGAAACACTTTTCTTGTCGGTGACACCTGGTATGCTTTTCATACGTCTTAAATTGAAAGATATGTCGATATGAAAAATTTTGCAAATCATAGTTTCCTTGTTCAACTGCATTTGCACGCAAAGTGATTACTTACTTAGGTCTTTATTCAAAAAAATGTTCAAATTTTTGTAAAGCTTATGGGACTTAACTACGGGGTCATCAGTCCCTAAACTTACAAACTACTTATTTACTACCTTATACTAAGGACGGCACAAATATCCATGCCCGAGGGGGGATTCGAACCCCCGACCGTACTGGCCGTGCAGACCGTGACTGAAGCGCCTCAGTCCCCTCGGCCACCGCGGCCGGCGGTCTTTAATCGTAGCTCTTCCATGCTCCTGAATACTAAGATACTGACGTTTGCTTTTTTCTTCTTCTATGACGGCAGCTGAAGCTCCAGGAAGGGGTGGAAATTGTGTTTCAAGAAATTGAAGAAGGTCCCTGATAGTAAAAAAAAAATCGTTGCACGTCCCTTCTGGTTTCGCCGAACTTATTATTCAGTAGTAACAGGAATTTTAGCTTATATAGTGCTTTCATGCTTGCCACAAAGTTTACTGAAACCAGGGACTATAGACCGTAAAAACACACAATCAGCATCTTCGGTTTATGAAACTCGGTGTCTTTCTATTTCAGTAAGTTGTTCGTTTCCAGCTTGGGTCTGTATCGGCAGCGTACGAAGAAGGGAGACACGAGGCAGCTCCGCACTCGGCACGGCAGACGGCAACAGCCGCGCGTGTGCCGCGTAGCTGCCGACCGCGTCGCGTCAAACGTGTATCTCACGTGTTTTCTCGAGAATCGAAAGAGATATAGCTCTCACTCCACCGTTAAAAACAATTTCGATATGTTGGCTACATTTCGTTCGCAGTAATGTATGGTGTAAAACGCAAACTAGCCAGCGACTACTTTTTTCACTGCAAACTCTTCAAAATATGCGCGGCGTTGTAATTTATTTTTTATTATAACAATAACTATGTACAGTAACGAAACGAAAACCTCCCCAACGTCATGCGGTGGCTTTTGCCTATATGACACAGAAAAATAATTTTTTTCTAGTGAGTAGTTTCTGTAAAATCGATTGAGGAAGCTGCGTTAGCGCAAAACACGCACAAATCGGAAAATAGTATTTTTAATTATTTTACGCAGAAAGTAAAAGTGTTACAAAGAAACTAAATACAGAGAAGGATGTAGCTTATATTCGTCTACATAAAACAATTTTTTTCGAAGCATTTCGGATGACTTGAAATCTCACTTTGCGACAGAGGTGGAACAGAGGCGCAGGAAAACTTTGCGCCTTGGACAACAGGACAGAGGCGTGACCGAGGAAACACCTGCCCTCCGCCTCGGCTGCGTTAAGTGTGCGCTGCCCCATTAGAAAGCGTGCGTTACAGACGGGGCAGCGCACACTTAAGGCCCGGCGCACACTTGACGCAGCAGAGGCAGAGGCGAGACGCAGGGCCTCTGCTGGTCAGCGCACACTTGACGCAGCGCACGCAGAGGAGGGCAACAGCACGTGCTGCATGTCCACTGCAAACCTCTCCATGCAATCAGGTTTAATTCCTGGATATCCTTCGAAACTCAGTTAATTTAATTTGTGTGTGTGTGTGTGTGTTCTGATAGAGTATAAGAGCACTGCAAGGTCTGTTGAGCAACAGGCAAAAGTGACGAATACATGCTGAACTTCTCTGGTCCATGGAAGCTCATTTTAAGCTCTTGAGCTATTCCGACTAAACAGACGACAGTTCAAAGAATGTCACATGCTGAGTAAGAAGGAAAATTAGGGATATGTTTTAGGAATGTTATTAAAGTCAGATTTATTTTTCTATCATTTCTTTTATAATTCAGTGAAACAAATGTCACAGCAAATAATTGGAAGAACCTTTATACAACTGACATATTTAATCATGATTGTGGCGCAGTAATTATACGATCAGAAACACTTTTCTTCTCGGTGACACGATGTTTTTCAAATCATAGTTTCCTTGTTCAAATGAATTTGCACGCAAAGTGTTTCATTACTTAGGTCTTTATTCGTAGCTCTTCCATGCTTCTGAGTACTAAGATACTACCGTTTGCTTTTTTCTTTCTTCTACGACGGCAGCTGTGCATGACATGCAGTATTTTATTACATTGCATTCCTATTTTGTCACTGTCAACATTTCTTATGATAATTACCTTCAGCAGCCATTATATGTGTTAGTAATTAGTGAAGCTAATGCTAATACTTTTGCAAATGTGGAATTTCTGAAAGTAGTAAAGAATTCAGGTTGAGAAATACTGACGAGAGACGTTCCTAGCATCATCTATGGTTTAGCAGGGAGCTGAAGCTCCAGGAAAGGGTGGAAATTGTGTTTCAAGAAATTGAAGAAGGTCCCTGATAGTAAAAAAAAAAAAAAAATCGTTGCACGTCCCTTCTGGTTTCGCCGAACTTATTATTCAGTAGTAACAGGAATTTTAGCTTATATAGTGCTTTCATGCTTGCCACAAAGTTTACTGAAACCAGGGACTATAGACCGTAAAAACACACAATCAGCATCTTCGGTTTATGAAACTCGGTGTCTTTCTATTTCAGTAAGTTGTTCGTTTCCAGCTTGGGTCTGTATCGGCAGCGTACGAAGAAGGGAGACACGAGGCAGCTCCGCACTCGGCACGGCAGACGGCAACAGCCGCGCGTGTGCCATGTAGCTGCCGACCGCGTCGCGTCAAACGTGTATCTCACGTGTTTTCTCGAGAATCGAAAAAGATATAGCTCTCAGTCCACCGTTAAAAACAATTTCGATATGTTGGCTACATTTCTAATGATAATTACCATCAGCAGCCATTATATTTGTTACTAATTAGTGAAGCTAATGCTAATACTTTTGCAAATGTTGAATTTCTGAACGTAGTATAGAATTCAGGTTGAGAAATACTAACGAGAGACGTTTCTAGCATCATCTATGATTTAGCAGTGAGCTGAAGCTCCACGAAGGGGTGGACATTGTGTTTCAAGAAATTGAAGAAAGTCCCTGACAGTAAAAAAAATTCGTTGCACGTCCCTTCTGGTTTCGCCGAACTTATTATTCATTAGTAACGGGAATTTTAGCTTATATAGTGCTTTCATGCATGCCACAAAGTTTACTGAAACCAGAGACTATAAACCGTAAAAATACACAATCATCATCTTCAGTTTATAACTCTCGTTGTCTTTCTGTTTTAGTAAGTTGTTCACTTCCAGCTTGGGTCTGTGTCGGCAGCATACGAAGAAGGGAGACACGCACTCGGCACAGCAGGCGGCAACAGCCGTGCGTGTTCCGCGTAGCTGCCGACCGCGTCGCGTCAAACGTGTATCTCACGTATTTTCTCGAGAATCGAAAGAGATATAGCTCTCCTTCCACCGTTAAAAACAATTTCGATATGTTAGCTACATTTCGTTCGCAGTAATGTATGGTGTAAAACGCACCAAACGCAAACTAGCCAGCGACTACTTTTCTCACTGCAAACTCTTCAAAATATGCGCGGCGTTGTACTTAATTTTTTATTATAACAATAACCATGAACAATAACGAAAAGAAAACCTCCCCAACGTCATGCGGTGGCTTTTGCCTATATGATACAGAAAAATAATTTTTTTCTAGTGAGTAGTTTCTGCAAAATCGATTGTGGAAGCTGCGTTAGCGCAAAACACGCACAAATCGGAAAATGGTGTTTTTATTTTTTTTTTATGCAGAAAGTAACAGTGTTACAAAGAAACTAAATACAGAGAAGGATGAAGCTTATATTCGTCTACATAAAACAATTTTTTTCGAAGCCTATCCGATGACTTGAAATTTCACTTTCCGACAGAGGTGGAACAGAGGCGCAGGAAAACTGTGCGCCTCGGACAACCGGACAGAGGCGTGACCGAGGAAACGTCTGCCCTCCGCCTCGGCTGCGTTAAGTGTGCGCTGCCCCATTAGAAAGCATGCGTTACAGACGGACGGAGGCCTCGCCTCTGCCTCTCCTCTGCCTCTGCTGCGTCAAGTGTGCGTCGGGCCTAACGCAGCAGAGGCGGAGGGCAGGCGTTTCCTCGGTCACGCCCCTGTCCGGTTGTCTGAGGCGCACAGTTTTCCTGCGCCTCTGTCCCACCTCTGTCGCAAAGTGAAATTTCAAGTCATCCGATATGCTTCGAAAAAAATTGTTTTACGTAGACGAATATAAGCTTCATCCTTCTCTGTATTTGGTTTCTTTGTAACACTTTTACTTTGTGGTAAAAAAAATTAAAAATACTATTTTCCGATTTGTGCGTGTTTTGCGCTAAGGCAGCTTCCACAATCGATTTTGCAGAAACTACTGACTAGAAAATTTATTTTTCTGTATCATGTAGTCAAAAGCCACCGCATGACGTTGGGGAGGTTTTCTTTTCGTTATTGTACATAGTTATTGTTATAATAAAAATATATTACAACGCCGCGCATATTTTGAAGAGTTTGCAGTGAAAAAAGTAGTCGCTGGCTAGTTTGCGTTTGCTGCGTTTTACACCATACATTACTGCGAACGAAATGTAGCTAACATATCGAAATTGTTTTTAATGGTGGAATGAGAGCTATATCTCTTTCGATTCTCGAGAAAATACATGAGATACACGTTTGACGCGACGCGGTCGGCAGCTACATGGCACACGCACGGCTGTTGCCGTCTGCCGTGCCGAGTGCGGAGCTGCCTCGTGTCTCCCTTCTTCGTACGCTGCCGATACAGACCCAAGCTGGAAACGAACAACTTACTGAAATAGAAAGGCACCGAGATTCATAAACCGAAGATGCTGATTGTGTATTTTTACGGTCTATAGTCCCTGGTTCCAGTAAACTTTGTGGCAAGCATGAAAGCACTATATAAGCTAAGATCCCCGTTACTACTGAATAATAAGTTCGGTGAAACCAGAAGGAACGTGCAACGATTTTTTTTTTTCTTTTTTTACTATCAGGGACCTTTTTCAATTTCTTGAAACACAATGTCCACCCCTTAGTGGAGCTTCAGCTCACTGATAAACCATAGATGATGCTAGGGACGTCTTTCGTCAGTATTTCTCAACCTGAATTCTATACTACTTCTAGAAATTCAACATTTGCAAAAGTATTAACATTAGCTTCACTAATTACTAACAAATATAATGGCTGCTGAAGGTAATTATCATAAGAAATGTTAACAGAGACAAAATAGGAATGGAATGTAATAAAATGCTGCATGTACATGCACAGCTGCCGTCATAGAAGAAGAAAAAAGCAACGTCAGTATCTTAGTACTCAGGAGCATGGAAGAGCTACGAATAAAGACCTAAGTAAGGAATCACTTTGCGTGCAAATGCAGTTAAACAAGGCAACTATGATTTGCAAAATTTTTCATATCGACATATCTTTCAATTGTGAAAAGCATACCAGGTGTCACCGAGAAGAAAAGTGTTTCTGATCGTATATACTGCGCCACAATCATGATTACATATGTCAGTTGTATAAAGGTTCTTTAAATTATTGAATTTGCTGTGACACTTGTTTCACTGAATTATAAAAATAAAAAAAATGAAAGAAAAATAAATCTGACTCTAATTAAATTCCTAAAACATATCCGTAATTTTTCTCTAGCGGGTATGATGTGTCACACTATTTTTCTTCTCTGTTAAGTCCTTCTTACTCAGCATGTGACTCTCTTTGAACTGTCGTCTGTTTAGTCGGAATAGCTCAAGAGCTTAAAATGAGCTTCCATGGACCAGAGAAGTTCAGCATGTATTCGTCACTTTTGCCTTTGCTCAACAGACCTTTAACTGCTCTTATACTCTATCAGAACACACACACAAATTAAATTAACTGAGTTTCGAAGGAGATTCAGGAATTAAATCTGATTGCATCGAGAGGTTTGCAGTGGACACGCAGCACGTGCTGTTGCAGGTTGCGCTGCCCTCCTCTGCCTGCACTGCGTCAAGTGTGCGCTGACCAGCAGAGGCCCTGCGCCTCGCCTCTGCCTCTGCTCTGCCTCTGCTGCGTCAAGTGTGCGCCGGGCCTAAAACTGGCCAGAGCAGGCGGCAGGTAGCGGCTGTCCCCACCACCACCTCCCATCAAACGCTGGCACACCGGACACAGCCGTGGCCTCCTGGAAGGCGGCACGAGGTCTCCCCTCAGCCTTCCCTCCACGCTACCCTCTAATGTGCGAGAGGAACCCTGAGAAGCGCCTCTAGTGTCGTGTTCCAGTACTAAGCCAGGGAACCTAAAGGCCTAAAGGCTGCTTCAGACCGCAGTGCCATCATGGAACTGCTGGTAAACCTCTCTCCCAGCACCCCTGAGCGTGTGACCGGGCCCTTATGGAGGTTTCCCGTCTGTATATATTTGTCTATGCTAATGGCTTCCCAGTACAATGCTAAGTGCCTTCGCTCGCCGCTGCGTGTGAACCCAGCCTCGACGAAAGCACAGAGTAACATGTATTTGTCTGTGACAAAAGTCACAGCATTCTACAGTTCTGAAATCAGCTATCTCGCCACTGCCATGAGTAACCACAGAAAAGACAGTAAAATGCCTTAATAAGTAATAAAAAATCAAAGGACAAGACATATCTCTCCCAACCCCCAACTGAATGAAGAAGTCGGAATGATAAAACAATAAATTAATAATAAAATAAACATCATAAGACATTAATTAAAGAAAAAGTACACAGGAGAGACGAGAAAATTTGTGAAATATAACTGCCAGAAGGAACTACCACAGTTCAATGTTAGGTTCCTGATGTAAAATTAAGTAAACTACATTTCACAAAGAGCATCTCTGAAATGTATATACGTATTTTCCATGTATACTCCAAGACGGTTGGAGCAATTTTGATGAAATCTTCAAAAAATCGTCAGATTAACCCAGCGGGTGATACTATGAAGTTTAGTGGCGATCGGATCAAGATAATCGTTAATATTTACGACAGATACTCCCTTAACTGGGAAGAGTCGACTGCCATACGTCTGTAACCACAGTTCTGCCGCTTGAAGCGTTAGCGTCGCCTCAGTGACTGTTAGTAACGACAGCGCGTTAAGGTTGACTCTGTCACCGCTAGGAGAGCTATTGTCGTTTCAGTTGCCACATGTTAAATTTTTATTATAAAATACTCTGATCTATAAGAAAATGATACTTATTGTTTCATAAATATTATTAATTTGTTTATAGAAAAGACATGTTATTCGTTTCCTAAAATATTTAGTTTCTTAAGAAAAAGTTTTTTTTAATTAATGTTTTTATTTGATTTTTTGTCTGAAGTATTAATTAATTTTTTTAAATATGCCGAGGCTTGTATAAGGGTGGTAAGCATTATTTTTAATTGAAGCCGGCTAGATATCTAGCAGTTTAACAATAACAGACATTTTCTTATTTTTGTACTGGACACGAAGAAGGTAATTGAATTAATATCTCACTAACTTGATTGTACAGTCTAGGTTTCGAAGATTCATTAGTATAAGCCCCACCCTTCACATCACACGTGGTCTTCCTAGTATTACTCCGATGACGCTGACTTATTGCACGCTTGAAATCACTCTTGTCGAAAGACTTCTCTCTCTATTGAGAATGACGTACTGCGTTCAGTTACTAGGAACTCTTCCATCCCGTCATACAGTCGTTCTGAGGATCCGTACACTCGTGTTTTGTGCATTAGGCTGTATTGCGGAATATTGTGAAACGAGATTCGTTGCTCAGGACAGCAGCAGTTCCACTTACAGTTGTCACGATTAACAACTTTTACTCAGGCAATACTGGTTTCGTGGCCTAAAGCCACAGCATGAGATGCGTAAAACAAAGTCAAGAAACAAGGCATCACAAGAAAGTCTGTAATTACTGTTGTTTGGGTGTCGGGGATGGTTACAGCGACATGACTTCCACTACAGGCTAATGTTGATTCCGAGATGCTTGTTAATTCCTACGAGGGAAGAATTTAGGGCTCCTAAAATACACTGAACTTATTCCAAAATTCTACAACAGTCCGCTGTCAGTGATACAGACCTATAGCTTCAGGCATCTGTTCGATAACACATCTATCTTTGGGAAACAGGAATGACCTACGCCTTTTCCAGTCATTATGAACTCTACGCTTCCTTATGAATCAAATCACACTGTTGATAGACGCAGAAAAAAGCCATCGTATACTTTGTTTAAACCAAGATTGGTATACAATCAGTGCAGTAGACTTTCCGCGACTTAAGTTGCTTTCCATTCCTTCATGTACTTATAAACCCAGCTGTCTGTCGTTCGAATCACTTCATTAATTAGATTTTATTTGGTGGATCTAACAGATTACCTCTTCTTTGTTTTATCTGTGGGCATAAGTCATTTAATATGACTGTTTACATGTGTTATAGGTTATTTTAATTCGGTACCATGTTGTTCAAAGTAATATCAATTTGGTGCATTGTGTGTTGTTTAGACATTTTCCTAATTCTCGGAAGGTCATTTACGATCAAGTAAACAAAAGATGTATTAATAAATTGTGTCAACTAGCCATCGTGTTCCCCCAATATTTACCATTTGCTGTTAACCGACATAAACGATATATGAAATTACACTGCCTTTTGAATAAGTGACTTTACCATAGCCCAGATAAATTATTTTCCGAGTAGAAATTTTCTTGGCGATCTTAATTATTGTGAAGCTTTTGCGATTGTTTCTTTAAATAACCGTTTTATTTCCTTGAACTATCATGCACGTGTTAATCTTGTGTATTTTTTTTCTACTTAGTTATCTTAAATTTCTATCGTTTAACGTTCATATTGTCACGAATCTTCCGACGGAACGTAAAGTGTGGTGGCTAGCGCCGCAGACTGCTGTGTTGGCGGTACCCAGTTCAAATCCCATCAGAGTCAAAAATGACTTTTTGTATTTATAATTTCTAGAATGTAATACGTATTTCTGATGTTTGATGTACTTATAAGTCCCAGAAATATCTTTATATGTATAAATAGCGGAGTACTCCAATCAGGAGGCGTTTCTGAGTGTTAGCAATTGTTAGCATCTGTTAGCAATAAACCTGTTCTAAGTGTAAAGCGTTGTGCTTTATTAAAGGCCAGCCTTGGAATTGCGGACCACCTGCAGTTTTGAACGTGACACTTTCTGGTGGACGTGACGAGTAAATAGGCGGGATCATATTAAGTGTTTGGCAAACGTACTTCTAACTAGATGGTACGGCTCAGCATTGGTTTGAAAATATCTAGCACAAGCTCAATAGCAGGAAAAATTCAGGACGGAACTGACGTTTGGAGACCACTAACAACAAGACCGACACCGTAACAGCAACTGAACAGGGCACAATGACATGGTGAGTCAACGCAGTCGTATATACAGAATGTTTCGGTCCTATGTCACTTAGCTAACCGAGAGACGAATGAGGCCGATAAAACTATTTCACTCTTGATGAAGGGCATAGCAGCTCTTCTGTTAACAGACGTTTCAAAGACAGTTTTTCCTCGGATGGGAATTCATTCAGGCATCCCAGACTGACACTGACTGAGAAAGATCTGCGCTAGAAATTGTGGAATCTGTTCTAACCAGTAAACGTAACATGTACTCCACTTGGAGATTGTTTGCTGTCGAGAATGTTGAGATCACGCCGTTAACAATGAGAAGAGTTCCAGGCAGCAGCCGAAATAACCAGTTGAACTGTGAAGTGCTTGTTGATCTCAAGAAGCTAATCAAAAAGGAAGGAATGAAGCCTGAATTTTAACGTCCCGTCGACAGCGTGGTCATTAGAGACGGCAGAAGAAGGTGATCAGTATAACGAAGGAAATCTACAGACGAGCGGCTATCATAAGCATTATAGGTGGTCAAGTAAAAATTTGTATCACAAATTTTTTACAAGAAGTTACAACTCATTACTAAAGGAATGTGTATTGCAACAGCTGAACCAGTCCAGAGCGGTGAGCTCATTATCGACGAAGTCTCATGCTTTGCTGTTACTGCTGACAATGCCCTACTGGAAAGGAAACTAATATGAAACTGCAAATAGGGCCTGCTCTGGCCCAGGAACGTCAGTAAGTGTTGGCCATAGTACACCAATTTCAAGTGCATTCAGGGCCAGGCGGGAGATGAGGCAGACGAAACGGCCCACGGTAAAACACCGTATAAATACTGGAGATCATCCATAATTTAGCAAGCGTTCGTACAGTGTCGCCAGCTGAGAGATGGATAATTCGGGAAGACGTGGAGCAGACGGTGCACGATGACTTTCTCAGCCTTCAGAGAGTCCATAGTCGTCAACGGTGGTCCTCTATTAACGACCAACATTGTAATTCCGGACTACCTGCAGTTTAAACGCGAGATCATGGTTCAAAACGTCTGGTTTGATATTCTCCATATCACTTACTGAAACAATTGACTTCCTTTTATTATATGTTTGCTAACTACTGGCGGAAAATTACAGCTGCTTTTACTATCATAGAAGGCCTGGTATTAATGTATAACGCCATGAAAGGTATTTTAAACTTGTAAGTTTTTGTTAATACAACGGTTTAGGGATTAAATTATATAAGTAATTTGCCATCTTCCTTCAATTTCTGTTATTTTCACGGTCGTTGGATACACCGGATGGTTATAATTAAACTTACCCTATTTGACACATTACAACACGGAAACTAATTACCGTTAGAGTACCAATCTTGCTGGCATTAATGACAAGGACTTGGGGAAGGGACGGAGTGCAGAATCAGTTCGAAGGATACACTTTCATTGTGCTGCAACAGTACATCACAACATTACATACCACAACCATTACTGCTATCAAATGGTCTCACTGAGGTATCCATTAGTATACAGAAGTGTTTGAAAGCGCAGGAGTGCATTCTGCACAGCAAATCAAAGTACGTCAATTGGTATGCTGGCTACCTCTCATTAAGCAACGAGGATAAAAATTAGAGCTTGCGTAAATGTTTTCCTCGGTATATCCTGAGGGTAAACCTGATATCATAGGGTTTAAGATCAGGTGATCGTGCCGGCCATGGATTTGTAAACGATGGGCTGATAATTCGATCGTTTTCGGAGAAGCAGTTCAATTGTGTGCGGTGGAGTCCCATCTTACATGAAAATTCTCTCTCCCCTGTAAGACCAGTAAGAATTTTTCTCCTTTTGGAAGGAAGGAATCTTAGGGTTTAACGTCCCGTCGACAGCTTGGCCACTAGAGGCGAAGCTTACGCTCGGATGTTTGGGTGAAGATAAGGGAAGGAAATCGGCCGTGCCCTTTCAAAGGAACCATCCCGGCATCTGCCTGGAGTGTGAGGGAAATCACGGAAAACGTAAATCTGGATGGCCGGAGGTGGATAGGAACTATCCACCATCCACCACGAGTCCATTGTCTTACCAATTCGCCACCTCGCTCGGTTTCTCCTTTTGTCCAAGCACATATTAATGCGTGGACAAGTGCACAGCGACTGGGCAGGTGTGGAAGATTAAAAATCACGATTAGAGAGCCGGTTAGGGAATGAGTCGCCAATCGGCCGGTGTCTGCCATATCTTCACTAGATTACACATTGGACGTTCGTTTATATACAGCAACCCAAAGCGAAATGCAGCCTTTAACTATTGAACTATGGTATCAGTTAGACGTATGAGACCAAAGCAGATCTTCTAGCTTAATACCCAGGACGTGCATAAAGCAAATGCCATTCGTCGGTGCTTATTTGAACCTAATAAATTAGTTAGCAAATGAAATTCTCCTTATGTCTGCTGATTGTTAATAGCTATATTTTATGATCAAATTCCTTAGACAATTGGCATTTGACGACTAAGAAAAAGAGATGTTTCCTGTGATGTATCTCAAAGAAAATGATGCTATTTTAGATTTTTTTGTCGGATATCCATCGCTGAAATTAGGAAACCATTACCACACTCCGCCCGCATATATTGAATTTTAAGTGTGTTACTCTCGAATTAATAACATTTTCGTACACTGGGAAATACGAAGAAGGTCATTCTGTACATACTTAGGAACACTGTACCGCAGATAACCAAGAAAATATCAATACTTTGTCTACTGAAAGAGCAGAAACGGACTCAAATTAGGTAACTGTCACAAGAAGTCATTACCCCCCCCCCCACATCTTTATATCACGTTACATATCGTAAGCAAATATAGGACTGAGAAGGGGCAACAATATACTGCCAAGGGCGAAGATTCTATCGGGCATGCGTTGACTAGGGTTCAGTGTTGTTGTGTTGTGGTCTTCAGTCCGGAGACTGGTTTGATGCAACTCTCCACAATACCCTATCCTGAGCAAGCCTCTTCATCTCCACATAAGAACGGCAAGCTACATCTGTCTGAATCTGCTTACTGTATCCATCTCTTGGTTTTCCTCTGCGATTTTTACCCCACACACTTACCTCTAATGCTAAATTCACAATTCCTTGATGTCTAAGTATGTGTCCTACCAATCGATCCCTTCTTTTAGTCAAGGTATTCCAGAAATTTCTTTTCTCCCCAATTCTGTTCAGTACCTCCTCATTAGTTACGCGATCCACCCACCTAATCTTCAGCATTCTTCTGTAGCACCATATTTCAAAAGCCTCTATCCTCTTCCTGTCCGCACTGCTTATCGTCCATGTCTCACTCCCATACAAGGCAACACTCCATACAAATGCCCTCAGAAAGGACTTCCTTAGGCTTAAATCAATATTCGGTGTTAACAAATTTCTCTTTTTCAAAAACGCTTTTCTACCCATTGCCATTCTGCATTTTATATCCTCTGTACTGCGACCATCATTTGTTATTTTACTACCCAAGTAACAAAACTCATCTACCTCCTTTATTGCTTCGTTTCGCAATCAAATTCCTTCAGTATCACCTGATTTTCTTACACTGCACTCCATTACCCTAGTTTTGCTATTGTTAATGTTCATCTTATATGCACCTTTCAGCACACTGTCCATTCCGTTCAATTGCTCTTCCAGATCCTCTGCTGTATCTGACATAATTACTATGTCGTCGGCAAAACGCAATGTTTTTAATTCTTCACCCTGAACTTTAATTCCTTCTCCAAATATCTCCTTGCTTTCCTTTACAGCTTGCTCAATGTACAAATTGAATAACAATGGAGAAAGACTACAACCCTGTCTTACCCCCTTTCCAACCACTGCATCCCTTTCATGCCCTTCAACTCTGACAACTGCTGTCTGGTTTTTGTACAAGTTGTAAATAACCTTACGCTCCCTATACTTTACTCCCGCTTGCTTCAGAACTTGAAAGAGTTTATTCCAATCAACATTGTCAAAAGCCTTCTCCAAATCTACAAAAGCTAGAAATGTAAGTCTGCCTTTTCTTAATCTATCTTCTAGGATAAGCCGTAAAGTGAGTATTGCCTCCCGAGTTCCTACATTTCTCCTGAACCCAAACTGATCTTCTTCGAGGTCGGCTTCTATCAGTTTTTCCATCCTTCTGTATATAATTCGTGTTAATATTTTGCAACCATGACTTATTAAACTGATAGTTCTGTAGTTTTCACACCTGTCTGCACCTGCTTTCTTTGGAATGGGGATTATAACATTTTTCTTAAAGTCTGAGGGTACTTCGCCTGTCTCATACATCTTACACACCAGGTGAAACAGGTTTGTCATGGCTGGTTCTCCCAGAGACTTCAGTAGCTCTGAGGGAATATCATCTACTCCAGGGGCCTTGTTTCGACTTAGGTCTTTCAGGGCTCTGTCAAATTCTTCGCTCAGAACAGTATCTCCTATTTCGTCTTCATCTACATCCTCTTCCCTTCCGACAATATTGTCTCGAAGTTCATTTCCTTTGTAGAGCCCCTCTATATACTCTTTCTACCATTCAGCTTTCCCTTCTTTGCTGAGAACTGGTTTTCCATCATTGTCCTTGATATTCATAGAGCTGTTTTTCTTATCTCCAAATGTTTCTTTTATTTTCCTGTAGGCTGTATCTATTTTTCCCCTATTTATACATTCTTCTACATCCTTGCATTTGCCTTCTAGCCACTTCTGCTTAGCCATTTTGCACTTCCTGTCAATCTCATTTTTTAGTCGTCTGTACTCCATTTTGCCTGTTTCATTTACTGCACTTTTTTATTTTCTCCTTTCATCGATTAAATTTAGTATCTCCTGTAATATCCAAGGATTTTTTGTAGGTCTTGCCATCCTACCTATTTTGTCCTCTGCTACCTTAACTATTTCATCTCTCAATTTTACCCATTCCTCCTCTACTGTTTTATTTTCCCCTGTTTCTGTCAATTGTTGCCTAAAACTCCCTCTGAAATTCTTAAGAACCTCAGGTTCCTTCAATTTATCCAGGTCCCATATCCTTATTTTCCTACCTTTTTGTAGTTTCTTCAGTTTCAGCCTACAGTTCATAACCAACAAGTTATGGTCAGAGCCTATATCTGCCCCTGGGTATGTCTTGCAGTTTAAAACCTGGTTCCGAAATCTATGTCTTACCATTATAAAATCTATCTGGTATCTCCTGGTGTCTCCCGCGCGCTATTAGAGAATGGAACGGTAGAGAAAAGTTATGAAGGTGGTTAATGAACCCTCTGCCAGGCACTTAAATGTGATTTGCACAGTATCTATGTAGATGTAGATGTCTCCTGGTCTCTTCCACGTATACAACCTTCTTTTGTGATTCTTGAACCAGGTGTTTGTTATAACTAAATTATGTTCTGTGCAAAATTCTACCAGGCGGCTACCTCTTTCATTCCTTTTGCCCATACCATATTCACCTACTATCTTCCCTTCCCTTCCTTGTCCTACTACCGAATTCCAGTCTCCCACAACAATTAAGTTTTCCTCTCCCTTAATTGTCTGAATAATTTCCTTTAGCTCCTCATATATTTCTTCGATTTCCTCATCATCGGCAGAGCTAGTTGTCATATAAACCTGTACTACTGTTGTCGGTGTTGGCTTCGTATCTATCTTGACAATGATAATGCGATCACTGTGCTGGTCATAGTAGTTTACCCGCATTCCTATTTTCTTATTTATTATCAACCCTACTCCTGTGATACCCCCAACTGATTTTGTATTTATAATCCTGTACTCGCCTGACGAGATATCCTGTTCATCCTGCCACCGAACTTCACTAATCCCCACTATATCTAACTTCAACCTATCCATTTCCCTTTTTAAATTTTCTAATTTTCCTACTCTATTAAGGGATCTAACATTCCACGCTCCGACCCGTAGAATGCCAGTATTGTCTTTCCTGATGATCGCATCCTCCTGAGTAGTCCCCGCTCGGAGATCCGAATGTGGGACTATTTTACCTCCGGAATATTTTACCCGAGAGGATGCCATCATCATATGTTCATACAGTAGAGCTGCATGTCCTCGGGAAAGCCATATTAAAATACATCGTGTAGCATGGCGGATCAAAAACCAAATTCAAGAAAAGAAAGTTAGCCGGCCGCGGTGGCCGAGGTGACTGAGGCGCTCCAGTCACGGTCAGCACGGCCGCTACGGTCGGGGGTTGGAATCCCCCCTCGGGCATGGATATTTGTGCCGTCCTAGTTCGTAAGTAGTTCATAAGTAGTTTGTAAGTTTAGGGACTGATGACCCCGTAGTTAAGTCCCATAAGCTTAACAAACATTTGAACATTTTGAAAAGAAAGTTAGAAAATATTGTTAAAAATATTTGCCGGTTGCCGGATTCGCACTCACTACCTTCAGATTACCAACTCGGTACGCACCCCCCTACGCCACGGAATAATTACATTTACCGACATTTATTACTAAATTTGGTTAGGGCCCTTCTTACATGGGGAGGTACAATAAACACATGCTTCACACAGCAAGGAATAATTCGTTCGTTTCCATAAGTGGCCTTTATGGTTCCCGCGTTCTCGGTTAACATTCACCGTTCACTGTTTCCTCTTTTTTCTGAACAGAAGCATCATCTTCACTTCGGTTTTTACCGTTAATAACAGAGCAACCAGGAATTTCTGTTTATTGTTCTTAATGATTATGTAATGTACATCATTAGCCCCGCTCAGTAAATCACTCCAAATCAACACTTAAACTAAATAATAGTTGCAAAGTTCTAAAATCATAGTCACAGACCGACCAACAGCACGCTAATTTACGTTAATTTATGTAAATAGAACCTATAGAAGACGTGCAAACCTGCAGTAATGCCTACTGTAACACAACCTGTAAATACCTGTACAGTGAAATCGCAGTCAGAACTATTAAAGACCCTCTACAATACAGATACGCACTCATTCCCACATATGCAAAGCTCGCCAATTTTGGTAAAAACATGGCGTGCTAAACTATCAACCAATGAGCAGCGTTATCACTCAGGGCCACTTTCTAAGTATACCGTCTCTCCAATCACGATTTGTCATGGCACCTAGAGGCCCTAGTTGGAAATAGGCGGTAGTGCTTTAACGCATGGGAATCAAACAGTCCATAAACTGGACATTAATGTTCTTAAGTTTGGAACTCGTATGTTAATTAGTTTCTGTTTTATGACGTATTAAATAGGGAAAATTTAATTATAACCCCACTCCTTTCCGGTATTACTAGGTTTTTCAGTCAGGTAGTTAAATATTTTGGAACTTAGACATATGTCAGTAAATGTCGCAAATGATTTAAAGTGTGAATAAACAAAACAACTGTACCTGCAACCGGCACCGCAAACCAGTAATGCAGCTGAAATTACCATGGTCAAGTGAACTGAATAGCCATAGTCTGTTTAAAGTGTCGTACGTTGTTACGTCGCAATGTGGACATTGGAAGTGAAAAGGAAAATGTAATTTAAACTAGAGCCCTCGTAGGTTCCAGTTAATAATTTATTATTTATGCGTTTCGCCCCTGTAGGGATTCATTAGAAGCTAAACTTTCATAAAGTCACAATTCACCAAATTCAACGTACAAAAGAGCATTAACTTGAAGTATGTTATTAATGTTTTATTACAGCGTATGCTTCCTTTACTACTTGACATACCCTGAAGGTATTAACTTTTAATCTGGTGGATGATGCCATACATACTTTGTTGCACAGAATGTAACTTCAGTACTGACATGGAAAAAAGGTTTTATAGAATTTACTTTAAAACTTGCCAATATAAATGTAAAATGAGAGAGAAAGAGAGAACGCTATTTCATAAAAGAACACAGTACAACATAACATTTCAAGGAATATTAAGGCTTTTCATTATAGTGAGGTCAGTTTAATTACTTGTAATACGGATTCCAACGTATCACAAAGCTAAAAGTTCAATTCTCGTGAATAAGGGGGCACATGAGTTTTACTCCAGTTTCACTTCTCATATATCCACCCCTCATTAAAAGATAACTAGCAAAAATTTTCCCAAGTACAGACAACCCCAGCTTGTATCACGCTCAGGAATCAGAAGTATTGTCCTTCTTAATCATGTTCCATTTGACAATAAGTAGGAGAATGAATCAGGATCAATTGAAAATTGCGTAATCTTGCATCCACAAACACTTGCTGGTAACAGAACATACGGTAAGTAGCAAAAGGATGGATGGTATCTAACTTTTAAAACTATCTGAATTGGCAAGTAATGAAGTTAATATGACGGTAAAGTTACTCGAAAATCATTACCAACGAACGACATTAATTGAATATTAATAAACAGTTTTCTGAAAAGGAGGGTTTAGGACGTTAAAACAACGAAGAGAGAAACAAGGGTAACGGTAAGTAGTCTAGGAAAATCGTGTAATGTTGATGTAACTACATTAGGTAACGAGACAGCAAAGGTAGTGGGTGAGTTCTGTTAATTTGGCAGTAAAATGGTCGCAGTACAGATGGTATAAGGTGCATAATGGCAATGGGAAGAATAGTGTTTCTGAGAAAATGCATCAAACAGTTGCATGTAATTAGAAAAGTTTGAGACATTAAAATGTATGGCCTGCGGTGGGAGTGAAATGAAGGGGGGGAATAGTTAGTGTCTATGTGCAGTTACTCAATCTTTCCTTGGTTCTTCCTCTTTGCACAGATTCCTTATGTCTATCCACCCCACCCCCACAACTCATTCATCAACTACCTACTGCAACTCTCACGCTGTCCAAACCCATAAGTATTTGGATACTTATTCCAAATGCAATTTCTGGTAACTATTCCCTCTCTCCTTCCCCCTCATATTAATGATTGGTTATATTATGCCTCCCATTTGTTAAACTGCACTATGCGATTGTCAATGCCATTGTGATAGTGACTCGGTTATTTTTAGGAAACCAGCCACCACTTAGTCTAATTGTGCGGTGGAGCACCATAATCTGCTCTGCAGGTCCTCCTTGGTATATTTCTAGCAAGTTGACTGTTGAACTTTATACAGTTGTCTGACAAGATGCAATAATTGTAACACTAGCTTAATATTACTATAACCATTCACATTTATTTGCACATTAGTTCACGCATCTATACCTGTATAACCACATTACTAACTTAGCTGTCCTATGAAAATCATTTCTCAGTTTGTCTCCATTAATATTTGAAGCCATAGACACAATGACACTTTGCTTATTTTGATAGTTGCCCTGATAGCGGCATTCTACGCGTCCTACTAGTGTGTCAGCGGCTAGTTCCGAAATATTCCGCTATGGCGCCACTTATCATTGTACTTCTTATACTATTGAATATTACTTTGTTAAGCGACTGTTTTATCAGTCACATGTTCCTACTTTGACGCTTTTATTTTCAACAGCATTGATTATTACTCGGTATTAAACCACGGCTTTATTTTCCTTATCTATTTTTACCCTTTCTCTATAAGGATCATCCATAGATACTCTATTAGCAGCTGATTATTGTTATTCCTTGCATAATCTCTGCACTTAGTGTTCAGTCTCCTGATAGCACGTAGCATGCACATACCTTAGGCTACAATACTAAAATGTAAGTGTAAATTTTGTCCATTTATATGAACATATCTGTATTACAATCTATTTTGTTTCAAAACTGCATACTGTATTGTATTAGTTGTATAAACCTTCACACTCATGTCGAATACTTTTATAATGACACTATCAAATTTCTGTAACCGAAATTTGTACGTTATGTATGCTTTACTGGAATACCAATGTACTTGTTTGCCCGTATAGAGACCAGAAGAAGGGCACTCAAGCACCAGAAACCGTTCGTCACAAATAAATTACAAGCAACTGGTTGCTGCATTTCATGAATTAAAAACCTGAACAGTTACTGCCATGGATAAAATACTTAAACAGACCTTTATATGGCATACCTCGACTAAAACGAGGGATCCATTGGTTGGACACATTCTGAGACATCAAGGAATCGTCTGTATATTATTTGATGGTAGTGGACAGTATGGAAAAGCAGAGGGAGACCATGAGATGAATACAGTACACGTGCTTAAATGGATACGGGTTACAGTTCTTAGGAGGAGATGAAGAGGCTTGCATAGGATAGAGTGGGGCGGAGAGCTACAATGAGCCAGTCTTTGGATTGGAACCCACAACAAAAGTGAATATAAATAACGAAGAATATCATATAGTTCAGAATTGTAGAACAAAACTTTGTAGCTAATTGAATGAATTCAAACTCCCACCCTCTTGTTTGTCACTCCGACCATTCTGTTCCTATCTTGCTCTTCATGTAGTAACGTTCATTCCGGATGTGAGTTCGTGTTTGTTCCTTGTTCATCGATGAGACCTGTTATCAGATTTGTTTTAATTACAGAGGGCAATAGGGCATCTAACCGAATACCCTGAGTTACCGCCTGAACAAATGAACTCTATCCCTTCCATGCGGCAATTTGATACTTGGTACTTTTCATGAAAGGATAATTCAAAACAAGTTCATTCAGAGAGCAACCTCACCTCCTGGTGAGTTTCGACGTGGTATCATTATATACCAAGGTACCTGAAACAGATTCTTACTCTCTTATTGGCCAACTTTTGACCAAAACATTACAGCCTTAATTCACCATGTACTCCAGTCTTAACAGTGAATTTTATGAGCAGATCGATGGAGTTGTCATGTGATGGCCCCTCTCTTCTCTGGTGGCTAATTTATTTGTGGTAGACTTCGATAAAAAGGCACTGGCAAGTTTCAAACTCACAGTTTTCTGGAGGTAAGTGGATGACTTTTGTAATAATGCCTCATGGTAAGGATGAATTGCATCGATTTCTACACCATCTAAATTCTATCCCTACTAGAATTAAATTCACTATGGTAATAGGAAAGGAAAACTGCCTGCCGTTTTTAGATGTAAGAGTGATTGTACATTAGGGCATGCTGTGTACTGCAAACCTACACATACGAATTTGTATTTACATGCCAGCAGCTGCCATCAGCCTTCACAAACAGTAGGCGTTCTCAAGACTTTCGTGCACAGGACACATCGTATATACGATGGTGAGAACTTGTAGGAGGAACTCAAACACTTGAAGAACATTTTCAAAGCAAACAGATATACGGTACGGAGAAACAAATTCGCAAGGCATTTAACGTCAAACCTAGTATACGTCAGCTACAAGACGAAAAAAAAACAATGTGTTCAAGAGCGTTTTTGCCTTACTTGGGTGCTCTTTCGTCGAAGACCAGTCGCATACTTAAAAAACATGGTGTTAAAGTGATCTTCCGAACTCCTTTGAAAATTGCAGCCCTACTCGGTTCTGTGAAGGATAAATTGTTACGTTGCAAGGCACGTGAATATCAGAGTCCCTATGAAGACTGTGAAAATTCTTATACAGGTCAGACAACTCGCACTGTTCACGGAAGATGCATTTAACACCTAACATACAAACTTGTGTTACAACCAAAAAAGTCAGCTGTGTTAGAACATTGTATCAGTACGGGTCAGTCTATGAACTGCAGTGACGTGATAATTTTAACACCCACCTCTTCCTTCTGGGATTCCATTTTATGGAAGCAATAGAAATTAGATTAGCAAAAACTTTATAGAGGAGCATGGAACCCGGCTCTCAGTGTAATGAGATTGCAGAGTCGTCGTCACAGTGCTGTTGCCACCTAACGTACATCGATAGCGCGAATCGAATAGATGATTGCTTCCGCCACGGGAGAGGGGGAGAGCACACTTGTAAGCGTACATACCTCTTTGTCACCGACCAACATCTATGACCCACATGCGCAGTGCCGCCGCGCTGGGACATATAAGGCCACGCCTGGAACCATCTTTTACGACTCACCCTGAAGATGGCTGGATGTTACTCGGCCGAAATATTGGAAGAAACTGAATTCGCGCGGCTGAATGGCTGAATGCCCGAAATTTATTGGATTATGAAACAGGTTTCGTGTATTTGTTCGCAAATATTGATCATTTGTAGCTCCTCTGGCTATTGAAGTGCCGAAAATATTTGATTTATATCATATCCAAACATTAAACACTTTATAGTTTCTCACACTGGTAAGACATTATACTTCTTTCACCACAGGTTCTGTCTTTAAATTTTAAAATAAGTTATTCTTAATCAATAAAGTTCTTTTTGTTGTGCCACCGCGTTGTCGGCCTCTTAAGAAACAGATCGACGTTTCGGCCACAGTTGTCATACAAATACCTCGAATAAGGCCACTTGAACAGTGCTCGAAACTTCGGTCAGTGTGTTAAGAATTGACAATGCGGGTCACATCCATTAGAATTTTATTGATTGATACAACGGTCTCGCAAGTCTTTACGTACGAGGTGCTCTCACTCCCGACAGATAAAATCTGTACATTAGATTTATATAATCTACTAGCTTAAACCCGCGGCTCCGCTCGCGTGTTGGTTGATTATGATAGATAAGCTATCTTTCAGTAGTGTGCTATGAGACTGGTTTTGAAAGATGAAATAAAATACAATACCTTCTTTAGAAATAAACACTTTAATCAACATTCAAATAAAAATGTAGAATTACGTGAAGCGCTTAATGATGCACTCGTTTCGAAGAATCCAGTCACGAAATGCAACAATAATGATTGTAATAATATCACAGATCGATCACTTGATGTAATGCGCGTAATGTCAAATCGATGTTAAAGATATGTATTAAAATAAATTTGTTTTTTACTGCCTTATTTAATTATTCTTATTTCCTTATATGTATGCTTATCCTTACAGAGAAAGAGCTGAAGACATTGTAGCACGCATAAACCAAAGATATGATCTGTGACATCACGTTTCGCTGTATGTAACCTCCTTGCTATAGAGTCGAAAACGTCATCGCTGGCCTTCTTTTATAACTTGACGACTTTCAAGCTCCATATCTTCCACCCCCTTATAGCTGTCGGCATGGAACTGCTATGGTGTACAACGGGAGACTTCGGACAGCAAATACACACAAACCATTCGTTTGCGTTCTGTAGTTTTCGCTGCAGAGCGAAATATTAACACACACATACAGAGACATAGAATTTTATTTACACCGACAACTTTCCAACGCAACATACTCTACCCTTTTATCATTATCAACCCTCAAGCAACAATGCAACCAATGAAACCATTTTCAAAGAATAAATATAATTTTCAAAGAGTAATAATTCTTCCGAATTTCGCGTTATATTCTTCAAATTACTAAATTATCAAATCGCTATAAAACCTTGCCTAACGCCTTCCCCGGGTAGACATTAGAAAGTGTACAAATGTTTAGCTCTCTATGTCTTGTGGGTTCAGTCGTGATAAACGTACACCGAACAGACATTCACATTTATAGATATAGATTATCTCCATATGTAAATACGACGGTGCTTCCATCGTCGCGAAACCAGTCCGTTTTGACGGGTAATAAGTGTCAATCTGTTGTTTTTTCGGTAAACGAAGTGCTTGTTAAAAGTACGCTATGTTGCACTGGCTAGCCTTCGCTTCTCAAATAACTCTGTACCCCTTCATGACCCTTCCAAAGTTTCACCGTCATGTAACATTTCACATGATTCAAAGTGACACCCTGTGTTTTTGTTTGAAAGAGGATTACCGTTCAATACGGTTTCGTTTCGTGGCCCACAGGGCGAAACACCAAATTTTGCACGCGTAGTTGAAAATTGTTTGATGCGAGTAAATGCGAGCCGCGCCCAATACAATAATTTAGCGTTAATTTCTCTCAATGCAGTTGCTAATTTCTGTTTTATTAAACGGCCACCAAATGAAGGGCAGGTGTTTGTACACTGTTCACTAAACGTAGATGGAGCTATATGTCAGCCGCCTGTTTGTTGTAGTTAATTTACCACATATTTCAGCCTGCCGGTGCTAATTACATCTGATTTACATGTGCTTCTATTTAATCTGTCCATCCATTCAGAGCTTGTTGTTTGCTACCTTTTTTTTATCTTTCTGCTGTGTGGAAATTAATGCAGTTTCATAATATTATGATGCATAATTTGAAAACTCGTCGTATAAACAATGAAGTATCGCAATTATAATGGCGGTATTGCACTTGTCAGAACGTTTTCAGTACAAATGATAAAAAATAAAAAGTAGATGTATACTTCGTATCACAAACTAAATGGACCGTTTTATTTCACACTGGTGTGACGGAAATGACTTTCGGACGAAGTGTCATAAGTGAGAGTATGTTTACCATACATAACTGCTAGGTGTCCTGACGGAAATGTAATGGAATAGGCACCTAAAACCGTTTGTGCCTTATCTGGCCATGCATTAGTCTACTCCCTAGACGCAGCTGATACCATTTAGTTTGTTCAGTGGCTGTCAGTTCTTGTCTGTTTATGGTGCGGTATCCACGGCACTAATCATAATTTCTATGACTTTCTACATGTTGGCAATGGAGCTCAAATCTGGGCACCGAGGTTACCGTCCTTGAATCTATTTTACATGTCCATTGAACCATACTTCGGTAGTATGAAAACTGTATGGGGGCGCGTTTTCATATTAAAACACCAGACAGCTGCCAGGATTTTCGGTGGCCCATATTGGGTGTGGATGATCCCCGAGAGGCACATTACAACGTGGATCGATTGAGTCTGTTGCAGAACAACTTGGGAGATTCTCAATGATTTAATCACAGTGGCTGTGTTGAACGCTCGGTAGAGCTTAGTCAGTATTCGTCTGGGCACCGGCTGACACGCAGCATACGGCGGCTTCATATTTCGTAAGTCAAACTGGCTTTTGATTAGAGACGACATACTGTAACTTGATTTTCTCTGCGCCTTTTTCTTTCAGTATATGAATTTATTTGTGCTCTTTTGCTTTTTAGATTCAAATTTTCTTTTAAACAACAGTGTAGTTTTTCTTTGAGCGCAGAAAAGAGCATACCGCTACTTGTAATTGGCTTCTTACTAGAAGCGAAATATTTTATAACCCTTCAATGAGGTTTCCTGCATCGGTTTATTAAATTTCTCGTGTTCTCGCACGTATATAACATTCAGATTTGCGGTATTATCTAGTTAGCGTAACTAATGAGGAGGTACTGAACAAATTGGGGAGAAAAGAAATTTCTTGCATAGCTTGACTAAAGGAGGGATAGATTGGTAGGACACTTTCTTAGACATCAAGGAATTGTGAATTTAGCGGTGGAGGGAAGTGTATGGGGTAAAACCCGCAGAGGAAGATGGATATGGAGATGGATATAGTAAGCAGATTCAGACAGATGTAGGTGTCCGTTCTTATGTGGAAATGAAGAGGCTTGCTCAGGATAGGGTATTGTGCAGAACTGCATCAAACCAGTCTCCGGACTGAAGACCACAACAATAACATATATTCCGCCGTCGTGTGAATCTCGACAGCCAACTATTTTTTTTTCGTTGAATTAGTACTAGCTCTAGTCGTCTCTGTTTATCTTACTTACCCTCTGTCATGTCTAAATCACGTCTTTTCCAGTCGTTAGTTTTTCTTGGTATTGTGATAAATAGGGAATGTGACTGTTATGCGCGGATGCAGATAGAGCTGGTGATCGCTCCCAGTTTCAAGCTGTGTTAACCTAGGTTGCAAAGCTTGAGGCTGCGAGCTAGGGGCGCCGTTCTTGGGCGGTCATGGTAACCGAGCCGGCCGCGGTGGCCGAGGGGACTGAGGCGCTCCAGTCACGGTCTGCACGGCCACTACGGTCGGGGGTTCGAATCCCCCCTCGGGCATGGATATTTGTGCCGTCCTTAGTTAGTTCATAAGTAGTTTGTAAGTTTAGGGACTGATGAGCCCGTAGTTAAGCACCATAGACTATACAAACATTTGAACATTTTGAACATGGGAACCGAACGGATGTCCGGCGTGTCCAACGATCTGGCTACGGAGAGACGAGGCCTGTTAATACTCGCACTGTGACAGACACCACATCCGTGGTTGCGTGTTAGGTCACTCCAGTGAGTGGCAGGCGGACAAAAATCCTGATGGACCGAAGGTGGAGCCTTCCCTTTTCGTCTTGTCAACAGGTTTGAGGCTCTGAGTCCTTCTGATAGTGTCCCTGAGCCAAATGGTGTCGTTAAACCCGAGGTCACCACGCAGTCTACGTGGGCAGAGTGTGGGTTTGCTCCAGCGATAGACGAGTAATGGAGATCCTTAAGGAGATTGCTGTTAAGGAGGGAAAGAAATCCAACGTGCAATCCGTGTGCATACCGGGTGATCATTCCAGATGTGGAACAGGTCCTTCCTGGATGCCATGAAGTGTACAGGGTGCAGCCAAATGCAGGTGGTGGCTCACATCGCTACTAATTATGTGTGTCGCTTTCGATCGGAAGTGATTCTCTCTGATTTTGGAAATGGTAAAGACTACCACTCTTGCTTGCAAGATGAAAGCAGAGCTCACCATCTGCAACATAGTTGATAGGACCAACTGTGGACCTCTGGTACAGAGAAGTGAAGCCTATACGGTTCTGTGACCGTGTAGACTACACGTTCCTCAACTTGCCCGATCGGGTGATGGTGTTCCCGGTTCCTCTGAATAGAAGTCCACTACACGCAGAAAGCGGCTACACGGGAAGAAGGAATTGTGTGGCGTGGACTGAGCGGCTTTTCTAGGATAGAGGGCTACGGAAACACATAAACTGACACAAAGGATACAGGTCAAACATAGCAAGAAGGTATAGGCCAAATTAAAAACCATTGGTCAAACTGTTCTAAACTGTCATATCTGTATGGGAAAAGTACCAGAGATCCAAGCGCTAAGAGAAAGTACTGAATCTAAAATCATTATAGGTAGCGAAAGCCATAGGACTGTAATATTTTATTATGTTTCGTCAAAATACGGATTTCGGCTGTAGGGGAGAGCGGGGCAAGATGGGGTGGAGGGCAAGACGGGGTTTTTGTAATTTCTACCACGACAGATATCGCAACCTAGTGGCGAATAGTTGAAGTAGTAGGCAATTGCTATGCAAGTGCCTGACAGTGCTGGTAGCCATTTTGAGCAAACCGATCGCAGTGAATACATCCAAACGTGTTTTCGTCTGTGCTGATAAAATTTTTCGTCGTTTTCAAACGTCAAAAGGTAAGAGAAGTAATTGTTTCTCATACTTTCAAATAATATCAATGAAAAAACAGATTGTTTAGCAATAAATTAATGCATGCAATAACTAATTGAATATATCCTTGGTGCTATAATATTAACCTAGCGTAAAAATGGTCCCTGGGGGCAAGACGGGGTACCTAGTGGCAGGACAAGATGGGGTATCCCAAGAGTTCACCTGAGAAGTCTGTTAAAAAAATCCCTCTTTTTTTGTAAACGCAAAAGTGGGAAGAATAAGGAAGCAATGACGAACTTGGCAAAGAACATCAAAAAAGTTGAAGTAGAAAGCACATTAGAAGAAGATGGCACTGTGTGCATGTATTGCGGCTACTTCTACTCGCAGTCAACAGAAGGATGGGTGTCATGCGTCTCCTGCAAAAAATTGTCTCACTGTTCATGTGCGGGAGAAGAGGACGAGGATGGCGAGGTACATCATGTGTGTCAATTTTGCTTACAAAACGATGATAATAACTGAATAACAATAAACTGAGCTTTAAAATCACACATTGTTTACTTCATGCATTTTCATTAGATATTAAAATAAATCTTTTATGCATTTGTAAACCTGTGTTCATTGAATCATTTAATTACCTTATACAATATTGAGGTAACCCAGATTGCCCCACCTGCGCACCCCATCTTGCTCTCACTGTATGGGGTACTTGATGAACCGTGGGAAAATATACTTTTTTAATAGTAAATACTAACAATTTTGGTCCTATTTATTCTATAATACTGCGGCTTAGAGTAGAATATGTGGTATATTACTAGAGCATTTTGTAAGCCTACAAAAAATTGTTAAGTGCTTAAGTACTCCGTCTTGCCCCGCTCTCCCCTTTAGCCATTTTCAAGCGCACATTTATGTCTATTGATTGGTAGATGTAGGAAACCAAATCGTCATATGTAAACTGTTACACAAGATTGACGATTTAGTTTCCTACATTCACCAATCAATAGACATAATTGCACACTTGAAAATAGGTATACAGCCGAAATCCGGAATTTGGCGAAACATAATACAATAATACAGTAAAATTACAGTTAAATCATTTGCCAAATATTGCATGACTGTAGCTCAAGAGTGCAAAAAAAATTAAATAAATAAATAAAATAAAATAAAAATTGAAATCGAAATTTTTACCAAGGGGAACATTGCAATCAGAAAATATTGAATAAAACAGGTGGAGGCATATTTATTGCAGTCACACGCTGTTTATTCTGAATCGAAATTGAAGTATCCCTGCGAGTTGCTATAGGGTAGAGGTCATAACTGACCATCAGAATAAATTAATAATTCCTTCTATTATCCAACCTCCTGACTCAGATGATTCGATTGCAGAAAAGATCAAAGAAATTTAGGATCAAATTTCAAACAGGAACCCAAAACATGCGATTTTAATTTATAGCGAATTTAACTTACCCTTGACATGTTGTCAGAAATAATCTAAAAAACAAGCATAAAAATTAGCCCGAAATTTGACTGAACGCATTTTCCGAAAATTATCTCGAGCTATTTATTCCATGAACCCACTAGGATAGTAATTGGTTGTGAGAACATACTTGATCTCTCACCAACAAATAAACCGGAGCTAATGAAGCCACACGGATTAGTGAGCACACCGACTTTCGAAATCCACCAAAATATTTATTCAAAGGGCGGATAAAAATTCCACTAACGATTTCCTGAGTGAGATTTTCCTGTCTTTCGAAATTAACAATGTTACTGTAGATCTGGTGTGGCTACATTTAAAGAAATAATATCGACAAGCATTGACAGATTTATGCCAAACAAATTAACAAAAGAGAGGGCTCACCCGTCTTGGAACACAACACAGATTAGATCACTCTTGCAAAAGCAAATAAAAAAGTACGCCAAATCTAAACGTGCACAAAAGCCCTAAGACTGGTAGTATTTTACAGAAACTAGTAATTTAGTTCGAACTTCAGAAGCTTACAGTAGTTACCACTACGAAACACTCTCCCGTAATTTGGGAGGTAATCCTATTAAATTCTGATCGTATGTAAAATATACTAGCGGTAAGATACAATCAGTATCTTCACTACACTATAAAAACGGTGATGCTACCGATGACATTTCTGCTAAAGCAGAATTGCTAACACAGCTTTCAGAAATTCCTTCCCCTACGAAAACGAAACAAATACTCCAGAATTCGTATTAGGAACAGCTGACAGCATGCGTAAGTTAGAAGTAGATGTCCCTGGAGTATTAAAGAAACTTAACACCTTAACAAAACTAAGATCCCTGCTCCAGACTGTATACCAACTAGGTTCTTTTCAGAGTATGCAGGTGCAATAGCCATACTTAGCCATCATATACACCTACTAACTCAGCGAACTCCAGAATTCGTATTAGGAACAGCTGACAGAATGCGTAATTTAGAAGACCTTAACAAAACTAAGATCCCCGCTCCAGACTGTATATCAATTAGGTTCCTTACAGAGTATGCAGGTGCAATAGCCATACTTAGCCATCATATATACCTACTAACTCAGCGAACGTTCCGTACCCAATGACTGGGAAGTTGCACAGGTCACTCCAATTTTGAAGAAATGCTGTAGGAGTGATACGTAAAATTACAGATCTATATCTTTGACGTCGGTTTGTAGCAGGATTTTAGAACATATACTTTGCTAAAATATTATGAACCACCACAAAGAGAACGACCTATTGACCCATAGACAACACGGATTCAGAAAGTAGCGTTCTTGTAAAACAAAGCTAAATCTTTACTCACATGATGTGATGAGTGCTATCGACAAGCGATGTCAAATACATTCAGTATTTCTAGATTTCCGGAAGGCTTTTGACATTGCAACTCCTAAACGTCTTCTAATCAAATTATCGCCACAATTGTCGGATTGGATTCGCGATTTCCTTTCAGAAAGGACACAGTTCGTTGTAACAGACGGTAAGTCAACGAGGAGAAAAATATCTGGCGTTCCCCAGGCAAGTGTTTAGGGGCTCCTACTGTTCCTTATTTTTTATAAACGATTTAGCAGACAATTTGAGTAGTTCTCTTTGACTGTTCGCGGATGATGCTGTCAAAGTTCAAAACCAGATGCAAAATGATATATAAGTGTGATGAAGAAATTGGAAATTTCCCTTTAATAATGACAACGGTGAAGTCGTCCATATGACCACCAAAAGAAATCCATTTATCTTCAGTTTCACGAGATATATCCAATTCATTTACATACCTAGTAATTATAACTATGAACAGCTTAAATCATCCAATAGAGATAAATACCTAGGAATTATAATTATGAACAGCTTAAATTTGATAGAATACACAGAAAATATTGTAGAGAAGGCGAACTAAGGCTACGTTTTATTGGTAGAGTGGTAGAACACGTAGAAAATGGCAGCATTTCTACTAAAGAAACTGCCTGCACTACACTTGTTGGGGTGGTGCGGATATCGTTATAATAGGCCTTCTTCCAGAAAGAAACTTCACTCTGCAGCGGAGTGTGCGCTGATATGAAACTTCCTGGCAGATTAAAATTGTGTGCCGGGACCGGGACTCGAACCTGGGACCTTTGCCTTTCGCGGGCAAGCGCACTACCGACTGTGCTATCCCGACACGACTGACGATGCCGCCTCACAACTTTACTTCCGCCAATACCTCGCCTCCTACTTTCCAAACTTCACAGAAGCTCTCCTCCAAACACGCAAGAGTAGCACTCCTGGAAGAAAGGATATGGTGGAGACATGGCTTAGCCACAGCCAGAATGAAACATCACTCTGCAGCGGAGTGTGCGCTGATATGAAACTTGTCTCCACCATATCCTTTCTTCCAGGAGTGCTAGTCTTGCGTGTTTGCAGGAGAGCTTCTGTGAAGTTTGGAAAGTAGGAGGCGAGGTACTGGCGAAAGTAAAGTTGTGAGGCGGCATCGTGAATCGTGTCGGGATAGCACAGTAGGTAGTGCGCTTGCCCGCGAAAGGCAAAGGTCCGAGGTTCGAGTCCCGGTTCCAGCACACAATTTTAATCTGCCAGGAAGTTTCAAAGGCCTTCTTCCTTGCGGCGAGATCTATTTCAAGTGTTCAAATGTTTGTAAATCTACCGGGCCAAACTGCGTGGTCATCAGTCCGTAGCTTACAAACTACTTAAACCTAGGTAAACTAACCTAAGGACAACACACTCACTCATGCACCAGGGAGGACTCGAACCTCCAAGATTTGAGAAGTTTCTTTCACCAACGAATATATTTTCCTTGCACCCATCTTCTTAGGGAGACATGATCATCGTAAGTGGAAATGTAGAGAAATACCATAAAAGCCGTTAAATGAACCCTCTACCTTGCCCTTCAGTGTGACTAGTAGAGTATCTATATAGATGTAGTTCTTGATGCATAATTGCTACTTGTCACCGAATTATTCCATGAGTATTCCTATAAGCGACAGTAACGCTTCATTGATTTGAGGACACTGCATATAACTGTGTGTGTTTTGTTCACTCTTTTCCTTGGAATGTTTCCTAGTAAAAGCTGTTGTCACAGTAACTAATAAATTTCAGAAACTTTGAAGAAACCCCAAAAATTCAAGCTTTTAATGAAATCTCTGTCGAAGCTTTGCATATGAATTACATATTTCACAGATCACCCTCATATTTAGCACACATTTGTATTACCTTGTTGGTTTTTGTGCTTTAGAAGACCATACAGGATCCCTGGAGAATGGTACCTTACAACAGAGTTCGATTTCTATTTGATTAATCAACAACGAAGTTGCAACTTTTTCGAGTGAAAATGTTTTCAAGGCTTGTTTACACTGTAAGCTGCCGTATAGTGCACGGCAGAGGTAACCTTGCTGCAGACGTCGACACCGTTTGATAATCTTCTATGAAACTTGGCATATATTTGTAATTTCTCTGCAGCAGGATGAGATGGGGAGAGATTCAGAAGGAGAGGGGAGTGCACTAAGAGGGAGGCAAGGGAGGGGAGAAGAGATAGTCTAATTGAACCTTAGAATAATATAAAATAATGAAATGTTGCTGGAATTACGGGTATCATCTTTAATGTCTGGATAGGGAATGAGAAAATTATTAGATGAAGAAGAGTTAGATGTTGAAACAAATAAAAACCGCATATTACGAATCTTTTCACTAAACGCATTAAAAACCCCAACCAATTGCTATCAGAATAGTTAACTCCTCGTCCTGAAACCGAATTCTTGGCTTCAATCCTAGAAAAATATACGAAACATTCGGTTGGATGTGTGTATTGTCTGACTGATAGGAAGACCTCGAACACACAATTGGAGATATAATGTTATAATCTAAACAAGGCCCCTTGAGTAGATGACTTGGTCTCTGAACTATTGACATTGTTGGGAGAGGCAGACACAAAGGAACTGTTCTATCTTGGGTGCAAAAGTAAGGAAAAATACGCCCAGGTTTCAAGAAGGATTTATCAACTCTTTAATTTCCAATGTTGTTCCTCTACAACAACGTATATAAAGCTAATTTATATCGTATTTTGTGTATAATTCTTTAAAGTCCCATTGTTGTTGATGAACAACATGCGTGTAGTACGACATTTGACCGCTTGGTACGTCGTCTAGACATTTCTGAGGCATTAATTTATCTGTTTGAACGTTGTGTTACGTTGCCTTCTGTACGTGCCTGTGAGTGTTGTGACGTTTCATCCTCTTTGCCTGCCAATCCTACTCCCCACTTGTCCACTAGATATACGTAGTTCTCGGCAAGTCGGAAGTTTATGTTGTTGGTTTGTGGAAGAAGGGCCAACAAAAATAAACAAAAGTGAAGCTATGAAACATATTAATTCATACTCATCTTGTTTGGGTGGCCTCTTCTTTGTCGTTGCACTGATTATTCTTCTTTTATTCTTGGCCTTGCGTTGAGTGTTCTGCTAGAGCTAAAATTTTGCAGGAAGTCTATCTACTGTGGAAACGTTTCTTGGAAACAAGTTTGCTTTTCACAAACATGTATGGCTACAAGTCATTACAAAAACGTCTGTCACTCTCAACATCCAAGCACACAGTCCAGTAATGGCAAAACTTGTCTTACACTCCTCTTTCACCGTACAATACAAATGAGTGTCACTAAAATAAACAATTTTAAGACTGTTGAACGTAGAAAGATACTTGTTTGTAACTTGAATATTTTGTTTCCTTATTTTAATTCGGTGTGTGTTGTCGTGTGTTGTCATAAATACATTTTGAAATGTGTGTGTTGATATGTAGTTTATTTCGACTTGGATAAATGGCGTCGTTTAACAACATAAATATAATGTTTTGACACTTTGCGTGACAGTTCAATCACGTTTGTGTGTGTTATCAAATTGTGTGTTATTTTTATTGAGTCCCAATACTCTGAAAAGTTTCAGCTATCAGTCTTTTTTTAATAATTCTTTATTGGCAAATCATGATTTCGGCCAGTAACTGGCCATTATCAATGCATGTGTTTAACTGTAGATGTTAAACGTAATGGCTGCTTACTGGCCGAAATCATGATTTGCCAATAAAGAATTTTTAAAAAACACGAGTGATAGCAGAAAATTCCGAGTATTGGAAACATATCACAGTCGTGGAGCGCAAACCATGGAAAGTAACCTGATTTTATTGAGTGTATTTTGGTGTAGCTATTTCGTTTGTTTGTGATCAAAATTTACCTTGATTTAAAAAGTACCGTTGTATTTATTTATTTGGTAATTACTCATATGATTAGCATTAATTGTATCTGTGAGTGTGGTATTTGTTGACAGTGCCTCATAATGATTCTAGTGAGATAATAGGTTTTGTTGGCCTACTTTTATTTATAATATTTGCTTATTGGCATCATATGCCAATGACGATTCCATCGCTAAATACTACTAAAATTTAATAACCAGGTTTGTGGTGTATGTGTATAGTACATAAATGGGTTTCAGAATATTATTTTATATATGATGTTGTATAGAGAAATCAGGTAGAAATGGATGAAGTTGTCCTTCCTACTCTTCCGCAGGGCAGGCGAAAGTCCTCCATTAAGCCACTCTTTGGACCTGAAGACCACAAGAACAAACAACAGTAAAAGAATGTCATACCATTTTGCTAAGTGCCCTTCTTAGTTTCTTCAATAGCAGACCAGAAATGGAAGCTGACACAGGTGACATATATTAAAAGAATCTACGAAAATTAAAATTAGTCGGCCAGACCAAATTACCCGGCCGAATTCCTTCATTTTTGTTTTAAACGAAAGGCATTAATTCACAGATTTGTCAACAAGTATAAGAATTTACATAACTCTCGCCTTCCTTTTTCTATACTGAAACGCGATTTCTTATGGTATTTTCCTTGCTATAAACTATAGCCAGTCGGTCAGGCCGTTCTATCCGACCGATCTCCTTTATTTTAGCTTTAAACGAAAGGTATTAATTCGCAGTTTTGTCATCAAGTATCAGAATTAAGGTTCTCCATCCTTTATTGTTATTCCAACGTGGTATCCTCTTGTCCTTTAATTGAATATTTTAATTGATTTTTCGATATCTTCGGTTCTAATTGAATAATGCAGTGTTTTTTTACCTAACAGCGCTCAAATGATCAAGCTCTTTCTTTTGCGCTTTTAAACACTTGCATTGATCGACCCTGAACAAATCTATGCATGAACATTCAACTTTACTTACATTTTTATCAACATTTCTGTCATTTCACTAACGGTGCGAGGTAATCGCACGGGTCCTCTAGTATGTTACTGATTCTTTATTATTCCTTTGGATGGTTTTTGTAGTATGTTTGGATGCTGTACGCGTATTTCAATCCATGATACATAAGACCCATTTCTGAATTAAAAATAGTATATTAAATATGTTGCAACAGCGCCGATATGAGTGAACTCTAGTACTGACAAGGAAAGTACATGGGCTCGAACAACCATATCTGTATGAACGTTTGGTTACAGGATCTCTACGTACACCTCAATGTGCTGGTGGGTGTCGTCTTTCTGCAAACATCTGCAACCATGCTCTAGATAGCACTGTAGATGTATTTATAGACACCATACGTAATGCAGATATCTTAACTTATGTTATATAGCGAATTGTCATAAAAAGCCGTGATGATAGTTGCAACTTTAACCTTCTTCCAGAAAGACTGTTGGTATTCACTGCAAATGTGCAAATGTTTATATACCTATCGGACCAAACTGCGTGCTCATCAGTCCGTAGCTTACAAACTACTTAAACCCAGGTAAATTAACCTAAGGACAACACACGCACCCATGCCTCAGGGAGGACTCGAACCTCCACGGCGAGCAACCGCGCGCTCCGCAGCGAGACGCTTTAGACCGCTCGGCTACTCCACCGCGGCGGTATTCACTGCCACTGCTTCCATCGCCTATTCCCGCACTTACCGTAGCACTACCACTTGCAGTGAGTTGGACGTCATTATCATCCCTATTGTCATTAATATGAGTTTGTAACAACAGTATCTAACTTATGCTCATATCTCTGTACCATAACAGATACGAGAAAGCATGCGAATGATTCATCTTCTACACTAATACCATCTTCACGAAGAAGGGTTCTTCGTAACTTCATCTCAACTAATCCCAATACATTAGCAGGATTGATTAGCAATCGCTGCCCCATCTGACGCTTCACCACACAAATAACATCACAAAAAGCAAATTCGGAGGCACACTGCACCGCCCCTACTGGCGAACCGACAGGTCGAAGTGCAATGCGGCATGGCACACGCAGAGGCTTCTAACGGTCGACTGCAGAGTTTTGCAGATGCGATAGTATCACTATGCAATAAGAGATATTTACATTATCTCTCATACGATTTTGGTGTATGTGAGGATACAGAGTTTTAGGTTAGTAACTCTTTGGTACGTTTTGGTCGAATGATAGTTATCGTTGGCGTGCAGCAAGAGCTGCTGGCAACAATGCTTAGGTTGGAATGTTTTTTGTTTGCTGGCCGGTGTGAGGTAGTCTCCCGGCGACCGCAGAGCGAGGCGGTAGCATGTTGACAGTGCGTCCGTAACCCACGATTAGCGGTGGCTAAAGTTTTTGCCCTTCAGTCGTATCGCATATCAGATTCAGTTGCGTATTGAAATGTTTCAGTGTGGACTTGTATACAATCACCGTAGTGGCACGCGGTTATTTAATCAGTGTATTTGAAGAACGTTATTAACATTTGTCGTTCCATAATAAAGGAAGTTAACAAAGTCTATTGTAATGGCTCAACCTAATAATTGTCCGCATCCCATACCGTCAAATCATTGGAACAATTATTAAATGATTAAGCAGCAAATAGAATATAACGGCACCTTCGCCCATCGAGGATTAGGTGGACGCAGCTGTGACGTTACATGTATATGTGTTTGTTTGAGCCTAAGTACTTTCTTTGTGAGTCGCAGCGTAGTTAGTGTTTCCCGACACTCGGCGGGGTGTCTACAGACCCACCGTTGTGCAAAACTTCGGCTAGGGTTGACGCCCACGGGATCGCGAGGGGCTAACGGAAATCCATCGCGAGCTCCGCAACGAGAGAGGGTAGGCGTTTCTCGACGAGTGTGATTACGCTCGCCGCGCGCTAACGTGGGTCCCGCTTCGCTCGACTTCCCCGCCTACGCGTTCGGAAGTTGTATTTTGGCGCAGCCCGCTCGGCCGTCTCGTTTTATCGCTTCCGCGAAGCACCCGCCGCTGCGCGGGTCAGGAAGACTGTTATTTGTTTTCTGCGTGGTCGCGTCTATCGTTTTCTCTTGGTTACGGGATCGGACAACGTTTTCGATCACTGCGGAGCACACCCTCCAGACTCAGCACTAGAAAGGAATTGTTTGGTTCCCTACGGCCCGATATGACTGTCCGATGTCACTTGTCTATTTTTTTTTTTTAGTGTTACCAGGATATGATGTACGTCAGAGGATCTGAAAGAAATTCAAAGTAATTTTTTTTCCCCTTGTGTTGCTGCTGGAAAGTTAAATCTTGACGACGATGGAGATTGAAGTTTGCGCTATGGAAGTTCGTTTGTTTCAATGTGCACATCTAGCGAGAAAAGTCTAAAGTACGACACAAATTTGAGGCGCGTTTAAGTGACAGAGACGTCTTAGCAGCAGCAAAGTGTAGTTCGACATTCGTGAGCTGAAGGGCATAAACCGAGTGAAAATAACAGAGACGTCATTGGTGTGTATTACCGTAGCAGTTGCAACGCTCTTGCTATCCAGGATACTCAGACGTAATCTATAGAAAATGGCAGGTTACGTGCAATAGGTTTACACCGTTAAAGTTTTACCTACCGCACCGTTCCCAGCCGCTTCCCATAATTACGCAAAGTTCCTGAAGAGTAACGCACCCCCCCCCCCCCCCGGAAGGATTACCGTGTGCTTACTAATAGATAATGGCATCAAACCTTATGTTCGTCTATCGAAGATGTTATACAAGGGAAAACTTTGTAAACTAGAACATTACTGATATGAAAATTAATTAATTTTTTTTCTGTAGAGAGGTACTAAGAAATTTAATAATAAATACGGTCGTCAGACTATATAGTCAAAGTAATGTTTCAAATGATAAGCAGTAGTATCAACTATGTGAACAATTTTTTTAAAATTTGGAATAGTCATACAAAAGAGAAAAGGCTGTCATTATCCAAGTAAGATTGACAATATTTAATTTGTATGGTAAATTTTTTGTAATCAGAAAGTGAAAAATATGTCCCACGGTAATATACACTGCTCTTAAGCTGGTGTACCAAATATTTAGGAATAAGTTTAAGCAGTTAGTAGGAAATATCACACTTTGTATATTCTAGGTCAAAATTTTCTGCTTGCATATGCACTAGCAAACGTGTTTGCATCAATGATTGACAACTGTATACTTTCACGTAGACAATTTCTTTTTAGTGGTAGAACACTTTTCCTACACTAACAACTTACTGATATGGGACAAACCTTTTCATGTTATTTATATAAGATAACTTTCTGGCTAAGTAGTTACAGTATGAGACTGTAAATATTTTTAACCAATTTTATTGTTACCTTTCAGTAAGATCAAATGACTTCAGGATAATTAATTTGTAAAGCAGAAATGTCTACACTGATATACCAAGTCTGGACAGAATAAGCTGCTTTCTGAATCACTGGCTTTCAAAATTCTAACTATCATCTGCTTTCTGTTGTAAATAATTACTCTTTACCTAAGTCCTTAAACATAAACTTCTATATAAATTGTCTGACAAAATTCGCATGTATTTTTGTTTAGAAAGAAATATCAGGAATAAAAGCAGTTTCTTCACTGCATTAATAAATACTTAGGATACTCGGATAGTCTTTTAAGCTTATGAGGTTAGGAACCTACATAGTTCAATGACTTAGGAAAATGACGGGTGGAACACGGGTTAAAATGAAATTTGATTGTTATACATAATACATAACAAAGGTTAGTCTCTGGCTCACAAAAGTAATAAAGATTGAATTGCCTGAGAATCGCAGAGAAGAGCAGTTGCGTGGTTCGCCGTTGCGCAATTGTAAAAGTATGGGTTCATACAATGCTGTGGCTTTTGCAATCTTCTTGGCGTCGGAAATTTAAAACATTTAAGCCACCAATATTTGCACCATTGCCCACAATTTGTAGCGTTCGTCATCCGAGGCCATTTCCACAAAAATCTTGCAATACTGGCCTGATAAAACACTGCCTCAGCTGCACGCTGCTCACCCTTCGAAGCCTCATTCACTACTCTTTCAACTAGAATGTTTGTAGTGCGCACCAGTGCTGCTTGGCGTGTTTTCCGACCTTTTCCATTCACGCACGCTCTCTCCGTTTTTGAGTTCTGCCCACAGGCTTTTACATTACATAGCCTGATTCACTACTCTTTCAACTAGAATGTTTGTAGCGCGCACCAGTGCTGCTTGGCGTGTTTTCCGACCTTTTCCATTCACGCACGCTCTCTCCGTTTTTGAGTTCTGCCCACAGGCTTTTACATTACATATACATTTATAAAACTCCTAAACCAGATCCTATATAAAACTATTATAATAAAGTAATTTCAAAATTATTACCATTACAATCCACGCAAGATTAAAATACACATTTTTAAAATACATTAATAAAATTATAAAAATGTTCAAAGCTTTTGTGAGTACAAATACACCTCATCCATAGAACATTACTACACATACACTAATACAATTATGGAAAAAGTCGATATGCAACAAATTATTTGGCTTTTGTCGAAATGTAGCAATATTAAGATATTGTATTTTATGGTGTCACACAGTGTCTCTAGGCGGTGTTCATTCTGCCAAGATAGTCGTGTGAACCTAGGTTGCCGGCCGCGGTGGCCGAGGGGACTGAGGCGCTCCAGTCACGGTCTGCACGGCCACTACGGTCGGGGGTTCGAATCCCCCTCGGGCATGGATATTTGTGCCGTCCTTAGTATAAGGTAGTAGAGAAGTAGTTTGTAAGTTTAGGGACTGATAATCCCGTAGTTAGGTCCCATACGCTTAACAAACATTTGAACTTTTTTTTTTTTTAAGCCTAGGTTATTAGTCACTCTGGGGGATGACCACCTGCAAATTCAGCACTTAAGCTTTATTGTTCAAAATTTTAATAAAATATTTGCAAAAATTATCTTCGTATGCATAAAATTCCCATGTCACGATTTCTGTGTGCGATGAATTCCGTAACTAGTCAATAAATGAAAGTTTGCGCTCTATGTGAGACTTGGTCGAACTTAAAAGCTAGGATGTATTTACCTCGGATAATAACCACAATATTACATTTACTGCTAAGTAAATGTTTTTGTATATGTTAGTTAAGTGTTCACAAAGGACATTTCCAACTTGTATTGTAGGTCAAGCGTAAAATCGGTTGGAGAGCTATAGTAAAAGCGTTAAGGTGCGAGTCCGAACACGGCGACAGCGACCCACTGCCCACTGCCCACGACCGAGACGCAGCCGCCTGCTGCCGACCCGTTGCGGAACACAGCGGCAGGCGAGCAGCGCGGTCGCCGGTCAGGGGCGAGGCGACTGACGCCGTCGTCGCAGGAGGAAGACGATGGCGTTGCTTTGTTCCGTACTAAGGAAACACGAACGCTGGTAATGACAATATGAAACAGTAGAGCTTCCGATGGAACTTACATGACGTTGCAAAAAAAAAAAAAAAAAAAAAAAAAAAAAAAAAAAAAAAAAAAAAAAAAAGTTTAATGATGAATTTATTCAGGAGCTATTGTGGTTTAAATAAAAGACCGTTCAACTTCGTACTGAGTTCTATTTCGGATGACATAAAACCACAGTGCCTAAGAAATGCAATAACTGAAGAAGAAGAATTACATTTTACACTGAGAAGTGCGCAAAAACTCTTGCATTATTTACTATCTGCGCAACAACTGGTACGGAACAGTTCCAGCGATGTGAATGTTGAAGGTGTGTTATTATCTCTTGATTGCTGATTTGTGTTTCCCTGTGGGCCCATCATTTCGTAATCAGAAGCAATGCGACTATTATTTTTCTTTCCGTTCTGCTTTACATATTGGAAATGAACTCCGTAAAACTGCTCTGCTATGTCCAGAAAATAATTCAATATCACATTTGCGTCGCATAAAAGCCTTTAGTAACTTTTGCCTCTTTTCTTTCCTTTACTTTCACACTTTTAATATTGTACCATCGTTAGTTTTATTTCGTTTTATTTTCTTTGTTGGTACATAAAAATCTATTGTCACCTCTCGTGAACCTGAAGTAAATAAACCTGTCCCGACAGTATTTTACATAAAACGCTTTATTACTCTACATAATTATTTTTAAGAACACCATTTATGTCATTACCGATAGTTAATTTCTTAATTCTTTTGAACATAAACCACCGTTTGTGTTTAGTTTTTACTTTAATAGTTAAGTATTGAGGAAACTGCACTAAGTTGCTACAAAAATGAAGCAAAACGTGTTACAAAATATTAATGAGTGCAGCCTCCTTTGAGTCTTCATTGATATGCCACGTCAAACATTTACAGGCATACATCCGTACTCATAATTAAATAGTTTATCAGAATTTACAAAAAAAAATTCCGAGTGGTTAAGCACAGTTCCAGGCCTATTATATACTTATTCGTGGAACTTGACAACTCTTCTTCCCTGTTCAAATAACAAATGCAAGTTTCAATCCGATCTGTAGAAGGGACAAGGCAATAATGTCTTCTGCTTTTAGTTACATCCAATGCAATGATGTCTCAATAAATTAAAACGAACAAAATCTCATTTACTGTTTCTTGAGGACATATCCCCAAGTGCTTCAGTGGTTATAAACAATCTTGCTTGTGGTGGCCATTTGAGCAGCAGCTGAATACTATGTATTTTCACTGTAGTTTTTTTAAAGAAAACGCCTTTTGCTACTGCAAGTACCAAATAGTAAAAGGCGTTTTCTTTAAAAACACTACAGTGAAAATATATAGTTACAAACAATGCACATATGAATCCATTCCTTGATAAATAAGTTTCGTGCACTTACTCGTCCTGTTCAACTACTGTGCTGTAGCTTTCCAGATATCTTTTACTAAAACATTTCAGTATTCGTTATTTCCTGCGTTAAATATTACAGGATATGTTGCTACTGTGTTTACGGACTTCTTTTCGTCACAGTTCAAATGTTTGTAGATCTTATGAGACGTAACTACGGGGTTATCAGTTCCTAAACTTACAAACTGCTTATGAACTAGCTTATAATAACTGCCATGCCCGTCGGGGAACAGCCTCGCGTATCGTAGGATAGCGCCTCAATGCGCTCGGCCACTACGCCCCGGATCGTCAGAGTCTGAAGAGCTCATTTCCCTTGGGTGTTGTCATAAAACCGGTCTCCGGCGGGGGGTCGGGTCGGCGACAGCGACCCCACTGGTTCGGGACCGGATGGCCGCCGGTCGCCGGAGCAGGTATACGGCGACCAGTGCCGCCGCCGCCGCCGCCGCGTTCCGCATCGCTCGCATTGCAGACAATGAGGACCAGTGGTGCCGCCTGTCGCGGCTCAGCGACGACTGCCGCTTGCCGCCGGGTTCGGAATCGCACCTTTAGTCACTGATTTTTTGCTCTTTGAATTTTAAACTAGGGTCACGAAATTATTATTATATTCGACTAAGGACGTTTCCTTGAGGCTAAAATTTATTTCACACTAGCTGCTAAACCCGTCCTTACTTCAGTATGTATGCACAATTCCAGTCTTATATTAACAACGAATTCAAAAACCCGGCCAAGATTTCATCTTCATGTTACTATGAAAACAGGTTAGCAATTACGAAAAAGTAAAACAAAGAAATATGCATAACGTACAAAATTTTAACTGCAATGTCCAAAGAAAGACAAATAGTAATTGAATACAAATGATGTGTAAGACTAATTTAATTCAAAACTTGACTTTAATCAATATTTATTCCTACTCGTGATGGGAAAGTTCTTGTGATTCATTGTTTACGACGTCGTATCACCAGAATTATCCAGCAATTGTTGTCTGTTAGTAAACAGTATGTGTCCCAAGTTTACTTGAAATCGATCCCTTATTTTAGGAGCACATGGGCAAAAATTGCGCATGATATAGCAGTTATTCGGAAATTTCATTGTGTATGACGTCATACCTACTGAAATATGTGTTTTACTGTGATGTAAATTCGAAGGTACATTAAGTGGTATATGTGCCTAATGTCTGTAAAATATGTCTTGAATGTGATAGCAGTAAACACGTAAGAACTCGAAACCTCATGCGTAATAATGCGGTTTTACATAAACTAAATTGTTTATAACTTCATATTTCATTAACTATATGTCGAAATGTGATATATAGCATCGAAGGAAAATTCAATGTTGTGAATCTGTACTGCCTATGTGTTGTCGCACGATTACAATTTATTGGATAGAAATAATAACTGGCAACGTCATGCCAAATGCCGTTGATATACATCATGAACACTGGAAAAGTACCAAACGATCAACTTTTTTTCCTTTCAGCATTTTGTTGAGGTTGTCAGCTAGAAAGGCTTTGTAAATATTTGAATTTATATTCAAAGTTTAATGTAAGTTGCATGATGCTTTCATTGTCAAGTAGGTGATGAATAAAATCACGATATGAAGCTGTTTTCACTCTTTATAACGTGATATCGTATGAACTATGTATCGTAGGTGGTTTTTGCAACCATAGCAAATGATTTCTGACCTTAAAGAATAGTTGTACCAAATTTTTTTGTGATCGGGCTATTCATGTAGAGGCAGAAATGGAATATTTCCCCATGATGCGCCCGTTTTTCAGGAGTGTCATTGTTTATGACGTCATATCTCCTTACGTATGTGTCGTTGGTGGTTCTCACGCCGACAGCAATTGTTGGCAGATAGTAAGGAACATGCGTAATAAGTTTGGTTGAAATCGGTCCAGTAATTTAGGAGGAGATGTGGAAGATACACACACATACCCACAAACACACTTACAGCCTATTTTGCAAGATGTGTAGATTATATCCTTTTCTCGAAATATACATAAGAGATAACGTGATTTTCATTCGGTATATATAAGCAAATGAATCTCGCAAGAGGCTATTATTTTCTTCTATACGTTTGAGCATGATATAAAAGATTAGGGGCAAGGTCTGACTACTTAAAAGAAAGAACAGATCATATATTTCAAGATTTAAAACATCTTTCGACTTGTAGGCCTCTTTGATATTTAATTCAAAATAGGCTATTCCTTTGCTTAAGACGACAATAAATAGTTGAATTGAGCTTTAAATTGATTACTACATGATTTGGAATTATACATTGAGTAAAAAATTGCTTATGAAAATTATTTTTCGTCTTAACTTGAAGAATTTAGTCCTGAACCCTTCAAACTTTTTAAAATTTCCATTAGCCTGACTCGGTAAACGGTTAACTATAAACCAATCTTGCCTCAACTAAAGGGAAATATGCTGGATTTCAGCAGAAGAGAAACTAAATGTGGCCCACCTGCTACAAAATGCTTGTGAAAATGCTCTTGGCTTTCCAAGATGTATGCATGTGTCTTCTGGTGAACTTATCACTACGGTGAATTATTTTGCCACCGCGCGGGAGTAGCCGAGCGGTCTGGAGCGCTACGTTACGGATCGCGCGGCCTCCCGCGTCGGAGGTTCGAATCCTACCTCGGGCATGGATATGTGTGTTGTCCTTAGGTTAGTTTAATTTAGTTGAAGTAGTTTGTAAGACTAGGGATGGATGACCAACGTAGTTTGGTCCCATAGGATTACAAACATTTGATTGTTGAATTATTTTGCCTCTAATAAAAGTTCAAGTTGGCTCGTACCCTTCCTCACGGCAAAGCGTTATTTCTTGCAGTTTCAAACTTCCTCATGACTCTTGTTCCGTGTATGTTGCTGATGCCACTCACAACAAAATCGAGAAATTTGAGTGGCACCATACAATGTGCACAACCCAGTCATATATTTAATACAAAGAGACACATGTATCGGCTTTTTGCTACACACTTATAGTTTTTGAAAGAATCAAGGTCAATGTTGATGATGGAAAATCGCGTTTCCAATGCTGTACATCGAATGATAGTCCGAAAATGAGCATTTTATGATAAACTTGTGGAATCCTACGTCGGGGAAGATCAGTTTGGATTTAGGGGAAATGTAGGAACACGGGAGGCAATACTCACATTACGACTTATCTTAGAAGATAGGATAAGGAAAGGGAAACCAACGTTTTTAGCTTTTGTCGATTTGGAGAAAGCTTTTGACAATGTCGACTGGAATACACTCATCCAAATTCTGAAGGTACCAGGGGTAAAATATATGGAGCGAAGAGTTACATTCCATATATACAAAAACCAGACGCGGCAGGGCAAGAAAGGGTCGCAGAGTTTGGGAAGGGAGTAAGACAGAGTTGTAGCCTTTCCCCGGCGTTGTTCAATCTGTATATTGATCAGGCAGTGAAGGAATGGAAGGGGAAATTTGGAGAGGGCATTAAAGTGCAGGCAGAAGAAATAAAATCATTGCGGTTTGCTGATGACAGTAATTCTGTCAGAGACTGCAGAAGATCTGGAAGAGCAATTGAACGGAATGGATAGTGTCTTGAAAGGAAGATATAAGATGAACATTAACAAGAGTAAAACGAAGGTAATGGAATGCAATGTCAGAAAATCAGGCGATGCTGAAGGAATTAGATTAGGTAATGAGACAATGAAAGTAGTAAATGAATTTTGTTATTTGGGTAGCAAGATTACTTCTGATGGTCGAAGTAAAGAAGATATAAAATGTAGAATGGTTATGGGAAGAAAAGCGTTTCTGAAGAAGCGAAACTTGTTAACATCCAGTATTAATTTAAATGTTATAAAGTCCTTTCTGAAATCATTTGCCTGGAGGGTAGCATTGTATAGGAGTGAAATGTGGACGATAAGGAGATCAGATAAACAGATGATAGAAGCTTTTGACATTTGATGCTACAGACGAATGATGAAAATTAGATGGATAGATCACATAACTAATGAGGAAGTGCTTAATCGAATCGGGGAGGAGTTTCTGGCATATCCTGAGTAAGGGAAGGGATAGACTGGTTGGACACATTCTGAGACATCAAGGAATTGTCAACTTAGCATTAGAAGGAAGCGATTGGGGTAAAAATCGTAGAGGGAGACCGAGGGATGAATATAGTAAGCAGATTCAAAAGAATGTACGTTGCCGAACGTAATCTCAGATGACGATCCTGGCGCAGGACAGGGTAAAGTGAATAGCTGCGGACTGAAGGCCAAAACAACAAATTCTTGGTAGGCATAGAAACTGATATCTGAGAGACATCTCTTCACCAAAATAAATAAGGTATGTTGTCCAAGAACGATATCTCGGACAACATGTTAATGTGGCAATATGTTGCTCGTGTGTTGTGCATAATGTGATAAATATTGGTGTTTTGGTTGGTTTTATAATTTCGCCCTACTGGCTGTGAGAAAGCAGACGAATAGAAAAAAATCAAATTTTTGTAATTCTACGGGACCAAACTACGTTTGTCATCAGTTCCTAGTCTTACAAACTACTTAAACTAAGTTAAACTAACTTAAGTACAACACACCCGTCCATGCCCAATTGAGGATTCGAACCTCCAACGCGGGAGGCCACGCGATCCGTAACGTGGCGCTGCAGACCGCTCGGCTACTCCCACGCAGTAGACGAATAGACGACCGGTAACTGGTATAACTTAATAATATATTTTGTAAGTTTTATTTTTTTCTGATATTTAATGTTTTTACCCTGTGTACCACAAATATAACATCAATAACGTATTTTATTTAGATATTGGTTACAATTATACTTTGTGTGTGATGCAGTAGGATATTTTGGTATCTGAACTCTTTAGTTAAGGTATACATGGCGTTTACATGGAGCGAGGCACCATGGTGAGAAATTCTCATTGCCTTTGGACGGCCAGTACAGCTGCACACCTGAGTGGACACTACTAAGGATATTTGGACATTCTTTCATGAACGAATATCCAATTGTCCAATTGTGCAACCGTTTGGGGGGGGGGGATGCTGATCCGGCTGCAATGTGACGGCCAGGTGCATCCCAGAAATGCTCAATCGGGTTTAAGTCTGGCGAACAAGCTGGCAACTCCATTCGTTCAATTCCCTCAGCTTCAAGCATGTTGTTGCACCAGTGCATCTACGAGGGGACTAGCATTATCGTCCACCGGAAGGCACCCATCTCCTATAGCAGCAGAGTAGAGCAAATAAATAAATAGAATTCGAAGGACCTCGTCTCTAAACCTCTCAGAATCAAACCGCCATTATGAACGACAAAGAGGTCCGTGACAGGAGCAGATAACAGGCAATCATGCAAACCATTATTCATAAGGCTAGACCTAATGAAAATTTCTTCTTTCTTTATTTGTGATTGGGATAAAAAAACAACACAGATTTTCTAAGGAAATTATATTACACATACAAACACAACAAGACATAAATCACACTATATGTTACCCTGCCGCAGACTTAGATTATATGAAAAACTCCATATTATATGGCGTTAAACATTAGAAATGGGATATGGACAAAGTTCAAAGACACCAAGATTGATATCACAGTCCGAAACATTGAAAAGTATATAAAATGCAAATTTTATTACAGTCTGTATGATTTTATGAATGAGAATTAAGATGATTCTTAATTTCTATGCAGTTATTAATCTAGCTTTGTTTGCAAATTCCTACATATAAGTTCTGTGTTATGGAAATTGTGTTTGTATATTTCCACACTTTTAAACTGTAAAATTAAACAGAAATACTTTTAAAAATCATTTACATTAGTAATGCAAAAAGTAGGTAAGATATGTAATGTGTGAAGATATATAGTTAAAATGCACTTACATATAAGCATAAGTTGTTGTACTGTATACTCATGTAGGAATACAACTGCCTTGACAGACGAGTCACCTATGTTGCCGGCCGCGGTGGCTGAGGGGACTGAGGCGCTCCAGTCACGGTCTGCACGGCCACTATGGTCGGGGGTTTGAATCACCCATCGGGCAGGGATATTTGTGCCGTTCTTAGTATTAGCTAGTTCATAAGTAGTTTGTAAGTTTAGGGACTGATGACCCCGTAGTTAAGTCCCAGAAGCTATACAAAAATTTGATTTTTGACTTCACCTATGTTTCAAACGAATGATTGTATATAATATGTCAACTGACAATAAAGATTCTATTCTATTCTATTCTATTCTACGCCCTCCAATCTGGCTCCTTACCAAATCACACGCCCACTACCAAGATACTGTGATATTTTCTGCACATAATCAGGGTTGTTCGGACTTTCATGTTCTCTCCAGATGAGGAAACGACGATAGTTCGACTGAACACAAAATCTTGCCTAATCTGTGAACAGAACCTGGCGTCATTCGTTACGACTCCAATCCTGATGTTCCTCCGTCCAGTTTCTACGGGCTAAATGATAACGCGCTTTCAATGCGACACACGTCATACGTCGTGTTTAGACGCAACATTCCAGAAGGCTATTTCGATCTGTTTACGTTGACATTACGAGTCCTGTTGATGCCTAGAGGGTGTGCTACAGCTGAGTTGCTTTCAGTGTCCTGTCTCGACGGGCTATTAACGGAAGATAACGGTCGTCTCTTGCTGATCTTACCTATGGGCGACTTTGTACTTGCCTTCTTTTAACGATTCCTCTTGTCTCAAATGGCGCTCAGGTACCGCAAATTACACATTCCCACCTCCCTGCTTGTACGTCCGGCTTCCAGCTTTCCTATGGCTCTCCATGCCAAAGCTTCAGATACGTCACTTTGCTGTTGCCTGGCACTACTGCTAGAGTAAAAAAAAAAAGTCAACGCCAAACCCCGCTGCAGCATATTTTTTTTTTTTTTTTTTTTTTTTTTTTTTTTTTTTTTTTTTTTTTTTTTTTTTTTTTTTTTTACCACTATCTCAGATACCGTAATGCTGAAAGACGTCGTACCATTTTAGTTCATTCTGCCGATGAAATTACTTCTCAGCTGATCCCCTAATTGTTTTCACTAGTTTATTTTCGGCTTATTTGCAGTCCATCTTCACACCTTGTTTCCCAGAGTGTTGAGTCGCATGTCTCACATAAAATCCGCAGAATAATCCATTCATATTCGGAAAATGTATTAATTAGTATACATGTGTGTGTGTGTGTGTGTGTGTGAGTGAGTGAGTGAGTGAGTTCCACATCTACTTCTGAATTCATGTTTACATCTGAACTAAACATAATACCCTATTCTTTGATATCGGATAAAAGTTATCTATGCCACATAATACCGTACATTTTACGTCATATGCGTGAACAACGAAGCTTTACCTAACTTGTAAAAGATTATATAGATAATTTCAAATCGTAACGCAGCTTTATCTCGCATACAAACACTGCAAAATGATGAAAAGGAAGAAGTTTTTCGCTGAGTACTTTTCCACTATTCATGCTGTGAAACTACGCCATTCGAAGGGCAAATCACAATTTATTTCATCTGTATTACTAATTACATTCATGAAACCTCTTACAGACAGTAAACGCCCAACTACTGAATGTATTTTCGAAATTGTATCACGCTACGACATCTAGTTCAAGAGTATGACGTCATGAACTGTGAATTATATATAAAAACATCACCTTAACGGGTGATCCAAGACGTTGCAATTTATTACATCTTTACTTACAAATATATTTCGGAAATATTTTACAGAGTTTCCTAATATTACTCTGCCTTACTGTAAAAGTTTGTTACTGTAGGAGACGTTGTTTAGGAGTAACTCAGATACGTGAGGACTAGAGTGAAAAGGTAGATGAGCAAAGAATGGAATGCATACACAGCCGGCAAAGTCGTGAGCTAACTGTAGTGTTCACTGTAAAACATAGTAACACTCCCTTTAAATTCGTAAAAGGTGCCACATAAAGTCAACTTGCGCTGTATCTTAGCGTCACACCATTTCACGATTCGTAAGATAAAGAGCGGTAATTCTATTTGTGTTGTTCGTTACGGTCTAGGGAAAGTTTCCAGAAAAGAAATTCGGGACAGTTAGAAAGTTAAAAGGGAAAGTCAGAAAATTCGAACGTAGTGTAAAAATAAAGTTTTTTGTATCAACTCTCCAGCAAGGACAGCATATGTTGTTTGGCAAATCACTTTAAAATTATGGAGAAGATTTTTTTCCGCTTTGCAATTCGCTCTTTGGTGCATGGTGGAGGGTAACATGCAATACTTTTTGACACTGATCACTCATCATGAGAGTTCTCAGGTTTTTGTAAGTTTCTCATGTGTAATGGAGAGGACAGGGTAGGAGTAGTACAGAGAGGGCAGGACGGAGGAAAGGGGTGAAGAGCAGATCAATATAGAAAGAGCGACAGGAGGGTTGAACAGATGGAATAACAGAAGAGGAGAAGGAGATCAGGGTGTGTAGACAATTCCCACACATATTAGTAATTGCGAAGAACTGCTACTTCGAAAGTAAGATGTAAAAACATTGCCACTCGTAACGGTGAAATGATTTTGTGTTATGTTCACCCGTGAAAATGAATCATTCGAATTACATGTTTAATTTGTCTCACAGTGTCATTACTATAAAAATCGCTACTTCAATGTGTGTGTGTGTGTGTCTCCGTTTGTTTGTGTGTGTATGTGTGTGTGAGAGAGAGAGAGAGAGAGAGAGAGAGAGAGAGAGGGAGAGAGAGAGAGAGAGAGAGAGAGAGAGTCTCATGTGACAACAAGGCACGGGCTCTCAACGGTTCCCTGGTGTCATATGTAGACTAATACATTGTGTGGGCACGTGCTTACAGCTAGTGCAGTTGCGGCCGCGGTATAACTGTGACACCTGAGTGTGTTACGGGCAACCCGCTGACCGTGCACACGTTCAGCTGTTGCCTGCAACCGTGGGGACCCTCGCGTCCCAGGCAACGATTTACGTCACACAACGGATTCTGTGGACTTTAACTGTTTGTTGGCCGACGGATGTGTTTGGACAAGCAAGTTTTCAACAAACAACCCGCAGCTTGGTGGCTACGAATAAACGGCCGTGCTCTGGTACCCTCAGGCACCAAAAGTGACTCGATTTTCCTATCGGAGTAGAGTTACTAAAGATGAGCATCATGTGTGATCTGTTCACGTGTATTGCTGTTAACCCGCGCAGCTTGCCACATTTAGTTCATTGAAGCAAATGTTTGCTATTCTCTCTCTGTTTAATTTGTGGTTCAAATTGACATTCTATGGGGCTACTACCTTCAGCTGTATGTAAACTTAGACTTGTCAATTTATAACTTCGTCCGAGACATTTTGTCCACTATTACTAGGTGTCTTGTCTGACTGTAGAATGAAAGAAGACTTACTTTCTCTAACAGTGGGAGAGAAAGGTTTGAGGTGGTGCACTTTCGGTCATTTCTTATTGCTCTTTGGAGTATTTCAAGCCATTGGTGCTAATATGCGTCGTTCATTGGTATTGCTATTGCAAATCTCAAATGCTATTCCATCATTTTTTCGATTTGAAAGTCTAATTATTGCCATGATGGCAGTTAAAATTACAGGTATGAGGTCAGCCTAATATGTAAAACACTATTTTATTTTAGACACGAAGATGTCTCTGCGCCTCTTTGCCACCATCAGTACCTTTTTACATTTATTTATTGCTGTGAAAAACAAAATACATTTATTTCAGTACAATTACACGTAAAATTTAGGCCTAAAATGTCTAAAGTCTTATTTTCTGTTTTACCTTTAGCATTCTGTGGTCATGTAATTAAATAGATAGGGTCCTACATGATGACAGAATATAAAAATAAGGTAAAACAAAATAACACTTACGACTTTATAGACCTAAATTTACAAATACTGAAAGACTGCTATCAGCCTTATTTCTTTCATTATGATAAATGTTACACAATTGTGGTTCCAATGAGAGTGAACCTGATATAAAACATCAACCTTTAAACATTACTAACGGTTTCATATATTTATTGTGTATTTCTATGTTTTATTTACTCCTAATTTTATTAATTTAGTGATATATGTTTCAAAAATTTTGTGTTCTACATCATTTTATGTGTTGATAACCCACACCGTCCTGTGTGTGTGAGATACTTTGTGTTTTCAATGAACATTTCTGCGTATAAGAGATCGATTATTCTGGTGTTTCAATTTTCATGCTCCTCAGTCACTATGATGCAGCCAACCAATTAGCATCGTTGCATAAGGAGTGAAGGGAGTGTCTGCACTGCTACTGGCTTGTCTGTTATGTCCCCTATGATCTTTGCCGGTTCAGCACTAAGCAACGAGCTTAAATTTCATAGACTAGCGATAGGTCCGCCATGTTTGAGACAAATTGAACGAGCGTTTGCCATGTTTTCTTGGGTATTGACTGACTGCTGGTATGCACACCCACTCTGGAATTTTACCTATTTATAGTTCCACGTTTTAAATAAAGATAGGCTATTGAATATGGCTTGTGCATCAAGTTCCGTCAGACGTTTTCGATGCTGAGAATTGACGAGGCTGGTAGTAAATTTCCTAAAAATGCGGTAATGAAGTATACCAACCTGTCAGTATTACAACTCAATTTCGAAGTATAACAGCTGAGGTTTACAATAACAGCGAAAGTGCTGCTGCGAAAATATCTGTGTTGATTTTAATGCAAGTACATGGCCTAAACGAGCTGCGAAACACACAGTGAACACTAATTGCTATGACGAACAATCATGACATATAGAAGTGAATTGATTCTGGCTGTCACTACTGTTTCACACTTTGCACTGGTTGCATGTCAAGAATGCTCGATCAGGTATTGTCAACAACAAACGAAAATATTTTAAAGAAGACATTCAAGTGTGGTTTCATCAACAACAGAAACAACAGCAACAGAAATATCTCAAAAACAGACCAACACTACATTGGAAACTAATCGTTTTTGATGGTGTGTACTTCAAGGGAATTGCAGGATAGGTCACCTGAAGCTTCACTCAGCTGAGCGCCATTTGTCGCAAAACACTTGGTGTTCTTGCCCGAAGTACTTGTCGTTTTATCACTTAGATGTGTGCCTTTAAATGGTGAACACTCTTTAGGAATATTTCAACAGCAAACCTTGTACAGGCAGTAGGCACTAAATACAATATATACTAAATACAACAACAACATACGATGTACAGACTACTCTCAAGCCTACTGACCACCAAAAATATGGCGGCTAAGTTTACGCAGTTTGCCGCAAAGAGCGCTGTAGCTCGTGTGTCAACCACTTCAGAAATTTAAGCTCGTTGGCACTAATCACTCTCTGCGGCCATTCTAACCCCAGCTGCCGCCTAGGTAAGATATACTTGGATCCGCCTCCATGTTTGCATGAGTTAGACCTATGTCTGTGTGAAATAGTTTGAATTTCTTGTGTGTAATTACGAATAACAGCAATGTGTCGTACTGTGATTCATACTCAATATTCCGATGTGATTATTGGTAAGATGTGGTAGAATGAGTGAAGATCACTCTGTTTGTGCGTGGAAATTTGATAGTTTTCCTGTTACAAAAATCCGTCTCTGCCATTCTCCCACGTTCTAGATGGTCGGGTAAATGAAAAGTTTGCTTAATCTTGAATATCTGGTTGTGTTTCCTATATTACAAGTCGTGGCCATGTGCGTTTAGATCAGGACAGAGGCATCATCTTGCTCTTGCTTCTATGTTTCTCTCTGTATAATTCCATTAAACTCTCGTTCTCCTCTCCCTGACGGTTATTTTTGATTTGATTAATGTCTTAACTTGTAAAAGTTTATTTATTTGTTCAGACAGGCTTCAAACAATCAGGAGTGTGCAGGGGCATAGATAAATCTTTCCTCTGAGGGGGGGGGGGGGTTCCGGGCCAGAGCTATATTGAGGTGCCCTCACACAGTTCAGTTGACACGTGCCAAAGCCGTGACGCCACCGCCATCCCCCCCCCAACCCCCATAAAAAACATACCATTTTTTCTATAAATTTCGAAAATTTTGTGAGTAGTTTATAAAAGAATGAACCGTTATTGAAAATGATTGTAGACATGAAGAGTAGTCTTTTCTGTCATACCTTGAAAATGACGGCCGTTCACCTCCCGAAATACTGGCTGTTGTCGAAGACGTTAACCAACTATATTCCCGTAAATTATTTGAACATACAAAATAAGCCCAATTTTCAGAACAAAGTTATTCGCTGTAGGGATTAGTAAATTACAAATACCTTCCGCACTACCACATCTGGCTCAAGTCATAAGTTGTCAGCAATCGTAAAAAATCGAAAGCTTTCAGACAAATAGGGGAGACCAGGGGAATGGCGACAACTTAAGAGAAACCAGTTTCGTTTACCTTATTAAAATGTGTTTTTCCGTGCAGAATAATACCACAGCTTCGCCAGCTGATACTACGTTATTATAATTTTTTCAGCGATGTATTTTGATAAGTTTTATTGTTAAAAATATATTGTGAAAGTATACGCAGTGACGTCAGTACCCCGTGAGTTCCGGGGTAATGACGCCATACATTTGACAAGCAAGGATAAAGCTACACAATGAATGAGTAGTAGTAAATCTGTATTACAATTTTTCTAATTTATACATACCACTCTACTGTATAAGACATTTAGAAGACTTCAAGTACTTGTCGATTAAAAATTGGAATGAAAGTAGATTTCATAATTTAGAGTTGATTAAGACACCTCAAAAGTCAGAAATACAGTTTTTGGCACTGCAAACCTACGACATTCTCTACATCCTGCAAGTGCCCATTTCACAAAATGTATGCCTCAGTTGCAAAATATGGCTAAGAACGTCAATTTAAAGCCTAAGATTTTGCGAAATTGTTGGGTTAGAGACACGAAATCGAAGCTAAAGAACTACAGATTAGGTTAATACGACTGTTAAAACTCACCGGCAGCCTATAGAGGTACTTATTTCAATAAAATACAAACTCGAAAATTAGATCACAAACGTCAAAACTAACAATTCCTTTCACACGATTAATATCTGTCAAAAGAGGGGCAATTTAATCTGTCTGCTATACAATGCTGCCACTTTAGGCATGCGTGCGTGCAGATGATCAGCATCCGTGGTATAAATTATACACGGAAGTAATAAGGTTGGGATGTCATAGATTTGTTCTCGTTTAATCACACTCGTTAAAAAAAATATATTTGTCTGTGTCGCGTAGAAGTTTGCTACCCTACTGTAGCAATGAACTTAGATCACTGAAGTTGGTAGCAGTAGTAAACATAAGACAGGGTGGCTTTCGTTACACGCTAGGCAAGCCTCTTGCGGTAGTTTAAACAGTCTTTGGAGCGTGTTACTGGCTGGAATTCAACAATATTTGTTCATTGTTACTGAGGGTTAGGTGGTGGTTACCTGAACAATTATTTTTCTTAATTGGCAACATTTAAAGTCGTAAAAGTTGTGGGTGACGCTTTTCTAGGCCTCACGAAGGCTACCAATACGACACTCGAGACAAAGTGTCCCAACAATAAGTAAGAAGCCAAACCTCAACTAAGCATCAAGGTACCTCGCTTCGTTCACAAAGTTTTCAGTCTGTCATATTCATTACACAAATTATTGTCTTTTTTTCGCAAAAGGAACAAAAAATGAAAAAAAAAAGATTCTGGGGGGGGGGGAGGTTGGACCCCTTGTCCCCCTCCCTCTTATCTACGCCCCTTGTAGTGGGCGTAATTACGTGAGTCTCCTCGTCTTTACACGAAATTTAAGTAGTTAAACGTGGTATTTCATTTCACTACATTTTAATTTCCTGCACTTATTCTAATTTTGTGATGACGTGGGTTTCCACTACTCGTTAATGTTTCCGTTTACTTTCCTTTCCACCAGTAAAAACGAATCTGTAACAAGCACTAGTTGCGTCAAATTCATTCCGCAATGCTTTTGAATTGATTAACGTTTTTCTTCCGTTATGTGTGATGACCACATAGCCTATTGTGTATGCATTAGCTTTCCAAAATCTCTAAATGCTTGTGTATACCTCTGTACTCTAATTTTACATTATTAACTACAATGAGCCATATTCTATGAAGACTCACCCACCCTTCCTCTCATTCAGTGAAGAAAATTTGTTTAAGCAAATCAGTTTATATCATTATTACTGCTGTAATCTATGACCCTTAAAATATATTTTTCTATCGCTATAAGCAATTTTTCAACATCTGTATTGATCTTATTGCATCACTTTTTACAAACCTGCTACCGTAATATATAAATTTAAGAACAGTATACAACTGCTCTTTAACTTCATTTTCCGTAATCCCTCTAACTATGCTTGTTGTAGTCTCACTAATCTCTATAATCAATATGTTCTTGCATCTCACAGTACCGCACATGTACAACTATAGCCTATGTATAATGTTATTTCTTATATGATTTACAATAACATTAACAACTTTGTTTGTATTTTTACTGTTTTTATTGTTACTTAATTTGTACTTATCTCCTTAAAATATTCGAGTAAAGCAAAGTTTTTCACTGTTGCGTTATACCTGTTTATAATCAATTGATTCCTGCTCTACTTTACTCTGTTTGGTAAGAGTCTACATTCAATTTGTTCTAATCACTCATATGCTAGACATTTTAGCATTTGAATTACAACTTTCAAATATATCCTACAACTTTTAATAAGAAACAGTATTAAATATTTATTTACCAACAGTTGCGCTTACCCTTGCGTTTACATACTCAGACATTTCCATTTCCATTCGTTCACTAGAATGCTATACCTTATCATCCCCCTCCCCACACCGTAGACAGAACGCTCTATCAGTGCATAATATTAAACCACACCTGCACATATCTCAGTACCCCACACCACATTAAATGTTAATGTTTTGACTGTCAAATTGTACATTTTCATACGTCCCATCCTTCATCTTGTATAAAACACACTCTCACACTCCTCTTTCCCCAGTATTTGTCTCACACCTGCTTTTTTAATTTCAGTGTGCTGTTACACAAAGTTCCACCACACCCATCATAACCATTTGACATACCAGCCACATGCCTCCCCCCCCCCTCCCCCACTCCCCACACAGTACCCCATTTCCCATCTGTCCAAGCCCCAATATATCTTCTTTTGAGCCCATTGAGCGCATTATCTAAGTAAGTACACATTATTTCGAAGCTACATCAAATTTCAGTTCCTATTCACGGAATTTGTGTGCATAGGCTGACATTACCTTTCGGTTAATATGTTTGTATCTATTTTTAATCATTTTGACAAAGTTCAAGTTAATTCCTATAATGTTCCAGCCTGGTTATTAATTTTTGAGATTAATAAATTTACAGAAGGAAGAGGTTTGAAGTTAGAAGCTATGAAAAATCCCAATCAGAAAATAACGCAAAAAGAATTTGGAAAAATTATTAAATGCAGTTAAATGAAATGGCAAGCTAATTAACGGTGGAGTGTTGTGCAGGCAGAACATTACAAAAAGAATCGACGAGCAGTTACCTTTAACAAGAGATCCATCGGTGGTTGAAATTTAACTGTAAATGAAACTTTCATAATATGATAACCACTCGCCGAACAGTGGACGACTCGTGTAACAAACCGTAAAGTAAGATAAGTGTCATGATAAAAATCGGATATGAATATTACGTAGTCAAATACATCGGACTTCTAAAAATTTACAAGAAAATCGACTGCAGATTCTATTGCCGGTAAATGATAATATTATGGAATAAATTCGGAAACAAGAGTAGCAGGCTACACGAAATATCACCATTCAATATTAACTAAAACTGTGCCATCCATTGTTGCGGTGATTCAACAAGGCTGAAAAAGACATTATGGGCGGAGGGAGGATAGGGCAAAATTATTAATAAAAATTCATAAGTGCGAATTCAAGTGAGAGGTGGGGTTTATTTATAAATTTAAGATACGCGCACAGCACATATATTTACCTGAATGTACATAACAGCGGCCATATAAAAATAATAAAGTACAGCTCCCGTCTGCAAGATGCTATCGCTACGAAGTACAAACCAAGAGTACCTTCTGTCTTAAAAAAATTGAAAGTCATGTTCTTAAATTATTACTCTGATATTCATAGATAATTATTTTTACATGCCGAAATAATATAAAACACAAAATGTTCTCTGATAATATCGGAGAAAGGAAACCGTGTCATTATATTCCTTATAAAGATATATGTTTATTAATTAATTGATGTATTAAAAAACCTTTTCTTACTGCTGTAACTTCGTTATGTTTACACCACAACAAGTCTCTGCTACCAATGTTATCACATAAGGCATTTATATCAGACTAATAGCAAAAACAAACACTATTACGGTACTTTCAGTCTCACACGTTTCTGTTTTACTGTTTGACTGTATTCTCAATATGCTGTAACTGTTTTATGTTCACACCCACCAAAACAAAGATCTCCTATCACGTTTATCACTTCAGTCACAATATTTACGTCAGCCATAGATCCCAGTGGGACCAAAGACGGCCATAGACATAGCTTAACCACAGTCTAACATATACAGTCACGACACTCCCGCAGATTTTTGTTATACACCGCGACAGCAGCGCTCCAAGCGGAGGGCAAGCTACTTTTATGTATACGATAGTGGATGAGTGCGAATAGTATCGTTTATATTGACTTTAACACATTCTTTACATTAGAGAACGTATGTAATATCATAAAATAGGTAGTAACTTAAAAATAGCTCCACATTTGTGTTTCTTAGGTTTTCTAAGATCCCTGACAAGGTTGGAAACGGTACATTGCGGCGCAGTATATTTCATGTTATATTGTAACCCACGGGGTCATACTGGATAATTTAATTTACTACTGAAAATAGAAAAATGGCTAGGAAACACCGAATACCCGCCCTTTGGCAGAAAGACGTGTTTCTTCTTCTTAAGAACGTTAACGTTTCTCCATTCCAATTCCAGTGAAATCAGTGAGGGTGGAACGTAGGAAACGAATGAAGAATGCAATAACTACAGTACTTAACATACCAAATCAGCCACCACAACTGTAGCTGAAGGAAAACATCGGAAACTTGACAAGAAAACTGAAAAAGCAATCAAACCGTATTCAACAAAGAAGAACCCAATTCCACAATTGTTACTACAGCTGAACCACAAACGGCAAGAATCTTCAAGACATTGTCTTCTTAAGCTAAAGTAATCACGCTCAAAAGAATATGCGCTTATAATAAAGACGAGAGAAGCCTAAAAATGTGCGAAACATTAGACCCCAAACAACAATGATACGCGTCAAAAAACTCTTTGTCATTGTAAGAACAGACCAAAATAGAAATTTATCTTTCTATTATGTTTATATTCTACTTACTTTCAGCGGAATAAGCTGCAAATATAAACATATTCGTAAATATTGGTTCATGACGAAGTTCTTCGTTATACCACTGAATCAGTTGAGTTCGACTGTTTTTACATTAATTTCCATATTAAGTATGTCTCTTGATATATTGATAATGCTTGTAACACAAAAATTATATTAACTATTTCGTTAATTACGTACACAAATAATTATAAGCAAACATCACTCTTTCGGCGGCTTACCCACCGCTAGGAGCGCTAGTGTCGTTGCAACTGTCAGTTGGTAACAACTTTCACAGCAGTGACTGTCGCGACTGTATATATTAGACTGTGGCTTAACTATACACACTATAGTCTTTGTATAATGATAGTCAATGTAAGCATGTTTGTTATCTTTGGTTTTAAAGAATTGTATTGCCCACTCATCAATGTATGCTTCAATTTGTAGCAATTCAGACTAATTGCAAAAACACTACCATGTTACTTTTAGTTTCACACTTTGTACTGTTTGTTAATCAAATCAATATTATATGTAACTAGCTTAAACCCGCGGCTGCGCTCGCGTGTTGATTGACCATGATAGATAATGCGCGAAACGTCAAATCGAATTTTTAAAGAGCTGTATTAAAAGAAATTTCTTTTTTACTGCCTCATTTATTTATTCTTATATTTCCTTATTCGTACGCTTATTCTTACAGAGAAAGAGCTGAAGACATTGTGGCACTCATAGACCAAAGATATGGTCTGTGCCATCACGTTTCGCTGTATGTAACCTCCTTGCTATAGAGTCGAAAACGTCATAGCAGGACTTGTCCGAATTTTTTTATAATTAGACGACTTTCATCCACCATATCTTTCACCCCCTTATAGCCAGCGGCATGGAACTGCTATGGTGTACAAGAGGAGACTTCGCACAAGAATTAAACACAGACAATTCGTTTGCGTTCTGTAGTTTTCGCTGCAGAGCGAAATATTAACACAAACACACACTTAGAATTTTATGTGCACCGCTAACTTTCCATCCCAATATACTCCACCCTTTTATAATTGTCAACTCTCAAGCAACAATGCAATCAATAAAACCATTTGAAAGAGTAAATAAAATTTTCTAAGAGTAATTACTGTTACGCATTTCGCGTTATATTTTTCAAATTACTAAATATATATCAGATCGCTATACAACCGTGCCTAAAACCTTCCTCAGGTATAAATTAGTAAGTGTACAATTATTTAAGTCTCTGCATCTCGTCGATGGGACGTGATAAGCGTATACCGAACAAACATTCACATTAATATATGTAGATAAATAGCTATCCGATCGCCATAAAACCGTGCCTAAAGCCTTCCCAGGGTAGACATTAGTAACTGTACAAATTTTTAGCTCTTTATGTCTTGTGGTTGAGACGTAATAAACGTACACCGAACAGACATTCACATTTATAGGTATAGGTAGATTACGATTTTCTTTACTTCATTCTCTGAAATTACGTTTTTAGCCACATAAGCCAAATAATAACCGAACAGACATTCACATTTATAGGTATAGGTAGATTACGATTTTCTTTACTTCATTCTCTGAAATTACGGTTTTAGCCACATAAGCCAAATAATCTCACTCGATGTTTTAGTTATTGATGTAATGTATAGCTACAAATTTCAAAGTATTTTAACATCACAGCTTCATAGTATTACGCATGTACCTATCATACTTCCACATCAAAAAATGATCAAATGTTTGTAAATCTATCGGACCAAACTGCGTGGTCATCAGTCCGTAGCTTACAAACTACTTAAACCTAGGTAAACTAACCTAAGGACAACACACACACCCATGCCCCAGGGAGGACTCGAACCTCCACTTCCTCTTCATTATGTCGTATAGCACAGAAATATAGCAGTCACATTATTTACATCGATCATAGATCCCAGTAAAGACGGTCATATACGTAGCATAACTGTATGTACCATAATCTTTGTAGAATGAGATTCAAGGTAAACATGTTTGTTATCTTTGGTTTTAAATTTTTTATTGCACACTCATCAATGTACGCTTCAGTTTGTAGTAATCAGCCATTAGGAAATTATCGATAGGAAGTTAAGAATGATGATAAATATTTATTTTGCAATTTTGCAATTTGGTATTATGATATGTTAAGTTATTGGCTAAGCTCTGTAAGTATCTCTCATGTAACTTGCCATATATTTTCCATTAATGTTGTATATGGTTGACTAATGCACATGCTAACTTTCATCCACTTGAGGGTAGCTCTTATTAATAGTGAACTAACCGAAGCTGATAGCATTCAGTTAAAAGAAATAAACAGTTATTGTCAACATGTTATTTTGCAGTCATATTAATATCGTTATAACATTTAATAGCGCTCATTAATTGCTATCATTTATATTTTATTACTAGTTGAAACTCGGCGTTGCTCGGGTAGTTATTTATTCAGTCCAACTCTCTCTCTCTCTCTCTCTCTCTGTTCAGACCATATCGTTTCCCTCCATGTCCCGCACGCCATCATCCTGGCCGTCATCCCTCCCCTTTCTGTTCGTCTCCTCCTCCACTTACTCCTCGCCCCCCTATGAGGAGGGTGGAAACGAAAGTCACAGCTTAAAAGTCCAACATCGTCGCAATCGGTACTTTTCTAAGGGAGCGGGCGGTGTCCATTGTCTCTTTAGATTATATTCTTACTTTATGTGGTGTGATAAAATTTTGCACACCTGAGATCCAAAACAATGGCAATGGTACTTTTTGCATTATAATTCGTACGGTGCATGGCAGGAGGAATTTTACAACAGATTTCAACCTCAAACTATTTATCTTTTCATTTATTTATTTTTTTATATACTGGTGAAATTTTGCACACTTCCTCTCCAGACAAGAATATCATCAGTGTCGACATTAGATTTCCATTAGTGCGTAGCGAAGGATGCCGTACTCCTCAAGACATTGAAACTCTTTTCAAGTGGTTAATAAAGTGAGAAGCGTAAGAGGAAAAAAAGATAAGAAAAAGGCATAGGGAACGGGGGAATGTTCGGCAGAAAGCTTAAGGAAACGTTAGTTCATTTCCGTGTCCGGCCAGCATTTCCAAAAATTTGCAACAGTAATAGCCCTGTCGTTTCCTACATAAATGTCTTGAATGGGTTGTCTAGGAGAGGGCATGTAAAAAGGTGGCTTGGTTCTTGTTCGGCTCCACATTTACAACAATCAGCGTTCGAAGGAAGAATCTCCCATTGCTGCAGGTGGGTCTAGCATCGAGGGTCACCCATTCTTAAACTATTGAGGGACCTTGCCGCCCGCGGTGGCCGAGCGGTCTGCGGCGCGCCAGTCACGTTCTGCACGGCCACTACTGTCGGGGGTTAGAATCCCCCCTCGGGCATGGATAATTGTGTCGTCCTTACTATTAGCAAGTTCAAAAGTAGTTTGTAAGTTTAGGGAGTGATGACCCCGAGTTAAGTCCAAAAACAAATGTTTGTAAATCTATCTGAGCAAACTGCGTCGCCATCAGTCCGTAGCTTACAAATTACTTAAACTAAGGTAAACTAACCTACGGACAAACACACACACCCATGCCCCAGGGAGGACTCGAACCTCCGACGGCGAGCAGCCGCGCGCTCCGCAGCGAGGCAGCTTAGATCGCTCGGCTACTCCATAAGCTCTACAAACATTTGAACATTTTGAGGGACCTCCATACAGGATACGGTAGGTTAGCGTCTTAACACATTTTCATGACATATTACACAATAAACAGCGTTTTTACAAGCTTTGATAGAAATTTTATTTTAATTTATTCTTAATTTTGCGATCGACTTTGAACTTTTCCTTGTGATATACGAGGGAATTTAATTTTGCTAATGGATACTAAAGTCCATGCCCTAAGCAAATCCATTACGGTTTGACTGAAACGTTGGCATCCCAGTAGCCATTAACCTAAACTTTTGTGTATTCGGAAGCATTCTATTGAAGTGACATGGAAAGCCGACGTATTTATACGAAATCCAATAGCGTTTCTGCTGTTTGCGTACTAACAAGGAGACCACAAGAGTGTCGGACTTTCGTATTACTTGATATTTGTGGTACGTGAAGTTCATAACACAAATAACATTTAGCCGAAGCCAATCAACGCAACTCTAAAAAATTTTCTAGAAAATTGAAGTTTTGCAAGAGCACGTAAGTACCAATAATTAAATCGAATCAATTAATTGCACGTGTAGCTCAGGCGCTACCGTTCTGGCGTTATAACCATAGTGTCGAGGTTTCTAAACTCTCTATGGTAGACTTTTTTTAATTTTAGTTTTTAGTTGTGTTCGAATACTTACACAGTTTTAATATTGTATGATAGCACGTCTTTTTCTTTATCCATAATTTTCTATATTTTATGAAAAATATGGTTTCAATCAAAACCATAAAATACATTTGGCTTCACTACTAGTTGACGGCGGTTGTCTTGGATTGCTCACTATGTGAAGAGCTACGACGCTGTTTTTGGAAAGATATCTCAATAGCCACTATGGCTTTCCAAGCAGCTAACGTACGCAACCATCGTTTTAGGCGACATGGTGTTCCATCTACACCTACACCTACATGGGATACTCTGCAAATCAAATGTAAGTGCCTGGAAGAGGGTACATCGAACCACCATTATACTATTTATCTTCCATTCCATTCTCGAATAGCGCGCGGGAAGAAAGAACACCCGAATCCTTCAGTTCGAGCTCTGATTTCTCGTATTTTATTCTGATGATCATTTCTACCTATGTAAGTGGTAGTCAACAATATATTTTCGCATTCGGAGGAGAATGTTGGCGATTGGAGTTTCGCAAGTAGCCCACGCCGCAGCGATAAGCGCCGTTGTTGTAATGATTCCCATCCCAGATCTTGTATCATTTCCGTAACGCTGTCTCCCCTGTGTCGCGACAATACGATACGAGCTGCCCTTCTTTGGACTCTTTCGATGTCTTCCGTCAAACCCAGCTGATAAGGATCCCACACTCGGCAGCAATACTCCAAAAATGGACGGCCAAGCGTAGTATATGCAGTTTCTTTTGTAGTTCTTGCATGTTTTAAGGGTTCTGCCAATAAAACGCGGTCTCTAGCTCGACTTTACTACGACATTATCTAAATGTTCTTTCCAATTTAAGTCCCAAGTAATAGTAATTCCTAGGTATTTTTTGGACTTTACGACCTTCACTTTTGATTGATTTATCTTGTAAACAAAGTTTAACGGATTTCTTTTCGTACGCATGTGGATAACTTCACACTTCTCATTATTTAGAGTCAATTGCCAATTTTTACAGCATACTGATATCGTAATCAGATCGTTCTGCAGTTGGTTTTATCTTCAGATGATTTTACTTGACGGTAAATGACGGCGTCATTTGCAAACAAGCTAAGAGAGCTACTTAGATTTTCTCCCAAAGAGTTTATGTAAATAAGGAACAGCAGAGGACCAATGACACTACCCTGATGAACGCCCGATATCACCTCTGTGTTAGTCGATGTCTTACCATTGATTACTACGAACTGTGTCCTCTCTGACAGGAAATCCCCTATCCAATCGCCAATTTGGGACGATATACCATAACCACGCAATTTGATTAAAAGCCGTTTGTGAGGTACGGTGTCGAAAGCCTTCTGGAAATCAAGAAATACGGAATCGATTTGCGAACCCTTATCGACAGCACACACCACTTCGTGTGAATAAAGAGCTAGTTGTGTTTCGCATGATCGATATTTTCTAAATCCGTGTTGACCTTGAGTCAATAGATCATTCTGTTCTTAATATTTGAATACAGGATATGTTCCAAAACCCTGCAGCAAATTGACGTCAATGAAATAGGCCTGTAGTTTAGTGGGTTACTCCTACTGCCTTTCTTGAATATAGGTGTGTCCTGTGCAACTTTCCAATCTTTTGGTACAGATACTTCTATGAGAGAGCGGTTGTATATAGTTGTTAAGTAAGAAGCTATCGCTTCAGCATAATCAGATAGAAATCTAATGGGTATACAATCCGGACCAGAAGACTTCTTCTTGTTGAGTGTTTTTAGTTGCTGAACTACTCCGATGATATGTACTTCTACGTTCCTCATTACGGCCTCTGGTCGTAATTCGAAATCTGGAATATTGGTTTCGTCTTCTTTTGTGAATGAGTTTCTAAAAGCTATGTAGTAACTCTGCTTCAGTAGTGCTGTTATCGGCAGGATCGCCATTACTATCACGTAGTGAGGGTATTGTTTGTGTTTTGGCCCTAGTATATTTAACATATGACCAAAATCTTTTTGGGTTTTCAGTCAAATTTCGAGAAAGACTTTCGTTGTGATAAGTATTGTAGGCATCCCACATTGAAATCCTCGCTAAATTTCGAGCTTCTGTGTAGGATCGCCAATCCTGGGGATTACGTGTTCGATTAAATTTAGTATGCCTTTTCCTTTGCTTTTGCATCAGTGTCCTGACCTGTTTTGTGTACCAAGCTCGTCTGCGTACACTTTAACAAAAACTGAAACAACACGTATAGTTAGAGATCCCAAAATGTTTTACACAACTGAATTTGAAAACATTGAAAAACAATTAGTATTTGCCGTAGCGGGATTCGATCAACCGACCGGCCGCGGTGGCCGAGGGGACTGAGGCGCTTCAGTCACGGTCTGCACGGCCACTATGGTCGGGGGTTCGAATTCCCCCTCGGGCATGGATATTTGTGCCGTCCTTAGTCTTAGTTTGTTCATAAGTAGTTTGTAAGTTTAGGGACTGATGACCCCGTAGTTAAGTCCCATAGACTATACAAACATTTGAACATTTTTTTCGATCAACCGCTCTATGACTGCCGAAGCCAGAACGGTACCACCTGAGCTACACCAGCAGATACTACGACTCTTTGTATTATTCGTACTTACCAGTATATGCAACACTTCAAAGTCGATTTTCTCGAGAATTCTTGACAGTTGCGTCGAATGGCGAATGACTTTGGCTGATTGTTATTTCAGTTCTGTACTTCACGTACCATAAATATAAAGAACTTCTAAAACTCGATACGCATATGGTCTCCTTCTGAGACGAAACTTCGCGGAATGTAAAAACTACAGATTATTACTGGGCGAGCTTTTTCGTTGAAGTGTACGTTTCCTGACGTCAAGTGAACGGCAAGATGCAGGGACAAGGTGGAGATGTGGGGGGGGGGGGGGGGCGACCTCGGTGCGGTACTTACTGAAAATTTAACTTCAAAGGCGCCGAGTCTTAGCGACGAAGCCACGAAGGCGACGCAATTACCGGCTGCTTTGAGAGTCTCTTCCGTGTGGCGTGTGTGGTCCCCTACCGCCGGGTGTGTGCAACGCAGATGCCGCCGTGGTAAGAGGCTTAGGCCGCCCAGAAAACTCGCCTTACCCACCGGACGCTCGCTGTTCTCACAACAGGTGGCTCTTATTCCAAATGCAAGCACCCCCATCCCTATTTATAATCTTACGAGCTGAAAACCCGGCCCCTGGTACTTGTTTATGTCAGTCTTTAAGTCTTTAGTCAGTCTCTCATTTCCTTTTCTGCCTTTTCCAACGTTGTCCGTCCTTTCCTCTGCCTTCTTTCGATTTATATCCTCCTATGTCTCAAGCTACCTAACTACCCGTCCTCAGCCAGTCATATAACTGTCGAACGCCTCCTCCTCAACTTCAGTCCATTGCCTCCTCCGTGAAAAGCCATGTAGTTCTTTTAACGTTGATAGTGAACAGTGATTATTCGACATAAACTGCAAAAGGGCAAAGCTGAAAATGTGTACCCAGCCGGGATTCGAAACCGGGTCTCCCGACTTCTACTGCAGTTCTGCTGACCACTACGAAGCTTTTTTTTTTTTTTTTTTTTTTTTTTTTTTTTTTTTTTTTTTTTTTTGTTCTTCAGAACTTCAGTTTTGGAAATATGCTGATATCTCCCATAAACAGCATTTGAAATTTAAACTGTTGTTACCTGTTACCTGTTTGTACCTTGAAATCCTGTTTCTGTCTAACAATTTAAATACTGGCCAAGAAAAGAACACGGAAGCAGTTGGTGGTATCCACAGAGCTTCTAGCGATTCTTTCCACATAACTCCGAAGCTGTCACTTGCTTCTAACCGACGCCCATTCTGTCAAATACAATTTTTAACGTGTTGCCGAACATCTTGCCATGGTTTCTATATGTACATGTTTTTGCGAAATCAGTTTCCATGTACACATGTTCATCTCCACCAACGTTGTTAAAGACGTAACTTGAATAGTTGGAAAGTAGCCACTTTACGTTGTTTTTTTGTCTTTGGGTAATATTCAGGTCATACAGTAGAGTCAAGGGAACATTTTTAGCCGTGTCTCTTGTGACTAAAGCTATTTTATCTCTGGTACATCTCCAATTATGGGTTCGTTCTCCACATGTATACCGGTGAATAAGAGTATCCGGCAGTTTGCAGCGACTACAGAGATTTGTATCACTGTGTCCTATTTTGTGCAGTCTCCCATTGGTACTAATTGTATCATTTATTGCTTTATACCACGCTGATCGAACATCAGACGAAATCACTTTACAATACACATTTTGCCACACCGCATCCCAATCTATTCCATTAAACTTCTTCTCGATTGGATTATTGCCTTCGTTTTCCTTGAACTCTTCTATAATTCCCTTAGCTGTTAAATTCTGAGATTGCAGTAAGCCTTTACTGATGTAACTCCTTTCAAGGTAATATATTTTTATATGTCTTAGTCGGTAACTAATTAGGTGAATATTCACTGGTGGTTCTAAGCTTCTTGGCCTAACTGCATTAAATAATTGCGCTGTAATTCCTGTTGGTTTCTCTGTTATAACAGTGGCTGTTCTTCTCACATACAGCGCCATTGCTTTCCTGTTTACGTCCACTAAACCCATCCGTCCATTTACTGGGTGTAGTACTGTCGTTTTTGCAGCCACCCGGAAGACTTCACCTTTCCATATGAAATATGTTACATAAGACATAATATTTTTAGCTATCGTGGCTGGAATCGGTAGAACCTGCGCTGTATAATAGGCTTTTGATAATACACATGTATTAATCAACTTTATCATATTGTTTAAGGCTTCGGGGATAGTTATCTATTAAAGCGCCATTGATTTTGTGTGCTACTTCCCGCCAGTTTGCAGCAGTCATTTGCAAGGACGCCTGCAACACTATACCAAGAGCTTTGTGTTCTTCAACTGGTGTGGCGCAAGTGATCTGAAAATGCTCAAATCCACGTAGATTTAAAAATTTACTTTTTCTTTCATTGAATTTTGACCGGGTGCAGCTCAATATGTTCTGAGCATTGCCTCGAGAGTAGTAATATCTTGTTCATGTCTGACCACTACTCCTACGTTATCTGCGTAGGCCCCTGTTGCAGTTTTAACTCCTGATAAAGTTATCCCTGTCAGCTTTGCTTCCAGGTTGGTTAAGAACGGTTGTAATGATATAATGTAGAGCAGCATGGACAAGGGACTTCCTTGTGGGAAACCTCTATTAATGTGTTAGTTTTTAGTTAATTGTGAATTAACTGAGATTTTTGCATTGACCCTCATGGCCACATTTTTTATTACTTCGATAACATTTTGCTGGAAACCCATTCGTATCATTGTCTCGAGGAGATACTTATGACTAACTAGATCAAATGCTTCAATGAAATCAAGAAAGATCAGACCACAATGTTGGTAGCGTCTGTCAACGCAATAATGTCTGTGTGAAGTGCAGCCGTTTGCAATATTGACCGCCTGATGGCACATGTCTGTTGTTAACCTATTATTTTAGTAGTAAGTGGCATGATTTTCACTTTAACTGCTCGAGTCACAATCTTGTAATCCGAGTTCAATAGTGAGATCGGTCAAAGTTTGTTATGTTTTTGATACCTCTGCTTTCAGTATTAAAACAACTTTACATTCTTTAAACTAGTGATGGGACAACCGACTGTTTTTAACAACCGATTGGTCAATCGGTTGTTTTTTCGTTCAGTCGGTTTTTTCAGTCGAATGAAACAACCGAATGAAAATAGTCTCTGTGGCTGTATGAATGTTTTCACTCACTGGTGGGGTTTGAGTGGTTTCAGTCGATGCGAAACAATCGAATGAAACCAGTCTCTGTCGGTTGCAGCCGCTATATGAATGTTTTCACTCATTCAGTGGGTTTGAGTGGTTTCAGTCGATGCGGGAGCACCGAATGAAACAAGTCTCTGTCATTTATATGAATGTTCTCGGCATTGAGTGGTTTCACTTGATGCGATACAACCGACTGGAAAAAGTCTTTGTCGGTTTCTGCAGTTATATGGATGTTTTTATTAATTCATCGACTTTGTGTGACTTTATTTGCATACTCCTTCAGGCTTTTCGGGTATAAAATGAACCGTGATTCAGCATGAAACATTCTTAAAGAATTTTAAGAATATAGCAGTGTGTCCGTGTGTCTGTTTCTATTGCATGCAAATCTGCAGTTTTGTTCCAATCTTGATGAAATTTTGCATACTTGACCTTCAAAGCAAGAGAAACGTCACTCCCTGCATCAAATTTATTTCGGTGCATGGCGGAGGGTACTTTACCTACTAACTTCAACAAATTCCGTTTGTATTCGAATTTTAATGATATATTTCACTTTTCACCTTCAAAGAAAGAGAATGGTCACCGTCTACATCTACTTTAGTTCGATGCATGAGAGAAGGTATTCCAGAATTCGACGCCAATACAGAGTTTATTCCGATCCTGATGAAATTTAGCACACTTGACTTTCAAAACAAGTGGCATCTAAGATTTTGTATGGTACATGGCGCAGGGATGGAATAAACCTCCACACCGTTTCACCGATAACCACAGAAATATCTGTGAATAATTATGAAACTTGAGATGAATGTTTTCATACACCGTTGACGAATACAGGCGCGCTGAAGGAAATTTACAGGACTGATAAATGTTGTATGTCTTCTCGTACTCCTTCAGATTAGATGGAATTAACAAAAATATTTTTATAAGAAACATTTTTATACCAAATACTTTAATAAACTTTTTTTACAATATCTAATGTTTTAGTGATCTTCGAATTTGGATCTAGCAAATATGCTCAAAGTTAAAATACTTAACTCTGTCCTACTAGTACCTTAGATATGTATGAACAATAAGCCGCAAACCGCACGTTTCTACCTGTTCCCACTTCAGAGATACAGTATGCGAGATTAAACTTGTAGCGATCATTTTGGAACACCCTGTAGTTTCGACGCTTCTTTATTGAGACAGTAAGTAACCGACAACAATCGGCGATGGCACGCCCTGCGACGCCGCCAGACACTGTTGTGTGGAGTTTGGCGTGCGCCTGCTGGCGCTGTCGGCAGTGAAAACGCAAGCGAGGAGCACCCCCTCTCGAGTCCCCACTCCCCGCGAAAAACGTACTGCCTCTTTTCACTTTAAAAGAAAGAATGATAATTCAGTCAATGTACAAAACTGCAAAAGTGTCGCATGTTTTCATTCGGTTGTTTCCACAGACTACTTTCATTCAAAAAAAAAAAAAAAAAAAAAAAAAAAAAAAAGTAAAACTACGACCGACTAACTCTTTCATTCGGTTGGCCCCATCGACTGATTTAACTCAAAAGAAAAGGAATGAGTGGTCCAACCGACTGCGTCGATTTTTTCATTCGGTTGATACCACCGACTGGTTTAACTCAAAAGAAAAGGAATGAGTGGTCCAACCGACTGCGTCGATTTTTTCATTCGGTTGATACCACCGACTGGTTTAACTCAAAAGAACGAATGAATAGTCCAACCGACTGAATCGGTTGTTTCATTCGGTTGGTCCCACCGACTGGTTTCACTCAGAAGAACGAATGAATAGTCCAACCGACTGAATCGGTTGTTTCATTCGGTTGGTCCCACCGACTGGTTTCACTCAGAAGAACGAATGAATAATTCAACCGATACGAGAAACTACAACCGAATGATCGATTTTTTTCCAACAACCGAATGAATCGATTGTTTTCATTCGATTGTTCCCATCACTACTTTAAACTCTTGTGAAACTAATTTCCCCTGTGAGACATCGTTTACTATTTCTGTAACCTTTTTGCCAATAATGTGCCAGTATCTTTTACAGAACTCAACGGGTAGACCGTCAGGTCCAGAGGACTTTTAAATGGGGAACGGCATACTATACGAAATACCTCCTCATTAGTTAAAGCGGAGGAAATGTCACTTTCTTCTTTCGTTATGCTTGAGGTGATATTAGCAAAGAGTTCATCATAACTGTCTTCCAGAGAGTCCGTTAAGGTGTAAGTATCTTCATAGAAGTTAAATAGTTTCTGAACTATCTCTCTCTGATTACTGATTATCGTGCCGTCGTTGTAATTCGTCGATAAAAGTCCGTCGTCCGTTCCTCGCGTGCTTTTCAAGGTGGTACAGTGCGACAGTTTCACCTTCACTCACTGATTTTGCTTTATATTTGGTCTTGAGACCTTCTACCTGCCGACTTTAATGCCGATTAGTTTGCGATTAGTTTGGCCTTAATCTACATCTACATACATACTCCGCAATTCACCGTAAGGTGCGTGGCGGCGGGTACACTGTACCACTACTAGGCATTTCCTTTCCTATTCCACTCCCAAATTGAACGAGGAAAACAGGAATGCCTATATGCCTCCGTACGAGCCCTAATTTTTCTTATCTTGTGATCTTAACGCGAAATGTAAGATCGTACTACACTCAGCTTCAAATTCCGGCCCTCTAAATTTACTTAACAGAAATTCACGAAAAGAACGTCGTCTTTCTTCCAGCGATCCCCAATTGAGTTGCCGGAGCATTTCCGTGACACTCGCGCATTGGTCGAATCTAGCTGCTCGTCTCTGAACCGCCTCTATGTCTTCCTTTAAACTGATCTGCTGCGGGTCCCGAACACTTGAGCAATACTCAAGACGTGGTCGTACAAGCGTTTTACACGCGTCTCCTTTACAGGTGAAGCACACCATCCAAAATTCTCCCAATAAACCGAAGTCAGCTGTCCGCCTTACTCCCAACTGTCCTTGCATGTTCGTTCAATTTCATATCGCTCTGCAATGTTACGCCTAGATATTTGAACGACGCGACAGCATCAAGAAGCTCACTACTACTGCTGTATTCGAAGATTATAGGATTGTTTTTCCTACTCATGCGCATCACCTTACATTTTTCTACATCTTCGCACCAACTAGAAATTTTGTCTAAGTCACCCTGTATGCTACTACAGTCAGTTATAGACGACACCCTTCCATACTCCACAGCATCATCAGCAAACAGCCGCAAATTACAACTTACTGTGTCCATCAGATCATTTATATAGATAGAAAATAATAGCGGTCCTATCACACTCCCCTGGGGCACGCCTCACGTCGAGAACAACCTACTGCGTTCTAATACTTAGGAAGTCTTCCAGCCAGTCACAAATCTGTGAACCTATTCCATAAGCTCGTATCTGCGTTAGCAGTTGCAGTGTGGCACCGCGTCGAACGCCTTTTTGAAGTCGAGAAAAACACAACCCGCCTGTTGCCCTTCGTCCATGGCTTGCAAGATGTCATGTGAGAAAAGGGCAAGCTGAGTTTCACATGAACGATGTTTCCTAAACCCGTGCTGATTCATGGAAAGAAGCTTTCTTATATCCATTATTCTTGTATCGGTGGCGTCCACTCGTTCATACAGTTCTAGTAAAATGGAATTATAAAACTCCACGTCTTCCTAATTTAATTTGCTCTCTGAATACCAAATGATATTGCAATTTTCCGCAGTTTGGCTTTGACTTTGTGTGTCCACCACTCAATGGTGCTCCGGTGACTGCCAGTAGTGCGTAAACACTGCTCCCACGCACACCTGATTGCCTCCTCTAAGTCTGTTAGTAATGAAAATTTGAGGTTCCACTGATTTCTGAACCAACGTGTAGGTTGTTGTTGTAAGGTCACACAAGCTATAACACTACTATGGTCTGAGAAAAACGTTGGAACCGTTTCTACTTTCAAAAGTTTGTTTTATAAAGCTTCAGCGAGATAAATCCCGTCGATTCTGCTGCATGACGTTGCAGTAATGTAAGTGAAGTGGACAAGCGTCGGATACTTGACCTCCGAAAAGTCTTTGAGCTTAAGATCACTAACAAGACGGCTTTACTCTCCTGAATAATTAAAATTTGGAACCTGGTCTTTGCGTGACAACACACAATTAAACTCTCCTCCTAGTATTAGCTGACTAGAATTTCTTATTCATAAGTAAATGGTGTCTTCTATAAAGAACCGTGCTCGTTCAGTCCTATTCAGTCCTATGGGAGTTGCCTGAAAGCGCATACAAATTTACGACTGTAACACCAAAAAGATTAACGCTTATTCCTCTACCGGATTCTAACTCCTCAATTTCTCTGACTAAAATCCCTTCCCCTAGTAGGATCGCAGTACCTACGTTCGTTTCTGGGGAAACGTTCACTATTTCTATCAATCCCGGAAAATTTAATTTTGGCACAACTACCTCTTACAGGAGGGCTACATCTGTACTTGACTCATACAGGAACTGTTTTAGGGCACTAAGTTTAACACCCGAACTGATAGTATTAATATTTAATGTTGTAATTGAATACGTCTTTGCCATTATAACAGAAATAATCTACATCTACAAATGTGAATGTCTGTTCGGTGTACGCTTATTACGTCCGAACGACAAAACGCAGAGACGTAAATATCTGTACAGTTACTAATTTATACCTGAGGCACGGTTTTATAGCAATCTGATAGATATTTAGTAATTTCAACAATATAACGCGAAATGCGGAACAATAATTACTCTTTGAAAATTATATTTACTCTTTGAAATTGGTTTTATTGGTTGCATTGTTGCTTGAGGGTTGATAATGATAAAAGGGTGGGATGTATTGGAGCGGAAAGTTATTGGTGTATATAAAATTCTACGTCTGTGTTTGTGTGTGTGTTAATATTTCGCTCTGCAACGAAAACTAAAGAACGCAAACGAATGGTCTGTGTGTAATTGTTGTCCGTAGTCTTCCGTTGTACACCATAGCAGTTCCATGCCGATAGTTATAAGGGCGTGGAAGACATGGTGGTTGAAAGACGTCAAATTAGAATTCGGACTGAAGGCCAGCGATGACGTTGGCGACTCTATAGCGAGGAGGTTACATTCAGCGAAACGTGATGCCATAGACCGTATCTTTGGTCTATGCGTGCTACAATGCCTTCAGCTCTTTCTCTAAAAGGATAAGCATACGAAATGGAAATATAAGAATAAATAAATAAAGCAGTAAAAAAGAAATTTCTTTTAATAAATCTCTTTAAAAAAATGGATTTGACGTTTCGGGCATTACATCATGTGATCGATCTGTCATATTATTACAATCATTATTGTTGAATTTCGTGATTGGATTCTTCGAAACGAGTTCATTTCTACGTGTGATTTGATCTACACTACTTACTTTTCTGATAAACGGTAAATGCGTTGACTTCTGCAATCTGATAGGATTATTTTTTTCAGTTCCGCTTTATCAGCGACATTTCCTCAGAAAAGAGTGAAATTAATTACTTGAATTTAATTATTATTTAAACTTTGTTTCTTATATATTCTCTCCAATAATGTTTTCAGAAAGTAGGAAATGGACAGAGAGGGCATAGGAGAAGTACTAACTCAAGGCAGGAACAAATAAATAAATACCCGGGCAACGCCGGGTTTTCAGCTAGTTAATTATAAAGGAAGAGATAAGACTTCGTTAGAGTCCTTCATGCCAATCCATTTTAGTATCGTCCTTCTGTTGGTCGACCTTGTTCTTCATCGTTTCCTTGCGGATAGCATTTACGTTCGGCTGCACTTTATTCCGTCGGCGACTATTGCTGAACACCTGTGCAGCTGGTGGCGTGGGCGGGACGTCGGTGATGTCGAGCTGCATCTTTTGCGGCACCGCTCGTGCTGCAGCTGATCGCGCCTTCCCCGCCGGTAGCAATTCAGCTGAATTTGCACTTTCGGTGTCACTATCTTTATCATCAGTCGCTTCCATAGGTTGCTTATTGTTTCCTCCATTCGCTCAATGCGATGTTTGTAGCACTTCCTCAAACTTTTTACTTCCCTATTCTACATCTACGTACATACTCAGCAATTCACCGTAACGTGCGTGGCGGAGGGTACACTGTACCACTACTTGGCATTTCCTTTCCTATTCCACTCCCAAATTGAACGAGGAAAAAAAAAAAGCCTATCTGCCTCCGTACGATGCCTAATTTCTCTTATCTTGTCTTTGTGATCTTTACGCGAAATGTAAGTAGGCGGCAGCAAGATCGTACTACACTCAGCTTCAAATTCCGGCCCTCTAAATTTACTTAACAGAAATTCACGAAAAGAACGTCGTCTTTCTTCCAGCGATCCCTAATTGAGTTGCCGGAGCATTTCCGTGACACTCGCGCATTGGTCGAACCTACCGGTAGCAAATATAGCTGCTCGCCTCTGAACCGCCTCTATGTCTTCCTGTAAACTGATCTGCTGCGGGTCCCAAACACTTGAGCAATACTCAAGACGTGGTCGTACAAGCGTTTTATACGCGGTCTCCTTTACAGGTGAAGCACATCTTCCCAAAATTCTCCCAATAAACCGAAGTCGGCTGTCAGCCTTACTCACAACTGGCCTTACATGCTCGTTCCATTTCATATCGCTCTGCAAAGTTACGCCTAGATATTTGAACGACGTGACAGCATCAAGAAGCTCACTACTATTGCTGTATTCGAACATCATGGGATCGCTTTCTCTACCCATGCGTATCACCTTACATTTTTCAACATTGAGAGCTAGCTGCCATTCTTCGCACCATCTAGAAATTTTGTCTAAATCATCCTGTATGCTATTACAGTCAGTTACAGACGACACACTCCCATACACCATAGCATCATCAGCAAACAGCCGCAAATTACAAGTTACTCTGTCCATCAGATCATTTATATAGATAGAAAATAATAGCGATCCTGTCACACTCCCCTGGGGCACGCCTGACGATTCACTCGTCTCTGATGAACACTCGCCGTCGAGAACAACGTACTGCGTTCTATTACTTGGGAAGTCTTCCCGCCAGTCACAAATCTGTGGACCTACTCCATAAGCTCGTATTGTGGGTCTTCCTTGCGGGGAGCTGGAGTGTTGTGTTTTCCAGACTCGCCGAGAGGCGTATCAGCACTTGCAGCTTGTCTGTTCTCAGTTGTCGTCATTTGGTGTTTACCGTCTTCTGTTGGAGGCATGGCTTGCGTGTCCGAACGAACCTTCTTGAGCTTCCTCAACCAACAGATGTCCACGTTCCTCCCCGCCCGACGAGATTTTTGTGCTACCACGACTATCCACGCTTTGTTGATTACCTGATGCATCTTGCGACTCTTCGTTTCTATATCATCTACTTCTTGGGGGGAGTGAGATGATAAAGATTCTACGTCACACTGTAGCTGCAGAGTGTCTACTGAAGAACCGACTGCCGTTACTTTCGAAAAAATGTTGCCGTCAACACTTAAGATTTGCTTCCGACACAGTTTCCCGCGCTTCTTCTTTTAGTGGTTCTTGCGCAGCGATGGTGTCTTCATCGGAGCTACTGCCAACACAATTCCTACGCCGTTTATTTGCGTTGACATCTGTTTGAACAGGCGGTAGCGCTACTCTCTCTTTTACTAACAAGAACCGGGAATTCTTCTGGGCGAACTACTTTACCCTCTTCCAAATTTGCGCGACTAATGAGATTTTCTTGCATGTTATTGTTACTAACTACGTCGGCCAGTGTCAATTTCTTGCGCTGTTGCAACGTAGTATTTAGGACAACCACGTGATTGGGACATTCCTGTCTGAAATGCCCACTCTGATTACAAACGTGGCATGTAGGAACTTGGCCACTGTAGGTAACATGAGCCTTGTAGTCGCATACTAAAATATGAGATGGGATACTCTGTTTTTTGTGCATTTCAACAGATCTGACACCACTGTAACATTACAATTTGTGCTGGCTAGACCAGCGCTCATTACGAATCTGCCTGACTTCCCCATATTTTGTCAGCAGCTCTTTTAAATACAAGTTATCAACCTAAGGTGGTAAATTAAAGACTACTATACACTACTTCTGCATTTGAGATAAATACTGTGCTTACTTCGTTGTCACGGTGTCGAAACGTTGGTTTTCCACTGTGCTTCATCATGATTTTATCCAGTACCACGGGATCCAGAAACTTCACAAAGAAACAGTATTCCTCCGTATCGTAATAAGCACTGTGCACCTGATCTGATGTAATACCAATAACTTCTACTATCCAGTCAAGAATCTCAAGAAAGATGGCTGCACGTAAGGGGTGGACTTCTCAAATTCAAACCCTGAGCGTAGACTTCCTTGGAAATAACCTGGACATGATTGCCGTTACCTAGCGGAAAAACCGCTAGTAATTACCACTCACAGCACTAAACAACACAAACAATAAAGCGCGTGTATTAACAAGTGTCTTCCAGACGGAATGTTGTGCCAATCACGCGATCAACGGCTTGTAAACAACACGCGGCTTAACGGAGCTCTGGACTAGGTCCGTACGGGGCGAAGTGTCAAGCGCAACTGACACCACTGGGGACGCAGTGATCACCGCACCTGCAAGGACTACCTAAGCACGCCTCTCGTAGAGACACACATTCCCAGCTTCGCCCTGCCCACAGTACTCAAACTCGTAGCTATGGAACTAATTCCCGTAAGAGTAAGGGCTTCAAACTTGCCTACCCTTCCCCACTAACGATAGGATCATTGCCCGTCACCGGTATATTATATATATATACATGTGGCGTCTGTTCCGAAAGAACAGACGTCAATTCTGATCCTGCAGTTGTTATTATTTAATATTCACAGAGTATATGACATCAACTGCGATTGGGCAAAGCTGAAAATTTGTACCCAGCCTTGATTCGAACCCGGGTCTCCTGCTTTCTAGGCAGTTGCGCTGACCCCTACACCACTGTGGACACAGCGATGACCTCACCTGCAAGGAGCAGCATCCCGTCAGATACTAATTCCCAAATCAAAATTTTCAAATGTCTGTAAATCTATCGCACCGCGTGGTCCTCAGTCCGTAGCTTACAAACTACTTAAACCTAGGTAAACTAACCTAAAGGACAACACACACACCCATGCCCCAGGGAGGACTCGAACCTCCACGGCGAGCAACCACGCGCTCCGCAGCGAGGCGCTTTAGGCCGCTCGGCTACTCCACCGCGGCAATAATTCCCAGTTTTACCTGGCGCACAGCACTGAAACTCGTAGATTTGAAACTAATTCCCGTAAGAGTAAGGGCTCCAAACTTGCCCACCCCTCAAGGATTGTTGCCCGTCACCGGCATATTATATATATACATGTGGCGTCTGTTCAGAGAAGAACAGATGTCACTTCTGATCCTGCAGTTGTATTTGTTTCATATTCACTGATTATATGACATCAAAGCGGGAGACGCGGGTTCGAATCCCTGCTGGTTACGGCACGTAAAAAAAATATTAATTAAAATTACATACACGTCATTCAGTTGATCAAAATTACTGGAAGAGTTTCTTGCAAACTTATAATTACTTGAAAAATAAAACTATTGTCCGAGTAAGTTTAAAAATTACACGTAAGATATTCGTTGCAAAGATGAAGTGATGAACGTCACAAAAAGCTATAAAAGATAATGTCGAATATGCTTCAATAGTTGGAAGCCACAGCGAGCCAATGAATTTAACTCCTGTTCTAAACCGTAAAGGAAGGCAATACAGAAAACAAAAATAAAAGGAAAAATGAAGATGAAATAAAAGATGAATAAAAGATTAAGAGGAAGACCACAATAGGTAAAGTATTTACACCAAAGGCAGTCAAAGGAAATACTTGGATCTATTTTCATTGAATATCATATTACTGAATTCATCAAGCTTGCACCACCGAAATTTCAACAAAAATAAGAAAACTTAATCTCTGAAAATACTTTTCTGCTTTCACCCAAAGAAAGCGTCGCTAAAAGTGATGTCTCCAAAATAGCGAAACTTAAAATCGCAACTAATCGTAATAGGTCTACCGCTGAATGCATTACTGCTCGATAGGTAGCCGGGGAGACGATAGGAAAGAAGAAAGACGGTGATGGAGTATCTCAGAAGAAAAGCGCGTACTTATGAATACAGATATTCACAAAATATCAAAGTGAGAATGTTCTCCCATGATTTCATAAGAGTCTGTTTGGGAATAAAAAATTGTGGAATTAAGAAATGCTAAAACATTACAAAACTAGCGTTAACCGATAGACGGGGTAGCTGCAACTTTTGTGTCCCAACTTCGTCGCCGCTTTTGTGTCCCAGCCTCGTCGTAGGTGTCGGTGGCCGAGTGGAATGAGACCGACACGCTGGTTCAGGTACGGAGGGGAGCAGCCAGAAACTACAAACACTAGAGTAAATTAGAAAGAGATAAATATTGCGCAGAATGTAACAATACTTAACTTTTACATAGTACTGAAGAATGTTGATACATAGTTGTTAGAGGCCTGCCTAGTGCCTGTACAATAGCAAAGTCTTCACTGGTGCCTATCTGATTACGAAGGTCCTAACTGGTTGCTATCTCAGTCCGAAGTGACCAGTCCTTCAGTGGTGGCCACGAGCGGAGTTGTCGTCGTGAGAACGCCGCGCCGTGCGTGCCTGGCGGCGCGCGGCGAAAGTAGGTGGCGCGCACTTTGTACTTGTGCGACACCACAGCAACAGTATCAATATTTATAAAGATTATTATGGCGGTATTACTACGTGATTACGTCAGCCCAAATGCGGTAATAGTGTTACATCTCGTATGGGAATCTAAATCGGCGAGTATAAAATTGCATGGACGTCTGGAGCGTTACGGCCGTACGGTACAACTTCTGGGAATTTGAAACGGACGGGAGACAAGCGCAAGTAGCCAATTAATTAAGGCGACCGTTGGCCCGAAATGTGAGACCCGAGTTCGAATCCAGGCCTGGCTAAGATTTCACTTGTCACCATTATCTGCCGGCCGCGGTGGCCGAGGTGACTGAGGCGCTCCAGTCACGGTCAGCACGGCAACTACGGTTGGGGGTTCGAATCCCCCCTCGGGCATGAATATTTGTGCCGTCCTAGTTTGTAGGTAGTTCATAAGTAGTTTGTAAGTTTAGGGACTGATGACCCCGTAGTTAATTCCGATAAGCTTAACAAACATTTGAACATTTTTTTTGTCACCATTATCTTATTCCCATTTACGTAGGACCTGGCGAGATGCAGTGGTAACACATCGCGTTCTGGGTCAAACCCACCTCCGGCCATGTAGTTTCCTCTAATTCTCTTCAGGTGAAAGTAAGGATGGTTTCTTTGAAAGGGCAAAGGCGATTTCCTTAAACATCCTTGCAAAAAATAAAAATTTTGAGCTTCATCTGTAATGACCACACTTTAAACGGGACGTTAAAACCTGTTCTTTCTTCTTTCATGTGTATTACAGATATGTGGTTATCACTGTTAGTAACTAGACTAAACAAGGTCATTAACAAAAAATGTAACCAACCGCTCAGCCACTGTAATTGTATAACTTACAATATGTTGCAAGCTGTAAAACACTTAAGAGCAGCTATGGAAAGATTATTGATATTTTTGTAATGCCGAATAGCCTGAAGACGAGGCACAGCCTCGAAACATGTAGGCCGGCCGCGGTGGCCGAGGGGACTGAGGCGCTCCAGTCACGGTCTGCACGGCCACTACGGTCGGGGGTTCGAATCCCCCCGCGGGCATGGATATTTGTGCCGTCCTTAGTGTAAGGTAGTTCATAAGTAGTTTGTAAGTTTAGGGACTGATGACCCCGCAGTCCCTTAAGCTTAACAAACATTTGAACATTTTTGAAACATGTAGCTAATTAACCAATATTCACAGCTGTTAAATAATTTGACTGGTAGCGGTAATATGTTTATTAAGGTGACTCATGCTAGGTGCCCGATACAGAGAGAATCTCCATCAAGCGCTTCACCATTGTATGCGTTGAATAGTAATAGCTAGCGGTGAATTATAGAGACAGATGGATGACGCTGTATGGAGGGTAGGGTACTGTACGAATAAACTGATTAAGCTTAAGAGGTATGGAGGGATAGGTACAACTCTGTAACCGAACAAGATAGCGGCATTACGGAGCATGGATCGGTGACGCTCTTGAGTTACTCCCTGCTTCAGGCAACTTGTTTGCGTCATCCAACGCATCTAGGTGTACTTCTCGTCTATTTATCTTAATTATGCACAGCGAGCAGAAGTCCCCTTCACTTCATTTTTGATGTGTTCATCATGAGGTACGGCGCACAACATCGTCAGGACTTCAGTGTATGAGAATGCTACATATATTTATTTGAAGCCCTACCATTCTGCATTAACCCTATGAGTTGCAGTAGTCTCTGCCTGAAACCACCGTTACATTAAATATGTTCGGAAGGACCAGTGGCTTTCGCATGAAACCACCGATGCTCTTACACAGCATACACATCTGATGACAACTGGTAAATCTCCAGAAAAACTGGGTAATAGAGTAATTGACTGAGAAACAGGTGAAAAAATAAAGTCAAAAGGACTTGCCCAAATATTGGATGCCTTCAGCGTGGAGAATATGTCTACAGATGCACAGAAGGCTTGTATGCATTGATACCTAAGGACAAGAACGGAAATTCATTTCTGTCTCATTTTTGTGATCTACGGTAGATCACACCAGTCGAAAACAAAATGGTTGGTCAGTAATTGAGATCTCATGGTTCGTACTTGTGAAACAGTTCACGAAACATGTGGGGTACGTCGATAAAAAGCACACATGCTGAAATCTCTATATGAGATTGATAGAAAAAGAATATTTCTTACTTTCCTTTTTTATTTTTTATTTATGTATTTATTTATTGAAGAAAGAAGTCATGGGGCAACATTGTCATTGAAGGATTTCCTGCGGTGGTCGATGACGTCACAAATAGTAGCCTACATCATCAAGAAGGTGTAATAATGGAAATGCAAACACATTCATAGATACGGTGCCTAAAAAGTGCCAATACAAGAACGATCTCGTAGTTGTGCACACTGCAGCACATGGCTTTCTTGGCCGGGAGATCCCTTACGGGATTGTTCGGCCGCCTGAGTGTAAGTCTTTCCATTCGCGTTGGCGACTTACGTGCCAATGATGATGAGATGATGATGAATAGGACAACAGACAACAGACAACACCCAGTCCCCTGCCGGGAATCGAATCCGGGCCCCCTGCGTGGTAGTCAGCGACGCTGTCACTGAGCTATGGAGGCGGACACTGCAGCACAACAGGAGAACCTCGCGGAATAAAACGCCGTTGCAACGGTGTAATGTGGGACTGTGGCAAAGAACAGTCCGAAATTGCTTTAAAAAGTACCTCTCGAGATCGTAGATGGTTCAACAGCATGTGTCCCAATGGTTTCGCAATGAAACCACCTTCAGTAAAAATCTATACTTTTATTTGAAATAAAAAATCTTCCTTTAATCATGAGATTAATAAAAGTGACTTTGTAAAAAATTATTAGTACTTATTTTTAATATTTTGGGGCTGAAAGGGTTAAATATAAAAACGTTTTGTGACAAGCCAATCTAACTCTAACGTTATGTATGATGTATGTATTCTGAGCTGTTACCTCGGTGACTTCTGTATGTGACAGCGATCTCTATCTACTACAAATGGTTATGCAGTTTTCTATAAGGAGTTGTGTGGCTCGTTATAGACGGAGTTACCGGTAGCAATAAAAATTTCCATATGGTGTACTATTTCCGCCTTCTGCTGTTTCAGTAAAAACATATTTCCAACCTTGCAAAATGCTGTTATTGTTGGAGGCAATATTAGGCATTACGTTTGTAATTCTTCTATGTTCCTACAAAAACGAGTTGTAGATAAGAATTATACAGTAAATTATAATGATGGATACTTTATCTAATATTTTCCTGCATTCAAGCAGTGTGGTGCTTACTATTTCGTTTCAGTATATTTATCACAGACAACTAATTTGATCCACGTTCGAAATAATGAGGAAGTTTGGTATACGGGTATTTAGATAGATTTACAGTCATTTAGATCCCAATGGAAAAATTCGATGAACTGAAATTATACATTAAGAAAAAGTATCGACGCGAAGGCGGCTTTCCAGTGCTGATGCCTTGAGTCATAAAAATCTGGTTTGATCAAATTATTCCTCTCGTACCTAAAAGTACATGTTTTTTCACTTCTATAGAGGAATTATTATACTGTCAAATTCAATGAAACACAACAAACGTCTTCTCTCAGTATAAGAACGAAACCGTTTAAAACACATTTTATGGATCGGCAAACAATTCTAAGGTTTTAGCTTCAGAAATAACAATGACTGACGTGATTCCCTTTACGCAGGCAACTGAGATACTGTCGTAAAATTCGGTAAATAGTCTAAAAACAACTAAGAATTTCGTAATTCTCTGAATCAAGTATTGGAAGTCAATAGTCTAAATATTGCCTTCGAAGGTATAAAAAATATTTCTTAGTGTGTGAATAGTTTGCAGTTTGTATCCACAAAGAGCAACATACGTCAGACACGTTTCGGTTATTATTGCGCAGAATACACAGCCTGAAGGTCCTGCTACTGCCCGTCCTCGAGGGCTGTTGCCGCTTAATATAAGCAGCTAACCCCTGACATTTTGGGCCCCCACGTTCGCAGATGTGAGAGAACGTACGCACCTGCACGTCACCGCCGTCAGTACAACCACTGGTGACACGTCACTCATTAATCAATTAAATGTCCGTCTGTGTGTTGACAACTACAGTGCTTCAGCTGTCAGGTGATATATTCTTTGGGGTGAGGTGACCTATAGGAAGTTTCAATTAGAAATCAAATTTTAATGGATATATCTTATATTCAGAAAAAAAGGAAATATGAGCTGATGCTCGGGTTGTTTGGTTACGGATGGGAAAGAAAATCAGCCGTGCCCTTTTGAAAGGAACTATCCCGTCATTTGCCTGGAGTAATTTAGGGAAGTCATGGAAAACCTTAATCTGGATGGCCGGAGATGGATTTGAACCACCGTCCTCCCAAATGCGAGTCCAGTGCGTTACCACTGCGCCACCTGCTCGGTAAAAGAGAATACATTAAAAGATTAGAGATAGGAAGTTGATAAAGGCGTGACTTGTACATTGTATTTCCTGCCGAAATGCTTGAAGATATGTAACGAAGCAAGTTGGGATTTGTTCCCATCTGCTTGCATTAATATTCCACCAGAGGTAATAACAGGTATAATTGCAAGTCATATAGAAAACGTTTATTACCAAAATTTCTTTATTCTGTTTCACTAATGTATTTGCCAGAAGTTGCGAACATTCATATTTACGTCCAGAGATTAGTTCAATTTACAGTTGTTAATTATGCCGCGCTATAATTGGATTGTTACAGTATATGTAATACTGACATTGATCTTTCTGATGAAGATAGGTAAAATCAATCGGAATAATAATAAAGTTATTATCAGAATGATTTCCAATTCATGTTAGGAACATTTGATATTAATTAATTTCGGAGTAATTACCATTTCAGCAATAAGCATTGTTTCCAAATGTATTATACTACATTGCGCTATTAGTCACATTTAGTTGGTACACATTCATATCTTAGTTTGAACAGTAGCACACACACTAGCTTTTCCTGAGTGTAGTTTTTTAAGTAGTTAACTTTTTCAAAAAATATGTTCAAATGTTTGTACAGCTTATGGGACTTAACTACGCGGTCATCAGTCCCTAAAGTTACAAACTACTTATGAACAACTTACGAACTAGGACGGCACAAATATCCATGCCCGAGGGGGGATTCGAACCCCCGACCGAAGTGGCCGTGCAGACCGTGACTGGAGCGCCTCAGTCTCCTCGGCCACCGCGGCCGACAGTTAACTTTTTAATAGTAATTAGCGTGAAATGTATATCCAACAATACGTTATTTATCGGGTCATTGTTCAGAATGTAATAGTGGATGTGATCTCGCGAGATGCGAGTTAGTCTGTTTTGGCTCATAGTTGGACATATACTTTGCGTTAGTTTTGACCCTGTACACAAGAATAGCATGTGAACTATATATGTGTTATCGTCTAAAACGTGTTCGTTATACTTAGGTGAACGCATAATTACCGTTTGTGCCCACTTTTATGTATAGTGGGAGAGAGTTTTCTGTTTAGGGCAGTTCCACACATCATCGGTGTCAAAGTAACTGTGGTGTGGATTGTACGTATCTGTCGTAGTATTTGGAGGGACATAATAATGAGACTTGCACGCTGGACATAAAAAGGAAACCTGGCGATTTGCTTGTCATTACAGTGTCAGTTAACAAATTCATCGTGACGGCTACATTATTTTGTGGTAGACAAGTGTTGTCCGCAACTATTTCACCCAATGAATACCAAGAGCGCAAAACGTCGAGAGACAAGAGGATCACCAAACTACCATACAGGCACTGATATCTCGACACAACACCACCAAATGATAAAATGTCACTGCGGCTCAGATTGTCGTATTGAAGCTCAGTTGGTGGATGACTGTGAGCGGAGTATACGTGCAGGATAGCTCGTAGATGCATGCACGGCGCGAACATTCAAACCAGATAGTCTGAATCAGAGGTTTCACTTGGGAACGTAGACTCAGGAATCTTTTAATTTAATTCAGAGGGTATAATTAATATACTGCACTTCCTTGTTGAAAGCGACCTATTTAGGTCAAATATTGCCTGTCTCGTTAGGTATTGCAAAAGATATTACAAGGGCCATGTGTCAAGTCATTTGGCACGGATACAATTTCAATACGGTGACCTAACGTTATGATGATGGTAGCCTAGGCCTTACAGACATCCGGAATAAGACAATGACCTTATTTATCAAGAAAACGCAAGAAATTCTTCACAATTACCCTGAGAGTATTACGGCTCTCATCTTCAAAATGACACGGAATAAGACGTACTCACACCGGATAAGACATACTTTCCACAAAAGAAAAAAAGAAAAAAAAAAATAACCACCTGTAATGTGGAAAATCTCGTGTACTTCGTCCTTCAACAACCCTGAGAATTATAATATATCACAAATGAATATTACGAACAGTTAAGGATAAAGAATCACAAGAAGGGTTTCGGAAACATGTTGCAAATAATGTTCTGTAATGCATAGGATAAAATTTTGTTGCAGTTGAGACATACAGAAAGTCGAGTTTCAAGAGAACAAACACTGTTTAAGCACATCATGGAAAAGAAGAATTCATACTTCCATTTATTTTCTTTTTAGTTTTTTTTAGCAACTGCAATGAAGAATAATCATTAGCTTCTAGCTGAGATGCTAACGAAGTCTAATATTTTGTTTCGAAGAGGATTGTTTACAAGTTCCTATCACCAGAGCCGCATTTAATTTTGTTATAGAATAGAAGCTCACCGAAGAAGGCGATTTATGAGCTGGCCAGGTGAAACTGGCCATCATGCAGTGATACGGCTCCCATTCCGGTTTGCATACGAGTCTGCAGCATTGTGTGACACCTTCGACCGTTGATACTAGTAGACCGGACAAACAGCGGAGCGGCTACACATATGCCGTGGTCCCAACATAGAACCACTTGACTATTGGCAAACATTAGACGTATATATAATACAACCTTGCAGGTTTCAAGAAATTGCACTATTTTAAACTTATATAACTTACACGTTGAATGTTATTCCCCTTGACACAAATTGCTTTACAAATTCGTGTGCAAAGCTGCAAACAATTACGAGACTTTTGGCAAAGCAATGGTTTAGCTGTAGATATGTTGGTGCCATGAAAGAAATGCCATTCCCAGTCTACCAATATCTATGGTCTAAATGTGCCATACCATGTGGTCCCTCTATATAATGTTCCACGACTGAGATGTCTCAGAGGATTTCGCGAGCTCTCGGCAGAAGACTTAGACACATTGAAAAGAGAGAGTTAATCTAACTTGAATATGTATCTTTGTACATTACATATCATGTTCTATATTGTTAAATATGCTATGTAGGCGAAGAAAATTAACAGAGATTGTCTAAAAAATAATAAAAGATATTAAAAAAGTAGGGTGAATTATTGGCGAATACGAATGAAATGAATTCATCAGGAAACCTGTTGTTCGTACGAAGTGTAGGGTTTCGGCGGTTCTAGGGCGTGTGCAGAAAGGTTAACGGAAGGTCGTAGAACACGACGAAGGCAGGGAGAGAGCCATCACCGTGACAAGATTCGCACACGAGATACAAAGCCAACTGCTGCGCGGAAGTAGCCGAGAGGTTTGGAGCTCCACGTTGCAAATCGCGCGGCCGGAGGTTCTAATTCTCCCTCTGGCATGGGTGTTTGTGGCGTCTTTAGTATAATTTTGTTGATATTTGTATGTTTAGGGAGTAATGACCCCGCAATCAAGTCCCATAAGCTTGACAAACATTTGAACATTTCACTTCCATTGTACAATAATTTTGTCAAATGTTTTAAGAATACAGTACGTGACATTGTAGGTGGTTGTTTATCCTTCTTATGTATGCAGTCCGTGACTCTGTTTCATATTATAAATTTATTTCTACTACTAATAAGTAAAAAGCTCTGTTACCGTGACATTACAGAACATCATTTCAGAGAACTGATAGGGTCAGCACAATCCATCCAAAGTTATATTTAATCAGCAGATCAAGAAAGTCGGATCGCGATTTGCTTGATGCTTCATGCTGAGAATGAATAAAACCTAAATAAACTGCCAACACAACTGTGAGCCATATTTTGTTGTATTGCTGCCCATTTTGTGATCCCAACCAAGTGAGTCAACCTTAGAAATCAGACAAATTTCGGAGAAGAGCAGTTCGTTTTGTAAAATCACTGTATAAGGGAGAGTGTGTCACAGAGGTAATACATGAGATTGAGTGAAAAATCGTTAAAGTAAATGCGTTATTCGTTGCGGCGCGATTTATTTCGAAATTTACGTCAAAAATTTCTCTTCCAAATGTCAAACCCTATTATCTTAATATAATAAGAGGTATTAAATGGAAAATGAAGAGATTCAGTTGTTTCTTTTAGCCACACGCTATTAGAGAATGGAACCGTACAGAGATATCATAATAGCGTCATACACATAAATGTGATGAGAGGAGTATTTATGAAGATGTAAAAATCAAGACAGCTACTGGAAACCTACTGCCATTTATGAGGTGTTTTCCGTCTACAGGCTGAAGAGATAGGGCACAATTACGGCATCTAGCACGCTCTGCATTCAAAAGTACAAATATATACAGCGGAGTGTATTCTACGGATGCACACAGCAGGTTTTACATCTGGAGTGGGGTACTAGGACGTTTCTTGCGATGGATTAATTAGTTTGTAAACAACCAATTACCAATGATCAGCAATAACATTAAATACAATTTCCACCCTAACGGAAATATCGCACCAAATCAGTAAATATTTACGAATTACACGCACAAATATCACATCAATCAGAAATAACCCGAATGTGTAGGAGACCAGCCGGAAACCAACGTTCGCCGAGGAAAATGGATAGGTAGTTGCAGTGGCGGCTAATGACTCCGAAACCCCCCTCCATCCAGCATCTACCAGAGATTTTTAAAATTTTATTATTTTTTATTGCTTTCAGGGTTGGTTGGTTTTTTTTTTTTTTTTTTTTTTTTTTTTTTTTTTTTTTTTTTTTTTTTTTTTTTTTTTTTTTTACAGGTCGGCACCGGAAATTTGAAATAGTACACATGTAATAAATCTCAACGTAACAATAATTTACCAAGCACAAGTGAACGTGACAGTGGGTCGCCAACGTGATGTCGTCACTGAAAACGTGTGCTGCTGTTCAGTGGCGTATCCAGGGGGTTGGGGGGGGGGAGGCTACCGGGCTGCAGTCCCCCCCCCCCCTCCAGGCGCTCCTCGAACCCCCCCCCCCCCCCCAGACTATGCTACAGCCTCCTCTCCCCCCTCCCCCCCGCAGACCCTCCTTGAAACCGCCCATACCATGCTTAGGCAAATACAAAGGCGCAATACTACACGGGGGCCGGCGACCTTTTTTCTTCTAGAAGTCGAGTCAGTTCGCATTGACCTCAGACCCCACCACACCACGATCCTTGATACGCCACTGCTGCTGTTACTATGAGTGGTTTTAGTGCCACCGACACAACCGGCTTTGCTACTGCTACTGCAACTGCTTTGTTACTGCTATGCTGAAGTTACGAGCCGATTATTCAAGAGCGGCGACCCGTTGCTTAGCAGGTCAGCGGTGCCACCGAGTGGAATCGTATGAACAACAGTAGTGTCAATAGTGTTATTTTAGTTCAGTTTATACACAGAGACTCATATTAATTAAACTGTAAAGACCTTTCTCTTTGGCTAGTAACGTAGAAGCCGCGTAATTATTTTACGAGCTGATTATATACACTCTATTTTCCACCAAGTTACTCTTGTTACACTTTCAAATTATTGTGAGCCTTCGCATTTTGTTCTTTGTGCAATTGTTTTCGTAGTATAATTGGTTAAATTATAAAAAATGTAAAAATAAGTCATAGATTAATAAATTCAGTAGACTTTATTTTTAAAAATTGGCTCGCCCCAGAACCAAATCCTGATAGTGGTCATTTTATGAAGGCATTCCCTAACTTCATGCCACCATCTGATTGTTGATCTTAACCTGAAAAAAATGTTATTTTCACTTATTTCGTACTTGGTATGTTGTGGAAATGAGCGTATGGCTTTCTTGGCCGGGAGATCCCTTGCCTACGTGCCAATGATGATGAGATTATGATGATGATTAGGACAACACACAACACCTAGCCCACTGCCAGGAATCGAACCCGGACTTCCAGCGTGGTAGTCAGCGACGCTAGCACTGAGCTACGGAGGCGGACTTGGTATGTTGTAAATTAGGACAATAAAGTGTCGAAGCTCCACGGTATCTTACATTAAATTGAGGGGAGGGAAATACAAGTTCATAGTACTTGTGGTGGCCATTTCGCAGAAGCTGTGTGTAAATAGATACTACTACTTTTACACACAGACGAATGTCACCATCTTTGGAAGGGATTCTCATTCGGTATCCAGACCGTCACAATAGATCAGTCGACAACGTCGCTGTCTACCACATGCGGCCTAAGTTCGATTCCTGGCCGGAAATTGGGTGTTGTGTGTTGTTATCATCACTAGTCACCATAATAGCGTCAACTAAATGTAGATACCGATAAATGTCATACGATTATCATCTACAGTGAATGTCTTTAAATTTTACATTATTTTTACTTTAATGGTTTTTACATATAACCTTAAAGCGTTACTATTTTTAATAAAATAAGGTAATCACAGAATTAGTCCAATAAATCACGTCTGTTATTATCATTTTTCTTTATTTGCTCAGATGTTGCTCAGTTTCCCGCATCCTGTGCCTTGTAATCAAATATTACACCCAAAAACCTCACGTTAATCCTATAAAAAACTCTTGGTAGCTTGAAAGTAACATTAACAATGACCTTACGACTGAACTGATAAAAAAGGAACATAAAAGCGTGTAATGCAGAATAGCGAATATTTAAGTACTTGCAATCCATAACTAAGAAAAAATATGAAGATTAAAATAGACAATTTTGTGTTTGTTCCACGGTTTTGTTTACTTTGTTAATCGATTTTCGGCTTATTATGCCATCTTCGAACATTTACTGAAGTTCAATCAAAGAACTTGTGTTGTCACTAAAACATAAGACATGTTACATACAGAAAAGTAAATTAACTTCTGTGATGGATCAGTTACTGAGTAAATAAATATTTGAGTGATATCTATAAATTAATAGTACTGAAAAAAGGAACGTAAATACCATACATAGAGAAACAGTGCAAACATAAATTCTTACAACATGACTACAGTGAATAAAAGTGAAATTAAACAAGAATCTGATGTTTTAAGGGTTGTTCAAAACACAAAGATATACAAATATTAGAAACATTATAAACCTGACACACTATTATAACTAAATAAACAAAAATATAGGGATTGGACAGGAGGGTATAGGTGAGGTGCATTCGAGAATTGAGAAGCTTAACAAATTGGAGGTATGGACTCGAACTGAAAAATGGTGTAGTTAAACATATTCAATTATAGTGTTCACGGTTAAATAAGGAATTACTGTACGGGCAAAGTAGATGAAGAGTGGTTGTACAAAATTTAAATTAGATAAACAACTTCATATCAGTAAAGTAAATGTTAGCCAAAAATACTGGGAACTATTACAGACCTATGCTGACTCCAAAATAGAGTAAGGTAAAATATGAAGATATAAGAAGTGGAGGAATAAAATGGAACAGGCCTGGATATTCTGTGGATTAGTTTACAAAGGTGAAACAACGATGATCAGCATGTCATTTCGCTACTATTAGTTGTTTGTGCTGTTCTCCGAAGTTATACACAGGACATTAGGTGAGTAAACCTGATAACCACGCATCACCACACTCACATGTTCCGAAAAATACCTTAGTTTAAAAATGATAATTTCAAATAGAAAAGCAGATGTCCATTTTTGTACGAACGTTATTCTGACTATGAATGAAATATTCATTTTACGTGTTATTATGGTAATTTTGATGTACATATGTATGACATGCATACATGCAAGTTAAACAATGAAAACAAAAACGTTCGTTTTCTGCTACTTACTGTAAAGTAGTTTGTGATGCTATTACCGTTGGGAAAATACTGCCGCTTGTTTGCAAGGCAGGCATTATAGCTCGAAAATTAGCTATTTCCCTAGAGAGTGATCTTCACCATTGTCTTCGCCGACTCTATTGACTTGTAATCGTCGAGTAACGTATCTACAAAACGTATTGAAAGTGCCTAGAAAGATACCATTATAAAAGTAAAATGCCTAAACATGAACATATTATTCAACACTTTATGCGACAGTATGTTGCACCTTGGAGAATCCCTCAATATGTTCTTATTTCAGCCATTATATCATCGATTAGAATTATAAGGCAAGTCATTCCGAGTCACCTCCACTTGCTGTTTTCATGAGAAACAGCTGTTAAATCATTTTTATAGGAATTTTATTGAACTAAATGATTTTTAAATCAGGTATTACCCATACTGAATATAGTATACTTTTAATTTTGACCGTAATGGCTACCCTGTGGCAATACGTCAGTTGAAAAATATCTTTCATGCATTATGTTACGCTCCGCTTGAAGAAGCTGAATGATGAATTTTCGAAGTGGACGATGGTGTGCATTTGTCGTCGATTGTCCCATGCGTTGTGCTATTTTCATTTTCTTGCTTATGGAGGTAAAGAATTTATGACCTGCGACAGACAGCCACAGGCGTTTCCCAGATATACGCACAATATCCTGCCCCCTGCGAAATACGATAATGGATTCCGATATAGCACGCAGCAGACGCCGGAAACAATTCTTCCCTTCTCCGCTCAGTTTTTCATCTACGTCTCTGCGTCTAGCGTTTCTTCTAACCACGCATCGACGTTCGTCAATAACATCCAATGCATCAGCAGTGCAATATTTGGAAGGCATTGTTCTATTTTCGAGACTCACATTTTAGAAGACAGTGTCTTTCAAAATTAATTCGTACTGTAAATAAACTTTTATTTATTGTTTTTATTTATCCACTTCAATTGAGCTTACGTATAGAAATGGATTTTTCCGACAGCAAAATCGTTAAAAATTTAAGGCAATGCATATGGAAATACGACTGGTAACTGATAAACTCGTAGCTGTGATACACAAACGCTTTTTTTTAAGTAGCGAAAGTACCGTAACTTTACGGACGCAGAGGATATCGTGCTCACGGCTGCGGTTGGTCGAGCTGATCTCTACGACTTTACGAGAGAAACTCGGGCGTCCGATCCTTGATTGTCGTGAGTGCACTCGTACTCTCCCGAAAATCCATTTGTAGTCTGGGGCAACGTCCCAGAGATAAATTAAATTGGTCCCAATCCCCCGGTTCCGACCAAGGTTTTCGGGTGCTTTCCCTTGGTTGTAAGGCGTATGCCGGAACTGGTAAGACCCTCCCAGTTTTCAGCTTGTCTGATACTGGCTGAATAGAACCGCGACTCTTTATGGGCCGGATCACAAACAGCCCGCTCCACGCCACGGAATGGAGAATGAAAAAGAATAAAGTTCTGTTCGTAACTTTATGAAATCACGCGTTTGTGGTACTCACAGCCTGGAAACGGTACAAAGTAAATCATTCAAATAAAAAACGAAATGAAGGGTTACTGCACTCTGCAGTCTCTTATGGAAACACACTGTGTAAGTATGTAGATATGCACATTAAAGTGTAGACTCTTATTTTCATTTGATGCATTAATGTTTTTCAGATATAAAAATGAAAGGTACCACTTGTCAGAAAGCTCTTATACATTTAGCAACGTAATAATAACAACCAAACAGCTATCCAACCTAGTATACCAATTATATGAGACTAACAAAATCAAAATAACCACCAAATATATGAGACTATATATCATACTCATGGAAGACTAATAATCCGAATCTCAAGTATGGTTGGTGTTGGAGTTTATGGCAATTGCTGAGCACTGTGCTTAATAATTCATGGGTGCAAAATAGTTACCGAAATAAGCTACAGGAAGTAGTAGAGAATGGGTCGATACAAAATAGGAAATAAAGGGTTAGATCAAACTTGTTCAATGTTACAGTAAGATACGAATACATTAAAAAGGAACTAGTAGTTGTAAATGGTGTGAAACAAGTTTGTAGCCAATGTTATTCCATGTTCATAATGACCTATCAGTAAATAAAACACAAGAAAATACCGTAAGTTAATGATTGTGCTCGAAGAACGGTAATGCATCTTCTATTTCAGCAGTATGAAGTATAGCTTTTAATGTCCACCTATGTCAATATAATGGCAATTAATGTTATGAACGACATGTTTAAGAATTACATGATCCATACAGGCAGAAAAGTAACTGACAATGATCAAAACAAATAGGAAAAGCAATGTAGACTCGCAAAATAAAGAATTATACTTATGGAAAAGGGGAATTTGTTAACATCTGAAGTAACTTAAAACATTAGAAATATATTTCTTAGCATACTTGTATTATTTTGTGTAAGAATAATGTCAATGAAATCCACTGTAGACCAAATGAGAAGAGAGTTGTTGACCAGGTGGTGTCACAATATAATGCTCATTGTTCTGTGAGTAGGTCGAGTAAGTAATGAAGACGATTAGGGGGAAAAGCGTTGTATGGCACAAATTGACTAAATCGAATTATAGGCAGAACATACCATGATGCTGCGTCAAAGAATTCAAGCAAAATGTGTAATGGGAACATTGACTGTGGTAGACCCAGTCTTGAGTTACGTGGCATCTGCAGTGTAGATGAGCCTAGAAAAATTTCTTAAACTGGTCCTCGAAGTAATTTCTTAGTAACAGACTCAGTATACTTCTTAAATTAGTCATAGGTTCTAGGGTTTTTATTCCGTTATGTAATGAAATTCATAGTTTTGAACGGAAGTTTATGAGCCGAACGTAGGAAGTATGTATTTGGCCTGAAGTATTAGTTCTGTAGCCTGAAGTATGTTGAATAAATAAACTCTATAGTTCATTTGTTGAAAAATATCTCAAGCGAGAATATTATTGGATGCTTAACCTATTAGCGCTGAGCATCCAACTCACAGGTACAGGTCTTTCGATTGTTGAAAAATGCACAGTGTGATTTCTGTCTGCATTCACTGTTAGCTTTACACATTCCGTTACAGTCCATTTGGAGTCCAACTTCATTCGTTAGTGTTCATATGGCCTATTGTCAGGGTTAGAAAAAATTCTCCTGTGCACATGATTCGCTAAAAGGAAAAGGTTGAACCAACGGCATTATGATCTAAAACAAATCATAATAACATTTTCGGAAACGTAATTACTCTTACAAAAACTAACATATCATATGTTGTAAAACTCTACGACATGATACACGACTGGATATTTTTTAAAGATTTATAACCTCGGAGTTGCTAAAGATCAGTGCGGGAAAAATTGAAAGTATGCAAAGCATTGGAAAAATCAGCCAACTTTTTCTTCCTCAGTAGGTGATCTGAAAGTTTTCATTGGTTACTTAATTTCTTTGAAAACTACACAAAACCCAACGAGAGATATAATTGGTCTGAGGATGATGATGTTTCCTGTTCTATAATAATAATAATTTTGTGTTGCTCATTGGCCTGGTGCAAGTCTTTCAATTGTACGCCACTTCGACGACTTTCGTGTCTTAGCCTACCCCAGTTATCCAACCGGGGAAAGGGGACCTACAGCTTAACGTGGAATCCGAACCACGTGTAGTTTCTGGCGACTCCTCACATCGTTGAGAGGTGAAGGATGAGTTAATGCGCGGACTGAAAAAATCCGAGGTCCGACAGGGTTTCAAACCCCTACCTTTCGGTTTACAGTCAAGCGCTTTACCCCAAGATCACCCATTACATTTGGCTACAAATTTTTCGCTTTGAGTCTACGTGGTGGCTGTTCTAATAATTGTGATCTACGCTGTGAAAAGGAAATCTCTTAAGACTTTCAACATTTGGGAAACCTAGTCATAAAGGCAATGTTTATGTGTGTGTCGTGGACCTGAACACACACATCATATATTTTGATACCATTTTAGTTCAAATTTTCTGTTTGTAGAACTAAAACTCATGGGGTTTCGTGCCTCGGGTACAATAAGACAAAACTAGACAGCTCATTGCCATTTCCAACCAGAGAAAGTCTTAGCAAAGAAAGAACGAGTATGTTATCTTTCTCGTTTCGACACAACTTCTCAAATCACCATGGTAAAGTGGAATCACAACACCTGTGTTTCATTGGCAAGAAATGTTGATCTAATTGAGACTCTGCTTTGAGTTTATCAATGCGAGAAAAGGAAAAGAAGCTCGTCAAATACTCTTACTTATGACTCAGTACAACAAATATATGGGAAATGTAAACCAGAAAGACTTGAGTCTGGAAAAAGATATGGCAGTAGTCCGTTGCAAAAAATGGTATAGGGTAATTTTCGTTAGAATGTTGGACATGGCTGTGGTGAACATATATCCACTGCAGAATACTGTATCTCACGATTCGAAAAGCATAAAGGTTATTCGAAGATACATTGCCACTTCATATCTGAAAAATCAGGAGGAATGCATTGAGAAGAACTGGCAGATCAGTACCATTGCAGACTTGTAGAAAGCATGTTATGGATACTGTGCGGTTGGACAGAAGACGACACATTAATGGGAAAAGAGAAAAAAAAAGAGAAGGTGGCAAATCCAAAACCTTTCTACAAGCCACTAACATCTTTCACTAAATGTGATTTAACATTATCTACTCCTTATTTTCCAAACATCCCTACTAATTGCTTTGATTGCAACTGTACCATCTGACTAGGTATAATTAATACTTATTCACAGCACGTCGTTGGGACAGGTGGGAAAATCGGGCGTGCAGACCATGACCACATAATAAAGTATTCGCCGTCCTTTTTCTGGGGTGAGGAGCTACCAAGACAACTTGTTCATCGACACCATAGAAAACCACACACAACGAACAATGTTATTCCACATAGATTAAATTCTTTTACGATTCCTTAGGTTCTTTATAACTTCTTGAATCTCATCGAACCTTATTTTAGGCCATTACCTTTATTGTGATAGTGAGTTGTCTGTTACATACTGCTAATGCTTGTAAACCTATTAGACGAATCTGCTTCGGTCATCAGTCCCTAGGCTTTCTAACTACTACAACTGACTTACACTATGGACAACATAAACCAACAGGACTCGAAACTCCGGCGGCAGCGATTGCCCAGTTCTTAGCATGACGTCATAGCCATTGTGGCCATTACACGCAGCCAATACCTACTTGTTGTAACATTTACATTGCACAATAGTTTTCATCATTCATAAATGGAGCTGTCCATTTGTAACAGAAATCGAATTTATTGAGCATGAAACATGGTATACGATTCAAGTCTTTTACATGCTTTTGTGTCCCAGCCTCGTCGCCCCTTTTGTGTCTCGTTTCCGTCGTAAGTGTCGGTGGCCGAGTGGGAAGACCGACACAGGAATAAAGATAGCACGCTGGTGCAGGTACGGAGGGGAGCAGCCAGAAACTAGAAACACTGGAGTAAATTAGAATGAGATATATATTGCACAGAATTTATACAATACTTAACTTTTACATAGTACTGCAGAATGTTGATACATAGTTGAGCTAGAGTCCTCCCTAGTGCCTAACTGATAGCCAAGTCTTCACTGGTGCCTATCGGATTCCGAAATCTTTACTGGTTCCTAACTCAGTCCCAAGTGAACGATGTCGTTCACTGGTGGCCACGAGCGGAGTTGCCGCAGAGGGCGCTCGTGGCTGTCGTCGTAGAACGCCGCGCCGTGCGTGCATGGCGGCGCGCGGCGAAAGTAGGTGGCGCGCACTTTGGACTTGTGCGACACCAGACCCCTCCCCCCAAACCGCCGCACCGTCGTGGCGTAGGGCTGAGGGCCACGGCGACGGCACTGAGAGGAGGGCCTGGGCGGGGGCGTTACTGGTGGGACGGGCGTCGTAGCTGAGGCTGGGATCGAGACGCCGTCCGCGCCCCGGCATCCGCCTTGCGATCCTCCAGGAAACCCGGCGAAACCTGAGGAAGGGCGCACACCCCCGCCCAGAGGGAGCAGGTCATCTTCTGAGGTGCGTGGTCCAAGCTGGGGGCGGGGGCGCACGGTCCCGGAGTCCCTCTCGGTGACGCTGTCATCTGCGGAGACGGAGGGGCCGACTGCGTAGGAGGCGCGTCGACATCCATCGGGAGCTCGTAGCCCGGGGAAGCTGGGCCCGGCGGCGAGCGATGTGGCTGTGCTCCCTGGCGGTGAACTGGGTCTGGAATCAAGAAACCGGAGACAGGATCGCGCGGCCTGTGCAAGCGCAATTGGTTTGCGTGGCGCCGCAGCTCCGACCCTGCGGAAGAAGGTACAACATACATATTGCGACCGAGGACGCGCTGAATGGTGCCTGGCAACCATGTGTTCTTCATACCAGCAAACACCCTGTACAGCACCGGCGTAGAAACCTGAAAACGCGTAGCGCCATACGAACCGACTCGGTGCGTGGGAGGCTGCAGCAGGTGAAGGAGAGTTCGGTGACGGCGGCCGTGTAGCAACTCGGCAGGAGACGGGCCGTCACGTGGCATGCATCGATACGTAGACAGGAAAATTTGAAGAGCTTGCTGCCTGGAGTGCTGACCTTTCATCTTCTCCATGTGAGACTTGAATGTTCGAACGAAACGTTCTGCATCACCATTGGACTGAGAGTGAAAAGGTGCAGTGGTAATATGCTGAATGCCATTCACAAGACAAAACTGTTGAAATTCCGCACTAACAAACTGAGGTCCATTGTCACTGACGATAGTTTCAGGCAAGCCTTCGATGCAAAACACTGATGTTAAGGCACTGATTGTACTAGAAGCTGTCGTTGAGTTCATGGCAATCACAAAAGGAAACTTGCTGAAAGCGTCTACAACAATTAACCAGCGCGTATTCCAGAATGGTCCGGCAAAGTCAATATGTAAACGTTGCCATGGTCCCTTGGGGCGTGGCCAGTCTGAGAAACGTTGCGGAGGAGCCGCCTGATGCTCCGCACAAACAGTACACTGTGACGTCATGCTCTCTATCTGAGCGTCCATACCAACCCAAGTACAATGACGTCTGGCCAGTTGCTTTGTCTTAACAATACCCCAATGTCCTTGATGCAGGAGGCGTAACACTTCTCGTTGCAGGGAACGAGGAACAATCACTCTCGTTTGGTCGTTGTCCGTATGTAACAACAGTACACCCTGACTTAAAGATAATGCATGACGTTGTGCAAAATAACGTCGAACCAGAGGCCGATCAATGTCTTTGGCTCTGGCAGGCCACCCTGAGCAAACAAAACGTGCTACCACACTTAGGTCTGCATCCGCAGCTGTTTCCTGTGCAACCCGACGAGAGTTCAAAGGAAAGTCTGCGACAGCGGAAGCATCTCTGGAGTCTATCTGACAACATGCCATTTCTGAAGAATCAAATGATACATCCTGGCCAACCGGAAGTCGGGAAAGTGTGTCCACGTTGGCATGTTTAGTGGTAGGTCGGTACAAAATCTCATACTGATAATTTGACAGTATCAAGGACCATCTCTGAAGCTTTTGTGCCGTTCGTGGAGGAATCGGCTTTGTGGGTGAGAACAACGACGTCAGAGGCTTGTGGTCTGTCAACAAATAGAATTTTCTGCCATAGAGATAATGATGAAATTTTGTGATGCCGTAAATGATTGCTAAAGCCTCCTTTTCTATCTGACTGTAATTCTGTTGCGTCGGCGTCAGTAGCTTGGATGCAAAGGCAATAGGACGATCGTGACATCCAATACGATGTGACAAAACTGCACCCACACCGTACGACGAGGCATCAACTGCTAGCACTACAGGCTTCTGTGGGTCAAAGGGAATCAAACATGCATCACTGATTAGTGCAGACTTTAAGTTGTCAAAGGCAACCTGGCAATCTTTGGACCATACAAAAGGAACGTTCTTCCTACGTAAGTGATGCAGTGGAGCTGCAATCTGAGAGGCATTAGGAATAAACCTGAAATAATAGTTCAGCTTTCCCATTACTGCTTGCAATTCATGCACATTCTTAGGAGGAGGCAAGTCTTTGATTGCTCGAAGATGTGACTGTAAGGGATGGATTCCTTGGGCATTAATCACATGGCCTAGGTACTCTATTTCAGTTTGAAAAAACGAACACTTTGCAACGTAGACCTGCTGCATTCAAAACTTTGTAAAGGCACTCCAGGTGTGCTAAATGTTCTTCAACTGTACGTCCGGATACCACAATATCATCTAAATAGTTCGAGCAACACGGTACAGAAACTGTCAGCTGTTCCAAAAAAGCGCTGAAAAATAGCGGGGGCGGAAGAACTGCCAAAGGGTAGGCGTTGAAATTGAAAAAGGCCCATGTAAGTATTAATGACGAAAATTTTTTTTGACTCGTCATCAAGCGGAATTTGTAAGTATGCCTCTGCTAAATCAATTTTGGAAAAGAAGCGAGACTGTCCTAATTTGTCCATCAGTTCGTCAGGTCTGCGCATGGGATAAGTGTCTACAATTGTTTGACTGTTCACTGTGGATTTGAAGTCCGCACAGAGACGAAGTTTTCCTGACGGCTTGGGTATAATTACTATAGGCGAGGCCCACTGACTCGCAGAAACAGGAGAAATCACCCAACTATCTTGCCAACGTTTAAGTTCTTCGGCAACTGTATCACGCAAGGCGATAGGCACCGGTCTAGCTTTACGAAATTTTGGAACTGCAGATTCTTTTAAAGTTACATGTGCCACGAAGTCTTTTGCACAACCTAGTTCCGGCGAAAACAAGTCACTATATTTCTCACACAATGCATTTATTTTGTCCTGAGGCACTACTGACGAAATTTGAAGCACATCTCTTTGAATTGATAAACCAAATAAATCGAATGCATCTAGTCCAAAAATATTCTGTGTCGATTTGGCCTGAAGAATTACAAAAGCAACTGCTTTTTGTTACACCTTGAAAAGAGGCAGGCAGGCTACACGTTCCTAGCACGGGAATATTTTGACCTGTATAAGCTGTTAACACTTGTTGACACAGCGATAATTTTGGCGAACCCAGAAGTTCATAAGTATCTTTATTAATTAAGGTAACAGCGGAACCAGTGTCGAGCTGAAATTGCACAGTCTTATTGTCAATGGAAAGATTCACAAAAAGTTTTTGCTTGCGGCGCTCGACAGGTGCGCGAAGTGAAGTAAGCGGCGCAGACTCGGCACGCAGCGGATTAACAACACTGTCACTAGATGGCACTACCGCCGGACCGGCGTCCGCGCAAGCATGCAAAGCTACACCAGATGTACTAACTACTGCACTACACTTTTGAGTAGCTACTTGATGTCTACTGTCACTAGCTACACAGTACTGGGCACTATTACAAGGAGCAGTTGCAGAAGGCACTATTTTCACTACAGGAATGCACTGTTCATAGTCATTTTGCTTGTCCCGAACCCTTTTCCGTTGCACTGTTTTACGCGCTCGTCGGCGCTTGCTACGTGGTGCACTATATAGTTTTGCCATAGGCGCAGAACTACTTTCTTGCAATTGAGATCCAAGAAAAGCACTGTTCAATTCCACAGCCCGTATAACATTTACAGAATGAACTGTTCTCGCACTCTGCGAAGCACTGTTTCTAACGGTACCGTTCTTTGAGTTTTTAATTTGCATACACACAGACTGTACATGTCCTGATTTGCCACATTGATAACAGGTTGCGTTGCGACTAGGGCAATGAGCACGCTTGTGGCGAGACACACACTGGGGGCAAGATTTACGTACATTTTTCTGAAATGAGCATTGGCGCCCGTTATTCAAATCACTGTTTCTAACACGACGGGGCGACCTTTGTGTCGCACTTTTACACTGGCTATTGTTTACTGACTGTTCAGCACGGCCGGTAGAAAAATAAGAATTACTACTGCTATACTGAGAACTACGGCTAGGAAAGCGTCCGTTGCGGCGCACTGCATTAACACTGTGGCTTTGCATTTCTACATCTGCTAAGTCAAAAGTATCATGCACTTCAATAAGCTGCAGTACACTGTCTAATGAGGGGTCTGACTGTTTCAGAATTGCTGCCCTAATTCTGGGGTCCTGCATGTTCTGCGTAATCGCATCCCTCAACATCACGTCACTATACGAAAGTCCACAAGAGCAAGTAAATTTACATTTGCGGGTTAAGCCCTTCAATTCCGTAATCCACTCTTGGTGTGATTGCTGCGGTAATTTTTTAAGTCTGAAAAATCGGTACCGTGCAGCGGCTACAAGAACTTTTCTCTCATAATGAGCATTTAGTGCCTCTACTATTTGTTCAAAGGCTACATCACGAGGAGATGCGTCGGGGAAAACCTTTTTGAGTAACACGAAGGTGTTGGTGCCCACCACAGATAATAACAGATGCTTCACTTTCTGACCTGTAATTTGATGAGCCGCGACGAGTTCTTGAAACTGTGCGAAGTAGTCGCTCCATTCTTCCTCACGTTCGTTGTACTGGCGAAACGTAGGAAGCGTTGCGGCGGCAGGTGTGGGCTGCTGAAGCGGCGGCTGTTGTTGTTGGTTAGCTGCTTGCGCTGTGAGCTGGGCCACAGCCTGCAGGAGTTGTGTTATTTGCGCCGTCTGTAACTGAATAATTTCCATTAAGTTTGGGTTTGGGGTAGTGGCCATGCTGACCGATTAGGCGCCGCGCATACAAGTAAATTATAACAAAACACAAATGCAATATGAAAGAGGACGCTCTGCAACAAAAAGTCCACAAAACACGTAACAAAATATCTTCCCCCAAAATTCTTATAATAAGGGTGGGTGGGCGGTAGCAATTTCTGTGTGCTCCGAGTGCGGCTGTCCGGCTGCTGCAAGCGGGCTGGTCCACGGATCGTCTATCACTCCTCGTCGCCACTTTTGTGTCCCAGCCTCGTCGCCGCTTTTGTGTCTCGTTTCCGTCGTAAGTGTCGGTGGCCGAGTGGGAAGACCGACACAGGAATAAAGATAGCACGCTGGTGCAGGTACGGAGGGGAGCAGCCAGAAACTAGAAACACTGGAGTAGATTAGAACGAGATATATATTGCTCAGAATTTATACAATACTTAACTTTTACATAGTACTGCAGAATGTTGATACATAGTTGAGCTAGAGTCCTCCCTAGTGCCTAACTGATAGCCAAGTCTTCATTGGTGCCTATCGGATTCCGAAGTCTTTACTGGTTCCTAACTCAGTCCCAAGTGAACGATGTCGTTCACTGGTGGCCACGAGCGGAGTTGCCGCAGAGGGCGCTCGTGGCTGTCGTCGTAGAACGCCCCGCCGTGCGTGCATGGCGGCGCGCGGCGAAAGTAGGTGGCGCGCACTTTGGACTTGTGCGACACCACACATGCAGTCATTGAATGACAGAGAAGTTACAAAGTCGTTGACTGGATGGTTGCGTAATTTATCTTTCTAAGAAAATGACTGAGGAGTGGAGCTGAAAAACAGTTGTTACATGCTGATAATGGAGCACAGAGCAAACAGACAGAAAAGCGGGACACCACATGCCTTTGTCGTCATTATTCCTTCCACACTAAGAACATATTCGCACTGTATTAATACGGAACTTGGTACATTCTTTTATCTCCCCGTAGGGAAGTTTTCACACATAGCATTTCCCTTTCGCTAATAACTTCTACCAACGTCTCTCCCCCACTGTCTCCTGTTCCTCCTATGGTGGTTTCACCTTTCTGTCTCTCACACCTTTCTTTCTTTTCTCTTGATCTTCTCGACAACTTTTTCCCCTCTGTCACTTTCACTGTCTCTCTACCATTGCTTTTGTCCCATTCATTACCACTGTCTGTTCCTTTCTCACAATGTGCTGTCTATTTCTTCAGGCACCGTCGCCTTTGTTATAAAACACAATACATACTGCTCCATACGGTAAATTGCATGACGCCATTAATGTAGTCTGCGATGTGAAATCTGAAACTAAGGTCGAACGTCCAAAGTTTTCAGGTGTGTGCATTCATGAGAAATTCAATTGGAGGCAACACATTGACGATCTAATGAAACATTTTAGTTAACCAACTTATGGTATCAGGATTGTAGCGTATTTTAGTGACAAACATCTCAGTATACCAGCGTACTATGCCTATTTTCATTCACTGCTTTCACATGGCATCATATTTTCGGGTAATTCATCGACGAGCAAACTCGTCTTCATTGTACAGAATAGTGTAAGTAGAACAACTTCTGGAGCACACAAATGATCACTAAACAGACACCTACTGGAGGATCTAGTGATCTTCACAGTAGCTACGACCATATATTCTCTTCTGATATTTGTTATTAATAACCCAACCCAATTTCAAAGTAATAGCAACGCGCATAGCTACACCACCAGGAGACAGAATGAGGTACACTATTCATTGTTAAATCTAACATTCGCATAGAAGGGGGTGAATCATGCTGCCACAAAAGTCTTTGGACACTCAGATAACATCAAATATCGGACAAGTAACGAACAAGCATTTTAAAACAATGAGAAAGAATTTCTGAATTACAATTCCTACTATTCAGTAGATGAATTTTTACATACAAACTGGCTTTGTACTGTTATCTCATACTATACTAACATGTTCCACTTCATTACATCATTCCGACATTTCGTATTCATGATCTATGGAACGAGTATTAATGTATTCTAATCCGATCCTCTCTACACTTAGTTTGTGGATATTGAGTCGGTCTTGTAACCCCTATATATCGCGAATGTTTAACAGGTTTTTTAAGGTAATAGGATAAAAAGGTTTTTCTTTAATTACTGAAGTTTGCGGGTCATGAGGATCCAGACCTCGAAAGCTTATGTAACGCCTTTAATTACCTCACTTTCCCAATTCCACTTTCTCCCCTCGTGTCCACTGCTACCATCACAATTATTTATGATTTTTAACACCTCGAACATTCTTATCCAAATTGTTTGTTTTTGTTCTCTCTCTCTCTCTCTCTCTCTCTCTCTCTCTCTCTCTCTCTCTCTCTCTCTCTCTCTCTCTCTCTCTCTCTGTCCTTCCTTCCCCCACTCGCTCTCTCTTCTCTCTTCCTCTGCCATATTCTGCTATTCTCTCAGTACAAAAAGCTCGAATATGTCCGAATGACAAAATTCGTGGCGAGGAACGCAAATTGATGACTAAGGCAGTTGGTTCACCACTTTTTCGTCTTTTTTAAACATGAACATATAATGCATTACTTTGCGCTCCAGTAGGAGCATTTTTCAACTTCTTCTCTACTTTTCGTTGCACAGCAGCGTGTACAGCCGATATTAGACCAATTGTGTAGATCAGTAACCATTTGGCAGTTTCTTTATATGCTCCGTAAGATTTATATACGGTCCAGGAAAAATATAAATAACTGATTGTCTTGTTGTTAGATAGGTGCTATCGATGTCCAAGATATTTCCACAGAATTGTTTTCATATTATTGATTGACAAATATTTCCTAACTGCCGTTACGTGAGCTTCGACAGAAGTACTACCACCTCGGGACTCCGTCAGCAGGATATGTCACCAATATCGCAAAAACGCAATGAAATATTGCTGTGTTCTCTATTTTATATACGACTATCTGAAAACCCGGCGTTGCCCGGGTATTTATTTATTTGTTCCTGCCTTGAGTTAGTATTTCTCGTAAGCCTTCTCTCTGTCCATTTCCTTCTTTCTGAAAACATTATTGGAGAACATATAAAAAACGAACTTTAAATAACAAATTAATTTAATTAATTTCACTCATTTTTAGGAAATATCGCTGATAAAGCGGAACTGAAAAATATTACTATCAGATTGCAGAAGCCTATGCACTTACCGTTTATCAGGAAAGTAAGTAGTGTAGATCAAATCACACGTAAAAATGCATTCGTTTCGAAGAATCCAATCACGAAATTCAACAATAATGATTGTGATAATATCACAGATCGATCACTTGATGTAATTCGCGAAACGTCAAATCCATTTTTTTAAAGGAGATGTATTAAAAGAAATTTATTTTTTACTACTTTATTTATTTATTCTTATATTTCCTTATTCGTACGCTTCTCCTTACAGAGAAAGAGTTGAAGACATTGTAGCACGCATATACCAAAGGTATGGTCTGTGGCATCACGTTTCGCTGTATGTAAACTCCTTGCTCTAGAGTCGCAAACGTCATCGCTGGCCTTCAGTCCGCATTTTTATTATAATTTGACGACTTTCAACCACCATATCTTCCACCCCCTTATAGCTATCGGCATGGAACTGCTATGGTGTACAACGGGAGACGTGATTATCACGACGCCTAAGCTTACATCCTTAAAACTTGTTGCAATATTTTACCTCATTTAATGATGCACAGTAACTGCGAGTAAAAAGAATAAATGTAATCAAATCTTCATCTACCGATATTTGTGACGTTATAACAACGTGCAACGCCACTGGGGCGGAAAGCGCGCTGCTTTGACAGAGGAGATCGTCGAAAGCTGCGACAAGGGAACAGGCAATCAGCCCCTGCGAGACGGTGCGACGCCCAGATTCGGACGTGACGTCAGGAATGACTGCCATTTTTGCCGACGAAAGACGACATTGGTTTTATTTTTAGATACTAAGCTGACACTAGATATACACGTATTGACAAATGAAAGATGTGATGAGGTGTTGACATCATTTATATTAATTTTGTATCAAAAGTTAATCAAAAAATAACATTCATTCATTTGAAAAAATCCAGAAGCTAAACTCATTTAAGTACAGTAATGAGCGAGGGAACAGACGAAAGATCTCATCGAGACGCAAAGGTTGGTATATCTTCATTATCTGCAATATTCATATTCCCCATAATAATGCACTTTTAAGGAGAAACAATAGAGGTTTGTTAATAAAAATTAATACAAGATAAAATGTTCAAATGTTTGTTAAGCTTATGGGACTTAACTAGGGGGTTATCAGTCCCTAAACTTACAAACTACTTATCAACTAGCTTATCCTAAGGACGGCACAAATATCCATGCCCGAGGGGGATTCGAAGCCCCGACCGTAGTGGCCGTGCAGACCGTGACTGAAGCGCCTCAGTCCCCGCGGCCACCACGGCCGGCAATACAAGATAGATACACAAACAGTGAGGCAGTAAAAAGTTGCAGGTGTCGTAAACACACATTATGACCTGTTTAAATATATTATTTTTGTTTATTTAAATAAGATGCCTTTGTGTAAGCTAAATTGTTTTGTTTATAGACAGTAATTTGTTTAAAACTATGAACACCGTAATTCTGAAGACTGCATTGAAAAGTGGACTGGAAAATGTACCTGAAAAACACCAAGCCTAAATAATTGCTTAAATATTCATTGTGCGACGGGTGAAAGACATACATCGGTCATTCCTAAAAAGATCATTTGTTTAAACTTAGGATGTTTCGGGTATTTATTATTAGTGCTACAAATTAAAGTATGTATTTGCATTAGAATCTTGGGGTATTTATTATTAGTGTTACAAATGAGAGTATGTATTTCCAGTACAATCTTGGAGGCCATCTAACGACGTCATCATATCAACATTTCAGTCATTATTTAAAAAGTTTTCTACACTACTGCGAGAGCCACTGAATCTCGTACGGAGACGTATTACTAAAAGACCCCGCAAAGCTTATATAGTTGGGTGCCGCGAACGGCCCAGGATCAGTCTGCGGCAGTTCAGTCTTGACGGCAGACGTGTGTTGCGAGTGCAGTGTAATCGAGTGAGACGATAGATGATGAGCATAGCCGCAGAATCCGCCGTGCTGGACTCTGAAATATATCGAATGTATGTGGACTTAGATTTTTGTAACAGTTATCGGAACTCAGAAATTTTTTATCACTTTCAGATTAGGAATTTTTGGATAGAACAACGAATTTTAATAGCAATCATTTTGGGAAAATTATCCAAATGATTAAACATTCATACAGCTATTTTGTTAGCAATATTGAGGACTCGAGCTAATCATACCAGACGTAGTCTAACGGATTTAGTCGTTCTCGCCAGACGTAATCATGTAGTGGGACATAAACAATTTTAGTAAAAACGCAAACCTCATGTTCTAATCAGTTATTTAGTAGTTAAACATTCCCTGAGTTTCAAATTGAATATTTTCACAAATAAATATATACATATATGGACAGCAACGAGCGAAAAGTAACAGGAATAAGTCATCTCCTAATACGAAGTTAGCTAGTTTTGAGGGTGCGTACCATTACAATTTACATTACTATAAGATGTGCAAAATTGAAACTTTTTGGTTGTATAGATTTCTTAACGTAGCCGCGCGGGAGTAGGCGAGCGGCCTGGAGCGCCACGTTTCGGGTCGCGAGGCCTCTCGCGTCGGAGGTTCGAATCCTCCCTCGGGCAGTGATGTGTGTGTAGTGTGTAGTTTACCTCAGTTTAAGTAGTTTGTAAGTCTAGGGACTTATGACAAAAGTAGTTTTGTCCCATAGAATTACAAACATTCGAACATTCGATCTTAATATTCGAAGTTGGCGGAACATTGTCGTGGTATACTAATCGCACAATTCCTCTGCACATATCTTTTGCAGCTGTGTGTTGATAACAGAGGAAGGCTTCAACAACAAGTAGGTTTCAAACATGAATTGCTAAAATTTGAGCCATTTGCCACGAGACAACCGTTCAAGAATGGCCCAGCATGTCTGTCGAAAGTGACTGTTGTGGGCTGTTCTTAGTAAGTACCAACATAATTAAGGTCGAAAGAGATGACAAGAGACTTCTCTGGAGCTCTAGAAGAGGGTATTATGTTCTTCAGATAGCAAGGGGGTTGGTCGATTTTCGGCGCGAACCTCATCCATTACTGACAACTCAAGTGGAACAGTAAAGCACTCGCCTCATCACTCCTCGAGTTACTGTCGCACCATCGGCGCATTAAGAAACTCCTTGAAGCGTAAATTAATCATGTCCTACGAGGACCTACAGCACGTACTAACGGGCATCTTTAAACGAAAGTGAAGTTATTCAGATCTGAGGTCTGGAATGTGAATGTCTGTAACAGATATTCTTTGGTCCCGCGATGTATACTCTTTGGCGTGTGCTGCACCTCGATTTTTCAACTGTAGCGTGCAGTGTTATGTAGGCAGTCATGCACTTAACTATGGAAACTATGGTGTGAGCTGTAACTAGATGAATATTTTCATGTGCAACATAATAATATTTATTTTCTGTACGGCTGATGATGAGATAAAGAAGGTTATGGGAGTTGAACGATGAAGGATGATAATATGGTGTTCTGAAAAATTAAGGTAATGAGTATCATTATTTCATTATTAGGTGCTCCGAATATTGTTGTCTATCTGTAGCAGACATTCAGCATACAGGTTACGGTTCATGTTTTTAAAATTCGTTTTACATAAGCTGATTTGTATTGTAGGGATTTAACTATTGTTATATTGTTGCAACTATTGTTATAAATGTACATGTATATGTGAATGGAGGTAGCAAATATGCCGAAGATATTGAAACACGTCCACACAATGTGTGGTGGTGTTCTATTTGGTGTTATTCATTCCTCTTACGTGTTTCTCCGCCATTAATATTGTCTATTTGCATGTTAATTATTTTATTCTAATGTTACCACCAGTGTGATTGAACTCGTGTGCTCATGTGAATGTGGAAGCTTGCTTTTAATATTGACTGACTGCCGCGCAATGGCTTACGGTGGCCGCCTCGCATTTGCGGCCTCGTTTACTTTAGTTAAGAACGCGTGGCTTCGCATGTCGTCTGCATTGGCGTCTGCTGAGTGGCCAGAGAGACAAGCGTACTTGGCAAGATGGCGAAATTGACAAAAGAGACCTCTCTGAAGCTCTAGAAGAGTGTATTATGTTCTTCAGATAGCAAGCGGTTGGTAGACACTATGATCTGAACGCGACCTGGTCAGCTCTACATCTGGTGTGTGGTGGGGAAGGCTTTTGGTTTAGACTTGGGTTTCACTCTTGCTGCATCCGTCGAAGTAGTACATCGTCAAATCATACTGAGGGGATGGCATGCTTTGCTTTCTTTGTGATTAGGCAGTCTTGACTTCTCTTGAGAAATTCTTTAGCCATGGGAGAAGAAGTGTTTCTTTATGTACAGAACTCGAGTAGTTCATTTTAGATTTGTTGTTGTTGTTATGGTCTTCAGTCCGGAGACTGGTTTGATGCAGCTCTCCACCCTACTCTATCCTGAGCAAGCCTTTTCATCTCCTCATAAGAACGGCAACCCACATCTATTTGAATCTGCTTACTATACGCGTATCTTGGTCTCCCTCTGCGATTTTTACCCCACACACTTCCCTCCAATGCTAAATTTACGATTCCCCGATGTCTAAGAATGTGTCCTACCAAGCGATCCCTTCTTTTGGTCAGGGTATGCCAAAAATTCCTTTTCTCACCAATTCGGTTCAGTACCTCTTCATTAGTTATGCGATCTACCCACCTAATCTTCAGCATTCTTCTGTAGCTCCACATTTAAAAAGTCTCTATTCTCTTCCTGTCCGCACTGCTTATCGTCCATGTTTCACTCCCGTACAAGGCAACACTCCACACAAATGCCTTCAGAAAAGACTTCCTTACACTTAAATTAATATTCGATGTTAGCAAATTTCTCTTTTTCAAAAATGCTTTTTTTCCCATTGCCATTCTGCATTTTATATCCTCTGTACTGCGACCATCGCATGTTATTTTACTACCCAAGTAACAAAACTCATCTACCACCTTCATTGTTTCGTTACCTAATCTAATTCCTTCAGCATCGCCTGATTTTCTAAGACCGCATTCCATTATTTTTGTTTTGCTCTTGTTAATGTTCATTTTATACGCTCTCTTCAACACACTGTCCATTCCATTCAACTGCTCTTCCAGGTCCTTTGCTGTCTCTGATAGAATTACAATGTCATCAGCAAAACGCAATGTTTTTATTTCTTCCCCCTGAACTTTAATCCCTATTCCAAATATTTCCTTGCTTTTCTTCACCGCTTGCTCGATGTACAAATTGAATAACATCGGAGAAAGGCTACAACCCTGTCTTACTCCCTTCCCAACTGATGCTTCCCTTTCATGCCCTTCGAGTCTAATAACTGCGGTCTGGTTTTTGTACAAGTTGTAAATAACTCTCATTTCCCTATGTTTTACCCCTGCTGACTTCAGAATTTGAAAGAGTGTATTCCAGTCAACATTGTCAAAAGCTTTCTCCAAATCTACAAAAGCTAAAAATGCAGGTTTGCCTTTCCTTAATCTATCTTCTAAGATAAGACGTAAAGTGAGTATTGCCTCCCGTGATCCTATGTTCCTCCTGAATCCAAACTGATCTTCCCCGAGGTCAGCTTCTACCACCTTTTCCATTCTCCTGTAGATAATTCGTGTTAAAATTTTGCAACCATGACTTATCAAACTGATGGTTCTGTAATTTTCACACCTGTCTGCGCCTGATTTCTTTGGAATGGGGATTATTACATTTTTCTTAAAGTCTGACGGTATTTCGCCTGTCTCATACATCCTACACACCAGTTCAAATAGTCTTGTCGTGGCTGGCTTTCCCAGAGACTTTAATAGCTCTGCGGGTATGTCATCTACTCCTGGGGCCTTGTTCCGACCTAGGTCTTTCAAGGCTCTGTCAAATTCATCTCTCAGTATAGTATCTCCTATTTCATCTTTATCTACTTCCTCTTCCCTTCCTACAACATCGTCTCTAAGTTCATTTCCTTTGTAGAGCTGCTCTATGTACTCTTTCCACCTTTCAGCTTTCCCTTCTTTGCTGAGAACTGGTTTCCCATCCGAGTTCTTGATATTCGTAGAGCTGCCCTTCCTGTCCCCAAACGTCTCCTTTATTTTCCTGTAGGCGGTATCTACTTTTCCCCTTCTTATACATTCTTCTACGGATTTGCTTTTGGCTTCTAGCCACTCCTGCTTAGCCATTTTGCACTTCCTGTCAATCTCATTTTTTAGTCGTCTGTACTCCATTTTGCCTGTTTCATTTACTGAATTTTTATATTTTCTCCTTTCATCTATTAAATTTAGTATTTCCTGTGATATCCAAGGATTTTTTGTTGGTCTTGCCTTCCTACCTATTTTGTCCTCTGCTGCCCTCACTATTTCGTCTCTCAATGCTACCCATTCCTCTTCTACTGTTTTATTTCCCCCTGTTTCTGTCAATTGTTGCCTAAATCTCCCTCTGAAATTCTCCAGAACTTCACTTTCCTTCAATTTATCTAAGTCCCATCTCCTTATTTTCCTACCTTTCTGCAGTTTTTTCAGTTTCAGCCTACAGTTCATGACTAACAAGTTATGGTCAGAGTCTATATCTGCCCCTGGGTATGTCTTGCAGTTTAGGACCTGGTTCCGCAATCTATGTCTTACCATTATAAAATCTATCTGATACCTTCCTGTGTCTCCTGGTCTCTTCCACGTATACAACCTTCTTTTGTGATTCTTAAACCATGTGTTTGTTACGATTAAATCATGTTCCGTGAAAAATTCTACCAGGCGACTTCCTCTTTCATTCCTTCTGCCCAGTCCACGTTCACCAACTATTTTTCCTTCTCTTCCTTTTCCTACTACCGAATTCCAGTCTCCCATAACAATTAAGTTTTCCTCTCCCTTAACTGTCTGAATAATTTCCTCTAGCTCCTCATATATTTCTTCGATCTCCTCATCATCGGCAGAGCTAGTTGGCATATAACCTGTACTACTGTTGTCGGTGTTGGCTTCGTATCTATCTTGACAATGATAATGCGATCGCTGTGCTGCTCATAGTAGTTTACCCGCATTCCATTTTAGATTTAGTATTTGCTTTCTCATTCCGGTGATGATTGTGTCCGGTTTTCGCAAGTTAGAATTCACGTGTGTGCCCTTCCGCCTTTGTGTAAAATTATATTTGAATTTCCTCACTGTTTTTTAACTAACGTTTTTGCGTCGTATCTGTATCCGCGAGTATGCTAAATATTTCTCTGATTTTCTGGTTTGATTCCATTTTTCCTGTCTTGGTATAACCGATTGCACCACGTGCTTTCGTAACGGTCTTTACTTTGGCCTTCAGCCATGCGTTTACTAATACTAGATTTCTTCTATATGAATTTTTGCACATGCTTTACTTGTTTAATCTAAATTAATTTCTTTTTGTAAACCCTATTTAACTCACCGTGGCCGTACACCATGTGGTACTTGCGGATAGTGTGCCGCTGCCTGTCCACACATGAGCTCTTTTGGTGCATAGTGATATTTTAACTTGTTCTTCAAGTCACCCGCCATCTCGACAAAACGCCGCCGACGCTTCGTTTCGCTGCTGCTAAGAAGTGTTGCCGCATGAGTAATGTGTTGCAAGCGTTATGCTTGTGTCTGTGAGTGAATGAATGTGCTTTCCTTTATCCACTGTGTATTAGCAAATATCCTCCCCATGCTACCTCTATATTCATAAAGAGCAGAAACAATTTCATTATGGGCAGTAACATTATGATTTAATTCACTTCTGTACAAGGTGTGTGCCTTATTGTGCAAAATTTGGTCTCCGCATTTATTTGCTTGTTACATTTTAGTGAATAGATAATTATTTAAAGTATCAAACGTCTGCTTTATAATTCCATGCTACCCATCCAATGTTGAATTACCTATTCTTTCTGTGTTTGTTAAAACGTTGGTTGTTCTTTTAAGGAGTGAGCAGTACGATAAATTTTTGTTGCGGAAGAGCAGTGGCCACTCGTAAGGTAAATAAGAGCAGAAACGAGCGTTTCAACTTGAATTTGCAGATCTCTACTGCCCGAGATCTTAATTACAAGGGAACGGTCCAATAAGACATGTCGAAACTTACCCTGAAAAATTTTATACAGGCAAAAGACAACGAAAGAAATGCACTGTCAAATTTTTAGCTTCTAAGAGGCACTGTAAATATTTTTTTTTTTTTAAATAGCTGAAAATTGCCAAGTTCGTAGCGCGCCCAGTGGCAGTAGAAATGTACACCCGTACTGGCACTATAGCAACAGCGCATGCGCAATTAGGCGCGCGCGCGCGCACACACACACACACACAAACACACAGTTGGATTTTGCAGTATTGGTAATTATTGACAATAAAGATAAAACTGAATAATATTTATTGTGCTTTCGTCGGGCATGCCTGCTTATAGTATCTTTTTTTCTTCTTCCAGTATCACACTAATGTGGAATCCAATTAACGTTCTCAATTTAGCAAAGATGAAATACGACGAATGTGGTTTCTAGCAGAAATGACCTACTGCTCCTGGGGACATACATATGTGTCGTTTGTTGATTGATGTCTTTGACTTTCATTTGAATGATATCGACATTTCGTTTGAACCACGTACTACACAGCTTTCAGAGACAAAGAAATATTGGTTAAACGAAGGAGGGAAAAAACGCTTGAAGTTAAGCAGTGTGCAAAGGCGCTTTTGTTACGTAAAATCTGAGCGTGAACTTTATAAATGGAAGACAGAATTACAAGTAAGAAATATGCGGCAAACAGAAACTCGAAAACATCTGAAAGAAAAACAGTTCGAAAGATTTAGAACTGCTCCTGAGAGGCAATGCACCGATAACGATGGAGATCTACGAGACTGGGCCCTCCGAATTGCATTTGACACCACAATTGCTAATTTCCAGGCTTCGTCAACCTGGCTACAAATATTCAAGAAATTGAACAGAACAGGAAGTCACAAAATTACCAAGTTTACGTCACGTACACGTGTAGAGCAGCTACCAGTGATAGACAATGCCATAGAGAAGTTCATAAGTTACATAAAGACGAAACATGCTGTTATCCCTGCAACAGCTGTTTATAACGCTGATCAGTCAGGTTTCGTGGAAGAACCTGCGAGCACAACCCACTTTATCATTTCGGGGTGAAAAAAAAGACGAAGTCGATTGCCCAATCAATGAATACAATGACACATTCATATACAATAATTCTAGTGATAAGTATTAGTGGTTAATGTTTCCGCAGCTGTATGTCTTCAAGAACCTCAAGGAAAATAAGGACCATAAATAAAAAATGGACTTTAATTCCAAACGTCTTGTAATCGACGTATGAAAATCTGGATAAAATGGAAAAGAATAATTTTCAACACTTCGTTAGAAACGTATTCCTCCCAGTTGCAGAAACTAATTCATTACTTTTCTTGGATTAATGGTCTGGACATAATGATGCCTCTGTTTTGTGGAGGACGGCGAAAAATCTGTGGATGTAATGTGGATTCCGCCTGTAACTACTAGTGCGATTCAACCTCTCGATAAAGAATTTTTTCTACAGTGGAAAGCATTTTTTAGGAAATTATCAGACAACATAATTTCCGACACCTCTCTCTCTCTTTTCAGGTTTACCAGCGGAACAGTATTCTTAAGCTCCAGTCATTTTTGCATTACCAGTTTTCTTCACCACGCTTTACGAATTTGATCAAGTATGCCTGGTATGCAGCACAATATGCAAAACAACGGCCGGGACTATTTCTGACTCCGCCCCAGTTCTGTCTACATGAAACTAGTGGTTACTGCGAAGTACCTGAATGCATCAATTTTTCCTTTGTCCGGTGTGCCTGGTGCAAGAAAAATATTTACTTTGGCATTCAATAGACACTTCGCATTTTTGTGACGACTATATGGAATAAACAAGGAACTATTTCACTGATAGTTCATTGTACAATATTCAAAAATTGTTTTAAGGAATGGCCGACTGGAACTGTTATTGTGGTGTCGCACAAGTACAAAGTGCGCGCCACCTACTTTCGCCGCGCGCCGCCATGCATGCACGGCGCGGCGTTCTTCCGACGACAGCCACGAGCGCCCTCTGGTACAACGCCGCTCGTGGCCACCACTGAAGGACATCGGCCACTTCGCACTTCGCACTTCGGACTGAGATAGCAACGAGTTAGGACCTTCGTAATCCGATAGGCACGAGTGAAGACTTTGCTACTGTACAGGCACTAGGCAGGCCTCTAACAACTATGTATCAACATTCTGCAGTACTATGTAAAAGTTAAGTATTGTTACATTCTGTGCAATATATCTCTTTCTAATTTACTCGAGTGTTTATAGTTTCTGGCTGCTCCCCTCCGTACCTGCATCAGCGTGTCGGTCTCATTCCACTCGGCCACCGACACCTACGACGAGGCTGGGACGCAAAAGCGGCGACGAAGTCGGGACACAAAAGTGGCGACGAGGAGTGATAGAAACTTGGACCAGCCCGCTTACAGCAGTCAGAAAACAGCAGTCGGAGCACGCAAAAATTGCTCCCGCCCACCCACCCTTATTATAACAATTTTGGGGAAAGATATTTTGTTACGTGTTTTGTGGACTTTTTTTGTTGCAGAGCGTCCTCATTTATCTTGCATTTGTGTTTTGTTATAATTTACTTGTATGCGCGGCGCCTAATCGGTCAGCATGGCCACTACCCCGAACCCAAACTTAATGGAAATTATTCAGTTACAGACGGCGCAAATCAATCAACTCCTGCAGGCCGTGTCGCAGTTAACTTCACAGGCTGCTCACCAACAACAACAGCCGTCACCTCAGCAGCCCACACCTGCCGCTGCACCGCTTCCTGCATTTCGCCAGTACAACGAACGTGAGGAAGAATGGAGCGACTACTTCGCACAGTTTCAAGAACTCGTCGCGGCTCATCAAATTACAGGTCAGAAAGTGAAGCATCTGCTATTATCTGTGGTGGGCACCAACACCTTCGTGTTATTGAAAAAACTTTTCCCTGACGTATCTCCTCGTGATGTAGACTTTGAACAAATAGTAGAGGCACTGAATGCTTATTACGAGAGAAAAGTTCTCGTAGCCGCTGCACGGTACCGATTTTTCAGACTTAAAAAATTACCGCAGCAGTCACACCAAGAGTGGATTACGGAATTGAAGGGCTTAACCCGCCAATGTAAATTTACTTGCTCTTGTGGACTTTCGTATAGTGACGTGATGTTGAGGGATGCGATTACGCAGAATATTCAGGACCCCAGAATTAGAGCAGCAATTCTGAAACAGTCTGACCCCTCCTTAGACAGTGTACTGCAGCTTATAGAAGCGCATGATACTTTTGACTTAGCTGATGTAGAAATGCAAAGCCATAGTGTAAATTCAGTGCGCCGCAACGGACGCTTTCCTAGCCGTAGTTCTCAGTATAGCACTAGTGATTCTTATTTTTCTACCGGCCGTGCTGAACAGACAGTGAACAGTAGCCAGTGTAAAAGTGCGACGCAAAGGTCGCCCCGTCGTGTTAGAAACAGTAATTTGAATAACGGGCGCCAACGCTCATTTCAGAAAAATGTACGTAAATCTTGCCCCCAGTGTGTATCTCGCCACAAACGTGCACAGTGCCCAAGTCGCAACGCAACCTGTTATCAATGTGGCAAATCAGGACATGTACAGTCTGTGTGTATGCAAATTAAAAACTCAAAGAACAGTAACGTTAGAAACAGTGCTTCGCAGAGTGCGAGAACAGTTCATTCTGTAAATGTTATACGGGCTGTGGAATTGAACAGTGCTTTAGTTGGTTCTCAATTTCAAGAAAGTAGTTCTGCGCCTATGGCACAACTATATAGTGCACCACGTAGCAAGCGCCGACGAGCGCGTGAAACAGTGCAACGGAAAAGGGTTCGGGACAAGCAAAATGACTATGAACAGTGCATTCCTGTAGTGAAAATAGTGCCTTCTGCAACTACTAACTGTAATAGTGCCCAGTACTGTGTAGCTAGTGACAGTAGAATTGGTGTAGCTACTCAAAGTAATTTTAGTGCAGTAGCCTCGCATTGCGCGGACGCCGATCCGGCGGTAGTGTCATCTAGTGACAGTGTGGTTACTCCCCTGTGTGCCGAGTATGCGCCGCTTCCTACCGCACGCAACCCGCGCAAGCGCAGAAAACAATATGTATTAGACGTTGCCCACATTCGCGCACCGGTCGTGCGCCAGAAGCACAAGCTGTTTGTTACTCTCTCTATAGAAAATAAGACTGTGCAATTTCAGCTTGATACTGGTTCCGCTGTCACATTAATTAATAAAGATACTTATGAACTTCTGGGTTCGCCAAAATTGTCGCCGTCACAGCAAGTGTTAACAGCTTATACAGGTGAAAATATTCCCGTGCTAGGAACGTGTAGCCTGCCTGCCTCTTTTCAAGGTGTAACAAAAACAGTTGCTTTTGTAGTTCTTCAGGCCAAATCGACACAGAACATTTTTGGACTAGATGCTTTTGACTTGTTTGGTTTATCAATTCAAAGAGATGTGCTTCAAATTTCGTCAATAGTGCCTCAGGATAAAATCAATGCATTGTGTGACAAATATGGTGACCTGTTTTCGCCGGAACTAGGTTGTGCAAAAGACTTCGTGGCACATGTAACTTTAAAAGAATCTGCAGTTCCAAAATTTCGTAAAGCTAGACCAGTGCCTATCGCCTTGCGTGATACAGTTGCCGAAGAACTTAAACGTTGGCAAGATAGTGGGGTGATTTCTCCTGTTTCTGCGAGTCAGTGGGCCTCGCCTATAGTAATTATACCCAAGCCGACAGGAAAACTTCGTCTCTGTGCGGACTTCAAATCTACAGTGAACAGTCAAACAATTGTAGACACTTATCCCCTGCCCAGACCTGAGGAACTGATGGACAAATTAGGACAGTCTCGCTTCTTTTCCAAAATTGATTTAGCAGAGGCATACTTACAGATTCCACTAGATGACGAGTCAAAAAAGTTTTTCGTCATTAATACTCACATGGGCCTTTTTCAATTTCAACGCCTACCCTTTGGCAGTTCTTCCGCTCCCGCTATTTTTCAGCGTTTTTTGGAACAGCTGACAGTTTCTGTACCGTGTTGTTCGAACTATTTAGATGATATTGTGGTATCCGGACGTACAGTTGAAGAACATTTAGCAAACCTGGAGTGCCTTTTCAAAGTTTTGACTGCAGCAGGTCTACGTTGCAATAAAGCAAAGTGTTCGTTTTTTCAAACTGAAATAGAGTACCTAGGCCATGTGATTAATGCCCAAGGAATCCATCCCTTACAGTCACATCATAGAGCAATCAAAGACTTGCCTCCTCCTAAGAATGTGCATGAATTGCAAGCAGTAATGGGAAAGCTTAACTATTATTTCAGGTTTATTCCCAATGCCTCTCAGATTGCAGCTCCACTGCATCACTTACGTAAGAAGAATGTTCCTTTTGTTTGGTCCAAAGATTGCCAGGTTGCCTTTGACAACTTAAAGTCTGCACTTCTCAGTGATGCATGTTTGATTCCCTTTGACCCCCAGAAGCCTGTAGTGTTAGCAGTTGACGCCTCATCGTACGGCCTGGGCGCTGTAATCTCACATCGCATTGGATCTCACGATCGTCCTATTGCCTTTGCATCCAAGCTACTGACGCCACCGCGGACACACTTTCCCGACTTCCGGTTGGCCAGGATGTGTCGTTCGATTCTTCAGAAATGGCATGTTGTCAGATAGATTCCAGAGATGCTTCCGCTGTCGCAGATTTCCCTTTGAACTCTCGTCGGGTTGCACAGGAAACAGCTGCGGATGCAGACCTAAGTGTGGTAGCACGTTTTGTTCGCTCAGGGTGGCCTGCCAGAGCCAAAGACATTGACCGGCCTCTGGTTCGACGTTATTTTGCACAACGTCATGCATTATCTTTAAGTCAGGGTGTACTGTTGTTGCATACCGACAACGACCAAGCAAGAGTGATTGTTCCTCGTTCCCTGCAACGAGAAGTGTTACGCCTCCTGCATCAAGGACATTGGGGCATTGTTAGGACAAAGCAATTGGCCAGACGTCATTGTACCTGGGTTGGTATGGACGCTCAGATAGAGAGCATGACATCACAGTGTACAGTTTGTGCGGAGCATCAGGCGGCTCCTCCACAGCGTTTCTCAGACTGGCCACGCCCCAAGGGACCATGGCAACGTTTACATATTGACTTTGCCGGACCTTTCTGGAATACGCGATGGTTAATTGTTGTAGACGCTTTCAGCAAGTTTCCTTTTGTGATTGCCATGAACTCAACGACGGCGTCTAGTACAATCAGTGCCTTAACATCAGTGTTTTGCATCGAAGGCTTGCCTGAAACTATCGTCAGTGACAATGGACCTCAGTTTGTTAGTGCGGAATTTCAACAGTTTTGTCGTGTGAATGGCATTCAGCATATAACCACCGCACCTTTTCACCCTCAGTCCAATGGTGAAGCAGAACGTTTCGTTCGAACATTCAAGTCTCACATGGAGAAGATGAAAGGTCAGCACTCCAGGCAGCAAGCTCTTCAAATTTTCCTGTCTACGTATCGGTGCATGCCACGTGACGGCCCGTCTCCTGCCGAGCTGCTACACGGCCGCCGTCACCGCACTCTCCTTCACCTGCTGCAGCCTCCCACGCACCGAGTCGGTTCGTATGGCGCTACGCGTTTTCAGGTTTCCACGCCGGTGCTGTACAGGGTGTTTGCTGGAAACAAGAAGACATGGTTGCCGGGCACCATTCAGCGCGTGCTTGGTCGCAATATGTTTATTGTACGTTCTTCCACAGGGTCGGAGCTGCGGCGCCACGCAAACCAATTGCGCCTGCACAGACCGCGCGATCCTGTCTCCGGTTTCTTGATTCCAGACCCAGTTCTGCGCCAGGGAGCACAACCACATCGTTCGTCCCCGGACTACGAGATTCCTATGGACGTCGACGTACATCCGACGCAGTCGTCGCCGCCGCTGTCGCCGCCGCAGATGACAGCGTCACCGAGAGGGACTCCGGGACCGTGCGGGCCCCCCCAGCTTGGGCCACGCACCTCAGAAGAAGATGACTTGCTCCCTCTGGGCGGGGGCGGGCGCCCTTCCCCAGGTTTCGGCGGGTTCCCTGGAGGATCGCAAGGCGGATGCCGGGGCGCGGACGGCGTCTCGATCCCGGCCTCAGCTACGACGCCCGTCCCACCAGTAACGCCCCCGCTCAGGCCCTCCTCCCAGTGCCGTCGCCGTGGCCCTCAGCCCTACGCCACGACGGCGCGGCGGTTTGGGGGGGAGGGGTGTGGTGTCGCACAAGTACAAAGTGCGCGCCACCTACTTTCGCCGCGCGCCGCCATGCATGCACGGCGCGGCGTTCTTCCGACGACAGCCACGAGCGCCCTCTGGTACAACGCCGCTCGTGGCCACCACTGAAGGACATCGGCCACTTCGCACTTCGCACTTCGGACTGAGATAGCAACGAGTTAGGACCTTCGTAATCCGATAGGCACGAGTGAAGACTTTGCTACTGTACAGGCACTAGGCAGGCCTCTAACAACTATGTATCAACATTCTGCAGTACTATGTAAAAGTTAAGTATTGTTACATTCTGTGCAATATATCTCTTTCTAATTTACTCGAGTGTTTATAGTTTCTGGCTGCTCCCCTCCGTACCTGCATCAGCGTGTCGGTCTCATTCCACTCGGCCACCGACACCTACGACGAGGCTGGGACGCAAAAGCGGCGACGAAGTCGGGACACAAAAGTTATAAAATGTGTTACTGCTAGACACATTTCATTTCAACAAAAAGACGTCTATGACACCAAACACTGTCATGAATTTATTTTCTCTTTTATCAGAAATTCATGTGCAAGAGTTGAACTGTCAGTGTCAAGTTGGTCAAAAAATGTTTGAATCGTTACAGCCAGGTGTTCACCAGAGCAAACAAATTAACAAGGATGAGCAAAAGAAAATTCTGTCTTGTGTACCCGTTAGGCCTCTTGCACGTCTTTCAACCGGACGCCACTGCCGCTGCTTAGGTGTCCCTAAGCTTTCCCAGTTACCTGATCAGAAAATAGATACCCGCAATTTAACGTGTAATCCGAACTACATTTCTTTTGTAGCTACTCCACCATCTTGAGCAGTGCATGCTCGGTTCAAAATTGTAGTGAAAAAATTTGTGGTCAGAACGAGATTTGATACCGCGCTTTCTGGTTCACGAAGCGCCCACTTTGCCACTAGACCAGCAGACCTAATACGCGTAGTGTAAGCGCCAGGCGCGTAACCTCATTAAATGATGCTCGACGTCGGTAATTAGTATTCTCTTTATAAAATTCTCCTCAATGCTAATGAGAAGCCAGAGAAAAATTGCAGCCGACATACAAGGAAAATTTTGGACCAGTGCTAAGGGGAGATGGAGATGAATTCCGTGTAAAGTGCACGATCTCAATGCGTGTCTCGCTTCCATACAAATTGAGACACATAAATTCTTCCTTCCCTTCTCCATTTTGCATACTCCGTCAAAAATGGTGCGCTCGCTATGCACAATAATCCTCACTGAATAGCAAAGTTTCATTCTGTGGCTCTAACAGGGTTTAGTTGTATGCTGTATGCCGAATGTAGCCTCCAAAAACTAAAACCAATTACACACCGTTCGCAGGCAATGTTTGCTACGTCGTGTTCTCTTCCCTCTAGTATAAACGATTCAACCCGTATACATACAAGCGAATGGTAGTGAATTTTCTGCAAAAGCTCATTCGTTCGTGTTTGCTTCTATTCACTACATTGTAAACCAGACTTTAGGTGCTTAATATTGGTGAGAGTGAACTCTGCATAATTCCGCTACGTGGCGCTGCGTGAGTGATTCGCCGAGTTGCGCGCTAAGCGAGCAGGGCTGTACAAACCGCTGTTATAAGCTTGTCTTCGCGCGGCAAAAATGCGTAACTTGAATTTCTTTTAATACTTGCAGTGCCTCTTAGCAGCTAAAATTTTGGGAGTGCATTTATCTCGTTGTCTTCCTTCTGTGCAAAAAATTTCGGGGTACGCTTCGACATATCTTATTGGACCGTTCCCTTGTTAGAAAACTTAACAAACTACTTTCGATATCTCGATTTTTTGTTTCATTGTGTAAAGTAATAGTTGGTTTATTTGACAAACAAAAGAAAAAGACTGATTTAAGATGAAGGGAAAAAATTATAAGAAAATGTTGTGACACATTCTTAAAGACAACATTAAAACAAATTCACCATTGGAATTATTTTATCTTCTACATTGTTATGAGGAAAATACGAATTCAGTTATTCTAAAACCAATAGTTAAAACTATGTCGCGTCGATCATTCAATCTTAATTTTATTCTTAAAAGAATAAAAGTAAAAAAAAAAAAAAAATAAGAAAATCAAGAAAGAGAGAGAGAGAGAGAGAGAAATTTCGTATTTGCGTAGTTAGGGTATTGGCATAACACAACGGCGATTACTGTAGTTAGATTTTTGAAGCATTGGCAAATTTTGTAGTAATTCTGGGAGCAGTGTTCCATATGTAGTTTTCTTGTGCACTGTTATGTTTTCATAGCACAGGATACATCATCCATGATAAGAAGCCTGCGTTCAACACCAAGATAAAGATATTAGCTCGGGCACACATCTGGGCATTGTGGTAGCCTCGCCAGTGGAGCGTACAAGAGCATTGAGGCACGAGGCCGTTCCCCGTCGGGTGTTCGAATCCCTTCTCGGACATGGATGTTTGTGCCGTCTTTAGTATAAGCTAGTTCATAAGTAGTTTGTAGGTTTAGGGATTGATGACCCCACAGTTAAGTCCTTAAGCTTTACGAACAATTGAACATTTTTGAAAAATCGTAGCAGTTGCTCCACGAGTAGTTCATCGTACTGTGGACCATTCAAAGACTCTTCTATAAGATGTCGGGGGTCCACTGAGTACCACGAAAACGTGCCGCTGACCATATCACAGAAATTGAAGTACATCACATTCGCAGGCGGGATCCATCGATTTACGTGGTATCGGACACACGCAATGCCTCCTCTTGGAGCAGTTCAATTCAAATCTTGATTCGTTGCAACATAGCTCGTTTCACTTTTGTTCCAGTGCAAATCCCTGGTGATTGGCGACAAATACAAACTAAACCGCTCGGTGACTCTCTGACAGTGGCGCCCATGTGTTGTGACGCCAGCTATACGCCATGGAGGCCATGTTCCTATAAATTATCCGTTGAGAGTGTGTCTATCACGTCTTGTGTTCAGTTGACCCCAGACTTCTGCCGCTCAGATGGCACTAGTCACGGACTTCCAGGCTGGCTCGACGGTCGGTATCTTGTCTGTACACCCTCATTTCACCATTCACGATAGAAGCTGGACACTTTTGAATAATTGAAGACGATTTCCAGCAATGTTCCCAAGTAGAAATTCGCGTAAGTTGCGCAGCTATCACCAAACATGGTTTGAACAAGGTTGCATCCGGCATAGATGGATTGTGACGCTCAGATACCAATCCTGTGCCATACGTCCTTTATTATGATATGATACTTGTTAAGGTAGTATATAAACTACGGTTTTGAAAATCATTCTAAGCCATCACGAGTGGAGGGTGAACCTTTTAAAATATCAGTAACTCGTACTGGTGCAATGTCGGACAAGTCGTTAAAGAAGGGCAGCCAAACATTTGAGGGTTTCGACGGATTATGTAAGCAAGTATGAATAATGCATTACCGGGCAAAGTGAGTTGAAGATCATACCTTACTGAGACACAGTGATGTTTCAATGGTGTAACATTTATGTCTTACAAGGTAACATCTTCAACTCGACCTCATATTTTCTTGAGAAAAAATGCATGAGCCAGATATCAACCCCAGAAGCCGATAACTCGTGAAAATTTGGGCCGTTATTCAGATACTACGCAGTACAGCTTTTAAACATTCACACGCTCGGGTTGTTCCTCACTCGGTCCGCTTCACTGCGGCCGCTTAATGCCCGAACGTCTAGTACTGTGAAAAGAGTCTAGTAAGAGGTTTGTTTTCGCGATGTCAAATAACACACTGTTGTGCAACACCTCCAGCATCGTTATTGAATGATGAATAATCTGCAACAATTAAATGTCAAATAATTAGAGCTCTTTAAAGGGGTAACGGTAAGCATAATCATTTGCAATTATTAGACGTACTATACACGGTAAAGGAAAATACATGACACTTCCTTTATCCTTTTCCTTATATCTTTCAACTGCGTTGCCGGTATCATAGATAAAATCAAATGTTCAAATGTTTGTAAATCTATCGGACCAAACTGCGTGGTCATCAGTCCGTAGCTTACAAACTACATAAACCTAGGTAAACTAGCCTAAGGACAACACACACACACCCATGCCCCAGGGAGGACTCGAACCTCCACGGCGAGCAACCGCGCGCTCCGCAGCGAGACGCTTTAGACCGCTCGGCTACTCCACTGCGGCATCATAGATAAGTTTACTGAATAAGACGTGCTGGATATATTGGAAAATAGCGGATTGACGTTCGGTGCAGATTTACAAGAGGATGACGTCGACGATAACGAAGCTGCCATTTCACCACTTTCATTGCATCAACGGAGCTTGGGCGTAGAATTAAGGTCGTGTCGCGCGGGAGTACCCGAGCGGTCTGGAGCGCCACGTTGTGGATCGCCCGGCCTCCTGAGTCGGAGGTTCGAATCCTCCTTCGAGCATGAATGTTTTTGCTATCTTTAGTATAAGTTAGTTGATAAGTAGTTTGTAAGTTTAGGGACTGATGACCCGTCAATTAAGGTATTTAAGCTTGACAGTTGAACAGTTGAATTCAGGTCGTCAGTGATTGTGAAAGCTCGTTTGATGATTTTAAATTGCCGAATACCACCTTGCCCGTCTCCGTAACAGAAGAATATATGCAACGAGCCGTTTGCGTTTCATACAGCGCGTCACAACTGCAGTGGAAACGAATGAGACGGTTTTTCAACGAGCACTGTAACGTAAATTAATTTGCTATACGTTTTATGCATATCATTTTGTTATATGTAATGCTAACACTGTTGAAGTGGAGTAAACACATGTTTCATTTTGTAATATTATTTGCTCCCCCATTTCCCTAGTCGCTTTCGGGCATTAATCGGCCGCAGTAAAGCGGGACGAGTGTGGAGCAATCGGAGTGCGCTCAAGTTTAAAAGCTATACTTTGAGGAGGCCGTAACTGCGTAGTATGTCAATAACGGCCCAAATTTTCACGTGATGTCGATTTCTGGATTTGATATCTAACTCATGTACTTTTTTCTCAAGAAAATATTAGGTCGAGTTCAGGCTGTTCCCTTGTTAGACCATACTTTTAATATACAGAATCATTCCTTACAACTAACTATTTTACTTCCATTTGTGATATATTATCCAAAATTTAATGAGCTGTTTACTCTCTTGTTCCATCAATCCACGATACATCTATAAAATATCATGGTATTTAAGTACTCTATTACCAGGTAAAACTCTTCGTCAAAAAAAAAATAAATAAATAAATAAAAAAATAAAAAAAAATAATAATAATAAAATAAATAAATAAATAAATAAATAAATAAATAATATATTTTACGGCCATTATGGTTTATTTTCCTCTTTGGGATTAACAGCTTCTTCTACAGCTACATAAATACGCTGCAACTCACAATGCAGTGCATGGCAGAAGTTCGTCATACCAGCACTTAATCAGGAAGGAAGCTCAACAGGTCTTGGATGTCCTTCAAATTTGTTGCTGCTAATGTTGGTTTCTGTGTTAATGGCAGAAATGAAATAACTTCAAAGAGCTTTATTGCTTTCTCAATGAACTTAAAATAGGCTATAATGCATATAAAATATTATTCTGAAACACCGATTCTGCCGTCACTGCCAAAGTGAATCCTCTCAAAAGATTGCCAGTGAAAATGAAATTTCCACTGTAGCTTTGATAAGTCCATTAAACTTTTCTTTCAATCTTTAATAATTTCACCTCCGTCAATGCTTTGAGATTGCTCGGGTTCGCCTCGGTAGTGTGGTCGAGCGAGGCCTTGCTGCGGAGCGCGCGGTATCTCGATATCGGATATTCGAGTCCTCCATCGAGTATGGGTGTTTGTGTTATCCTTAGGTTAGTTCAATTTAGTTTAAGTAGTTTGCTCAGTAACAATTCTTTGACCTTGAGTTATAAAATGGTTGATGTGTGTTTCAAGTCCATGATAGGACTTTTAAGTAGCTATTCACTGTAATTGGACGTTTCCTGGATCTATGGTTTTTCACCTTCACAAAGGAAAATATAAATCAATGTATAAAATGTTAAACAAGTCATGAACCGTACATTTCTGTACCAGTCAAGAAAAACTAATTCTATAATTGTAAAAAAGCCTGAGGTATAATCCTTTTTTGTGTACACTAATGACCTTTCATCAGTTACACTACCAGAAGCAGAGTTCGTTTTGTTTGTAGATGATGCAAGTATTGCAATGAAAAGTACGTCAAGCATAGTTATAGAAAGGTCTGATAAAGATATTTTCATGAACATTAATAAATGGTTTAAACCCAAATCATTGTCATTAAACTTTGAAAAGACTCACTACATGCATTTCAGAACATGTAAGAGATTTCTCACCAGAATATGCATTAAGTATGAAGAAGAGCAGATAGAAGAGGTTGACAGTACTAAATTCCCGGGATTACAGCTTGATAATAACCACAGAACTGCAGAAAGGACTCAACAAATCTGTATTTTCACTACGAGTGTTATCAGGCATAGGAGACATAAAAATAACAAAGCTTGCATACTTTGCTTACTTTCATTCCCTAATGTCATACGGTATAATATTTTGGGGTATCTCTTCAAGTCAGTCAAAAGTCTTCAGAGTCCAAAAACGTGTAATACGTATTATTTGTGGAGTAAATTCACAGACGTCCTGTAGAAGCCTCTTCAAAGAACTGGGTATATTATTTATTCCTTAAGGAAATTTGCCATAAATAATACATCCATCTTTCCAACAAACAGCTCAGTTCATACATACAATACTAGGAATAATTCAATAATTTACCATCAAGTATAAAAAATTTAGCTACAAATAAAGATCAGTTTAAAAGGAACCTAAAAGACTTTCTTTCTAGTGGCCATCTCCTTCTACTCCATCAGTGTATTTCTAAATTGTACCAAATGATGCATGTACTCATACTATATTAGCTATATATAAACCTTAAAATGTATGTATCTGTATTTATATTATTAGTATTATCTATTATTCAACTTGTAAATTTTGTTTCTTGACATGTTCCACATCCACGAGGATCTCCTCAACATGGATCTACGGAACGAAAAACTAATCTAATCTAATCAACGAAAAGGGCCGTAAATTATTACGGAGTGACAGATGTCATAATTTTTTTAATGCATCCTACCGTCTTAACGCAGTTGTTGTACTGTGGTGCTTTCGGAAGCTTGATTAATAATCATGGTCACTATAAGTATTCAGGTACTCCGTCAGCTGTTGAGGAACAAAATTTTCTATTGCTTTAGACACACCAGGTAATATGCCCAATTAGTCTCTGCAATCTCTTAATGACAGTCTTTATTGTACAGTGCTCGCGCCCCCAGGTTGCACAGCGCGCAGCTATCGACAGCGGCGCCACGCGCCTTATTTCACGGGGGTTGCATCGTTAGGAGCTTCAGCCCGGGCGGTGGCGTGATCTGGGATGCGTTAAGCGGCCGGAGGTTGCCCCTGCGGGCTCCACGGAGGGAATTTAGCTGGGCGCCGAGTTACTGCCTGGCAGGAAGGAAGGGGGTGGGTCGGGTGGGGTCCCGATTAACGAGATACCATTCACAGGTTTCCGCCGCGGCAAGGTGCGCTGCGGCGGGATCTGCGCGCGATAGCAGACAGGGGTATCACGCCACGCCATCCAATTTGTGGCCAATCACCCGGCGTCCCAGAGGAGGCCGCAACGGCCGACAATGCGCAAATTGAAATTGATTTGATTACAAACTTTGAGTAAATGTTGAGGAGCTTTATTATTTCACACAGAGGGGTGATAAATAAATTAGGGCCTAGTTAGTAACGCCGCGCGGCATTCTAGCATTGCAGGAAATGCTACTTCCTAACAGGTAACACCTGATAAAATCTTAGTGAATGTGAAGGCTTTGTCTTACACTTTATGATGTTCTGGAAACCTTGTTACGGAAACTTTTATTATATGTTTTTGGAAACATTTTTGTTCCACTTATGGGAAACAGCACTCTTATTTAAATGTATATATGAAGAACAGTCTAGAGTGCAATTTTTTCCAACTAGTTTCGGTCTTATTTAAACCATCTTCAGGAAATCAAGCTCCAATGATGTTGTGGAGCTGGCAGGAGACTTGGAGCCTTCTAGTGACGCACTAGAAGGCTCCAAGTCTCATGCCAGCTCCACAACATCTATTGTGCTTAATTTCCCTAAGATGGTTTAAATAAGACCGAAACTAGTAAAAAAAATTGCACTCTAGACTGTTCTTTATATATAAATTTTATTATGTGACATACGACGTAAAATTAATTAATATATACTCGCTGAATTTTGTCTAAACGAAGTACGACTCCAAAGGCTTTCAACATTAAGGGGGGACGTACACGAAATACAGGTACAAATACAGCCTGCCACAAAATCCGCAATTTTTGAGTTACATAAATGAAATTAAGTACAATGGTCGATAATAGTATATAGCATCTACTGAAATATATTTGTAATTTATATTGACATTTTGAAATTTTTTTGGAAGTTTTTAAGATTTTGAACTCATGATTCACAAAGGTACCATTTACTAAGGCAGTTTCTAGGAAATTGTCATGTATACATTTTACAGTATAATGTCAATATGCAAATAAAGAAACACACAGAATAATTTCCATTTACTGACATTTAACGAAGTTATAGGTGTAGTTTCATTTTAATTGAAAAGCTGCATATGCCTATACACATTCTACTGACTTTACTCTATATCTTCGCATACATGAATGATATTAAATACTCTCTATACATGGTTTTGATATATAACGCTACAGACATGTCAAAAATCAAAGTTGGATCTTTTCTTATTTTGGAGAAATATTTACCTGAATACTGAAATCGGTAGTCCTGAGATAATGCACTTTAAAGTTAAACATGCTACTTGGACGTCATTCCCTCCTTGAAAAGCCTCCAGATCTCTAATTAATATCATTTCCTTCGAGATTCTCTTCTGTTTGCTTTGGAAGATCTTTAATAGAGGTATCGGCTGCAAGTATACATTGTCATCCCCATCAAGATGTCCCGAGTTAAAACTTAATGCTTCAAGGCCATTCTCTGCAAACTTTCATTCTCTGAGTTGCCACCATTAAAAACATAAACTACAATTTTAACTACTTTCTATATGAGCAAAATGTAGTTTTGTGCCAATGTCTCCAGATGATGGCATTCAGAGACCGTTTGGGATTTGTGTTTCGCCATGATGTTATTCCACAGCCTTCTTGATGTAGTATGCAAAAATTTCCTGCATTCTGACTGCATAAAATTGAAAAAAAGAAAGAAAGAAAGAAAGAAAGAAAAACAAAAACGCATAAACAAATAACACGAGAGAATGAAAACTAGAAGAGGGGGTGGCCATGTGCAGGCTATTGCAAATTATTATTTTCCCCCCCTTAAGAAGCGAAATTGGAACGTAACATTTGGTAACTGAAATTTCAATACCATGTAGTAAATGAAGAGCCAATAAAGAAATTCGCACAATTTTGTTCATTTTCATGTACGTCCCCCCTTAACAACGAGTTCAATAATGAAGCATCATTTCTCTTGGATTGTATGTACATTGTCCTTTTCACAACGTACGAGTAATTGCTCATCCGTCTTCTTCCACGGGTGAGTTTCGCACGGTCAGGAGGTCGTACATCTGATCGTCGCTGAGATAAGTTCGACACTAATTGTTTTCTGTAATTCATACTATTTCATTGCAATAGGGAATTTTTGAGAAGTCCTACGTACTGAGTAATACAGACATAAACTGTTTTTCGTGTTTATAATTAGTAGCTAGTCTTCTCCTGAGAATTTGCGACATTTCCAGTGTAACAGTCATCGACGCTGAGAGAAGCCTTCATCTGCTTCAGCAAAGCTACCGCCGCCGTGACGTGGTAACTTTCAATTCAATAATAACTTTTGTTAAGGCAGAGCTGGTGCAAATTAGACATATCTGTAATAACATTATATTTCGGCATTCAAATTCGCCGTTGCAGAGCAATTTACTTTATTAGCGGAAACAGTGAGGAATAATTCCACGTAAGTAAATGCTGTCAGAGGACGGAATACTAAATGCAGCTAAGTGATTTACAAGCCCAGAAATAATATTCAGAGAATGACTTTGCTAAAATTTATGTGAATATTTCGCACTGCATTTTCATACAGAATTGTCATACCACTCAGATTAGTGTAAAAGTGCTATGAGTTATAAAGCCCGTAACAAATTGTTCTCAAATGTTTAACATGTGAGGGAAAACTTTTAATAGATGTTTTGATTCACTTATAGAGACAGTGGTTATTAAACGCACTTATTTTCTTTCTCATTTGCTAGAACTTAAATTTGATGGCACTGTGAGAGTTGTCTATCATTTCTTAGTACCACAAACAAACGAAGATACTTCGGTAAAATTGCTCTCAGAATACTGGTGTGTTTTTTCACAAATGAATCATTTCACTACGTTAACGTAAAAATTGGGTTTTTACCTCCACATTAGTTAACTTCACGTACACTTTCAGTAAAGGTGCCGCCAAGATAAAATCTTTCATTAGCATGCGAAAAAGACTTTAAGCAAATTTATTACTTCTCTTTGTTACTTACAGTGTAATGACATTTATCTTTGGCTACTGCAGCCATTAATGTCACTATCATACCAGTTAACTTTAGCGTAAAGTAATTTGATGATGAGTTTCATGATTATTAAGTTACAATATTTTCCCCAAAACGTGTTTTTGAGCACTTCATAACCAATCCAACGCAGACAACTACTTCAATCCCTTGCAAACACAAGTAGACTGTGTGATATTTAATAACATCTGTATCTGCTCTCCCAATACTAAACGCAAACCTCAGCTACCCAGACAACAGCCAAATAATCACAACGTCTCATCATCTATACAAGCCAGATTACAAATCAAATTAGACCAGATCAGATTACATTATATGCTAAAACGCTTTCTCTTTTATTGTTCAGATATCACAGCTGGAATAGTAACTATATTATCTCAGTAACAGCAATAATTTGTAAAGATACACCTGCTACAATAAAAAAAATTGTAATACGCCGAACTTCATGATACTTGATGCTTACGCGATGGGTAAATCAGTCTGAAAACAACCTGTAACCTCATGGCCTTAGGCACTGTTTATTTATTTTTATTTATTAATTTTTTTAAAGTATCATTTTCATTAAGAAAGAATAACTGATGCAATTTGATTCTTGCACTTTAATAACGATGTTTATTTAAAAATAGTGGTGTTACTAGTTTCCATTTTAAAGGATCATCGTCATACTAATTTTCACGACCAAATACATTTTTCTTGATTATTTTCTTCTGCATTATAGCCCCTTGTAGCGAAATAACACTGGGATGGTATACAAAAGCTATTTTATATGACCAATTTGAACAGAACTGGCACTAATAACAATATAACACACTGTAAGCAGATGAACACATTCGAGATGTTGTTTGAGTTACATTTTCTAATGTCCAAAATCCTGTGCCATTTTCTTTTCGATGTAAGTAAAGAACAGCAACGATAATCAGTCATTAATATACGTAATTTTAGGGCGTAACAATAGATATTTATCTGAAATACAACACTGCCAAAGATAAGAATGGCTTGTCGACCGCTGCAACATAAGTGCTAAAAATTCATCAGTATATCTAAGAGTATATTTTTCATTGCGTTAACATTATATTTCGGCAATCAAATTCGCCGTTGCAGAGCCATTTACTTTATTAGCGGAAACAGTGACGAACAATTCCACGTAAGTAAATGCTGTCAGAGGACGGAATACTAAATGCAGCTAAGTGATCTGGAAGCCCAGAAATAATATTCAGAGAATGACTTTGCTAGAATTTATGTGAATATTTCGTACTGAAATTTCACACAGAATTGTACTACCTCTCAGGTTAGTGTAAAAGTGCTGTGAGTGTTAAAGCCCATAACAAAATGTTCACAAATGTTTAAATTGTTAGGGAAAACTTTTAATTCATGCGGTCTTTTAGCAGGTGGTCTGCGAATGTTGAATTTCCTTTTCTAACATTTCCAGACCAACTGCCAAAAGAAGGCCACAGCTACAACATAACACGTGAAGTCCTGCACCATATGTAGAATGGGAGGAAATTAATGAACAAATATCCACTTCAGCAAACGAGGCACAGTTTCCGTTTTCACCCCTTCTGCGTGCAGAAAGCAGTTGGAGCCAGTGTACTACCCACTCCCACTCACTTCCCTCATGCCCCTATAATAGTTCCATGGGCTAGTTACTTTTAGTCATCACAGTTGTTGGGGTAGTATCCTCATATCAACTGTAATTAATTATTTTGTTAGTAATATTGCACATTTAAGCCTGTAATTATAGTTTCATTTAACCACTCAAAATTTTAACCTATATATTCAGGGATGTTCGTTCTGTTTACTATCACCCATTTAACTTCCCAATATAGGACCAGTTATAGGTAAGATAATTTGATTAATCAATTTCAATCGTTTCAGTTTGTTTCGTAGGACAAATGTTGCAATTTATTTATAATGTCACATATTTCATCAGCGTTCAAAAACTGTTAACCAAAAGTTTCAGCGAGGTAATTTCCCGCAGTCTTCTTTGAAAGTGATGTACATATATTATCTACACATACCTCTAACCAGCTACTTGACTATTAACAACGTTCTTTACGAATACCAATCGTGTTTCCGCAAATTTCGTAACACAGTATCTGTTTTGATAAAAGTAAAAGATGACATTAAGTTGACTATCGATAGACAAGGGGCGACTATCATGTGCTTCTTAGACTTTAGCGCAACCTTCGACATTGTGGACATTGATGTTACTTACCAAACCGAGCAGGTTAAATTTCTATAAGAGTGCGGTGCAATGGTTTCGCTCATACTTTACATCACGTCTTCAGTGTGTCATGTCCGGTACCGTACCAAAAATTCACAATGGAGAAATGTCAGGCGTACCCAAGAATTTGGTATGAGCTCCAGTAATCTTTACATTGTAGGTGACATCTGGTTTGTCCTTTTGTTAACACCATATGTACGCCGATGGCCTCCAGTTGTATCGAAATTCAAAACCAAGTAACCTGAAGACAACAATTCGGAATTTCAACACTGTCCTATGCGCACTATCAAAATGGGCACAGAATATACTATTAAAGATAAATCCTAATAAAGCATAAACGATTCTGATAAATTTTTCTAGACCAATTTGCCAGATATATCATGAAATATACCATCATTGACATTTCATTCTCCACTCATTCTTTTCATTTTCCACTCCGAGGAATGGAGCGGGCTGTTTGAGATCTGGCCCATAATTTTCATTCCCCACTTTGGGAGTAAGTGGAAAGGGCTTACCAGTTCCGGCATACGCCTTACAACCAAGGAAAACCTCCCAAAAACCTTGGTCGGAACTGGGGGATTAGGACCAATTTCACTTGTCTCTGGGACGTTGGATTATCGGAAAAGCACGAGTGCACTCACGGTAGTCAAGTATCGGACGCCCAAGTTACTCTCGTAAACTCGCGGAGATCAAATCAACAAAGGACAAGCATCCCCTTCAGGGTCCACACCTCTGAGCACGGTATGGCACATTTATTTATTGATCGCCCTCGAAAAAACGTCTGGGAGAGATATTAGAGATATATACATGTGGCGTCTGTTCCGAACGAAACAGACGTCACTTCTGATCCTGCAGTTGCTATTATTTAATATTCATAGAATATATGACATCAACTGCGATTGGGCAAAGCTGAAAATGTGTACCCAGCCGGGATTCGAACCCGGGTCTCCTGCTTTCTAGGCAGTTGCGCTGACCCCTACACCATTGGGGACACAGTGATCACCGCACCTGCAAGGACTACCTAGGCACGCCTCCCGCCAGATACTGTGGGCAGGGCGAAGCTGGGAATTTGTATCTGGCGGGAGGCGTGCCTAGGTAGTCCTTGCAGTGACGTCTGTTTCTTTCGAAACAGATGCCACATGTATATATACAATATGCCGGTGACGGGCAATGATCCTACCGTTAGTGGGGAGGGGTGGGCAAGTTTGAAGCCCTTACTCTTACGGGAATTAGTCATAACTACGAGTATGAGTACTGTGAGCAGGGCGAAGCTGGGAATTTGTATCTGGCGGGAGGCGTGCCTAGGTAGTCCTTGCTTTTGAGTCCCAGCCTCGTCGCCGCTTTTGTGTCTCGTATCCGTCGTAGGTGTCGGTGGCCGAGTGGAATGAGACTGACTCAGGAATAAAGATAGCACGCTGGTGCAGGTACGGAGGGGAGCAGCCAGAAACTAGAAACACTAGAGTAAATTAGAACGAGATATATATTGAACAGAATTTATACAATACTTAACTTTTACAGAGATCAGTACTGCAGAATGCTGATACATAGTTGTTAGAGGCCTGCCTAGTGCCTGTATGATAGCCAAGTCTTCACTGGTGCCTATCTGATTACGAAGGTCCTAACTGGTTGCTATCTCAGTCCCAAGTCAACGATGTCGTTCAGAGGTGGCCACGAGCGGAGTTGCAGCAGAGGGCGCTCGTGGCTGTCGTCGTAAGAACGCCGCGCCGTGCGTGCATGGCGGCGCGCGGCGAAAGTAGGTGGCGCGCACTTTGTACTTGTGCGACACCACACTTGCAGGTGCGGTGATCACTGTGTCCCCAGTGGTGTAGGAGTCAACGCAACTGCCTAGAAAGCAGGAGACCCAGGTTCGAATCCCGGCTGGGTACACATTTTCAGCTTTGCCCAATCGCAGTTGATGTCATATATTCTATGAATATGAGATATTAGAGGTCAAACTAAATGGGGTTGATCACACTGTCGCAGTGTGTAAGAAGGCATCAGCATCTTCATGCCATACAGAAATAAAAGTAGTTCTTTTCTCTCGGCCTTAAAAAGAAACTTCTACAAACATAATTCCAGCTTTAGATTACAGCGATGTTATCTCGCAAGGACTTTCTTGGAAGAGCTCACGACATTTGGAACTAGTCATGAAAGCCTGCGTTCAATATCCGTAAAATTCGTCTCTTTGACCATATTTTACCATCTTACACGAAGCTCGCCTGCCTCCGAGCTGACAAACGCATAGGTTTTCTGCTCTCGTATAAATGTACAATTTCCCTCTTGTCTTTAACCGTCCTTAACACTCTTGTCTGAACAACATAACAGAAATACAAGTTCCTAACAGAGCGAAACTCTTTGTCCCTCAGACGCATCATCAGATGCTTTCTCAAAGGCCTTTTCAGTAGCAGGAACTAGTCTCTGGAAAAATCTACCTCAATATAACAGAGAATTGTATAATACTGCTAGCTTCAAACGACAGTAAATGGAACACCTACTAAAACAACAATATCTCCATTCTCTGCTCCACTAAGCTCTTGTTACAAAGTCACATCTAAACCTCATCCCATCTGTCCTCAGACTGCCATTGTTCTCGGAAAGTACAATTTTTCTAATCTCATTCTATCAGAATTCAGCAAGTCATAATCAATTTCTGAAAATTTAAAAGTACACCCTATATCGGTCGATATGAAAGTTGTTATTACCACTATTACATCTGCAGGAGGAGAAACTGTCTCAACAGTACTGCTAGTGTTCATATTACTAGAATTTAGTCAGTACTGTTTATTACATCCTCTTCACATATATTCAATCCGTTTAGATTACATTATTAACCTTAGAATGCAGTTATCTATTAAATTCAGTGTAATATTACTCGTGCAAAAATTTGGTCCGATGTAATAATCTGATAAGGATGAATAAATAAATACTGCAACTTAAGATCTTTCAACGTTAGCAGACTTACTCAAAATCCGATGAAAATTCCATCTCATGATCCGTTCATTTTAGGCAGTCTACATAAGTAAGGACTTTTACTGCATTCTACGATTTTCTGTTTCTACTGTAGGATAGCCCATTAAATGTACTGTCAGTCATCTAAATATCAGCGCAGTTGCTGTCTCTCGCAATTCGATAATTTCGATTATACTAGGTTAGTTGGAGATTATGACACTAAATGTAGTCTGTATTCGGTATATAGCACTTCCCACAGTTGTACCATTCAATACGTCCTTTACAAAGTTAGATTACGTTTACCTCCTTTTTCTTTTACTGATAGTTACAAGATAAACTATATCCTGATCGCAAGTTCGTCTACATATATCATACTTGCGAAAACACCGCATGGAGCCCAAAGCCCTACTAAAGCTAAAAATAAAGTAACAAAATTTAACACACATACCAGTAAACCTGGGTGCCTATCTACCAAAGGCAGTACCATAGCGGCAAAGCAACGCTCCCCCCTCCCTCCCCGGTCATGAAAAATGTGTGTCAGGTATGCTAATGAATGTGTATATAAAAACCAGCATCGTACTTTTAGCAATATATTGCTATCTGGGATGCTACTTTAATTTTTCGTGAACATTTTTCTCAATTTTCTCTGCGACATTTAATGAACTGGTCCACTCTCCAATGTAGTTTACCAATATACATTTTCAATATCGGTCAGACAATGTTGATTCAATTGAACAAGCAAGTTATGGCTATCTCTACAAGGAATGAAACAATGCCGCCAGTTTAGTTGTTGTTGCTGCTGTTGCAGTGTTGGTCTAAGTCAGTGTTGTAGTGTTGGTGTAAGTCAGAAATCTCTTTATGTTTGACTATAATTAACCTCATGTAGGAAGGCGCTTCTGCGCACAGAGGCGGAGCGATACGGTAAGTGTGAAGGGGAGGAGCTACGGCCGAGCGCCAACAGCTAAACGTGTGGGAAAAGCATTGCGTAACTCGCGGCCAGTCACGCGCCTACAGAATGAATATTTTTGGCTGCTAGTGCGGTATGGAGGGGGATGCACACAACGGCTGAAAACCGGGCCTCCCTTCTACGTGATGCGACCTGTAAACCTGGTCGGAACTCGGATCTTTTTCAGTCTTCACTTTAACCCATCCTTCACTTCTCAACGATGTGAGGAGTCGCCAGAAACGACACGTGGTTCGGATTCTACGTTAAGCTGTAGGTCCCATTTCCTCGGCTGAATGACTGGGGTAGGCTAGGGACACAAGTTGCATCAGGCCAATGAGCCACACGAAATTATTATTATTATTATTATTATTATTATTATTATTATTATTAGCAGATTATTTTAATGCTCAAAAACTTGAAGGTGTAATTAGAAGCAAGAGTGCCGATTCGCTGATTTTAGAAGGAGCCGATCTAGAGATGTGGAGTATAATGTTTTGGAAGACGAACGGTGTGTAGTAAGTAGAAATATCAACCTGCCACCCCAACCTCCCCGTCCACCCTCACACACCAGTTTCTGTCGGCTATTGGCCTTTGGGTCAGAAAGTAGTTACTTCTGACAATTACATGGCTCGGCAACTTAATCCTTTGATGTAACAACAAAGAGAGCACATTCATGGACCAGGTGTTTGGGTACCATTAACCAAACCGTTCATTTCGGTAAAACTGCTGGGATATGGTTGTGAGCAAGCAGATCCAACGTTGGTGTGTATTTTGAGAGAGTTGAGGTTCTGTGAAGCTACCCAATCGGTTAGCCGCGTGTATTAAGGCATCTTTTATCGAGGAGGTAAGCTGGTCACATTTCTAATCCTCGCAACAGCTGCTGTGTCAGCCAGTCACGATGTTGTTTTTAGACGGTTTTCCACATTCCACTATGTCTAGAAGAATGTCGCTCAGATATCCGAGTTCCGCTACAGTTACACAACACGTAATATTTTATAGAGCTTTCGCACGCTTGACATGTATTACTCGAACATTACATACACACATTTCGAGTACAGATATTTCCTCCTGTGGAAAAATTGGGTAGGGATCAGAAGGGTATACGGCCAAACTTTAAAATTAATGTGGCAAATCCAACAATGCCGACCCTGAGTTAATACGGGACGAAGGTGAATGGAACCGAAGAACAGGAAAAGGTACTTTTCTAGTAGGGTATAGCAGGGTCTAAGAATAATAGCAACTTACATCAAATTTTCAAGGAAAATTATTAACACAATTTTTGTTCATTTACTGTAACTTCTATGGGTATATTTATGCTACTGATGAAAGGTGGTAGTATACGATTGTCAAACATGTATGTTATGCTGTTATTCGATTTAACCTCCTCATTGCACACAAGTGAATTTTAGCGGGGCTATTCGGATAGTGCGCGGGGCAATTTGAATAATGCAAATTGTGGGCAGGTGCACAACTAAATTACGTCGAAGGGTAGCTGAAAATACGCCTATTTCTATTTAATACTCTTAACCGCTAATTAAAATAATAATTGAAATAGTAATTTCACATTAATTTAATGTAGCCCTTATGAACTGTCTCTGTTCTCATAAATGGCCTTCAGCCTCCGCAGACAAATTGCTTACCTCTCGCACCGAAACAGTATTCATGATAGCATATGGTACATGTTTGTCATTGAATCCATTCACATTTAGTTTCATCTGCGAGATCATTTCCCCTCACAGAATCCTCATTTCAATTATATCGCCTCTTCTTAGAATTATTTAAAACCACAATATCGTCGACACTTTTTGGTAAAAGATTACTAGCATCATATTTTTCTTTTTGATAACATCGGTGCAAACTCGTATATGGCACTCCATAAGTTGCTTTGTCTTGTAACAGTGATATTCCTTTCATCGCTACTTCAACTACCTCCTTCAGCAACCCTCGTCCCATTTCATTCTGCCTCCTTTCCCTTTAATACGTCCTCACCATCTGAACAAAATGAAATAATAATTTATTACATTAGTATTATAAAACAGAAAATTTTTTATACACTCGCTTTGCCCCATATTCAGTCAGTTTCCAACACTATTCATAAACCCCCATTCTCATTCAAATAGCCCCAAAGTACACTTAAACGCTATTGCGAAGCAGTTCCCCAATGCACTGACACATGGCAGCACAAATCACCACTGTGGCGCAGGGAGCATCCAGGATCATGCCTCAAGTTATTTACAGTCTTTCATTTCTTACAAACTTCACGACATTCCTTGCGAATACCATGCCAATTTTGCAAGCCGTGCAATGACCAGCTGTGAGCCACCTACCTCATACTCTGTAAATAAATATTGAGTAAATTTCTGATATCAGAAAACAGGAAAATAGTCTTCACTGAATAGTCAATAAAAACCATTCACTTATTGGCGTCTCAAATTTTTTGTTGTTGTGGCGCACGCCCAAACGGTTACAATTATTCATATAGCCCCTCTTCTCAATTAGCACCGCTCTACCCTAGTCTTTGATTGGGCCAGTGACAAGGCAGAGAGGGAGCATGAGTCCTACAGACGGAAAAAAGGATTATATGCTGAGTATTTTCTAAATTTACATTCGGCCAGTTAAATAATATAATACAATTATTAACTACTTCGGAATCACTATCAAGCTACTAATAAAGACTGCGCTTATTATTCAAAAGATAAAGCATATTTCTGCATTAATGACTACGACACTACGTCGAAAATCTATTACTGGTAAAATAAAGAGAATCCAGTAACAGACATTGGGGCAAAATACACTGTAATGTTTTGGAGCAGTAGTAGGATTGCTCTTCGTATTTTCGTATGTCTAAAACACGAATACATACGAAGATGCACAGATATACTTCCAATTCCGGCAGTTGGTCACATATATTCTGATTTCGAATAAGTCATTCAATGTCCGAAATTATTGTATCACTTCTCTAGGAACTTGTTATCCGATAGGAACTATTTCTATAAATTTTCCTGAAAACTGTTTTCCCTGGAATGCGAAATGCTTCTTCTCGCTAATATAGGAGATTTTGCATGCAACATTAAGGCTGTTTAAAGAATGCCATAAACATCCTTTCTTTCCACCGTTCCACGTCCCTGAAACAGCCATTAATCTTTATTTACCTCATTAATGTCTTCCGAACAATTTATTTCCTAAATGAAGTTGTTAAACGAGTTGAAACCTGTTACATTCCGCACAAGGGGGGGGGGGGGGGGGGGGGAATTCTGCGCTCTTCGCTTCTCTCAAAGCATAACATTTTAAATACTATTTTCACAACACCGATTATTGTCTTTCAAACACGACAGAATTTGATCATCCAGTTAGTTCTCAAAGTACACTTTATTGAGAGAAGTTCATCCGCTGATTATTTTTTATTTTAAATATAGATTGAGAAACTCTGAGACGGTTTTTCGTCTCGAATATGTCCAAGACATAAAAGATAAACGTGAAGCAATGTTTTCTTTGGTTCTCTTGGGCCTGCAGCACTTTAAATGTCATTTAAAGGCATTATGCAATACATCCTAAATACTGCTTTAAATATAATTATTTTATTACACTATAGGCCTATTTCGGCTTTTAGCGCCATCGTCAGGCTATGTCTGTTGGTCCTGACATTCATATACATCGCTGATTTTATTGCTATCAGTCATTTATTTATTGCTTTGAATTTTAATTATTGCAATATTTCTGATGACTTATTTACGTTGTGATGCAACGTAAATAATAATTAATTGATTAATTAAAATTCAAATCAATAAATAAATGTCTGACTGTAATAAAACCATGGATGTCAGGACCAACATATATCACCTGACGATTGCGCTAAAAGCCGAAATAGGCCTATAGTGTAATAAGATAATTATATTTAAAGCAGCATTTAGGATTTATTCCATAATAATGTGAAGCAATGTATTAAAATTTGTGGTGCGGCCGTGAATCGAACCCGGACCTCCATGCCTACTAGGCGGACGTCGTACCGTTAGACCACCGCACCTCGAACGAATAAGGCGCCTTGGAATAGTCTAAGCACGACTTCCCTCCACAACTGCGAACACATTGAAAATCCTATTTCTTAAATTACTTTGGTAGGTCATACGTGGTCATCGTTATGTAGGTATTGAGGAAAAGATTTAGCCGTTTCATTGCCAATTTGCTCTGTGATTGAACTTCATTCTACTAACCTACTTGGTGCAGGTATCTTACTGAAATGATTCACGTTTCTTGTTATATTACGAACAATTCGGATTTAGGAACTGTGAAGGCTGCAGAGAGACATTTCTTGCATGGCACTTGATAATTGAAACAAAACTGAAGGAATATTAAGACCCCATCGTGGGATCTGTCGGTGTGTAGAAACAACCAGCCAAAGTAAAATTGTGCAAGAGTCTCGAAATTCTGGGAAATATATGAATAATCGATAACAAAAGGGTGTCATATAGAATTTGCACAAGAAGGAAGATGAAAAATAATAAGATTTAAAGATAAAGCGGAATTCTTGGAGTAGTTTATAAGGACAGTGTTGAACTTCACGCCATTCAATATATAAATCGAAGAAGCAACGACAGAAACCGAGGGAAGTTTCAAGAATAGTTTGAGATTCACGGTGAACCATTATAGATGAGCTTCTGCCTGCGTATTGAACGTTCCTATTACTTACGGGTTATCAGCCATGTCACAAGATTGCCTCCCACTGCGAAATCTACAGGAAACGCCGACATTTTCGGCCCAAAGTTGGGAGAGGAAGCACTGTGCAAACAGCATTTCATACCTCGGTTTTCAATTTTAGCAAACAGTACTGTCACTAAACCAAAGATGACGACCGTCATATTTATCGATGGTGGTGTACAGACCCTGAAAGTTTGTCAGATGAATTATTCCATCTTGTAGTCTATTTTCGTCGTAACGTTTACTGTGGAGACAGATTAAGCGATCGTAATGCCCCTGTCGACCGACTGTGTAAGGGTGAGTGATGATACCATAGAGGTGGCACCGATACTAGCGGCGTTTCTACATTACGAAGAAAGCATTTCCAACGATACGGAGCCTCTTTTTTTCCGCGGTTTATATCTTTGACACATCTTGTTATTGTCGTCTTCTGTCCGGAGACTGGTTTGATACAGCTCTCCACAATACCCTATCCTGAGCAAGACTCTTTAACTCCACATAAGAACGGCAACCCCTACATCTGTTTGAATCTGCTTACTGTATCCATCTCTTGGTCACAATTCCTTGATGTCTAAGAATGTGTCCTACCAATCGATCCCTTCTTTTAGTCAAAGTATGCCATAAATTACTTTTCTCCCAAATTCTGTTCAGTACCTCCTCATTAGTTACGCGATCCACCCACCTCATATTCAGCATTCTTCTGTAGCACCAAATTTCAAAAGCCTCTCTCCTCTTTCAGTCCGCACTGTTTATCGTTCATCGTCACATCTTAATAAATTCAGTTGGGAGGAGCACACCACAGAACTGCAGAAACGACTTAACAAATCTGTATTTGCAATACGAGTGGTATCAGAGATGGGAGACATAAAAATAAAAAAAAACTTACATACTTTGATTACTTTTATTCCAAAATGTCATATGGTATAATATTTTGGGGTAACTCTTCAAGTCAAGCTAAAGTTTTCAGAGCCGAAAAGCGTCTAATACGTATTATTTGTGGTGTAAATTCACGGACATCCTGCAGAAGCCTCTTCAAAGAACTGGGTATATTAAGTACTTCCTCTCAGTATATTTATTCCTTAGTGAAATTTGTCATACATAATATATCCCTTTTCCCATCAAACAGCTCAGTTCATACCTACAATATGAGGAAGAAAAATGATCTACACAAGGACTTAAAAGTTCAAAAGGGGATCCACTACTCAGGAACACATATTTTCAATAATTTACTAACAACCATAAACAATTTAGCTACAAATAAAGATCAGTTGAAAAGGAGCCTAAAAGGTTTTGTAGCGGCTAACTCCTTGTACTCCACCAACGAATTCTTAAATAGAACGAATTGCTGCATGTATCTGTATTCATACTATTAGTATTATTATATTATCAGCTTGTAAAAAGTATATGTATCTGTATTAGAAATATTATATAATTAACTTGTGATTAAAATAAAATATTTGACATTTTCCACATCCACAAGGATCACCTCAACACGGATCTTTGGTACGAACCAACTAATCTAATCTATGGCGCTGTTACTATCCATAAAGATTGATATTAGTCTAAGTAAGGCCGTTGTATATCGTATTCCATACGTTTCATATCCTAGCTACTCTGTAATTGCAATACATTGCATTGATACGGATCATATAATATAGAAACACGGAGATTCTGGCATGTTATTCTAGTTACTGAGATTATATTCTAAAGGAAAAAGTTTAGGATAAATTAGAAACTGGCATTTTAAATAGAGTTAAATGTATTGCTTAAAATTCTCTTCCTTTCTTTTTCTTTAATTATATATGTATTGACAGAAACAGAGAGACGGACTTAATGCTGTGGCATACGTTGATTACTGATATTTCTGTTGTTTCTTATGTTCGATTGTGAGCTTTATAGCACTGCTGTTTACTTAGTGTCTTATCTTTCCTGCTTTGATTGCAAACGGAGGTTCTAAATTCTTAGAGCTCAGTCTCTGCAGTTGTGGCACGGCGTCTTGAAATTTTGTAAATCTAATGCCGTAAATGGCAATGAAACGTTACTGCATCAAACTGAACAATAACGCGATTAGCGTGAATGGGTACATAACTTCACCCAACAAAAGCAAAGACATAATAAATCTGCTCAGGGCAATGGTGTGCGCTTTCTCTGTTGTATCTTAGTACATTATGAGTCTATGGCTGTAAGAGTGGGACAGTAATACACGTTATTCAGAATAATCTTATAAGTGATTCCGTAAAATTGAAAACAAGCTTCAGTGAAGGCTCCTATTTCGCTTACCCACAAAAGCGCATCTCCTTGCATGCGAGTCCGCTTTACAATTCTGATCAGATGCAACGCAGTTTCCTTTTCGAAAACGAAGAAACCATCCAAGGATACCGCAGTGATTTCCCAGGAGGTTCCTGACTGCGGAATGTTGCACAAAAACTTTTTCTGCAACACGCCTACTCATGCACCTTGATCGAAAATTCCTGCAGATGATGACATATCGCAATAGCAGGAAATTCAGATCTTCTCTCTCGATTTCCAGAATAATCTTCGTACATATATGTAAATGTAACTCCCTGGTACATTAACACTCCATACCTCAATGGGATTCCAAACATTACCTTATATGGACATGACATACGACAAGTGTTACAAACTTCGAGGATTTGTAAGTATTATTAATTTAAAATACATCATGCCATATTTAGAAGTAGCCGTTTCAGCGCAATGAAAGTTGGTGCGATATTAATCCCCTATATTCTGATCTGTCGTATGTAAACCTATATTTATTTTGCGTGACTGTGAATACCTAACAAGCAGTGGAGTGTAAGTCCGGTCATGAAATTTGTTTAGCAAGTTACTTTTTCGTAGACGAACTTAATTTAAAAAAATTAAGATAGCCTTTAACTAACGTGGTGGCAAACATGGGACACTAAAACCGTGGTGCGGTCAATCTGACCTCTCACTTTTTAGGTGGGTGTAATGTTAACAATTTGAACACCTTTGCAATTCTCTGTTTTGCATATGAAAGAGTATTTAATACTAAGTAAATAAACATGAAAATACAATACAATAACATTAAATAATTATTGTTAAAATGGCACTCTGATATGTTTACTGCACATTTCGTACACTAATACACTTATATGTTTTCCATTAGCTAATAATGACAATAAAGCTTTGATAAATTTTGTATATTTCCTTGAAGAACTACTGAAACAAAAAATGTAACGTTTTTAACTCGAAGAAATACCTCTTGAAAAATCAGAGCTGTTCAAGTCACGAGTTTTCACAACCGTCCTTGCAGACCTGATATCATTAATCGTAGCTCCAGTGGAAGTCGTGGGTTCTGAGCTCGCTTTTCCATATGTTTCAGCACAAGACTACGGGCCAGTTCTTTCATCTGATCCAATCTTATAAAGAACGTATACATTTTTCACCTTTTCTTCAAAGTTTCGGTCTGAAGTGTTCACACATTGTCTGCTACTTGCAGCAGATCCTTTACCTGTAAAATTACTCGGTTCCTCCACGTTTCAAAAGGTTTGAAATGGAAAATATCGAGAATATGTGAGGAAAGTAATAGCAGAAAAATTACACAAACAACGTAGTGCGGTCGAAATGACCGTCAGCTATTTTCGAAAGGTTGTCACTCATGTTATAGAAGCTCTGCCATAACATCATACACTTTGCCGGTCCCCTCACAACTAAACTCGAAGCTAACGAGCAGATGGGAGCAGTAATTGCTAAATCGCAATTGTTGCCGAAAGCGCGCGGTCAGATAGACAGCACAACGTTAGTTAAAGGATAGCAATGATGTCTACAATGGGAGATTGTCGTTGTCATAATGAATGGGATGAAATTTAAACGAATGGCCAACGGAAAGCATTTATAGCACTATGTATGAAATGATAGATTAGTAAAGCAGCATTGATCATGGAGTAAGAAAAATAGACAAGTGGTTGTAAATTATGATCTAAGAACAGAAATAAAACCTTTACAGAGATACTATATGACCTATAAAAATTACATGTTAATATAGACACCCATGTAAACCATGAGTCTTCTAAATTCCAAAATTCTACAACAGTCAGAGGTGCCCACAGAGAGGGGGTGCGGGGGTCATGACAGAAACTGCGTTATTGAAATTTCTGGGGGCCGGTGGGGAGAGGGTTAAAAATGTGTACTTGTGGCCAGCCTCGGGGGAGTTTATAAAACAATTTACAAAACGTTAAAAAAATATATTTATTTTAAATATAAAATGGCAAAACTATTTTCATTAGGTAATAAATTAGGAATCCAGGAACTAATATCACGGGTGTCGGGGGAGGGGGGAGTGAGTTTGGTCGCAGTTTAGGTGGGGGTGGGGGCGGTGAGTCATTGGCCCAGAAGGGGAAGAGGGGTCACGTCTGACAATAAGGATATTTAGCAACAGACAAATGTGAAAAAAGAAGTCCTCAAATATATCTGTGAAATATATTCACTAGTGGATGACATCACTGCAAAACGATCACAGCATCGTGTGGGACAGCAACAAATGTTCAGATGTTTGGAGCTTATGGGACTCAACTACAGAGTCATCAGTCCCTAAGCCTACAAACGACCTATGAACTAGCTTATACTAAAGACGGCACGAACATCCATGCCCGAGGGATGATTCGAACCCCCACGGGGAACGGCCTCGTGCATCGTAGCATAGCGCCTCAATGCGTCCGGCCGCTCCGCCGCGGCGGGAAAGCAACATGGCTGTCTTAAGTGCTCATCAAGAAAAAACTGTGAACGTATGTAATATACTTTTACCGAGACAAGCTATGATTCTGAACAACGTTTGTCTATATCAACAATCGTAACAATTTAATTTACCGTCTACAAGTAATCACGCAGCCCCAAAAGTGCAATTCTTTATTGCACTTTATTTGCCGGGTGATCAAAAAAACCAGTAGAAATTTGACACATATGCTTGGAATGACATGGGGGTTTTATTAGAAATAGAATCAAATATTTCTAGACGGTCGAAAGATCTCTTGCGCGTGTCGTTTGGTGATGATCATGTGCTGAAACGCCACATTCGTCATGCTTGGCCTCCCATGTCCCCAGATCTCAGTCCGTGGGATTATTGGCTTTGGGGTTACCTGAAGTCGCAAGTGTATTGTGATCAACCGACATCTCTAGGGATGCTGAAAGAGTACATCTAACGCCAGTGCCTCACCATAACTCCGGACATGCTTTACAGTGCTGTTCACAACATTATTCCTAGACTACAGCTATTGTTGAGGAATGATGGTGAACATGTTGAGCATTTCCTGTGAATAACATCATCTTTGCTTTGTCTCGTTATGCTAATTATTGCTTTTCTGATTAGATGAAGTGCCATCTGTCGTACATCTGTCGTACTATTGCTTGTTTTTAGGTTGAATAACACCCCAAGTCATTTCAAGCATGCGTGTTTCTTTCTACATCTCTATCTACATTAATCAGATATTTATTAAGTTTTCAAATTTATACTGACTTTTTTTAACACGCGGTACATTTCAACATCATCCACGGGTATTTTTATCACAGGAGTAAAATTATGACCTCGAAACGAATCACAAATCGTATAATAGAATATATTACATGAAATAATTTATTTATAACAGGAATTTAAAAATGACAACAACCAAATAACGTAGTCACATGAGATATTAATACTTACAGGATATTAATCATGTGAATACGTAATTTTTTCTGATTAAGACGGTTAGATGGTTTTGAAATCTAGATAAAGTGTAATTCTTTCAAATGCACTCGTGGGGCTGCGTGTTGCCTTCAAAAGTAAATTCGAGTGAAGTATTACACCGAAGAACTATTGAGTGGTGTATGAATAACGGTAATAAAACAGGAAATACGGACTGTCTTTGATGAGAGTGGTGATTGTAAAAAAGGACTTTTTAGAGATTTGATTCTATTTTTCTCTGTCTCTACCGCGAATGTACGATGTTCAATGTGTTAATGGTTTTAATTAAAGTTTTAAAGTGAGTTTTATAGTGAAATGTTTTGACACAAAAAACTCTAAATCCAGTATTCTTGTGAGGTTTCTCTTCATTAAAGTTGTACAGTTGCCTTTTGCTGCAAATATTAGCTCGTGGCAAAATTTTATATACACGAGAAACAGAGCTTATACCCACATCGAAATCACATAAAATACCACGCTTCATGTGATTTAATACGACATATCAGTCACTGTATGTCGGGCCCGGTGGTCTTGGGGTAAAGTGCTCGACTGGAAACCGAATTGACGCGGGTTCGAAACCAGGTTGGACCTCGGAGTTTTTCAGTCTGCACTTTAACCCATCCTTCATCTCTCAACGATGTGAGGAGTCACCAGAAACGACACGTGGTTCGGATTCCACGTTAAGCTGTAGGTCCCCTTTTCCCGGTTGGATAACTGCGGTAGGCTAGGGACACGCAAGTCGCCGAAGTGGCGTCCAATTGAAAGACTTGCACCAGGCCAATGAGCCACACGAAAGAGAGAGATAGAGAGAGACAGAGAGAGAGAGCGAGAGAGAGTCGCTGTATTAGATTGCAATAAGATGTAATGTTTGTGAATAACAACGCAGAGCTTCATTTCTGACGGTACGCGCCGGTACGCTGTACAGAAACTTCTGTTCACCGTATCGGGACGGTCACACTTGTGAGGCTGCGTGTCTGTGTATGAAGGCCTGTGTTGTTTCCTTACCCTGATAATTAAAGACAGCAACGGAGGGAGAACGATCGCTTGTACGCTACACATGGAAGCCGTTAATGAGGATTCGGCCGTTCCCACAGTGCGCCAGCTGGCATAGAGTCAGCTGTCATCTTCTGCTGTGTCTGCTACCCCCTGTTCCTTTCACAGTTATGTTGTGTTTCCTTCGTTCTCTCGAGGGGCTTTCTGAAATCAAAATACTTATTCTCTCGTTGTGTATAGTTCACAAACAAATAGTTACATTCCTAAAAGATACTAAAAAAAAAAAAAAAAACGATACGAAGAAGATGAAAGATAGCGGCAGCGTCCAGAAAGTAAGTTCCGTTTGGTTATATAAAACGTGTACATATACAGAAAAAATTTTTATTGTACAAAAATCTACAATTGTTAATCTACTTTTCTACATAGCTGCCGAAATTTTGTAGGCACTTGTCATAGCGTGGCACAAGTTTCTGTATGCCTTCTTCATAGAAGGTTGCCGCCTGTGTATTCAGCCATGTGGTAGCATGTTCTTTCAGCTCGTCATCGTTTAAATGTTGACAGGACAAATTTTAGGATTTCTATTAAAAGGTGGTGTTTGTTTCCACGATAGTGCCCGACCTCATGTGGCGAATGTGACCAAACAACTCTTACGGGAATTTCACTGGGACGTGTTTGATCATCATCCGTACAGCCCGGGCCTCGCTCCTAACCACTTTCACCTCTTCTTACACCTAAAAATCTGACCTTGGTGGTCAACATTTCAACGATTATGACGAGCTGAAAGTACATGCTACCACATGGCTGAATACACAGGCGGCAAACTTCTATGAAGAAGGCATACAGAAACTTGTGCCACGCTATGACAAGTGCCTACAAAATTTCGGCAGCTATGTAGAAAAGTAGTTTAACAGTTGTAGATTTTTGTACAATAAATATTTTATTCTGTATCTGTATACGGTTGTTTTATATCACCAATCGGAACTTACTTTCTGGTCGTACGTCGTACAAGCTGCGTCTGCAAATTTGTTAAATCATCTCAAGAAATACAGGAAACAAGAGTTACAAACAAAATACCCTCACTTGTTTTCAAAGTAATCGCCGTTGCCTACAATACAGTCCTGACATCGGTTGTACAGCTGTTAGAAACTGTCATCAAACGCTTCTTGTTGAATCGCTCGAAGCACTTAGGTCACGCATTTTAGGATTTCTGCAACCACTGAAACACACACCTTTTATTCACAGTTTCAAGACCATGCACGAACACCCCATGGGTCTCCGTCAACATTTTGCCTAATTTAAAACAAAACGCAATGTTCCATGTTGCGCTCCATGTTGCAATGACACGAATTCTCACACTGACTCTGCTAGCAGCGTGTACCACCGGTTCACTGCTGTGCTTTGCACGAGAGGGGGCACTTGTTGACGTGTCCCTCAACGTGTTTGCGTGGGCAGCTTGTCCTTGTCAGCGCGGTTTGTGAAACATGGAATCATTCACCGAACTTTCGAGACGCTCCTTTTACGTCAAATGGATTCACCATTGCGTGCTTCATCTATCGTCAGTTCATCGTTTTCTACTGAGGGCATCGAAGATGATAATAAATAGTGCCGCATTGCTGCAGTCCTGAACAAAAGATACAGTTTGGATAATAATAATAATAGGTCGATCTTGCGTTGAACAAATATGGAACCTAAAGAGTTTACAAAAGAGAAGATGCAGAAACACTATGGTGACTTTCGTAGATTTTGCTGAGGCTTATGATTCAATAGACAGGCAAACATTATTCCACACACTAGAGGAATATCGAATTGACAGGAAAACAAGGTCAATTATCCAACAAGCATTAACAGGAACAACCTCTAAAGTCAAATTAATGGGAGAAACATCAGAAGCATTTCACATCCTTACTGGTGTCCGCCAAGGAGATGGACTCTCCCCCCTTTTGTTTAACTTGGTACTGGAGAAAATTGTGAGGACATGGGAAAAAGAAATTAAGGGAATTCAACTTGGAATTAAAAAGGAGCAGAGATTCAGGGTGAAGTGTCTGACTTTCGCGGACGATCTTGCTATTCTAATAAACAAAAGAGAAGAAGCGAGACTCTCACTGGAGAAGCTTCATGAAATCCCACAGAAAACTGGGCTACAAAACTCTTATGAAAAGACTCAATACATGGGAAACAAGCATGCAGATATTCTCCCCATCACAACTCAGTATGGAAAAGTGGCACAAGTTTCTCACTTCAGATATCGAGGAGAGATGATCAAACCATCAGGACTGAACTAAAGAGCCAATCAAGAAAGGGTCTCAAGATTACAAAGATCATATAAGTTAACTTGAAACCATTACAATAAGAAATCTATTTCTGTCAATGCAAAACTAAGGCATTACAATACAGTAGTCCTACCAGAGGCACTCTATGCTGCTGAAACTACAGTGATTCAAGGTCATACGAAGATAAGAGAGACTGAAAAACAGGAAAGAAGAATTTTGAGGAATATATATGGTTCAGTGTTTCGGGAAGGAATTTGGATAAAGCGCCCAACAAGAGAGATTTACAAAGACATGGAAACAATAACGGACACCATCAGAAAGAGAAAGATGAAATTTTATGGACATATCATCAGGATGAATGAAACCAGGCTCACAAGGCAAATATTTGAGATAGCAAACAACAGCAAAAACAAGACGAAGTGGATCACTGAAACAGAAGAGGATATTAAAGAACTGGGAATCACAAAAGACAACATAAACAATAGAGAACAGTTCAGGAACATTATAAAGAAACATGAACTTACACAAGAACACACGGAGAAAAGAACAGGAAAAAAGTCGTCAGAAGAACGCAAGAGAGAACACAGTGAACGCATGTTGAGAATTTGGGAAGAACGAAGGAAGAAGAAGAAGTCATAATTACTCCAATTGCTCTCTTTAAAGGGAATAATCAATAATAATAATAATAATAATAATAATAATAATAAATAAATGAAAGTTGGCTTATTTTACTGTTTTTACTCTGTAGGTGTACATTGGTATGGACATCTCTTAGCCACAGACTGGTTGTGATATCTCTTGCTTTGGTTGGACCTCTGTCCCAGCACCAAAAAGTTTGAGAAAAAAGGTAGTACATCACAAACACAGAGCTGCGAATGGACCAGCTGTAAAAATTTAGCCGACATTTGCGAAACGGAATCATTGTTTCAACAGTTATTAATCAGAAACCTATACCAGAGACTACATATTAATGATTACAAGCCGATAAATAGTGCTTGACTATCATTAATCAATTCATTGCGCATATGAGGAAACAAACCATATTGTTCAGGAAATATACAAGACGATGATAGCCTGGCACATAAAAAAATTTTAAACCAACCGCTAACTCTGTATATTTTTTGTTTGCCTTATAAAACTGGACAAGGAATTCCCTCTAAATATACTTTTGAACCTAATTTGGTCTCGAAACTTTTACGTCTGTTGGCATTTTTTATGTCTTTATGCACTGTCTTAAAATTTGAAAGATACATGTAAATCTTTTAATATGTAAACTAATTTCTTTGATATATGACGAAGCTGCAGTCAAATTTAAATTTGACCTTTTTTTTTGTGTTTTGACTGTAGTGCAATAATATCCCCAACTTTGTGAATGTGACAATATAAAGAAAATTGAATATCAATCGATTTAAAGAATTAATTCGAAAACTGTATGTTGATCACCAAACAACGCCAAAGAACAGTCAATAGTTCCAGTTATTTACCGACGAATTCGGTGTTCAACAGTTGACAATTGTAAGAGTTTGATGGTTAACGACCATTTTTCTTAAGCCTTCAGTTTGGAAGAACCATGTGGTTCTTTCAAACCATTTAGTAGCAGTCAGATGTAGTATGAATGGTTGCTGACAATGAGATGCTTTGTTTTAGATTTGGCGATCATGTGTAATGCATTCTAAGACCTTTAAGATCTGCAACACCAAGATGCAGACTTCTTTCGTGCAAATAAAAACTAACAATTTTGGTTATCATATTTATTGACCAGTAGAACATTTTATGAACAACCTGTGACATCAGTAATATATATATGGGAGCAAAACCACATGAAAAACTAAAGAACAACCCATTTATCCTGTTTAATGTTATTACAGCCTTTCACAAACCAACGAAAAAGACTACTGAGTGGGGCGATGCAGTTTTGTTCTGGCAGTTCACCCCGTATGGTTGATATGAGCAACTGTCCAAAAGACATTGAAGATAATAAATTAGACGAGAGAGATATTATGTCTTTACCAGTTGGCTTTCATTTACACAAACGAGAGGCGATAACAAAAACTATATCCTCCTAACGTTTCCTGAAACTGAGTGCCTCGTCACTGACTCGTTTTGACATTTACCTGGAATTTTGTCAATAAGAGAACAGCGTTCTATGAAAAGAAACAGCAAAGAAACAGAGTGATGGGGGACATACAAGGAAAACCTTTCAAAGCTTTGGGAAGTTTTATAAAACTTAAATTAGATCTTTAAAATCTCCTTACACATTTCTTGTCTTATAGCAAAAATTAAGAAATTAAAGTATTTTCGCCATACTGTAACTAATTTCCGGCAATAAATCATAAATTTAGAAATAATATGTGAAATAATTAATGAACTTACAAATAAAAATATTACATTAAATGGTTGGTGCACATGCGAATTTTACTCTTCCTTTTTAACAGCACAAACGTTGAATTAACATTTTAAAATATTTAGGAAAACTCTACAGCGATGCTTTAAAAGGTATATGAAGAGATGTTATTTCATCAAGCTCCGCAGAAATGTAATATGATTTGTCGTTCTAGCCAGATGTGAATAGTTTACTAGACTACGGTTATTATTAATTTGTACAGAAAAATATCCCTCTTACGTACTGGTCCATCAAAGACCGAAATCTGAGCCATCCTCTGCAACAAACGTAATTGGATGTACTACCGCGGTTCCATGGCACGACAGCTTTTCTTAGTAAGAAAAAGCAACGATAATATGCCCTGATATTAACTGAAAATACTCTGTTCTCACAAGAGAACCACATGGGTATACTGTTTTAGAAATTTTTGATATTTATGGTACATGATGTTCAGAACAAATAACAGTCAGTCCAAGCCATTAGACGCAACTTCCAAAAATTCTCGAGACAATCTACTTTGAAGTTTTGCAATTACACGTAACTACCAATAATTAAAACTGTCTGTATATCTGAGGTGGTAGCGTTATAGACTTGCAGCCATAGTGTGGTTAGTTCGAATCCAACCGTGACCTTTTTTTTTTCGTTCTGTTCGAATACTTACACATTTTTAATATCTAATGGTAATTTGCGAAAAATGCACGTATTTTTGTTTATTCTTAATTTTCTATGTTTTACAATAGTTTGTTAATATTGATGGGTTCAATCAAGAAAGCGGCGGTAGAGTATCCGAGAGGTCTAAGACGCCCCGCTGCTCAGCGTTCGGTTGCTCCCCGTCGGAGGTTCAAGTCCTCCCTGGGGCATGTGTGTGTGTGTGTGTGTGTGTGTGTGTGTGTGTGTGTGTGTGTGTGTGTGTGTGTGTGTGTGTGTGTGTTTGTGTGTGTTTGTCTTTAAGTCCTTGTGTTTGTCCTTGGTTTGTAAGCTACGGACTGATGACCACGCAGTTTGTTCCGATAGATTTAAGAACATTTTATTTTAAATTTTTCAATCGAGAAAACATGTTACAATTTTAAGGTATTGGCTGTACTATTAGTCTTTGATTGTTCAGTTTGTGAAGAGCTACGACGCTATTTTTGCAATGTGCATAGCTATTAATGACTTTCCAAGCAGCTAACATACTCAACCATCGTTTTAGGTAACGACAAGGTGTACTGCTCGTCTACAAACACATAAACAAAAACTGACACAACACGTGGAATTAGAGATCCGAAAATATTTTATATAACTGAATTCGAAAACAAACGAAAAAATTGTCACAGAGGCATTAAAACCAGCGACTCTATGGTTGTGAGGCCAGAACGCTACGACCCGAGCAACACCTACAGATGCTGTAACTTTTTTTTCAATTGGTGCCTAAGTGTACCTGCAAAAGTTCAAAGTCAATTGTCTCGAAAATTTTCGAGATACATCGAAAAATTCTAAAACCCAATACCCATGTGGTCTCCTTGTGAGATCTGCTTTTAAGTTTAATTGAAGCAAAGTAATCAAAGAGAAATTTGACGGTAATAGTACGACAGTGTAGACCTTTAAGAAAGGTATTAAACTAAACTCCGTTGGACAAGCGTCGAGAGGCTCACTGGGTACTGACCGGCCGCCGTGTTATCCTCCGCCCTAAGGCGTCAGTGGATGCGGTATGGAGGGGGACGTGGTCAGCGCTCCGCACTCCCGGCCGTTATGTCAGTCTTCGTGACCGGAGCCGCTACTTCTCAACCAAGTAGCTCCTGAGTTGGCCTCACAAGGGCTGAGTACATCCGGCTTGCCAACAGCACTCGGCAGACCCGGACGGTTACCCATCCAAGTGCTAGCCAAGCCCGACAGTGCTTCATCTACATCTGCTTAGATACTCTGCAAATCACATTTAAGTGCTTGGCAGGGGGTTCATTAACCACTTTCATAACCTTTTTCTACCGTTCCATTCTCTAATAGCGCGCAGGAAGAAATAACACCTAAATCGTTTCGTTTTCGATCTGATTTCCCTTATTTTATTAGAATGGTCATGTCTCCCTATGTAGGTGGGTGCTAGTAAAATATTTTCACATTCATAAGTAAAAGATTGTGATAGAAATAGATCTCGCCGCAACGAAAAACGTCGTAATTTTAATGATTTCCACCTCAAATCGAGCAACGTTTCCATGACTTTTCCCTCCTGTAACGTGATAAACCAAAACGAGCTGCCCTTATCTGAACCTTCTCAATGTCTTCCGTCAGTCCCACCTGGTGAGGATCCTACTCTGGGCAACAATATTCCAGGAGATGACGCACAAGTGTGATGTAGGCAGACTCTTTGGGGGAGCTGTTGCATCTTCTAAGCGTTCTTCCAATGAAACATAACCTTTGGTTCGCCTTCCCCACAATATTTTCTATGTGTTCTCTCCAGTCTAAGTTGTTCGTAGTTGTAATTCCTATATATTTAGTAGAATTTTTGACCTTAAGGTTTGACTAAATTATCATGCAACTGAAGTTCAGCGGATTTCTTTTAGTGGTCATGTGTATTACTTCACACTTTTCATTAATTAGTATTAATTGCCAATTTTCGCAGCATGTACAAATATTGTCTAAATCGCTATGAAGTTGCTTTTGATCCTCTGTTGGCTTAACTAACCGATAAACGACAGCGACATCCGCGAACAATCTAAGGGAGCTATTCCGATTGTCTCCTAAATCGTTTATAAACACAAGGAAGAGTAGGAGATCTATAACGCTTCCCCGTGGAACGCCAGTTATCATTTCTGTTTCACTCGATGACTTACCGTCAATTCTCAACGAACAGTGTCCTTTCTGATTCGAAATCGTGAATACAATCGAGCAACTGTGACGTTATTCCATAAGCACGCATTTCATTGGAAGCCGCTTGTCAGGTACAGTGTCAAAACCTTCCGGAAATCCAGAAACATGGAATCGATTTGAGATCCCTTGTCGATGGCAATTAACACTTCATGTGAATAAAGGGCAAGCTGTGTTTCGCAAGAGCGATACATTCTGAATCCGTGTTGACTATTGGTTAATAGGTCTTTCTCTTCGAGGTAGTTCATAATGTTCGAACAAAGTATATGTTCCAAAATCCTACTGCAAATCGACATCAGTGAGATGAACCTGCAATTTTGGTGATCACTCCTATTGCCTGTCTTGAAAATTGCAGTGACTTGGCCTATTTTTTAGTCTTTTGGTACGGATCTTTCGCTAAGTGATCCGTGATCCGCATCAGCCTACTCGGAGAGGAATCTAGTTGGTATACAGTCTGGACCCGAAAATTTGTTTTTATTTAGTGACTTAAGTTGTTTTACCACTCCAGGAGCATCTACCTCTAAATTTCGCATGCTGGCAGCTGTTCTTTGTTCGAATTCTGGAGTGTTCACTGATTCTTCTTTGGTGAACGAATTTCGGAGCGCTGTGGTTAGTAATTTTGCTTTAGCAATGCTGTCATCGGTAGTATTATGATTGCTATCGCGTATTCAAGGTTTTTTTTTTTTTTGCCCCTAGTGTACTTAACACATGACCGGAATATATTTGAATTTTCTGCAAGATTAAGAGACAGGATTTCTTTGTTGAAACTATTATAAGCTTCTCGCATTGAAGTCCGCGATAGGTTCCGAGTTTCTCTAAAAGATTGCCAGTTTTGGGGATTCTATGTCTTTTGAAAATTTTGCATGTGTTTTTCTTTGCTTCTGCAGCAGTGATCTAACCTGTTTCGTGTACCACGGGGGGTCAGCCCCCTCTTTTATTGATTTATTTGGTATAAATATCTCTATTGCTACCGATAGTATGTCTCTGAAAGTAAACCACAAGTGACCTACACCCTCATTTTTAGTTTTGAAAGATGGAGACCATCGCTCAGAAAACTTGAAGCGAATTTCTATCTGCTATTTTGAATTTATATATTAACTTAGGTGATCTAATGGGCACCGGTGTATCCACTGCGGCAAAGCCTTTATAAAAAGGTATTACTACATGTATATACATGTGGCGTCTGTTCCGAAAGAACAGACGTCACTTCTGATCCTGCAGTTGTTATTCTTTAATATTCACAGAATATATGACATCAACTGCGATTGGGCCAAGTTGAAAATGTGTACCCAGCTGAGATGCATACCCGGGTCTTCTGCTTTCTAGGCAGTTGCGCTGACCTCTACACCACTGTGGACACAGTGATCACCACACCTGCAAGGACTACCTAAGCACGCCTACCGTCACATACAAATTCCCAGCTTCGCTCTGCCCACAGTACTCAAACTCGTAGTTATGAAACTAATTCCCGTAAGAGTAAGGGCTTCATACTTGCCCACCCTTCCTACTAACGATAGGATCATTGCCGTTCACCGGCGTATTATATATAAGAACAGACGTCACTTCTGATCCTGCAGTTGTTATTCTTTAATATTCACAGATATATCAGCTTTGCCCAATCGCAGTTGATTTCATGTATTCTGTGGATATTACCTCATGTATTTTTCTACAATGAATCTAATTAGTAGTGACGGTAAGGCGTGCTGACAAAGACCAGAAGCTGTTCCAAAATAACAGTGGAGTACGATCTTTTGAAATAGTGAAAGCTAGTTTTCACGTGAAAGAGGAACACAAGTGCCATTACAGTTCTTAAGAAGAACCTCTCATTCCTCCTGTAGCACCAGATTTTCATGCCCCTTTCTGTTATTCTTAGAGTTTACCTGTAAATATTGTTTCGAAGAACGAACAACAAAACGACTACCGGTAGCCTAAAATTCATGTTGCTTACCGTATGATACTGGTCTGGAACACACACACACACACACACACACACACACACACACACACACACACACTGTGTTGGCCAATTCCCCGTATAGTGGAATCGCACCGCAATACAAATGCACGCGTTTCATGATATGACATTTCATGTCAAAATCATTTCACTTGCACGCCAGAATTTCCCTGTAATACCCAGATCCAGAAAAGTGAGTAGAGATGGGTGGTGGGTTTTCGGGTTCCGCTAAATAGGTCAGGAGTCCACTATACTCAGGAAGCGGCTACACGTGTAGCGGGGGCTGTGTGGCGTGGACTGGGCGCTTTTTTTAGATTAGAGGGCCTTGGGAATACACAAAATTGGTTTCAGTCTCAAAGGGGGCAGGTCAGACACAGGAAGAAAGCAGATCTAGAAACCATAGAACAGTTGTAAATTGTCGTAGCAGTATTGGGAAACATCCAGAGCTCCAAGCACAGAAAGAAAGTACTGAGGCACAAATCGTTATAGGTTCTGAATGCTGTCTGACGCCTAAGTTCGGCCGAAATTTTTTCAAAGGGCCAAATGGTCTTCAGAAAGGATAGAGTAAATAAAAAAGGGGGTGGCGTGTTTAATGCTGTTACATACGGCTTATCCTGCAGCGAAATTGAGGCAGATACTTCCTGTGAGTTGTTCTGGGTAGAGGTTATACCTGACAACCGGAATAAATTAATAATTGGATCTTTTTATCTCCCCCTTGACTCAGACGATGCGGTTGCCGAAATGTTCAAAGAAAGCTTGAATCACATTTCAAATAGGTATCCGAAGCATACTGTTATAATCGGTGGCGACTTTAATTTACCCTCGATATGTTGGCATAATTACGTATTCAAAACCGTCATCAAATATAAAACATCGTCCGAACTAGTTCTGAATGCTTTTTCTGAAAACTACTTCGAACAGTTCATGAACCCACTAGAATAGTAAGTGGTTGCGAAAATACCCTTGATCTCCTAGCAACAAATGATCCGGAGCTAGTAAAGAGCATGAAAACAGATAGAGGGATTACCGAACATCGAGTTGTTTTAGGGGGACTGAATGTCGAAATCCCCAAATGCACCAAAAATAAACGAAAAATATAACTATTCAATAAATCAGATAAAAATTCGCTTCACGCTTTCCTGAGTGATAGTCTTCAGTCTTTCAAAACTAAAAATGCGAGTGTAGAACAGTTGTGGCTTACTTTCAAAGACATATCAGTAGAAATCGAGAGATTTACACCAAATAAATTAATAAAAGAGTGGCCTGACCCCCAGTGGTACACAAAACAGGTCAGATCACTGTTGCAGAAACAAAGAAAAACGCATGCAAAATTTAAAAAGACACAGAATCCGCAAAACTGGCAATCTTTTACTGAAACTCGCAACCTAGCGCGGACTTCAATGCGAAAAGCTTATAGTACTTACCACATCGAAATCCTGACTCGTAATCTTGCAGAAAATCCAACGAAATTCTGGTCATGTGTGAAGTACACTGGTGGCAAAACACAAACAATACCTTCACTACGCAATAGCAATGATAATACTACCGATGACAGTACTGCTAAAGCAGAATTACTAAACACAGCTTTCCTAAATTCGTTCCCCAAAGAAGACGAAGTGAACACTCCAGTTTTCAATCCAGTTCGCTGCCAGCATGCGAAACTTAGAAGTAGATATTCCTGGAGTAGCCACTAAACAAAAACAAATCTTCCGGGCCATATTATATACCTACTAGATTCCTCTCAGAGTAAGCTGATGCAATAGCTCAGTATTTAGCTATAACTTACAATCGATCACTCAGCGAATGATCCGTACCCAAAGACTGGAAAGCTGCCCAAGTTACTCCAATATTCAAGAAAGGCAAAAGGAGTGATCCCCAAAATTACAGGCCAATCTCATTGATGTCGATTTGCAGTAGGAGTTTGGACATATACTTTGTTCGAATATTATTAACTACTTCGAAGAGGACGACCTATCAACCAATAGTCAAAACGGACTCAGAAAGTATCTCTCTTGCGAAACACAGCTTGTCCTTTATTCTCATGAAGTGTTAAGTGCCATCGACAAGGGATCTCAAATGGATTCCATATTTTTGGATTTCCGAAAGGCTTTTGACACTGTACCCCACAAACGACTTCTAATGAAATTGCGTGCTTATGTAATATCTCCCCAATTGTGCGATTGGATTCACGATTTCTTATCAGAAAGGACACAGTTCGTTGTAATTGACGGTAAGTCATCGAGTAAAACAGAAGTGATATCTGGCGTTCCACAGGAAAGCGTTATAGGTCCCCTACTCTTCCTTGTGTTTATAAACGATTTATGAGACAATCTGAATAGCTCCCTTAGACTGTTCGCGGATGATTCTGTCGTTTATGGGTTAGTGAAGTCAACAGAGGATCAAAAGCAACTGCAAAGCCATTTAGACCAAGTTTCTACATGGTGCGAAAATTGGCAATTGACACTAAATAAAGAAAAGTGTGAAGTAATACACATGAACACTAAAAGAAATCCGCTGATCTTCAATTACGCGATAAATCAGTCAAACCTTAAGGTCGTAAATTCTACCAAATACCTAGGAGTTAGAATTACGAACAACTTAGACTTGAGAGAACACACAGAAAATATTGTGGGGAAGGCGAACCAAAGGTTACGTTTCATTGGCAGAACGCTTCGAAGATGCACCAGCCCCATCAAAGAGATTGCCTACTTCACACTTGTGCGTCCTCTCCTGCAGTACTGTTCCACCTTGTGGGATCCTCACCAGGTAGGACTGACTGAAGACATTGAGAAGGTTCAGAGAAGGGCAGCTCGTTTTGTTTTATCAACTTACGGGGGGAAAGCGTCACGGAAGTGTTGCACGAATTGGGGTGGAAATCATTAAAAGAAAGACGTTATTCATTGCGGCGTGATCTGTTTGCGAAGTTCAATCACCGACTTTTACTTCTGAATGTGAAAATATTTTGCTAGCACCCACCTACTAAGGGAGACACGACAATCCCAACAAAATAAGAGAAATCAGATCAAAAACGGAACGATTTATGTGTCGTTTCTTCCCGCTAGCTGTTAGAGAATGGAACGGTAGAGAAAAGTTATGAAAGTGGTTAATGAACCCTCTGCCAGGCGCTGAAATGTAATTTGCAGAGTATCTATGTAGATGTAGAAAACATTCCACATACATAAGGCTTAAGTGTCCAAGATATTCTGACGCTGTACCTAAGAAAAGTATGATACTGATAACAGTGTTGTACACTTCAGTTACTCCGTTATGTTGATTTTGTGGTACATTTTGCACTGTTTAATTTAGTAGCATCAATGTAATTTTTTTTATCTTAGACAAGACGCCGTAGTGCCCCGAAGCTAGTAGTGCTTTTGTAGTTAGATGGAAATATAATAAAAAGATTGTTCCAACGCAGCACCTGCAATATAATTTGTGTTGCTAAATTAGTTATTCATAAATAACCAACAGTATGTCTGATTGTAACATTCATTTCTATCGACTCTTTAAATAACACTCTCCCAATATCTGGGAATATGTACCAGATACCTCGGTTCGTCTTAATACATGGTATTATTGAATTCCAGAGCTCATCAATGATGGATTTTGTTCCCTTAGTCGGGTGTGGCTCTAATGTTACTAGCTTAGAATGTTCGGTATCCCAGTTGTTTGGCCAATCTGTGATACGTCACAGACGCAATGTGGTATAATCCTTGTTTTCGTAGTTCGCTTTCCCCAATAGTTCTCTATATTTGCTTGGTGGACATACTTGTAATTGTGCTAACTTAGTGTCATGCTGATTTTGGCGGAAATACGATGGCTGGAAGTTAAATAGTGACAACACTACCGTGGAGACACGATGCAATGGAATCTACTATTGTTGCTGATAGCACACGATGTTGACATACCTACCTTAACTCCGAGAAAATGGACACGCCCGACCCAAGTCACCGGCGTTCGCTCGGTCAATTGTGAGAGAGCTGCCTCACGTAACGGCGTCACCATGTTTTCGAAATAGGATCAACGGAACTGGATCAAGATTGAATGTGCCAGAGATCGTACAGCACGACACACAGTGGGACGAAATCCCTAAAATTTGGCCCAAAACCCAGAAAAATGAATTTTCGATTCTCGGAATTGTAATGGGTGGGTTGGATAGGGGAAAGATTGGTGCATCTCATTCCAGAAGAAGTCGCCACCTTCGATACTTGTTGAGTTTCGTCAATTCAAAAGTGATCTTCGTGGAGAGCATGCGCGGCGCTGTGAAAGCGAGGCAAATTTCCTCTAGGTTTGTGAGTGAATATTTTGGTACCGATGTGAAAGATCTCACTTCTACAAGATGGAAACGGTTGTTACACATATGTACAAAATGTTTCTACACTAAATCGGTATGAATTTCATAGTTATCCTATTTAAATTTATTTCCGATGCCCTTGTATAACTATCATTTCAACTAGAGAAAAAGTAGCATATGCCGCAATATACCGCGGAATTTCGACTCCCAGACAATATATTGATTAATTATCTGATGGAATTGACTAGAATCAGCTGCTAAAATCTGCCATTTCTCTTTATATTGAGTATTTACGAGAGTCCGTGCGGCCGACATTTCATAGCAACATTTGTTGCGAATCGATCATTTATGCGAAGAAGGGCAGAAAGCAAGGAGCAAAGATATTAAAAGATATCGAGAAGACTTCTCCAGAAAATTTTTACGTGTAAAAACGTTTTAAAGAGTCTTCTGGTAACTGCGGATCAATACATATCCATTATTAGAAAACTGCCACAACACAAAGGAGGCAATAAAGCTCTTACAGGCTCCTGCAATTCTAATTACCCCACGATCGCCCAGGGAAAGTTCCCATACGGATTTTGATTCTGTGATTGCTGACTGTGATTGCTAGATATAAAACCAATCACACCATTTTGTATGCATCAGAAGAACATCTTAAATCACATTAAGTTTTGAATGTTAAGAACGATTGTCTTCATTAACTACAACTGTTACTTCTATCGGTGATTGTACAATTACATTTATTGTGTTCTGTCACCGACTTTCAAGAGTGTTTCATTATATTGCTGTATTACAATGTTTGTGGTATCAAAGATTTTTTTCCCGATATATTTTCGATAAATATTCTGTTATTTTGTTATAATAAACATATCACGTTGGCAGTGTAATAATTATTAGTCTCTAAATACTATATATACGCTATTATTAATAAATTATTTGGATTTTTATGGGTCATGTTGCTATATTAGCTTCGCCATTTTGTTTACACAATTTTTACTATCTAATTCGTAATCAGTGACCTCAAAAATCCTCGTGTGATGAGTTTTGTATGTTTTAAACGTCTTCTTGGGGTTTTGGCCACGTTTTGGGGATTCCGTGCCACATTGCGACTGTTCAGCAAGGTCATCAAGAGGCGTGAGGAAATCGGCGTTACCGTACAGAACAGTGACACGTTGGGTAAGAGCGTTCAACAAAGGTCGGTAAACTGTGGCAGACATGCATCGAACACGTCATCCTAGCGCCTCTAGAGACCTAAGTAGATACTGTTGCCGCGTAATTCCATGGTGATTGACGCCAGACAATTCGTGAATTCACCAACGTAACAGGATTAGCGGATAATAATGTGCTTTGCATCTTGGAGCACCGTTTGGGCATGCAAAAAATTTCAAGAATTGACGGAAATGCAGAAATGGATGCGTTACGACGCATCTCAGGCGCACTTGGAGCGTATGAGCGCGAAGGAGAGGCTTTCATACGCCGTATCGTAAAAGTGGATGAGACATGGATCACATCGTAAGAGCAAAAACTGAAACTCCAGTCCTAATAATGGCGTCATTATGGGTCGTCGCGAAAGTCGAAAGTGCGTCAAAGCCCCAGCATCGTGATTCTCATATACGATTGTGATGGTGTTATCCTAACGCATCACGTTTCCCTATGGCAGACTGTTCGTTTTTGGAGCATCACCTGACACCAGATATGTGAAGGAGCGGCAACACTTTCTGCGAATTTATTGAGACCGTAAACTGTGTTTCTGTGTCTATGTGTGTGTGTAATACACATTATGGGTTTCCGTTTGAATGTTTATGTGTTCTTGAGTGTTGCGTTACATGACCTTCCGGCTTCTTCACCATTAAATAAATCAAGAAAATTGTTATGCAAGGGTAACACCTACCCTTTTTAAAACCAATATTCCTTTTATATAAATCATATGAAGGCCCAGAAAATCACATTAGCAATCCGCAAGGCCTTTTATTTCTTGTCCTGAACTTTAATTCCACCTTCAAGTATGTCATCACTTTCCACCACTGCTGCAACATGTACATGTGTCCCTGCTTCTCTTATATTTTTCAAAAATGTATTCCATACGAGAATGTATCTCTACAAAAGCTAAAAACGTTGGCTTGGTTTTTATTAACCAGTCTGCTAAGATAAGCCGTAAGCTGAGATTTTCCTCACGAGTTGCTACATTTCACCTATATCTAAACTGATTATTCCAGAGGTTTGATAATAACTCATGTTATTGTGATTCTTCATTTTCTGCCGGCGTATTTGATAGTCAAAATATTCACAGGTGTACTGCCGGTCTATAGTGTCCAACGGGCACAATATTTCGGCGATCATACATGTCGCCATCATCAGGTGAACTGACGGACTGAGCTCCTGGAAACGCGCCGGCACAGAGATCCGCACGCTACGGCTGCTCGAAGGGAACTAGGTTCTAGCCCGGTAGCGGGCCATTTAAATACCCTCGGCTCGCGGAGCGACCCATCCGCGGTCCGCGCCCCGCGCCGCGGCCGCGCAGTGGAACCGATTGCGCCGTCGTCTGAGATGACGTCGGTGTGAGGGCTCTGTCCGCCGTGGTCGTCACTTCGTTACGTTTGCTAGATTTACTCTTAATTAACCCAATCGCTGGTTCCCAAGCTTTGCTAAGATTATAGCCACAGTCACGGTTTATGAGGTCGTCACTTGTGTGAATTTCAATGGCGTCTCTAACGACGCAGTTCAGTATCTCGACGTCTGTGACAGAATCCTAGTGCTTTTATAGTCCATCGCATGATTCTCTGACAAACAATGTTCAGCGACCGCCGACTTGCTCGGATACATCAATCATGTGTGCCTCTGGTGTTCAACGCATCGATCCTCGACGGTACGCATCGTCTGTCCAATATATGACTTTCCACACTGACACGGAATCTGGTACACGCCGGCCTTCCTCAAACCGAGATCATCTTTGGCGCTCCCCACCAGTGCACGAATCTTATTCGGCGTACAAAAAACAGTTCCAACCTGGTGGTTTTTCAAAAGGCGGGCATGTTCCCCGAGAGTGCGCCGGTATATGGAATGAACGCAGTGCCTACATCCTCCCTCTTGTTTTTATCCGTTTCCACAGCTTGTGATATAGTGGTTGGGGGGAGAGGCTGCTGAATCTGCCACTCTGAGTACCCATTTTGTTTCATTTACCATGGTTTCGACATCTTGGACATATTAAGTGTAAAATCTTTATTTATAAGAGCAGAGTGTTCGTCTGTTTGTTTGTGTGTATGTATTGGATTCAAATATCCAGTTTCGTTCCAGTCTTTATGAAATTTTGTACACGTAAGTTTCAATCCATGAGGACGGTCGCCGTAAATTTTAGGATCACATACAAACCATTGTTCACGAGATATTACGTCACAAACAATGAGACGCGCGAAAAACTGCTGCATCAAACGACAGTGTTTCACATTTCGTCGTAAACCACTGGACCGATCTTAAATGAATTTGTTACCATAACAATGCTGTGGGTGTAAGAACCACAAACGACACATGTTTCAGGTGATGTAACGTCATAAACAATACGAGTTGCAAGAAACTGCCACATAATGTGACGAGACTATTCACACACTGTATGCGAATGACGGCACTAAGCGACTTACAACCAACTTAAACATAATTTCGAACCTTTATTAAACCTTTTCTCACTGACAACAACTCAAAATAGTGAAAGAAATAAGGTTTCTCGCTTAGTACTTTTCCAATGTTCATGGAGCAAAACTGTGACATTCGATATGACGTTATTGTTTATAGTTTCCACAATACAAATTGTAGCCATAGGAAATCTTACAGATAGTATACACATATACAGATGAGTGTAATTTTCCGAAATTTTATCACAGTACGACACGTAGTTCATGAGATATAAGGACATAAACAGTAACGTCCATGGAAAACTGCCCCATCACGCATCAGGTTTTAATCTACTACTTGTTAATAACTAACTCTGGTCGCAACGGATATTTCCGACGAACAGCACTTTTATAATGAAAATATAACTGCAAAATTATTCGATTGTAGAAAGTACAATTCAATAAATAAGAGATCATATATACGGCTATGGGTAATAACCTGTCACATCATGCACCAGGTATTAATACATTTACGGATTTACCACTAAAACACTCCTGAATTCCAGTCAGCTAAAGGAAATCCCAGAAAGGTGACTGCACTCGACAACTTTGAACCAATTTTCAACTACGAAGTGTACTTCTATGGAGCTAAAAGAAAATGAAGATAATAAAACAGTGTACATCCAACGAATACCCATTATTTCCGACAGATCTAACCTTTAACTTACAGTGACTGCAGTGTCTCGTGAGAAGCATTTTCTGTCACAGGGCAATCTAATTGGTACTGTGAAGTAGATTTTACATGTCCAAGTTTCTCAAACGGATAACTTTATGTCACTTTCTTAGGAGTGACTTTACCAAAGAAATTATTCACATTAGATCCTCAAGGCTTGAATAAATAAATAAATACCGGGGCAACGCCGGGTTTTGAGCTAGTCTGTATATATAAAAATGAATGTTTGTCTGTATGTCCTCTATATGTTCATAAACCATTCATTCGATTCCAATGAATCTTGTGTGAACTGTTCATAGTATGCCCACGAAGGTTTCTGACATAGTAACAAAATAGTTTCGCTGTAGACGCCGTAAAACTGTCGCATCAGACATGACCTTGTACCAAATATAGTTAGCATTGGAAATTTGCATGTTACTATTTATTTTTGTCTGCAAGTCACCCTTAATTTTCTCGCATCCAAAATTAGCACTCTGTTTTCTTAACTCTCTCTATTTAAAAGCGAATGGACGCCCACTCACTCACGAAACTCGAAAACTACTTACCCTATGAAGCTGAAATTTGGCAGGAATTTAGTTTATAGATAGAAAGCGTCACCTAAGACAGTATTTTGAGAAAGGTGCATGGCGGAGCATACTTCTCTTAGAAACTCTCGAAATCTACAGCTTCATTCCGATCTTCAAGAATTTTCGCACGCTTGACCTTCAAAACAAGAGGAAGGTCACCTTCTACCTTAAGTTTCATACGCTGCATGGGGGAGGATACTTTGCAACAGAAAAGTTGACCCCTAAATACCTTGGTCGCGCCATAACTTGAGAACAGATCGACCGATTTCACAGATACTTTTTTTTTTTCATTATTATCAGAGCGAGGGTTGTTGTATGAAATAAAACTGGATTATTTGAGAACAACAAAGTGCATTTTTCAATGTGATCCTGAATTTCTATTGCATAGAAATCTATAGTTTTTTTTGGATATGGATGAAATTTTGCACATTCTACCTTAAAAGCAAGAGGAATATCACTGTCTATAAAATTTCGCTCGGTGCATGGTGATGGGTACTTACGGAATTTTACAACATGCATAGTTTTGATCCAACCTTTATGACTTTTTGCACACATGACCTTTAAACCGAGTGGAAGATCACTGGGTACATAAATGTTTGTATGGTACATGACAGAGTGTACCATGCAGAAAACTTTGCCGAGAGGGGGATGGTGGAAAGAACAGAGAGACGGGAGAGAAAGTGGTGGATGCAGGGAGACGGGGGAAGGGAAGATGGACTACGAGAGTGTAGGATAGATAAATACCCGGGCAACGCCGGGTTTACAGCTAGTTACATATAAAAGAAATGTCAATTATGATGACACATACTTGTCATGACACGAGAGCTGTCGATGGAAGTGACACCTATTTTAGAAGTAGCTTGAAAGTTATTTTGATGAGGACACCACTAGTAGGTGTCTAAACTGACGAGAAGGCTTTCGTTTTGAGTATTATATCTTATAAACGTTATTTTAAGTTATTCTAATGAATTTCGAATATTTAATCAGTGCTAATTAAGACGCTGTTGTTACAATAGGCAGGGCACAGGTGGAAATGTGGGTTTTATGTTTATCCTCAGAATGCAGACCTTGGGGAAAAGTTAACCGTATGGCGTCATGGCTGTGATGAAACATCGCCAAGACGCAATACGCTTAAATATGAAGCTTTCCCCCAGGCCTTGATTCAGAGGATGATAATATTTGAACAATCAAAATGTAGCTGCAACTTTACTTGTAGCCTGTATCTTGTAACAACAGCGTCCTTATTAGCACCGATTAAATATTTACAATTCATCATAATGCTCGCATGACACCTGAAGCACTTTATGTCACGTTTGATTTTGTAACGAAAACGCACCTTCAAGGTGTCGATACCGTGGTAAATGTTACCTTTAAACTACGCAACTGGTGGGCCATGAGCAACACTCTTAAAATTTATCTACCGTTGCTGCCTGTACAGCCTTGTTTAAAACTTTAAAGAAGTATTTGGTGATGCTATAAACAAGGTTCTTTCCACAGTGCATATCCCATGTTATACACCCTTCACAGGTTTCCTTGCGGCTACCCGTGTGCAGAAATTCTGGCTCGGCTCGGAGCTCCCCTTTAAGCTAAACAGCATGCAACGCCGATGCCCTTTAACGGGAAGATCGTGCGTGAGGGGTGGGATTAGAGCCGCGTTTATTGAAAATAAATAGCTGGCCCCTAATTCCAGGCGCTGTAGAGATTCCTCTCTTAATGAAACGCGTAACAGCAAGCTAATAGGAAGCGAAGGCCGTAACTGTACGGCCATGAGGCCATTGGTTTAATACTCGCAGGACACTGTAAGATTCAGAGGACAGTAGTCGGTCCACAACATTTCCTGAGTGCCTTGATGTAGTTATTGCATCAGAATTATTATTACAACGGTAATTCTCCTAACACAGTCTTCTTACTTTTTAATTAATCTATTTATTTTTGCACTTTTCATTGCCAACCCTGATGGCAGGTGTTCGAGCTATTTTAGTTCTTGTATCGCACTTTCTAGCCAGGGAAAGGTTTATTACATACATATTTTCTTTATTAAATCACTAAATGCTTGCAATTAGTGCATTTTCTTCAATGTTCAATATTCACAATTTCATATTTTGGTGAAAAATGTACAATTTAGTCTCAACAACTCAGTTAAACAAGTTTTTAAAATTTTTTTCCTTCCAATCTTATGTAAACGCTCTTGGATATCACGGTATCTGCGTTGTGTAAAGGGTCAGTGCCTCTTTTGCTCAAAGAAACATCTTCCACACGCACGGGTCGAGGATAGGGCAAGTATTGATAGTTGAGTGTAGTGACCTCTGCAGACTCGATGGTTAGCATAAGTGAGGAGAAGTTGTTGTTGCTGCTGTTGTTGTTATGTCGTAACGTGATGGTCGTCCGTGGCTTTTACAGTCTGTGTGCGTCACCATCGTCGTGGGTTAACCTTCAGAATATTTGCTGAACATAATGCATCAAGATAGCGACAGCGTTTCACCAGAAAGAAACTAGACGCTACGTTGTTTCATTTATACGGGTTCGCGTCTACCGCGATGGTCACACTGGATTGCAGTGGGGATGAATAAGGGCAAATTCTTAAACCTGCTTGTGACGATATATTCCATATATTGACCTGTGCCGAGAATGGACCTAATGAGATGTTTTACCCTTTAATGTAAAATGTAGCTGAACAGCTACATACGTTATTTTTTCCATTATTTCTCAAACTGATCAACATTTTACCACCAATTCATTTGTAGCTGCTTGTATAGATAGTGTTACATATGCTAGTAGCTCATCCTAGAAATTATAAATTGTAGAATTCTACTGAATCAGTCCGACAGTTAGCTGCATTGAGTTACTCCAAACATATGCGTTTGTTCAGTATTCGTCTCTTGTCAAGTAAAAGTAGTCAGTCACATACTACTGTTGCATTATGAGTTACTTTATGGAAAGATTAGAGGCATAATAGTGACATTTACTGCATTGGATACATCATGGAAGCACCATATAGCTGACCAGCTAAGAACCTTTTGTTCTTCGTAGTGCATAATAATTTAAGGGATATTTTTCAATATTTTTCTCAGTAAATAAGCATCATACTTTAATTTTGGTAGTTTTCATAGCTTAGAACAAAAGGTCATGCATTTAAGGTTTAAGGCGAAAGTAGTGTCTGCCTCATACTGGTGTCTAATGAAAAATATCTGTTTATAAGTGTACATTTCCATAGCTGTAACTAGCGCTAAACTCATCCCCAGAAATATTATCGAAGAGCTGCCAATAATACTGTCGAAGCAACTCCCATAACGTTTAATTAACTGATAAGCCCTTATTCATTCGGTCACGGTCATATGAAAATATATGTTTAGGCTGCCATTACATTATTCACAATTACCAACTAATTATCGAGTTGGGGGTGCTTCATTTGGTATCTCAAGTTTCAGAAATACTAGCCCATTTGTTTATACAGCGCAGCTATTTCCCTTTCACCCTTCGTGCACTGTAGCGTACCGGCCTCAGATTCATTTATGAATGTGAAGGTACCTTAAATCAGGTATTTCACGTTAATTTAAGTAGTCGTGAATCAAGGATCCTATGACCCTAACAGTTTGTCTCCTTACTTAAACATTTAACATAGGATATCCAGTGAGGAGGACGCTGACATGTATGTCAAAGTGCTATTGAGGCTGCACGATGGTACGAAGACGTTTTCCCTCTGCGAAGGCAGTCCGACGGTGTACAGTTAGCAGGTTAAGTCAGCGACTTAGAGAAACCTAGACTAGGTCGAACCAGATCCATATCGCTCGATGTTGTGGATAGAAATATACGCATTGAACACGAACGTCCGAGTACGTCAACAAGGGCGATTGATACCCACGACAGTGTCCTGACTTAAAGCAGTTAGTGGCGAATTTTACGTACGCAAGTAATCTATCCGTATCACCTAAAGCCGTGCAAACCCTGCAAATTGCAGACTTCCTTAGTTCTACCAGTAGGTGCAACAGCAATTCACCCTAAATCCCCTGTTTGTAAACAGTATTCTGTTCACTGATGTGGTTGGATTTGCCTCTGGTGGTAAACAAACGCATCACAACTTGATCCTTATTCGTTGAATGTCTTAATAGTAATACTCGGACACTGCGCAATTGGACCACATTATCTACCACAGAGACTAACCGAACAGTAGTACTTGTGGTTTCTGTTGACTGTACTTCCAGATGTACACGATGATCATCCACTGAACCAACGCATCAGCATGAGGTTCAACACTGACAGCATTCCAAGACGTTTCCATCTACACATGTGCCGGCTTCTGACTCAAACCTTGGATAGGTAGAGGAGGGTGTGTGCCGTGGCCTCCAAGTTCTCCGTGGATTTTCATGTAAGGGCTCATGTCAATAACCTGGTCTACACTACCGAGATCACTTCTCGTGACGAATTACACGTTCGGTTTGAAGCCGCCTTCCAACATTTACAAAATACTCCAGCACTGCCTGAGACCCCGAGAGGATTTGCATTTCATTTCATAGTCAAGTTCAATGTTGTTTTCAGACGCGTGGACAACATTTAGTACACCTACCGCAACGTTTAGGCATGACATGTTTTCCTTGACACTAATTAACCGCAATAGAACATTTGCCGTATTTCGATAACGGTCCATTTGCGGAACCATGCTTAATGGAGTTGTGCAGTTGCTTTCGGCCTGTACTTTTCAACTGTGAATTATTGAGCATCACTTCTGAAACACTCTGTATTTCAATAAAAATAATTTGACACTTCGTGCAAATGTAAAGTAAATACCCGTGACAAACCTCATAATATCATCCACAACGGGATTTCTCATATTGTGCAATACGACACTACATGCCAGTGAAGTTTAGTCAGTGTAATAACCTCATGTTACTGATATTATTTACACACAATATCATGCTAGTTTTATGTTATTTCTCTCTGTTTCCTAAGTTACACTGCTGGCAATCCTCGATTTAATGTTTGGATTTATGTTTACGGAAATCTAAACGAATAACTATTAGTTATCACAGTCATGGAGCAATTGTTTCTTGGCTTTTTGCAAAATCAAGTAACGCTACAAAAAACAGTATCAATAACATGTATGGTTGTATAAATATAAAACTGTTCAAATAGAATGCACTATGATCTGAAACATTTCCACAAGAACCAAATTACCAATTTTGAATATTTAAAATTTCGAATATTGATGATAAGAGCAAATCATACCTCCTCCAGGTCTCTGTTATTTATTTTTATTTTTTTCCTCATCCATTGCCATTATGCTTTGTCCAGGGAATTCAGATAATTCTTCCATTAAACTTGTCGTCTTCAATTTTTTTCGTGAAACCTAATTGAGTTGACCTTCAGCTGTCTATTTAATGCTCACTTCCATGGCCGAAAAATCGTGGTAAATACTAAATCAATTAACACGAAGAAGTCAAGAACAAGGTTAAGAATCAGCGAAAATGCAAGCAAAATTTAAATGTATATAACATCTTCAAGATTGGTGAAAAGCTCGATATTTTGCGCAGACTTCAAGAAGACATGTTTCCACATCGAAGCTTTGCCTCGAAATTTGGCATAAAATGAAAAGAGATTCTGATCATATGTAAAGTATAATTGAGACAAAAGAAAAGTAATACCTGCAATACACGGTATTACTAATGACAGTTCTGCTAACGCAGAAATTCCTCCAACAAGAGAAACAAACTAAAAATTCATGAATTGGAATTAATAACAGTTGCCGACCTGAGTAGTATAGATGTAGATATCTTTGGACTAGTCAAGCTACTCAAATCGCTCAATAAGAATTATTCGTTCGGTCGAGGTTCATATCAGAGTATACTGATGCAATAGGTTAACACTCATATACAACCGATCGTTCAACAAATTATCCATATTCAAGGACTCTAAAAGTTGCACAGGCTCACACCAGTACTCAAGAAAGGCAATTAGACTAATCCACAAAATTACATGCCTGTATCAATGACAGCATTTTCAGCTGGAGTTGAGAACGTACAATGTGTTATCAGATACATTGAAGAGCACTAACTGTTGGCACTTGGCCAACACGGATTTATAAAACATCATTCTTGCAGACACAGCTCTCTACTTGCTCATATGAGGTGAAAAGGCTATCGAAAAGAACCTCAAATTCTTTCGATATTTCTAGTCTTCCATAAGGCTTTTGACCTCACACGGATTTTAATGAAAATGAGTATTTATGGCATATGGTCTCAGATATTCGTCATTTCGTGTCAGTGAGGACACAGTTCGTAGAAACTGACGGACTGAAACAGTAGTCATATCTTACATGGCACAGGCTAGTGTAATGGGTCCTCTGCTGTTCCTTGTCGATACAAAATACTTAGTAATCTCTTACATTATTTGCAGATGATGATGTCTTTTGCAAACCCAAAGCAGAACCATTCAAATAAATTATCTCTATTGTCTGAACTTTGGCAGTTGATCATAAATATTGAAAAAATATGAGATCATTTACATGATTACTAAAATAAAGTCATTAAATTTCATTTGTAGAGTAAATGAATCACCATTAAATATCACACATTCAACTAAATATCTAGTTATTACGATTACGTTCAGATTAATTTGGAAAGAACATATATAAATTGTTGTGCTAAATATGAACCGAAGGCTACGTTTCACTTTCAGAACACTCAGACTATGCAACAGAACTAACAGAGAGAATAAACTACGGTTGTCCGTCTAGTATAAAATAATGCTTCGTGGTGTGGGATCCCTGTTTGGTGGGACTGACAGAGAACATCGAAAAAAATACAAAAAAGGGCAGTTCGTTTCGTATCACGATGTACGGGAATGAGTTTTACAAAAATCATACCCGAATTGATGTGTGACGTTTTCTGTTGTGGGGAGATGTTCTTACGATATTTTTCACTAACTTTCTCCTCCAAAAGCGGAATGATATTGTGAATCTTCCCCCCTGGCAGAGAGATCATCACATGAAAAAAATATCGGAATTCGAAAGTAGACATTTGGGTGTTCTTTCCTTCTGGGATTTGAGAGTGAATATGTAGAGAATTGTCTGATTCATAGAGTAAATGTGAATATATGAGTACGGAGTCTTTCGCGACGTGTTCTCGGTGACCGTGCCGCGTCAAATATGGATAAGAGCGCAAGCTTTCGACTATATCCTCCATAGTCGTCGTCAGGAGTAAAACAGACTGCCGTGGAGGCTTCCGCTTATATAACCAGGAGACGGCTTCTCAATGGCTGGCTTTCGTCACAGCGTAAATGGCGCGTACTTGGGTGGTGCCATTTAACCACCTAGAACACCGAGAATATTTCACGCTAGATGTGAATATGTTGACGCATTCAAAATAGAAGAAAATATTCATCCATGCTTGTCCGTTTTCGAGGTACTAAATGCGTTACTTTTACTTGTTACTCAGATGTACAATGTTCCTACATTTACGAATTCATTTATGAATCTTCGTGTGATTTGTTCGGCATACGATATAAGTTTTTCGTTCGGCTTAATGCGTAATTTGGTCGATCAGGTTTTGTAAATTTTATCAGGTGGTGTTAAACAGATTCAAACTGATAAACTGATACTCATAACTATGAATTCATTATCTACTCCAAATCATTTCCAGTATCTTTCCGTTACAGGTTATTATCTTTCTAAGTATTGTGCGATCATTAAACGTCATTTCGCCACTTATTGTAAGATTATTTACTACAGATCAGTGACTTACAGCCTTTTACCCAGATTAAATTTACTGCTGAAGATATTTATCGAAGTTATCGAGGCAACATAGTATTTAAGAGGTGGTGGCGTTGATATAGTTTGGGCCACTACACTGCAGATTATCCAAATTGCCACACCACGAAGACCCGGAGGTATCACAACAACATTTATTTGGGAAGTAATAGGTTCTACAAATGATAGAAAGTACAGGTCCATGTGAAGAAGATTGTGAAAACAGTATCAAGTGTTGTTGAAAAAACTCTTCTTGGTATTGGACCGCATCGTCAATATATCAAATACTTCACCGACGTTTCGGCCACTATTGCAAGCGGCCTTCTTCTGGGTGTTGCAAAAGTGACCGAAACGTCGATGAAATATTTGATATATTGACGATGCGGTCCAATACCCAGAAGACTTTTATCAACAATGACAACGGCCGCGGAAGCCTTCATTTACAGTATCAAGGAATCCGCCACAACTGGCTACATCCGCTCGACATTGGCTCAAAGAAGCTCTGATGTTCAGATGTTTGTATAGTCTATGGGACTTAACTACGGGGTCATCAGTCCCTAAACTTACAAACTACTTATGAACTACTTACGAACTAGGACGGCACAAATATCCATGCCCGAGGGGGGATTCGAACCCGTGTAGACCGTGACTGGAGCGCCTTAGTCTCCTCGGCCACCGCGGCCGGCAAAGAAGCTCTGGATGTATTGTTTTGATATAACAGTCCATAATGCTTCGAAATATTACCTTGGTGGACCTGGTGTAGCAGTTATAGTCTGAACTACTCATTCCGCAATTATCTATCACATCTTTTCGATTGCTAGAGATCGGGAAAACTATGGGCAACGGAGAAGTATTGAATATTGCATACCACATGTTATCACGCGTTATCATGTTGCAAATTTTGAGGATGTTACAAACATTTCAATTTTACTCGCATTTTCGCTGTTTCTCTAACCTGGTTCTTGCCTGTTTCGTGTTAATTTATTTAGTATTTACTTGCCAATTCTTGATGATAATAATTATATAAATGCAAACCACATTTAGTCGACCCCTTTATTTAATATTTCGAAGAAGTGAAGATTGTATCTCAGGAAGGAATCAAACAAAAATGTATTTTTGTCTCAATATACGTATGTTTTTCTTCTCTTTTTCAGTTATTATGAAGGGAATGGGCTCGTGAATGTATTGTTTGAAATATGTTGTAGATTACATGCTTAGCATAATTTCAGCCGATGATTTACACCTACTACCAAATTTATATATACATTTGTGCCAAAAGATCGAGGGTAAATTAAACCCATGGCAAGATTATAGTAGAAAAATTCATGTATAGGCCCAAAATTAGGATAAAGAATCCTTTGAACCTTTCTGCATCTGTATCATCTACCTAGGGAGGTAAAAGATCCAATTTTACATTTACATTTACGGTTCTCAAGCATTTCCCCTACCAGCACTAGTTCAAAGAAATTATCAACTTCAATTTCAATACATGCTACACTACTTTTGCCACCACGTATTCTATTTAACACATCATTTCTTAACACAATTAGGTATATTAAAAATGTAATCGTCGCAGTTCATACGGCAGAAGAATATACTAAACAACTACGTACATGAAAATGTGTTGCCTGATACCCGTGGTATCACATTACATTTATGTGCAGGAAGGTAAAACTCAAAGAAAATTGATTCAGGATTTAGACAAATTTTCTTCTGTATCCTTAGAAAGAGTTGAAAATTTCTAAATAAAATACAATCCTGTAAAATTTACATATAATTTCAGTATTCATCTATTGGAATATACTACACCACAAACAAATGCCACAATAGAGAATTAACACCCAGAATTACCATACAGTTTTACAAACAACTGTAAGAATTTACTTGTATCTAGAGGAGGAGGAAACTGTAGACAAAGAGCCAGTTTCTCGCACCACATGAAAATAAACAAATCCTTGCTGTAAATATTGATCAACCTTTCACTTAATTTTTATGTGCAAGTTTAAACTAGATGTACGTAATAAGAAATTTCTGTTACGTTTTTAATGCACCCCGGGTCGAGAACTTTCTGAAACTCCACGAACGGCGCTTCCACATATGCGAGAAAAACTGGCGTATTTCACGACGAACATCCGCGGTCTGCGGTCCGAAGGTTCCCGCGTTCGATTCCAAGAACGAATTTATTCCCGCGATAAATCTCTGTAGTCTGGTGCAGCCGAATACCGGGACATAACATACGGAATTTACGAGGCGACCTCGTCTCTCACGAGCAGAAAGAACTGGCCCCGGGTCCTCCATCTATTTTCGTAGACTGACGACGCTATATGACATGTAGCACGTAATATACACGTCTTGTACAGCAGAGCTTTCAGACACAGGGATACAGAATACCATTTTCAAGGATATGACGTAATGGTTATTCTATTGCGGAAAGTAATAACTGTCAAATGGTTTATACTCGACACTAAACTCTTGGAGAGACACACCACAGTCTAAAACAAATATACACAAGAGTCTAAAGGGTAAAAAGTATTACCCTGTGACAACGGAAGTGGTGTTAACAGTCCAAGCGGCCAGCACATTGTAACAGGAGACTGGCACAATACAAACACCACAAAATTGCTGCTTTGGATGCTGTTACTTCTGATTTCATAGACAGAAAACGTAAACTCTCTGGTATAAGTAGGAAAATTAATGAAAACAATCACGAACTTTATAGTGCTTGAGAATGTGATAAATGATAATGTTGTCCAGAATGATATCGTAATAGCATAAAATTTAGCATAAGTAAAAACTAGTGAGTAATCTATATCTATAAATGTGAATGTCTGGTGTACATTTATCATGTCTGAACCACAAGACATAAATAGCTAAAAATTTGTACAGTTACTAATGTCTACCCGGGGAAGGCTTTAGACACGGTTTTATGGCGATCGGAGAGCTAATATATATATTCGGTGTACGCTTTTCAGTCCGAATGACAAGACGCAGAGACTTAAATATTTGTACGTTTAATAATTTATACCCGAGGAAGGTTTTAGGCACGGTTTTATAGCGATCTGATAGATATTTAGTACTGTGTGGAATATAACGCGAAATGCGGAACAATAATTACTCTTTAAAATTATATTTACTCTTTGAAAAGATTTTATTGGTTGCATTGTTGCTTGAGGGTTGATAATGATAAAAGGATGGAGTATATTAGGATGGAAAGTTATTGGTGTATATAAAATTCTACGTCTGTATGTGTTAATATTTCGCTCTGCAGCGAAAACTACAGAACGTAAACGAATGGTCTGTGTGTAATTGTTGTCCGAAGTCTGCCATTGTACATCATAGCAGTTCCATGCCGGTAGCTATAAGAAGGTGGAAGATATGGTGGTTGAAAGTCTTCAAATTATAAGAAGATTCGGACTGCAGGCCAACGATGACGTTTGCGACTCGATAGCAAGGAGGTTACATACAGCGAAACGTGATGCCACAGACCATATCTTTGGTCAATGCGTGCTAAAATGTCTTCAGCTCTTTATCTATAAGGATAAACATACGAATAAGGAAATATAAGAATAAATAAATAAATACCCGGGAAACACCGGGTTTTCACCTAGTTTGCCTATATAATTGGACAAACTGTTGTATTATGGCGTCAAAATAAAATAAACACTTCATAATCAGCGTCGTAATATAACATCTGAAAACTAGAAAGAAATTGTAACCTGGTGTGTTTAAGTTCAAAAGAAACGAAATAACTGTGTTTTATCCATGATGGATGTGTTTGAACACCGTGACTGTTGGGATTAAAAATCGCTACCAGTCACATTAAAGATCGTACTATTTATTTACAAAACTACTTGTTTCGGGCTTGTGCCCATCTTCAGATGCTTAAAGCATTCACAATTTTAAATGTGTAGCATGTTGGGGCGGAGTTCGCTGTTTGAAAAAAAAATTATTTCGTATTAATAATAGCAGGTGACGAGGCGATATGAAGAAAATCAACGGTTTCTAACATTTAATGTTATATCCGAATCGCGATAGTCAAAATGATACTCTTTTTATACAATTTTACACACACAATATCCAAGAGTTGGATACAGTAAGCAGATTCAGACAGTTGTAGGTTGCAGTTCTTATGTGGAGATGAAGAGCTTGCTCAGGATAGGGTACTGTGGAGAGCTGCATCAAATCAGTCTCCGGACTGAAGACCAAAACAAACATCTTTACTCAAAACATGAAAAGCTGAATAGTAATAAAAGTAAGCCTTGAGAATCACTTCCGTAAAAAAGGTTGGAACAAGTAGCCGACATGTGGTACATGTAGTGTGAGAGGCATAATCCGTGCTACCAGTAGGTTTGGTTCCCGAGGTAAGGAATATAGAAAAGATCCTCGAGTTGCCTGTATTTCATGCTGATTGGCTGATGTGTAAGGCGATCAACCGCCAAAACTAGATATAATTTAATTAATATTTATTAAACTAATTGTACAACACAGGCAAAATTCTGTGTATTGAACCCCTCAATGTTGCGCTATTTCATAACAAATATAAAATGTATAAAAATCAATTGTAAATGAGAACAAAATACTAACAAATTCTCAGAAGAGGCGCGACCATGTTTTGGCGCCAGTCGGAGCGAGAGAAGTCAACGTGGGTCGCATTGTCAAAGTCCATTTCAGATTTGGTGTTCAGACTGTCAGCTTGAATCAGTTCAGTTCACGTGTTCACACTGTGAACACGTAGCAGTTCAGACTGGGTGTTCAGACTGTGAACATGTACAAATCTCGATTCGGTGCTCAGACGGAGAACACGTAGAATTTCAGTTCGGAAATATTGTATGCTCACAGAAGATTTTTTTTTTATTCAATAGTTATGAACTTTAATGCAGAGGCAAGGAACAATATAGTTAATTATGTGCAGTTTGCTAATATTCTCATGTTACGACTAATAAATTTGCTGGCATTCCATCATCTTTAGTTCACCACTTAATAGAAAAACAGTTCCTTGCTATACATCAGAAGAGAAGAACCAACGACCAGCGTATTGTTTCCTGCGCTGAGACTATTACGGAAGAAGACGACAGATTGGTGAAATAACTCTTAGAACTGATGCATGCTACTCAGGGCGGTAGAAGCAACTAGGCGCCTCGCGTGTTCCGTAGTCTTATTACAACCAAGGACGGGGTTCACGGTGTCCATAGTAATATGGAGGAGGTTCAGTTAAAGCAAAATGAATAATAGTTTTGGTAGAAATCTTCACCTATGGTGAGAGTAGAGAGAGAACCAACAGGTAGCCATCGTAATACTAATATCAAGTCAAACCCATCCCTAACTAAATTCTTTTATTTTTCTTAATCCCGCTGTAAACAACAGTAATTTATTTATATGTTTCACCTTTTCCAGAGTTACCAACTACCGACGTTGGACAAAAAATATATGAGAATTCTAATAATACGCGAGTTAGGATATTCACTATGTTCGCTTTCTTCAGCCAGTAAGGTAAGACTGATGGTGAAACAGTATTTCTCCGAGATCCTCAGGAGGCTGAGACAAGTAAGTGGAACTTTTTAATATTCATCGCATAATGGAGGTTCTAAGGTGTTAACAAATTCGTAATCATTGTTGATGCATACTTTCGGAGTTTGTATGGTGTATTTAGCAGCTCGAAGTTCACAATTCATCTATCCACCGCTCCTTCCCTCCCCAACCAACCTACTGTTGTTACCACCCTGTGTAAGCGTGCTCTCGTTACCATTTTTGTATATAGTTACCATTAAAATTTGTTTCATGTCTTCGGGGGGTATATTTCTAGTCATAAATATTTATTCTCATAAGTAATTATTTTGAACTAGTATCCGTACGTGGGAGCCATTTCGAAAGAAAGGGAGTAGCATTCAAGGTCGCTTAAACAATTAAACAATATATTTAATTTTATCTTTATACACGAATCCCACCACCCAATCTCCCATAGAAGCAACTCAGTCTCAATACGCACTAACGTAATCCTCCCATGTTACTTCACTGTTGTTGTGGATTTCAGTCACAAGACTGATTTGAAGCGCCTCTCCACCATCCCCTATTCTCAACATCTATTTGAATCTTCCTACTGTATCCATTTCTGGTTCTCCTTCTTTTATTCTTACTCCACAAACTTACTTCCAATACCAAATTGATGGTTGCTTGATGCCTAGGTATTTGTTCTGCAAAATTATCCTTTTTCCACTTCATGCCACAAAATCCTATCTCGCCAATTCTCTTCAATACCTCCTAATTAATTACAGGACCTACAAATCTAATCCTCAGAATTTTCCTGTTGCACCATCATTTTTATGTCTGAACTCCTCTTCGAACTCGTTTCATTTCCATACCATGCTACAACCCAGACAAATTCCTCCAGAATAGATTTCCTAACGCAAAAATTATTATCAACTCATTTCTCTTCTTCAGAAAATTTGTTTTTGTTTGCCATAGTCCTATGTAATTTACTTATTTTGTATCTCTTTACTACCAAATGTTCAAATGTTTATAAATCTATCTCACTTATTTGGTCATTAGTCACTAGGCTTTCAAAGTTCTTGAATTAACTTACACTTAGGACAACACACACAAACACACACACACACACCTGCCCGAGGGAAGACTCGAAACTCCGACAGAGAGCAACCGCGAAGTGCCTTAGAACCCTCGGCCACTCCACTGCGGCTGTTTTACTACACAAATTACAAAACTCACTTATCGCTTTTATTGCTTCGTTTCCTAATATAATGCTTTCAGCATCGCCTGAACTTTTCAGGCTATATTCCATTGCCTTTGTTTTGATCTTGCCACTGCCCATTCCGTTTAATTTCTCGTCGAAGACCTTCGTTGTATCCAACAGAATTACGATGTCATCGGCGTATCGGTAAGTCTTTATTTCTTCTCCTTGAACTTTAATTTCCTTTCCCAATGTCTCCTTGCTCTACTTCTCAGCTTGCTCAGTGTGTAGATTAAATAACTTCGGAGAAAGGCTACTTTTCCGAAACACATACGGAATGTTTATTAATTTCAGTTTATTTTATTCAAACAACCGTCAAATAAAGCAATTATAATTTAATTTACCACATACCTTCTTATTTCTGGGAACTATTGGAGATTATTAGATTTTTACTACACGCAACTCGAGAAGACCAAGAAAGTTTTCAGAACCACAGAATGCATGAAATCAACTGCGAATGGGTAAAGCTGAAAATTTGTACATAGTCGGAATTCGAACCCGGGTCTCCTGCTTTCTAGGCTCTTGCGCTGACCCCTGCACCACTGGGGACACAGTGATCACCGCACCTGCAGGGACTACCTAAGCACGCCTCCCGTCAGACACAAATTCCCAGCTCCACCCTGCGCACCGTACTCATAGTTTTGAAACTAATTCCCGCTAGGGTAAGGGCCACAAATCTGACGGGAGGCGTGCAATGATCCATTCGTTAGTGGGGAGGAGTGGGACGTTTGTGGCCCTTACTCTTTTAGAATTAGTTTCAAAACTACGAGTTTGAGTACTGTGGGCAGGGTGAAGCTGGTTCAAATGTTTGTAGAGCTTATGGACTTAACTATGGGCTGATCAGTCCCTAAACTTACAAACTACTTAAGAACTAGCTAATACTAAGGACGGCACAAATATCTATGCCCTAGAGAGGATTCGAACCCCCGACCGTAGTGGCCGTGCAGCACGTGACTGGCGCGCCGCACACCGCTCGGCCACCGCGGCCGACGGTGAAGATGGCAATTTGTATCTGACGGGAGGCGTGCTTAGGTAGTCCTTGCAGGTGCGGTGATCACTGTGTCCCCAGTGGGAGGGGGGGGGGATTAGAACCCCCGACCGTAGTGGCCGTGCAGACCGTGACTGGAGCGCCTCAGTCCCCTCGGCCACCGCGGCCGGCTATTGCATTTATAACGTCCTATTTATAGACGTTTGGCCATGGGAAATGTGTGTGTTGCAAGCACTATTTATGTAGTAATACTGCACTACTCATACCGTCTTTCATGGAACAAATTACTGGTTGCGCGATATATGCGTACACGTTCAGATAAGTTCGGACCTTTTTTCCCTTCCCCTCACTCCTGAAGGACATCAACAATGTCACGTAACGACATAAAAGTGTCTCGTGATTGTTGAAGAAATACGCTCTAAAACTAAACAAGAACCTGTACGAGATTCGAGATTACGATTACGGCTGCAGCAGTGGTTCATAACTGTCTCGTCCGCGTCTTTAGGTAAACCTAGATTTTTCTCTTTTGTTGTTGTAACAAGGAAAGTAAAATTAAATAACATACTTATTTATCTTATTTGATAAAAAGTCGTAGAAATTCAGCCAGCACTCTACGTAATAATACAAAACCGCGACAAACGAAAGAATTAGGGAACGGATCAGGATGCAGCCAACCGCGGTTCTGGTGGTCTAACGTGTTTGTGAGCTTAACGAGACTAACGCGCATCTATTAATACCATACGTATAGATGACAACATTGTAAATCCAGATTGTTGTCTGTCGCTTAATAGATAGTTGGTTTACGTTCTAGGAGGCGATCCAATTATGGTAATGTAGAAAGATATTAAAAAGCCAAGATCGCTGATCATAAATTTTTTATTTACGACGACCGGTTTCGCTGAACTATGTCAGCATCATCTGGTCAAATAAAATATTTTACAAGGCCATAATCTTGTAATGTCAATCAGTTGTTATATAAAAATTTACAGTGCATAGGTGCACTATGTGTGAGTGACAATAGCAAAGTGATAAATTTGCTGGTGTCACTCACTGTGATAATTATGTTTTATTATAATGATATAGTGCACCTATGCATTGTAAATTGTTATATAAAAACTGATTGACATTAAAGATTATGGCCTTCTAAAGTATTTTATTTCACCAGATGATGCTGACATAGTTCAGCGAAACCGGTCGTCGTAAATAAAAAATTTATCATCAGAGGTCTTGGCTTTTTAATATCTTTCTACATTAGCATAATAGATAGCCTGGGAGTACTCCAACCAACCAGTGTCATCTATGTTGGTAGTTACGTCTGACAAATTGTTACCCATGCTACCAAACTACATCGTGTAGATCCCACTTATCCTGATATACTTTTGCGTAAAACTGCAACTTCTACCCGTTTGTAAATAACAACGCGTATCAGCTTAGAAAACCACCCATGTAATGGAAAGTATCTGTTTGTTTGGTATATGTAAGAATTTTGAAGGGGATATGTCATACAACTAATTTTGAGGCCATAGATATTCAGACAATTATTTTACATTGTAAAAACAATTTATACAAACAGTAGCTATGAGTATAAACATCGGATACGTTTTTTCCCGTACGTTGCTTCGACCGACGTAACGGGCCGAGAATATTCGATGCGTGTTACTCACATCAGTGCGCAATTGCTCATAAATATTCAGTGAGCAATTTGGTACCCGGAGGCGTTCTCGCTGGACATGCTTATCCTGCCTGCCGAACTGAAAACCTTCGCATGTCTCAGCTACAACGAATATAATGCAACACTGTGTATTTTGAAGCATATACGATATGCTTAATGGCTGCTTTTAGTGGCAGAAAGACCTAAGTTTTTAGAGCCAGTAAATTAATTTTATCTTATGCTGAAGAACATAGGATTCTCCGGCGTCGAATATATGAGGATAAAAAAATCACCATTGTTAACGTAGAAATACTTCATCTACATTGTGCATGGATGCCAACGAAACATTTCTTCTAATTACGAAAAATACTTTGCTAATGAGAAACATTGAATTTAATGATAAACTTGTGATGGTGTAGACCTTCTAATTTTCGTGCTTGCTATAATAAATGAGATGAATTTTGATTTTTAAATAAATATTTTTTCTTTCATTTTTTTCACCCAAACATGTTTTGGAACTTATTGTGCCATCTGCGGAGTTTTTCCTTTAATTTCTAACATTAAGTTATTAGCAATAACGTGTTTTACGGCGTGTTATTTTTCAAATGTAATCTTCTTCTCTCTTGTCGTGTCTTGTAATCACGTCTCCTGATGTTATTTCTTGAGCTTTTCCTGTTTTTGCTTCAAAAGCGACCACATTATATCGCCGTTTGTAATATTGGCGTCATAAGCAGTGTATATTTCAAGCTAGAATTGCGTAAACTCAAGAAATATCAGTAAACGTGTTTACACAGTACAAACGAGTGTAATGGCATTGAATTTTAATATACGTTTTTGTACAAGACTATATATTTTATTTAACAGTCGTCAATGTGTGGCTTGGGGTAGTTTACAATGAAACTATTTCATGTTCTTGTGATGAAATTAACATTCACGCATTCGACAACTGCTGGGTAAAAGTCAGAATTCTACTTTGAGGACAACCATTCATTTAAACGAATAAGACATATTGACGTTATTTACTGGAATCTAAAAAGCGGTTAAAAAGGATCAACTATTTGATCATTCGGCTGTTAGGCCGTCGTCAGATACAAAGGTTACTATATATATATCAAAGATTTTACAAAATGTGCATCAAATAATTATATAAACAGCCAAATTTAAACGTACAGTAGGAAGGTATACATGAAATGGTGCGAAATTATTAAGTATTGTACTAAGTGGACAAGAGAGGTATGCGAAAATTTGAAACAATTAATTACATGACAACTGTTACTAAAGTAAGTGACGATTCGATAAAAATTAATTACATTAATGATTTCTAGAAAGAGTGACATGAAATAATTATAGTGTCTAGTGTAAAAATTTGGAAAGAAGTGGTAAAACTAATACAAAACAAGTACAATGATTAGGCAGGAGTATTGGTATTATCCGCAGGAAGCAGTGGAGAATAAGGGAACTGTTTGGTCTTTGAGTACCGGAATTGGGCAAGTGGCCGTGTGTTTATTGATAGCCCATCTTTCTAGGTAGTATCTTCTTACCTTTGTGAACTGGACTTTGTAACTGTGACCATCTTTGAGTAAGTGGCCAGCAAAAGTGGACTCACCCTCTCCGAGCATTCAACTTCTGTGGTGTTCTTTGAGGCGTGAGGAAGTAGCCTATAAGAACACCATAGAAATTGGAGTCTCCAAAAGGGTGACGCCACTTTTGCAGACCACTTACTTAAAGAGGGTCACAGTTCTTTGTATACCATCCTACTGCACGTTTATCGTTTGACTGTTTATGTAATTCTTTGATGCACATGTTCTAAAATGTTCGACATAATTTTTTTTATAATAATCTTTGTACCTGGTGATGGCGTAAACGCCAAGCTAGTTTCTAAAAATCAATAAATATTCTACAATCTTACACCAATGTCGTGTGTATTTTAGTGATCACGTAGCAAATATGCTACCAAACACCAACGGAACATGTAGTAAATGAAATAACTATTTTTTGTAAATTACTGCAAATGGTATTACCTGACAGTTGTGCATAGAAAGTAAAACTGAGTCGTCTGTAGCGTGCGACTTACCACAGTAGTTTAACGAAGCGTGCAGTAATGTGTTTTCACATGCATTGTAGACTGCTGTAGGTGAGAATACCTACCTCCACGGATGAATAGAAAGACAAACAAACTAATATTTCTGGGAGTAGAAACAATACGAAGCATTAAGCAGCTACTTCAGAAAACGAGAATATCGAAGTTAGCGTTGTAGGGAAATTCATTATGTTATTTAAGAAACTTGACTCTATTTGCTGTTAGCAGTCTCACTGCCCTCAGGCATGTTAAAATGGAATTTTTTCTAAGCTTTTCACAGTTTTAGGGAGTACTAGCTAATTTATGGTCATGTGTTGATGTATGAGTACCTAATTCAGTTTCAATTACAGGGCGGTTGTAATTATACCTGCTGCATTCAGGATGCTGCAGTGCGGGCTACATACATCGCAGGACGCTGAGGGTTCGTGGGTATGGTCATAAATCGATGTGCTCGCGGAATATGGAAAAGTGTAGTTCTTTTTTCTATCACAAGGCGAAAATATCGTTTTGTATGCATTCGTAACGTGAAATGTTTTCTGGAATGAAACTTTCACTCTGCATCAGAGTCTGCCACGATGTTTCAAAAGTTTTCTGGTTTGACGTCAAATATGCTTTTGGTTATTTGACGACTCTTGTTGACGACGTTTGTGAATTGTTTCTGTAAAGGGTTAACCCTCCAATGCACGTGCGGATGACCCTTGTCATAAACTTGTATTCAGCACTAATGTTTTGTGTGACTGGACCACATTGAGCTCGCACAAGTTTTAGTACCTTTCCATTACATTTTCGTCTGTTAGCCTCAGTCATTGCTGACTTTCAGTTATGCAAGTTATAATATTGATTAAATATTATCATAGTCTGGAGGACATTAGCCATCCGCACGAGCACTGGCGTCATAATGTCAAGCGAAGTAAGTGTCAGTACCTTCATTGCTATACTAATGTCAATCCATCATATATATGAAGCAGAGTGTCCGTATGTTTGTACGTGCTGCATACAAATCTATAGTTTTCGTCCAATCTTTATAAAATTTTGTACATGTAAGTTTCAATCCATGAGTACGGTCGCCGTAAGTGTAAGAATCACATACAATGTATAGTTCACGAGATATGACGTCATAAACAATGAGATGCGCGAAAAACTGCTGCATTTTGCGACAATGTTGCTCATTTTCTCCTAAACCATTGGACCGACTTCAACCAAATTTGGTACACACTTTCCTTACCATGAGGTAACAATTGCTGCGTGATTAAGAATCACATACAGCACATGGTTCAAAATATATTACGTCATAACCAATAGAAATCGCAAAAAATACCATATAATGCGCCGAGACTTTCGAAATACACTGTATGAGAATTACAGTACTTAGCCACTTGCAACAAACTTTAAACATAATTTCAAACCTTTATTAAACTTTTCCTCGGTGGCAACCATAGTAAAATGATGAAAGGAAAAAAGTTTACCGCTTATTACTTTTCCGCTGTTTATGGAGTAAAACTACGGCTCTCGGAATGTCGTTACAATTTATGGTTTGAACACTACAATATGTAGTCGCAGGAAATTTAACAGACGTATATACACATATAGTTCAATGTACCTTATAAATTGTATCACAGTAGGACACGTAGTTCATGAGATATGAGCACATAAAAATAACTTTCATGGAAAACCGCCCACCACGCAGCACGTTTTAATCTATTACTTCTTTGCGACTAATTGTGTTCCCAAGAGATTTTACAGACATAAAGTCCTGATACAAATGAATATATAGTCCCGAAAAATGGAGGAATAAATAAATAAATACCCGGGCAACGCCGGGTTTTCAGCTAGTATTTCATATATGCATCTCTAACTACAAATTAACATTTTATTGTCAGGATAGAATTCTACAAGGAATCTTATAAACATGTTGGCCTATGGGACCTTTCCCTTGGCTCGGGTAAGATGCGTAATTGAAACAGCATTTACCCAAAATACATTTATTAAACAGGTCAACGATACACTAGTTTTACTGTTAACTATATGGCACGTTGAAAGTCGTCACAGTTCATCTCTTGTTGATATAGAATTCTCTTTACTTTTACACTGTTGAAGTGATTACAAACTAGAAAAACTCCTTGGACAGAGTTTAGTAAAGACCATGTTGTGTGGCTGGGTATGGATAACCTGTGTTGAAGGCCAAGTGAAGAAGGACAGTTCTGATATCAAATGAAGAGGCGCTCTATTATCAAATGTCATCTTTGCTTTGCTAGGCACTCAACTGTAAATATATTGCCCTATTGTCAGGATGGCAATCTATAACTACAAATTAACATTTTACGGTCAGGATATTACCCTACAAGGAATCTTATAAACATGTGGGCTGTGGGATCTTTTCCTTCGCTTGGGTAAGAACCGTAAATGAAACACCATTTACCCAAAATACATTTATTAAACAGGTACACCATACATTATTCTTACTGTCAACTAAGTGGTTCGGCCTTTTCGCAGCGTCGGCCCTGGATCTCTGGTTACGCTGGCGGCGTATCTGCTTCTTGGTTGGTTAGTTTCCCGCCCGCCGTCGACGCTAGTACTGTGCGTTAAAAGGCCGTGCATCCTGGGGATATATCTCGCGGCGGTGCGCTGTGATTTTCCCATCTCCTAAAAAGTGTTGTGCTACGACCAGAGGTAGCGGCGCGGCGTGGAAGTATTGCGCCCTTGTCCTGATGTCGAACCGGCGGTCTTCTGGCTGCACGTCTTCGAGTGGTACGCCTTTGACGAATGTGACAGGTGTCTATCACGATCAAACCGCACCCTATCGTTCTGGCCAATCATCATAGGTGAGTACTATGTTGTTCTTGATCTCCTTCCGAATGCTGATACTGGCGACGAGATTTTTCTATCTTCAACTCCAGCTGACACTGCCGGTGGCTGATTAAAACTCCATCTTCTGCTACTGTTGCTGCAGATGCTAATGTAATGCCGCTACTGCCACTCTGACGATACTAATCCAGCTTTCTACTACTCTCTTACTCTGTGACGTCACATTTTGGGCCGTGGTATTAGTTTGGTGGACCTGGTTGGAGGTGACGATCTTTGGGATCGTTGTCTTCTGTCACGTTGTACAGTTTCTAGAAAGATGGATCGCCACGTTGTTCTGGAGGTCAATACACTAGTTATTATCTTCTGGTCGTTGCTTTGAGAAGTACAAGACGGTCACTTTTAACAGTCTGTCATTCACGTTCCACAGGGTAGTGTTATTGGTCCTCTGCTGTTCCTTATTTACATAAACGATTTAGGGGAAAATCTAAGTACTCTCTTAGGTTGTTTGCAGATGACGCCGTCATTTTCCGTCTAGTAAAATCAGCTGAGATCAAAACCAACTGCAGAACGATCTGAATAAGATATCAGTATGGTGTAAAAATTGGCAATTAACTCTAAATAATGAGAAGTGTGAGTCGTCCACATGAGTACGAAAAGAAATACGTTAAACTTTGTTTACAAGATAAATGAATCAAATGTCTTCACGATGCCGTAAACTCCACAAAATAACTAGGAATTACTATTACTTCAGACTTAAATTGGAAAGAACACGTAGATAATATCATGGGAAAGGCGAACCAGAGACTGCGTTTTATTGGCAGAACCATTAACCTTCCTATTGTAAATGGGCCTAACTGACCCAGTTCGTTTCCTAAAATTAACGTTAACCCCTAAATGTTATTTATTTTGCAACATGGCATTATGTATTCCTCAAATACGTCATTATTTATCTTGTCCTCAATTTTCGTTTCAAAAACTAAAATACTTTAGGAGATACGTAACTTAGACACACTTATTGTGAATGGGTCTTTTAGACCCAGGCGGAAATTTTTATTTAGTTTCTACGAATAAATTGTTAGAAATAATTGTGATTGGTCTACAATGTCTCAGAGGCATTCACATTGTTGTGGGACTCTGTATAACGACTGCATATAGGCGTACAGTCTGATTTTGTTAGTCGGTTTCTAAGTGATGAACAGTTAGAAAATCTTGTAAATGAGTCATAAGATGAAACAGAAGATTATACTGTCAGTGATCAAGATTCTGTTGACAGTTCAAGTGATGTTGCTAATGTATCGATTAGAAGTGAGGAGAGTGATGTGATCGAAGGAGACGAAAGCGTGGTTTTGTTGTCTAAAGAAACCAGCGTAATTGGAAATGTATGTACGTCGCGCAATGGTACATAGCGGTCTACAAATCCTCCAGCTGTGTCAAAACCAAGGTGAGCATAATAAATTTCTATCACAAATCAGGAAATGAAGGCTTATTTGAGACTTCTTATATTAGCTAGTGGCCGGCCGCGGTGGCCGAGGTGACTGAGGCGCTCCAGTCACGGTCAGCACGGCCAATACGGTCGGTGGTTCGAATCCCGTCTCGGGCATGGATATTTGTGTTGTCTTTAGTCTTAGCTAGTTCATAGGTAGTTTGTAAGCTTAGGAACTGATGACCCCGTAGTTAAGTCCCATAAGTTGTACAAACATTTGAACACTTTATTAGCTAGTGTATAGAGATCTGCTGGAGAATCTCTCCAATAGCCATGGGACAACATGAATAGTGGGCCAGTTTTTCGCGTAACAGTGTCACTTCAGCGCTTCTATAAAATCAGAATTCTCAGATATGACAACAAAGAAGATCGACCAGCTAGGCGACGCCATGATAAACTGGCTGTCTTTGAAATGTTTCTTTTCTAAAATGTTCATTCTTTATGAAAATGTCACAGTGGACGAGTTACAGGTTCCAATCAGAGGTACGTGTCCCTTCCGTCAGTACATGTTTCAAAACCAAGGGGAAAATATGGCATAAAATTATGGTTGTTATCTGATGTAAAAACAGCATATGTTTGTGTAGCAGAAGTCTATACAGGAAAGCTGGAAAATGGATCACGAGAAGTAAATCAAGGTAGAAATGTTGTATTGAGGCTTGTGGAAAGAATTAAGAAAACTGGACGAAACATTCTACTTCTATATCTACATCTACATCGATACTCTGCAAATCACATTTAAGTGCCTGGCAGAGGGTTCATTAACCACCTTCATAACTTTTCTCTACCGTTCCATTCTCTAATAGCGCGCGGGAAGAAAGAACACCTAAATCGTTCCGTTTTCGATCTGATTTCTCTTATTTTATTGGGATGGTCATGTCTCCCTAAGTAGGTGGGTGCTAGCAAAATATTTTCACATTCAGAACTAAAAGTCGGTGATTGAAACTTCGCAAACAGATCACGCCGCAATGAATAACGTCTTTCTTTTAATGATTTCCACCCCAATTCGTGCAACATTTCCGTGACGCTTTCCCCCCCCGTAACGTGATAAAACAAAACGAGCTGCCCTTCTCTGAACCTTCTCAATATCTTCCGTCAGTCCCACCTGGTGAGGGTCCCACAAGGGGCAACAGTACTCCAAGAGAGGACGCACAAGTGTGATGTAGGCAGTCTCTTTGGTGGAGCTGGTGCATCGTCTAAGCGTTCTGCCAATGAAACGTAACCTTTGGTTCGCCTTCCCCACAATATTTTCTGTGTGTTCTCTCCAGTCAAAGTTGTTCGTAATTGTAACTCCTAGGTATTTGGTAGAATTTACGACCTTAAGGTTTGACTGATTTATCGCGTAATTGAAGTTCAGCGGATTTCTTTTCGTGGTCATGTGTATTACTTCACACTTTTCATTATTTAGTGTCAATTGCCAATTTTCGCACCAAGTAGAAATTTTGTCTAAATCGCTTTGCAGTTGCTTTTGATCCTCTGTTGACTTCACTAACCGATAAACGACAGCATCATCCGCGAACAGTCTAAGGGAGCTATTCAGATTATCTCCTAAATCGTTTATAAACACGAGGAAGAGTAGGGGACCAATAACGCTTCCCTGTGGAACGCCAGATATCACTTCTGTTTTAATCGATGACTTACCGTCAATTACAACGAACTGTGTCCTTTCTGATAGGAAATCGTGAATCCAATCGCACAATTGGGGAGATATTCCATAAGCACGCAATTTCATTAGAAGCCGCTTGTGGGGTACAGTAGCAAAAGCCTTCCGGAAATCCAGAAATATGGAATCGATTTGAGATCCCTTATCGATGGCACTTAACACTTCATGTGAATAAAGGGCAAGCTGTGTTTCGCAAGAGCGATACTTTCTGAATCCGTGCTGACTATTGGTTAATAGGTCGTCCTCTTCGAAGTAGTACATAATATTCGAACAAAGTATATGTTCCAAAATCCTACTGCAAATCGACGTCAATGAGATTGGTCTGTAATTTTGGGGATCACTTCTATTGCCTTTTTTGAATATTGGAGTAACTTGGGCAACTTTCCAGTCTTTTGGTACGGATCTTTCGCTCAGTGATCGGTTGTAATTTATAGCTAAATACGAAGCTATTGCATCATCATACTCTGAGAGAAATCTAGTTGGTATACAATCTGGCCCGAAAGATTTGTTTTTGTTTAGTGACTTAAGTTGTTTTACTACTCCAGGAACATCTACTTCTAAGTTTCGCATGCTGGAAGCTGTTCTTGGATTAAATAGTGGAGTGTTCACTTCGTCTTCTTTGGTGAACGAATTTTGGAAAGCTGTGTTTAGTAATTCTGCCTTATCAGTACTGTCATCGATAGTATTACCATTCCTATCGCGTAGTGAAGGTATTGTTTGTGTTTCTCCGCTAGTGTACTTCACATATGACAAGAATTTCTTTGGATTTTCTGCAAGATTACGAGACAGGATTTCGTTGTGGAAACAACTATAAGATTCTCGCTTTGAAGTCCGCGCTAGGTTGCTAGTTTCAGTAAAAGATTGCCAGTCTTGCGGATTCTGTGTCTTTTTAAATTTTGCATGCGTTTTCCTTTGTTTCTGCAACAGTGATCTGACCTGTTTTGTGTACCACGGGGGGTCAGCCCCCTCTTTTATTAATTTATTTGGTATAAATCTCTCGATTGCTACTGATATTATGTCTTTGAATGTAAGCCACAACTGATCTACACTCGCATTTTTAGTTTTGAAGGACTGGAGACTATCACTCAGGAAAGCGTGAAGCGAATTTTTATCTGCTTTATTGAATAGATATATTTTTCGTTTATTTTTGGTGCATTTGGGTATTTAGATATTTAGTCTCGCTACTACAACTCGATGTTCGCTAAACTGATAATTTCTTTACGGACTACACTCTGGCCAAACAATTTCTGCAGAAAATTCTAACATTAGTTGAATCCTGAGAAAGAACAAAGTTGAGATTCCGAAAGAAATGCTGACAAACAACAGTAGACAAGTGTTTTCAATCATCTTTGGATTTCAGAACTGTATACCACGGTATTCGTATGTGCCAAAAAAGAATAAAGCTTCATAATACTCTCTACCGTGCTCCATGACTCTACCGTGTCTGCATAAGAAGCCGGAGGTAATACTGCATTACAACAAAACGAAAGGAGGAGTTGACATGACAGATACACTCGCTAGTACGTATTACTGTAAAAGGTGTACTAAGCGAAGGCCTTTTTATTTTATAACATGCTAGACATTGCTGCAATAAATGCTTATGTGTTGCATGTACACACTAACGCAGGCTACTATTGAAACAAATTGTACAAAAGACGCCTTTTTCTAAGAGAGCTAACAAGAACAATGCAAGAAAACAGAATGTCCAAAAATATTCCTAAAAAGATAAAATTAAATTTCGAAATATTGCAGGAACGAGTTCTGGAGAAAAGGAACAGAAAAGGGGCCAGTACAAAGAGCGTGGACCGAAGAAAGATCGAAAGACTAATAAGAAATGTAACATTTGTCAATCATCAATCATTCCTATGCCAAGATCATGCAAATATTTACTGCAGTAATTGTGTAAGCTAATACAGCACGCATATATTGAGGCTAATTATTGTTTTTCAGAATTAATTATCATATTTCATTGTAATTTTAGGTTAATTAGTGTTTGCAATAAGTGACAAAATTTAAGCTTTAGCTTGCACTTTTATGCAACTATTCACTTATAAAAACTTGTATGATCATTGTTTCACAATCTAAAATGTAATAATTTTTTTGCACTAATTACGTTCAATAAATGCTGGAAAGCTTCAATATCTGTTTTTACACAAGAAAAATCTATATATAAAATATATGTTGAAGTAATATCGAAGAAAATATATTTTTTTTAAACTGCGGGTCTAACTGACCCATTCACAATATGTGTGTCTCTGTTTCGAACACAGTAGGAAGGTTAAAACATGCAACAGAACTACAAAAGAAACTGCATACACTACACCTGTCCGTCCATTTGTGGAGTATTGCCGCCCAGTGTGGGATCATGAGGTGGGTTTGACGGAGGACATCGAAAGAGTCCAAAGAAGGGCAGCTCGTTTCGTATTGTCACGATACAGGGGAGACAGCGTTACGGAAATGATACAGGATCTGGGATGGGAATCATTACAACAACGGCGCTTATCGCTGAGGCGTGGGTTACTTGTGAAACTCCAATCGCCAACATTCTCCTCCGAATGCGAAAATATATTATTGACTCCCACTTACATAGGTAAAAATGATCATCAGAATAAAATACGAGAAATCAGATTCAGGTGTTCTTTCTTCCCGCGCTCTATGCGAGAATGGAATGGGAGATAAATAGTATAATTGTGGTTCGTTGAACCGTCTGCCAGGCACTTAATTGTGATTTCCAGAGTATCCCATGTAGATGCAGATGCGGTCGGTCGATGGCCTGATCGCAGAATCGACGGCTTCCGCTTGTGGAGAGAACGATGGACTTCTTGCCCCAGGTGAATACTTGGCGGCACAATATCGTGCTGAATCTGCTGCGTCAGCCGGTCGACGTACCGTAACTTGGCGTTATTTGGATCTACTGGGGTGAAATGGAACACTGTGTCCATTTCAAGAAATCATCTTTGCTGCGGAGAAATACTTTGGTGTATCTAATGAAAGCCACCTCCCATAGTCACCAGAGATACTAATTGTTACAGTAATACAAAAATTGTGTGTGATAAAGAGGTATACGACTCTGAAAAAATATTTAAGTGTAAAATTTCCCATAATATGAAAGTCTGAAAAAAAAACTTTTGCACAGCTACTCTGGTAATAGTAATACAGTTTACTGACATTGGTATGTTAAGGGCAACTATCAGTCATTATGTGTGAAAAGCTAGGATATATTTGCTTATATTATTTATTAGGCAGAGGTGTAAATATGCAAAATGCTATTTTTTCAGGTTGAATTGGAACATTCCGTGAGGGTACAAAAAGAAGATTGGGTCAGCTGGTTATCAAAACTATAGTGAGATAAGCCTCCAGAAAGCTCTAATTGAATGAAGTCAAGTCACGTAAAATATCTCTCAGAAATGTTTCTAAAAATATGGAATACCTGTTAGTACACTCTCAAGGAAGTTGAATAATAAAAATCCTTTGAGAATAGGTGGACAAACCGTCTTGACAGTAGAAGAAGAGAGGGCTTTAATCAGTGGTTTATTTAAATGTGAAGAATGGAAGTCAGCCAATTACGACAAGTGAGATTAGGGATATTGTGAAGTACTATTTGGACCGACGTGGAAGAGTGGAAAAGAGGTCTAATGGCAACGGGCCTAGATATGAGTTGATCAAAAATCTTCTCTCACCTAACAAGGATCTTACAGTACGTTTCAGTGAAAATGTAAAGAGAGATATGGTTAACAGAAAAGATAAAAACTATTTCAGAAATTTGTAGCAGACAGTGAGAGGTGTTCCACCCAGCAAACAACATTAATTAATATTAAACAGACGTAATATGAAGGCATCCTCCACAACAAAGTTCTGTTTGATGTGCTTACTGTGTTACAATTAACCCCTACACATGTTTTAGGTGCAATTATTTATGAAAAGAGTTAGTGTTCCAAATCACCCTAACTCCTGGGGTGATTTGGAACACAATTTAGATTAAAATATAAATAAGGGTGTTGATAGAGGATTTTTATCCTTGCAACACAATGATGTAGGAATAACTAGAGATACTGTATTTGCCGGCCGCGGTGGCCGAGGGGACTGAGGCGCTCAAGTCACGGTCTGCACGGCCGCTACGGTCGGGGATTCGAATACCCCCTCGGGCATGGATATTTGTGTCGTCCTTAGTCTTAGTTAGTTCATAAGTAGTTTGTAGGTTTAAGGACTGATGACCCCGTAGTTAAGTCCCATAAGCTATACAAACATTTGATACTATATTTAAATTTATAGTTGTAGTGCAATATTTAGACATTAATTTTCAGTAAAAACTACATTTTCTGTTCCATTTCACCCCAAGTTACGGTACTGTCGGAATGCGGCGCAGGTCTGCTGTTTTACTCGGCCGTGCGTGACTGAATCGAACAAAATTTTTATTTTTACTTCACGTATTATTCACTTGAATTTATTGCTGCATTTTATCTGACTAATTTATTTACACACTTTATGCACTCAACACCTGAGCTGCATTAAAATAATAATTTCGCGTGGCTCATTGACTTGGTGCAAGACGGGACGACACTTTGGCGGCTTGCGTGTCAGCCTACCCCAGGTATCCAACGGGTAAAGGGGACCTACAGCTTAACGTGGAATCCGAACCACGTGTCGTTTCTGGCGACTCTTCACATCATTGGGAGGTGAAGGATGGCTTAAAACGTAGACTGAAAAAAAAAAAAAAAAAAAAAAAAAAAAAAAAACGTGGTCCGCCCGGATTTCGAACTCGCGACCCTTCGGTTTCCAGTCGAGCGCTCTGTCCCAAGACCACCGAGCCGGACAGCTGACTCAAGAGGTCAAGGATTGTGTGCATGAAATATCTCACGATTCTGGAGCAGAACGAAAAGTATTTGAGAAAAGTTGAATAACAATCACGTAATGCACAAGGAAGACTTTTTATTCTTGTAAACGAAAATAGTAAACTAAATGGAGAAAAAGTAAGTATCCTTCCCATATTACAATTAGATCTTGTAATACTTTTACCCATTTACCTAGATCCAAAATTGAAGCCTGTATAGCAAATATAGTAATAAATATTCACAACTTATTCTGGATCGAAAATACAATATGCAGTATCACAATGTGCAGTAATATTTTGATCAGTTAACTTTGTAGTAACTTTTGTGGAAGAGCGAGACATGAAACAACACTTAGATGGTGTTCTGCATGGAGCAAAAGGAAGTGTGTGCCTTACTCCATAATATACGTAAACTGTCATGTCAAATGTGCTCGGTATCTCTATGTTATAATTTATCATCTAAATTAATGTACATACGAATTAGCTAGCTTCTTGTTTTGAAACAAAAATTTTCATGTTAAGTACACATACCTCAATATTCACCCTGAAAAAAGATGTAACTTTGGTACCTGGAAAGTTAAACTAATCAGATTCTACCACACATTTCTAGAATTGTGTAAGTGTATTAAAATGTTTAATTTAGATATAATGTACGATTTATATACACTGGAAATGAAACGCAATATACTGGATGGCGCCTGTCATCTTCGCGAGCAAAGGCGTCAGGAATCACCGAGTGATTAACGAATGGAAAAGAAAGCCGCACATTGCTAGTAAAGTTGTTCTATTAGAACTGAAACAACAGCAGAGTTGCTTAGCGAGATAGACGCAGACGGATACAGCTGCGAACAGGCCCCTTTTCAATAAAATGGCAGAAGTATGTGATCAAGATATTCGAAGAAGCAGTTGAATTAGGCGTCGCATTTCCTAGACGGTCGTTGATTAAGTTAATGTAGCTTTAACCAGTAATGCAGCATATGCCTCAAATTCTGCAGCCAGCTGTGGTACAAGTATTTTCTCTCCCCTGGACGAAAGTTCAACAAATTTTAGGCGTATTTCACTCTGTTATGTCTACAAGATTCACAACGTGCATCAAATGCAGACCCAAGTTAGGCTACAACGCCATGAGTTTGACCTCTGTATTTGGCAGGTTTTTGTTTTTGCCCATGGAATATCCTTTGGACGGGGCAGGCACATTTTACTCTGCTTAGTGCTGTGAATTCACAGAAATGTGGCATATGGGATACTAGCTTAAACCCGCGGCTCCGCTCACGTATTGGTTGATTATGATAGATAAGCTATCTTTCAGTAGCGTGCTATGAGACTGGTTTTGAAGGATGAAATGAAATACAATACCTTCTTTAGAAACACAAATGTTTAATCAACATGAAAATAAAAAATAAAATTATGTGAAGTGCTTAATGATTTACAATAAATAATACACACATTGCTCCTTATAGCCTGTATTGCAATATCTGAACACGTATGGTTTCATTTTTGGACATTCTGGTAAACTACGTTATTTGTAGTAGTAGAAATTTTTTGGGGTTGCACACCGTTGAGCAAGCGACGTATAATTGACCATGTGAAAAACATGAGGGCTGTAAATGGATTCCTGGAACGTTTAATGATTATTGAGCTTCGTTATTTGTCACGGGAATAGCTAGACGAACTGGAAACTGAAGTCTTTTGAACTGAAACGGCATATCTGAAGGGATGTAATGCGCGAAACGTCAAATCGATTCCTTTTAAAGAGATGAATTAAATGAAGTTTCTTTTTACAGCTTTATTTATTTATTCTTATATTTCCTTATTGGTATGCTTATCCTTACAGAGATAGAGCTGAAGACATTGTAGCACGCATAGACCAAAGATATGGTCTCTGGCATCACGTTTCGCTGTATGTAACCTCCTTGCTATAGAGTAACAAACATCGCTGGCCTTCAGTCCGAATTTTTTTTTTATAATTTGACGACTTTCAACCACCATATCTTCCACCCCTTATAGCTACCGGCATGGAACTGCTATGGTGTACAACGGGAGGATCGGACAACAATTACACACAAACCATTCGTTTGCGTTTTATAGTTTTCGCTGTAGAGCGAAATATTAACACACACACACACGTAGAATTCTATATACACCGATGCCTTTCCAGCCCAATATACTCCACTCTTTTATCATTATCAACCGTCAAGCAACAATTCAAACAATAAAACCATTTTCAAAGAGTAAATATAATTTTCAAAGAGCAATTATTGTTCCATATTTCGCGTTATACTCTTCAAATCACTAAATATCTATCAGAGCGCTACAACCATACCTAAAACCTTCCTCACGTATAAATTAGTAACTGTACAAATATTTAAGTCTCTGCTTCTTGTCGTTCGGACGTGATAAGCGTACACCGAACAGACATTCACGTTAATATGTATAGATAAACAGCTATCCGATCGCTATAAAAACGTGCCTAAAGCCTTCCGCGGGTACACTTCAGTAACTGTACAAATTTTTAGCTCTTTATGTCTTGTGGCTCAGACGTGATAAACGTACACCGAACAGACATTCACATTTATGGATATAGATTACTCTCCCACAGGTTTCTGAAGTAAATACACTGCACTTACGTGACTGTGTGCTGTTGTTTCACAAGCTCCTTCATTCTCGGTCCTTTTTCCTCAATGAGATGTGTACGTTGTAAAGCTCTCGTAGTGCACCATATTACTCTGCTTTTGCAAGAACGAAACTGTGTCCGTACACTATTTTCAAGCAAGATGCGGTCACACCACATGTCACACGCCAGGTGAAAGGCGTGCTACGAGAAACCTTCGCTGATCACCGAATTATTTCTAATCACTATCAAGATGTGTGGATTTCCAGATTACTGGCCATGTTATTTCTAGTTGTGAAGGTATTTGCAGAGTCGTGTCTATCATACCACGAAATATCGCCCAAATTTCGCCGGATGTACTGCGGGTAGCTGTCGACCATGCCTTTTTAAAAATACAGCGTTTTTCTGAGTCGGGAGGCCATATTTAACACATGGTGTAACTTGTGGCCGTATGCTAATAAATGTATAACTACCAACGTTAAGCTCCACTATTACTGCATCCAAACCGCATTCTGATTGCTTACAGCGTCATATTTTCGCCTGGTGACCGAAAGGGAACTAGAATATATTTCATCATGTCCCACGAGCGCAGAGTTTATGGACATCCGTCCGACGTTTCAACGTCCTGTGATGTATGCAGCCCGCACCAGAAACACCGTCATTTGAATTAAAACCACTAATTAAAAATATTCATTTTGTCCGTTTCAGGCCACTGCTATAAAATTTGAAAATTGGTGTTGGTCCATTACGGTACAGAAATCGTCGTAACCATTTAGGCTGTCGAGGCACGCTTCCCTTCAAACCCAAATTCTCGAAGCACACTACTATGGTAGTGTCCCCTGCCCATTAGTTCCGCTTGCTCGCAGCCTATACTGGATTTCCGCAAGGGATATAACGTATTGATGCGTCTGCAGTGTGTCAGTTGTCTGTTAGGGGCATATGGTGTACCATATCAGTAGTAATTATTATATTAACTTTCCGCCTCCGTAGACCAGTGGAGAGCGTGCTCAATTGATACGCAGGGGGCCCGGGTTCGGTTCCCAGTCGGTGACTCGGTGTTGCGTTGTCTTCATCATCATTTAATCATCATCATCGCACAAGTCACCCACGTGGCGTCACTTAAAGACTTGCACCAGGCAGGCCCAACACTGTCCCAACTGGGGTCTAACGACCAACCATGCCACACGAAATCATCATCATTATATTCACCCAGTAATTGTGTATTAAACATAGTTTACATTATTTGTCCCATATGCACAGTGCAGCTTTATAGACAGTCATCAGACGTTATCAATCCATCTGTCTAAATAAATACTCTTCAAGCCATATTGAAGTGCATGGCAGAGGGTTCACTGAACCACTGTTATGATATTTCTCTACAATTTCATTCCCTAATAAATCGCGAGGAAAAGGAACACCTAAACATTTCTGTGTCCGATCTGATTTCTCTTATTTTGTTATTGTGTTCATGTCTCCCTATGGAAAAAAATGTTCAAATATTTGTGGAGCTTATGGGACTTAACTACGGGGTCATCAGTCCCTAAACTTACAAACTACTCATGAACTAGCTAATATTAAGGACGGCACTAATGTCCATGCCCGAGGAGGGGGGGGGATTCGAACTCCCCGAACGTAGTGGCCACTCCCTATGGAGGTTATAATGTTTATATCCCACAAAATTCCGCTTGTTTGGATATTGGAAGTATATGATACCTATCAACTAAACCTTTCTTTATGTATAATCACAAAATTATTTATAAAACATTGTACAACATTATACGATACAACACTGTTTAATTGCATCAATTGCAAAGTATTTTATTGTAATTGCTTCTTTTTTTAGACATTAATATAGTGCAATAATGTGATTTTTCTAATCAAATTTCAGCAAACATTATATGATGTTTTTTACGATGTACTAGTTTGTTTCCGATACTTTGTTGATGTCAAATCTGTATAATTACTTTAAATTAACTAATTTAAATATCAACAAATGCAATTACTGCTCTAATTCAAAATTACTTACGATATTAATTTCCGTTTTGTTTTGTTACGAAAATCATATCATCACATTTGTCATAATTTTGTGTATCTTTACTTGAGGCAAGATTCATTTATTTAATATATTATTATAACTTTCTTGTTCTAGAATGTTCTCGAAAATCGTATTAATACGTGCGAATTGGCGCGAACACAGTTATTGTCTCACTCAAGTCAGTCAGTTATGGAGTCATTACGCAGTCAGTCAGTTTTATAGCAGTCAGTCTTTAGTGAGTCTTTAAGATGCACAGTCACAGATAGCTATAATCCAGTCTTATTTCAATCAATTATATGTCTACATCATGTCAGCTTATGTTTGTGTGCACATTTTTAACATATGTGTCCTAATTGTGATCCTAGACAATGAAGAACCCGATGCTTTCGTCATTATGTACGGACAGGCGAGATATTGAAACTATTAGAACTGTTCAAACTACCAGAGCTACCACTGAACAACGAATGCAAGGTGATGTATAATTTTTATTTATGAAACACGTGTAAAATCAGGTTATAACAGTGTGAAACATTGTTGTGAGGTGGTTGTTAACAAAATATATTCGCATTTGGAAGAGAAAGTTGGTGAAATAAATTTCGCAAATAGAACTCGCCACAACAAATAACGCTTTCTTTTATTGATATCCTCCCCAACTCGTGCTTAATTTCCGTGATACTCTCTCCCTTAAATCACGATAATACAATACCAACTGCCTTTCTCCGAAAATTCTCTTCATCGTCCGTAAATTGCACCTGGTGTGGATCCGACAATACGTAACAATACTCCAAAATAAAACACGCAAGTGTAGTGTAGGCAATTTCTTCTGTGCGTTCTGCTAATGAAGCGTACTCTTTGGTTCCCCTTCTCTACAATATTTTCTGTGTGTTCTTTCGAATTTTAGTTATTAGGTATGTAGTTGAACTCATGGCATGTGAATTTGAGTGATTTATCGTGTAAATGAAGTTGACCGGGTTTCTTTTAGTGGTCATTTGGATGACATCACACTTCTCATTATTGAGGGTCAATTGCCAGTTTTTGCACCACGCAGATATCGAAATCATTTTGCAGTTGCTTTTGATCTTCTGGTGACTTTATTAATCGATAAATGACAGCATAATCCGCGAACAGTGTCAAAAGGTTTCTGGAAAACGAGAAAAACGGAATCTATTTGACATCCCATGGGGATAACACTAATCACATTATCTGAGTAAAGAGCGAGCTAGGTTTTGAAAATTATTAACGAAGATTGTTCAGATCCAAGCTTCTTTGGAAACACACTTGGGATACATGTATGAAACCTCCGTATCATCAGATAGCCTGGAACCTTGCAAGGCACACAGCATCATTTATTTAAGAAACTGGCAAAGGTAGTTTATCACAGCTGGGAAATTTGTATTAGCGATCAGAATGAGAGAGGAGAATGTCTAATTGGCTTCTTCAGAGAAAGTTCTTTGGTGGTAGGTAACAGAATCTTTGGACACAAAAAAATGTTTAAATGCTTTTAGAGCTTATGGGACCTAACTACGGGATCATCAGTCCCTAAACTTACAAACTACTTATGAATTAGCTAATAATAAGGATGGCACAAATATCCATGCCCGAGGGGGAATTCGAACCACCGACCGTAGTTGCTGTGCAGACTGTGACTGGCGCGCCGCAGAACGCTCGCCCATAGCGGCCGGCTTTGGACATCACAAGGAAATGTGTTATACAGGGATATATACAATGTCAATGGAGAAAGGTATCAGTTGGACTAACTCCTGATACAGAAAAGGTATATTTCATGTAGAAACATTCCACTACAGCGGTAAGTTATGCCTTACGAATTACATTGCAGATGTAGAAGTGGGCATGATGTACTGAATTCTAGGGATCTGATCATTCAGATGCCAGGTTCCGAAACGAGCGTGCTGTGTGTATTATGTATGAGTTTATGTTAGTGGTTGATCGAAATCTTTTGGAAGGATACCTCAGCTAAGGAAACAAGATGTAAAACATTACGATTTATGGAAGGAGGATAGAGAAAAGGCATGAGCTGATAAGCTATGTGTAGCTACTGAGAGAAGAAAGGCTACTGTGCTGTGTGAAACTAGGAACAACTATACACTATAAGAATGTATCGTACCAGGTGAGTAAGACAGTTCGTTGCAGACATGTACTTTTTATTATCATTATTGTTATTATTAATTCTATTTTTTTTAAATCTCAGTTGCTTGTCAGTCATTGTAAATACATGGATATCTTCTTCGACTGTTGGTGTTACGAAAGCCAAAATCAGACAAAATGCATTCGAAATAATGTTAATACTGATAAGGCTGCGATAAATTAGGACTACGGGTAGAGTCTCCTTACAAAGATTAATCTTACTCAACAACGTGCTGCCTTAAAGCTACCGCTGGCCTAGAGGCACAAATAGCAAAGTGACTCAAGGTTATACAAGTAAATGTTTTGCTACAATTAATCGGAGCTAAAAAGTGGGTATACAAATAGTACAACAGATACTTCTCCCAATCCTCACGGTCTTCCTTGTATATAACACTTATTCTGCCGGACATCACTTATTCAAGCTTCGATAATTTATGCAGGTCGTGTAACTTCGATATCTTTACATTGAGTTCAGTTTGGTTTTCCTTTAATGGGAGTAGAGACTGAACTTCCTCACAGTCAAGGAGTATTTGCTCTGGTTGTTTGCTGTCAGAATCTTTATCATGTTTCGTAGCAAAATGTTCGACTGTCACAGTAAGTGATTTTAGCTCCCGACTTCCTCGTCAGGATGATAAATTTTCTAGAAGACAACAATCATTATTAACTTTGACAAGATATTCAGAAATGGGTTCCACAACCACTTCGGTTACTTTGTATCACTGACTTTCTCATATTCAGTGGTAGCTACAGAGATCTATAGCAGCTATCTTCGGCCATTTCTAGTACCGTCTATTTGTTAGAGCCAAGAATCATTAAAATACTGTACTGCTTTATGCCTGCTTGCTTTTAGTTCACTTCCTGTGTAATTGGAGGCACTATGCTCTAAAGTACCTTGATCGCCGATTCTTGCGACAAATATTTTTGCTCTGCAACATTCGGTGTGAAAGAGGTCAGGTCTAATTAGGATGCCGGTCACTGTTCGTTTAGGTTGTTTCTTATAATGCAAACAACAGTATTTATTTATATTTCGAAAAATATCCCTGTTGGTGCTTAGATGGTTGAGATATCCTTTTGCGCATGGACTCACTGAAGAACTTCCCTACAGCATGAATACACCACAGGAATTTTATTTCCTTATTTGAAACTTTCAGAAACGAAATACATTTTTAATGGAATGAGCAACTGCATGAAGATTTGAATACAAGCTTCAGTATTTTACATTTAATGGAAGACGCTGATTATCTTTAAAAGAACTTGTACGTTGTTAGACACTATTCTCACCTAAGGAATGTTTAAATTATTATTTAATGAAAGCGCTTTGCATTTCAAAGACTACGTCTATTATCTCTAGAAGAATTTAGACATTGTTTGAGATCATCCGGATATTCTGGATTTTCTTCTATGATTAAAATACATATTTTCCTCTCCATATGCTGATTAAAACTTCTATGACTGTGAAAGTAATTATCAATCTTTCATTGAGTGAAATTTGATTGGGAAGCTGGAGGAAACGAGACAATAATTTCTTGCGGCTACTCGCTTTCTCGACGTGTGGGTTGATACATGGAGCAAACAACAGCAATAAGACACCTGCTGACTCTTGAATCGGTAATTATTTTCTCAAACTTTTCTTTTGACATTGGTGTTACCACTCGTTCAGGAATCGTAGGTGAACACTATCAAATCTGGAAGCAGCAGTCAGAACTGTGTTTACAGTCGAAACAGTAATTTTGAATTAAGTTTACTAAAGAGCATAGATCGTGTTTACAAATTAGTACCGCTCCAGTCTGACGGATCCCGCCATAATACGACATTCAATTCCAAATTCCTTAAAACAGTGCAATAAATTTTGAAAGAAGTTAGTCTTTGTAATACGCAGACTATAACATACGAACACCATCCATACAATGGCAATATATTGTCTTCGGTATATATATATATATATATATATATATATATATATATATATATATATATATATATGCACTGTGGTATTTATAACATTAAGGAATTCTATTATAAATTCGCCACTTTGCTTTGAAGTGTGTAATAATATTAAATGTTCTTTTAATTCAAAACAAGGAGGAATCCAGTTAACTACAATTAGTTGACTGGAAGTATACAATTTTCAACCATAGAACTTACTCTTTTGGCATGTTTAACATAATAGAGGCAAAATTTGTTATTCACATTATCTTATAAAAATATATATCTCTCAATATATACTGAACAGACAGTTCAAGTGAGTATTGTCCAACACGACAGATGCATATCTTTTATCGTTTTGGTCGATAGGTTGTTTCCTTTAGGGTGTGTTGGAAAATGCATTGTTTGATGATTATCAGATCTTTTACTGTGGTGTCTGGTATGTATTCTTTGTATGTTTTTTCGCTATCAATGTTTGCATCAGGTCTGTTTTATACAGGGCGCTTACTACATGCCAGCTAATTACATACAATTTTTGTATTGACTTGAATATTCACCGACACAAAACTAACAGTTCATATTTTGTTTCTTTATTTTTCCTAATGCGTAAGGTTCCTTTACAAAGTGAAAACTTTTTTTGTATATTACTGTCTATTTTATTCGATATGTCAGTGCCATGTATTAAATCTTCAACACGTCACTGTAATGCATTATTTTCGTTGATCTATCTCTGTAAGCTTTAATCTTTGTATCATGCTAAATGTGATGTCTGTAGAATATCTTTGAGCGCCAACCGAGCTCAGAGATGCGTGTGCGCCAGCAGTGGCAATAACTGTTGTTGAGGTAGTGATGAAGGGTGAAGACCTATAGAGGTAAAATAAGTTTCCTTGTTGTAAACGGCATTGTTATCGCAATTTTTGCTGACGGCAAAAGCAAACTTTTATACTTAGCATTCGGTTTCCGTTTTAAAGTTTGTTTGTCTGTAAAATTTGTAAATCAATCCTACCAACAATAGACCCTTTGTCTGATTACGTTCCAATTAACTCAAAATCATAAATATGTTTAAAATCTACGTAGTTTGACTGAGCCAGTTTCTAGAGACGAGTTATCCACGACGTAAATGTCAAAGAAGACGGCTATATAACATTAAAAAATAGATAATTTATGTTGTGTGAGGATGAATTAATTTTATTCTAATTTCCGAAAGATACGATTTTCTTTTCGGTACCATGATTTATGTTTTATTTCTGTGGCACAGAATATAATGTAACCTTTATTTCAAAACTTTTGTGCAAGGCCTTACTTCACTCAGAACAAGTTATAATTAAAAAAAGTTAATTTAGATTAGCAGTTATTGAAAACGTAAAGATTCAGAATATCAACTGGCCTCACTAAATTAAAATATATAATTTTTGGACTTAAACCTTTCAATTGTAATTACTCTTAAGTCCTTCGATTTATAGCATTACTAGCTGAACCCCCGCTGCTTCGCATGCGTAGGGTGGTTGGTCTGCACCAGTTGTTTCTTTTTAATCCTGATGAAGAATCCATGTCTTAAGTTTCGTAGTAATAGCTTGAAATTTGAGTTAACAGCACCATATTTTTTTTAAATCAATTTTTGCATCTCATATTTCACCCCCTTATTGGTCGAATTTCCAAAAATACCGAAACACGTATTTTTTAAAGCATAACGAACAATACAAATACCAATTTTTGCAGCTATAGCTTCAAAATTGTCTTTACAACAAAGTGTTTTCGAAAAGAATTTTTGATCCCCTCTTTAACCCTCTTAGCTTTTGAATTTCCAAAAATACCGAAACTCGTGTCTTTTTAATCCTGATAAAAAGTGCATATCCTACGTTTAGTAGTTAAAGCTTGAAATTTGAGTTAACAGCAACATATTTTTGAAAATCAATTTCTTTCGTCCCCTATTTTGTCCCCTTATTTGTCGAATTTCAAAAAATGCCGAAACACGTGTCTTTTAAATTCGAATCCTGAATTAAAATCCGAAATTTTGTAGTTCTAGCTTCAAAATTGCCTAAATAGCTACGTATTTTCAAAAAACGTTTTATCCCATATTTCATCTCCTTACGGACGGAATATCGAAAAATCGCTTCTTAAATGACGCCTACACAGTAAGATCAACACCCTCCACAAATTTCAAGTTTCTATCTTCAGTGGTTTAGGTTGGGCGATGATGAGTCAGTCAGTCAGTCAATCAATCAGTCAGTCAGTCAATCGAGACACTTCCTTTTATATATAGAGATTAGTGTTTGTACGGCAGCCAGATCTAATACAGTTGGTGATATTCGGTCTGTACACAGCCTCTCAGTGGCCGAAGCGGTTCAGCAAGGTACCTGCGTAAGCTGAGGGCTTGTTTCCTGCACTGCCTCCGCACAGCGTCCCAGGCCGTGGGTGGACAAAGGGGATCCCAGAAAGATTTCATTAACGGCTGTCAACGGTGGCTCTTTTTGTGTAAGCTAACAGTACCGGCTTTCCTTTACGCAAATGCGCCATACTTCAAGAGAAATCTCCCTTACGGCCGCGTGTAAATGCTAATCACTAATAATCATATTGTTCAACACACAACCAAACTTATAACCTCTATCTATCTATATCTATAAATGTGAATGTCTCTTCGGTGAACGTTTATCACGTCTGAACCACAAGACATAAAGAGCTAAAAATTTGTACAGATACTAATGTATACCCGGGGAAGCCTTTAGGCACGGTTTTATGGTGGCTGGATAGCTATTTATCTATATATATTAATGTGAATGTGTGTTTGGTGTACGCTTATCACGTCCGAACGACAAGACGCAGAGACTTAAATATTTGTACAGTTACTAATTTATACCTGAGGGTGGTTTTAGGCACGGTTTTATAACGATCTGATAGATAAATTGAAGAATATAACGCGAAATTCGGAACAATAATTACTCTTCGAAAATTATATTTTCTCTTTGAAATTGGTTTTATTGGTTGCATTGTTGCTTGAGGGTTGATAATGATAAAAGGGTGGAGTATATTGGGATGAAAAGTAATCGGTGTATATAAAATTCTACGTTCGTGTGTGTTAATATTTCGCTTTGTGGCGAAAACTACAGAACGCAAACGAATGGTCTGTGTAATGGTTGTCCGAAGTTCCCGTTGTACACCATTGCAGTTACATGCCAATAGCCAGAAGGGGGTGGAAGATATGGTGGTTGAAAGTTGTCAAATTATAAAAAATTTTGGACTGAAGACCAGCGATGACGTTTGCGACTCTATAGCAAGGAGGATACACACAGCGAAACGTGATGCCTCAGACCATATCTTTGGTCTATGCGTGCTACAATGTCTTCAGCTCTTTCTCTGTAAGGATAAGCATACGAATAAGGAAATATAAGAATAATCGAGAGTGTTTTAAATCATTTTCTTACCTTCCGTTCAGTATTGTACATATAATACTCACATAACAGATAACGAAATAGAATGCAGCATTGTGTCAAAATTTCAAGAAAATCTGTGAACAATTTTCGGAAATTAGAGATTCTGAACAAACAATCATATACATTTCTACGTATATAGAAAACGTAGATGTTCCCAATCAAAACTCTACGAAACGTCTCGACAAAAATGAACAGATGTATTAATATAGAAGAAAAGTGGAATATAATAAGAGCGACAGTTGGGAACGAGAGACGGAAGGCAAACGGGCTCAAATTATCTTTTCCAGACATTTGTGTATTTGAAATGCGCGTTATTTATGGCGTAAATTAGTGTCTGTTTTATATAAATAAGACTACTCTTTCATGATGGTTTTCCTGACGCTTTTTACGATCTGAATTTAAATGTTTTGCGCCGTGCAAAGACAATGCACAGATTACTTTTATTTCTTGTTTGTTATTTACTGTTTGTATTGTTCACCTTGTCAGTATTTCCTACCCTCTCTCTCTAATATCAATACTCTTTGATCACATATTATTTTGGAGAGCTTTTGGTTGTAATTAGTGAAGTTCGTTGAGAGTGAAGTACGTCCTGATTTGTACTTCTTCTAGTGCCACTCATTACTATAAAACGGCGCGCAAAACCATAAGTGCAATGTGAACTAAATCCGACATCAATCTTAATAGTAAAGTCTAAATTTCAAATCAATATGTACTTACTAGGAGGATTCTTACAATGACATCAGTGGCGGCTTGGAGCCAAACATTCGTAATAATTGGTCCACTTTAGGTTACGGTAGTAACACTAAAAGTGGGGCTTTGCGATCGTTTTTTGACAGCTCGAAATTAACGGCTTAACCATGCATCTGACACGACAATTGAATGAACCGAATTTGTAGAGGAGAAAATTCTCTACAACTTTGCTCAAATATGTTTTTTTTTTTTTTTTTTTTTTTTTTTTTTTTTTTTTTTTTTTTTTTTTCATATCTCGTATCGTTTTAGAGATATTAGCAAAAATAACGGCGATTTTGGGATGTACATCTGTCTGTCTGTTCGTAATTTGTTCCCTGTTTTTAAGATGAACCGTTCGTCCGACCAGCACCAAATTTTGCAAACATAATTGTAGGCTGCCAGAGACTAGAACCTCGCTTTTTGAAATCTTTCGGACAAGAAATACGTTATTAATACAAAAAAATGCCGTTTGGGATGTAATTTTAATTGCAAATAAACCGTTCATCTGAAGCGTAAATTGAATAAACCAATTTGTAGACGAAAAAATTCTGTACAGCTTTGTTCCCTTACTTTTCATTTTATTTTTTTTATTTTTATTTTTTTTTTTCATATCTCGTATCGTTTCAGAGGTATTGCTAAAAATTACGGACTTTTGCCACCCTCCATTGAATTAACGAAAACCAGCCGTTCGGAGATGTCACGTGACATTCCTCGCCCAGAACTGTCTCTGGCATACGGTATCTTGTGTTGCGTATTTGATGATTTTCTTATTGTAACTTACATGTTGTCATTTCAAAGCAATGGCGCACTGAAGAATTAACAAAAACACGTCGTTCTTCGTGCGATAAATGATAATCTAGTGTCTACAAATGCCATATTAGCATCAGTTAACAACGGCCATCAATAGTATAAGATAAAAGTACTTAATTCCTAACTGTTAGCTATAGCGTAGTGGGCAATGTGTTGGACTGTAGCGCCGAAGGACAGTGGTTAGGAACCCGCCTGTACCTAAAATTTTATTCTCCTACGAGGGTTTGATAAAGATCAGCTTTTCGAACGAATATGCCCGACCTAAAGCTCACGAAATCGAACGCTTTATACGAGAAGAGGTTAAAATCGATCCACAAGATCTCATAGACATACACCTTTCTATCTTGAGTAGTGTTGTCTACTTGAAAATGATCAGCGAAGAAGCATGTGAAAGAATAATTCGAGCTAATAAGCATGGACTCAAATTTAAGCACGCAGACGGCCATGTCGGCGATGTGGTTATTGATCATGCAGGACTTGGACTACGTACAATACGCATTTTTGAACTCCCATTCGAAGTGCCATCTGAACTCGTGATTGAAGCGCTCCAACCTTATGGTACGGTGCTCAGTCATGTTGCGAAAAAGTGGTCCACTTTTATGACGTACCCAGTTCTTAACGGGGTCCGGCAAATCCGGATCGAACTTACCAAACACGTCCCGTCCTACCTGTTCATAGGAGGTTGCAGGGCCGTAGTCATATACGACGGCCAGCCGAAGACATGCTCAGGATGTGGTAAAGAAGGACACGTTCGCTCTGAGTGCATGCAGCGGAGGATCGCACAAGTACCAACAGGAGAAGCTGTGCTAACGCCCGCGCCGACGTCACTCCCACTGTCATACGTCAATGTGCTCCGGAGAGGCGCTACGCCGAATATTGACCCACCCATTCCACAAGAACAGATACCAGAACCGTCAGAATTGGTGGCCGCTGACACAGATGTGCTTCCGAACAACCAGAGCACAATTTCTCTGTCGACATCGACGGCTGAAGAGAGAGAGCCGGAAGCACGAATGGACGTTGACATGGCAACACCCACACCCGCCGTCACTCTTGAAAGCCGGGATTCGCTGCCACAATCTGATACAGAGATACACACACGCAAGCAACGATCGCCGAAGCGGCACAAGAAACGCCGTCTATCGCCGTCGGACACCTGTTCCACGGGAGACGCTGCAACACACAGTGAGGATAATGAAATTGAAAGCACAAACGTGGAGTCCCTTCTCACCGCACAACAGAACGACGCAAACCGCCCAGTACACGAGAAACATCTGACGTCGTTCATCGGAGACCAACAAGTGGGTCCGTCGACGAACCTTGATACAGATCCACCGCCATTGCGAAGCCACGCGGGGATATCTCAACGAGATTTGCCTCATATCGTCTGGTCTGAGGATCATGATGATGATGACTCAATGAACGACGACACGGACGCGGCAGCGGCCGCGACCTCACCCAAACACTAGTCACTTAGGAGATGCGGAAGGTTCCGAAGGACACGACAGCACTCAACAGATGTTCAACGCCACACCAACAAACTCCGGCATCATGAACGCTTTTCAACGTGCAGTGCAGCAACAGGCATATCGAATAGCATCCATCAACATCAATACGATTAGTGAACACGTCAAACTAGAGCTATTAAAGGACATGTTCAGGGCGTCGGATGTTGATATAGTCCTCCTACAAGAAGTCAATGTAGACAGTTTTCCCGCACTGTATGGGTACAACACATATATTACACCAACGCATGACAGCGCCAGCGGCACGGCGATACTTTTACGTGACGGTATCGATGCTGAAGACGTGGTATATCTGCCGTCAGCACGGGGGCTTGCCCTGACAGTACTTGGGCTCCGCATCATCAACATATACGCTCCGTCAGGTACAGACCGAAGGCGGGATCGTGCCAGATTCTATGCAGAGGAGATTGCTCCTCTTTTCTTGGGCCGATATAATCACTTTTTACTTGGAGGTGATTTCAACTGTGTGCTTGACCCGAAAGACCAATACCCACATTACACCTCGTGTCAAGAGTTACGACTGCTGGTGAGAGATATGAACTTGATCGATACTTGGGAACGCGTCCATGGCAACCGGACCGGATACACATACTATACCAGTCATTCAGCAAGTCGTATTGATCGAGTTTATGTTACACGTGGTCTCACAAATGCTGTTCTTGATGCTGAATTGTGGCCCGTTGCCTTCTCAGACCATACCGCATACATATGCACGATCGAACTCCAACGCCAGAAGGTGTGGAGGAGTCGAGGTACCTGGAAAATGAACGTCGCACACCTCCGGGATCCGGAGTGCAGACGCTTAATAGAAGACGCTTGGAACACCTGCGAGCGACGCCTACCGTCATTCCCCACGACACTACAGTGGTGGTTGGACTGCGCCAAGCCTGCTATACGCCGAGCGATGATTGCATACGGAAGAGAACAATCCTTGTGGAGACGGAACACCGTGGACTTCTATTTTACGACGCTACGGGAGCTCTCAACACAGGCACCTTCACCAGATCGGCAATCTGCAGTCAAACGGGTACAGGCTCAGATAACATCTATAATGCGCCGCAACCTAGAAGGCACTGTCGTCCGAGCTAGAGTTTTTGACCGAGTACAGGGAGAACCACCATCGATGCACCACGTCATCAGGGAGAAACGACGCAGTCGGAGAGCCTTAATACATGTCGTCGACTTGCCGGATGGCAACAGTCTAACATCGCAAAAAGATATTGCCACAGCCTTTCTGGAACATTACCGACACCTATACGACAGAGTGGAACACAATGAGGCAGCTTTTGATGAAGTTCCACAAACACTGTCGGGTACCCTTGATGTGACGGCTGAAGGATTACTCATGGCAGAGGTTACGGAAGATGAAGTGGCAGAAGCTCTGGGGAAAGGCGCAGCAAACAAATCACCTGGACCGGACGGACTCCCGTTAGAATTTTATCGGACATTCAAAACTCTCATGCTGCCTCGGTGGACTGATATGTACCGAGAACTGATGTCTCCACATACCCGTCTTCCATCAGCCTTTGTGGAGGGAATGATGATTCCTGTCCCCAAACCGTCAGGTGGGAAAGGAATACAAGACTACCGGCCGCTGACACTACTCAACTCAGATTTTAAGACCTACACAAGGATACTTGCAGCTCGCATCAAACGCGTCCTCCGCCAAATTATCTCCCTTGATCAAACGTCACTCGTTGGTGACAGCAATATCCAGACAGTGCTCAGTGACTACCGCGACGTGATAGCATTGGCAACAACCTGTCGTCTCAATGCTGTTTTGGTGTGCGTGGACTTTGATCGCGCTTTTGACAGAGTGAGCCATGCGTACATGACAAAAGTGATGACGAAAATGAACTTTCCACACGACTTCGTTACCGTAGTAATGCGACTACTCCACGGTGCTTCCTCCACAGTGCTCGTGAACGGACGTGCGGTAGGACCAATCAAAATCTTCAGATCTGTGCGGCAAGGGTGTCCACTGTCATCGGTGCTCTACGCCATAGCTATCGAGCCGTTACTTTGTGGTCTTCGGAACAAGCTAACAGGAATGACGTTCAGGGGCCACACATTCATCTGCAGAACATATGCAGACGATCTTACCTTCCTGGCGCGGTCGGAGGACGAGATACGAACAGCACTACGCTGGATTGATCTGTATGGTTCGGCTACAGGAAGTCGCGTTAATATGGCGAAGTCTGGGGCTATGAACATTGGACGAGGGCTGCCAGATAACAGCGTGGCACCGTTAAGATTGATGGACACAATGAAATGTTTGGGAATTACATTCACCAACGACGTCAGACGCACGGCAGCGCTCAACTATAGACGGCTCCTGCAGTCTATCAGAACGAGTGTTCGAGATAACATGTTAAGAACATTAGACATGATGCAACGGGTCACTTTTGTGAACATTCACCTGGCATCGCGCATTCCACACTTGGCGCAAGTGCTCCCGATGCCGGTGGTTATGGCACGCTGCCTCCTAGCGGCCTTTGGATACTTTGTGAGCGCAGGTCTCATTTTCAAAGTCCGATACGAAACTCTCACCCTCCCCGTTAAGCGAGGGGGCCTCGGACTTGTCCACGTCCGCGACCGCGCTGTGGCTCTCTATGTCAGTTCGATGGCCAAGATGTGGCGTCGACACCAGTCAAGTCTGTCCGGCACTTTGATAGAGGAATTAGCACCACCTTCTCAAAGAGCGCCAGTTTTTGTCGGTCACATATCACCGTCTCTTGCCCATATTCGTACCTTTTTCGTCGAATACAGTTATGTACAAGCGGACCTGCCGACTACCAGGACCACAACAGCACGCGACATATATTGCTTACTGTTACGAGGACGACCAGGCAACGTGATAGAGAGACGGCATCCGACAGTAACGTGGACAGTGGTATGGTGGGCAGTACACCATGTGTTTCTTGACACAGAGACACGTACGCTGTGGTATCAGATCGTCAAAGGAAAATTTATGACGCGTGCCCGATTACATGCTATACATAGAGTGGACACGCCTCTGTGTACTCAGTGCAATGAATTGGATAATGAAGTACATCGTCTGACATGCGGCACTTCCGCAGAAGCGTGGAGCTTGGAGCAAAAAATTATAGCTTTTTTCCTTCGAGTTGCTCCGCAAGATATCGAACCACGGATATTACTCTACCCGGACGAGACATACTACCCCCGAACAAAGACCAATGCAGTAACTTGGATTCGAGGATTGACAGTCCTCTACCTTTTCAGAGAAGGCCCCAAGAACGCACTTGACATTTGGACATTTCTACAAGAACGGCATTCTACGATCAAGAACCACAAGAAATACAAACTTTACTTTGCTAACTTTCTAGGAAGTGCTATGAGCGATCCCCCGCGCAGTTGGGGAGTACCGGGTATGAGAAGTTAATTTCTATATTCGCCGACTTAGAGCTAGAACTGATCAGGTCAATGGAACTTACTCTAAAATCTATCGAGAAGACGTGCCCGACTGCAACGCGAGGCGCGTTGGGGATCGGCGAGGTGCACTTTTAATATTAGTTTAGCAGCCAGCCACAGTGCAATACAAGAACTGAGTTACATAGAGCTATTACTTTCATTTCAACTATGTTTGTATGATTTTTGTTTGAAGAAGACATTTAACTTTAATTTCTGTGTTTAGAGAAGTGCAAATTTTAATTTTCTTACTGAGAAGACTAAAACGGCAATGAAGCCAGGCCGAGAAGGCAGAAGATGGCGAGCGAAAGGCGGGGCTGAAGGGGAGGAAGGAGGCCCAATAAAAAAAATAAATAAATAAAAAAAAAATAAAAATAAAAAAATAAAAAAACAAAACAAAAAACAAAAAAAGGGGACTGAGGCAAAAAAAAAAAAAAAAAAAGGACAGTGGTTAGGAACCCGCCTGTACCTAAAAATTTATTCTCCTACGAGGGTTTCAGACACACTTATTAATTATTTTTTTATTATTTAGATTATTAATTAGGTCAAAAATGTTTGCAAAAACGTATAAAACTACAAATCTAAAGTGGGCCGTAAAAGTTTGAATCATCCTTTTTAATACACGCTGTATATTGTGAAAAGCTGGGGTCCTACAACACTACTCTTACACACGCCAGAAATTATTTTACCCTCAGAAGACTTCACACCGTTCACAATGACATGCTGCGTTCTGTTATCTAGATATTCTTCAGTCCACACGATTGGTCGGATATTCCAAATGCTTGCATTTTGTACATGAGGAGACGGTGCAGCACCGTATCACACTACTTGCGGATATCAAAACACACAAAATCTACCTGGCAACCTGTATCTACTGCCCTCTTGGTCTCGTTCATTAATGACGCGAGCTGCGTAAACATGTTTGTTGCGTTCAGAACCCGTTTCCTACAGAGGAGGTATCCGGTCTGCAAAACTGTCAGTACGACGTCCGAGATATGGGAGTATAGATTTGCGCATCGACCCGTCTCGACCCTTGATGAAAACGGTAATCACCCGCGAAGTTTTCCAATCTTTAAGAGCACTTTATACCATTAGAGACCTACAGTACACTGCTGCTTGAAACGGTCATATGGGGGGCGGGAGCAAATACCTACACATATTCCGTGTGAAATTGAATTCCATTCACTCTAGGAAAATTTCCTCGGTTTTTTTAATGTTACTCCGTAAGTATTTCAATGCCTTTCATTTCCTCGTGCCTGAGAAGGAAAACTACATTTCCATCTCCCTCTGTAAAACAGCCTTGGAACGAGAAATTTTTGTTTCTTTGCTTTTTTTTGTATGTCAGTATTTCAACATCATTTTTGTCTAAGAGTGGATAGACGGTTTCTGTCTGTTGATTTAACCTAACACCAACATTTCTTTTCGTTTTCCGCCAAGTTGGTACATGAAACTTTTCTTTAAAATTCAATGAACGCTCATTTTGGGATTGTACGACTTTTTCTTACGTGAAGGCTTTGGCTATGTTTACATTTGAGATGAAGTTGACATTTTCCTAATGTAGGCGGATGTTTCCCATCTCTCATTTTTCTCGCCACTTACTTCTCTAAGGGTTACTTGATAGTTATCTTGAACTTTGTCCACTGATACTCAACACTGGCAGTGATAAAGGCGAAACGTGTTGAACCGTCAAGTACTTAAAGTATTTCACATTCCTGTTATGTAACACTTATATTATTGTGTTTTATCGCTATAAACACGCCTTCCTCTTAGTTCGGCTTAGCTGTGTGATACACCCTCCAGTCTGAGTTTAGAATTTCTTACTTCTGAGATCCACTTCCAGCCAGTCTTCCATGTTTAGAACAATATACAGAAACAGTCTTGATCGCAGAGATTGATAGTTTTAATTAACCAGTTTCAATCTGATGTAGGTCATCTTCAGAATTATACACAGTCCATGTGGCCAGTGCTGTGCTCGGCTGGGCTGGGCTGTCCTGGGCTGTTCTGCTGCCAGTAGGTAACTATTGGCTACTGGCAGCAGAACAGCCCAGGACAGCCCAGCCCAGCCGAGCACAGCACTGGCCACATGGACTGTGTATAATTCTGAAGATGACCTACATCAGGTTGAAACTGGTTAATTAAAACTATCAATCTCTGCCATCAAGACTGTTTTCTGTATATTGTTCATATCAAATAGATCGCTGTTTCTCGTCTTCTATGACAATGTTGTCAAAATTAATAATTCCATGTTTAGTACTGTGTGAGACTGTGACCATTTAGAAGTCAGAGCAGTTGTTGGATCCTTCAGTTACTACCGTTGGATTCTTCAGTTACTACCGTCATAACATTTTCCTTCCGCCGTACGCCGTACGCCGTATGTTGTGTAACGTGGTGTCCGGAATACGGAGACGCCTTATAGAACCTTTTGAAGGGGTTACTCTACCCTAAAATACTGACATGTGCACTCCACACATATCACGCTATCCCAGTGTTGAAGTAGGGTAGAGCGAGGCTTATTGGATAGAGGGGCTATATGAATAATTGCAAGCTTTTGCGAAAGTGCCAAAATAACAGCAAAGTTGAGACGTCATTATGTGAGTGCTTCTTGGTGTTGGAGAATTTGTTCTATCCAGTGAACGTCTACTTCCTTTCCTGTCTTCAGAAATTTACGTAAGATTTATTTAGAGTGTTTAAGGTAACTGGGTCACTGCTGTTTATTGCACGCTTTGTAAAACTGACATGATAATTACGAGGAATTTCGTGCAGTTTGTAGAAAATGATAGCCATTAAACAGGTTGAGGCATGATACTTGGTCCTTCATGCGCCACTTCGACGACTCGTACTTTCACAAGTTAGTGCAGTGCTTTCCAATCTGTGTGTGTTGGGGGGAGGGGGGGGGGAGGGGGGGAGGGGTTCACCGTCATAGGGGGATGTTCTTGCACCATGAAATAACTAGAGGTTAGTAAAACAAAAACGTATGGCTAAGTGAAACTTATGTTAAAATTACTGAGTTCCTTGTGTAACATTGATTATAAATTGAAAAGATCGTAGATTGATTTTATAATATAGTGTGTTAACGGTGAATAAGCCAAAGGACTGAAAACTGTTTTCAGGAACGAATCGACAAGTTATTGGATACAAAAAGTTGTTCTAAAAAAAATCTACTTCTTTAGATTATGTCTATACAGTAAGAACTTTATTAATGGGCATAATTCGTTTCCGAGTCTTGCCTGAAATGCAAAACACTCGTCAATCAAACTAGATTTTTCTATGAGAAATCTTGTATGTGAAAGAAAGAATATTTGTTTTCATATATTGGTTACAGTTGAAAGTAGGCAGCTAAAGGCTGAAGATTCATTTATGGATTTTTCTGTGATATTTTTGTGAATCTGCACATGTATTTACCTTACGGATTGATCTGGTATGTAAAATTCATCTATTAAGTGATTCGATAATCTCAGTTGATATTTGTAACCACTGCACACCTTAGCATCTGCGCTACAGCAGCATCTTTGACCGCTGAGGCGGGCAGTGGGCAGTAGGCGAGTTGAGACTTGAGAGTCGAGTGGAAGCTAGGCTTGAGTTCAGTCGTATGGTAGTCACCGTGTCGTACGGTTCGGTTGATCGGCTACGTTTCACGTGCCGAGTTTGACTGATTGCATTATGTACTTACGAATGTATTCCGCCAGAGGGCGATGAAATTTCATTTGATATTGCAAGAGAGGAATTTTATACTAAGAGGACGAGAATATTTGTGTGGAATGATATTTAGGTCAGATGTTCAGATGTTTGTATAGCTTATGGGACTTAACTACGCGGTCATCAGTCCCTAAACTTACAAACTACTTATGAACCAGATAATACTAAGGACGGCACAAATATTCATGCCCGAGAGTGGGGTTTCGAGTCCCCGACCGTAGTGGCCGTGCAGACCGTGACTGGGGCGCCTCAGTCCCCTCGACCACCGCGGCCGTCTGATATTGTATAAACCCATTGTAATCACCATTATTGTCGAGTCAACAACAAAGGTATGTTTCTTTAGCAAAAACAAATAATATTATGATTACTAATTTTCTTATTTCAGCTCAACCTAGTCTCTCCTTTTCCTGATTGTGGTATTTTTCTATTTTTGTTGCATGGTACGTGTCGAGTATGAGATTTTCCTTAAATGTAAATGTTCACGTGCCAGTAAAGTAATCAGTTCTTGGCACTGAAATCTAATTTCGAAAATTAATACTCACAGAATCACAGATTATTTTATAAGTCTAAAATTACAGTCGAAGCTCCCATTTTTTCATTTTTTGTGTGTGTAGAAAGTAGTATTACAGGGCCTAATTAGTCCGGTGCGCATATATGTTTAGAAACACTGGTGATTTTATAGAGTGTTTATAGGACTATAAGTATTTAATATTTATTAGCAAACGGAAGGCAAAAAATAATGCTGTTCCATCTTTGTGCTTGATTTTTGTAAGTTCAGTTTGTGACAGTCTCGCACCAGATTCTTTCAGGCAGATTTAATTAGAACTTTTAAATAGCAACGTTCAAACGAGAAACTTACATTGCTTTTACATTCAGTCCCACTTCTTTGATTTAGAAACTTTCACCTCACTTTAAATTAGCAATTTCAATTAGTCACTTAAAATTAGAAATCTTCACTTCATCTTAAATTAGTAACTTTCACTTAGAATCTTCAATTAGGAAAATTCACCTTCAGTAAGACAGAGTTCACGTCACTTTAAATTAGAAACTTTCACGGTTCGTGAGGAGGGAAGTGTGGTCGTCAGAATATTTTTCATTTGGAAGTGGGTATCCAGACAATTTTTACTTGTAAGGGGATCACATATTTGAAAAGGTTCAAAAACATTGCTTTAGTGCATTAGGGAACTTGTTCACAATAGCTTTTAAGCGTACTTTTGGGCGTTTGAAAGACTAAGAACGGTGCTTTATGAATAGTGGCGGAAAACTGGTTGAATTAGGGGTAAAATGCATTTACAAAGATTTTCTGCTTTGTAATGGTAATGTAATAAATTAATCCTTGCTTTTCTTCAGATGGCGAGGACCTATAAACGGAAAGGAGTCAGAATGGGATGGGACGAGGAGGTAGTTTAAGTAGGGATGAAAGGAGTATCGGTATTAGAAGCCAGTAATACTTATTATCATTTACGTTTGTACCGATGCTATCAAGAAGAAAAATAAATAGTTTTTGAAACTTTTATCCATTGTGTAGGAACCTGCGACTGTTTATTGAAATAGGTTTCAGAAATTACTGCAACCAGTCGACTTTTGTTTCTTCTTAATGAAGATTTATTTAGACCATTACCGGTGTCAAGCTGCCTAGCAGCAATTATTACAAGTTACATTTGAATAGTTGTGCACTTTACATTTAGTTTGTCCATATTTGGTCCGCTTATTGATAGGATATCACAATACTTCCTTTCTATCAACACGCCACAACAAATCCCACGACTTTTAAGTGGTAAAATTAATAAATATTTCACACACATTACGACTTTATAGCCACTAGCACAACTTTCAGCTTGTAAACAAACCAAAAATGTAATGTGTGTGAAATATTTATTAATTTTACCACTTACCGTCATATGTTATTTTATTACCCAAGTATTTTTGACTTGCTAGCCTTTTGATAGCATGTTGCATAAATTTATAAGTTTGGACTTGAGCACACTGCTCGTAATTGTAAGTCATATGTTTTAATTTTTTATTCTTCTGATGAAGGCACCATTAGGTAGTGCAGAAATCTAGATCAAGGTATTTTATCATATTTTGCAACTGGTTGGACTGAACTTTGTCAAATATTGTTCCTACCCAAGTAACAAAACTTACCTACCACCTTCATCGTTCGTTACCTAATTTAATTCTTTCAGCATCACCTGATTTTCTAATACTGCATTTCATTATATTTGTTTTGCTCTTGTTAATATTCATTTTATACGCTCTCTTCAATACACTATCCATTTAATTCAACTGCTCTTCTAGGTCCTTTGCTGTCCCTGACAGGATTACAGGGTCATCAGGAAAACGCAATATTTTTATTTCTTCACCATGAACATTAATCCCTAAATTCAAATTTTTCCTTGCTTTCCTTCACCGCCTACTCGATGTACAAATTGAATAACTTCGGAGAAAGGCTACAACCCTGTCTTACTCCCATCCTAATGCTTTCCTTTAATGCCCTTCGAGTCTAATAACTATGGTCTGGCTTTTGTACAAGTTCTAAATAACTCTCCTTTCCCTGTGTTTTACCCCTGCTGACTTTAGAATTTGAAAGACCGTATTCCAAACAACATTATCAAAAGCTTTCTCCAAATCTACAAGAGCTAAAAGTGTAGGTTTGCCTTTCCTTAATCTAAGATAAATCGTAAAGTGAGTATTGCCTCCCGGGTTCTCCGGTATATAAATCGTGTTAAAATTTTGCAACTTAAAAAAAAAAAAAAAAAAAAAAAAAAAAAAAAAAAAAAAAAAAAAAAAAAAAAAAAAAAAACAGAAGGTTCTGTAATGCGCCTGATTTCTTTGGAATGATGGGAATTATTACATTTTTCTTAAAGTCTGAGGGTCGCCTGTCTCATACAACTTACACACCAGGTGAAATAGTTTTGTCATGGCTGGCTCTCCCAGAGACTTAAGTAGCTCTGAGGTAATGCCATCTACTCCCAGGGCCTTGTTCCGACCTTCCGACCTACATCTTTCAGGGCTCTGTCGAATTCAGCTGCTGCCTTCACTATTTAATCTCTAAATGCTACGCATTCCTCATCTAATGTTTTATTCCCCCCCCCCCTCCTCCCCTTCAGGGTCCCTCAATTTATCCAAGTTTCATCTCCTTATTTTTCCACCTTTCTGCAGTTTTTTTTTTATTTTTTATTTTTTTTTTATTTTTTTTTTAGATTCAGCTTACAGTTCATGACCAATAAGTGATGGTCAGAGTCTATATCTGCCCCTAGGTATGTCTTACAGTTTAAAACCTGGTTCCAGAATCTGTTTTACCATTGTAAAATTTGATACCTTCTGGTGTCTCCTGGTCTCTTCCTCATATGAAATCTTCTTTTGTAATTCTTAAATCGGGTGTTTGTTACGAGTAAATCATGGTCCGTACAAAATTCCACCAGGCAGCTTCCTCTTTCATTCCTTCTACCCAGTCCATTAGAGGTAATAGGTATTAAATAGAAATTGGCGTAGTTTCCGCTAACCTACCACATAATTTACCTTATTCAAATAGCCCCATCCAGTATCCAAATACCCCATTGAAATGCATATTTGTGCATTCGGGAGGCTAAATCGAATAGCAATTTAACATAAAGGTTTGACACTCAATAGGTTAAGAATACCCATAGAAGTCATATTATATATCTTGTGGCGTAAAGTCAGCGCCACACGCCAGACGCATGAGAACGATCGTTGAGAGGGCAGCGGATGACCGGCAGCCAATCATACGCCGGCGTCTCGCCTCCTGGAGGAAGCAAAGGAGAAGCGCGCCCTCTGTAAGCAGCTATATGTAGGCCGACATGCGTCTGGACGAGCTCATCTGAACTCGGCTCCAAAATAGACAGTCACTAGGATTGAGCGCAGCTAGCAACATACAAGAAGACGCCGACGCGAGAAGCGACAAACTAAGTTGAGTAACTTCGTAAATATTGCTAAATAAAACTTGTATTACTAATCAGTATAGCTGTTTTAGTTTTGCGCGCGAACCACGCGTCCTGAGAACATCCTTTCCTGAAAGAGGCCGGGAAGGACTAGACAAAATACTTTAAACCAATATTAATAATTTCCGGAAAAATTTGATGTAAGTGGAATTATTGTAATAGCCCTGCTGAACGGTAATGTAGTGCACCCCCATATCTCAGCTGAGGTCGAGAAATTTGCATCAAAGTTCCACACCAAATTGCCTGAGTGTGTGGCTTAATCCAACTTCTTGGCTCTAAGTCAAAGGGCCGAGATCGGTTGCAAATCAGTAGCTCTGTGTCCATCCCGTGAGCGCCGCTGGGTGTCTACACTAAATCTGACAGCCACCAGTAGGAACCGAAAATAATCTATGAATATAGGCGGCAGGAGACACTGCTTCCAATGTGAACAACAATTTGCAGTCAGGTGCACAAAGAGGTATCTGTCGCTGTCTGGAGGGCATCTTCAACATCTCGGATGACCCTGCGTCTTAGCGGACCTCTTTGGAAGCAATATGGTCAGAGGTATTATCAGCAGTGGTCAACATCGCAGACTGGCAGCAAGAGGCCCGAAGCTGTAGTGATATAAGGGATGTCAGGCATCGCTATAAGCACCAGACGAATCTCAAAATTAGCCTGAAATATCCACGGATGCAGCCTAAAGCTTTTCGGGCGTTGGTATAGACGGTTTCCAATTGCTAACGAACAGGATCAGTTCATCCAAAATGAGTTTACAACAGTTGCAATTCCTTATCCATATCTATCTACACTCCAGGCCATTAAAATTGCTACACCAACAAGATGACGTAGAACGGACGCGAAATTTATCCGATAGGAAGAAGATGCTGTGATATGCAAATGATTAGCTTTTCACGGCAGTAAGACAAGGTTGGCGCTGAGATGAGAAAAGTTTCCAACCAATTATTTCTCATACACAATGAGCAGTTGACCGGCGTTGACTGGTGAAACGTTGTTGTGATACGTCGTGTAAGGAGGAGAAATGCGTACCATCATGTTTCCGACTTTGATAAAGGTCGGATTGTAGCCTATTGCGATTGCGGTTTATCGTACCGCGACATTGCTGCTCGCGTTGGTCGCGATCCATTGACTGCTAGCAGAATAGGGAATCGCTGGGTTCAGGAGGGCAATACGAAACGCCGTGCTGGATCCCAAAGGCCTCGCATCACTAGCAGTCGACATGACAGGCATATTATTCGCATGGCTGTAACGGATCGTGCAGCCACGTCTCGATCCCTGAGTCAACAGATGGAGACGTTAGCAACGCAACAACCATCTGCAAGAATAGTTCTAGACTATCATCTCGGAGACCATGGCTGCGGTTACCCTTCACTCTGTATCACAGACAGGAGCGCCTGCGATGGTGTACGCAACGACGAACCTGGGTGCACGAATGGCAAAGCGTCATTTTCGGTTGAAACCAGATTATATTTACAGCATCATGATGGTCACATCCGTGTTTGACGACATTGCGGTGAACGCACATTTGAAGTGTGTATTCGTCATCGCAATACTGGCGTATCACCCGTTGTGATGGTATGATGGTATGGGGTGCCATTGGTTACACGTCTCGGTCACCTCTTGTTCGCATCGACGGCGCTTTGAACAGTGGCCGTTACATTTCAGATTTGTTACGACCCGTGGCTCTACCCTTCATTCGATCCCTGCGAAACCCTACACTTTAGCAGGATAATGCACGACCACATGTTGCAGGTCCTGTACGGGCCTTTCCTGATACAACTGGCTCGTCACAATACGCCAGTCATTACTCTTGATAAACTGTGGTGTCGTGTTGAAGCTGCATGGGCAGTTGTACCTGTACACGCCATCCAAGCTGTGTTTGACTCTATGGTGAGGCGTATCACGACCGTTATTACGGACAGAGATGGTTGTTCTGGGTACTGATTTCTCAGGATTTATGTACCCAAATTGCGTGAAAATGTAATCACTTGTCAGTTCTAGTATAATATATTTGTCCAGTTACGTGACAAATATGCGAGAATAAATCTCTTAAAAAACTAAAGAAATTAAAGAATTAACTTCTAAGAGAAATATAGAAAATTTAACACTGTGGCCTGCAGGTGCCACACAGTTGGGTCCTATCATTACACTGATTGTCCAATTAAGGAAGAGGGGGAAAGTTCGCGAAACTGCAACACTTTGTATAAAAACCTAATTTTTAAGTTACATAATCAATCCAAATTGGGTACAGTTATTAAGAAATATTATGTACATATGTATATAAATTATTATGATTTTTGAGCTTCTACGTATTTACTTATTAAGAACTGACTTTATTTTGCAACAATACAGTTACATACGTTCCATTTTTCTATAAACTATCAAATAAAGTTAATGAAGTTTTTGTGGTGTCGCACAAGTACAAAATGCGCGCCACCTACTTTCGCCGCGCGCCGCCATGCACGCACGGCGCGGCGTTCTTACGACGACAGCCACGAGCGCCCTCTGCTGGAACTCCGCTCGTGGCCACCACTGAACGACATCGTTCACTTGGGACTGAGATAGCAACCAGTTAGGACCTTCGGAATCAGATAGGCACCAGTGAAGACTTAGTTATCGGACAGGCACTAGGCAGGCCTCTAGCTCAACTATGTATCTGCAGTATTGATCTATGTAAAAGTTAAGTATTGTCTAAATTCTGTGCAACATATATCTCGTTCTAATTTACTCTAGTGTTTCTAGTTTCTGGCTGCTCCCCTCCGTACCTGCACCAGCGTGCTATCTTTATTCCTGTGTCGGTCTCAATCCACTCGGCCACCGACACCTACGACGGTAACGAGATACAAAAGCGGCGACGAGGCTGGGACACAAAAGTGGCGACGAGGATGGGATACAAAAGTTTTATGCACAAATTCAACCAGCATTACAGCGGACATCTGTGGAACTGAATATAGATATCTCCATTTGTTCATTTTTATGGGCCTTCAAATATCCCTGAAAAAATATAAAAATTAAGGAATTCCTTCTCCCATGTGTATGCCTTACTATTTTATTAAATACAAATACGGTCCACTGAGTTTTTCACTATAGTGTTAATTAGTCATATGCTATATTTCATTACTCTACCTAATTTGGTAGGTGATAGAAACGTACATAAAGTTACAAAAAGTAAGTTATGGAAAAGCGAAATGTGAATCGATGATTCGAAAGTGTTTGTCCTTAAGAGATGTCTTAATTCTTTAACGTACTGTTAAATTTTATTGGCAGTTAAATGAACCGTAACAACTCTTTTGTAATCGATATTCTTAAATAAAAAATATGTGAAGGCTCCTGGCTGAAATCCTAACTTCTGTGAATTTTTTATTCTGACAAGATTACCATTGTTAATAACGACGCAAGCATTATATGAACCGATTTTCACAATAGTTATGGAACCAAGTGTTGTCCTAGGGCACCGTTTCCGAGCCAGCATTTAGTAACTTTCATTACGATTTTGTGTTTTTCCATGCACACACCTTTGTAGGTAGTCTGGCTCTGCTAAACACCTAAAATGGGTGTTACAGCATACAACAAAACTTTAAAAAAGAGCCATCAATAGATAACTTGAGAGAATAAAGAATAAGGAGGTGTGACCCCCCTGCAAGCTAAAAATATTATTTTTTCGCACTTAGAAGCGGAATTGGAACTTAATACTTCGACTGAAATTTCTGTACCTTGTACTAAATGCAACAGATAAGCAACTGTTAGCGTCCCACTTACTGAATGTATGGCCGTTGTTTAGATGTGGTACGGTGGATGTAGAGGAGTTATGGGCAAAATTTAAATGCATTTTAAAAAAGCGCTGGAGAAATATGTGCCGACAAAGTGGATTGAGGGTGGGAAGGACCCACCGTGGTTTAATAGTAATATTCGAAAAATGCTGAGAAAGCAAAGACAGTTGCACTCTCGGTTAAAAAAAGATCACGAAACTCAAATCTGACAAAAGTTTGTAGAGATTCGCACGTCTATAAAAAGAGCAATGCGCGAAGCAAACAACTACTACCTTCAGACCTTAGCAAAACCTTAGCAAAAAATCTTGCCGGGAACCCGAAAAAATTCTGCTAAAATTGGTAAGACGATCAAAGGTACCTATCCAGTCACTCGTTGATCATTCTGAGGTGGTGACAGATGTCAGCTAAATTAAGGCCGAAATTTTAAATTCGACATTTAAGAAATCATTCACGCGGAAGGACCATACAAACATCCCTTCATTTGATGGTCGAACTAACTCCCAAATGGAGGACATAGTAATAGGCATAGCTGTTGTAGGGAAGCAGCTATGAAAACAGACAAGTCGGCAGGTCCAGATGGGGTACCAATCCAGTTTTATACATTAAGCGGCATTGGACCCATAAGAAAGGCAAAAGAACGGACCAACGAAATTATAGGCCTACATCATTGACATCGGTTTGCTGTAGAATTCTTGGACATATTCTCAGTTCTAATATAGTAAATTTCCTTGAGACGGAAAAGCTAATGTCCACGCATAAGAACGGCTTTAGGAAGCATCGATCGTGCGAAAGCCAGCTTGCCCTTTTCTCTCAAGACATATTGCGTGCGATGGATGAAGGGCAACAGACAGACTGCATATTTCTTGATATTCGTAAGGTGATTGACAAGGTGTCGCACCGCAGACTTCTAACGAAGATACGAGCGTATGGAATGAGTGGCTTGAATGCTATTTAAGTAATTTGCACCAGTACGTTGTCCTCGATGGTGAGTGTTCAGAAGAGACTAGGGTATCGTCAGGGGTGCTCCAGAGAGGTGTGATACAACCACAATCATTTTCTATCTATATAAATGATCTGACGTACGGAGTGAGTTGCAATCTGTAGCTGTTTACTGATGATGCTGTGGTTTACAAGAGTAGTACGATGCAGGATGACTTGGACCAAATTTCTATGTGGTGTGAGGAATGGCAACTAGCGCTAAATGTAGACAAATATGTGATGTAGATGAGTAGGAGACTCCATCCCGTAATATGTGAATAAAACATTAGTAGCGTGTTGCTTGACAGTATCGCGTCTATTAAATACCTAGGTGTAACGCTGCACATCGTTATGAAATGGAACGAGCATATAATGACAGACGTGAGGAAAGCGAATGGTCTATTTTGTGCTTCTCTGTTAAGGTGCTAAAAATAATTGCTGAATGCCCACAGAGTATCACTGTGGCATGCCGTAGTTGTTTAGTGCATTACATGCGTGTAAAATAACAAGAAGGTATAAATTAATAAAATTCAGCAACCAGTTGCTTGTGATTATTTATTTAAGACGACCGGTTCGGGTGCTTGAGTGCCCTTCTTCTGGTCTCTATACAGACAAACAAGTGCATTGGTATACAGTAAAGGCATAAAACGTACAAAAGTCGGTTACAGAAATTTGAAACAGTTTGGAACCAAATCGATTGTAATAAAAGATAGGTTCATATAATAGAATAAAATTAACACTTACATTTTAATATTGTTTCTTAATGAATGTACATGCTATTAGGATAATCAACATTAAGTGCAGAGATTATGGAATGCATAACAATCAGCAGCTAACGAAGTATCTATGGATAAGCCTCATAGTGAAAGAGCAAAAATAAATAAGGAAAAAAGGCTATGGGAAAACAGTAATACTCGATGTGTTCAAAAGAAAAGCGTGAAGAGGGGAGCAGGTGACTGATAAAACAGTCGCTTAACAGATTAATGCTTTGTAGTGTAAGAAGTAAAATGATAAGTGGCGCCATAGGCGGAATATTTAGGAACTAGCAGCTTACACAGTAGTAGGATGCTTAGAATGTCACTGTCAAGGCATCTGTCAATATAAAGAATTTGTCATAGTGTCTATAGCTTCAAATATTAATGGTGATAGATTGAGAAGTGATTATCATACAACAAATAAGTTAAGAATGTTGGTTGTAAATTTTAAGATGCATGAACTAATGTGCAAAGAAATGTGAATGGTTACAGTAATATTAACCTAGTGTTACAATTGGTACATCAAGTCAGACAACTGAACAGAGTTAAACAGTGAACTTGCTAGAAATATACCAAAGAGGACAATCATTACTTCATAACAAGAAGGACCACACAACGAAGACAGTCACGGTAGGTACTGCCATTACTTCCCACTTCCGGTTTCAGATGCCGTGGTACTTCCGTTGAACATCCCCCTTCCACTGCGGAAGGCATGTTAGGAGGTAAAGCGACAAGCTCCTAGGGTGCCTTCCGCAATCTAAGGCGAAACGTTAGAGGAAAGTTTAATGCATGGACCCTGGCATCTCAGACTGGAAGACTAATTACTAATGGCAGGAAAATTCTAGTTACAATTCCTCATTTGTATGCGTTTTTATATTAGAGCTCCTCTTGAACTGTTTTACCAGATAACTTCAGGATCACTGCATAGTGAAAATATATTTGTAATATTTGGGTCCTTCAGCGTTAAATATGTCACTTAACGACATAATATAACTTGTATTGATACCTAATCGCTGCTTAATTTTTTATATTTATTTAACGATGGTCATTTCGGCTACAAAGCCGTCTTCAGGTTATCTGCAATTGTGTAATACAAATTTCAAGAGATAATAAAAAAAGTCAGAGGATACGATACTTACATAAATTTTTATTTTACATACTTCCTGTAATGTGGTTTTCCATAGAAGATCGTTGTTACGCCACCAATATGGTACAGTTATAATGTTATGTAAGAAATTGATGTAGATGTTATCTGCTGGTGTAGGTCAAAATATTTTATGGCTACAATAACTTTTTTGTATTTACACCAACGATATATTAATCAGTTCAAATTGTGTATTAAATTTTGTTTTTGTCCATGATAGGCAACGGTATTGCATGCAACCAACGGTTTCTTTACTAATGATATACGAAAATAATTTAGAAGATGCTCTTTGGTGAACTGGCATTCGAATTGTATCACTGGATGTGTTGCTATTAGCCTGGTTCCTCTCTGAATATTTCAATAAAATTTTCGAGGAAACTTTTATGTTTTATATCTGTTTGTTCATTTATTAAAGGAAGTGGTTCTCCTAATTCACAAGTTCGTTTTCGTGAAAATGTTAGACAAACTGATAACGTCCCATCCACTTCCTTTCACCACGTAAAAACTGAAAATCACACAGTAGACGATCTTCAAAGCGCCATTGAAGTGTTACACATTACACCAACAATGAATATCTTGCAAGAATTGGTGATACTTTTACACTTTGAAAAAGAACCACTTCTTGTAGGAAATGAACAAACAGATCTAAAACATAAAAGTTTCCTCGAAAATTTTATTGAAATATTCAAAGCGGAACCAGGTTAATGGCAACACACCCAGTGATAAAATTTTAACGCATTTTAACCAAAGAGCACCTTCTAAATTATTTTCGTATATAATTGGTAAACAAACCGTTGGAGGCATGCAATATCCTTGCCTATCATAATCAGAGAAAAAAATTGATACACATTTTGAACTGATTAATATATCGTTGGTATAAATATAAATTAGTTACTGTAACCATAAAATATCGTCGACACACACCAGCAGATAACATCTACAGCAATGTCTTACAGTACATTTTAGCTGTACCATATTGGTGGCAGAACAACGATCTTCTATGGAAAACCACATTACAGGAAGTATGTAAAATCAAAATTATGTAAATATCGTATCCTGTGACCTTTCTATTATGTCACGAAATTTGTATTACACGCCTTTGTAGCCGAAATGGACATCGTTAAATAAGTATAAAATATTAAGCAGTGATTTTGAATGATTATAAGTTATATTACGTCGTTAAGAGGACATTTTTTTTCTTTTTCCTTTTGTGGTCATGTTATTACTGGGTTATCGGCTTTGGTCTACTTGTAAGTCCTTCTATAGGAAAAATTATTTATAGAGAAAAAAATATGTATAGTTTTTTACTGAATAAAATATTACTGTCCACACTTGAAATTCAATGTACCATTAACTTCTCCTGAGGAAACTTTTGAATTATGATTCCAGCATGAAACGTCACCCCATTAATTGCCAGTTCTGATAAAGCAGCTCATTGCGTAATGCTAAGCTGAATATCCATATTACCATATACGTTTCAGGGATCAGTTGTATTACAGAAATTATTTTTCAAACACAGACGGATTTTGTGTTACATCTTTTTAGTAAGGACATAGATAAGTGATGGGTTTACTACTTCATATTCAACGGTGACATTAGAGCATAAGATGATAATATACGCAGTACAGTTCCTGACAGAACTTCATTCTGTTCCGAATTGGAGACACACAAGTCTTTCCAATACTTCTTTATGCAGTGGACAATAATTCCTCTATTCTCGACACAGCTGATCTCTCTTCAGACCTCACGATACTGTGCTTGTATGGAGTACGTCTGCGGATAAAGTATCTGCAGCAATAACAAGCAGCATTTGTAATTTCAAAGCTATTGGCTCAGCCATTCTAAGAGATATTGCGACTTATCATTGCTTCTCTGACCCGCAAAATTGCTTTGTTACATGGGAAAAGGGCAGCTTTCCAAACTCGCTGCGTATAAATGTGATATTTATGGCGTGTCTGGAATGCAATAACACTTTGTCCCGTTCATATTCGCGTTCATCATGGGGCCATAAAGCGGAAAATGTGGAGATATTTATCTCTTGCAAAGCCGTTAGTCTCCCTTAAAGGTACATTATTTATCTGTGGACCGTTAAGATGCCTTGCGTGGTACAAAGTAAAGTAACCTGTTCACCCATGCTTCAATGTGCAGTGTTTGCTTTAGGCTTGCTGCTATGGTCCTTATGGTTAATTAGATGTCGAAGGTAGTGAAGATTATGTTTCGAATGTTTTGACTTTAATGAAATTTAATGAGAAGCCTGTATAAACTGTAATTTCTGTAAGTGTTAGTAAAGAATGCTACATGGATGATTAACTTCCGCATTTACATTGATTGATAACTTGAATGTAATGAACCTACATTCAAAGGTAGTGTATCAGAAATATCAGAGGACGTATATGTGTGCCTCGCCTTGATCTAAGCTTAGTGGAGCATCGTATAATATTCGTATTATTCAGTACGTGAGCTTGTACTGTCTTTCACGATTAAGACGTGAACTAGACTTTAAATACTAATTATTCCTTCTTCCTTTCAACACACGCAATCGATGATAAAAGTGGTTGTTGACATTCTCAACTGTGGAGACAGTGGTGATTCGTATTTTACATGTAAAGGTTTAAAACCTCACAGTGACGATCGCAGAGAAATTTATTGTGTTTCTATTAGGTAAATTCTGTTCCATTCGAGCCATCTTAGGATTATTAAGGTATTTAGTCTGCCAATGTCAATGACTTGATACACAGTAAAGTACTTTTACATAAAACCAATAAAATGGGAAAATAATATACAATTTAATCGTCCTATTGGGACGAAAGTCCATTGTCTAATATGAAAAAACAGGTGTATATGTGGGCTGATGCAGTTCTTGCAGAAGATGTTATACATTTTATAAATTGATGCTAGCAGTAGTAACATTTTTATATTTTCAAAACATATTTAATACAAGCAAGACATGACAGCATCCTAGTTCCATGCTGAGTGTTCACATCACTGCGGCATGGAATCATTTGAATTGGTATTATCATGCAGTATCATTGTACGCTATAGAGAATTACAGGTCATTGATAAGGGTGCAGGGAGCAAGCACTCGGGTAGCAGAGGAACGATCTCCAGTTGACACGCAAATAGCGATATCAAGCCGTGTTCAGGTGAACTGAACTTCGTAAAAATATTATCATTAAATCTTAAATGTATAAACAAAAATGTTGTGATGTTCCAACATTGTATGAAAACTGTTGTGCTAAAATAATCCTGGGGAACGTGAGATAATTCAATCCCGATACTGTGAAATACTGAGCTAGACATGGACTGCATATAGCAAAGACAGACTAGGATCAAGCGTAGGGGAATTATTGATTCCATCCCACAAAATAATATCTACAGATGTCGAAAATCAAACTGTTCCTATGATGCGTATAACAGGTCTAAGAGAAATTCAATTAATGGTTGGGCGTTTGAACGGCCATTCGATTCCAACACAATTCTAAAGTCTTTGGAAGATGTACCACGCTCAGTAGCGTGGAGATGCCAGGACCAAGCAGTGTTAGACGGAGTCGTCTTTAACTTGCCGAATATATATTGGTACGTCCATGGTTTCATTTCGGATGGTACAGACAATACGTCATGTGATCTACTACGGAATACGTTTCCTGAAACCTCTCTTGAACAGCTGAATTCATAGTCTAATCGCAATCTTATACGTCTTAGCTACAAACAAGCCTGATGTTATCAACGACATCAGTGTGGAGACAAGGATTAGTAATCTTCATTTAGTTCAAATGTTTGTAACGCTTATGGGACTAAACTGCGGTGTCATTATTCCATGAACTTACAAACTACTTATAATGTAACTTATACTAAATACAACACAAACATCCATGCCCGGGGGAGGATTCGAAGTCCGATGGGGAACTGCCCATCAGTTAGTACCTGTACGATGGGCATTAGGGATGAATAAAAATCGTAACTCAAGGAGAATTATGTGCAGACTCCGTTGATTAATGATGGGAAAAATAAACAATGGTTTGAAGATAATATTAGAAACATACATGTCGGCTGAAATAACAACATGCAAATATCAACAGGTAACGGCAGTGAATCACACGTTTGAAAACGATTAATGGGCTAAGCATACTTAGAGCAACAACGACAGCCACATCCTCTTGTCTGCTAATAGAGTAGTTATGCGAAACGGTCAAAAGAAGTAACATGATGAACAAAAAGTCAATTACCGTAAGGAGAAGTAATAATTTTCTGAAAAACGAAAAATTAAGAATGTAGAGTTCTAGCAGGAACTGATAACTGATCTCGTGTCTGGCAGTTCTACGCCGTTACTACATCATAACCACGACGGCATCACAATAGCCACCGGCAGGATGTGTTGCACATCTTTAGTTTACAGCGTTTTACTGTTTAACGTTCGCCCAGTCCGTAGCACGCATGACACCGTAGACCATGCGGACATTGCGCTCTGCTAGAGTTCAGAGCAGCTACGAAGGCGGGCGAGGCGAGCGTTCTGCGCAGAGAGAGAGGGGAGATACTTTGCGACGCTGCCAGTTTCCTTCCGTCAGTCCGCGCACCCTGACAGCTGACAGCGCACGCAAGCGTAAACATTGTGCCACAGTGAGCGCGCACGCTGTCAATGTCCACGATTTAGTTCATTTCTTTAAACACTTCAAAATTTCAATAGTTTAGTATGTTGAACAAGAATAACGTTCTTCTAATTAAAAGATTTCTTTGCATAACTACATTAGGCATCCACAGCGATGGAAAGTACCGATACTCGAAGTATTTCAGTCATCGGTATGTATGATCTTAAGGGTATCAATGACAAATCGTAATGGTTTAATAGGTTGCACAGTGAGAGAAAATCAGTATTTGGTAAACCATTTAACGATCTATGTATGTAGGCCTACTAGAAAGAAATAACAATATTCTCTTGCTAGGATTGCGCTGTATTTTAATTTCCACGTAACTAGTTTCAACAGATAAGTTAACATCTTCAGATCTTGTGGAATACCTCATTTATAAATTTAGATCTTTTATAAATTTAGATCTCGCTCCCATAATGAGAGCAGATCTGAATATTAATACAGCAGCATATTTTATAAAGTAGGTATTCCAAAAGATCTGAAGATGGTATCTTGTCTGTTGAAACTAGTTATGTGGAAATTAAAACACAGCGCGATCCTAACAAGAACATATTAAGCTTAAAACACACACACACACAACAACCACAGTCCAGTTTCCATATTTCAAAGAACAGGACAGCAGAACCGCTGCGACTATTAAAATTCTTTATTAAAGAACACCACCGGTTCCGAAATTTACAATTACATCCTGAGGTGCTTTATCTGTTTACAAATGATTAAAGAACTGTCACAATTTCAATATTTTTAATATATAGGCGGGAAGGTCTTGTTTACTTACGTTAAATCATTATATAACAGAATATTTTAATTGTTTGACTTAAACAGACGCAGACCTTCCCGCCGTCATATTAAAAGTACTGAGAGCGTTGTAACTGTAATAGTTCTTTATTCATTTATAAACTGATAAAACACCTCAGAAAGCAGTAGTAAATTGCGAAACCGATCGTATTATTTAATAAGGGATTTTAACAGTAACAGTTGTTCTGTTCTTTGACTATAAGAAAATATTATTAATAATCCAAATAATGATCGCGCCCTACAACATGTGCAACTTATACGAACAAATTGTTTTATGAATAATTATTAATAATTTTAAAGTAGCTGCAGTCAGTCATAGGAACAAAGTCATAAGTACCAGTAAGAGATAGGCTACTTACATACTTCACGGTAAAAAATCAATGCAATCGTCTTCTTCGCTGTCGGACGTCGAGGAATCGCACTCTGCAAGATTTATTACGAATGGTTCCATAATAGTGTCCCTGCCAATTTCTCTCTCGTGATCTTCTTCCTGCAATTTCTCTGCATGTCTTACGCAAGCAGCCCATGCAGATTCTGAGATGCTCCCTACTGCCTCGTGCGTAAGTCTCTCAACATCTGCAATTTTAAATGTTTTGTTTTTTTTCTGCAATATATGCTTTGACCTGAGCCCATACCAGTTCAATTGGGTTATAGTGACAATGATATGGCGGTAACCTAACAACACGGTGTCCATGCTGTTTTGCAATTTCTTTTATCTCATAAACTTTGTATGCTGGCTTGTTTGCATTGACAAGAACCAGCAATTCTGCTCTGGCATGTGAGGAGCTGTGAGGCATTCCGTTTGATGTTAACCATGCAATAATGTCCCCCTTTCTGGAATACGTGGAGAGAACTTTGTTGACTTGCACGGAATGGATGCTCGCATTGTCCATGACAATAACAGAACAGGGAGGTATGTATGGCAACAGTTGTTCTTGAAACCACTTTTTGAAGATACTGTATGTCATCTCAGAATGGTAATCTTCAGAATTCTTAGCCTTTGAAGCCTTAAAAATCAGCTTACTCTGGGGAATGAAGCCAGTTTCTGCTGATCCGACATGAAGCACTATAATTCTGCCGCCCTTACCCCTGGAACATTCAGTCCACTGTATCCATCACTCATTTTCCAGCACATAGCCCTTGCATGATTCTGGTTGACGAAAGTCTCATCTAAATAATAAATTCGAGAGGTTCCGGCTCCTCTAATCTGCTGAATTGTTCTTAAAAACAAAGGCCTTGCAGCTACAATGTCGCTACGTTCCAACAGTAATTTCTTCCTGTCATTTGTTTTCTGATACCTGAACCCCATGTCTTTCAGTATCCTCAACATCGTCCATTTACTTCCGTTAAAATTTTCTGCTTCTTTCATATGTGAAATCAATTTTTCAACAGTTGGATATTCGCCTCTAGCGTACATGCTGAATACTATGCGGCGCAAAACGTTTTTCGCGAAATCGTCTAACTCACCCACTTCTTTTTTGCGATTGTGACGTTTGCCTGGCTATTTAAAAACAGCTGAGCCGCATGCCAGCAGCGACGCGTTAGCTTCGCTGGAGATCCTCTGAATAGTCCTCAAGCCAATGCCACAAGCCTCGGCCGTCTGCTCCTGGCATCTGGCAACGGCGCGACCCGCACCCTGTGCCGGCGCGGCCTCAGCAGAAGACAGACTTTTGAAATACTGATACACACGGTACACTATTCCTCTTGCCTGTTTGTGCAGAACTTGGCGTGATTGCTTAACATCACTCATAATGTACACTATTATGGCAAAATAATCACTTAGCACAGAACACAGACGCTAATAAACACCGAACTTCACGAACACAGCACGACCCGCACAGTACGAGGGCAGGAATGCCACTGGCGCGTGGTTGGCTGAAGGTCACGTGGTGCACTTCCGCTTGCTACTGCGCATCTGACCTTGACCCGCCTTCGTAGCTGCTCTCCACTCTAGGGATAAATTAGACTGAAAAAAAAATTAAAAACCGATAGAGTGTAGGAACTGCCACAGTGAAAGGGTCACATCACTTCTATTACCACTCACTGGAGTTCATCCACTCCACTATCATCACCTGCAACTAACTTCAGAAGACTCGTTGCGTTGTTCACAGATTTTGTGCAGAACTTTCGGCTGTAAGTCTCTCAGGCTGCTAATGAATAATAAATTCCTTTTAACCATGTAGCTCTGACCTTTCAAAGCATAGGTCACCAGAAACTTCTCTACTGTCTTTTGAAGATTCAGCACTGCCTTACAATCTTTTTTCGTAGTCCCCAACTTTTCTCATCAGAATTATTAGGTTTCATCTTCTTTCTTCGTCACACACGCACACACACACACTCTCTCTCTGTCACACACACAAACACGGAAACACCTGCGGCCATTACAATTCATGGGAAGTGACTGCGTATGTTCTGGTATTAATTTTTAAGAAAGGTGCTAAATGCATGAGGTAGTACCGAAGTAAATTACTGTGATGTTTTGGCATGGCAGTGAGCATCTGCCTGTGTATTTGAATTGTATTAAGCAGTTGTGCATACGGAAGATATTTGGTGAATTCTATACGGAGAATAATGACTTTGCAGCCAAGATAGCATTTTCCATTTATTATGTTACCGGTTTCGACGTGCTCGACGCCATCTTCAGACCTGTCGTAATTTACATAACTGTAAGTAACATCTTGAAGACCAACTTATATTGTAATTATATAGTGTAGCACACCACAATTAGTGTTAACTTTTTCTCGTTTTTACCTTGCCACAGATACAAATTATTATACAAATTTTTTATACAAATTTTTACATCCAAGTAAGTATTGAACTTAGACTTTGAAGCACCTCGCTTCAAAACCAATAGAAGATGGATATATATTTTTTATTTGTGACTACTAATTTTATGTTTAGTGATGCCTCAACCTGGATGTACTCTTTTAGTATATAAAAATGTCGTGAAGTTATGTAAATTACGACAGGTCTGAAGATGGCGTCGAGCACGCCGAAACCGGTAACATAATAAATGAAAAATGCGATCTTGCAAAATCATTATAAAACAATTATAGATCGACCCATTGAACTATGAGTTCCTTATATACTACAAGAAGAAGATTGTTATAAATGGGTAATTATATATAGCACACCTGCCTTCAACAGTTTCTGTTAGCGGAGATGTGTTCGATGTTATATATAGGCATATAGTTAATTGTACGGATTTTGTTAAAATAGAGGCTATACTTACCCGTAAGCTTCGGGGTCTGGAGTCGGGTCATACGCATGTGGTGCCTCTACTGTATCGTTTCAGTTCTAATCTAGAATACAAAATCGCACAGATCAGGAATTAAAACTACAATATAAGGGCCTTTCATATAACAGCAAAGAAAAATTTACACACAGGCAAGCCATATTCTTAACGGAGCACACAACGATTGCTTCGGAGGATGTAAAGATAGTGCTGGCAAAAGAATAACTGTCGCATTTAGACTGAACAACACAATACTTCAGGAGGGTAAGGACGAAGTGGAGTAGACTTGTCACTGTGCAGTTCAACGTGTGATTTAACATATACACAGAAAACGTGTCAGAATGAGGTCCTCACTATTCACATGGATAAGGGTAAAACAACGGTCATTTTGGCATTTTGTGAACCGAAAATAGAGGAATTTATTTGCGGATAACGACTTTTGACGGGCTAAATTTGAACTTTCTAAGAAATATTTGATAGCAATTAAAAAAGTTTTCAAAGATACAAAAAAATAAAAATTAAATAATTACTATGAAACTATGACGCTTGTTATAAATTTTAGGATTTTTGTATACGGGATATTTGATTTTTAGGGGAATATTAAGATATCTGTCAGTTCGGGATTTATATTTAAAAAAACTAGTAGTGTATATACGTAGTTATTAGAGTGATAAATTATTCGGTCATCAAGAATATTTAAATTCAGAGTAATGGTAAGTAAAAATGGAATATCCGCATGGAAGATACAATAGTTTATATTATGTTCACCATGTAGCGGTAGTAAGTAAAATTCCGGGATTTTTACAAAAATCTATTATTATTTCCACTTCATTGCGGACGTGCGTATCTGTAAAGGTTAAATGAAAGTTTTATTAATTTAAGTAATTGACACTAAATCGCTTCTAAGGTCGATTCGGAGTATTGTGATTGATATGTGAAGATTATTAAACGCACGGACAGTTTTAAATTAAATTATTTTTCGTTATTGTGTGATTCTGACAGTGATGTGAACTTAAGTTTACAGTATTAAAGACGATTAGGAATCATTTCATAATTATTCGTGCCATCCAAAGACACATTTGTTAAAATATATTATGGTAAAATTTTACTTAAGTGTCAACATTATTTTAGCGAGTGTATCTTTGGTGCAAACTATACACGCACACCTCAGTGTAGGAATCTTATTACGAGAACGTTTTAACGTTCAATGCTGGTAAATTTGAATAAAAAAATAGTAAAGGACAGTGGAATTCAGCTGACGATTAAATTCAAACCGCAGCGGCGGAGCGGTCGAACGCATTTAGGCGCTATGATATAATGCGCGAGGTCGTTCCCCGCCGAGGGTTCGAATCCCCCTCGGGCATGGATGTTTGTGCCGTCTTTACTATAAGGTAGTTCATAAGCAGTTTGAAAATTTAGGGACTGATGACTCCGCAGTTGAGTCCTATAAGCTGAACAAACATTATCACATTTTCAAATTCAAACCGATCTGCAGTGAGGAATTTACTAACGAATATATCACCAGGCAACGACTAACATTAACTTTGTTTAAATAATACACACTAATTTTATGAATATTTACAAAAACGGTTAACTCTTATGAACGTTAATTCAGCGAGAAATCGTCTTGCTTTGTCCATCGTTTATTATTACCCAAATTCAGAAACGACAACTTCAACGGCTGCGCATAAGGGCAACAGAAAGAAGGGGGGGTCATAAAGCGTTGAAGACCTGCCTTTAGGCAGTGGCGTAGCTACGTCACCAAGGGCCCCGGGGCAAAAATTACATTGGGGCCCTCTTTAAACTAAAACTGTACACGGATGCAAAAGTATTTCTTCAGCTCCTTACCGCCCACTGTAAGAAATAATAAGGCAAACCTAAATACTGCTAAGTAAATTATGTGTCACGCAGCAGATAATATAGTTATAACTGTGAAAGTTTGTTTGTTTGGTATGCTTTTACGCGAAAATTACTGGGTGCATTTGAATGAAATTTTGCCGAGAGATAGAGTTGGACCTGGGCAGGACATGCAGAAAAAACGACCCCAAGCTCCATACTGATCAGACTTATTTCGTTTAAAGCCCAGTCAAAGAAAGAAAATAGGGGAAATATTCGTGTAGGATGGTTTCAGCAAAAGGAAGTTGCCGGATTTTGTATGATGAAACACTTTGTATTGAACCGTGCCGCTACCAGGCTGTATTAAGTAATAAGTAAAATAACTTAAATCGACATCTTCCCTTGTTATGACTGGGGTAGAGGGCAGCGTCTAGAATGCACAATTCACTATTGTGACAAAGTAAACATATTTTCTTATTGCATGCATTTCAGAGTGCAGTTGGTTACAGGACTTCATTGGGATCTATGATTAAAGAGTACTCCCTTGGGGCAATTCACTATACAAACAGTTTAGTTACCATAATAATACCGTTCTGTAATAATACGTTGCAGAGGCTTCATATTCAAATGTGGTCACACCGTGTCAAACACACTGCTAGTAATTCGCCGCCATTTATTGTTACATCGCAAAGATTGTCAGCCATGGCAACTCCGACTTCAACCGACAACACTCTAAAGGTAGCAGGGTTGCGTCATAGCGGACAAGCAATAGACATTGTTATGTTTATATTGTGAGGTGGGAATAATATTTGGATTGCACTCCATGCGTTTGAGGTTTGTTGCTCAGGGTTCAAAAAGTTAATAAAACTTGAAAATTCTTCATTCAACTAAAATATTATATACAGTAGATCGTCGATTATCGGAAGTACTTTGGAGACTTGGATGTTCGGAGAACCGTTTATTCGTATAATCAAACTGTACATTTCTATTTGCCAATAAGAAGTACTGTAGAGTAAATGTATTTATTCAGTATTTGGAGATGCTCGATCCTTCGCACTGCGCCAAGCGGCACGCCGCTATACTGCGAAGGCGCAGTTGTTGCTGTGAGCAGCTTTGATGCTGCCTCTGCTTCTCCTGCAACGCCGACTGAAGTGTGGCGATTATTGTACACAGCAACTGGCGACTTGGAAGATCAGCAGCACCACCGAGCGGCGTCTAGTGAAGGCCACACTAGAGGCCTGCCTAGTGCCTATCCGATAGCCAAGTCTTCACTGGTGCCTATCTGATTTCCAAGTGTTCACTGGTTCCTATCTCAGTCCCAAGTGAACGATGTCGTTCAGTGGTGGCCACGAGCGGGATCGCAGCAGAGGGCGCTCGTGGCTGACGTCGTAAGAACGCCGCGCCGTGCGTGCATGGCGGCGCGCGGCGAAAGTAGGTGGCGCGCACTTTAGACTTGTGCGACCCCACAGAGATAATGAACGGTAGGGTGGGAGAGCAAAACCAAAACATCGATAGTCTACTTTTTACAAAGGTCGCTCAGGGGGCCCACTAGAGCTCGGGGGCCCCGGGGTGCTGCCCCGCCTAGCCCTATGGTAGCTACGCCACTGCCTTTAGGGATACCGTTGACATACACAAGGAACCGGCTCAAGTTGCGCCGATCATTAATGGTAATTATAATCCGAGGCATGAGTTGGCTAGATGCCGTAATAGTACCGTTAACCCGTATTGCATGATTCCTGAATCGTATATACTTCAGAATAGAATACAAGCTATTTAGTGTTCTGTTTGAGGCTTTCCCGACGTATTGATTCCTCCCATGGTTCACGGTCGTCGTCGGATATTATTGTCGAAACTGCTCAATATTTCCACAAGGCAGCTGCCTGTCATCTTCAGGTGGTAACTAAGTTTCTGATTGCTGTCGTCTCGCCTATATACTGTGGCTGGTTAGAAAAGCGCAGGCGTGATGACGGTGATTGGAGACAATGGCATCATTGTAGGTGAATCATAGATGAAAACATATAGAGCCCTCTGGTGGTCTCCGAGTACGCGACGCGGGAAAGCGCGGCCGCAAGTCGCAGGCCCAGCACAGGTAGTGTGGCGCGCAGTTTAAACGCTCTCGCTTCGGTGACCCGTCTGCGGCGACTCGCTGTATACGTCTGAATGCGACCGATGATGCCTTAGTACCGCCAGTGATGGTTCCCATGCCTTGGTGAGCTGAAAGCCCGTGTCTCTATTAATCAGGTCGTTCGAAATACGTATTTCGACTGCTTCTTTGAAGTCCCAGTACGTAGATGCAGACGAGAGGATCTTTGGCTCTTCATAGCGCATGCTATGCCCCGAGTCCGTGGCTGACCCAGTCTCGTGTGTCGCTTGTGTTCATCGCATCTATCTTTGACAGTGCGACACGTCTGTCCAATGTATGATTTTCCGCACTAGCATGGGATTTTATATATGCCTGGTCGCCTCAGACCTAAATTGTAGTGGAGGACGGAAGACGCATTTGATTTTACATTTCTTGAACAACCCGCCAATCTCTGAAGGATACGCCACCAACGTAAGGGAGAAGAACCAATCTTTTAGATTCCTCTGTTTCTTCTGGTAGCTCTTCAGGTCTTGCGCGAGGTGTTTGTAGCGCATTTCGGATCTGCTTCTCACATTATCCATTCTGGAGAAACACAGAGCGAATATGGTTGAGCTCTACAGGTAATCTCTCTTGGTCTGAAATTACTCTAGCCCTGTGGACAAGGGTACGTAATACACCACTACGTTGCGAAGGGTGATGACAGCTCGTAGCTGGTCAGCGTGTGTCGGTTTACGAAAAACACTGTGAACAATATTGGAGCTCCATCCTACTACTTGGCCAAACATCTCGCCTCTCGTTTGAGCCCATTGGTTGGAAAATGTGAACACCAAATTCGAAAGTCAGAATATTTTATACTGAGACTAAATAACCTGCACCTTGAACCAACTGATGCTATAGTGTGTGTCTATGTAGTTACCTTGTTCACATGAGTGCCTCTGATGGATGAAATGCAACTTATAGGAGATATGCTAGAGGAAGACGTTCTACACCTCATCAAACATGTGCTTACCTCGATCTACTTTTTATTCAATGGACGATATTTTGAGCAAACTCAGGGTGTTACCATGGGTAGTCCTTTGTCTCCCATAGTAGCCAACAAGTTTATGGAATACTTCGAGGATAAAGCACTGCAGACGGCGGTTTTGAAACCTAAATGTATTTGGAGATATGTGGATGACACGTTTGTGGTGTGGCCACATCGGACAGCAAACCTTACTTCGTATCTGTAACATCTTAACTCCATCCATCAGAGTATCTGCTTCACAATGGAAATGGAGAAAAATGAAGAGCTTCCGTTTTTTGATGTCTGGGTCCGTAGGAAAGAAGACGGTTCCTTGAGTGACAATGTTTCTCGTAAACCGACACACACTTCCCAACGTAGTGGCAGAGCTCAACCATATTCGCTCTGTGTTTCTCCAGAATGGATACTCTGAGAAGCAGATCCGAAATGCGCCACAACCACCTCGCGCAAGACCTGAAGAGCTGCCAGAAGAAACAGAGGAATCGAAAAGATTGGTTCTTCTCCCTTACGTTGGTGGTATATCCTTCAAGATCGGCAGGTTGTTCAAGTAATATAACTTCAAACGCGTCTTCCGTCCTCCAGCACGAGTACAGAGGATGCTGCGTCCCGTCAAAGACAATTTAGGTCTGAGGAGACCAGGCATATATAAAATCCCACGCCAGTGCGGAAAATCATACATTGGACAGACGTGTCGCACTGTCAAAGATAGGTGCGATGAACGCAAGCGACACACGAGACTGGGTCAGCCAGGAAAGTCTGAAGTCGCTGAGCACTGTTTGGATACGGGGCATAGCATGCACTATGAAGAGACAAGGATCCTCTCGTCTGCAACTACGTACTGGGACTCCATCTTCAAAGAAACTGTCGAAATACGTATTTCGAACGACCTGATTAATAGAGACACGGGCTTTCAGCTCAGCAAGGCATGGGAATCAGCAATGGTGGCCGCATTGAGACGTATCCAGCGAGTCGCCGCAGACGGGTTACCGAAGCGAGAGCATTTAAACCGCGCGCCACTCTACCCGCGCTCGCGCGCTGGGCCCACGACTTGAGGCCGCAGTTTCCCGCGTCGTGTACGCGGAGACCAAGAGAGGGCTCTATAGATTTTCATCTATGATTCCCCTACAATGATGTCATTGGCCCCCACCACCGTCTTCCCGCCTGTGCTTTTCTAGCCAGCCAAAGTATATGGGCGAAACGGCAGCAATCAGCAGATTATTTAGCAGTTTAGTTGGAGATGACGAGCAGCTGCCTCGTTGAAATATTGTGCAGTTTCGACAATACGATCCGACGGACGCCTGTGTACAATGGCAGGAAGTTGTGTAGTATTCACAGACAATGAATATGCCAAAAGAAGCCATTCTCACCTCCTTGGATGTGACTACTATCTTATGCTGCCACGGTGGAGTGGTCCAGCGTTATAAGGCTCCTTGCTGAGCAGCATGCGGTTGCTCGCCGTCACGTCGGAGGTTCGAGTCCTCCCTGTGGCATGAGTGTGTGTGTTGTCTTCAGCTTAGAGTAAGTAGTTTGTAAGTGCAAAGACTGATGACCATTGCTGTTTGGTCCAATAGTTTTACAAATATTTGAACATTTTTGATCTGTGTATTCTAACATCCCAATCCAAGTAGTTATAGATATCATAGAGGTCAATCTTTGTACATTCAATAACCTTGAATCTAATGACACAGAGGAGATTATGAAACGTTTGTGTTTGGTTCTGAAGTATAATTATTTCAAATGTGGGAAACGGGTTTTAGACATCATAATGAGTTGGCCATGTGCTCTCCTGCTGCCACTAGTCTGCCCAACTAGTTTCGAGATTAGGTCGTGGCATACAGGCGGAATATCAAGGATGTGAAAATGATCATTCATGAAAATTCTGGTCTGCTGGATGAAATATTTTGGGCTCTTAGCAGCCAACACCATAACATTCAGTTTGCAATCTAATTTGCGCACTAAGGAAAGCTACCATATTTGGATTTGTACATTTGTTCAAATACCGGAGAGCGGTTGTCAGATTTGAAGGACAGGAAAGACAAGTGGTTGGGAAGGGAGTAAGGGTTGTAGCCTTTCTCCAATGTTATTCAATTTGTACATTTAGCAAGCTATAAAGGAAAGCAAGGAGAAATTTGGAGAAGGAATTAAAGTTCAAGGCGAAGAATTAAAAACATTGCGTTTTGCCGACGACATAGTAATTCTGTAGGGACAGCAAAGGACCTGGAAGAGCAGTTGAACGGAATGGACAGTGTGCTGAAAGGTGCATATAAGATGAACGTTAACAAGAGTAAGAGAAGGGTAATGGAGTGCAGTCTAAGAAAATCAGGTGATGCTGAAGGAATTAGATTAGGTAACGAAGCAATAAAGGAGGTAGATGAGTTTTGTTACTTGGGCCGTAAAATAACAAATGATGGTCGCAGTACAGAGGAGATAAAATGCAGAATGGCAATGGGTAGAAAGGCGTTCTTGAAAAAGAGAAATTTGTTAACATAGAATATTGATTTCTGCCTAAGGAAGTCCTTTCTGAAGGCATTTGTATGGAGTGTTACCTTGTATGGGAGTGAAACATGGACGATAAACAGTGCGGACAGAAAGAGGATAGTGGCTTTTAAAATGTGGTGCTACCGAAGAATGCTGAAGATTAGGTGGGTGGATCGCATAACTAATGAGGAGGTACTGAACAGAATTGGGGAGGAAAGGAATTTCTGGCATATCTTGACTACAAGAAGGGATCGATTGGTAGGACATATTCTTAGACAACAAGGAATCGTGAATTTAGCATTGGAGGGAAGTGTGTGGGATAAAAACCGCATAGCAAGACTAAGAGATGGATACAGTAAGCAGATTCAGACAGATGTAGGTTGCCGTTCTTATGTGGAGTTAAAGAGGCTTGCTCAAGGATAGGGTATTGTGGAGACCTGCATTAAACCAGTCTCCGGACCGAAGACCACAACAACAACAAAACAGATCATTAACAGTAAGATTTAAATGTGCCTTTTCCGCGAGCTATTACAGAATGGAACGGTAGAGAAACATCATAAATGAGGTTCGATGAACCCTCTGCCATGCACTTCAATGTGACTTGCAGAGTATTTATGTAAATGAGGATAAGACACTCTCTCCGCAATGTGATTTCTGATACGTGGGCCACACTAGGCAGAAAATTCAGTATAAGATTAAAAGAACTTGGTGTTGTGAACTACCCAAAGTCATCCATATCCTTCCATTTAGCACATATCAAACAAAGATTACATGTTACTGTCGTAGATTTAGGTGTTCTGCATGTGCAACCTAAGGGGCCGAAGAAATTTTCATCATTAAATGCCGGATTAATTGCCCTGACAATGCGCAGAATGAACAAACTGAAATTTACCACAACAGCATACTGAGTAACTATATGCAATGTTGTCAGCGTATTAAATCTCAGTAATACTTCACATAACACTAGTGTAGGTACTTTGTCTTCCCTTTGTACAATATTTAATGTTGTCATTGTACAGAAATATTTCATTAATTTTGAGACGACCTATTTGCAATGTTTTTGTGGCTTCGTTCAGTATTCTTTCCTTGTTGGTGCCATTCAAGTAGAAAGCGGGAGACCCGGGTGCGAATCCAGGCTGGGTACACATTTTCAGCTTTGCCCATTCGCACTTGATGTCATATATTTTGTGAATATGAAAGATTAACAACTGCAGGATCAGTATATCGGTATATCGCCCCAAATTTGCGACTGGATAGGGGATTTCCTCTCAGAGAGGACACAGTTTGTAGTAATAGATGGAAAGGCATCAACTAAAAAGGAGGTGATTTTGGGCGTTCCACAGGGTAGTGTTATTGGTCCTCTGCTGTTCCTTATTTACATAAACGATTTAGGGGAAAATCTAAGTAGCTCTGTTGTTTGCAGATGACGCCGTCATTTACAGTCTAGTAAAATCATCTGAAGATCAAAACCAATTGCAGAACGATTTGAATAAGATATCAGTAAGGTGTAAGAATTGGCAGTTGACTCTAAATAATAAGAAGTGTGAAGTCGTCCACATAAGTACGAAAAGAAATCCGTTAAAATTTGTTTACATGATAAATCAATCAAGTGTGAAGGCCGTAAACTCCACAAAATACCTAGGAATTACAATTACTTCTGACTTAAATTGGAAAGAACACGTAGATAATGTCGTGGGGAAGGCGAACCAGAGACTGCGTTTTATTGGTAGAACCCTTAAAAGATGCCATAGAACTACTAAAGAAACTGCATACACTACGCTTGTCCGTCCTTTTATGGAGTATTGCTGCCCAGTGTGGGATCCTTATCAGGTCAGTTTGACGGAGGACATCGAAAGAGTCGAGAAAAGGGCAGCTCGTTTCGTATTGTCACGATACAGGGGAGACAACGTTACGGAAAGATACAGGATCTGGGATGGGAATCATTACAACAACGGAGCTTATCGCTGCAGCGTGGGCTACTTACGAAACTACAGTCGCCAACATTCTCCTCCGAATGCGAAAATATATTGTTCACTCTTACTTACATAGAAATGATCATCAGAATAAAATACGAGAAATCAGAGCCCGAACGGAGATGTGTTCATTCTTGCCGCGCGCTATTCGAGAATGGAATGGAAGGTAAAATAGTATAACTGCCGGGCACTTAAATGTGATTTACAGAGTATCCCATGTAGATGTAGATCAGAAGTGACGTCTGTTCTTTCGGAACAGTCGCCACATGTATTAATATAAATCTTTATTTTCTGTGCAGAAATGGTCGTGTTGTCTCGGGCGACACATTACGGATCTCGCGGCAGCTGGCGACCAAAGTAGTTTTCTTTCTTAGAATTACATAGATTTGAACATTTTGAATTATTTAATATACTACAATTGCTTCGTGTAATTGGAGAAGAGGTATGGAATCAAGCAAGTAATATAATACTTTGGTTTGCTAAGCTACTGAATTAGTGGCCAGAAACGGTGGTGTGCAATTAACACGCAATGAAAATAATTAACAAAGTAAAGAATTTCTGACCATTGATCATATTCCGTAATTCATCATACATACTAATCACTCTCTCGTGTAACTGCACCATCTGTTAGTAATAACGCCAAATTATGTCCTAATAAGAGGTTTACTGACAAAAAGAAAGGAAAATGTGTTGCAATTATAGATACTCAACATATTGGAGGGATAACTTACTGACATTTATCGCGCATCGGAATGTCCGCGCGGTCTGAGACGCAATGTCATGGATTGCGAGACATCTCCCGTATGAGTCTTAGATTAGATTAGATTAGAATAAGTGTATGAAATTTACAAAATGGTGAACTCATGTGAACTTAAATTCAGCGACAAGTCGGCTAGTTTTTTCCATCATGTTTTACGACCCAAGTTCAGAAACCATGACTTCAACAGCCGCGCCTAAGTAGTACAGAACGATGGGATGGAGGGGTCATATATTGTTTCCTTCTTTACTCTTACCAGATGTATATATCACGGGTCTTTCCCTATAGTCCACACTTATTTTCCTCTTTGTATGTTAAAACACTTTTCGGGGTTGACCATTCACATGTCTTTCTTATGTGGTATGTTCATTCTTCTCCTAAATAGAAGCTACAGTGTCTGAAGACAGTGGGAGACACTCGAATTCCCGCCCTATAATCTCGATATCTCCCCATGCTATTATTATTCCTTCGATACCGTATTCACTTCGAAGACTTGACATTTCATTCGAGACGATGATATGTTGCAGGCAGTTACGAAATTGTACACGCCGGTCGCGGTGGCCGAGGGGACTGCGGCTCGCCAGTCACGGTCTGCTCGGCCACTACGGTCGGGGATTCGAATCCCCCCCTCGGGCATGGATATTTGTGCCGTCTTTAGTATTGGTTAGTTCATAAGTAGTTTGTAAGTTTAGTTAAGTCCCATAAGCTCTACAAACATTTGAACATTTATGAAATTCTTCACACAGCAGAACGACGTGTTTTTACATGAGAGTATTTTCAACTTGATGCGTCTCTGTGACTATTACCTCAGTGCTTACGGTAATTTTGCCTGATTTTTTATCCTATCCGGACAGTAGGGCATAATCGTCTCGTACGTCTATTTGGTATCCTCAAAAATGTTACGGTTAATAAAACGTTAACAATAAGTAGATGCGGCGTGGACTTGTTCTTTCTGTTGAACTATCTCTGCCGCGTACATAATAACGAGATGTGCTCTCTTTGTTTTATGTCCATCACTTTCATATCCTACAGTATCCTCGTTGTATATTTGGTCCTGATTCTGAAGTAAATAATATTCTCATTTTCATATTGTCTTCCAAAGAGTCACAGTCCCGCAACATTACCACTTCGTAAAGAAAATCACGGACAGAATGAACTTGTAACTGAATTATGTCAGGCAACAAACTCTTCCGCAATTCCTTTACAGAAACATCATGTGTATGCCTTTTTTGTTTGTAGGAGGGCGCCGTATATCAGAGTTCATCACAATTTCGAAAAACGCATGGATTACAACAAAATGACCACAGACAACTAATGTTTCTGTAATTCATTTAGAGAAACAATACGTTAATACATTCCATTTTCCTAGAAACACTGCAAATGTCAGCATTCAGAAAAAGATGAACGAAACATGTGTCAACTACTGAGTATACGTACAACTCCATTCAAATTCTAAACAATACGTCAGTACGCCATGCGCAACCTGTAGAGTCTGACACAAAAGAGATGCAGGCACGTTTATGTGACGTGTTGTTCACAATGTAGTACACGTCTCTTCTCCACGAACGTTTCTCCTTCCGTTCATATGTGCATAGCTAGTTTTCAGCAAGGAAAAGGAGAAAGAGAGGGAGAAGAGAGGGGAGAGAGAGAGAGAGAGAGAGAGAGAGAGAGAGAGAGAGAGAGAGAGAGAGAAAGAGAGGGGGTGGGGAGTTAGAGGTAGAAAGAAAAGAGAGGTAAAAGGGTGTGGGGAAATTGGGAGTATTTGCGAACTGCAGCGCATATCACTCATGAAGTATTCATACTTGTCAGTAGCTTTAGCTGTTGGTAGTCATGTATAACATAGTATACTAAAGCAGTAGAAAAGGGATTACAGACTGTTTACCCTACGGTTTCACAGTCCGGATAATAAGACTCAGCGAAATGTTCTGAAAACTACGTAAATATAAGTCGCCACACGTGGAACGCTTCTTAGTCAAACATAATTATAACAGCGGTCACGTGTTTATGTAGTGGTTGCACAGTGAGTACTTAATTTGACGATTCTCACTATAGTTGTGTTGTTGTTGTTGTGGTCTTCAGTCCGGAGATTGGTTTGATGCAGCTCTCCAAATACCCTATCCTGAGCAAGCCTCTTTATCTCCACATAAGAACGGCAACCTACATCTGTCTGAATCTGCTTACTGTATCCATCTCTTGGTCTTCCTCTGCGGTTTTTACCCCACACACTTCGCTCCAACGCTAAATTCACAATCCCTTGATGTCTAAGAATGTGTCCTACCAATCTATCCCTTCTTTTAGTCAAGGTATGCCAGATATTTCTTTTCTCCCCAATTCTGTTCAGTACCTCCTCATTAGTTACACGATCCACCCACCTAATCTTCAGCATTCTTCTGTAGCACCATATTTCAAAAGCCTCTATCCTCTTCCTGTCTGCACTGTTTATCGTCCATGTTTCACTCCCATACAAGGCAACACTCCATACAAATGCCTTCAGAAAGGACTTCCTTAGGCAGAAATCAATATTCTATGTTAACAAATTTCTCTTTTTCAAGAACGCCTTTCTACCCATTGCCATTCTGCATTTTATATCCTCTGTACTGCGACCATCATTTGTTATTTTACTGCCCAAGTTAAAAAACGCATCTACCTCACTATAGTATTCTTTGAATACTCATAAAATCGACAAGAAACGATTCAACTTGTAAGACTAAAGATAATTGCCTCTGCAAAAAAGATATGCTTACGTACAATACCGAAGTTCATAATACGTGACCTCTCGTAGCTTGTATCAGTTTCAATAATAACTGTCAAAAAGGCCATTAAGAAACACTTAAACATTTATAAAGTCTACTTTTTCACTATCGTTCAAACTGACACCTTATGCAAATTAGCTGTCCAGAAGGATATATCTAAAGAAGAAACAGATGTTAAGTATTATGATCATTTGACATGTCACATCTTCCACTGTAGGTATATAGGAAACGAGTATGAACTAGTAAACATTACAATTTAAAACGCAATTCAAACCTGGCTTTACACGGTATGGTACCATTACGACGTGTTTATGAACATTTAGTATTCCGGCTCGCATTTTTCCATTAGTCTGTAAGTTACTTTAAAAAAAGGAGGATTTTTCAGTGTTAATTGTTAATATCGACTGTAATCAAATTTCGGGAACAGTTGTAGTTAACCGGGATTAACTCTTACTCTAATGTTTATCTGATATTAGCTAAAAACCCGGCGTTCTCGAAAACGTATTCAAAAATGTTTGTAAAGCAATTGCACCAAACTGCAGTGGTTATCAGTTCCTGGACTTACAAAAAGACCAACTTATGTTAAGGACAATACACACCCCATGTCTGAGGGAGGATTCGAATCTCGGACGGGGAGCATCCTCGCACTCCGCAACAAGGTGCCTTAGGGCGCAATGCAACTCCTGCGCGGCTAATATTTAGTTCACTCTTTTGTTAGTCCACCTTCTCTAGCAACTTGCGTCTCCTACTCCTCCTACTCCTCCTTCTTCTCCTATCTCCCGCCCACTCCTTATATCGCAACGCTATATATCTGCGTGGCCCCACTCTTATCCTCCTTTCCTCTCAGTGATGTTAGTGGAAGTACATGTAGTTATCAATATCATTTCTTCCATGTCTAACTCGATCCCTTTCTCTGTCCACCTCATTCTCCTTCCCCTTTTCTCCGCCCATCATCTTTACCCCTTCCGTCCATCTCCTCCTCTTCCTTTCCATGTTGCAAATTGTATATATTAGCCTGCTTACAAATTTATGTCAATTTTATTTAAAGTTTCCCTCAGCCATGTACTGTACGGTGGCTTACTGAGTTTAAAACGGTTCTCCATGAAGACAAACATTTGACAACGTCTGTGGTGATCACTTAAGCGATTAGGAATATAGCATTCACCATTCGAAAGCTTGTAGAGTGTAGAAACCTTCTCCATATTTTGAAGGCAATATATTTTCATCTGTTGTAATTTTAAAAGTTGTGCTTTTAAGAAAGGTGCAGCAGGAAAGTGGATACAAAACGTGGCCCAACCATGGGAACAAAATGGATATAGTGAACTGGAATGAATAGAAACAGAATTAAAAATTACTTTGTCACTTGTGGTAGTACAATTGGTCAGATAATTGAAAGGGGAAGTTCAATGTTATGCTGGATTATTAGCTTTGTCAGAATGAGGCTTGAATCTTAGTGGAGCGCCAGAGGACGCAAGTAAAACAGTATTACAGTTTATAAGTTTATTCAACTGAATACAAGATTCCGTGGTGTAGGCGCTAGCTCGGCAGGAGCTATATCAGCAGTGATGTCTCCTTCGGCCGTTTTACTTCGCCGTCTTGCTGCGTTTTCTATAGGTCGGCTGTTGGGCCATTCTGACGGACTTGCCCGCTCCGCGATGTCTGGGTGCTAAAGCAAAGACTGCCAGGAGATATCCTCTATCCGTCTATGCAACTGCTTGTGGGCCCGGCCTTGGAAACACTAGAGTCGGATGCCGTGGTGACGGATGAAATCTGTATACCACTCGGAGGGTTAGCGCCAAAGTGCAAGCACGTCGAAACCTTAGGGAACCAACCAACCAATGAAGACTCAGATGGTCACAGACAGCAACCATACTTAGCGTTGTGCAGACGGTAGACAGCGGTTCACAATCTGCCTAGATGATGGTCAGTTCCAAGCGTAGGTCTCCGGACTCCATCGTCTGGTTGCGACTTGTGGCTCCTATGTACTGCTTTATCTGAGACATAAGCTGAATAATTCGATACAGTAGAGTCTCGATTATCCGATCTTTGGTTATTCGACCTTCCCTGTTATCCGATCATTCGCCGGGACTGTATGCAAAAACAAAAAAACAAAAATGCTTGGATGAGCTCAGACATTTATAAAGGATGTTTTTAACGACTTTGCGCCACAAACTGAATAGTTTTTGAAAGCTGATAACTTGCCTATGTAAAGCACTGTTGCTTCTAGACAATGCCATTTGTCATCCTAATAAAGATCAAGATCAATATGTAAAGGCCATATTTTTGTCTCCAAATGTCACATCCTTATTTCTGCGTATGGACCAAGGAACCTTATAGAAACTACGGCAGAAACGTTCTTTCGTCTTTAATTAATGCTATGGACGAGGGAGAAAACATGGTGGAGAAGTTGCGCCGTATTAATTTAAAAGACTTAGCTTATGACGTGGCCCAATCTTGGGAGAGTGTTAAGGCAAATACAACTGCAAAATCCCGAAACATTTTGATGCAGGAAAATCGAGAAAATTCTGCAGATGATGAAAATCTACAGCAGCAGACCGAACCCGAAAATACTACCCTGCTTTCATTGTTACGAAACATTCCGGGATATGGTGACGCCACAGAAGATGAAGTAAATAAATGGATAGTCCAAGATGTAGAATTTGAAGTGACAGATTAACATGCTAAATGAAAAAGACGTAGAAGACGATGGAGCGGATGTACAGCAGCTGGAAGAAGTATCGTCTACCGAGTTTCCACTTCTTAAGAGACTATGTATTTCACCAGCAAATATCTATTCTGTCTAATTTGATTTGTACAGTATTTTTAAGTCATCTGGTCTACTTTAGTTTAATTTTTGTGTAACGTACTGTCTTATGACTTCTGAGTGCCGTCTAATGTATTTGAACGTTGTATTCAGTTCTTTTTCACGTATTTAATAAGTTTTCTATCTTCAAATAAATTTTCCATTTTTTAAAATTATTTTCCGTGTTATTCGACCATCCTTGCTTATCCGACATTGTCGCAGCAGGTTTAGGTCAGATAATCGAGACTGTACTGTAATTGAATTGACGAATACTCACCTGTGCATCTTTGATTGCGAACACCAAGCATTCTGAAAGCAGCAGTATATATATAGAAATCGGCTGAAGCTATGACGTATGAGATGGTTCCTAATGATCCATTGTACCCTACTTGTGAGCGCAGGGTTCACTCAGCGAGCCCTTCAGACGTTAACGGTGGTCTTATTCACACTTGTGATAGATTAACTTGTAGTTATGAAATGTTTAGAAGCTGACGAATATATCCCACACCCCTTTCTCTGTTCTGGTCGTCCGTTGCAGTCAACAATGTGCTGACTGTAGGTTCTCCATTCGCCAACGCCGTGTCTGCTGTCGTCACGAGTTACTGGCGTCGCATTTTACGACACAGCTGACGACCTGCTTCCGCCTAGCTTCGGTGGCGATTGCTTGAACAATCTCAGATTTTAACAAGTTTCTGAGACATAATTTTGCGCTGTAACAGTATGTTCAAATGTTTCTAAATTTACGAGACCAAACTGCTGTGATCATCACTCCTTAGACTTTTAAACTAATTTACGCCAAAGACAATACACACATTCCATACTCTGACGGAAGTGATTGGCCCAGTTACTGACATGATGTCTTGAAGCGCACGGCTGTTCCAGCGCTGCTAACTGAATGATTAGTGATATTTATACACCAGCTGTTGCAACAATACATCGCGATCGTAACATTAGAATCGCCATTTCCGTGAATTTTGAATTTTTACGAGGCAGAATTCAGGTGTATATATATATATATAGATATTAATTTTCAAAGTTATCAGTTTATATCTTTGTATTAAAGAATAGGCAAGTTAGCCAACTGTGAATACTTCCGTGTGAATTTGTTCAAGTGTAATTATTGTAAGTCATGTCTAAAGAAAAATATATATAGGACAGTGAAATTTTAAAAAGAAAAAAAAAGTGTTTTAACAGAGTTCTTCCGTATTTGAACCTTTATCAAATCAGTGATATTTTGAACAGTGCTTAAATGAATATCTTTGACAGTGATAGATCCAAATATGTAGTAAAATTTACTTAATCTGCTATTCAGTGAAATGAATCTTATTAAAAGCAAACTTTCACAGACTATTTCATGAAATGTGTAAATAAATTAATTCTTGTGTAACAGACTTCGTTTTAGTGAACTGGCGGTAGAGATAAAAAGATAAACTTTCAAAACAATTTGTATCCCCTGAGATGAAGAATCTGAATGTTCAATCATTTTAATAAAAATAAGGACATTAAATAGGCTCAGGAAAGTAATACTTCGCAGTACGTTGAGGTGAAATAAGAAACAATAATTCAATTCTATCGATGAAAGAGGAGTACCATCCTAAATTTCTGAAGTACAACCTAAGTAAAATTTGAGAACTTATTAGACTATCAAACCGAAGAAGACTAAAGTTACGCAATTGCCTACCATAAATAATAATCATTAATATTTTAAAGAACAGAAGGTTACATCAAATACGAAGAACGTTACACTGTAAACCTGGCGTTTCCCGAGTGTTTATTTATTCCATACTCTCATAGTTCACCTCCCCTTTACTCCTCTCTCTGCATCCATCTCTTTCTCTCCCATCTCTTTGTTCGTTACCACCTTACCCTATCTGGGCAAAGTTTTTTGTGAGGTACTCTCTGTCATGTACTACACATACATCTGTGTACCTAGTGACCTTCCTCTTGGTTTAGAGGTCATGTGTGCAAACGTTCATCACGATCAGAGATAAACTATGCTTTCTTACAATGTCTATATGTTCAGTTCCTTCCACCATTCACCGAACAAAATTTTTAACAGCCAGTGATATTCCTCTTGTTTTTAAGGTCAAGTGCGCAAAATTTCATCAACATCGGAACAAATCTGTGGATTTGTATGCAATAGAAACACAGGGTCTCATTTAAAAACGCACTTCGTTGTTCTAAAAATTTTCTGTTTTATTTCATACAACCCTTGTTTTGAGAATAACGAAAGCAACAAAATGAGTATCTGTGAAATCGGTCGAGCCGTTCTCAAGTTATGAAGCGACCAAGGTATTTAGGATCCATGTTTATGCTGCAGCATACCTTCCCCGAAGCACCGTATCAAACTTCAGGTTGACGGTGAGCTTTCTCTTGTTTTGAAGATCAAGCGATCAAAATTTCGTGACCATCGGAATGAAATTATAGATTTCATCAGCCTATAGGAAAAGTCTCCTCCGCCATGCACATTAATTCTGTCATATCGCAAGATTGTTTCTTAGCTGACGTCTTGTACCTATAAACTACATCTAGGCAAAATTTAAGATTTGTAGGTGAAATACACTTAGAGATATCGTGTTTAGTCAGTGAGTGAGTGAGTGCGCCAGCGACCTTTCGCTTATATATATACATATATATAATATATATATAATCTCCTGAATTATGTATCCTACAAAAACATTATTTACCAGATTCGTAGAGTGAAAGTTTAGGATACTGCTTGCTAAATGTGTTGTAAATAAAGTTGGTAGTAAAGACATAGGAAATTACAACCTCGTGGTTATTAGGCGCATTTTCATGCATTTCTTTGTCTTTGACGTCATAGCACGTGAACTATATGTCATAATACGATATTATTTCGAAGGTACATCCAGTTGTGTGTATGTAAAATGTCTGCAAAATACGTCGCGAATACAGTTGGTACGAAAAAGGTCATGCGTGATAAGGCGGTTTTTCACGAACCTAATTGTTTATGACTCCATATCTCATGAAATGTGTGTCGTACTATGATAAAATTTCAAACATTTTCGCAAATACAGTTAATAGTGTACCAGTAATGAAATGTAGCGTCAATAAAATACCGCAATTTTAGTGCATGAACGCCGAAAGAGTAGTAAGCGACAACTTTTTTCCTTTCAAAATTTTGCTGAAGTTGTCAGCAAGAACAGTTTCCTGAAGGTTTGGAATTATGTTTAAAGTTTGTTGCAAGTAGCTAAGTGCTCTCCTGCTGAAATAGTGGACTGATAAAGACACACTATCACGTGCCGCAGGACGGGGAAGTTTTAAGTGTTTATGACGTCATATCTCCTGAACTAAGGGCCCAAGCACAAAATCCTTTCTTTGCTGACGTCTTCTACCTATAAACTACATTCCTGCCAAATTTCAGCTTCATAAGTGAAGCAGTTTATGAGATTTCGTGTTTAGTCAGTAAGTGAGTGAGTGAATGAGTGTCCTTTCACTTTTATATAGATAGAGATTTCATGAAAGATTGTTGCCGTTGCGGATTGGCCGTTCGCACTGGGGCGCCGAACTTCAGTGCGCGCTGCCGTTCGCTGTCTGCGCTTCGAGTCGCCCCTCGGGCATGGGTGTTTGTATTCTCATTAGGTTTACCTTCGTTTAAGTACGAGGTGCATTCAAGTTCTAAGGACTCCGATTTCTTTTCTCCTGACTGGAAAGAGATATAAACAAGCACATTGTTTTAAAATGAGGCCGCGTTCATTATCAATACGTCCCAGAGATAGCAGCACCGTACGGCAGACGGAATTTTACCGCCAGCGGCGAGAATGAGAACTGTTTCAGATACTTAAAATGGCGAAGTTTTCGTTACTTGAACAGCGTGCAATCATTCGTTTTCTGAATTTGCGTGGTGTGACACCAATTGAAATTCATCGACAGTTGAAGGAGGCATGTGCTGATGGAGTTATGGTTCTGTCGAAAGTGCGTTCGTGGGTGCTACAGTTTAATGAAGGCAGAACATCCTGTGACAAGAAACAGAAACAACCTCGGGCTCGCACAAGCCGGTCTGACGACATCATCGAGGAATTGGAGGTAATTGTTTTGGGGGATCGCCGAATGACAGTTGAACAGATCACCTCCAGAGTTGGCATTTCTGTGGGTTCTATGCACACTATCCTGCATGACGACCTGAAAATGCGAAAAGTGTCATCCAGGTGGATGCCACGAATGCTAACGGACGACCACAAGGCTGCCCATGTGGCACGTTGCCAAGCAATGTTGACGCGCAACGACAGCATGAATGTGACTTTCTTTTCATCGGTTGTGACAATGGATGAGAGACGTGGATTCCATTTTTCAATCCAGAAACAAAGCTCCAGTCAGCTCAATGGAAGCACACAGATTCACCGCCACCAAAAAAATTTCGGGTAACTGCCAGTGCTGAAAAAATGATGGTGTCCATGTTCGACCCCGTAGTTAAGTCCCATAAGCTTAACAAACATTTGAACATTTTGTCCATGTTCTGGGACAGCGAGTGCGTGATCCATACCCATTGCGTTCCAAAGGGCACTACAGTAACAGGTACATCCTACGAAAATGTTTTGAAGAACAAATTCCTTCCTGCACTGCAACAAAAACGTCCGTGAAGGGCTGTTCGTGCGCTGTTTCACCAAGACAATGCATCCGCACATCGAGCTAACGTTACGCAACAGTTTCTTCGTGATAACAACTTTGAAGTGATTCCTCATGCTCCCTACACACCCGACCTGGCTCCTAGTGATTTCTGGCTTTTTCCATCAATGAAAGACACTCTACGTGCCCGGACATTCACCAGCTGTGCTGCTACTGCCCCAGCTTTTTTCCAGTGGTCAAAACAGACTCCTAAAGAAGCCTTCGCCGCTGCCATGGAATCATGGCGTCAGCGTTGTGAAAAACGTGTACGTCTGCAGGGCGATTACGTCGAGAAGTAACGCCAGTTTCATCGATATCGGATGAGTGGTTAATTAGAAAAAAATCGGAGGCCTTAGAACTTGAACGCACCTTGTAATTTGTTAGCTACGGACTGATAACCACGCAGTTGAGTCCGATAGATTTACAAAAAACTGAACATTTGAAAGATTGTTAGAGCTTTATCTAATGTAATTAATGTAATTATTTACTTATCGTGTCTAAGATCTCCAAACCCTATGCAGTTTGAGCTAACTGCAATAGTATTCCATTAATACATAACGAAGGAACAGAAACATATTTAAAGCTTTAATTATCTGTAAGAAAATCCAAATAAGTAACGTGCCTAATATCACGAAATGTGAAAACGTAAGTTAGATATGAAATAAAAATCTAGAAACCAAGAAATGTATTTTGAATAGCTGTCTAAAATCACAATGAGAAGTTGGTTATATGGACAACAGTCTAGAACAAGATATTGAGGAACTAGTCCTCTACCCAGTAGAGAGGAGACGGTAATCGAATTAAGACATTCGTGAGCCAGATAACAGAGGACCCAAACAAGGAATGTATCATACAGTATGCCCTTTGAATTTAAGAAAACAGCATTTTATAATTTTAGTGCTGCTGGTGCCCAATTATAATGGGCGTAATCGGGAAAAGATTACTTCACCAAGGCCACATCAAGAAGCGGCAGTCGGAACTGCCGACGAACACAGTTAGCTCTTAGTTATTACCAGCAGAAACAAAGTACGAATATCTTTTTCCCAACGTCCGATAATTTGCAAAATGATTGAAAAGTGACTCTTGCTTCATTTGCAGGCTTTAGGCACAATTTCCAAACTGATTCTATACGCAGTAGGCTCTCTGATTTCGTCAAATGTTCAAATGTTTGTGGAGCTTATGGGACTTAACTACGTGGTCATCAGTCCCTAAACTTACAAACTAGTAGGTATTACTAAGGACGGCCCAAATATCCATGCCCGAGGGGGGATTCGAACCCCCGACCGTAGTGGCCGTGCAGACTGTGACTGACGCACCGCAAACCACTTGGCCATCCGGCCGGCACCGATTTCGTCCACTGTGGTAGCGTGGTACCAACTCTAATACATAGTCTGCATGAAAGACATTAGGCTCCGCTTTCAGTCGAATCTTTACGCTGGCCTTCAGATCGATTTTTTTTTTTTTTTATTTAGAAAGGCTTAGATCACTGTTTTTAATGTGAGAAATAAGATGTAAATCAAAGCGAACCATGTTTCAGTTGTATTTGTACCATCAAAAAGCCACAGGAACGTCATCATTGCAATATCGTGTATTTATATATGAAGAACAGTCTAGAGTGCAAAAAAAAATATTTTTCTGACTAGTTTCGTTCTTGACTTAGACATGACAAGACCGAAATTAGTCGGAAAAAATAAATTTCTGGCACTCTAGACTGTTCTTGATACATAAAATTAAATAAGAGTGCTGTTACCCAATAAATGAAACGATTTTTTTTCCAAAAATATGGGAATATCGTGTATGACCAAGCACTGTCCTGAAGGGTTATGACTAATTACAACATTTTTGCATTGCTCTTCGTAGGTGATTTTTCTCAGATTCGTTTAACAAAATCATTGACTGATCAGGATAATTCCCTCTCGCGATCGAAGATTCTACTGACTTGGTCACCTGTGCCCTCCTCACAACATTAGTTACGCTAGTACCTCGTCTCCTTCCTTACACACTTCATAGAAGTTCCTTCCGCACCTTGCAGGAATAGCACTCTTGGAAGACTGGATATTTTGTATTTTTGGTGTAGCTATAGACTGTTTGCAGAATGAAATTTCATCATTGCAATGGAGTATATGCTGATAGGAAACTTCCTGACATAAAAAAACTGGTGCTCATTCGAACTCAGGACCTTTGCAGATGGAAGGTAGAAGAGAACGTACATGCCAGAAGCGTGTTCACGTAGCTCAATCGGTATAGAGCCTCCCAACGAAAAGCGAAGTTTCTGCGAATGCATCACGGTATGGAACTCGATTTTACTGTAGCATGAGGTTTCATATCAGCGCACACTGTGAAATTCGCTTTCTTCTCTAACCGAGTTTAGACTGAATTTCGTTTCGTCCTCATTCGAAATAAGTGCGGTGTTGCCACACTTTACAGTCAGTTGTGACAGTTGCTTTAGGCGGACTTCAAGAAAGTCAGACTAATTTAATTCTTGGCGACATTCGTTGTTGTTACAAGCATCTTTAATATTTCCTTGTGTGCACGATACTGAGAAGAGCAACCTACCGCGATCGACGAACGTAGTACAGACACTACGCAACATATATACGAAATCTTCGGATTTTCATTCTGGTTTTAATTTTGCGACAGAACGGATCTTAGGAACATTAGCCATTGTTTTACCTTATTTGGATACCCTTCTCAATCTTGCATCACGAAAATCGCTGCAGTTTCACTGTCTTTATTGAAGAGTAATCTATTCACAATTGAAATTAGTCAACACATTCAGGGAAGTCAATCAGATGATACAGATTTGTTTAATGCTACACCGCGCCAAAGAAGTAATGAGGTCAAAATTTGACAAAAATCTACTGTAGCGTTGTGTCGTAATATTAGCATACAAGCCTGAGAAGTTTTCTTCCAGTGTAATATTTGTAAGCATAGGAACGTTATACCTATGGAATATTCCAACGTTACTGATGTTGTGGTACGCTGTCGTTCAAAGTGTGGGTGACTACTTTCAATAGAAGTCCCAGAATCTCGAACAAAATTGACGCCGGAAAGCTGAATCATTATTAACGCTCTGAAGCCCTACAACCGCAATGAACCTTGCGGCAAAAAATTTCTCGATGGAGCCTTTGTTTCTGTGGGGCTACATCTGCGGAACACTGTTGGCTGAAAGGACTCCCACACGGTGAGCAATATAAGACGATCTTGTAATTAAGTCTTGGAAAGAAAAATTGCAACGACAATATCTTGCGGTCCTCTTTTACAGTACAGCAAATTGAAGGACAAAATAAAAGATATATTTTGGAGGCTGGAATAAACTGCACATGTTTTGTTAACGGCATCTACTAGAGTTGTATATTAGACAAAAATTTCGTCCACTTTTACAAAAATACTTATTTTTAAATGCGATGTTCTGTGTCCGTGTTTATTGATAGAACTAAGCAAGTGTCCTTCAGACGTGCATGCGGCGACTACAGCTGCTAATGTAAATACAACACTCTACATCTTATTAAAAATCAGTCATAGCAAGGCTTGCGACAAATATACTAAAAAGTCTCATCATGTGCGGGAATTACTTCATAGAATGTACGAGCACTCATGGGCAGTAGACAATGTGTGGCATATGAGGGTTTGGGTCGTTACGGGAAGCGTGCGCGGGTAGCGTAATGGCATCGCGACCGCTCGCGATAAGCGGGAAATCTTGGTTCGAGTCCCGGCCCGGCACAAATTTTCATATGTCACCATTACACCGTAGAGATTATGCTGATTAATATTCGCAATTGCGAATACATTTCTAGTAAAAATATTTATGATGATGTTGAAAGGAGTACGTAATATAATTTTCACTTCATTTTACCTGTCATTCAGCCTTGAACATATTTTGTTATAGAAACTTAAGATGTAATTCTGTAGAAAAAAAATTATGTAACGTTTGGTATCATTTTATTAATCGATATAACATGCTGAAGTCATTTGTCTATATCTGCTGTAAACCATAGACTGTATGTTGTATCTTTGTAGTTGTTGCGTTAAGAGAGTCGTCGTGTGACTGTCGTAGAGTACAGTCGATGAATAGAAGTCGTTGTGGAACTGTCGAGTAAGACAGTCGATATTTAAGACTGGAAGAGTAAAAATCGGAAAGTTTAAAGCTTTATCCGTTTTGAAGAGTCGCAGCCAAGTCTGCAGATTGTAATTTTTGTAAGGAAGCTGATGTTAATGAATATCTACAAATAAGGTTAAGCTTGTACATTTCTATTATTATTAATTGTAGCTTGTACTTGAAGTATTGTAGCTGGGTGTTTGTCTTTTGCTTATAAGTACAGTTAAGTGCAGCTTGCATTTATCATTTAACCCAGAGTCACTTTACCAGTTCCTTTTTCCTTTCACCAGTTAATTTTCCATTCTTTCTTGTGATAGTTTTGCATAAGAATAGTGTTAATAATTTTGTGTTAATTAGAACTTTTAAGTGTAGGCATTTTTTGACATGATCAATTTGTCTATCAACGAGATTAGCAAGTAGTTTGTTCGTAATTTCAGTGAAGTTCATAGTTAGACATTTTCTCAGTGTTAATGAAAGTTCATATTATTAGGTCACTTAATGTTAGTAACAGTTAAAGTTAAAGTGATTTGTCTGACGACAGAAATAACTAGACCACGTAATGAGAAAAGATATATTTGCAGTCTGTGATATTTTGAAAACATTACCAGATCTGAAGGATATTTTCATATCATTGAATCAGTATGGTAATTTTTGTACAGATAGGCACATTATCAAGTACAGTGAGTTTGGTATACCATTAATCGTAAGTGTATTTATTTGAAGTCATATTTATTCTAACAGGACAGAGGAAGGTACTAAGTACCATTGCTTAGTAAAGTTATTTTGTAGCCAAGGTCACAACAGAAAATTTATTTGTGACTTTTATCGGGCACTGTCATTTATAAAACAGTGACACGATACTGTTGCGACACACACATACACCCATTAGTTTGCAATAACCATCCAAACCAGAGGCGTATTCAGGGGGACGGGGGCGACTGTCTTCGGGCTGCAGCCCCTCCCCCCAGACCTTCAGACCCTCCTGGAGCGTCCCCCCCCTCAGATCTTGCTGCAGCCACCCCGAGAGGCGGGGGGCGAGGGGGGGGGGGAAGAAAAAGGGATCAAACCTCCCAATATGAGTAAAGGCACAGCCCCCCTCCCCCCTTTTTTCCCTTAGAAATCACGTCATCTCGGTGATTGACCTCAGCCTCCACTAGACCACGATCCTGGATACGCCACTGATCCAAAGACATGCTACTTTTATCTGTCGCCGTGTCTGCCAGGATTCGTACACATATATGGAATTTGTAGATTTTTGTAGTTAGATTAAGTAGTACCGTTAGCTACGTATTTTTGCCTGATTGTAGACATGTAGTCAAAAATAGTGATTTTGTAGTGGCATGTTGAACTACCTTTGTTGTAGTTTGCATTTGTAGCATTGTACATGGTGAATTTTGAGTGTATATTTGGGCATTTTTGGCACACTAGTTTTGCCGTGAATTAATGAGTATTGTCTTTTGACTGTTTTATGGAGAACGTGTGAACATTGTCTCAGTTATTAGCTTGCGTAACTTCCCACACTCATATTCTCACTATTGACATTGTGAAAGGCTGCAGTGGTTGCAAAACTATTACTGGTCACATCACTGTAGCTCAAGAGCTACAATCGCTACAAAATTTGAAACCCGTTCCGACGCCTGAGAAACTACAGGCGGAAGTGTTGTTGGTCGTTATAGATAAGGAAAAGGATCAAGGACACAAACTTTATTTAACTTCTGTAATAATATACAAGATCACCACTCAATTTTATTTTAAATCAGTTATCATGACCTTTCACCCAGATAAAAGCACTCTCTTGCTCGTTAATTTTTCGATGATTCCTCGTTCTCAATGTAAAAGGCAGGGGGGGTATAAGACTTCCCAACGTCACGGTTGTACACTTCAGCAACTTGAAATGTACGAAAAGTAATCACTTCTCTGTTATTAAAACTCTCCAATCTAGAAACTGCTTTAACAGTACTACCATCGTACGTTACTATAGCAACAGTTATCCATCCATTGCCATGACCAGGTGCATCTTTCTGAGTAATTGTGAAGTTCAAAATATCTCCACAAAAAACAGACGGTCCCTGACGGTCATCTTTCCTCCAGCGACCCCCAATTGAGTTGCCCTAGCATTTCCGTGACACTCGCGCATTGGTCGAACCTACCAGTAACAAACCTAGCTGCTCGCCTCTGAACTGCTTCTATGTCTTCCTTTAAACTGATCTGCTGCGGGTCACAAACACTTGAGCAATACTCGAGCGTGGTCGTACAAGCGTTTTATACGCGGTCTCCTATACAGATAAAGTACATCTTCCCAAAATTCTCGCAATAAACCGAAGTCGGCTGTCCGCCTTACTCACAACTGTCCTTACATGTTCGTTCCATTTCATATCGCTCTGCAGTGTTACGCCTAGATATTTGAACGACGCAACAGCATCAAAAAGCTAAGTCATCCTGTATGCTATTACAGTCAGTTAAGGACGACACCCTCCCATACACCACAGCATCATCAGGAAACAGGTGCAAATTACAACTTACTCTGTCCATCAGTTCATTTATATAGATAGAAAATAATAGAGATCCTATCACACTCCCCTGGGGAACGCCTGACGATAAACTCGTTTCTGATGAACACGCGCCGTCGAGAACAACGTACTGCGTTCTATTACTTACGAAGTCTTCCAGTCAGTCACAAATCTGTGAACCTATTCCATAAGCTCGTATCTTCGTTAGCTGTCTGCAGTGTGGCACCGCGTCGAACTACATTTTGATGTCGAGAAAAACACAATCCGCCTGTTGCCCTTCATCCATGGCTCGCAAGATGTCATGTGAGAAAAGGGCAAGCTGAGTTTCACATGAACGATGTTTCCAAATCCTGTGCTGATTCATAGAAAGAAGCTTTCTCGACTCAAGGAAATTTACTATATTCGAACTGGGAATATGCTCCTGAATTCTACATGAAACTGATGTCAACGATATTCACCTGTAATTGTGTGGGTCAGTTTTCTTTCCTTTCTTAAAAAAGGGAGTCACCTGCTTTTTTTCCCAATCACTAGGAACTTTGCGCTAATAGATACAGAAATCAATTCAAAAGTGAATTCGGAAAGCTGTTTGGACTATTCACTGCTCTATTCTCGAAGCGCTATTCTGTGCTGAAGGAGTGCAACTAGGTGCAGTAGTAAAAGCTGTCACTGAATAAAATAAGTAATAAAAGCAGTCACCACTGAATATATGCAAAAAGAAGCATGGATAGATACCTCAGCGCAGCGTAGTTCATTGGCTTCGTCACGAAAAGTATTTCACGCTTTCTTTGCAATCGCAAGGAAATTTATTTCTTGCACTTTAATAACTAAAAGTAATCATTTGATGTAAAAGAGCATGTAATAGTGATATACACCACCAAATCAAAGCATTGATATAAGAGTTTCGTCTTTCTTATAGGGAAATGAGTAACGCAATTTTAACATCTTCAAACGTCAGAGTTCTTTAAACCGTCGTTAACATTTCCTGAACGTACCAAATTGATGAATTATTTTTTGGTTTCTGTCTACCAGAGCTGAAGAACGTAACAATTTCAGTCGATGTTCTTTCTCGTTATTCCTCAGATATCAAGTCATGCGAAGTTATTACTACTGAAATAGCGACAAATATGACTGGTCCTTTTTCAAGTATGCAGACAAAAATCAGAGAAATTGAGCCACTTATTTTACACGGCCCCTGCATGTACCTTTTAACCGAAGACGTGATGCAAAATGAAACCGCGGGCACCCACAGTGATTTTCAAAAGTCGGCGCCCCTGCTACTAGGAATGAACAGTTAACCACGGTTGTCAAACAAGTAGATGAGCTTTCCACAACAATGAACCTATTAAGGACTGGTCCTTTTTCAAGTATGCAGGCAAAAATCAGAGAAATTGAGCCACTAATATTACACGGCCACTGCTTGTACCTTTTAACCGAAGACGTGATGCAAAATGAAAATGCGGGCACCCACACTGATTTTTAAAAGTCGGCTTCCCTGCTACTAGGAATGAACAGCTAACCACGGTTGTCAAACAAGTAGATGAGCTTTCCACAACAATGAACCAATTACGGACTGGTCCTTTTTCAAGTACGCAGGCAAAAATAAGAGAAATTGAGCCACTAATATTACACGGCCACTGCTTGTACCTTTTAACCGAAGACGTGATGCAAAATGAAACCGCAGGCACCCACACTGATTTTCAAAAGTCGGCGCCCCTGCTACTAGGAATGAACAGTTAAACACGGTTGTCAAACAAGTAGATGAGCTTTCCACAACAATGAACCAATTAAGGACTGGTCCTTTTTCAAGTATGCAGGCAAAAATCAGAGAAATTGAGCCACTAATATTACACGGCCACTGCTTGTACCTTTTAACCGAAGACGTGATGCAAAATGAAACCGCGGGCACCCACAGTGATTTTCAAAAGTCGGCGCCCCTGCTACTAGGAATGAACAGTTAACCACGGTTGTCAAACAAGTAGATGAGCTTTCCACAACAATGAACCAATTAAGGACTGGTCCTTTTTCAAGTATGCAGGCAAAAATCAGAGAAATTGAGCCACTAATATTACACGACCACTGCTTGTACCTTTTAACCGAAGACGTGATGCAAAATGAAACCGCGGGCACCCACACTGATTTTCAAAAGTCGGCGCCCCTGCTACTAGGAATGAACAGTTAACCACGGTTGTCAAACAAGTAGATGAGCTTTCCACAACAATGAACCAATTAAGGACTGGTCCTTTTTCAAGTACGCAGGCAAAAATAAGAGAAATTGAGCCACTAATATTACACGGCCACTGCTTGTACCTTTTAACCGAAGACGTGATGCAAAATGAAACCGCGGGCACCCACAGTGATTTTCAAAAGTCGGCGCCCCTGCTACTAGGAATGAACAGTTAACCACGGTTGTCAAACAAGTAGATGAGCTTTCCACAACAATGAACCAATTAAGGACTGGTCCTTTTTCAAGTATGCAGGCAAAAATCAGAGAAATTGAGCCACTAATATTACACGGCCACTGCTTGTACCTTTTAACCGAAGACGTGATGCAAAATGAAACCGCGGGCACCCACAGTGATTTTCAAAAGTCGGCGCCCCTGCTACTAGGAATGAACAGTTAACCACGGTTGTCAAACAAGTAGATGAGCTTTCCACAACAATGAACCAATTAAGGACTGGTCCTTTTTCAAGTACGCAGGCAAAAATAAGAGAAATTGAGCCACTAATATTACACGGCCACTGCTTGTACCTTTTAACCGAAGACGTGATGCAAAATGAAACCGCGGGCACCCACAGTGATTTTCAAAAGTCGGCGCCCCTGCTACTAGGAATGAACAGTTAACCACGGTTGTCAAACAAGTAGATGAGCTTTCCACAACAATGAACCAATTAAGGACTGGTCCTTTTTCAAGTATGCAGGCAAAAATCAGAGAAATTGAGCCACTAATATTACACGGCCACTGCTTGTACCTTTTAACCGAAGACGTGATGCAAAATGAAACCGCGGGCACCCACAGTGATTTTCAAAAGTCGGCGCCCCTGCTACTAGGAATGAACAGTTAACCCCGGTTGTCAAACAAGTAGATGAGCTTTCCACAACAATGAACCAATTAAGGACTGGTCCTTTTTCAAGTATGCAGGCAAAAATCAGAGAAATTGAGCCACTAATATTACACGGCCACTGCTTGTACCTTTTAACCGAAGACGTGATGCAAAATGAAACCGCGGGCACCCACAGTGATTTTCAAAAGTCGGCGCCCCTGCTACTAGGAATGAACAGTTAACCACGGTTGTCAAACAAGTAGATGAGCTTTCCACAACAATGAACCAATTAAGGACTGGTCCTTTTTCAAGTACGCAGGCAAAAATAAGAGAAATTGAGCCACTAATATTACACGGCCACTGCTTGTACCTTTTAACCGAAGACGTGATGCAAAATGAAACCGCGGGCACCCACAGTGATTTTCAAAAGTCGGCGCCCCTGCTACTAGGAATGAACAGTTAACCACGGTTGTCAAACAAGTAGATGAGCTTTCCACAACAATGAACCTATTAAGGACTGGTCCTTTTTCAAGTATGCAGGCAAAAATCAGAGAAATTGAGCCACTAATATTACACGGCCACTGCTTGTACCTTTTAACCGAAGACGTGATGCAAAATGAAACCGCGGGCACCCACACTGATTTTCAAAAGTCGGCGCCCCTGCTACTAGGAATGAACAGCTAACCACGGTTGTCAAACAAGTAGATGAGCTTTCCACAACAATGAACCAATTACGGACTGGTCCTTTTTCAAGTATGCAGGCAAAAATCAGAGAAATTGAGCCACTAATATTACACGGCCACTGCTTGTACCTTTTAACCGAAGACGTGATGCAAAATGAAACCGCAGGCACCCACACTGATTTTCAAAAGTCGGCGCCCCTGCTACTAGGAATGAACAGTTAACCACGGTTGTCAAACAAGTAGATGAGCTTTCCACAACAATGAACCAATTAAGGACTGGTCCTTTTTCAAGTATGCAGGCAAAAATCAGAGAAATTGAGCCACTAATATTACACGGCCACTGCTTGTACCTTTTAACCGAAGACGTGATGCAAAATGAAACCGCGGGCACCCACAGTGATTTTCAAAAGTCGGCGCCCCTGCTACTAGGAATGAACAGTTAACCACGGTTGTCAAACAAGTAGATGAGCTTTCCACAACAATGAACCAATTAAGGACTGGTCCTTTTTCAAGTATGCAGGCAAAAATCAGAGAAATTGAGCCACTAATATTACACGACCACTGCTTGTACCTTTTAACCGAAGACGTGATGCAAAATGAAACCGCGGGCACCCACACTGATTTTCAAAAGTCGGCGCCCCTGCTACTAGGAATGAACAGTTAACCACGGTTGTCAAACAAGTAGATGAGCTTTCCACAACAATGAACCAATTAAGGACTGGTCCTTTTTCAAGTACGCAGGCAAAAATAAGAGAAATTGAGCCACTAATATTACACGGCCACTGCTTGTACCTTTTAACCGAAGACGTGATGCAAAATGAAACCGCGGGCACCCACAGTGATTTTCAAAAGTCGGCGCCCCTGCTACTAGGAATGAACAGTTAACCACGGTTGTCAAACAAGTAGATGAGCTTTCCACAACAATGAACCAATTAAGGACTGGTCCTTTTTCAAGTATGCAGGCAAAAATCAGAGAAATTGAGCCACTAATATTACACGGCCACTGCTTGTACCTTTTAACCGAAGACGTGATGCAAAATGAAACCGCGGGCACCCACAGTGATTTTCAAAAGTCGGCGCCCCTGCTACTAGGAATGAACAGTTAACCACGGTTGTCAAACAAGTAGATGAGCTTTCCACAACAATGAACCAATTAAGGACTGGTCCTTTTTCAAGTACGCAGGCAAAAATAAGAGAAATTGAGCCACTAATATTACACGGCCACTGCTTGTACCTTTTAACCGAAGACGTGATGCAAAATGAAACCGCGGGCACCCACAGTGATTTTCAAAAGTCGGCGCCCCTGCTACTAGGAATGAACAGTTAACCACGGTTGTCAAACAAGTAGATGAGCTTTCCACAACAATGAACCAATTAAGGACTGGTCCTTTTTCAAGTATGCAGGCAAAAATCAGAGAAATTGAGCCACTAATATTACACGGCCACTGCTTGTACCTTTTAACCGAAGACGTGATGCAAAATGAAACCGCGGGCACCCACAGTGATTTTCAAAAGTCGGTGCCCCTGCTACTAGGAATGAACAGTTAACCCCGGTTGTCAAACAAGTAGATGAGCTTTCCACAACAATGAACCAATTAAGGACTGGTCCTTTTTCAAGTATGCAGGCAAAAATCAGAGAAATTGAGCCACTAATATTACACGGCCACTGCTTGTACCTTTTAACCGAAGACGTGATGCAAAATGAAACCGCGGGCACCCACAGTGATTTTCAAAAGTCGGCGCCCCTGCTACTAGGAATGAACAGTTAACCACGGTTGTCAAACAAGTAGATGAGCTTTCCACAACAATGAACCAATTAAGGACTGGTCCTTTTTCAAGTACGCAGGCAAAAATAAGAGAAATTGAGCCACTAATATTACACGGCCACTGCTTGTACCTTTTAACCGAAGACGTGATGCAAAATGAAACCGCGGGCACCCACAGTGATTTTCAAAAGTCGGCGCCCCTGCTACTAGGAATGAACAGTTAACCACGGTTGTCAAACAAGTAGATGAGCTTTCCACAACAATGAACCTATTAAGGACTGGTCCTTTTTCAAGTATGCAGGCAAAAATCAGAGAAATTGAGCCACTAATATTACACGGCCACTGCTTGTACCTTTTAACCGAAGACGTGATGCAAAATGAAACCGCGGGCACCCACACTGATTTTCAAAAGTCGGCGCCCCTGCTACTAGGAATGAACAGTTAACCACGGTTGTCAAACAAGTAGATGAGCTTTCCACAACAATGAACCAATTAAGGACTGGTCCTTTTTCAAGTATGCAGGCAAAAATCAGAGAAATTGAGCCACTAATATTACACGACCACTGCTTGTACCTTTTAACCGAAGACGTGATGCAAAATGAAACCGCGGGCACCCACAGTGATTTTCAAAAGTCGGCGCCCCTGCTACTAGGAATGAACAGTTAACCACGGTTGTCAAACAAGTAGATGAGCTTTCCACAACAATGAACCAATTAAGGACTGGTCCTTTTTCAAGTATGCAGGCAAAAATAAGAGAAATTGAGCCACTAATATTACACGACCACTGCTTGTACCTTTTAACCGAAGACGTGATGCAAAATGAAACCGCGGGCACCCACAGTGATTTTCAAAAGTCGGCGCCCCTGCTACTAGGAATGAACAGTTAACCACGGTTGTCAAACAAGTAGATGAGCTTTCCACAACAATGAACCAATTAAGGACTGGTCCTTTTTCAAGTATGCAGGCAAAAATCAGAGAAATTGAGCCACTAATATTACACGACCACTGCTTGTACCTTTTAACCGAAGACGTGATGCAAAATGAAACCGCGGGCACCCACAGTGATTTTCAAAAGTCGGCGCCCCTGCTACTAGGAATGAACAGTTAACCACGGTTGTCAAACAAGTAGATGAGCTTTCCACAACAATGAACCAATTAAGGACTGGTCCTTTTTCAAGTATGCAGGCAAAAATAAGAGAAATTGAGCCACTAATATTACACGACCACTGCTTGTACCTTTTAACCGAAGACGTGATGCAAAATGAAACCGCGGGCACCCACACTGATTTTCAAAAGTCGGCGCCCCTGCTACTAGGAATGAACAGTTAACCACGGTTGTCAAACAAGTAGATGAGCTTTCCACAACAATGAACCAATTAAGGACTGGTCCTTTTTCAAGTATGCAGGCAAAAATAAGAGAAATTGAGCCACTAATATTACACGACCACTGCTTGTACCTTTTAACCGAAGACGTGATGCAAAATGAAACTGCGGGCACCCACACTGATTTTCAAAAGTCGGCGCCCCTGCTACTAGGAATGAACAGTTAACCACGGTTGTCAAACAAGTAGATGAGCTTTCCACAACAATGAACCAATTAAGGACTGGTCCTTTTTCAAGTATGCAGGCAAAAATCAGAGAATTTGAGCCACTAATATTACACGACCACTGCTTGTACCTTTTAACCGAAGACGTGATGCAAAATGAAACCGCGGGCACCCACAGTGATTTTCAAAAGTCGGCGCCCCTGCTACTAGGAATGAACAGTTAACCACGGTTGTCAAACAAGTAGATGAGCTTTCCACAACAATGAACCAATTAAGGACTGGTCCTTTTTCAAGTATGCAGGCAAAAATAAGAGAAATTGAGCCACTAATATTACACGACCACTGCTTGTACCTTTTAACCGAAGACGTGATGCAAAATGAAACCGCGGGCACCCACACTGATTTTCAAAAGTCGGCGCCCCTGCTACTAGGAATGAACAGTTAACCACGGTTGTCAAACAAGTAGATGAGCTTTCCACAACAATGAACCAATTAAGGACTGGTCCTTTTTCAAGTATGCAGGCAAAAATAAGAGAAATTGAGCCACTAATATTACACGACCACTGCTTGTACCTTTTAACCGAAGACGTGATGCAAAATGAAACCGCGGGCACCCACACTGATTTTCAAAAGTCGGCGCCCCTGCTACTAGGAATGAACAGTTAACCACGGTTGTCAAACAAGTAGATGAGCTTTCCACAACAATGAACCAATTAAGGACTGGTCCTTTTTCAAGTATGCAGGCAAAAATAAGAGAAATTGAGCCACTAATATTACACGACCACTGCTTGTACCTTTTAACCGAAGACGTGATGCAAAATGAAACCGCGGGCACCCACAGTGATTTTCAAAAGTCGGCGCCCCTGCTACTAGGAATGAACAGTTAACCACGGTTGTCAAACAAGTAGATGAGCTTTCCACAACAATGAACCAATTAAGGACTGGTCCTTTTTCAAGTATGCAGGCAAAAATAAGAGAAATTGAGCCACTAATATTACACGACCACTGCTTGTACCTTTTAACCGAAGACGTGATGCAAAATGAAACCGCGGGCACCCACACTGATTTTCAAAAGTCGGCGCCCCTGCTACTAGGAATGAACAGTTAACCACGGTTGTCAAACAAGTAGATGAGCTTTCCACAACAATGAACCAATTAAGGACTGGTCCTTTTTCAAGTATGCAGGCAAAAATCAGAGAAATTGAGCCACTAATATTACACGACCACTGCTTGTACCTTTTAACCGAAGACGTGATGCAAAATGAAACCGCGGGCACCCACACTGATTTTCAAAAGTCGGCGCCCCTGCTACTAGGAATGAACAGTTAACCACGGTTGTCAAACAAGTAGATGAGCTTTCCACAACAATGAACCAATTAAGGACTGGTCCTTTTTCAAGTATGCAGGCAAAAATAAGAGAAATTGAGCCACTAATATTACACGACCACTGCTTGTACCTTTTAACCGAAGACGTGATGCAAAATGAAACCGCGGGCACCCACACTGATTTTCAAAAGTCGGCGCCCCTGCTACTAGGAATGAACAGTTAACCACGGTTGTCAAACAAGTAGATGAGCTTTCCACAACAATGAACCAATTAAGGACTGGTCCTTTTTCAAGTATGCAGGCAAAAATAAGAGAAATTGAGCCACTAATATTACACGACCACTGCTTGTACCTTTTAACCGAAGACGTGATGCAAAATGAAACCGCGGGCACCCACACTGATTTTCAAAAGTCGGCGCCCCTGCTACTAGGAATGAACAGTTAACCACGGTTGTCAAACAAGTAGATGAGCTTTCCACAACAATGAACCAATTAAGGACTGGTCCTTTTTCAAGTATGCAGGCAAAAATCAGAGAAATTGAGCCACTAATATTACACGACCACTGCTTGTACCTTTTAACCGAAGACGTGATGCAAAATGAAACCGCGGGCACCCACAGTGATTTTCAAAAGTCGGCGCCCCTGCTACTAGGAATGAACAGTTAACCACGGTTGTCAAACAAGTAGATGAGCTTTCCACAACAATGAACCAATTAAGGACTGGTCCTTTTTCAAGTATGCAGGCAAAAATAAGAGAAATTGAGCCACTAATATTACACGACCACTGCTTGTACCTTTTAACCGAAGACGTGATGCAAAATGAAACCGCGGGCACCCACACTGATTTTCAAAAGTCGGCGCCCCTGCTACTAGGAATGAACAGTTAACCACGGTTGTCAAACAAGTAGATGAGCTTTCCACAACAATGAACCAATTAAGGACTGGTCCTTTTTCAAGTATGCAGGCAAAAATAAGAGAAATTGAGCCACTAATATTACACGACCACTGCTTGTACCTTTTAACCGAAGACGTGATGCAAAATGAAACCGCGGGCACCCACACTGATTTTCAAAAGTCGGCGCCCCTGCTACTAGGAATGAACAGTTAACCACGGTTGTCAAACAAGTAGATGAGCTTTCCACAACAATGAACCAATTAAGGACTGGTCCTTTTTCAAGTATGCAGGCAAAAATAAGAGAAATTGAGCCACTAATATTACACGACCACTGCTTGTACCTTTTAACCGAAGACGTGATGCAAAATGAAACCGCGGGCACCCACACTGATTTTCAAAAGTCGGCGCCCCTGCTACTAGGAATGAACAGTTAACCACGGTTGTCAAACAAGTAGATGAGCTTTCCACAACAATGAACCAATTAAGGACTGGTCCTTTTTCAAGTATGCAGGCAAAAATAAGAGAAATTGAGCCACTAATATTACACGACCACTGCTTGTACCTTTTAACCGAAGACGTGATGCAAAATGAAACCGCGGGCACCCACACTGATTTTCAAAAGTCGGCGCCCCTGCTACTAGGAATGAACAGTTAACCACGGTTGTCAAACAAGTAGATGAGCTTTCCACAACAATGAACCAATTAAGGACTGGTCCTTTTTCAAGTATGCAGGCAAAAATCAGAGAAATTGAGCCACTAATATTACACGACCACTGCTTGTACCTTTTAACCGAAGACGTGATGCAAAATGAAACCGCGGGCACCCACACTGATTTTCAAAAGTCGGCGCCCCTGCTACTAGGAATGAACAGTTAACCACGGTTGTCAAACAAGTAGATGAGCTTTCCACAACAATGAACCAATTAAGGACTGGTCCTTTTTCAAGTATGCAGGCAAAAATCAGAGAAATTGAGCCACTAATATTACACGACCACTGCTTGTACCTTTTAACCGAAGACGTGATGCAAAATGAAACCGCGGGCACCCACACTGATTTTCAAAAGTCGGCGCCCCTGCTACTAGGAATGAACAGTTAACCACGGTTGTCAAACAAGTAGATGAGCTTTCCACAACAATGAACCAATTAAGGACTGGTCCTTTTTCAAGTATGCAGGCAAAAATAAGAGAAATTGAGCCACTAATATTACACGACCACTGCTTGTACCTTTTAACCGAAGACGTGATGCAAAATGAAACCGCGGGCACCCACACTGATTTTCAAAAGTCGGCGCCCCTGCTACTAGGAATGAACAGTTAACCACGGTTGTCAAACAAGTAGATGAGCTTTCCACAACAATGAACCAATTAAGGACTGGTCCTTTTTCAAGTATGCAGGCAAAAATCAGAGAAATTGAGCCACTAATATTACACGACCACTGCTTGTACCTTTTAACCGAAGACGTGATGCAAAATGAAACCGCGGGCACCCACACTGATTTTCAAAAGTCGGCGCCCCTGCTACTAGGAATGAACAGTTAACCACGGTTGTCAAACAAGTAGATGAGCTTTCCACAACAATGAACCAATTAAGGACTGGTCCTTTTTCAAGTATGCAGGCAAAAATAAGAGAAATTGAGCCACTAATATTACACGACCACTGCTTGTACCTTTTAACCGAAGACGTGATGCAAAATGAAACCGCGGGCACCCACACTGATTTTCAAAAGTCGGCGCCCCTGCTACTAGGAATGAACAGTTAACCACGGTTGTCAAACAAGTAGATGAGCTTTCCACAACAATGAACCAATTAAGGACTGGTCCTTTTTCAAGTATGCAGGCAAAAATAAGAGAAATTGAGCCACTAATATTACACGGCCACTGCTTGTACCTTTTAACCGAAGACGTGATGCAAAATGAAACCGCGGGCACCCACACTGATTTTCAAAAGTAGGCGCCCCTGCTACTAGGAATGAACAGTTAACCACGGTTGTCAAACAAGTAGATGAGCTTTCCACAACAATGAACCAATTAAGGACTGGTCCTTTTTCAAGTATGCAGGCAAAAATAAGAGAAATTGAGCCACTAATATTACACGACCACTGCTTGTACCTTTTAACCGAAGACGTGATGCAAAATGAAACCGCGGGCACCCACACTGATTTTCAAAAGTCGGCGCCCCTGCTACTAGGAATGAACAGTTAACCACGGTTGTCAAACAAGTAGATGAGCTTTCCACAACAATGAACCAATTAAGGACTGGTCCTTTTTCAAGTATGCAGGCAAAAATCAGAGAAATTGAGCCACTAATATTACACGACCACTGCTTGTACCTTTTAACCGAAGACGTGATGCAAAATGAAACCGCGGGCACCCACACTGATTTTCAAAAGTCGGCGCCCCTGCTACTAGGAATGAACAGTTAACCACGGTTGTCAAACAAGTAGATGAGCTTTCCACAACAATGAACCAATTAAGGACTGGTCCTTTTTCAAGTATGCAGGCAAAAATCAGAGAAATTGAGCCACTAATATTACACGACCACTGCTTGTACCTTTTAACCGAAGACGTGATGCAAAATGAAACCGCGGGCACCCACACTGATTTTCAAAAGTCGGCGCCCCTGCTACTAGGAATGAACAGTTAACCACGGTTGTCAAACAAGTAGATGAGCTTTCCACAACAATGAACCAATTAAGGACTGGTCCTTTTTCAAGTATGCAGGCAAAAATCAGAGAAATTGAGCCACTAATATTACACGGCCACTGCTTGTACCTTTTAACCGAAGACGTGATGCAAAATGAAACCGCGGGCACCCACAGTGATTTTCAAAAGTCGGCGCCCCTGCTACTAGGAATGAACAGTTAACCACGGTTGTCAAACAAGTAGATGAGCTTTCCACAACAATGAACCAATTAAGGACTGGTCCTTTTTCAAGTACGCAGGCAAAAATAAGAGAAATTGAGCCACTAATATTACACGGCCACTGCTTGTACCTTTGAACCGAAGACGTGATGCAAAATGAAACCGTGGGCACCCACAGTGATTTTCAAAAGTCGGCGCCCCTGCTACTAGGAATGAACAGTTAACCACGGTTGTCAAACAAGTAGATGAGCTTTCCACAACAATGAACCAATTAAGGACTGGTCCTTTTTCAAGTATGCAGGCAAAAATCAGAGAAATTGAGCCACTAATATTACACGGCCACTGCTTGTACCTTTTAACCGAAGACGTGATGCAAAATGAAACCGCGGGCACCCACAGTGATTTTCAAAAGTCGGCGCCACTGCTACTAGGAATGAACAGTTAACCACGGTTGTCAAACAAGTAGATGAGCTTTCCACAACAATGAACCAATTAAGGACTGGTCCTTTTTCAAGTATGCAGGCAAAAATCAGAGAAATTGAGCCACTAATATTACACGACCACTGCTTGTACCTTTTAACCGAAGACGTGATGCAAAATGAAACCGCGGGCACCCACACTGATTTTCAAAAGTCGGCGCCCCTGCTACTAGGAATGAACAGTTAACCACGGTTGTCAAACAAGTAGATGAGCTTTCCACAACAATGAACCTATTAAGGACTGGTCCTTTTTCAAGTATGCAGGCAAAAATCAGAGAAATTGAGCCACTAATATTACACGACCACTGCTTGTACCTTTTAACCGAAGACGTGATGCAAAATGAAACCGCGGGCACCCACAGTGATTTTCAAAAGTCGGCGCCCCTGCTACTAGGAATGAACAGTTAACCACGGTTGTCAAACAAGTAGATGAGCTTTCCACAACAATGAACCAATTAAGGACTGGTCCTTTTTCAAGTATGCAGGCAAAAATCAGAGAAATTGAGCCACTAATATTACACGGCCACTGCTTGTACCTTTTAACCGAAGACGTGATGCAAAATGAAACCGCGGGCACCCACAGTGATTTTCAAAAGTCGGCGCCCCTGCTACTAGGAATGAACAGTTAACCACGGTTGTCAAACAAGTAGATGAGCTTTCCACAACAATGAACCAATTAAGGAATGGTCCTTTTTCAAGTACGCAGGCAAAAATAAGAGAAATTGAGCCACTAATATTACACGGCCACTGCTTGTACCTTTGAACCGAAGACGTGATGCAAAATGAAACCGTGGGCACCCACAGTGATTTTCAAAAGTCGGCGCCCCTGCTACTAGGAATGAACAGTTAACCACGGTTGTCAAACAAGTAGATGAGCTTTCCACAACAATGAACCAATTAAGGACTGGTCCTTTTTCAAGAATGCAGGCAAAAATCAGAGAAATTAAGCCCCTAATATTACACGGCCACTGCTTGTACCTTTTAACCGAAGACGTGATGCAAAATGAAACCGCGGGCACCCACAGTGATTTTCAAAAGTCGGCGCCCCTGCTACTAGGAATGAACAGTTAACCACGGTTGTCAAACAAGTAGATGAGCTTTCCACAACAATGAACCAATTAAGGACTGGTCCTTTTTCAAGTATGCAGGCAAAAATCAGAGAAATTGAGCCACTAATATTACACGACCACTGCTTGTACCTTTTAACCGAAGACGTGATGCAAAATGAAACCGCGGGCACCCACACTGATTTTCAAAAGTCGGCGCCCCTGCTACTAGGAATGAACAGTTAACCACGGTTGTCAAACAAGTAGATGAGCTTTCCACAACAATGAACCAATTAAGGACTGGTCCTTTTTCAAGTATGCAGGCAAAAATCAGAGAAATTGAGCCACTAATATTACACGACCACTGCTTGTACCTTTTAACCGAAGACGTGATGCAAAATGAAACCGCGGGCACCCACACTGATTTTCAAAAGTCGGCGCCCCTGCTACTAGGAATGAACAGTTAACCACGGTTGTCAAACAAGTAGATGAGCTTTCCACAACAATGAACCAATTAAGGACTGGTCCTTTTTCAAGTATGCAGGCAAAAATCAGAGAAATTGAGCCACTAATATTACACGACCACTGCTTGTACCTTTTAACCGAAGACGTGATGCAAAATGAAACCGCGGGCACCCACAGTGATTTTCAAAAGTCGGCGCCCCTGCTACTAGGAATGAACAGTTAACCACGGTTGTCAAACAAGTAGATGAGCTTTCCACAACAATGAACCAATTAAGGACTGGTCCTTTTTCAAGTATGCAGGCAAAAATCAGAGAAATTGAGCCACTAATATTACACGGCCACTGCTTGTACCTTTTAACCGAAGACGTGATGCAAAATGAAACCGCGGGCACCCACACTGATTTTCAAAAGTCGGCGCCCCTGCTACTAGGAATGAACAGTTAACCACGGTTGTCAAACAAGTAGATGAGCTTTCCACAACAATGAACCAATTAAGGACTGGTCCTTTTTCAAGTATGCAGGCAAAAATCAGAGAAATTGAGCCACTAATATTACACGGCCACTGCTTGTACCTTTTAACCGAAGACGTGATGCAAAATGAAACCGCGGGCACCCACAGTGATTTTCAAAAGTCGGCGCCCCTGCTACTAGGAATGAACAGTTAACCACGGTTGTCAAACAAGTAGATGAGCTTTCCACAACAATGAACCAATTAAGGAATGGTCCTTTTTCAAGTACGCAGGCAAAAATAAGAGAAATTGAGCCACTAATATTACACGGCCACTGCTTGTACCTTTGAACCGAAGACGTGATGCAAAATGAAACCGTGGGCACCCACAGTGATTTTCAAAAGTCGGCGCCCCTGCTACTAGGAATGAACAGTTAACCACGGTTGTCAAACAAGTAGATGAGCTTTCCACAACAATGAACCAATTAAGGACTGGTCCTTTTTCAAGAATGCAGGCAAAAATCAGAGAAATTAAGCCCCTAATATTACACGGCCACTGCTTGTACCTTTTAACCGAAGACGTGATGCAAAATGAAACCGCGGGCACCCACAGTGATTTTCAAAAGTCGGCGCCCCTGCTACTAGGAATGAACAGTTAACCACGGTTGTCAAACAAGTAGATGAGCTTTCCACAACAATGAACCAATTAAGGACTGGTCCTTTTTCAAGTATGCAGGCAAAAATCAGAGAAATTGAGCCACTAATATTACACGACCACTGCTTGTACCTTTTAACCGAAGACGTGATGCAAAATGAAACCGCGGGCACCCACACTGATTTTCAAAAGTCGGCGCCCCTGCTACTAGGAATGAACAGTTAACCACGGTTGTCAAACAAGTAGATGAGCTTTCCACAACAATGAACCAATTAAGGACTGGTCCTTTTTCAAGTATGCAGGCAAAAATCAGAGAAATTGAGCCACTAATATTACACGACCACTGCTTGTACCTTTTAACCGAAGACGTGATGCAAAATGAAACCGCGGGCACCCACACTGATTTTCAAAAGTCGGCGCCCCTGCTACTAGGAATGAACAGTTAACCACGGTTGTCAAACAAGTAGATGAGCTTTCCACAACAATGAACCAATTAAGGACTGGTCCTTTTTCAAGTATGCAGGCAAAAATCAGAGAAATTGAGCCACTAATATTACACGACCACTGCTTGTACCTTTTAACCGAAGACGTGATGCAAAATGAAACCGCGGGCACCCACAGTGATTTTCAAAAGTCGGCGCCCCTGCTACTAGGAATGAACAGTTAACCACGGTTGTCAAACAAGTAGATGAGCTTTCCACAACAATGAACCAATTAAGGACTGGTCCTTTTTCAAGTATGCAGGCAAAAATCAGAGAAATTGAGCCACTAATATTACACGGCCACTGCTTGTACCTTTTAACCGAAGACGTGATGCAAAATGAAACCGCGGGCACCCACACTGATTTTCAAAAGTCGGCGCCCCTGCTACTAGGAATGAACAGTTAACCACGGTTGTCAAACAAGTAGATGAGCTTTCCACAACAATGAACCAATTAAGGACTGGTCCTTTTTCAAGTATGCAGGCAAAAATCAGAGAAATTGAGCCACTAATATTACACGACCACTGCTTGTACCTTTTAACCGAAGACGTGATGCAAAATGAAACCGCGGGCACCCACAGTGATTTTCAAAAGTCGGCGCCCCTGCTACTAGGAATGAACAGTTAACCACGGTTGTCAAACAAGTAGATGAGCTTTCCACAACAATGAACCAATTAAGGACTGGTCCTTTTTCAAGTATGCAGGCAAAAATCAGAGAAATTGAGCCACTAATATTACACGACCACTGCTTGTACCTTTTAACCGAAGACGTGATGCAAAATGAAACCGCGGGCACCCACAGTGATTTTCAAAAGTCGGCGCCCCTGCTACTAGGAATGAACAGTTAACCACGGTTGTCAAACAAGTAGATGAGCTTTCCACAACAATGAACCAATTAAGGACTGGTCCTTTTTCAAGTATGCAGGCAAAAATCAGAGAAATTGAGCCACTAATATTACACGACCACTGCTTGTACCTTTTAACCGAAGACGTGATGCAAAATGAAACCGTGGGCACCCACACTGATTTTCAAAAGTCGGCGCCCCTGCTACTAGGAATGAACAGTTAACCACGGTTGTCAAACAAGTAGATGAGCTTTCCACAACAATGAACCAATTAAGGACTGGTCCTTTTTCAAGTATGCAGGCAAAAATCAGAGAAATTGAGCCACTAATATTACACGACCACTGCTTGTACCTTTTAACCGAAGACGTGATGCAAAATGAAACCGCGGGCACCCACACTGATTTTCAAAAGTCGGCGCCCCTGCTACTAGGAATGAACAGTTAACCACGGTTGTCAAACAAGTAGATGAGCTTTCCACAACAATGAACCAATTAAGGACTGGTCCTTTTTCAAGTATGCAGGCAAAAATAAGAGAAATTGAGCCACTAATATTACACGACCACTGCTTGTACCTTTTAACCGAAGACGTGATGCAAAATGAAACCGCGGGCACCCACACTGATTTTCAAAAGTCGGCGCCCCTGCTACTAGGAATGAACAGTTAACCACGGTTGTCAAACAAGTAGATGAGCTTTCCACAACAATGAACCAATTAAGGACTGGTCCTTTTTCAAGTATGCAGGCAAAAATCAGAGAAATTGAGCCACTAATATTACACGACCACTGCTTGTACCTTTTAACCGAAGACGTGATGCAAAATGAAACCGCGGGCACCCACACTGATTTTCAAAAGTCGGCGCCCCTGCTACTAGGAATGAACAGTTAACCACGGTTGTCAAACAAGTAGATGAGCTTTCCACAACAATGAACCAATTAAGGACTGGTCCTTTTTCAAGTATGCAGGCAAAAATAAGAGAAATTGAGCCACTAATATTACACGACCACTGCTTGTACCTTTTAACCGAAGACGTGATGCAAAATGAAACCGCGGGCACCCACACTGATTTTCAAAAGTCGGCGCCCCTGCTACTAGGAATGAACAGTTAACCACGGTTGTCAAACAAGTAGATGAGCTTTCCACAACAATGAACCAATTAAGGACTGGTCCTTTTTCAAGTATGCAGGCAAAAATAAGAGAAATTGAGCCACTAATATTACACGACCACTGCTTGTACCTTTTAACCGAAGACGTGATGCAAAATGAAACCGCGGGCACCCACACTGATTTTCAAAAGTCGGCGCCCCTGCTACTAGGAATGAACAGTTAACCACGGTTGTCAAACAAGTAGATGAGCTTTCCACAACAATGAACCAATTAAGGACTGGTCCTTTTTCAAGTATGCAGGCAAAAATCAGAGAAATTGAGCCACTAATATTACACGACCACTGCTTGTACCTTTTAACCGAAGACGTGATGCAAAATGAAACCGCGGGCACCCACAGTGATTTTCAAAAGTCGGCGCCCCTGCTACTAGGAATGAACAGTTAACCACGGTTGTCAAACAAGTAGATGAGCTTTCCACAACAATGAACCAATTAAGGACTGGTCCTTTTTCAAGTATGCAGGCAAAAATAAGAGAAATTGAGCCACTAATATTACACGACCACTGCTTGTACCTTTTAACCGAAGACGTGATGCAAAATGAAACCGCGGGCACCCACACTGATTTTCAAAAGTCGGCGACCCTGCTACTAGGAATGAACAGTTAACCACGGTTGTCAAACAAGTAGATGAGCTTTCCACAACAATGAACCAATTAAGGACTGGTCCTTTTTCAAGTATGCAGGCAAAAATCAGAGAAATTGAGCCACTAATATTACACGACCACTGCTTGTACCTTTTAACCGAAGACGTGATGCAAAATGAAACCGCGGGCACCCACACTGATTTTCAAAAGTCGGCGCCCCTGCTACTAGGAATGAACAGTTAACCACGGTTGTCAAACAAGTAGATGAGCTTTCCACAACAATGAACCAATTAAGGACTGGTCCTTTTTCAAGTATGCAGGCAAAAATAAGAGAAATTGAGCCACTAATATTACACGACCACTGCTTGTACCTTTTAACCGAAGACGTGATGCAAAATGAAACCGCGGGCACCCACACTGATTTTCAAAAGTCGGCGCCCCTGCTACTAGGAATGAACAGTTAACCACGGTTGTCAAACAAGTAGATGAGCTTTCCACAACAATGAACCAATTAAGGACTGGTCCTTTTTCAAGTATGCAGGCAAAAATAAGAGAAATTGAGCCACTAATATTACACGACCACTGCTTGTACCTTTTAACCGAAGACGTGATGCAAAATGAAACCGCGGGCACCCACACTGATTTTCAAAAGTCGGCGCCCCTGCTACTAGGAATGAACAGTTAACCACGGTTGTCAAACAAGTAGATGAGCTTTCCACAACAATGAACCAATTAAGGACTGGTCCTTTTTCAAGTATGCAGGCAAAATTCAGAGAAATTGAGCCACTAATATTACACGACCACTGCTTGTACCTTTTAACCGAAGACGTGATGCAAAATGAAACCGCGGGCACCCACACTGATTTTCAAAAGTCGGCGCCCCTGCTACTAGGAATGAACAGTTAACCACGGTTGTCAAACAAGTAGATGAGCTTTCCACAACAATGAACCAATTAAGGACTGGTCCTTTTTCAAGTATGCAGGCAAAAATCAGAGAAATTGAGCCACTAATATTACACGACCACTGCTTGTACCTTTTAACCGAAGACGTGATGCAAAATGAAACCGCGGGCACCCACAGTGATTTTCAAAAGTCGGCGCCCCTGCTACTAGGAATGAACAGTTAACCACGGTTGTCAAACAAGTAGATGAGCTTTCCACAACAATGAACCAATTAAGGACTGGTCCTTTTTCAAGTATGCAGGCAAAAATAAGAGAAATTGAGCCACTAATATTACACGACCACTGCTTGTACCTTTTAACCGAAGACGTGATGCAAAATGAAACCGCGGGCACCCACACTGATTTTCAAAAGTCGGCGCCCCTGCTACTAGGAATGAACAGTTAACCACGGTTGTCAAACAAGTAGATGAGCTTTCCACAACAATGAACCAATTAAGGACTGGTCCTTTTTCAAGTATGCAGGCAAAAATCAGAGAAATTGAGCCACTAATATTACACGACCACTGCTTGTACCTTTTAACCGAAGACGTGATGCAAAATGAAACCGCGGGCACCCACACTGATTTTCAAAAGTCGGCGCCCCTGCTACTAGGAATGAACAGTTAACCACGGTTGTCAAACAAGTAGATGAGCTTTCCACAACAATGAACCAATTAAGGACTGGTCCTTTTTCAAGTATGCAGGCAAAAATAAGAGAAATTGAGCCACTAATATTACACGACCACTGCTTGTACCTTTTAACCGAAGACGTGATGCAAAATGAAACCGCGGGCACCCACACTGATTTTCAAAAGTCGGCGCCCCTGCTACTAGGAATGAACAGTTAACCACGGTTGTCAAACAAGTAGATGAGCTTTCCACAACAATGAACCAATTAAGGACTGGTCCTTTTTCAAGTATGCAGGCAAAAATAAGAGAAATTGAGCCACTAATATTACACGGCCACTGCTTGTACCTTTTAACCGAAGACGTGATGCAAAATGAAACCGCGGGCACCCACACTGATTTTCAAAAGTAGGCGCCCCTGCTACTAGGAATGAACAGTTAACCACGGTTGTCAAACAAGTAGATGAGCTTTCCACAACAATGAACCAATTAAGGACTGGTCTTTTTTCAAGTATGCAGGCAAAAATAAGAGAAATTGAGCCACTAATATTACACGACCACTGCTTGTACCTTTTAACCGAAGACGTGATGCAAAATGAAACCGCGGGCACCCACACTGATTTTCAAAAGTCGGCGCCCCTGCTACTAGGAATGAACAGTTAACCACGGTTGTCAAACAAGTAGATGAGCTTTCCACAACAATGAACCAATTAAGGACTGGTCCTTTTTCAAGTATGCAGGCAAAAATCAGAGAAATTGAGCCACTAATATTACACGACCACTGCTTGTACCTTTTAACCGAAGACGTGATGCAAAATGAAACCGCGGGCACCCACACTGATTTTCAAAAGTCGGCGCCCCTGCTACTAGGAATGAACAGTTAACCATGGTTGTCAAACAAGTAGATGAGCTTTCCACAACAATGAACCAATTAAGGACTGGTCCTTTTTCAAGTATGCAGGCAAAAATCAGAGAAATTGAGCCACTAATATTACACGACCACTGCTTGTACCTTTTAACCGAAGACGTGATGCAAAATGAAACCGCGGGCACCCACACTGATTTTCAAAAGTCGGCGCCCCTGCTACTAGGAATGAACAGTTAACCACGGTTGTCAAACAAGTAGATGAGCTTTCCACAACAATGAACCAATTAAGGACTGGTCCTTTTTCAAGTATGCAGGCAAAAATCAGAGAAATTGAGCCACTAATATTACACGGCCACTGCTTGTACCTTTTAACCGAAGACGTGATGCAAAATGAAACCGCGGGCACCCACAGTGATTTTCAAAAGTCGGCGCCCCTGCTACTAGGAATGAACAGTTAACCACGGTTGTCAAACAAGTAGATGAGCTTTCCACAACAATGAACCAATTAAGGACTGGTCCTTTTTCAAGTACGCAGGCAAAAATAAGAGAAATTGAGCCACTAATATTACACGGCCACTGCTTGTACCTTTGAACCGAAGACGTGATGCAAAATGAAACCGTGGGCACCCACAGTGATTTTCAAAAGTCGGCGCCCCTGCTACTAGGAATGAACAGTTAACCACGGTTGTCAAACAAGTAGATGAGCTTTCCACAACAATGAACCAATTAAGGACTGGTCCTTTTTCAAGTATGCAGGCAAAAATCAGAGAAATTGAGCCACTAATATTACACGGCCACTGCTTGTACCTTTTAACCGAAGACGTGATGCAAAATGAAACCGCGGGCACCCACAGTGATTTTCAGAAGTCGGCGCCACTGCTACTAGGAATGAACAGTTAACCACGGTTGTCAAACAAGTAGATGAGCTTTCCACAACAATGAACCAATTAAGGACTGGTCCTTTTTCAAGTATGCAGGCAAAAATCAGAGAAATTGAGCCACTAATATTACACGACCACTGCTTGTACCTTTTAACCGAAGACGTGATGCAAAATGAAACCGCGGGCACCCACACTGATTTTCAAAAGTCGGCGCCCCTGCTACTAGGAATGAACAGTTAACCACGGTTGTCAAACAAGTAGATGAGCTTTCCACAACAATGAACCTATTAAGGACTGGTCCTTTTTCAAGTATGCAGGCAAAAATCAGAGAAATTGAGCCACTAATATTACACGACCACTGCTTGTACCTTTTAACCGAAGACGTGATGCAAAATGAAACCGCGGGCACCCACAGTGATTTTCAAAAGTCGGCGCCCCTGCTACTAGGAATGAACAGTTAACCACGGTTGTCAAACAAGTAGATGAGCTTTCCACAACAATGAACCAATTAAGGACTGGTCCTTTTTCAAGTATGCAGGCAAAAATCAGAGAAATTGAGCCACTAATATTACACGGCCACTGCTTGTACCTTTTAACCGAAGACGTGATGCAAAATGAAACCGCGGGCACCCACAGTGATTTTCAAAAGTCGGCGCCCCTGCTACTAGGAATGAACAGTTAACCACGGTTGTCAAACAAGTAGATGAGCTTTCCACAACAATGAACCAATTAAGGAATGGTCCTTTTTCAAGTACGCAGGCAAAAATAAGAGAAATTGAGCCACTAATATTACACGGCCACTGCTTGTACCTTTGAACCGAAGACGTGATGCAAAATGAAACCGTGGGCACCCACAGTGATTTTCAAAAGTCGGCGCCCCTGCTACTAGGAATGAACAGTTAACCACGGTTGTCAAACAAGTAGATGAGCTTTCCACAACAATGAACCAATTAAGGACTGGTCCTTTTTCAAGAATGCAGGCAAAAATCAGAGAAATTAAGCCCCTAATATTACACGGCCACTGCTTGTACCTTTTAACCGAAGACGTGATGCAAAATGAAACCGCGGGCACCCACAGTGATTTTCAAAAGTCGGCGCCCCTGCTACTAGGAATGAACAGTTAACCACGGTTGTCAAACAAGTAGATGAGCTTTCCACAACAATGAACCAATTAAGGACTGGTCCTTTTTCAAGTATGCAGGCAAAAATCAGAGAAATTGAGCCACTAATATTACACGACCACTGCTTGTACCTTTTAACCGAAGACGTGATGCAAAATGAAACCGCGGGCACCCACACTGATTTTCAAAAGTCGGCGCCCCTGCTACTAGGAATGAACAGTTAACCACGGTTGTCAAACAAGTAGATGAGCTTTCCACAACAATGAACCAATTAAGGACTGGTCCTTTTTCAAGTATGCAGGCAAAAATCAGAGAAATTGAGCCACTAATATTACACGACCACTGCTTGTACCTTTTAACCGAAGACGTGATGCAAAATGAAACCGCGGGCACCCACACTGATTTTCAAAAGTCGGCGCCCCTGCTACTAGGAATGAACAGTTAACCACGGTTGTCAAACAAGTAGATGAGCTTTCCACAACAATGAACCAATTAAGGACTGGTCCTTTTTCAAGTATGCAGGCAAAAATCAGAGAAATTGAGCCACTAATATTACACGACCACTGCTTGTACCTTTTAACCGAAGACGTGATGCAAAATGAAACCGCGGGCACCCACAGTGATTTTCAAAAGTCGGCGCCCCTGCTACTAGGAATGAACAGTTAACCACGGTTGTCAAACAAGTAGATGAGCTTTCCACAACAATGAACCAATTAAGGACTGGTCCTTTTTCAAGTATGCAGGCAAAAATCAGAGAAATTGAGCCACTAATATTACACGGCCACTGCTTGTACCTTTTAACCGAAGACGTGATGCAAAATGAAACCGCGGGCACCCACACTGATTTTCAAAAGTCGGCGCCCCTGCTACTAGGAATGAACAGTTAACCACGGTTGTCAAACAAGTAGATGAGCTTTCCACAACAATGAACCAATTAAGGACTGGTCCTTTTTCAAGTATGCAGGCAAAAATCAGAGAAATTGAGCCACTAATATTACACGACCACTGCTTGTACCTTTTAACCGAAGACGTGATGCAAAATGAAACCGCGGGCACCCACAGTGATTTTCAAAAGTCGGCGCCCCTGCTACTAGGAATGAACAGTTAACCACGGTTGTCAAACAAGTAGATGAGCTTTCCACAACAATGAACCAATTAAGGACTGGTCCTTTTTCAAGTATGCAGGCAAAAATCAGAGAAATTGAGCCACTAATATTACACGACCACTGCTTGTACCTTTTAACCGAAGACGTGATGCAAAATGAAACCGCGGGCACCCACAGTGATTTTCAAAAGTCGGCGCCCCTGCTACTAGGAATGAACAGTTAACCACGGTTGTCAAACAAGTAGATGAGCTTTCCACAACAATGAACCAATTAAGGACTGGTCCTTTTTCAAGTATGCAGGCAAAAATCAGAGAAATTGAGCCACTAATATTACACGACCACTGCTTGTACCTTTTAACCGAAGACGTGATGCAAAATGAAACCGTGGGCACCCACACTGATTTTCAAAAGTCGGCGCCCCTGCTACTAGGAATGAACAGTTAACCACGGTTGTCAAACAAGTAGATGAGCTTTCCACAACAATGAACCAATTAAGGACTGGTCCTTTTTCAAGTATGCAGGCAAAAATCAGAGAAATTGAGCCACTAATATTACACGACCACTGCTTGTACCTTTTAACCGAAGACGTGATGCAAAATGAAACCGCGGGCACCCACACTGATTTTCAAAAGTCGGCGCCCCTGCTACTAGGAATGAACAGTTAACCACGGTTGTCAAACAAGTAGATGAGCTTTCCACAACAATGAACCAATTAAGGACTGGTCCTTTTTCAAGTATGCAGGCAAAAATCAGAGAAATTGAGCCACTAATATTACACGACCACTGCTTGTACCTTTTAACCGAAGACGTGATGCAAAATGAAACCGCGGGCACCCACACTGATTTTCAAAAGTCGGCGCCCCTGCTACTAGGAATGAACAGTTAACCACGGTTGTCAAACAAGTAGATGAGCTTTCCACAACAATGAACCAATTAAGGACTGGTCCTTTTTCAAGTATGCAGGCAAAAATCAGAGAAATTGAGCCACTAATATTACACGACCACTGCTTGTACCTTTTAACCGAAGACGTGATGCAAAATGAAACCGCGGGCACCCACACTGATTTTCAAAAGTCGGCGCCCCTGCTACTAGGAATGAACAGTTAACCACGGTTGTCAAACAAGTAGATGAGCTTTCCACAACAATGAACCAATTAAGGACTGGTCCTTTTTCAAGTATGCAGGCAAAAATCAGAGAAATTGAGCCACTAATATTACACGACCACTGCTTGTACCTTTTAACCGAAGACGTGATGCAAAATGAAACCGCGGGCACCCACAGTGATTTTCAAAAGTCGGCGCCCCTGCTACTAGGAATGAACAGTTAACCACGGTTGTCAAACAAGTAGATGAGCTTTCCACAACAATGAACCAATTAAGGACTGGTCCTTTTTCAAGTATGCAGGCAAAAATCAGAGAAATTGAGCCACTAATATTACACGACCACTGCTTGTACCTTTTAACCGAAGACGTGATGCAAAATGAAACCGTGGGCACCCACACTGATTTTCAAAAGTCGGCGCCCCTGCTACTAGGAATGAACAGTTAACCACGGTTGTCAAACAAGTAGATGAGCTTTCCACAACAATGAACCAATTAAGGACTGGTCCTTTTTCAAGTATGCAGGCAAAAATCAGAGAAATTGAGCCACTAATATTACACGACCACTGCTTGTACCTTTTAACCGAAGACGTGATGCAAAATGAAACCGCGGGCACCCACAGTGATTTTCAAAAGTCGGCGCCCCTGCTACTAGGAATGAACAGTTAACCACGGTTGTCAAACAAGTAGATGAGCTTTCCACAACAATGAACCAATTAAGGACTGGTCCTTTTTCAAGTATGCAGGCAAAAATCAGAGAAATTGAGCCACTAATATTACACGACCACTGCTTGTACCTTTTAACCGAAGACGTGATGCAAAATGAAACCGCGGGCACCCACACTGATTTTCAAAAGTCAGCGCCCCTGCTACTAGGAATGAACAGTTAACCACGGTTGTCAAACAAGTAGATGAGCTTTCCACAACAATGAACCAATTAAGGACTGGTCCTTTTTCAAGTATGCAGGCAAAAATCAGAGAAATTGAGCCACTAATATTACACGACCACTGCTTGTACCTTTTAACCGAAGACGTGATGCAAAATTAAACCGCGGGCACCCACACTGATTTTCAAAAGTCGGCGCCCCTGCTACTAGGAATGAACAGTTAACCACCGTTGTCAAACAAGTAGATGAGCTTTCCACAACAATGAACCTATTAAGGACTGGTCCTTTTTCAAGTATGCAGGCAAAAATCAGAGAAATTGAGCCACTAATATTACACGACCACTGCTTGTACCTTTTAACCGAAGACGTGATGCAAAATGAAACCGCGGGCACCCACAGTGATTTTCAAAAGTCGGCGCCCCTGCTACTAGGAATGAACAGTTAACCACGGATGTCAAACAAGTAGATGAGCTTTCCACAACAATGAACCAATTAAGGACTGGTCCTTTTTCAAGTATGCAGGCAAAAATCAGAGAAATTGAGCCACTAATATTACACGACCACTGCTTGTACCTTTTAACCGAAGACGTGATGCAAAATGAAACCGCGGGCACCCACACTGATTTTCAAAAGTCGGCGCCCCTGCTACTAGGAATGAACAGTTAACCACGGTTGTCAAACAAGTAGATGAGCTTTCCACAACAATGAACCAATTAAGGACTGGTCCTTTTTCAAGTATGCAGGCAAAAATCAGAGAAATTGAGCCACTAATATTACACGACCACTGCTTGTACCTTTTAACCGAAGACGTGATGCAAAATGAAACCGCGGGCACCCACACTGATTTTCAAAAGTCGGCGCCCCTGCTACTAGGAATGAACAGTTAACCACGGTTGTCAAACAAGTAGATGAGCTTTCCACAACAATGAACCAATTAAGGACTGGTCCTTTTTCAAGTATGCAGGCAAAAATCAGAGAAATTGAGCCACTAATATTACACGACCACTGCTTGTACCTTTTAACCGAAGACGTGATGCAAAATGAAGCCGCGGGCACCCACAGTGATTTTCAAAAGTCGGCGCCCCTGCTACTAGGAATGAACAGTTAACCACGGTTGTCAAACAAGTAGATGAGCTTTCCACAACAATGAACCAATTAAGGACTGGTCCTTTTTCAAGTATGCAGGCAAAAATCAGAGAAATTGAGCCACTAATATTACACGACCACTGCTTGTACCTTTTAACCGAAGACGTGATGCAAAATGAAACCGCGGGCACCCACAGTGATTTTCAAAAGTCGGCGTCCCTGCTACTAGGAATGAACAGTTAACCATGGTTGTCAAACAAGTAGATGAGCTTTCCACAACAATGAACCAATTAAGGACTGGTCCTTTTTCAAGTATGCAGGCAAAAATCAGAGAAATTGAGCCACTAATATTACACGACCACTGCTTGTACCTTTTAACCGAAGACGTGATGCAAAATGAAACCGCGGGCACCCACAGTGATTTTCAAAAGTCGGCGCCCCTGCTACTAGGAATGAACAGTTAACCACGGTTGTCAAACAAGTAGATGAGCTTTCCACAACAATGAACCAATTAAGGACTGGTCCTTTTTCAAGTATGCAGGCAAAAATCAGAGAAATTGAGCCACTAATATTACACGACCACTGCTTGTACCTTTTAACCGAAGACGTGATGCAAAATGAAACCGCGGGCACCCACAGTGATTTTCAAAAGTCGGCGCCCCTGCTACTAGGAATGAACAGTTAACCACGGTTGTCAAACAAGTAGATGAGCTTTCCACAACAATGAACCAATTAAGGACTGGTCCTTTTTCAAGTATGCAGGCAAAAATCAGAGAAATTGAGCCACTAATATTACACGACCACTGCTTGTACCTTTTAACCGAAGACGTGATGCAAAATGAAACCGCGGGCACCCACACTGATTTTCAAAAGTCGGCGCCCCTGCTACTAGGAATGAACAGTTAACCACGGTTGTCAAACAAGTAGATGAGCTTTCCACAACAATGAACCAATTAAGGACTGGTCCTTTTTCAAGTATGCAGGCAAAAATCAGAGAAATTGAGCCACTAATATTACACGACCACTGCTTGTACCTTTTAACCGAAGACGTGATGCAAAATGAAACCGCGGGCACCCACAGTGATTTTCAAAAGTCGGCGCCCCTGCTACTAGGAATGAACAGTTAACCACGGTTGTCAAACAAGTAGATGAGCTTTCCACAACAATGAACCAATTAAGGACTGGTCCTTTTTCAAGTATGCAGGCAAAAATCAGAGAAATTGAGCCACTAATATTACACGACCACTGCTTGTACCTTTTAACCGAAGACGTGATGCAAAATGAAACCGCGGGCACCCACAGTGATTTTCAAAAGTCGGCGCCCCTGCTACTAGGAATGAACAGTTAACCACGGTTGTCAAACAAGTAGATGAGCTTTCCACAACAATGAACCAATTAAGGACTGGTCCTTTTTCAAGTATGCAGGCAAAAATCAGAGAAATTGAGCCACTAATATTACACGACCACTGCTTGTACCTTTTAACCGAAGACGTGATGCAAAATGAAACCGCGGGCACCCACACTGATTTTCAAAAGTCGGCGCCCCTGCTACTAGGAATGAACAGTTAACCACGGTTGTCAAACAAGTAGATGAGCTTTCCACAACAATGAACCAATTAAGGACTGGTCCTTTTTCAAGTATGCAGGCAAAAATCAGAGAAATTGAGCCACTAATATTACACGACCACTGCTTGTACCTTTTAACCGAAGACGTGATGCAAAATGAAACCGCGGGCACCCACACTGATTTTCAAAAGTCGGCGCCCCTGCTACTAGGAATGAACAGTTAACCACGGTTGTCAAACAAGTAGATGAGCTTTCCACAACAATGAACCAATTAAGGACTGGTCCTTTTTCAAGTATGCAGGCAAAAATCAGAGAAATTGAGCCACTAATATTACACGACCACTGCTTGTACCTTTTAACCGAAGACGTGATGCAAAATGAAACCGCGGGCACCCACAGTGATTTTCAAAAGTCGGCGCCCCTGCTACTAGGAATGAACAGTTAACCACGGTTGTCAAACAAGTAGATGAGCTTTCCACAACAATGAACCAATTAAGGACTGGTCCTTTTTCAAGTATGCAGGCAAAAATCAGAGAAATTGAGCCACTAATATTACACGACCACTGCTTGTACCTTTTAACCGAAGACGTGATGCAAAATGAAACCGCGGGCACCCACAGTGATTTTCAAAAGTCGGCGCCCCTGCTACTAGGAATGAACAGTTAACCACGGTTGTCAAACAAGTAGATGAGCTTTCCACAACAATGAACCAATTAAGGACTGGTCCTTTTTCAAGTATGCAGGCAAAAATCAGAGAAATTGAGCCACTAATATTACACGACCACTGCTTGTACCTTTTAACCGAAGACGTGATGCAAAATGAAACCGCGGGCACCCACAGTGATTTTCAAAAGTCGGCGCCCCTGCTACTAGGAATGAACAGTTAACCACGGTTGTCAAACAAGTAGATGAGCTTTCCACAACAATGAACCAATTAAGGACTGGTCCTTTTTCAAGTATGCAGGCAAAAATCAGAGAAATTGAGCCACTAATATTACACGACCACTGCTTGTACATTTTAACCGAAGACGTGATGCAAAATGAAACCGCGGGCACCCACACTGATTTTCAAAAGTCGGCGCCCCTGCTACTAGGAATGAACAGTTAACCACGGTTGTCAAACAAGTAGATGAGCTTTCCACAACAATGAACCAATTAAGGACTGGTCCTTTTTCAAGTATGCAGGCAAAAATCAGAGAAATTGAGCCACTAATATTACACGACCACTGCTTGTACCTTTTAACCGAAGACGTGATGCAAAATGAAACCGCGGGCACCCACACTGATTTTCAAAAGTCGGCGCCCCTGCTACTAGGAATGAACAGTTAACCACGGTTGTCAAACAAGTAGATGAGCTTTCCACAACAATGAACCAATTAAGGACTGGTCCTTTTTCAAGTATGCAGGCAAAAATCAGAGAAATTGAGCCACTAATATTACACGACCACTGCTTGTACCTTTTAACCGAAGACGTGATGCAAAATGAAACCGCGGGCACCCACACTGATTTTCAAAAGTCGGCGCCCCTGCTACTAGGAATGAACAGTTAACCACGGTTGTCAAACAAGTAGATGAGCTTTCCACAACAATGAACCAATTAAGGACTGGTCCTTTTTCAAGTATGCAGGCAAAAATCAGAGAAATTGAGCCACTAATATTACACGACCACTGCTTGTACCTTTTAACCGAAGACGTGATGCAAAATGAAACCGCGGGCACCCACAGTGATTTTCAAAAGTCGGCGCCCCTGCTACTAGGAATGAACAGTTAACCACGGTTGTCAAACAAGTAGATGAGCTTTCCACAACAATGAACCAATTAAGGACTGGTCCTTTTTCAAGTACGCAGGCAAAAATAAGAGAAATTGAGCCACTAATATTACACGGCCACTGCTTGTACCTTTGAACCGAAGACGTGATGCAAAATGAAACCGCGGGCACCCACAGTGATTTTCAAAAGTCGGCGCCCCTGCTACTAGGAATGAACAGTTAACCACGGTTGTCAAACAAGTAGATGAGCTTTCCACAACAATGAACCAATTAAGGACTGGTCCTTTTTCAAGTATGCAGGCAAAAATCAGAGAAATTGAGCCACTAATATTACACGGCCACTGCTTGTACCTTTTAACCGAAGACGTGATGCAAAATGAAACCGCGGGCACCCACAGTGATTTTCAAAAGTCGGCGCCCCTGCTACTAGGAATGAACAGTTAACCACGGTTGTCAAACAAGTAGATGAGCTTTCCACAACAATGAACCAATTAAGGACTGGTCCTTTTTCAAGTATGCAGGCAAAAATCAGAGAAATTGAGCCACTAATATTACACGACCACTGCTTGTACCTTTTAACCGAAGACGTGATGCAAAATGAACCCGCGGGCACCCACACTGATTTTCAAAAGTCGGCGCCCCTGCTACTAGGAATGAACAGTTAACCACGGTTGTCAAACAAGTAGATGAGCTTTCCACAACAATGAACCTATTAAGGACTGGTCCTTTTTCAAGTATGCAGGCAAAAATCAGAGAAATTGAGCCACTAATATTACACGGCCACTGCTTGTACCTTTTAACCGAAGACGTGATGCAAAATGAAACCGCGGGCACCCACAGTGATTTTCAAAAGTCGGCGCCCCTGCTACTAGGAATGAACAGTTAACCACGGTTGTCAAACAAGTAGATGAGCTTTCCACAACAATGAACCAATTAAGGAATGGTCCTTTTTCAAGTACGCAGGCAAAAATAAGAGAAATTGAGCCACTAATATTACACGGCCACTGCTTGTACCTTTGAACCGAAGACGTGATGCAAAATGAAACCGTGGGCACCCACAGTGATTTTCAAAAGTCGGCGCCCCTGCTACTAGGAATGAACAGTTAACCACGGTTGTCAAACAAGTAGATGAGCTTTCCACAACAATGAACCAATTAAGGACTGGTCCTTTTTCAAGTATGCAGGCAAAAATCAGAAAAATTGAGCCACTAATATTACACGACCACTGCTTGTACCTTTTAACCGAAGACGTGATGCAAAATGAAACCGCGGGCACCCACACTGATTTTCAAAAGTCGGCGCCCCTGCTACTAGGAATGAACAGTTAACCACGGTTGTCAAACAAGTAGATGAGCTTTCCACAACAATGAACCAATTAAGGACTGGTCCTTTTTCAAGTATGCAGGCAAAAATCAGAGAAATTGAGCCACTAATATTACACGACCACTGCTTGTACCTTTTAACCGAAGACGTGATGCAAAATGAAACCGCGGGCACCCACACTGATTTTCAAAAGTCGGCGCCCCTGCTACTAGGAATGAACAGTTAACCACGGTTGTCAAACAAGTAGATGAGCTTTCCACAACAATGAACCAATTAAGGACTGGTCCTTTTTCAAGTATGCAGGCAAAAATCAGAGAAATTGAGCCACTAATATTACACGACCACTGCTTGTACCTTTTAACCGAAGACGTGATGCAAAATGAAACCGCGGGCACCCACAGTGATTTTCAAAAGTCGGCGCCCCTGCTACTAGGAATGAACAGTTAACCACGGTTGTCAAACAAGTAGATGAGCTTTCCACAACAATGAACCAATTAAGGACTGGTCCTTTTTCAAGTATGCAGGCAAAAATCAGAGAAATTGAGCCACTAATATTACACGACCACTGCTTGTACCTTTTAACCGAAGACGTGATGCAAAATGAAACCGCGGGCACCCACACTGATTTTCAAAAGTCGGCGCCCCTGCTACTAGGAATGAACAGTTAACCACGGTTGTCAAACAAGTAGATGAGCTTTCCACAACAATGAACCAATTAAGGACTGGTCCTTTTTCAAGTATGCAGGCAAAAATCAGAGAAATTGAGCCACTAATATTACACGACCACTGCTTGTACCTTTTAACCGAAGACGTGATGCAAAATGAAACCGCGGGCACCCACAGTGATTTTCAAAAGTCGGCGCCCCTGCTACTAGGAATGAACAGTTAACCACGGTTGTCAAACAAGTAGATGAGCTTTCCACAACAATGAACCAATTAAGGACTGGTCCTTTTTCAAGTATGCAGGCAAAAATCAGAGAAATTGAGCCACTAATATTACACGACCACTGCTTGTACCTTTTAACCGAAGACGTGATGCAAAATGAAACCGCGGGCACCCACAGTGATTTTCAAAAGTCGGCGCCCCTGCTACTAGGAATGAACAGTTAACCACGGTTGTCAAACAAGTAGATGAGCTTTCCACAACAATGAACCAATTAAGGACTGGTCCTTTTTCAAGTATGCAGGCAAAAATCAGAGAAATTGAGCCACTAATATTACACGACCACTGCTTGTACCTTTTAACCGAAGACGTGATGCAAAATGAAACCGTGGGCACCCACACTGATTTTCAAAAGTCGGCGCCCCTGCTACTAGGAATGAACAGTTAACCACGGTTGTCAAACAAGTAGATGAGCTTTCCACAACAATGAACCAATTAAGGACTGGTCCTTTTTCTAGTATGCAGGCAAAAATCAGAGAAATTGAGCCACTAATATTACACGACCACTGCTTGTACCTTTTAACCGAAGACGTGATGCAAAATGAAACCGCGGGCACCCACACTGATTTTCAAAAGTCGGCGCCCCTGCTACTAGGAATGAACAGTTAACCACGGTTGTCAAACAAGTAGATGAGCTTTCCACAACAATGAACCAATTAAGGACTGGTCCTTTTTCAAGTATGCAGGCAAAAATCAGAGAAATTGAGCCACTAATATTACACGACCACTGCTTGTACCTTTTAACCGAAGACGTGATGCTAAATGAAACCGCGGGCACCCACAGTGATTTTCAAAAGTCGGCGCCCCTGCTACTAGGAATGAACAGTTAACCACGGTTCTCAAACAAGTAGATGAGCTTTCCACAACAATGAACCAATTAAGGACTGGTCCTTTTTCAAGTATGCAGGCAAAAATCAGAGAAATTGAGCCACTAATATTACACGACCACTGCTTGTACCTTTTAACCGAAGACGTGATGCAAAATGAAACCGTGGGCACCCACACTGATTTTCAAAAGTCGGCGCCCCTGCTACTAGGAATGAACAGTTAACCACGGTTGTCAAACAAGTAGATGAGCTTTCCACAACAATGAACCAATTAAGGACTGGTCCTTTTTCAAGTATGCAGGCAAAAATCAGAGAAATTGAGCCACTAATATTACACGACCACTGCTTGTACCTTTTAACCGAAGACGTGATGCAAAATGAAACCGCGGGCACCCACACTGATTTTCAAAAGTCGGCGCCCCTGCTACTAGGAATGAACAGTTAACCACGGTTGTCAAACAAGTAGATGAGCTTTCCACAACAATGAACCAATTAAGGACTGGTCCTTTTTCAAGTATGCAGGCAAAAATCAGAGAAATTGAGCCACTAATATTACACGACCACTGCTTGTACCTTTTAACCGAAGACGTGATGCAAAATGAAACCGCGGGCACCCACACTGATTTTCAAAAGTCGGCGCCCCTGCTACTAGGAATGAACAGTTAACCACGGTTGTCAAACAAGTAGATGAGCTTTCCACAACAATGAACCAATTAAGGACTGGTCCTTTTTCAAGTATGCAGGCAAAAATCAGAGAAATTGAGCCACTAATATTACACGACCACTGCTTGTACCTTTTAACCGAAGACGTGATGCAAAATGAAACCGCGGGCACCCACAGTGATTTTCAAAAGTCGGCGCCCCTGCTACTAGGAATGAACAGTTAACCACGGTTGTCAAACAAGTAGATGAGCTTTCCACAACAATGAACCAATTAAGGACTGGTCCTTTTTCAAGTATGCAGGCAAAAATCAGAGAAATTGAGCCACTAATATTACACGACCACTGCTTGTACCTTTTAACCGAAGACGTGATGCAAAATGAAACCGCGGGCACCCACAGTGATTTTCAAAAGTCGGCGCCCCTGCTACTAGGAATGAACAGTTAACCACGGTTGTCAAACAAGTAGATGAGCTTTCCACAACAATGAACCAATTAAGGACTGGTCCTTTTTCAAGTATGCAGGCAAAAATCAGAGAAATTGAGCCACTAATATTACACGACCACTGCTTGTACCTTTTAACCGAAGACGTGATGCAAAATGAAACCGTGGGCACCCACACTGATTTTCAAAAGTCGGCGCCCCTGCTACTAGGAATGAACAGTTAACCACGGTTGTCAAACAAGTAGATGAGCTTTCCACAACAATGAACCAATTAAGGACTGGTCCTTTTTCAAGTATGCAGGCAAAAATCAGAGAAATTGAGCCACTAATATTACACGACCACTGCTTGTACCTTTTAACCGAAGACGTGATGCAAAATGAAACCGCGGGCACCCACACTGATTTTCAAAAGTCGGCGCCCCTGCTACTAGGAATGAACAGTTAACCACGGTTGTCAAACAAGTAGATGAGCTTTCCACAACAATGAACCAATTAAGGACTGGTCCTTTTTCAAGTATGCAGGCAAAAATCAGAGAAATTGAGCCACTAATATTACACGACCACTGCTTGTACCTTTTAACCGAAGACGTGATGCAAAATGAAACCGCGGGCACCCACAGTGATTTTCAAAAGTCGGCGCCCCTGCTACTAGGAATGAACAGTTAACCACGGTTGTCAAACAAGTAGATGAGCTTTCCACAACAATGAACCAATTAAGGACTGGTCCTTTTTCAAGTATGCAGGCAAAAATCAGAGAAATTGAGCCACTAATATTACACGACCACTGCTTGTACCTTTTAACCGAAGACGTGATGCAAAATGAAACCGCGGGCACCCACAGTGATTTTCAAAAGTCGGCGCCCCTGCTACTAGGAATGAACAGTTAACCACGGTTGTCAAACAAGTAGATGAGCTTTCCACAACAATGAACCAATTAAGGACTGGTCCTTTTTCAAGTATGCAGGCAAAAATCAGAGAAATTGAGCCACTAATATTACACGACCACTGCTTGTACCTTTTAACCGAAGACGTGATGCAAAATGAAACCGTGGGCACCCACACTGATTTTCAAAAGTCGGCGCCCCTGCTACTAGGAATGAACAGTTAACCACGGTTGTCAAACAAGTAGATGAGCTTTCCACAACAATGAACCAATTAAGGACTGGTCCTTTTTCAAGTATGCAGGCAAAAATCAGAGAAATTGAGCCACTAATATTACACGACCACTGCTTGTACCTTTTAACCGAAGACGTGATGCAAAATGAAACCGCGGGCACCCACAGTGATTTTCAAAAGTCGGCGCCCCTGCTACTAGGAATGAACAGTTAACCACGGTTGTCAAACAAGTAGATGAGCTTTCCACAACAATGAACCAATTAAGGACTGGTCCTTTTTCAAGTATGCAGGCAAAAATCAGAGAAATTGAGCCACTAATATTACACGACCACTGCTTGTACCTTTTAACCGAAGACGTGATGCAAAATGAAACCGCGGGCACCCACACTGATTTTCAAAAGTCAGCGCCCCTGCTACTAGGAATGAACAGTTAACCACGGTTGTCAAACAAGTAGATGAGCTTTCCACAACAATGAACCAATTAAGGACTGGTCCTTTTTCAAGTATGCAGGCAAAAATCAGAGAAATTGAGCCACTAATATTACACGACCACTGCTTGTACCTTTTAACCGAAGACGTGATGAAAAATGAAACCGCGGGCACCCACACTGATTTTCAAAAGTCGGCGCCCCTGCTACTAGGAATGAACAGTTAACCACGGTTGTCAAACAAGTAGATGAGCTTTCCACAACAATGAACCTATTAAGGACTGGTCCTTTTTCAAGTATGCAGGCAAAAATCAGAGAAATTGAGCCACTAATATTACACGACCACTGCTTGTACCTTTTAACCGAAGACGTGATGCAAAATGAAACCGCGGGCACCCACAGTGATTTTCAAAAGTCGGCGCCCCTGCTACTAGGAATGAACAGTTAACCACGGATGTCAAACAAGTAGATGAGCTTTCCACAACAATGAACCAATTAAGGACTGGTCCTTTTTCAAGTATGCAGGCAAAAATCAGAGAAATTGAGCCACTAATATTACACGACCACTGCTTGTACCTTTTAACCGAAGACGTGATGCAAAATGAAACCGCGGGCACCCACAGTGATTTTCAAAAGTCGGCGCCCCTGCTACTAGGAATGAACAGTTAACCACGGTTGTCAAACAAGTAGATGAGCTTTCCACAACAATGAACCAATTAAGGACTGGTCCTTTTTCAAGTATGCAGGCAAAAATCAGAGAAATTGAGCCACTAATATTACACGACCACTGCTTGTACCTTTTAACCGAAGACGTGATGCAAAATGAAACCGCGGGCACCCACACTGATTTTCAAAAGTCGGCGCCCCTGCTACTAGGAATGAACAGTTAACCACGGTTGTCAAACAAGTAGATGAGCTTTCCACAACAATGAACCAATTAAGGACTGGTCCTTTTTCAAGTATGCAGGCAAAAATCAGAGAAATTGAGCCACTAATATTACACGACCACTGCTTGTACCTTTTAACCGAAGACGTGATGCAAAATGAAACCGCGGGCACCCACACTGATTTTCAAAAGTCGGCGCCCCTGCTACTAGGAATGAACAGTTAACCACGGTTGTCAAACAAGTAGATGAGCTTTCCACAACAATGAACCAATTAAGGACTGGTCCTTTTTCAAGTATGCAGGCAAAAATCAGAGAAATTGAGCCACTAATATTACACGACCACTGCTTGTACCTTTTAACCGAAGACGTGATGCAAAATGAAACCGCGGGCACCCACAGTGATTTTCAAAAGTCGGCGCCCCTGCTACTAGGAATGAACAGTTAACCACGGTTGTCAAACAAGTAGATGAGCTTTCCACAACAATGAACCAATTAAGGACTGGTCCTTTTTCAAGTATGCAGGCAAAAATCAGAGAAATTGAGCCACTAATATTACACGACCACTGCTTGTACCTTTTAACCGAAGACGTGATGCAAAATGAAACCGCGGGCACCCACAGTGATTTTCAAAAGTCGGCGTCCCTGCTACTAGGAATGAACAGTTAACCACGGTTGTCAAACAAGTAGATGAGCTTTCCACAACAATGAACCAATTAAGGACTGGTCCTTTTTCAAGTATGCAGGCAAAAATCAGAGAAATTGAGCCACTAATATTACACGACCACTGCTTGTACCTTTTAACCGAAGACGTGATGCAAAATGAAACCGCGGGCACCCACACTGATTTTCAAAAGTCGGCGCCCCTGCTACTAGGAATGAACAGTTAACCACGGTTGTCAAACAAGTAGATGAGCTTTCCACAACAATGAACCAATTAAGGACTGGTCCTTTTTCAAGTATGCAGGCAAAAATCAGAGAAATTGAGCCACTAATATTACACGACCACTGCTTGTACCTTTTAACCGAAGACGTGATGCAAAATGAAACCGCGGGCACCCACACTGATTTTCAAAAGTCGGCGCCCCTGCTACTAGGAATGAACAGTTAACCACGGTTGTCAAACAAGTAGATGAGCTTTCCACAACAATGAACCAATTAAGGACTGGTCCTTTTTCAAGTATGCAGGCAAAAATCAGAGAAATTGAGCCACTAATATTACACGACCACTGCTTGTACCTTTTAACCGAAGACGTGATGCAAAATGAAACCGCGGGCACCCACACTGATTTTCAAAAGTCGGCGCCCCTGCTACTAGGAATGAACAGTTAACCACGGTTGTCAAACAAGTAGATGAGCTTTCCACAACAATGAACCAATTAAGGACTGGTCCTTTTTCAAGTATGCAGGCAAAAATCAGAGAAATTGAGCCACTAATATTACACGACCACTGCTTGTACCTTTTAACCGAAGACGTGATGCAAAATGAAACCGCGGGCACCCACAGTGATTTTCAAAAGTCGGCGCCCCTGCTACTAGGAATGAACAGTTAACCACGGTTGTCAAACAAGTAGATGAGCTTTCCACAACAATGAACCAATTAAGGACTGGTCCTTTTTCAAGTATGCAGGCAAAAATCAGAGAAATTGAGCCACTAATATTACACGACCACTGCTTGTACCTTTTAACCGAAGACGTGATGCAAAATGAAACCGCGGGCACCCACACTGATTTTCAAAAGTCGGCGCCCCTGCTACTAGGAATGAACAGTTAACCACGGTTGTCAAACAAGTAGATGAGCTTTCCACAACAATGAACCAATTAAGGACTGGTCCTTTTTCAAGTATGCAGGCAAAAATCAGAGAAATTGAGCCACTAATATTACACGACCACTGCTTGTACCTTTTAACCGAAGACGTGATGCAAAATGAAACCGCGGGCACCCACACTGATTTTCAAAAGTCGGCGCCCCTGCTACTAGGAATGAACAGTTAACCACGGTTGTCAAACAAGTAGATGAGCTTTCCACAACAATGAACCAATTAAGGACTGGTCCTTTTTCAAGTATGCAGGCAAAAATCAGAGAAATTGAGCCACTAATATTACACGACCACTGCTTGTACCTTTTAACCGAAGACGTGATGCAAAATGAAACCGCGGGAACCCACAGTGATTTTCAAAAGTCGGCGCCCCTGCTACTAGGAATGAACAGTTAACCACGGTTGTCAAACAAGTAGATGAGCTTTCCACAACAATGAACCAATTAAGGACTGGTCCTTTTTCAAGTATGCAGGCAAAAATCAGAGAAATTGAGCCACTAATATTACACGACCACTGCTTGTACCTTTTAACCGAAGACGTGATGCAAAATGAAACCGCGGGCACCCACAGTGATTTTCAAAAGTCGGCGCCCCTGCTACTAGGAATGAACAGTTAACCACGGTTGTCAAACAAGTAGATGAGCTTTCCACAACAAATAACCAATTAAGGACTGGTCCTTTTTCAAGTATGCAGGCAAAAATCAGAGAAATTGAGCCACTAATATTACACGACCACTGCTTGTACCTTTTAACCGAAGACGTGATGCAAAATGAAACCGCGGGCACCCACACTGATTTTCAAAAGTCGGCGCCCCTGCTACTAGGAATGAACAGTTAACCACGGTTGTCAAACAAGTAGATGAGCTTTCCACAACAATGAACCAATTAAGGACTGGTCCTTTTTCAAGTATGCAGGCAAAAATCAGAGAAATTGAGCCACTAATATTACACGACCACTGCTTGTACCTTTTAACCGAAGACGTGATGCAAAATGAAACCGCGGGCACCCACACTGATTTTCAAAAGTCGGCGCCCCTGCTACTAGGAATGAACAGTTAACCACGGTTGTCAAACAAGTAGATGAGCTTTCCACAACAATGAACCAATTAAGGACTGGTCCTTTTTCAAGTATGCAGGCAAAAATCAGAGAAATTGAGCCACTAATATTACACGACCACTGCTTGTACCTTTTAACCGAAGACGTGATGCAAAATGAAACCGCGGGCACCCACAGTGATTTTCAAAAGTCGGCGCCCCTGCTACTAGGAATGAACAGTTAACCACGGTTGTCAAACAAGTAGATGAGCTTTCCACAACAATGAACCAATTAAGGACTGGTCCTTTTTCAAGTATGCAGGCAAAAATCAGAGAAATTGAGCCACTAATATTACACGACCACTGCTTGTACCTTTTAACCGAAGACGTGATGCAAAATGAAACCGCGGGCACCCACAGTGATTTTCAAAAGTCGGCGCCCCTGCTACTAGGAATGAACAGTTAACCACGGTTGTCAAACAAGTAGATGAGCTTTCCACAACAATGAACCAATTAAGGACTGGTCCTTTTTCAAGTATGCAGGCAAAAATCAGAGAAATTGAGCCACTAATATTACACGACCACTGCTTGTACCTTTTAACCGAAGACGTGATGCAAAATGAAACCGCGGGCACCCACACTGATTTTCAAAAGTCGGCGCCCCTGCTACTAGGAATGAACAGTTAACCACGGTTGTCAAACAAGTAGATGAGCTTTCCACAACAATGAACCAATTAAGGACTGGTCCTTTTTCAAGTATGCAGGCAAAAATCAGAGAAATTGAGCCACTAATATTACACGACCACTGCTTGTACCTTTTAACCGAAGACGTGATGCAAAATGAAACCGCGGGCACCCACACTGATTTTCAAAAGTCGGCGCCCCTGCTACTAGGAATGAACAGTTAACCACGGTTGTCAAACAAGTAGATGAGCTTTCCACAACAATGAACCAATTAAGGACTGGTCCTTTTTCAAGTATGCAGGCAAAAATCAGAGAAATTGAGCCACTAATATTACACGACCACTGCTTGTACCTTTTAACCGAAGACGTGATGCAAAATGAAACCGCGGGCACCCACACTGATTTTCAAAAGTCGGCGCCCCTGCTACTAGGAATGAACAGTTAACCACGGTTGTCAAACAAGTAGATGAGCTTTCCACAACAATGAACCAATTAAGGACTGGTCCTTTTTCAAGTATGCAGGCAAAAATCAGAGAAATTGAGCCACTAATATTACACGACCACTGCTTGTACCTTTTAACCGAAGACGTGATGCAAAATGAAACCGCGGGCACCCACACTGATTTTCAAAAGTCGGCGCCCCTGCTACTAGGAATGAACAGTTAACCACGGTTGTCAAACAAGTAGATGAGCTTTCCACAACAATGAACCAATTAAGGACTGGTCCTTTTTCAAGTATGCAGGCAAAAATCAGAGAAATTGAGCCACTAATATTACACGACCACTGCTTGTACCTTTTAACCGAAGACGTGATGCAAAATGAAACCGCGGGCACCCACACTGGTTTTCAAAAGTCGGCGCCCCTGCTACTAGGAATGAACAGTTAACCACGGTTGTCAAACAAGTAGATGAGCTTTCCACAACAATGAACCAATTAAGGACTGGTCCTTTTTCAAGTATGCAGGCAAAAATCAGAGAAATTGAGCCACTAATATTACACGACCACTGCTTGTACCTTTTAACCGAAGACGTGATGCAAAATGAAACCGCGGGCACCCACAGTGATTTTCAAAAGTCGGCGCCCCTGCTACTAGGAATGAACAGTTAACCACGGTTGTCAAACAAGTAGATGAGCTTTCCACAACAATGAACCAATTAAGGACTGGTCCTTTTTCAAGTATGCAGGCAAAAATCAGAGAAATTGAGCCACTAATATTACACGACCACTGCTTGTACCTATTAACCGAAGACGTGATGCAAAATGAAACCGCGGGCACCCACACTGATTTTCAAAAGTCGGCGCCCCTGCTACTAGGAATGAACAGTTAACCACGGTTGTCAAACAAGTAGATGAGCTTTCCACAACAATGAACCAATTAAGGACTGGTCCTTTTTCAAGTATGCAGGCAAAAATCAGAGAAATTGAGCCACTAATATTACACGACCACTGCTTGTACCTTTTAACCGAAGACGTGATGCAAAATGAAACCGCGGGCACCCACACTGATTTTCAAAAGTCGGCGCCCCTGCTACTAGGAATGAACAGTTAACCACGGTTGTCAAACAAGTAGATGAGCTTTCCACAACAATGAACCTATTAAGGACTGGTCCTTTTTCAAGTATGCAGGCAAAAATCAGAGAAATTGAGCCACTAATATTACACGACCACTGCTTGTACCTTTTAACCGAAGACGTGATGCAAAATGAAACCGCGGGCACCCACAGTGATTTTCAAAAGTCGGCGCCCCTGCTACTAGGAATGAACAGTTAACCACGGTTGTCAAACAAGTAGATGAGCTTTCCACAACAATGAAACAATTAAGGACTGGTCCTTTTTCAAGTATGCAGGCAAAAATCAGAGAAATTGAGCCACTAATATTACACGACCACTGCTTGTACCTTTTAACCGAAGACGTGATGCAAAATGAAACCGCGGGCACCCACACTGATTTTCAAAAGTCGGCGCCCCTGCTACTAGGAATGAACAGTTAACCACGGTTGTCAAACAAGTAGATGAGCTTTCCACAACAATGAACCAATTAAGGACTGGTCCTTTTTCAAGTATGCAGGCAAAAATCAGAGAAATTGAGCCACTAATATTACACGGCCACTGCTTGTACCTTTTAACCGAAGACGTGATGCAAAATGAAACCGCGGGCACCCACAGTGATTTTCAAAAGTCGGCGCCCCTGCTACTAGGAATGAACAGTTAACCACGGTTGTCAAACAAGTAGATGAGCTTTCCACAACAATGAACCAATTAAGGACTGGTCCTTTTTCAAGTACGCAGGCAAAAATAAGAGAAATTGAGCCACTAATATTACACGGCCACTGCTTGTACCTTTGAACCGAAGACGTGATGCAAAATGAAACCGTGGGCACCCACAGTGATTTTCAAAAGTCGGCGCCCCTGCTACTAGGAATGAACAGTTAACCACGGTTGTCAAACAAGTAGATGAGCTTTCCACAACAATGAACCAATTAAGGACTGGTCCTTTTTCAAGTATGCAGGCAAAAATCAGAGAAATTGAGCCACTAATATTACACGGCCACTGCTTGTACCTTTTAACCGAAGACGTGATGCAAAATGAAACCGCGGGCACCCACAGTGATTTTCAAAAGTCGGCGCCCCTGCTACTAGGAATGAACAGTTAACCACGGTTGTCAAACAAGTAGATGAGCTTTCCACAACAATGAACCAATTAAGGACTGGTCCTTTTTCAAGTATGCAGGCAAAAATCAGAGAAATTGAGCCACTAATATTACACGGCCACTGCTTGTACCTTTTAACCGAAGACGTGATGCAAAATGAAACCGCGGTCACCCACAGTGATTTTCAAAAGTCGGCGCCCCTGCTACTAGGAATGAACAGTTAACCACGGTTGTCAAACAAGTAGATGAGCTTTCCACAACAATGAACCAATTAAGGACTGGTCCTTTTTCAAGTATGCAGGCAAAAATCAGAGAAATTGAGCCACTAATATTACACGGCCACTGCTTGTACCTTTTAACCGAAGACGTGATGCAAAATGAAACCGCGGGCACCCACAGTGATTTTCAAAAGTCGGCGCCCCTGCTACTAGGAATGAACAGTTAACCACGGTTGTCAAACAAGTAGATGAGCTTTCCACAACAATGAACCAATTAAGGACTGGTCCTTTTTCAAGTATGCAGGCAAAAATCATAGAAATTGAGCCACTAATATTACACGGCCACTGCTTGTACCTTTTAACCGAAGACGTGATGCAAAATGAAACCGCGGGCACCCACAGTGATTTTCAAAAGTCGGCGCCCCTGCTACTAGGAATGAACAGTTAACCACGGTTGTCAAACAAGTAGATGAGCTTTCCACAACAATGAACCAATTAAGGACTGGTCCTTTTTCAAGTATGCAGGCAAAAATCAGAGAAATTGAGCCACTAATATTACACGGCCACTGCTTGTACCTTTTAACCGAAGACGTGATGCAAAATGAAACCGCGGGCACCCACACTGATTTTCAAAAGTCGGCGCCCCTGCTACTAGGAATGAACAGTTAACCACGGTTGTCAAACAAGTAGATGAGCTTTCCACAACAATGAACCTATTAAGGACTGGTCCTTTTTCAAGTATGCAGGCAAAAATCAGAGAAATTGAGCCACTAATATTACACGACCACTGCTTGTACCTTTTAACCGAAGACGTGATGCAAAATGAAACCGCGGGCACCCACACTGATTTTCAAAAGTCGGCGCCCCTGCTACTAGGAATGAACAGTTAACCACGGTTGTCAAACAAGTAGATGAGCTTTCCACAACAATGAACCAATTAAGGACTGGTCCTTTTTCAAGTATGCAGGCAAAAATCAGAGAAATTGAGCCACTAATATTACACGACCACTGCTTGTACCTTTTAACCGAAGACGTGATGCAAAATGAAACCGCGGGCACCCACACTGATTTTCAAAAGTCGGCGCCCCTGCTACTAGGAATGAACAGTTAACCACGGTTGTCAAACAAGTAGATGAGCTTTCCACAACAATGAACCAATTAAGGACTGGTCCTTTTTCAAGTATGCAGGCAAAAATCAGAGAAATTGAGCCACTAATATTACACGGCCACTGCTTGTACCTTTTAACCGAAGACGTGATGCAAAATGAAACCGCGGGCACCCACAGTGATTTTCAAAAGTCGGCGCCCCTGCTACTAGGAATGAACAGTTAACCACGGTTGTCAAACAAGTAGATGAGCTTTCCACAACAATGAACCAATTAAGGACTGGTCCTTTTTCAAGTATGCAGGCAAAAATCAGAGAAATTGAGCCACTAATATTACACGACCACTGCTTGTACCTTTTAACCGAAGACGTGATGCAAAATGAAACCGCGGGCACCCACACTGATTTTCAAAAGTCGGCGCCCCTGCTACTAGGAATGAACAGTTAACCACGGTTGTCAAACAAGTAGATGAGCTTTCCACAACAATGAACCAATTAAGGACTGGTCCTTTTTCAAGTATGCAGGCAAAAATCAGAGAAATTGAGCCACTAATATTACACGACCACTGCTTGTACCTTTTAACCGAAGACGTGATGCAAATTGAAACCGCGGGCACCCACAGTGATTTTCAAAAGTCGGCGCCCCTGCTACTAGGAATGAACAGTTAACCACGGTTGTCAAACAAGTAGATGAGCTTTCCACAACAATGAACCAATTAAGGACTGGTCCTTTTTCAAGTATGCAGGCAAAAATCAGAGAAATTGAGCCACTAATATTACACGACCACTGCTTGTACCTTTTAACCGAAGACGTGATGCAAAATGAAACCGCGGGCACCCACACTGATTTTCAAAAGTCGGCGCCCCTGCTACTAGGAATGAACAGTTAACCACGGTTGTCAAACAAGTAGATGAGCTTTCCACAACAATGAACCAATTAAGGACTGGTCCTTTTTCAAGTATGCAGGCAAAAATCAGAGAAATTGAGCCACTAATATTACACGACCACTGCTTGTACCTTTTAACCGAAGACGTGATGCAAAATGAAACCGCGGGCACCCACACTGATTTTCAAAAGTCGGCGCCCCTGCTACTAGGAATGAACAGTTAACCACGGTTGTCAAACAAGTAGATGAGCTTTCCACAACAATGAACCAATTAAGGACTGGTCCTTTTTCAAGTATGCAGGCAAAAATCAGAGAAATTGAGCCACTAATATTACACGACCACTGCTTGTACCTTTTAACCGAAGACGTGATGCAAAATGAAACCGCGGGCACCCACACTGATTTTCAAAAGTCGGCGCCCCTGCTACTAGGAATGAACAGTTAACCACGGTTGTCAAACAAGTAGATGAGCTTTCCACAACAATGAACCAATTAAGGACTGGTCCTTTTTCAAGTATGCAGGCAAAAATCAGAGAAATTGAGCCACTAATATTACACGACCACTGCTTGTACCTTTTAACCGAAGACGTGATGCAAAATGAAACCGCGGGCACCCACACTGATTTTCAAAAGTCGGCGCCCCTGCTACTAGGAATGAACAGTTAACCACGGTTGTCAAACAAGTAGATGAGCTTTCCACAACAATGAACCAATTAAAGACTGGTCCTTTTTCAAGTATGCAGGCAAAAATCAGAGAAATTGAGCCACTAATATTACACGACCACTGCTTGTACCTTTTAACCGAAGACGTGATGCAAAATGAAACCGCGGGCACCCACACTGATTTTCAAAAGTCGGCGCCCCTGCTACTAGGAATGAACAGTTAACCACGGTTGTCAAACAAGTAGATGAGCTTTCCACAACAATGAACCAATTAAGGACTGGTCCTTTTTCAAGTATGCAGGCAAAAATCAGAGAAATTGAGCCACTAATATTACACGACCACTGCTTGTACCTTTTAACCGAAGACGTGATGCAAATTGAAACCGCGGGCACCCACAGTGATTTTCAAAAGTCGGCGCCCCTGCTACTAGGAATGAACAGTTAACCACGGTTGTCAAACAAGTAGATGAGCTTTCCACAACAATGAACCAATTAAGGACTGGTCCTTTTTCAAGTATGCAGGCAAAAATCAGAGAAATTGAGCCACTAATATTACACGACCACTGCTTGTACCTTTTAACCGAAGACGTGATGCAAATTGAAACCGCGGGCACCCACAGTGATTTTCAAAAGTCGGCGCCCCTGCTACTAGGAATGAACAGTTAACCACGGTTGTCAAACAAGTAGATGAGCTTTCCACAACAATGAACCAATTAAGGACTGGTCCTTTTTCAAGTATGCAGGCAAAAATCAGAGAAATTGAGCCGCTAATATTACACGACCACTGCTTGTACCTTTTAACCGAAGACGTGATGCAAAATGAAACCGCGGGCACCCACAGTGATTTTCAAAAGTCGGCGCCCCTGCTACTAGGAATGAACAGTTAACCACGGTTGTCAAACAAGTAGATGAGCTTTCCACAACAATGAACCAATTAAGGACTGGTCCTTTTTCAAGTATGCAGGCAAAAATCAGAGAAATTGAGCCACTAATATTACACGACCACTGCTTGTACCTTTTAACCGAAGACGTGATGCAAATTGAAACCGCGGGCACCCACAGTGATTTTCAAAAGTCGGCGCCCCTGCTACTAGGAATGAACAGTTAACCACGGTTGTCAAACAAGTAGATGAGCTTTCCACAACAATGAACCAATTAAGGACTGGTCCTTTTTCAAGTATGCAGGCAAAAATCAGAGAAATTGAGCCACTAATATTACACGACCACTGCTTGTACCTTTTAACCGAAGACGTGATGCAAATTGAAACCGCGGGCACCCACAGTGATTTTCAAAAGTCGGCGCCCCTGCTACTAGGAATGAACAGTTAACCACGGTTGTCAAACAAGTAGATGAGCTTTCCACAACAATGAACCTATTAAGGACTGGTCCTTTTTCAAGTATGCAGGCAAAAATCAGAGAAATTGAGCCACTAATATTACACGGCCACTGCTTGTACCTTTTAACCGAAGACGTGATGCAAAATGAAAATGCGGGCACCCACACTGATTTTTAAAAGTCGGCTTCCCTGCTACTAGGAATGAACAGCTAACCACGGTTGTCAAACAAGTAGATGAGCTTTCCACAACAATGAACCAATTACGGACTGGTCCTTTTTCAAGTATGCAGGCAAAAATAAGAGAAATTGAGCCACTAATATTACACGGCCACTGCTTGTACCTTTTAACCGAAGACGTGATGCAAAATGAAAATGCGGGCACCCACACTGATTTTTAAAAGTCGGCTTCCCTGCTACTAGGAATGAACAGCTAACCACGGTTGTCAAACAAGTAGATGAGCTTTCCACAACAATGAACCAATTACGGACTGGTCCTTTTTCAAGTATGCAGGCAAAAATAAGAGAAATTGAGCCACTAATATTACACGGCCACTGCTTGTACCTTTTAACCGAAGACGTGATGCAAAATGAAACCGCGGGCACCCACACTGATTTTCAAAAGTCGGCGCCCCTGCTACTAGGAATGAACAGTTAACCACGGTTGTCAAACAAGTAGATGAGCTTTCCACAACAATGAACCAATTAAGTAATGTCACGCTACTAGGTGTGCTATGGAATCTAGACAACGAAGGATGGTGAAAATTTGCCGTGCAGAGGTAGCCGAGCGGTCTGGAGCGCCACGTTATGTATCACGCAGCCTCCCGCGTAGGAGGTTCGAATCTACCCTCGGGCATGAATGTGTGTGTAGTCCTTATGTTAGTATAACTTAGTTTACGTAGTTTGTAAGTCTAGGGACTGATGACCAACGTAGTTAGATCCCATAAGAATTACAAACATTTGAATTATGTAATAATATTGACAAAAATTCTGACGTTACACAGCCGACACCATTTGCGGAAACGAAAGAGTTTCTTTTCTCTTGACCGTTTCAAACAGAGACAGAAAATTATTGATAAACAACACAAATCTGAAGTAAAGAAATTAGATGACTGCTTGGCGCGTGTCGAAATAACACTAAATCTCTTTGCCCATGACACGCCTAATCAGACTCAGCGACACAATGCCGTAGATGAATTCTCTGGCATCTGTCAAGAAGGCACATTGACATGTGAACATAATCTGGTGCACAGACAAAATAGTAAGTGCACCTCACACAATTCACGAGCGCAAACGCCATCCCAAGCTAATAAATCTTTTGATTACGAAAATTTTCTTCCGGTGCGAAAATTTAAAGTATTTCGTAACTCGCCATACTCGGCATACATCCTCTAGATTGGTTGAAACAATTCGAATACTTCCTTCCACCAAATTGGTCAATGGCAATAAATTGGATTTCATGTGCGGATACTTAGAAGGCGAAGTCGTCGTGAAGACAAATTCCGACGTTCATTCTTGGTAGCTTTTTGGTCAGAATCACCACAAGACAGAGCAAAGAATAGCATAGTAATACTTAAAAAATTTGCAAGTTCAGACTTTACAAGCCCTGCCAATTACTTCCAAGACATGATTTGGAAAAACAGCTTTCTGACTATTCCATAATTGGGAAGGATAATTAAGAGGATCAAGGGAATACAATAGACATAATTCTCAGTCACAGCGAAACCCGCGATGCGGAAGACACTCTGTGGAACAAAACGATAGACCGGACAGAAATAGTCAAAAGGGTGCAAGTTAGCAATAGTACCGTACAAATGATAACGATAACTGTACAAATGACGCACACGCACATAATCAATCTTACAATCGTGGTAACTTCCGAGTCCGAGGCCGTGGATGTGGCTTTAGTTATCATATACGTTTTTGTAATTCCCATAACTTTAACAATCACAACAGTTCAAATGACGCAAATGGCGCGAAAGACCCAATTATGACGCAGATTGTAGCGCAGAAGAATCCAATGAAAGTGTATGTAATTACCGTTCAAGCGATAGTTCTTGTCATAGAAACGAGACACAAGGTACAGGAAAGCAAAAGGACAACCATAGTCCGGAGCGACAAATTGTTGAAATTCGACCACCTAATTCCACGTCACAAATCACCACGTGAAGGGCCATCACAAGGATGACCCGTAATGCCCGCGGCAAATAATCTGCTCGGCAACAGTTCGCATCTCACTGTTTACATAGTAAAATTTGTGGAGTGCGAACATCCCAACAAACAAGAGATACAGCACAAGAATTCTAATAACCAAACAAAATCCAATCAGGAACACACACTAACCCCAGATAGCAATATCAAAATTGTACATTGCGAGTTAAAGAGTGAGCAGTCAAGTGAAACGCAACTTCCGCTTCAAATAAACGCACGTTGATTCGGTAGACGTACGGATTGTACTCGAATAATCTGGTAAAGATACTGAGTGGGAAACTGAGGATTCCTCCAGTGACACTGAACAATGTACTACACACAAAGTAAATTTTATGGATCACGAGACTTTACAGGTGTATGATAAAGCTCGTAACACCACCATCCATCAACACGTAACATAATTAATGAAAACGAGCACACTACACAAAGTGACGAATTTAAGCATTTAAATCTAGATGATATTAGTGTTACCGATTGGGTCACCAATTAATTACATGCCCTGGTCGGATAACCTATACACAGCAATAAGCTTGATGAAATTAGAGAAGATTTTTGTGATACTTATTTTGGGGAGACAAATTTCGGATAATTTTTGTGTTACGTCCGTTAGTAGTAATATTTCCTCGAATGATTCACCTGAACAACAGTTAAATTTGTACATTTCGATTTCAGAGCATCTTTACTAGAAGAGAAAACTGAATGTCAGAATATTCCCCTTCCTCCTCTTGTTACTGTCTAAGTTGTTCAGGTATCATTATCCGCTGTACTAGATTCTGGCAGTCCCATCTCTGTAATTAGTGAAGTCACATTCAAAAGATACCAAGAACTAACCAACTGTCCTACGTTGCCTCTTCTGCGTACAAGAATTAAAGGTGTTATTTTAGGAAAACTTTAGAGGTCACATGTCAGACACGTCTTGATTTCGTTTGCCAAGGACACCACTTTTCTGTTAATTTATTGATCGTACCTCTTCTTACCACTGAACCTATACTAGGTGTTGATTTTCTGACAGAATACAATCTTAAATTTTAACGTTGCTAATGCAAGTAATCTATTTGAAGTTTGAAGATGGGATCACAGTGGAAGAGGAGGAAGTCAACTGTTTATAATTTCTGTCTTCATCAAAATTCAATTTTACGCTGCCCCTAGGTGCTGCCTCTAGACACGAAATATCACTGCACACATTGTTACGGGTAACGTTTTCAACACTGCTCCTCGCTTCCCGGCAGCCATGGTACACGCCTCCTGCCTCTGCCAACAGCCAGCGCACGAATCGTCACCTTACTGTGGACAAACAATACTGAATCCGGCGTAGCTGTTTCATTATAAAACAATGCACTGAACAACAATCAAACAGCCAGTAGACTAAATATCTCATGCTAAGTTTTTTATGCCCTCAAAACCGAAAATCAGATTTCCTGGGTCGCGTTGTACTGAATCTATTGCTTCTTCGTGTTTTGTTAAGGTACTACGCAACACGTGATGAGTTTTTAAGAAATCTTTCCCGATCAAAAAAATTACACTTGACTGTGTTTGTAGAAGAAGTTCTACTTGCAAGAGAATCCTCTGCATATGATGTGCGGAAAAAGGCCATTGAAATATCTAATTTGCTCCAATAACTGGAAACTCGAAACGTGTAGCTTCAAATAAAACTGTTTATAATCTGTGGCAGTACTTTCTGTTAATGTCTAGGAAAAGAATCCAGAGTGATAAATTGATTACCGAAAACACGTGAATGCACCAGCCTGAACGCAGGCATAGAATTTCACGAATTTTTCACGTAAATTCTTCAACTTCATTTACGTATGAATAAAACGTACGTATTATCTCATTTATCTCCCTAGCAATAACAAAACAATAAATGACTTTTATTTAGTTTTATCGTAAATCACTCATAAAAAAGGAGCAAGAAGCAATTAAAAGGAAGCATAACACAAAAAGTCAATTTACGTTATGTTAATTAAAATGATCTTGCCTGTTTAATCGCCCATTTACATGCTTTCAGTAAGTTAAAACTGAGATTTTCTCCCTCCCTCCATCCCTCCCTCCCTCCCTCTCTCTCTCTCTCTCCCCTCTCCCCCCCTCTCTCTCTCCCCTCTCCCCCCCTCTCTGTCTTTTTTTTTTTTTTTTTTGTCAGTTTGTCTGGGGTGTCACGTGCCCCTGTGCTCTCACCCCGCTCCCTGAAACCACCCTTGTCCGGTTGTAATGTGGTAGTCAGCAAACTGAGACGGTATGGAAGAACAACAGGCTTCATCGTTTCAGGGACGTTACGTTGGCTGGTTAGTGTACGGGCGACGTATACTCACGGAGGATGGGGGGGATTTGCGCGGGAATGGAGTCCAGTTTCACCCGATACACTAATACCGCGTATAGAAACCGAATGACGATGACACATTTTGAATAATACAACATTCTATCACCATGGTCTCACCACACTCTAATCCATATTGTGCAGAGGGAACGCGATTCTTAGACAAAAATAATATCGCTCCAGTCGCGATTCTACTTACACTAAGTCGCTGGTCGGATTACAGCCTGGATACATTGCAGGATGTGATTGTGGAACTGTTAGCTTATGCATCCTGCAACCCGCTAGGTCTTTTAGGTAGGTCCTGAGTCCACTGTTCAATGCCGGCACACCATCTGGCCTCTGTATGCAGGTGCCCCGTAAACACTTGCAAGGGAGCAAGCCTTATAACTCTACCGGAGAAACTTCTAATCTATTGTTGTCGTTGTAAATGTTACTACTGTTGTATTCTTCAGCTTAAGTTCCCGTCATTACAATAATTCTCCCATGAGAATGCGGACACCAAAGACCCAAAATAAACTGAGAATGCAGAGATATGCTCTCAGAGGACGGCGTTGCAGTAGGTAACGCCTATACAAAGAACATGTGTCTGGCAAAGGCGTTAGATCGTATACTACTGCTACAATAGGAGGTTGTCGCGATTTAAGTGAGTTTGAACGTGGTGTTATAGACGTTGCGTGAGAGTTGCTACATCAGAAATAGCAGTGAGTTGGGGATCCTCCCATACGACTATTTCATGAGCGCGCTGTGAATATTGGAAATACGGTAAAACAAAACAAAAACTCCGACATAGCTGCGGCCGGAAAAGGATCCTGTAAGATCGAGACTAAGTACGACTGAAGAGAATTGTTCGTAATGACAGAAGTTCAACGATTCCACAAACTACATCTACATAAATACACTGCAAATCACATTTACGTGCCTGTCAGTGAGTTCATTAACCACTTTCATAATTCTCTACCATTCCATCGTCTAATAGCGCGCCGTAAGAAAGAACACCTAAATCTTTCCGTTTTTTTATCTGATTTCTCTTATTTTATTGGGATGGTCATGCCTCCCTATGAGGGTGGGTGCTAGAAAAATATTTTCACTTTCACAAGTAAAAGTTGGTGATTGAAATTTCGCAAATAGATCTCGCCGCAACGAATAACGTCGTCCTTTTAATGATTTCCACCTCAAATCGTGCAATATGTCCGTGACGCTTTCCCTCCTGTAACGTGATGAAACAAAATGAGCCTCTTTTCTCTGCACCTTCTCAATGCCCTACGTCAGTCCCACCTGGTGAGGGTCCCACAATGGACAAGAATACTCCAGGAGAGGACCCACAATTGCGGTGTAGGCAGTCTGTTTGGTTCGCCTTCCCCATAATATTTTCTAAGTGTACTCTCCAATCTAAGTTGTTTGTTTTTGTAACTCTTAGGTATTTGGTAGAATTTACGACCTTACGTTTCGACTGATTTATGGTGTAAGTGAAGTTCAGGGGTTTTCTTTTAGTGGTCATGTGTATTACTTCACACTTTTCTTTATTTAGTGTCAATTGGCAATTTTCGCACCATGTAGAAATTTTGTCTAAATCGCTTTGCAGTTGCTTTTGATCCGCTGTTGACTTCACTAACCGAAAAACGACAGCATCATCATCGAACAGTCTAAAAAAGCTATTCAGATTGTCTCCTAAATCGTTTATAAACAGAAGGAAGAGTAGCGGACCAATAACGCTTCCCTTTGCAACTCCAAATATCACTTATGTTTTACTCGATGATTTACCGTCAGTTAATACAAAATATGTCCTTTCACACAGGAAATAGTGAATTTAATCGCAAAATTTGGGCAATATTCCATAAGCACACAATTTCGTTACAAGCTGCTGCGAATTTCAATGATGTGCTGATAGCGAGTGTCGGTTTGGGAACCATTCAATGAAATGTCAACGATGTGGCCTTCTGGAGCCCTTGGCCCACTCTTGTATCTTTGCTGATTGCATGACACGAAGCTTTATGTCTGGGTCCGTCAACACCGAGTTTGGACTGCTGATGACTGCATACATGTTGCTTGGAATAACGAATGTTGTTTCCGATTGTATCGAGCGAACGGACGTATGTGGAGCAAAACGTCAGAAAACCATTGACCATACAGGTCTGCAGGGTACTGTTCAACTTGGTTAAAGCTTTAAAATGGTGTGAGGTTTGGGTGTGATTTGGAGTACTATGGTGTACAGGAAACATCTATATACTACTATGATGACAGGTATGTATCCTTACTGGCTGATTACAAGGAACCATTCATGTTTTTGTGCATTCGGATAGGCTCCGTCAATTATAGCAGAACAATGCGATTCTCGAAACTGTCATAACTGTGACAGGGCGACTTCAGTAACACTCGCCTTGTCGCAACACCCCCCCCCCCCTTCTAGAATTATTTTTTATTCAGCATATGTGGGATGCTGTTCAGAAGAGATCTCCACCCTCTCGTTCTCTTACGCATTTATAGACAGCCCTTGAAGATGAATGGTTTCAGTTACCTCCATCACTACTTACGACATTAGTCACGTCCATGCCACGTCATGTTGCGGTACCTGTGCTACACGATTCTAAGCAGCTGCACCAGTTTCTTTGGCTTATCAATTTAATTCAGTGGTTGTTTGTGTGTTTGTCCTCTTCGTTCGACTGCATAATTCGGTGATATACTCTCCGTACTTCACTGAAGGTTTCTAGCTAATACCCAAATAATACGACACATATTACTTCTAACAATGAAATGAAGCACTACCGCGATGACAGATCCATGTTTATACGTCCACTATTTGAGAATGAAAGTGATTAGACACCGGCATCAATCATTACATTTAACTTCAAATGTATAGAAAAAAAGTTCTTGCTATCAGCTCCCACAAACCGACGAAACGTAAAATGTTTGTCGCCTTAAAACTGACCCATCAAGCAGACGTTTTAATGTATTATTTAGTTACTTCTATTCCCAGATTTTCTTACACTATCCACGCATATATCCATCAACAGTCAAAAGTATATCTGGGGCCGGCCGCAGTGGCCGAGCGGTCTGCGGCGCGCCAGTCACAGTGTCCACGGCCGCTACGGTCGGGGGTTCGAATCCCCCCTCGGGCATGGATGTTTGTGTCGTCGTTAGTATAAGATAGTTCATAAGTAGTTTGTACGTTTAAGGACTGATTACCCTGCAGTTTAAGTCCCTTAGACTTAACAAACATTTGAACATTTGTATATCTCGGTAGAGTACATACCACAGGAAATGTCACGTCGTAATCATTATCACCGAGGTATACGTGGGGCATGATATTTTCTTCTTTTACTTCCTTAAAATTAAACCTATTCGTGACCCATTGCATATACACATTAAGAACAGCGCATAATAACATGACAGTAGTTCATTGCAGCCTCAGAATTTCAAAGCATTCGCTGAAAAACTTTGAAAGAATTACTATTATGCAAATTTATGTTTCAATTGGTTAAAAAATAAGGGTTAGAAGCCTGTCGAGGTACATGAAATATTGTAGTTTTATGGCGCATTTATTTTATTGTTCTGTATTTTTCACAAATCCAATCTGGTATACCAGACCCAACACCGAACGACGATCTTAATGTATGTGACAAATAGTCAGTCCTGCGGTGACACGGAAATAGTAAAAATCTATATACGGGGAAAGGACAAAACGTAAAAAACGTAAAAAACTGTTGGAAATGGACAATAGGTTAACTCCAAGCCCTGTATCGTATTGCCACCAAATGTTTGTCACATCTTACGTACCACAAACGATTCAGTTGACAAGGTTTCCCCAAAAGTCGCACAGAATTACAAAAGTCACCAGTGGCCCAGTTGCTTAAGACAGTGACGTCGATGACACCGATTACGGATTTTAAAGTCAATCGCCACTTGAGATAAGACCATCGATACTGTAATCAATCACGTCGAGTTTGCAAATTGATAGACATTTTTAATATCACTTTTTTAGACACGCATTTCTTGATGAGATCCTATAAAATTAACTTTCGCTGTGACCTCTTACTTTTCGAACTCCAGAGTTGACACACACACACACTCACACACACAGAATTATCTTCAGCCGGCCGCGGTGGCCGAGAGGACTGAGGCGCTCCAGTCACGGTCTGCACGGCCACTACGGTCGGGGGTTCGAATCCCCCCCTTGGGCATGGATATTTGTGCCGTCCTTAGTATAAGGTAGTTCGTAAGCAGTTTGTAAGTTTAGAGACTGGTGACCCCGTAGTTAAGTCCCATAAGCTATACAAACATTTGTTGAATTATCTTTATCTGACATCGATTTTTAAAAAAAATATCAGATATCTGTGAATGTGTAGCTAAAAGATAGCTTTTACAGATTATTACACCGGGAAAGAGTCTTTCATTTCGCCATCCAAGTGGAAAAGAGAGTGAACGCTGTCGATGCTAATTCATGCGATGCTTGTGTCTGTACGGTAACATATAATCCGTGGTATCGGCATTTTAAAAGTGTGAATATATTTTAGTTGTACATTTGCGGTTCTTTCAGGCCCTACTTTCTTTCAAATCAATCAATACATAGTTGATAACTGACTCGAAATTCACATTTAACTGTACGCGTATGACCCACTATAGTTTAAAGATCGTAGAAAGGCAACGGTGTAACACCCCCAATGGGGCCAGGATTGAAAGGTTTCTCCCTATGTCGTTACCGTGCTAAAAGTCCACACCTCACAAAGAGTGTTGCATAAGCACGATTCTAGGAATTTGTGACGCTTTACATAAAATGCAGTAGAAATGTACAGGGTGAATCTAAATTCGCGCACTTGGCTTCGCAGCGCGATTCCTCACATGCTAGCAATAAAAAATATGTCTGTCGCAAAATTTCGTCCTCCACATATTTCCGGCAGTAAATGGATGTCGAAGATTGAGATGGGTGGGTGTCCCATACGTCAGTGTGTTTCAGAATTACACTACTACGCCAACGAACTTCTAGAGGATATGGGAGGTGTCTTGAGGAACAAAGTGAGCATAGAAACCCATGACCGGAAACGTCATTAGAGCCTCGAAGTTGCTGGAGGAAATATCTAGCGCCGCGGTGGAGTAGCCGAGCGGTCTAAGGCGCCTCTCTGCGGATTGCGCGGTTGCTTGCCGTCGGTAGTTCGAGTCCTCCCTTGGGCATGTGTGTGTGTGTGTGTGTGTGTGTTTTGTCCTTAGGTTAGTTTACCTTAGTTTAAGTAGTTTGTAAGCTACGGACTGATCACCACGCAGTTTGGTCCGACAGATTTACAAACATTTTAACATTCTGATATGTAGCGGCAGTAGCTGATGCTTGTAACATGGACTCCCCGTAGCGTCATTCAATGGCGACTTCGGGCATGGGTTACCGTGCTCATTTTGTTCCTCAAGACGCATAATTCATCCCTTACATGTTTGTTGGTGTAATTATGAAACACACTGACGTATGGAACACACAGCTATCTCAGTCTTTGAAGTCCATTAACTGGCGGAAATATGCGCAGGATGAAATTTTGTGGGAGATATTTCTCGTTGTTGGCAGGTGAGGAATCGCGCTGCGAAACCCGAGTGCGCGAATTTATATTCATGCTCATAAATGGTCATAAATGCTCATAAAAACAGAAATTTACGCCTTCTACGAAAATAACATAGACATTCAAAATTTGTGTTCCAGATAGCAGCACACGCCCGGTAAAATGACTTCTAGCGCCGATCCATTCGTCATGACGTACTGTCCACTAGATTATCAACGGACTGTTGCTGCATACTGTTGCACTCTTGAGAGGTGATTCATTGTTGACCTCTCAGATTGGTTCGTAGGCCGTTATATCGAAAATCAGCCTTTTTCAACCTATCCCAGAAACGATAGGTAGCGTTCATGCCTGGAGAACATGATGCCCACTCTAATTTTGCTGAGTCGTTGTAATGAAGGAAGGCATTCACAAGATGTGCACGACGAGTAGGTGAATTGTCGCCTATTAAGACGAATCCCTCACCAAAATGTTGCCGATACGGTTGCACTATAAGTCGTAGGGAAAAGGGGAGGGGGGTGGTGCATGACAAGCCACGCGAAGGCATCTTGACAGACATCCGATTCTATAGAGATAACAGCTTACTATTAGCTGGGTCTGGAATGACTATGATTTAAACGTGGGTTCCGAGATCGTTGGATGTAATTCTTCTGCACCAGTAGGAGACTAAAATACGGGACCAGCAACATCTGCCAACGAGCTTCTTTAGTTAAAAAGAATAGAATACAGTGAGACAAAAGCTATATTTTCGTATAAGAACGATTGATTTGTGAGACATTCATTTTTTGCTCAAAGATATTCTTTTGGTAGTGGATGTCTTTGAAACAGCTTTTATCATAATGTTGATGTTCCAACAAATATGATAAGTGAAATAATCTAAAATAAAAAGAAAACTCTATTCAGATCGTCCTTTCCAGTTACATTTGCAATTTTAGTAGCGTAATTTCCGGTGTGTGGTTCATTTCTCTGCAAGTAATCTCCTTCTAAGAAGCGTTCATCTTGTTGTCAGGTGAGGTGGAACTATAACAGTGGTCTTAAAACACTGGATTTGTCTGTGTTTTCCCCCACAAGTTGAAGTTTTTAAAAATTTATTTCACAGAAGAGGATTGGAATTCATTTATATATACTGGAAATAATTGAATTTTTACCACATTTATGTCATGTTTATAGATTGACCTTTAAGCTATTACGATCTTATTACATGTATTATAATAACAGAGAGAGCGGAGAGTGATATTAGATACGTAGCGGCTCATTTGTCTAGCTAAAGGATTAACGAGCGAGATGAAGTAGCTAACTTCGCAGAATCGTCACGCCTCATTTACGTGACCCTAGCAGTTGCAGGCTACATGAAACTTGTTCCTTTCATCATTTTGTCACTCCATTCCTCCTCTTTCTATAGAGGCAGTATAAATTACTTCTCAGAGAAGCATTTCGTTTTATTATTGACGTTTTATCCCTCGGCGCCCCACCGTAGTTTGAAGCAAAGACAAAAGACAGAAGTAATTTCTGAAAAGCTAGGCAGGCAACTAAAACGAAAGTTTGCTTTTCTGCAGTTTTTATTAAAATTTACCGAACTGGAGCAGTGTAACAAGGATAGTGGTTTATTTATGACTAGCTTATGTGCCCGAGCTTCGCAACGGTTGTTGAAGGAGGACCTGTGTGTATCATGGCTTTTTAGGGTTCCGGACTTCAGTCAGTAAAAATAGAATCCTTGTTGGGTAGCTCTGTCAATGAACTCAGTTGTCCTAGTCAAGATGTCAAACAAGTAAAGTCATTGTCCGAAACGATGTATCTTCATTAAGTTTTTTATTCAAAAGTGAAACGAGCCAAAATAAGCAAAGAAATCCCGTTAAGTATTTCATACACAAAGCGAAATCAGTAACACTATGTTCAATATTTGTTGGTATTCGTAGACTTAAGATTGCTTAATTCTGTCACAGACGTTTGCTTCCTTGTTGTACTACCCCATACTTATTACTCAGTATGGGTGGTTATTAGTTCTTTGGTGCACTACAGCAGCTCTATCGCTTGTTTGCTGTACTACGAAATCCATACTTCAAGCATAACCTACATCCAAAACAATTTCCCTGTTCGACTTTTATGAAACGAAGTCGCTCCATGCAAATCCGTGATGTAATTTAGGAGAGTAGGTACTTCTAATAGATTTACAGTTACTGAAAATATTTAAGATTGCGATGTATCTTATTTTCCGTGATCTGATTCTGATGAAATCATGCCTATATGTTGCCCCAATATCAGCTCAAAATTCCGGTTAAAACCGCATAAAATGTGTTAGTAGTTTCTTTTCTTTTAATATGTTTGCGAAACGTGTTAGAAATAGGCAGATGATGTAGCTTACAGCATACATCAGTTATATACGCCAATTAAAACATTTCATGATCTTTCATGTCTCTGGGCAATGGGCTGAGGCATGGAAAACTGAAATATGATTCCTTAATTAAGTACATATATCACTGAAAACAATTATTATTCTTGCGGTTGCCTCTCTTTCTGTTAGATGCGCTATTGTCGCTCCAAGCGTGAGACTTAAACTTCCATAGCAGTTATACGTATACGTTAGACTGTGATATCGGTATGTCAATATATGAATTAAACACGACGAGAATTGTATCAGTTTTATATTCATTGCGTTGAATCATATTTCGTAGAACATAGCAACCAAGAAAACGATTTTCAGAAATGTAGTACATTTGAAAAATCAAAGAGTAAGTATTTTCAAAGGCTAATAATCCGATCGCTGCCCCGAACTTCACACGAACACCCGCAGCGCTAACTATTAGTTCTTTGCTGCATTGCGCCGTTCTTTCCAAGCATGAAATACACCTAAAACTTCAAATTGCGATATCTTTTGCTTTCCTGATCTGATTTTGTTGAAATTAAGCCTATATGTTGCCCCAGGATATTCTCAATCTGTGATACCCCCAGGAATGTTCATTTAATACTTTTGGAGATTACACTCTACAAATAGATACATGCGGTTGCTTAGAGAAATGTTTAAATTGTGATAGCTTACTTTCTCTGATCTCATTTTGTGAAATAAAGCGTTTCTGTAACCGCAAGATACCCTCACGTTTCCTGCGAAAAAACCCTGAAAATTCGTCTACTAGTTTTGGAGATGAAAGAAGATGCTGATAGCTAGGTCGGCTCTAACATGAGTATTAGCGACATGACCCCAAGCGTTAGATGGCACAAAGTCTGCATTAAATCAGTTCATTAATAATGTTGACATTGCGTTCGAATTGGTGCGTGAAAGAGACCACCCAATATTACTGAAGATTATAAAAACACGTATTCAGGGTCCTGCATGCAGTAAACGCCTCGTGGGTGAATTATCTTCCACATGGAAAGAAGTGAAAATATTTTATTAGAAAATTACGCTTGCAAACGTAATTTGGATTTCTATGATTGTAAGATGTTTTCCAGTAGGCAATCAAAGGGTGAATCGATTGCAGACTGGGGAAGCAAAGTAGATTCGCTTCATCAATTTCGTGAGGCAGTACATGGTGTCATGCCTGAATCCGAATTAGCCGGGTCGTTGTCAATAGTAGGAAAATTAAGCAGAGCAGTATTCATTAAGGGAATATATGATGAGTGTATACAGACAATTGTGCGTGCAAGGGAAGAAAACATTACCCTAACTGAGGCTGTTAAGGCGGCTTTGAGAGAAGAGTCGGCGATTATAACTACCAGAGGAAAAGGTTTTAATGATATGAATCGTAATGTAAAAACGGGAAAAGTTACCATGAAGTGTTTTGTATGTGGGCGTGTAGGCATACGGCTAAAGATTGCCGAAGCCAGTTTAAGTGTAAAACCTGTGGCAAGACAGGGCATTTAACGCAAGACTGTCGGCTTGAGAAAATAATACGCAAGGTCGAAACTGCTCAAGCATCTCGAGAGGCAGGGACGCAGAAACCAGTTATATACGAAAGTTACAATTTAGTGGGGCATAGAGGTCCTTGAAGAAGGCAAAGCCTTTTGTTTGTTTCGTGTGGCCAGGGCACATGGTCAGAGAGAGTACTGAAAGCTCGGGGCCATCCCTGGAGAATTGAAAGCAGGAAAACTACCAAATGCATAAGATTGCAGTCGCCTTATGCTGTTCGGTAGGGTATTTAATGTCGACTGTGAAAGTAAAAATGAATTTGTGGAACTGCAATGTACACAGAGAGTACAGAGAGTACAATAAATTTGCTTTTAGACAATGGCGCCCAGATTAGTTTGTTTAATACAAAGTATCTGCGAAGCCAGGTCAGATATAGACCTGAAGAAAGTATAAACATTAAAGGGATCACAAGTCCAATCATTCAAACGTATGGCACAGTAATTCTAGATCTTGAGCTAAGGGTGAAACATGAGTTTCATCTTGTAGGAGGGGAGCTAGATATCCCCTATACCGGTTGAATGTGTAGAGACTTCCTTACTAATCACGGCGTAGTGATTGATTACGCCAGAGGAACCCTAAGAATCAGGGATAAGTTGTTACAGTTGTGTACGGAGATAGGAGCAAAAGGCGCCAAGACAGATTTTGAACCTGCGAAGTGTAAATGCAGTAGAATACATAGATCGCGGAGACGCGAAAGTATGTCAACACAAGGGCGAAGTACACAAATTTCCTGTAGGCAGCGGTACTAGCAACTATGGTTCTTCTTCCTGCCCTGGTAACTGTCTGGACGACCCGGACCGGCAGGTCCCGCCCATGGTGACACCAGCCCGGCCACACCTAGTGCCAAGCTCTGAGCCAGCGCAAGCTATACGTTCTCGGCTCCAAGCCTCAGAGACACCTGACGTAGACATGGACCCTCAGCCACCGCAACCCGCCATCGCCTCAGCGACTTCTGGTAGCTGTCCGCCTGCCAAGGGCAACTGGGCACCGCCGCCTTACTCCCATACGACTGGGCTTGGGCGCCTCCTTCGAGCCGAGGCACAGGCGGATTCTGACGATCAAATGGACATCTCCGCGATGCATCCTGTCCCGAAGGTCTAGGCCCGCTTCCGTAGTCGACGCCTGCAGCTTCGACTAACATTCCATGAGCAAAACGTTACGGGTTGCCAGGTTTGTAGGAGTCAGGCACCGTAACTGCAAAACATCCAGAGATAGCCACACTGCGAAAGCTCGAAGCTCTCGAACAGGGGGCTCCACTAGTGCGATCCTGGTCGTGGCCTGGAACGAGCGCCCTCCATGCTAGTTGGAGGAACCAACTGACCCCAATATAAGGCCAGCGCAGACTCACCAGCGGCCGTCTCATCGGCGGTCGTCTCAGAGGATCGTGCTCTCCAATGTTATAAGAAGTGTTTGTGAGTTGTGGCTTCGGACTTGTGCGCCCACACGTTGTGACAGTTATATTTCTTGTTTCAGATTGTACCGATGAGAGGAATGAATTGGTTTTTGTTTACATCTGAGTCTGGTTGTAACAGGGATCTTTGATGGTCATCTGGACAACACAAGTAGAAAAATTATTTTAGTCATATGTCATAAAAACTGAAAGCGACATATGTACTTGAACATGGTGTTATGTTTTTCAAACGGTAGTAATGTCATTTTCATGGGACGTTCCATTCTTGCAGAAGCTGTTGACAACTGCTCGGTGGTCGTTTAAGTATGGATATTCTTCGTTTCACCTGAGCACCATGCTTGTGCCAGTGGTATTAGGTCGGAGTACTGCGTAGGCCAACGTATTCACTGAATATCCTCTCGTTACAATTCCCGACATACTCTCCTCCGTGCTCTCTGGACTAGATAAGAATGAAAACGAAGTCATGGCCCAACGCAAACCTGATGGGACAGATATTTAAGAAGGGCAGCGTAAGAAAACGTAGACCCGTTGTTGTACTGTGTTCAGAAACAGTGTTCAAACTATGAACGTTAAAACTTCGAAGAAATGTTATACCTTCCCACACCAACACGCGATTATTTTCAACGGCAGTATTCGGTACTTTCGCGACTCGCCACTTACTATCATATTTCTTTCTACGCGTGAACCATATTTTGCCGAGCTAAGTTATATGCACATCAGTCACCAAAAAAGATCCATATTTACAGAAAAATAGTTTTACATAAATTAGATCTAATTTAACTCCTTAATATAACATCCGAACCACGCAATATTTCCCCTTCACAGAATTGAAAAAAAAAATTGACGACAAATAATATTATAATATTTCAGTTTGGAAGTAACGCGACAGGCAGTGGCGTTCTTGTAATTAGGTAATTCTTAATGAAGGCAGTTACTGCAAAAATTACTCAGGTCTTGTGCAATCCAGTATATTTTGTACGTCCTGTGTCCTATTACGTACAAGGAATTCAATTTGTTAATTCCTTAGACGACATGGTATTACAACTTTCCTCCCTCTTTGATCTTACATCTTATAAAATAGGCTGTATGTGTGCATGTATGTATATTTATGTGTATACATGTATGTTCCACATCTCCTCCTAAAATACTGCACCGATTTCAAACACACTTGGTACACATGTTATTTAATATCAGGGAACAATCGCTGTCGGGGTAAGATTCACCTACGACACATACGTAAGAAGATATAACGTAATAAACAATGAGATGCCCGAAAAACTGCTGCGTCAAACGACAATGCTGCACATTTTCACCTAAACAACTGGACCGATTTTAACCAAATTTGGTACACATATTTCGTACGTGAGGTAACAACTGATGTAGGAGTACGAACCACGTACGACACATGGTTCAGGAGATATAGCGTTATGAACTGTAGTAATCTCAAAAAACTGCTACATAATGCGCTGAGACTTTATAAAGATACTTTATGAGAATGACAGTACTTGGCGACTTGCAACAAACTTTAAACATAATTTCAAACTTTTATTAAACTTTTCCCCGCAGACAACCACATCAAAATAATAAAAGGAAAAACGTCTCTCGCTTACTACTTTTCTGCTGTTCATGGAGCAAAACTATGGCATTCGGTATAACGTTACAATTTATAATTTCTACACTAGCAACTGTATTCGCAGGAAATTTTGCAGACAGAATACACACTTAAAGCTGAATGTACGTTAGGAATTGTATCTCAGTACGACATGTAGTTCATGAGATATGAGGACGTAAAGAGTAACGTTCATGGAATACCCCCCATCAAGAATCACGTATTAATTTGTTACTTCTTTACTACTAACCATATTCGTAACAGATTTTACCGACATACAGTACTAATACAAATCAATATATTCTTGCAAAATTTTAAAATTGTACGACATTTCTATACCAACAATAAATTTGTAAATGTAGCCCTGTTGCTGTTCGCTTCAATCTACAAAACTACTGGACGAATTTTGATGCGGTTTTCGCAAGTAACATGAGCGAAGATAGGTTCAGGATCTAGATATGATTTCATCAAAATAGAATCTCTTAATGTTTTCATAGACCGTCGTGTCTGTCTGTTCGTCTATTAGAAACCAGTTCTACGAAACTACTTTACGAATCTGCATTGGGTAACTGCAGCGTACCTTGGGAAACATATAGACTTAGTTTCATAAAAATCGGATCACAGAAATAATTGTTAGAAGTGGCCATGACTTACTTTCTTGTTGGTGAGCATAGAGGTGAGATGCGTTGGGCAGAGCGGAGACTGTGGGCCGCTGTGCTGGCTGCTGCGTGCTGCTGCGTTGACCTCGGCGTCGAGATGCTATAAAGCTGCTGCGGTCGGTGTCGGCGGAGGCTGCTATCTCGGCTGAGGAGCCCACGCAACGGACGCTCTGGTGTCGCGCTGCAACCCAAACGACCTTCCGGAACCCCGCGTTGCCAAGTAGTCGTGAAGGCGGTTGCCCGATTACCCCCGCGTTGCCTTTGAGTCGTGAAGACTGGTTTCCTGCCTTGTGTCTTCCGTTATCTTCCCTCTTCTCGCTCTGTCTGTTCTCACGGGAGTGCGAATGCTGCTACTAATAAAGTCTCTAAGTCGTCAGTACAGTGATGAAATCGGGCTGAGTACAAACGAAGTATCCCTCTATCTCAAAATCAGGAATAGCAATATAAGAAGACCCAAAGCCAGTTACCTGGGCGTAATACTGGACGAGCACTGGAATTTCTCGGCCTATGTGGATGCAGTTGCAGACAGAGCCCTCGTAGCAGTTAACAGACTGGTTGGGATTGGGCAGAGACGGTTCCACCTCCCGCACAATCTCATTAAACTTTACCACAACAGTATTCTGACATCCATCATGGGCTACGGATCCGGCAGCTGGGCCCACAGACTCACTAGGGTGGCGCCTGCAATGTCGGTGAGAAGAGTGCAGAGAAGTATCCTCCTTCATTCAATTGGGGCATACAGGACGTCGCCGGGCGGCGCCCTCTTGGTGTTGATGGGGCTTTGTCCCCTGGGTATCAAGATTCGGGACCTGGCGGCGGAGTACTGGCTGAAAAAGGGAAATGGGGACAAAATACAGTAGAATATGGGGGGAAAAGGGAAATCGAAATTCGGGGACTAGAAATTTGGCAAAACATCTGGAACCAGGACAACACTGGAAGGAGGACACACCAGTTCCTCCCAAATGTGTCAGAAAGACTTGAAATGGGATACTTTCAGCCAAGCAGAGGATTGATTCACTCTCTCACCGGCCATGGCCCGTACCCGACGTATCTACGTCGGTTCAGGAAGCAGGCGACTCCAGAGTGTGGCTGTGGAGCTCCGGAAGGAACTCCAGAACACGTCACTTTCGAGTGCCCTACATACGATCATATTGTCTCTCATCTCAGACTACATCTACCTAACTCAGACACATACCAACTCATCATACATGAAGCACATTTTCAAATTCTCAATGAACTAACCAACAAAATCTCAAACCACATCAGACATGAATTTATAAACCGATTATGAGACATTTTCCCAGGCATGAGTGCTGCACTAGGCCGTGCCGCCGGGGTACTCCGCCGTGCCCTGGATCAGGAGGACTGAGTGCAGCCAAATCACCGATTGCGACGCTAAAGTTAGATTAAGTTATCCTTAAGAGAAAACACGAAAACAACACAAGGACTGCAGTGCAAAAGGCCAGCCCAGTGCCAGGGGCACGCCCTCCGGAATTAGTTCAGGGGGGCACAGGCCAACCAGTAGGTTTGTACATTACTGGCACACCTGTGAGCACTGCAGGGGGGGAGGGGGGACACAAAATAAGACACTAAACGTAGCAGTAGCGACTTCCACATGAAACACAACATGCCAACGCACCCTGCATGACACAGCACATACGACAGTCACAACAGCAAAAACAAAACATATCATATCAGTAGAACCATTAGAAGTGGCATAAAAGGCACAAAAATGTAGTAGCATAAGAAGACCCATTTATGTATAGGTAGTGGGTTATTGTATAATTAAAAGAATAAAAGAAATAAATACTTAAAAAAATCAGGAATAGCAACCCCACACTTGGCACCATAAATTGTTCCTATGCCGTGTCCTACAGGGGGAAGAGGTAGCAAGATCAGTCTGCATATCCTGAGTGGAAAGGAGTGACTGCAGAGAGACAGTACAGGCATCTACTAGAGATGCGGATTTCGGGACTCGAGAGGATACTTGTTTTGGAAACTTTATGGAACTCATAGGTACATGGCATTAAATTTATTGCATCCCATACTAAGTCTACTACACTGGGGTTATTCATTTAAAAAGCAAGTAGTATAAATCGGTTGCCACAACAGAAGCCAGTAATTACGTTCCCTAGCAGCATTCCCTAGACAGACTGTCATGGAGCACCCCGAGGCCGACGGCGATAGTCACCAGCTGGCGCCCGACTCGTCTGACTGAGAACTCCCCTCTTGATCCAAAAACCGGGGGTTTTAACGGCCGGTGTGGGCGCACTTCTGTTCCCCACTTTCCGACAGTTAACAATTTCCTATTGGTCGCCGCTTTGTTCAACCAATCTAAATTGTGGCTTGCCCTCTTTCTGAGTCCTCTAGCGAACCACGTTTCAGCCCTGTCTCTTCTGCCATTCCCCGGGTGGGGAGGTGGCTTTTTTGTCCACTAACAAAATCCATACTTGGTAGCAACATTGTTCAAAATGTTCAAATGTTTGTTAAGCTTATGGGACTTAACTACGGGGTCATCAGTCCCTAAACTTACAAACTACTTATGAACTACTTACGAACTAGGACGCCACAAATATCCATGCCCGAGGGGGGATTCGAACCCCCGACCGTAGTGGCCGTGCTGACCGTGACTGGAGCCACCGCGGCCGGCAACAACATTGTTCAGCTGAAAGGAAAACGTCACTACGCTACCCAGTAAGTGACTGGTATCAACTCTGCTACGTACATTAAAGCATGCCTGTTGCTCACCAAGTACTAATGTAACGTCTTACAACAGCGTCTACACGCTGAATGAAGTTACGCCCATCTTCTTCGAAAGGTAACCTCCACTCTGGGACAGTGGCTGAAGTCATCAGCAGTTCGCTAGGAGATTTCTTTACTGCCTACTTCCCGTAAGATATACGTGTCTATTTTAGCCTGTTATCGGCAATGGTCACTATTTTTCAGCCTTTAGCGCGTCCCTGTGGCTCACACAGCCTCTCAACAATTCCAACAGTAAAATCAATATATGACAATTCGTGAGAAAGAGAAATTAGCTTCTATAAATCATCTGCTTTATTTTGAAAAATAAAGTTCTAGGAAGGGAAATTTCGATCGAAAATGGACTATGGGAAACAGGAAAACAAAATCGAAACGTAGCAGATGTGATGCCATATAAGGATGTTGCAATATTTTGGGAAGGTTTATCAGGAATTAGGAGTTCGGGATGTGCGGTGCGACTATTATTTCTACCCCAGAATACGCACTTTCTACCCCGGAATACACACTGACGTAGCAAATGTGGTGGCATAGCGGGGCACAGATACCGGAGGTACTTTGTTTGCTCGCGTCACTGCCCTCGTGTGTAAGAGCCCTTCTGAAATGTGATTCAGCATGTGTCTTGTGTAGCATGTGGCGTCTGTTCCGAAAGAACAGACGTCACTTCTGATCCTGCAGTTGTTATTCTTTCATATTCACATATGTCATCAGCTGCGAATGGATTAGACGCCACATGTATACATATAATATGCGTGACGAGCAATGATCATTTCGTTAGTGGGGAGGGGAGGGCAAGTTTGGAGCTCTTAATCTTACGGGAATTAGTACATAGTGACTACGAGTTTCAGTACTGTGGGCGGGGTAAAGCTGGAAGTTTTCGTCTGGCGGGAGGCGTGCTTAGGTAGTCTTTGCAATTGCGGTGATCACTGTGTCCCCAGTGGTGTAGGGGTCAGCACAACTGTCTAGGAAGAGGGAGACCCGGGCTCTAATCCCGGATGGGTACACATCTCCAGCTTTGCCCATTCGCAGTTGAAGTCAAATATTGTCTTAATATGACTGAAAACACCTTTAACAGCTTTCAAAGACTGTATACACAACAGAGGTGTCCTTATCTGATACCGTCGTGTCCTAGTTTCAGTACAGTTACCCGGCCCATCTAGGCGGTATACTGAACAATGTACGGGCTCGTGAAAGTGTTACGGAAGAAAAGGCCATATAATCATTGAGGCGTGATACGGACACTATGTTTAAGACAATTACTGGTGGCACTAATATCTTACGACGCTTCCAAAATAAACTATGTGATCAAAAAATCGAAAAAACATATCAGCGACCTCAGTAGTCATTAGACGCCGCGAGAGAACAGAATGGGGCGTTCCGCGGAACTTCAAACTTCATGGACTTCAAACGTCGCAGGTGATTGGGTATCACTTGTGTCAGATCCCTGCACGCGAGACTTCCACACGCAAGTCAAAATGTTCAAATGTTTGTAAATCTATCAGACCAAACTGTATGGTCATCAGTCCGTTGCTTACAAACTACTTAAACTAAGTTAAACTAACGTAATGACAAACACACACACCAATGCCCCAGGGAGGACTCGAACCTCCGACGGCGACTTCCACACTCCTAAAATCCTTAGGTCCACTGTCCCTAATGCGATAGTGAAATGGACATGTTAAAAAACACTAAGCAACACATCACGCAGTCAGTGCCAAACGACGCCTCGTTTTGTATAAGGAAGGTAAGCATTGGACGATTGAACAGTGAAAACACGCCACGTGGAGTGGAGAATCACAGTACACGATGTGGCGATTCGATTACACGGTGTGGGTATGGAGAATGCCCCGTGAATGTCTTCTGTCAGCGCGGGTAGTGCCGCAGGCGGTGGTATTATGGTGTAGTCGTGTTTTTCACGAAGAGGTCTTGTATCTTTTGTTGTTTTGCGTGGCACTATCACAACACAGGCCTACATAGATGTTTTAAGCACCTTCTTGCTTCCCACTGTTGAATAGCAAACAGATGTTTGCGTATTCCAAAAGATCCGGCACCTGTTCATAATGCACGGCATATGGCGGAGTGGTTACACTACAATAACATCTCTGTAATATAAAATTCTAATTCCTTTCCTTCCAGGATGTAACCATCTGCTACTCCACATTGACCAGGTCGACTTGAAATACATGCAAGTACTCGAGGTGCCTGGAACTGCCACTTTCTTCGATCTCTTTTTATTCAGAATTTCTTCATCCTCAGGAGTCAATTTGGCTCCCTTCTTCCTTCCCAGTGACAGAGCATAATGGGAATCATACCATTGTCTAAATGGTACAGCATCAATCACTACAATAGCATTTTTCACCAGTGTTTTTGTTCTTACCAACTCATTGTTGGAAGCATTGTAGACAACATCAATTATACGCGTTTTTCGTGTGCACCCTTCAGATCCCCAGGCAAAGTTTCCCTGGTCCAACCTCAGTGCACGATATTTCTTGTTACCACCCCTCGTACGGACAGTGTGGATAAGTATTTTAAGTGCCTTATTTGCCCTTGTTAGCTTTAGCTTTCCTTATATAAGGAAAACTAAAGCTAAGAAGGGCAAATAAGGCACTTAAAATCTCTCTAATAGTCTGCCTTGAATCCTACAGTTCTCGTTTGCGATGTTTTGCAACGCCGACTTCGTGCCAGGCCTACATCGATACCTCTCCTCAGTGTCGCACTACGTGAAGAGTGGGCTGCCATTCCCCAAGAAAAACTTCCAGCACCTGACTGAATATGTTCCTGCGAGAGTGGAAGCTGTCGTCAGAGCTAGGAGTGGGGGAAGGGCGGCACACCATATAAAATTTCAATATTACAGATGGAGTGCGCCACGATCTTGAAAGTATTTTCAGCCACGAGTCAGGATACTTTTGATCAAATAGTGTATTTGTATGAGACTGAAAGTTCTGAGCTATGTTAATTTTGTGAAAATGCCTGGGGATGTGATTGAAATCAGGTAACCTTTTCGTGGTTTTCGACATAACGTCGCTTGTCACAAAAATACCACCACAAATATTGCTTCACGTTTCTAACACTTCGAAATACGATTAGATAACTCATTGAGTACTGACAACAACGACTTATGTGATGGAAACTCCCTAGAGGAATTCACATCCAAGATAATTATTTCTTAAATAGTCCTTCATCTAACTGATGCCGATTTCAATGACCGAAGCTATCGTACTAATAAGAAAATTTTGGAAGGAGCTACATTAGTAGTCAACCACTGGTACATCGTTTAAAATACGTTAACTAACATGGTTTGACTGAAAACAGTGCACGATGTCATTATAAACTTAGTTCCGGCATGCCACTAACGTTTACTGCATAGCGTATAGTAAGTGACATGTTGTGCACTAATCATGAAAGTCTTATAATCAGCAACAATCTGAATATGATGACTTTGTCACTGAAACCGATCAGTTAAATAAAGTGCTTTCTAATAAACTGCTTTCATGGCTCTAACTTCGTTTTGGGAGTTCTTATCAGTGTTCTCAGATCGCTCTCATGATCCTGCAATGTCAAGGTAATTGTAAAGACTTCTGTGTTACTGGGAGTTTTATGAACAGGCAGATGGAATTCCCTTGGGACCAGCAATGGTTTTAAGATTCGTGAATCTCCACGTGTAACACTTTAAACTGGTGGCATTTAGTGGTGCTCACCAGAAACTCAAACAATTCTACCGCTATTTTCACGATACTTTTGCGGTACGAGAGTATGTTGGACAAGCACTGGATGGTTTTCCGGACCAACTTAACAGCATCCTTAAAAATATTACACTGACCATGTAAATCAGGGCCACTTTTTTCCGAATGATTGTGTGGTGTCGCACAAGTCCAAAGTGCGCGCCACCTACTTTCGCCGCGCGCCGCCATGCACACACAGCGCGGCGTTCTTACGACGTCAGCCACGAGCGCCCTCTGTTAGAACTCCGCTCGTGGCCACCACAGAACGACATCGTTCACTTTGGACTGAGATAGGAACCAGTTAACACTTCAGAATCAGATAGGCACCAGTGGAGACTTGGCTATCGGACAGGCACTAGGCAGGTTTCTAGCTCAACTATGTATCAGCATTCTGCAGTACTGATCTATGTAAAAGTATTGTATACATTCTGTGCAATATATATCTCGTTCTAATTGACTCTAGTGTTTCTAGTTTCTGCTGTCCCACTGTCTGCTCACCTCCGTACCTGCACAAGCGTGCTACCTTAATTCCTGTGTCGGTCTTCCTACTCGGCCACCGACACCTACGACGGAAACGAGACACAAAAGCGGCGACGAGGCTGGGACACAAAAGATTGAATTTATTTTTTCTTTTCTATGAACCATTGTAATACGAAAAATCGCGCGTGATAAACTTTACCGTTCAGTATACAAGAAGAAGATTCACACAGACCCGTATCTCCATGCAGCTAGGTGCCACAATCCAGCAGAACGGCAGACAATGATCCAGGTACATGAGGAGAGCATCATCAGCGATAAATAAATCCTTCCAGACGAACTACACTACCTAAAAAAATTAAAAACTGGGTACAGGAAAGCGCAGGAACACATTGAAGAACGGAATGGTCATCAACATTAGGAGACGCTCTGTCTCAACCAATGTTGCGAGGCTACTTGACAAATCATAAAACTCTTCCCACCACAGCTCACAGCGAAAGAGTGGCTTGGATATGTAAAAGACCCACTAAACCCATCGTCGTGGACAGGCCTAAGACTAAACGGGGTTTCCAACTTAAAAATTTCACGCCCAATATCTCTGAACCAAGAATAACTATTGAATATATGAACGCAAGGCAGTGGCTTACAAAAGTAAGTACCACGAAAGAGTCTATATTAATCTTTTCGCGGTAGTTTAAACAGGTTCTGAAGTTGAGCTATTATTTGCGTACTAGCTTAACGTAACAGATAAATTGCAGATTCGTGTTATAAGATGAAAATTAAGTTACCAATGCCCACATTGAAAGCAGATTGCAGTTTTCCTAAGAACACTTCAGTGAATACGCACACTCGTTTTCATAAACAATTAGCCATCTCTGCGTACAAAAGCACTTTCACATCGGGGACACTACTTAGAAAAGAGGAAGTAGATTCAAACTGGAGGAAGATTATAAATACAGTAACACCACTGATGACACTTCTGATTTCCATTAGGTAGATGTAGACAAGATAAGGATGGCGTACTTTTATCATTTAGTCCTATTCTTTAATTTTAGTAGATGTTTAAAAGGCCTTTATTGTAGTAATATGGGGATGACTGCTTCTGTGACACCAATAATACTGGACAGAGCATGCCCGTCTGTGGGTTAAACATACACTGGAAAACCAGTGCCAAATCCAGCACGAGGGTAGTGGAAGTAAAAGCCCAGACTTAGGCACCAACACTCTTCGCAGGTTGTCAACATTGCTGCAAACCTGAGTAGCACCTCGTTGCTAGGCAGGTACAGGATATGACAGATTGCTAGGAGCCATTGTCTTGTCATGCTGGTGCACCACACGTCTTGGTTGTTCCTATCTCGCAACAAAATGGAGCATTTGGTATTTCGGTAATTCCATTGGTGGTAGCAATATACTGACGCCCAACTTCAGTGTTAAATGTTGCAATGTATGATTACTTTTGTCATCGATCGCCGCTACTCTAAGACATTTCTCTATTTTGACATATTTCTCGACTTTCCTCCATTTTCAGTTTTTGTTTTGTAAATTCCACTATCTTTCATAAAAATAAATTCGTTTTTACGCACATGTAGAAGTTTCGCAACGAATTCCTATTTTTTTAATCGTGCGGTGTCATTCTGCCATTAGTCATGCCAAATATTCTTCAATTGTACCCAATGCTCGAAACCAATGGCAGTTGTTTTTCCTTAGTTGATTGATATTTGGCATCATTATGACTAAAATAGTCAATAGTAAGAGAAATTTTGAAACCAAGTGTCTCCTGCCCGATAAATGTATAACATACCTGACTTACGAGGTGCGACAATAATGTAATGAGACTGACGTGAAAAAAATGTTGCTTTCGGTTTTAGTCAAGTTTAGTTTTGTGTCCTTCAGAGTGGTTCCCTTCTGATTACACACAATTTTACCAGCACTTCTGACATTAATGGTAACATTTCTGGAACATCCTCCAAGACTCATCGTAGCTATTTGGACATCTTGTATTGTTTGAAAATGATGTCCCTTGACAGCCGTTTTGACTCTTGGATATGGGAAAAAGTCGAACGGAGCGATATCTGGTTAATAAGGTGGTTGCGGTAGTACTGAAATTTGTTGTGAGGTTAAAAATTGCTGTACTGGCAGGGCAGTATGGGATGGCAGATTATCGTCATGCAGAATCCAATTATCAGCAATGCTTGCACGAACACGATTTATTCTTTTACGCAGTCTTTCTAAAATATCTGTTTGTTCAGGAGGCAACCACACTTTTGAACAATTCCCTTGGAATCAAAGAAGCATTTCACTCCTGACTTTGACATAGGAGCTTTTTTAGGTATGGATGATCCCTTTGAGAACCTTTGCGAACTTTGGCGTTTTCCTCTCTGGATCGCTCTGGAAAGAAAACTTTCACCACCAGTGAGTGATAACATGGCTCAATTCTCGATTGACGTCCGTTTGCTCTAACAGATTAGCTGCCACGTATCTCCGTGTTTCTCACTGTTGTAATGTGAGAGTATTGTTGACTATTTTTGCACAAATCTTTCTCATACCAAGATCGTCAGTTATTATTAGACTAACCGTTTCTCCATTGATGCTCAGTTCTTTTGCAATCATTTTCCCGTATAATCTTCGATCAGATCGTACGAGTTCACGCACCCTGACCAACTTGACATCCGTCCGTGTGGTTGAAGGTCGTCCACTGCGGTCTTCATCTTCAACATTTGTTCTGCCTTCACTAAACGTTTTATGCTAAAGAAAAACTTGAGCTCTTGACATAAACGCCTTTCCAAAAGCCTTCTGAAGCTTACCGTAATTTGTCGTCGCGTTTTCACCTAATTATACGAAAAAGAAATTGCATACCGTTACGCAATATTATGCGGTTCCGTTTCCGTGACGAGAGACTCAAACACGTATTGTTACTGTACAACTCACGAATGGGTGGGTTGCATCGATGTGCCGATTGAACTAGAAGTAGCTTCTAGACAAATGTCAAAGTTATTGTGCTTACGCAAGCCTGCACATCTTGGAAAGAAACTCATTCTCATTACTCTATTGTCGCACCTCGTACTGCATAAATATAACCCACTTATGTCAGATACTCCAATCACGTATGCGGTATGTCGTCAGTTATATGTAGTGAAATATCTACATAAAGTGTCCATTCTCTGTTTGTCCCTTTTAGGACTTGAATTTCCAAATCTCTTATTTACTATATCACACCAAATAATATTTATCATAGCTTAAATTTTAATATTTTCGTAGTGAAAAATTTCACGTAAACCTAAATATTATGTTTTATTGCTTATGAAATGAGTTTCCCTAAACACAATAATATGCAGTTATTTTATCGGTGTCGTTAAATACCAATTTTCAAATGCTCAAGTAAGGATGATTTTGTATAGTAGTTTACTTAAAAATCTACAGTATACGGTTTTCATTTTCGACAAATGTTGTTTGTTGTGGTCTTCAGTCCGGAGACTGGTTTGATGCAGCTCTCCACAATACCCTATCCTGAGCAAGCCTCTTCACTCTCCACACCTGTCAGAATCTGCTTACTGAATCCATCTCTTGGTCTTCCTCTGCGATTTTGACCCCACACACTTCCCTCTAATGCTAAATTCACAATTCCTTGATGTCTAAGATTGTGTCCTACCAATCTATCCCTTCTTTTAGTCAAGGTATGCCAGAAATTTCTTTTCTCCCCAATTCTGTTCAGTACCTCCTCATTAGTTACGCGATCCACCCACCTAATCTTCAGCATTCTTCTGTAGCACCATATTTCAAAAGCCTCTATCCTCTTCCTGTCCGCACTGTTTATCGTTCATCGACAAATATGAAAACGCATTTTTTAATCTCCGACCAAGAAATGTAGTAGCGATGTTAGTAAGAAATATCTTCCTAATCATCTTTTATTTAGAAAACATTCCCTCGATAATTGTCAAGTTACTGTCCATACCTGTTTGGGATGGGCGATGATGAGAGAATTAATTAATTAATTACCAGGACGTTTCGTTTCAAATACAGTGATAGCAGGTAGATTTTAGGTATTGTTTCATTCACAAATTGTTCTCTTGTGACCATACATTCATCAGCATATCTCTTTCGTAAAATGGGGAAAACAACCAGAACATTTGGCATAATTAGTAGGTATGTAAGAGTCTGGGAGTCGAAGCCAGCCGTGAACGAACAATCAGATTTGTCCATCGACGAAGTGTAAACTCCACCGGTAATACAAATTTCAGCTAAAATAGCAGCTGCTACTATATTGACTAAATAGCTTTACAGTTTTATCCATTCCCGGATATGTGTCTCTTTCACGGTAACGGCTTGTACGTTGCAGATACCGTTTAATTTCTTAAAATATTTCATACAAAGAGTTTCTCAAGAAAACGCTGACTGTACGTTCCCAGACGCCGGTCTGCGTCAGTCAGGGATTCGTTTCACTGACAGACGGATCCTTCAACAAAAACGAAAGTAGAACTGCTGCCCCCGGTCCCTCTTGAGAAGGACGTCCGCTGGAATCGGAATCCGATAGCCAGGGCGGACTTCTTTGGCTGCCAATGCACAGTAAATTCCATCTGCTGGCTCCTGACATCAGCAAAACGTACGTGTATTTCCGTGGACGCCGAATGTTCGAGTATCTGGCTGCAGTTTGGTACCCTGGCGCATAGGAAATTCAACTTTTTTGGCCGTGGTATGCTCTGCCTCTGCTAACTTCAGCAAGTTAAATGTACAGCGTACTGTATGAATTTGTTTCTGACCCGTTTAAACTGAATGAAGTTACAGATACTTACATTTCGATAACTAGTAAGAACAAACTGTGGAGGAGCAAAATATGAAAGGAAGAAAGACTTCTATGCACAATGACGAATGGCACACTATCTAGACGTTGATGTAAATCATTAAATAGAAATACCTTATTGTCAACCTTTACAGAAAGTCGAACACAGGAAAAAGTGAAAGGTGCAGTTTGATGTAATTAGATTGTAAACTTTACTAAGGTGATTAATGAACCAATCTTACTTCCTAAATGATTTGCTGTATATATATAGCCTCCCTTTAGTTGGGGTCATATCCATTTACCCATTATCTGTTTTTTATTGTTGATTCTACGGTCACGTTCTCGTCACCTGTCCCATAAACAGCACATCATTTTTAACTTGCAAGTGTGCCATCATACCTCCAAAGATTCTAGGTTATTGTGTCTTCAGTTTACTAGTATTCACGATGAACTTCGAAATTATTCTGCCTATAACGTTATTTTTGACTATTTTACTCTGTTTGTTAAACCGTCCCTCATGAGGTATTTTCTCCAGAACTACTAGAATAACAACGCAGCCTCTGCTGATACCCAGGTTAGCATTATGATTAATGTCCAAATTATTCAACTATCTTTTGCTTCCAATTCATATTCTGTTGTCAGTATACTGGTTACTCTCATCACAAGATGGTGTAATTTAACTGCACTTTCAGTGATGATAGCAATATTATTAGCAGTAATCATTATTGTCATATTCTTACTCTTAAACACGTGTGCCATCCTCGAAAGCCTCTGTAATATTCGTTAATGTGTCTTGTTTTGCAGAAGTCAGCCCTCTTGGCTTATGGCCATTTCCTCCAGTGTTTAGCTAAGGTTTCTTTCCGCTATTTATGTCAACTTTTTCTTCTTGTAAATGATGTACATCAGAAATTCTGACGCTGAAATAAGGGGAAAACAACAATAATTAATTGAAGGCCAGGTAAGATTTATGGGAACCAATTGCTATTTATCATAACACTTATTTACTACACCTTAGTTACTTACAAATAATCAAAAATTTCTCAACAACATATATAAAGAACCACTTAAAACAACAAGTAACGAAGGGGACAATAAATACATTCAAGATCTAATAGTTCTTAATCAATTAAAGAAAACTTTGACAGAAATGTAAACATGACTGTGAAGAGTTGTAATGTTCCGATTTATTTTTGGTTAATTATTGTGAACACTATAATATAGTTGCATTGAAAATTAAATTATTCTTTACACATTAATTATTCTTAATGTGTTTTATACATATCTTGTTGAGTTGATCAGTAACTGAAACACTATTTCTCTCGCCTTCTTTTATTAAAATTTGGCGAATGAGTAACATCGAGTAAAAGCAACAGAACAAACTGGAACTAACACACAGTTGAACTCTCTCGAACTCTCCGCATCAGTCACTTGCGTCTATATACACAATCGTGACAATACAATGCATTGATACATTATTGTAGTTGTTTTGTTACAATTAGTACTTTTTAATTACAATGGAAGTTGATGGTTACAGTATAATTTTCTCATAGATACATGTAATTTTTATAACACGGACATTATTTCTTCCTGAGTTATTAATTATATACACCAGAAATTACTTAAAATATTTGTATGACATAATCTAATTGTGACATTGATAATTATCTCTATATATAAAAGGAAGTGTCCCGATTGACTGACTGATTGACTGACTGACTGACTCATCATCGCCCAGCCCAAACCACTAAATATGGAAAGTTGAAATTTGTGGAGGGTGTTGATCTTACTCTGTAGGCGTCATTTAAGAAACGATTTTTCGATTTTCCGTCCGTAAGGGGGTGAAATAGGGGATGAAACGTTTTTTGAAAATACGTAGCTAGTTAGGCAATTTTGAAGCTAGAACTACAAAATTTCGGATTTTAATTCAGGGTTCGAATTTAATAGACACGTGTTTCGGCATTTTTTGAAATGAGACAAATAAGGGTGTAAAATAGGTAACGCAAAAAATTGATTTTCAAAAATATGTTGCTGTTGACTCAAATTTTAAGCTACAACTACGAAACTTCGGATATGGAATCTTGGTCAGGATTAAAAATCCATGATTTTTAGTATTTTTCGAAATTCAACAAATAAGAGGGTTAAGTAGAGGACCAAAAATTCTTTTTGAAAACAAGTTGCTATTGATACAATTTTGAAGCTAAAGCTGTAAAAATTGATATTTGTATAGTTGGTTAGACCTTAAGAAATACGTGTTTCGGTATTTTTGGAAATTCAACCATCAACGGGGTTAAATTGGAGAGGGGTTGTTTTTCGAAAAAAATTTGCTATTTAGGCAATTTTGAAGTTAGAAGTACAAATTTTCGGATTTTGATTTGGGGTTCGAATTTAAAAGACAGGAGTTTTGGCATTTTTTGAAATTCGACCAATAAGGGGGTAAAATAGAGGATGCAAAAAATTGATTTTCTGAAATATGTCGCTGTTAACTCAAATTTCAAGCTATAACTACAAAACTTAGTATATGGACTCTTGATCATGATTAAAAAGACGCGTGTTTCGGTATTTTTGGAAGTTTAAAAACGAAGGGGGTAAAAGAGGGGATCAAAAATTATTTTCGAAAACACTTTGTTGTCAAGACAAGTTTGAAGGTATAGCTGCAAAAATTGGTATTTGTATTGTTCGTTATGATTTAAAAAATACGTGTTTCGGTATTTTTGGAAATTCAACAATCAAGGGGGTTAAATAGAAGAGGGGATGTTTTTCGAAAATCTGTTGCTATTTAGGCAATTTTGAAGTTAGAACTACAAATTTTCGGATTTGGATTCGGGTTTCGAATTTAAAAGACACGTGTTACGGTATTTTTGGAGATTAGACTAATAAGGGGTGAAATACGGGATGCAAAAATTTGATTTTCAAAGATATATTGCTGTTAACTCAAATTTCGAGCTATAACTACGAAACTTAGGATATGGACTCTTTGATCATGATTAAAAAGACACGTGTGTCGGTATTTTGGAAATTCAACAACTAATGGGGTAAAAGGAGATCAAAAATTCTTTTCGAAAACACATTTTTGTAAAGACAATTTTGAAGCTATAGCTGCCAAAATTGGTATTTGTATTGTTCGTTATGATTTAAAAAATACGTGTTTCGGTAATTTTGGAAATTCAACCATCAAGGGGGTTAAATTGGAGAGGGGGTGTTATTCGAAAATCTGTTGCTATTTAGGCAATTTTGAAACTAAAATTACAAATTTTTGGATTTGTATTCGGGGATCGAATTTAAAAGACACGTGTTTCGGTATTTTTGGAAATTCGACCAATAAGGGGGTGAAATACGAGATGCAAAAATTGATTTTCAAAAATATGGTGCTGTGAACTCAAATTTCAAGCTATAACTACGAAACTTAAGATATGGATTCTTCATCAGGATTAAAAAGAAACAACTGATGCCGACCAACCAGCCTACGCATGCGAAGCAGCGGGGGTTCAGCTAGTCTGGATATAAATTCAGAAATGTTCATCATCAGCAAGAAAATATACCGAGATGATTGAAAGTTACACTTGATATTTCTTACGTACCTTTTGGGTTTGAATTGATTTTTTATGATTTGCTTAATTGACACAAGTATTAAATATAAAAATTCGGTATAGATATATCTAGATCTTTCCATATAGTTGACGATTGATTTTTAATTAAACGACGATACTGATGCTGAATTCTTTAAGTTAATGACCATTATACTTTTCTTAAATGAAATAGGAAATGCTGTTAACAGAAATGTTTGAACTATGTTAGGTCATGCTATAGATATAATAATGAAAACTGGAATGAACAGAAGACAGAACAATTGGTATCAGGTAGTTACATAAAGATTAGGTATTGGGCGGTAGATTAAAGGACGGAATCGTAGGGTATAACTGAATATCTGCTTCTATCGTTACATTACAGAGAGTAACAAACGTGTAAATATTGCCGGTTGTTCCAGACGTACAGTTTGATTAAATTCAAATAATCAACACAAGCTCGTAAATGAGATTAATTAAAGAACCTTTTAAAATGCAACAATCAGAAACAGGGACAGTAGTCTTACACAAGTTACCTCGCTGCGACAAACTCTAAATTATTTAAAATCTAAACCTCACAAATTTCTTTAAATTATTTACATGACAGTTAACACATGACAACAGTGAAAATAATTTGGGAGTAATAATGAGAATTATATAGTTTCAACACTGTATATTCTTAATTCGTATTAGTTGCACTATAATCTTATTTCGACTTAAATCTTCAGGTGTTTAACGCCTGCAATACATAACTTTTAATAATATTTAGTACTATGCTGCCTACTTGTTTTATACAAAGGGAAAAGAAATGATACATACCACATACCACATTCCGATATTATTGTGACGTGATTTTTTAATTAAGAATATACACTGTTGAAATTATATAATTCTTATTATTAAAATGTCGATGTACGACGTCACTAACACTGTGGGCCTTGTAGATAAGTTATTTTGGAGTAATGTTAACAAGGTTAAATATCGCAGAATGTATTGCCCTTCTTAAGAATATGACAGTCAAAAGAGGTTGCACTGCTGTTCACCTAACGTAGGGCAATTTTCGGAAGTGGCTCTAAAACATTACATGTGGCAAGTTACGGAAGCAGATACGCCGTATGCCAAAAGGGTCTTAAAAATAAGGAAAGCGACAACAAACATGAACAATTTGTGGGACGAATGCTTAGGTAAAAACTTTCATGGTTGGTCACTAATAAACCACAATGAAACAAGAAACAGGTGGAAGATCACATATACACCTGAAATCTGATGGTAGACATGATGGATGCACAGCGAAACCTTAGTAAATGAATCAGACTACAAGTTCTTAATATAGAGTATATGCGTAAGGTCCAATTGCAAGTCGGCGAAGACGCCTTTATAACTGTGAAAAAATTATAGGCACCAAAGGATCTTGTCGGAATATATGGAAAAATGTAAAGATAGCAACCTTATCGAACACACTTAAGTTACGCGGCGCAACATCGTCTCAGGTGCTGAATCAGATTAAAATACACTTACACGGTACGGATAATAACAATAACAGCAAATTAACACCAGTTACTATGCACCAGGAAGGAGCACATGGAAGGAAAGAGCCCTACGAACACTTCCATCTGCGGCTCGAGCGGGATACGGGTAGACAGAGGAAGCACTAACAAGATAGAAGGGACACACTAAGTTCAAGAACAAACATGGAACGAAACACAATGCAAAAATTGCATTTACTCGCCGGACAGTATAGCCGTGTGGGAGTAGCCCACGGTCTGGAGCGCCACGTAGCGGATCACGCGACCTCCCGCGTCGGAGTTTCGAATCCACTCTCGGGCATGGATGTTTGTGTTGTCTTTAGTATAAGTTAGTTCATAAGTAGTTTGTGTGTTTAGGGACTGATGACCCCACAGTCAAGTCCCATAAGCTTAACAAACATTTCAACATTTCCGAACAGAATCGATCTAAGTAAGGGAAAATACACTACCTGCGCATTCATCCGCGACCAGGACACAAACTGGCTCGCGAACGGCTACGAAGCAGAAAAGACTGCCAGTCTGAAAAGAAGGCCTGCAGGCTACGAAGCAGAAAAGACTGCCAGTTACACGTAGAACGACATTTTCATTTACAGCAGACCGAATGTTAAACTGCCACTCAAAACCCGACAAGGGAATTCAAACGACAGCCAATGCAAACACATGTATCACACCAAATGACATCGCAAAAGAAGCCTGTGGGTCCTGCTATTTAACTTGGTGATACAATTGCGTCGAGACTGATGCTGCTGACAGGTGGTGGTTTTAAAATGACAGTAAAGGAAAGAAACATGCACCGAGAAATGGCTGGTTGCTGCAAGACTCATCGACGTCGAAAAGGACAGGCGTAGCGGGCACAATACGCCCCAGCAGTCCGAAGCAAACACCGTCTGAAGAGAAGGCCTGAGCGCTGCCGTGCCACGTCACGCAGAGTAGGTCGCGATCGCGTAGCTCACTGGCTGGCCGATGGGGCACAGTCTACCCATCACCACCTAGAGACAAGCCTCACAACAGGCCGTGCTACGTCACACTGATCAGGCCGCGGCCGCCAGCTTACTGGCTGCCCGCTACGAGGCAGGGGCGTGCCCTATCGGCCAGCCAGTAAGCTGGCGGCCGCGGCCTGATCAGTGTGACGTAGCACGGCCTGTTGTGAGGCTTGTCTCTAGGTGGTGATGGGTAGACTGTGCCCCAACGGCCAGCCAGTGAGCTACGCGATCGCGACCTACTCTGCGTGACGTGGCACGGCAGCGCTCAGGCCTTCTCTTCAGACGGTGTTTGCTTCGGACTGCTGGGGCGTATTGTGCCCGCTACGCCTGTCCTTTTCGACGTCGATGGGTCTTGCAGCAACCAGCCATTTCTCGGTGCATGTTTCTTTCCTTTACTGTCATTTTAAAACCACCACCTGTCAGCAGCATCAGTCTCGACGCAATTGTATCACCAAGTTAAATAGCAGGACCCACAGGCTTCTTTTGCGATGTCATTTGGTGTGATACATGTGTTTGCATTGGCTGTCGTTTGAATTCCCTTGTCGGGTTTTGAGTGGCAGTTTAACATTCGGTCTGCTGTAAATGAAACTGTCGTTCTACGTGTAACTGGCAGTCTTTTCTGCTTCGTAGCCTGCAGGCCTTCTTTTCAGACGGTGTTGTCCGAAACGGTGTGCATACGGCCGACGCATAGACGACGGTCACGCGGCCAAACAAAGATCAGATAGAAAAGTCCTAGCTTACAGCGCCATAGCCAGAGGATACAAGGAAGGAGGCGAATGTTGTCGTCTGGTAAATGGCGCCAGTGCATAGCACACGAGAAGCAATGAAAATCGAGCCAACACGCTTCAGGAGTACTCTCTAGGTGGTTTTTTAATTTCTTGCAGACAAACTGTTGCCTCTGAAACATAACCCCAATTCCTCGTTCGTAAAATGATTTATTAATGGATTCCTTAGAAGTTTTCACATTTATCTATGTTAGATATCGTTTGGAAGGTATCTCCCCTAACACCGAACGTTTTGCTCCAGAAAAAGTTCAGTAACTGAACATACAGAAAGAAAAAAGACTTAAAAGGTAATATAATAGGCTTTATTAATAGCTCACAGTCAAAACTTAGAAATAGAATTTAGAAATAATTAACTCGTAAGTAGTTTTCTCTCTTCTTTTTAACTGACAGCGAAAAAAATTTCTAACGCTTCTTTGATACTTTATGCAAATTTATTTTCAAATGTCAGAATATTAGAACAGTAGCCTACGTGCAGTGAAAGACAGGGAACATAACTTCTTACATCTTCACCGGAAAACGTTTTACAGTAACTGGACTGTTTCTGGTAATAGTTATTGTTTTCCTTAGCAACACTGCGTATGTACTTATCCTTCCATTTCACCATGCGAGACGCTTTCCGCGTAATGTATGTGTGTGTTAAGCCTTTATCTGTTTTCCTTTCGCAATTAACAGGCGTCCTAATACTGACAAACAGTCCTGCGTGGCAACCATCAGCGTTAGTTGTGTGACACAGAATCCAGAAATACCATATTGAAAACTGTAGCTAGTATTCAAGATTGTGTTCTTTATAAGGTTTTTAAAGAGCACACGTAATATATTGATTTATACGCTACCTGAGTGTAGCATTCGATTATCAGTAGAGCAAAGGTTCTGTAGTAAAAACTAACAGTAACGATACTTCAAATTATAGTCACCAGCATTACTAACAGTTAAGTATGGCTTGTAAATTTATCATTAAACACCTTCACCGTCAATATTACGAAACTCTTAATTTCTATTTTCGGTAATACAATATTACCATCTTAAGAGTCTTGCTCAGCACTTTTTATGTGTAGCAATAAGTTATATAAATTTATACATCGGTTACAACTGAAACTTTACATTGCATATGCAAACAGAGATGCTACTCTTAACGATGTCATTCCAGTACAGTGGGACATCTGGTAGTCTAGTTATATTGTGACAACAGACCTGGGTAACTACGATACCCGTTTTCCAATACTAAGTCGCGCTGGCTTATCATCTGCCGAGTCGTAAAACCAAAGAAGCAGATAACTCTGTTAGACAAATACTCGACTTTCCTGATCAGTCAGCAATCCGTACAAGACAGTTGCGATATAAAGTCCAAAGAATGACTGCGCATTTCGTGACAGTGCAAGAGCATCACGAATATACATAGCCATCAAGTCTGTTTGGGAAGCCACAGGCATTAGCACGCCACTAACAAGACTCTGGGAGTTACAGTTTTCCTGATCGAATACCAGTGGTAGTTTCATAATCATGAAATGCGATGTGTGGGAAACCTGGATATGATTTTAGGGTATTTCACCACATCTGACGTCTTGGTAGCTACGTCCTCTTTCCCATTTACTCGGTATGGAAGTTTTTATAAATGTTTTGCCATTTTCCAGTCGAAAATATCAGACGCTGATAATATAGTAATGGTGAAAAACAGATTTTTTATCGGTAAAATTGTAGTTGATTTAAAATATATAACTTCTTTCTTGATATATATGCAAATGTATTTGGAAACTGTTTCGTCAGTATCTGTGAAAACCATGCATAAAAGCAAGGATTCCGAAATGAATAAAAGTATTTTGTAACCGGAAAAGAGAATTTTATCTAACGGAAAGATTGAATAATGGCCAAGAAACAGTCAAATATTATTAAAACTACTGTGCAACTCTAAGAGAAGTAATTAGATACTGCAGAATCATGTGTTTCATGTTTGAGATTGGTACCACTGATAACAGAACTAAAACAATTTTGAATATTGTTGAAAAGGTAACATTACAACCAAAAACACAGGAAGACTGTATTACCATGAAATATAATTTTTACTAACAAAAGAAAGAAGGTGAAAATATCATTAGTAATTACTTTTTACATGTTGTGGAGGAAATAGGAATATTGGAGATTTTCTATAATGGTTGGATGCATTACAAAATCCACATATACTGTAAAGACAACTGACGTCAGCTTGTAAGATATCCTGTGTACAATAATTACTTCCCGTTAGTAGATCCATTGTAATGATACAGTCAGTTTGTACTCAAATGTCAAGGGAAAAGTAACCTATTTAATCTTTATTGCTTTTACAATGTTTTGGACAAAATAAACCATTAAAAGAGTATTAATATTCTATCAATATAAAACCTTATGATATAATGAAAGTTCAAATGTTGCTTTCATAATATATTGTGTAAAATAATAACTAAAAACGTTATCAAAGTAAAATTTTGTCAATTTAACTATACAGTTGTTGAGTGAGGGTCTCAGTGAAACTGCACATCAACATTATTTAATAGAGATACCATAAAAACAGAGCTAGAGCTGTGTTTCTTATACTATTCAGACAACATCGTCATGTTATAAGAAACGAACATGTGTAGATTTATATATATTAAATCACATCTTAAATTGATCTGTTGCTGGTGGTAAACAAATATACGATGGAAATCTTGTGATTGAAATGTACAGTCTTACTATATACGGCCTGCATTGTGATTTCTGTGATATTGTGTTTGTAGTCCAGAACCAGATATTAAAATTGTTCATATCAAATGGATCTCTTATGTAAGTGACATACTACTCAAGGTCTACATCGACACCTTTGTCTCCACAGCTTATTCACATGACGATTACAAGATATTAGATCGCGCCCTTTGCTGGAATAATGTCAAGTACATACAATATCACCCTAATCCGCTTTCTTGTTTGATGTTTGTAAGAAAGACTTGAAACAAATTTTCGATCTGTGATGGTCCTGCTGATTGGTATTTCGTTGTGTGTTACCTTTCCTGTTCTCATTGAAAATTGAGGTATTAAATTTCCGTGCTCAGTGCTTCCTCTGCGAAGTTATCCCTTGAAAATGATAGGGTGCGATCGTCGATATATTGGCTCTCGTCAGTGCTGGTATTCGGCTGCATACCCGGTTTTCAAAGCATTTGTAAATTTTGTGTCCCGACTTCGTCGCCGCTTTTGTGTCCCAGCCTTGTCGTAGGTGTCGGTGGCCGAGTGGAATGTGACCGACACAGGAATAAAGAGAGCACGCTGGTGCAGGTACGGAGGGGAGCAGCCAGAAACTATAAACACTAGAGTAAATTAGAAAGATATATATATTGCACAGAATGTAACAATACTTAACTTTTACATAGTACTGCAGAATGTTGATACATAGTTGTTAGAGGCCTGCCTAGTGCCTGTACGATAGCAAAGTCTTCACTGGTGCCTATATGATTACGAAGGTCCTAACTGGTTGCTATCTCAGTCCCAAGTGCACGATGTCCTTCAGTGGTGGCCACGAGCGGAGTTCTCGCAGAGGGCGCTCGTGGCTGTCGTCGTGAGAACGCCGCGCCGTGCGTGCATGGCGGCGCGCGGCGAAAGTAGGTGGCGCGCACTTTGTACTTGTGCGACACCACAGTAAACTTCACCATCGTCAACACATTCATGGAACTCAAAAGGTGAAAATAGTGCATCTGTGCCATTTTTGTCACGACAATATACAACTCGTCTATACACACATTTTGTACTGTTAGACGTTTTACACCATGGTTATCTTATTGTAACCAGATTGAATGAATATTATAGAAAGGAAAATTAAATATAAGATACACAGTAGCCGTGATATTAAAGCAGCTGACGTAGCACGGCGGGAGAATTCAGAGGGCAAGAGAGTTGCAAGCTGACAATAAATACCACGTTGACAGGCGCGAATCAGTCGGCTGGAATTCCAAGCGGACTGCGCCCTGTTCCAGGAAGGCAGCAGAATAATATACATAGTAACGGCGGAACGAGCAAAAGATTTTTGAGCACGGAGAAAACATTAAAAGTATTCCTGGCGTACTGGTTTCTGAGAAGGCGAGTGGCGAAGCAGTAATGAAAATATCTCACGCGTTAAAAAGAGAGAAACTATATTATTTTTTCCTCCAATATGTTCCGTTGAAGAGCGTAACAACTGGAAACGTCAACTAACTACATTCCAGGAATGCAGCATATGACACTAAATCTACGCAGGAAAACAGTACCTAAGCTGAATGTGTTTTACAAAGTTCACGGGCTAAATTTTTTAAGAATGTTACAAGCACTTAAAGCCTAATCTTAAGTAGTATGTATTGCATACGTATTGCCCCATAGTACAATTTGTTTCTCATCTCATCAATTATAGTTCCTATATATCACATATGTAATATTTTCTTATGTTATTCACGATTAGGAAGCTCTGATTATATTGTCCACCCGTTTCCCTCTCCCCTCTGCATCACCGCTTTTTCTGTTCCAGCCCTTAGTTCCCCTGATCATTCTTTAGGTCACATATATATTAAATGTTGTGAAATGGGGAGAGCAGAAATTTCCCGAAAATTTCGAAAGATATTCTGTCAGTCTCCCTTATGAATAACCTATGATATCAGTATACAGATTAATCACAAAAGCACTGTAATCAGTCAGATCTCACTGCAGGATTGCAAAATGCCAAATAGCTTCTTAAATACTTATATCACCTTAGTGGATACAGGATCACTCACAGGAAGATCACCGTTCCGAATATTATAACTGCAGATCATAATTCCGAATTCTGTAGTGCTCGAAATCAATGCTAACAGATCTCCCTTGAATGGAAAATCCACAAAAAAATGTTCAAATGTCTGTATAGCTTCTGGGACTTAACTATGTGGTCATCAGTCCCTAAACTAGCTCATACTAAAGACGGCACAAACATCCATGCCCGAGAGGGGATTCAAACCCCCGACCGCAACCGCTTTGCAGTCTGTGACTGGCACGCCGCAGACCGCTCGGTCACTACGGCCGGTAAATCCAAAAATAACAATACTGTCAAACAGCTGTGACTCTCTCTCTCTCTCTCCCTCTCTCTCTATTTATCTATAAGATAATCATGGCAGTGTATCACGGTGTCAATCTCTATGACATAAGTCGTTCAGCACAGTTTCGTCCTGTCACCCAGCGATTGATGTAACATTATTGAACTTGTATTCCATTCTGTGGAAACACGAACTGTTACATGTTCTAATAAACAACCTTCTCAGCTTTCTACGTAGACATACTTGATTAGTAAACCTTTCACCCCTTCTTCGAATATATATGATAAGCTGTTGGCCTAAAATACATTTTTATGGTATATCAATATTTTCTCGCAATAGCGAATTTCTCTTAGCGTCACTGTATAAGGTATAGATGTTCTACCAAATGGTGACGAATTAATTTTTGTGCCGCGCTCAGAATCGAACCCTGGTTTCCCGCTTTTCGCGAGAGCTCGCCTTAACCACTAGGTTTCCCGAACACGACTCCAGGACCGTCCCAAACTTCCATATGCCACACTGATAGCACATATGAGTGAACAGCATTCATCCTTAGCACTCGCAGCTTAATCTGTATTCCCGCACCAGGGAGAATGAAAACAACGAGGCATTAACCTACGCTGTTATCATCATTGCCCCGCTTAGGCATCTGTTAAATTACTGTATGGTGACGATTTACAGTGTTCATATATTTATTAACATTTTTTCGCAATAGCGAATTTCTCTTAAAAATTGGCTATTGCGGAAAAATATTGATTAATATATCGACACTGTAATTTTTAAGAGAAATTCGCTATTACGAAAAATATTGATAAATATATCAACACTGTAAATCGTCACCATACAGTAATTTAACAGATGCCTAAACGAGGCAATGACGTAAACAGCGATAACAGCTGGTGCGGGAATACAGATTAAGCTGCGAGTGATGATGGATGAATGTAGTTGACTCAGAAGTGTGACATATGGAAGTTTGGGATGGTCCTGGAGTCGTGTTCGGACGCGGTGGAGTAGCCGAGTGGATCAGTAACGCTAATGAGGGCGTATTTCGAAACCAAAAATGGAGAAATATTATCAACAAAAGCCTCACTCAGGGAGAAGGTGAACGAAAAGTAATATGTAAGAAAACTTTGATTTACATGAAGGCAATGAAGCCTGCGCCAAAGAAGACGACATGTGGAGCGCGTAAGGCCGAGCTGAAGGGGTGGAAAGGAAGCCCGTTAAAAATACTAAAAAAATTAAAAACAAAAAAAAAATAGTAATAAAAAAGGGAAAAAGCGGTGTATAGCGTCTCGCTGCGGAGCGCGCGGTTGCTCGCCGTGAAGGTTCGAGTCCTCCCTGGGGCATGGGTGTGTGTGTTTATCCTTAGGTTAGTTTACCTAGGGTTAAGTACTTTGTAAGCTACGGACTGATGACCACACAGTTTGGTCCGATAGATTTACAAACATTTGAACATTTTGAGTCGTGTTCGGGTAGCCTAGTGCTTAATGCGACCGCTCGCGAAAAGCGAGAAACCCGGCTTCGAGTCCCGACTCAGCACAAATTTTCATATGTCACCATTTGGTAGAACATCTATACTGTAACGCTAAGAGAAATTCGCTATTGCGAAAAAAAAGATAAATATATCAACACTGTAAATCGTCACCATACAGTAATTTAACATTTTTATGGACATTCGCGGCCTGCATCACTTGTTTTCTTCGAAACTGCGTGTATGATCTGAACTCATGGACATACATTTTGTGACAGTTTCATTAGAGACCTAATCTTTGCAAATATTCTTTAGGAATGTGTAAACTCTGGTGTGTTTCAATTGCCGTCATTAAACTACAAGATCGCAGCAGTTTCAATTGCAGAACTTCATTTGGTTCTTATGTGTATAATTAGAAGATATTTCTAGGAAGCTGTAGCTTTACTAGCAACCGTTTGAAAAGGATATGAAAGTACTCACAGGTGCATTTGCGGTCCTTTAATTGCAAGTTTTAAATTTTTACATCTCTTTGGACCACTAAATTTATGTCACGAAATAGGAAACTGGTTCATATGTCATTAACTTTCTTAAGACGAAATTGGTCACAACTTGCATCTACATTTACATACATACTCCGCAATCCACCGTAAGGAGCGTGGCGGAAGGTACACTGTACCACTACTAGGCATTTCCTTTCCTATTCCATTCCCAAATAGAGCGGGGAAGAAAAGAACGTCAATATGCCTCCGTACGAGCCCTAATTTCTCTTATCTTGTTTTTTTTTTATCACTACGCGAAATCTAAGTAGGCGGCAGCAAGATATTACTACACTCAGCTTCAAATTCCAGCACTCTAAATTTCCTGAACAGAAGTTCACGAAAAGTACGTCGTCTTTCCTCCAACCATCCGCAATTGAGTTTTCGTTGCATTTCCGTGACACCCGCGCATTGGTCGAACCTATCAGTAACAAACCTAGCTGCTCGCCTCTGAACCGCCCCTATGTCTTCCTTTAAACTGATCTGCTGCGGGTCCCAAACACTTGAGCAATACTCAAGACGTGGTCGTACAAGCGTTTTATACGCGGTCCCCTTTACACATGAAGTGCATCATCTCAAAATTCTTCCAAAAAACCGATGTCGGCTCTCCGCCTAACTCACAACTGTCCTTACATGTTCGTTCCACTTCATATTGCTCTGCAATGTTATGCCTAAATATCTGAAAGACGCAACTGCATCAAGAAGTTCACTACTAATGCTGCATTCGAACATTATGGGATTCTTTTTCCTACTGATGCGATTCACCTTACATTTTTCTACATTGAGAGCTAGCTGCCATTCTTCGCACCAACTAGAAATTTTGTCTAAGTCATTCTGTATGCTATTACAGTCAGTTAAGGACGCCACCCTCCAATACACCACAGCATCATCAGCAAACAGCCGCAAATTACAAGTTACTCTGTCCGTCAGATCATTATCAGAAAATAATAGCGGTCCTATTGTAAGAGTACACCTGTCGCTGTATCTTACAGTTTGATTTAACGTAATGTATATATTGTCTTAAATTTGTTTATTTCATGTATTTTTCATTTCTTGTATGCTAGATATATTCTTATGTAACGTCATTTTCTATATTAAATAATTTAGTGTAAACATGTACTATATGTGTAAACCCGCATGAATGCACGGACATTCTGATGCTGTAAGTTAGCAATGCGCCAGAGAAAATGTTGAACCTGTTGTAAAGACTGTCTTTGGTACAGAAGTAGTAGCTGTGAGTGTCGAGCTGCTGAAGCAGTCGCGGAGCGCATTCGCTATAGAAAACACATAAATATTTTGTTGATGGTGTAGAGGCACGGTAGGCGCAGTGTGGCGCGAGTTTTATGCAATTGCAATAAGCCTGAGAGGCGTACTGTTTAATGTATTGAACGAAGTGCGAAATAAGTTTATTTATACTCGAAAGTGATCAGAGTAATGTTTTTTCATGTGTGCAAGAAAAGTAATTGTTTGGTATCAAGTCTATTGTCACCGAGTGTGATCGTTGTTGTAGTAAGAGTACCTATTGTAATCATGTCTGACTTGTATGGACTTCTCGACGAAGACGACGAAAGCAGATGAGTACTTTTGTAACATTTTATTTTGTATGCATGTAAATGTAGTGTCAGCCCAATCAGACTTTGGTTCAATTATACATGACTTATTTTGAAACCAGTCTTAATTTTGTAAGTAGTTGTAGCCACCCCATTATCATCATTATTAGATTATGTTGATTATGCAAGCCTGTACATTGACTAACAAGTTCAATCATTTGCAAAGTAATTACTATCAGTTTTAAAGAAATTGCTAGACTAGTTAAAGAATTGCTAAACGTGTTATAACCACAGAGACTAGTAATTAAAGTGCAAGAGAGTGCAAGAGAGTTTGCAAGTAAAGTAAAGTTGGTTTCATTTATTTTGAAAGTAACCAGGTTAACAGTAGTCAAAGTATTATATTTGATTAACCAGACTTGAGTGAAGTAATTTTTTTATGAAATACGTTAAATGCCAAACTCTGATCAGCCAGTTACACGCGTACGCTACCCAGGCCATGGAACCAATTAAAAAATATATATAGTTCACGTAAAGTTTTATAAGAAACATGAATGCTTTAAAGAATATTATCAAAATTATTGAGAACTTTGAATGTAGTATTTGTGAAGCTCATTGCACCACGGAGTTTCACTGTACTGAGCTATTATCATTGCAATCAGAGTCTATCTGCTATTACAATTTTGATTATAACACGAACAAGCCATCACCACTACATGAATTCTGACACATTTATTAGTGAAGTTGTGCTGTTCGTGAATCGTAAGAGGTGCTAGTTGGAGGCTGTAGTCAATGCTAAGTCAGATAGGGCCAAGCTTAATTGATTACCACAGTGACTGTTTCAAGTTAATTAATATCTTTTTCTTTATTCAAAATCTTAACTTTCACTGCGAAAGTGTTGTTGCGACCCATTAGTTGCGATTTGCTGCAACATTCAATAACGAAATTATTATTACTAGGGTATATTATTACGCATTCTAAATTTTGAGATTATTTGACGACCTCCAACAGGCAATTTTCTTACACTATCACACTCCCATGGGGCACGCTTGGCGATACATTCGTCTCGGATGAACACTCGCCGTCGAGAACAACGTACTGTGTTCTATTACTTTGGAAGTCTTCCAGCCAGTCACAAATCTGGGAACCTATTCCATAAGCTCGTATCTTCGTTAGCAGTCCGCAGTGTGGCACCGCGTCAAACGCTTTTTTGAAGTCGAGATAAACACAATCCACATGTTGACCTTCATCCATAGTTCCGAAGGTGTCATGTGAAACAAGGCAAGCTGAGTTTCACAAGAACGATGTTTCCTAAACCCGTGCTCTGTGGCAGACTAAGACTGTTGGAGGCCCGGGGCGGCGGCGGAACGAAATGAGCCCCAACCCGTATTTCCACTATGTATTACTATGGAAAAGAATTGGAGGCTCCCCCCCCCCCAGGAGGAGAGGCACGCGATTGTCTGAAAAAAAATCATTTTACAATCAGTTGCTATATAACATAATTTACAGTGCATAGGTGCACTATGTCATTATAATAAACATAATTATCACAGTGAGTGACTATAGCAAACTGCACTTATGCACATATGCACTGTAAATTATGTTAGCAATAGCACCAAAAGATATCTTGTGTGAAAATATAAATAAATCATTAATTACAGTGTTTCGCATTATATCAACATACGACATTTCTAACACTGTGAGCCCGAGATATAATAAGGTTTAATATAGAGGTGGGAAATTGACGAGGTACGATTCAAACTGTGAGACAGACAAAACACCATGCAGTACGAATCCTTTAGAGAACCGCGCTCTGGAAGCTGAAATATACGCCTAGCGGGAGTGGTCATTCGCTCTTAAGGCCTCCTTGCTGCGGAGTGCCCATTTTCTCCCCGTCAGAGGTTCGAGTCCTCCGTCGGTCATGGGTGTGAGTGTCGCCTACAGCATAAGTTAGTTTAAGTAGTTTGTAAGTCTACGATCTGGTGGCCACTGCACTTTGGTTCTACAGCTTTATTAACAGTTGAAGGCTTTTTAAAATTTTCTTTCCAAGCTCATAACAGTTAAAAGCTAAAGGTGCAACGTAAAGATGGTAAACAGGTCCTGAAATAAATCCCTCCCTAGTACGACACCTTCATCAATATGTACACATAGGTGCTATTCATAAAGTTGCTAGCGTGAGGGTAGTAAAGATGAAAAGATCCCAGATCACTTTCCGTGGTGTATTTTCTATTTTAGTAAAGTACTCACTGATCACCGTGAATATCACTAACAGTTGTTATGTCTACGGATAATCGTGGCAACATGTCTTGGCGTGGAAGAGAAATAAGACCTTAGTAAGTTGCTGGAAAGAGTTGTAACCACAAACAAAGTAACCTCATTCGATTAACACAGCCTGTTACAAGTAGCTGATAATACATCTTGTGTATTTTATATTTTGACTAAGTGAAATGTGGAACTTTCTGTTTAGCCTCCTTCTTTGAACAACCTGACTACATTGTCGGATTTATACGACCAGATGATGATGGCACAGGCCATCGAAACCGGTCGAGGGTAAATAATTAATCATCTTGCGATCTTGGGTCTTCCTGTTGAAGATTATTAATCTATGCAGACTGCCTCTATTCTGTGATGTCAAGTAATAATAATGTCAAGTAGTAATTCGCGTAATTTCCGGGACGGGGCGGGGGACGACAATAGTCTCTAAGACGACATTGAATCACTTCCTAGAGCTGTTAAACTCTGCGAGAGGGAATCAGGGGTCAGCAAATGAATTAGCCGGCCGCCGTGGCCGAGCGGTCTGCGGCGCGCCAGTCACTGTCTGCACGGCCGCTACGGTCGGGGGTTCGAATCCCCCCTCGGGCATGGATGTTTGTGCTGTCTTTAGTATAAGCTAGTTGATAAGTAGTTTGTACGTTTAGGGACCGATGACCCTGCAGTTAAGTCGCTAAAGCTTAACAAACATTTGAACATTTAGCACATGAATTCAAGGCGTCAATGTGTACCTCAACAACGTGCACGCACTACTGACCTAGTGACATTGCCACATCACATTGGTTTCACTGCCGTGCACGTGGACTGCAAGCAGTGGCCTTGTGCGAACTCCAATGTACCCGAAACATGTAATTCCATTGTTCCAACGTCCAACAACGTGTTCTGAACAATAGCATGGACATGAGTCGTCAGTCGCGAAGGCGAATGTTCCGATTTGTTGCACCAATTTATTGGCGGTCCGATAAATTGAACGTGTGGAGGAGCTTCCTAACCAACTTTTGTCATCGGATGGTTGGTCGGGCCTGGTCATCAGACATCTGACCCTTCTTCTCACCACCACTTCTGCACCAGACAAATTGTGTAGGATAAGGTGGACGATGCGCAGAGACAAGATTTCGTCCAAATCGTAGAGCGAATTCATTCCTATTTTGGGAATGGGAGGCCGCGCCAGTCCACCTGTGCCTCCCGGCATGTGAGGTGGGCACTTCCCCTCCAGCGCTCGCTCACTTCTCCAGCTGCTACCCCCACCACCACAGCTCTCCACACGCTTGCCCGGCTGTCTGCGCAATTACCGTTCAACTTATCCTGTGTGGACTCTACCGTGTGTAGCGCTACCCGACTAACTTCCTGCCTGCGATCGTTTGATGTCTGCACAGCGAACACGTGAAATCAAAAACAGTTTGACAACTAGACACCAGAACAGGTAGGCGCTGAAGTCGATGCTTGCAGCTGGTTGGACTGTGTGAAGGCTGCTACGAATTTCTTTGGTTGGCTCGTTAGTTGGTTCTTTGGACGATAAATTGGAAATATGTAGAGGCTTTAAATATGCTGATGGACTGGGCTTCCAGACACATGTGTATGCTGCCCATCATAAAACACTGATCAAACTTCATGGCATATTAAATATGTGTGTCTGAACCGGAACTTCAACATTTTACCTTTGATTTTCGCAGGAAAGCGCTCGACGATTGGAGCTATCCCGGCACGCATCAAGGACCGTTATCACGGCTTTACTGCCTCCAATACCTCGCTCCTACTTTCCAAACTTGTCCGCGAAATGCAAAGGTCCGAGATTAGGCACAAATTTTTAACTTGCGGCGTAGGATCACAAAACACGCACACTCAGCTGTAGAGTGAAAATATCATTCCGGAAACATCCCTTGCCTGTGGATAAGCCACGTATCTACCACATCCTTTCATCCACGAATGCCGGCCACGGTGGCCAAGCGGTCTGCGGCGCGCCCAGTCACGTTCTCCACGGCCGCTGCGGTCGGGGTTTCGAATCCCCCCTCGGGCATGGCTATTTGTGCCGACCTTAATATTAGCTAGTTCATATGTAGTTTGTAAGTTTAGGGAATGATGACCCCATAGTTAAGTCACATAAGCTCTACAAACATTTGAACATTTGATTTGATTTGAACTTCCACAAATGATAGCCTGCAGGAGAACGTCCGTAGACTTCAGAAAGTAGGAGGCGAGATACTGGCGGAAGCAAAGCTGTAGGGATGGGCTGTGAAGTGTACCGGGATGTATCAGTCGGTAGTAATGCTTTGTACCACTTGTTGCCGTTTTAGGACAAATTTAATTTGATAAATTTATATATCATTAGCATTTGATTTGAACATTAAACATAAAAACAAAGAATGTCAATTAATATTTTTATCTTGCATTTCACTAAAGGTACAACGATACCAGTTTTTCAGTAAAGCTAATTCGATGTAATGATTTTAAGTTGAAATCTGCCAGTGACATTCAGTGGTTGGATTTCGCTTTTGCTTAAAAGCAGCTTGTACAAGCAAATCTAAACATTGACATAATCGTAGCTGCAAATTGACATTGAAGAAAGAGAAGTCTACGAGACTAATTTTGCTATGAAACTGCCGGTCGCGGTGGCCGCGGGGACTGAGGCGCTTCAGTCACGGTCTGCACGGCCACTACGGTCGGTGGTTCGAATCCACTCTCGGGCATGGATATTTGTGCCGTCCTAGTTCGTAAGTAGTTAATAAGTAGTTTGTAAGTTTAGGGACTAATGACCCCGTATTTAAGTCCCATAGACTGTACAAACATTTGAACATTTTGAGCTACGAAACTAATAACGGAAACCTCACGGCGAAGGTGTGTAACCGCTAGCTGTAGAGAAGTTTCCATACTGTCAACATAGCACGAAAATCAGTAACACTGAATAGCCCTTTGCTAGCTGAAGAGTAGTATAGTAACTTGTTCTAAGTACAGATTAATTCATTGAGTGTTCCTGCTGTAATAAAGAATGTATTTTCATAGTCAAAATGTTGAGACGTTCATATCTCTGTTAAAATATGACGACTTTCTACAGTCATACCTCATAAAAGCATTTTATTTAGAACCCTAAGCATAGAAGAAACATATTAGGCATCCTCCACAGATATGTTGATGCGTCTAACCCCACCATAATGCTACTTTCATCGCTTTAAAAATAGATACTCTTCATTTTAACGGTAGTCTCCTTTCAAAATCTTCAATTAAAGACGAAAATTGCACTACTTCACATAATGGAGTGTTTAATATGGGAAAACTATTTGGCTTATTCGAAATACACATATATCTAAGAAATGTTTCAAATACGAACTGTATAAGAGACTGTGGCTCTTCGGAAGATGCTAAAGATAACTTATGATATGTGTTACCATCAAACAGTACCATTTTAATCCGAAACTGGTATAAACTCAAACAGGAAGAAACAAGTTGGAAGATTTCCAGGAAAACTGAAGTGAAATAACTGTCATCCAATGTCTGCATATCAATTACTTTGTCTCTTGACTGTGTTACAGTATACACTGAACTTACATTTAAAGAGTTGTAAGGAAACAGAGGTTTACAATCAATCTCCGTAACATTGATCCTTCTCAGGAAGTAGTTGAGTAGATTTTTGTTCGTAAAATTCAGTAAAGAACCTATACCAGTGTTGAAATTACAAGATGCAAGGGGTGAGATTATGGTGCCGGTTAATTTTAATAGGTTTATGTCTTCCAGTAACATTCATTATGTATGTGTGTTATAATCCAATTTATCCGAAGTTTATTTCTTCGAGTCGGTGCATACTCTTTCATCATCAGTATTAATCAATCTTAATGAAATTCTTGCAGTAAGTAGTCTTGATGTGTTTGTATACTTATATAGCTCAAATAAAATCTCCGTGCTTGGTAACAAATGCCTTTCTGATATATCTGGTAACCACCTTCATATAGTAAGCAATTCAAAGAATTCCGTATTCATTTCACTAGAAAAAAGTGTTCGAATTTTGTCATGCATGATTCTGCTCTGTAATGTTACTAACGGTACAAGTTTACGCTTTGTGATATGTATCCGTTTCCTTTAATGTTCTCTTATTTTGCTCTGGGATTATTATCTCTCTGAAGTGTATGCTTAAAATGTTGTTACTACCATCGTGGCTGGTTAGTACGAGCTGTGCTGCATCGTGTGTTGTCAGTAATGGCTGACAGACATTCATCAATCCCTCACTCCAGGGAGCCAGATCACTGCCATAGCAAAGTGACTGTCGTCGCCCGCTGCTTTCACACAGCTGATGATGGCACATGTAGCACGGCGGCCCAATGCTAACTGCAAGTGACCCTGTTACACTTTGTGAATGTTACAGTTACCCCAGCAGGTTGCTGTTAGAGGTCCGTATATTCGGGCTCCATTCGTATAGTCAATGGTAGTGCATGTATCAGGGAAGCACAATACGAAATGCAGATGACTATGTTACAGTTACGCAAGTGCTACATTTGGCCCAGGAGGTTGCTGCTATAGGCCTTGTAATAGCATAGTGTACTCCTTTCCTTGATAATCCATTGTTTATTATTGTTTTATGCAGTCTTACTAAATTTCATAAAATGAATTTTTAAAAACCATCAGCTGTTTATTCAAAACCTTATTCATCTACCAGTTTCGATCAATAGACCATCTTCATGGATAAAAAGGTGTTAAAACAGAATGGTAAAATTCTAGCTGAGACAAACAGGAGTCAGTATAAATAAAAGTCTTTAAATTTACAGTGGTCATCTTAGATAAAAACCTATCAGTCAAACATAACGTAAAATGTAAGAACAGACTATGAATAAAAATGAAGGGAGTGCCTTGTGCTAATTTGCAATTAGCACCTTTTTATCCATGAAGATGGTCTATTGACCGAAACTGGTAGATGTATAAGGTTTTGAATAAACAGCTGATGGTTTTTAAAACTGCATTTTATGAAATATATTACGGCTGTTGAGACTCGCCTCACCAAAGCATTCTTACTAAATTATTTATTTTAATAATTTGATATATATCGATTGTATATTGTAATATTGTAATGACTGATGTCTGCATTTATAATCTTTGACTTAGTAGGTGTTCTGCTAGAAACTTTAAAACTTAATTATTTTCCTGTGAAACTGTTTATTTTCTATTTAAACATACTGCAATTTTTATAATAGAAACTGATTTGTATAAAATATGAAATAATGTATGCTGGTTCATGTTAGGGCAAATTTAGTAATTGTAGTTAAAAGATGGAGTGCAGTACCTAGGAACGGAAAGGTGGGCACTGCAAGGTAAAAGGTGGTTGGTTGGCGGCGGACGATTCTGGAAAGGTGGCAATTTTGGCCGAGTGGAGTCGTAGTTCAGTGGTAGCCGTGAGCAGTCGAGTAGGAAGTACAGTACCAGCCAACTACCAAGTTAAGTGGCAATACTTGCTTTTGTGCCAAACGTATTGGAGACTAAGAAGAGGCTGTGGAATTGGAGGCTAAATTAATTTGCTGCATGTTTCCAATAGCCTAGGATGCAAGTAAATAGTCTCCAAAGTATTACGGTTTAGTCATGTTGGCTTGTTGTGCAACACTAACGTCGCCACGATGAGGAAATGAGCTCACACAGCCACACCAATTACTGACATGTTTTTGGAAGCATATTGTGGTCACTAAATAACCTAACCAACCACCTACAGTACTGCAAGTAATGTATCTTTAGTTTTGTATTCATGCAGGAACCAGCAGTTTGTTTAAAGTTGTACAATAGATTGATCCATCAAAAAACATTGTACCAAACCGTGATTTTCTCAAGTCATACTACCAAGTAGGTTTCTTTCCTGGTGATACAAATTCCGATAATCCTGAGCATAAATATTATTTGCAAGAACTTTTAATGCAGAGTGTGTGTGTGTTAAGCAGAATAGTACTAGTATTAAATATTATCAGTAAAGTAACCAAGTACCAATTATTTGAATAGTGTGCAGATAGACAAAATTAACTGAATGTTTAATATTACGCTATTGTGCAAGTTACATTTTCTAAAGTTATAGTCAGCAAACAAATCTATTTGCATTATCAAAAGTGTAGCTAGCATCAGGTCTTTCAAGAATCAAAATTAAGTATCAAACTAGTTGTCAAATATCTTTGCACCACAGTGTTATATACATTAGTAATTGTTCAAGTTTTAGTGCTATAAATGTTTTCTTGCTTTTTGCCTTGAAGTTTTTGGAAAACTATGATAACTAATGTTGGCCTAAATTCACTTGATCTGAAATTCCATTTTTGGTAATTTATTTATTTCCCTAAACCAGGGTGGCGACCGTTTCTGTTAAACATTACAGTTCACTTAATTTGCAGTTTATACTGAACCTAACAGTATTATTTTCAGGCCATTACCCCCTCGAAACATAAAATCATTAGAGACGAAGTAAAAAAACGGTTTCTTGTCCGTTAGACACATAACACGGTTAAAACTAAAATCCTGGCACAGGTGTATTAACAGTGGTGTTTCGCAGTTCACAACGCGCGCATAACTTCGTGTTGTGTAATTGTGAGTGTACTGTAGGGGAACCACTGGTTTGTTACAGCCTGCGTCTATGGTCGTTCGAAATGAAAGTAGTTCTGTGACAGTCTGGCACGAGCAGTTGCAATCGATTTTCCTCGAACATGTTCCAGTATGCCATGCTCAAAATGCCTGATCATATACTCTCAGAAAGGAGATAAATCTACTTCTCCGAAACTCAGGCTTTCTAAACACTTGGAGGTGTATAAGACTACGCTATAAAGTTATACTAGTTTAAACCCGCGGCTCCGCTCGCGTGTTGGTTGATTACGATAGATAAGCTATTTTTCAGTAGTGGGCTATGAGTTTTGAAGGATGAAATGAAATACAATATCTTCTTTAGAAACAAACATTTTTAATCAACATTATAAGGAACATAAGTACTGTAAATCAAATCACACGTAAAAATGCACTCGTTTCGAAGAATCCAATCACGAAATTCAACAATAATGATTATAATAATATCACAGATAGATCACTTGATATAATGCGCGAAACGTCAAATTGATTTTTTTAAAGAGGTGTATTAAAAGATGTTTCTTTTTTACTGCTTTATTTATTTATTCTTATATTTCCTTATTCGTATGCTTATCCTTTCAGAGAAAGAGCTGAAGACATTGTAGCACGCATAGACCATCGTTTCGCTGTATGTAACCTCCTTGCTATAGAGTCGCAAACGTCATCGCTAGCCTTCAGTTCGAATTTTTTTTACAATTTGACGACTTTCAACCACCATATATTCCACCCCCGTATAGCTATCGGCATGTAACTGCTATGGTGTACAACGGGAGACTTCGGACAACAGTTACACAGAGCCCATTCGTTTGTGTTCTGTAGTTTTCGCTGCAGAGCGAAATATTAACACACACACGTAGAATTTTATATACAATGATAACTTTCCATCCCAATATTCTCCACCCTTATCATTATCAACCCTCAAGCAACAATGCATCCAATAAAACCATTTTCAAACAGTAAATATAATTTTCTAAGAGTAATTATTGTTCCGCATTTCGCGTTATATTCTTCAAAGTAATAAATATCTATCAGATCGCTATAAAACCGTGACTAAAACCTTCCTCAGGTATAAATTAGTAACTGTACAAATTTATAAGTCTCTGCGTCTTGTCGTTTGGACGTGATAAGAGTACACAGAACAGACATTCACATTTATATATATATATATATATATATATATATATATATATATATATATATATATATATATATATATTAGATAGATAGATAGATATCCGATCACCATAAAACCGTGCCTAAAGCCTTCTCCGGGTAGAATCTAGTTACTGTACAAATATTTAGCTCTTTATATCTTGTGGTTCAGATGTTTTAAACGTACACCGAACAGACATTCACATTTATAGATATAGATAAACGTACTTAAAAAAAGTTTTACTTCCCTTGAGAAAAATACATTATTAGTATTCTGAACCGGTGCGAATCCTATCGATCCCTTGTGCATCGACCTATCGGGTCTCGCTCGCGCCGGGCGCGGTGGCCGAGCGTTCTGCGGCGCGTCAGTCACGTTCTACACGGCCACTACGGTCGGGGGTTCGAATCACCCCTCGGGCGTGGATATTTGTGCCGTCCCTAGTATTAGCTAGTTCATAAGTAGTTTGTAAGTTTAGGGACTGACGACCCCGTAGTTAAGTCCCATAAGCTATACAAACATTTGAACATTTTTCTCGCTCGCATGTTTATCCTTGGCGCGTGGAATCTTTGCCATGGGCTGTGCCCGGAAGAAGCCGGCAACCATATGGTAGTATGTTGACAGCGAGGAGTGCTACGTGAGCAAGTTCTTAATTGTGATAGGAAACTGGAATTCGGTAGTAGGAAAAGGAAGGGAAAGAAAAATAATAGGTGAATATGGACCGGGCAAAAGAAATGAAAGAGGAGATCGCCTGGTAGAATTTTGCACGGAACATAATTTAATCATAACCAACACTTGGTTTAAGAATCATGAAAGAAGGTTTATACGTGGAAGAGACCAGGAGACACTGGAAGGTACCAGATAAGACATACCCAGAGGCACATATAGACTCTGACCATAACTTTTTGGTCATTAACTATAGGCTAAAACTGAAAAAAAAACAGCAAAAATGTAGGAAAATAAGGAGATGGCACCTGGATAAATTCGTACGACCGGCCGTGCTGTGTGCTCCTGTGGTTCAAAGTACGCCAGTTGGACTTCTGCTTGGACTCCAACCTTACGTTACGTGAGTGAATATGTCTTAAGTCATGTAAAGTTTTCACTAAAATTAATCCGGATTGTGAACTTCTGATGTCTTAAACGAGCGCCAGATTTCAGCTTCACCATTTCAGGTGATCCTTGTAGTGTAGTTCTTGTAGCAAGTCTTCGTGATACCGAAGGCTCTGTGCATTTTCAGGCTTAAAGTGGCTTGCCACGTAACTTTCTGGAATGGATTTACGAAAATTATTGCATTGTGTAATCAAATCAACAGCTTGTACAATTTACCGCCTAAAATATGAGTTTTGATAGGGAGATTAGTTGTTCCAATTTTTTTTCTTTCAAAAATCATATTTGAGCCAATTAAAATTTTCTTAAACTTGTAAAAGGAGATTAGATTTATGTACTTACTTCTGGCTGTAATGTTTGTAAAAGTCGTTTCAGAGTTTTAAGGAGTTTATTTTATTTTAGTTTTTTTTTTATTTGCAATATTCTTAAGATTTAATTTAACATCTTAACATAATCTTTAGTGAATTTCTTATTTTTCTAAAAATATCCCAATCAACTGTGCGTCTCAGTGAAAGATGTTCAATATAATCCTTGAGCAGTCCTTCCACAATTCCTGCTCTATGGTTTGTTGCTCTTACTCTGCAGCTCGTTGGCCAGGTGACGCATAATTGGCAGTTTTGTTTCTTAGTTCAACAATGACTCTCAGTCGATATAGTACTAAAGAACGGTTAAAAATTTTGATTTTCCGCACGTGACTCTGCACTTAAACTTACTTGTGCTGTTGATTGTCATATCTTCGAGTGAAAAACGTGGTTACTGAATACAATGATTTAGCTTATAAGATATTTTCAGTGAAATGTAGCTAAAAGAATTTTGGTAAATAAGTTGAGGCGTTGAATTAAAATTAGTGTTTTGGCTGGCATTTGAACCTGGCTGCTCCTCCTTACTAGACAGACGCTGGAACCAAACTAACATTGCTTTACGAATAAGGCTGCTACAGAGAATGTTTTAAAAACGGCTCTCTTCCCAACACAAACTTTAATTCTGCCTGATTGTTTCTGTGTGAAATATGAACCAAATTACCAAGGCTCTCCTATTTTGGAATAGCACCCCAGCGAAGAACGTGATGGGGAACAATCCCATCTATTACCTCAGGCTGAGGTGAATATCTACAACATCTACAATATTCGATTCCTTGAGACGTATATGTCTCATTACACCGAAGTTATGGGAAATAAGATGAGATAGTTGTAATTAAAGTGATGTCTGTCGTCTTGCTGCTGCTCCTGAGTCACCTCGTCGCCATATTGTGATGTGTCAGCTACGGTGGGATGTAAATCGTTTTTCATTATTGATATTTTAAAGCCACCTGTGGTAGCAGGCTGGCAGCAACTTCAGTTCTGCTCTTGAACCAATCTACTTCACAAAAGTGGACAATTTGTTGCAAAACATTGAATGGTGATAAAATTCAGAATGAAAAAGTTTGATAGGAGAGTAAATCATGGAGACTGATACATATAACAAAGAATTTTAAAATACATATTCAGAATTGAAATATCCACGTGGGTAAAATAAGTGGAAGTCTAAAATCCAGGGTGGTTAAAAACACAATGACGGAGCACACAAGACGACGACGAATGTACAAATTAAAAACACACAGCAGTACGAGTTTTCTGCCTATGCAGCGGTCGCTTACATTTCAAAAGACACTAGCAACACTAAACACAGACACTGGCAAAACACTATCGGTGCACTGTTAAAATTGGAGGGCACAGGTATCCCGCAGGGGGTGAGGAAGGGAGGAGAGGCGACGAGGGAAGGAAGCTTAGGGTTTAACATTCCATCGACGGTATTGTCATTAGGGACGGGGGCGAGGAGTGAAGGGACGATAGGTGAAGGACTGGGAGAGATGGGGGAGGAACGTGCAAGGACTATAAGGGTAGGGGAAGGAGAGGGAAGCCAAGTGTGGGATGGAGTGGGATGGGACTAGGGTTTATAGGATGATAGAGGGCGCCATCCTGCAGGGGGAGATGACGGAAGTTACCCTTGGAGAGGATGTGGAGTGTGTGATGGTGAAAAGGGTGGGGAAATAACAAGGTACCAACATGGCAGAGGCTCAGGATGGAACAATAGGTAGGAGAAAAGCGGGTGGTTGGAATCCAGTTTTTGGGTGACGTCTCTGAGGCAGAGGTGTTCAAGGAGTTTGAGGAAGTGTGTGAAAGGAATAAGGTCATACAGATCTGCATAGGGGACAGGAGGCGGACGCGATAAGCGAGGCAAAGGGCATGGCGTTCAAGAATCTGGAGGGATTGGTATTGGGAAGGGTGGAAGCAGCACAGGACAGGGGTGACATATCTGAATCAGAGGTGTTCAAGGAATGTGAAGAAGTGTGTGAAAGGAATAAGGTCATAGAGGATCTGCGTAGAGGGTGGCAGGCGGATGCAGTAAGCGAGGCAAAGGGCATGGCGTTCAAGGATCGGGAGGGATTGGTATTGGGAAGGGTGGAAGCAGCACAGGACAGGACGCATTATGGAATGGTAGGTGAAGAGGATGGTGCAGGGTTGAGGACCCATATCTGGCCGGAAAGGAGTATGAGGATGTTTAGGTGGGAGAGGGCTTTTTCATGGTTTGAAGTTGGGGTTTCCTTGAGAGGGAGCGGTCAAGGGTTAGGCCTAAGTATTTAAGGGTTTTGGTTTGAAAGATGGAGCGTAAGGTATAGGTCTCGGTGGCGGAAGGAAGAGGTGGTGTGACCTATGATGATTGCCCGGAATTTGGTGGGGTTAATCGTGAGGAGCCACTGGTTACACCAGGAGGAGAATTTGGATAGATGGGACTGAACTAAGCTTAGGGATTGGAGGATGGAAGGGACGAGGGCAAGGAAGACAGATTCGTCAGCATATTGTAGGAGGTGGACAGGAGGCCAGGGTTGTGGCATGTCAGCCGAGTACATGAAGGTAGAGGAGAGGGGAGAGAACGGAGCACTGGGGCATCCTGGCAGAGGGGTAGAACAAACGGAATTATTGACAGTGACGATGGGATGTAACAGCAACCGGCTCACAAATAAGGATGCGGAAATGGAAACACAACAAGAATATACATTCTCATTAATAGTATATATTTTATGGATACAAAGCAATTACTTCTTCAGACTTGAAGAAGGGCAGAAGAAATGCTGCTATTGTACAATAACAGGTAATACTAATTCTTCTTGTAGCTGCTCTTGATTACCGTGGCAAACTAACTGGGACTACCGACATTCTGCAGTGGTTAACTCAGTATCGTAGAGGGCGCTGGCATCTGCGTCGGCCATGGACTTGGCCGCATAGCCTCTCGTATATAGCATGCGTTACAGCGCCATCTAAGTCTCGTTCCGTTGGTGCTGTGTTGATGGGTGTGTAATCGATACGATATGAGTCCACAGAACATTGTATGTAAATCTCAAGTGATTTTAATCATCCAGGTTCAGAAAAGTCCAAATGCACAACCTACGAGTTTTTACCTCAGTAACAACTGACTGCAATGGAGAACCACCTCATAAAAACAATTAATTGTTAGTCATATGACGATGAGAAAATGTACCTTCGTAACTGCTTACACGTTTTTCGACAGTTTCAGCAATGGAGAAATTTGAAGCTTTCTAAATCCTATAGCGTCGATCATGACATTAAATATTGTAGTGTACTTTAGTGATTATATCGTTTTATTTCTGACTGGTCGAATCATATTTGTCTTGTTCCACTTCTTCCTTTCACCCTTCAGATTGAATTGAATGAATACGCGTATGCAGAAGTTTGCAGACAGTTGAATCTGAATTACAAACAATTTAAATTGGAAAGAACACACAGAAAATAGTTTTGGGAAAGCTAAACACAATCTAGGTTTCGTTGGCCCAGTACTAAGCCATATTTGTAATTTTTCCTTTCAGCTTGGTCAGCTACCTCACAGATTCAACTACTCAGTAGTGAAACCAATTTCTAAAAAAGGAGAAAGGGATAATGCAGACAACTATAGACCTATTTCTAAGCCATTGGTCTTTTCTAAAGTTATTGAAAAGGCTGTATATTCAAGATTATTTGATCATTTCACTTCACATAATTTGTTGTCAAACGCACAGTTTGGTTTTAAAAGAGTTTTAACGACTGATAATGTTATATTTTCGTTTCTCTGTTATGCACTTGATGGATTAATTAAAAGGTTATGGACATTCGGCTTCTTCTTTGATTTAACAAAGGCGTTTGATCACAAAATATTGTTACCGAAGTTGGAACTTTATGAGCACCAATATATTCTGTAAATATGATAGCTCACAATTTGTTCACCTGTTACTTTAATAACAGGCAGCAGAAGGTGATTCTCCACAGTGTTGAAAATGACTATGAAGTACAATCACAATGGGCCACAGTTAAGTGTGGGGTGCCCCAGGGGTGTGTTTTGGTACCGCTGCACTTTCTTATTTATATAAATGATATCCCTTCGAGTATAACAGGTGATTGCAAAATACAGGATGATAAAAAACTAAGTATAAATTAGAAAACTTAATAAATCAAGGAATAATGTAGATAGAGAGGTTGACACACATGGTGGGAATGACAAAAACAAACAAAAGTTCAAAAAATGTCCAACAGATGACGCTTCATGTAATCAGAAAAGCAGTAATTTGCATAACAAATTAAGACAAAGTAAAGATGATGTTATTTACAGGAAATGCTCAATATATTCACCATCATTTCTCAACAATAGCTGTAGTCGAGGAATAATATTGTGAACAGAACCGTAAAGCATGTCCGGAGTTATGGTGAGTTATTGCCGTCGGATGTTTGTCTTTCAGCATCCCTAGAGATGTCGGTCGATCACGATACACTTGCGACTTCAGGTAACCCCAAAGCCAATAATCGCACGGTCTGAGATCTGGGGACCTGGAAGGCCAAGCATGACGAATGTGGCGGCTGAGCACACGATCATCACCAAACGATGCGCGCAAGTGATCTTTCACGCGTCTGGCAATACGGGGTGGAGCGCCATCCTGCATAAAAATCATACATTCCAGCAGGTGTTCATCTGCCAGGCTGGGGTTGATGCGATTCCGTAACATATCGGCGTACCTCTCATCTACATCTACATCTTCATAGATACTCTGCAAATCATATTAAAGTGCCTGGCAGAGGGTTCATTAACAACTTTCATAACTTTTCTCTACCGTTCCATTCTCTAATAGCGCGCGGGTAGAAAGAACACCTAAATCGTTCCGTTTTCGATCTGATTTCTCTTATTTTATTGGGATGGTCATGTCTCCCTAAGTAGGTGGGTGCTAGCAAAATATTTTCACATTTAGAACTAAAAGTCGGTGATTGAAACTTAGCAAACAGATCACGCCTCAATGAATAAAGTCTTTCCTTTAATGACCTCCACCCCAATTCCTGCAACATTTTCGTGTGGCTCTCCCCCCGTAACGTGATAAAACAAAACGAGCTGCCCTTCTCTGAACCTTCTCAATGTCTTCCGTCAGTTACACCTGGTGAGGGTCCCACAAGGGGCAACAGTACTCCAAGAGAGGACGCACAAGTGTGATGTAGGCAGTCTCTTTGGTGGAGCTGGTGCATCGTCTAAGCGTTCTGCCAATGAAACGTAACCTTTGGTTCGCCTTCCCCACAATATTTTCTATGTGTTCTCTCCAGTCAAAGTTGTTCGTAATTGTAACTCCTAGGTATTTGGTAGAATTTACGACCTTAAGGTTTGACTGATTTATCGCGTAATTGAAGTTCAGCGGATTTCTGTTAGTGGTCATGTTTATTACTTCACACTCTTCTTTATTTAGTGTTAATTGCCAATTTTCGCACCATGCAGAAATTTTGTCTAAATCGCTATGCAGTTGCTTTTTATCCTCAATTGACTTCACTAACTGATAAACGACAGCATCATCCGCGAACAGTCTAAGGGAGCTATTCAGATTGTCGCCTAAATCGTTTATAAACACGAGGAAGAGTAATGGACCTATAACGCTTCCCTGTGGAACGCCAGATATCACATCTGTTTTACTCGATGACTTACCGTCAATTACAACGAACTGTGTTCTTTCTGATAGGAAATCGTGAATCCAATCGCACAATTAGGGAGATATTCCATAAGCACGCAATTTCATAAGAAGCCGCTTGTGGGGTACAGTGTCAAAAGCCTTCCGGAAATCCAGAAATATGGAATCGATTTGAGATCCCTTGTCGATGTCACTTAATACTTCATATGAATAAAGGGCAAGCTGTGTTTCGCAAGAGTTATACTTTCTGAATTCGTGTTGACTACTGGTTAATAGGTCGTTCTGTTCGAGGTAGTTCATAATATTCGAACAAAGTATATGCTCCAAAATCATACTGCAAATCGACGTCAATGAGATAGGACTGTAATTTTGGGGATCACTCCTATTGCCTTTCTTGAATATTGGAGTAACTTGGGCAACTTTCCAGTCTTTGGATACGGATCATTCGCTGAGTGATCGGTTGTAAATTATAGTTAAGTACGGAGATATTGCATCAGCATACTCTGAGAGGAATCTAGTTGGTATACAATCTGTCCCGGAAGATTTATTTTTGTTTAGTGACTTAAGTTGTTTTACTACTCCAGGAACATCTACTTCTAAGTTTCGCATGCTGGCAGCTGTTCTCGGACTGAATACTGGGGTGTTCACTTCGTCTTCTTTGGTGAAAGAATTTCGGGAAGCTGTGTTTAGTAATTCTGCCTTAGCAGTACTGTCATCGGTAGTATTACCATTGCTATCGCGTAGTGAGGGTATTGTTTGTGTTTTGCTGCTAATGTACTTCACATATGACAAGAATTCTTTGGATTTTCTGCAAGATTACGAGACAGGATTTCTTTGTGGTAACTACTATAGGCTTCTCGCATTGAAGTCCGCGCTAGGTTGCGAGTTTCAGTAAAAGATTGCCAGTCTTGTTATTCTGTTTCTTTTTAAATTTTGCATGCGTTTTTCTTTGTTTCTGCAACAGTGATCTGACCTGTTTTGTGTACCACGGGGGGTCAGCCCCCTCTTTTATTATTTTTTTGGTATAAATCTCTCGATTGCTACTGATATTATGTCTTTGAAAGTAAGCCACAACTGATCTACACTCGCATTTTTAGTTTTGAAAGACTGGAGACTATCACTCAGTAAAGCGAGAAGCGAATTTTTATCTGCTTTATTGAATAGATATATTTTTCGTTTATTTTGGTGCATTTGGGCATTTCGACTCTCAGTCTCGCTACTACAACTCGCTGTTCGCTAATCCCTGTATCTGTTTTGATGCTCTTTACTAGCTCAGGATTATTTGTTGCTAGGAGATCAAGGGTATTTTCGTAACCACTTACTATTCTAGTGGGTTCATGAACTAACTGTTCGAATTAGTTTTCAGAAATAGCATTCAGAACTAGTTCGGACGATGTTTTATATTCGCCGCCGGTTTTGATTACGTAATTATGCCTACATATCGAGGGTAAATTAAAGTCGCCACCGATTATAACAGTATGCTTCGGATACCTATTTGAAATGTGATTCAAGCTTTCTTTGAACATTTCGGCAACCGCATCGTCTGAGTCAGGGGGCCGATAAAAAGATCCAATTATTAATTTATTCCGGTTGTTAGGAATAACCTCTACCCAGACCAACTCACAGGAAGTATCTGTCTCAATTTCGCTGCAGGATAAACCGTTAGTAACAGCAATAAACACTCCACCCACTATTTTATTTATTCTATCCTTTCTGAAGACCATTTGGCCCTTTGAAAAAAATCCTGCCGAACTTATCTCAGGCGTCAGCCAGCTGTCAGAACCTATAAAGATTTGTGCCTCAGTACTTTCCATTATCCGTCATGGTAGCAATTAATGAACCAGAATCACGCAGTTCCTCGAAGAAAAAAGGCCCGATAACAGTTCACTAAATCGCCAGGTAACAGGTCATGATGCCAATGGGTTTTGTAAGGATAGCATCGGAGGGTTCGCCTAAGTGCCAACCAAACAGTAGTGTATGGAATGCCAGTGCGACGTGCGACTGCACGAGCGCTGACTTTCCCGTGCACAAACGAACCCGCTACAGTCTCCATTTCTTCCTGAACTGTCTCAGGAGCATTAAGCCTTGTGCTTGGTCGGCCACTACAGGGTCTATCGTCTAAACAATCCGTGGCTTCGAACTTAGAAATCATTATAGCCACAGCTGCATTTGTCAACGGAGCTTACCAATTCGAACCCTCTTCCTATGGCGATAGGATCGTAACGCTGAACTAGCACATAACCCATTCTGGTAATACAGCTTCACTAAAAGCGCCTTTTGAGGTAACGTCAACATGCTACGATTGCTGGTGCATCTGATTCTCTCTCTCTTTCACTACAGTTCCTTTTACACACGATTTTCATGCGCATTCACTGACGTTTTGCTGTCCAGCGCCATCTGTCGGACATTTTTTGAACTTTTTTTCCTCCTAATAAAACCCCATGTCATTCCAAGCATGTGTCTCAATTGTTACCTCTGTATCTACATTATTCCGTGATTTGTTAAGTTTTTGTTTGCCGATGATATCAGCTCGGTAGTGAAGGATGTTGTACGTGATATTGTCACATTATCAAATAATGCAATTCAAGAGATAAGTTCGTGGCTTGTAGAAAAACAAATTAATGTTAAACCACAGTAATACTCCGTTTTTACAATTTCTAATTTGATGAAAGCAGACATTTTGATAACAAATGATGTGCTTATGATAAGTTAGACTGAACAGTTCAAATTTCTAGATGTTCAGATACACAGTAAGCTGTCGTGAAAAGCCCATGTTCAGGATTTTGTTCCAAAACTAAATTTTGAATAATTTACAATTAGAGCAATATCTAAAATAAGTGATTTTTCATCACGAAAAGTAGGCTACTACGCTTCCTTTCACTCACTTGTGACGTACGGCGTTATTTCTTGGGGTGAGTCGACTGATACAAAAAGGATATTTTTGGCTCAGAAACGGACTGTTCGAGCAATATGCGGTGTAAGTTTCCTAACGTCATGTCGACACCTTTTCAGTAGTCTGGGAATTCTGACATTGACGTCAAAATACGTATTTCCTTTATTGTCGTTTATATTTAATAATATCAGCTTGTTCCTACGAGTTAGTAGCTTTCACTCTGTGAATACTATTCTGCATCATCCATTTTCAATAAACTGTCACAAGAGCTCAAGATTACTAACCCACTCGATTTCAAATCTAAACTGAAGAGTTACCTAATGGCCCATTCCTTTTATTCTGTGTAGGAACTACTAGAAAAGTAAATAGTTAAGCTAATTCCGTTGCTTTTTTATTCTCTTCACTTAGTCTTAAGAATGTCGTGTGCATAGGTGGTCACGCGGAACAGAAAACCATATAATAATTATAATAATAATAATAATAATTATTATTATTACTATTATTATTATTATTATTATTATTATTGTCCTTTCTGACAGGAAATCACGAATGCAATCGCACAACTGCGGCGATATTCCATAAGCACGCAATTTGATTGGAAGACGCTTTTGAGGTAGAGTGTCAAAAACCATCCGGATATGTAGAAACTATCTGAAAACCCAGCGTTGCCCGGGTATTTATTTATTTATTCCTGCCGTTTTCAGGTATATATTCATTTGTATAAGGGCTGCATATCTGGAAAATCTCTTAGGAATACAGTTAGTAGTAAAGAAGTAATAGATTAAAACTTGGTGCGGGGTGGGGTGGTTTTCCATGACCGTTACAATTTATGTGCTCATATCTCATGAACTACTAGTCATATTCTGATACAATTTACAAGGTACATTCAACTATATGTATGTATACTGTCTGTAAAATTTAGTGTAGCTACAATTTATAGTGTACAAATTATAATTTGTAACATCATATCGAATGCCGTAGTTTTACTCCATAAACAGCGGAAAAGTAGTAAGTGAGAAACTTTTTTCCTTTCATCATTCTACTATGGTTGCCAGCGATAATAAGTTTAATAAAGGTTTGAAATTATTTTCTAAGTTTATTGCAAGTCGCTAAGTTTTGTCATTCTCATACAGAGTATTTCGAAAGTCTCGCCGCAATATATGGCATGTAGTGCGATTTCTTTTGGTTACGACCTAATATCTTTTGAACCATGTGCCGTATGTGATTCTTAACGATGCAGCAATTGTTACCTGACGGTATGGAATGTGTGCACCAAATTTGGTTGAAATCGGTCCAATGGTTTAGGAGAAAATGAGCTGCATTGTCGCAAAATGCAGGAGATTTTCCCGCATATCATTGTTTATGACGTCATATCTCATGAACTATATACCGTATGTGATTCTTACACTTACGGCGACCGTCCTCATGGATGAAAGCTTGAGTGTACAAAATTTCATAAAGATTGGAAAAAAACTGTAGATTTGCATGCAACACACATACGGACACTCTGATTTATATATTAGATACGGAATCTATTTGACATCCCTTGCCGACATCACTCATCACATCATGTGAGTAAAGAGTTAGTCATGTTTCACAAGAACGATTCTTTTGGAAAGCGTGTTGGCTATAGGACAATAGGTCGTTCTTTTCAAGGCAGTTCATAGTATTTGAGGAAAGTATGTGTTTTAATATCCTGCTGCAAACCGACGTCAGTGATATAGATCTGTGATTATATCGTTTTATTCAAATCAAAGGTTCAAATGTCTGTATAGCTTATTGGACTTAACTACGGGCTCATCAGTCCCTAAACTTACAAAGTACTTATGAACTAGCTACTACTAAGTACGGCACAAATATCCATGCCCGAGGGGGGATTCGAACCCCCAACCGTAGTGGCCGTGTGGACCGTGACTGACGCGCCGCAGTCCCCTCGGCCACCGCGGCCGGCTATCGTTTTATTTCTGACTAGTTGAATCATCCTTATATTTGTTTCGTTCCATTTCTTCCCTTCACGTTAAATTGAGCGAATACTTGTCTGCAGAAGTGTGCAGAGATTTGAAACTGAATTTACGTTGCATGAATTGCAAATTATAGTGAACTAGATACATAATTTTACATTGTGAAACTTACAAACGGTTATCTTTCCCGTTTTATTTTCTTTTGTTTTTAATTGTGTTGTTATGCACTACCGCACTACCGTGCATGTATATATCAGTATGGAACAACTAAACGTATGTGATTGTAGTTCTGACGATACAGTCCATGAGCAGCCGCACAGGCAAATAGACACACACACACACACACACACACACACACACACACAGCGGTTAGCACACGAGGTCAGGTGGCCTCTAATGTGCGCGTCTCCATCGAGCGAAGCCTGCTCCGCTCTGAGCATCTACTCGAACAACCAATGCCAGAACGCAGCACGCTGGAGTGCGTGTGTGACAGTATAATCCACAATACGCAGTCCTCTAGTCGCAATTGCTAACCACTGCAATACCTCTTCCAGAACTGAAATGACTTACGAAGTACTCGACTAATGCCATGAGAACCGAATCTGCATGATATCATCTACTAATATAATCCCATCCTATCGCAGACAGCAACGTAACCGCTGGTACTGCTACTACTAGCAATCCAGATTATGAAGAGTGTTTTCTCTGTTTGCCTGTTTTCCAGGCACTTATTTCCTCTCTGAAAATGAAAGAACTACACTTCATTTCTCAGATACGTAACATTGTAATGTGGGTGATTTTGGAACGAAGAAAATGTGTTGATTTGAGTCTTTATTTGTAGTCATTCTAAGAAGAATTTCCTGTTGAACGAGAGTTCGTGATAACTTTAGTCTCTGTTATTGTAAGCCACTGCGATCTCACTGAATCATTTCATTTCAGATCAATAATTAGACACTGTCACTGTCCGCAATTAATTAATAGTTCAATTATCAGCAACTGCAATTCATGCTTGGCCCTACCTGACGTTACTTACATCAGATATGTTTTCCCACACTACGAAACATCAATTTTAATGTAAATACAGATACACAATACCTGAGACGGACTTTCGTCTCGAACATGTCAAAGACATTAAGGATAAATATGAAGCATTGAATTAAAATGTTACACAGAAGCTGAATTAAAATTTGTGACGTGAAGGAAATGGAGCTTAGATTATTCCGAGGCGCCTTATTGGCTAGTGATGCGGTATTCTTGCGGTAAGACGTCTGCCTATTAAGCATGGAAGTCCGCGTTCGATTTCCGGTCGCATCACAAATTTTAATTCAATGCTTCACATTTATCACCAGTTTTAATGTTTTGCACACACACAGGATGAGCTAAGAATACAATGCAAAATCTCTTGTGTGAGTGATAGTGATTCTGTAGCATTCGCTTGCGTCGCTGTTCATTGAATTTCGCAAACAATTGGCTATGCGATTCGGAATGTAGTGCAGTACACTCACTATGCCTGTGAAACCCTTTCAAAGTGCTATAAATTCTTTAAATGCCTTCTAATTTCGAATTTCTGAAATCTGTATGTTCTGGAAAAAATAATTTCAAGATCATAGACGTTATTTTCATAATGAGCTTAACAACCAATGTTTGTTGTGACATAAAGGAAGCAATTGTTCGTAATACTATGTTTTTGCAAAAGATATATCATTGTCACTCTATGAAAAAACCTTACTGTTCATTTAGTTAATTATCTTTGGTTAAATATTTGAGTCCAAATCTATTGATCACCTCAAATGACTTTCACACAGTCTCCGTTTTTATTTATTTATTTGCTCTGTTAATTGATTTTTAATGAAAATTATCGTTACTTAACACAATTAATTGCTAATTCAAAATGTTTCACTATACTTTCAATAACGCCACTAATCAGTAAATCGTCAGTAAAAGTTTTTATCTGCCACAGATCTATCCCCCATAAAAATTGTCCTCAGTCCATGACTGTCACAGAAGTTAATTTTCTCCTTTAAAGTCAACTGATTTCTAATGGTTTTTATTACTCATTCAAGTCTAATTTAAATGGATTTAAAAAAAAATGTTTGTAGAGTCTATGGGACTTAACTACGGGGGTCATCAGTCCCTAAACTTACAAACTCCTTATGAACTAGCTAATCCTAAGGACGGCACAAATATCCATGCCCGAGGGAGGATTCGAACCACCGACCGTAGTGGCCGTGCAGACCGTGACTGAAGCGCCTCAGTCCCCTCGGCAACCGCGGTCGGCGGATACTTTTTTTTTAATTCGAGAGCTAGAGGTGAATTCGTTTCACTTTGTATTTTAAAGGCAATCATGGTTTATCACAACTTAACAATTAACACTATTACAATTATAATTCGTTACTCAACGTTATGATGCAGTTCCTCGGCGATTTCAACAAGCAGAACATTCCAGAATGAGAGAGAATATTGCTGTACAATCCTACAATTCCTGTAGTTGATTCCTTGCTCAATACGTGCTAACAAAAGTATTCAGACGTTAATTTCACATTAATTGACTCAGTCTTTGAACTTTAATTTTCTGTGAGTGCACTGATTTTGCGATTGTTTCACAACGGAAGTGTAACGATTTCGTTAGATTCCGCACGACACGACGGTTAGCGGCTTCCCTAGATACCAGACACTGCACTTGCAGACACTTTAACCAATCGGCACTCCTGCACTTTCAAAAGAAAAAAAAAAAAAAAACTTTTCTCAGTGGTCATCTTTCTTCTTCTTTTCGCGGATGTCCGTCGATCGGCGACTGTACCATGCCGACTGAAGCGCTACCATTCGATCGTCGCGAGGTCCACAAAGAGACTGCTGGCGCCGTGATGTGAATTGTTATTACCGCAGAAATGAGTGTTCTCTACAGTCATTTGTTTTGTTCAGAGATATCTTTTACTCACTGTCGATTTAAAATCCCATATGCGTTTACAAAATAGTCAATTACAATTTATTCATTTCTTACAAAAGTTACACGTACAAAATATACTAAATAAAATATTTCCAATAAGAACACTCGAGAAAACAGATAAAATGTAAGTTTCCCATAATAATAGCATTGAAATCACTAGCAGTGACGTCACAATATCTACGGATAAGGGCCTCTTAATGGGTAATCTTAATCAAATATACGAATTACATCGTACATAGCACTTTGAACAGGTGTAGAGGACCTTCATTCTGCCGTTCTTACCGCTCATTTAGATATATATAAAATGAGGAACAATATCTCATGGCAATTGTCACACACTGAGATACAAATATAAATTCGCTTTTTACATGTTCCTATGTCAATAAATGACAGTGCCACTGAATGGTAAAAATTTGGAAATATGAAGTGGACTTTCGGGTGTTACTGGGCTCCGACATCGGCCAAGGGGCAGATCGGCAACACTGCAGAACATGCGAGTGTTGTAGGTAGTCTATCGGCTCACGGGAAGGCGAAGCATGTGCCATCAAGCGACGATCTGCATTACACCGCGAGCAGTGACAGCACTCACATCTATCTGGAACCGATTTCGCTGGCCGCTATTATGTATCGCGACTAGTTGGCATTGGAAAAGGAACTTGTGCCCTGTTGCCGATCTGTCCCCGTGGCCAATGTCGGCCAACACCCGAAAGTCTACTTCATATTTCCAGATTTTTACTATTCTATTGCATTGTAATTTATTGACATAGTATCATGCGGAAAACGAATTTATATTTGTAGCTCAGTTTGTGACAATTTGCACGTAACACTTTTCCTCATTTATGACTCACCGTATATATATATATATATGTGTGTGTGTGTGTGTTTTCTGAAAAATGACATTTTTTATATTTTATTCGCTTCTTTAGAACCAGAAAAGGCCTAATTCAGGGTTTAAAAAGGTGTAGCAAAGCTAATGCAGTAAGCGCTCAGCTAAGATCTACTCTCTTCTGCAAGAAGGAAGGAAGTACCAAGACTAAGTTAGCAGTGCACGCTCTTTCGTCGACTAGCTTTGCAATTGCTGTATGGGAGTGTAAGTTGGGTGAATACAGGTTACCTCATTGCAAACGTAGGTATGAACGTAGCAAAACTTATTGCAGGTACTAATAGATGGGAGCAGTGGCAGGAGGGTGTCCATAATGAGGAAATAAAAACAACTGAGTTAACACCACAGATGAAGCAGTTAAAGCGAACAGCCTGAGATGGAGGGGCCATGTCACACGCATGGGAGAAGCAAGGTTACCTCAGAGGCTCATGAGCTCGGCAGCGGAGGGTAAGAGGAGTCGAGGTAGACCAAGAAGAATTCGGTGAAGAATGATTTTGAAGTAAAAGGCTTAACATCTGACGAGGCATCATGGAGGAAATTTATTAGAGGTACTATGCTCCATACTGAACGCTGAAAGGCATGAGGAGTCTCTAATGATGTTGATAACAAGGAAGGATATATTTATCTGTTCATCTCATCGAACCATTGTCAGATGAACTAATGAACTGGGAAGAAAAACTGTAGAAGATTTTAAAAAGCAAAACTTATTTGGGACCTCCCATTACTTCATGTTGGAACAGAAACTTCATTTAACCTCTCGATCAGGCTCGACGAGCTGGGTTTAGACCAGCAGTTGGGATAGCTCAGTCGGTAGAGCACTTACCAGTGAAAGGCAAAGGTCACAGGTTAGAATCCCGGTTCCGGTAGACAGTTTTAATAGGCCAGGAAAGTTTCATACCATCACACACTTTGCTGGAGAGTCAAATTATCATTCCAGAAACATCCCATGGGCTGTGGCTAAGCCATGTCTCCACCATATCATTTCTTCCAGGAATGCTATTCTTGAAAGTTGCGTAGGGGAAGTTCTGTAAAGTTTGGAAATTAGGGGGCGAGGTACTGGCCGAAGTAAAGCTATGACGACGGACCATAAAATTAGCAAAGCGCCGCACGCGAAACGCAGAGGTCCCAATTTCGTATCCCGATTGTAGCACACAGTTTTAATCCTCCAAGGTAATCAGCGCACACTCCACTGCAATGTGGAAGTTTTATTCTGGCATAATGACATGTTTTGCGCGTCACACGGAAATTAAAAATCCGATTTCATTTTGTAGATGCTTTTTATGCCGTTATTGTCCTGGGGACAATTAAAAACAGATTTTTCCCATCCGCTGGATATGACCTTGCCGACTGAGCGCTATAGTTTGTTTAATGTCTAATAATCACCTTATAAATTATCTTATGAATCATTTGTCTTTTATAGTCGACCACTATTAAATTATGATGCTTCAGTGCCAGTTTTTGATCAATTTCCACAATTTTAATATTTTTCTCTGCCATAAGTTTCCCCCCTCTTTCTGTAATATTCCGTTGCAATTTTATGTCATCTTGACCAGTGGTGTTACTTTTAGAGCGAGATAAAATGATGTTTATAACTGATGCTAGCTTAATTCCCAATGCTTTTCACGCTTAGACTGAAAAGTCTGCATTTGTTGTTTCTACTGCTGAATATAAATTACCATACATTTAGCTTTAAAAATGCTTTCCTCATCAAATGTTTTTCCCGTATTTGTTTTCAAAAAATAACTAAACACTTGTTTTTAAAAGTCCTGTCAAAATTCTGAATCAGAAGTTTTGTATTTCTTGCTTCAAAATTGCCTGAAAAACAACGTATTTTTCAAAAAATGGTTCATCCCCTATTTCACCCCCATTACTGATGGGAATATCGGGCCACCGCGTGCCAGTCACGGTCTGCACGTCCGCTGCGGTCGGGGAGTTCGAAGCCCCCCATCGGGCATATATGTTTGCGCCGTCTGTAGTATAAGGTAGTTCATAAGTAGTTTGTAAGGACTGATTACCCCGTAGTTAAGTCCCAAATGTTCTACAAACATTTGAGCTTTTTGGGAATATCGAAAAATCGCTCCAAGCGGTCTAAAGCGTCCCGCTGCGGAGCGCGCGATTGCTCGCCGTGGAGGTTCGAGTCTTCCCTGTGGCATGGGTGTGTGTGTTTGTCCTTAGGTTAGTTTCTCTAGGTTTAAGTAGTTTGTAAGCTACGCACTGATGACCACGTAGTATGGTCCGATCGATTTACAAAAATTTGAACATTTTTTTTTTAATTTAATTTAATTTAATTTTTTTTAATTAGCTGATGACTACAGTGTAAGTCAAACAACGACTACAAATTCCAAATGTCTATCGTCTGTAGATTCACTTTTCAGCACCGCTTTCTGCCTCTAGAAACGGATCGAGAACACGAAATTTCTTTCTTGCTAGTTTTACTTTTCAAACTGCAATATGCACTTATTTTTCTTTATTCGTATGCTTGTTGCAGAAAGCAACTGAAGAATGTGCATCACGTTTCGGTATTTATAACCCCTTTGCTATTATAGTGTCAAAAGTCATTGCTGCTCTTCAGTCTGAATTTCATATAAGATGACATCTTTCAACCACTAAATCTTCCACCCTCACTAGCTATGACACAGAAATGCTGTGGTGTACAACGGGAGACTATACTACAACAACACAGAGAGATCGTTAATCTCCATTGTGTAGTTTTTGCTGAAGACCAAAATATTGACACCTACACGTAGAATTTTATATAAGTCGGAAACTTTCAACTTCCATATCTTCCAGCTCCGTATCGTTATCAACCCTCTACCAAAATAGTGTTCAATTGGAGACTGTAACCTACTACAGTAGAGTCGCGAGAACTCGTTCCAATGTGGACTGAAAGTTGACCGAGTTTGTGAAAATTCTGGGTTCTCGGGAACGGTGTTAAAAATGAACAGGTAACATTTTTTTGTTATGAAATACGTTCTACTGTTACTTTAGAATAAAATACAAATGATGGAATACAGTCAGACAAAATAAATGTAAAGCCACTCTCACACGGAGCATGGTTCGCGAGAAGTTTCCTGGATGGGGCTGCCGAGTAGGAATCGGCTGAAACACACTGCGTCTCTCTCACACGGTGCAACATTGGCTGCCGAAGCGTGGACGCCAAGACGCACAACACGGCCGAGCTGCTTTATTTATCAAACGATTGTGAAGAAACTATTCGGTAAAAAAAAATTGATTCTCACACATCTTATAGCTACATTCTTCAGCTTCATGAAGATCTATCGACTATTCTGCTTGTGGTTATAGTTCTTGTGATATTAACGGATTCAAGATAGTACTGCAAGAAATCCCAAAATTTTACATTGAAAAATAGAGGTCGCTATGAATTTGAGTTTGGTGCAAGTTAGGTCATATGTTTCTGCGGATAAAATGCAGCTAAAATATTGAAGTTGGAAGGATGTCGCTATCTATCAGCAATCTCGAGATAATGGATTGTATGTAAGGCCCTTTTCCGTATTTTCATAAAATCCCTCATATATTTTAAATGATTGGAGGTATCGAAGCAAGATTTTATCAAACAATAGCACGCAAAGGGGAGATTATTTTTTCATATGATCAATTTACGAAACTTTCACATGAATCCCAATATTTAACAAAGTGCAGATATTAATGAATGAAGTAGTGGGCTTTTTAAGGGCCATCAATAGCTGGTGAAACGTAAATTGTTGTTTTTCTATGTAAGTGGAGAAGCTACTCATTTAATTTTAGAATGGACAGTTTCATGAAGTACAAACTATCTTGTCCTTAGTATTATTAGTTTAAATATTCTGGACGTCTGATTACCCTGCCGTTTAGTCCCCTTACAAATCGGAATACTCAATGTCTGTTGCTATTTTATCTGCTTAAAAATGTTAGTGAAAATAGTATATGTTTGCGATAAAAAAACACATCGCTCTGTGTTGGCACACTAACTAAAATATATGTCCTCTAAATGATTTTCCTTATTTAGCAGAAATTTGAATGTATACATAGAAAATCATCTCATCAGTTTCTTCTATATCATATAAAAACATACTGCGATATCGAATTCCTTTGTAATTTCAAATCAAGAAGGTATTTATTTCACAGCACTACATTTTTCCTTTATTCCAGAGTAATACATAAGTGATGAGATTTCGTTAATATGCAGACAATTTCGTTGTAATGCTAAAATCCGCTTCCTTTGGCAAAACAATAGAGTTTACAAATATTCCTCCCATTAATGTTTTTATGCATTTGCTGTTACCACGTAATATTAAACTGTATTTAGTAATACTGAGAGTAAGACAAGTTAGTAGTATATCAAAATAATCATAGGCGGTATAAAATTAAACAAATTGCTCACTGACGTTGTAAAAATAAAGACAAAGCAAATTCAGTTTTTCCAGGTATCCGTGACTCCTTAAAAGTCCATCACTTCATTGAATAAAATCTGTAGTTGCTCGAATACCGCGCTTCATATGCAAGTCTCGTAACGTGACAAAAACGTGACAAAATATACTTCACTTGGCGTATTATCATTTCATAAAAATTGCTTCGGTACCTCCAATCATTTATGAGATATAAGGGATTATATGAAAATTTCGTCCCGTTTTCTTCGCTGACGCCCGCGATCGGGAACAAGTGCTTTACATATAACCCATTATCTCGAGATTGGTGATAGATAGCGACATCCTTCCAACTTCGAAGAATAATTCAATATTTCAGCTACATTTCATCCACAGCAACATATGACCTAACGTGTACCAAACGCAAATTCATAGCGACCTCTATTGTTCAATGTAAAACTTTCGGATTCCATGTAGTACTGTACTAACAACGTAAATATCACAAAAACTATGACCACTAACAAAATAATATTCATTTTATCATGAAGCAGAAGACTGCATCTATAAGTTGTACGAGAATCACATTTTTTTACCGAAAAGTTTCTTTGTAATCGACTGAGAAAGACTGCACTTCGCTGGCGGGCGCGTGGCACTGCGTTCCGCCTGGAGTGCTCTCTTCGAGTTCCCGCCTTGCTGGCCGCAAGGTCACACACCACACGCGACTCCTGATTGGGCAGCGCAGGTAACATTCCGAAAACTTGCGAGAATGATAGGACACGCGCTATATGCAGAATCCTGCAGCAAACAGCCCTCCAGCAGGCCGCAGGGCCGGCCGCATGCCCGTCCTGTGTGCTCCGCGGCATGCTTACCGAAAATCCTGCTCCGTGTGAGACAGGCTTAAGGGCAATCTTACAAATGAAATTCGTTACACTCACATAAACTTCACAAAATGCGGTTAAGAAGAAACAAAAGCTGTAGGCAGACTGAGCGGCAGAGGGCGCGCGGTCCTGTCACATGTGTGTCATTGCTGTCCGGTGTAACCGAGTTCATTATTGCCTATAACGCCTAAGCTGATTTTAAATGACACCGTGGAAAATTGCACTCTCATAGTTTTGATCAAGAATGTTTTTAGTATGAAAATGCATCTACATACTGCATTAATGAAACTCAAAGGATTATGAAATAGAATTTAGGTGGCACATACATAGCCTGTAACTGCTACACGCAACCATTTCAGTTCTATCCACCATTATGCGAACACAGAATTATTCCAGGGGGTGTGCCGAAGGATGCACGAGTTATCCGGAATGCAGGGTTATCGAATGCCGAGTTTTCGGGACTGTACCGTTCCACATACAAACACTATTCGTTTGCGATGTTTAGTTTTGGCTGCAGAGTGAAATATACCAACAAACACCTGAATTACTACATATGTTAACTTTCTAGAAAACACTGCTTAAGTCATTTTCCTTTACACAAATGATTATATTTTTATTTTATTTCAGAGGGGACAAATTTGAAATTCGTCCTTTGAAATTTTATCCAGTCACTAGCATAAACCCGCGGCTCCGCTCGCGTGTTCGTTGATTATGATAGATAAACTTTCTTTCAGTAGTGTGCTATGAGACTGGTTTTGAAGGATGAAATGAAATACAATACCTTCTTTAGAAACAAACATTTTTAATCAACATTCAAATAAAAAAAATTATTTGAAGTGCTTAATTATTTACAATAAATAATACATAAATTATTCCTTATAGACTGTGTTACAATATCTCAACACGTATGGTGAGAGTGATGTCCAACTAAATTTTAATTTCATTTTCGGGTGTTTTGCTAAGCTACGTTATTTGTAGTACTGTACTTGATGTAATGTGCAAAACGTCAAATCGATTTTTTTTTTTTCAAAAAAAGTTTCAAATGTTTGTATAGTTTATGGACCTTAACTCCGGGCCATCGGTCCCTAAATTTGCAACCTACTTATGAACTAACTAAGACTAAGGACGGCACAAATATCCACGCCCGAGAGGGGATTCGAACCCCCGACCGTAGTGGTCGTGCAGACCGTGACTGGAGCGCCTCAGTCCCCTCGACCACCGCGGCCGGCCGATTTTTTTTGAAGAGATGTATTAAAAGAAATTTCTTTTTTACTGCTTTATTTATTTGTTCTTATATTTACTTATTCGTATGCTTAGCTTCACGCAGAAAGAGCTGAAGACATTGTAGCACAGATAGACCAAATATATGGTTTGTGGCATCACGTTTTGCTGTATGTAACGTCCTTGCTATAGAGTCGCAAACATAATCGCTGGCCATCAGTCCGATTATATATATATATATATATATATATATATATATATATAACTTGACGATTTTCAACCACCATATTTTTCACCCTCTTACAGGTATCGGCTTGGAACTGCTAATGGTGTACTACGGGTGACTTCTGAAAACAATTACACACAAACCATTCGTTTGCGTTCTGTAGTTTTCGCTGCAGAGCGAAATATTAACACACGCACACACACACACACACACACACACACACACACACACACACACACACACACACGTGCGTAGAATTTTATATACACCGATAACTTTCCATCCCAATATACTCCACCCTTTTATCATTATCAGCCCACAAGCAACAATGCAACCAATAAACCATTTTCAAAGAGGAAATATAATTTTCAAAGAGTAATTTTAGTTTCACATTTCGCGTTATACTCTTCAAATTACGAAATATCTATGTGATCGCTATAAAACCGTGCCTAAAACCTTTCCCAGGTATAAATTAGTAACTGTACAAATATTTAAGTCTCTGCGTCTTGTCGTTCTGACGTAATAAGCGTACAACGAATAGACATTCTCTTTAATATATATAGATAAATAGCTATCTGATCGCAATAAAAGCGTACCTAAAGCGTTCCCCGGGTCGACATTAGTAACAGTGCAAATTTTTAGCTCTTTATGTCTTGTGGTTCCGACGTGATAAACGTACACCTAACAGACATTCACATTTATAGATATAGATTATAGCAGACGGTATTTGAGGATACGCAGATAAACACGCTAGCGAGGTGACTGCACTTGTAATATCTCTGGCACCTGGGCGCGGCCTCTGTCCCGCCGGCCGTTTGCTGGATTACAGCTAGGCAGGGCCAAGTGGCGGCCGCGCCGTTTATAGGCTATCTGCATGCGGAATGAGGCGCGCAGACACTCGCCGCAAATTTTGCGGCCGCTCTGGACCGGCGCCAGAGAGCGCCGCGGCGCTGCCAAACAGGCCGGCAGCGTGTCGGCCAATGACAGCGGTGCCAGGCGAAACGTCACGTACAGGTGACTCAAACTGTCTCTCTGACACGACGTTCAAATATTCTTTATAGCTGCTCGAATAATCCAAGGGGGACCATTTTGTGTCCTAGCCTCGTCGCCGCTTTTGTGTCTCGTTTCCGTCGTAGGTGTCGGTGGCCGAGTAGAAAGAGACCGACACAGGAATAAAGGATGCACGCTTGTGCAGGTACGGAGCTGACCAGCCAGTGGGACAGCAGAAACTAGAAACACTAGAGTAAATTAGATCGAGATATATATATTTCTTAGAGACTTAGTAATACTTAACTTTTACATAGCTCAGTACTGCAGACTGCTGATACATAGTTGAGCTGGAGGCCTGCCTAGTGCCTATCCGAGAGCCAAGTCTTCACTGGTGCCTATCTGATTCCGAAGTGTTAACTGGCTCCTACCTCAGTCCCAAGTGAACGATGTCGTTCAGTGGTGGCTACGAGCGGAGTTGTAGTAGAGGGCGCTCGTGGCTGACGTAAGAACGCCGCGCCGTGCGTGCATGGCGGCGCGCGGCGAAAATAGGTGGCGCGCACTTTAGACTTGTGCGACACCACACGAACAAACACATATACACCAAAATCGTATGAGAGATAATGTAAAGCTCCCTTATTGCACTAGTGATACACATCTGCAAAACTCTGCAGTCTTCCGTTAGAGGCCTCTGCGTGTGCCATGCCGCATTGCACTTTGACCTGTCTGTTCGCCAGTAGGGACGGTGCAGTGTGCCTCCGAAATTGCGTTTAGTGACGTTATTTGTGTGGTGAAGCGTCAGATGGGGCGGCGATTGCTAATGAATCCTGCTGATGTATTGTGATTAGTTGAGAAGGTATTAGTCTAGAAGTCTAGGAGATGAATCATTTGCATGATTTCTCATATCTGTTATGGTACAGAAATTTGAGCATAAGTTAGATATTGTTGTTACAAACTCATAACAATGAAAATATGGATGATAATGAGGAACAACTCATTGCAACCGGTATTGCTACGGTAAGTGCGGGAATAGACGATGGAAGCAGTGGCAGTGAATACCAACAGTCTTTCGGGAAGAAGGTTAAAGTTGCAACTATCACCACGGCTTTTGATGACAATTTGCTAGAGAACATGTACGATGATTATTACATAAGTTATAATTAAGATGTCTCCATAACGTATGGCGTCTACAATTACATCTACAGTGCTATCTAGAGCAGGGTTGCAAAGGTTTGCAGAAAAACGTCACCCACCAGCATATTGAGGATTACGTAATAGTCCTGTAACCAAACGTTCATAAATATATGTTTGCTCGAGCCCATGTACTTTCCTTGTGAGTACTACAGACAGGCCCACAATTCCGTACGTTTCTTTTCCAATAGGCGGCTTGTAGAAGTGATAAAAAGAGAATGAAAAACTCCTTTTTGTGTCCCAGCCTCGTCGCCGCTTTTGTGTCACGTATCCGTCGTAGGTGTCGGTGGCCGAGTAGGAAGAGACCGACAGAGGAGAAAAGGTAGCACGCTTGTGCAGGTACGGAGGGGAGCACCCAGTGGGACAGCAGAAACTAGAAACACTAGAGTAAATTAGAACGAGATATATATTGCACAGAATTTATACAATATTTAACTTTTACATAGCTCAGTACTGCAGACTGCTGATACATAGTTGAGCTAGAGGCCTGCCTAGTGCCTATCCGATAGCCAAGTCTTCACTGGTGCCTATCTGATTCCGAAGTGTTAACTGGTTCCTATCTCAGTCCCAAGTGAACGATGCAGCAGTCATGGCCACGAGCGGAGTTGCAGCAGAGGGCGCTCGTGGCTGACGTTGTAAGAACGCCGCGCCGTGCGTGCATGGCGACGCGCGGCGAAAGTAGGTGGCGCGCACTTTAGACTTGTGTGACACCACAGGCCAAGTGCACACTACAGGCGGTCTTCACTTACTGGACCTATAACCAATCAGGAGAAAGTGCGAAATCCATTAACCGAGCGAGGTGGCGCAGTGGTAACGCACTGGACTCGCATTCGGGAGGATGGTGTTTCGAATCCACCTCCGGCCATCCAGATGTAGGTTTTCTGTGATTTCCCTAAATCACTCCTTGCAAATGCCGGGATGGTTGCCATCAAAAGGACACGGCCTACTTCCTTCCCCATCCTTACCCAAAACTCCGAGCGTTAGCTCCGTCTCTAATGACCAAACTGTCGACGGGACGTTAAACCCCAAGGTTGCTTGCTTGCTTTGAAATCCATTCAGTGGACAACACACGGAAAATACGAGGCGCGTCCAGAAAGTAAGTTCCGTTTCATTTTATCTCCGCTGCTGCGCTGCGATTGCAGTTCCGTACATGCGCTGTAGACGATGTGTATCAAGGAGAAGAACGTGTGCTATTTCGAGATCGCTGTCAGTTACGTACGTTTTGTTGTGCTTGTTTGAAATGTCGGCGTTCATTGAAAATCCCGCCGCCTGTGATTCGGTTTCTGAATGCGAGGAAAGTGAAACCAAGTGAAATTTATCGGCAAATTTGCGAGATTTATGGACCAAATGCGATGAGTGATTCGATGGCGAGAAGATGGGTCCGACAGTTCAATGGCGGACATATTGATGTGCACGATGAAGAACGAAGTGGGCGTCCACCTTGACCATCCTCCGTACAGTGTTGACCTCGCTCCTACCGACTTTCATCTGTTATTACATCTCAAGTTTTCCCTTGACGGTCATCACTTCACCAATGACGAGGAGCTGCAAGAAACTGTTTCCAACTGGTTGAACACACAGGCGGCATATTTCTATGAAGAAATATACAAAACCTAGTGCCTGCAAAATGAAAATTATTGTTGTTTTCACAAAAAAATTATTTTGAAAAAAAAAAAAAAGAAAAAAGAAAAAAACATGTATTGCTCGTACAATCTAGATTGCTACGCGGCCAACGTTCGTAATTGGGACATGTAGTTACGGTTGCTCCCATCAGCCACCGCGCCACGAGTCAACTTAATTTGCGCGGTCGATAAAAAAGCACTGTAGAAGGTGCCATCTATTGACAATCAGTATAACTAACCAACTATTGCAGTTGTTAAGATTATTCATGCAAGCCAAAGACCTTCTGTGATGCAAGCATAGTTCATCACGTGATTTCGGTTATACAGGTCGATGAAACGACGAAAAATACACAAATAATTTAATTCAACACGTTGCTCTTGCAGATGCTTAGATTCTTTCAAATGTTCAAATGTTTTTATAGTCTGTGGGACTTAACTACGGGGTCATCAGTCCCTAAACTTACAAACTACTTATGAACTACTTACAAACTAGGACGGTACAAACATCCATGCCCGAGGGGGGATTAGAAACCCCGACCGTAGTGGCCATGCAGACTGTGACTGGAGCGCCTTAGTCCCCTCGGCCACCGCAGCCGGCTTAGATTCTTTACGCAAGCATAGTTTATCACGAGATTTCGGTTTCACAAGTCGATGCACAACAGCTGTTAGAATTGTTCACTTTGTTTAAGTAAGCGTTGTGCACTCCGCGAATGAACTGAATTACCTCATCGTTCATCATACAGGTAAGTACTGCTTATTATTATAACTTATAATAATTTATTTAACTCTTAAATCCTTGCTACTTTACGGTGCGAACATTATTATCATTATGTTTTGCACATATGTACTTGCATCTGCTTTTTCTCCATTACTATCTTACCTATCTGTGACTAATCAGGATAGAGTGCGTACCATTTGCACGGATCAGCTACGTTTTTGATATTTTAATAATTACTAGCTTTACCCGGCCACAGGGTGTTATGCTGATTACAGAAGAAAGAAAAGAGAAAGCACACATTTCTAACAAGATTAACTTCACAATATTTTGTGAATGGGAATTAGATCTGAATCCTACTCTTTCTGCTGCCCTTCTCTCTGTATTCCTCCCTCTGCTTCTCTCCACGTTCCCCTCTCTTTATCCATATCTTCCTTCCTCCTATCTGTGCCTCTTCCCCTATCTTCCTGTTCATCAGCTCCCCTCTCCACTCCCCATCCACTGACTCCTCTCTTTAATTCTCCGACTCTCCTTCCCATCTTCCTTTGCATCTCCACCTCTTCCCTCTCCATCGTATCATCGTGTTTTCTTCATCTCCTGTTTCCCCTCTCTAAGTGTATTTTGTCCCCTCATTTTCTCTTACAACCTCGAGCCTCTTTTAGTGCTGTTTTCAAATTCTTATACCTACGAAAGTTCTTGAGCAAATGCTTCAAAATTTTAGTGTTGCATGTCTATTTGATCCTCATCTTTAATGTATGTCTATTTTAATATATAAAAACATTTTAATGAGGAAAGGTAGATCCAGAAAACGCTAAACTTTACATGTGTGTAGGATATATATATATCATACGTTAAAGACAAAGGTATCTAAAAGCCTTCTCGTATTAGAATTCAAGGTTGTGTCAAAATGTCAAAGCAGTCGGTTAAGAACTCTGCGATTAACGGTTTTGCACAAAGAACAAAGAAACAACTGGCTTAAAGACCTCGCGTTGTCCGGGTATTCATTTAGTCGAACTTATCCTATTCATCCGCTTTACTCGTTCAGAAGTTCAAGTGTTCATATTCCTTGTTAATCGGAATAATAATATTGGCCGGCCGCGGTGGCCGAGGGGACTGAGGCGCTCCAGTCACGGTCTGCACGGCCACTACGGTCGGGGGTTCGAATCCCCCCTCGGGCATGGATATTTGTGCCGTCCTAGTTCGTAAGTAGTTCATAAGTAGTTTGTAAGTTTAGGGACTGATGACCCCGTAGTTAAGTCCCATAGACTATACAAACATTTGAACATTTTTTTAATAATATTGACTGGTTATATAGTCTCTACGTAAAGTACACTCACGGACCATAAAAATTTTTATGAAGTCAGTGACATAACTAATGTCTGGAATGTGAAGTGTGCAAAATTTCGTGAAGATGTAAGTAAAGTTCTAGTTTGGTATGAAATTATGAAATGCAAACACACGGACAGTGTACATAAAATCCGGAAACTATTTCTGTTATTTACTGCACAAGAACCAAAAAACATACGGACATCAACATGTCATTTTGAAGAAAAACCTCGAATATTTTTTTCCATGTATACCGCCATAGCGTGGTTTGGTAATTTACCGATAGCGTTAGTCGCAACATGTGCGAGTTCCGGTGCGGAGCAAGCTTTTCGTATGTTGGAGTTCGACATAAACAAGTGTGCTACAGCTGTTTAACCGATGTTTAGAACCAATTACGGTAAGAATCCACCAACAAGGAAAGCCATATACCACTGGCACAAGAAATTCCTTACGACGGGTTTCTTGTCACAGCCAGAGTCGACGAAGTCATGCTGAGACGGGTATGGCAAGAATAAGATTACGGTATTTGACGTCTGTTGGGTCACTCACGGATTGCATATCGAAGTGTTGCTCTGCAAAACGCAATATATATGATATCTGTACAATGTTTTGTTCTTGTGCAATAAATAACTGAAAGTATTTCCGGACTTTATGTACACACTGTATAAATAAACATATCGTTATTTTCTTGAAAAAAAAATTGTCCGCATAATTCTTACAGTATCTTGTACAAATTTGTAGTAAGCCGAGCAAGAACTTGGCAAAGACGATTAACAACGGCTTGTATTCGTCTTTTTCAATATACAGTATGTAAAGTTCCCGTGTTTGCGTGTTTATATTGCTTTCAAATTTACATGTTTTTTATCAGTCTTGATGAAAATTGAAACACTTGACCTTCGAAGAATTTCGGCGATCATTGTCGGTGTAAGGATCACGTACAACACATATATCAGGAGATATGACGTCATAAACAATGAAATGCGCTAAAAACTGATGCACCACGCAAGAAGGATGCACATTTAGTCCTAAAAGGGTTTCAACCAAATTTAGTGTACATATTCCCTACCGTGAGGTAACAATTACTATGAGGGTTACAACCATATACAACACAGGTACCGAAGATAAACCAATATAAATCTGACACATGATACGATGAGTCTTTATTCGTATACTGTGAGTACTTAATGACTTGAAACAAAATTTAAACATAATTTGAAATCTTTATTATACTTTCTATTGCCATCCACAACAAAACGATGACAGGCTAAAATTTTCTCGCTTATTACATTTCCACTGTTTCTGCACTATAAATTGTATTAGCACGAAATTGTAGAGACAGTATACACACATACGACTGAATATACCTTCGAAATTGTATCACAAAGGACACATATATGAGGAGATAAATGGTTATGTTAATGGAAAATTGACCCATCACACATCAAGTTTCAGTCCATAACTTCTTTACTACAAACTGTATTCGCAAACAATTTTACATACAGCACTTGCACAAATTAATATAAAACTTGCAAAATTATACAGTAGTACAACACATAATTCAACAAGTATGAAGTACTACATACTGCTTTTTCTAAAATCTTGTCACATAATGCACCACATTTTGATATATTTCTTATTTACAACTAAGACACTCCTGTATTCCAATCAGCTTCAGGAAATTCCTGAAAGCTTATAGCGCTGTTGACAAATTTCAAGCAACTTCAAGAGACTGAAGTTTCCCGTGAGACATTTTGTATTACGATTAACAAGTCGCAGGGCAATCTATTAAATACTGCGGAGTAGATCAGATATCTGCATGTTTCTCAAACAAACAACTTCGTCGCTTGCTCAAGGGTGGATTCACCAAAGAAGTTATTCATACTACCTCCAGGACAAGTAACAAGAAATATTGTTTATTGTCATGATATGTTCAAATGTTTGTAAATCTATCGGACCAAACTGCGTGCTCATCAGTCCGAAGCTTACAAACTACTTAAACCTGGGTACACTAACCTAAGGACAAACTCACACACCCATGCCCCATGGAGGACTCGAACCTCCACGGCGAGCAACCACGCGCTCCGTAGCGAGACGCTTTAGACCGCTCGGCTACTCCACCGCGGCTTAGAGCTTCGTACATACACCGTAAGCCAGCACACGATCACTTGGGAGGGAGCCTTAGACTACCAGCAGTCATTCGACTTCTTGGCTATAGAGAATTAGTATCGACTTTTACGACTGTAATAAAAATCTTACTAAGTCCAGACGAGAGTTACAAAGGTGAAGGAAAAACGTACTGTTACAGTCAAAACTGATGATGTTTTGAAATAAACCGAAATGCGTCTGGTCTTAATAAGACATTTATTGCAGTCGCAAAAGGCGGTAGTTAGCCTATATAATCTGCATAACAGCTACCGAGGAAAGACAGCTCAGAAATACTTTTTTTATACTTTCTGTTTCACTCGCAGCTAAAAAAAGTATTGGATTTGGATTTATGCCTCATTTTTTAACATACTTTTTAACATGTATCACATACAGAACGAAAGAAAGTTCATACCAGGTCTGATATGGTTTTCAGACTTTTCCTTCTGAACTGTAGCTTTGTTGTTTTTATGTTATATTCCTACTGAAGTCCCCTACTGTTGGAGCAGGATTCGAACTTCGTGCCTTAGCAGCCTCAGAACAGCACTTTTCCCACTAGATTACTACGCTGCCCAAGTAACAAAACCAGTGCAAGAAGAAAGAATTATCAAACATTTATCCAAAAAGAGCAAAGTTTGGAGAATAAAGGAGGTATAAGTTCAGAAGCAAAAGAACAGAAAACCGGCTTGTGCAAAGGCCGTAAGTCGATGAAATACCGGAAGACATAAAGTGTAACTAATATCAATCATTCCTCTGTAAGAGATGAAACGATTTACTGGTGCTGGAGATATTACATAAGGTAATGTGACAGGAATAGAACGTCAGTTTCATAGAGTTTTTAAACTCGAAATATCACAAATGAATTTAACGTTCACATTAAGCTATAATGGTTAGGTTATGCAATATGAAACTAAATACAAAATTGTTATGAAATACTACGCATAATTTTTTGATCATATTGAATTTTTAAAATAATTTTTATTATGCTATAATTATGTTCAACCGAATTCGAAAAATCGCATTTGGTGTTCTACACATAAAAAACACATAGAAAATATGATTAGAATTATCACACGAGAATAAATAATTTTTAAATAGCGGGTCTCACTAATTCACAGTAGGTTGAAAAGTAATTATGTACTGTACAAACACATCCACTTCTGAGTCTTAGTTTCGCAAAAGTGTGTTAAGTTCTACACTGAATATAATTTTTATTCGGTAGGTTTGTATATTTCCCAAGCTATTTTCTTTGAGTAAGAATGCATATTTCTCTGAATAATAAAATTTTCAATTTACTGCAGTTCCTGCTTCTGCTTATTACAGTACACCCAGATATGGTCGTCCCTCCTTTTCGCAAGAAACAAAACATTATGTGATGTCTTAAGTGTTTTGTGAATTCGTAAGGATCGTCGGCGTCATTGTATTGGCGATGTGCTTTGTATACCAGCAAGTAATTTCCTAGTAAATAATCTACTCTGTTTGCATTACGTCAAGAAAAATGATGTTTTGTAGTGTTAATGGGACTGCGAGTCGCACACAGTTGAGAGCCTGCTAGATTAATGGAATGTAATATTGAGCCGTGGTGGAGTGGCCCTGCGCATTGAGGCGCTGTGCTCCGATGCGCGAGACTGTTCCCCGTTGGGGGTTCGAATCCCCCCTCTGGCATGGGTGTTTGTGTCGTCGATAGTATAAGAAAGTTCATAAGTAGTTTGTAAGTTTAGGGACTGATGATCCCTTAAACTTAACAAACATTTGAACATTTTGTAATATTGGTGTTTCTTGTTGAAGATATAGGTGTTCATAAACTTGTAGCGAATAGGGAACTGTAGACAATCTTCCATTGTTCTGTGAGCTAAAAACCTTGTTTCCAAAAATCTTTGTGATCCACTGATTTTCATTAGGATAATGAACTGAAAAATTCGATAATTCTAAATGTTGCTTAAAAGAAAAAAAATCTTACTGATGTCGATAAAACTCGTGAAAAGTTCCTAACTCGACTAGTATAAAGATATAGGTACGGTATCCTATATGAACTGCTTTTCTGAGATTAATTGATAATATGGTACTTTTTTGTATTTTTTGTATTTGATCGACTGCAAAATTATTTTCTTGAAAGCCTGATTCTGAAAGATAAATTGATTTTTTAATGGAAATACCAATAGCAAGTCGTGACTGGTAGCAGTATTTTCATTTATAAACAAATCCACGATAACTTTTAATTTGCACATTGTTTCGTGAATGCTATTTTTCCTGCGTTAGTTTAGCTGGCGCAGTTACTGTGTTCATTATAATACATGCAGATGTTTTGTAACCAGAGTTAGGGAGCGTAAAACTCTTAAATTTGCTATTGCTTCACCTGTCGGATGTTTGCGCAACTGTAAATGCCCTCTAGAAGTAACTTGAAACGTCGTTATCGGAATTCGTGAACTCAATACGGATCCAAATTAGCTTGGCTCTCATTTGGCTTCTAAATGGGACAGATCTGCTGGAATACCGCCACGTTCCAGCAGCTTGCCTTTTCAGAATACTTATGAAGTGTTCATTTCTTCTTCTGATACCACGAATAAGACGCTGTCAGCATGTTGTAGGTCGAGTCGTTGAGTCAAAGGGAAATCACAATACGGACTGGAACACAGTGATCTGATGAAAGAATCTTAATTCCGAAAGTATAAATCAAATTTGTGCACTAAGCAAGGCTAACGATAAAAAGCGACGTCGTATAACTCGCCTGCTATTATTAGGCCCAAAAATAATAATAATCAAAATAAGACAGTCTAGACTGCAAGTTGTTGCGTTTATTACTGGCAACCGGTTTCGGTTCTATAGAACCATCTTGAGGCCTTTGGCACCTTGTTGGTGGACGGTGGCGGTGGCCGGAGCAGGCGTCAACTTTGCGATCTAGACTGTTTTATTTTTAATTATTAAAATTTTTTAAGATCGTTGTTGCAAAAAGAAAAAAAAATCAAAAATTAATGAAATAATAAAATTATAAGACATTTATGGTATCAAACCCGTGGACGTTAAATTTTGTGAGAAATAGAAGTTTCTACCGGAAATAAAAACCTCTGCCAGTTACATTGATTCAGTTAATGATGTTTACTTACTCGTACCTGTGACTAATAGTTATTCAATCATCTGAAATCCAGAAAATAAAGAAACTTCGAAAACATGCTTAAACTTCACCATTGCAATATCGTAGTGGTTTCACCTGAACGCAACTTGGATACTTCGTTTCGTTAACAGCAAACTAATAGAAACGGATGGAAAGTTCCGAATAGACCATTAACTCAGCGACCTTCAGTTAAATGTACACCGTCTATGAGAAGACAGAAAGGAGACGTATGTAAAAACAACGTATTGCAACAGAACTGGAAATGCGAAAGTGTTTCTCACTTACAATATGCGTAAATACAAACAGTACTTGAACCCATCGAGTACCACTGGTTTTGGCCTCAAGAAACCATTTTATTAATTTTGTTTTGACGAGCAAGTGCATGCTGCATGAAACTATCGCGTCTACTGAAACGATGTACACTCTTTGACAAAAAACCTGGCCGCCGGCCGGCACCCGCTGAGCCTAAGTCCGAGCCGATCGCGTCATGGGACAATAAAAGTGGCCGCGCTGATTCGCTCAGAGTCCGGCTATCTGCACAATCTGGCAACACTGTAGACTGTAGACTACAGTACTTCTTATGTGAAGTTAGAAGACATGTAAGTCAGCTACATCCGATGTCTCGCGGTGAAGTGCGTGACTTGCACTGACTGTTGACAAAAATTTTAATTTCACGTCCCTCGTGCATGCTTATGCCACGTGTGTAAGGGGAGCATATGCGTACCGTATTTCATTTTTTGGAACACTGGTAATAACATTTCGGCCCAGTAACATTGCTGCCTCTGGCCGCAGTACTAGGTAGAGCTCTCCGCGGCCCATACACCTCGCCGACAGCAGCGGTGGCGGCGCTACACAGCGCTGCCTCGCCCTCTGCCCACAGCGCCTGCTGCCGCTCATCGCCCTGGACATGTAAAATGCTGAAGTGTTGCTGGAAAAATTCGTATCGATGGAGGTCAATTCGAATTCCTTCAAAGGCGTTTATATGGTGCATCAAAGAAGACATCTAAAACCGTTTCCATAATTTGGAGTCGACCTTTCTGAATGCCTTATTGTATAAAGTTTTTCTTATGATTCCATTAAAGAGTTTCTTCTTGCAATCTGCAGCGTATAAAGTAAAATAAAACAAAGTAAAACGAAATACCACCGCCAAACGCACTGTCTCCATCAAGGATCAGAACTGCCGACTCTCAGCACAGATGCATCGCGAGACACGAGCAGAACCACACAGCCAACCACACGCTGGTGCCTGGTGCCCTCAGTCTCTCATATATTGAATGCTGAGCCTCTAAATCATCGCGAAAGTTAACCTGAAAGTCACCTATACGATAACAGCATCCCTTGAGTGCAAAAGTTAAATTTCTGTCTCTCACATCACATGGGTATTATACAGCATGAGTCATGAAAGTAGAAGAGGAATGTCAAGTGAACTTAGGTAGACAATTCAGTACCACATGCGGAAGTAACTGCACTGTCACAGTGTTGCCGAATATTAGCATCGATGTTGCCAGTTCTTGGCTGTACTAGGAAGACCTGTGCAGCGATAAGCTATGCGAAATCGCGCTCGTCTCATACGGGCTTCTAGAGGGGAGTTGCGGATCTTGGTTAATAAGCGGCGCTATCTCCTGATAGATTCCATCGTCACAATTTAGGATGCAGATATTTAATTCGTCCAATGAGGCCGAAACCAGCTTAATTATAGCATAATGGTATAATTTCAGCAAATGATTAGAGAAGTTAAACATACTGGTATTGTTCTTGCAACATATGGCAGGTCAAAGACTGAGATATGTAAACTTCCATCACGATTTCAGTTTCACCCTCCCCTCCTAAAAAAGACTAAAAAATTAATTTGTTAGATTTCGTCAATAGCTTTTTTTTTTTTTTTTTTTTTTTTTTTTTTTTTTTTTTTTTTTTTTTTTTTTTTTCATTAATGTTACTGGAAATGAAGGTTGCCCCATCTGTCAGTAAACAGTAAGGTATCCAACATTCACCCTCACCAACTTCCAGTGAGAGCTTTTTGTAACAAAAACGTAGCGAATGTAGCGAACGATCATTTTGTCCAATGATACTAGGCACTGTTGTCTGAAAATAGACTGTATCTACGTTGAGTCTTGTCATGCGCGTCTCACATTCAAGGAATACTACCTAAATGAGCAGCTATTATGGAAATATACCCAAACCATCGTTGCAGTGGAATAAACAAATCATGTTTAGACAAGCATGTTTTGAATTTAGTCCTCTTGAAGCTGAAAGAGAGAAAGTGGGTAGTTGTGCATATTCGTAAGTTCTTTCGTTGCCGTAATACTTGATGCAAAGATGAACAAAATACAAATTCGTCATCTGTCGGTTTTTTCGATTCTTTGGAGAGTCTTCTTCTGTTTTTACACCTTCATTTCGTCAGCAATCTACTGGTTTCATGGACAATACAGGAATCAAAATTACGCGACAATTTGTCCCACATTTTAACGTCCTTGGTTTTTATTCCGAATGACAGTAATAATTTCTGTCGGCCTGGTTCCGTATATCCGGGCCTATTTAATGAAATTTTATTTCCATGACAGATGAAAGCGATTAGAACGTTGGGTCTGTGTAATGAATTTTCATATGAAAAACATTTAACACCTGAAAATGGCTCTTTAAAAACATGAAAACGGTCGTGGGCTTGTAAAGCAAAGATCTTAATTAAAAACAGCTGATGCGGCTTCAGAATTTATTATTTACTTTATGGGATGACAACATTTGAAGTAATTTACAAATAAGTTGTTTTATCAATCTTTAAAAGTTTACCATCATTTTAGAACAACTGATAAATTCATTTAAGAAAATGTTCTTTCGTTTTGTTTGTGATGTCACTTGATATTCTAGAAGTAGGTGGCTATGGCATCTACTATGAGGTTTCCAGGAGACACTTGGCACGAATGGTTTTGTTTGACAGTAAGCCGATAATTTAAAGACGTAACGCTGCGGCGGAGCGGCCGAGTTCATCGAGGCGCTATGCTACGATGCGTGAGGCCGTTACCCGTCGGGGGTTCGAATCCCCTCTCGGGCATAGCTGTTTGTGTCGTCTTTAGTATAAGGTGGTTCACAAGTAGTTTGTAAGTTTAGGCACTGATGACCCTGCAATTAAGTCCCTTATGGTTGACAAACATTTGAACATGTGAAAGACATAACGAAACGAATTGATAAGATCCAGCTTTTGCAACAAAACTGACCCGATTTCGAAATGAGCTAGGTGTTTAGAAAGTGACTATTATACAGATAGACATTACTGCTGTAAACCTTATCTCATTGATTTACTCACAGCTGAGGCAGATTGCTCGCAACATGAAAGAGAGTAGGAGTAGTTAATGTATGAAACGACCTTCTTTAACACAATTCAGCTAACTACTACAATGTGCATATTCTGTTATTAATTTTTCAAAATATTTAATGGAAGTGACAAGAAAAAGTCAACTGTTTGCAGAATTAGAAATCAGACTCACATCTACATGATGCCAAAGTTGCGAAACAATAGACCCTAGCTACGACGTTGGAAAATCTTGATTACATTGGTGGCCCGATGAACGAGTTTTTGTAGCTGGCGTCCTGCATGTTAGGATCCGTAATTACACTCATGCTAGAGACACTGTGCCCTCCAAATTGCATATGTGCCATGTGGCCAGCTATTTTAAAAGATTAAAGAAAAAACATCAATGAGTACCTCATTGAGAGTTTTTCCAGTTTTGTTTCTCGGTTTATGGTTGTATCCTAGGTAGGCCTTATCGATATGTTTACTTTACTCAATTAAATAAAAAAAAAGACTCACAATTTGTCGCAGAAAAGTCTTCGTAAATACTCAAATTCTGTCCAGTTTCCTTCGAGTTTGCTTCCTGATAAAATAAAATATCTGCAGGTCAATACAAGCGACCTGTGATTGATAGAACATCTTGCTACGTTAAATAGCGTTCCATTTGAATCAAACGCTAATTTTTAGCACGTTCCTTGATGAGATGCTCGATAGATTCCGAACCTGTCTTACTGTTGCTTGCCTCATTGGTTTCATAAAATGTTACATAGTCTGATGGCCGGATGCGTTGCAGACATAGTTTTAGTTGCAATTTGCTCACTACAGCGCGGTGATAGGTTTCCCAGTACAAACTTTATGGCGACTTTTAGATGCCATGTATTTCACGTCGATAGATTATCAATCGATCAGTATCGTCGGCAAATAGCAGACAACATCAATTTACTAACCATTCAATACAATTCGTGAATTTCATTTATTTCTTATGTTACAGTCAAAACGCAAAAGTTCGCGCAGGTCTACCGAACATCTGTTAGACTCCGTTTGATGGCTTCGTCTATTCAGTAAAACAACTATCCTTTCCCTTCAGCAAGCGTGCTCCGCCTTCTCCGTTTCCAGACGCGTGCGCCTTCGCTCGCTCGTTGTGCCGCATTTACCAAAACGACCGTGGCTGCCGCCGCCGCATCATACCTCTTATCGACTTCAGAAAGTAAATGAAATAAATTACCCTTCAAGTCGATGGCGACTAAACGCTACTGCTAGCATTACTCATGAAGCAAGAACACTTTACGTTCCAGTGTTACTATGATGACTGAAATAGCTATTAAAAATTGGATTTTTTTTGAACAATCTTTAACGAGGTGGCAAATTTCGAGTGGACAAAAGTTACTTTATACGTCTTAGTCTATTTTAAAACCATTTTACATGCATTTTTCATTTAAATGATTGTTTTACACTTTTCAGATTTTGTATGTGTGAAATTTTGCATTCAATTTCAAACGTTTTCATGAGAATACAATAGAGACATTTGATAAATTTGTTTTATTTCTATTTCACCTGACCCCTCTTACGTATTAGTCACGGAAAGATCGCGAAGGTAAAAGATAGGGCGATATGAGCTCTCATTAAGTCTTACCAGAAATTGTTTTAACGGTGAACCATTCACGACTGGAAGAGAAACAGGAGGAAACAGCTGTTGTATAAAAAGTGCCCTCCCCCACACCCCAATTTAGAAATGGCGTTAATGTAGCATTGTAATCCAGTTCTAAGTTAAGTTGAAAGTTTAAGGTCTCTTGTTCGGTGGGAAGTTGGTTTGAAATGAACTGCAAAATTTGTACCAACACACGGAAACATAAATAAAGTATTGCACAGGAGACACGAAAGAAAGATGGAAGGTTACGGATTGTTATGATAAGGATGTGGAAGGGAATCGGCCGTACCATGCCGCAGGGACCATTCCGGCATTTGCCTAGACTTATTTAGCAATTTCATGGAAAATTCAAATCCAAATGGCCGAAGGCCAGTTCGAAGCGCCGTGCAGCCGAATGTGAATCCAGTGTGTTACTACTGCACCAACTCGCAAAAACGAACGCGAGTAAATATTGTATTATCACACGGTTCTGAGTTACGTTAATTAAGTTTCTGGCCTATCGTTAGTACAAAATCAATTGTAAAATTTGTAAGAAACACACAATAGACAATAAAGCAAGCTAATAAACACTTGTTACAACGATTAAAATTAAAATTTATCGATGAATTGTGCCATGGTTTAAAACAGTATTAAGGAAAGCAATTACTTGTTAAAATATAGTAAATAAACGTATTGACGTATGTCTTATTCATTGATTTAGAACAGATGCCGCAGAATGCGGAGGATTGTAAATTTACCGCTATTACAAAAATTAAATGGACTGAGTACAAAATTTGTAAATAAATGTGATCCAAATTATTATTATCAATGAAGTTAATAAATGTAAGCCGTGAATATCCTCTGCCTACATATCGGTTTCAAATGAAGGGTGTTAAAAGAAGTGTTCCACAGTTTGAGAGGAAGTTTTACGGATGAAACAAGACAAAAATGATCGTTATCACTTATCGCTTACGTTAATGGATATGAGAACTTTTTGATCTTCAATACTGTGAAACATACCGAACAAACAAATGTAACGGTAATAGAAAATTAAAATTTAAAGCTCAACTTAAAAAACTAATGGTAATAACAATAATAAAGCACAGCAGTTCATCCACTTCACGAGGATAATTAAAGGAAAATTAAGGAGACGAACAGCAAGAGCAAACTATTTACGGTTGCGAACAATATTCGTACAAGTAAATATACCAATGGTAAAAATACGACCGCCTCCTGCGAAATGAATGATGTGGAGGACATTTTTCTTTCGACGTGAGATCTGGGACCGGCAGAGACAAAGTATCTCATTATTTTGTGAGAAGTAAAGGCGAATATAAGCCTTAAAAATATAAAAACAGGAGAAAATAAAATTAATAGGCAGGTTTCTTAGATATGACTTTTTTCTTCAACATAGAATTACATCTCTTCTCCACAGAAGACCGGCTACCCGAGCCGAACTGTACTATGACAAAGAATCGTCCGCTTCTCTGCCTTTCGTGGAGGTATTTCAGATGGAAGCGTTCTGCCCATAGACGATAGACCTAAAGTAACCAAACTGTTTGGTTTATAGTACAATTTCACTTTTCGCTGTTGCAATTACTTTACAAATAATAGATCGAATAAATGGATTAATTTGAATGGAAACTAATTATTACAATCACTTTGAATCACCTGCAAAGATAAAAATATTTAAGGTGAAAAGTTCTTCTGAACCAACATTAAACAGTAACATTATAATTCACCTAAACAGGGGCATCACTATACGAAGAAAACAGTTTCTTGTCGGGAAAGGTCACGCGGATCTAATAGAAGTCGCTATATTCTGCAACAGCCATCTGGTCAGTTTTATGATTACCGGTAAAAACTTGCATAATAGGTGCTCTAGGACGGTACACGCCAGATGCTCATTTTTGTGATATTCCTGGAATGTGAGCCGCGTATTGCAAGACTGAACGTATATACATCCATTTTGGGACAACACTCCGTAGGAATTTAGGAGAAAGTAGTCGTTTTGCACTTTCTTCGTTTTATTAAAAGAAACTCTCCAGGAAGTTGATGAGGGTAAGTCATCTATTCATCAGCATTTTTCAATGCTGTTGTCTCTTTTCGGACTGAAACCTTACTTAGAATGGGCTTTGGTACCGCAGCATGGTTAAAAGCCAGTTAGCATGCTGTTTGTAGGAATGAGGATATTGTGGGATGCCCAAGAAGTTCTTGCTATTGCTTGGCAGTATTGCTTACGACGCTAGACAACTCTGATAGTTTCCTCATTTCCAGCATTCGAGGTATTTTCCAATATTCTTGAGGATATGAATTTAGTCATTGAATTAATATGACTCTGTTATCCTGAATTAAATTTTCGACTGCAGGAAGGTCGACCTCTGTTTAAACTGCCAACAATTATGTGTTTTATGTCGGGACTGTCTGTATTAACTGACAATAAATGTCAGACAACTGAACCAGTACTCTCATTTTAGCTCGGGGGCTCCATTCTCTTCTCCTGATCTATAGCAAGAATAGTTGATTAGATAGATATCGTTGTACTAGTGATGTGTGTGGCTTCAGGTCTATTTTTCTTCTCTGAAAAATGTCCTAAACGGTATACAGCAACGAAATACCAAAACTCATTGCAGTGTGTCAACCAAGAGATCGGCATTTTCTATTGTTGTTGCAATCGTTATAAATTTGCTGGCCGGCCGCGGTGGCCAAGGGCACTGAGGCGGTCCAGTCACGGACTGCACGGCCACTACGGTGGGGGGTTCGAATCCCCCCTCGGGCATGGATGTTTGTGCCGTCCTTAGTCTTAGCTAGTTCATAGGTGGTTTGTAAGCTTATGGACTGATGACCCTGCAGTTAAGTCCCTTATGCTTGTCAAACATTTGAACATGTGAAAGACATAACGAAACGAATTGATAAGATCCAGCTTTTTCAACAAAACTGACCCGATTTCGAAATGAGCTAGGTGTTTAGAAAGTGACTATTATACAGATAGATCATTTTTTGAACATTTTTGCTGTAATGTGGTGAACGTCAATGATTACTATCATTATCATTAATTCAGTTGCAAAAGCGTTCTTTCCCATGTGGCCAAGAGACCAGAAAGAATGTGTGGTTTTACGGAAAATACGACATTATGAGAAAGTAGGCGAAAAGTTTGTAATAATTTCTGTTGATTTATCATCATGACGAAAGATACTAATCAACAACAAATGCAAGTCGTGGGTGGTATAATTCGAAGAATCCATCAGACACACGGGTTCGGATTTTCATCATCATTTGTTGGCCCAACTAGGCTGTAACACTGCGAAATCAATAAGCTGGTTAGTAGGCTATGGGTTATATGTATATGTTCGCAGATGAAAACCTCAGAATTGCACGTTTCTCACATATACAGTTTAGTTTCTGTGTTCATGGCCGTAATTTTAAGTATCCTGTTTTCTGAATTCCCAAGTGAACTAATTACTGTGTTGCACACATAATCAGTTAACTATGTTTCTTCTGGGTTTCAAACACACCAACACGTGAAATATTACTTGTACGGCTGTAAGGCTGCATTTTGAACACAGGATGAGAAGTTGAACACAAGATGAGAAGTTTTTTCGTGATGGATGGGGCAACGTTGATTTATAGTAAATTTTTATGAAAAATAAAGAAAAAGTAGCTCTTGCTGAAATCTAGCAAAGTAATTGTTTTAGTCTTTTTTTTTTAGAGGAGGGGGGGGGGGGGTGAAACTGAAAACGTGATGGAAGTTTACACATCTCAGTCTTTGACCTGCCGTATGTTGCAAGAACAATACCAGTATGTTAAACTTCTCTAATCATTTGCTGAAATTATACCATTATGCTATAATTAAGCTGGTTTCGGCCTCATTGGACGAATTAAATGTCTGCATCCTAAATTCTGACGATGGAAACTATCAGGAAATAGCGCCGCTTATTAACCAAAATCCGCGACTCCCCTCTAGAAGCCCGTATAAGACGAGCGCGATTTCGCATAGCTTATCGCTGCACAGGTCTTCCTAGTACAGCCAAGAACTGGCAACATCGATGCTAATATTCGGCAACACTGTGACAGTGCAGTTATTTCCGCATGTGGTACTGAATTGTCTAGCTAAATTCACTTGACATTCCTCTTCTACTTTCATGACTCATGCTGTATAATACCCATGTGATGTGAGAGACAGAAATTTAACATTTGCACTCAAGGGATGCTGTTATCGTATAGGTGACTTTCAGGTTATCTTTCGCGATGATTTAGAGGCTCAGCATTCAATATGTGAGAGACGGAGGGCACCAGGCATCAGCGTGTGGTTGGCTGTGTGGTTCTGCTCGTGTCTCGCGATGCATCTGTGCTGAGAGTCGGCAGTTCTGATCCTTGATGGAGACAGTGCGTTTGGCGGTGGTATTTCGTTTTACTTTGTTTTATTTTACTTTATACACTGCAGATTGCAAGAAGAAACTCTTTAATGGAATCATAAGAAAAACTTTATACAATAAGGCATTCAGAAAGGTCGACTCCAAATTACGGAAACGGTTTTAGATGTCTTCTTTGATTCACCATATAAAGGCCTTTGAAGGAATTCGAATTGACCTCCATCGATACGAATTTTTCCAGCAACACTTCAGCATTTTACATGTCCAGGGCGATGAGCGGCAGCAGGCGCTGTGGGCAGAGGGCGAGGCAGCGCTGTGTAGCGCCGCCACCGCTGCTGTCGGCGAGGTATATGGGCCGCGGAGAGCTCTACCAAGTACTGCGGCCAGAGGCAGCAATGTTATTGGGCCGAAATGTTATTACCAGTGTTCCAAAAAATGAAATACGTTACGCATATGCTCCCCTTACACACGTGGCATAATCATGCACGAGGGACGTGAAATTAAAATTTTTGTCAACAGTCGGTTTCGATCGCTAATAGTTTCACGTGCAAGTCACGCACTTTACCGCGAAACCACGGATGTAGCTGACCTACATGTCTTCTAACTGCACATAAGAAGTACTGTATGAACACCCACAATCTACAGTGTTGCCAGATTGTGCAGATAGCCGGACTTAGAGCGAATCAGAGCGGCCACTTTTATTGTCCCATGACGCGATCGGCTCGGACTTAGGCTCAGCGGCGGCCGGCCGGCGGCCAGGTTTTTTGTCAAAGAGTTTACATTTAGTGGAACACATGCTCTATTTCTGCGAATATAGTGCACTGTAGCACTCTACGCGGAGTTGTGCAACATGATTGTGGGAGACCGTTATAAGCGTGGGTTTTTAATATTTTCTTAATTTTTTAAACCATGATTAAAGTTAGGGGATTATTGACAGTGAAAAGACTTGTTGGAACGGTGATAAAAGAGAGGATTTGTGTAATGATTTAAATTTATTATTTTTCTAAAGTTTTGAGCATATGGAAGCTGCTTGAATATGTGATGTTGAGTGGTTAAAATCTGTATACACTGGTCATATCTTTAAGAGAATTGATCACTTTTTTATAGTTTCTTTCGTAAAGTTCCTTATTATGATAACATAGTCACTTTTTGTGAATAACGTCATATTTGTAATCCTAAATCAAACCTCGATATTAAAACAACTAATTGTTCACTTTTTCCTAGTTTCTATTTGTGTTCGTTATTTACAGTGATAATAAAGGCTTAATCTGTCAAAAAATATTACATTCATTCTTGTTGAGGCACAATGTGTTAAAGTACAGTGATCGAAACAATTAGGGGATTCTCATCGGCAGAGTTAACTAAAAATCGTTGGATGTCTTTCTGTCGGTTCTACGGAGAGAAGACAACAACATTACAGCAACCGAGATAGTGGTAAGTGGCAGAAGTTGCAGCAGAGGGGGGTTGGTATTGTATTTATGATAACATAGAAATTAACCAAGCTAATAGGTTCAGATAGTGTAGTAAGCAGGTAGCGCAATGCAACAACAACGTCACTTACCCAAAGATATGGCATGGAGAGCCATGGGAAGGTGGAAGCAAGATAGAAGTGGCTGCAGCTATTGCAGTGTCGAAAAATATAATATCCAGGACCTGTACGCAATTTCAGACAACTGGAACAGTTGAAAGATGGCAAGGTCAAGGTCGTCCACGGGTAACATGGGGAAGAGATGACCATAAACTCCGGTTAACAGCCTGTCGAGACAGGAGGCTGAATGCAAGTCAGGCAGCAACAGGACGCGCAATATCAACAGAAACTGTCAGATATGGCATTTGGGAATGCCATATCTGTTGGTGTCCCATTAAAACCACGACATCATATATCACGCAGAAGCTGGACGGAGGAACATAAGGACTGGTCGAAACGAATGGTGCCGGGTTCTGTTCACGGATGAATCAAACTTTTGTGTTCATCTGGACAATCATCGTTCCCTCATCTGCAGATAACGTTTACCTCGGAGCAATCCTGCTTATGTGCAGCAAACATCAGCATATTATGGTGGTGGATGAATGGTGTGGGCAGGAGTCAGTATTGGCGGTCGTACGGTGCTCTAAGTAGTTTAGAAAGGCAATTTGACTGTCAGTAAGCTCATATTGTTAAGCTCCTACTGTCCATGCCAATCAGGTGTGTTGGCTCCCCGAGATGATCTAACGCCACACTAGAGAGCAACAAGAATGACTTTTGCACTACTGTGGTAGTCCCATGTAAATGCTATGTGAAACTCATTCTCGTGCTGTATCAAAAGCAAACTGCAAATGTAACCACTATGTGAAAAATATACGTTAACGTACATATATACTGTGTATGATATTTCACCTGATCCCGTAATTTCTTTGAGCAGTGTGTGTGTGTGTGTGTGTGTGTGTGTGTGTGTGTGTGTTGCGTAACAGCAGACTATTGGTCTGGGTTGAGGCCTCCCGTTTCCTTACGCGTCAAAACTCGACGAGAGCAGCTTTGTAGGGAAAATAGCATTTTTCAGTTCTTGAGTCTTACTATGGTAGCAGGCGAAAAGTGTCCGTTCATAGTTGACGGGAGTCGTCATTATATTCGTCAGTAGGTGTTCGACAACCACATGTGTATTCTAGAGTTCAGATGAGGCATTCGTAAAATAGGTCAGAGAGTCTGGTCCGAAAACGAACGAATCGGAAGATGTAAGCGAAGATCGTTCTGACAGAGGCGTCGGCGCTGTTATTGCCAAAACTGAGTCATAGACAGTAACGATGAGCACAGGTTATTGGCAGTGTGCTGCATACAATTTTTGTGCGTAATAGACAGCGGTTCGTATATAAAGATTGTGGTACTAGGATCGATTTACCCTAATTAAATATAAGTGAACCCGACTACCGAACATTTAAACGCAACAGTGTATGTGCAGGCAAAAAGCAGCAACAGACAAGTGGGGAGGCTGTCCAGGATTCGTAGAAGACATCCAGCTTCACACCATGTGTACAGGACTGTCCCAACGATTACCTGAAAGTGAGCAACCGGTTCCTGAGTAATACGACAGATTATGAAATTAAACAATTTTTTATAAATTAAATTTATTATTCCTGAACAGTTCATTTTGCAACCAGTTTAGGCCTCATAGTGAAGCGATCTTTATGCCCCAGTTCAAAAGTTACAAAATACATTTACAACCACAGATTGTTTTCCAACACCTCTAACAATATGTATAGTTACGATATATGCTAACAATGTTATGTATATTCTTTAATACCATCTGCAATATTAAACAACACAGTCATATATATTTCAAAGAAAATGGCACATTTATCACACAATATAAATTTAATGTACGTAGATATTACATCATAACAATTGCTATTTTGTTTTATACGTACAACGGCTACCAGTTTTCTCATATGGACATTAAAATGAAGAGTCTGGATAATAGTGCAGATCAGCGCGTCCGTTCGCTACCGTCCTAAACTCAAGGTTGGAGTTGCCGTGTGCTGAATTTCGAGTAAGGAAGTCAGAGATTTCTATTTCACAGATTTTATGACGCTTTCACTTCAGTAGAGAAGACGGTCCATATATAGGCTACCTTTCACACAGTAGCACATTTCAGTTAAAGATTAATTTATTGAAGAAACCCAGGGATGATACACTAACCTGTTCCCTTCAAAGTTATGAGGGATTAAACAAGTAATAAACATTTTTATATATTTCAAATAATTTATTACAGAAAGCAATTCATAAACGCCGATTATTTTGTTCTTTGGTCCAAATATGGGCTACCTTTAACATAGAGAAAAAATATGTAAATACAAGTTTATTTGCAATAATCACAAGTATATAGTACACAGTCCATCCTGCACATTCAGTAAGTGCCCACATGTGGCACTGGATACACTGATAACAAATTTCTCCGTTCGTGTCCGCTGAAAATAGGGTGTCGCAGAATATGCATGATATATCTGTTCCAGAAGGCATACGCTCTTCAGAGATCACAAAATCAGTTTCATCGTATTCTAGGATGCGCTCATCTTCATTAGATAATTTTTTGGCCGAAAATATTGTATATTTTCGTCTTCAATAGTTTTTTTTTTTCTTTTTCTTTTTTTTTCCATAATGGTTTGTCATGTTTTGGGGTGAACTATTGATCAATTTATGGAAGACAAGAGCCAAGATAGCTTTTTATTTATTATTCAGATTACAGGTTTCGGCCGTTAATTGCCGTAATTTTGGCCCACTTTAGGTTACGGTAGTAACACCAAAAGTGGGCCTTTGCGATCGTCTTTTGACAGCTCGAAATTTAAATGGGAATAACGGCTTAACCACGCGAAAATTGAATAACCGAATTTGCAGAGGAGAAAATTCTCTAAAACTTTTCTCTATATCGTATCGTTTCAGAGATATTTGCAAAAATAACAGCGATTTTGGGATGTATGTCTGTCTGTCCGTCTGTCTGTCCGTAACGTGTTGCCTGTTTTTAAGACGAACCGTTCAACCGATCAGCAACAAATTTTTCCCACATAATTGTAGGTCGCCAGAGACCAGAACCTCCCTTTTTCAAATTTTTAGGACAAAAAAATACGGTAGTAATAGCAAAAAAAGCCGTTTGTAATATAATTGTAACTGCAAACGAACCGTTCATCTGACACAAAAATTGAATAAGCTAATTGGTAGAGGGGAAAATTCTATACAACTTCGTACTGTTATGGTTTTTTCATATCTTGCATCGTTGCAGAGATATTTGCAAAAATAACGGCGATTTGACGATGTCTGTCTAGCTGTAACGTATTCCCACTGTATAGATCGAACCGTTCAACCGATCGGAACCAAATTGTACAGACATAATTGTTGGCTACCAGAGACCAAAATCTCCCTTTTTGAAATATTTCTGACAAGAAATACGTTAGTAATAACAAAATAAGCCATTTGTAATGTAATTTCAATTGCAAATAAACCGTTCATCTGACGCGAAAATTGAATAAACGAATTTGTAGAGGAGAAAATTATCTACAAGTTTGTCTGCTTATGGTTTTTTTTCTTTCATATCTCATACCGTTTGAGAGATATCTGCAAAAATAACGGAGTTTTGATACCCGCCATTGAATTAACGTAAACCAGCCGTTCGCAGTTGTCACGTGACATTCCTAGCCCAGAACTGTCTCTGGCATACGCTATCTTTCGTTGCGTATTTGATGATTTTCTTATTGTAACTTATAAATTGTAGTTTCAAATCAATGGCACACTAAAGAATTAACAAAAAGACAGTCGTTCTTCGTACGAAAAATGGTAATCTAGTATCTACAAATGCCATATTAGCATCAGTTAACAACGGCCATCAATAGTATGATATCAAAGAACGCAATTCCCAACTGTTAACTGTAGCGTAGTGGGCGATATTTGGACTGTGACGCTGTAGGTGTGGGGTTCGGAACCCGCCAGTACCTAATTCTTTTTTTTTTTTTTTTTTTTTTTTCGCTAGCCCTTATTTGAGTTATGAATGTGCTTTACGATTGGATCAGGAAAACTGAGGTGCCTCATCCTCTTCACTGATCTGTCCAAGGAACGTGTGAGTTTCCTTTGCTTTTTCTCACTCACAGCAGTGCTGGCTTCAGAGCTATTAAGAGGGTCCCACGTCTTCCTTCAGGCCTTGGCTCGTTATTTAGACATGTTACATGGCATTCTGAAAAACAAATTTTGAGTAGTTTTCAACTAATGATATGGGAATAGAAATTATAGGAAATATAAATTTTGGAAATATAAATTGCTCCTAATATAGGCTAGTGCGTAATTAGGCCCGTAAGGCTAGCCCTTATATGAACCACACTATGGCTCCAGAAAAATGGAGAGAATTATGAAAACTGTGAAACAGATACTTTAAGATATCAGTAATACAGTTCTTTGCACGAATTATGTATAAAGTTAAGTAAAACTCTACAGGAAATGATTAATTACATAATTGTGGATAGAGTAGAGTCCACGGAATCGAGGTTTTCAAGTGCAAAATCTCACTGCGGCCAAACTCTGTGCATTCAAACAAACAGGTACTTACAGGAAGGAAGGAAGGAAGGAAGTTTAGTGTTGAAAAGCCTGTCGGCATCGTTGTCATAACAGACGCTCGGAATTCTGAGGAAAATGGGGCAGGAAATCGGCCGTGCCCTCTGAAAAGAACCATCCCGGTATTTGCCTCAAGTGATTGACAAGGAAGTCACGGAAAACCTAAATGTGGATGGCCGAAGATGTATTTAAACCACTGTCCTTCCGATTACCACTGCGCCACCTCGCTCGGTCAACTGTTTATACCCGACCTAGGAGCTGGTAGGGCACAAACTTACACGTGGCACGGACACGTGGCAGCACCCTGTGCGCCTACAGCCCTCAAAGCCCATATTTAGACCACTGACCATATTTGGACATTTTCCTCTACCAGAACACCACACGAGTCAATATTGGTTAATCGATAATGGAGAACTTCGTGAATATGGATTACGAAATCAGAGGTATCAATGTAATAAAGATCTACATTCATGTGTATTTGCTGTTAGACGTGTTGGTAGAAGTACCTAACTGTGGGCATGGTGCCGGATAAACTGCAGATTTACCGTGATTCTGTGCGACAAAACCTTACTCAGATATTGGGAAAGAGGAAAAATTATTGACTTTTTGTACCACATCACTTGACTGACGATCAGAAGCAGGAAGGGTAAGAGGCTTCACCAGATTTTGCCGAAACGGTGGATGTGACACCCAATTTCTTGAACCATATGCTCATTGAGGACGTAACAGGGTGTCTCCGGTACGCCCACGAAGCGAAACGCCAAAGTATAGAATGGCGTTCTCCGACACCAATTGGACGGAAGGAAGGTCAAAGGCGAAAAATCACGCGTCAAAACGATCCTCATCAACTTTTTGAATAGTCAAGGCATTATCCACAAGGGATTTCTACCTTTAGGGAACGACACTGAAAGTTACAAGGTACGTTGAAAATTTGACCCGTGTCATTCAACGTCTACAAAGGGTACGACCCCAATACGCATAATAAATTTCCTGTTGAATAAAATCTTCTTGGTTTACAAGCCGCGTCAAGTGATTTACTGCCCACGAACTTTAAACAGAGGGCTCCTCTGCCATTGTCAAGAGATCTCTGTCGAAAGCTCGTGGGCAGTAAACCATTTGACGCGGCTTGTAAACTGGCTTGTAACCCGAGAAGATTTTATTAATACACTATTGTACATTAAAATTGCTACTCCAACAAGAAATGCAGATGATAAACGGGTATTAATTGGACAAATATGTTATACTAGAACTGACATACGATTACATTTTCACGCAATTTGGGTGCATAGATCCTGAGAAATCAGTACCAACCACCTGTGGCCGTAATAACGGCCATGATACGCCCGGGAATTCAGTCAAACAAAGCTTGGATGGCGTGTACAGGTGCAGATGCCCATGGAGCTTCAACAGGATACCACAGTTCATCAAGACCAAGTTCCTCGGCCACCACCGACCAGACGTTTTCAATTGGTGAGAGATCTGGAGAATGTGCTGGCCAGGGCAGAAGTCGAACATTTTCCGTATCCAGAAAGGCCCGTACAGGACCTGCAACATGCGGTCGTGCATTATCCTGATGAAATATAGGGTCTCGCAGGGGTCGAATGGAGGGCAGACGCACGGGTCGTAACACATCTGAAATGTAACGGCCACAGTTCAAAGTGCCGACGATGCGAACAAGAGGTGACAGAGACGAAAACCAATGGCAGCCCGTACCATCACGCCGGGTGATACGACAGTATGGCAATGACGAATAAACGCTTCCAATGTGCATTCACCGCAATGTCTCTAAACACCGATGGTCATGCGACCATCATGATGCTGTAAACTGAACCTGGATTCATCCGAAAAAATGTGGAACTCTTGCAGCATAGTTCGTCGTTGCGTACACCATCGCAGGCGCTCCTGTCTGTGATACATACATGGTCTCCGAGCTGATAGTCCATGCTGCTGCAAACGTCTTCTAACAGTTCGTTCAGATGGTCGTTGTCTTGCAAACGTCCCCATCTGTCGACTCAGGGATCCAGACGTGGCTGCACGATCCGTTATATCCATGCGAATAAGATGCCTGTCATCTCGACTGATAGTGATACGAGGCCATTGGGATCCTGCACGGCGTACCGTATTGCGCTCCTGAACCCATCGATTCCAAACGCAACTTTCAGTCATTGGAATGCAACCAACGCGAGCAGCAATGTCGCGATACGATAAACCGCAATCGCGATAGGATACAATCCATCCCCCTATCAAAGTCGGGCATGTGATGGTACGCATTTCTCCTCCTTACAAGAGGCATCACAACAACGTTTCACCAGGCAACGCCCGTCAACTGTTATTTGTGTATGAGAAATCGGTTGGAAACTTTCCTCATGTCAGCACGTTGCATGTGTCACCACCGGCACCAACCTAGTGTGAATGCTCTGAAAAGCTAATCATTTGCATATCACAGCATCTTCTTCCTGTAGGTTAAATTTCGCATATGTAGCACGTCATATTCGTGGTGTAGCATTTTTTTTCTCCTTCCACGACAACGCTCCGTGGCATACAGGCAATGTCGTCAAACAGCTCCTGGCAATACAGGGATGCTGCAACTTTTACTTGTGCCATAGTCGCCGAATCTTAATCCCCCAGACCTCTACCTATTCCATCGTCTCAGATTCGTTTCGAAATGAATGAGATTTGACTTTATTCCAACGAAACGTCAGCAAAGGATGAAGTTTCCGATAACCATCCCACAAGTTGTAGGGTATTACACAACATACGATATTTGACTTGATGAATAACGAATTGTGCGACACTTTGTGAGTAGGTCAGCTGTCGCAGAGCCGTGGGGCACACGGCGGATGCCAGCTGTGTTTGGCACAGGGCCAGATTACGCACCCCTGGGGAGACCTCTGGCTGCCAAGAGGGTGAGGCGCAGGTAGTCAGAGGGCGCCACGCCTGCAGGGAAACCTTTGGGGCGCACGTGAGCGGGATTACAGCGGGCAGAGCAGCCAAGCACGCCGGCCTGGGCTCAACTCCACACCAGGCACGTCCCTGCCAAAACGAACTCGCGCAATCCTCTCGACAAAATCTGCAACTTTTCATGGAATTTGTGTTTCACAGCAACACACCTAACTTATCCGTAACATCACATTATGCGTTATAATAAGCTCTCCGCCCACCTTAATGACAGAAGCACTTTTACCCACAATAACAAATAAAACTGTAAATGTTCCTCTGTGCCGGCCGCGGTGGCCGAGAGGACTGAGGCGCTTCAGTCACGGTCTGCACGGCCACTACGGTCGGGGGTTCGAATCCCCCCTCGGGCATGGATATTTGTGCCGTCCTAATTCGTAAGTAGTTCATAAGTAGTTTGTAAGTTTAGGGACTGATGACCCCGTAGTTAAGTCGCATAAGCTGTACAAAGATTTGAACATTTTGTTCCTCTGTCAAAAACAACTAGACAGTTTTTTATACGGTTGTCACAGGAAACTAGTCTGAGTTTTGGTCAGCAGATAGACATGATTTCATCAGGGTCGACCACGTAAAAAGATGACATCTTTTTTTTTTCTTCAGTTAAGTAACTCAGAGGCAGAGTGGGTTCACTTTCTTTCTTTAGGTTGAAATTCATCAGTTTTTAATTCAGTTTTACTTATGAAAGATATTCGTATAGTTAAACTTACATACAGTACAATATTGAGGCCATTCGATTTAAGATACCAGACATATAATGAAATAAAAGTACATATCAGTGACACGTCTCACCCACGGGTGAGCATTGTACTGGGAGAGAAACACCATGTAAAGAGTGGTTACAAACGAAGAGCCGCGGTGGAGTAGCCGAGCGGTCTAAAGCGTCTCGCTGCGGAGCGCGCGGTTGCTCGCCGTGGAGGTTCGAGTCCTCCCTGGGTTAGTTTACGTAGGTTTAAGTAGTTTGTAAGCTACAGACTGATGACCACGCAGTTTGGTCCGATAGATTTACAAACATATGAACTTTTTGAACAAACGAAGGAAAGAGTCAACCAAAAGTACTTATTGTCTTTGGGATATTTTTTAATGTATACAGTAAAACATTTTTGTTTTATTACAAATCGTAAGTGAACACAAGTTATTTTAATGATTTGTTGGGTTTGTTTAAAGAAAGATTGTTTATGTTTGTAAACATGTGGAAAGTGAGTGTTGTGTTGTGTTATGTGGGCAACTTTTTGAGCACTAAAATGCTTGAAAAATCACATACCATCAATCAGCAATGTGAACCAACTCCAAACTAGTTCCACAATGTTGTAAGCAACATATAAAACACGTATACCGCCTGATGATGAACTGCCAGGCAGTTCGAAACCGGTTGTGGTAATAAATATATAAGAAAGGTGACTGGTTGCTGTTATTTTCTGATTTCTTCAACAAAAAAAAATATTTTTCTCTTACGACACCTAGTACAGTTGTTACCAAGTTATGAACAACATTCATGTGACAATCTTGAATAGGAAATACACTGAATCAAATCGACTGTTTCATTAGTTTCGTAATAGATTTCACCACAACCCACACATTCATCTTCATCCCATTCATCAATTGCATTTTCGTCATGTTCTACGAAGTCCTCAATGTGGTCATTAGGTTAGTTTCACGCCTACTCAAGCTTGCAGAAATAAAAGGTACGTAACAATATGATAAGGCTTTTCGGCTTACCAGAACAGAGAATTTTATTTTTCTCCAGAATTTAGGATTATAATAGCAACACTTTTGTACGACGTCCGTTCCAAAAAGAACGTACTCACAAGTGAAGCGTGCTACTTTCTAGCCCACTGGTCCGTCCCACGCAAATGTCCAACTCATCCCGAGTTAACACTAACCAAAGTGTATGGCTATCTGATATAATTATCCCATTATCTGCAACACACGAATATGCATGGGGTTTTCATAGGTAACAGGAACGGAACTTTGGGCAACAGATAGGCTTTGTTTCATAAAATATCGTTTTAATGAAAACACCTTGTTTGTAACGTATACTGGATACCCGCATGGGGATCGAGCTTATCTATATAATCATACAGATTTTCTGAATTGCTCTTTTGGGTCATATATACAATAATTAATATAGTGTCTCTTCTTTTAAACTGTCCGAAAGAACAGTCACCATTGACTGATATTAAAGGCTGAAACGGTAAATCCGGGTTCTAACCGCGGTCCAGGACAAACTTCGCCGTTGAATTTAGTGCCGTGCAACGGTCCAGATTTTTCATTGTGTCGAATGCTTTCATTTAGTGTTTACACATTTAAAGCTTATGTAACTTATGGAAAGCTTTAAAGGCATTTAATATTAGACCTATCATAATAAAAGTGAATCCAAACTTGTATTCAAACTCTAGCAAAAATAAAAGATTATAATGCACTAGGATGTAAATTTCAAATGGTTTACGTTAGGGATGCATGATGTCACCAACACTACATGAAATTAATTCAGAAAAAAGAGGTCGTTGAAAATATCAGGGACACCATATGATGCAGAATCCCACGCCTGATAGTGATCTGTAATTGTCGTCAAATGCTTGCTAATGACAAACTATATAATTATCAGAGTTTCAAGAGTCAGACAAGCATATCATGACGTCGCACAGTTGTATTTCGATGTCAAGAAACTGTTAGCCGGAAAATAATAGAGCAGTCTGTTGCTATTTTACGGCAGCCCTAATAGCCACTCAGTAAAACCTAGCGTGCTTGCTTTCTGCCAGTGAATCCCATCTTACAAAGTAGAATTGTTGACCGGAATTTACCCCTGTGCATTATGGACTGGAAGAGATCCTTGATGTACATGAATTACGGAGACATCATAAATGTCTTTCGGTGATTTTACGTGCGGAGTTTCTAGTACACTGCGATATAAAAGAGGAGAACTATCTTAACGAAAGCGCAAACGCTGAAATGAATCTAAATTCTCCGAATTTTATGCTTATACTGTGACCGTTTCTCGACATTTCTTTTGCAATACACACGTATTGTTACTCTCCTTTAGATACCGATGGTTTAATTTAACAACGATCTTTATGCGAACCTCTGTTTTAAATAAATGTGTAGCTACAGAAATGTTTCCCGGATATTATTCTGCGCCAGACGCCAGCTGGTACAGATTATTCGAATGATACTCGGCTTTTACAATCACTGTGCTCTCTCAAAAATGTAATTTCATCGTCATTTAAGCTTGGACAAAAATTAATCATCTCTGTCAATTATTTTTTACGAGGTGTTGAGAGGTTTAAATTCTTCCTACGAATTAGGGTCTATGTAAAGTTTTCACATCGTAGCAGATTCACTCCGCAAATGTGTTATGAATACCCAGAAATCCCAGTGATTAGTGAGGAACAGAAGTTCGACGTATCGCAGAGCATTAACATAAAAAATCAAAGAAAGAATTTGAATTTAAGACACAGAAGTGGAATGGCACTATGCTTCAAGCATGAATGGGAAGATTAAGAAGCCAATAGTTATTTCACTTTACCTAATTTAATAATCGAAAGTCGTTACGCCCCACCCGCCGCGGTGGAGCAGCCGAGCGGTACTAAGAAAAATTTAATCAACATTTGTTTACACAGAAGCATTTCAGTTATCATCATTATGCATCCTGCCATTGAAGAGGACGTTTTCCGGAATTATTTGATCGCCGAAGAGGGCATTTATATTTTTATGTAGCTAATATGTTCCAGAATGGTTTGGATTACCTATGTGTCTGAAGATCTCAAACCATTTTGAGTCAGAAGCTAACAAGGCATATTCAGTTAATTACAGCAAATTTCTGTGCCTGGAAATTTTTATTTTATTTTAACTTTTTTTCTGTTTCAAGTTACGTTCATTTCCAACTTATTCTTTCAATTCGAACTAATTTTTCTCGACGTTAAAAGAGACGATAATAATGCAGAAATGAAAATAACAGCAGTGAGTAGTTACGCTGAAGAGACAACCTCGTTTTATCTTCGAAGAAATATTTTGTTTAGAGGCATAGAAGCCGGGCCGAGTAGGCACCAAATGGCGAGCGGAAGGACGGGTTAAAAGGGACGAAGGAGACCCGAAGAAAAAGAAAAAAAAAAAAAAAAAGAAAAAAAAAACGGTGTAAGGCACCTCGCTGCGGAGCGCGCGGTTGCTCGCCGTAGGAGGTTCGAGTCCTCCCTGGGGCATATGTGTGTGTGTGTGTGTGTGTGTGTGTGTGTGTGTGTGTGTGTGTGTTGTCCTTAGGTTAGTTTACCTTAGTTTGAGTATTTTATAAGCCTAAGAACGTATAACCGCAGAGGTTAAATCCTATAGATTTACAAATGTTTGGACATTCTTTGAACCACGCTCATCGGTACCTAGACTTACAACCACACTGGTAAAAACAATTAGCGGATAAGTTGAAGGTGCTGAAGTATTCCCATAGCCAGAATGAACTAAACTGTCGGTTCTACGGAGGGGAGGCAACAACTGAGATATTAGTGATAAAATTGCTGCAGAATGGCTTGGCGTTGATTTATGTTTATCCAAGGAGTCACACTTGCAGTTGGGTTCAGACAGTGTAGTGAGCAGGTAGTGCAAAGCAACAAGAAAGTGACACACCTGGAGCTGTGGCATTGAGACCATAGGAAGGTTGGAAGCGGAACAGACACAGAGGAAAGTGATTGCATAGTATCGCAAAGTGTAACTTTCAGGACCTGGACACTGCGAGGGTGATATCTCGGGGTGAGAGTTTAAATAGGGAAAGATTATTTTTTTTTAAACTCACAATCACCAACTGCGAACCAAATTCCTAAACATGCAAAAACACTGGAACTGTGATTGCTACTGTTTGAGACGTTTTCTAGGGGATGATATCACACGTTCGCAGCTTTCCTTCCCTGCATATGATTAACAAAAATATTGATAATAAAGTAAGTTCATGTGAGAAAAGGGTGTACTAACAACTATTTTTGAAAACACGTAAAAGTTTATGTGGTTTATTACACCATATTAAAACCCTGTGGCTGTTACGTCTGTACGTCGACATATTTATCAAATAAAGTTGTAGCTCGTGAGCCCCCAGACAAAATGAATATTTGTCGCAAATTGTTTTCACACCATGTGCCTGTCTCAGACACCGGTTATGTTCATGCCTATACATTAACGAAACACAGTCACTTTAATTCAGTGCGATGCACACCTTGTTCCACCGGCTAAATATTCACAACACACAGTAGCACTCGATTCAACTTGGTGCAGTCTACGACGAGCAACCACACCTGGCAATTGCCACACAAAAATCTATAGTCTCCACTTGGAGATCCACATGCCGACTGTGCAAAGCGACGCCGCGCCCGGCCAGCTACACCACTCGCTCACGACTTCTCACTTGGGCCACGCGCGCGCGCCAAAAGCCCAGCTGCCGGGTTTTTTCCCTACGTCATCAACTTCCCCATGTGAGCTGTTCTAACCTACTTGCCAACGTACAGCGCTCAGCGAATACATTTCTAAAACATTACTTAAAATCAAAATAATTACACTACACATTAAACAAATGTCTTCTTAGGATTTTATATTGGTATAAACATCCTTTGTACTATTTATTATAATCGTGCAATTTCTTATATCACAGATAAGTGATTTAACTGAATATTTCAAGATAAAATACACAAGATTAATTGAAAATAAAATGAGAAATAGTTAATATATTATTTTTATAAACAAACATTGCCATGCTAGTTGTGAAACTGTCCTGTATTCATTGGTAATTTATTACTTTTCATTTAATGAAATTATGTTTTCAGTGTCAAACATATTAAGTCAGATGTGACTACATCAGCTAATGTATTGTTTATTTGTCAACAGGCTATTTTGTAGTGAGGGCCTTAAAGTTTCCTAACTGCATCGTATTACTTCAAATGCAAGTAGTATTAGAATATTTTATTTCACGTTGTGCACTGCACTGCGCCTGACAATCGTCATTGTCCCTCTCTCCCCTCCCCTGGAAAGTCCTAAGCTGGAACAAGCCACCGACGTCAGCCTGCTCGCCGCCTCCCGTCAGCTACAAGCACACAGCAAATCTCAACGTGGAGAATTTCTGCCTATGGCTAACTATAAATGTTGTCACCCAACTGCGTACATACATTGCTACCATAATTATTAAGATTAAAATTGTGTAACATTTGGTGCATTGGAATGGTCAATGTTTGCAGTGAACTTCATACTGTTTAATTACAAATGCTATTAATTACCAATATTTCTAATGGGCGGTAATCTCACAACACGATCAGGAAACAGACAACGTTTGAAGAAGGCAAGGCCAGGGTTGTCGACGGATGACATCAGCAAAGGATGACGTATCCGATTAACAGCCCGAAGCTGAACGAAACTTTCCGTCCAGGCAGAAACAGGACGTGCAGTATCCACACTAACAGTCCGAAATCGCCTTCGAGAATGTGGCCTCTACGCACGAAGGCCCATTAAAGCCACGACATCGTGTAGCCCACAGAAACTGTGCGGAGGAACATCATGATTGGAGTCGAAAAGAATGGCGCTTGGTTCTGTTCACAGATAAGGTTTTGTGTTCAGCCAGATAATCGTCGTTCCGTCATCTGGAAAGAAATTGGAACTCGGAACAATGTTGTTATATGTTGTTATATGCAGAAAACAATGGTGGACGAATTGTGTTGGCAAGAGACATTATTGGCAGACGTACGGACCTCTATATCGATCAGAATGTCGAGTACACTGCTCGGCCACTTGTTGTGCCATACGCTTGTGCCATAAGTTTCTTCTGGTGGACGGTAACGCACGTCTCCACAGAGCTGCACTGGTAGACAATATGCTTGAAGCTGAGGGAACTGAACGTATGAAGTGTCCAGCTTGTTCACCTCATTCTGGGTTGTACGTAGCATACGCATTGCAATCAAACGAGCACCTCGCACAGCGGCTGCAGAGCTGTATATTGCATTCATGGAAGAATGACAGAATATCCCTTAAGAGCTGATTGATAACCTCTTACTGTCCATTCCAAGCAGGTGTACAACTATACTGGCCGTCAGAGATGATCACACACCATATTAGAGGGCAACAATGGTTTTTCCAATCAAAATCAAATGTTTCTGAATCTATGGGACTTAATATTCTGGTTATCAGTCCCAACGCTTACAAACTATTTAGACAAACTTAAACCTAAGGACAAACACAGACACCTATGCCCGAGGGTGAACTCGAACCTCCAAAGGTTAGCAGCCAAGCGCTCAGCAGCAAGGCGTTTTAGAACGCTCTGGCACTCCACCGCGGCTACTAACTTTTTTGACGATTATAGTAGCCCCATGGCTACTCATTTCATAATGATTGACTCCTTTGAGCTCATTTTCTGGTCACACCACAAGACGTACATCGATGTTTTATACCGCGTTAGAATCGCTGAAATGTCTACTGTTATTTTTATGTATGCATATTACATTTTATTTGAAAAGAGGACGACATACGTGATAACATTTAAGAAAAAGTGCGCTTTTTCTGGCTTTTTTGGCGAATGTCAACTTTAAGGGTGCACAGAAATCAGACCGTAAGTAGGAGAAATTTTACTTTGCACAGTTTAAAGATCCAGCCTTGCTCTATTTACAGACGGAGTTTCGTTATTTTCTGATTAGTCGTTTTGTCCGAATAATGGTAGGCGTAGACCGCTGCAGTTCGCCTAATGATTAAACATATTAACAACACGAAAAGTGTAAATGTAATTTCTCTCCTTGCTTTTCACATCAGTTACATTTTAAGCTCATAATTCTACACCAAGCGCTAATATCACATCATTAATTAATTTGCTGTCTCGTTCGTATGCGCTACGTGCCCGCGTGTGCGGTGTTGCCGTTCTACAACGGTAAGCTTAATCGCAGCGTCTTGCGTTTTATATTATAGCGAGAAACGACTAATCAGAAAATAACAAAACTCCGTCTGCACTATAACAAGGTTGGATCTTTAAACTGTGCAAAGCAAACCTTTCTCCTAATTATGGTTTGAATTCTGTGCATGCTTAAAGTTGACATTCGCCGAAAAAAGCCAGAAAAAGCTCGCTTTCTCTTAAAATATTACCGCGTATGTTGTCCCCTTATTCAAATAAAATGTAACATTCACACACCAAATAAAAGAAGACATTTCGACGATTGAGGCAAGGTATTAAACATCGATGTTCGTCGTGGTATGTGACCAGAATATGAGCTCAAAATCAGGGATCAGTCATTATGAAATGGACAATAAGTGAACGCAATTTAGAGGTCAAGTGAAAAATCGGGACAGCACATCTTACTGTATCACACACAAATTACAAATGTAACCAATATCTGAATAAAATGTTTTACCCTGTGTATATTGTGTATGATATATCACCTGATCCCTTAATTATTTTAAGCAGTGCACTTGACTAACGAACTGCATAGACAACACACACACCCATGGGGGAGGAAACACTTGAACATACGGAGAAATCGGTAATGCAATTCACGACGTGACGCCCCAAACCGGACGTATGGTTCCCCGCGGCTAGCCCCATCGAAACGCAAGGCAGTCACGGACGACTAGGGCCACTACGTTCACATCACGGATTTTCTTAAAAGTTTGTACCTTTCTACCAGACCATTAGGAGAAGAAAATGTGCAAGGACTAAAGCCCAAAATAATTAAACAATTTCGAGAAAATTGCAGCAGTGGTTTCACGCGACGAACGTGTAAATGTGTGTCGCAGCTATAAGTAATCTCCTAGTAAGAAAATTGATTGGTCCAGTAGTTTGCATTCTGGCTATTTTAATAGTTTGATCGCCATTGCATTCCAACTTCATACAGTCGTTTCTTTCCTTTTATTATTTATCTGCAACAGTGGTCATATTATTGAAAGGATAACATGTTAAATATAATAAACAACGCGTGCATGTGCCCGAAAATTTTTACAGTATGGCAAAAGATAAAGGGCATGTATAACAAATCCTCAGAAGTGCTTTCGACGTAACAAGTTTCATAATGATATTTGTGATACAGACTCGGAAAACTAAATCAAAACGACACCTACAGCATTGCTTGAATGCAGTGTTTCCACATGTGCGAGGAATCTCCAGTTTTTCTGAGGGAAAAAATATATAGATGAGATTTTTTAAAGCGTATGTGATAGACAAATAACACTGAACACTGAATAAATGTCTACGCAACTACAGGTAATTATTTTAGTTATACAGGGTGTCCACAATGAGACTCCAAGATTTTAATATTCTATATTTTTCTCATTTCAGATGGTGGACCTGTGAATCCTGAATGGGCAGACAGAAAAACTCAACAAGTTTGTGGTGTGCAAATTTGATACACCAAGTGGCCGTAGTGGAGCTTCAATCAATTGTTTTAGCAAAATGTTGGACAGAGACAAAATCGGCGACCCAAGTGCAAAGAAACTTTCGGCGAGTTTACAACAAAGCGCAACCGTCGTTCAAGACTATAAAGAAGTGATGTGATCAGTTTTTGGCTACTGAACGTGTTGTAAAAGAGCATGGTGGTGGTAAGCCTGAGCCTGTGGATCAAGTGTAGAAGTCAGTGCGACAGGCAGCAAAAGAACTTGGTATGAAACCTTCAACAGTGCCCAAAGTGCTTCATCAGCGATTACGTTTGTACGCGAATAAAGTGCAGGTTGTGCAAGAAATCAAGCCTGATGATCGACCAAAGCGAGGAGATTTTGCATGTGTCAGATCGCATTGTCGCAGTTTTATCACACTTGATGTTTACTGACGAGGCAACCTTTCATGTGTCAGGGCCTGTCAATCGTCACAATGAGCGCATCTGGAGAACACATGCACGACAATCCGAAAGTTAATGTGTGGCGTACTTTGACGATAAATCGCATTGTTGGTCTGTTTTTCTTTCAGGTGGATAGACCCATCTACCTGGACATGTTAGAACCATTGGCCGTGCCAAAGGTAACAAACCTGCAGCCAAATGTGATGGTTCAACAGGACGGTGCAGCACCCCATTAGAGCCTTGGTCCGAAAATTTGTAAATCGCCAACGATGGATTGGCCGTGGAGGTCTAAATTCATTGACCGCCACGTCCGCCCGACATAACCACCCTCGATGTTTTCTTGTGGGGTTATGTGGAAGAGCGAGTATACGCTACATCAGTAAAGAACCTGCAAGACTTAAAAACAGCGCGTAAGAATTGTCAACTCTGTCACAGAACAGATGCTCCGCAACACATGGCACGAAATCGATTATAGACTATATTATTCGCGCTACCCATGGCGCTGTATGGCTGCTGTATGATTTCCTTACATCTACATGGGATGCTCCGCAAATCACATTTAAGTGCCTGGCAGATGGTTCATAGAACAACCATTATACCATTTATCTCCCGTTCCATTCTCGAATAGCGCGCGGGAAGAATGAACACCTGAATCTCTCTGTCCGAGCTCTGATTTCTCGTATTTCATTCTAATGATCATTTCTACCGATGTAAGTGGGAGTCAACAATATATTTTCGCATTTGGAGGAGAATGTTGGCGATTGTAGTTTCGTAAGTAGCCCACACCGCAGCGATAAGCGCCGTTGTTGTAATGATTCCCATCCCAGATCCTGTATCATTTCCGTAACGCTGTCTCCCTGTATCGTGACAATACGAAACGAGCTGCCCTTCTTTGGACTCTTTCGATGTCCTCCGTGAAACCCACCTGATAAGGATCCCACACTGGGCAGCAATACTCCAAAAATGGACGAAGTTTCTTTTGTAGTTCTGTTGAATGTTTTAAGGGTTCTGCGAATAAAACGCAGTCTCTGGATCGCCTTTCCCACGACATTATCTACGTGTTCTTTCCAATTTAAGTGTGAAGAATAGTAATTCCTAGGTATTTTGTGGATTTTATGGCCTTCACTTTTCATTGATTTATCTTATAAAAAAAGTTTAACGGATTTCTTTTCGTACCTATGTGGACGATTTCACATTTCTCATTATTTAGAGTCGATTGCCAATTTTTACACCATACTGATATCTTATTAAGATCCTTCTGCAGTTGGTTTTGATCTTCAGATGATTTTACTAGACGGTAAATGACGTCGTCATATGCAAACAGCCTAAGAGAACTAATCAGATTTTCCCCTAAATCGTTTATGTAAATAAGGAACAGCAGAGGACCAATAACACTACCCTGCGGAACGCCCGATATCACCTCTGTTTTAGTCGATGCCTTACCATCGATTACTACGAACTGTGTGCTCTCTGACAGGAAATCCCCTATATAATCGCAAATTTGGGGTGATATACCATAACCAGGAAATTTGATTAAAAGCCGTTTGTGAGGTACCGTTTCTGGAAATCAAGAAATACGGAATCGACTTGCGAACCCTTGTCGATAGCATCCATCCCTTCGCGTGAATAAAGAGCTAGTTGTGTTTCGCATGGACGATATTTTCTAAATCCGTGTTGACCTTGGGTCAATAAATCGATTATAGGCTTGATATTCTTCGCGCTACCCGTGGCGCCCATGTTCAAGTGTACTGAAACGTCCACCTGTGTATGAAAACTTGATGAGCTGCTGTATGATTTCCTTGTATATGTTCGTCAAGAAAGTGTGTTTCCTCTCAGATTTTATGAGTTTAAATGTTGGAGTCTCATTGTGGACATCCTGTGTTATCTTTGATTATCTTCAGCCGTCGTTGGTCCAGTTTTTGCAAGATCTTCTCCCAGTCGCTGAAATGTCGGATATTTAATGTTTTACCCGAGTCTCGATGTTGACGGTTCACTAGCGGAATGGTCGTACAGAACGTTCCTCACAGCATTGCTACGTTGGAGATGCTGTGTACCATCCCTAGTGAACCGACAATAATACTACGTTCAAACTTATTTTAATCCTGATACCCTGCCATAGTAGCAGCAGTAACCGATATAACACCTGCGCAAGCCGCATATCGTCTTCTAAAGGCGTTGCCGTCCTCTATTGTATACATATCTCTGTTTGGATAGGGTGTCCAGAAAAGGGCTCCCTGATTTCAAAATTAAATATCTCGAAAACAAAGATCGATAGAGGAATGCAGTAAACGGCATGTTTATTGTAAGAGGTTTATACAGCAGTTTGAAATAGTAGTTACAAAAGCTGCTAATAGATGGCGCTGTACGCTGCACAGCTCATATCAGCACACATAAGTTAAAAAATCGTATGAAAACACTATTTGCAAACAATCACATGACAATGTTTTCAAAATGTACACCATTGGCACTACAGAGGTGACGCAAACGAAGAATGAAATTCGCCATCACATTTCGTAGTGTCTCAACAGAAATGGATTCACACGCCACAGAAATCGCCGATTCAGCGTGGCGGGATGCTTCGGATAGACCATGTCTTTCACTGTGCCCCACAAAAAAAAGTCACAGGGAGTCAAATCCGGCGAATATGGAGGCCTATTCACGCCTGCACCAGTAAATTTGGGATATTCCAAAGCACTGACTCGATTCCCGAAGTATTCCTCAAGAAAGCGAAACACTTGTTCGGTCCGATGTGGTCGGGCTCCATATTGCATAAACCATTCAGTATCTGGTCGATCCTCTAACGCTTGCTGTGTGGCGACAAATAGTTCCAAAATTGCAACGTAACGTGCACCAGTGACTGTTTCTCTAACGAATAAAGGGCCAATAATGCCTATGTTGCATATTGCAGCCCACACAGTAGCTTTAGGAGAATACAGGAGTTTCGCTTCACACCAATATGGCTCTTTCGGAAGTCCAAAATCGCCAGTTCTGCTTATTCACGTATCCATTCAGGTGGAAGTGTGCTTCACCTGTAAACCAGATGCAACAACATCAAATCCTTATCAATCATTGTGATCATCTGATTAACAAAGACAACCCTTTGTTGCACAGCTCGTACGGTGCGTTCGAATTTTGAATGGAAACATGTGTACGCTCTTTCTCAGTATTTTCTGCGTGCTGGAACGCTTCAGACCGGTCTCAGATGCAATTCTACGAACGAATAACACTGGATTTCGCTGAATAATTCCAGAAACTGTGGCGATATTTTCAGTCCTAACTGCGGTTTGCTTGTGGCCAACATGCCCCACTAGATCATCAATTACGCTTCCTGTTCGTTGAAATTTTGCGAAGAGCGTACGAATGGTTTTCGTATCGGGTCCTTTTGGAACATTAAATCGCTCTTGAAAACTTCTCCTTGTTGCCGTAGGACCTTCTGCTAACCTGTGGTACCCTGGCACCAGAAAAGCGCGTTGTTCAATGGAGTACATGGTTTTAATCTCTTCCTTCGGTACGCTAACCTCCTTTCACGTGTCAATAGTGGAACCGATCGTTCTGGGCTTCGGATCACTATTTATGCTAGGCATTAAGTATGGCGATTACAGCGCCATCTGTTAGCAGCTTTTGTAACTATTATTTCAAAATGCTGCATAAACTTGTTATAGCTTTCACAATAAACATCCCTTTTACTGCATTCCTGTATCGATCTTTGTTTTCGAGATTTTAAATTTTCAAATCAGGGAGTCCTTTTCTTGCCACCCTGTATATAGCTTTAACAGTTTCTTTGGCTCTTCAGTGTATGTTTTCGCACTACATACGCTTACTACACCCATAATCAAAATTTTGATATCGAAGTAAAGATAGGTGTCTGCTCCAAAGGCACAAAAAAGTTTCCAATGAGACAACCGATACATCACCTCGGTGTCTCCCAGAAAACATTCGCACACTACTTATAAAACACACGAGGGTTGGTACGGAAGCACACAACGGGAAATGTTTACGAAAACATAATTTCCACATTATAACATCTGTAGGTATTACTACAAAATGGGACGGACGGGGAAAGGGCCAAGAAAAAGAAAAAGGAGAGAAAAGGACGAAGAGACAAACACACACACACACGCACACACACACACACAGAGAGAGAGAGAGAGAGGATACCGGGAAAACCCTGGGGCAGAGTGCGTCAGTTTCCGGCAGGACATCGGTGGCCGTCCGTATTGACCACAGCCTTTGTGGAATCGGTGGCCCCAATTAGGTAATTGGCTCGTTCGCAGTAGGTCTCAAAGTCCATTACGGCGTACCTGGGACGCAATTTTGCGTTCCCATCGTAAACAGCAAACGGTTGTCTAACTACGACTATTCGACGTGCAGTAAGGATTCTCTTCGTAAATTTAGAACATATATTTCTTAGTGTTATAACAGCGAAAATATTGCGTTCAGCGTAACATAGAAACAAAAGCTGCAATCTGAACATTTTAACCCTGTTGCACCTCCCCCCTCCCCCCGCCATTATGATGCATCGTTTACTCTCTGTTACTTTCTCTTCGCAGTTCTGTAGTACTTCTTGCTTTCATACTTGATGTATGTTCAGTTCTTGACGCACTACAAAATGGAGCATCTTTCAACAAAAGCTGAAGGAAGTGCGATCAATGTAACTGCATAACATTTGCATGTCTGGATGTCCGCATCTGAGAGGCAGAATTCTTCCGGGAAAAATACTGTTTCGCTATAAATATAGACTTACTCATTAAGCCGATAACACATTACGGTATTGGATTGTAAAAAGACATACAACTGAAGAGGACTTTTTTTTTTCACAAGAAAATACGTAAGATTTTTGGGATTACAAAACACATCCTTCCAAACATCACAGATAATTTTGGTAATTGCAGACTTATTTCAGTGGTAGTTTATCTGTGTTCTCGTAAAGGGTTGCGTCAGATGAAAAGATATTGTCATCTGAACAATCACTTCATCTTTCTCATTATACTCCTCCTCACAAAAAAATATTTCTATTAAGATGTTGGCAAATGAAATCTTCCTTCAGTTGCTTGCAATAGCAACACAGTTTACAATTTTTATTGATCACATTGATGTCAAAGAGGGAATTATACTGAATTAGGTAATAAAATCTATTTTTAGAGGTAGGTTGTAAATCTGACAAAATCTAGGTCACATCACAATGAATGAAACAGGAACGTAAAGAAAACTAGAAAACATATGAGAATTAAATTATCAAATCAAATTTCCATTTTCCTCTGCTTAAAATTAAGTTACTCAAAGAAACAGAGAAATATATTCCATCAGTTTTTAAATGTACACCTAGATAGAATCGTTTCTGTGTTTGTTAATAAAATAATGTTTGTAAATATTTACTGTAAAACATTTCACTTTTAAATTTGGTATCGTCTGTCATTTTAAGTTGCATATATTATATCTACCTGCGGTATTCAGCTGTCAATCACGTGTATACGCTTGAACATACCAAAAACCGGTTAGTGAACGCGTGAAGAAATATACATTATTTGCAGAATATTTGGTAGTGTTTTCCTGATAGATGCTCTAATGTTTGTAAAGCTATGGGGCCAATCTGTAGCGGTTATCAGTCCCTAGACATACCATCTACTGCAATTAACTTATGGTAAGGATATTGAAAGCTAACATCTTATAATGGACCAAGGATGATCTCAAGACAAGCTAGGAAAGAGCGTTATTTAGTAATGTCATCATTTCGGTCATTTTTGGATGCTTCGTTTCGATATTCTACATAACAACAATTATTAATTTGTTAAGAAGGTACAGAAAAAGTGATCTTATTTCAAGAGATGTATGACTACTAATTGTAACTCAATCGTTATCTCCCCATACAGTCAGTTACTGTGTTCAGTTAAAGCGAAATGTTGATGGCTTTTCGCCCTTGTCGTGTTTTTCAGGCTATAAAAATGACAATATTCAACAGAACATACACAAACGTAGACCGAACACAAATTGTCAATTAAGCCACACGACAAGGCTTCGCAATTCATCGGTATTTACACAGCACTAGAATCGAATGAAAACTGGAATTTAATGTACGGAGCTCACCTCTTGCTGAACGTCATAGACGTAAGTAATACAGCCTCAAAATTTTACTTCAAGTGCAGAATGTTGAAGAGAGTTATTTAAGTAATTAAGACATACCAGTGTTTGATTGCTATGCTGATGTTAATTTCCGTAGTTAGCTACAAGGGTCTATTCAAGACTTTATACAGTTTTTTCGGGGACTCATGAATAATTTTTTTTTTTATAACTTAAAGAAGTCATGTTCAAGTTTTTTCAATCGATATTCTTACTACAGGTACATGGAATACTTCTGTGGTTTATGAAAACAAATGAAAGATTTTCAACAACAAAAGTTTAACGACATTTTACGGAACCGCCGGTCAAGTTTTGAAGTATTACTATTCTTGAACGTTTTACCCTGCACAAGGATCTGCTGTTCAAGACTAAATATTCTTTTCTTTGTGGGGAGGGGGGAGGGGAATTGTCATTCCCATTACTCTTCGATTTGTATACGTTAGGGTACCAACTTTTGCAACTGTAAATTAGTCTACTTGAGACCAGATACGTTTCGCTTTGTTTTAAAACATCTTCAGTGGTTAACCGTACATTATATATATATATATATATATATATATATATATATATATATATATATATATATATATATATTGTTTTACAATTTTGTATTGTTTTTACTAAATTCGATCATACTATGGGTTTATTTTACTCTCTCTCTCTCTCTCTCTCTATATATATATATATATATATATATATATATATATATATATAAAGGAAAAAGAAAAACCTTCAAGAGAATTTACAAATTCAAAAAGCATTAATAAAAACTAAACACATACTCATTGACCAAGTAAACATCAGCAACCAAACACTATTTAAAATAATCCAGTCAGAACACACAATTTTTAGCAGACGCCTATTGTGACTGAAACAAAACAAGAACACGTGTCACAGTTCGTAACAAATAACTTATAAGCAAATAACACACAAAAACGATTAACAAAAACAAAACAAAAGACGAACACAGCCCGCCAGGATTCGAGTAGTCTATTTTCGCGTTTCGTCAAGTCCAAAGTATGCTCAATGCGGGACAGATCAGCGGATCGTGCTGGCCAGGGAAGTTGGCGTACACCTTGAACAGCACATTCGGAGGTACGGTACACACGTGGAAGTGCAATGTCCTGTTTCAAGAGGATACTGCCTTGTTGAAGTCTGAACGGTAGCAACACAATCTGAATGATGGTTGCGATGTACGGTTCACTGCTGAATGTTCCCTCGACGATCACCAGAGGAGAACAGTAAATGTAGGGTATGTCTACGTCTCACCAGGATGCCAGGTGTCAGAGTCAAGACACTTTGTCGTATACACTATAGATTGTCGCGCTCGCCTGCATAACAGCACACACGCGTACGACCATCATTGGCAACGAGGCAGAAGTTATTATCACTGAAGATAACGTCCCCATTCGTCCTTCCAAAAGAGCCTATCGCGACACGCCTGGTGGCGGGGTTGGGGTGTGAGCGGAAGACGCCGTAGCAGTACGCACGATCGTGAATCATGGTCATGCCCTATACTGGCCGTTTTCCACTGGTGATCGTCGAAGGAATATTGAACATTGTAGTGCACATTCGTGACTCAACCCTTCTTAATGCCGTTCAAGCACCAAAAAGAAGATATGCTTTTCCGACAAGACAATGCGCGTCCACATGTATTCCGTACCACCCAAGATGCTCTTCGACGTGTACGTCAACTACCCTGACCAGAACGATGGCCTGATCTCTCCCCCGTTGCGCATGTTTGGGACTGTATAAAAAGGTCGTCTTGAGAATTCTACACGACTGGCCCGCATTCTGTTCCAACGGAAGAACCAGGAGGAAACGGAATTGCACGCCCTACCGCAAGACTGCATTCGACACCTTTACGTTCATCTCGATGGGAGAATTGTAGCTTGTATTGCTACAAAAGGAGGGTTTTCACGGTACTGTCGCGTACATTGCGCACGCTATGGTGACTGTACGTCGTACTTCGTATGGCTCCGTCTGTGTGATCGTGTATTATACACTTCCTAACGAATGTGTGAATAAAATTTCGCTCTGATAGGTCGACGAATGCATGGTGTTCTTCTTTCATTTTCCAGGATAGTGGATGTAGATCCCGTTTGTCGGCATGGTTCATATGATTATCATTTCTGCAGAAGTTGCTTATGAACAAGTCCTGTATATATATATATATATATATATATATATATATATTTGTTCAAAGTGTTCGATTTTTTTCTTAACACTGTACATACAGGAAACGTTGAGTTACTGAAGCCAGTATTTGAATGAAACAATTGCTAAAATATTTGCTTCCGATTGATGTAGCCGTTACTGTAAAATTAACTCATACGTAAATACAAGAATTGGCCTTATACAGCGTAGTGAACATAGCCAGCGTCCTCCCCTCCTCCTCCCCTTACCCTCTCCCTCCCCCCTCCAACGCTCTCAAAGCTAACGTGTCGTATTCGGTGGTTTTCTAATTTACATTTTCTCGAAATCATTTATTTTAGAAAACTATTGCCACAATAGGAGAAGTATTTAATTGATGAAATAACATGAAATTATAGGCAGAAGCATTGGAATTACGGGTTTTTGGGAACGGGACAAACTACATATAAAGTAATTTTAGTAACTAGGACATACGAAGTCAGATGCTAATACAAAAATTAACCAAATACGGTTGCTCGCTGCAGTGGAGTGGTCCAGCGTTCTAAGGTGCCTTGCTGTGGAGCGCGCGGTTGCTCGCAGTCGGAGGTTACAGCCCTTCCACGGCCATGGGAGTGTGTCGTCTTTAGTGTAAGTTAGTTTAAGTGGTTTGTAAGTCTAGCGACTGATGACCATAGCAGTTTGGTCCAATAGGTTTACAAAAATTTGGACATAACTACTTACACAACCCAAATATATTGCATTAATAATTAAAGAAATACTTTTTATTTTATAGTTGTCACATGCAGACAAGCAAGAAATATATTTATGATTACTTACGTATTTCTCAGTGAGTTATATTTTTCAGAAGAATGTGTGTCATTTCGGAGGACGGTATTTTCACACAATGATCACCAAACGAAATATTTTGTAAATGAATTGTTATTATAATTACTTCCGCTATAATTTTCACACTAAATATGTAGTTTTCGCGGTCCATAAAATATTTTTGACGGAGAACACTGTTTCCAAACTCACATCTGCTCGAGATACCTTTAGATGCAAATAAGTTGAGAATGGCAGTTTTTACCAACTCGCTACGCAGTTCTAATTTAATAAATTTTCTCTTCACGTATATCTTACAGATGGTTCACTTTCTCAATAGGCTGTTCTTCGTATTTTTCTTGGATAATATTTTCATCAAACTAAGGTACATTTTTAATTCATTACTGAAGAGACTTCTATAGAAGAGCTGAGTCTACTTTAATACGTTCATAATTTGAAATTGGTAAGCCCATTTCGCGATATGATCAGTTAACGTCTTGTAAAATGAACTAGAAATGTTCAAGAAATCAGACTCTTTCAGCACGCTGTCTTCTATCAATGAATTAATTAATCACTGAATTTGTGTAATTCATGTCGTGTGAAAACATTAATTAAAAAATAAAAAAATAAAAAAGTAGATTCCCTTCCCCCCGAAATGGTTGAAATCTTGGAAATAGATGGAAGAATTACGTAAAAATCGTGCCTGATTCCTTTCGAGTTGAACCGTATTTCCTTAATTGCTTAATGATGATTACGTTTGTTCTTCGTTTAGTTACGCTAACATTATTTTAAAAACTGTCAATTTAAAATATATGTGACGGTTAGTAAATTACGGGACAATATACGTCCCGTATTTACTTTGTCGGGACAACGGGACACTCGGGCTAAATAAGTGACGATCCCGTAAAATACCTGACGTCTGGTCATCCTAACATAGTCCCCATTTAACCGTGGAAAACATGGTTGCCGGCAGCGGTGGCCGAGGTGACTGAGGCGCTCCAGTCACGGTCAGCACGGCCACTACGGTCGGGGGTTCGAATCCCCCCTCGGGCATGGATATTTGTGCCGTCCTAGTTCGTAAGTAGTTTGTAAGTTTAGGGACTGATGACCCCGTAGTTAAGTCCCATATGCTTTACAAACATTTGAACATTTACAAAACATGTTTTTTTACGTTTTGAGTAGTCGCCCGACGCTCATCGTCTCAGCACTAACTTGAGATTAATCGGTCCGATAATGAGCTGATGGAAGATCGAAGCAGGTTACCATTATAAAATAAAGTGTATTTGTTATTGTGTTATGGTCTTCAGTCCGGAGACTGGTTTGATGCAGCTCTCCACCCTACTCTATCCTGAGCAAGCCTTTTCATCTCCTCATAAGAACGGCAACCCACATCCACTTGAATCTGCTTACTATACGCGTCTCTTGGCCTCCCTCTGCGATTTTTACCCCACACGCTTCCCTCCAATGCTAAATTTACGATTCCCCGATGTCTAAGAATGTGTCCTACCAAGCGATCCCTTCTTTTAGTTAGGGTATGCCAAAAATTCCTTTTTTCGCCAATTCTGTTCAGTACCTCTTCATTAGTTATGTGATCTATCCACCTAATCTTCAGCATTCTTCTGTAGCACCACATTTCAAAAGCCTCTATTCTCTTCCTGTCCGCACTGCTTATCGTCCATGTTTCACTCCCATACAAGGCAACACTCCACACAAATGCCTTCAGAAAAGACTTCCTTACACTTAAATTAATATTCGATGTTAGCAAATTTCTCTTTTTCAAAAATGCTTTTCTTCCCATTGCCATTCTGCATTTTATATCCTCTGTACTGCGACCATCGCATGTTATTTTACTTCCTAAGTAACAAAACTCATCTACCACCTTCATTGTTTCGTTACCTAATCTAATTCCTTCAGCATCGCCTGATTTTCTAAGACCGCATTCCATTATTTTTGTTTTGCTCTTGTTAATGTTCATTTTGTACGCTCTCTTCAACACACTGTCCATTCCATTCAACTGCTCTTCCAGGTCGTTCGCTGTCTCTGCCAGAATTACAATGTCATCAGCAAAACGCAATGTTTTTATTTCTTCCCCCTGAACTTTAATCCCTATTCCAAAATTTTCCTTGCTTTCCTTCATCGCCTGCTCAATGTACAAATTGAATAACATAGGAGAAAGGCTACAACCCTGTCTTACTCCCTTCCCAACTGAAGCTTCCCTTTCATGCCCTTCAAGTCTAATAACTGCGGTCTGGCTTTTGTACAAGTTGTAGATAACTCTCCTTTCCCTGTATTGTACCCCTGCTGACTTCAGAATTTGAAAGAGTGTAGTCCAGTCAACATTGTCAAACGCTTTCTCCAAATCTACAAAGGCTAAAAATGTAGGTTTGCCTTTCCTTAATCTATCTTCTAAGATAAGACGTAAGGTAAGTATTGCCTCCCGGGTTCCTACGTTCCTCCTGAAACCAAACTGATCTTCCCCTAGGTCAGCTTCTACCAGCTTTTCCATTCTCCTGTAGATAATTCGTGTTAATATTTTGCAACCATGACTTATCAAACTGATGGTTCTGTAATTTTCACACCTGTCTGCACCTGATTTCTTTGGAATGGGGATTATTACATTTTTCTTAAAGTCTGAGGGCATTTCGCCTGTCTCATATATCCTACACACCAGTTCAAATAGTCTTGTCATGGCTGGCTCTCCCAGAGACTTTAGTAGCTCTGAGGGTATATCATCTACTCCTGGGGCCTTGTTCCGGCCTAAGTCTTTCAAGGCTCTGTCAAATTCATCTCTGAGTATAGTATCTCCTATTTCATCTTGATCTACTTCCTCTTCCCTTCCTACAACATCGTCTCTAAGTTCATTTCCTTTGTAGAGCTGCTCTATGTACTCTTTCCACCTTTCAGCCTTTCCTTCTTTGCTGAGAACTGGTTTCCCATCTGAGTTCTTGATATTTGTAGAATTGCTTTTCTTGTCCCCAAATGTCTCTCTGATTTTCCTGTAGGCGGTATCTACTTTTCCCCTTATTATACATTCTTCTACAGATTTGCATTTGGCTTCTAGCCACTCCTGCTTAGCCATTCTGCACTTCCTATCAATCTCATTTCTTAGTCGTCTGTACTCCATTTTGCCTGTTTCATTTACTGCATTTTTATATTTTCTCCTTTCATCAATTAAATTTAGTATCTCCTGTGTTATCCAAGGATTTTTTGCAGGTCTTGCCTTTCTACCTATTTTGTCCTCTGCTGCCTTCACTATTTCATCTCTCAATGCTACCCATTCCTCTTCTACTGTTTTATTTCGCCCTGTTTCTGTCAATTGTTGCCTAAATCTCCCTCTGAAATTCACCAGAACTTCACGTTCCTTCCATTTATCTAGGTCCCATCTCCTTATTTTCCTACCTTTCTGCAGTTTTTTTAGTTTCAGCCTACAGTTCATGACTAACAAGTTATGGTCAGAGTCTATATCTGCCCCTGGGTATGTCTTGCAGTTTATAACCTGATTCCGGAATCTATATTTTACCATTATAAAATCTATCTGATACCTTCCAGTGTCTCCTGGTCTCTTCCAAGTATACAACCTTCTTTTGTGATTCTTAAACCACGTGTTTGTTATGATTAAATTATGTTCCGTGCAAAATTCTACCAGGCGACTTCCACTTTCATTCCTTCTGCCCAGTCCATATTCACCTACTATTTTTCCTTCTCTTCCTTTTCCTACTACCGAATTCCAGTCTCCCATCACAATTAAGTTTTCCTCTCCCTTAACGGTCTGAATAATTTCCTTTAGCTCCTCATATATTTCTTCTATATCCTCATCATCGGCAGAGCTAGTTGGCATATAAACCTGTACTACTGTTGTCGGTGTTGGCTTCGTATCTATCTTGACAATGATAATGCGATCACTGTGCTGCTCGTAGTAGTTTACCCGCATTCCTATTTTCTTATTCATTATCAGTCCTACTCCTGTGATACCCCCAACTGATTTTGTATTTATAATCCTGTACTCACCTGACCAGAAATCCTGTTCATCCTGCCACCGAACTTCACTAATCCCCACTATATCCAACTTCAACCTATCCATTTCTCTTTTTAAATTTTCTAATTTTCCTACCCCATTAAGGGATCTAACATTCCACGCTCCGATCCGTAGAATGCCAGTGTTGTCTTTCCTGATGATAACATCCTCCTGAGTAGTCCCCGCCCGGAGATCCGAATGGGGGACTATTTTACCTCCGGAATATTTTACCCGAGAGGATGCCATCATCATATTTTCATACAGTAGAGCTGCATGTCCTCGGGAAAAGTAACGGCTGTAGTTTCCCCTTGCTTTCAGCCGTTCGCAGTAGCTGTGTGGCAAAGCCACATTGGCTGATGTTACAAGGCCAGCTCAGTCAATCATCCAGACTGTTGCCCCTGTAACTACTGAAAAGGCTGCTGCCCCTCTTCAGGAACCACACGTTTGTCTGGCCTCTCCACAGATACCCCTCCGTTGTGGTTGCACCTACGGTACGGCTATCTGCATCGTTGAGGCACGCAAGCCACCCCACCTCGGCAATGTCTGTGGTTCATGGGGGTGGATAAAGTGTATAATATTTACAAATTTGGCTGATTTTATTACATTATTAGATTTGTAATTGATACCAGATTCAGTAAATGCAAATTAACGCGAGGTAGAAAGCACACCCAGTTGAAGCTATTCCACCGTAGCCAGCGCAGGTAGTCGGTCGATCGCGGGTTCGTCTGCCCGCCGGGCTGACAAAATGAGCACCGCGCAGGCAGAGAGTTAATGGCCAGTCGGACCGGCCGTCACCTGCACCTCCACGGCGCGGCACTGAGGGACTACCTGAGCGCTCGATCCCAGCGTTAATCCCGCCTGCAGCCGGCTTTGCAGAGTGCCACTGCTGTCTAACACGGACGACTCTCTTCGTCTGTACTACAACGTTCGTAAAATTTCTGCCAGATTGCTGGTTCGAGAGAAGAAAAGTATCCTCTGTGGGTGTGAATGAGCGTAAAATATGAAGTTACCAGTGTCACTGATGAGATATCTAATATACAGGTGTTTCACTAAGTGTGTTTGCCTCTGTAACTTATAAAATAACAGGTGACGGGAAATTTTAATGCGGTAGGTCAACACAAGAAATGTTACACTTTCTGCGGAGCTATGAAGCATAGTTTATTGTATCATTTTCCAAAGAGTTGCAGCACAAAGATATAATTTTTTAAATGGAACAATAGTTTTTTTTTCTATCGTGCATTGGATTCGTTGAAACCAGCTGCGTCCAAATCAATTTAAACTACATTCCTATCACTGTTAGTTTGGGAGCTACAACCCTTCAAAGTTCTGGGGGTAGAGGCTACGACAGCGTAGCTGACTGGCTGGTGATCATGAGACAGTGGGCCGTGCCCCAGGGGATATCCACTCGGCCAGTCAGCTACGCTATCGCAGCCTCCGCTTCCGGAAGTCTGAAGGGTTGTAGCTCCCAAACTAACTGTGATAGGAATGTAGTTTAAATTGATTTGGGCGCAGATGGTTTAAACGAATCCAATACACGATAGAAAAAACTATTGTTCGATTTAAAAAATTATGTCTTTGTGGAGTAACTCTTTGGAAAATGATACAATAAACTATGTTCATAGCTCCGCAGAAAGTGTGACATTTCTTGTGTTGACCTACCGCATTAAAATTTCCCGTCACCTATTATTTTATAAATTACAGAGGCAAACACACTTAGTGAAACACCCTGTATAAAGCAGAGTGTCCGTATGTGTGTTCGTATTACATACAAATCTACAGTTTTGTTCATAAATCTATTTCTATAAATGTGAATGTCTGTTCGGTGTACGTTTATCACGTCTGAACCACATGACATAAAGAGCTAAAAATTTGCACAGTTACTAATGTCTACGCGGGGAAGGCTTTAGGTACGGTTTTATGGCGATCGGATAGCTAATTATCTATATATATTAATGTGAATGTCTGTTCGGTGTACGCTTATATCGTCCGACCAACAAGACGCAGAGACTTAAATATTGGCACAGTTACTCATTTATACTTGAGACAGGTTTTAGGCACGACTGTATAGTGATCTGATAGATCTTTAGTAATTTGAAGAATGTAACGCGAAATGCGGAACAATAATTACTCTTTGAAAATGATATTTACTCTTTGAAAATGGTTTTATTGATTGCATTGTTGCTTGAGGGTTGATAATGATAAAAGGGTGGAGTATATTGCGATGCAAGGTTATCGGTGTATATAAAATTCTACGTGTCTGTGTGTTAATATTTCGCTCTACAGCGAAAACTACAGAACGCAAACGAATAGTCTGTGTGTAATTGTTGTCCGACGTCTTCCGTTGTACACCATAGCAGTTGCATGCCGATAGCTATAAGGGGGTGGAAGATATGCAGGCTGAAATTTGTCAAATTATAAAAAATTCGGACTGAAGGCCAGCGATGACGTTTGCGACTCTATAGCAAGGAGGTTACAAACAGCGAAACGTGATGCCAGGGACCAGGGCCGGCGCAAGGCACGTGCGAAACGTGCGGCCGCACGGGGCGGCACTTTCCGAGGGGCGGCAAATCTGACGACCCCTTTTTTAATTTTTTTTTACGACAAACTCCACATTCATGCCCAAGAGGGGATTCGAAAACAAACATCAGACGTAGTGGCTACTGGAATTGTGGCATGGCGCTTCGACTACCTGCCAGCCGCCCCTGTTGAACAAAGGGAGGGAGGAGGACTAATTTCTTCCTCGCCGCTGTGGCAGCAAAGACGTGTTTACGCCGGAGGAACAGAGAGAAAGGGAGCAGTATGGCGTGTACGCCAGTATTCTTATGAGTGGAGCGCTGTCAGCCTGTTACGCGCCGTGCGTTTACTCAAAACTTATTTTGCAGAAGACGAAATTTTGGTGTCCGAGGCTCGCCGCCACTTTTGTGTCTCGTTTCCTCCGGTAGTCAGGGGTGTCGGTGGCCGACTAGATAGAGACCGACACAGGAATAAAGGATGCACGCGTGTGCAGCTAGGAGGTGACCAGCCAGTGGGACAGTAGAAACTAGAACACTAGGCTAATTTGGAACAAGATACATATTTCGTGGAGTCTTGGTAATAGGCCTGCTTAGCTTTCACATAGTTCTTGACTGCAGAATGCGGATACATAGTTTAGATAGAGGCCTGCCTACTGTACCTATACGATAGCCAAGTCTTACCTAGTGCCTATCTGTTTCCTATGTGAACGATGCAGTTCAGTGGTGGCCACGAGCGGAGTTGCAGCAGAGGGCGCTCGTGGCTGACGTCGTAAGAACGCAGCGCCGTGCGTGCATGGCGGCGCGCGGCGAAAGTACGTGGCGCGCACTTCATACTTTTGCGACACCACAGAAATCAAATTTGGAAATTCGGATGCAATGTTCGATACTGCGATTGTGTGTTAAGCCTGAAGCAGTTTTGGTAAACCGTTCAATAGCAGTTTGCGAGTGTTCTATTCTTCCCGTATTATGGAAAAAATCATTGAACATTACTACAGTCAAACTTCTCCAACACCTACAATGGCTAGAAGTATTCCGAATGGGTAAATACGCTGCGAGTAATTACTAGGGATAAAGATATTGGTAGTAAGCCTGACATAATTTGGGTTTCGACGTATTTTTCAAAATTTTTGCTACCCGTTTCTGAGTGATAGTCGGACGTTTGATTTTGAGTCATGAAACACCTCTCTCCACCTGCATGAACAATTAAACTCCGACCGGCACTTTTGTTTGACAATACTACTCGCACACTATCACTTTGCCAACATTTATTTACTGTATACTGTTTTCCTTTGAATACAGTATCTGTTCACAACCATTGAAAAATGCCGAGTGGGATTATCAGAGCGATCTAAGGCGCTGCAGTCACAGACTGTGCGGTCGGTTGATTAGGGTGTAAGTTCAGGGACTGATGACCTTAGCACTTAAGTCCCATAAGATTTCACACACTGAACATTTTTGTAAGTTCACAAGGCTTATTAAAATTAGCTAGATTTCTTCAGTCAGGTATGACTATTTTTGAGCTTGTGCCCAGCGATTGTATTGTGCAAATCTGTAGAGAATGTCACCAATCAGTCGCAAATTTTGTTTTTATTTTCCAGAGCTACATAGATTTCGGACACAGTGTGGCTATTCTCAATGCTGTGAGTTATGTTTACATCTTTACCGTCATGTTGAACGTAACTTTCAACATGGCGGTGTAGATGTAAGTGCATATTAATGAGATTATTTTTGACATTTCCTACAGATCTGTTTAAATAAAATTCCCCAAACGCTATGTTAAAAAAACGGGGGGGGGGGGGGCGGCAATTTAGCAGCTCGCACGGGGCGGCACTTGGGCTTGCGCCGGCCCTGCCAGGGACCATATCTTTGGTCTATGCGTGCTACAATGCCTTCAGTTCTTTCCCTGTAAGGATAAGCATACAAATAAGGAAATATAGGAATAAATAAATAAATAAATAAATACCCGGGCAACACCAGGTTTCAGCTAGTACCCTATATGGGAATGAGAGTACTTAGCCACTTGCAACAAACTTTAAACATAATTTAAAACCTTTATTGACCTTTTTCTCGCTGACAGCCATAGCAAAATGATGGAAGGAAAAATATTTCTCGCTTACTATCTTTCCGCTGTTTATGGAGTAAACCTAAGGCAATCAGTATGACGTTACAGTTTATAATTTGTACATTACAAATTGTAACTGCAGAAAATTTTACAGACAGTATAGAAACATTTAGTTGAATGTGGCTTCTAAATTGTATCACAATATGACACGTACTTCATGAGATATGAGCACATAAATAGTAAAGTTCCGCTGTTCATGGACCACGCATCAAGTTTTAATCTATTTCTTCTTTATTACTGATTGTATTCCCACGAGATTTTACAGACATACAGCACTTATACAAATAAATACATATCTGATAAATGCCAGGAATTAATAAATAAATAAATACCCGGGCAAAGCCGAGTTTTCAGCTAGTGTGCTAATAATAGGGAAGGGTGGAGAAGATAGAGAGCCGTATCTATTTTATACTGGTGGTCATTGAAACTAACATACCAGAAATGACAGCAAACGACAGATTCCTACTGACTGTACATGTACAGTGCAGCATTGTCGAGACTTCACTGTTTATAACGTACTTGAAACATGAAGCTCCGTGAACCCTTCTTCGGCCGGTTATACCAGCGTAACATATACGGTTGCGACAGTCGACGCTGTGAGAGATGTTACCAGCTGACAGTTGCAGTGACACTATCGCTCCTAGCGGTTGACTACAATTATTTTGTTTATCCTTTCCTTTCTTCCACATCTCTCTCATCAATTTTCCGATGTTTCTCTTTTCTTTCCTCGGTCCACTTGCCTCCAGTCTCCTTCTTCGGATTTTCATGGAAACATTTGCCATCCTTTAATTTCTTTCTGATTGGTAGTCTTTTCTCGATATCTCGTTGGGTAATTTGGAGTTCATCCATATACCTTCCAACTTCTTTGCACCATTTTTGTAATAATAACAGTCTCTGCTGCAAATTAATAGTGTTTATTAACGCGTTTCGCGCTTTTGGCGCGTCATCAGAATACTGTAACAAGAGAAATTATATAAACAAACCATGACAGTTTTAGGGCGCGAACCTATCCACAGCTTTAAAAACAAAACAAATAGGGGAGTCGGGACTTACCTAACGGTCAGCAAGATTGCACTTCTTAGTAAAATACACGATGGACATGGACATGGACATGGTCGGTGAGAAAGAAGTAATTCACCACATAAACAGCACTGCAGTGGATAGGTCCGCGTTCACATTTGAAACACATTACATGCGTTGCGTTAGCCAGACAGGTGCTGGTGCGCGGACGCTGGAGGCAAAGTGGTGCAAGGAGTTGCGGCGATACGAAGCGCCGGGAGGGGGCGCTGGTGAGTGCCTGCGTACCTCGCGTGAGCGGCTATGATTTGAATGGGAAAATCGACCGAAACTGTTGGAAAGAGCTCGAAGTGGAGAGTATGTCTACGTTGTAGTAAGGGCAACATCAGGGAGTTAAAAAGAAACGATTATAGTGGTGTGAAGTGCGAAACAATTGTATAAAAGTACTGAAGAAGTATTAAAAATTATACTATCTATATGTGCATGAATGCAGATGGATTCAGTTACAGTAGTTCGTGAAAATAAATGTTAATTAAAATTGTAAAAAGTGCTAACATAATAATGTGTTGAGTTAAAGAAGGAACTGAAATGTGCACGAGAGCTTGGCAGTAGGGGGGGGGGGTATTTTTTTAATTTTTTTTTTTTTTATTTAAGAAGCATTAAAATTTTAGTCGCTATGTCTGGATTAAGTACAGATGTGTTGAGTCACTGAAGTACTAAAATTAATGGTAACTAATATGTAAACATGATAAAGTGGCAAACAATGTACTAAGTTAAGGAGGTAAACTCAGCTCAAAGGCCATTGTACCATGTTTTGTTCATGTTTTGTCCATTTTCTTTTACTGAAGTAACAGAATGGTCATTTTGTTAATCTATTGGGATTCATCCTACGTATGTGACCGTAGAAAGCTAAATCACTGATCTTTTCAATATGTCTATGGATTTCACTATTATGAAGCATTCTGTATTGTGTCTGCTCTTTAACTGGCTCCAAGATTTCCCTTACTATTTTCAGTAATTCTCAGTGATTCCATCATTGCCTGTTTGTAAAAATATGTTGAAATGCTTATAAAGCTAATGGGACTTAACTGCGGGGTCATCAGTCCCTAAACTTACAAACTAGGCCTACTTATATACTACCTTACACTAAAGGCGGCACTAACATACATGAAGGGGGGGGATTCGAACCCCCGATGGGGAACGGCCTCACGCATCGCAGCATAGCGCCTGAATGGGCGTGAATGCGCTTTGCCACTCCACCGCGGCCTTTTTTGTACTGAGTCAAACATTCTGCTGCATTGATTGCGTCTGGGCGAATTAATGTAGAGAGTCACTTTAACATTGATGGATATTGACTTGTTGTTATAAAGGGTGGTCCATTGATAGTGATCGGGCCAAATGCCTCACGAAATAAGTATCAAACGAAAAAACTATAAAGAACAAAACTTTTCTAGCTTGAAGGAGGAAAACAGATAGCGCTGTAGTTGACCAGCTAGAGGGCATTGCAAAAGGTCAAACGTATATCAACTATTTTTTTTTTCAAATAGGTACCCCCATTTTTATTACATATTCGTCTAGTACGGAAATAAATATAAATGTTTTATTTGGTCAACTTTTCTCGCTTTGTGAAAGATGACGCTGTAATATTAACAAACATAATATTCACAATTTTAGATGAACAGTGGGTAACTTTTAGGTCTTTAAATTAAAACACAGAACGTAGGTACGTTTGAACTTTATTTCGGTTGTTCTAATGTGTTACATGTAATTTGTGAAATTATCATACAATGTGAGAACGCATGCTTTTACTGCGTGGTTACCTGTAATTACCTCATGACTTCAACAAATGATCAAAAAGATGTCCTTCGACTGCAATGCATTTGGCAATACGCCTAACGAAGTTACTCCCAACAGCGAGTAGTTCGCCTTCAGTAATGGTCTCACATGCATTGACAATGCGCTGACACATGTTTTCACATGTTGTCGGTGAATCACGATAAGAAATATCCAATAATTTTCCCCACATAAAGAATTCCGGTGATGTAAGGTCCGGTGAACGTGCGGGGCCATGGTATGGTGCTTCTCCGACCAATCCACTTGTCATTAATATTCCATTTAAGACCGCTTGAAAATGCACGCGAGTCATGTGCCGGACATTCATCATTTTGAAAGTACATTGCCATTCTGTCATGCAGTGAAACATCCTGTAGTAAAATCGGTAGAACGTAACGTAAGATCCGCGGTGGAGTGGCCTTGCGGTCTAAGGCACCTCGCTACCGAGCGCGCGGTTGCTCGTCGTCGGAGGTTCGAGTCCTCCCTAGGGAACAGGTGTGTGTGTGTTGTCCTTAGAATTGTTTGCCCTAGTTTAAGTAGTTTGTAAGCTTCGGACTCGCAGTATTGTCCAATGGATTTACAATAATATGAACATTACGTAAGAAATCAGCATACATTGCAACATTTAGATTGCCATCGATGAAATACGGGCCAATCATCCTTCCTCCCATAATGCCGCACTATACATTTACCCGCCAAGGTCGCTGATGTTCGCGTTATCGCAGCCATTGTGAATTTTCAGTTGCCCAATAGTGCATATTATGCCGGTTTTCGTTATCTCTCTTTGTGAATGATGCTTCGTCACTAAACAGAACGCGGGAAAAATGTGTTATCGTCTCGTAATTTATTTTGTGCCCAGTGTCAAAACTATACACGACGTTCAAAGTCTTCGCCATGCAAATCCTAGTGCACAGACATACGGTATGGGTGAAATTTATGTTGATGTAGAATTCTCAACACCGACGTTTTTCAGATTACCGATTATCGCTCATTTTGTCTGCTACTGATGAGCATATTAGCCGCAACTGCAGTTAAAACTCTTGCTGGGGCATCATCATTTGTTGCAGGTCGTGGTTGACGTTTCACTTCTGGCTGAACACCTCCTGTTTCTTTAAATAACGTAACTATCCGACGAAAGGTCCGGAAACTTAAATGATATCGTCCAGGATAACTATCAACATACATAGCACAGGCCCGTTGGGCATTTTGATCACAATTGCCATAAATACCATATCGAGCTTTTCTACAACTGGTAAACGGTCCATTTTAACACGAGTAATGTATCACGAAGCAAATACCGTCCTCACTGGTGAAATGTTACGCGATACCACGTACTTAAACGTTTGTGACTATTACAGCGCCATCTATCACAAAGCTAAACAAGTCTTCCAAATAAAACATTCCTTTTATTTACGTACTAGTGTACGTCTGAGTGTAATTATAAGAGCCGATGTTTTGAAGATTCTTGCCGTTTATGGATCTGCCATCGTTACATTAGTGGAGATGGTTTCTTCTTTGTTGAGAAACAGTTTGATTACTTACGCCGTTTTATTACCACGTCTATAGTGTTTCTCCTTCATCTACAGCTGGGCCGCTTATTTGGTACGTTAAATATTGTATTTATTGCATTCTATATACGTTTCCTACCTCCTAGACACGCCTAATTTAAGGGAATTTTAGTGAAGAGACCGTAACGTCACTGAGTAGAAAAGCGACGTCTTCCTGTCAAAGAGCAGGTCTTCTGCTGTTTCCTACCATTTTTTAATTAATTTTTTTATTTTTAATAGAAAACGAAATTTTTCAGTAAAACCTATAGGTTATAAGATAATTGTAAATAAAGTGTACTGTAATTTACCGTTTCATACCTTGTCAGGGATCTCAGAAAACCTAAGAAAGCAAATGTGCAGCTATTATTACTTTATTGCTTAGTTCTGATACACTTCGTACGTTCCCTAATGTAAAAAGTATGTAAAAAGTATGTAAAAATCAATATAATTGACACTGTTCGCACACATCAAATATCGTAATTAGAAATGTAGCTCGCCGGCCACTTGCAGCGCTGGTCACAGTGTATAAAAAGAAATCTGTGAGAGCATCGTGGCTGTATATGTTAGATTGTGTTTATACCACATGGAATCCTCGTGAAAAACTATGTAACTTTTTATGAAACATGTTTTTCGCTACATAATAAATGGTGCAGTAATAGAGAAAAATGGAAATGAGTATAAAGTTGTTGTAAACGGTAATATCTCGAACGAATAGACCTCGAACAGTTTCTCTAGGTTTCCCTCCTCAAGTTTCAGCATAAAGCGTTGCAGAACGAACATTCCTATTAGAGAATAGAACACATACCTCTGGAGAGCTTCTTCAACATTTCTAAGATCCTCAAAGTATGAGGAAACGATATCTACTGTATCTCTGCAATCGTTAACATCATGGAATTACATAAAACTATACTGTACATACTACATATAGATGTGTACAGTCCCAATCATTGCAGTACAATGACCAATCTGATCACGGACAGCAGTATCAAAAATATATGAATACTTGCACTTTCGTTTTCCTAATCTGCTGTTATTTGTTTCAAATATTACTATTTTCAACCATTTTCAACTCATTTTGATGTTTATCAATTACAGTGCCATCTATCATAAAACGAGGAACAACAGTCACATATATTTTCATGGAGAATCAAAATCACCAATAGAAAATAGGGGTTCCTATTTAAGATTTCAAAGTAATCGCCCTGACGCAGTAATGTAAGGGTATAGAGCTTTACGTTAATGTTGTTCCTCCTCAAGGTGAACAACTGTTATTGCAACTTTTTCAAAATTCGATTTTCAAAAATGTTCAACTGTTTGTTAAGCTTATGGGACTTAACTACGGGGTCATCAGTCCCTAAACTTACAAACTACTTATGAACTAACTAACACTAAGGACGGCACAAATATCCATGCCCGAGGGGGGATTCGAACCCCCGACCGTAGAGGCCGCGCAGACCGTGACTGGAGTGCCTAAGTCCCCTCGGCCACCGCGGCCGGCCAAATATTCCGAAAAACAGTTTTAATTGTTACGCCCTTTGTATATGTAGATAAATAGTAACTCGTGCCCTCTGCCATTGTGTGCAATGAATAAAATGGATTGTCCAGGCTACACTATACCAAAAAGTGTAAAGTGATACATGTAGTGTTACATGCGCCTCCACATACAAAACAATATTTATTTTCCCATATTTAAATTAATTATGCTAAGCCAATTTTTTTTGTATATTTTTTTCTTGTAATTTCGTTTAATTTTCAATGTGTCACTAAATTCTTAAAGACGCAATATTCTTTGAAAAACTTAAAGACCAACTCTGAACATAGAGCAATTAGAATAATACATGGATTTAAGTATTGTTTCATTTAAAAGAAAGGATTAGTGACGCCATTTTTCTCTTCTGTATTATGCTCTCGTCTAGTAAACTTCTCTTCCATATTACGCTGGTGAATTTTTAAAAAGTCTGTACGATATATCTCGATGAGAAAGTTGTAATTGAAATGATGTACTGAATTTATGACATGATCTAGATTTTATGAATTTAATGAGATTTCACAAAGGTAACTGAACTATGAATGTGATGTATATGTAGACTTGCTTCATTTATTTGAATAATAATTGTTTCGTGAGTTTACCGAAATTTGTCCAAGTACTTATTTGCAGTGAGATTGGAACCTTATTTTTACCTTTCACATTTTTCATTTAACTGTGATGCAGTTTATTTTTCAGGATAAAAGAATAATGAATAACACTGATTTCCGAATCTAATTGTTGGAGATGTGTACAATAAGACCCATTTTTATCACGTCCTTGTATTAAATAATTACTATAACTGTGACCCTGAGATTACGAGCGACTTGCCGCAAACTTAGTTACAAAATCAGCAATAGTGATAATGTCTCCAACAGCTAGGTTCACGTTGCTTATCAGTATCAGCCAGGTTATAAAAGGATTTTAACTAATTTCTTGGTGCGTAGCTCATTAATTTCTCTAAAAGTACAGCATAGTAGATTCATTTAAATAGATAGATGGTTTTGCTACGTAACCAGTATTGAAATATTTCTCCCAACCACTCTTTACAGTTATTCTATTTCGTGCTCACATTAACTTGCAAAAATTTATACTGACTTAAAAATTTAAATTTAAATAAGAAAATAAAGGGAGGAATGTTTCATACAGTAGGATTTCTGCGTACGTGTTTGGCGTCGTTTCAGATGTAGGACCAAATTCACACTCTTCGTTTCAACGCCCAAAATTATTTATAAAATATGAAAACAGAGTTTGACGTTTTTAAACAGGCTGGGTCGCCACTAAAAATTACCTGCGCATTCACTGAATGTTTCATCTTTTTAAAATACATGAGTTTATTCACTTAATATCTCTACACAGATGCACGTGAATACGTTATCAACAGCGATTAATTTCCGTTCCAGATTTCAAATTTAGTTAACAAGTTAAGTGCATTGTTTCTTCAGGTGTCCCTTTAACGAGATTACTACGAATGTATCACTTGACACAAGTTCAGCCGTCCAAAAAGGAATATGTAAAATTAGCGTGTACGAAAATAAATGAGAGTTTCAAGGCACTACATCGACTATACCACTATTTTCAACGCCACTAGGGGTTGCCCGCAAGAAGGAGTTGTTTCCCCTTTATTGTGGAATCTAGTGGTGAATGATCTCATTGGAGAATTAAACATTAGGCAGTACTTTTGCCAAGGATACGCAGATGACCTTGTCGTAGTAATACTTGTCAAATTTGCTGACACTGTCAGGAATATGGCACAAGGTGCGTTGGACATTGTGCAAGACTGGCGCAGAATACAAGATCTGGGGGTTAGTCCTAAGAAGACTGTTGTTGTACCATTCACGAAGAAGCATATCCAACATTCAAGTTGGAATAAAAAGTTTTCGATGAAGATCTACCTGTGAAGGGGACAGTGAAATATCTAGGTGTTACCTTAGATGAGAAACTGACATGGACCCCTCACATTAGGAATATTTGCTCCAAGGTGAAAGGTACTCTGGTAAGTATGTTATTTTGAATTTCGGGCATATGCAGCCAAATGTTTTCATTTTGATACCAAATCTACTTCGGCTGCAATTAACGTTTATTTAAAAAAGCACTACCGGTTTCGAGTCCTGTAGACGCATCATCAAGTGCTTAAAATTCCTTAGAAAAACGTATCTACCATTTAGCCTTCCCCAGCATTCACGTAAAATTGTTTTAAAGTTTGCTTCAACGCTGGGGAAGGCTAAATGGCAGAAACGTTTTTCTAAGGAATTTTAAGCACCTGATGATTCGTCTACAGGACGCGAAACCGGTAGTCCTTTTTAAAATAAAAGTTAATTGCAGCCGAAGCGGGTTTGGTATCAAAGTGAATAAATAAATAAATTACAAAAATAAAAACTCTGGTAAGTACCAGGAGAGCTTGTCCCAAAACTGGGGTTCAGCCCCAAGGGTATGTACTGGATATCTGGATATACACCACGGTGATTAGACCCAGGATCACCTATGGGACGGTCATGTGGTGGAAGCAGGTAGAACAGCAGGTAGCTGCTAAGAGCTTGGTAAGGTGCACAGACTAGCCTGCTTAGCCATAACAGGCGGAATTAGCAGCACACCAACTGTTGGGATGGAAACCATGCTGGATATGCCCCCATTACACCTTTGGGTCAAGATGGAGGCAGCGGCTGGTGCATACAGGCTCAAATATGGCAAAAACTGGAACTCTTTGGGATATCCAGAATCACACACTAAAATAGTGAGTGAGGTAAACATAGGAAAGGTTGGGGAAATGTCGCCCGGCTGTATAACGCCATACTGCTTAAACAAGCCTTTCAATATAACAATTGTAAGTAGGGAGCAGTGGGAGAAAATAGTTCGACATCGTACGGGGGACATTGTCGGTTCACTGACGGGTCGAAATCAGACCAAGGCGTTGGGGCAGGAGTATACGGGGTGCAGCCAAGACTGGAGGGTGTCATCTCTCAAGGGAAACTGGCCCCAGGATTAGAATTTGCGTAGGTGTTACAAAGACCGTAGCATCTACATCTATTCAGACAGGCAGCCCTGAGATCACTAGCAGCTCCTGCAACAAGATCTATAATTGTTGCAGAATGTCACAGAGTTTTGGTGGATCTAGGGGAACGCATTAGGGTAAACCTATTGTGGGTCCCTGGCCACTCGGGAATCAGTGGCAATGAACATGCCGACAGATTAGCCAGGAGACTCCATTTATTGAACCGGAATCTGTCCTGACAATCACCAAGGCAATGATGAAATTGGAGCTACGTAACTGGCTCAGAAGACAGCACGTAGAATATTGGACCAAGGCCGATAAACAAAAGCCATGTTTTAAAAGAAGCTCTGTAATCCTGCGCTTGAACAGGAGAGAGATTAGACTCGTGGTTGGATTGCTGACAGGCCATGGGAATTTAAAAAAAAACACCTACATATAATGGGAATAATAGAAGAGGACCCTAAATGTAGGATCTGTGATCTGCATCACATATAATCTTCGAATGCATTGCATTGGAGAGCAAAAGACACAGAACATTTGGGACAACCAGACCCGCAGAAATTGTGTCTAATAAAGAACTGCACTCTTCAAGGGCATTGGTTGGCTGAGCGATACCGCACAATAAACTTAGTTTCGGTGCGTGCAGTGGCGGGTTGGACCAAAACTGTTTTGGCTTCCCTGACAAAATTAATTAATCAATATCATTAGTTTCATTATAAAACTTCACAGTTTCTGAGAGTTTCTTCTCAGTATTGTCATTGACCTGACATCCTGTAGGCTCAATACTTCGAATAAAGATGTCCATAAACTCGACACCTAAAGAACAGAACGAAGAAAGAAATACAGTGGAATGCGTGCTTATTGGTCGAAAACAGTAGAATAGTACATGCGTACGTTGTGCAAGAGATAAATTATCAGATGTTTCCAGTTATTTTTTGTCGTTCATTAGGTGCATTTGAAATATTTGACCAGTAGGTTCTCGTGTAATAAAATTATTGTCCTCCTCTGCTACTGGACCCGTCACTCGATTGCTCGCGAGCTAAATACAAAAAAGTACTCTGCGACATTGATCCCTTACTTAGCTTGCATTTATCACGAATCATTAATTCAGCGCAAAAGTTCCTAGTGAATGGTAAAACGCGCAGGTGACTCCCGTTTGTAAGAAAGGTGAAAGTACTGACTCACATAATTACACGCCAATATCGCTGACATCAGTTTCCTGTAGAATTTCGGAGCATATTCTAAGTTCAAATATAGTAAATTTCCTTGAGACGGAAATCAGCACGGCTATAGGAAACATGAGATACATCATGTGATACTCACCTTGCCCTTTTCTCACATGACATCAAGCGAGCTATGGATGAAGGGCAACAGGCAGATTGAGCTTTTTTCGATTTCAAAAAGGCATTTGACGCGGTGCCACACTGCAGAATTCTAATGAAGATACCAACATATGGAATAGGTTGTAGAACGCAGTACGTTGTTTTTGCGGGCGAGTGTTCATCCGAGACGAGTGTATCGTCAGGCGTGCCCCAGGGGAGTGTGATAGGACCGCTATTATTTTCTATCTATATAAATGATCTGATGGAGAGAGTAACTTGTAATTTGGCGGTTGTTTGCTGATGATGCTGTGGTGTATGGGAGGGTGTAGTCTTTAATTGGCTGTAATAGATACAGAATGACTTAGACAAAATTTCTAGTTGAAGCATGGCAGCTAGCGCTAAATGAAGAAAAATGTACGGTGATGCGCATGAGTAGTACAAACAATCCCATAATGTTCGAATACAGCATTAGTGGTCAGCTTCTTAATGCCGTAGCGGAGTTCAAATATCTATGCGTAACAATGAAGAGAGATATGAAATAGAACGAACATGTAAGGACAGTTGTGAGTACGGCGGACAGCCGACATCAATATCTTGAGAGAATTTTTGGAAGGTGTACTTCATCTGTAAAGGAGAACGCGTATTAAACGCATGTACGACCACGTTTTGAGTATAGCTCAAGAGTTTGGGATTCCAAGCAGGTTAGTTAAAAGGAAGACATAGCAGTTCTGAGGCGAGCAGCTACGTTCATTACTGATAGGTTCGGTAAATGCGCGAGTGTCACGGAAATGTTCTGGAGACTCAAATTGTGATAACTGGAGGAAACACACTTTTCGAGAAATTCTGGTGAGTAAATTGGTGAGTAAATTTAGAGGCTCCAAATTTGAAGATGGCTGTAGAACCATCTTCCTGCCGCCCACTTACATTTCCCGCAATCTACATCTACATCTACGTGGAATACTCTGCAAATCACATTTAAGTGTCTGGCAGAGGGTGCATCGAACCACAATTAAACTATTTATCTCCCATTCCATTCTCGAATAGCGCGCGGGAAGAAATAACACCTGAATCTCTCTATTCGAGCTCTGATTTCTCGTATTTTATTCTGATGATCATTTCTACCTATGTAAGTGGGAGTCAACAATATATTTTCGCATTCGCAGGAGAATGTTGGCGATTGGAGCGCCGTTGTTGTAATGATTTCCATCCCAGATCCTGTATCATTTCCGTAACGCTGTCTCCCCTGTATCGTGACAATACGAAACGAGCTGCCCTTCTTTGGACTCTTTCGATGTCTTCCGTCAAACCCACCTGATAAGGATCTCACACTGGCTTGCAATACTCCAAAAATGGACGAACAAGCGTAGTGTATGCAGTTTCTTTTGTAGTTCTGTAGCATCTTTTAAGGTTTCTGCCAATAAAACGCAGTATTTGGTTCGCCTTTCCCACGACATTATCTACGTGTTCTTTCCAGTTTGAGTCTGAAGTAATAGTAATTCCTAGGTATTTTGTGGAGTTTACAGCCTTCACTTTTGATTGATTTATCTTGTAAACAAAGTTTAACGGATTTCTTTTCGTACTCATGTGGACGACTTCACACTTATCATTACTTAGAGTCATTTGCCAATTTTTACACCATACTGATATCTTATTCAGATCGTTCTGCAGTTGGTTTTGATCTTCAGATGATTTTACTAGACGGTAAATGACGGCCTCATCTGCAAACAACCTAAGAGAGCTACTTAGATTTTGCCCTAAATCGTTTATGTAAAAAAGGAACAGCAGAGGACCAATAACACTACCCTGTGGAACGCCCGATATCACCTCTGTTTTAGTCGATGCCTTACCATCGATTACTACGGTGTCCTCTCTGACAAGAAATCCCCGATCCAACCGCAAATTTGTGGCGATATACCATAACCACGCAATTTGATTAAAAGCCGTTTGTGAGGTACGGTGTGAAAAGCTTTCTGGAAATCAAGAAATACGTAATCGATTTGCGAAACTTTATCGTTAGCACCCACCACTTCGTGTGAATAAAGAGCTAGTTGTGTTTCGCATGAACGATATTTTCTAAATCCGTGTTGACCTTGGGTCAATAGATCGTTCTGTTCGAGATAATTCATAATATTTGAATACAGGATGATCGCAAAGATAAATTAGGGCTCGTACGGAGGCATATAGACATTATTCCTCTTTCTATTTGAGAGATGAATAGGAAAGGAAATGCCTAATAGTGGAACAGTGTACCCTCCGTCACGCATCTTACGGTGGACTGCGGAGTATATACAGAGTATGTAGATGTAGAACCCACCACATCAGATTTTTATTGCTCTATCGGGAGGAAAAACGACTTGCCGCAAGTGAACAGCGTAACTGCCGTCCAGACTGCATGATCACAAGCAGCACCCCATATAGAAGCAAGCCTGCTCACGACGTCACAATATGGCGGCGGTAAGAGGCTTAGAGTCCTCTGACAGATTGTAAACATTAGCAGTGCACGCTGTTTATAGCGCATTGTTTCTTTCAGGAGTGTATTTACTACGTAAATTGCTGTTGTGTACGGTGTCATCGCTACGCTGGACGATTTGTGTGTGTGAGAACAACGTGCGTTTTTTTTTTTTTTTTTTTTTTTTTGTTTTTTTTTTTTTTTTTTTTTTTTTTTTTTTTTTGTGGCCCAAAAGTTACCTTCTTTAAACGTCCGGAGAAGAAAATGTTCAAATGTTTGTAAAGCTATGGGACTTAACTATGGGGTCATCAGTCCCTAAACTTACAAACTAATTATTAACTAGCTTATCCTAAGGACGGCACAAATATCCATGCCCGAGGGGGGATTCGAACCCCCGACTGTAGTGGCCGTACAGACCGTGACTGGAGCGCCTCAGTCCCCGCGGCCACCGCAGCCGGATCCGGAGAAGAATAAGCTAATGGAGGTGGTTACGTAAATAAAATGAATAGCAATATCCAGCGGTAAACAGTCTTGACTTAAAACTTTTATAAGGTTCAACAAAAACGAAAACTTACTTATTAACTTGAAGAAGGAGCCAAGTTATCCTAGGAATTCTTGATATCTATTTCTTCTTCTCCGGACGTTTAAAGACGGTAACTTTTGGGCCACAGTCGTAATTTCCTCTACATTTTGGCACAGAACAACGAAACGCCATTTTGTCACTAAAAACGAGATCACACGTTGTTCTCACATACAAAATTCCTCCAGCGTAGCGATCACACCGTACACAACACCAATTTACGTAATAAATACACTCCTGAACGAATGAATGCACTATAAACAGCGTGCACTGCTAATGTTTACAATCTTTCTGAGGACTCTAAGCCTCTCACCGCCGCCATGCTGTGACGTCGTGCTGTCACAGGTCACGTGACTCCCTTAGCCGGCGGCCGACCGACCGCTCCGCTCCGGTTCGCTGCACGGCCCGTTCGACCGCGACAGCCGCGGGTACAACACTCCATCTACCGCGCGCATCGGCGACTCCAACGTTGCCGCAGGCCTAAACAATTATGTTCTCCGCGCACCTTCCCCGTTGTGCAAAGTTCCACAACCCGCACCCTACTCAAAATTAGCTCCATTTGGAGAATCAAAAGAGATTAATCACGCCGAAAATATTTTTTCATCGTAATGACACTTCACCTTATGACATGTGATTTTATGTGGTTAATTTTATGACATACTAGCAAATCCGGCAACACTTCCCAGTAGCTTCTCCCTATGTCTATTCCTTCCTTCCCCTTCCTTTGTCCATCTCGCCCTCCCCCTACCTTCACACCACTCTTTCTTACCCCACGCCGTATCCATCTCCCCTTTCTTTCTGCGTCTATCTCATCTCCCCTTTTTGAAACCATTTCATTCCCCCATGCTCTGTCTCCTCCTTCCCAGCTCTCTGACCTTATTCATTGTTATTGCAATCGGGAACTTGATTGGGGATACAAGTCAAAATGGAAAGGTAAATCAATTGGAAATGGGTTATTAGAGAGAGGTTTCGAGCTGCTCTATCTGTCATATTAGTAGCTTCATTGTCGCACGTTTAATGTTTGCATTGTACGAACAGGTATAGGGGTAGGCATAAAAACAACTTTCATGTTTTATATTAAAAATGACTGGGAAGAAAAAGACAAAAACACACATGTTTACATCACAGCTTAGCATATTTTTCTCGCAACGAGCATTATATAAATGTTTCTTAAAACACATGTATATCTTCTTAAGAGTTTTTGGATTAGATACAAACTAATTACACCACGATCATACTTTAATGATAGCCATTCCATATGAAACAAAACAATTAATTGAAATAAAATAAGTGGAATGGCAATACAACGATTCGAATGTGTTTCGTTCATTTCTTGTCTCATTAGGAATCTAATTGAAACACGATGAACAACATTGCTACATACCGGTAAAATTTTACAATCCACGACACATGCGTGGAATAGTTGTGTTGGCAACAGCTGTTGGATCGTGGGAATCAAGCCGACCATTCTCGGCAAAGTTTGAGATAGCCAATGGAATTTTAGATGGCGACAGTTTGTTCCGAAGCCAATTGATGCATCCGCTGCGTAATCGACTGCTGGATTGTATCCGTGCCCCAAACGTTCATTTATAATTGCCACGCGTGGCCTTCTGTTTTGTCGACGACCCAAATTATTTAGTGCGTAAACAGCAACTGAGGGTGTCGAACTCGACTATACCCTTTGTTTCAGACTCATAACGGATCGCGCTTGAGAATTTCTTTTCGATTTATCTTCGTCGGTCTCATTGACTACGATTACGTAGTAAGATTGCGTTGCACGTACGCCGACCGATATTATGCCGACGCAATGGAGGCATTGTTCGAAATAAATAAACCAAGATCTGTACCTAATTTGTTTGTAATACTAAAAAATATCACGAAATAACATCAATTATATCTTTGCAATGCTCCAAAGATATGATCACCACCGATAACATCATGGAGGTAAGAATAATACGGAGGGGCATGTAGAGAAACAACGTTTCATGTTAAATTTGACAGTTTTAACCTTGTGTGCATAATGCCATCTCCCTTTATTCCAACCTCCTTGGCGTACGTGTTCGTTACGTTTAAGCGTATTTGGTCGCTAGGCGAGTAGCGAATGAAAAATCTGATTGTTGGAGAATCCCAGCTGTTAGCCTACTTTCAGTTTTTCTCAAATTCTGATATAATACGTGGTCAAACGGGACAAAAAGTATCCTATGCCCGTCTCCTGCTTCTAAGTTACCTCCCCACCAATTCTAAGCCAAATCGGTTCAGACGTTCTTTAGTTATAAATAGTGTAACAAACACGACTTTCTTTTATATACATAGATTGTATTAGTTGTAAACAGTAAGTTAACCTAATCTTGGGACAGGGTTGATAATTCCATAGTTTTTCATTATTGTTGTTGATCAGTGACAAAAGTAGAAGAAATTGACTTCACAACGTGCAAAAATATTCCTCCTCCTGCAGCGGCACATAGTCTCATCATCATCATCAAATCTCCTTCCTTAGTTTTCCACATAGCTTCTGGTTAGATAATTGTTACAGCATACTCTATGTGTAAGTCCTCAGTAAACAAGAAAATGTATAGACAAATTATTTCTTTGTACAGTACTGAGAATCTGTAGAATTCTCATACTTCCACACTTCAGAATGTATACCTGTCAAAAATATTATTCATTTAAGTGCTTCCCAAGAGAAATACGACCTATGTTGCAGCATCACTCATTCACAGCCTCTATGAGCCATCAGTCACTTTCATTCCTGTAAAACACAGCTTAATTCGTAAATTACCACCGTAAAGTCCAGTATTATAAATCTAACCATAATATGAATAAGATCATGTACGAATAAACGTTCAAAAACCAACACAAAGCATGGTGTCATAATCCACATAAACTTATTAACATTCATATAACTATTTTCGTGGAGAAAGGACCATAACACTGGATCGTAGATTCTTATATTTCCACTCATATAGCTCAATTCTCAGTGATGTAACTCCCAAATTAGTCGGGCCCGGTGGTCTTGGGGTAATGTGCTCAACTGGAAACCGAAAGGTCACGGGTTCAAAACCCGGTCGGACCTCGGATTTTATCAGTCTGCACTTTAACCCATCCTCCACCTATCAACGATGTGAGGAGTCGCCAGAAACGACGCGTGGTTCGGATTCCACGTTAAGCTGTAGGTCCCCTTTCCCCGGTTGGATAACTGAGGTAGGCTAGGGACACGCAAATCGCCGAAGTGGCGTACAATTTAGAGACTTTCACCAGGCCAATGAGCCATACGAAATTACTATTATAACTCCTAAATTTCCGAAAGCGAGATAATGATTACAAGATTTTCAGGAAAACATAATTCACAGCTAACAGCTCCACTATTAAACCTTTTTACGCTAATTAACGATTTTTTGGAATAAATGTATATTACCTGGCTAATTACTTAAGATTTGTTCATTTGCTACAATTTTTTTCAATTTCTCTTTATTAATGACATTCATTTAGTCTAGATTTACGTTAACTGCAATTCTATCTAGCCTGAAACTTTCTCTGAATTCATTTGCATAAAAAAGAAGAATATTTGACCGTGTACATAGGCAGAAGAATCCAGAAAGTTTCCACTGACAAATCCGTGAAGGGCTATTTTTCTCGATTATTTGCCATATAATTATTTCAGTTTTCTAACTTCTATTTTTGAAAACATCATGAAAAGAGCGATCTTGTTTGCAATTGTTAATTCAGGTAACAATAGCAAATCAGTCTGGATCGAAATTTATTTTATTTGACTGCTAGCCGGTTTCGGTCACTGACATGACCATCATCAAACTACAACTGTAATGATACATGATATATTATTAGAAGGAAAATTATTTTTAAATTGAATATTTGAAATAAGAATAAAGTACACTTGTAGTATAAGGAGAGGCATTGAATTAAAATTTGTGCTGTGGCCGGGATTTGAACCCGGGATCTCCTACTTACTAGGTAGGCGCTTTAGAGCACTCAGCTAACATAGAACAAATTTTAATTCACTGCCTCTCCTTATGTTTAATACCTTTGGTATAACGAGACAATATTGTCTCAAGGAAATGTATTATTGTTGATATTTATACCCGTAATTTTGCCACAGGTTATTTACAGCTGGAGCTGCCTAAAGGTTTAATGTTAACTGCTGTAGATGTGGGTGCAGTCAGTCTTTAAAGTCCCACCCTCTAATTTAATTGTTGGTCAATCAGGTATAACGTCAAATGGACATTATACAACAATGGATTTGCAACAAACCAAGTCATTACATAGAATAGTTAATGTGGTAAAAAAACGTAAATGGATTTAAAAGTACATTATATATATATGATCATATAACAGACATATGTAGCATATGGAGACATAGAAAACCATGATATGGTTTTGTTATGATTTGAAAAACAAAAATCGGAGGTAATATTCTCCCATTTTCAGATTATAAATTTAAATATTATTGTCGTTATATCAGAACTAAAGTAACCCAAGTTTAGCTGCTACATATGAATGTATTACATCTGTAATAACATAGTTTTTTGATGAAGTGTTGGGTTTTCAGGGCCCTTGCCTTATAACTGAGAACCAGATAAAGTAAAATATATGCTACAGTTATACGGTACAACAGTAATTATGTTAAAATATATAACAATGAGAGCCGAGGTCATTAAATAAAATGACCGTGTGTATTAAATTGAAACATAAAATTGGTGGATGGGACAAAAGAGTAACCATTCTACAGGAGATCATCGAATAGTTTAAATGAATATTTATCTCTGAAATCTAACTGCTCATTTATGCAATCTAATGGTTTATTCTTATGATGTGTGTAGATATCTATGTCTTCAAGTGCATTGAGTAGTTGTGTAAGATTTTCATATTGTCAGAAACAGGCCGTTCTGAATGACTGCACTCATCAAGATGTTGACCAAAATTCGAGTTCGTTTGAGCAGTACCAATGGTATGCCCTTTAAACCGTGTTACAAAGCTACGGCCGTTTTGTGCAATATATTGTTTATCACAGTCTTTACATTGTATCTCGTAGACACCAGATGTTTAGGAACCTATCAGACTCACCAATTGTATTTTTCAATTAAGTCTGAAGCTGGTTATTTGTTGTAAATGCTATTGTGAGATTGCAATTTTCAGACAATCTACTTATCTGATGTGAAAGAAGCCGCATGTATGTCATTTTTGCGTATCTCCTATTTGAAACTGTAGTAGTATCATTGATCTATCAAAATTTATGGTGTATCAACTCGACTTGCGGCTTGTAATGAAATTGCGTGCTTATTGAATATCGCATCATTTGTGCGATCGGATTCACGATATCCTACCAGAAAGGACACAGTTCGTAATTAATTGACGGTAAGTCATCCAATAAAACAGAAGTGATATCTGGCGTCCCACAGGAAAGCGTTATAGGTCCCCTACCCTTCCTTGTGTTTATAAGCGATTTAGGAGACAATCTGAATAGCTCCCTTAGACTGTTCACGGATGATGCTGTCGTTTATCGGTTAGTGAAGTCAACACAGGATCAAAAGCAACTGCAAAGCGATTTAGACAACATTTCTACAGGGTGCGAAACTTGGCGATTAACAAAAAATAATGAAAACTGTAAAGTAATACACATGACTACTAGAAGAAATTCGCTCAATTACTATTACACGATAAGTCAGTGAAACCTTAGGCTCGTAAAATCCACCAAATACCTAGGAGTTACAAATACGAATAACTTAGACTGGAGAAAACACACAGAAAATATTGTGGGGAAGGCGAACCAAAGGTTACGTTTCATTGGCAGGACACTTAGAAGATGAAACAGCTCCACCAAAGAGACTGTCTACATCACACTTGTGCGTTCTCTCCCAGTGTGGGACTGACGGAAGACATTGAGAAGATTCAGAGAAGGGCAGCTCCTTTTTTTATCAAGTTACAGGGGGTGGGGGGGAGAGCGTCACGGAAATATTTCACGATTTGAGGTGGAAATTGTGGAGTCGCACAAGTACAAAGTGCGCGCCACTTACTTTCGCAGCGCGCCGCCAGGCACGCACGGCGCGGCGTTCTCACGACGACAGCCACGAGCGCCCTCTGCGACAACTCCGCTCGTGGCCACCACTGAAGGATCGTTCACTTCGGACTTCGACTTCGGACTGTGATAGCAACCAGTTAGGACCTTCGTAATCAGATAGGCACCAGTGAAGACTTTGCTATTGTACAGGCACTAGGCAGGCCTCTAACAACTATGTATCAACATTCTGCAGTACTATGTAAAAGTTAAGTATTGTTACATTCTGTGCAATATATATCTCTAATTTACTCTAGTGTTTATAGTTTCTGGCTGCTCCGCTCCGTACCTGCACCAGCGTGCTATTTTTGTTACTGTGTCGGTCTCGTTCCACTCGGCCACCGACACCTACGACGAGGCTGGGACACAAAAGCGGCGACGAAGTTGGGACACAAAAGTGGCGACGAGGAGTGATAGAACCTTGGATCAGCCCGCTTGCAGCAGCCAGACAGCAGCAGTCGGAGCACGCAAAAATTGCTCCCGCCCACCCACCCTTATTATAAAATTTTTGGGGAAAGATATTTTGTTACGTGATTTGTGGACTTTTTTGTTGCAGAGCGTCCTCTTTCATATTGCATTTGTGTTTTGTTATAATTTACTTGTATACGCGGCGCCTCATCGGTCAGCATGGCCACTACCCCGAACCCAAACTTAATGGAAATTATTCAGTTACAGACGGCGCAAATAACACAACTTCTCCAGGCGGTGGCGCAGTTGACAAATCAACAACAGCCGTCGCATCAGCAGCCCACACCTGCCGCCGCACCGCTTCCGACGTTCCGCCAGTACAACGAACGTGAGGAAGAATGGAGCGACTATTTCGCACAGTTTCAAGAACTCGTCGCGGCTCATCAAATTACAGGTCAGAGAGTGAAGAACCTTTTCTTATCGATTGTGGGCCCCCAGACCTTCGTACTATTGCAAAAACTTTTCCCTCTCGCATCTCCTCGTGATGTAGACTTTGAACAAATTGTAGATGCACTGAATGCTCATTATGAGAGAAAAGTTCTTGTAGCCGCTGCACGGTACCGATTTTTCAGACTTAAAAAATCACCCGAACAGTCACACCAAGAGTGGATCACCGAGTTGAAGGGCTTAACCCGCCAATGTAAATTTACTTGCTCTTGTGGACTTTCGTATAGTGACGTGATGTTGAGGGATGCGATTACGCAGAATATTCAGGACCCCAGAATTAGAGCAGCAATTCTGAAACAGTCTGACCCCTCATTAGACAGTGTACTGCAGCTTATAGAAGCGCATGATACTTTTGACTTAGCAGATGTAGAAATGCAAAGCCACAGTGTAAATTCAGTGCGCCGCAACGGACGCTTTCTTAGCCGTAGTTCTCAGTATAGCACTAGTGATTCTTATTTTTCTACCGGCCGTGCTGAACAGACAGTGAACAGTTGCCAGTGTAAAAGTGCGACACAAAGGTCGCCCCGTCGTATTAGAAACAGTGATTTGAATAACGGGCGCCAACGCTCATTTCAGAAAAATGTACGTAAAACTTGCCCCCAGTGTGTGTCTCGCCACAAGCGTGCTCATTGCCCTAGTCGCAACGCAACCTGTTATCAATGTGGCAAATCAGGACATGTACAGTCTGTGTGTATGCAAATTAAAAACTCAAAAAACGGTACCGTTAGAAACAGTGCTTCGCAGAGTGCGAGAACAGTTCATTCTGTAAATGTTATACGGGCTGTGGAATTGAACAGTGCTTTCCTTGGTTCTCAATTGCAAGAAAGTAGTTCTGCGCCTATGGCAAAACTATATAGTGCACCACGTAGCTAGCGCCGACGAGCGCGTAAAACAGTGCAACGAAAAAGGGTTCGGGACAAGCAAAATGACTATGAACAGTGCATTCCTGTAGTGAAAATAGTGCCTTCTGCAACTGCTCCTTGTAATAGTGCCCAGTACTGTGTAGCTAGTGACAGTAGACATCAAGTAGCTACTCAAAAGTGTAGTGCAGTAGTTAGTACATCTGAAGTAGCTTCGCATGCTTGCGCGGACGCCGATCCGGCGGTAGTGCCATCTAGTGACAGTGTTGTTAATCCGCTGCGTGCCGAGTCTGCGCCGCTTCCTTCACTACGCGGCCCGCGCAAGCGCAGTAAACAAACCGTAGCAGACGTTGCCCACATTCGCGCACCTGTTGAGCGCCGCAAGCAAAAACTTTTTGTGAATCTTTCCATTGACAATAAGACTGTGCAATTTCAGCTCGACACTGGTTCCGCTGTTACCTTAATTAATAAAGATACTTATGAACTTCTGGGTTCTCCAAAATTATCGCTGTGTCAACAAGTGCTAACAGCTTATACAGGTGAAAATATTCCCGTGCTAGGAACATGTAGCCTGCCCGCCTCTTTTCAAGGTGTAACAAAAACAGTTGCTTTTGTTGTTCTTCAGGCCAAATCTACGCAGAACATTTTTGGACTAGATGCTTTTGACTTGTTTGGTTTATCAATTCAAAGAGATGTGCTTCAAATTTCGTCAATAGTGCCTCAGGATAAAATCAATGCATTGTGTGACAAATATAGTGACTTGTTTTCGCCGGAACTAGGTTGTGCAAAAGACTTCGTGGCACATGTGACTTTAAAAGAATCTGCAGTTCCAAAATTTCGTAAAGCTAGACCAGTGCCTATCGCATTGCGTGATACAGTTGCCGAAGAACTTAAACGTTGGCAAGATAGTGGGGTGATTTCTCCTGTTTCTGCGAGTCAGTGGGCCTCGCCTATAGTAATTATACCCAAGCCGTCCGGAAAACTTCGTCTCTGTGCGGACTTTAAATCAACAGTGAACAGTCAAACAATTGTCGACACTTATCCCCTGCCCAGACCTGAGGAACTGTTGGACAAATTAGGACAGTCTCGTTTCTTTTCTAAGATTGATTTAGCAGAGGCATACTTACAGATTCCACTTGATGACGAGTCAAAAAAGTTTTTCGTCATTAATACTCACATGGGCCTTTTTCAATTCCAACGCCTACCCTTTGGCAGTTCTTCCGCTCCCGCTATTTTTCAGCGTTTTTTGGAACAGCTTACAGTTTCTGTACCGTGTTGTTCGAACTATTTAGATGATATTGTGGTATCCGGACGTACAGTTGAAGAACATTTAGCAAACCTGGAGTGCCTTTTCAAAGTGTTGACTGCAGCAGGTCTACGTTGCAATAAAGCAAAGTGTTCGTTTTTTCAAACTGAAATAGAGTACCTAGGCCATGTGATTAATGCCCAAGGAATCCATCCCTTACAGTCACATCTTCGAGAATGTGCACGAATTGCAAGCAGTAATGGGGAAGCTGAACTATTATTTCAGATTTATTCCCAATGCCTCTCAGATTGCAGCTCCACTGCATCACTTACGTAGGAAGAATGTTCCTTTTGTATGGTCTAAAGATTGTCAGGTTGCCTTTGACAAATTAAAGTCTGCACTACTCAGTGATGCATGTTTGATTCCCTTTGAACTCTCGTCGGGTTGCACAGGAACAGCTGCGGATGCAGACTTAAGTGTGGTAGCACGTTTTGTTCGCTTTGGTTGGCCTGCCAGAGCCAAAGACATTGATCGGCCTCTGGTTCGACGTTATTTTGCACAACGTCATGCATTATCCTTAAGTCAGGGTGTTCTGTTGTTACATACGGACAACGACCCAGCAAGAGTGATTGTTCCTCGTTCCCTGCAACGAGAAGTGTTACGCCTCCTGCATCAAGGACATTGGGGCATTGTTAGGACAAAGCAATTGGCCAGACGTCATTGTACCTGGGTTGGTATGGACGCTCAGATAGAGAGCATGACATCACAGTGTACAGTTTGTGCGGAGCATCAGGCGGCTCCTCCACAGCGTTTCTCAGACTGGCCACGCCCCAAGGGACCATGGCAACGTTTACATATTGACTTTGCCGGACCTTTCTGGAATACGCGCTGGTTAATTGTTGTAGACGCTTTCAGCAAGTTTCCTTTTGTGATTGCCATGAACTCAACGACAGCATCTAGTACAATCAGTGCCTTAACGTCAGTGTTTTGCATCGAAGGTTTGCCTGAAACTATCGTCAGTGACAATGGACCTCAGTTTGTTAGTGCGGAATTTCAACAGTTTTGTCGTGTGAATGGCATTCAGCATATTACCACTGCACCTTTTCACCCTCAGTCCAATGGTGAAGCAGAACGTTTCGTTCGAACATTCAAGTCTCACATGGAGAAGATGAAAGGTCAGCACTCCAGGCAGCAAGCTCTTCAAATTTTCCTGTCTATGGATCGGTGCATGCCACGTGACGGCCCGTCTCCTGCCGAGCTGCTACACGGCCGCCGTCACCGCACTCTCCTTCACCTGCTGCAGCCTCCCACGCACCGAGTCGGTTCGTATGGCGCTACCCGTTTCCAGGTTTCTACGCCGGTGCTCTACAGGGTGTTTGCTGGAAACAAGAAGACATGGTTGCCGGGCACCATTCAACGCGTGCTTGGTCGCAATATGTATGTTGTACGTTCTTCCACAGGGTCGGAGCTGCGGCGCCACGCAAACCAATTGCGTCTGCATAGGCCGCGCGATCCTGTCTCCGGTTTCTTGATTCCAGACCCAGTTCACCGCCAGGGAGCACAACCACATCGTTCGTCCCCGGACTACGAGATCGTCCCGATGGAGATCGACGCGACGCCGCCGCTGTCGCCGCCGCAGATGACAGCGTCACCGAGAGGGACTCCGGGACCGTGCGCCCCCCCCCCCCCCCCCCCGGCTTGGGCCACGCACCTCAGAAGAAGATGACCTGCTCCCTCTGGGCGGGGGCGGGCGCCCTTCCCCAGGTTTCGGCGGGTTCCCTGGAGGATCGCAAGGCGGATGCCGGGGCGCGGACGGCGTCTCGATCCCGGCCGCAGCTACGACGCCCGTCCCACCAGTAACGCCTCCGCCCAGGCCCTCCTCCCAGTGCCGTCGCCGTGGCCCTCAGCCCTACGCCACGACGGCGCGGCGGTTTGGGGGGGAGGGGTGTGGTGTCGCACAAGTACAAAGTGCGCGCCACTTACTTTCGCCGCGCGCCGCCAGGCACGCACGGCGCGGCGTTCTCACGACGACAGCCACGAGCGCCCTCTGCGACAACTCCGCTCGTGGCCACCACTGAAGGATCGTTCACTTCGGACTTCGACTTCGGACTGTGATAGCAACCAGTTAGGACCTTCGTAATCAGATAGGCACCAGTGAAGACTTTGCTATTGTACAGGCACTAGGCAGGCCTCTAACAACTATGTATCAACATTCTGCAGTACTATGTAAAAGTTAAGTATTGTTACATTCTGTGCAATATATATCTCTAATTTACTCCAGTGTTTATAGTTTCTGGCTGCTCCGCTCCGTACCTGCACCAGCGTGCTATTTTTGTTACTGTGTCGGTCTCGTTCCACTCGGCCACCGACACCTACGACGAGGCTGGGACACAAAAGCGGCGACGAAGTTGGGACACAAAAGAAATCATTAAAACAACGACGTTATTCGTTGCGGCGAGTTCTATTTGCGAAATTTGAATCACAGACTTTTACTTCTGAATGTGAAAATATTTTGCTAGCACCCACCTACATAGGGAGAAATAATCATCCCATTAAAATAAGGGAAATCAGATCGAAAACGGAACGATTTACGTGTTCTTTCTTCCCAGGCGCTCCTAGGGAATGAAACGATAGAGAAAGGTTATGAAAGTGGTTAATGAACCCTCTGCCAGGAACCTACTTGATAGCTATGGCTATTTTTTTCTGAACATTAATTTAGGTTTGGATGGTTGCAGATGATACAAGTATTGCAAGAAATAGCGTGTCAAGCTTAGTTTTAGAAAGGTCTGCTAATGATATTTTCATTAACATTAATAAATGGTTTAAAGCTAACTCATTGACATTAAACTTTGAAAAGACGCACTACATGCAGTTCAGAACATGTAAGAGATTCCCATCCAGTATATGCATAAAGAATGAAGAAGAGCACATAGAAGAGTTTGACACTTTAAAATTCCTGGGATTACAGCGTGATAATAAATTTAGTTGGGAGGAGCACACTGCAGAACTGCAGAAACGACTTAACAAATTTGTATTTGTAATACGAGTGTTATCAGATATAGGAGACATAAATATAAAAAAAGCTTGCATACTCTGCTTACTTTCAGTCCATAATGTCATATGGTATAATATTTTGGGGTAACTCTTCAAGTCACTCAAAAGTCTTCAGAGTTCAAAAGCGTGTGATACGTATTATTTGTGGTGTAAATTCACGGACATCCTGCAGAAGCCTATTCAAAGAACTGGGTATATTTACTGCCTCTCAGTATATTTATTCATTAATGAAATTTGTCATAAATAATATAATCCTTTTCCCCACAAACAGCTCAGTTCATACCTACAATACTAGGAATAAAAATGATCTACACAAGGACTTAAAAGCACTTACATTGGTTCAAAAAGGGGCTCACTATTCAGGAACAGACATTTTCAATAATTTACCAACAACCATAAAAAATGAGCTACAAATAAAGATTTAAGAGGAGTTTAAAAGACTTTCTAGTGGCCAACTCCTACTCCACTGACGAATTCTTATACAGAATCAAATGATGCATTTATCTGTATTCATACTATTGGTATTATTAAATTATCAGCTTGTAAAAGGTTTATGTACCTGTGTTATCAAGTAGTAAAAAAAATGAAAAAAAAAATTGTTTACATGTTCCACATCCACGACGATCACCTCAACACGGATCTATAGAACGAAACCATCTAATCTAATTAATCTAATGTAATACACATGGCCACTAAAAGAAATCCGATCAACCTCAATTACACGATAAATCAGTCAAACCTTAAGCTCGTAAATTCTACTAAATATCTAAGAGATACAATTGTGAACAACTTAGACTGGAGAGAACACACAGAAATGTATTGTGGGAAAGGCGAACCAGAGGTTACGTTTCATTGGCCAATCGCTTCGAAGATGTAACAGCTCCACCAAAGAAACTGCCTACATCACACTTGTGCGTCCTCTCCTGGAGTAATGTTGCCCAGAGTGGGACCCTCACCATGTAGGACTGACGGAAGACATTGAGAAGATTCAGAGAAGGGCAGCTCGTTTTGTTTTATCACGGAACAGGGGGGAAAGCGTCACCGCAATATTGCACGATTTGATGTGGAAATCATTAAAAGAACGACATTATTCGTTGTTGTGAGTTCTATTTGCGAAATTTCAATCACCGACTTTTACATCTGAATGTGTAAATATTTTTCGAGCACCCACCTCCACAGGGAGACATGATCAGCTCAATGAAATAACAGAAATCAGATCGGAAACGGAACGATTTAGGTTTTCTTTCTTCCCGCGCGGTATTAGATAATGGAACGGTAGAGACAGGTTATGAACGTGGTTAATGAACCCACTGACAGGCAGTTAAATGTCATTTGCAAAGTATCTATGTAGATGAAACTTCCTGGCAGATCTATGTAGATATCGTAACATCGTAATTATTCAATGTTCACCATTGCGTTGGTACATATTCCTTGTTCGGTACGAAGTCAATTTTTCTGTTTCCGGAATATTTAAATTCCGTGAAGTTTGCAATTTAGATTATTTGAAGAAGGTTTCAATTACCTGAAACACTAGTGAATAATTGCGACGCCACTGCATTAATTTGGCGCTGTCATATGCACCCGACATCTGATACATTCAACATATCGCCCACGGACATCATCAGTCCAGTTAAAATTGTCGACAGTAATTACTCTGTGGAACAAAAATTAATATCTATTTACTGCTGTATGCTGCGATCTGTGCTATTTGGAAACGTTTATACTCTTTTTCCTCCTCCTCTTCCCCCCCCCCCCCCCCATCTCTCTCTCTCTCTCTCTCTCTCTCTCTCTCTCTCTTTCTATCTCTCTGTAGGTAGTGCTTGTAGAACATAGAGCTCGTCGCTGTAGGGGTGTGTAGCCAAAATAGAAAGTTAGCATCATTATATGAATGATGTCAATCAATATCATTAATTTTATGACTACCTGTTCTCATTCATTTCCACAGCCACACAGCTAGGTGACATTTACGAAATAATTTAAAAGTATCTGCGTCTAAATACACATAAATACACCTGGAAATTACAAATAAGTGCATTGCAGAGGGTTCAAAGAATTGCTTTCATGGTGTTTCTCCACAGCTATAGTCTCTAATAGCGTGCTTGAAAAAGGAACACCTACATCTTTCCGTTTAGGATCTGATTTCCTTTATTATATTACGATTGTAAGGTCTCCATACGTAAGTGGGTGCGAACGAAATATGTCCGCAATGGGAAGAGAAAATTGTTGAAAGACATTTCGCAAACAAATCTCGCCTTTCTTTTAAATATTTCTACCTCGAGTTATGCATCATTTCCGTGACACCCTCTACCCTATATTGCGATAATACAAGTTGAAATTCCCTTCTCTTACTTTTTACTATTTCAAGGTTTTCACGTTCGAATTCCGGTCGTGATACTTATTTTAATACTAAGACTATATGATATCCTTTTATTTTCTTCTTTTTTCTCCTAAGGAAATTATTATTTGTGTCCCTAACAAAATAAACTAGTTAATAAATCATAATATCAAGCACACGAAGAAGATAATTTTGAACAAAACTATGAATTATAATTTCCACAAAAGTTCTTTGTCGTAAAGTTAATTAATGGAAAACAAAAGGCGTAAAACAATGTACAACAGACTAATAAACGAATATGGGTTGAAAACAAATAAATCTGACTTACCTATAAGCCTATTGTCATCCTCGAGTGATAAATGGGACCGATAGAATTAATTCTCTTCCTTCTCTTCCTCTTCCTCAAGCTTCACTCCCTTTATCATGGTACTAGTTACTGGTAATGAATGACAACTGCTGTTCGATAAAAGTCTTTTGGTATGTAAGAGTCCACATAGTGCATTTGTTGCTAGCTTGTTTCTTGATTTGGTCTTCTGTAAATTAATTGCTGAAAAAATAGTTCCATTGCAGCACTAGAATGAGGAAGAGTTAAGATGTTCCAGAAAAACTGTGTTAAAAGAGGAAATACTGGTTTCGAGTCAGAATATTTTATATTCCTAACACTAACCCAGAAATCTTGTGCGCTGCCATCAACTGGAATGTCACTGTTGTGTAACACACGCCTCTCTGTGGCAATATGCTGAAGTTGTTCAGATTTTACTAACTTGGGGAAGCAATTACAAGAGGCATAATAGATTTTGAATTCTTGACATTTGTGGGCTCTAGCATTTCGAAGTGTTTCATTATTTTGTCTTGGAAATCAAACCTCTGAAAAATTTGCTTAACAGATTCTATGTAAATTTCAAGACATCTAATTTTTAAAATCTTAATGGCTTGGTCTGCTATTTTTAATGACAGTAACGATGCCTCTACTTTCGCACCAAAATACATTTGCTCGAGAGATAAGAAGACATTAGGGTTTCTATAATCTAACCTTTCCTCTCCTGCATTCCTTAAGTTATCAGCTTTCTGTAGCATTCGAGGATGGTTTTCAATTATTCACATACTTTCCTGTGCAAGGTGAGAATCTGGGGAACGTCTCTTTGCATCCGTTTGTTGAAACCATTGAAAATGGGCAAAACAAGTTGAAGGAACTCTAAATAGAGCTTATTATAGGGGTTATTAAGCCCCTGAAAAATTGTTTCCCAAGCAAGCAACCTGTCTTCTAATGCTGCGTGAGTAAGTGAGTAAAAAAAAAATAGTTACAAGAGCATCGTATTGTTCCAAAACAGGCATACAACTTTCTCTATATCGTGCATCACAGTGACGTAGCTGTGATAGGGCAGGTGCAGTGCCCGGAACCGAGGTCACGGGGTCCCTCGGCCTCCTTGATGTACAACATTCGGAAAAAGTTACAACAGAGTGTCGATTTTTTAAATATTTTTTAGTGTTACATCATCTCCCCCTGCCCTCAAATCAAGTTTCCCACAGTAGCTGCACTGGGCCACCGGGTGGCAGAACCCTGCTTCTAATGGACCCTTCACTTCACACGACGCCACTCGGTGGCACTGCTCACCGGCCAAGCCGACAGTCGCTGTGTACAACAAACCAGTCGACGCAGCAGTCAGCGTTGCCAACCCTACTGACTTATCAGGATATCTCCTGATTTTTAACCTGTCTACTAGTATACTGATTTTTTTAATGGAAAATGAGCAAATCTCCTGATTTATCAACTAGTTTTATCTGAAAACAAAATTTCTTTTCTTAATAATGTTACGTTTGACGAGGCGCTGGATAGAAGTGCGTATGAATACATTTGTGGTCCAACAAAGATCTTATAAAATAAATTATCTATCTTTTTCGCGTGTTTTCATTAGGCTCGTATGAACCGAAGATCTTGATTTCATGTTGTCATCTCCTATCGACTGCAGTTTTACTCTCGCAACAATATCGTGTTTTCAATAACTGTCTATCCTGCTTTATTGTTTATGTGAGATTGAATCTGAATGAACTCTGGAATCACGAATTCCCTATTTTTGTAACAAAATATCAGTCATCTCATTCAGTAAAACAGGCGACTTTAACATTATCAAGCTTTGTTCAAATTTTCTCTCTAATGGTACATTATAGGTATCGACTTTTACAATAATGGTTAATGAAGCCACATAAGCTTCTATATCTCTGGTGGTTGTCACTTCAAGCATTTATAAGCCGTGATTTGGTACAATATGATGCTCTTCGTTGTTTTTTTCGTTTTATTATTATTATTGTTTTACTCGCGCAGCATCAGAAGACAGGTTGCTTGCTTCGTAAACAATTCTTTGAAGACCCACGTATAAAATCTATTTAGAATTCTTTCAGTTTGTTTTGTCCATTTTCAATGGTGCCAACAAACGGATGCAAAGTGAAGTTCCCAGATTCTTACCTCGCGAAAAAATATATGTGAATCATTGAAAACCATCCTCGAATGCTAGAATGCTACATAAAGCCCGATCACTTAAGGAATGCAGGATTGGAAATGGTAGGTCATAGAAACCCTAATGACTTATTACCACTCAAGCAAATGTATTTTGGTTCGAAAGTAGAGGCTTCATTTCTGTCATTAAAAATTGCAGACCAAGCCATAAAGATTTTCAGAACGAGATGTTTTGAATTTTACATAGAATCTGTCAAGCAAATAACTGGCTTATTTTGTTAGGGACACACATAATAATTTCATTGTGACGGAAAAAAGGAAAGGATATCATGTTGTCTAAGTAAAAAATTAGTTTTACGACCGAAATTCGAATGTGAAAACATTGAAACAGTAAAATAGTCCTCTGTCAACAGAATCCAGCGCTTTTTTGTTTTATTACTTTTAAACAAATCAACTGATATATCCTGATTTTCTCGTATTCCCTCTCCTGATATTTTGGCTGTCAAGGTTGGCAACGCAGCTGATGAATGATTCGGTAGCGACCAGTGTGGACCGATAAGTTACTGTTTTACACCGAACTTTGATGTGTCAACCGTAAATTAAAGCAAGCAAGAGTTTTGTAGTTGTAGTTCTGCAAATAGGGTACAGTACTTTCAGTAACCGTTAAAGTTTAGTGAAAACGTTACTTTTATCGAGCCTTTTTCTGTGTAGTGACAAAATGAGAGACAGTGCACAAAAAAGTTGAAGTATTCGCAAAGTCATAAGCCAGAATGGGAGCGAGATTCAAAATTACAGGGGTGGCTAACTTGAAGCAGAAAGGGTGATTGTTATGCATAGTGTAAAGTGGGTGATTCGGACATAAACGTAGGAACATCGGGGAAAACCGCTTTAGATAAGCAGGCAGACACAAAGAAACACACTTAAAAGTCTACGAAAATCGTTGGTCAAAAAGCCATATTGTCAATGATTGCACAATCCAGCACGGTAGACACAAAAGTCAAGGAGGCGGAAATTCGTCTTTCAGCTTTAATTGCTGAACACAATATTCCATTTAAAACAATGGAGCATTTGCCTACACTCATCAAGTCTGTTTGCCCAGATTCCGAAATAGCTAAGAAGATCCTTTGTGGACGAACGAAAACAACAGTTATTGTTACGCATTTTGCAGGGCTGAAAAGCAAAGACATTCTATGCGATTTCGCAAATAAAAATTTTCTCTATTAATCGATGAAGCGACGGACATAAGCTCCATGAAAACCTTGCGCGTTGTTGTCAGAGTGGCCTCAGATGAAGGCAAAATTACTGATGCATTTTTTTATTTAATTCCACTGGTTGATTCTAAAGCCGACAGTCTTTGTCCACTCTAATGAAAGAGGTCGTTCCTCAGCTATTTGTAATGAGGTGTATATGTCATTATTTTAGTTTGTGTTCATCATATGCTTGTGCCAAACTTCCTCGAGCTCCCGAAGATATGGTGCGAGATATCTAAAATTACTTCCACACTACTGCTAAGCGCATAGAACGGCGAAAGGAATTTCAAGCTTTTGTGTAAGTGAAAACACATAAGCTTCTACATCCCTGTCAGACCAGGTGGTTGTCATTTCATTCAGTTGTATGAAGTGTTTTGGAACAATACGATCCTCTTATTCTTTTTTTTACTCACGCAGCATAAGACAGGTTGCTTGCTTCGGAAACAATTCTTCAGAGGCTTAAAGACCCGCATAATAAACTCTATTTAGAGTTCCTTCAATTTGTTTTGCTCATTTTCAATAGTCTCAACAAACGGATGCAAAGTGAAGTTCCCCAGATTCTCACCTTGCACAGAAATATATGTGAATCATTGAAAACCATCCTCGAATGCTACACAAAGCCCAATCACTTAACCCTTTGAGTGCTGCACCTGCGCGTCCGGCTTGCCGAGTCAAGCCTGCCCCGGCGGCCGCCTAATCCGCCCACCTGCGCTGGCCGCCGTCTCCGCGGCCTGTTGTGTGTGCCTGAGCTCTCCGCCTGGTCGTCCTCGCCCTGGCCGGAGTATTTCTGGAACAAGTTTCGTTGACCTTACAAATAAACAGAATATCTGCAAACTTAATCCTTAACTTTGAATCTTGATATAATCAAGGTTTGGCTTCATTAGTGTTGCTACTATATCTCCAGAATTTTCCGAATTATGCACTTCAATTTCTATGTTGTGTCTGTGTATACAACGAAATCCAGGACGTATGCAGTTTTTCAATCGCACAAGATGAATGTCTTGATCCCAAATCTACTTCGCTTTGAAGGAATGAACTGTTTAAAAGATAAGAGACCTTTGAACAATAACAGGCTTTCATCGACACAGAGTTTTTGTATGGATTAAATGCACTTCGAAACACCACACGAACTGTATCAACTATTTTCCGAATTTTAAACAAACTGTCATCCCCACGATTGGCCGAGTTGTCACTAAAATGTTGCATTCTCAAAAATAGCATAAAAAGATCACGTGACATAACTTCGCCAAAAATTGGAGTACTTAGTAGTACATCTCTGGACCAATATTCCTTTATTCTCAACTTTTTAACACGAGCCATGAGAAGCCAAAGACCAATGAAGCTATACAGTTCCTCAAAACTTGTATCTTTCCAGGTGGAAAGCCAAGAACAAACTGATTCCTACGTATTTGCCACGGTGAACGTATAAAATTGGTTCGTTTCAAGTGCTATAAATTTCAGCAGATCTTCTGATAGAAATAGCATGAAAAACGATAGAACGCTTGAATCGGGCGCATGTTGGCAATTATGTCCTGAAGATGAGTCATCAAATGTATGAAGTGCTGGACTAAAATCACGTTTTTGTCAATCAAATTTTTCGTTATTATAGCGTGCCCTTTTACAGATCGATTCGTCTTCAGTTTCATAATCATAAGAACTGTCCTGCGGAGCTCTGCTAGGTGAAGTATGTGGAGGTGTGTTACTGAATCGTCACTACATTCACTGAAGATGCCACCCTCACTGTCACTGTAACTCCTTGTCAGTATATCCAGTATCTCTTCTTCAGTGCAACGACAACAATGTGCTATTTCTCTGTCGAACTCTAAAAATCCAAACGAAACGGCAGAAAGCTAAATGACACCACAGAAGCAGAATGCAGATAGTCACACGAACCAGATAGCACGAAGGTCGAACACCAACAGTGAAATCCGTAGCAGAGTGTTTCCCAGAAAGCAGGGGCAGCAGCAGAGAAAAATAAATATGGAACATCCATCCAGTGCAGCGGAAGGGACAAAAGACCTCGGGACAGGCCGGCATCACAGAGTAACATATACAGAGAGGAAGCCCCCCCCCCCCCCCTAAGCCACTGTCCTACGCTCTCCTCGTAGTTCCGTAAGATGCCAGCAGATGTCAGGTGGTTCCCCAGCTTCGAACCGGTAGACCACAGTAGATGCGCTTCTGAGGGTGCCTCTCACATGTCAGAGGGAAGCCTGGAGGGGAGGCTGAGGGGAGAGCACGTGCCGCCTTCCACGAGGCGGCGGCTGTGTCCGATGTGCCGGCGTTTGAAGGGAAGTGCTGCTGGGGACAGACGCTACCTGCCGCCTGCTCTGGCCAGTTTTAAAGGGCTGCCTCTGGCCTAAGCATCATCATGGGACATCTTACGGAACTGCTTCAGCACCCTCCGCCCCGCACGCCTGAGCATGTTACCGGGCCCTTACGGAGGTTTCCCATCTGTATAAATTTGTCTCTGCTGGCACGCAGCCCTGCGGCTGTTCACGGCCACAGACCCGCATGCAAAGGGACTGACTGCGGTGTAAGCTGGCATTAGCGCCCAGGTACCTGCCAGGACGCGCGGTGAATGCCGCCGAATGCCGCCTGCAGGGCCCACTGGAAATACCACTACCGCGGCAAACCACATCCGTCGGCCCCACGGCCCAGTGGAGCGCTGCGGGATATCCCGTCTGCAGCGCTCAAAGGGTTAAGGAATGCAAGATTGGAAAGTTTAGATTATAAAAACCCTAATGTTTTCTTATCTCTCGAGCAAATGTCATTAAAAATAACCGACCAAGCCATAAAGATTTTCAAATAGAGATGTCTTGAAATTTACATAAAATATGTCAAGCAAATTTTTCAGAGCTTTGATTTCCAAGACAAAATAATGTCACTTCGAAATGCTAGAGCCCACAAATATCAAGAATTCAAAATCTATTATGCCTCTTGTAATTGCTTCCCCAAGTTAGTAAAATCTGAACAACTTCAGCATATTGCCACAGAGTGGCGTTTGTTACACAACAGTGACATTCCAGTTGATGGCAGCGCACCAGTTTTCTGGGTTAGTGTTAGGAATATAAAATATTGTGACTCGAAGCCAGTATTTCCCCTTTTAACACAGTTTGTCTGGAACATCTTAACTCTTCCTCATTCTAGTGCTGCAATGGAACTACTTTTTCAGCAATTAATTTACAGAAGACCAAATCAAGAAACAAGCTGGCATCAAATACACTATGTGGACTCTTACATATCAAAATACTTTTATCGAACAGCAGTTGTCATCCATTTCCAGTAACTAGTACCATGATAAAGTGAGTGAAGCTTGATATATATGACAGCGAGGAAGAGGAAGAGAAGGAAGAGAATTAATTCTATCAGTTCCATTTATCACACGAGGATGACAATAGGCTTACAGGTAAGTCAGATTTATTTGTTTTCAAGCCATATTCGTTTACTAGTCTGTTGTACATTGTTTTACGCCTTTTGCTTTCCATTACTTAACTTTACAACATAGAACTTTCGTGTAAATTATAATTAATAGTTTTGTTCAAAATTATCTTCTTCGTGAACTTGATATTATGATTTATTAACTAGTTTATTTTGTTAGGGACACAAATAATAATTTCCTTAGGAGGAAAAAAAGAAAATGATATCATGTGGGCTCAGTAATAAATAAGTATCACGACCGGAATTCGAACGTGAAAATCTTGAAACAGTAAAATAGTGCTCTGGCAACAAAATAACTGCTTTATTTTGTTAGGGACACAAATAATAATTTCATTAGGAGGGAAAAAAAGAAAAGGATGTCATGTGTGCTCAGTAAAAAATAAGTATCACGACCGGAATTCGAACGTGAAACTCTTGAAACAGTAAAATAGTGCTCTGGCAACAAAATAACTGCTTTATTTTGTTAGGGACACAAATAATAATTTCATTAAGAGGGAAAAAAGAAAAGGATGTCATGTGTGCTCAGTAAAAAATAAGTATCACGACCGGAACTGGTACGTGAAAATCATGAAACAGTGAAATAGTGCTCTGTGAACAAAATGAAACGCTCTTTCTTATTTGTTTTATTATTTTTAAACTACTGATTTTCTTATATTCTTTCTCCTGATATTTTGGAGGTCAAGGTTGGCAACGCTGGCAGCAGTAGAAGTGGCGGCAGCGTCAAAGCTGCCCACAGCAACAGCTGCGCCAAGTGTTAGCGGCGTGCCGCTCGGCGCAATGTGAAGGATCGCGTACCTTCAAATAGTGTATAAACACTGTACACTACATACTTCTTATTGACAAATGAACTACACCGTTAGATTATCCGAATAATTGGTTTTCCGAACATCCATGTCCCCCAGTCATTTCGGATAATCGACATTCTACTGTTTATATCATCATCAAACCTCAAACACACGAAATTAATGTTTTCATAAAATCTCGGGCGAACAGCTGAATGTCTGTAACTTCTTGCCACGATATTTCGGCGCAGAGTCTTCTGACCATCTTCAGTTGCGTACCGCCGAAGTACTGACGAAGACGCACTGAGCTGTGCTATTTATGACCAATTCAGCCGACATTGCGCATGCGCGTACTTAGCGTGTTCACTACAACTACGTACGCTGTTCAGAGCGCCCTCCGTGGCGGAGGCTAGCCGCTTCGATATCAGATCGATTGTCATTCAGTTGCAGGGAACTACGCCGACTACGAAGTTTTTCAATGACAGGATTCCATGCAGCATTTATTTCCACAGCTTCATTAATAATTGAGCTGCAGAAGTTTGATGTGTGGGCCACAATTTTCCTTTCATTGTAGTTCGTTGAATGACCTGTGGATATAGTATGTTCGGCGATTGATGATTGGTGGGCTGGAGTAGCCGAGTATGACGCTGGTGTTCCACAATGCGCCCCTGCACAGTGTTCGTCGTCTGCCCTAGTATGACTTGCTGCACTCACACGGAATCCTGTGAACACCCGCTCTACGCAGCTCCAGATCGTCTTTGATAGAACACAACAGCGATGAAATTTTAGGAGGACGGCAAGAGATGACTCTTTCTTTATACTTTCTTAGTATGCTGCCTATATGCGATGAAATATTCCCAATATATGGAAGACAAGCAGTCGCTTTGAAAGCCTCTTCTTCTTCCTTGTTCTGTTGTTTGTATGTGTGCATCGTTCGGTTTACTTGCTTCCTTGAATACCCATTCTTTAGGAATACTGCTTGCAGGTGTTCCAATTCCGTGTGTAGGCTGTCGGTATCAGAGATGGTGTAGGCTCGATGGATTAAAGTCTTGAGGACGCCCATTGTTTGTGCCGGATGGTGACAACTAGTAGCTTGTAAATACAAATCTGTATTAGTGGGCTTCCTGTATACCGAATGACCAAGTGAGCCATCACTTCTGCGTCGCACGAAGATATCTAAAAATGGCAAACAACCATTTTTCCCGATCTCCATAGTAAACTTAATGTTTTCGTGTATGGAGTTGTAAAAGCTCTTGGAGACAGTCCACGCCATGAGGGAACACTATAAAAGTGTCTTCAACGTATCGCCAAAACACTATTGGTTTACAAGTAGCGGACTCAAGTGCTCTCTCCTCAAAATCTTCCATGAAAAGATTCGCCATCAGGGGAGACAAAGGATTCCCCATGGCGACTCCGTCAGATTATTCATAAAACGGTTTGTTAAATAATAAATAGGAGCGTGTGCTCAAATAGCGCTGTAATTTCTTCACGAAACATGTTGCCAATGAGGTGTAGAGAGTCCACAAGAGGTAGCTTTGTAAAAAGTGAAACCACATCAAGACTGACCAACAAGTCGTTACTTTGCAGCTGAAGTGACTGTAGTCTACTGATAAAATGATCAGAATTCTTTATATGATGTGGACACTTGCCTACCACAGGTTGGAGCAGAGACGCCAAGTATTTTGCTAGGTCGTAAGTGGCTTCTCCAACTTTGCTCACAATTGGACGCAATGGCACACTTTCCTTGTGGATCTTAGGCACTCCATATAGCCTAGGTAGAAATGAACATCACACAAGAAATGAAATCCAAAAATCATCCCCACCGCATAATATAATCAGAACAAGGTTTATTATTATGGTGCAATTAGACCTAAACCCTGACATACAAAGTAAACGTTTCCCTCAAGTTCCAAACTGTTCTATACAGTCCCCATATTATGGTGTTTCCTACTCATTTTCCTATTTTTAATAGACAATGAATTTGTTCAGTAAAAGCCTGTAGGTTACAAGTTAATCTATATCTATAAATATGAATGTCTGTTCGGTGTACGTTTATCACGTCTGAACCACAAGACATAAAGAGCTACAAATTTGTACAGTTACTAATGTCTACCCGTGGAAGGCTTTAGGCTTTATGGTTATAGGATATATATATATATGTGAACGTCTGTTCGGTGTACGCTTATCACGTCCGAACGACAAGACGCAGAGATTTAAATATTTGTACAGTTAGATATTTAGTAATTTGAAGAATATAACGCGAAATTCGGAACAATAATTACTCTTTGAAAGTTATATTTACTCTTTGAAAATGGCTTTGTTGATTTCATTGTTGCTTGAGAGTTGATAATGATAGAAGGGTGGAGTATATTGGGGTGGAAAGTTAACGGTGTATATAAAATTCTACGTGTGTGTGTTAATATTTCGCTGTGCAGCGATAACTACAGAACGCAAACGAATGGTCTGTGTGTAATTGTTATCCGAAGTATCCCGTTGTACACTATAGCAGTTCCATGCCGATAGCCATAAGAGTGTGGAAGATGTGGTGGTGGAAAGTACCCAATTAAAAAAAAAAAAAAAAAAAAAAAAAAAAAAAAAAAAAACTCTGAACGCCAGTGATGACGTTTGCGACTCCAAAGCAAGGAGGTTACATACAGCGAAACGTGATGCCACAGACCATATCTTTTGTCCATGTGTGCTACAATTCTTCAGCTCTTTCTCTGTAAGGATACGCATACGAATAAGGAAATATAAGAATAAATAAATAAAGCAGTAAAAAAGAAATTTGTTTTAATACATTTAAAAAAATCGATTTCACGTTTTGCGCATTACATCAGTTTACCAGGATGCCCTAAAATGAAATTAAAATTAATTTTGTGGCGACGTGAGACACTGTGCAAAAGGAAGAAAAGAGAATCTTTGCCGAAAACAAGGAAATTATACATTAAATATATAGTCTCTGTTGTTGATTTTGTGAGTTTTGTATTTCATGGTTCGTGAATAAAGTGTTCAGTTTCCTCTAACATCTTTCGTCGCATTTTAGTAGTTAGTTATAACAGAACTAACCACAATTTGGACATTACTCTCACCGTACGTGTTGAGATATTGCAACACAGGCTATAAGGAATAATGTATGTATTATTTATTGTAAATCATTAAGCACATCACATAATTTTATTTATTTATTGGAATGTTGATTCAAAATGTTTGTTTCTAAAAAAGGTATTGTATTTCATATCATCCTTCAAAACTAGTCTTATAGCACGCTACTGAAATCACAATCAACCAACACGCGAGCGGAGCCGCGGGTTTAAGCTACTTGTAAATAAACTGTCCTCCAATGTACGTTGTAAGGGATCTTAGGAAATGTGTTGAAAGAAATTTCGCAAACAAATCTCGCCTTTCTTTTGAATATTTCTACTTCAACTAATGCGTCATTTCCGTGACACTCTGTCCCCTATTTTGCGATAATACAAATTGAACTGCTCTTCTCTAACCTTTTACTATTCCGGTCGTGATACTTATCTTTTACTGAGCCCGCGTGACATCCTTTTCTTTTTTCCCCTCCTAATGAAATTATTATTTGTGTCCCTGACAAAATAATCCAGTTATTCCAACATAATAAAAAGTTCACGAAGAAGATAATTTTGAACAAATCTAATAATTATAATTTGCTCAAAAGTTCTATGTTGTAAAGTTAACTAATGGGAAGCAAAAGGTGTAAAACAATGTACAACAGACTAGTAAACGAATATGGGTTGAAAACAAATAAATCTGACTTACCTAGAAGCCTGTTCGAGTCAGCATATTGTATATTCCTAACCCTATTCCAGAAATATTTTGCGCTGCCGTCAACTGGAATGTCATTGTTGTGTAACGAACGCCACTCTGTGTCAATCTGCTGAAGCTGTTCAGATTTTACTAACTGGGGGAACGCAATTACAAGAGGAATAATAGATCTTGAATTATTTATATTCGTGGGCTCTAGCATTTCGAAGTGTTTCATTATTTTGTCTTCGAAATCAAAGCTCTGAACAATTTGCTTGAGAGATTCTATGTAAATTGCGAGACATCTCATTTTGAAAATCTTTATGGCTTGGTTCGTGAATTTTAATGATTGTAATGAAGCCTCTACTTTCGCAACAAAATACATTTGTTTTGAGAGATAAGAAGACATTAGGGTTTCTATAATCTAACCGTTTTGAGAGATAAGATGACATTAGGGTTTCTATAATCTTACCTTTCCACTCCTGCAATTCGTAAGTGATCTGGCTTTGTGTAGCATTCGAGGATGGTTTTCAATGATTCACATATATTTCTGCGCAAGGTGAGAATCTGGAGAACTTCACTTTGCATCCTAAAACAGATAAATGTGGAGCTATTTTTAAGTTATTATGTATTTTATGGCGCTACATACGTTCTCTAATGTAAAAAGTATGTTAAAATCAATATAAAGGATACTATTCGCTCTCATCCGATATCGTATCGAGAAATGTAGCTTGTCGGCCGCTTGGAGCACTGCTGTCGCAGTGTATTACAAAGCTCTGCAGCAGTGTTAGGACTGTAGGTGTTGCTCTGTCGTTGCAGAGTGCGTATGTGAAAATAATACCCTAGTCCAGTCAAATAAGCCGAAAAAAGGCGTCAACCTCGGAATGAGAGATAACAAGCTGAATATTTGCATAAACCATTGTTTTGGCATTCTAAATGATGTGTCAAAAGTCTCATAAAATCTCGTGTCCGCGTCTTAAGATATTAAAGGTCAAAGGTCACGAAAATCAGTTTTTCGCAAATATCCCGCTTCCTATGCGTTAAATGGTATTTGCATCTCCGATAAAAGTTGTAGAGCATGAAATTCTCTACAATTTTTGTTTTAAACATTTTTTTGTGCAATTCATCGTACTTTAGATAGAGCGCGGAGAACGCACAGGTCACAGCGCACAGACATATAAGACGTAATACGAGGTCAGCTGCGAATTACAGTCAATTGTAGGTTGTTTAAAGTTAATAAAACATTGCAACAATTACAACAACAAACCTTCATTCTTTATTAATTGTGTTCAATATTTCATAATATTATTCATAAATCAAAAAGATTTGTTTAATAATATGTACTTATTTCTTGAAATTAAAAAGTTATGAAGCCAAATACTTCAAGTATATTTTAATTATATTTTAATATACCTTAATTATGTTTCATGTAGAAAAGAATACGATTAAGATATATTGGAATATAATTGAAATATACTTGAAGTTTTTAGCTTCATAACTTTATGATTTCAAGAAATAAGTAAATATTATTAAACAAATTTGATTTATGAATAATATTATGCAATATTGAACATAATTAATAAAGAATGAAGGTTTGTTATTGTAACTGTTGCAATGATTTATTAACTTTAAACAACCTACCATTGACTGTAATTCGCAGCTGACGTCGTATTACGTCTTATATGTCTGAGCGCTCTCCACGCTCTATCTAAAAAACGATGAATTGCAAAAAAATGTTTACAACAAAAATTGTAGAGAATTTCATGCTTTACAACTTTTATCCGCGGAAGGGAGATATTTGCGAAAAACTGATTTTCGTGACCTTTGACCTTTAATAACGTAAGACGCGGACACGAGATTTTATGAGACTTTTGACACATAATTTAGAATGCCAAAACAAAGGTTTAATGGAAATATTCAGCTTGTTACCTCTCATTCCGCGGTGAAACCCTAATTTGACTGGACTATCCTTGCAATACTGGGTGTGCAACGCATAACCTTATGTAACTGGGTAAGTGCTATTATAACACCTCCAATTATACGCGTGACCCAGACTGTAACGACGAAAGTGAATCGCAGTCATGTCGGCCCATTATAAATCACACAGCCGTCCTGCTTCTATGCGGCTGCAGCCGTCGGTTTCTGTAGCTGCGAATCCCCGCCCTCATTCAGCCGCGCCCTTTGTGCAGTTAATGAGTGGCTCCAATTAGATAACCGGCGCCACCGCTGCTCCATTAATGCAGACCAGCAACGGATCTCTGTGGCGAATGCCTGCCAACTCTGCGCCTCGCTGTTGGTACTTTACGCAACGGGCAGCAGACATTGCGGTAGAAGCTACTGTGTTAATTCAATAGATACGGCATTCCAGCACAGCTAACTAGTGGAACGTCCTCGCCGAAAATGTGAATTTAGAGCTGTTGCCTTTCGTTAAGTGGTAAAATTGGATATATAACGCTGAGCTCTATGATACCGCGAAATAACTACGTATTACTCAGAACTATTCGTGAACTATTCGTGACACTGACGTTTGGGATATATCACGGGACGTTGACGGGAGATGCAATATTATGGATTTGATCAGTTTAGAAAGGGAAGTAATATTATTCTTTTTATGGAATCATAGTGTCATTCTATAGATTGTGAAGAGATGAATACATTGGCGTAGCTGTTCAGTACTTCCTGAGGAAAATTGTCACTAATATCTTCGAGACATGAGGCCATTATTGCCATTTTTGTATTCTTATCAGTCCCTAGGATTACAAACTACTTAAATCAACGTACGCAAAGCACAAAACGCATACCTGATCCCTATAGAGGACACGAACCTCCGACGGGAAGCAACCGGGACATCTGCAGCAAGGCGCCTTAGACGGCTTGGCAATTCCACAGCGGTCCTTACCCAGTAGTTGTTCAATCTGTACTTGGAAAAGGCTGTGAAGGAATGGAGTGCCAAATTTGGAGAAGGTCCTACAGTTCATGGAGAAAAAAATAAAAACTTCGTTATTTACCATTAATCTGTGAGCGATAGGAAAAGACGTGGAAGAAAAATTGAACAGAGTGGACAATGTCTCAGGGATGAAACATTTACATGCTATACAAGTAATTATATTTCATTCTACCACTTTCAAACAGAATACTCAGCTTTTTAACGTTACGATGTCTGGGGGTTCTGCTCGCTGCAACATTATTCTCCTGGGGCGTCGTGGTAGAATAAATACTCGTTATGTACAATTTTTCACTTCTTCTTTGTTGTGAAACCAAACTGCTTCTCTACCAAATCATTACAAATTCAAATTTGCGTACAACAACAACAACACAGACTGACATAGATTCCAAAGCACTTTGCAAATGACAAAACTCGAAACCCCCCCCCCCCCCACGCAAGGCGGTGAGGCAAATATATAACCTTGACAATAATGTCATTACATTATCCATTGTTCATAACAATTGAATATACTGATTTACAATTACCGAACATACAAACAAAACATTTCATGTACACAAGAATAATCACAATATAAAATGAAAACTGCATACAATAATTTTATATGGCGCATGTATTTTTAAAACGAAATTTCCGATCTTTCTGTTGACAACAAAGTGCGATGTTAAATGTCAATTGTTAATGAATACATCATACATGTTCCTAACATATATTGAACTATCAAATATATTGTCAACTCTGAAACTAGGTTTAAAATCTCACGTCAGTCAATATATACAAAGAATTACAATATTGAAATCTCGAATATTGGATTAATTAACACAATTAGCTGGTCAATACAACTTGTTTATGAGCCTAACCTATATACAATGCTATTTATTCTCATGACTTTATGTTTTACATAATTTTGTACCCATCGTCTGTCTATTTATTAAAATAATGTACAATGACAAAAGTATTGTTTATAGAACTGTCTGGAAACGTCTTATGTTGTTGTTGTGGTCTTCAGTCCGGAAACTGGTTTATGCAGCTCTCCACCATACCCTATCCTGAGCAAGCCTCTTCATCTCAACATAAGAACGGCAACCTACATCTGTCTGAATCTGCTTACTGTATCCATCTCTTGGTCTTCCTCTGCGATTTTTACCCCACACACTTCCCTCCAATGCTAAATTCACAATTCCTTGAAGTCTAAGAATGTGTCCTACCAATCTATCCCTTCTTTTAGTCAAGGTATGCCAGAAATTTCTTTTCTCTCCAATTCTGTTCAATACCTCCTCATTAGTTACGCGATCCACCCACCTAATCTTCAGCATTCTTCTGTAGCACCATATTTCAAAAGCCTCAATCCTCTTCCTATCCGCATTGTTTATCGTCCATGTCTCACTCCCACACAAGGCAACACTCCATACAAATGCCTTCAGAAAGGACTTCCTTAGGCTTAAATCAATATTCGATGTTAACAAATTTCTCTTTTTCAAGAACGCTTTTCTACCCATTGCCATTCTGCAATTTATGTCCTCTGTACTGCGACCATCATTTGTTATTTTACTGCACAAATAACAAAACTCATCTACCTCCTTTATTGCTTCGTTTCCCAATCTAATTCCTTCAGCATCACCTGATTTCCTTACACTGCACTCCATTACCCTAGTTTTGCTCTTGTTAATGTTCATCTTATATGCACCTTTCAGCATACTGTCCATTCCCTTCAACTGCTCTTCCAGGTCTTTTGCTGTCTCTGAGATTATTACAATGTCGTCAGCAAAACGCAATGTTTTTAATTCTTCACCCTGAACTTTAATTCCTTCTCCAAATTTCTCCTTGCTTTCCTTTATAGCTTGCTCAATGTACAAATTGAATAACAATGGAGAAAGACTACAACCCTGTCTTACTCCCTTCCCAACTGATGCATCCCTTTCACGCCCTTCAACTTTGATAACCGCTGTCTGGTTTTTGTACAAGTTATAAATAACCTTACGTTCCCTATATTTTACTCCTGCTTGCTTCAGAACTTGAAAGAGTTTATTCCAATCAACATTGTCAAAAGCCTTCTCCAAATCTACAAAAGCTAGAAATGTAGGTTTGCCTTTTCTTAATCTATCTTCTAGGATAAGCCGTAACGTGAGTATATCCTCCCGTGTTCCTACATTTCTCCTGAACCCAAACTGATCTTCCCCGAGGTCGGCTTCTACCAGATTTTACCTCTTAATTAATGAAATCTATCACTTGTTTTGATAACAGTATCACCAAGACTCTGTCCTACACTGATTCCTAGACTGGCTATTTCGTTTGTAACTTCACACGCAAAATATATCACTATTACACCACACGATTCCGGGTCCGACGCAGACGGTATCGTACAATAACATTGAGATGAGAGGGCCAGAAGTATCGTCACAGGGATCATCACTATTTCTACCTGAACTATTCGTGATACTGATGTTTGGGATATATCACGGGTCGTTGGTGGGAGATGCAATATTATGGATTTGATCAGTTTAGAAAGGGAAGTAAGATTATTCTTTTTATGGAATCATAGTGTCATTCTATAGATTGTGAAGAGACGAATACATTGGCGTAGCTGTTCAGTACTTACTGAGGAAAATTGTCACTAATATCTTCGAGACATGATGCCATTATTGACATTTTTGTATTCTTATCAGTCCCTAGGATTACAAACTACTTAAATCAACGTACGCTGAGAACAACATGCATACCTGATCCCTATAGAGGACATGAACCTCCGATGGGAAACAACCGGGAGATCTACAGCAAGGTGCCATAGACCGCTCGGCAATTAAACAGCGGTCCTTACACAGTAGTTATTCAATCTGTACTAGGAAAAGGCTGTGAAGGAATGGAGTGTCAAATTTGGAGAAGGTCCTACAGTTCATGGTGAAAAAAATAAAAACTTCGTTATTTACCATTATTTCGTGAGCGATAGGAAAAGACGTGGAAGAATAATTGAACAGAGTGGACAATGTCTTTTACAGTAGGTTATAAGATGAATAATAACAAGAGCGAAACAATGGTAATGGAATGTAGTCTAATAAAATGTGGCGAAACTGGAGGAATCAAATGATGCCGGCCGCGGTGGCCGATCGGTCTGCGGTGCGCCAGTCACGGTCTGCACGGCCAAAACAGTCGGGGGTTCGAATGCCCCCTCGGGCATGGATATTTGTGCCGTCCTTAGTATTAGCTAGTTCATAAGTAGTTTGTAAGTTTAGGGACCGATGACCCCGTATTTAAGTCCTATAAGCTCTACAAACATTTGAAGATTTTTTTAATTAAATGATGGAGCATTTAAAGCAGCAGATGAGTTTTGTTATTCGGGGAGATCTAAGTAAAGAAAATATGAAATGCAGAATTACTGTGGATGAGAAGCATTTCTGAACAAGACACATCCCTTGTAAATTTAAATGTTACAAAATCTTATCCGAAAGCATTTTCACGATAATTTATTCAGACAGAAACATGATAAATGTTGTTTAATATGTGGTACCACAGGCGATAGCTGAAGTTAGGTGGGTTGATTGCGTAATTTATGAGGAGGTGCTGGAACAGAATTGGGGAGAAAAGAAATTTCTGGCGTATCTCAACTAAAAGAAGGGATCAGTTGGTAGTAAACATTCTGAGACATAAAGGAATCTTCAGTTTAACAGTGAAATCGTGCGGGGTAAACAGGTTGACCGAGAGATGAATACAATAAGCAAGTTCAAATAGATGTAGAGTTCACGGTAGCATGTAGAGTTACATCAAACCTGTGTGTGGCCTGATGACCACAACTATAACAAAAACAACAACAACCCACAAGGCGCAGTGGAATGTTCGAGCGCTATAAGGGGCTTTGCTGCAGAGCGCGAGCTTGCTCACCGTCAGAGGTTCGAGTCCTCCATCGGGCATTTTGTGTGTGTGTGTGTGTGTGTGTGTGTGTGTGTGTGTGTGAGTGTGTGTGTGTGTGTGTGTGTGTGTGTGTGTGTGTGTGTGTCGTGCTTAATGTAAGTTAGTTTAATTCTGCAATATAATATGTTATACGAAATGATCCTTTGACTGGTTTTAATTAACTTATACGGGAATATGTCAATTTTTAATATTAAAAGTGGTGTTTTTCAGTTGTTAGGAAAGTGGAGAAACTGGTTCCCTTTTACACTCTAACGTGGATATACTCTCAGTTTATTGCGTGGTGAGAGGAACATTCGTGTCGCTGAAACTCTAAAATGGTGAGACCGATTGAAAATATTTTTGGTTCTGTTTTGTTCGCTCTGATAGGGTTCATTTAGGCAAACAGAAATGATTAAAACCCAAACAAACAGCTGCAAAAACGAAAAATAATACGTATTGGTAAATCGGGATAGGCATCGACATATCAGATTGGATTCGTGTTTTATCCTCTGCAATGCCGTTCATTAAATCACTGTAAATTTTTGCATACTTACCATTCAAAGGAAGAGAAGCGGCGTTGTCCACATAAAAGTTCAAATGGTGAACGAAGAAGGATACTCTAACGAGACTTAAACATCTGTTTACGCTTTTATTTCGATCGTGAGAAAATATTTAAAAAACAAAAAATAAATAAAATGAAATAAACATCACTGTCCACATGAGATTTCATATGACACGCTTCAACAGATCACCATGATATTTGGATGATACAGGTAAATTTTTCATAAAAAAGTGCAGGAGGAGAGGAAGAGGGGAGAAAATAGTAAGGGGATATAATGACAGAGGCATGGAGTGGATGGGTGGTGGAGGGAAGTAGATGGAGGAGATGAAGATGGGGGTGGAAGAAAAAGACGAGTAGGAAGAGCAGGAGGAGGAATCAGAGGGGAAAGTGGAGAAGTAAAAGGACCAGGAGAAGTAAGAAGGTGAGGACGTGTAGGAAGAGAGAAGAGATAATATAAAGGAGGGGCAAGAGTCATAGGACTTGGAAGAGAAGAAGAAGAAGAGGAAGAAGAAGAAGAAGAGAGACATGAGAACGTGGCGAAGGAGGAGAAGGAGTAGTTGGCGGCTGAGGAGGAAGAGGTAGGGACAAAGAGAAAGAAAGAAAGAGAGAGAGAGAGAGAGAGAGATAGGAGGGACGATATGTAGAGAGAGAGAGAACACTTGGAAGAACAGAATATTGGATTAAATAAATACTACAGCAACGTTGTGCCTTTAATTAACCAGTATGAAGCATAAAACGATGAAGAAAGGTGGGGGGGGGGGGGTTAAGAAATACGAATAGAGATAGGGGACGGGGTGGGTACAGACAGTAAGTGAACGAGTTCAAAACAAATGTTTGTATAGCTTATGGAACTTAACTACGGGGTCATCAGTCCCTAAACTTACAATCTACTTATGAACTAATACTAAGGACGGCACAAATATCCATGCCCGAGGAGGGATTCGAACCCCCGACCGTAGTGGCCGTGCAGACCGTGACTGGAGTGCCTCAGTCCCCTCGGCCATCGCGGCCGGCAGTGAAAGATTGTAGTTGTCCAATTCCCATGGAGATGTAGCATTTGCGAAGAACTGCCGAGTTCTCTGGGTCTATAATAAAAATTTCATTTAGACATTTTCCATTTATCAACCTTAGTGAACCGAAAGAAGTCACGCCCTTCAATAACCTCCCAACAAATAAATAGATGTGTCTTTTGAAACGTGGTCCAGTTGAGTAACGCCACCTGTGTATCTAAGCAACTTCGTCTCCAAGACCCCACAAGTCGTCGTTCTACTTTGTAGTTGGCCAACACTCGGTAAAATAGAGAACGACAGGGCAGATATTCGGGTGGATCTTTGACTTCAGGTGTTCCTTCACCCGACGATTGCAGGTCACTCCTGTTGTCATTCGCTACTTCATCTTCGCTGGCTGTGTCCTTGCATTGACTTCGTTTGTGAGTTGGCCGTCGCTACTGATTATAGACGCGAGATATTTAAATTTGGAAACTCGCATCGATCTTCTCCGCCAACGTTAATAGTACCAGATACTCCTGGGTCTGATGTCATGTACTTAGTTTTCTTGTTTTTGAGCCGCAGACCATATTGCGCATGTCGGTCGGTCCACTCTTGTATCTGGTGTTGGGGATCAGACTAGTTCTCTGGTGCCAGCATGACATCATCAGCATGGAAAAAGTGTCATTGGTAGTGACATGTGCAGGTCTGATGTGACAGGGTCCATCACAATAATGGACAACAGTGGTGATAAAGCCGAGCCTACTGTGGTGTGTAAGTCGTTGGATTCTTCTTCAGCTGCTTGAACATAGCATTTTGGTTCAACGTACACCATCTGTACCCAAGTTTGCAAGATACTCTGGGACTCATGCGGTATCATGCCCCCTGTGACTTATCTGCGCTAATTTTTTTTTCCTCAAGGGGAACTCAGCGACATATATATGATTTCATCTAAACAACAGGCTGAGTTTCTAGCTTCGCGCTTAAAAGACAGGGAGGTTCTTCTATCTACTATGTAAGAACATTCACGTATCTGACTACTGTTTGACGTGACGAACATATGTTCTTGAGTTTAAATATCATCGGAAATCACGACGAAAACATTACTAGGTATGTTTCGTCACTTTCGTTTACTCTTACATTGCTCAGTTTTTTGAATAACTGCTGACACAGATTTTAGTGCTTTCCTTTTTCAGAAACATATAACGCATTTATAAAAACCACAAAAACTAGTATTAGATGGAAACTGAGACAACTACAGAAATTCTTAAATTAAATACAGATTCAGGCAAGAACTATCTTCCAGAAATCGATTGTTTTGTTTCTGTAACAGCTGATCTCAGCGGTGCATATTTATGAGAGTTGACACTTTAGAAAGACAGTGAGGTAACTGTAGGTCGTAATTAATTACAGGACTATTCGTAAAACTTCATTATCAGAGTTCGTATTTTAACGCTGAAGATACAAGTGGCCAAAATTTCATTAAGATAAGTCTTTCAGTTTCGGAGCTTACTGCGTATGTAATGAGAAATAGCAGCAAACATGCAGCCTGTTTTGTGTGTGCTGCCTTGAGTACATTACTACGACTTCATAGTGCGTCGGAGGTAGAGAGATATCAAGGGCTCATAGATAGTGCGTAATAAAGCGATACGGACCACTACTAATGGGGGTTAAGTGGCCCGAACGAAATTAGCTCCCTTTCCGTAACATGTAACGGATGACGTCATTAAGCTTACCTGCGCACTGGACAGATGCACGGCTAGCCGCCATGCGAACGGCCGGCTCACTAAATTTTCGCGTCGTCAGCCACGGACGTGTCAAAAGGACCGTGAAGCGGCTGCCGACGAGAGCGACGAACACAGACCACGCCGCGCAACTCTCGCTGACAATATTGCAGCTCCATCCACGGTGCGGTGCCGGCACGAGTAGGAGAAACGAAGCTAATATCGTGAATAACATCCACGCCGCTTCAAACCGAAACTGCGCTGTTAAAATGACATACCGAAGCGTGAATTACAGAAAATTATATTCTACACGAGCTAGTAAACCATACTCAGTCTGTCAAAATAAAGCCTTGCTTCCATTATATTAGGAAGGCGTGAACGTATTGGTGGCGGTGGTAGCAATTTGTCACGTCAGAACGATTTCCGGGTGTTCGTGCATAAAAAAAAATTTAAAAAAAAAAAAAAAAAAAAAAAAAACAGAAACTTCGTCACGGACTAGACTAAAGAAGCCAGTTCTGCCTCCTGCTGCAAATATTCAGTAAATTACGTAAGTGTATACGTGAAACCCAGATGGCGTATAAGGGACAGTATGTTGTTGTTGTTGTGGTCTTCCATCCGGAGACTGGTTTGATGCAGCTCTCCACAATACCCTATCCTGAGCAAGCCTCTTCATCTCTACATAACAACGGCAACCTACATCTGTCTGAATCTGCTTACTGTATCCATCTCTTGGTCTTCCTCTGCGATTTTAACCCCATACACTTCCCTCCAACGCTAAATTCACAATTCCTTGATGTCTAAGAATGTGTCCTACCAATCTATCCCTTCTTTTAGTCAAGGTATGCCAGAAATTTCTTTTCTCCCAAATTCTGTTCAGTACCTCATCATTAGTTACGCGATCCACCCACCTAATCTTCAGCATTCTTCTGTAGCACCACATTTCAAAAGCCTCAGTCCTCTTCCTGTCCGCACTGTTTATCGTCCATGTCTCACTCCCATAAAAGGCAACACTCCATACAAATGCCTTCAGAAAGGACTTCCTTAGGCTTAAATCAATATTCGATGTTAACAAATTTCTCCTTTTCAAGAACGCTTTTCTACCTATTGCCATTCTGCATTTTATATCCTCTGTACTGCCACCATCATTTGTTATTTTACTGCCCAAGTAACAAAACTCATCTACCTCCTTTATCGCTTCGTTTCCCAATCTAATTCCTTCAGCATCACCTGATTTTCTTACACTGCACTCCATTACCCTAGTTTTGCTCTTGTTAATGTTCATCTTATATGCACCTTTCAGCACACTGTCCATTCCGTTCAATTGCTCTTCCAGGTCCTTTGCTGTATCTGAGATTATTACAATGTCGTCGGCAAAACGCAATGTTTTTAATTCTTCAGTCTGAACTTGAATTCCTTCTCCAAATTTCAGGGACAGTATATAAGCAATATATTGAAAATTTTTATCTCGTGATTTAACGGACATCAACAACGACTGTTTATTTAAGTCTACAAATAAGTGTTTCGGTATTCTATGGTAGGGGTACGTAGGTTCATATTGAATGTGTTATCCCTCATATTTAGTACACACTAGCAGAAAACCCAGCGTTGCCGGGGTATTTATTTATTTCTGCCTTCAGTTAGTACTTCTCCTCTCTCTTCTCTTTCTCTCTGTCGATCTCCATTTTTATAAAAACACATTATATTTATCGGACAATAAATAATGACATATAAAATTCGTACGATCTCATGTTTATTGGGTTATATGTTGTGTAATTTTTCAGGTATATATTCATTTGGCTGCGGCGGAGTGACCGAGCGCATTGAGGCGCTATACTCCGATGCACGAGGTCGTTCCCCGTCGGGGCTTAGAAGTGTCCCTCGGGCATCTCTAGTATAAGTTAGTATAAGATTGCTTAATTCTATCACAAACATTAGCTTTTTGTTATACTACATACCCCATACTTATTAAGCAGAAACAGTATTAGTTCTTTACTGCACTACTGCGCCTCTATCGCTTGTTTTCTGTTCTACGCAATCCATACCTGAACCATAACCGACATCTAAAACAATTCCCCTGTATCCACTTTTATGAAACGAAATTGCTCCGTGCAAATCCGTGATGTAGTTTAGAAGATTAGGTATTTCTAATAGATGAATACGCAGTTACAGACAACCCTTAAATTGCGATGTATAGATTGGTAGGAGACATTCTTAGACATCACGGAATTGTGAATATAGCGTTGGAGGGAAGTGTGTGGGGTAAAAATCGCAGAGGGAGACCAAGAGATGAATATAGTAAGCAAATTCAAATGCATGTAGGTTGCCGTTCTTATGAGGAGATGAAGAGGATTGCTCAAGATAAGAATATGTTGGAGAGCTGCATCAAACCAGACTCCAGACTGAAGACCACAACAGTAACTATTTTCCGTGATATGATTTTGATGAAATTATGCTTATATGTTGTCCCAATCTTAGCTCAAATTTCCAGTGCAAAACCGCATGAAAATTTGTCAGTAGTAATTTTTTTTTCATAGGTTTGCGAAACTTGTTAGAAATAGGCATACATTCATTAATATGATATAGCTTACATCGTACATCAGTTATATTCGCCATTAAAAACATTTATTTCAGGATCATTCATATCTCTGGACAATGCGCTGAGGCATGGATAGCTGAAATATAATTCTTGGCTCTCTTTCCGTTAGATGCGCTATTGTCGCTCCAAGCGTGAGACTTAAACGTCGGCCGGCCTCGATGGCCGAGGGGACTGAGGCGCTCCAGTCACGGTCTACACGGCCACTACGATCGGGGCTTGGAATCCCCCCCTCGGGCATGGATATTTGTGCCGTCCTAGTTCGTAAGTAGCTCATAAGCACTTTGTAAGTTTAGGGACTGATGACCCCGTAGTTAAGTCCCATAAGCTAAACAAACATTTTTTTTGAACTTAAACGTCCGTATTAGTTGTACATGTACGTCAGTGATATCAGTATGTAAATATATGGATTAGACACGGCGAGGATCGTATCAGTTTTAAATTCATTGCGTTGAATCACATTTCGTTGAACATAGCAATCAAGAAGACGATTTTCAGAAATATAGTGAATTTGAAAAGACAAAGAGTAAGTAGTATTTTCAAAGGGTAATAATCCGATCGCTGCCCTGGACTTCAGACGAACACCCCCAGCGCTACTCGTTCTTTGCTGCATTACGCCGTTCTTTCCAAGCGTGAAATACACGTAAAACTTCAAAGTACGATATCTTTTACTTTTCTGATCTGATTTTGATGGAATGAACCTATCTTCGCATATGTTTCCTGTGAAAAATGCATTAAAATTCGTGCAGTGATTGAGGCAAACAGCGACAGCCCAACATTGACAGAAATATAGCTAGTGCATATGTGTTGTACAATTGTATAATTTTGCAGAAATATATTGATTTGTGTAAGTGCTGTATGTCGGTAAAATCTGTTGCGAATACGGTTAGTAGTAAAGAAGTAATAGATTAAAACGTGATGCTTTACGTGGCGGTTTTGCATGATAGTTACTCTTTAAGTCCTCATATCCCATGAACTACTTGTCGTACTGTGATACAATTTCGAACGTACGTCCAGCTTTAATTGTGTATACCGTCTACAAAATATCCTGCGAGTACAACTTGTAGTGTAGCAGTTATAAATTGTAACGTCATACCGAATGCCATAGTTTTGCTCCTTGGACACCGGAAAAGTAGTAAGTGAGAAACTCTTTTCCTTTCATTATTTTCCTATGGTTGCCAGCGAGTAAAAGTTTAATAAAGATTTGATGTTATGTTTAAAGTTTGTTGTAAGTCGCTAAGTACTCTCATTCTCATGTAATGTGTTCATAAAGTCTCGTCTCATTATGTGGCAGTTTCTTGCAACGCTTATGATGTTATATCTCCTGAACCACTTGTCGTATGTGGTTCGTACTCCTACAGCAATTGTAATCTCACATAAGGAATATGTGTACCAAATTTGGTTAAAATCGGTACATTAGTTTAGGATCAGATGAAGAATATTATCGCATGATGCGGCTGTTTTATACGGCTGTCATTGTTTATGACGTCATATCTCCTTAAGTATCTGTCGTAGATCGTTCTTACCCCAACAGCGATTGTTGCCTGATAGTAAGGAACATGTGTACCAAGTTTAGGAGGAGATGTGGAACATACATACAAACACACACAGTCAGCATATTTTATAAGATGTAAGATTTGTATATTTAAGGTGTGATGACCCCGCAGTTAAGTTCCATAAGCTTACAAACTTTTGAATATTTAATTTTATATTCCTTTGTATAAGTGCTGTATGTCTGTAAAATCTGCAGCGAATAAAATTAGCAGTAAAGAAGTAATTGATTAAAGCTTGGTGTGTTATGGGACTGTTTTCCATGAACGTTACTGTTGATGTGCTCGTATCTTATGAACATGTGTCGTACTGTGATAAAATTTCGAAGGTACATTCACCTATACGTGTGTATAAACATTTCCTGCGGCTACAATTTGTAGTGTTGAAATTATAAATTGTAGCGTCATACCGAATGCCGTAGTTTTAGTCCATGGACAGGTTAGGCGAGAAAATATATTATAAAGATTTGATATTATCTTTAAAATTTTTAGGAAGCCGCTAAGGACTCTCATTCTCATCGCATTACGTAGCATAAGAAATTCCTATAGTTTATGACGTCATATCTCCTGAACTTCGTGTTCTATGTGAATCTTAACCTTGCAGCAATTGTTATCTCACGGTAAGGAATATGTGTACCAAATTTGTTTGAAATAAGTCCAGTGGTTTAGGAGGAAACGTAGCACATTGTTGTGTGATGTGGTTTTTCTCGCATCTCATTATCTATGACGTCATATCTCGTGAATTATGTAATGTACGTGTTCCTTACAATTACGGTGACTGTCATCAGGGATCGAAGTTTACGTGTGAAAAATTTCAGGAAGATTGGAAGAAAACTGTAGATTTGTGTGCAACACATACACACACGCACACACAAACACACACACACACACACACACACACACAAACACAAGGGTAAACTGGTTTAAATATCAAGATGAAAATTCTCTACAATTACATTAATGAATTAATATTATGTAGGTACAATGAATGCTGATAACGTTAAAACCAGTTGTATCGTGTTACAGGTCAAAGTTTCTTTTTCTGTCCACTATAACTTCGAAATGTCCAAACGTACAGCAGAGATCTTGTGGAAAAGATTTTGGTATAGGTATCTTGAATAAGCAGCAACCAATCGCCTGTTAAGTAGAATAATTTCCTTTTTCTGTTTCCACGACTGGTTTCGAGTTGCCTAGCTAATCATCGTCAGATAGTAATAAAGGTTTTTTTCACACTATCTTTGGTACAAAGTGTGAGTTATGTATAAACGGTAACATCTATTATGGTGTTGCATTCATGCAAATCACTTCTCTGGAAAACATGGTATGCAACAAGTATACCGTATGGAAACTGTGATGAAGTGTGCATAGTGTGCACCTGTAAAACAAAAACATGTTTTCCAGAGAAGTAAGTGCAATAAATGCCACACCATGTTATTGGTATCTTCTACCCTGCACCAACGGTAGTATAAAAAACCTTTTTACCATCTGATGATGATTGGCTGGACATCTTGATACCGGTAAAGGAAAAAGAAAATTAAAAACATTTTACAAAAAAAGAAAAAAAAACTGGCTCCTTTTTATTCAAGATTCCTTTATTCACCGCAGTATGATCTTCATCCGCAATGCATGAAAGTTTCAAAGTGTGATGTAGCAAGGCATTTTCTACTACCAGGCATAATTGAAAAGTCATAATAAAAACATCGTTCGTGAGACAATGTTTTTATTGACAGTAATGTATCTATTTCACTTCTCCACATAATCGCCGTTTACATCTGTACACTTTCTATAATTCTGCACCAGCTTTAAGACTAGAACCGCGGCTGGGTCATTCCTGACCCATTTCCTAAATCTTTGTCATGGTTTTGTATTATTACATGTAGTGCCTCACAATACAAGAGATAAATCTAGATTGACCTAGAACCGCGGGCGGGTCTGTTCTGATCCACTGCTCCAGAGTTAATAGTAATCTCGTAAACATTCATGATTATTTTTTGAGTGAAATTGTTCAACAAGTCGCGAGACACTCTTTTGTCGCTACTTGACATTGTTTCTGCCATTCTTCAGCAGCGGTGGGAGGGAAATAAGATCTGAACTCGCCTTAGGCGGGAAAACCATATTTCTGTGTTCAACAATGACCTTTTTTATGGCATAGGCCGGTAGCTTAACTATCCAAGAATACGAAACTTTTATCCGTTTAGATATTACGAGCATAGAACTGAGTGCACCATGGGTACAGGCTCGACAGCAGATATGACTACCTCAGGTAGTCACGACCGGTTCATGCTCACTGTAGCTTTGAATACTAACGTAGCCCTGACACGGAACACTGTCCTGTCAAATAACGGTATAGAAGGTACAAGCGGCATCAACACACGGACGTATGTCGGTTGCATTTACGTTAGAGCGTCCCTGTACCTTACTCGGAATCAGTTCTGCCTCAGCCTTCGACGACAGTGTGTGTAGTTTGAGACTGCGAAATGTCGTCGCATGCGAAAGGCGATTATCAGTCGACAGATCGCCGCAGCAGGCCGCGTAAAAGAAAGTTCTGCAAAAACTAGCACGACGATAAACAGAGTGATAACAACGGACCTCGAAGTGCTAGTGCGGAAGGACTCCACAGTTCTGCGACTGAAACTGTGACTGTGAATCGATTGCATTTCGAGCGTGTCATCGAATTTTTCACTTCGTTTATAGCATTGTCTGACACACCAATTTGCCGCAATTGCAAGCAAAATGCTACATTTGACGAAACTGTAATCCGATGACTTGGTTTCAAACTCGTTTTCAGTGTAGAGGTAGATCTAGACAGATCAATTCCTCTAATAAATACCGGATTCGAGATAAGTCGCATAACAGTCCTGCGACTCTTAGCATTGTTACATAAGGGTTGAGATTATTCTGCAAATTACGTGGACATCGACAGCGGCATGGGCGAAGAAACGTATGTCACATACACGTTGCTGCAAAGGCAGTTTTCGAGTATTGTAAAAAAGCTGTCCAGGGGCATAAAAAGAGAATGGACGAAGAGGACGAACTATTTTGAGTTTCAATGTGTCTGGCGATGGCACTTGCTGAAGTAGAGGGTTCAAGTCTCTGTGCAGGATAACAACTCTCATAGCGGATTACTTTCGCAAAGTCATCACTCTAGATGTGCAAAGCATTTACTGTCATGTTTGTACCAAATGGCAGAATAAATCCACAGAATCTCCAGAATATCTAGAATGGAAAGAAACCCGAGGCGAAGAACAGTTGTGATGAAGATGAAAATGAATGGAGGGCGCTCAACAGCGAGGTTCTCTGCACCCGGGCATAATGTAGCTGAGGCGAGTGTTAGGAAAACACAATGTAAAATGCAAAATTCAACAACTGGAGATAAAAATTGGGTGCAGCATGAATCAAGGTAGGTAACTCAAGAGCCACCATCGTACTTTGTCTAAAACGTAGATCGTGGGTGAAGAAGTTAAATTGACAGGACGAAAGCTGACTGCCTGCAGGAAGAAAAGGTATCAACCCACCAATGTACAATAAACTAAAAGCTTAGGCCAGAGTCCAGAAATTTCACAAAAGTTTAAAAGTTTGAACACACTCGTCATCGCCAAAAATATGTGGCAAATCTGCACCTAGATCTGCCTGTGTTCTCTGTGTCCGGTATAAGGTACACTCTATTAAAATGTGTCCGCACGCCACTGGAATCACACATTCGTAGGAGGAATCCGTGGGTAAATGGACAATGCCCGATTCGCAGGCGGGTAATGGCGACCTCATCCCTCCTGAGAGGCCGGCAGGAGGATCGCCACATACGGGTAGTGGGCTTCAACAACCGCAGCTTGTTGTCTGTTACTGACAGCCATTCCTCCTCCCACAACTGCAGATACCGCAGCCACAACAAGGAAGTGGCATCTTCCAGAGGAATAGGGCACCGGGCCACTATGCTGTCTCGACAGGCCTCTTTGGCAGCCCGATCGGTTTCCACGTTTCCCGGAATTCCCACATGTTCCGGCACCCAACAAAACGTGACCTCTTTCCCCCGACGTTGGAGGACGGTCAGTGCGTCCAGTATACCTTGAAATAACGTCACAACTGGATAGAAATGACGTAATGCCTGCAGCGCACTAAGAGAGTCAGAACAGAGAAGCAATAGTTTACGCCGATCACTTCTGAACTGCTCCAGTGCTTTCAGAATCGCATAAAGCTCTGCTGAGAAAAAAGAAGAATTGCTCTGCTGAGAAAACAGAAGAATTCTCAGGAAGCCGAATCCGGATGACACGGTCGGGGAAAACGACGGAGCAGCCGACGCAATTATCCAGTTTCGAACAGTCAGTTTACACCAACGTATAAATGTGATGCATGTCTAAAATATTAAAGAACACTGACCGAAAGGTAAAATCTGAAATTTCACATTTCTTGAAAGTCGTGAGATCTAAAACAAAACGGGGCTTCCGGAGAAACCAAGGTGGAATCCTTCCCCAATCTCGACGTAAAACACTAAGATCTGACATTCCCATCGCTAAAAGGCAATCTTTTGTGCGGATCACAAAAGGCCTTGTAACCCGGTGCCGATTATGAAAAAGCCTTTCTAACGGAGGATCAGCTACGGTGTGTTATGCAGGTGTGAAACGTGTGGACAGCGTTTAGTACGCCTGACACACCATGAGCAGCCGTCGCCTGATATTTAGCGGCGGCTCGGCAGCCTCAGCACAGAGACTTGGTACAGTGCTTGTTCTGAATGCCCAAGTGGCCAGCCGAATCCCTGTATGGTGAACCGCATCCAGCATCTCCAGACCCATAAATCGTGCATCCATAATCAAGCCGCGATCGCACAAAGGCTCTATAAAATCGGAGCAGGCAAGTCCTGCCTGCTCCCCATGACGTATGACTAATACATTTTAAAATGCTTAGCGCTTAGCGCTTAAATCTTTCAGGTGTGGCAGCCATGAATGTTTCGTGTCAAATGTGAGGCCCATAAACCTCAGTGTATCTTTAAAATGTAAGACGGCGTCCCTCATTCGCAGTTGAGGCAAATTAAAAATGGGATGAGTACGGTTAAAAAGAACACAAACAGGTTTATCGGTTGAGAACTGAAACGGCGAAGAGTGAGTTGCAACTGACGTGTTGGCGTTGCTAAGTCGGATGAAGAACAGAAGAGAGAGAAGTCTTCAACAAATAAAGAACACTTAACAGGACATTTAACAGACGTATTACTGTTAATAGCTATATTAATATATTACTGTTAATAGCTTTATTATGGAATAAACTCTTTCAAGTTCTGAAGCAAGCAGGAGTAAAATATAGGGAGCGTAAGGTTATTTACAACTTGTACAAAAACCAGACAGCGGTTATCAGAGTTGAAGGGCGTGAAAGGGATGCAGAGGTTGGAAAGGGAGTAAGACAGGGTTGTAGCCTTTCTCCAATGCTATTCAATTTGTACATTGAGCAAGCTATAAAGGAAATCAAGGAGAACTTTGGAGAAGGAATTAAAGTTCAGGGTGAAGAATTAAAAACATTGCGTTTTGCCGACGACATTGTAATAATCTCAGAGACAGCAAAAGACCTGGAAGAGCAGTTGAAGGGAATGGACAGTGTGCTGAAAGGTGCATATAAGATGAACATTAACAAGAGCAAAACTAGGGTAATGGAGTGCAGTGTAAGGAAATCAGGTGATGCTGAAGGAATTAGATTGGGAAACGAAGCAATAAAGGAGGTAGGGCAGTAAAATAACAAATGATTGTCGCAGTACAGAGGATATAAAATGCAGAATGGCAATGGGTAGAAAAGCGTTCTTGAAAAAGAGGAATTTGTTAACATCGAATATTGATTTAAGCATAAGGAAGTCCTTTCTGAAGGCATTTGTATGGAGTGTTGCCTTTTATGGAAGTGAGACATGGACGATAAACAGTGCGGACAGGAAGAGGATTGAGGCTTTAGAAATATGGTGTTACAGAAGAATGCTGAAGATTAGGTGGGTGGATCGCGTAACTAATGAGGAGGTGCTGAACAGAATTGGGGAGAAAAGAAATTTCTGGCATACCTTGACTATAAGAAGGGATAGATTGGTAGGGCACATTCTTAGACATCAAGCAATTGTGAATTTAGCGTTGGAGGGAAGTGCGTGGGGAAAAAATCGCAGAGGAAGACCAAGAGATGGATACAGTAAGCAGATTCAGACAGATGTAGGTTGCCGTTCTTATGTGGAGATGAAGAGGCTTGCTCAGGATAGGGTATTGTGGAGAGCTGCATCAAACCAGTCTCCGGACTGAAGACCACAACAACAACAACAGCTATGACAAACAGTCACACTTAAAACGCTGCCCTGAGGGACTTCGTTCCCCTGTTGAAAACGTTCAGAAGGGTGTCACCGATTCTGTATCTAAAATTGAGTGGAGAAAGACAGGATTTGATAAAAGTATGAAGACATTCACGGAAACTCCAATCGTGGAGCTGTCTGAGAATAAGGTACCGCCAGTTAGTGTGGTAGGTCTTCATATGCCCAAAATATAGCCAAAAGGTGAAGATTTTGTAGGAAAGCCAGTTGTATCGCCGCCTACAGTAAGGCAAGGTTATCTGAGGTGGACCGATATCTCCTGAAACCACACTGGAAACGACTAAGGAGCTGCCTGGATTCTAACATCCAGGCGAGGCGGTGGTTGACCATCCGCTACAAGGTCTTTCCCACACAGCTAGTGAGGCCAAGACTACGATAACTACTCGGGCATGTAGAGTCCTTTTCTTTTCCATGGATACTACAACAGGAAAACGACTACAGGGGGTTGTGCTTGAACCAGTCCTATATCATTTTCTTTCCTCCTCCATGTTGCCATGAATGACGCACAATAGTTTGCGTTTGTACCGCAATGACAGTGTACACGAAGATTGTAGTAACTCCCCACTGCGCTGTGTGAAGAGTAGACTCTAAAAAGTTCACCAACCTGACGTCTTCTATAAATATCGTCCCCATGCAGATGATAGCATGCAGGTCGGAGTTCTTGATTGAGACTGAAATTATTAGACTATTGGCGGGAACTGATCTAATTACTGAATAAAACTGAAGTCCTCGGGAATCGGGATGCCAACTGATTTTATTTAAAGAAAGCAGAAAACCAGTACATCTACATCTACATCTACATCTACATACATACTCCGCAATTCACCGTAAGGTGCGTGGCGGAGGGTACACTGTACCACTACTAGGCATTTCCTTTCCTATTCCACTCCCAAATTGAACGAGGAAAAAAAGAATGCCTATATGCCTCCGTACGAGCCCTAATTTCTCTTATCTTGTCTTTGTGATCTTTACGCGAAATGTAAGTAGGCGGCAGCAAGATCGTACTACACTCAGCTTCAAATTCCAGCCCTCTAAATTTACTTAACAGAAATTCACGAAAAGAACGTCGTCTTTCTTCCAGCGATCCCCAATTGAGTTGCCGGAGCATTTCCGTGACACTCGCGCATTGGTCGAACCTACCGGTAACAAATCTAGCTGCTCGCCTCTGAACCGCCTCTATGTCTTCCTTCAAACCGATCTGCTGCGGGTCCCAAATACTTGAGCAATACTCAAGACGTGATCGTACAAGCGTTTTATACGCGGTCTCCTTTACAGGTGAAGTACATCTTCCCCAAATTCTCCCAATAAACCGAAGTCTGCTGTCCGCCTTTCTCACAACTGTCCTTACATGCTCGTTCCATTTCATATCGCTCTGCAATGTTACGCCTAGATATTTGAACGACGCGACCGCATCAAGAAGCTCACTACTGATGTTGTATTCGAACATTATAGGATTGTTTTTTCTACTCATGCGCATCACCTTACATTTTTCTACATTGAGAGCTAGCTGCCATTCTTCGCACCAACTAGAAATTTGTCTAAGTCAACCTGTATGCTATTACAGTCAGTTACAGACGACACCCTCCCATTCACCACAGCATCATCAGCAAACAGCCGCAAATTACAACTTACTCTGTCCATCAGATCATTTATATAGATAAAAAATAATAGCGGTCCTATCACACTCCCCTGGGGCACGCCTGACGATACACTCGTCTCTGATGAACACTCGCCGTCGAGAACAACGTACTGCGTTCTATTACTTAGGAAGTCTTCCAGCCAGTCACAAATCTGTGAACCTATTCCATAAGCTCGTATCTTCGTTAGAAGTCTGCAGTGTGGCACCGTGTCGAACGCCTTTTTGAAGTCGAGAAAAACACAATCCGCCTGTTGCCCTTCGACCATGACTCGCAAGATGTCATGTGAGAAAAGGGCAAGCTGAGTTTCACATGAACGATGTTTTCTAAACCCGTGCTGATTCATGGAATGAAGCTTTTCCGTTTCAAGGAAATTTACTATGTTCGAACTGAGAATATGCTCCAAAATTCTACATGAAACTGATGTCAACGATATTGGCCTGTAATTGTATGGGTCAGTTCTCTTTCCTTTCTTATACACGGGAGTCACCTGCGCTTTTTTCCAATCACTAGGAACTTTGCGCTGAATTAAAGACTCGCTATAAATGCAAGCTAAGTAGGGGGCCAATGCCGCAGAATAGTCTTTGTAAAACCGAACTGGTATTCCATCCGGACCAGCAGACTTTTTCGTATTTAGCTCTCTCAGCTGCTTCTCTACACCGAAAATACCTATTGTTATGTCCCCCATTTCGGAATTAGTACGTTGATCAAATGATGCATAATAATATCCACTTGACACACATTTTCTTAACTGAAAGTAAAGTCATTTAGCCTTGATTTAAGTTGATTAAACAATGTTTTATGACCGCCTACGTATGCATGGTACTCCTCCGAGTGCTTGTATTGAACTCAAATGTTACTCTTCCGAGTGCCTGATAATTATGAAGTGTGCGGCTCGATGCAAGACTGCCTTCGCTCCGTAATTTGACGGGTAGACATGGCCGCCGTGCATCGTCCGTCTTATATTAACTGTTTTGTTTACGTTTTTAGCAATTGTTAATATGCTTTATCTACTCAGGGCATAGCTTGGCTTTAAGGGGTCATTCTAAATTGAATAAATAATTAGTTTCATAAATACTAATAAAAATATGAATGCGTTGTGGCGCGTGACTGCCAGTGCTACAGCCAATCGGCGTCCAGTGCCTGCCGCTCGGGGACATCCCTAGAATTCGGGGACATTTGCCAGTGTTCTTTCCCATGATACCCGACCTGTTGTACCACCTGTCGTGGTTCTCACCAGTTTTTACCATCTGTCGCCTACTGGTCCTAATCGACTGCACTAGAGCAATACTTCGATCTTAATATTATGGATTTAAGCCAGTAATATTACAATACGGATCCCACAATGCGTAAAGGTGATAGTGAAAATATGTTTATGACTGAATGCATTCATCAATATTTTTTTCGGTTTATTTATTGTCTTGAAGCTGTTCCAAGTTGCGTCATATGCAACAGTACTGTAGCTCTTATAAAAGTGCCAATTTGAAGCAAAACCACGAGACCAGAGTCATCCCACAAAAATTTTCCTGAGGGTAGTGACAGTTGACAAGAAAACTATACGTTTATATACCTTCGTAAAAGAAGCACGACTTTCACAATTCACTCTACGAACGACTCAGAAAGGTCTGTCAATACTTGATAAATTCAAGAAGCAATTTACAGGCGTTGCGAGTGTAAAATAAAAATATATATATATCAATAGTGGCCATATTAGTTTCTGAATAGAAGAAGGATATTATTGCTACAGTTCAGGGTATACTATTGCCGGCTAGAAGTAATACCTACTGGAAGAACTGAAATATTGGTTTTCTGCAGAGGACGCCTTCCAACGCCATAAGAATAGATGAATAAAGGCCTCATTGTTGATGAGAACTAATGTCCACATTCGTGCGATTTTTGGACATTGAAAGTAACTAGGGGAGTAATTGTTATCATTGATACCACTGAATGTTATTACTAGCAGAGAAGATTTATTTCAGCCATCTGATGACGTCATGATAGAACCAAATATTAGTTGCGGGCGGAACCTATCATTATCAAACAAATACGATTAGTAAAGAGAATCTACCTTATAAGTACATAATTGACTGTCCGTTGTGGGAAATGTTATGTAACTCTGAAATAAGTAACGGACAGGCTCACGAATTTGAAGGCTTTTAATAGGTCTTGTTCTGCTCTGTGCCACAGAGAGTTTAAACAGATTGTTTGTGATTTGGCACACTCTGACTTACTACCGTAGAACAATGTTCCTTGGATAAGTTAAAATTTGTAGAACGCATTTCGTAAATAAATTAAGTACGTTTCATCTTAGAAAACTTGGATTAAAAAAAGCAAGCAATCGTTTGGTGTTCCTAAAAATAGAAATAGGCCCGCTTGTTATAGCTTCCTTGAATGACTTTTTTGAAACATTTAAATAAACCCATTACTGTGCTACAAGGAAACGTGAAATTTATGATTGATATTATAAGAAATGTTTTCATTCCGTTACAACATAAGAAACGACATTGCACGTCAATATGGTTGTCACTTTCCAAGAATTATTTAATGTAAAAATAATTTTGAATTAGACATTGTATTGAGAAATTTTATGGCCAATCGTAAGATGGAATATGCAGCAAGATTCCAAGAATCTTTAGAGGCAGAGACGTTGTCGCAATTCTTTCAATTGCCGTTTGATGTTTCTCTAGAGACAGACTGGACGGATGTGGCTGCGAAGTCGTTCGGCTTTTCGAAGCCTTTTATCCAATTTGATATAACAGACTTACAGGGCGACATTTCCTTGTAAATGTATAAACCGTATCCACCTGAAATTTTCTGTAGTAATCATGATGAAGAGAAATACAGAAATGGCAAAACATTAACCATACAAATGGCTACTACGTTTGACTCCCCATATAATCGTAAAACTCATTTTTAAAAAGTGAATATTTTGATGAAGTAATATCGCCCGCCATGAAGATAATATTCGCATGGGCTGCTCTACACGTGAGTCTAAATTTAAGCATCTGGTTCAAGTTAAATAAAAATATTTCTTTCATTAATCTTTAAAGCAAATATGGCATATATTGTCTCACATGTTGTAACTGAAAATTAAACTTAGAAAATACGTTTAGAAAATACGTTTTTTCTGATTTGTTAAATACAATAATACCAATCAACTGTATTCGATTAATGATGGTAATTCTCCACAGAGGTGGTAAATTATTTTTCAAATACCATCCTTACGATTGGTATTACAAAAAACATTCTTGATCGCAAAAAGTAGCAGTTTTATTTACCGATTTCGACCTGATGTAGGTCATCTTTACCCTCATGACCTATGTCGTCCATTACCTTCCCCTTCCTTTCCTATTCCTTTTTTCTTCCCTTCCCTCTTACCTGAAGAAGAAACACAGTTCCGAAAGCTTGTTCTATTTTCGTATATGACTATCGGCAGTATAGCAAAAAGGTAAGTACTGGCCAGCCAGTCAATTGTATTTATGTCATATTTCCTATGAGTGAATATGAAACTAAATAATAGTTAACAATAAGTTTTCTGTGAGTGAAAAATAAAATAAAAAAATTAATGTAGAGTACTATGAACTAGAACTGTATAAAAATCTCCAGTCGTCTTCGAACACATCTACAATTACTTTCCGATATCTCCAGTATGGCATGTACACTGGGAAAGGTGGTTGGCTATACCATTTGATGACTATGTTCTGTTTTCAAGATTACATCAACTCTCCGTGCTATTGTTACCGGTCACTACGAAATCTGGGTCCACTGCTGCTCGTAACCATCGCATATGAGGTCCCATAATCTCGTCACGACACCTGACAGCTGTTAATGCTTGCCGGTTCGTCCGTACAATTTCATGACGATGTGTTGATAGGCTCAATATAATCCCGACCTAAAACATTCTGGATACAACGTCGATGTCAATGACTTTTCATAATCTTGCGTCCCGAAATATGTTCCACGTTGCCTCCAGATATGGTTCCCTTGAAAGCCACTCTTGTGACATCCTATAAAATAAAATGAAAACTACTAACAAGTTTGTAGTGTTACTTGAACTGAACTTAGCTGAACTATTATATACTGCATTAAGTTATGATATGCTTTTTATTGCAAATAGAGTGCATTAGCCAAAGTCTGATTTCAATAACAATATTTAAGGCTGTAATTTTTTGTAACTATTACGCAACATTCTGATGCAACTTTATATTGAAAAAAAATTAAATAAAAGGTTTCACTGATCATACAATGTAGGGTTTAAGTGAAGAAAAGGTTTCATTGAACACTGTCTTGTCTCAATTCTAATAATTTTAAGCCTGAGAATTATCTATCATTTATATAATTGTTGTTAACTCAAGATCTGTCCTACGCCACAATACAGAGAAAAACACTTTCATAAATCCCTTCTGTTTGGTCGGTAGACCTACATATTTAAATTTCATAAAGATCTGAAGCATTACAATTTTTTCCACCGCCGTCCAAGATCGTCTTCCAAGCTAAGAAAAATAATTCTTAAAAGTCATACTTCATTTCTACACTCGTCCCTGAATCATTTCATAGTTATTTACTTGAATTAACCATGAAATGGCGACGGTGACTGAAGTGCAGCGGCCGACGTTGAAGATACTGCAACTGGAGCTGAAACCCAGCTTAAAATCTCTGTATGGAAGATATTACTACGAAAAACACGATATACTGGTCAACATTTCTATTGAAGATCATATGTGACATTTTGCAATCTTGTAACATACCTTGAATACCATTCGCGAAAAAAAAGATAAATAAAAAATAAAATTAAAAAAAAAGTAAAAAAAATAAAAAAAAATGTAACAGCGACTGTCGCGCAATTATGATTCTTCCTTTCAAGACATGAGACGTACAAGAGAGAGACAAGAGAAGCAAGATTATCCAATGTACAATTGTTGAAATAGTACTAGACGAATGAGCTGAGATAACATTCACACCGATATTAAAACTTCTATACTATAAAAATAGTTCATTGAAGTCCTTGAGTAACAATTTGACATCACTGTTCTAATGTTTCTGATTAGAGTTCAACACAGCGTCCCTTACTACACTCTTGGCCATTAAAATTGCTACACCACGTAGATGGCGTGCTACTGACGCGAAAGTTAAACGACAGGAAGGAAATGTTGTGATATGGTAATGATTACCTTCTCAGAAAATTCGGACTAGGTTGGCGCCGGTGACGACACATACAACGTGCAGACACAAGGGAAGTTTCCCAGCGATTTCTCATACACAAACAGCAGATGACAGGCGTTGCCTGGTGAGACGTTGTTATGATGCGTCGTGTAAGGAGGAGAAGTGCGTACCATAACGTTTCCGACTTTGATAAAGGTCGGATTGTAGCCTACCGCGATTACGGTGTATCGAATCCCGACATTGCTGATCACGTTGGTCGCGATTCAATGACTGTTATCAGAACATGGAATCGGTGGCTTCAGGAGGGCAATACGGAACGCTGTGCTGGATCCCAACGGCCTCGTATCACTAGTAGTCGAGATGGCAGGCATCTTATTAGCATGGCTGTAACGGTTCGTGCAGCCACGTCTCGACCCCTGAGTCAACATATGGGGACGTTTGCAAGATAGCAACCATCTGCATGAACAGTTCGACGACGTTTGCAGTAGCATGGACTATCAACTCGGAGACCATGGCTGCGGTTAGCCTTGACACTGAATCACAGGCAGGATCGCATGTGATGGTGTACGCAACGACGAACCTGGTTCCACGAATGGCAAAACGTCATTTTTCGGATGAATCCAGGTTTTGTTTACAGCATCATGATGGTCGCATCCATGTTTAGCGACATCGCGGTGAACGCAAATTGGAAGCGTGTATTTGTCATCGCCATACTGGCGTATCACCCGGTGTAATGGTATAGGGTTCCAGTGGTTACATGTCTCAGCCACCTCTTGTTCGCATCGACAGCACTTTGAACAGTGTCTGTTACATTTCAGCTGTATTACGACCCGTGGTTCTACCCTTCATTCGATCCCTGCGAAACGCTATATTTCAGCAGGGTAATGCACGACCGCATGTTGGTCCTGTACAGGCCTTTCTAGCAACGGAAAATGTTCGACTGCTGCCCTGGCCAGCACATTCTCCAGATCTCTCACCAACTGAAAACGTCTGGTCAATGGTGGCCGAGTAACTGGCTCGTCACAATACGCCAGTCACTACTCTTGATGAACTGTGGTATCGTGTTGAAGCAGCATGGGCACCTGTAACTGTAAACGCCATCAAAGCTCTGTTTGACTCAATTAACAGGCGTACAAAGGCCGTTATTAGGGCCAGAGGTGGTTGTTCTGGGTACTGATTTCTCAGGATCTGCTTCTTCCAGTGGTCTCTGCAAGGTCAGATGCCGGAAGCTCTGCTGTGCTGCGTTATCCTTACAGGCAGTAATAGTCATCTCTGAGGCCAACAAGAAAGACAGGCCGCGGTGTACATGTCGTGTCATGTAATCAAGGTATTCCTGAGCTTGCGCGATTGCCAGCTGAGTCGCTAGTCACTATGAGGCAGTTGGCTGTGCCGCAGCGGCCGGCCAATCATCTAGCGATGGCGCCGGCTTAGGATTACCCTGATTACCTGATATGACGTGCGAACCGCGGTCTCGTTGGCCTTGGGTCATCTCATTCTGACGTCACACGTGGTCGACCGTGCCCGGCGTGGTGCAGTTTCTGCCTGTATAATCTGACGCCAAGCCCGAGAAACAACAGGACGATTCACATTGAGCCATCGGAACGCATCGCTTTTAGACATGCCACCATTCTTCCTATGGCCTTCCATCGGTGAGAATCTGGGAGGCGTCTTCTCTCCGCCATACCAATCCATCTGTGAATGTGTGCTTAGCGGTTGGTTTGTCATCACTCAGCAAACACTATTCTCTTTGGATTTGTCCAATTTGACACAATAAAACAATTTGCACAAGAAAATGGGGAGGAGACAAACACAGTGGACAGAATACACAGAAAATCACAAAAACAGGTAACACACAGTCATGAAAACTCTTCACACAGAGATGAAACACTGCTCACAACAAGCCAACACATAGTAACCAACAAATGGCATATTATGATCGCGGTGGATGAGCAGGTGTTTGTGTTGTTCTTAGGTTAGGTTACCTTAGTTTAAGTAGTATGTAAGCTACGAACTGACAATCACGCTGTTGAGTACGTTAGATTTACAAACATTTGAACATTTTATCACATTATGGCTTACAACAACAAAATTACAGACGCAGTGGGCAACATACTTAAGAAACAAGGCCTGAACATAGGATATAGAACCAACAACACAATACATAATAGACTAGGGAAACATGCCACCAACACTGGCATGTACAATCAGGAATATACCAGATTCGTTACAATAACTGCCAAGCTGTGTATATGTGTCAGATATTCAGAAATTTCAAAATTAGTTACACTGAACACCTTAGAGCACTAAAAAGTAGCAGCTGTCTCTCAACATTTGCTGAACATTTAATTATACAGAAACATACTGTTATAACTGACCACACTCGATAGTGTGGATTTAATTTGCACAAAATTAGTTTCACAGTAACGAGCTCTTAGACGCACACAGTTCCGAGTCCGGAAATAAAAGATTTCTATAAGTCCAATTAGGCGAAGCCATTCACAGTCACTGATACCTAAAAGTTATTCTACAAGTCCGAAGGTGAGTCCATAGCGGCAGGAGTTTACCAGGCTAAGTCCAGGGGCAGGCGAGGTCAGTAGTCCAGCGGCTAGCAGCACGAATCCTAGTAGTGTCCAAGAAGTTCCGTGGGCAGCAGAGGTCATCGTGAAGTCCGGTCCTGACGTCTTCGATATTGTACGCATCGATGGCGAGAGCGAACTGTCTGTTTGGGCTGCTGCACTAGCTTACAAGGCTTGTCCGTCCCAGGGTCCTGGACGCAACGGCCAATCTCCGTCCGGTGTATGGATACTAGAGGTACAGCGCCATCTTCAAGAAAAGTTTCCCGGTTACTATCGATAGGTGCTGTACATGTAACATCTTTGGACTCCGTTTCGCTCTTGTAGTTTGCCGAAGCTCAAGTTGTGCGCCTTATGGTTTGGCAACCTTGTCGGTCACGATGTTGTTGTGGTTGCGGATACGGCAGGCGCTGGTCAGAACTGTTGGGCTGCTGCCGCAATTCAAACCTGTACAAACATGGAAAGTCACCCACAAATTCTCAAAACCAGCAACAGCTTATTGCAAAAATTTAACAATAGAGGAAAACTATCACTTCCAGCAAACAATAGCCCAAGGTAATAAACTGCTTTAGGAATATATATCACTTTGCAACAAAACCCTGTTTGAGATCATAAATGAAGTATATAAATAAAGCCCATTTCCACATTACCCCTGACAGTACCCTACCCAATTCCCTCCCCACAAACACACACAAAATACCTCTCTTTCTCCCCCCCCCCCCTCTGTGTCACACAAATACACACACACAAAACATTGCCAGTATCAAAAATATTCAAAAATTCGCGCGCCACATAACAGACACACCACATAAATAAATGAATACGATACAGCCACCACAACAAGACAAATAGCGATATAAACAGTGCCAGTTCACAAGATAAAGCGCACATTAATAACACGCAACAAACAAGCAAGCAGCAACATCACATCTCGAATGTAAGGTAAGCCACTAAAGAGCCATATAGATCTAATTTTCCAAATAACTTCCGGGCGTATGTACAGTAGTTGTCGTAAATCAAAAGTCTTGTTGTTTGCAGATAACAAGCTGTGAAAACTACTAATTCTTCAATTAAAGGAGATGCAAATCCTGAGAGTGACGTAATGTACGTATCGTAAATAAGCATAATATATGTAACAAAGTTGTCAAACGAAACAACTCGTCCAAACCGCTGTATAAACAAAATCTGTAACATTTTATTCAAGAAAATAAAAGTTAGAAACCCACGGGAGATGGCACAGTAAGTGCTGTAACGTGTCTTGGGATCTAATTTATGGTTTTGAGACGTTAATGACGAATGTTCTACACACAGAACTCGTCTACGCCAGGATAGCTACACTTATTAGTTCCATGTGGACTGTGAGCTCAGTACTCAACTCGGAAATGGGGTGGCAATGAAACAGTGGTCCAGTATAACAAAACAGTTTATTGAAATTCATGCTTATAAACGGCCGAGTGGAGTGAGCGTGTGCGCTGTATTGCACTGATGTGACGTCCAGCTGACGCCACGATCTTCGTAGCAGCCGACGCTACTGGTGCGGCTGCCCGCCGGCCGCTACGCCTCTGTTGCGTAAGGCGAGGTATCGTCCTCGCACTGCGCCGCGCCGCCGCCGTCGACGCCGTGATGGCCGTACCGCGTTGGGCGTTCTCCGGGAGTTGAACCCAGGTCCTCCTCCTCCCGCTGCTGCTGCTTCGCCCTCCAGACGGTCACAGGAGCGCTTCAGGTGTGGCCGCGTCCTTTCGCCCACACGCCGCCCCTGAGCGAGTAACTGGCTGCAGTCTTACCGCGCCATGGGTTGGTTCTGCGCCCGGTTGCGCTGCTGTCGAGTCCGGGACCCAGCTGCCCATTGCATCAGGCTGGGCCGCCGCTATTCCTCTGGCTGCATCTCTCGTCGTGGATGCCGTGTTGATCTTGATGATTAGCTGCTGGCTGCGCTGCGTCGATGTGCTTCCAGCCCGCTACAGACTCAGTGTTGAGATAACAACAATGACGATTGTTGTCGACGAGAAGCACAGTCCGGGTGGCAGGTGACTGCCCAGCCGTGGCTGCCTTCTCCCTGCCGTGGTTGACTCTGAAGGCTAGTTTACACGACGACACGAGGTTTCACGAAACTGCGCTAATGGCCACTGCGCATGCGCTGTAAACGTTCGCGCAACTCGTTGGTGAAACTAAACAGTTTCGGCACCTTGCAACTTTGGCGAAACTGATTGCGCGTGTTTTTACGTTAGGTTATAACCAATACAGAAATAATTCGGTTTTTGACCATATATACGATGCATTGGTGTTTGTGCGATTTCAACGATGAAAATCTGAGGAATAAGCAGCGGCGTGTTGGTGCTCTTCAAGAAATTATTCGTGAGTTAAATATTGATGGGGTGACGGTTAGTGAACTGCAGACTAAAATACATTCAATGCCAAATACCCGCCCGCCGCGGTGGCCGAGGAGACTACGGCGCTCCAGTCACGGTCGGCACGGCCACTACGGTCGGGGGTTCGAATCCCCCCTGGGGCATGGATGTTTGTGCCGTCCTAGTTCGTAAGTAGTTCATAAGTAGTTTGTAAGTTTAGGGACTGATGACCCCGTAGTTAAGTCCCATAGACTATACAAACATTTGAACATTTTTTTTTCCAAATGCCTATACAAACTAACTATGGCAATTGAGTGTTTGGGAACACGGTACAGGTACTGTAGAGACGAATATCTACACGACAAGAAACGTAATGCAATGAAATTAACAATGGTAACAATGTTTCACGCTTAACAGTATCTTGTTTCTTTATTGCATTACTAATTCTGTTTAAAAGGAACGTGAACTGCTCTGGTGACATTCTAAGTTGATTAAAATAACTTCTAGGGTCTTCAACCATAATTTCTTGCAGCAAGGTCGATGAGCAACCGAGCTGACGTTTTATTTTAATCCCACACGAACCCTAAACTCGTTTCTTATTATCTTTATGTTTAGTCTTAAGGAGAGACATCTGACAGAGAAGCAATAGCTCCGTCACAACTGTTACAGCTACCAAAACATTCATTCTACGGCGAGTACGGCACTCACAAAACGACGAAACTGAAGTGTATGGTATTGGCGCCGTGTCTACAGACATACACACGAAGTTGCGCGCAATTGATTTCATGCAACGAGTGTCGCAACCTAGTGTCGTCGTGTAGACTAGCCTTGACTGACTGTTTTTATTTTGATCCGTATTTACACGACGAGGTCGACCCAGATGTGGCATAGCTGATCTTTGCTACACGTGACCTGTTTCCTACTTCTGATCAAGTATGTCGCAGCCACCCTTAAGCACTACAGCTGTCTGGCTGTTACGCAGTACGGTGCCCTCGCCGACCTACTTGCGTCACCAGAAACTTCGACGAGCCGCTCCACTTTATTTAATGGAATCATAAACGTGCTTGTCCCGCTCTACTTTAAGTGACGCCTGCTTTCCACACAGCACCGCTTCCATGTTCGACTTCTGCGTTAAAGTTCACTCACCACTCGTTAACTTTTCATATTACGTCTATATTCTCGCTATCCCCTACAGTACCGAAACATGTTTGGGGGTTGCGTCAGGTGGATTCAGCCACATATCTAAGACAGCGAACACGGAAGATACAAGAGCTGCACCATCACGAGGTGATCAACTATTCTCTTTTATACCTATTTGGGGCATTGTTGTCATGGTTTTACGCTAAGTGGAATGCCAAATTTCTTTCGAGCGCGACTACACGGAAGTCTGTTGAACGTGTAGAAATAGCGATTTGTTCCTTCACTTCAGGACACGTTTGTAAATTGGACAGCAGATAAATGTAAAGCCGTCACTTTGTGTATTTCGTCTTATAACAGCGCAAGGTCCTTATCCGCAAAGCAGAGGATGTGCAAAACACGAGTATATTTTTTTTTTTTTTTTCTTTTTTTTTTTTTTTTTTTTTTTTTTTTACAAAGCATGTGGAAATGAATGTCACTAAGTCTACGCGAGCTGGACCTATCGTAAAACGTTTGACGGAGGAATATTTTCCGCAGCATCAAAAACCATTTCCTATACTGTCAGACAATACGACTAATTTTACAGGAAGAGCGTAGAGAACATTTTTACGAGGCAGTGAAATAAGTTAAATTCCAATCAGCCATTTTAATCCAGAATGTAATCCGACGGAAAGAAAATTTCGAGAATTCAACAGGTTTATTCGCACGTGCATCTGCAATAAACAATCGGAATGGATGGAGTATGTAACACCATATTTTCAAAACACAAATTGTTTACCACATATGACGGCGAGAGCTTCTTAAAGTCAATTAATAATTGATAATCGCGAAGCTAGTGAATGAAAGAAGCCACTCCCACAGTTAACAAATAGTAATATTCAACGGGAAGATCAGGCAAGCGACAATATCTCTGCATGAGACTGCAGACAAAAGGAAGAATTATTATTACAAAAAGTTGAAGAAAGTGCAAAGTCTTATATTAGGTGAGAACACATTCCAAACCTTCACTGCGCAAGAAAGAGGACCGCATGAGATCCTTAAAATTGCACATGAAGGATGCTTTTTGCTAGCTTATCTCACATTTGGTAAAATTAAAGACTTACACCATCACAAAAAAGAAGGGGGAGTCATTAATATATCACTTCTTTGCTATGCTTTGGTACTAGATAAAATTGCTAATCCATTCATTTCACTCAGTACATTATATGACTACACATGAACATTTCTCATGAAATTTAACTGTTGCTTTATCTTGCCATCCACAAGTATTCATATATACACTTTCAGAGGATACATCCCGGCATTTGAAACTACGTGAAAGATTTAAAAAATGTGTGCCATAACCGTGATTCGAACCTGGGATCTTAGCCTTTCGCGGGCAAGCGATCTACCGACTGACTCCCGGTACTCTTATCGGCATTACTTCAGCCAGTGCGGCGTCTTATACCTACCCGCGAAGGGCAAAGGTCCCAGGTTCAAATCCTTGTTTCGTCACACTGGACTGTTTTAGGAAAATCTCAGACACCCCAAATCCGGATGGCTGGAGGCGCACAATGGAACCAACTACCTGCAATGCTCGAAATGTCGTTTTATTCTGTAGGAAAGGTTACAAAATGAATGTTACATTCTGTTCCTGAAATACAGGTTATAGCATCTTTCCAAACACCTCTAAGACTTCCCCATAAGTGAAACAACATCTTCCCATTTCTCAAGTACCAATGCTGAAACTGAAATAGCTATTAAACGGATTTCATTACATAGCGCAATACACGGGAACGAGATGGCAAGTATTTTAGCGAAGAAAGAAATTAATATGTGTCCAACAAGTAGCCCAAAAGTATTCTACATCTCCATTAAAAATAGAAGTTCACTTGATCATATAAGGGACAAGCAAAAGTGGGCTTGAATTAATCTTTCACTCTGCAGCGGAGTGTGCGCTGATATGAAACTTCTAGCAGATTAAAATTGTGTGCCGGAACCGGGACGTTTGCCTTTCGGGGGCAAGCGCTCTACCACTGAGCTATCCCGACACGACTTGCCACCGAAAGTTAAACGTCCCAGGTTAGAGTCTCGGTTCCGGCACACGATTTTAATCTCCCAGGAAGTTTCAAAAGTGGGCTTACTTTATTAGGTTATAAGTAAACACTAACAGACTTTCGAAAAATGACTGGTCATAACTGTCTTGTGGAATTCCTGAATACAATTGGAATCATAACCACACCGAAGTTTGTCGTATGTGAAACCGAAATTGCAAACTATTGTTATTTGTCTACCCAAGTTCAGCGTGAATAGTGATGAAAAATGTTTATATTTGTCTACACGCTTCACTGTTCTTCCTCATAGCTTTACTTCCGCCAGTACCCCGCCATTCATCAATAGAGTCATACTGCGTAGTTTAAAGATAAATTCGAAGTGTGATGGGGAATAGAATAGGTACACAGATACTGGTGCGAAAACTTTACTGACTGCATTTCGTATAATTGACAGTCAAAGAGAAGTAAGTCCTAAAAATGCTTCATGATTCTGTTTCGGTGGATTGACAGACCACTTTATGTTGAAGCGTACTATATCACCGATCTCGCTGGAAACAATTTTTTCGCCGTGGTAAGATACATTTAGTTCCAAATGACTCAGTTGTTCACCAAGAAAATTGCAGCAGGCAACCGCTATGAAACCAAGAGTCGAGGAGACAGTCAAAGAGAAGTAAGTCCTAAAAATGCTACATGATTCTGTTTCGGTGGATTGACAGACCACTTTATGTTGAAGCGTACTATATCACCGATCTCACTGGAAACAATTTTTTCACCGTGGTAAGATACATTTAGTTCCAAATGACTCAGTTGTTCACCAAGAAAATTGCAGCAGGCAACCGCTATGAAACCAAGAGTCGAGGAGAGAATACGTTCTCCGCCATTATGGACCATGACGGAGATACGTTTTCACATTTACGGCTGTAATATGTACGTCCGAGCAGTTACAATAGCTACCGACCCGGTTACTACTCTAAATTAACTTCCATTCAGGGTTCTGAGTAACGCATTCTGAAACTGAGGGAACCGAGCGTGTCGGGGAAAAATTAACCTCAGAATTCCCTTCCGCTCGACGGTGCTTACATACACATGAAACCCATCCAGGCACCATCCCACCTTCCTCCTGACGCCATTTCCTACCCACCCACCCCCTCTCCCTCGGAAACACTCACGCGCTCACACACACACACACACACACACACACACACAATTGCCTCGGCCCGAGTGTGCAAGTACGCACACATGTGCACTGAAAACCACACATAGGCCGACAGATAAGAGGATGGGCGTTACAGAGAGAGAGAGAGAGAGAGAGAGAATGGGAGAGAGGAATAATACGCGGAGGAGGAGGAAAGAGGGAGGAGAGTTATTCCAGCTTGGGTACGGGGCGGACAGCGAGGGTGCACAGGCTGGCTCTGCTACCGCAGGCCAGATATTGCCTCTCACAGAATGTTCATAAACGTGTGCGGGTCATCCAACTGCGGTTGTTGACTTGCAGCCGCTTGCTGCGTGGTAAGAGGCCGCAGCTATGCGTTGCAAATGAACGGCAGAACACCGGAACAAGAAACTCACCCTAGGAGACATCGCGTTAATATCGCGTTAGCCGGCTTCTACGCAGGATACTGGCCAAGAAACGGAGTAGTCCCTGAGCCGCATGACGTGGATTTCAGATGAACTAACACCGGTCATTGAGACCGCTTGCGTGTTTTAGTTTTCACGTCAAATTACGTTAAAATATTGTAATAAAGTGAAGTTACGTCTATAGTTGGAATAATATTTTTAACCGTAGTACAACCTTAAAACGTGAAAAATCATATAGTTACAAAAGGTCTGTCGATAACAAAAGCATACTCATTTTAGGCAAAGTTCTAGATACTTAAATGTTTTTACCTTTGGAAGTACAAATTCTTATCATACCAATATTATTACATTTTTCGCGGGCAAGCACTCAACCACTGAACTATCCCGACATTTCATATCAGAGGACACTCTGCTGCAGAGTGAAAGTTTCATTCTGGAAACATCCCTTAGGCTGCGGCTGAGCCATGTCTCCACCATATCCTTTCTTCCAGGAGTGCTAGTCTTGCAAATTTCGCAGAGATCTTTGAAGTTTGGAAAGTAGGAGGCGAGGTAATGGAAGAATTGAAGTTGTGGGGCGGCACCGTAAGTCGTGTCGGGATAGCTCAGTGGTAGAGCGCTTGCCCGCGAAAGGCAAAAGTCCCAGGTTCGAGTACCGCTTCCGGCACACAATTTTAATCTGCCAGGAAGTTTTATATCAGCGCACACTCCGCTGCAGAGTGAAATTTTCATTCTGAATATTCTTACATATTTTATCGAACGATCTATATCTTGTCTACAACATACAGATTGTGTTTTCCACTTAACAATTTTTTTCTTGAAAATTTCAAGGCACAAACACAAATTACGGTGACATTCAACGAACATTTTTTGACTGCATTCAACACAAATCGGTTTTTTACATGAAAAACATAAGTACGCTCGTTTCCTTTTCTTTTTGGGGTCACAAGTAGAATATGTTTTTCTTTTTTTTTTTTTCAGGTTTTTCTGAAATTTCTGTTGATGAGGTTCTTGGTACTAGTTCCATTTTTAGAATTTGCAGGCCAAACCTCTTTACACACCGTTTCAAGTGAGGCTCTATAACAGAGGTCGAAAGTAATCTTAGACGGGGTCCGGCTAGTTTTGAAAATTTTTATCGAGGTCCAGATGTAAAACCGCATGTTCCTTATTAATTTTTTATTTTAATTTTTACTCACAAAATAATACGAAATATAATAGATGTAAAATAATGTATAAACAACCCAGAAAAATGTTATTGGCTATTTATTTTTATTATCATTCACAAGATGTATGAAATAAAATGGATAACTTTTATTGGAAAGTCCAAAAACAGGTCATACATTATACTTTTTTATTTTTATTTTCTATATGAAAGTAGGAAGTACAATGAAATGTGCGTACGTGTATTAAAGAGATCCATGGGAAAAAATACATTTGCGGTCCTGAGCAGGTTCTTAATGTTATGTTCACGTGCGGAGCTGCTTATGCCAATAGTGTATTCAAAGTGGACGGTCTTGAGCGAAAATTATTCTCCAAGAATTTCATTTTTGAAAATGAAATTTCACGAATACGAGTATATTTGGAGCCAAACATAGCAGCCAGGCTGATCGCAAATTTTTTACAATTTTCATATTTTTCAGGGACATCTTGACATTTCTTCTGTAGATACAGTTTTATACTTTTGCTAGGAAATGTCGTCCTGCAAGTCTATTATCTTCATTTGGAGTAAAGGCTTTGAAAGGTGGAACAACTTCGCAGCCACATCCGTCCATTCTGCTGCAATCGTGACAACTTTTCTATTTATGAAAAGTCTTTCAATCTTATTGCAAATTCCTTCTTAAGATCCGCCAAGAAATTTGATAATATGGAAAAGTCTATTTCAGGATTACTTTGAAATTAAAAAATTGTAGCGAAATGAAGAAATTCTTGACTTAAAACGTCTCTTTCAAAGAACCAGCTTGCGACGTAATGATGATAAACTTTGAACGAAATCACATTTTAATTTCCCATTTCCTTGTAGCTCGGTGTTGTTATCTACAGAACAAATTGTTCTTTTATTTTTTTTTCTTTATTTTAATAATGATACTTTTGTCGGTCCAGTGCTGACCGCGGCTCTATAAGGTCTTCTGCCAACTTTTTTTATGAAAGTCAAGCGTGGTACCTTTGCCTGTGCTTGTTTCATGTTACTAACAATGTCCGCGTTTGTTCAAATTATGTGAAAGATTCTACGAAATATTTCCCATGGCCATTGTTCAGTTTGTCTAGACGTGAAGTAGACAGCACATTTCTGATCTAGATGTCAATACCTCCCTTTGTGCTGTTGTAAAATATGATCATTTCTGGTTTCTTCGTGTTTGAATCAATGGTTGGCATATGATGCGTGCTAGACAAAACAATAACAGGTTTATTTAGTTTTGGTGCAAAAGGTGTTAGTGTAGCATCAGATGTAAAGCGAAAACGGACGATTTGACATCTCGATAACTCCTGGAAAGAAAATGAGGCGGAATTTCGCTTTTTATTTATTTATTTTCTATTATTTTTTCATGGTACCCACTAGTGTCAGTTGTTCTCATCACATTCAATACCTCCATTAATGTGATGAACCAGTTACCGGTGGTCACGTTTGTGTACGTACCTTCTATCGTTGCTTTTAGTCGCAAAACTACCTGGGTAGCTTTGCTGCAACTTTAGTACTCAGCTGGTAGACCTTTGCCACTAGATTCTTTCCCTAAGTACATGCAAGCGTCCAACAGATATACAGTTTGAACATCAGTAATACATATGATTTTCAAACTTTTCTGTGATTTCTTTGGGATGAACATTTCGTATTTTTCACTTTCTACGGAAATCAACTAGCTTTTCGTCAATGCAAGCGTAGCTGCCGCTGGAACGGACGTCTGTACAGTTCTGAATAAACGTTTGTGCGATCTGTTTGCAGCTAAATATGCGACGTTCAATTCGGGTATCTGTTCGCATCATCAAGCCGAATACTACTGAGCAATACTTCAAACCTGTTGTTGCTCATAAGGCAGCGATATATTGCGCTGCCTGACCCATCTTTGCTGTACAAGTATGAGTAGTGGGTATGGTTTTCTTTGAAAAATTGCAGTGTAATACAGCATACCAATGACGGCTGTTAGTTCAGTCCTACCTACATCATGAACAGCTGTATCCTTAAGGTAGTTTGGTCGAATTTTCAGATTTTTTATTTTTTTCATTAGTGTGCTTTACTATTTCTCCTGACATACTTTCAGAAAAAAATAATAATCTCAATAAATTCAGAGGTTTCGTGTTATCATGCAGAGTACCCTGAAAATTATCTTTGAGTCTAGGTGGTTGCCGTATGATATTACGATGCATAGTCCTTGATATTGAACAGTAGCGCAGCCAGGATTTGGTTCCGGGGGTGGCTAATTTGTTTTTAAACTAAAGCCTATTGAATTTATTTATATATGTCTGATTTCACACTTTTTATAATTTCACCAATTGTAGTACCAAAACAATTTCACAAGAAATAAAATGATTAGGTTAGTATTAATTTGAAATTAAAAGAGGAGCAACGTAGTGAAAATGGAGTGTATACAATCAGCTTAAAATAATTAAGCAGCTTCTATGATACTAGCCAAAGAGAAAGATCTTTACAGTTTAATTGGGACGAGACTATGTGGAAAAATTTACTACAAGTCTACTTTTTCAGATTTCCGGTGACGACCTGTTTAAAAATATTAAACAATAAAAAAGAAGAACTCTAGCAATCTTTGGGAGGTGCTGGGAGGGGGGAAATACCTTGAGCCCCATTAGCCCCACCCCCTCCCCCGCGCCACTGATCTTGAGACAGGAGGACGGAAGACCACCGAAATCGATTCTTGCCGAAATAGTTGCGGTATCTTACCAGTGAAAAATCGGCGTCTGAAGGTGACTCCTCCATCGGCATGCTATTAGCGTGCACCTGATCCATGCGTTGTGATTCAGGCTCCTCTCCTACATCAATGTTTATCATCCACTGGAACATCTTCTACAACAGTCTTCATTAGGAAGTTCTGGTACGGGTAATAACTCTTCAGAATCCATGTCAACTTCGTCTAACTCTCGGACTATATCTTTCTCCATTTTCTCCATTTGAGAAAGTGTTACCCTATAAAAGTAAAATAATTGTAATTTAGTTAATGATACGTAACCTGCTGACGTCGGTCACACAGCCATAAGAAAATTAATTACCTTATTTTCTATAAACACGCGCGTCTGGAGGTGCCGACCACACAGCACGAACTGGCAGGGGATTAAAAAGTACGTTGACTCACGATTGTTTCCCTCACAACAATGGAAAAGTTTAAAAACAAAACTGCCAGAATCTGTGAGATCGACGTCAGGTGTCTAAGGGGTAGTGTAAGCACGTCCTTTGCAACTGACATCATAGTTATTAAAGCTTGTGAATCTATCAAATTTTATTTCCTACCATTCACTCAGAGTCATATCGACATTACCTCACAATAACGTTGGATGCTTTTGCGTACCATTACGTGTACAACATGGTACCTACTTTTCTTTACAATCCAGGCAAGGTTTCGCTTCAAGCTGTGAACGTATCTGTTGACGTTTTTAAGTATTACGATTCATAATACTTTCATCATGTAATTGCAGAAGGAGGGCATATAATGCTACTACCTGTTTGACTCGGTTTCGTTTACGGAAATTTTTTAAGTCCAAGACTTTACAAAAATCGTTAAAACACTTTTGGATAAATTATTGAACTGCAAATAAGCCCTAAAATTTCCCAACCCAAGGTATGATGCGATCCGTGCCGAGGGGTGCGTGGCACATGGGTAGATGTGTCTCGAACGGAGCCTCAGGTATACCGGGTGACCTCCCTGAGTAAGTAGCCTTGCACCGCGCGGGGTTATCGTGGTGTGGACCATATAAATCCCCAAATCTCGTGGGACTAAGATGAACACAGAGAAAGAAAGTATTTTAAAAGAATCTGAGGGGCAATCTGAGACCTCAGATACTCAGACATCGGGATCAGGACCGATGGAGTGCACTCCTACTTCTGAATCAGGGTTTAGACCTGAGCTAGAAGTGGGAACTGTAACAGAAGTTGGAGCAGATTAGGATTAAGGCCTTGTCGGGGGCTCAGAGGAGGAAACTTCTCAAGCAACAGAAGCAAAAGGAAGGAAATGAATGGCTTCCTAAGCATAAGTGGAGGGAATCAAAAGGGCTTGAGCCCAAGACCTCCAAAAAGACACTGTCTCAGGTCGAAGGGGATACACAGACCACCTCGACGTCAAAGACAGGTGGCAAGAGGGTTAGGGAGGAATCTAAGACTCCCTTCCCTCTGGACAAGCGTGACACTGAAATGCTGAGCCAGGAAATAAGGAAACAGATCTATAGTACTGCAGTCTTGGTCTTTAGAATGGCGGTTGTCCAAAAAGGATGAGCATCGTCTCACAGCAGGAGGAGCTCGTGCAGATGGCCCTCTTTGAAGAGATTGAGGGGACGCTGGTCCAGGACACAAATTCAGGACGGTCTATCTAGATCGAGGTGCCCTCATTTTTGTCTGCGAGGGGGAGCACTCAGCAGAATGTCTTAAGGACTAGGTGCCTATGATATCCCCATGGGAGAATGCGAACCTGCTGGTCAGGACAGCAGCCGAACTCCTGAAGACCGCAAAGGTATCAATATGGGTACCAAAGATCCTTAAGGATGTCTCTCCAAAGACTCTATGCAAGAAAATAGGGGTCGACAGAGGATTGGAGGGTAATTAACCGAAAGGTCGTTCCAGAAGGACGATCCCTGGTGGTGGAGGTCGGAGACAAGTCCTTGAAGGCAATGTGAGAGCAAGGCCTGAAACCGTTTTTAGGGTTCTCGCAGGTCGCCGTCAGGGTAATAATGGCAGCAAGATGGGGACTGGAAGTGCTGCAGATAAACCTGCAGCAGAGTAAAGAGGCCACTGCTGCCCTGAGCCGTCGCCTGGGGAGACAGAAGGTGGATATGTCCTGATACAAGAACCCTATTTCTACAAACGGGGTGTATCAGGCCTTGGTGGTACTGGAGGTAAGCTGATTTATGCTAGAAATCTAAAAAACTCCAGAACATGCATTTATGTTAAAAAAGGAATACCTTTCATACCAATGATGGATTTTTGTTCCAGGGACCTGGTGACCATCAGGATGCAGAAACGCGAGGAAGGTATCACGAGGGAAATTGTTTTGGCCTTAGCATACAGCTCTCCTCCTTCTTTGGAAGTGAGGAGACTGACGGAAGCCTGCCATCGGCAATGTGAAGAACTGTTGGTGGGATGTGATGCCAAAGCCCACAATCTATCGTGGGGCAGCAAGGACACCAACAGTTAAGGTGAGCGCCTTCTGGAATTTCTCCTATCAAATAACTTGGAGATCCTGAATATGGGTGATGAACCTACATTCAGCAATAGTGGAAGGGAAGAAGTAATTGACATAACTTTTGGTTCCATGATGATAGGCAGTTACGTCGAACAGTGGCATATGGTCCTGGAGCCATCCTCATCAGATCACATGTATATTAAATTCAATGTTGAAATGGGAACCAGACAGACCATGGCCTATAGGAATCCCAGGAAAACGGACTGAGAGACATATAGGAGAGACCTTGACTTCAGCCTATCTATAAGGAATCCAGCAGAGTTTGAGGAATTAGCAGAAGCCGTAATATTTGCTATACTGACCTCATACCAGGACAACTGCTCAATCACCAAGAGTGCACAAATAGGAGTGTGCCTTGGTGGAATAATAACCGGGAAATGTAAAGGAAACAGGTACGAAGACTTGTGAGGTGCAAAGGGCAATGGGCAAAGTATTGTGAGGCCCTTGTCAATTACAACCTTGTCATCAGACGGGCAAAGGAGGCATCCTGGAAGGTATTCTGTGAGGAAGTGGAGGGCATGGCTGCTCAAGCGAGACTTCATAAAATCCTCACTAGGGTACCAACTAATCCAGGAGGAACATTGAGGAAGGAGGATTGGGGGTATACAAAGACAGCCCATGAAACGCTGGAACTGCTCCTCAAGACTTACTTTCCTCAGTATACTCTGGGGAATAACTCAGACCAGAATGCAATTCCTGAGAGACAACGGCTCTCAGGTATTCGCAAAGAGAACTAGGACTTGGCCAAGGAGTGTGTCGATTTCAGTAAGGTCCGTTCAAGTCACCTGGCCCTGATGAAACCTTTCCAGGTCTCCTGCAAAAAGCGGGAGAAAATGTTATTACATTCCTATGCAGGTTATGCAAGGTTAGCCCAGCAGGAGGAATCATTCCCAATGCCTGGAGGGCAGTGAAGGTTGTCTTCATTCCAAAACCATGGAGAATTGATCATAACAAGGCCAAGGATATGAGACCAATCAGCCTGTCCTCCTTCATTCTTAAAACACTGGAAAAGCTGGTTAATGTGCATGTTGGAGAAAGGAGGTTAAGTAGGGCTCTACATTCAAACCAACATGCATGTCAGCCAGGTAAATCTCCACCAACTCGTTGGGAAGGTGGAGAAAGCACTACACTTTCATGAAATAGCCCTCTGTGTCGTCCTGGACATCAAGGGGGCTTTTAGCAACACGACTTTCGATTCCATGGTTAGGGCAGCAGAGGTGCATGACCTAGGGTCCACAATATGTCGGTAGACTAGGGCCATGCTCAGAGGAAGAAAGGTAGAGGCTACCATGATGAATGAAAAAATGGTAATCAACACCACTAGGAGTTGCCCACAAGAGGGAGTTCTTTCCCCTTTATTGTGGAATCTAGAGGTGATTGATCTCACTGGAGAATTAAACTCTAGGCAATACTTTTGCCAAGGATACGCAGATGATCTTGTCATAGTAATACTTGGCAAATTTGTGGAAACAGTCAAGAATATGGCACAAGGTGCGTTGGACATTGTGCAAGACTGGTGCAGAAAACTGGATCCTGGGGTTAGTCCTAAGAAAACTGTTGTTGTACCATTCACAAAGAAGCATATCCAACATTCAAGTTGGAATCTAAAGCTTTTCAATGAAGCACTACCTGTGAAGGGCACAGTGAAATATCTAGGGGTTACCTTAAATGAGAAACAGACATCGACCCCTCACATTAGGAATATTTGCTCCAAGGCAAAAGGTAATCTGGTAAGTACCAGTACTGGCAAAAATTGGGGCCTGAGCCGCAAGGCTATGCACTGGATATACACCATGGTGATTACACCCAGGATCACCTATGGGGCGGTCGTGTGGTGGAAGAAGGTAGAACAGCAGGTTGCTGCTAAGGAGCTTGATATGGTGCAGAGATTAGCCTGCATAACCATAACAGGCGGAATTAGCTGCACAACAACTGCTGGGATGGAAACCATGTTGGATATGCCATTACATCTTTGGGTCAAGATGGAGGCAGCGGCTGGTGCATACAGACTCAAAACTGGCAAAAACTGGAACTCTTTGGGATAGCCAGAATCACACACTAAAATAGCGAGTGAGGTAAATATAGGAAAGGTTGGGGAAATTCCAGCCGACTATATTATAACCCCAAACTGCTTCAACAAGCCTTTTAATATAACAACTGGAAGTAGAGAGCAGTGGGAGAGAATAGTTCGACACCGTATGGGGGATATAGTCTGGTTCACTGACGGGTCAAAATCAGACCAAGGCGTTGGGGCAGGGGTATACGGGGTGCATCCAAGACTGGAGGGCGTCATCTCTCTAGGGAAACTGGCCTCAGTATTCCACGCCGAAATCACTGCCATCAGGGCGTGTGTGGAGGACAATTTGCGTAGGTGCTACAAAGATCGTAACATCTATATCTATTCAGACAGCCAGGCAGCCCTGAGATCACTGGCAGCTCCTGGAACAAGGTCTAAAATTGCTGCAGAATGTCACAGGGTTCTGGTGGAGCTAGGGGAAAGCAATAGAGTAAACCTATTTTGGGTCCCTGGCAACTCGGGTATCAGTGGCAACGAACATGCCGACAGATTAGCCAGGATGGGGGCAGAGACTCCATTTATTGGACCAGAACCTGTCCTGACAATCACCAAGGCAATGCTCAAAGTAGAGCTACGTAACTGGCTCAGAAGACAGCATGTAGAATATTGGATCAAAGTCTATCAACAAAAACATGGCAAGGTAATGATTCCAAAGCCATGCTTGAAAAGAAGCTCTGCAATCCTGGGCCTGAACAGAAGAGAGATTAGACTCATGGTTGGACAGGCCATGGGAATTTCAAAAAACACCTACATACAATGGGAATAACAAAAAAGGACCCTAAATGTAGGGTCTGTGATGACGGTGATGAAACTGCATCACATCTAATCTTCGAATGCATTGCACTGGAGAGTAAAATGGACAGAACATTTGGGACAACCAGACCCAAAGAAATTGTGTCTAATAAAGGAGTGGTAAAGGGACTCCTTGCACTGTTGAAGGGCATTGGTTGGCTTTACTAGATATACATGGAGCAATACCGCACAATAACCTTAGTTTCGGTGCGGGCAGTGGCGGGTTGGACCAAGACTGTTTTGGCTTCCCTGATAAAATCAAATCAAATCAATCAGGCCTAAAATGATACCTGATTACAATTTGGTACATAATATAAACATGAAGGTTGTAAATATTTTGCCTGTGGCATTATGATAATTAGTAATAAAGTTATCTGAATTGTAATCTGTCTCTGTCACGAATGATATTTATTACTTCCAAAGCGTTTCACGCTTTGGCGCATCAAGAGAAAACTGTAACAGGGGAAACATACAAAATATGTCAGTTTCATGCTGCGGGCCATCCAGTACAATAACAACAGCAAACATTAAATTGGTGGCGTGAACATACCTCAAAAACTGCTGGATGGCTTTAGTCAGTATTAAAACACACGATGATCGCATTTTAGACGTAATAAAATTCGATGATATAATCAATCCAAAAGCATCGTCAAGGTGGTGCAAAAAGTTCCTAAGACAAATGTTACGGAATTAAAAACTATCTTGAGGTGAATGGACAGCGGTAAGCAGAGCGGGTGTTGAGATATATAACTTACATCAGGAGTGTTGTGTGCAATAGGTTCACGTTCACGGAATGAATATAGATACATCAAACAAGCATTTGTTACTGCGCGGGCAGCGGATAGTCAAGGGGCAGTATAATTTTTATGGTTGTTTTACTATCATAATTTTTCAATATTACTGTCATCCATTGTGATTTACAAGTATTTCTATACTTCATCACTTCTATCCATTGTTATTACTTCCATCTTTCAATAATTTTCAAGCAAGTTGATCAATTTTATCATTTACATAAAACCGCTCAAATCTTAAACCCGCTCAATTCTTAGTTCCGCATGTCGGCGTTCCATCAGCTATATTCCAGTTCCTCACGTCATTTGACTATCAGCTGTCTGTACAGTAACAAATGCTCATGCGATATGTGTATATTCATTCTGTGAACGCGGATCTCTTTAACACAACGCTGCTGAGGCAAGTTATACATCTCCACATCTGCTCTGCTTACCGCTGTCCATTCACCTCAAGATAGTTTTTAATTCTGTAACTTCTGTTTTAGGAACTTTTTACCCTACCTCTTTTAACATTTGACGATGCTTTTTGATTGATTTTATCCTCGGATTTTATCTAGACTAAAATGCTGATCACGTGTGTTTTAATACTAATGCCATCCAGCTGTTTTTGAGGTATGTTCACCCCCCTCCCCCAATTCAATTTTTCCTGATGTTTTTGTAGTCCTGATGTTTTTGTAGTCCATTCTTACTGGTTTCTCATTATGCGCCAAAAGAGCGAAACGCACGCGTTACAAGTAATACATATCATAAATCGCACCGGAAACTGCTTTTCGATTCAAATATGGATTCACTGTTGCTACATCAGGCCAACGAACTTTGGAGTAATGTATATAAGGTTATCACATTGTTCTAGAATGTAGAAGATACTGAATCTACAACATTCTGCCGTCCATTATGTTGCACATTTAATATCATTTTGTTGATAACTTGGACTGCTTACTAGGATTGTATCATGCACAGTAGGACCGCGTAGAAGGTTCGAGATCAAATCGTAACAATGTAAATAAAATATAGAAAATTATTTTCTTGAATACCTATCGGACTTCGAAAATAAATTGCAGCAGAAAGGAATGATTTCAGGTTGATCTGATATCGTAAATGAGAAGTAGGGGATTGCTGCTATTTTACATGATATAGCATATCTCGCCATAATGCTCTCCGAATAACCAGAAGAGTAAGCACTCATTGGCGCCAAAATTGGGAAAGGATACGCCTGAAACAATTTAACAATCATTTCAAAGGTAGTTTTAACCCTAATTTATTGAAACTGTAAGGACGTGTGTATTCCCGATCCTGTAGATTCCACATTTTTAATGTGAGTATGCCTATTTCTAGACCCATTTCAATAAATTAGGGTTAAAACTGCCTTTGAAATGATTGTTAAATTGTTATTATTTATTTATTTATTAGTTATTTGACATGCTCCATTATATAGTAACATTACATGTTTGGGGGTTTCATCATGTACTTTGGCAAACACAATCACAGTACAAACGATTGAAGGGTTTACAAAGAAGGCAATTGGGCTATACAAGAAATATCCCTTTACATAATGAAACCAAACGAATTTTACTCAACAGTAAATCTTATTGAATTACAAAAGTTGTAAAAGTCTGTAGTAAATTTATGTACCAAATCAAATTTACTGACGGGCCATACTCTTTCGTATGCTTTATTTTTTATTTTATTATTATTATTTTTTTTTAATTTTTTTTTTTTACCTGAAATGGTCCATTTTAGCAGTCGAAAAGCAGGTGGCCAATAGTTTGGGTATCTCTGTTACATGTGCACGTACCGTTGTCAATTATCCTGAACCGTTAATAATAAGCTTTCAGTTCCCCATTTCAACAATGCTGTAAAATTCGGATAATAATTAAAAGTTTTCGGATCTTACAAAAATACGATTTAATGTTTCCCCCGGTTTTTGTTCAAACTCTCTCAATTTCCCAATTTTGTGTCTGCAACCTTCTGATTTTACTTCGTATTTCTTCAATAAAGAAGTTGTGTTTCTTCGGGTTTCGTAATGAATCCAAAATGATCATCGGTGTGAATGCCTACAGCTCTAGTTCAACATTATCAGAAGAGGAGGATACAAAAAGTAATAACTTATAACATAAGAATATAATGCATATGACGAGAATTTACATGTCAATAGTGTAAGTGCGCAGACAGACAGTTGAAAAATTGAACTGGCTGTACGTACATAGTGGAGCGTCAAGTTGGTAAAGCGTACGGAAAGAGGACAGGGAGAGGGACATTAATAAAGAAAGAATAACAGTTCCAAGGTTTAAGTGCATACCGGAGAAGAGGAAGTAAGTTTGAATGCATTTCTGTACTATACTGTTGACGATAATTATCAACGGTCTCTGCTACATAAGGACACAGATATGGATCCAAACACACATATACAAATGAAAGACATTTTATTCACGGGCTGCATGTTAATCTCCTGAATGGGCATCTGGCTCACTCGACACCTTATGTCTTATGGAGTGGTTTGAACTTTGTAACTATGTCCACAATAGTAGGAACAAATTTCTTAAGTGACAAAAAATTTAAGATATGTAACTTTCCTTAGCGATTTTCTGAATGTGTTCACTATCGGTTAACATTAAACCACTAGACGTGTATCGTCTACACCTCACACTCCATGTCGTGTTAACGTATTCGCATACAGAGATTCCCTTGGTGCTTCCACTTGTTTGCCATTGCTCACTGTCCGAAATCGAATTTCTTTTCCCCTTAGCTTCTCTGAGCGCCCCTTCCTGTTTTCATTCTTTTTCTATTACTTTAATTTATGTGTGTTTATCTTCTCTTTCCTGTGTTGAACGCAACAGAACCTCAAGCAGCAACGCGGGTTCAGCACACATTGCTGCCAGGAATTGATCCTTTGTGGCAGGACTAAACCCAACCTCTTGATGCCAATCGTGGGACTAATTGATTAAAAGGTACCTGCAACGCTTGGAATTACGGTATGTAATCCATTCGACGCCTAACGCTGTTCTGGTGTCTAAAATAATTTTTGACATTAGAACAGCGTCAGTCGTGAAACGATCATTTTTATCACAGCTAGATTTCAGCTATAAGGTAGCCATCTTGAGTGTACGCCGTATGTTAACAAGTGTGTTAACACTACTCACGTTGGCTACCTTATAGCTGAATGCGGGTTTTAAGGAAATCAGTCATTTTTTCATATGATGCTGTTTTCCTTTCAAATAAATAAATAAAAAGAAATCTAGTAACATTTATTCCACGTCTCTTAAGGATATACTGAAAAACTGTAAACATAAAATAAAATGCATTTTTAAAAACCATCAGCTGTTTATTCAAAACTTTATATATCTACCAGTTTCGATGAATAGACCATCTTCATGGATAAAAAGGTGTTAAAATTGAATGGTAAAATGCATCAAATAAAATACATCTGGTGTTTTTATTTTTTATGTTGTGTTTGGCTGATAGGTTTTATCTAAGATGACCACTCTATTTTTAACACCTTTAGTTACACTGACTCCTATTTGTCTCAGCAAGATGGATTTTATTTGATGCATTTTACCATTCAGTTTTAACACCTTTTTATCCATGAAGATGGTCTATTGACCGAAACTGGTAGATATATAAGGTTTTGTATTGTTTAAAAAAATGCATTTTATGCAATATATTACGGCTGTTGACACTCGGCTCACCAAAGCATTCAAACTGCAAACACTTCTGCAGTAAGCAGCTGTTTATAGGTTTTCTTCACACGGCACGCTTTCGTCACTATTCCACTATCGATGTGGGAGAAAAATAATCTTTGTAATTTTAGCTAATTGACAAACTTTCTTTAGAACCACTGGAGATGCTGAAAGTTGAACTTCGATGAATCCGTGGTCGCACTAAATTCCTGGTATTATGTTAGATGCAATCAATGCAGACTTGATTCATACAGTACAGTAGTGTACGCTTTCCAAGTGATTTGGTCAGACTAAACAACATTTCATTGTTACTTAACAACATAAAATGACCTTAAGTAGTGAGTGTTTCAGTTACGTCCAGGCACAAAATTCACGTAGAGACAAGTGCTCCATTCAGATCGTTCTCTCAGTGAATAACGATAACATTTGGCTCGGAACAAAACGCAAATTTATTTTCTCCGGCAGACAATTTTCAAGTTGCCGACCTCCACTACATTGTACAACTGCCGTCCACGAACTTTGGCATTCGTCATAGCACAGGTACTATAGTTTTCAAATGAGTTAGATTAGATTACATTAGATTAGATTACATTAGATTAGATTAATACTTGTTCCATAGATCGTGAATACGACACTTCGTAATGATGTGGAACGTGTCAGTTAAATAAAATGTGTGTATACATAGTATTACATGACACTCAATATTCGAATATTTTATTTTATTAATTTTTTTCCTAAAGTACTAACTTTTATCTAGAAATTCATCTAATGTGTAGAAGGAATTGCCATTCAGAAATTCTCTTAATTTATTTTTAAATGCTAGTTGGCTATCTGTCAGAATTTTGATACTACTTGGTAAGTGACCAAAGACTTTTGCGGCAGAATAATTAACCCCTTTCTGTGACAGAGCTAAATTTAACCTTGAATAATGTAGGTGTTTCTTTCTCCTAGTGTTGTAGCTATGCACACTGCTATTACATTTGAATTCAGTTGGATTGTTAATAACAAATTTTATAAGAATATATATATATATATATATATATATATATATATATATATATATATATATATATATATATATATATATTGTGAAGCTACTGTGAAGATTCCTAGATCCTTAAATAAATGTCTGCAGGATGATCTTTGGTGGGTTCCAGCAATTATTCTGATGACCCGCTTTTGAACAATGAATACTTTCTTACTAAGTCTACCATAGCATATCTCTTTACAGAATCTGAAGATCAACGAGCAGTTACCCTACCTCCACCCAGACGTGTATAATACCAGAATCTTTATTTTATTTTATTTTTCTCTTTTTCCGATGTGACAGGTCACCACATGATCTGAAATAGAACCACTCCAGTCGTCAACCAAAGTGGAAAGAAAAGAAATTCCTCCCACCAGCACCGTTTCCTTGAAAGGTGTCAGCCTGTATTTCCCCCTAGCTGAATTTCAATGCCGGCACGCTCTAGTGGACGATAAAGCAAAATGGCATAGTTATTTTTTTGCTTTTCCTGGGCCGAGACAAAGGACTGGAGCCGTTTCTTTCTGCTCTCTTACAGCGACTACCGTCCTCTCAAGACGATATCCTGGCGCGTCGGACCTCGTAGCCAAGGCTAAGGGTTGTAAAGATGCCTGCACCCAGTGTACAAAAACAGCAGCATTGCGTCTCCACCCGACTACTGGTCTACGTTGCTGTTCCCTTCGCTGGCCCCTGGCCATTGGACAGTGGCAATCTTAATTTAATTAATGGAAAATTCAACTCTAAAATAATGTCTGAACTGAACAACATACTAACACACAAAAGGAAGTAAATGACTATATAAAACAATGAACAATGACTGCACACTCAATCTGTGTTGCTCCTGCTAATACTGAAAATATGTACTTTTCAAAACTGCTATTTCTTTTCACAGTAACATGATATCTAAAAACATGACATTTTAAATACGAGAAATGTTACAACGTCAATGTGGTTTTGTTCCCTAAGCCACCAGTCAAAAGAAAATTCTAGTGGGGAAATGGTTCACTTCGAAACCAATTTGTGAGTCACGTCGCAGAAAAAAGTTTTTATTGCCCACGTATCATTACAGCTATTTTATACTCTCCTGACAACATCCATCTGAAATGTCAACATCATTCCACATAGAAAAATTCTAGCCAGACATGCGGATCAAACTCAGAACTTGGCTAATACTGAATATCGGACAGACAGATCCAAAAATATAAGTGATATTGCCAAATTAACTTATTTTGACAAATACTGTTACTTTCTATTCAAGGACACATAATTTCCACGAACATTAAGAAGGAAATATTCACACGTAGACAACACGGATTCAGGAAGTATCGTTATTCTTTACTCACATGATGTGATGAGTTCTACATACAAGCGATCTCAAGTACATTTCGTATTCTACATTGCCGGAAGGCTTTTGGCACTCTACTCATAAGCATTTTCTAATCAAACTGAGTCTTATGAATTAACGTCACAGTTATGCGATTGGATTCACCATTTCTGTCAGAAAGTACAGAGTTTTCTGTAATTGTCAAAAAAGTCATATAAAACAGAAGCGATATATAGCGTTCCCCAGGGGTTGTAGGGTCCCAGCTGTTCCTTATCTATATATATAATTTTGGAGACAATGTTGGCAGCTCTCTTATACTGTTCGCGGCTGCTGCTGCGAAGTATCGTATAGCAAAGTAACCAGAAGATCAAAAATAACTGCAAAATTATTTAGATATTTGCATGGCGCAAAAACTGGCTTGACCCTTAATTAAAATAAATATGAAGTCATACATATGAGCACTATAAGGAATCCGTTAAACTTCATTTACAGGATAAAGCAATCAAATCTACAGGCCGTAAATTCAACTTCATATCTAGAAATAACAATTAAGAATAGTTTAAACTGGAATGTACAAACAGGATGTATTGTAGGGAAGACGAACCAAAGGCAACGTTTCATTGTAGAACATTTGGAAGATGTAATAGTTCTACCAAAGGAACTGCATACACTTCACTTGTGCGTCCTATATTGAAATATTGCCGAGTATTGTGGGATCACCATCAAGCAGGACTGACAGATAATTTATAGAAAAGTTACAGAAGGGCAGCTCGTTTTGTGTTATCGCAATATAGGGGAGAGTGTGGCGCGGAAATGGCGCACGAGTTTGAGATGGGAATCAGGAAAAGAAAGACGTTATTCGTTGCCGGTAAATTCATGTGCGAATTTTTTCACTAACTTTCTCTCCCGAATGCGAACATATTTTGCCATCAATCACCTACATTGGGCGTTATGACCATCATAATAAATTAAGAAAAATCAAATCTAAAATGGAAATAATTAGGTATTTCTTTTTCCAGAGTGCTATTAGAGAATGGAAATATAGAGAAACATCAAAACACCGTAGCAGTTCCATGCCGATAGCTATAAGGGGGTGGAAGATATGGTGGTTTAAAGTGGTCAAATTATAAAAAAAAATTCTGACTGAAGGCCAGCGATGGCCTTTGCGACTCTATAGCGAGGAGGTTACATACAGCAAAACGTGATGTCACAGACCATATCTTTGGTCTATTCGTGCTACAATGTCTTCAGCTCTTTCTCTGTAATGATAAGCAAACGAATAAGGGAATATAAGAATAAATAAATAAAGCAGTAAAAAAGAAATTTCTTTTAATACATCTCTTTAAAAAATCGTTTTGGCGTTTCGCGCATTATCTATCATAATCAACCAAGATTTATCTGTGACTTGCTTAATATCTGTTAAAGGTCACCGAAACTACAAATTTTCTAAATTCTCCCATTCAGTACGTAGTACCACATATGAAGTGCATTAGTCGTTCTTTGGCGGTAATGATATTACCTCACCTGACTAGCCTGTTCACGCTAAGGATCATAAACGTGCTCCACGTCCGCCATTCCTCCCTGTGCTGGCAGAGGAAACTGCCGCTTCTGACTAGCAGATGGCTCGGCGGGTCGAGACCACGTGTCTCATCAATAATGTATGCCGCGGCGACAATAGCAGCGCCTGCTACCTTGTGGTTATGGCTGCGGTGGATATGTCAATTGCAGTAAGTGAGGGGACTGTTACGTATGTCTGCAGTATAATAAATTATTACTGATGCAATGACTTCACGAAGCTCTAGAATGAATTAGCGCGTAGTCTTCTGTGAATTTCCATAGGTATACTAAGTATAAATTAGTTTTTATCGATAGTGGTCTAGCGTAGGAAGCATTTTGTTGTCCCAACAGTCGTGGGTTTACATTTCAAACGCTGATTCAAGCTCACAGCGGTCAAATTCCTATAAATACTCGTCAACATTCGATGCAATCTGGTTACAATTGACTACAGTATCGCAAAACCTCGAGTTTATGTATTTCGATGGTAGTTTATTGCATTATGCTAGACTTTTGGTCGGCGAACTAAATCATCAGAAGGGCCAAATTTCAGCAGTATAATGATTTTAAATTGATTTGAGAGTCGCAATAGTTATTTAGAATTACGTTTTTAGGAGTCAGATAATAATAGTAACGGCAAATAAATATAAGATGAAATCAATGCTAAAGCTATTTACTGTCAAATAAAATACAATAAACATTTCTGAGCACACGAATTTGATGAGAATAGTAGCCATGCATTTCTTTTGAAAGTTATCATTAAGCCCCGTATTTTATTTTTAACTTTAGGCAGGTTTCAAGCTCCTCATAAATAACACTATATCTCAGTTTAAACAACGATTATACTTACAGAAAGATTGCTCACAAGTATTTGTGGTGCAGAAATGTGACAGAACGGAAAAAGGTATTTTATTTGTCTTTTTTTTTCTGATGGAATGAGTCTGACATACATATTCAGGTGTTAAAAATTAACATATTTTCCTCCTCTAGGTCTTTCAAAGTAAGCCACTTCTGTTGTGAACTAAGATCATAATTTTTATCTCTAAGTTTTCTAATTCAGCTTAAAGTCGCTCAAATTCTAAGCTACACATTTCCTTGTTTTTTACCTGTAGCACTTTCATTTTAGGAGTACGAATCTCAGTATGTAACGTTACCTTAGACTCTCACCATCCCTTATTGGTCATAACCAGTAAACTGAAAAAAAAAAACACCTAGAGAAAGGCACGAAAATGAAAATAAGGAGACAGGACCTGGATGAACTGCTGAAGACTGAAGCTCTTGAGAATTTCGAGGGAACTTTAGGAACAATTGTCAGAAACGGAAGAAAATTAATCAGTAGAAGAAAAATGGGTAACTTTGAGAGATGAAATGGTGAAGGCAGCAGAGGACCAAATCGGTAGAAAGGCAATACCTATAAAAAATCCTTGAATTTAATACTAATTTTAATTGATGAACGATAAAATGTAAGAATGCAGTAAATGAAGCAAGCAATATGAAGTACAGACGACTAAGACATGAGATTCAGGGAGTGCGAAATGGCTACGCACGAGTGGCTAGAAGATAAATTCAAGTCTTTAGGAGATTGTAGAACTAATGGCAAAATATATACCCTCCACACGTAGACATTCAAGGACAAGGAAAACAGCTCTTGGAATATCAAGAACTCAGACGGAATATCAGTTATCAGCAAAGAAGGTAACGCTGAAAGGTGAAAACAGTACACAGAGGAGCTCTACAAAGGAAATGATCTTACAGACAATATTGTAGGAAGGAAAGAGGAAGTAGTTGGAAATACTATACTGAAAGACGAATTTGCCAGAGCACTGAAAGACATAAGTCGGAACAAAGCCCCTAGAGAAGATGAAATTCCCTCAGAGCTATTGAAGTTTCTTTGAAAGCCAGCCATGACTATTTCACCTGGTAAGTTGTATGGGACGGGCGAAATACTCTCAAACTTTAAGAAAAATGTAGTAATCCCCAGTCCAAATAAATCAGACAGGAATGATTGATAAGTCGTGGTTACAAAATTGTAACGCGAATTATTTACAGATGGATGGAAAAGCTGGTTGACGATGACCTTGGGGAAGATAATTTTGGATTCAGGAAAAATTCAGGAACACGTTAGGCAATACTCACTTTAAGACTTATCTTAGAAGATATATTAAGGAAAGATTACTAGTTTTAGAGATTTGGAGAAAGCTTTCCACGAGATTGGAATAAGCTCTTTCAAATTCCGAAGTTATCAGGGATACAATATAGGAAAAAGAGGGTTTTTACAAATTGTTTAAAAGCCACACTGCAGTTATTAGAGTCGAAGGGCATGAAAGGGAAGCATTAGTTGGAGAAGCTAAAATTGTTTGAAATTCTCTCTATCAACAAACAACCAGCTCAGAAACCAAAACTAATTCTCAAAAATCAAACAAAATGTTCAAATGTTTGTTAAGCTTATGGGACTTAACTACGGGGTCATCAGTCCCTAAACTTACAAACTACTTATGAACTACTTACGAACTAGGACGGCACAAATATCCATGCCCGAGGGGGGATTCGAACCCCCGACCGTAGTGGCCGTGCTGACCGTGACTGGAGCGCCTCAGTCACCTCGGCCACCGCGGCCGGCAATCAAACAAAATTTCAGTATTCATCCTTATTAAAGTAACAGCTGTTAGGTATAATCCTACCACCATGCTTGTTGACACTGTGTAATGTCTCTCACCCACATACCAATGTTTTGTCTTCCTTGTACTACTCTCACCGTTCTTAGCGAATTTTAATATCGGTTATGTACTTTAATTCCAAACATATGTAATTGTCCTGCACAAATATTTCATTTTTTTATGTCATCCTCACTCACCTGTTCACATCCTACTTTTGTTGGTGCATATAAGTTAATATACAGTTGTACTTACTGGTACACTCACTGGGCTATATGTTTATTTCAACTTACGTATTGAAAATTAATTTATACTTATTCCTTAATTACAGTTTTGCTTTATTTGGTTTAGCAACTCTGTTTGTTATAATATATTAAAGGTTACGTAGTATATGACTGACGCATATCTATGTAAAATGTTTGTACTCCATACACAGCAGCTGGTATGATGTGGATAATCTGTAGTGTTAAGTTGTCTGAAGATGTCCTAAGAAGCCGAAAGCTAGTTTAAAACAAAATAAATATTATTCTTGAATAAATATATAGTGTATCACAGTTATTCAAATATGTTATTAGCCAATAAGTGAGATTGTCATGTGACGCATTTATCTTGCTGTCTGCAGTTCATGCGGTGAGTACCACACCTGGAAGTAAGTGAAAGACGTGCGCTGTCATCCAGCATCCTAATAAAGCACATTATAACTTGGAAATAAAAATTATTATTACAGCAATATGTCTAGTTACTATTCTCATGTATAGAAAATATGGCAATCATTTTAAGCAGTAATTATAAATGGCATAATTACAGTGTTATAGCCTGCACTTTTCTTTTAGAATACCGTAAGAACTGCCGTTTTCATCGGTCATTACATCAGTTTTTGCTTATATTGATCCATGTTAAGGATATCTTTCAGATAACCTCGTACTGACAGCAAATATGACTCTTAGATCATGCAGTTCATATGCATTTTACTAATGGACAGATATGGAATGCGATTTTCCAAATGTTTATACAGGTTTACTCTAAAAAAAACTCGGAAAATTCATAATATTTGTTAAATATATGTCAGGACATTTACCTATATACATCTAATATACGGTGGACACAAATAAATACTTTTAACTCTAACATGACCACATCCACTTCCGTAAGACAAAACAAAACCACCATGAGAGTATAATAGGCAAACCGTACTGATACAATATGAAATAACACAAGTTTTAAACTGATTAATAGAAAAACAAACTTCCCGAGTGGACAGAGGCTATGGAAGCCACTGAAACATCCACAGCAAGATTTATGTGTCATACTACTAGTGTGGAAGCAGGTAGAGTTCCGCTGCGCAGGTAAACATCCCGACAGACGCGCGAGAGCAAATGTGTATCTACGACAGTAAATGTGTATTCTGATAACAGTATATGACTAGCAGCCCAGACTCCGCTACCTGCTTTCCCGACACCTGGAGAGGCAATGTTTCGTGTGTTCAGTTGTTCATTAGGGCGCTTCATTATTATCCTTAATGGTATTATTTCTTAATTTTTTGTCTACTGTCGACACTTTTTGTCAGAAAACCCTCTACCTGTTTGTAACAGTAGCACTATCATTCTAGTTTAGTATCGAATATTTTGTTGTATTTTCCAAACAATCACTGTTTATTCCGGTAAGATTTGTACTAAATTGTATTTTATTTTCTGTCTTTCTCTTGTAGTTAGTAAATTTATTTTTTTATGTTGACAACTTGTCGTCCTTAATTAAATGATACACTAAGTACATTCTAATGGAAACAATGAAAAACACCACCATTAGCTGTATTTTTATATTGCCTTTTACTGGCAGCCACTTTCGATAGACCAAGCCATAATCATCATACCCCTGAAATAGGGTAATCTGTATTTTGTAGAGCAGTTGTTCATTCTCTGTACTGTTACGTTCCATAAAAGTGCGACACCAGAAGTTTTTGTTGTTTTTTTATAATGCAGCAAAATACAGATTGCCCTATTTTAACGGCCTGATGATGATGGCGTGGTATATCGAAACTTGTTGACAGTAAATGACAATATATAAATACTGCTGATGGTGGTGTTTTCCATTGTTTTCATTACAATATATACGGTTTAGGCTCCAGCATCCATATATACAATGGACAAAATTAACAATATTCATTTTCTAACACAAATGTTTAATGTTTATCGACCGTTACCGTTATCTTCGCCGTACGTCCTTACAATGAATATTCCGCTTCCAACTACTACTTAGTCTGGAAAACATTGTAAGATTTTCGTTAAATATTTTAACTTACGACTTCGGTTTATGTAGTAGTATGAAAAAGATATAAATACAGTATAAGAAAAACACTCCGTAGCCACGATCGCTATATCGGTAATTTCTTTTAGATTACCGGTTTCGGTAGGAAATGTTACCATAATTTGATCTCATTGTTTTATTTTTTTTCCATAAGAAATGTATCCATTATCTGGTATTTCTTCTCTTTATAATACATTCTCTAACAGTAGATTAGGGCTTGTAGAGACTGTATGAACTAAGCGGTCAGAAGATGGTTACATTGTTTACCGAACTCGCTAATCTGAAATAAGTGAACAGAGTTTGGTTACGGTGTGTGTTTCCACCAATATGGAGGAGTACCCCTCACTCCAGTATGAGGACATTATGAATAATAAATTCCATGTATATTAAAATATTTAGTCTACGTTTTTCTAACGTTTATTAGAAGAGGGTGAAGATATTTTACGTATATCGGTCAAGAAAATACTGAGATACGTACAAATAATTTGTGCACTTTATATGCTACAAAAAGTCGTAAGTTGTATGAGATTGATACACCGGTTCCCGTTAGATTACCGAAGTTTAGCGCTGTCGGCGGTGGCTAGCACTTTTATTGCATACCGTCCAGGTCTGCGGAGAACAGTTGCAAGCCGAAATGCACTCAGACCTTTCGAGGCTTGAGAAGCTACGGTCAAGGAGGATGTCGTCAAAAAAGCAGGCATTCTATGGGTCGGAGCGTGGAATGTTCTAACCGGTAACCCCATAGGTAAGTTAGAAAATTTGAAAAGAGTAATGGATAGGTTAAAGCTACAAATTGTTGGGATTAGTGAGGCTCGGTGGCAGGATGAACAGGATTTCTGGTCAGGTGAGTACAGGGTTATAAATACAAAATCAGTTAGAGGTAACGCAGGAGTACGTCTCATAATAAATAAGGAAATAGGAATGGGGGTAAGTTACTATGAACAAAATAGTGAACGCATTATCGTAGCAAAGATAGAGACAAAACCAACACCGACCACATTAATGCAAGTATATATGCCAACTAGCACGGCCGACGATTAGGATATCGAAGAAATGAATGAGGAGATAAAAGAAATCATTCAGAAAGTAAGGGAGACGAAAACTTGACTGTGATGGGGGACTGGAACTCGGTAGTAGGAAAGGGAAGAGAAGGAATATAGTACGTGAATATGGACTGGGGAATTGGAATGAAAGAGGAGATCGCTTTGTAGAATTTTGCGCAGAGCGCAATGTAATCATCACCAACACTTAGTTTAATCATCATGTAAGAAGGTTGTATACAGGGAAGAGACCAGGAGACACTGGAAGGTACCAGATTGACTTATAATGGTAAGGAATAGATTCAGAAACCAGGTTTTAAACTGTAAGACATATGCAGGGGCTGATATAGACTCTGACCATAACTTACTGGTTATGAACTGCGGGTTAAAACTTAAGATACTGCAGAAAAGTAGAAAAGTTAGGAGATGGAACCTGGACAGATTGAAGGAACCAGAGGTGGTTGAGAGTTTTAGAGGGAGCATTAGGCAAGGATTGGCTGAAACGGGGCAAAGTAATACAGTAGCTCTGAGAGAGTGAAGACCGCAGAGGATCATATAGGCAGAAGGACAAGACGTGATAGAAATCCCTGGATAACACAGGATATACTGAATAGATAAGAGGAGAAATCATAAAAATTCAGCAAGTGAAGCAGGCAAAAGGAAGTAAAAGCGTCTGAAAAATGAGATTGACCGAAGTGCAGACTGGCTAAGCAGGATTGGTTAGAGGACAAATTCAGAACCGCAGAAGAATGTATAAATAGGGGAAAGATAGAAAATTCCTACAGGAAAATGAAAGAGGTATTTGGGGACAAGAAAAGTGGCTGTACGAATATCAAGAACTCAGAGACGGAAAACCAGTACTAAGAGGGGAAAGCTTAAAAGGCGACCACTGTACATAACAAGAGCCTTGCTTTGTCACTAAAATTAATAAATAAGGTCCGTGTGCACTACTGGTTACTTCCTGCTACCAAGCCTTGTTCCCTGGCCCATTTACTTCAATAACAGGAAGTTAATACTGCAGTGATCAATATACATATAAGCAAGCCACCACAATTTATCTTAGGTGGCTAAATTAACATTTACGGCGCAATGGAATTTAGATATAGATATAGATATAGAACTAGTTCTCAGCACTTGTGAAGAACAATATTAAATAAAAGGGGGAAGGTGCTCTAAAACTTCAGTTTATAGGCAAATCACGGATTATGCTGAACCTAAACTTGTTTATTCAGATAGAAAACAAGTAAAATGGGGAACCAATTTCGTTAACACAATAAAAATGCATATCTTACATGCGCACGGTGCCCAGCCTAAATTATACATGATTTAACGCTACTGGGGGAGAAGAATTCACAAACAACACTCATTCGCTCACACACACGCAATGCCACAGCGAAACTCACCAAAGTCAGCGTGCTGAGACGAGGCGGAAGCAGGCGCCGATATCGTAGGCAAAATTCAGCAAGTCGGAGGTAGCTAAAAACACAATATACAAAAACACTTTGAAGCTGGCTCTGGTCTGTCCTGCCTGTTTTGGGATGGTGCGTGTGTATAGCCAAAATAAATTACATCTGAATTGGACCGCGAGCAAACACGCTAACGGCGACACACGGCTACGTTACCTAAACGCACTCCACTGAAGGTGAAGTGGTTGAAAGTTGGATTCATTATACAAAATCACGGTGGATTCTTAAGTTGTAGTCTGTCAGAAATCGACGAGAAGTGGGATGAACTCAGACAATTAGCTGCAAACCCTGGAAGTCGGAACTCGGACCCGCATGGTTCCGAAAACCGATAAAAATTGAATAAATTCAGTTTCCGAAAAATAAGGAAAATTATCTACAGCATGCATCCTATAGAAATGCTTAGAATTATATAAGGAAGCGAATTAAATGCAGCTATAAGCGATAGGGGGCGATTACACAGACGGATGAGGTCCTGTCCCAGAAAAACCACAAAAATGAAATAATTACAATGTCGGAAAAATAAAAATAACAATTACGGCACATAACCCATAGAAATGTTTAGAGTTACATGAGGAAGCTATTGAAGGAGGTTGTTCAAGGCTCAGAGAGAATTACTGACAAGACAGAGTGTGTACTACCAGTCGGAGAAGACACAGCGGGGAGAGAAAATCGCGAAATATTAGTGGAAGGATACCTGCATAGTTCTGATGAACATGGAACAAACAAGAGTGGAAGCTGAAGGCTTTGTTCTATGAACCAACCACGTGGAACACATATCACTCACGTAAGGAAACGATGAGAAGGTTTTTACGTGTACTGTATAAAATGAACATATCACCTATTAGAAATCGGGCCCCACAAAGCTAGAAAGTATTTACACAGAGTTCATACACCGTCACATGATCACAAAAGGCTTTAACATATCAGGCCGTTATTAAACTGCAACTATAATCACACACACCACGATTACCTATTGGAAATCACTGAATTGAAAAACGACAACTCATTTCCGCACACGATCGGAGAAAATATTAAAAAAAAATGATTATAATTTCACGAATCTAAATTAAACTTGCTAGTCAATGAAACGCCACCATCTCCAGAAACAAGAGGAGAACCAGCCTTAGCTCACAATACAATGATCAGCCGAGTGGCCACCGGGGCGCGGGTAAAAGAGGAAAGCCACCGGAAGCCGGAAAATCTACGAAAACAGCGGTGTTGGGGACGAACAGCGATACTCGCGCTGGAAGGGAAGTCTCGATAATTAGAATGTAACCAAAGGGTGCAGAAACCTCTTTGGTAGCTTCAGCAGCTATAGACTCTGAATCAGAGAGAACGATGAAAAGCGAGCTATCACTCCCCACATTCAGACAGCCACAGATTCTCGCCCCCACTTAAAAGTAAAACAACTGCACATTCTCACAGGGACAGTGGCGTAGCGGAGAAGCCGTACTTATGCCACATTAATTAATATAATAAAAATTACTAACACATAAAATAAAAATGCTATTCCTTCAGATTTGAAAAGAGTGAGGTACAAGATTTAACAAAATGATAATCTAGCGACATTAAATACATTATAACTTCATAGAAATATACAAAAAATATATGGAAGACAACAGACGGTCGTCTTTCAAGCTGAACTGTTGAAGGAATATATAGAGGGCCTATACAAAGGAAATAAATTTGCACACAGTATTCTAGAAATGGAAGACGAAGTGGAGGAAGATGAGATAGGAGATAGGAAACTGCGAGAAGAATTTGGCAGAGCGCTGAAGGATTTGATGCGAAACAAGGTCCGTGGTGTGGATGATATTCCTCTGAACTGTTGATATCGTTAAGAGAGCCAGTCATGAATGAATTGTTCCAGCTGGTAAGCAAGATGAATGAGACAGGGGAAATAACCTCAGACGTATCAAGTGCAGACAAAAGCGAATTATTTACAGACGAATTGAAAAAATTGTAGAATCCGACCTCAGGGAAGATCAGTTTGGATTTAGAAGAAATGTAGGAACACTCGAGGCAATACTCACATTACGACTTACCATAGAAGATAGGTTAAGGAAAGGCAAACCTACATCTCTAGCATTTGTAGATTTGGAGAAAGCTTTTGACAATGTTGACTGGAATACACTCTTTCAAATTATGAAGGTAGCAGGGGTAAAATATAGAGAGCGAAGAGTTACATTCAAACTATACAAAAACCAGAGAGTGATTATTACAGTAAAAGGGCAAGAAAGGGACTCAGAGGTTTGGAAGGGAGTAAGACAGTGTGAGATTACAGCCCAATAGAAATACCGGTAATCAATAGCATTTGATAATTAAACAGTATGAAGTTCACTGCAAACATTGACCATGCCAATGCACTAAATGTTACACAATTTTAATCTTATTAATTATGGTAGCAATGTATGTACACAGTTGGGTGACAACATTTATAGTTAGGCCATAGGTAGAAATTCTCCACGTTGAGATTTGCTGTGTGCTTGTAGCTGACGGGAGGCCAGCGAGCAGGCCGATGTTGGTGGCTTGTTCCAACTTAGGATTTTACAGTTCGTTTCCGGTGAGGGGAGAGAGGGACAATGGCGAGTGCCAGGCACAGTGCAGTGCACAAATATTGTAATACTACTGGCATTTGAAGTAATACGATGCAGTTAGGAACCTTTAAGGCCCTCATTACAAAATAGCCTGTTGATAAATAAACAATACATTAGCTAATATAGTTACATCTAACGTAATATATTTAATTGACAATGAAAAGTAATAAATTACCAACGAAGACAAGACAGTTACACAACTAGCATGGCAATGTTTGTTTATAAAAATAATATATTAACTATTTCTCATCTTATTTTCAATTAATCTTTTGTATTTTATCTTGAAGTATTCAGTTAAATCACTTATCTGTGGTATAAGAAATTGCACAATTATGATTAACAGTACAAAGGATGTTTATATTAATATAAAAACGTAAGAAAATATTTGTTTAATGTGTAGTGTAATTATTTTGATTTTAAGTAAAGTTTTAGAAATGTATTGGCTGAGCGCTGTACGTTGGCAAATCGGTTACAACAGCTTACATGGGGAAGTTGATGACGTAGGGGAAAAAACCCCGGCAGTTGAGTTTTGGAGCGTGCGCGCGCGAGGGCAGGAAGTGAGGACTCCAGAGACCACGTGGTGTAGCTGGCCGGGCGGCGTCGCGCTGCCTCAGTCGGCATGTGGATCTCGAGGTGGTGACTTGACATTTGTCTGTGGCAATCGCCACGTGTGGTTGCTCGTCGTAGACTGCACCAAGTTAAATCGAGTGCTACTGTGTGTTTGTGAATATTTTGCTGGTGGAACAAGGTGTGCATCGCATTGAATTAAAGTGACTGTGATTTGTTAATGTAACACGTGTCGTCGCATAGGCATGAACATAAACGGTGTTTGAGACAGCTACGTGGTGTGAAAACAATTCGCGACAGATATTCATTTTGTCTGGGGGCTCTCGAGCTATAAATTTATTTGATAAATGTGCCGACGTACAGACGTATCAGCCACAGGGTTCAAGTATTGTGAAATAAACAACATAAAGTGAACTTTCACGTGTTTTCAAAAATAGCAGTTAGTACACCCTTTTCTCTCATGAACTTTAATTTATTATGAATTTGTTTTGTTAATCATATGCAGGGAAGGAAAGCTGCGAACGTGTGATATCATCCCCTAGAAAACGAGTCAAACAGTCGCAATAACAGTTCCAGTGTTTTTGCATGTTTAGAAATTTGGTTCGCAGCTGGTGGTTGTGAGTTTCAAAAATTAAACTTTCTCTAATTTAAACTCTCACCCCGACCTTCACGCCTCGCAACAGGGTTGTAGCCTTTCCCCAATGTTGTTCAATCTGTACATGGAACAAGCAGTTTGCGGTTTGGCGATGACATAGATTGTCAGAGACTGCAAAAGATCTGGAAATGCAATTGAATAGAATGGACAGTGTCTTGAAAGGAACATATAAGATGAACATTAACAAGAGGAAAGCGAAGGTAATGGAGTGCAATGTCAGAAAATCTGGCGATGCTGAAGGAATTAGATCAGGTAATGAGACAATAAAAGTAGTAGATGAGTTTTGTTATTTGTGTAACTAAATAACTTCTGATGGCCGAAGTAAAGAAGATATAAAATGCATAATGGCTATGGGGAGAAGAAGCGACATTTGTTAATATCCAATATTAGTTTAGTTGTTAGGAAATCCTGTTTTGAAAGCATTTGTCTGGAGTTTAGCATTATATGGAAGTGAAACGTGGACGATAAGGAGTTCAGACAAAAAGATGATAGAAGGGTTAGAAATGTAGTGTTACAAACGAATGCTGAAGCTTAGATTGGTAGATCACGTGACTAATGAGGAGGTGCTCAACAGAATTGGGGAAAAAAGGAGTTTCTGGCGTATCCTGACTAGGAGAAGAGATAGGTTGGTGGGAGACATTCTGAGACATCAAGGAATCGTCAACTTAGCATTAGAAGGAAGTATGTGGGGTAAAAGTAGTAGAGGGAAGCCGAGGGGCGAATGCAGTATGTAGATTCAAAAGGATGTAGGTTTTTGATCGTTTCTCAGATCAAGAGCCTTGAATAGGACAGGGTAGCGTGGAGAGCTGCATCAAACCAGTCTGCGGACTAAAGATCACAACATATCGAAAACCCCAAAAGAAGCTCACGAGAGGTCATGCATGCTTTTCCTTTTGTGAAGCATTGGGAGAGGTTCCATCACGATCTGGTATTCAACTCTTTCTATCAGTACCTAAATTAGTCGAATAGCTGAATAAATATCTCATCATTCTCGACAGCACATTAACATATTTCTAAAAAAAAAAAAAAAAAAAAAAAAAAAAAAAAAAAAAAAAAAAAACAGTGCCACATTGCGCCCATACATACACTGTCAAAAAGTTTCAGGCTTCCTGTGTATAGTATCAGAAAAATTATCAAACATCTACCCTGGAAAGTAATATCGCGCATGTATCATCAGAACTGTACCATTATGAAGAGATTAGAGCATATAATTAGGATCCAATTTACAACTACTACATCGTAGAACTAACTGGCCGATGGATGCAAGAATGAATTAAATTTTGTTGGAAACTTATATAGGCACTTTACGAATCTGTTTCTTGAAGAATTTGATCTGTTCGCTTGAACTACTAAAGAAACTGCATACACTGCGCTTGTCCGTCCATTTTTGGAGTATTGCAGCCCAGTGTGGGATCCTTATCAGGTGGGTTTGACGGAGGACATCGAAAGTGTCCAAAGAAGGGCAGCTCGTTTCGTATTGTCACGATACAGGGGAGACAGCGTTACGGAAATGATACAGGATCTGGGATGGGAATCATTACAACAACGGCGCTTGTCGCTGAGGCGTGGGTTACTTGCGAAACTCCAATCGCCAACATTCTCCTCCGAATGCGAAAATATATTGTTGACTCCCACTTACATAGGTAGAAATGATCATCAGAATAAAATAAGAGAAATCCGAGCTCGAACAGAGAGATTCAGGTGTTCTTTCTTCCCGCGCGCTATTCGAGAATGGAATGGGAGATAAATAGTATAATTGTGGTTCGATGAACCCTCTGCCAGGCACTTAAATGTGATTTGCAGAGTATCCCATGTAGATGTAGATGTAGATGTAGATCTGGGGCCGAAATTCTTAATAATATCTGTGTCAGGAGTTAGTCAACTTAGCATATGTATTTAAAAAAAAAAATTATATTGAACTACCAGCAAACTGTAAAGGACTGTTGTAATTATTGCACAATGCAGCTAGAGAATAAATAAGTTGAGTCCCTCGTGCAACCAGTCGCAGTTATAAATGTTGTAATTTATGACAGTTTTATATTTTCTTTCGAGTGACTGTCTGAACGTGTAATCGTTACTAGCTTGTCAGTCATTGTTCTCGTAATGAATGTAAACCTAAACATTAGACGAAGAAGAAAAATATTACTCATATATTTATACTAATATGCTGCTTTAAATTTTTTTATTATAATGTTGTTATGGATCCATTTCGGCACAATTAGCCATCGTCAGACAATCTTACTTATGACCATGTGACATCCTTGGACAATGTCATGCTGTTTATTTAACAGAAATGTGAACTTTTGTCTCACACTTATGTAATATTATACAAATATCGTTATATAAAATTTTTAATATTTTTTATCTTGCTGTTCTGACAGTTGGCCAATGATGTTACATGTTTACATTTGGCAGTTGCTACGGTATCTATTAATTGATACTGTGGCTTAAATGTCTGTGATCTGTGGGATATGATAATTCGATATCTATGTTAAACATAATTTTTAGCAGTCGTTCAAAAATGTTTTTGAATATGATTGCTGTGGAATGTTGTGTTACGATTGATAATAATAATAATTAATAAAAACAATCACAAAACACACAAAAATAATAGACTTACTCAACTTTGTTACAACACAAAATTATTTGAATTTTACAACAAAATATACTCCCAAATAGATGGAGTAGCTATGGGTTGTAGTATTGCTGGCACCGTAGCATATATGTAAGCAATGTGTTAGAAGAAAAATTTGTAAGGAATTCACATGGTATTAAGTAAAAAACTTTATATTGAAAAAACAGATCTAACTTAAAAGTATATATAACGAAACGATGATTATTATAATTAAAATTGTGTGTTTTTCTCAAATTGTCTGACGATGGCTAATTGTGCCGAAATGGATCCATAACACCATTATAATAAAAAACTTTAAAGCAGCATATTGGTATAATAACATGATGTCTCTTAGAGATATATTCTGAGCTGCAGGCCCACTGAATAGGAAAAAAAATATATTATTTGCAACATTGGCAGTAATGAATAATGACACGGATTTAGGTAACGTGTAACTAGTGGAAGTATGATATGCAATGTTGTAGACTGAGTATATAGCGTTCTTTTTTTTGCGACTATGATACGCTGACATGAAACCAAGAAGAAAAATGTTACTATTTGCAACATTGGCAGTAATGATAACATGTATTTAGGTAACGTGTAACTAGTGTAAGTGTGATATGCAGTGATATAATGTAGACTGAGTATATTGCGTTTTTCTTCTTCTTTTCTTGTGCTTATGATACGCTGACTCGTATACGGCATGTCCTGGCGTTTGACTACCAATTTCCTAACATTGGATTTCTTGAAAATTCTATGCAAGTCGCTATTAAGAGACAGAATCGATTAAGACAGCAGCTATTGCTTATGAGTCATAGAATCTAACACAGAACAATTCAATTTATATAGATGAATATATTAAATAAAGACAGATATTTCAATTTCTTCCGATGGTGCTTATAGGTATCTGCTGCTATTGCGTGTCCTCGCCGTGTAAAGGCCTATGGTCCCAAAAGTGGGCGACTGAATTAGATCTTCGTTTGGAGCGCTTCTTTTGAGTTCCCTTTGGTCCTTTCATCCTCCGATTTCGAGGGCCTTCTCGTTTTGAAAGGGCCGAATAATGGCTCTCAGACTAATTTTTCGAACTGAAAGGCAGTTCTTACATTGAAGGGGAGAAATATTAATCACTTCAGGCACTCATCTTTCGCTCATCGTGCTTTTCACAGCCCAGTCTGGATCAAAGCAGAGGTGTCTTTCAATCACTTCAAATATAAGGCTGCGTAAAGCGAGGGTGGTTTATTTTCTGTATCAGCGTAGTATTTCACAACATCGAGTACAGAATTTGGATACACACGATTCCCTCTTAACTCTATACCTTCAGCAACGTATTTAGTTTGGATACGAGTTAACGGCTTGCTCAGTCTACTTAACGGAGGATTTGTCTCACAATTGTATATATTTTTCAGAAATTTCTTTTTGCGTCGTCCTCAGTAAATTAACCAATACAGTTGCTAAAAATGAAAAACATTACTTCAGTGATTAATAAACTATGAAAAAAAAGAAAAATTATCGTGTGTGATACTAGTCATCTTGCTGACGAATTGGTTAGTGTCAAGTTTCTGTTTCAACCTAACAACCAAGAGTGTCTGTGGTAATGTAGTGAAGGATACGGTGTAAAAATCTGTGATCATTTATTTAATGCCGCGGTGGAGTGGCCGAGCGGTCTAAAGCACCTCGCTGCGGAGCGCGCGGTTACTCGCCGTGGAGGTTCGAGTCCTCCCTGGGGCATGGGTGTGTGTGTTTGTCCTTAGGTTAGTTTACTTAGGTTTAAGTAGTTTGTAAGCTACGGACTGATGACCACGCAGTTTGGTCCGATAGATTTACAGACATTTGAACAATTTTTTGATTTATTTAACACAGTAAACATGCTAATTCCTTATTGTAATAAAGATCAACTGTGATTAATCGATTTTGTTATGGAAGTAATAACATAGCTAACAATGTCACAGAAGGACTTTAATAGGTTCGATATTTTAGACGACAATGAAGCTGCGATGAAGGGTTTCTAACTGTCTTCGTCTTCGCACTCGACACTAAAAGTTTACTACTGAAATTGTTAAAAGGACTGCGTCGTTGATCTGTGAACTAGATGGTGACACACGTTACATACTAATTAAGGATGCTAAAGCTTTCATAATCCGTTTTCAGCCGTTTTCAGTATATCGTCCACAAAAATAATTGTAACACTGATTGCTCGAGAGTATGTTCAGCATCTACTTTGAGGTGAGAAAACTATTTAATTCTCGTAATGGTATATTTATATAACCCCCTACTCTGTCACCGAACACCGATGGCACTTTCTTCAACGACAGTAGTATCACAGCTAATCTATGTGTGCCACATTAAGAAGACACAAATGTTTTGTGAATGTAAAGAAAGTAAAAGAAGGACAACATTACATTATCAAAATGTGTAGTCTACTCATGCAGTGTAAGGGCAAAGTCACAGTACCCTATTTTACATTGTCTTGTTCCAGAACTCTTATATTCAGAAGTCAAGTGCGAGGTATTATTTGTTATCATGGTTTTGTGGAACTATTTTCATGGTCAGCCATCTGTCAAACAATGGCGAAGCACAATGCATCAAACTGCCTCTTACATACATAGGAGAGGTATGTGACGAAGGCGACAGGACTAATTACAACTTCACAGTACCTTCACAATATATAGTTTCACTTATGAAATTTGTTATTAATAACCAAGCCCAATTCAACAGTAATACCATTGTACATAACTACACTATTCAAGCTTATACCTAACTTGGGAGTTAATTATGTTGCCACAACAGTCTTTGGTCACTTACTAAATAGTAGCAAATGTCTGACAAATAGCAAACCAGAATTTACCAACAGACCGAAAGTTTTTCTGAATGACAATTCGTTTTACTCAGTAGATGAACTTTTATAGGGACATTAGTACTTAAACAATAAAGGTAATAACAAATGAAGAAAAAGTAAATAAAAAAATTGTTCGTTATATAATGTTTTCTTTTACTAAACTGACACGTCCGACATCATTACAACATCTTGTGTTGATATACTGAACAATCTCTAATCTCTTAAATTTCTATATTTGGATATAATAAGCCTCGTGCCGTAGTAGGTATCATACCTGACTGTGTAAATCAATGGTTTCCCACTTTTGGTCTGCAGACAACAAGTGTTCTGCAAGCACTAAAATATGGTCCGCGAAAAATATGGAATTTTTGCTTTTATTTATTTTAAAATTTTAAATCTTTGTTACTTGGTCAATCAGTGGTACTTCATAATCGTTTTATCTTGATAACTTCACTGATGACAGAAATGGATACGATATTTTCATTTGATTCCTAGTGCTGTGAACGCTTACGTAATTCCAGTATGCTAAATACTGTAAGAACGCATTAGAATCCATCCTCTTAGGTGGTTTTCCGTGATAAGGCAAACTCATACAATATGTTCCAGAAATAGCCTTCCAATATCTCACGAATTTCTCCACTACTTATTTAGGCGAAAAATAAATCCTGGAATCGTAAGTGACTTTACGCATGTAGCTTTGATGAACAGTACTAGTCACAGGATTACGAAACTAAAAGAAAGAAAAAAAATGATGTGACATCACATTGATGCAAATCACATCAAATATTCTGCAAATATTCTGTCAATTCATATTACTTTCCTGTTTAAAGAATGTGTTATATGATGGGATTAAAGTTTTATATTTAGATTTGCACACTTTACTATTTATGAACTTTGCGGTCCCTACGCTTAACAAGGTGTTCCCTGTTTTAAAGCCACTGGTGTGGATAATAAAAATTGAAAATAACAAATTTTATGTTAAAAAAAGTTAGGGTGATAATATCACAACGGTTTCTCATGATGGGGTGCCAAAAACATACGAAGAGGAAACTGGGCTGTAAAGTAGGCGTCCTTGCCATTTCAGATTTCCTGCATCATTTTGTGCATCCGAACCACTCCACGAAGCCGATACTGAAACGTAGATACTCTTTCTATTTTATATTCGCGCGGAAGAAAAACTAGAAAAACTTTTATAGGCACGTCAATGTTAGGGAGAATCTATCGCATGAATCGCCCGTTATACACTGAGGTATTGTGAGGATACAGGGTTTTAGGTTAGTAACCTCGATGGTACGTTTTGGTCGAACGATAGTTATTGGTGGTGTGCAGCAAGAGCTGCTGGCGACAATGCTTAGGTTGGAATGTTTTTAGTTTGTTGGCCGGTGTGCGGCAGTCTCCCGCCGATCGCAGAGCGAGGCGGTAGCATGTCGGCAGTGAGTTCGTAACCTGCGTTTAGCGGTGGCTAAAATTTTTGCCATCCGTCATATGGCATACGGGTTGCAGTTGCATATTGAAATGTTTCAGTGTGGACTTGTAGGCATTCATCGTAGTGGCACGCAGTTATTTAATCAGTGTATTTAAAGGGAAGAGTTTTTAACATTTTTCGTTCCATAATAAAGGAAATTAACAAAGTTTACTGTTATGGACCAACCTAGTAATTGTCCACATCCCATACCGTCAAATCATTGGAACAATTATTAAATGATTAAGCATAAAATAAAATGTAACGGCAACTTCGCCCATCGATGATTAGGTGGACGCAGCGGTGACGTTACAGTATGTTACCGTTAATTTCTAGGTCCCTTCATCATCGGATGGTTTTCATCAACCTGTCAATTATTATCTTAAGGATTACCTCCAACAGAAGGAGTAAACATACTTCCAATTTCAAAAAGTAGTTTCAGTATTTGAATCAGTCACCCCCTTTTGTTAATCATAATTACTCATTCATTATTAACCTATTTCGCCAGAGATTCAAAAGTTTCATAATGCATAAATCGTCATCATTTCAAGATACAGAATGAAACTCTCTGGCCTTCTCTTGACCCTTTTGTGATTTGTTTCATTGAAGTGGGCCGAAGGAACGTGATGAGACAACAGTTTGTCTCAATTTCTCTGTTGTGTTTTTTGATATTTAAACTGATGAGCATATGACATTAACTGTAGTCGAAAATAACATTATTCCAAGAGTGATGGCAACCACAGTTTCCCATAGTAGTAATATTACATGGCAAAATCATGGAAACAACATTGTTGTTGATACACAGTTATTACCTTTGCTTTACAGAATGTGTATTTACTTTAGCCTGTTTGTGAGCTATTCTTTCATCCGTTTGGGCGATCAACTGACAGTCATTCGGTATTACTCTGCAGCATTAAAAATATATACGTATAACGAAATGTGTATGTCGTGGATAACACGATACAGAAAGAAATGTTTGATGCTAGCTGCCAGTGAGCCCTGAAAAAACTCAGTGGAGAAAGATGAAAATTTTGCTCAGACAGGAGTCGAACCAGTGTCCTGATTACTTAGCAGCCACGCCGAGCATTACGTCACTTGCGTCACAGTGATCACCTTAACGTCGCGGGCTATCCTTGCACGCCACCCGTCAGATGCAAATTGTCAACTTATACACACATTATTAAAGTGAGTTATCAGTCATTCAGGCATTAATAGCATTTCATCGATCCTAGTGTATATATACGATATCTTTAGCGTCGTGAACGCATCACTACACTATAATTGTGGAAGTACTTACTTTTGTGTACCCATATTTACATATTTGCTACAGACTATTCTGTTTGTAGTCCATTACTGGAATCACAAGTGTAAATTATTCAAATACATTTATTTAGTCATCTGAAGAAACCTGGTCACTAAAATAAAAATAAAAAAAATAAAGAGAGAGAGATATTACGTGTGTGTGTTCCTCAGAAGGTGTTAATTCTTCAGTTGACTTTATAGGTGTCGGCAGCATATGATAAACCTGGGGTGTTCAAACTCATGCTAATCGATCGAACAAAAATGCTATTCCTTGAAGTAATAGTTAAGGCCAACGTAATTTTGTGAAGACAGTTAAAATTATAGACAGTATTCCTACCGTACTATTTGGCTTTTTAACGCTGTTCCGATTTACTGGGATTCCAAAGGTATGCAACACTATTTTGTAAGATTCTTTACGATGTATTCTTCGTGTTGTAGAATTAAATTCAAAAATAAAGTTGTGTACATGATTACAAATGGATAGAATGAAATCCAACTCTTCATTCCAACACGTTATCTTTCGATATGTACGACTAAATTCAGTATCTTCGTGAATCTCTTGTTAGAGCATGTTACCAAACGATGCACAAATAGAAGCCTTCAGCGAATTATTAAATGATGATTAAGTCAGTGAATAGCAATATGGGACGTCGAAAGAGACAGAGTAGGGAAAGGGCAAGGGAGTACGATTTCATTTTTCAGAGACACATGACTTCAAACAGTAAAACGATTAACATGTTGATTCAGCAAAAGGTAATTCCAAATAATATTAATAAACGGCCAATAGAATACGAGGGTGTGCTGACTCAGCCGTTTGAAGAGTTTTGTGGAACCGATTTCGGTCATATTATTTTGCTGTGTAGGGTCGACTGCTAAATAAAAATGGAAAATAGAGTGTACAGAAAGTTTTTCGGTCGAGAGGACGTTCCCTCAGTGCAGCCCTCCAAATTCGTCAGCCTTTTTTTTTTTTTTTTTTGTTTTTTTTTTTTTTTTTGTCAGCTGCTGGATTTGAACTCTGAGGGATAAAGCTCGGGGGAAAAACATGAAAGCGGTAGAAGCGCTAGGAAACGTACAATGCTTTTATGTAACTTTTCACAAAAGCCAGTTTCACTCTTTCGTATAATATCCACAAAGAGGCAAATATAATTTAAAAAAACTGACGACAAAAGTTTCGCTAATCTCGTTGCACCAAATACAGAGCAGAAAATGTGGACTATAACAGTTATGTCTCTTATTCATTGTGTTTCGGGATGACATTGTTGGAATAACAGTTACAATGAAGTGTGTCTGTTTAACCCTGTCCATAAAAAACTACAGTTGTACAATCCAATGGTCGGTGTTCGGGAGGTAGAAAAATACAAACAACCTAACACCACACTTTGATTATCTATACTACCAGGAGAAGACAAGTCTTTGTTGAACGGTGATACGGAAAAGTCGAAAACGTCTCAGCGTTAAGGATGCGGCATGAACAGAGGCTTTGTCATTGGCCTACTGTTGAGAGACGAATGACTCGAAATTAATATTAGTTACCACTCAGATTCCTTTTAATGTTATTGTGCTTGCCTTCGTAAGTTTCAAGATATTTCACTACTTACTAGTGAATAGCATCAAAATACAACCAACTTTTCAAATTCTCCCGGTTGACCATTACTTCACGAGTGATTTTTTGTTAGGTTCATAGTAACTAATAATAATACGCTGTGCATGTGGCACTTTCGTTACTAACCAGAAAAATAATGTACCGGTTCAAAGACGAATAAAATGTTCTCAATACATCAATAATTTATTGAAAAATTGTTTCATTATGAAAGCTGTTTGCTGTTAGTGGATCAATAATCCTATTGTTAACGAAAATAGTTTCAAAACGAAAATTGTCACTTCATAGTATATCAATAATTTTGTTGTTATGAAAAATTTTCAGAATAAACTATGTCTGTTTTTAGAACATCAGTAAGTTCATTGTAAAAAATACAAAATTAAGTGTGATTGTTTTTAGTATGTCAATGATTTTATTGTTAAAAATGTCAAAAATTAAGGGTCTTTGATTTTATTTTGTTAATAAATCCTCTGTTAAAAAAATGAGATATGTTTGTTTTTATTGTGTCAATAAACTGATTCTTAAATAAAGGAATGGACTGTATTTAATTTCGTCAAGCGAACGAAATCACGAGTAGTTACTAGTTTATCATAAAGATGATGGTATAATATTTTGGATAACCTTCGGTTCAATAATCATTTGCATACCTTCAGAAAAATGCTCATACCACACCTATTCTACTGAATTGGGTCGAAATTGTAACGTTGTAAGGAGTCAAGAATTGCGAACCTCCTTACATGCCACGTTTATGTACACAAACAAAATCGCTTTGTTTTATGAGTAATTTGATACCCCACATATGGTATTTGTTTTGATAATTGGAAACTATAGTTGCTAAAGTCATTGCATATAAGTATGCCGCAAACATTCTGAGGCATGCATTGGGCAGACACTTTAAAACTGCGTAGCGTGGTATGGATGCTCCGTGGTTGTTTTTTATGGAGAGGTCACTCACTGGGGAATACCGCAGCTGGACCCTCATAGAACGTGGCCAAGTGAAGGAAGGCTTTGAAGAGACAGTGGAGGTGATCATCCCCTACCCACCGATTCCAGAAGAAAACGCAGGAGCCGGCCGCCGTGGCCGAGGGAACTGAGGCGCTCCAGTCACGGTCTGCACGGCCACTACTGTCGGGGGTTCGAATCCCCCCTCGGATATGGATATTTGTGCCGTCCTTAGGATTAGCTAGTTCATAAGTAGTTTGTAAGTTTAGGGTCTGATGACCCCGTAGTTAAATACCATAAGCTGTACAAACATTTGAACATATTTTTTGAAAATGCAGGAGGCGCGACAGCCAGATGCTAAGGAAAGTTGTATCTAACCGATTTCTAACATGAACTCGCATTGGAGAAACGCGTTGTGGGAAGACGACCGACAGCAGGTGTGCTTGCCTGCATACTGGGGAGGAATGCCAGAAGATTATCCATCTCACTGTGCAGTGAAATGACACTTATCTCTTGTGATGACTGCCGCTGGCAGGACGCTAGTCGTTGGTGTGCCGATTTGATCAGACGGTGTCCTTCCGTGAATCTTAACGACAGACTGTGGCTTTTCCTAGTGGCAAAAACAACAGTACGCCGTGCCAAGTGCAGAGTTGCATTCTTCACCCGTAATTATGGCACTTCCACAATAAATAGGTAACGTCTGCGGATGTAAACGAGAAAGCAGTATGGTGGGGTGGTTTGAAAAATCAGCGTACACAGCCATATTACTTTTGACTAGGATAATTAGTGATACTTCATCAAGATAAATAGGAAGTTTTGGCTGATTCAGTTCAATTAAGATTTAAACAGGTAGTTACTTGATAGTATTTCAGAGTCGCAGGTGATGCCCAACATAGCGAACGGTAATCATGCGCTAATGCAAGGCTACTTTCTGTTTTGGCAAAGTCGCTTCCATACAATGGTACCAATACCAACACAACTGTATACTGCATTTACCACGACAGCCTCTGTTAGTTCATTTTTTAAATTGTGAAGTAAAGTTTGGTGCGACCTCAGGCTCCCCCTAATGAATATTTTTCTTCTGATAGTTGCTATTATTTCGATGTGGTTAAGTATCAAAATGATACCATTAACGGTCAAATCCTTTTCTATTTATTATTATTCGAATTCATTATTAAATTTATTATATCTTCGTTTGTCTTTGGTTTTTCGAGTTGTTAAAGCTGTAGGGGTGAAATAGGTAAAAGTGAATTATTGGAAGTATTGAAATGGTTTTGCTAGTGGACAGGCAGCGCAGGCAGCGGACAAGAGTTCTGCAACCAGCAGTAAACAGAGAGGAGCAGTCGCGGTTACACGAAAGCAGGCCGCCGACGCATTTAGCAATCCAAGCCAAAACGAGGTTATCGGAATCAGCCTGACTAGCACGTACTTGCAAAGAAAGTGGTTTCAGTGAGTTCGTAACCAAAGAGTAGTTACCGGTGCTACGCAATGAAGTTTGTGCCAGTTTGGGGGTCAGCAAGCTGCAACGGAAGCATCCAGAAAGCTTCGTGGACGGTATAAAATAGGCAAGAAAACGACGGAAAGTCAGTCTCCGGCGGTATTCGTCGAGTATCCAGCGAGTATTCGACGGACAGGCAGTATTCGCCAGAATTTAACCATTAGACGACTGGAAATACTTCGTCATGTTGTAGGGAACGCCGTAGTCAACGTAGCCTTCATAGACCTGGAAGAAGACGCCAGAAGCGCTCCAGAGGATGCAACATCCTTCCTAGCAGCAGCGGCCATCGTACAGCGGTCCACCACGCAATGCAGCAAGCAGCAGCAGGCCGGGCGGCTCCAGAATCGGCAGCTTCGGGAATTACGAAGAGCAACGCAGAAGAAGGCCGTCGACAGAAAAGTAAGCCACTCACCTAGTATGCGGAGCAGCGCAGAAGAAGGCCATCGACGGGGAGAATAACCACTCACCCGAGTATCAACGAAGCGATCCGCCAACAGAGAAGCTGTTCATTTTCCTGGTCCGAAGAGAACGGGAGTACATCTTCCTGGCTCTACGGTAGCGGAGGTGTTGTCGTTGACGAACCACGAGAAACCGAAACATCATGCCGAGGTATGATACAGTAACGCAACGCGGCGGGGAGCAGCGCGACCGGCCCGTATAACGTCCCGTCGCGTTCTGAATGAGCCACGCTTCTACAGCCGACGACAAGGCCCGAGTGTAGCGGCCGCCTCAGCACCTGAATCAGTACTCACCGTCACTGGTAGCGCCGCACGCGTTCAACCCACGTCAGGCCAGATTCACACCCAAGTAAAGATGTTGTATTGGTAACATTCTGTCAAAGCAGAGAAGCTGTAGAGTGTGTCAAGTAGTAATTGAATATGTGGAATTTAACACAGTAACCAGTCTCCTTCAAAAAAAAAAAAAAAAAAAAAAAAAAAAAAGGAATTTAATTTGGACTCCTGTCTTATTCACAATCCTCTTCCCTTGACTCAAGTGAACCCAGCCTACTAAGTGGAATATCGTGAGCCATGGAAAAGTAAAATACAACGAATAACAAAGTGGCAGAAAGCACTCTTCAAAGCCAATAAATTAAATTTTTACGTCTCAGTAGAACAAAACTCTCATTTTACTGAGACACTGTGAAATACCACATTCTTGTAGCCGGTGAAGTCTTTTAGCAGTAATTATTTATTTCTCTACTTAAAGGAGTGGTTGTTCGGTTCATTCTGAGTGGAATTAAGAACGTCTTACCTGCCTCGGATTGAAATGTGTGCTGCTTTCTGATGTCTGGGGCTGTGTGTCATGGAAGATTTGTTCCACCTGGAGAGCCATCCTTTTGGGGTACAAACCATAGCAGATCCATGCGTGCAATACAAGGTGGAAGAAATTATCTGTCCAGTTTTTTAATATTGACCAGTTGACAGCATGTAAAATGAAAAGGCTTAGAACATTACATAATTCCTGAACCAAAGTAAATTGGTAGTTATTTTTTACGGTATGTGTAGTCACTGGTGAACTGGATCTCCTGCAGACGCTTTAACAGCTCAGCTGAGTTACGTATACGGCGGTTACATGGAATGCCTTAAAGCACGTCTCCGTCCACAAGACATAGATTAATTCTACCCCAGTGTTACGAAAGACGTATGGAAGTTTCCAGGCTCTCCAATACTGGGATCGCATCCCAGCCATGAAGGTGAATGCGAACAATCCTGCACTTTTCCTCAGGCAGAGGTGATATAAATGTCAACAATAATACAATTTCTTCAGACAAAAAAATTGTTTCATTATATACAGGGAGAGGCGATGAATTTGACCTGTGGCCGGGATTCGAACCCGAGGTCCGGTCACAGCAAAAATTTTCATTAGCTCACCCAATGGTGAGGATGGAGATATAATGTATGATGGGAAGGATGAAAGAAGTTACTCAAGCAGTTGGTGGAGAAGAAAACCCGTTTGTGCCAGAGACCTGGAATTCGTTGGAAAAGGAAGAGAAGAAAAAACAGTAGATGAATATGGACTACGTAAAAGGAAAGAAAATGTCGTCTGGTATCGTACAGAGCTCAATTATTAATGACAAACAATTTCCGAGGTCCATGAAGGAAGTTTATAAACATACTCTGGGAAGACAACGAGAAACCGGAAAACTGATTTTGTAATGGCACGATCTAGATTCAGCATCCATGTTTTAAAAAGAAATATATATCCAGGCTCCTGACCTTACCCTAATGGTTATGCACTGTGGATTGAAGCTGAGGAAACTGCTAAATGTGAGGAAGGAATGGGGTGGAACCTGTATAATCTGAAGGCACCAGACTCGAGTAATGATTATATTAATCATTACCTCTAACGCAGATATGTGAAAAAAATTTTAAAAGTCATCGAGTTGCAGACCAATGCTCTGATTAGTACCATCGATAATAAAGAAAATGGGGAGGGAGGTGGGTAAGAGACGAGAAGGGATAGAGGAAAGGATATAAGAAGGAAAGGGGTTTGCCTTGCTCAGAACCTAGACTATTAAGTAAGCAAAAGACGAGGGGGAGGGGGGAGGAGTAGAAGAAGAGAAAGTTGGAGATGACTTAAGGGATGTTTGGAATAAATAGTGTAGGATATGTGATAGTAAATATGTCAGGATTACTGGATGTACAGAGACAGAAGTGAACAGGAGATGGACTAAGATTGAAACAATTGAATACCTAGACAGAAAGCAAATGATCGTCATGACCGCATTGAAAACACCAGAAAATGAATGTCAAGGCAGTTAATTCTGATTTATATCATGATCGTATTCAAAATAAATTGTTGCAATTCACACAAATTCTAGGCAAGTTTAGATTGGGTGATTACGTTTTCGATTAGTTGATTGACTGACTGGCTGATGGACAGATGTACAGTGTCAACCACAGAATATGTAGACCCGCTACAAACGTACGTGGTATTACTTTGCAAAGGGCGCTTCTAATTTTATCCATTCGTAAATATCATATGTGTAAATGCAGGCGAGTCACTAGTTATACATTTAATATTATGAGTGTTAAACAAACTTATAATTTCACAGTTAATATAAGATATCGTAGTTCATAAATGAATCAGATATATTCGTGTAATTAATAGATGGATAAATTAAATAGATGTAGTTTTCTATAAGTAAGAGCAGATAAATGAAATGCATTAAAGTATGGGCATTAACGAAGTTACGCGAACTGCGCGCGAAATTCTTAAGCACGTAGCTAAATAATATGTCACCACCTAGACTGCAATTATTACGCGCTGCATGGTTCCCAGCTAGAACGAAAGATATGTCCGCCATTTTCTTGGAAATCGTCCAACATCTATGGATAAGCTACGACACGTGGCCACTCATTCTGAGCGCATTTAAACGTAAAACGTTTTCTGGGAATTTTGTTGCCTCGTCTATCCCTGCACTCCTCGTGATTTTCCAGCATATACGAGACGCGTCTAGAAAGTAAGTTCCGTTTCAATTTATCTCCGCTGCAGCGCTACGAATGCAGTTCCGCACATGCGCTGTAGACGATGTGTATCAAGGAGAAGAACGTGCGCCATTTGGAGAGCGCTGTCAGTTACGTACGCTTTGTTGTGCTTGTTTGAAATGTCGGCGTTGATTGAAACTCTCGCCGCCTGTGAAATCAGGTCGGTGATTCGGTTTCTGAATGCGAGGAAAGTGAAACCAAGTGAAATTTATCAGCAAATTTGCGATGTTTACGAACCAAATGCGATGAGTGATTCGATGGTGAGAAGATGGGTCCGACAGTTCAATGGCGGGCGTAGTGATGTGCAGATTTCTATGAAGAAGATATACAAAACCTGGTGCCACGCTATGACAAATGCCTGCAAAATTTCGGCAGTCATGTGGAAAAGTAGTTTAGGAGTTGTAGAATCTCTTCTGTATCTGTGTACAATTTCATTTTATTACCAAACAGAACTTACTTTCTGGACGCGCCTCGTAAATTCGAGGTTTTTAAAAAATTAAAGAGACAGGTTTACGTAGAAAATTTAATCCTTACAAATATTAATACACATTTCCTATTTATGAATTATTTCTTTCATATTTAATATAATAAATTCTTTGTCATTTGAGTCGATTGGCCACACCAGGCAGCATACTGTTGTTTGCGATCTTTGTTAGAATGCCTACCCGAATATATCCAGGAAATCATCTGAGTATCATAAACCAGGGTCACATGCCTCTTCATATCGTTCTTTCTACGTTATGTTAGTTTATGTCGGGGACGGTGAAGAAAATCAACCGTGCATTTTGAAACAAATCATCACGGTATTTCCTATAGTGAAAACCTAAATAAGTACGGTGGTAGAAGGGTATGGACAACCATTCTACGAATATACCAGCACTCCTGATCGTGGTGAACTATGCTACCAGTACTGGTTATACAGGTTTTGCTACATATTCTCTGTAACGCACTAATCATTACGTCGTCGTCTTTGTGTGATGGAATGGGAGGCATTGACATCACAAATGGCTGTTTAGAATGATTGTTGCTTGCCAATCAGTGGCATTTGACTGGGTTTCAACTGTTTTACCTATTTCATACAACATTCACCATGATTTAACATCATACTATATATGTCTTCAGCCCTTTATCTAACAATCATAAAGCAAAAGACCAATCACATAATATTCTTCAATTAATATGAAGACTTTAAGCTTATGAAGACTTAAATTGCTATTAACACGTATTCGCGGCCTGTTGCGTCTACCGCCGCAGTCTGCTATCATAGTGGTTTGTGTCTGAAGATAGTCTTTATTGAAAACGACCATGAAATGAAACAAGAAATTGCTATCTGCATTGTTTTATTTTTGATTTTAACAATTTCGGTCATCATCTGTTAATCACCGTCAGAAAGGTCGGTTGTTTATATAATTTTTAATGTAATAAAACTCCTCCCACAAGCTATACCATATCTACATTTTGAAAGAGAAAAGCAAAATACTCTTAGCTACTGTCTATTTTAGAAACTACCAGTGGATAACGTCTGTACCATACATTTACTTTTTTATGATTATAGCAAATATTTGAATCATCGTTGTCGCTTCTTGCATCCTAAGTGCCATTGGTTCTATATCTACTCTCCTTCTGACATTATTCGTTTCTGCATTTCCTCTTGAATACAATTTACCTCTTCTTCCGTGATCTCCTTCGCTTAATTGTTTCTGTTGACTACCAACTCCATGCCAGCAATGGTATCCTTCCCTGCGCCATACGTCGCATATGTTCGTACCATTTAAATTTCAACATTAATATCTACTAACAATAAATCTGTATATGTAGGCCTGTCGCTGTTCACTTCAATCTTCAAAACTGCTGGACGAATATTCATGCGGTTTTCACAGAAAATATGAGAAAAGTTTGGGCTAACATATAGGCATAATTGTTACAACACAAGATCGCAGAAAAAAAGATACCGTAAGTTTAAATGTTTTCAGTAACCGTCGTGTCTGATTGTTCAAATATTGAAAACCTCTTATCTGCAAAGCTACTTCATGAATTTGCATGGTGTTACCATAGGTAACTTGAACGTAACTCTGGACAATATATAGACTTCGTTTCATAAGAAACGGATAACGGAAAAAAATAACATCGTAATTTTAAATTTTTTATCTACGACTGTCATTTCGTTCTGTCTGTTTGAACATGTTTATCTCCAAAACTACTTGACGAATTTTCATAGGGTTTTCACACATAACTTGATCATATAGTGCGGTTACATAATGGCTTCAATTATTAAAATCGGATCAGAGATAATAAAGATATCATAATTTAATTATTTATTTAAAGGCATCATTTATGTATATTTGTTGAGAATAATATCCAAAAGTACTACACGAACTTTCATGGGTTTCCATAGGTAAATTGATAATCGTTTGGAGAGTAACATAGGCTTCATTTCATTAAAATCGGATCAGAGGAAAGAAAGTTATCGTAATTTGAAGTTTTTTGTATATACTATGCTTATAAGTATGGTGTAGTATACTAAAACTCAAAGAGTACTATACGAACTTTCAAGGGAGTTTCATTGGTCAACTGAGAGTACCTTGGGGCAACATATAAATTTCATTTAATCAAAATCGGACCAGGGGAAGAAAAGATATGGTGTATGCTATGCTTGAATTGCAGCGTAGTATAGCAAAGATCCGATAGAGGCGCTGTTACTTGAATAGTATACACAGACCAAAGATCTTTGCTCCGTGATAGTATACCAAACAACTAACAGAAGGCGATGCTGCGTTTTCATTCTCATAACTAAGGTGTAATTCACTGAAAGTTGGCAACGGCCGGTAAATCCTTTTAGAAAAATTAGTCACATAAAATGAGGGGAATAATTCTCTGTGATGATAATGAAATGAATAATTGTTATTGTTCCGATCAGTAAATTAATTTCGTTGCCAACGTTAACATACTGAAAGTAACATTTGGCCCAGGTACGAAGGACATGCCATAAAAAGATAGAAATTGCTTCTTTCCGCGGGAATCATTTGAAATTAGAACATAACGACGTTCTTTCGCATCTATCGATGTTTTCATTTACTAAGAATTCTTCGCAAGGAAACACGAATTTATGTAGTTTCCTTTCTGATTTCGGTACGTACTTATTACATCTTGGGTCAATCCAGTTTAGGAATGACCAGAAAATGGTGTAGTACAGTACAGAACAAATAGAGACCCTGCTAGTTACGTAGTGCACCAAAGAACTAATGGTTGGCGCTGCTGCACTTTTTAATTTTTTAATTCTTTTCGATGGTTATGCCATAGAGCAGCAGCGAACCTCTAAAGGCGGTGTTGGTTTTCAAGTGTTGCAAAGAAACAATGGCCAGTCGTATTGGGGGTATTCCTCCAGTAACAGAAGTATTTTGAATTAAGAGCTGCAATCTTATCTCTACAAATGCAAGTCAACTTTGAACAGCGAGTTGCTGATTACACTTTGTATAGTCACAGCTTAATGACATTTCTTTGCTTCTTTTGACAGGGGACATTTGAATTTAAAACATAACGACATTCCTTCATATCTATAGATAATTAGTTTACATAAGAATTCTTTTCAAGGAAAATCGAATTCTTGTAGTTCCCTTTCTGATTTCGGTGTATCGTTATTACATTTTGTGTGCGTCCTGTTTAGGAATGCCTCGAAAACGGTATAGGACAGGAAAGGACGAAGTGAGGCGACGTTATTTACATAGGACACCAAACAACTAATTATGGTGTTGCTGAATTTTTTTCATACTCATAACTATGGTGTAATACACTGTAAGAATGGATACAATTTTACTTACGTCAGTGGCATTATGTGCTGTTCTTCGCATCTGCCGTTGAATTATTTTTTAAAAATTGGGCACGTAGAATGAGGGGAATAATTCTTTATGTTCGCGATGAAATAAATAGTTTATGCTGTTATGGTCAGTAAATTAATCATCCTCCTAAAGCAAATAGTTCGTTGCCAACGATAGCAAACTAAATCGCTACCACGGCAATTAAAATTTAACCCATGTAGGAAACAAAATATCCCATATGCTTTGCAATGTCATGGAAAGGAAAGAAGTGCATCTTTCGACGGATATAACCACTAAATTGTGCACTGCGTTCTGTGCATCTTCTCAACATTAAGCTGGAATTACCATGTAATATTGAGACAAATCCACTCTTTAAACACATTTATTTGCTCTTACGATTGGTTTGTACCGCTCTGTCTGCAAAGAAGCCTCACGTCCTTTCACAGAGCAATCACAAAACATGAAATAATATCTACAAAAATGTGTCGCAGAAGCAACAAGAAAGTTGAGGGAGCGTCGCTAGAATGGTCATTTAAAAACATAGTCATCCGTCTAAACTGAACAAAAACGTAACAAGATAAAGTCAATGATTAGTAGATTTTTCCGAATATTACGTGACATTTCCGCCTTAATTTTTGGGACACAAAATCTGTCCTGTGCGTCTGAAAGTTTAAATGTTTGTAGATCTTATGTGACTTAACTACGTCGTTATAACTATTTATTAACTACCTTATACTAAAGACGGCACAAACATCCATGCGCGATAGGGGATTCGAACTCCCGACCGCGAACTGCCGCTCGCACCACAACACGGCGCTCCAGTTCGCACGGCTAATGCGCCGCGACGCATCTGAATGCTCACTCCAGAGATATTTCTGCTCTGTGCCTGCCACTAGAGATAATACACACACGTGATTGACAAACTCATCTGAAACCTCTCTGTTTTCATAATCGTTCGGTCCAATATTGCGATTAAAAATTTTAATTACTTACTTTTGGTGCGGACTACATTAGGACTTAGAAAGAACTTTTTTCAGAGACAATTGTACTTAGAGTTATAATCCGATTTCTGAATACATACTTCTACTATACAAGGCCGATTTCAACTTTGTGCTTTACGAAGTAATCACTGCATGACGTGGGGAAATGTATTAGCTGAAACAGTGGCCAATGCTGTTAACACAGTCAAGACAATTCACTGGAAATACTATATTTAATGGAAAGTTCTATACAGACGATCAGCTGACTCCATTCCTTCAACGATTACCCAGACTTACTTTATGGCACATAACACCCACATGGCGTCTTATTTAAACTGACATGAACTGCTCTGTTAATTGAATTACGAAACTTTCAGCATTCGTCGAGTTTTCGATAACAGGGAGCACTGAATACAGAATAACTAAATTGTCCCCAGTGCACCACTGCAACATACTAATTCTTCAGCATACACTTACTGTGAGAGATAAACAGTTTAATACTACACCATAGAACCAATACTATATTAATTAATACTATTTCTCATCTCAATGATAGAAGTGTTTTCAGAAGTTTTCACCAAACACACAATTACACACCACATTCTTAACTTTACGAACAAAATCTAAAATTGATTATGACTTTAATTAATTTCACTTTTTGTATGAAAAACTGTACGAACGTTCATAGTTTTCGACAGTGACTTCTACTTAAATTTGACATCTTGGCTAGGAAAACATAGTTTATTGACAGAGCAATCCAACAAGTATTCTGTATTTGCTGACCTAGGTCCGGAACCCTAAAAAACCATGATATACACAAGTCCCTCTTCAACAACCGCGCGAAGCACGGGCATATAAGCTAGTTCTTTCTATGGCAGTGATTGCAGCTTTTATCCTTCTTTTAATTTTCTTTTAATTTCTGACGTGATGAAGTAATGCTAACTCGCAGCATCTTCTGTGGTACAATATCTCTGTAGCGACGTTTCTGTTTCCAGTTTCTGTCTATGACCTACACTTCTGACCCACTGGTCTTGAGTGGTTGGTTATATTATTGCCTCAAATATAGTCTTCTCTTTCTGATTAGGCAATTAATGTAGAGTGTTAATCATGACCCGTTCCTCATAGTCTCATAATGTCCTTCTTATCCCTTCAATCATATCGAAAAATAATTCCTAGATATTCACATTAACTCACATTTTCTTATTTTTCTTCCCGCCAATTTTAGATATCATCCTTCACCTGCCATTACTATTTACTTAGTTTTCTCAAATTTTCTTAATCCTTCAACAGAGTCTTCATTTAATTTTTCGAGTGTATAAGTCGTATCCTGCTGATCTTCTGCTGTTACTGTCTCGTCAATTGAAAAGATATTTTTTTATGTAGATGCCTATTCCCGAGATTTATTCCCATCGGAATACATTTTCTTATCAAATGTCCGCAATGAAGTATATTTTAAATAAAGTTGGCGAATGATAGCATTATTGCATCATCTCTTTTATTGTTACATATGGGCCGGAGGTATAATTTTAGATCCGAACTATGGCCATACTACCTTACCGTCGAAGACTTTCATTGCATTTATTGGCCCACTTTAGGTTACGGTAGTAACACTAAAAGTGGGCCTTTGCGATCGTCTTTTGACAGCTCGAAATTTGAATGAAAATAACGGCTTAACCATGCATCTGACACGAAAATTGAATAACCGAATTTGTAGAGGTGAAAATTCTCTACAACTTTGCTGTCTTATGTTTTTTTCATATCTCGTATCGTTTGAGAGATATTTGCAAAAATAACGGAGTTTTGACACCCTTCATTAAATTAACGAAAACCAGCCGTTCGCAGATGTCACGTGACATTCCTCCCCCAGAACTCTCTCTGACATACGACATCTTGCGTTGCGTATTTGACGATTTTCAAATTGCATCTTACACTTTGTCGTTTCAAAGCAATGGCGCACTGAAGAATTAACTAAAGACGTCGTTCTTCGTACAATAATGATAAACTAGTGTCTACAAATGCCACATTAGCATCAGTTAACAACGGCCATCAATAGTATGAGATTAAATAACGCAATTCCTAACTGTCAGCTGTAGCGTAGTGGGCAATGTGTTGGACTTGACACTGAAGGTTAGTGTTTCGGAACCCACCAGTACCTATTTTTTTTCCCAGAAGGGTTTCAGACACTCTTATTAATTAATTTATTATTATTTAGATTACTATTTTGGTCCAAAATGTTTGCAAAACCTTATAAAATCTAAAGTGGGCCGTAGAACACGTCAGTGCGATTTTTATTTATTTATTTATTTATTTATTTATTTTTTTTTTTTTTTTACTTATTTTCAGTTTATAGAGAAGGGCTATAGTTTCTGGAGTGGGACCAAGTCAAAAGTCTTTCGCAGATCTACAGGAGTTATTTGTTGTTGTCAGCCCTTTGACAAATATTTTTGAGCTATGAATTTCAAAGTTAATACATTCTCTGTGCAGGATCTTCCTCCTCAGAAACCATTTTCGTCTTTCTCTGTACGAAACCTCGCGGCAGTAATGGACTTGTGAGTGTGAATCCACAGGAGATCTTATAAAATAGTTCTGCTGTGAAAGTGATTTGTTAACGCAATTCTCCGACTGAGGTCGCCCGTATTCAGTGGAGGCGAGCCTACCGGAGCGAATTAAATGCAGGACACGAGCCGGCAGGCCGTCTTGCCGACGACGGCGGCAGCGATCGGATTCCGATAGGCGCGCCCATGACAATGGCGCACAGGATTCCATCGGCTGGCCCCTGACCCCACCAGCGGCGGCCTCGAGAACTCCTGCTGCAGGGCGTTTAAGCCCCTGGATTTCGCAGCTCCACTTGACTTTCTGAGTACCGTTTCTCTCCGATTCAAAATCTAGAAAGATCATAAATCTTGCGTATCAATCAAAATCACTTGCCGCATCTTGTACAGAGCTGAAAATTACACAGGCCAATAATGGAGAAACTTTTTTGCTGGAAATACCTTTTTTTAGGGTGGGGAAATCCAAAATGATATATCTCGAAGGTCAGTCTTTTTTTTTTTTTTTTTTTTTTTTTTTTTAATTTGAATTTCAATGACGCGTTTCGCCCTTTTGAGGCATCATCAGATAATGTAAACGATATTTGGTGAGCTATCTGTCACCGTCGTAAAATAAACCATCCATCATCATATTCGTTTAAAAATTTAGGCGAAACCAGACACGTCGTGTTGCGCACAGCCCAGGTGTCGCCAGATTTAATGCGACCGGTGAAGGCTTCCGACCTCTTTGCGGACCAAAACTGTCATGTCTGTTTTGACCCGCCGGTCACATTCGTTGTGCCCGCTCTATGCTGTGCGCAACATGACGTGTCTGGTTTCGCCTAACACCTATATTTCTAGACGACTAAGACGATAGGTTTCCTTCCTAGGTGGTTTACTTTACGACGGTGACAGATAGCTCACCATATATTGTTTACATTATCTGATGATGCATCAAAAGGGCGAAACGCTTCATTGAAATAAATAAAATTTTGCAACTGAGACTGACGTTCGAGATAAAATCATAACCTGTTGCTGTACAAGCCACCAGTATGGAGTGGAACCAGTATTATCCAAATATGATACTTAAAAAACTGTATCAGCCACCGTTTCTTTACATTTTACAGTTCAATTTATTAAATTAAGCATTTTTAAAAGAATTCAACAGTTTTTATATAGTGAAAATAATTTTAAAATGAGGTGTAATAAATGTGGAGGACGTTGGTAGCACTGCTGAAAAACATTTGCAAAAAAAAAAAAAAAAAAAAAAAAAAAAAAAAAAAAAAAAAAAAACAGGTTGGATTGTATTTTTGTGTTAACAGATGTTGTTCTGTTTACTATCAACCTAACCTCACTTTCCTGTTTCCTGTACATATGCTTAGCACAGTGTCTAATCGTGGTTGTCAAAACTCTGCCGATAGTTTTTGCTATATTTGTACTGAATTTGTGATTAAAAAAAGCACCAAAGAAATATAACAAACTTAATGAAAAAGTTTAATAAGAGGTTTTCAGCCAAGATCACTTTCTTCTTTTAATTACATGATCGGTTTCGGCGTGCTAGACGCCATCTTCAGACCTAATACATCAAGTTTCTTTTTCTATTTTTTTTTCTTTTTTTTACAAACTGAGCTGCATTATATATACCAAAAAATCTTATCTATGTACAATTACATAGTTACATACCTGTCGTAATTTTTTACATCACTGATATAGCAACATCAATTTTAACATAGGAAATTGGTACACATCCACACTGATGTGTCATCCAAATCAAATTTACATGTCAATAATAAAATAACTGAATCCATATTTCTCAAGGTCTAAGTGAGAGGCACTTCAGAATCAAATTCAGTAATGACTGAAGTGAAGTACAATATGGATTATTAGGCGGGAAATCATATACAGAGATGTTACATTTACAATAGATTATTAGATTATATATTAAGTATGGTCTTTGCCAGTGAGTCAATTTTTTCATTAAATATCATGTATACACTAATTACATGATTACATAAAATACCATTTGATATACATTGCATGTCATTCATGAATAATTTGTATAAAGTACAATGCTATGTACCACAGAGTATGGGTGCTTTGTCAAGTATCAAATATAGAAGTAAGTGCCATGTCAGTTGAACTAGATGGAAATTTAAAATTGTATATTATATTTTTTTTATAAATCTGTGAATAAAATCAGATTACATATAAGTTAATACATATAAGTTAATAGTTTCCATGTGAAAAGGAAGCAATTGCATAGAATGTGCTATCCACATTCTACCCTTTGTGTGGCAGACAATTGCAACAAGAGTTTAGGTCATTGTCCTAGATGGATTATATATAAGGTATAGTATCCATGAAGTGTAATATTTTGTGTTCTCTGTTTCGTGTGTATAAGGAGAAAAGGGGGGCATGGTCTATTAGCATCTTGGGTCAAGTACAGACATCATAGTAACTGCTTATGTACCTTATACAATATTACCAATAAAATTATAATACGTAACGCAATCCCTACATATATATTAAAGTAGTAAGAATATTTATATATGAAAGGTAGTAGAACCATTTTACAGACCTTATAAAACATATAAGAGGATACCCCAACATTTTTTTAATGTAGCATAAGGTGTGTAAAATGGTTCAAATACCTTTGATATATAAATATAAAATAACGTGATAAAAATGTAATTCAAAATTATTTGTACACAGCTGGTGTCAACAAATTTCAGTGCATGATAGAAAAAACCATTGTTCCATTTGAAAAATTGTATGTTTGCATAAAAAATACACTTTCTAGGTATCTTACAATCTGCTTATTGGCTAAGAATATGAGTTCTTGACTACCAATCCACTCTGTGCAACCCGCAAATCAATCGCGCATTCCTTTTCCGCTTGCGGTGCAAGTGTTAGATGATTCATTCTGTATAATGACTTATCATATTTGTAACAGAAAATTCACAACAACGTTTAGTGATTATGAAATATCAGAGTTAACAGCATAAAAAGTAGCAACTACTCATATTGTATCGCTTCGAGTCCTAGTATAGCTTCAATAATTCAACTAGACATTTCCGCGACTGACAGAGATGGGAAATAGGGGCTGCCTAAAAGTTTTCCGAGGCACTGTTACACGAATCCTGATGCTCTACGATTTGTCACGTGTTTAAAAATCGGACCTCCACACTTCAAAATACGACTGTCCGACATATTGTATGTGATTACATCGTGGATGATATCGTTTGCATAACACAGTCGAGAAGCACACTAGAAACGGCACTGTCTTGTTCCACTCCGAAGTTCCGTACGACTGAAGGTAAATCTGTTCTGGCCTCTTTCGCAAGAAAACAAAATTGTAACGACTAACAGCAATATGTACCTGATCCATGTACTACTTCTTAAGGGCATCTATTAATTCATTACACTGAAGAGATTCCGGACGCGAAGTCAGAATCATCTGCCCGAGCCTATAAATAGTGGTCCCTGCTGTAGATAAAAGTAATGCAATATTTCACAGTACCTTCAATTCACCGGCGTGCGCACAGTCGAGGGAAACAGTCACTTGTGAGCGAGCGGTCTAACGTAAGAGTGTCACTATGTTTTCCAAAGAATAACGACGGACTTGGTTCAAAACTGAATGTGCCAGAGGTCGAACAGCACGACAGTGTCATCAACGTCCTCAAGAGGCTTTCGGGGAATCGGCATTGCCGTAGAGAAAAGTGACACGTTGGGTAAAAGCATTCAACGAAGGTCGGTAAACTGTGGCAGACATGCATCGGGCAGGTCGTCCTAGCGTCTTTGAAGAAGAAGTGCACACTGTTGCCACGTTAGTGGACAGTGATTGACGCCAGACGATTCGTGAGCTCGCCCACGAAACTGGGTTGGCGCATACAACTGTGCTTCGCATCCTGGGCATGCGAAAAATTGCAACAGGGTGGGTTCCGCAAGTATTGACGTAAATGCAGAAGTGAGTACGTTACGTCACTGTTCAGACTGATTTGATTCCGAGGATGAAGGAACCACTTCGTGGCATTCGCTTGAATAGTGTTCGAGAGCAGCCGGCAGCGGTGGCCGAGGGGACTGAGGCGCTTCAGTCACGGTCTGCACGGCCACTACGGTCGGGGGTTCGAATCCGCCCTCGGGCATGGATATTTGTGCCGTCCTTAGTCTTAGTTAGTTCATAAGTAGTTTGTAAGTTTAGGGACTGATGACCCCGTAGTTAAGTCCCATAAGCTTAACAAACATTTGAACATTTTGAAGTGGTCGAGGGATTAGAGAGGCAGTAGACCGTTACCACTCGCACCATAAACAGGCTCTGCTAACGGTGTACTACCCCTTCCACAAATACTGCAATGGCTTCTACACATCACTGGTGATTACTCTGAAGGGAAGTAACAGGTGCAATTATGTTTTCAAAAATAATTTCTGCTATTTAAGGTCTAACCCTCGTATTTTTTCGCAGATTTGCTATTTAATGCATGTTTTGCCCATGGTGAGTGAAAAACGTACTTGATTGAAAAAAAAATTATGTACTTATAATTTTTAATATATACTGATTTTTTAAGTCTTTTTTTCGAAATTGGACAGTTCTCCTCTTGGGATCGAACTACGGTTACGGGCTTAAGTTATTCTTCTTAAAGAGTTTTACGTCCACACTATTACATGATTATTCACAATTTGTTAATTGCGACGGTCCAAAAATAACATCGAAGAATTTGCACTGCCCTTGGCGTGGGCCTGGTAGTCTCTGGGCAACGACGACACCCTATGTAACAAAGATACCGAGCTATGCAAGGAAAGGGAAAGAGAAAAATGTGGTGGACTGGAAACCGAAGTAACACGGGTTCAAAAACTGATCTGATCATCAAGGATTTGTTCTGTGTTTGAATCCAGCGTTTACCTGTCACTGTAGAGAAGAGTCACCAGTAAACACACGTAGTTCAGATTCTAAGATTAACTGTAGATATCATCTCCCTTCTTGGATAAGTGTAGTAGGTTAGGGACACACAAGTCGCTGGCGTCCAATTGAAAGACTTGCACTAGGCCACTGAGCCATCCGAACTACTTATTGTACATTAACAGCGTGGCCACATATCTAGAAAACTTTTATTTACTGTTACTGCTTACCAATAACATTTTGAAGTTGCTGTTTGGGCTGTTGATTCTGTATTTAGACTGTGGTTCACAACTAAACCCATACAACAGTATTATCTCCAAAGAAGTTATACATGTGATAAACTTCTGTAACTATGGAAAGCTGTTGAAGCTACTACTTGTGATATATGCAGTTACAGGTTACAGTGTCAAACATCAAGTGTACAAATTATATGTTATTGATTTCTACAGACGCTGTAATTACAGTAAGGGATTTTTAGAGTTTAACTACGACCTACGCACTAGACAAACGGAACGGTTTAGAAAACACGTATATCTGACTGCTGAGAGTCAAAAAATTGCTCGTTAAAAAGCAATTAGGCAAATATCAACATCAAAATGGAATTAAGGTTTTGAACAGCACAAATTTCCCCTTTCTGTTCCCCTTTCTATGAACCAAGTAGATGTGAATCTCAGAATTAATAACAGTTTGCTGGGCAAATACGAAGACCTACATACGAGAGCTGCATTCACGAATGGAAAATCGAAAGATAATAAAACATTATTTTATTACTAATAACTTAGTTAAAACGAAAAGTAATTCACAACAGATATTTAAGAGTATCTCAAGAGTAATGTTCCTCTAAGTGAAATTCATTGGTGTTACCGTTCTGTCTCGCTTCTTGTACAAAACTATATTTACATGTTAATGCTGATAAAAATATGACTGAAAAATGTGATTTCCATAGGAATCACCAACAGTGTTTTCGGAAGAAATATTTGCAGGCTCTGAAAAATGAATGATGGGAAACAATGAATAAGGAACCAGCTAGAGCAGAAATATTATTTAAATATTTATTTTGAAACCGATTGCCATAGGAATAGCTAACATACCTATTCCTTAGATACAGCTTCTAATCAAATTGCTTGGTTACGCTATTTCGCCCCAATTTTGCGACTGGATAGGGGATTTCCTCTCAGAGAGGACACAGTTCGTAGTAATCGATGATAAGGCATCGACTAAAACAGTGGTGATTTCGGGCGTTACACAGCGTAGTGTTATTGGTCCTCTGCTTTTCCTTATTTACATAAACGATTTAGGGGAAAATCTAAGTAGCTCTCTTAGGTTGTTTCCAAATGACGCCGTTATTTACCGTCTAGTAAAATCATCTGAAGATCAAAACCAACTGCAGAACGATTTGTATAAGATATCTGTATTGTGTAAGATTTGGCAGTTGACTCTAAATAATGAGAAGTGTGAAGTCGTTCACATGAGTACGGAAAGAAATGCGTTAAACTATGTTTACATGATAAATCAATCAAATGTGAAGGCCGTAAAATCCACAAAATACCTAGGAATTACAAATACTTCTGACTTAATTTGGAAAGAACACGTAAATAATGTCGTGGGAAAGGCGAACCAGAGACTACGTTTTAATTGGCAGAACCGTTAAAAGATGCAACAGACTACTAAAGAAACTGCATACACTACGCTTGTCCGTCCTTTTATGGAATATTGCCGGTCGCGGTGGCCGAGGGGACTAAGGCGCTCCAGTCACGGTCTGCACGGCCACTGCGGTCGGGGGTTCGAATCCCCCCTCGGGCATGGATATTTGTGCCGCCCTAGTTCGTAAGTAGTTCATAAGTAGTTTGTAAGTTTAGGGACTGATGACCCCGTAGTTAAGTCCCATAGACTATACAAACATTTGAACATTTTTTTTGCAATATTGCTGCCCGTGTGGGATCCTTATTAGGTGGGTCTGACGGAGGACATCGAAAGAGTCCAGAGAAGGGCAGCTCGTTTCATATTGTCACGATACAGGGGAGACAGCGTTACGGAAATGATACAGGATCTGGGATGGGAATCATTACAACAACGGCGCTTATCGCTGCGGCGTGGGCTACTTACGAAACTACAATCGCCAACATTCTCCTCCGAATGCGAAAATATATTGTTGACTCCCACTTACGTAGGTAGAAATGATCATCAGAATAAAATACGAGAAATCTGAGCCCGAACGGAGAGATTCAGGTGTTCTTTCATCCCGCGCGCTATTCGAGAATGGAATGGGAGATAAAATAGTATAACGGTGGTTAGATGAACCCTCTTCCAGTCACTTAAATGTGATTTGCAGAGTATCTCATGTAGATACAGATGTAGATACAGCAGTATTATTCATGAAGAGTGACAATTAGTCATATGCATGAACGCAAATGTCATAACTGGAGCTCAGATTTTAGCATATTTCCTTGATAGTGCATATACATGTGTATGAAAAGGGATATAGCATATACAACTAACTTTCGCATATTCGTGCAGATATTTTAGTTTTTCAGCAATGATTCTTGAAATACAAGTATTTCACCACGATAGTTTAAGTTGAAATGTTTCTAAGTCTGTGGGACCAAACTAAGTTGGTCAACAGTCCCTAGACTTCCAAACTACTTAAACTAACGTAAGAACAACACACACATCCATGCCCAAGGGAGGATTCGAACCTCCGACGCAGGAGGCCTCGCGATCCGTAACGTGGCGCTCCAGACCGCTCGGCTACTCCCGCGCGACCGATAGTTTAAGAAGGAGAGTAAGATCTGAGAAACTCTTTCATTGCTTTGTGTGTGTCGAATTCATAAAAGGGCACTTAGAAATGATAGGTTCCTGTAGAATAAGAATATGCCGCTCGACAAGTTATCAAAAACCAAATAGCCAACAACAGTCATGCGACGAACCTTTAAATTTCGGTGGACCAACGTGTCATAATAGCCAATACGGTTTGTATTGTGTAACAGACAAAGCCGGCGGTGGCAATAATGACATTTCCAAGAATAAAAATGTTCCATTGTGAGCTACCGATAAATCAATAACTAGTGTGATATTCTCAGTCATTTCTGGAGTGTGATCAAGACCATATTACATAATTCTGAAGGAGAAGAGCAGTAAAGCTTATTTATTCGACAATCCAATGGTGGAAATCCTACTCCAACACAGATTGAAATTTAAGATTGTGCGAAGTATGTGAAAAGCACGTAATTTCCATTTTTACGTTCTCAAATTGAAAATGAATATAATTTTCGAATTAGTGACTTGTTTTTTAGTTGGTGAAAATAAACTCACCTCATTTTTATACTATTATTATATGTGCGTTGTGATAAATAGTTACATATTAGACAACATTTACAAACAGCGACTCACTGAAATGTTGTTAACAAAAATATCTCCAAGATCCAGACAAGTTTATCAGAGATGGCAAAGATAATTTTTCGAAAGATATCGGGATAGCTTTAGTATCAGACAACATACCTTTCAAAAAATTAATTAATGCAGAATTTTGTAGTTTCGTCGAAAAATATACCAAAAGAAAAGCTCGTGAAGAATCAACAATCAGGAAAACTATGTTGACAAAGTTTACGAAGAGCTAAGCTCAAACATTTACTTAACAAAATTAGTTTGCATGTCAGCTACCTCAATATCCCCCATGCCCTTGAGATAATTTAAAACTTGTCAATTTTTTTAAAAATTATTCTACATGTATTACATGAAAATACTTTAAAACCGCAACAATAAATTATTGTGACAAGAAGTATACAATAAACAAGTGTTTTTAATATTTTTTATTAGACTCGTTGCCGCCGTTCCTCTAATTTTATACTTGTGCACTCCCACGCCCCAAGAGAAAAAAAAAGTAAAAATTAAAAAGTAAATAAATAAAAAGATAGAAAGAAGCAATGCCCCATATTGCACGCCTGTTCTTTACAAATTTTCAGTAAAGTAATAATTTTCAGGCAATACATGAGATCAGGGATGAATCAGTCGTGTGGTTATTTGTAGATGAATGACTGACTCATGTTGGAGATTTATTGCCAACGTTGTCGTCAGAAAAATGATGGAATATGAACCAGTAACACCATATCTCACTGTATCCAGAGTACTGTAAGAAACAAACCGTTCTACTATTCTACTAGGGTTGTTCGTGATGCATTACGTGTTTTGTGGCGTGCTAAAGAAAAAGAGGAAAAACTCCTTCAAGACGGTTTTTTACTAAAGGAATACTGATTACTCTACAAGATGGACTGGAAATCATTTTATAGGAAAAACTCCTGGTGGTATTCAATGATGTAGCAGCACATATGATTAAGGTTGCTATAGATTTGCAGGTATATTGTACCTAAACAGTTCACATAATTAGCACACGCTTTCGCCAACTAGCTGAAGTAATTCGAGCTAATTTTCCAGAAGCCTGTGCAAAAGTCTGATCGAAATGATTCAAGGTATCCGTTGACCGTCACAGACGATCATCACGAGGTGGAGAATATGGATAGCCGCAGCTCAGTATTACAGTCAGCAATTAGAAGACGTGAAAAGGATGCTGCACGTGATGGACAGAGACGAAGCCGTAAGTACCCTATCTGCAATTAGCGCTTGCAGTGAGAAGAGTCTCGACAGTGGATTAGTGTTTATTAATACCTGTTTTATTAAATACCCAGCCACAGTCACATGTTTGGAAGGAAAATCAATGCCTTTACTTTTTGCCCTTGAGATCCACGGAACACTACTCGTCAGAGACATGACATGAGAAATAGGTATCTTCGCAAGAAATTTGAAAAAAATTGAACGAAGTCAGGTTTTATGTTTCTTCGGTATGTGACTAAGGCGCTGCAAAGAGAATCTAAACAACTTCATGGTTTATATATAAAAACAGTCTATAGTGCTATAAATTATTTATTTACTCATTTTGTTTCGTTCCGTATTTCGGACCATCTTCAGGACTGTAATTGCAATGATTTCATGGAGCTGGGCAGGTGCTTCGGAGTCTTCTACAGCAGTGACGCTCTAGAACGAAGCACCTGCCCAGCTACACGACATCAATGTAGTTACAGTCCTGAAGATGGTCCAAAGCAAGGACAGAAAATAGTTGATTAAATAAATAATTCATTGTTTTCTGGAAGCAATTATTTACTTCTGTCACTTAAAACGCTTTTACAATAATAGAAAGCTCTCTCTACTTTACACTGAGTCATAGGGCAGTACGTAAAGAGACTATAAAAAACCGTGAAGTTCATATATTTTTGGAAACATTTTTGTTTCATTTTGTGGGATTAACAGCACTCTTTTATATATATATATATATATTGTTTCATTTTGTGGGATTAACAGCACTCTTATATATATATATATATATATATATATATATATATATATATATATATATATATAAGAGTGCTGTTAATCCCACAAAATGAAACAAAAATGTTTCCAAAAATATATGAACTTCACGGTTTTTTATAGCCTCTTTACCTACTGCCCAATGACTCAGTGTAAAGTAGAAAGAGCTTTCTCTTATTATAAAAGCGTTTTAAGTGACAGAAGTAAATAGTTGCTTCCAGAAAACTGTTAAATATGGTTAATTGTTTATTGCAATATAAACAACTAATGCTAAAATAGACTCAGAGAAAGAGACAAAAATACAGCAGTAACTATTAACTTTGTTAATTAATGATTTAAGAATAGATGTGCAATCTCATTACCTTACGTGGATTAAAAGATGTGAGAAGAAATAATAAATTATATTTATTTTGCATATTGTAAAGAGTATGTTTACCAAATTTATACTGCATAGTTGCATGCACATAACATACTTTTCAGTTGATATAAAACTTAACTGTGCTCATTAGCAAGTCCAAACTACATCCTTGGCCGCAAGGTATGGTGGCATTTGGTATGCACTTACCCAAATGAAAGTGATTTGATTTATCGATGAAAACCATTTTCATTTAGATGGGTTCGTCAATAAGAAAATTATGAGGATAGAGAATCAACATTTATAATCGAGAAATCTCTTAACCATCAAATGGTAATTCTGAGGTGTGCAATGTCCGATGTTTCATGTTTGCACAGTGAGTACTGAAAGATGAAGCTGTCTGGTTATGATTTCATCCTCATTGCGCAGGTGACCATTATTTCGACAATATGTGGTTCATGCAGCAGAAGAGTGTTTTGATGTCTTCGAGGAGAACCTTGTTAGCGTACATCGTGCATATTGAGCCTTGACATTAGAATTACGTTCGCTGGGATGATTTAAATGATATGCCACATACCATAATTTGTTATTAATTTAGGAATGTAATGCTATTAAGTAATGCACTGGAATCATTAAATAATAGTACTGTCACATAAATAACCGCCAGTAGAATAACTGAATGCAGCACTCAAGCAGATATGAGGATGGTCCATACACAGAGTAGAATTAAAATCGTCCTCGAAAGGGTGGGAAGAGGGGGGGTCAATAATGGCAATGCAACTCAGCGAAATATGGCCCAGGTAACTTCCGACCCTCTGCTCCCTAATGGGTAGTTGCTCCAAAAAGAAGCAGTGCAGCTGTGCGAAGGACTCGAAAGTGATGGGAGATGGTTTTATACAGTTAAATGGTAGCAGATGAGGACTCCACAGCTCCAACGATGAAAAAATGTTGTCTGTATACAATTTAAAAGCACCTTTAATGGATTCAACCTTTCACAGAACATGTGTATTTAGAAAAGGGAGGTTCAGAAATGTACTACTAGCCGACACCTATGGTCGGTCATCAAAATGCTCTGCAACTATCTCTGTTAAAGATACAAAGCCTCCCAAGTCGACAGCACTCAGCTACAAGCCCTTACATTTTAGAAGGCTAGACTCTGCACGTTACAAAAAATTGAAAACAAGACCATTAAGAAATTTTGAATTGTATTTCGGAAAAAGAGTTAAATAGTGACAGCTAAAGTTAGCATGGCCTCTTGACACCTACTGGCAGAGATATTTGCAGGGGAGCAGGCAGACTCGTGAGTTATAATTTAGATTTCAGTGGGAGGAGAGAAATTTCTACATGTTCAAAAACTTTTTCAGATACAATTAGAAGAGTGAATCTCATTAGGCGTGAAATCTCAAACTTACACTAAGACAAATGAAAGGATTGGGTGGGTTACCAAAATTAATTGATACTTTATCAATTAATTTATTAGAGATAGTCATTAGGTATACCCCGTTTGAAAAATTTAAAGTTTGACAACCAATCATTGGGTGACGCCAAATTAAAATATTTAAAATTTGACAAGCTGCGGGTGAAGCGCGTACATTAATTTGTTAATTTATCCAACAAAGACATTAAAGGCAAGCCGCCAACTTAAACAATAATTATCAAATGAAATTTATCATTGGGTGAAACCCTCTTAAAATCCGCTACCTTAAATTGTTAATCCACCAATGTTTGAAGGAGGAAAGGGGCTAACACTGAATGGATATTTCAACAGCATGAAAAAAAAAAAAAAAAAAGAAAGAAAACCACTCAATTTAAAATTTGAGCATCAGCGGGTAAAGACTGTACCTCAAAGTCTTAATCAAGTAAAGTTTTAAAGGGAAATAGCGCCAATATTAAGTAAATTTTTAAATAATAATCACAAAATAAAATAGATCACCCAGTTGAAAATTTGAGACTGAAATACAAAAGTTTTCAATATCATTATGTCCCAAGCCAGATCATATTTCTGAAAAAGCTGCTATCTGCTTCCCATATTCTATTTTTGTTATTTCCATAAAGCTATTCGCACCATCATCCATTACCCGTTCCATGTGAACATCAGTATGAGCATCAGCAATGAGTTTTATTTGATTTTCTAGCTGATTGTCATCACGTCTGCATTAAATCATCAGGTGATTTGAGGAGAACAGTGCCCTTAATTCATGTCTGAATGGTGTTCACTGCAATATATAAATACTGACACATTAGTTGTTGATTGTTTGGATACATCACTGTCTACTGTATGTCAAAATGCAAAACATCTGAATTTTGCTATCCATAATCCGATTTGTTGCACACCCTGATATTAGTTACAATGAATAATGTTTCACAAATAAGCCTTATTACTTTTTTCTCTCCATTTATGTGGGTGACCATCATTTCTCTCATTTCAAAAGATTTTCTATTAAGTACCTTGACTCTTTCCTTGAATTAACATAATCATTTCCTATGTATACATTCTCTTTCGTTACATTAATGACCACAATGTATCACAATTTCTATTGCCTGCAAGGAGCTCGTTGCGTGTTGTGATGTCGTATCTTTTGGAAGGTAGTCCTTCTCCTTTGTTTCTGGCAACATTGCTTGTACGTCACCTACGAATTTTGTTAATGCCCTGGTTTTTATTTTCCACGAACGCTTCGAACAATCTTTAGAAGTCTGGATGGCAAATGCATCCATGTAGATTATATTTAGCCACTGCAGATAATGAGCTTAGATACTGATGAAGTCAGCATTCCTTCCATGTAAGCCGCCCTTTTCACTCTTGAAACAGTTGACCGTATGTGAACATGGAAGAATCCGTCAGTGGACTGATTGCACCTACAGTTTAAGGTGAAATTCGAATCATATGTCACTTCTGACGACTCCTCGTATCGTAGAAAGGTGACTGCTAGATTAAAATTAATATTATGGAAAGAGATATTAATCTCACAGGGAATCGGACTTCACGGTTTTTTCGTTTGGAGTCCATCGTTTTGCCAAGAGTCCATTAGAAACGCGGTGATTACAGAGCGATTGTTAGCATATACTCAACCCTCAAGAGAATATGCGTTCGAAAATGAGATTTATGTTTACGGATATATGAATTTATTATTCCATTACAGGATAAATACAACTAATTACGAAATTTGACGTTTGTATGTTTACTGGGAGTACCTTAGAATTTTGATGTTCAGTGAGTTAGTGAGAAGTACCTATTTTCGACTACCAATGTTTCGTAAACTACAAGGTGTAGAATAGCATCATTTGACAATGTAGATAGTTATAGTACGTACTCTTGGTCACTCAACATTCAGGTTTCTAGCTTTACCGATAACAAAGAGGCAGGGTGGGTGGCATGTGCCGTGAACGGCATCGAGAAAAGCATGGTACAGTTGTGTGTGCTACAATTGGCGGGGGCACTACATTGTCCACGCATTAAGGTAAAGAGAGCCATCGAATCTTTATTCAGTGAGGATGAAATCATGCGGGAATCGACGAATTTTCGCGAGTAATACAGGTTAATAGGCTAAGTTGAAATTTTGTGTCTGACGGGAGGCGTCTGCCTAATAACCAGAATGACCCGGGTTCGAAAGCTGGTTGCCCACAATTTCTTAACTATATCCATTGCTTCAATGGCCATTGGCAGCAAGCGTGGTGAATTGTTTTGTGTGTTCGTTGATAATAGCTGCAAGCTCACACAAAAAGGCTATATTGGTACATCGCATATGTTACTTCAATTTCATACTGACGTAATATACTCGATAATCCATTGGGTGAAAGAAGTGGTTGTTAACACTTAATTTGCTAATTAATAGTAAATGCGCCATGGTCTGAAAGTAACCAAAGTATCGGAAATGCCAATTAACCAACTTCATGTTTTTGCTGCAATTATCTCGGGAGAAGGGAAGGCTACTAATGGGTGTCTGTAGTCGATGAATTTGACGGGTGAGCCATGAAGTGTACACTGTACTGCACATGCATCTTTGCAAAGCCTCGGACCTTGTCGTCCACAGAGTGTTTCGCGTCTCTGTTCGGATAATTGTATGTACGATGCTCTGTGACACAACTGACATGGCGCCCTGAATTTACGTTGAGGTTCGAAATGTTTTGTGTAAGAATCTTGATACCTCAACACAACGATTGGAGTAATTTTAAGGAATGCATCAGACTGAGGGTAAGGCCACACATATATCGTCATTTGCCATTTAGTGAAACAATGTATTACTCAAAACTGTTCTTATCATCATAATAAGATGTTCGAAATGGATACTCACCACCCAAAAAATTATAGATCACAAAGATATAAATTATTAATAATAATACACATTCTTCAGGCTGTTAAGTCAAGATCGCCAATAAAATATATTTATTTCTCTTAATCGGTTTCAATGATTTATATCTTTAGAAGGGTTTAAAATATGATGACATAAATCTCTGACAGACGGAAGTACTCAGGGGTAGAAGGAATATGTAGAAAAATCTTACAGCTATTTTTAGACAATTTTTGCTAAAGTTGCTCTATATCGAGATAAATTGATAATTTCAGTTCCCATAATTAGATATGTACAGTTTCAATTAATAAGTTTTTTGACTCTTTCAGTCCCACATTACGAATTCAGCATTGGAAAAATTAAAATTCAGCGTTTTCTATATTAATACTGTGCACTCAACATCAAAATATGTGTTTTAAAATTTTTGATCGAACTATTGTGTTTTACGTCATGTATTTCATGCACAACACAGACGTTTCTATCGATGTATTTTATTATTTGGGACGTTAGTTTGTTGATAATTCACACTGTTAGGTCAATAATGCTAGCATAATCTTCGCCACAGTACCAAAGACAAGACAATTCACTGCTGAAATAAAATAAGATGAACCACAATTACACTTACACTGACAGCCACGTTCACACTGTAACGTAACACAACGTCCAAGATGGTTTGATCAATGCCTCAGAAGTGGCTACACGCCGTACCAAGCGGCAAAATGTCATCCTAGAAGCATGTTGTTCATTAAAGAAACAATGTGACTTTAAGGATTGATACACAAAATACTGTATAAATCAGCTTGTAATATGTTCTTGTTGAGGAACAACACTGGGAATGAAAGGGTTAACAACAGAGAACGATATATTTTCTTTTCTATGTCAGGTGCATGACGGATTAAATAAGAAATTGTGAACGCTAAGCGTAGCCTTTGATTTAACAGAAGTGTTGTCGTAGAAGTAGGAATGTTATGGTGTAAGAGGAGTGACAATTGGTTCACCTCTTACTTTAATAAGAAGCAGCAAAACGTGACCCTCTGCGGTGTTTAAAATGGGCGCTCACAATGAGGTACAGTTATGGTGGCGATACCCCAGGCTTCTAATCTGCGGCAACTGTTGTTTCTCATTTATATAAATGACATGCATTCTAGTAAGACAGGCATTCTAGTATGACAGGTACGTCTAAAATATTTGTATTTGCTGATGACACTAACATCGTAGTGAATGATGTTGTTAGCAATATTGATGCTCTATCAAATAATACAGTTATAGAAACAAGTTCATGAGTTGAAAAAGCAAATTGATGCTAAATCACAGTAAGACTTGAATTTACACTAAATAACAAAAATACTGACATTTCTCTTACACAGAATCGGCACAAGATAAGTGAGATCAGTTCAAATTTCTAGTGATTCAGAAGATAGTAAGCTGTAGAGGGAAGCTCATCTTCAGAATCTTGTTCAAAATATAAATCGCACGTTGATTACCATTCAAAAAAATATTAAATGAGTGAGTCTTCAACACTAAAAGTAGCATACTTTGCGGACTTTAAATCGCTTATGACATATGTTGCTACTTTTTGGTATAACTCTTCTCGTTCAAGAAGGGTAGTAACTGCTCAGAAATGGGCGTTTCGAGCAATACGAGGGGTAAGTTGGCATACCCTTCTTCGACCCCTGTTTAGTAGTCTGGGAATTCTGACATTAACATTTCATTACTTATTTTCCTGAACGTCGTTTTTTGTAAATAATATTAACTTACTCTCAAGAGTTAGTAGTTTTCACTCGGTTAAAAACGAATAATAATAAAATAAAATGTATCTATGAGATAAGAGTAGTTTCAATGATGATTTAGTTAAATATAGAGAATACTGCAAAATATTTAAAAAATGTAATTCTGACATCTAAACAAATGCGCTATGAGAAGAAGATTGCAAAATTAGGCAACAAAATAAAAACAATGTGGGATATAGTGAAAGAGGAAACTGGTGGAACCAGAAAGGAACAGGAGCAGATAGCATTAGTAACTGATCGGCATAGAGTGGCAAATCTATTTAAAAATACTTTATATCTGTTACTGATAGTATGGGATTGTCAGGGTCAGTAAACAATGCTCTTAAATATTTGAAATTAGCATTTACAAATAACTTCCGGTACATGATTGTCACTCACTTCACCACAAGAAATAACTTCCATAATAAAATCCTTTAAAAAAGCATTCTAGTGGTTACAATGAAATATCAATAAAGTTAATTAAAGCCAATTCTTAAGAATTTAGCACGAGTAATTTGTGCAACCAGTCTATTATAACTGGAACGTTTCTTTATAGGTTAAAATTGATATCAAACCTCTATTCAAGAAATGGGATAAAGAGGTAACATAAAACTACTAATTTCACCTTTACTGGCATTTTCAAGAATTCTAAAGAAGTTAATGTACAGACAGCTTCTCAAACTCCTAACCTCAAATGAAATGTCTACAACACAGTTAGGGTTTTTGAAAGGTTTCAATATCGAGAAGCCTCTTTACATCTATGGTGAGAATGTTTTCAGGGTCCAAAAGCGTGTAATAGGTAATTATTTGTGGAGTAAATTCATGGACATCCTGTACAAGCCTCTTCAGAGAACTGGAATTATTAAATACTGCCTCACAGTATATTTATTTCTTAATGAGATTTGTCATCAATAATGTAACCCCTTTCCCAATAAACAGCTTAGTTTATACACACAATACTAGGAAGGAAAATGTTCTATACAAGGATTCAAAAGCACTTACTTTAGTTCGAAAACGGGTCCATTATTCAGGAACACGTATTTTCAATAATTTACCAGAAACAACAAGAAATTTAGCTACAAATAAAAATCAGTTTACGATGAGCCTAAAAGACTTTCTAGTAGCCAATTCATTTCACTCTACTGACGAATTTTTAAGTAGAACCAAAGATGTATTTTTCTGTATTCATACTATTAGTATTATTATATTATCAGCTTGTAAAAAAATGTATATATCTTAGTGCTGTTCTATTAACAGCTTGTGTATATCATCTACGAGGATCTTCTCACCAGTGATCTATGGAACGAATCTAATCGAATACTAGACAGAAATCGAATCTGCATTTGTATCACACCGCCGTAACTGTTGAGCAGAAAAGTGTTAATGAGATGCCACAAGAACACAGATAGCCTAGTTTCGGTCCACGCACTTCCAGGCCCAAATAAAAATGTTCAAATGTTTGTATAGCCTATGGGACTTAGCTACGGAGTCATCAGTCCCTAAACTTACAAACTACTTATGAACTAACTAAGACTAAGGACGGCACAAATATCCATGCCCGAGGGGGGATTCGAACCCCCGACCGTAGTGGCCATGTAGACCGTGACTGGAGCGCCTCAGTCGCCTTGACCACCGCGGCGGGCCCAAATGAAAAGTTTTCTCAAGATTCATTCCTTCTGTTCTGTCGAAAAATTCGTGGAAAATTTAAAAATAAAGCTACCTTCATTGTTAACTTGGTGATTCTTTTTTGTTATGTTTAGGCAACATGTGTAGATGTGTGCACAGGATTGCTATACGTTTTCTTTATCAATTACTATTAATTTTTTATAGTCTGTTGCAATGACTCATTCCCTGACCGTGAAAACTTGCTCCTGAATTCGGTCATGCGGAACACGATACAAATAAATTAAGAAATAAAAACAATGCGAGTGATTGGGCATTGAATTAAATTTTGCGCCGGGATTCGAACCGTGGTCTCCTGTCGTGTTTTCGAATGGATCGATTCCTGGCGGACGGGTGATGGTGAATTTAGTTGGTGGTCTATGAAATCACTTTGTCATTACAAGGAGGGGGGGAAGCGTTCTTACTAGATGCGCTGAGCTACAGCTTCGGCTAGTACTGTGCAGTTGCTTTATCCATTCGGCCATGGTGGCGAATTCTTGGAATAACCCGTCTTCACCCACAACTTGAATCCCAGCTCGATGTTACGAGGCTCTCTAAAAGCGGAACAGCATACCAGCATCGAACGTAATGCGGATAATCCTACTTATGCCAGAGGCATAGGTGATATTAATATCAAATTTACTGCCTCGTCTTAGTAACAATCAAAATCAGCAATAATTCAGTTTCCTGAGACGAACATGTTCTTGTTATACCAAAGGTATTAAATATAAGAAGAAGCATTGATTTAAGATCTGTGCTGTGTACGGGATTCGAATCCTGGATCTCCTGCTTACTAGGCAGGTGCTTTAGACCGCCCACCTAACACAGCGTTGCAGATAAAGCGACTATACGGACTGTCTTCAAGCACGTATCCCTGCACACCGCATACTTTAATTCTGCTTCAATGTTTACTGTAAAACGAGTATCAAATTCTCAAGGTTCTCCTATACTGGAATAGCATCCCAGTAAAGAACGTGAATTTAAACATTCCAGTATCCTTCCTCAGGCAAAGGTGATATAAATATCAATAATAATTTCTTGAGACAAACATTGTATTGTTATACGGATGGTATTAAATACAAGGAGACGCAGATGTGATATAAACATCAACAATAAGTCACTGAGACAAACATTGTCTTCTTATACGGAAGGTATTAAATATATTGTTGTAAAATGTCTTCCACTCCGTCTGGTGCAACAATCAATAAAATATATATTGTAATAAACCACAGTCTTGGTTACAATAATTTATTTTATTTGAAGTGTTTCGCCTTTTTGGGACATCATCGGGACCTGGAAAAATAAGTTAGGAGAAACATTATAGGCCTAGTCTTATCATGAACAATTGTAATAAAAAAGCAGATTACTACTGACTTTATAATAATGACACAACATCGATGTAAAACATTTTTATAAGGTCAGTAGTAATCAATTTTTTATTATCACTGTTCTTGATTAGACTTGGCCTGTAAAGTTTACCCTTACTTATTTTTCCAGATTCAGATAATTCCCCAAAAGTCGAAACGCGTTATATTAAATAAATCATAGCAATTAAGACTGTGGTTTATTAGAAGTCAATTATTGTTGATGTTTATGTCACCTCTGCTTGAGCAACAATTCCCATTCACATTCTTTGTTGGGGTGCTATTCCAATATAGAAGAGCCCTGGCAATTTGATACGTATTTTACAGAGAACATTGAGGTACAATTAAGGTATGTGATGTGTGTGTGTGGGGAGGGGGGGAGGAGACGTTCTTAAGGACAGACCGTGTAGTCGCCTTTTGCATGACGTTGTGTTAACTGAGCAGTCTTAAGTACCTGGCTACTGATGAGGGGGTCAGGGGTTCCAGTCTCGCCCACAGCACAAATTTTAATTCAATGCCTATCCTTATATATAACTCAGTAACAGTCAAGTACATTGAATATTGCAGTCAAGTACACTGAATATTTCGAGTTCATTTTGAGCTGTGTTTTAGAATACCTAACGCGATTTCAGGTCTAGATTTCCAGTGTCCCGTAGTGATTCTTCCTTGGTGGCGCTAAAATTGCCGAACTACGACTTAAGCACTGTACCCTTAGAGGAGCGTACCCCGTCTCTTCAGAGAGTGCACATGCCGCTTCGGGGTGGTGTACGCTTCGCCTTTGCTGGTGGTCGTCCGGGGAGTCAGGTTGTCGAGCAGCATCTTGACGCATCGCACTTCTCCTCTCACTGATGGGACACCAGATGCGGCCCACTCCACCTCTGTCCGGCGAGCGGCGGGTCATCGCGGAGAGCTGGGGCATTGCCCCTGTAGAGACCCTGGCCTCTTCTGAGACCGTCAGTTACGCTACTTTCTCAGATAACGAATGCGGCGCACTCTACTTCGAAGTATCTAGTGAAAGCAATTTGTCATCAGGGAGGAATGGTGTCATCTATAGGACGAACTTTGATGGAGAACACTAAATTAGGAAAGACCTGTCGGTTAAAATTCTCGTCTTTTTCTTCTACATTTCCGATAATAGCGGACAGACCAGATAAGCAAACTTAATAACTTTTTACAGTTCACTTTCTAAAATCAAAATTGGTACCAATGCTATTGAGACATAGTCATGTTTTAAAGTTGTACTTTACTTTATGTATATTTTATTACTTAATAGTGATCTTCATCAGCGTGTATTACATTCTACACTGGGTCTTGGTAATGTGCAAGTCATTCAGTGACTTCTACATCTACATACATACTCCGCAATCCACCCAAAGTTTCGCAGTGCAGGGAATTCAGTACCACTTCTTGTTACTTTCCTGTTCCACTCCTATACTTCTATACTTCCATAAGAGCACTAATTATTCTTGTTGTCTTTACGCGAAATGTAGGTTGGCGGCAGTACAATCGTTCTGCACACCGCCTAAAATTCTGGTCCTTTAAATTTCTTTAACAGTGCTTTTCGAAAAGCGGCTTTCTCTCCAGCGACTCCCAGCTGAATTCCTGAAGCATTTCAGTAACACTCGCGCATTGATCGAATCTTACATTTACAAAACTATCCGCTCGCCTCTGAACTGCCTCTATGTCCTCATTGAAAACCGACTGGCGGGATCCCAAACACTTGAGCAATACTCACGACGGGGTCGTACAAGCGTTTTATATGCGGTCTCCTTTACAGACGAATCACACCTTCCCAAAATTTTCCCAGCAAAGCGAAGTCGACCATTTGCCTTCCCCACGACTGTACGTACATGCTCGTTCCATTTCATATCACTGTGCAACGTTACGCCTAGGTGTTTAATTGACAAGACTCTGTAAAGCAGCACACTACTATTTTTTTTTTTTTTTTTTTTTTTTTGGACTTAACTACGGGGTCATCAGTCCCTAATCTTACAAACTACTTATGAACTAACTAAGACTAAGGACGGCGGCACTGCCCGAGGGGGGATTCGAACCCCCGACCGTAGTGGCCGTGCAGACCGTGACTGGAGCGCCTCAGTCCCCTCGGCCACCGCGGCCGGCACTAATACTGTATTCGAACATTACGGGACTGTTTCTCCTACTCGTCTCCGTCACCTTATATTTTTCTACATGTAGTGCTAGTTGCCATTACTCACTCGCCTAGAAATTTGGTCCAAGTCATCCTGCATTCTACCACAGTTATTCAACGACGATACCTCCTTGTCCACTACAGCATCATCAGCAAACAACCGCAACTCTGTCCGTCATATCGTTTATGTTGTTGTTGAGGTCTTTAGCCAGGAGACTGGTTTGATGCAGCTCTCTACCCTACTCTATCCTTAGCATGTCTCTTCATCTCTGCGTAATACCTGAAAACTACATACATTTGAATCTGGTTACTGTATTCATCTCTTGGTGTCCCTCTTGATTTCCCTCTGCGATTTTTATCCAACACACTTCCCTCCATTGCTAAATTCACAATTCATTGATGTCTAAGAATGTGTCCTACCAATCGATCACTTCTTTTAGTGAAGGTATGCCAGAAATTCCTTTTCTCCCCAATTCTGTTTGGTACCTCCTCATTAGTTACCACCCACGTAATCTTCAGCATTCTTCTGTAACACCAAAAGCCTCTATCCTCTTTCTGTCTACACTGATTATCGTCCCGTTTTCGCTCCCACACAAGAGAACACCCCACAAAAATGCCTCGAGAAAGGACTTCCTTACACTTAAATTGATATTCGATATTAACAAATGTATCTTTTTCAAAAACGATTTTCTTTCCATTACCATTCTGTACTTTATATCCTCTGTACTGCGACCATTCCATGTTATTTTACTGCCCAAGTAACAAAACTCATCCACCACCTTCATTGATTCGTTACCTAATTTAATTCCTTCAGCATCGCCCGAGTTTATTAAACTGCACTCCATTATCTTTGTTCTGCTCTTGTTAATGTTAATTTTATACGCACCTTTCAACACACTGTCCATTCCGTTCAACTGTTTTTCCAGGTCTTTTGCTGTCTCTGAGAGAATTACAAAGTCATCGGCAAAACGCAATAATTTATTTCTTCACCCTCCACTTTAATTCCTTCTCCAAATTTTTACTTGCTTTCTTTCATAGCTTGATTTGTGTACAAATTGAATAGCATTGGAGAAAGGCTACTACCCTATCTTACTCACTTCCCAATCTCTGAATCTCCTTCATGCCCTTCAACTCAGATAACCTCTGTCTGGTTTTTGTACAAGATGTAAATAACCTTTCGTTCCTTATATTTCTGTTGCCTATATTTTACTCCTGCTGATTTCAGAATTTGAAATTGTGTATTCCAATCAACATTGTCAAAAGCTAGAAATGTAGGTTTCCCTTTCCTTAATCTATATTCTAAGTCAAACCTCCCGTGTTCCTACATTTCTCCTGAATTCAAACTGATCTTCCCCGAGGTCAGCTTCTACCAGCTTTTCCATCCTTCTGTAAATAATTCGTGTTAAAATTTTGCAACCATGATATATTAAACTGATGGTTCTGTAATTATCACACCTCTCTGCACCTACTTTTTTTGGAATGGGGATTATTACATTTTTCTTAAAATCCGATGTCGCCAGTCTCGTACGTCTTACGCACCAGATACTATAGTAGTTCTCAGGAAATATCATCTACTACAGCGGCCTTGTTTCGTCTTAGGTCTTTCAGGGCTCTGTCAAATTCTTCTCTCAGTACAGTATCTCCTATTTCATCTTCATCTATTTCCTCTTACCTTATTACAATATTGTGTATAAGTTCATTTCTTTTTCTAGAAACCCTGTATATACCCTTTCCACCTTTCAGCTTTCCCTTCTTTGCTGAGAAGATCTTTATATTCATACAGCTGCTTTTCTTGTCTCTTTTCTTTTATTGTACGAGGTATCTATTTCTTCCATGTTAATACATTCTTCTACTGTCTTGCATTTGCCTTCTAGCCACTCCTGCTTAGCTATTTTGCACTTCCTGTGAATCTCATTTCTTAGTCGTCAGTACTCCATTTTGCCTGTCCTTTTTCATTTACTCCATTTCTACAATTTCTCCATTCATCAATTAAATCTAGTATTTCCTGAGATATCCAAGAATTTATTGTAGGTCTTGCCTTTCTACGAATTTTGTCCTCTGCTGCCTTCATCTCTCAATGCTACCCATTCCTCTTCTACTGCTTTGTTTCCTCCCGTTTCTGTCAACTGTTGCCTAAAGCTCCCTCTGATATTCTTAAGAACTTCAGGTTCCCTCAATTTATCCATGTCCCCTTATTTTGCTACCTCTCCGCATTTTTTCAGTTTCAGTCTACAGTTCACGACCAATAATTTATGGTCAGAGTCTACATCTGCCCCAGGGAATATCTGACACTTTAAAACCTATGTTCGAAATCTATGTGTTACCATTATAAAATCTATCGGGTACCTTCTAGTGTCTCCTGGTCTCTTCTACTTATACAACCTTCTTTCATCATACTTAAACCAGGTGTTTGTTATGACTAAATTATATTCCGTGCAAATTTCTACCAGGCGGCTTCCTCTTTCATTTCTTTTGCCCAATTCATATTCACCTACTATTTTTCCTTTCCTTTCCTTCGTTTTCCTTCGTTTTCCAGTCTCCCATCGCAATTACGTTTTCCGCTCCCTTAATTGTCCTAATAATTTCCTTTGCCTCCTCATACATTTCTTCGATCTCCTCATCATCGACAGAGCTAGATGGCATGCAAACCAGTACTATTGTGGTCGGTGTTGGCTTCGTATCTATTTTGACTACGATAATGCGATCACTGCGATTTTCGAAGTAGTTTACCCGCATTCCTTTTTTCCTGATTTTGTATTTATAATCCTGTAATCACCTGACCAGACATCCTGTTCCTCTTTCAATCGAACTTCACTAGTTGGCACTATATCTCGCTTCAACCCATCCATTTCTCGTTTTAAATTTTCTAACTTCCCTACTCGAAGAGGGATCTGACATTCCACGCTCCGATCCGTAGAATGCCAGTGTTATTTTTCTTGAAGATCACATCCTCCTGAGTGATCCTCGCCCGGATATCCGAATGGGGGACTATTTTACCTCCAAAATAGTTTACCCGAGAGAATGCCATCATCATATATTCATACAGTAGAGCTGCATATCCTCGGGAATAGTAACTAACGACTATAGTTTCCCCTTGCTTTCAGCCGTTCGCAGTAACTGCATGTCAAAGCCATGTTAGCTGATGATACATGGCCAGATCAGTCAATCATCCAGACTGTTGCCCCTGTAACTACTCAAAAGGCTGCTGCCCCTCTTCAGGAACCACACGTTGGTCTGGCCTCTCCACAGACACCCCTCCGCTATGGTGGCCCCTACGGTGAGGCTGTTTGTATCATTGAGGCACGCAAGCCACCCCATCTAGGGGTTTCAAAGGGGTACTGTATAATTAATATGTATTTTTGTGAGTTCAAAGGTTTTACAGTCTAAAAGTTTAAACGAGACAATCGCCTGATGAACTAAGTGCGAGCATATGCGATATCAGACCAACTGTATGACTGGGCAGAGGCGTTTCATCGGAGAGAAATCTTCAAATTTTTGCACCGCAGATATAGAGGAAACAAAAAGTGCGTTTGTTGTGCGATTTCCACAGAATGGATTGCTAGTTAAGGACTCGCATTGTAAGCCAATAAACAGATTGTAAAAATACCTAGAAAGTGTATGTAAATACACAATTCATCAAATAGAACAATGGTTGTCTCTATCGTGGACTGGAATTTATGACACCAGCTGCGTACAAATAGTTCTGAATGGCATTTTTATCGCGTTTAGTTTGGCGGCTACAACCATTCTAAGTTTTGGGGCCGAAGGCTACGACAGCGTTGCTGACTGGCTGGTCGTCATGAGACTGTGGGCCGTGCCCCAGGTGCTAGCCACCAGGCCAGCCAGCTACTCTATCGCAACCTCCGCCTCCGAAACTATGAACGGTTGTAGCTGCCAAACTAAAGGTGAGAAAAATGTCATTCAAAATTCTTTGTACACAGCTGGTGTAAAAAATTCCACAACCACTGTTCCATTTGAATATCTGCAGGTTTGCATAAAAATACACTTTCTAAATGACTTTACAATCTGTTCGTTGGCTAAAAATACGAGCCCCTGCTACCAGTACATTCTATGGAAACCGCACATCGATCGCACTTTTCGTTTCCGCAATATTTGCGGTGCAAGTGTTAGGTGATTCACCCTGTAGATAACATTGGTAGATCAGTAACGCTGTTTGCGGATAATGCTCTACATTATCTAGAAGACGCAATACTGGAAAAAGGTAGCGAAATGCAGGTTGATCTGCACCGTATCGAAGCAGGTGCAGGGAATGGAAATTGCGCCTCATTATGAAGATGTGTAAAGTGCTGCGTTTACATAGAAAGAAGGCTCCTATGTTTAAACTACAACAGGACAAACACAGGAAACAGTTTCTTCCGTAAAATATCTGGGAGTAGACATAAAGGGTGATTTCATATGGAACGACCGTACAAAATCAATCCTAGTTGAAGCAAATGGTAGTCTGAGGTACATTGAAACAATACCAAGGAAGTGTAGTCCGTAACAAAGGAAGTAGGTTACAAACTCTCGCTCGTCCAGCGCTTGAATGTTGCTCATCATTGTGGGATATGAATCAGGTAAGATGAATAGCAGAGCACAAGGATGAGGTTAGAGACATTAGGGCCAACATGGAGGCATACTGGCAATCACTTTTTTGGCGAATCATGCGCGATTGGAATAGGAGGCAAAGAACTCTCCGCCACACATCGTGAGATGGATTGCAAACTATTGGTGTACATGTCGACGAACGACGTGATACGTGACAAACGATGATATCGCCAACGTTGATTCCCTTTATACTGAGGATGTTCAGCAACTGACATGAGAAAAGGACATATAACTTTATTGACATCCCCCCAAAAACGTTCGAAGTTTTGTAAAGCTATGGTCGTTGTGACTCCGTCGCCTTTTGCTGTTTCATTCTTTCTGCCATATGTTGAGTACTCGTCCCGGTCTATTTGTCAGGAAAGGTACTGGTGTAGGAATCGATGTCCAGCTAAAACATTTCTATAGGGATTAGTATTACAAGTTTATTGACTGAATATACAATGATACTCAAATTTAGAACATATGTCTGTTTCTTCTCTCTTCTTGCTTTTCGCGACGTCGTCCGTATGATGCTATCGGCGCTGAGACCTAGTGACTGCTTGGTTCGTAGCCGCGTTCTGACTTACACCCAAACCTTCAGATGTCAGACACTCAGATCGGTACCAAACGTTGTATACTGATAGAGTATCATCTTCTATATAATTCGTGCTATGTGCTACCGTCCAGAAGAACGTGCGTAAATAATACCTACGGAGTAGAGGAAAACCATAACTGTGTTTATCACGCTGTACTGCCGTGGGCTAGTTGGTAGAGCCTTAATTCATCGAACAGGAGGTCGTGCGTTAAAACCCGGCCTAGAGCCTTTTTTTTAAGTTCTGTAGTACGTCGAAAATTGTTAAAAATGAATGTCTATAACGTTCCACGGGTTAATTTAGCAAAACAGCACTGTCAGCTGCAGCAGTAGCAGTAGCGTGCGGACTGGACAGCAACGTCAGCCCCACTTGATGGTGTGGGCAAACACACGGCACTCTAGCCACAACACGCACATCCGTTGAACGGCGGTGCTGCCAATCTAGCAGTCATTTATTATTATTATTATTATTGCTTTAATACTTCCTCACTTATGGTGCAATTGTTTCTTTCTTATACGAATATACTCTACAAGTTTGCTACTTTCAAATAAAACGAAGCAGAAGCAAACTGCCGATAACACAATGCTATAAAATCCGACCAGCCCATTTACTTTTACATTTCTGGAACATGTTGTCCCATGTTTGTGAACGCAGAACAATTTGCAACGTCATACAGAAAAAAAAAATTCGCGCCATCAGGGTTTGAACCGAGGACCCTCGTAAAGACAAACATTCGCTCTATCAACTACCCCAGGGGAGTTCAGAGCGGCAGCGCCCTACAGATACGCTTTTACTGTGCTCCATAGGACAGGTGTTAAATGTTCAAATGTTTGTAGAGTCTATGGGACTTAACTACGGGGTCATCAGTCCCTAAACTTACAAATTACTTATGAAGTACTTACAACTAAGGACGGCACAAATATCCATGCCCGAGGGGGGATTCGAACCCCCGACCGCAGTGGCCGTGCAGACCGTGACTGGAGCGCCTCAGTCCCCTCGGCCACCGCGGCCGGCGACAGGTGTTACATATTATTTCTCGTTTACGCACGTTCTCCTGGACGGCAGAACATAGCACGAATTATATAGCAGTTTCGGTTGGTGCTCTATCGATATACAACGTTTGGTACCGATCGGAGTGTCTGACATCTGAAGGTTTGGGTGTTGGTAACTTCCTGAGTTCTCACTAGTAACTGACGGGCTGTCCAGACGTATGTGGGCCTAGATACAGCCGCTTGTAGAGGCGCGCATCTTCGGTTACTCCCTCCAGGATGCGCGGCGCCTGCTTGTGATTGGCGTTTGATCGATCGCTGCCTTCTCCACGATCGGTCTCTTACGTCTGGCGTGTGGCGACGACAATGGTACTTAACAGCAGTGCTCCTTATACAAAGAACAGCCCACACAACCATACCCAAGGAAGGGCTTGAGCCACTGTCAGAGAGCAGACTCATATTCCGCAGCAAGGCGCCTTATAGCGCATGGCCACTCCCGAGCGGAAGCTATCAGTCCCCAAATCCAACAAAGTCTCCTGCCTTTGCAAAGAGGTCCTGGCGCAAACACAAACAACTGACACTGATGGATGAGAAAAATCTTTTGAAAGAGATTACAGAAGAAGAAATATCCGAAGAAATAAATAAATAAATAAAATAATAATAATAATAAAAAAGATGGGCCAACAAGATACCATGACCGGACGGATTAACTATAGAATTTTACAGAGATATCTGTAAGAAATCGCGGGGGTCACGCCCTCTACCTAAATGTGTTACTTCACCGTGTGTTCACGGCAGTTGACTAGTACCAACTTCGTAACATGACGAATGCACTCAAGCGGCCGTTGTATACATTACAGAGCCATCTAAATCTATTTACTCAAACGTTAATGGTGTTAATGCACGTGTACCAAAATGAGCTAATATATGACCACCCTAACTGTGTGCATCACATTTTTGTCAGGCAGTCTATTTTGAAAAATTCTTTTACCACAAACTAAATCGACTGCTTCATCCCTATTAGCTTCCTGTTAGCATCCTTACCAGCTAGGATAGGAGTAAACGAAGAAGCTTATTTTGTGTCGTCATGATAAAAAGGAGCGAGTGTAATGAAAATGATACAGTAATTATACGTAATTCATCAAAAGAAAGCCGTTTTTCGTTGCGTCAAGACTATGATATCTCAGTCTGCAATTTTTTCTGAAACAATGAAATTCGCAACAAAATAAGAGATATCAGTTTAGGAAGACATGAGTGTTCGATTTCCACGCGAGTTGCTGGGGAGTAGCACGGCAGAGAATTAGTCTAAAAGTGGTTTGATGAATCCTCAACCAGCAGCAAAATATGAATTGTATGGTAGTGAAGTTGATGTACATTTAGGTAATGAAGAGTATAAACTGTGAACATCTAAAAAGATTTGTTACAGTGCCTTCAGATTTCTATTCAGAAACGTAGTGTTTATTGTACATCAACACACCAAAAAATTCACAGCACTGGTGGCCAGTGGGCATCGAAATAAATCAGTGGGGAATTTCGAAAATTTGTGCCCAAGCGGGACTCGAATCCGCGTCTTTCTGCTTACTAGGTAGTCGCATTGACCAGTACGACACTAAGGACACAATGGTCACCACGGCCGCCCCCGCTACCATTGCTTGCATGACTTCCGTCAGTCGCAGATTCTCTGCTTTACCATAATATATTAACGTAGGGTCCCTATTCATTATGAGTCATTATTTGACATTTGACATTATTTGACATTTCGCCGATTTCCATAAGAGTTCGGGCCTGGTGTACTTCGGTAGCGAAGAATGGATCGATTGCAGTTTTCGCCTTATTTATATACAATCTCTGTGAGGTTGTAGGAGATATCGAAACAAACAATTTTCAATAATGTCACTTTTTCCTATGAAGAGTATAGCGGTAGAAGAAGTTTTCTGTGGTGGCAAATTAATTAAACCAACAAACACTTTTATATTTTTTATTACCAAGTGACAACACATTAACACTACCCAATTTCAATTACAGTACATTTTCCAAAATGCCTCCATTGAGACATGAGCATATTGTTACACCGTCTGATCAAGTTCTGTCTGACATGGGCAAAATCCCAGGAGTATCCTGAATTGTTCCTGCTGCTGCTACTATCTGAGCAACCAGATCCTCTTCTGATGCAAAAGGAATTGCGTAAACAAGGTTCCGCATCTCTCAACACACACAAAAGGCAAGTGGACACATATCTGAGGATCGAGCAGGCCATGGTGCTGCGCGGGAGGATTCGAGCGGTCTGGAGCACCACGTTGCGGATCGCGCGGCCTTCCGCGTCGGGGTTTTGAATCCTCCTTCGGGCATGGATGTTTGTGTCGTCTTTAGTATACGTTAGTTTATAAGTAGTTCGTAAGTTTAGGGACGCATGACCCCGCAGCTAAGTCCCATAAGCTTATCAGACATGTTTGAATAACAACAGGCCATGGTATACCACCACTTCCGCCAATCCACGTTTCCGGGAACCGTCGGTCCAGCAATCGACGCACACGATGAGAGAAATGTGCCGGCTTTCCGTCACGTTGGAAACACTTGCGTTGTCTTGTAGGAAGCGGGACGACTTCCAGCAATTCTGGCAATATTCTGGCGTGAAAATTGTAAAAGTGTCTGCCATATAATGGGATTAGTAGCAGATACGGCCCAGTTAAACAGTTCCCAACAAAACCGACTCAGACATTAACGAAGAACCGGACTTCATGTGCTCTAATAACTGTGGCATGTGGGTTATCTTCACTCCAAACATGCGAACTGTGCATGTTGAAGACTCCACCACGCCAGAACGTTACTTAATCGGTAAACAACACAGAGGCTGGAAAAGTAGGATTCATTTGACACTGTTCCAGGTGCCACTTGGAAAACTGCGCTCTGGGTGGATAATCAATTCGTTCCAGGTTGTGGACACACTGTAAGTGAAATGGACGTAACAACTGCTCTTGAATGTTCTTACATTCAGCTGATTCGTCCCCATGTTATGTGCAATTGTACGAGTGCTGATTGAAGGATCCCGCTCCACATGCTGCAAGACAGCTTCCTCAGAATGCAGCGTTCTTACTGTGCGACGGCGTCCCTGTCCAGGTAACCTGCTAAATGATCCGGTATCTCGCAGACGTTGCTACACAGCAGATTAGGTCATATGACGCGGGATACGGCGATCAGGATATTGTTGTTGATAATCCCGCTGTGCAGCTCGTCCGCTGTGATGCGCTACTTAGTACGTACCAACCATATCAGTGTACTCACTCTAGGTGTATCACTCCATTAGTAAACAGATACAATGCACTACTACATTGGTGGACAGCAGTTGCCTACAACTGAAGAGCGTAATACGCCCTCTAACAACTGAAGTGCGTAATACGGCCTCCACCGGTTTAAATACTCTTCATAGAAAATAATGACATTTGAGAAAAACTATTTGCTTTGATATCCCCTACAACCTACCATAGTTTGTCCGTTTCAATACTTTTCACCCTGCAATTCGCGAACTCGGCCTTCCTAGCGCGATTGCTCACATGTTAGCAATAACAAAATTGGAGAAAAAATCTCTAAAAAAATTTGTCTGTCAAACATTTCGGCCCTGCACATATTTCTAGCAGCATATGGACATACAGAATTAAGATGGATCTGTCTGCTCCATATGTTAGTGGGTTTCAGAATTATACAATTACACCAACAAACTTCTAGGAGATGTAGAAGGCGTCGTGATGAACAAATTCAGCATAGAAACCCATGTCCGGAAACGCCATTCTACGACGCTACGGAGAATTAAAGACACCGGTGTCAGTCACTAGTCATCTCCACAAGCAACTTCCTTGCTCTGTATCGTTGTTTGATGTTTGCGGGCATAGGTTTCTGTGCTCCTTCATGTTCTTCAAAACGCCTTCAGCATCTCCTAGAAGTTTGTTGGCCCAATTGTGCAATTCTGAAACACACTAACGTATGAAACACACACCCATCTCAAGTCTTCGACGTCCATTTACTGCCGAAAATATGCGCAGGACGAAATTTTCTTACATACATTAGTTTTACAGCTGGAAGGCGAGGAAACGCTCTGTGAAGTCCGTATAAAGTGTCTCTTAATTATGAACAGACGCCATTGCAACTGTTTTCAAGCAATCCACGAAACAAGTTACTGCCACTGCATATTGAAACAAATCACGGAAAGAAGTGGAAAACTGTCCCATTTGGAAGGGGAAGAAGAAAATTTGATTTATCTGAATGCTCACAAAAATTGAAAATTTGATTTATTTCAATGGTCACAAAGATTTAACGTTATAAACTGCGTGATAATTTCAAGTAGATGTAGGTTTAGAACTGATTTCTGTTCTTTTCGACATTATAACGTATAGAACTTACAACTCGTAACATGGCTGATTAACAGCAACCGTAATCCAAATGATTTAAGAATTTTTTATATCAGCCAATCGGTTGCGATATTTTAAGGTGTTTGACCTAGGTTTCGTTGCCACTAGGAACAACTTCATCACATGAAACCTAGGTCAAGCACCTACAAATTACGAAACCAGTTGGCTGATATAAAAAAAATTGTTAAAAAAAAGGTATAAAACTAGAAAGTATGATGCCTCGTATCCGCTAATGTGGGCTACATAGGGTTAGTGAGGGGATCTCCCACTGCACTGCCCTGCAATCGTTTTTCCGTGCTGTTGTGTTCATGTTCACATACGCTACATCGTGTGCTTCGTTCCTTATTTGTACATATTTCAGATTTTATATGAAGAATTGTGCAGCGGTCAGCGGATCAGATTGTTAGTCGTGTTCGATATTTAATCAAACCGGAAAACGTGAATGCCAGCAAATGTTTCGATTGAAACGAATATTATAGTGTCTGTCACCGAAACTGAAATGACGATACCTTCGTGTTCAGTGCCTGGTAACAAATGAGGATATATAAGTTGAAAGGAGCTAAGACGCTTTTCACATCACGAAGAGATTTAGAAAATTTTAACATATGGAAAAATGTTATCCCAAGGAAAGACAAGGCGCTAACAAGAAACACGCACATTTGTGATGCTCACGTTACTGAAAATTTAATATTAGAAAGTTAGAAACTGGCCCATTCTTTAATTGTGGAAACGAAGTAGAAGAATCCAGAATGTCTTAGCACTTGAAACAAAATTCATTCCCTCGCATTTTACTGACGTTGCCCATGTATTTGTCTATCCCGTTAAAACTACGACAATCTCCTACAAAAAGGAAAGCTGCTTGCAAAATTGTGAATAAATCGCCCGCCAATTTGTGACAGTGATAGAAGGTCTGATTGAAGTAGAGCCCATTTGTTTGTTAGGTCTACATTTGTTGATACGCTTGAAGTGAGTGCATGGGAAAAAATTAAAAAGTGGCTTGGCCATCGCAGAGAAACTCATTTCAGAAAGCTTGATAAATGTCTTGCTACAGTCAAACTGCACTCACGTCTGCACAAGCAGAATTAATGTGCCTTTTGATATACAGGTGCCGATACCTACTTTCTTGATTAACGGCTAAGAAAATCTAAATCCTGACTCAGCTTTTTGAAAGTAATGTTTCAAAACAATTTTAAGAGTAGATTTAAGATCATCAATATTCTGCAATACGTATTATACAACTATACATTTTTCACTCTAGTTCATTCGCACAATTACTATAAGTCTCTTTTGAATGTTTTATCCGTCGTAGTAGATTTCACGATCTTTATCTAGTCGGTCTGCTGCAGGAATATGAAGTGAGGCGGTATGAATAAATATTACTGTTGCCATAGAACATTTAATCACTCTTTTTTTTTTCATTTTCTTGCTACTTTAATACATTAAATGCCCAAAAATTAATTACTATGAGTCAATTCTTGCAGTTATTCACTGCCGTGTTCTCCTGTCTTCCATCACAGAAAAAAAAAAATCAGTACTGAAATTATCCTTAAATAATCTAGTTTAAATACGTTCCCACAACATAGAGACCTATTTAAGATTCGCGGCTTCATGAACACCCAAAAGAGAGATACCAAAGCGAGAGTGTAACTACACTGCATGGGAGAGTAGCGCGTAAACGTGTGTACTCGACAAGTGATCACACTTCCTACCTTCTATTCGTTATGTCGCCATGCTATTTATCAATATTATTTCTTAGCTTTATTCCGGCATCTAGGAAGTAGGCACATTTCAGCTATTTCTTTCTTCTTGTTATTTGTTCTAGTTCACTGCACTCAGATATCATTGAGGATTTTTGAAAGTTAAATTGAACTCACAAATACAACTTTTCACACTTAAAAGGAGACCACGTAGATATCGGATTTTAAAAATTACACATATTTATGGTACGTGAAGATCAGAACTTAAATAACAATCAGCCAAACTCGTTGGACACAACTCTGAAAAAATGTGGGAAAAATCGACTTTGAGATTTTGCAAGTACATGTAGGTACAAATATTTAAATCAGTAGCAGTGTCTGTTGCTGTAGGTTAGGTGCTAGCATTCGGTCCTTGTTACCGCACGGTCGCTAGTTCGAATCATGCCGTCACAATTTTTTAAAAATTTTTCGTTGTTTTCGAATACTTACACAATTTTAATATCTATTAATAGTTTTTACGAAAAGTGCACTTTTCTAGTTTATTCGGATATATTTTGTGAAAAGTTGTTAATAACGATAGTTTCAATCTAACAACATAAGTTATATTTTTTACACTATTTGTTGACGACTGTAGTGTTTGTTAAATTTCTGAAGCGGTACGACGCTGTTTTCGGACATCATCTCCATAGCTGCTAATTGCTGTCCAAGCAGCTAACTACTCAACCATCATTTTAGGTGACGACAAGGTGTTCAGCTCGTGTACATACATGTAAACAAAAACTGACGCAAAACGTGCAATTAACGTTCCAAAATATTTTATGTAACCCAATTTGAAAAGGAAAATAATCTCTCACAGTGGTTCGAACCACCGACTCTATGGTGGAAATGCCAGAGTGCTACCACCTGAGCTACACCGAAGGATGCTGCAGCTTTTCAGTAATTGGTACTGGAGTTGCATCGAATGGCTTTGGCTGATAGTTATTAACATCTACATCTACATCTACATCTACATCTACATCTACATCTACATTAGATAGTCTGCAAATCACATGTAAGTGCCTGGCAGAGGGTTCATCGAACCACCTTTATTCTATTTATCTCCCATTCCATTCTCGAATAGCGCGCGGGAAGAAAGAACACCTGAATCTAACCGTTCGAGCTAAGATTTCTTGTATTTTATTCTGATGATCATTTCTAACTATGTAAGTTGGAATAAAAAATATATTTTCGCATTCGGAGGAGAATGTTGGCGATTAGAGTTTCGTAAGTAGCCCATGCCGCAGCGATAGGCGCCGTTGTCGTAATGATTTCCATCTCAGATCCTGTATCGTTTCCGTAAAGCTGTATCCCGTGTATCGTAACAATACAAAACGAGCTGCCCTTCGTTGGACTCTATCGATGTCCTTCGTCAAACCCACCTGATAAGGTTCCCACACTGGGAATACTCCAAAAAAGGACGGACAAGCGCAGTGTATGCAGTTTCTTTAGTAGTTCCGTTGCATCTTTTAAGGGTTCCACCAATGAAACGCAGTCTCTGGTTCGCCTTTCCCACGACATTATGTGTTCTTTCCAGTTTAAGTCTGAAGTAATATTAATTCCTACGTATTTAGTGGAGTTTACGGCCTTCACTTTTAATTGATTTATCTTGTAAACAAAGTGATATCTTATTTAGATCGTTCTGCAGTTGGTTTTGATCTTCAGATGATTTTACTAGACGGTAAATGAAAGCGTCATCTGCAAACAACCAAAGAGAGATGCTTACATTTTCTCCCAAAACGTTTATGTAAATAAGGAACAACAAATGACCACTACCCTGTGGAACGCCCATTCACCTTTGGTGTAGTCGATGCCTTACCATCGATTACTACAAACTGTGTCCTCTCTGACAGGAAGTCTCCTATCCAGTCGCTAACTTGGGGCGATATATTATAATGACGCAATTTGATTAAAAGCCGTTTGTGAGGTTCGGTGCTAAACGCTTTCTGGAAATCAAGAAATACGGGCATCTTCAAAAATATTTCATTCCTCGCAAGAATCATCTTCTTCAAACCACTAGCCACAACTCTTTCAAAATTATCTGCATTTGCACGTACCGGCTCTCTTGCTTTGCGTGTCCAAGCCATATCAAAATGCGTTTCTCTCGAACAGCAGCTTGTGCAGCACTAAACGAGTCATACTCGTAACAATATTGGCCTTGCAGCAACAAACAAACAAACTACAGTAACAATGAGGCTGACAAGAGCAGCACAGGATAACAATACGAAGCAATAATAAAACGTTTGATAGCAAAATGATCAGTAATACACCGACATTGCCAATATGTGAAAGTAGTTTGTATTATTTTTTAGTTATACTATTACTACTACAGCTACTGCTGCTGTTGGCACTCCTGTTGCTGGAAATACCATTACCGTTATTGTTGAATTAATAACTGCTCCCAAACTAATGTTGAAGTCAATATAGGCTAAAGAACATATATAAATGTGTGAGGGTTTCTGAAGTCCTGCTTATGCATTCACGGTATATGGGTAAACGTATTGAATTATACAAAAAAACTTAAAGATATCTCGTTCAAACGTGATAGGAGAAATATCACAGTGTTAGTGAAAGAGTACTGGATAGCAGTTTGAAATCAAACAAAAAGTTTCTTATTTTTTAAAAAAAAATTGAAGACATACAAGGGCCTCCGAGGCCTTGTATATGCATACTACAGTTAAAGTTCCGAACTTAGCGTTCCAAAATATAAATAAATTCTAAAATCCGATACCCATGTTTTCTCCTTGTCAGTGATACGTAGAAACTGTATATCTCGGCACATGCTATACGTTTCACATTTGATTTCAGTTACACGACTGTAGCTGTGCAGCTGTTCTGGCAGACTGGAATGATTTAGCACGAAAAGCGTCCTCTTTTTGTTTTTGGGGAGAGAGCCCTGCGCAGCCGGTGGTGAGTGCGTTGCGCCCGGTTTTCCGCCTGCCGCTAAATCCCCGCCTGCAGCCGGTGGGGCGGCTCAGGGGACGCTACCCCCACCCAACCCCCCACCCTCCACTCCACCCACAATCCCCGCCACAGCTCACTGGCGACGGCATCCATCACGTGACTTTGCGCCAGAGCCGAGTGCGTAAAGCACGGGAAGCGCCAGATAACAGGTACGTAGCTGCAGTGTAAACAACTGGACAAAACACAGCCACACACGGCCGTAATTATTGCTCGCAACTCCAATGGCGGCCCCGTACAAAATTGAACCAGTGTGCTACAATATTATAAAAATAAACAGGAAACAAAATGTACTAAAATAAAAAGTCAACCTTTGTATGATTGCCTTTAATTGTCAATTAATACTGTATAGACAGTAACACCTTCAGGGGAATCTATAACGGCGCTGCCAACTGCATGTAGTAAATGTAAGCCGGCCGCGGTAGCCGAGGGGACTGAGGCGCTCCAGTCACGGTCAGCACGGCCACTACGGTCGGGGGTTCGAATCCCCCCTCGGGCATGGATATTTGTGCTGTCCTAGTTCGTAAGTAGTTCATAAGTAGTTTGTAAGTTTAGGGACTGATGACCCCGTAGTTAAGTCCATAAGTTGGAAAAAAAAAAAATATTTTTTTTTTTTTTTTTTTTTTTTTTTTTTTTTTTTTTTTTTTTAATAGAAATTAAAAATTTAGACTCAAAGGTATTTGAATACGTGTCTCACACAGGTAGGTTTGAGAGACAACGCGCAAGACGCCTCAGCCAGCGCGCTATTTGACTCTCTATGCCGCAATATTCGTCATATACTATTCTTCCGCAGCCGTTACACGCAGGGCGAAGAGAAATTTTGATCTGGTGCTGCAGTCGGTCTCAGCACTCATGAGTCGCCAGGTCTGACGTCACGTCTGCGCATGCGCAGTAGCGAACAGACGACTGCGCCGCATCTCTGCGCACGTACCAGCGCGGCTGAATCCCACTTCAGCACACGGAGCTGGTTTCCAGCTATCGCGGCGAGAGCGCTCAAAAATGCGTTTTCAGCCTTATTACTAGCATTCTAATACGCATAGGAAAGAAATTGGCATAATTTTATTATGATATCTGGCTAGTATTCCAAGAGAAAGGATGTAATTTTATACCGATTTCTCGCTTGCATTCGAAGAGAAATGGCATAATTTTAGTAATATATTTACAGTGTGCTGCAGCACATTAGCACATTATCACTAGCCGCCACTGCTGCGTCCCGAATACTAGGTGTAAGGTGAGATCATGTCGTAATGAGATGCAACATCAACTATAGATACTAATAAACCGGGCAAACAACAGAGCGGCTATACAGATGGCTTGGTGACAACATAAGACCACGTGACTATTGGCATAGCGCTTAGAAGGTAAAGTGCCGTCACTTCTGTTTTCGTCGTATCTTCTGTAATTGTAGTTGCTGCGCTTTCCGACAGATTCCGCAACGATCGCTAGTGGCTGGCTAAAGTAGATTTCCAACAGTGCGCCTCGTAAGATACGTTTAGAATTGTTGTTGTGTGTAGCAGTGTTTCGTGATGTTAAATAATTTTCTATCATAAAATTGCGGTGGAGTAATATTTACGTGTGTGTATGTGTGTGTGTGTGTGTGTGTGTGTAGACTTTTTATGCATTTACTGATAATTTGTGTGGTGTACTGAATTATTGCCATCGGAGAAAGAAAACTGTGTTTGTGAATTATGCCGTGTTGTTTCGTTCCCGGGTGTCGATCTGGATACGACAAGTCATCTGCAGTAGGTAGGCACTTTTTTAGACCACCAAAGAGCGTCAGTGATTTTGCTAAAGAATACATTGGAAGTTTTGCAGTACTTTTGGTCCAAAGCATTTAAGTACGTATTGACAGGAAAATTCAACCAAGACCCTCTGCAACGTCATTTTGGAATTTGAGGTCTATAAATTGTGAGGACCATCCACCGACCATAGATTTTCTGCACTTACACACGTTACAATGCGTGCATGTTCCTGTTTAGATGGCTATATCTGCATCCGGGAATTGCGAACCGAATTCAGAGCCACATCTTACGTCGTTTGTTAATCAGATGCGCTTGTGCGCTAAAGAAATGGAAGAACGAAACAAATGCATTAACTTATCTGCTGAGGAAAAAATTAAGGACAAATTGGTGATAGCAGAATGGGAGAATTATCTTCCTATACCGTATAAAGACAAGATTCCAAAACAATGTTTAGTTTATCACATAGCAGGGCTACATTATCAAAAAACTTAATAAACAGAGCAGCTGTGTCAAGTGTACTCAAACCCTTCTGAGTGAAATGCCGTCTGACGCAATGCCTGCAACCTTTACTGCCATAAAAATCTTCATATCAATAAATGGCCTTTCTTATTTGACTTATCCGTCTGAAAGCGTCTTCAACATTTTTTTACAGGTTGAAGCTGTTCTTGAAAAGAAACTGTCTTCCGTTTCGAATCTCAATTGTTCAAATGTCTGTAAATCTATCGGACCAAACTGCGTGGTCATCAGTCCGTAGCTTACAAATTACTTAAACCTAGGTAAACTAACCTACGGACAAACACACATACACACACATACACACACACCCATGCCCCAGGGAGGACTCGAATCTCCACGGCGAGCAACCGCTCGCTCCGCAGCGAGGCGAATAAGACCGCTCGGCTACTCCAGCGCGGCGTTTCGAATCTGTGGGGTGATATATTTTATGAGTGTTTGGACAACACTGTCGAAATTTTTCTAGGAACAAGTGATTCAGGATGTTGTGTGGAACATAAACTTGACCTTGCCGGTAAATTAATATTCTATTTCATGAAATGCCGCTTTTTCTTTCGCACGAAAGAAATCAGCAGAGAGCTCTTGTCGACGAAGAGTGCAAAGTCATCACGCAAGCTTTCCAAAGTTTCCGACAACTAACAGCTACAAATTAGATTAGTGAGTTTATATTATATTTTACATCATAGTCTGTATTATTGACTGGTATGTCCCTTTATAGATCATTTTTCTGCATGTTAAGCTATAGGCCTATTTTTAGCATCGTCGGTGTATTTTATTTGCTTATTATACATGACCCGATACGCGTAATTGCCTTAAAGGATGTCATCGTTTTATATTTTCAATGCATATGGCATAATCCCCTTATCTTGTCTTAATCTCGTCAAATACAGCGTTTTAAAATTGTGTAATATCCGAGTAGTGCATATACGGAAACGTTCCTCTCCCAGTGCTTAGCGACGGTGGAGCCACCTAGCGGCAAGCCCACGTAAACTTGTCGAGTGCCTACACTTCTTCTAGACGCTATGCTATTGGCATACGTTAGCCGTATACATAAAACTACTTAGTAGCTTTCAAGAAGTGACTCTGTTTTTAATTGATAATACTTAGACGTGAAATTTAATCTTCTCACCTTCCCAGTAAACGCTCTGTAAATTCATAAGCAAATCTGGACACTATCACGTGGCTGTTGGCAAGGCAATGGTTTAGCTGTAGAGATGTTGGTGCTAAGAAAGCAATTCCATGCACAGTCTACCATTATCTATGGTCGAAGGATGCAATGTGGACCCTTTTTGTCAGGAAGAACACATACAACATTATGTATTTCTACACATCGACGTCATATGATTCAATATCTCAGCCGCAGAGGTGGTAATATAACTGAACTTCGTGCGAAAATCCGAATGGCGAATATGGGAGTCCGCGAACAAAGACAGGCTACTTCCGTAGCGTGCGACTTTTATTTTTGGAGGACAAGAAGCGTTTCATGACAGTTGAATTGTTCGAGACAGTGTCGGCAAACAGCGAGTCGCGGCGAATTTATAAATAGCTGGTTTATATGCCCGTGCTTTGCAACGATTGTTAAAGGACATGTGCGTCCCATGGGTTTTTAGGGTTCCAAACCTCAGTCAGTAAAAATCCTTGTTGGATCGCTCTGTCAATAAAATCAGTTGTCCTAGCCAAGATCGTAGTCCGAAAAGATGTATCTTCATAAAGTTTTTGTTACAAAATATACATGCCAAAAGAAGCAAAGAAATGTCGCTAAGTATTTAATACACAAAGCTAATTACATCAATAGCACTATATTCAATGTTTGTTGGTATTCGAAGAGATAAGATTGCTTAATTCTATCACAGACGTTCACTTCCTACACCATACTTGTTTCACAGCAGCGGCGTCTATTAGTTCTTTGGTGCACTACAGCGCCTCTATCGCTTGGTATAAATGCTTTCCTCTGTGAAATCTGTTGTATTTATTCCTTCCTTATCTTAGGGCATATCAATCTTTCCTTTCTGTCCATCGACTTCTACCTTACTGTCTGTCCATTTAAGTTTCGTTTCCATGCAGATCATTTGTAGAGAGTAATGTTAGCAAACTGTTTGCTACGCATAAATAGTGGATCAATGAAGTCTCGTAACTGACGCATGGCATGATGGGAAAGTTTATTGTTTACGACATCTTATTGTCGGGAACCATGTTGTCATGGGTAGTTTTTAACCCCACATCGATTGTTGTCTGTTGTCTGACAGTAAGCAGTATGTGTACCACGTTTACTTGAAATCGGTCTATTATTTTAGGAGGAGATGTGGAAAAAGAGCACATGATGTGGCAGTTATTCGGAAATTTCATTGTTTATGACGTCATATCTCCTGAAATACGTGTCTTATTATGATGTAAGTTAGAAGGTACATTCAGCGGTATATGTGCGTAAAGTCTGCAAAATTTATCGTGAATGGTATTAGCAGTAAAGACGTAATAAATTAAAACCTCATCCATGATGATCCGGTTTTTCATTAACCAAATTGTTTATGACTTCATATCTCATGAACTATATGTCTAACTGTGATATAATATCGAAGGAACATTCAGTGGTATGTATGTGTACTTTCTGTGAATTGTCTGGCGTACAAAAGTTACAGAGTTGAAGTAATAACTTGTAAAGTCATGCCAAATGCTGTAAATATACATCATGAATATCGGAAAAGTAGTAAGCAATAATATTTTTTTCCCTTTATCATTTTGTTGTTGTTGTCAGTGAGAAAAAAAATCGTAAAAATTGTAAATTATGTTTAAAATATATTGTAAGCCGTTAAGTGGTCTCATTCTCAAATAGTTGACGAATAAAATCACGCTATCATACGCCGCAAGATGGGACAGATATCCTGACCTTAAAGAACATTTGTACCAAATTTGGTTGAAATCGGTCCATTAGTTTAGGAGAAAATGTAGAATATTACCACATGATGCGACTATGATTGTTTATGACGTCATATCTTCTTACGTATATGTCGTAGGTTGTTCTTATCCCGACAGCGATTGTTGTCTGATAGTAAGGATCATATGTACCAAGTTTCGTTAAATCGGTCCAGTAGTTCAGGAGATGATGTGGAACATACAAACATACACACACACACACACACACACACACACACACACACATACAGCCTATTTTATACTCTTGACCAAAATAAAAAGAAAACGCAGTGACATGTTTTACGACCCACTTTCAATTTGTAGTTTTATAAGTTTTTGAAAACATTTTAGACCAAAATAATAGTCTAAATAATAGAAAATTAATTAATAAGAGTGCCTGAAACCCTTGTAGGAAAAAAATTGGATAGTGGCGGGTTCCGAACCACCGACCTTTACTGTCATAGTCCAATTCCTTGCCTATTACGCTACGGCTATCAATCAAAAAGCTGAGTCCTTTAATATCATACTATTGCTGGCCGTTGTTAACTGATGCTAATATAGCATTTGTAGGCACTAGAGTATCATTTATCGTACACGCGCCATTGCTTTGAAATGACAACGTGTAAGTTACAGTAAGAAAATCATCAAATACGCAACGGAAGATGGCGTATGTCAGAGAGAGTTCTGGGCGAGGAATGTCACGTGACATCTCCGAACGGCTGGTTTTCGTTAATTCAATGGAGGGTGTCAAATCTCCGTTATTTTTGCAAATATGTCTCAAACGATACGAGATATGAAAAAGAAACATAAGGGAGCGAAGTTGTAGAGAATTTTCTCCTCTACCAATTAGGTAATTAAATTTTCGTGTCAGATGAACGGTTCGTTTGCAACTACAATTATATTACAAACGGCTTTTTTCGGTATTACTACCGTATTTTTTGTCCAAAAAATTTGAAAAAGGAGGTTCTGGTCCTGGCGGCCCAGAATCATGTCTGTAAAATTTGGTGCTTTGAACGGTTCGTCTTAAAAACAGGTAACACGTTACGGACAGACAGGCAGACAGACATCCCAAAATCGACGTTATTTTTGCGAACATCTTTTAAACGCTACGAGATATGAAAAAAACATAAGAGAGCAAAGTTGTATAGAATTTTCTCTTCTACAAGTTCGTTTATTCAAATTTTCGTGTCAGATGAATATTTTAACCGTTATTTTCATTTAAATTTCGAGCAGTCAAAGACGATCGCAAAGTCGCACTTTTAGTGTTACTACCGTAACCTAAAGTAGGCCAAAATTACTCTGGCACGCAGTTCAAGTTAGCGTGCATTTAATGTGAGCGTCTCTCTCTGCGATCAGCGAGCAGTGTTCTCAACCTACGACCTGGCCCGGCGGTTGAAGTGGGTACTGAAGAACGTGAGAGTGGGTAAAATACCCATTCTTTATTTGAAGCAATGTTTATTTACCATGAGCCCCGTGGGGATGGCCACTCCCACTCGGGCCGGGATCAGGAATAAGAGGGAGATCACTTTTCCGAGTTCCACGCTGTGAAAACTGTTGATGGTATAAAGGAACACCCCAAATCGCTTTATCAGACTATATTTTCCTTACATGTTTTCCACTTTTTGTGAAAATCGATAATGCCTAATTTTAATGCTGTGTAATTTTTGTAATTTCATAACGCTTATCACTCAATATTGAAGAAAGCATCCTTTTCGAAGACATGATTTTTATACGAGGTAGTACAGCATTCTTAGCTTTCTAATAAAACATAATTCGTAACAGTCGCTTCAAAATGACACTATTTGTCAACTATGTGTACCTAATTTATTCAAAAAGTTCGATAACAGACACCTTACTGAGTTCGATTCATTATAGACCATACATTACAGCGAGTGAATAAAAATTAAAAGTACAAAAAAGTTTCTGAACAGTTTATTGCAATGAACGTTTCTCGTTTAACTAGTAATTGCGTGTTAATATGCATCTCATCATCACTCGCCACCTGTTAGACCTGTTCGTCCCCTTCCGCCCTCTCTATTTTAATTTACCGTCGTGTTCAAAATCTCATAGCCACGTGAATGAATGTTTTAGCACAACATTTTACTGGACTATGCGCGTGTTTTATACACATAATTTCTCAGTTCATGTCATATTTGAATTTATCTAAATATTATAAAAGAGATAAGATGACACGAAAAACCGCAAAACTAATATACAAATAGCTTTGTAGAATTTATTCAAGAAATATGTACGTAGGAGCCCTCCTGTATTACTATTCAACGGTGTCAAAATTTCAAAGCACGTTTCGAAGATTAGTGGCTATACACATGGTTTTTGTTTGTTTAACGTATAGAGATTTCTAAAAATGGGGTGGGGGGTACTGCATGGAATGGCAGCTTTTGTACTTTTGGACAACTAACCACTCTTATTAAACATGAACCACTGGGCCTGCCTACGACAACACGTTTTCGTGGAATGCCACCCCTCTCCAGTAACAATTAAAAAACCTAATACTGATGACATACCAATGAAAATGTAGTTGGTAGCTTTGTTCTGCTTGTCCTAGTCGACTGTATGTTCAAAGTGCTAAATCTTACGTTTTCATTCCCACCACACCGCGCAAAACAAGTAATATTGGTTTGAATTACGGTAAGTGTCAGATATTCCTTTGACAGCTATTTAACACAACTACGTATTCTAAGGTGAAACCTATGCTATTGAGATTTTTATTCCACTCTTCCGACTGTTTATAGTGTGCAATGGACTAATCTGACCTATTGTACCCGAGAGGCTCCTGAAAGGAAGACATCAACAGCATGTCACGCAGGAGTCAGAAAAATGCTCCTTGCCTACCTACAATCTGTGAATCTTTATAAATTATGTAAAGATAGATGACATCTCCTGTAAGAAAAGATCTTAAAATTAACAAAGCGTAACTAGTGAGGATCAGTTCGAGTAGTAAAGTGATGTCGCTAGTTACTGAAATGAAAAACTGATTGGGAATACATCTTTTATTATTTAACCCTTATAGATAACTCAAATTTATAAAAACAATAATTTAGATACTTTAATGTTCAAGTTACAGATAGGTTGACAAAATATATGAAACGTATAAGCAATTTTAACTCTTGGGAGCATGACAGGGGTCTTTTGGACCCGGCAACCTTTCATTTTATTCATAAATTTCCATTAAAGTTAATTACATTCTTTGTAATCCTTCAAATTCTGTTGTCTTTTATTAGAGATCACTTCATTTGCTGGAAATAAAATTATTCGCCTTTCTTCATTAATCCTGTGATGATATATATCTAATGCATTACAGGAGCCTTTCAGATCCCTTAGTGAACAAGGTGTTTTCGGATGGTTTACTTACCTTTTATCTCAATGGCACGTTATATTGGCAACATTGCTGACAACAATTAGAGCTACATCGCTATTATGGTCATTATTGAGGAGTCTGATACAGTATAGACACAGCAGCTGAATCTTCTTTTGAAAGGTACGTCTATGTCTTTACAGTGCTGTGATTTCATATGAGCGTAAGTGCAGATTCATAAATTGAATAATTATACAACAAACTTTCATTCTTTACTTTCAGCATGGATGTCATATCATCTGTTCAAAGTAAAAATATCATCTAAAGTAATAACAGCTGATAGAAATTTCGAGTCAACCGTTTGTGAATGGCTTGAAGAAGGAGCTCTGTTTGATGAAGAAGATGACAGTGCTTCAGAGATTGATTGTTCTCAGGAGACATAATGGCCATTCGTCTTATTGACAAACATTATTAATATAGTAGCCATAAATTCCCAATGTTTATTTTTAAAGCAATACCCCAACTATCAGGAAGGCAGATCCAATGAAAGAAGAATTTTTCTCAAGGAATTAGGAGCAGAAATGATATTTCCTCATATTGGACACAAAACTCCCTCAAACATGCAGTAAATGCATAACAATATTTGCAAAGAGCACAGTGTAATTATTTGTAATGATTGTCTCTTGTAATGAACTGAATTCATCTTGTACTCCAAGTAAATTTAGAAGTTTACAGTTTTACTCAAAAAATTTAATGTGATTTCTGCTGTTGTAATTTTTGTACTAAAATAAAGTATCCGACATTATGTTATTCATTCAGTGTCAGCAAACTCATCCAAATTCCAAATTATTGTTTTAATAACTAATATTTAATATACGTTACTGCGTAGGAATCTCAAAGACCCCTCTCATGCATTTTTGCGAATCCGACCACTCATGCATCCAAGGGTAAAATAAATAAATAAAGTCGGTAGAATGGCTGAACTACTGCGCCTACATGATTATAAAATTAATTCACTTTCGTCAGTTTACGTTCAAGGCTGTCGCAAAGTCCGAAATCTTAGGCAATGGTAAAAAATGTATTTATTGTTGCTCTTTGAGGGGGGAGGGGGGGATCTGCGAAGGTGCCTTAATTTCTTCCGCTCCGCTTGTGTATATGTTTTGGGGACGCTGGCGCTTCTCCGCCAGGGGCCCGCACACCAATGGGATAGTGCGTTTTAAAACACAGTATGGCTTGTAGTCCAATAGTAAGTTAGCTAACGTCTCGGTTTGTTATTCCTCTCAAAATAAACAGCGCTGTCTGGAATTCACTTTCCTTGCATCCTAACAAGTTGCAAGTACACATGCTTTGTGAGAAAAGGAAAAGAAACTATTGTTTTTTTTTTAATGGCTTTCAAAAGGTTTTTTAAACTGTTGTGTTTCCTCAAATGGAAGGGGGATTTGTAAGTTGCTTTTGTGCTTAAGACCGCCAGGGGTGGCCTGTTGAGGGGACCCTTCTGCCCACCAGCACTTCTGCACTTTCTCGCTGGCTGTCGCCGCGCGGCGGCCTCACCTATGCTTTATAAAAACTCTGGGTGTTTGTTAACTATATGACGATCCCTCTTTGAATAAGGTGATCGCCATATTTAATAATTATTTTCTTATAAAATTTGAACTTGACTATAAATATTAATTGTGAAGGGGTGTTTTTCAAAGAGAACAAATACTTCTTCGAAATCCATTTCGCTTTATTGCTATAGGCAAGATATAACTGGCTTGAACTGAACTCTTAATTCTGAAGTACAACAATTGAGTGACCGACCACTAATTCCCGCGCATTACATGTATTTATTACATTATTAACAATGTTAAGTGATGCATAATTATCACAATGATAATTTATGAATCGGTTCTTTTATAAACAACAAATTCATATAATTTGTATTTGTTATATAATGTCAATGTATTAGTATAACAAATAACTAATTAAATAGTTTTAATATTTTATAAATGAAGTGAATCCTATTGTTTCGTTGAAGTTAATCTGTTTTACAGTGAACTACAATGTCTGACAATTAGCCATAATAACAACAACTTTAAATTACAATTTGCACTGGAATTTTGTCAAGCCAAAAATATTGTGAAGATTAATCTAATATTAATAAAGGAAATGAAAGGAAATAAATGCTGCAAAATAAATACTACGAAATTACTGGGGTTTAATAATCGCAACAATGGTAATAGAGCATTACGAAATTAATGAGGTTTGATAATGGGAAAATACGGTAACAGTAATTACGAAGTTATAGAAATTTAGTAATGGGCATAAAAGCTGTAATTACTATGGAATTAATGGGTTTTATTAATGGCAATAAAATGAGATAAATACTTAGTGACATAAACAATATAGTTGTTATAATGTAGAAATGAATACTGTTGGTATCACAAACTTTACTACAGGATAGAAAGGTTTAAAGGTGGTATCATAAACTTTACTAAAGGAAAGAAAGGCACCTGGAGCTTCAGTATATAGGAAATGGTATGCTAAACTACACTATAAGGAAAGAAGGGTATCCTGGGTTTGAGTAAAGAGAGGTATCGTATACTACATTAGATGGAGGCTCATGTTGTTACATTACAACTAGTATGCATCAACCTTGATTTTCTTGTCACACTTGCGACATGATCTCATTACTTGCATATTAAACTGTAATTATTATCATTGAAAATGTCCGTAACCCATCGAGATTTTATTCAAAGGATTTGTATTGACGAGTAGAATGTGATTGTCAGGTCGGAATATGCAGGAAATGACAGTGGGGAAAACTTGACGACTTATAGTATCACTGGTTTTAACCCAACACAGTAGAGTGTTTTTATTAAATTTCCCTAGTCACCTTTCATATCACACACCGCCAAATATACTAGTGGTGAATGGGGAGAGGAAGCAGATACAGCTTATTTTAGATAAATCTTTCTTGTTCTCACTTGTGGTCATTTATGGTAAAAAAATATGTCATATAATGCGACATAGTCAAATATGAGCATGCGCCGGTAAATCAGATACACATGACATATCTATACGGTACAATTTCCAAGACATTTACTTAGCACCTGTTTTTTAAAATAAATGTTGTAGTTTTATTTTTTGATTACGAGAATATCTAGCCAAATATCTGAATTATATAAATATACTTAACAAAAAATCTCTTTATCAGGTAATTCACTATTGTCGGGGGTTCGAATCCCCCCCTCGGACATGGATATTTGTGTTGTCTTTAGTATAAGGTAGTTCATAAGTAGTTTGTAAGTTCAGGGACTCATGACCCCGCAGTTAAGTCCCTTAAGCGTAACAAACATTTGAACTCTTTATAAGGCACATTACAGGTTTTTCCACGATATCGATGATGAAGAAACGCTCATACCTCATAAGGTGTTTGCGTCCGCAGACCAAAATAAAATACGAAATTGATACTGGGGATCAAAGATTATGTAATAGACTTTAGAAATTGTTCAGTTGCAATCAGATTGTAATGACTATCGACTTGTGATGATGAATGACATTTGATGTCCTGTCGAAAGCGCACAGGCCAAGCACACAGCTACGGCCGGTCACCGACCGCCTCCATCGACAACTGCCGACTCCCTTCACAAAGGCCAGTGTACTTTTAGCCGCCATGGAATGGCTGACCTGCTGATAAAAATCCTGCAGGTACGAGACAGTTCTGCAAAGGGCAGCACTCTCTAGCAACTTGGTTGAAAGTAGCGAACAAACATACGGTATGCATTTTAGAACTACGTTTCCTGGATATTTGCTCTTGTTTTGGTCAATAGGATCTTCTACCAAATATGGAAACCAAAGAGGTTTCGGTACAAGAGATATGTTTCGTAGTATCGTAATGAATATACATTCATCACGCCATTCAATAAGGTTACCAGCAAATGAGGGCGAATATGAATAAACACAGCCGGCCGCGGTGGCCGAGGTGACTGAGGCGCTCCAGTCACGGTCAACACGGCCACTACGGTCGGGGGTTCGAATCCCCCCTCGGGCATGGATATTTGTGCCGTCCTAGTTCGTAAGTAGGTCATAAATAGTTTGTAAGTTTAGGGACTGATGACCCCGTAGTTAAGTCCCATAAGCTTAACAAACATTTGAACATTTGAATAAACACAAATTTTTGTGAATGCACTATCCAGAATGGCAAAAAGTACACTGAAACCAGATAAAAGAAAGGTCGTATCAAGCAAAATGGCAACAGACATAACAACGAAACTGGTTAAATAAACGTAACCGATAAAAATAGTATCAAATTTAAAATACAGGCGAGAATTATCAAAGAAGCATACTGAATTTTCTAATAACCTGAAGCATTTCACAAAAAGAAACCCCAAAATCGGAAATATAAATGGAATGGCAAAGATAATTTACAAAATGAAATAAGCACCGAAATTCGCTAAAAGTAACACTAAATGTGGAAGAAAGTATGAAAAAGTAAGAAGAACAATGGAACATCCACATTTGGGAATGATTACATTGAAATCTGCAAAAAAGTAATAAAATTGAAAAATAAATAAATAAATAAATAAACTTGGAAAAAAGTACACTGAATTGTTGGCTATAATTTCTTGCTAAACCGTGACAACAGTTAAATCCTTCCTCCTTACAGACACCTTCGTTGCACTATCTCCATCTAACATATCTCTCCTCAGTGCATACTAGTGGAATTACAAAGGTACTTTTAATATGGTAAACTTGCTTTTAATTTATCCGAATATTGTTTTCATTTATCTATAGCATGAATCACTTTCAGACGACCTTTTCTTTTTCCGTTAGTAACAGTTTCTTCACAGTTATTGGTCTTTACTTTCTCTGCAAATTCTCTTTATTCCATTTGCAAATGTGTATCTGCTTTCCTGAAATGAAAATGTAGAGAAAAACCAGACATCTAACAAAGGGTGTGTCATTTAATGTACTTATTTCTCAATGAACAATTTCTGAATTAAGTTTGGCAAATTATTTTTTATATAGTTAGTGGATTAGCATTGCACTTCAGTGCGTAGACATAAGCCATAAAAATGTAAAACTAATCTGGACAAAAGCCAATACTAAATATTCACAGGAATATTGCAAGTTTGGAAGTAAATACAAAATTGACGACGACAGATTCAGCTCTGTCAATCCAACAATGTGTGATGATGATTGGTGTTTTAGGGCGCTCAACAACGAGGTTATCAGCGCCCGACAACAATGTGTGAGTTATGGTTTACTTGAAGATCCAACATTTTCCCATTCTCGGGTGGCAAAACAAATCTAAAGCTACTCGTTTTGTTAATTTTCACTTGTACAGATTAATGAAAAGGTATGATATTCAGGTTTCAAATGTTTTGGGAGCTTATGGGACTTAACTACGGGGTCATCAGTCCCTATTTTCAGGTTTGCTCGCAGTTTCGTATTGTAGGATGAGCTCTAGAATCACACACACACACACACACACACACACAGTATAATATCTCAATGAAGCACTGATTCGCCAGTCTGTTTCTTTCATATCTTAAGACGGGCAAACAAGAAACATGTGTCGGCAAGGGTGTTTCCCGAGATCTGGCGCAGACCAGCACCATTTGTCTTCATTAAAGGCGAGCAACAAACCGGGACGTTTTTCACGCGGCTCTGTGTGGCAGCCGCTAATGGGTACTGAGTCGCGGTGGAGTGGCCGAGCGCCCTATAGGCTAGTCGCCAGGTATGTTTATGTCCAAAAAAATTGAAGAAGCCGATTTTTTTGGTATGTTGTTAGGACATATTACAGTAGTATTAAACCAAGTTTTCAGCTTCGAAATCTTTTAGCTTAACTTTTAAGAGGCACTATTAATGTAGATAAAATATTCCGAATTTTAAGCCCAACTGAAGCTCTGTAAGTCCAGTAGTTCCCGATATATTGGACTTCAAAAGTTGACTTATTTCTCCAAAAGATTCAAATTTTCGATTTTAGTCATCTTTCGTCTACAATATTTGCTCTAATGATCGTCCCATGGGGAACGTCCTACAAACAAGTTATAGAGCAGTTATTTAGCTTTAAGTACAGAACGAAGTCCATAGGCCTAATAGTTTTCAAGTTATCGTTAAAAAACTAAAAGTTGGGTAAATCGGATATTTCAATAAATTGGTCCAGATGATTAATTTTTAAGAAACCAAATTTTTATTTACAGGTAGTATTACTTATTACACAATGTACATCTAAGAACGTAAGTGGTACGTCGAGGTCAGAGTTGTGGTGGCCGAGGGGTGAGAGGGGGTGTATCGTCAAAGGAAACGTATGGTGACTCCTGCAACAGATTTACACCACAACATAAATTTGTAGTGATGTAATGCGCTACTTCTTAGTTTTGAAGCTGCAACGAACTAAAATATAATGCAGTAGGTACCTACCCCAAATTTCCCTTATCATTCGTTTTAACGAGAATTCCGGGATTTCTTCCTTCCTGTATCGGGCTCCGTTGTTTCTTCTGTCTGTTGGAGCTCTGTAACCGAAGTTGGTTCGTCCGCATCTTCGTCTTCCGAATCTGCCGAGACGTTCGGAGTGCTGCGGCATGTCTTACCCTGGCAGATACGACAAAGAACAGAGCACTCGAGCCCTGCTCTTTGACATGAGCAGGTCCCGTCACCACACCCTTTCTTACATTTACACATCATCTACAGTAGTGCTGACGGCGCTGGGTCTTGGATTGCGGTTATAGGCGTTAGCCTTTGTTGGCTTCTTGTCCAAGCGCAGTCAGAGGCTCTTTCTCGACGCCCAACCACATCTGAACCTGGTGGTATGTCCTGCAGGAGTGCTCGGCCGCTGCTTCATGGGTTGGGGGTAGACGAGCAAGCTGGACTTTTGCACTCGCAGCAGACCTGAGGAAAAGTTCGTAGCGGAGAGTTTGAAGGTTATCGTCCTCTCTACCACCATATAGGTCGACTAAGCACAATCAGCCTGCAGAGGCTATATCTTTTTTAGTGGCATGTTGCTTAAGGAATGTGCCAGCCACGCCAATCAGCTGGGGATTCCTCTCAATTATGCCCATCATCTTTGTTATTCCCTGCCCGAAAATGCCAGATACCGTGTCGCAATCAGTGAACGTGTGGAGGAATAGCTCTAATCCAGGAGGGAGCGACATTTGTCCTCGATTCATGTTGGCGAGAACTGTTCACAACTAGCTCCACCCCTTCCACCTTTTTGGAGGAATATGTTCCTTGCATTGGAGTCCAAACCATTCAGGAGGACAAACAAATCGACATCCTCTGCAGCTATTAGGACGTTTTCATGTTCTCCAGCGCTGTTCAGACGACAAGGCAGTCATTGTCGCCGGTAGCTTGCTTGGTTTCTAGTCCTTCGCTCTCAATTCCAGCGCGAATAAAGTTGATCAACTGCTGCTTGTTCTTTCCGTTGGAAAGAAATTTTTTCTGAGCCACTTCTATCACAGTACAATCTTGGAATATTATTTCGCTGCATGCAAGTACTGCAGAACGGCGTAGATATTCAGCTGTTTTTGTGCTACTGCCAGCCCCCTCCTCTGAGTAGCCATCGAACACCACAGCCACAGTCCTTCCATAGCAATGGACAATTTCACGGATGCTGTTGTTACGTTGCCAGATAACTGTGTGTACCAGATGCCCTCCATCTACAACAAACGTACTTTGTGTGATGGAAATGTTTTCAGTGAGAGGAGTGAAAGCACTGTAGAAGGTGGATTTTGTGCCCTTCCGCATACCCTCCTCCGAAAATAGTGTCATGGGATAGGGGGCCAAATCGCAGGCAAAGCTCTCTTTTGGTCAGACTTTTTCGTAATGCACAGCCTTTGTGAGAGGGTCTCCTAGCGACCACCTTGTTTCGCACTTTAGCGGTAGCTGTAGCCAATGTTCGTACCTTGTCTTTCCTTTTGAAAGTAACATTGCCAAATGTCTTGCCTGTGATTTCTTTGACGCCAGTAGTTCCCATTTCACGTTCCATGTGGGAATTGATCTCTGACCCTTCAACAATACCGCTGTTTATGGACAGTAGTTTCTCATTCCAAGGAGATGGTGTGTGAGATCCAAAGAACTTTTTTAGTTTCTCAAAGTCAGTAGTATCTCGGTCAATACGAGAGGATCTCATGTCGACATGTTGCTTATTGTTGATGCAGGAGATATCCCAAAAGTACTCCAAGCCCTCACAGATATTCAGCATATACACCATGCCACCTCCATTGCGCAAGGACACTGCTGGAGATCCCTCGACCATGTGTTAAGCCTCCCTGACTTTGATGGAGTTCATCCCATAGATATTAGGGCAATTTTATCTGCTTCTCGAAATATACCTTGGAGAATTTTTCACCACATACAACAATCTCCAATGATGTGACGCCTTGAACCCGACGCACTTCTCAGCCTTTTCCCACGTTAAGACCATGGTAGAGCAGCTGAAACATCTCCTCCTCACTGGACAGATGCTTTCACATTACTTCCCACAGTGTACATCTTCCTGCATGCGTCATGTACGGTCACTTCGTTTAAATTGCACAAAAACCTCATGTACCATTCAAGCCCACGTTTCTGACTAACTTTTATCAGCACCTGAATTCCGCTTGTTTCACTGTCACTGTTTCCTATCCAAGCATTTCCCGACACATGAAAAAAACATCCGACGGGGATAGCTCAGACATATTGTAAAAAAGATAGTACTTGAAACACCACCACGATCGAAATTTAGACGACTTTTCTTTGAAACGTTCTTCACAGTTCCGTATATAGCCGTTTCTAAGGACAGACTGGGTGTAGTGAGGAAGACATCGGAGACAGGAAGTTTGGGAGGGTGGACAGAACACCAGCTGGGTCACCACTCGGAGTTAGGGGGGGGGGGGCGGGTGTGACCTCACATAACAAAAGGTCTCGCTACGAACGAAAGTGCCAATCCCTTAATGGCTGACCAATACCCACAAACGAAGAGGCATTTGTTGTTTTTACAGCAATACCTACTTTCACAAATATATTGTACGCATCACACGTATATTACACCAATTTATATACAACGCGTTAATAATCATCGTCAATAATTCCTCGTTTCTCTTTAGCTTCTCTTATCCTATATATGTTCGTCTCCAATGATGTGACGCCTTGAACCCGACGCACTTCTCAGCCTTTTCCCACGTTAAGACCATGGTAGAGCAGCTGAAACATCTCCTCCTCACTGGACAGATGCTTTCACATTACTTCCCACAGTGTACATCTTCCTGCATGCGTCATGTACGGTCACTTCGTTTAAATTGCACAAAAACCTCATGTACCATTCAAGCCCACGTTTCTGACTAACTTTTATCAGCACCTGAATTCCGCTTGTTTCACTGTCACTGTTTCCTATCCAAGCATTTCCCGACACATGAAAAAAACATCCGACGGGGATAGCTCAGACATATTGTAAAAAAGATAGTACTTGAAACACCACCACGATCGAAATTTAGACGACTTTTCTTTGAAACGTTCTTCACAGTTCCGTATATAGCCGTTTCTAAGGACAGACTGGGTGTAGTGAGGAAGACATCGGAGACAGGAAGTTTGGGAGGGTGGACAGAACACCAGCTGGGTCACCACTCGGAGTTAGGGGGGGGGGGCGGGTGTGACCTCACATAACAAAAGGTCTCGCTACGAACGAAAGTTCCAATCCCTTGATGGCTGACCAATACCCACAAACGAAGAGGCATTTGTTGTTTTTACAGCAATACCTACTTTCACAAATATATTGTACGCATCACACGTATATTACACCAATTTATATACAACGCGTTAATAATCATCGTCAATAATTCCTCGTTTCTCTTTAGCTTCTCTTATCCTATATATGTTCGTCTGATTCAGTTTATTGGTTTTTTCGTTTTTTGACGATAACTAGAAATCTACTGGGCCTATGGACTTCGTTCTGTACTTAGATTAAAGCTAAATAACTGCTCTATAACTTTTTTGTAGGACTTTCCCCTTTCAGATTATCATTAGAGCCAATATTCTAGCCGAAAGATGACTAAAATCGAAAATTTGAACTTTTTGGAGAAATAAGTCAATTTTTGAAGTCCAGTATCTCGGCAACTGTTGGACTTACAGAGCTGCAGTTGGGCTTTAGTTTATCTACATTAATAGAGGTAATGTTTTATAAACAAATAAACCAAATTTTAGTATCGCAGTATAAAGAAATAATGAACCTTTATAAAAACACATCATTCTTTGACAAATTATTACACATACACAAGAGTTTGCATGCCTTTACGCAATCTCGCCATACAGGAATTGAACAGGCTCTGCAGATCGGTACTTTGCAGCTGTTACACATGTTTGCTTGTTCTTCTGTCAGAGCCTGGTGGTCACTTTTTAGACCTCAATTGTTCGCCCAAGTCTCATCCGACTTCATATGGATCTAGTATCTGGAGTATTCTACTGAAGTTTAGCCGCAATTCACGGGGCAAATGATTGATCTGGACTAGACGATTGAGATGAGGCTCTAAAAGTTCTTTGGCAAGATTTGTGATGTATTCCAATCTGGTTAGCTCTGGATTCCGCGGGAATCGACGGTAGATAGCATAGGCATTTATCTACCAAGTATTTTAAAAAATCGCCTATAAAATCAAACAACTCAAGGCTCTGTTGAGTACCGCGCTTCAGGCCGACTCCGAACGAACTGACTTGAAGGTATAGGAACCAACAAATATGTTCTCACAACAGTCTGGTTTCAAAGATTTAGCTGGGTTTCTGACATCCTAAGTAGTTGTAAGCCTAGGGACTGATAACCATAGTAGTTAAGTCCCTTACATTTACAAATATTTGCACATGTTTTGGGAACAGAGAACAGTTTTTCCTGTAGCCCATTACGTGTTATACACAACACAATTCGGTTAGGAGAGGGCAATAGTGCAGTCCTAGTGTATGGCGAATATGACAAACACAACACTGAGGTGACAAAATTAATGACATTTCGACAAGTGTAAAACAGGATTGCAGCAGTATCGTATGAAATAGTTACAAAAGGCCGTTGCCCTTGATGAGTTCTCATATGTACTCCCGTGATTAATATTAAAAGGTTTCCGGTGTGATAAGGGAAGCTCGACTCCAATGAAGACAGTGTGAACGCGGAATGGTAGTTCGAGTAAGATCCATGGAACATTCATTTTCTGTAATCGTTAGGGAATTCGGTTTTCCATATCCACAGCGTCTGGAGTGTACAGAGAGTATCAGATCTAAGACAATACTTATCGTCATTGACAACGTAGTAGCCGACAACCTGCACTTAAAAACTGAGAGCAGTGGATTGTTAAAGAGTGCTTATAGAGAAGCAACACTATGTTAAATAACCGCAGAAATCACTGTGGGACTTATGATGAACATATTTGGAGTTCATGGGTTGTACGTTCAGGCAACTGAATGGAGTGCTTTCGGTAACACCTTAACAATACTTGCAACGCCATTCTTGCATTCGTGATCATACGGGCTTGATCCTGGAGGACTGGAAAATCATTTCTTGTACAGATGAGATCCAGTTTCAGTTGATAAAAGCTGATGCTAGGGTTCGAGTGTGGCATAAAGTCAGCGATGCCAACAAGGTACTTTGTAAGCTTTTAAGTAGAATGTGTTTCCTGCTAAACCAATCACTCACAGTGAATAATTATTTTCGACTGCTTGCAGCCGCTCATAGACCTCATGCGCCCAAACAATGATTGAATTTTATTTTTCTCGACCAAGAGAAACAATTTTTCCCATTTTAAAAATGGTGGCTCTCGTATTAATTATAACCATATCTTCAATTCTCATACAGGAACGTATGCAAAACACAATTACGTAAACGGAAATATTCTGAAAAGGAGAAGGCGAGTAAAATGAGCTGGGAACATTGATAAAACATTACCTGGCTGTCCTCTACTAATATTTCAGTTTATTGTGCTGTGTAACATTGTATTACTATGTTTTGTCGCGTTTTTTGTGTTATTTGATAAGTAAACTTTTGTGCAATGACAATGTTTCGTGTCCCAACTTCGTCGCCGCTTTTGTGTCCCAGCCTCGTCGTAGGTGTCGGTGGCCGAGTGGAACGAGACCGACACAGTAACAAGACAGCACGCCGGGGCAGGTACGGAGGGGAGCAGCCAGAAACTACAAACACTAGAGTAAATTAGAAAGAGATATATTTTGCACAGAATGTAACAATACTTAACTTTTACATAGTACTGCAGAATGTTGATACATAGTTGTTAGAGGCTTGCCTAGTGCCTGTACAATAGCAAAGTCCTCAATGGTGCCTATCTGATTACGAAGGTCCTAACTCGTTGCTACCTCAGTCCGAAGTCGCCGATGTCCTTCAGTGGTGGCCACGAGCGGCGTTGTCGCAGAGGGCGCTCGTGGCTGTCGTCGTGAGAACGCCGCGCCGTGCGTGCATGGCGGCACGCGGCGAAAGTAAGTGGCGCGCACTTTGTACTTGTGCGACACCACACAATGTCTATTTGAAGAAATCAAATAACTGATAATGACAAATGATATGTGGGAATAATACTTCCCAGTGGTCGGTAAGTGAATAGGTGTAATATTTACGTGTGTAATTATTTTTGAAAAACGGCTAGAAGATGGTGCAGAGAATTCCATATACGATACTGCAGCTAATCATAGCAGACAACAGCGATGGTGAATTTGAACTGCAATTGGATGAAGAAGATCAGCAGGTGTAGTCGAAATAAGAGTACGCTGTTCAGGAAACTCATCAAAGTGGTGCTTCCGATACCGTTTTGTACGAGACTTCGGACTATTAATTTTCAATGGGGAAAATTTATTTATTTCAATAAATTGATTATGAATAACGCCGTGTAAATTAATTCTAGGATCGGGGAGACATGTTGACAGCAATGAATGTTTTTATGGAAGTGACAAAACTAGATAAGCTAGTTACGTAGCAGTACAAGAAAGCAGCAGATGTGCAGGTTAAAATGAAAGAGTTTTCACAAATCAAGGCATTCTTGGACTTGAACTTTATAATGAGTTATGTTTCCCATCCTTTGGGTAACCCATCCTCCTTCGATTTCTGTGTCCCCCTCTCCTTCTACAAATCTCTGGAGATCCTGGAGCACTTTGCCCTCCGCCTCGCCTTCTGCATTCCCCTTTATCGCCCCCCCCCACCTCCCACCAAGTGGATCCTCGACAACCTCATTGCTTCCCCCACCTCGTCCTCTTCATTGAACACCTCAGTCTCCGTAACCTCTCTCGTAAGTTAGACCCACCCCCATACTCCCATCCATCCCCTGTCCTCTATACCTGGTATGCTGCTGCATCTTCATCAGTGTCCCTCCAACCCTTCACCTATCCACCCTCCTGATCCCTTTCCGTAGCAATTTCTGCACAATCCACCTGCCAGATGATGCCGTCACAAAATTTACCCCTCCCAACAGCTGTAACCTTCCACCCCTCTTACCTCTTCCCCTCCTCCCCCTAAGAGCTCACCTGTCCCTCCGTTTCCCCTCCCCTGGCATCGACCACTCTCCTGCTTTCCTTTCCGCCCCTCCCCTCCATTCCAACTCTGGCTTCCAGGGAATTTCGTGTCTTTAGCATTAGTTTGTAAGCCTAGGGACTTATGACCAGAGTAGTTAATCATGCAGTGAAGGCTTTCACGACCGGCTGAAATAATTGCTGTTGAATCTTCCGGGTTATGTGGTCGTGGTCTAAGAAACATATCTGCTCCTGACGTTTCGTGCAGAACTGCTCTGGACATCGTCAGAGGTGTTACTGGTAGCGGTGAGTCTTGCCGACTACTCACCGCTACCAGTAACACCTCTGAGGATGTCCAGCGCAGCTCTGGACGAAACGTCAGGAGCAGATATGTTTCTTCGACCACGACCACATAACCTGGAAGAGTCAACAGCAAAGTAGTTAAGTTTCATAGATTTACAAACATTTGAACAATTTGAAAAGACATTTGAATCTGCGTAATGCGACATGGAAGCCATGTTTATTTTGAAGGAGGGTATACCTAGAAAGTCCAGTCAGACCCACACCACAGGTGGTAGGGTGAAGAAGCTTGTAGCAGACAATATGAGTTTTACAATGTCTGGCCTCAAGGGTGGCTCACTGACTCACGTCCACCAGCTGCCACCTGCAGGTTGCAGTCATAAACCTATATACGATATCCTTGCACCAAAATAGTTGTCAGATTCAAATCATACTATATGGATTTAAAACCTCACCTAGTATTGGAGGGACGAAATGTGGAAAGGCATCTGATGCGTTTGTATGGCGCTTCTCATTAGCCGTGGTAACAGCGGTCAGCAAATTGGGAAAATATGGAAAAATATATACGACTGGCCGAGCTAACGAATCTCAGAAGAAACAAAGGAATCTGCCTTCTGCATCAGTGTGACACTTTGATCGATCAGACGGTGCACTTCTGTGAATTCTTAGCAATCTGCTGTCGTTTTGCCTAGTGGCGTGAAACAGCAGGGCGTGCTGTTGTTCAGTTGCAGGCTTCACTTGTAATCAAGGCTCTGTCAGAGAGCAAGCAATGTAATGTTTGTAAATCTTATGGGACTTATCTGTGGGGTCTTCAACCCCTAAACTAACAAACAACTTATGAACTAAGTTATACTGAAGACTGCACAAACATCCATGCCCGAGGAAGGATTCGAACCTCCGATGCAGGAGAAGCAAGCAGTGGACATTTTTCCACGACCATAATAATCGTCCAATAGTGAATGAGAGTACCTGTCATACTATTTTTTACTAGAGAAGATAGCGAGTCTTGACTTCACCAAGATGGGTCTAAAGTGTTTGCTCATGTAGCTCTGCTGCGGCTGTTGCTGTTTATGTTATCAGAACGATATCATTAACGGTTGAATCCTATCGTTTATCACTACATTTCATTACTAAATTTTTACCTCTCAATAGAACATCTCTTTTCATTTTACATAGGCAATGTTAATACCACATTCCTGTACAGTAGTAACTATTCATTATCTACTAACAGGAATAGTCTTTAAAAGTTCATTCTCAACACAATCTAAGACCCTCTCCTTATAGTTTTGATGTTACTATAACTCACATTTATGATGCTGGCATTTCGATGACGTGGTTGAAACAAAGTGTTCATTTTTCATGAGATATCTCTGTATGATCGACAATCAATTTTCACCACCAAAGTGTGGGCCTTTATTGCAACAGACTTAGCAAAATGCCTCTTATAACGTTAAAATACACATATTATTTGAAAATATAATTAGTTTGGCTTTGGATACAGACTGAATGGGGAAGAGATTTTGAATATAAAATCATAGCTTTCGCAGATGTGTTTAAACATGGTTACTGATAAATTTCTGATATTGCACAACACCATCATTACTCTGCATGTTACAATGTACTTCTTTTATTCATCGCACAAATTGCTTAAAACGAAATTTCATTAGTTAATCCTTCCCTTCCTGCAAATGCGGGCTCGGTTCGTACTTTTACAGAATGTAGGGCATTGTAGGCCAGGAAGACACAAGGTGGGAATTCGCCACATTGTTGCAAGTCTTTTTAGTTGACACCACTTCGACAACCTGAGTGTCAGTGATGATGTGCATAACAAACAACACCCAATCCCCTACAGGAAATCTAACCCGGGCCCCTAATAGTGAATATGGCGGCCTTTCATTTCTTTATGTTTCACCGGTTGTTGTTTGTTGTATGTTGATAATACTTTCGTTGACTCGGTTTCTTCTTATGTTACAGAGGGAGGACAGTTTTCAGTTCTCTCACTGAAAGCGCTGAGCCTTTGCGTTGGTTACGAAGGCTGTCACGTGAATCGATGAAATGGCGCGAGTAATGAATGAAAAATCGACACACTACCTCTGACACACTGTGAGGTGAGCCCGCACATTAGAGGTGATCACTGTGTACAGCAGGCTTAGGGGGCAGCGTTGGACAAAAACAAAGCAAGTCATTTACAGTCATGGGATCAGTCGTAGCACCACTGCTTTTCAATCTGTACACAAGTGACATGCCAAACACTGCCGGTGAATAGGTTTGCTGTGCCGAAGACCTTGCCATAGGCATACAGACCAGCACACTTGAAGAAGGAGAAGTTATATGCTCCAGAGACTTAGACACTCTCAGAAAATATTAAATAGCATCGAGACTCCTGCCAAAAGCAGCAAAGACAGGCGTTTGTTCATTCCATCTGAACAACAGAACTGCAAAACAATAATTCAATGTTAACTTCTGCCAACAAAGGGTTAGACACAATTTCCAACATAAATACCTGGGTATCACACTAGACCTGTCTGTAAAACGTATAAACATCACTTGAAAAGTGCAATCCAAAAGCTAAAGACGTGAACAAACATCATTAGGAAACCGGCTGGTACAACCTGGGGTGCTGATGCATCGACACTACGCACTACATCATTGACACTGGTGTACCCTGTAGCTGAATACTGTGCTCCAGTGTGGCATCATCAACATCCCACCACCAGAACGTCGACGCCAGATAGCAACGAATCCGAAAATGGCGGAAATTTCACCACCGCAACTACTCACAAGATCTTCCAATTCACAAGACCTTAAACGACCCTCCTCCAGTTCGTCTAAATGCCCGTACCGCTGTGGCATAAAGGAAGGAACGACTTGGACATTAAAGTTGAGTGGAGGAAGGAGTGGAACGTGGGTGTAACAGCTCATCACAGTGCCCAAGCCCCAACTGCCAGCCTCCCAGGATTCCATCTACAGAAGAGTGTGTGCACCAAATTAAACAGAATAAGAACTGGCCACTCCAGGGGCAGTGATATGATGCGCAAGTGGGGACTTCGAGAAACTCCAACCTGAGATTGTGGTGCCCAAAAACAAACGGTCCAACATATCGTCAGAGACTGTCCTCTGAGGAAATATCCTTAATCATTGACTTTATAAATGCTACCCCTTCTGCAACTAGTTCGATTCAGTCATTCGATATTGAATTAAGATTATGTGTATATATGTATTTAATTAAGTTGTAATTGCATTTATTAAACCTGCCACTGTATTAAATTAGTAAGCTCCAGAATTGAAAAATAAATTAGTGTCCTTACCACGTTAGTATATTTTAGTAATTGAACATATTAAACATGTATCTAATCTAAAACTAAATAACTGTCCCATATGTAATTCTCAGTGTTGATGTTGTTGCCATACGATAAATAAATAAATAACCGAGCAGCGCAACTGATTAGTCAGCAACAGCAACCTCACACAAATCCCGGCTGGGCAGAAATTTTCAACTCTCCTCGCTGACTTAATTCCACTCCCACTGGCAGCTAATGTCGTAAATTCCATTGTATCATTCCAAGAATATTTCACTGCTTCCTCAGATACTATTCTGCTGCTGTCCTTTCTTGTAACGTAGCCTATTTCTATACTTATTCAAGCGCTATCATAATTAGTATCAGAGGACGTGTAGAGAGTAAGACGGATCAGCGGAAAAGATAGTAATAATTATTTTTCTTATAGAATCTACATTTATTCGTCAACCCTGCCTCTTCAAAGAATTCTCCCCTGATATAAAATCATTTGTGCAAGCGATTTTCCGATGTTGAACGCATTTCTGGAATACGCTTGTAGTTGTTTCGTTTATCTCTTTCGGAGAATCTGTTTTTCGCAGTTCCATTCACACCGGACAATAGAAATCGCAGGTGCCGGATTCGGCGAATAGGATGGCTGAGACGAAATTTCGAACAGGCATATACATGGAACAAGAGCGTTATTGTCATACCGTTTCCAATTGTGATTTCCCACAATTCCGGTCGTTATGTTTGGATTACTGTGCGCAAAAGGCTCATAAGTTCCTCGTACTATTTCTTAACTGACCATAACGTAGGAACTCATGATACAGAATCCTATTAGCCGAAGATATTAGTGAGTAGAAACATGACTTACGATGAAAGAAGTCGATTTTCTTTCTTTTATCTGCCCTGGAGTGGCCGAGAGCTCCAATGCGCGTACATGCGGAATGCGCCGCTGCTCGCCGTCAGAGGTTCGAGTCCTCCCTCGGACATGGGTGGTTTTTTTGCCCTTAATATAAGTTAGTTTAAGTAGTTTGTAAGCCTATGGACTACTTACCAGCCTACTTAAGTTCCGCCGGCCGCGGTGGCCGAGGGGACTGAGGCGCTCCAGTCACGGTCTGCACGGCCACTACGGTCGGGGGTTCGAATCCTCCTCGGGCATGGATATTTGTGCCGTCCTTAGTTTAAGGTAGTTGATAATTAGTTTGTAAGTTTAGGGACTGACGACCCCGTAGTTAAGTCCCATAAGTTTAAGAAACATTTAAACTTAAGTTCCATATATTTAAAAAATCGTTTTCTTTTGGTTCTTCAGGTATTTTCGATTGCAACGAGGGCAATTCGATTTCAACGACATACCCGCATATCCACATTTCTTCACCTGTTAACCTGCTTCAGAACTTCGATGACTATCGATTTCATTTGGCAATTTGAGAGCGCTGTCTCTGTAAAATCGTTACGGTCGAAAGGAAAATTTTGCAACAAAATATGCTGATCCAACAATTTCATGCCCAAAAGTCTAAAAGAAAAGCTTGACATGTGGCAGTTTATATGTAAACATCATCAGCAACTTGTCTAACACTGATTCGGCAGTTCTCCACTAGTACATTTTCCACGACGTTGTCTGTAATTGATGCGTAGGGCATCCAGGGAGATCGTCGTCTTTAAATTCTGCGGTTACCTCTCTGAAACGTTTCCGTCACTAGTAAACCCTTGCCTTACCGAGAAAAAATCTGCGAAATAGACACTGTAATTGTTTAGAATGCGGTACTGTACTTCTTCCACGTTCCAAGAAAATCGAACGTAAGTGAAATTTCGCTGAGCTCTCGAAATTTTATACATCTTTTCGACAACAAGGAAACTTATTTTCAAAATGTTCAAATGTTTGTAGAGCTTATGGGACTTAACTACGGGGTCATCAGTCCCGAAACTTACAAACTACTTATGAACTAGCTAATACTAAGGACGGCACAAATACCCATGCCCGAGGGGTGGATTCGATCCCCCGACCTTAGTGGCTGTGCAGACTGTGACTGGCGCGCCGCAGAGCGTTCGACTACCGCGTCCGGCGAAACTTACGTCAGAAATCTATGTCCCAACACGTCAAAAACTGTTGAAAATCTGCTGTAGAAAGCCCGAGAGATTAAAAAATCCCCGTTACTTTTTGATCACAAGTCTTACTACGAAACGTTTCCCTGTTGCTTGTTGTAAGTTCAGTGAGCTTAGTGCAAGTAAATAGGCAGTCACTAATACACCATGAAAACCTTCGCCCCTTCTTTTTCCCTGCCCCAAACCCTCAAACACACGCAGGGGCACACGTGCTAACGTAGGATAAGCGTTGGTGTGTTTTCAGTCAGGAGTCGATTTACTCAAAAGCGGCTATCCCAGGTTTCATGTGAAACCTCCCCAAGGTGGAACTATATATCTTTGTAATTGAGTTCCGTGGAAATGACATTTGCAGAATTTAAATAAGGAAAAACAGCTGACAGTGAAACGTATGGAACAACATTCGAAAGAACTGCTGTAGACGGCAAGTGTCAAAATGATTAAAAATAGCTTAAGTCCTACGTAATTTTCGTGTTTTTATTCATAGATGGGAAGAAAAGTTTATTATAATTGTACTTCCGTATGAGGAGCTAACATATAGGCTACTTCGAACACTTACCAGACAGCATACACAGCATACTGCACTAACTTGAGTAAAGTAGATGCTGAAAATGTCTACCATTCATCTCCTCGGAAATTTCCTGAAAGCATATCGACGCTGGACTGTTAGAATTGCTGTCTCATCCAAAATGTTATGTTACAGTTCTGTAAGAGTGTTGTTGACGGCTCGCCTTATTATGGAATCGTAGACAATATATCAGGTGACCCGACTTACCCTGTGGGGTTGCGTCCAGTCTAACCCTGCCAGCAACTTTTTCAGATGTATTCGCTGCAGTTCTACGTGAAGCCCTTAATAAGCTATTTTTCATATTATCATCAGAACTTTATGAGTGTGATGGACTTCTTGAAGTCTGTCACTATGAAGAAGAGAACGGATTTATTGCGCCTACTGAGAAGACAACAGAACGTGCAGCCCGAATTTTGAAGTTATTGCCATGGCGAGCTATGTGTCGTGCTCCTTTGTTTCTGGGTCAGGAACCTTCATGGACGTACGGTGAACAGTTCACCAAACTATCATTGCAATCGAATGAATGGTTTAACACATAGTGGACATACAAACAAACATTCATTTTTGTACATATAGATAAACATCGTTAACAAAAATTTCGTCAGTTTAAAATTTGCAGTGGTCATCAGTCCGTAGACTACGTGAATTATGCTAAAGACAACACACACACACACACACACACACACACACACACACATGCCCGATGGAGGATTTGAACCTCTGACGAGAAGCACCCACGCGCTCCGCAGAAAGGTGCCTTAGAGCGCTGGGCCATTCCGCCGTGGGATTCGACAATTTCTTGAGTTTTTTACTTCCACTTCTCACACGTTATTATAACATGATCAGGTAGGTATGTGCTATATGTTCAGTGCACAGGTTTGTGGTTATATTGGTCTGTGAGAAAGAAAATTCCGTCCTTCGTTGTGGTGTGCTGTGAAATTGGTTTCCTTTCTTTCTACAGTAGTTTGTGTTATAAAAACTGGGAAGGGCAAGTAAATACTTCAGTTCATTGCTTCTCTTATAAACATTGATTACCTTTTAATATAAATGTTAACATAAACGTTGTGCTCTTTAGTTTCCTTCCTAGGATACAAACAGAAAAGTAGTACTTTTGAATTGATTGTATATATGTTTTACTTTGCAGTGCTACGTGTTATCAGACTAAAAGTATGACATACACTGTCATAGATGCTATTCTTCTCACAGACAAACACAATTCAACAAATGTTCAAATGTTTGTAAAGCTTATGGGACTTAACTACGGGGTCATCAGTCCCTAAACTAACAAACTACTTATGAACTACCTTATACTAAGGACGGCACAAATATCCATGCCCGAGGGGGGATTCGAACCCCCGACCGTAGTGGCCGTGCAGACCTTGACTGGAGCGCCTCATTCACCTCGGCCACCGCGGCCGGCCATACACAATTTATCTCATATGCTGTACACCAATGAATACAACCATTTTGTATTAATTTTAACCAACTTCAGTTTCCAGAATATATTTGATTAGTGATAACAAAAACCAAGGCTGCGGTAGATCATTCAGTACAAGCTTTCACGGCTGGAGTTCACTTGAAAACTCCGAGCTAAGAGGCCGTGGTCGATTAGCAAAACTTTCCCCCAATGTTTCGTCTTCGGCTGCGGAAGACATCTACAGAGGTAAAACATTACCTCTGGCGAGGTCTACCGCAGACGAAGTCGAAACATTAGAGGAAAGTTTGACTATTCGACCACGGCCAGGCAGCCAAGTTTTGAGAGACGGATAAACGGACAGAGATGAAAAGAGAGGAGGCAGAGGTGATTCACCGAAGGAGAGGGGGGGGGGGTGAACGAAGGATAAAGACAATGAGAATGAGGAGATGGGCAGAGAGGAGAGAAGAAGGGGAGTCTCTTACGTGTATCCAACTGCAGAAGGTTTTTAGCGTCGAGAAAGAACGGACACAATCGTTGAAATTTAGAGCGGTACATTTACGAATTAGAAATATCTTAACATCATGGATTTTACAGGATGCTCGATGAAATGCAACAGCGGGATTCAAATGTTTTGCCGGACTCGAAGTTGAGATATCCAGCTTGAGCTAGCCGTACTTTTAATCATTAGGCTATTCCGGCACGTATATCTTATTGTCCAGAATATCCACTTAGCACCCGTTATGTATTAGTGCCACCCTGTCCATCATTTCACTTTCTTGCAGCTTCACTTATATTCCTGTAAGGGATCGGACTTAGTTGAGTATCATCAAACTGTCAATTGCATGTTCTTTGTGACATGCTCGAGTGAACAGACTCCATATTTATAAATTAATTTAATCAAAAGGTAATTGATAATTACAGTAACGATATAAATTAAGCCAGATACAGCTAAAGATCCAAGCAAGTGAAATTAAGCTCAGGGAGCAGTATAATATTAGGGGCCGATCAGTTGACAATTAGGGGCGATCTATAATCAGGCCCAGAGAACCAGTTGGTTCAGATGACCGATGGAGCAAGAAGAGAGATCTGAATTCTAGTTCGGGCCCGGCGCCTCTAGCTCCTCATCTATACACTCCAAGTGGAGGATAATTTATGTGCCACTGTTACGACCTCTCGATCCGGTATACCATTTTAATTTCGTCATTGAATTTTCTGCACAGCCGTGAAACTGCTAGGATGTTTAAATTTTTCTAATTCAAAAACGTTCAAGTTTCTGTTAAGCTTATGGGACTTAACTGCGGGGTCATCAGTCCCTAAATTTACAAACTACTTATGAGCTCACTTATACTAAAGAAAGCACAAACATCCATGCCAGAGGGGGGGGGGGGGGTTCGAACCCCCGACGGGAAGCAGCCTCGCGCATCGGAGCATAGCGCCTCAATTCGCTCGGGCCCTCCGACGCGGTTTTCTAATTCAAAGACGGCTACGTTTACGTAATCAGTGGCCTCCTTAACAATTTTACAGTTTGATTTGCAAGTCTACAGGGTGAAACACATTACATACCAAATATTACTGAATGTTAACATTATTGACATTGTAGCATATGTTGAGATCGTCACTTAAGGTGTATATTAAATACGTTTTCTACATTACTCAATGTAGAAAATGTAATTGATGTATTTAATGTCAATAATGACAACATACTTTCTAATTCAGTAATATTTGGTATGTAATGTGTTTCACCCTGTTCACTTGCAAATTACATTGTAAAACTGTTAAGAGGGCCACTGATTACGTAAACATAATTCTAAATGGCAACAGATAATTGTTTGAACGCCAACAAATGTCATATGCAAAGACAGAGTATTCTGTGTGTTGTACTTTGTTTACCATCTTTGAGAACCTAAGCAAGAGCGTCTTCTCAACGGTTTACCTGGTGATGGCCTAATAAACCGAAAACTAGTTTGTAAATAAACAAGAAATTAGTAGAACAGAAACAGTTTTCAACCTTAAAAATTTGGGGATCAGTTGACTGATCAAGGTTAGAAGAATTGTCATTGGAAGAATGAAGTAAAATGATTCGACGTCTTTCAGTTGGTTTTACGAAGTGAACATTACAAAGGGGATTGGTGTTGACTTGTGTTTACACTAACAAACGAATGACGTAAGCAAATGGTTTCAAATAGTGTAGTGAGCAGGAAGTGCAATCCAATAACGTGACTTACCTGAAGCTATGGAGAGCCTTGATTTGATTTGATTTGATTTTTCCAGGGAAGTCAAAACAGTCTTGGTCGAACCTGCCACTGCCCGCACCGAAACTAAGTTTATTGTGCGGTATCGCTCCCTGTATATCTAGTAAAGCCAACCAATGCCCTTGAACAGTGCAAGGAGTCCCTTTACCAGTTCTTTATTAGACACAATTTCCTCGGGTCTGGTTGTCCCAAATATTCTGTGCCTTTTATTCTCCAATGAAATGCATTCGAAGATTAGATGTGATGCAGTTTCACCACCGTCATCACAGATCCTACATTTAGGGTCCTCTTCTGTTATTCCCATTGTACGTAGGTGTTTTATGAAATTCCCATGGCCTGTCAGCAATCCAACCATGAGTCTAATCTCTCTCCTGTTCAGACCCAGGATTGCAGAGCTTCTTTTAAAACATGGCTTTGGCATCATTACCTTGCCATGTTTTTTTGATGGACTTTGGTCCAATATTCTACTTGCTGTCTTCTGAGCCAGTTACATAGCTCCAATTTGATCATTTGTCCGGTCCAATAAATGGGGTCTCTGTCCCCATCCTGGCTAATCTGTCGGCATGTTTGTTGCCACTGATCCCCGAGTGGCCAGGGACCCACAATAGGTTTACTCTATTGCTTTCCCCTAGCCAGTGATCTCAGGGCTGCCTGGCTGTCTGAATAGATATAGATGCTACGATCTTTGTAGCACCTACGCAAATTCTCCTCCACACAAGTCCTGATGGCAGTGATTTCGGCCTGGAGTACTCAGGCCAATTTTCCTAGAGAGATGACGCCCTCCAGTCTTGGCTGCATCCCATATACCCCGGCCCCAACCCCGACCCGTCAGTGAACCAGACAATATCCCCCGTACTGTGTCGAACTATTTTCTCCCACTGCTCCCTACTTCCAATTGTTATATTGAAAGGCTTGTTGGAGCAGTATGGGGTTATAATATAGTCGGCTGGCATTTCCCCAACCTTTCCTATATTTACCTCACACACCGTTTTAGTGTGTGATTCTGGATATCCCAAAGAGTTCCAGTCGTTGCCAGATTTGAGTCTGTATGCACCAGCCGCTGCCTCCATCTTGACCCAAAGGTGGGGGCATATCCAGCATGGTTTCCATCCCAGCAGTTGGTGTGCTGCTAATTCCGCCTGTTATGGCTAAGCAGGCTAATCTCTGCAACTTACCAAGCTCCTTAGCAGCAACCTGCTGTTCTACCTTCTTCCACAACACGACCGCCCCATAGGTGATCCTGGGTCTAATCACTGTGGTGTAAAGTGGTGTAAAGTCTGAAATTAGTTCCTCAGTCGTTTGACGCCTGTCCTGTTTTACCAGTGAACACATTGTCTGACATTTATAATGGGTAGCCGCCAAACCTTCAATGTTTAGATGTCGTTTAACCTAGGTTTAGTGACTTGTTGGAGACAGCACAGAAATCCTCGAGCGCCCTACTACGCGTGCAATATCCGATATTCCAGGTTTTCACAATGTCCCATCAGGAAAAAGAAGAAGCGCTTTCCCTATACTGTACGCAGACATCGCTCTCGCCCATACTATGGCCACCTGAATAGCAGTCAGGTAATGCTTTGATAGCTGTCTCGTTTATTCATGTTCATAATCATATGGCTGAGCCGTGTACTTCACAGGGATACTCGTTCCTCTCTGTTGTTAATCTATACCAAAGAAGTAAGTGCTGAACCCTATCTACATCCTGTTCCTGTAATCCTCTCAGGGAATGTAAGTTGACGGTAGTAAATTCATTTAGCAGTCTTAATTCCGGCCCCCTTAATTTTCGTAATTATGTTTCTCGAAATAGAATTTACCTCCACTCCAACGCTTCCCATTTGAGATACCAAAGCACACTCATACACTGATGTTACCCATCAGTAACAAATATAGCAGCCTGCCTCTGAATTGCTTCTACGTCTTCCTCTTAATGAATCTGGTGGGATCTGAAATACAAGAGCAAACTCGCAAAAGTGTTCTATACGCGATCTCCTTTACAGATGCACTAATTGTTTTTCTCCCAATAAACTAAAGTCTCATCCACCTCTCCTGACTGTCCTTGCATGCTCTTTCTATTTCATATCGCTCAGGAATGTTTCCGTGCTCGTTACATCGACCCTCATTATATCTCGATTCAGTTTTTGCCACAAGCTCTCCTGGTACTCACAAGAGTACCTTTTGCCTTGGAGCAAATACTCCTGATGTGAGGGGTCCATGTCAGTTTCTCGACTAGGGTAACCCCTAGATATTTCACTGCCCCCTTCACAGGTAGCGCTTCATTGAAAAGCTTTAGATTCCAACTTGAATGTTGTATATGCTTCTTTGTGAATGGCACAACAGTCTTCTTAGGACTAACCCCCAGATCCTGTTTTCTGCACAGTCTTGCACAATCTCCAACGCACCTTGTGCCATATTCTTTACTGTGTCAGCAAATTTGCCAATTATTAGTATGACAAGATCATCAGCGTATCCTTGGCGAAAGTACTGCCTAGAGTTTAATTCTCCAATGAGATCATTCACCACTAGATTCCACAATAAAGGGGAAAGAACTCCTCCTTGCGGGTAACCCCGAGTGGTGTTATGGAGGGCCTTAGGAAGGTTGGGAGCGGGACAGACGCAGAGGGAGGTGGCTGACGCTATTAGAGTATATCAAAGTGTAATTACGGCACTGACAAGTAGCGGCTCCTGTACTTAAAACCAACACAACGGCGGGAAGTGCAGTGCACTAACCACACCAACCTTCCTACAACAACCGGTGACGTCTTCGGGCGAAGGGTGATACGGCGGTAGATCAGTATACGTCGGTCCCTCGAGGCCAGTCTGCAAGGGTGTTTAGTCTCTAGGAATAGTGCCTAGAAATAGTCTTCTTTGCTGTAGGGTGTTTGCTTTCCATTCGGGTAGGTTACCTACCATAGCACATAATAGTTATATACATATATGAAAAACGTATTGGAGAATACAACAACATGCCATATTGAAACACGCTTCGTTTTGTCGCTGCTATGAAGTGACCCGCCCGATTGAGTGTCGCCAGCATCATGTGCTTGTCTGTGAACGAATGAGTGTGATTTCTTTATCCCCTGCGTATTTACAAATATTATTCCATGTTACCTCCATATTCAAAAAGGGCAGAAACTATTTTATTACGGGCGGTAACTTTATAATTTAATTCACTGTTGTACAAGGTGTGTGCTTCATTGTACTTATTTGGTCCCCCCATATTTCGCTTGTTGATTTCATTGAATAGATAATAATTTAAAGTATCAAACTTCTGCTTTATAATTTTATGCTCCCCGTACCATGTTTAATTATCTATTCATTTTAAATATATTATCTGTGTTTGTTAAAACGTTGGTTGCTCCTTTAAGGAGTGAGCAGTTAGATAAATTTCCGTTGCGCAAGTACTGTGGCCATTCGCAAAGTAATTTAGAGCAGCAGTGGCCGCTTTAACTTGCATTTCCTGATCTCTACTGGCTGAGATCTTTCTAAGAAAATTTAACAAGGTTCTTTCAATCTGTTTGTATTTCCATTTACTGTGTAGTTCACTAATATCTTGTCTAGTATTTCAACAGCACATTTTGTAGCGTTGTAGTATCTAATAATTTGATGTTTTCTGTTGGTGCAATCACCTTTCGCGTGTTGGTGTAGGGTACTTTGCACAGTAACGCATGTGTTTTTCTTTGCGGTGTAGGATACAAGTGCTGTGTCTTTTGTGAAAGCAAGTGTTTAAGTTGTATGCAAAAATTTGGGATGAAACTCTTGTTCTTTTGTACAGTTCCAATCGTTTTGATATTTATCTTCAGGACCAATATTGTTCTAACTCGGAACAAGTAAAAAAAATGTCGCAAGTGATGTTATGCCCTTTAAAGCCACAAAACAAGAGCGTCACAGCCATTAGACCTTGATTCTTTACAGCGGCGCTACCTGGACGTTTCCAAGTCCATGGCGGAATATCCAATACACATCTTTTCATCGTCACAAAATATCCAAAACTGGATGCCATACTTTGTCGACTTACTAGTCATATATGGGCGGAAAATGCAGCTTCGTCTGTATGTAACAAGTTGTTCGTCTATTGTAAGAAACACATTGGGATCGTATAATTTACCTAATATCTCTACCTTTTTTCTCCCACAATTCCCTTATAGATACAAACCTACCTTGCTCACGTCTTTGTAGCCTTGTTACACGATCATCGAATAATTCGAACGTCTCTAGTGATATTATAGCTATGAAAACGGAGCGACATTTCTATTCATCCTATAAAATCCCATTAGACTCGTTATGCGATTTATAAACTCCTGCTAATAACAACAGACCAACGTAAGCATCTAGGTGAAGAACAAAAATTTTTTCCACTTGTCTCCAATTAAAAGAATTCTTTCGGTATTAGAATAGGTGAGTATAAAGTCGCAGGATGGAACAATTTGATAGTTAAGTATTCCTTTGTAATGCCAAAAGTCACATACCTTGTTGGTCGTGGAGTCAGGTGAATTATATTAGATTCTGGGCTCCCAGTTGAGGTAACCGTTCTGTCTTCCATTCAATGGATTTATCCTTTGACATCATAATAGCACTGATTACGAATCACTGTTTTTAGTGTTCTGATGTGTCATCTGCGCACTGCAATGAAGAGAAAGAGCTGCATTTAGAAACAAGGACTACATCCTATGAAACTAATCCATAACTAGAAGTTCATCAGCTATTACATTATCATAAAAAGTCTCGATTTTCTTGGGAAAAAAAAAAAAAAAAAAAAAAAAAAAAAAAAAAAAAAAAAAAAAAAACCCTCATTGCAAAGGCGTGAATTGTAAAGGTTGGAACCTAGTCACATGAATGGAATTTAATCACGTACTGACTTGGTTTCAGAAGTAGTCAAAGACTCACAATTCCCCATCCATACTTTCGACATGAGTATACAATACATTGTTGGAAACAATAATGACTTAACTTCATTAGAGCCACCTTACTGCGCCCACAAAAGTTTCATTGTTGGCAAGCTGAATATTGTCAGAATTAGCTGTAATAAGGAATTTTAAAATACTTGGCTGTTGTCAAACGTACCAAACAGTTCGACAAGTACTATTTCTGTGGATGCCGAACTAAAGCTCAAAAATATTTTGTTCGGTCAAAATATATTTCAGTAAAGGGCAAAAAAATTCAATGAAGGCAGTTTACTAAAACGAATTGTTTTCTTATTTATGTTGTTGTTGTGGTCTTCAGTCCGGAGACTGGTTTGATGCAGCTCTCCACCCTACTTATCCTGAGCAAACCTCTTCATCTCCTCATAAGAACGACAACCTATAACAATTTGAATTTGCTTACTATATTCAGCTCTTGGTCTCCCGCTGCGATTTTTACCCCACACACTTCCATCTAACACTAAATTCACAATTACTTGGTGTTTGAGAATGTGTCCTACCAATCGAAGCCTTCTTTTAGTCAAGGTATGCCAGAAATTTCTTTTCTCCCCAATTCTGTTCAGTACCTCATTATCTACACAATCCACACACCTAATCTTCAGCATTCGTCTGTAGCACCACATTTCAAAAGCCACTACCCTCTTCCTGTTCGCACTGTTTCTCGTCCAAGTTTCACTCCCATACAAGGCAATATTCAACACAAATGCTTTCAGAAAAGAGTTCCTTATGCTTAAATTAATATTCGATGTTAAAAAATTTCTCTTTTTCAAAAACTGTTTTCTTCCCATTGCCATTCTGCATTTTATATCCTCTGTACTGCTACCATCATATTTTATCAGCGCAAGTAAAGAAAAACCTCATTTATCACCTTTATTGATTCGTTGCCTAATTTAATTCCTTCAGCATCGCCTGATTTTCTAAGACTTCATTCCATTACCCTTGTTTTGCTCGTGTTAATGTTCATCTTATATGCTCCTTTCAACACACTGTCCATTCCGTTAACTGACCCCTTCAGGTCCTGTGCTGTCTCTGACAGAACTACACTATCATCAGCAAAACGCAAGGTTTTATTTCGTCCCCATGAACTTTAATTCCTTCTCCAAATTTCTCCTTGCGTTCGTTTATAGCTTGCTCAATGTACAAATTGAATAACATTGGGGCAAAGGCTAGAACCCTGTCTTACATCCTCCCCAACCTCTGCATCCCTTTGTTGCCCTTCTACGCTGATAACTGCTGTCTGTTTTTTGTACAAGTTGTAAATAACTTTCCGATCTCTACAGTTTACACCTGCTAATTTCAGAATTTGAAAGAGTGTATTCCAATCAATATTGTCCAAAGCTTTCTCCAAATCTACAAAAGTTAGAAATGTAGGTTTGCCTTTCCTTAATCTATCTTCTAAGATAAGCCGCAAAGTGAGGATTGCCTCCCGTGTTCCTACATTTCTCCTAAATCCAAACTGATCCCCGAGGTCGGCATCTCCCAGCTTTTCCATTTTCTTCTTTATATATAATCGAAAATATTTTTGGATCAAAATAGACCCGAACACCTTACGGAGGTTAAGACGTGATTCGAACTTCTGACATCTCTCGCAATAAGACTGATCTCTTCTGTGACTTAATTTCTTTAGCGTCATAAATGAAAACGCTTGCACCTCTGGAACGATACATAAATTTTGGTCAGTTTCCCATGAAATTAGAACGCTGATGATAACCCTGATCAGTCGTTCTTCTACTCGAGTTTAATACTCCAAGAAACAGCAATAATACACATACTTTAAGTCACTGAGTTTTAACTAAGATCTATTACAAAAATAGTAAAAACGAAATTCTCTATACTCAGGTGCGACCACGACTGAGCAGAAAACACACACACAGACAGCAACAAAAACACTAGTACTTAAACAAAATATTTGATTCTCTTACATCATTACTCTCCCACAAAGTGATTCCTACTGTCGACGTATGATTAACCTAAGAAAGTACTATAAACGGTAGTTTAAATGTACACTGAAAGTTTGCGAAAAGTAATGATTAATGAATGGTACTAACGTACTGCTGTTTATGTGATAATTGTTCTGTCTGGAATACTTGTTTTCTGTGAACTGTAGTTTCAATACTGATTAAAATTTACGTTTAAATAAGTGTATAAACGTCTTTTGTCTTCTTTTCGTATTTGCTATACGCTTTCACAGTTCATAAGCCTCTTTCATTGTCGACTCGGTACTTACGGCGTCCGCAGCTGTTGTGGTACATTTCACAAAATAATCTCCGCTAACAGCTCTCACGTTACAAGCATTTATCTAGGTTTGGAGACATGTAGCCGAACCATCAGTTTCATATCTGAACTAAGAACAAAGGTAACAGAACACATACCACTTTATGCGAATCTGACTCCATAGCAAACACGAGAAAACAGTACTTCCAACAGTTTCAACATGGTTTACAAGACACAGGCCTTTTTTGTGCGCAACCATCAATATCAATATCTCATAGCCGTGCAATGGATAGGAAATAAAAAAAATTGTACTGACGTGTTTTACGGCCCACTTTAGATTTGTAGTTTTATAAGTTTTTGCAAACTTTTTGGACCAAAATAATAATCTAAATAATAATTAATTAATTAATAAGTGTCTGAAACCATTTTAGGAAAAAAAAATTAGGTAGTGACGGGCTTCGAACCACCAACCTTTCGCATCACAGACGAGAACCTTGCCCTCTACGCAACGGCTATAAATCGAAGCAAGAGTTCTTAAGCTCATACTATTGATGGCCGTTGTTAACTAATGTTAATATGGCATTTGTAGACATTAGATTATCATTTATCGTACGAAGAACGATGTGTTTTTGTTAATTCCTCAGTGTGCCGTTACTTTGAAATGACAACGTGTAAGTTACAATAAGAAAATTATCAAATACGCGTGGAATGTCACGTGACATCTCCGAATGGCTGGTTTTCGTTAATTCAACGGAGAGTGTCAAATCTCCGTTATTTTTGCAAATATGTCTCAGACGATACGAGATAGGAAAAAAACATAATTGAGATAAGTTGTAGTGAATTTTCTCCTCTGCCAATTGGGTTATTCAATTTTCGTGTCAGATGAACGGTTCCTTTGCAATTACAATTATATTACAAACGGCGTTTTTTGGTTTTACTACCGTATTTTTTGTCCGAAAGATTTGAAAAAGGAATGTTCTGTTCTCTGGCGGCCTAAAATCATGTCTGTAAAATTTGGTGTTCATCGGTTGAATGTTTCGTCTTAAAAACAGGGAACACGTTACGGACAGATAGACAGACAGACATCCCAAAATGGCCGTTATTTTTGCAAATATCTTTGAAACGCTACGAGATATGAACAAAACATAAAAGAGAAAAGTTGTAGAGAATCTTCTCCTCTACAAATTCGGTTATTCTATTTTCGTGTCAGATGAATAGTTAAGCCGTTATTTTCATTTAAATTTCGAGCTGTAAAAAGACGATCGCAAAGGCCCACTTTTAGTGTTTCTACGGTAACCTAAAGTGGGCCAAAAAATCAGGTGACAGATTTGCTGTCTTGATTGCTGACCAAAATACATAGAGAAACAAAAATTGACAGTCTCTACTTTTTCAATGGTATAACAAAAAGCACTGGTTCAAGATAAAGTATTAAAACCTGGTAGTATTTATAAAACATAAAATTGTTATTCGAATATGACTCTGTTTGTGTGGCTCTTGGCGATGACACCGAGAGTGCCAGGTTAAAAAAAAGGGAATTTTGACAGCTGTTATCGGAGTTTTCTTGGTAAAATGCTCTTTCATAGTATTTACAGAACCGAGATATCTAGGGCAAAGGTGCGAGAATGCTACCATTAGGATACTCAGATCAATCCGTTGAAAAGATGTTTAAGAGGAAACCTTGAATTACCTCCTACTTCACGCAAAGCACGGAGTATTGGGTTTTAAAAACGGAACGTTGATGGCAACGTCCAAAGCAGAACTTAGGCGCTCAGGATGAAAAGAATCTCTGACATTTAATCACAGATTTATGCATGTCATGTGTTTCTTTAGTTCATTGCATGGAACTGAGTATTCTGTATATTTGCGCAGTGCAGATGTGCTGTCAGAGAAACGAAAGCATAAATCTGATTTAAATCCATCGTGGAGGCAAATAAAGAAAAAAAAAGTGTGTTGCTCTTGACACAATAAACGCAGTTCATCCACGTGCTAGTAGGAAGATTAGAATGAACTGTTCCCTTAGACAGGTCGAGGCATTAACTTGTGCGCTAGCGGACAGGTTAACTGAATTGAATGACGTCGCCTGTTGGCTGAAAACTTGGTTTCCATACAGACGTGACAGGTGGCGGCTAAAATTTCACTGCAGCTCCATGTTGGAATTCCTCTTAGCTCACAGACAGATTAGGTACTATTCACACACATACTGTTACATTTTTCGCAGACAGACACCAATACCCACATCACTTTATTTATCGGAATTTACAGAGAGTCATAACTGATTTAATAAGTTCCGCTTTCCTAGACAGCCATACAGTTGAACGACGTACAAAGCTGCTTTTGATCAGGATGCAGGCGACAACAGAATAATGTATTAATTTAAGAAAATTGAGATTTTCTTATGAAATAAGTAGGTTACAGCTTTTTTATATTTAAGATGTTTCGATTAAACAGTATCTTTAGAGATATAACAAAAATGGACATTAAATAGGCTTTTTTTGGTAGGTAATCTAGATCCCCACCTGGAGGAAAGACTTACCCTGTTCACTGTCATCCCTGTTGCCTCGCCTAAACTGGGAATAAAGCTTATCCTCAGTGCAGTGTAACACATATTTTATAAAATATAGCTCACGTAAGATCAATGAGTTGTTTACTGTACCTTATAAAACTATATATGATTCTAAATGCTTCGATTTTTAATATTAAGAGGCCACTTCCTGCCACGAATAACGTCATAGACGAAAGAATACATCATAACCACTACAAAAGTACACAATGAAAATCGATGAACTGATGGATATCGTTTGTTACTATCGATACGGTAAGAACCCGAGGGAGGCTGTTCTGAAGCAGCTGTTGATAACGGAGAGAAGATTTTAGAAAAGGCAGATTAGTAAGTTTTCTTTACCTTACAAAGCATTGAAAAACGTAAAGACGTCCTTCTTGTTAGAAATTCGGCGAATGAAAACTCTCTGGGAGAACTATATTAATAATCTTTACCCATATGAAAGACTTGAAATTTAATGCGTAAAGATTAAAGATTGTATGTTTGTTCGTATGTCACGCACTGTCGTATTGTTCATCCTACTACAATGATACATTGTCAACAATTGTTTTCAATTTCACCAACGTCAAAGGCATACTTATATCACTATATGGCACTCAGTCCAGGAGATAAGACGTCATGAACAAAGACACGCGTGCTGAACTGCCGAAATCGCGTTTGTTCGTATTTTTTGTGTTGCCGTACTGGACGTCCGATTGCACAATTGATCATTAAGTGAAGATGGAAGTCTCTGTCTACGTAAAAATCTAATTGACGCAAGGCAGTGGGTACCTTGCCTGGTAAATTCGATAATAAGTACGGTTTTACTCCAATCTTATTGCATAATTAGTATTAAAGAAAAGAGGAACATTTCTGTCTACGTACGGTGCATGACGGAGGGTATTTTTCAGCAAACGTGGAAAGACTAAAAACAGCAATGATAATGGGCCCTTCTGAGAGCCATCTCTAACAATAATCACCGTCAACATCCAGGGTACTACTAGGAATATTCAGGACATACTAGCATAACTCTGCAAGACATCAAACAGCGCTATAGTTTGCACTCAGGAGACACACAGAGACACCATCATCATCACTAGAGACTGATTATGCCTCCTCGGCGTTCAGAAAAATCCACGAATGTGTGGGATGAGGTATTTGGCTGGGATCCCAAAACAGAAACATGGGAGCGCTGTGTTCGCTAAAATAAACATCGTAATAAAATGTATTGGCACTACGAACCACGATGACATCGAGGTAGTAATAACTGAACTGGGAGAATGCACCATCAAATCTGTGTATAAACGTCGAGGTGTTGACTTTGAATTTACGCCATCTGACAACTTCTGGTCCCAAAGAACAAAGTTCGATATATGTGTATTTAGCAGCCATGGGTAAAACAACAATGGCGAGGCTGTAGATCAGTGGGCAGAGAGGAATAAATTAACTCTAATACACGACCCTACACTACCGTCTTCCTGTAACGTAAGATCTGGAAAAGAGAATAAAACACAGATATTTGTTTCTCAACAACTAACATCCAACATAACTGTGTTAAGACGCTGCATGGTCCGATCTCAAGAACTCAACACTGGCCCGAAGGAATCAGTATACACAATGTACACGAAACACCAACAATTCCATTTAAAAGGCGATTTAACTTCAAAAATACCAGGTGGGTGCATTTCAACAACCAAATTGACAAAGAAATAATCGAGACTCAGCAAATACCGGAAAACTATGAAAGTTTCGTTGAACTTATTAAATCTCAAGGACATGTATACGTACCAAGGTGGGGTAGACAACAATACCTACCGGGCATAACAGGGGAATTGAGGTACTGGATGGAGAAGCGAGGCTACTACAGATTGCAAAACGACTTTTCTGGAAGTTATCAGTGAAGCCAGAAAAGTGAAATTGTTTGAGACCCTAAAGAAAATGGACATGACCCAAAGCAGTAAGCTGGCCTGTAGTACTATCAAGAAAGTCTGTGGCGACCAATAGAACATAAACAACAAGGTCGCACACCAACTCGAGCTCAATAGGCTCCATAGGAAACCTTAAAAAAATGTAGACGCTCGAAACTAGTACGAAACGTCCAAAATGAATCTGACACACTCAGTGCATACTTCAAAATGGGTGAATTAAATACGGTCATAAGTATAATGAAAAATGGGTCCCAGAGGTAGACAACAGATGCACAGAACAAATAAAACATCTGGGGCAATAACAAAACAATGGCTTCTAAGTCTCCTCGATCCATGTGTTTGCTCTTACAAGATCCGCAAGGCCAAAGTGGTGGCATTACTGAAGTCAGGGGAAAAAAAAGACCTCCACCTGCCATGTAATTACAGTCTCTTCAAGATATACGAAAGAATGGTTCTGCAACGAATACAAAACATCGTAGATTCCAACCTAAGGACAGAGCATGCAGGCGGTTGGCGTGGTAAATCTTGGACCAGCCAGGTCCTCAATCTAAATGATTTTATCTATCACTGATTTGAAAGGTAAAACGTAACGAGGCTAGCTGTAGGTGACCTAAAAGTCACATATAACTACGGTTTCATTCCAGTCTTATTGTAATTTTGCATAATTTATATTACGAAAAAGGGGAACATCGCTGTCTACCGAAAATTATGTACGCTGCTTGACGGAGAGTATCTTCAGCAAACGTGTATACCACTGATCACCCTACAGTTAACACAGTTATAAAATTTGTCACAGATGAGACAGGCAATGATGTGAGGAGGTGGAGGATTTTGAGAGAATCACGAGGAGGCGATTGGTAGGAAGAGGGAGAGGGAAAGATGGTGGGAGTGTAGAGGAGGAGATGGACAGAGAGAGTGAGAGAGAGAGATAGAGAAAGAATGGTGTACAGGGAGATATAAAAGGGGAAATGGTCTGAATTAAGAATGGAATAAATAAGTAGTCGGAGGTCTCCGAGCTTTCAGCTACTAGAAAATAAAACTGACACCAATGATGGAATCAGAAGAGAACTAGGAACGTCAAACAATAGGAAAATAGTTTAGATCAATTGGTGAAATTATTAATGATAACCATACATTAGTTCCCCATAAAAAAAATCTAATCAGACATATAATAAGGGTAAATTTCCTGTAATAGGCTGTCGTCGTAACGTACCCCTTTGTCCAAGAAAAACAATGCAATAATGTATAGAATACAGAATAATTATATAGCTTAAAAATCCTACACTAAATGTATTTCACAACTTCATTCACTACATAAGCACTGCAAAGCATAAAAGAAAAATGGGATCTTCACATGTAGGATTTTGTATAGGTACGAGGGAAACAATGGTCGGAATTCAGGTATTGATTTATAAGAGCTACCTACGATAAGAGGATGAATGTAGTGCTTCATAAATTACGAAAAAGAATTTGACCGAATGCAGCACCATAAACGTAGACCAATATTAAGTACACTTTAGTATTGGAAGTCTAATGAGTGAATTAAAAAAAAAAAATATCTAGGAGTTACACGACTATGTGTTCTCTGACCACTCCTTTTTAATCTGTAATCAGGAGGCAGTTAAAGATCGTGAGATAGGTATGAAATTAAATGGGTTATGGATTAACAATATAAGCGGATGACACAGTCTGCATTTGTGATTACATTAACGAATCGAAGTATTTTCTTATTGAATTAGGGGGTAGGAGTATTGGTCTCAATATTAACACAAAAGAGACAAAATTTCTGATAATGACTCGCAAATCATACGAAAAATCATACCGTAGATGTAACGTACCACATGTAACTCGAATTCCTTATATTGATTTTGGTTTGGTGGTAATTCGTCATGGCTGGCATGTATGAAATGTAAGTTGGTATGCCTGCTAATATTTCGTAATAAAGTACTGTATCTTATTATCTTGATGCACTGCGTCGTATTTACCTTTTTCTGAGTCTATTTGTTAATTTAAAACTTTTATAATGATTGAACGTGAAGATTCTTCTTCTCAGGGGCTTCTAATTTGATAAGATAGTATTTGATTTTTTTTTTTTTTTTTTTTTTTTTTTTTTTTTTTTTTTTTTTTTTTTTAAATCCCGGTAGTTCATTTATGTCGAATCCAGTTACAAAAGAAACACTTTAGATTTTAGGTAAAGTTCTTTCACTACGTAGCTGATAAATCATTTTTGCCACGTACTTTCAGCGATCTATTGAAAGTCAAAGATCTTCTCTATGTCCACTTCCCACAAAAATTACAAATGCGATGAAGGGTTTAAATCACTGAATGAGTTTGTTAAGACAATTTTAAAATCTCACTCGTTTCTATATTATTTAAAATAACATAGTTTACAGTAAATGTACTTGCACAAAAACTCAGATAGAGCTGAACTAAAAGGGAGCATATAACCTGACTGCGGGTACTATTCATTCTAGTGTTCTGACAAAGGATTACTGTAATTTAAGGTGTTTTGACTATCTCATTCAATGGCCTTTATTACTCTGATTTACATAGATGGTAACTGATATCTTTAAAATTTAGAAACATACGTAATTTCTGCCTCGTAAAAATAATGAAATATTTACAAATGACGAAAAATGGCGATCCTAATGCTACGACCGCGATGTAGTGTTTCACATAATAAACAATAGAACAGTGAATAGAATCAACTACTTAGGGATGTGGTTAAGTGAAACTTGGTCATCCGGTATGGAAATCAGATACAGAACTGGAAGAGTACGCACTGCAAATTTAACAAAGTGTTTACAAGCAGTGACTTTCATCATAATTTCAAAATTTTCATAAGATATCTTCCTCTTAATGACAGTACAGTTGCACAACGGCGTGGCATGAAGAGTATGAGGTTATCAATCAGCTCTTGGGCGATATTTGGCCATTACTCCATGAGTGCACTGTCCAGCTATGCAACTGTTGTGGAACGTGCTGCAGTGTGTCTGCCATGTGCATCCGGTGAACAAGCTGGCCACTCCAGTTCCCTCAGCTTCAAGCATGTTGTCCACCAATACAGCTCTGAGGAGACGAGCGTTTTCGTTCACCAGAAGGAACCCATATCCTATGACACCAGCATGGGATACAACAAAATGTCGGAGGATTTCGTAACTATACCTCTGAGCAGTCAAATCGCCATTCTGCTCGGCATAGAGGTCCGTACGTCCGTCCGATACTAACTCTTGCCCACACAATTCGACCACAACCAAGACATTGTGAGGTTTCCTGTACGTAAGTGGAATTGTTACGAGACCCACGTTCTCTCCCAACGAGGAAACGATTGTCCGCCTGAATACAAAATCTTGACTCGTATGTGAACCGAATAGTTACCACTCGAATCCTGATGATCCTCCGCCCAGTTTCTGCAGGCTAAACAGTGGTGTGGTTTCAATGGGACACATACCATAGGCCTCCGTGCGTAGAGAACACATTCCAGAAGGCGAATTCGAACTGTTTGCGTTGATATCGCGCGTCCTGTTGCTGCCGTCTTGTTGCATTCAGCTTTCTTTCTCGACGGGCTGTTAAGCTGAGATAACGATCATCTCGTGCTGATGTCACCCGTGGACGACCTTTGCCTTCTTTTAACGGTCCCTGTTGTCTGAAATTGCCTACAGGTCCTGGAAATTAAACTTGGGACACTACAATAGCTGCAGCCACCTCCCTCTGTGCCTCTCCCGCTTCCAGCCTTCCTATGGCTCTGCATGCCATAGCTTCGGGTAAATCCCGTAGTTCTTGCACCTCTCTACCTGCTCACTACGTTATCTGAATCCAAATACTTGTGTATTTTGTTTGATAAACACAGGACAACTCCAACCCCCGCTGCCGCGACTTCATGTCTGCGATCAAGACGGGTTTTCATTCTTATTGTGAATAAGTGAAGATCGCGGACTCGTATTTGATATTCGTTTCAATTATACATAAAATCATTTGAAGTGGTCACATATACAGATTGGTGAACTGATGTTTATATTTGTGGAGCAGTTGTTCACTGCATGTCATGCCAATGATTTTTATTTACAGAGTTTTTCTATTAGAGCGGTTTCAGTTACCTTATGGATCCAAATTCCGCTGTTTATTTCATCTTTTTGGATGCAGTTTCCCACACCAAGAGCAACTGAGTGCCGTGAACCTCTGTCCGTCTCGAGACCCTGATTTACGAAGCCGTTGGCAGAGCATGGTTGCCTTCTGACTACGGAAGTAATCCGTCGCCATTACTGATGATTTTTATTGAAATTTAACGTAGTGGTGGGTTTTCAAGTGGGGATCGAAAATATCCTATTATTTATCAGAGACGCTACAATACGAGTACATATCTTATTACATGCAGAAATTTTTTGATGAACTAGCGCATGTAACAAGTAACCGTACGTTTATGACATACATTGAAGATACAAAATAAGGTGCAGTAATTCCAGGGTCAAAAGATTTTCCTTCCAACAGGCATACGCGCAATCATCGTCCGCGCCTAGGCGAATCGGACGATCCACAACAATGTTCAACGTCTAACCCATTGTCGTTTCCAGAAGGATACGTCAAGGCAATGCTGTTTTCCAACGTCGAGAAGAACAAAAATCGTCATTAGGCACTTGAGCTATTAGCGACTTGAAGTCATATGGAAAACCTCTCGCTTATACTACGACTGTACGGCAACGTGCGTAGTTTACCCTTTCAACGATAAATTGCAAATTGCAGACGTATAGGGCGCCACTGAATGTATCAAATTAAATCTATGATTGAGGTACCTGAGTGCACAATCTTTTCTCAGATACAGTTTGTGCAAATTTACTTACGGGCTTCCTTTCATTTGTAGCGAAATATTTTCAAGAAACTATCAGTGAATCAAATCAACGTTTCGGTAGCGGTTACAGTTGGTTTTCTCTGTTTTCTGAGAAAAAGTTTACATTATTTAATCCTGACCATTGGAAGGCAAGGCAGTATAGACAATATCGACCATTTAAATATCAAACAGGTTGTATTTATTTCATTATTTGCTTTTTTTATAAGGAGAAAAACTGAATGAGTTTGTTAAGACAATTTTAAAATCTCACTCGTTTCTATATTATTTAAAATAACATAGTTTACAGTAAATGTACTTGCACAAAAACTCAGATAGAGCTGAACTAAAAGGGAGCATATAACCTGACTGCGGGTACTATTCATTCTAGTGTTCTGACAAAGGATTACTGTAATTTAAGGTGTTTTGACTATCTCATTCAATGGCCTTTATTACTCTGATTTACATAGATGGTAACTGATATCTTTAAAATTTAGAAACATACGTAATTTCTGCCTCGTAAAAATAATGAAATATTTACAAATGACGAAAAATGGCGATCCTAATGCTACGACCGCGATGTAGTGTTTCACATAATAAACAATAGAACAGTGAATAGAATCAACTACTTAGGGATGTGGTTAAGTGAAACTTGGTCATCCGGTATGGAAATCAGATACAGAACTGGAAGAGTACGCACTGCAAATTTAACAAAGTGTTTACAAGCAGTGACTTTCATCATAATTTCAAAATTTTCATAAGATATCTTCCTCTTAATGACAGTACAGTTGCACAACGGCGTGGCATGAAGAGTATGAGGTTATCAATCAGCTCTTGGGCGATATTTGGCCATTACTCCATGAGTGCACTGTCCAGCTATGCAACTGTTGTGGAACGTGCTGCAGTGTGTCTGCCATGTGCATCCGGTGAACAAGCTGGCCACTCCAGTTCCCTCAGCTTCAAGCATGTTGTCCACCAATACAGCTCTGAGGAGACGAGCGTTTTCGTTCACCAGAAGGAACCCATATCCTATGACACCAGCATGGGATACAACAAAATGTCGGAGGATTTCGTAACTATACCTCTGAGCAGTCAAATCGCCATTCTGCTCGGCATAGAGGTCCGTACGTCCGTCCGATACTAACTCTTGCCCACACAATTCGACCACAACCAAGACATTGTGAGGTTTCCTGTACGTAAGTGGAATTGTTACGAGACCCACGTTCTCTCCCAACGAGGAAACGATTGTCCGCCTGAATACAAAATCTTGACTCGTATGTGAACCGAATAGTTACCACTCGAATCCTGATGATCCTCCGCCCAGTTTCTGCAGGCTAAACAGTGGTGTGGTTTCAATGGGACACATACCATAGGCCTCCGTGCGTAGAGAACACATTCCAGAAGGCGAATTCGAACTGTTTGCGTTGATATCGCGCGTCCTGTTGCTGCCGTCTTGTTGCATTCAGCTTTCTTTCTCGACGGGCTGTTAAGCTGAGATAACGATCATCTCGTGCTGATGTCACCCGTGGACGACCTTTGCCTTCTTTTAACGGTCCCTGTTGTCTGAAATTGCCTACAGGTCCTGGAAATTAAACTTGGGACACTACAATAGCTGCAGCCACCTCCCTCTGTGCCTCTCCCGCTTCCAGCCTTCCTATGGCTCTGCATGCCATAGCTTCGGGTAAATCCCGTAGTTCTTGCACCTCTCTACCTGCTCACTACGTTATCTGAATCCAAATACTTGTGTATTTTGTTTGATAAACACAGGACAACTCCAACCCCCGCTGCCGCGACTTCATGTCTGCGATCAAGACGGGTTTTCATTCTTATTGTGAATAAGTGAAGATCGCGGACTCGTATTTGATATTCGTTTCAATTATACATAAAATCATTTGAAGTGGTCACATATACAGATTGGTGAACTGATGTTTATATTTGTGGAGCAGTTGTTCACTGCATGTCATGCCAATGATTTTTATTTACAGAGTTTTTCTATTAGAGCGGTTTCAGTTACCTTATGGATCCAAATTCCGCTGTTTATTTCATCTTTTTGGATGCAGTTTCCCACACCAAGAGCAACTGAGTGCCGTGAACCTCTGTCCGTCTCGAGACCCTGATTTACGAAGCCGTTGGCAGAGCATGGTTGCCTTCTGACTACGGAAGTAATCCGTCGCCATTACTGATGATTTTTATTGAAATTTAACGTAGTGGTGGGTTTTCAAGTGGGGATCGAAAATATCCTATTATTTATCAGAGACGCTACAATACGAGTACATATCTTATTACATGCAGAAATTTTTTGATGAACTAGCGCATGTAACAAGTAACCGTACGTTTATGACATACATTGAAGATACAAAATAAGGTGCAGTAATTCCAGGGTCAAAAGATTTTCCTTCCAACAGGCATACGCGCAATCATCGTCCGCGCCTAGGCGAATCGGACGATCCACAACAATGTTCAACGTCTAACCCATTGTCGTTTCCAGAAGGATACGTCAAGGCAATGCTGTTTTCCAACGTCGAGAAGAACAAAAATCGTCATTAGGCACTTGAGCTATTAGCGACTTGAAGTCATATGGAAAACCTCTCGCTTATACTACGACTGTACGGCAACGTGCGTAGTTTACCCTTTCAACGATAAATTGCAAATTGCAGACGTATAGGGCGCCACTGAATGTATCAAATTAAATCTATGATTGAGGTACCTGAGTGCACAATCTTTTCTCAGATACAGTTTGTGCAAATTTACTTACGGGCTTCCTTTCATTTGTAGCGAAATATTTTCAAGAAACTATCAGTGAATCAAATCAACGTTTCGGTAGCGGTTACAGTTGGTTTTCTCTGTTTTCTGAGAAAAAGTTTACATTATTTAATCCTGACCATTGGAAGGCAAGGCAGTATAGACAATATCGACCATTTAAATATCAAACAGGTTGTATTTATTTCATTATTTGCTTTTTTTATAAGGAGAAAAACGCCTCTTGCTTACTTGGTCATATTAGAATCGTGAGATATTTCTTAGACGCGGTAAATCATCTCGGAAACTTTACATATCCTAAAACTGATATTACACAATCACGTATTTTCAAATGGTAACTTAAACAATGTGACATGTTTGTAATGTTAAATACTAACCTAATCAAATATCACTCCATTCATTCTGTGTTACAGACATTTCGTCGTCTGAACGCCAATATAGCTCTGCTTCAAATTCCTCAGTGGACTCGCGGTTGTATCCGCCTTCTGATGTAGCTTTCCGTGGTTTCTATAAATCACTCCAGGTAAACGACGGAATGATTTCCTTTCCGTCCCTGGCAAAAGCTATCCAAACCTGTGATCAGTTTTTAATGGCCGCGATGTCGGCGGGATGTTAAACCATAAGCCTCCTACCGTTTATCCAATGACTTCGAATGGAAATGTATGATTGAGGCAATATTTAAGCTATGGATGAAAATTTTTTTGAAAAGTCTTGGTCGCAATTAGCTTTTTTTCATATTACGCGTTTCGAGAACATCATCATCAGAAAAATATTTTAAAAAACGATGGGAAATACAACTATCTTGGTATAGATGCCTGATTACAACTTAAAATATCATCATGGACGTCTAGTGACAGTGTTGAACCAGATTCACTTGCCCAACAATGTCACTAGACGTCCATGATGATATTTTAAGTTGTATTCAGGCATCTATACCAAGATGGTTGTATTTCCCATCGTTTTTTAAAATATATTTCTGATGATGATGTTCTCGAAACGCGTAATATGAAATAAAGCTAATTGCGACCAAGACTTTTCAAAAATTTTTTCATGCATGCTGACGTATGGTCGCTTGTCCAAAAAATGGAAGGTTTTATGAACCAAGTGATAAATATTTAAGCTAGTTTTCTAAGAAAGGGTATTTATGGGAAGCCATTTCGGCTGTCTACCGTCAGAAATTACGTTAGGAAGAAATATTATACTATTATGGATACCGACAATCAGTACCTCTGCCACAACTGACGTTTTGCACAATATTATTAACACTTGGAAAATAATGTAAACGTCTACATAAATTTATTAAGAATATATATAGCAAGATCGCTTGTTGAACATTTTATTTTAATTTAGTTACCGGTTTTGATCATCTTAGTTTTCATTTTCAAATCTCTGTTTTATTCATTTATTTACTTATTATTATTTTTATTTTTTTATCTTATTTTATTTTATTTATTTATTTTTTGTAGAAAATAGCACTTCATATGACATAGTGCGTGATGTCTAAGCTATAAAAGTCACATAAATATTTTAAATGTGGCTATTGTAACTTACAAATCTACTAATAACATGAGGTGCTATTTTGTAAACATTTAGAGATCTTACGATGACATGTCAGATTGTAATCTAAAATTGATCTTGGCATACATTATTTTTATTTTTACTAGCGAATGTCCCCATGGAAGAACGATAAGGAGGTGATTTTCAATATTTCTGTCCTTATTTTTCCAATGCTTCTTCATTTTCTCCCCAGATGTCTTCTTTCTTTTTTCGGTCTACTTTGGTCGGTATGGTTTAGGTTCCGTCTCTGGAGTAAACTTCCACTTGTCAATATTTCCTCTGTCTGTATCCCTGTCTGATGTGATTGTTATGTCAATTTTTGCTTTAGTCAAATCCTACTTTATTTCAATTACCTAGGGTAATGTTGCTGTAATTAATGTCATATGGTGCAACAACAGTTTAGTTAATGTTTCCAGTTAATCCGTCTAGGTATCCATAAAATATCACATGTCTCTTTCTGATGTCTGTTTCGATGTTTGATTATTTTTTCGGTTGTCTCAGTGGCCTGCAGTCTGCATCCTTCTTAAGTGTAGCGTTGTCCCAGAATTATCCTAATAATTTTTCTCTCCACTTTCTTAATTTCTTGTAAATCAAGCTTTGTATTCAGTGAGAATGATTCACTTGCATATGTGACGGTCGGTTTGATACTGTGTTGATTTTACTGCCTTTTCATAGGAATATATATGTGCGTATGCTTTCTTGATTTTCTGTAATCGGTGTTTTCTGCTTTTTTCTGAAGTCCTGTTGCTTCAGTAACTCCACCGAGATACGTAAAGTGTTTGTTGATTTCGTGACAATTTGTTTAGAGTTTCGGAATATCTAATTCTGAGCAGGTTAATGGCTTACTAAAGGAATAAAAATATCTTGTAACCGGAAAAGGTAACTATATTAATCAGCGGGAAAGGCTAATGACACAGAAACAAACAAATATTATAAAAACTACTATCCTACAATAATAACATTTATCGAAAAAAAAGCTTCTGCATTATTTCTGAGATTAATTCCTCTGATAATAAAATTCAAACAATTTGGAATATTATTAAAAGGGACACAGGACAACGAAGAGCAAGGAAGACTGTATTACCAGCAAAGCCAAATGATGAGTTCACTAACACAAAATCAAAGTAGAAAATATCTTTCGTAATAATTTTTTAAATCTTGTGGAGAAAATAGGATCTAAATGTTCACCACAAGTAGATTGACAGTTAATGTAAGGGGTCATAACTACACCATTTGATACAATTGAAATTACACCCACCTCTACCTCAAAAAGTGGGAAAATAGTAAACTCTCTGAAGAGTAAAAGCTCATATGGAATTGACGGCATTTCCAGCAGGGTATTAAAGGCCTGTTCCCAAGAGATAAGTAGGATTCTTAGCCAAATGTGTAATATCTCTTTAAAGCAGGGTATTTTACCTGATACACTGAAACATGCTATCGTTTAGCCACAGCATAAAAAAGGGAATCCCTTTAATGTCAACAACTATCGATCAATTTCACTTCTGACAGCTTTATCAAAAATTTTCGAAAAAATCCTGTATTCTCAAGTAGTTTCACATAATACTATAATCAAGTTATAACAAATGTCAGTTTCTTTTTTATAAAGGCTTTTCATCAGAAAATGCTGTATATACCTGATGAAATGTTTTAAATATGACTACCGCAACAGCACTCACTGTTATGTCGTTTTAACGAGGAAGTTGACATTATGTAGCGTTCATTGTTTTAAACATCCGACGTGAACGTTGGAAAGTGGCTAAACGGCGGTCATGATTTTTAATTTTAAGCACTTAATGATGCGTCCATATGATGCGAAACCAGCTGTGCTTTTTAAATAAAAGCTTCTTGCAATCAGAGTAGACATAATCTGACAATGTTTGAAAAATGTATATGTTCTAAAATCCTGTTTCAAACATACGTCAATGATATAGGACTGTAATTCTGCGGATAACTACCGCGGCCTGTCTTGAATATTGAAGTGATATGCGCAATTTTCCTGTCCTTGGGTAGCGATTTTCGCTGAGCGAGCGGTTGTATATGAAATCTAGGTATGCAGCTATTGCAGCAGTATGTTCTGAAAGGAACCTAATTGTTATACAATCTGACATCAGTCTTATGGCCTGTTCCTTTTCGTCTTTCTGTTGCGAATGGTGTAATACGTGTATTAAGATCAAGGATGTGAGAGAAATTTTAGTTGTTATTTGTGGACATTCAATTAAATTAAATGAGTTTGAAAATTTGCGGCCAAACAGGGGATCTAGCAGTGTCTTGAAACTGCTGCGGCAGATGTTCTGTCCACTAAACAACCTGAACACTCTTAATATGGTAGTTGAAGGAATTATCCAGACACGCTCCCAATCAGAAACAAATTCTTAACCAGTATCCTACAATGGAATCTACATAAGCAGTTGACCCCAAATTGCTAGTTTCAAATTATTTTAATTAGACGTGTTTTGGCAAATCGAAGTTGCGAACTTGACTGTCTTAAAATTTTCTTGCTTCTATTATAAAATATGTTACACTAATATCGCAACATCTGAACTCTTGTTACAATGTGATATTACCATCAAAACAAATGAAAAGTGTACTAACAAGACGTCAGAAGTTGACAACGTTTTTAATAACTATATTTAAGGTGTTGTGGAGAAAATAGAATCTATATGTTCATTAGAATTAGCAAGGCAGTAAATGGAAAAAGCAATACCTACAAAATTTGATAAATTTAAATTACACCCATCTCTCCCTCTGAAATTAGGAAAATAATAAACTCTCACAAAAGTAAAAGGTCATATGGCTTGACGGCATTTCCAGCAGGGTATTAAAAGCTTGTTACCAATGGATAAGTAGGATTACTAGCCACATATGTAATGGCCCTTTAAAACAGGGTTTTTTTCCCTGATAGATTCAAGTATGCTATCATTCAACCAGTGCATAAAAATGAAGGTACCTGTGATGTCAACGCCAACTGCCCAATCTCATTTCTGACAGGTTTATCCTTTTGTTAAAAGTAATGTATTCTCGAGTAGCTTCACGCATTAGTAAAAATACAAGTCCAAACAAAATGACAGTTTGGTTTTCAGAATAGCTTTTCAATAGAAAATTATATATATATATATATATATATATATATATATATATATATATATATATATTTTCACTGACGAAATATAAAATACTCTTAATAACTGAACATCGCCCATTGCAATCTGTTGTATCACTCAAAGGCTTTTAATTGTGTAAATCATGGAATTCGTCTAGATAAGCTTAAGTATTGTGGTATGAGCGGGACATTGCACATATAGTTTCACTGGAAGAGTGCGATGTTGAAATAATCAGTTCGCATAATTTGCATGAAACAGCGTATTTCTCTAACTGGGGAGCTATCAAAAATAGGGCGCCACAATGTTTGGTCTTGGGTCCTTTGCTGTTCTTAATATTTTTTTTTTTTGAAATACCATTGTATATTGATAAAGATTTTTTATATTTTTTTAGATTTGTGCTGTTGGTACAAGTGTAGCTATCGCGCCTGACAAAAAGGAATTAAATGACGAATTTGTAAATGATATCTTTCAGGAGAATATTAAGTGTTTTCTACGAATGGATTCTGATTAACCATGTATATACTGTTTCGTGCACTTAACTTCATCACACCATTAATAAATATAGATTTTGAACAGAAAACCGTTACAACGTGTAACTAGAGAGCGGCCACAGAAGCCCTGTAGAACTCAGCACCAGCCACATGGGCGATGTCATTATTTCTGAGGATCACCTGTAATAGGTTGAAAACGTTAAAAATAAAAAAAAAAACTTCTACCTTCTGCGATACAGACTATTTTTACAAAATAAATAACATCAAGGAAGATCTCTGTGTATTCCTAGGACAATGTTGTCCAAATTGACACTGAAGATCTGCTGCAACGTTTGATTTCAGCTATCAGGATTATTGCAGAATTTGGTGATATTCTTTTAAGTAAATTAGGTGATTATGCCTATTTTTCATTCACTGATTTCCTATTGGAACATATTCTGGGCCAATTCAACTATGAGTAAAAAATTATTCTTTGCACAAAAGCGTGTAATCAGAATATCTGCTAGGGCCAACCCAAGATTATACTGCAGACATTTATTTAAGGTTCATATTCACAAAATGCGTGACACTAACTCCTAATGGGTAAAGTTGAAAATGTGCAGCAAGTGCTCACCCCTACACCACAAGGGAGACAGCGATCACCACACCTTCACGGAATTACTGAAGTACGCCTCCCTCCAGACAAAAATTATCAAATTGACCCCTGCCCATTAGAACTGAAACTCGAACTTATTGTAAATTAACTCTCGTAAAAGGAAGGACCTACGCACTGAGAAAAGGATCATTGCCCGTCATCAACATTTTATATAAGTAAATAATAAGTGGTTTGGGCATGGCCAAAAACAGACGCCACGTATACACACACAGCCGGCCGCGTAGGTCGAGGGGACTGTGGCTCACCAGTCTCGGTCTGCACGGCCACTACGGTCGGGGGTCGAATCCCCCCTCGGGCATAGATATTTGTGCCGTCCTTAGTATCAGCTAGTTCGGAAGTAGTTTGTAAGTTTAGGGACTGCTGACCCCGCCATTAAGTCCCATAAGCTTAACAAACATTTGAATTTGAACACAAACAAACAAACAAACACACATATAACCTATTTATTTAAGGATCTAGGGAGCTTAACACTAGCTTCACAATATATGTATTCACTTATTAATTTTTGTTATTAAAAATCTGACGAAATTCAAAAGTAGTACTAGTGTGACAATACTACAATACTAGAAGAAAAGGTGATACTGACTCTTCACGGGTAAATCTAACTTTGCCACTGAAAGGGGTAAATTGTGCTGTCACAAAAGTCTTTGTTCACGTACCAAGTAGCACAAAAGGTCTGACAGATAGCCAACTGGTATTTAAATAGAAGTTAAAAAAATTTCTGAATGGCAACGCCTTCTCTTAAAATGAATTGTTAGATATTACATACTAATTTTACTAAAATACATGAAAAATTAAAATTAAAACATTATTACAATATTGAATGTTATGTAAAGCCATCTTTTATGAAAGTGACACGTCCAGAAATGCGAAATGTCGTATTTATGATCTTTGTAAGAAGTATTAACCTAATCTAATGTGTACTTTCGAAATTGTATCACAGTACAACACGTAGTACATATTATTCAATAAATACATATTATTCAATAAATATGAGATCGTACATTCTGCGACGCGTAAAAACCTGTAACATTATGCATAAAGTTTTGATACATTTATGTATTTACTTCTAAGACACTCATGGATGCCAATCAGCTTAAGGAAATAGCTGAAATCTGACAAGTCTGTTGACAAATCACACGGCACACGGCTCCAGGTGAAAGCAATAGACTTCTGTAGAGTTACAAAGAAAGGAAGGGAATGAAACAGTCTAAATCCAACGAAAACCCTGTATTTCTGATAGATTTATCTTTTAACTTCAAGAGACTGCAGTTTTCAGTGAGACTTGCACTTCCTACTACGATTAATAAATCATAGGACTATATATTCAATACTCATGTGGACAACATTGTCTCTTGCTGAGGAGTGTGCTCACCAAAGAAATTATTGATATTAGACCCTGGAATAGTCACAGGAAATGTTGTTTATAATAAACTTGTGAATTAAACGAATGTATGAATGTTACATATCATTTGTATTTTGATTACTATCTTTCGTTGTATGGATACTGTCATTGAAGTTTTGAACATTATACAAGACAGCCTTATTTCTTATATATTATCCACTAAAAATAACGTTTTGTTAGAAAGAAAGATGGATAAAAAGAGAAGGGATAGGACAAGTACTAACTCAAGGCTTGAATAAATAAGTAAATACCAGGGCAATGCCGGGTTTTCAGGTAGTATGTTAATATATATCGTGATACTATCGCTACCAAACTTCACCGTCATGGATAATTTGCAAGAGATCCTGAAAATTTGCTCTAAATTGCTCCAGCTGTCTTTGAGATAATGGGGAACATACATCCCGAAACACACACATCCACTTTTGTTAGGCCTAGATAATTCCTAAATGCTGAAACAAAGGTCGAAGATTTAATGTGGGTGAGGAGAGACACGAAATGTCAGGCTAACGAACATGGCAAAGTTCACGGACGTGACTAACTGCCCTCAGTTTTTACTATTATATTTTTAGAGATTCGCGAAATAATAAACAACAATTATTTTGCGTTTTAGCACTAATGATGCATCGAGTTATCCTAAACAGGACGAGACACCATGTGTGGCCGCGTCACGTTAAATGCAAATCTGAATATTAATAACGAGGAAATAAAATTTTTGTCTGTAACAGATTTCGTGCGATAATTAAAATGCTACGTTACCGATAATACGTTTATGCTGCGGCGAGATCTGTAATTAAAACAACTGCGATGGTATGAATTGTTCAATTAATTCAGCTTCAATTGGTTGGAGATAAAATTACGTTGATATACGAGATATAACTGACGGCACATATACGCCCACTGGGGTAAATCAAGATTTCATACTACGGTATGGAACTTTGATTTAATCTGGTGGGTGTATAGACTGTACGGTAATTTCCTGATAAAGTCCTTTAGCACACGGTATCATAACGATTAATTCATTATGGGCCCGTCAGAAAAGCAGACCTCTATTTACATAATTTAAACACCACGGTAATTTTAGTACTTTAAGTTTACTCTTCCCTGTGTTAACATACTTGGTGAACATTTTTCAATGACAAACATTTATCAGTTTTTTTGCTCATTTAAAGACCTTACGTAATAAAATTCCAATTGCTGCTTTATCTACAAGCATTATTTACTTCTACAGGACCTATTTCTGCCTCAGCTCCATCTTCAGGCAATGTCAGATGGTCATGACATTCCACATACATCATTGGGTTTCGTGCAGTCAATTTATTTCTTCGTTAATCTTATTAAAGCAATATTTGTTCTAAAAATGTTTTACGACGTTCTTATTGATGTTTGACAGCCTCTTGACAGATAACCAGAGATGTAATATGACGTATTTAGTGCTGCTGGCCCAAGAGAGGCCAATTCTTTTTTCTAGTGGTAGATTTTTAAGATTTGGTTTCTTCTTACGTTTCATTACAGTTTTTCTTAATTCTGTTTCATCAATTGTGGTTTACTAAGTTTATAACGTTATAACGAACGTGACCTGTGCTACTGCTGTTCGTTCAGGAACTTACAAATTATTTAGATTTTTACGTGTTGGGAATTCTGTTATATTTTGACGTTTTCCTCTATTATCATTTATTAAAGTAATACTTTTATAGACAAAAACAAAACGGTTTTATGCAAATATATCTTAGTATAAGCTAAACGTTTTCCGTAATTATATGTCATAGGCCGGTCGTTACTGTAGTTTTCTAGATTTATATTTGACGCAACTTTTCAGAATTACCTACACAAATCATAATTGGTTGGCATGTGAATAATTCTGGTTTTCACTCACATGAACTTCAGTAATGGTATACTTATTTCAAGAACTCATTTGCTGAGATAAATCAGAAATTTATTACGCTTATCAGTTATTTGGGGTCGAGACACTTGCTACGAAAATGTTAATGGCGGTAAAGTATGTTGTTAGATCGAATAATATTTGTGTGAATTCATTCATTCAGCGCCATGCTATTTTTAACCCTTTTAGTGCCTCATGTAGTATGCAACGTATCGTGTAAATCTTACCTCGCATTTTTTACATATAATCTAACAACTGAAAAATGTTAGACATTCAAAATATGTTCACATATTTGTAAACCTAAGGAACCAATCTGCTAAGGTCATTGGTTCCAAGGCATTTCAAACTAACGTGAATTAACTTATACTGAGGACAACACACATGCCAGAATGAGGACTCGAACCTCCTGCTCGATCGGCCGTGCAATCCGTGGCATGACGCCTTAGACCACGCGACCATTCTCGAGGGGCGGTTCCACATTTCCGTCAAATTTAATGATAGGTATTGATTTATAGGTATATCGTCCACAGGTTGGAGAAACGTACTGCTTCAAAATTTAACTGCAATTGTAAGAACAATTACCCAATTCGGAAAGTAATGATGAACTAACCGTTGGTGTTTAGATCAGTGCTCCAAGGACACATATCAATAACTGAGGCAATAATCGTAAAATCAGACTATTGTCTGTAAGGAGTGAAACTGATCGAATTACTGATGATAAAGACATTTAAGCAACGTACTCACAGGCCGTAGTCACTTTTTTTTCTTTTTATGGTTTGTCTTTATTATTTACTAGTAGTTTCGGCGAAAATATGTCGCCATTCTCAAGTACCTGTACATCAACAAAAATAAATTTTGTATAATAAATCATCCAGTTTGGATATCTAACTTTCTATTACTTCAAAATATAAACTTATATAATGACTCTGTTTGTCAGAAATAATTACAAAAGATCAATATTGCATATGATAAGGTTGTGTTACATTGTTCATACAGTCTGGCTCACTGTTAGATTTTGATCAGACCGGTTTCTTAACTGTATGAAGGACGTAAAACAATTTTTAATAATCATTTCTGGCAAATAGAGTCATTGTCTAAAATTATTTTTTAAAGTAATGAATATTTCGAAATTTAATACGAATGATTTATTATTAAAAAAATTTAGTTGATGTACAGGTACTTGAAATGGCGACAGAGTTTCGCCGAAACTAGTTGTATACAATAGAGACAAATAGTGTGGGCTGTGAGTACATTGCTTAAATGTTTCTATCATAAAGATGTAATAATAATTAATACATGATTCAAATGAACTTATAATATAAAGTTTTGTTCTTAGCTATTTCAGAGCTACGGCATACATAACGTAACGAACGTACAGGTAATAGACATTTAGTTTGCTGAAATCACACAACAAACGAAGTTCCACGAAAATAAAGGAATGCACATCACAAAGTAAGATCACTTTCACCGCTGAGGGATAAACAGCAAACACATCTTGATGCGATGCTTCGTGACAATGGTTAATCTGCCACTGTATTTTGGTGATTATAGTCGTAACTATGAACAGTTTTACTTGGAAATATATAGATTGCGTACGAATGAATAATTGTTTGAAATAAATAGCAAATAAAAAAAACAGCACTTAAGTACTTTAAACATGACTGTGCCTCATCAATTATTACAGAATAGCAATTTAATAATCAGCCAACCAGTTGGAATAATAATAGTTTAATAATCTTGAAATGAAAATAATAATAATAATAATATAACATCGTACAATTCAATTGAACACAAATTGGATTTGTACATGGCTCATAGTATTATATAAATTTGCAAAATGGTGAAATAAATAGCACTAAAATTATAATGGAGAATTACCAGTCAAAGTCGATTTTTACATTTTTGAGGAAATGAATTATTGTTCGTTTTTGCATTTGCATTTCAACGTTATCCGTTAGAATATTTTTAAAATTGCCCAATGTAATATTTCCATAGGTTCCCTTAAAACTCGCTCCACCAATGTTTTCCTAATTGTTGTATTTAGTAACATCGTTGCAAAATCATTGTAAGTTATCCCATCGGTTACTTAATCCACAAATTTTTATATTCCACGGCGCATGCGCCACCGATCCTGGTATCCACGCTCTTCGCTTTCTACCAGTAGGCGTGAATGCCTCCAAAATGCGCTGACGTTTCCTGCAGTCTTAACTGGCATTCCCTTGATTGTAAGGATGTCTCACCTACTTTGATATGCAACTACAGTAAGTACCAGTTGTATTCCGATAACTGTATTTCATGGTTTTTTAGAGAATAGGCTTGGTATGATGCATGTATCAGACATCATTATGATTTTGTAATTATGCTGTCACATTGTCTATAGGTATCACATGTATCTCTGAAGAAAACGTGTTTATATCTGTCGAAAATTTGGTCAAGTTTATTAAACTGTTATTGTTGTAAGTGGGTGGCTGATTAATAATTTGCAGTAATAACATAACCCGTCTTCACCAATTAGAAATGTGTCGTCCGAAAAGTAGTACCCATTTGCACCATACGAAGCTCTAGTACGTAGTGAAACCGTCAGGTAGGATCTAATTTTTGTTGTTTGCTTGCTTTCTGTGTCTAACATTTCGTGCTGTTCTCATTGACTGTACTGTATTAGTGTTTCTGATGTTTAAAAGTTGCCCCCAGATGTGAAGCTAGGGCTGTGATTACATTTTTTAACACTAGAAATAGGCTGTCATCGGTAATCATCGTAAATTGAAGGTCAATTGGGGACAATGTGATGGGTGAGTCGTCTGTTCGGCGCTGGAGTCGAAATTTCACGATGGGAACGCTCATGGTGACTAGCGTTCTGGGCGGCCAACTGAGATTACTGACGAATTGCTTCGTTCAGCTGATGAATTCGCGAAGTGCTTTCGGCGCGATACAACTGACGAAATTTGTTAAAATTCCAGTAATGTTTGACGAACACTTATTCATGAATAATATAAATCCAACAGTCTAGACCGAAATATATTTATTTCATTTTGTTATGATGATCGGTTTCGATCAGTAAAGATCATCCTCAGATCATGTCCTTGTAGCTGGCCCGTCTCTTGAGGAGCAACACGGGCTAGCTACTGAGGATGATGTTTATTGATCGAAACCGGTCATCACAATAAAATACATATCATAATGCGATCTAGACTTTTGCAACTACGATATTATTCAGAAATGTTTTGATCGCTCTTTATTTTCCCTCGGAACAATCTCAATGTATATAACAGCGAAAGGACACTCATTCACTCCGTCACTGACTAAACATGAAATCTCAAAAACTGAAATTTGGTAGGAATGTAGTTTAGAGGTAGACGGCGTCAGCTAAAAAGGAGTTTGCGATAGGAGCGATAGTTCAGGAGATATGACGTCATAAACCATGAAAACTACCCAGTCTTGCGAGATTTTATCAGTCCACTATTTGAGAAGGAGAATTGCAACAAACTTGAAACATAATTTCAAACCTTCAGGAAACTTTTTCTCGCTGACAACCCCAGGAAAATGATGAAACGAGAAAATTTTGTGACTTACTATTTTTTCGGCGTTCATGCAGTAAAATTGGTGCAATTGGAATGACGTTCCAATTTATTACGGGAACACTAATAATTGTATTCGCGATAAATGTTACTGACAATATACACAAATACACTGAACGTACGTTCCAGATTTTATCACACAATTCATGAGATATGGAGTCATAAGCCATTTGGTTCATGAAAAATCGCCTCATCATGCGTGACGTTTTGATTCATTATGACTTTCCTACTATAATATCGTATTACGACCTATAGTTCAGGTGCTATGACGTCAAAGACAATAAAATGCATGAACATTCGCCCTAATAAGCATGAGGTTGTAATTTACTACGTCTTTATTATCAACTCCACCCACTACTGACAAGGACTGAACTTCGTCTTTGCAGTCGAGGAGTCATATTGTGACAGAAAGATGTAAATGAAACTTCGAACACCATATAAACTTCCATAAATATATATATCGCAGTGTGTCCGTGTGTTTGTGTGTACGTACTGCATACAAATCTACAGTTTTGTTACAATCTTTATGAAATTTTGCACCTGTAAACTTTGACCCATGAGGACGGTCGCCGTAACACTTAGTTCAACAACACATAGTTCATGAGATATGACGTCATAAACAACGATATGCGAGAAAAGTTGCTGTATAATGGGACAATGTTGCACATTTCCTCCTAAACCACTAGACCGATTTTAACCTAATTTGATACACATAATTCTTACCGTGAGGTACCAATTCCTTTAATGGTAAGAACTACATATGACTCATAAACAATATGATTTGCAAGAAAATGCCACATAAAGCTAGGAGACTTTATGACTACAGTATACAGGAACGAGATTACTTAGCTACTTGCAACAAACTTTAAACAATTTCAAATCTTTATCGAAAATTTTCTCGCTAACAACCATAGCAAAATGATGAAAGGAACGAAGTTTCTAGTTTATTACTTTTCCGCTGTTCATGGACTATAACTAAGGCATTAGTTATGATGTTACAGCCGGCCGCGGTGGCCGAGGTGACTGAGGCGCTCCAGTCACGGTCAGCACGGCCACTACGGTCGGGGGTTCGAATCCCCCCTCGGGCATGGATATTTGTGCCGTCCTAGTTCGTAAGTAGTTTGTAAGTTTAGGGACTGATGACCCCGTAGTTAAGTCCCATAAGCTTAACAAACATTTGAACATTTATGATGTTACAATTTATAATTTCTACACTACAAATTGTAGCCGCAGGAAATTTTACAGACAGTAGACACACATATGACTGAATGTACCTTCAAAATTGTATCACAATGCGACACTTATTACATGAGAAATGTCGGCAGAATTCGCAAATGGCGAATAAATAATTGATTATTTATTATCATCAAAAATGTCAGTTCCTCTGGAACAGATGTTTCATGGTATTATTTTACAGACATAGGGTAAGGTGGTACAATTTCGATCATTTCGGACAAATGTAATTGCAACTGCAAGTATATTGAGAAAAGAAATAATTTTAACTATGGCACTTGTTCTTGAATATTTAATGAATATGTAACACAAATATTAGACAATTACAAATGTTGGTATGAACACAAAAATAGGTTACAGAATTGGGAAAAATCGATAGGAAATGTACCACACCAGGTACAAAATTAGGATCACTTCCCCGTACAATTTTGATCACTGACATTTCCACATAAAAAGTACTTTTTCCTTCTGGCACCAGCGCATACTTCGCGGTACCAAACATTGCACAATGATGAATTTACAAGCGCGTTCGACGAAGTAGCTCCACGTCCATCTTAACAGGAAGAAATTCATATCTCCGTAGCACAATGTGGTGTATTCTTGGAAAAGACAGGAGCAGCTGCAGAAACCTGTTACACTACAACGCCACACAAAGGCAAGTGCTAAGAGTGAAAAATGGCGCGAAAACTTATGTCGATCGTAATTGTACCTATGTCGAATTTGTACAACCTTTCCCTACAGAACTTATAGAAATGAATATATATATGAAAAATAATACAATTGTACAATCTTTAACTCAATAAATATAAGATCGTATGAATTTTATATGTCACTAGCTGAAAACCCGGCGTTCTTCGAGACTTTTTTATTCCAGTCTTCACATCCTCATTCCTTCTCTCCCCCTCTCTCTCTGTCCTCCACCTACTCTATCCTTTGACCATGTCCTCCTCTCCGCTCTACTTGTTCATCTCCTCCTCTCCCCTTTCTCCTCCACCCCCTTTGATTGTCTACCTCCATCCTCCCTTTATCTGCCGGAAATGGCCTCTGTATCTAACTCATTCTCCACCTCCTCAGACCCTTTACTCCTCCATTTATCAGTGAAGAAAATTCTGTTAATTTTAATGGTGATCATTGAAATGTTGTCCGAGTTCACTCCAATTTACTATCCATAAGAACTCTCAAGTAGACAATGAAGTGTTGTTTTGAGGGCGCAGTGTGAAAACTTTATCAAGGTTATAATAAAACCGCCATACACCGTACAAAATGTTGTGCACGCTAGTTTGAAGCTCAAGTGTGAAAAATGTCATCGGAATACAAATGTTGATTTTGCCGATGTCAAAATGTTCAAATGTTTGTAGAACTTATGGGACTTAACTAGGGGTCATCAGTCCCCAAGCTTACAAACTACTTATGAACTAGCTAAGACTAAGGACGGCACAAATATCCATGCCCGAGGGGGGATTCGAACCCCCGACCGCAGTGGCCGCGCAGACCGTGACTGGAGCGCCTCAGTCCCCTCGGCCACCGCGACCGGCGCCGAAGTCCTTTGCATAAGTATCCTCTGTGACTTTAATCTTGTTTTCAGTCTAGTTTGTAAAATTTCATGATGATTGGTGGATGAATTGAGTCTAGTTATTCAAATTTCCCATTACGTTGCTTCAGTATCACTTCAGTATTGTGCAAACTAATACTTTACGAATGTTCAAGCATTATGTTGACGAACATTCATCGTAATTGAATTAACGGTACGAACTTGCATTTGGGAGGCTGGAGTTTCAAATCTACCTCCGGCTATCCTGATTTAGGACACAACAGGTGTTGATTAATGTCCGCAAAACAATAACTGGCACTCAAACGTTTAATAACAATTTTTGAGGTGGCACATCAGGAAGATTCAACGAATTTAAAAACTCGACTGGGTAATTTACAATTTCGTCCGCATTCATGCCAGTGTCAATCGACCTGTATGTAACAGAATAGCCTGGAATTTTCACATGAATTATATGTTTTAAATGTTTCTTTGATGATCATCACCCTGAGTTTTCAGAAATATTTTATTTCATTCGAAACTTCGCCGAAATCTGATAATTAACTGTTTGGTCACGTTAATTAAATGATATGATAGTAGGTAATCTGAATATATTAATACTGCACTGATAAACTGAATTGTTCAATCACATTTAAAAATTACAGTGGATCGGAACAGAACTGTAGAATCTGACGAAGTCCACATATACAGTACCCTCCGTCATGCACCATCCAAATTTTATGTGACAGTGATCTCCTTCTTGTTTTGAACGTCAAGTGTCTAAAATGTCATCAAGATTTTAGGATGAATAAAGTGTCCTTATTCGCATGTCGCATGATGCCACAGTTTTTCTCCCATATAATTATTTATGACGTCATATCTCCTGAACTGAATGTCGTAATCAGTTCTTGCCCCCTACGTTAATTGTTACCTCATGGACGGAATATGTGTACCAAATTTGGTTGAAATCGGTGCAGTGGTTTAGAAGCAGACGTCGCATGATACACCACTTTCCTGCGCATTTCATTGCTTATTACGTCATAATTATCTCCTGAACTATTTGTCGTACAGTCATTTAATTGTGCCTATGACCATCGCGAAAGTGTAAGCAATGCGTTGACGAAGTTTCATCACAGTCGGTTGAACAGCACGGCCGCGCATATAATACGAAGACGCAAACATCCATTTTTATATATTAGATTTGTGTTTCGATTATTTTTGTTTGGATACTGCACTTAAAATTTTGAACATTATGCGAGAAAACCTTAATTCTATATATTCTGCGATAAGTATAAAATATTTTTAGAAAGAAGGAGATAGGGATAGCAGAAGAACTAATTCAAGGCAGGAATAAATAAATACCCGGGCAACGCCGGGTTTTCAGCTAGTGTTCCATAAAATATTAAATTTATTCATAGTATTGTCAATGACCGTTTGGTGCCTAGAACCGCACGGCGATTCTCGTGTGCTTATAGGACCACACCTATACTGATGCCCTCTGGAAAATAAAATGATGTTGATGTGTCATTTCGTATTCTGAAAGTTGTCTAGAATACAAACCACTAACAGGTCTGACCACGAAAGGACGACTTCAGTGGTCAATATAATGTGGAAGGTAGTACAGATAAGTTGGATGGAAAACAGAAATATCTTTAAAAAATGATTACTTTTGAATCAGTCATTTGTGCAAAACTATAGTGCTCTACTCAATTTACGTCGCCCGAATGGTGTCATCAGCATAGTTTACAGCTTTCCAAACTGGGTGTCGCGACACCCTGGGGTGTCGCGTAGTAGTAACAAGGGTGTAGCGAGACTAACAAATTTAGACTCTAAACAAAAAACACTTGTCGTAAAATAACACAAAATATCCTTCTCTTCGTACTAACCTGAAGACTCGCCTGCAGTTAATCATCCTTCTCTTCATTCAGTGCACCACAGATCACGTATTAAAGGAATGATCGGTGCACATTAATTGCGCGCTCAGCCGCTAGGCGGCAGCTCTGCTTCAGCAGCAGTAGACACTCAGGGTTCGTTCAAGCAGCTGCCAGCTGCCAGTTGCCAATTCCAGCAAACTGATCATGCGCAGAGCTGCTGCTGATACTCCATAACAGCTAATTTTCATATTTCATGAATCAATTATACAACCGATGTTGGGAATACTTTAAGGTTATAAATTTAGAATATCGCTACTATTTCCAAATGAAAGCAGATTGCAATGTTCAACAAAAAGTTGTTCCAAAAATATGAATGGTCTTCCTAGCTAACTCAGATAAGTGAAAGTAAATTCGAGAATCAAATCCACTGAAGCTTGTCGGGATTACTTTTCTTGTAGAGTAATTATAGTGGGAATAAAAATAGCCGTGGTGAAGTGTCCGAACGTTCTATGGCGCCGAGCTGCGGAGCTCGCGGGTTGTCCGCCGCCGAAGGTTCGAGTCCTCCCTCGGAAAGGGATGTTTGCTTAAGTAGTTTGTAAGTCAAGTAGCTGATCACCAACAAAGTACCTTAGATTTACAAACATTTGAACATTTTTGAATAGGAATGAAAACTCCTAAATATACGCAAATTAGTAAGTTTGAATGAAAAGGATACACATTAGACAATATTTCTGCATAGCCACAGTGTCGTAACGTATAGCAAGTCTTTGTATTCCTCGGTCGCAAGAGTATTAAGATACGTAGTGAACAAAGTCTTTCAGTTATTCTGCACTATCGAATTTCTTTCCGGCCCGAAAGTCAATAAGTTTAGTAAAGAGATGAATATCTGAAGGAGCTAAGTCTGGGCTACGGAGTGTATGGATGAATACTGTTTTTCGTCGAGTATTGCGCTAGAATTGCAGCGGAAGGGAATATTCGGAGCTCTCTGCTCTACTCTGTACACACTCAGACGTGGTCATGTTTCACGAGGAACACGCTCTTCTCGTACTTACACAAGTTCGTGTAGGGAAAATTTTCTATTCGCCCGTATTCTGCGCCAGGAATACGCCGCTGCCGTTTCTGAACTAACAAAGGTTATATCTCTTAGTCTCCTCCTCTCCCTGTACTCTGTACTGTGCAAACCTCAACTAAAATATCAGAAAAGAGGTTAGTGAACATGAACTCATCTCGTTCCATTGGCCACTCTCCAAAAGCTCATGTAGAGAGCATGTCAGATGAATCCTCTCTGGGGTAATTGTTGCTTGTTCTGCCTAATACAAGTCTTTCTTGTACGTTTTTTCTTGTACTGTGTCCATTGAGAAGTGAGCTACCGGTTTGACATAATTAAACACCAGTTACGCAAAAAATTCCAGTGTACGCTGTAACCATCTTATGATAACGACACATCATGGTGCCGCGTTATGCTGGAAAAATTTAGGTCCAATATTGGTGACCAGGTGCAAGTCTAGCACTGTATAGCTCTGCATATGGAAAGCGGCGACGAGCTTTTATGTGTTTACTATCGAACATCTCATCATTGGTCAACTGGCCGTCACGTGGAACATGTAGCCATTTCTGGGCTAACCACCAGATATACAGGCTGTCACTAACTGCCGCCACCAAGAACAACTCAGAAGGTATGACAGGAGCGGAAACGTTTGTGGGACAATAGTTGCATTGGTCAACGTGAGGCAGAATATGACGTTGATTTTTCGTTGTTAGTGAAGTAGATTCAGAGATATGAAGGTCAACTTTTTTATGGGATGCTATCGTTTGGTACTTATTTTCTGGTAGGACCATAGAGACGTATCCCATTATGAGTAACAGTAAGGTCAACGAAAGTCTAAAAGGTAGCATGAACGACTGTTCATAGAAGGTGCACGAAATGATGACATTTGGTGTCACTGCAACACTGCAATATATTTATCATGGATTGAGTGGTATCACTTCGGCACTAAACGAAGCACAAGTTCAGAAATTTGTCTCCTGTATATCGTGCAAATAGTAAATATCTGCCTACTACGGCGTATCCATCTATCATGCCATTTACAGCTAAACACCATTCGTCTGTTTCGCAATACAACAGTAATCGGAACGGCAAGACTAGTATCGTCAAAGTAAGCGAATGTCAATGATACATTCCTTCGAAGAACAACTCCATATGTATCTTATTGACAGCGAATGCCAAAGAAATTCAGTGACAGCTAGAGACTTATACGCTGAAAGATATTCTAAACGTCGTACATTATTTAAGAAGAACTGGATCTTTATTGTATCGAAAACATATCGCCGCGGCGGAATAGCCGTGCGCACTGAGGCGCCTTGGTGCGGTGCGCACGGCCTTCGCCGTCGGGGTTTTGAGTCCTCCCTCGGTCATGGGTGTATGTGTTGTCCTTATGTTAGTTTACCTTAGTTTAAGTAGTTTGTAAGCTAGGGACTAATAACAAAGGTATTAATTCCCACAGATTTACAAACAGTTGAACATTTTCGAAACATATCCGTCACAGAAAATTTACTAAGGGGAGAGCGGAAATTGGTCATCTTCTTCGAGATCCTTGTGTTAATTCGCGTCAGTTCGCAAGGGAATCTGCCTTGAACAACAGTAGTGTTGTTCGTGTTCTGTATCACCATAAATATCATCCTTAGAATAAAAGAATCCTCCAAGAATAAACTGGTACGGATTGCATGCCGAATGGAATTCTGACGATGGGGTCAACGTCAGATTCAGAGGAATGAAACAATCACTAATTTACTTTGTTTACTGACAAGGCTACATTCAAGAACTACCTAAATGTTAATTTGCATAACATTCATTTTTGGGCAACTGGAAATCTACGCTGGCAGCGGAAAGTTGCACACCAAACACCGTCGTCTGTGAATGTATGTTGTGGGATTCTAAAGGACAAAATTATAGGCCCCTATTTCATCACTGTAAATGTTAAGGTGTACATATATTCCTGCTAGGAACATTAGGTCTATTATTAGAATAAATACCTTTAGAGACAGAGATCAGAAACTGTCATGAACACGGTGGGTGTCCGGCACATTGTTCGCTCATGGCCAGAAATGAGCAGCATTGACAGTTCCCAAATCGTTGGATTGGATGCGGTGTTGATGTGTCCTGGCCGGTTCGTTCGCCAGACTTGACAACTCTGGAATTTTTCTTTTTGGTTTCGTAAAAGATATCATTTATAAAGAAGTTCCAATCGCACCAGAAGATATGCGAGAGAGAATTGTCAGAGAATGTGCTTGAATAAATGCCGAAGTGATACGGAAAAACCACTCCATTCATGATCATAATATTGCAGCGCTACATTGATACCTATGACCATCACTTTCAACACATTCTGTAAATGGACGTTCATGCGACCTTTTTGACCGTAGTTGACCTTCTAAGACCTTACACATCATTGGATTCGTCTCGATCGCCGCTGTCAGAAAATAAGTACCAAACCGTAGTACCCTATTTAAAAACATAATTCATCTTCATTTATCTGACACGACCCCACCCTAACAAAAATAAAAATCAACGTTTCTTTCTTGCATTGTCCCATGCAAACTTTTGTCCCACAAACCGTTCAACTTCCATCACACTTTCGGAATAACTCTTGGTTGCCGTAGTTGGTGACTCACCCTGTACACCCGGTGTCCCATTTATCTTGACCACCCAAAATATCTCTCGAACAACAAAAGCTATTCTAAAAGGAATTTCATCGGTACCAACGCGAGGCAGGGGCTCATGAATGTAAATACTTTGAAACATTCTAAAATGAAGGCTTATGTGTTGTTAAAAGAAACTTTTTTTTAAATAAATGAATATCCTTTTTAATTCGTCAGAAATCTATAGCATGACAAATCACACAAACAATGACATTGATTGCATCTCAGTAAGTCAATTACATCACGAGATATTGCGAAGCGAAGTTGCCGCTTTAAACACGAGAAACGCGCGGCTAGCGTACGTCCTGAACAGAGGTAGGCAATCAAAAAGCCTTCGCGATATGTTATTTCGTACCACCGTGCCATAGTGATCTACTTTTAAAAATATTATGATTGCTACATTTTTAGTGTTTTCAGTATTGTAAAACAACTATATTTAACAATAACACTTTTGCATGTTCATTAGTTGTTTAAAACAAACGTTTTATTTCATAATACTTTACAGATATTTATAACTTACATTTAATGTTAAACTTGAGGAGATGTTCTATTAACAATTTCACTGTTACCTGGTGTATAACTTGTCTGTCAGCCTAGTTCTTTGTTCACTTTTAATAAAATTCATATTTGAAAATAGTGATTCACACAGATAACTTGAAGGAAACAAGCCCTTTATTCTTAGTGCAACATTAACTAATTCAGGATATTTTTCCTGAGGAATTAGAGGGCAACAATTTTTAGGTTCTGCAACAGTTTTGAGAAACAAATCATTTTAATGATATTATTTCCAGTTGAACACCTGCTCCTTCTACGTGAAAAACATTTTCAATTGAAGGAGAGACATTCTCTTCTATTTCTTGCAGAAATACATTAAAAGATGGTAAAACTTAGCCAGCGTATTTCAGTATGGAGAAGTAAATCACCACACTGCAGTTGAAGGTCGTCTGCCAAATCTCTGAAAAGTCGTCTTTAAAGAGGATGAGACCTATTTTTGTTGACTATATTCACAACTGTTTTCATTCTTTCGCTCAAATTTAAAAACTTTCTACACATAGACTGCTGGTGTAACATACAGTGACAATTTTTAGAACCTCTTAAGGCTGGTTTCTGTCGGATGAGCGCATTTTCATTGGTACGAAAAAAAAAAAAAAAAATTGTCAATTTTATTGAAAAAATTTTCTTATGCATTATCAGTACGTCGCTATCTACTAAATAAGCACTCGCGATATACCGGTAGATCGTGATCGACATGTTGCCGAAGAAAACCACGAGAAACGCGCGGCTAGCGTACGTTCTGAAATCAACGGACAACCCCTTGCTGTTAATCCTACATGTCTTGTGATTGCGTTCGTGATACAGTTTATGCTCTCCCCGCCCTTCCCCCTCCTCAAATTCACTTGGTTTTATTTGATTTTTGTCGGGCCCGGTGGTCTTGGGGAAAAGTTCTCGACTGGATACCGAAGGGTTGCGGGTCAAAACCCGGCCGGACCTCGGATATTTTCAGTCTGCACTTTAACCCATCCTCACCTGTCAATGATGTGAGTAATCGCCAGAAACGGCACGTGGTTCGGATTCAACGTTAAGCTGTAGGTTCCCTTTCCCCGGTTGGATAACTGGAGTAGGCTAGGGACAAGCAAGTCGCCGAAGTAGCGTCCAATTGAAAGACTTGCACCAGGCCAATGAGCCACACGAATTTGTTATTGCCGGCCGCGATGGCCGAGGGGACTGAGGCGCGTCAGTCACGGTCTGCACGGCCACTACGGTCGGGGGTTCGAATCCCCCTTCGGGCATGGATATTTGTGCCGTCCTTAGTGTTAGCTAGTTCATAAGTAGTTTGTAAGTTTAGGGACTGATGACCACGTAATTAAGTCCCATAAGCTACACAAACATTTGAACATTTGAAATTATTATTATTTGACCTTTAGGCAGAGCCAGTGAATAAACTATGCTGCAAAAAAATGTTCAAATGTTTGTATAGTCTATGGGAGTTAACTACGGGGTCATCAGTCCCTAAACTTACAAACTACTTATGAACTACTTACGAACTAGGACGGCACAAATATCCATGCCCGAGGGGGGATTCGAACCCCCGACCGTAGTGGCCGTGCTGACCGTGACTGGAGCGCCTCAGTCCCCTCGGCCACCGCGGCCGGCAAACTATGCTGCCATCAGTAATTAATCAGTAACTATTTTTATTGTAACCCATTTTTGCCTTTGTGTGATGCATCTTGTAACACGTACTACACTGTGTCGCCTCCTTTCGTCCAAGTTTTCAGTCTGTGACTGCTAACGCACAGTAGTTGAGGCTGATGGAGCTCTTAAGGCAGGCTGCGTCGCAAGGGCGGACATACCGTTGCAGTGGGAAGGTCGTTTCCTCCCCCCCCCCTGTCCCAGGTATTTATCGTCTTGGCTTTTACGATAGGTCACCTTTCAGAGCTCCAGTACTTCCCTATTGTTATGTACAGTATTAATACGAGCCACAGCACCTTTTTCTTTGTGCTCTCCTGTAAAGTTAGCTAAATGTCACAGTAGGTTTTCTCCGGCTGGCAACACTTATATGTGATGCATAGTGTTTGTAAAATAGTAATAATAACAAAAGATTTAACTGTAGCCAATTGAAATCACAGTCTACAGTATATATGAACTGCATTCCGTCGTAATGGTCTCGAAACAAAGTACGACCAATGTCTTCCGAGATAAATGACGTCTGTTACCTCTAAGCGACATGTGGAATCCAGTTTTGTCAGCGTGCTCTTTTCTCCACCTGTGACAACTAGCACATGTAAGCGATACATCGTTCCTGCCAGTTTTCTTCACTGAGGCGCTGCACCGGCTACTTGCGGCTGAGGACGCAGCCCCGACTCTCTGGCGCACGCGCCGTTAGTACTTCGCGGTGTATATAAGGCCGTCGGTCACGGCAAGACTTCAGTTTCCTACCAGACTCAGCAGCATTCACCTGTCAAGATGACTCTACGATCCGGCTGGAAACCCGACATGAATATCAACAATTTATACGCCGGGAAAGTCTACGTAATCACATAAATGACGTCTGTTTAGAAATTTAAGCAACATAACTGATTTCATGAACACGACCTACAGCTCTTTCTCTCTGTGGGACAAGACAGTCTGATTGGCTAATATGCCTTCCCACACTATCGGTATACCTTTATTCTTGACGGTTGCCGAAAAACCAGTACGAATTAATCTTGTATAGTTCGCGAATGAACTAGTTCGGAAGAGCGCTCACACAGGCGAACTACGCGAACTAGTTCGCAGATCCCTCGCCTCTTAATTCGTCCGCTCCTTTTCCGAAGACTGACGGGTGACAGCGACAGGACGCGAGAGCGCGTAGAATCGCGTGATTTCCTTCTGCCAGTTGCCGTTATTTCGAGCTGAGACGAAGCTCAGCTGTTGTTATAGTAGCGGTAGCAAAAGCCAAAACGAGCGGACGAACTAAAAAGAGCGACCTACTTCGCGGCCGAGCTGCGAACTAAAAGGAGAGCTACCGGTCGCGAACTAAAATAAGCGTGATGGATCGCGAAGTAAAATATGCGCGATAGGTCGTGAACTAAAATATACGCGATAGGTCGCGGACAGAATTAAAAATCACGTGTTTGCCTTCTGCTGATGAGAGCCATTCCGAGGTTAGCGTCTGCCTGATAGATTACATAGTTCAGTGCTACAAAATTTCTGCTTTGAAGTATTCTGCACTCTGCAATATCTGCAGCCCACGCCGTTCAGCCGTCACTGGAAGCGGACGAACTAAAAGAACGAGAGAGCGCTCCCGATCGCGAACTATTATGCGCAAGTCTAGTACAAATCTAACCCCCCCCTCCCCACCTTCTCCCACAGACCCCAATACAGCCTCACCGAGAACGTCACCTGAGTTCTGAGAGTACCCTCTTTATAATCGTGACTTTTTTCTTTTTTTTATTCCTACCTTTTTAGGAAACGAAAATTGGGACAGCACGGCTATACAAAAGCTTCATGGCTTCACACCCCGATATCAGTAAGTAGGTTACATGCCGCCTACTCTTAGGACGCCCCTGTTGGGAGTCATATTCCCATACATGAACCCTGTCGATCATGCCTAGTGGGATACAATTAAAGCGGCTGTTTTTCGAACAGACATCCACAAATCAATCTGAGAGATCTAAGCCAAATCGCCGTTGAGTGTGAGTCTGGACCAACAGTGCAAATGTTCAAATGTTTGTTAAGCTTATGGGACTTAACTACGGGGTCATCAGTCCATAAACTTACAAACTATTTATGAACTACTTACGAACTAGGACGGCACAAATATCTATGCCCGAGGGGGGATTCGAACCCCCGACCGTAGTGGCCATGCTGACCGTGACTGGAGCGCCTCAGTCACCTCGGCCACCGCGGCCGGCACCAAGAGTGCCTTGATGATCTAGCGGTCGGTATAACACGACAAATACAGGTATTTTTTCAGTGCAAGAGAACACGTCATCGGGTACTGGGGTACTGGTGTATGCCGCATCTGAAACACCAGAGCCGGCCGCGATGGGCGAGCGGTCTGCGGCGCGCCAGTCACGTTCTGCACGGCCACTATGGTCGGGGGTTCGAATCCCCCCTCGGGCATGGGTATTTGTGCCGTCTTTATTATTAGCTAGTTCATAAGTATTTTGTAAGTTTAGGGACTGATGACCCAGTAGTTTAAGTCCCATTAGCTCTACAAACATTTGAACATTTTTTGAAACACCGGTTTAGATTGTCTCTATTGTGGTAGTCCAAATTTGAGCAATAAAGATAGTTGAAAATACGTTTTTGTATATCTCAATTCCATTTTAATGTAATGGTCATGGACCTGTTCACCGCAACAGTTTTTTATATGTGTACTTGTCCATGTTATAAAGAAATGAGCAATAAAAATAATTGAAAAATGCTTTTGTACATCTCAAATTCATTTTTGTGTAATGGTCATAGACCTCTTGACGCCTACACCTTTTTATACGTGTACATGCCATTTTGCCGCGGTGGAGTAGCCGAGCGGTCTAAGGCGCCTCGCTGCGGAGCACGCGGTTGCTCGCCGTCGGAGGTTCGATTCCTTCCTGGGGCATGGATGTGTCTGTTTTGCTTAGGTTAGTTTACCTTCGTTTAAGTAGTTTGTTTGCTACGGACAGATGACCACGCAGTTTGGTCCGATGGATTTACAAACGTTTGAACATTTGTACATGCCATTTTTATTATTATAATATTCATTTTCCCTGTTATTTACATTGTCCCATCCTATAGTTGTTACTTTACATCTTTGTAACTGTTTTGTAAATGCGAGTGGTGTGGGAAAACTTTTTCCTTTCCGAGCTTCACTATCTCTCTCTCTCTCTCTCTCTCTCTCTCTCTCTGTCACACACACACACACACACACACACACACACACACAGACACACACCTATTATTTGAAAATAATCAAGCAGCGCCATTTCTGAGAATTTTGTTTTCCATCATTTAGCATATTTCTCTGAACTATGTAATCTAGAATGCTGTGGTTTCTATTGTTTTATAGAGAACGGTCCGTTTCGTAAGTTGCCTACAGTAGTGGTACGTGCAGTAAATTCTTTGAACTGTAGATTTGTTTGTGTTTGACAACAGTTACCCACCAGCCGTGTTTTAGTTTCTGTTTTAGTTTTCATCATGTCTAAACCAACATTGGTGTTATTACTTTCAATTATGGCTGTTCTGGCAGGCTACAGGTTATGAAATATCTTGGAATCCATTAAGGCTACAACACCACTGAAAGTATGATGGACTTGGATAAACTGCAAATCATGAAGGCAGAGATTGCAACAAGCAATATGTCAACAGAAGCTAAATCCTAGAGAAGGAAGGCAGCACTGGTTGAAGAAGATGAGAAGATGAGGACTACCTTCCAGGAGGATTCTAACCTTTTATGTATCAGTTGGATGTATTTAAAAGTTATCTTTAAACGCAATTTTCTCAAAATAATATTTATCAGTATAAATGCCTCTTATTCTCAGAAACTTCTACATCAGTGAATTATTTACCACATAACACAGATAGTACAATGATGTTGTATCTCTAGTACTATTTACTGTAATAGTTAAAATTCAAGAAATTAAAATTGTGATTACACCAACAATTACTTCTTTCGAGAAAAAATCATAACTTTTTCCAGCTGTTCTTTTTAAATCGATTGTAGATGAATACAAACACAAAACATGCGAGAACATGTGATAAAAACACTATATTCATATACTCAATAGTTCCTGAGAAAACGGAGCATTTGCATAGCCAATTTGACATTGTAAAATGTAAACTTTCACTGCCGGAATGGTCAAAATCACTAAAAATTTCCGGGCTATTATGCCGTGGTCTAGTGGATTTATTGTCGAAACCCTTTTTTTTTTTAACGTTCCGTCCCCGATTGCGGAGGACATTCTCACAGGGGGATCGTGGTACTTTGAATGTCCGATACACACACTGGCTCGCTATTGACTAAGCCAAACTCCGTTTACGAGGGCTCGCGCGCAGAGGTGTGACATCAGATATTTGACATGTTGTCAGATGTCGTTGCCGATTGCCGCCGTCTGTTAATATCGTTCCATGGTGGAAGACTGTTAAATTTCTTCTTCAAAACCGGAATCCAGATTTCATTTAGTTTCACACCCTCCTCCATCCTATTGAAATTATTGAGGTGTTTTACAATTTCTATAGCCCCCCCCCCCCCCCCTGTGCAGCCTTTCGTGGTATCCATTTGTGGCTGCTAAAACCTGAGTCTTATCAAATTGAATAAGGTGGTCCCCTGGTAGAAAAACATGTTCAGCAACAGCTGATCTGTCAATCTCTCCCCTTCTACAGTTCCCCTTGTGTTCATCTAGTCGTTTTTTTTAATGTTCTTTTTGTGGTACGCACGTATACGTCTCCGCAGCTACACGGAATCCTATAAATTCCTACTTTTTCCAGCGGTTTGCGAGCATCCTTTGCCAATTTCAGGTAATTCTGTTTCTTCCGAGTAGGTTTGTAAATAACGGCAACATTCCGTTTCGTCAAAATTTTACCGATGCGGTCGGTGACGTCCTTACTAAGATGTAGGAAGACTTTCGACAATATATCCACTAGAACACGGCATAATAGCACGGAAAGTTTTAGTTTGACATTGTCGAGTTAGGGCGGTACGACTCCCCTTAATGCTCCGTACTGGCAGAACAACGTTTGGGAGATAATGTTGTAATGTTTGACTTAATTGGTTTCCGCAGTCAGAGTGAAATCAGTCCCTTTAGGTGAAATGGAACCCTTTTAATCACACGTCGTCGGAGAGGACGTTTCCTTTCGTTTTGAAGTTCAGTTCATACGAAGATATGAATAAAATTGGCTGCCTGTCTTTCTTTAATGATGTTATGAAATTACTGGTGCACGAAGGGAGGCCTCTCTTGAGCAGTGTGGATACGCTTCGGCCGCGTTTGATCAGTGACACAAAAGCCCCAGACGTGAGGCAGCCGTCGTCCCCGGACGCCCACCGGCGGCTGTGATTCGGCCCCAGGTGCTCCGGCCAGCAGTGGCGTTTTGTCGCAACGAGCCAGGCCGCTCAAAGGAGCCTCTGGTCTTCCGCTCCACCAGTCCTTCTGTGAAGGTCCTCCTGGGGATTCCGTTAGGCTGCCTGCCCTGCCCTCGCAACGACATCACCTGCTTGAGAGGTCTCGTAGTGCCGTACGAGGAAGAAGCTCTTCAAACATAAAAGTGAGTCTTTCGTAGATTCTGCACTCAGCTGTCACTCCAACGTTTTGCGGAACTGGAGAACAGAGACAATACTGCTACATGTGAAAGTCAGTCCCAAACATTTGTACAAACGGGGTTAAAAATTTGACTTTAATATTTTGTTAATGACTAAATGGTTCTACGTGTTAGAGTTTCACGAAGAGATTTTATTTCATACTTAAAGTATACTGGTCGATGCTTGCAATTACCAAGACTATTTCTTGCTTTTAATATTACAAGATATAATTTTCCGGTATGAATCTAAAACTATAAATTTCAATGTATTTTCGGTGAACGTTTAACACGTCTGGACTACAAGACTTTAAGAGCTAAAAATTTGTACAGTTACTAATGTTACCCGGGAAAGGCTTTAGGCTCGGTTTTATGGCGATCGGATAGCTATATATATATATATATATATATATATATATATATATATATATATATATATATATATATGTCTGTTCGATGTACGCTTATCACGTCCGAACGACAAGGCGCAGAGACTCAAATATTTGTACAGTTCCTAATTTATACCCGAGGAAGATTTTAGGCACGGTTTTATAGCGATATGATCGTTATTTAGCAATTTGAAGAATATAACGCGAAATGTGGAACAATAATTACTCTTAGAAAATTATATTTACTCTTTGAAAATGGTTTTATTGCTTGCATTGTTGCTTGAGGGTTGATAATGATAAAAAAAAGTTCAAATGTTTGTAGAACTTATGGGACTTAACTACGGGGTTATCAGTCCCTAAGCTTACAAACTACTTATGAACTAGCTAAGACTAAGGACGGCACAAATATCCATGCCCGAGGGGGGATTCGAACCCCCGACCGTAGTGGCCGTGCAGAACGTGACTGGAGCGCCTCAATCCCCTCGGCCACCGCGGCCGGCGATAATGAAAAAATGGTGGAGTATATTGAGATGGAAAGTTATAGGTGTATATACCATTCTACGTGTCTGTCTGTGTGTGTTAATATTTCGCCCTGCAGCGATAACTACAGAACGCAAACGAATAGTCTGTGTGTAATTATTGTCCGAAATCTCCCGTTGTATACCATAGCAGTTCCATGCCGATAGCTATAAGAGGGTGGAAGATATGATGGTTGAAAGTCGTCAAATTATTAAAAAAATTGGGACTGAAGTCCAGCGATGTCGTTTGCAACTCTATAGCAAAGAGGTTACTTACAGCGAAACGTGATGCCACAGACCACATCTTTGGTCTATGCGTTCTACAATGTCTTGAGCTCTTTCTCTGTGAGGATAACCATACGAATAAGGAAATATAAGAATAAATGAATAATGCAGTAAAAAACAAATTTTTTTCAATACATCTCTTTAAAAAAATCGATTTGACGTTTCGCGCATTATATCAAGTGATCGATCTGTAATATTATTACAATCATTATTGTTGAATTTCGGGATTAGATTCTTCGAAACGAGTGAATTTTTCGTGTGATTTGATCTACACTACTTACTATTCAGTTTCATATCACACTACTGAAAGATAGCTTATCTATCATAATCAACCAATACGCGAGCGGAGCCGCGGGTTTAAGCTTGTCTTTAATAAACACTTAGATGTATATTCATTATTGCCTTACTGCATAAAATGAACTTTTTAACCCTTTCACTAAAGTGGCAATGTACGATAGCAGGTAAAGTAGTATGGTCAAATTGGTAATGGTAATCATAAAGAAGAGGAATACGAACTTAGGAAAATCATAATTAATAGATTATGTAGAATGGTATCATTTTCTTTACGGGATACTTTTAGACATTGAAATGTACTTTCTAAAGAGTAAAAAGTGACATATTAAAGAACATGATCTGTTAATAATGCAATAAAGACGTATGTAATACCACATACTGAAATGGAAAACAGGACGAAAAATTACTGTATAAGTTATTTTTAACAATTTTATGTAACAGCCAACCGGTTGCCCAGTTTTAAGGTACTTGACCTAGGTTTCGTTGTCGCTAGGGACAACTTCATCAGAAGAATAAAAAACAGTTACATGAAACATGACGTCAAAAATATTGCGAGCAGAGTTGCTCAAGTCGATTACAATAAAAACCAGCATTTTTGCTACGCAAATAACATCAGTGTGGAATGAAGGGCATGAGTTCCTCTGATGAAGTTGTCCCTAGCGACAACGAAACCTACGTCAAGTACCTTAAAACTACGCAGACGGTTGGCTGTCATATAAAATTGTTAACAATAATTGGATTACGGTTGCTGTTAACCAGCCATGTTCAAAGTTGTACTGTATAAGTTATTTATATATGAGTTTTCTGTTCTTCCTGACATGTCAAAAGAACAGATATCACTTTTGATCTCGCAGTTACAACCAATTCATTTTCACGGCATTTACGACATTAACCGCGAATGGCTGAGGTTGAACATGTGTACCCAGCCGTGATTCGCACACCAGTCGGTACTTGCCAGGCAGTTGCGCTGACTCCTACGTCTCTGGGGAGACAGTGACCATTACACCTGCACGGACTCCTCTTCCTCACGTCCCTTGAGATACAAACTCTCAAATTTTCCGTGTTCACTATTACTCCTACTTTCGGGTTTTGTAAATTGATTTGGAAGTGCATCCTCACTGAAGAAAGGATCGCCTCCAGACCCGACTATGTCAGGTAATCTTCACTTGTCCCTCTATCTTCCAGTCAGACCCAGTGTTCAACGTCTTGGTCTTATTATATGCAATCTTTAGTCCAACTTTTTCTGCTACTTGAGCTAGATTTTTAGTGCTGTACTTGCCTCTTCTTCTGTTTAATTTAAAAGTGCCATGTCATCTGCGAATGTCAGGCAGTCCATAATTGCATTATGTTTGACCTTGTACCAAATTTGTACACCTTTGATCTTCATATTACTATTTACTTGTCTCCATTGTCTCACTACCTCTTCCAAAACCAGGTTAAATAAAATTGGTGACAGTCCATCCCCTTTTCGAAGTCCAGTTTTTATTTCGAATCTGCCGGCCGCGGTGGTCGCGGAGACTGAGGCGCTTCAGTCACGATCTGCACGGCCACTACGGTCGGGGGTTCGAATCCCCCCTCGGGCATGGATATTTGTGCCGTCCTAGTTCGTAAGTAGTTCATAAGCAGTTTGTAAGTTTAGGGACTGATGACCCCGTAGTTAAGTCCCATAGACTATACAAACATATTACACATTACATAACATATTATTTCGAAACTGTCTGACAGTGTACTGCGATGTCTGATCCTGGCAGTAGTGTTGCTCAACGTTTCCTTTATTATTGCATATGTTGTAGCATCCAGTCCTCTCTCGTCCAACACATCAAGCAGGGTACTCCTGTCAACTGAATCGTAGGCTTTTTTGAAGTCCACAAAAGTCACTATTTTCTTTTTCCCTTTCCTTTTCAGAGCTAAGTACTTCAAGACAAAATTTAATGGAAAATAAATGTTTCAATATCTTGTTGGATAGCCATTCTGTTTTAACACTTCTTTCAAACGCTGCAACATACTGCTAATGATATTTTTTTTTAATCGACACTTTAGACTTTCTTTGCAAGATATTGGTGTACTTCTGATACGTCGCTTCAGTTCTCCCCACACATTCTCAGTCGGGTTGAGATCTGGTGACTGAGGTGGTGGTTTTAGGACTTTGGGGCAGTTGTACAACAAATATTCCTGCACAATGCGAGCCTTATGTTTCGGGTCATTATCCTGGTAAAGTTTGAAGGTGTTTGATGTCCCCATGGTTTCAGCACTTTTTCGTAAATTGTTCTTCAATATGTTCAAATATACATATTTGTCCATAGTATTGTCGATGAACACCAATTCGCCCTGTCCAAACGTCTATATACAACCCCAGACAAGCGCACTGCTACCTCCATGCTTTATAGTTGGTTTAATATTTGTGACTGTAAGTTCCTCATTCTTAATTTCGCCACAACAATGCTTCGTCCATCCGACCCACAAACGTTAAATTTACTTTTTCCGGAAAAAATGACGTCATTCCACCAAATTGCATCCTTCGAAACAGACTGCCTAGCAAAGTCCAAACTTTTCTGTCGATTCTGTTGATTCACATACGGTTTCTTCCTAGCCACTCTTCCATTGTATCTATTTTCTTTCAATGCTCTGCGAATCGTTTGAGGATGTACGTTCCTGCCAGTCTCGTTTAGAAGCTCACGTGCTAATCTCTGTGCACTGAGTGTAGGATCCTTCTTTATTTTTCGTATTAACTTCCTCCTGTCACGAGCATCCAACTTCTGTGGCTGGCCCATTTGTGATATGGACTCTATACGGTCCTCGTTTTTGAAACGCCTGAGAATATCTACCACAGTACTCTTACTCATGTTGAGCATGGCAGCAATTTGTCGGTATGAATTTCCTTTCGCGTTGTGAAAAATCACAAGTTGTCGTATCTCAACGCTGGTATTAGCTTTGCGTGGCATCGTACCGTGTGGACAGTCGACCGCTCTTGTGAACACACACCTGCCTTCTGACTAGAAGCAGGCCTACTCACCCCGGCGTGAAAGGTGACAAGTGCGACACTGCCATCAGTCCGGATATTAAAGTAACGTGACCTTCGAAGAGTGGTTTATTCTAATCGCATTCTTTAACAACTACTTTACGTTATGTAAACAACGTTCATACTGTTATTTATATATATATAATATTTTGTTATATTATATTTTTGTTTGTTCAGAATACAGCTATAACGCAACAAACTAAAAATATCTTAGTATCCTAACATTAAAGTTATTCACTGTGCATCAAACATTTATTTAAATGCACAAAGTAGCAGGTGATTTGACATTAATATAGAGAGGGACGTTTGAGATACAAAATACAAACAGTAATTCATTACAGGAAAGAAAATAAATTTATATTAAAAAATTTTGTAGCCACACAATTGCCTGCTTTGGCTCTTTACTACAAATTTTGAGCTCTTCACCATCTTACAGTAACACGTCTTTGTAAGAAACAACATAATAACATCACAGGATCATATAAAGTCAACTGGCTCTTACATATGATAGCTTCACATTTCAAAACAAGGATATCAAAACCTTGTCAACACCTCTTTCTTGCCGACATTATAAGTGTACTGGATTTGCTGTCTGCTGGTGTCACCCAAAGTATATTTCGTTCAAAGAAACGAGAGACGGACTGTAAACACACAGAGGCGCGTGGACAGGGGTGGACAAAACGGAGCCACTTGCTCAATGTGGCCTCATCCGCTTCAGTTGTAAACCCGTCGTATGTATTGTATGGCGGTGATATTTGAAGCTTACTGTAAATTTCGTCTTGAAGGACCAGTTGCCGAATAGTGACACAAGCTTTAGTGTTTGCAATCACATTCAGTATTCAGAGTCTCCGTTTTCTTTTCCTCTCTTGTTAGTACCACGTAGCAGCGGTGGAGTGGCCGAGCGCATTTAGGCACCATGCATCGATGCGCGAGGCCGTTGCCTGTCGGGAGTTCAAATCCTCCCTCGGACATGGATGTTTGGGTTGTCTTTAGTATAAGTTAGTTCATAAGTAGTTTATAAGCTTAGGGACTCATGATCACGCAGTGAGGTCCCATAAGCTTAAACAAAATTTGAACGTGTCTCCCATAACGATGAGGATATCTTTCTTGTTAACTTTCTTTGGAGTATCTCGTAGCAGGCAGCATGTCATCCTTCTTCTCAATATCTGAAGTCTCTGTAGGGGCATATCATTGGATGAGCGTCACGTTTCGGACCTTCCTCTTAAATCTGACAGTCATGATCCTACTGGACACCGGTCTCCGTCGTGGAAGGCTCTCCATTATGAATGGACTATTAATATTCGTTCCACACTAACTGTACAACTAAAGTTTGTATTCCACAAAAGAACTGAGTAAATTTGTACATTTTTTGTGTGCAATGTGCGTACTGGGTTGTAGCTACTGTTATTAATGAGGTACGCTGGCCATAAATGGGGATAGTTTTGTGTCCACCCCCATGAACCACAGACATTGCTGAGGTGGGGTGGCTTGCGTGCCTCAACGATACATATAGCCGTACCGTAGGTGCAAACACAGCGGGGTGGTATCTGTGGAGAGGTCAGACAAACGTGTGGTTCCTGAAGAGGGGCAGCAGCCTTTTCAGTAGTTACAGGGGCAACAGTCTGGATGATTGACTGAGCTGGCCTTGTAACATCAGCTAATGTGGCTTTGCCACACAGCTACTGCGAACGGCTGAAAGCAAGGGGAAACTACAGCCGTTACTTTTCCCGAGGACATGCAGCTCTACTGTATGGAATTATGATGATGGCATCCTCTCGGGTAAAATATTCCGGCGGTAAAATAGTCCCCCATTCGGATCTCCGGGCGGGGACTACTCAGGAGGATGTTGTCATAAGGAAAGACAATACTGGCATTCTACGGATCGGAGCGTGGAATGTTAGATCCCTTAATCGGGTAGGAAAATTAGAAAATTTAAAAAGGGAAATGGATAGGTTGAAGTTAGATATAGTGGGGATTAGTGAAGTTCGGTGGCAGGATGAATAGGATTTCTGGACAGGTGAGTACAGGATTATAAATACAAAATCAGTTGGGGGTATCACAGGAGTAGGACTGATAATGAATAAGAAAATAGGAATGCGGGTAAACTACTATGAGCAGCACAGAGATCGCATTATCATTGTCAAGATAGATACGAAGCCAACACCGACAACAGTAGTACAGGTTTATATGCCAACTAGCTCTGCCGATGATGAGGAGATCGAAGAAATATATGAGGAGCTAAAGGAAATTATTCAGACAGTTAAGGGAGAGGAAAACTTAATTGTAATGGGAGACTGGAATTCGGTAGTAGGAAACGGAAGAGAAGGAAAAATAATAGGTGAATATGGACTGGGCAGGAGGAATGAAAGAGGAAGTCGCCTGGTAGAATTTTGCACGGAACATGATTTAATCGTAACAAACACGTGGTTTAAGAATCACAAAAGAAGGTTGTATACGTGGAAGAGACCAGGAGACACCGGAAGGTATCAGATAGTTGGTAAGACATAGGTACCGGAACCAGGTTATAAACTGCAGGACATACCCAGGGGCAGATATAGACTCTGACAATAACTTGTTAGTCATGAACTGTAGGCTGAAGCTGAAAAAACTGCAGAAACGTAGGAAAATAAGGAGAAGTTCGGGAGAATTTCAGAGGGACATTTAGGCAACAATTGACAGAAACAGGGGCAAATAAAACAGTAGAAGAGGAATGGGTAGCATTGAGAGATGAAATAGTGAAGGCAGTAGAGGACAAAATAGGTAGGAAGGCAAGACCTACAAAAAATCCTTGGGTATCACAGGAAATACTAAATTTAATTGATGAAAGGAGAAAATATAAAAATGCAGTAAATGAAACAGGCAAAATGGAGTACAGACGACTAAAAAATATTATTGACAAGAAGTGCAAAATGGCTAAGCAGGAGTGGGTAGAAGCCAAATGCAAATCTGTAGAAGAATGTATAAGAAGGGGAAAAGTAGATACCGCCTACAGGAAAATAAAAGAGACATTTGGGGACAAGAAAAGCAACTCTACGAATATCAAGAACTCAGATGGGAAACCAGTTCTCAGCAAAGAAGGGAAAGCTGAAAGGTGAAAAGAGTACATAGAACAGCTCTACAAAGGAAATGAACTTAGAGACGATGTTGTAGGAAGGGAAGAGGAAGTATTGTTGTTGTTGTTGTGGTCTTCAGTCCGGAGACTGGTTTGATGCAGCTCTCCACAATACCCTATCCTGAACAAGGCTCTTCATCTCCACATAAGAACGGCAACCTACATCTGTCTGAATCTGCTTACTGTATCCATCTCTTGGTCTTCCTCTGCGATTTTTACCCCACACACTTCCCTCTAATGCTAAATTCACAATTCCTTGATGTCTAAGAATGTGTCCCACCAATCTATCCCTTCTTTTAGTCAAGGTATGCCAGAAATTCCTTTTCTCCCCAATTCTGTTCAGTACCTCCTCATTAGTTACGCGATCCACCCACCTAATCTTCAGCATTCTTCTATAGCACCATATTTCAAAAGCCTCAATCCTCTTCCTGTCCGCACTGTTTATCGTCCATGTTTCACTCCCATACAAGGCAACACTCCATACAAATGCCCTCAGAAAGGACTTTCTTAGGCTTAAATCAATATTCGATGTTAACAAATTTCTCTTTTTCAAAAACGCTTTTCTACCCATTGCCATTCTGCATTTTATATCCTCTGTACTGCGACCATCATTTGTTACTTTACTGCCCAAGTAACAAAACTCATCTACCTCCTTTATTGCTTCGTTTCCCAATCTAATTCCTTCAGCATCACCTGATTTTCTTACACTGCACTCCATTACCCTAGTTTTGCTCTTGTTAATGTTCATCTTATATGCACCTTTCAGCACACTGTCCATTCCGTTCAATTGCTCTTCCAGGTCCTTTGCTGTATCTGACAGAATTACTATGTCGTCGGCAAAACGCAATGTTTTTAATTCTTCCCCCTGAACTTTTATTCCTTCACCAAATTTCTCCTTGCTTTCCTTTATAGCTTGTTCAATGTACAAATTGAATAACATTGGAGAAAGGCTTCAACCCTGTCTCACTCCCTTCCCAACCACTGCATCCCTTTCATGCCCTTCAACTCTGACAACCGCTGTCTGGTTTTTGTACAAATTGTAAATAACCTTACGCTCCCTATATTTTACTCCTGCTTGCTTCAGAACTTGAAAGAGTCTATTCCAATCAACAATCAATCAATCAAAGAGGATAGAGGCTTTTGAAATGTGGTGCTACAGAAGAATGCTGAAGATTAGGTGGGTGGATCGCGTAACTAATGAGGAGGTACTGAACAGAATTGGTGAGAAAAGGAATTTTTGGCATACCCTGACTAAAAGAAGGGATCGCTTGGTAGGACACATTCTTAGACATCGGGGAATCGTAAATTTAGCATTGGAGAGAAGTGTGTGGGGTAGAAATCACAGAGGGAGGCCAAGAGACGCGTATAGTAAGCAGATTCAAGTGGATGTGGGTTGCCGTTCTTATGAGGAGATGAAAAGGCTTGCTCAGGATAGAGTAGGGTGGAGAGCTGCATCAAACCAGTCTCCGGAGTGAAGACCATAACAACAACAGTCTTGTGTAGTTCGCGAACGAACTATTTCGGAAGAGCGCTCCCACAGGCGAACTACGCGAACTTGTTCGCAGATCCGTCGCCTATTAGTTCGTTTGCTCCTTTTCCGAAAACTGACGGGGAAGAGCGAGAGGAGGCGATAGCGCACAGAATCGCTTGATTTCCTTGTGCCAGTTACCGTCATTTTGAGCTGAGGTGCAGCTCAGCTGTAGTTTCATAGTTCACTGCCACAAATTTACCTTCAATTACATATAAATAAATAAATCCATTTTTAAAATAAAATACTACATGTACTCTGTATGCAAACTAGTTGAATACCATTGTATCACCCTTCCGTGTAAATAACTGGTTTGTTTGCTTAAGTATTTGATGTTTAATTGCCCAAAAATACGGGTAATAGCACACGCTTGGGCTACACTGATCATTATATTAAAAAGCTGTCATAACAAAAGAAAGAGTTCTTTTAGTAGCGGCAGAAAAAGCTAAAAAGAGCGGTCGAACTAAAAAGTGCGACCTACTTCACGGCGGAGGTGCGAACTAAAAGGAGAGCTACCGGTCGCGAAACAAAATATGCGCGAACGGTCGCGAACTAAAATATGCGTGATCGGTTGCGAACTAAAACATGTATTACCGATCGCGAACTATTATGCCAAACGTATCTCGGTTTTTAGTTCATTGGATTCTTTTCCGAAGACCGACGGCCAGTAGCGAGAGGGCGCACAGCAGAATTAAAAATCACGTGTTTTCCTTCTGCTGATGAGAGCCATTTCGAGGTTAGCGTCTGCCTGCTAGATTAAATAGTTCACTGCTACAAAGTTTCTGTATTGAAATATTCTGCACTCTGCAATATATGACTAATAAATTCCATAATGCCAAGATATAGAGATAAGTCTAACCTTAAACGCGAGAAAATAAAGTGAGCGCTCCCGATCGCGAACTATAATGCGCAAGTCTAAATCGGGACAATTGGCCACTAATGAATCATCTTAGTGTCAATGAACTGCAGTTCTTCGTGTCACTTACTTTATTTGTAGTGAACTAGTTTTGCTCCACGTTATTTTAGCCAGTTGTTACCGAGAGCGCCTACCAACGAGAACTTTCAGAGCCAACGAACTACGACCCGGTAACGTCACAATACCACAGACAGTGGATGGATAAAAATTAGAGTTCCGGTTACATCATTTCGATGTTTCAGGCCAGTCAATCCATAAAAATTAAATTTTTTTGGCAGGAATGTGGGCTTTCTTTTCATAATGGTGATGAAAAAGGCTGACCAAAAAATTCCCTATTCGAGCCAACAAATTTAATTTTAATGAACTGATTGCCGCGGTGGAGTAGCCGAGCGGTCTAACGCGCTTCACTGCGGAGCGCGCGATTGCTCGCCGTCGGAGGTTCGAGCCCTCTCTGGGTCATGGGTGTGTGTGTTGTCCTTAGGTTACTTTACCTTAGTTTAAGTAGTCTGTAAGCTACGGACTGATGACCACGCAGTTTGGTCCCATAGATTTATAAACATTTCAACATTGTTTTAATGAATTGACTGACCTAAAGCATCGAAATGATGTAACTGGTAATCTGATTTTTATTCATACTTTGTGGTATATCGCAATTTCGTTTCCTTTTGTCACCTAGTTCCTTACACTTATATTGTGATCAAAGAATCATACTTCAAAAAGCCAAGATCCTTATTTATTAGTAATTTACGATCAGTTTTTCGTCCCATGTATACATCTGTCAGTAAGCTCCATCATATGTTTGACATGTTATATCAATCATTGTAACGATTGCTGCAACGTATTTCTCGCTACTAGACTAAGCAGACAAATTATTACATTACGACCTGCAAGGAGTCGTAGAGGCAGTCGTTTTTCTAAGCGAACCATGCGCGAATGAGACAGGAGAAGGAGCAAGTCACAGTGGTAAACAAAGCATTCATCGCCACGTACCATGAGGCGGTTTGCGGAGTATAGATACAAACAGTGGTGCTCAGGCGGGGGGAGGGGGGGGGAGTCATAACGCAAACTGCGTCACTGAAATTTCTGGGGAGGGGGGGGACGGTTGAAAAATTAGTACTTTTGGCCTGCCTGAGAGGGGCCTGTATGAAACAATTTACAAAACGTTGCTTTGATGTCGGTGCTTCAATAGTGAAACCGCGTTTATATCCTTCTCGTTTGTTTTCCACAGTTGTACATTATTCCAATTTCACGTTTTCCATTTATCCTTTCTCGCACTTTCAAGCTTTAGTTTTAATTCCTGCACAGACATTCAGTCGTAAGAAATTGCCTCGAAACGTTTCGTGTATGGTGTGGCTAGTGCTCGTTGGTTTTCCGTCTGCATGAAAGTTGCAGCTATTATTGCTGGCCTTGTCTACGCTACATATGGGAAGTGTTATTGTTGACCTTGTAGCAGTCCGGTTTAGATATCATTTAGCAGAGCTTTGATCTCAATAATGGCCGTCAGACGACTCCACTCTGGAAGAGGGCGCGGTTAACTGGCCGGACAGCGGGTAGCCACTAATGAAGTCAGCAGCAGCGGCAGCATCAAAGTTGCTCATGGCAACAGCGGCACCTGTTCCCAGTGGCGAACAGGACGCGCCAAGCCGTGCAAATGCATAACCGCTGGAAGCACAAGAATAATTACGAATTTACTGGTTTCATATTTGGTTTATATACATCTTGATGGTGACACATTTCTTATCTAAATTGTTGTGTTGACCTATTATAAGGAAATAACCATAAGTTATAATCTTGCTACAACAGCGTAGCTGACTGGCTGGTGGTCATGAGACAGTGGGCCGTGCCCCAGGGGATAGCCACTCGGCCAGTCAGCTACGCTACCGCAGCCTCCGCCCCCGGAACTTTGAAGGGTTGTAGCTCCCAAACTAACAGTGATAGGAATGAACTTTAAATTGATTTGGACGCAGCTAGTTTCTACGAATCCAATGCACGATAGAAAAACTATTGTTCCATTGAAAAAATTATATCTTTGTGGTGTAACTCTTTGGAAAATGATACAATAAACTATGATCATAGCTCCGCAGAAAGTGTAACATTTCTTGTGTTGACCTATAGCATTAAAATTTGCCGTCACCTATTATGTTATAAGTTACAGAGGCAAACACGATTAGTGAAACACCTACCACGAGCCCGAGCACCCACACACACCCACCCACCCCCCCCCCCCCCCCCACACACACACACAGACATATATATGCAAGTGGTTAAGAAAGTCGAGAGATTTCGTTATTTGGGAGAGAAGATAACTGGTGGAATACAGAGCAGCAGTGGCGCAGTAGACAGGGCACAGCTCTTGCAGAAGCTTCGGTACGCAGTGAAAACAACATATGGCAAGAAAAATCTGTCACGGAATGCCAAATTGCGACACTACACAGCAACTGTTAGAAATGCTGCACTGTATGCATCAGAAACTATCACACTCAGTAAGAGAGCTTGTATACAGTTGGAGAAGGAGGGCACTAAATATGGGGATATCTGGACAAACAAAGCACGAGATGAACTGTACGAAAATATACCTATATCGAGCGAGATACGGAAAAGGAGGTTATGATTTGTTGGGCACAGCATGAGGATGGACGATGAGAGGTTGACTAGGAAGATATGGAATGCAGCATGTCATACGGCGAACAATTGGGTGAAGGAAGTCAGAGTTGACTGGAAGACTGTAGGAATAAAAGAAAGGAATCTGCAGGCACTGGTGCAGGACAGGGAGAAGTATAAAGGGTTCGTGGACGGTTACAGGTGGCCGGACACGAAAATCAAAGTCATCATAACAGAAGAAGAAAGAAATAGAAGAAGCGAGAGAATGAAGAGATATTGTGAAGAAAGAAGACGTGCTAAACAAGCCACACGTGATCCTGAAGGGTCCTAACGAAGCAGAAGAAGATGTTCTGCAAAGTATCCGAATACTAAAGTAACGTGAATATAGGACCGAGTTGGATTTAAATTGTGTTATTAACGAAGTTTTGTAAGTTATCTTAATAAAATTTATATTATTACTTACAAGACACATCACGTAATATAATAATTGGTTATATGTTTTGTTTGTTTTGTTATAAATAAAGCTATGATGTTCCAAGATTGAAATATTACAGTGTACGAATATTAACGTTATTCACTGTATATAATTATATATAATAGTATTGACTGTAGTCGAAAATCGACCAATTGTGTTTACAATGGTAACTAGGAGTAAAATTTTAAGTATCATGTCGGCGGCCTCGCGTGATTATGTTGGCAACATCAACAACACGATGGAAAATCTTTGCCCATTTGTTCGAACCACATAGAATAACTCGATTAGTGTATCGTACAGACAATGAAGTAAACAAATTATGCTGTTCCTGCTTTACGGTAGACAGGTTCTTGTATGTAGCCTCGTCCGCTCAGTAAAAATAATTGCCCTCGTAAAGCGAAGATTCCATGAGAAAACATCAGCGTTGTCAAGCGATTTGCTAAACTGAAGACTCACAGGATTGTCACTATTGAGCATCTGTTGGTAACATTATCATAGGAGGCCGCTGGGATATTTGGTAGAATTTAACGGGCACTGGGAGGTATGAAACGGTATCTTTTACGTGTTAAGGAAAATGCCTGACACAATAACAACAAATAAAAACGTAAGTATATGCTTCTCATGCCATTTTCAAATTATATAACTTTCATTAGCCTAATATTTGAAATGGAACTACAATTTCGGTGTTCCTATATTTATACAACGCCAAGAGATAATAATATTTCGATACTGCGATATAGAGAATTCCAGCGCTGACAACATGTCGACTTCGTAGTTCCACCCGTGATCCGCTACATGCCTCTCCTGGCGCATTATCCTTTATATCGGCATTCATATGAAAACATCCATTTCCTTTAACCACTCTTAATCACCGCGAAAATGAAGCATTTGAACAGCACAACATAGTGAGTTGGGAGAACTCAATGTTTCGATATTCACTTACAAAAATGATTGTAAATCTATCGCACCAAACTGCGTAGTCATCAGTCCGTAGCTTACAAACTACGTAAACCTAGGTAAACTAACCTAAGGACAAACACACACATCCACGCCCCAGGGAGGACTCGAACCTCCACGGCGAGCAACCGCGCGCTCCGTAGCGAGACGCTTTAGACCGCTCGGCTACTCCACCGCGGCAATATTCACTTATTTTAATACGTTATTTTAATAATAAAGTTGCGCTGCACTACAGCGTCTTTGTCAGCCGCGGTGTCCGAGGGGACTGAGGCGCTCCAGTCACGGTCTGCACGGCCACTACGGTCGGGGGTTCGAATGCCCCCTAGGGGAATGGATATTTGCGCCGTCCTTAGTGTTAGCTAGTTCATAAGTAGTTTTTAGGTTTAGGGACTAATGACTCCGTAGTTAAGTCCCATAAGTTATATAAACATTTGAACATTTAAACAGCGTCTTTTGTCGAGGCGAATAGCCAATCAGTGAGTTGATTATTGGAGAATGTAGAACTTGATCCAGGCTGTAGATAGGAAAATTTCTACTTCCTTTTAGTACTGTTAATGGGCCGAGGGGACTGAGGCGCTTCAGTCACAGTCTGCACGGCCACTACGGTCGGGGGTTCGAATCCCCCCTCGGGCATGGATATTTGTGCCGTCCTAGTTCGTAAGTAGTTCATAAGTAGTTTGTAAGTTTAGGGACTGATGACCCCGTAGTTTAGTCCCATAAGCTTAACAAACATTTGAACATTTACTGTTAATGGCTAAATGCACACATAATATTTATATTCGTGAAATCTACTACAAACAATCTTTCGAATTATGTAACTTTCATTGGCCTTCTTGTACGAATAAATTAGTAATCTGTACCACAATTTTCGTCTTAGCGTATTTATATAATGATTTTTAAAGTCTTAGCAATTTGTAACAGGACTGCCTCTCCTCCAGTGATGACGTCATAAGCCACGAACGCAAACGTTTGGTCGTGTTCCTGGCAGCCGGCATTGCACCGCGCGTGTGGCGTGCTGCCGTGTTTACACGCGGCCGCCACGCGGCACAGTGGCGGCTGGCGGCTGTCGGGTGTCGGCGCGTCAGCTGGCGCGGTCCCACCGCAACCGCGGCGCGGCGCGGCGCGGCCTCCCACAGGTGACTGACACCGATCGATAGCCGCCTGCCCGCTGCCGCCTGCCCGCTGGCCGCCGACCCTACGTGCCGGCACGCGGAGCCCGCCACCCCACTCTGGTAGCTCCGCCGTAGCCGCAGCTCTCCACCTTCACTAACCACTGCATTCACTGTCTGACTTCACCCCTTTCTATGCACTGGTGATGCAACGCCTGATATCTTTATATAAATATGCTAACACGAAAATTGTGGTACAGATTACTAATTTACTCGTACAAGAAGGCTAATGAAAGTTACGAGGCGCGTCCAGAAAGTAAGTTCCATTTCAGTTTTTCTCCGCTGCAGCGCTGCGATTGCAGTTCCGCACATGCGCTGTAGACGATATGTATCGAGGAACAGAACGTGCGCCATTTGGAGATCGCTGTCAGTTACGTACGCTTTGTTGTGATTGTTTGAAATCTCGGCACTTATTGAAAATCCCGCCGCCTGTGAAATCAGGTCGGTGATTCGGTTTCTGAATGCGAGGAAAGTGAAACCAGGTGAAATTTATCGGCAAATTTGCGATGTTTACGGACCAAATGCGATCAGTTGCAAATGTTTGTTAAGCTTATGGGACTTAACTACGGGGTCATCAGTCCCTAAACTTACAATCCACTTATTAACTACCTTATACTAAGGACGGCACAAATATCCATGCCCGAGGGAGGATTCGAACCCCCGACCGTAGTGGCCGTGCAGACAGTGACTGGAGCGCCTCAGTCCCCTCGGCCACCGCGCCGGCAATGCGATGAGTGATTCGATGGTGAGAAGATTGGTCCGACAGTTCAATAGCGGGCGAGTGATGTGCACGATGAAGAACGAAGTGCCGCGGTGGAGTAGCCGAGCGGTCTAAAGCGCGTCGCTGCGGAGCGCGCGGTTGCTCCCCGTGGAGGTTCGAGTCCCCCCTGGGGCATGGGTGTGTGTGTTTGTCCTTAGGTTAGTTTACCTAGGCTTAAGTAGTTTGTAAGCTACGGACTGATGACCAGGCAGTTTCGTCCGATAGATTTACAAACATTTGAACATTTTTGAAGAACGAAGTGGGCGTCCACCTTTGGTTACAGAAGAACTGGTTCACGCGATTGATGAAAAGATCCAGGAAAACCGTTGGTTTGCAATTAGTGTTATCGCTATGGACATCCCCCAAATTTCGCGATCACTGATGCATGAAATTGTTACCAAACAACTGAAATTCCGTAAACTTTACTAATGTTGTGTACCAAAGATTCTCACTGAGCAACATAAAACACAGCGGATGGGTAGTGCACTTGAGCTTTTGACCCGTTATGTTGAAAGCGGCGAAGAATTTCTGAGACGGATAGTCACAGGAGATGAAACGTGGGTTTCTTACGACACCCCTGAGAGTAAGCGGCAATCAATGGAATGGAGGCCCAGTTCATCCCCACCAAAGATAAAGCAGAAGCAAATCATGACACCTCGGAAAATGATGTGCACAGTGTTCTGGGACTGGAAAGGCATCCTACACATTGACTTCTTACCGCGTGGTCAAACAATCAAAGCAGTCGCTTATTGCGAGACACTTCGGAAATTGCGCCGTGCAATTCAGAATAATCGCCAGCCACAGCTGTCAAAACGTGTTATTTGCTTCACGACAACGCACGGCCACATACAGCAAATGTGACGAAAAACCTCCTACAGTTACTTGGCTGGGACGTGTTTGACCATCCTCCATACAGCCCTGACCTTTCTCCTAGCATATTTCATCTGTTCTTACATCTCAAGTCTTTCCTTGGCGGTCATAACTGCACCAATGACGACGAGCTGAAAGAAACTGTTTCCAACTGATTGAAGACACAGGCGGCAGATTTCTATGAAGAAGGTATACAAAACTTGGTGCCACGCTATGACAAATGCCTGCAAAATTTCGGCAGTTATGTGAAAAAGTAGTTTAAGAGTTGTAGAATTTTGTGCAATAAAAATTTCTTCTGTATCTGAGTACAATTTCATTGTATTACCAAACAGAACTTACTTTCTGGACGCACCTCGTACATAATTCTAAAGATTGTTTGTTGTAGATCTCACGAATATAAATATTATGTGTGCATTTAGCCATTAAAAGTAAAAGGAAGTAGAAATTTTCCTATCTACAGCTCGGATCAAGTTTTACATTCTCCAACAATCAGCTCACTGATTGGCTATTCGCCTCGGCAAAAGACGCTGTAATGCAGCGCATCTGCAGAATTAAAATTAAGTATTAAAATAAGTGAATATCGAAACATGAAGTGCTCCCAACTCACTTTCTTGTGCCGTTCAAATGCTTCATTTGCGCAGTGATTAAGAGTGGTTAAAAAAATTGATGTTTTCATATGAATGCTGATATAAAGGATGATGAGCTGGGAGAGGCATGTAGCGGTGCACGGGTGGAACTACGAAGTCGACATGTTGCCAGCCCTGGAATTCTGAATATCACAGTTTCGAAATAACATTATTTCTGGGCGGTGTATAAATATACGAACATCGAAATTGTTGTTCCATTTCAAATATTAGGCTAATTAAAGTAACATAATTCGAAAATGGCATGAGAAGTATATACTCCCGTTTTTATTTGTTGTTACTGTGTCAGGCATTTTTCTTAACACGTAAAAGATACCGTCTCATACCACCCAATGCCCGTTAAATTTTACCACATATCCCAGAGGCCTCCTATGATAGTGTTGGCAACAGAGGCTGAATAGTGAGAATCCTGAGCGTCTTCATTTCAGCTAATCGCTTGACAACGCTGATGTTTTCTCACGGAATCTTCGCTTTACGAGGGCGTTTATTTTCGCTGAGCGCACGAGGGTACATACAAGAACCTGTCAACAATAAAGCAGGAACAGCATTATTTGTTTACTTCATGATCTGTACGATACACTAATCGAGTTATTCTATGTGGTTTGTAGAAATGGGAGACGATTTTCTATCGGTTTGTTGATGTTGGTAACATAATCACGCGAGGCCGCCGACATGATACGCAAAATTTTACCCCCAGTGACCATTGTAAACACAATTGGTCGATTTTTGACCACAGGCAATACTAATACTTTCTAATATCGTGTCCGATCTCCTATTGCTTGTGAACTGTAGCATCTCGCCCATGGTGGTTATTACTGATGTCTTTACAGACAACGTATCCTCATTCTCATCAATATTCTCCATATGTTCTATTCTTCGCCAATTTTACGGAGAGCTGGAGGTATAGAATTAGATACGGCGGCTAGGATTCGAACCCGAGACCTCCTGCTTGCATCTACAGCAGAGCTTTCCAAACTTGGTGTCGCGACACCCTGGGGTGTCGCGTAGTAGTATCAAGGGTGTTACGAGACTAACAAATTTAGACTCTAAACAAAAAAAACTTGTCATAAAATAACATAAAATATCCTTCTCTTTAGACTACACTGAAGACTCGCCTTCTCTTCATTCAGTGCACTACAAATCACGTATGAAAGGAATGATCAGTCACTCGATTATCCGAACATCAGTTTATGGGGATTAGCGATTATCCGGATTGTCAACCGCGAGTAAATATCTTTGTTGTTGGTCCGAGAATATAAACATTATCCGCTGGAACTATCCGCCGCATCTCACACCATCTGTGTCTCGCGCGCTTCATTACTGTTTGAGTTAGACAGTGAGCATTTCATTATTATTTGACTTAGGCATGCGCAGAGCTGCTGCTGATACTCGATAACAGTTCTTCCCATGCGCAGATTGCTGGAACTGGCAGCTGCTTGAACGAACCTTCACTGTAGTCTGCTTTCCTTCTCGAAAAGCAACACCTGAGCGTTTTTTAATGGATTTATCAAATCCACGTCTCCCTCGGTAGCGTTTCATACAATTAAATTTCAATCAATGAAACAGTGGCTGTAAAACCTGTCACAATTTTCCACTGACTAAAGCTATTCAGTAGCGATGTTTAGTATGGAGTATGATTAACGGAGAATAGTATTTTAAATGCAGTGATCGTTGGTTTGAACCCTGATGTGCGTTAATATTTTTTTATCAGTTTCCTGTATGTAACAGATTCTGGGAGCCGCGGTAGAGCAGCCGAGCGGTCTAAAGCACCTCGCTGCGGAGCGCGCGTTTGCTCGCCGTGGAGGTTAGAGTCCTCCCTGGGGCATGGGTGTGTGTGTTTGTCCTTAGGTTAGTTTTCGTAGGTTTAAGTAGTTTGTAGGCTACGGACTGGTGACCACGCAGTTTGGTCCGATAGATTTACAGGCATTTGAACATTTTGAATTTGAGATTCTGGTACTAGAAATGAATTTATATTCTTACTTGTCACAAATAGCAATTTTTTCCGAATATTTCGGGACTTTCGAGGTCGTTGAGAAGCAAGAACCTAACAAAAGAACTTAAATAATAATTCATCACTCGTCATAAATACTTCCTCTTTATTTCTGAAAATGATGTGATAATATTGAACTGAGCTGTGCTGTCCAAATCAGAAAGCCAAGCAGCTAATTTCCAGATGCCGTTTTCAATCGATTCAGCAAAACCGTAACTGATCCTGACATCTACACACGACAGAGAAAAACGGATTCCGAAATTCAATGTTCGTGTTTCGGATGTTGGGTCGCATGTAGAAGAAGCAAGTATTATTGTGTGAGCTTGGCATTGTTGTCTGCGGTGTTACTCTGCTGTACATCTCCGTAATTCCTTTTCTTGCAATGAGTGTACGATTTGCTGCAGTCAGGATCAACATTAAACATGTCAAAGCGTACGAGGATTTCAGTTTCGTTTGCAAACTACATTTAAGCGATACTTTATTTCCGTCATCCCCCGCCCCAGCCACGCTAGAACCATCTAAATTCCACCATATGTATTTATATTGGTGAAACGGTGTCGCGCAAAACTGTAAGCTATAAAAGGTTGTCGCCATGAGGGAAAGTTTGGAAAGCACTGATCTACACCTACAGATATATACCGCAATCCACCGTAAGGCGCGTGGCGGAGGGTACATTCTACCTCTACTAGGCATTTCCTTTCCTATTCCACTCCCAAATAGAACGAGGGAAAAAGGAATATGCCTCTGTACGAGCCCTAATTGTCTTTTCTAGTCTGTGATCTTTATACGCGAAATGTAAGTAAGCGGCAGGAAGATCGCTCTACACTCAGCTTCGAATTCCGGCCCTCTAAATTTCCTCAGCCGAATTTCTCGAAACAAACGACGTATTTCCTCTAGCAATCTACATTTGAGTTCCTGGAACATTTCCGTGACACTCGTGCTTTGGTCGAACCTACCAGTAACGAAACCTAGCTGCTCGCCTCTGATCTTCAGGCATATCTTCCTTTAAAATGAGCTGCTGTGGGTCCCAAACACTTGATCAATACTCAAGACGTTATCGTGTACAAGCGATTTATACATGATATCCTTTACACATGAAGTACATCTTCCAAAAATTCTCCCAATAAACCGTAGTCTGCTGTCCTCCTTACTCACAACTGTCCGTACATGTTCGTTCCATTTCATATCGCCCTGCAATGTTACGCCTAGATATTCGAACGACGCTACTGCTTGAAGAAGCTCACTACTAATGCTGTATTCGAACATTATAGGATTGTTTTTCCAACTCATATGCATCACCTTACATTTTTATAAATTTAGAGCTAGATCCCAGTCTTCACATCAAATACAAATTATTTCAAAGTCGTACTGTATGGCATTCCAGTCAATGAAAGACGACATCCTCCCATACATCATAGAATTATCAGCACACAGCCGCAAATTAGAAGTTACTCTATCCATCAGAACATTTATATGGATAGAAAATAACAGCGGTCCTATCACATTTTCCTGGGGGAACGCCTGACAAGACACTCGTCTTTGATGAACACTCGCCGTCGAGAACAACGTACTGCGTTCTATTACTTAGAAAGTCTTCCAGCCAGTACAAATCAGTAAACCTATTCCATATGCTCTTATCTTCGTTAACAATCTGCAGTGCGGCCCCGCGTCAAATGCCTTTTTGAAATCGAGAAATACAATCCGCCTGTTGCCCTTCATCCATGGCTTGGAAGATGTCAGGTGAGAAAACAGCAAGCTGAGTTTCACACGTACGATGTTTCCTAAAACCATGCTGATTCATAGAAAAAAGCTTATCAATCTCAAGGAAATTTACTATATTCGATCTGAAAATATGCTCCAAAGCTTTACAGGAAACTGTGTGAGATGGGGGCTTTAATTAGACTATTTTTTATGCTAACCTTGTGTTACTGTACCTTTCTCTTTACGCTAATTATTGAAATATGTAACATTTTTCTTTGTAGATTTTTGATTTCTGTACATCAGGGGTGATGGGCTTCTGGGATTGTAGTACATTCTTGTTTATATGAAAACTTCGGGATGGGCACGGTCAGGCAGCGGTAGAGCAGAGACGCTCTTGGGGCTCTCCACCACCCACCAACTTTCGCTCGCCTTCAGGGAAGGACGAGAGGGGCTGGCTTGACCTGTATGGCGCCGATGCTACGGGCGGCGGAGTATGTGGAATGCTTTACATGCTGGCCCGCGGTTTACGGTGGGCGATAGCGGGGACTGCCATTTTAGTCATTCGGCCGTTTCGCAAGAGAGGAATTTACCGGATACAAACAATAGCAGAGTTTGAACACAGTTAGTGTGACAAATGGTTAGGTTGAGAGGAAAGCTTTCTGCCCGACTGGCACCCCAGGGGTTTGGCTCCAGCGGCTGTATATATAGCACAACGTTAACATTTTTAGGTCGTGTGACCGTAGCTAAGAGCAAGGTGAAATTCCTTGCAGAGCATTCACCCTGGGAACGGTGAAATGCGCGGGAAGCGTTGGAGGCGTGGGCGGAGCCTCTAGGCAGCTGCAGAGAACGTGTCCTGATTCGGCAGAGTATTTTAGTATGACAGCTAAACAATTTGTCAATGGCGCTACGCCATCCGATTGGTTTGACTATTAGCCGTTAGCTGATATTGGTGCGTCTTTTCGCGCGTGGGTGTGGCCGCCCGGCACTTGGCGTGAGCTGCGGCAGAGCGCGAGGACGGAAAAAGACTCGTGTCGGAGCGTCCGAAGTGCACGGACCTTGCTAGTCTCCTGTGTGTGCGTCCGAGGTGTATGGACCTCAGAAGACACCGGTTTGAGCGTCCGAAGTCTACGGAGCTCGAAAAGACTCACGTGTCTGAGCGTCCGAAGTGTACGGACCTCGCTAGTCTCCTGTTTGAGCGTCCGAAGTATACGGACCTCGAGAGACACGGAATACTCCGTTTAGATTCACGGGGGGACATCGTCTTAAACGGTCCTCTGGTTACACTTATGTGTGATTCCGAAGATTCAAACTTCGTAGAGCTTGTGTTTACTTCGCGGACGTTAAATTGTCCTGTGGTTACGCTGTGAGTGGCCACAGTTTAGTTTTCGTTCTGCTAGAAGTCTATTTGAGCGTTCGCGCCTTTGCGAATCGGGCATTGTTTTTACAGATCTTATTACGCAAGTGACTGATCGATTTGTGCCAAGTGGTCTATGCAAAATATAGAATCGCACAGCAACTGCCTAACGACGCCGACGCCAGTGACGCTGTGTTAAGTTACTTGTCGACCCTGCTTAACAGGTCGCAGCAATTACGGTCGGATAAAAAATTTCAGCTCATTCGCTCCCACCGCCTGTTGCCTGCGAGCCTGAGACGCTGCCGCCAATGATCATCTGTGTGGGTAAGGTGACGCACTTGCTGGAGGGTTATATGAATCAGACTTGTTGGATTCTGTCCCTTATTTTATTCTTTTGAGATCTGCCTATTTACTTTGGGGAGCTTAGGGCTAACGATAATTTCACCCCCCCTGTGTAGCCAATCTAATAGCATTCTGTTTTGCAAAACCTCCGATCTTTGACTCAGCCAGTCATTTTTGTGTCTCAATATTTTAACATTTGTAAAAGATTGTTTGAACACATTATCTGTTTAACATGTTAGAAAATGTCATCTGATTTTTATGTTTAACTATAATAAATTGATTTTGAGCAGATCGTCTTTCATTGAAGAACGTTCCTTTGTCACTGTTTTGGAGGGGAAACAGAATAGTTAAATTCCACAGTTTACCAATAATCTTTTCAAGTATTTTTTTGTTTTTGTTTGGTACAACTGATACATTGGAATAGAGTCGGAATATTATAAGAATGAAAATATGATCACATCATAGCTGGTCAGTAACATTTTAATTTTCCATATTTTGGATAAATATGGTGGCGACCCAAGATAATTAATTGCTGTCTCACTAGGAACTTTGCGCTGAATCAAAGATTCGCGACAAATGCAAGCTAAGTAAGGGACCAATGCCGCAGAATACTCTTTGTAAAACCGAACTGGTATTCCATCCGGACCAGTAGACGTTTTCGTATTTAGCTCTCTCAGCTGCCTCTCTACACCGGAAATACTTATTACTATGTCCTCCATTTCTGAATTAGTACGCTGATCAAATGATAATACATTTATGCTGTCCTCCTGCGTGAAAGATTTCTTAAAGGTTAAATTTAGAACTTCGGCTTTCCGTTTGCTTTCCTCTATTACTGTCCCGGAATGATCAACGAGTGACTGGACAGTGGCCTATGACGCGCTTATCCAGAATTTACTTCGTTAGCCCTTTAACCACTCAGTCACAGCAGTCTCACGGATATCGCTATTGCACTCTATTGCAAGTCATGGTTGCAAAATATTAACACCTATTATTTACAGAAGGATGGAAAAGCTGGTAGAAGCCGACCTCGGGGAAGATCAGTTTGGGTTCAGGAGAAATGTGGGAACACGGGAGGCAATACTCACTTTACGGCATATCCTAGAAGATAGATTAAGAAAAGGCAAACCTACATTTCTAGCTTTTGTAGATTTGGAGAAGGCTTTTGACAATGGTGAATGGAATAAACTCTTTCAAGTTCTGAAGCAAGCAGGAGTAAAATATAGGGAGCGTAAGGTTATTTACAACTTTTACAAAAACCAGACAGCGGTTGTCAAAGTTGAAGGGCATGAAAGGGATGCAGTGGTTGGAAAGGGAGTAAGACAGGGGTGTAGCCTTTGTCCAATGTTATTCAATTTGTACATTGTGCAAGCTATAAGGGAAAGCAAGGAGGAAGTTGGAGAAGGAATTAAAGTTCAGGCGGAAGAATTGAAAACATTGCGTATTGCCGACGTCATAGTAATTCTGTCAGATACAGCAATGGACCTGGAAGAGCAATTGAACGGAATGGTCAGTGTGCTGAAAGGTGCATATAAGATGAACATTAACAAGAGCAAAACTAAGGTAATGGAGTGCAGCCTAAGAAAATCAGGTGATGCTTAAGGAATTAGATTCGGTAACGAAACAATAAAGGAGGTAGATGTGTTTTTTTACTTGGGCAGTAAAATAACAAATGATGGTCGCAGTACAGAGGATATAAAATGCAGAATGGCAATGGGTAGAAAAGCGTTCTTGAAAAAGAGAAATTTGTTAACATCGAATATTGATTTAAGTCTAAGGAAGTCCTAAGTGTTGCCTTGTATGGGAGTGAAACATGGACTTTAAACAGTGCGGACAGGGAGAGGATTGAGGCTTTCGAAATGTGGTGCTACCAAAGAATGCTGAAGATTAGGTGGGTGGATCGCGTAACTAATGAGGAGGTACTGATAGGACACATTCTTAGACATCAAGGAATTGTGAATTTAGCGTTGGAAGGAAGTGTGTATGGTGGAAGTGACTCCCACTTAACATAGGTAGAAATGACCATCAGAATAAAATACGACAAATCACAGCTCGAACGGAGAGATTCAGGTGTTCGTTCTTCCCGCGCGCTATTCCAGAATGGAATGGGAGGTCAATAGTATAATTTCTATGAATCCTCCGCCAGGCGCTTAAACGTGATTTACAGAGAATGCCATGTAGATGTAGAACTTGACTTTCCGCTGCAGTCTTTTGTAAGTTTTGGCACCAATGACCCCGCAGTTTAGTCCCATATGCTTTACAAACATTTGAACATTCTGAGCAGTGTTTGGAACATACATTCTCAACCATTTCTTCCACACATTATTGGCCAATTATTGATACCCGTAGACGTCTTCTTGGCCATGATTGCCCTGTTTCCTTGCGCTACACAACTCCTTATGTTCTCCTTGTTTCGTCCGTCGTGATTGTGTTTTGCTTCCAACCCAGCAGAATTCCTGATCACCTCAGTCTCTCGCTAGTTTTATTTCGTCTATTCCTCGCAACTTTTATCGTTTTCTGGTTTACACTCAATCTTTTTGGATTCGTAAGACAGTAGATTCACTCAATAGATAACGTATTTGTTTTCCACTTTCATTGAGGAATGCAATGTCATCGGCGACTGTTGTTTTTTATATGCCTTCACCCTGATTCTTTAAACCCGCGATTTAACCTTTTCTTTTTTCCAATGGATCTTCAGTGTGTGCCCGTAGCTTAGTCGATCCCTTGCGCAGTGGCTTAGCGCGTCGGGTTAGAGGGCTCAACGTCCTCTGTAATAAAATAACTGAACCGAGAACACAACGAACAAATACGATCAGTGACCCCAACTAACAGAACTACCCTATAAAAATAATAAAAAAATAAAAAATAAATAAAAAACTTAAAAAATTAAAAAAGGTTGATAGTGGTGCTAACTACCACGAAGTGACCCCGGCTTCGATTTCCAGCAGCGGACTGCGTATTGTGTGTCCTTATCATCATCGACATGCAAGACACCGAAGTGGGGTCTAGTAAAAAAAACTTGCACTAGTCTGTCGAACACTCCCAGACGGGTCTCCAGGCCAGACACACCATACGATCATTTCATTGAGTCTTTGATCAATACATTGAACAGTAAAGGCTAAAGAGCGTACCCCTATCTTAAATCCTTTATTAATCCGAAGGCTTTAATATTGGTCCTAACAAGTACTTACTAGTTAATTGTTGTCGTATATATAGTATTATAAGCCATCCACCTCTTTTTTT